>JARACZ010000003.1:17407500-22623282 GCA_029255805.1 Keiferia lycopersicella
GGTTAGGTTAGGTTAGGTTAGGTTAGGTTAGGTTAGGTTAGGTTAGGTTAGGTTAGGTTAGGTTAGGTTAGGTTAGGTTAGGTTAGGTTAGGTTAGGTTAGGTTAGGTTAGGTTAGGTTAGGTTAGGTTAGGTTAGGTTAGGTTAGGTTAGGTTAGGTTAGGTTAGGTTAGGTTAGGTTAGGTTAGGTTAGGTTAGGTTAGGTTAGGTTAGGTTAGGTTAGGTTAGGTTAGGTTAGGTTAGGTTAGGTTAGGTTAGGTTAGGTTAGGTTAGGTTAGGTTAGGTTAGGTTAGGTTAGGTTAGGTTAGGTTAGGTTAGGTTAGGTTAGGTTAGGTTAGGTTAGGTTAGGTTAGGTTAGGTTAGGTTAGGTTAGGTTAGGTTAGGTTAGGTTAGGTTAGGTTAGGTTAGGTTAGGTTAGGTTAGGTTAGGTTAGGTTAGGTTAGGTTAGGTTAGGTTAGGTTAGGTTAGGTTAGGTTAGGTTAGGTTAGGTTAGGTTAGGTTAGGTTAGGTTAGGTTAGGTTAGGTTAGGTTAGGTTAGGTTAGGTTAGGTTAGGTTAGGTTAGGTTAGGTTAGGTTAGGTTAGGTTAGGTTAGGTTAGGTTAGGTTAGGTTAGGTTAGGTTAGGTTAGGTTAGGTTAGGTTAGGTTAGGTTAGGTTAGGTTAGGTTAGGTTAGGTTAGGTTAGGTTAGGTTAGGTTAGGTTAGGTTAGGTTAGGTTAGGTTAGGTTAGGTTAGGTTAGGTTAGGTTAGGTTAGGTTAGGTTAGGTTAGGTTAGGTTAGGTTAGGTTAGGTTAGGTTAGGTTAGGTTAGGTTAGGTTAGGTTAGGTTAGGTTAGGTTAGGTTAGGTTAGGTTAGGTTAGGTTAGGTTAGGTTAGGTTAGGTTAGGTTAGGTTAGGTTAGGTTAGGTTAGGTTAGGTTAGGTTAGGTTAGGTTAGGTTAGGTTAGGTTAGGTTAGGTTAGGTTAGGTTAGGTTAGGTTAGGTTAGGTTAGGTTAGGTTAGGTTAGGTTAGGTTAGGTTAGGTTAGGTTAGGTTAGGTTAGGTTAGGTTAGGTTAGGTTAGGTTAGGTTAGGTTAGGTTAGGTTAGGTTAGGTTAGGTTAGGTTAGGTTAGGTTAGGTTAGGTTAGGTTAGGTTAGGTTAGGTTAGGTTAGGTTAGGTTAGGTTAGGTTAGGTTAGGTTAGGTTAGGTTAGGTTAGGTTAGGTTAGGTTAGGTTAGGTTAGGTTAGGTTAGGTTAGGTTAGGTTAGGTTAGGTTAGGTTAGGTTAGGTTAGGTTAGGTTAGGTTAGGTTAGGTTAGGTTAGGTTAGGTTAGGTTAGGTTAGGTTAGGTTAGGTTAGGTTAGGTTAGGTTAGGTTAGGTTAGGTTAGGTTAGGTTAGGTTAGGTTAGGTTAGGTTAGGTTAGGTTAGGTTAGGTTAGGTTAGGTTAGGTTAGGTTAGGTTAGGTTAGGTTAGGTTAGGTTAGGTTAGGTTAGGTTAGGTTAGGTTAGGTTAGGTTAGGTTAGGTTAGGTTAGGTTAGGTTAGGTTAGGTTAGGTTAGGTTAGGTTAGGTTAGGTTAGGTTAGGTTAGGTTAGGTTAGGTTAGGTTAGGTTAGGTTAGGTTAGGTTAGGTTAGGTTAGGTTAGGTTAGGTTAGGTTAGGTTAGGTTAGGTTAGGTTAGGTTAGGTTAGGTTAGGTTAGGTTAGGTTAGGTTAGGTTAGGTTAGGTTAGGTTAGGTTAGGTTAGGTTAGGTTAGGTTAGGTTAGGTTAGGTTAGGTTAGGTTAGGTTAGGTTAGGTTAGGTTAGGTTAGGTTAGGTTAGGTTAGGTTAGGTTAGGTTAGGTTAGGTTAGGTTAGGTTAGGTTAGGTTAGGTTAGGTTAGGTTAGGTTAGGTTAGGTTAGGTTAGGTTAGGTTAGGTTAGGTTAGGTTAGGTTAGGTTAGGTTAGGTTAGGTTAGGTTAGGTTAGGTTAGGTTAGGTTAGGTTAGGTTAGGTTAGGTTAGGTTAGGTTAGGTTAGGTTAGGTTAGGTTAGGTTAGGTTAGGTTAGGTTAGGTTAGGTTAGGTTAGGTTAGGTTAGGTTAGGTTAGGTTAGGTTAGGTTAGGTTAGGTTAGGTTAGGTTAGGTTAGGTTAGGTTAGGTTAGGTTAGGTTAGGTTAGGTTAGGTTAGGTTAGGTTAGGTTAGGTTAGGTTAGGTTAGGTTAGGTTAGGTTAGGTTAGGTTAGGTTAGGTTAGGTTAGGTTAGGTTAGGTTAGGTTAGGTTAGGTTAGGTTAGGTTAGGTTAGGTTAGGTTAGGTTAGGTTAGGTTAGGTTAGGTTAGGTTAGGTTAGGTTAGGTTAGGTTAGGTTAGGTTAGGTTAGGTTAGGTTAGGTTAGGTTAGGTTAGGTTAGGTTAGGTTAGGTTAGGTTAGGTTAGGTTAGGTTAGGTTAGGTTAGGTTAGGTTAGGTTAGGTTAGGTTAGGTTAGGTTAGGTTAGGTTAGGTTAGGTTAGGTTAGGTTAGGTTAGGTTAGGTTAGGTTAGGTTAGGTTAGGTTAGGTTAGGTTAGGTTAGGTTAGGTTAGGTTAGGTTAGGTTAGGCTAACCTAACCTAACCTAACCTAACCTAACCTAACCTAACCTAACCTAACCTAACCTAACCTAACCTAACCTAACCTAACCTAACCTAACCTAACCTAACCTAACCTAACCTAACCTAACCTAACCTAACCTAACCTAACCTAACCTAACCTAACCTAACCTAACCTAACCTAACCTAACCTAACCTAACCTAACCTAACCTAACCTAACCTAACCTAACCTAACCTAACCTAACCTAACCTAACCTAACCTAACCTAACCTAACCTAACCTAACCTAACCTAACCTAACCTAACCTAACCTAACCTAACCTAACCTAACCTAACCTAACCTAACCTAACCTAACCTAACCTAACCTAACCTAACCTAACCTAACCTAACCTAACCTAACCTAACCTAACCTAACCTAACCTAACCTAACCTAACCTAACCTAACCTAACCTAACCTAACCTAACCTAACCTAACCTAACCTAACCTAACCTAACCTAACCTAACCTAACCTAACCTAACCTAACCTAACCTAACCTAACCTAACCTAACCTAACCTAACCTAACCTAACCTAACCTAACCTAACCTAACCTAACCTAACCTAACCTAACCTAACCTAACCTAACCTAACCTAACCTAACCTAACCTAACCTAACCTAACCTAACCTAACCTAACCTAACCTAACCTAACCTAACCTAACCTAACCTAACCTAACCTAACCTAACCTAACCTAACCTAACCTAACCTAACCTAACCTAACCTAACCTAACCTAACCTAACCTAACCTAACCTAACCTAACCTAACCTAACCTAACCTAACCTAACCTAACCTAACCTAACCTAACCTAACCTAACCTAACCTAACCTAACCTAACCTAACCTAACCTAACCTAACCTAACCTAACCTAACCTAACCTAACCTAACCTAACCTAACCTAACCTAACCTAACCTAACCTAACCTAACCTAACCTAACCTAACCTAACCTAACCTAACCTAACCTAACCTAACCTAACCTAACCTAACCTAACCTAACCTAACCTAACCTAACCTAACCTAACCTAACCTAACCTAACCTAACCTAACCTAACCTAACCTAACCTAACCTAACCTAACCTAACCTAACCTAACCTAACCTAACCTAACCTAACCTAACCTAACCTAACCTAACCTAACCTAACCTAACCTAACCTAACCTAACCTAACCTAACCTAACCTAACCTAACCTAACCTAACCTAACCTAACCTAACCTAACCTAACCTAACCTAACCTAACCTAACCTAACCTAACCTAACCTAACCTAACCTAACCTAACCTAACCTAACCTAACCTAACCTAACCTAACCTAACCTAACCTAACCTAACCTAACCTAACCTAACCTAACCTAACCTAACCTAACCTAACCTAACCTAACCTAACCTAACCTAACCTAACCTAACCTAACCTAACCTAACCTAACCTAACCTAACCTAACCTAACCTAACCTAACCTAACCTAACCTAACCTAACCTAACCTAACCTAACCTAACCTAACCTAACCTAACCTAACCTAACCTAACCTAACCTAACCTAACCTAACCTAACCTAACCTAACCTAACCTAACCTAACCTAACCTAACCTAACCTAACCTAACCTAACCTAACCTAACCTAACCTAACCTAACCTAACCTAACCTAACCTAACCTAACCTAACCTAACCTAACCTAACCTAACCTAACCTAACCTAACCTAACCTAACCTAACCTAACCTAACCTAACCTAACCTAACCTAACCTAACCTAACCTAACCTAACCTAACCTAACCTAACCTAACCTAACCTAACCTAACCTAACCTAACCTAACCTAACCTAACCTAACCTAACCTAACCTAACCTAACCTAACCTAACCTAACCTAACCTAACCTAACCTAACCTAACCTAACCTAACCTAACCTAACCTAACCTAACCTAACCTAACCTAACCTAACCTAACCTAACCTAACCTAACCTAACCTAACCTAACCTAACCTAACCTAACCTAACCTAACCTAACCTAACCTAACCTAACCTAACCTAACCTAACCTAACCTAACCTAACCTAACCTAACCTAACCTAACCTAACCTAACCTAACCTAACCTAACCTAACCTAACCTAACCTAACCTAACCTAACCTAACCTAACCTAACCTAACCTAACCTAACCTAACCTAACCTAACCTAACCTAACCTAACCTAACCTAACCTAACCTAACCTAACCTAACCTAACCTAACCTAACCTAACCTAACCTAACCTAACCTAACCTAACCTAACCTAACCTAACCTAACCTAACCTAACCTAACCTAACCTAACCTCTAACCTAACCTAACCTAACCTAACCTAACCTAACCTAACCTAACCTAACCTAACCTAACCTAACCTAACCTAACCTAACCTAACCTAACCTAACCTAACCTAACCTAACCTAACCTAACCTAACCTAACCTAACCTAACCTAACCTAACCTAACCTAACCTAACCTAACCTAACCTAACCTAACCTAACCTAACCTAACCTAACCTAACCTAACCTAACCTAACCTAACCTAACCTAACCTAACCTAACCTAACCTAACCTAACCTAACCTAACCTAACCTAACCTAACCTAACCTAACCTAACCTAACCTAACCTAACCTAACCTAACCTAACCTAACCTAACCTAACCTAACCTAACCTAACCTAACCTAACCTAACCTAACCTAACCTAACCTAACCTAACCTAACCTAACCTAACCTAACCTAACCTAACCTAACCTAACCTAACCTAACCTAACCTAACCTAACCTAACCTAACCTAACCTAACCTAACCTAACCTAACCTAACCTAACCTAACCTAACCTAACCTAACCTAACCTAACCTAACCTAACCTAACCTAACCTAACCTAACCTAACCTAACCTAACCTAACCTAACCTAACCTAACCTAACCTAACCTAACCTAACCTAACCTAACCTAACCTAACCTAACCTAACCTAACCTAACCTAACCTAACCTAACCTAACCTAACCTAACCTAACCTAACCTAACCTAACCTAACCTAACCTAACCTAACCTAACCTAACCTAACCTAACCTAACCTAACCTAACCTAACCTAACCTAACCTAACCTAACCTAACCTAACCTAACCTAACCTAACCTAACCTAACCTAACCTAACCTAACCTAACCTAACCTAACCTAACCTAACCTAACCTAACCTAACCTAACCTAACCTAACCTAACCTAACCTAACCTAACCTAACCTAACCTAACCTAACCTAACCTAACCTAACCTAACCTAACCTAACCTAACCTAACCTAACCTAACCTAACCTAACCTAACCTAACCTAACCTAACCTAACCTAACCTAACCTAACCTAACCTAACCTAACCTAACCTAACCTAACCTAACCTAACCTAACCTAACCTAACCTAACCTAACCTAACCTAACCTAACCTAACCTAACCTAACCTAACCTAACCTAACCTAACCTAACCTAACCTAACCTAACCTAACCTAACCTAACCTAACCTAACCTAACCTAACCTAACCTAACCTAACCTAACCTAACCTAACCTAACCTAACCTAACCTAACCTAACCTAACCTAACCTAACCTAACCTAACCTAACCTAACCTAACCTAACCTAACCTAACCTAACCTAACCTAACCTAACCTAACCTAACCTAACCTAACCTAACCTAACCTAACCTAACCTAACCTAACCTAACCTAACCTAACCTAACCTAACCTAACCTAACCTAACCTAACCTAACCTAACCTAACCTAACCTAACCTAACCTAACCTAACCTAACCTAACCTAACCTAACCTAACCTAACCTAACCTAACCTAACCTAACCTAACCTAACCTAACCTAACCTAACCTAACCTAACCTAACCTAACCTAACCTAACCTAACCTAACCTAACCTAACCTAACCTAACCTAACCTAACCTAACCTAACCTAACCTAACCTAACCTAACCTAACCTAACCTAACCTAACCTAACCTAACCTAACCTAACCTAACCTAACCTAACCTAACCTAACCTAACCTAACCTAACCTAACCTAACCTAACCTAACCTAACCTAACCTAACCTAACCTAACCTAACCTAACCTAACCTAACCTAACCTAACCTAACCTAACCTAACCTAACCTAACCTAACCTAACCTAACCTAACCTAACCTAACCTAACCTAACCTAACCTAACCTAACCTAACCTAACCTAACCTAACCTAACCTAACCTAACCTAACCTAACCTAACCTAACCTAACCTAACCTAACCTAACCTAACCTAACCTAACCTAACCTAACCTAACCTAACCTAACCTAACCTAACCTAACCTAACCTAACCTAACCTAACCTAACCTAACCTAACCTAACCTAACCTAACCTAACCTAACCTAACCTAACCTAACCTAACCTAACCTAACCTAACCTAACCTAACCTAACCTAACCTAACCTAACCTAACCTAACCTAACCTAACCTAACCTAACCTAACCTAACCTAACCTAACCTAACCTAACCTAACCTAACCTAACCTAACCTAACCTAACCTAACCTAACCTAACCTAACCTAACCTAACCTAACCTAACCTAACCTAACCTAACCTAACCTAACCTAACCTAACCTAACCTAACCTAACCTAACCTAACCTAACCTAACCTAACCTAACCTAACCTAACCTAACCTAACCTAACCTAACCTAACCTAACCTAACCTAACCTAACCTAACCTAACCTAACCTAACCTAACCTAACCTAACCTAACCTAACCTAACCTAACCTAACCTAACCTAACCTAACCTAACCTAACCTAACCTAACCTAACCTAACCTAACCTAACCTAACCTAACCTAACCTAACCTAACCTAACCTAACCTAACCTAACCTAACCTAACCTAACCTAACCTAACCTAACCTAACCTAACCTAACCTAACCTAACCTAACCTAACCTAACCTAACCTAACCTAACCTAACCTAACCTAACCTAACCTAACCTAACCTAACCTAACCTAACCTAACCTAACCTAACCTAACCTAACCTAACCTAACCTAACCTAACCTAACCTAACCTAACCTAACCTAACCTAACCTAACCTAACCTAACCTAACCTAACCTAACCTAACCTAACCTAACCTAACCTAACCTAACCTAACCTAACCTAACCTAACCTAACCTAACCTAACCTAACCTAACCTAACCTAACCTAACCTAACCTAACCTAACCTAACCTAACCTAACCTAACCTAACCTAACCTAACCTAACCTAACCTAACCTAACCTAACCTAACCTAACCTAACCTAACCTAACCTAACCTAACCTAACCTAACCTAACCTAACCTAACCTAACCTAACCTAACCTAACCTAACCTAACCTAACCTAACCTAACCTAACCTAACCTAACCTAACCTAACCTAACCTAACCTAACCTAACCTAACCTAACCTAACCTAACCTAACCTAACCTAACCTAACCTAACCTAACCTAACCTAACCTAACCTAACCTAACCTAACCTAACCTAACCTAACCTAACCTAACCTAACCTAACCTAACCTAACCTAACCTAACCTAACCTAACCTAACCTAACCTAACCTAACCTAACCTAACCTAACCTAACCTAACCTAACCTAACCTAACCTAACCTAACCTAACCTAACCTAACCTAACCTAACCTAACCTAACCTAACCTAACCTAACCTAACCTAACCTAACCTAACCTAACCTAACCTAACCTAACCTAACCTAACCTAACCTAACCTAACCTAACCTAACCTAACCTAACCTAACCTAACCTAACCTAACCTAACCTAACCTAACCTAACCTAACCTAACCTAACCTAACCTAACCTAACCTAACCTAACCTAACCTAACCTAACCTAACCTAACCTAACCTAACCTAACCTAACCTAACCTAACCTAACCTAACCTAACCTAACCTAACCTAACCTAACCTAACCTAACCTAACCTAACCTAACCTAACCTAACCTAACCTAACCTAACCTAACCTAACCTAACCTAACCTAACCTAACCTAACCTAACCTAACCTAACCTAACCTAACCTAACCTAACCTAACCTAACCTAACCTAACCTAACCTAACCTAACCTAACCTAACCTAACCTAACCTAACCTAACCTAACCTAACCTAACCTAACCTAACCTAACCTAACCTAACCTAACCTAACCTAACCTAACCTAACCTAACCTAACCTAACCTAACCTAACCTAACCTAACCTAACCTAACCTAACCTAACCTAACCTAACCTAACCTAACCTAACCTAACCTAACCTAACCTAACCTAACCTAACCTAACCTAACCTAACCTAACCTAACCTAACCTAACCTAACCTAACCTAACCTAACCTAACCTAACCTAACCTAACCTAACCTAACCTAACCTAACCTAACCTAACCTAACCTAACCTAACCTAACCTAACCTAACCTAACCTAACCTAACCTAACCTAACCTAACCTAACCTAACCTAACCTAACCTAACCTAACCTAACCTAACCTAACCTAACCTAACCTAACCTAACCTAACCTAACCTAACCTAACCTAACCTAACCTAACCTAACCTAACCTAACCTAACCTAACCTAACCTAACCTAACCTAACCTAACCTAACCTAACCTAACCTAACCTAACCTAACCTAACCTAACCTAACCTAACCTAACCTAACCTAACCTAACCTAACCTAACCTAACCTAACCTAACCTAACCTAACCTAACCTAACCGAACCGAACCGAACCGAACCGAACCGAACCCAACCCAACCCAACCTAACCTAACCAACCAACAGACATAAACACCATGCTTTGAATTTATCTGTTGTTAAAGGGACGACATGGAGGACTTATCGCCGCCGACTTTCGCTCATCGTGTCAGCAGGGCTTTGGCCACGCCTGTTCCAAGAGGACGCGGTGGTAGTTTTGTTGGCAGCGGTCGTGGTTCTGTTGTTTGAGTATTTAATATGTATATGAAACTCTTTGTTTTTGTAATAAATTTTTATTTTTATTGCAAAAGTCTTATTTCCAGGTGCGTGCCGTCCATAAAGGCACAAATGCACTGCCGGCCCCGTTAATTTTATCCAGCAAACACGTAACAGAAACATACAAAATTAATAAATTCTAATAAATCAGTATTGTCAACAGATACCCATTGTCCCATTCGTGAAATGTAACGTAATAATACGTACTCAAACTTTTTCGCACCACTACCATATTCGAAGTATTCGAACATAATCATTGTCAATCGCAATTTCCGACTCGGAACAGGTCGACTTGCATGGCTGCATTCTTTGGAATTTCATTTAATACATACATAAAATTTCCAGGTAGCGCTAGTAGTGCTAGTAAAGCCCTAACAAGCGGTGAATGGCGCCAAAGGCCGAGCCTGGTGGTTTTACTTTTTACTGCAAGGCAAAGAATTCGCGCGCTGTGGTCTTTACAATCGTGCCTCTCACTCTCTTTCATGCGGGAGAAAGAGACCTCCGACTGTCACGACATTAAAATCGCGACAAAAATCGTGTAAACAAACCCAAAAAAAAAAGAAATAACCATAGACGACCGCTTGCGGTGCCGCGGATTGAGGTGCGGGGGAGGAGCGTGCCGATCGCACGTATAATCCGGCTAATTATTGACACCTTTTTTCAAACATTCTGCATACTAATGGGGTGCATTATTGATTTACAGTATTTTAATTTAGATTTATGTGAAATTAGAAATTGCAAATTTGCCTCCATTGTTGTTTTTTCTTGATGTGTAGCGTCACGGCGTTTAATAAATTCAAAGTTTTTAATAAGTACTTATTTGTTTAGATTTTACTTAAATTAAAACTGAGATAAATTGTGTTTTACTAATAGTTTTAACTGCGAGATCTGCGTGGACAGTGTGTGTTTAGTAAAAGTTAAAGGTGCCGGTTTCAGCAAATTCAACTTTGTGGAAAAAGTTTAAATCGTGTCTAAAGGACGGTGTGTACCTGATTTGGAGATAACACAAAAAAAAGGTAACACTACTCGTAAATTCCCTTCGTCCTATTACGACAAATACGACTGGCTCACGGGTTGCTTGCATTCCAATAGGCTGTTCTGCTTTCCGTGCCTTTTATTTTCTACGTCTCCATCTGTTTGGAATGAAACCGGCTATGTAGATCTAAATAATTTCGCCAACGCGGCTAAAAAACACGAGCGGACAGAAAAACATTTAGAGTCATGCATAAAGTTCTATACATTCGGTAAAAATCGCTTCGAAACAACTTAAACCATCAGTTAAAGCATGATATTGAAAGGTTTTTGGCAAAACAGGAGTTAGCTTTCCGCGGTCACGATGAAAGTAGTACATCTTTGAACAGAGGTAATTACCTAGAGCTTGTCAATTTACTAGCAAAATACGACGGTGTATTAGAGACTCATTTAGAAAACGCGACTAGTTCGTTTACGGGTCTGTCAAATCGAACTCAAAATGATTTGATCTCCAGCGTTGCTTCTGTAATGAATGATACAATAAAACGCGACATTAGAGAGTCCGATTTCGTTGCCGTAATGGTAGATGAAACGCCTGATGTTAGTGTCAGAGAACAGCTAGTTTTTATTCTTAGGTATTTTGTCAATTCCGAAGTAGTCGATAGGTTTATTAAGTACGTAGATGTCAGCTCTGATCGGACCGCTGCTACTTTGACTTCCACGATTTTACAGATACTGGATGGATATGATTGCTTGTCAAAATTAATTGCACAAACATACGATGGCGCGGCAGTTTTATCATCAGATTTAAATGGCGTTCAAGCTTTGGTACGGCAAAAATGTCCGCTCGCTTTATATGTTTGGTGTTCAGCGCATATTTTAAACTTAATACTTTCCAAGACTTTTGAACATATTTCTGAAACAAAACGTTTTTTTAGTACCATAAAATTGCTTGCTAACTTTTTTCATGGGGGTACCAAGCGCATGGCGCACTATCAAGAGTTCGCAGATATGAAAAAATTGCCTCGTGTTGCCGAAACACGATGGACTTACCACTCTCGCTCAGTTAACGTAATTCATAGCGAGCGTACTCACCTGGTGGACCTATTTGAGGACATGCAGGAAAACGCTGATAACAAATGGGATGGGGACACTTTACAAAAAATAACTGCATTTTTATTTTATTTGAAAGAGTTTGAGTTCAACTTTTTTTTTAAAGATTTTTTCCGACATTTTTGCTGAAACAGACGTCTTGTACGACGTTTTACAAAAAACGACTACGGATATTGTTTACTGTGGAAAAATGATTAAACAGTTTGAGTCTTACATGCAAAATTACAAAGACAAATCTGAGATCAATTAGCACGACGCGACTTTGTATGCCGGACCACCTAAGAGAAAACGTAATATTAGCGACCCGAAAACCCATTACAAGCGCGTATTTATTGAAATTATTGATAACATTTTGAGCGAGTTTCGCCGCCGTTATCAAAACATCACTGATTTAAAGTTTTTTACAACTGCTTTCTAATGAAAAATTCGAGTGTTACTGAATAGATTTTCCTGAGCATTTGCTCACCCAACTTGTAGCTACATACATTGATAAATTTGACATTGACCGACTACGAAACGAACTACGTTGTGTCTATAAATCGTCAACTTTAAAAATAAATGGCTTTTTCAAATTATTGAATACTTGTACGCGAACGAATTGGAAAAGTTTTTCCACAAGTTTTACTTTTATCAAAACTTATCGCGACTATTCCAGCTAGTAGCGCTTCGGCCGAGCCTCTTTAAAACACATACACACGTATTTGAGAAACACACAAGGTCAACAAAGACTCACAGAAATTTCCTTAATTTCAATAGAAAAATAGCTTCTGGCCGAAATTAAACGGTCACATTCTTTTTATGACGAAGTCTTACAGAATTACTTGAGAAAAGATAGGCGCGTAGATTTCATTTACAAGTGAGTAGAGTAGTGCAGACTAGTGCAACAATATAACTCTTTCGTCGCATTTTATTTGTCTTTGAGTGTGAAAGAGCTTGCATCAAGAAAAAATAACGTCCAAGGCCTTTTAAGGCCGCTTTGGGTATTTTCTAAGTGACTTATTAATAAAATACATCAATCACTTAGTTGAATACTTGAGGTGGTAAAACTCTAACCAACCGCACGCAGCATGTGAACTAACCCAATCCTTGTCTGTGTCCTGTCCCTGTCCTGGTGCTAATATTTGATTTTTATCTTTTTCTTTTCAAGTTTTTTGTGTGTGTATGATCATATTTTTATGAACAATCATGCTAATTAACAACAAAAAATCTTTTCATGGGGCAAAAATGAGTCACATTTTTTTTGCTCATACTGCCTACCCCGTCCTCAAATCCTGTGCACGCCACTGCTTATTTCTAGTAGTAATATACACATACATACACAAATTACGCCTTTATCCCTACCGGGGTAGGCAGAGCGTCAACAATTGTAAAATTACGATCGTTATCGCCACGTCTGACAAGTATTGAGTGCATTTTTCGATGATACATATATTACTGTAGTGACAGGTTGTCGGCCTGTCGCCTAAAATTGTAATACACATTAAACCCTCGAGTCCCTTAATTGCCTTTTACAACACCCACGGGAAGAAATGGGGTGATGCTATTCTAAGCCGGCACCACACGGCTAGTAGTGATATTATTAGGATAATAACTAAAATTAAAAGAACGCGCGTTGTGGATGATGTATATCTGAATGTCTATGTGTAGACGATTCTTCTGTACCCGTATAATGATCTGTTTGCGTCTCTGTATGCTTTGGAATTAATTTTTTATCATTTTCTGTTAACGTATAATCTGGCCTTCTTACTTTCGCCAATTTTGCCCAAAAGTCATTGTTGTTCAGGTTAGAAGTTATGCCCGTTTCCTTTTGGAACAGCTAATTGAGCGTTTTCTGCGTTTTCTATAATATTTATAGTAGTCCCCTCTTCTTGCATTAACGTTAAATATTCTTGTCGTACTTGTAAGTAATATTTAAAGACTTCGATTCGCTCTTCAAAGTTCATTCGCCCCGTAACTCACCGCTGCCCAGGAATATCGTTCAGTCTTAATGTATGCGTGACGCCGTGTCCCCAGGCGGTTGAAAACAGGTTATCAGGTAGGACGCCTGGGTTGTCGTCGTCGTCGGCTTGCATTTCCTCCGCGTATTCGTTGATAACCGGTCGTGTGCCCGCTCCGTACATATTAATGAAGTTTTTTTTTCTGTGCTCTCAGTGCAACGTAATAAGTGTTTGGCTGTGGGTGACACAGTCGACGAAATACCGACCGCTTTCGACCGCTGGAGGAAACGACACCGAAGCCACCAACATTACGGAAGCGAAAAATAGAACTATCACTGACGAGCGAGCCGAGGAAGAATTACCATGTTATCCATCTTACCGGAAAAGAAGTAGACTACCAAATGTTACAAGAACTCCTTGGAAATATATCAGTAAACATACAAACACAAGGTACGACCACTACCATATCATCTACGTCAGCACATCGAAAACATGGGGATATAATAGCCGACTTGGCCAAGCAATTAGACAATCAAATTATAAATGCGGGAATATTACATGCATATCTTGTCTACTTGAGTATCTTGCTCCCAACGCTGATCGTGAAACACATCGAGTATTTCTCACACAAACAGATAAAAGAGCTTTCCAATGCGCAAAACATTCGTTGGGTATTACACGCCAAAGTAAAAAACCCCAAAGCAGTATCGGTCACATGCCTCATCCCCAAGGGAGAAATAGTGTACTTCCACAACAAGGCTCAACATCTGCCCAAGGAAACAGAACCATGGATGAAAACGCTGCTGAAGCCAATTAAAATATTATATCTGATGACGACGACGCACGACGAATGGAGCCTTCACAAATACAACTACAAACTAATGTTCAACAAGGAGAACCTTATAACTTCGGAGTCGTCAACAGAGGACGATTTGGAGAGTATCACAAAAGTAATAACGAGCTAGTGCTACTATTATGTCAAAACAGAGCTTTTAATGAAAGAGAAGCAAATAATCTTGTGTAGCACGTCTTCGGGGATTGCCATCCAATTTACAAAAATGATCGAAGACCGCCTCAGAACAGCAATTACAATATCCAGAATTCTGGTATTTCAGGAGACAATCGAGCAGCGATTTCACATGCCAAAGGACCTACAATGAAGCGAAAACCCACATATTGCTAACGGAGACCAGATTGCGAGTCTAGTAAAAAAATACAGTGGACACTGATAATGAATGGAATAAATGAAGAACAATTCGCTAAAGACACAAAGGATCACTTTTACGCAAAAAGGGGAAAAGAAATACTTGTTCTTCATAGGACCACCAAGCACTGGAAAAAAAACAACGATTATGGAATCACTAGTAAATCTCCATTATAATTATGAAAGATTAACGGGACTCACACCAGGATCATCATTCAACTTCAGTTCTCTGATCAATATACTCAAATGCGTGCTTCATGGACGAGTGTAAACTAACAGACAACAAATTCGAACAATGGAAGTTGCTAGCAGCTAGACAACCAATGTGCACCGACATCAAATACAAGAATAGACATAACGTGACAGACTGCACGTTATACACAGCCAGTAACTACCCAATAGATATGTACTTACAAGTACAAGATGCAAAATCAGCAATTGAACATCGAACTATTGAATACAGCTTTCGGTATGTAACAGATGAATACTACCAATTGACAGCCTTCGCATGGGAGGCATTTTGGAAAAAGTATATAAGAGACGAACAAGAGTTTCTTAATGTAAGCAGCAAAAAAAATAACCGACCTAACCTACCTACACTAAGTAAGCCACTAACATAGTCATATTATATATATAAAAACTAACATAGACCTATATTCCATGTATTATAAAGTAAGAAACTAACATAGTCTTATATTCCATGTATTGTAACTAACTCCGAAAAAAAAATACTATAAAAATAAAAAAATACACTAAGACGAAACATGCCTTTTACTCATACATACATACATACTGTAAGCTTTTTGTATTTTATTTGTTTTTTAATCACGTTATAAGGCCGCCTAATTGTACCGAATTTTTCTTTTATTGTACTTTTCTTTGTTTTGTGTTTTGTACAAATAAAGCATTTGTATTGTATTGTATTGTATTGTTATTTTTACGTTTTATTTATAGTCTGTAAGTTATTTTTTTTTAAGTAACGTTATTTTAACTGTTATTTGTAACTGGTGCTAGTATCGCGCTGATCTTTTTAAAATCTAGAAATGGCAACACTGAGAAATGACAAAGTGGGGTGATGAGCAAGTAGAGAGGGAAAAGTGGGGTGAACTGCTAACGTCGTGGCGATACCAGAACCAGTAACCAGTCTTACTGTAACCGCCGAGTAGTGAACACGTTCAAGTGGAAAATATATTAGTTGTGTCTTGAAACTGAAAAAGTGTTTCATTGTCGAGGGAATTCCTGAAGGATTATATCAAGTCAGAAGTGGGATGAAAAACGCCAGGTACGTTCTATTTTGTTTAAACAGATTGTTAAAAGAAATTTAAGTTCATCACTTTACTTTATTTTAAATAAAATTAAATACATGATCGACCCGGCTAGTCAAAAAAAATGTGGGTTCAAATTCCACCTATGGCGCGATTTTTTTTTTTTTTCATTTGTTTCGATAAAATAATGTTTAAATAATGCATGCATTTTTGAAAAGGTGTAGTATAATTAAGATGTAATATTTTTTTAAAATGTGTCTACTACCGACTATAAATTATGAAATACGTATGCATGCAATAATATTTTTTTATTTCTATTTTAACCTTGACATGTGGCTAGGGCTACCCTCTAGTCATGTCATATTGTAGTTTTTGTGTTTCTAACACTGACATGTGGCTAGGGCTACCCTCTAGTCATGTCATATTGTAGTTTTTGTGTTTCTAACACTGACATGTGGCTAGGGCTACCCTCTAGTCATGTCATATTGTAGTTTTTGTGTTTCTAACACTGACATGTGGCTAGGGCTACCCTCTAGTCATGTCATATTGTAGTTTTTGTGTTTCTAACACTGACATGTGGCTAGGGCTACCCTCTAGTCATGTCATATTGTAGTTTTTGTGTTTCTAACACTGACATGTGGCTAGGGCTACCCTCTAGTCATGTCATATTGTAGTTTTTGTGTTTCTAACACTGACATGTGGCTAGGGCTACCCTCTAGTCATGTCATATTGTAGTTTTTGTGTTTCTAACACTGACATGTGGCTAGGGCTACCCTCTAGTCATGTCATATTGTAGTTTTTGTGTTTCTAACACTGACATGTGGCTAGGGCTACCCTCTAGTCATGTCATATTGTAGTTTTTGTGTTTCTAACACTGACATGTGGCTAGGGCTACCCTCTAGTCATGTCATATTGTAGTTTTTGTGTTTCTAACACTGACATGTGGCTAGGGCTACCCTCTAGTCATGTCATATTGTAGTTTTTGTGTTTTTTAACCTTGACATGTGGCTAGGGCTACCCTCTAGTCATGTCATATTGCAGTTTTTGTGTTCCTAACACTGACATGTGGCTAGGGCTACCCTCTAGTCATGTCATATTGTAGTTTCGTGTTTTAACCTTGACATGTGTTTAAAGCTACTCTCTAGTCATATGAATTTATAGTTTTGTGTTTTACTAACTTGTGTGAGTATTCTTTGTGTAGGTAGATAAAGGTTATGGGTTTCATAAATAAAAATATTAGAATAGTAATCTTTCGTAAAATTTTTAGTTGGCAATGGAAAATGCACGTGGCGCATTCCAGCAGCTGCAGGATGCCTACGCTGATGATCCTCAACCAGCGCCTCCGTCTCCACCGTCTGGACAACGCAGCCGCAGCCGTGAGCGTTCCACACGTGAGTCCCGCAGAAGGGACCCGAGCGCGACTCGCAGCAGGGAACGGACTTCACCTGGATCTCGAAGACGGGAGATTCGTACTCCGGTACCTCGCAACGAGAGGACTAGCTGCAAGGACCGAAATTCACGGAGCCGTACACCTGTCTCCAACCACGATGTGAGTCCTAGACGTAATCGTTCAAGACGTGATAAGTCACGACCTCTTACTAACAGAGAAAGTAGGCAGAGAAGTAGAGAACGCGAGAATCGCCGTCGGTCTCGGCGCAATTCGAGCAGGTTCCGTAGTAGATCTAGGTCTAGGTCAATTAATAGACATAGTTCTAAGGATTTTATGTTACAGCTATCTCAAATGTTTAATAGATCGAGTAAGGAAAGTTTTTCAAACACCAATGTTGTACCGGAGTTTGACCCTACACTTAAAAATCAGACTATCGAAAATTGGTTGACCAAAGTGAATGAATGCGCGATTCTGTATGGATGGAGTGAAAGGCAAATTATACATTATGCGATACCGAAACTTATGGGGATTGCGAAAAAGTGGTATGAGGGTTTATCGACAGTTTTATTCACGTGGCCCGTGGCAAACCAAACTTAGATCTGCATTTCCTGCACAAGAAAATTATGGTCAAATGTTGTCTGACATGCTAGGAAAGCGAGTTAAGTTTGGTGAGTCTCTCGAAGACTACTTTTATGAAAAAGTGGCTTTACTCAACCGATGTGATATCTCTGGTAAACGAGCAGTGGAGTGCATTCTTCATGGCATAGACGATAGGTCGGTGAGACTAGGAGCTGAAGCAGCACAGTTTAGTGACCCGGATAAATTGCTAGCTTATTTGCGCAATGTTAAAACTGGAACTAGAATTACAAATTCGATTAATGCTCAGTCTGTTAACAAAAAGTACAATCGCGAAAATAAAAGTAACACAAACAAACCCGTGGGTAATTCTATTAGATGTTATAATTGCAAACAAGAAGGGCACCCATTGTCCAAGTGTCCTAAACCTATTAAAAAGTGCAGCAATTGTTCAATGTTAGGTCATTTGGAATCTGAATGCTTTCGTACACGTAAAAATATTAATACTGAGGAAAACAAAGAGAAAGCTGTTTTAACTATCAGAGACATTACTGCTATACCTACAAACAAATATATTCAAAAAGTTCTTGTCAATGGTATAGAACGAACATGTTTAATTGACCAAGGTAGTGATGTTACATTGATTCGTGAAACTGATGCTAGGGAGATTTTAGGAGGATGGGATAGTTCTAACACTTTTCCTATGTTCGGCTTCGGTGGGGGTAGAGCGACATCGATTGGGACAAGTGAGGCTGAGTTGTCGATTCAGGGTGTAAGTGCTAAAGTTAAGTGCGTAGTCGTAGCTGACCATC
The DNA here is from genome assembly GCA_029255805.1 of Keiferia lycopersicella. Taxonomy (NCBI): domain Eukaryota; kingdom Metazoa; phylum Arthropoda; class Insecta; order Lepidoptera; family Gelechiidae; genus Keiferia; species Keiferia lycopersicella. The sequence goes on from JARACZ010000003.1 coordinate 17,426,323, forward strand.
TCCTTAAAAATCACCTGATCGTAGGAAAAACCTATACGGAACAACCACATATTAATATCCTTAAGACACAAAAAGGTTTAAAAATAACAAGTTGTTATGAAACAGTAGACGAAGGGTCAGGTTGGTTAGAGTTAAAAGTAGATAAAGAGACTAATTTTGACAAACCCGGCTTTCTCAACATTTCCTGCGATTCTGAATTCGAAGGAAGTATATATGTAAAAAGTAGTTACAGAGCGCAACCTAGAAGAGAATATCAGGTTCAAGAGGGGGTGTATAAAATTGAAAAAGGGTTAGGCGTTATTGCAATAATACCATTAACTACTACACCGATACGTTTTAAGAGGGGTGAATTGATAGCTCGCGTAGAAATTGTGAAAGAATCGTTTGGATTTTGTGAAGTTAATAGAATTGAGAATAGAGGATCACTAGAACCTTTTACTTTGGATCAGATAAACATGGGAAATATTTCAGACGATCACAAGGATAAGCTTCTAAGCTTAATTAATATTTACCGAGATTGTTTCGCGACGTCTCTTTGTGAGTTAGGTTGTACTGACATTGAAAAAATGAATATCGATTTGAGTGATGATCAACCGATTGTTTATAGGCCTTACCGACTGTCTCAAAAAGAACGGGAGGAAGTTCAAGGTATGGTAGAAGAATTAAGTTCAAATGGTATTATTCGCGAGTCTAATTCCCCTTTCGCCAGCCCAATCATATTAGTTAGGAAAAAGACAGGAGATAAAAGACTTTGCGTGGATTATAGGGCATTAAATCGCAAAACTATAAAACAACATTATCCACTTCCTTGTATGGAGGACCAAATGAACAGATTATCGGGAAATAGTTACTACTGCACTTTAGATTTAGCTAGTGGCTATTATCAAGTCGAGCTTACTGAAGAGTCAAAGTCTAAAACGGCATTTGTAACCCCAGATGGCCAGTGGGAATTTAACAGAATGCCTTTTGGACTTTCTAATGCTCCCGCGGTTTTTCAAAGAACCATAAATAAAGCACTAGGTCCGCTTAGATTTAATACAGCTATAGCTTATATGGATGATGTTTTAGTACCATCTAAATCGGTTGAGGAAGGATTAGATAGACTCGAAATGATATTCAAAAGACTGAGAGAATTCAACTTAACTTTGAAACCAAGTAAATGTAATTTTTTTCAAACTTCAGTTGATTTTCTGGGTTTTGAAATTACTGCTGAGGGTATAAGACCAGGTAAAAAGAAAATTGAAGCTGTGCAGTCTTTTCCCACTCCTAAAAATATTCATAATGTGAGACAATTTTTAGGACTGGCTAGTTTTTTCAGGAAATTTATTAAAGGGTTTGCCGAGATTGCCAAACCATTAACTAAATTGTTGAGAAAGAATTGTCCCTGGTCTTGGGAGGTAGAACAACAGAATTCATTTGATAAATTAAAAGAAAAACTTGTTACTAGGCCAATCTTGGCATTGTATAATCCGTCTAATGAGACTGAATTACATACAGACGCTAGTAAGTTAGGAGTAGGGGGTATTCTTTTTCAAAAACAAGAGTCAGGGGATTTTAAACCAGTTGCGTATTTCAGTCGCCAAACTTCACCAGTCGAGCAACATTTTTCATCGTATGAATTAGAAACATTAGCTGTTGTTTCTTCGTTAATTAAATTTAGACCATATTTATTGGGAATGCCCTTTACCATTGTGACGGACTGTAATTCTTTACGAGCGACTTTTACTAAACGCGATATGATACCAAGAGTTGCACGCTGGTGGAGCCTGATACAAGAATTTGACTGCAATGTCAAGTACAAATCCGGTAAAGGCATGTGTCATGTCGATGCCCTAAGTAGGAATCCTGTGACCGAGAACAATTTAGAAGAGATAGAGTATCCAACTGTATTACAGATTAACGATGATTGGTTAAAGACTGTTCAGTCTGCGGATAGTGAGGTCGAAAGAATTAGAAATATTTTGCAAGACCCAAACGGCAAAGACATTGTAGATATTCGGGAAAATTATTGTGTTAAAAATAATTATGTGTACCGAAATACTGCGGACGGACCAAAGTGGCTAGTGCCAAAGGGTGTACGTTGGCAAATTTTAAAAACTTGTCACGATGACATAGGTCATTTTTCAGTAGATAAGACACTGGACAAAATAAAAGAAAAGTACTGGTTTGCTAAGATGAAGAAGTTTACAAAAAAATACGTCGAATCTTGTTTGGAGTGTGCGCACAGTAAGGTTCCATCTGGAAAGAAATCAGGATATTTACATCCGATTCCAAAAATTAATGTACCCTTTCACACCCTTCACGCTGACCACTTGGGTCCGTTTAATGAAAGCAAACGGAAAAATAAATATTTATTAGTCATTATAGATTCTTTTAGTAAATTTATCATACTTAAGCCTGTTAAAAACACCAAAGCTCTTACTACAATCAGAGTATTTAAAGAATACTTCTCAACATTTGGTTGTCCGCATAGGTTAATCACGGACAGATATTCTTCATTTACTGGAAATAAATTAAAAATGTTTTTAAAGGACCTTGGCATAAAACACATTATGAATGCAGTTGCCACTCCACGAGCCAACGGCCAAGTGGAGAGGTACAATCGCACAATTCTGGATTCATTAACCGCTATGAATCACGGTCGCGATGAAAAAGTGTGGGACGAAAAGGTTCTAGATGTACAGTGGGGGTTAAATAATACGACTAACAAAGGAATTGGGCGAACACCTGCAGAAGTTTTGTTCGGTTTAAAGTTGACTAGCATGGCTGAAGGGAAAATAAGGTCAAATTTAGACATTGGTGAAGGCAGTAACGAGGAAACAAATTTAGGTAATGAGGAAAATTTAAGTAACATTAGACAAGAAGTAGATGAACATATAAAACGCACACAAGAAGTACAAAAAAACAGGTTTGATAAGAGTCGTTGCGAACCACGTAAATTTAGGGTTGGTGATTTAGTACGCGTTGAGAGGTCGTTGTTATGCCCAGGAAAAAGTAAAAAGTTGGTTTCTAAATGTCTAGGACCGTATAAAGTTATCCAAATAATGAGCAACGATAGGTACATGGTGGAAGATACGCCAGTTACAAGAAATAAAGGCAAAGCTATATACAAAGGAGTGTATCCAGTCGATAAAATAAATCCGTGGCTCAATTTCAAAAGATCTGATGAAAGTGATGAGAGTGATGACTTTAGTGATGACAGTGAGAATGTAGATGAGTCTAGTGATAGGATAGCAGATAAAGATCTTGACGTTAGTGGTAATGCGATGGATGTAAGTGAAGTTAGAGAAGAAGTGATAGAGTCAATAAATAGTGGTGAATCAAACTCTGGATAGTTAAAGATGTATTGGATAATTGGTATTGATTGCTATTAGTATACTTAAGTAGTTAATGATTATTGATTTGAAAAGTAGCAATAAATTGTTGTTTAAGGTTTTATTATAAGGTTAATATTTTAATGGCAGGATAATGGTCATTAAAGTTTATTGTTGAAATTAGTTTTAATGGCAAGATAGTGGTCATTAAAACGTTTGTTTGAAATTAGTTTTAATGGCAGGATAATGGTCATTAAAACGTTTGTTTGAAATTAGTTTTAATGGCAGGATAATGGTCATTAAAACGTGTGTTGTTTGAAATTAGTTTTAATGGCAGGATAATGGTCATTAAGACGTGTGTTGTTTGAAATTAGTTTTAATGGCAGGATAATGGTCATTAAGACGTGTGTTGTTTGAAATTAGTTTTAATGGCAGGATAATGGTCATTAATATGTGTGTTGTTGGAAATTAGTCTTAATGGCAGGGTAATGGTCATATGGTCATTTAAACGTTTTGTTGCTGGAAATTTGTTTATTGGCAGGAGAATGGAAGTTTTTGTTTTGAAATCTCTGTTAACGGCAAGATAAGTCATTATGACGTTTGTTGTTTGAAATTAGTTTTAATTACAAGATAACCTTAGTCTTATTATTTTAATATTTAAAAAAATATATATATAATAAATGTATAGATACGTTATTAATTACCTAATTAAATGAAATATTTGATTGATAAATATAGTTGTAGCTCTCACGAGGACGTGATATAAGAGTCAGGATGGACGAATTTGTAAGCTTTTTGTATTTTATTTGTTTTTTAATCACGTTATTTTTACGTTTTATTTATAGTCTGTAAGTTATTTTTTTTTAAGTAACGTTATTTTAACTGTTATTTGTAACTGGTGCTAGTATCGCGCTGATCTTTTTAAAATCTAGAAATGGCAACACTGAGAAATGACAAAGTGGGGTGATGAGCAAGTAGAGAGGGAAAAGTGGGGTGAACTGCTAACGTCGTGGCGATACCAGAACCAGTAACCAGTCTTACTGTAACCGCCGAGTAGTGAACACGTTCAAGTGGAAAATATATTAGTTGTGTCTTGAAACTGAAAAAGTGTTTCATTGTCGAGGGAATTCCTGAAGGATTATATCAATACATATATCACGCCTTTATCCCTTGCGGGGTAGGCAGAGCGATAGTTGCCGTAAGAATACAGCCACTATCGCCACGTCTGACATTTTTGAGGATTGTTTTCCAAGGTTGTTTCAGAAAACATGTGTATTACTATAGTGACAGGTTGTCAGCCTGTCGCCTAAAAATTGTAATACACCAATTCTCTCGAGTCCCTTAGTCGCCTCTTACGACACCCGCGGGAAGGATGTGGGGTGATGCTATTCCAAGCCGGCATCACACGGCTTTTACTCATACGACCCTATAAAAGGAACACCACCACAAAAAAAGCAGTCCAACGACAACAGTTCAACAAGATGGACGCGACACCATGTGTCAGTGCCAATTATAACAACAGGAACATTAAATAATCCAAATGTGAAAACATACTCATTTTGCAAAAAATTCGCACACAACTTCGAATCACATCTCATGCAATATGAAAAAATAAAAAGAAATGACTACATAATTGCAAAAGTAAAAACTTGGGTACATACACTACACGTTACTTGTGAGACGTCTAATCCGCTCTTTATTGGGTCTCGCTGAAGACATAGCGGGTAAAGTTAAATCAAAGAAAAGTGTTACGACTGAAATGATTGCTGATTTGGCCCGTGACTTGTTGGTACAATCTAAATGTGCAATAGATAGAATCTAAATGTTTACGAATACAAAGTTCAGCCCTAAAACAGCGTCACGCCACGTAGATTGGCCTCCACCGGTGCGTTGCCGCAGGGATACCTTCTGCGCGTCTTGATCGAGTTTGTTATTTCGGCTGCCATTTTAGATTTATTCAAACGATGACGTTCATAAATTACCTCTACATAGAGTTGTTCTCCTCCACATAAAACGATATAACTCCCTAAAGGATCATGCCAACTTTTGTTTGGATGCGCGTCCTGTTTTTCATTAGTCTTACGTCACCACCTTGCAGGGCTCGCATCAAAGCCAAAGCACAGAATAATAAATAGTAACTAGCGTTATAGAAGCTTTACTTTGCAATGGTTTTCAAAGAAATATGTACTCAATCTGATAAATAATATGATTTAATTTACCTCGCGTTTCAGTCGAGCGCGTGTTTATTTACATACCTACCAAATTTTTTTGAGGGAGTATGGGCCTTAATTTATTGGACTACGGTTCATAATAAGTTATACGTGGTTATACGTATTGGACTTGGGTTGCTTACTTCGAGAAACTAGTTACGCCATCTAGCGCACAGCACGCGCGTTTACTCCTACATGTGGTGGGCAACGCTAATATAATGGTTGTTTCTTAACCAATTTTAAAGGTAGGGCGGAATAGGAATTAAAAATTTTTTTTATCGATCATAGGTCTTTATCTTAGAAGCCTAACTTTTACATATTTCTTAATTTCTTTCTTCGAGTCTTTAAAATGACGGTTATTAGATTTCAATGTCGCATACATATATACGCAGTCTGGTAAACAATTTCAAGAGATATTCAGTTGGAAAACACGAATTTAAACAATGAAATACTGCACAGTATCTTTTTGCTTTTTTCGTTTTGTAGAAAGTTGAACGTGGTCGAACAAATAGCGCGCGCGCGTCTTCTTACGCTTGCGGCAGCCTACTAGATTGGCCCTTGCGCAGAGCCGCCACCTGTAGGTATGTTCTTCATACCTACACGCGGAGTGACACAGGCCTGGCCAAAGTTATATAATTACAGAGCTTAATTTTATTATTGCTTAACATTCCAAAAAAAAGAGGATAATCTAATCAGAATAGAAGTTCGGGAGTTATTGACTGTTAAAATTGGGCATCGAAGGAAACAAAACTGCTGTTTTGCTCTCTTTAGTGTATTAATTTAGTGTATTTCATTCTAAAATTATATTGCATTCATTTGTTCATTCAAAGACGAATCATTAGCCCAGGTATGGGCGTTCTCCTTTTTTGTGAGATGTCTTTTCTCTCGTGCTAAATATTGCTCGTGTTGGCAATATTTTGACATGAATATGTTGTTGGTGGAATAATGTTTACTTTTAAGTGCAGACTACAAACCAGATACATTTAACATAGGGTCCCGCTGGCTTGACGCTATGAATATTAGGCCGATAACGTGTTTCTACAGCGGTACATTTTTATTAATTTCACATTTCTGTAGGCCAAACAGACTTACAAGACCACATAAGTATCCATCTATTCCAGAAAGGCCCGGTGTAAATTTGATGAAAAATCATAGAAACAATTTTTGTATGGAAGAGAATGCTGCAATGGAAATGGCCTCCCTTCTTTCCCTCTCCCCTTTCGGAATGCTTAGAATTTCCAAATTTTAACACACACATGTCATGTGCCTCCAATCATGTCTTGTGGCTGCTGTTATAGTAGTAACATAAGTAGTAAGAGCGTCATTATTGCCATCCTGACGTAGGTATATCAAAATGTTATTCAGTCATTTACGAAAAATGAACACTCTTTGCGCCGTGTGCGGGCCAGCTCCAACATCACCTTAAGCATGATCGCTGATAGGCTTGACTGTGCTTACATAAGGCACTGTTGTAATTTGCATGTTGTTAAGCATCCTATTTGAGTTAATTAATTGATATAATGAATTTTGTATTTTGTATGGGTTAATTTACCTGAAATAAATGAATTTTAATTTAATTTAATTTGTATGGGAGGTCCAAAAAATTTTCGAATGAACAAGCTTAGCATAAAATAAAACAAGTAGGTAAGTATCATTTTCTTTTAGGTTTTTATTCTTAATATCATAACGAAGACTAGCTTATTTCTAATTCGTACGATATTATAAATTATTTAGCTTAGAACTATCTTATTTCTACTTATCACGATCGAATGTATAAGTACCAAATAATTTGAGGGGCGGCGGGTGGAGGAAGTTGAGGGAGTAGGAGGGAGGAGGGGAGGGGGTTGATGTGTATGGCTCCCGCAGGTCTAGAAGCGGAACTCGTAGGGTCGCTGCGGCTGCGGGCGGCGCTGCAGCAGCGGGATGTTCACCTCCTCGGCGGAGCGGAACACCTGCGTGGGCGCGGGGGCGGCGGCGGGGGCGGCGGGCCGGGGGGGCGCGGCCGGGGCGGGGCGCGCTGTCGGCCGCACTGGCTCTACATCCTGTCGTCATCGTCAACAGTAAATCATCTTGATTATGAAGGATATGAACATATATAACTAAAAATATTGATTCAATTCAATTTAATCTTCTGACATAATAAAGACTATTTATATTTTATTTATTGTTTAAGAATTTTGCTATACGTAGCTGTAGATCCTGGAAGGTAGTTAAAATAAGTATTTAGCAATGATGAAGTAAGTTAGAGGAGCGAGTGATTTAGTACAGAGTTAGACATGGTGGCGGGGGCTGACCTCGTCATCCTCGTCGTAGTACTCGCGGCGCTCGTCGTGGTACACCTCGGCGGGGTAGTAGCGCTCGGAGTAGCGCAGCGGCGTGTTGGGCTTCTTGGCCGCCTCCTCCGTGTTCACCGGCCGGTACAGGTACTCGTTCACGAAGTGGTACTTCTTCGACTGCTGGCAGATGTTGTCATGCGTCGGCGGCATACAGATCAGATGTACCTGTGGATTATTCACAAAATGTATATCCAAACTTGCGAATTTAATTTGGTAAGGATAAAACGTATAGTTTGTTTCATAGATAATCTTAAGCTTGGAGTGCATGTGTACCTGATGGAAAGTGAATCCATCGGGGCAGATCCAGGAGTGCTTGACGCCGTCCTGGCAGTAGTGGAAGACCTCGCACTGCAGCTCCTCGTCGGCGTAGTAGCCGGTCTGCTTGGCGCCGCAGTCGAAGCGCGACTGCTGCAGCAGCACGCTCAGCCGGTCCGGCTCCTCGCGCTCCTCCTCCTCCTCCTCCTCCCGCTCCCCGCGCTGCCGCTCCGCCTGCTCCGTGTGTTGACGCTGCGCCGTTGTCGGACGCTCTCCACGATTGTCACCACCCTGGAAATATAAGATTACAATTTAATGACCTGCCTTTCACAAGTAACGAGCTATCTAAAAACTGATTTAGCTTAGCTAAATAAAACCGTTAAATAAAATTAAAGAGGTCAAAAGTTTGGATGGTAATTAGCATGTACCTACTCAACATACACATAACGTGGTTGATCTATCCACTAGAAGTCTAGAAGAGCGAGCTCGAACTCCATGATTGACGATGGGAGGTCTCTCGGAGGGCTGTGAGCCAATTGGTCAGCAGTTGTGGTTGAGCAGGTGTGATGGCGGGCTCCGCAGTCGTCTCTCATCAGACCGCACGCGCTCTCATGTATCAATTCAACTACGAGTAGGTATGCTTATAATATTAATAAATGAAAAACCACGCAGACTTATCGGAAATGGACAAGGAAATATCGATAATAATACCTTCTGATTTGCAGTCCAACCTTTTATTGTACAGTGCTCAATAATGTAACTTCCATACCTGTCTGTGGTGCTGGTGGTTGGGGCGCGCGTAGCCGGCGAGCTCGGCCAGCGAGGCCTGCTGCTGGTGCTGGTGCTGCTGGTGCTGCGCGGGCGCGGCGGACGGCCGGAACCCGCTCGGCAGCGCGTTGTACGCCGCCGCCGCCTGCTGCGTGTACGCGCGCGGGTGCACGTTGCGCGACTCCTACACGCAACAAACACTATATTTAGCTACAGTTTATTTCCTAATGGCAAAGACAATTAGTAAAAAGTTATCGATGTTTCTTCATCAATTCAACATTATTAAATGCCTCTAATCAAATAGTATGAAAGTGAAGATTCGAATTACAAAATACATAAGCAAAAAAGTCATGTAAAACATAGAATACGTCCGCTTTCGCCTTTCACCGCGAGGAGGCGCGTGCGCGTGCGCTGGCGACGCGGTAGCGCTGGTCAGTGACCGCGCGTCGCGGCGGAGGCGCCGCTGCGCGGAAACGTCGCTGGCCGACTGTATCTGCGCCGGCGCGGCTGTGTGCACGCCCGTGCGTACATTGGCCTTGAGACATGTATGGGTTCCAGCATCGTACCTCCTGGTGCAGCGACAGCTCAGCGTCGTCGTCGTCGTCGAGGGCTTCGGGCAGCTCGTCCTCGCGCGCCTCGCCCCCCTCGCCCCCCGCCGCCGCCAGCCCCGCCACCACCACCCACAAGGTCACCCATCTGCACAACAATCAAAATATTTACTTACACAATAAACTAATTTTGAACCACCATATTCAAGGGGTCACTTATAAAATATAAAAACAGTGTAAGTAATTACATCTAATAAACTCCAAAATTACATTTAATAAATTCTAGATTGGTGATTGCAGTTATAATAGCTTTTTCTCAATGGTTCCGCTGTATAATTAATATAACAAAACACCGATTGATTAGTAACATGATACGGCAATCATGATTGAATTCTCCACACGTGGCGTGTTCTTGACCTGACACCGCTGACATTATTATACACCACACGTGTTTACAAGAGAGAGGGAGACTGGACCATGTAAGTAAATGAAACATGCACAACTATCGTATTGTTAATTCATTGTTATTGTTATTGCGGCGAGTGATTGCTTCGCGTGAGCCGAGAATGTAACGGAAAGACAAATCGCGCACCGCCGACACCGCCGTCGTCGATCGTATTCCCGAAGCATTCGTAATGAAAATATGATTAGCCTTGTCCGCCGCGTGTGACTCCGCCACGCGCGTGACTGAGAGTTTCCAATCGTATGCGATTATGTGGAAGGAAGAGACATCGCCCTGAGGAAACGTATGATTTTCTCTGACCGTGGCGCTTACGTTGCGAGTGTTGCAACGGCCGCTCTCACATAGCGGATACTTCGGATCATTCATCAATAATATTTGGTGTTGCAGGAAGCTATTGTATGTATTTAAGTAGGATGGTAGTAATATTACATGATTCAATGATGCTAATTATCGAATAGGTTAAAAGATTAAAATTATGAAACAGCTACGAACATACACATATCACGTCTTTATCCCTTGCGGGGTAGACAGAGCCTTAACGGCCATAAAACATCAGACTTGAAAACAGCTTTCGTTGATGTCTTTTGTATGAGCGCACCATTTCGTAGCCGCAGCTAAAGAATAAAGTATATAGGTATATGCGTAAGTACCTACATAATGCACTTAGGATATTTCTGAGAATCAATGGACATCATTTTGTAAGTAAAGTATTTTATAATAGCTCAAAAGTTCAGGCAATTTTTGTTAAGTATCATAATTTTCAACACGAAATGTTTCGACCCACTTTACTTAACAGTAGCGAAATGCTATGGAGAAAATCAATAAGTTTAAGCAAACAAAGCACCTTACAAAATCAATATTGATGTTATTACGCAGCATTCGCAATATTTGTCGCGCTCGAGCCGGAATCTATTCAGCGAGTGATTGACGCCATCACAACCAGCCGCCAGAGCCGCCGCCGGGGCCGCGCCACTCCGCACACAATTAGCTGATCAAATTGTGATATTATGCTTTCTCCATCAAAATCATCGAGACGTGAAATGGAAACGAGCCGCACCGCACTGCCCGCTGACAGACGGCAAGACGCGTCGCAATCGCAACCCAACCGCGGCACCAAACACACACTACACAAGCTGAGCTTTAACAATAACAATGGTAACACCAAGCAAGTTGTCAATAATCTCATTGACGATAGGTGAGAACTGATAACCTGAAGAGGTTACAATCCAATCTGAGGCACCAGCGCAGTGACTGCCACACGATTCTTGCCAATCTTCCGAAACACATAGATTGCTAGTACACGATACAATAGCAACGCATTTAGGGGTCCTTGATAGTAAAATGGTGTTTGTGAAAGAACAAAGCCGGGCGCAAGGACTTTCGCGATTGTTTCGCAGCTCGTGATCTGTACATCTCGCGTCGTGGTTTCACTGTCAAGTGTAGCGCAATGCTGCGACAATGCGACAACTTTCGTCAGCGCTAATTAAACCTGTCGCAACTCGCAAGCTGCCACGAGCAATACCAACTCTCATTTGTCACGGAGCGGGTTGCAAATCAACGGGAAAATTATCATTGTACAGTAGGTAATCGCTTTCTTTAATGCTTTCGTCTCTGATTGGTAATGTTTATCCATTACCCGATCGCTAACTCTCTTGACTCCCGCTATGTTGTAGCATGTTCAGCTCAACATATCATTAGTGTTTGTTCTGTTCACTTGTAATGATGATGGTTTGACAACAGAGCAAGAGTGTATGTTAAGTCGAAGGCTAAGTCGATGTGAGCCACGTAATAGTCGGTAACACGGTGCGCCGCGCTACTGTGCTGTGTGTCTGCCGCGCGCGACGCGAACTCGCTCGAGCGCCAATTTCACTTTCGTTGTGTAACATTTGTAATCGCAGATGATCGAGTCATGATACATTCGAGCTTTTAATGTGGAAGTGTCGAAACCATGATCAGGCATATGTAAAAATAAGTCAGTGGAGCACGCGGATTGAGGTACATATGTTGTATTGTATGGCAGCCATTGTCGCTATGGCCGCTCTACATGCGTGTGCGCATGGTTGTGGGCGCAGTGCTGCGCGCGGGAGTTGCAGTGTTGCGGATCCAGTTCGCGCAGAGGACGGGCGGGGGCGGGGGCGGGGAGGCGCGGGGCGCGGCCCTTGCGGAGCATGCGGTCGGCCGACTTGCGCGGAATTATGTTATCAGTTGCGTCATCGCGCGTCCAAAAGTTACGTGTGTATTGCAAGTATTTAAACTCGAGCAGAGGGCGACGTGCCACCGTGTTTCCACACTGCACTGCCTGCCCTTACTGTACCTTAGGGTACTGTTTTCGTCACTCGTTTAGCAACGTGTACTTGAATAGTACCCGTTAATTTGACCTTTTTACATGTAGGTATAGCTTGCCCAACTGCAAGATTCTATCTTGAGGTCCATCGATCCATGTTTACACAAAAATGGTCTCTACCAAGAATCGTTAAATATAAAGATGCCGGCTTGCGAAGCCTAAGCCTCGAAAAGTGGCATGCGGAAGCCCAAGTTAGAAACATACATACATATAAATACAGATAGAACTAGATGGAAGGAAAAGGCGGAGGCCTTTGCCCAGTGGGTTTCTACAAAATACGAATGTATTTTACACTATAAGTCGATGGTCGTTTATTGACTCAACTAGCTAGAACCCATGGCTTTGCCCGCGTACTCATAAGGAATTTAAATGTGCTGTCTATTATTTTATGTGATTTTTTAAATATAAAATCTCATCCTCTTTTTTAGGGTTGAATATTGAAAAGCTGGAACACGTTAGCTATTTAGGTATTTGTAAGTCTCCATCTCGCTTTTACTCTCTCGCCCGCCCTTTCTCTCGCTCACCCACTCATGCTCCCTTTCGTTCTCGCTCTCTCTCCCACTCTCTCTCTCGTTCTCCTTCTCGCTTGATCTCGTTCTCTCTCTCGCTCGATCTTTCTCGTTCTCCCGCTCTCACTCTTGTTCTCCCACTTACTAGCTCTCCAACTCTCTCTGCCACTCTTCCTCTCCCCCCTCTCCCACACCAGTTCTCATTCCCTCTCCCCCTTCTTCTCTTTCTCCATATCTCTCTCCCAGTTTTTTTTCTTTTTCCCTCTTCATCCCATGTCTCCTACCGCCATAAATCTTTTTAAAAGTGAAACAAATAATCAAATCAAATCAAAGTAACAAAAGGTTTTATATTAATCTCATTTTACCCCCTTAAGGGTCGAATTTCGAAAAATTGTTTCTTAGTGGACGCGCTGACCATGCTTAAACAATGCGCATGTAGGTTTCAAGATTTAAACCCCGAGCCTAGTGTTTGCCGTTTTTGACATTCCATAACTTCCATTCCCTTTTTTTCCTCTACTGGGGCTAAATATTGAAAAATGCGAAAATACGTCACTAATGATTTCTAAAATTCTTCCGTAAAGCAAAGTTTAAAGTAAATATGTCATACAAACTTTCATCCCCTGTTTACACCCTTAGGGGCTGAATTTCAAAAAACCCTATCTTAGCGGATGCCTACATCAAATTAGCTATCTGCACGCCAAATTACAACCTGATTGGTCCAGTAGTTTAGGCTGTGCGTTGATAGATGAGTCAGTCATCTTTGCGTTTTATATATTTAGATAAAGAATTTCCCAAGAGGGAAATCGACAGAATCCATGGACTTTGCAGTATTTTGTTGATTTAGTTGGAGGAGGTAAGTATATGTACAATACAAGATACAATTTCTATCTTATTTTTATAATATTATGTTTCAATTTCATAGCGTAATTGACAAAGAAGAAAGAAAGAAAAATGTTTGCTATTTTATAACTAAGGAGTGATACAAAGTGAGCCATTCATTTAACAAATATTTACTCGAAATTATCTGATAATGATGACCAGGAGCTTCTAAACAAACAAATACCTACTATTACCTACCTAACTAGTTACTTAGATACAACATTGTTGTAACTATTTTAACCAGCTCCCCCGGTTATGTAACAAAGAGCAACAAACAATTGTAATATCTCAAAGAAAATAATCCCAATTAAGATATTTGTGATACCAGTTGAACCTGTAGGGATTAGTTCCGCCATGCAAACTCAACTTGAACAAAACAAGCCGGGCTGGCGTCGCGCGGGGCAGCGGCGGCGGTGGTCGCAGGCTGGCGTCGCGGCCCAGCGAGCGTGTAACGAGTGTTCACTGCACGTTATGTAAGGGCAGTACAGGTGCCGGTGCAATTAGCCAGCGACGCGGGTGCAGCTCGTGTACTGCTGCACCAGCCCGAGCTGCGCGCTCCAACACTTTCGCTTTCCCATGACGAGAGTGACATGCGTAGAACATACTGGTGTGAGTTGACACGCAGGTTTTGCTGCTCTAGTGGCACAGATTGCAAACTGGATGTTTGCGTTATCACCGGCCCCGGCCGGCGCAGGCGCAGGGCGCGACGGTAGCGACCTAGCTTTATTTGGACATCCATTAACCAACCTGTCTTTTTTTAATTTGAAAATCACTCACTACCAGAAAGTAGGTGGCCCAGGCGACAGAAAATTAAGCATAAACTTAATAGAAAATCTTGATAGGATCCATTAAACAAATTCAGATAAATTAAAAGAAAAGGACTTCATAATCAAATCAAACAGCAAAAAGATCATTCGAGGAGCGACAGCATGATGACTTTTCTGGTCTGTGCACATAATATAATATCTGCCTTAGTAGGAGATTTACAGAAATGTGAACAAAGAAATTAGCACTTGGTGGGTATCTCTAAGTACAAAAGCGTAGCTGCTTTAACAACAACAAAAGAGCGAGAAGATCTCATCAAGATAACCGAGTCGCTTGCTCCTAAGCACCGTAGCTATCTGTAAAATCATTACTCAAAGGCAATTAATTGTATCTATCTACTGATCGTACGAACATAAAAGTTCAAAACACTTGCATGGCGGTTTTTCAGGGTGTAGATACACAAAAAACATTTTTGACCTCACTGATACATGATGACCTAAATGACTATGAAATCACTATAAATGTTTTTTTTTCGTATTTCGACCTATATTCCTTGGGGAAAGTTGTTCAGTGTCAAAGCTGGTTTACCCCTTGAAAGGTGGTTAGTACCTTTCCTAACACCATGTAGAATGTATTGGGAGGAACAGATATGAAGTATATATTTTTACATAATCTCTCCAAACGGCTGTATCTGGTATAAACCAAAGGTATCTTGTGTACAATCTGGATCTAGGACAAGTGCTTACTTACCTCATGTGTCTTCATGCTACAAATAATTTAAATTCGAGTCAAAATTAATGGAAGTTGAGCAATTATTAAATTATTTCAGTATATTCGGGCACCTGACTACGTAGGTAGGTACTGTGGGTTTATCTTGATATATTTCATGTTATTTTTATGTATAGTAATTTAGGACAATTTTATTATAATGATCTAGGTATCAACCTACCCATAAAAGATTTTGAAGTGTTCCTCTTTTTTTTAGAGGCAATTTGTAAATTCTTTAAATACATCTCTGAGTAAGTAACCATGCAAATTTTTAGTACGGAAAAATATCCTAATCCCACTAGAACATGGTTAGCAAGGATTGTCTTGCAGTGGCATTAAATCTAGCGCTAAGATTCAGCTAGTCTTCTAAAACTGTTTACATAACAATGTAGTCCTAGAAATGTATTAGTTAAAAAAAGGACCCACGGTTCATTGATTTTTATCATTAGTTATTTTATTCTTAGCCTTTGATAACTAATAAATGAATACTTAATGCAACATGTCCGCAATAAACAATAATAGGTATTCAGGAACAGATAACTGTCGTCGCCATTATCTACTTTCACGTAACTCCTGTAACCGGTGCAGCGCATTTCTACATCATACATATGAAGTGACTAATTAACTTGAGTGTTACCTCCAATTCATAGCTGGGCACACACAAACAGTCGCGTCCTGGAGGGTTCAGTAGAGTGGGCAGGTACACACAGTCCCGGGCGCACAGGGCAGGGATGCACGAGATCGAGTAGTTCTTCAATGTCGCAGTGTCGCGTCGCGTCGTGTCGTGTCGCGTGGTCGCGTGGCTCGGTCGCGTGGTCGCGTGGCGCGCGTGTCGGGTCGCTCGGTGCGCGGTTGCAACTGCGCGCGGTGTGCTTTCTCCGCGCTTTATAACTTGCGCACACTTTGTCGTGGGGGCCGAAGAAATGAAACTATTTTAGCAATTGATATGGAGCGAACCAATTTTATACCTAAATCAAAATAAAACAATAAAGAAAAGCTGTTACACCTGACCGTGAAATCGATGTAAAGATAAAAATAGCAAATTGATTAATTCAACGAACGTAAGTAAAAAGTTAAGAAAGTTGACCGAAGCACCACCGAAGGGTCTCGTTTCGTAAAATATTGTTGAGACCCTGTGGTCCATCTGAAATTACAATACGACGTGATTATCTATGTAGCCTTACCTAAGAGCCCTTGCTAGGGCCTAGCTAATCAATCATAGTATTTTACTATAAATCACCAACCCGTCTTCAATCCTGTATAACTTACAAGGGCCTCTACGCAGAAGCAGGCGCGATCGCGACGTATACCTATCTAATACCGCCCTTGAGTAATGCAAGTATGAACGCAAGGTATTTGTTTACTCGTGTACACTGAAGCTGACATCAAGGCTAGTATATTAAATTGTTTGAATTCATTCTGTTTCTGTAGAATTTTGCAAGTTTCTAAAAAATAGAATCTTGTATAAGTACCTAGTATCAAAGAATACTAACTACGAGTATATATAGCTACTCGCGTAATCTATCTTATATATTGTGTATATATTTGTTTTAATTGGGATGAGATCGTCTTTTAATACTTGTCAGACGTGGCGATAGCGTACGTATTTTTACGGCCGTTATTTCTCTGCCTTCCCTGCACGGGATAAGGGCTTGATATATGTGGTGTGCGGTATAAGATCTTGGAAACGGTTCCAACGACTTTCATCAAAATCCTTATATAGGGGATTCGGATTGTTTCCAAGATTATGTCGCTTGTTTGTTTACCGCATGTATTATGGAAGTTCGCGTGCACACATTCGGCAAAAAAGGGGAATTTACCGGTTCGCTGGACGACTACTGCCAGCAGGTACCTGCCTACCGCACGCCGCTCGACTCGTGTCGCCCAAATTACACACACATACTTATTCAAATCCAATATTACAATGGAAATGATGCGCGTGATACATACAGTATACCTAGTAGATACTAGACACCTACCTTCACTTTCACTTTAATATTATTTAAACCGACAATTAATAATTTATTTCCTACTGTGATGCTAAAATAGCACGATGTAAGCATTGTAGGTAGAGCAAGCTAATTGAACATCGGCGTTCGGCACTTCTCTCCCTACTTGCTGAGTGAGATTCTCTTGCAAATCTCAAGGCGCCTTTGATCCGCTTGTTGTTGCTCCATTCAAACTTTCATACTTACCTATATATGTATATAATACTAATAACAGACGTGGTGTCAGTCTAGGTATACCTAATTTGTTATTTGGAAAAATGGTATAAGGTTGAGGCACTACCAATGTTGCTGACAGATGTTAATGCCTAACCAGATTAGCTAGCTGTCTACGCGACTTCAAACTTTTTTGATGGGACACTGTAGGCTTATACAATAATAAATAAAAACGTTTTGATGATCTGCAACAATACAACTTTTGAATGTATAATATGTTCAATTAGACCTCGGGTCTATAAACACCCGTATATAACACCTACCTACTACATGCTACTACCCACTTATGGCGTGGAGCAACAATAACTCATGCAGCTAACTAAAACACCCTTCACCTTACGTCGTAGGATTTAAAATATAACATATTCGATAGTAGATAGGTACTCGTAGGCTTTACCCAATCAATAAGTATAATTTCCACATAAAAATAGAATAACACATAAGATAATAAAATATGCCTATCAGGTATTTGACTGTACATAAAATAGTAGTTAGCTAATATCACAGTAGGTATTCGATGCACTATTTAAACATAATTTTACATTAGATGATTCCGCAAAAACGACTCACTCACTGCAAGTGCCTAAGCTCCTGCGCGTAGAGTCACGATAAATGGAATGTTCATCTCGCATATTCTTCTCCATCTCGTAGAGGCAAGTGCAGCACGGGCAGAAGTACAGCCGCAGGAACCTCGCGAGACGAGACTTGGCGGTGCACTCCGCCGCGGGCGCGGAGCGGGGAGCCGCCGGAGCGGGGAGGGCGGAGGGGGGCGCCGGCCGCTCCCACGACGATAGTGGAAGCAGCTGCTCCTGCGCGAGGCTTTGCTTGGAGACGGAGTGCGCAGGCAGCACCAGCGTAGCGAGGTTCACCATGGAGGAGCCGTCGGCGCGGTGGACGCCGTCGCCGGGCAGCACGTCCGCTGCGGTGGGTGACAGGGCCCCGCGGCCGCAGTTCTTCATGCGCAGCACGGTGATGTCGGAGTCGCTGGGCCACGACACGTTGTCGCCCAGCGCCGCCTTGTGCCCCTTGGCTTGCCGCTTCTTGGTCTTGTGGCGCGCGCGTGGGCGCTGGGCGCGCGTGAGCCCCGACTCGTGGCTGCGCGCGAGCCCGGGCGGAACGGGCGACAAGCCGCCGCTGATCTCCTCCGGCAAATTGAACGCTACTTGCCTAACGTTAAAATTTCCATTTGCTTTTTGTATGTTTATGATATCCTCTATATCCTTGATATTTTTATCTGGTGCCTGGATTGAAAAGTCCATTATTTTATATACTATCTATGTGTCTAAATTATTTGTAAATGCATAAAATTTAGATTTTTTTAATATTTTGCGCTAAATCCGGATGGTCGACCTAATCACATGCCAAATGTGCCAGCCATATCTCTGTCTGACTAAATGACTTTTTTTATCTATGGTAGTAATGTAAGAAACAATACGTTTTTGGCATAGACTTATAATATACTAGTTTTCTCTGTCTACGGTTTTTGGGGCGATAAATCCGAGATAGACTTGGTCAACCAGTGGCCTATGCAACAAAGCTAAAAGTACAATCCTACAGGCAAAACAGTGGCAACATCGCGCCAAAATTAATAATTAAATAGCAACACTGATGAAAATTACAACTACAGGCGTTTTATGAAGCAACCAGTCTACAATTTTACAATTTACAAGTACAGCTACCGTAGCTTACCATCGACAAGCCATAGTGTAATTTTAAAAACACAATTGAGCCAGTTTTTACAGGTGTTTTTCTAAAGGGGAATTTTTAATTGCACCTCTAATTATAATTTATGCAAAAGGAACTTATTTACTAATAAACCTTCTGCATACCAAATTATTAACTGCAATACAAATTAACTACTTAATAACCTAAACACGTTCTTAAATAAAAATTATTAACTTAATCTAAACCCGATGGCCTTTTCTACTTTATTCACTACAAAAATCTGGCTTAAATCCCAGATAATTAGATTTTAAAACAAAAAATCACACCGTACATCAAAAATACTGATTTGCACACTAAATTATCTAATCGTATAACGCAATTTTAATAAGTGATATCTAAACCTGCATAACAATAATAAAAATATTTTGGACGCGAATTATACAAAGAAGACCTACTTGATTGCAAGTTCTAGGGCATCAACAATTCAGTTTGGGCAAGACTGGAATTGTTTAGACGAATATAAACAGAATGCTTTCGCAAATTGTACAGTTGTATTGCCCACACACAAAGACCAATGGAAAAATGGTGAATGTAACTGTCCGGATTTTTTCAGAAACTACAGTTGTAAACATGTCATTGGACTGGCGATCAGGTTGAAATATGTAACACCTCCTGTAGAAGCGAAATACTTACCTATCGGCATCAAGCACAAACGTGGACGTCCAACGCAAGCCAGACCTGCCCTTATCATTCAATAGAATCCTATTTTTATGTTATTTTTACAAAACAAATTAATTTGTTAAGTACTGACTACTCAGTACTGCTCATATCTTTGTTTCGCGTTGATTATTGCGTGATAAGAGTACATTTTGTTGATTTTTTGCGAACTTAATTAGACAAATATGACTGTATAATGGTGTTTCATTTAGAATAACTCATGTTATCAAAAGTATAAAAGGTGATAGTTTCTAATAAAATAGAGTTAAATATTTTGTTGCTCTCAAAGAGTTAATAGATTTGCTCTCAGTTATTAGGAAATCATTCAGTAAAACAGTTTGCTGAAAATATCAAACAGTTAAGCACTTTCAATTAAATTAGTGTGCAAATTTAGTGTGCAGTTCAGTATTTTCGATAGAAAAAAATGGGATTTAAAGTTATATGATTAAATACTACCCTTTTCTAAAAACTTGTAAACTACAACTGTAAAAAATTTAAACTTGTGAATAATTGTACAGGTCCTCAGACGTAAGTAATTTCGTTACAAGTTAAGAATTTCCTATTAATCTCTGCAATAAATAATAACAGAGTACTCAGAAGGCTTCAAATATGTAACGAAGTTGGAGTTCTGAGTTCTAACTCAGAAAACAAAGCAGTAAAACGAAGACAAAGAAAAGTAAATCATAATAGCAAAAAAACATTGAGCATAAATTATTCCATTTCTTATTTTTATTTCATCCCTATCTACGGAAAATTTCTGCTGCGCTTTTCCATCATTCACACCTAGCGCCACCTACTAGGAACTAAACAAACAAAACTAAAATTTCCCATTTTCTAGAACAATGACATTGACATTTACTTTTACTTTTATTTTATTTTAATTAGTGTAGCCGTCTTTTGGGCTAATAATATATATATATTTATAAAACTTAGCTAGGGTAGCTTAGGGCCTATTCTATAGGTACAAATTGTAGATTGAGTTTAGGAGCACTTCTGAGCAGGTTTTTGGGTGGTTTTCCTGTTCAGGGGGTCCGGCTGATTAGCATGTAACATGCATTATTTAAATATTTTGTCTTTTATTTAATTGATTTCATTAATTGACGGCGGTGACATAAGTTACATGATGTGTGGTCAGCCTGGCCAGCCCCGAGGCAGTGCCTTTATTTTTTTTTTATTTTTTTATCCCACTCGTCCGCGATTCTATTAGGAACTTAAAATTGTTATTGTTTACAACATCGAGGTAATATGTACTAGCGTACTAGAGGAGGCACCGCAACTTCACTTTTTGTAACACGCGTTAGAGTCTATGCGCCCTAACTCGCTTAGTTTGAGCCCACCGCTTGCCGCGACGTCACGTGTCAGTGCTAGTTTCAAAATGCCTGCTTGTGTACTAAGATACTGCTCAAACAATTCGAGAACCACAAGCAAAGCCCAAGGAGTAACATTTCATATGTAAGTTATCTAATTTTATCAGTAAACCATGCATCGGAATATTATTTTCACAATTTTGTAAAAAATCACCGCGCGCTAGGAAGCGGCAGCCATATTTCGGCGAAAATCATAGATTAACAACATTACAGTATGTACAGACGTGACACTTAAGATGAGTCATTTTAATAAAAAACAGTCAATTTGCTAGGAAATGTTATTATAGTATAGTATTGTAAATATTCATACTTTTAACTGACTACGCAAAGTGAAAATGAGGTTCAACTTAATAAATATTTCCGTTCTTGCTGTTTATTTTTATTTGAACTTGTTTAAAGGTTTCCGCATCCGGGCCATGAAAAAAGAGAGGCGTGGATGAAACTTGTACAGAAAGATTGCAGCGAAGAAACGTTGTTGCCATTAAATTATTCACGGATCACTACACAAAACGACAAAACTTACAAAACTTGTTTTATTTAGAGGAAATTAAAATATAATATTAGATAATATACTCTTTTTATTATATTCCCGATCATTAGTTCCTACTGAAAGTGTCAAGTAGACGTAATGCACAATTTGTCGCATCTGCGCGCATTACTCGTTATCTATGACTTGCCCCACCGCTCCCGCGTGTCCCGCGCGGGCCCCGCCGCAAGGTCGCGCGCAATGCTTTCATTGGGAATAGCTACTCCAGTACGCTAGTACATATTACCTCGATGGTTTACAATGACTCATTCATTTATTCAGTAACAGCACAGAGAAAAACTAATATACTAAGTAACAGTATTGTATTGTAACTCTCTGACATTCTAAAAGTATTCATTGTGAATCTACTTGGAAATAAACGATTGAATCATTTGAATTTTGAGTGAATGAAATGAATGAATCGATAGTGTTGTATTTCGACTTGTGATGTCTACTTGTAATCGAGATTTTGGAGCGATACTGGCCAATGTAGCTTTACAAGTGTCTTCATAAAACGCCTGTAACCTGTAAATTGTAACTACAAGTGTGCTACAGGCAGAATTTCGCCTGTAATTGTAGCTTCGTTGCATGAGCCACAGGTGCCTGTAGCTTACCACCAACAAAACATAGTATAAATTTTGCTTTTAAAAACACAATCGAGCCCGTTTTTTACAGGTGTTTTTCTAAAGACTTGTAAACTACAACGTTAAAAATTACCACTTGTAAATTTTACAGGTTCTTAGACGTAAGTAATTTCGTTACAGGTTAAGGATTTCCTATTAATCTCTACGATAAATACTAACAGAGTACTCAGAAGGCTTCAAATATGTAACGAAGTTGGAGTTCTGACTCAGAAAACAAATAAATAAAACGAAGACAAAGTAAAGTAAATCATAACAGCCAAAAAACGTTGAGCAGAAATTATTCAATTTTTTATTTTTATTTCATCCTTATCTATGGAAAATTTCTGCTGACCTTTTCCATCATTCACAACTAGCGCCACCTACTAGGAACTAAACGAACAAAAAAAAACTTTTTCTTGAACAATGACATTGATTATTTGAATTTTGAGTGAATTAAATGAACGAATCGATAGTGTTGTGTTTCGATTTGTGAAGTTTACTTGTAATCGAGATTTTGGAGCGATATTGGTCAAGGTAGCTTTACACAAGTGTCTTTATAAAATCCCTGTATCCTGTTAACAGGCAGAATTTCGCCTGTAATTGTAGAATTGTAGTTGTAACTTCGTTGCACGCACGAGCCACAGGTACTGTAGGTAGGTACAGTAGGTACTGTAGGTAGGTAGTAAAAGTAATTACAGATTTAGGTTTTTTTGGTATCATACCAAAAGAACTAGTATCCAGGCTAGAAAATCTTACAAAAAAAAAATCATGTCAGTCACTCATTAATTCATTCCATTCAGTCAATTTCAGTCATTCTCATTCAGTCGCCAGTCAGTCAGTTTTCTTTCAGTGTTGCCAACTTAGTGGATTTTTCACTAAAACTGGTGGTTTTTGACTTGCCTTTTAGTGGTCAAATTTTGATTTTAGTGGTTGGTGGATTTGTTTAGTGGAATTTATTGACACCAGAGTCGTACGAATCGAGAGACTTACGATGATGGTTCGGACAAAAACGACTCATCTGATGGCTTAATAACATAATTTGATATTTTTGTCACATAATGTGTTATTATAATAAATGTATCTTAAAGTAGGTATTGTTTTTTTCGTGTTGCGATAAGACGCGAGGCGAACAAAATATTTTTTGTTAATGACTGAAATAAATTGAGTTGATAAACAAAAATTTGTCATAAATTATTTTTAGTGGAAAATATAGCGATTTTTTAACAGATGCGATTTTTGTTAGTGGTTTTAGAGGTCGCTTCTGTGGCCTATGCAACGAAACTACATGTGAAATTCGATGTACATTGCGTAGCGGCTAGCGGGTCAAAAATCCTTGGCCCTAAGTCTGCTAAATGAAAACCGTTTCAGTTGGATGTCAATTGGATCTCAGTTGTATCATTTTGGTCATTTCGTATTCTGCTAACAGTTTATAGTATAGAAAAATCACAATAGCAGTCCAATCATCCAATGACAGTTGAGTTTCGATGGCGTTACAATGACAAAAAATAGCAGACTTGGGGCCCCCTGGATATAGTTGTAGCCTGTAGTTTCGAAAAACGAGGCACTGGTGGGCTGCTTGATACTTCGTTGGCAACACTGCTTCTATTAGTATTAGTTAGTGATCTGTGCACTCAGTCAGTCACGTCAGTCATGTCGGAAAATGGTGTAATGTTTTTGGTTTAGCATTAATTTCTATATTTACGCAAAATGGAACCAAATAATCCTGAAATTGATATGAGTGATAAGTGCACCGTGAACGGAGATTGTTCCCCGTCCGAAAACAAGCGCCTATCGGACTTTAATCATGCGAAAAATATCGACGACATAGCTACGCCTTCCGACCTAAAATTCGATGAAGGTATATTCGTATTGACCGTAATTTATCTCATTAATTACAACCATTGGTTACTATTGCGTCGTACTGACGGTAATGCTGGCCTTTTCCTCAACAGCTGGGCACTAGCGCAGCGCTGGGAGATGTCGTCATCTTACCTACTGTGTATTCTCATCTCTGACAACATATTTATTTTTTACAGAATTTGATTTCAGTGATCCTGAAATACTCGAGAAACGAAAAGAAATCGAGAAGTGTTTGGAAAACTGTGATGAAATAAAACTAGAAGAATGGCAGAGTTTGGCAAGAAGGAAAGGGGGTCTAATATCAGGTTTATTTTTGTTTATTATGAACATATGTTACCCTAATCTCAACTACTTTCTAATTTGTGAGAGAGAGTGTATCAGTAAAATGTATAAACCATTTAACCTCTTGAGACCGTAGGTGAGGATGCTAGAAAAAAAACTATAATTTAGAAATATATAAATAGAAATACCAAACTAAATTTAGTAAAATTTCATCATGTTATTTAATTATACATCCAAAATTATTTATTTACTTTTTAAGTTTTTACTTTTTAATATTTTACACCATTAAATAAAATTTAAAAAAATGACAGATAAAAAACTTACAATTAGGCACTGGGACTCAGGAGGTTAAGTTTGTATTAAAACTGTAAAACAAATTCCAGTTTCTCTACTCAATTTGTAATGGAATCAGTGATGATGAATACTTTCTTACCTTTCACTTGAACTCTACCTACTGAAATCATATAATAAATTGAAGATATGACCATAAATCTATGCTATGATTGTTAATAAATATCAATGCCTTTGAGCAGTGTCATGTGCTGCTAAAATTATAGTAAGATATTTTATGGCTAAACTTTATATTGTACTGTCGAGTTGGCTAATGAAACTTTTATGGCAATAAGATAGGACTATAAGGAGTAAAATCACGAAGTTTCAAACTGCGAAGGAGCATAGTTTTTTTTACAAAAAAATAAATTCAACATTTCCCTCTTTTTATTACCACTTTTGGCCAGACAGGGAGGGAGTGGTATTGGCGGTTCCCCCCTCCCCCCTCTACCCCACCCTTTCAAAAAAAAAACATTATTGGATGGTCCAAGATGAAAATTTTTACCTTCTTCATACTACACCTACATAGAAAATGCCCTATAGCTTGATGAAACATAGAGAGGAATGTGAGTCATTGTTCACGTTTCAAATTAGCGGGAGGGAAAAATCCATACAAAGTACTTTCCTCCCCAGGGGAGAAAAGATGCAACTGTCAAAGTTACGTAAAACGCTTCGAGCCTCAAACTGCACCCTCTTTAGCAGTTGGTTCTTTTCTTACCGTGTTTTCAATGAACTTTTTCATGGCTTGACTTGACTTGGACTGTAGAGCACTGCAGCAGCTTTCTAATATTGCATCATGTGTGTAATGTTTGTGGACTGTTGTAGATGAGTATCGGAGGAAGATCTGGCCGCTGCTGGTGGGAGTGACTAAGGAGGAGATGACGGAGCCGCCTTCACTTGAGGAGCTCTCCACACACCCTGAGTACAACCAGGTAACTAGCACCCACAGATGATAAACACTTATCAAAATTATTTGAGTATCTGGCTATGTAATCAATGTTGCATTGTTTGATTTGTAGGTATTGTGAGAATAAGATTTCTTGGTCCACTGAGGCATATCATAAACATAACAGATAAGGAGTGGTTGCAATGAGAGCGAGTAGTTAATGAATGTGGTTGTTGTATGCAGGTGGTGCTGGACGTGAACCGGTCGCTGAAGCGGTTCCCGCCCGGCATCCCGCTGGCGCGGCGGCTCGCGCTGCAGGACCAGCTTACCGTGCTCATCCTGCGCGTCATACTCGCCTACCCGCATCTCAACTACTACCAGGTAACAGACATACAAGTTATTTATTGGAAATGTGTCATTCATTTTTTATTCTGTGAGAACGGCAGCTTTCTTGTATGGTGTATATAGAGTTACTGTAGCAGTGTTGTGTTGTGTTGTCGCAGGGCTACCACGACGTGGCGATCACGCTGCTGCTGGTGTGCGGCGCGCGCGCGGCGTTCCCGCTGCTGGCGCGGCTGTCGGGCGGCGAGCGCGCGCCGCTGCGCCCCTTCATGGAGCGCACCATGCGCGCCGCGCAGCACCGCCTCAACTACCTGCAGCCCGCGCTGCAGCGCCTCAGCGCGCCGCTCGCCGACAAGCTGCTCAGGTGAGGCACACGCAGCACGCAGCAGCACCGCCTCAACTACCTGCAGCCCGCGCTGCAGCGCCTCAGCGCGCCGCTCGCCGACAAGCTGCTCAGGTGAGGCACACGCAGCACGCAGCAGCACCGCCTCAACTACCTGCAGCCCGCGCTGCAGCGCCTCAGCGCGCCGCTCGCCGACAAGCTGCTCAGGTGAGGCACACGCAGCACGCAGCAGCACCGCCTCAACTACCTGCAGCCCGCGCTGCAGCGCCTCAGCGCGCCGCTCGCCGACAAGCTGCTCAGGTGAGGCACACGCAGCACGCAGCAGCACCGCCTCAACTACCTGCAGCCCGCGCTGCAGCGCCTCAGCGCGCCGCTCGCCGACAAGCTGCTCAGGTGAGGCACACGCAGCACGCAGCAGCACCGCCTCAACTACCTGCAGCCCGCGCTGCAGCGCCTCAGCGCGCCGCTCGCCGACAAGCTGCTCAGGTGAGGCACACGCAGCACGCAGCAGCACCGCCTCAACTACCTGCAGCCCGCGCTGCAGCGCCTCAGCGCGCCGCTCGCCGACAAGCTGCTCAGGTGAGGCACACGCAGCACGCAGCAGCACCGCCTCAACTACCTGCAGCCCGCGCTGCAGCGCCTCAGCGCGCCGCTCGCCGACAAGCTGCTCAGGTGAGGTTCGGTCTCGTCGCGGCTGTCCGCTACAACAGGCGAGTCTTATCGTACTCACTGATAATAAATTTCATTAAAAATGGACATAAATCTCATGAGAATAAGAATAAATAGAGCGTCATTCTTAACATGGACTCCAAATTTTGAATTTTAGAAGTAGGAAGATATCGATAAATTAGCAATTAGTCCATTGAATAAAAAGTTCTAGAGTGCGAGAGTTAGTAACGTAAGATGTTTCTTCGGAAACATGTCAAGAGTCCCTAGGCAATAAACATACTAAAACCCCGGGACACTAGGAGAAGCCCCGGAGTGGGGGGAGGGGGGGAAAGGGTCCATTTTTTCATTTTCGCTTAAATCTCAAAAACGGTACATGTTAGAAAAAAACGTTCAAGGAAAAGTTGAAAGGCCATAAAATTATCTACAAGTTATACCTAAATCACTTTTTCCTATATCCTACCGTTTCCGAGTTACACGCATTAAAAAATGATTTTGGCTCAAACAATTTTCCCATACTACATACCCGTGTTTATCACATCAATCGATCAAAAAATATTTCTTTCTTCCATAAAACTCAAATGTGCAACTTGTGACCGGTACTGATAGATTGCTCGTAATTAGGTCTATCATTGGTAAAATAAACACATTCCTCCATGGAAGCCTTTAGGAGGAATCGATTGTCAAAATGTTATATTAGGGTAGTTTTAGTTACTGAACTTGATCTATATTTTTTTCTTCCAAAAAAACTCAAAAGTGCAACTTGTGACCGGTACCGATAGATTGCTCATCTTCTTCTTTTCGTGTGGGATACCAAGTCGTTCAACGACCCGATGAACCCTAGTGTCAGAATTTTTCAACCGCCTTCTACAAGTAGCAGGCTTCTGACATGGTTGTGTAACGACCGCCGTCTAAGTGATCATAGACAGCAACCGGGACCTACGGCTTAACGTGCTATCCGAAACACGGAACCATCTTACTTACGGACAATCGGGTGGTTCAGCCCGCAATGTCCTAACCAGACTGGGAACAAATTCACAAAGTGATAAATATTAACTTTGTGAGTGACCCACCGAGAATCGAACCCGGAACCTTCGGCGTGTAAGGCAGTCGCACTACCACAGCGCCACGTCGGTCGTCAAAAAAATTGCTCATAATTAGGTCTATCATTGATAAAAATACTAGATTCCACCATGGAGGCGTTTAGGGGAAATTGAATTTTATAAGGGTAGTTACGATACCTGAACATTTTATTTTTTTTCTTCCAAAAAACTCAAAAGTGCAACTTGTGACCGATACTGATAGATTGCTCTTAATTAGGTCTATCATTGGTAAAAAAACACATTCCTTAATGGAAGCCTTTAGGAGGAATTGATTGTCAAAATATTATATTAGGGTAGTTGCGCAACTTGACCTTTTTATTTTTTTTCTTCCAAAAAGCTCAAAAGTGCAACTTGGGACCGGTACTGATAGATTGCTCTTAATTAGGTTTAAAATTGGTAAAAAAAACACATTCCTCCATGGAAGCCTTTAGGAGGAATCGATTGTCAAAATATTATATTAGGGTAGTTTGAGTTACTGAACTTGAACTATTTATTTTTTTCTTTCAAAAAACTCAAAAGTGCAACTTGTGACCGGTACTGATAGATTGCTCTTAATTAGGTTTAAAATTGGTAAAAAAAAACACATTCCTCCATGGAAGCCTTTAGGAGGAATCGATTGTCAAAATATTATATTAGGGTAGTTTGAGTTACTGAACTTGAACTATTTATTTTTTTCTTTCAAAAAACTCAAAAGTGCAACTTGTGACCGGTAATAGATTGCTCATAATTAGGTCTATCACTGATAAAAAAAACAGATTCCACCATGGAGGCGATTAGGGGGAATTGAATTTGGTGTGGAGTGGTCAAGTGGAGTAACTAGCCTAATAAAATATTTTGACAATCAATTCCTCCTATAGGCTTCCATGGAGGAATGTGTTTTTTTTTTACCAATGATAGACCTAATTAAGAGCAATCTATCAGTATCGGTCACAAGTTGCACTTTTGAGTTTTTTGGAAGAAAAAAAATAAAATGTTCAGGTATCGTAACTACCCTTATAAAATTCAATTTCCCCTGAACGCCTCCACGGTGGAATCTAGTATTTTTATTAATGATAGACCTAATTATGAGCAATCTATCGGTACCGGTCACAAGTTGCACTTTTGAGATTTTTTGGAAGAAAAAAATAAATAGTTCAAGTTCAGTAACTAAAACTACCCTAATATAATATTTTGACAATCGATTCCTCCTAAAGGCTTCCATGGAGGAATGTCTTTATTTTACCAATGATAGACCTAATCAAGAGCAATCTGTCAGTACCGGTCACAAGTTGCACATTTGAGTTTTATGGAAGAAAGAAATATTTTTTGATCGATTGATGTGATAAACACGGGTATGTAGTATGGGAAAATTGTTTGAGCCAAAATCATTTTTTAATGCGTGTAACTCGGAAACGGTAGGATATAGGAAAAAGTGATTTAGGTATAACTTGTAGATAATTTTATGGCCTTTCAACTTTTCCTTGAACGTTTTTTTCTAACATGTACCGTTTTTGAGATTTAAGCGAAAAATGAAAAAATTGACCCTTTCCCCCCCTCCCCCCACTCCGGGGCTCCTCCTAGTCTCCCGGGGTTTTAGTATGTTTATTGCCTAGGGACTCTTGACATGTTTCTGAAGAAACATCTTACGTTACTAACTCTCGCACTCTAGACCCCCTTTGGAGGTACTCATTCAATGGACTAAATTGGCTGAGACAAAGTAAATCAAATTGCATAATTATTTTTTTGATAAACAATCCTTAAGTATTTATTGCATACAAACTGATAACCGCAATTCTCATAGGCGCTGTTGGCAAAACATGCTTCCTTATGCTTCGTTAAACCTCAGCATATGCATTATGTGCAAAAATGATGGCTTTATAATGGGAAAGTCAATTAGTTAGCTAGTCTTAGAACTAAATTATCACATAGGACCTTCCATCCTTGAATGTTTTTTTTTACATTTAAAGTAATTTTATCTACGTGTTAATTGACCGAAAATATTTTATAACTAACTTTTTTTTGGCATATTTGTAATCAACAATTCTCATTTAAAAAAATAGACAAACGGCGAAAAACATTTAGTTATGACTGATGGATTATATGGTGTGTGTGTTGCAGGGCGGGCGTGGGCACGATGTTCGCGCTGCCGTGGTTCCTGACGTGGTTCGGGCACTCGCTGCCGCGCTACGTGGACGTGGTGCGGCTGTACGACTACTTCCTGTCGGCGCCGCCGCTGTTCCCGGTGTACGTGACGGCGGCGCTGGTGGCGCACCGCCAGCACGACGTGCTCGCCTGCGACGACGACATGGCCTCGCTGCACTGCCTGCTCTCACGGGTGAGGGTTGACGGTCCTACGACCAGATTGCTTTAATTATGTCATGGCCGATATCGTTCTCTTGTGTCCGAACCTTTTTCTCCTGTTAGAACTTTGGCAGCTTTCACTTCTAATTTTTTCTTCTTACCAGAAATGTGTCTTATTTCTGTAAGGCCGTTAGCATCGTGAAGCGGATCCGCGCCCGCCACCCGCGCCGCGGTTCAGTTTCTATAGCGCAGCATCGTGGCGCGTTCGACGGCACGGCGTTCGTCAACCGCCCCTCCATCCGCCCGGCGGCTCCCGCGCGCGGTTGGTTTTATTCAGCGCCGCATCGTAAAGCTTATCGCACGCGACGGATGAGTACTCTCGCCGAAAAAATAATGGAAATCGATACCGAAAGATTGATCATCGAAGTACAGTGTCGCCCCGTGATATGGGATTTAAAGAACGAGTTCTACAAAAATAGAGATGCAAGAATTGCCGCGTGGGGAGATATCTGCAAAGAACTTTATGAAAAGTTCATCAAAAGTCGTACATGACATTTTAAAATATAAAAAAAATCTCCTTGGGTCCGCTCTTAGACTGGAAAATTTAGTGACAAGTTCCCCACTAACGAACCTTAACTCGCAACAAGGGCTCGAAAGCGGTCTTTTGCGTTGACGTCGGCGTCGTCGTTGATTAATGTAATAAAGAAGTAATGCCTCCATTTTACAACTTTGTACCAGACACAGCGCGCGCGCGACACGACTGTACCCCAGAAACACAAATTTACACTGACGCCGCATCGTGAAGCGGTTGCCGCGGCGGGTCTCGTCCGCCGCGTGAACCGCGCGCGGGTGGCGGGCGCGGATCCGCTTCACGATGCTAACGGCCTAAAGTGTCTTACTCAGAATATAATAATATGGTGACCTGGTAGATTTTCGTTTCATATAATGGTTTTCTAAGGCACATATTGAAATTGAGTGCTTTGTTGCAGTTGCCGGACGAGCTGCCGTTTGAAGACATCTTGGTAGCCGCGCAGGCGCTGCACGATGCGCACCCGCCCGAAGAGCTGGAGCCCGACGTCATACGGCTGGAGGCCGAGGAGTGAGTATTCTGTCTAACATTCGCACGAGGGTTTCATTATACCTCTTCGAGTTGGCTAATTGTCTACTAACTTTCAGTAAAAGTGTGATGTTGTTTAATTTCACCGAAAACCGTTTTGTCTAAAAATTATTTCGTCGAAAGTCTTTTATTTCATCGAAACGTTACCTAATGCAGGTTTTTTATACGGTTGTTTTGCATCGTATTTTTAGGGAGAAACAGCGGCGTTTGGACGAGGAGCGCATGCGGCGGCGCGCGGCCGCCCGCGCTAACGCGGCTGCGGGGGGCGGGGGCTGGCTGGCGGCGCGCGTGCGGCGCTGGGTGCCGGCGACGTGCCGCACGCGCGCGGCGCGCCGCTACTGCCTGGCGGCGTGCACGGTGCTGCTGGGCGTGTACGTGTACTACCGCCCCGACCTGTGGAGGTAGCGCCACGTCTACCCGCTGGTGCTGTTCGCGCTGTAGCAGCCGCAGCGGGACGCGGCGTGCGGCGCGTGGCGAGGTACGCGACTCACGCACGCCGCGACATGCTTCCAACGATCTCTCTCGGCCGAGCTGGGGCTCACCGTCTCTATGCTAATTATTTGCTATCGGTGCATTGTATACTTTTTTTGTAGGAATACAGTGTTTTGTCCTAATATCACGAGTATTCGTCAGCGATGCAAACTACTTTAGTGAGTGATTTGTTCAAAATAAGATCGAACGCGATCGAAACTAAAAAACAGCTTTTCTGTCTGTTCATAATTAGTCTTTTATTGTGTTTTTAAAGCATAAGGAATGATTTCGATCAATATTTGTCGCTGCTTTGATTAGTTGTATATATATATATTGTACGGGCTGTGAGGGACAGCGTCCCGAATACTAATAGGGTGCAAGCTGGCCATGAAACTGAACAACTTTCCCCTAAGAACATATGTCAGAAAACGATAAAAAACTTCGACCTCCCATACAAAATCGCGATCAGCTGACTGCATTTACTATGGGAATCCAAAATTTTGTTGGCGTTTCCTGACATGTTCCTAGGGGAAAGTTGTTCAATTTCATGTTCTGCTTGCACCCTATCATTATTCGGGACGCTGTCCCTAACACCCTGTATAATCCTAAATTTATTTATTTGGTCTGATGTATTGATAACAAGATTAAGATAAGAACATTGTATTGATTTGTAAATTTTGAGTAATATCTGTTTATTTTCATTGTGATATTATCGTTGTTACTTTTAGTAAGTTTTAGTTATTTCTATGTATGTCATTCCCGAGTGCGAAAGATTGTGGAAGTGGTCCAAATTGATTTGAAGTGTGCCTGAACTACAGCGTGGACTTGTGGAGTGGAGTGTGGCTGGAGACCTCAGTAGAACTAGCTAGGTATTAGTAAAAAGTGCTAAATTTACATAGTGGCGCCTTTACACTTTGTTATAAGCAAAAGATGCTGAAACGTATATTTTAAAATTAGATACTATAAGCTCTACAAATTAATATTTGCAGTTGTTTTTAACACTCTAGTGACCCAAACTTTATCACTACATAGTATAAAGCAAAGTCTCTTTTCGCGTCTGTTTGTATGTACGTTTGCTTAAATCTTTAAAAGTACACAACTGATTTTGATGGAGGTTGAGGGTTTTTATGTATAATACTTACCGGGAAAAATCCTTATTCCCACGGGAAAATGAGTTGCAGCAGGCGCAGCCGCTGGGGAAGGCCGCTAGTTTATTATACAATAAAATAGCAGTTCGATAAGGCTATCAACTCGAATGGTTTGCTAAACTTTTTTAGTATAAAACGGTCCTACGACAACTTACCGCCGTTTTTTTTTTTGCATTACAATTATTTTACAACAAAAATTAGTCGGGCAAAATCTAATACATTGGAGGTATATTCGGTATATTAATTAACTTATTTAACAGAATATATGGATTATGTCAATCAAGTTTATAGATTTAATTTGTAGTGTTTATTTGCTCATGGTATTCGAATGCGCGCGCGATTGCGTTAAATCCGCAGATCAATCGCGCCCGAGGCGCGAGCGCGGCCGCGGGGCGCGAGGATGGGGCGCGGGGCGCGGAGTGTTATCCTGGCGCGAGTACTTCCGCCCTCCTGCGAGCAGCGAGTAGTCTAGCGCCGGCCGGTATCGGCAAACCGCATTTATAAATCTTAATGTCACAATTTTACTAATATTGTTGAATGTACAATAAGATGAACTAAGCAATATTCTAGTTTTGTTTACAGGACTGTATAAATTACTTTTTATTTGCAAGTTCAAAAATAGATACAAATATTTATTTAACTTATTCGAAGATTCATCTACTGTATTTATGATTCTTTATTAAGATCTGTGCGTCTGTCTGTTAGTGAAAATCTGTTTGAAATAAGATAAGAAGAAATATATTGTTTTTCACCTCATGCAAATTGTATATAAATGTATTCATATGGAACGGCGGAGTTACACTTTTTTTATCTTCGGCCACCTTGTTCCTAACTAGTTAACGTATCATACCAAAAAATACACATCCCATAATCGCAATTATTTTATTTTAATGACGTTTTAATATTAAAAAACATTTATTTACTTAATCAATGGTAACCTTAAGAATAGTATGGATAAACTTCATTCGTATTTTGTGAAAAATCATTTAAGTTACGCAATTCGATCAAATAATATTTGTCTACGAAACATTTGACCACCTCTTTATTCCTCATACCACTAAGTAGTATCATGGGGTCTCATTCCTTACTAAAGGAAATTAGTACAGAAAAAAATCAATAGATGGCGATACGGGTAGCGAATGTAACTTAAAGAGTCTGAAATAAAGGCAAATTTACAAAAACAAAGTATTGGGTAATTATAAATACATTATTTAAGATGTTTTGAGACGGAAAACACGCGAATTATTCGCATTTTTGCAATATTTTCCATTACAAATGACGTCAATACGAAGTATCCAATAAATAACATAGATGCCGCTAGCAAAGCACGCGCTATGTCGACATATCAAATAGCCGGCCCATAGCCGTCCTAGGGCAATCGAACTCCCTCTATGACGTTAGGTATCTGTACTACTCTAGTAGTATTATATTATCTGTGGTAGTATTCCACTGTGGTAACCAACATTGATGTAGGGTCTGCGGTCGCATTCCTTAACTATTTTAAAGGAAAGTTGTAATTTTCATAAAATATGGAAAGAGATGTTTGTTCAACCGGAGATTTTTCGTGAGATAGAGAACGGAGCTTCGGTTCAACAGAGTTTTTAACTATCGCGGATATATACACTATTCATAATCCCCAAATAAAAGTCCCTTGGTATTTTTCTATATGAGAGGGGTAATATCATTACATAATTTTATCACAGCCGCGTTACTAAAACCTAGCGAAGGGTCTAGCTTAGATATATTGAGCACAATGTAATAAGAGAAATTCACTAGAGCAATCTACCTAGGTACAACTTTTACATTTAAATAAAGCTTAAAAATAACACTTTCCCGGTATATTTTTCTATACGTTATAACCAATTTATACTGCAACTGGAAGCAAGATAAGAGAGCATTGTTAAGAGCTATCCCTAGCGTCGGGTTTTCATACAAACATATTCCCTGTTTGCTTTCCGAGTAATGCTTCTGAAGTTATAATTCTTTTTTTATTACATTATGGTCTACTAAGGCCATAGGTCTGGTTAGGACATTGCGGGCTGAACCACCCAATTGTCCGTAAGTAAGATGGTTTCGTGTTTCGGATGGCACGTTAAGCTGTAGGTCCCGGTAGCTGTCTATGATCACGACGGCGGGCGTTACACAACCATGTCAGAAGCCTGCTACTTGTACAAGGCGGTTGATAAATTCTGACAGACACTAGTGTTTATCGGGTCGTTGGACGACTCGGTGTCCCACACGAAAAGAGAAGAGACTAAGGCCATTCCCCTATTATTTACTTTTCTTCCAAAAAATAATTAGGAATGAAATGAAAAAAAAAACATTTTTCGTTTCGTATAGGGAAAAAAAAAAACAAAAAAATAGTGGCATGGCCTTAGTAGATCTTCAATTATTTAAAAAAATTATAACTCATCAAGAGGCAAGATAAAACAGGGAAATACGTTTTATGAAAACCCGACACTGGGGATAGCTCATAATCACTACACATATTTCTCTAGACCTTGACAAATCATTGCATCTGCGTATCTGTCAGGCGTTACAAAACAAGCTTAATATTATTCTATAGAAATACATATGTACAATGTCATCGTCACGTCACGCTCACGGCTCTCTCAGCAACACCTGCATCATTCGCAAGCGCTGGAACTAGAAACTTGAGCGTACTAAGTACTAGTATTTTACTTAGAATATAAACTACTTAGAACGAAGAAAAGCATAAATCACAAATACCGATTGGTACTATTTAAATTGACTACCTAATTAGACTGGAAGTAACGACGGCTTTCTGTGTAGATATTAGCGTAGTTTCCAAATCTACGACATGCGATTTAACACGCGTGTGGTAGCTTCGGAAAACAATAATAGCAGAGCTAGTGCACCAGAGTAACCTTCTCTAGCGAGTCGAGTGCGGGGGCGCGGGGGAGGGGGAGGGCGCGAGCACGGCGCGGATGTAGTCGAGCACGCGCTGGTCGTGCAGGATCTTGAGGTGCTCGGCTTGCCGCAGCGGCAGCGACTTGACCGCGTGCCCGCCGTTGAGTGTGCGCCCCCGCCCCCTGCCCCGCCCCCGCCCCCGCCCCCTGGCCGGCATGCGCCACAGCTCGCAGGCGCGCAGCGAGCGCAGGTTGACGGTGCCGTCGCCGTCGCCCATCGCCAGCGTCGGGTAGCCGTCCAGCCACGTGCCCGGCTTGTACACCAGCCTGCAAATGCGAGAGCTTGCGTGAGACCGAGACCGCTGCGTATGCATGCAGGTAGCCGGTGGGCACGGCGAGGTACTGACCGCTCGACGGTGGACAGGTTGTACCCGTAGAGGCAGTGCAGCTCGACGCCGGGCGCGGTGAAGTCGCTCGAGAACTTCTCCGTGTCCTTGCGCATCTCCCACGCGTTTGGCAAATCCATGTCACTGTAACAAATGCCACCATGCTATGCTGTTTTCTCTTTAAACCAATATACAGGGTTATGTTTTAGTGAGTACACGGGCCCACAATGAGGCCACGTGATCATGAGTGGAAATGCCTTAGTCAGTACACGGGCCCACAATGAGGCCACGTGATCATGAGTGGAAATGCCTTAGTCAGTACACGGGCCCACAATGAGGCCACGTGATCATGAGTGGAAATGCCTTAGTCAGTACACGGGCCCACAATGAGGCCACGTGATCATGAGTGGAAATGCCTTAGTCAGTACACGGGCCCACAATGAGGCCACGTGATCATGAGTGGAAATGCCTTAGTCAGTACACGGGCCCACAATGAGGCCACGTGATCATGAGTGGAAATGCCTTAGTCAGTACACGGGCCCACAATGAGGCCACATGATCATGAGTGGAAATGCCTTAGTCAGTACACGGGCCCACAATGAGGCCACGTGATCATGAGTGGAAATGCCTTAGTCAGTACACGGGCCCACAATGAGGCCACGTGATCATGAGTGGAAATGCCTTAGTCAGTACACGGGCCCACAATGAGGCCACGTGATCATGAGTGGAAATGCCTTAGTCAGTACACGGGCCCACAATGAGGCCACGTGATCATGAGTGGAAATGCCTTAGTCAGTACACGGGCCCACAATGAGGCCACGTGATCATGAGTGGAAATGCCTTAGTCAGTACACGGGCCCACAATGAGGCCACATGATCATGAGTGGAAATGCCTTAGTCAGTACACGGGCCCACAATGAGGCCACGTGATCATGAGTGGAAATGCCTTAGTCAGTACACGGGCCCACAATGAGGCCACGTGATCATGAGTGGAAATGCCTTAGTCAGTACACGGGCCCACAATGAGGCCACGTGATCATGAGTGGAAATGCCCTGCTCAGTTTGTGTACCGACTAAAAAATAACCCTGTATAACATGACGTTGTACAAATAACACATTATTCATTACATTTTGGCAAATACTAACACGCACGTGGGACCAAAGAACCGGCACACCATTCACACTCTACAGCAACACCATTCATTGACCCTACATGATAAATCTGTCTTGTGACGCCTACGTTTATGATTCGCATGTTCTTTTAGTTTCTCAGTACTTCGGTACAAAGTATAAACATACTTTCATACATATTCATGCGGTAAGGTACGAGTGTTTGCATTGAAGTGATGAGAACTAAGTCAGTAATTTTGATTATTTGCAAAAAAAAAAACGAGGTCTCAATGACAAAATTCGCAAGAAGCTCAAATTAGTAAAAAACAAAGTACCTACTTTTTCGTTAGGTATGTATATATTTACAATCTGTTTATTATACAAAATCCGGACAATAGCAAAAGAATCTAGCATGTTTATCAATAGGTACGTAAGGGGCATGTACAAGCTGATTGTTGACCCGCGCGCGAGGATCATGCGAGTGACGCGCGACTCGATAAGCCCATGTTGCGAGCGTTACGCAGATCATGCGAGACAAACAAACAAATAAACAGAAAGATTAAGATTATCGTTATTACGGTAATACAAAGCACTTTCGTACTTCAGATACATTTAATAGTTCGCAGATACCTATGTCCAAAGCTGTGATTAAGGCCTGCCGAAACCAGGCCAGACAGATAGGTATGATGATAACTTTGACAGTCAGTGAACTGCAACACCTAGCATAATTGATTGTATTGTACGTATGTAGAGTCATTAAAACAATGTGAATAGTTACTGAAGGTCGGTGAGTATGTATTTGGTCCGCGGCTTGCACAGCGCGCTGCTGCCTACTGTACCCACGTGAACAGCTGTTGCAGGTCTGTGACGGTGTAGTTGGTGTGGTCGGTCTGCACCAGCACCTCGCGCGGCTTCCACAGTGCGCGCGACGGCAGCAACCACGCCAGCGACGGGCACGTCACCTGCTCCGCGCGCATCACCGACTCGCTCAGCACGCGCGTCCCCAGGTTGTCGCCTGCCAACAGGAGACCACTATTTATCATCAGCAGACTACCAAAGTTTTGACCAGCAACTGTAACAATTCTCGACTCGACAATAAGAGGAAGCCCTCGATATGTGCGGGAGGAAAGAAAAGCTTAAAATGAAGCTGTATATTTGTTGGCGTGTACCGATGGCGAAGGCCTTGAGCGCCTTAACGGCGCCGCCCCAGGGCGTGGAGAGCGAGATGAGGCGCGCGATGTACGTGTCCTTCCAGCGCTGCGGCTGCGTGCGCAGGAAGTGCAGCGCCATCGACCCGCCCATGCTGTGCACCAGCAGCGTCACCGCCGACTTGTTGTTTACAGTGTACGTCTCCTCCACCAGCTCCTTCAGCTTCACGAAGAATTCGCTATTCTCATCTGAGAAACACAATTAACTCATTGAATCAAAATTTCTAATGAACCAAGTTACAAGTAGGTGCAGCCTTGATTTGAAAAGGTTGTTTAATTGAGTTCAAGGACATACAGGTTCTCTAATTTTGAAATATTAGCATTCAAGCATGGGAATTACTCCACCAACAAAAATCTGACTCTTAAGTTTCAAGAAAAAGAGGATTCAACTAGTTGCAACTAGTAATAGCAAAGGGCTGGAAAAGAAACTCTTATACAAGATGGGGCATACACTAGGAAAAGCACCAGCATCCCAACTAGGAAATAGTTAAATTCTCATTCAGATAGACAAAAGAAAACAATGTTTGAAATACTTACTAGGTGCTCTTCTAAAATCATATGGAGCCCCACGGATGGAAACATTACGGACATAGCCAATCCCGACTAGTGCATCAGCAATGGTGTTAAAGTATGATCCGGAAGACTGGTGGCTGGGGTCGAGCCACTCGACGGGCTCGGGCAGACCCCAGCCCGGCACGCGGATGTCCACCCCTGGGGAGTTGCGCGTGGTGCGCGTCACGTTGTCGTACTCCAGCCGCAGGTTGTCCACCCAGCAGTCGATCACAAACGGCACCAGCAGCTCCAGGTTCAGCCAGATGTTGAAGTAGTCCGCCGATGTCTTGGCGCAGATGTAGTGCACCACTGATGTCTTGTTGAGTTTCGCTTCTAGCTGGCTCCCTCCATCTCCAGGTACTTCAAAATAAAACATCCATTTGTTATAAGCATGTATATGAGTGATTCTCGCATTTGGTCCGGATTTGGCCATTTAAAAAAAAAAAATTTCGCTATTAGGGCTACAATTTTTATAAATGTGATACGTATTTGCCTTTTTAATAATATTTTTCGATAGGCACTCATGTGGGATAATTATCAATAAAGTTATGTAAAGGATGGTAATGAAACTAATGAAGCCAAGGATGGAAATGAAAAGTACATGGATGATAATGAAATATGACCTCACTGACTGCACTACTGAGGAGATGTCCAGTTCCTACGGTCAGGCTAATGCTTCCTACCATGTCTTACGCCTCCACTGCAGCCCCTGGACATCATCCCTGCGCCTCTGGACTATATCTGCTTGGTTATTCATAACAATGTCTGCTTGGTTATCCATAACAATTCTAGGCATAAAAGTTGAAACTAAATCATTTTTCGTAAGAAATATGGGTAGAAATATAAAAATGATACTTAAAAAAGCATTTTTCTTCATATTTGCTCATTACCATCCGTCAAAATTGGGCCGAAATGGACGGAAATGAGTAGGATAGAAATGAGGTTTCGACAGTTTTTTTTCAAATTCGATTATTGAATGTATAAATTGAATGTATTAATTATCTAAAATTTTTATTTATAAATGTCAAGTACAATAAATTATCATAATGTCAACTTAAAACTAAAATAAAAATACAAATAGAAGCTACGAAAGGTAGCCTAGTCAAATAAACCACAGTGTCTCCTGACCAAACGTGCCCATAACACTAGCCGCGTTGCCCCTTTGGATTGCCAGGGAAATTCGCTGAGCCGAGAAATAACACGATCGTGGGTCACCACCCCTGTCTCTCAATCGCTGTCCGATGTCGGCGATCAGTTTTTTGGCTTCTGAGCCCCACGGACCAGAGGTTTCCACAGCAAAAGGCACAAAATCATACACCGACTCCAAGGCAGAATATTTGGCATGCTTGCTTCGGGCCGCCGCCTAATGCTTATTAACTAATTACGTAATTAATTAAGATAGATCTCTTAAGCGGGGAATGAACAAATCGATAGCCGACTTGGTTTCAAATGGATCTCATACCTTTTTACGGTTGAACAGCTCAGTAGCGAGACTTGGAATTTTTTTATATATATTAATGTTTTTGAGGGGATTTATCTTTTGCGTAATACCTATAAAGCTGAAAAAACTTACTTAGTATAACTGGGGATAAGCCAAGGGAATTGTGTGCGAGAATCCCGAATGCAAGGAGTAAGAGTAGAGATCCGTGTGTAGAGCTCATATCGGAACTGCACCGGCACCGCAATGTTGTATACCACCAGCACGAGCACGAGTAGCACACGGGACCACCAGTACAGGCACGCGCGCGCGCGCTCGCGGAGGGCAGCACAATGCGGTCGGCGGTCGGCGGTTACCCAACACAACAACAACGCGCGATGTACGCGTTGCGATGGCCCCACTGATTTGATTAGGTCAGCCTGGTGTATAGTACATTCGCGAACGTTGTTTCCGGTTTTTATACAACGCTAAACTACAGCAGTGAGCTAAGTCGACAAGTATTATTGTTTCACACCAAACATTGTCAAATACACCATTGCATAAGTAGATACTGGACAGAGTAGGTATAAGTACATTATATTCTTCTAGTACACACACATTCACATATTATAATCCGATCCCGGCCGTAAACAAAAAATCTGGGAGATTATCAGCTGGCCACTAAGTGCTGCAAAGGTCAACTGAAATTGTATGTTTTGGCTGTAATCCATACTTTCTTATTTATAATATACTAGCGGCCTCCCCAGCGGCTCCGCCCGCTGCTACTCATTTTCCCGTGGGAATAAGGATTTTTCCCGGCAAGTATTATACATAAAAACCTTCCTATTGAATCTCTCTATCCATTAAAAAAACTTGCATCAAAATCCGTTGTGGTAAGTAGAGAGAGGCCCAATTAGAGATAATAGTTTGACAACTAGTCATACCGTGTTTCGACCAGTGCTGTACGTATCGATAAAATGGATATTCTCAGGTTCGGAATCTAGGCTTTTTAGTAATATCCGTCTAAAAAGTCGTGACAAAAAATGAGAGTACTGCTAACATGCATGCAGCAAGTGCAGCAACCCTTTATAGTATGACCGAAAACAGTTTGATACACTAGCTCATCTACACTTATACTATAAAGAGGAAAGATTGTATTTTGTGTGTATGTTTGTAACGAAGATATTAATAAAACTACTCAGCCAAAAATTCTTTTACTATTAGAGAGTTACATTCTTCCTGAATAAGATTACTTTTTAATGCGAGAAAATTCTTCAACCCTACGCAAAGAACGGGAAAATGAGTAGTAAGAATTTTACTAGTTAGTAGTTAGTAGTTACTTTTTCATATTTGTTTTTGCAAAATTGCTACTCTCACCACAATTTCAATTGGTACTGCCTTTTGTTGTTATTGTTTATGATTTTGGAATTGGAAAAAGTACATTAAATAAATAAAAATGTTTTATGTTACCTAATAAAATATTTCTAATTCTATACATTATTTAAACAGTTTATTTTCCCTGGTTTCGTAATGTTCGTATTACAGATTCAAACCCAGATGTATAAAGATATGCTTTAACCCTCCGCATACCAGGTGGGGTGTCACAGACCCCAGAGAATAACTTTTTTGAATGTAGTTCAAATCATTGCTAAACTACCTGAAAATAGCACGATTCAAAAAGCTAAATCATGGAATATTCGTCTAATCCTATTTTTTTTTCTTTAGTTAATGGTAAAATGGTTCATAAGAACATTAATTAAAAAAATAAAAAAAATCTTCATGTATTTTTATTTTTGTTATACTAACTCAAATTCGACGTACCTGCGTATTTCTGTTAATACTCATAAACGACTATTTAATTTTCAATTATAACACTTTAATTTTGTGAAAATATGATTAAAGTTGTAACAAAAGTTGCCAAACCTTACGTGCGAATTTACATTTTAACATAATTTAAGTTTTAATTTAGGGTCTACGAGACCCCAACTTGTATACCTACCTACCTACTAATGATTTCACATAATAGCAACAAATAAAATCATTGCATGGCCTACTATGAGTAAAAGAAGTAATTAAATTTTCTGTGTGGAACGTTTGCAACATTATTATTTTTGACATCATTGGCAAACGTTTCGTTTCTCACACAACGGAACGGTCCGCGCGTTTCGTTCATGTTTTATAGATTTTAATACAGGATGTTTATTTTATTGTTTGTACCAAACTGAGAATAGAAAGGAGTTTTCATTCTTCGGAGTTGTGTTGTTTATATATAAGTTGCCCGGGTTCTGCATTACAGCCAGGTCATGCTATGCTGGTTATGTCGCTATAGGTTTCGGTTTCTAATAATTATAATATATACCATGTATATGTCGCAGGGATTTAGTTAAAGACGTTATATTATAATTTCACTAGTGAAATTTTAATTACACTGATTATTGTCAATAACGACAGATTCGTATAATTTCACGGGCTTTTTTCAGTGATATTGTAGTTTTACTGGACCGCAAAAGTGATATTATAATAAATTAAGGTTTATTATGAGTTATGTTTGTGGAGGAAGCCGCGCGTGATCTGATTGGTCAATAGAGTTAATCAGTCGCCATTTTTTCAGTTGTTAATGAAAGCGGACCAATCAGCGATCGGTCTGATAATCTAACGGTTTTCTAAAACCAGTGCTATTGTCAATATATCACTGCCTTACAATTTCACTGTATCTGTCTAGGGAAATTATAATTTAACTGAAGCTAGCCCGTTTAATTGTAAGTAATGCAAATTATTTACAACTAGCTGGTGCCCGCGAACTTCGTTTCGCCATATATCATCCATCCTATCAGCTATATAAAGGAAGCTCACTGATAAACATAGGCCCCCCCATAGACTCTAAGAACCATAAAATAATATATTATAAGCTTATATTAAATTGTTGGTAGATAGCTACCCAAAACTTGGTTTCGCCGACTATACAGTGTGTAAAAATATTAGCTGCAAATATTTAAATGGGTGAATCAGTCCATGAAACTGAACAACTTTCCCCAAGCAACATAGGTCGAAATATGAAAAAAACATTTGGGCCTCCCATACAGTTGACTTGCTCGGCTGCTACATTTTGTATGGGAGGTCCAAAAATTTGCAGCTAATTTTTTTACACTTTATATGTAATTTAAAAAAACTGTTAAATCCTAAATTTACAATTTCCACATGCAAAAAAGAGTAAGAAAACGGTGGTTCTTTTAAATATGTTTGGTCTTTTTGAATCCTGTAGGTTGAATTTGCTGAATCAGGTTAC
Source organism: Keiferia lycopersicella (assembly GCA_029255805.1). NCBI lineage: Eukaryota > Metazoa > Arthropoda > Insecta > Lepidoptera > Gelechiidae > Keiferia > Keiferia lycopersicella. The sequence continues at coordinate 17,470,259 of JARACZ010000003.1, forward strand.
AGATTAGTCACGCCCTGTTCCAAATCCTGGCTTTCCAGTTCATTTTAGCAGATTTTTTAAAACCGTGCGTTTACTTCCAAAGGTATCAATTCCGTGAAGTAGACTGATGCCACATTTCTTAACATTGTGATGGATGAATAAAGACCGAGTTCATGAGTGTGAATAAATAAAACATAAGCTTATTAATAACCAAGTAATCCTACTACAAATCCTATCCTATCCTACTTCCTTCTTATAAATTAATACAAAAGATTTGTTTGTTTGTTACTCCTTCACGCAAAAATTGCTGAACTGATTTTCATGAAATTGGGCACAGATGATGTGTGATGCCGGCTTAGAATAGCATCACCCCACATCCTTCCCGCGGGTGTCGTAAGAGGCGACTAAGGGACTCGAGGGTATTGGTGTATTACAATTTTTAGGCGACAGGCTGACAACCTGTCACTATAGTGATACACATGTTTTCTTGAACAACCTTGGAGAACAATCCTCAAAAATGTCAGACGTGGCGATAGCAACCGTATTCTTACGGCCGTTAACGCTCTGCCTACCCCGCAAGGGATAAAGGCGTGATATATGTATGGATGTATGTATGGGAACAGACATAAAAGGGGTAACTTGTACTAACACATAGGAAAGTTTTTATCGTAATAAAAGTTTCTGTGCGATGCCACGGGATAACCGATTTCCATACGGGCGGAGCCGCGGCTAGGGTTACATTTAATTAAGTACCTAAGGTTATTTAATTAAGACCGTGTGCTGCCGGCAGAGTAGAATAATTCCTCTTTTTCCGTGGGGGTCGCGGCGTAAGAATCAACCGAGGGAGAAACTCGACCCAAGACCGGCCCTGGAGAAGGACAACAGAGTCTACATTCAAACCCGGAAAGGGGTCTCTGTCAGGCGCGTGTGACAGAGGTCTATCCTGCAGCCAACTTGGCTCCTCATGTATCGACTCGTCGTTCCTGTCCCAGTAAATGTCCAGGTCTCCAGCCAAGGAGACCGAGAGAGTGGCCTTGTTTTGGGCAATCCGGCGTTTTCCAAATCGATTTATACCTATAGCCACGAAAAGTCTTATCTGAGACACTGATTGGATCGTCTGGCACAGACATATGAGGCTTTGAGACCGATGATAATGACTCATAAAACTGAACAACTTTCGTAAGGAAAACTTTACAGAACATATGGAAAAAAAATATCTTCCATAGAAAATGTACCAGCCGATCGAGCCAATTTGTATGAGTAGTCCAATTTTTATTCATATTTCGAATTAATGTTTCAGAAAAAAGTTTGTGCACCCTGAAAATAATGTTGGTATTGTCGGCTAAACATATAATAACAGTATGTTACAGACCAACATTGGCTAGTAACGTAGATATAAAGAATAGCCTTATCAAAATTAGCAAGAAAAATTAAAAACAAAAAATTGTGGAACTTCGCTGGTCGACTTACATCATAAGCAGATCCACTTCCGCTGAGCCATTATAACCATGGTTGGAGCGGTAAAAATAAGGATATCCCTTCACACAAACTTTTGCTTTGAAGCTATTGCAATTTTCCCGCGGTAAATAGTAAATTACGCACCAAGAAAACGATCCATAAATAAAGATTGTATCGTCTGGTACGCAACTTACACGTCTTGTACCACGGAACTTTTGTTTTCGAATGTAAAAAATATTGAATTATTAAAAGTTAAAATTATTCCAATATTAAAGAGATATTTTTGTAGTCGAATTTTTTTTTTTTTGTAGTCGTAGACATATCTGGCAACACCGATTGCGGAGAACTTTTGTTTAGTTTACACAATTTTCTTAATTCCTCATGTTTTTCTGAGCTAACTCGTGATATTTTTAGTTTACGTAGTTTAAAAAGTGCGTTGCTTCAAGCACCAGTGATATCTGAGTGAAACATTGCGGGATTTAATTGAAAACATGCAAAGAAAACATCAACGCCATGCAAATCAAAAACTTTGAAAAAAGTGACTGTATTCGTTTTGTACGAGGTTTTGTGATTCGGAACAGTTTTCTATGAACATGGTCAAACTAAACAAGTGCTTAAACAATTTTCTGGACATCTAATTCAGTTTTCCTGCTAATAAAAAGTGTCTCAAGTTTTCTTCTACTGTTTTTCCATATTAGACGACCAACATACAGCGCCACCTCTTATTCATATCCGGAAACGAATACAGATTATAAATCCAATCAATAGACTGATAGACCCATGTCACCATAACGCTCTTTTGTACAGTACTGCCATCTATCAAAGAGGGTAAATAACTATAAGCTTTCAAAGCTTAGACAAAAGAGAGCGTGAGCTGCACTAAATGCAGAATTATGGCTGACGATGACGAGAACCTATCAATCAGCTCTGAGCTTGAACAAGACGTTATTATTCCTTCACAACTTGAACAAATACTACAATTTGCAAATAAAATAAAGACTCTCCTTATCAAGAATAAGTTTACCGCTGCTGACAAAAACGAGTCGCTGACCTGCATAGGGGGCATCATAAGTCTCGTTGAATCTTCATTTCAAATCTCAAAGGAATTACTACCTGCCATTGAGTCTGTAGTTCGCCAGTCTGTCCGCGAAGAAATAAAGTCTAATAAAATAGCGGTAGAAAAATTAACCTATTCTCAGGTAGCCAAAACACCTAAAACAGAAGAAATTACAAAGAAACCTACTCGCCCGGCCATTATAGTCACTGCTAATAATGCTAATTCAAAACAAGAAGCTGTAGATAAATGGCGTAAGGCGGTATCCTTCAAGACCACCACATATGCTCCATCCAAAATACAGCCGCTAGCCGATAACAAACTTCGGGTTGAATTTGATGACTTGTCGCAGCGTGATGAAACCTTAAAACGCCTTGAATCTAACCGGGATATAACAGCTGAAGCAGATCGGAAACTACGACCGATGATAATCATGAAAGGTATCTCGAAAGAGACTCCCGAAGATGAACTTGTTGATATAATATTGCAACAAAATCCCAATATAAAACTGCTCAAACAAAATGAAGACGATCTTGTACTGAAATTTTCACGTGACAATCGTAAAAGCAACAATTTGTACAACGCGGTATTTCTCGTCACACCGATGCTCTGGAAAACAATCACTACTTGTGGTCGAGTCAACATTGATCATCAACGAGTCCATGCAAGCGACTACATACCCCTACTACAATGCTACGGCTGCCTTCAGTTCGGCCATCTTAAAACAAGATGCCCAAACGCCGAAAAACAAGTCTGTTCTCACTGCTCGGCTGGTTCACATATCTACAAAAGCTGTCCCAAGAAATACGACGCATCGGCTGTAGATTGCTACAACTGTATAATTAGAAACAATAAGTTTAAGACCCAATTTGACACTAAACATTCCGCTACTTCTGCTGACTGTCCGCGACTGAAATATATGAAAGAGCGCACAAGCTCTATGGTTGATTACGGATGCTAATTCATAATGGCAGTACATAATACTGTAAACTCAAATGATATCGCAATAATACAATGTAATGTGGGTCGTTGTTACTCGTGGCAGCACGAGTTTCTTCAATATTTCGTATCTAAGAGTTATCCCATCGCATTTGTAACAGAACCGTACGTCGGCAAAAATATTACTATAAAAAACTTACAAGGATATGATATTTATCAGTTTAGCAATAACAGTAGAGTCAAAGCATGTATTTTAATTAAAACTGGTTTTTGCTCCGTAATAGGCATGTCACAATACTCATCTTCTAACTTAAGCGTAGTTCAAATAATGTTCAAAGGACGCAAATTATTTTTAGCAAGTATTTACGTGGAACCGGACTCAGATTCTGCTGACACACTTTCTAAACTAGAGTATTTAGCACAAAATTGTAACCGTTCATATCTAATAGTAGGAGGGGATTTTAATGGATGGCACCCTATGTGGGGTTCTTCTATTGCCAATAGACGCGGAAATGACGTAGTCAGTCTTGCCATTGCCACTGACTTAACAATTTGTAACACTGGAACAACACCAACCTTTGAAACCTTTAACCACGGATGTCGCCGACACTCCATCGTAGATTTGACCTTAGCATCAGAAACAGCTTCCTCATTATTAAACAACTGGAGAGTCAATCTAAATGCGTGTCCGTCGTCGGACCATAACGCTGTAGAATTTAATCTTTCTCTTCACAGACGTGATATAAGTAAAAACAAAAATAGTTCCACATACAGATACACCACACGTGGAGCTGATTGGACTGATTTCAATAAAAATATAGTGAGAAATATTAATAACTTAGGCCTATCTGAATCTGATATCGACACGTCTTCCCCTGAGCGAATAGAGGATTCGGTAATTAAAATAACTCGTACAATTCAGAAAACATGTCACAGGACTCTACCCAGAAAAGGTGTGGGCAGTACTTACATCCCTTGGTGGAACGATGAGCTGGAGGAACTTAAAAAGAAAGTCATACATTTACACCATCGTATCCAAGACCTGGCTCGGAGCAAACGCCCGCTTGATAATATTATTGCTGAACGTAATGCAATAAAGGAACGTTACTCCAACGCAATAAGAGAAGCCTCCACAAAAAACTTCAGAGAATTTTGCTGCAGGCAAGGCAAAGAAAACGTTTGGTCGCTTACTAACCGCTTACTAAAAGGAGCGCCTCAACCGTCACCCCCTAAAACACTAGCAATCGATAATAATACTTTCACTTCTTCTACACAGGAAACCGCGGAATTATTACTAAAAAGGTTCTACCCAGATGATACGCCAGACACATTAGAAATACATAAGAAAATCAGATTAGAAGCTTCTAAAATTCCAAACACTGCAGACGAAGTTCCATTTACAGAAGATGAAATCCTGGCATGCTTCAAATCAATGAACCCTAATAAAGCTCCTGGCCCTGATCACTTAACTTCCGATATTTGTTTGGAATTCTTTAAAAAGTTTTCTTCTCTATGGACCAAGATTCTAAACAGATGTCTAACCACCTCTTATTTTCCCAAGTGCTGGAAGATTGCCCATGTAATTACTGTACGCAAACATAGCAAGGAAAATAGTTCAGACGTGTCGTCGTATCGCCCTATCGGACTCTTAAATATATTTGGCAAAGTATTAGAAAAATTAATAATAAAACGATTAAATCATCATCTCAATGTTAACCACTACACAAGTATTTACCAGTTTGGCTTTAAAGAACAAACATCTACAATTGACGCGCTAAACACAGCTTTGGAAAAGATCAAAGCTGCTCGCAATAGGAATGAGCTGGTAATGGCTGTCTCGCTGGATATTAAAGCAGCTTTTGACAATGCGTGGTGGCCAGCATTGTTTGCGAGACTACATCGAATACAATGCCCTGCAAACATCTTCAACATTATCAGAAACTATACTGAAGACAGAACAGTCTGTCTCAACTACGCAGACGCTACCGCTAGCAAATCAATGAGTAGGGGGTGTATACAGGGGTCAGTATGTGGACCAACATTTTGGAATTTAATACTTGACGAACTTCTGCAAACTAAGCTTCCTAACAACTGTCATTTACAAGCATTTGCTGACGATGTTTTACTAGTAGTTCATAGCAAGGACGTAGCTTCTCTACAAAGTTCAACAAATAGTATACTAAAAACTATCATAGATTGGGGAACACAATCAAAGTTAACATTTGGGCCTTCAAAAACCCAACTCATTGCTTTTACTCCAAAAGCTAAACTAGCTTCTATCAAAATAGATTCCACAGATCTTTCATTCGTTAATGAAATTAAGGTTCTAGGCGTAATTATTGACAACCGACTTAGGTTCATTAGACATGTCGAACACACTATCAACAAGGGGCTCAAAATATATAAAAGCTTGTGCAAATTTATAAGACCAACTTGGGGCATCGATAGTGAAAATGTGAAAATAATTTACCAACACGTTATAGAACCTATAGTCACGTATGCAGCCGGCATATGGGGAGCGGCTACAAGGTACAAGGGAGTTAAAAAGAAGCTGACTTCATTCCAGAGAGGCTTCTCTATTAAAGCCATAAGAGGCTTTAGGACAATCTCAGCTAATGCCGCAATTGCACTTTCTGGCTTTACACCTTTGCACTTAAAGGTAAATGAGGTTGCTACTGTAGAATTGGCAAAATTGCAAGGGCATACTCAGTACCTACCAAATAACGTACAGCTGCATCGACCAACTCCACCCTCAAAAATGTTACATCCTGCCGTAAGAAAATCTATTAGCTTTGAAAGCATTAGTAACGAAAAAGATATTCAGGAAATCTGCAATCCCAACTTTGTAAAAATTTACACAGATGGTAGTAGGCACAGCGGAGATATGGTTGGCGCTGCATTTGTAGTTCACAAACCTCACGGCGAGACCTTTAAAGCAAAACTAAAGCTCCATCCTAGTTGTTCAGTATTCCAAGCCGAACTACTGGCCATTGAAAAAGCGATAATATGGGCCCACGACTCAATGGTTAATGGCGCGGCCATTTTAACTGATAGTTTGTCAGCACTTCATGAAATTAGCAATCGCGACTCCTCAAACAGCATAGTCAATTCAATACACAAATATATAATCACTTTTCCTGGACCACTCACGTTTATCTGGACAAAAGCTCACGTTGGAGTCCGAGGCAACGAAGAAGCCGATCAGGCAGCTAAGCTGGCCGCCTCAATGCAGAAAGCACCAGATTTTTCACTCTTTCCCATTAGCTATGTCAGACGACTAACTAAGGAACACAACCAGGCTATACACGAGCAAGATTATTTGGCGTCACCTAACGGAGATCACACTCGTAAATGGTTCCCAAACTTAGCCTGTATCAAAGAGTTCTTGACAGCTACTAAAACAGGATTTCACTTGACCCAAATATTAACAGGACACGGATACCACCGAGAATATCTATACAGATTCAAAATAACTGACACAGATAAATGCCCCTGCAACAACACAATAATACAAAATATAGACCACCTTCTACGAGATTGTCCGCGATATTCAGCCGCTCGTTCAAATCATGAATTACTCTGCCACATGTTAAAGATAAACCCTTACGCACTAAAAGAACTCCTAAGAAAAGAATCCACCATCACTTCATTCAATTCTTTTGTTAAGCACGTAATAAATACATTAAAAGAATACAACTCAACTTAAACCAGTAACTCAACTCAACTAAAACAATCAACCATATATATATATATATATATATATATATATATATATATATATATGTATATAAACTATTTGTCTTACAATTGTTCCTACTCACTTAATTATAATATAATAAATTATACCTACATTTAAGCTAAGTATATTACCTAAGACTACATTATCGTATAAAATATCATCTATAATAGTTTTAACAAACGATTAAACAATGCTCTAGTCGCAGGTCCAACCAAGCCGCCCGTATCAAATAGCGAGGACTTGGTTGGACCATATTTAACCTAAGACTTACCTGTGTAATAAATTTAAGATATTTTTACACAATAAATTCCCCCTGAAGGTGGGGTTAACCTTCAGCGGAAAAAAAAAGTCGTAGACATATTCGTAGACTTTACTTTTCTTGTCGTAATATTGGGTAATAATTCGACAAACTCATTTATTGAGGTTATAAAAATATAGATTAAAAATATAAGTACGGCCTCATGTTATTTTTCTTTCTGCGCGCTTATTCAAAGTGGCACAATTCGTGCTGGCCAGTTCGAAATTTGAAATCAATCTCGGGTCCAATAAGCCCATACACATCTTTTTACTACGCGGCACTATGAAATTTACGTGATTTACAAACTTATTTTATGTGTAGCAGCCAACCCCCCTTTTAGGGGTATGTTTTTTTTAGCCTATAACCTGGTCGGTGATTTACTTGACATTTTGGTACAAATTGCATCAAAAACTGTTCGGTCGTTTTCGCGTGATGCTTCCGCATATCCACAAACAAACACACAAACATCTAAACATCTAAACATCTAAACATCCAAACAGACAAAAATTAAAAAAATTGCAGAAACGTGTTTTGTTATCAATATTAAGTATCACGAAACAATTTTTTTTTTGATATCTTGTATGTACAGACTTTGGGTCCTCTTGAGCTTTATTATATGTATAGAAGAAGATAGATAAATCAGTGCAATTATAGTGGCATTAGTGAAATTTTAATATCACGGCTTTTGTAATATCTCTGCAACATATATACCTATCTCAAATGCCGTATCTAATTGAATTACGTAATAATATCTTTTTTTTTTTGCTTAGTTGTACACTTACAGACCTACCTACTTTATAGGCATTGTGTCGGTAAAACTGCTAGTAGGTACAGTTCCTTTTCATAATGCGTTATGCATTTGTTAACAGCCATTACGTTCTGTTATTGAATTCGACCAGTCTAAAAATAAACAACCTCTAAACTGAACCGCCTGAAACTGAGCAACCTCTAACTGAACAACCTCAAACTGTGCAATCTTTAAACTGAACAACCTCAAAACTAGGTCTTTCATTGTAATCGTCTTATTACCACACTTATAACCATTTTATCCCATTTTATATAGGTAACAATAATGATTTCATATGAATCCGTACGAGGATGTGTGTGAACTCGCACTTGACTGTTTTTTACTCCTGGCCCCTGGCACTTGTAGACTTGTCTCGTAGATGTGCTGACCGTTGGGGATATTTCTATTCTGAAGCATATTCCTATCCTAACATAAGCGAATTGACAGATCTGAAACGAATATACTTTGATGAATAATAGTTCTTTAAAAAAACGGAAGTAAGTACCTATTCTATAAATAACATGTCTTTAATAAACAAAATAAGCTCTTTGAAAAGCTTAGCACATTGCGCAAGTCAGGCATTTATTTACCCATCCCCTGCCGCCCTTTTCCAATAAAATCCCATCTCGTGATCGTCATGCGCAGTACGTACCTTTGATTTTATTGTCTGGACTGGGAGCAGTTTGGCTGGAGATACTATGTAGCACAAAGACTTGAATTTTATAAACCTTATCATTAGGAAATAGCTGTTAATAGTTTTACACTTTTTTGTAGGAAAATATATTAGGTACCTATATATTTTCTAAAATGCTAGAAACGGCGTGTAAAAGCATGAAAAACGAGTTTTACAATCTGTTTAGGAATTGACATGTTTTTACAGGTATCATACGAAGTGAAATCAATAGCCAAGTGTGGTGGTGTTGACGTGTTGTATACGGGTTTGTTTGTTGCAGGGCCGCGTGGCAGTCACTGTTGTGTGGGTAACGTCGCTGGTCGCTGGCGTGTGCGGAGTTGTTGTTCTGTTGCTCGTCATCTGTTACTGCCGCTTCATGCCGCGACAACAGAAGTCCCTCGGTGGGTCCAAACACATCGCCTCCTGTACCAAAGACTTAGAACAAAATTTAATGCAGTGCTCATTCATCCTTCCAGATGAACAATACCTTAAGGAAACCTATACTATTAAAGAAAATCATGTATATTCGAGTCATGGAAATTCTAGCAGGGTAAAACTTACGGAGGTAAATATAAATGAGTTACGTAGTAATTACCTAACTTAATCGCTTTTGTCAGATGGATGAGACTGATGACGGAATGATTGATGCTTTTCTTTTCATGTAGACAGTGCGGATGACGCGGCCGGCGAGCTACGCAGAAGACCGCCAGCCTTCACGAGCGCCGCCTTCCTCCTCGCGTGCCTCCACCGCTGCGCAGTATGCTTCTAGTGGTGGTAAGACGGCCCTAAGCTATCCACCCTTGGGTGCCCCCTCATCCGTACAATTGTCCTTAATTTTTTTTTCATCTTGGAACAATAATTTTTATAATAAGCAATTTTTATAACAATATTGTAAGCAATAGGTATTTAGGGAAAATGAAAAAGATGCTGCACGACACGAATTGAGACGATGCAAACCGGAAACACTGGTGTGGTGCAAGTAACAAACACTCAGAGAGAGCAAAAAAGATGTTACACTGATAGAAAAACATATTGCGAGCGAAGCGAGCTCGACTTTTAATGTTAAAACTAATGCGTTGCAAACAGCAGAGAGGTCGGTGCTATAACACAGAGTTCGAGGGGAGGCTGTACCGAAACGTGACCGAAACAGCAAAAAAAACCGTATTGCGAGCGAAACGAGCTCGACATTTCACGTCAAGATTAGAGAAAATCGGCATCAAGCTCCACGGAGTTGCGTGTCCCTTGTGCCCACAGCTTGTGCCCCTACAATAAAGTATCGTTGGTGTAAAAATCTTTAGAGCAAAAAAATTTGCTTACTGTGGTGCCTTAAACAAATGCTTTAATTGCTTAAGAGTTAATCCTTCTTTTATTTGAGGATATTGTTAAACAAATAGCTGTACGGAAATTTGATGAGCACACCACAGTTCTTATTATAGAAAATCATTCTATCATTAGTCGTATAGCTTTAGAGAATAGCTTAGCGGTGTTGCTCAACTTATATAATCAGACACAGTACAAGTTCATTTTGTGCAACTTTCCATATTGTACGAATATGTCAGAACAATAAAACAAATGCGTAGGTACCACTGATGTTCATAGTCTTCTCAGTAGGTACATAGAATGAACATGCATTAAATAAAAAATGACATCATAGCGATGCCATTTCCTATTTTGACGTGCTTTTAATTCACAATTATTATTTTTTACTCAGCAGGATACTATGTACCTGTATGTATAATTATTATAAAAAAACAGTTACCTACTTTGCTAGCAATTATATGACACACAATATGTGTCATCTTTTATATTAATTAGAAATGGTACTACTTATAATTTAAGCTAGATTTTAAGACAAAGAAAAACCCCTCTTTGATGCAAATAGGTAAGGCAAAGGAAAAGCAAGTTTTACATCAAAATATTTTCAGGGATTTCCAGAAAAGTATTAGTAATTGAAATGTGCTTAGAGAAGCATTCTGTTTTACAGATTACTTAGCGCTTCCAACAAATCATGACATTTTGGTAAATTATAATATGACTGTATACGTATATCCAGCTCTTTCAACCGAGAACCCGCGATCCATGGAGACTGCTTACTACTTATTAGAAACAACATTAAATTCAAAGAGCATGATTTATTCAAGTATTTTTTAAATAGTATTGGACGAGCTGGATGCAGAAGAAGGCGCAGATGGGTGCGAAGCTCTAAAATCGCGGTCTTTGCCTGCGTTCCTGCGCCCGCGACCGCGCCCGCTTTCTTCCGAGACTGACCTCTACCAACTCTACGCCAAGGCAAGGACGCTAAGTGTATTACTAGCTGTAACCCGCGGCTTCGCTTGCGTACTCATAAGGTCTAAAGGGAGATGATTGTTGTGTACCTACTGTGTCGAATGATTTGTGGCACAAAAATACAAAGATCTATGCCACTTCTTACATCTTTTTAATGATGAATATTGAAAAACATTGGAACACGTTATAATAAATTGTAAAACTTGTGCGAATAATTTTACCTCTTCCTCCCTCGATTTATCTCCTGCTCCAAATCCCCTGCTCCCGCTCTTTCTCTCCTGCTCCCGCTCGCTCTCCCGAGCTCCCGCTCGCTCTCCCGATCCCGCTCCATCTGCAAACTCCCTCTCCTAGTCCCGCTACCGCCACCGCTCCCGCTCCTTCTCTCTTCCGCTCCCTCTCCCGCTCTCGCTTCCGCTCTATCCTCCACGCTCTATCCCATTTCATCTCCCGCTCTTAGTCCATATCCCACTCCCGCTTCTACTTTCACTGCCGCTACTGCTTCCGCTCTATCTCCGGGCTCTCTTTCCTAGTCTATCTCCCGCCTCCGCTCCATCTCTCGCTCCCACTCCCGCTCCCGCTGCCGCTCCTACTCCCGCTGCCGCTCCCGCTTCCGCTCCTGCTTCCGCTCCCTCTCCCAGTTCATCTCCCGCTCCCGCTCCATCTCCCGCACTTGCTCCATCTCCTGCTCCTATTCCATCTCCCGCTCCCACGCCCGCTCCATCTCCTGCTCCCACTCCAACTCCCGCTCCCGCTTCCACTCCCACTCCCGCTCCATCTCCCGTTCTTGCTTTATCTCCCGCTCCCACTGCCGCTCCCGCTCCACCTCTCTCTCCTATTCTCGTTTTCGATCCCACTCATATTCCTATTCTTCATTTTATTTCCACTCTTCATCATAATCATATTTCTCGTACGCATTCCCATTACCGTTGCCATTCTCGCCCCCATTTCCGATGGGCAGCAGCGTTCCCTGTGAATGCAACAGCTTCCACTGCGTTAAACATTACAAACGCTTAGACACGTCATTAAATCGTCAAAGTTCTTCATTTGAACAAATAATAAGATGAAAGGTGTAAAAAATAGACACAAAATTTTACTCCCTCTTTTTAACCCGTTAGGTACTACAAAACATTAAAACACGTAATTAATTATTAAAATTTCCAACATTTTAAAAAGTAGGTACATCCTAGATTAAGGCACTGTCCGCAAAGCGCTTTTTTTCACTTTTTTGTAACACACTGAATCTTATGCAAGTTTTCGTACTGACGGAAAAAACATCGCGTGTTATTTCATACTAAATAAACCGCCGCGCGAGAAAAATATCTGGTGTAACGCGAATAAAATTCGCTGTGCGGACAGCGCCTAACTTTCACATCGTCTAATAAACTTACGTACGTACGTATATCACGCCTTTATCCCTTGCGGGGTAGGCAGAGCGATAGTGGCCGTAAGAATACAGCCACTGTCGCCACGTCTGACATTTTTGAGGATTGTTTTCCTAGGTTGTTTGAGAAAACATGTGTTTAACTATAGTGATAGGTTGTCAGCCTGTCGACTAAAAATTGTAATACACCTCACTCTCGAGTCCCTTAGTCGCCTCTTACGACACCCGCGGGAAGGATGTGGGGTGATGCTATTCTAAGCCGGCATCACACGGCATAATAAATAAACTTATTATAACTACAACTGTCTTTTAAGAATTTTTCTGCTTCTTATCCTACTTTACTCACATAATTATCGAACATTGCGTTGTAAAAACTATTTTGTTTAATTTCACGTCACGCGGACGACGTAGCGGGCACAGCTACTTTGTTATAAGAGATGACATTGTTGTGACAGGTGAACTCTGGCAAGAAGCATCGCAGTCGTATGCGAAGCGAGCACGCGGCGCTGATCGCGCTGAGCAAGGCCCGCAGCGCGCCGCTGCCGGCCGACGCCGCCGCCGTCATCGTCTACGACCAGCGCACGCAGCTGTAGCTACCTGCTGCACGTGCCAACGTCTACGAGTATTACAACCTCACAACCAGTGTGAGATATAAGCGCGTTCGTTGTATTTCCAATAAATATGTTTTTTTTTGTGAATCGGACCACGTTGTTCAGTCCATATTATCTAACATGTAAAGTAGAGTAAAAAAATATGACTGACTGTGCTGACTGCAAAATAATGAATTCAAATTATTAAAATAGATTTTCGAATAGTAAAATTGGCGAGGATTGGCAAGAATTGTGATTGTTATGTGATAAATTGATTAGGACTAAATTAAATAAAGTTATTACCAAAACCTGTCCTGTTTTAATTTGATCTGCGGTAAAGCCAGAAAATAAACACATTAGTCTTGAAAAAATTGTTTTTAATAAATAATAATAATAGGTAATACAAGTATAGAGATAATTTTAATGCTACACTAAGCTTAGAACACAAATCTAGCCTCACACAAGTTATATTTTTGCATCAACGTGAAAACTTAGGAGAATTTATGTAAATACTACGAGTAAACTGGAGTGAACTACTAACAAGTTTGTTGTTGAGAGCTAGCAGAAGGTCTGGAAGCGTGCGAGCGTGGGGTAGGTCTTGAGCCGCAGCAGCTCCAGCTCGGTCTGCAGCAGCACGATGCGCGAGTGGTTGGCCTGCACCTCGCGCACCAGCCGACTGCGCGCAACCAGCGTCTCCATCCTGCGGACGTGCCAACACACCAGTTTCTTATCTAGCCTTTGTTTCTGTAAAAGCCGTCGTAGCAGGTATAAGAAAACAAATTCCATTCGTCACCTCTTTTTGACGACGCGGCGAATACGAATGGGCTCGAGCGCGTCTTCGTTAGCCCGCTTCTCTGATACACATAAGTGGAGACGGTCGAGGAGCTTCTGAAGATTAGTCGTCGCCTTGTCGGTTTTACTGATTTTCACCTGCACATTTAAGAAAGTTTTACTTATTTTAATCTAAAAAATTTCAATTGAATTTAAGTAGGTAACTTAGTCAAGTTATGATAAAAAAAAAATAGTTACATACTTATGTACTGGAACCAAACAAGTGACATAGGAGTTTTAACTCGACCCCGTAAGTAAGATGGTTCCGTGTTTCGAATGGCACGTTAAGCCGTAGGTCCCGGTTGGTTGCTGTCTATGATCACTTAGACGGTGGTCGTTACACAACCATGAAGGCGGTTGAAAAATTCTGACACTATGGTTCATCGGGTCGTTAGACGACTTGGTGTCCCACACGAAAAGAGAGAGACTCGACCTCTAATTCTTCAGCGCGCATGGCGCTGTCGGACAGCACGCGCTCCACCGTCGCCTTGTTGGCTTGCATCTGCTTCTCGAGGCGCTGGTAGTCATGCTCGTCAGTGTAACCCTTTTCTTTGTTCTTCAGGAACCATTGCAGTTCTTTTACGATCTGCACAATAGGTCAATGAAATAAAATAATACACATAACATTAACGAGCAGGAATTTATAAGACATCAGCCAGGAGTTGTATCAAGGAATAAATTAACTATAATTTATGACGCTATCGCATCCAAAAATATGAAAATAAGTAAAAAAGGTCAGAAGCTGCTGTTATGGGTATGTAGCAAGTAGGTATAACCAGGTATAACAAAAGATTGTAAACCTTTAATCGTCCATAAGAGTAAAGTTCCTGCTGCATGTGGCGCAGCTTCATCTTCATCTGCGCGTGCTCCCACTCCTTGGCGAGGATCAGCTTCCGAAAGTCAATCTGACGCCGCAACAGCCGCAGCTTTATTGCACCTACTTTCTACAATGAATTCCAAATCAACTTAACAAAATACAACGAGAATTTCATACTAAATTTTAATATAATAACTTACCAATATTAGTTTATTAATTTCCTCCACATCCTCACAGGGAATGAGCATTGCATCGTCGAAGTCTTCCATATGGCCGGTCGTGATAACCTCCACTTGTCCCGCTGGTAGCACTAACTGCGAAATAATAATTTATTACATTGCCAACTCCAGACTCACTAGCGTGAGTATGCAAAATCAGATCAGTAGGTGATGGTAACCTACCCACTTCTCAAATCGTTTAAAAGTTTGGGTTGGTTGGGTTGGTTTACCGTTTCATTTTACTCAAACAATCCAACGGACACCTGCAAATGTGAATGTGAGTAGGTAGTTTAGGTAGAGTTGTTGATGTTACCTGTATTGTACGATTGATGGCGGTGAGCTGCTCGTTCTCGCGGTGCAGCTGCACGCGCGACGCGCACAGCGCGAGGAAGGAGCGGCGCGCCTGCAGCGCCTTGTTCCATGTCGTCATCGTTGCATCCACCAGCGCTGACTCCATGATCAGTGCTTTCATCTACACAATAACGCATAATTATTACTTTCTGCCTTACTAACTACCTACTTCTTCTTCTTTACTTTTCGTGTGGGACACCGAGTCGTCCAGCTAACTACTTATATACATACCTAGGCATCTTTCTTTCAAAAAAATGTGGTTAACGATTTTAACTTGGAATTCCAGGGTGATCATTTTACTTACTCGTAATTCGTTTTCAATTTTTGATCGGCGGAGGCGACACATTGTAGTCCAACATACTTCGTCCATAATAGCTGGCATATTGGTAATTTGGTCAAGTTGTTCAATTCTGGATAAAAGAAATACGGGTTTGAAACTGACAAGTCGCTACAGTTTATTTATTATCCTAAATAAATAAAAAAAATAAAATAAAAAAATAAGGCTGCTCTTTTAATTCAAGGTAAGCTAATTGAAATAACCGAATAGACTCACCCCTTATGGTAGTCGACACAATCAGGGTGCAGCAGCGGCGGGCGCGTGTTGGTGAGGATGGCCGTGCACAGCTCGTACACCACCACCGGAGTCATGGTGCCCCTTTGAGACCATTTTGGGCGCCTCCTGATACATTCATACATATTTTATTCCTCCATACAAATTGAATGTAGGTAAAGGGCTTTGCGGGAAATGTATGGAGCAATGGTACCTTTTTTTTAATGCCAATTATTGATGGTTAACGAACGTCACCTTGTCAGATGTATGAAGTAGTTCCATACAAACAATAATTTGCATGACAGCTAGCTGTCAAGTGTAACCATTACGAGATATACGCTTCAAAACGTTACAACTGTTTTTTATGAAACACTTCTTTGCTTCTAACTGTCAACTAACGCCAACCCATTAGACGTATAGAATACTTCTGTACAAACAATATTTTCTATGACAGCTCAGCTGTCAAGTGTAACATTTCGAGATTTAAGCTTCAAAACGTTGGAACTGTTTTATATGAAAAACTTCTTTGCTTCTAACTGTCAATGAACACCAACCTATCAGTTGTGTAGAGTACTTCCATACAGACAATATTTTGTATGACAGCTCGGCTGTCAAGTGTAACCATTACGAGATATACGCTTCAAAACATTTTTCATATAAAACCGTCGTAATCTTTTGAAGCGTATATCTCGTAATGGTTACACTTGACAGCTGAGCTGTCATACAAAATACTGTCTGTATGGAAGTACTCTACATAACTAATTGGTTGGTGTTCATTGACAGTTAGAAGCAAAAAAGTTTTTCATATAAAACAGTTCCAACGTTTTGAAGCTTATATCTGGAAATGGTTACACTTGACAGCTGAGGTGTCATACAAAATATTGTCTGTATGGAAGTACTCTACACGTCTAATGGGTTGGCGTTAGTTGACAGTTAGAAGCAAAGAAGTTTTTCATATAAAACCGTCGCAATGTTTTGAAGCGTATATCTCGTAATGGTTACACTTGACAGCTGAGCTGTCATACAAAATATTGTTTGTATGGAAGTAATCTACACAACTGATAGGTTGGTGTTTATTGACAGTTACGAGCATATAAGTTTTTCATATAAAACAGTTCCAACGTTTTGAAGCTTATATCTCGAAATGGTTGCAATTGACAGCTGAGCTGTCGTAGAAAATATTGTTTGTATAGAAGTATTCTACATGTCTAGAAGCAAAGAAGTTTTTCATATAAAACAGTCGTAATGTTTTGAAGCGTATATCTCGTAATGGTTACACTTGACAGCTGAGCTGTCATACAAAATATTATTCGTATGGAGGTACTCTACACATTTGTCAAGACGGCGTTCGTTGGCAATAAAATTTTAAAAGGCACCAATTTTACTCATAGCCCTTTAATTGTCATTCATACATGACAAAGGAAAGTTTTGAAAAATAGAAAGCTATTGCCAAAAATTCTGACAAAGGCAGCAATTGTAGCAATTACCAGCCATGAGGAGTATCCGCTTGCTGAACTTGAAAAGGCACAACAGAATATCGATGCCGTCTTAAAAGGAGAACGATAACGGAAATCAGTAAGAAACCCCAATGGATGGTCGTCCTCATACCCTATATTCTAAGACACACATCTGATAGCCCAGAGGCTGATTGCAGGTGAATCAAGAAAAATAGCTGCATTTACCGGATAGTTGCAATTACGGGACCCTTTAGGGTCCCATAACCTTATTCGTACTGTAGGTGTTCTTTTAAATAATAAAAGAGGAGGCATTATAACTAAAAAAAACATTTGAAGGGCTATCGAAGAAGGAAAGAATAGTATAAATAGGTACTTGTAAAATTTGTAGCTGGAATCAACGACAATCGGAGGATAATCAGGGAATTGGTTTTTAAAGGAGCGATCCATTTGGCGATCTTTATGGGCCAGTGCATCATACGCTACTTGGCAAAGGTTACTTTGCTCCTGAATAAGTACAAATTCCGCCTGCAGCATTTCCACTTCTTTTTCGAATCGAGCAATGGTGTCCCTGCAAATAACGGGATTTTATTTGTTTTAGAGCAAAATTTTAAATGCAATATGCAGAAGTTCTTTTTAGTCGCACTGATTCACACTCACCTCAAGTCTTCAAGCTCTTCAGCTGCCTCGACTCGATCAAGGTTCGTGCGGCGCAAGCGCATCAAATTGAGACTTTCTTGCCCGATAACCGAATCAGCCTTGAGTTTTGTCAGCCACAGTTCTTTTACCTATGAAATTAAGTAATCTAAAAGTATTTCAGTAGTTGACGCGGGTAAACAATCTTAGTTGTATTATTACCATAAGATCTGAAGAAGCGGTTTCAATAGGTACCAGGCTATTCGAAAATAAAGTAAATTGTTTCATTACACACATCCAAGGATATCAAACACGCGCTACTGAGTGAGACCAATCTAAAATCTATACGTATGTCAAAATTCATCTAGCTGCTTGTGCTATAGGTACCCCGTAAAATAAATTCACGCTACCCACTGTACCCACATACAACATACCTACCTACTCTTGAAAAACAACCCTCCTTCTGAGAAAATCAAAGTGATTAATACTCTTTGCTTTTGAGGCAGTCAGTGAAATATTATCTTACTAGTTATCGAGTTGTATGTTTTTTTATTGTGCACACGAAGCTGATTTATCAATTTCAATCTACATACATGCATACACATATCACGTCTTTATCCCTTGCGGGATAGGCAGAGCGTTAACGGCCGGTTAATACCGTTAAATACGGTCGCTGTCGCTACGTCTGACAGATATTTGAGGTCCTTTCAAATTATTTCGATCTACATAAGTAGTAGTAAATACCCGGGTACATATATAAATCAGTAAATGAAATGCGCTCAAATCAGGCACACCACAGAGCAAAATTTACATTTGCGTCGCGCTCGCTACGGCGCACGCATGACTCTCTTGTCTGTGGAGAATGTGAAAAGTAAATGCAATGGGGCAATGCTAGTATACCAAGAACTTTTACCAACCTTCTGGTTGAACTTGACAATGCCCTCGTTGAGGAGCTTGCTGAGCGCGGCGTACTCGGCGTGCAGCATCCTGCGGTACTTCTCGCGCTCCTCGTTACGGAACTTCACTTTGTTCTCATACTCGAATACCTGCCGCAGGTCCTCTTCGTTCCATTGCTCTGGTTCTTTGTCATACTAACCAAGAACAAAAAAATTACAGTGTCGTTATTTTTGCTAATATTCTTCTTACTCAATTTACAGCCAGTTGACAGAGACATCTCACCATACACTGAGGCTTGGGGATGAGTTTTTTGATTTCCTCGTGCCAGAGCTTCTCCAGCACGCCGTCCATCATCTCGTCGAGCGCGCGTTCTCGGAAGTCATCCTTGGGCTTCAGCTCCGGCGGCGGCAGACTGATGTGACTCTTCCACGGCGAGATCGTGCACTGCAATACACTCATCGTTGCTTTCATATTATCATAAAACGGTTTAATGACTGTTAACGGTTTGTAGTAATGACTGCAACGGTATGTTAACTGCTTTTTGAGTTCATCGGGTCATTCGTCGACCCGGTTTCCCTCGCGGTAGAAGAAGATTTATTTACCTCTTCAGTCAAAACTTTCGTAAGTCTGATCGGTTCTTCTTCTTGACGCCAGACTGGATCATGAATCTCAATCATCATGTGATGGAAACTTCCTCGCAAATCAGATAGTTTATTCAGCTCTACAACCAAAATGAAACAACTTAATTATAATGTATTATCATCTTTTTTTTAAACTCATTGAAAAAGTATATAAGACTAGTACTTTACCGCTGAGAATGAATCGGAGTCGTGTGTTTCGTTCGACTACAAGCCCACACTCGCGCTTCTTGGTTGCCATCAGTTCATCAAATTTTTTGTTAAACCATAACCGCATATTCTGCACGTTAAACTAAAATAATACACATATTCTGTATATGTAACTACGTTAGTATAAACAAAAGGTGAAATTAAATTAAAACCATTAATTTTATTTTATTAAGCATAGTTAGGAACCTTGGCCAACTGATTCAGCATATTCATTTGCAGGAAGCTGTAGGAGAGTGTCTGCGGGATCATGGTTGCGGGCACGGTGATATACTTATGCGTGGCCGTGCCCGACAATATATAGGGTTCGCTCTCTACCGTCTCCTCCTCGAGGTCTTCCAACGTCCGTTCCGTGATAAAGCTCGGATCTGCTTTCATATCTTTTGATTCCTTCTTGTTTTTGTCCTCTATTTCCTCTACTTCTGTGATAGCTTTCCTGTTTGCACAAAAAACTCGTTAGCATTATGATTATATCAATCGATGCGATAAAACAATAAATTATGTTTGAATCATTCATTTGGCAACCTGGAGGTCTTAGTGCCGATGTCAGGAAAGATCTCAATCCAAGGCCGGAATACGTCATCATCGTTCTCCATCTCCAACAAACGAAGTTGCTCGGTCTGTTGTAGTTCAGGCCAGTTTTCTCTTTGCGATGGTAGCACAGGAAAATTTTCTACCTGTGCCAGTATTTCAAATATAACCTTATTCAGATTAAAAAATACATTATAATACATATAAAATACAAAATTTAATAAATACCAACTTAAAACCAAATCAAACCAATCAAATAACCCACCCGGATTGTACCCGGCTCAAACGTACCCATGACGCTTGCTGCGTTTCCCTGCTTGATAGCAAATGAAAACACGTTGAACTAGGTACTATCCAGACTATCCAGACCATCCACAGTGGGGATCAAGACCTCTTAAACCAAAGGGACCAAGAAATTGTAATTAAATAGTTATTACATTGGTTATAAAATCGACACTGTAATTGTTTGTAGACTGGAGTTGTAGGAGGAAATTTAATTCGATAGGTAGGTATTCGTGTAATTTTAGTAGGTACCATGTTTTACCTGATAATGACTAAATATGGCAAATATTTTGACACGTGGTGTGAGCATCGAGTCCCAGCATGTCTTCTTGATCCAGGCTGTGACCTCGTCTTGGGCCGCAATTCTAGCCTCCGTTGTCAATCGAATTTCTTCACGTTCCTTCTCAGCCTGGAAAAAGATTTGGATTTTTGATAATGACGCAGTCAGTTCCATAAACACATCTTCTGATAATCCATTTAATTTACATTACTTATACCTACCAATTTATACAAATGAACCCGGTAAGTCAGAACCTCTTATTTAGGTAATTTTGAGGTGCAGGTGGTATTACTATATGGGTCGTCCATACATAGGTACTCATAACACAGTAAATCCGCATTAACATTACCTGTTTTATTTTCTCCTTTTTTAATTCAAGGTGCAGATTGAAATCTACCAAAGGTAGTTGATGCAGCGGTACTTCTCTTATATTCTCCTCCAGCAGTTCTACCAGTTGCTTCTGTATAGCGGTAAATATGCGAATGACGTCTTCTCGTTGGTGCGCATAGTCCATTGCCTCCTCTTTCACTTTCTTCTCCTCTTGTATTTCAAGGTAGTTCTCTGTAGAAAATTAATGTATTATTTATTACAAATTTAACAGAGTTGGTCGTATATGTAATCTACTTGAATTTAGTTTACTCACTCTCATCAGCGTTAAATATGCGGAGGGTATTGGAGTTATCCATGAGCTCTCTGGCGAGGGAATCGTGGAGCACCTCCTCCTGCAGCTCCGATCGCTGGCCCTTGCGGTAGGTCACCGCCATCGTGTGGTTGTTGCCCACGTGAACCACCACACTGTTATTAGCATCCACAGCAGCAGATTTTATACCATTTTCGTACCGATGAGTAAGCGTCATTCTAAACTCTAAAAAATATGTAAGGATGTTAATTAGGTCGTTAATTAAATGTTTTAACTGCAAAGTTTTGACAAGGAAGCAATTACCTTCGGTCAAATCAGGTCGTCGTAGTATACCGATGCCGTCGAAACCGAACGTAAAAACCCCGTTCACCCCGCGATATCCACTAAACAGCTTCAGCTCGTGACCGGATTCGATGATTTCGCTGACTTTTACGTTCATTGTTATACCTGTCTGGGATTGAACGTAATATTAAATAACGTATGTTTGGTATTTAGTGACTTTAGTATTTCTATATGAATAGTAAGCGACACTGACACAGCTGCCTGATATAATGCTAATACTGATAGTTGAGTAACTATGTAGATTATAGATTTATGAAATGATTAGCTTACTTCTCCAGAAAGTTTCAAAATGTGGAATTCCCGTGACATAAATGGAATAGCCAATATCGTATCTCTGATAGCGAGAGGCAACATTTTACAGTATGGACCTTTCATCTTCCCCGCGATCTTGTTATCCCTGCCGGTTTCTGCGTTGATGCAGATGACGCGTTCGCCTATGCATTTTATTTCGCAAAAAAGTTTTTATTATTATTATGATTAGATAGGTATCTACTTAACATTTTATCAGATAATTAACGTAGTTACTTACCAAGAATAAATTTGTCCGAGAAAAGTACCAATCCAAAAGCTCGCATCTCAAGTCCCACTTGCATGAGAAAACAATCTGCCAGGCCACGACCAATCTCTGAATATCGTACTAGATTCAGTTGATATTCTTCAGTCAGCTAAAAATATATTCTGTATGACGTTTTGAATAGAACCTTGGACAATATACCAAATATTATACTTCAGGTGATTAATGATGCCTAGTTTTGCAAAAAGGGATCAATTAGTGATGTCAGAAAATAAATTATTTACGTTGTAGACAAATATGTGTCCAGCAGACATAGAAGCAGCGATGAGGTATCGTCCGTTGGGCGAGAAGACGACGCGTGAGATGATCTGATGCGTGAGGCAGGCGTGCGCGCGCTCCTCCAGCACCGTACTCTCATCGTTCCACTCGTACAGAGCCATCCCGTAGTTGGCGCCGTTCGCGCCAAACACCGCCACTATAGGGTCCACTGGGCTCACTTGGAATGAGGTTTCCGTACCGCCCAGAATTTTTCTGTAACGCTGGTATTAAGTATTAATATATTATTGGAAGGTACTTAGGTACATCGGTTGTGTAGGTAGGTACTAAAATAATGAATTTGAGCAGGTACAATTAATATTTACCATTTCAGCACTTTTGGTCTCATATGCGCATATCTCGTTCTGATCATTCATTACGAAAACATATTTGTAATCTGGTGCAAGCAATTTCACTTTTACGATGTTCCTGAAACCACACATTATTATCTACCTTGATTCATTTTAACTTTTAATAATACAACTTAAGATTAAAGCAATATAAGTATGGTAGTTCATAGGATTACAACACCTCATTTTGTAGGTGAAGAAGCGCACATCGAAGCTGTCCTCGTCCAAGGTGGTGGTTGCGTTGATGCGCAGCACGCAGCCGGTCTGCGTCCAGGCGACCCCCACATCCGCCGCCATGTTGCTCACCAGCTTCAGCACGTCATCTTCCTCTAGGCGTCGTTCCCACGCCACCCGCCATTTTTGTTTTGGCTTCTCATCTTTTCCCTTCTGATCAGTCTTTGGATCAACTTTTGCTTCCATTTTTGACTTTGGCTCCACCTTTTGTTCCGGTTTTTTAGCAGTAACTTTTTGGTCTGTTTTTGACGGGGCTGTCTGTTCTTCAGGTTCATTATCATCTAGCTTGGGCGAATCAACCTTTTTTAACCACTGAGGAAGGAAAATATGGACAGGTAGGTACATACTTAGGTCAATAAAACAGACCACAACTATGTTACTCATTCAAAATATTACTCATACTTTCAAGTTCAAGTCCAAACGTTTAATACGTAAGTATCTTACTCGGAATTTGTGATCCGGCCCATACAATAGTATTCCGTTTCCAAATGCACACACCATAGGGTCTACACTTGACATCTTTACATCTTGGTTCTGCCACTCCTGACAGGCAACCATGTGAATGCCATCCGATGCCACCTACAGAAGATAATAAAATACGATCTTATATCAAATCGGCACTTATGATTGTTCCCAAATTTACGGTTCCAGATTTAGTAAACGAGAATGAAGGGGGTTTGTAAAGAATAAGTATTATTAGTAATGATGGGTCAAAATAGCGCATTCGAAGCCCAAAAGAGTAGGTCGAAATAGCGATCGAACACAATAAGCTAATTTGCGATAACTTTTGATGGGCAGTAGTAAGCATTCAGTCGACCGGCCCCTTGCGGAACCTATTACCAAAGGTAATTATTTATTGATCACCCGAAGCTCAGAGAAGCTTGGGGCGTAAATGCACAAAGCGCGGCGGCGGTGCGATGCCGAACCACACTACTGCCTGGACTAGATTAGACTGCTAGAATCAGCCTTGTTGATCGTAGGTCTCTATCCAGTAAGAATTTGATTTACAGAATAGAGGTTGCCTTCAGCATCGCAAGCATAGAGAAAGCCGTCGGAGGCCCAGCAAACGGAGACGAGTGGAGGACCGGTGACTTCCCAGTCCTTGGTGTCTGGTTTGGAGCGCCGCATGAGGAAAGTGCGACGAAAGCATGGAGCTACTTCCCACACAATCAAGTTTCGGCCGTAGCACTGGCAGACTAACATGTGTTGGCGTGAAGGACTGTAATGTTAAAATAAGGTAAATTTAGGCGTATTTGGTTTCGTATTGAGGACTTGCGACACATAGGTACATTAAATATGCTAGTCACCACGGAAAACTTATTCCTACTATATCAAATAAGATTTCTTACAGAAAGACTTGTTTGCGCATTACAACACCAGTGGGCACGCAGATCAGGCGCTGATTGAGGCGCCAGCTCCACACAGTGATCAGGTAGTCAGGATATCCACTGAATCCCGCAATCAGCTCACCCTCCATTAAGCACAGACCCTTGTATCGGTTCACGTCGTTATCTGGTAAAATAAACTGATTGCTAAAACTTAACAAGTTCTGCACTCCGCGCTCCACCTCACGAAGGTCCACCGATTGGCCTGGAGCTACGCTTGTACTGTCATTTAATCTGTGCTGGAGCTAAACTTCCAAAAGTGTGATTTCTGAATCTGAAATCATTCACGGAAGTCCGCAAAGACTCGAATCACAATTTCTAAAAAAAGTTAAGAGTAGTTATGTATACAAATTAATAAATTTAATCGAATATGGGATATCATCATTTTAAAAACCACAACATGGGCCTTCCCCATGGGTTTACTGTCCGGGGGGTCCGGCTAACCATACGCATGCAACACATTTTCTTTTCTCTTGGCATGAACTCCATGTTATTTTATTTACCACCTAGCGTTACATGTTGTTTGGTTTGCTTGGCCAGCCCCGCCCGAGGCAGTGCTTTAGGGGCTAGTTTTAAGTTTTTAGTCCATCTGAGCCGCGTTATTACACTAGGTTCATAAAATTGTTACCTTTAAGCTCAATTAATATCTCAAAGTTTGGGTAGTTCATTATAAATATTCGACCGTGTTTTACTTTTTCTGTAAAAGCAAACATATTGGTTTTGTGCCCTGTAACAGAAAAAATATACTGATAAAGTAATCTGTAAATGGATTATATGTGATTTATTTTGTAGTGTTAGTAAAAAAGTAATGTTACCAGCTAGAACATCGACGCCGTCGCCGGTCTCGGGCCCGTCGGCGGCGTACACCAGCTCGAGGCCGGTGCGCAGGTTCAGGAACACGATGTAGAGGTCGTGCGCCACCGCCACCACCTCCTTGCCTACGAACGTCACCTGCTCCACGCGCTGCGGGATCGCCCACCTGCGGACATTGCCTCAGCGATCACCTATCGTGCAAGCTGCTGCTTTACGTACCTACCTACATACAAGGTACATTGCTTTTCATTGTAACCATGAAATAGAACAACCAAAAAACCTGCTTGAGAAAAGGACCTTAGCAAAAACTATACCTAACTTTAGGATGAAATGCATCCTCTTCTTCTTCTGCCTCCTCTTCTTCTTCTCCCTCCTCTTCATACATATTATCTGAAGAAACCATTTAGATGGTAATTAACTTATGTTAGCTTTATTTTTTGGTTTATAAATAAACCGGTAATGCAAGACAACCGGGAGCAAACGGGATATAATAAAGGAACATTTCAGAGGAACCACGAAATACTAAAATGAGGCCAATAAAAACTCATCGCAATCAGAAGTTGGGGGTGCTAAAAAAACTACATAGATACATATAATATCACGCCTTTATCCCTTACGGGGATTCAGAGCGTTAACGGCTGTAATAAAACTAGTTCATAAAATACACAAAAAACGAGAGTCGTTAAATAAATAGTTCTGTTTTTCTTTGAATTTTCTATTGCTCATAGGAAGCCTAGTTAGTTACGTGCCTCGGTTCATAGAGTTCCCTCTGAAAACCTTAATACTATAAAAAAACGTTCAATAAACAGAATTGTTGCTTAGTTACCAGCGTTGCCACGGTTACCATTATATCTTCCATCAGAAAAATCTATCGTCCATCACCTTTTTAAGCAACCTGTATATAGGCCAAAACGCTAGAGTCCTATGCACATAAATAAAAATGAGCTGTCATTCGCATTTGACAGCAATACGGCTGGGACGAAAGGGCAAGTGACGATTATTATGAGTGTTTGATGTCTATTACTGCTTTCGATTTTAAACTCTCCTAAAGGAAGCGTAATATACACGCAATGTATATATAATTTGTCAATTGTGTCTTCCTTAATTCCGGAATCCGTTCTCAACTCAAGTCTCAAACTACTGTGTATTGTATTTATCTTGTTATCAGATTGATTTTGCGGAGTTATGAGTATTGTTTTTCGAAATACACAAGAATCTGTGATGCACACGAACATTCTTCGAGAATGCAATACAAGGAATATAATGTAAAAGAACCGCTCGCGTGTGAATAGTGCTCCCGCACCATGTAAGTATGAGTGTTTTGCGTCGCCCTAGTGGCTTTGATGGATTCCTGTTCTGTGGAGTGCGTGACGTGCTGAGGGTGTTGTGGTGTGCAGGAACTCGTCGGGCGAGGAGGCGGGCGGGCCGGTGGCGGCGGCGTGGAACGCGACCACGCTGGACCTGGCCGACATCACGATGGACCGCAACTTCTTCCTGCTGGTGGCGGCGCTTTGCGCGGCGGTGGCGTGGATCGTCTACATGGCCTACTACAACAGCCGCCTGCTCGGCTTCCTGCTCACCCGGCTCGTCAACAAGTTCTACTTCCAGGAAGACAACTTTAAAATTGGTGAGCGTTCATTGTGATTTTTATGCTTGGCAACTAGCATTATAGTTATTTTTTTACCTGAATGTAGTATTCTGTATATTTTCTGGGGGCATGGGCTCTTTCTAGTGCCCCCGCCAAAATCAGCCATATGTATTTCCAGACTATTTAAATTAGGATTGTGCTGTTTTTCTACTGTTGAAACAGAGATTGTGAGTGATTCATACTGCACATGTTAGCATATTATCTATAGTAAACTATAGGTATGGACTGGTACAATAATATTTCAACTGAGCTGGTTCTGACTGGTTGTACTGTGTGCAGTGTAGTTGCATCTTGGGGCCTTACCACTATTTAGTTAGACGTGACACAAACACTATTTAATAAAATGTGAAGCAAACACTGTTTAAAAAAATATTTTAATAAGCTACACTCAATGCACATCTAACTTTATTGTGGTCAGACCCCAAATCTTTAAGATTAAACATTGTTATGCTAGGAGTATTGAAATAAAGACCAATAAAATATAATTATGTTTTGAGATTTTCGCGGTTGTTCACAACACTTAAATTATTAGTATTTACGGGATTATCACCACAATTATGTTTATTTTTACCTCGAAATTTCGAAAAATAAAATATATTTGTGTCATCATCACTAGTTATATGCTGTGTGATGCTGGCTTAGAATAGCATCTCCTTTACCATATGTTTCCCTTGGGTGGCGTAAAAGGCGACTAAGGCATTTGAGGCTTAATGTGTATTGCAATTTTAGGAAAAAAACTGACAACCTATCATTATGTTGACACCCAGTTTTCAGAACTATCCCTACAACTTTCATCAGATGTGGCATAAATGCTCTTCCTACCCCGTAAGTGTGATGTATGTATGTATGTATTACTAGTTATGGTTCATAACTCAGGTTTATGTGAGGTTTGTAAGATGTACATACTACAAGATTTAGCAATAAATTCTACTCCTTCATTTCATTTATTAAATCTATCTATCTTGCTACATTACCTACTTTTGGTTTTGTTTGTGAAAAGTAGGCATATCAATAAAATTGTTGTATTAATTTTCAGATGTCTGTCATCTTTTATTAATAAAGTACATGCTTGCGAGAGACAGCTGTTGAGTTCCGTTCATTATATTATAACACACAGATAAAGAAAGGATCCCAAAATGTTGACACCCCGCTCATATGTCATTTATATGATAGAGAGACAAATAAATTTGCCGTTTTTGAATCTTTGCCCAACAGTGGGACAATACAGGCTAATTAAGATAAGATAAGAAGGATCTTTTCTTTATTCATGCAAGTTATAATATGTTTCTTGTGTTTGGGTGCCCTTGATAAGTAACACATAATTAGTTGTAGCTGGGAGTAATTTGGAGAAGTGATAAGTTAATTTGCTTTGACCTTTACTGCATAATTTAATGATGTGTTGCTTCTCATGAGTTACCAGCAATGGTTAGTTTATTTATGCAAAACTATTGTGTCTTTGTTTTTTTTTGTATCTATGGGCATTCCCTTGTAAAGGCCGTTGTGGAGGCACCGTATTAAACTGCCTGAGTAAACTTATGGCCAAAAGAAACTGCAATCATAATTATTTAAATTATTGTTATGATCAAATCTTATATATTATTATTATTAGTAACAAAATAAAATCTATTTTTTTTTTTTATATCTGATGTATTGTCATACAGGATCCATCACCCTGAATGCTCTCTCTGGCAAGATCATGTTCCGTGACATAGTGTACATCACTTACGACTACACTCTTCGGATCCAAGATGGATATTTGATATTCCGATGGTGGCGCTCCTACATACCTAAAGATGTTTCAGAAGGTAAATTCAACCTTTAAAAAAATGTTTATATTGCAAGCCAGTGTTCTTATTTGGTACTGTGATTTCAGATTTGTCTCACTCGGACACACGGTTATCGATAGTGCTGAATGGTTTCGAGCTGCACGTGTACAACCGCAGCGATCTATACGCGGAGCTGGAGCGCACGTTCGGGCTGGAGCCGTGCATGCGCGGCGGCGGCGCGGGCGGGGGCGGGGGGGAGCCGCCCGGGGGGGACCCGCCGCCCGGCGCCGAGCGCGCCATGAACGATGCCAACGAGAAGCGGCGGCGGCGGCGCGCGCAGGAAGCCGCCGTGACGGAGGCAGCGCTGGCGCGTACGTGGCGTGACCTCATCCCCGTGATCAAGGCGGACGTGTGCTCCGCGCGCGTCGTGTTCGGCAACCGGCTCGTGCCCACCACGCTGTCCGTGTCGGTGGAGGAGGCGCACCTCGTGTACAGCACCAAGCCGCCCGCCTCCAGCCTCGACCACCTCATGCATTTCGTCAAGGCGAAGGCGGACAACTGCAAGGTGCTGCTCGCGCCGAGCCCCAACTACACGGCGATGGTGGACGAGCCGCCGCGCTACATGGGTGAGGGTTTCGTCGTCATGAGCTCCAACTACGTGGAGGTGTATTTCTATATGGACGAGCCGGGTCTAGTGCCAGAGCGGCCGGTGCTGCTGCAGCTGGCTAACGGCGACGTGGTGGAGTCCGCGCCGCCAATCTGGGGCGTCGATATCAAGTGCGGCAAAGGCACCGACTTCAGCTATGGGCCCTGGGCCGACCGACAGAGAGACCATCTGTTCAAGTTCTTCTTTCCACCCGACTACAAAAATATGGAGGTGACGCCGCAGCCGAAACCCGGCGACAGACGGCAGATGCAATCGTTCGATATCAGATTGTCGACATTGAACGAAGCGACGATAGATATTCTATTCACTAAAAACAAGGAGACGAACGCCGTGCACATCAATATCGGTGCGGGTTCGTACCTCGAGATGACGTTACCTTGGATAGTGCTGCAGGACGGGTACACGACCAAGATCACCGGGCAACTGCTTCACCTGGAAGCCACGACGAGTCTGCAGTATAGAAGCTTCGCTGAAAGCGAGACACTGGAGTTCAACGTGAAGTGCCACTACCCGCTGGTGTGGAACCACCACCAGTGCTGGCAGCTCTCTCTCACCGGCTGCAAGGCCACCGCGCACTTCGTCTACACACATATTGAATTCTTCCAAGACCTAGTGAACGACTGGGCGAGTAAAGCCCGCCCGGACATTTTGCACTTTGTTCCGTACACTTGGAAGATATCCTTGCTTCTAAAAGAAGGCGAAGTAGTGACCGTGAGTAATCAATACAATTGGATAGACTGCAGCTCGACAAACCAAGAAAACAATCATGTCGCATTTTGCGGCGATCTCCTGGATGTGTCGTTCGACTTGCCATTCATAGACTTTTTACCAGATACGATTCCTTTAAAAATCTGGGTTCAAGGTGAAGCAGTTGATATGAGTCTGTATTTACCGGAAGTTAACACGTCAAGACTGTTGCTATTGTCGCTTGATAAGAACATGAAACTAGTGCCTTGTCGTTTTAAAGCGTCAAAATGGCGAAGAAAATGCGTAAAATCTCAAGGCTGGGTTGATTGTTGGTCCGTGCCCATCATCGCGCTGAGCGTGCGCTACACGTACCACCCCATCCCGCCGCTGGGGCCCGAGCCGCAGGCCGACATCACCACCCCCGAGAAAGAAGAGATCCTGCTCTCACCGATGAGGATACCGCGAATGAGAAAGCAGCCACAGATGAACTGGGCTAACGACGGGACCAAATTTGATCGAACGAATCTTCCTCCGGACAAAGTGAGCGTCGAACTCGAAGTCGGTCCTTCGATCATGCTCGCATACGGAACCATCATCACTAGCTTCATGAATCTTCTGGAAAACATATTCGGCGAGGATCAATCGTTCACAGATATGCAGAAGACTCCAAACTTGGACGCTTATTACTGGCAAGGGGAAAACGGTGGCAAACTAGGCGGTGGAGGGCCTGGAGTGGTACAAGAAGCTTCAGAAGGTTCGACGGAATCTGACATGTTCGATACGAGACGGGCTCGACCGCTAGACGTGACAGTTTCTATCACATTACATGACATACAGGCGCACCTCGTTAAAAATTGCAGCGAGAACGAGCCGCCTTGTCCGATTGTGCTCATCGAGAGATTCGGCTTCGAGATGGACAAGTCTTTTAAAGAGACCAAACTGCAACTTTTACTTAGTCCCTCGATTTTAGTATCTGCCAACAATTTATCCCGGACGAACCCGAACAATTCTGGAGTGCTTTACCAGGGACATTTAATGCTGTCGTCATTCCAACTACGCGGTCACGGTTTCTTCAGTGACGCCGAGAGGAGCATCGAGGAAGACACCATCGAGTACGCGTGGATGATGGAACTACAGTTAGGCCAGTTGACTGGCAGACTTACCCTGCCGCAGCTTTATCAGATCGTCTCATCTCTGGAGACGTTCTTCTTGCTCGTATGTGACGACGAAAACGAGCTAAGTCCACCGAACCCCGCCAAGTTATGCCACCACGGATTAATTGATGTGCAGTGCCCCGATACGGACCTGACGCACAGGTACCGGTGTCCGACGCCTAATGAGATCAAGTACCGCATGGTTCGCGTCGCGGTGGACCTGGTGGACCTGTACGTGGCGGATGGCAACACGGCGCTGCAGACGTGGGT
Source organism: Keiferia lycopersicella (assembly GCA_029255805.1). Taxonomy (NCBI): domain Eukaryota; kingdom Metazoa; phylum Arthropoda; class Insecta; order Lepidoptera; family Gelechiidae; genus Keiferia; species Keiferia lycopersicella. The sequence continues at coordinate 17,501,920 of JARACZ010000003.1, forward strand.
GTCGCCCGCGCGGCTCACCTTCTGCAACCTGCACGGCGCCGGCGCGAGCGCGGGGCTCGCCGCGCTGCTGCCCGCCGTGCGGCTCGCGCTCTACACGCAGACAAACATGCAAGCCACCAACAACAGTCAACATCATCACTCCGGCAGTAGCGTCGGAAGTCAAAATAAAATCAACGATAACGAGACATGGCTCGGCGTCGGCACCGTCGCTTTCGGACCAGTACTGATAGAGGCTAATGAAGCGCTCCCGCAGATGCCAAAGAATCTTCACATGGTGCAGCATAGATTCATAAAACTTCACGACGAGAAAACGAGGAGGCTTTGGTTTCTTTGGCCGAATACCGGAAAGAACGGCTTGTGCGGCTGCGTCGGCGGATGCGCGTTTTTCGGTTCCAACAGAAACGGCCCCGGCTTCCTGAAGCCTTGCGGCACTGACCTCGCCGAGGGAGTGAACGTCGCGTCGTTCCACGTGATCGAGAGTGCGCCGGGTGAGTTCGGCTACGGGCAGAGTTTGCTACACCCGGGGCAGCTGGTCTTCCACACGCCCCCTTACGGGCGCCACGTGCGCCTGCACACGCCGCGCCCTGATCCACTGTCCCGCACCCCTCGAGCGGCGCCTCCCCCTGCAAACAATACCGCGCCCCCACACTCCGCGCGCCGCGCATCGTACACGTCAGCAGGCAAGCCGTCCGCCGCGCCCGCGCGCTCGGAGGTGCCATACGCGCGCCTCGTCGACTCGTCCGCTCTGCTCGGCTCCGGCAAGATCGACAGCGACTCGAAGCTGAACAAGGCAGTACTGTGCGTGCCCGCGCTCGAGAGCAGCGTCTCGGACTCGCGGCTGGCACTGAGCTGCGGGCTGAAGGAGGGCTCGCGCCGGTCGCAGGTCGAGGACCCGTTCATGCCGCGCACGGCGCCGGCGCGGGCTGTGGCAGTGTCCGAGTCGCACTACTCGCTGGACTCGCAGCCGCCGGGCGACGGCAGCGTGCCACCCGAGGTGCGCCGCACTATGTCCATCACAAGCGAGAATCAAAGCGAGGCATTCTTCTCGGCCGACGAGGATATGTTCCCGAGTCGCTCCTCCAGCCTCAAGCATTCCTTCGGCAGTCGGCACAGCAACACTAGAGAGAGAAGTTTCGGTATGAACGAGACGGCGAGCGAGCGGTGCTGGACGGCGCCGGCGCAGAAGAAGGCGGAGCAGCCGGACTCGATCAGCAACGTGTCCGCCGGCGTGCAGCCCGACTCGGAGAGCGGGTCCGTGTCCTCCACGTCGTTCATCTCGGCGATATCGTCGCAGGAGGACATGACGCTGGTGAACCTGCACATGCAGACCAACAAGCCGATCGTGGACTCACCGCTGCTGATGGCGAGCTACATGCACAACCTGCAGCAGTACCGCTGCGCCAACTGGGGCTCGTGCTCGCTGCCGAGCGGCGGCGACGCCTTCACGCTGCCGCTCTTCCGCCGCGCGGACGACGGCACGCTCCTCTACGTCGGACAGAGGTAAACTACCCACTTTTTTATTTAACTTTTGAATAGGTAGATTTTAACTAGCATTGTGTTTTTATCAAAATATGTTCATCTGTTAAAAACAGGTACCTTCCGAACTTTGAACCCATCGGAAAAGGAAACGTGCTTCGAATCATCTCAAAAAAGGAGAGTCAGAATGGCAGCGGTCACGGGTCGCTGCCGATGCCGAACTTCAACTCGGTGGTGCGCGCGCATCCGTACTCCGCGAGCTGGTGGGACGCGCCGCAGCCAGCGGACGGCGCGGAGGTGGGCGCGGGGCAGGCCGACGGGGAGGGGGACGACGCCGAGCCGTACACCACGAGCGACTCGGTGGTGGGCGTGGGCGTGCGGCTGCGAGGCTCTGTAGAGGCCGTGCTCACCCCGCTCGTGCTGGAGAGCGCGCAGCGGTTCGTGGAGTCGCTGACACCGGTGCTGGCCAGCGTGCACCCGGCCACCGTGCTCACGCACCTGCGCCTGCTGTGCATCTCCACGGTGCGCGGCGCCAACGTGCTCAAGCAGAAGCGCTACGTGCTCAACTGGCTGCCGCAGATGATGGCGCGCGAGGGCGCGGGGGGCGCGGGCACGGGGGACGCCGCCTGCCAGCTGGCCACCATCCCGCGCACCAATGCGTACGAGGAGACGGTGCGGTCGCGCGTATGCGTGACGCTGGGCGTGCCGCGCGTGGACGTACTGATGCTGCAGTCGGCGGTGGTGGAGGACACGATCTCGTTCTCCGCGCTGGACAACATCCAGGACCTGACGTGCGTGTCGCTGTTCGGCGTGTCGGTGGAGGGCGTGTCGGGCGAGCTGGCGCTGCGGCGGCGCGCGGTGGAGCGCGTGCAGCTGTACTACCGGCCGGCGCTGCGCGCGCTCGCCAGCAAGAAGTCGTTCGGCATCATGAAGGGCGCGCGGCTGCTGGGCGGCGGCGCGCGCCGCCCGCCCGACCTCGGCGAGCCCGTCTACATCGAGTCCGCGCAGCACCAGGCCGAGGACATCGCCTTCTCGCTCAATATTGGTAAGTCAAAAGATAAAGCAGCAGCATATAAATAAAAATAAACCAATACCAGTTCAATCAAATTTTATTCAAATAAACATAACATTACGGGAAGAACCCAAGTAGTTACATTTAACAATATTTATATAAGATATCTAATAATCTTGCTACAACAATTTTGTATAAACAAATTAAAGTTATACATTATATTAAAATGCCAAATAATAAATTTATATTAATACATTACGTATGTTTCGCAAAAGTTCAAAACAGACCTCTCAATGATGTCTATGTATCAACAAACAAGTTAAACTGCGGCTGAGAGATCAATAAGTCATTTATTGTGTTCATAGCACGATAGATTGGAGAGCAACGTCTGGCACTAGTGCGTGATCGAGGTATAGCCAAAAGGTGCACCCTGCCCTTTGAAATCTTGTGCGATTCTGCACATAAAAACTGCTCATAGAGTCGTCGGGTCTCAAGCGAGTTGAAAGCTAAGACTCCTTGTAGAAATTTAGTTGGGTATAAGAAAGGAAAGTACCCGGTGATTCCATAATTTATCAATAAGTTTAGGCATCATGACTTGTGTTGCCAGTTTAGTGGTGGTCGTATTGGTACGACCACCACGAGCGACAAACCGGTAGTGCGGTGACGTACTCTAACAACTTCCGAGCGATCAAAGAATAGTTAAGCGCTACGGGTAACGAATTCTGCCTAACGATCACTTGCCTCCGAGAGATTTTTCACCGAAATAATGAATTGTGAAGCTTGTAAAACACACATAACCACCACGGAACGACTGCAATGTACTAGTTGTAAACTATTTTACCACATTGATTGCGTTGGGATAAACATGCAAAATTTCTTAAAAAATCATGATAACTTAGAACGTCTTTGGAAGTGTCCCGAATGCAAGCTGCTAAAGCCTTTCAGTCAGAGAATGAAAACCGATGATACTCCCACTCGAAAAATGAATTTTCCAACTGAAGATTCAATGGAAAATATGGCAAATGATACTATTGTGGAACTGACGGGTGGGCGTAATGATACAAATACTTTCAATGATACATCAGATGACTCCATTGTTAACACATCTCACACGGATATGCACAGTGATTTGCTTTATGCTTATAACCCCGGTAATATAAATATGACAAGGGGCAGCAGCAAACTAACATACAATAAAACTCCCGGCGAAGCCCGTATGGAATATAAATATGATAAACTAAGGGATGACAGGCATGAAGAAATCATAAATATACTTACTGTGAAAATAGAACATTTGCAGACGTTATTATGTGATAAATTAGAACAGGTTTGTCAAAGACTAACTAAATTGGAAGAAAAAGTAGACACTAATACTCATTTTGAAAAAAACCAATTAATATGTATAAGTAACATCGTAGAAGAGAAAACTGATAATTTAGATAAAAGATTGTTAAATATCGAAAATAAAATTACACAATCCAGTAATTCGGAGACCCTGCAAATAGAAACTATAACACCAGTCAGAGAGAATGAACAGAAAGCACGTCTACCTTCTACCTCTGATCAAGACATTCAAGACACACTGCAGCGGCCGTACAACCTATCTACCGCAAATAATTTTTCAATTTTGACCCTTGAAAGTGACAACTGTGACAACACGGATTACGATGGCAGAGGTTTCAAGAAAGTTGAGCGTAAGCGACAGCGTAAAAGTAAAAATATATGTGAACAGATGAATTCGTCAATCAAGACCCAGCCAATAGATCAGCTTAATATAAAGAACACAAATTATAACGAACAAGAAAAGCAACCAACAAAGGACCTCCGTGCCGCACCGCCGCGTACAGTTGCCCTACATTTATTTAATTTCAGTGATGATACTACTACTTTAGAAGTGTCCGACCATATAAAAAAACGACTCAACATTGCAAAGTTTACAATTGAGCAGCTAAAAACACGCGGGTCATATTCGTCATTTAAGCTTGAAGTATCAGCTCATTATATAAAATCTCTGCGTGATACCCGTATATGGCCAAAAGGGGTATCGGTGAGAATGTTCAAGAATGTTGTTCCAAAAAACTTAAAAGGACGCGATACAGTAATAACAAAAATATAGTATATAAAAACACAGGAAAACGGAATACAACTTGTAAAAATTATACTCAAAATGAAAACAACAATTTCAAAATCATTCACCAAAACGTTAGATCCGTAACCAGCAAAACGGCACTCTTGAACATTCTAACCGATAAAAATGAGCCCCATGTACTGGCTCTATCAGAGACATGGTGTAAGCCTGGTGAGATCGAGCGAGTTCGTCTGACTGGTTATGAATTAGCAGCAAGCTACTGTCGCCCGAACATAGTACATGGTGGCACTGCACTATATGTACGTGATGGGGTGATGTATAAGCATAGACCAGACCTGCAGGCGTACGCGGTTGAATATGACTGTGACCTTGCCGCAATAGAAATTATCAAAATAAAATTGATAGTTGTTGTCATATACAGAACTGGGGCAGGAAATTTAGAAACATTTATGAAAGCTATAGATTTATTGCTTAGAAAAATCACTGACGAAAACAGGAAGTTTTTATTAGTGGGTGACATAAATATTCACTATGAAACTGATAATCCTATACGATCAAGGTTTGATTGTATCCTACTTAATTATAATGCGAAAAATATAGTACACTTCCTTACCCGTATAACAGAAGAAACTCAATCATCCATAGATTGCGGTATTGTATCTTGTTCTGACGAAAGTATTGTCAAAGTAGAATCTATGGACATTGGTATAAGTGACCATAAAGCACAATGCTACAAGATATCTTTATCTGAAAGTTATCAAAGTTCTTCGACAGAACGTCGCTTGTACAAGGAAGAAAGTATTCGTTCCTTTTATTTAGATTTAATTAATTACGACTGGACATTTATTAATAACCCATTACTCGACATCAATTCAAAATTTAAAAAACTGATAAATATTTTGACAGAATACATTAACATACATTTCCCATTGAAAAAAGTTAAAAACACAAAAACTGATTATGTTCCGTGGATGACTGATGAAATAAAAAATTATATACAAAAATTAAATGATTTGAACTGCTTTAGGCAACAGTATAGTAACAATGATAGTATACTAAACTCTATTAAGTACTATGGTAGCCTAATAAAAAGTAAAAGTTTGATTGCACGTAGAGAATATATACAAGGTCGACTTAGTAAAGCAAAGAATAAATCAAGAGAAGTATGGAATATTGTGAATGATGAAATCTCAACCAAACCAAGATCTCAGACTATAATTCTACTAGATGAAAATGCTGTTGAGTTACCCCCAAACGTTGTTCCTAATAAATTTAATAAACATTTCTTAACATTAGCATCCAAGCTTAAAATCCAAACGGACCGCGACATTGCCATTAAAAATCTAGACAATTATATAGCTAAAAGACATATCCCTCTACTTATCCTTCCAGTTGTAACAAAAAGAACTCTAGATCTGAAACTAAAGGAAATGACTAAAACATCTAAAACCCTTGACATATATGACATATCAGTGAATATATTGTTGGCCGCATGGCCGGCAATAGCAGAATCTTTAGTCGTCCTAATAAATGATGTATTTAAAACGGGTACTTACCCCGACGTTCTCAAAAGCACACGTGTTTGCCCTGTCTTCAAGAACAAAGGAGACAAAACAAGTGCTGATAATTATCGCCCAATTACAATTGTACCCATTTTATCGAAAATTATCGAGAGTATAGTATCTTGTTCAGTAATGACACACCTAGAAGACAACAAATTGTTGACTGATAAACAATATGCATACAGAAAGGATAGATCAACAATATCGGCAGCACATGAGCTAGTTGATAGTATACTTACGGGTATTGATGATAAAATCAAAACAGCTGGTATAATGTGTGATTTATCAAAGGCATTTGATGTCATTGATCACAGCCTTCTCGTATCTAAATTATCCTGCTATGGAATCGACAGCACCCCTTTAAAATTATTATCGTCTTTTCTAACTGAACGGAAAGAAACTGTGGAAGTTCCGTTACATGGGAAAAAATACCGATCAGACGTTGGCATTGTAAATATAGGAATCCCACAGGGGTCGGCACTGGGCAATACACTTTTTTTGGTATTCATTAATGACCTCGCCCACTATATGAATAACCATAATATTGTACTTTTTGCTGATGACACTACAGTCATAGTGAAGGGTTCTTCATATGAAGAACTTAATACTAAACTCAATGTAACCTTCAATCAGCTGAGTGAATGGTTTAGAGTAAATGGCCTCATCTTGAATAGCACTAAGTCTAACACAATACTGTTTTCTGGAAAGGCGCTACAACATCGACCGATTATCGATTGCCCAGCACCAATGTGTAGTACTAGCAAATTTTTGGGCCTCCACATCGATTCTACTCTGTGTTGGAAAATACACATTGACAAACTGTGTGCACGACTGGCCAGTGCTACATATGCAATAAAAAAGATAAAACCAATTGTCAGTAAAAAGACTCTCCGGATGACATACTTTGCTTACTTTCATTCACTGCTGTCCTATGGAATCATATTATGGGGAGATAGCACTGATTGTGATCGCGTACTCATAGCTCAGAAACGAGTTCTAAGAGCCATGGTGGGAGCAGATAAGCTAAAGTCCTGTAGGTCAATTTTCAAGGACAATAAAATAATGACGCAGTGCTCTCTGTACATATACGAAGTGATAGCTTTTACAAGGCGAAACATCTCATCTTTCTCGCGCTATGAGGGCCGCACTCGTCAAAATGGTAAGCTTAGACCTGTTCCCCACCGCTCCGCACAAGCTACAAAGAATCCTCGCGTGATAGGACCTGTGTACTATGAACACCTTCCGGATGCAATTAAAAACGTAAAATGTGACAAGATATTTATGCATAAACTGAAAAACTTCCTGTTGGATAAACCTTACTATTCTGTAACTGAATATTTAAATGATAGTTTTAAGCTATAGAATATTGACTTAATCATTATTATAAATTATATTATATTCAATGTTTATTGACATTAGAGCTTCTTATATTATATTCTCATTTTAATCTTATTGAAATACTCTAGGTACTACTTATATTTGTAATACCAAATTGACTTTCTCGGTACATACCTTATATTATAAGTACAATTATTTGTAATATGTAGATTGTATTTTGAGAAAATAAATGAAATGAAAAATGAAATGTACACTTGGTTCACTTGTAATGATTGGAAATGTCAGGTAAAGTGCACGGGCAGCTGCGGCGCATCCGCAACGAGGCGTGCCAGCTGAAGGACGCGACCATCACCGGCATCCCCAGCCACTACTCCAAGGTTTCCTTCACCTTCGCGCGCCAAGACCCGCCTGCTGAAGACACTACGGTAAAAACTAATACTATTTACTTTATAAAGTTTCAGTTAAAAGAAAAAATATCGATTTCGAACTTTTTTTTTGAGTAGAGAACTTATCATTTCTAAATAATCTTTCAGTCCGGTCAGAACGGCACAACAGAAAGCCAGAAAGAGAACGCAATCGGGTACATAATGTTCGAATGCGGTCTGGAGGGCGTCGGGGTGAAGGTGTCGCGCCACTCGCAGCAGAAGGTGGGCGAGGAGCGCCCCGCGCCCCCCGCCCCCGCCGCCGCCGCCGCCGCCGCCGCCCCCGCCGCGCCCGGCACGCCCAAGGAGCCCGACAGCGCCAGGGCGTCCGTGCGCTCCGAGGAACGAGACAGACGATCTAGGACTTCAGGTTAGAAACATGGAAGCTATTCTTTATTTCATTAAACATACCAAAAGCAGCTCGGAGTATTCACTTGAAATCTTTTATAGGGTTCGAAGACTTGTTCCGCAAGAAAGAGCCGAATTCGAAGCCGAGTACGCCAAACCTGGGGTCTGCGCCGCCGCCCCCTGAGCCGGCAGTGGAGGCCGAGGCGGAGGGCGAGTCGGCCGCGACCGCGCCCCCCGCCACGCTCACGCAGCCCTCCGGGAACACCTCTTCCTGCTCCATCGATCTCAAGGTCGTGTGGTTTAACTTCGCCGCGCCACCGAGGACGCCCATCACTAGAAAAATTGATTACACAAGGTGAGTGAAACCTAGAGCTATGCTACACTTTCAGGACATGCAGAGTTAATTCTTGTTGCACCGATAATTTGACTGGGTGAAATGTTGTTGTGTGCAGACTGGACTGGAACCTGCTGAGCACGGCGGCGCCGGCGATCAACGCGTGGATGAACCCGTGCAACCGGCTGGGCGTGCGCGTGGTGGCGCTGTACCGCGCGCACGCGCGCCGCCTCGCCGCCACCGCCGCCTGCCTCATGGCCGGCGCGCTCGACCTCGCCCCGCACCCCGCGCCGCCCAAGGTATAAACACTTAATCGCTACATGGGGCGGCAGGTATTGCCGCCCAGCAACCAAGTTAGCAGGCGAAGCTTGCCTGCGCTGCGGCATCAAAATATTTGTAAAATCCTATCAAGAACCAAAGAATCAAAACAATAATAATTTTCCCCTGAGGAACACCACATCTAATTTGCTTTGCTTTAAGTTAATTTTGATTGTGTATTTCAAACGTGATTCTGTTTCATTTGAAAGCTTTGTTAAATATTAAATCGCATATCAAGTAAATGTAAACTGCCAATCAAGTATGCTCGATTAAAAAACGAAGATAGATTTTTTGTTGATTCTAACCTCCGTTAAGCTCATATGGTGACAGACACAAACCCACGTATACTCTGATGGTCATTCCAGTCTTTCAACAGATAGAAACGCAAGGGATACTACGCCTCGACCGTATCTTGAATATGGTTATACAGTTTACTACATGACTGACATTAACACAATACAGAAGTTGTACACTTAAAACAGGTTTATTATTTTTATTATGAGCCTGAAGTGTCCCACTGCAGGGCAAAGGCCTCCCTCCCCCTCTTCCATTTATCCCTGTCTTGAGCCACCTCCATCCAGTTTTTGGCGTGGGCATCTAGTTCGTCTCTCCATCGTTTTCGTGGTCGACCGCGAGCCCGTTTCGCGTTAGGAGGGACCCAAGTGCTGGTAATATTTGCCCATAGTGAGTTTGGCATTCTAGCTGTATGTCCAGCCCAATCCCATTTAAGGTATGCTGACTTCTGACCCACATCAATAATTTGCGTTCGAGCCCTAAGCGTTGTATTTCTGACTCGGTCAATCAACTTGACTCCGAGTATGCTGCGCTCCATATTACGCTGGCAAACCTTGAGTTTGGACTTTTGAATGTCTGTCAATGACCAAGTTTGAGCTCCGTAGGTAAGAATGGGGAGAATGCACATGTCCATGAGTTTCCGCTTAAGTGTCAGTGGAAGGTTACCCTTCATAAGCTCTTTCATGGACCAATAGCTCCTCCAGGCATTTTCAATCCGTCTTTCGACCTCTTTGTCTTGTCGTGCCTGGAAAGAGACTATTTGGCCCAAGTAGATGTACTCGTTGACATATGTGATTCTCTGCCCATTCACTTCTACCTTATACTCAGGACGATTGGTCATAAGCTTGGTCTTCGACATATTCATTTGCAGTCCAACCTCAAGGCTTGCGCTGCTCAGATCTTCAAGCATTATTTGTAAGTCAGAAGCAGTTGAGGAAAACAAGATAATATCGTCCGCGAAGCGAAGGTTTGTCAGCTTCGCTTCGCCAACGGCAATACCCTTGTTTTCCCATTTCGGGTTCAGAACCCTAAATACCTCCTCAAGTGCGGATGTGAAAAGCTTAGGAGACAGCGGGTCACCTTGCTTCACGCCTCTCTGTATGGCAAATGTGGGTCCGGGACTTTGTAACTTTACTGCTGCAGTACTACTTTTATATATATTTTTGATGAGACTTATGTATGTAGGGTGGATGTTCTGGTTTTTTAAGGCTTGAAACATGGAAGTATGGTTTAAACTGTCAAATGCTTTTGAATAATCTACGAATGCTAAATATAGTGGCAACTGAAATTCCTGATGTTTTTCTATTAATTGGTTGAGGGCGTGAAGATGGTCCGTAGTAGATAGACCGGGGCGAAATCCGGCTTGCTCCGGTGGTTGGGCTAAATCGAGTAGGCCAGATATGCGGCGTTCTATAACTTTAATAAACGCCTTGTAAAGGTGGGATACAAGGCTTATAGGCCGGTAATTTCCTACATCTGACTTATCGCCCTTTTTGTGCAGAAGGATGATCTCAGAATGACACATACGCTCTGGGATTTGACCGGTTTGTAAGATGGAATTAAAGAGCTTTGCTATATATGGAAGAAGGATCGGTTCGCCTATTTTTAATGTTTCGGTAGAAATACTGTCTGGTCCTGGACTTTTATTGTATTTTAATTTCCGGAGAGCGCAGTGAACTTCATGTTCAGTTATTGGGTGGATATCTTCAAGACATTCATGTGAAGCGCCCGGCTCTGAAAATTGCGTACTGGGACAGGAGTAAAGTTGTTTATAGAAGTCTGTGCTGATATCTGTGATCTTTTTTCTGTCTCTATGCTTTACTCCTTCTTTGTCTTTCAGAGCCGTTATCCACGCCTTGCCTCTTGAGATCCCTTTGCGAGCAATTTTTAGTGACCGGTTGGTTTCTAAGGCTACTTGAACGAGTTTAGTATTATGTTGCCTTAAATCCTTCCTGATATTTCTTTTAACTGTTCTATCTAAGATTTTGTACTGTTCAGTAGTATTATTGTTTCTGTGCTCCTGTCTAATTTCAATTAATTTTAGTGTTTGATTTGATAGTTTTTTGAGTTTAGGTTTTGTTTGTTTTATTTTATTACTTGCTAGCCTAATGCATTTCTCTACATTGTTATATTGTTGCTGAACATTTTGCAGCTCAACTTCTTCCAAAATATCAAAACTGTTCTTCAGCTCAATATTGAATTTGTCTTCATTGTCTATTAAAGTTTCTTTATTTAAGTTCTTAATTCTGCGTTTAAAAATCTGTTGTCTTATGAGTTTAGCTTTAAATTTAAAGGTTGTTCGGATGGGTCGATGATCTGAGTAGAATTTTATGTTGTTAATAACGTTGACATTTTCCACTATGGTTTTGTCGGAAGTGAGGACGAAGTCGATTTCATTTTTGGTTATGCCGCTGGGCGAGATCCAGGTCCAACGTCGATGGGCTTTCTTATAAAAGTAGCTGTTTGTTATGCTAAGAGTCTGACAAGATGCGAACTGGATGAGACGCTTTCCACGATCGTTCCGGTCGCCAAGACCGTGTGGTCCCAATACGCGCTCATTGTCCGCACCCTGCCTTACTCCTATTTTGGAATTAAAGTCGCCCATCACTATGGTCCAGGATCCACGGTGTTCGTCGCAAGCTTTATCCAGCATGTGATAAAATTCGTCGACCTCATCGTCAGGGTGTGATGACGTGGGTGCATACACTTGGACGATCGTGAGGGTTTTCTTTTCATCGAATTGGAATTTCAGCACGGCAATTCTGTCAGAGTAGGCTACAAACTCCAGTATGTTGTTACTCCACCGTTTAGCTACTAAAAAGCCTACTCCGGACTGGCCTCCAGCTATCCCAGAATAAAAGAAAATGCTATTGTCACGTTCCAGTGTGTCTTCTCCCTCTCGCCTCACCTCCGCCAAACCCACAATATCCCAGTTAATGCTTTCGAGGGCGGTTTCTAACTCCAATAGTCTCTCTTCAGAGCCAAGTGTTCTGACATTGTAGGTAATAATATTAAAGTTTTTATCGAAGTCCTTTTTACTCGCTTTGGTTGTTTGACGGTGGGGAGCTGCCGCCCGGGGATTCTTCGCACCCCAAGAGGCTCCAGGGCTTCCCCGCACACCGTCGTAGCTAGGGTATCCAATCCCGCAGGTTTTTTCCGATCTCGGTATTTGCGAGATCGAAGATTTCAATCCCGCGGGATCTCGGCATTTGCGGGATCCCGCAAGTATAACCCTACAAACTAAGCCCAGCAACCTGAGCTGCTTTTAAATGTTAAGGCTTGTATTTTATAAATCGCTCTCAACTCTGAGATCGAACTCAAGTGCGACATTGACAACGTCAGCCAGTACTAAATGACATCTGAGACTCGTACTCAAACCTACTCGAACACAGAGCGATTTATAAATACGTGCCGTGCCTAAGTATAGTGTAATGGTAATTTGTTAGGTAGTTATACGACAAAAATAATAACACGAACTTTTTTAAAATTAAATCAAATATTTATGAAAAATAAGAAAAGTATTATAAGTAGGAAATTAACATTTTTGTTGCTGAAAATGTTTACGTAGGAAACATAAAATGTCCAACGGCTCATCTCCTAAATTGCTACGTGTATTAGAAGCTAAGCATCCCGCAGCAGAGAAAGCTCTTTCTGACTCGACGCTGGTGGGTTATTTAACTATTTAGATTTAAGAGCGTTGTAAGTAAAGGACAAATATTTGCCCAATGAATTTCCTGATTTAAATAAATTAATTGCTTTTCTAATTATTGATTCTACTGAATTAATTTAAGAAACTGCCGATCGATTGGCATTTGAAGCTGAAACTAGCGTACGCTCAAATTATTCTTGTAATGTAAGGATTTGCGATTCAGTATTTTGGTTGCCAACACTGTTATTTTGTGCTGCATCCAACAACAGAAAGAGGCACTTCGTCCTCACCCTCATCAGATCAGTACTCTAATAAGGACATATGCTGCTTTCTAATCCCGCAAATCCCGCGGATCCTGCACTCGTAATCCCGCACTTTGCGGGATCACAAAGTGATGCGGGATCTCGGTATTTCGAGATCTCGGTATACCGAGATTGGATACCCTAGTCGTAGCTAGGGCCACTGGAGCCAATGCCGGGCACTAGGGGCCTTGTGATTGGGTTGTTATTCATGTTTGATAGAAGGAGGGGTTTTGAACATTTAACCTACCACGCTCGTCCAATTGTCCGCGGGTTGGCAGGTGAACAGTAGCCTTGTATTTACTTACAAGGCCTGTGGGTGCCGTGTGCATGTGAGACCACAGTTCCACGCCACTCTAAGGTGATATCCTGTTCTGATACCACCTGTTCGCATTAAACCTTGAGAGGAATCCTTTCTATGAGCCTTAATGGATGCCGAGGGTTTGATTTCGGAGTATTCCTTCTCCTAGACGGGTTGCAGACCAATGCTAAGGAGGCCCATCCCCCCCAGGTTAAAACAGGTATTGTCCGAAAATACTACGTACTCCATTTGTAGTTTTTCGAAATATCTAAAGTTTGAATTAAGAAACGAAAAATAATATTAAGGTAAATGTTTTATCGCCATCCCAACTAGAGAATTATGACGGCATGTATTCGTGTTTTCATACAAAAGATTGTTTTAAAAGTAGCTGTTTTGAGGTGTGAGTGACGATGCGTGTTTGCAGTCGCGGTACGGGCGGCACACGGCGATGGCGCGGCAGCTGCGCGAGGAGCCGTCGCTGCAGCTGTGCGGCGTGCTGCTGCGGCACGCGCTCGCCGCCGACGCCGCCGCCGTGCAGGCCGACCTGGCCGACCGACACCTGCCTTCACTATCCACACTCAGACAGGTATAGTCAACAATCACGCTTGCATAATGAACAGAAGAACAGGATGGAACCTTTAATCAGAATTTGCTATTTTATCCTGTTAGTTGGTTGCATCGAGCCGTCTTTGAGTTAATTGTGCGACGTCTTGAGCTGTTGGACGCCAGTACGAAGGACACAATTTTCAGCCTCGTCGGCAAACTTGTTTCATTTTTCTTTTTTTTTTACAGGAACCCGCGTTTGTTACCCGCAAAAGCTCTCTTCGAACGTAATTTGATTCTTTTTGCAATGTTACAGGGCGTAATTGTGCTGAGCCGTCAATGGAAGAACATCCTGTACACGCCGCTCCTGCTGGAGCACGGGCTAAAAAATAAAGTACTGAAGCCACTAAACGTCACCTTCGCTCTGCCCGAGCTACTTGAGGTGAGCTATTGCAACGGCACATATTTTTACTGCTGGTATATTCATCACCTTCATCATTATAATCCGTTCACAACAAACTTTAGTGGAGTATGACGGTGATCCTAGTCACGTCACTAATTTGTAATAATACCGCCATCATAATGTATCGGACGAAACTAATTTTCCTCAACAGCGTCGGCAGTCGCCGCCCAAGGAGGTGTAGAGAGAAGTTAGTTGTTCGGTTCGGATACCCGCCAATAATGTTAGTGAGTGATGATCTGATGATCCTAGTCACGGCACCAAATTGTGATATCTTACCTCCCTGCTTGTAGGTTTTTTTTATAGCGTGTAATCTATGATGTACAAATTTTTCCAGGAGGCGGAATGGGCGGCGGGCGTAGAGGGGTCGGGGGGCGTGGTGGGCGCGGCCACGGCGGCGGGAGGGGCCGCGGGGGGCAGCGAGCCCGATGCGGTCGACGAGAACTGTCTACTGCTACACTCCGTACCACACACTTCCGGTAGTTTATTGATCAGGTTATAGGAATATTTAAAATACAATAAACTGTATGAATTTGTAACGAAATAAAGTGTTATTTTCAGAAGCAGAGGAAGGGAACTTGTGCGTGGGGTCGGACGGGTCGCTGTGCTCGGGCGCGAGCGGCACGGCGCACTCGGGCGCGCTGGCCGCGGCCGGCCACGGCGGGCACGGCGGGCACGCCACGCGCTCGCAGCGCGCGCGCGAGGACCTCTACCAGTGGATGGCCAAGCAGGAGCCCGTCAAGCCGGTCAGTGCGGGACCTCAACATTCCCAACATTATAATCGTTTATTTCCAAGTAACTTTTAGAATGTCAGTAAGTTACAATTTCAATACAATACTGTCACTGAATAAATGAATTAGTCATTGCAAAAAAGAGAAAATTCTCAGATACAAATTTTCCGTGCGTGTTGTTGTCTTTTTTATGTCAAATTATGAAACACGACACGAGTGTGATGAAAAAATAAAAAAGCTTTGTTTTGGTTACATGTGCCCCGCGTACAGCGCCAATTCATATCTTTTTGTTTGGTTGACATGTTGTGGCGTGTCCCGCAGGAGCCGGTGGCGCGCGCGCCGATGATCCCGCTGGCGCGGCTGGACCCGGTGGCGGCGGCGGCGGCGCTGCCCGCGTGCGCGCTCTACCCGCTGCAGGGCTCGCTCATGCTGCTGGACGCGCACCTGGTCTTCCAGCCGCTGCTGCAGGCCAGCGGCGTCTGCGCCACGCAGGTGCACCAAGGTACACATCACTACAATTAAGTTACATAAAACCTTGCTAATGGCTTAGTACCGTGCTATTGTTTACAAGTCCATTTTTTTTGTTAGTATAGCTGTAAGGTATTTTAGGGAAAAATAAATTAAATCAAATAAATATATTTTAAGTGTTTGAGAAAAGCCTTTAAGTGTGTCGATCATCGTTTACTATTAAAATATTTATTTCGCACTTCATATTTTTCATACTTATACTAATATTATTGTTATGCCTTATGTTATTTATACTCGAACACA
Source organism: Keiferia lycopersicella (assembly GCA_029255805.1). Taxonomy (NCBI): domain Eukaryota; kingdom Metazoa; phylum Arthropoda; class Insecta; order Lepidoptera; family Gelechiidae; genus Keiferia; species Keiferia lycopersicella. Next base: position 17,517,867 of record JARACZ010000003.1, read on the forward strand.
TGTAGTCATAGTTTAGGCTGTAAGTTTTCCGAAGAAAATAAAATAAAATAAAATAAAATTATTGTGTTCCATTTTACTTTAATTTTCGTGTCCTCTCAGCATTCGATATCAAAGTCATATCGGTTTGGCTTCTTATTCAGTCCTGGTTATCGATCTCATATAATAGGCCCTGTGTGCAACTGCAGGTGAATCAAGCGAGGGCGGCGGCGGTGCTCCCGCACTGGAGTCGCTGGGGTCGCGGCTGGCGCTGCTGGCGTGGGTGGACACTGTGCGCGCCGACATCGTGGTGGGCGAGCTGGGCCGCGACGCGCGCCGCCCCCCGCACCCCGCGCACCCCCCGCACCCCCGCGCGCAGCCCGACCACCCCCCGCCGCGCCCCGACACCGCCGCGTTCATCTGCGAAAAGGTGAGAGCTTCAAATACGAAAAAAATATTTCAGCTTTGAGCAAGTCAGAGTCCAACTAATGAGACAGGTTTTCCGAGGTTTTAGAGGTCGCTGAGATTTAAATTGCGTAAGTTATTATTGAATTCAGTTCACGCCAGTCTTTTTTGGTTGTTATTTTACAACATGTATCTTTAAAAGTAGATCGGACCAGGGCCCTAAGTCTGCTAAATGAAAATCGTTTCAATTGGATGTCGATTGGATCTCAGTTGGATGATTTCGGTCATTTCGTAGTCTGCTAACAGTTTGAAGTATAGAAAAATCACAATATCAATAGAATGACAGTTGAGTTTCGGTGGCGTTACAATGACAAAAAATAGCAGACTTAGGGCCCAGTACTGTCACAGAGTGGTGGCCAAAGGGTCAAATTGACCAGGTATAATGGATGAGATTGGCACAGGACCGTAAAGAGTGGCGCATTAGAGAAGAGGCCTATGCCCTGCAGTGGGTGGATCGAAAGTAGATCGAACGCAAAGAGTGCGGCGTCTATTTTTTCATATTCTTACTATTGAACAAGTGTGGGTCAGTAGTTTAAATCACTATTTCTTTTCATGTACAGACAAACGACAAATTTATTACAAATTTGGACCAGGGCTCAGGTCCCGAAAAGTTTCAGCTGATTAAGATGTGATTGCCGATCACTGTTGCGGGCCGTGGCGTTTTTTTCGTCACATAATGAGTTATACTTGTTCGTTTAGTACATATTGATACGTGTGTGTTGTTGTGGGTAGGTGTGCCTGGACGCGGAGCTGCGGCGCGTGGCGGACGCGGCGGTGGGCGAGGTGGTGGCGCGCCGGCGCGTGCTGTACATCTCGCGCGGGCAGCTCAAGCGGCACATCAGCACCGTGCTCAACTTCAACCTCGCCGTCAGGCACATCGAGCAGCAGGTACATGCCAAATCTATATCATACTCAAGTCGTCACAAAAAAAGTTGTGGCCTTTGGTTTCCTTTATTTCATTTGTACAATCTTTCTTTTTTGTTTCGTTCCGTGTGGGACACCGAGTCGTCCATCGACCGAATGAACCCTAAATGCCAAAATTTTTGGACCGCCTTCTACAAGAAGGCAGGCTTCTGACATGGTTGTGTAACGACCGCCGTCTAAGTAGTTACAGTCAGCAACCGGGACCTGCGGATTAACGTGCCATCCGAAACCATCTTACTCACAATCGGGTGGTTCAGCCCGCAATGTCCTTACCAGACTGGGAACAATTTCACAAAGTGATAAATATCAACTTCATGAGTAACTCACTGAGAATTGAACCCGGAACTTCTGCATCAAAGGCAGTCGCACTGCCACTTCGCCACATCGGTCGGAAACATACCTACTTAATAATTTGTACTTAAATTTGTAATAATGAATGTAGAGCGCTGACTGCACATTTATTATTATAACATTTTTCAGTCTAACTCACATGATCAGAACGGTTGGTCTTTATCATTTCCTAAACACCGTTTTTCGTCACTTATATTACTATAATCTTATCGGTAAGTTATCATCTATCATAAGTTACTGATAAGATACTTTTATGTAAAAGGTCATTAAAAAACCTTAAATTTTGCGCAGATCCAGCAATGATCATCACAGTTCTATTTTTAAGTGTTATTCTTTCATAAAAATACAAAATAACTCAGTTCATTTTCGTCATTCCCTTTCATCAGGTCGTTCGACGACTTGGTGTCCCACACGAAAAGAAAGATCCCCTTTCTTGATAGCTGAAATACATACGACGCGCCATCTAGTGTTGTTTACTAAGAGATTGTTGTTTGTGTGTGTAGGTGAACATGCCCCTGCTGCGGCTGCTGCACCAGATCTCCAGCATGTACCAGAACGTGAAGGACGCGCAGGTGGAGCTGCGCGGGGGCGGGGGCGGGGTGGGGAGCGCAGTGCAGCCTGCGGACCCGCCGCCCTCCTCCTCAGGTAACGCGTTCATTTACTTTTACCATTGGCTCTCTTTCTTACTCATTCAGTCCGATCCGTTCTTCCCAGAACAACTCTTAAGCCCAGTCTCGCCCCAGACGTGTGATTGGGCTGGTTGTTTGAACATCCATACAAAAATTTCCTAGCCCGCGCTCCCACCAAGCCGACCGGCGAAGAATTGATGGCCGCGGGGCCTAAATCACGGCATCCACCAAAAAAAGTATTACTTAGTTGAATGAGATAGTAATGATCAACTTGTAGACCAATATATTAAATATTCACGTTTGTTTGCAGTATCAGATTTCCGCGAGAACCTGGTCTCAGTGTCATCGATGGACGGTGGCACGCAGTACTCGACGCTGGACTCGAAGTGGGAGGGGCTGGGTGGCGTGGAGGAGCCCCCCGCCACGCCCACCCCCACCCCCTCGGCGGACAGCGTGCTGCCCCGCGCGCCCCCCGCGCCCGCCACCCCCGCGCCTGCCCCCGCACCCGCGCGGACCAGGCCACAGTCCTTCGCGCAGAAGCTGCGTTCTACAGGCAAGAGCGTAAAAGGAAAACTCGGTAAGTTAATTGATGCGTCGCTACAATATGGTGCCGTGACCAGGATGAATGAGCAAGTGAATAATGGTCAAAGGTGCCACATAATAATGCCATTTCAGAAATAGGTATGTGTAAGATATCTAGTATTGTCCGGCTGGCTCAGTACATTGTTATATGTACTTATGTTTTCGTGATCTGGAATTTTGGCTCACTCGTGTGCATGGTTACAGGCTACAGTTCCCTGAGCGAGGGCGCGCACACGCCGATGTTCCCCGCGCCGGCGCCGGCGCCGCTGCCGGCGGGCGCGGGGGGGGCGGCGGCGGGGGCGGGAGCGGGGGCGGCGGGGGGCGCGGCCTCGCTGGCGCCGCGCTGTTGGCGCACGCTGTACCTGCTGCTGGACCTGTACGCGCAGATGCCCGACGCAGACACCATCACACACAGGTGATACACACTACTATCTCTCCCTTCTTCTTAGTGTTTACTTACTTAACAACCAACAACAACAACACACATTGTTAGTAATGCACATACCTTTGTTCATACCAGACGATGCAATCGCAATTTATGGATCGTTTTGTATTTATCGCTTTATTTCACTTTTCATTCGATATGTGAAGCAGTATACACACCGCAGATGTAACATCAATTGCAACCTCGGAAAGTTAAAAAACCTGTGTTGCAAATGATAGGTTACATTCATAGGTGCGTAATCTACTATTAATTTTGACTTTTGATTCCGTCTGGTCTGACATTTGGACCTGAATTTCGATTGAAACCACTAAAATTCACGCTGATAAAATGATGGTGATGCTTGTTTCCACCAGGTTCTCTGTGTCAACGGACCTGCCGGAGAAATGCCGCGGGCGCGTGACTCGCAGCCAATCAGCGCGCGAGAACAGCGCGCCCAACGTCGTCGCACCAATGGGCATCGTCGTAGTGGGCGTGGCAAGGTAACCACACCCCCATTAAGAATCGATTCAGTTCTATTCAAACAATTACAGACTAAATTGTGAAGCTATAACGTTTGTTAAATTGTAATAAAGCGTCTATGTGACTTTGATAGATTGTGCCCTTTGGAATCAATATTTTGCGCTAATATAAAATGAATACATGTTTTTGTATAGAATCCACCGGACTCGTCTGTTAGCTTCCTTATCCGGCTTAAAGCTGGAGGCTGAGATCACGGCGCTGCAGGGCTCGCTGTCGGCCACGCGCGCGCGGCAGTGGTCGCTCACGGGCACGCTCGCGCGCTCCACCATCGTGCTGCTGGAGGGAGCCGCGCCGCATCACGCGTGAGTCATCTATCTTATCGACTGGCGTCTTTGAAACGCCTTTACTGTATCCTATGGCAAAGCATTTAAAGTTGAATTAAATGACTGTTTCTTTTCTGGGAAATTTGTAATCTTTTAATTTTGCGAATTTGACATTATGCGCTGAGAGGTCTTAATAGGGTGGGGACTGGCAGGTCAAATGAGCTACTTTTTAATACGATCTAAAATGGTATTTTGTATGAAAATATCTATGACTTCATTAATTGCTATTTTGGATGGCATCAGGACACTTACTTTTTTGTAATTTTTCTGTCTATTAATTAAAACTTTGAATATTTTAAAAATGATGAAATGAAGTCCGTAGTATTTTTGGACAATAATTTTAAGTGTACAACTTTTCTATTTTATTAATGACCCAGTCCACAACCGAATTAACCAAATCCGATTCGCGTGTTTCTAAGTTCCTTTCTTCTTAGCATATCGGCTCATAACAATAGAGTGCTGTTTCCAGGACGGTGGTGCGCGTGAGCGTGGGCAAGTCGCAGGCGCTGCACTCGTGGGAGGAGGGTCGCGGGGGCGCGGCGCGGGGGGGGCGCGCGGCGCGGGGCGCGGCCGTGCTGCTCAGCGTGGGCGGGGTGCGCGTGGAGCTGCCGCAGCACCCGGTGGCGCTGCACGGCGTCATGACGCGCTCGTCGCGGCAGCTGTCCTCCACACTGCAGGAGCTGGGCGTGGGGCGCGCGTCGTCCCGCGCCGCCGCCGCGCGCGCCGCGGAGCCGGACTCGCCGCCGCCGCCCGCGCGCCCGCCGCCCCCGCGCGCCCCCGCCCCCGCGCCGCCCCCGCTGGCTAACGTCACGCCCGACAGGCCGCTGCTGCATTCGCCGCAACTACAGTTCTCCATTGCTGTGCAGGTTCTGTTCAACTAAAATATTAAATTATTAAATTTGTGGAGTTCCTCTGGGTTGCTTTTGATCCCTCTCTTACACCGAACTCCGCGATTTCTGGCTATATGAGCTGTACACTCCCCAGTACTTTTACATGCCATCTATTCCTTTTTTATGCGTACACTACCTAGATATCGATTGCTTATGTAAACGGTAACTCCGGCAGAGTGTGAGCATCACGGCGGCGCTGCTGCCGTCGCTGCAGGCGCAGTACAAGATGGAGAACGTGAGCAGCTCGGGCGTGACGGGCGACAAGGCGCGTTTCACTGTGGAGCTGCCACAACACTGCCTTAGCTTCGTCACCAAGCTGCAGGTTTGTACACAATTTGCTGTGAAAATGTTGCCCTTTTTAAGTCTTTAAGTACTATATTTTTGTCATACATCGTCTCGCGTCATTATTTTATATACCTATTCGTTTATTTTTCAGTGCAAACGCCATTTATTTTGTATTGACCTCAAAACACGTAGGTATATAATTCGTTTGGACAGGCTTCCGAGGCGAACATCCCGGCCGCGGCCATGGTGGCGCTGCCGGCGGTGCACGTGTCGGCGCGCGTGGCGGAGGCGGGCGCGGGGGGCGCGGGCGGCGGCGGGGCGGGGGCGGGGCCGGAGGGGGCGGTGCTGCGCGCGGGCCGCTACCTCGCCGCCAACGCGGACATCGGCCTCTTCGAGCACACGCTCTCCACTGATTTGTTGAACCATTTGGTCTTCGTGCAAAAAGTATTCATGAAGGTAGCACCTACGTCCATTTGGAAACTTCAAATTGCTTGGAATCACTGCTTGGATCAAATTCCCAATTGACATACTTTTCTACGATACTCTGACTTTAAAGATGTTATATTGCAGGAAGTAAACGAGGTAGTCCAGAAAGTGTCAGGAGGTGAGAAGCCCGTACCACTGTGGGGAGAAGAGGCGGCGGCCGCGTCTCCGCTCGCGCGCGCGCTCTTTACACTCGTCATACGGATACAGGTAAGATTACAACTCTCTTCAAAATTTCAGACTGGCTTACCAATTGAAATATTTGTATCATAATTTGTACACCATATTAGTACTGAACCTGTTGTAACAAACTTCGCAGCGCATCCAGCTGACGGCGACGACGCCCAGCAACTCGGCGGTGCGGCTGGAGACGGGCGCGGTGGAGCTCGAGCTGTCCAACCGCGTGCAGAACGTGCCCACCGCCGCCGCCGACGACGTGCGGCTGTTTGCGCGCGCGCAGGTCACACTTACACTATTTTGTACCGTTTATCCTACATCAGCTGATAACATATTGTAATAATGCCACGGTTTATAATAAATATCCCACTTCTGATGATATTTTGTAACACGCATCCCACTTCTGATGACCATTGATTGGTAACACATTCCTCTCCTGATGATAAAAAAAAATCTAATCTCTAATTCTATTTTGTTACAATGTATAACATCTTCCAAGTTGCGCTCATTCGTGTTCAGGTGGATGTGAACTTAAGCCTCGGGCAGCTCATTCGCAATGCCATGTTCGAGGAGGCTGAACCGGAATTCCAGCAGTACGCGTTCTTCAACACACGAATTTGTAAGTTTCCTATCATTTGAATCATTTAAAAAAATTAGACGGATACCTATTGATATGAAGTCTTTGAAAAACATCACCATAAAATTCTCGAAAAGTATGACGAGTTTCTTGCAATGTCATCTTTTGCCTGTATCGAGTCAATAAGAGCGACGTTGTTTCTTTTAGCGATGCGCAACGCATTCCAAGATGAGATGCCGACCGCGATGCCGGGCGGGGGCGGTGGGGGCGGCGGCGAGGGCGCGGCGGGCGCGCGCGGGGGCGAGGCAGGCGCGCGCGGGGGCGGCGAGGCGGGCGCGGGGGAGGGCGAGGCGGGCGACGTGGTGCTGATCCGGCTGAAGCGGCCGCTGGTGTACGTGCAGCCCGTGGCCGTGGACCGCGCCATCCTCGTGTGGCTCAACTACAAGAACGCGTACGAGTACTGGAACGAGAAGCGCCGCTCGCTCAACACGGAGGTGCTGCACGCCACGCAACAACTCATCGAAAAGGTACAACATCAAATAACGAAGTGCTAAGCCCTGAATCATTCAAACACTATCAAAAGCTTGATATCTCTGGCGTTTAATTTTACTGTGCACGCTTTACCGGATATTAAAATGTGTCTAAATTTCCTACCAGGTGCAACAACAATCGCAACTAGCGGCACCTCTAGTCACAACTTTGTTCCTACAACTGGACGTGGACGACATCGGTATCTGTCTACCTCTCACGCCACCGCCTTTATTGGTAAGAAGTCTATTTTGTTTTCTCTAAATAATATTGTGCAAAGCTCATCTAGTTTTCCTTTCTATAAAATGTTAACACCTCCTAAAACATGACACAAAAATGATATTTTCTATTTTTTGTATATATGAGGTGTCAATTTTGCAAGTCTGTATGTGTAAATGTGTGTCAGGGCGGAGGCGGCGGCAGCGGCGAGAACGAAGCGCGCGGCGCGGTGGTGGTGACGCTGGAGAGCACGTCGGTGTCGGCGTGCAGCCGCGGCGCGCTCGTGTCCGCCGGCCGGTTCGTGGGCCTCTGCCTGAGGTGAGCCACATCTGACAGCTGTCATGCAGGCGGCGCGGTGGTGGTGACGCTGGAGAGCACGTCGGTGTCGGCGTGCAGCCGCGGCGCGCTCGTGTCCGCCGGCCGGTTCGTGGGCCTCTGCCTGAGGTGAGCCACATCTGACAGCTGTCATGCAGGCGGCGCGGTGGTGGTGACGCTGGAGAGCACGTCGGTGTCGGCGTGCAGCCGCGGCGCGCTCGTGTCCGCCGGCCGGTTCGTGGGCCTCTGCCTGAGGTGAGCCACATCTGACAGCTGTCATGCAGGCGGCGCGGTGGTGGTGACGCTGGAGAGCACGTCGGTGTCGGCGTGCAGCCGCGGCGCGCTCGTGTCCGCCGGCCGGTTCGTGGGCCTCTGCCTGAGGTGAGCCACATCTGACAGCTGTCATGCAGGCGGCGCGGTGGTGGTGACGCTGGAGAGCACGTCGGTGTCGGCGTGCAGCCGCGGCGCGCTCGTGTCCGCCGGCCGGTTCGTGGGCCTCTGCCTGAGGTGAGCCACATCTGACAGCTGTCATGCAGGCGGCGCGGTGGTGGTGACGCTGGAGAGCACGTCGGTGTCGGCGTGCAGCCGCGGTGCGCTCGTGTCCGCCGGCCGGTTCGTGGGCCTCTGCCTGAGGTGAGCCACATCTGACAGCTGTCATGCAGGCGGTGCGGTGGTGGTGACGCTGGAGAGCACGTCGGTGTCGGCGTGCAGCCGCGGCGCGCTCGTGTCCGCCGGCCGGTTCGTGGGCCTCTGCCTGAGGTGAGCCACATCTGACAGCTGTCATGCAGGCGGCGCGGTGGTGGTGACGCTGGAGAGCACGTCGGTGTCGGCGTGCAGCCGCGGCGCGCTCGTGTCCGCCGGCCGGTCCGTGGGCCTCTGCCTGAGGTGAGCCACATCTGACAGCTGTCATGCAGGCGGCGCGGTGGTGGTGACGCTGGAGAGCACGTCGGTGTCGGCGTGCAGCCGCGGCGCGCTCGTGTCCGCCGGCCGGTTCGTGGGCCTCTGCCTGAGGTGAGCCACATCTGACAGCTGTCATGCAGGCGGCGCGGTGGTGGTGACGCTGGAGAGCACGTCGGTGTCGGCGTGCAGCCGCGGCGCGCTCGTGTCCGCCGGCCGGTTCGTGGGCCTCTGCCTGAGGTGAGCCACATCTGACAGCTGTCATGCAGGCGGCGCGGTGGTGGTGACGCTGGAGAGCACGTCGGTGTCGGCGTGCAGCCGCGGCGCGCTCGTGTCCGCCGGCCGGTTCGTGGGCCTCTGCCTGAGGTGAGCCACATCTGACAGCTGTCATGCAGGCGGTGCGGTGGTGGTGACGCTGGAGAGCACGTCGGTGTCGGCGTGCAGCCGCGGCGCGCTCGTGTCCGCCGGCCGGTTCGTGGGCCTCTGCCTGAGGTGAGCCACATCTGACAGCTGTCATGCAGGCGGCGCGGTGGTGGTGACGCTGGAGAGCACGTCGGTGTCGGCGTGCAGCCGCGGCGCGCTCGTGTCCGCCGGCCGGTTCGTGGGCCTCTGCCTGAGGTGAGCCACATCTGACAGCTGTCATGCAGGCGGCGCGGTGGTGGTGACGCTGGAGAGCACGTCGGTGTCGGCGTGCAGCCGCGGCGCGCTCATGTCCGCCGGCCGGTTCGTGGGCCTCTGCCTGAGGTGAGCCACATCTGACAGCTGTCATGTAGGCGGTGCGGTTTAGATTTGTCGCTTTTAGAAACCACCCAATCAAAATTAACGTCGTACGTTGGTATGTAAAGCCTGTCCCACACAGACGCGGCTTGCGGTGGTTGCATGATATGAGAGTTCTAAGAATGACACAGACTCATGCGCCTGGACTCTCATATCATCCAACTGACCGCCACCGCAGGCCGCGTCTGTGTGGTACAGGCTTTAATCGCTAAAGATCTATCTTACTATTTGTGTCTGGCAGGTTTGCGGACGAGTTCGAGGCGTCGCTGGACGACTGGAAGCCGCGCGGCGACGAGCCCGCGCTCAACGTGTGCTGCGTCTCGGAGGGCACGTACGAGGTGTGCAGCCGGACCACCGCCGCCAGGCATAACGGTCAGTTCACCGCTTTACAACGTTAACCAAGTCGATTTTGACAGATGGCCAATTCATGATAACTTGATGATAAAAACGTTATAATGTAAACTATTTTTTTCGGGATAGAGGCGTGATGTGTGTGTGTGTGTGTGTGTGTTTGTGTGTGTGTGTGTGTGTGTGTGTGTGCGTGTGTGTGCTCGTAAATAGGTGGATGTCCTCCTATTTCTATGGTGCATTATACTAGCCTCAGCTAAAATGCCAATTTCTGGTCTCGTTCACGATTCCCAATCCCTCGATTTCCAATATTACGTCCTTCAAAGGTCTATGCCATCCCTCTTTTCTTTTCGTGTGGGACACCGAGTCGTCTAACGAACCGATGAACCCTAGTGTCAGAATTTCTCAACCGCCTTCTACAAGTAGCAGGCTTCTGTCATGGTTGTGTAACGACCGCCGTCTAAGTAATCATAGACGGCAACGGGACCTACGGCTTAACGTGCCATCCGAAACACGGAACCATCTTACTTACAGACAATCGGGTGGTTCAGCCCGCAATGTCCTAACCAGACTGGGAACAAATGCCATAATGTTGTACCTGAGATATTAAATATAGAGAGGAATTTCCCTATTGAGCATACTGAAATCGATCTTCGATGTGTATTGCAGAAAACGCCAAGTGGTTCCTGAACGTCTCCTGGCAGATGGAGGGCGTCGACATCCACCTCGACGTCAGCGTCGGCAAGCAGCTGTCGGCGCTAGGGCACACGCTTACTATGCTCACTGGTATGGGGTTTACATTAGTCAAGGTCAAGGTCATCCAGTCGCTCTCTTTAAGTTATCGGTCCACCTGGCCGGAGGGCGGCCAACGGTACGCTTGCCGAGGCGTGCTCTCCGCTCGAGAACCCGCACCCCCCACCAGCCGTCGGTTCTACGGCAGATGTGACCAGCCCACTGCCACTTCAGATTGACACACTTTTTTGCGGTGAAAGTCAAGTTTAGGTAAAGTTGTGATCCGCACAGAATCTTAGGATATTTTTTAAGCAGCTTTTTAGTAGTTCAAACCATGGTAGTTTTTGCTGCTGATTAATTCTAGCATAACAACAGTTTTCGACTGCTACCTGCAGATGTTCTGTCTCTGTGTGTTCCATGTACCTAACTAGATCAACATTGAGTGCGTGTGTTCAGGTTTCGAGGAGGAGGAACCGGAGAGGCCGCGCGCGGAGCCAGACAGCGACCTGGACGACGAGCAAGACGACAGCCGCGGCTCGCAGGTTAGACGGGGGAGACTGGACAAATATTTATCCATCTCATTTGATACAATCAAATTCACACTTTTAGATTGATATCTGGAATCGAATTTGATTGGAAAAATTATTATTTTTGCTAATCTCTATTCTTGATTATTATGTGCAGGAGAGCTTGCTGATCCGTCGGCGCGGCGGGGGGGGCCCGGGGAGTGCGGGCGGCGGGGGAGGGGGCGCGGACAACCTGCCCGCCTTCGTCTTCGACCCCAATCTTGACGCACGACAAAGGTACGTGTGGTAGCGAAAGGGGAAACAAGGGCAGGGAGATAATGTATGGGAAGCAACGAGTAAAACTACTGCGTGGTTAACTAGACTTAAATTTGTCAATTTTCACTGACATTCCACGTGTTCCTGTAGATCGAAGCTGATCGAGCAGGAGATGAACGAGCAGGCGAAGATCATCAACGACCTGCGCGCGCTGGGCGCCTCGCACGCCACCATCCAGCACGAGATGAAGCGCCTGCACGACCTGGAGGCGCTCGTCTTCAAGGACTTCCGCAGGTAAATGTGCTGCAACTATTCAACATCTCCGAAACTTGCAGAAGCAAAGGACCGATGCCAAGTTGGGCGAGCTGCGATGCCTCAAAGGAGAGCAAAGGTATGCGTCCTTGATAGCAGTGGCGGCGATCATAAAACTCAAGCATACATTCAAGCGTGGTTTAATTTGTTTCATACTTTGTTTTTAGGGACATGATCCAGAAGCTACGCCGTCAGAGCGTGAAGGCGAGCACGATCACGCGCGGCAAGCTGGGGCTCGGCTCCAACCGCTCCAAGTCGTTCATGGGCAGCGACCCCCCCTCCGGCGCGCCGCTCTCCGCGCCCCCCGCGCTCCCGCCCGACCACCTGCTGGCCGACGCGCGGCTGCCCGACATCGGCGAGCTGCACGTGCCCACCGCGCCGCTGCTCGAGTTCGACACGGAGTCGCGCGGTACGTGCCCACACCCCCCACCCCCCACAGGCGAACACGCGGCGCGGTCACCTCGACGAATTGGCAACTCATTGCGGCGTGGCTCCAATTGGCGACCAAATCTTCTTACCGATACTCACTCTTTCTCACTCTGTTATACTTCCGTCTCTATCAGTATTGCGAAGCGAACTGGCGGGGTGTTTGCGGGAGGACGCGTTCGGCGCGCTCGCGGAGCGCTACGGGGTGCTGCAGGATGTGACATTGCCGGATATCGGCGAGCTGTCGGAGCTGCTGGCGCCGCTGCTGCAGCTGGACGGCCTCGCCCCGCCCGACGCGCGCAGTACGTATCACGGCACTAGCTCGCGGGTGGCGGCGGTGGTTGCCGGCCGCGGCGCGCGGCGCGCCGAGCGACCGCTGCCTGCTCGCGCACTGCTCGCCAGGAGCGAGCCAGCGCCGCAATGTTTTGATTGGTTACCTTCCTCCAGCGTCGTTATGGGCGGCGGGGGAGACGCACGGCGTGCTGCCGGACCTGGGCGCGCTGCCGCACTCGCACGACACGCGCATGCTGACGGCGCTGCTGCTGCAGCTCGAGTCGCAGAACATGGGTACGTGTAGCGCCACCTCGCACCGGCTTGACGCACGCGCCGCTAGTGTCGTCACGCGGCGCGACGCATGCTGCATGGTACACCACGCGCCCTACACTCTTCGTCGAGATCCGTATCATGTCATCCATCAGAAGCGTTTTCCCTTGATCTCGTCGGAAAGTATCGGGCAGAGTATATCTTCAGCTTATGCCCCGAGTTCCGCGATGTAGTATGTAAGTAAGCATTGATACTGAAATTGAAAAATGGCTTTAGTCAATCTGTTGTCTTCTCACATATTTTGCAGCTTACAGTGAAAGTGGCGTGAGTAAGTAGTTAGTCCTGCGTAGGTAGCAGTAATTAGGCGACTGTATTTGCCAACTCATAAATAGTCTATACGCTTGCATCCTCTTATGGTGTTTGGCTGGCGGAAACTGAGACTGGAACTCTTCAATTTTATCTGATGAAGCTTCTAATGACGAGCTAAAAGTGGGTGGATTGTTTTAATTGAAGAATGGGTGACGGTTGCAACTTAAATGAAAAAGGCTTGACAATAAATTATCCCTCGTCTTTTCGTCAAAGTAGAGGTGTCAAATGCATGAAAACATCTATACTTATGACTCTTATTTAAAAAAGTGACGGCCTAGCTTCAGATTTGGAATTGGGCATTCATGGAAGCACGATGCGGTCTCAGGTTCCGTCAGCCCCACTTGATCACTGACAGTTCCCCTGACGCGCAGGTCCGTCGCGCACGGCGTCGCTGCGCAGCGCGGGCGGCGGCGGGGGCGGGGGCCGCGCGGGCGGCGGGGGAGGCGGGGAGGTGCCGCGCCGCCCCCCGCCCACTATACAGCGGCAGAGCTCGCTGCCCGCGCCCAGGGAGCCCTGGCTTGACATCGACCCTGAAGTCGAACTTCGAAGGAAATACGACTATGACATTAGGTCAGTAAACATTTTTTTTAATTTTTTCGAATTATAATGATTTAACAGAATGGTGTTCACTTACCTTTCAAAATGTTAAACCAGATCTAGAAAATTAAGGTTGAAGAAACAAATAAAGATCCCAATATTTATGAGTCCACCTTCACATTCAGGACTACATATAGGTATTTCAGTTTCATGGGCTGAAACCAAACTGCATCCCCTCGAAATGTGTACTTTTTATGAACAGTGAGAGTGAGTGTCTCGGCGGTTACGGCGGCGGCGTGGGCGGCGGCGCGGGGGCGGGGGGCGGCAAGGCAAAGGCGGCGGAACCCAACATCGACTTCGAGCTGGACGTAAAGGTGCACGTGAACAGCGGCAAGTGCGTGCTGCACACCAGCCGCGACGCGCCCAGGGACGACGATAGGATGTGAGTACATTTTCAAGACAACGTACGAAGATAAAGCCTAAGAAGACGATTTAATCGGCCGATATTCGCGCTCCTAGGCGTCTGTTTTCGTATGTGCTTCTTGAATTGAAAAAAATCGCAAATATGACCTCGACTAATTTTCAAAATGCTTTTGGTTCGCCAGTACGCTTTTTATAAATTTAACTGTTTTGATTTGTTGATCAGGGGTATGCGTGTCCGCGTGGGCCGGTCGGCGTCCGGCGGGCTGGACGCGGCGGGGGCGGGCGCGGGGGTGGGAGGGTCGGCGGGCGCGGGGGGCGGGGGCTCCCCCAACGCGCGGCGCAAGGCCCAGCCCCCCTCGCGGCTGCTGCACGCACCCGACACCACCGTGTTCCGAGTGCCCGGCTTACATCTCAAGGTAAGAGGCAATCTTTTTGCAACAACTATTTATATCTGTTACTTTTTGTTTCAATTTAATTTCTATTAATTACAGCGCTGATCTTATTAGTGCTCGCTATAACCGAAATCAGTCGGAGAGATCATCATCATCATTATTAATTACTGTTTTAATTTTGTATCGTTTCGTTTCTTGGTTCTTAAAATTTCTAATAATAGAATTAAGGCATTGTCTAGCCTGTTTAAGAACTACAGCAACAATTTTCTGGCAGGTTCACTACGAATCTAAGACAATATCAGAAGACGGCACGTCCCCCGGAGGCGCCAACATAAGCGCGGGGATGTTGCGCAAGGGCGGCGCGAAGAAGGCGGCGCTGTTCGCGTGGATCACGCTGCAGAGCATCCCCGAGGAGACCATCATCAGCCCGCACATCCTCGAGTTCCTCGAGTACGCGCTCGAGCCCATCCCTATCAAGAGCTTCGCCCCGCCCCCGGCCCCGCCCCCCGCGCACCCCGCGCCCTCGCACACGCCCACCACAGGTAACAAATCGTGTGACATTGCTCTCATCTTTGGCTGTTAAATATGCTGGAGAAGTCATACATAACGGGCTATAACACTGGAGGGTTGACCAGAGACGAGTGTATAGCAGGAAATGGATGCAGACTTTTAAACAGCAACTTATTAACATCAAAACAAAGCGCAAATGGATCCTTTTTAATATATGTTATCGAAGTGTCAAGCTTATATAAAACTTCATAAATTGGCCGTCTATTTCTATATTATCTTCTTGCAGAAGCGGGCGGCGTGGGCGCGGAGGGCGCGGCGGCGCAGGCCGGCGCGGAGGAGGGCGCGGGGGCGGGCGGGGGCGGGGGCGCGGGCGGGGCGGAGGCGGGCGCGGGCTCGTACCAGCAGTACGTGTACGCGTCGTTCCCGGTGGACGTGATCGTGCACTTCCACATGCAGCCGTCCACGTTCCGCTTCAGCTGCCTGCCCGCCTCGCGCGTCGAGTGCCTGCTGCAGCTGCCCAGCTTGCAGATCGTCTTCAGCTCCAAGCGCGCTACTGACGAGTAAGTTTTGGACAACATCTAATTCTTCGACATTTTCGTTTTCTATAAGAGGACCATACTTTTTCCGTAAAGCAGTATTTTTTTGCTTTAGCTTTAGCAAGAAAGTACGGGCATATGACGTAAAAGATGGTGTCAAAATAGAAACTTTCAAGTTTTTATTAACTTTTATTCCAACTGTGCATAGTTTGTATAGCAAGTTAGCCTCGCGCCACCGGGCCGTACACACGCGCACACCTAATAGAGCGCTCTCGCTTTTCGTTCGTCTACCTACCGTCTACATTGTTAATATTAATCTTAACTCGAAATGAATAGATGTCCGAAGTGCGAAGAAGATTTCACCAATGGTGTGACATGCTCGAAGTGTGGGGTCATTTACTGCTTTGCATGTGCTAACATATCAGAAAGTAACTATCGCAAACTGGGTGCAGCCAAGCAAGGAAACCTGCTATGTATGGGTTGCAAGCAGGCACCAGGGGGGCATTCGTCCGGGACTCCTACTCCAACACCTGCTGATTTGGTTTTGGAAGAGCTTCGTCAGGGTATAGCACGCATTAACAAGTCGCTACAGCCGCTTCCAAGTCTCTTTCAAGACGTTAAGTCACTAAAAGACAGCTTCACTTCGTTTGACCAGGCAATTGGTGACCTTCAGATGAAAGTAACTACATTGAATGAGAGGAACGACACCCTTGCGTGCAGAATAACATCACTGGAGAATAAGCCAGATAACACTGATAACTACCTTCAGCTAGTAAAAAAAGTGTCCAGTTTAAATCAAGAAATTTCTACCAAGGAACAATGGCTACGCTTAAATAACTTAGAAATCAAGGGGATTCCACTGCAAAAAAATGAAAACCTTCTGGATATCATCTGTGCCATTGGTAAACATATCCAGTACCCGGTCACAAAAGACCATATCAACTTTGTATCCAGGGTTCAATCCGCAGACAGAAATAAACCAGTCATCGTTTGCTTCACGTCACGCTACACAAAAGAAAATTTCATCGCTAAGGCGAGATCACATAAGGAGTTGACTGCAAGCGACGTTGGATTCCACAGCAATGCTAGCCGTGTTTACATCAACGACCACCTTACGCGAGAAAATAAATTACTACTGAACCAAACAAAAGAAATCGCTAATGGAAAAGGTTATCAATTCAAATGGGTGCAACAATGCAAGATACTGGTGAGGAAGAACGAAACTTCACCTATACTGCACATCCAAACCACTGAAGATCTGAAGAAAATAATATGACTTTTTTGTGTGCTTTATTTTTGTGTATTCCTCCAGTTTGTACCTATTTCTCTATTATTTTTGCCTAATACTCAAACCCGTAAGTTCATTCATTCAGTGTCATTCCAGTCTAATGATAACTTATTAAACTGTTTATTGCATTACATCGCCATTTCATACATTCACTCTATTACATCAATTGCAACCAATGCTCCTTACCTTCTTTCTCATACGCTATCAAGTATACTCATACATAATATACATATGTATCACGTGCATTTAACAACTATAAAATCCATAACTATCACACAATATTTCCAATATACCTACCCGGCCGGTTTAACTTTACCGGCTGATCACTTGTTTACGATTATCGCCCGCACCGTGATGCCTTTGTGTAGCCCGCTATTGTTAAATATGAGGTATCTATACCTACTGCCAAAGCCGCTTTTATATTTACATTTTACCTTACTTACTACTCTTTGGATTCCTAACTTTTGCCGCCTCTTTGTCGTACCTCGCCCCCTGACGACTAAAAATAAATTAAATCTATTTATTATTTTTATTAATAGATGACATTAAATATTTATTATCAGAATGTCAGGGGACTGCGCACGAAGACGGAGGTATTTAGAAGGAATCTATCACTTAAAAATGTACACGTTATTCTATTAACAGAATCATGGCTTTTACATGGTATAACTGACGAGGAATTGTTTGGTAGTAATTACATGGTATGGAGAAGGGATCGCGATTATGAGCGCCTAGGGCAATCAAGGGGAGGGGGGGTTTTAATAGCTGCCCGCTGTGGATTGCAAGTCAAAGAAAGGCCTGAATGGTGTACAACGGCAGAGGATTTATGGATAACAATAACAACCAAACCCAGTAGGCACTCATTACCAGTTTCAGTTCATGTGTGTTGTTTGTACTTATGCGACGAGTATCAAGGTGAATCTTTTTCTAACCAGCTTAATAATTTCTGTGATAATGTTGTAAACATCTCGTGTAATAATCCATTAAATACGATACTTTTGGTAGGAGATTTCAATATGAGCTCCATGGAGTGGCAACCGACGTATGATAACACTGGGCATTACACACCGTTACCACTGCACCCTAATCACCACGATTTAGTTGATTTAATGAGCCTTTGCAATCTAACTCAATATAACGGGGTAAAGAATAAACAAGGACGCCTTCTGGACTTGATCCTCTGTAACGAAAGTGTAACTGTCACAAGAGATACTGAACCATTAGTTAAGGAGGATAGCTACCATCCTGCTCTTTATGTCGAAACTACCTATTGCTACGACCAGCTCCTAGGGTCAGAGGCTCGAACCTCTTACTCTTATATGAAAGGTGATTATGATTCCATATGCTCTGAACTAGACTCAACTGATTGGAATAATTTGTTCTCCTTACGTACTATTGACGAAGCAGTCGAACTTTTCAATAGAAAATTGTTACATCTCCGCGACATATACGTGCCCAGTAAAATGGTTAAATCGGATAAGTTCCCTCGCTGGTACTCTCCAGCTCTCAAAAAAGTGCTGAAAGAAAAATTTAAATTTCTTAACAAATTCAGAACATATGGTAACATAGCTGACGAACATAGTTTTAATCTGTTGAGAGAGCGTGCTAAGCGTTTGGAGGATGCCTGTTTTAATAAATATATTAAATATGTCGAAAGCTCAATTAGACTTGACCCTAAAAACTTCTGGTCTTATGTTAAAGATCGGAAACAGTGTAACACCTTCCCAAATTCGATGACATACGGAAATGAACGAACTGCGGATACTGGTGAAGGGATTTGTAATATTTTCTCGCAGTATTTTCATTCTACTTATCAGGAACCCACATTTACACCCACAGACACCGAAGTTATTGCACACTACAACTCACTTGCTTCGACAGCCGTGGCCGATGTGCACAGCTTGGAAATTACCGAATCAATTGTCTTACGCCAACTGAAAGCCCTGGATTGTAACAAATCTGCAGGTCCTGACAACATTCACCCTCTCCTTATTGTTCAGTGTGCCAAATCTATTTGTAAGCCGGTTTCTCTCCTTTTTACTAAATCAATAGCAGAGGGTACTATGCCTTCAATTTGGAAGTCGGCTATTATAACACCGATTCATAAAAAGGGTTCAAAGCGTAAGACTGAAAATTACCGTCCTATTTCCAAGTTGTGTATTCTAGCCAAGGTACTTGAAAAAATTGTACACTCTCAATTATATCCAGCCCTAAAAAATATTATAAGTCCCCAACAGCATGGGTTTATCCAGGGCCGCTCTACAGTTACTAATTTGATACTTTTTACCGATACAGTAACCACTAAAATGGAGGGAGGAGGGCAAGTTGATACAATCTACACCGACTACTCCAAAGCCTTCGATAGAATTGACCATAATTTGCTTTTAGCTAAATTACAAGCAGCTGGAATACGAGGCAACTTATTCCGTTGGTTCTCATCCTACGTAGAGAATAGATCACAGCAAGTGGCTCTCAATGGTTTCTGCTCTGCCTCGGTCAAAATTCCATCCGGTGTTCCGCAGGGTTCAATTCTTGCACCATTGTTATTTACAATTTTTATCAATGATATTTTGGACTGTTTCAAGGCTTCAAAGTGTCTCTTATTTGCAGATGACATGAAAATATATAAATCAATCCACAGTGTTGATGATGCACTCTCACTTCAGCAGGATTTGGATAGACTCGAAGCCTATTGTCGCTCGTGCAAGCTTGACCTTAATATAAACAAATGTAATATTATCACTTATACTAGAAAAAATAAACCCATTTTCTTCAATTACACTTTAAACGGTCAGTTTCTAGTAAGGTCATCACTTGTACGGGACCTTGGCGTGCAGCTTGACTCTAAACTCCTCTACGACAAACACATAGAAAATATAACAAGTAAGGCTCTAAAAACTCTTGGCTTCATATTTAGAATTTCGAAACCTTTTCAAAATCCAAAAACCCTTAAGATTTTATATTGTACTTTGGTTAGGAGTCAATTAGAATACGCCTCGCAAGTTTGGAATCCTGGCTATGATGTTTACATCGACAAGATTGAAAAGATCCAACGTAAATTCCTACGCCGCTTAAATTATAAATTCAGAATCCCATACGACTCCTACTTAGATAGTTGTAAACATCATCATATACTCCCATTACAAAGCCGAAGGAGTACTGCAGACATTCTTTTTCTGTCCAATATCGCTCTGGGCAAGATTGACGTCCCTGAACTCTTATCTGGAATCAAACTTTGTGCTAAAGGCAGAAACTCGCGTTATCCAAATCTCCGATTATGCCTACCTCGAGCTCGTACCAACTACAAACAACACTCCTACTTCTGCCGAGTGGGTAAACACTTTAATTATTATTTCTCAAAATATATAGACCTATTTAACACATCACCCAGAACAATTAAGACCCTAATACACTCCACTTTTTTTGGCGATGAAATGCGAAACAAAGACTAGGTAGTTTAATTACAATGTCATTTTATCAAATTTAAATAATATTACTACTAAAAACCTTTTACTTATTTCCCACTGGCTGACTGACCTACGGCTACTGGCATGCAAATTAATAATTTTATATTCTACTTTCTTTGCAAAGCGGTAAATGTCAATCATCGTTTCGTGCTATTGTCGTTCTATAGGCGGAACCTTGTTAATGGCTTAGTACTGTGCTACTGTTTACAAGCCCATTTTTTGTTAATTTAGCTGTAAGATTCCCTAAAATAAATAAAATAAAATAAAATAAAATAAAATAGCATTGAATGAAATTTGTAATAATTTTGAACAGTAATTTTAAGCAAACTTGTTTTATTAACTAGCAAAACACCTTATTCTATGTCTCTTGCTCAATTTCGTTCGTTGATTCCATATCTTGTGATCCCCCAGGGAGCTGATGTCGGCGGGCGTGGCTGCGGGCGGGCTGTCGGTGACGGGGTGCCTGGCAGACTTCTCCGTCTACATGTTCCACCCGTACGGCGGCAAGAAGCCCGCCAAGGACGCGCCCCCCGCCCCCCACGCGCCCCACGCGCCCCATGCCCCCCACCTGCAGTGGTCCCCCCTACAGGACCAGGAGCGCAAGGACTCCTTGTCCATCAACGTGGAGTTCGTCAAGTTCCACCTGTCGCGCAGCAGGAAGCTCGACTTCCACGCCGATGCTGACTCCAAAGCTACCGTCAGGTTTTCAAGTAAGTTGGGATTCGATTCAGGATTTTTTTTGTTGTTAGAGGGTGTAAAAATATTAGCTGCAAATATTTTAAGGCCTTAAGGGGTTAATCAGCCCATGAAAACAACTTTCCCCGAGGAATATAGGTCGAATATAAACAAAATTTTGGACCCACCATACAAATTGACATGGTCGACTGGTGATGATACATTTTGTATGGGAGGTTCAATTTCGACCTATTTTCCTTGGGGATAATTGTTCAGTTCCGTATAGTTGCTCACCCCTAAAACATTTTTAATTAATATTGTTACATCCTATATGATAACAAAAGATATGATATGAATTCTGTACTACAGCGATCGTGGACGTGGGGTCGGCGTGGTTCAAGTACGACATGCGCCGGCTGGGCGAGATCCTGGCGTTCCCGAAGGCGTGGTACCGCCGCACCATCGTGCGCCGCATGTTCCTGGGCGACGTGTCCGCCCCCTCCGCCCCGCCCCCGCCGCCCCCCCCGCCCCCGCACCAGCCCCCGCGCGCGCCCCCGCCGCGCCAGTACCACCACACGCCGTCACACGGGTACGTCCTCTCGTTTCACTACTCATTTGTGTACAATTTTTTTCTACTTTTGAATCAAACTCGTTATAGAAATGAGTGGAAATGGCACGTTGGTTTGGTTGCAGCTCGAGTACCGCGGTGCCGGTGTCGCCGAACCTTCCGCAACGAGACAAGTCCAAAACAGATGTCACAAAGGCCAAAGGTAAACTAAAACATATGTATTCATATTCATTGTGTTTCTAAACGTTGTCCTACAGATCTCAGATTGTATTTTTGACACGGCTTTCATCACAATTTGAATTTTCGCGAATAACTGCGAATTAGGTTAGAAAGTGCTAGCCACTAGATGATTGGCAGGTCAAATGAGCTACTTTTTAAAACAATATTTTGTATGAAAATTCTGAACGATGACGTTATAATTGTGTTGTTTTGAATGACGTCAAAATACTTAAAACACTTTTTTATTATTGTTTTGTTTATAAATTAAAATTTTTAAAATTTTGAAAAGCTATAAATCGAGTATGTAGTATTTTTGGGAAATAGTTTTAACATAATATGTGACCTGGTGGCGGTCAGACGCGGTGGCGGCGTGGGAGACGCTGGTGCTGTTCGCGGTGAACTTCACCAAGCTGAACGTGCACATGAACATGGGCAACGTGATGGGCAACGTGAGCTGGCAGTCGCGCGACTTCGCCTGCTCCGGCCGGCTCAGCATCGGCAGCACCGGCCACCGCAACATGCTGCTGGGCGTGGCGCTCGCCAGCTCCGCGCTCGACGCGCGCGCCGGCATCGTCGGCGGCGCCATCTCGCTCTCCGCCATACACACCTACGGTGAGTGCCACGGTTCCCTAGCTATTTGCATAAAGATATTAGACATAACATAGGTTGGCACAATGTACATTGAACTAATGATACTTACGCATAAAAATAGTAGGCATAACACGTTAAGCATAATTTATTAACTTAACCTAACCTAATGTCTTTAAAAATACTAAACTGACTTACATTTGCTGCCATTGAAATTGCAAAAAAAAGCTACACATAAATAAACTGTATTATGCCATTATCTGTATTATTATGCGAAAAAATGTTTATCACAAAGATATAATAGGGGAAAGAATTATGCGAAACATGTTATGCTAAAACATATTAGTGGAACATTATGCTAACGAAAGGGATCCCGAATGCCACCCTGGATGACATAACTTGGTCCAGTGCGGTAAATTATTGTGCCAATGAAGCTCAAGCTCTGTTGCGTTGAATCAGGCAGCCGTCAACTGAATCTTCTCAGTCGAGTCAAACTGCGGATATGCTATGAGCAGCGTTTGTCACAAGTCACAACTGATGGGCATAGTGACAATCAGGTATTCAGGTCAAATGAGCTACTTTTCAAAACTATTTTTTTAAATGTATATACGAAAAAATTACGTCATCTCTCACTTGCTTTTATATTGTTTTTCTGTTTATTATTTTTGGACAATAGTTTTAAGCATACCTACAACTTTTGTATTTTATTAATGACTCAGTCACCTGGCGAATAGTTGCTGCTGCTTGGCAAATGTCCCAATAAAACTTGAACTAAGTATGTTGTATTTATTACCTTAAGTCGTAGTACTAGTCATCGTCCTATTCTATTTCTATCCTATTTTAAGGCACATGACTACTAAGTAGCGCCGTCTATTATCGTTTTAAAACTTACAGTGTATTTATTACAAGGTGGTTTCGTGCAGGTCACATATCGGAGGAGCCGGGCGGCATGCCGGCGCACGTGTGCGGCGCGCGGCTGGCGGCGCTGGAGCTGCGGCTGGAGTACATGGGCACGTCGGTGCTGCTGGCGCGCGTGTCGCGCCTGCACGCCGCCGCGCGCGACGAGTGGCTCGCCCGCGCGCCGCCCCGCGGCACCGGCAGCACCGGTAACAACAATCAACACATTTATAACACCAGTTTTTATAGATAGGATCACGAATGGGCACATTATTATTGCCTTCCCACCAATTATGTTATATAAATGTGAAAAAAGTTTCGAAATATGAAAAAAAAATTTGGCCCTACTTACGTATTGGCGGTCAGGAAATAGGTTTTTAAAAAGACGAATATATTTAAGAAGAAGACGTTTACTGTCGAAAGGCTACTACAAGACTAACTGATGCAAAATAATCAAATAATAATTGGAAAATAATTAAATGCTTAATTTCAATAATAAGGTTGCACGTGTAAACAGGACGTAGGCAATAATCAGCAAGCAGTCAGCAGTTTACCAGGCCTTGCGCCTTGGTAACTCCCTCCCATACAAAATTACCGACCGACCAAGTCAATTTATATGGGAGGTCCAATATTTTTTTTCATATTTCGACATATTATGTTTCTTGGCGAAAGTTGGTCAGTTTTATGCACTAATCCACCCCTGAAAATATTTGCAACTAATAGTTTTACACCTTATGTTTTGATAGAGAGACGAACAATAATGTTGCCAGGGTCCAGAGTTTCATCAATATTATAACATCTAAATGCAATCAGCCTAAATGTAAGGTTTAACTATATTTTTTAAACGGCGTTGATTTTACAGGACCAACTCTAATTGCGATCTCGGTGGGACCGCGGTTATTAGTCAAACGAAGACTTTACATTATACGATACATATATGATCTTTAGGTTTTTTCATATTCATATTCACACTTAATGGATGTTATGTTGGTTGAATGAAAATCACAAAACTGTAAAATTCGGAATTCCATTTGTGTGAACTCAGCGTAAGTATTATTTGCGTAGGTCGTCACCGCCCGACGGCGCGGCCGGCGATCATCCTGACGCACGGCACGCTGGCGTGGGCGCAGCTGCAGGTGCTGATGTCGCGCTCCACCACGCCCGACCTGCTCAAGATGCAGCTCAAGCTCGAGGAGTTCTTCACGCAGCAGTTCAAGAGCTCCAAGCGCGTCTTCTCCAGCTTGCACCCCGACTACCGCGGCCGCCGCGCCTGGGTGCGCCGCGAACGTGAGTCTCACTCAATCATTACCAAAACCTCTGCTATATTCTAAATCTGGCTCGAATACAAACGGGGGCATGCTAGCATCGGCCGCAGATAAACGCACTACATCTGCGTAATATCAGTAGTCAGTATAGGATAGTTTGAGATAAAGTCAACAACCGAACTATATTCATAGCTTTCACTAAAGCATTCGACACAGTGGACATCAAAGAGGGTCGATAGTCCAAGAATTTATAAACGTTGTTCAAAACTGTCATTTCCAGTTGTATTTTATTTAATAGTATCATAGTTAATATCGACGGTCACAGACACATAAGGGCTGATGAAGTAATTTGATGAAGTAAATATACAAGAGTGGTGTCCCACAAGGTTGTATACTTGTACCTACACTTTTTAATTACGAGTCATCAAGCGAATAACTTTCTGCAGTAGTCTAAATGTGGTCATTTGTAGTTCAAATCTAATATGTGATATGTTTAATCGTATAGAAGCGGCGGCAGCAGCAGCGAGCGCGGCGGCTGCAAGCAACGGCACGGGCGAGCAGACGGGCGGCGAGCTGCGCCACCACCGGCACTGGCAAAGCGTGCTACGGCAGCTCGCCGGCATGCAGCTGGCCACGCTGCAGGCGCCGCTGCCGGCTGACGGTATAAAAAAACTAACCTTAATATATTTTCAAAAATCTTTCTCTAATTATACACTTCTCGTCAAAAAATCCTGTACACCTTGCAAGTTTGTGTTTCATACGAATCAGATTTTACAAAGTGTGTTTATTTTGGAATAAATGTTTGATATCGTGTAATAGTAAGTAAAATGAGGCTTCTAAATCTTATTATAAAATGTTTTAAAATCGAAATAGTTTTTTATAGGTTTCGTGTTTTATCAAATTTTAAAAACGAAAGTGATTCGATTTCTCTGAAGAGAAGTATATTTCAAAGATCCGATTACATTTTCATTCTAAGTTTTCCCTGTGTAAATGGTCAAGTGTTCTGGCAATACTTGTTTGTATACTGTTTAAAACTTTCGAGGCTGTACATGTCTTAAAGTATCGTTCATCAACCTATCCATCTCTGTTACCATCTATACATTTAGTAGTTCAGTGATGGATGACGAATCATTCAACTGGGTTTAATTTTCGGGCTATTGAAACTGATCTTACTGCAAAGATTCTTGTCACGAGGAATACTCGGAGATGATTGTTTATGTGTGTGCAGGCATGGTGCTGGGCGGCACGATGGAGCTGCACGGCGCGAACGTGTCGCTCGCGTGCTTCCACGGCAACAGCTTCAAGGCCAAGTCCTGGGCGCTCTTCAGCCTCAAGGAGCCAGTCATCTCCTTCGCCACCGAGGCGCAGCAACTAGCCAACCAGGCCGGTGAGTGACAACAAAATAGACTGGATAACGACGTCAATTGAAGAGTGATTCGTATTTGGATTCCGCCAAGGCCTTAGACAAATCCGATTTTTATATTACCTTCGTAGATAGCAAACGGTGCTAACGGTTGCATTTATGTGTAATCTCAAAGACAATACCTGATTTTATAAATTCCGCAAGGCCAAGAAGTTATAAATGCGGCTAAGACTTTGGCAAAGAAGTGTATTTAGACCAGTCAGGTGACACATCAGATTCATTGTTATATGAAGATAGGTCTGCTTTGTCTACTCTGTTTTCGTGTGGGACACTTTCTACTGTTTCATCGAGTTTGGTTTAGCATAGTAATATTTCGCCTTATATCTAAATCTCAACGGTATATTGTAATGGTCAGGTGAGCTGGAGGTGCACGTGGTGCAGTCGCTGACGGCGGGGCTCGGGCTGAGCGCGGTGTCGGGCGCCGCCCCCACCGCCGGCCACCAGTCCATGGCCACCGTGTGCCGCATGACCAGGGCGCTGCTCTTCCCGCCGCAATTCAAGACCCTCAGCGAGTGGTTCCACTACGCCTTCCACAACAGCGAGATCGACGGTATGTATAACAGGCAGCAGCATCATCAAGCTGAGGCGACCGTGTCCAATGGGTTGTATTAACTCACACTTCATGCAAGTTGTTAAACTCTTATCTGGCGCAGCCGGTAGGATAAGTGTTAAAAAATTTATTACTTGTTACAGCAGCGGTTATTCATTTATTTAACAATTAATTGTACACAAGTAACTACAAAAAACATGACACAAGAAACACTGGTGCAACGGGCACTGCTTGTTTCTAAAGAAGTTTCTTTCAATAGACCTGAAGTGAAGTGGGTGTTAATATGCGAATATGCACAACGGTATTACTTCACCATTAACTAAATCCCTTGAATACCTGTTATTATTATAGCAATCGAGCTATTCCCGTCCCTGGAGCGGGAAGGCAACGCAACGGACAATGGACCGAGTGCCGCGGCCGCGCCCGGCACGGAGCGGCGCGCGCGCGGGGCGGAGGCGGGCGCGGGTGGGGGCGCCGCGGGGAAGGGGGGCGAGCACACGCGCGAGGTGATCTTCGCGCTGCCCTCGCTGCAGCTGCACCTGCGCACGCAGCACAGCCAGGCGCCCACGCCGCCCACTGAACAAGGTCAGCTCTTGTACTACACTTGGTGGGGTAACACCACATCATGTCGGCTCCTATCATTCTTTCAAATATCCAAAGGTATTCTTCTCTTTTGTATTCATAGCAGGAATAAAATCTGGAGAAAGATACTCCCATACTGGGAGTCCCAGTAGGTCCTAAATTATGGATGTGCTTTTAGAGCAAGTAATTCAATTAAATCTTTAGTACATGGCTTCTGTCTACAGACAGGGACAATTCTGCTAGTGTCTTTGGAGGTACACGGTAGATCAAACTTAAAAAAAAAATGCATATGTCTTGTATTTTGTTCTTTAAAAAATATCTCGTAAATACAGACGAAAGCTTTATCAAATTCTCTGGCTGCAGACCCGAAGCCGGTGGTGGAGTGCAGCTTCATCACAGAGTTCGAGGACCACATCTTCGTGTCGGTGGACGCTGAAGCGTTCCTCTTCCTACACGACCTCATCTCATCGTATATCAAGGAGAAGGATCGCGTCGTAAGTACTCAACTTTTTTGTTAATATTTTATTTATTGGACTTGTATAGTATAGTCCAGTTCGCACTTGTGGATATGTCGGTCCATGGATACTCTAGATTTCTAGATGTCGGGCGTAGTGGTCGTCCCACATTCCGACCATTCTCATAGTCTGTAAGTTTAGGTACTTATCTTTTTATAAACAAACTTTGTATGAAAGTGACACTTCTGAACTGTCAGTTTCATACACAGTTTGTTTACAAAATGATAAGTACCTAAACTTACAGACTATAATATTCTGGCGATACAATGTTATGTTGATTCTTTAAGGTTATGCTAATATGACTCAACAAATCGTATTGTCAGTTCTCGATGCAGATGCCGGGCAGCAGCAGCAGTGCCAGCACCAGCGCCAGCAGCTCGGCGGGGGCGGGGGCGGGGGCGGGGGCGGCGGCGGGGGCTACGCCGCGCGCTCGCGAGGGCCCGCCGCAAGACTACCGCGACTACAACTGCATCACGTGGCATCTCGAGCCCACCGTCAGGTCAGCAATCCGATCGATTACATATTGAACAAACACATCATCGAATTCATGTATGTAAAGATTAGAAACAATGTAGGCCCTAGTATACTGCCTTGCGGTACTCATTTTTAGATTTATCTATTTAATTATTTTTTAAAAAGAAATATACATCGATGATGGAAGTTGAACAATTTTGTTCCATATAACGCTTGTCGAGACTTTAGAAAGAAAATATTTGTCGAATATGTGCAAATCGCGATAGTCGATGGTATGAAACGCGTCGCTACAATCTCAGCATTCGGTTGCAGGCTGCTGTCGTGGGCGGGCAAGTCGATCGAGCCGTACGGCGTGGACTACATCCTGCAGAAGCTGGGGTTCCGGCACGCGCGCACCACCATCCCCAAGTGGCTGCAGCGCGGCGCGCTCGACCCGCTCGACCGCTCGCTGGCCGCGCTGCTCGCCCGCCTCGCCGCCATCGTGCCGCGCCGGCAGCTCTAGCACTAGTCTCTATCTCTAGCTCATCCGATGCAATCAACTTGCTAGTTGCAGGCTGCAGGTGCCTCTAGTCTTTTCAATTCTAACATGAGCGCATTTCATATTATGCTTAATTAAGAAACGTTTTCCTCCTAACGACAGACCAAAGTTCTTTCTAGGGACTTATTTATTACCATGACAAGTTTCGAAGAGTTTTCTCGAACGGAGCAAAATATAAATAATGGACATTTTACTATCGCATAATATGATGATTAATAGTACTTATAAAAAACAGAATCGCATCGCATAGGAATCCCTCTGGGTTATAAAATAATAACGGAGAATATAAAATTACAAATTAACAACGATCGTAATACAATGCTAGTATAACGTGGATAATGTAGTATATTCATCACAAATCCGCCTTTTATTCGGTATGTTCACTAACAAACAAATAATCGATGCTTTTAGGATAATAAGATCAAAAAATATTCCTCTAAATTTTTCTTTTAATATGAAATGCCATCCGTAAGATATTCTATCGTGTATTACAAGGAGCGACAACATATGTGACGCCTTATCTTATGATACGTCTTGATAATCATAATTCCATTTATGATATGTTATACGAAGGTATTAAGGGGCTGACAAGAGCTAAAAACCGGTCCCTTTCTGACAAATGTCAAACTGCGCGCGTGCGAACGGGACGGAATCTTGCCGATTCAATGATATTTTCGTATTTTCGATGATAACTCGGTCTAAAATAAGTAATTTGAAAATCAAAAACAATATGTCGATAGAGTACTGCAAGGCGCTCATTCTGATAATAAACACTTAATTATTGCGTGGGTTTTGTTCGTACAGTTTGCGATATAATAGATTTTTAGAAGTAACTTTACGATGTTTTTCTATCAAGCTAAATTACTAATATCATGTTTTGGAAACAATAGCACTACAGCAAATATCCTGAAGATTATTACCTTTATTTTTCGTCAGTTTTTCTGCATTTTATCTAGGGTAGAAATCACTTATAAAAGTAGCTTTTAGCTCTACTCAGCCCCTTAAGTAGTAGTACTCAGGTAGGTATACGTATATTCCAATAAGTTAGACTTGCATATCGCGAGTTGGTGCAATAAGTATAACAAAGATAGATAATTTTCATCCTTGTCAAATTTGGTATAAGTAGGCATGTTTTAATTGTTTTTTGTGGTTCGTAAGGAATTAGGAAAAATCAATGTACCCCTTACGTGGTAATTTGTATGTATGTAAATAATATAATGATTGTGATATTATAAATTATAATATTTTATCAATAAATTAAACTTGTGTCGGTATATTTAGTTTTATTTTATTCCTATACTTACACAAACAGTTATTTTATTCATAATCTTAAAACTGCAAAATGTCGAATACGAAATTTTAATCGAATGTGGCGTTTATGATCCGAGTAATTTTTTTTTTGTTTTGCCGGCTTAGAATAGCATCACCCCACATCATTCCCGCGGGTGTCGTAAGAGGCGACTAAGGGACTCGAGAGTTTTGGGTGTATTGCAGTTTTTAGGCGAAAGGCTGACAACCTGTCACTGTAGTGATACACATGTTTTCTGAAACAACCTTGGAAAACAGTCCTCAAAAAATGTCAGACGTGGCGATAGCGACCGCATTCTTACGGCTGTTAACGCTTTGCCTACCCCGCAAGGGATAAAAGCGTGATATATGTATGAATGGTTAATTTTTTAAATATTTTTTTTTTTCTATTTTCCAGGTAACGATTTATGAAAACAAAATATATTTATAGCAAAATAATTTATATAAGTATACAGCTTACATAAATGAGACAAAATATTAATAGAATAGAATATTAAAAAATGCACCAATCGTAAAATATTTATACAAAACGACAATAAATATACCTACTTACATGTGCTGAATATATTTTTTCTATTGAAACATAATTCGAGCTCTATTAATTTGTTCCTATTTTGTAATTATAAATTATGATTTTATTTTATATTTTACTGGCGAAGCAATTTTTTTCTATCTTCGTGCTCAGGAATGTGCTCATTATGACATATTAACGTCTCGTGACAGTCTTGCTCTACGTAGTCGGTCCCAAAGTTCTGTCACTGGCATATTATTTTTGAATTTAGAACACGGATTTGGAAAAGTTTTATTGCATTCCGTTTTTGAATGTTTAACAATTATTTTAAAACAATAAATAATCATTTGGCGCGATTTTTTACGATGGAGTGGACTTTGAAAGAAAACCGAATAGCAGTTTTGGCGTTGCGTCGCTGTGGGCACTCGCCGAGTACCATTTTCAAGTTGCTCAAAAAATTGAAAATAACGCTTAGGTTTGGGTATCGTACTATAACTAGGTACACTGAAGTCTCTAGTGTTGAGGACAAGAAAAGAACTGGCCGGCCTCGCTCCGCCAGAACACCAGCAGTGATCAAAGCGATCAAGGAGCGCATACGAAGAAATCCTGTCCGAAAACAGAAACTTATGGCTTTGCAGATGAAGGTTAGTAGAAAAACAGTCAAAAAGGTTTTAAACGAAGACCTTAAGCTGCGAGCATACAAAAAAAAGAGTGGGCACTTACTTAATGCCCGTTAAAAAGAAATTAGACTCAAAAGATCTCGGGTGTTGTTAAAACGGTACGCGAAAAACCGGCACCGCGATATACTTTTTACAGACGAAAAAATTTTTGATATAGAAGAAAAGTATAATAAACAAAACGATAGAGTGTACGCTACCAGCTCTGAAGAAGCAGGAAACAAAGTTCCGCGGGTGCAACATGGGGATCATCCCTCTTCAGTCATGGTCTGGTTAGGAGTCTCCTACCATGGGCCAACTGAGGTTCATTTTTGCGAAAAGGGGGTCAAAACCAGCGCAAAAGTGTACCAAGAGACGGTTTTGGATCGGTACGTCAAAGACCTGCCCAACACACTATTTTCAGGACATCACTTTGTATTCCAGCAGGATTCTGCGCCCGCTCACAAAGCCAGGACCACTCAAGCCTGGTTTGAACGTCAAAACATTGAGTTTATAAGACACGAAGATTGGCCTTCCTCCAGTCCGGACCTTAATCCTCTGGACTATAAAATTTGGCAGGTCTTAGAGAGCAAGGTCTGTGCTAAGCCCCATAAAAATTTTGAGAGTCTGAAGTCAGCCATAGTTAAAGCAGTCGCTGAAATCGACATGGATATGGTGCGTGCTGCGATAGACGACTGGCCGCCGCGGTTGAAGGCTGTTGTTAAAAGCAAGGGAGGTCATTTCGAATAGTTTTATGTTATTTTGATTCTTCGATGATTGTATTTTTAATTGATATATAAATTTTTAAAAACGGATTGGTACTTTTTATTTTATCAGTATTTTCATATATGACAGAACTTTGGGACCGACTACGTATAATTGGGACGACAGATTTTGTGCCTTCTGAAAACAGTAGCGTTTCGGTATAGGTTGCGCTTTTCTTTCTTTCTTTTCTTGTGGGACACCGAGTCGTCCAACGTTTGCGCTTATAGGTCCGAATATTACAACTATTTTTACCTGACTAGATTTAGAGTAAAACTTGCAAGATTGGGCTTTAGGTGGAAACATGATTGTTATGGCACTTTTAATTTAGCTTCACGCTGTACTAAGCAACGCAATTTGTTGTGTCTTCACGGATACATACCGAAGGGTCAAAAGCGCAAACATTTTGGCCGTTGCAAGTTTACTCGCTAGGTAGGCAGCCTGTATTTAAAACAGCGCTACGTGTACAGCTTATTGCAATCTTTACGAGGCGTTACAAAAACCACCACTATTTAGGCGTTGAGCAAAATTAAATGACTAACAAGATAAAAAATGAGAGCTTTTACTAGGCGAATGACATGTCTACACTTCAGTCGTGCCATTTAATGTATGATGCTAGCTGCCATGGTTGGGCTTTGAATAAGTCATAAAAATACCAACTAAATAGTGATGGTTTCTATTGTAGTATACGCTAAAAATACACTGAATGTACTTCTTTGTATTATAAAAATGCGTAAATGTTAAGCAAATGGTGTGTATGGGGGGGGGGTTATTGCATGGAGATGTTCTGCGTGAAGTCGTACTCGATGGTTGGGATGACGGTCTGCACGAACTTGAGGAAGACGATGAGGTAGGAGTGCACGCCCAGCTCCCCGCCCGCCTCCGACACCGTCTCCAGGATCTTCTTCATCACCTCTGCATGCCTGACATAACCACAATACGCATTAGCCATAGGCGCGTTACCCCCCGATAACAGTTTCATAAAGCCAATCCGTGTATGTTACCGTTGTCCCCGGTGAAAGTGGGGAAAGGCTTCAAAGGTGTCCAAGACATTGCCCAACCCTCCGCCACAACTTACCCTGCTTGCTCCACCTGCCCCGCCTTGTCACACCTTGCCATACCCTGCCAAACCTTGCTCCACTTTCAACAGGGACACAAATACAGGGGACAACGGGAACACACCAAAAATTTAAGTGTAGGTCAATGTCATACCGGCAAGGATGCACGGAGGCCATGCTGGGTCCTGATATGTGCGGGTGGGACTCCATGGTGACCGTCTTCTTGGCGTGATCCTGCGACACGTCCTCGTACATCTGCTGCACACTCAGCAGCGTGCGGTCCTGAACGAACAATCAATATCAGTTCACTACAATGCTGTTGCTGCTGTCAGGAGACTTGTTTCCATAGAGCTTGAGAAACACAATGTTCAAATTCACGTAAATTGCTTTTTTTTTTAAGATTTGACCTCTTTTATCAACATCTCACCAGAATTATTGTTATATTTTGCGAATTGGATATTTTTGCGTATGGGACATTTCTGCTAATTGGACATTTATTGCTACTGAACGGCATTCAGCTCCTAGCCAGCTGTGGGCGTGTTTCCCATACTGACCTCGTCGTACCCGACGAGCCACAGCCTCGGCGTCTGGTAGTACTTGTCGTAAGTGATGTGCAGGTCGTAGGTGCGCGTGCGCAGGATTTCGTCGCCCCCCTCCCCGCTGCCCCCCGCCCCCGCGCCCGCGCCTGCGTTGCTCTTCCGCTCCGGCCGGGCGGGCTTCTGTGGCGCTAGCGCTGTCGACTAACATTCATTCATTAAACATTCTGTACAACAAAAGATGAGTCAGTCACGCTAATTACGTAAATGATTTGCATTTGTTTACGGCGGTGAAGTAACTATTTAGAAACTTTGATCTTATGTGTAGATACACTACAATTGGAAAATATTGAGTTGTGCACATACTGACAACAGACCATACCTACTGTTTATTGATTTTCGTGCACACCATAGTCGAAAATAATTTCATTCTGTATGTCATCCTATTCTATCATGATTCATTGAAAATTACGTGCGCCCACATTATGTCAGTTGTATCGTTATGACTTACAGGGTCGACCTGGTCCAGCAGGCCGGACTCCTGGAAGTTCTCCATGTCCTCAGCCTCGTCGTCGTCGTCGTCCTCCCCCTCGCTCCCCGCCTCCTCCCCGTCACCGCCTTCCGCTTCCGCCGCTTCTAGCGTCATTTCGCACACCTGAATAATATTAATTTTTAACTTACCTATCCATACATACATACATAGGTACATAAATCACGCCTTTGTCCCTTACGGGGTAGGCAGAGCGTTAACTATCGCAAAATTACGGTCGTTATCGCCACGTTTGACACGTATTGAGGGCCTTTTTAGATGATTCGTGTATCACTGTAGTGACAGGTTGTCAGCATGTCGCCTAAAATTGTAACACCCATGAAACCCTCGAGTCCCATAGTTACCTTTTACAACACCCGCGGGAAGAAAAGGGGTGATGCTATTCTAAGCCGGCATCACACGGCATTCACCTATTCATAACATAAAAAAATATTTATAGCACAAAATTAGAACAACAGTACAAAAACACAAACAAAGGAAACAGTACAACAACGCGATCTTAAAGCTAGGTAGCATAGCAAAAGCAAAGCACATAAAAGTTTAATTAATATGCATGTGCTTCAATTCAAGCACATCGCATAAAAAATTAAGGCTTAAATTTTCATTTTAAGCTTTTAAAATACAACAGTCTTGGTATTTAACAAGACAAGAACACAAAACCTTTTCTTCAATGGTGGGTGCTCCAGTATCTGTGTCGTAGTGGTGTGTGTCTACCCAGCCGCCCTCTCCATCATTGTCCTCTTCAATTATCTTCTCCTTGTCTTCACAATACTCAATCTGGTGGCAGAGAATAGAGAACAAATATTTGTACAATATTTTCTGTATTTCTAGTGTACCCATTCACCGTGTGATGCCGGCTTCACCGTGTGATGCCGGCTTCACCGTGTGATGCCGGCTTAGAATAGCATCACCCCACATCCTTCCCGTGGGTGTCGTAAGAGGCGACTAAGGGACTCGAGAGTATTGGTGTATTACAATTTTTAGGCGACAGGCTGACAACCTGTCACTATAGTGATACACATGTTTTCTCAAACATCCTTGGAAAACAATTCTCAAAAATGTCAGACGTGGCGATAGCGGCCGTATTCTTACGACTGTTAACGCTCTGCCTACCCCGCAAGGGATAAAGGCGTGATATATGTATGTATGTAGTGTACCCATCAAAATAAAATGATGAATGTTTGCACTGTTTAAAACAAGGCCACATTTTGGAAACTGCAATTATACTTCACAATGTTGTATTTGCAACTAACATAGCAAAATTTATAAAAACCTACAAATCAGCAAATAGAGAGAATTAAGATATTGAAGATCAAATTAAATTCAATAAAGATAAAAGAAAAATTAAGAAAGAATCAGAATTTGAAAGTAGTTGTTATTGGATTGGTGACCTGCTTGCAGCGGCGGTAGCAGGGCACGTTCCTGGTGATGAGGAACTGCTTGTCCGGGGGCAGGTAGGGCCGCGCGCGGCTCTCCTCGCCCCGCGCCCACTGCCACGTGGGACAGTGGTGCACCAGGTGCTCCCCCGCTGCCACAAACTCCTCCGGGGTTATCACTCCTGTCTCTTGGAACTTAGATTCCTAAAACAGAAACAATGCGTTGAACACGATAACCATAATTACTCTTTCAGCAGTGGGTGATCAGCCTGCTTGTGTTAAAGACATCGCCTTACCGTAAGCCAGGTAAAACCAACATTAAAATCTAAACAATGCAGTACATGACTATGTACGCACTTCTAATTAAAGCATGTATAGACTGTAAATAATAGTAGAATTGCAACCGAATGTGGATTAGATGCAATTACAAATTCTGGACTAGGTCTGCCTGGCAACTGGCAACAGATGAAGGGTAATAAAGAGTACACAGAAACTGTACTGGTAACCTAATTATATGATAAGAATTAATTCTATCAAAGAAAGAAGAGGAGGTTAGCTTATCATATCACAGCAATAAAAGTAAATAGGATGTAGGTACAAGTTGAGGGGAGGCGGTGTTACCTTCAGCACCGGCGTGAGATAGCCCGCGACGCCGAGCGCCGTGCCCTTCACCGTGTTGATCATGCTCTGCATGCTGACTTGTTTATGCACTTCCTTTGTTCACAACACAACAAGTCCGACACGTATCACACGAAACAAAGCGAGAAAACCACAAAAGAATCCACACCATCCGTTTCATACGGCAACTAACTGTCAATCAAATCAGCTGTAGATGATTGACAATAGTTTAACGTTTTACGCAAGAATTTATCGGCTCGAATGAAATATTTGTTTACTTATTTGATTTGATACTCAAATATGGATCGAATCCAAATAATAATCAACTAAATGTTTGAGGACTTCTATCAGGATTTTTAAACACATGAATAAAATGTAAAACTAGAATTAAAGGCTGCAAGATATTAGTAGTATTAGTAGGTACCATTTGCCCAATTTTTCACATTTTTTTTTTTTTTTTGTTCATTCGTCCATTCTGGACAGGCAAGGGTCTTAAGACCATACAGCCTCGTCTTCAGTGTGTACTTTATTCTTGAATATTTATAGATTGTACGTCTTCAGTGAGTTTCCTTTTCCAGTGTATTTTCTTCAATAATACGTCTTCAGTATTTTGTCCATTCCGTTTGTTGTTTTTCTCGTATATTTTTATATTTTATACGTCTTTAGTGAGTTTATTCTTTTTGTGTATTTTTTAAATTTTACGTCTTCAGTGTTTTGTCCATTCAGTGTATTTTGATATTTCGTACGTCTTCAGTATTTTTGTCCATTCTGGATATTTTTATAATAAAATCGTCTTAAGTTTAACTTTCGTTAAAAGTTTCATGTCCATGTAGGTAAAACGTTTTTGTCGTTTCATCATCTTTTTTAATTGGGTTTTTATTTACAAATTATTTCACATTTAATTATATACAATGTCTTAAACTAAATTTCCTTTACAGTAGATATTACAAAATTATATAATGGAACGTAAGTAGAATTATTTTGAAGTAATGTCTGTACAGAGTGCGGGACCAGTTGTGGTTCTCCGTAAATACGGATTAACTCGTCCATCAGCAAAAGGCGCTGGATACCGAAAGACGAGCATGAAAAGAACAAATGATCAATGGTTTGATCCTCTTGTGACTGACAATGATCGCAATGCGGATTATTTACAATTTTCATACGAAACAGGTGATGATTAAGCCGACAGTGTCCAAACCTCAAACGGCTTATTGTGGAGTAAAACTTTTTACAACGGTATATATTACTGGTACGGAACCAAGAAACGGACTTCAAATTAACATTTAAAGCAGCATACCAAGAACCTTTGTTTTCTATTTGTACTATGTGATCCCAATGTTCCTTCCACTTATGATACATTCTTTGTTTCAGAACAGCAACTATATCAGTATATGGTAATAATAAATTCAAATCATTACCAATAGTTTGAGAATTTGAAATTGAACGAGCCAAATAGTCTGCTTTTTCATTGCCGGATACTCCTATATGAGATGGAGTCCACATAAAGTCAACTGTTATTTGATGATTATCGTGAAGATCAAACCAAAGATCTTTTATACTGTGTATGAGATAATTCGTGTTTGCATTCATTTTATTATTTTGCAATGCCTTCAAAACACTCATGCTATCACTGACTATGACCCACCTATGAACACCACAGTTACGATTTAGTATGTGCTTTAGCGCACCAAGTATAGCTACTGCTTCCGCAGTAAATATGCTGGATTGTTTGTCTATTTTATATCCAATACCTATTTTAGTAGCAGGGTCGTATATTGCAAAAGATACATTTGACTCGTTCTTTGCGCCATCAGTGTATAAAAATCTATATCCATTCCAAAGAGATAATCTTTCATAAACTTCCTCCTTCCTAGAAAGATCATTCTCAATTACTATATTCATTGGACTGAATTTACTTTTATAGGGTCCATCATAACATGGTAGATAATTATTATTTTGATAGATAGGAAGGTTTTGTAAACATGCCATATATTCAGAAAAGCCTTGCAAAATATAACATGGTTTTTGAATTGTTGAAATACTAGGATGGGTAAGCTCAGCTATAAGATTGTTATTTTTTTCCGAGTAGAGTTTTAGAATAAACCTTTCTTTTAGATAAGCGAGACGAATAGTCAGAGGAGGCAGGTTACACTCCACTTGTAAAGAAACAATTGGAGTGGTCCTGAAAGCTCCGGTGACTATCCGCATGCATTTGTTTTGTATTTTATTAAGAATATCAATAAGTTTGGAGTCTCCCGCATAGCATAAGAACCCATATTCAAAATGCGACCTTACAATTGATTTGTATAGCATAAGCAGAACTTTTGGGTCCGCTCCCCAACTAGTACCACAAAGTGATTTCAAGACATTGCAAGCCTTATTAGCTTTGACTATCAAGTTATCTGTATACTTTTTCCATGACAGGTTACGACAAAATACAACACCCAAAAATTTTGTATCTATAGAAACTGGCAAAGCAATATTGTTGTAATAAACTGGGCTCAAATTGACATTGTTGTGTTTGCCAAAAACAACGACCTTGGATTTTTGTGGATTAACTTCAAGATTTAAATATGAAAGATATTTATGAAGATTAGTTAAAGCCGAATTAATGTTGTTTGTAATATCATTTGAATTGTTACCTGACAAATACACTACTAGATCATCTGCAAACTGTAAATTTTTGATGTTGGGTCCTAATATTAGGTTTAACCGGCGTATATACAAAATAAATATCAACGGAGATAAGATTCCACCCTGACACACTCCAACAGAAGACAAACGAGGACCAAATAGTCCGCCATTATACTTGACATACACTTTCCTATTAAGCAAAAAATCTCGAATCCACTGAACAAGTTTCAATGGAATATGAATATACAATAATTCTGTACATAAAATATCTATATTTACATTGTTAAAAGCACCGGCAATATCAAAAAACACAGCTATGAGTTTGTTGTTACCGCCAATGCTTTTTAAAATATCTAAATGTAATAAACTAATACTTTCACGAGCCGAACGGCCTCTACGAAAACCAAACTGATTTACTGGCAACAGTCTATTATGCTCTATGTAATATTCAAGACGTTGCTTAAGAAGCTGCTCAAATATTTTTCCTACACAAGAAGTTAAAGTTATAGGACGATATGAGTCAGGATCAAGTTTAGGTTTATCAGGTTTTTGGATAGGTATAATACAATCAATTTTCCATTCAGGAGGAATGTCATTATTGGACCATAACGCGTTAAAAATGTCTAACAACACTAACAAACTACTTTGCGATAACTTTTTGAACATTAAATATGGAATACAATCTAGCCCACATGAAGTGTCACGACGAGAAAATATTGCGGCTCTTAATTCCTGGATGGTGAAGGGTTCAATGAGAAAACTATTTTGTGAATTGTTATTTGAAGTAGTATCAGTAGATAAAAACTTATCTTCCACAAAATCTGGAGTAAATTTGTGGAGAAAACTAAAAATCCAATCTATATTGTCATCTGAACTTTGAGGAACATATGATTTGTTGTATTTACGCATGAAGCGCCAAATTATTGATAAGGGAGTACAACGATTAAAAGAAGAGCATAACGTGACCCACGAATTTTTTCTCTCTGTTTTAAGAATGAGTTTTTTTACAGCTTGTAATCTTTTAAATTCTAAATAGTTTTCTAAATTTGGATTGTATTTAAAACGTATGTATGCTTCCTTAGCATCACGAACAGCAATAGAGCATTTATTATTCCACCAAGGGAGAGTAGGCCTACGTTTACGTCCACCCACTCCCGATCTTGACCGATCGGGATTGTGAGGACTGTCAACAGCATGCCCACTAGTATTCGGAATTGATTGAGATATAGCACAGAACAATATTTTAATAAACAAACTATAAGCCTCTAAAGGCGAAAATGAACCCAACTGAAAATCAGACAGCAAGTGTTCCACTTTTTTGGTATACATTTGCCAATCCACATTCCTAAAATTGGGTTGGATGGGCATATGCACACCACTGTTACTATTATTATTTCTATTAGAAACATCATTTAAAACCATTTTAGTTAACACAGGAAGATGATAACTACCAAGAGGATCGTCATGGACAGACCAACTGCAACCGAGAGCCAAAGAAGGAGACACAATAGTTAAATCTAAAGCATTCGGACGCCAAGTTAAAGTACCCACAGTAGTGAGTTGACCATCATTTAATATAACTAAATTATTATCGTCAACAACTTCCAAGACAGCTCTACCACGAGGTGCGACAGAACCACAGCCCCATACAGTATGATGCGCATTAAAATCACCAGCAAGAACAAATGGACCAGGTATAGACTTGACTAAATTGTTAAATTTTACTTTATCAAATGCAGGATTGCAGTTCGTTGGACTATAAAAGCTCACAAAAGTAATTTTTTTACCGTTTATTGTTACTTGTATGCATATATTCTGTAAAGAATTATCAAAATAAATGTCGATTTTATTGTAATTAATGCTATTATGAATTAAAATGCATACACCATTATGATTGTTACCGCAATCATTGCGCTCTACATTGTAACCTCGAATATTTAGCCTATGATGAGGCTTCAACCAGGTCCAATTTTTCACAATGACGCACGTATCCATTTTTTTCTGTCTAACAGTTTGACCATTTGTGCCAGACTTCTGCTAATTTGGTTTGACTCCGAAATTTTACCTGTGGCAAATTATACTGACGATTTATAGAAATTCGGGATCTTGAAGAAACGAAGGAATCGCCAAGAAATTTTACTGATGTATGTGTATGTAAAAGTAGAAGGAAAAAGAGGAAGAGGACGAACTAGGAGAAACTACTTTCCACAGCTGAAATAGAAAGTGAATGTTGTGTCGTATCAGGAGGTGAAGTCACTGACGAAGAAAAAAACGAATGGGGGTTGCTCCACCGACAAGAGCATGGCTCTTAATTAAATAAAGAAAAAGATGTGTATGTGTCATGAAGTTTTCAATGGGGCTACCAAATGTTTCAATATTGCTAATTTTGCAAATTTTTTTTCTCAGGTAAACTTAAATATAATAGGAACAGATTTTTAAACAAACATCATAACCACAAAAGAAGGCATCAACGCAGAAAATGAAGAAATCGACGCCAGTTGATATATAAAGCTAAATAGTTTGAAGGCATGTTTTGGTAGATTCTGACTTTTTGACGTCAAATTGGGCAGATTTTTGGCTCGTGTGTGGTAAATTCAGACAGATTCTCGACCATTGAGATGGTCACCCTACTGTCAAATGTCAAAAGCGTCAATACAAAATTGAGTTTTTGTGCGTACGACTTTATTTTCATTAAAATTATTAAAAATATAGGTAACAGTGTGATTTAATTTATTTTGTTCAGTGCTCAAGTAGTTTAGATAGCTTTGCCAATATGGAAGATGTTTTAGACGAGGTGGTATCCTCGGAAGACTTGCAGGTAAGTTTGCACAATATCGGGTAGTGTTTTGTCACGTCTGGTGCGAAGTTGCATTGTAATGTGCGGGGTGCTGGGGTGTTGCAGAAGTTCGAGCGCGTGTTCCACGAGCAGCTGCACCAGGGGAAGGTGACGCACAAGGCGCAGTTCGAGTACGCCTGGTGCCTCGTTCGCAGCAAGTACCCCACAGATATTAGAAAGGTGTGAACTATGACCATTGTTTTGATTTTCCTCGATTAACATTAGAACGTACTTCTTAAATTGGTACTTTTTCCTTCTAGTTCTAATAATAGTCTAACTGAAAGACAGACATTCTAGAATATATTAGATCCATATTCTGATAGATAAGACTTGATTCTGAGTTTTTATTGATTGTTTATCTATGTGTTTATACAAACACAAATTTACGTTTAATTTCAGGGCATCCTACTGCTAAAAGAGCTATTCAACTCTCACCCGGACGGCAAGCGGGATTACTTGTTCTATCTCGCTATTGGCAATGCGCGGATCAAGGAGTACAACAAAGCGCTGCATTATGTGAAAGCCTTCCTCGAGATAGAGCCTGCCAACCAACAAGTACTTGCCTTAGAAGTGAGTCTCATTCATACTCTTATTTGAATCACAGTCAAAACTGATTTCTACAAGCAAAGTTGTACCAAAGTCCAAAGTCACACTGCATTTATATCATAATATTATGTTGAAAACCTGGGATGTTCATGACGATCAAATAGTGGTCAACTCAATGAAGTAATGCCTGATTTGGGCAAATAATTTTAGCAGTTGTTTACCTACAATCATCACAAATATTTTCAAACATATATCATCACTTTGTTTACATTAATAGGTCAACATTTGGCATGATTCTTGATAAATGGGAAAAGTTTCATATAAGATAATGCATGAACAACAAATTTGTTCTCAAAAAATGTTCTTCAAGGAGTATTTCATTTCTGTACTCTTTTAAAATTACACAATTTCTAATGCAGTTGCAACAGCTGCATTTATTTTTGAGTCAATGATTCATTGTAAAGAGATAAAGGATTTATTATTATAATGGTGCTCAATGATTTGTGTATGACTCATTTTATTGTCAACTTTGTATGTATTTTCTTTATTGAATTGCAATTAACAATTTATTATTAAAAGCTCTATAATTTATTTCTCTGTCACTGTTAATTTTATATCTTGAATTGAGCCTTATTACAAAGAATTATGGAATTTAAAATTTGTACCACAGGGTTTCGAAATGTGTCCAATATTGCTCCATTTTTGTTTATAAATGAACTGTATACATAGCCTTGTCTCCTGGTAGTTATATATGAAGTGTGTGTATGATTGCAGCGTCAGATCAACAAGCGCATGGAGAAGGAGGGTCTGCTGGGCATGGCGGTGGCGGGCGGCGCCGTGCTCGCCATCGGCGGGCTCGTGGGGCTCGGCATCGCGCTCGCCAGCAAGAAGTAGCCCTGGCCTCTGCTGTGAGTACACTACTTACTTATATAAGCTTCATGTCAGCTAATATGTCCAACATATTTAAGGTATAATGTAAGACCAACATGAAATGGTAAGCTTTGTAGGAACTTAGAAAAATATTAAAATAGATATTTTGAATGCAAATTTAAGAAGTACAGCAAAAGAAAACAAATAATGTTAAATCAAAACAAATAAATGCCATAAAATTGTTTGTAGACATACCTATAATTTAAAACAAAACCAGCTAATTCAGCGCTTGATGTAAATACCCATGCTAAAATGATAATATGAAAGCAGAAGAAGGGGAGGACGGCCTTTGCCCAGCTGTGGGATCCAGATAGCTAAATAAGATAACATAAGAAAAAATTGTCTACATTTTTATTAATAATGTAGTGCACAGTTCCTAGCTTAAGATGAGTTAAAAGAAAGTGAGCAAAAGGGGCTCTATTGTTGCAGAATGAATGCCATATTAGGCATTCATTACCTCCTCAAAAACAAGCGGGCACCCGGGGAGGAATAGCAGTTACCAGTACCACACGCCCGACACCTCGTTATTAGCTAACGCGACGCGACGCGACTACGACGCGACTTGGACCCGCCGCGCGGCGCCGTGCCGGCTACACAACACACACCGCAATTATTATCAATTCAGGAGGCTCTCTGTCATGCCACGTTTTATACACAAAAAGACAAAATAAAACATTTTGTAAAGAGGAACTTTTTCAAAGCCAATGTGTTTTGTGTTCTTGTAGATTTTGTAGATTAGTTCCACGATTTAGTCATACGATGTAGGTAGTCGGTATTTCTTATGTGATAAAGATATGTGTAATGTATTTATTATTCCTCTAGCTTTAGGCACTACTTTATTTATAAGAGCATGTGATGATTAATATATTTGAATTATAATATTGTCAAACGGATTCCATTAAATAAATACGTTTTTAATTGGACACATTTTTGTAATGCTTAAGGGCTAAATCGACTTATTTTCTTGTCTTTAGAAATAAAATGCGCACGAAATTCTTAATATATTTGGAATTAGAAAAGTAAATAAAGCTGGAACCAAAATTATTTACTGTTTTTGTTTAATTTGGCAATTTCATCAGTATGAATGAGTCGGCGTGACACATTTTTGCATTCGTTGTGACGTAAATGCAATCCATTTCCAGAATGTCATCATGCGTCCTCGCGCGTAATGAGCTGGCAGCGAACACCATCATTTCCACTAGGAATGTATATTTTGGGTGTTCTGTATGACTTGCTTGTTGTCGCACGGGACACAAACTCGACGGAAAAATGCGGTCTATCGCTCAGAGTTGTTGAATAGCATAGTTAACTAGAGACCTACTTTGCGAAAACGCCTGCCAAATATGTTTTCTCCTTGATTGATGTCTTTAACTGAAGGGCCCTTTATCCGATGTTTGTTTCCTAAATGTTTTTGCTATAAACCGTGCACTTATTTTGCTCGAAATTTATCATAAAATGTAAAGTTAGATAAAAGCATTGAAATTAAATGAAAGTACAGTTCAAAACAATTATTTGTTTATTGTTGTATAATAATGAAGTGAAGCGTCATACAGCTAGAACACTACCGTACGGTGGAGCGGGACGGCATGACGTAGGTACACACCTGCCATCTCCCTCTAACAATGTCCAAAACGTTTATAAATAATAAAAACAACGCAATCAAATCACCAAATAAGTGGAATCCTAATATTATGCTGTGAGTCTTTTTCCTTTAATTTAAATAAATGACACAAAACATGGCACACTAACCGAGCGCCAGTTACTTCTACTTTAGATATTACAATTTCGTCGGGCGCTAGATAACATTAGTTTTTAAAACGTAAAGTAAACAAAACAAATTATTCATTATTATTATTATAAGTAATATAAGTTTGTGCAAGCCCGCGATCACAGACAAATGTAGAGTTTACAAAGAGCTCGCTGCTATTGTGTGACTTATGTAACTAACTCGGCAAGCTCTTTATAAAGTCGCCATGCTGTGAATCACACGGGCGGTGGATTACAACTAAAAATGCAACATTTCATTAC
Organism: Keiferia lycopersicella; assembly: GCA_029255805.1. Taxonomy (NCBI): domain Eukaryota; kingdom Metazoa; phylum Arthropoda; class Insecta; order Lepidoptera; family Gelechiidae; genus Keiferia; species Keiferia lycopersicella. The sequence goes on from JARACZ010000003.1 coordinate 17,562,537, forward strand.
AAATAAGTACGTCGTGAATAGAATCACTCATTTAATCGAGGCAAGTCGATAACTGCTCTACATGCTACGTAATATTATTTCAATCAACTAAAATCGAAGTAGAACTTCCAAAGCTCTTTATGAGGTAACTAAACATAAAATTTATACAATGTATAGAGCAATGTCGACTTAAAGTCCTAATCAAATATATTCACTGGTATGTTTGTGTGTGTGGTCAAAACTACCGTCAACCTCAATGTCCAACTCATCATTTACCGAGAAAATAGATTATTTAATTTATGGTTAACAAAATTTTAGCATTCAGTTTGGCGGTAGTTCAATTGTGCTTTGAATAATAAAATATAATAACTCTTATTTAGAATCTGGTAACTGTTAATGTGGTGTATACGGTGCATCCTGATCCAAATCTAGCAAACGGAACCTAGAAATATCTTAACGGCGGTTACTTCTCTACTCTAATCAAACAAGAAGCACTCGTTCTATAAACAATCAAACTTACATTAATACAGTCGAAAATAATTACTCACTATGGCAACACTGTAAACTGTCAACAAGGTTACTCTAAACACAAACCAAACTGGCGTAACTGATGAATCTCACTAACATACTAAGTCGTGCGACTACCCGCACAGCGCCCTGCGCGCGCGCACGCCGCCAACCACGCTACTCGCGCCGCCCACCGCCCCGAGCCCGCCGCGCGGCGCTAGCGTCGCGTTGTCGCGGGCGAGCCAGCGAGCGTGAAGGGGGGACTCGAAGCCATACTATTTTGGTCTTAGAGCATAATAGTCAAATAAGCTCTGTGTGCTCTTGCTCTACATCTGACTGATCTCTCATCGCAAGCACCGAACCGCCTCAGTACGGCCTCCGTCCCCCTCCTCCGTGGGCCGGGTGACGTCACGTTCCGCGCAACGGCTTCTCATATAAAAGGTTAAATGCTTCTATTGCTCTAAAATACTTAAATATTGTGAATTCTAGGTTCAGGAAGTAAATATAATTTGTGACTCGCTTACAAATACTCTTAGGATATACTAAATAACTATAACATTGTACTCTAAAAAATATGTATAAGTATTGAAGGCTAATATGAGATTGTAATCACAGTAATTGTTATTTAAGTAACGAGCCCACATCATTACTACAAAATAAACCTTATCGCGCCTGTTTAAGGTCGCTATTCGTCCGCCGCCGCCCGCGACGGCGCGCGGACCGCGACGCAACCGCACACCACCTATATACACGTATCGAAGGCAACATCAAGGTATACTTTATTATTGCTTTTGTTTCTATCTGATTATTCATTTGTATGTACTTTATCATATCACCACACCTTATTTACAATACAACTCATCAACTTGTCACTCTGGAACTCTCCGTCCCTCGAGCGATGCCAATCCTTGGATATCTTATTCAGTCTCAAGGCAGTTGTAGAGGATCTCGCGAAGCTCCCAAGTTTGTCGTATATCAAAGTTCAAGTTATCGCTATAATTTTATATTTTGCTGTGTATTTCTATCACACAGCCTTACAGCGATTTATTACTACGCTCTTTTATGAAATAATATATGAATCCATTTAGGTACATTTATTAAACTTTATAATAATAGTAAGAATTTAAGCTCTGTCTCATTTGTTCGTATACAAAGATATTTTGTGTGTGCCCCGGCGCGGGACGCCCCGGGGCACATGGTGCGACTATATGGAACCGGTAACGATCTACGGGCAGCACTAACATCACCTAATGACTTGCATATATTTACCTACGATATATTCTATAGTATATATAAATGCAATCTGCAAAATGCATAAAACAACAGTTATTATATCTATAAATTGTATAAAATATTAAATAAAATCTATTGAAGTGAGGTAGATGGATGGAATTTCACATTTGTGTGGATATTTAATAACGCGGCCGCTCGGGCCCGAACGCTGAGGTAGATGGATGGAATTACTATGTACAGGTCCAGCTACTGTGACGGGGACCTTCGTACACGACACAATACTACGCTAGTTGGCTATCTACTATAGTGGCTACGTGGGGCTGTGCTCACTGCTCGCAACTAGCGGGCCGCGCCGGCTGCAGCCGCACCAGCGGTCACGCGCCGGACGCGCCCCTTAATCCTAACTTTAAAATATACATTACAATATCGGAAATGGCACCAACGACATTCCACGGGTCAACAATAAAACCGTTACTAGATTAATCGCGAAACGAACCGATCGGCTATCGACCACAAAACATAACACTCAAGCACCGTTTGAAACCTTCAACAAAACATCGTCCTAGAGTCGTGCGCCGCTGGCGGTAGCAGCGTCAGCGAGTGCTCCGCGCGCGGCTCATGAGGTGACGGCCTTGCGCTCCGCGTCGGAGAAGTCTGCGTCGTCGCGCGCCGCGCCCTCCGAGCGGTCGTCCTCCGCGCGCTCCCGCTCCGAGTCGTCGTAGTAGCGGTCGCCGGAGTCATCGGGCGGGCCGTTGTCCTCCACGCTCCGCGGACGCTCTTTCCCCAGATCGAGGGGCTCGTCGATGTCACGGCCGATATCCGGTTTGCCGGTGCCGGCGCCCTCCGTGTACTGGCGCTGCATCTGCTTGAGGTAGCGGTGGTGCGCGAGCGCGGCGGGCGGCGGCGGCAGGCTGCCCATCTGCGGAGACTGCTCTTCGTATTTCCGTTCCATGTGCATCGCGCTCATCTGAGCTAGTTTGGCCTGGTTCATACCTGCTGAAGAATGGTCTCATTAGGTTTCACTCGTCACAACATCTAGGTAAGCTGAACAGTGATATAGGCGTGAACATACTGAACATGTTCTCGCTCATGAACTGCAGGTAGGTGTCGAGCAGCGCGGAGCCGCCGAAGCCGGCGGGCGGGTAGTCGCTGGCGTCCTTCAGCCCCGGCAGCGTCTCGGCGGACTTAGCGGTCACCGCGCGCACCGCCGGCACCTTCGTGATCGTCGTGTTCGCCAGGTTGTTCAGATCTGGAGGAAAACCAACTGTTATAGAAAAACGAATCAGGCTGGCCCATATGTAACCTTGTGGGGAATGGAACTCTGCTGTCCCCTTGATCAAGATGTCGTTGGGACTGTTATTGTGGGCGTTGCTGCTTGGTACTCACGCGGAGGAGAGAGCGGCGGGGGGTCGGGGTAGCGCTGCTGACTCAGATCATCCTCGTCGCCGCCGCACACCGAGCTGGTCTCCGAGGCTGCTGACTTGGCGTCCAGCTTGATGTCCGACCGCCTGGGCCCAGTGGGGGATGCGCGCGCTCGCAGTTGCTCTGGAGACACCTTCACACCAGCTTTCGCAAGCAGCCTGGGGGAAAACATGTGTAAATAGAAAGGTTTACTCTGCAAGTTAGAGTTTCTTCAAAAGTGGAGAGTAACATTGAGACCCTTGAGACATTGAAGAACAGTTTGAAGAAAGAGGTGTTCTGAATGGTTAAGTGAATACTGACTGGCTGGCAAGTTCAGGATCGAAGCGTGTGGGCATCTGCAGCACGGGCAGGTCCTTGGTGGAGATCCCGCGGTGCTGGCGCGACATGTGCGAATGGAGGGAGTTGCGCGACTTCGCCACCGTCCCGCATAGCACGCAACTGGAAATATCACAAACAAACTTAGAAATCGTATGGGTAACATGCCTATTATAAACATTTTTTTTGTAAGTCCTGTACGTTGGTCCTGCAACTGCAAGTTAATCGCAAAATGGCAGTTGCTTTCACTGCTACCTGAGACTGCTACGCTGTCAGCTACGACGTAGCAGGGGTGTGTGGGGCCGTAGCAATTAGGAGGTACTGTTTTTTTCCTTTGTCGATCTTTTTAGGAGATTTTTTCTCGACTGTAACACAGTTCTAACATTCTTCTATGTGAGTGGGACTCCGAGTCGATCGACCCGTTGAACCGTAACTGGTTTACGGAACCTTGTTAATTTGGACTTAGAACTGTAGGTACATTTGTTTACATGCATTTTTTTTAAATACAAATAAAATGTACTGACCGGTATCCCGGGCAGACGGTGTGCTTGTCCTCGAGGTGCGTGCGCAGCGTGTGCGCCGAGCGGTAGATCTTGCCGCACTTGGGGCAGGGCCGCGGGTCGGTGGCGCGCACGCGCAGCAGGTCCTGCGTGCGCCGGCACCCGCCTGCAACCACACGCTGCTCATTACCCGCTCACAGGTTTATGCTCATGTATCTTACAGCACTCATATAAGGAGGCGGACAAATTTTTCTGCCACTTTTTCGGGAGCGGAGGTAAACACGTACAGTACACAACGATAAATTTTACAACAAATTGACAACCACATATAAAATGGCATATCTTATCAAAATAGTTTCATATAACGCGCTGGGCAAATGGGCAGTGAGTTCTGGCAGAGGGGTAAGTCCGGCTTTGGTCACTCCTTATATAATTACTCGAAGTGATGTATTGTGAAAGAGGGAGCGCTACATACATGCTTATTTATGTTTATGATAAGTTTTTGGATGTTTGGAAATGCAAGATTGAGGTACTTCCGCGCAAGTAACTAAATCTTGGTTTATGTGCAATATTTCAGCAAGAGTCTAGATTGAAAGCAAGGATTGTATGCAGAGCTCTATGTTTGAAGTATATATTGCAATCTCACCTGTTAGAAGCTCTAAAGGGAAGTTGTTAATATGAAGTAACTAAACCAGACCAGCTCTACTTCGTAGTTTTATTGGTATATATGTATTTATATAAGCAGACATTTCTCTTGGGGTAAAAATTAAATTATTACGTATATATTGTATCACTAATACAATCGCAACTAGAATCGTTTACTCACATTGAACATTTGGTTAATGAAATGACTAATTTACATTTTTACGCTTAAAATTATTCTTTTATAATTATAAAGATACACGACTTTGCCTCTCAGGCGTCAGGAACAATTTCATCTACTCGCTAATGTTACCGATAATATAATTTTTAATCATTTGGAGATCTAGAAAATATGTTCCTATCAAATATGTTCCTATCGCATACATTTCGAAGGCATCCCATGAACATCTCGGAACTACTGTGGCCGCTAGACCCTGGTTGAACGTACTACTAAGTACTGTTGGCACCCACTGGCGGATTTACAGTCAAGCAAGCGATCTAAGAACTACCGTCACAACTCTACATTTCACTACAAGAATGTTTCATACTTGAAATTTATTCCCTTTCATCCAGCAGCATCATAGTTTTCCAACGCGTTTAGAGTCAAGTGACCTCTGTATTTATCTTTTGTAGTTTAGGAAAAGCGTGGTTACTAAAAGGCATTAATGGATGAGGCATCTATTCCCATTGACCGTAAATCGCTTTTAATTTAATTACACACTACAATAGATACATAATATATAAAATAATTACTTTCTATTATTATTTGGTGTTTTGTTTGTAAAATATATGCGAATGGAACAGTCCTATGTACAAGTAGTCTACTGCTTGTAGTACCCCTGCGGTCTACTGACTAGATATGTTTAGTTTAGTTATGTATATACGATTGTGCTCGCCGCGTACAATACAGCCCGCTACAATATAACACACTTTACAAAATAATCACTCTATCAATGGATGACAACTTATTCTTAACTATTGCGTCAAAAGGCATTCGATTCATTAATCTATTTCGTATTGTCTTAACTATGGTCGAAAATATATAAGGGAAGCAGAAATATACCGATGCAAGATCGCTATCGAGTTCGTATCGTTGCTAATGCGTTTGCTTTGAATTACCCTACTGCCTCAGAAGGAGGGTTATTTACTGTCGTGTTGACTATACTCTACATTAGTTCTTAACAGCAGGTATGTACGTCAATCATCGCATCGTTGTGGACGCAACCGTCAGGTGACTCATTCCTTCGTATGAAGAAATGTAAAAATAAGTAATATATAATTGACCGAACGAATGAGCCACCTGAGTGTGACAAGAGGAAGAACATAGCTGTATACACGAGTAGAAGCAACGATGGAAGTTACAGGCTCGCTCGAAGGGACGAGAACGACCCACTCAAAACTCCATAACCTATCAATGGCACCAATCATCACATATCATAATGCGCTTAGACTATTACTTACGAACAATATCAGTCTATACTACTACAAAAATAATTTTCAGTCGACTTATCGCTCTATACATCTTCGTACGAATGACAGCGCACGACTTCTAAATGCAATACGGAGGTTACGCGCTCTCCGGTACCAAAATATAAGCCGCACTCTCGATCGTCCGTGTTTCCGTTTCACAGCCCTTTTACATCAGTTTCATTTATTTGGAAGTAGATCGCGCGAGAGATGACGCGGACAGAGGAGCGCCGCGGGGGCAGGAGAGGGGAGGGGGGACTCGCTCAGTCCGCCCAGCCACAGCTCCACTTAAGCGTCTTCATGCGGTCCCACTGACGGTAGTGCTTTAAGCGCATGTGGTTCCGCACAGAGTTGGGATGGGCAAAGCGGCGCGCGCAATCTAGCACGGGACAGACGGGGCTGTCGCGCGGGTAGTGCGCGGCGAGGTGCGCGCGCGCCGCCGCCCGCGAGCCCGGCCGCGCGCCGCACAGCGGGCACTGCAGCCACGCGCTCCCGCCCGCGCCCGAATCACACTCACGCTCGCCTATCGCCGTTTTTGCCAACACGTCTCCACCGTCTGCAATGCGGACACCATTATGTTACTTTAGGCGCGTTGGCAACACCGACGATTGGCCCTACCTCCCTACCTCACAATCTGTCTTCGTTCGTTTAACCATACGCGAGTAAGGCGGCGACGGAACGGGCGCGGCTCACCACCAGGCGCCAAGCGGCGGCGGCGGCGGGGGCTGCGCGGGCGCGGGCGGCAGGAACGGCGGCCGCCCGACGTCACGCCGCCTCTAAGAGTTCTGTCGCTGGCGGATGCCGTGCGCTTGCAGCTGGTGGTTGATGAGGTAGTGCTTCGTCTTGCAGCGCTTGCCGCAGTGCTGGCACGGGAACCACTGGTCGCGGTCGGTCTGCGAGTGCACATTGAGCATATGCTGGCGCAGGTTGGAGGTGGAAGAGTAGACGCGGCCGCACAGCGGGCACTGCGGCCGGTAGCCCGGCGCCCCCGCGAGGGCCGCCCCTGTAACACAGAGGCGGCGGTTAGTTGAGCTCGAGGCTGCGCGGGGGGCGCGGGCGCGGCCTCTGCTTCACCCCGTGCATAGAATTCATGTGTATTTGCATGTACTGGCGCGTCTTGAAGGCCTTGCCGCAGAGCGGGCAGGAGTGCGCGAGGTCGCGCGCCGCGTGCACGTTCAGGATGTGCTGCTTGAGGTTGCTATTGTTGCTGTACAGCTTGCCGCACTCGGGGCAGGTGGGCTTGGCCGGCTCACCGTTGGCGTACGAGGCGCCGTAGGGCTGCAGCTCGCCCTTGTCGCCGCAGCCGGCCGCGCCCGCGCCGCCGCCCGCGCCCGCGCTCGCCCACGCCGCTCCTGTGACGCAGACGCGCGCGCTCAGTGCACACCCCTACTGCCCGCCGGTACAACGCGCATCAACATTCGCTATCCTAGCCATCCTACTATTTTCGCTAACTTCCATCGTTACTATTCAAATTACCCACTTGCCCTGATTTTACTATTCGATATCGTTCGCGTTTTGCGGTTCGATAGAGCAATTGCGTAGTTCTAGTTAATTGTTATTGACGGCCATGCGCTACATGACTCGATAATGTACAATTAATGATTTATGTGGCTTCTATTGTTCTAGGCTCTCGTTTACTATTATGAGATACTACATTAAAGTTGCGAGTACATTTCCATTCGATATAAGGGCGTCATTATCGAGTCATGTGAGGTTAATGTTAGTTAGTAAGAAGTAAGTGTGTGTATTGTGCATGTGATCGGGTCAACTTACCGAAGTTGTCTGGGATGCCTGATGGGCCTGGTAATCCTGGAAAACCTGTAATTGAGAGCATCTTGATTAGGAAAGTGACATATATTTAGGATGCATTGCTTTTTTGTCCAACAAAACTTGGTTCCACGTCAAATCCCCTAGGTTAGGTAGCCGACCCCGACAGAGAACGGGATAAGGCAAGGAGAATGATGAGGTTGCTAGCAATGCTTGCTTTTCGTAATATAATAAATTGCTTGGCAGTTGGCACTGTACCTGGCAAGTTGAGGAGTCCCGGGAAGTGTGGCACGGTGCCGTTTGGCTGCGGTTGCTCCTCGTAGTCCTGCGGTTCTTGCTTGGCTCGTGGTTCCTCTGTGTCACTCGCTCCGGCGTCTGATGATGAGTCCTCGCCTTCGCCGGACTGAAGTCAAACGACAAAGTTAAAAACTACATAATACTATGACGAGAGTGAAGAGAATCACTAAATACTTGCTCTGCATAATTATGTAAGAGCTACATACCTACTAGAGCTCTATTTTTTTGTTACTCAAAATCTAAAAATCCCTTTGACTTGACTTTAAATAGAGACAGTAGAGACGGATAAAAATATCATCAATGAACTGACCAGATTGTTAGAAGTGTTGAGATGCGCGTTCTGTGTGTCCATCTGGTGCGCGAACATGCCGAGCTCGTGGCCGTTGGTGCCGAGCCGCTCCAGCCGCTCGGGGCTGGCCCCCTGCGCCATCAGCTGATCCGTCCTAAACCAGGAAATTGAAGGGTCTGTAAATCTACGAGTAGGGGCAAACGGTGGTCACGGTCAGAACAAAAAAAATAAAAACAAAATAAATAAAATGCGAACAGAAGCGATAGAGTAAAATAAAGAAAACAATGAAGTAATTTTAACCACCCAGAGAAAGCGCTTGCCCAAGTAGTTTTGAATAAAATCTACTGAGGAGATCTAATTTCCAAGGGGTAAAAAGTAACAACTGAGACACGATATGATAAAGTTCTGCAAAGTAGGTATCATATTTAACATCATGTTCTGCCACATCAGAGAACCAGTACAAGCAACCCAGCAAGCTTAATCCATGTAGCAATACCTGGACTTGAGCTGCGCCTGGTAGAGGTCGGAAGACCTGGCGCGCTTCGGCGGCGGCGTGTGCGTCTGGTTGTCGTCGGGGCGGCGCAGGCGCCGGCCCTCGCGCGGCTCGCGGCTCTCGCGGGACCCCGCGCTGCCTGACTCCGTCCACGATGACGCTGACTGAGGAGGTGAGTTGGTGTTTAATTCACTGATTCAGGAAACCTAGTATCAGTCTATTACTGGACATACTAGCTAGCCCACCATTTCTACTTAGTAAACTGCGTTTAAAAAATAAATACAGCGTATAAAGTGGCAGCATTTACGAATGTATCACTGTCACACTGCTGTCGCTAACACTCCCGCCAAGAACGCCGGCAATAGTAGTGGTAACCATGTTTAAAATTGGATAGTTCTGATCAATTTGGCGTCCAATCCAGGTCATTAGTGTCTGACATGAGTGTCTTGTTCAAATATCCACTTACTGGTGAGGCTTTCTGGTCGATGGTCCCGGGAGCGCTGGGCTGCGGCACGTCGGTCAGCCCGCGCACCTGCAGCAGCTGGGCGGCGCGCAGGAACTCCTTCAGCTGCTCCTGCCCGATGTTCACCTCGCCTTGGTACATGAACCTGAACACACAGTTCATGTGTTGAATTCAGGTTTCATAAAGTTGATGTTACGAAATTAATGCTTGAACGCTTCATTGAAAAACTTGCTTGCTTGTCTTATCAAATACGCTAAAACTATATATTTTTTTAAAGTTATCTCCTACCTGCAATTTAGATCATTAAACTGGCGATTGTACCTGAGTAAGCTCTCCATGTCCTTATCGTGGACGTCCCGCAGGATGACGATGGGATGTGAGCAGGGGTTGGCCTTCAGTAGTCTCCGGAAGTAAGGACTGCATGCTGATAGGACCACCTAAGGTCAAAATGAATGATAATAAGCATAGGAAAAATATAAACATTTTTCAAACATTTCTCGGACAATTATTTTTTCAAAGTAGGTATGTGACATAGAATTACTTCTTCTTACGTCTGGTATGTGTCGTGATTTTGTTGCTCGCTTATTTGCTATTATATATTTTTTAAGACGGGAGTTTATTCCAGCCAGCAGTGTGGTGCTCGTTGATTCGCGGACGTACCTTGTGCGCGGTGAAGGTGGCTCCGGCGCAGGCCAGCGTGACGTCCACGAAGTCCTCCTCGTCGCGCAGCCGCCGGAAGGAGGACACCATGGCCGAGTGGAAGTCGTTCCAGCGCAGCGAGTACTGCTGCTCGCCGCCGCCGCCAGCGCCGCCTGGACACACACAGGTACACGCTTACATTTGCTATTTATTGCTATTATTTATTGCTCTAAGATAGTCTCATACTAATACATTTTAAAAGTGTGTGGCGGTGCGTGCGTATGCTGCATGCAGTCCACATTATAAGTCCTGAAACACGGTATCAAAATGTTTCAATCAATCGTTATTGAAACAACTTCCATTTGTCGACACTTTTCCTTAGTCACAACACTTGAACAAGCAGGCGGGTAGCCCACCTTTTTTCCTCACCGTCGTCACTTGGCCAACTGTATGTAATGTAGGTATGACTTTAAAGATAAGATTTACATGACATTGCCGTACATTGTGCTATTCAATGTACTCAGAATCGAACAAAGATGCGCTAAACCTTCCTAGGGACACAAATATTTATTCATCCGAAGAACAGGAAAACCAAAACAATAAAATATTTTTTAACGAATATTTATCAGTAGAAATCCACTTAGTTCAAATTCAACAGAATTCTGATGAATACATTGAAATATCGAATTTGTCGTACATTCAAAAATCAGTTACTTAGTCATGCTTTTGCGCTTTGGCTTTCTGAATTCGTAAAACGATCCAAATTCAAGATAATCTCAACATTCGAATGCGTGTTCAAACCTATGGCTATCTCGAAGTCGGTTCATTCGGATTGTAACATTTATAGTTCGTTCCGCTGGAATGGAGAGTGTCGCGACGTCCCTATAAATAGCAGGTCCCGATGGTAGGTACTTAGCGAGCGGACATACTTGAGGAGAATACACGATAGTACTGAAATAAAAACTGTTAGTCAGATTGTTAGTGGCGGCGCCTCGCGGGTATTACTGGCGCGTGCTCTTCCTCGGATTGCGTTCAATCCTAACTTTCAAACTTTTATCACGGTTTTAAATATTCTGTTTACTTACACAAACATATTGCATTGCTAATTGCTATTCGTGCAAACTCTGGTATAGATGAGTATGGTCGTAATATCGTCGTACAATGTCCGAAAACAACAAAACATTTACGAAATTTGGCGAAAATTTGCAAACGGTGGGTCACTGGACACTAAATATTATGGCTGCGCAACTTTACAATTGTAATGTCCCTATTTTTATTGCTATGCCGACTCGGGTTCGAATTCCATCCGGATAAATAATCCATGTCCAATACCAGCTTATGACTTTCATACCGCTTTACCGTACTTAGATAGTGTCTAGTTATTTCGCTACGATTAGATTTTAATATAATAGATGGTAGTTGCCTGCACGGGGTCACACATCCCTCCAGATACTGATAGGGTGCATGCAGATCATGAAACTGAACAACTTTACACTAGATTTTTTTGTTTGTGTTTTACAGTGTAACAGAGAAAATGAAGATGGATATTTACATCACACCTAATTACGATATAGAATTGAACGAATTCAAAAACTAACATCGAAGTTTTCAGTTCGCTGTTATTTCCTGTTTTCAAATAAGCTTCGCAAACAGTCGGAGCAAAATTAGATTATTTTACAAAATTCACGGAAGACAGCAGCAGAAAACCGATTACCTACATTGTAACAAGATAAATCTTCGAGAAACATTACAAAGCTTCAGCCGGTCTGTGAGTTTTCCTTGTTTTGTTCTTTAGCACCAGGAACAGGCGAGGCTCCCTGCGTCGCGTCGTGTCGCGCGTCGTCGCGCACCCTCCTCTCATCCGCCTTTGCATACATTTTATAATTTTTTGACTGAAAAAATATCTGTCGCATCTTTATCTCTACTTGGTTCGGAATAAGGCGCCTGCAATATCTGTATACTGATATTGGGGATAATTTTATTCAACATCTATTTTTCATTCGACTCCAATTCGTCGATTGGAATTGGGTACATACAGCTGCTGCACAGCTGCTTTGGGAAAGATAGAGAATTTCGCATAATAAATTATTTTTCTATGATCATCATAACCGGAATCGTAAACAAAACCACATTATTGTGATAAAAATGTTAACCAAACGAACTTCACACGTTTCGTCATTTCTGTTCGCGTTAACCTGTCGACTGCCGCGAAAGGTCATTCCGGTCCCGCTACACGCAGGTACCCACTCGTGGGAGCTGCACCCGCCGCCGCCGGCCGCCTGCACCCTCCCGCGGGTGATAAATGTCCCGAACACGCCGAGATTACGCCCCACAACGATACCGACGTTTGATTCCCGACACTTGAAAGGGGTTCGCATCGCAACTCATTTCCATGAGAAAATGTCCGCTTTTCAATACGACTGCTGTAGCTAGACAATGCGGGATAGCGATACTCGAGACACGATGAAACAGTATTGTGTAGTCTAGACTGCATTACTACGCAAAGTTGTATATCGTTGCTAACTAAAAGTTTTGATTAGTTTGATGATTAAACTTTACATTTGTAGAGTTTATACATATTATAAGCTAGGGGATAACTTTCAGTTTTAATTTTAATTTGCTTAATTCTAATAGAAAGAATTCTAAATTCAAGAAATAGTTGCCATAATGATCAGTATGATTAGATATTTTACGCTCTACTATAACTTGTTTTGCATAGCTTGCTTGTCGAAAGATAAAACGTGGGATTTTGTGATTCCTTTTTAAAATAATGAGAAAATATCCTTAATCTTGAGTAAACGACAGAAACATCATTAAACAAGAGCGGTGGCGATCCCCCGACGGCGGGCTGGCGCTGGCGGGGGGCGTCCTGTGGGGGATGATCCTGCGGGACCGGGGGGTCGCCTGCCTCCCCGGGGGAGGGGGAGGATATCAACGAACTCGCATCGTGTACGTGTGACGGGTGACGGGTGGACGACACGCGTGCCCGCACAATATACATTCTGTTGGTAAACAATTCACTTGTCTCGCGTAAATATTCTAATGGAGGGTTGCGTGTCAGATTCCGCGCTTATTTTATCCTTCCTAGACTTTCCCAGATGATTTGTTTAGGAGTCTCTTATACGAATGTGGGAGGCTGCATGCATATGCATGCCGCGACTTCTAGTTGGAATATCTTCAGTAGAATATATGGATTCTATCTAGATTATCTGATTGGATTTGATAGATGCTTGCCGATTCAGCACAGAGAAGAATCAGGATATAAATGTACTTTTGCAAGTATCAGCTGATTGATAGCAATGCTTATTTTCTTGTTTATGCTTTGAGCAACGGTAGGTTTCGTTTTAGGTACAAATTATTCAGGTACTGGTAGATACATAGAGTCCGAAAAGGCTTAATAAAAAAAAACAGTGAAGTCCGTTTAAATTAAAATATAGAGCAATACTATAGAAAAAGCTTCGTAAACTTTTAATTTTCTGCAAGACAATCAGATATAAAAATAAACAAATATTTTATCAAAAACTGAACTTATCGCGGCGTAATCTAGGTGCCATGAAGAGCTGATTATCTATTTTAGATACGTTTGTAGTCACTTGCTTTTTGGTAAACTATAAAGTTCGCGGCCATAGATATGAAAAACAGAAGGAGAAAAAGTAACTACTTATATCAGGTTTGTATCGCGCAACGTAAAAAGTAATAGCCAGGTACTTTCTCATTCTGACCTTTGCTACGGCGTAGCGCGCGTAGCCCTCGCTGTTTGTATCAAATGCTGCGACTATAGCTACAAAAGGCAGGTTGTGCATGACGGTTGAGGGTTGTATAGCTCACCTGTGTCTGTGGCCATGGCGGCGTGGTCTGCGTGCTGCGCGGCGGGCGCGGCGGGCGGCAGCGCGGGCTCGGTGCGCGCGCGCGTGCTAGCTGCGTGCAGCGGCAGCTCCACTCCCGCGCATTCCACGCGCGCCGACACCGCCGCCACTTTGATTGCTCTCTCTTCTTCGCTTTCAAAATTTCCACCTCGTGGATTCCACAACTTTGCTCTGTGCTTCTCTCACTTCGCTCTTCACGCTTCGTTCCTTGTTCTTCGCGCTGTGTTCCTTGCTTTTTGCGCTCCGATACTTGCTCTGCACGTTTCGCAACACTGCTTTTAATTACTTTGCTATTATACAACTTGCTTCTTTATTCATTTCCCTTATCTAGCGCGTATTTCTTTAATATGTTGCTAAATTACTTAAATTTAAAGCTTGTTATTGTGTTTTGAAATTGCGTCTTTAGGATGTTTTTATTCCTGAAAAATTCATTTTAGGTTATTGAAGAATAAATTTTGAGTTATTTATTTTATAGAACGAGCGGCGGTACTTGTTAGAAATACATTTTGTAATTCAAAGTTCCGATCGAGGTTTGAGAAGGGCGTCAGATAGAGTGCATCATTTGAAAATAATTATATTTGGTATTAGATAAAATTAGTAGGTAACTGTGTAAATTAAATGCAGTTTGTAATTACGTTCATTAGTTTTTCAACTTACGCAACATTTTGAATTGCTCCTAAACGATGTTTAAGACGTGATTTGCGGCTATTACTCATTTTATTTTACATACCTATGACCACAGTAATTATTTATTAATTAGCATGTAAGAAACTGCCATGACGCTTAGGCAAATTGCTTCATGACTTTGTGTATAATCAAAACATATTAATTTGCAGCCGCAAATTCTAATTCTAAATATTGTTTTATTTTTAGTTTTATTCGTAAAATGCATAGGTACGTCTTTACTTCCTTGAATGGATTTTAAAAATATTGTAAAGTGTTTTAATTTGATTCGTGCGTGTACTTACGTAAACTCTATTTTTTTTAAGTTAAATCACTATATTTCAATACAAACTTAAGATCTGAGGCCCAAACCTACGCACATGCAGCACCCGTGATGCAATCGTTAACGAAAACTCAATTAGCACAAAGTTTGACATATGTATGATGCACTCGCACTGGTATGGGTGGTGGTGTGGAGGAGTGCTGGCGCCTGCAGCGCGCGGTCTCCACCGATCGGCAATTTACACCCGGTGCAACGATCGATGGCGCGCCCTGCACCGCCACAATACGGGAGGAGCGGCCAGATAGAAATCAATACGATGTCCATCATCGCATGCACCCTCCTCCGCCCCCGCCAGCCCCGCCGCACCGCCCGCCGCCTGCGCCTTGCACCCTCTCAGGGAAATGCATTTTCCACCACCTCACCGTCCGCACCCTCTTCGCAACTCGATCGGTCACTCGTATTTAAAAATTCAAAAAATTAGAGCAATTATTTATTTTTTGCAATGTCCGGTTAGTTATGCACCGCTCGGTCCGTTTGGTTGCGTACCTGACGCACGCGTGCTTCCCGTAGCGCGTCACGCGGGCGACTGTCGCGCGGCGCGGCTCGGCGGCTCGGTCAGGCGGGCTGAGAATAAACAGCGTGGGGCGCCGGGCGGGGCGGTGCAGCCTGCACGCCCACTCCGCCCACGCCCGCTGCCCGCTGCCCGCCGGCCACGGCCGCGCGCTGGCCGCTGTGCGCGACCGCCGGCCACCAGCGCGACCACCGCGGCCCGGCAGGACAACACGCGCGGTGCACGATATGGCACACGAAAGTTGACTTCCTGCCGGCTATTGCAAATGTATCAGCTGATACATTCACTATATAAACTTTTGTGTAACCTCTGTTTTCTCAAATTCTTATCATTACATTTCGTTGCTGCAGATACTAAGTAGATATTTGCAAAGCACAAAAGATGTTTCTTGTGCCATTGTGACGATCAAACCGTGCATTTTGACTAAGATTTCAACTCAAGATGTAGAGTTTGTGTAGTTAAGATTGGTAGAGTTAGGTAGGGCGAGTACAAGGGCGAGTAGGTTGAGAAGCTTGGTTATGGGATCTGATATCATTTTCACTATAAGCCATATGCACCCGACTTAGACACATTTTACCTAAATTTGTGATTTTACCTGAAAATTTTTCTGTTTATTGCGTTAGTCAGTCTGCAAATTATGCAAAAAAATAGGTGTACCTAGAATTATGCTGCGTTTTATACCGCCAGTTTTTATTCTTTTTTTTACTCAATTTGATTTGCCTTGAGATAGTTTTAAAAAAGACAATCTCTTATTAGCACCTACGATAGTCCGTTTCTGTTAAAACACGATGATAGAGATATTAATTAAAAAATAATTGACAGTTTAGTTTACATATTGATCTTTGTGTTGATCTCATCATAGTTTCTGTGCGTGGCAATAGAAAAGGCAACATGATCGCCTCGCAAATATTCGCAATCCATTCCCGAAATACGGAAAAAAAAGGAGAGATCGCTGGGATTTACGATCGGCGAGACACATTTTCTATCGCTAGGACCGCAGGCAGGCCCAGCAAAAGAAAATATAAAATAAACTATTCAAATGTTTCTACCTAGAAAGAATAATGCAACAGTTTATTTTCCTATCGGCGTCTTTAGCTATGTACAGCAAAACATACGCCATTTATGCTTAGTACTTGTGCTAAATGAATTACTGAATAAATAGGATGGTGGATGGCATGTCATATTATAAGCTGTACTATCCCATTAGTGAAAAGTAAGCCTTTAACTCTCCAAATAAAGGATTAATGGATGTAGGTACTCATCAAGTGTGAATATGTGGTCAAGGAAAACGAAAACAGCACTTTCCCGGTTCGCTTTTATCACGATATTTATACATTAGGCGGCCAAACAACATCCCTGAAGGCTTCCGGGAGCTCGGGCCGCGGCCGGCGCCGGCCAATCATTCGTCAACCGGCCGGGGCGCTGTAAATCTTGCAGGCGCGGGGGTCACACCCCGACCCCCCGCACCCCCCGCGCGCCCTGGGGGGGGGGGTTACGTAACATCCGGAAGTGCGGATTAGGAATCAATAGTGCGCCTGTAATCATAGTTGTGGAGTAATCGCAGTAACTGCGCTGTTTGCGATGCGCGAGTACCGCGCGCCCGCGCCCACTTGCCTCGAGATGCCCCTACATTCCGGATCCGGACATGGACATCACTTTCGCATGTCCAGTATTATTGTTATGATTTGTTGATTATATTATATTATTAATTATGATTTAATAATTTGTCAAACGTTTAGCAATACTGTGAGATGATAAGATTCTCGAAGTAAAAAAGACACATTTAATTACTAATAGTACTTTCATCATGTTTTATATTCAAATTCAGAAATTTGTTATTTTCTAGGACTCATGCAACCCTTCTTGAAAATAACTCAGTACGTGTTAATACATCTTAATGTGGACGAGTTAAAGAAATTGATACAATCATCTTTCGATATTTTTGTCAATTGATTTAATCTTTCTGATTACTGTGCAGTTTTTTGAATTGCTTTAAATTTAGTTAAAAGATAATGACGCAGCCAAAGGACGTTATCATAAATCCACATTAAATTACCCCTTGTGACCGCTGATGGTGGACGGTGGATGGTGGACGCACATTACATCGCAACGCAAATAATCCGCGACGCGGGCAGTCTTGCCCCCCCTCGCCTCTCGCGCCCCCCCTCACTAGCCTGCGGGGCGGGCGACGGGGAGAGGGCATCATCGCCACCTCATCCGTCACGACGACTGCTGGAGGTGACAAATGCCTCGGCCACTTCATTAGGGGACTTATTAAAACTCAGGGTTTGAGGCATCTGCTACTCTACTACACCTACTTACAGTTTCAGTACATAATACAGTCTAGATACAGTTATAAGTTCAGAGTTAGGTAATTTAGTCTTTAATAACAACAAAATAAGATTAGATCTATCCGGTTGTAATCTTAATAGAAATGGTAGGTAATCAAATTATAAGGAAGACAGTAACTGACTCTATGTAAACTTCTTAAAAACATTTCCTAGTAGCTGGTATATCTACCTTTTTTATTGTTTTTATCCTCACCAAACAATCGTAGGAAAATTTAGCGCTCCCGTCAAGACATCTATAGTTCAGCTGTTCCCCGAAACTTGCCCCCCTCCGCAGAGCGATACATGCCCCCCCCGTGGCAGGGGTGCCCCCCCGGGCCGGTAATGAGGCGACCGCACTACGCTCTTTATGTGCATTTCTTTTCTCGCACGAAATGAGTTACGAAGTACTAATGGCGTTTTCTTCTTCGAGGTCTTCTTTTACTTTATTTTGACTTGGTATGGCTTTCATTCCGATTCAGGCAAAGCTTAAACTTAGTTACTAAGAACGTATACATTTTGAAAATCAGTGATAAGTAAAATGACGGGGTTTTGATGTAATTTTTTGTTTACGCTTAAGAAGTTATAATAAAGTAGCATTATTTATCAGCATTATTAAAAAACAAAAAAAAGTCATAGGAGATCAACTAATTCCTCCTTGATAAAATAGGTAGTCAAGAAAGTAATAAACAAAGGGTTACAAATAAAGCTTTATATGTCGGTAATTGAAACATACTTGGGTCCAATGATTAGAACCTTATCCAAATACGTATTTCATTCTCATAACTATCTGTAGGTATACAAAAAGTAGAGTACAAACAAAAGTAACAATACCCAGTCCACAATTCTCCGAAGAGCGTGCGAAAATAGCGATATCGAGTAGTGAAATCGATGGTGTCACGAGCCGACATTAGGAAGCTCGCGCGGCCCTTTGTACGTACAATTGCGCACTTAGAGGGGGCAGGGGGCGGCTGGGGGGTCACCGCCCCCCCAGGGCCGGACACGTGGAAAGCGCCCGCTGCAAATGTTATTGATGTACTCTGCCGACTGCCGAGCCAGATATTATCGCCCCTATTTATATCAGGGCGGTCTTTCAACACTTTCGGTTGCAATTTTGCGTTTAAACGATTTTGAGATGATTCATTTAAACGTGAAACCATCGTCTTGGTCACACACCAAGTATGACTCATACCTACAGACAAACTCCTGTTATCAAATCTACCAATATTTTTGTAAAACATTGTCAGATCAGACACTATATTTTCAACACTATTGAGTTTTATTTAAATGTGCATTGTGCAACCAAACCACTGATTCGGTCACAAAACCATTCTTTAAATATAAAACTCGTAATATTTCTGTAAACAAATTGAAATGAGGCCACCAATAGCCACCAATCGTTGTGGCTGTTTATTCAGTGGCGATGACAGCGTAAACAGAGCAATTTGTCGCCATAACCGTAAACAAACGCAACGAGAGTCGCGCGGGAGACGGACGGGCGTCGTCCGTCTTCCGTCCGTCGCCTCTCCGGCCGCCATCGCCTCCGCCAGCCAGCCAGCAATCCTCCATCGAGCCGCGGTAATGAGCTCGGGCACCAATCACTGACACAACAAATGTACCCACCGAGCGCTATATTTTCAATAGATAGCGTCCGTCAGCGTCCCCCCCCCCTGTGCCCTCGTCTTCCCCCCCTCCCCCCGGCTATATTTGGCGGCGGGTGACCGCACTCACGCACCGGAAGTCGCACAGCCTTCAGTTTATTGAAGCCAAATGCGAGATTTCTTTCACGTAGACTGTTTTCTTTTCGTGCAAATGGAATATTTTATGAGACACGAGTTTTTGTTTTGCTATCGGGGCTGTGTTCCATTGTTTGAAACACCCACGGATATATATTTTCGTCTTTGCCGTAGAATGGCAAGTTAAACATTAGGTAGTCGTTGTATTAGCGCAGATTAGTTTTCGATCCGGGAGGGGTCGTATCGGGAAAATTATTCACCCCTTCACAGTACAACGTACCCGAATAGAATTATCCCATTTTATCCACGGCCTGATTTCACAGTATACTTGTGGTGGGTGGATAGTTTTGCCAGTGCTAGGTATCGAAGTATCGTATCGTAGCGTAAATTTATTGCCGATAATAGATTGGGTGCCATCAACTTTATTAAGTTGCATAGATATCGGCTCGTATTTTAACAGACAATCATCATTATCATATAAACAGCTAGCAATTAGGTTGATATGTCAAAAATACTAAATTACTAATGATGATATTAATATGTTATTCGACAGTAATGATCGAATTGGGTTAAATTTTTGTATAAAGTATTGTCTCATTATATCGCTATAATTATAAAAGGAAATAGAATGGTTGTATCAAAAACATATAAATAATAACGGTGACAGTAATAAAGCCAGAAGAATGTAGAGTCACGGGGGGCAGCGGGGTCACACGTCCGGCACCGGCGGTTCACTAGTGTCATGTTATTATATGGCTGACAATTTAGGTTTATGCGATATTTTTGGCTAATCCATGCGTATGGAAATAGATATGTAGATTTTGCATTCCTGGTTATAAATTATCTAGTCTTGTAAGCAGTGATTGAAGATTGTAGCAGCACAAGTTTAGGCGACACCTACACTTTTTTATTATTTTTAAACGTGAATGTAGTAGGTTAGCAAAGAATAGTAAGTATTAGCCAAATTATTAGTCACGTAAACAAGTACCCTAGATAGTGATGAATAGTCAAGTACAGTAGCTGCGGAGGCTACGTGAGCTACGGCGTAGTAAATTAAAAAAATCAGGTTACGGGACTTTGAGGCACAACGTAGTTTGTTGTTTAACTCTTCTTCTGTAATATCAAGTCGTCGAACTGTGTGATAAGTAACGTAGATACAACACTAGTTGTGACACGGGCACGTCCCTAATTTGTCAAGCTGCTTTTGTTCTAGCCAGTTGAATAGCGATTTTTACATAAATAAGTAATTTACTAAAATTGGTGTGTTTCACTATTAGGAACAGCATAAAACCATACAAGATCGCTTCTACCACTCAAGTCCCGCGGGTGCCGATCGGCACCCGCTATTCTGACCCTTATTGCGACGAAACTAAGCTTCCTATTGCTTTGGAATGTTCTGAGAGTTATGACCTTAGGATCTAAGCTGTCAAATGACGTATAAACCATAGACAACGGATGTTGTAGTGATGTCGCAATCTGCCGCCGAAAACCGGTCCGCGAGCCTTTTTTTGACAGCTACTTTGGCTCGATTTATACGCACACACAGTGCGACTTAGCTTTATTTTATTTTTTTTAAGCGCATTGATGCGTTCATGAATTTTTAGACGAAAAAAACCGCTTGACAATTGGTGAACGAAAACCAGAGCTACAAAGGAATTTTCGGGAGCGCGCGCTCCGCTATTTAGTATGGCGCGCGCCGCCATTTTTGTATGGGCTGAGCTAGACGGGTTAACATACACAACACACATGGTGACAGCGAAGTAGAACCCAAATGGAGGAAGAACTCAAAAAACTGCGTGAGCAATTGCTCCTCCAACAAAAGGCCATAGAACGGCTCACAGAGGAGGCAAAGCAACCTATAGCTGCAGTAGGAGTATCCGCACCCCCTCCACAGCAATTTAGTTTTAAAGCGTGCGAATGGACCGCGTGGATAACCCGCTTCGAGCAATACCGGGAGGCAACAAAGCTCAAGCACACGCCAACCGAAACGCAAGTAAATACATTGCTATACTTAATGGGCAGCAAAGCCAACGATATAATTTCATCGCTAAAACTTACCAATGCTGAAATGAAAAGTTACGAAATAGTCAAAGCCAAATTCGAATCCTACTACATAACAAAGAAAACTAAAATGTACGTAAGGGCGCAGTTCAATCAACGAATACAAAAAGAAGGTGAGACTGCAGACGACTTTATAACTGATTTACATAAGATAGGCAAAAAATGCGAGTATGGAATTTTAGAGGACGAACTGGTCCGAGACAGAATAGTAGCTGGAATGAAAAATCATGAACTGTCCAAGCAAATTCAAAACTTACAAGAGGAACCGACTCTCCAAACCGTAATAAATAGAGTAAGACACGCTGAAGTAGTCGAAGCAGGCATGGAACTATTAAACCAAAGAGCCCACTGTAGCACTGAGGCTGAAGTGCATCAAATCCAAAAGAAATGGAATAAGCCTAAACAGTATGATAGTGGCGAAGACACATGCCGAAGATGCGGTAAGTTCCCTAAGCATAAATTTACCGAATGCGAAGCTGCTAAATCGATGTGCAAGACATGTGGTAAAAAAGGCCATTGGGCAGCAGTCTGCTGGAATAATAAAGAAAAAAAAGAGGGAAGAGCCTCAAGAAACGTCCATGAAGTCGAAGTACAAAGAGACGAAGATGATTTTTTCTTTGGAACCATAGAAAGAAAAATAGATTCTGTACTGAACATGAAAAATAAAGCAAAATTTGTCAATATCAAGATAAATAATCAGTTTGTCAAATTCAAGGTGGATACTGGAGCATCTGAAACCGTTATAAGCCCAGAGTTGCGCAAAGCACTGAACTTGCCTGATCCAATACCAGTTAACGAAAAACTGTGGGGTCCATGCAAAATAATGCTACCAGGAAGAGGCGTATGCAAAAATGTCAAAATGTCATGGCAAGGATGCAACAAAGTTACTGATATATACATACTAAAAGATCAGGAAACTCCGCTATTAGGATTGCCGGAATGCGACGCCTTTGGAATTATAAAGTGGCATGAAGAAGCCCAAGTCATGCAAGTGTCAAGCGAGCTCAAACCTGAAGAAGAATTCTCACAAGTATTCCAAGGACTAGGCACTATGAAAGGCAAATACAATATACAACTAAAAGAAGATGCCATACCTTACGCCGTGTCCGCTCCAAGGAATATATCAGTTCCTATAAAGGAAAAGGTCGAAAAAGCCATAAATGAACTAAAAGACATGGGTGTGATCGAGCCAATAACACATCCAACTCTCTGCCGCACAAAACTTAAATGCAGTATGGAACATTTTAGTACTTTTGAGTAAAACGCACTTAAAGTTTTGAATTTTAATCTTTTAATATTACTATATTATGTGTTGTTTTGAAAGAGTTCAAAGAGTTTTTTTTGTGGATTAGAGGGCAAAGAATTCATTTTGATCATTTAAAATTTAAAAATATTTTTACAAAGTATATTAAACTTTAAAAAACATGATATGACTAGGACTATCATCTATATAATATAGTTATAGTTTTCACATAAACGCAGTAAAATTGTACCTTACTGCGCGTTTAATTTGCTATTTTTGAACTTACTGCGTTAATGATAATAAATAGTTGTTTTCATGATGTAAATTATACGTTAATCAGGACTAAATTAACCGTGTAGAACTGGTATTTTGTGAATAATAATAAAAAAAGAATCGAATCATATTTTTATTTATTTCTTGCACTGAAATGAAAACGAAAACAAAGTTAAACATTCTTAATTTTAAACAAATACTAATTTACGAACAATGTATCTTCGTCACTATTATTAAGATCTTCATCATTATTGGTAGGCAGATTCATCCAAAACGTTCTCCTATTTTCTGGCATGAGCGGTACCAATACTTTTAAAATATTGTCCTTTCTGCTTTTAGCGATTCCTCTTATGGACTTTTTATTATATATTTCGGGAAATTTGCGTGACTTTACAATTTTTACAGGAAGAAAATCCAATGTGGCTTTTAAATTATCACTAGAGCTATATTCTAGGAAAAAATTACCTCTCTGTGCTTTAACACATACAATATTTTTTAAATAACATCGAGGAGTTATTTTGCGGACTCTTGTTTGGGAAGAAATGTCTTTGTATTCGTAGAAATCATCAATTGTCATTATCTTTACTACGTTCTTTTTAGAATTTGACTCTTGAACAGCAGATACAAAATCATTAAAGTCATAAACTTTGTTTTTGCGTTTCAGAGACAGTTCAACCTGGTGATGAAAACTGTCAGCGCTCATGAAGGAATGTCCAGGCTCAAAATATTTTATTGTTATTGTTTCAGCTGAAATTAAATCACTGTTAACGATGTTCACAAGAAACGAAAAAAATGCCCAGTTTTTATTTTGCGATGAGCAATTATCAGCCCAAATTACAAAGTGGTTAGCGTCTCGGTTATGAATAAAAAATGCCCTGAACGTAGATATAATATCCTCTTGGTTTCGACCGGCGATTGTTTCTGGCCAAACTGCTGCAAATGGAAGATTTTTTCCTGAAGTTGTTCCTAATGGGACAAATGTTTCATTAAAGACGATCACGCGCGGGCAGAATATGGCAGCTTTAAATTGATCAATACGTGGCAACATGATCACTTTCTGCAAATCTACCGAACAATAAACAATGTCATCATCCGATTTCTTCGATCTTTCGACATCACGCTGATAATCCGCTCGAGAAGTCTTGTATCTTTCATGATGTATTTGGTACGAATTACAAACTTCACAGTCTTTATCAGGATTAAGAACATGATCTTTATTATGTTGGTGAAAATAAGCGCATTGCTCGCATTCTTCATGTCCAAGATTTGCAAATGAAATATTTAAATCACCTCTTACGATCTTTCTGTAATGTTCCGAAGATACTTTAATATTGGGATACTCATTACAAAAATCTTTATACATAGAAGCTATGTTTATGTCACTGGGCAGGTACAGTCGATTAGGAGCGTGCTCTCGTCTATAATGTGAAATAGATGGCTGATATTTCATAATATGTTGCTTTATCATTTCTCTGTCTATTTTGTTTTCCCTGATGTACTTCCCTCTTTTGATTGCTTGTTGATCAACCGGTTTTTTTACAGCCTCTAAAACTCTGCGATCATTTTTTGGATTATAACCTAAAGTGGTTAGGAAAAAATATTTACACACTTCAATTCTTTGGTCGTCTTCTGAAATGAAATGGTAAGCATGAGTAATTTTTCTTCTTAAAACGTTCTTTGTATTTGTTTTTCTTCTCTCTACTTGCAATATGTCTACCAATCCCTTAATAAATACTCCTTGCGACTCCCAATTTAATTTTCTGAAGCTGCTATGAATATTTTTTCTCAAATTCACATCAAATTTCTCTGAACAGTTTTTATTGCAAGAGCAGGGTGGTTTTATAATAAATTTTTCATCATTCAATTTTTCACGCTTTTTTGTAATTCTGGTCTGTAAATTCTCTTCGTACAGTTTTCTCTTCCTTAAATTTCCATCTTTGGTTAGTAAAGGACCTTCTGCTAATGGGTCGGTGCTGTTAGGTTTGTGTTGAGAGCATTTATTATCAGCTTTTAAGTTAGTGAAATGATCGAAACATAACAAACAAAAACAAGTGTCACAAGTGGTAAAAACTTTTTCTTTACAGTCAACAAATTCACAATGCTGCTCATGTTTCGGAAAATTTAAGGAAATTTTAGTTCTAGCTGATACAGAATTACTTTTCGCATTGACGTTAGATGTTTTAGCCAGGTTATTCTTATTTTTTTTGTTCTTGTGTTGTTTTTTATCGTCGTTATTTATAACACAAGTGGCAAGAGGTAAGTGTTCATCACATTTGTTTTCTGTTTTTATACCATCGAAATGATCCAGGCATAACAAACACGAGCAGTCATCACAAGTCGTAAAAACAGTATTTTTGCAGCCACGATATTCACAATGTTGAGAATCAGGTTCACTGTAGCAACTCTTTTGTTTTTCTTTAGATACAGTTTTTTGTTTTTCCATTTTATTGTCGGTTATATTGTTAATAGTGTTAGCTGTATTGGCCTTTTTTACAATTACTGTAGATATTATATGAAACTTTTTTTGTCCGGATCCATCATGGTCAGTAATCGTAGATGGAACAATGTTCTCTTTGTTGGTTGAGTTAGATAGTTTCTTAGACGTGAAAACGTTATGTTGTTTACAGTCAGAATAAAAAACATCATCATTAAAATGTTCCCAGCAAAGGAAGCATAGGCAATGTCCACAAGTACTAAATATTTCGTTTTTGCAGTCTTTGTAATCACAATGCGGGTAATAACTTTTATGTGGTGAAATATTTCCTGCTAACAATTTTTTTTTTGGCGAGCTCGCACATATTGTAACATCTGAGTCATATGACCCTTCAATATCCGGAACATAATCGGCATCATTACTATGATTATCGGAGTTAGCGTAAGGGTCGGCCGGACTCTGGCAATCTAAGTCCAGAACATGGTCTTCTTCTGAGGGTAGCAACACTTCATCGCAGTATAGTGTGCTGATCAGATCCTTAGTACTCCTTTCCGAATCATTTAATATGTCGCTCTTTATTTCGTTCTTATCAGTTAACATAGAACCTGAAATTAAACAAGCTGAATTATTAAAAATACAAAATACCCAACTGCAGTAGGCAACTGTTACAGTTTTTTACTGTATTAATCCTCACTACGTAAAAATATGGTCAAACTAAAAATATATTTTGCGTGCAGTATCCACAGTTTTGATTTTATTTAATTGTAATATATCTAGTGTCACTCGCACTGATGAGAGGAATCTAACGATACCCCACATGTGAAAATACATCAACCTATTTGGGCTGTAGCCCGTAAAAAATAATTTTTTAGTTGTTTTTTTCTTTTAAAATCCGCCATTTTGCATTTATTAAATTTTAATATAGCCTATGACACTCACGCAGCTGGGGCGAATCTAACGAAGCCTCATATGTCAAAATCCGTTTCTCCGTTTGGGCTGCAGCCCGTGAAAAAGAATTTTCTTGTCCACATACATACATACATACATACATACATACATGCATACATACATACATACACACATACTCTCGAAAAACATACCCCTCCTTCTGAGGCAGTCGGGTAAAAAACAATATTTGATTTTCCTATTTAAAGACATACAAACCGTAAAAGTGCATCCTATAAAGTCGATTGGCATAAATTCTGTCACGACCAGTGTAACTGGACCTTCATACACGCTTCACTTACGTACGGGCGCTTACGATGATATTCTGGTCGCGACAGCATCTTAGCGATTCAGCTATTTATTACGCGCACGCGGCGGCTTTTGTTTCGGCGGCGGTATCTTTTGACAAGCGGTGGCGGCACGCGCCTAGGCGGTACCGGTACAAAGAGTGACCCGTTCTAATTGAACAAGCACTTTACAAGTTTCATTAAGTCATTATAGTTAACTCCTACTATGTTTAAGTGACTTACCTTTAGAATCCTTGCTTTCACTGAGCGATTGGGGGGGTTTCTCGTGACTAGGGCATGGATCCCGGAATTCCGAGATTTCGTAACTCCGGAATATCAGGCGGATTTTTTCGATATTACGATTCCGGAATTGGAGTTAATATCGCAATCCGATATTCATTTCATTACTCATTACTACAGTGAAAAAAAAATTTACAAATCAGTAACAGAATTTGCTTATTTTTACTTTTGCGAAATGTTACCGCGCGCGAAGTTTGATTTGAATTTGCCTTGCCGCTCTCAGAACAAGAAGCTCGCTCTCAGACAAAATGTTAGATGCCCTTATAATCTTGAGAACACATTATCAAGAAGAACGATCCTTTATGAAAAAATGATTTGTGCCTATTGATATATCTTTTTAGTTTTGTAAGTCTGATTTAATTGATCTCTTTTTTTCCAAAAAATGCGATAGCGCACGTTTTGTTTTGTTATTTAAGATTTAAGAACTTTTTTTTCGTAGGGATATTGATTATTGATCTCAAAAGAGGATAACGTGTTGATTTAGTTTATTGAGACTGATTGTTATATTCTTCATAATTTTATTAGACATATGTTTAGTTATTGAACAAGCTATATTTTAGATAGAAAGTAATTTTGCTAAAATATTATTGAAAAGTTGATTATTTTCTGTAATAAGATCTTTATTATTGATCTCTCAGTCAATATTATTGTAGATCTCATGTTTATAAAATAAGATTTGATTTAATAAAACATATTAATTTTGATTTATTGTTTTTTTTTTAAACGTGCAACTTTTTCTAATTCCGGTATTGATACCGGAATTCCGGAATTGAACCAATAGTATCGTAACTCAGTTCCGGAATCGAACTTCATCCGATATTACATGCCCTACTCGTGACACATTTTTACCTTGGCTTTAGTTGCTTGTTGCATTAAAGTATTTCTAAACTGAGTTCTAGCACCTAAAGCTTTTTTTCTCTCCTCCATATTTAATCTAACACTTGCGTATATCACAATAAACCAAGGACCACGCCAGGAACACAAACAAGATGAATTTTGGTCACGGTGAGAACAACAATAATTTCAGAGCTGTGTCAAGGTCAAAGGATAGTGAGCAAATGCGAAAGAAATGTGATGGGTAAGTACTAATTGAACAACGTCCTTCATCTCGCTTCAACTAGAAATTACTCTATTATCTTTCCTACTTGCACACGAGCACTCACACATCTACACAATATCAACACACAAACAAAATCAATCCTTTCGCGCGCGCGGTAAACACGATTCCCGAAATTTTTAAATAATGACATTGTTATGCTGTTAGCTTGTCTTTTTCAGTTACCAATATGCTTATATTATGACGGTCACTACTTTCCCTTTGATAATTTGTTATAATAAGCGCCGTAAATGTACTTATTGCAAATATAAAATGCAAATTCACTGCATTATGTTTAAGTATAAATTATTATAAATGCAGTAAAGTTATTTACTTCACATATGTTATGCATCACAAGAATTATTTAAGAGCTATTTATTAAAAATTTGCAGCAAGTACATTTACTGCAGTAATATGAACTGATTGTAAAAAATCTAAAGCCATACTGCGGTTATGTTTTTTGAAAATCGCCTTTATTGTGTAGATATTAAAAAACGGGTCTTTGATTCATAGAGACCTTACTGTAAGCTTTTCGCGCCTATTTTTAATTCATTTAGCGCCAAATTGCGACTTACTGCATTTATGTTTTGTGCGGCAGCTCTGTGGTGTGCGCCAATGGTACCAATAGTCACCAAATCTGAAGTTCCAGGTAAAGACAAAGTGAGAATCACAGTAGACTATACAGAGCTCAACAAAGCAGTTCCCAGAGAATACCACCCACTACCGACAGTAGAAGAATGTCTCGCGCAGCTAGCGAATGCAAAAGTTTTCTCAAAGATAGACGCACTTAAAGGCTATTTTCAAGTAGAACTTTCTGATTCGTGCAAAGATCTGACAACATTCATCACTCCTATCGGTAGATACAGATTCAATAGAATGCCAATGGGAATGAAAAGCTCTAGTGATATTTTTCAAAGGAAGATGTCACAAATACTAAGTGGTTTAAAGGGATGTGTAAATCTGGTTGATGATACACTAGTCTATGGAAAGGACGTAGAGGAGCATGATGCAAACCTAAGAGAAGTACTGAGAGCCCTCAACAAATACGGAGTTACTCTAAATAAAGACAAGTGTATATTCAGAACCAACACATGCACATTCTTAGGGCACACTGTAACAGAAAATGGAATTAAACCCATGCACAGCAAGATAGAAGCTGTAGTCAATATGCCCATTCCAAAAGACATCACTGCATTGAGAAGTTTCCTGGGAGCTGTAAACCAAAACTTGAAGTTTATAAAAAACTTAGCTGAGATTACTAAACCCTTACGTGATCTCCTAAAAAAAGAATCTGATATGAAATGGGAAAGCCAGCATATTGAAGCATTCAACCAAATTAAGAAGTTGATGACATCAGCACCACAACTGGCACACTATAACCCTAAGCTCAGCACCAGAGTCACATCAGACGCTTCACAATATGCCATGGGAGCAGTGTTAGAGCAGAAACACCTGAAGGGAAAGAATGAGACGTGGTTACCTGTATACTTTTGGTCATCATCACTCACTCCAACCCAAGAGAGGTATGCTATGATCGAAAAAGAAGCATTGGCAGTTACTGCAGCATGTGAGAGATTTAGACTGTATCTGCTAGGTCTACCAAGCTTCACAATAAGATCAGACCATAAGCCATTGATCTCTATACTTGGTTCTAAACCAATAGCAGATTTACCTGCAAGACTCCAGAGATTCAGAATGAGAATGACTCTATACAACTATGAGATAGTACACGTGCCTGGAAAGTACATGTACACTGCAGACCTTTTGTCAAGAGCACCGCTACCAGTCGCTGAAACAGAAAAGAACACTGACGTACTAAGCGAGAGTGTAGACAAGCTCACTGTGATGTCGATCTTCACTACTCTATCTTCAAGCTTCTCAAACCAACGTTTAAACGTAATAAAGAGAGCACAAGAAGAAGACAAAGAATGCAAGCAAGTTTTTAGATGCATAAAAGAAGGATGGACAAAAGAAAACATAGAAGAAGAAATGAAACCTTACTATGAGAAACAAATAAATCTGACCACAGAAAAAGGACTAATACTATACAATAACAGGATATTGATACCAAAGAAACTACAAAAAGAGACATTAGAAAAACTCCACACCGGACACCCTAGTGTTACAAAAGCCATGGACAGAGCAAAGCTTGCTATATGGTGGCCCACTATGAACAATGACATTAAAACATGGACTGAAAAATGCACGACATGCATCAAGTCAACAGTACAACGACCTGAGCCACTGATACCAGGACAAGTGCCAAAATACCCCTGGGAAGTTATAGCAGCCGACTTATGTACCTATAAAGGCAAAGAATACCTAGTGGTTAGAGATACATTATCAAACTATCCCGAAGTCATCACTTTAAAATCGACAACATCATCAGCCATTATAAATCATCTGAAAAACATTATGGCTAGAGATGGCATTCCCAAAATTCTTAGAACTGATAATGGACCACAATTTGCATCACAGTCATTTAAAGATTTCGCAAATAAATGGGAATTCGAACACATCACTTCCAGCCCCCACTTCCCGCAGAGCAACGGTGCAGCCGAAATTGGTGTGAAAATTATAAAGAAAATATTCGAAAATAATGAAGACCCACACCTCGGATTACTTATGTACAGAGCAACACCGAATCAGCTGGGACTCGCACCGTCACAAATATTGATGTCGAGAAATCTTAACACTACCATACCAACACATGACGGGAACCTATTACCAAAAACCCCAGACCTACAAGAGTATAGACGTAAGTTAACTATTAGAAGAGAAAAATCCAAATTAATCTATGACACTAGACACCGAGCTAAAGAGCTACCCGAACTAGCCTCCGGAGACAGAGTTTACCTGCCTACGGAAGAAGTGCATGGCACGATAATAGAAAAGAGAGAGGAGCCGAGGAGTTACACAGTTGAGACCGATGACGATGAGCGACTGATGCGCAGGAACCGAAGAATGTTAATAAAGCTGCCATCACTCCCAACACCTCCCACACCCTCTACACCTTCCAGACCAGAAAATGCGCCAGCAGAAGACGTGGCATGTGGCACACCTGCTGAGGCAACCGGCGGCGGCGGTGGCACTCCAAGAAGCCGCTACGGGCGACCTTTGAGGAAGCCAAAAAGGCTGGACCTTTAATTAATTTCTTTACTGATTCTAAGTGGTTTATTTTTGAAAAAGAGGATGTGTGATAAGTAACGTAGATACAACACTAGTTGTGACACGGGCACGTCCCTAATTTGTCAAGCTGCTTTTGTTCTAGCCAGTTGAATAGCGATTTTTACATAAATAAGTAATTTACTAAAATTGGTGTGTTTCACTATTAGGAACAGCATAAAACCATACAAGATCGCTTCTTTAACATACACAACACACAGAACAACCCGCTCTATATCCGCCATATCTATATCCAAGGTGTACCTACCCTCAATCTCATTACCAGCAGGTGTAGGTACCACTTCGGCCGGTAGTGTTTCCACAGTGTGTTGGTAATTGGCAGCCGCCGCCGGGCGCCGGTCGCCGGCAGTCACGCGGTGATTGCCGTGATTACCCATTACCGTGCCCCCCCCCGCCGCCCGCCACCCCGCGCCGAGGGTCTCGCCCTGCACGAGCGCGCCCTTCGTACTCGCCCGTAACTGTAACTAGTTTTGGAGTACCGGCTTAGTTTGCTAAAGTTTAAAAGGAAACCTCTGAAATCGGTTTTTGTTTTGGTCAGATCTAAAAATAACAGTTTTAGCAATCTGTCTTGCTTATTTTTGCTACGCCGTAGCGCTGTAGCAGGTACAGACATGTCATGTCATTCAATGATTGACCAGAAGCATCAATAAATGGTGAACTATCAAGTCAACTGAACTGCCAAGTCCGTTGTTCTTAAACAATCGTACAGTTAAACAAACAGTCACATTGGTATAGCAAATCGTCGTAGTATGGCGTGTGATAAAACAAGAATAGGTAAAATGATCATAGATCTGACGTAAGTATCCCCAAGTTGCATGCATAACTGTTGGCCTCCCAAAATTCAAACCCTACCAAATCTTACACACCCAACCATGTCAGGTGTTGGTTTCTTTGGGTCTCTGTTGGTTTTGTTGATAGCGAAGGTAACAGCTCCGAATCCTATTCAAACCTTGCAAGTCTTGTGCGTCTATTATCAAAATGAATTCTACGGAACCCTCAACTCCCTTTCACCAGCTAGTACCTCATAAGAAGGCTCGGTGCGTGCCACAACACGCGTTTCCGCGCGTAACACGACTGCTGTTTGCTTCCGCGCCCAAATCACCGCCACCAACCGCCGCCGCCATACCACCAGCATAGCAATTACTCCACACACAAATAATAAGCTCAACCATGAACTCAAGGAATTACACTTTCCTTTATACACATAAAGGGTCGTACTCGGTTGCCTGAGTAGGAACCAGCCGTCACAGCCGTAGCGTAGTCGCTGTTGAAAAATGGAAAAATAAAACCACGTCTTGTGGAATGTCAAAGATGTAATGAGTGGCTTTTTACAGTGACAACATGAGGTAAAGAAATAGCATATATCAAAAAGGATGTAGGCTCCAGCTAGTTGTCGATAGTCGGCCTATTGTAAAATACCTGTATTTTTATTTTATTTTGACACAAATTGTACGTTACTTAGACGGTGGTCTATATACACAACCAATTCAGAAGCCTGCTACTTGTAGAAGGCGTTGAAAAAGTCGTAGAGTTTAATGGGTCATTGGACGTTTGTCCCACACGAAAAAAGAGAGTTTCGACACAAAATTGGAAAAAAGTAGAATTATTAGTCCTTTGACAATTTAATTGCGAGCAGAAATCAATAAGCTTTCTGGAAGAGGAAATGATACCTAGCTACGCGGGTGCTACGGCGTAGCATGAAGTAAGTTTTCATAATAAAGACATCGATACTAGTAGCAGATCGAGTGAACTTTAATATTTATTGAACTAGTTATTAGTTACTAGAACCTAGTATTACTGGTCCATGCTAGAACATGGTGGAAGTAACGCGTGCGGTAATCGTTGCATAAGCAAGACTCATGCAATTCCGAATGTCTCTACTTGTATGGGGGATTAGATAGGGCAGTTTTGGTGAGAAAGCCCCGGTATGCGAATGTTTTTCAATTTCCCGGCGTCATGCGACGACCACGCCACGCCACGCTGTGCGTGACGCGAGCTCACTCCGTGACTCACTCCGCTACACGTCTTATTGTCACTAATTGTAAATTGAAAAATAGGGGTAACCAAAGTCCAAACCAAAGTCTAGGTATTAGGTGTTTTAAAACGTGTCATCTTTCCTTTCTAAAAAGCTTTACATAATTATATGTATGTAAGTAAAATATCATTTAAATCTACTTCAGTTGACAATGTAGGCATTATAACATTGACGAGAGTAGATTATTCACGCAATTTCCCCTAAAACAACCCACCTCGGAACGCCAATACACAAATCAAATTATCTCTACCGCAAACGCAAATTACTATCGGTCCCATCAATTTCTCTCACCTCCCCCCCCCCCTTCTGTGCACGCGCGGCAAAGTGCGTACGAATACTATTGTAGGTGTCCGGATGAGCCCTGATTAGTGCCGGTCAGGTGGGCCCCACGCGCCCCTCTTCGCTCCCCGGCATCCTCCACCCCCTAACTACTCCCCACTGTTTATTGCAGGGGGACGATCGCCTCAACTTAAGTATTGATTCGCGCGAAACGTGATTTGTACGCACTCATCTAGAGGTTAGCTTGCGGCTGACTGGCCGCTCTCATTGACTGTATATCGCTGGTGTTTTCAATCCATTGTCTTTTCCTTACTTACTGTTCCGCTTGAACGCTTTACAGATCATGCTATGGACGAGTAACTGACTGATAGAACAATGATGTTGCTAGTTGTTAGAGCTCGGTGGTGGCGGGTGGTGTTTACGCGCAAACCGCGGTCAATAGGGGCTGGGCGCACCTCGTGCCGCCGCCGTAATGCGCCTCGGCACGACATCTACCGAGTGATTGCTGCCACTCGGCTATCCGCTGTCCAATAGTAATCAACCCGATTGATAAAGCACCGATTCTCGGCATGATATCATTTAAATCAAACCGTATTGTGGCGATGGCGTCACGATTCACTTTTGTTATTCATTATTCGAAACATAACTGTAGATACTCTACTTTTGGGTTTTGTACGAGTCATATTTCTAATAATAAGACAGTAATTAGTTTACACCTTAGACGAAATGTTTACACTATGCAAATATGCACCATTAGCAGTTAGATGACTCATTTAAGGGACGACAGAGAATAGCCAAAATCAATACAAGTGGCTCGAGAAAGTTTGTTATAAGTAGCTCAATTGTAGTTGAGTTAAGTGGCCTACATTATATGTATCAATAATAACCAGGAAGGTGATAGTAGGTAAGGTTGCATGTGTATGTGTGGCGTCCGGTTTGTGGCGGGAATTGAAACTGAAAGCGAAGCGAATGTCGTCACGGGCGGACACCGCGGAAATGATAACCTGTCAGCTTCACATCGAACGTGTGATGCCAAAGTTCGGCTGCATGCTCTTTCGTGATACTATAATATTTCAGAAAACAAGAACATTGATGCAACTTTATAATCTCATCATCATCATCATATCAGCTATAGGACGTCCACTGCTGATCATAGGCCTCCCTTAAAGATTTCTACCTATAAATAAGAAACAATACGTAATGTCTGTTTTCTCTTTCTCCACTACTCTACTCTATATTCATCTAGCAATAGTCATTGGGTACCTAGCTAGTAGTAGGTAGGTTACCTACAAAGTTGCCATGAAAGTGAAAAAAAGTTTTGCTGTCTTTGAAATATTAATTACTTAGTGCTTAGCTTTGAAGTTTACCAACCTTAATGTCCATATATCAACATTTTATGAAAATTAAGTAGGTAGGTACCTAATAGGTAGGTAACTATTGAACCTTTATCTGATTAATTAAAACGGTACGAATAAGATTAGATAAAACGATAAAACAAGTTTGATTTTAACAGTTTTTATAATCACGGTAGTAAATCCGATAAAGCACGGAACTTTCTTTTTGGGCAGCCATAATTAGGAATAAGTCGTATGTGCGTGTGTGTGTTAAATCATTCGGTCAATAAATGCGCCCGCGCACGAGACGAGATGACACAACGCCGGTCGCTTGAGGGCTACTGATATCACTCTACGATTAGTTCGATTAGCTTGAATAAGAAGGATTTATAAAATGTTTTTGATACTGGAAGAGACCACGATTTAATTGATAAATCTTTGTAGCTGTTCTGTGAGCTTTGTTTTATTGTTATTAAACAACAAATCGGGGTATATTTTGGTAGGCTTACTGACGGATTCGCAATGTGATTACGCACGTCTTATTTTTACATTCATGGTATGATGGAATTAAATCTGATTTTTTTCCATGTCATTTCTAGTATACTTCGATTCTTGTTTTATTTTCTCCTCATTCATATCTCACTGGAAACATATCTCAGTTTAATGCCACCTCTAATAAGCGGCCACGAGCTAGTTCTGTGTGATCAATTATTATGTATATGATACCTGAAGTTAGCTTACAGAAGCTATCATAGGATTTTAGGTAGGTATCTACATGAAGAACATTTAGTATGGGGCCATCTGCGAAAGTGCATGGAGCTGCTTTTTTCATGATTTCGCAGATGGCCCTACATATGGTAGAAATTGTTCATATAGATGTCAAGAATCACCAGCTTGATTGGCCGTGTTTCCGAAACACATTGTATAATATAGTAAATCGACTGTGATCTCTTGACCTTACTCGCCAAGGTCAAACATAAGCCGATGCCCAAAACGAAGCAATGACAAAGCCTCCCGATTTATTTTACAAACGCATAAAAAATGAGGACTGACAGTGATTTAGTCAGGACTTATCACTAATTAATACCAAATAAATAGCTCGTTCCGTTAGATAGCCAGGGAGGCACCACCCCGCCCCCGCCCTTGCCCCCCGTTCACGAACCTCCCCCAGGTCAAAAGAGGGAGGCAGATGAAAAATGGTGCAATTAGCTGGAGACAGTGAAAAACAAGTGCACTCTATCTGCCCGCGAGCCGCCATCACTCGATACACTGACTACGTGTTAACACGATGGGATACAACAGGGTTCATTGCTTAAGAAATTACAACAAGGAACTTAAGGAAATTGAAAATAATCAGAGAAGAGAAGGTAGTACCTATTCTTCCTTTTTATTTTGAACTTCCTCTTAGCATAAATGTTTAGAGTCTGCGAACTCTACAACTGAACGGGGAGCGTGTGTGAAACATATTATAGATGCCTCTACGTCTAGCCTGATCGATGCAGTACAATGCAATATAAATGCTTAGCCTAGTTGGTAGCATAGGTTTGTACACTCAGGTCTACTAGTCTAAAGTCATACATAGCAGTACTACTAACTATATTTTCTGTGCTAAAATTGATAAATCTCGAACTAATAGTAAACTACCTATTGATGATTCAAGATCTCATGTATCCATATATGTGACGTGACGATGCGAATAAATAACAGATTTTTTTTTTCATAATAAGGACTAGAAATATCATAAATCTTAAACGCATGGTGTTAATGACCATCTTCTGTTTAAAAGGTATGCCAGAGCAAGAGATGTTCAGAAGTGGAATCATAAACCACGATTCTATCCCGTATATCTATCTATCAAGGCGAATAATTAATTAAACCTAACTGTTGTTGGATTCAAATGAATGGTAAATTACGTACTTATTTATTAAATCTTGTGTCTGTATAAAAAAGAAAACAATTAATAAGCCTAATGAAGAAGTAAGCATATGGAAACTTGCAAACACCTCTAATAGTTAGATTAACAAAACCTTCTTTTCCTATCTATCCTAATTCCTATTGCTATAAATCAATAAAATGTTCATTAATTTCGCGACTCATGTAGTCTCGGAGGCTGCTAAATAATGGACATCCATCAGGTCTCATTAGCGGCTCGCTGGGCGCCGGCGGCCGGCAGCGGACGGGCGGCCGGCGACTCGGCGCCGCGGCGGCGATCAATACGCGCCGAGCGGCAGCGGCGCGCCCCGAGCCAGCCCGAGGCAGCCCGAGCCGGCCCGAGCGCGCGCGGACCTGCCCGACCTCCCGTCGCACATGACAAATGTCACCGCGGTCCGGCCCTGCAGCCTTCAGGACCTGCTGGAAACAGTGAAAACTCCTCGCGTAGTGCATGTTCTCCGCTGGTGTGACTCGCGGTCAGTGTGTGTGGTGGTGGTAGTGCCGGCGGCGCAGCACCCCGCACCCGCCTCGCCGGGAACCGTGTGAGTACCACCTGATGCTACCCCGCAATTATCTCTCGCATATTTCCTTTGTTTCCAGCTAATATACTCTAAAGTTGATGACTGAAAGCTTAGACATAATTTTCCAAGTATCTGTAGGTCACTAAAAGCACCTACAGCTTTAGTTAGTTATGGTTTTAGTAAATAGAAAGAGTGAGCACTAACTGAGTGACACTTCCCAATTTGAACGAGCAAATTTTATACCTAATTCATGTATTTTTTTTACACAAGTCATTTGGTGATTGCTCCGAAGTTTTCTCATTAGCTACACGGAAAGGTTAGGTTAGGTTATAAGTGAAAACTTCAATATCGCTGCTTTGTAGAAGTAGAGATTCCGCTGAACGTTATGCGCATGTGCAAGCTTAGCTGCTCTGCGTCATACGTGTTTTCGTCTAGGGTTTATTTGGCATATTAATTCTTAATCGCCTTAATCCATTAACATTGATCTCGTTGTTACGAAGAGGCCTTCAAAACATCTACTTATTGTGGCGTATGTATATCCGACCCTTGACGTCCAATATTTCCTGGATCTATAGGTTGTCTGTCGCACACAAATTTCTGCAATATCTCTCTTTATTTTCTTACAACACTATGCCTACTTCTGAAATGCTATCCTCTCTAGAATATCCATAATGTAAATAACCTTCTTAAATAATTCTGGTTTACCTTTCCTTTAAAGCTGGTCGCCCTCTAGGCACCAAGTTTAGTGCCTAATCAACTTTCTACGTTCAACGAGTTTTGAACGTAAAAAGACTACATTCCTAAAATCAATACAAAGCTTAGTGTAGCTACACTGCCTTTTTAGTATAACATGAAATTCTCAGTAAAGTGTAAAAAATCGATGAGCAGATTTATTTTTAATGTGTTCACGGCTATTACCCGCCGCGTCCGCAACACCGCGCACCGCACCGTCGTCGGTCGGCTTCGCTTGACCTTGGCCGAGTCAGCGGGTGCAACCTGACCCGCCAGCGATGCGAAACCCTTCACGCTCTCATACACCCTTTAAACCGCCACCGTGAATAACATATGATGAAGGTCTACATTACTGGTCGTTGGGTCTGCCGGTAAAGTGACAGATTTAATAAGCTCGAGGGGTGGAAGGGCGAGGGCTGAAATCATGTGCAGCCTTTGTGTGATTGATGATTAACTTTTTGAGCTTCTATTGAAAATTGTAGACCTTCCATTATTTAGTCACGGTTCGTTACGTTGATCAGGATACCTATGCTATTTTATTATTGATTTTATTCATTTTAGGATTTGCATTTACAAATCGAACGCTTAATTTAACACTCTACGCTACAGTTCATTCTGTTGTTTATGATAGTCCGAATATTGCCGCAATCTACATATTTGTTCGACATCTTTATTCTCTACAATTTAGACAACAGTTTGGTTTTGAGCGGTTCTCTATCATTTACCTTGAGAACAGTGTGGCGGGTACCATTGGGCGCCGAGCCTGAGCCGATGACCCCTGGCTGAGATCTCGCGACACTCGCTATTGCGGACAAACAACTTTCAAGCACCGCCATTAACCTCAACACTATCCATTCCATTTGTATATGAATTACCTTTATAAATTATCATAAGCGTGCGCCTGCGCGGCCCTCGTTTGTTAACGTTTGCTTTCTTTGTGAGAAAGTTGGTGTAATTGATATTTATGTGCGCTGTGCCCATCTTTACACAGAAAACGATATTTTTTGGGCTTATTTTGACACCTGTTGCGTGTTTGCGTAAATTATTTAAAAAAATACATTAATATTTATATGTAAATTTTCTAAACTTTTGCGGTTGTTTATTTTTCAATTCATTCGTCGTTTATGGCAGGTAAGTATTAGGTATTCGGACGACAAAAATTCTTCCCTAATAAACTAAACAAACCAAATAAATGCAGAAATAATTGAAATAATATATTTTGACGTACTTAATTATAAACTACTTATAACACATGTTAGGGTTTAATGGTTTGGTATATTGAGTTCCCGATGTTGGACAAAACGTGAGTAAAAACCCCTTATAAGTCATAATAATCACGGAACTTAAACTCAACGTACGTAAATATTTTGAAGTGCCAATGCCAAGTTACCTAGATGGCGTGTTCTTTCATGGTTTCTTATTCAGAGATTGCGATTTTCCAAATGTCGTCCTAGACCAAAGTTAACGTCGTATCTACCTACAACTCCCGAAATATTTTTCATAGTCTCCCAACACCTTGCTGAAAGTGTGCATTGTATTGTTGCAGCTTGGGCTGGGCTGGCGGCGGGGGGGGACATGTGCTGGGCGCGCGGTGCTGAGGCATGAGCGCGGCGCGCGCGCCCGAGCCCCGCGACCCGCCGCGCCAACACCCCTCCGCGCAACATCAGGTAACTACTCACTTATAGACTTAGTTGCTGGGGGTGTGCATCCAATCTCGAGCGAGGATGGGATTCCGGGCTTTCAGGACCCTAAGTCTGCTAAATGAAAAACGTTTCAGTTTGAAGTCAATTAGATCTCAGTTGGATGATTTTAGTAGTTTTGTAGTCTGCTAAAAGTTTTAAATATAGAAAATCAAAATTGCAATGGAATGGCAGGTGAGTTTCAATGGCGTCACAATGACAAAAATAGCAGACTTGGGGTCCTGGTTTCAACGGCTCTCTGCAAACCTTCTGCCATTGGTGTCCCACGCGAGAAAAGCGAAGGTTGGCAACAGGATGGTAAAAGAAGCATCAGAATTGCTGTAAAAGCTCTAGCAGTATCTAGTAAGTATATATTTCACAACATAAAATCAGATGAATATCAGCTTTCTCAATGTTGTTTTGACGTTGAAGATTACTTGAAACAAAATGTCAATCATGTTTAAGCCAGGCATGTTTGGACAATCAAATGCTATAAATAAATCCCCAAATCGACAATTGTTTGCGTGAATTGCTAATCGTTTCGCGCACGCGATCTCAATCACGGCGAGGCGAGAATCCGCTGGTCGTTGGTGATGCGTGTACGCATGTACTGGGTACCGCAAATACCTATAGGCCAAATCACCCGCAAGACCAATTTTCACCGCCTACATTGGGTTAAAGCACTTTTGAAAATGACCAAATATTCCTAATTCTTTTTCACCCACGTGGAATATCCTTTTTTGTAAAATGTAATAAAGAAATTAAGATTAATAGCGGTCTAAGACATTTCTTCGCAGTTAAAATAGAGCTAAACAACCGATGCCCGGTAACTCGAGAAACTAATTGATTACACTTTTCAATGTGAGAATTTGAACTATAAATCTGAATTAAAATTCCTTAGCCTTAAGCGCAGCCATCGGCCTGGTACCGTACCGAGCGAATACCGCATTCTCCGACTTGCAATTATTGTTTGCGGGCAATTATCGAACGCCCGCACTCGCCACTCCACTCGCCAAATCGCCAAAACTGCTTTCATGCGACGCCCCGAATGGCGGGTAACGGTGTTGCCAGTTTACGTGTTTACTTCATGAGCTCATTCACGTCGTGTGTCATCCGTTCCATTGAACTCTTGCCAAATTATCAATGAAACAATTTTACGCTTTAAAATTGTAATTGTCATGCATAAGGTAAATAGCGGTTTTAAGAATCGCCAACGATTTGAGAGCTTTTTTAACAATTTAAATAACAGCTTCTTTCAGTCGACAGGATATAAAATTTTAAATCGGATCATTAAAAGATAATATTGTAGAATAGTTTGTATCTGCCGCGTCTATATTGTTCTTAATTTAAAATTGAATGATTAATCTTATGCTGCTTCACGCTTGGCACCTTGCGGGCTCGGGGGGCTCAGGGGCGTGGTGCGCGCGCGCCGCGGGCGCCGCCGCCGCCGGTGCGCGCGCCGCTGCGCACAAGCCTGTCTGACCTACTGATACAGTTTGCGCACTCATCCGTCTGCTCTGAACTTCGCGCACCGTGCCTTACGGAAAATTCCCGCAACTTGAATATTCCGCAAATCTAAGTCGCTGACCTACGCGACGGTGACTTAGCATTTGCATACTTGTCTTGCTACACCATACCATCACCTACATGTGATAGATTTCGCCACGATTCCGCTCTCTAATACTTGCTAATATCGTCCGTAATTCGCGTATAAATTGCCTACTACAGATCTACTTATTTGCAAACTGTAAAAACCACGACAAAGATAATAGCCGC
This sequence comes from Keiferia lycopersicella, assembly GCA_029255805.1. NCBI lineage: Eukaryota > Metazoa > Arthropoda > Insecta > Lepidoptera > Gelechiidae > Keiferia > Keiferia lycopersicella. The sequence continues at coordinate 17,604,109 of JARACZ010000003.1, forward strand.
CTCCCTAATCATCCCATCTCTAACCATCCGAATATTTGCAATGGGACTGCGCAGCATCAACGGTTCCCATATACGGACTTCAAATTCCTCGTTGTAGTTTTTCAGGGTGGTTACGTAAGAATAACGAACATAACTGTGCGAGAGAGGGCAGTGGAGGGAGCTGAGGAGGGAGGGGGAGGCTGTGGAATATTCAGGCGGTTCTGGGAACGCGCGCGCGCCGCGGCGAGGCCGACCGCGATAAATCGTCCCTCTCATTATGCCCGGTCTACATTCCGTGCGCCCGCGCAAAAAGTTCCTCCGTTATTGTTTCACTGCTCACGAACGCATGGCCATGAAGACTTCTTCTTAGAAGTCGTTTGATGTACGGTCGCATGCAGAGAAAACGGACCCCCCCCAGTGACGACATCTATGGCAACATGTAGGAAACATCACAACACGAGCAGTGAGTGGTGATTGGTCGATAATGTCACAATGTCTAAGTTCAGCGACATTCTATTGGTGCTTTTAGTCAAAGTCGTGACTAGCAGCGCCATCTGCGTCAGTTTCCTTCATATTTTTATCTTCATATTGCGAAAACACTTTGAGTATTTCACACAAATCATATGACAGACAGATAGCCTAGTGGTTAAGAAATGGGTGCTCGTGAATGATGTTACTGATTCGAATCCCTACTTCTGTGCCTTTTTTTTATGTCACATATTTTTGATTTTAATTTTGTTTGCGTTTTAATAAAATTATTTTGAATATCAAGGTCACATTAAATAACATTGATAGAAATTGGTAGAAAAACAAAAAAGATTGATTAGTAACTTTATTCAAAAACAAGTTTCAGTTTACATAATTTACGATAATTCTAAATTAAAATACATCGTTATTTATTATACAGATTGTAATATTTCCAATCACTTGTCTATGACTTTTTACGAGAGAACAAACATGTTATCCAAGATAACAATTTTACGTCTCAAGTAAAAATTAAAAAAACACAAAAATCCGTGGAGCCAAATGATTTTTTAAAGCACCGCATTTAGTTACGGAGGGGGTAACCGTCCATTTCAATGACGTCCTGTAATCGGCTAGGCATACTATCTAATAAATTAGAACAGATATTGCTACGCCGCATTAACTCCCATGTCCTTTTAACTTCTTGTTGCAAACTTTCAACGTTTCTTATTTCACTGGTATCCCAGTTCAAAACCATTTGGCCCCATAGATTTTCTATAGGATTTAGATCCGGACTTTTAGCAGGCCAATTAATGGTAGTTATATCATTTTGTGATGACAGCCACTCCATAACAATTCCCGAGCGATGTATCGAGCAATTATCTTGCACAAAATAAATTTGCCCTTCTGGATATATTGCACGAACTGATGGCAACATGACGTCCCTTAATATTTGTAAATACAGTTGAGCTGTCATGCGGCCGCCAACTTCAGTCAACTCTCCAGGTATAATGGACATCCAACCCCAATAACCTGGAAATAAAAATAATTAAATATAATAACTTGCCAAAATAACAAGTTCAAACCTATACTTGTGTAAGATAACTAAAAAAAGTTTATTTTTAAATATTATGTAACTAAAATACCTTAATTACTGAAATAAATTCTGCTACTACTGAAATAATGAATTATTAAAACAAAAATGAATAAATTATGATAAATATGCTCACCTAAGGATATTCTGCCACTGGTTCTTAGCGGTAAAACATTTTGTGGATTATAACGCTGTCCTCGTCTTCTCCACAGTATCTTTCGTCCATCTTTGTCCGATTTAAAACATTTTTCGTCGGTAAATATTACTATATTATTCTTCCAATCGAAATTCAAATACTCCCTGGCGAATCTTACTCTAGCTTGACGGTGAGCCTCGGTAAGTTTAATTTTTTTAGCTGGTCTGTAATTATGGATCCCCGCAGCATGTAAATGTCTCCGCACTGTATCCAACGAAATCCCAAACAACTGTGCAGTTGATCTCGTGGTCTTGAAGGACTCATTGGTATGGAGTCTTACAATTTCACGGTGACGATACGTTTCATCAGTATAAGCCACTGGTCGCGGACCCTGTCTTTCACATTTTACATCACCAGTTTCCTGGTATCTTTTTATCCATCGACGAACTGTGTTTCTCTGTAAAAATAAAAGCAATTTATTCCGTGAACTAATCCCAACCCTATTATCAAACGAATTAAAATATAAGTATCGCTTATAAAAATAGTAGCAAAACTTACCGCTACTCCCAGTTCTCGAGCAATACTCTTAATGCCTCGATTTTGTTCAAAAAGCACAATAATCTTAGCTTTCAAAAAAACCGATAATCGAGCCATAGTTGTTAGTTTATAATCCAAAAACTATCCGAAACAGAATGCACACGTAAGCGGTAGCGAAGCTAGCTTGTGAACAAAGCGAAACACCAGAAATTAAGTTTAACATTTTATAAATTTTGCCTACCCTCATATAATTACTAAGAGTTCGACACATCAAGAAAGATTACTGTGACGTCATGCACAATATGAAGTAGAAGGGAATTTTCGCCACTCTTAGCAAGAGCTCGGTGGCGCAGTGGTTTAGCGGTAAGGCTCGAGAACGAAAGGGTCTAGGTTCAAATCTTGTGACCAAAATGTGTTTTTCGTATTTTATTGTTTTTTCACCAAGTTTCTTGAATTCTATCTATTTATCCTAGCAATACCCAAGGCTTGGATGAATTCGAAAAACAAGTTTGTGACAAACAAACGATACGATGGCGGCGGTGCAGTAACTTAACGCCAGATGGCGCCAGGCAACAGAGATGTTGTCTGGCTCCATTTATAAAGAGAGGGGTCCGTTTTCTCTGCTTGAGACTGTACTTTTAGGTAAAAGAACCTCCGACTGTAAATCGAATTTCTTAAGTACAAATTCACGTTTTAAAAACTGGCATACAAGTATTATAAAAATTAAAATTATAATTTTTTCTACAAAACCAAATACTATGCATGCAGTTCCAATTCGATCAGTTCTTTTAATGTCAACCGTCTCCACACTGTGTGCTTGTTGGAGCAATGCGGGGCGGAAACAAAGCGACATGGCCGACACAGACACACAGCCCCGTGAGGCTAGCACAGACACAATAAGAAAACTCGCGGTTACAAATCCGATACACTGGCCGGTTCTGCTCAACTGAAAACGTTTTACAGTAGACTCAGGTTTTTTTATTGCCTATACGAGTATAAAGTGTAGATTATAGGTGAAATATAGACTGACCACACGATTTTTGTAAGCTGCAGGTAGATACAGTTATAACAATGGTGTAAATTAATCATTGTGTTAACTTGCTCGTATAAAGCTTGTAAAACGTTTCACCAAAATAAAAATTTCATAGACTCCATCTGCATTCATATTCTTGCAATTTCCTTCAATGATTGTTACAATTTCCTCTCAAAATCCACCGAGATTTGATTACGAGGTACATTTTCCTCAACAAATCCGGTCGCTGTGTTCCGCGAAGTTCGTGTAGCCCAAACTTATAAACAAGCATTTTTAAACTCGATTATATAGTTCGTGATTCATCGATGGTTTCGACCATTTAAATGTCTCCCAGTGATTAGCGGAGTCTGCGGGCGCTCGGTGCGCAGGAGTCGGTGGCTCAAAGCTTGCATTTTTCTTCTATCGTTTATCTTAACGATGTCAATCTATTGCTTCAATTCCGTTTCTTTTGACTTGTGACCCTTTATTCGAGTCTTGTTGTTCATCGTTAACATTTCTTATAAACATTGTTAAATATTATGAACGTTTTATGTGCTCGCGTTTATAGTTGATTGTGGAGTCTATGGTAGAGTGTTTTCTTAATGAAGCTATTAAATATTGTAACAATTTGGAGCAGTTTACTGTAAGTGAGATATAAAGTACAGGGCGGGTCGTAAAGGTGCCCAACAGCCCACACACCGCTAATGAGCCGTCAGATTTACGGCCGGGGAACAATGTTGCTGCGTGTAATCAACATTAATTACTCTACTACAAGCTGGAACTATAATACAAACATAAAAAGTTTCTAAAACTAGACTTACTGATAGTACCTCTGTAAATACTTACATCAACATTCATGTTCTCCTTGCCTTATCCCATTTTTCTGTCGGCTACCTAACCTAGAGGGTTTGACGTGGAACCAAGTTTTACACAGAGCGACTGCCATCTGACCTCTGCAATCCGAAGGCTAACCTGCCCCGAATTCTAAGTTAAGTCACATTCAAATATTTTCTGAACTCAAATTTTATTTGAATGTGGGTTTTATCACGATGATTTTCCTTCACCGTAAGAGCAGTCGCTGTACGTGAGTAAAACACATTGGTACATCCCGGGGATCGATTTCTCGGGCATCGGATTGTAAGACCGGTGTCTTAACCACTTAGCCACCGACGCTCGTTTACTTACATCTATTGAATAAATCACCCTCTACGATCAAAATCACCTCCCTACGAAAAGTAGAAGCTGATGTACGCAAACTGCCTGTTTTGTGAAACGATGTGGGCAGCGAGCGGTCCATGCTGAGCGAAGTAATTATCGCTAGGCAATATACACGGCAAGTGTGAAAAGGTGTTTATGTGATAGTATGGTGTGAACCAATTAACCGGAGTGATAAAACTGGATTAGGTATATCAAGAGCAATGAACTTCATTAGGATTTTTTATTTGATGTTTGCGGATTTTACATATGAACGCGAGATAATATTACAGCCAGGAAGGTGTAAGTAAGTTTACAGCTGGAAACAAACACTTTACAAAATTGTTTTTTGTAATAAGTAAAGTCTGTTCCATATTTTCACATTGACTTTAAAGCTACACTATCTAAATAAGCAATCTTAGAATCCAGCGCACGGTCATCGAACCACCAAATCTCTGATAAATTTTTGCGGATCTTAATTTACCGAATTGAATAGGTATCTATTGCTGTCATATTGTGAGTCACGGTAAAATACGTGATAGCGATATTATCCTTTTATAATATGTGACATGACACCATACATGTAGCAAAGAATTTTCGTACCTAGTATCGTTAATCGTTTGTGACGTTATTTAATTTAGGCCACTTTATTTTCTAGACCTGTGGAATCAAGACAATTTTTAATAAAGACCCATAAAATGGTCGCCACTTAGGTACAAAAGTATATTTTACCAAACCCAGAGATTCAGTTCATTAACTAGTCTGCAAAGCTAATTAATAAACGAACCAAAAAGTCCTCATGTCATTGTAAATGTATGCGATACATTAAAGTTGCGGTGACCGATGTACTCGGGGGCTTTAGCACTGAATTCTTCTTGTACAATGTTTTCCTTTTGTATTCCTCGAGCAATTCAATACTCTGTCTCTTTCCATCAATGGAAGACTAAAAAGGACACCGAGTATGCAAATTATAGCACATTATGGTACTAAGGATGAGCGGTTGTTTTTTTGGCGTTAGAAGTTATTTTAATATCGTCGGCGGCCGGCGGAGAGGCGACCAGTAATGATGCCACGACACATTAAACTTGCTCCTTTGAAGTTAATTAAAACCGGACTAAGTAAAAATAAATTATTGAAACAAAATTAATTTACGTATGTACATTCCTTCAGATGTGTTCACAATTAAATATGTAGCAAATATTGTACACACATATGTAGCCGTGAATCAAATGGTTATGCATGAACTAATCAATTTGCACTTCTTTTAATGGCCTTTGATTAATATTCATAAGTAGATAACATAGATTTGAACTGTAAAATAATCAAAATGGAATAGAATAATTGCCGCTCGGTATCGGAACGCGAGCAATAAAATCACAGCAGTTAACTTTCAAAACAGCGATCAATATGCTTTCTATGTGCGAGACTGGATTTTTAACGTGTGAAATAGAATAAGTAGTTATTTTAGAATGCGAAAATATTTTACAGTTGTATTTGAAATACAAAAAGTTGAGGCGCTTCAAGCTCTCGCATTATGCGTGCGGTTGACGGATGCGTGAGGTGCGTACGCGTGCGGAGGGAAGAAAGTGTATGAGAGGGGGGGGAGGTTGTGCGTAACGCAACGGGACCGTGCGTGCGGGCGGCGGGGGCGGCGCGCGCGCACGCCGGGCGCAGCAGGTTGCGCGCGCCGGGAACCGGGACTCGGCTTGGGCAGGTCGGGTTGGGTTCCCGGATCAGGTTGCTTTCGCTTAAACGATCTCCTTTATTTCTTTTTTCGCCTTGTAGGCAGGCTTTCCGCTTCGCTGGAGCTGAAGTACAAAACAAAAATCATGTTCATGTAAAGACAACATACTGCGCGAATTTTGGAATTGTGCGTACCTATATAAGACATCAACGCGTCCGCACAGAAATAAACCATTGGATTGACATTTCCACACGTTACAGTCAAAATCTAAAAAGCATAAATCTAAATCTGTTAGAAGCAGGTGTGGATAATACAAAACTGCATAAATCCTGATAAAAATAAAGCACGCTGCGCGCCCCTCGCAGCGCCGCCGCCGCACGCGCAGGCGCACCGCGCGCGGTCGGTCCTGCGCCCGCGCCGCGATTCGCGCGCATGCATTATTCATGCGACCATTCAGGCGCGTCCAACATTCACCGCCACTAATATTTTACAAAACCTTTTGAGTATAATAGAAAGTCGTATCGTACAGGAAATTGTTTAAATATTCTATTTTCTCAGCTTTGAATGTGTCTCTTCTCTACATTGATTTGATTATCTATCACTGTTTTAAATTCAACTCTATTTTAAGAATAAGGCAGCAGATTAAAGTTTAATTTTTAGATTTATACCAACTTATATTAACAACCAACTCATTCTAATTATAGCTGTAGATATCAATCAATTACTTATGTATGATTCTCTTCATTTTTCGTTTACCATCCATCTTTACAACATATAATTGCGCTATAAATATATAGCTCTTCAATCTGACTACTGTTCCATGTACGTGTTTAATCCCTTGCGCGGGGAATTACTCGAGCGTTAATACGTTAACTGCCTCACACCGCCGGCTTCAGCAGACGACCAATGTTAATACGTTTACTGCCTCACTACATCGCGGTCAGTGCTAATTGCGTTTATTACACCTTATTAGATAGTAGCCATTTTATGCATATTTCAATAATTACTGATCGATAAATTCCCGGGATTAAAGCCGATAGCTGCCAGAGGTCAATCACTTTACGGTTTTATTTAGCTATTTATTGCTCGTTAATAAAAGTGGTGAAGCACTAATAATAAAAGATTAGAGTGTGAGGAAATGTAATTTTTTCTTATGGGTTTTAAATTAATACGAAACTCTACTTTTCTTTCTATTACCTTACATTTCAAAGTTTTCAGTTTCACAAAATTAAAGCTTTAGCTGGTTAATTATACAAGAAAAGCAGTCAAAACTATTCTTAAAGACATTGTAAGCGTCTGGCCAGCTGGTCCGCCAGATGGGAGGCGCGTGCGGAACGTCGCGACTGAAAGCAAGCCAGTCGCGAATCGCCGCCCTGCGACCTTGAACGCTGATAATCTCAGTTAAGCCTAAGCTTCAGGTTCGCTGGTACTAGAGACAACAGGGCGCTACAATGTAGGCTTACCGCTAAACCGTGTCGATTTCTAATAGTTAACAACTTTCTAAAAACGTTTTTTAGACATTGCTGAAAAATTTTAACCTGCAAATTAAGCTGTTTTCTCTATCTCTGCAGCGTTTCAAACTCATGTGCACCTACAATTGTTCACTAAGGTATGTCGTGTAGTTCCTTAATACATACATACATAAGCTACATCTCTTTTCTGTTGGCGTAGGCAGAGACTATTTTCTTCCTATTGCTGCAATCTCAAATCAAATCTGCTTCTACATTCATCAGTCTTTTCATGCACGCTCGTTGGTTTAGGGTACTGACCTGACTTTTCTTCAGAACGTCCCCGACTTGGTCCAGGTAGGTTCTACGCGGCTTCCCCTTCCAACGTTTGCACTTAAATCTCTATCGTCAATCTTCTAAATATACGTACCAAATAATCCTCATTTTCATCCTCTCTGCACCTTATACGGCTGGTTAGCAACCTGTGCCTTTGAGGCGTCCTCCTCGCACGCGTTAATTGCTGCTATCACCAGCAGCGCCTGCGCCCGCGCCGACTGCGCGGCAGGTGCGCGCGCGCATGGCGGATTTATTCGCGCTCAGGACAAGCAAGGGGAAATGTAGGTTACTGGAGCGGCTGCTTTTCAAAACAAAGATATTCCTTCTGGTCAGATCGTACGTCTTTGTTGAGATTCTATTGAAAAATAATTAGTAAAACTACAAGTTTTTCTAACTGTTCTGCAATTTTCAACAGTGATGTTTTTGTTGTATACATGGGAACATGTACACATCACGCCTATACCGCTTGCAGTGTAGGTAGGTAGAGCGTAAATAACCGTAAAAATTGTCGTTATTGGCCCGTCTTTAAAATATTTGAGGGTCGTTTTAGAAAACTATGTATTATACACGTTCTTAATTAATTTGCACTTTAAGAAGTATATTTAAGTAGATACCTAAATACAAACCTTAAATACTTAGTCATACGCAGACAGAATGCACTTAAACAATATCTTCCTTTGGCGACAAAAAAAAGCCACCTCGACATTAATAAGTTAATCTGTAAGGTTTAATGAAACGTCACCCGACGGAGATTGAGCTTCGTACTATAACCACGATATGATTTTCAGTCATTGTATACCGTATGTCTACTGAAATAGGGGGTATAATGGCGCGTGGTGGTGGCGATGCTGAATAAAAACGCGGGCGGAAAGATGGCGCGATAAGCCTTGCCTTTACCTGCGACACTGAGGGTGCGCTTGATTGCACCAGGTACTTTATGCATTTTTATACGTCAGATTTTATTGTGGAATCTGAATCATTACTTTTTCATAAAAAGCTTTTATTAATGTACCTACTTAGACCGTAATTTTTTTTCTGTTCAATATTTGTGGCTCTTATAGTTAAGTTACAATATTATTGACTAATGTAACTTGTATACTAATTTTGACCTGTAGCCTGTAGCGATAGTCGTGTTCTCAAATGCATTAAAATTCAACCCACGACGCTATATTTGACTGCAACCGACCGACCTTACTGGGAAAACTATATTTTTTACAACAATCGTTACATATTTGATTCATGATACTATTTGTTACCTTTAAACTCGAAGGTATTATGTATAGAGCAGGTAAAAATTGATATAATTTCAATAAAAAGAGCCAAAAAGTCACGAAATTGCACCTTTTCGGTATTTGTGTACGTCCGGCGCGAATTCTCACGTATCTTTGATAAATAGCCGGCCGGGTATCGAACCTGCACCTTATATTTGCTCTGCTCTACCTCAATGAATCTTATTGACAAAAGCAATGGATTAAGGGTTGTGGTGTTGGTGTTTAGAGGTATTATCACAAGGAGTAAATTAAACCCTAGAAAAATGTAAATGTGTGCCTGGCTTGTTTTTCGAGCGTATGAGTCATGTTAATAAGGTGAAATTTTTCAAATGTTCATATTCCTTTCCTTCACTAGGTATTTACGCTCATACGACATACGACATTTCATATCACAGTCCAAATACCCTTGTATTTAGCTCGTACTCGATAGAGACGATATATATAGGGACGATAGTCCCCGGCCATCCTTTGCACCAAAAATTCACAAAAAATAATAACATATCGCGGTACCAAATCTACTCACCTATTGTTGTAGCTAAGTGGACAGAGTTACTAACTGTTGGATGTGGTAAACAAAAAAGTAGCAGGTTGTTTAGAAATCAAGTATCATTTCTAGTTTTCAGTTTTTCAGAACTAAGGATTCCGCCTGCTTGGTTTACAGCTGAAATAGCAGTTATAGTTTAGGACATATAATTTGAGCCGAAAAATATATTTCCCATACTATACTCGCATAGATTTGAACCTAAGTAATTATTTCCACACATATTATTAATACTATTTTAAAGTTTTGTAATAACGGTTTATCGATCAATAATTTCAAGGGTGGAAAACTGCCTTGGCTTGCCACATCCAATTGCTTCTTTTCTAGATCCGACTGCATCCTTCTAATACAATAATATCTTCGAGATGCACTTTCGTTTTTATGCAGCGGTCGTCCGTCGCCGCGCCCCCCTCCCCCGCCCCCGCCACCCCTGCACGTATAACATAACACAACCTGTGCCTGTGCCCGCTTTTTATACAAACCCATATTCAATTTATCTTTACAGTCATGATCGTGCATTGTGTGCGCGTAAATACGACGAAAAAACGGGGGTTGATACCAAAAAACGACTCAAAAAACGCATAGTTTTAAAAGGATCGCGTTTTATTTGCCGTCACCTCGCGTGGTATTGTTACCCGACGCCATGTTTTTTCTTCTACTTAGAATGAATCCCTCGCATCGCCGTTTGCGTAATGCGTACTAAAACATTGATGCCGACTCCTAAACAGTTCTTTGTGTTCATTTTTATGACGCTAGTAGGCAACTCATAAAGATGAAATCTCATTATGGATTTTGGGAATATCTATTGAAGTATTATAGCGTAATTTTATTGCTAACCTCGATGCTGCAGACGGTACGACATTCTTTATTGTGGGAGCTTAGTGGCGGTACAGTTAGGAAATGTTCATAAATGTCAAGAATATTAACTGGTTGTGTGCGAAGAGTCACCTACGTAACAAGATGTTGTTGGTGGCCTATGCGACCGCCGCTCCACTTGTAGCTGAGCGGTGACGGCAGGCGGCGCGGGCGCAGATGCGAGCGACGGTAGATCTCATTATGCTAATGAGGTACGCGCCACTCGCGAAATTGGACTGATTTGATTAATACCTACTCGCAGAATATGGCGCTGACAGCAATAAAAGCTTGGCAGAAATTGTTGACCTTTGCGTACGTTTATTAGTACCTATTTGGATATTTTCTTGGTGCCTTGGTTATTCAACGTGGCTACAAATACTTCTTCATCTACTTATCAAGATCCATCCGTAAAACTTTAATTAATCTTCCAAAAACCAGCCTCTCTATACTGTACGTGTGGGCTCGGTACCGCACTAACACACGCTTGTCACACAAGTGTAGCGAAGACGATACCCGTTCTGACAGCCGCGAGTGTGTCGTTGCCATAAATTACGGATATTCAAATGGGCCGATACCAATTCCGAGCCGCAATTAACGCGCGAACTGGTTCCGTAGTGATGTGCAGAGATGTAAGTCGATAATTTTGTTTTTGTCGATATAAATTGACTGCCATTAACTGCTCAATAACCATGACAAAAGTAAGGCGAGTTAATTTCTACATAATACCTAATCATCGCGTTACTATAAAACTAAAATGTTTTTAGTAATACATGTATATTTGGGCCAAACAAAACCCAAGAAGCTGTACCTATTTAATGAAAAAAGAATTAAAAATTGCCAAATGGCGCAGGCAGCGGGTTCGTACTTCGTTATTATTATGGTGATTGTTATGATGGTTAAATATTAGTTCTTAATTCGGTTTTTTCTTTGCAAGTTTCAGAGTCTGTCTCAACGCAACCGCGAAAATCTTTGTGACAGCTATAAATGTGTTGGTTTATTAAATATCGAATTAGTATCGACTCAGGTAACATCACTAGCAGCACACAAAAATGGGTTTATTCATTTTCTAGCCAATAAGTGTGTAATGAATCTTATAAGTACGTGTTTGTATGGAACGAGATAATGTCCAATTCGGCTAACTCGTAAACGTTGCCTCGGTCTGCGCATTTTAAATTTTTATGTATTTAATACCGGTTGTGTCGTGTCGAGGTAGCAACAGAGGTCTTTGCGGACGTCACTGAAATAATATTTTAAAAGGATTTTTGATATCGAGTCAAATTTTGCACATCCGATTGATAAATAAGTTGTAAACAAAACAGAGTCTGGTGACTCTCGTATAAATATTCAAATGACTCGATCAGCTGACGATTCATTCAGAGATTTCGGATCAGCTGATCGTTTGATTCACACAAAAAGCGTGACCGGTCGCACTCCATCTACATAAATACTATAGCAGCTTACATTGGCATATCTCACTATAAACAAAGGCTCGATACCTCTACCTACTTATCTACTTGTAATTATTATCAAGATTTATTTTTCGTAATTACATCATTACATCACCTCTACAATACGAGTATTGTTTATTGCTCTCAGTAAGATAATTTATTGGTTATATGCATAGCAGAGCTTACATAAAAAAATTGTTTACGGCTCAATGCGAACATTAGATAAGATAATCTACATTTTGTGATATTTGATTAAATAAGAAGTATTTGTAAATACATTAGCATTGAAATGTCTTCTGAGAATAAAATTGAGGACGAATTGAAAACGACATAAAAATGGTAATTTCGTTTTAAAATTCGGCAATATCTCCACAAGTGTGTAAGTGTCTACGTATGATACATGTATCGCGCCGCCCACGTATGACCAACAGTGTTTTACTCCGGAAATATATTAGAAACAGCATGAATCGTTTACATACTTCATGTTCGTTAACTAGAATTTATATGTTTCATAAAAAAGTAATTGCCAATATTAGTTACAAGATTCTTAAATCTTGATATTTGAGATAATTCCGGGTCATTGGTTTCTTACCTTTGCGATTTATTTACGTGCCAGAATCTTGGCGACGAAAAGTACTTGATAATACTAATACTTACTTCTTTATGAGGATAGAAAACAAGAGTATATTCACTAGAAATAAGCTACCAATTCGACGTTAACATTTCATTATTTTCTATTTACGTCTTGGTTAAGTGCCTGTAGCTATTAGCAAAATGTGTTTTACAGGCACTTAAGTACCCGCTAAGTACTCAAAACGAGATTTACAGACCATCACATTGCGCCCCCTAGTAGACAGCTCCTTCAGACCCTCGCAACTAAATGAGCAATGAATCTCTCAACATGTGTCGGACAACTTAATGAATGTGTTTATTTTTCAAATTTCAGGATATGCTTGTATTTGTATGAAGGTTCAATTTTCAACACAGCAAAACACTTCAGTATAGAAACAGATGATACAAGTTGCCCAATAGGCTTTAGTTTTATACATACATATATCACGCCTTTATCCCTTGCGGGGTAGGCAGAGCGATAGTTGCCGTAAGAATACAGCCACTATCGCCACGTCTGACATTTTTGAGGATTGTTTTCCAAGGTTGTTTCAGAAAACATGTGTATTACTATAGTGACAGGTTGTCAGCCTGCCGCCTAAAAATTGTAATACACCAATTCTCTCGAGTCCCTTAGTCGCCTCTTACGACACCCGCGGGAAGGATGTGGGGTGATGCTATTCTAAGCCGGCATCACACGGCAAATATTTAGTTTTATATCAAATATTTTTAAGACTCTCATGCAACTTGTACTGTTTATCTTTAAACTTTAGTTATTTTAAGATAATTTAGAAATAGTTGCTTATAGTTGCTACTCGTCACTTCACACGTACCATCACTGTCACGGTCACGACATGGCACTTCAGCGCAAAAATAACGCTGCGCTAGCGTATGCGCCTGTTAGATCCATAGGTACTAGAAACGTACCTACAAAAACAAAAACCGATCTCGACACACGACGCTGCGTTATTTTTGCGCTGAAGTGTGAGAAAGGCCCATGATCATGCCATAGCGTTGCTATGATCACGTCATGGCATCGCTATGCTCACGCTATGGCGTCGCTATGATCATGTCATAGCATCACTATGGTTACGGCCTGATATCGTTATTGTCACAAGCTCACAAAACGTGGCATACGGCGCCGCTCTCGCCTACGCATGTAAATACACTTTTCACTAGATACTCTTTCTATCGCTCTGGATTAACTATATCTCTTACATTTTCACTGGGGACCCACACTACCACTATCTACTATAACTCTTCTAAATTTTTTATTTATTTACTTTTGTAAATATACCATTTCCTTTTCATAAACTTTATGTTCAATGTTTTCTGTCTTGTGTTTCTTTTTCGCCCTTGTCCAATAAAACCATTTAGAAGTAGAATCGTAGTGAAACTTTAGATATAGAACTAGCCTTACCTTCTTAGATAATACCTACCTTTAATTAGTTCTAGTGTAGATAATACATGTAGTAAAAAAATCTCACAAAAAATGCGATATATGATACAACGCATGATCCCAGAAGGCAGTAAGTCCGTGATGTGGTTAATGTGGTCATCTTTTCAGTTTTGATGTTATACTTTGAGTTGAAATCGATGGTTTCCCAGATTGGCAGATACAGCATTTTCCTTCTAACCAGTCAGTAGTGTAAAATGTGTGCCTTAGTCGTTGTTTCAGTTGTATAAGTATCCTTTTTTCGTTCTTTTTACCTTATCCAGACGCGATAAGATGTTTGGAAAATAATTTCCTCGTGGTTCCCAATAGTGAATAGTATGATTTATTTTTTATTTTAGGTTTCTCCTCTGAATGAAAATCCATTTACATCCCTATTTCCTTTATTGAGGGTCATCAGTGTTCTGTACATAGGTATCAATACAATATGTGTACAATCGTGTGGTAGCTAGGGTGGGTACGAGTATTGCGTGGCGGAGCGGCGTCGTATGTTCTGCTGGCGAGGGCAGCCGCAGCGGGAATGCTGGTTGTTGAGTGTGTGCGTGTGCAGGGGCCGAGCGGCGCGGGCGCGAGCAGCGCGCGCGGCAGCACCGCCGGCGCCGGCGCCGCCGCTGGCCGGCTCAGCCGCGGCGCGCTCTCCGACCCCGACCTGCCGGCGCGCCTCATGCCCGGACTGACTGCCTTCTGGGTTCGTACTTCTCCCCAAAATCTAAATGTCGTATTATGCAGCACGATCTGACCTCTTTGAGTAAATCGTTCAAAACCAATCAATGCTTCCCGTACTATCCTATTGTTCCCTTGTACTCTGAAGGACCGCATCAAGGTTTGTTGTAAGAAAATACGCTCCTGAGGAATTTTGTTTTCCGGTGGAAGAGTTGTTATTTTTGTTGTCGTGTGTTTTTTGTCTCCGTGTTGTCATTTATTACATCTGCTTATAGTTGCAGTGCAAGTATTGCAACTATGCCACAGTGTATTTATGCTTTTTGTGTCAACTTTTTAACTTTCTGCTACATAACTTGAATAATTTCTGATGTTGTCTCTCACTCCCATTAGTACAAACTAAACTGTGTTGCGATTTACATACCGAGTGACAAGTATAGTCGAAGTACCGTTACGATGCTCCGAAAACTAAATTGATAAAACGCTTAAATCCATAATGTGGACGTTACCGATACTCGTAGAAGTGGTACCGTAAAATAAAACGAGTTTTTTTGTGTCCATCGTTTATTTATTGCACATTGCGCAGATGGCCTCCCTCCCCCCTCTCCCCCCCCACCTCGGCCCGACCCGCGCTTCCAAAATGGTTCCTAAATCGAGTGCCGAATGACTTTAATAGAAATCACTGGCATTGTTTATGTTAAAGTACCGTCTTCGCGATGGTTCTCAATCTTTAGCAAAAATGATGAATTTTTAATTAAATTCTTGATCGAATGTCAATTTAGAAATAGTGAAAATTGATAATGGTTAACATAAAATTTTTGAGTTTTAGCATGTTGTATGTTAATACGTATATGTACCGATAAAAAATAATCTAGTTTTGAAACTTGGTAAACGAGAGAAATCATCACGAGATCTTGAGACATTAATCAATATACAATAACTCATTTACATCTAGACTCAAAAAAAAAAATAATCATTCGCCGGACCACTACTACGAGTACGAGTGGATTCATTCATGGCCGCGTGCGTAGGCGCATGCTACGCGGCCGCTACGCCGTAGCGCTACGGCACAGTTTGAGCATCTCCAGACTGGCCGTGTTTTATGGCGCATTATGCTATAATAATATTTTTTACTTAGCACATTTGTTTATAGGTATACCGCTACACATGTCCGTGTGTGTGTGTGCGCGGGCGCAGTCGTCGTACAAAAATGTCGTTTGTACGAGCCGCGGAATCTAATAGCCAACCAAATTTTATGTTCTTTCGCGGTAGAGATTGTGTTACTCGGTGGGCGATGAGTTTGTGGTTCTTTGTGTTAGGACCAAGTTCAAAATCCAAGATGGCGGCTGTGTGACGGCCAATTAGACGTATTCGCAATCGCTCGCCTTTTGTTACTCGTGATTTATGTCTATGGGGAATTGGCGGAGTTATGGCTGCGGTCGAGCCACACCCAGGCAATACGGGGGATTACAACTTATTGAAAGGTGTGGCTTAGATATCGACTGGGTTTTCCATGGAAGAAAAAAATGCTGCCAGATATATTAATAGAAGTACCTACATCTTTGCGGTACCTTTCGGTGAAATATAAAAATATAAAATTGCATATCGGCACGCGGTTTTTCACTCGAAAAATCGGCGGAGTCACTACCATTTTACAAAATTTTACAATGTACCGGACTATATATCGACGACTTTATGCCGTACTAGGCCAATGCTGATGATGATCATAGCTCTATCATTGTTCTTGCTCAAATCTTAAACAGTTGGTCACATTTTCTCTATCAGCTATTAATTATTGAATTAGAGAGGAAGCCGAGCGGTGATGGGAGATAGGGTGCGCATGCGCCGCATAAATTACCGCACGTTTAATTGGTAGACCACACGCGCGGCCGCCGGGAGGTACCGGGTTCGATTCCCGAGTACGCGCATTACGATTTAATGGCTCATTTCAAAAGATACTATTTAGGAAACAGTAGGCGAGAGTACTTGTATGAGTCGTAATTTTGTTAGATTCGGCTGTTGGAAGGTGACTATAAAATAGAGAAAGGGCTTTTAATAGGGATTAGGGATTATAAGTGGTGATAAAGGTGAAATATTCAATTCTAAACTGAAGAAGTAAAAAAATACCAACACGTTTTTAACATTTTCTAAACATGCTCTGGCGGGAGAAATACCCCACAGCTTCTCCAAAACCACCCGTTGAGAAGCTACCAGGGCATGAGCTCCCGTGGCCGACATGGAAGTCTCTTAATAAACTCCGGACCCAAGTCGGCCGCTGCAGGGACAATTTATGTCGATGGGGTTACAGCACGAACAACGAGTGTGTCTGTGGTGCCTCCCCACAAACGATGGCACATCTATTAAACTGCCCTGCGTGCTCTCCATCATGCACGCTAGAGGATCTTTACGACGCTACTGACGCCGCAGTGCGTCTGGCTGAGTTCTGGTCCGAATTAATATAATAACGCCAAAGCCGATCGAGACGACAAAAAAAAAAAAACATTTTCTAACACAGAAAAACACTACTTTGTCAGGTATAGCAACGAAATTAACCTTTATATTACGACTGAAGTTAACTTAACAGTGCCATAACGTTTACAACGGCTCTGATCACCTTCCGATAAGTTCGATCTACAAAACTAAAACGGTATCGTAGTTAAGTTACATTAAAACTTTATCGTCCAATAAAAACTAAACTTTTACTCGCATTTTCACCTTATAGCCCGCGATCAAACTTACATGCTGAACTTCTGAAAATCACAAACTCGTTTCCCTGTTTTACATGACAACTTTAGATGTGTTAAGTTTTTATTTCTGCGACAGTTAAAAGTGACTATCAAAATAGGATGGAGGTAGTTGTCGGTATTAATGTTGGATTTATGGGGAGTTTACGGCTGATGGTTTATTTATGGGGCTTTATGGAAAGATTTAACGAGGGTGTTTCACTGCAAGTTTTATACGCAGGCTAATTAGTTGGACGATTAAAGCTCTCGATATGAGGAGTATGAAGATGATCTGATAAAGCGAGATCAATCACATGTAAAAAGTGTTCCGTATAAATGCGTAAAATAAAACTGTATACAATTCTGTAACTTTTTTTTATTATACACATTTTTAAATTGCTGTCTGATATCGGCTTAGATTAGCATCCTTTCCTGTGGGTGTCATAGAGGCCGACTAGGGGACTCGAAGTTTCCATGTATATTGCAATTTTAGGCGACAGGCTGACAACCTCTCACTATAATGATACACGACTTATTTGAAATGATTCTCAAATATTTGTCAGACGTGGCGATAATGACCGCGTTAACGCTATGCCTACCCCGAGAGGGATACATTCGTGATTTGTGTGTGTGTGCGTGTTCGGCAGCTCACTTTCATTCTAATTCTTTGTTCATTATTATCCATTAAGCATCGATTAAAAATACTTATATAATGAATGACTTCCGCTTGTGTAAGCGTGGATCTCGACGGATATTGGATCCTAAGTAATGGACATTAAAACCAGTTTACTCATTTAGTCGGAATATTTCACTTTTCATCAGATATTTAATATTGATTTTAGTTGCTAATTCTGTCTGCGGTAGGTCGATGGATTATATTTTTATTAATCTGAAATTAATTTGACAGTTGTCCTCAAAATCCTATCATTGAATCTTTATTTTAATCTCAACACCCACAACAGTCCGCTGCTGGACATCGCCACACTCACAACGCCTGCCAAGGCGGATTGACGAGCGCAGTCTTAGATGTTGCCTTCAGCATCAACGCTTGCCTTCAGCAGCAACCTTAATGGCTTTAGTCGCTATTTTTGACACCCACGGGTAGAATTGGGGTGATGCTATTCTAAAGTGGCCCATTAAATCTTTAGTATATTTATTTGTCTTAGATATTGTCTGTTTTTCACGTAACCCCAAAAGGAGAGCACTTATTCAGTAATCGGACTAGCCATAGCCAACTCACTGGCGGCTCTTGGTTCGCGGGCAGCGGGCAGTCTACTCTCACGGTAAACAGTTTTTATTCCCTTGTAACAGTCTAACAGTCTATTATCGTCGGATTGTCTTGCTCGTAAACACCGAACGCACCAGCCGCCATGTTTATTGGGATATAATAACCGAAATAAAGTACGCTTTTATTCGGGTTTGATGCGATCTCTGTTTATCTTTAGATCGAATAGTTTGGTTTATGGCGCGCTGTAGTGTAGCCTGCGTATCTGTTCACTGGGAAATATTGACATTGTTACCTTTATGAACAATGTCTCGAATATAATTTTTATAGGCACGGTATAGGTAATATAATATCGAATTAGGGTCATCAAATCCCCAACAATATAACTTAACGAGCTTTTCGTTTGAAGGTTTACTAGTAATGACATAAGTTAAGTACCTGTAGTTTAATTTTTCTTAGAACTAATATTTTTATTTTCATACTTAGCATTTAGATTAGAATAGAAATAAAAAACATTTTATAACTTCTTCTCTTAAATAAGTATTAGTCTTGTTTTTTCACCTTCTATCTAGGGGATGCTCAATGCATAACTTAGGTACAGGCACAGTCACCTTCTAACTAACTTTTGTATCTAACTTTGCACTTATAAAGCATATTACCTTTATAACAATGCCATGAATATAAACAAGCTGAATTATAGTTTTAGGTACGTAGTAGTAAATAGATTTTTAATTTAAAGAAACCAACACCCATTCGATACTTGTGTTACCTAAAAAAGCATTATAAATATTCTCAACGGAAAAATCCGAGCCGAAGTTATTTGCGTGATTTGCGTCAATTTATTACTTGAATTTAAATAAAAACCGTGATTTACTTGGATTGCTTAGATTCGTACAATATTATAATATTTAAGTGAGCGGGTTTACTCGTGCTTTCGTCACCGTTACTCGCACGGGTATGTACGTGTGTGTGAGCGAGTCATACATATTTTATGTATGAGGCTGTTTTGGGCTCATCTCGTTATTTCTGTTTTATTGTGTGAATAGGTAATGTGCCGCGCGGTATTGCGACATCGTCGGGACCTCCAATTGCTTCACTCTATGATTCAACATTTTATTCCAACAGAAATAATTTTTAGAGTTCTATAAATGACGGACATAAATCATATGATTTTTTTAAATATATTTTTATTTTGTTATGGACTTTATAAGATTTTCTTGTGTTTGCACATCTTTTACTCATGAGAATAATTTATTAGTAAACAATAGTTAAATCTGTTCATAATTGTTTCACTGTGGTGATAATTATAAAGATATTACCTCTTCTTTCTATTCCTTACCTTATTCTATTTTGCTTGTCATGTTTTTCCTTCTGCCAGAAGATGCATTTAGATATGTGCATGCACGTACCTATCCATAGTTTAAGAGTAATTCGTAATATGTATGTACAGAGTGCTCCTTTCCTATTGTAAAGTCAACTCTAGGCTCTCCATAAGTATCGCCTATCATAAGTAGTAATCATGTGGCATATGTTCATTTATGGCACCCGTATCTTTATTATTCGGATACTGAGACCGGTCTTACTTGATTGCGTGTTCATCTGTCGTTCATCTGCAGTCGGTGACAAGAAAATCTCTGGCTTTTATCGTACATTGCTTGCTCAAAAGTATAAGAATAAAACCGTGTTGCTTAAGAAAGCTCAATGTATTTCAAACCGAACATAGATGGCTTGACAAATTTTATACTAATGTGCGCTTCTTTTAGTGTTTCGTGTCATTATACTCATTATAGTGTAGATGTGTCTACTTCACATTAATTGGCCCGAGTCGCTTACATAAGTATCACTGGTATTAACGTCGGCCATATTCTTTCTCAAAGTCTAATTTATTGTAATGGCTATCAAGTATATTCTCACGACGATTTCGCTAATGTATTTGTTGCTCAATGTATGTTGATTAGTGTATTTGATTTCTGATCTCGGATTTACCTGCAACTTTCTAATATACCTTTGTCTTTGTAATTTGTAGTTTCAAGAAGATAAATATTTATTACGATGGCTTTTATAACTAACTAGGTACCTAACTACTTAATAGTTAAATGTCCATATAACATAATTTCATATAATCTATACAAAACTTTTGATCTAACAGTTATATTTAATCCAAGAGAAATTTTATCTTTAGTAGGAAAATTACTTAAAACACAAAACCTTCTAAAACGCATATAAATGAATAGTTGACTACAAATTTTATATTGTAGGTCTTCTAGCTGTAAATGATAGTTTATGATCATTTTATATTAAATGTTTTAAATATAAATTGCCGAAAGTTTGTTTATAACAAGGTTTAACATGATGGTATTCGTGGTCAGGTGTCACGTAAGCACATTGACGTGGTCTTTTTAATGACAAATATTTACATGAAGTAGTTGCTATTTGTCCAATATTGAAATTAAGGCTAGGATCCACTGCTCAAATCACGATTTCAGGGGGTGAGGTGGGGGGGGCCACCCGCGCTCCCCGCGCTCTGACACATCATCTGGCGCTCGTACACTACGCAACCGTACGTCGTGTGTTTTATAAACATGACCGCAGTCCGTCCACCTTTTAAGTATATTTGAGCTTTATCCCGGCCGTGGAACTTTTACTTCTACTCGTGAATTATTATTTTTTTGTGAAAATGCGACGAAACGAATATGAATGTGGGTAGATGGATGGACGCAGAAGAGGAGGAAGGCCTAAAAAGACCGCAATGTCTAGTTAAAACACACATTTAATTACAAATGATGTTAGCATAAGTTCTAAGATAGCATAGTTCTAGCATAAGTCCTTTTATGAACCTGTCTGTGCGGAATCGCACTTTTTTGTATGATCTGTTGTATTTTTTATTACCTTTTATTTTGGACAAGATATTTTGACTCAGTGTCATTATAGTCGTGCTAGAGAAAGTTGGTTGTTTTATTCCACCAAAAATCAGGCTCCAGCTAATAAAGCAGCCAGCGGGCGATATCGGCTCCGCCACACTGTCCTTCAAACTGAACAACTTTCTCCAAGGAAAATAGGTCGAAATATGAAAAAAAATCTAGCCGACCCGACTTACATTCTATAAAGTTAAAAAAAGTACGAATAGATTGTACTAAAGATGATTATGAATCAAAAAGGTGTAAACAAATATTTCAATGTTGATAGAAAATGTTCCAATAATTTGAGTACGAAAATTCAGTTATATTTGCACTACCATGTACTGTTCTCATGATATTATGCACTTTTAGTTTCCATTCGTTTTTAATATTCAAAAATGATATTTTACTAAAATGTTGAATTGAATGGCGTTTTTCATTGGAGTCCTCTGTCACGCTTGCAACTTGCTATAGGTAGATACTTCAATGATTTTTTTTTGTTTATGCTGGCGGCTCAAGTGCCAACATCCGTCGACTTGGGATGTAGACCGTGAAATACTAGAATTTACGTCATGTATGTGGGATGATTTGTATGATGAGACGAACAACTGTAAGATGAAACGAATGGACAATTGAAAGATAATTTTTGAACGTAAGACAAATGTTAGATGAATTTCTGAACTATGATGCTAGAACGTAAAAGCAATATAGGTGAGTAAATGAGTGTGAAAGAGAGAGTGAACACTTTTCAAATAGTATCTTGGGCGAAAAAAACCCGGGGTTATCTGTGTAAAATCCGAAAATTTACTTATTCCTTCTTCTCCACAGCCACAGGGACCAGGACATGGGTCTATGTTATTACAGCGAATATAAAACTAAAAAGCTTACAAAAGATTTTAGTTAAGCGCCCCATCCCATATAAAATATAACCCTTTTTCCAAGCGGGTCGGATAAAAAATAAAAAAAAAACAATAAAGAATAGAAAAAAGTACGCGTGACAGATAATTGGAACGCAAACGCCATGAAACATTTCAGAAAAATAACTTTTTTGAAAATTAAAAAAGAATGCAAAATAAAAGTGAAAATACCGCAAAAACGGTGCAAAGTAGAGCAAAAGTAACTCAGTTTCGGTACTCATATTTTATAACTTGTTTGATAATGTTAAAATTAAAATCGGGCCCCTATTTAGTCCACAATTGCCCTAGGCCTAGCCTCACTCACATGCGCATTATTGAAGGCCTACTTTTCTAGTTATTTATTTCACTACCTCATCTGTTCCAATTTCTCATTTAGTCTACTTTTACATTTAGTCAACTTCCTCATTTATTCTATTCCCTCTTTTAATCCACTTTCTCGGTTAGTCCAAGTTTTATTTGGCCAACTTTCTCATTTGGTCATTTTCTTCATTTATTGACAGTATAAAAATATCTCGTCAAGCCCACAATTAGGGACTTTCTAGGGCCACAGGCCACTTTTTTATTTTGTGCTGAAGAATATGTCAAGTGCCACGTTATTTTAAGGAAATATAGATGGTGCGCAACGGGATACTGGGTATTACTATAATGTTATCTCTTTGGTGGAAGCGTCAGTATGAACATAAAAGTTCATACCCAGCTCCTGAACCGCGCCATCTTATTTCACTGTTATACTACTCTTACATAGAAAGTGCCATATCACCCTAAAAAACTTATAGTCTGGCATGCATAGTTTTCGAGATAAATCCGGTTTTAGTTTGACAGCTGTCACCTTAAATCAAGAATTCGTCAAAACATACAACTATACCAAAGAAAGCAAATCTACTTTATTTCCGAAACTAAGGTTGACTAAGAAATGACATCTCTGGTCTGTGGTTGAATGACCACCGACTGGATCTAATTTCGCACCGCTGTGTCGGTTTCTGTAATAAGTTCTTGGGGGAAAATTGTTCAGATGACCTGTCAAGCAAAGAGTTATCTTGAAAAAAATTATTAAAAATTACTTGGTACCTACTGTAAAAACGTTACTCATGTTCAGAATGCACCCTGTAAATATTTAGAGTGAATTACTAGTTATGTATCACTCCTTTCTTATTATAAGTAAAAAGACTTGGTTAGACTTTTGCTTTTCATTATCTTATAGATAAAATATCGTCTATCGTCAAGGCTAGCTGAAGCGACAGCTATGATAAATTTGTTGCTCGTCTCGCCAAAAGACGTAACCGACGCAATAATAAGCGCATACTTAAACTACGCCTTCTGGTGTCAGCAATAAAGTATTTTATCAATCAATCTGTCCATGTCACTAACGTCATAAGTAAAATGAGCAACGTAATAATTACGAAAAAATATGTGTACATTTTGTGGGAAATTTTGACACAGTACCGGCGCTGGCAAGAGCCATTTGGGTACTGGCGGGGTAGCGGGCGGTGCGGGATGTCATTGGGAGGTTGGTTTGTCGGCGAGAACCGTTCTAATTTTTGGAAAAATATGATTTGTTGAATTAAAATCTGTTCATCCACTAAAACCTGATAGTGTTATTTTTAGGGCATCAAAAGAGGAATATTCTATATCAAGAAACTATATCAAAATAGTAGTCCAAGTTACGATAAAATTGGTTTGAAAATATTTTTAATGCACTTTTTGAGATTTTTTTTATTAAAATATATCAAACCAATCGAGTCATACGATAGTGTTACTACTAGACAATATCTTTGAGTATGTCATATATTTTTATGAGGTCTTATTAGCATCAATAACAGGCTTAAAAACTGGATCGAACGTAACGCTTTTCATCGGCCTTACTTCAGCAGCGCGCCATTCGAGATCAACCCTCCAATACACCTCATTAGGATTTCATTTAGTTTGGGTTTCATATGACATTATGACCCCATTTCAATTTGTTTACGATCTTAGATTAAAAATATTTAATTCAATAACTAAATGTTATGTTGTATGTATATTTTATTTTAATGTGAGCAACAAAGTGTTTCTTTGTCTGTGTAAATACATTATATTCGATTTTAGAGTTAAAATCATATCTTCTTATTGTTTTGTCGTGTGGCATTTTGACTGATATTGCCATAGTTTATTGCTATACCATAACCAAAAACTATTAGTAGTCTTACTACTCGTACTTATTAGGTACTTGTTTCATTGATATTTTTATGCATTTCTGTGAAATCTTCTGTAAATTGTAATTGAGTTGTCTAATGTCCGCGCATCTCCACTCCATACCGCATTATACATCTATTCCTCTCACTACCCACATCTGACATCATGACATCTATAAGCGCATCTATTCCTCAAACTTGGTAATCAAGACGGCAGCTTATTGGTACGTACCTTTTGAAGGTTGCATGCATTGCTGTATTTGTTTGACGTGTGATCATCATGTCTAGATGCCACGCAGCGTTGCATAGGCGTAAGTTGAAGGCACAACAGTTGAGGTTAGGTTACTTACTGGGCAGTGCGTTATGTCCGCAACATTAGCATTCAGCAGTAAACGTCAGCTGCGCCCACGCATGCTCTTATTGTCGACCCACGTGGCCGTATATCATGTGCCGGACGAGTAATATCGTATAGTTATGTATGAATGGTAGTTGCAGCGCTTCTAAGGTGGTCGCGATTTTAGTGCCTCAGATTCTCTACAACTATTCGAATCTTACGTTGAAGTCTAAAAAGAGTTATACGATTTTTACTTACTTTCACGAACACCACAAGATGATGATGATGATGTTATATTTTCGTACAGCATGATCAAGTTTAATCGTATCAAAGGTAGTTGTCACCATGGAATGTGGAGGTGCCAGTTTGTTTATCAGACGGGGCTCGATCGAACCTGCGACCTTCGTTTCCGCAATTCCGTCACTAACCCGGTCAACGACCAGACAGATCGCCGCAAAACTGTCCGACTATGGTAATATTGTTTCTTCTGCATTTGTTTACGAGCTTTCTATACAGTTTTATTTATAGCGTAAACAATATCAGACGTGTAATTTTTTATACTCATCACATTGCGAATAGGTATACTCTATTTGAAATTATGTCGCACCCTTGACCTGGTTCCATAAGGTGGGTTGTCCCTAGCTCTCTTCCTTCATAAAGCTTAAGTTTTCTTTCATCGTTGTGCTTGCGTCAGATGTCATCACTAGCGCTGCGCAAGCGCAAGCGACCTCGCAGTAATTCACCTTCAGTTATTTACTGCCGTCATACGAAGCACTGCGCATTGGAACCGGTCGCGATACTGCTTTTACGATCCTCAGTTTCGTTTCAAACTTTTGATAATAGAAAAGCATTACTTTTTTATAGTTTTACATACATCGTTGATTTTCCTGCTTGGATTTTCTGATAATTCTGATTCAGTACAGCCATGTAAACAATATTTTTGTCATATCTCAGTACTGTTTAGTTGCTTCTAGTTTCGTCTGCCCCGCAGGCCACGGGGCGACGGTTATTTATTGCACGGTGTAAAGTAATGTAATGAGAATCCGAAGAAATTCTCTCATGTTGGGTAATACCAATATCTATTGCGTGTAACTGTACCTACCGGCTTGTTAGTGCTGGCGTATTGTAATTTAAATTTTTATGTTTATCTGATTTTGAATTCAATTTGTTACATGTCGACAACTTGCGTTGCGTCTGAGATTGTATGTTAAAATGTGTTTATTAAATTACCTAAATATATTAATTGTGAAGATTTACAGGCTTTCCTACGTTTATGTTTTTTTGTTAAAGTGCGGTGTTTTTGAGTTTAAATCTTTATTATTATTATTATTTTATTATTACGTGCAAATAATCACAGATATGTATAAGTTCTCTTGTAAAGTGTCTGCTGTGTGCTGTAGCCATGCAGTCTGCTTCATTCACATTCGCAAACAAACTGCCTGCTATTGCTACCTTCTAAGTTGGCAAAGACTAGATAATGACTCGCTTGACTGGTCCTCGTGAAAACGCACCACTAAGACTTATATGATAGAGCAGCAACCTTTCACACTTTTCCTATTTTATTCTCTCACCATAGCCCTCAATAAAACATATCCCACCGCTTGTTTTGCATAACAAAGTTTACAGGCTAATCTATTTTCTATCTTTTCTTGATGGTGTTAGAGTTCATCGTTTAGTGGTATAATTATGTAAGTTGGTCTATAAATTAATGGCGTCGTGGTGTGATTTATAGGGATGAGCCTCAATCGCGCCGCCGCCATCCTCCCGCATTTGTCACCGGAGTAGTTTTCAACTCTTATCATCATTTCCATCTTTGAGTATATTTTCTCTGACGCAAATTTTGAGAATGTATGGACTAAATATTGTAATTTTTTTTACTGTTACGTTACCACGCTGTAATGTACCAGAATACATAATGAACATTTACTTGTGGACAGATTTCTAAACACATTAAGAACAACTAGTCTTATAAATTTGACTCTTACGCAGTCGTCGTACGATAAGTTGTTTTTGATTTTTAATAAGTTTTCGATATTCGCATGAATCTGAATTGATTCTCAATAAAATATAAAATTTACGATGTACGGCGCTATCTCCGTTCATGGGGGATAAAAACAGCTATTCAATTTCGTTTGATAATGGTCTCGATTCAAGTTCCTCATTCACAGAGTTTATTAACGAATATTCATTAATACTGACAGTGTTATGTTCAAGTATACTATGATGTGGACTAGCCTGGGAACTTTCTGACCTTGATTTTGATTATTTTTATATAAATTACTTCACTTTATTAATCGAAGACAAGACTGGTAGCTTATCTTGTTGCTGCGTAGCTCAGGAGTGAAAAGGTTGAGTGACCGGAATTTACAATCAATTTGAAATACATCTGAGATTCATCTATTAGTGGAAGGTTGTTGATTAGCAAACTTGAGGCTAATTAAAAAATAACAATTGTTAGTAATGCATTGCAACGGTGAAAAGCTACATGAATTGGGGCCTATTTATAGGTATTTGGAGTAGAAAGTACCTATGTATATTTCGTACCATATGAATTGATAAGTACTGAGATGTGCACAGTGCGCAGGATAGTGCACAGTATTCACCTATCGAAAATTCAGCACACTTTTCTCGATGGAAACAGCCAGCCACCGCTAGACTTTTGTCGTCACATTAAAATTTTAAAAACATAATGTGTGAAATATCTATATTCCAGCTATCGACGATGATAATGTAATTCCTTAACCATAGAATATATAATAGTATAGTACCTTAACTTTAATAGCCACAACAGTCCACAGTTGGACACGGGCCTCCCCCTTTCGAGACGTATTGCCATTCTCATTGCAAGTGGCAGGCGGACGAGGCTCGCCTAGCGCAGTGCAAAATGTTGCATTCACAACAAACGCTGCTGCCCATTCCCTTGATGATTATCCTTTAGTCAGTTTTTACGATACCCGCGTGTAAGTTTGGGGTGATGCTATTCTAAACCGGCATCACACGGCAATGTACGTACGCAAATTGTAAGCTAAACGATTAGGTATAATTTGTAAAGAAAGCACTCGGTCGCCCATCAGCTCCTAATATGGCATATGTTCTTGGTATGGACCTAACGGGATTCGCCTAAACGGAAACTTGATTAGACCGTACACTACATAATAGATCATTAATTAAGTATGGCGTTTAATTATATAATCATGCATATTTCACCAGATTTTGCAACTGTGAAATGGTAGGTTTTGTACTCACCTATACTTAATTAAGTTTTTATTGCCGGTCACGAAATCATTTTTGATTCACAATTTAACACCGAAGAAGGTAGGTGGGTATTTCTACGGCAGGAGTAAATTTTCTCACCTCCGTGTGCAATTTTATTTTTAACATTTTATTGACTTTATTATACTGAAAAAATAGGAAAATAAAAAAGAAATATGTTTATTTGCCATCATTTGCTTCAGTAGATTCTGAAATAATTGAATTTTAATTTCGAGTGTTCACAGAGTTGAGAAATGTGTTCACGGAGTTGAGAGCGCACGTTTGTTTTAAGGTTTTCATGCACTCATTCAAAGTGATTCATTGTTTTTTAAATGAATAAACAAAATAAAATAAATTTCTCCCCATTTCCACTTGCAGATTCGGAAATAATCGAATTTGAATTTTGACTGTTCACGGAGTTTAGAAAGTTCACGGAGTTGAGAATTTTTAAAGTATTATTGTATTAAATATCAGCCGATGGTGTAAAAGTTTAAATTCTTTGTTAATTCTGTATTTGTATTTTTGAAGACAGTTGAAAACGTGTAGAAAAATTGGTTGGAAAATGCTTTGATTCTACATAATACATACATACATACATATATCACGCCTTTATCCCTTGCGGGGTAGGCAAAGCGTTAACGACCGTAAAAATGCGATCGCTATCGCCATGTCTGACAAATATTGAGGGCCGGTTGAGATTATTTGTGTATCACTATAGTGGCAGGCTGTCAGCCTGTCGCCTAAAAGTTGTAATACACATGAAACCCTCGAGTCCCTTAGTGAAATTTCCGTGTGTGTCTACATAATACCTATTGATAAGCTGCTTCCGCACATGTCACCGGACGTTACCGCCGCGGCTCTGCATGAGTATCACATGACATTGTATGGACCTCTATGCGGCAGTGATCTGTCAATTAAGCGTGCTAAGAGCTCGGCGGTATCATCCAATGCTGGACACAGACCTGCCCCCATTAAGGGGTATTGCCATAACCACGCATGTTAGGCAATTTGGCGACTGCAATGAATTAAGTTGCATTCACAGGGAATGCTGCTGCTTATTTCCTGCATTAATTTATCCCATGCCGCTTTTTACGATACTCAAGCGAAGAATATGGGTCGTTCTCTCTTTTCGCCGGGACACCCGAGTCGTCTAACGACCCAAAGAACCTTAGTGTCAGAATAGCCCTAGTGAAAGAATTTGGGTGATGTTTATTTAGCTGGCATCACTCGGCAAATTCAATGTCATAAAATATTGAACCAGTGGGATAGTTTATACTACGACTGCTTTGCTTCAACACACTAGCAGTAAGTAAGTAGGTGTAACGTTATTTTCCATTTCGACCAATATAGATTTTCCAAAAATACAACTTAACAGCCACAACAGTTCACAGCTGGACATGAGCTTCCCTTTTTTGGGAGGTATTGCCATGTTTTCCACGCATGGTAGGCAGATTGGACAGGGAACGCTGCCAGTTATTTACTTGATGATTAGCTTTTAGTCGCCTCTTACGACACCTACAAGTAAAATTGGAGTGATGCTATTCTACGCCGATACCACACGACATCATTCTAATCACAGTTTTATAAAAAACCTCAACTCCGTGAACAAAATTCTCAACTCCGTGAACAAATGCACATGGAGTTCAGATTCTCGGAGTTGAGAAAAAACTGGTTTCTTTGAAATTTCTCTCTCACAGTATAACTTTGTGCAAATCCAATTTTACCTACGTATTGGTATACTATCGAGTCACAAATTACACAAAGTAACAACCTTTTAGCTCTTATAGTTTCAAAAATATTCATGATCCGGAGTTGAGAAATTAGCCTGCACCAAAGACGAAGCAAAATTTCTTACCTTTGAAAATGGTAAATCCTGGCAGCATGACACAGGTTTACTGCACTCGCCTACTCGGACGCAACTGGCAGTTTATGTGAATCGAATAATGGTGTGCATATCGCGCGTATTTACAGATGTGCGTAAGAGTTTGTGAGTGATACCTAATTGAGTCATAAGCTCGGGACAAATATTTAAAGTGACATAAGTGGTACAAAATAAATAATTATAGACATCTTGGTAATAAATAAACCTTTGTCATACATCTATATACATGTGAACATAAGAACATTATTATAAATTCCGGAAATTTTAGAATTACGGACAAATTAAGATTTAATTCCGCCAAAGGGACAGGCCTAAATCAGGTAAATTTGATGTTTTTTTTCAATTCGGTATTTTTTTCAGAAGAAAGTATTATTAAATTAGCCATAATAATTATGCTCTCCAAATAGAATATACATTAAGGATTATGTGTTATTTTTTTGAGATTTTAGTTTATATGTTTAAAACGATTTCTGGACCAGGACAAGAAAAACGGCGTCTCTGTTGAAATGCCCAGGTAGGTTAGGGTAGGTAAGTACTTTGTAGATTTAATGATATTATCTAGACAAAGATTATTACCGTGTGATGCCGGCTTAGAATAGCATCACCCCTTATCCTTCCCGCGGGTGTCGTATGAGGCGACTAAGGGACTCGAGAGTATTGGTGTATTACATTTCTTAGGCGAAAGGCAGACAACCTGACACTATAGTGATACACATGTTTTCTGAAACAACCTTGGAAAACAATCCTCAAAAATCTCAGACGTGGCGATAGCGACCGTATTCTTACGGTCGTTAACGCTCTGCCTACCCCGCAAGGGATAAAGGCGTGATATATGTATGTATGTATGTATCTAGACTAGACTAGAGAGTTTTCATACTGATTTTCAGGTTTACTTACCAAATGCAAAAAAATATTGGAATCAAAATTTTATTTTTAATGACTTATAGTTAAGAGCCCTGTTTTTGTGTAAGCAGATGGGGCATCATGCTGTACGGTCTTTAAGCCCATTATGACATGTGCAGAGCAAGTGCATATTGGTTCTTACTTGCAAATTAGGGATCAATGAGGAAAATATTTAAAACTTCAATCGCATTTCGATTTTGATTTGTTTGGATGTATACCGGTTTCAAGCCCCAGCCGACGTTCATATCAATTTATGATACTTTGTTTAAAAACTGCTTACTTAGGTAGTATACTTGTTGTTTTTGTCTTCATTTTTTTTTTCTATCCAACCTTTTATGACAAAAAACTTTCTTTATTTCACTGAATCGTCGATAGAAGCGTGTACGCTAACGTATTTGCATCATTTTTGCATAATTTTAGTTTTCTTACTATTCCTAATTTAATACAGAACCCACAACCCACGTTAATGTTGGCATAGTGTCTTATTTGCTCAGACACTGACACTTTTTGCCATCTATCGGAAGTGCAGAGCGTGCCATCTGCGGCGTCAGGTTACTGCATGACCCCCACGCCCCCTGACCCCCTTCTCACCCACCCCGACCCCCCGACCCGACTCCGGTGACATAATGTCTTTGCGATTTGCGCCCCACGTGTCCCCATGTGAGGCATACGGGACTTCATTTGTCACGGGGTTTATCTTGATGTAATCGGTATGGTACGTTTGGATTTTACTCATATTTTATACCACACCCTTGATACGTGCAAAACCCTGCCTTACAAAATGCAGATATCATTATGTTGCAAAATAAATTTCATATCATAACGAAATACATCTTAACAGTCTTTACTCGTCGAAGTTCACAATGAAGCATAGTAAATCGAATCTGCATATTACGTCGGTATACAGTAATTAGGTTTAGTACAGACTTTAGACTGAGCAAAAAGCGGAACATGCAATTATAGTATCAACCAAATTGATAGACGTTGCAAAAACTGTAATTGTTCTATCATTACTCTGTATCGGAGTGGAGGCCACACCAGTCAAAACACGGAAGATATACTTGTTTAAGACCTTAGAACCGCCTGATATTTAGACGTTCGTATAAACAATTATTATCCGTGCTAAGTACAATTTTTTATCGCCTTAGTATTTTGTAACATTATATTTATCGAAATAGTGTTCTAATACCTAACCATTTTTTAAAATTTTATGTTAAACTATATGTAAAAACATATGAAATCAATAAAATGCTAGCAAAAATATCGTTAAACACAATTAACAGCTTTAATTGGTAAATTGTCGATGTATTGCGAATTGGTCGAATGTAACGTCCAGCAAAAACTATTATTTACATCAGAGTGAGTACTATCGTGGGTGATTGGATAATACACAATTAAAGGCGCTTCTACAAAAACCATTAACAATTAACGAACGTAATCGATTTGGATAAAATTGCGTAACGAGCATAAATAACCACCGTAATAACAATAATGTAGAGTTTCTAGGCAGTTACCTACATACATAGTAACGATATGGTAAGTAAAATATGAAATTAATTTGTCGAATTTTAAAACTTTGCCACAAAAAAGTCATACGCGCGTTGAACGCGTGCCTACCATTTTTTTCGGTACGAAGATTTGAATTGAGGTTTATTATGGGCCGCAGTACCTGAAATAATTTAACGGCCGTAATTTTAAGGTCGTTAACGCTCTGCCTTGCCCACGAAGGATATAGGCGAGATTTGGGTATTTATGTCTATGTACCTACCTGAAGAAAAGAAAGTTTATTTTATCTTTTTTATTTCATTTAGATAAACACTGTACTGGACCATAATTACTTACATCCATTTTTATAAAATAGGAATTTAAATTTACAAGGTTTTAGTGCTAGTAGTAGCGTGTTAATTGCACGGTAGAACAGCTTTTATCCTCCGTTCTACGATACCGACGAGTGGGATTGCTTGAACTCGTAAAAATGGTAATTTTTACAGTTATTGGTTTGAGTCTCGGCTGTGTTGGATCCTCAGCCACCTCTGTGTTCGGTTGTTCTTGAAGAACTTAAAGTGAGTGACGTAATCAGTGCTATTACAAAAAAATATCCATACCAAGTGACACGTTAAATGATTGAACACTTTACCCTCATGATCATCATGACAATACTTCAAAATCTTCTTACATTTTATCTTTCATAAAAACAACACACAAAAATGCAAAATGTATCATTCTCACAAAAAAGTGTATGGGAAAAATACCGCAGCAATTATAAGAGTTTTAATGGTCAGAAATTGTGCATCTCGCGCGGCGCGCTCCAGGGACAATGGTTAAAAAATCACCTCCGCCCGACGTACATACCTGCGCTGAAATTATTTCATTCTACCTTCATTTATCATATTTTTTGCGCGCAGGTATACGCGAAAAGCTTTAGGCCGGGAGTAATCGCGTACCTACGCGCAAAAAAAACTCGGTCTATGACGTTTTAAGATAAGCGTCAAGTAGAGGCCACCTTTGCTTTGTTTCTACGATAAAAACCATAAACTTCACGCAGGTTATCCTTGCAACATCGATTTAAAGTAAGAAACTATATTATATCAGGAAGTATCAGTATGTAGACAAGTATTGGTCTTCTTGTGTGGCGTATGCTTGACGTCGGTATTGTCTGGGGTTTTTGCGCTCGCGTGTGTGCGGTGATGTGGTGTCAGGTTACCTAAATATTTGAGAGACAAGCAACTTTGCTGCACCGCACCTATCCTACACAAAAAAGTACCTATGAAATACCTACGATAACCTTTTTATTATTTGAATGATAATAAAAAAATAACAAGATAAAAGACTACAGATACCATAGTCATTAATTAGGTCTTATCCACTTCCTATGCACAAAGTCTTTTCGCGAAAGTGATAAACTATCAACAACATATATTAATACTTGAGTGTGCTTAGGTACTTACCTACACTACACTCCTCTCTACTGAACTGGTGTGGAATATTCTCCATATCATCCATATGTGACGCGTTGCACCGTGCACGTCACGAGCACAGGAGAGCACAGGTAGTATTTGATACTTCCCCGTTTTTTCTCGTCTTTACCCCGGGGTCGTAACGACGCGACTCGCATTGTGTGAGACACAATACCACATTCACCCCGACACCGATATGTGTTGACTGTTGACTTTTTATTACCCAGAAACGTGAGAATACAGCCTCATTGAGGACGGCTACTTTGTTATACGATTATGGAATCAATTTCATATTCTATCCACTCAAAAGAAATCGTCATTTACAGACATTTCGGACGTACGAATTTTAAAAACTTTGGATGGGCGAGAATTCAGTTTATCTAAGATTTGAACAGGTAATTATGTATCGGTGGTAGGGCTATAAAAGTTATAGCTTGTTTGGAATGATGACGGCCATCTTGAAGTGATTTATGCTGTCATTTAGAGTAGCATCATGTCGCGGAACCAGTAACGCACT
Source organism: Keiferia lycopersicella (assembly GCA_029255805.1). NCBI lineage: Eukaryota > Metazoa > Arthropoda > Insecta > Lepidoptera > Gelechiidae > Keiferia > Keiferia lycopersicella. The sequence goes on from JARACZ010000003.1 coordinate 17,638,608, forward strand.
TTCTAAAAAACTAAGGCGATTTTGCGTAACGCATGTTATGTTAATGAGTAGATCTTTACGGATGTAACGGTATTGGAATGAAAGCCGTAAGTATTAATATCAAATTTAATTAATGTCATGATCACTTTACGAAAGATTTGAATTTTTATGAGCTGTGTCTCAATTTAAACAAAATCTCTACTAGTTTTTTGTCTTTAAATATCTGTGCAAAATCTACAAGTAATCCATAACGCAACTGTCCTTACACACCCCGTGTCAGTTTACAGTGCGAGGGTGCGTGTCCGATGTGCTCCTCCTCCGCGCGATAAATCACGCACTGCGCTGCGTATGCGCACGTCACTGCGCCGCTGTGCTCCCACACTGCGCGGTCACCGGACGTGGGAACCTGCGCGCAAAACTCACGCGCAATGCAACGCACATGTCCGTGATTGAGTTTTTTGCGATCATCAGTCAAAGGACATGAACTTGTAGAGACTTTAGCAAAAAAGAAAAAATAAGCGATTTAAGGTTGCTGTTTTTAAAACTTTTTCGATCAAATCGTACCTACACGACTAACTTCCTGCTTATTTATTTAGTTTGTTATCGACTATCTAGTTATGTTTTGTTTAAGAGTGTGTAATTAAATCAAATCAGGTCTAAACACAGTGCCGCACGATCTTGTTATTTTATTAGAAGAAACTATTTATTGATGCAAGTCATTTATTACCAGTATCATCGAGGTGTGTTTAAAACATCAATCAAATCTGATCCGGAGTCGATGTGTTTATGAATAATGGAATAAATAAACACCTCTCTAATGGCTCTCTGATAGATTGGTAACGAAGATGTATGTGTAAGCTACTCGTGTTTTAATTGCTTGTAATGAACTCGTCATTTGGTACAATAATCCATATTAGAAACTTCATTATTGAAGTAGAAACGAGGCAGCCGCTTTTTTCACTTTTTCCAACGCATACTGGACAGAGAAACTTGTTAAGTTTATCACGCCTGCCAATTTTCGGTAAACCGTCCCTTACAGTCGCTATGAAACACATGAAACCTCAGTTGTTAGCGTCGGTAGGTTATTATCGAATTTATTGGTTTAATTTCCGATAGTTTATGTTAGTATGGTTTAACATGTAATGTTTGGTTCCTAAGTATATTCTCTAGCATAGCGTATAAACTGTTTTAATTTGTAATATCTTACTGCTTATCAGTCCAGTAGAGGTGGTACGAGCATGTCAACTCGACCCTCTGTTTATTTAGGACGCGCGCTGCCAATGCCTCGTATTTGCTCCAATTATATCCCCTGTGTAGTGCCGTGCTATTATGCTGATACCGGAGAAAAAACAGCGGTTCCATAGTGCAGGGGAAGTTGCAAGTGCATGCTATGTACGTGCAGGTAGATGTTATGAAGGACCTTTAATATATCGATGCTGTTCTTTACTGCAGACGAGAACAGTCCGTTACTAGAAATATGAGCAACAGAAGAAAACTAAAGAGCTGTTTATTATACCTTTCTTCTTTTTGCAGATTACCCGCATTAAACACGAACAAAAACCCTCACGCCTTACATAAGCCTCCCAACATCTCCAAGCTTTTCCATTAAAAAATCTCGACAAACTGCCTCCCCTGCACTTGTCGTAAGCAGCTAGTTGATGTAGCACACTAGAGGCTAGTCTCCCCGGCGCGGAGCCCCGGCCTCCCCCGGCACACTGACGAGTGACCCAGTTGCCTACAAAGCTCGTCATGTGCGCATCTCAGCTAATGTACTATCTGTGAAGTATGGACTTGATGGCGGATTACTCGTTTCAATTTGTAAGAAATTCCATGCAGTTCGAATCTTGTACGAACGAAACCAACAAGTCATTTTAGGCTGCAACAAAGCATAGAGTTTCAAGCTCAGTAACTAACTGCTGAGCTTGTGATACTTATTTTGTTTCTGCAGATAATGTCTTCGAGTTATTATTTCATCAACCATTTACGATAAAGCAAAATTCTGCTCGCAACAATTCTGCATCTATGCTCTTTTTTTCCAAATATTTATTGCCCTATCAATCTCGAAATGGAAGTATACTCCCCAGCAATGAGTACCGTGAAGATAGTTCTACACTCGTCTTTGTCAGCTGGGGGGTGTGAAGGGGGGGGAGGGGAGGGGGAGGAGGAGGCTCATCGCGAGTGTGTCAAGGGTATAATTAGTCCTCAGAATGTAGGCCGGCTGCATACTTGCTGCATTGAGGGATTGCTGAGCGCACGCCGGCTGAATGCGCTGACACAGTGGGAACTTGAAGAACGAGAACATTGAAAATGTAACGAACAGAGCCCCAAGTCTGCTATTTTTTTCTCATTGTAACGCCATCGAAACTCGACTGGCATTCCATTGTATACTTGAAACTATTAGCCGACTACGAAACTACTAAAATCATCCAGAGTTCCAATCGACATCTAAGTGAAACGTAAGTGCGCGCAGTTAAATACAGCTACCAGATATGAGACAAACACCCATCATTAATACATACATTTGAAACCAATAATATGAATTACGCAGTATACTTGTGCATGCACATATTTTATCGCCTTTGATGGACATCTGACAAGATTTTCATGAATTTTACATCATCCGCAGCCTTTTGAACATTTTTTGACTTTCTAAATGCGGGTCTTGCGGAAATAACTAAGAAAAGAACCTTAAGAAAAGCAGTTATGGATTTTGGCGTCAAATACGATTTCACTTGGGTGTTAGTGGAATCGAAACCGCGTTCATAAGGTATTACTGTAAACTTTGAAACTCAGAATCAACATTAAGAAATATATTTTTATTTATAGTTATGAAAGCTATCTTGAAATTGCCTAGCTGGAAAGTATTATTTGAGGTCAGTCACCGAAAATTCTCTGTATGAGAAATGCTGGTATATAATCTGAATAATTGACTTGCAAATCCGCAAGTACCTACAAGCCGTCTAGATGAATTTTACATTCTGATGTTTTATGTAATGTAACCGCCCATAGTAACATCTTCGTGTCTTTGTCTCGTGCTCGGTCACTATTATCATAATGTGGCACAGAGGTAGTGCGACTCCTTTCAGACTGTCTTTGCCGCAGGAGGTTCCGGGTTCGATTATCGGAGGGTCGCTCTCAAGGTTGATATTTATCACATTATAAATCTCTTCCCAGTCTGCTTAGGACATTGCGGGCAGAACCACCCGTTTGACCGTAGGAAAGATGGTTCCGTGTGTTGAAGGACATGTTAAGCCGTAGGTCCCGGTTTCGGTTAATGATTACTTAGACGGCGGTCGCTTCACAACCATGCCAGAAGCCTGCTACTTGTAGAAGGTGGTTGAAAAATTCTGACAATAGGGTTAATTAGGTCGTTGGACGACCCGGTGTCTCACACGAACAGAAAGATCATAATCATTCATATTTTTGGCTACGTATAGATTTTTCACAGCGCTGAGATTAAGGTCAACATTTTTCTTTCAAACATTGCAATTATGGATTTCAGAATTAACTAGGTAGTAAAAAAACGTGCGTAAAAAAAATCACAGTACCTAAGGGTATAATTTTTATTATATGAGAAAGATGCTTAGAGAATAAAATGAATTGTAAGCGCCAATTCAAGGCTGAATATTTCAGGACTCGAGCTGTAATTTCAGTCACCTTGAGCCGGGTCGTCGACCCGCCCAAGGTTCTGTGATCGCACTGAGTATTGACATCGGACCAACTAGTCTGATAGTAATGAACTTTTCAAACTGTCTGGGATTAGTTTACTTGAGTGTTACTTTTGTTAAATTACTAGATGGTATTAAAAAAAATCATAAGAATATAGTATATAGACAACAAGTGCATGCGTATGATACAAAATGATTAACATATCTTATGTTTCTTATACATATTGTCAACGTCTCGTCCGCTTTTCGCCAAATGCTATTTAAATTTAAAATAAAAATTCTTTTTTAGGGATAAGCAGTGGCGTTCATTTGTTTTTCACGTTTTGTCATGTGACGTTTCTCTCGGTTAAATCTATGATACTCGCCAATCTGTCTGCCAAGCGAGAGATAATAATAATCGTAATAATAATCCTTAATCCTGATATAATCCTTTCATAATGATTAAACAGGAACAACAAGGTAATCGCAACTTACAAATTAATCACTTGAATAACTTCGAAACCCTAAAAATCAAAGTAACAGGATTGTACAATCACAGCCGGTTGAACCGCCAAATACTTTGAACCGTAAACGTAACGTAAGGAGCTTACGTAATACAATACTTCAACCACATGTACCTACTGTTACTTCACGGGTTGTAGTAACCAAGGATTTGTATAAAGCGATTATATTTGCAGCGCAAAGAAGTTAAACTCCAGCAAAAAGGTAAAGCTGGTTTTATTCAACTGCACCCGAATGCAAGCACAATGCAATAGTAATTGCATTAAATGTGACGGATCGTGGAGCCATTTCTCACACAATGTAGTATTTGCTGCCGCATTTTTTTTATTTGCAAGCTACTTTTTATCGGAATTTAAGGATAAAGGAGAGTTTTAAAAGATGTGCACTTCGCTATGATTTTTACTAGTACAAGACTTATCATACTTACCCATATACTAGACTTTCAACTCCGTAGTCACAGTACTAAGGATATAGAACCTAGATGAAGATATAAAATAACTATGTAACTATCTCTTAGACCAGAGCCGACTGGCGCGTTGATCGGAACATGAAAGCAGCAGTTTTTTTCTTATTTCAAAGATAATCCTTTATCAATTCAATCCAGCGAACATCTGTGGGTTTTCCGCCCGTGTGCGCCCGCCCGAGGCACACTCGGCTCGCCTAGGTCTTGTAGGCTAGACATAGATCAAAGAATCTCCCTCTGAGCCGCATTGCTCAGTGCATCGCATTATGCGCGCCTCTACGTCTGATGCAGTGAGGAACTGCTTTGATCTAGGATTCCTCTGAAGCTTGTTCTAGGCAATAAGATGAGCAATATGTTTTGAATTTGAATGGACGCCTATTTATTTGTAGGTATCTATCTATCGCCTATCTTGATGGTATGTATCTTCTACTTTTCTGTCTATAGTACCTTCGGTATTCCTGAGGTAGACATACATACGTACATATATCACGCCTTTATCCCTTTTGGGGTAGGCAGAGCGATAGTGGCCGTAAGAATACAGCCACTATCGCCACGTCTGACATTTTTGAGGATTGTTTTCCAAGGTTGTTTCAGGAAACATGTGTATTACTATAGTGACAGGTTGTCAGCCTGTCGCCTAAAAATTGTAATACACCAATACTCTCAAGTCCCTTAGTCGCCTCTTACGACACCCACGGGAAGGATGTGGGGTGCCGCTATTCTAAGCCGGCATCACACGGCACACACACACACACACACACTGAGATAGACACTTTGCTCTATTTACTTATCTGATAATTTTTCTAATAAGTAGAGTTTATATTAATACTAAGCTACTTACTTAAAATTTATTACCAAAACTTGTGACTTTATTTCTGCTTTAATGATAGTATTATTTGTGAATAAAAAAACCATAATGAAACATTAATCACAATGATCATTTATTTAGTGCAAGAGAAAGGATGGAATTGCTCTACTTACCGCGCGAGGAGATAGTTGCATTGCAGCATGCAGGGCAAGAAGTGCAGTACTTTAATGCACCTTACGCAACGGAGAATGTACTGCAAAGTGGTATAAATTAAAAAGTTGTTTTGCCAAGTAAGTACCTACATGACTCAATTACGTGGAGTAAACGCGCAAACTCGAGCAAATGTGATTTTCCCACGTCCAGGCTTTCACTCGATAATTGGAGCAAAAATGCTGCAGCGCCCAGTCACAGTCTTACTCGGAATCTTACAAACACCGACAAAACCTGCCACTCATAAGAAAGACTACCGTTTTCGGATGTGGATAGAGTTTAAAGTTTGGTGAAATATGTTGGCACGTTTTGTGTTTTGATCGTGAAAGCTGGAGAGGAGGAAAATTGCGTGCATTCGTTGGGATGAATGGAGGCCCCGATCACTGCAGGCGGCGATAAGAATTCAGTCTGCTCCAGCAACCCACTGCCCGACGCCCGGGTGACTCACGCCAATCTCGTAAACTTCCAACTCCGACCAAATGAAGCGATTCTCAAACCGCGCACGATCCATATCTTGCATCGATTAACATAATTTCATCTTGATTATTAATTAACCGTTCTCGATTACGTAAGAAATAAAAGAATAGTTACGATGTTTTTTCAAGTTTACCGGCGGCGGTGTGTGACTTTAAAACGATAAATAAGACCCGAAATGAATACGGGTCGGTCGGTTTACCCTTTTCAATCACTATTGCCCCTAATCGTGTCCGAGTAGGTAGTTGCAGCGCTGTGTGGTGCGCGGCATGCCTGTATGCCGCTCGCTGTATGCCGCACACTCTCGCGCACATATGTAAATCTCGGTCCTTCCGAGAACGCTCGCTCCCTAATTATTTTTAATTGCCGCAAGCGCACATCGGCCGCGGCCTTCGACACTTAAAAATATCAATTTTTTTCGCGTCTAGTCACTGAATCACGTCGATTACAGTATAAATGAGTCATGACGCGGCGTAGCCAAAGGCTGCACGCGATTACATTAAAACAAGTAGGTTTTTTACCTGCCCCGTTCGTTATTCACGTTCTTAGAACAACAGGGCGGCAGTAAATCAGTAATGGCGCCCTATTATTTGTGTTGTAGAGCATAAATTTTGGCAAAAAGGCGGAGTGCGGGGAATGGTGGGTAATTGCTCGGAGTCCGGCGCGGTCCGGCCGGGCTGCGCAGGCGCCGCGGGAGGCGCACTCCACTGCAACTGAGATTACGGTATATTGATTGTAGAGTGGAGTTTTTGCTAATAAGCATACAGTTACCGCAGCCGCGTCGCTTTGATCTCGACGAGGTTGTATTGTGTTGGCGCCAAAAACAAAAGAAAACTCGCGCGGCCTTGAGCTTCCGCGGCACAGATTATAAAAGGGATCCTTATTGAAAGCGAAGGTGAAACAGTTCGATTTGCATAATCGATTTCCATAATGCGTTGAAATTTCATTATCCGTATTATAATTTTCATTTATTTATTCAAGCGGCATTTGATGTTCCGTAATTGCAGACTTTTTTTTAAAACGCTTAATTTACTCGTCCACTGCATGCGACGGTAGATTTTTTCAGCATATCTGAACATCAATACTGGCCGCTTCCGCCTGCAAAAGCCATTTGCTCGAAAACAAATGCGTGCACATGTGGCGACGCAGCGCATGCGACGCTGCGCAGTATGTGTCCTACTGTTTTTGCGCCACTTTTATTACTTGCGCGTTTTTTGCTCGTCGCAAGGGAGCGCGTTTTTTCAACCGGCTATTATGCGCGGTGAGAGCACTTTCGTCCGGTCAATTTACTAACTTTTAAAATGGTTTTTGAAAGTAATGTGTTGGGTGTTTACAGGTGCCTTGATGCAAATTTGAATGCAGGATATTTACAGTATTTTTATGTATGTGTACGTAGAGTCCAGGGTTTTTTTTTTGCTTTAGATACAACGTCAATAAAACACCAGTAACATAAATAATTATTAATATTGTTCCTCGAATGGTACTTAGGCGTTACGAAAAAAACTTTAGCACCTAAAAGAACCAGAGCAATCGAAACCGACCATTCTTGTTTAATACCAATAATAACGTAATAAAAACAGTGCACCTACCATAAATTCCGAAATCCATTAAAGCTGCGATGTATCGTTATCCCTTAGCCCCCCTCCCCCCGCCAGCCTGCGCGCACCCGCGCGCACCCCCGCGTTGCGCAAGGAGACGCGCACACGCACGCACACATGCGCGCGCGCAGGTAACCACCGCCTAATTGCTAACGTATGTTCAATAAAACCTTTACCTGTGGCTGTGCTCAGCTCTGTCTGACTCTGTTCGGGTGAGAACAGACTGATTAGAAACACGATCATGATCCAAGGTTTATTGCTTTCAATTTAAAAATGGAATGCGCAGTTTATTTGTCGAGATGCGTAATTATCCCGTCACCTGCTTTGATATGGAGCAATGACGAAAGGAAATTAATTTTACAATGGAAAAAGTTTGGAACAAAACATACCTGTTAAAATAATAATAATAATATAAAACCTAAGTAGCAGAGGCAGACTTTTCAAAAATAAATACTAATACCGATAAATATTTGAGAAAGTTACGGAGTTACCATTGCGCTACAAGCTAAATAAATAGCTTTGATTAGTGATGAGACGAAACAATCAGAAAGTCTTATAATATGTACTAAATCAAATTCAAATCAAACAAGTATCCAATTTATTTATCTATAATAACTAAGCAAAAAGCAAGATAAGTAAAATGAAAAATTTATTAATGTCGTATTCGCTATAGATACCATTTCTCACAATACCGAAGCCAGTTCAATGCATGGTCAGTGCGAGACGCGAGTACCCCCACGCCGACGCCGGTAATTTTTAATTGACAAAAAACCCGACCCATCCGAATTTATATATCGTGGAATTTATTTTATTACACGTATTAGTTGCTCAGCTTACCTCTTGTATGTGTGAGTGGGTCGAGTGATACATTGTCGTATCTAGTGATGGGCCGCGGGAACATTCCCGTTCCCGGAAACTTCCCAATGGAAATGTTCCCGGCAATGTTCCCACGTGCCCGGGAACGTTTCCAGTTACTGGGAACATTAACATTTTGATATAAATTTAGTTTTCTTGAAGTTTAAGACATATTTTAGGTTTCTTTATCATAAGGTAACCTTATTTATGTGCCTTTCAAATGATTATATATAACAAATAAATAAATCTTTAAACTTTAATTATTTTCATTTCCATGTAAATTGAAAGTAAATTGATTTAGAACATCAAATGAATCCATAACCTATAAAACTTTCAATTACTACTTACTGCTTAAAATAATTAGGTAAATGAAATATCTTTTATACCTATCCGTAATATATTCGGCAGTTTAGTTTGAGAAGACAACTCTGCTATATTGTTTAGCCTAGAGCTTATCTTGGTCGGGTGACAAAAAAAAAAACAATGGGTAACTCCAGAATTGTATTTTTTTTTATTGTTGTATTATCTAGCCTGCCTGGCGATCATTTAAAACTGTGTCAGTTTCGTTGCAACCCTCGTCTAGGTAACAAATAAAATTCAAAATGAAGCCAAACAAAATTCAAGAAGAAGAAAAACAAGGTGTATAGTCACTTCGACGAAACTGTTGTTAATGAAAAGACAATAATATTCAAGTGTTCATTTTGCAACAAAACTTACACATGTCGAAATGTAACAAAATTTGCTCATCATTCGGCAAATAAGTGTGATAAGTGTCCTGAGAACGTTAAAAATAACTTAAAGGAATCAAGTGACTGAAATGAATGAAGTAAGTGGTACCTCGACGATGGCACGATTGGTGGGTGGTGCACTACATGTCGTATGTCGCGATATAAGTACGCTCATTCCAAAACTGACGGAGATTGATTTGATCGTCAACAGCGACAAATGCGAGCTATATCCGTGCGGCGATGTCTCCAGTTGTTATGTAGCTCAATTCCAAGATATTCTTCCGGGAGTGAAAATCCTTAATAGAGTCATTTGAGCTGCGGGGGGCGCCGATCTTCAGGGATGCAGTAGAGGCTAGTTTGGCTGCAAAGCGTGAGACACTTCTAAGCGTTCGAGAGCACCTGCAGCAACTGCCGGCCCATGTCGCCCTCCCTCTCTTCCACAGCTGTCTCTCAGTACCCAAGCTCATGTACCTCTTGAAGACGTCTCTGACGTGGCTTTTTCCAGATGAAATTTCACGGTTGGATCAAAACATTAAAGTCACGTTGGAGATGATCCTCAATGTACAGTTAGAGGAGATGCAGAGGCTGCAAGTGTCGTTCCCGATCCGAAATTGAGGTTTGGGCGTGAGGCGTATGCAGGACACCAACGTTTCGGCTTTCTTGGCCTCTACCCACGGAGTAGTCAGTCTCGTCACTAATATACTCAAAATACATGGTGACAGTCTTAACATTCCATTTATGGGGGAGGCTTTGAGCGCTTGAGACTTGGTTTGTCCTGATGCGGATCGCCCGACTAAACCAGACGTGCAGCGACAATGGGATGAGCAGCTGTGTGAGGCCAGAGCGATGGAATTGCTTGAGGCGTCATCAGGATCGGGCTCTGCTTTAGGCGGCTCTTAGACCAGAGTCAGGGGTTTGGCTTTACGCCTTCCCGTCGCCCCACATGGGTACGGCGCTTGATCATGACTCTCTCAGGGTGGCTGTAGCGCTGAGGCTTGGATGCAGGGTTTATGACCCGCATGATTGCGTTTATGGCGCAAATGTGGACGCCAGGGGTCACCACGGCTTGAGCTGTGTCAAATCAGTTGGTCGTTTTCCTCCGCACCACATGCTCAACAAGATTATCCGCCGTTCCCTGGTGTCCGCTGGTGTACCCTGCGTTCTAGAGCGTCCCGGTTTAAGCCGCTATGACGGTAAGAGACCGGATGGGCTCGCAATGATCCCGTGGGAGAAAAGACGCTCTTTGGTGTGGGACGCGGCGTGTGTAAGCACGTTCGCGGCATCTCATCTCCCACGCACAATTCGAGCTCCGGGTACAACTGCGGAATGCGCAGCAGCTCAGAAGCATCAAAAGCATGCTTCACTGAGGAGTGCCTACCACTTTATACCCTTTGTGGTGGAGGTGAGCGGGTCATGGCGTGCAGAGGCAAAGGACTTTGCCCATAGGTTGGGACAGCGCCTGAGAAACCAGGGTTCAGATCCCAGTGCCGAATGGTACTTGGTGCAGCGCATAACACTGGCAATACAGCGCGGAAACGCAACCAGCGTTATGGACACATCCGGGTACCATTCGCGGCTGCCTTTTTGACTGAGGCTAAAGGGCTTTGCGGGAAAAGTATGGAGCATTGGTGCCTTTTTTTAATGCCAATTATTGACGGTCATCGAACGCCAGCCTGTTACATGTGTAAAGTACTTCCAAACAAAAAATAATTTGTATGACAGCTGGCTGGCAAGTGTAACCGTTTCGAGATATAAGCTTCAGAACATTACAACTGTTTTATATGAAAAACTACTCTGCTCATGACTGTCAACTAACGCCAACCCATTAAACGTGTGGAGTACTTCCATAAAAACAATTTTTTGTATGACTGCTCAGCTGTCAAGTGTAACCAGTACGAGACATACACGAGGTTACACTTCACAGCTGAGCTGTCAAACAAAATATTGTTTGTATGGAAGTACTCTAGACATTTAGCAAGACGTCGTTCGTTGACCATTAAAAAAATTGTTCCAAATGAAAGGCACCAATTTTACTCATAGCCCTTTAGCCATTTTGTTTATTTATTTTGACTAAATTGTATTTTGACATGGTTTTTTTATGAAATAAATTATTTTCTTTATTATGCATTACACTCTTATTAATTAAATTAATTGTTTAATAATAATTTTTATTTTATGTTGTTTCGCCGACACGTTCCCAGCGATTGGGAATGTTCCCGGGCACCGGAAAGTTTCTTTTGGGAATATTCCCACTTGGGGAATATTCCCGGGAACCGCCCATCAGTAGTCGTATCTAAACACGCTTTTAGTTCAGAAGTAAGGGTCGTGTATGGTTCACAAATACGCGTCCGGAATCTGTAATTAAAAATGTTTCAACTTACGAAGCTGAGGATGCGCTTTGTTATCTTAAAAGTTTTTATGACTGTTTCGTTGCAAGTTAGAGCGCGTATTTTAAAAGGCTAACTCGTGTTTACATCACATCCGCAACGCATGTTAAAATTAAAAGCTTTGATTGCAAAAGTACCCTGAAGAAAGCTGAGTCATGCATTAAAATGTGAGCAACCACTCTTTCAGACATATAAAGCTATTTGCATTTTAATAAGCTACGTAGGAATATTGAATTTTATAAAAACTAAAAGCTGTTTACAATATTAGGCTCACAACATGTCGCTACAGTAATACTCGAATCATCTGAATCGGCCCTCAATATTGGTCAGAAATGGAGATGAGACCGTGCTTTTATGGCTGTTAAGTTAACGCTCTGCCTACCCCGCCAGAAAAAAAGGCGTGATTTGTGTATGTAGTACTCACCTATAACATAGGCGCTTGCAAACGATTAATTGCATTTACGTTACAACACGTAATTAATTCAATGTTCTAGGATCCTTCACAGTAAAGTAAAAAATAATTTACCTGATAAAAGAAGCTTTTAGCTCGTGACAAGTACGTGCATCACTTGTCAGATTCTAACCAGTAATTACTAATTATACTTATTATTCTTTGGCAATTGGCAATCAACGTTGTTTCACACATGACCAAGTCCGGCATTGTTTAAACATCACATACTTACGAGAGCTGATGCAAAAACTCATATAGAATTGAGCCTCGTCTAAGGGTGAACTCTATAACAAGTGATGCCCATGACCTATCGATATTCCTTATTCTAAATTATAAATAATATTTGTAAATTCTAAGACGTATAATATTTTTACAGCGTATAAAAAAATATAGTATAATCGCAAAGCAAAGAAATTATTCTACAGTATGAATTTAAAAAGCAAAGTAGCGTTTTCATGGTTCATCGGGTCGTTGGACGACTCGGTGTCTGTCACACAAAGAAGAAGTTTAATCATCTGCAATAATTATCAATAACTGAAACATACGAAAAAGTAAATGAATCATGATTTAGAATTTATTTCCCAAAATTAAATATATGTATTTCCATACTTGCCTGTGGGATGTTTGTAAAAGGTGTGTTAGCTATACATAGCGTAAACTTCGCTGGCATATTATGTCAACCACTTTAAAAAAACATCTTCTTGTCAAACAACAAATATTAATCGTTTTCCGGCATAAACTTTCACCTTTAAATACATATACATTATTTTCTCAATATATAATCGATATCAACGTCACATTACCCTGCTCTAGCACCCCAAACACTTGCGCAGGCGATGCTGCGATAGCACAGGTAGACGCTTACGGACAATAGGCGCAAAAAAAAACGAATTGGACGCAAAAAGTCTCGGTAATGAGCACGGGATAATGGCGGGCATTGTCTATGCGGCCACCTCCGCACCGCTCGCTGCCGGGCATCTGAAAAAAAAATGTAAGTGCATTAAGGCAAAGGAATTTAGAGATATTCTTTCAAGAGATGACGGTCTTACCATGGAAGTAAATGTGATTTATAATGTTTACTAATAATTTAATATTATTATGAACAGAAGCTTGAATTCGGCATAATGTTTTTCGTTGGCGTACAAAAAATTGTTTAAGTGCTATCAAATTGCACATTTTTTCAAGTTATGTAGATATATAAACAACCTAGCAATATCGATGTGCTTGCGTGTCGTTTCTGTAATTTGTTTATCTGTTTAATAAGAGTTCCTACAAAAATATTTGACAGTAATTAACTGAATGTACGAGTTTGCATAAAATTACCTAAGAAAATTACCACTTATTAATGCCTAGATGTAGGTACCTTTCGCTACGACTATCGCTTATCAGTAATCTTCACGAATCTTCAGTCTATTAACAGGAATAGCTAACTAGTTGTTCGAAATTACGGCTCATGTAGACTAGCAATCTAGCATAGAATCTAGGCCATTTTATCAGTTTTGCAATGTTTTCAAATTCTTGCAATCCCTGCGACAGAAACCGATGTCACCAATGCTAGTAGTCGCTCATACGTTTCAACTGACCTCCGCGGTTACAAAATAAACGACCTGAATTGGCTCAAAGTGCTTCTTCAATATCGAGCGGTCAATCTCAGTCAACGGCCACATTATGCTAATAGTAATGAAATAAGGAATTTAACTTGTTAATGAGGAAATCGGCTGTCGGATCTAGGAGAGAGAACAAAGCAAGCCGAGTGCGATGTTGCCAGGCGCGATCGACAAAAATCAAACACATTGAATCTAATTTTGATAAAGAATAAAGGCCAAAAACAGTAAAGGCCAATTGATGGTAGCCAAGAGAAGATCATGGTCATGATGAAAACGACAAAATGCAAGCAAATCAAACCACGCAAGACGCCTATTACAATCAGTTATCTCTTATTTGTTTGTAATGAACATTAGGTATATGTAGGTTTTGTATTTAGTAGATTTTTAAGTTGTTACCAAAAAAAAACCTAGTAGGTGATTTGAACGTCCTACAATGAATAAAGTGTTACCTTTTTCACGAAAAAAAAAGAGAATATTTCACAAAGATAAAATGAACCATAAACTTTCGAGATTCATTATTTTTTTGATTAGCGAACGACTTACATTCAATCGAAAGCATAACCAATTTTTTTTTAGTGTTAGTTATTACAGTCCATGTTTCAGAGGTAATGCATCAAGTGAAAGTAGATAGTTTAGATAGGTATATGTCAGTATTGAAATATCCTAATTCTTTAAAATGTGTTAATAGAAAAAAAGCCTAAATGCTTCACCAAAATCAACATTTTGTAGATATGTAATGGACATCTGGCAATACATCAAGATGTCACCGCGTGGCCAGTTCGAACTGGTCTGCTTATATAAAGTGCACTTCATATTGTACAGACGGGTATGCTAATGTCACCTGGCTTCATCGAATACGAACATAGATTATACTTCTTTTAGAGATCTGTAGTTAGACGAAGAAAACCTTTTGAAATTATTTTTCAGACTCGATGTGATAGGTCACGTGTATCGGTGTAACTTAACGCAGCTTAAGAAGCTTGTAGGTAAAAAAGAAATATAGGTATGAATGAACGTCTATTTAGATTAAGAGTGATAAAATTAGCGTTTTTCGAGCCTCACTTGTGATTCCTCAATGTTATAGTTAATAAAGTAAAATTAATATCCCACTGCAAATGCTGCATGCAATGTAACTTTTTGAAAAGTTTTGAAACTGTACAGAACTCAGCATCTCCAGCTGCACTCGACTTGGCCTCATATTTAATTAAAATCAAGTTAATAACGCACCGGAAGCGAGACGCACAGATTAATGAAATAACATAAAAGTTTCCCTATAACGACCAAATTATTAGTGCCTTAGAAACTTCTAATTAGATATGTGAAGAATTTAATGTCACTAACTGTTACCCAGACCGGTTGACTGCGGAGTGTGGACAGACGACAGCAGATAAGAGGTTATTTCACTGCTCTACCGGCAGAGCCCGATTCGGTATACATTGCTGACCTTACCTTCCTTTAATAACCAAAACCAC
Source organism: Keiferia lycopersicella (assembly GCA_029255805.1). NCBI lineage: Eukaryota > Metazoa > Arthropoda > Insecta > Lepidoptera > Gelechiidae > Keiferia > Keiferia lycopersicella. The sequence goes on from JARACZ010000003.1 coordinate 17,653,809, forward strand.
AACAGTCCACTGGTGGACATGGTCCTCTCCTCATGGGCTATTGCGATACACAACACGCTTGGCAGGCGGATAGGTGAGCGCAGTGTAAAATGAAGCATTCACAGAGAACGCTGCTGCCCATTTCCTTGATAATTGTCCCTCAGTTGCGTCCGGATTGAATTTGGGTGATGCTATTCTGAGCCGGCACCAGACAGCTGGTTACCGTGTCTCAATCGCAATAAACTCGAGATAACCAGCTATGTATGCCAAATCGGGTGTCAGAGCATTGTAAATAGTCACTATAGTAAGTTAGCTAGTTGTAAGAGATGATATGGAAACTGTTTATTGAATAAATTCTAATGATGTTTGAATTAATTCTCCATTTAGCGGTTTAAGCAATGCATGTTGCGATTAGAACCGATTGGGAAAGTAATTTGACACCAAATGTAGTTCGGAGATGAATAGATTTGTTGATTACAAACGTTTGTTGTTGATGAATACAAAATGTGTCGCCATGTAAAAATATACTGTATAAATTCATAAAACTAATTACGCCACTCAGAATTTAATAATCGTTTAGCATAGAGATCTTAAAGCTATCTGATCAAAACATCAACATCTATATTAGTCCGATACCGATCGACACATTACCAGTTTCAAACGTAAAGAATTCCAAATCAATTACAATAAAAATAAAATGGCCGCCCACGGCATACCTGAATACTTTATACTGTACTTATAGTGTTTTATACTGTCCGCGGAAACAAAGCTCTTTATGCTAATACGAGAGGTTGCGCAAACGCATCTCTATATTCAACCTCCTTCCACTTACCGCAAGAAGGTTTATACTACACGCATACACAACAAATTGGTAAATTTCCATTCGTAGACGTTTTGATTGCGCGCGACACCGCAATTGTAGAATATTATCTTCATTTTATGTTAATTCCAACATTTCGGCCCATTAGGAGATGAGTCCGATATAAATTATACGAGTAGGTGCGCGGGCGCAAATTTAGTATTATTTCTACATTTTTAATCTGGTAACGGTGCTCGATGTATCTCGTTTGAAATGTGTTCATAGAAAACTTATCTTGTTATGTACTACTTTGGAGATGCTAGATGGTCGGATGACTTATTTAGACAATATTAAAGGACTGGCAATGGTACAAGATGAAAATATTTGAAAGACAAGAGAAAGAAGAAAAGAATTAGGGATGTATGGTTGAAGAGGAAAGAAAAAGAAAACCTATTATTTTTAGATACGAGTGTGTAGGTAGGTAATCTCTGCAGGGCCTTAAGTCTGCTAAATGATAATCGTTTCATTTGGATGTCGATTTGATCTAAGTTGGATGTTTTCGGTAATTTCGTAGTCTGCTAACAGTTTAAAGTATAGAAAAGTCGCAATGGCAATTGAATGACAGTTGAGTTTTGATGGCGTTACAATGACAAATAATAGCAGATTCGGGGCCCAGTTGCTAAAACTTTTTTACTAGGTATAATGCTCTAGACACTGGTCTGCAAGCAACTGTCCTTGATTTATATCTTTGATGTTAACAAACGCATTGATTAGCAGGTGGTCGAACATTCGCGGACGGTTTATGCAAAATTATACATTTTATATTCACAGTCTGATTTACTTCGTGCAGATGTCAAGTGGTTATTTCATTAGTCTAATCTTAAGACCATAATTTTGGATTTGCATCATATTCAAATATTTCGGGCAGCACGATTATTTCAACATTTATAAAAGTTCTACCCTACATTTAACCCTCTTCTTGCTTTTCCAAGAAATTAAAAACCTTATTTAACTTTTTCCTTGGCTCATCTGTCAAAACGGCTCAGTGTATCCGAGCTAAGGAGATCTCGACCCGACTCTTATTGTTATTTATATTAACACTGGCCGAATTGCCGAGACCCTTCGCACTTAGGGCAAAAAAATAAAGTCAATTATCGTCGGAGCATAGGAAATGGTTCTTATTTTGGATGTGTAAGGTCGGTTGTGTGTTGGTGGTGCGTGGAATGCGCGGGATTGCGCGTCTCGTGTTAGGTACGCGTTTTTTGCCCCGGTGCGAGCGAGACGGCGCGTTGCGATTGCGAAGTGCAGTGCACTAATGGGGATTATATTGTGGGATTGCTCCGTGACTTATTCCTTGCGCTACATTAGACCTGACGCTCCTTCTTTTGTGTTGCAAAGGTTATAATTTTTAATGTACAGGATCAATAATTCATCCGAGTTTGAATTGCGTTTATGATGTGGTGCAAAAAATGTGTTTTAGTAGCTGCAGAGTTAACGTAAAGTACTCTACATTAAAACTACAATAGATAATGATCTCTTTGTCCGACTTTTGCGTACACAACCTACAGACAACATCGTCATAAACATCTGATCCCCACTAGCAGTAGCTTTCGTAAATTCGCAAACTTTTTATGACTCTAATCCTGAGCTATAATCCCCCTGATAAACCCATTATCCGTGTTTCGCTAAGGCTGCGCGCGCGCACCCGCGGGAGAGGCAGCGGGGGTGGAGGGGGCGGTAAGTAGCGCAATGGGTCACATTGAGACCGGGCGGCCTTGGCGCTCCGCCCCGCCTGCGCCTGCGCACAGCCCTGCGTCCCTCCAGAACAAGCGAGCCTGCATTGTCAAGGTTAGGGTTACCAGGGCTGTGGCCACTGCGCAAACGCAATTGGAATCAAATCAAAATAAAAAAGCGGCAGGAAATATTATTTTATTATTAGATATTAAAAATTCAAAACAAGAATTTCCAATTAGATTGGGTAATGCAAGCAAAGTATTGTATCCATCGACCTTTTCTTTACTCCCCATCCGCCCTATCTCACAAACTTGTAGAACGTTTGCACTATTTTAGTGAAGATTTTCAAAAGCATGGTATGGTATGGTGATGATACCACCTCTTTCACCCATGTATAACTTCTGATAGGAATAAGGTTTGACAAGGAAAACAAAATAATACAAGAAGATTGCTCTACGAAATGTTTTTTTCATATAAGGAGGCATCCCCTCATTATAAAATCTTGAATAATTCGCATCGACTCTCAAAAAGAACACAGCCACTTTCCAACATTTTCGGACATATCTCGCCTCGGCACAAAATAAGAGGAGTTTTCCTCCCGCTGTGCACCTCGCCACTCGACTCGCCAACCCTGCGCACTCGCCGACCGGCGTTTGTCGGCTCGCAAGCCCGCAACAGCCGTTAGACGCCTGCAGACGCTGCCCGAGTGCCCGACAGTTATTATATTACTCTTATGTATTTTTGGCAAACATAGAGTAAGAAATTCAGTCAGAGTTGGATTCTGATTGGAAATACTCTTACTAGACAAATATTGGAGCTATTTAAACTCAACTGCATCATGCACGAGTAGGGGTAGATTTATTCGCTCTACATATTCTCGCTGAAAAAAAAAAACAAATCTTTAATTAAGTAGTCTGATTTAATTAGTTCTGCTCTTTAGTGTGGGGTAGTGGGACACGTAATCGACAAAATTGTAAATAACAAACCGGTACGTTATGTAGGTACCGAAAACAATAAAAATTAAATTAGAAACGAAACACCATCAAAAAATTTACTACCCAAAGCTTATTAGAATTTAATAGATCGTTAAAAGAAAAGAAATTCCCTTCACGGGCTTCCGTCTCTTGCTCCCAAATTGCTCTGCGTTCCAAAGTCTTAGCCGACTCTAAACTGTTAATAGGGTAAGTTTTACGAGTGACTCCGACTTGGCCGTGCCATGGGGGCTAGGGGGTAGGCAGGCCAGGGGGTGAGGGGCGGGGCGGGGGAGGCATTCGAAGGCTGCAGCCGAGGAGCATACTGCGGGGAATGTTTGTTTGCAATAATGCAAGATTAGACGGGGTTTTTTTGGATCGGATTATCGTAGCTCGAAGGAAGATGTCAAAGAATGGAAATTTTGAGGCACCATCTTACAAATTACTGAGATGATGTTAATTAAGATACAGATACAGAGGTAATATCTGTGATGTTTTACCTGAATAAACATATAATAAAAGTATATTATATTGTCGGCGTTGCATTATTAAATAAACAACATTTATTATCGGGCAATATCTGTACTTGATTTTACTTTACTATGATTCGTTAATCGTCTACGAAATATAAAATAACAGTTATTCCTTTATGCAATAATTAAACTTACCTACCTGCGCTTTACGATTGCAAGTCTCGGAAATCAAATAAGTGTATCGTTTTTGGTTACGATTCTGTTTATTGCCCATGCACCATTTTTTGCGGGCATCAAAGGCCGTTATTTAGGTCTGCATCTAAAATATTTGTCTAGACCATTCCCACGACGTGTTATACCTATTAGAGATGGGCCGAATATTCGGTTCATATTCGGTATTCGGCATGTTCGGCAGGTTTTCCAAATATTCGATTCGGCCGAATATAAAACGTATTGTTTTTAAATATAGGTACTTCTTTGAAAATGGTAGTTTGGGCAGTTTTTATAGGAGTGTAGCAGATTTTTTGTATCAAATCAACGTTAGAGGAGTAACAAACAGAGGTGCGGTGCTAATCCTCGAGCTTTCCGTAAACAAGTAAATACTGATATATGTCTGTTTTATATGCATATCTGAATAATCCGACCACGAATATTTGGTTTGACAAACTTTTTTCCTAATGTTTAGTCGAATATTCGTATTTTGTAAAACTTATGTTCGGGCCATCTCTACTACCTATACCTAATGGTTTTAATTGTTAAATTGCGGTTCTATACCCAGACGGGTTAAATCATGTGTACCTCGGTGCTGAGCTTATAATTACTGCTGACCTTATAAACTGCGGATTAGATTTGACTGCTAGAATAATAATATATGTAATGATTGCAACTTGTAAGCGGAAGTAGCGTTTTGTAGAGCTTCGTGTTTTAGATAATTTAACATTTAAGGTGTTCACGCTCGGTATTAATCAAAACAGTGGCAAAATGATTTATTATATTAATTAAACATAAGTAATATAATGCGTGTACGATGAATTGTTGAAACTTAACGCGTCTATCATTTTGATTGGTTACCACTGTTTTAATAACATTTCAAAACTAGTTGCCTACAAACACAACTATGCATTTCTACGGCAGGAGTAAATTTTTATCACCTCCGTGTGCAATTTTATTTTTAACATTTTATTGACTTTATAATACTGGAAAATTAGGAAAAAAGAATAGAAACATATTGATGCTTATTTGCCATCATTTGCATCAGTAGATCCTGAAATAATTAAATTTTAATTTCGAGTGTTCACAGAGTTGAGAAATGTGTTCACGGAGTTGAGAATGCACGTTTGTTTTAAGATTTTCATGCACTCATTCAAAGTGATTTATTGTTTTTTAAATGAATAAACAACATAAGACGAATTTCTCCCCATTTCCACTTGCAGATTCTGAAATAATCGAATTTGAATATTGACTGTTCACGGAGTTTAAAAATTTGTTTACGGAGTTGAGAATTTTTAAAGTGTTATTGTATTAAATATCAGCCGATGGTGTAAAAGTTTAAATTCTTTGTAAATTCTGTATTTGTATTTTTTGAATTCAGTTGTGCGTGAAAATGATTTCTGATTTGGTTTTCGTGGATTGCTTTCATCAGTACTACTGTCACAATTTTTACATACATACATACATATATCACGCCTTTATCCCTTGCGGGGTAGGCAGAGCGTTAACGGCCGTAAGAATACGGTCGCCATCGCCACGTCTGACATTTTTGAGGATTGTTTTCAAAGGTTGTTTTAGAAAACATGTGTTAAAAATTGTAATACACCAACACTCTCGAGTCCCATAGTCGCCTCTTACGACACCCTCGGGAAGGATGTGGGGCGATTTTATTCTAAGCCGGCATCACACGTCACAATTTTTGGTCATTTTAGATCTGAGTCTTTGGCTAATGGACGATTTAAGCGTACCCTGTTAATTTTAATGAAATAGGACTTGACCATCCGGAGGAGTCTGGTGCTGAGGAACAATGAGGAGTACGAGAAATATCCGAACAAGTGGATCATGCTGTTAAAAAGAAAAATTTTCGAAATTTCAGGAAATCGAAAATAAAATGTTAATTTAGCTGGCATCACTCGGCAAATTTAAATGTCATAAAATATTGTCAAAACCAGTGGCATAGTTTATACTACGACTGCTTGGCTTCAACACACTAGCAGTAAGTAGGTGTTACGTTATTTTCCAAAAATATACTCTGTAAAGACAGCCACAACAGTTCACAGCTGGACATGAGCTTCCCTTATTGGGAAGGTATTGCCATGTTTTCCACGCATGGTAGGTAGATTGGCGAGCATCAAATACGATGTTGCATACACAGGGAACGCTGCCAGCTATTTTCTTGATGATTAACTTTTAGCCGCCTCTTACGACACCTACAGGTAGAATTGGAGTGATGCTATTCTACGCCGGTACCACACGACATCATTCTAATCACAGTTTTATAAAAAACTTCAACTCCGTGAACAAAATTCTCAACTCCATGAACAAATGCACACGGAGTTCAGATTCTCGGAGTTGAGAAAAAGCTGGTTTCTTTGAAATTTCTCTCTTACAGTAAAATTTTGTGCAAATCCAATTTTACCTACGTATTGGTATACTATCGAGGCACAAATTACACAAAGTAACAACCTTTTAGCTCTTATAGTTTCAAAAATATTCATGATCCGGAGTTGAGAAATTACCCTGCACCAAAGACGAAGCAAAATTTCTTACCTTTAAAAATGGTAAATTCCGGCAGCATGTCTCAGATTCACTGCACTCGCCTACTCGGACGCAACTGGCAGTTTATGTGAATCAAATAATGGTGTGCATATCGCGCGTGTTTACAGATGTGCGTAAGAGTTTGTGAGTGATACCGAATTTAGTCATAAGCTCGGGACAAATATTTAAAGTAACATAAGTGGTACAAAATAAAACATTATAGACATCTTGGTAATAAATAAGCCTTTGTCATATATCTATATACATGTGAACATAGAAACATTATTATAAATTCCGGAAATTATCGAATTATGGACCAATTTAGTTTCAATTCCGCCAAAGGGACAGGCCTAAATCAGGTAAATTTGGTGTTTTTTTTTCAATTCGGTATATTTTTCAGAAGAAAGTAATATAAATTAGTCATAATAATTATGCTCTCCAAATAGAACATACATTAAGGATTATGTGTTATTTTTTTGAGATTTTAGTTTATATGTTTAACACTACTTCTGGACCAGGACAAAAAAAACGGCGTCTCTGTAGAAATGCCCAATTTTCTGATACCCGGTACTTGGTATCACGATGTGTTCATGTAGCAATGTAGCAGGGTGTAATCACGCGGCGGCAAAAAGTGATTTATTCGACAATTTGCACATGCGCCCGCGCACCTGCCGCCGCCGCCGCACCGCGCGTTCGGCATGTGCTGACTTAAATATAGCATTCTAACACAAAAACAACCAGACAATTTATTTATGTTCTGATTGTCTTTCTTTCGATAAAGGTGTTCAACTGCTATCATTCGTGTTTTATTTTGTCCTACAAAGATACTGTTGGAAAAATATGCATGAAACATCTGCATTCGGTACACCTACAATATAGGTAAATTAAATTCAGGGTAGGAAAGTCCCAAAGGTCAGAAATTACTTCGCTTTAAATCCGCCACTTGGATGGTTTCAGAATTTTTTCAACCTATTCCAACACCTAAGTCAATAGCAAAATTGTCCAAATAGAAAATCGTTCAATATCGAAAACTAGAGCAGCATTTAAGCTATTTACAGATGAAATCGGAAGTATGAAGCGCCGCGGGTCGGGGGTGGCGCACGGCAGCCTTGATAGGTGGGGCCGGCTGGACTGACCCGGTTACGTCACGGCTTTTCCGCGCTGCACCGCTGCACCGCTTCACCGCTGCATCCAGCGCTGAAACCGCTGACAGCTGGTGACAGGGACACTCGGGTTGCGAGACACTTTTGGCGGCCTATCGGACTTTAATGTTAATGAGAAAATCGAGGTTTTGGTTGTATTCGTGTTTAAAAGCCCTTTAAAAACTAATTATGTTTTTAGACCTGCAATTTTTTGTATAGAGTGTTTTAATAATAAACAAATAACCCATTGCTTATGGCATTATCTACAGATTTAACAATACTTTTTGTGTGGGTTAAAGTTCAATTGTTTATTACACAAAAAGCAAAGAGACAATATTTGAGCCAAGTGTCAAATCTTTCAACTGCCTACTAATTGAACGAACCACACAATACGAGAGGCATTGTAAGATATCACAACATTGCTTTATCTTGTGCGATTTCAAAACCACATCCAAATCAAACAGTAATTTTGGTTTTTCCGCTGCGCAATATTTCCTACATAAATTGTCGCTTTGGCACGATTACCACGTACGTCTGTAGTTTACCACATTGCATATGTAAATCCCAGAGTAATGCACGTCATAGGCATTAAATGCACTTACTTCCTTTATTTACGGTCATCGGCGGTAAGTCGTTCTGGTAAATACGAACGACGTAACCGCAATTGTAAAACTAAGTCACAATACCATGATAATTTGTAAGGATTACAATTTGTTTGTTTAGAATTAATTACCTAGCTAATAAATTGACAACGATTCCTATAGTAAAATGCCAACAAGCCATGACTTGGCAAAACATAATGTCCTCGTACAAAACATTAGAGTTTTTTTATATATTTAAGACCTTTGAAATAAATCAGTAGTGCTTATTGACTTAACAGAAGATAGTAGGTAATGCTTTCATCAATATAGGTACTTGCCAAGCATATTATATATTATATTCTATCAGTAATCAGTAATCAGTTGTTTATTGTCTCATGGGTTTACATAGGTCTTATACAACAATATTGTACCAACATGAACCCTGTAAGGGCACTACAATTATTATTTCTTAAAACTAAATAAATGTTTAGATATACATATTTAATTTTATAATTATACTTAATAAAATTTATTTTACTTAATACTTAACCTAATCAAAATTTAAATTTATACATTATTTACTCACATTTTTAATATTTTTTACTATCTACCTACTTATCATCAAAAAACTCTTGTAGAGAATAGTAACATTTTTGGGTTAGATAATTAATAATATCGAAACGTTTATGTTAACAAAATTTCCGCTTCTTAGAATCGGTAATTCCTATCGATTCGCGTGAATCACTCGATTACCCACTCGAGTCGATTACTCATTTACATACCCATTATCATTATCGATACCGCTTCGTATCTTTCCAGAGTGATGAGTTACAGCAACTATGTTGAGTAGAGGCTCTGACATATAATATTATGTACGCACTGAACATGATACTGCTATTTTTGTGACTCAATTTAACATACATATCACGCCTTTAATCCTTGCGGGGTAGGCAGAGCGTTAACGGCCCTAAGAATACGGCCACTATCGCCACGTCTGACATTTTTGAGGATTGTTTTCTAAGGTTGTTTCAGAAAACATGTGTATCACTTTAGTGACAGGTTGTCAGCCTATCGCCTAAAAATTGTAATACACCTACTGATGGGCGGTTCCCGGGAATATTCCCCAAGTGGGAATATTTCCAAAGGAAACTTTCCGGTGCCCGGGAACATTCCCAATCGCTGGGAACGTGTTGGCGAAACAACATAAAATAAAAATTATTTATTAACAATTTATTTAATTAGCAAGAGTATAATGTATAATAAAGAAAATAATTTATTTCATAAAATAAACCATGTCAGAATACAATTTAGTCAAAATAAATAAACAAGATGGCTAAAGGGCTATGAGTAAAATTGATGCCTTTCATTTGGAACATTTTTTTTTATTGTCGAATAACGCCGTCTTGATAAATGTGTAGAGTACTTCCATACAAACAATATTTTGTGTGACAGGTCAGCTGTCAAGTGTAATCATTACGAGATATACGCTTCAAAACACTACGACAGTTTTATATGGAAAACTTCTTTTTTTTTAATTGTCAACGAACACCACCCCATTAGTTGTGTAGAGTACTTTCATTCAAACAATATTTTGCATGTCAGCTCACCTGTCAAGTGTAACCATTACGAGATATAACGCTTCAAAACATTACGACAGTTTTATATGAAAAAAACTTCTTTTTTTAAACTGTCAACGAACTCCACCCCATTAGTTGTATAGAGTACTTCCATACAAACAATATTTTGTATGACAACTTAACTGTCAAATGTAACCATTGCATATACGCTTCAAAACGTTACGACGGTTTTATATGGAATATATTTTAAAGCGTATATCTCGTAGTAGTTACACTTGACAGTTAAGCTGTCATACAAAATATTGTTTGTATGGAAGTACTCTACAAACTAATAGGGTGTTGTTCGTTGACAGTTTAAAAAAAGAAGATTTTCATATAAAACAGTTGTAATGTTTTGAAGCGTATATCTCGTACTGGTTACACTTGACAGCTGAGCAGTCATACAAAATATTGTTTGTATGGAAGTACTCTACACGTTTAATGGGTTGGCGTTAGTTGACAGTCATAAGCAAAGAAGTTTCTCATATAAAACAATTGGAACGTTATTTGGTAGCGCTGGTTGCGTTTCCACGCTGTATTGCCAGTGATATGCGCTGCACCAACTACCACCACCAACCATTCGGCACGGGGATCTGAACCCTGGTTTCTCAGGCGCTGTCTCAACCTATAGACAAAGTCCTTTGCCTCTGCATACTATGACCCACTCACCTCCACCGCAAAGGGTACAAAGTGGTAGGCACTCCTCAGTGAAGCATACTTTTGATGCTTCTGAGCTGCTGCGCATTCCGCAGTTGTACCCGGAGCTCGAATTGTGCGTACGTGCTTACACACGCCGCGCCCCACACCAAAGAGAGCCCTTTCTCCTACGGGATCATTAAGAGCCCATCCGGTCTCTTACCGTCATCGCGGCTTAAACCGGGAGGCTCTTGAACGCAGGGTACACCAGCGGACACCAGGGCACGGCGGATAATCTCGTTGAGCATGTGGTGCGGGGGAAAACGACCAGTTGATCTGGCACAGCTCAAGCCGTGGTGACCCCTGGCACCCACCTTTACGCCACAAACATGCGGCTCACAAACCCTGCATTCAAGCCTCAGCGCTACAACCACCCTGAGAGAGTCATCATAAAGCGCCGTACCCATGTGGGGTGACGGGAGGGCGTAAAGCCAAGCCCCTGACTCTGGTTTAAGAGCCGCCTTAAGGCGAGCAGAGCCCGATCCTGATGACGCCTCAAGCAATTCCATCGCTCTGGCCTTACACAGCTGCTCGTCCCATTGTCGCTGCACGTCTGGTTTAGTCGGGCGATCCGTATGGCGGGAAGCAGGCAGAATCCAGGTGGTGTCGGGAAAAGGGTAGCTACCCGCCTGGCCGGGTCTTGTGGCCAGGGGACCGACGGGTCCACCTGGATTGGATTGGAAGTTGTATATATGCGTTGCGCGGTGAACACTTCGATACCGCGTTTCAGGCCCATTGTTCTGTCACGTGGCGCCATCTCTCCGATATGTTGAGAACTCCTGTTGCGTCTTGTATGCTTGTGAACCACTTGAGTGAGCTTCATGTTGTAGCCACCAGAGGTCGCTACAGTACTCCCCCTCAAGACCGGAGGTCGATACCGTAAGCGAGCGTAGTGGGGCTGATGACGTCATGTAGCGTGATGATGCAGTCTGGCTTGGCGATGCAGTGTTGGTTCCAAATGTCCACGGTGAGTCGGGATGTTGGAAGACCAATGAAGCTGCCGTCCTGGTTCCAATGTCCGCGGTGAGTCGGGATGATGAGGAAGACCAGTGAAGCCGCCGGTGCTGTGACTGTGGTAGTTGCTGATGACGAAGTAGTTGGCTCCATGCTGTAGTGGTTGATGCGTGGTTGAAGGCTGCGAAGTCCATTGTAGGGGTCACCAATATGGCGGGTGACAGGAAGAATCCAGGTGGTGTCGGGAAAAGGGTAGCTACCCGCCTGGCCGGGTGTTGTGGCCAGGGGACCGACGGGTCCACCTGGATCGGATTAGAAGTTGTATATATGCGTTGCGCGGTGAACACTTCGATGACGCGTTTCAGGCCCATTGTTCTGTCACGTGGCGCCATCTCTCCGATATGTTGAGAACTCCTGTTGCGTCTTGTATGCTTGTGAACCACTTGAGTGAGCTTCATGTTGTAGCCACCAGAGGTCGCTACATCCGCATCAGGACAAGCCAAGTCCCAAGCACTCAAAGCCTCCCCCATAAATGTCTTGATCCAACCGGGAAATTTCATCTGGAAAAAGCTAATTCGGACACTTTTTCAAGAGGTACATTAGCTTGGGTACTGAGAGACAGCTGCGGAAGAGAGTGAGGGCGACATGGGCCGGCAGTTGCTGCAGGTGCTCTCGAACACTTAGAAGCGTTTTACGCTTTGCAGCAAACTAGCCTGTTCTGCATCCCTGAAGATCGGCTCCCCCAGCAGCTCAAATGACTCTATTAAGGATTTTCACTCCCGGAAGAATATCCTGGAATTGAGCTATACAACAACTGGAGACATCGCCGCACGGATATAGCTCGCATTTGTCGCTGTTGACGATCAAATCAATCTCCGCCAGTTTTGGAATGAGCGTACTTATATCGCGACATACGACATCTGGTGCACCACCCACCAATCGTCCCGTCCACCGTCGTCGAGGTACCACTTACTTCATTCATTTCAGTCACTTGATTCTTTTTAGTTATTTTTAACGTTCTCAGGACACTTATCACACTTATTTGCCAAATGACGAGCAAATTTTGTCGCATTTCGAGATGTGTATGTTTTGTTACAAAATGAACACCTGAATTTTGTCTTTTCATTAAGACAGTTTCGTCGAAGTGACTATACACTTTGTTTTTAGGCTTCATTTCGAATTTCAGTTGTTAACTGGACGAGGGATGCAACGAAACTGACACAGTTTTAAATGACCGCCAGGCAGGCTAGATAATACAATGATAAAAAATAAACAGTTTTGTTTTGTTTTAGTCACGCCGACCAAGATAAGTTCTAGGCTAAACAGTATAGCAGAGTTGTCTTGTCAGACTAAACTGCCGAATATATTACGTATAGGTATAAAAGATATTTCATTTACCTAATTATTTTAGGCAGTAAGTAGTAATTGAAAGATTTATAGGTTATGGATTCACTTGATGTTCTAAATCAATTTACTTTCAGTTTACATGGAAATGAAAATAATTAAAGTTTAAAGATTTATTTATCTGTTATATATAATCATTTGAAAGGTACATAAATAAGGTATCCTTATGATAAAGAAACCTAAAATATGCCTTAAACTTCAAGAAAACTAAACTTATATCAAAATGTTAATGTTCCCAGCAACTGGGAACGTTCCCGGGCACGTGGGAATATTGCCAGGAACATTTCCATTGGGAAGTTTCCGGGAACGGGAATGTTCCCGCGGCCCATCACTAAATACACCAATACTCTCGAGTCCCTTAGTCGCCTCTTACGACACCCGCGGAAAGGATGTGGGGTGATGCTATTCTAAGCCGGCATCACACGAAACTCAATTAAAAATCGCCATTTTGGCGCCGGCAGGCAAGGAAAGCAAATACAAGCCCATGAAACTAACGTACACGGCGCCTCAAAGTTAAACACACAAAACTAGCCGTCGTTTGTATGGGACAGCATATCCAGTGCGTAGGTAATATAGATCAGAGAGTAGAGGTCAGACTGACATTAGTTTACCACCTGTCCCTGTAAACATTAGCCAGTGCTTCTAGAGTTGACTTGACCTACATCATCGATAGTAAATTGCCGTGTGATGCCGGCTTAGAATAGCATCACCCCATTTCCTACCCGTGGGTGTCGTAAGAGGCGACCGAGGGACTCGAGGGTTTCAGGTGTATTACAACTTTTAGGCGACAGGCTGACAACCTGTCACTATAGTGATACACAAATTATCTCAAACAGCCCTCTATATTTGTCAAACGTGGCGATAGCGACCGTATTTTTACGGTCGTTAACGCTCTGCCTACCCCGTAAGGGATAAAGGCGTGATTTATGTATCGAAAGTAAAAAAAAAATTTACTTAGCTAAATTCAGAAATTGCATCATATATTTTGAGAGGAGTTCTTATTACCAGAGTACCAATATTCTCGTTAAACATAAACTTATTATTTATTATTGTTCATTGACCCGGTGTGTCCCACACTAAAAGAAAAAGAAAATTGATCTGTACAAGATTTTGAGGTCACTGATCTACAATAAGGTTACCGTTTGTAGCTCCCGTTGATGTCTTTTGTACTACAATACGCAAACTTAAGGTCCATTATGAAAAAAAAATATTAGGAATAGCAAAAGTTAACTTTTGGGTTTGAACCGGTATGTACATATACATATGTAATGTAGCCAGCAAAAGAGACGCTTCGTGCAAAAGCTCTGCGAAAGTTGACGCACGACATGAGCTATCCATAACAGCGATCTGCGTCCCATCCCTGCCGCGGTGGTCTGCCCTCGTAATGGTCATTCGGTAATGGCGTGTCGGACAATGCATGCGAATGCGGCGTGGCGGGGTGTGGGAGGGGGCGGGGGGAGGGCACGGGAGTGCAGGGTGCGCAAGGGCAGGGCTTGCCCTTCAGCGGGTCACCTTGCCTTGCGCGCGCGCCGCCACCGCAGGTACTGCGCGTGCGTCTATTGTGTGCCTGTGCGCAACCCGACACCGCAACAACGCACCAACACACTTATGCGCCCCGACACTGTCTAAACATGAACACCCAAGGTTCCTTCTCCTTTACTGCAGCAGCACGCAACCTTGTAGCAGACATACGTTATTCTAACGAGTTCCAATTTCAAGTCTGAATTTTTAAAAACCAATTGCATTTTATAGGTGAGCGTGACAGGATAATTTAGGAAAGGAAGAGTTGGGATCGTTTTTGTGCAGTTTTTTGCGTCTCGCGTTGCGCATGCGATCTCGAGCCGCTGTTATTGTTATTTGGCAGTTGGAAGTTTTTGTAGCACTTTGTTTTTGAAGTAATTGCTTGATACTTGTATCGAGTAATAAAGCTGAGTATTTAAGACCGGTATAATTATGTACGGCGGCGGCGTGTTTTGTACCGTGCTTTTTGTTGATAGAAAAAATATACTTGTTTATGACTGTTTCTGTACGCGAATTCTTCCGATCGAGATGGCTACTTTGATCAGCTTCTAGTCGTTTATTTTTTTTTCTGCGATGTTTCTGGGACGTAGCGGTGAGTCGTGCTCGCATGAACAATGCGCAAAAAGACACTCTCGTATCCCGGGAAGCGATGACGTCATCATCAGCCCGATTTTCCTCCTCGCAGTGTCCACACACTTTCTTCCTGGGAACTGACTTAATTATGCGATTACTTTGAACTGACTCATGTATCATGACGTCATTAGGAAAGTTTTACAGAGATTGTTGTATAGCTTTAAGCAATGATCTTGGTTACTCCTATTTTGTTAGTTGATATAGACTTACTATTTCTGAACATCTTCTTTATAAATATCATTAAAAGTATTTTTTGTGAAAACCTTTAAATTGTTTTGAGCATATGATCACATGTTTAATCTTTCATTAGATCTTATGAGATTATTGATTGATTGTTTCAAATACACTATCCAACAGTAAAATTAGCATTTCATTTTCAAAATTGGTGAGGCAATTTAAAGCAGGCTGGTATTGTTTGTTCCGCAGGAGTCGTCTCCCACTTTGACGCTTATCTCGTCCAAGGTAAGTGTCATTGGCTGCACACACACGTACCGGCTGTAAGGGACGGTGTAGCCAAAATTATAACATGAAATTGAACAACTTTTTCTGTGGAGCCAATGGTAGGAAACGAGAATTTATCGATTTACCATACAAAATTCTCTATCAGCTGAATTAATTTGTATGGAGACGATTTTTGTCGCTTACAAAACCCTTATTCTCTTTCAGCTGTTGTTCAGTTTCATGGTCTAATTTCGTCTGAAAAATTTATTACCAACACCGTCTCTTACATCCGAAATACACACACTCATTGCCTCGCTTACCCTTGAGTTACATCTTCCGCGCTACAGTTGGTACTTGAGTTATATTCTGTGGTATAATGAGTATATTGGAATCTGTGGTTGAAGTTGGACCGTGTATTTGACTAGTGCATGTTAGAGCGACCATCTCACCATCATCGCTATAAGTGTTGTCTTTATGGTGTATTAGTTAGAGGTTGTTTGTGAGTATTTGTTATGTATTTGATGTAATTTTATATTCACATTTTACTATGTCGATGGTTTAGTTAGAGAGATTACTACGAAAGGAAAAAACTACGAGTATTCTTAGTATTGGTGTTAGCTTGGACAATTTTTAACTGATTTGTATGGTTAACCGATTTTCAAGCTAAAATAGCGGTTAATAAAAGCATTACCTATTATAACACGTAGCGTCTACGTCAAACGCTGCGCGCACGCATCTACAGACGGTTGGATTTAAATTTAAATACCCAACTATGCCCATATATTCCAAAATGTTATAGTTCTTGACATACGCACATAAATTGTTCTCTCTAGCATGTCTCAAGTATCAGTCTTTTGAAACATAATGATTTAGTTTCACATATTAAGTGACAGTTTCAAATCAATTCTAAATCTGGATACTTAATTAACCAAGCAAATCTTAAAATTGATTATTAATCAGGAATATGGGAGATATTTGGGTGTATTTTTTGCATAAAGCAGAAATTACCATTATTTTTCCACACATTTTGAGATTCACGTGCAAATAGCATTCATAGTTTAGAATGTCGACACCTCAGTCGGCCCACACTTGCATAACGATGTCGTCTAGTAAACTCTTGAAGCCGTCGTAAAAATGAAGCCGCGGTATAAAATCACGAGACATAAACCTGTCAACTCGACACGTGCAACCCACAGTAAGGATGTGAAGTTGTACCCAATATTAAAATTTACCAAAAAGTTTACAGATCGATTACAACTCATTAAATTATCGATGTGTACTTATCTACTTTTACAAAATAGGTGACAAATTAAGCTTTTATGTGACGATTTGTCGTTTGTTGTACATTTGATTTGATTATTCAGACTTATAATTTAATTTTTTACTGACAAATTCTTAAACAAACGTTGTAAACAACTGCGAAAGTTTTTAATTTAGGTTTCGATTTGATTATGTGTAATTAAAAATAAAACAAATGGAAGCATCAAAAGGATTTTTTAGTTGTGTGGCATAACACTAAATTATCGACTGTAAAAATAAAATTGAAACAAACGATATCACTATTTAAAAAAGCGCACATCACTAGTTCGCAGTGACAAACGCAACCGGGAAAGTACGGCACGGTTCAATACCAGTTTCAACTCATTAGAATTTGAGGTAAATCGACATTTTATGAGGCTACAAGTCTAAAAACTAATTAGCAGTAAAAAACCAACAAATTCTTTCAAGTTAAGAAAATTGTATTTAGTAGGTAACACTACAAAACTTGCTATTTCATCGACTTTCTATGGTAATATAGTATAAAAATTTGATTAAATATACTTGGCTACATCATTACTGTTGTGTGTCTTACATCTTATTGCTATACCTTTTTGAAACAATATCTAAAATTTTCAGCCAGCCTTCTGTGCCGGGTGAAAAACTGAAAAAAAAGGAAATTTTAGACAGTTCGGACGAAGCGCATTAAAATTATAAATTGCCTGTGAATCCGTACAAGATTTTCCCTGAAATCGTCATAAACTTCATGTCATACCGGTAGCCCGTAGCGTGTAAATAAAGCTCGGCTTGCGCTGCGCGCGCGCACGCTCACGCCGGCCGGACACGCGCCGCGTCTCGGTGCTCTATTTCTCGCACCCAAGTAAAAACAATAATAAAAGTGTAGAATATTTCCGTCCACTCTAATAGCTAAGAGAAATGTCCAAGTGTGTGTCTCCGTGACTTCTATTTCGGTGCAGTACTGTTATGCGTCTCCTCCCCCCCTTTCTCCCTCTTCCCCCCGCACTCATCTGATTGGGACAATTTGTTTTAATTAAAATACTGGTTTGTTACTTCTACATAAGTTTATGCCGCTAGTTTAAATTACAACGTCGCATATTATTAGGCTTTATTAGCATGAATAAAGTTCGTTTGACATGCTATGTAACGGTAAAGACTTAGTTAAGCAATACTCTTCTGTACGACATAATTTTCGTGATCATTTTATTTACTGTTCGAATAAAGTTCTACCTTTTTATATGACAGAGTGGACAAAGTTATAAAACACTTTTAAATTTATTAAAGGACGTTCCAAACTTTAAATACCAAGGCCTAGATACTGTAAGCGTCAACTTATGAGATCATCACGTTTAGGTAGCTTATTAGTCATAGCCATACTCTAAGTACATCACAGTTTAAACAATCTAACTTCAATTGCCGAACAACTTGAATATGACGCATCTGATACAAAGCTCCGTAAGTGAGTAATACATAGAACTCAAAGTGGGATAATTTCATTGAGTAAGACCAGTTTGGTTGTAATTACTCACTCTGAGTAATGAGTACTCGTGGGTCTGATGCCTGAGGTCTGGTCTGGTACCTCCGGGATGCCGAGGATATGACGCATCCGGTACAGAGGCTGTGCAATGAGTAATGCTACTTGTGAAATTCTATCAGACATGCGGAAAGTATAATTAACATGCTAGTACGTACCTATGCGAGTATGTAGTTATGGCAAAATATGCACCTACTCCCTACTAGGTAAGTACAAAGTAATCAAATTTTTCTCTTTTACTGTTGACCGAAAGAAGACCGAAAGTATAAAAAACTACAGAAACAGTTGTACGAAACTGAGGTACTAATACAAATAAGGGAGAAGGCGCACGTGGTACTATTCGCGGTTTTTTGTATTGTATATGTTTTAAATAAAGCCAGTCGAACCTACCCACTATAGAATAAATGATATTCCCGTCATAGAATTTACCTTATTCAAAAAGAGGTACCATCGATTACACAAGTAGGTACACAATTTGAGTAGATATCTATCAATTTGTGCGTCACGATATTACTTAGCAGCCAGCAGTTAGCACCGACGTGTAACGTGACCTTTCCTCCATTGCCGGTGTTTACGCACCAACATTTAATTTATTGCCCAATTTGTAAGATAAAACAAATAATCAAGGCTCACGTACGTACCAGACGCACTGACCTGAAATTGGCAGTGGACTGGTTGTTGCTACAATATTGGTGGCATTCATTGAAAATCGCCATTTTGGCGCTGGCAGTAAAGTAAAGCAAATACGAAAGTACCCGGAACTAAATAATTTGGTTCGTGCTGGCAGTTTCGTAGGTAGAACTTCAATTAGGGTCGCTAAACTAGCTGTCATTTGTATAGGACAACCTATCCAGTGCGTAGATAACTTCATATCAGTGACCAGACGTGAATCAGATACATTTCGAGGATAAAATATCTAAATTGTGGAGACAATCATAAAATACTTTGAAGTCTTATGTGGTTGGCATTTTGCTAATAACGAAAATACAGTGTTCATTCTTAGTAACAACAATCATTATTGCTAAATATTTGTATTACGTATATGATTGGCACTACCGTCTACTTCTTTTCGTGTCAGACGACACCTAGTCTTCCGATGAACCCTGGTGACAGAATAATAGTATTAGCTAATACAAATAATAGAAGCTGAAAGCTGAAGCTACGCATTTAAGAGGCGTAAGTGGCCCAAAAACCAAGTACCGTATTGGATCATGGGTTCTGATATATTTTTTCACAAAAAGTATCGATATACTTAATTAAAACGAGGTCAACTGAGACAGTAATCTTCCCTGGAAATTACACTTAACGAGCAGTTTAAAATGCCAATTAAAATTAAAAGGTACTGGGAGAAAAGAGAATGTAAATGAAAGTAGTAGCGAGTTGCTGTGAGTACTGGCCTGGAGCTGCAATGCAAGTGGTAGGTACGGCCATCACAGACTTTTGAGTTTTGTTATCATTTTATTTTGATTTAGCGCAGTCACAGTGCTATATTATTCTCATATGAAAGTAAGAAATCGAAAAATTTACAAGCGTCGTCGATTGTTATCATTGTTACCCAAGCTGAAAAATATTTGTTTGAGTTCTTGATATTAGGAGTGCTATGATATTAATTATAATAATCATCATGCTCACGAGTAAACTGAAGAGATAGCGTTTTTGCGTAACACTACTCGGGTACTCAAGCAAATTAAAGCGTGATATCACGTCACTCTAATTTAAGGTTATATCTGCGCCATTAGAAAATGCAATGCGTTTAAAAAGTTTAGTGACTATCTTTGCTCTTGTGATGCGAAAACTAACCCATATGATTAAATAAAAAGCATTAATAATGAGCGGGAAGCGCGTGCGAAGCGGACAGAACGCGATGCTCCGGATGCGCCGACTCGTGCGCAGCTGGTAGGATTTAAAATGTATAGAGAAGGATTTATAGACGTCATTAATCGTTCATTTAAGCTCATTAAATGATAATGACACGTACTTATCGTATCGTAGTGTAGAAGAGGGTTATTTTGGCTTCCAGATTCAACGATTTTCACTACAATACATACATAACTACATAAGTCATACATACACATATCACGCCTTTATCCGTTGCGGGGTAGTCAAAGCGTCAACTGCCTCAAAAATAAAGCCACCGTCGACACTTCTGACAATATTGAGAGGACTTTCAGATGATCCGTGTATCACTGTAGTGACAGGTTGTCAGCCTGTCGCCTAAAGTTGTAATACACATGAAACCCTCGAGTCCCTAAGTTGCTCTTATGAAACTCGCGGCTAAGATATGGGGTGATGCTATTCTAAGCCGGCAAAGCAACAGAAAATTGTTTTGAAGTTCCGTGGTTATCAAACAGTCGTAGTTCGTAGTTTCGTGAGCTTCGTTAGTACTTGTAGCGTACCCTGGGGGTGGCCTACGTCTGCTATTGGGCTGATATGTGATGTGATGATAAATAATAACTGAATATCGAGAGAATTAGGTATTTTTATAGCCTCGAAAGGTTCAAGCTAAATTATCTAAGTCATAATTTCAATATATCTAAAAAATCCTGTCAATTCTACTCTCCTACCCATGCCTAAGTCTACGCATAGGAAAGTCACATCTACACACTGAAGTACAAGTGTCTCTGCTACTAGAAATAGCTGTAGTGGACAGAGGGGGGGGGGGGATTCAGGGATAAGGGGGGAGGGGCATTACCCGCTTCCGTCGCAACACGTGTATGCAGCTCTCTTTTTATTTTATTCAGATTTGATTGCGTTTATGAGTAATTTCTTCCTCTAGGCAGGGTTGGCGAATCATAACTGTATTTTGATTCAAGTAAAATTTTTATATCACCGTTCTATGATTATTTACATCTACGATATGATGAGTAACATTTTTCTGTGGTCAAAGAGATTCTTTGATATGAGTAAGAATTTTACCACCCTTACTCTAGGGTGACGTGTCTGTATTACAGTTGTTTTATTTGTTGTCGTATTGCTATGGATTGTGGATTCGCAATACGTCTGATATCTGAGCTTCCCCGAACCGAATGACTCAGTCGTTATACTGCTCAATAACACATAAAACAAAACATAAAAGTAAACTAAAGGACCACTTTAGGGCCCTCTCGATTGGTGCCCCGGTAGTTTGATTACAGTACCTGCCTGTTCGTAAGTGTCTCAATACTGGATTTTGCCTTTCGAATGCGAATTATTATTTCCTTTTGTAAGATCCATAATAAATAAGTATAAACCACCGGGTTTAAACTTGTTTTAATAATCCTTGTTTCCGGTACCCAAAATATTTTCTCTGATCTGATTTGATTACAAGGCAGGGTCCGCCAGTTCGTACTTTTAATTTATTTTCGGATCTTTGTGTCAGCAATTGGCAGGAGATCGCGCAGGACAAAGATCAGTGGAGATAGCTCGTTTCGGAGGTCAAGATCTTCTTCGGGTCGCTGAGTCAGCGGAGTTAGTTAGTTATAGGTTAGAGTGCGATAGGTGGCCTCATCTCTAAAAGCGATCACTTCCAGAAAACGTTTGAGTGGAGGAGAAAGTATAGAAAAGCAAGTGTGTATATAGAGAAGAAATTTTTTTGTAATAAATGTCCTTTTGGTTAAACACATGACTGTAAGTACTGACTAACGTAGGTAGTAAACTATGGTTATTTTTCAAACAAATCCGGTATAACACCAACCAGTTTGAGCCATTGCCCTATGAGTGAAGGTAATATAAATTAATAAGTACTTTTCTTATCTCCACTGGTACTAATGTTAACAGTACCCATTGGGCAACAAGCCAACAAGAACGTACGCTGTATCCGTAATCTTAATAAATTCGAGAGAGCTATGAACGGCTGACATGAAAAACATCGTATCTTCGTATTAGTAAAAATATAAGTACTTACTCCATAGAAATTAGCTCTGTCTAAAAATTGGCTCTAGCACATGTTGGTCCCTGTCCCTACATAAAATTACACGACGTAAGTCCCTTTCATTGTTTTATAAAATTACAAGTGGGCCGCCTAGCGGCTGCGCCCGCTGCAGTTCATTTTCTCGTGGGAATAAGATGTTTTCCCGGCAAGTATTATACACAAAAACCTTTCTCTTGAATCTCTTTATTATTAAAAAAAACCTGCATCAAAATAGGTTGTGTAGTTTTAAAGATTTAAGCAAACATACATACAGACAGACGCGAAAAGTGACTTTGCTTTATACTATGTAGTGATTTACAGCGTATTTTGCATTAATTACCTAATCAAGTTTCATCTAATTAGATAAATACAGATTTCGATTCTGCATAAAATACAAGGATAAACTTCCAATCATGTGTGCAAACAATACAATTTATATTGAAAGTTTGGTTACAGTATTTTCCACTTCAGCCGCACCATGGTATGAGTATGGTGCGCGCGCGCAAGTCGCATAGCTCACTAGCGCGTCGCGGTGTGGCAATCGTCCCAACTCCCATCTCCCTACGACACAGAAATAATACTAAAGTGTGGGCGAGATGCACTCTTCTAAGGTAAAAGTTAACAATACCTTGGATGTGGACGCGGTATTTAAATTTCATAGATTTTTTTAATAATAGATCTCAGTTGGATAAACTTTTCAGTGTAAGCCTGCTGGGGGAAATTGCAAAATTTACATTGAATTTTCTAAAAATTTGTAGTCTAGGCAGGCTTACATTAGCTAGCTCGTCTCATAAATTTCACCTATGTCTATTCTTTTTCTTGTTTTCATGTGGAACACCGAATCATCCAGCGACTCAGTAAAACCCTGGTTTCACAATTTTTCAACCACCTACTTCAAATAGCAGGCTTCTGATATGGTTGTGTACCAACGGCCGTCTAAGTAATCATGGACAGCAGCCGGGACTTACGGCTTAACGTACCCTCCGAAACACTTGCTTCTATATCATGAGCTTTACCGCATCCTACGGCCCTTATATTTCGTCCATCCTTGTATTTATGTCTCTGTGAACTTTATCTCGGCTCTAAGATAATTGACGCGCGTGGTGAGCGATATATTCACACTTTTTACTCGACACCGCCTCTATAACACTCAGATTTATCCCACTATTTGCTGGATTAAAGGAGTTATGTGCAAGTTATGGGATACTTCGAATGAAATTACATCATAACGTAGAAAAAACATTTTTAGATTGCTATGATAGTAGTATAAATGTAAATAGTTCGACGTTCTTCAGCAGTGTTGGCACAGTTACCTCTGTTGTTTAATTTGTGTTAATGAACTGTTCATTAAAAATATCATGATGATGCTGTTACTAATCGGCAAATTGTCACCAAATATACGGATATTCACAATAGGAACATTTTAAGATTTTATTTCAGGGAATGGAAACTATTTGATTAAGTATTTTAAGAATGTAGAATCAGATATACTAATTAAAGTAAATTCTTCCCGCGAAGAAAAGAAGTAAGCATGTCTTGCTTGTTCTTATTTTATTTCTTTCTTTACCAATTTTAAAAGTCATACCAGACTATTCCACCCTATAGCTGTAATAAATACCTCTGTTTATGAGTAGATTCGATAGTAAGCAGATAATCTCCAGGCGCCGCGCTGAATCACGCGCACGCGCACCTATTTTCACAATTCAGACGCCGTGCGCTGTAGAAAGAGGGAGCGATGCTGTCGCTATAAGTTAGTAGTGACATGAGCTGTTTTATAATATCTACTGACAGACCTAGCGTTATGAAATCAAAAGCTATTATTGTGATCATTCAAAAAATATAAATGGACACAATATTTAAGTTTGTATTTTAAATTACATACCCATCACGCCTTTATACCTTGCAGGGTAGAAGGAACATAAATTAAGTAAAAATGTGGTCGTTATCGCCACATCTGACTTATGTTGAGGGCCATTTCAGATAGTTCGCGTATCACTATAGTGACAGGTTATCAGCCTGTCGCCTAAAATTGTAATACACATGAAACACTCGCTCCCGTAATCAACTTTTACGACAACCGCGGGAACGAAATGGGGTGATGATAGTTTATGCCGGTATCACACAGCAAAAAAATATAAAATTGAGATTTAAATTCAAGAACTAATTACATATTTTTCCGGTGGATCAAAAGAGTAAGAGTTAATCATAAGGACATTACGGCCACATGCGCACACGCAGGACGCAAGCACGTCCGGAGCAGATTGTGACAAACGCGATCGCAAGAAATCTGCGTAAACCATTTGAATTTAGAACTGCTGTATTTATAACCGCATGTACTCATAGGTAACGCGATCGCGACAATACGAGGAATAAAAAATATGCTGCGGTATGAAACGACCGTCCCTCGCCCACACAACCCATACAAGATACAACGGGCGCAAAGACAAGTGTTCTTTTATTGAACAACCGAATGGCTATTTATGACCACATCGTGTATAACATGAATGATTTTTATCTTTTCGTTACAATGTTATATCATAAACTGACTCAATGTAGATTGACAAAGAGATATTCAGTACAATTCACAAAAGAATCGGCGGCGTAGGAACTGAATCATATTTTTTTTAATGCGCCATCTAGAATTCGCATTGGTTCCACTGAATTTAATGCCAGAATGTGTGAGATAATTTACTGTAATGCTTGCAAACTCAACAATTTACAAAACGTATACCAGAAATAATTAAACGATACTATGCATTGGTGTTTCAGCAAATGATCCTCGTATATTATCTCCTCTAACTAAGATAAAAATGAAGACAAACTTTGTTACAATAATTACCTAAGTAGGTAAGTAATTAATTTAGGAAAGAAACGGTCATTTTGTATTAATGTTCTACTTCTACAGCCTCAACAGTTGCACTTTACATTTGTTGGTATTTGAACAGTCACACTTATGAAGTAAATTGATACGTTAACCACCTATAAATACCTACAGCTACATTCTAATATTACATCCATTTATGATACCTAACTGGTTTTGCGTTTAACGCTATATACTACAATAAATTGCTGTATCACAACATTCGTAGATCAACGACCCCATCAAAGAGATTATTTCTAATAGATACTGTATTAGGTGTTCAATGCAATAAAACATACAAATAGCTTACAACTTTAAATGGATAAAAGTTTGTTGAAGTAATCACTTCAAGTTTCTTTAAATTGGTTTTTACACTTTGGGAATGGTAAGACAAGTTTTATATAACTTTATTTTGCTGTTGAGTAGGTATCATTCAAATAAACTGATATGTAGGTATGAGTAGGTAGAGATTGTATTGAAATTCAAAGACATCTAAATATGAAAAATAACTCTATTTTTGTTTGCTTTCAAAATTACACCGCAAGCAGGTTTCAAATCTCCGTCTATCGCTATTAAAGTATGTATGGCCGTTCTAATAGACCATATTTGACAGCTGTTGAACCCATACTAAAAGATATGTCAACAAAGAAAATAAGACCTTATAGACCTTATGTTATAGCATTAACATGATTTTGACAGCTATCAAATATGGCCTATTCGAACGGCTACACGTTAGTAATAACGACGACTCCATCCAGCCATTCTCTTACTTTGCCAATGGAAATTTTATTATCTTACATTTATTGATACATGTGACAAAGGCATTGCATCGTTGTATGCTCAAACGGAGAGTGAATCAGCCTAGATTTCCCCCTAAGTACAATGTGACTTTTAGGATTCTTTTATGTACAGATCGTCAAATCTTCTGCAAAATCTGATTCTAGTAACTAAGGTTGTTTCTTCAATCATAGCAGTTATTGATTAAAACCTATGTAAACCACAAATACTTGTACAACAGCCACTGTTTAACATGGGCCTCCCTAAATGGGGCGGTATTGCCATACTCACCACGCGGCGTCCACGTGGTCCACGCCTGAGAGGCAGGTTGGCGAGTGCAGAGCAAGATGTGGTTTTATTTTTGGTTTATAAATAATTGAAATGCCCTTCCTAGATTCATCCCACAGTCGCTTTTTACGCCACTTAAGAGTATAAATAGGGCAATAATACTCTAAACTGTTATTAAAATCAACCAACTTTTTTTGTATAGGTGTAGCCTTGTAGGTAGGTACCCAACTATCTACCTATTTAAAACAAAAACAAAGCGCAGCCCTGTAATAATTCGTTGTTGTTCGGATTCACTTTCTAACACGAACCATCCTTAATCACGGCCCTCCCTGCCTTCAGTCAGTCGGCAATAAAAACATTAGCGGCCGATGTGCCGCGAACACTTATTTCTGTAAGTGTCGAACTAGTCCAGCCAACTAAGAACATTTTGGATGAAAAGTTCAAAAAAATTTATTACTTGTAGTATTGATTAACATATAACAGAACTATTGTGGTTGTTTACACTATTCAAAGTCACAATCATTGATTGCATTTGGTTGTAACTGTTAGCAATTGAGTTGACTGAATGAATAAATTAAAATTGAAATTGAATAATATTTAAAATAGATACTTAATTTTTGTCCATTAATAGCAGTTAAGTTTTTGCACGAATGTTTAATACTTACGTACATATATCATGCATTTATCTCAAACGCCTTTATCGTGGATTACACATTTATAATCGAGCTTCTATGTAATCAAATCAAATGGAAAGTAAAAATAAATATCTTGATCAATTCACACAGGGCCCTGAACTAAGTAATTAGATAGCTAATAATAAATAGATATACGTACGTACAATCTATAGAAAATACCCAGACTGTCTCATAAGTTTGAAAATTAACTTACTAATACTTTAAACCTACGACCTTCGGCGTACCAGGCAGGGTAGGGGTACTTTCCTCTACGCCATCGGGCCAGTAAATTAATTAAGTACATTGCATCACTCGCGATCGCGATGGGTGTCGCGACCGTGAAAAAAATCGCGAGAGCTTAAAAAGTTATATTGTATTTTTCTGTTAAATTAATTGAATACCAATGCACCTCGTTGACTGGAGTATACCGGCACGCGCAATGGTCGCGAGGCGGCGATGTCGGCGCTTTGCGTGCGCCGGTTAATTGCTCCACTTCGTACCAACTTTCTGCGTGACGCACCCCGCGCTACGCCACCCTGCCTACCCTGAGCAAGGCTACAGGCATGCTAGTTCACTGCACCGCGTAACACTAAACTCATGTTTTTATACGACTCATTATCACTTTTAAGTAGACTCTTTCGCAATGAGTTTGTAAACTGGGGAACTAATGGCGCCAGTCTCGACTATGCCTTTTATCTGTGATTGGTTAGAAATGTGTCAATGTCAAAGTTCACTTGCTTATTGTGATGCCTGCTGCCACTGCAATAAGCTTTAAGTTTACCACCCATTTGACAATGGCGAGTGCTACGACTACTACGCCGTAGCAAAATGCAACCTTAGCAATTTAAAGAAATTGTACCTTGTGTAACATTAAGTCAGTAGCTTTCCTGCTTTGAACAGAGCACAAAGGAAGTGCGTGCTCTAGGTACTTACACACCTCGGTCTCGGCATGAAATTGTCTAGGCTGTGAGAAATAGACCCCCTCCCCCTTTGCTCCCCCCTCGCCCCCAGCACGCCCTCGGGGGGAAATTGAAAGTGCGATGATTAGATCGCGCGATAGAAGCCATTCCACTGACTGTAATCTTAATCATTGACACTGCGATTTGATTTAGGATTTGATAATTTGGACTAAGTTATTAGTTACACCCTAAAATGTCTCACCCACGTTTTGAAGATGAAAAATAACAGATTTTTCACATACATATTGGGTAAAGGGATACCTCAAGTTCTAACAAACACATACTCTAACATTCGCTTTTATAATATGAATAGGTTTATAATCTTATTGCATTAGGAGCCCCAATCATCTACAATAACAATACCTGTACAATACAGTACCTGTTGTGTCCTTCTTCTATTTCTACTTGTCCTGTATCTGTTTTTAATAAATAAACAAAGTCTTTGTTACAAAGATATACCTACATAATGGTAAATTGAACTGCTATCATTACGTTTAGTAGTTATTGGCAATCACGTTAATACACCCCCAAAATGAATGCCGGAAGTTTGAAACTAAAGTTTGAAAAAGTTCGTGTAATAAGCAATAGACAGGTCGTATTTATGCGCAGATAGTTAGAAGCGGGTTTATGGCGACGATCGCACTAAAACAGAGTCGGGGACGATGATGACTGGCAATTATTTAGCGGAAATAACTTGTATAGAGTCGCGTGCCCCGCGCACGCCACGCGGCGAACCACGAGAATAGAACATCCTTCCATCGATACACTACGCGGGAACCACGCGCTCTCCGCAGACACCACCCATAAAATACGCAATGTAGTACTTCCTAAGCCGTGATATGCGGCGATCGGAACTTTACCGAATAATAAAGGTTAGTTTTGACAGTACGACAGGTGTTAAATTTATTCAGAAGGGAAGCGGTGGCGTGTTTATGTTCCAGCGATTATATCTTGTTAAATATCACGGTGCTCCTCCAAGGCGCTTCTTTTACGACTACCGTAAATGTTCGTTATATGAATTATTATCTTTCTCAGCTTTTTTCACCTGAAACAAAAGTAAAATTTTTCACGTCTGAAGTTGTGAAAGTAAGGGAGTGTGTTGTGGTTACATTTTCCAGCAAATGCGATGTTCGACGCACCTTTAACGCCTACCTAGTGAAGTTTATTGGCAATAACACTGAAGTTATTACGAAGAAAGTGGGATAAACATGCGATTTTTTCTTCGACTCGGATAGTTTTTACGACTACATAAAACTCGTAGCAAGGTTTTTCATTACCTTTTTTTACTACAATCCTTGTCAAACTCTAGGGCACGTAGGAATTAAAGACGTCTAACTTTTAGTTTTTCAAATATGTAGTACACATACATACATACACAAATCACGCCTATATCCCTGGCGGGTTATGCAGAAGATTAGCGACCGTAAACTAACGGTCGTCATCGCAACGCCTGACAAACGTTTTAGGGTCGTCTCAGATACGTCGTGATAGGCTGTAAATTTCAATACAATTATTCGCCTGTAATTGCATTACACCTGAAACCCTCGAGTCCTTGAGTCCTCTACAACACCCACGGGAAAGAAATGTGGTGATGCTATTCTAAACCGGCATCATACCGCACATTCAAATATGTAGTTTTTATGGCATGGCTTTTAGTTTCTATCTTAACCATATCAGTAACATGAATAGGATACGATGCTCTCTCCACTTCCCCACGTGGCTGTCAAGTGTCGAGTGTGGAACACGGAAACGCGCCTGTCGCCCGATCCGTTTCCCGCAACGCATACATCTACACGCGTCAAGCGGGGTCATCGTCCTCTCATTAAAGGGCCTCCGATTTTAACCACACTTCACATACATCTTCCATTCCACATCCAAACTAAAAACGCTAGTCTCCGCTAGCGCGCAGTGGACAGCGAGGTACGTGCGAGTGTCACATTACAAGGCGCGCAGCCCTTATTTTTATTTTGTCAAATTGTAACTGAAATAAAGCAGTAGTGTGTAATAAAAATACCATCGGTACTGTTATTGCAGCGCGGCTGGAAATAGCCGGCGCGGCGCGTGCGCAGTCCTCGCGACAACTAACAACACTATTTTGACACTGTATTTTTGTAATCTCTCGTACTTTTAATACTTGTAAATAGCTTTAAATTCTATTTTCAGGATGATCAAGAAGATACATTATATATCATGGGTGTCTTCAATCACAGATTTTTAAATTCTAATCTCGAATACTATAGAAACGTACCTACATCAAAACGTAATTTGCAAAGCCGTCTAACTAAGTCAATTAAGTACAAGAACTATAAAATATTCCTACTACTACCTACTACCCTACAGCATTAAACATTCAGAAATTTACAATAGGTAGGTTACACCTTCACGAAAGTTATATGCGCGTGTTATTTTAATATTTAACAAATTTACTGTAGATTGTCGCACTCTGGCGCATGTCTCGATCTTGCGCCATCGACCAATGGCAATAAAGATAAAATATGTTCCAAGTTTGGAACATTGGACCTTACATTCACTGTTATTTTGTTTATAGGTACTATTGTTGAGCTAGAGTCGTTTTGAAACCGAACACTTGTTTGGTTTGTATAAGTTCTGTGCCTACGTAAATTGTTGGGTTTTGATTCAAATTTAAATTAACTATATATTACCGTCAAAATGTGAGATTTATTTGAAAAAAAGACAGAGCTTTGTAGGGATGTATGACATGTACCTAATTTAAAATTTTTCGAGACCCAAGTTAATAAAGAAAAGAACAATTATTTGTCATACAAATTCTACTATTACCATCGTTTATTAGCTATTAAAGCCAATACCTAATACTGATCACATCAGCGTTTCAGTAACACCAATCAGCTGTTCCCCGCCCTCGCCGGTGTCCTGCCGCCCGCCCCGCTAGCCCCCCTCCCCCTGCCGCCGCCCGCATGCGCCGTGTATTAGCACCACCGCCTGCGCACGCGCCGCCCGCACTTACGCGCCGGCTGAGTGCGCATTAACGCACTTACCGACCTGAAGGAGCAATAAATGACAGTTTGTTTGATTAGCTCAATGGTACTGTACTGATGGTCTCAGCCAGTTGTTTTTAGGTACGTTTGAGAAATAGAACATTGAATTCATTAGATTTGACTCCTAGCAAGCTGAGTCTAGAAGCAATCTTCCCTTGGAGCTGCAAGAAAGTTTTCAAGACATTGTCTGAAATTATTTAAATTACTTAGCTCCCAACGGTAATAAATTTTCTATAGATAATATCTTTTGAAACTAGAAATATTTGCATCTATTCCATTCTATTTGAAAAAGCTGTGTTAGGTAGTTTTTTTCTTAATGAACGCCAGTAGCCGACGCAGGGGTCGTTAACACCTCCATCGCGGGATCAAAGCGCGGGTTTACTCCAAAGTTAGCCGTTACAAGTGTCACTTGGAAGCTAGTAGTGATATTATGCGGTTAGGGTTGCTAATTAGCTAAAAAAATTTAGAGTGTAAATATTATAAAATGTTTGCTTGGCTTTACCAACGGTGTCTGAAAAGTTAGGAGTTCGTGCACTATGTGGAGATTTTCACATTAGATAAGTCCTACTTATGGTGTCACAAAAAGCGACTAAGTCTTAAATCATTTTAGTTAATGGGCAGCAGTAGTGCCTTTGAGAGCACCATCTTCCAGTGCGGTGTACGGTCGTATGACGAAACCCCCAAAAGTCCAGCGTGGTCTGTAGTGGCTGTTGATGAAACCCTACGAAATGACTGCAGTCAGTTGCATGGTGGCAAAGTTAGGTGAACGACTGTATCTATTTCTGGGTCCGTATCATCGCAGGAACTCCTTGTCGTCGTCGGTGTCGGTGCGATGTACCTGTCGCCGTTGCGGTACTCGGACCTCGTGCCTTGTTTCCGATAATGCTACTTCCGACTGAATTCTATACTGCTTCTCTCTCAGTCTCGGAAGTCGCTGAATCCGTAGAGGTGTTTATAGGTGTAATGAGCTTAATTTTATAAACCAATACAACATTTTTATTCAATAACACATGACATCGAGCGAGAGAGAAGGGCGCTCGCTGTGCGGTGTAACATGCTCGCGCGCAGATTCCACAGTTGCACTTCTGACGTAAAGAAAACCCTATTTAGGGCCTATTGTCAAAATATGTATGATAAAAAAAAATGATAAAAATATTTATTTTCTCCCAATCATTAATAAAATTAATATACACATTGTATACGTGTCACCTGTGGTTTGCGTTTAATAGGCGTTCGTACAGTGCCATTAGGGTGCAGTATAATGACTCATACCGCACCCTTATGCGTTTGCCTAGATACTGCAGTGCGTCGGGCATGTTCGCCGACGCTCGGATCCCTGACTTTTTCGCCATCATGCGTGCCAGGATTGCCTCGTTTATGGAGCGAATTGGTTCGTCCCAAAACGAAATTGTACAAGCCATGTACGACACACTGGACACATCCATCCTTCGTTACTGGATGTCTTCGCACGGCAGTGAGAACAAAAAGTAATTTGTAAATAATGACGACAGTGACCTGGGTGCTTGCAGTAGCAACCCTATTTTATTTTAAGTGCCTATTGTGTTTTATATTTTGTTAATATGGGTATTTTGTATTTTGTTCTTAATATGGGTCCAGAGCCTGAAATAAATAAATATTTATTTATTTTATTTTATTTAATATAGGTACCAAGCACAGTCTATAGTACCGGTCGGTATGCATACTTTGAATACAGTAAAATTTTATTTCAAAACCCCTCTTCTGTACATTTTTTCTCACTTATTCTCAAGTTTTTGATATGAATCAATAAATAATCCCTAGAAATATCTGATTCTACTATAGTACCTAGATTTCGTATGAATCATAGGACGACAGTTTTAAAAAGATTGTGGGAAAATATCACTCACGAAATACAATAAATACATCTAACACCCAACCACCCATTTATACTAACTCCTATAAACATCTCGAAATACTCTCTTACACACTTAGGCACCTACCTATTCTAATAATATTTTGTTTTAATCAGCCCAATAACACGACCGCCGCGTCCCACGGGCCAGTGGTTTTAATAAAAATAAAAATAAACGCAATTCTATGTGATTGCGCAAATGTTCCCGACATTTGAGACAATATCTACTAGTTATACATTGCAGGTTTTCACACATGCTGCACTATGTTGCGTTATATTGCCAATCTGGCGTTAAATGAATCCCAGAGTAGGTATTGGTGCGGCCCCAAACACAAAATCTTTAGGTCGATATTGAAGTGCAGTTACCTACTGAAGCTGAAAATAGGATGACGAGTCGGCGAAGTAAGTAGTTACGCTAATAATGATCACTTTTAACACTTTTTCAATCTGTGACTACGGCGAACCGTTTATGGTAGCGTATAATTAAATTAATTAAGTCACTAGTTATTCTTTAAGTAATTTTGACCAGCAGAGGTTCGATATCTTTTAAGTACTTATATCATACAATTTGTATTTTAAGTGTTGGGGACTTGGGGATACCGGACGGGCTCAATTCCGCAACACCCTGCAGCACGTATGAAAATTATCTTTGCTTCTATAACGTAACGACATTGTGTGCAGAAGTACCTACCTGCTTGTTTACTGTTTTCCTGGAACATAGCCAACAGTAATATTATTGGGTCGAATCGCTGAAAAAAATACGCATTCTATAAAAAAAAAATAAGTTTTTTCATGTTCATGCATGTGTTTCTTTTTATATTTTGAACGGAATGCATTACAAAACCAGTAGTGTATAATGAATGATTGCGTCCTGTTTTGATACTCAATGTGATATCGTGTTCATTCACGAAAGCTTACTCACGATTTTTATATGAGTTTTAATATATAAAAATACATATTATATTACATGAGTGTTGTCGTTGGTGAAAATAATAGTTGTTCCACCTGTTTTAATGTAATTATGAGTGACATGACATGTGATTGTAAACCACCAGAACTACTAGTTCTGTGTTGTAAACATATTAGATGAATTTCAATATGTCATCGTATGACTAGTCTAGAATCCGGTCACAAACATTTACTTTGCTTACCTTCATTTATTTTATGAGATTTCCAGATAATTTATTTTTCCTTATTTTTATGTAGATACCTACACAAATCTATTTAAAATAAATGTTGTAAACACCAAAAATGTTTGCTCATAATCACCCATTAAAAAATATCGAAAATCTTTAAAATTGCAATTAGTACTTTTCCAATGTTTGGTGTCGTTAAATAGCACAAAAAAAGTTATATTTCGTAAAAGTTTCCGCAAAACCATTTTTGCCAAATGATAACATTGTTACTTCTACCGCCATCTACATAAACTATTCTAAGGATGAACTAATAGGAACAGCGACATCTGTTTACGAAGCAAGAACTATCTAGTTTCGGCGAGAACCTTTCGTTCGTCTTGTTTACCGCCTTGAAGCTTCGTTGATTCAGGTGCTATTCGGTAGATGCCGTGACTATACGCTCCAGTGCCTTTTGGATTTACAAAGTTAATTTATACGGCATGTTTAGTATACACAATACTTACACATATCACGCCGCTATCCCTTGCGGGGTTGGCAGAGCGTTAACAGCCATAACAATACTGCCGCTATCGCCACGTCTGACTAATGTTTAGGGCCCTTTCATGTTTATATTGGTACTTTAAATTATCGTCTACAAAGCGTGCTACCTACTGATGGTCAGTAATTTATGAATTAACAATAAAATGAGTCCAGAAGCGAATCGAAACAAATCATTTACTGGAAAATAAAGTTCATTCAACAAAATTAAAATTTTCCCATAAAACAATTCTACTCTACATACTACTTTCTACAATTCTATATGTCATTTCTAAATTTGTTCATAAATATAATTGATTTGACCACATTGAGAACATCATTGGATAAAAGAAGTCGAATCGAAAATCGTCAAGCACGAAAGAAGCTCATGAATTGGACAGCAAAGGCTGAAGATGATGATGATATGAACAAAACAATCAAACCAAAGTTCCTAAATATTTTGAATGGCTTTTCCCTGCTAGCTACATAATAGACCTTGAAAGATCAGCATCAATTGGTAATGAGATGATGAGGGAAGACAATGATGCCCGTACGATGCCAGCGGCTGATAGATCAATGCCGCGACGAGCCGGAACTCCTCAAACACAACCTTACACGTGCACTTTTGTAAGGGAATTTGAGCTGTAGTGTCTTAAGATAAGAGTTGATTGCACATTGAGGTTGAGAGATGTCGCGTAGATACGGGATCATCGCACGTGATGTGCTACATTGCTGTTTTCAATCAGACTCACTGTTCCTCTAAACATTACCTATGTTTAAAATAAAACCTGAAAAAAGACGCTTGAAACATCATTTTATAAATTAAAATTAGTATCAAGAAAAACCATTACTTTTACGTAGTTGACTTCTTGACTATAGCATAACTGACATCAACGTAAGCGATGGACATTATTATTGAAAAATCTTGTGTTGGAAAGTGATTTGCCAGCATGTAATCCAGCCCAGCAATAGACGTTGCACGGTCTCCCGCACGCTCGCCGTCGCCCGCCTTGCGCGGGTGCGCGTCCAGTATTTTTAGCGGCAGCGGCGACCGCGCGCGCAGCCCGCCACGCGCCCGTCGCCCGCGCAGCGCCCGCGGTAATATGCTGCGCGAATCTACCAGCGATACCACCAGTTAGTACCACCACCCAGTGTTGTGGACGCAGTGATAGGACATAAAGTGAAATGTGCGTGTTATGACAAAGGCTGCGACTCTGACGATGGACCGCCTGCGAAAGCAGCGTCGCAACAAGCTGGGCCGCAGACGGGTACGTCCCGAATTAGGTCGCACTTTTAGGTTATTCCTGTTTATCACCTTGTTATCATCACAAACATTCATTCGCTATTTTGTGATGGTACTTTTTCTAGCCTTTGCTAGTGAGATTTAAGTGCTCAAAGCATTAGATATTACTGTACTAAGTGATAGTTTAAAGATGCTGGTGATGTATCGTAAACACTCGCCAGCAGATGGCAGCGCTGAAATATGTACAGCTGTTCCGATTACCCTGAATCACAGTCTAGACAACTGTCTAAGACAATAAATTAGCTTCCTAGTTACTGTCAGTCTATCAACGTGCTTCGTGGCAAATACAACTTAACTATGTAGTAGTATAGGTACAAAGTAAACATCTCTGATAGTAGGTAGTAACAACACCGTATGATCAATCAATATTAGTAACTGTTACCTTGTTATCTGGTATCATCTCATCCATCATGCGGAGTAAATTGATGCTGATCCCGCACGTAGATGCCCGTAGTAGTTACGTTGTGTTGTGATCCTTGTCCGCATCGTTATCATAGCCACCTATTGTGACCTAGTTGATCCACTTATGTCTACGAGTAGTATCATTACGGTGCGGTGTTGTCTGTCTAGTGTTGTTTTGTATCTATTTCACAAAACAATTAGTACAGGACACTTTAGAGCGTATAGAAGATGTTTTTTTTTATCTTTAATTATCATAATCTCTATAGAATTCATGGTCTGATGATGCCTGCAAACTTTTCGCTTACCCTGCCTTGCACCCTCTTTTTTGTCTGACTGAACAGTAATTTCAGGAAAATTCCGGTTTATGAATGAACTTGAGCATGAGTGCTGATTTATGCTCGTAGCCTCGTAGTAATGCGCGTGCGCACGGGAACTGACGTTCACACATGGAACGATCAAAACAAGTTCTGTAACACCTTATAAATATTTCGATTAAACGTTTGGTTCAGTTAATAATACCAAAGAATGCTAACTATAGCTACTTACTAATACTTGAAATAATTCTTCTTCTTTTCGAGTCAAAGGCACCTATCCCCGGACTATAGTCTTTGAGCCCAGCATTTTCCTTACTCGGATATTTTTTTTGCATCTTCATTTGTGGCACAGTTCAGGCTAGTCACGTTGGATTTGAGCGCGTCGGCATTTTCTTTCTTTTTGACCCCTAGATTAATCCCCTCTATGCTAGTTATATGTATGTAGAATAGAAGGTTGTAAACTTGTTGTTACTTTTTCTTCTTTTCTTCGAGTTTTTACGCATGACTAGACAATATTTGTGTTCCATATGTTTGTAAAGATCAGGCTCTTATTGGGCATTGCAAACAGTATCTATTAAATCCTTTCTTTTACATTTAAAAACAACTAAACATTTTTCCTTCTCTAGAAATTGCAGAAACATCTGCAGCTATTTTTAAATATTAGGTATTTGATGTTTACGTTTTGTTTCTTTGATACGTATTCTTGCAGTGTCTTTGACCTTCACAAGAAAGGTGAAAATGTCAGTATTGACGTCATTAAAATCAGCGCATTATGTTTACGTGCCTTAAAGCAGTCACCCTATGGCGGTGGTAAACAGTCAATCACCGAACTCATTTTTCTGCCACTTTTTGCGGGAGGGGAGGTAAACGCGTGCAGCACAAAACGAATATCTTTACAAAAAGTTGACAACAACCCACATACAAAATGGCAGCTGTCAGTGTCATATAACGTGCTGGGCAAATAGGCAGTGAATTCAGTGAAAGTCCAGGTTCGCCATCTCCATAGGTTGAATACTCTAAGATATTTGCAATGTTTCAGACAAAATTTGTGTCATTATCTACAAAATTAAATACAATTTCCTTAAACTTGGCCAAAAAATAATGAATGACGTAAACGCTTGATTACGTGTTGGCTTGTTAGGTAGCGGTAATGTAAGCTCCTTATGCTCGCTCATCCTATTAGACTCATGTCAAAGAACACGAACATCTTTGATATTCTAGAAGCAACTAGAAGTCTAGAACACAGCCTATAGTCACATGTACGATATTTTATATTATTATATATACGTTTCCGCGCAAAAAGGAACCTACAGAGGGGAAAATAATTTTCGGTAAACTTATTAACGGACTTCCAAAGATTCATTCATTCATAATATCACGCTTTTATTCTTTGCGCGATAGGTAGATTATGGCCGTTAAAATATGGTCTCTATCGCTAAGTCTGACAAATATTGAGAGCCCATTTCAAAATATAAATACCTATAATATAATATTTTAAATCATGACATGGGCTGTGGTAGTTTAATTACGACGAGTTTAGATATTGTGTCTTTATTTACCCGGTGTTATTTTAGTGTTGTGAAGTAGGTCACAGCCCCGTCTCTGAGTTCCCGAACAATCCCAACATGGAAGCAATCTCCATTTGGCAACAGCTGGCGCCGCCCGCCAGACAAGTTTGGCTTCGATACAACTTCGCCATATTTGTATTTTTTATATGTAGTCAACTTAAAGGTCTGTTCATATTACGTTAGGTATTGGTCAATCATATATAACTTTCCTTATGGAAAATATTACTACCTACTTACCTGTCTGTATCCTTAGATTATTAATTTATCTGTATCCTACCAAAAATCTAAGCCTGTATGATACTAACATGATCTATGGGTTACCGTACCGATCCCTTCTGAGCTATTGATCCTACCTTTATGATCAAATTCTTCCCATATATACATACATATATCACGCCATTATGCCTTGCAGGTTAGGCAGAGCGTTAACGGCCGTAAGAATACGGTCACTATCGCCACGTCTGTCATTTTTGAGGATTGTTTTTATAATACGGCCGCTACCGCCACGCTTGACAAAATATTGATGGCTGTTTCAGATGATTAGTGAATCACTGTCGTGATAAGTTGTCAGCCTGTCGCCTTAAGTTGTAATACCTACATATGAAACCCTCGAGTCCCTTAGTTGTCTCTTACAACATCCGCGGTAAGAAATAGGGCGATGCTATTCTGCCGACCTAGAATTTCATCACACGGCAATTTCATATAGTTGATAGGTGAATATTTAGAACGTTTTCTGTATTTTTCATAAATAGCAAGCCTAGTACTTGGTTATCATATGGAAACTTACATTGTCTCGGTGTAAACAACCACGATGGCGAAACCATTACAGTGGTTCATTCCCGTCTTCACTGTTTAACAAATTTACTGACTGAAAATTAAAAATCAAGAATTAAAATGTTGATAGGTGGTAAATATTACTCGTGGATTGAATGCGGCAAATGATTATTAACAAAAAGGGATTTACCACAAAAAATATGCGCGTGTTCAACGATGTTTTGTATACACGCCTCATACTGTAAAAACTTGGGGGCTTCAAACCTTTTTCGTTGAAATTCATCATTTGCTGCAAACGTATAGCTAAAGGTTCATTTATCTGCAACATACATTCTACATTTCCTTTTGCATTTCATGTTTTCCTTTCTTGGGGGGAACTCGAAGACGTTTAATAGGAAACCACATGATTGATACGGTATCATTATGACGTTTTTCACGCGCTCGGAAAAGTGTGAATGAGAGTCTTTCGGCGAAGTAGGTCAGGGCATCGATCGCGGCCCTGCGCCTGCGCCGCCGCTACCACGCAACCCTCGATCTTATCTACAAGGAACAAGGTTTATTTTCCCTTGTGTATTTCGACAAATTCGGGTACCGCAGACCCATTAGCGAGCAAACACGTTTATCACCTCTATTTGTTTGACACAAAGTTGGTTTTTCTTTAACACCTGTCAAAGTGAGCGTTTTCAGGTTGGTTGACCCTTAACCCGCGGTTTTAAGGGTGGTTTTCGTGGGTGTGTAAAAGGACAGTCGAAGAGTGAATTATTGAGGCTGCATGCCTCATTGTACCACTCGTTAAATACATTGCCTCATATTTGCTTTGAACACGAGTTTCATGTTAAATTCTTTTGAAATTTTGCCATCGGGAATTTTAGGAAATCTCTTGGTAAATGTTTTAAATATGATAGGAAGTGGAGTGACTTATTCTTTCTTTTAGCGTGGGACACTGAGTCGTCCAAAAACTCTATAAACCCTGTCGTCAGACTTTTTGAACCGCTACTAAGTTCTAGCAGCAGGTCTTTGATATGGTTGTGTAACGACCGCCGTCCAAAGCACGGAACCATAAAAGAAAAGAAAGAAAGTTACGGACAATCAGGTGGTTCAGCTTGCAATGACCTAACCACACTGGGAACAAAACAAAGTGATATGATAACTATCAACTTCGACTTGCTAGTTAGCGCTTTTATACACCAGACGCCCTCAGAACCTGTCATTAGAAAAATTGCTGTAAGGAGAAATTCATACACACCAAGCTTGGTAGGCGGATTGGCGAGCGCAGCGCAATATGTTGTAGATATTCACAGGGAATGCTGCATTCATCCCTCAGTCGTCTTACACGACACCCACAGGTAGAAACGGGGTGATGCTATTCCAAGCCGACATTCTCTTATCTCATACATGACATCTCGAAAGCTCGGCTACGGCGCGGGGGCTACGCTACGGCTGTCGACTACGCACTGCGGCAAGCGCTACGCCGCTACGAAACTGCTACAGTGCGTACGCTTTTTACGTATTGCGATACATACTTTAACATTTACTTGGTATACAGGGTGTAAAAAAAAAATACTGCAAGTATTTTAAGGGGTGAATCAGCCCATGAAACTGAGCAATTTTCTCTAAGGAACATAGGTCGAAATATGAAAAAAAATGTAGACCTTCCGTGTTGACTCGCTCGACTGCTACATTTTGTATGGGAGGTCCAAAAATTTCTGTTATATTTCGTCCTATGTTTCTTGGGGAAAGTTGTTCAGTTTCATGGATTGGTTCACCCCTTAAAATACGAGTATATGCAGCTAATATTTACATCTTATATTATTTATATAAAAAATGCTTAAATGTAGGTAAAAATCTTCTTATCTATGATATCACTTCTTCATAATCATTCTTGATAACGATCTTCATCAAAATGAGGCGATGCTTCGATTTTTTGGATGTCAGTTATCTCCAAATATTTTTCGATACAATATAACTTCATTGTTGCAGTTCACGAGTATAAATGTATGTTTGATTCATATTGATAGCGTCGTGGAGTGGTATCCCGCGAGACGTCTCATCGTATCGACCCGCGAATTAAATATTCCACTCGCATACTTACGAGTACCTACCGCTCGGCCACTGCAATTCCAAACGTACCCACTTCGTGTCTCAATCATTTCAAGTATTCTAACCTAGTACAAAATGCGGGAAAATTCTTATTTATTCATGCAAATAGTTTCATGATTTTATTTTTAGTTGAATATATGTGCGTCATTGCGTCATAAATGTGCGTGTTGTACTTTTATTTTTTTTAAACAGTGCTACTGAATGCTAAAGAATCTGAAACACATCATCTGTATAGTAAAATATTACACTACTCGATAAAACCTTGCACGAGAAAAATATTCACAATCTCAAATAATGGCCGAATAACTTCCTTTCACGTGAGGCGAACATAGCACAAAATCATATTATTTGAACAGTCTTATACGGACTGTGAAGGATGTATCCGTAAATACGATTTTGTTAATAAAAAAAATCGACGCCCTGGAAAAATGGTGGACACGTATGTTGAAGATCCCTTGGACCGCTTTTCGCACTAACAACTCAATCCTGAAGGACCTCAAGGTCAAAGAACGACAACTGTCGTCAACTGTGCAACTACCTACGTATACTACAAATTCTATGGCCACATATCCAGGAACGAGCACTCGATCGAAAGACTGGTAGTCCAGCGCCATTACGAAGGTAAACGATCAGGAGGACGATCACCTACCCGATTGACATACTTGATTTATTCAACCACGCAAACCTCCATGACAGAATGCTCTCAAACGCAGCAAACCGCCGGAAATGGAGAGATATTGCCAGGAGAGCAGTTCAAGATCAGAAGTCTGATGACAACAAAACATGCGTACCTTCTACCTCGTGTGCCATTGGAGCAATCACGACCACTCTGCCTATAGTGTACGACTAAGCAGAATTCAACACGCAATAAAACGATATTACAATCCGAAAACAAGTCATGGTATACATGCAACTGTAAAATTTTTCCCAAAGGGCATCATTTGTATGGTCTTTTATATGATGTCGTATTTCAGTCGATAAAGTATGTAAGTACCTACCTAGTAGGTAGTTGACGTGGTCGAAGGAGCCTCGTGCATGGCGTGACCGCTTGCTCTATAATTGGACACGGTTTAACAACCTGAGCGTAGTAGGGTGGATTAATTCATACACTGGACTATTACTTTTCTGGGAAATTGACCTTTGGAAATGTTGTTAAAATTAGTTTGAAGTAGAGTGAACAACGACGAAATTATTGACTTGTTTCTACAGCAACAGAACAGCCGCGCGGCCGAGGTCAAAGACATCTGGAATAGACAAAGAAGTTCCATGGGCCGCCCTCGCCTGGCGCCTGATCACCGTCCAAGCATTGCCTGCGAAAGTTTAAGCATCCATTAACCAATGTTTAACAACACGTCCGCCAAAACGTTTCCATGATGTCACGTGTCTCATGTCAATCATGATATCCAGAGGTGAGGTGACCCAATTGTCGGCAATCGCTAATCTCGGAGCGGTGGCGATGCAGAGTGCGCGCGCAGCCCATTCACCCGCCGGCGGGCGAGCGGGGGCAGCAGGACGAGTGAGGGGGGGGGGAGGTCGCGGGGGGCGTCGCGGCGCTCGGCTCTGTTCGGCGCGGGCCGTCGCCGGTCGCGCCGCGCGCGTCTCCTCACCACGGACGACCAGGACGCGCTCCCGCTGGTGGTCCAGAGCGGCCACCACCTGCCGCCATGCCGTAGCATCATGGGGTACAGCAGCCAGCAGGGATACAACAAGTTGTTCACGCAGGTGCGCGCGCACTGTGTTGTGTCTCCGTGCCACCAGCGAGTGTGGTGTCGTGAGGGTGCACGAGTGTGGAAGGTTTACTCGAGCGGAAAGTTTCCAGTTGCCGGGCGATGGAGGAAACTCCCGCGATGTTATCCTTTGACATCGGTATTGTGTTATGCTTCTGGTACTTTATTTAGACGCACACTCGTCAGGTAAACGTACTCTAAACAAGTTTTTCAAACTTTAATTTAGCACCACAAATTTAAAATCGGTAACTTTTGTTTACAAGTGACTACCATCCCAACATCTGTTTAATTTACGTTGTCTCTTAACAAAGAATTAAATTAAACACGTAACAGACGTTTTGTCGATTTTGTAGAGTAACATATTTAA
Organism: Keiferia lycopersicella; assembly: GCA_029255805.1. Lineage (NCBI taxonomy): Eukaryota > Metazoa > Arthropoda > Insecta > Lepidoptera > Gelechiidae > Keiferia > Keiferia lycopersicella. Next base: position 17,696,872 of record JARACZ010000003.1, read on the forward strand.
CGTGTGACTTCAAACAACTTTAAGTATATAGGGCTCCATGTTCTGAAAACTTCATTAACTCAATTTACTTCACGACTTATTCAAATAGTCAAAAATAGCTAAGAGTGAATTCGTTTTTTTTTTAAGTACAAATCGCCCTATCAATCCAAGTTGATTGAACTTTTCTTGACCAAAATAACACAAGAATTTGTTCAATCGCAGTTGTGCCCACTTTTTTTTTTTTTATGGCGGTAATAGATGATACCATCTGTGATTTTATAAATTGCAACGACCAAACTTGGACCAAAGCTTGAAAATTGTTTGTTTTTCACCAGCACCGCACCGCTCTACCAATAGCCATAAACTTTACTGAAATAGCCATACCTTTACAAAATACATTACCTACCTTTATAACCGGAAATTAGAGGCATTCATCAGCCGCGATTTTGTGACTTCCCTTAAAATCGGTATTTCCGTTTGCGATATCACCGCGATGCTCGTGATACTAACATCATCATCATCCTTAAAAGCTCCAATACTTTTATCACTTACTTATATCTTGGAAATTATACACGGAGCCTTTTAGCCCCAAACTAAGCAATAAATACATACAATGCATAGAAACCACCACTAAACTTTTTCAAACAAAGCAAGTAACAGTTCTGCTAGACATAGGATGTCCTTTTATTTATGGATAACTAATTAACTGTGGAACAGAGTGGTGACAATGAAAAACTTTTAGCAAGTAATATGAAGAAAAATGTGAACCTTTCATAGAAAAAGTTCACAAACCAAATTTTATATGGCAGATCTAAAAAAATACTTTTCATATATATCAACAACATGTAACATTATTATTATAACACAGTCTGGCAGTCCATGGGTTATCCATTAATAACGGGACACTCACTGTATGCACACTGGCGTATAAAATACATTGCCGAATGATTCAATCATTCCGCTATTCCATCAGCAGGCGGTGAACTTGAATGAAAGTCATGTCAGTGGTGTGGTTCACGTCTATTCCTGTCCACCAAACATAAGCAAACACCCGCCAGTGTACATACAATGTACAGTGTAGAGAATGTGTATTGTACACTGGAGAGAATGTGGCCGAGCGAGTATTTCCGAGCAAACGCGGGAATAGTTAAAATTAGGAAAGTACTACATTTTATGCAATGTCCTACGTGCACTGTAGTGTTACAATGTAGAATGTTGGTAGGTAATGCTCTACTGTTGAATATTGATATGCCTACCTAATAAAATTAAGATATCAATATCTCCTAGTTTCTATTCTCCTAGTTATCTCGATAATCCTATTTGTGTATCTAATGAAATATATGAATGATACAAATATTTTGAATGAAGATTTCACAAATAGAGAATTTTCTTAAAGTGTGATTAAAAAAGATACTCATTCGTTTGATAGAGAGTACTAAATAACGTGTAGTTGTAGGTAAAATTCTTAACTGTATTAAAGTACAAAGTAATTGATCAATCCACTTAGTGACCCACTTCACACATTCTACACCCAGCTACAAAAGCAATATCTACTTTGCACCGCATTTTTTATTTCATACAAGAATGTGGCCCACAACAAGGGCAAAAAGTTTACGAAATTACCTATGAAACTGAACAACTTTTCCAATTGAACATACATAATATAAGTCAAATATTTTTAAGTAACTGGATCCTCGAGCCGATATGCTTTGTGCTTTGGTACAATACATACGACCGTCGTAGTTGTACATACATACATATATCACGCCTTTATCCCTTGCGGGGTAGGCAGAGCGTTAACAGTCGTAAGAATACGGCCGCTATCGCCACGTCTGACATTTTTGAGAATTGTTTTCCAAGGATGTTTGAGAAAACATGTGTATCACTATAGTGACAGGTTGTCAGCCTGTAGCCTAAAAATTGTAATACACCAATACTCTCGAGTCCCTTAGTCGCCTCTTACGACACCCACGGGAAGGATGTGGGGTGATGCTATTCTAAGCCGGCATCACACGGCAAACATCATCATCATCGTCGTAGTTGTCTATAGTTTTATTTTATTAATTTGAGGTTAGAGGTAGCAATTAGATATTATTAGTGTAAATTTATATTAGTGTATTCTTTATACTACTCAGATTGGAACGTAGTAAACTATTATTTTAATTAGCCTGAAACATCACTGCTGGGCAAAGGCCCCAGTTTTCCCTTTATTGAGTTCCAATGCAGACATCGTCTACTCCTCCTAATCAATATAACACACTATATGAATCGCGTTTGAAAGTTCGAAATAGCTTTTTATTCCATTCGATATCACCACTGTGTTTTTACTCTTTCCCATCAAAATCACAACCGCCAAGTAAAAATGAAATTGAAATACGCACATCACAGGAAAATGATGTGTACTTACATCACATCTGTTTTCCTTTCGGAGTGGCGGAACGATAACGGCCTTAAAAATGTCCTAGTACTATAAATAGTAAAAACACAACGCTGCGTTCCCCTACACAAATTGTCGATGTAGGTCAGAAGGCAGCATTTTAAAAAATGGGATTGGGCTGGTCACATCGCCAGGATGCCGAATGAACTTTGGGCAAAAATATGCACAATTTGGGTCCCTTCTAACGCTAAGCGGGCGCGCGGTAGACCTCGAAAGAGACGGAAAGACGAGATACATGCGCAAGACCGGAATTGGATGGAGACGGCCCAAAATAGGGAAGAATGGAAGAAAGGGAGGGAGGCCTTTGCCCTGCAGTGGGACAGTGGCTAATAATAATAATAATAAGCACTATATAGTCCTTAGTCCTATGGGGATCCAACCCAAGACCTAAGCAGTATAGGCAGGTCATCGAGCCAGAATGCCAAACTCCAGAATGTCAAAGTCCAGCAGTTGCTTTTAATGATGTATTGTTGTCAGTTGTGATTAACCAATTTAGTACATTCTTCTAAAAGTGCTTTGTGGGGTTTTTAACATAAAGAAATTATATACTTTCACTACGGCGTAGCAATCGTAGCAGTTTCGTAGCAGAGGGCGTCAAATCATCATGATACTTTATTTGGCCGTACTATGAAAAAACATAATAATTTCTTGGAAACAAAATAAATTCCTAAAATCATAACTATGAATAATATTTTTTTGTTGTTTGTAATAAAAATGACTTCACTAGTATTTCTACTTACTTACTTAATGTATGCTTTGATGTCTAACCGATATTGAATAGTTACAAACATGTAGTATTTCATCTGGTATGAGTTCCGAATGCGGCCTTGAACGACGTCTGGACAGAACACTATATTGCTTGAGTGGCTATTACACTGCCCTACCGAAAGAGATGCACTTGGCATACATTGCTGGTCATTGAGCCAGATAGACTGATGACTTAAAGGGCGAGGCACACCGGCTCCGTATCCGTTGCGTATCCAGCTCTCATCCGTAGTTACGCATGTATTTATGACGTTGTAATGTATGGGACTGTATGAGATACGGCACACTGACTGTGATGCGTATCCGTTGCGTGCTGCACGCATTGTAGGGTTACGCCGTAGTTACGCCGTACAGCTGCCAAAAGACAAACAGGTTGCGTACTCTGCGTGCAGTGATGACGTTGTATTCTATGAGATTCCCTGTTGGACGTCACACCAAACACGTCCGAACACGCACAGCTCTGTCCTGCGCGTAGTGCGGACGCGTGTACGGACTACGGGCTACCACAATGCGCATCAAAAAATGTGCACTATATTAAGCGTCAAATATAAGGTGTCATATTTATTTGGAGCTCCAAATATTTTAAAGGGTGAATCAGCCCATAAATCTGAACAACTTTCCCCAAGAAACATAGGTTGAAATACATTGGTTGATACAAATTGAATTGAGTCGGTCAGTAACTTTGTATGGGAGGCCGAATTTTTTTTTTTCATATTTTGACCTATGTTTTTTAGGAAAAGTTGTTCAGTTTCATGGGCTGGTTCATCCCTTAAAATATTTGCAACTAATTTTTTTACACTGATATGTCGTCAACTTTTTGCTGCACAGAACGCGATGCGCGCTTTTATTTGCGCAATATTTATTGCACACTGATGACATAACTTTTGGATATGACAGTTGGTACGCAACAGACCCCTTGCAGCTCGCATCCGTAGCTACGCGCGTAACCTGCGTAACCACGTCCGTAACCCGTTGTGGCAGGGGTGTACGGACGTGATCACGCGCGTCACTACGGAAGAGAGCTGGATACGCAACGCATACGGAGCCGGTGTGCTCCGCTCTTAAAGGAGCGGACGGTAGCGACTGGATGGCAAAAGCGGAAGATCGTGCCTTGTAGCGTACCCTGGGGAGGCCTACGTCCAGCAGTGGACTGCTATAGATTGCTGGATGATGATATGAGCGTTATTATAATAAACCCAAGATAGCCAGCCATGTATGTCCCATCACACCGGGTGTTTTCGGCTGAGTAATAGCCGTTTGCTCCCGACGGCGTCTGCGTCGCTGTTACCCGCTTTATGACCATCATAACTAGGGAATGTTTGGTATGCTGACTAAACAGCACACTGCTAAATATTTTTGAAGTGGCTCTAAGGATTTCTATAAAGATTCGTATGTTTTGAGGGTGGAAAATTGATCTAGCTAGGATGAATTAAAAAAAAACTGTTAATAACAAAAAAACCCAAACTAATTTATTAGTTGCGCGAGATTGCATGGAATTTATACTTCTCTGGAATGTAAATTGTTACAAAGAAATATCCTTATTTGAGATGAGTCGAAACGTAAACCATTCTTCTGGTAGGCAGTCATATCACAAGGCATACGGAGTCGACGAATGACTCATTTTATTCCCTGTTGCTAGATAGAACATCGATGTACGTGGCGTAGGTTTACCATTTTTTTTTCTTATCATAATACATTTTTTTGACCATACCTTATTGACACTATTATTTTTATACCTAATCCTTTCCGTCGAAATATTAGCCCTATTGAAAGCAACTAGCCAGCAAAAGGAGGCTAGAGAAACTTGGCTAATTCGTTATGGTATCAATGCCCAAGGACTCGGCCTTGTGTGGCGCCAGCTCCGTCGCCGGCGTATACGACATTGCTAATGGCTAATAGGCAGGGGGCTGCCAAAGAAGTCTGCTCTTTAATAAAGGGGTCTTTAATAAGCACTTATCTTTGGTTATGTGTGGTATTGATATCAGATATCAAGGGCAGATGTTCATAGTGCTAACATGATTGCTTATTGAGGCACCTTGCCGGCCGGGCGCGGCGTAAAGCTTTATACCCTTGTGAAAATGCAAGTTGTTGCACAATGTATGGTAATATTATGCATTTCATGAATATATTGTCTTTGTTGTTTAAAGTGTGAAACATGTGTATTACCTATATTTTAATATCAAAGCACAGCAAGGTTGTAAATTGGAAAGTAACCATGTTGCGGATGACATGTGTCCTATAGGAACCTTCAAATGGTTTTAATGTACCTATAACCTGGTTATGCTACCAGGCTAGCAGCAGTGCCAGGAGGCTGACTAGCCAGTAACCAGCGCTCGTGCTTAAACGTGCCGTTCCGTTCCGGTGACCACACCAGCCAGGACGGTTTATCAAATACTTAGATCGAGAGGCTTAGTATGGTCCTATAGCGTAACCACGCTACCAGGCTACCAGCAGCGCCAAGAGACTGACTAGCTAGTAATACCGTCGCCCGTGCCAAAACGTGCCGACAATTTATCAAATAGGTCGAGAGGCTTATGTGAGGGGTTTTTACTTTAAGGAGAAAGTGACGGTTGTTTGTATAGCTGTTGTATTTAGAGACTAATAAAGACTGAAAAGGTCTTATCATAGTTTTTCAATTAGATATTTAAATTTTTTACGTATTTATTAAAAAACTCTTTTTAAATGTTCTTGTGGTGGATGGTCGTTTAATTGACATGTTTATTTTCGCATATTGTCTCTCTACCCAGTTCAATTTTGGATTCGTTTGCGCCACATCAAATATGCAAAAACCGTACATCGAAATAGTATTAAACCAGCCCCGAACGAAATAAAAACCGCATCCACAACTGGCGATGTCCCAAAAACAAGGGCGTAAAATATGCAGGGCGAGGGGTCGCCGGGGAGGGGGCGCAGGGTTGGAGGGGGGGGGGGGGCGCAGGGTTGGAGGGGGGGGCGCGGGGTCGCATGACGTCACGCTTCGACCCGCCGCCGCCACCCGTCTGCCGCCGGAGCCTACGACGGCTGGTTCAGTCCTATTCAGGCCTGCTTCTCTATCACTCGCCCTCCCTCCCTGAACGGCCTGAAAACCAGTTACAAAAGTTTCACTTACAATAGCCCGAAAAATTATAATCTACCGCATCCTTATTTTGAGTTTAGGCTTGAAAGTCTCGGTTTTTCGGTCAAAATGAATTCAAGATTGCGGTATAGTTTTTTCTATTTTTGTATTTTTGGAAGCTGTGGCTGAGGTAAGCTCATGTAGAGCGCTTTCTTTATCTTGTAGAGTAGAAACTTGACTCTCGTATTCATCTCGTTTAGTCTATTTATTTTCTTTTTGGTATTTTCAGCTTTCTGCAGACTGTTTATTGAGCAATCATACAAAAAAAAGATTTATCAAACGAGTTTTTAATTTTATTGTTGTATTGACGTATTGAATAAAGAAAGTCTATTATATAAGTACCTAATTTGGTTCCGATTTCATTTAGCTTTTAGTTTTCTAACGTAATAATATTTACACTTGTTTCATCTTTGCATTTCTTTATAAACTTACTGAAAGTTACATAAATAAAATACTTAAACTTATGATTCTAAATACACCATATAATATAATCTCATAAGCATCGATGACACAAGTTTACACCTTGAAACTCTTATTTGATTTGTATACTTATACCTACCAATAATGGTGTAGCACGTATGTCTGATTGTCTGTGTGTTCCGCGTTGCATGCAGACACCACCACCCCTCACCACACCAACCAATGACAAACTACAAGCCCTTGGTAAGGACTACTCTTCCAAATTCACGCAAACACCTACCTACATTGGCTATAAATCATCACAGTTAGAACTCAACAAAATCGTCCGCTCTTCTTCTTTTTCTTAGGAGTTATAGTCAGCATCTTCAGTCAATGTAAAATTTTCATTTAACTTATTGATCGCAATGTCACAATAACATAATACAAATTTAATCAGCTGGGCTATCGACAACTTTGTTGAGTTGCAATTTTTAATGTTAATAATTGGCTACACATAATGCACACATCACTATAAACACTTTACCAAGCAAATACCTACTTGTACAATTACTTTGGCTTTTTGATTGCTATTTCATACCACGTGATTATCACATAAGTTAGTGTTGTCCACCGGCTAGCTCATAGCAATTAATTAACATGCAATGGAACATGCCTATCTAATTCATTTTTAACAACAACGCTAGTGTTATTATCTTCGCGAGAAAATTAAACATATGATTTGCACGGAAAACCTTCGGTTCGTATTTAAATAACCCAAAACTCCGCGTCTAAACTATACATGTGTGTTACGTTTGTAGAGCTCGATAATATGTTGCGGCACGGTAACGTCGTCGACGTAGGCGGGCACGCGTGCACAGATTAGCATTTCGCTAGCGCAGTCCGCAGCTGCATGCTGCATGCGAGTTTTTGTGCCTGTTCCGCCGCTGCATTACGCCTGCAACCTCTGCGGTGCGGACAGCCTGCGCGCGCACCGCTACCACTAAACCCTCAACATTCTCTTCAATCTTTATTATGTTACAAGCCAAGAATAGTCGTTCGTATCTTGTTTCGCGGAATGCCAGTTTCAAATAGGAAAACTTAGTAGGTTTGTGAATCGGCTTCTTTTTTCTTTTGGTTCGTGTAACCACTTACTCTAAAATAATCTTAAATGTTTACCGCTGCATTCTTGATTCAACATCAGACTTAAAATTCAGTGACGCGCTTTTGAAATTACTTGTGCCACTTAGTTATTAATTGCAACTGAGCTAGTTATTGCTAATCAATGCTAAAAACTTTGGTGTCATACTTACACAAACAATGCATAGTCCATAACTAATAAATGTCGTTTGTGTTGTTTCCAGGGATCAGCAGATTCGAACTACTCGCAGCCGTCGTCGGAACTGTCGCTGGACGAAGACAAGGAGGCGCTGCGCAGGGAGAAGGAAGCGCAGGCTCTCTCACAGCTCGACAAGGCACGGGTGAGGAACATTGGTCTCCGCTAGGCTCAGCAAAGTCAAACCACTCGTAACTGTTGTCCGAACTATCGCTCGACAAAGACAACGAGGGAGAAAGAAGCGCAATAAACCGACAAGCCTTGTGTCGGAGGATATTTGTATTTACGTCTTCCATACTATTATGGGAAGATTATTGAGAAGACGATAGAACCTGTAAATTATCTCTAATATCTGTAGGTATTGAAAGTTTTCCCCAGAAATAAGGGTAATGTTTCACTCCCCAGCTGATTTTATGTCATGTTGTACGTAGGTTTGTAGATTTATCTTGTTAGTTTTATAATAATGCTTTTATACAGCCATCTTCACTTTAAACTTCGGTGTTATCAGGAATTTCAAGTAGACCATAATTTTCATCAATTTCTAAAAGTGCTTCAATGTAGAGTCTATTCTCGATGCTTGTACCTAATTGAAGTTGCGTAAATCTATTATTATGATACGTTATCATATCAGAGCTTACGTCACTAGATATTTAATGGTCCTCATGTTACGTCATGTTCGTGATCACGTATATGGCTGTCAGCTTTCTCTTTCTGATAATATTCTAACTGAATAATTTTTCTCCGTTATTTGACTGGTCTGATCGCCCGTTCTCCGGTGAGTTAGTTTGTTCTCATTTAATCTTATATGTTATTTTATTAGTCTCAAGTAGGACGGTCATGTGGCATAACCCCACTTCTTTCTTTCAGGCGTAGTATCTTACGCATACTATTATAACACATAATAATACTTAGATGTTGTCAAAAAGTAACTGAGGGTCTCGAGGGTTTCAATGTATTACTACATATTTTGAACGACAGTTCCAACACCAGACTGTAGTGATCAACTTAACTTATCGAAAGGGTTTTAGGAGTGATGAGTGTATAGTACAAAAGTGTTTATTTATAAAATGGTGTTGAGCATGAGGTTGTTGTTTTCCAGACCAAGCCGGTGGCGTTTGCCGTACGGACGAATGTCGACTACGATGGAACGCTGGATGACGACTCGCCGGTGCACGGCAGCGCCATCTCCTTCAAGGTGCGGGATTTCCTGCACATCAAGGTAAAACTTTACTTTCTTAATAGTTCTAGTGCTTAACCTACATATTTTTGGAAAGCACAAATAGATCAAGTTGATGTTGGGAAAAAATGTAAAGCTAAGAAAAATGGTGTAGGTTCTTATTATTTGGAAATCTGCCAATTTCACTCATCTTCTTCTTAACAAATCGATATCAAGGTACTTACTGGATACAAAATGGCTAGAATCTTCAACAGCCATTAGACGTCTACGTGATTATAACAATGACGATGATCTAGCCTCTGTTATAGATAGTTTCTTGATAATCTTGACTGAAATTGTTATTCCAGGAGAAGTACGACAACAACTGGTGGATCGGGCGTCTGGTGCATGAGGATTGCGACATCGGCTTCATCCCGTCCCCGGTGAAGTTGGAGACGGTCCGCGCGGGGCTGCAGGCGCGCGGGCGGTACCCGCGGCCCGCCTCCGCCGCCAACCTCGCCGCGCCGCACCAGCAACAACCGCTCGCCAGCAGAGGTAGCACCCCCCCCACACCCGGTACGTCACGCACCCCACCACACGGTGCAGCGCTGCAGCGCCATGCTTCCACTGTTCTTCAACCATGCTCAAGCCTCTTTTAGAATCACAAACATGAAATTGTTGATAGCATGAATCAAAAATCAGAATAAACTTGAGCAAGGTGCGGAAGATGGGAGACAGCGTTTCATTATGCTTCGTTCGTGCTTCAGATGAAATGGAATTAATAGATAAAAATATTTTAGTCATGAAAGTTTTTACAAGAGTATTCAAGTACCTCGAGTAAGAGCGTCCGTGGCCAAGTGGTTAGGTTAGGTTAGGTTAGGCCTTACAATCGTGAGACCTGAGTTCGATCCTCGCCATGGACCAATGTGTTTTTACTCACATACATTTACCAACTGCTCTTACGGTGAAAGAAAACATCGTGATAAAACCTACTTCTTCTTCTTTATTTGAAACCCAAGCTTTTGTCGGTGGAGCAACCGCCATTCAAACCCACATTCAAACAAAATTTTAATTACATACATACATACATATATCACGCCTTTATCCCTTGCGGGGTAGGCAGAGCGTTAACGGCCCTAAGAATACGGCCACTATCGCCACGTCTGACATTTTTGAGGATTGTTTTCTAAGGTTGTTTCAGAAAACATGTGTATCACTATAGTGACAGGTTGTCAGCCTGTCGCCTAAAAATTGTAATACACCAAGACTCTCGAGTCCCTTAGTCGCCTCTTACGACACCCGCGGGAAGGATGTGGGGTGATGCTATTCTAAGCCGGCATCACACGGCAAAAATTTTAATTCAGATGATTTTTTAATGTGACTTAACCTAGGATTCGGGCCAGGTTAGCCTTCGGGTTGCAGAGGTCAGATGGCAGTCGCTCTGTTTAAAAAACTTGGTTCCACGTCAAATCCCCGCTAGGTTAGGTAGCCGACCGCGAGAGAATGGGATAAGGCAAGGAGAATGAAGAGTATTCAAGTGCATAAACTATCATTGTGGAGTATAAATTAAACTCCAATAAATTATCTTTAGATTTGACTAGAGTCTAAGCCAGTTTTGAATATAATGGATCACATTTCATCTGAAGCATCTTTGTACAACGCAGTTGTCTTCTTACTCAATCGTTTTGCTCTGTCTAATGCCTGGTTGGATGGCCTTTTAACAGCACTAAATGATATAACCAATGTGTAATTTATAAAAAAAACTGAACGAATAACAAACCTGAAGAGCAAGACGATGTTATGTGTCGTAATGTATTTAGTGTCCGTCTTATTGTGATTGGCTGTTGTCGGTATATATAACTACTTAAATTATGTTTATATACGTATTATGTAATTGCAAGTGACATTTTTTTTCAACTGTTGTAAATTTATTTGATACTTTCCTAAATTAACGTTCATTTATTTGGATGATTTATTGTTTTACTGTTTCAAACAAATGCTTTTGACTATGTTTATATAAGCTAAAGTTAACTAATTCTTAAAAATTAATAAAATGAGATATTAAAACTTGCAACTAACTTGGTTCTTAGTGCAAAAAGGGAAAAATTATGCCATGAAATTGTTAATATTTTTGTTTTAAATTACGCGTAACTTGTGCGTGCCGCAAGGCAGCACTTTGGGTACCTGTTATTTTAATTTCTTTGACTTCACATTCTTCAATATTTAAGTTCGTTTGTTGTATATATTAAATATCGCAATAATTATAATTTTTATCGGCTAGTTATGTCTCTTGTGATTATTTAGCTTCATACAAAATTTATATATGGAATGTAAAAATAACTGCTTTGTACTACCATTTCATTTGCCACTCATATCATTTCCCCATTACTACACGAGTTTATCGGTGAGATTTGATGGGATTTCCTGGTGTTGACTCTCTTCCACTCACTCTTACCATGTTTTCAGATGTCACGTCCTTCGATCGAGGTAAGATGTCTCTCTCACCCATTTCGTTTACCAGGAAATGCTGCCAAGATCCACCTACAAAATGTTTTATTTTATTGTTTCTTTAAAAAAATTACAAGTAATAATTTTGTTTCTTCTTTTTGTGTACAGGGTGTAAAAAAATAGCTGCAAATATTTTAAGGGGTGAACCAGTCCATGAAACTGAACAACTTTCCCTAAGAAACATAGGTCAAAATATGAAAAAAAATTTGGACCTCCCATACAAAATTACCAGCCAACCAAGTCAATTTGTATGGGAGGACCAAAAAGTTTTTGGACCTATGTTTCTTGGAGAAAGTTGTTCAGTTTCATGGACTGGTTCACCCCTTAAAATATTTGCAGCTAATATTTTTACACTTTATATTTTATATTAGTAGTTTTTTATACATACTTATTTGTCATGCATTGCATCCCATTGTCCATTGAACCTCCCGTACTTCTAAATATTTTTATAATATTATTAATTATTTCTATGTAATGTATATTTATTTTACTTTGCAGCTGTTTATCTGGCCCAGTCTTGATTATGCTTTGCATTGATATTTGTATGGATGGTGTTTCAAGAACCTACCTATTTGTTCAACCTGACCTACATTATTGGTGGCAACTTCAGACGTAGGACCTATACCAACTTACAAATTAACATGAAATGAATTACCTATTTATGTAGAATCAATATCTGAAAAGATTCCGCTATTATTTCTTTAACCAGGGTTTTGAAATTCCATCTAAACTGGTATAATTACCAACCTACTTAATATCGTCATTTTTAACCCAAAACTACTTTACAATAACTTGACGCATGCAAATAAGCAGTAGGTAGGAACCAAAGCATGTCTACGCCCATATGAATGTTATTGTCGTAATGGATGTCTTAGATAACGCAGAACTTGGTTAAGAGTAACACAGTGTTGCAATAATCTCCAAAGCAGTTTTGTCAAAACTCCGTATCTTTAGAAATGTGAAAACCAACTCCACTATAACATCCTTTTTTTGACCTAAGCTCTACTAGAATCTCGCTTAAACTATTCCAGGCGAAGATTCAGATGGAGGGCGCGGGCGAGGCGCTGGCGCCTTCCCCGCCGGCAAGGAGAAGCGGAAACCCTTCTTCAAGAAGCAGGAGGCATGCACACCCTACGACGTTGTGCCCTCCATGCGGCCTGTAGTCCTTGTAGGGCCCTCGCTCAAGGGATACGAGGTCACTGATATGATGCAGAAGGCCCTGTTCGATTTCCTCAAAAGACGGTTCGAAGGAAGGTAAGTGGTAGCGGAGGTTTGGAGCACTGGTAGTAGAAATCGGGACGACACTAACAATATGATTGTAAAACAAAGTTTTGCAAAGCATCGATCGAGTTTGCTATTACTAACCTACCCACTAGTAACGAAATGAATAACAGAAATACCTAGTATTAAAACAGATTCTTATTGAAGATACCTGTAACAAGAACAACACGCGCAACACGACACATAGGTATAAAAACAAGCAGCGAATAGAAGATGGCACACAGCGCTTCAACGTGATGGCTTCGTAGCAAAGTAGGCAGTTGTTGGAAAGAGTGACAGACCGAAATTAAAATTCCAGGATAATAATAACACGCGTGACGGCCGATATATCGCTGGCGAAGCGGTCGCTGTTGAACAACCCGTCGAAGCGAGCCCTGATGGAGCGCTCCAACTCGCGCTCCACGTGCCTCGTCGAGGTGCAGGTAACCCTCCACCGCCCCGCACCCCTCACCCTCACGACTGTTGCAGGATCATCATCACGCGCGTCACGGCCGACATCTCGCTGGCGAAGCGTAATCTGCTCAATAACCAGCCCGCCAAGAAACCGATCATGATGGACAGATCCAATTCCAAAACGAATTGCATCGCAGAGGTCCAGGTGCGCGGTTTACACTACCCGCTTCACACCAATAAACTAACCGACGTAGTTCCCGTATGGCTGAAGCCGGCTTCGTTGATGCTCGATTGTCGTCATTATATTTAACTTTTGTTTGATCAGTATTTAAGCGTGTGTGACCTGATTTTGCTTGCTCATCAAATTGTAGGTTGATGTTATGTTATTTATCATGATTGTATTAACGCATTAGACCGTTTGAAAGTGTGTGACTAATAGAAGAAGTGTTAGTGTCCCTCGAGACAACCTGACACTCCCAAGACCTCACATAATATAGACGCGTGGTTTGACCTTTAGACATCCTATCACAAAACACAAGTTAGAAGATAACCCTGTCTCGAGTGATCACTGAAACCCTCTTCATACCTAGCATGTCCTTGATACTAACGTATCTCTAGAACCCATTTATAGTGTTGTTTCTGGCGCAGGCGGAGATCGAGAGGATATTCGAGCTGGCTCGGACGCTTCAACTAGTAGTACTGGACTGCGACACCATCAACCACCCTTCACAACTAGCCAAGACTTCACTTGCGCCCACCATCGTGTATTTGAAGATCTCTAGTCCAAAGGTAAAATATTCTTACATTATAAGCTTTGTGATTGTGATACCAAGTGTTTTTTTCATTATTATATTTGCAGTTCAGTCTTACTTTCACAGGGTGTTATGAAAGCGTTCCTTTCAATTCCGCGTTTTATAGGTATAACAAAATATGTTGAGTGAGTAATTTCTTTTATAAAACACTACCCGCCCGCCAAGCGGCTGCACCTGCTTTTAATCATTTGCCAGTATGAATAAACCGTTTTCCCGACGTTTATTGGACATAATAAGCCTTCCTCTTAAAATTTGAGGCCTAAGATCTCGATAGAGGAAATGCATCCAGCATGCCACTTCTAATCGGACAAAATCTTTAGGGGAGGACTATATTCAGCATAGGACGTCTTATGGCTGAAATGATAAAGATGATGATGATTCGAAGATTCATTGACAGATCAGTCTTTCAACGAGTAGAAAAAAAATAGTAAGGATAATACTAAGTACATATACATACATACACATACCTTGCGGGGTAGGCAGAGCCATAACGGCCGTTAAAATACGGTCGCTATCGCCACGTCTGACATTTTTGAGGATTGTTTTCCAAGGTTGTTTCATAAAACATTTGTATTACTATAGTGACAGGTTGTCAGCCTGTCGCCTAAAAATTATAATACATCAATACTCTCGAGTCCCTTAGTCACTTCTTACGACACCCGCGGGAAGGATGTGGGGTGATGCTATTCTAAGCCGGCATCTCACGGCAAAAAAGATAATAAAGATACTAAGGATAATACTTAGTATGTAATGGTGTTTGCAGGTGCTGCAACGGCTGATCAAGTCGCGCGGCAAGGGGCAGAGCAAGAACCTGTCCGTGCAGATGGTGGCCGCGGAGAAGCTGGCGCAGTGCCCGCCGGAGATGTTCGACCTGGTGCTGGAGGAGAACCAGTTAGAGGACGCCTGCGTTACATTCGCCGAACACCTCGAAGTAAGTCATCAGATTTTTTAAAAGTATTTTCTAGTGTCATGTAGAGGGCGCTAAGCTTAACTACCAAATTATCTGTAAAAAAATAGTTCCGCCGTACGTCCCGGTTGCTGTCAATGATTACAATTAAATTCTAAACAAATTTATTTCGTAAAAAAAAACAAAATAACCCCTTCGCAACAACATTTTCAATATTTTCTTCGCCTTCTGGTGTAAAAAGGCACTGACTCAGAATAAGAACTGTTTTGCATTGGATACAGCAGCCTTTTGGGGTCAATGGAAACTCCTAGAAGAGGCAGGTATCCAGCTGTCTATATCGGGCGAGCAGCCTCAGATATTCACCGCCGCGCGGCATGCGGTGCGTACCGCGGTCGGTGTGGACATGTGTCGCGTGAGGTTGCGCATGCTCAATTGCTTTCACATGCTTGGACAGACACGTTCACACCGACCGCATCTTGCGGCGCATGCCACGCGTGGAGGTGAGCTTCTAAGGCAGCTCGGCCGGTGGAGACGTGCCTAATGACAATGCTCCCTCGTTTCCAGAAGTACTGGCGAGCGACGCACCCGCCGGCGGTGGCGGCGCTGGCGCGGCCGCTGCCGCACGCCGCGCCGCACGCGACGCATCCGCACCATCACCACGCGCAACCTGGTGAGTTCCAGATACTACTCTTGAGGAGATAGCTGCCTTTCGATATATTAAATTCATGCTTAGAGTCTGTTTTTTTTTTTTTTTTTTTTTTATTGGCAGAACGCGGTTTGCGTATTACCACAGACAAAACACGGGAAATTGAGACGCGTATTTTATAAACCCGGTCAAGAAGTTGCAACAAATTATAAGATCAGTTTTTAAATAAATACATATACAAACTAAATACGAATATTATTCAAAATAATAAAAGACGATAATTAATTATAAATAGAATAGTCATTAGTGGAAAGTAAGACAGATATAGAAGTAGGCATAGGTATTTTGGAAAGTAGTAAATTGTTCATAAAAGACGAATGATCGTAACGAGAGCATGAAAAGAATAAATGATTCAAGTCGCCAACCTCGCCACACTCACACAGATCATTATCAACAATGCGAAGTTTGCTAAGATGTTCCGGAGTGCACACGTGACCAAGGCGCATACGAATTAATACACTGGTGGGGCGTTTTCCAATTTGAAGTCTATGAAACCAAGGTTTATTTAAAATGTTGGGCTGAATGTTCGCAAAGAACTTTCCTTTTAGTTGAGAGCTCTCTGCCCACATCTGTTTCCAACTTTCAGCTAGATAGAACGCAGGCAATGATACCAAATCATGACAATAGTTTATATTAGGAAAAGTGTCACCACACATAATAGCTTCATTGGCAAGGCGGTCTGCCTTGGTATTACCAGAGATTCCACTATGGCCTGGTATCCAGGCAAAAGAAATTGAACAGTTACCCTGAGAAATATATTCATGAAATAAAACTCTTGTACTTATTATTATTGGAAAAATTGTTTTACAGTTAAATGGATATTTGCTTAAAGCCTGCAAGGCGCTCATGGAATCGGAAAATATAACTGCTTTTTTTAGTTTAGCGATTCGGATGTATTCAACCGCTTTATAAAGACCATAACATTCTCCCGTGAATACGGAAGTTTCAGGTGGAAGCTTTATTTGTTCGAAAATTTTATATTGAGTGTGATATACTCCGACACCCACATGACCAGGTGTTGAATGTTTAGAAGCATCGGTAAATATATGATGGTGATTCTCCCATTCTTTGTCACGCTCATAATTAAAGTTCATATTGCAATTTGGATCGTCTTTCGTAATACCCAAATTTAAGACCACTTTAGGAACGTATATCAAAGCGTTAAATGAACTACAAAACAAAGGGTAACAAGGAGAAGAATGAATAGGTGTATCTAAGGATTTAAACTTTTCAAAGCTTTTAATAAGACACGGTTGTGATTTGTGAGACCAGTAACTAGACGATGAAATTAATTCCGAGAGCCTTTGCAGTTTTGAACGGAGAGGATGGTGCGAAACTTGAAGAGATCTAAATAAAAATTTGTCACATAGATATTGTCGACGTAGCTGTAAAGGAGGTTCACAACTCTCTACCTGGAGGGCATTAATTGGGCTAGATTTCATGGCCCCGGTTATCAACCTTAAAGCTTTCGATTGAATGTTGTCTAACTTTTTGAAAGACACCACACTCCCTGGCTCCAGTAAGAATGTCCCATAATCTAAAACACTGCGGATCAGAGCATTGTAAACGAGCTTCATGCAAAATGGGTGTGCACCCCACCAAACACCAGATAGACATCTGAGCATATTCAATAAACGCTCACACTTAACATTTCGAATCTAATATTACACCCAAAAATTTAGCATTATCTGACACAGGAATTTCAACATTATTATAAAGTACTGTGATCGGAGGAGGAAGCCGCATTCTTGAAAATAATACGACTGAGCTTTTATTAGGGGACAAATCTAAGCCATTCAAATACAACCATTTCTCCAAAAGTTTTAAAGAAACATTCAACGAAGCGCTAGCTTTTTCGATAGAGCGATTAGTACTGTATAATAACAAATCATCCGCATATTGGAGAACACTCACAGTACCCTGTAATGAAGATTCTAAATCAAATGTGTACAAGTTATAAAGCAACGGACTCAACACAGAACCTTGTGGTAAGCCCCTCCATATTAATCTCGTCTCTTCTGTACCATCATCCAAAAATAGATGAATGCGTCTTTCTGATAAAATATTAATTATGAAATTTGTTAAGCGGGGCGGAATGTTTAAAATCTGTAATTTATTTTTGAGAACACTAAGCACCACACTATCATATGCGGCATTAATATCAAGAAATGCAGCCAAAACTGATTCATTGCCCGAAAAAGCTATTCTAATATCAGAGATAAATATACTTATGCTATCAATCGTGCTTCTTCCACGCCTAAACCCAAATTGTGTATTGCTTAACATACTATTTGATTCTATAAACCATTCTATTCTATTTTTGATCAAATGCTCAGCAATTTTCATGAGAACAGATGAAAGAGCTATTGGCCTGTATGATGAAGCAACTGAAGAGTCTTTGTTGGGTTTTAATATAGGGATTACCTCTTGGGACTTCCATTCTAGAGGAATATTGCCTGAAATAAGAATGGAGTTAATAATACCTAGAAAATAAGAAAGAGCATTTTCACCAAGATGTGATAGAAACGAATAGGGAATGCCATCTAACCCAGGAGCTGAATCCTTAACTTTAGATAGAACTCCTTTTATTTCGACCAAAGAAAAAACTTCATCGAGATCTCCTTGGTGATTTATTAAGGGTGAGATTGGAAGAGACATTAACAAGTTTTCAGGTACTGAAGGAGGGGCAAGTTTCGATAAGAAACTATGCGCCAATGATGAAGGGAATGATTTTGACGATGAGTCCCTAAAAGCGGATCGAAACTTTCTGATATTATTCCAAACTTCAGAGGGGGGAACATCAGGAGATAAGGAGAGACAAAAGGCTTTCCAACTTTCAAACTTCTTCTTCTTAATTAATTTATTAGTATTTCTAATAATATCAGTTAGTAGTTCAAAGTTTTCATCAGAGCCGCACTCATTATATATGAGCTCCATTTCCTTTCTATTTCTTATTGCTTCAGAACACTCGGCGTCCCACCATGGTGGAATAGGAATATAATTCCTTCCCCAAATTTTGATAGGAAAAACATCTTCGGCCGTTTTAACAAACGCCGTAGCTAGGGAAGACGCACATAATGATTCAAAACCCTGTTGAACTCCAGGAAGAGACGGAATTTTTTGCTCTAACTTTTTGGCGAATTTGTCCCAATCTGCATTATGTAGTTTATATTTCAGTCGAGGAGGCCGCTTATGTACATAAGTGGCAGTAAAAGGAAATGTAATCAAAATAGGAAAGTGGTCGCTGCCATAAGTGGATGATAAAGTTTCCCATGTTAACGTAGAAGCTAAGTTAGGAGTACACAGGGACAGATCTGGTGCACTATACCCCTCGCTAGGGCTGGTCCTGCGAGTTGGAGTGCCTGTATTAAGAACACATAAATTAAAAGTGTCAAGCAAATCCACCACGACATTACCGTAGTGATTAGTATTAGAACTTCCCCATGATTGATGCTGAGCATTAAAATCGCCAAGAACTATATAAGGCCTCGGCAGAGATGTAAGCACAAGTTCAACTTCATCAAAGATAGCGTTGGAAGGATGGGGGATATAAACGGAAACAAAACATATATTTTTAACTATCGCAGCTATAACGGAGAAATCTTTATTGTTATGAGAAGTAGGAAAATATGTAAAAGAAAAAGAATGTTTGATGAGTAAGGCAGAACCTCCATACCCATCAGTTCTATCTTCTCTGAGACACGCATAGCCAGGTATCCTGAAACAGGAATCTGGCTTAAGCCATGTCTCTTGTAAAGATATTATAAAAGGATTATACTTATTTACTAAGTGAATTATTTCAACTTTTTTAGACGTCGCACTGCGACAATTCCATTGTATTAACTTGGCCATTTTTGGAGATTTTAGATATCGTTTCTATTATAGGGGCAGCGTTGGACGGTGTCAAGAAATTAGAATTCAACAATGAATTTATGAGAGCCAATATTAGGTCAGCTACTGAGCTTGAAGAATCGTTGGTAATCAAAGCACAACCATTATTAGATTGTGACATATTGTTGTAATCTTTAATTAGACTATTATGGGCTTCGCGATCGTAACCACTGTCAGACTTTGAACGTGTTTTAGGAGCTTTAAATACAGTTTTCTTGTAAGACATGTTTTGCGCTTGAGCCTGATTTTTCAAATGGGGAGGGGGGCCTGAAACTTCAGGAGTGACATCGGGGGACGATAACAAAGCATCTGCGTATGACAACCTCGTAATAGGCGGATGAATTTTAGAAGCTTCTGCATAAGAAATACAACTCTTTGCCATAGATTCTTTAATTGCATGCTGTCGGTTGTACTCTAAGCATGATTTGCTTGTAGCAAAGTGAGAGCCCTTACATAAACAACACTGTATTTTATCCTCGTCTATAAGGCAAGTTTCACCAAGGTGGTTTTGACCACATTTATAACATCTTGGTGTATTCGCTCTACACTCAGACTTTACATGCCCAAACCTGCAACACCTATAGCATTGAATGGTGGGAAAGATGTAAATAGAAACTGACAAAGCATTGTAGCACATAAAAATGCGTTTTGGAAGTACCTGTCCATCAAAAGTTAAAACTACCGTTTCAGTAGCTTTGAGCTGAGAAACTCCTTCAATAACAATTTTCCTTTTCAGTCTACGCACTTTCAAAATTCGACCACAACCGACTGGCACAGTAACATTGTCTTTAATTTCTTCCTCTGTCCATTCTGCAGGCACTCCCCTGACAATTCCCATACGAGTAACGGAAAATGTAGGAATGAATGCCTTGTAATTATCACATTTGAGATTCGAGTTATCCAAGAATTTGTTTGCTTCCTCGTAGTCAGAGAAGGAAAGTGAAATTCTATTTCTGCCGATTCGTTTCAAGCTTCCGTTGATTATGCTATGGATGTTGTTCCTTTTCAAAAATCTTCCAAAAGTTATTGGATGTAAGGTCACACTGTCATTTGGAGGTGTTTGCTGTCTTTGAACATGAACAATAAATGGAGCAGCATCAGAAGATTGGTAAAAAAGCCGTGCAACAGATACTGGTTTTGTTGTTTGATCTAAGTCCATAAATGGTGATTTATCGTCATAGTGCGGCGACTGAGTTGATGGTTTGGAGATGGGAATCTCTGGTGTCTTGTCATGTTTACTACTTGTTTTGAGACCCTTGGGACTTATTATTGTCATCATTTGGTATATTTTTAACAGTTTTCGCGGAATTTTTCGGCACTGTTTTTATTATACGACTTGGCGGTTTCATAGACTCATTCGAATTAATTTCGTTAACTTTAGTTAAAACCTTACCCTGCAGAACATCAAAGTTAACCTCGCATTGGCATTCATAACTTTTTGCAACACCAGCGACACTGCCGTCCTTGCTCCTGCTACGCTTTCGTTTTTTATTACAGTGTTTGCAAATACGCACCCCTGAGGAAGAATGTTTCCTCTTGTTTTTACCTTGCGATACAACAGATCCATCCGTGTCCATACTTGAAAGATCATCATTAGAAATAGTTACTTCCTGAGCAATAGTTAGATCATTGTCGCATCGAGTATAAACAAGAGGATCTCCATCAAAACCCCCCGGATCGGGGGGCTTTGCCGCCGCCATGAGAAGTAATACTTATGAAAGACTTACCAACAAATTTGTACACAAACTTACAAAAATTAACAAAACTATATACTTTACAACTTCTACATACACTAGACTACAAAATTAAACTGATCTTATATCAGAAAACAGCGTAAAAGTATTTTTAAAACGAAGAGCAAAAATTCTCACGACCAAACGAACCGGAGATTTCCCGCGCTTTTTCCACTATTTTCTTAGAGTCTGTTTCTTATTCAGAGGGAGTAAAATGTCATTACTGGGTTGCCAGATTATTTTCAAATGTAATAAAATGGCTTGTGCCAATCATCTGTCAAGTTCAATGGAAAATAAAAAAAATCCTACATGAATAATCACGAGACCTAAAAAAGTTGAAATTTAGGAAGTTAATTATTTTATGATTAACCATTATTCAGTAACTATGCAGAAATTATTTGACACGAGTATCATAGTTATATTATGATACATAACTTTTAACGTTTGATTTCGTGCTCAAAATATTTTCGTTTTTAGCTGTTTAACAGAGAATCCAAAATATTATAGTTTATTTTTAATGTATATGTACCTTTTATTTATCTGTTGCAGTTTTTCTATGACTTTTAACCATTATTTATATAATTTTTAATTTTCATTTATAATAGTGTTATCTATTACTAATTCACCTATCATCTCAATATCTCTAATGTAATGGGTTCATTATTCCTCCAATAGTCTATTAATTCACATTTAACCTAATTAACTCTACTAACTTGTTCTACTGGATGTTACAAAGAGTGCAGTTTATTTAAAAAGTTACTTGTTTGTTTCGAATATCAATATGTATTCAGAAAATCTGCCTCGTGTAACAATCAGTGTAATGGTCTCTGTGTGTGTGTGTTGATCATGCGCACGATCTGGAGCCGCCGAGCGAGCACGATCACGCGCACGCGCACGCGCGCACGCATGCGCACTCGGGCGGCGGCGGCCATCGCGACCGCACCGACTCCTACTCCTACGAGAGGGAGGGACGAGGTAACTAACACCATGCTTTAAGTCTTCAGTACTAACGATATCATCTGTTACATCTTTGTTATCCTGTAGATGTAGAATTCCATCCATTACTTTGTCATCATTATAGAAATAGCATTATATGTACTTATCACTATTTGTATCGATTGTAATTTCTCTACTATCATCTATATATTCTCTACCTTTTAGCATTTACTCATATATCTTCATTTTATACCTAAGATATTCTTCTATATTATACTAGAATGTAGACAGATGATGTTCGCTTATCATAAACATCTGCCATCATCTATTGTGTCCTTTAGATCAGTACAACATTAGTGTCAAATTAACTATTTAATCAAAGTTCTAACATCGTTAACCACTGTACTGTAGACTCTTTATGTTGTAGCAGCACGTCTGTCAACTGTCGTAGATGGTAGACATTGATGTTGTATACCACCCGTGACGCCCTGCTCGTACGGCCCACTGACTTCCCTGTTCATTTCAGTACAAGCCTCAGGACAAGCCCACTAACCGTCGAGCGAAGACCATATATTCCAGTGTAGCCTTTTAGCAGTACAACGCGGTTCTACCCCACCCAGGTTCCGACCAGTTTCTAGCGGCTGACGACCGCCACTTACAAACGAGACCAGTAAACACTCGTCTCCATTCCTTTTTACAATAATATTCAGAAACTTCAAGCCACTGCATGAATATGGCCTGAATTTTTCTAGCGTAACAACTGTTGAAGAGGGAAGGAACGATGTTTACTTGCGCCTCCGCTTGTCTGCTGATTGAGGGTGTCGCTTTACTAACTGTCCGTCTTCTAGCAACTAGAAACGAGTGGAGTTGGTGATTTGAAGCTATATTATAACCATCTCTCGTGCTTTTAAAGAGTTCGCTTGGCTTTTGTCAAGTGTTAGCCAATCAGCTTGCAATGCAGGGTAACCCCGAACTAAACCATCAAGAAGGTCGTCTACATATGGTTCGATCCTCTTCAAAGACCTACTTCCCGTCCACAAATCCAATCGTTCAGGAATGATATGAAATGGAACTAGCTGAAGTTCGAATGGTCCCCTCAGCGGCAGCGCCCCCGTCGCCGTCTCCGTCCGCGGAGCAGGTGGTGATGCCGGTGTCGGGGCGGGTGGTGCGCCACGGACAAGTGCTCATGCAGATGGGGCTCAACCTGGTCTCGTAGGGCAGTAAGTGCGGGTGCGTGTGAATCCACCACCCCACCCCACCCCACTCAGCGGGCTGGCCGACTCGCTCGCCTCGTGTGCTGTTTGCCGTGTGCTCTTTTCAATACTTATTTGAGTTTGTTTGTTTTGATGCCCTTGTTTTCTAAAGTTCCAACCAGATTTAAGGTCTTGTAAAAGTAGGAAAGTTAAAAAAGAAAAGCACTTTATGAGAACGGGACATTTTGCGAAAAGCAAAAATAACATTATGCGCATGGGACCTTACGCGTCTGAAGGAAAAACGATGGCATTAAAACTCTTTCCCAAATAGCAATGCAACTGTAGTGGATTGTGAAACATTCGTTTGATGTTCTCAGGGGGCCGCAGCCGCGCGCCGCGGCCGGAGCGGCTGGACGAGGAGTACTACGGGCGCGAGCGGTACCCGCGCTACGGGCGCGACCCGCCGCGAGAGCGCGACTACTACCACGACGAGTACGGGCACGAGTACCCGCGCGGCGGCGGCGGCGCGGAGCAGCCCTACGAGCGCGACGCCTACGGCCACGACTACACGCGCGACGCGTACGAGCGCGAGGCGTACGGGCGCGACTACACGCGCGACGGGTACGCTCGCGACGAGCGGCCGCCGCGCCGCGACCGCGACCCGCCCGACGACTACGCGCCGTCGCGCCGCGCGCTCAACGCGGTCTAGTGGTGTGAGTGAGAGTGCCGCGCCCGCCTGGTGCTTCTGAGACCTGAGTTTTGCGGTTTCGCGTATCCTTAATGTTTTCGTTGTCGCGCATTCCTTCGGGGCGCATAATGCCCGCCGCGCTGGACGCTGTTTCGATTCGCTGAGCTTTAGTGACACGCTT
The DNA here is from genome assembly GCA_029255805.1 of Keiferia lycopersicella. Classification (NCBI taxonomy): domain Eukaryota; kingdom Metazoa; phylum Arthropoda; class Insecta; order Lepidoptera; family Gelechiidae; genus Keiferia; species Keiferia lycopersicella. The sequence continues at coordinate 17,721,285 of JARACZ010000003.1, forward strand.
GGGCGCGACGCCGCACGTCATGACGATGTGTCGTGTACAGGGAGCCTCGTCGTATTGTTGCAAAGTTTATCCTGCGTCAAAACTTTTTCATTCAAAGTTTGAAAATATAATTGATAATATAATACTTATACCTACTAAGGTGCTTGCGCGTCGCCTTTGTATGATAATTATTTGGTACCTACTAAGATAAATATATATGGAAATCGTATAGCTTTTAAGAAAATACATTTTGCGAAAATGCAGTGACGGATCCCATTACTCCAATTAAACATCAGTACCATACTGTATGTAGAGCAGCAAGATATTCGTGCCTACAAAAATTAAAGCCTTATTGGATATCCATGTGTTCTACTCTTGGTTCTACTAGATTGCAACAATACGATAGTGCTCTCTGATCGTGCGGCGTCCTTTGTTTTGTACGAGAGTGAGTGGGACGGAGAAGGCGTGACGTCATCGCGAGACGTCACCCGGAGAGAGAGTAGGCTAGGCTAGGGTAACCACTTCGCACTCGAGGCCTCGGAGCTCGCGTGAAAATGTATAAATTTGACTAACATAATTTTAGTACCGTTAGATATTATCCGTTTCCCATTTTTTGAACATACATACTCTGTAATTATATTGCATCGTCTGTACTTCATTGTTGCAATCATTTGTAAATAAAATACTTTATATCGATTACTTTGAGTTTTTCTTTATTAATAGTCCCACAAGAAAGTTTCAGAACAAATGTCGCAAATGTGATACCAATTGGGTACACAGTATCTACACATCTAAGCAGTCTTACAAAGACAGATTACAGTAATTATATGTAGATAATGATTTAGATAAGCTTGTCATTCAAATTTCAATTGAAATACATAAGTGTCCATAGATCACAGGTCGTATAGAGAATATTCATATATTAAATATTACTATCTGGCCATCTGGCTTGTAAAAATCTTAACTTTCAGGCTGGTTTCAGAGCGACGCGTCTCGGCAGCGCTGCCCAGCCGCGCGCGCCTCGCATTACACTAGATTGTATGTAGCGTTTCATAGTGACGCGTCTTGGGCCGCGTCTCGGCCGCGCCGCGGTCGGATCTCCTTCGATTGCCAGTAGCGTCGACTTGCAATCTTTTAAGACGTCGTTGTTGCACTCTTTTCCATATAACGTATATAGCTAATATAGTGATTACGTTTGCTGGCATAATGATTCTCTGCACTCGACCGTACACCACAACGAAGCGCGCGCGTCTGAATGTCGTTTCACAGCGAACGCGCTGCCCAGGCGCGCGCGGCTTGGGCTGCTGAGACGCGCCGCTCTGAAACCACACTCAAACTGAACTGAAGGAATTGAACTTGGTGTACCTCAAGGAAGCACTTTTGGACCTTTGCTATTTTTAATCTTTTAAATATTATCAATGTGTTTTCTCTTTTATAGGATATTAAATAAAATTACCATTTAGTTATAGAAAACTGCAATGTATTACAGGCATATTTCGATGACGTGTAACATCCCGGCGGCTTCTTCGCCTCATAAATAAATTAAACATTACAACGCGCAACAGATAAATAGCTTCACTATACTCTCAGCTCGCCTCTTTGGTTCTACTAGCTAACATTATCTCTAAAATATATACATTTTCACATCCATTATAAACTGTTGCAATTTGGCGTCGATTAATAAAAACCGAATCTGAAACACTGGTAAGACTAGCATAAACTTACAGATAATAGACTGCCATATTCCAATTTACAGCAATATTAATTTCGTTAGTAAAAAGGCTGTATTGCAACATCTCTTTGGTTTCACATCTCAAGAGATTACTCCCAAGTCTTATATTTACACTTTATACACTGTACAGTTTCACTTCACATAGGTAAGTCGTTTGCGAGTTCGTCTCTTTCTTCGAGCCTCGATCGTCCAGAACCTGGAGCCTAGCTGGCGACTGAGCCGCGCGAGTCGGACGGCTAGTCAGATGTACAAGTAGTCGTTCTTGGTCTCTCGACAGTAGCTTATGCTGGGGAACTTGTACACAGGGCTGTACCTCCTGCCGTCATCGCTGTCTGAAGACTCGAGAGATAGAGCAGATAGTGCTCTTGAAGGTTCGTCTTCCTCTTGGATATCTGCGTGAATGGTGGAAATGGGGGGGATGGTGCGGGGTGGTAGAGGGGGCGCGCGAGGGTTGCGGCGCACCCTGAAGTGGCAGTCGGTGTCGGGGGGCCACGCTCGTTGAACCAGGAGTGGTAGGTCGTCAGGGTGGAGCTTGCGTTCGTATTCTTGTGATGGACTGACCTGGAATCAAAGAAACAAATATTTATTAGGAGTTTGTAATATGCTTGTACTCGAGTTGCCGCACCTCATAATCAATTTCGGATCTTAAAACGGCGAAATATCTAGCCTGTCCCCAGCTCACCTCATACAAGGAGAACCGCTCCACGCCCTCAGTGGAGTCGTAGCAATGCAGCAGTATCGCCAGCAGCTCGTCAGCAGTCGTCCGCTCGCTGATCAGCAGGCACTTATACTGCGAAGAGGACATCAGCGCTGAGTCGTAAATCTTCACCAACCCGCCCGGACGCATTTGGAGGGAAAACCTGGAACCAAGAAAATATAACTGTTAGCGCCTGATCGTTATCGACAAGCAAATATTTGGGAGTGGTTGCTATACTTAAATCATCAGGCTTAGCATCTAATAAATTCTTCTGCCGTTTTACATGAAGATCGATGTTTAATTTTGATGATGTGTATATTCAAAACATCGACCTATTTAAGCTTTGAGATTACCAAGCGCTCGTAAGTTGATGCTGGGTATTGGAAATCTCTCTCAAAATTGGAAATACTTAAGCATTAAACGTTATCAAAACAATGTCATAAAATAAGTCACAATAACTTTACCAACACGTGGGATATATCTAGCTAGATAGAAAAAACTTCTAATAGGCAAGTTAAAAAGAAGGGTGAAAAGGCTTACATAAATCTATTATCATCCAAAGTACTCGATTAGAATTAGAAGCACTCATAAACCTACCCCTTGTTATTTGTTACTCCAACACAATTCTAACTGTCAACATATGGGGTAACACGGCCCATACGGTCAATAAAGCGCTGTCTAAGAGCTTTTTAGCGTTTTTATTGCTTCTAGTTTGTTTTTGGAGTAAAAATAGTGCGCCGGAAGGAGAGTTCTTTTTAGTTCGGAGACGCGCGCGCCGCGGCGGTGGCCGGCGGTGGTCTTATCTTACGACGAGGTAAGAGAAAGGCGCAGGAATCGTTATGGAATAGAGTTATTCTGGTCAACGGATGGCGAAGACGATTTGGCGACGAACGTTTGTTTACTAACGAGGTAGAGCTTAAAAGGTGGACTGTCAACAGTGTCAACAAACTAAAAGTGGATGAAACAAATGAAAAAGGATTATTTTTAGCGGTCGTGAAAGAATACCCACTCTAAGTTAAACTACGCTCACACTCTTATGACTCTTCAAGATGTTTTTTACTTTAATTGATCATAACTAAAATTAATCTCTTAGTGTCCTCGTTACTTTAAAATAAATAGCCTCTACTTAACAGACCTATAATTCTCCCTTATACTTGCCTTGCCTAATGTCCAGTACAAAAAATCTTAAAGATGTATGATATCGTCTATATAGAGTTAATTCGTGGTTTGGTTAAGCAGGTGGCGTGGTGGTGCTACTGCCGTTGAATGGAGCTTGCGTGAGGCTTCCATAGCAAGCAGAGGTAAATACCACACCTGCGCATGCGTAGGTCGGTAATGACGGAGGAGTGACGCACACCCCGTAATCAAGGACTTGACATTTACAGTAATGTATAATGAGTGCTTATGAACATTAGTGACGGTAGCTTAGAAGATTCTCATTGGTCAATACGGTTGGTTGCTACTAGATAAATAAAATACAAAAAAACTAATAGTTATACGAGTATAAAGTTCTTTGTCCACGCAGCTTAAAACAGCGCAATAGAATTAACCTTAGAAACTCATGATATAATACTGTAGAAAAGTTACACCATTTAGCCTTGCGATTGTCTTAGAACAATGCTTGTTTTATCACAGATCACAGTAAGTTTGAAGACAGCTTGTATGTTTACCAGTGTCTGCTGCACATTATGTTTTACTTCGGGATAAATTACTTTAAGACCAAATGCAAGGAATAGCACCAAAAGGGTAATGGAGCTATTTAGGAAGTCCTCTACTGAAGCTAAGGTCTTGAGAGTGTACCCGATACTCACCTCGCTCTTAGCGCAGAGCCACGCAATCCGACCTCGAGAAGACGGATTTTTTTCCAATGTGCCTGGAATCTTATGCTCTACGAGCAGTCGAGGATCTGATACTTACTTGGAGTACCCCTTGGGGTGGCAGGCTTGCAGCGCGGCGGGGCGCGCGTCGTCGTCCAGCACGAGCGTGGTGCGCAGCCCGGCGGCGCGCACGCGCACCTCCATGCTCAAGTAGAACAGCCGAGGGTCGCGATGCCGCATCCGGAACTTGCCCAGCAGCGTGCTGACCACCTCGCGCGCGCGGGTGCCCCACGTCACCGACAACGTCTTGTATTCGATGTCTGGTCGGAGGCAGCGGGCGTACACTTTTATTGTCGTCTGTAGACAAAGAAATTGATTTTATTAGATCAAATTGTAGCTTCATTTACACATCAGGATTGCATATTTCAAAATCCTCTGTAAAGGAACATGACAACTTTTGTTTGGATGTTGGTCCTGTTTTTCATCAGTCCGGTTATTTTCGGTAAGCAGTGTAGAAAAGGTTTACGCCTCAGTATTTTTTTTTTGTTAAAATAGGTAAACGTAGATTTTCAATTTTATTTTTATTAATTTTCCGGTTTTGTGCAACAATTTACGTTGCTATTTTTCATTGATGTTGGCGATATTCTTTGTTGCATTCATTTGTTTTGTTACGTTAGTGGTTAGCCCATGTATGGGCATTCTCCTTTCTTGCTATAACAAGAAAATTCTTGGACATAAAATAGGACATTGAATCCGGCGAGCCTATGCAATTTCCTGCAAACCATAAATATCAAATCAAGAAATGCAAAGCATTCCCCACAGCCGGATTACTCAAGTTAGTTACGATACGCGCAAAGGACATTATATTGTATCGCCGCTACGTAACGGAGGTAGGATTGCGGAAAATCAGGTTCCCACGAGCACTACTGCACTAACTAGGCAACGAGATAAATAACTGGACACAGGAGAAACTGATCAAAACATCGAACACATAAGAAAAATAAAATACAAAATAAACAAATCGAATGCTGACAATCACTTCCCAAAACTTGTAACTCACATGTATGTTATGCGGGTGTAGAGCTAGACGCATGCGCGGAGCGGGCACCGGCTTCATGGCGGCCATGACACGTGCGCACGCGACGCGGGCTCCACGGACACTATACGAGATACTCGCTTGCACCATACACAGTTGCACGGGGAAGGGCCGGAAACCACCACTCTACCCTGCGGGCCCTCAGGGCTCTATAGATCCGGGGATATGGTGCGATCACAAAAAAAGTTTAAATGGGAAATTAAGCGCCGAAAAAGGCAACCGGTCTGTTCAAGATCACTAAAAATAATGAATTGGTAGCGTTAGATAGTACTGCTACTACTATCTTATCAATCGATTTGCAAATATTGGCTTTTAACTACCCTATTTACTCAATATAAAATGGGACTCGTAATGTGAGTTACTCGTGCAACATCGAATGTAGAGTTGGAATAAAGATTGGAACCTGCGAATTTTGAAATCAGTATTAGCGACAGTCTTAGTCCTCATCCCTGACAGACATCCTCCATGTCGTACCAAATCGGTCGATCAGCAACACACCTTACAAAGGGTAAGCCGATATTCGTACACCACAAACCACCTGCCACACTCGCAGGCCGACCCACCCCACAGGAAGCGACGCAATTGTCACCCACACTTTGCACCCACCATGTTCAGCAGGTGACAATACGTGACATATCGCCTTTCGATTCGCCAGTACGATTCAATAGTTTTTTGTTATAAACAGGAAGAGGATATGATATTTTATGAAGTCACGATTAAAGGATCTTTTGTGCATGTTCGGACGCTGTCAATAAAGGAGGCAAGAATGCGATTTATTTATTTGACTTTATTGTTATTGATGTTCGCAATGGTCTCCGATATTGATGCAATAAATTATGATGGAACGAATTAGTTTGATCGATAATGGTAGCTACTGTGACGTAGATACCGGATCAGAAATTGTTAGAGAAAACGCCAAGGTCTCAGCATGATACAGACTGCAACATAGCTTAAGTAACCGGTGCGTAGGTAATGAAAGAAAGTGCCGGTAAAAGTGGTCATCTTTCGACATCTGACGCTGGGACGTGCCTTCACAGAGGAAGCGCAAAAACATCACCGGACGCTGCTGGAATGTGGCGTCCAGATTTACAAACTTATCTTTACAGTCGACCGGCAAGGCAACTAACTAGATTTTATACTAAGCGTCGATATAAAGTTGATGGAAATAAAACTGGTAGCGTCACGGCGACGGTAAATGTAAAGTGATTTATACGACAAGAAGTAGTTAGAAAAGTAGAGACAAAAAGTGTCTGCTGTAATGTTGTAATTACAAAGTGCATCCTGGCCAGAATAAGAAGTGATTTGTAGCTTATGTACGTTGTTGCACTTAATAATCCCTCTGCACTCCGGTAATTAATGATACATAATATATCCGAGATATGTATGCGAACATTACACTATCTATGTATAGGATCAACACCTTTCTTTTTAAGTTTTCAGTTAAATATCTGGATCTAAACAGAATTTTGCAATGTCAACAATATAACATGCGCTAGACACACAACGACTAGGAAGTCGTGTCGTGATCAAGATAATCATAAACAATGAAAACAAAGAACGACTGAATCACCTATATTGCAGTTTAACCATAAGGTAAGTAGAGCACATACATATAGGGCGGACCGTGACCACGGGGTGCTTACTCACAATAGCGTAGCGAATGAATGACACAGCGCATAATGCAGCTAGTGACAGCGGCAGCACGTGCGCGCGCGCCGGTGAAGTGAGCTTACGCAACACGTATTGTTGATGAAGTTCCGGACACAGCCGACAGAGAGCACCACCTGCTAGTCTTTAAGGATAAGGCATGGTTTGTTTAACACTGCAGTAACAGTACATAAATAAGGTATTGTTATTGGGATTATTCACGGCGATTGCAAATGAAGCGTATTTTTTCATCATCTTCACGTTGCGTTGTCATAAATCCATCCATCATAACTTCTCGCAATCTTCAACGGTACGCCCTTTTCTGACCTTAATAGATTCAACCGATCACGGGTCAAGACAGAGCGTGCTGGATCGATTATCATCACCATCACGACAATCATCTGCAGCGACCGATGCGCTCGCGTAACCAAACTGTGACTACTAGTCTATCTGATCCTTCTTTACAGCTAAAGTTAAGGTAAACAAAGATCTTCCAAATCTGGTTACGACACAAAGAGTTCGTACAATCAACCAGATCCTTACTCCGAATAACTTCCTTAAGAATGCAGGGTCAATTGAATCTGGTTGGGATGAGCCGACTTTGTAGAGAGCGGTATGGGGTTAAGTGTCGGATGACAGCAGTTAGCTACCGTGTAACAAGAATTTAGTTCCAAATGGCCACTGTACTCTCAATTAGATAAAGGGCTCTCAAAGAAGGTTAATTCAGGACAAATCTCGTCCTCAGCAGAGCATCTGCAGAGGAATCTAACATTGTCTAACAATGATTGCATCCTCTGTATTTACAATGGTACGTGGGTTATCGTGGTTACCGCGGATGGTGTTACATACACCCTTTTGAACCACAAACGTTTTGTTCATAATCGGAAGTGCTTACATGCAGAAACCCAACAGCATATTGTTCCTGGTTAACCTACCATGAATATGAAGTGTTTGTGTAGAGGTAGTGATATGTGAAGCCGTAATTTGTGTTTCCGCGCCAGCTAATGCGTATTCCGGTTATGAATTATGATGTGGTTAATTGTTGTAGCCTTGCCAATTCTTTAGCTGAGCATGAAGTAGGTAAACAACTCAATGGAAACATGAAATACTTGTGACTTTAGAGAAAATGTGGCCGTGACAATCAAATTCATGTATGGTGTTTACGGGTAATAAAGTCATATTAAAACTACATTTGAAATTATTTTCGCTGGTGATACCGGTTCCGTCCTTGGGAACTTCTGTCATTGTTTATGTTCGGTTCAAGTTTAAGGTCATTCGCGGCGGCTCCTCAGTGCACCTGTATAGACGCCACCTGTCAAGCTCCCATTATGCTCCATTCGTGGAATGTCTATCATTATGTGGCACCAAAAAGATTAAACCCTTTAAGTGTTGGAAACAGACCAGATGGCGTGTTGTTCTGTTTGTTTTTCTGGACTGTCATTCAACTGAACTCGGATATATTCTGCCTTTCTACTTTCTCATCACACGCACGCGCGTAACCCTCAAACGCGTTACTAATCTGCCTAATCAGAAATAATTAGCTACAAATCGGAACCCCGGCGGATATACAAATTAAGATCAACTCTTCTACTAGCACCGCAACCACAGATCTATCTATAATAAGCTGGAGAGACAAAAACTCCCGATCGTCCGTCCGTGCTTCCCATTTCCTAATTTCCTGCGCGCGCGCCGCGTCACACCTCATTCACCCAATTTAGTGACGTCCTGTGCTACCGCCACCACTACCACCGCCACTGGACACGGTTTGGATGCAACCCAAGTTGTAAATAATGAAAATTGAAATTATGATGTCATTTACACTGGGGAAGCGTTATTAAAATTTGTTTTACGATGTTATGCTTTTGGTTTTATGGTGAAAAATGACTTTGACAATACAAGATAATGAAAATAAATAGGTTTGTAGATATAGTACTGTCAACATTTGAGATGAAAACTAATACGAATGATAATGAAAAGCTAACAAATTAATTTGTAATCTTATCTCATAATACCTATCCTTAATGTTTGTTCAGATGCTAAAGATGTACAAATTAGAGGGGTAGAAGCATAAAGATATCACCGGCTCCTTCAGTACAGCAAATAATAGCAGGCTGCGCATGCGCGAAGATGCAACTACCACGTGTTGACAGTTGACCCGATCAACTATCATCAACCAATGGATATCGTCAGGATGTTGTGCTAACGGAAAAGATGTTTAAAAACCACCAGCCATTCATTCATTACGATTCTGTGAGTTGTCATTGATTATTGCCGTGGAAAACTATTGATAATGCCATATTGTTCATCGATAAATCAAAATTGTAGATACGGAAATTACGTTTCATATTCAAAACAAGAAAGTTTTGTTTACAAGTCCACTCCGACAGTCCGAGAAAAACACTTGATACGAACAAAAGAGCAATAAGAGCTAGCAAAACACTCGGAAAAAGAAAAAAAGGAGTTTAACGAGTTCCAAAAAGCCCATCAGCCACCATGCTGGTTGAGTGCACCTCAATGTTGATCCAGTTGCCGTCAGTTGTGTAATAAAGTCACTGAAATAGCTGTCCGTCCGTCAGTCGGTGGGTCAGCCTCAAGTGGGAGCACAATGAGAGAATCATGAGTAGGGTCATGTTGTAATACAAACAGAAGCAGATACCGTGGTGGTCTGCTCAACATCGTGGATGAAACTAGATCATCCCTCTCCAACAAATATAGGGCACGTTTGCCTAAAAGACTTCAAATACAAATCAACGAAAAAGAAAATTCATTCAATATTAAAACAAAACGGGCATCTGCTTCACCTGATACGTACACCATTATTATTTGCCAGATGCGGGGTGTAAGGAGGACATAAAGAGTTGGTAAAAAAGCGGCGCGGGCGCAGGCTGCGCGCACGTGCTGCTCGGCACCAGGTGCGCAGGAAGTACCGGCAATCTGGCGGCAGCGGGGAGGCTTTTTTTCCAAAACCAGATTCGGATTTGATTTCTAATGGATTATTGTCTTTGTCAGTTAAATGGAAGACAAGGAATAAGAGCGCGAATCTTCGTTCTTGTGAATTACCATAAAAAATACATCAATAAAAACGTGGTCGATTTGAAACTCGTATTTTTAAAAAGCCTACCAATGCCCCAAAACAAACAAACCAAATAATATTTGACCATTTGACCCCACTTATGCCCGTCGCATCACTCTTGATATCATTGATGGATATGAGTAGCGGGCAGCAATAGCAGCAAGCGGGCTCAGATATTTATCGACTTTTAATACAATTTATTTGACAGCTGCCTTGCTGATAAAACATTGTTGGCTACCTTGTTTGCTACGTTAATTATTGTCAATATTAGAGCGAGTAGCTATACTCAGTATTGTTAACGCTAGTTACTAGTTATTATTCTGTGGTATTGTTCGATATTAAATAATTGATGGGGTTTTGCGACAGATCTGTTGGTTCATATAAAATACCTGCAAAAAGCTGGCAAATACTGAAGCATTAAAAAATGATCACTTTGGACGAAACATTCTAAGAATTACACAACAAAATGCATTAAATACTGAGAACCCAATAAATTACTTACTGCTTAGCGCCCAAAATGTTGAAACATTACATCGTTTACCTCACAATGCATCAGAAACAAATGGTCAGATCACGAATAAGGGTAAGTAAGTGCGATCAATCACACTAAATTGCTGAGAATTGAACCGCAGCTTGGCCACAGCTGGACAGCAGTGTTTGCCCCCAACTTAGCAGCTTGCAGTTGAACTACCAATTAACACCCGGCTGTGAAATTGCTGAGCTCACTCCTACAGCTGCGGGAGTACTCATTCATCAATGAATATCCTAAGGGGTAAGGAATAACCGGTCCAAACTGAAAACGAGACGTGGTCAAATCTAGAAAACACAACAAAGCTCTAAAATACTGACAGATTTAATTTATAGAATATACACCACCTAATATAAAACGTCATAAAGATACAAATGGCTATTTTAAGGTTCTTCATGTGTAAAATTAAACAAACCAGCAGAAACCAGCCGTCAATGCAAAATTTATAATTACCCAGCAATCGAACACCCAACATCGCATCGTATTCGCTTTGCTTTCTCTGACCAAAATGGTCTGAAATAATTCCACAGCACTAACATCAAAGACCGGACATTGCACAACAAATCTTCCAATAAACCGAACCGCGATGCGCTTCCTAAAAAGCCAATGTTTTCGATACACTCCACCGGTTTCAGCTGAAGGCGCATTTGAAGTAGAAGTTCTAAAATATCATGTTTCTTTGAAGAGCACACGTTCAAAGAATTCTTTGTCTTGAACAGGCTATTGCGTTCCCCCGAGCCGTATGCCCACACTCAAAGACCTAACTGTCAGGTTGTAATGGCATATTGTTACCCGAACTGTATCTTTGTTACCGTAAAGATATAACATGAATTTATAAGTCTGTAATACTGCATTAATATTTAGATCACTGTTGTTGGTCGTCATGTCAGCAAGCAATTCATTAACTAAACTTTTTAGAGGTGTTGCCTCATTTGACTTAAAATGGATTTGTTGTAGGTAACTAACTCTTTTGATGTTTCGTCTATTTTTATCTGATAAATTTTGTGTTTTGGGCATGCTTAGCTGCTACAAAATTACTTTGCTTACAGTTTCGGACGTGTATAATAAAAGTATCTTCAACATCAGATCACCACGAGTACAGATATAGCTTCAAACTACTAGCACCATCCTCCATTTAGCGGATGTTTACTATCAGTAGTATCAGCTAACCTCACAGCGGCGCGGCGTTGTGATAGTGACATTTGACCGGCCATAGTGTCCTATTGTGCCAGTAACCAGAACTTGGGCTTTGGCGGCTATAGTTAGTACTAAGGATATCATTGTAAATAAGATAAACCCATACTTGGGTTACAAGTTTCTTCTTGGAATTGAGATAAATATAACATCCTATTGGAGATTCGTCATAAAAGTGTAATAGAAGCGTTAAGATCTTGGACACTAAATCTCCTCCTAGTGAACGGTACTCATATTTATTTGCGTCAACTTTCTGCTAAAATGGCATCCATAAAAAACAGAAAAAAAATAACACATCAGGCAATTATTTTTAATAGTTCGAGGAATAAGAAAGGGCGCGGGCCAAAATAAGAACCTTGCACCACGCCACCGACCATGCGCACATGTTTACAATGCAAGCAAATTTTGGTTACAAGCATCTGGTTAATAGTTTTGCTGCAATGAGGTCTAAAAAGTACATTAATAAAGATATTTATATAAGACTATTTTTATTTGTCAAAAATGATATTTAATTAGTAGGTGTAAATTCTTGTCACATTCTTCAACAATTTTGACGCAGTCTAGTAGAATACCTACTGTTTTCAGTATAATAATTTACAGAACCTCTACGATATTTTTTGTGATTTTCTACAATGTCGTTATATTTTTATCAGTTATATAAAAAACCCCGTGGCATCTGCGTTTGCGCCTTGACTCTCTTGACGCCGCGCAGCCACAACATGGCGACGACCTTTCGCGCCTTTTTCGCATTGTTTATTTGCGGAGCCCCCGTTTTGGAACTTTATGCGGTTTGCAAATTAAAAAGTTATTGAAATCGAGGCTGTTCGCTTCAGTTGTGACTTTTATGATATTCTTTATGGCAACTTAATGCTTTTTTGGCGCTTGATTGTATTTTGTATCACCGTTTATGTTTCATTTAGTAAACAAGTTTATTTCTTGATCTTACGGAAAATTCTTTTAGGGCAACAAAACAAAGGCTCCATAAAGCCTACTTAGTTGTGGATCATAAGTTTTCACTACTTATTAAGAACAGTCTATCTCATCTTCCACTGCAATTACTCATATTGAAGACGGCCTTATCTCACGTCTGTAATAACAACCCTTTTGTGTACAGTGCGCAGGCGCAGGCAATTTAGTGGAAAGTTAAGATCTGTCTGTCTGGCTGCCGGCAGTCGGCAGCGGCAGGCGCGGGTATTGCAGAGACGAGCCATGCGAAACATATGGCGAGGGTCTGCTAAATACACAACTTGTTTATAAAGCTGTTTCGGATTACATTGTATGATGGGCTGCGGTTACCGTTTTGGAATATGACGCCACCTCGCATAATTGGATTCGCAAATTTTTTTAAGAGAGAAGTATGAGACTAGACTAAACAATGGAGAAATCAGTGAACTTTTACAAGCTTTCTGCACTTTCCAGTCACAGATACAGATAACGTAGGAACAAGGTGGCTTTGTCCATTTCTCCGGCACGGTCGGCGTCACCGGCGGAATGCGCGGAGGCTGCCGGCGGCGGCGGTGCGCAGGAGACGATCGCGCTACCGGCGGCTGCGTCTGCGCAGCTCCGGCCGACCGTGGCCCGTCGAGCCTAATGAGCTCCGAACAAGTCGGCGAGGCTTGTTTCGGCCCTAATTATCGGCAGATGGATGGTTGTTGCGCTGACCCGTGAGGCCTGCGAGAATTATTGACGGGCCTTTTTAATTAACATGCCTGTCACCGTCTCGATCGTTAAGTTTTTGGTTCATTTGATATTTGCTTCCGTAAAACCAAAATTTCGATATGTAGGTTTAGACGACTTGCTTTCTAAACATCGACTTACTTGCTATATTGTTGTTGACGCTTTCAAAACAAAATTTCGCTAGGTATTTCCATTCTTTCTTTTAGCTGTTGCCATGTAAAAGAGTTTTAGATTGTTACCTATACATTTATAATTTATCTTTTAGTTGCGCTGATGTAACCACTAGTTCAGTAAACATCCAATTTTTGCCTTCGGGCCAGCAGTAAGCACATTCGAAACCTATCTGAGATAATTTTCAATTACCGTCGTCCTTATCAGTCGATCGCGTACGCATAATAACACGGTGGCGCTCCTACGCATCGCCTACGTAACTGCAAAAGCAAGGCTGACTGTGACGGCGGCGGGACCACTTCTGTGTATGGAAGCCTGTTGACATACTAGTGGAAGAATGTGACGAACCGGTCCCAGACGTCCTTAGCTTTTTGTGCTGCTAATTATAGGTTCGTTAACATAGCGTTCACAAGAACCTAGGTCTTTAAGTAGCGGTTTTAAGAACCGAACTTGCGACCGAACAAAGCTTACATTGTCTTAGACACACGTTACTCTAAATCAGTCAAGAATTTCCCAGTCGTTTTGCTCTCACTCAGTAATAAATGACTAGAGTAACGAATCTACCAGTTTGAGCGAGATAAATGTTAGCCCGGGGCGACGCGAGCATGCCAGCTACTGTGCCAGTTAGTGACTCGCCTACTGGCATGCTTGTTACTTTCATGTACTGGGCTGTTACTTGTAAAGATGATACCACTGCTACTGGTTTGCCGATATCTTCATTTGCGCGATTAGCTGTGTCGTCCGCTATATACATCTTGTTGTAGTAGACATCTTGTTTAATGTCTATAGTTTATAGCCTTAGAACAAATTTTGCAATAGATTACATTTTGTATAGTCTGGACGAGGGTACTGTATATGTATTAGTATTGTATTTAGGTAATCATATTACAGCAACCGATACATAACTTGATTAGCTATGCAATAACGACAACAATATAAATAAAATGCGCCGTATCAATCAATTTGAGCTAATAAAAAATCAACCTTGAGGGACATACCAACAACATTCGTACAGAGTATCAAGACAACTAGTAAGGCAATACCATTAATTTGGTATTACCTGTATTGCACGGTGCGAGCACTTTCCAGCATGCCACATTCCACACAAGGCCTCCAAGTGAGAACGAACATTAAACCATTTCCCCTTTCCCATGCTAAAAAAACTCCCAGATACTTTATTTTAATGGCTGTATCACTTGTAGATTGTAAAGATGATTTCGCTCGAGACTAAAAAATCCAGTTTGAATCAAACATTACTAATTCCAAAGAGGAAATTGACAAAGATAATCGTCAATTAACGCTAAAATCAGGTTACATGAAGGTTAATATATCTCTTAGAACGAGTATTTTGGATAAAATCCAGTTGAGAATGTCGCATTTCCTTTGCACAATGTTTGTCCACTTGCTGTATCTGGGTCAACTTACTGTTTTTCTAGGTTTTTTTATATTTATAGCTTATGCTAAAAGCAATAATATTTCTTGCTAATGTGTATTACAATAATTGAGTTACTTGTTTGCGGACTTACAAATAAATACGTGTAAGGCCAACATTTTATTACATAATGTGCAAGTTGATTGGTTAACAGAATTTATTGGCAATGAAATTATCGCAAGATATTTTTCAAGTTCGGTCAAGAAACTGATCATTTTAACCCAAAAAAATTGCTTGTAGGAACCACAAGTTTTTTTCTACCTAGCTTTTACCTTTAAATCGTAGGATTCACAAGAAATACCGTTCACTGCAATATGTGTACCTACTGTGAATTCACCGAACACCTCATCAATATGCAGCCAAAACCAATCTCTGATATAAGTAAAGGTAATTCTCGGAATTCAAGCAACAAGGTAAGGTCACGCGGAAAATCAAAAACCCACACGTAGCATCGAGCTACTGTGTCTGTTAAGCAACAGCTGGACAAGAAAAACCCAGATAGTTGACATTTCCTTGATCCTATTTGCAGTGTTCCTACGCAATTTAATTTAATTATCGAGTTTAAAAAAATATGATACGAATATGTAGACCTATGTTCTACGTTCGCTTACCAAACAGTTGTTCGTTGTGATGCTAGCTAACACCGAACTAGTTTTATTGTAGTTCGAGATCTGATTGCACTCGTGGTTCAGACGCTTCCAGTCTTCAATTGATCGCAATTTGCTGATCATATGATAGAGATCGATCGTGCTTTAGATAATAAGACTTAATTGGAAAGAATTAGAAACATACTGCTTCATTTACGCCAATATGCTCAACGTACATCCATCAATTTGTCGATTCTAACTTAGCCATTATTACCAAAATAATGACTTAATTTTTACAATCGTGAAACTATGCATGCATGATGGATTAGGCTTATTAGAATAGCTTAATAAATTAATAAGCATTCCTGGATTCAGTCAAGCATACATCCGAACCACGAACAACCTTTTTTTGCGTAGTATGATTCGTGATTCTGTCACCATTTGTCGTCATTAGGCTAATCTTCTCGCGCAGAGGCTTGACGTCACTGCTCTGATTTAGCTAACGCAATGGCCGCTCAAGGAAGTGTTTCGTAGGCGCAGGCGCCTAGGTAGATGCACCTACTAGAGTGAGTCACTAGTTGCGCTCAGTACACTCAAATTCCAAGTAATCATTGTCTTTGCTCATCGTTTACTCAACCACTCTTGAGCAGACTTCGGACTTTCGATTAAGTGGATTCTCAGTTATACAAACCACGCTGACTCAAAACACCTTTGTTAGCTCATCTTCTTTGTTATTATATTCCAGAATGCATAGCATAAATGAATTATTATCATTCGAAGGAAATCCAACTGTAACTAAGTACGAGAAGAAAAAATATAATCTTTCTAATTCCTTTCTAACTCCTTAATATAATCTTTCTAATTGCCGTGTGATGCCGGCTTAGAATAGCATCACCCCACATCCTTCCCGTGGGTGTCGTAAGAGGCGACTAAGGGACTCGAGAGTATTGGTGTATTACAATTTTTAGGCGACAGGCTGACAACCTGTCACTATAGTGATACACATGTTTTCTCAAACATCCTTGGAAAACAATTCTCAAAAATGTCAGACGTGGCGATAGCGGCCGTATTCTTACGACTGTTAACGCTCTGCCTACCCCGCAAGGGATAAAGGCGTGATATATGTATGTATGTATCTAATTCCTCTACCGCAACTCAGATATAGGAAGTTAATATCAAATGCAAAAACAATCAAACATCATCTGCATTTCCTTGAGAAGATTCGACGTATCTTAACGTATGTTGTTACGCGTTACGACACGTGATAAGCAGTCGTAAACATAATGAAGACTATAATGACGACATTAGATGAGTCAACCACACATGCTGGCGGACTAAAGTGACGCATTCGTCCCCAAGACATTTTAACACATACTATCAACATTTGCAAATTGGTTGCTCATCCAATCTGTACTCTGCGATTCATGATTTGATTGACACCTGCTACTCCTCAGATTGGTCACGGAAATTCACAATGAATCAAAAGATTTGTTAGGCTACAGAAGTCAATGTTGCAAATTAGCTGAATATTACCATCTGCCCAGTTTGAGCACAATAAGCAGTTAAACCAAAAACAGAGGTAAAGTGGAGTGACTAAGCATTCAGTTCATTGCCCGAGATAACCTTCCAAATTGTGGAATTCTACATCCTTATGAAGAAGTCATTTATTAGTATTCTGCTAATGTGTAAATAGCTTAGTCCAAATTATAACTAACTATAGCTAGAAAAATTAAACGCATTCTAAGAATAACATAAACTTGAACCGACAGCAACGACAAATTATAAAAACAGTGAGTAATTAATAGTAAGTAAACAGGTAAGCAAGCAGTAATAATTTACATAATACAAGATACTTAGAACTGATCTACAAAAAACTGCCGCCTTGTACGGCAAGCAGACGCGTGCGCAAGTCGTTTACACTCATGTCCGGTTGCTACGATTTATATTCAGCAATATGTAACCAGTAACAAGCAGTATAAAGACAATAAACGCGGACGCAGAGGCGGGCTGCCGCAAGGCCGCCACTCGGCGCCGCTACCTTTGCTAATTGTTACTAATGATTTATTGTTCAGAATAACTAATACATTCACAATACACACATTTAGAAAAAACACAGACACATTTAGAAAAAAGAAACTGACATATGGTTTGTTGCCGTAATGTCACATTAGATAAATCTGTGTGAGCATTGTAGCTCAAGATTTCAAGAACCATAATGATGGAGGACATGAGAAAGCCAAAGGAAGCGAACAGTAATTAGATGATAGCGACAATCCATGTTCCTATGTAACTGTGCAATGTAGTAGCTAGAGGGCTTCCTTGTTGCACAACGATGCACTTTTATTGTTTTTATCTGTGGAAGTTCAACGTTAGCGAGTTGTGTAAGAAATAAGGTAAGACACGGTCATTTCTTCTCAGTCTTTCTAAGCTACAACGAGATCTTGTCAACAGCGCAGTTAAGAGTCGTAACATATTATATCGCCTGCATAATGTGGGTTTGATTGAGCTTAATTCTTGCTTAATTGCAACTCAGACACCAATGTACACGATGGTTGGCGCCAGGCTATTTGATACATAAGTTAGTAGAACATAAGCGTTGTTGGCGACAGTCGGGGCGGTTGTAAGTGAACTACCTGTGAGCAAACTACGAAAGTGGATTGACATGTCTTGTTGAAAACCATTAGAGAATAATCTCGGTTATAATTGCAGGTCGTTCTGTCTTTTGTGGCGACATTTAAATGTTTCTAAATATATAGCTGCGTGGTATGTAGTACATTCGTAATGAATTTGTAGAGTCAACGTATAAGTATAATATCGAACGTTACCCGCATAAAATATCTAAGCATTACACAGTTGAAAGAGAAAGCCAGATTTATCAGTGGGAACCTGTTAGTTCAGTCTGGTGTAGAGCAAATTACAAAATTTCACAATTCTCACAAATCACAATCACAATGCAAGAGATATTTAAGAGACAACTATCGCTTATTACAATTGTGGCTTATCTGCGTTTCAAAATGTAGCAAATCTAGGAAATATCATAAATTCCTGCACCAGTTTCATGGTATTTAGTATGTGGCGGTGAAACCTGGTATTGTGCAATAAGGCGGCATGTCTGACACTTCCAAGAACGGCGAGGTCGCGCGCGTGCCGCCGCGCCGCCGCGACACGTTCCCTCTTGACATGTTTGCAACCTTTCAAAACATGCTGGTATGGTAGTACTCAATTATAAAACCATCAATCTCAGGAGAAACCAATTCAAAACGCATCGATCATGAATAATAATTGTCATTGTGCCCAAATATACCACAAAAAGACATTATTCCCTTAAACATCACAACAATAAATCGGAACTATTAAACGGGAATGATGTGACAGTCACAAAAATAGACAAAAATGTCACGGTCGCCGCATGCGAGTAGCAAGTGCATTTCCGGGTGAGTACAAAGCGAGTTCCGGTGGCGCGCTGCGCGGGCGCAGGGCTCATTGGACCAATTGCTGCGGGAGCATAGAGCTTGGCCCTTCGTCCGGTATCCGGCACACATAGACATGGAAGAGAGTCGATGTTACATGCTTATACGGGAAGGGGAACCAACAACACCGAAGAATTCAAAATAGAAGCCGATGTCGATGGAATTAATAACAACGATGTTTTAGCAAAAGAAAAATATGTGTAACAACTAAATGGGTGTGGGAAAAGTACCAGTCATAACCAATCAGTGCTAACAATAACTAAGAAATCTATCGATGCAACAGCTTATAATACAGTCAAAAGCGCCGCTGTCCGGGGTTATCGCCGCTGACGTCACGTTCGTCGGCGCGGGCGCAGCAGTAGCGGCTACACTACTGCAATTAATTGACTTGACACTAATAGCCAGTAATTATCGAATGAGCCGCGAACCGCGCTACTGTGCGCGCAGTAGGGAGGATGGGAAAGTGAGCAGACAGGGTTTTGTTTGGCTTTGTTTTTGCGATGGTCAAATTAGATCGATTCGAAATGGTTCCCAAAGCACGTTTTGCTTTTTAGCGGAATCATACCGTATAAAAAAATGCGTTTTATTTTATTTATTTTACCATAGCTACAGCAATTTTTTTTACAAAACACTAATTGCTTATTATTTGTAAGTATTTTTTGTAAATTCCTTTCTAAGTTTTAAGTAGAAATATTACGCAAACCACTAAGTAAACGTTTGAAATGCAAACAACTCAAAGCAAAAAGCTCAAATTCTTACTAACCACTTTAATACCGGTACGAGTCTGGCTTGGTTCACAAGAAACCATACACTTAGTGAAATCAACTACACTGACTTGAAAAGACGATTTGGTAAATGTGCTAAAAGCAAGTTTATTTTCAAAGCTCTATCGTTACTATTTATTGCCTTTTAAATAGACAAGAGTTCCATTTAAAATTACAGTCGTTAAGTTTCGTATTTCGTAACCGTCAGATAATTTCTTATCAAACGTATTTATTTCTCGGAAATGATATGATATGGTGCAACAAATGCAGTTATAAAAGCCGTTCGACATCCATAAAACCAACAAAATTATTTAGATGCGACAAATATTACATGATCAAAAGTGCCGATCTGTAAGGTACCTAATGTATGTAAAATGCGGAGGTGGAGAGGTTACTCCCGGTCACAACTCGGCATGACCCTGTATCTTTCCGGGAGGATGACGATACTGATTTCAAAGCTATTTATAAAGTTTTGCTCAAAATGTTCCATGTATGTTCCAAGAAATATCCCCATAATAAGGCTTGCGGTAAGCGTCAGCTAGTAGCTATTAGTCACTTTGCATTCGCGCTGCACCTACACTGCACGGATGAGTACTACGAAGGAATAGTAGTACTACGTACAGTTTGCGAATACGAATGATGTCATTGTTGCGGTTACGCATCTCACGATAATCCACGACTTGAGCAGTAAAATTTCGGAGCTGATGCGGAGTGATTCAGCGTCCTTCATATTGGTTTTAACAGCTCTCAGGTAATCTCAGGTAACTTACCTCCACTGATGGCTTAATCAACATTTTGGTTATATATAAGATCAATCGCGCTTTTTCCTTCAAATGTTTGATCACATAAATCTGACTGACATACTCAAACATAATTGTTTTCAAAGCACTCCGACGCGGTACTTGTTATTGAATATGAGCTCACTGCACAGTCGGTGCATGCGCAGAATTAAATGACAACGGCTCGCAGTCGCGGATGTGGTCGCACGCAGGCATGCAGTAGTCACTATTTAGTAATCTGTGACGCAGGCGCAAGGAGCAAGGCACGCCAAGGCATTTCTTCGGCAAGGTCGCCCCTTCGTCCCTTTCAAATACGGCACCACAAATTATACAGCATCTAGAAGAGCTGTTAATGCTCGTGCATGATCATTTTGTAGATAATTATAGTATTTAAGTTAAGAAAGGGAATGCTCTTTATAAAAAGGAATTGTAATAGTTGTAACAAGTTACGTAAGAGCAAAAAGAAAGGCTCGGTATTCTTAAACAAAAAGGTTTCCCAAGTTCTTTGTGATAATACGGTTGCCAATTGGTGTAATGTTAGAAAGTGCAGACTGTTATATAAAAAGATCTAGCAAACAATATCACATTGCTGAAGACAGGCACATTACATGTACCCGTAATGATGAGGACGCGTAACCTGACCCTTCTACCCGCACGTAACATGCGTACACGGCAGATATTTATTTTTGATTATGTTGGAACAGCATTTTTGATAAACACGGTTATTTTTGTCAATTATAATGATGAAGTTCAACCTTTGAACTCAGCTCCTTATTTTTGCTGTAATAGAAAATTACTAAGACTTACATACATCATTGCAAATAAAACCTATTAGGTGTTGAGTTGAGATGAGAACATTACATAATATGGGCTACACAGCTCCAATTTTAATGTATTCTGACTAAGACTCGTTACTATTTAAGTTCATCTATTCACAACTATCTAACGACGACAATTTTCTTTATCGAACCACCATAGTCAAAGGAAATGCCCAAATATAGAGCATCCATAATCAGGGGTCTGTCCACAGATTGGCCAGTTTCCATGCGCGTGCGACGCCGGCGATCGTCTAGAAAGCCTCATATAGCGCAATAATGGGCGGAAGTGACATCTCGCTTCCGGTGGTGGCGCCATAATGAGACCCCATAGAAGTCTACTTTTGTATATTTTGTTTGCCAAATTCGATTTTTGAGTGTGTATTAAGATAGTAAACTTTTGGCAAGATCACGCAAGATAATTTTGTAAGAATGGGCGTAAATACTAAAGATTGAAAAACAAATTTTCTTTTTTTTTTCTGGAAATTTAAAAAGGCTATTATGAATCATACCTAGCTTTAATTTTGTTACGTGTAAGTATGCCCTATATTATTTTTACAAAGAAGTCCTCTACTTAGAGTTCAATGACTGCGTGTTTACATGACTTTGCAATGACAATATTAAGCGTAATTCTGTGGTAAGTAGTTTCCTCCGAGTTTCCCCGGTCAAGTTCGTTACACCCAGTTATAAGTAGCGAGTTCCCGCCAAGCAAACACACAATTATCTTCATGTCATTTTATAATTACCACATAACATTCTAACTTAATCTGCATCACTAAGCAAAGCATCCACAATATGGTTCCGATAGTCCTTAAAGTTGTAGGTGACAGCGTAATCGATGCCGAAGCGCTGAGTGCATCTTCTTTGACGGCTGGGTCTTGCAGTCTTATGAACTTGCTCTTCTTTGATGACACGATATTCGTTGTCTTGAATTCGATTGACTAAAACAACTGGACGTCGTTGTTTTTTGGTTTTCTGTTGGTTGCGATTCCGCAATCGGTTATGTGGTTTGTTTTCCTTCGGTTCGTTAACCTTTTGCTTCTCCGTTCTGAGTTGTTGCTCGACGGCTGACTCCAACGCTACCGCCTTGTTCACCGCCGATGCGAAACTTAGCTCTCCTTCGTTAATCAGCATGTGCTTCATTGCCTCGCTCTTCAGCCCGAAGATGAACTGATCTCTCAAAAATTCATCCGTTTTAAAATTGCACGTCTTCGATAGTTGTCGCAGAATTGTCACATACTGTATAACGTTCTCGTTCTCTCTCTGAATTTTCTTTCTGAACGTGTACCTCTCTTTGAGTACAGATGGCGTGGGATGCAGATGACTCTGAACTATGTTCACCAGTTGCTGGTAAGAGTATTCCGCAGGTTTCCTTGGGTTGCAGAGTTGCCGCATCAGCTTGTAAGTGGCGTCATCGATGCAGGCTATCAGAGTCGCCACCCTCATCTCCAGCTTCACATCATTCACCACGAAGTACTGCTCCAGCCGCTCAGTCCATAAACTCCACGATCCAGTAGCTAGATCAAAATTCGTCAATCTGCCAACTTTCATTTTAATAGTGTTTACTTATTTTTATCCGTCCAACCCGACCGGTAGCTGAATCAACAACTGAGCGGAACTGTTAGGATAGCTGAATTCCGAAACGTAACGCTATCTATAAATGTTGACGACACTCACAAAGTGTTTTTACATCAACAAAATAATACTGCCTACTAGGCACTTGGCTGATTCAATGTTCTGTTTTTGTAGAATTGACTTAATTATCTAAAATTAAAGTTTATTCTCAAAAATCTGCTTTATGATGTATTGTACTGTGCTGTGACAGCCGCACGTTGTCATACGTAATATGTCAGGAGTTTTGGTCAATATCACGGAACAAGAAGGAAAACCGTGTCGCCCAAACTGGCAAAATACCGCATGATCGAGTGGCAAATGTGAGAACCATCTTTCATACAACGGAAACTATCTTTGATACCTGCTAACTACCGAGAAGCGTTATGTACGGACCACTTTTCAAAGCATGAACTAAGCACCTTTTTCCGCGTCATCAAAAAAATTGCAGCTCCCAGCGACAATGCATGGTGCGCGCGCGCATGTGCTGCTCGAGCGTGGGAAGACGGCGCACATTGTGCCTCTAACCTCACTTGAAACACGTGTGCGAATTACAGCCTTATATCGAACAGATAAGGGTTAAGAAATACGAGCAAGTTGATCGACATGTTTGTTAGTTTGTTTTAATTAATTTGTCCATTGTTGGTGCAGCGGTCTCAAAACCTCATCATAAAGCACCCTGTCAGAGCTGCAGTTTATTTATTTTTAAAGGAAAACACATCGTCCCTTATTCTCGTAAAGATTTCATAGTCGCTGATCGTCAACTAGGTCTTAGCAAAATTACGTTACGTTGTAGAGGTACAGTACAAGGCCTCGTAGAATTTCCAGTTAAAATAGGCAAATTAATCAGATCCGTCCATGACCAATACCGTCGATAATTCTGCGACTACCGTTGTAAAATCACAAGGTTTTTTTCCAATTAGTCGATATGAGAGAGTTGAGTGAATCGGGGGCGGACCGCCATTGTGTTAGCACCGAGACTGCAGACCGGTGGGACCGAGTTCGAGTCCCGTGTCAAGGAAAAAATGAGGTACGAACATGCAACCAAGCTCTCACATTGATCAAAAGAACTGATGCCGCACACTTCAGGTACAACTAAGTTTTATGAGAAAATGCTATTGAAATAATAGGTACCTACTAAGACGAGATAAGTACCTAATTAAACATAAATACCCTTTGTGATGAACACGCGAAAAATCATTTAACGCTGAATAAAAAAGATATAATTACTTTCATACCGACAGTAAAACAAAACAAAGACTTAAGAACACTCGTTATTTGTTTAGTTCGAAATGATGAAACATTAACTACAAAATAACAAAGGAAGATCCAATACTTGCAGCTACACTTACCAAAACAGTTTAGGTAATTATAAGTTGGGCAACATACAACATAACGAGAAGCGAAGATTTGTTAGCTTGGATTAGAGCACACACATGTCGGCTGTAAACATGAAATACTGCAACCAGTTGTGTGAACATCAAAAATAATGATGAGAAAGGAAAATCTAAGACAGACATTCGCTCACATAGGGAAACCCTAATTTTATATTTGCTATAGGTTTTTATAATTTTATTTATTTTATTTTATTATTATGTTCCATTTCAAATTCATTTGTAACTCATACATACATACATACATACATACACAAATCACGCCTATATCCCAGGCGGGGTAGGCAGAGCGTCAACGACCGTAAAATTACGGCCGTTATCGCCACGTCTGACAAAATGTTTGAGGGTCGCTACAGACAAGTCGTGTATCACTGTAGTGACAGGATGTCAGTCTGTCGCCTAAATATGTAATACACGAAACCCTCGAGTCCCTTAGTCGCCTCATACGACACCCACAGGAAAGAAATGGGATGATGCTATTCTAAGCCGGCATCACACGGCAAAATTTGTAACTCAATTTCATTTAAATAGGTATCTGCAAAACAAAAGTTAATGCCAGCGTGCCTCTCTAGTTAAAAATCTTTGCAACGTCTATCGCATAAAGCTACATTATCAAAATCAAAAATTTTGAAACTCTCCCACGTGCTAACACTTTCCATAGCGCGAGTTGAGCATACAATGCGCAGGCGCAGCGCGAAGGCGAACCATAGCGCGTCATTCTCATCATTGTCGCGGTATCTCACTCGGCCATCGAATGTCAGTGTCGCCTTAATTAGTAAACCACTGAAGGCAACCACGGCAACCCCGCTGAGCACAATGTCGAAATCGTTTCATTGTCACACAGTTCTCAGGCAGGGGATAAAACTGATAAATGATTATGAATGAATTGAAATTTTCGGTGGGTTATTGCGCTGAGACAAAGATTCACTACTTCTTCTTCTTCTATAGCCACAACAGTCCACTGCTGGATAAATTGAGGGGTATTACTATACTCACCTTGCTTGGTAGGTGGATCGGCGAGCGCAGTGCAAGATATTGTAGGTATTCACAGAGAACGCTGCTGCGCGTTCCCTGTATTCATCCCTTAGTCGCCTTTTACGATACCCATGGATAGAAATGGGGTGAAGCTATTCTTAGCCGATGCCACACGGCACATGATTCTTCAGTTTCCCAGTCCTATGGAATTACAAACTTATTGCTACAGTGGGAATACAATCCAACGTCATCAAACATCAGCCAGATAGAGCCATAAAATTTCTTGGAAATACACCAAATTTCCGTTTACTCAGTGCTGTAGGAAATATAAATTCGGTGGTCTAATGTAAATACTGTTTAAATATACATAATTTCGATAAGTTATCATTATCAAGCATTAAGTCAACATCAACATCCTGTGTGACCTTCCGGAGACCAATAAAGATTTATATTTATTTTGAATACTTATCAAACATTTAACTGGACAAGGTAAAGAGTGAAATATTTATAACGAAAGTAACACGCCGACAGGGAGCGGCTGGTAGCGACTGGATGACGAAAGCGGGCGATCGTGCCTTGTGGGAGGCCTACGTCCAGCAGTGGACTGCTATGGGCTGATGTGATGTGAGCACGTCGTTGTTAGGAAACAAATTATGATCAAAATCATATTACGAAAGAAGTTTGTACTTAATAAATAAAATAAATCTGACGCTAATAGAGAAGTATGATGATGTTTACCAAACGAATACTCCTAACATGCTCTAATGATCCCACGATCGGTCAGCAACAAAGATAACCTATGTGCAATCAAAATAGCACATCACGCGCAACAAACAACCTATCTTCGGTGATCATCTCCATTATATTATAACAAACATTACGCTCAGCTGTTGCAAAATCAATTATGCATGTAATGATGTGCAGGTAACAAACGAAGCAAACTTTGTTGATCCCTGTCAACCTCAGAACAGATAAGTCTTGGATGTGCACACTATTCTTCTTGGGTGTACACTGTTAAACAAAAACTTGAAAAACAATGAAATTTTTTGACTTTTGAAGGCTTTGTATGGTCATATCACCATTGACACTGAGCCTGCTGCAACAACGATAGCCGGCGAGTGTCGTCTCAAGGATGGAAGAATACTACTTATGTCAGTTAGAAGTTGTACTCACCGTACGATGTGACAGGTCGGTGACGGAGTCGTGGCGGTGGTCGAGGCTGCCGAGGCTGCAGCAGGAGGCAGACGACGCCAGGCTCACGGAGTCGGCGCGCTGCCGGTGCGGGGACACCGCGACGTGCTTCAGCATCGCTGTAACAACAACAACCACTATTTAAAATACAGGATGAGTGAGGTTCCGGGCGTCAAAAGAGCGTATATGGATCGGACGACAGGACATCGTCCTGTCTGGTGCCCCAAGTCCTGCTGGCAATATCTGGTGGAGGCTGATCTCTAAGGCAATAATTGGGTGGAGGTGGCGCATGACAGGGATCAGTGGAGGAAGCTCGTTTCCGAGGTCAAAATCCATTTCGGGTCACTGAACCAGAGAAGTTAGTTATTTAAAATACAACCAAACACTGAAATAGTTATAAAAAACGCAAGAATAAGAAACACATCAGATCACCAATTTAAAGATCTCGAAATATTCCTTATTTTGCCGTGTACAAACAAATCTCACCGGAAAAAAGTATCAAGCCCTTACATAGCGAAGGAAGGTATCCATACAATTCACAGTATCTACACAGATTACTCCACACACCATCCGCTGGATAATTACATAAAAAGTATCTCAGGTGTAATAGCAAATGGGACTTAAAGGTGAAGGCGTCACAAGAAGCACACTAGTGGATATTGAGCCGGATTCTACACAACCTTGAAATGCCTTGAATGTGCTCAAGGAATACCTACCAATAGATTTGCGGTGTTGTAACCGGATTTTCCATAGTCTTCCATTGCGTACAACATAACTATGTACTTGGATAAGGAAAATAATTACGAAAATTTGCAATATCTAGATAAAATCTTTTAAATGTAGATATCAGCAAGTACGTTAGCATCAGTCAAGTTTTTACATAGTTTCATCTTATCTTACGCCAACTTAGAGTAAACATGCATCGTTCTTTCGTTATTGATCTTTAAATATTTGATTGTAAGCTAACATGAGATTGGACATTGAACTAACAGTCAAGAGACCGGATGTCGCTTATCATCGATATGCAAAAACGTGTTAAAATGCGCACCACTTTGACTTCTCGAAACTTGATCCATCAGCTAAGTGGTAATAAAGAGTTTTGAGTAACAAATGCACCGTACACACATGCTGTTCACTTGTGGGCTCCAACTTGACGTGGGACCCCATATGGCGTTGCAAATGCAGCATCCTTTATTATCTTAAGGGTCCCGGATGCATCCAGGGTTTTAAGTACCTGATCCTTTTGTATCTATTGTTAAACTATGGGACTTCCTGATCGTAATAATGGAAGTCGATTGGATCGATAATTGTAACGTGATATGTTGGAAGCTATAAGTTAAAAATTTATTGATCTAAGTTGAAAAGCAGACAGAATGAGCCCTATTCAAGCCTTCGAAGGACTAAAACAGTAGGTGTAACTTGGTCCAGTCATGATTGATTGTATTATAATGTTTCCAATTTGCATACCATTGGATCATCATTAAACTAAGTATTTAACTTATTTAAATAATGACCTACAATGTACCTACTGGTTTGTTAAAATGACATTGATAGAAGATTGATGATGTGAAGAGACTGGCGATAAATCAAGGGTGGCCTAAAGAACTAAATCTATAGGTATGAAGACGACAACTCTAGCTTTGGGGAAAAAAGTAGTTATAAAAATCTTGTCAACCTTTTGTTAGATGCTATGCAATATGACATCTTGAATTCAACTCCGTCAATCGGTGGGTTGCCTGGCAGGCGGGACGACGGCACGCGCATCCGGCGGCGCATCTGGACACTTATATGTTTTTTTTAAGTCAATGGATTTTTCTTCGTTGTGATTGTCTTAGAAGCTGGTTATACAGACTCTACAGTTCAACCAGTCCATGATTCTATTAGAAAATCATCTAAATATCGAATTTAGAAGAGGATACTCTACATTGAAGACGAAAGCGTAACGTAATTGCACGTTTCTTAGCAGTAGTTTCGATTCAATTAGAAATCACAGCTGTAAATAACAGTCGTAATTTGTCAGAATTACGGGCATCGTATAAAAGTAGATTGGATACGTCTATATAATTATCTTTATTTATGAAATGAGCGTTTGACTACATAAAGTTGGTCCTCTACAATGAGTAGAAGACAAACCACAATGAACTTATTACAGACATACAATCGAGTTTTTTCAGAAGAATTTATTAGGTCTGTGGACGACTCGGTGACCCACACGAAAAGAAAGAAAGAAGAAGAATTTAAAAGAAATAGTTAACGACATACTCCAATCACACGTTTTTTACCAAAAACCCTATAGATCCTTATTAATGCAAAACCAAATTCAAGTTAGCCGAGTGCAAACGTAGCAAAACAACTGACAATCTTTGCGCGTATCTGTATTTAATCTTTTAATTAACTGCCGAACGAGTCTGATATAATAACCAAATCTTATTAAGCTTCCCACAGACCTTACCGGTTTTGATACTTTTGTTATCTTCAACAGAATTTAACTTTCCTAAAATCGTATATATACAAAACCAAATTGGTTGTTGGGAGGTATTCCTCCAGATCGAGATCGCCTACGTAGTGACCAAACGCATCGGCTCTTCACATCTCCCGGAATGTCGACCAATTATTTTTTCAATTCAACTGCTTCATTATTTTGAGCACTGATCCACCCTCGACCGATGCAATTATTTAATTTCAATACGATGGCTCTTATATTTTCAATTGTTATTTTCATAAAGACACCGCATGTGACAGTATTTTAGACTATAGTTTCGTTTGAACGCACCTACACTAGCGTACTTGCTACTGATATAGAAAAAGACAATAATACCTAGTAACATGATATTACGTCATCTACTGCTGACTTAGTAATCTTTATCATCATAACAGAACTTGTAAGTTTGTAAGTGATAGTGATCCATAGAAGGGAAGTATAGAGGAAGTATAAATAACGGCAGCAGACATTTGATTGATGCGAATATTGTTTATCTACAGTTACTTTATTAAGATTCAAAACAAAGTAGTCATTACAATAAACTATTAAATTAAAGCATGGAGTCATCCAGTTCACTCCTCTTTAAGTGGTAGAATAAAGGTTATCAATAATTTAATCAAATTCATAGCAACACATTATGTAATATTCCTAAGTACTTGTGTGGGAAGTTGTTACACCTACTTAACACCAAATAAGAATTAACCAA
Source organism: Keiferia lycopersicella (assembly GCA_029255805.1). NCBI lineage: Eukaryota > Metazoa > Arthropoda > Insecta > Lepidoptera > Gelechiidae > Keiferia > Keiferia lycopersicella. The sequence goes on from JARACZ010000003.1 coordinate 17,751,103, forward strand.
ATAAGTTAGCACAGCTGGAAACGATATCGAACATAATTTACACAAAATTATAGAGTATCAAATTCAATAGGGCAAAAGTAGGCACAAAAATATAAAAATTATCATAACTTATTTGAACTAACATCATATTATGATCGCACTATACTCAACATCTATGTTTATTTGCAAGGACCAAATATTTTATAGTTAATGCAATAAAATTCCAAGCACAATACAAAAACGGAACGAATTAAACACCTCCTTAAACACGTGCAGAAATATTTATGCGAGATTGAAATGAAACACAAGAACGCAAAACAGTGTCGATGTGAAGTAAACATGTCGAATAAATCCATAACTTTGATGCGTTTTCAAACAAGTCAAAACTGATCGAAATAAGCTCAGGAATGCGAGCTAAGCGAATGGAGAAACAAGCATACCACTACCACCTAGGAAGATTATTTTCTTACTAATGGAGAGATTTTGATAGAAGAGTTCAAAAAGAATCGCATAAACTAAAAACGGATCATTAAAAAGCCAACTGGTCGCCAACAATTCACAATAAAATAAACGATTCAGCAAAGTAAAGGAAGTAGCTAAATCCGTAAGCTTGCTTACCCCTTTTGTTTAGAAAAGCGAACCTGCGTCTAGTTTGGGAGGCAATGTCAGCGCAGTGCATTACGGGTCGGATGTTATTGTTGCACAAAGAGAGGAAGTTTGTGTCTCGCCACAAATAGTAAGTAATTCATCTGAACATTCCGAAGTTATCGACCACGCTTCATTGCCGATTGGCAGCACAAGGCCCGCGCCAACTGCAAACACAAATCAGACTGGAACTGATGGCTGTCACGTCGAGGACTTAGCTCGTGGCGAAACCTAAGTAAAAGCTAAAGCTGAACGAAACGACATATCGGATCGAATGATGACTGTTGAAATAACAAACGAAATCGAAGAGAGTCGAGCATATTGCGGTTAGTGAAAACGTGTGCCATCACTATCACACATGACACTCAATCGATCAACGCACGGATGACTGTCATAATCGAGTAAGACTATTTATAAAACTATCATGATCATCGAGATCGGACGTACGTAAATGGTCGATCGGCATAATAAAATTGAAGATTTTTTCTCAGAGTAAAATGAGGAAATGTTGAGGTAGATAGTAAATCATAACTTGCGAAACCTCTAAATTTAAATTTTATGGCTTTACATTTTACGTAGGCAGATGCGGCAGTTAGCATCGTAAGTTCCCTAAACTAAACGAGTTACCGTCGCCGCATCCGACAAGTTAAAAATTTTACGATCCGTTCAAAGCCGTGCTAAATACGGACTAATTAATAGGAATCTGGAGGAAGCTATTAACGCACGGGATGTGTACGGTATGTTACTACACTAATCACGATAAAATATAATATTTCGTGGGCAGTGGCGAGTTTGACGTCCATCTAACTAATAACATGGTACCACTAAATGACCGAGGATTACGGCACGCACAATTTCCTGCTTGAGGAATGTCACGGCTAGGTTTCTCATTTCTAGAATCATAACTCTTGCCCCTATCATCTACATCAACACAAAATATTCCTCGACGATTCTTTATCTCTAACTTAAATCTACTGCCTACAGCACTGGTGCCTCACTAGCACTGCGCACATTGTCTATTTTCGTCAACCCACAAAACAATATTCCAGAAATTTGCATACCCTGCGCGTGCTGGTTGGGTCGGCTGCAACCTTGGCAATGCCAGGTCGATAGCTCCTGCTGCCTCGTTGGCATGCGACGCAGCGACTTCGCTGGCTGATGTGGTGACATGAAACACCTAATCCATTTCCGGGACAGAACATCACTCGAATGTTTATTTTGATCGCCATATCACATGGCGTGGTAGAAAGCGTGAAATGAGTCTTGGTAAAAATAACGAGATTACCATATCTAGCTTCAAAATATTTTGCCGTGACCGTACTCGGTGAAAATTTCCAGCATTTATAAATTATCGTAAACGCTGTAACTGGTCAAGTAAACAATAATTTAGTTTGCAAGTAAATCCATTAACGTCGCCTATTTGACGACCTACTAACACAGATAATTAAGCAAACTTGGAAATAGATATTTGACGGGATCAACGTGAATGAATCAAATTTAATGTGAGATGTTAAAATGATTAATGATGATATCGAGCTATCTGTAGTTATTATCTAACTTAATGTTTCATAGATTTCAATGAGATGTTTTCATTAATAACCCACACGCGATTCTTATCTCACATTCCAACGTTATGATTAGTATATTAAACATTATTTATTAGATGCAAGAAGATTGCGTTTTATGCCACAATCAATCCAATTTTCTATACAGTTGATGCGTGCAACCCAGTTATATTGATAACACAAAGAAAACAAACAGTTGCCATATTTATTCAATAAACTGTAATTGAAGGTGAATAAAAACAGCCTCATAATGACAGCAATCAATTATCTAGAGCCGCTGTTAAAGTCAATATCGTGTTACAGCGTTTCACGCACATCATACTGACCCATTAAATTGAAATATTGACTGTGGCTTGCCCAATCTGCTTTACATTTTGTAAAAACAGACTCATTTAAATGCGAGATTGGATTATTAATTTTGATGAAGATGGTGATATCTGAGTCACACAAATTATCCAAATTATGATTTATCGCCGGATAGTTTATTGCTGATGCAAATATTTTACAGAAAATAAAAATCCGAACTGGAATATAAGAAAGGTGTCCCTTTGCTCCTAAAAAGGCAGACAACCTTAATCAAAATTCGCGTCACCTAAATCGCATTACAGTTTATAAATAACCAAAAGCATCGGGTCATCGTCTCGAAACTCGAACCTAAAGCCTTACAGAGGGCAGCGGGTGCAGAGGGACTGAGGAACTTCACCGCTGGTAATTCAATAGCGGCTATTGAATAGCTGGTGATAGTGATAGGGACCCTATAGGGCTTGAAACAAACCACTCGTTATCATGCATATTGGATTACGTTGGATCTGTGGCTTGATGTTTTATTTGCTAAAACGGGCATTGACTTCTAGCTTAAGAAAGAAAATTATACTGAACACTGATCGAGAAGGGTTTTCAAGCACGCAAATAAAACTATAATAAGATATTTTAGATTAGATTTGAAAAACAAAATAAAAAAGCAAGAAAAGAAATTGACGCCAAATACAATGTTATGATGAAAAAGTGCTAGCCTAATGCGGAACGGAAACGTAGTCTTGCAAAAAAAAGTCGGAGTGTCAAAAGAACCATCAAGAAACGAGGTCTGCATGCAAATGGATTAACCAAGCCAAGAGGTGGCTCTGAATAGCGATTAGATTAGCTACTTACTAGAGCAACAATATCAGATAATTAGACAATAGTATTTAGAACGGTAACTAACTACTCAAAACAAATCTAGTTGAGAAAGGAAAAGGCAATCTTGCACTTAATAAAACGATAGACGAACTTTTAAAAAAAGGCAATCGTTGCACACCGTTATCATTTGTGAAAAGTGACAAACACCTGCCCGAAAATGAAGTGGTATCAGACCATGACGAAGAACGAGTGAAGAATGTGATATCATGCTGGATATCGGATTCCCCGGAGACATCGCACATTCTCCTCACACTCGACGACGCTCGGACAATTACTCCACGACAACCTTGCGACGTGAACGACACGTACAATGTCTCCAATATCGATAACAAATGAAACATCGCATCCATCGCAGAGTTTCTATGCAGAAATGTTCCATAATATTAACTAGAACACGCAATGCACAAGATAGATATTCGGAGATATTCGCTGATCGTATTGCTGCGTGCGAGCATCTTCGATCTCTCTATTTGGTATTTGAAACTCTACGAAATAATTTCTACCGCATTTTCAGACAGTGAAATCTATTTTGTATGGATTTGTTGATTTCTTTACGATGTTTCCCGACTCTAGTTATATTGTTTCTTCCTACTAAACTACTAGGATCCTTCTACTAACAGGATAATCTATGCTTAAGATAAGAAAACTTCAGAGCAATAAGAGCACTAAGTTAATCCTTTTCTGCAAAACAAAATCACCACGACAACGTGATATGAAAGTTAAACGAATTAAAAATTGTTATCCTCGAAACTGATATCAGAAAGAAAGTGATTTAGATCGACAAGTATGACGAAACCAATTCCAAATGCAATGATTAGCTATATAAGACAGTGTGAATAGCGACATATGAAAAGGAAAGCCACACCGCGGTCGGTGAAGGAAACTAAGAAAACCGCAAAAACAATAAGTACCGCTACTGTGGACTGCGTAGCGGCTTTCTCACGGTATTTCTCTTATATCAATCACATGTGGTGCTGCAAGTGTTACCTGTTTCTTCTTATATGGTTTAATAGAAACATATTTTATTGAAAAGATCAAGGGCTTTAAAATTGCTTTGGATTCTTTTCCATACTCGTATCTGTCTTGCTTCTTAATAGGGTTTAATACGAATTCTTTGTGTATATTAATAAGTCACTTTCTAGACATGTGTAGATTTGTTAATCTTGTAGAGAACACTAAGTTAAAATATGTATATGCTGCTAAATTTATGATTATAACAGTACCTACTTAAAGAATAAAAATTCTTTCATGTAACTGTATTCAGTGCCAATTTTTTTGTTTTAATATCATTTAAAACAATGGTGCCGTTTAAAAAAAGTTACGACTCTAATTCCATTTAGACTTCAGCCTTGGTTTTAAAACGTTGTCTTCTGGATCTAATTGTAACTGTACAAGCCAAATAGTTTAGCAATTACATACATTGTCGTTGTTATCAAGCGTAATTATTCTTCGCCGTCCGTAGTTATGTCATGGCTATTTGCTCTTTCACTACTGGTCACCGCAACTCAAATAATTTGACCATTTTGAACACATTTGTTCTCTAGAGATCAAAATCTCTAGAATGGAATCTTCATAAAAATTACTGGTCCCATATTAAAACCGCTTAACCTGCTGTTGATGCAGCGCTATCGCAGAGTGTAAATAACTTGCCTACAGAACCATCGTCTTTCAAGTGCTCATATTTTTTGCCTAAATTATACCAAAATGAAATAATGAGACATTGTGCGACCATCCACAATGGTCACCGAAATTGTAGTAATCCCAGCGATTAACTTTCTAGCTGCGTCTGCGCACGATTGTCGACCGACGCTCATCACGCGACATTCGAACGTAAGAATTAAACATAATCATATAACATTATAAACTATTCTCTTTTACTCATAATATTATCAAAGAATATGATACCAGATGAAGAATTAAGAGAATAGTTTATCATCATTTCTTTGATCGTGTCGTCCCACGTCTGATCACAAATACTGAGAGAAATGAATAATCCACAGAAGAAAGGATCTACATGAGGATCGAATGTGTCCTTTTAAAGGAAACGGAACCGTTAATGATTCCAGTTTAAATGGGCAACAGGGGTGATGACAAGATATCCTCGTTTAAGGATATAAGCAGTAAAAGTAATATTACATTCGTTTTTAAAATTATTCGTCTTCATCAACAGCATCAATGGTCCACCGCTGTATATATATGGGTCTTCCCAAAATACGGGGTGTTTGATATAGCAAAAATTGTAGGTAAGTATATATAAATATCTACTCTTAGTCTCGCCAAAAGACTTTTTTGTATCACCGCTTCTATTTTGTACTGATGCAGGCATTTATTTATTGTTATTTGCAATGTCTTTCTCGGAATGCTGCTGTATCAGTTATTGGTAAAGATGAGCAAGATTACCTTATTGAGCAGTACCTAAGTACTGAAATAAAAACCTAAATATGGTTATCGTAAACTCGATCGCTCGTTAGACGGATTACCTACTGACCAATAACATTCAATTAACTTCTGGCCTTGAGTTGATGCTGCTAGATTACTTCTTATTGGTAACTACCAACAATTGATAAATTAGTAACATCTTGAATAGAAGGCAAAAAAGTTCCTTTTTTGCTTGGTAACTCTATTAATAAATAAAAAAATAGAGGTACTTGCCTGCCTAATCCAAATTCAATTGATCAAAAGAAACATTGGTGTAAATATTATTATAGAGGTACAAGTACCTACTATCAATTCTTACAACAACTGTTTAAAAAGTAACTGTGAATAACATTTTATTTATTAACATTCAATGCAATCGTAACGAAAACAAATTGGTCGGGCATTGTATTGTCGATACGAATGTAGCTGATAATGATAAGCCGGCGCAAGCGCAGGCACTTGCACGTGGTCACCTCAGGTCACTGCCCAATGCATACAAATAGGAAACAGGAATTTGGGACACATTTATAATAACAGAACTCAATTTGTAGTCAATGTACAGTGGGAAGGAAGTACCTCGTAGATTCAAGGGTGATAATATTTTGGAGGAAAAACTAAAAAATATTGTTACTATTCATAACTTTATAAAACTTTTATCAATAAAATAGAAATAAATCATCACAAAGTGATGCAACAAATCAAATAGGATGCACTGATAAAGCAACGCTGCTCGTCCGTTGACTATGATGCTGATAACAGCTCAATACTACAAGATAAAGTTGAAAAACCATAAAAATGACTATATTGCTAGCTTATAAGATTTATGATAGACAAAATAACTTCACCCGGTCTAAGCCATTTGTTCAATGAATCAGAACAAAAGTTCGTAGACCTAGTGTCTGTCTGAGTGCAATAGCACCTAGCTAGGAGCCATTAGGGCTAGATTGGATAAACGCCACCTCTGACAAACATCCCCAGGACGTCGGCGATCCTAGACGTAGGAAACAACGAGCTAATGGTCAACTGAACGACAATAAATCCTTCCTCTCTGTCGGGTGTCAGAGGGGGCGAAGGGAAGGGGGGATACAGCTGCACGCAATTGAGACAAATGAGTGAGGCGCCAGGACGGTGACGGTACTGATCGGAGGGGTCCACTCAAGCTCAACTATGTCAGACTCGGATTTTGACAAAAAAAATGAAGATTTTAACTGCAAAAACTTATTAACAAATTCCAGAAAAGATAGAATCAATATTGTCTTCAGCCTTTTAGCCATATTTTATTTTCTCTCTTTAGCACCACCATAAACTTAACTAATCAAACAAGGATCGGCAGCTCATAAATTCAGGCAAAACACTGCAAGAAACTGTGGAACATTCAGAAACTAAACACATACGAAATGTTATCTAAACAAACATTGATATCAAAGCCACGAAGGGTTTAGCTTCAAGCGTGGTTTAACCTAGTTCGACTATTTGACCAAGCGTTATCGAAGCTCATAGCGAGGTGCTGAGCTAATAATAAAAGCAAACTTATCGTACGTACGTTTGTTCAGCCTTGACTTGAGCGGATGCTGGCGGACTATTGTTAGCAAATAACGAAAATATTGTATCAGAGCTTATCAAGAACTAGAACAATCCTAAACCTTAGACATAAACCAAACTCAACGTAATATGAAAGCTGTTATTTTTTTTTGATATTGTCCCTTGATTGGTAATAATAGGTACTCGATCTGAAAACTAATAATATAAACCCATAAATGGTGGGAAAATAGAACTCTTAAGATAATCAAATTCTATGACTGACTGAGACAATTAACGAAGGAATTTCCCAAGGCATAACTAACCTTAAAGCTAACAGGTCTCACTTCTTTTTAATTGGAAGTTAAATGCGTGCTCATGAGTTACTGCGGCGTGAACGTGGGTCCAACAGTTGAGCGAGAAACATCACAAGAAGAAATCATTTTATTCTTAATGTATTGTTTTTTTCCTGGATTCCTCAACACCCGTGGGGGCAATGTCCGTCCATTCAGTAAGTGCAACAAAAGATTGGAATTTTCTCGTTGGCGCCGCCTCTGCTTTTAAATCTCCAGTGGACTAGATGTAAAAAATTGATCAATCATTGTACTATTTAATATACGAGGGATTGAGTTCGTTTCAGAGTGACGCCCAAGAATGTGCCGCTCGGTGTTCACAATGACGACCGTCATAATCATAACTTATAAAAACATAGATTTCATAGTTATTCCCATGCAAATGTACCGCAGCAATAATAAAGTCCTTACAGATTTTATCAAAGAAGTAGACAATAAAGAAAACAAAGCTTATACAAATAATAAAGAAATAAACTTTACAGCCCTACACAGAAGCACAAAGAGTGAAACTGACGTAACTAACAATAGACCCATAGCGTTACATGATAAGGATCTGTAAGTAATTTCTTACAAGCTTATGGCAATGAGGAAAGCGTCGAGGAGAAAGAATGAAACAAACAAGGAGAAACTAGATGTGGAACGGAATTTGACCGAGATTTTTACACGACAGAAGCAGAGATATATCATATATCAATCAGTGACAACTGTGGAGCATCGAACGCACGAACATTGCAATTTGCGCATTCCGGAATATATTGAGCGACATTCGCGCACGCCATGCTCCATCGCACCTCCTCGCGTGTGCTGAAGGAATGTTATTAGCAGCTCAACACTGGATTACCACAACACCACACTTTCGCTTGTCTCTTACCAACTGTTTTGATTAACACGGCGAGAGGCAGGTTGGGCCACAATGACCCTGACTAATTTGGATTGCGGGTAGTTTCATATTATTTAAACTAACAATAACAAACATCTCAGTATCTGTAGCTAAGGCTAGTCGCTGCAAATATAACGCTCAACCACAGTTTGTTTCTCAATGTGCTCGGAGTTATACACGTGGAAGTAAGAAAAAGGTAAATACGACCCAACCGACCCCTAGGTGTAACAATTTCGTGCCACATAGGTGAAATGTAGTTTATATGTTTTTGTATTCTCAACAGGTCTTTTTTCAAAATGAATCGTGATATTCGTGAAGAACGGGGAAGGGGTCATAGTTCATCAAGTTCAGAAGGATCTGATTCTGATCAAGTTGATGATTTCGAGGACTGCGAGGGAGAAGAAGATCATGTAAGCGAACGAAGCCGGAGTGATACGGAGCAGGAAGTTTCTGACAACGACGATAATCCACTTAGCGTTCAGAAACAATCCTCGGAATCTAGTGCCCACTATGTTGGAAAAGATGGTACTAAGTGGAATAAACAACCATTTCGACAAAATGTGCGTACTCGCTCAGAAAATATTATAACACAAGTGCCTGGAGTACGGCCAGAGGCAAGGACATTTTTGTCAGAAATTGACTGCTGGAGTATTTTTTTCACGCAAGAAATGTTACAGAAAGTTCTTTTTTACACCAATGAACGTATAAGAGAAAAAAATGCATTATGCCAGAACCCATCTAAATTCTATCATAGAAAAGAATGTGACATGATTGAGTTGAAAGCTTATATTGGGCTTTTGTATATTGCTGGTTTGCATCGTTCAGGGCGTGAAAATTTGAAAGATCTTTGGGCATCAGACTGTACAGGCGTAGAAATTTTTTCCATGACTATGTCACTAAAGCGGTTTTTCTTTATTCAAGCTAATCTTTGCTTTGATGATAAATCTACTCGCAGCGAAAGACAACTATTGGACAATTTAGCACCTATCCGTGAATTGTTTGATACATTTGTCAGTAATTGTCATATTGCGTATATACCCGGCGAATACCTAACTATTGATGAAATGCTTATAGCATTTCGAGGCAGATGCAAATTTCGTCAATATATACCTTCTAAGAAAGCAAAGTATGGTCTGAAAATAATAGCTATGGTTGATGCTAAATGTTTTTATATACAGAACCTTGAAATATACGCAGGGAATCAGCCAGCTGGTCAATACTGTTTGAGCAATAAGCCTTTTGATGTTGTGAACAGAATGGTGAAACCTGTGTCAAAAACAAATCGTAATATAACGTTTGATAACTGGTTCACTAGTTACGAATTAGTAACACATTTACTAAAGGAGCACAAATTGACTTCTGTGGGAACATTGCGCAAGAATAAACGACAGATACCTCCTGAATTTCTGAAAACTCGCGGAAAAGATATGTTTTCGTCTAGGTTTGGGTTTCAAAAAGATGTTACAATTATGTCTCATATTCCCAAAAAGAATAGAGTGATATTGCTTATGTCAAGTTTGCACCACGACGGAACAATTGATGAGGCAACAGGTGAAAAAAGAAAACCAGAAATAAATACATTTTATAATGCAACAAAAGGGGGAGTTGATGTTGCTGACGAGCTGTGCTGCACATATGACGTAAGCCGCAATTCAAAAAAATGGCCCAAGACAATATTTTATTCACTTTTGAATATTTCAGGGGTTAACAGTTATATAATCCATGGGAAAAATAATGACAAAGTTATACCACGTCGCAAGTTCCTCAAAAATCTAGGCATTGCACTTGTAAAAGACTGCTTGTCTATGCGAAAAGATAACACCTATTTGCGCAAAGACGTACGTAAAAGGATCAGAGATTTGATTGGAGAATCACCAGAAGAACCTCCAGAAAAAGTACCAGGAGTTCGAAAAAGATGTCAGATTTGTCCAGCTAAGAAAGACCGCAAGACGACACATAATTGCACCAACTGCAAAAAGTTTATTTGTCCCCAACACATTGTTTGCTACTGTAGTCAATGTGCAGGTTTATTGGGTAATACTGATTAGGTATAAGTATATTTTCATAGTTTCATGAAGTTATTTTTCATAGTTTACATCTCTGTATACTCTATACAAATAAATATACATTTTTCTTATGTATTTATAGTTAAAAGTTTTGAATGTAGACAAATGTGTTCAAATCAGCCTTCCTTTCTTAAATGCAATATAAAATTGTTTAAACAAATCAACCGTTTCTTTTATTGTATAAAATATTTGTTTTATTTGTGTTGTTTTAATACATTTTGCAATAATTAAACAATATTTTATGAATAATAAGAAGTTATGAGGTGTTCCATTTCCGGGTCAGTATGACCCAACCTGCCTCTCGGTGTAACAATTTCCTGCCAGCCTCACGCCGGGTAGTATAAGTGGTGTATTGTGTTATCTGAAAGTAGGTTTGTTCGTGCTTAACTTATTATTCATTAAATCGTCTTCTCGCTAAATTACAGGCGCTTTTTGCGACTAACAAGATCTAAAGGCGACAAATTTAATGAGTTTCTGATGAATCATCGTCATTGGATATTGATTTTTGTGATTTGAGAGGTTCTTAGAAACTTTTAGAGTGGATTCTTCTGACCACAACTCTCGCAACATGATTTAGTATAATCTTTTAAAAGCATGGCAAAGAAACATTATTGCATGTGATAAACAAAGTCGCAGCAGATAAACCGCAGGGGATTAAAAACTAAGTTGCTATAATATAATATTTTACAGTATGTAATCTGATAGGATATCTATAAATCTTCACACAAAATTGGTGATTCATTTTATAATCTTCTGTCTTAGGTAGCTAAGTCTAAAGCAGTCAGAGTGAACTGAAAGCCGTGGTATATATTCACAACTACTTACAGTCGGAGCATACAATAGACATATTGACCATAACGCGCAGTCTGTCAGCAACAATAGACCATCCATCTAAATTATCCTTTGATTGATATCTCACCGTCTCGATTCCAATCCAGTTAAGGACAATGTAGGCAAGAGAGGCAACGAGCTGAATGTCGCAAGAACCACCCACGAGAGCGTGAGACTTCAGACTATTGTGTCCCAACTTGTTCTCACACAAAAATGTATGCAAGAGCCATCTGTAATAGTGGGCCAGAACAGCAGCCAGCAGAAACCGCGAGAATTGTTCACCTTTGCACAATGACAGTTCCCGATAGAAAATTAACAGCTCCATTGAGAATAATCCCTAATGATCAGTAAATCTTAGAACAATTTAACTCCATTGTTGAAAAAAGGCCACAGCTTCAATGTCAAAGCTAATACAATAAAACCGAGTTTACTAATTCTCAAAAGGGTTACCGAAGGAGTCTGCAAAGAAGCCCTAGCACAATATTCCAAGTATTCAAAAAAAGTTGATGTGTTTGGATTTACCTAAGCAAACAGATTCTAAAGCAAAGTCAAATTAGATAATTTAGCCCAACTTTTTCTTGCTATCCTAAACAAATATGAAATGTGTGATGGAATTTCTTATATCTTTGATTACAGTCACAAATTCAGTAAGAACAGTAAATTACAAGTCACACGAGTAAGTGAAGAGTTTTTGCTGCCAATAGTTAGTTGTGTAGAAAATAGATCAATGAACTTAATTGCTATTGTCTTGTGATGCTTTTTATCGATTGTCTGATCAAGCTGGCGGTTCTAAAGTCTCGTTCACATATTTACAGACTTAGTTCTATATGTAGCGTATTTCTGTAGTAGTTAGATCCAATAGTATCTAATCATTTAACGTTTATACGAGCAAGACTTGTATGTATATATAGTTGGGATGTCGGAATCGGCTCCAAATATATTCATGAAAATACGTATATAGGGGGATGTGAAGACGAGTAATCGATCTAGCTAGGTTTAATTTTGCAAAAATCACTCTGCACTTCATAAAAGGTCAAGATATGCTCGGTTCAGCCAGGTACTATGATCTTAATACCGCACCAGTTAACTATGCAGAAAACAAGAACTCCGCGTAAGAATCTAAATTACATGTCGTAACATCAGCAATTGCAGTAAAATTCAATTTAAACCAGATAGCCAATTACCCTCAAGCTCACATACTGAGCAATGAACGTTATATGTTCTTTCCTACAATGATACTAAACATTTATAATCACTTAGTAAAACAGACCACAAATACGATCACAGCGTTTACTTCGTTTGCGTTTAGAAACTTGAGCTTTGGCGGGAATGCTAAATCTAATTTAAAAGGTCAGGTAATAAAACTTTCATGACCCTACATAATTTTTATGTCCTTCGTCGTGTCAATGGATTATATTTTTGATTGCCAGTATTTGGCGACCGTAATGAAGAAGCAAGATTCGATTTACCAAGAAGCAAGTGTTAAGAATATTATGGGAGTGCTAAGTATTTTATGTTTTTCCGACTGAAAAAAACAATAGCTTAAATCTAAAATGCTGTTTTTATTATTTTAGATTTTATGAACGTGAAGATCGTGATTTTAAAACTAACAAGCTTTTCAAAAGACCTCAAACAATTTCTGGTAATCTGCTAAACAAAAAAAAAACACAGAAGGCGACGTGCTAAGGGATAAATGATGTATCCCACAGCCTTCGTTCGCGCCAGCTCCTCTATTATTATTTTCTCGGACGATAATTGTATATTTATTTGAAGTTCCCATAAACAATCTGTTGCGCACCGACAAAGGGACCGTAAGCGTTTCTCTAGGACCGCTATGGGATTTTAACACCATGAAACGGACGGGTATTTTAATACGAGCTTTGATAATGAGTATCATCTACAGGCACGAAAGACATGAGGATTGGATGATAGCAAAGATTTTCAGACAAAATTTCTGCCCTTTTCGCGGTCACACAAGCTTACGCATGGTAGAACTGTAGAAGCTAAACCTTTGTCTACGATTAGCAATGTTATGGAAAGAAAGCACATCTGGTGAATCAGCTCCAATTTTTCACGTTTCGAGGTGAGTCAGGTAACACGATTCATTTGGAATCTAGATCACAAGGAAGGTATCATTGCAGTAACAACGAAAGTAATTTTCTTGAGACTTGATGCGGAAAACAAGTCAATTACTAAGAGGAAGAAGACTTGAAGAAAATTAGACGTAATAATAGAAATTAGAGACAAGTGTGTTTTGTAGAAGTCGAGGAAAATTTAAAACATAAATTTTGAAAAGATAACAAATTAGAGGAAGATGAAAAGAAATGTGTCACGCCCCCGCAGCAATCTATCTTACAGTTGGAATACTTTGCAAGCTCTACTTCACATGTTTTAATTAAAGAGTCGTTGCAGAATATTTATTGTATGTAGGCAATAGGAGACACCTACCTGCTATTGTTAGTCTATGTAAACAAATCGAGGACATGCTGCTCTAGTAAGTGCCTGTAAAGTTTTTGTAATTCCAATGAGGCTGTCTGACCATGAACACATTACTGACCTATTTATAGTACCACTGAAGGGCGGGATTCTTCGACCTATTCTACTCCAAACACTTCAGATCTAATTAATGTTTTAATGCTGGCAAAGCAACTTCAAAACAAACGTGAACCTTACAAGTTTATTGTAAAGGAAATAGTAAATAACGATTGCTATAAAAATGCGTGTGGCCTCATAATAACTTTACTATGAAATCGTTCACCACAATAGACTATAAACTTGACGCAATTTTATATTGTCCGTATTCCGTGGGCGCCAACAGCTGCAAAGGACAAAGTAATGTTAACTTACCTGAAGAAATACAATCCAGTCACAAAGAGTAAAACAATTGTCACTGATAATTCAATCGGAGCCCTTGAGGGCGATCACAGAACAAACAGCATAGCACATTGCACAGTTGAATAATCCTTAGAGTTCGCTCGTTCGCACGGGATGCGCGGTCGCGGTCGGATCGTGCGCGCGCGGCACTGCAAGCGACGCGACAGGCACTCGGGCGTCGCGCGCGGAGGTTCGGCGCGGAGTGACTACGCTACCCACCATGCCAACCAACTCCGACCAGCCTGCAGATGCTGCGCCCGCGCAAAGCGATATTGGTTTTGAGGTTTTGTTGACCGACCCTTTTGTTCCAAGAAGATCCAAATGTGCTTAGGCTTCAGATTTGCCATTAGCATTGTTTAACTCTGCAGTACTGAACTTTAGTTCCTCATTTTGTTTTTGAAATCAATGGCTGACTCTACCTTGTAGGTAGTTTTTGAACACATCATTACAAAAACGATTCATTCATTTATTCAATAAGGATCCAATTAAAAACACAGGTATACAACTATGAATGAATAAATTGTACCCACACTTGCATAACCAATAAAAAATATTATGTAGAGTCAACTCAAACGTATACAACATGTTGGTCAATAAACATCCAATCCATCGATCAATTTTACAGCCCATTTCTCCATTTTATCGACTACATGCTGTTTATCTATTACAAGTATTACCTTTGACAGGTTTATTACCATTCTGTCTTATTAGCTGATACTCGCCGGACTCGTTTCTGATACCGATGCTCTCGATTCACTTCTCATGTTAATCAATATCGATGTCGCGTCGATTTTGTATCGGCATGATAATCCACCTGCTTTCGAGCTACTTGATATTCTTGTGGTTAGCACGTGGTCATTTTGTAGTCGCTTAGGGCTTCAAATTCCTTTAAAATTGCTCTATCAGGTTTAAGAGGTCCTGGTTCAGTGAGTTGCATATTGATTTCAAGTTATTATAGCGCTTATCTACTGCAACGGCATTAGTTATCAAGTAAAGTTTACAGGGTTAAAGGGAAGATAAATAAATATATACAAAAATCACGCCTAAATATCACTGGTGGAGTTGGCAGAGCGTTAACGACAGTAGAATTACGGTCGTTATCGCCACTTCTGACAAATTTTTGAGGGTCGTTTCAAATAAGTAGTGTATCACTATAGTGGCTGGTTCTCAGCCTGTCGCCTAAAATTACTATTGGTACACACAACAAAGGGAAGATAATCGAACAAAATTAATAATAAAGGGATAGTGAAGGCATAAAGAGTTACAAAATAATCAAGATATTAAACAATCGGACATCTCTGTTTGATTTATTGCTACATACCCGAAGTTACAGAATCCAAAGATGAGCCTCCAAACGATGCACAACTTTAGTTTTTGATAAGTATTTTTTTTATTTTGATCATAGGTTGTATCGCCTAACTGGTAAGGCAAGAACTAACAAGGTGTTCAGGACATTTGGTATTGCGTACCTAGTTCGCCTGAGTCACCGGCACAAAAATAACAATCAATTTACTTTATTACTCGCGTGTTGAAATAAAACTGTACTTTTATCGGCAGCAGCGCATGTGTGAGAGTATGTATTATAAGAGTAACGGTAACGGTAGAGGCTGTGGTGGAGCCTGTGGATGTTTTGTTATGGTGACTACTCCACAAGGCTCCAGCCATGAGGGGTTTTATCGCTGCCAGGGTAGTGTTATGTTATGGCTCTAGCGTCTCGTGAGTGCCGTTGCTCAAGTTCAACCTTCACCTTCCACGTGTAAGATTGTAACGTTACAAAATGACGAGTGTTTTCAAAATGACAATCGAAAGGATTTGACCAGCTGACGCAAAAAAAAATTGCAGAGTTGCGAAAGGTTTCTCTCGCGATAGGTTCCGGAGAGTCGTGCAATGTACTAAACGCAAAAGCTAAGGGTTTCCTCCAGATAGGTTATCTAAATAGGCACCTACGTCATACCACTCACGTCATCGTATGTATTTCCTCCCAACACAAGTTCTCCCAGCGTCTTCCTTGCTCAGGTGTTATCAGCTTCGTCATGTCTGCGCACGCGACGAGCGTCGCCATCCTTATCGCGGCAGATGCAGTCCTGTGTTTAGTAAACTCCATGCCACAATGCTCCACGTGTAGCGCATTGATGACTAGGTAAAGGGTTTTATTTATAAACTCGAATATTGTAGTTTATTGCAGATCAATTCAATTCAAAGTACTCTATGCAATTCAATTTCTTGTTTTATGGCGTTTTCATTATGATTTCGCCAGTATCAAGTTTCGGCGATGACTTTGATCAAATCATAATTAAATCAAATGTTTTCAATTACATGTCAAATGACAAATGTAAATGTGTCAGCCAGCCCAGCATACAGCGTCGTCCTTTACTGACATAATCTGCCAATCCCAAGTCTATAATTTTACCAAAATTTACCGGATTTAACGATTTACCTTTTTTAAGTATTTTTTTTAAACTACTTAAACTCTACATATTAAACCTATTTATAAAGATTTAAAACTCCCTTTATCCTCTAAAGCACATCGCTAAACGCCCCTGACGAACGTGAAATATGGCATCGCTCAGCGTTTCCCTGCGCCGGAGTTCCGCGTCACACACGGCTGCGCGCGCACAAAAAACAATGCTGTTCATACTGCGCAGGCGCAGGCGGGGCCCCAGCTTGCGAGAAGTCACGGTGTTCCTTCCTTGGTGGCTTGCGGGCACACCTCAAATTTGTTTCAAAAGATTGATATGCTCCAGTTGTTTCCTTCGTGATTGATGTTAAGGCATTTGTACTGCTGGGCTGGTACCGCAACTACTGCCATGATAGGCGAAGGCGGCGAAGGAGAGCTGTATGTTTGTACATCCAAAAACCTAATGTAAGCAACAAGTTTTATCACCGACTATTGCTTCTAAATTTCAAATATCATACATAATCGTGACTGATTGATTATAAAAGAATGCTTTAAATAAAGTGTAAAAATATTAGCTGCAAATATTTTAAGGGGTAAATCAGCCCATGAAACTGAACAACTTTCCCCAAGAAACATAGGTCGAAATATGTGATTTTTGTTTTGGACCTCCCATACAAATTGACTTGGTCGATTGGTAATTTTGTATGGGAGGTCCAAATTTTTTTTTTATATTTAGACCCATGTTCCTTAGGGTTCCATAGTTCCTTGTTTAGTTTTATGGGCTGGTTCACCCCTTAAAATATTTGCAGCAATATTTTTTACACCGTGTATATGTTCTAAAAAGCAAGTAAGTAAGGAAATGGAACACCATTACCAAAAATCAAAGTACCTTTCAGGAATGTCTATCATATCACCGTTGTATCGTGACCTAGATACTCGTAGAACTGAATAAGTTAATTTTTTTGCCATTAAGCGCTTCAAAACATCTTTCATTATGCGCACGGCTAAAGAATGGAATTCCCTGCCTGCGTCTGTATTTCCGAGTGCATATAACCTGAATCTCTTTAAGTCTAGAGTGAATAGGCATCTTCTGGGCAAGCTCGCTCCACCGTAGATCCCATCTCTGCTCTAGGGTAAGATTGGGGTCAAGAGTAAGCCCATCATAGATAAAAAAAAAAAAAAAAATTCAATATTTTGCCAATAATATTTTTATATTTTTGTTTGGCAATGCCGTTTTTACGGTTATATCTAATAACACCCTGCAAATAGCGATTTTTTGCTAACACCGCAATAACTTTTGTGGGACCGGTGAGGTAAGTAGCAAGTTTTTCCAGCAGTTTTTGCGTTTCATCTTAGTCCGCTATAAAACTGTATCATATTCATAAAAAGTATCAATTTGTATGAAAACAAAAAATATACAGCAGGTCAAGCGGTTCGTATGGTAGAGTAGAGGCATTCAAGGATTCGTCAATCTATAACTACACCAAGGATTGTATGGTAGGGCAAAGAATAAACTATTATAACCACAGAGCAGATTATAACACTCATTTATAAACTGTACTCCAGTTTACCCGTGATCATAGCGCTTGCAACAGTGTCGAAATATCAGGAACTTAATAAAATGAATTCGTCGGTAAGAACCCGTTAAAATTATAACTATAAATAGTATAGAACTAACTAGCTAATGTTAGAAGACTTGAATAAACGAAAGACGGACGTGATCACAGGGATTGTCGAAATCATGCACTAAGTGCTATCTAATAATGAAGACTATGCTGATGTGAAGCCAAGAAGAAAGGGTTTTAATGACTTCTAAAATAAGTCAAAACAAATATTGCTTTAGAAGATATATTAGTGGATATAAAATAACTATTAGTAGCTACTCGTACAAAGCACGGTAATCTACCGGAGGTGTTGCGGCGCGTGACCGCTGACTCACTCGAGGGAGATGATGACGCTAGCAGCGCACGCGCAGCCTCTACAACATACCTAATTGGGGAAAAACTGTTAAAAGATTTTGCGCCTTGTTATATAACACACAAAAGAGGTATGGAAACATTTTTCCGTGGCTTTTTTTCAAATTTTTGGATATTTCTCAACATTACCGAAAACGGTTAATGCCCGAAATAACCTGCTTCACTTTTTTCATTTACTTTATGTTAGCTTAAAATTACAATATTTGACTGTTATATATATCATGTAAGTTTTCCTTTTTTGTACAATAACTGCGGTCACTTAAATCATTCAATATTTACTTGTTTAATCAGTTGTTTGTTGTTTAAAATTACCACATGATTCACTGAAATAAATAGTATACTGACTTACTTACGTGCTAGGTAGCACATTTTCTGTGTTTATATAAATACTAGCGTAGTTACTTGTTTTTATTACGGTTTTATTCTATTTATATCCCATGAAACATTTAACACTTGTATCTACATACCTACTTACTTGGTTTAGCAATTTTCTGGCCAGCATTTTAAATATCTACATTACCTACTTTATAGGCAAGCATATCATCATCAGCCTATATCTGCTTGCCATAGTGTTCGTCTAGTTAAAACACACATTTCTACTGAAAGAATAAATAACCAATGACTTATTGCAGTTTAAAGACCCCATATAAAAGTTTCTTAGAACATTACTCATGCATGGCCTCCTTCATATGTCAGTAGCTACGGACATTCGAAATCGAATGTAATATTAATGCCCCATTACGTGTTGGTTTTATCGCAGCGACTTCCCGTGGCGAGCCTGGGACCGCGGCTTCGGAAGGGGAAATGCCCATACTGCACCAAGCGTGACCGCACTACTGATAGATTGGCCGATGGGATCCAGGGTATGGACTGTGACCGGGGTTGGATGGACGAAGACTTGGGCCGGCATTTTTGTTAGCGGTGGATCTCTTCGGTGCCTTTATGGATAATAGAGAATCAGGAAATTTACACTGGAATAGTCTGTGCTGTGGCTGCAGAATTGCCGTATACAAGTGCAAATAGCATTGTCAACGTACATTGATACGAGAAGAAGATTCGGATTGCCAATTCTCACATTTTCAGGAATTTACCGATGCTTCTCATCAAATCGGATCGGAATTGACTTGAGAAATAAATCTAGCAGAAAAGTGTTGCAAATCAGTAAATTTTAGCAGATATTCAAAAGAATACAGAAGATTTATTCAATAACATGCTAATTTGTCTGTGAATCAAAAACATGATAAGTTGATTGAAAGTCAGAACGTAGGTGTTTTATAAATCTACTTCACACGGAAGCAATATTAGTATTCACCTAATCATTGTTCCGTCCGATACGTACCTACAAACAGACAGACTACCTAATTACATAAAGTGATTATATGTAATGTTGAGTAACTACATTACAGGAAATCTAAGTTTTTTGGACAATTGAAATTACCATTCAAACAACAGACGGATGTTTATCGATGCATAACAAATACGATGGAAATTAATAATTTAGCAATCATTTGCAATGTTGCACACTACTCGTACCTATAACACACAACGCAACAAAATGCAACAGTGTCGGTTTAAAAAGAAAGAAAACTACTAGGAAAGAAAAGTAAATAAAGTAGATAGGGTAGAACTTAATTGACACTTTTTCAGGAGAGGACTTGTAACTTTTGGTCAACAAGTCTTGCATGTATCCTTTCATACGTTGTCTATTCTGCAACATATATAATTTCTGATAAAGGGTCTAGCAGCCGAGAACAAGAGTAATCCAAGAACAATAAATACTTATTGGACGTGCAATTTCTAGAATCATGCTTGTAACAATCTGACTCCAACACCTTGGAATGTTCTGTAACAACTGCGCAGTAGTCGCAATCATCACCGTGCAAATGATGGTCATTATTCCATCCACTTCATCAAGACGGCGGCGGCAATAAGGCATGGACCGAGTTCTTGAACTTCAGAAGAGGCAGCCGAGCGAAACAATACTACGCATTTTGGACTAGAATCACTGTGGTACTATGGGAACTTGTATTCAGAAATACAAAAAGGAGCCTATAAGTTAATTAATACTTACAGATACTATATTTAAGCATACAAATTAATCAGTATTATGATTGGCGATATTCAGCAGTGGGCTGTAACTTCAATCTGATCCGTTCTTCCCAGAACAGCTCCTAAACCTAGTCTCAAGTCAGTTGCCCCAAAAGAGCGAAATATGCAAATATTCCCGGGTTCGAGCCCTTGCTCTCTACCAAGCCGACCGGCGTAGTTTTGATAGCCCCGGGGCAGCCGTAAATGAAACCCCAATAAAAAAAATTGGGCTGTTGTGGCCGTTGCCGATGAAGTTGAGAAGAGAAAAAGGCTAGGTAGACAGAGTAGAGTGCTTCAATTAAACTCTACTGCGTAAAAACATTGTTTACTTTTCGTCATTGTTACTAAAAGTTGTACAATACCCTCACCAAAGCAATAAAATAGTTTTCTGTCTAAACACGTTCAAGAGTTTGTGCGCGAGCAGTTCGATGGTACCGCCGTGAGGCAGACACGGCGCGGCGCGTGCGCAGAGATTATCGCGCGCAGCGTGCCGGAACCACACAGCCACTCCTGCACTCGTATGTAAACGAGGGGTATAGCTTGTAAATGGTACAGTATTTATTATATTTTTGTGGCAGACCTATGATACTGACATTGCACTTTGCTGTTTGCAAAATCCGCGTGATGAAGGCACTGGGTGGGCCATACAAATTGTAGAATTTACGATCGATGGTGTCAGAAGGTTTGTGTAGTCAGCCACTCATCAGAAAGTTACTTTTCAAATTTAACTCGCCGCGACACGCAAGAAAAAGGGAGTGCCCTATTAAGCAGACAGACGACTTATGTTTGCAAACTGCACGTAATGACTGCAGCCGAACTTATATCACGGATATCCATGAAGGTGCCTTGAGGCTGAACTCTCACGACTGTTGTCTATTGTCCTTGTCATTTGTGTCGACCTTGTGTTTTGGGTTTATTTCCATTTCAGTGTCATCCTGTTAATTTGTCAATTCTCCACATCCTCATTAGGTATCATTTGCACTTGGAAACGCAGCAATTGCCAAAATATACAAATTTGTGATGCATAAAAACATCATAATAATAGTTTATCATGCTAAATTGGTATTAGTTGTAATTGTGTATAAGTCATCCTTGAGTCTGTGGAACATTAAAAATCTACGAATGGTCCCTACTGTACATTTACAAGCATACCTAAATAATCATAATTATCATGTAGGTATTTTATTACTCTAAAAAAATCTGTGACAAAGAAATCCTAGGTTGCAAATTCCCAAACAGAGCTTGCGTGTGATTGAGTTGACAAGATCATCATCAGATAAATTCGCAATCACTAATATCAATTTAATTGGCATCTATAGTTTTCCTAGGAACGCATTTGTTGGATGGTTTATACTTCCACAAAGTTCTTATCGGATAAGCCATAACAGTACTTTTGCCTACGTCATATCAATTATTTCCACTTCTAAAAATAACTGTTAATTGGCACATGCAATTCATATGAGAAATCAAAACCCCCTTCTGCGCAAGTGATTTGAAGTTGAATCGTAAAATTACTACGATATTTACCTACCATACGCGTAACTACTAGAGAGAGTCGAAAAAGTAAATATGGGTAACTACAACTTGTATGAAAAATCCTTGATGTCATATTTAGACAATGTCCAAGATTGCATATCGCGTCGCGTAGGGGTGTATCTTTTAATAAACGCAATTAAAACACACAATACAAGATTTCTTTTACGTCATTGAACCATTTGTTCCAGTGCTAGTTAAAACTAACTGTTTCAAAAACTAGCGATAACTCAATGAGGTTACCCATTCAAATCTAACGCGTTATCAATCAGCCGGATCTTAAGGGCTTTCTAACGCCTACAACATTACGAAACTGTACCTTTATTTCATTTACAACGCTTCTTTACTAGGGAACGGAATGATGATGCCTTACAATAACGGGCAATGTATGAAATAATTTGTTTAGGGTATCTCCCACGCGTAATTTTAATTAAATATGGCGCCACTATCGCCTACGTCCGGTGTGTAAAATAAAACAAAGAGAATGTTACCAAATTGCATTTCGATGAAGTACATTTTACGTAGTACGTACTATAGTAGTGGCCCGCCCAGCGGTTGCAGTCGCTGCTAAGTGTTTTCCTGTGGGAATAAAACTTTTTTCCCATCAAAACACGTTGCGTGGTTCAGGAAGACCTAGCAGCGTCAATGACACACAGACAGCGAAACGCGACTTCATTCTAACGAAGATATTTTCTTATTTGTGTACAAATTCGCAACAATCGTTACACATCTTACAGTCATTATTGTTTTTTTTTGTGACAATAAGACTCTCAAAATAATAATTTAACCTCAACCTCACCTTACACACCAAGTACCGGGACTTTGTACACAATACTGGCATCATTATCATTAATGTCATTTATCCCATCTTGTAATTTAAAACCCCGAAATGGAGGTCGCGGATTATAAGTTGGTATATAATTTGATATTGCAGATGTGCCCATCACGGGACCATCCACGTTATTAAAGAACATAGGTACAGAGTCCAAACATTAAGTAAGTACTGCGTGTACTATCAAACATACGGGGCATGCATATTGGTAGTCAGATAAGTCAGTGTAGGTACTGAAACCACTGAAGAAGTTATAGCGGAACGAAGTTCCTATGAACTAAAAGAAAAAATATTTGCTTTTCTTAGGCTGCAACAAGCTTCATGTAATTTTCTTAGAATGTTACTGTGAATTCATGTGTGACTTATGAATGGCAATAGCAACTTCAGTTCAAATGTTTACAAAATTCTTAGAAAACGCTATGGTAATGGTAGGTAGCCAATATAATCTAAACACCATTTCTGGGACATCAAAGAGACCGCTAAAACAAACTTATAGGCAACGGGAAATGTAACCAAAACAATTGGCGAAGTACAAAAGCTAGCCACGAGAATGCCATAGACGGAGTTTTAACGAAGACACTGCTTTCAACCAAAGGGGAAAATTTAAGCCACACACAGACAAAACCGAAATTACCTACACAGTTATCTAAGAAGTAAGTATTAAGAAGTATTAATACAGAAGTATTAAGTATTTGTTTCCAACCAACTGTATTACACACCACCACCCCACATCCTTCCCGCGGGTGTCGTAAGAGGCGACTAAGGGACACGAGAGTATTGGTGTATTACAATATTTAGGCGACTGGCTGACAACCTGATACACATATGATACACATGTTTTCTGAAACAACCTTGGAAAACAATCCTCAAAAATGTCAGATGTGGCGATAGCGACCGTATTCTTACGGCCGCTGGCGCTCTGCCTACCCCGCAAGGGATAAAGGCGTGATATATTATGTATGAATGTATGCAACTCTATTATATAGAGTCGCTACTAGAGTTACTATTGCGGGTTGATTTGCCGTCATATAACTTTTACTTACATGTTATTAAACATTTTTATTAGCCAGAGTTTAGATTAGTGCAGGTAAATGTTGAAACCGTTGAAACAAAATACGTCACCAATTTTACCGATCAAGTCAGGAATTCAGAACACTAGAAAGTTATTGTTAGCGCGTTATTACAGCACGGTACCTAGAAATTCGTGAGTTACAATTTTGGTTATAATTATATTTTTTGGTATTTTAGTAAAGCAAGAAAGCTAAGCATAGTCTTCTGCCGTTGACCTGTCGATGCAACAGTTAGTAGGGCATTACTTCCCTACCAGGTAAGTGTGAGTTGGTATTTTGAGAGTGTTGCGAATGGTTTCCTGGTGGAGGTGTTTACAATGCACCTGATGTTTTCATTTGGCGGAAAATGCGCCTGCGCCTATTGCTTGTTATTTAACGCTTCCTGTAATAGTTTGTTCAATAGTTCCTTCTTGGGATTTAAAGGTATTTGTACGGACAATAGATTAGGTTGTATGCAGTGAGAGAAACGACTCTATCAGACACAAGTGCCATAGTTTTGTGGTGGTATTGTCGATACAGAGCAACACAATCAACCTCACCCACTACTCAGCAGTGTTGTACGTTTTCAAACTACAGGCTACAGATTTACAGGGAGTATGGCTAACCAGCTACGCAATGAGAGTATTCTGCTCGTACTCGTATTCGTACTTGCAGCTCTCTGTTAGTAGCTGTTAGCAGGGTTCATCGGGTCGTTGGACGATTCGGTGTCCCACACGAAAAGAAGAAGAAGCAGTCAATAATCGCCAATATATCAGAAAAATGTTTATTATCGAAAAAATCCATATTCAAAGTAGACCACCAAAGAAATAGAACAGATGTCTACTTGCGAATCTAAATTTGCAACAGCCCCGAGGTGAAGTTATCCAGAAACTGCAATCCCGCAGCAATAAACAACGAACAACCACAGGTGCTCGCCTGCGCATATCATAAATCAGAGAATATCTAAACAATGCGAGAGAAAAGATAGATTTTGTTTACGTTTTAATATGTCTACATTTACGCATCTATCCTACAAAAATCAGGGTATTATAAACTTGAATTTGGCACGGATATGTTTGTAGAACTATTTATTACATGTCTGTAATATGACGGGGTCTACAGTGTACCAAAATCATTGTAGGCGAGATTACACCATGAAATTTTCCCCAGGGGTGGTGAATGAAAAATTGAATTCATTCCCATACAAAGTCAGTGGTGCCGTCGTATCGATCGTAAATTTATAATGTATATAGGAAGACGCGTTTTTTTATACGTTTCCTATAATTAGCACCATAGGAAAATTGTGACCTAAGTTTTATAATCACGCCAGCAATGTTTTCGGTATACCGTCGTCCCAATACATCAGGCTATTTTTAGTATACTGTTACAAAAACAATGCATCATATTTATAAATGCCATGCGTGACAAAGTTCCGTCACTTTTCTATTTCAATAGTTGTCCTCAGAAGCTATTTTCATGTCCAACAAGCCGTGTCAAGGCTGGGAACTGAGGAGCAGACGCCGACAGGGGTGTTGTTCAGCATGTACTGATGTTAGTCATGAACACGTGCCTGGGAGTTTTACAGCATCGTAAAAAGTTTTAAAAATATAGGGTTTTTATACAGGAATCTTTTTTTTGCTTCTGTTTCTGATTAGAACTCGAACCTATCAAATTAGCAGCAGTTTTTCTTTGGAATCAACATCTTGCATCTTGCTTTATTTTTTATCCCACCTGTTGTGCTGCGTTTATAGATCATAAAATTATTATGGGAAAAAGAAAATTTTCTAATATTTTCCTCTTTTTTACAATAACTACTTAATGACGATTGTTCTTAGACT
The DNA here is from genome assembly GCA_029255805.1 of Keiferia lycopersicella. Lineage (NCBI taxonomy): Eukaryota > Metazoa > Arthropoda > Insecta > Lepidoptera > Gelechiidae > Keiferia > Keiferia lycopersicella. The sequence continues at coordinate 17,777,122 of JARACZ010000003.1, forward strand.
AATTATTATATGTAAATATGTAAAAATGTAAATTTTCTACGTTGAATAAATGACTTGAATTTGAATTTGCACTGTACTTTCCAATCCGCCTGCCAATGGCAGTTTGAGAGAGGCCTATTTCCAGCAGAGAACTGTTGGGGCTGTTCCTTACTAAACATTCCAAAACTTCCCAATTACTACTTAATTAATTAAAATGTTCCAAAATAAGTACAAATAATGTCTATTATAAGATACTTTATTTTTTTAACCGTCAAAGAATATAGGATGACAAAGATATGTCGAACAGATTTACGTTTGATTTCTGACTGCGGCATGCGTTTGAAATCGGAATCGCGCGCTTTCCTAATTGCGCTAGAAATAGCTGCGCGTGCGCCGAACGACCGAACATTACGCGCCAACCACCACCTGGTTGCGGCGACCATGCTGCGGCGAGAAACTGGGACAAGCGGTTTTCTATATCCCTGTTTATGTTTGATCCATACTTCCTATGTTTGGATAAAAATGGGGCACTTCTTCATTGTTCATTAAATTCTGAGGGATTTTTCCTTATTATTGACTTTCAAAAGCAAATATAATACAACATTGTAAGAATCAAACATAAATACAACATATTCCAAGCTATAAACCAGCTCATAAAACAAAGCCGAAAAACTATCATGAAAAACAATTATTCCCTTAAAAAAACTGACAGACTCAGCTCCTCAGCGAAGTCGCCAGTTCTTGTACTGATCCTTAAACAACACATTTGTTCATCACGTCAGTCTGAAAACAACCAAAAACTGGTCACCGCGGCCGGAAGCTCCTGAAACTACCCTTAACGTGTGCCCGCGCACCCCCCTAGCGAACGTCACGTCCGATCGCATTATTGACTGCAGCGTTTAATGTGACATACTACTCACTTAAACACCGCTCGCACTTATTTTCAGCTATTTCTAGGCGACATTTGACACGCCGTAACATATTTAACGGTAATTGACATTTTATGACACTATTTTATATTTATTTGACAGTTTGCTCGGGTTACCAAAAGCGAAGAATAAGTACCTACCTACTTAGTACTAATTCTTAAACGCTAGGTGCCCATACTCAAATGTCTTTTAAATCACTATTATATTAGTGCGTTTCTTATTCCTGTATAGTCTAGTCTAGCCGGCTTGCCATCGATTTTATAAAAACAGATCATAATGCACCTCTATACCTTTTCTCAGTTACTTCTAAGTATTGTATAGCACGTAAAACGTAATTACTATTCTACGTATGTATTTACAATGCCGTTATAGAGTCTCATAACGAGTGGCTTCCGATATTCCGTCGCGTCGGCTTCACGGGTGAGGAGCTTTCTTCCTCCTTTACTAATTGCCTTATTATAAAGTACACAGAAGTGATTTGTTACACTATTTGTCGAATAAATTGATCTATCAACGCTTCCTCTTTGGCATAATATGAATAGGCAATCAATGCGTTGCATTAGCAAGGTTGAAACATTGGTTCATATATTCTTGTCAGCCGTGTGGTGCCGGCAGAGTAGAACAGCAACACCCTTTTCGTCACTTGGGGGTCGTTAGAAGCAACCGAGGAATTAACCAGGAACGATTTTGGAGAAGGACAACTCCACACTAAACCAGGAACGGGGTCTCCGTCAGGCGCGTATAGACAGAAGTCTAATCTGAAGTAGACTCCTGCAGCCGACCTGGCTTAGCACGTATCAACATTCAACTCGTCGTTCCTATGGACTTAGCCAGGGAGGCCGAGAGGGTGGCGCGTTCTGGACAACTCTGCGTTTTACATAATTGTGTCCCAGGCAATGCAGTGCCTGTGGAGTCGGCTTATATAGCCATGAAAAGTGTTGCCTCAAACGCTGATAAAATCGTCTGTCACAGACGTATGAGACCAATATAATAAAATTAAAAAAATATACTTGTGAAGAAAATTGGCTATATAAAAGTTCAACAATAGGTACTTACAGTTCAAGAAACTTTTTGTGGGTTAGTTGAGTCTTAAACTTGTCATTGTTTTCTGTCGTCATCTGTGTGCAAATATCTGCCTTTAAGTAAGTAATAACACTTAATTGCACATAAATTATAAAATTACAAAAGCAAGAACATAATATTAATGAAATAAGTGTGTTTCTATACCTCCAGTATTTCACAAGAAACTATCGCCCACCTTCACATAACTTTTCCGGAATTTAGCTCATATTCTACTTCGGCATCAAATGCGCAGTTTTAAGAAATGACACAATTGATTCCATACACCTGTTTATCCCAACATTCCCAACACAGCCAACCCAAACTCTGTTGATCTTGAACTCTCTTCTATTGTGATAGAGTTGATGATACAAATGATCGAAAGGTTGATCGTATGCGCAGGCGCATGGATCGGTGTGACAATGGAGTGTGGGAACTTCAATAACTGGATGGAGTACGGCTTCTTGCGGTTAGCGGTTGCCTTTTGGTTTTGTTACACTTAGGTGCTCGCTTTTTGTACACATTAGGTGGGAACATGTCAAATTAATGAATATGTGAAAGTAATCTGAAATTTAAAAAAAGTTTCTTAATACTACTTAGTTAGTAGGTAGGATATGAGAATCCTTCTAATTGATTAGTACAAAAAAAATGCCCACTATCCAATAGTATTCCCATGATCTGGAATCCGACCCTGGACTTTTTTACTTGACGAAAATTCCTTGGTTTTTATCTGTTAATTGGAAAGAGGTATTGTTTGAAGATCAGTGGAAGCCTATTTCCAGGATAAGGCTGTTGTATGTGGCGATAAAGTAAGTTTTATTCAGCATAACAGTCTAATCTGGAATCCTCGGGTTCTCCAAATAAAGTGTGAAGAAGTTACGAACGTGAATAAATGAAATGTGATAACGAACGCTTCTTCGGTGGCTATCAATGAATCTGTTTGTGTTTATATCTCTTTGCTATGCTGTGCTAGGTGTGTAAAGCGCTAGTGTCGAATTTAACATTTTATTAACTGCTTAATTACAATATTAAATGTCCAGGCACTCCTACACAGCGCCTTAGTTACAGGTGACCAACGAGATTAAACAATTAGTTTCAGTCAGTTAAGATAAAGAAAAATACCGTTCACTTAGCCAAGATAGATTTACCAACCACTTATATACGGAAAAAACAACGTTAAATAAAAGTTTTTTTCATAATTTGCGAAAAGTATCGCACGTAGAGTGTCAGATCAAGACAATGGTGTCAATTTCACACGCAGCTTGTTTCTTGTTTGCTTTCACGCTTAAGTGAGTAGATAATTGTCTTCTTTCTCAGTGTATGAGCTGTGTGGCATGTGGGCTAAGTGTTCCGTCGCGGTCCGAACTGAGAAATTACTTGTTTTGTTTCATAATTCGCAATTTCAAACACCTATCTAAAATTTCCACGAACCTTTTCCTTATAAATCAATAGGCACGTGTATCGCGACGTTTTTAACTTATTATTTTGTGGCCTTACTTTTAACAGTACTTTAGCCGCACATATAGGTTTATATTCGGATAAAATTTTGTTAATTTGTATTTTACCTTACTGTTAATTAGTTGACCTCAATCAAGATCTTTGACACAAAAACAACAAAATGTTATTCGTTTCTTCTGATAATGTTTAGAACTTTTCGTAAAAGAGGTCTAGCGCCATCTAGTGTAGGTAAAATGGATCGCACACTTAACGCACGAACGACCGCTAAAATATCGCAGCGTTCTGTCAGATCCATACTAGAAATGCCAAACCCCTTACTAAAACCGCTCAATCGCTGTTGACGCAGCGCTATCGCAGCGTCGTCCGTCTAGTGCGGCTTTAGTATGGGGAGTGTCGTTTCTTTTCTACTATTGATCTGACAGACCGCTGCGATGTTTTAGCGGTCCGTCGTGCGTTAAATGTGCGATGCGCCTAAGGGTTAGCGCCATGTAAGTGGCTAAGTACGATAAAATAACATAGTATGAAGTGGTATGAGCGACAATTTTAAACGATCAAAATGAGATTACCCGCGACCCCGTGGGAAATCCAGGAATATGGTAAGGAAATAGTGGTGTAAGGATACCAGGGTGACCACAAGCTGCCATCAGCCTGTTCCCGTGAAGTGGTGGGTTCCAGCTTGCTCTACTGGCCTTTGCACCGAGTGATAGCCTAGCTGACTTCTCGTTCTACCCTATAACTAGTTTAAAGGTCAACTGTCTACTTCGCAAACAAAACGAGTGTAGAAAGCTATCAACATGGATTGTGACTCGAGAAGATATTTTTTCTATCTAAGTAACTACGTAAGTATATCTAAGTACGTATGCCACCAAATATGAGCGGTACCGTAATAGGGTTGGTTCTTTTAATCTCCCCTGCAGAGTCAACTCAAAAGATGCAAGCAGAATCCACTGTCTCGGTCGACCGACCCCGCAGAATGAGCAAAGAGTACAAAATATACAAACTATGAGACCGGCGGCGATGGGAGCTTATAATCAACAGCCTCCACATGAAATGATAGCTTTGACACGAATTGCTGGCTACGGGGCCGTGACGGCGACACTTGACACCATGGTACCCCGTGGAGTAAAGGCCCTTGCGATAGGGAAATAAGAGCCTGATGGTGATAGAGGATCCTAAAAAGATGATAGGACACGCGCACTTTGTTGAAGACTTGTTTGGTTGATAAAAACAAAAAAAACATGCCGTATGCATTTTGAATTGCCAAGGTCTGTTTTTATAAGTAATGAACAACAAAATAATATCTTGTGTTTCACTAGTTTTAATAATACATGGCAAACTTAGAGCATTGAAAGTTGAAACAATAAACTTTCAAAAACACTTACGGGCTCTAATCTCTGGCAATGACATTACAACATATTGAATGCTGAGAAAAAGTTGCAGTTTCTCCTTTAATTAGAAAATGTAAAGTTCGTTAGTTTTCATGTCTGAAATACTAAATTTACCTTAGTTTATCTGCTGCACTGCACTGTACCAACAGAAGTGGCACGCAAAAGAAATGGCATAAGAAACGTAAAACATAACGGCGCGGCGTAAACGTAGAAATTGCAAACAAACCAAAGTTTGCAATTATAATTCATAATTCATAATTCATTTATTGATTGCATTGTCACAAATAATAATGTACATTCTTCAAAGAGTAGGTAAACAGATGGTATGTTAATTATATGTGACACCCCGTCGGGGCATCGCAATACTGAGCCAGAGGGCTTATAATTTATCTATAAATGCCTATTCATGCAGGTTTTATTTCAATACAATAATTTGTCAGTATATAATAATACGAAATAAAGTACCTACTTATGTTTCTAACAGTATTACTAGCCTATGTCAATAATATTTTTAATTCAATAATTATCACAATTTACCTTACCTATAACATGCATTATTATATTAAATTGAATTAGCTACTAACGAAAATAGACATATTTGAAAAGGTAAGTGTTTCACAATTTGCTAGCCATAAATTCGTTCACCGAGTAATAACAATTTGCAAGTAATAATAACTTTAGTCGTTTTTTGAAAAGTGTCCTCAGACTTTATGCTTTCGGGTATTTTATTGTATAATTTTATAAATCTATTTAATGGGCTTTTTCTAAACATCTCCATCCTACTTGGCAGTAACGCAAGTTCATTTTTGCGGCGTACGTTACGACTATGGACATCTTTTACTTTTTTTAATAAATACATGTATTTCCTGACAAATAATCCCACCTCTAAAATATATATACATGGAAGCGTAAGTAGTTGATACTTTTGAAAATATGGTTTGCAACTATTTCTAGGCCGTATATTGAAAATAATGCGAATACATTTCTTTTGTAAGATGAACATTATCATTATTGCAGAAAATTCCACGTTTTAGGTAAATATGTAGGTACCAGATGTCAAATATTTTGGACAAAATTAGCAAAAGCGTAGCAACCAATCCAACTGATTCCAATGGATGAGACTGTGAAGAGAAGAGTAGTGGAGCAATATAGAAGAGACCTATGCCCTGCAATGGGTGGATGCGGGCTGAAGATGATGATGATTTAGCATCCAAACATAAAAATATTGGCATTACCAGTCAACGGACAAAGAGCTAGGCGGGGCTGCTAAACTATAATGTCAACCGCTTTTACACAACTCAGAGAACGTCATTTCTATTAACGATGTATGTAGTCTAGCCCTCAGAGTTCCCAACGTGATGGATGGACAGACAATAGGACACGGATAATGAGCGTGCAAGGCCAGATAACTAATGCACAGATTATTCAAAGTATACACGGTCGTACTAAACAATGGTTATTGAAATAGACAAAGGTAACACCCATAACACAAACTATTTCAGCTACAAAAACTTGGTATCTTAGGGCAGGCAGATATTTAGCACGTCGGATATGTCTAGCTATCCTGAGTATTGAGAAAAACACTCTACCTTGTTCTGCCTTAGTGTTCAGCTATATATAAGTAATCACTGGGTACAATACACCTGCTACAGCTAAGCATTATCTTGTATAAATATGAAAGGTATCGTAACACAAAAATTTGGTCTTTCTTCTTCTTTTCGCGTCGATCGTTTGGCTTGAATATCAAATCAAGCCAGACGAACTGCGGGATATAAGTCATTAGCTGGGTCTCCATTGAGCGAGCAGCCTCAGATGCTCACTGCCAAGCGTAGCATGCGGCGCACGCATTGCGCGGTCGATGTGGACGTGTCTCGAGCAGCGCATGTTAAAATCCTCACGCTCGGGCGAAAAACCGCCACACCGACCGCGCATTGTGCCGCATGCTGCGCGCGGCAGTGAGCATCTGAGGCTGCTCGGTCAATGGAGACCCAGCTATTTTACGCGCGTCGTATAAGTCATTTAACGTGCATGATGACGGACACGTAGGGCATGACAATGAAGGGGATGAACTGATTGAGTCCGTACGTAACCACATTTCGAAAGACACTGCGTCGAAAAACTTAATATCGAATGAATTTCTTATTCTACGAGTAGAGTGAACTACTTTGGGATTTTCGTGTTTCTTCGACCTGCTATGACCCATGTTTCTTAAAGAGTTGTTAATAAGGGATGACTTTACCTTTGCAGGCTGATACGCCCTGTTCTCTACAGTAGGTATAATGTAGTTTAGTAGGTATAGTGTGAATAATCAACAATGATCCTATATGCACGACCTCTGCCCTCCTTGGACGATTTGAATCGGCGTTGCAATACGAATAGAAGCATATAGAAGCTGCAGATTACTTGTCGAGATACGAGACTAATTAGACATGGTTGTTATGATTGTGTGTTACTTGAGTGTGGATAACGAATGAATGAGTGACCTCCAAGCGTGGCATCTAGATGCTTGATAAGTAAATTGTAATGTAATAAATAAGTCAGATTTAAATTCTAGATTCAAACACAAAATGAACCAACTAAGTAGGTCTTTTAATATGAGATCATTGTTCCAAGAAAATGGTTTTTGATGGTATCAGTTGCGATTTTAGACGACTGTAAGTATATTTATTCAATGGCTAATTGAATTTGCTTGAAAGCTTTTTAGTACCAAATAGTTGAATTCCTAAGGTCTGGGGAGCTGACTTATGTTTTTCACCTCCAAGCTTCATCACCGCCAGTATTGGTTTATTTTGTACTGTGTCCACAATGTAACCCATTCTGGGAACTTGCACTGCGCACACGCACCGCCCGGCCTGCGCCCGCGCCGGATGCCGCCAGAATCGAACCCGCACTATAATTAGGTGTCCGACTGCTGCGTTGGGAATGCTACTATACCAACTAGCGCACTGTGCACCGCTTCCTTTCCTGCTGAAACACTACCCCATGGGAAACGTATTAGTATCCCAGAATGTAAAGTTGCCTGTTTATAAGTGAGAAATGTCTAGCTAGCTACTACCAAGTTTTTAAACGACGTGCTGCCTGTAAAGTAGGTAATATTTTAATTAGTCGGATCAATGCAAAGAAATGTTTGCTGCTCTTTCCTGGTTTGATGATATTTGTAGGTAGGAATCATCTTTGTTGCAAACTTTGCAAACCTGAAAGTAGTTTAGATCACACTGTGATCAATGCACCAAAAAATATAAGCAACTTTTAATCACAGCCTTGAATCTACGAATATAAAATCAAAACCTACAAAAAACGGGACCGCTATCCGCTATAATATCCCAAGAAATGCGACAATGAAAAAACCACACGTACAAAAACCGCTCCGTATAAGAAATGAGATAATTCCAATCTTTTTCCATAGGACGACTACGGCGGATCGCACACTGAACGCACGACGGAGCGCTAAAATATCATAGCGGTCTGTCAGATCATGGATCTGACAAATGATCTGATCTAGAAATGTCAATCCCCATACTAAAACCGCTCAACCGCTGTAGACGCAGTGCGAGCGCAGGGTCGTCCGTCGAGTACTATGGGGTTTGATTGGGGAGTTTTAGTATGGGGAGTGATGTTTCCAAGTAGTATGGATCTGACAGACCGCTGCCATATTTTAGCGCTCGCTCCATCGTGCGTTAAGTGTGCGATCCGCCTATGTATGGTATAGATAGGTAGTATATGTAATAAGGTGAATGATTTCGTTATTCGGACACCGGATGCGCGGCCTTGCGAGGTCGCGGAGACTCCGTCTTACAACCAAGTTTTTATAACAGCAGTTGAGTCGCGGCATTTTAGATTTTTGAGCTATAATGTTGGGATATGACAACTTGCTCGATCTTTGAAGTCATACATGGTAAAATCCTAAATTCTTTTACTTAAATATTTCTTGCATTAATTATAGATAGGTACGGACATGTCAACTTAAAAAGATTTGTTTGATATTCATATCTTTTGCAGTTTTATCATCTATATCTCTTTTTTCATCTAAATTTTCAGTTTGTGCGGTAAACTTATTCTGAATCTTTCTAAATTGTTAACGTCTGTTTTACCTACGTACAAAAGATCTTAAATGCACCTTTCTGGGGTATTGCAATGGATAAATAACTATAATAACCATTTCATTTATTCAGTAGCTACAAATTTTATCCAAATCGTTTAATTTATTGCCACCTCTCTTATTGAAATTAATTGATCGATAATGCTAATTGAATCGATATTTTCTACGAGAGAAAACTCCACAGTAAGGCCTAATAAATATTCATACAAACATTTGGATGGTGATTTTATGACATGGATCCCACCATAAATTTTGTATGGGTGACTGACGCGCTCCAATACCCATAGGAAAAGGAATGTCAAATCCATTGAAGATCGATAATATTGAAATTTGGGTGAGGACAGGAAGCGACGCTAGTCTTAAAGAGATCAGGATAAGACTGATCTTTAAATTTAAATTTTTTCGATTAAAAAACAATATGAAACTCATAATTATGTTTGTGTTATGAGCATATCCTGTAGATGCCTGGTTGTAATTCTTTTTAATCCACCATTGATAGGTTACTTTACTATTAAATCAAAACACCGTAACCAAATGACCGTATATTGGCGGCCGCTCTGCCTACCCTGCAATATGCGCATGAAATGAAGTCACAAGTAAAAAACAATGATAGTAGGAAATAGTTGAGGAAAAGCAACAAAAAAACGTCAACTCTCATGATAACGACGATAATAAGTGGGTATCCTTATTAAGGTCCGTATTTATAAATGACACTCAACTCTGAGATCAATCTCAAGAGCGATTTTGACAAATGTCAGTAAATACTAGCAGTATCTCAAAGTCGCACTCAAGATGGTTCTCAGAGTTGAGTGCGTTTATAAATATGGGCGTTAGGTACCTAATCTAACGTTAAACTGCATACGGACGGATGTATAAAAACTGTAAAAAAACAACAAAAACAATTATTTGAGAAATCATGTAAAAAAAAACAGACCTAGGTCACAAAACGGACTTACCTAACTATAATTACTAATCAATCAAATCAAATAAGGCATAATTTGTGGTTTTGATCAACTAAACTAGATTTCGGGCCAATTTGTAATCAACAACTAGAAATATTATAGTTATCTTTCGCAATATCAAATCTAGTTTGGGTTATGCATTAAACATTGCCCTAGAGACCTGCGAATCTGCGTAAAACCTTTGTATAAAGTATGTATTTATGAAAGAGATTAGTTAGGTACACCAGTCAGCAACACCAGGTACCCATTTAAGAGATCAAAATATACTGGATATTCTGATTTACTCTATGAATAACTAGTATATAAATGCTGATCTCTTAATCGGTTTTTTGAGGTATGGAAAACAATCCTCAAAAATGTCAGGCGTGGCAATAGCGGCCGTATTATTTTGCGACCGTTAAAGTTCTGCCTACCCCGGAAGGGAGGACGGCGTGATATATGTATGTATGTATAATAGGTCTCTCAAACTCAGAATCTACTATAAAACATATATGACACGAGTCCTACCTATTCCTGCAGCAAGCAGGTAGAAGTGGATGTAATCGTAATATCCGTTCTAGATGTCAAACATATAATTCTATCGTGTTGAAACTGTACTCGTCTAACTCTAGGCATCGGCAGGGAAGTGTGGACATCTGAATGAAGTGTTAATCGTTAGTATTAACAAAGTTGGTCAATATCTATCAGATACCTGACTTCTTACATAAGTAGGTATTCTACGATGATAAGTACTATACAGGGTGACCGGTAAATTGATGCATTCCTTTCAAGGGATGAACCAACTCATGAAACTGAACAACTTTCCCCATGGAACATAGGTCGACAAATGAAAAAAAAAATTGGCCTACCCATACAAAATTACTGACCGACTTAGTCCATTTGTATGGGAGGACCAAAATATTTTTTCATATTTCGACCTATGTTCCATGGGGAAAGTTGTTCAGTTTCATGACCTGGTTCATCCCTTGAAAGGAATGCATCAATTTACCGGTCACCCTATATAGTTACGTTCTCAGATAGCTACTTGTATTTGCTTTCCGACCTTCATCCAGGGTACAGGTGAATTTATGTGGATGAGTGAGTGATAATGAAGGTAATCCATCTTCTTCATGTCACCTGAAAAATTAAAATAGGTCAACGGTAAGAGAAAATAAATAAAAACTCTATTTTTGTCAGTCAGGTTCTAAGAAAATAAACTTAGCAAAACGATTTCGTATCACATAGACCTTATCTTCGCTACCACCCATAAAGTTTATAATAAGTCTCATCTTTCTAACATTACAATCGTATTATCTGTGGTCGTAGAGACGATAGCGCCTTCCTGCGCAGGCGCACCCGACACCGCTCCCACACTCTTCTTGTTACTCGTTACGGAGGCTGGAGTAGGTAACCAGAGATATGAATATGAACTGCTTGTACCTTAGATTGCTGAGCTCCATATTGCCGAACTTTCATGAACAAGGGTTACGGCAAAAACAACTTAGAAAACGACTCAGTGAAATAACCGTCCAAAGAATAGTCTAGTCTAGGTATAGGTACTGTATGGATGGATGGGTTGCAATGCAAGTAAAGGGACTTAAGACACAAAATAGATAGAGTAGTAACTACTAGCGTACTCAAGTGAATAAAGTTTGTAGTCTAGATCAGTGACTCAGATGTGTTCTCAAATATACGAGTATATTTTTTTATTCCAAGTTGCAGTGCAAAAATGTGTTAAGTAGTTACTTAGCGCAACGCAGAAAAATGTTCTTTGTGTTTTTTGTGACTCTACTGTTACACATATTTTCGTAATTTACCTACTTATCCTTTTGCACAGTTTTTTTTTAATAAAACCATTTCTGAAATGCGCAGTTCTCAGTTTTTTGTAAAAACAAAGACAATAAGCAGCAAATGCGCAAATCATGTTTACAGCTACGTTTTTTGTCGATTTCCGCCATTACAGTTCAGACATCAAACAACTTAATTTGGCCCGAATTGTCTCTATTTGGCATTCATTAGCGCAGTTCGGGAAAAATAATGTCATTTGGAGCATTTTAGACAATTTTCAGAGTCTACGACAAAAAGTTCAGCAGTTAATGTGGTCACTGACCGTAAGTACCTACTGGGGCTAAATAACCCAAGGCTTTATAAACTTATCTTTGTAGGCAATCTACTTCTTATGATGACTGTTTACGTGCAAAATAGCTTGAAATTTTCCATACCTATTTATTACCTGTCCTTTTTTTAAAATAAAAGCGACAGGTCTTCATTGAACGCAGTACTAATCAAAATTGCATGTCCACAACAGAATATTGTCACTCGTGTCGCTCGATATCTTCTTTGTTATGAATGTAGGCAGGTAATTAGGTACCTATATGAAATTTCTTGTGAGAATTGAGCTAGAATAGTAGGTATACTAATTAAAAGGGCATACAATCATAAATACTAACTAAATAATGTTGATAAGAATCTTACGCGCTTATTTATAACTGCATGCTCACTCAAAGCCGTTATTAAATCTAAATTGATGCTTAATGATCTCATTACCATGTTGATGAGTGGTCCAGGAAGTCACAAATAACATATTTACTAAAACCGAAGCAAAATTTAAAGATAAAATCCATTTCGCATGCCGGAGTGTGCTACTTATCGCTAGTTATATTCTACTACACAAATCCATTCGAATATACCCGAATAAATTCACAGGTACACCCTTGACTTTAGAAATTCTAGTAATAGAAATTGAAATAATATGTGAGGTTAGATAGGGCAGTCGTTCCGGACTACCGTACACGGAATCCGGTTACAACTTTTCAGTAATTGGGCTCCTGCCCTTTTTTGATGCGCACAGTACGTAGTCGGTCCCAAAGTTCTGTCATATATGAAAATACTGATAAAATAAAAAGTACCAATCGGTTTTTAAAAATTTATATATCAATTAAAAATACAATTATCGAAGAATCAAAATAACATAAAACTATTCGAAATGACCTCCCTTGCTTTTAATAACGGCTTTCAACCGCGGCGGCCAGTCGTCTATCGCAGCACGCACCATATCCATGTCGATTTCAGCGACTGCTTTAACTATGGCTGACTTCAGGCTCTCCAAATTTTTATGGGGCTTAGCACAGACCTTGTTCTCTAAGACCTGCCAAATTTTATAGTCCAGAGGATTAAGGTCCGGACTGGAGGAAGGCCAATCTTCGTGTCTTATAAACTCAATGTTTTGACGTTCAAACCAGGCTTGAGTGGTCTTGGCTTTATGAGCGGGCGCAGAATCCTGCTGGCACACAAAGTGATGTCCTGAAAATAGTGTGTTGGGCAGGTCTTTGACGTACCGATCCAAAACCGTCTCTTGGTACACTTTTGCACTGGCTTTGACCCCCTTTTCGCAAAAATGAACCTCAGTTGGCCCATAGTAGGAGACTCCTAACCAGACCATGCCTGAAGAGGGATGATGCCCACGCTGCACCCGCGGAACTTTGTTTCCTGCTTCTTCAGAGCTGGTAGCGTACACTCTATCGTTTTGTTTATTATACTTTTCTTCTATATCAAAAATTTTTTCGTCTGTAAAAAGTATATCGCGGTGCCGGTTTTTCGCGTACCGTTTTAACAACACCCGGGATCTTTTGAGTCTAATTTCTTTTAAACGGTCATTAAGTAAGTGTCCACTCTTTTTTTTGTATGCTCGCAGCTTAAGGTCTTCGTTTAAAACCTTTTTGACTGTTTTTCTACTAACCTTCATCTGCAAAGCCATAAGTTTCTGTTTACGGACAGGATTTCTTCGTATGCGCTCCTTGATCGCTTTGATCACTGCTGGTGTTCTTGCGGAGCGAGGCCGGCCAGTTCTTTTCTTGTCCTCAACACTAGAGACTTCAGTGTACCTACTTATAGTACGATACACAAACCTAAGCGTTATTTTCAATTTTTTGAGCAACTTGAAAATGGTACTCGGCGAGTGCCCACAGCGATGCAACGCCAAAACTGCTATTCGGTTTTCTTTCAAAGTCCACTCCATCGTGAAAAATCGCGCCAAATGATCATTTATTGTTTTAAAATAATTGTCAAACATTCAAAAACGGAATGCAATAAAACTTTTCCAAATTCGTGTTCTAAATTCAAAAATAATGTGCCAGTGACAGAACTTTGGGACCGACTACGTATAGAGACTTACCTCGCGGGTGAAAAGACTTCACAAGTGTCAAATCGTATGGAATTTATCAAAACAAGTGAAAATTTTTGTCTACAAGTAATCATAACTGGGCTGGCCACAAAAGAGATCCGACATTGGACCCGCATTTCTGCCTGTAGACCCTTGCCGTAGAAACAGTCAAGCCGTAGCTTTGCCATGAATCAAACGTCATCGCGTATCATTCGCGTGCATTATGTAGACGACATAATAAACTTAATACAATGCACATGCACATGTAAGGAGGTACTTTTATTTAATTTCTTCACTGCGAAACTCCTTGGTGGGCCAGTCTCTAGAATTCTGCGAGACGAGCAAATTTTTCTTCGTTTACAAAATCGCGGAAGCTCGTTCGTACAAATGTTCCCACGCGCTGAGGCCATCAGTAGGACAGTCGGACGACCTCCGTGCTCAAACAATATGCTGATGGTGGCTGATGAATCTGCTGTCAACGGACAGAATCACTGACAGATATCCTACATGTCTGGTAGGGGACATACTAACGTGTTACGTACAAATTCGATATACTTTGTTACGGGTAACAGGACTAGGTCATGACTAGAGGAGCTAGAGTCTATGAAAGTTATACTGATTTTCTGAAAACTCTTTGAAACTACAGATGACACCCAAAGGTAACTTAACCATTTAGCTCTTGGATAATGGTGGACGACGATGATGAGGATGACCTTCTTAAAACATTATCATCACATCACTAACGTATCTTCCTTATTTGGACAATTCCCGCAACATTGGCAAAAAACATACTTTATTATGTCGGTCTTAAACTATGCAAATTTAATTGAATATCATATTAAATTACACAGTATACATTGTTAAACTGACATAAATCAACTCGATGAATGGAACATGTCCCTTCACACCTCCATACAAGTATTGTGCCCATATTTGGGACATACAAACATATTACAAGTTTACCACCGCCCCCGTAGTGGCCTTCATGGCTTGTGCCCTTTGCTACACGTAATATAATAACCACTTTTGGTCAACACTTGTCCAATTGTGGACAGGTGTTGCGATTGCAACATCAGTGATCAATGTTTTAAAATACAGGCTAAAAGTTTACAGGCTTTCGATGTAAATTGCGTAGTGAGTGAGCTATTTTAGCACCAGCAGCAGCAGCAGCTGAGCAGTTAACCGACCAAGCAATGTACTGCTAAAAATTGTGAACTTTAAGCAAGCAGTTTTATAATTAGGGCAAATTAACGATGTGTATGCGTAGCGTAGTTTCATTATAATTTTAAGCAGTTAATCATTGTTGTAGATTTATTGGGGAATATAATCCATAGTATCATTTTTACAAGGACATATAATTATAGCAGAAATCAACAAGAACTCCATTTGTTAAAGAACCAGAGATAAATTTATATCAGAGATAAGGAAAACAATAAGAACAAGAATATAATAGAACGTACCTATAACAAACATTACATCCCATAGTTTATCCCTAAAATGACTCAACATTTCTCTCCAAACAAGTTTTCCAAACCAAACGGTAGTTCATTAAATTAGGTTAAGGTTGAAAAACATCATTAAATATCAGTAAGCACACTTCATTTTAACATAATTCTGACACTATTATGTTATTAAAGCTCCCACGTATATTCTATCAAGAATTCGGTGCCTAGACATCAGTAATTAAAAGCTATCGTTTGCAATACATTGCATTGTTACTACAAGCCTCTACTTGATCTTACCTTATAGATATGCCAATGTATTATAAACAGCTTTATCTATCCGTCGATTTGAATGAATATGTGCCAGATGTCCGTTGTTGGTAATTTTTTCCATGCAGCCTGGTCGTGGGCGCGCTTGCCGCCTACACCCCGAAGCCCAAAGGGAAAGGTGATAAACTGATAATCGAATCACTTGCATAACAAATGCACAAGTAGATGAACTATTAGAACCACCCACTGGATGTGCTCATTTGGAAATATTGTTCCGATAAGGCGATTGTTTGAAGTAATTAGAAGGTTAGGTCAAAGAGAACCTTGTACACCTATTTTTAGGAACATCGTAATTGTGAAGATGATATTCATTTATTTCACGAAAGGAATATCGGATAGGATGGGTCGGGTACAGTGTGTCAGAAAAATTAAAACCGAATAATAAAACCACAAACTCTGAGGAAAGGGTGAAAGTGAAAGAGAGAAGAAAAAACTGATGAAGTAGGTACTTACTACTCTTCTCTTCTTTTACTTCCTCGAAACATAACTAGTAGATAGGAGCAGAGATAGCACATTGAAAGTTCCATCAGACATTTTACGAACGGAGCTACTTATTTCATCTAATACTTAGATAGTCGGTGCCTAAGGCCCTACGGTATCTGTGTCTTTGGCCCATATAAACACCGTGGGCGAATTTATCGATGGTGCAGCTATCGACATTGATTAAAGCCCTAAAGGGCCTTTGAACATATGGCCACATATGGCCTTAGTGAAACCTTCCGCCGCCCACGACGGTGTGGGCGGGCGGCGCTAGTTAATAGCCAATTTTGGGTTTATTGTATAGAGTTTATAATAAAGGTACTTTGGAGTGTATGGCAATAACAATTTCTTAATTGAAATTGGTTGTTCATTTCATTAGGAACCTGTTATAACATCGAATAATAACTTTAAAAATAGTTTGTATTGGAAACACAATAGTGCTATAAAGCCGAAACTTTTAGACCATACAAATTCTCGATCACAAATCTTATTCCATTCAATATGAAATTAGAAGTTTTACAGGTGACGCTAAAATACATCTAAATAGATGATTAGATCTGAAACAAAGACTTGATGATACAGCGAAGATTCATAAAAATATGTGCCTTGCTTGCCAACATAAAACTACGCATGGGGTCTTTATAGCCACTCACTACAGTTTTATAGATAAACCGATATACCGTCCAACCTTCTACAAAGCGCGGAATGTCAATAAAACGCCAATAACCTGGACGACGAGAATGCGAATGGTTTACTGTAAGCTCCTGAAATAGCCGGCTCTGGCAGCAGCCGTCCGGTTTGCCGTCGGAAGGTGTAATTGCAGCCGGATGGTGGATGCGACAAGCGGATGCAAGTACTGAACTACACATATAGGCGTTTGACAAAGCCGAAACAGTTGCGGACAAAACTACGGCATTACAGTTAGGAAAAAAATTGGGTAGGGTATCTACTAAATTTTACTATTAAGAGTAAACCATGTCAGAAGCCTGCCACTTGTAGAAGTCGGTTGAAAAATTCTGACACTAGGGTTCACTGGGTCGTTGGACGACTCGGTGTCCCACATGAAAAGAGGGAGAACTATTATGGATTTGCCATATAAATCAAGTCTGTGTCTCATCTCACGTTTTACGCGTAGAACACCAAGTCATCGAAATAAAAAATATAAATAAATAAAGCCGCTCACGAAACAGCATTAGTTTAAACGGTTCCTTTTCCCGGTTCCATTTTTTTACGGTTCCCGAAAAATCCTGGTGTCGCCTCGCAACAGCCAATCTACGTTTAGCTCTAAAAAAGCAGTACGAAAAGCAATTCAACAACGTGATAAATCAATATAAAAGGTTACAACTACATAAGTGTAGGACAAGTCTGTCTAATTGGCTAAGTCAACTTACCTACGAAGATGTGGAAGATTTACTGGTTAGAATTCACTAGGTGTAAAACCCCGTCTGCTACGTGGCGTATCAAGCTGATCCCAAGGTATTGTATACCGCAGGGCATATCAGCTACCTTCCTAATTGTAATTTAGGCATAAGTTTTTTTTTAAGTACATCATTACTATCATGAGCAGCCATTCCTGTGCATGGTTTTATGCACTGATCCCAAGGCACTTTATGTTTCCGTAGGGTGCACAGGCATGGCATGCAGCTCTTGATTTATATGACTTGTTGTTAGGTTTTATATATTTCGATATAAATTAGTATCTACTAGTGTTCATACCTTTTGTAAATCTTGCTGTGCCGAATCTGTCGAAAAGCGAGGCTTTCCCGAGACAAGTGTCTTTTTCGACTACTTTCTGGGAAGGCCCAGCTAAAAGTGTATGTTGATTTACTAAATAAAGAAATTTTATTTATTTATTTTTTATAAATTATTATTTAAAATTACAGCCAGTTTACAGATAAACAAAACTTAAGAAAGAAAACTAAATAATCAATTAACATGTTTAGCCCTTTTTAAGTCAGTGGCCTTTACTCCTTTCTGAAAAAAACAGTGTACAGTGTCCGCCAGTGCACAGACTGTATTTATTTATTTACCTGCATTTACGTGCGCACATGGTCGCACCGCGCAGCGCGAACTTGACATTGTAGCGAGCGGTGCTGCGCGCGCAGTCACCGGAAGCGGCGCGTGCGCACGCCGGAAACGACGCAAGGGTTACAGCTTCAGCGCCACCCGACGGTGTTAGTGTTACTATGTTCCCAGAAGGGGTATGTTACTTAGTTTGGAAAGGGGTAAATGTTTGTTTGTTTTGACGGTTAGTTCTTTGTTCTGACTCATGTTGCTGTTGCTGATGGAAGAAGAATAAATAAAACCGCTCAGGAAATAGCTTTCGTTTTAACCGTTCCATTTCCACGTATTCGGAAAATAATATTGGTTGCGATAAATACTCTAAAACTTACCTAAAGGTACCTTTATAGGTACCTATGTGTTTAGGGTCCAGCTTAGTCGAGCATTTGCTATGATATGTATGCAATTAGTAAATTGAATTGATTTTTTGTAAGATTCTGCGTCATTAAAAAAAATCCAGCCTTACCTAACCCTTACAATATACATATTTAGGTCTATTTTGACATACAAGGTAAGAAGTAGACACTTACCTACCTAATAAAACGATAAAACACTTTTAAAAAACCATTAAAACAACGCCAGATGATAATAATTATTCATCACCACCCACATAAGTAATAGCTCTCTATTATGCTCTCTCCGCGGTTTCCACGGTCGGCCCGGAATCGAACCCAGATGCCGGAGATCCGCTACCCTGCGCCCGCGCAGCTGCTCGCGATTCCCACACCCTCGCCAACTAGGGTTTTTCAACTATCGGATATAGGTTTTTTCCATGCTTTTATTGTTTCATTAAGGGAGAAGATTTTTTTCGTGTATGAGATGAGGGATGATTTGATTACTTCCGTATAGTGTCGGAAGACGAGTTTTGATAGTAGTTAGTTAAAGGTAGGATCCACTTATTCTTGTCGTAGGTAAAACTTTAGTAAAAGAGTGTAGACTAATAATGCATTTGCCTGTATTTGCCTGCATTTGCAATACAACGGCCATGTTTTGTTACTCTAGTTACGAAAGCGATCGAAACACAATAGGTAGAGCCATAAAATAAATATTATGTAGTATTTCCAAAACGGCTTCAAATGCAAAACCGAAAACCACAAAACACATTCTAAATAAATTACGAGTGTTGTCAAAACCGCAAAATCGCTATGTAGGCGTGACCCGCCTGTTTTTTTGGCAAACTAACTCACCACGTTGTTGGTAGTTACATTGCTGCACTTCAAACAAGCTCTCCTTACGGTAACGCTTTAAAGCGATCATTGAGTACAAAATAACGTACGAATCAGGCTCATCTAGTTCCGCTACAAACCGTAGCAGACGCGACAGGTGGCAGCAACTAGCATGCCAGTTCCCACACCTCACAATGCCTTTTTTTTTTTCAGTGGAACATGCACAAGTGGCATCTCTCACAGCCATGTCGAAAAAAAAATGATGAGCCTCGCGATGGGATTTTTGGCGTGATTTTTATCGACTTGTTGCACACTGCCTATAGAGCTAAGAAGTTTTTATGGATTAGTCTGGAGATAGTAGACAAAATAAGTCGACTCTCAAGCTAAATTACCTAAGGTAAGACCTTTCTGTGGAATCAATAGACAGCTATATAAAATCTGAGGATCCGCATATTTAAGAAAAGAAAACTAATTATTTTTGCTAGTCTCACGCTTCTGAAGCGCTCTACAAGTTCATAATTTGCGAGGTAGAAATCCGACAGACTCTTCCCCTAAGCTGATGAAGAAAATGAGTTTTCTCTTACTTACTTACCTATCGACATTCCCTCTTCACTAGAGCGTATTCTTCCGCACTCACATGCATTATGGCAGTAACTGAACTGCAGCAAACGAGGACACGCTTAAGCACCGGCTTACAGAAGACAATACACGGAAAACAATATAACAACCCGCTTACTAGATAGACTAATGGATCAGGGAAACGGTGTTGATGGCGGAAAAAACTCTACAGCTTACGCAACGGCCTAGGAAGGTTTTTCATTTGCTCTGAGGTAGGTAGTTAATAAACAGTAGTAATGTTGTGCGTAAGTTCTGCGTAAGATTCTGCAAGGGAAGATGCGGTAATGCGAGGTAGAAACTGTCTTTGATAAAACATAGAAGTTTTTTATATTTCCAGCCTCCATTTCATTACCCTACTAGAACTACTATTAATACGTACATACATCACGCCTGTATCCCTTGCGGGGTAGGCAGAGCATAATCTATTTATTGTGTTTACTATTTATTATTCTGTATCTTTATTCGTGAATTTTCGGTCTTGCAATTTTTTAAATTAGAGTTCGTAAAAGCGCACACACATAAACCACTAACTCACTTACGAGGTAGCGGGGTAGGCAGAGCGTTTACGGCCGAAAAACACGGTCGTCAACACCACGTCTGAAACGTATTAGAAATAAGAAAAAAAGCTTTCTACATATCAAGTACCTAGCATTTTTTAAATTACCAGCCTTTAAATGTCTGCCTATAGGGTTCCCCTAGGCCTAGTCAAATCGCGGCTGTGTGTGGTGTCAACTCTGAACTCAGAACTTTATTTGCAAAGGTCTCGTCAGTCGTCAAATCAGTGTGTGCCTCTCTTTCAATGAATCCCATACAGATACAGTAGCATGCATTGCAAGTATTGCAACCGCGGTGTCGGTTACATGTTACGTTGTTGCTTGTTGCGGCTTTCATTGTCGATTGTCCACTCATTCATGCTGCCAGTTACCAGACACCACACCAGACACACGATACTGTTGCATTGCGAATCTTCTCATGTGCCTCATCCCAAAGAAATTTCTTTATAATTAACTGCTTTATATTTTCTCTCAGACTTTATTTGAAACGATTTTGATAGACTTAAAACCACAAGTCTGCCAGCCTGGCAGTGCCAGTATCACTCACCAAAATCACTCAAGGGGGAAATTTTAATCTGCTCGTATAGTTCCTATCATAGTAGGTGGTGCTGCTTGTGCGAATGATGTAAAGCTCAGCGAGCTCACCAGTTATTTCCCATATACGAGGGTAATCATTATTTTTATTGTGCAATGAACTTTGACAGATTATCCATCAACTTAGTCCAAAATATCTTCAGTGCAAAGCAGTCTAGCGAAAGGTACCTGCCTGTTGTCTTCTCAGTAGCGCCACCTCTTGACGGTGCGTCGAAAGCGGCACAAGAATTGATCGATGGTGCTAGAGTGTTGATTTTATGAAGAAACAACAGATGTCGCTTATACAAGTAAAATAATAACATTTAATAAAATAAAAATTGCTTACAAATAACATTGTACTGTGTACTAAGTCAGGAGATACTTTGCTACTGTGCAAAATTAAAATATTGTCAATGAAAATCTGATTATTACCTCAAATATATCACATACTCTTTTGGAATCTTCATTTACGCCTATTATTCTACTTTTCCTTAAACATTTTATAGAGAACTTCACACAACCGATACAAAGGTAGTCCCACCACAGTGAAGTAGTCCCCTTCTACCCTCTCAACAAATGTGCCTCCCACTCCTTGGATCCCATAGCCTCCCGCTTTATCCCTGGAAATAAATAAGACAGAAATTTATCAAAATAGTTGTTATTGGGTTTTCTTTAATAAAAATACCTACATCCTAATATTTTAAAAACTTGATTACTCCTTCCAAGTGACTTAAATTGAGTAATCAGTATGGTATGGAAGGCTGAAATTTTTTAATATAATTTCCTGGGAGAAAGTTCTTTCATATCCCTCGCACATTGCTAGTTTTCAGTTCAAATAACTAGACGTGACCAGTTTAGGGCATAATATCTTGACGACGCATAATATTCAATAGCAGAAATTCTCACATAGGTTCCCCCGTAGCGATGTAACCTCGAATCTGTTCCTCATCCATCTTCCCAAAAATAACATTAGTCTTCTCCGTGAATTTGACTATCTTCTCGGCTGCTTTCACCACTACTCCTGTGTAGACTGTATGCCCTCTGCCAGATAAACTAAAAATAATAATAAAGCATTTGTATTGTTACTGCTAAATAGGTAAATAATTAATAACATTGTATTGCACAAAAATTATAAAATCACAAAAATAATGACATTTAAATTTAGTATGTGAAAACGCCGCCTCATGGCTAAAAGCAATCACCTTTGGGTGAAGATACAAAAAAATAAAATGTGATAGAGAGATAGTACAGCTAAAGTACACAATAAATACCAAATAACTACATAAATAAATAAATGACAACTATATGCATATCATATAAACCTGAAAGGTAGGTAGGTAGGTTTAGGTATGTTAACTAGCGGAGTTAGGTTTACCACACCTTGACAGCATCTCAAAGGCTTCAGTTTCCGACTTCGGCTTCCCAAACATTTCTCTACCTAATGTGACCATGGTGTCAGCTCCGATGACCACGTCAGGAGCATGACCTTCACTCTTAAGCCTGTTTTCCACCTCCAGCACCTTCTGCAGCGCCGTCTCCTCGACAAACTCCGAAAAGTCCCTGTAGTCCTTCGGGTTGAGGTCTTCTTCGAACAGCGAAGGACACAGTTTGACCTTCAGGCCCTGGAAATTCAAGGAACATTTAGATAAATATAACCTCTTTTATTAATTAAATGTGTTATGATGAGTAACTCAGCAGGGAACTAGAAAATAATAAAAGGCCTTTAAAACAAGGTCTTCTTACAATATTTTCGACAAGTTCTTTTCTTCTTGGAGATCCACTGGCTAAAATTATATTTTTTTGTTTCAAAATATGCATTACAGGTTGCAGCATTTTCGCCGAATATCTTTACTAGGTCACGAGGTCTAAAAGAAGTAATATAACTCTACACTACACAGCAGGTAGTTTATGAACTGAAATTAACTGAATGCATATAAGAAACTATCGAAAAACTTCGCAAAACAAATCCAAAATATTCCAAAATTAAAAATCCGCGCTGGCTGGCTGATTTCTTATTTTTCTTTTTTTGCTAGCTAGCACAGGATACTCGTTCTATGGCCATTAATAGCTATAAGAGCTGTGTACGAATGACAGAGATAGTGGATCTGTCCAAAAATATAACAAGTGCTGTAGCTCTACAAAAAAAGCATACTGTCATTAGGGCTTTCTAAACTGGTAATATATCGGTTTTTAGTCAAAACATTCTCAAGACAGATAGAGATGTGCCGCCGCCCGAAAAAAAGCTTAAATAAGAAATTCCCGTTGTACGTATTTTACCTGCAATAGTACTTTTATTTCGTTTTACCGAAACGTTTCCAGCAAGATGTATGTTCTCGGACAGCGTTAAATTTTCAAGGGAATATTACCACTTGGGATTTATATCTGTCTTGAGCTTGAGACTGTTAATTTCGTCTATAGTGTAATAAAAACAGTTGCGTCTGTAGTTTGCGCATGGCCTAAAAAAACTATACCGGTATTTCGGGTAATTCCGGTTTTCGTACATCACTAATTAATGGCATCGCACGTTTGTGCTTTCTTGATTTTAGCGTTTTCCAGGAAAAATACTCGTTATAAAGGTGATGGAAAATTAGTTTACTGAAAATGAAGTCCATAGTGGCTTACGTGCGAAATCTACTAGGTTGGTGTGACGACGAACCTGTGATCAGAACTAGCTTCAAACGCGACAGGTATGACATTACTTGTTTACAACATATCGGTTAGTTATGGCGGCAAATACAGCTGAAAAACCTCTGTAAAAGGACGATTGTATTACGCAAAAATGTTTAAAATACCTCTGAAGGTTGCTGCCAAGTTTTGGAAGTGGGTATTCAAAGTTACATTGCATAAACTTCGCGCCTCGACAACGTGTACACATTATGCTTATTTTTCAGAACTGATGACGATTTCTCGTCCGAGGATGACTTCCCGGCGCTCAAGAGGCTCAAGCAGCTAAAACGAACTAGTTTCTCTGAAATTATGTCTGCGAAAGGTAAAGTCTGACAGAATTTCAACCCACCAGTGTATTTGTTTGAAGCAACCAATTTGCTCATTTCACCTTTGTTGTAGATCCGTGGGATAGAGAAGAGAGCGCCAGCAGAGTGCGCTATGTGCCGATACAGGTGGAAGCTGGCCACCCGAGCACATCAACCCCCAACGATTTGGGGAAGCTTAGTAGTCGAGGCCGCTCGGTCCCCATCAAGCTTGTTGGTGTATCGGAGAATGGGCCAGGGACTCCTGCTAGGAAACCCAGAATGCATACTCCCGTGAGACCTGTTATACATGCTGTGATTGATGATGATGATGATGACGAACAAGAGGTATGAAAATGCACTTTTGATTTTTGACTGGTTCTAAATATTTAACCTACTTTTTATAATACTTGAAATGGCATTTGACTTTTATCTGTCTAAAGCTTCATCAATCTAATTTATTTATTTACCTTTTACCTGTATTGAATGTTCTGTGTTTATTTATTGTTTTTATGAATGCTTTCCTTTTAGGTCACATTAGTAGAACATAAACCAGAACCTTCAAAGAAACCTTCAAAAGTGTACATCAACCTTGATGATTATGAGAATCAGGATGATCCTACCAATGATGATGTGATCTTCGTGAAAAAAGTCACCACTCCGCCTCCAGTCAAACCTTACAAATACTTCTTAACACATGACAATGATGTGACAGATGCTGAAGAGCCCGTATATTACAAACTAAGCCGGAAAAACGACAGAAGTTCCATACTATCTCCAAAAAATTACAGTAAATTCAAAGCCCCTCCAGGAATCACTAAAGCCTACAAAAAAGCTCCTACTCCAGTAGCAAGGTGGATGCAGCCACAGAAAAACACAAATTTCTCACAAGCAAGAAATAGATACTTAAACCTGAACGGCACAGCTCGGTCTGCTATATCAGAAGTGTTCAATTTAGATGAAAAAAGAAATTACCAAGAACTAATTAGAAGAGTGGCGGGAACTGTCAAGCCCGTGTCACTGTCCAGATCAACAGAAATTATAAATTTAGCTGAAGATTCTGCATCATTCCGAAATACACAGCGGTCTCAAAAGAATGCTTTGAATGAGATTAAGCTGTTAGAAAAGGGCCTCCTCGCAGAAAAAGAAAATGAATCCACAAAAGAGTATGACCCAATCACTGTAGCCTCAATCAACTCTTCGGACTCAGAAGTGGAAGTAGTCCCATCAGAGTCTTCACATTCTTCATCAGTAAGAATTGAACCTATCAACACATTGAAAGAGTCATTGAAAGACAGACCGGTCACGTCTGACGATTGGCTGCAAAAACTAGATTCTAAGTACAGGAAGAAGCGTTATGAAACACAAGAAAAAGTCAAAGATGTGCGACGTGAATCTGATATTATTTCTAAAGTAAACTATGAACAGAAATTGAAGCATTTGGAACACAAGCTCAAGTATGAGTTGAGTATACCCGAGAGTTTGATTGAGGAGCCGCAGCCCACTGTGGAACTTCCCAAACTCACTCCAGAACAGGAGAAACTAGTTAGCAGAGCGATAGGACCCGGCCCCGCCAACCAATTGCTTGTAGAGAAATTTAATTTAAGGATACATAGGTGAGAAGCATGTTTTGTTTGTTTTATGAGAAAGCAAGTTTGAAATTTGAAAGCAAGCATTATAGATTGTTTGCAATAAAATGTATGCAATTTATCGCAATAGAATCCAAGATTAACTAGCAGGGCAGATTGTTACATCAGATGTCAGATTTTCCTGTCCTGCGGGTAAACCGCCGCCGGCACGCCCACAGTAAGTTAAGTCTGTTGAAATCTGGAAAAAACCCACTGGGTATTTGATTGTCAATATGTATCGTGCCGCGCGGATACCGGTGTAGGTTGAACAATATTTTTGCCAAATTGGCGGCATATGTAGAAAGTGCTAAGAAACCATACTGGCTTCCCTTCCAGACGTGATCTGCAGACGCTAGCAGGGCTGAACTGGCTGAACGACGAGGTGATCAACTTCTACATGAACCTGCTGATGCAGCGCAGCGAGGAGCGCAAGGACCTGCCCAAGGTGTACGCCACCAACACCTTCTTCTACCCCAAGCTCATGCAGAGCGGCCAGGCGGGGCTGCGCCGGTGGACCAGGAAGGTGAGATCAGCGCCACGTATGATACTGTCTCGCGTCATAGACAACTATCACGAGAAAGGAGCGCTCGACGATTCAAGCTAATAAAAAGAAGTCTAAAAACTAAAACCCGACTACTGAGATTTCGCGCTCTAAAAAGTAAGAAACAAGAAATCTGAAATAATAACTACTCACGATTGAATGTGTTTTTCGTCTCCAAAATTCATACAAAGTAAACAGCTATTATAATTTATTTTTATGGCAGTTTAATATAAAGTTCATAGTGGTTTTCAGGTGATAGCTGTGGTCGTTTGCCACGTGTTCTAGTACTATCTAGTTTATAAAATAAATAAGGCAACGTGGCAAGCGACCACAGCTTTCACCTGAAAACCACTATGAACTTTATATTAAACTGCCATAAAAATAAATTATAATAGATAGCTGTTTACTTTGTATGAATTTTGGAGACGAAAAACACATTCAATCGTGAGTAGTTATTATTTCAGATTTCTTGTTTCTTACTTTTTAGAGCGCGAAATCTCAGTAGTCGGGTTTTAGTTTTTAGACTTCTTTTTATTATTTTAATGATGAATTGATCGATCACACCTGCCCGCCTACTGAAAAGATGGCTTGAAAATAGGTGAACCACAAATTGGGAAGACAGTACGTACACATTATATGAACTATCGTAAAACTATAAAATTGAGTATCATATTAAAAACTGAGTTTTCGTAGGCGAATGTGCGGCAGTTTCAGAACACTTTCGCGCTTTTTACAAAAAATGTTATGTTTGTATTTTTATGTTTTGTGTGTTTACCTGGCATTTATTCCGTACGTAGATCAGTCTTAATTCCTAGTGTAAAAGCCTTAAACTTATAATTTAGTATCTCATAAGTTAATAAACCATGTCAGAGGCCTGGCATTAGTTAGTAGGCGGTTGGAAAAAGAACTCATCGGGTTGTTGGACGATTACGAGGAGGAAATACATTTAAAATGCTCAACTACGTCATCCCACTAAGTTCTGAAACCTAATCAGAAGAGCTAGTGGTTTTGTGTAGGTGTTGTATTAGTTATATAAAAAGAAGTCTAAAAACTAAAACCCGACTACTGAGATTTCGCGCTCTAAAAAGTAAGAAACAAGAAATCTGAAATAATAACTACTCACGATTGAATGTGTTTTTCGTCTCCAAAATTCATACAAAGTAAACAGCTATTATAATTTATTTTTATGGCAGTTTAATATAAAGTTCATAGTGGTTTTCAGGTGAAAGCTGTGGTCGCTTGCCACGTTGCCTTATTTATTTTATAAACTAGATAGTACTAGAACACGTGGCAAACGACCACAGCTATCACCTGAAAACCACTATGAACTTTATATTAAACTGCCATAAAAATAAATTATAATAGCTGTTTACTTTGTATGAATTTTGGAGACGAAAAACACATTCAATCGTGAGTAGTTATTATTTCAGATTTCTTGTTTCTTACTTTTTAGAGCGCGAAATCTCAGTAGTCGGGTTTTAGTTTTTAGACTTCTTTTTATTTTAATTATTTTGGGGTTGTAAACTTAAATTTTACCGATTGTTTGTTGGAAGATGTAGGTAGGTACGAGTTTAAACTGTATTATGATTTTGTTAGGTATATATAAAATATGCTAGTAACCCCTAATGCTAAACCCAGATGTCGCTGTTAGTTTTATTAATAATACTACTTAATTGGCTTAATAGCACTACCTTTTCCAAAAATTTTGAAAAGTGCGTGTTCCCCTAAGAATAAGAAATTTAACCGCAGTAAAGAGCAGCCTATGTTTTATTCTAAACATTATTTCATATTTGTACAAAGTATCATTTGAATCTATTCAGCCGTTTTAGCACCAAGTCCTAACAAACACATATCCGCGTTTATAAATTATATATAAGGAATTAGGAATTAGGATTAGGATTAGTAGGATCTCTTATGTACCTACCTATCTACGCGTTAAATTAATTTAAATGTGATAATTTTCGCGGTACTTTTCTACTTCGATCCCATTAAATATGAAGAAAAATATGTCAGATCTGAGCCTAAGGAGTAGCTCTATCTTACCATAGCTTATACACAGATATTTAGCGTATGTAGTGCTATCACGTCTTGTCTGCCTTTCGTTTTCATCATCAGATCAGCTCCACGAGTATGACACATACCGACACCACACCGATACCGATACCAATGTACCTGCTGCTTGTAGAACGTGGTTGAACAATTCTGACTTAAGGGCTTATTGAAGACCAATGTGGCGCAGTGGTAGTGCGACTGCCTTTGACGCAGAAGGTTCCGGGTTCGATTCTCGGTGGGTCACTCACAAAGTTGATATTTATCAGTTTGTGAATTTGTTCCCAGTCTGGTGAGGACATTGCAGGCTGAACCACCCGAATGTCCGTAAGAAAGATGGTTCCGTGTTTCGGATGGCACGTTAAGCCGTTGGTCCTGGTTGTTGTCCATGATCACTTTAGACGGCGGTCGTAACACAACCATGTCAGAATCCTGCTACTTGCAGAAGGCGGTTGAAAAATTCCGACACTAGGGTTCATCGGGTCGTTGGACGACTCGGTGTCCCACACGAAAAAAGAAATTGAATCGTTAGACGGCTCGGGGTCCTACACGAAAAGAAAGAAAGAGAAAAACCGATGTACCAATTTCATACTAAATTGACATTGCGTAAATGCAAGAAAGTTTTAAACTTTCACCTACATTATATATATTTTTGAAATGTGCTATTTAAGCCCTTTTGTTTGATACCCAACACGATACCACTTGAAGAAAAAAAAATTTTTGTTCGTATCTTTATGCACGCTAGAGGGCGCCATGTTCACTTTATTGTGACATCACATAGCCTATAACCATCGGACTGTTTAGACGCATCTACTGACACCTCATTTGTCAAATTCGAATAAGTAGATTCGTAGCTAGGAGGGAACAAAGGAATTATTGCCACATACATACATACATACATACATACATACATACATACATTCCGGTCAAAATCATAACCCTCATTTTTGCTTTGCTGTAGTCGGGTAAAAAAGAGGAAAGGGTTGCCACATTATGCTACACCAATACTATACGTATTACGAGCGAAACGAGACACACTACGCAACACCTTCTCGTCAAGTAGTAAGAAGGAAGTCAAACTGTGGCATAAAATTACTACATGTGTGTATTGCAGGCAAAGTGAGCCACACTATACCTCACTATTGCGTGCCAAGGAAGCTATTTTACCTTAACAGTCCACTGGTAGACATGAGCCTCCCCCCTTTCGGCGGGTATTGCTATATTGCTTGGCAGGCGAATTGGTGAGCGCAGTGCAAGATGCCGCTGCCCTTTCCCTGGATTATTATCCCTTATCGCTTTTTGGACACCTACTGATGCTATTCTAAGCCGGCATCACATGCACTAAAACCTTTTTCATCCCTCAAATAAATGGATATCTTCCTCTTTATTTTAGGACTGCTTGATTTGTAAATTAAAACGAAACATACATACATACATATATCACGCCTTTATCCCTTGCGGGGTAGGTAAAACGAAACATAGTAAAAAATAAATATCGTCACCCCAGGTGGACATATTCGCGCACGACCTGCTGATAGTGCCGGTGCACCTCGGCGTGCACTGGTGCCTCAGCATCGTGGACTTCCGCAACAAGAAGGTCAACTACTACGACAGCATGGGCGGGCCCAACATGGCGTGCTGCAACGCGCTGCTGCAGTACCTCAGGGATGAGCACCAGGACAAGAAACAAGCGCCGTTCGATGACAGCGGGTGGAACAAGGAGTGTCTCAAGGTATACTTATTAGCATAAGGAAATGCTATGACAGTAACTATATACTTTTATTTACTTTCAAACTGATCTAAATTCTTAAGAAAGATACTGTTAGTCCGATAAACAAGAGGTCTTTAGAGGAAGTTAGAGGAGTTTAGGGGAAGCTAAAGAAGTCTAGGAGAAGTTGGAGGAGTCTAGGCGAAGTTAGAGAAGTCTAGGGGAAGTCAGATAGGTCTAGGGGAAATTAGAGAGGTCTAGGGGAAGTTAGAGGAGCCTAGGTAGAGTTAAGAGAAGTTAGAGAATTCTAGGGGAAGTTGGAGAAGTCTAGGGGAAGTCGGAGGATTCTAGGGGAAGTTAGAGAAGTCTAGGGGAATTTAGAGAAGTCTAGGGGAAGTTTGAGAATTCTAGGGGAAGTTAGAGAGGTCTAGGAGAAGTTGGGGGAGTCTAGGGGAAGTTAGAGAAGTCTAGGTGGAGTTAAGAGAAGTTAGAGAAGTCTAGGGGAAGTTAGAGAATACTAGAGGAAGTTAGAGAAGTCTAGGGGAAGTTA
Source organism: Keiferia lycopersicella (assembly GCA_029255805.1). Lineage (NCBI taxonomy): Eukaryota > Metazoa > Arthropoda > Insecta > Lepidoptera > Gelechiidae > Keiferia > Keiferia lycopersicella. Next base: position 17,807,806 of record JARACZ010000003.1, read on the forward strand.
GAGAAGTCTAGGGGAATTTAGAGAAGTCTAGGGGAAGTTTGAGAATTCTAGGGGAAGTTAGAGAGGTCTAGGGGAAGTTGGGGGAGTCTAGGGGAAGTTAGAGAAGTCTAGGGGAATTTAGAGAAGTCTAGGGGAAGTTTGAGAATTCTAGGGGAAGTTAGAGAGGTCTAGGGGAAGTTGGGGGAGTCTAGGGGAAGTTAGAGAAGTCTAGGTGGAGTTAAGAGAAGTTAGAGAAGTCTAGGGGAAGTTAGAGAATACTAGAGGAAGTTAGAGAAGTCTAGGGGAAGTTGGAGGAGTCTAGGGGAAGTTGAGAAGTGTAGCCTAAGTTAGATTAGAGAAGTCAAGTTGAAATTGAGATAATTAGACTGGAAGTTTTGTTGCACACTTTTAGGGCGTTAGTAGCTTAATATTTAGGACAGTTTGCGCCGATACGTTACCGAAGAACAGCTAAGTTTAACATATTATTGTATTTGTTCGATTGCAGGACATCCCGCAGCAGATGAACGGCAGCGACTGCGGCATGTTCGCGTGCACGTTCGCGGAGTTCGCGGCGCGCAACGCGCCCTTCACGTTCACGCAGACGCACATGCCCTACCTGCGCCGCAAGGCCGCGCTCGAGATCCTCAGCGGGAAGCTGCTGCTCTGAGGGGGGGAGCTCAAGTAGGCAACATTCTCAAACTATAGTTTATAAAATATAGCTTGATACCTGTGACGTTTGTGACCTTTGGGCAAATGCTATGACATAAGGTCCATTTCCCAAGTAAACAAAGGAAAATTAACCTTACGTCATAGCATTTGTTCCAAGGTCACTTACGTCACAGGTATGAAGCAAAATTTTACAATATATAGGGGCCCGCCAAGCGGCTACGCCCGCTCTCACTCGTTTTTCCCGTGGAAACAAATTGTTTTCCCGGCAAGTGTTATACATATAAACGTTCCTCTTGAATCACACTATCTATTAAAAGAATTCGCATCAAAAAGTATGTCGTGTAGTTTTAAAGACTCTAGCATACAGACGCGAAATGCGACTTTGCTTTATACTATGGTAGAAATACCAGCTGTTCTAAGTGTGTTGGATAATACGAGGTAGAGTAGCCTATTAAAAAATACTAGCGGCTAGACCGGCCATTGCACTCGCTGCTGACAGCTTCGGAAATAATAATGTAAGGAAATAGCAGCATAACCGATCCATAATACTAATTGAATATTCTTAATAAACATCTGTAGATGGAAAATTCATAATATGATAAACCATTTCACATCAAAATATTTTGACTTTGAAGAAATTTGTTTTCATAATGCTATTTAGTTAGTATAATAGTTCGTTTTTTCTTGTATTTTTCACAATTATTACCATACCTAATGAACTTGTTATACAACAGTTATAAACAAAACGTAATACAACACAGAATTATTACACTGCCTTTTTTTACCCCAATTTTCCAAAACAAACGCTGATATGAACCATTAAAAAAGGTAGTGGCAACATTGAGTGCGTGTTTATAAAATATCTTCAAACTAGTAGATGCTAGATGCGTTCACCGCGCGTCCAACTTTTTTGTATTAAGGTCTGAATTTCTGTCTAGACTAGAAATAAATAGCAAATTATAGGAAGTTCATAAGCATAGCTTGAAGCATTACAGTAACACCGAGTAAAAAACTATTTTACCTCCTATTTTCCTACACTGTGATAGCAGGTTTTGACATTGAATGTTGAATGAAATAAAGCCCATTTCCAAGTGGGTTCGTGAGTATACCGCCTACCCACGTGTCTTCATTTTGAATAGGATCTAAATCGACCTAAGTGATACGATCTTGTGAACAGAGTTGGGGCGATACAAAACTCCGGAAAAGGCTGACAATTTTGTTTTCTTTGTTTTCAATAGTTTTTTGTCTAATTTATAAAAGCGCGCGGCACATGCAAAGTAAAGTTCTAGGCGTATTTTAGAATCAGTAGAAGTTTGATTTCACATGCGCCAGTCTAACACAAGGTTTCCTTGACAAACAGGTTTGAGTAATAAAAAGATAACTGCGAATGGATAGACCAGTCGTCGCAGTCTGGCGCATTCGAAATTGGATATCTACGGGTTCAAAAATACGCCTCCTAATCGAGTGAGCAATGATTCATTTTTCTATAATATAAACGGTGATACTTAAACGCAGTATTTATGTTCTGTCTGCTGAGTGGTTGTTTCTATTTAATATTTTCAATATTGAAGTTAATGATAGTGAGCACTTTACAATAACTAAAAATATTGTCAGTAACTCCTGAATTCCACTCCTCTATAGTTATTTAATGTTATTAGATTTACTTGTTTTCGTCAACGTATCTAATGTGTAAATATAAATACTTTAAAAACTTAGTGTAATAAATAAAATAGTCTATAATTCTAACAGTAGAATATATAGTAGATTACGTACTTAGGTATGTAAGTGATCAATAACAACCGAGGTTTTTTAACGCCCGAGCGGAGCGAGGGCGGTACCTTTCCGAGGTTGTTATTGATGTTACATCCGTGGTACGTATACTGCTTTACATATCGAATGAAAAGTGAGCAAAATAAAGCGATAAATACAAAAAAACGATCCATAGATGATGATTGTATCGTCTGGTATACAAATTGCACCACACAACTTTTTTTTCTATGATTCAAAAATATTGAATTAATATGAAAGAAAAGTATCCTAACATAAAGTAGTAATTTTTTTGATCGAAGGGATATTAGTAATTTTTACTTTTGTTATTGTAATATTGAGTAATAATTCGACAAACTCATTTATTGAGGTTTTAAAAATACAGATTAAAAATATAATTCCTGCGTTCAAGCAACACAATTCGTAGCGGCCAGTTCGAAATTTAAAATCGTATACAACTAATTGGATGCAACTCCTATTAAAATAAGAAGAAATTGATTTTAACTTTTTAATCGTCGCGATTCTATTGGTTCTTTTTCTCGTTCTATATTTGAAATTACTTACAGACTTAGTTTCAAAACCTCGCCTGTAAGTTGAACTTACAGGTCGTGTTTTTTGTCAGTAATGACCTACTTTCAGAGCATGAGATATGTAAAAGATTTTTTTTCTTTACTAGTAGTCCCTTCAAACACATTTTTCTACTCAAGAAAACATTTCGATTTCTTTTCGTGATTTTAATAAGCAAGTTTAAAATACAAATTCTAGGTATTATAAACTAGTAAATAGTTGATTGTGTTCTATGAAAATATGTTAAACTAGATCCGCCCAGCGGTTACACTCGCGGTTAGTGTAGAAAAATCCGAAAAATTCAAAATTCATTAGAATGTATTTCCCTTAATTTTTGACTGGGCGCCAATGTTAATGTTTAATATATCTGTTATTTTTATCTTTCAGTATGCATTTGTCAAAAATCTAATAATCTACAATCTTTTAGACTTACTCATACAAGTTTGTATTTCATTAGCATAAAAATTATTGAAAACGTTGGAAAAAGTAGGCATTTTTGTTCAAAATCTAATGTAACATGACGTCATCCTAAATCTGTAATACTAATTTAATATCTCGTTTTATTGTTAGTCGACTACGGCAGTAAAATGAAGGCTTTAATTTAATGATCGTAATTCCTAAAATAGTTGTGGATTTTTACACAACTGCCCATAAAAAGGAGTGTAATGTTTTAAGAATTAATTTATGAATGTGTGTGTTTGTGACAGTTGGCTAATCAAATTATCTTTTAAAGATTCCAGGTTTTGATTAAAAGTTCAACTAAAATATTAAGATGAGGCGAATTATTTGGCATAATTGTATGAAGGTACTGCAAGCAACCCATGGAGTTTCCATTTAAAGGAGGAGGATTATTCATTAGCTCAATACCTAAACGTCTTAATTTTCAATTCATGCGAAAACCTGCTACTAAATGTCAATTGCATCACACGTTCTACTTTACTTATCTATTCCCACATACCCTAATAAATTTACATATACCCTTGACTATAAAACATCGAGTAGTAGAAATGTCGTTGCGGATATGTCGCACGGAATCGGATTACGACGTTAAGAAATTGAGGTCCTCCAGGAAGCTATCATTTTGTTGGAAATTGGTCGATCCTATAAGTATATCCAAGTGTTGTTGATAGTACAACTTATATGCAACTGCCTTCATTTTATTGCCCTAGTCTATAAAGATAGTGTATTGTAAAAATTATAGATAAGTTCCGCTAATAATAAGCAACATTAATTTATACGAATGAAGCACACAATATTTTGTTTCGTTCACAATATGATCGATTTTATAAGCGATGGAATAATAAATGCAGGAGTATAAAAACTATACGTTTAATTTATTTACTAATGTAAACCTATACAAACATAAAAATCCACAATGTTTTAAAAGCTTACTAAACAGTCTTTAGAATCAGTCTTGATCTACATACAAAAATATAAATACAGAAGTTGCTAATGATTTAATGTATAATGTCATCAAAACAAAATGTAAAACGCCACTTACCAAATGTCAAATGTAGGTATACTGCCAAGTAAAAGAAGTTACGAGGTCCCCTGTGTGTAGTAGTCTTCTCAATTGCCGACAGATGGCGTGACTTTATCGGGTTAACACGACTTGCGGATAGAGCAAGCGAGACCAATTTTTAATCTAAGGGATACATATTTATTACATATATACATACACATATCACGTCATTATCCTTTGCGGAGTAGGCAGAGCGTCAACGGCCACAAAAATATCGCCGCCATCGCCACTTCTGACAAGATACATTGAGGTCCCTTTCGAGATGAATCGTGTATCACTGTAGTGACAGGTCGTCAGCCTGTCGCCTAAAGTTGTAATGTAATTAAACCCTCGAGTTCCTTAATCACCACTCGCAGAAAAAACAGGATGTGGCTATTTAAAATGCAACTCCGTTATTTGACGTTTTTCTACAAATAGAAATAGTCGTTCAGTAACAAAATGTCTAAAGTCGCTAAACATAGTTGTATCTCAGAATTTCAAATTCGCAAATTGTCCAGTCAGCAAAATGTGCAATTGTTCAATTCTCTAAATGTCCGATTCTCAATCAATTAACGCAAACTTGCCAAACTTCTAGGTACGACAAGAAAAAGTGGACATTTTGCTCTTTGGAAATTTAGCTGCTTGTGGCGTGTTTGTTTGTGGTGTTCAGAGCTCGGAGCCCACTCGTATGAGCCGCAGCTTGGTGCCCTCGAGCAGCGCGACGCCGATGTCGTTGGTGCCGCCGCAGTAGTGCGACGACGAGAACACCGAGATCACGCGCCCGCGCAGCTGCACCTGGGAAACATCAGCTTAATACAAACACCGATGTGGCGCAGTGGTAGTGCGACTGCCTTTGACGCAGAAGGCTCCGGGTTCGAGTCCGTAAGAAAGATGGTTCCGTGTTTCGGCTGGCACTTTAAGCCGTAGGTCCCGGTTGCTGTCTATGATCACTTAGACGGCGGTCGTTACACAACCATGTTAGAAGCCTGGTACCTGTCCTAACCAGACTGGGAACAAATTCACAAAGTGATAAATATCAACTTTATGAATGACCCACCGAGAATCCAACCCGGACCTTCTGCGTTAAAAGCAGTCGCACTACCACTGTACTGTACTGTACAAGTGTTGTACTTAACCCATATTCTGATATGTACCATGAACCCGTTCTGGTGCAGCTCGTGCGCGCGCACGATGTGCGACAGCTGGTTGGCGAGCAGGAAGCGGTCGACCGCGGTCTGGTCGAACACGTGGCCGGTGCCGCGCTTCACGTTCGCCGCGAACCCTTCGTTGCTGGTCAGCTCTATCGCTGTGGAGGCCGTCAGCTTGTTCGGCCTAGAAGCCCAATCATTACATATACAACATACATCTGTCACTATAGTAATACTCGAATCGTCTGTAACAGCCCTCAATTTGTCAGACGTGGTGATAGCGACTGTAATTTTACTGTCGTTAACGCTCTGCCTACCCGGCCAGGGATATAGGTGTGATTTGTGTGTGTGTGTGTGTGAAAAAAGAGGGAGAGTATGTAGTCTTGTTTGACTTACTTGACGGGATCATTCCAGAGCAGTTCCCAAGCGATGGTGCTTTGCTCCGAGGGTCTGGTGAGAGGCGACGGCACTTTGTCTATAGCCGTGATCAGCGGACACACCCACGGCGGGGGGATCCCGCCGTGGCAGCAGAACACCTGGCATTTACAAGCGATTATCATAAGTAGAAAATTATCAGACTAAGGACGGACAAAAGGTTCCGTGTTTCGGATGGCACGTTAAGCCGTAGGTCCCAGTTGCTGTGTATGATTACTTAGGCGGCGGTCGTTACACAACCATGTCAGAAGCCTGCTACTTGTAGAAGGCGGGCAAAAATTCTGACACTAGAGTTCACTGGGTCGTTGGACGACTCGGTGTCCACATGAAAAGAGAAGAGATAGGTCATAACACTTATAATTTGCTTTCTGTTTTCTATAGCAAATATATCACTCATATCAGGACATTACATTACGCGTCAGGACATCTGTCGGTACCATAGCAGTATCTACCTTGTCGTCAATGACAGCAGCTAAAGGAAGCACATCAAACAGGTTGTTGATAGCGCTCCAGATCTTACTGCCTTCCGCATCGCCATACTTCTGTACGCATTCTCTGAAACAAGTTTACTGTTTACCTACACAATTATAGACATCATCCATTATCAACCCATATTCACCTTTTCAGGACCCATTAGGCCCCTTGTCTATCGTTTTTATTCCTCATAATCTTTTGCCTCGTGGTTCTAAGCAATTTTTTTCTAACAATGTTCCGTCAGCTTGAAGATTTCCCCGGAACATCTAGCAAGAGGCTTTCGAGGCACTTGAGTTGTAAACCACGCTCGGGGATCCGCGCAACGCAGCGCTGGGCGGTTGTATCGTGCTTGAAAACCGGCGGAAATCTGCACAATCTAACTACTTACGTATGAAACGTGAACATCCTCTGAATGTCCCTGGTCTCATGGTTCCCGCGTATCATGAGGACGCCCTTCGGCCTCTGCAGCTTGGCAGCCAACAGGTATGCCATCAGCTCGGTGCCGTGTGGTCCTCGGTCTACGAAATCTCCGAGGAACAGGAGTTTCGCTGGTGATATGGACGCCCCGGACGGCCACAATGCTGATTCCATGGCCAGCAGCGCGGATAAGTTGCCGTGGAGATCGCCTTCAAAATAAAGTATAGTTTATTGTTGAGTTGGTACCGCAGTTTGTAGAAACAATGATGATTGATATGATTATGTGTTGTGATTGTGACCCTCCGAACGAATGGGACGCTCGTTCTAACCAATACAATAGACGGGAGAAGCCAACTTTAGCAGCCTCGGCTCAGCCTGGCAGATTGGTGTGACAGCATGAGCCAGCTTCAGCAGCAGCGCGCCCATCGTCTGCTCCTCGGCCGGCGCTGCCCACGAAAATGCTGCTTTGTTCGCCACTAGAGAACTGTTCGTGGCTACTGATATTCGTCTCTGTGGAAAAGGAATACATCCTGGTAAATATAATACCACTACTCATGAAGGTTAGGTAACAACCAAGATCTCTTCTACATAAGTAACTACCTTACCTACCTGACGACCGATGTGGCGCAGTGGTAGTGCGACTGCCTTTGACGCAGAAGGTCCCGGGTTCGATTCTCGGTGGGTCACTCACAAAGTTGATATTTGTCTCTTTGTGAATTTGTTCCCAGTCTGGTTAGGACATTGCGGGCTGAACCACCCGATTGTCCGTAAGTAAGATGGTTCCGTGTTTTGGATGGCACGTTAAGCCGTAGGTCCCGGTTGCTGTCTATGATCACTTAGACGGCGGTCGTTACACAACCATGTCAGAAGCCTGCTACTTGTAGAAGGCGGTTGAAAAATTCTGACACTAGGGTTCATCGGGTCGTTGGACGATTCGGTGTCCCACACGAAAAGAAAGACCTACCTAATCTTCTACATAAGGTTTGCTCATTAGCATTTCGAAGACCTTTTGTTGACTACTAAATTCGTACCCCTGGGAGCTTGTCGACCGAAGTAGCGAAGTAGTGGACAGCTGCCAAAGCTTCCACGGGCATAGTGCCCGGTCCGAGGACATCCATCGAGGCCTGGGGCGGCACTTCCACCGTTATCAGTTTGGTAGTCGATGCACTCACTGCACCTTCTGCGGGACAATCATTGGCAAAATTACATGCGAAACCAAATATTGGGTAGGGTAGTACTCGTACGTACCGGATGAGACGTCATTTCTGGGGCCATAAAAGTACCTTTTATTGCATTTGCCCCAAAAGCTGTCTCTCTTTTTAAAACATAAGACACATCACACTTTTCTTGCTTTAGTGGTGTGGTCGCAAATCTTACCGTCAAATTGTTTGAGTTCCAACATCTCGTTCATCGCGTCCTTACGCAAGCGCACCGTGTAAGTTGCCACGTTGTATTCGGGATGGGCAGTGACATTGCGCCGATCGGGTGCGGTCGACCCAACGGAATCGTCGCCGAGATGGTGCGCTCCATCTTTTGATGCTGGATACAGAAAATTTAGTGAGTAGCGTCCCGTGATACGTTGTTTGTAGGGTCGCTTCGCTTGCACTACGAGTTCTAATGTCGTTCAGATATGGGTCGCAACTATGCGTTCATCTTTTTGAAGATACCAAATTGCCAGGCTCAGACTGCATAGCGTTATCCGGCCCCACATATCCTCTTACGGTCGCACTTACCAATTCCTGAAGGAAGCTTATATAGGGTGTAAGAGACTGCGTAACGAAAACTTTGCAGGCGTGATCAGACCATGAAACTGAACAACTTTTTCTATGGGGGCTATGTTGGGAAACGAAAAAATTTTCTCGTGTTTCCATGCAAGGTCAGTCAGCTGATCGGGAATTTTGTATGGAAGGTCGAGAAAATTGTTTAGTTTCCTAGCATAGCCCCCATACAAAAAGTTGTTCACTTTCATGCTCTGAGCACGCCTGCAAAGTTTTTGTTACACCGTCTCTTATACCCTGTATATTTAATCGGCAGAGAAAATATGAAGACTTACAGGATTGCCCCTTCACCGGTAACTTGGCTGCGCTAGCGGAGGAGCTGCACAGGGAAGTCTGCAGGTCGGCGAGGTAGGCGGAGACGCTGCGCGGCGCGCGCAGCATGGCGCTGGTCCCGCGCAGGCGCTGCTCGCTCACGCTGCGCAGGAACTCCGACACCGGCAGCTGCGAGTTCGGCTGTAGGCCCATTTGCCTAAATATCAGTTTTTTAAGAATACAGTGCATATAGCCAATTTGGTTCTCGCCTGGTACAGATGTTATATTTGTCAATTCAAATCTACAGGGTGTAAAAAAGTTAGCTGCAAATATTTTGAGGGTTGAACCAGCCCATGAAACTGAACAACTTTCCCCAAGGAACATGGGTCGAAATATGAAAAAGAAATTGGACCTGCCATACAGTTGACTCGCCCGGCTGCTACTTTTTGTATGGCAGGCCCAAATTTTTTATTTTATAATTCGACCCATGTTCCTCGGGGAAAATTGTTCAGTTTCATGGGCTGATTCACCTCTTAAAATATTTGCAGCTAATATTTTTACACATAGGGAATGATATTCCCTATTCTCTGAACGCGACAAATACGAAGACGCCCTGTCTTTACGATCTTCATCTTCATTCAATTTAGACTAAAATCAGGCATGGATACAGTTAGATTTCAACCACTTGCTTCAGACAGACGTCGGCATCCCTCGAGACGTTGAGCGCGTCTATCGGCAGCTGGCGCGCGAGCCTCATAGCCGCCACCAGCTCTTTAAATTCCACGTATTCCAGTTTCTGGTCTCGATTGCAGTCGAAGTACCTTCGAAGAAAACCTCAAATATATATTTATAACCACAAGGATAATTAAAAAGTAGGTAGTAATAACCGTAGGCTAAAATGAGAGTACCTATGGCCTTGGTGAAACCAGCTTACCGGAATATGTATCGGCAGCGCATCTCAGCAGTTACTCCTCCATGTTGCGTGCCTGGCTCCGTGGCTGCGCACCAAAGTAACAGTTCTTGGAATGAAAGCCCTCCGCGACCGTCTAAGTCTGCTGCTCTGTGTAGCGCAAGTTTGAAGATTTACAGTCACGTATAAAGAACATCCAAAACTGTTCCGCAAGATAACACAATAATCCTTGAAGACGTTACTCACCTGAAAAGGTTTGTACACTGCACCCGCTGCCAGCCCATGTCCACCATAAAGTTAGTGAATACTTGGAAACTCATGAAGAGCGCAGGATAAGACTGCGTCATGAACTCCGAGTACAGTCGTATTTGGTCTGCAAGAAGACAAGGAGTTGAACAACATGGATTACGGCTGTCGCCCTATGATGGACACCTACTAGCACTGGTTGATCAAACAATATCAACCCAGAGAATTCGATCTGGGGTTTCAGATTGGACTAACTCGCCAACACCTTCCGTATCACTGCCATCGCTCTACAGGCTTATTAAATTTTATCAAAGATTCAGAACAAAGAAAAGATTAAAACAATCAACCGTCTTTAGAATAGTTGGCAGCTTGCATCAGCTGGGCGTTAGGTGTTGTGATGGTGACCGCTCCAGCGCCGTTCTCTTGACTTATAAGCACGTCCTCTTCACAGATCTCGACAAGTAGGCCAGTATCGAACTCTTGCCACAACTGCATGAAAAACACCTGTTTTTAAGTTTGGATTGGCTCTTTCTCAGATCAGGGTTTCTCTCTTTTCTGGTCTGGTTGATATCTATAACTCAGAAGGCGGTTGTTACTCAACCATGCCAAAGGCCTTCTACTTGTTGGTAGTAGTAGGCGGTTGAAAACTGACACCAGGGTTCATCGGCTCGTTTGAAGACACGGTGTCCCACACGAAAAGAGAAGAGATCAGGGTTGTAAACTCTGAAAGGTACACCCAATACACCGTATTTTTTGGCATGAGATTTGTAGCTATGAGTCGGTAGATATCTCTCTAAAATAGGACTTGACGGTCGCATCACAGACCTATTGGCGGGTGGTAGTGACTTGTTGACATTCTGATGAAAATCGTGGTACTTAAAAGTATGAATGGAGTTAATATATAAATAAGGTCGAGGTTCCTGTAGTTACAGTAAACGAGAATGGTATACAATTTTTAACCTACAGAATGGTCTGTAATCATTCGTGCGCGTGTCTGAATCACCCTTGTCTGTTTTTTTAGTGTGTAGTGTACGCAATATTACGCAACTAGGGAAAGTATGAGGAATAACAAAAGAAGGTATTCTACCGGGTCCTCTCTATTCTGTTCTCCACACGCCATCTGGCAGAACGTGACCAGCTCCGGGCTCTTCAGGTTCGCGTGGGCTCGTTGACGGTCGACCTCAGTGATGCTCACCCAGTTCAGTCGACCACGCATGTTTTGCTGAAATTGAGTTAGGTATTTAACTGGAAATCATCATTCTCTTGCCAAGTTCTCTTGCCTTATCTCGTTCTCTTTCGGGGTCGGCTACCTAACCTAGTGGATTTACCATGTAACCAATTTTTTAAATAGAGCAACTGCCATCTGACCTCTGCAACCCGAAGGCTGACCTAGTCCGAATCATCGGTTAAATTATTTTTAAATAAATATCACCTGAATTCAAATTTTATTTGAATGTGTATTTCATCACGATGTTTTCCTATCCCCGTAAGAGCAGTCGGTAAATGTACGTATGGTAAAAACACATTGGTACATGGCGGGGATCAAACTCATGTCTCGCGATTGTAAGACCGGTGTCCTAACCACTTGGCCGCCGACGCTTTACTTTATTAACGGGAAAATAAGACGTAAAATACCCCGAAATTATCTTAGAGGAGATTTCTACTCTCTAAATGTTCATGTTACTTCCGCAGTCCTCGCCTAGCTGTTATACAAACCATTTTAATTTTAGTTTTCTTCTTGATATCAGCTTTGATGGGAACTTTGTAGACGGCATGATACACAGATGGCAAATGATGGTAGGGAAGCCAAATCTTATAGACCCGCAGTGGAGAGCACTGACTTTGTGATATCGTGTCCAAGCCGAATAACTGTAAAAGGTAAATTCGGTATTATAAAGTACAAACGTAGAAGCAGGTAGAATAGGTCTGAAAATAACTAAGGCCACCACAAAGCCCTAAAATAAAATCTTTGGAAATCACTACATAGTATAAAGCAAAGTCACTTCGCGCGCGTCTGTATGTATGTATGTATGTATGTGTGCTTATATCTTTGAAACTACCCAACGGATCTTGATGAGGTTTTTTTCAAAAGATAGAGTGATTCAAGAGGAAGGTTTTTATGTATAATAACATACTTAATATATTAGAGAACTACTTATAATTTTAGGATTTCTGATGTGAAGTCGTAATAAACACAGTTTTTTGGGCTTACATTGCAAACGCTGGCTGAAATCTAGGAGATAGATCAAAATAATGTTCTGAAGTATTGTATATCTTAAAGAGGTCTACAAAAAAGTCCGTGGTGGTATATGTGTACCTCTTAGGGATAACCCACAATAACCACTTTTTACACTTTTCTTTCCGCAAGAAATAATGGCTTATTTACGAAGCGATTTTAAGCAATACAGCATTAATCCTTATCGAATTAAGTAACTTAAACAAATTTTGCATTTATTATAGAACAATAAAGCCCTTTACAGCATATCATTTAGATGAATATTTTCGAAGATATTATAGATTTAAAATATAGGGACAGCGCCTTTGCCTCCGGGCTTTATTTACGAAGCGATTTTAAGCAATACAGCATTAATCCTTATCGAATTAAGTAACTTAAACCAATTTTGCATTTAATATAGAACAATAAAGCCCTTTACAGCATGTCATTTAGATGAATATTTACGAAGATATTACAGATTTAAAATATAGGCGCCAGCGTCTTTGCGGCCGTAGGTAGGTACCGGTCGGCTGGCGCGCGGCGGCGCGGCGCGGGCCTGTCTATAATAAATAGCGCGTCAAAGCGCGCGCCGCTCAGATCAGTCCGATCAGTTCTTCCCAGAACAACTCCTAAGCCCAGTCCCGCCCCAAGGGCGTGATTGGGCTGGTTGTTTGAACAACCAATAAAATATTTCCGGGTGAGCACGTGCTCCCCACCAAGCCGACAGGCGTAGTTTTGATGGCCCCGGGGCCGTAAACGTATAGTCCAACAAACAAAAAAAAAAAAAAAAAAAAGCGCCGCTCAGAGAGAATCCTCCGTAGAGCGTGAGGCTCGCCGTAGCCAGGATCGAGATAGACATAGAACCCTGAGAGCTAGAGAGCTTGAAGCTCGCCCCAGCCAAAATAGGGATGGACATCGAATACAGAGAGCCAGAGCAACTAATTCATGGGTGGACAAAGAAAATTCTGCCATGAATTACGACCCTTCGATTCCTTACAAGGACGATCGTATAGTATCAATAGGTACCATGTCAATAGTGTGTGAACATTGTTCGGCATTGAAATTCAAGGACGAATCAAAAGGCATGTGTTGCTTACAAGGAAAAGTAAAATTAGAAGAAATTGTACCTCCCCCTGAACCACTTTACTCTCTACTTACTGGTGACCATTCGAAATCCAAACAATTCATACGCAATATACGCCGTTATAACAACGCGTTTCAGAGAGGTTCTGTTGCAAATTTTATTGTATAAAGGTAAAATACATAAGTAAAAGATGCAAAAAAAAGTAAATAATGTAGTTGGTATAATTTAGATATTCCAAAAAAGATAGCGGGAAATTCTCACACTTTCTTCCCAGCAGGGAATTATTTTACTACGATATTAACGCGTGCGAAGCCGCGGGCAAAAGCTAGTTTATGGAATAAAGCGCTCGCTCTAAGGATGCCTTCGGTAGTCTCTGGGTGGGTGGCCAAAGGTGGCTGGAAAAGTCAATGTTGATGTCATACAGAGACACAGAATATGTTCACGAAATGGTAGGTAGGTAGGTACTCCTACCTCTGTGTTACCTTGTGCTGCTTACTTTGCTACTACGCATGAATTGCTCAAAAATAAATTTCAGGCGCTGCAAAATTTCTTTTTTGGGTGCAGAACCTTAGATATATAGGTAGGTAGAGAAAGATGGAGCGATAGAAACCTACGTCGAAGTACATTTTATGAACAGTGGATTTCCAGCAATGTTTCTCGATTTTACAGGAAGGTATCCAAAACTCCCCCGACGCTTCTTTAGAGAGCAATACCGTTTTGTCGCTCGGACAATACAACAAAAGAGAAACGACATCGCATAAGTCTTTGTAGTGCTTAAACATTTGAAAACACCTTAAATAAGAACTTTGAAAATACTGTAGAAAACCGAAAACCTCCACGTAGGGGAGTATAGTATTCCTTGCCGAAACTGAGCTGCGAAAACAAGGCCCATAGAGTAGGTCGGTCACTGACAACCACAGCTGACAACCGTGTCTGACAAAATCATGACAAAATGAAAAGTGACTAAAACAAAGAGGTCTATAAGATTTGTACTCGTACAGTCGGAAGTCAATTTCTGAAACGTCGTAATTGGATTCCGTGCACGAATGTCAGTAACGAACGACACAGGTAGGTAACGACTAATCTAACCACACGTAGGTACCTACTTATTTAAACCTCTACAACTACTACTCGATGGTTATATAGTGCAGGGTAAGTATGTGTGATTTTTCAAGAGTATATGTGAATCGATAAGTGAAGTAGAACGTGTACCTATTTACACACCCTCAACTTCGATTCGACCCTCAAAAATTCACATATATTTTTGACTATAAAAACATTAAGTAAAAGAAATTTAATAAAGTTAGGCCAGTCGTTTTGGACTTTCGTGCACGGAACCGAAAACGTTCGTTATTGTTGTTTCACGCGAAAATTTGCTACTTGTTATGTATGATCGTATCTCACGTTTTAATTGACTTATCGATTCCCACATACCCTAGTAAATTCACATATACCCTAGTAAATTCACACATACCTTAAAATAATCGGTTAATAGAAATTTAAAAACGTGTCGTTATACCAGTCGTTAAGGACATCCGTGCACGGAATCGATTTACGACATCCCAGAAATAGAGCTCCTGGTACAGTCGCGTAAGGTCGTAGGTAGACTGTCTGTCGTAGAGGTCGCGTCGTCGACCGCAACCATAAGTAAGGGTTGTACTGTTCATGTTTATTCTAATAGGTTTTTATAGGAACAGTGTATATAAATGATGAAGATAGGAGGAATCGAGTGCGCTAAATCTAAAACACCAGAAAAAGCCGAGCATGCTCGGACAACCTGGTACCTATTGTATAGTAAGTAGAATAAATAAGTAGTGTATGATCCCTCCCTATTTTTCAAAATTAAATACAGTAAAGTATTAAAACGATCAAATCTGCCGCAAAAATTGGCTCAGCTGTACTGTAGTAGAAACGGTAGTTATGCATTTATAGTATGTGACGTAGTGATCACGCCACCTTTCCTAGGCCGAATGGAGCGTTCCGATTGGTTGGCAGCTCCCCACCCCACAAAAATACGACACATTCAACAATTCTAGTGATGTCCAACGAGTGATCCTCTGAATCGAGTATACCCGAACTTTTATCTGAGCGTAAGCATTTTATGGAAAGTTTGAACAGTTTAATACAAAATAAGATATTGCTAATTCGAGTTAGGTCATTATTTGTTGTAGTAGTCAGATTATGCCCGGTTAGAAAAGAAAATTAGCAAAAAGTTAAAATAGAATTACAATCGATTTACTGACAATCGGGCCTTTCTGTCAAACGACATAAAAACATTTCATCCCATCACTAAGAATTCGGTTTCGCTGGACGTTACGTTCCTGGCTCTTTGTAAAAAGTGTTTTTATTGCATTTAATTGAAAATTAGTGATAATTTACAAGTGTTGAAACCACCAGCGGACCCAGACAAATCTAAGGTAAGCGATTTTCGTCAAATTAACTTGACTTACTTCGCCTGCGTTCGATTTTATGATCATACGTTTCTATAACCTAAAAACAGCCTGAATTTTCTGGTCTATTTGCTGTGCATCAGCTTAATAATTAGATGGGTACAGTCTTCTTGAATTGAAAAATTGTTAGCAGGGGTTTGAAGTCCATTTTTTGTGGTTTTTCTTCAGTTATCATTTGTATTATTGCCGCGCGCACTGACATTGTCTAGTGATATATTTCGTATACTTCTGCGTTTACTACGGGCTATACAAGCTGTATACAACTAATTTTTTACTTGCTAAATGCACTGGGTAATTGTTACAAAGGTTTTAGAAGATTCCAAGTTTTCCTTACATTCATAATATTATTGTTTTCTACCTGCATGTATGAAAAATTAATGGTGTAATTCTAGCATGATGCTATCACCATCGAAATTACGCAAATCATCATTCATTTATTCTGTCAATATTTTACTTTATGAAGTAGAAGTGGTTTCCAGGAGGCAAAAAAATTACACTAACACCTCTCCTCCTCTCTCCGTTCCCGCCTTAGCCTTTGGAGCCTAATGTACCAGCCGTGTTGGGGTGCCCTGAATTAAAAAGGTCACAGTATAGTGAAAAGGAAAGTTTTGGTGCGTATTTTATGCAAAATTTTATACAAGAAAAAGCTACCATCCTTAAAAGTATACTCTGACCGATAAATGTACTTTTTTGTATAAAAAATCAAAAAGTTTCAAAATTAATATCTAAAAACTATATGATTTCTCTCTATAATATTTTAAAATTATAATCTGGCATCTCTACTGTGTTACTTAAAGGTCTAAAATATTCTAGCATGATTTTTGTGCAATATCTCAAATTACCTTTTTTGGACACTTAATTTGCCCAATTATGATAACATTGATGACAATGTGAATAAATTATCATTAATAATAGTCTGATAATAGCTGGCAAGATATTTAATTTGCACTCTGAGAAGTACCTCAATGATAACCCGGTCACCAATCATTCTGTCACCGAGCTAGCTGACAATTATCTTGTTGATATGTGCCATAATTAATTTTAGTTGCAACATCTTATTATCATTATTATTTTGAGCCTGACATGTCGCACTGCAAGGCAAAAGCCTCACTCCTACTTCTGCTTTTCTCTATCTTGAGCTACCTCCATCCAGTTCTAGGCATGGGCATTTTACTTGTCTCTCTAACTTTTCCTACAATTAGCACTGTCCAGAAAACATTAAAAAAAAACAAGATCTTCTAGGTATTTTCCTTTCTCATACATAAAAGCTTCAGAGAAATCCAAATGATTTTAATATTAGAACAAAATATGATCAGTATACAAATAGAACTTGTTATTTTGCACAGGGAACAGCTGAAGATCGGGTTAAAATTAAAAATCAAACAGGGATCATTTGGTTGTTTGTTGATTCTGTGCCCCATGTAATACAATAGGAAGATAGCTTTGATGACCATACTTTCAATACTATTGTATCATGCCTGTGTTGCGTAATGCAGTTCCTCACCAAGTGGTATTATTGTAAGTAGCAACTTAGTAATCAAAAACTATATACTTACCTATACGTAGTCGGTCCCAAAGTTCTGTCACTGGCATATTATTTTTGAATTTAGAACACGGATTTGGAAATGTTTTATTGCATTCCGTTTTTGAATGTTTAACAATTATTTTAAAACAATAAATAATCATTTGGCGCGATTTTTCACGATGGAGTGGACTTTGAAAGAAAACCGAATAGCAGTTTTGGCGTTGCATCGCTGTGGGCACTCGCCGAGTACCATTTTCAAGTTGCTCAAAAAATTGAAAATAACGCTTAGGTTTGGGTATCGTACTATAACTAGGTACACTGAAGTCTCTAGTGTTGAGGACAAGAAAAGAACTGGCCGGCCTCGCTCCGCCAGAACACCAGCAGTAGTGATGTGCCGTGGGGAATATTCCAATTTCCAGTATTTTACTACCGGGAATATTCCCAGTATTTTTCCAATGTGCCCGGGAATATTCCCTTAGCGGGAACATTCAATATGTATGATTGTTTTGTTTTAACTTTGAAATAAGACATCATTTCTATGTCTTTAAGTACACATTCAACACTCTCTTCATTATATTACTAGCTGCCCGCCCCGCGGTTTCACCCGCGACTTAGTGAAACTTTTAATAAATAAAATAATACTCTATTGGTAAAAAACATGATTCACCAAACAAATAAGATAAATAAAAGGATTTAAATATAAACGTCGGTACGAAAAAAATCCTTGTCATTGTGGCGTTTGTTAGATTTTGACGATTGCTTGGAAAATAAAACACGTCAAAAATTATAACATTTCCACAACAGATGAAATTTATTGGACCTTTCCTAGGATTCCTATTATTTTTATATTCCGTCGATGCTAGCTGCTGGTTTCACTTTCTCTCTGAGGTGGCCAAGCCACACTCAACCCCCGTCGGCACCGGGTAAGCTTCCGTAAATCCCTGTGTCGCGCGTTGCAGCTGGTGTCGATTTGCAATCAAATGTTTGCTTTCTCTTTTTCTCTGAGGGGGGCCTCAACCCCCCATGTCGACGCTGGGTAAGCTTCTTTAAACCCTCGTGTCGCCGGTCGCAGCTAAATAAATCTGAACACGTGCGACACGCAAATTTTCAGCGGACAACGTTAGAAAAATCCGCCCATAAACCATAGAATAACCTCATTCTTGTTCATAATACATTTTAGTCCAGTATTTTACTTATATTTATTTTGTGACCGGAAATGGCTCGCTGGTTGTCAAAATATTACGTGTCTCAATTTTGGATAGATCGTGTTAAAACATCTTAACTTGCATGTCATATTTATATGCAAAATGTTTTAATATCTTTGTAAAATTAATAAAGTCGACATCTTGTTGAAACACATTTTGTATGGAGTATGTATTGTGACCCTGGTTGTCAAAATATTACGTGTATAAATTTTTGATGATCTTGTTAAAACATGTATGTATGTATGTATGTAATAACTTTATTGTACCAAACAGGAAATAGTTACAAAAAACACTTAAATAGATTAATATAATGTGTAGGCACAAAGGCGGACTTATCCCATTAAGGAATCTCTACCAGTCAACCTTTGAGAAATCCAGAGGACATGGTGAAACATCTTAACTGGGATATCATATTTATATGTAAAAGGTTTTATTTCAACATCTTGTTCAAACATATTTTTTATGGATTGTGTATTGTGACTTAAACTTAAATCTTGGTGCAGCTACTCAATTGAGTAAGTCAAATGTCTCGAGCAATAGATGTCACTGTTAAAAAAAATTGTTTCCTAAAACGCGAATTGGCTCAATGGCGCCGTCATTTCAAAAATATTGGAAAATGCGTGTTCCCGTGGGCATGAGACATTTTACCGGGGTAAAGAGTAGTCTATGTATGTCCTATTCTGGGCATTTTCTCGTCTTTGTATGTACAAAGTATCATTTGAATCGATTCAGCTCTTTTAGCGCCAAGTCCTAACAAACACACACACAAACATCCGCCTTTATAATATTAATAGGATTAGGATTACTACGGTTCTTTAGACAGGTAACCGTCACAAAACGAAGGGCAGAAAAGCTTAGTATTCACGTATACAGCTTCAATTTTAATCGCTTTAGCTTCAAAACGGATGGAGTTTCATAGGAACTTACCCCCCCTTTTTCACCCCCTCTAAGGCAGATACTTTTTGCGTCATTTTTAATTTCTAACCCAATAGCCAAATATAAACTGACGGAGTTTCATACAAACTTATCCCCCCACCCCCCTTTTACCCCGTTAGAGAGCAAATAAAAATAAAATACCTATCTATATAACAAAAAAAAGTTTCATCAAAATCCGTCCAGTAGTTTTTGCGTGAAAAGCGGACAACAAACAGACAGACAAAATTTTTTTAAATCCAATTTTTGGCTTTTATTGGTTGTATGAAGATCCCCCATATTAGTTTTTCTTTAATATCTTTAATGTACGGACATGAGGTTGTTATAATTTTATTATATGTATAGATTATTAAACTAAAATTATTCCATTTACATTGATTTTTATTTTTCATTAAATTTTTTATTCAACACTAGGTAGTTACCCATTAGAAATATAGAAATCAAAGAATTAAAAAAACATTTTAATATTACCGGTAATATTCCTGGGAAAGTAAATGGGAATATTCCCGGTAAGTTTCCAGTAACTTTGGGAATTTATAAATCGCGTTAATTATTAACTGTGTTTATATAGTAGACTTGTTTTAAAGGCAAAAGTAATAAATTTAACAAAATATCATTTCTTTCAACAACATTTTTGAGCAACTTTCCCAAATATTTCCACTTTTGGGAAAGTTGCTCAAAGTTGCACATCAGTAACCAGCAGTGATCAAAGCGATCAAGGAGCGCATACGAAGAAATCCTGTCCGAAAACAGAAACTTATGGCTTTGCAGATGAAGGTTAGTAGAAAAACAGTCAAAAAGGTTTTAAACGAAGACCTTAAGCTGCGAGCATACAAAAAAAAGAGTGGGCACTTACTTAATGCCCGTTTAAAAGAAATTAGACTCAAAAGATCTCGGGTGTTGTTAAAACGGTACGCGAAAAACCGGCACCGCGATATACTTTTTACAGACGAAAAAATTTTTGATATAGAAGAAAAGTATAATAAACAAAACGATAGAGTGTACGCTACCAGCTCTGAAGAAGCAGGAAACAAAGTTCCGCGGGTGCGACATGGGCATCATCCCTCTTCAGTCATGGTCTGGTTAGGAGTCTCCTACTATGGGCCAACTGAGGTTCATTTTTGCGAAAAGGGGGTCAAAACCAGCGCAAAAGTGTACCAAGAGACGGTTTTGGATCGGTACGTCAAAGACCTGCCCAACACACTATTTTCAGGACATCACTTTGTATTCCAGCAGGATTCTGCGCCCGCTCACAAAGCCAGGACCACTCAAGCCTGGTTTGTACGTCAAAACATTGAGTTTATAAGACACGAAGATTGGCCTTCCTCCAGTCCGGACCTTAATCCTCTGGACTATAAAATTTGGCAGGTCTTAGAGAGCAAGGTCTGTGCTAAGCCCCATAAAAATTTGGAGAGTCTGAAGTCAGCCATAGTTAAAGCAGTCGCTGAAATCGACATGGATATGGTGCGTGCTGCGATAGACGACTGGCCGCCGCGGTTGAAGGCCGTTGTTAAAAGCAAGGGAGGTCATTTCGAATAGTTTTATGTTATTTTGATTCTTCGATGATTGTATTTTTAATTGATATATAAATTTTTAAAAACGGATTGGTACTTTTTATTTTATCAGTATTTTCATATATGACAGAACTTTGGGACCGACTACGTACATTTTACAACCTATTTTAATATTTATTGTCTATTGTGCAGAAATAGATATAAATCATGTTTATTACTTGCCATGAATTTTCCAATAAAAAATATTAGGTATGAATAGTTATCATCAGTTTGATAGTTAGATAGAGAAGGTATGTACGCAATTAAGCCCACGCCCGGATCCACTAGGATCAGGAGAATTGTGGCCATGCCAAAATATCCCTTAAACACTACTAAAACAGTTTCATGTTAGACCCAAGAACTAATGTTTAAGTCAACTTTTTGCTGCATAAATTTAGAAGCCCTAATAGGTATTTGTGTATTTGTCTATTTTAGTACATTCTAGCTACACTTTTGACTGTCCAGATTTGGAATTTCCATCGTGATTGTATCGTCATCAACAGCCACAATAGTCCACTTGTGGACAACGGCTTACCCATATGTTCGATATAATTGCCTACCTAGCATGCGAATTCTTTTGTATTTACAGGGAATGTGGCTCATTCCCTGCATTTTTCCCCCATTTCATCTCATTTATTTATTTGGGTAAACTTTGGGAGGAACTCATGATTAGCGGAAGAAGCTACACGTCACCCATTATTGTTCTTCCGCACGTCATCGTATGACGCATTTGCCCCAATTTGGAGCTTCAATGGGGGGTCCGCAATTGGAAGAAGATCACGACCTCGCGACCTTAGCATACGATTTGCTCTTTCCCTATTATGGGTAGATATCGTTGTTGAAAGACTCAGTGTCCCACACGAAAAGAAAGAAGATGGGTAGATGTGAGGGTGAGATAAGGCTACGACAAACCTCCACCTGCCAATTCTTTCGAACTTTCAAGACAACTGGCCTGCGTCAGACCGAAACAACGGTAGCACCAAAAAATCTTCTATCCTATGAAACATTCCTCTTTATAGGCTTTTTTTAAAGCAATGGTAGAGTAGATGATGACACTAGCTACTCCGGAATCTCAAAAGAGCTAACGGGTTAGGTTAAAATATCGTGTCAGACACTGAGTCAAAAATGGTCTGATGAAACCTAGTCGCAAATCTACAGCCCTATTTTATGCCCAGCCATTTTTGTCTGTAACGCGAAAATTGAATTGAATCTAATCTGTCTCTAAAAACCTGAAACTTTGTAACTAGACCTTGGGAATAATAAGGTTACCCTCTTGGAGAAAAGTTAGGCTTTCAAGGGCTCTCGACCGACACCGTCGGATTAGACTTGTCTTTGCTAATTTACTAAAGTTTCAGTAGGCACACTGGGATCGCTTTGGGTTGAATAAATACCGAAGTAAAACATTATCTGGAGGCACGGCAGTGCCCCCGCCAAGTCGAGCTAGAAAGCGGCACAGCCGTACCATCCTTTTCTCGAAGCGGTTCAGGCCATTTTCAACACTTTATAACTTTCTTGTGGATAAAACAAAAGACTTGAAACTTCAGGAATCAATCAAAAGCCCTGTAGATACGGTATATTTCAAATTTCGTTCACTTTGAACCAGTGGTTTAGGAATTATAGCTAGTCAAAGTTCTTAATTTTGTCACTGACTCACTCACTGACCGATCATCAAAATTCTAAGGCACTTCTAGCAGACATAGAGACTTCTAATTTAGAATATAGTTTCGGTTTAGTGTATAAATCAAGGAAAAACTTAAAAATCTAGCAATTTCAATGCAGTTTTCTAGATAAACCGATAGCATAAATAACTTTGTAATTCCATAGAAATGTACTGTTTACCAAGTTATATTTTGCTGTCGCTCCTAAAATACTTTGTTTTGGTCCAGCAAAATAATCACAGATGTCGCTGTGATGCCGTGTGATGCCGGCTTAGAATAGCATCACCCCATATCCTTCTCGCGGGTGTCGTAAGAGGCGACTAAGGGACTCGAGAGTAATGGTGTATTACAATTTTTAGGCGACAGGCTGACAACCTGTCACTATAGTGATGCACATGTTTTCTGAAACAACCTTGGAAAACAATTCTCAAAAATGTCAGACGTGGCGATAGTGGCCGTATTCTTACTGCCGTTAACGCTCTGCCTACCCCGCAAGGGATAAAGGCGTGATATATGTATGTATGTATGTCGCTGTTAGTTTCTAAAACACGCTATCGTTTTGTTTTCGGGGAAAATATAAGGTGTCGACCGAAATTAATGTCACGGTCGCCACCTCTCACTGGTAAGTGCTAATGGTAAGGAACTTCTGATTCCGAGAAAACCACATAAAGATAGAGAGTGGGCTATGAGAAAAACCGTTGCTGAGGCTCAAGATATAGAGCCGCAAAAGAAAAAAAGTAAGACTATCTACAAAAAGAAATGAGATCCCCTCAAAAACATTAATATATAAAAAAAAACCAAGTCTCGCTACTGAGCTGTTCAACCGTAAAAAGGTATGAGATGAGATCCTTTTGAAACCAAGTCGGCTATCGATTTGTTCATTGCCCACTTAAGAGATCTATCCTAATTAATTACGTAATTAGTTAATAAGCATTATTTTATAGTGACCATATCAATATTTTCAATATATTTTAATGTTTACAATAAATTGAATGACTTGGCAATATCACTGAATGTATTAATTTTAATATGTGTTACACGTTAACCTTCTGTTCTAGTGCGATGGCTAAGTCATTCAATTTATTGTAAACATTAAAATATATTGAAAATATTGATATGGTCACTATAAAATAATGCTTATTAACTAATTACGTAATTAATTAGGATAGATTTCTTAAGTGGGGAATGAACAAATCGATAGCCGACTTGGTTTCAAAAGGATCTCATCTCATACCTTTTTACGGTTGAACAGCTCAGTAGCGAGACTTGGTTTTTTTTTATATATTAATGTTTTTGAGGGGATTAATATTACAAGTAGATGGTTGAAAAACTCTTGGCGCCACGGTTCATCGGGGCGGTGTATGACTCGGAATTACAGGCATGTGTAGAGCGATTCGATTCGGTACAGTCAAATTCTCGTCCGTTTGGACTCTTGATTCCGCCAATATAAGTCGTGCGGTTGGCATAAGGAGGGTCTTAAGTCCGAACTGGCTAACCTAGCCTGAGCTGAAGTGTACTGTGATAAGTTCATTGTTGTTGATGTTGTTGTTGTTGCTGCTGTGTTGCTGTGTGCTGTGTCAAAAAGTCGAAAGTTATATATGAACGTTGGCTTAGGCACTCTTAGTATGTACATTTCAAACTTTGCACTCTTCCTATCTGATAAGGATAACACATGACCTCTAGCCTGCTAACCGAAGTACTTATTTATAAGGTTTATTACAAGTATCATTATGCTGGACGTAAATAATGGTTAGTAATCGCGAGGCAAAGTCCATTGCGTCACACATCAGCTGATCCTCGTGTTATAGGCACGTTATACTCGTAGGCTTGTTTGTTTAATGTGGGATGTTTTTGATCTGTGTCATAAAATTGTTACGGTACTTGAGAATTTTCTGTTTGTGTAATAACAACTGTCACTGATAAAAACTGTAATAGATTCTTTCTAAAGTAGAAGAAAAGTCTCCTTTGTTTAAAATTACCCAAATAAGTACTATTAATCTCAATCAAAGTACCAGGAGCGCATCCTGCAGCAGTAGGTAGCTGACGTAACGACTCCCCCGCTGCGAGCTATTCTGGGAGTTAGGACTTCGCCCCCTGCGGCCATTACGAATTATTCCATCGCAGTCCTCTCTGCGAGTGTCGCTATCCTGGACGGAAACTTACTGATCATGTATGAGTATCGGTTTTGTCTGGTCCACTATATATCCCAAATTTAATGACATCATGATTTTAAAGTATAATGGTACCTTGAGACGTCCACTACTGGACATGGGTCTTTTTCAGGCATCCTTATAGAGTATGATTACAGGCGGTCTGCATCAAATGTCTGCCCGCAACCCTTAGGTTAGATACAAGGTCGTAAGTCCGCCTGGTCCCTCGCTTTGCTTTTCGTTGCGTGGCGGTCCCAAAACCTGTCGATCTCATCAATAATCGTCGGCTCTCCATATCCTTATCCTCTCAATATACTAATACCTACCTACCAGGAGCACATAGTTTAGCAACAGGTAAAAACGTGACTACACCATTCGTGGACTTTGCTCCTCTCGATTATATCCAGTCTGATCGTCGCTTTCCTGTCTCGTGTCGCTGTCATCCGTTGTAAGGAGTCCATGCAGTAGGGTTCTATTAGGACCGTATGTTTCATCGTTCATTCATGCTATTTGGGACGCAGAGACGACGAACCACCCGATAAATCCTACAATATGGGACAATTGTCTGTTCGTTTAGTTCCTAGTAGGTGGCTCTCGGTTGCGAATGATGGAAAAGCTCAGTATAGGTGTAATTTCTTATCTTTTGTTATGCTCAGAAATTGACAGATGATCCCGCAATATGCAAAAAGCGCCACCTAGTTTGGACTAGTGTTGCTATCAGTCCGAAAAATCCTCATGCAATAATTTTTCTCTAAGCCTTACCCTATCATCAAACTAAGAACTATTAGGTATGACACGGGATATACAAATGATTTTACGCTTAGAAGTACAGCATATACTTCTAGACGAAATAAATAATTCTAAAACATCCGTAGTTAAAGGGCACTCCTCTTGGGAGTCCTACAGACGTAACAGAAGATTTTTTGTACTTAGTAGTTGTTGATGCTTGTTTCTTGTAGATGTAGGTTCTATCCCAGGAGATTACCTGGAGTTTTTCTGTTAAGTCGGCTTGTTTTACCTGTTGAAAAGTAAAACAAAATTGTTAAAAGTTTGTTGTATGACTCTTTGCGAAATCAATTTAATATTCATAAAGCTACTCGATTGCTTTATAAACTACCTAATTGACTTTAAAAAAGTAACGAGTTTGTTTTCTAAGAAGTTTCTTTAGTACATATTGCTCGAAAATTAAGTGGAAGAAAATTACCTCTTATCTATCTTATTGTTAAGTGTTCATAGCGAATTCACAAAACATTCAAACATACGTATATAGCGACCCATTGAATAGATTTTTCAGTAAGATTTAACCACAGATTCTCCGAAGATGTTATGATTGAAAAGTAGCATGTTTTTTACCTAACATTGCGGTAATCAACATTATTGTTAATTACTGCACTTGTCAAACCTATCAATCAAGCATGACATTAACAACTAAGGCAAATAGCCCGCAATTTATGGAACAGTCTGTATTTAAGACGTAGGTACTTTGGTAATGTTATGATGCGTTAAATAACTCACATTATAGGAAGAATAGTCATTTCAGACGTCCTATAGCCGTAATCACAGAGGAAAGATGTCACTCATGTCAATGATTAGTTTTCTGGTCTGTGGCCGTAATAATACATACACATATCACGCCTTTATCCATGGCGGGGAAGGCAGAACGTTAACAGTCGGTATCGCCACGTCTGACTAATGATATAGCCCTTTCAGATAGTTTGTGCATCACTATAGTAACAGGTTTTCAGCCTGACTCCTAAAGTAGTATTACACATAAAACCCTCGACTCCCTTAGTTGCCTCTTACGACATCCGCGGGAAGAAATCAGATGATACTATTCTGAGCCGGCATCACACGACTGTGACTGTAGTAATAACGTAGAATATCCGAGAATTCATCTTGACAATGGCAACCTACAAATTACTTCAGGTTCACGTTGTTTCGGCGTGTAGGAGTTACAAACGCCACTTGTATCTCACCTCTGTCTTACAACAACAAGTGCTATAATTCAATATGCCCGTTGTCAGCTTATTATTCTATTTGAACAACCAGTTAGTCTTATCATTCTTTGTTTCGTTGTCTTCTTTCAAGATGAATATTTATTCGGCAATGTGTGTTTTTTTGTCGCCATTCTTCAAGAACAGTCGTTCAACTTTAGTATGCCGTAGGTCCTGGTTGCTGGTTGCTGTCTATGATAACTAAGACAGCGATCGTTTCTCAACTATGTCTGAGGCCTGCTACAAGTAGTAGGCGGTTGAAAACTTTGCCATCAGGCTTCACCTGGTCGTTTCACGACTCTGTGTCCCACACGAAAAGAAGAAGAAGATTTAGGTTAATCTAGTGCAATAAATCTGCCAGGACTAGTGTCTGAGGCTGAGAAGTTGACTTGTGAATCTGTGGTCGAGTCAACTCATCCGTTTGTATGATTTAATGTGATTTTATTTCACCTAACTCATTCCTAAAGCCTTTATATGTATGTCTGTTTTAACTTATTTTGCATAATTCAAATTGCGTGGGAAGTGTGTAGGTTTGTGTGTTCCAATTATATGAATGATGGAATTTATTTTTCAGTCTAAGTCAGTACACGTGTTTGGAATGAATAGAAGTGGATTTTCAAAGGTCGTGTTCAGCTCGTTACCGTTCTTTTATAATAGAATAACTACACTATTCTACTACACTAATTTTGATTTCCTACTTCTTGTTTGTCTGTCTCTGGCTAGAAATCATTGTGTGTATCTGCCTGCATATATCCTATTATGTTCGTGATATTTACTTACATTGGCCATGGACTCCATGGCTCCTTATTGGAGGGGATTCTACCTCTAGTGAAGCCTGTTGTATACTTATTTCGTGTCTTAGGTAGTTCCATCAAGAAAAGCGATTACCTTATACAGGGTGTAAAAAAAATGCTGCAAATATTTTAAGGCATGGACAAGTCCATGCAACTGAACAACTTTCCCCAAGGAACATAGGTCGAAATATGATAAAATTTGGATCTCCCACACAAAACTACTGACCGACCAAATTTGTATGGGAGTTCCAAAATAAATTCTCATATTTCGACCTATGTTCCTTGGAGAAAGTTGTTCAGTTTCATAGTCTGATTCAAATATTTGCATCTAATATTTTTGCACCTTACAAGTAGGCGATTGTAAAACTCTGACATGATGCATAGAAATGTATGAATTATGAAGCTTGAAGATAACTCGTCGTTTGAAACATTTCATTTGGATTCCGCAGCTATTTGTTCTAATATTTGATGCGGTGCGGTTTATGCGCCTGAATTAACTTCATAATGGACTTGTTAACGCGGACTTGTTGTAGGCAAATTCCAAATTCTACTAAATTAGAGCAGATATTCATACATACATAAATCACGCCTTCATCCTTTGCAGGGCAGGCAGAGCGTAATCGGCTGTAAAAACACGATACAAAGGTATCTACTATCGCCACGTCTAACAAATATGAGGGTATTTTTAGATGATTCGTGTACACTGTAGTGATAGGTTGTCAGCCTATAGCCCAAAAATAACAGCGATAGTTTAAAATGTAGTGTTAAGAGATCTTTATTTTATCTTGTTATTTACTAACATTATCTCAGTTTTACGCAATTTGAAAAATTCCGTATGCAATAATAAAAATCAATGATATGAATGAGAAATATTGCTTCAATTCATTTGCTGTTGAATACAGTAGGCCATTAAATCATCTCCATACCTAGACCATTGTAAAAATATAAGATGCAGGTATTGTTCACTGCATGCAAAAACATCTCATGTAGGTACACAATTCACACATAACTTTATGAAAAAGAGGACCGGCTACGTATTACACTGCGAACCTCCTATTTTTGTCAGTTAATATGCCTACAACCTTCTCCTATGTATGACAATTACTTTGGTGAAAACTGAACCAAAATTAGTTCAGCCAAACTCGAGATAATCGCGGTTAAACATAAATAAAAACATACAGGTCAAACAGAGAACTTCCCTTTTTTTGCACATACATACGCACATATCACGCCTTTAACGCTTGCGTAAAAATACGTTCGCCAACACCATGTCTGACAAAGGGTTGTTTCAGATGATTCGTGTATTACTATAGTGACAGGTTGTCAGCCTGTCGTCTAACAATTGGAATACACATGAAATCCTCTACTCCCTTAGTCGCCTCTTACGACACCTGCGGGAAAGAAATGGGGTGGTGTTATTCTAAGCCGGCATCAAACTTTTTTTTTAAAGTCGCATTAAAATTTGTTTCAATATACGTATAGCATGAAGGTAAACAGATTCACTCCGCTGTAGAATTTGCTCCATTATGTAGGATATTTATCCGTTCCCAATTACCTACGCTGCCAATAAGTTCCCAGTTCCCAGTAATTCTGTCAGATTGAGGCTTTCACGCGGTCGCGTTGGTTTGAAATGGAGCTCGCCACAATTCTGCAAATAACATTCGTATCTGAAGCAGGTAATGTTGAAGCGTTGGTGGCCAAGTGGTTAGGACACCGGTTTTATGACAATAAGACCCGAGTTCGATTCCCGCCGTGTACCAATGTGTTTTTACTCACGTACATTAACCGACTGCTCTTACGGTGAAGGAAAAACATCGTGATGAAAAATTTGAATTCAGATGATATTTGATTGTGACTTAACCTAGGACTCGGGCCAGGATAGCCTTCGGGTTGCAGATGTCAGATGGCAGTCGCTTTGTGTAAAAACTTGGTATCACGGTTAGCCGACCCGACAAGGAACGAGATAAGGCAAGGCGAATGATAATCTGAAGTAGGTACTGTTTGACAATCCAGACTGGGTATAAACTTTCTTCATCGTTAGAGTACTTATTCAAGGGCTTCTACAAGTGTTTTTTAATCTTGAGAGTTTAACTCTAAAGAACCGTTCAACTTCGTGTAAAGAAATGTAAGTCGAGTCTTTTTTATACAACTGTCTTGGAAAGAAATCTAATTATTTAGTGTATGTTTTTTTGTAAATCTATTGTTTGTTTTTCATACTTAAAGTAGTCTTATTAAAAGTAGATGGCGCGCGTACTCGAAATCAACCTTGACAGCCCTGACCTTCCACAAGCCCTTATTATAACCAGATCCGACAACAAGATTATACGGCGCAACAAATAATCTCACAGATGTACTACAGTCAACCATCCACTGACTGCTTTGTTAGATTGGTTCAGCTGTGTCTCTACAAAGGGAAGCATTGGATTCCTATGTTTTCGGCACTGCTTGGGATTTCCAGTCGCTCTAGATTTACGACTGGTAGTTTGGTACGCATGTGCTCTTTTTGCGTGTTCGCCTTTCAGGGATGGGATTGTCCACAAAGACAAGATACACGTGTAAATAATATGATTAGCTTATAAACTTTTGTTTGAAACAGAAAACTTTTTTCTTT
Source organism: Keiferia lycopersicella (assembly GCA_029255805.1). Classification (NCBI taxonomy): domain Eukaryota; kingdom Metazoa; phylum Arthropoda; class Insecta; order Lepidoptera; family Gelechiidae; genus Keiferia; species Keiferia lycopersicella. The sequence continues at coordinate 17,838,121 of JARACZ010000003.1, forward strand.
GTACGAAACAGTGAAATATGGTTCCAGTGCTCTGCCAACTGAGTTTCCAGATTATAGATCTCATAATGCATCACAGTTTCTGTTTTGATCTGGATTTTAGTATTTGATTGCGCTTGTGACTTTAATTTGCAGCTTAAAATTTAAACACACTCATATCACGCCTTTATTCCTTGCGAGGTAGGCAGAGCACTAACGACCGCAAAATGCTGGTCGTTATTACCACGTCTGACAAATATTTAAGAGTCGTTTTAGATATTGTGTCGAGTATCACTGACTACAGGCTTTCAGCCTCTCGCATACAATTTGTATTAAACACGAAACCCTCGAATTCCTTAGTCGCCTCCTACGACACCCGCGGGAAAGAAACGGTGCGAGTGTGATTCTAAGCCGGCATCACACGGCGACACACCAGTTTTACTTGCAGATTAAACACACGGTTATCTAATCGCTAATTTGATTCTATCCAAGACAATAGTATCTGATTTACATCAATTGTAGGATTTATTTTATTATTGGACTTTAATCTGCAAATTGTCTTTTGATACTCGTAGGATTATCAGTTGTCATGTGAACTGTTCGTTGATAATATTTTTGTTTAGTCAAGGTTGTTGTTTACTAGCACTTTCCAAAAAGGAGTTTTAAGTTAATTTTGAAGATAGAATAAGATAGATGGTTTTCTTTTAGTCGTTCATAGTCGTTACATATGATGTTTGGTGCCGGCTTAGAATAGCGTTGTCGTAAAATTCCACTAAGGAATAGATATCAAGGCAATGGGCAGTAGCGTGGTGAGAGTGGAAGACCTATGTCCAGCACAGGTAGGTTATGGTAGTCGTTGCGTGTCAAGCAGTGAAATGATGTGACTGGCGAAGAAGAAGTCTTTGCACTTTTTTTAAGTTAAGGTCTTTAATGAAATGGAATTAAAACACCGTAGAACAAAGGAAAGTTTATTGATAATTTAAAGCACTTTGTTCAGGTCAATTTCACGCCAATATTGACTTTGCCCCCACTGGCCACCGATAATTAATAATAGAGTTAATTTACGATAAATCAGTGTCTCTCGATCCTTGCTCTGTGAAATGGGGACATTAGATAAACCGGTTCAAACTTCGAAGTGCACGTGTCCTCAATAACGTGATAACCCTAGACACAACGGAGACGCATCATGCCACCGGCTACCAGGTTGGTAGGCAGTAGTACCAAAGCGGTAATTGTTCCATAGGTACCAGATACTATCCACATATAATTCGTAAAAATATTAGCTGCAAATTATTTGAAAGGGTGAATCAGCCCATGAAACTGAACAGCTTTCTCCAAGAAATATAGGTCGAAATATGAAAATTTTTTGGACCTTCCATACAATTAACTTGGTCGGTCGGTAAGTATGGGAGGTCTTTGGAATTGTTGTCCATATTTCACCCAATGTTCCGTAGGGAAAGTTGTTCAGTTTCATGGGCTGGTTCACCCCTTAAAATATTTGCAGCAATTTTTCTTACACCTGTATTGTGACAATCTTTTTTCTTATTAATCTATTGTTATGAAATTAGTGACTTATTGACTATTTTTTTATTTTATTGTTTAAACTAATTTATTTCTCTGATTGCGTTCGGTTGTAACTGTTAGCAATTGACTGAATGAATGAATTGAATTTAAACTATCACGCACACCACAAAGTCCAAGGACTGACGCGCATAACCACCACGAGACAGGATCATGAAGGAACATTGACAAGGAAGTTGATAAAAAATACACCCGGAAAAAATCGAGAACCCGTTTTTCGAAACGTTTATTTTCTTCGAACAAGTACAACCTCTCACGCGTCACATCATCGCTTCGGATTTTAAACCCGGCCGGTCCACAGTCAATGCTCTGCTCCTTCCAACCAGCCAGTGACAGCCAGTCTGTTTTCAAACGCGCGCCGGTCTACACGTGCGTGCCATGTTCTAAACTTATATTTTCTCAAAGTTTCCTATACAAAGTGGCTGTGATACACAAAAAGTGATATTAGTTGGTTAGTTAGCTGAAGTTGATATTGGTGAGTTTGGTTTTAACCTGCCAGTTATCTTACACCTTACAAACCACGTGAGCCGCAGGTACGAAGTTTAATAACGTTACATGGGGCCGCGTTTTAACCTATATTTTTTTAAACCAGTTTCTGAGTTACATAAAGTCAAAACAAATAGCTAAATATGTTTAAAATAGAACACTTTCACTCACATTTGCTGTTACTTTCAGTCAACATCTGTGCATTAAGTATTTACGTTCTTGTCTGCCTTCCACGTCATTATTTTTATATAGAAATATTGAATGTAATCAAAAATCAACTTATAAGACAGAATTTTCTATAGGAAAATACCATAAAATATTCTAACGAAATCTGTAATACAAGCATTGTAATTATTGGAAGTGCTAGTCTGATTAGAAATTAATTGGTACTGGAAAGGACGTCTGCGTAACAGGTGCCAAAAGTCACAAAAAATATTGATTCTTTGTAGATTTGAAGTTACCGCATGTTTACATGACTACCTTCACTGAGCAATGTAACTTTAAAACCTGGGTACCATAGAAGATATGGTACCTCTTTAATATCAGATACTTATTATTGTATGAGTGCCTTATTTACTGGATACTTTCTCTTTTCATGCTATCGGCACCTTCTCAGTTATCTGCTGACATTGCGACCTCGATACCGACACCATCGCTAACTCATTCATTGTCTTTCTTTCGTCTTACATAATCACTTTTAAAATAGCACGCCTTATCTTTAGTTTTGTAACGGCCGTTCGTGTGAATAATTTATTTTATTTCGCTCTGTTTGAATAAGTTTAAATGTTGTTCTTTTTTTGAGAAAATCTCAATCACTCTTCCATCAATCAACTTGATGAGAATATTAAATATTTTTTTTTGTTACAAAGTTCAGCAAAACATATAATAGCGATAAATTTTTCATCGAAGAGTCCCTAGAATAATTGCATAGTAACGACAAAATTTAATGAAATTCGTCTACCACATATTTTACAAAACTCTCATATTCGTGCATGAAATCAAATTTTACGTCCTTTGTCTGGTCACCAGGTTTTGGCATGAATTCTGGGAACTAGGAAAGTCGATATGTGGCTTCTGAAAATGTCTGACTAGTGCCCAATTCCCAGTACATTCACTGCCAGCTGGGTCCATCGGGGCGTTAGATTCGGTATATAACGCGATAGAAAAATTAATATTCAAAATTTTCAAACAGTTTCATTTGCTAGTAATAATATGGCACTAGTTGCTGTGGTTGATATGACAAACACTTGTTATTTTTGTTTTTTTTTCTACACGAATATGTTTATTTTTTCCTTGAAATACACTGGAGGATCTAAGCGGTCGCCATTATTCTCATTATTTTAGCGGGTCAAAATTAAAACAGTTTAGGTAAACATTTTCTTGCGGTTAATCGAAAACATACGGGAAATACGTTACGTACTAAATACGTCTTATACTTTCGCGAGTGACACGGTAAATCATTAAAGATAAAAAAAAAGAGGCTAAAAAGTTTAATAGTAATGACCGGACTAGTAGAATAGCTTCGAAAAGTCTAATGAGTTTTCAAGAATTTCCCTTAGGTAGGTAGGTAGGTTTTTATGAATCCCCCCTGGCCTCTGACTTTGACGAATCAATAAATAGACGGTTAATTCTTCCGACGATCAAAAGAACCAAAAAAGAGAATAATACCATGAAGCGTAACCTTCGATAGTGTTCAATGACTGCGAGGTCATTCACCTTACCCGAACTGGTGAAATTTAGACAAACAAATGCATAACAGACATTATATACTCTTTAGATGTACGGGACCGACATACGAATACTGACAGGGTGCATGCAGCAGACTATGAAACTGAAATTACTCTCCCAGAAATACATGACAGGTCACGAAAATTCGACCTCTCCTCCCCTCTCATACAAAATCGCGATCAGCTGTGATGCTATGAAATGTTGTTCATTTTCATGATCTGACTGAATGCATCTTATCAGTACCTATTGGGAGGACTGTCCCTTACACCATGCATATCTTAGCTTTTCATTTAAGTTTCTCAAGGAAAACAAATGTTATAAGGTTTACGAATTTCGAAATTATTGGGTCCTGCAAGGGAACGAACTTTCTTGGTAACCCTTAACCCTAGATGGATTTCGGGTCGGACACACCTTGTTATCTCATATAGTATGACTTCTCTGACCCATCGTCGTCTTACCAGCTAGGGTCACCAGAGGGTCTACAGCGACCCTCCTTAATAAAGGTGTTTACATAAGTGCCAGTTAGGTTTTCAGATGTTTACAACCATACGATGCATACAATGTTTTTATCTCGTTATGCGTATTATCGACAAGTACTTCGCAAAACCATTTTATTTTATTGCCAATATTGTCGAGAATACAATGGAAAGTACTTGACTCTAATGTCTGTCTATATTGTTATCATAAAAAAAGTTATTTTTTAAACCATCTACCATCTAACATTTATGTTGTATCTAATAAAGTGTTAAGCTATCTAGATACAAAACAAAAAAACAGTAAAAAAAATCATATTTGCCGTAGGACTTTTCAACAATATTTTACCCTTATCATTTATTGTCAACACCAAAGTGTTGTTAATGAGTACAATATCCAAAGTCACCTTAGTGACTGGAATTATTTACAAATCATCTACATAGTATTCAATAACAACTGAAAACATTCATCCAAAGATAACACGGGATGTGAGATATAAACACTGAAGATAAAATGAGAAAAGGTCGATTCGATAACCCAGCCGCACCACCTCGTCACCCGTGATAACCCCCGCAGGATACGCTGACAGACAAACATGTTGTTCTATCGTCGATTAGACGGGACTTTGCTCTTCATTCACACTTCATATGGCTTAGTGGTGTCAAAAGGTCACCGTTGATAAGAAAATACAGCTCTGTACTGCAGTTTAGTCACGTAGCCATTTGTGTAAACCTTTTATGACATAGGCCCTAATATGCAGCCTTGATGTACAAAGTCTGTAATAAAGTTCTTTGACTTGAGATTAATGATTGCCAACTTTTTGTACCCAGCAAAAACTGGTAAGCAATTTGTTCATTGAACGCAACTAGTTTTTGCAAGCGGTATTTTAAAAAATTGCTCCTAGTTACATATTCCTTCTATGTGAAACTGGATATCAATTGGATTGGAAGATGCATTTGCCCTTCGATGCGACCTTGGCCGTGGTAGTGGTACTATGTATCATCACTGAAATTATCGCGTGGGAACTGTACTTGCGCTTCCACAAACCCGCAATCAATTATTGATTGCAAAGCAATTGATTCACACGTGCTCAGTCCCAATATGTAGTACCCGAAGGTACAGCTTACCGTCTTGTCTGTAGTATTTATCTCAAATGCACAGCAAGATTTTTTTTACGATTCTGATCTGCACTACACGTGCCTTTCATTCAATAAATATTATCTGTCCTAATGTTTACAGTTACAAACATCTATAGATTTCACGTGTAGTAATTAATCAGTAGTGGCACAATTTAAATAGTTGCAAATATTATGGACGACTTTCTGACTTCCGTTTGTATAATTATAATTACTATAATTTCCGCAAGACGGAAGCTGCTTATAATTTTAATTCTTGACCAAGCCTCGCTGTTCTTGAACTACGCTTCTGATGTATGCAATTTTTTATGTGTTATTTATGTGAAATATGTCTAGTTTCACCTTGTTATTAACATAAAATATTTTTAAAAGCTATAAGGATTTTAATTCCATGTTTAAATCGAATGTTCATAAAACATCTACCCATTTAGGAGCTGTATTATCTCGCAAAATACCATTCAGCTGGTATTTTAGTAGGTACATGTGACCTTTCGCAATTCAGGTTCACCTGTTTCGTACATACCGGCTTGGAATTCACTTTGAACCAAATTCCATACTCGTTCTTCTTTGTTAGCGAATTCACAAACTACTTATAAAAATAATTGCGTAGGTAGGTGGGCGCTGTATCTAAATTCAGCATCTTTTGAATGGTTTTTTAAACGTTTGTCTCAGAGGGAGTAAAAGTTCTAATGAAACCCATCATTTTCTATCCGAATCAACTTGTTCCTGTTACCGAAAGTTTTTCTACGGTTTATAAATCTTTCAAATGTATTTTCGTATTTTTATTTTGGTTTGTTGTTGCGATCGATCATACTGAGATCAAACGCAGATCTTCAACCTTGGTTTTATCAACGTCAAGGTCGCGTATGTATCTTGTATCTTGAAGGTGCAAAAAATCTGAATCCGCGTCAACGTTTGGTTCTAGATGACTAAACCGAGCTGAGGCGTGATGCTATTGTGTACTCTTTGTGTCGAGGTTTTTGACTTCCTATGCTGGTTAGATCTGCCTTATTCGCTTTATCGTATTTTTCTCTAGGTTTCCTGCGCCATATTGCGCTGTTGACTTAGATATTTACAGTTCTTTGTTCGCTTATCTCTTGGGAAGTAAATACCACGTTTAATTAATTGTACGTACGAATTGTTGAATTGACTCATCACAAGAATACGTAGGTACCGTACAAAACAATGCTTGAATGAAAGATGTATTATTGTTCTTTGAGTAATAGATTTTCCTTTTAAATAAGTTTTTTATGTGATCCGGAAACCGGAATTTAGCAAATTCAGAGTTATGTGATTTTAGAGCCTGGACGTAGCTTTACAAATGTAAACTTCAGGTGTTATTTGTAAACTACCTGTCACTACGATGTGTTTATGATGTTTACGATACCTATGGCATGGCGGAACAATAACAGTAATGTTGTTTTAAGATACCTCGTGACGAGACGAGCGAAGTCCACAGGTTTCCGTGTCAAGTGCGTCCGCCACATTATCTAATTTAAGTTTATCGTTATAATTCGGACTTGTGCCGTCGACACGTTCCATCACATGATATGACACTGTTTGCACAGCTGATGTCTGACATGTTATGTATTCATTCATCACAATAGTGGTTCACATTCCAAAATGAATTCGGAGCAATTTAAAATAAAATGTTGGTGTTTTGGTGGTATTTCGTCATAAAAATCAAATAACACAAAAAATTGGAGTTTTGTTAATAGTAGTATAATAGAAGTCTAATCAAAAACAGATTGCCCCAATGGCCCACATGTTATAAAATCGATAAGTTATAAAAAGGGAACTACATATTAGAATGAATCGCCCTATCAATAAACAAAAGATTTGGTATAGTAACTATCATGTAGTAACTCAGTGATGAACCCTTCACGTCTACTAAAAATCCAAAGTCCAATGTATGTTTGTTTTTGTTATCAATCGTATTCAATCCATTCACTAATTTAACAAATGTGTCATTGAATGGTTCTACTATTGATACCATAACGTCTTGTCTGGCGTTTTTATAATCGTATGATTGCTCAATAGTGCTGGTAGTGGCGTGTTTAGTTCAATATTTAAGCTCACGTGCATTATGTGTGGTTTTGAGTCTTATCTCCAACTCGTCAACGTCCTACTTTTTGAAAAATATTGATTGACTGTAGGTAGGGCATTCTAGACGATCTTGTTTTTCAGTCCGTTTCTCTTGAGTAGTATATATATATCACGCCTTTATCCCTTGCGGGGTAGGCAGAGCGTTAACGGCCGTAAAAATACGGCTGCTATCGCCACGTCTGACATTTTTGAGAATTGTTTTCTAAGGTTGTTTCAAAAATCATGTGTATCGCTATAGTGACAGGGTGTCAGCCTGTCGCCTAAAAATTGTAATACACCAATACTCTCGAGTTCCTTAGTCGCCTCTTACGACACCCGCGGGAAGGATGTGGGGTGATGCTATTCTAAGCCGGCATCACACGGCACTCTCTTGAGTAGTTCTACTATGTATCTTGTTGTTCAATGCGAAACTAGCTTGTATACCTGCTGTAAATTGACGAAACAGACCAAGAAACGTTGCGAATTCAGAACGATCATCTCCAATCAACATAACGATGTTTGTGTCTTCAATGAAGCCCTTTTCCTATTACATATTTACCGACAAGTCCAAATACCAGTGCAGTTTTGTTTATACGCTTCCGTTCATAAGTTCAAGCATGCGGTCGTATGTCAAATCAAGCCGGTCGAAGTCCGTGTTGTGATAACTCAAATTCCCATGTGTTGCTCGAATGACACATCTAGGGATCATCATATGGTTGGTTATGCATACGATTACCAAGAATAGCCGTTTTAAATTGACCTCTTAAATGGCAACTGGAGCTGCTGATTGTTCGAACGTTCATAGTACGCGTGTGGAACATCGCAACAATTGCTAGTGCGGACTTCGGACCCCATTGTCCTCTTGTTGTTGATGTTTCGGCTCTTTACTCATCGACGGAGTTCCTAGTATTTTGTTTCTTGAACCTGCGTAGGACTTCGTCTGGATCATATTACATACTCTCATCTTATTGCTTCCTCAATTGCATTTTGCATCTAATTCACCTTGTTGTAATTGTGTTTTTTACGGATGTTGATATAATAAATACTGTTGCAGTTATTTTATCTTCGTCACATCTAAGAACTATTTCTTCGATATCATTGTGATTTCTCTAAAATATTATCGTTGTTTAATCATGTCTTCAAAATGTTGTCATTGTCAAAATTTGTCTCTATAGTTGCTTTTATTTCACCCGTGTGCTCCTGACTTGACAAGGGGTCTTGGTAATCACGTGCCCGTGCCAACAGTCCAATCCCCGCGAGTCCCGTGCGGGCGAAGGCTGCCGGCTGCGGGCGGGATCGGGATGACTTCATCACTATTTGGTGCCAGTTGCCAGTTGCCCCACGATTGCCGATGCCACTGCACCATTCATTGTGTTTGTCACTTCAGTTGTGACCACACGAACAGTTTAGTTGTCGGTGTTCTGAATTTACAAGTTCTGTGAACTACGCTTCCGTGTTTACTTAGTCGTGGGAAAAAGATTACATGCAGTACACCTGCTTCTTCTAGTTAGAAGCGTTTGGAGACTTTTACGATGAAGTGAGTTTTGTTTTTGTTTACCTATACTATACATAAAACATTTTATTATCAAGGTTTACAAAAACACGTTCGACGTAAGTTGGTGCTCTTCTGATGCCCCAAATTTTGCGAATTGATATATAAAATGTAAGGTCGGTAGCAGGTATCGATTACTTCAGGGCACTGACCTTTTCCACCAATATGGAATTGAGAACCTGTGTATTGTTTTTTACGATTTTTTTCCTTACTTCGTTAACCCAGAGTTTTGAAGGCTTCAGCAAAACACACATTTTAGCATAGCTGGAAATCTCGTGAGGACATTATCACAATTATAATGACTCTGGAAATTGGGATCATTCTGTATTTAAAGGTTAATTACAAACATAAACCTGAATATGCATATGATGACGAAATTTTTGGTCCCAAATTAAGATAAAAAAATTATTACTGTCTGCCTTGACTGGGACCATGCTTGCAAGTTTCTAAAGGGAATTTTGTACATAATGTGGAGTTTTCAGCAAAGATGCTATAACAATATTATGTGTGTACTCTACTCAAGCATAAAGAAATATGGGTTCTTTTCTGTAACAAGATCACGTCACGTTCTTAGAATATCTTCCAACTTTTCAAATCTTAAGAATTTGTCACACACGCGAATATTTCCAGCTGATGTGATGGTACTTGATGACCCTTTACGCCTACGCTATATTATGTTACAACCGCTTTGACCTTGCCCTTGCATCTGACCATTAATCGTCTTTATGCAAAGGTGTTAGTGGCGATATTCGCTTGCATACGTCCTGGTGGCCGTACCATTGTCATTCCAATTATGAGGAATGGTCAGACTTGCTAATTTTTATGAGATGTGAATAATTGGACTAATTGCGAGATCTGGCTAATTACGTCGCCTCAGGTTAGACACATCGCTTCTTACTCATATTCAGTCAGCCTACATTGTCATAACCAGACAAACGAATTGATAAAAATGAACTTTGTTAGTGTCCCACTAAGAATCGAACCTTAGTAGTCTTTCTACCACTGCATCACATCGGCCGTCATATTCTCCGATTCTGCTATTGTAGGTATATTGCCCCCTTTCTCCACTGCCCTTCGCCTACTGACCTGCGCTATCAAGATAACATCATCCACGTAATGGCTGTTTGCTTTTCTTGGATGTTGAGCTTGTTTGGGATAGTAATGGACAAACATTGTCTGAGCCTAATTTTACCGAGATTCTCACGTTTCTAATAAAACTTTGGCCTATATCTAGATAGTTTTTGTAGTATCTTATAAAAGACAGTTATGATTCTATTACTTACTAGTGGTCCTACAATATTTATTTTCTTAGCACTACCTACTTTTAAAGGTAGTTCAACTAGACAGACAGACAGAAACACTTTATTGCTCACATTAAAACATAACTTACTAGTGTTTGTTGCAAGTTATGATCTTGCAGAATATTACTATTTTGCCAACAGTTACAAATTAATATTGTTGCGCAATAGGAAACTCAGTTCACGACAGTGGTGACCAATATCGAAATTGTTCATGAAGTTCCCACTGCCAAAACTTCAGAACGATTAGGAATGTTAGGCGATTGCTCCCTATCTAAAGAAGCTTCGTTCTTGAACATCATTCGCAAATTTGGTTTATTTGTTATGTAAATAAAATTATTTTATTTATGATTCAGCTGTATGTATGTATAATTCAGCTTTACTCAGCATAACAATACAATACATCTCAATCACATTCCAACGCATTTTATTCACAAGTAACAAAGTATCGGGTACAAAAGCGCCCGGAAACTAAGATTATATTGCGTACCTACTACGTTGTTGGTCCCGCTCGGTACTCGCGTTGTATGAGCGCGAGTAATCCGATTTTGTCCAATAAAGCCATTCAGTTGTCTGTATTACAAAAAGGTATCTTGTAAGTGTCGGCCTGAAATCTGCTAGATAAAAATATTTTCAGTTGTGTGTCGATAGCGTGCCAGCATGTTTTTGACCATTTCTTATTCGGATTACAGTTTGTATCACGCTGATAGTGGAGTGTCGCTAGCATTACAATGGCTAAAGCTTAGATAAAAAATAAAAAAGAATAAAAAAATGTTGATGGTGATGTTGATGCAAAACTTGAAATGAAGGTATTGTAGCATTGTTGTAGTAATTTACATGAAGTTTGTATTGGCGTGAATCTAGATCGGCTTGGTTAATGAATGTAATCGCGGCGAGGCTCGCACTTTCTAGAGCCTTGTGCAGCTATTTGCCCGCATCTCTCAATAGTTTCCGATTTTATTTCAAATGGAAAGATATAGATAGACTTATTCTGAAACGACTCGCGTCGTGACCAAGCATCAGCAACGTAGTGCGAAAACTATCTAGCTGATAGCCTTAAAATTACAAGTTTGAATGAGCACCGGCTCACTAAGCAACAAACCAGCGACCACGTCAGCAGGCGGCAGTCACACATATTTCATTCAGCTATTGAGTAGCCACATGAGTTAGGTATTCAGCAAGCGTATGCAAGACCTACATTTCCCCGCGCGTCAGCTTACATTAGTATAAGCATGTGGTTATTGCTGAGGGCGCTGTTCTTGCCCGGGGGCTCGTCAGTAATACGCTTCGTATTTACTTACTAGAAATTAAATCTTGTCTTAGAAATATTTGATTTCTTATCATCGTGTTGATAACGCGTTTTTTTCCTCCTCGTTTCTTTCCCTCAATACCTGAGTTGTAAAGGTATACTATCTTCTACCGAATAGTGTTTCGCTACTTTATGCCTTCTATGCCTGACTGAAGATGTGCTCATGGTTGATCTGAGTGATGGAAATTTGCCCCTAACTGTGAGCTGTTCAAGTTTAAATCCTTTTTGAGTTTTACAAACCACAAACAATCATCAGATTTGTGTCAGTACACGCATTATTTAGATAGGAAGCCGTAGCATAGAGTTGGCGTAAGACCTAGATTCCTAACATGCGTGAGCACCACTAAGTAGCATTATGCAATTGATCTATTTTCATCCCGACAGCATATTGTCGGGCATCCACAATACACAAAATCTAGACGAATGATTTGCGGAGGCTTAATCGTATATTACATACTGAGACAACACATTCAGATTGAGAGGAGAGATGGCATACAGATTAAATCTACACTAAACGCATCCGAAAATAGGTGTATCTGCTTATCGACTAACAATCTCTGAACGTTGACCCATTTTAGGTCAGTGTTATTATTTCGTAATAGGAAAGTCATTAGTATGTTGAGTTCCTGCCAGACGATGAGCTCTGCAAATGGCCGCTGCTATTTTTATCCTGGGGGCTCGTCTCGGGCGGGGCTCTCCGTAATGTAGCCACACTCGTGCGCTTTGTATGCCACTCCATATTCATTGCAGTTCCGCTCCCCAACCCGTAGTGCATGCGTCAGAAATCAGTAATTAGTCAAGCAGAAGTGAGAAACGTATTAGTGCCGGACCATCTCCAACATTCTTGGCTGCAGTCAGTACTTTCGCTTTCTGTTGGATGACGTCGCCGTCAAAGAGTTCAGTTGCTCTATTCATAAGTGTTGTTGACAACTCGAAATAGATTGTCTAGTGCGTGCATGTTTGCTGCAGATCTATTGCGGTGGCATTCCGTTTCGTTAAGAGGGAAAGTCATACTATCCTCCAAACTAATGTTCATAATTTAAAAATCTCTGACTCGCTGAAGATTTTACAGTAGTTAGATGATGTGTTATTCATATGAATGTTATTCTCAGTTTTACTAAGTTTTGTTCCAATAAAGTAATAGATTCTACATCATTACTCCTAGTATCCTACTCACTATAGTTAAGGTCATAGCCCTACGTCGTGACGTGGCCTAGTAACAAGTTGGTAACAAGACGATAATTTTCGAATTTACTAATGACCGGCTCACACTAGCCTGTATGAGAATAGTAGTCGGCCACATCACCAACTCGGATATTACTTAAATAAATATAATGCTTTTCGAAGTCCCGAAACTTTTGAAAATATACTACAATCTTACTAATACATACATACTTCTACGAGTTCTACGACTTTTTATACATATTATTTGCCTGTCCTTTTACAAACTTATTCTATTTTGTTACTATTGATTGTTGCTGTTTCTGTACTATGTTTATTTGTTCTAACCACTATGTGTTTTCTTTACAGGTTGCAACGTACAGAAATGTTTATAGACGAGAATGAAACGTGAGTACTTTCAATAATTACTCGTATAACCTGATGTCTTCTCCAGTAGTTCTTAGAAAAATCTCTCTCATTCAGAAATTCAATCTTATCCTATCAAATTCACTTCTGAAGTTATTTGCAATAAGTTTGACTTCTTCTTGTATTGATCTTTTATAGGTTTCCATTCGCTAGCTTAAGTCTTATCTAAGATTCAATTGCAGTTGTTCAAATCCAATGTCGTAAACTCAGAAGTGGGGTTTTAGAGTGCCTATAATATAAGCAGTGTCAGATCCTCACTAAAAGACGAGTAAACATAGGAAAAGAAACCTTATATCTATAGTATTTGCTTGAATATGACTGCAAGATATAGAGAAGACTCGTGTTTATGGGGTTTTATAAAATGTCTTTGGAGTTTATGAATACTGCAAGTATGCATTAGATAGTTTATGACAGAATTTGCTTACACGTGTTGGGTTCCACCGAGTATATGCCTGAAGATTATACCTAGTATGTTGTGAAGACCGGTTTTAATTCAAGAAGGTCAAAGGTTATGTTATGTATCTACTTTTTGTAATCGTATATAAATCTCGTAAGAATGAAGTTATTTATTTGTTTCTGCTTAGCACAGAAACAACTACTTGCCAAATAATAATAATATTTGCTTTTACCCGACTGCCACTGGTTGGTTTAGAAGTTAGCGGAGCCTATGACAGACAGAAGAATTAACGCTAAAACCGACTTAATTTTATTATATCTATTTACATTTATTAATGGTAGGCTACACCTTTGCCCTTTGAATATCTTAGATGCCTGTCTTTGTTGAGAAGTAGCTACCTAATAATTGCATTTACCTGCTAATGTTCAAAGAACTATTGAGAAATAAGGTGTCATAACGTTACGGTTTTTGACGTATTTATTATCTTATCGGAACCTCTGATTGTATGTTATCAATGTATGACAACAATTGCTGATCTCTAATACCTATATTTCAAGCCTATATCGAATCTAAGTATGTCCGGTTGGTCGGTAGTTTATCTAATAATATGTCGTGATAGTCATACGTGAAGTAAGAACTTCATAGTAATTAAGTTACTGCGGAGGCCTTTGCCCTGCAGTGGGACCCTAATTAAAAAAAGGGTCTCACATCACAATCACAGTAGTCTACCTGTAGCAGTCCACTGCTGTCCGTATTATCTCTCTCTTGAAGGGTACGCAACAGGGTCATCCAGGCTCTATCAGCATTGTGTATAAAATTGTAACGATTCTGTGGAGCAACATAGTAGTAATCTGGCACATATGATATGCTTCTTTCATCACAATAACATATAATGCTCGTAAAGCACGCAAACTTAGTTGTAGTTTAATCCCAAATAATATTTCTTCATGGCACGGTGTTTACAATATGGTAACGTCTAAATTAGCTGTTTCAAAATATAAGTGATTAGGGCAGCATCTAGCCTTTGGGAGCGTCGTTGTGCAAATAATTTATGTACTTAACCTTAACAGCCACAGCATTCCACTGTTGAACATGGGCCTCTTCCTGTATTGCCATACTCACCAGGCTTACGGGTCGATTGGCGAGTTCTGTGCAAGATGTTGCATCCACAGGGACCGTTGCTACCCATTCCCTTGATGAATATCCCTCAGTCGGTTTTTTTACGATACCCATGGGTAGATTTATGGTGTTGCTATTCTAAGGCACACGGCTTTATGTAATTCGAGCAAGTAAAACTAAAAGATCATCTAACTACAGGACTCCTTTTGCTTCATGCTGTCTACTAATCAGTACTATCTAACCCAAAAGTAAACATGTACACGATCCGCCTTGGCGTCCGTCTAAACACCGATACCTTATTGATAACCTATCTATCGCACACGGATTAGGTGCACCTGATTATATGGCCCTACTTATACGATATCGTCCACATAAGGCAGATAGTCTGCCACTGAGCTCCATATCGATTACATGGCTCATTTCAAGTGACACTTTGAAATTATTACTGACTATATCTAAGCATACATAACACTTACAGTGCTGTGATTGTGTAGTGAAGAGAAAACTTAGGAATCATGAGGGATAAGTAAGTTGTTAAAAGATTTATGTCTAGATTACATTTTAAATTAGGAGTAAACTGCACACCTGGTCGACATAGGAGTCGAATCTTAAACCTTAGTTTCAGAGTTTTAAACGGCCTACCACAAGGTGACCAGTGGGGCTACTGATGTGCTTTTGTAGCGGTCTTAGTAACTTTGACGGGAAACGGGACCAACTGCCTAACGTGCTCTCCAAACCACGGAGCTATCTTGAACTATCTCACATCCAAAAGAACCATCTTGGAAACTTTTGGAAGCGGGAAATCCTTTTGACTCTTTCATTTTTATTTTATTCTATCCATTGTCATTTTATGATACCGCTAGTAGGTACTAGGTAGTTATCCGTCTACCAACCTTTTCTAGACAGTAGTGGCACTAAATCTGATTTACGAGTGCTTATCAACTCTAAAAACTTTATTGAAAGTAGATATTTTAGTGCTTATCTAACCTTACTTTATATACTATCGTAAATACATAAATTAGTCAGTACATACCTACCTAACTAGTGTAAATTTGTTTTTTGGAAATTAAATCTAGCTTGATGATATATCGCCTCAAAACCCTTTACAGACGCGTGAAAATTGCTGTACCCTTTCAAAATCCCGGTTAAGTTTTACTCGTTTAAAAATATTACATGTTTATTTGCGTTTCCCAGACCATTCTGTATACATTTAATCATGCACTAAATTTCGATTTCGTTTTGAAATGATTTCCCAATCACCCAATATTTAATCCACTTATCACTTGTAGATTAAAATATGATTTACAAACTCTGTGTATTATTATTACCTAAATAATTGTGAAACGGTTGGAAACAGTGTTATTATGATCAATTATTTTGTACTTTGGACCATAATTTGTAATTTAAGAAGCGTATGAACCAACGTGCATCCTTGAGGTACTTTGTATCAGCAATTGAGAATATACGTATAGAAGGCAGGTGTTTAGGTAGTTATCATATTACTTTGTATGAAGGTATATGTGTCCAGGCTACATAACATAAGTCGTCTTAGTATAGGTACTTCATTCGCTTACATAGTGTTACGACTAGCGTTACTGACAGTTCGCGCCCGTACGTGCGTGTATAGAGCATTCCAGTCAAGTTACACTGGTCGCGACACTGTCTAAGCGAATGAGCTATACTAGGCACTGAAAATTAAAACAGCTTGCTTGTAACACCAATCTATGCAAGGGATCATCTTAAACGGTTTATTCATAATGAATGTATGAAAAACCAGTATGATTTAATCCTTTAAATGGTTGATTACCCTGGCAGACATTAGTCTGCAAAACTAAGTGACCTACATGCGAATAGACAGAAAACGCACTTAGACGGATTAGCAAGTGCAATAAAATACCTTCATTTGTGATTTTAGGCTTTGTAGCAAGCAATCTACTAAGCTAAGTAAATTCTCTTTCTAAATCTTCAAAGAATACGAAGTCTGCAAAAATTCTCACAGCGAAATGAATCGCGTTACAAGATTTTATACTCAGCGTTTTTTCAGCATTTGACCTTCGACAGGCCCTCGAAGACTAGAAACTACTTTACTATGGAAATGACTTTTCAAACTAATTTTCTTTTCAATCCTCCCTTTCTTACTTTCTCGATAAAGACGTGATAAGGTTGGGTTCAGATGTATGCGGCGGCTACGCGTGCTCTACGCGAAAGCTAAGCGTGGTGGGCGCGTGTTAGTAGTTCAGTTGTAGCTACGAGCATGTAATGCGTGGGTTCTGCGTGACTGACTTTCTACTAACACGCGAACAACCCGCGTAATGTACGCGTGCGTATAAATCCACCTCGTAGTTGCATCTATGCCTAGTGTTAAATCACGTTGCTAGTCTGACCTCTGCTAAGGTCAGCACATCGATGGAACCTTACTCGGTATTCCTATCTAAAGTCTTTTTATAATTAATGAGGCTTTTTTTCTAGACTTGTTTACAGGGTTTTAGTTATGAATAGTATCGCTCTATATGTTTGTTGTGAATTACTTCCTATTGATGATGTAGGTAGACTTTTTTTCATAAAGTATTTGCATTTTTTTGCAGTTAGTAACGTACATATTGCGCAACTCCATAGCAGCTTAAGTACCTAGTATTTTTATTAATATCACATAGCTAGCATTTAAATTGCCTATACCTCGACGACCTTCGCACATTTAAGCCATAAACATCTAATACTAGATTTTCCACTTTTAATTTTAAATTACTGTCCAAGTACCTACGACAACTTCTTAATAATTACTGAACTAGATTACTAAAGAGATATGTTATCTCGTTTAGACAAATAAGGAAATGAATAACTATTAAATATTCAGCTAAAAGCGGATGTTTTGTATATCTAACTGCCAATTAGCTGGCAGATCTCCATCAAAACATCGGATAACCTAGAACCCGCAGATCTATTGGAAATACCTACATGTCAGTGTAAATGCTAGATAGTGGCCACTGGTGCAGCAAATCGCATCACAAGCTATCTCTCTATGATCATAACAAAACTTTTCTCTCTACTGTATCAGAAAATAGAGACTAAACATTTTTGAGACTGGCATTTTTGAGACTATCGTGTAATGTATGTTATGTGGACAAGTAAATTCTTTTTCACGGGCTGCAGTCCAAATGCTGGGCAAGGATCTTTACGGACAATGGGTACAGACGTAGAGGTAGACCCCGAAAACGTTGGCGTGAGGATCTTGACGCATACCTTCAGGAGTGAATGATGGTGGCATTAGACCGCAAGGATTGGAAGATTGCGGTGGAGGGCTTTGCCCAGCTGTGGGACTAGGTGGGCTTACTAATAATAAAAGCCCAAACTTCTATGCGAATGTAAAAATTATGAGATGCCGCTAGATTCGTCTCAGCAGCGCCAGACGTGGACATTGAATTCAAAATAATATGCTTGTTTTGTAAACAGATTATGTAGGAAGTCGGAATTTATTTTAGGCTACTGCGAACTTGAATTCGTATCTTTCAGATTATTTATCGAAAGAACCAGGATGTAAACAAATCAGATTAAAATATTGCAAAGCATAAACATATGTCGTAATAGAAAAAGTCTTAGCTAGCTTCTGAATATTTTGTACAGAGGGACAGAAACGCTTTATTACTCATGTTAAACATAACATATAATCAAAAAACAAACAAAATAACACAAGCAGAGGAGGCCTACTAGCAAAGAATACTAATATTATAGGTATAGGTCTAAAATTATTTTTACACAGTATACTTAGTAACTGCAAACGGAAACGGACGTGTGTATGCATTAGACGCAGCGCGGCGGTTGCAGCAATACCGTTGCGAGTTGCAACGAAACAGCTGGATGCAATGTCGGACACTTTCACCGTCGAGCCGAACTTGCACCGGCGAATGCAGTTCAATAGGTGCATGGCCTGTATTAAATTGATGCTCAGGCAGAAATCTTAAGACTCCTTGAATGCCACAACAGTCCTCTTCTGGACATGGGCCTCCCCTATTAGGGTTTATTGCCATCTTTAAATGAAAAATAAAACCTCAAATCATAGTCGCCTTTTACGAACTTTGCAGGCAAGAAATAGTGTGATAGAAAAACCACTTGGGAATACTTAGATACTTTTCGAAGACAACATTAGTATCGCGTAACTAACAAAATTTTTCGCTTTGTATACTTTCATATTACATTGCACATCCTTTCAATTTAATTTTAGCATTGATAAATCATCTCTAGCAAAACGGCTGGCAATGTCGTCGTTGGCGACTTTCACTACCAGTCCTGACTGCCTGACCCGGCTGAGTCACGTCATCACGTGTTCGCGTTTACTCCTGTCTCTTTGCACGTGTTGAAGCTTGGCCAAATTATGTAATACCGTACCTAGTGGAGAGGTTTAGTAGCTATTGGCTAAGAATACTAACTATAGTTACTCTTGGTAAACGTGTGCGGACGGTTTAGTCGTCTGACTGAATTGAATTGAGTGCTACTGTGTCGCCTGACTGAATTTTGTACTAGTTTTTTGAGTATATAATATTTTTAACAACAACAGCCAAAGATGACATGACCTAGAACATTTGCCTATCTAGACTTTGTTAATTGCATGTAGTAAACGGAACAGGTTTAATGATTCACGTTATTAAATAAATGCTACACGAACTGAACTGATACAGGGAAAATTACTGTCGGATTTAATTTCTCGTCACATAAGGAAAATATCCATCATTGACTCATTCACATTAATATAAAAGTAAAAGAGCGAGTAGCTATAGTTAGTATTCTTTGGTAATATGTATTATAAGTTCTTCGAAATTGAATGATGATGTTAGATACTATGTTAAAATACGTAGGTATTCGCACTTGTTTATTGATTTTACAAATTATCTCTTTATCGTCTGCGAAATATTAACTCTTAGCACACGAATGTACACTTCACGGACAGATAATATAACGTAAAAATAATTTGAGCAGCATGCGTGTCTGGTAAACAGAAATAGCGGGGCAAAGTCCGGTCGTCAAGGCGAGGCGATGAGTGGCGCAGGCGCACGCCACAAAGCGTTATCGGCAAACAAAACACACGCGTTACGTTACGCCTATACGAGTACATACCGAGTTTTAGGAATGTACTAACTTCGAACCAACCTAAACTGAAAAACTTTTCTCAAGGAACATAAAATAAAAAGATTTGTACCTCGCATACAAACTGACTCAGTCGGTTGGAACATTTTGTATGGGAAGTAATTTTTTTCTCCGTATTCCGGCCTACGTGCCTTGTAGAGTTGTTCAGTTTCATAGGCTGGTTCATCCCTTAAATATAGCTAGTACTTTTCCTAACACCCTAACATAGGCAGAACGTCTGGCAAATTATCAGCATTTCAGCCTTTATCTACCCAAAGATCCACATCCTTTGTAGATCCCATGGTCTATCGATAATCTGCACTATTCCGTCAACCTATCTAGACAAATATTTCGGGGTTACTTTAGAAAATTGTAGTAACTGATTGTCACTGTTGTCAGATCTTTGCCTACAATTGTAATAGGAACACAAAGCCCTCGAGACCCTTTAGTCGTCCTTTACGACACCCATGGGGATAGAAATGGAGTGATTGCTATTAAAACTAATACAGAACACAAGACAGCTTTCCGCTTTACAAAACTTGTTGATTTCAGAACTACTTATCTAAATTTTTTGTACACAAATTGTGTGTAAATGTACACTGAAGATCCATTTACCCACATCCATCAATCTTCATCAGTTTGCCTTTTTTATCAAGGTATTTCGTAGTCATTGTCTTTAAATTTTTACATTGCTTATATTCTGTAATTTTTTTTCTTTTGTAAGAGACATACTTACGATGATAAGTAGATTATTATATTTTTGTCTAATTTGCTATTGTGTAAAAGTAAAAACAAGAAAATTGATTTCCTCTTCTTACGCGTAGAGTTGGTCGTTATTCTATAACCATAAAAAATAATGAAGTTGACTTTCTTAGCTGTTACCGTCGCTATGAAGCTCATTTTCTGTATTGATGTTAACATTACACCTGCCATTACCCAGACTCGAGTAGATCGCAATATTACAATTATCTTCAATGACATACAATTTCATACAAACACACACGCATACCACTTATGCTATTATTTTCCTTCGACATCGTACGCTGTATCAAATTTGAATCTCATTGCAAAAGGTTAAGAAACTTAGACCTCTTCCCAGTCAAACGAGGCTCAGTGTCAGTGCCAATGTATGTGTGGAGTATATTTATTCCTAGGGTTTATTCCAAGTTTAGGGCATGGCAATTTTTTCTTAGAACATCTAAAACTTTATTATTTTTCATTCCTCATTTTATCTCGCGTTGTGGCTGTTAATGGTGATCCAAGCTACTAGACACATATTCACTACAAATATTATGCACAGTACTCTGGGACACACGCCTAGTTTCAGTCTATATGGAACAGCATTTAATTAAAGAGTAACTTGGTAGCTAAACTGGCAAACTCGGTTCCAGATGAGTAGTTCTAGTTTTAATTCACTTTAATTCCCGCGGTGCACCTTGCCAGGTTGCACTAGGTTTTGCAGAATTAGGTCAGAGCCAGGTTTTGTCCGGATATCCTGTAAGCGATATCAGATGTCAAATGGTGGGGGAGGATTTTTGGTCTAAATTGTGCGCTCTTTTTGCTGGAGTCATTGGCTTTGGGTATCCAGATTATAGATGGGTGGGATAGAGGCTTGCCTTTATGTTTCTTAGACCCGTATTTATAAAGCGCACTCAACTGTGAGTTCCATTTTTAATTACGACTTTGAGATGCTGTGAGTATTGACTGACATTTGTTAAAATCGCTCTTAAGATCTATCTCAAAGTTGAGTGCGATTTATAAATACGGACCATAGACCCGTATTCAACACTGAGATCGATCTTGAGTGGGAATTTGAGATGTCATTAGTACCGCGTGACATTCGCTCTTGAGATTGATCTCAGAATAGCGGTTTATTGATACGGATTATGGGCCTTTGTTTTTTATTCTATAATAAGCTATATGAGAGAAGTCTACAACAATTCCAAAACAAAAGAACCTCTGGTGCAAAGTTTTTCTTACAAATATAAATAAACACTGCAAATGAAACTGCAAAGCGAATGCAATTTGACGCTAGCTTCGTAAATGTTGTTTCGTAGCTACAAATCTTTGTTCTTGTTCTAAGAGGATTCACCGCACTTGGGTATACAAAGCGCGGCACTAAGAACAAGAATTACGAAGTATTCTTAAAATTTAATACCTAACATGGAAAGATTTTAAAAATTTGGGTTTGTTTACATCTGAAAATTTGAAAATTAATTAGGTATGTACGCGCTGAAAATTAGTTTTAAAACTATCCCGATGGACTGAGCCATCCCACGCGTTATTGGCTAAAATACACTAGCAAAACTTCGGAGGCAACGATTGACCTGCAGCAGCCCAAATGCTAGAAGCGTCGCTAGTGTACTAGTAAGAAAGTAGCAGGTTCGAATCCTGCCTGCGGCAGAAAATTTTGGATGTTTTCCAATAAAAAAGAACAAATGTTGTAGGACATTGTTGTTCAGGAAAAAGGTGCAATTTTCTTGATTTTTGTGTCACCCACCGGCGACCTTCAAAGAAAGAAGTAAACAACATTTACCTTTCCGATCTTTTTATACCAAATTAGGTCATCGATTCCTAACAAGAACTTACCGGCCTAGTTACGAGGTATGTTTGTGATATGTTATTGTTGATTTACTTTGATTAAAATAGCAAAATGAGATTTCTGTTTTGTTAGGCCACTTAATTTAGATAATTACCCCGATATCTAAAAAATAAAATTATAATATTAATTTCTCAAAGACGTAGCTCCTTACATTGGAGATAGGTATCGAGTTGGTAACATAATATATGTGTCCTTGTGGGAATTTTCCCGAACTTTATACATAGTACTGGTATTCATCAGTATAACCTTCTGGGTTTTCTTTTTGTGTGGGACACCGAGTCGTCCAACAACTGGTTGAGTTCGGTTCATTGTCAACTCTTTTTCACTGCCACCTTTCTGTCTTAAAAGGCTTACACTAGCACCACGAAAACACAGGTGTTTTAATGATTACCTAGCCACGTATTTGAAAAACTTGGTATATCGTAATCGTGAATGATTCACAGAATTGATTCATATCTGGTCAATGACATGTGCTATAAATAAATCGAATCCGTGATTGATATAGGTGAAGCTAATATCAGATAAGGATGCCGATTGCGTTTTTTCTAGACTTATCTAAATCCCCTGGTTGAGACTTTGCCTTCTGTTTATCAGAAGTATTTCCTTTTTATTGTTGCTCTACTTTCCCAGTTCTATTTTTAGGGTTTCGTAGTCTACTACAAAGTGTTATAGTTTATTAATTTTCTTTCTCGCCTCGCCTTAATAATTAACCAATCTGTATAGATACTTTTATTATTAAGACATATCAATGAACGTGCTAAAGCATTAGCGAGGTAGTTATAGCTTAGTGTGCACTATTGATAAATCAACTTGAATAGATACGAGTACAACGCACAAACACAACGGGAAATGAGCGCAACGTTTTTCAAAACTACGTCGCATTTTATTGAGAAACATTAACTCTGACCACCGGAATCATACAACCAGTCCAGTTGGAACTCTTCAAGTGTTATCTGATCCCTTGTGGTCTAGATTACTATCTAGGTATAAAATAAACTGCGCAACTTAAGTCTTTTGTAAGATCCGTGACAGTTTACATTTGCTTAATCATTTTGCTAAATTTTAATTAAGGATTCAAGAGTCTTATCTAGAGAATGGTAAATTGTCCGTGAAACTTAAATCCAAGCTAATAGTAGGTAAGGTACTCGTACTCTGACTATTATATCGTAAAGTTAACTTGGCTTAACGTTTGCCCCACAGAAAAGGATAATTTTACCTCCATTGTGCGTATTACAAAAGCTGTAGGTAGCTAAGACAAGGAAATAGCTTTCATGTCCTTCAGCTAGCTTGATTCTGATTGATTACACAAAACTTCAAGCTAAAGCTTTTGCTTTTCCACCAATGGCGAAAATACTTGACGAATAATTTGATTTTTTTACTTCTTTAATTGTACAGTTTTACAACAAAATCATCCAAATATGTTTGATTTCTAGCGAACTCTTTCTACTCTATTGTAAAAAACTAGTAACTGTATAATATCTCCGAGTATACCGTCATCTCATCAATTTTTAAAGACCCCAGTCTTTCGTGAATGCCTCGAACAAACATATCCATAAACGTTTTCCTTTCCTTCTCGCCTGCAGTTCAGCACGTTTCATCTCTACAACCACATCCGACGTAGCCATACACTCCAATACACCCAAGTTGTTACCCTAGAGTGGTGTTGTCCTTCAAATTTCCTAAGTAAATTTTACAGCTGGACGTGTGTATGACCGTAGTATTATGACGGGCAGTCTGGCGCATGCGCGCTGCGGGTCAGGGACGCGATCGCGCGACTATCAACAGATGCCGGGGATGCCAGATGGGCAGATGTTTTGGAGTCAAGCAAAATAAGGTTCGGTATTCCTGAAGAGTTGAATGTTATTGAAAATAGAATTTGAGATTTTCAAGATGAAGGATTACTTGGCGGAGAAAGTTATTAATTTCACCGATCGACTTAGAAACACGATGGCTCAGTGGTTAAAGTGCCAGTCAGCAGTGTCACGGTACGCAGAAAGTCGGGGTTACCAATCACCAATCCCCGGATCCTCATGAATCCTGTTCAAATGCTCGACTTTGAATCAATATTCCATACTTTTTGGATAGTTCTAATAGATATATCTAATAGATCTGTATAAGATAGGGAGACATTCAGAGAGAAATATCCTTCTGGCAACATTGACATTTGCGACACTGACCTATCTTTGTTGGCACTGGCATAGATATTGAAGAGGAAGCTGTTACACTACCTACATTATAATGATCTGCGACAGTATCTGGGTATTCGCGAACTTCAGAATTAGTAACTTATTGCAACTCTCTCATAATATTTAGAAGGTAGAAAGGAGGCGCTAGTACTATTATTTATTCCATTTCAGTGCCACTTACTAATAAAGAATAAGATTTTTATTGTTTTTTTTTTTTTCAGGCATACTATAGACAACAATATTATAAACACTTTCATTCGAGATCATCTCCTATATTTTTCCGAGCCCATTCAACTGAAAGTGCTAATTTTAGCTAAGAGATATTATCGAATTGAGACCAGTGCCTCTGTATACGCGACATTACTCAGTAAATATTCCAACTTCCTTCCTCAGGCCCTTACTAGGCTAGACTAGGCAATCCACCTTACTTCCACTAGGCCTAGCTAGGAGCTAGTATTTAGTACAAGGTGTATCAGATTCTGCCAATTAACCAGCCTGTCAGCCTTGAGGTTATTAAAGTACAACCTTTCTACAGACTAGTTGATTAGGATTAGGAATCATGCCTCATTACTTTAAGTAGAGGCCAGCCCAGCGGTTTCACTCGCTTCTTATAAGTCGGAATAAGACGTTTCTCGTGCTCAAAAGTAGCCCATGCTACTCCGAGATTTTGCAGCTATCAGTCAGTTATCATCAGTTTCTTTCTAGCTTTCTAAAGGTGAAAGATTTTTAAAAATCTGTTTTGAGGTTTCGGAGTTTATACATTATATACAAACAAAACCAAATGGTTTATCTTTATAGTATTATGTAGTAAAGATAGATGAACGTGATTTTCGGGGAAGGCTTCAAATTCCTTAATTATCTTGCCTACCTTGTTTCAAGTTCGCGACACCATCTATCGCTAACGGGCATAACCATTATTAGCCATACCCTAGTAAGACCTTGTTAATTATATTTTCCATCAGTCTACTGAGAGTTAATGTTTAGAATTATAGGGGCTTGGTGAACTATTCAGGTACCTACCTCTAGGAGATAGATTCCTAAAAATCTTAATTCTATTCCGTTCCGCGTACGGAAGTCCACAACGATGGTCTAACCATTCGTATTACACATACATCTACCCGATTTTTCAGATATCTTCTAAGGTGCGTGTGTGAATTGGTTAGGGTATGTGTGAATCAGAGTAATAGAATGTATAATAATGCAGAAATACAAATGCTAATCTATTAAGATGAACCTTCAGATTGCATATTACCCACCTGTGTGCATACAGGTACCTGATTGCCAATATACTGTTAGGCGGCCATGTTATTACACGATAATGAAGTTTCTGTGCCTGCAGCAGAGTTCATTACTAGTGCAGCATACGAGACGAGGTACAACTTATAAGAGACGATATACCGAAACGTTGCAGCCATGATCAGGTAAAGAAATTGAACAACTTTTTCTACGGAGTCTATAGAAAAAATTTCGCCCTCCCAAACGTAATTCCCGATCAGCCGACTATTCGGTCGGCTTCCGACAGGCTCCACTCCACAGTAAAAGTTGTTCAGTTTCATACTCTGATCTTACCCGCAAAGTTCGTACGGTACGCAGTCTCTTACACCCGGTACGTGCCTTCACGCTGTATTGTATGTACTTACTTAGTAGTGGTATAGGTGAAGTTCCCGGCTGAATAACTTTCACACGTATTGCAAGCTCGTGCCCTATCGTAGATCATTGTATGCTAATCATTTAGTTTATTATTTGCCGTCCTACGGTCTCATGAGGTGATCTTTTAAGAATTTCACGCAGTAAGTTTGCTTTGAAATCTTAAACAGTAGAATCGAATCGATTAGAATCAATCAAAGAACTTTGTAACAAAACACTTACCCAAATCTGCTCAATAAATTTCAATGGAAAATGTAGGTTTTGTATTCATAAACGGTATTTTTTAATCATCGGTCTCTTTTGCTTGGCCCAGTTCCCACGAATTTCAGCATTTTCTTTATTATA
Source organism: Keiferia lycopersicella (assembly GCA_029255805.1). NCBI lineage: Eukaryota > Metazoa > Arthropoda > Insecta > Lepidoptera > Gelechiidae > Keiferia > Keiferia lycopersicella. The sequence continues at coordinate 17,864,747 of JARACZ010000003.1, forward strand.
AAACCAAATTGTCAATTATCTTTCAATGGTATACATTTACCACTATTCCATTTTTAAGTTTATCTTGGTTGGCTATCCCTCATTCATCTTATTGGGTATTTTAAGCTATTATTATACCTATACCTATTATACCTATTAGACATTGTCTGAAATAGTCTGATTAAAATATCTCACACACACTAAATAGTTTACAGTGTCAGTGTACAATACACAAAAGTTAGCAGGACTAGAGGTACTGGTTTCTCCAATTCAACGAACTTGCTAAACTGCAAACCATGTGGGCTTTAGGAGCAAATCCGGCAATGTCTGCCATCAAAATATCAGGTCATTGCCCTGCCTTCAACCTCATATGGTATTCGTCGCATGGACAGAGAATGCCTCATCGGCAAGGGAGTCGTATTAGGCGCTCGTCTCATCGCCAAGCGACCTTGTGCTTTCTTTTTTTATTAGTACTTGGCTACTTACTTATCAAACTCTCATTGATACACGAGGCTGTAGTCAAGTTTAACCCTCATACGGTATGCGTCGCGTGGTCACATCAGACTGCATCATCAGCTTGAGTCAGAGGATTTATGAGGAGACGAGACAAAGTCATTCGACCGTGTAACTTCTTTCTTTATTGTTTTTGATATTTACTTATCAGAGAAACTGTGATCGTACCACATAATCGTATGATTTTGACATGACTCATTGTAAACTTCTAAGTCGGTTCGTCGCCACGATATCCCACACGATAAGTAAGCAAGTGGTACATGTCGCCATATGGTCAACTAAGCTCAATATGTTAGTCAATATGTAATTGGTATTTTAGCTGTCCATTTTGCATTAAACATGCAATTCAGCTGATTTTCGTTTTGAAGCATACAAGGGCGGTCTATTCTGACTTGACTCATCGTTTTTATCTATGCTTTCTGATATTCAGTGAGTGACAAAGCTACGTCTTGAATAACTAAACTAGATATACCTATCGCACTAGATTTCTGTTTAAATCAGAAAAGATGAATGGTCGAATTCGCTGAATCATTGACATCGTTATACGACTAGGTATACTATAATATAGTCTTTGAGTCTATTCGCTTGAAGTAACTGTTCTTCGTACAGTAATAACGTAGTTTACTGCTTTCCTATAGCTTTCATTTCCTTGAATCTTTATGAAGAAAATTCATTTTCAACAGAACGTAACTTTATTAATATAATTTATTCATCTAAATAGCTAGGTATATCTAAAGACAATTATTTAGTGTTTTGATAAAACCCTTACAATTTGCCACGTCTGAAGTCTACTCGCGCGCGACATAAATCTCTCTTAGGGACGCAACATAAGCCTATTGCAGTCATAAACTCATGAAGCGCAATACGACACCCTGATAACAATGCGTTTGTTTGTTGCAGGCCGGCGTCATTTTGGGTTTCGGCGGCGCTAAAGGCGATCCGCGCGGTGACGTTGGTGTTCGACATCATCACCTTCCCCATCCACCTGGTGGTGCAGCGGCCCTGGTCTAAGCGGTCACTCTCCAGGCGGATCAAGGTTTGTACAGCACCCTACTTACCACCCGTCATCATCATCATCATAATTGGCAGACACAAAAGACAACTGTCGGACATACTTTTCTTATTCGGTGGAAGTTTGTCATACTCTGTACGTTTCGTCTGTGGGTTAGACAGCCTTAGCTGTTGTATTCACAGGGAACGCTGCTGATAATATTCTGTAGTGTGATACTATCCGTAAGTTGGCACTTTACTTTGCCCTTTACATCAAATTGCGGCGATGCTTGGCGTAGTTACAATAATATGATAGCTTGGGAACTTTCTCACTTGTTAGCTGAAAGCTAGAAAGGTTTATCGAATAAGTACAACATTTTCGTTATAAATAACCTTCCAGAGTTCTCCCATTTCAGCTCTGTCAGAACCGTATTATGGTACCGAAATAGAGTCAAAAAAGATTGAATCATTTACGTAGCTTATCATTGCATATGTTCATCATTATTATTATTATTTATTCATAAACATAATTTGACAGCATTACAGCAGTATTACGCCAAGGCCTCCTACGTCGTCATCATTGGCCTCCTACGTCTGTCACAGACGATTTAATCAGTGCCTGAGGCAAGACTTTTCGTGGCTATATAAGCCGATGCGGGAGCGGCATGACTTTCCGCACACACTACAGAGACTAGAATGTGTATCTTTTACAATAATGATAATGAATATGTATCGTTTCTTTCCAGGCCCGAATAATAGAGTCATCGGACAACAGCATAACAGTCCGCTCAGTGTCCTCACCATGCGACCTGCACGTGCGTCTGGTGCGCGATGGCGTCACCACGATGGAGAGCATGCTGCGCGCTGCTGCGGCGCGCTGGGGCACTACGCCCTGTCTTGGTACCCGCACTGTGGCAGCCGAGGAGGATGAGCCCCAGCCCAATGGGAGAGTGTTCAAGAAGGTTAGTAACATAACACACACTGGTATCCACACCCCCTCACTATATCCGCACTGTAGGTGCATAGGAGGATGAGCCACACACAACCCGATAGGCGCAACAGCCACAACAATTCACTATTGCACGGAACACTTCTCCAAACACTGTCCTTTCGATTAGTCCAGTCGCCTTCTATTACACCAATAGACAAAGACCAATAAAAAAGGGAAGTTTAGTTAAAGTGGACTTTTCTGTATTCTACTTCTGTTGCTTGTGACCCATTTGTGTATTCCTTTCAATTTCTCTGACAAAAATTCGATTACTGTAAAATTGGCTCGCTGAGCATGTGGACTTGAGCAATTTCAAGTATTTGTCTTCTTGACACCGTGCCAAATCAAAGTGTTATGTTTACTCACTTCAAGAGCAAGTTTTCTGGCAAACCTTGCGAGATACTAAGGCCTGTAGAACTCTTAACAGGCTCCGTTACTTTACCAACTTAGATGTGCTATGTAATGTACCTAACTATCCACCTACCGGCATAGTTTGATATAAAGTCAATACAAACGAAACAAGTGGAAAAAATTCACGCCTCCGATGGGATTCGAACCCACGTCTTTTGACTTGTCGGGTCGAACGTGTTGTAGTTTGAATTATGCTTGACTAGCTAGCTACATATTGAAAATCTAAGGAGAAAGCTTTTAGTACAATTTCATCTTCTTAGTATCAAAATAGATTAACTGACGCTCTTTATTTTAAAACATTTCAGTCATCGTTTCAGTCATGATTTCGATATCGCGTCAAATAATGTGATATTTACACTTTCTAGAAATTGAACCAACATTAATATGTTCCTCTCTATTTTCCAGTACAAGATGGGCGACTACACGTGGCGCACATACGTCGACGTGGAGAAGGAGGCGCGTTTCTTCGCGGCCGGCATCCGCGAGCTGGGCTGCAAATCCGGCCGGAGCATCGCCATGTTCGCCGAGACCCGCGCGGAGTGGATGGTGGCGGCGCACGGCTGCTTCAAGCAGACCATACCCGGTAAATACCTAGGAATCCCAGTAACCATGCTTCGATTCTTGATATGTCTTTATTTATCAGTGTGTATGGCATGCAAACCGTGAAACTGAACAACTTTCCCCTAGGAACATATATCAGGAAACGTCAAAAAAAATTGGTTTGCCAAATCCTATAGTAAATGTAGTCGGGCTGATCGCGATTTATCCTGACATATGTTCCTAGGGGAAAGTTGTTCAGCTTCATGGTGTGCTTGCACCCTATCAGTATTCGGGACGCTGTCTCTAACACCCTGTATATTGTTCAGCTTTAGAGAGCTTTACTCAATCTCGACCAATATAATCAAGTCAATATTCAATCCGGATTCCGGAATGAAGTAAAGACTGTCGACCAAAAATTGTAATCCCACATTTAATTCCCCAGTTGTGACAATCTACGCGACTCTGGGCGACGAGGCGATCATCCACGGCCTGAACGAGACGGAAGTGTCCACCGTCATCACCACCCACGACCTGCTGCCCAAGTTCCGCAAGATCCTCAACAAGACGCCCAAGGTACGTTGGCATGTTTACAAACGTAACCTTAAGAGTTCTTGCCTTGAAAAATTCATATGACAGACAGTTTCGAATATATACGGAGCAATTTTTTTTGTGGCGGATCCGTTAAGAGGTTAATCAGCCCATGAAACTAAACAACTTTCCCAAAGAAACAGGTCGAAATATGAAGAAAAAATTCAAAAACTTTAAAAACAGCTAACCACCAAAATTGAATGACCGGACGAACACACTTTGGCACAGTGACCTATTTACTAGGCCGCCGCGTCAAGGCCAAGGATACACCCGGAAGTCTGTTTAATTTACCTACTATTTAATGGACACACAATGTCAGATACGTCAAATGTCAACACGGTAAAATATCAGCAGCAAAATGTCACATGCGCACTTGGAATTTTCGACTATTATGTATTTTTTGGTTTGTTAGAATATTACGAAGAGTTTCGACACGTAGTAAGTAATCCACTGTTTTATTGTTGCTCAGGTTGACACAATCATCTTCATGGAGGACCAGCTGAAGAACACGGACCGGTCCGGGTACAACGACGTCAAGATCATCGGCTACAAGGAAGTCATCGCCAAAGGAAGGACCTCCAAAATTGGTGAGCAGTACTTGACTGTCGAGTGGAGACCGCGTCTCAGCAAGCGTACTATAAAACGCCCTCCGGCAATATTTACCGAAGACTTGTCTCGGCGGCTGGGAGCTACAGGATAGCGAAAGAGGAAGGTCGTTTTTTTTTGTGACTTACTTAACGCTTTGGCTTCGAGGACATCAAAACTACGCCTGTCGGCTTGGTGGGGAGCCAGGGCTCACCCGGAAATAATTGAATAGTTCTCCAAACAATCACCCCAATCACGCCCTTGGGACAAGACTGGACGTAGGAGTTGTTCTGGGAAGAACGGTTCGGACTGAATCTGATTGCGCCTTTGGCGTACCCTGGGGAAGGCAACAGCTTAGCAGAGGAATGCTTTACCGTACAAATCTTCAATAGGAATGATTTTCCGTGCACATTTTCAATATGGATGTGTTTGTTTGTTGTGCAGACATGATCCCGCCGCAGCCCACCGACACCGCCATCATCATGTACACGAGCGGCTCCACCGGCGTGCCCAAGGGCGTCATTCTGTCCCACCGCAATATGGTCGCTACACTCAAGGTAATGCAATAAAAAGTCATGTTTTGTTTATAGAAACGTATGTAGGAATTTCAAAGTGCTAAATCTTAATTTATAGTAATGCCAAAGTGACGCTTTTATTCCAATGCTCAAAGAGTTTTATGTGAAAACATCAGTTCGAATACGAAACATATAGTGTCCCTTACTTTCCTTATCTTAACTATATTTTTCTTCACAACTTCCACTCTTATCACAATAATGACGGCGAAAACATAATTTAGATAATGAGAATATTTTTTTGTCTATTTTATTTAGGCAGCATATTTTCATAATTTTTTTGACCATTTATTGCACACAAAAAAGAGGTATAGGGCAAATACAAGAAAAAGAAGGACAACAGGCCCTGTTTACTTCTAGAAAGAAATTTCTTACAGCTGACCTATGAGGAGTGAGAACTGCATTTAATGATACGCGTTCCATCCATCCATCATTCATTTATGGCATGTTTGCTTCCCAGTCGTTCGCGGACGCCATGCCCATCTACTCGGGCGACGTGCTGATGGGCTTCCTCCCGCTGGCGCACGTGTTCGAGCTGCTCGCCGAGAGCCTCTGCATCATCGGCGGCGTGCCCATCGGCTACTCCACGCCCCTCACCATGCTGGACTCCAGCTCCAAGATCATGAAGGGCAGCGCTGGGGACGCCACCGTGCTGCAGCCCACCTGCATCACTGCTGTACCGGTCAGTATATCCTCTGCAGCATCAGCAGCGCCCATCATACTCCACGCCCCTCACCATGCTGGACTCCAGCTCCAAGATCATGAAGGGCAGCGCTGGGGACGCCACCGTGCTGCAGCCCACCTGCATCACTGCTGTACCGGTCAGTATATCCTCTGCAGCATCAGCAGCGCCCATCATACTCCACGCCCCTCACCATGCTGGACTCCAGCTCCAAGATCATGAAGGGCAGCGCTGGGGACGCCACCGTGCTGCAGCCCACCTGCATCACTGCTGTACCGGTCAGTATATCCTCTGCAGCATCAGCAGCGCCCATCATACTCCACGCCCCTCACCATGCTGGACTCCAGCTCCAAGATCATGAAGGGCAGCGCTGGGGACGCCACCGTGCTGCAGCCCACCTGCATCACTGCTGTACCGGTCAGTATATCCTCTGCAGCATCAGCAGCGCCCATCATACTCCACGCCCCTCACCATGCTGGACTCCAGCTCCAAGATCATGAAGGGCAGCGCTGGGGACGCCACCGTGCTGCAGCCCACCTGCATCACTGCTGTACCGGTCAGTATATCCTCTGCAGCATCAGCAGCGCCCATCATACTCCACGCCCCTCACCATGCTGGACTCCAGCTCCAAGATCATGAAGGGCAGCGCTGGGGACGCCACCGTGCTGCAGCCCACCTGCATCACTGCTGTACCGGTCAGTATATCCTCTGCAGCATCAGCAGCGCCCATCATACTCCACGCCCCTCACCATGCTGGACTCCAGCTCCAAGATCATGAAGGGCAGCGCTGGGGACGCCACCGTGCTGCAGCCCACCTGCATCACTGCTGTACCGGTCAGTATATCCTCTGCAGCATCAGCAGCGCCCATCATACTCCACGCCCCTCACCATGCTGGACTCCAGCTCCAAGATCATGAAGGGCAGCGCTGGGAACGCCACCGTGCTGCAGCCCACCTGCATCACTGCTGTACCGGTCAGTATATCCTCTGCAGCATCAGCAGCGCCCATCATACTCCACGCCCCTCACCATGCTGGACTCCAGCTCCAAGATCATGAAGGGCAGCGCTGGGGACGCCACCGTGCTGCAGCCCACCTGCATCATTGTGTACCGGTCAGTATATCCTCTGCAGCATCAGCAGCGCCCATCATACTCCACGCCCCTCACCATGCTGGACTCCAGCTCCAAGATCATGAAGGGCAGCGCTGGGGACGCCACCGTGCTGCAGCCCACCTGCATCACTGCTGTGCCGGTCAGTATATCCTCTGCAGCATCAGCAGCGCCCATCATACTCCACGCCCCTCACCATGCTGGACTCCAGCTCCAAGATCATGAAGGGCAGCGCTGGGGACGCCACCGTGCTGCAGCCCACCTGCATCACTGCTGTGCCGGTCAGTATCAGATCCTCTACAGCATTTAAAGAGTTCAGGATACTCCATGCTGGACTCCAGCTCCAAGTCACGAAAGACAGCTTAATCTTGCGCAACAAAATACTCTGTATCCTCCTAAATCTTTTGAATAATGATAACTCTTCAAACTTTAAAACCTTTCATTAACTTGTCATCCTTTCTTTAGTGGTTTTTTATTTTGACGATAGTAAATTTTGCTCACTCGTCTGCTGTATTGCGACTATTTGGTTACTTGTAATAAGTACTCGTTGCACTCGTTGCGCTCACGAAGCTAACTTTTCCCATAATTGTCACTTTATCTGTTGTTACAGCTTATCATGGACCGCATCAGCAAGGGTATAACGGACAAGGTGTCTCGCAGCGGGCAGTTCGCGAGCGCGTTCTTCAAGTGGGCCTACACATACAAGCAGGCGTGGATGCGCCGCGGGTACGACACGCCCATACTCAACAGAATCGTACGTATTATTTCTTGGGTTAAAATTTGATATGAAAAAGACTGATGAATGTAGAAGAAGCGAAAGAAGTATGCCAGGATTGTAGAAAGTGGAAGGAAATAGTCTCTGCCTACCCTAACGGGAAAGAAGCGTGATTTATGTATATATGTAAAAAGTTCGTCAACTTTAGCTCATTTTATAAAAATCAGGAATAGCCACATCTCTATACTAAGCGAACAGCCTCATGACGTTACGCTTATTCGCGGGCGAAGCGCACCCAGGCGCGCCCGACCCGTATAGCAAAACCTCGAACGAGACATGTTCACAATGTTTGAGGCTAGCGAGGCGAGGCTGTCTCTTAATGCGAACGTGATCAAGAAACAGCCCCTCGTCTATTTATTATGATCGACATATTATTTTATTTTCCTATGTTTCAATAACTAATTTCCTCTTCCAGATGTTTACAAAGGTCCGCGCCCTACTCGGAGGCAAAGTGCGTCTGATGATCTCCGGCGGCGCGCCGCTGTCCCCCGACACACACACGCAAGTGCGCATCTGCCTCTGCTGCGACGTGGTCGCCGGCTACGGCCTCACCGAGACCACCTCCTCCGCCACCGTCATGGACCCTCACGACAGGTAACCCCCCCAACCCCCCACCCGCTGTGCTGCGACGTGGTCGCCGGCTACGGCCTCACCGAGACCACCTCCTCCGCCACCGTCATGGACCCTCACGACAGGTAACCCCCCCAACCCCCCACCCGCTGTGCTGCGACGTGGTCGCCGGCTACGGCCTCACCGAGACCACCTCCTCCGCCACCGTCATGGACCCCCACGACAGGTAACCCCCCCAACCCCCCACCCGCTGTGCTGCGACGTGGTCGCCGGCTACGGCCTCACCGAGACCACCTCCTCCGCCACCGTCATGGACCCCCACGACAGGTAAGCCCCCCCAACCCCCCACCCCCTGTGCTGCGACGTGGTCGCCGGCTACGGCCTCACCGAGACCACCTCCTCCGCCACCGTCATGGACCCCCACGACAGGTAAGCCCCCCCAACCCCCCACCCCCTGTGCTGCGACGTGGTCGCCGGCTACGGCCTCACCGAGACCACCTCCTCCGCCACCGTCATGGACCCCCACGACAGGTAAGCCCCCCCAACCCCCCACCCCCTGTGCTGCGACGTGGTCGCCGGCTACGGCCTCACCGAGACCACCTCCTCCGCCACCGTCATGGACCCCCACGACAGGTAAGCCCCCCCAACCCCCCACCCCCTGTGCTGCGACGTGGTCGCCGGCTACGGCCTCACCGAGACCACCTCCTCCGCCACCGTCATGGACCCCCACGACAGGTAAGCCCCCCCAACCCCCCACCCCCTGTGCTGCGACGTGGTCGCCGGCTACGGCCTCACCGAGACCACCTCCTCAGCCACCGTCATGGACCCTCATGGCAGGTAAAATTACTTAAGATAACCTCTGTCTAAGTCTATCTATTGAACCATATAGGTATGTCGCTCCAAGCGCCATCTACTACGAACTAAAAGAACAAAAGCAAGATTTCCATTAGTTAACAAAGTTCGCCAATGTAGCCAAGCGGGCCGACTCGCCCCGCCTTGCCGTCGGAGATGGGAGGGGGGCGTAGGGGCAGCCAATCACAGCTAGGGACAGATAAGTGCGACCAATCACAAGAAAGAGATCGACTCTCTCATATATAAGTAAGGCTATAAAGAACAGTACAGTGGTTTAATGAAGACTTATTTTTCATTAAGTCATAGATTTTAGGAATAACATTTGTTTGTTTTTAAATCAGTATCTGTTGCATTACAGGTCGACAGGTCGCGTGGGCGCGCCGTGCACGGGAACCGATCTGAAACTCGTCAACTGGGAGGAGGGCAACTACCGCGTCACCAACAAACCATTCCCACAGGTTAGCTAAAATCTCAACAAGTTTTAGCACTTCACTGTGAGTTACGTGTAAAGTTTTAGCCCCACTTGCACTTAAGGATCTAAAACTTTTGTTATCATGTGGCGATAAACACGCAAGTGGTGTTTTCAATTTAAATGCACTCGTACCTGATACTTATTAATGTTGAAATGAATACATAAATAAATCAAACGGATATTGGTCTCTAAAAACATCTCGCGTTTAGCCGAACCGATTTTAGTGTGGTTTTCAGCAACGTATTTGTCAGACTTAGGAGAAGGTTTTAGGCATATTACCGATTTAAAAAAAAAAGATGTTGCGCCACACCACACTGTCAGTTAGATAGCTCTCAAGATTTAATTTGTTTAAGATATTGTAACATATCTTCTATACGTTTCAAATTTTTTTTACTGTCATGTTTCTGTCTTCCAGGGTGAGATAGTGATCGGGGGCGAGAACGTGGCGGAGGGCTACTACAAGAACGCGGAGAAGACTCGCGAGGAGTTCGTGGAGGTGGACGGCCGCCGCTGGTTCCGCTCCGGCGACATCGCCGAGCTGCACCACGACGGCTGCATCAAGATCATCGGTCAGTACACTAGCAGGGGGGGAGCACGGGGCGGAGGGCTACTACAAGAACGCGGAGAAGACTCGCGAGGAGTTCGTGGAGGTGGACGGCCGCCGCTGGTTCCGCTCCGGCGACATCGCCGAGCTGCACCACGACGGCTGCATCAAGATCATCGGTCAGTACACTAGCAGGGGGGGGGGGGGGGTTAGCACGGGGCGGAGGGCTACTACAAGAACGCGGAGAAGACTCGCGAGGAGTTCGTGGAGGTGGACGGCCGCCGCTGGTTCCGCTCCGGCGACATCGCTGAGTTGCACCACGACGGCTGCATCAAGATCATCGGTCAGTACACGAGCAGGGGGGGGGGGAGCACGGGGCGGAGGGCTACTACAAGAACGCGGAGAAGACTCGCGAGGAGTTCGTGGAGGTGGACGGCCGCCGCTGGTTCCGCTCCGGCGACATCGCCGAGCTGCACCACGACGGCTGCATCAAGATTATCGGTCAGTACACTAGCAGGGGGGGGAGCACGGGGCGGAGGGCTACTACAAGAACGCGGAGAAGACTCGAGAGGAGTTCGTGGAGGCGGACGGCCGCCGCTGGTTCCGCTCCGGCGACATCGCCGAGCTGCACCACGACGGGCTGCATCAAGATCATCGGTCAGTACACAGTTCATGTGATTTCTCTGTATTTTATATAGTCGTCGGGTATAGTAGTCTATACTATATAGTATAGTAGTCGGGTCCTGAAGATGACAAACTCCACATTGAAACCGGGACGGGACCTCCGTCAGGCGCGTGTGACAGAGGTCTATCGTGCGGCAGACTCCTGCAGCCGACCTGGCTCCGCACGTATCGACTCGGCGTTCCTGTGGAGTCAGCCAGGGAGGCAAACAGGGTGGCGCGGATCCTGGGCAACATAGGTCGAAATATGAATAAAAAAATTTGGACCTCTCTCTCATAGACCACCCATACAAAATTACCAACCAACCAAGCCATTTTGTATGGGAAATGGGAGGTCCAAAAAAACATTCTCATATTTTGACCTACGTTTCTTGGGGAAAGTTCTTAGTTTCATGTGCTGATTCACCTCTTAAAACATTTGCAGCAATTTTTTTTACGTTAAATTTTTAATTTCTAACAGTTTTAATATTTCTTTTCAGACCGCAAGAAGGACCTAGTAAAACTACAAGCTGGCGAATACGTGTCCCTCGGCAAAGTGGAAGCCGAGCTCAAGACCTGCCCAATAGTCGAGAACATCTGCGTGTACGGAGACCCCACCAAGATGTACACCGTGGCCCTGCTGGTGCCCAACCCGCAGCACCTCGCCGACCTGGCCAAGAGGATTGGTCTGCCGGACATGGACTTCGACCACTTGTGCCAGAATGCTGAGGTGGAGAAGGCTGTGGTCAAGGAGCTGGCGGAGCATGCCAGGAAATGTAAGTAGTATATATATATATATAATGATAGTTTTATTGTACCTAGTTTACATATAATATCTCGTGCAGCTGGCCAATAGGATTGGTCTCCCGGACATGGACTTCGACCACTTGTGTCAGAATTTTGAAGAGGAAAAGGCTGAGATGAAGGAATTAGCAGAGCATGCTAGGAAATGTAAGTGTTGCATTTGGTATAGGATCTCATCCTACCGACCGCGCCATATATACAATTGTAAGAAAATATGTTATTGTTGGTCACGTTCTTATGTTTTTCCTAGTTTGGTTAGGAGTTAGGACACTATCTACAATACAGAGCTTCGGAGCGATATTAGTTTCGGTGGCTATCTATGATAACCAACTAGATGGCGATCATAAAAAGAAATATAAGTACTAAATATTTCTTCTTAGGATCGCCACCTAACTGGTGATCATATACCGTTTTTAAAATCTGATATCGAACGTCGATTTATATAAATGAATGAACAAATTTTGACACTAAAGTTCATTGGGTCGCTGGACGACTCTGTGTCAACAAAACAAGAACAATGTTAAGCAAATGGTTTGTTTGGTGCAGGCGGTCTGGAGAAGTTCGAGGTGCCGGCGGCGGTGAAGCTGTGCACGGAGGTGTGGTCGCCCGACATGGGGCTGGTGACGGCCGCCTTCAAGATCAAGCGGAAAGACATCCAGGAGCGCTACAAGGAGGACATCAAGCGCATGTACGCCTCGTGAGCGCCGCACGCGCAACACCCCCCGCACCCCCCGCAACCAGGGAAGTAGGTACAGCCGGGTGCACTAAGGAGCCAAACTTGACTTGCATTATTTCGCTGTGAGTGTACCGCGACAGCCCAGGTACTCGGATAAAGTCGCTGGTCCAAATCTAGTTGTGTACAAAATAGTGCATGTTTTGGAAGTGCTCCTTTGAAAAAAACTTGATGATTTTCTTGTGGTACCCAGATCGAAGTGAAATTATGTATTTTATAGATCATTTTAAAACGACTTTTGCTCTTTTGAAGTAGTAGCTCTTTTGCCACGTTTCTAGATTTTTGTAATTTTGATTCAGATTTGATAAAATTGTGTACGATTGGATTTTGAACTGAATTCACCGGTATGTAATTCCATCTTTTATAGCCAAATCTGATGTCATTTTATGAAATATAATTGTTTTTTATTTTATTACCTGGCTGAAATAATAAAAATAAAATAAAATAGCAGTCTGGGTACCATCTCAAATCTGTACCTACTATCTCTATGCGGCGCGCCGAGTCGTAACGCTTGCCACGTCCACGCACGCGCGGCGCCATCTCTCACATACCAATAGGTTCAACATGACATACTTATAAAACTACTTACTTACACACTTTTCTCTCAATCATGTTGAACTTATTGTAACTAGTGGCACGCAGGACGTGTGTACTGATTAACCGCTGCGTGTGAGTGGATATTTTTGGATTTTTGAAATTAAGTGGGGGAGGATACATAGTTGTACATAGAGACGGCTGAGTGAAGCCGCGGGGCGAGCCTACAGCGAAACAGAATATACTACTTAATTGTTTTGTATCTGTTTTGAAGGTAAGTATATGTAGCAGAATGCTAGGCTCGTGTAGTCGACGCTGAGGGCGCTTCAGTCACGGTGTACAGATTCTAGCTTAGACTGTAAATTATTATTTATGAAAGAGATTAGGCCTGAATTTGTTTTTTTTATAATAGAAATATTTGTATATCGAGCACATCACATGGAACGTATTTTATAGAAATTATGTAAAAAATACATCGTATGCCAAAAATATTTACATGTAATAGTCGGAAGATTTCTCTACAATAGCACTGAACTTTAAAAATCATAATAAATTCGAACGTTTTAGTAAGAACTGTCGGTTCTAAGTTTCTGTATTTTGTAAGTCGTGTAAATATTTCTTTCTAAAATATCTTAGTAGTTGTGCAAAATTGTGTGTATGTAAGATGATTGCGGATGCGTGTGCTACAGTTTTAGGTGCGGTGTTTCAAAGTACTAGTAGAAATTCGAGTTACCCTAGAGATCAACCTATACTAGTTTTACATAATACCTTTATGAAAAACCAGTTTATCTAGATCTCTGGGTAACTACTGTTTACTAAGTACTGATGTTAGCCACCGAGTACTTTGTGAGATTCAACACTAGATTTGTATCAAGTAACATAGATCTGATGTGAACGCGCATGTAAAATTTAATACAATTTATGTTTGGGTGGTGAAATTCATGTCAATATTAGCCAACGCTGACGATTTTAGTCCATGACGGTATCAACCTCTTCTAAGTAGAGAAGGAACGAGATAGCGTTATCGATAGCTGAAATCGTTAGTTTTGGTAAATTTATGGCTCTGTATGTAGATACAGGCCTAGTTGCACACATGTATAGTGAATCCGGGATCAGTGCGTCTAGCTGTGCCAGAGCGAGACAGAGATACTGTTGTCCCGCTCTCACGCGGCATAGATAGAATGCAACTGTTAGTTAAGATTATGTAATAGTACTTAGGGGTGGGGATATTTTGCCGCAGTTCGTAATAATAATTTCGCAATAATTCGTTTTTAGTTGTGTATCTCAGTGAGCGGTTGTAGTGTGATGTCGGAGCATAATCGGTTTGCCAAATGATACGTTTTTGTATTGTTTATTTTAGCTTGAATGATGTTAGCGCGGCGTGAGGCGTGCGGCGTATCGCCCGCCGTTGATGTACATTCGAGTATGGTGAAATTTGTTAATTAGTTTTATTAATAGATCATGGCCACTGTATGTAGTCACTTCCAATGCAGCATTTTACTGATATTTTGGGTGCATTTTGCTGAGCATTTACCCCTATTGCAAAGTATATTTTTTCAATCCGAGATACTAGCATTTTACCTAAATAAACCCTAGGTAATGTTACCCAAATAATATATAAATTCCATTGATGTATTAAATAAATAAATACTTGTGTATGTTACTGTAATAAGTAGCAACATATTTTTCGATGTATAATCGTATAATGTAATTAACAATTAAAATTACAAATTGTATGAACAAATTCTATGAGTCAGTAGTTTTGCTCAGTTTGTGACTGTATTTTGTTTCAAATTCTTAAAACTGAAGAAATTTTGTATTATTTATTCAATAAATGTTAATAAAATCATTATTTGACGCATTTTATATTTTTAGTAAAGAAGTACCTAACCTTACCTAACCCACAATTTACACCTACAAATTATAATCACACAAAAGGTCTATTCAAAAGTTAAATACTGTCGGCACACAAAGCCACAATACAACAGAACGTCAATCTTAATTAATATCAATCTTAATTAATATCAACTTTGTTTTCTACTTATGAATTTTATTATTTTGAAAAGAGTTACTCAAACTGCAAAATATATTGGAGATATAAAAATCAAAAAGAACTTTGGTTTATTTAGATTTTATTATTGAAAATATAACATAATAATATGGTTCATCAACTAAATAGTTACGATTTATTTCAATAACATATTTTGGTAGTGTTGTTGATTGGCGAAGAAAAGAAATGAATGGCGGTTGCTCCACCGACAAGAGCATGGCTCTTAAATAAAGAAGAAAGTTGACTGAGAGAAAATAAAGTGAAGTTGGACAACCTCTTGGTATATTCCTCACGGAATTATTTTGAATTGTCAGTAAATTATACTTATATAAGTCAGACATCCTATACTTAACTAATCTATGCCTTACATTATATTAACCGCGCTGGTTCGTACCTATTACTTATACCAAAGTCACGAAAACTTTCTAATCTACTTGATGAATCTCTCCCAAGCTATAGCTTAAGCAGTGCTCATCTTGCACAGATGCCTCAGTTGCATAATCTTGATGTCGTCGGTACCGAACTTGACGACGCCTTCTTGGTTCTCTATAGAGATCAGCTGACCGACTGCCTCGCGGTCCTCCCCTGCGATTACCTTCACCTTATCACCGCTCTGCGGCACTACTGGCTCGAGTAATTCGCCCAATACGTTGACAACCCTATCCTCCATAGGCAGGTATACTGTACACATACCACCGGATATACCCCTGATGACTCCAGTCTGTCCCGTAAGGGAATCATCTTCGTGAGACGCTCGTATTCTGACTTCAACTTCAGTCGTGTGCCAGTCGGCGCTGGGTATGTTATCCGTAGTACTACCGGGCGTGGATGGATTGTATGGAGATCGCGGCGAGTACCCGACTGGACTTGGAGTTCCCAAGTAGCCAGATGGGTAGCCAGTAGGACTCGGGCTGGGTTGATACGGACTGTAGGTGTGATCCGAGCCGTACATAGTCCCTGGTGTTTGCGGAGTGAACGGTCCGCTTTGGCCGTAAGGAGTTGTTGGATTGTAACCGGGACTGGGTGAGCCTTCGTCCAAGTTGTATTCGAAGTCGTTGGGTCTGGCGGGGGTGTTTGCGGCGGTAGGGTCCCACGCTCCATGAGCCGGCGTGCGGCTGCCGTCGTGTGATGGAGTCGCTGATCCGTAATGAGGCGTTCTGTTTCCGATATCGTATATAGGTGTCTGGGAGCCGTGCATCGGGGTTTTGATGCCGGTATCCCTGTAGGTTGGAGTTTGAGCGCCGAGTTGCGTCGGTGTTCTTCCAGGGGTGCGGCTGTAGAACGAAGTCGATCCTTCTTTTGATCCTGGAGCTCCGACTTGGGCAATGTGACTGCGATCGACGGAAATCGTCTGGCAGGTGGAATGTAGTTCCACACGCGCTGTGCTGCCCGTAGCGTCTTTGACGATACCGACGTTGCCTTTGTAAGGTCCACCGGTGATTTTAATCGTGTTTCCGATGAGTTCTCTATCCCTGGTAGCGCCGCCCCCTCGTCCGCCACCCCGACCGCCGCCGCGGCCTCTAGGTGTAGCTCCTCCTCGATCCGACCCTGGATGCATCGGGGATTGAATCCGCGGCGACATGAACCCGAGGGACAGGTTATTATTCGTCGACGGGTTCTTGTTTCCACCGGCCAGTTGCAAATGGCGCGTCTTGCACACGAAGATACCTCCGTTATCCAAGTACATCCTGGACTGCAGGAAGGCGAAGTTTCGGTATAAATGCTTGATTTCTCCGTTGCGTCCCGCGTGAGGTCCATCTATGACTTTCACTATGTCTTTCTTCTGAATCGTGTTCTGTTCCGAGTCTAACGCCATTGTGAAGCGATTCTCGCGTCGTTTCTGTAAAGCTTGTGGTTTGCATTCTATGACTTTCCCCTGCATTCCCAAAACATGGAAGTTTTCTTTCTCTAATCTTACGATTACTCCGACAGTCTGAGGATCCAGTTGCACCATGTCTCCCCACTGGAACTGACCGAGGGAATCTACACCTGTTGCCATATCGGAACAAAGTTGCAAATCCCTTGGCAATACTTCCAGTTCGTGCATGGTCAAATCTGACACTAAAACCACTCTATGTGGTTCCACTCTGACAATCAAACCTGTGTCACCCTCGTATCTTCCAGCTAAAACCTTGACGTGGTCGCCTTGTTTGAAATACTTCCTCAGTTCATTGGGTTTGAAGACCAAAGGATCCTTCAAGGCGTCGTGTTTCGGCATCACAGTGATCATGGAACCATCGATGGCGATGATTCTCGCTTGGAGATTCGCCAGATCTCCGGAACATACTTCCACATTGTCGCCCATTGAGAAGGAATGTAGACTCGAAGGGTCATCTTTGGCTGGTGCTGCCAACTCAATGTCAATGCCTTCTGGCTGTTCTTCGAATCTTTCCAGTTCTGTCAACGTCGGTTTGACTCCTTCGGCCAAAATGGCTGACATCGTGAAGTTCTTGTACAGAAATCCTTTTCTGGAATATCTGTTGCCTTCAAAGATAAGGAAGTCACCATCGGAAGTGACCTCTCCACCGATCGCCCTGATGGCTTCAGGGTCGAAGGGTTTAGCAGCCGGGCGACGCTTCTTCTTCCTTTTGGCTGCTTCGCTCTCGCTCTGAACAGTTCTCAGAGCACCTCGCAGTCTTGTGTAGTCTATTCTTGGCAGCAATTTGAGATGGACCTGGTTTTGCGCCAGGTCTACATAATCCACCTGTGCTATGTCGTCCTTGTACAAACCTCTCTTCAGCCTGACCCATTGTTTAGGTTTCAAACCTGACTGTTCTTTAACTACTCTCAGCACATCTGTCATCTCTTTAATTGGCACCATGTCTTGCTTCCAGATACCCATTCTGAGGGTTCCCACATTGTTTATTAAAGCTTTAACATGGGTTTGTTTGAAGGCTTCAATGTAAATGTATCCTTTGACGCCTTCAGGCGCTACTACGGACTTTATCTGGAATGGTTCTTCAGAGAACTGGTAAGCGATGAACTTCCTCATGAGTAGAAGCACTGTCGCCTTCTCTTCTCCAATACGACATTTGACCATCCATAAGTTCGGGTCTTTGATGCCTGGTAAAAGGGTTTGTTGCGTGATCTCGTCTGACATTTCCTCACCTCCTTCGCCGAAGTGGCGCAAAGCGGCTGATTCGTCCGCGTACTTGTTTCTGAGATACTCTTCGATTTCTTCTTCCTTTTGGGAATCCCAGAGGCTAGCTCCCCTCCTACGGCCCCTGTTCTCGATCTCCCGCGCGGTGGGACCGAGTTCGTCGACCTCGTTGCCGACGATGCCCATCTCTTGCGCGCCCTCTTCCCATTCGTCGTCTTCGTCCACTTCGTCGTCGACCTATGGAGTAAGATTATTTCAATGTTATTAGAATTATTACTTACTGTTATTGTAATTAGAAATCAGGTTTAAATTAGCTCACATAGAAAACAAAACTCCTACATAGTTTAAGGAATAGCATGTGGAACAAATACAGATCTTACAATAACTTGCAGATGGAATATTTTGACTGTCCCGATGGCGTAGCGGATAGAACCCCTGCCTTCTACGCCGAGGGTCGTGGGTTCGATCCCCACCGGACACAAATATTTGTTAAGTGAAATTTTCAAATATTTGTGTTGAGTCTGGGTGTTTTCCATGTATAATATGTATTTATTTACAAAAAAAAAGTATATAAGTATTAGTATCAGCTATCTAGTTCCCATATTCCAAGCTTTGCTTAGTTTGGGGCTAGACAGCGTTGTGTGAACTGTCCAGGATATTTATTATTATTATTATTTATAATATTGGAGTAAAGACTTTTCAAAAAGCAAAGCATTGAGCTTTCGTATGCTGCATGATATTCACCAATACCGGTTTGTTTAGATCATAACAAGATCAATCACATGATTAAAGCAGGTTTTTAAAGGAAGATATCACAGGAAGTAGATTCTGTCCCTTTGTAAATCTTCAATATTTCAATCATTAAAACTGACATACCTCAGCCTCATCAATAATGAACCCTCCATGTCCATATCTGTTGTCCTTCTTCCTCTTTTTCCTGTGTCTGGCGTCTTCATCCTCGTCC
Source organism: Keiferia lycopersicella (assembly GCA_029255805.1). Lineage (NCBI taxonomy): Eukaryota > Metazoa > Arthropoda > Insecta > Lepidoptera > Gelechiidae > Keiferia > Keiferia lycopersicella. The sequence goes on from JARACZ010000003.1 coordinate 17,883,761, forward strand.
TCGTCATACTCCTCCGAGTCAACCAGATCCTCTCCTTCTGGCTCCTGCTCATCCTGGAAGAAAAAGGTTGATTTTGTAAAATACTAGCATTGAATAGGTAAGTTAAGGTACAAGAGTGTATACTATACCTATACTATTGCACATCATTCATCAAATCATCATCCTTCACTTATCTCCTATCTATCTTAGCCTAGGGGTTTGACGAGGAACCAAGTTTTTACACAGAGCGACGGCCATCTGACCTTTGTAACCTGAAGACTAACCTGGCTAATCATAGGTTAAGTCACATTCAAATATCATCTGAATTCAAATTTTATTTGAATGTGGGTCTCATCACAGTATTTTCATTCACTGTAAGAGCAGTGGGTAAATGTGTGTGACTGAAACCACATTGGTACATTGGCGGGGATCAAACTAGGGTCTCACGATGGTGAGATTAGTGTCGTCATTACTTGGCCATTGAAATTCCATATTGTCTATTGCACAATAATGTGAATTTTTTATGCCATTACATATAAAAGATAGTAAAGTTTTTTGGAGGCATCATCATTTATGCGATCATATCAAGAATTTACCAATTTTCCACCAGCTTTCAATTCCGCAAACATCTCAGTATCTATATGTAGGTATTAGAAATAACAAGTCTATTTTCACTCTAAAGATGTGTGCAATATAGTTGATATTATAAACAAAAAGTTCCTAGGCAAATATCCCCAGTACAAGAAATGTTTCAGAAACATGTTTAGCAATCACCCACACTAATTCCCATTGTGTTCCCATAGTACAATACAGAAGTCGTCACCCAAAACACACTTGAAGTTACCATGAAACAGATATGAAATTGTTAATATACAGCGCCCCAACAAGTATACTCTGACCACAGATGATGTTGGAGCATTCCACGGAAATCGGTAACTTTTCATACAAAAATAAAGTACATTTGTAGTAAATTTGCAAGTATTTATTCACAAGGCAGTTCATTGGTTATTATATATTTACAAGTATTTTTTTTATATCTTTTAAACTTCTCATAAAATTGAGACTATTGCACACCACTATTTTAGTCCAATGTTCAGTATGAAAACTTGAACTTATTAAAAGATTAATATTTCCTTTTTTGTAGAAATTATTTTGTTATTTTCTGATTGACGTTGAAGCTGACACTCTCATTTCCACTATAAACAGTGAATTTGGTTTTTGTGACGAAAAATTGTAAAGATATTTTCAAAAATTACTTCGCATCACGATCGCGTCGCTTACGTTACAAAAAAACTCATAAAGTCTCGTAAAAACCAAACTTGCGGGTAGTTGTGATTTTAATTTTATTTAGAAATATAACCTTTTACAAGCACTAGTTTGCGATAGATTTTGAAAGAATTGTGCGTGTCTAAAGAAATATATTGGGCTTTACGTGTGTAGTCGCTTACGTGACGCATTTATCGAGAATTGTAATTATGGATCCACCGGATCCACCACAGCCTAGCGCAAGTGCTTTACGGATGCGCAAATTTCGCAATAAAAAGAAGAATGATCTTGAGTACAAAAAGAAGGAAAGTGAGAGAATCAAAAGACTTCAAAAAGAAAAAAAGGAGAAAATGAGCGAAAAGCAACTTGAAGAATTACGACTTAAGAAACGGAATGATAAGAGGCAAGAAAGAGAGAGGAAAAGACAGCAACAACTAGATTCGAACAGATCAGATCATTTGGAAGCTTCAACTGCAAGTGAATCTTTAATTGGACCATATAAATGTGTGCAGACTTATAGCAAAGCAGTTTTAAAGTGCATGAGAAGTTTACCATCGTGCTCAATAAAACAAAAAGTTGTTGTTGAAGGTGTATGCAATCGTTTGGGCATAAAACTTGCTCAAGAGATGGAGAGGGATCTGACCGATTATCAAGAACAAGAAAATGAACAGACAGTGAAAGATTTCTACTTCAGATCCGATATAGTTTACACTTGTCCAGGGATGAAGGACAGTATGGCAGTTTGGGAAAAGGGAAAGAAACTCACTTTACAAAAACATTACCTGACAATGTTTATAAAAGAAGCTTATTCCATTTTCAGACAGGAAAACCCAGAAATAAAAATGGGATTTTCAAAATTTTGCAGTTTACGACCACCAAATGTACTCCTTTTGAAAAATACACCTGCAGAGCAGTGTAAGTGTAAACTACATGAAAATTTTATAATGAAGTTGAAAGGAATTAACATAACTTACTCAAACCAATTTTGGAAAAATGTATTGTGTAATGATGAACTAACGTCCGAATGCTGGAAAAATGATTGTAATAATTGCAAAAATCTGAAAAAAATGGGCGAGCCAAGTAATGTGACTAAAATTGTTACTTGGAAAGAGTGGGTAAAACTGGCTGATAACAAAATTAAAATAAAGGTGAATGAAACGAGTGTAGGCGAACTTTTCGATAAAATTATATTGGGTTATGCAGAATTTGTTACCCATGTACATATCAAAAGAATCCAAAGTGAAGAGTTTAATTCTGATAAAAAAAGGGAAGACACTAGAATTTTGCAAGTAGACTTTGCAATGTCGTATTCCTGTGAGTACCAAAATGAAATACAAAGCGCGCTTTGGGCAAGAACCAGTGTGACGTTGTTCACGGCAGCTGTATTTTTCAGAAATCAATGCCAGACCTATGTGATTTGCTCAGACTGTCCAAATAAAAACAAAGATACTATATTTGTGTTTATGAATCATCTTTACGATCTGATTTTAAAAGAAAATGATGAAAGCAACATACGCGACGTTATTTGGAGTGATGGTCCATCATCTGAATTTAAAAACAAGTTCATGGTGCGGTTGCTTCATTATTTAACTAAGAAGCATAATAAACAGTTTTCGTGGAAATACTCTGCCACTTCTCACGGCAAAGGAGTAATTAATGGAGTAGGTGGAAATGTTAAACGTTTGGTGAGGCAAAAAACTATGTCACAGCGGCAGGATAGCTCCGTATTGCAAACAGCTGAGGAGTTTGCTGTTCTTGCTTCTGGTTTAGTCCGCAATACAAAAATTATTTATATTTCGCAAGCACAGATTGAGGCAGAAATTGCAGAAAAACGTCCTTGGGAAAAGGTGGATGCTTGTGCAGGAATATCCAAATTACATGTTTTGAATTCTGATGGAAACGTCGTACGAGGGCAAAAACACGCTCTGTCTGCAGACGAAACACTATTCCGGCCAAAAACGACTAATTTTGTATTTTAAAATCGTACGTGTCGCCTTACGTGACAACCCTGTCGCCTACGTGACACAACATTTTTGTTAAGTTTTTTAAAACTTTTAAGTGTACTGTGGATTAAAAGCGTCTTAAATAGAAATGCATTCCTTATTTTAGTGTTTACATATAAAACCTTTTCATTGTATTATTAGTTTCGCAAAAAAATACTAGTTTATCACATAGGTTTTATGTGCGGTTGATTGCATGTCGCTTACGTGACACCTTTTATTTGAACGATAACTGTGCTAATAAGAAAATTAACTAAATATAAGTTATATGTCTTGATTCAGCTTAACCTAAAGTATACGTAGGGATCACCGATTATTTTCTGTAAGGTTCAGTTAAAGTGTTAATAAGGTGTAAACTTCGAAATACGCGTACGATTGTCGCTTACGTGACCATGGAATGCTCCTGTTGCTAGACAATGTTCCAAGTGAATATGCAACCTAATGTACAAAACAATAACTTCTTCTCTCACCTCAACTTCCTCATCTCCTGACGCTTCCTTTGCTTCGTCATCACGGTTGCGACCACTCTTGTCAGACCCTACAGAACGGCTCCTGCAAAGAAATAGAGAAGCTTTAAAGCAATGTTACACATAGGAATGCCTTACCCACAAAATACCTTGATATTAAATGTCTCTGGTGAATTCAAAGGTAACAAATAGCCGGAGAACGTCCAAAATCTTTGTGCAACTTGCCCAACAATCTGAGTAAGCCCAATACGTATAGTGTATCAAATGTTTATACAATGTTACTTACCTAGAACGCGATCTGGAGCGGGATCTGGATTTGGACCTGGAGCGAGACCTCGAGGGGCTTCGGGACGGGCTGCGGCTGACCGATCGGGACCGCGAACGAGACCGGGACACCGAGCGGGACCGCGCTGAGTGGTGCGACGCGGCGCTGCGTCGAGACCGCCTGGACCCCACGCTGCCCGCATCCGACCCGCTCCCCGAAAAATTGCTGCCTTCGGAATCGGACATTGTCACTGCAATTACTGCCGCTCTTTTTAATTAGTTAGGCCCATTTATGCAATAAATTAAAAGAAATTTTCGTCAATATCTAACACGAAGCAAACGTCACGAAAATCAGTGGTAGTTTTTCAATACAAGTAATACCTTTACAAGTCTGAAAATTCTACTACTTAGTGATAAGATGTCTCGATTGGCTCTGCAGTTATTGTCTGCGAAGTCTAAAAAGAAGGAAAGAAGATGCTTGAAGAAAGACACCATTTGTAAAGAAGTTAGATTTCAAAGTCGACGTGATTCTAGAACAGTATATTTTTGAATTTTCTACCATAAGTAAAAAAGTCTTGATAAATGGCAACTTTTATTGTACGTTTCATAATTTCATTTGACGCATACTTCGTTTAGAGGTTAGAAGTAAAATTCTTTATATTCATTAAAATATTCAGTAAATAAAATTATTTCTCATTCTCGCAAGCTATTTATGTAATAAAATTTAATAACATGCATAATTTAATACGTTACAAAGGGTTAAAATTAATTTTGCGATTTATGCAAATAAAAATGTCTATGACAGACGAAATTGATGAATGTCCGCAAAAAAAATGTTGCTTGTCTATTGATTCGTTGCAGCCCCACCGAGAATATGTGAATTTTATGTAAAAATTCCAATTATTTCTAAGTTACTGTGAAGAAACTGTACCAAAAACTTTGTATTTAAGTTAAGAAATAAGTGAAAAAGACTTGCTTTATGTATCAGCCCTTGCGTGTAGCCCGCAAAGTGTCTCCAATTTGATAGTCTACTCGTCGATCGGTAGCTTTCGATCGGTATTCGCACGCCCCGTGGTAAACAATAGGGGGTTTTTTGGTGCAGTGTTGGGTAATCGATTTGTCTCTGTGGTGAGCGGCTCGGCTGTGGTGCAGTGCGGTGTTGGTGGCGGTGAGGATGTGTCAGTGAGGCGCCGTGGGCGTCGGAGGAGTCGCCGCCGAGGGTGACATGTTGGAGACGAGGTCGGTGCGCGCCGCAGACTCGGTGTGGGCCAGCAAGCCGCTGCCGGCGCCCGCTATGTCGAACTCCAGGCACGGGAAGAATGCTCAGGTATGCCTGCCACTTCCTACAAATTACTGCATTCAATTCTCTGTCTAACAGCTGCAACTAGAGTTTAGCAGGTTCCTGATCAAGAAGTAAACCTAAATTCTCGTAAGAACATTAGTTTCAATGTCATCAATCTTTTGTACAACCTGTGTAACATGCAGGTAACTCTCACTTGCTGGAAAATTGCATGCAAAACCATGCCAAGGCCATAACAAGTTTTTATCAACATCACAGTACATAATACTTACTTAGTATAAGTTTAAAAGACAATAAATACTATTTTTATTTATTTATTTTAATACTAAAATTGATTTGTTAATTATGTACCTCTATATATCTATGACTTGCTACATTTTTACATAGATTGTGCACAACTTGGAAACATTAGCTACATAAATTCATTGAACTTATAAAGGAGACATTCTAGTTTTCTAGCGCCCCTTATTGTGTGTATGTGCATGGAAATGTTTTGATCTATAGGCCTCGATAAGTATCTTGAATAAAGAATATAGTTTTATATTAAATTATATGAGCCTTTTTTCAAACAATAATTAATTACAAACATGAAAATTTCAATTTTACTTATAAACAACAATAAATAGTAATAAAATTCAATTAATTTTGATTCCAATTCACTTTACTGTGGTCTGTGTGGTTTTCAGTAAAGGCCTCCCGCAATAGTTTCCATTCATTTTTGTTAAGTGCCAGTCTTGGCCATGTTTTCACTGCTATTTCCACTATCTCATCAAGAAAATAAATAGTTTACCCATTAAAAATCAGCCATCAATATTTGTCAGACATGGCTATAGTGAATTTAATTTTGCGGTTGTTAACCTGACCTGCATGGGATAAAGGTTTGCTTGTGTTAAAATCTGAGCTTTATTTTTGAAAGAAAACAGTTGTTACTTGACAAAGAGGCTTAAACCATATTGTTCATTGATTTGTTGCCCATACAACAAAAGATCCACAGTGTCAACAAATATGATGTTTTCAGGACGATGTCTGCTATGTAGTAGCGAAGTACGACTATGCAGCTCAGGGAGCGCAGGAGTTAGACCTTCGCAAGAACGAGCGCTACCTACTCCTGGATGACTCCAAGCACTGGTGGCGGGTGCAGAACGCTCGGAGCCAGTCTGGCTACGTGCCTAGCAATTATGTAAAGAAGGAGAAGCCTTCTTTGTTTGACAGGTAAGCGGAGACAACCAGAAAATTGATAGACCTTAGTTTAGCTAACAAGCATAGGTGTTAGGCATTATTTCAACTGTTAATGTGAGTACAGACCGGGCAATATCAATTAGAACCTACAATTTTGAATTACCAAAAACTATTTTCATGTGTGATTTCAATATCATAAAGATTACTATAATAAGTCAATGTATTTACTACTTTTTGATATTTATAAATATTTTTTACACAGAACTGTCTTTGTTCCAATATCATTATGAAATCCTCATTAATTTAATTACATTTAAGTAATTAAGAACATCCATCATATTTATAAATATTCAACAGTCATGCAACTTCAATGTTTTATTTACTTTTGCTTTGGCATTGGCCTTTCTGAATTCTAGTTTTAATTATATGATGATTTCCACAAGATAACAATTTTGTTATTTTGTTAGAATGTGAGTTAATTCTTCAAGTTCAATTACATTGCAGTGTTCCGTCTTACATAATAAGTTTGTTATTTAACAGTGTAACATAATTTGAACTGCTGCTCAATTATTTTAATTAGGTACCTTTAGACAAAAGTATTTTCAACTAAAAGTGTTATGGCTCCTTCTTTGATTGTGAAGTGGAAAACATCATTCTTATATCCTATTCAAGCTTCTTTGAGTTTTGAATCCAGGTAGATATTTAGTAGTTTTTTAAATCATTTTTGATGAAGTCATAAGTAAGTAAAAACTTCATACTTACATGTTGTTTGTTCTGATTCTATTTGATTCTGGCAGCACATTTTGTTTAGTTTATTCTGAACTATTAAAAAAAAACTAAATTTTGGTAAATTTATAAACTAAATGGTAAAAACGAAAAGTAAACCAAAACAAAATAAATCAAAACAATAAAAATGCTATGATTCTAAAAACGTGGTTCCAAAGGTAATGGTTCTTAAAGTGTGGTATAGTGACTAAAAAATAACAATGCCACATCCCATTGCTGTGACCCAAGCTGTGACCTCTTGACTGTCTGTAGCATTATTTTTAAAATTCATAGAATTTCATTTCATTTATTGTAATCTTGTTAGAACATAATCTATAGATACCTCAGCATATTCATATTATACACACTTTTTCTTCCAGTATTAAAAAGAAAGTGAAGAAAGGGTCAGGTTCGAAGACCCTTCCTTCAAACAGCTCGCCGGTCCGCGGGGGCGGAGGCCCGGACTCCCCCGGGGCGCGCCGCGTCGACCCCACCGAGGCGCTAGGCACTGCGGTAGTCAAGTACAACTACCAGGCGCAGCAGCCTGACGAACTGTCGCTCACCAAGGGCACCAGGATCCTCATTCTGGAGAAGAGCAACGATGGCTGGTGGCGGGGGCAGTATCAGAACCATACCGGGTGGTGAGTTAATACTTATAATCAACCCAGATGAAGAAACGATCTGTAAATGGTGGTTCCCTAAGGGTGAGGAGAAAAACATGAAATGCCTGGTATATGTAAATAGTGGAGGGAATTACGGATTTAACTAAAAAATTTTTTGTGGAGCAATGAGCTTCATCTTATATGTTCTTGAGCAATTCTAAGCATTTCTAGTCCGGGAGACAATAAAAAAGTTCGGTCTGGTCGGGGAGGGGGGGGTACAAAGATGGCCGCCACCCGTCATCTTTAAAAAAAATCTTTTTTCGTTCCGGTGGCTACTGTGGCAAGATTGGTATCATTTTCGTATAAACCAAAGACGTAGAATTCATTTCTGATATAAGGATTTTAAAATTCCATAGTAATATTACAAATAAAACGTAAAAACGTGAAAATTTAGGTTGCAGATTTTTGCTTTGAGAGCTAATAACTTTTGTATAGTAACAAAAAACTCCTAATAAAAAATATTAGAATAAAGCGTAACTCATGCAGACTATATAAATATATAGTTTATGCTACATCTTCATACAAAAAGATGCTAAAAAAAATTATGACCGCAGTGGTGTATGCGCGCGTACTCATGTCGCATTCGCGGAGGGAATTACGGATTTAACTATTTTTTTTTTGGCGCTATGAATTTCATCTTATAATGTTCCTTGAGTAATTCTAAACATTTCTAGTCCGGGAGACAATAAAAAAGTTCAGTCTGGTCGGGTAGGGGGGGGTACCAAGATGGCCGACACCCGTCATCTTTAAAAAAAATCTCTACTCGTCTTGTTGGCTACTAGGGCAAGATTGGTATCATTTTCGTATAATCCAAAGACGTAAAATTCATTTCTGATATTCGGTTTTTAAAATTCCATAGTAATATTATTAATAAAACGTAAAAAAGGTAAAAATTTAGGTTGCAGATTTTTGCTTTGAGAGCTCATAACTTTTGTATAGTGACAAAAATGTCCAAATAAAAAATACCGTAATAATGCGTAGTTTATGCAGATTTCGAGAATATTCACATGTAATAATGTTCTATTGTAAAAATATTGTGAAATAAATAAATTACTGCAACCCAGAAGGGTAACTTTACTTGCGTTAGGTGGAATTTATCTTGCAAAATGGTCGAGTAGGTTCATAATACTCGTGTATCTATGTTTAAGTATTACTTACTTAATAATTCATTTGATGATGGCAAGTAAAACACTTTCTATACATTATTATAATTTAATTTAATGAGCGCAGTTTCCGGCACACAGGCATAATTCTGTGCACTTTAATTTTCTTTAATTTTCATGACGACTGGCAGTACTGCGTCTCTGTAGACGGTGAACAGTCTGATTTCTTCCCCGTCACCTGTGGGGTGAAACAATGGTGTGTTCTAGCGCCCACACTGTTCGCCTTATACTTTGCAGTTGTAGTCAAAGAAGTCCTAAATACTGTTTCCCAAGGAGTCCGCATCCGTTTCATCAGATGGCAGTCTTTTTAACCTGGCTAGACTTAAGGCGCGCACTAAAGTCTCGTTTGCATTGATTACTGAGATCATCTATGCTGATGACTTGTGCTTTCTTGCAGAATCCCCAGACGGCCTGCAACAGCTTATGTCCGTTTTTCACCAAGCATGCTGTAAATTCGGCCTGAAGATCAGTGTCAAAAAGACGGAAGTGATGTCTTTAGGCTCGCATAGTCGCGAGACACTGGTGATTATGCTTAATGAGGATATGCTGAAACAGGTTGATAAGTTTCGTTATCTGGGGAACACTATAACATCTAAGTGTAACCTTGATGCTGAGATCAACAGCAGAATCAGTGCTGCAGCTGCAGCATTTGGGAAGTTGTGTTCCAAGGTTTTCTGCTCGCACGACCTAAAGCTAACCACAAAAATCTCTGTATATATGGCGATTGTGCTGCCAAACCTTCTACACTCCTCCGAGACTTGGTGTATGTATCGTCACCACATACGCACTCTGGATCGCTTCCACCTAAAATGCATTCGCACCATCATGAAGATCAGATGGTCCGACCGAGTGCGCAATACCGATGTTCTGAGACGAGCCAATGTTGGTGGCATTGAGGCCTATCTAATGCGTCGTCAGCTTCGGTGGTGCGTTCATGTATCCCGGATGTCGGAGGAGAGAGTGGCGAAGCGCATCCTTTACTCTGAGCTAGAGGAGGGCAAGCGAAAGCATAGCGGACAACTCCTCATATATAAAGATGTTCAGAAACGACACATGAAAAGATGCAACATTGAGCCCACGCAATGGGAGGGTCTGGCAGTACAGCGTCCCGAATGGCGCGGGATGGTTAAGAGGCAAGTCCGCGAGTTTGAGGAACAGCGTAAAGCAGACCTCGACGCTAAGCGCGATGAGCTGAAGGCCCGTCCACCCGTCGCCATTAACTATAATTATGTAAGTGGCAAACTCACGTGTCCACACTGTGCACGGGAGTTTACTGCCAAAATTGGCTACAATAGCCATCTCCGGGCGCAGCAGCGCCGATCTGATTAGGAGTCAAAGTGGTCGCCATGACCGGAATCGGTCGGAGAGATCATCATCATCATCATCATCATCATCACTTTAACATAAGATACACGAGTATTATGAACCTACTCGACCATTTTGCAAGATAAATTCCGCCTAACGCAAGTAAAGTTACCCTTCTGGGTTGCAGTAATTTATTTATTTCACAATATTTTTACAATAGAACATTATTACATGTGAATATTCTCGAAATCTGCATAAACTACGCATTATTACAGTATTTTTTATTTGGACATTTAAGTCACTATACAAAAGTTATGAGCTCTCAAAGCAAAAATCTGCAACCTAAATAATTAAGAACCTTTTTTACGTCTTATTGATAATATTACTATGGAATTTTAAAAACCTAATATCAGAAATGAATTTTACGTCTTTGGATTATACGAAAATGATACCAATCTTGCCCTAGTAGCCAACAAGACAAGTAAAGATTTTTTTTTAAGATGACGGGTGTCGGTCATCTTGGTACCCCCCTCTACCTGACCAGACTGAACTTTTTTATTATTTCCCGGACTAGAAATGTTTAGAATTACTCAAGGAACATATGAGATGAAATTCATAGCGCCAAAAAAAAAATTTGTTAAATCCGTAATTCCCTCCGCGAATGCGACATGAGTACGCGCGCATACACCGCTGCGGTTATAATTTTTTTCAGCATCTTTTTGTATGAATATGTAGCATAAACTATATATTTATAAAATCTGCATGAATTACGCTTTATTATAGTATTTTTTATTAGGATTTTTTTGTTACAATACAAAAGTTATTAGCTCTCAAAGCAAAAATCTGCAACCTAAATTTTCACCTTTTTACGTTTTATTTGTATATTACTATGGAATTTTAAAATCCTTATATCAGAAATGAATTCTACGTCTTTGGTTTATACGAAAATGATACCAATCTTGCCATAGTAGCCACCGGAACGAAAAAAGACTTTTTTTTAAGATGACGGGTGGCGGCCATCTTTGTACCCCCCCCTCCCCGACCAGACTAAATTTTTTTATTGTCTCCCGGACTAGAAATGCTTAGAATTACTCAAGGAACATATTAGATGAAGCTCATCGCTCCACAAAAAAAAAATGGGTTTAGTATGGGAGCGATCCGTAATTCCCTCCACTAAAAACCTATGACAATCCTCTGCCATTATAGATCGTTTCTTTAACCGGCCATGTCTTTTTTTGCAGTGCGATGCTAAGTTAGGATTGCCCTACACTATTTTTACCCGTGAACTTCGTATCGTGTCGCCGAGTGATGCCGGCTTATAATAGCATCACTCCATTTCTTTCCCGTGGCTGTCGCAAGAGGTGACTAAGGGAATCGAGAGTTTCGTGTGTATTGCAATTTTTAGGCGACATGCGTGACAATCTGTCACCATGTTGATACACAATTTATCCGAAAGGGGTTCCCTAATTTTTGTCAGACGTGGCGATAACGACCGTGTTTTACGGCCGTTTCCCTCTACCTACCACGGTATGGATAAAGGTGTGACATGTGTATGTATGTAGTGTCGTAAAAGGCGGCTGAGAATCAACTGAATGGTATGGGTAGTGTTTACGCTGTTGACGATAGCGATGATTACCTCAATTTGGCTGAACTTACATTGGCAAGAAACTGTAACTAATGGAGAACAGTGAACTCAATTATCCTTGAATATTGAATGAAAAGTCTTAACTGTTGTTTTACCTTATTAACGTGTAAAACAATAAGGATAAACAAAATATATATCAGTAAAGACTGGATGAGTAAAATATGAATACCACTGTCGGCGTCATGCCCATGGTCATATGTTGTTGTTTCGATTTTGTCTGTTTCCTGGAAATATCCTGATTACTCAGTAGCCATGCTTATGAAAACCAAGTAAGGGAAATTGAGAATACTTCTTGCACCGCGAAGTTTATTCAGCTGCCAGTCCTGGCTGCAATGTCATGTTGTGGCAGTAGAAGTAGTCCTAGCAAGACCTATCTCTTGCAATGGACTGTGGAGGCTATACCTAAATAATAACGAAATGAACATCAATAAATTAGTATTAAAAAAGTCGGTTTTGGTGTTTCTCTGTTTGTCAACAAGACCGCCAGAACCACGCTACGGATTTTGATGCCGTTTTCAATAACAGATAGAGTGATTTAAGAGGAAAGTTACATTTATTTTATTTATATTTATTTATTCATACAATTTTACAACATGTGTTACAAAAACTTGGCATCATTAAACCGAGTTCGGTTTGTCTTGATGCTGCGCAAACCTCTTTAAGCTAATTTCTTAAATGCTTAAACAGACTAGTCTATTACAACTTATTAATAATGTTTATCGATGCAGTGTATAGGTACCTATGTTGTCCTGCCACACGGAGGCCTACATCAATAGCAGTAGGTACAGCGCAAGCGCTCAGCGCCAATAGTGCCAACACAAAACCGGTACATATTTAATACATGCCGCGAAAACGTCTAATACTAATTACTTGTACATAGTATAAAGCAAAGTCTCTTCCCGCGTCTGTCCTTGCGTCTGCATTATTATGTATGTAAGATATTTGAAAGTATATAACGGATTTTGACACAGTGTAGGATAGAACAGCACCACCCCAGCTCTTTCCGTGGGGGTCGAAAGGAAATGAGTTACGCCACTAGTAATTCTGTAAAAACATCCAAATTTTGTTTTGACCCAGGTTCCCGTCGAACTACACGAGCGAGGAGGGCGACGCGGAGGACCCGGTGCACACGTACGCGATGGCCGAGAACGTGCTCGACATCGTGGTAAGTTGTGTAAGTGAAAACGAAACATGTACGTATGTGTTGTGCTGTGACTTGTCATGTGGTTAGGGAAAACAACCATGTGAATGCGTAGACTCAGAATTTATATAAGGTGTAAAAATATTTACATATCTCATGCTCTGAAAGTAGGTCATAACTGACAAAAAACACGACCTGTAAGTTCAACTTACAGGCGAGGTTTTAAAACTAAGCCTGTAAGTAATTTTAAATATGGAACTAGAAAAAGAACCAATAGAATCGCGGCAATTAAAAAGTTAAAATCAATTTCTTCTTATTTTGAATAGGAGTTGCATCCAATTAGTTGTATACGATTTTAAATTTCGAACTGGCCGCTACGAATTGTGTTGCTTGAACGCAGGAATTATATTTATAATCTGTATTTTTATAACCTTAATAAATGAGTTTGTCAAATTATTACTCAATATTACAATGACAAAAGTAAGAATAACTAATATCGCTACGATCAGAAAAATGTCTACTTTATGTTAGGATACTTTTCTTTCATATTCATTCAATATTTTTCAATCATAGAAAAAAAAAGTTTAGTGGTGCAATTTGAATAGCAGACGATACAATCATAATTTATGGATCGTTTTCTTGTATTTATCGCTTTATTTTACTCTTTTTTAATTCGATATGTAAAGCAGTATACGTACCACGGATGTAACATCAATAACAACCTCGGAAAGGTACCGCCCTCGCTCCGCTCGGGCGTTAAAAAACCTCGGTTGTTATTGATAGCTTACATACCTCAGTACGTAATCTACTATTGCAGCAAATATTTTAAGGGGTGTACAGCCCATCAAACTGAACGATTTTCCCCAAGAAACATAGGTCGAAATATGAAAAAATTGTTTGGTCCTCTCATAGACATTGACTTGGTCGGTTAGTTATTTTGTAAGTCCAAACTTTTTTCATATTTCGACCTAAGTTCCTTGGGGACAGTTGTTCAGTTTCATGGGCTGCGTCACCCCTTAAAATATTTGTAGCAAATTTTTGTGTACTCTGTATTTCGAGCATTGTGATGTCTAAACATTTTACAACTTTGTGTAAAAGTGTAAAGTTTGAGAATGGTATGGCGTATCTCAAGCACTACTTGACTGGTTTAGTAGTTATATTTAGTAAGTTTCAATATCATCATCTGCATGCCCTTATCCGAATTCATTTGGGGTCGGCGCTACATGTCTTCTTCCATTCATCTCTATCAGCAGTCAGATCCTCATGTATGGTCTTTTTGTTCATGTCGTCTTTTACACAATCCATCCAAACGTTTATGGGCCTTCCTCTCCTCCTGCATCCATACACATTATTTTATGTTCATTACTTTCTTTAGCAAATGCTTTAGTAATTCTCATAATGCACTTTAAAATGTTTAGTCAAGTTTAATTTAATAAGATATACAAGTTCTCATTGTGATAACCTGATATAAGATTTTGCTACTTATCTATGTCTATCCAGGTTGCAAAATTAAAAAAAAAAAAACATATTTTTTACAACTTATAATTCCTTATCAAGTTTAAAAATAAATATTTATAGCAACTTGAGTCAGAACTTGAGCGCATTCTATTCATAACTCAATTGGCATCATTTACAGACAGATGTGTTCAATTAGATGTTAATTGATTTGGGGCATTGTCCAGTTATGTGGAGCAGTTGGTTGCCATTATCATGATTTCCGGCTTTTTTTTTACTAGTCAGCGTCAGCGCTCATGAATGCTGGAATGCAACGGAATATAGTCATTTTCTAAACTTTTTGTAATGTTATCTGAATAGGCCCACAATATTTGTTTAGGCACTACTGAGAGATCAGCTGAATGATGTAGCGTAAGGCAGCACAAGCAGGAAAGCAGATCAGAAGAAACACGAATACGTCAACTTTTAGTGATTTTTAATCGTGGAATGATATTACATATAAAGCAGAAAGCGAAGGAATATAAAACTAAAGATCACGCGAGCGCATCGACTAAAGAAATTGAGATAAGCGGCAAGCGTCTAGTGTGCGATAGGAGCAAACGTAGACTGTCCGCCGGGCAGCCAGGCGACGGCGGGGACTACGCGGGCGCGGGCGCAGGCACGGCAGGTTTGCGAACTGGATCTCCGTATGTGTCCATATGATCGAACAGATATCGGAAGGAAATCGGACTGTGCGTCAATATCATCGCGCTACACCACCCCCCTGCTGAGACCGTTTCTACGGGCGGTAATAATCTGGGAACCTCACTCGGCGTCCGCTTCGTGTTGTTGTTGGTTGAGTGGCTGGCATGGGAGTTGTTTGTAGCGAGGTATTAGAATGGTCATCTGCATCGTCATCGTCATCTTTGGCAGCGAACACGGGCTTCAGACGGTCCACCGAAACAGTGATGATTTTGCCTTTGATGTCTACATCGAAAGTTTTATCTCCACGCCTGATGACCTTGAATGGACCCTGATATGGGGCTTCGAGAGCTTTGAGTGGCTGCCCCTGGCGGATGAATACATTAGAAGCTGTACTGAGAGCCCTGGGAACATAGAAAGTTTTGTTATGTTTATGGTGCCATGTGGTGGGTTGTGGTGACAACTTGATGACATAGCTGCGCAGCCTTTGAGCGAAATCTATTACATCGGCGTTAGAGTAGTCATGCTTAGGACAGATGAACTCTCCTGGTAAAGTCAAGGACTCGCCGTATACTAGTTCTGCTGCAGTTGATTGTATGTCTTGTTTCCATGCGGTACGTATGCCTAGGAGAACAAGTGGTAAAACCTCTGACCAGCTGGGGTTATCATGGCATATGATAGCAGCCTTCAACTGCCTATGAAGCCTCTCAACTATTCCGTTTGCAGATGGATGATAAGCAGTGGTAGTGTGATGCATGGTGCCCAGGAGACAAGTCATGGCTTTAAACAGGTTTGCTTCAAATTGCCGGCCTCTGTCTGTGGTAATGCGACTTGGGCAACCAAACCTTGCGACCCAGCCGGAAATGAATGCAATGGCACAGGTTTCAGCGGTAATATCAGCTAAAAGGTATGCCTCAGGCCATCTTGTGAAGCGGTCGATTGCAGTAAGGCAGTACCTATAGCCGTGTGAGTATGGCATGGGTCCGATGAGATCTATATGTACGTGCTGAAATCGAGCTGACGGAGTCTCGAAAGTTGATAAGGGGGCAGATGTATGTCTTCCAACTTTACTACCTTGACACTGGAGGCAATCACGAGCCCATTGACGGCAGTCCTTGCGAACTCCTGGCCAAACAAAACGCTCAGTGACCAATCTGACCGATGCCGATGCTCCAGGATGACTGAGGCTGTGTAATGATTCAAACACTTGTCGGCGAAAATCCTGTGTTACAAATGGTCTAGGCTTACTTGTTGATAGATCGCAGTATAGCTTTTCATTACTACCTGTCGGACTGACTTTCTCCAATCTCAGGGTTGTACCATTATGTAGCAGATTTTGAAGTTCTGCGTCGTTGACCTGGGCCGCTGCGAGCCGCTGATAGTTGATTGGTGCATTGACTTCGTCGACGCGTGACAAAGAGTCTGCCACAGTATTGTCCTTGCCTGGTATGTATTGCAAATCCGTGGTGAATTGTGCAATATAATCAAAGTAACGATATTGGCGCGGTGTGCAATTTTCTCGCTGATAGTCGAAGGCATAAGTTATCGGCTTGTGGTCTGTATATATTGTGAAGTGCCGTGCCTCAACCATATAACGGAAGTGTTTGATGGATTCATAAATTGCCAGCAATTCCCGATCGTACGGGCTATACTTTTTTTGAGATGGACTGAGCTTACGCGAGAAGAACGCTAGGGGCTGCCAAGTGCCGTTCTTTTTCTGCTGCAATTCTGCGCCTATTCCAGTGTACATTTGTTAGATGTGGCAATAGGGACCGTATTTTTACGGTCGATAAGCGTTATCCCCGTGCCAACCCCGCAGGGATAAAGACGTGATATGTTTTAGTGGGAAGGCCCCAATTCTTTATTCTCTCCAACAGGTAGCACTGTACTCGTTCACGTCGAACAACGAACAAGAGCTGTCGTTCGAGAAAGGCGACCGACTCGAGATCATCGAGCGCCCTCCCGCGGACCCGGAGTGGTACCGCGCGCGCGACTCCCGCGGGAACGTGGGGCTCGTGCCCAGGAACTACCTGCAGGAGCTCGCCGACTACCTCACGCAGCCCTACAGGTAATTTGTGGTTTTACACGATCGTTGAATCTTATAATAGTATTATGCAATATTATCCTAGAACATGATTTGTTGTTGGAAATCAAAACCCAATACCACTTGTCAGCTTGTTCTGCCAACAGAATATCACAAACTAACTCGCAAAAACGCATAATTATCCCGGTAGATGGAGCTACGCCAGCGTTGTTGGCAAAAACACACTTGCATAATTTCGGAGGCAACTATCCTGCCCCAGTAGTTCAGATGTCGCCAGTACCAATTACGAAAGTCGCAGGTTCAAATCCTGCTGTATACAATTTTGCAAGTTTTCTACAAACTAACTCGTAAATTTATTTTCTATAGTGAATCATCGGAAGGCGGGCCGCGCAACACGGCGCCGGGCGGCGGCTGCGTCGGCCGCGCCTGGTACTACGGGGCCATCACCAGGACGCATTGCGACGCGCTGCTCAACCAACATGGCCACGACGGAGATTTCCTCATTCGAGACTCCGAGACCAATGTAAGCCATAATCTCTGCTTTCATATTGAGTAAAAATGGTCCTGCAGAACCTATGCCCACTTTTTAGAAAGGTTTATACTGGTTAACTCGCCAGCAATGCCTTTGAAAATATCATCATCATCACATCACGCCAGCCTATATCAGTCCTCTGCTAGACATAAGCCTCCCTCGGGCTATGCCACAATGCACGATCGCCCGCTTTCGCCATCCAGTTGCTACCGCTCTCTTTCACAAATAAATTAATGTAATATCTTTTGTCCAGGTGGGCGACTACAGCGTGTCTCTAAAGGCCCCCGGCCGCAACAAGCACTTCCGCGTGCACGTCGAGGGGAACATGTTCTGCATCGGACAGCGCAAGTTCCCCACGCTCGACCAGCTGGTGCAGCACTACCAGCGCGCGCCGATATACACCAACAAACAGGTAGGTATACATAGTGGACCTACTATGGAACCCTGAGGCATACTTTAAATTTTCACAGTAAATGAAACAGTGGACCAAGTATGTAACCCTGGGGCATACTTTAAATTTGTATATTAAATGAAACAATGGACCAAGTATGGAACCCTGAGGTATACACTTTGAACATTAAAAGAAACAGTGGACCTAGTATATAACCTTGTGGTACTTAACGATTTTTCAAGTCATGTTGCGATTGCTTCCTTCTAGGGTTACCATGGATGGATTTACCGTGCATCCTGTGATATTCTTTATATCTAAAGCGTTTAGTTCTATTTTTACTTTAGATTGATTGAATTGTATCAGCAGTGATATTTGTTCATATTTGCAGTTTTTTCAATTGTACACTTTTTTTTTAAATATGTAATAGGCCCGCATTTGTCTGCCATCTCACCTGGTGGTAAGTGGAGATGCAGACGAAGATGATACATGCTTGCCTAGATAATGCCTATTCACTCTTGCCTTAAAACTGCACTTGAATGCAATATTTTTGTTGCAGGTCATTGTTTTTGTTTGATGGTAGCACATTAATTTATCAGTTTCTAAGTATACTGTTATTTCCAGGGCGAGAAGCTGTATCTGGTGCGACCCCTCCCCCGCGCGGGCGCGCCGTGCTGAGCTCCCCCCCCCTCCCCCTCCCCCACTACGCGTACGTCACCACTATACTATACCCTATTCTTTCTGTCTTACGGCAGCGATTACTATACATCACTTGACGTCTCATTTGCACCTATTAGAGCGATCGCGTAGCTCAGCTTACGCTGGTTATAGACCGAACATTTCAGTCACTGATATATGAGCTATTTACTCACAGATCAAGTTATGCTGGACCCTGACAATTTCCTCTACAACCAACATAAGCCGAGATCAGGCAGCGTTTGCTGTAAAGATTCGGTGTGAAAAAGTCGTCTATATAATTTACGATGCCATTAATTCTTAACCACTGCGATAGGTATTGTTTTAAAATTGTAAGGTCGTGGTTCATCGGGTCATTCATTGATTCGGTGTCCCACATGATATAATATATTGGACCGTTGAGAGCCAGTGCAGTAGGTAGAAGAATTTTAGGACTACTGTTTGTTACGGTTCTGCAGAAAGAGATAGCGCTCTACAGATGTGTAAGGCAGCTGTCTCTTTCATTAGCAAGGCTATGAAATGTTGCCTATGAAGGCCTAACCAGATCTACTTATTAATACACTAATATCCTACCAAACAATATACTTATATTTTACAAGTTCCTTGCCAATATAACCCTTGCTTCTTCTCATCATGTGTCAATTTCAAAATAAAATCCATTCCATTCGATAATCTATAAAATAAAATAATAATTATAATAAAAGAGTCCTGCACGAGCCTTGTAGTCGAATATGAAGCCATTACGGTCTAGAAAGGGATAGCTGTTCCGTTCTTTGAATATGTTAGAACGAGACAGAAGTTTTAGCCAAGATGAGATAGGAACCTTTCCGATTTAAAATATGATCTTCAAAATGTTGATTGTCATTTGAAAGATTGAATTCTCAATAAAGGAAACAACTTAAAGCGTGAGTGAAGATCGTCGTGGTGGGCTTATAGTTACAGCCAAACCACTTTAGTAAACCTATTTTGACAGCTATCTAAGTGAGCTTTTGAAAGTGGCCATACTTGTACTTTTTATATGCTTTAAACACAAGCACTCCCTTGTAGATCACAAGTTGTTTTTCGCGATCAACATTTGAAAACGCCTAATCGGAACTGATTCCTTTATAAGCCCATAGCATACTGTAATGTGTAGTATAAATGCGACGTTGACACAACGTTCGCTCATACAGGGTGTTAGGAAAAGCGCTAACTTTCTTTCAAGGGATGAACCAGCCCATAACACTAAACAACTTTCCCCAAAGAGCATAGGTCGAAATATGAAAAAAGGTTATTTGGACTTCCATACAAAATGCCTTTTTTCAATATTTCGAACCGTTTCTTGAGGAAAGTTGTTCAGTTTCATGGAACGGTTCACCCTTGAAAGGTAGTTAGTACTTTTTGTAACACCCTGTATAAATATAACGATAATAAACCAAAAATTGGCTTCTTCACCACAACTCTACTAGATAAGCGCGTTTTCTATATCATATTATTTAGATAAGTCCCGTAAGTAACTTAGGATTAATATATTTCAATGAGTTTATATAGTTACGGAATTTTGTATAAAGGTCTGAGAATGTGCCGAGAGGTAACTTATATCTTGATCTTGTAGATGGCTTTATACACTTGGTTGCAAGGAAATCTGGAAACATAAGTTACAAAAATAAGTATCTAGTTTATTGTAATAAATGTAAATTTTGTATGAAAGGAAGCAGCTTGGCAATATGCTGAACATAATTTAATAACTAAAATAGGTTTAGAATTTAAAGACATCGCAGATCTATTAGGCACTCAGCACAGTAAAAATTGATATTGGTATAGACAGTTTTGATTTTATTGCAACCAAGTGAGGGATGTGATGATTTGTATAAATTTATACACTTTTACACGTACGTGATGTGATGTTTGGCTACGTAAGTTTATGTGGTCATGTTCAGGGGAACTAGGAATGATGGAAAGAAGGGATTTTGTACTGAAAGAGGTAAATGTAGAGGTACGCGTATTTTATACTAAGTTGGATAACGAAAAACGTAAGAAAAGATTGAGATTGCGTTGTATTTCATGAGACAGGCGACGAAATTTAGTGATCGGAAGAGCTATCGATATCTCAAATATTTTTTACTTGTGTAAATGAGAAGCCAATAACATTTTCGAAAAATTAAGACGAGGAGCGTATGCCTCAAGAAATAAATGTGATGATGACGACAGTTTTATGGTGAAATCTAAAGCGATAGATTTCATAATTTAGAACTGATAGGCGATAGCCTAACCTAACGTTTTGGGTGGAACTCGGAAGTGTGTGAATATGAAATACGCGTACTGCTATTTTTGTCTCCAAGTGTAGCTCAAAAATTTTAAGACAACGCGAATTTTTCGCAAAATATCACAACGTGATAATATTATTACGCACCTCGCACCTCAATCACTGTGGTGCGTTTTTAGGTAACTAAAGTGTCTATTTCACTTACCCTGTCCTTACACCTGATTTGACATTTATTACTGTTATCTCGATTTTGTTTCAATGGCTCATACTCATCCGATAGCCAGAAACCGTTTAGCAGTAAAATGTTCAATTCGCAAAATGCCCAATGTGGCTAAACATACTAAATTCTCAGAATGTCCAATTCACAAATTTTGAGAATGTGCTATATTGCGAATTGGTTATTTAAATTGGTTATTTATAAATATTTCGACTTTTTGCGAATTGTTCATTTTTCGAATTTGCAAATTAGATATTTTGCCACTGGACGCCAGAAACGTATGCCAAATCGGGCTCAATGGACAGGGCACTTAACTTGTAGCTACAAAATAAAAGTCTGACTAGTGATGATCGAATAGTCTGATACGGTTAATGTCTTCGGATTTTTAGTCATTTCGACAACGAATTGTGAATTGTCCCGTTCTGTGTTTGATGTGATTGGCGAGAGGTTTCACCACATTTTATTATTATAAACAGAAGCACAAATTGTATAAAAGGAACAAAGAATACCTAAAATCCATCTTGTTCGATTCAGTCACAAATCTTCAAGGTTTAAATATTGTTCAGCTTGATAGCGATGAATCCATAGACACCTTGAAAAGTCACAATTATAAATGATTTAAAAACATATAAAACACACGCAAAAGACAGTTTATTTTCATTCATGAAGAAAAAAGATGGATTTTCAAGAAATTTATTTATACCCTCTACTTATAGGTACTTCAAAAAACTCTGAACTCAGGGTTTATCGGCTCGTTCGTAGACTATGTCCTACAAAACAAGAAGTATAGAATGTGGTGCCATCTCTCACCTTGGTGGGAATCTCAGGGCTTGTTTCCGCTGAAGTGACTGGCGCTAGTCAATATACGCCGGCATCACTCGCTTTCGCTTATTATATCCACACTCACCGAATCATTTTGACAAGTTTACAGAGAATGTCTTAATATTCTTTTATATCGTGGTCAATAAGGGCTTTTGGTTTTATTTTCTAGTCGCTGGATAGATAGCGCTGTGCTTTGTACGTTACCGCATGGAACGGAACGTAACATATATATTTTTTGTTTTTTTTCACTTAGGCGATCATAAAACGAAACGTAACATAACATTTCTCATTGATTGTCTTATTTTTTACTTTTTAAATTAGAAATAATTTTCAAGACACATTCTGTGTAAACTTGTCATTGATTGTAATATTTGTCATATTTATATCCGATTAGAAAAATATTGAATTAAATTAAATATTAGTTGTGAATTTATGACAAGGGCAGCTTTCTTGTTGTTCTATTTATATGTTAGTTTGTGTGTAAGTATTATCGTAGGAACAAACAATATAACTAAATCAAATGCGAATCACATCGACTCTTGAGCTCCAGTCATAGATCAAATAATGCAGAAGTGTCATTTTGTGTATTGATGGATGATGGTCATTATCACAAACGCACGAATATTGTGGACTGGTACATCAATTGAATAGACCGTGTTTCGGGGGAAATGCATTAATTTGGAGACGTTGTTTAGGGCATCGTACTGAACAGCTTTCACTAAGGGACCACGGCTGGAAAATAAAAAAAACTATCTACCTCCCATACAGGATCCACGAGCACCTCGAATCGGTCGAATTTTCAAAACTGGTTCCACAGTAAAAATTTATCGGAACGATGCCTTTAAGAATATCCGCAACTCAATGTTTTCCCTCCAAAACACGGTGTATATTTCCTTCTACCTTTGTGTAAATATGTGTCAGTGTTGCACTGTCATATGCAGTGACAATTCTGTAGTATCCAGTGGGAGCTGAATTTTAAACATTTAGTTATTTCTTTGGTCTGTACTGGTTGTGGTGTGTGCAGTTTTTTTTAAACTTAATTTAGACGAGTATCTTCCATTTAGCTGCCAAGTTTCTTAGTAGATTTTGCACTTTGGATAAAGAAAAGTAATTAGAAAATGATTCAAGAAATAGGATGCATTTTTCTTTTGTCGTAAATAGACGTATTCCTTGGATCCAAAAGTCGTGCCTGCACATGCATTCGTCCACATTCGTAACTGAAAGACACTCCAATCAAAAAGTAATAAAATAAAAATAGCAGTCGGTTTATTTTTCTACAAATTTATTTGTTTTGTAAGCAAACGAGTCATTGTTACGCACCAAGTGTAGATTTTTGTATGGAAATAGATTTTAAGGTTAGAAAACATTTTGATGTAATGAAACCGTTATATTTAAATAAGCTTCTCTTATTGGCTAACAGTCAACCAATCAGAACAGAGTAACCCAGACGTAACTTTGTGAAAATACATGTTAACAAAAATTTACTATGGGATTGACTCTCATATAATGAAACCAGAATTCAAGTTGGGTTTAAATACAGACCTAGCGAATCCATTATGATGTAATTATCTGTAAGAAAATCATCCTCAAGGCTAAGTCTGCAAATGGCACACTAATTATTGATATCATATGTGATAACTTGAGATATGACTTAGATTTTGTGGTGGTATAGGTACTTTGTACAGTTTTGTACTAGTATTTTGAACGTGGTGTGTTTTGGATAGACTTATTGTGTCAAGTTGGAAAGCGAGGACGGTTATTTCTTTACGAAATACATATGTTCAATATACATATAAGATTTTTATAAAGAAGTAAATAGCGTCCTTGAACAGGCCTCAATTCTACTATACTGATGACAAAGCTAAAATTAATTTGGTTTAGTATACGTGTTGTAGAATTGAGTCCATGGGAGTGGTAAATAAT
The DNA here is from genome assembly GCA_029255805.1 of Keiferia lycopersicella. Classification (NCBI taxonomy): domain Eukaryota; kingdom Metazoa; phylum Arthropoda; class Insecta; order Lepidoptera; family Gelechiidae; genus Keiferia; species Keiferia lycopersicella. Next base: position 17,907,900 of record JARACZ010000003.1, read on the forward strand.
AAAACTAAGTGGTATCTCAAAGCCAGGGATAGTAAGTTACTAGATCTTTTCGATGTATTTAATACGTTTTATACTCAGTAAATGTAATTAGATATTAATGCGAGGCAAACTCAACCGTATTGTAGGGTTTGATTAGGACAATTAATTAAAAATAGATCGCGATTCGTTGACTTTTGTTTATTTTTCATCTTTGCTGAAATTGTATTTAAATCATTGTAGCTCTGCAATTGGAAATATTTAAAGGCTTCAGTCTTCCTGAAACAACAGTGAATGGGAAGATTTACTTAGAAAAATTAGGCAAATGGATGTAATTGAAAAGTTTTGTCCACTAAAGTATGCGAGCACAAAACCTTTGTATGGATACAAGATTTGATCGAAAGTGTAAAGAAAGGAAATGTATGTAAATGAAATTAACAGAATTAATTATTAAGTGTACAAAATTAATTGTGTTGGAGTGTCTGTGTTTGCGTAAATATCGGCGTTTAATCAATCATTTCAGGACTATAATAAAAAACTAGAAGCTTTATTTTATAATTGTAACATTGCCAAAAGAGTGTAACACATTCCTATGGCTTTTATTAACTGACGCCAAATGTAACCCAGTGGAAGGAGAATGGGTATTAAATAAACCTTAGTTATATTTGTCATCATCATCTGCCTAAGGGATCATTATATTCTTGGCATTTCATTAAATAAACCAAAATAAGTTGATCTCTGAAATTAGCGGTTGAAATATTACTGATAACATTGGTTTAGATAATAACCTTTTCAAAGTTTAATATGAAAGCCTACGACAAGAACAAGTATTGTTTACAAGCAATTTAAACAAACAAAACCGTGTATTTAATAACCATTCTTTTTTCGCTTAGAGGGGTAAAATAGGTACCAAAGTACCGACAGGTCTTAAAACAAAATTGTATTCGAATGAGTTAAAGAACATAGTTTTAAGTCATAGAGTGATTCGGTTTTTTATTTTTATATTGCTCAAATCATATATTTTTTAATTTGTAATTGTAACCATGTGTTTGTATGTTTTCGTGTATAATATCTGTAACGAGCATTTTAATATGATACCATTATAAGTGCAGTGTATAATATTTAACATTATAATTTATTTATTAATTTGCAAAATGGTGTTTTTTTCTTAATCCAATCTAAAATAGTCCTATCTCTTGTTTATAAAACGTTGAAATTTGGGCGCTAGCTCTCAGTCTATTTTTGCCATCTACCAAAAACGCTATGACATTCTAATTTCCTAAATTGGGTCAACTCCTTTAACTTTTTAATTATGCTAATTTATAATTTTGAATAACTTTAGCCGACATTCAGAAACAGGGGTTGACTAGTGTCTTAGCAACCACATTCTTCTATTGACTAAACACTACTTATACCTATACAATACATTTACAAACATTGCCTAGTATAGAAGCTACACTTGCCCTCTATCCCTCAATGTAAACAGACTGACAAAGCTCAATAATTCCGATATTTACCGAAAAATGTTATCAAGACGAGATAAGTTGTACATACAGCCATGGGAAGACCGGAGATTTAAAGACCATCGATCTAAAGTAAGTATTTACCTACCATTTGTTTTTTAATCTTTGTAAAAGGTGAAATGTGACAAAATCGTATACGTGATAATAAGAAAAGCTAAGGAAGTGTCTTGTCAGAATCAATGCTTGTCAATTGATTAACTTGGTAAATTTTACATTACAGTCGTATATCGTAACTCATGTCCTGAGTCAACAAATTTAGCTTTTAAGGTTTCGATTTTCTTGTGATCGTTGCCAACAAGCCGGATAAAAATTATGATGCACGTTCACTATATGTTACTGCACCTAGAAAAGTAATAAATTATTACTGAAAAACGCAACAGTCTCAAAAAATCGTTACCTTAAATTTTGGATTGTTTGTCATGGAAGTAAGACGAGCCACTAACGAGCCGCTCAGAACTGGCATTCTTGTCCACTCGATAAAAGACCATGAATATTATTGTTATTTTTTCTCATTAAGTAGTAAAACTGCGATTCAGGTCCGATCAGCCCTCCCCGCCATAGACGACCGCCCTCCCGCAGAAAGACCGCACGTCACAACCAAACTCAAGAAGACCCAACGAGAATCGGACAGGAAGGATAAGATACAAAAGGATAACTTCAGTCTGCTGCAGCGCCTCAATGCGATCATGAAAGTGAATCGGCTGGACAACCACTGGGTCAGGCCTTTACCCAAGTAAGTAGCAATATTCTGTGCCTACTGATTTATGCTCCCCAGAGTTTGAATTATCCCCCACACAAGAGTTCATAACCCGATGAACACGTAATCCGCATGTCGAGATACTGAAGCTTATTTACGGAATATGTTAAGTTAGGAAATGGTTCAGTGTAGTGTTAGTTTAGTAATTATTTATTCTGTGGTACAAATCTTTTAACTCACCATTGTGGGCGAGTCATAGTTGTAGTTGTAACGTATATCATCACGCGCGCTTGTTGGGTAACTGCAGTGCCTCGTTTCTCGAAACTACAGGCTACAATTCTACAGGTGAAATTCGATGTACATTGCGTAGCGGGTCAAAATCCTGGATTTATTATGTCCCACAGGCTACGCATTGTACATCGAATTTCACCTGTAGAATTGTAGCCTGTAGTTTCGTTGCATAGGCCACAGGTAGCTTTAGCAAGCTCATCATTAATAAAAATAATAAAGGTGTTATGTAGATATATAATATCTAAGGATAAAACACATGGTAGGTAAATAAAATAGAAGCTTATTTCCTTATATGATTCATTTTGAAATAATATGTATTTGTTTTTATTTAACTGGAATCATATCATACATAATCCAAAATCAACTCTACCCCATTGACAGGTTTCGTTCTTCTTTTAATAGTTATTTTTAGTATTTGCTGTCATACTGCCAACAACCAAAGTTTTTTTATTATGCTATGCAACTTGTAATTTAATACAAAATTTTTAAAAAAGGAAAATGGAACTTAAAATAAACTATACTAAATAATTATTAAATTTAAAAACCAAACATAAACTTCAGTTACCCTTACCTCACTATGAACAACTTTTTACGTTTACTTGTACTCGAACTTTCCATGCTGACGGTATTCGTAGATTAATTGACGTTCGTACGCTCCCGGCCGTACGCACACAAAGGCAATGTGCATATGTACACTTACACAAATATGGCTCGCCCTCAATGGTGAGATAAAAGAACTGTAGTGTACAGTGACTAGTATTAAATAATAAGCTGCTGTAGTAAATGTCGATCGGCAGATTTTCCGATAAATGAATGATTTATCGAGTAGTGGTTCTTGAAGTGTTGTGTCAGCACAGCAGCTAGCTTGGGGAGGCGTCAAATATCTGTGGTACTTTGTGTAATAAATAATCATAAATCCACACCAGATTCATTTAGTTCTATAGTTATTTAATAGACCCATTCGTCATGTATTAGGTACCAGCTTTCTTTTTCCAGCTTCAAACACAAGGTTGGACTGTTCTACGACGTGGACTCCCTGCAAACCCGTCTCACTGGTCGCTCGCTGGTTGACGAGTCCCACGAGTCTTCGTATTCCAATGTCAAGTGCTACGCTTGTGAGATACGCAAAGTAAGGTTTAGCTGTGCAACTTGATGACCAGTCTTCTAGACTTTGTTTTGTTGGCTGTCATTACTGCCTCTCAGCGCATAATGTCCAATTCGCAAAATCACAATTTCACAAAATGAGTCCAATCGCAATGTGCTTTGGATATTGGTTGTATAATAATAATTATAAAAAATTGTTGACTTGATGGTATGTTGATGTTTTAAAACTCTGTGTTCGTGTGTGAACTGAAATTAATTAAAATATTATAAGTAAACGTTTCTATTTCCAGAAGACTGCTGGCATCCATCGTGGTTATCAAGAATCCTTGCCATCTATTTATTCTAACTGAACCTTATATTATTAATTCTAACTGAATCTAATGTAAGAAGGTTTTTAATGTGTGGTGTGTGTTGTAATTTTGTACGAAATAAATACTCAATTTATATTGGACAGAATTATTTATTGGTATAGATACAAATGGACTGAATGTCAGAACATAATTCATATCATAACGATAATAAAAAAATGGCGTACGTTCCGATTGACAGTACATTCGTGGGAGTTAAAATCGAAACATAAATACTATGTTATAAAAAGCGCGCAATCTGTAAGCGAATACGAGTAATATCGCGGGATATCACGATTATACGTGTGGTATGTCGATGACATCGCGAAAATGCGTCTGACATCGCGAACATACGTATGACATCGCAACCATACGCGAGTTACCGTTAAAGCTAATCAATGTCCGTTGTCCATTATTTAATACGAAATCCGAAAACAAGATGAAAAATATTTGAAACATCACAATAGAGTTGATATCACAACGAAGCCGCAGCACCGCATATTAACCGATTTCTTTACAACGCAAACGGTGCTAAGGCCTTTTTGCAACCTGCCCGTTGAATCGACGAACGAATGCCGATAACAATAAGTCGAATATTTAAAAACGTCGTCGTATTAGTGAGCTGTGCCATGACAAATATTGTTCAAAGAAAAATGCACACAGCGAGAATTTGCAATTTCGTGTCGCACATTTTGGCTGTGTACATATTTCTGTGATCAACTGTCGCGCATTACACGCGCCCATATTACGTGGTCCAATGGTCCGTTTCGTTCGTGAATTCATCGAACTGTGAGCAATGCTCGACACGCGACGCGCGAGAACTTACGATAGCCGAAACACGATACCTAATTAACCTACGTGTGATATAATCTAAGGGTTTCGGTTTACTCAGTGTTGCCAACCTTAGGGTGAGCAAAGTTCAGCACGGCTCAAGATTAGACTGGTCGACGTAAAAAGTACTAATAACGACCAGCAAACATGACCTATGTAGGTCAATTCGGTAATGGGTACATTTATTACGTTGGCCAGTTTAGACACGAGCTTTCGCTTGAAAACGCTCACACTCTGAAGACCAGCGATTTATTCTAGTAAGAAGAAACGTCAACAATTTTGGCATTACATAGCATCTGCAATAAGGCACCTTATAATTAATTTTCGGTACATTTGTAGGGATGTGTTAAGGTTGACAACAAAGATATTTTGTTTAAATAAACCCTTTTGAGTAAAATTTCTCAAACAGAGCAGCCTACACGCGCCCGTAGTCTTGTCTACAACCAACGCAACAGGAAACCTCTTTGCGTCTCTTTCGCACCCACGCGATGAGAAAGAGACGGATAATAGTCTCGAGGTGTTCTGTTGATTGAAACGTGTTATACTAGTCGAAGAGTTTAACTTAAACAATGGTTATAAACATTTCGATGACACCGGAGGGGCATTTCGTAACATATTTTAGTCGATAATTTTATAATATAATGTAATTTTATTGCAATTTCATTATACAACTATAACGAGAGTTAGAATAATTTAAATATTTACTTAAATACACATATTTGCCACTGACGATATACCCCGTACGATTTGCACCAAAATTATTCTTAAGATTACAAACTTAGCAAAGAGTTACTTAATGTAGGAGCGAGACAAGACGATCGGGCAACGTATATCCGTCTCTTTCTCACATGAGAAGGGACCTTGAAATAGCCTTTACTATATAGGCTATGATAGCTCGGTGAAGCTTCTATATTAACTTACTAATTGGAATATAATGATCGATTATTTAGATGAAATCTTATCTCAGGAATATGATAGAATGAATTTATAGAACTTAGGTTTTCAAAAAAAATGAGAAAAGTAGATTTTAAATGCAGACAAAATAAAAAAATAAAAATAGAACACGTAATACCATAAATGAAAACATACGCGTTTATACTCGCTGTAATACCAATAATTATCCAGAATTTAAATTAAAAAATCCGTAAATTATTTTGAAACTACCCACAATTTCATCTATGAATCGCTACATTCCAACATTAGCAAGCGAAGTCTCCGCCTGCCCGCACCACCGTCGCTCGTCACGTGTGTATACTCGGGCCATCCTGCGAGCCCGATTTGACAGTTGGTATTGGACTATAATATAATAATATAGAATTATCCCTCGGTTGTTTTATGGGTCGCATATAGACTCGATGTCCCACTCGGTTTTACAAATTGGGCTCTATGAGTTGGCCCAAGTATATGAAGTAAAAATATTAGCTGCCAATATTTTAATGGGCGAATCATGAAACTGAACTACTTTCCCTTAGAAACATGTCGAAATCTGAAAAAATTTTTGGCCCTTCCACACAAAGTTATGTGAATACATTTTGTATGGGAGTTCAACAATATTTTTAATGTTTCGACCGATGTTCCTTAGGAAAAATCATACAATTTCATGGACTGGTGTTCACCCCTTAAAATATTTGCGGTTGTTTTTTACATCTTGTATGTGTATGTGTGTGTCAGGTGTCGGTATATACCCTCCGTGTGTGTGTCGGTGTGTGGTTGGGTCTAGAAGCGGAAGCCGTCGTGGGGCGGCGCGCCGGCGGCGGGCTCGAACTGGAACACGGCGTCGGCGGTGGCGGGCGCCAGCGACGCGTCCTCCTCCTGCACATAACAATTATAATGTTAAGACACCTTCTGTCTGGTACCATACTTGGTAGAGAATATGTACCAATCATTTTAATTTCTTATTTGAAGTTAGATACCTATGATAATAAAAACAGCCACAACTATCCACTGTTGGACAGTTTAGTGGGGGTGGAGTAGTACCATTCTTCCCGCGCTTAGCAGACCTCAGCAGACGCATTGGTGAGAGTAACGCAAGGTGTTGTAGATACCATAGGAAAGTTGGATTTTTCGAGTTATGAACGTTTTAAAATATCACATCAGCTTATAGCAGTCCACTTTTGGACATAGGCATGTTTCAAGGTACGCCATAATAAACGAACATTTTTAAATATGGACTGGACATAATTAAAACTTAACTTTTCGATTTGAATATAAAAGACTCGGCGTCGCACGCGGAAAGTTTTGAATAATCAATTTTATTAGAATATGTTGAACCTAATAGAACTTAAAAACAAATTAAGCTTGATTTTGAAAAGGTGAACTTGTATTCATATAGACAAGTGCACTGACCTCCCCGGCGAAGTACTGCTCGATGATGTCGTAGGCCATCTTGTAGATCTCGACCTTCTCGTGGCTCTGCAGCGCCTCGATCTTGTCGATGTATTCATATAGACAAGTGCACTGACCTCCCCGGCGAAGTACTGCTCGATGATGTCGTAGGCCATCTTGTAGATCTCGACCTTCTCGTGGCTCTGCAGCGCCTCGATCTTGTCGATGTATTCATATAGACAAGTGCACTGACCTCCCCGGCGAAGTACTGCTCGATGATGTCGTAGGCCATCTTGTAGATCTCGACCTTCTCGTGGCTCTGCAGCGCCTCGATCTTGTCGATGTATTCATATAGACAAGTGCACTGACCTCCCCGGCGAAGTACTGCTCGATGATGTCGTAGGCCATCTTGTAGATCTCGACCTTCTCGTGGCTCTGCAGCGCCTCGATCTTGTCGATGTATTCATATAGACAAGTGCACTGACCTCCCCGGCGAAGTACTGCTCGATGATGTCGTAGGCCATCTTGTAGATCTCGACCTTCTCGTGGCTCTGCAGCGCCTCGATCTTGTCGATGTATTCATATAGACAAGTGCACTGACCTCCCCGGCGAAGTACTGCTCGATGATGTCGTAGGCCATCTTGTAGATCTCGACCTTCTCGTGGCTCTGCAGCGCCTCGATCTTGTCGATGTATTCATATAGACAAGTGCACTGACCTCCCCGGCGAAGTACTGCTCGATGATGTCGTAGGCCATCTTGTAGATCTCGACCTTCTCGTGGCTCTGCAGCGCCTCGATCTTGTCGATGTATTCATATAGACAAGTGCACTGACCTCCCCGGCGAAGTACTGCTCGATGATGTCGTAGGCCATCTTGTAGATCTCGACCTTCTCGTGGCTCTGCAGCGCCTCGATCTTGTCGATGTATTCATATAGACAAGTGCACTGACCTCCCCGGCGAAGTACTGCTCGATGATGTCGTAGGCCATCTTGTAGATCTCGACCTTCTCGTGGCTCTGCAGCGCCTCGATCTTGTCGATGTATTCATATAGACAAGTGCACTGACCTCCCCGGCGAAGTACTGCTCGATGATGTCGTAGGCCATCTTGTAGATCTCGACCTTCTCGTGGCTCTGCAGCGCCTCGATCTTGTCGATGTATTCATATAGACAAGTGCACTGACCTCCCCGGCGAAGTACTGCTCGATGATGTCGTAGGCCATCTTGTAGATCTCGACCTTCTCGTGGCTCTGCAGCGCCTCGATCTTGTCGATGTATTCATATAGACAAGTGCACTGACCTCCCCGGCGAAGTACTGCTCGATGATGTCGTAGGCCATCTTGTAGATCTCGACCTTCTCGTGGCTCTGCAGCGCCTCGATCTTGTCGATGTATTCATATAGACAAGTGCACTGACCTCCCCGGCGAAGTACTGCTCGATGATGTCGTAGGCCATCTTGTAGATCTCGACCTTCTCGTGGCTCTGCAGCGCCTCGATCTTGTCGATGTATTCATATAGACAAGTGCACTGACCTCCCCGGCGAAGTACTGCTCGATGATGTCGTAGGCCATCTTGTAGATCTCGACCTTCTCGTGGCTCTGCAGCGCCTCGATCTTGTCGATGTATTCATATAGACAAGTGCACTGACCTCCCCGGCGAAGTACTGCTCGATGATGTCGTAGGCCATCTTGTAGATCTCGACCTTCTCGTGGCTCTGCAGCGCCTCGATCTTGTCGATGTATTCATATAGACAAGTGCACTGACCTCCCCGGCGAAGTACTGCTCGATGATGTCGTAGGCCATCTTGTAGATCTCGACCTTCTCGTGGCTCTGCAGCGCCTCGATCTTGTCGATGTATTCATATAGACAAGTGCACTGACCTCCCCGGCGAAGTACTGCTCGATGATGTCGTAGGCCATCTTGTAGATCTCGACCTTCTCGTGGCTCTGCAGCGCCTCGATCTTGTCGATGTATTCATATAGACAAGTGCACTGACCTCCCCGGCGAAGTACTGCTCGATGATGTCGTAGGCCATCTTGTAGATCTCGACCTTCTCGTGGCTCTGCAGCGCCTCGATCTTGTCGATGTATTCATATAGACAAGTGCACTGACCTCCCCGGCGAAGTACTGCTCGATGATGTCGTAGGCCATCTTGTAGATCTCGACCTTCTCGTGGCTCTGCAGCGCCTCGATCTTGTCGATGTACAGCTTTTTACAGACCTTTAAGAGTGTTGAGATGTGAGTTTCAAAGTTAGGAGAAGCTATGATGATGTCATCAATGTAAACAAAGACTGAATTTTCAAACTCCGGACCAGAAAACAAAGTGTCAACTAGGCGTTGCTGAGTAGCCGGTGCGTTACACAAACCGAATGGCATAGTTACGAATCTAAAAGTGCCACGACCAGGAACATAAAATGCAGTCTTGTCGCGATCTTGTTCGTCAATAGGAATTTGCCAAAAAGCCTTTGATAGATCGATACTAGATAGGAACTTAGCATTTTTTAAGCTATCCAAGATATCCGAGACATAAGGAAGTTTATAAGCATCTTTCCGAGTTACAGAATTCAGTTTGCGGCTATCAAGACAAAATCTTAGTTTTCCATCTTTTTTGGGGGTTACAAGAACTGGAGAAGACCAAGGACTTTCACATTGTTCGACCACACCTAGTTCGATCATTTCGTCCAACTCTTCACATATGACTTTTAGTTTAGCAGGGGGTAGCCTATAATATCTTTGTCTGATAGGTAAGGTATCTTGTGTGTCGATTCGGTGAGTAACCAGATGAGTACGACCTAAGCCTTTCTTAGCAGTCGAGATGTCCTCAAATTGTTCAATGATGTTGTCAGATGTAACTTTCTGAGGTTCAGTTAGTTCATCGTAGGAATGAAGTACATTAGGAGATTCTTGAATGCTCAAGATAGTTTCGTCTGAATATGTAATAGATTTTATGTGTTTAGGGAATAGGTTGAACTTGTTCCAGAAATCTATACCAAGTATTAAGGTTGTTTGTATAGCAGGTATAATGTAAACTTTAAGAAAGCGAAGTTCGTTTTCAAAGTTAACAGGCAGATTTAAGAACCCGATAGCATGTAATTTTTCTCCCCCAGCAGCTATAAAACGTTTAGTAGTTTCATCTTTTTGAATTGAGAAACCCAATTTCAGCAAATTGAGATGTGAGTTATTACCTAGAACAGTGACAACCGAACCAGAGTCAAGCATTCCACAAAGAGATTTATCGGCTATCTTAATAGTTGCATAGGCTCTTTTATCAAGATGTGGTTTTTCGAAGATTGAAGCAATGGTGTAAGTATTAAAAAATGCATTAATAGTAGTGAGCCAATCCTTCCATTCATCTTCATTAAATTTAGTATTGTTTTTAGAAGGCCTATTATTACTACAATCTTCAGCAATTAGTTTTTTGAATTAGTATGTTTAGAATCTTTATGACAGTTTGGACAATCGGGGTACTTAAAATCCTTTTTTCCGCATTTGAAACAAATAAGATACCTATCCTCTTTGCATTTACCCAGTGAGTGACCAGTAGTACGACACCGTGGGCAGAAAGCGTTTGAGTCGTTGGAAATAGCAGCGATAGGCTGAGGCTGAGAAGTATGGCCAGTAGTGTAGATATTAGGTTTAGATTGTTTATTAGTGTTGTAGTATTGTTTATAATAGTTTTCATTTTGATATTTATGTGGAATGTAGTTTTTATAATAGTTAGTATAATTTTGTTGAGCAAAACCAGGGTTAAATTTTTTGTTGTAACTCATGACCTTTGAATTGTTAGATGAAGAATTAGCGGGCTTCACAAAAGCTAAATCAGGGGCCAATGTGTCTTGGGTTAATCGAGGTGGTTCACGATACTGAGACGTGTAACACTGCACGTTTTCGAAATTGCGGCATATAGTTCGCAAAGACTCAATAGTTTGTATACTAGAAGTGACAGATGCTGAAGCAATAGCATTTGCATAGCAGGGTTTAATATTATGTAAGAGAATTTGTAGTTTCTCTTCTTCAGAAAGGGGTTTCGATAGTCTCGAAAAAAGTTGTGACATTATTGAGAAGTATACAGCAATATTCTCCGAATCACCTTGAGTACGATTACGAATTTCAGTAGTTAGCCTGTAGTCAAAATCAAAATGGCTGAAATCTGCAATTAGCAACTTTTTCAAATCATCCCAGCTTTTAATTGTGTCTTTGATACCGCGGAACCAGTGCAAGGCATTGCCAGAGAATATTTCGGTACCTAAGCCTAACAGTCTGTGTGAAGGAATGTTTCTAGATGTACTGATATCATTGACCTTTTGAATGAATTCGTGTACACTAGACGTACCATCGTATTTGAGTTTAAGTAGGTTACCGGCTTTATAGTGGTCGCATTCAGTAGATTCTAAGGGCGGATCAGAATCATTTTTAGGATTTCCTGCACCTTCGCGAGATTTAGTCAGATTTTCTAGGTCAGTGCAAGCTGTTTTATAAGAGTCTATTAGTATTTTCAGTTTAGTATTTATTGATTGATCAGATTTATCAAAACGTTTTAGCCTATAGTGTATATGCAAGCCCAAGGCTTCAATGCGTTTGCAAGCGTTAGCGTCAAATTTAGTTTTTTGAGATTGAACCTTTGAGTAATAATCAGCAATACTTGTTTCTAAGCCAACGATATCAACAGCAGGTGCGATACCTGATTCTTCAATGTCCTCATTAGGTATTAAAGGTGTTAGTTTATTTATTTGTTTACGCAGTTCCAAAACTGTGGCCGCAGGTTCCTCGCCTCTGATAGTCACTTCATAAGATAACTCATTTTTGTTTAGTAAGAAATATTTAATAGGGTGAGTTTCCATTGCCAAGTTCAAATCACAAGTATAGGTAGATATTTAACAAGCAAAATCGTCTGAATATTTTAGTATGAAGAATTTAATTAATTAAAAAGAAAATTAAGGTGGGTATTAGTTTTTGAAAGATATTTAGTTAATATATACTTTTTAATCCTTAGGTAATAATTTACTGTTCTTTACAAAATACTAATGCGATTTGGTGATGTAAATTTAGAAATATTCAATTAGAACAGCACCGACACCAGAAGAATATGGACGTGCAAAATCAAAAAAAAAATGTGCGAAAGGAAGAAAAATGTGCAAAATTAAGAAAAAGTGCAAAATCAAGAAAAGTGCGAACTATTACGTATCAATGTTTCACAATATAACACTTACGCAGCAAGTAAGATCACTGATAGAAACATTTCAAGATAGAAAAGATCAACACAATTTTTTTTTTTGTAATAGTAGCAAGTATTTAAATAACTTAATATGTAATAGTCACAGTAATCAAATAATAATCATCAGGCTAAAAGTAAATTCCCAGCAAACATAAACTTTGAGTACGTACCAGTTCGCTGTAGTGAAGGTCACCGCTTCGCTTACAATAGAAGGTTCCAGATGATTTGAGACAAGAGAGCTGCTAGACCAAAAAAAAAAATGACACAAGTGCAGATTGTGTGAGAAAGAACCACGTTAAGAGGGCGCCACTGTGCCGTTTGGGTTGGGTAGTGTTGTTCCGATCAGTCGCCGACCCACACCCGACAGCGTTACCACTGTTACCAGCGTTACCTTGGTGATAGTCGGTGTAAGTGGGTAACTATCGGAATAGACGGCCACAGATATGTAGAATGTAGTATGGATTTAAAAAATTTTAGTTAGAAAATGAAAGAGTAGAAATAACTTACAGATGGGTATATTGTCCATAAATCTCATCACACGCACTGCAATTGTGTCTTACATATGTAGGAGGAATCACTGGCCTTAGCGAACGCGTAGTGGCGAGGATGACACGGCTTCTAGAATCTTCGGTAGCTTGCAAGGCAGGCCGTAGTCACGGCAGCAAAGCTCAGCAGGTAGGGCAGCAGACTAGTAGCAAGCCGAAGCGATAATGCAGGTGGTAGGTAGCCGGTAGGTAATTCTTAGCCAGTAGGTACTTTAAGCCGGTAGATAGTTTCTAGCTCGTAGGAAGTTCCTGGAATGTTCCATAGGTCTAGTAAGCCGGTGTTCGAAAGCGCAAGCGTGTCACGAAGGTTAGGATTAGGCCAGTGAGATTGCAAATAAAAGATAGGAATTTATGGCAGCAGCTTGCGAACAAAGAACAGTTTACAAAGGCAGGTAAATTGTGCAATTCAGAGCAAAATAGCAGTTGAAACTCACCCCAGCGGGAAGTATAACGATTGTAGATAGAAGGCACACTAGTGAATATCTAGTAAATCCACTGGTAGGAAAAAATAATAGAAAGTAGGTCAGTACGACCACGTGTAAAAAATGGCGCGCGGAGCGGCACGTCCTCTCGTCAAAGTCGTTAGCGGGAAGTCAATCTAGCGGAGTTCGAGGCAGCGGCACGGTTGGTCGGAACGCAGCGTCACTACCTACGTCATACCTAACCCGTTTTACGCAGATATGAAGTTGAACTGCGTAAGCAATATTTAAAATTAGATTTAGGTTTTGTAATTTCTATTATCTATTTAGTTTAAATTTATTAGTAGTTAATTAATGAGATATTAGAACTTTATTATAATATTTATGTTTTATTTATTTATAGTATATTAATTTTTAGATTTTAAAGATCTGAAGTTAGTAGCAATCTTAACCTAAAATGGAACGTGTGCTGTCACAACGTCACAGTGGGCGCCACTGTGCCGTTTGGTGTTAGGTAGTGTTGTTCCGATCAGTCGCCGACCCACACCCGACAGCGTTACCACTGTTACCAGCGTTACCTTGGTGATAGTCGGTGTAAGTGGGTAACTATCGGAATAGACGGCCACAGATATGTAGAATGTAGTATGGATTTAAAATTTTAATAGTTAGAAAATGAAAGAGTAGAAATAACTTACAGATGGGTATATTGTCCATAAATCTCATCACACGCACTGCAATTGTGTCTTACATATGTAGGAGGAATCACTGGCCTTAGCGAACGCGTAGTGGCGCGGATGACACGGCTTCTAGAATCTTCGGTAGCTTGCAAGGCAGGCCGTAGTCACGGCAGCAAAGCTCAGCAGGTAGGGCAGCAGACTAGTAGCAAGCCGAAGCGATAATGCAGGTGGTAGGTAGCCGGTAGGTAATTCTTAGCCAGTAGGTACTTTAAGCCGGTAGATAGTTTCTAGCTCGTAGGAAGTTCCCCAGCGGGAAGTATAACGATTGTAGATAGAAGGCACACTAGTGAATATCTAGTAAATCCACTGGTAGGAAAAAATAATAGAAAGTAGGTCAGTACGACCACGTGTAAAAAATGGCGCACGGAGCGGCACGTCCTCTCGTCAAAGTCGTTAGCGGGAAGTGAATCTAGCAGAGTTCGAGGCAGCGGCACGGTTGGTCGGAACGCAGCGTCACTACCTACGTCATACCTAACCCGTTTTACGCAGATATGGAGTTGAACTGCGTAAGCAATATTTAAAATTAGATTTAGGTTTTGTAATTTCTATTATCTATTTAGTTTAAATTTGTTAGCAGTTAATTAATAAGATATAAGAACTTTATTATAATATTTATGTTTTATTTATTTATAGTTTATTAATTTTTAGATTTTAAAGACCTGAAGTTAGTAGCAATCTTAACCTAAAATGGAACGTGTGCTGTCACAACGTCACACTGCAGCGCCTCGATCTTGTCGATGTATTCATATAGACAAGTGCACTGACCTCCCCGGCGAAGTACTGCTCGATGATGTCGTAGGCCATCTTGTAGATCTCGACCTTCTCGTGGCTCTGCAGCGCCTCGATCTTGTCGATGTATTCATATAGACAAGTGCACTGACCTCCCCGGCGAAGTACTGCTCGATGATGTCGTAGGCCATCTTGTAGATCTCGACCTTCTCGTGGCTCTGCAGCGCCTCGATCTTGTCGATGTATTCATATAGACAAGTGCACTGACCTCCCCGGCGAAGTACTGCTCGATGATGTCGTAGGCCATCTTGTAGATCTCGACCTTCTCGTGGCTCTGCAGCGCCTCGATCTTGTCGATGTATTCATATAGACAAGTGCACTGACCTCCCCGGCGAAGTACTGCTCGATGATGTCGTAGGCCATCTTGTAGATCTCGACCTTCTCGTGGCTCTGCAGCGCCTCGATCTTGTCGATGCCGCCGCACTCCTCGATGAGGCTCGCCACCGTCTCGGCGCCCGCGCCCGCCATCTTCAGCATGTTGCTCAGGCCGTCCAGCACCACCTAACGATCATCACAATATATGTGAAAAACTTGCTCAAAAAAAGTCCTACGATCTGCTATGGGCTGATATGCGAACGATCGTAAAGTGTGGTTCTTAGTTGACGATGATGATCTATCCAACCGATTTCGGCTATGGCGACCACTTCAACTCAAGTGCAAAAATCTAAATGCATTTTATTCTTAAAGCTGCAAGAGGGAGACCGCTACCAGACACTTCCACTGACCGAAGTTTTAGTTTAACTGCAATCATAATGCCCAGTCAAAACTCTGACTGCGTTTCACTGGAAGGGAATAGAAGAGCCACGGCACCTGGTCTCCTGTACCAAGGGTAGTCCTTATTGACTGGCTAAGGGTTTTGATTATAACAGATACATAATTTCCCAGAAACCACTTCGCAATTCCTAATAGCAAATGTGAGAATGGTGCATACATTGATGACTTGCGTGTCCTTGCAGCTGAGCAGGTTGCAGAAGGGCGGGATGACGCCGCAGTGTATGAGCGCGGCCACCTGCTCCTTGGTGCCGCTGATGCTGAGGTTGGAGACGGCCCACGCGGCCTCCTTCTGCGTCTGGAACTCCCCGCGGCTGAGGTTCTCCACGATCTTGGGCAGCAGCCCCGCGTCGATCACGGCCTGCACCTGGTGCTTGTTGCCGGCCGTGATGTTGGACAGGAACCACACGGCCTCTTTGCAGATCTTCTCTTTCTGTAAGGGAAAGTGAAAGTATTAAAAACCTTTGAGACCAAAGTTGCAGGAGAACATTGTGATAATTTTTTGCGTGGATTCGTCACAAAAGTAGGCGGCCCTAAAATCTACAAGCCATACGCTTATGCCAATAGAAAGCACAAAGTATTAACAAAATATGCGCAACATATTAATATGGGTAAAAAAAACTTCAAGGGATGAACAAAACGAAAAAAGTTCTTCATAACGAAGAGAAGATTATTTCTACACAGTTAACTTATACCTATATTTAATATTGCAAGCACAGAAATACATAGATGTACTTAGATATTACTTTTTAAGGTGATATTTCATAAGGACAATTTTTTTTTAAGTACTCTTAATTAATTACTTTTACACATTTCAATACTACTTTAATTTTATGTAATGTCTCTGTTCCATCAAAGTAACAAATTGACTCATCAATAAGTTCCTACAAATCACTATTGTACTCACGGGATGTGAGAGCAGCGCGGGGAAGTGTGAGAGCGCGTCGCAGTTGAGCACCACCTGCGTCTGCTCGTCCGTGCCCGTCACGATGTTGCCCACCGCGCGCAGCGCCGCCGTTTGCACCTTCACAACCAAAACAACACATCAATACCTACAGCTACAGAGTAAATGAATACAAGATAAGTAGCTCCAATATACAGTGTGTTCGGAAAAGTAATAACTTCCCCTCAAGGGATGAACAAGTCCATGGAACTCAACCTCAAGGAACTTAAGTCGAAATATGACAAAAAATTTTGGAACTCCCATACAAAATGTACCAACCGACTGAATCAAATTGTATATGAGGTCCAAAAAACCTTTCTTATTTCGACATATCTTTCATGGGGATGTTGTTCTGTTTCATGGACTGGTTAATCTCTTGAAAGGAAGTTAGTACTTTTCTAACACCCTCTCATCTGCCTGCCCTTATCCCAATTCATTTACAATTACTAACACCCTCTATAGACAATCTAAAAAGCAACCATCATCAAGCTTACTAAAAGAGTCAACCATTCTGTGGACCTACAGACTTTTATTGTTTTTTTTTACAGAAATAGGACTTTGTCTGATCAACAAGGAATATTCAAGTAAATGCAACAGGTAAAAATTATTATTGAATAACAGTTCAGAACTAGACTGATGCCCTAAGCACATTTATACCACGAGTTTGCTATCATAAACATCAAATTGGTCCACAGAATGGTGAACCTCCTTCAATGTGAGGGTATATTACATACCTTGACTTCCTTGTGTGAGAGCAGCGGGATCAGCTTGGGCACGATGCCGGAATCAATCACCATCTGAATCTGTTCGTTGCCGCCGTCTGTGAGGTAGCTGATTGCCCATACTGTGTCTACTAGGATCTGAAACGGGTAAAACAAAGAAATTGTTATGATATGCTGCAGTTGTAGTCTATTTTGAAGAACTAACAAAAATATAGGCTAATGTTGTCTGTGTGATGCCAGCTCAGAATAGCATCACCCCATTTCTATCTGTAAAAAGACTATGGGAAAAATCTAGGGAACGGGCAGCAGCATTCCCAGTGAATATCTAAAATAACTTGCTCTAAGCTCACCAATCCACCCGCCAAGCATGGTCAGCATGGCAATACCCCCAATTGCAGGAGGTCTATATTCAATCCAGCAGCGGACTGTTTGGGCTATAGTAGTACTAAGAAGGCTATTATGAAAGGTACTCTTCATTTCTTTATGACATCATGGACATGATCACCCTTGAAAGATTATCTCTGTATAAAAGTAATCAAAAGATAATTTCATTTAGAAAGTAGAATCTTTAACTTGTAGCTTTGTTTTAAAATACCACAAGATTCAAGGTCTAAGAACCATTCATTACAGGTTTTAAAAAGAGATAAAGAAATGAAAAGGTCAACATAATTGATAAATTGTAGGCAGATAAAAGACTTTGTAGAAAATGGTGGTCCAGTACACTTACACAAGTAGGTCAACTTATAATGGATTTTCTTACAAGTAGTATGAAATAACCAGTATAAATTGCTCCCTTAAATGTCTATATAAATGTTGATGGGCTGGCGATTCAACTTATTACATTCTTATCTAATGAACACAGTGATAAGACAAAACTGTTTAGAGGTCAATGTACTCATAATCTTTAGAGTAGGTATTTAAAAAATAAAATATCTTAAGAATTGCAGCAAGAAATGCTCAAAATGTGTGTCTAATATGTAAGAGAAAATAAACATGAATAAAAGATCAAGTGGCTAACTGGAGTGAGTCATCTGGTTGGGTAATTACAGGGTAATTATTAAATCAATCAAACTAAAATAACATGCAGTCATTTGTGACGTAGATATCTGAGAATTTTTGTCTCTTGTGAGGTAAAAATGGAAAACATCTGACCTAAATTGTATCCCAATAATAACTTATGATTCATCATCATTAGAGAGTAGTCTAGCTATGTAATCAGACTTAGATGTTTGGACACCAAAATTAATACTATTTTCAAGTCAGTATCAACCTGAAGCATTCCACAAAAAGAGCAAATAATGTTCTGCACAAGACAGTAGTATGGTGGCACCTTCTTATGCTAGAAAACCATACAAAGTGTAGGACATAATGCTTTTAGGTTAATTTAAATATCAGCTAGTAACAAAGCTGTGTGATGCCAGTTTAGAACAACATCAACTATTTCTACCCATGGTTGTCATAAAAAGACAACTAAGGGATGAATCTAGGGATTCCGCAGCAGTGTTCCCTGTGAATATCTATAACACCTTCCACTAAGCTCGCCAATCCGCCTGCCAAGCATGGTAAGTATGGCAAATACCTCCAATAGGAGAAGGCCTATGTCCAGCAGTGCAATTTTGTGCTGTTGTAGTGTGTGTATTGTAGTAACAAAGGCTGTGTCTCTTATGAAAGTATTAAAATAAATGTGTCCTGCAAAAGATGTCCTGTTCTATCTTTAGATAAACTTCAGCATTTGTCTTAAAACCAAACATGATATTGTTTGTATAATGTCTGATAAATTATCAGGAAATGCACAAAGTGTATGTGTTTTCTTGAAACAAAATGAATCATCAACAGTTGTTACTAATACTGAGTGCCAGCTATGAATCTTTCCTTTCATAAGTGTAAAGAAGTAGTGATCCTTCCATTTGTGAATACACATACCAAAATATTCTTGAGATTGGGATTAGAATCTAAGACTTCAATAAATCTAGCTGAACATGGTTCTCAAATTAATGTGCAACTTTGATGTGCAATATGCTCAGTAACGAAGTGGCTGAGCATTCCTCGAGGCAAGGAATACAAATTTTGTATCAGATACATGTTGCCAGTACAAAATCAACCACTATTAGACACATGTATTGCTGTGATCATTGCATTGCATTGCTGTGATCAAATCTTTCTTGAATATAGTGTTGTGATTCTGTTAGTTTTTATTACAATTATATTTTAAGTTATACCTAAGTTATTAGGGATTTAATATTTTTATACAGTTTACACTGTCAATCAACTTGTAATAAATCAATTATTCTGAATATTTTTCTTGTAAATTAATATGAATTTAATCATTATTCGTAAGCCATGAAAACGGATTTAATAATATTCTTATTTTAAATTTAAGTCTCTGATTTGATTATGTAGTTTTAAAAGTGTGCGATGATTGGCTGAGCGCTGATTGGTCGCTCCTTGTCGCTCCATGCGGAAGGCATGGAGTGGTGGGGAACGCTGAGCCGGGGCACAGCACAGTCTGATCGGACAGTCTGCGTTTACTGGTGTTACTGTGAGGTTGTGAAAAAATAAAGTAGTGGTGTTTAAAGAAAAACGGAGTTTTCTTTATAATAGTAGTTGTAAAAGTTATAAATCAGTTATAAAAGTTGTACAAAAGACAATACTTACATTGATATCAGTGTGCATGATGAGAACATTGAGAGCCGGAAGTATTTCTTGAATAGTCTTGACTGGTGGAGGCGGGTCCTTACTCCTACAGAGGTTCACAATCACCCATGTGACGTTGCGAAGGAAGGTGATTGGAATATCAGGCTTGATAAAGCTTAGCAGAGGCTCCACAACACCTAGTTCTATGACAAAGTCTCTCAGTATTGGGCCGTCACCAATAATGTTACCGAGCGCCCAAACAGCCTGTTCGCACACATTTTCGTGAGGTGACATGAGGAGTTGGAGGAATAAGGGAACTGCTCCCGCGTGAACCACTTTGTTCGTCTGTGCCGATGTTCCCGAGGCTATATTCGTGAGTGCCCACGCCGCTTCGAACTGTAATGTGGGGTGGTCCGCTCTGGACAGACATTGTACGAGGACGGGGAGGATGCCGGTGCCTATCAGGTCGTCGATGGGAGGGTTTTTGTCGGAGGAGAGGAGCTTTCTGCACTGTTGCACGGCAGCGAGCTGCACTTCGGGATTCTCCGCGTTGGCTGCGTTCATCACCAACTCCTTCAAGTCGGTGGACGCCAACGTCCTCTCGATCTCGTCCTCGTCTGTGGAATCGCTGATCGGCACATTACGACGTTTCTGTAGTGTTTCTTCCCTTTTATTCTTTCTGAGTTCAACTGTCACTTCGTTCCTCCGTCTGCGCATTTCCTAAAAAAACAACATGCAATGGGTTAGTTTGGGAATCATTTAGTAAATATTGCGAAAGAATACCCCTGTGGATAAAATGTATTCTGTTTTTATACTTACGTCGACATCTTTGCCAGTGTTCTTGAAAACTTGCATGCGGTTTTTCATTGGGTCCGTCGCCATTTTATATGAACTTGTTTCTTCTACAGTCTGATAAAACTCGTTGAATACACAATGGAACCAAGAATTAACTTAAAAACGACACAATAGAAACTAATCAAACATGTTTTAACGGCACAATATGCGTCGCTGATTCATTTAACCTCACAATCACAGAATATTCTACGCGAACTGTCGACCATTTCCCTTTGAAAATTCTGTTCTATTTTTTTTTTCGAACAGTCGTGCATAGACTAGAATTATATTTGTCTATGGCAAACCCACTTCAAACTCACACTCACTATCGTCGTTTCATCGAACTTCTTTATGAAAGAAAGAGATCTAAACTCGATTTGTTCGAGATACATGTGAGATAAAAGCGAGAATTGTCATAAAACTGAAACAATGGTAATACAAATAAAAAAAATGTTCTTCCGGATTTGCACAAGTACAGCGAAAAATATAGCTGACTCGCTTACACTTAATTAAAATGTTATCTGCTCTCTTGCTTTTTGTCATTTATAAACCATAGACAAATGTGAAATGGAACGCGCAAACCCTATTTATTTAGAGATTTATTTCCATTGGTGGAAAATAAATTGGTCGGTCGATTGCAGATTTGCGGACGTTCGTGTTATTTTGTTTGGCGCACATAATAATTTTTTAATACTAATCAACAAACAAATTCCTATCCGAAGTAGAATTATGACTGTGTTAACTAAGCCTAGTCTTGTTATCAAGAAGCCAGATGGTACAAAGTCGCCGCTGGTTGTTGATAATGCAGGCAGCGATGAGGTGCGTATTTTATTACAGTTAATTAGGTATTTTCTTTTCGCGCAGTCTGCGGCGGATGGATACAAAAATAATGATCTACTTTTACATCTTGGCTCTACTTTACTAGGCTCATTTTCTCAAAATATCTTTTACCTTTTCCTCAACTCCCCCAGGAATTTAATCTACTATCCAAAACATTGATTTCGCACGTTTAGTTTATCAGCGGATCAAATTACATTATTATGACCAACAGATTGCAGAATACTTCAGATACCTAAATCATAGCGAGTAGGCAAAAACTAAAATAAAGGTCAACATCTAGCGCTCATAATTTATGAGTTTATATTTGTTACAAATACCATTTATTCTTACTATCTTCTTCAGCAGAGTAGCTCCACATGTTTCACCATTTCACCCAATTTGCTGGGTTCCCTCAATCTTACTACATATAAAGTTGTAAACCGAAATGAAAAACCACCTTGTACTAATTTGGACCTCCCTTACAAAATTACCAACTGACCAAGTCAATTTGTATGAGTGAGCTAAACAACTTTCTCATAATTCCACCTAAGTTCTTTTGGGAAAGTTGTTCAGTTTCATAGGCTAAGTCACCCCTTAAAATTCTTGCAGCTAATTTTACACCTTATACAATTCCCAGGAGAAGGTAGATATCTACCCACCAACCAACTACCAGAGCGGCAAACACCGCTCGGCCAGCGCTCTGTTCTGCATGAGTGTGGTGGCGCTGCTGGTGGCCATCACCGGCGTCTCCTGCGGCCTGATGCTCTACAAGCAGTACCTGCGCTCCACGGGGCTCCACCGCTACCAGAGATTCTGCTCTATTCCAATCCAGTCGGATAATGTAAGTAAACATGTACCCTGCAACCTTAAACACGAAAAAGCTCATCACATACATCTGCCCCAAAGGGATGAAACACACAATAGCTCATCACAAACATCCCCAAAGAGGTGTAACACAAAACAGCTACCTACAAACACGTACTGCTGAAGGGGGGTTAGATACATCAGCTTGTGTAACTCCTGAAAAACATTTCAAAACCTGGAGTTTATTTTTTAGATTTAAAAACCACAAAATAGTTTGTTAATCCTACAACTTCAAATTGACCTTTCAATTGACTCAGGTGTCAACATTATACACCGATCCACTCCTTGCCCTCTAATTAGATTTACTTTTGTACTATCAGACAGACTACAAGAGATTCTACATTATCAGGTACCTATACAATAAATGTATGTGTTTAGGTAGGTACATAGTCTCTAAGTAGGAAGTTGATTGTTATAAAGGTATAGCGTTCCATTGATAAATTGTGTATCTGTTTTTGCCTAGTACCTACTAGGCCGTAATATTACAGATTCATATGTACCTACCTACATATGAATCCGTAATGTTACGGTCGTTATCGCTCTGCCTACCCCGCCAGGTTGTGTGTGTGTATATGAAAAATGTTACACTCACAATTCCTACTATATTTTGTCACTATGATGCCTATAAATCTATCTAATACTTACTTCCTACCTTCTAGGCACTTAAATTTTGCCTGTTAACCTACCTACCTACTACTTACAGTGCATTTAGGCTAAACGCATATAGCGTCGAATGACGCGCATACTCTTTAGTAGCCAAATATAAATTACGTAACAAAATTTACGTTGCAACATGCAAGTTGATGTCCGTAAACCCAGCGGGACCCTTCGTCGGAATGGTTCAGGACCTATGTGGTCGAATTAGTATTTATTTCTACCTACCAAATTGATTAAGTTTAAATTTCTACCTCCGCAGGTTTTTAAAATAAATGCAAAAATATAATCTGTATAGCCAGCGGGGCCCTCTGTTGTTTGAAGGTTTACAGCTGAAGTAAATATATATTCAAAAAGCTTTATATTTCTACCTTCCAAATATTATTTCTTCTTGGCTCTGAAATGAATAGTTCAAAAGAAATATTGGTACAAAGTTTTCGTCAACCCAGCGGGGCCCTTTGTTAATTGGAGGTTTACTTATGAAGTTAGCACATTTCCATGAAGCCTTATATTTCTACCTTCCCAATAATGCTCACTCATGTCCCTGAAATCATTAGTTTAAGAGAAATATTGGTAGATACAAAGTTTTGAACTGCACAGTGGGCCATTTATGCACGTGATATGACATCACGAGTGGATGTTTTACAAGCAGGCTCTTTTTTACTTATTCTAAAGTAATTTATAGTGTATCTAATATTTTACATCATATCTAGGAGTATGTAGGTAGTTAATAACACACAAATCACGCCTTTATCCCTTACGGGGTAGGCAGAGCGTTAACGGCCGTAAGAATACGGTCGCTATCGCCACGTCTGACATTTTTGAGGATTGTTTTCCGAGGTTGCATCAGAAAACATGTGTATCACTATAGTGACAGGTTGTCAGCCTGTCGCCTAAAAATTGTAATACACCAATACTCTCGAGTCCCTTAGTCGCCTCTTACGACACCCGCGGGAAGGATATGGGGAGATGCTATTCTAAGCCGGCATCACACGGCATAAATAGTTAATAATAAGAAGAAAATGAACATGGGTATATATAAAAAAACTGTTCAGGTACCAGGCGCGCAGATCTGCGAAGAGGCCATTTTAATTGTACATGTTTAATCAATAAAATTTAGATAAATACGTATAATAAGAGAACTAAAAACTGATTTGTCTTGAGGGTTGCCAGGTTATATACCTATAAAATCTCCGTAAATCTCACGACAGGCCTCAGATATGACCGTATGGATCATGGTTACACATAAAACAGCTCACCGAATGTGCAAATTGTCTCACGATATTTTCCCTTACCGTAAGAGCTTCGGTTACTGTAATGTAATTGTCATTTATGTTAGTTTTAATAAATAAAACACTCCTTCAAATGTTATTCAGCGAGAATTTCAATGAACTATTTTAGCTATCTACTTATTATCTAAATCTACCCTCATATATTTTTTATCGTAGAAAACTATTGAACAGTTTACGAAGCCAGCTTCATTGAAAAAAAAAAGGTGAGTGAAGATGGGAGTTGTGATACTTACATCTTGACAAAAATTTTAAAATGATTGTTTTACATACTTGGCTTTTTTATATTTCTGGAGTGTAAATTTGGATGATTATTTAAATCTCATATTTACTTAAATAGTGTTTAAATTATATAAGTACATAGTTTAAGTTGTTTACTTATGAAAATGAGTGTTTTATAGTTTATTAATTTAAGGTAGTTTTTAGTGGTGTCAAGTGGCTTCAAGGCTCTTGATGATCTGCCTAACCCGAAAGGGAAACAGGCGCGATTAAATGTATATATGCATGTAGTTTTTAGTAGATAGGTATTCAGTTAAGCGGAGCATCAGTATAGGGTTACAGGGTCGGAGTCACGATCGAAAAATCCTGTACCTACGTATATAAGGGTAAAATCGGGACCCCATTACTAAGACTTCGCTGTCCGTCTGTCACCATGCTGTATCTCATGAAGCAGACATTTAAAATTTTTACCAAACAGTATTTTTTTTTACAGATGATGTATTTCTGTTGCCGCTATGATAAAAAAAAAAAAACAGAATAAAATAAACATTTAAGTGGGGCTACTCTCATACAACAAACGTCATTTTTAGCCTTTTTTTATAGTTATAGGCTCTTTCATGAACTGTGATGATTAGACAGTTAAAATTTTCACAGATGTTATATTTATGTTGCTGCTGTAACAACAAATACTAGAAACAGAGGGAGATAAACATTTAAGGGGGAATCCTATATAAAAAAATATTTTTTTTGTAAGGTTGTTTAAACCATCAAATCATGAATTTCGACCTGAGGTTTCGACTTGCATTTGGCTGGTTTTTATTTAATTCTTAAAACTAACATAAATGACAATTACAGTAACCGAAGCTCTTACGGTGAGGGAAAATATCGTGAGACAATTTGCACATTCGGTGAGCTGTTTTATGTGTAACCATGATCCATACGGTCATATCTGAGGCCTGTCGTGAGATTTACGGAGATTTTATAGGTATATAACCTGGCAACCCTCAAGACAAATCAGTTTTTAGTTCTCTTATTATACGTATTTATCTAAATTTTATTGATTAACCATGTACAATTAAAATGACCTCTTCGCAGATCTGCGCGCCTGGTACCTGAACAGTTTTTTTTATATATACCCATGTTCATTTTCTTCTTATTATTAACTATTTATGCCGTGTGATGCCGGCTTAGAATAGCATCTCCCCATATCCTTCCCGCGGGTGTCGTAAGAGGCGACTAAGGGACTCGAGAGTATTGGTGTATTACAATTTTTAGGCGACAGGCTGACAACCTGTCACTATAGTGATACACATGTTTTCTGATGCAACCTCGGAAAACAATCCTCAAAAATGTCAGACGTGGCGATAGCGACCGTATTCTTACGGCCGTTAACGCTCTGCCTACCCCGTAAGGGATAAAGGCGTGATTTGTGTGTTATTAACTACCTACATACTCCTAGATATGATGTAAAATATTAGATACACTATAAATTACTTTAGAATAAGTAAAAAAGAGCCTGCTTGTAAAACATCCACTCGTGATGTCATATCATGTGCATAAATGGCCCACTGTGCAGTTCAAAACTTTGTATCTACCAATATTTCTCTTAAACTAATGATTTCAGGGACATGAGTGAGCATTATTGGGAAGGTAGAAATATAAGGCTTCATGGAAATGTGCTAACTTCATAAGTAAACCTCCAATTAACAAAGGGCCCCGCTGGGTTGACGAAAACTTTGTACCAATATTTCTTTTGAACTATTCATTTCAGAGCCAAGAAGAAATAATATTTGGAAGGTAGAAATATAAAGCTTTTTGAATATATATTTACTTCAGCTGTAAACCTTCAAACAACAGAGGGCCCCGCTGGTTATACAGATTATATTTTTGCATTTATTTTAAAAACCTGCGGAGGTAGAAATTTAAACTTAATCAATTTGGTAGGTAGAAATAAATACTAATTCGACCACATAGGTCCTGAACCATTCCGACGAAGGGTCCCGCTGGGTATACGGACATTGCAAGTTGGGGTTTCGTTTTAGTGAATTTACTTAAACTTTTTTTTTTTTTTATCTATGATGGGCTTACTCTTGACCCCAATCTTACCCTAGAGCAGAGATGGGATCTACGGTGGAGCGAGCTTGCCCAGAAGATGCCATTCACTCTAGACTTAAAGAGATTCAGGTTTTATGGTTACTTATTAATAAAAATAAGAAATTGAAAAAATTTTAAGCATCGACTGGGAAGCAGAGCAGTGGGAGAGTAACCCACGTGTGGCGGGTTCGATTCACATTCGGTATTTTTTTTTCAACTTTTTATTTATAAGGATAATGATATAGCACTGTTGAGTGCATTAAATCCCAATAAATTGACTTCAAACTTGATACAGCAGTTAGCCGCTCTTGGTGTGAGCTGACCATAAAACTTGCAGTTTTAATAAATACTAAAATAAAATAATGAGCAATATGTTTGTTGTTATACCATTGCGATAACAGAACCATAGGGTAAATAGCTAATAATAAATTTAATGTTGATAATGTATTAGGCTGGCCATCATAACACAGCATGTTAGGATAAGTACTAAGTTCCTTTTAAGGGTTGGGGTTGCACCTGCCCTTGACACTACAACTTTCCCCGAAAAGCATAGGTAGAAATATGATAAAAAAAATTGACCTCCCATACAAAATGTATCTACCAGCTGACCAAGTCAGGTTGTATGTTACTATATTTTTACATGGGAGTTGTTCAGTTTCATGGGCTGGTTCATCCCTTAAAAGGCACGTAGTACTTTACCTTCCCCCCTGTATAACGAAACTGTTTTTTTTTGTCACCAAACCAGTGCAAATCCCGTGTGTGAACCAGCTACATGTTTTTCTGAACTGTCTCTCAAATATTTGTTTGACAACATAGCAGTAAAACCCATTTTATACTGACGATTCGTTTTGTCTACCCGGCAAGGCAAAGGGGAGTGATTTGTATTATGAGCATTAATTTATCATGATTGAGTCAATTATAGCTGAGTGGTTAATCATCATCAAGTGCAGGTACACGTGGATTCGTAACAATATGCCGCGATATGAAACGGGAATAATTTTCATTTTAGAAGCCGCGTGCGATTTGAGAAAGGATGTGTAAATGGCGGCGGTTACCTAAGTGTGAGGGAGAAAGCATGAACGCTTGGTATATAAGTAAAAGCCTCAGTGGGAGAGAGAAAGCATGACGCCGCCATTGACAGATCTTTTCTTTAATCGTACGGCTTATAGCTTTAAGCCGTGTGATACCGGCTTTGAATAGCATCACCCCATTTCTTCCCGCGGGTGTCGTAAAAGGCAACTAAGGGACTCGAGGGTTTCATGTGTATTACAATTTTAGGCGACGGGCTGACAACCTGTCACTACAGTGATACACGAATCATCTGAAAAGGCCCTCAATACTTGTCAGACGTGGTGATAACGACCATAATTTTGCGATCGTTAACGCTCTGCCCACCCCGGAAGGGATAAAGGCATGATTTGTGTATGTACGGCTTATTCCTATTCGCTTTCAAGGTTGAGTTTCGAAGGTGGTCGACCTCATTGTGTATTCATACTGATTACTCCATTAGGATACCCTCCATCAGAACTGGGCAAGCACAGATATGCATAAAAAGATTCGAAGCCGAGAATACATATATTACATCTATTTTAATTTGTTTGAATAGTACTCAGATCGGTCAGATGGTGTCGCGACAAGCGTAACTATCAGTATGCGCTAGTAGGTGCGTGTAAATGTATCGAGCATGAAGGTGACACTAACTGAGCGAATGAAGTTTACAGGTTTTCATCATTCACACAGCATAGAACGTGCGTGGCGCGTATGAACATTCAAATATCTGTCTCGGCTTGGAAGCGAACCTCTGACCTTTGCGTAGCAGAGCAACGCACTTCTCATAGGGCAAATTGGTTTTGACTTTATTAAGAGCATTGAATGGGTATTCTTTCATACAAACGTATTCTCCTGATTTCTTCCTGAGTAATGCCTCCCTTTAGTCCTTAACTTATCTTATCTAGCCTACATCATCCCACTGCTGGGGCCTCCCTCTTCTCTTTGCATCCAGCTCTGTCCTGGGCTTCCGCATGCCAGTCTTTTGAAAACTTGTCCAACTCGTCGCGCCACCTACGACGGGATCTCCCGCGGCGTCTGTTTGCAGTGGGTGGCTTCCACAAAGTAGACGTTTTTGCCCACAGCTCTTCTGGCATGCGGCAGACGTGACCATTTAATCCTACTAACAAAAATTTTTGTATTTACTACCTACTATTGATCGTCAGGTCTGAAATAAAACATTTTATTATTTATTTTTTTATTATTTTATTTTTTTATTTTAATTCTACATATTCTCAATTTCTAGACCGACCAGCTGATCGAGGCCAACTACAACGAGCAACGCGTGATGCCCCTGAGATGGTCCCAGCAGCCCGACATCCAGGTCTTCAACGTGGGCGTCGATGAACCCCTGGATGCCGTTGCCAGATCCTTGCGCGAGGAGTTCGACGTGGCCAACCGCATGGAGACCATCCGCGTGTACGATAATGGCCGCATGGTCAGCTTCAT
Source organism: Keiferia lycopersicella (assembly GCA_029255805.1). Taxonomy (NCBI): domain Eukaryota; kingdom Metazoa; phylum Arthropoda; class Insecta; order Lepidoptera; family Gelechiidae; genus Keiferia; species Keiferia lycopersicella. The sequence continues at coordinate 17,937,035 of JARACZ010000003.1, forward strand.
CCATGACTTTGATGACAATGTTACTGGTGAGTTGGCATATTTTGATAATAGAAAATAGTGTTAATTGTCAATAAAAGGCGTGAATCGACCTACACGGTCGTAAATTGCTAATAAGTTTAAGTGTCATCGACAAAACAAGGTGTAAGTTGATAATAGATGGCATAAGCTGCAAATATAAGGCTGAAGTAGCCTATAGATAAGAAATGTTGACATAAGATGACTTAAGCTGATTATAGATAGCCTAAGTTGAGAATGAGAATTGATTAAGTCGACAATAGACGGGGCAATTCTTTAGGTAGGTATGCAATTTGGTGGCATATGGTATGAGTTAGAAATCTCCTATCTTTTTCAAAACCCATTTTGCGGAAAGTGACAGCGCCATTTTTAGTTAAGTTACGACAAGTTATTGTTTTCTTGAATTGTGTCCATAGCTGGCAAATATGGAAATTAGCTGACTTAATTCGATCTCACATTCATCTCGCTACTACGTTTTCCTACATCCAAAAACATATTCTTTCAATCATCCCTTGTTCTACTCCAGGCATCGTGGACCAAGACCGCTGCTTCATGATGGAACTGGACCGGTCCTTCGTGATGGCTCCTGAGATGCTGGTGGTGGGCATGGAGAACGGCGAGGAGTTCGACGTGACGCGCATCCGGTCGACGCTGCGCGCTGTGCTACCCGCCCTCGCCGAGATGGTCAAGCGCGCGTCGGCCCTCGCTGACCGGTGCCTCGACAAGCCCACGTACAAGCTGGAGCGAATGACCGGCGTTAGTGAGTATCCGCAACAAGTCGTCAGTTTATTAACAACAAGTCGTCAGTTTATTGACAACATATCACCAGTTTATTGACAACAAGTCACCAGTTTATTGACAACATATCACCAGTTTATTGACGACATATCACCACTTTATTGACGACAGGTCACCAGTTTATTGACAACAGGGCCCCAGTTTATTGACAACGGGCCTCCAGTTTATTGACAACAGGTCACCAGTTTATTGACAACATATCACCAGTTTATTGACAACATATCACCAGATTATTGACAACATATCACCATTTTATTGACAACGGAGCTCCAGTTTATTGACAACATATCACCAGTTTATTGACAACATATCACCAGTTTATTGACAACAGGTCACCATTTTATTGACAACATAATTATCACCAGTTTATTGACAACAGGTCAAGTGTTTATTGACAACATATCACCAGTTCATTGACAACAAATCACCACTTATAAATTGTTAATACGGATCACTCACTTGTCATGTTTTTCTGGTCAGCTTTGTGGCCTGTGAGTGAGTCATCCGTGTTAATAAGTTATAGTCATGACTCACTTATGTATCAACAATGTAAATCACCAGTTTATTAAAGTCAATGTTAAATATTTTATTTCTAAGTAGATTCACAACGAATACTATTTATTATACAATTAGTATTGTACTTGTACAATACTACCACTGGATAAAATGGATTAGTCATTGTTAATCATCCAAGACACAATTTTCTCTTCTTTATAACAATTTTAGTCACAACAACTTAGTTCCCGTTAACAACAAGTCGACAGTTTATTAACAACGTTGTTTCTCCTATTGCAGTCCGCAAGCGCGCCGTGGACGCTCCTCCTCACGACTACATCCAGTTCTCTGGTAAAGGCATCCAGGAGATCCAGATCACCAACCTTGGAGACTTGTTGCAGTCAGAACAGGTCCAGGCTTAAAAGGGGTAGATCCAGTATGTGGTAGGGGGGAGGGGGCATGATTGCTTTTTAGTTCTTAGCTGTATGCTTTATCCAGTACTCAGGGAAAGGTAACTAGGATATACAGATTACCAATCTTGGAGACCGTATCCGAACAGGTCCAGGCTTTTAGGGGGGGTGGCTTCAAGTACTTGGTAGGGTGGGGGAGGGGAGGGAGGACATGCTTTGTTTTTAATTCTTGGCTGTATGCTTCATTCAGTATGCAGGAAAAGGCAAAGGAAATACAGATTACCAATCTTGGAGATCTGCTGTAATTCGAAATATTCGAATAGGTACTGGCTTAGACAGGTCCTTATGTGGGGGGTAGCTCCGTCATATGAGGCATATGAGGGGGAAAAGGGGTAACAAGTTTTCTTTTTAATTCTTGACGCTATGCTACATTCAGTTCCCGGGGAAAGAAAAAGAACCATTAGCCTGAATTATCTAACTACAGATTACAAGTCTACATGTGTAATAAGGTCACAATGGCTACCCAGATACACAATGCACATCGATTTTCCTGTAATCTTTTAGCCTATAGTTTGATAATATCGAGCATAACTTGCTGCAAGCTTAGATGGCTCGTGTAGAAAAGATGGGGTATGTATACAATATGGAGGGATGAAGCCACAGGATTTCTTTTTATTTTTGGCAAAAATCCTAACTTCATTTTACATTTCATCCATGACAATTAAAAAAATACTCATATCTCAATTTGGTTCCTTACATTCCAACGAAGTGTTACGATCTCTTTTGTCATGTCATATCATTTTAGTTCAAAAAGGGGGTAACGTTGATTTTGATTAGTGGAACTTTTGTGTCCCCACCACGACGGAATTTAGGCTCATTATTGTAGAATTAATCCATTTTTTAGACTAAAAACGCCCATTGTGTCTGTCCCATGTCCTTAGACTAAGTCAGATATTTGATTAGGATAAAAAAGTGTGTTTTACTCGTCATTTGGAACAGTTTTCACAGTTATATTAAAAAACGACGTGGCGATAGCGACCGTATTCTTACAGCCGTTAACGCTCTGCCTACCCCGCAAGGGATAAAGGCGTGATATATGTATGTATGTATGTATATTAAAAAATATGTGCACTACAAAAACACTATTAAGAGGAGTTCTAGTGTGGTATTTGCATACAAACGTATTCCTCTGTTTTCTGCTCGAGTAATCTAGAGTTGTAATTCATTTTTATTAATATAAGGCGTACTAAAGACCAGCCTATTGTTTTCAATTTTCGAGAAATTATAAAAAAATGTATTTTTTTTTCAATTTTAAATTTTGTAAAAATAGTAGGAGTATGCCTTTAGTAGATGTGTAGCTCTAGAGGCTTATTCGGGAAGAAAACATGGTAATACGTTTGTATGCAAAGGCCGAAAACCCGGTATGCTCTTAAGTGCCATCTTAAAGCATTTATAAACAAGTCACAATTTACAAATTGTTTTCTGTTTTGGCTATTTAATAAATTGATAGGTCATGCGTCATGCATTTCATATTATTAGTGTTACTATGCGAAATTCCAATTATTTATTAAAATTAAATTTGACTTATTATCATTATTTATTAGACTACTTTAAAAGTATTCATAAAATTAAACCATAATTGCATTTTAAGTTTAAGTACATAAGAAATTGTAATTGTAACTTTGTCTCAATTAGTACCAAAGTGGTTCACCGCACATAAAATTAATTAATTAAAAAAATATGACTTATCGTAATATAAACTATGTTCACATAAACTTATAGATAGTTATAGGAAATGTATGTTTATTTAAAATACTCCAGTGTTGCTATCATACTGTTATAGGTACAATCTGGCAATACACAGATATAAAAAGGCTACAAATTCAGTATTATTTGTAAATTTTTACCAACCACAGCGACGCAAAAAAGTTATAAAGTTAAAAACTTATATTATTGTAGATTACCGTCAAATATAGCGCTTACACATCCAGTTAAATAGTGAGACAATAATACATGTCGTATAAAATTTGACCGTTTTTTTTCTTATATGGTATCAGACAAATGTAAAAAGCGATTAAAGCGATGGCGGACGATCATAGACAATTTTAAACAGAAATATCTCCTATACTTTTCTAAACCTATTTAACGAATCGTAATAGCGCTATTTTCCTTCTTATCTTCGACATATTTCTACTTAGCTCTCAGTAATAGATGTGTTGCCAGCGTGTATCAATAATTTTATAATTATTAGACATTTCAGTACTATAATATAGTAATGGTTCCTTTTGATAGCTCGCGATAGAACACCAAAGTAAGAACTCCCTTTGGGATAACTCTTAGATTTAGTTGATAAGAACAGAATTTTATTTTAGCTTGTGGCTGTCAAAGTTTTATTCAACAATAAATACTATCTACAAAATTTGAGTTTTAATCAACAAGTACTGTTAAGTGTCCTTAACGTACACCTATTTGTATAACAGCAGAACACCATTTTTCACTAATCAAATTCGGAAAAATACATACATATATCACGCCTTTATCCCTTACGGGGTAGGCAGAGCGTTAACGGCCGTAAGAATACGGTCGCTATCGCCACGTCTGACATTTTTGAGGATTGTTTTCCAAGGTTGTTCCAGAAAACATGTGTATCACTATAGTGACAGGTTGTCAGCCTGTCGCCTAAAAAATATAATACACCAATACCCTCGAGTCCCTTAGTCGCCTCCTACGACACCCGCAGGAAGGATGTGGGGTGATGCTATTCTAAGCCGGCATCACACGGCACTCTAAGCCGGCATCACACGGCACTCTAAGCCGGCATCACACGGCACAAATAAGTAACGCTATTACAAGGCACAAGGCTTATAAAATTATACCAAATATTGAAGACAAGTTTAATGTCATATTTAAAAATGTACTTATGGTTTCATTGCCATTTCGCACATGTCTGTCATTATGTGCCTTGTAAAAAATATGTATAAATGGTACAAAAAATCGGTGTCATAATCCATCCTTGCCGCTTTTTTAACTGGAAGTAACAATGCTATTTTTGGTAAGAGATGTTTAACGAGACGAATGGCCTAGAATTGAACAAACTTACCACCAAAAACCTGTAGAAAGATTCGTATCTATTACCAAAATGCAAAGAAGTCAAGTCGTATGTACGTACGTCATAAAAACAAACCGGTCGTCATGTACCTACCTACCTATACGTCTTCGTCGTACAACCTCAACCAAATTAAAAAACTCCATAAATTCAACCCAAAGATCCCAAATCTATGTCGGCCGAACTCTCAAAATTCCATATAACTGCATAATTTAGTTACAAATCTTCGCTCCGAGGTTCTGTATTAGCATAACTTAATCTGGTGCGGGCCGCGGGCTCCCATGGGACGGGGGGCATAATGTAAAGATTGACAGACGCTGGCGCTGGGATAATATTGGACGCGAATTTATAGGCGATTTCGATTTTATTTTTATAGGGAATTGGTGAGGTATTAAAGTTTAAGAGGCAAGACTGCGCTTTCCTAGATATTTCGGTTATAGTATACTCATTCGCTTCGCGACCATCGTAACTTGACCTTTCTTCAATACTCCATATACACGCACATCAGGGCGCTTACTGACAGTTACGCTAGTCGTGACACTGAAGTGAATGAAGTATACAAAGTACACGCAAAGTGGGACAGTTTAGGCTGATATAATAATGTGGAATCAGCCAGGGAGGCCGGGAGGTTGCGCAGGTCCTGGACAACCCTGCGTTTTCCAAAATTCCGTGGAAAGGAAACTTCACCAGCCTCATGTGAATTGTTATATTATACCGCTACCGCATCGGCTTATATAGCCATGAAAAGTCTTGCCTCATACACTGGTTAAATCGTCTGTCACAGACGTATGAGGACAATGATAAAAAAAAAAAAACTTAACAAGGCTGACAAGGCCGACAGTAACAGAGAAATTTCACAAAGTACCTACCTATCCGGAAGACGAACTTGCGATTCAAATCACATCGTTCTCATTATGCGATATGAAGAGTTTATATCGTCGTAACAGCACCAGTCGAACAAACAACAGCTATAACGTTGGAGACTAAAAATAATACCGCTTTTAATGTGGTTTGGAAGCACGTTGCCTCTTCCTTATCGCGAGAGAAGTTTAACGGTGTGTTGCTGTTTGCTCATGAAGAATAATTCTCTTATTATGACATACAGAAGTAATTTTCTACGAGATACCATTTGTTGGACCATGAGAACTCGAATTTGATCCCAAAAGCAGTACAAAATATTGGGCATGCTCTTTATTGTGGACATGGACCTCCCTCTATTTTCATACTCGCTAAGCTTAGCTCCACCCGGCATAGTCCACCGGTGGTTTCGCAAAGTTTTCCGTAGGATTGCATTGCGATTCCCCAATGTACGTACAAGCTATCTCTAAAGCTTATGTTAACAGTGCTGAGCAACATGTACCGTCCCTTCTTGGGTAGTATTTTCACGCTCACCACGCTAGGCAGGTGGCGACTAGGCAGGCGACGGCGTGGCGAGCGCATTGGAAGAAGATGCAGTAATAGGGAACGATACTGCGTAGACACTTCCTGACTTCAATAGTTACAAAGAACGACGATGCCTTGTTAACCTTCCACCACATACAACAATCTGCTGATAGGCGGGAGATTTATGAAAACGTCGGTAGGCGAAAGGAGCAAGTTGACTTACAGCGCATACTCCAAAATATTTTTCCTGGAAGTTCATAAAATGCGGTAAGTCCAAGCGGGAATAGCTCACTTTGACTATTAGGATATATCTCGCGGTTTTAATGAAGGCGTATCGACGAGATCTCGTCGTCGTCGGCGCGACATAGCAGAGCGGCGAAGAATAAGAAATCACAGGGTCGGATCAGAGTAGCTTCGTGGCCCCGCTGGAAGTAGGTAGGTTCTCAGGATATTTTTCTTTACGTATCTACAAAATTTTGTTGCCGTCTTTCCACACTTTATGGCTTTACATTTGAGGATTTTGAACACAAATTTGCATTGTTTGTTACCCCTGTGTGCTTACTACCAAACAAACAACTTGCTTAATTGATAGCTTACTACCGTGCAATCACCACAATAATATAAGCTTTTTTCTCTTTTGGACGGTGTTAATCGCTTAGTAGATCACGTGTAAGATGAGGTATCTTTAAAGATGCACCCGGGTAGATTTAGATATGGGGTATTTTTAATCTGACTGACTCCACTAATCCATAGCAGCTGTCAGATTTGAAACTAAAGCAAAAGATAATTATCGTTTCAGAACTCACCGGTCCAAAAACTTTAAAAAAATGTTGACCTACGTTATTTTGAAAAGTTGTTCAGTTTCATGACTGGTTCGTCATCCCTTTCAAATATCTGCGGTTGATTTTATACAACTCTTACGAAGGGTTACACCTCACATAAAGGGCCCTAAGCACATGTGTCCTTAATCAGGCCCTGTCTATCACTGCTTATCGCAGGGTATCGCGTATCGTGAGTTAAAAGATAACGACTCATCTCCTAATAACATTAGCATATCTTAATGCGTCGCTCGCGGCAAAGTGAGCGAGGCGAGCAAGACATATCTGGGGCGAGGCCCTCAAATTGTGGGCCCCATACAAAATAACAGCCGGTAATGGTTTCTAATTGTATTTGTACAACTTTGGGAAATTGGGGATAGAATAGACGTCATTTTGATAGGTACATTTCTTTGTCTGTCAACATCCATGTCAGAAGCCTGCTACTTGTAGAAGGCGGCTGAAAAATTGTAACACTATGGTTCATCGGGTCGTTGGACGACTAGGTGTGTCACACGGAAAAGAGAGAGAGTTGAGTCTGTAGGTACTACTGACCTCTACAATTTCTAGTGGTAGGTATGGAACAAGCCTGTAAAAAGGGGTTTGAGGAGACTTAGATTTTGTGGAGTTCCATAAATCTCTGGACATTTTTGATATAATTACTTTTATTAGGCAGGACTGCCGTACACGATTTAAGGAATTCCTTTTTCAGAAATTGAGCTTTAGAACATCACATCGCCGGCACGGTAGGGGGAAGCCGTGGGTTCGAATTACACAAGGATGAAAATTAATTTCTGTCTCCTAAGGTAGGCTTTATGAGCTGAACAGTTCAACCGTAAGTTTTCTCAAAATATCACCATTGAATATACTGAAACTTGCGTTCGCCCCGGGCCCGGATTCGCTCAAGCCTACACGAACTACGGCGAACTTTGAGAATTTCTGTACTATTAATGAAACAGTTTGCATACAAGCTAATATTGGCTCCATAAACAAGATATGGGGTTCGATTCTACGTGTCTGTAATTTACCTACTAAGGTGTGATTTTTTCCCATTTTTCGACACTCTGTAAAAGAAAATTTAGTGTAGAGACTAGAGTGTGGCTGCAGATTTATCGTCAAACGTTTTACGATATGGCTGATTTACGATAAGACGAAGAAGATAATTTGGTTGTACATTCTTTATGACAATCTTAAAGTTTGGCTTATCATTATGCAACAAATATAAGGTGTAAGAGGCGGTCTAACGAAAACTTTGCAGGCGTGCTCAGACCATGAAACTGAACAACTTTTTATATGGGAGCTATGCTGGGAAACGAAAAAATAGGCACGAAGTTCACGGCCTTCTTTCTCTTTTTTATTTTCATTATTTTTCTGTTGTACAATAATGTACATTTGATTTTGTTTGATTTAAAAGGAATTAATATATAGGTAACTTAATTTTCACCACGAGATTTCTAGAATTGAGTCCAGAACTACATTAAAGTGTTGTCTAGAATCGATCCATTTGGCTCTATAAACAAAGATACAGCGAGTGAGGCGGCGAATAGCAATTATGGATTAGGTTTATCTGGTACGCGTTCGAATAATTGTTCAAATATGCTAATACCAGCGCGGCTTTTCCACAGCACGGCTAAGAGCAAGGAAATTGTTCAAAAGGATGTTTCACAACTTCTTCTTCGTCGTGTCTAAGGATCGTATTTATATTTTCGATTGTCTGTGTTTGGTGACCGCAATGGCGTTCCACCACTGTAGCCGAAACACAGACCAGGGAAATAGGGGTGCGTGCTATGGTTGGGTGTCCAAAACTTATTCTTTGAACCGAAGAAGCAATGAAGCCATGAAAAATATATTTGACGCCTGCTAGCTAACATTCACAGGTATTGGTGAGCGTAGTATTCACAAAGAACACAGCTGTCCATTCTGTAAAGTTATTCCTTTTCTTCCTTTTACGACACCCACCCACGATAAGATGTTTAACTATGTTTATCAAAAAGAGCTAGGTATATTTCATTCACTCAGAGTGTGCCACGACCTCACGACTAGCATAACATGGCATACGGGCGTGCACTAATAGTTAAGCAGGTCGTTACACCATCTGAATCCTTAATACATTTTAAGAACAGATAATAATTGCATTTGTTTAGTTCACTAAAGTATTTTTTAGTGTTTGTGAAGTCTGAACGCGATGAGTTTTTGAAGACTTCATTTTGCTTGCTCGAACGTTCCTTCTGCTACATTCTACTAAAGTCTGAGTGACATGGTAACAATGTTTGTTCAGTGAAATAGATAACGCGTGCTAAATGCTTATCGAGCTTTCATATGCGTCTTAAAGCGAATTCTACTGCGGAAATCGCTTTAAATTTTCCATTGATATCAACTAGAATGCCGTAGGTATGTTGATACCTACATATTTCAAAATTATTGACAGCAGATCAATAATTTTTGGGTTAGAAAGTTCCGAGAGTCGATTATTTTAAAGTAGAACGAAACGAAAGGGTTGGATAAGTAGCCAGAAGAAATCCCATTCTAACCAATCTTGTGTCAGAGTTTCAAATGCGACATCAAATTCATGATTTAAAAATAAGGCTGTGGACCTGAGTGAATGTTTCTGTCCAAGCTTCTGTCCAAGAGTGTTGTGATTGTCTGACACGTCTGACACATCAGTACTTGACATTAGTGCGCACAGTATAGAGACTTATCTCGCGAGCGAGAAGACTCACAAGTGTGAAATCGTATGGATTTTATCGAAAACAAGTGAATAATTTTGAGAAAATCGAAGTCGCGGTTGCGCATTATAACCTAGGTTAGTATTATGTTCCTTGATCTTAACTGGGTAGGTAAATACAGAGAGTTCGTAATCTTTATTTATTTTACGGAAGCTACGGAACCTTAAAAATCCAACCAATATCCACTGTCGTACTTACTTCTGTACAAAATCTGTGAATGCCAGCAATACGTAAAAAGTAAAAAGACTTCTTTAGCTGAATACGTTCCCGACGTACTTACTTGTATTTTGTGTTTGGCGTAGAATCCGGCAGAATGGCATTGACATGCATGCATGCGGCCATATTGTGTCGGCAAGAATGCGATTCTGCTGGACGGAGAAAACTGTTGAGATGTGTTATGAAGAAGAGCTACTAAAAATGTTTGAAATGCGATTACAATTTCGAAGTAAACTAATGCAGCCAAAGCGTGTCAAGTTATTGTCAAAGTAGCGTATGTCGAATACGTTTTTGTCGAAGTAGCGTATGTCGAAGTTACGTTTGCGAACCTGGAAGCACCTTACACTCTTTGTTTATGAGTGATTCTCGCATTTGGTCCGGATTTGGCCATCTTTCAAAAAAAATCTTTTTTTCGCTATTAGGGCTACAATTTTTATAAATGTGATACGTATTTGCCTTTTTAATAATATTTTTCGAAAGGCACTCATGTGGGATAATTATCAATAAAGTTATGTAAAGGATGGTAATGAAGCCAAGGATGGAAATGAAAAGCATATGGATCATAATGAAATATGACTCCACTGAGGTACATAGACTCACTGACTCCACTACTGAGGAGATGTCCAGTTCCTGCGGTCAGGCTAATGCTTCCTACCATGTCTTACGCCTCCACTGCAGCCCCTGGACATCATCCCTGCGCCTCTGGACTATGTCTGCTTGGTTACTCATAACAATGTCTGCTTGGTTATCCATAACAATTCTAGGTATAAAAGTTGAAACTAAATCATTTTTCGTAAGAAATATGGGTAGAAATATGAAAATGATACTTAAAAAAGCATTTTTCTTCATATTTGCTCATTACCATCCGTCGAAATTGGGCCGAAATGGACGGAAATGAGTAGGATGAAAATGAGGTTTCGACAGGTTTTTTTTTCAAATTCTCACGATACCTAGATGTTTCAAAGTTATGATACGAAATGGATAAAAGTATAACGAAATGCTATTGTTATATATAATGTGTAGGTGCGTGTAAGTGTGCTGCTGCTCATTCCCGGGTTTGATTCCTAATTTGTCTTTTAAGACAACCATTAGAAGAAATGGTGTGATGCCATTTTAGTCTGGAATCACTCGGACGACGTGAAAGGCACGTGGTAGTCAGATCACCATATTGTCACAAATCGTTACCGTGTTAGCCGTTTACGTTACATTTTTAATGGTTTTATGCAATATACAGGGTGACCGGTAAATTGATGCATCCCTTTCAAGGGATGAACCAGCTCATGAAACTGAACAACTTTTCCCATGGAACATAGGTCGAAATATGAAAAAAAATTTTGGTCCTCCCATACAAATTGACTTAGTCGGTCGGTAATTTTGTATGGGTGGGCCAATTTTTTTTTTCATTTTTCGACCTATGTTCTATGGGGAAAGTTGTTCAGTTTCATTAGCTGGTTCATCGCTTGAAAGGAATGCATCAATTTACTGGTCACCCTGTATATAACTACACATATTACACCTTTATCACTTGCGGGATAGGCAGTGCGTTGACGACCATGAAAATACGGTCGCTATCGTTTCAGATAATTCGTGTCGTGTATTACTATAATGATAATGTTATTAGCTTGTCGCCTAAAAATTGTAATAAACATGAAACCCTTGAGAGCTCGAGTCCCCTGGTCACCTTCTATGATACTCGAGGGAAAGAAATGGAGTGATGCTACATTTTAGGCAACAACATGTCTTCAATTTTCAGATCCAGTCCCTGCTAGCGGGTCTCTGGGTCTGAATACGACCTGCGCTTGCTCTTTTTACGAGCAGACAGTTTCTTTACAACGCAGATATGTGGGTTTCGGCGTTTCTCTATACCCGCTACCGGCTCTTGTTGCAGGACGGAATTGTCTGCTGTTTGGTTCTGAACTTCGTATTTTGCGTCCTATTATTTTGTACATACATCGGTGCATACAATGGAATGGGCCCCAAGTCTGCTATTTTTATGTCATTGTAACGCAATCGAATATCAACTGAGTACTGACAAACTGCCATTGTGATTTTTCTATACTTCAAACTGTTAGCAAACTACGAAACTACCAAAATCATCCAACTGAGATACAATCGACATCCAACTGAAACGATTTTCATTTACTCTAATTCAATGATCGTATTGTTACTAAGTAGAGTTTGTTAATGCCGTGTGATGCTGGCTTAGAATAGCATTAATCCATTTCTCTCCCGCGGCTGTCTTTAGATCCGTCCGCGGGGTAGGGACATGAAACACGAATACAACGAATATTTATCACTATATAGTGAATCACGAATTATCTCAAACGGCCCTCAATATTCGTCAGACGTGGCGATAGCGACCGTATTTTTACTGTCGTTAGTTAACGCTATGCCTGCCTCGCAAGGCATAGAGTGATGTATGTAGAGTTGGTTATTAAAGTTAAGGCCATCAAAGGTGCTACGAGCTACGGGAACGCTACAAGAGGGCGTAGCTTATAGCTACGGCTTTAGCAACATTATTACTACACAAAATGTAAAAAGTGTTGTTTTTTGCTAAACTAGATGCCAACTACTGAGGTGATTGTAATGTATTTTTCTTATGAATGATTGAATAATGTAATATAATCCGACCCAACACCCAATAGTCCCAATTCAAAGAACATTTCGGCCAGAAAGCACGCAAAATCCACTGTATACTACAACCAGTTAAGGCAATACAATCGAATGATCTGAATGTTCAAAGTGCCGATTCACGCTGAAATTGCAACAGAGAACAGGGATGTACTTGCAGATTTGGTGCCCCAATTTACTAATAAGAACATTTTTTTGTAGTTTCACTTATTGTACTTTTTCAGTTTTACTTAACTGTTTTACTAAACCTCCCCTCTCTTACATTCAGAGAGAGAGAAAGAGTTTGGATTCCTATACAATAGACGCGAGTACTCATGGACTAATAATCTTAAGACGCACGAAAATTAACTGCATCTCCTATTATTGATCAAAGAACAGAGCTTATTTAGAAAAAAGCGAAAGAGTGCAATCGTAATAATGTATGTCGTTTCTTCGTGATTTACGCCTTACCCACTGTTTATTTCTCGGTACACAAGTGGCGGCTTTAATCGGTGAATAAAGATGGGATCATGGGACGACAAGAAAAGCGGATCCGTTCTGACACGTGACTCGAAAAAAACCGCAGAAAAGTAAGGCCTGGGATTATTTTAACGAATTCAGACGTAGGCCGTGGGTTTTAAACCGGGGCCATGAGTTCCTCAGTCCGGCCCTGCTCCGAACCAATCGTCTTCAATTCCGCACAACAAAACAACGCACATAATTGGTTCCGCTCTAAAGGATTCAATAACACCGTGTACCAGCATCGCTACACGTACACGGCTAAGGTGCGGAGGCCATTTGCATATCTTAATCCGCTATGCGGAGCTCTCGGCCGGAGGGACCTCCCAATCCGGAAGGGTTATAGCGGAATTTGAATTAAATACTACAAGCAATCGATGTGTATTGTGCTTGTTGTAATGAAGGGAGTATTAGTAGGCAATTGTTTCTACGACTAATATACCGATATTACGACATTTTCATTCTGAAATGGTTTCGTTCCCTCTTGGACTTGATGGACGAGATGACCTTTTTCCATATTTAACTCTGTATTAGCCTGGAGCGCCGGTGGCCAAGTGGTCCTACACAGGTCTTACAATCGTGAGACTCGAGTTCGATCCCCACTATGAGCCAATGTGTTTTTGCCTTCGTTCATTTGCTGACTGTTCTTGTGTTGTAGGAAAAACATCTTGATGAAAGCCACATTCGAATTAATTTTTAATTCACATGATATTTGATACGGGTTTTAGAGGTTACATGGCAGTCACTCTGTGTAAAAATTTGGTTTCACGTCAAATCCCCTAGGATAGGTAGCCGACCCCGACATACAGAGAATCAGGATACAAGGAAAATGACGATGAACTCTGTATTAGCCTGATCTGGCCTCCAAATAAATCCCAGTAATGTAGAGGCAAGAGTAATAAAACACTATCATTTATAAAATACAACAACAAATTGATTAAATTAACTTTAACTGTTCCTATGAAATTCAAACAATTCTTTTGATATCTCAACAATTTCATTATTAGATCCGGACTGATCACTGAACTCCATCAAATAATAGAAATATTTTTTCAAATCATTTCTAGAAGGGGCTACTTATCTATTGAGTAAGTAACCAGCAACCGTAAATAAGAACAAATCAAAGTCACTGCCGACTTTACTACCTTCCTTTGAAATCGGTTAAAAATAGACTTAAAAGTGTCGAAACTTAATTGAGAAATTTCACCCGCCCGGTCAAGTGCAAACGTGCTCTCCGAAGCGTTGAAACAGTCGCTTTCCAGTGTCATATGAAGCAATAGCAACTTCGACAACTATTTTAATCTAACTTGCCAAAACCCTTTGTAAAATCGTCCCTTGCTTAGCGTTTCTTAATAAATACCAACAAGTTAGTAACTTAAGACTTTATTGCAGTCGATATAGAGTTGATTTTGGTGTGTAACATCTGATGTTCAAAGTCGTAAGCTGGGTTGCAAAGTCTCGTGAATTTAGAGGAGATTAGATGATTTGATGGATTTTCTACTTTAGTCTTGCAATAGAAACTTAGGAGATAGGTTTCTTGTCTTTGGGTTAACTCAAAAGTAATTGGGTTTACTAGATTGTATGTAATGTGAAGTTTTACTAGTGAATGATGCATTCATAAAGCACTGAATTTAGACCTGCGGCCATTTTGCTTTATTAAATGAAGCAATGGTTTAGCTATTTATTTTGTTTATAAGTAAAAGCTGAAAAAAAGCAAGTATAAATTTAACAGCAAAATTATTTGTACATAATAGACAGCAAACTTGAATGTAAAACTCAAATTATACGGGAATTGTTTATATTTGAGAATTTTATTACGTTTTTCACCTTACATAGGTAAGCACAGTTGCTCGTACCTAGGTATAAGACAGAAAGATTGGTACAGAAAATCTTTCATGTCAAAGAATATTTAAACTATGGTTCAAATCATATCCGAATGATTCAGAATTAGGAATAAACTCGACGCCAAACAATGTCAGACAATGCCTAGTAGTAGGCAGTTCAAAAATCAGGGTCCCTGAGGCTGTAGCGTTAGCGCAGCGTCGTCCGTCGAGTGCGGTTTTAGTATGCAATATTTTAGCGGTCCGTCGTGCGTTAACGTTAAGTGTGCGATCCTCCTTATGGCAGTATATTTTTTGTGTTCTTTTATGAGTATGATTATAGCGCTATTTTTTACAGCGTTCGTTTGCAACATTAATCGCAAGATGTTTGAAGTGAAACTTGGAAGGTTTCTTTATTGAATTTGTTACTTGCTGGAATTAAGCTCAGCCGATGACGGACTATGGCATTTTTGGGGGCAACGTTAGCGACACTAGCGCCGCTCAGAGAAGAAAAATACTGAATGATTTGATAAACTGAAAAATCTTCGATTCACATTTACAAAAACTATCTGACAGTTCCCGCCCATTTTTGAAATTTCAGACCCGAATGACGTTGTGTTAAGTTAAAATTTTGACATTTTAATTATATTGATACCAGCTAATTATACTTTTTAACCAAACTTTTTCAGTTACTCTGAGCGCCACTTATGTACACTTGAATATTGGCTTTTCTAAACTTTTAGTTACTTTAAACTTTTTTTACCTAATTAATAAAACCTAGTTCAAACTGTGCGCTTAAGCAATGTGTCCCTATAATGCTAAAAGTGGTCACTATTATGGCTTGCATAAGTTGTGAATTTAAAGAGTTTTCAATAGTTTTTGTAGCTAAGATTTTTTTCTTGTTTAGAGGCGCCACTAGTCCAACGGTAAACCTTAATAAAGTCTCGACTCTTTGCGATTTCGTATTTATTTTTCACCGAACTTCGCCAGAATTTCCAATTTAGTTAACGGAGATTGTCGCTTTAATTTAAAACCTGTTTGAGAGCCGAGTTAAGCGATGTTAACACGCCACCTATGAGGTCAAATTGAGACTGGATTTTTATCTTTTTTATCTCATGTAATCCCTGTTACTCAATACGGATATCAAATTTGTTTTTGAATTTTTTTTCTCTATTTTAAAATTCAACGTATATCTTACTAAAATATTATCTGTTTGGCGAAAGTTGTCTTGTAGAATCTGCTGTGATGGTTATTTTCTAAGAATGAGCGTAGCAAAGAGCTACAGCGTAGCAAAGAGCTACAGCGTAGCAAAGAGCTACAGGGAAGCAAACATTTACGGCGTAGCTTTTGCTTATGGTTTTTTTCTCTACTATTTGTCGTTCACAGGAAGTCTTATTTCTACGCTTAGTTCAGTTGTTTAGATACTAGTATAATGTAGGTACAATATTAATAGGTGTAATAATAAGTAGGTATACATACCTATCTTTTTTGCAAGCTATAAAAAAAGTTCCTGGTCCACTCAGGGTCACTCGCTGCAATAGCCCGACCGCATCCTCCTGGGCGCAGTTACCAACGAGCAGCCGGCTCTGATGTGACAACGCCACTCTATGAATATACCACATGTTGCGATAAAGTGAGAACACTGAAGTACTACGGCGCAGAAGTAATTTACGTATTCCTAAAGTTGTTCAGTTCCATGGTCTGAGCAAGCCTGCAAAGTTTTCGTTACACCGTCCCTTACACCCTGCATATTAAATTATTAGTTTCTAGGTTTCTAGGCATCATGCGATCTAGGCAAGTAAAGATTTAGGCTGATACAGAATCAGCCCTAATGAGAAGTAAGCAAACTGATAATTTACCCATACAAAATATCTCGGCGTTCTACTGGATCAGAGGCTATCTTGGTTACCACAGATTGAGCTGCTGAATGAAAAAATAAGAAAATTCATATGGATGTTCAAGACATTGAGGCATGTCATACCAAAATCCATGCCCAATTCTAGGAACTATCCAAGGAACATACTAAATGAAATTTACATTGCACTAGTTCAATCTGTGATAACTTATTGCATCTCTGTATGGGGTGGAGCCTCTAAAACGCACTTCTTAGAAGTGGAAAGAGGACAAAGGGCCTTATTGAAGGTCATGTATTTTAAAAAAAGAAGGTGCCCCACTGAAATACTTTATAAAACATGCAACCTAATGACTGTGCGCAAATTATACATCCTAAATATTATACTAAAAATTCACAGGAAATTAACTTATGACCCCGCTATCACAGAAAAAAGAAGACAAGATGTTGTGGTGAGTACTCGCAGAGCTAGAACGGTCTTTGCGAGTAACCAGTACAAGCATCGATCAGCATACTTATATAATAAAATAAACAAAAATCTGAAAATATATACAAGCAACTACCACGAATGTAAAACTACTCTAGTGAATTGGCTAAAAGAAATAGATTATGATACATGTGAGAAACTATTACAAAAAATTACATAAACACATACTTTGATACTTATATTTACCTATTATTATATATCATATATCATATATATCACATATTATATATAACATACTACTTCTAAATTTTATTATATGTATAAATGCACACTTACACTAAGACACATACACACTCAGCAAACATTCAAACTACCCAAACACAAAAATAGTATTTAATTAGAATAAGTTACTTAATTTTAGATATTTTGGTTACCCTACCTTCAAAGTTTTTTAAAATACTGTTATAGAAGAGCAGGGTTCTCTTGCTACAGGCAATATCTTTTGCTTAAAAGGAGGCCCTAGCAACTTGTTTAGAATAAGTTACTTTGGAAGAAAATAAAAGATTTTTGATTTGATTTTTTGATTTTGATAATTAGTCCAAACCTAGTCACTCAGCTAACTTATTATGACACTGTACGCTTTCGGTATACGCGGCTCAAAAAGGGCTCAAAGGTTTGGAATGTTGTCCTTTACGTCTCGTTTCTATGTATTTTGCTTGTAGAAGTTATGTCAAATTATAAACCGTTTGTCATATATCTTTGACTACATAATATTTTAGTTTTTACTAAGAAAAGCTTATTTAAGGTTTAGGCAGTTAACGCTGCGTTTAAAAACTGTTCTGAATTATTTCCGAATCAATCTTATTTACTGCTATTATTATTTAAGAGGCCTGGATTTTAGGTGTCGTAAGAGGCGACTAAGGGACTCGAGAGTATTGGTGTATTACAATTTTTAGGCGACAGGCTGACAACTTGTCACTATAGTGATACACATGTTTACTACGTCACCCTTTGGTATTCCGAATTCGAATGGTTTAGGGGTATTTTAATTAAAACATACTATTTTGTATTTACCGTGGATTGCCGGCTTAGAATAGCGTCACCCCACATCCTTCCCGCGGATGTCATAATAGGCGACAATGGGACTCGAGAGTATTGGCGTATTACAATTTTTAGGCGACAGGCTGACAACTTGTCACTATAGTGATACACATGTTTACTACGTCACCCTTTGGTATTCCGAATTCGAATGGTTTAGGGGTATTTTAATTAAAACATACTATTTTGTATTTACCGTGTGATGCCGGCTTAGAATAGCGTCACCCCACATCCTTCCCGCGGATGTCATAATAGGCGACAATGGGACTCGAGAGTATTGGCGTATTACAATTTTTAGGCGACAGACTGACAACCTGTCACTATAGTGATACCCATGTTTTCTGGAACAACCTTGGAAAACAATCCTCAAAAATGTCAGACGTGGCGATAGCGACCGTATTCTTGCGGCCGTTAACGCTCTGCCTACCCCGCAAGGGATATAGGCGTGTTATATGTATGTATGTATGTGGATTTTAGGTCGTCGAATCGGCGAAATAAGTAGGTACTTAATTACTAGAAGGACACAAAAGTAGGTATTTCTTACATTAACTTTTTCCAATGTTTTACCGCAACATTATCTGAATACATCATGAATATCCAGTAGGTGTAACTATTGGAGCGACCAGTTAGGGAGATATCTGCTACCATATTCAGCCTGTTATACTTCGTCGTCGTCGTCGTCGTCGTCGTCGTCGTCGTCGTCTCAGCCGATAGACGTCCACTGCAGGACATAGGCCTCCCCCAAGGATCTCCACGATGATCGGTCCAGCGCCACCCGCATCCAGCGGCTTCCCGCGACCTTCACCAGATCGTCGGTCCACCTTGTGGGAGGCCTACCTACGCTGCGTCTACCGGTCCGTGGCCGCCACTCGAGAACTTTCCGGCCCCAGCGGCCATCGGTCCTACGAGCAATATGCCCCGCCCACTGCCACTTAAGTTGCGCAATCCTTCGAGCTATGTCGGTGGCTTTGGTTCTTCTCCGGATTTCCTCATTTCTGATTCGATCGCGGAGAGAAACTCCGAGCATAGCCCTTTCCATTGCCCTTTGAGTGACCTTGAGCCTTCTTATGAGGCCCATTGTTAGCGGCCACGTCTCAACTCCGTAAGTCATCACTGGCAACACGCACTGATCCCAGACTTTTGTCTTGAGGCACTGCGGTAGTTGTTGAGAAGAGAAGATGTTACGTAGCTTCCCGAACGCTGCCCAGCCGAGTTGGATTCGACGATTGACCTCTTTCTGAAAGTTGGACCTACCCAGCTGGACTATTTGTCCCAG
Source organism: Keiferia lycopersicella (assembly GCA_029255805.1). Lineage (NCBI taxonomy): Eukaryota > Metazoa > Arthropoda > Insecta > Lepidoptera > Gelechiidae > Keiferia > Keiferia lycopersicella. The sequence goes on from JARACZ010000003.1 coordinate 17,956,601, forward strand.
GTAGACATACTCGTCGACTGTTATACTTACTCTCCTTTATTCTCTCTACACGACACCGAGTCGTCCAACGACCCAATGAACCCTGGTGTCAGAATTAGTCAACCGCCTACATGGCTGCGTAGCTTTCCGCCGCAGGCTTCTGACATGGTTGTGTAACGACCGCCGTCTAGGTTATCAATTTATCATAGACTGCAAGCGGGATCTACGGTTTAAACCTTGCCTTTCGATACACGGAACCATCTTTGTTACGGAGAATCAGGTGGTTTAGCCTGCAATATCTTAACCAGACTGAAAACCAATTCGTAAAGTAAGTAATATCGACTTTGTTAGTGACCCACCGAGAGTCGAACCTGGAACCTTCTACGTCGCACTACCACGGCGCCACATCTGTCGCCTTCTTCTTTTTATTCAGGCTGATGTACTTACTTATTCATTGTAGTCTCGGTGACTGCATGCGGTGCATTTTGTATGGAGTTTACTCGTAAAAATTGTATGGTAATTACGAGGTTTTAGCGTTAAAGTTTTGTTACTGATCTCTGTAGGGAGCTATTTACAGTGCAGCTTAATAGGAAAAACTCGTGTCGATGGTATGTTTCAAATTGTCAGTAACATAGCAACAATGACTTTTACAATTTATTAAGTTTTACAAAATAATACATACATACATATATCACGCCTTTATCCCTTGCGGGGTAGGCAGAGCGCCAACGGCCGTAAGAATACGGTCACTATCACCATGTCTGACATTTTTGAGGATTGTTTTCCAAGGTTGTTTCAGAAAACTTGGGAATCACTATAGAGACGGGTAGTCAGCCTGTCGCCTAAAAATTGTAATACGCCAATACTCTCGAGTCCCATTGTCGCCTATTATGACATCCGCGGGAAGGATGTGGGGTGACGCTATTCTAAGCCGGCATCACACGGTAAATACAAAATAGTATGTTTTAATTAAAATACCCCTAAACCATTCGAATTCGGAATACCAAAAGGTGACGTAGTATAACGGAGTTACGCTTTTTAGTTTAGAAACCTGTACATCCTTTGGAAAGTCACTTGGCCGCAGAACTGGTGATCGAATGAACGTTTAATTATTTGGCATTTTGACGAATGAACGTTTGATCTTTACAAATTTGACAGATACTGTAACCTGTAAGTTCAAAAGTTGACTGTCATGACTCATGACTTATTCTTAAATGAGCAACTGAACGTGTTACCGATAATACACAAAGCAGACTAAGCCCATCACACACATAAACATACCGGGTGTTACCACGGCCTTTATGATTCACTGGCACAGTGAGGCATCCGTCTTGCTGTCACCGCTTCCTCCATTTGCATAACACTGGTCATACCTCCCTCGCCTGCTTACCATATACACGGTACCTAAGTACGCCTTCCTTGCTGCATATAGGGTCTATTAGGCGACAGGCTGACAACCTGTCATTATAGTGATACACGACTTATCTGAAAAGACCCTCAAATATTGGTCAGACGTGGTAATTACGACCGTAAAATATTACGGTCGTTAACGCTCTGCCTACCCCGTCATAGATTAAGGCGTGATGTGTGTGTGTTGTATGAATAAAATGTCTACTGCTACAGCCACAACAGTCCTAGTCATGGGCCTCCCCCAATTGGGGCGTATTGCCCTACGCACCAAGCGAATTTGCGAGCGCAGTACAAGACTTTGTAGACATTCACAGGGAACGCTGCATCGTCCCCTGAAGTCCGTTCCCTGGATTCATCTTTCGCCTTTTACGACACCCACGGGCAGAAATGGGATAACGCTATTCTAAGCGCGCACCAGACGGCAATTAAAATGTCTTTGTAATAGCAATACCATCACAGAACAGAGATATCATCGGCCGACCGACACTGCCAATGCTGGTCTGTGAATACCTTGGTCATACCTCCTCTCCCTGCTTCACCATCGGTCCGACTTTAAAAGAGGAGACTACATAAAATATCATAAAATAGATACTTAAGGATAATAGATACCCCTCACTCACTCAGTAAAATTTCTGTTGACGTCTTGTATTTATAATAATAATGCTGGCAGTAAATTTATTCTCACAGGAAATCGTTTGGAACCGGAGAGCCGCTGGGCGAGCCGCTAGTGGTGTTATAAGACCCTGTATTTTGTCTGTGAATCCCATTTGGTGTTAGGGGTGTTGGTGAATACAAGCTTACGTTGACCGTAAACAGACAGAGAAGAGACAGTGCGTCGTTTCGTAGGTAAAATAAGATCAAAGTTCTACAAGGGAGAGAAAGAGAGAAATAGAAATTCTGGACTTTGTAGAACGTTGAAAAAAGTAAAATAGATAACAATGTAGATTCGTTTAAAATTGTCTAAACCAAGTTCGTAGCATCCGAGACGAGAGAGGCGGTGGATCGTACACTTAACGCACAACAGAGCGCTGAAATGTCGCCTGTCTGTCAGATTCATACCAGAAACGTCAGTACCCATACTAAAACCGCACTCGACGGGCGATGCTGCGATAGCGCTGCGTCAACAGCGGTTGAGAGGTTTTAGTATGGGGATTGATATTTCTAGTATGGATCTGACGCTGCGATGTTTTAGCGCTCCGGCGTGCGTTAAGTGAGCGAGAATAAACTATGCAGAAACGACTGATTAATCAGTCTATTTCCACATCTCTACATTTATCGCGTCCAAAGATACAAACCTGAATAAAGCGGCAACTTGGTCGCCTAGTGTTCGTGTTTATGGCGTAATACAGGATGTTTTTCAGCACACCACCGGCGGGCGAGCGAATAAATAATTTTTAAGCGTCCTGTGCCCCGATACGGCTAGTTGACCGTACTTTGTATTTTGTATCAAAATTCTACGTCCTATACGGAAGGCAAAGAAGGTGGTAGATATTTAAGTGCATGTACACGTCGCCTGATTTTCTTATCTTTGGGTTGGATACTGAAATGACGAACGTTCCGATGATCGGATCAGCTGATCAATGTTGCATAGGGAAAAACTAATAACGGACGACCGATGTGGCGCAGTGCGACTGCCTCTGACGCAGAAGGTTCCGGGTTCGATTCTCGGTGGGTCATTCACAAAGTTGATATTGTCACTTTATGAATTTGTTCCAAGTCTACGTAGTTATGACATTGCGGGCTGAACCACCCGAAAGTACGAATGATGGTTCCGTGTTTAGGATAGCACGTTAAGCCGTTCGTCCCGGTTGCTGTCTATGATTACTTAGACGGCGGTCGTTACACAACCATGTCAGAATCCTGCTACTTGTAAAAGGCGGTTGAAAAATTCTGACACTAGGGTTCATTGGATCGTTGGATGACTCGGTGTCTTACGCGAAATGAGAGAGAGAGAGAAAGAGAGAGAGAGGGAAAAACTATGTGAAAATCTTTATACCTATGTTCTGTTTATCGCAAAAATAGACTCGAATTTGTATACCACACATCACGTACCCTCACGCGAGTGCGTTAATACGATGAGGGCTACATCTCGAGCAGATTGTCGAATAAATAACGATTAGGCGCCGTGCGGTAGGTTGCTGTAACCAGCGGTAATTGTTGGCGGGAAATTAACTTCGCCGCCATCAGTGTTGCCATACTCGCCAGTTGCCGCAGCTAGGGGTGGCGCGATGAAGAAATATAGACGCGCTAGGGATGGGACTAACCGTGTTGTGGTTAGAACAGCATCAACCCAATTCTTCCCGTGGGTGTCGTAAAAAGACAAGGGATAACCATTAGGAAATGGGCAGCAGCGTTTTCTGTGATTAAATAGCTTGCACCGCTCGCCAATCCGCCTGCCAAGCGTGGTGAGTATGGCAAAACCCCCCAATAGAAGGAGGTCTATGTCTAGCAATAGTTCAGTGGACTGTTGTGGCTGTTAAGGTAGGTAACGTAGTACAAAACAGAGAAACGAAATAGAGACTTTTCCGCGTGCCGTATATAATGTACTAGGTATGAATCGAATCGATATTCTGCGCATGTTTGGGAAAAACATGCGGAGGAGTCACTTGTTATTGTCTCGTTTTTGCTGTATAGCTACTGTTTTTTCCAAGGTATTTTCTGTATTTATAGCACAACTCATTTCACATCCGTAATCTTAGTGTTGCATGCATGCGTCATCAATAAGTAGGGTAGGTAAGATATTGCCCTTTTTTATTCAGCATCTAAAAAGACATACTTATCTCGACAAACACCCTAGTTTTCCAAACCGACAGCCCTAAGGGTCTTCTTTAATGGGCCCCATTTAGGCCCCATTTATGTGTCCTCCCGTTTCGCTTGGGGCCATTTATTATTTACAGCCGAGGCTCGACGGTTATAGTGGCCCTTATTCACACTCGTAAAAATCATATACACCGTTAACTGACTTTCGGTGGTATAAATATTTGTTTGCGTGCGCGAGAAGGCGGTTGATATTCTGTGTAATATTTATATTACATCATTCTCCTTGCCTTATCCTGTTCTCTGTCAGGGTCGGCTACCTGGTCGTATCAGGAATTGGACCCAGCCGACCGACCAATACCTAGGGGATTTGATGTGAAAACAAGTCTTTACACAGAGCAGCGACTACCATCTGAACTCTGCAACCTCCAACCAATCACCACCACCAACCAAAGCTAACCTGGCCCAAATCCAAGGTTAAGTCACATTCAAATATCATCTGAATTCAAATTGTATTTGAATGTAGGTTTCATTACAATTTTTTCCCTTCACCTTAAAGGCAGTCAGTAAATAAAAACACATTGGTCCGTGGCGGGATCGAACTCGGGTCTCACGATTGTCAGACCGGTCTCCCAAATACTTGGCCACCCACGCTCTAATATTTATATTACAAATACTATCCCGATAGAGACGTGAGAGATAGAGACAGAGCCGTGCCATGTGTTCTTTGCCGAGACTGCCAAAGAGAAAAACCGCTCAAGCGTCGTCTATCGAGTGCGGTTTTAGTATGGGGAAGTGGCGTTTTTAGCGAACGCTTGCATGATTTCATAGACAGGATTGAGCTGCAGTAGTCCAAATGGCAGAAGCATCGATATATTAGTATCAAAGAATATAGGGTGTAAAAAATTTGCTGCAAAAACTTTAAGGAGTGAACCAGCCCATGAAAATGAACAACTTTCCCCAAGGTCCTATGTTGGTCGAAATATGAGAAAATTTTATGGACCTCCCATACAATCTGACTTGGTTGGTCAGTAATTTTGTAAGAGAGGTCCAAATTTTTTTTTTCATATTTTAACCTATGTTCCTTGGGGAAAGTTGTTCAGTTTCATGTGCTGGTTCACCCCTTAAAATATTTGCAGCAAATTTTTTTACACCCTGTAATAACTAGGTAGGTATAGCTACTCGCTGGTACTATCAGCGGACGCAGGTTCCTGCGTTCCATTTCAATTTGTTCATTACATGGATTTGTTGACCACTGTTAACAAGTCTATATTCTAAAAAACACATTCACCACTTGTCTTAATCCTATTTCCGTGTATTACGAAATGTGTTTTTACGATTATTGAACAATGAAGATTATATATTGAGCCCTTAATCAGGCCAATAATAATCACAAAGCAGCTGTACTGTACCCCCGATTGTGCCGAAACTCAAACTGAGCATTGTTTAACTGTGGATTATATCGGCCAATCCTTTGATTAATTCACTAATTAATTGGATTTATATTGGAAGCTGCCTTGGATTGTGATTAAGATGGTGTGCTTCGGCTCAGATTGGAACATTTTTCATTACAACGCGGGTTTTGATTTAGATTTCGGTTTCGGTTGAGGCTGTAGTGGGCCCTTCTAATTAGGTTTCGGTGCGAATGTAATTAGTTTGATGTCAATGTTTCGGATAGGAGTTATTTTGCTGCCGATTCATTAGTAACTACAACCGAAAAGACTTTGCATTGTAAAAAGTAAAAATTCGTCGAATTGGCTGTGGCGGCGGTAAGCTAGCTCAAGCATAAGGATACCATACCACAATCCGTTTCTAGAAACCCTTTTAATTGAAATATCAGTTACAAACACATTTATTTTTCTACTTCATAGCATAGTGTAGTAAAAAAATCGGCCCTAGTGCTACGAAGAATTCTCTTCCGGCAGATTGGCTATAGTGAGCAATATGGACTGTTACCTCAGACTGTTACCGATTGTGTTGTAGCAGTGAACGAGAGTATGTAGGTTATATATGTTGAGAATTTTATTCAGCATACCGAAATCCTACATCTACCACGCTACGTCATTTTAGGGCATCCGTCATGCGACCGTCATATGGAAATTTCAAGTTCCCCATACTAAAAACTGACGTTGACGCAGCACCAATGCCACCAACGGAAGAATTTGCGTTGTTTGACAAATGTACCCGTTGACGTAGATTCATGCGTTAGACCTGCGTCAACGTCGGTTTTTAGTGTGGTTACGTATGCGCTAAAATAGCACTCCGTTTTCTGTTAAGTATGAGTACCACCTAACTAGTTATATGCTCTTTAATAAGGAATTTCAACAAAATATGCAAGTCTTGTTAGAAAACTAAATAGTTTCTATATAGAATTTTCCTAAAAGAGAGAGATCCTTGTCTAAGCGGTCAGATAATGTCATTTGGGGTCCGTACACTCCACGTGTCCGTAGGGAGCTGTTTACCCATATTAAAACGAAGTTAGGTCTAGTTAGATTACCTAGGTCATGAGGACTAACCAGTTAGATTACCTAGGTCATGAGGGCTAACCACGTTATGTAAGAGAGAGCTTTAGAAGTGTAATTCATATTATGCAACTTTTATCTAACAGCTTATTCACATTTGTGAATTTTCTACTGCGGGGACTAGAAATAGCGTTGCACTTCCACCGTTCTACCATCTGAGGCGGATCGCACACTTGACGCACGACGGAGCGCAAAAATATCGCAGCGGTCTGTCAAATCCATACTAGAAATCTCAATCTCCATATTAAAACCGCTCAATCGCTGTCGACGCAGCGCTATCGCAATGTCATCTGTCGAGTGCGGTTTAAGTATGGGGAGTGACGTTTCTAGTATGGATCTGACAGACCGCTGTGATATTTTCGCGCTCCGTAGTGCGTCAAGTGTGCGATCCGCCTGAGCTAATTTAGTATTATACATCTAACCTAAAACTCGCTAAACCTAAGTTGATAAAGAAGTGGCACAGTTTAGTGTTCAAATCCCGTCAGTGACGAAATTTTGTGATATTTTTTTGTTATCTGAAATAAAATCAAAACACGAGTTGAAAATTCGTAGTAAAATATTGAAGTAACGCGATGAATTGTCTTCATCAACTAATATGTAAGTATAAAAAAGTAGTTTTTCTTGTTATGGAAACCAGTAGCTCCTTCTAAAAACCGATTTTGATGCAGTTTGTTTTAGTTAATGGTTAGTATGTAGGTATAATGCATGCTGGGAAGTTTTATTCGTACGGGAACACCAAAAGCAGCGTTAAATATTATTTTATTTCTAAACAATGGTTTTGTATTCGGTAGGGCGAAGGGTGAAGTGGGGAAGGGTGTAGTGCGAAGTAACAATTAGCACAGTCGTTATTAAACAAAGGCGACATTAGGAACAATCTCAGCCTCGTGTGATGGCCCGACGGTGATGCGGCACTGCCTTGTGCCACAGAGTATAGAACACACCAGTAGGTAGTGTGCAGTAGCAATAAGCACAGTCGTTATTAAACAAAGGCGACATTAGGAACAATCTCAGCCTCGTGTGATGGCCCCGACGGTGATGCGGCACTGCCTTGTGCCACAGAGTATAGAACACACCAGTAGGTAGTGTGCAGTAGCAATAAGCACAGTCGTTATTAAACAAAGGCGACATTAGGAACAATCTCAGCCTCGTGTGATGGCCCCGACGGTGATGCGGCACTGCCTTCTGCCACAGAGTATAGAACACACCAGTAGGTAGTGTGCAGTAACAATTAGCACAGTCGTTATTAAACAAAGGCGACATTAGGAACAATCTCAGCCTCATGTGATGGCCCCGACGGTGATGCGTCTCTCTGCCGTGTACCACAGAGCATATAACACACCAGTATGTAGTCTATCTACACCTTAATTTATCCTCAACAGCAACAAATGTCAGTCATCTATTAGTTCTTTTTCTATCTGTGGGAGTTACGGTCTGGTGGACATAATACCAGTCATTGATCCACACAGATGCTTCCATAGACCGTGGCTGACAGCATCCAACGACTGCGCGCACATTTACGTTCTTCTGACTCCGTCGATTATAGATTTGTTTGAAAATGATTTATTAGATGAGACAGGAAATATGAGTAGCCTTGACACTAGCCATACAAGATAATAAAAGTTATCATTGCAAACACATTTTCTGTTTCGAGTGGGACACCGAATTGTCAAAACCCAATGAACCATGATGTCAGAATTAGCGATGTGCCGTTCTCGAAATATTCTCCGACGTGAGTATATTCTCGGAAACGCACTCGGAAATTTCCGATGGAACGAGAATTTAGGAGAACATTGGTGCTAACTATTGATTTAATTTTTTTTATATATGCTAACAGCTACATTGCAAAAATATGAACTGTTTTAGATATTTTACATGTCAGAAACACTTATAGTTTCGTATATTTCCAATGTTCCCGAGAATATTCTCCGTAAGTTTCCGAAAATTCTCGAGAATATTCTTTGTTTACTGGATTGAAATATAGAAAGTTTTAAGTTATGATGGTTATTAATATAGAAAAAAATTCTAAAGAAGGGATTTTGAAAACAAAACATGTTTAAGGTTTCTCTTTAATAAAAATATTTTTCATATAATTCGTGGACTAGAATCAACATTGCAGATAATACAGATGACTTGTAATGAAATCCTGAATTATCATATCAGATTTAGTGGCATTTGGTTTATAAAACATGTTTCTACTTAAGGTTATAAACGCTTTAATAAAAATATTTTTATAATAATAATATGTGGACTTGAATCAACATTACAATACAAATACAAATAACTCGTCAAAATTAAATCGTATAGTTAAATAAAATCGTTTAATCGTAAATTTCGTTGCAATATTATTATTATTAAAAAGATTTATAAATAACACGCGGTACGACCTTTCTTCACTAACGGCACAACTATGTCACTCTCGCTTCGTTTTTCGTTCCCTTGAGTGTTGCTATTTTAACGTGTGGTTTTTGCACGATAAAAGTGTGGCCAGTAATAAATAAAATGAAAAATTTCTAAAAAGCGATATAAAAAATATGGATAAATGTTTTAATAGTATTAATGGGTCTTTCTTCAGCACCGTGAAAATCATTGTCTTGGCGTAAAATATGCACAATTTGCAATAATAGAGGAACAGTATTTTTTATATGGTTTGTACGGCTATTAATGCGATTGGAGCTCTCTTAAATTGATGCTCTCTGGCGTTTTCGAATGTCGACTTGGTACATTCATGGGTTTCTATTTCGATAGCTATTTATGATACGAATTTGTGACGATGTTCACAGACTTTTTATATGTTCTAAATTAACTACAATTATTATTTAATCTTACTTATAACAGTTTAGCGAGTTAGAAAATAAAATAACTTTGTCTGCGTAAAATCCTGAGATTCTCTGGCGCGTTAAAAACATCACACGCGTCACAATTCTTTGTGGGTATGCTGTCGGAATCCCGGCCGCTCAAAAGAGTCATTAGAGCTGCAGCAGCGGGAGTGTGTGCACGCGTGACTTGTTGTTAACATTTTATATTCGAGAGGTAAACAAGTGTTTCTCCGGGTTTGGTACACCTATACATTTGACTTCTCTGTTAAAGTTAATAATTAATTGACCAGTCATCATGTTGTGATTTTGTTAAAGAAATGTAACTTTTTGGGTGGTTAGCTGGTTGGGTAATTACGATTATATTCGCTTTTACGGTTTAAGGGTTATTCTAAAGAATCACTACTTTTCGTTTTCTCTGGCATTGTTTTCTCTGGATTCTCTGGCGAAAATGCCAGAGAAATCAAAAAAATTGCCAGAGAAATCAATCTTGACACGTCAAGTTTAACTTCAGTAATGAAGAAACGAGCAAAAAGAAGGATAATTAAAAAAAAATCATGGTGATAATTATGATTAATAATGACTGGCATTAATAAATGATACAAATAACGAAATTAAAGTAATCAGTTTGACTTCTCTGGTAAGATTTTTTTGAACTTGTTTTTCTCTGGATTTATAAGTGAAAAACGAGGGCCAAAGGTATCATTCTTTATCTTTTGAGATATGTTTTCAATATCCATTGGTATTATTTCAATTAACTCAAAATTGAAATTCGCCAGAGAAATCACGTGAATTCGCATGGTCCGGAGAAATAGCCTAACAACGTGTCGTTGTTGTAAGTGTTGCAATAAAAAACTGCGTGTCATTTTTTTATGTGTTGCAATGAAATAAACCCTTTAAAAAGGCTGTTTCAAGCTATTTCATGCACCTTCATAATATATTATTGATTTTAATATTACTTTTACACTTTTATAAATAGACTTTCAATTGTCACAATTAAATTTAAAATCAATACTGAATGTTCTCGGTCCTAGGGAAAATTTCGAGCACAATGGAAACTTTCCGAGAATATTCTCCAACGAGAATATTTCGAGCACGGAAATTTTCCAGCCGCCCATCACTGTCAGAATCATCAATCAATCACACTGATGTACCATAAAAAAGTTGCTCGCAAAGATTAAATTTTTCAGGGTCTCCTAGTAGTTTGAGGTAGTGGAACATGTCTGACACTACGGTCCATCCGGCCGTTCTTTGTTCGAGTCGGTCTCCTATACAATAGGAGAAGTGGTTCCCTACTGCATTTCCACGCTCTACATATCCAAGTGTACTAATACGGGAGGCGGGGCACACCGTGCAGGGTTGTCAACTGTGTGAATGAACGTCGGAGGTTCACCTGGGTGCAGGAATCTAGTCTTGCCTCTATTGGGGGCTTATTTTAACTAATAATGCTTACGTACGTACCGCAACTTAGAGAATTTCTACACCTTTCTGTCAAAACTGTACACTTGTTTTAATAAAATCCATACGATTTGATACGTCTACTTAACGCACGACGGAGCGCTAGCGCAGCGTAATCCATCGAGTGCGTTTTTTGTATTTTGAGATTGAAATTTCTAGTATGGATCTGACAGAACAGACCGCTGCGATGTAAGTAAATATGTGAAAACCTTCCTTTGTGAAAATTGTTTATTTTAGTTCGGTGCCTTCGGCTTGACCTTTCGGAGATAACTTTTCTTACCTTTACCAAATTACAGTGCCCTAACTGTCCAAACCTATGTCTGTCGGCATGTGGAGGCGCCGCTAGCCGCGGGGCGCGCGGGGAGTGACCTCCCCCGCAACCCCCGCAACCCCCGCGGTGGCCGAGGCGCGCGCGCGGCGGGCGACGAGTCAGCTTCTTTAGTACGCTTTTATTACCATACCGGAGCGCAGTGTTCTTGTGATTAATTGTGAACGTAGTTGTTACGTTGTATTTTCACATACGGTAAGTGAAAGTGTTAATATTTTTATTTTGTCTGTTTCAGTATGTGGATTTAATAGGTACCGTGTGATTTGTGCTCGGTTGCAAGCAATAGTTGCCTGCCTCGCAGCAACATTCGTTGTTTGATTTTTGCCCACATTAAGCAAAGGGCAAGCGTTGGTTATCTGCCATGCGGCAACAGCCTACGTTCATACCAATTATGACGGCCTTTCAGCCTCATCCACTCTCCTACAGCTCGGTAGTTGCTGCCTTGCTCGCTACTACAGTCGCGAGGAACTAACATCGAGCGGCGCGACCGGAAAATCGCGCCGCGCGGCTGGAATATCGAGCCGCGCGGCTGGAATATCGCGCCGCGCGGCTGAAAAATCGAGCCGCGCGGCTGGAAAATCGAGCCGCGCGGCTTGAACATCGAGCCGTGCGGCTGGGATGTCGAGCCGCGCGGCTGAAGTATTGAGCCGCGCGGCTGTGATATCGCGAGCGGCGCGTGTAAGTACACTAAGAAATAATAGATTCTTTGTTTCTTCTGCTGCAGATGGCAGGACAGGGAGAGAGTCTAGTCACGTTGGGCGACTTGCTTGAAGAACGAGGTGAAACCAAAGAAGATGATGAAATTCTGAGTAGGTTGAAGATCTTGGCTCAGGAATCTCTGCCAGACGGCTGGACCAAATGGGAGGTTAGTCGAGCTTCAAAGGAGGAAGTGTTCGGCGATAAAATAGAAACCACCGTTCTGAACAAATTGTCTTTCGCCCTTCCAACGGTGGGCTTGGCCAGAGCCTTTGACCCTGAGGCGGAACGTCTTTCGGAAAAGGCGTACCGCGACATCCGTGTGAAACTATTGGACTGGTCATTCACCAGAGGTTTGATTTTGGGTCCCCCAGCGATAGCCAATCGAATTAGAGGTTCTGCGGCCCGCACTGAGTTTTTCAAAGAAGCTGTTTCTTCTTTGAAGCCAGTACTACTTACGCAGAAAGAAGCTGATAGGACCCTGTCAGGCACTGAGTTGGAAGGGGAAACCACTAATAGGAAGAGAAGAAGTGCATCCTGTCACTCCGACTCTCAATCAAAGGTGTCCCGAGTTGACTTTTTGGAAGATCAGATGCATAATATGTTTTCATTGGTAATGGATAATTACTCAAAGGTGATGGACCGTCTGGACGAGGTGGTCAGACGGCCGGTAACTCCCCGAACTTATGAGATAGATGATGAAGTTGATGAAATGGTTGATGGCGAGTCGTCATCGGACACAGACTGGCAGGCGCCACCCTTGGATTACGACATGGAGGCAGAAGAAGCTGTCTTAGATGACTTAGATTTCAGGCCACGGGTGAAGGAAGCTGACCCAATAATCCCAGAACCCTCTCCTGAGGTTATGGCGGAAGGGATAGAATGTCAGCGGCTGGGAACCAAGAACTGGTCCCGGATTAGATTCAAGGATGCTGAAAAGAAGCTGCAGGCAGCGCCGGTATTCTATACGTTGGAGACCAATCCTGAGTTAGCGGGTCTTAATTTTCATTCATACCCGTTGCTTGCTAAGCAGGACGGAATACTTGGCACGGTGTGTCATGGTATCCTCCTGCAAAGAAGAGCTTTGGTGGACGACCTAAAGAACTTAGTGAAGGCTCATCCGGCAACGAGGGATGATGTCCGCCGTATCTTAAAGGAGTCAAAATTTCAAGCCATTTCTGATGATTTGTTGCAGTTCACATGTGGGCACAGAGCTGAAACGATTGAAATGCGCCGGAAAGTTTTTAAAACAAAACATGACGCACTTACAGCGACGCTGCAACATATTCCGCCCTCATCTACTCACCTGTTTGAAGAAAGGTCCCTGAGCAACTTTTTAAAGGACAATGGCGGCATAAATCAAGTATTCCCAGCACGACAGGGTCGCTTTCCTGATAAAAAAAATTCCTCCTTTCGAAAACCATCCGGTGCAGCAGCGCCATCAGGTCAAAGATTCACAGCACCTGGTCGTACACGCCCAAAACCAGTTCCTTCATCTTCAGCCCGAAACCCCACGCGTCGTAGCTTGGCCTCTCAGAACATACCAAGACCCGGACCCAGTGGCACCCGCGGAAGATCGGAGAAGCTCCACAATCACAGAGCTAACAAAAAGTATTGACAACTTTCGGGGGGGTCAACTAAAGGTTTACGCATCTTATTGGGAGCAACTAGGGGCTCCAGATTATGTGATGAAAATTGTGAGAGGATACACCATCCCTTTTGTTATGAAGCCACCGTCTATACCGCTCCGCGACGGGCTGATAAAAAAGTACGCGACAGAAACCTCTCCCATGATGTCGAGAGAAATAGAAGAACTAGAGCAGTCGGGAGTAGTAGAAATATCGACATCAAGGGTGGGATTCCTGTCGCGCATGTTTTTAATACCCAAATCAAACGGGAAGGTACGACAGATTTTCGATCTCAGACGTTTAAACCTTTACTTGAAACCCCGAAAATTTCGACTGATAAACCAGAGCCATGTTCCAAAATTCTTACATCCTCTAGACTATCTAGCGAAGTTGGACCTGAGTCAAGCATACTTTCACGTTCCGATAAAAGAAAGTCACCAACGTTACCTTTGCTTCGCGTATGCCGGAAAAGTCTACCAATTAACAAGCCTTCCATTCGGCCTCTCCAGCGCACCGCTGGCTTTCTCTCGTCTCACGAATTGGGTCGCCAGTATTCTGAGACTAAGGGGTTTAAGAGTCTTGGTCTATCTAGACGATTTTTTGTTTGCCCATCAGAACCCTCAAACCCTAGAGAATCAAGTTCATTCTGCGGTGGAACTTCTACAGAGCCTCGGGTGGGTCGTAAATCTGGAAAAGTCTATTCTAAAACCAACGAGGCAGATAGAGTTCCTGGGCATTGTCTGGAATACAGCAACCAATCAAAAATTACTACCACGGGAGAAAATTGCCAGTCTGTCGCTAGGCCTTCGGAAAATCATAAAAAATCCTCTATGGGACTGGAAGTCGGGGACATCCTTGATAGGAAAGTTAGGATTCGGTTCGAACGTAATCCCGATGGGACGACTTTATACTCGGAACCTACAAAGAGCAAGTCGGACCTTAAAAAAAGAAACTCCTCAAAAGAAATTTCCGGTTCCAGCTCAGGCGATTGTCGATTGTCTTTGGTGGATTCAACACCTTCATTCTTCAGGGAAAATATTCGTTCCCGACCCAAAAATTTTTTTGACGACAGACGCCTCGGATTCTGGTTGGGGCATTCAGATAGGAAACCAAACGTTGTCAGGAAAATGGACAAACGAGCAAAGACTTTGGCATATAAACAGAAAGGAACTTTTTACGGTATTCATTGCCCTGTCCAGGTTTCAGACAGTCGTGAGAGGTCAGTCGGTTATGCTTCAGTCGGACAACAGAACAGTTGTTTCGTACATTCGCAATCAGGGGGGGACACGGTCGTTAGTTCTACTGGAGGCCACTCGGGATCTTCTAAAACTGGCAGATCAGCTAGAAGTTACGATTATTCCATTTTTCATACCGGGTCGTTACAACACGATAGCGGACCGTCTTTCCAGAGTAATGGAACTTCCGGATTGGCATCTAAGCGATCAGATAACGCAACAGATCTTCACAAAGTGGGGAACTCCCCAGATCGATCTATTTGCCTCATCTCGTTCCAAGGTAGTCCCAAGATATGTGACTTTAGATTCGAGGGACACGGAAGCGGAGTTTATAAATGCGTTCAGCCGAGAATGGCACTTCAGGTTAGCATGGATGTTCCCGCCACCTCCCTTAATCCCCAAGGTTCTTCAACATCTGGACAAAGCTTCAGGGGTTTTTCTCATGGTGGTACCTCGTTGGGAGAAGGCGTTCTGGAGAGGGTCACTCAAACGCAGGGCTCTAGGGGCTCCGATTCAAATGAGGAATTTGGACCAACACTTAATCGACCTGTCGTCCAACCGTCCTCCAGAGAAAGTGGCGGATCTTTGTTTAGAGGCTTGGAGAATACGGGGTGGAGTCCGTTAGTGGCTGATTTGAGAACAGACGACGTAGAGTTATTACAATCGGCTTGGCGTAACTCAACATGGAAAACTTATGGTTCAGCGTGGCGACAATGGGTCTCGTGGGCAAAAGAAAATGGGGTAAATCCTAGTCGGCCTCGCCCATTAGACGTAGTGTCATATTTAGGTTACCTGACAAGAGTAAAGAAATTAGCGTATGCGACTATACTTGTACACAAATCTGTGGTGGTCTCCATAGCAGACCCGACTAATGAGAGTAATCTGTCTTCGCATCCACTAATATCTACAATGCTTAAGGGTATCAATCTATCAAAATGTGCCTCATCTATGGGACGTCTTAAAATTTGGAATGTGCGGGACTTAATAGAATGGATGAAATCTAATATTCCCCTAACAGACAATGTTTTCCAGGTTTCACGTCATGTGGCGCTTCTTTTATTGCTAGCTTCAGGGAGACGGATTCATGATCTCACCCTACTAAGGATAGATGAGACACATTGTCAGATTTTTGATACGTCTATAGTATTCTGGCCAGTATTTGGGTCTAAGACTGATAGTCCCAGATTTCAACAATCCGGGTGGGAGCTAATTTCGTCAGGAGATGATTGCCTTGATTTAGTAAAATGGATCAAGTGTTTGATTGAGTGTTCATCCTCGCGAAGAAACGCTCGTGCAGATTTAAATAATTTGTTTATTACTACTCGCGGGGAAGTAAAAGCGGCATCAAGGACTGTAATCTCGGGTTGGGTTAAGTCGGCCTTGCGGGGTGCAGGCATTGACTGCAGCCCTGGGTCAATACGGTCTGCGGTGGCTTCTAATGATTTTGAGAATGAGGTTCCCCTTGACAAAATATTAGCAAAGGGAAACTGGCGGAGTTCGAACGTATTTTTCAAACATTATTGTAAGCAAGTCAGACGTCATCGTATTCCTGACAACGTCTCCTTAAATAATGTATTTAATGTGGTATAATTGTTGTTTTAGTCATCGAAATTTTTGATCTCACGAAATTGTGATTGTTCTTTGAGATACCTGATTGTAAGACTGTTAATTACTTATGTAGGAACATATCTTTAGAAATTGGTTTATGTTTGTTTGTTGGATATATATGTTCATTGTAACCTTCGCATTAAAGTGCCTGTACTAAAGTAGGTTGTGACATTATCCGAAATAAAACAATTTAAAATTTTTTTTTTTTTTTTTACTATTGTTGTTCTTCATGATATCCTTTTTTCACACGAAGTAAGAGTCACAGTACGCTACTGAGGCGCCGGCAGAAGGTAGAGCACGTCTCCGAAAGGTCAAGCCGAAGGCACCGAACTAAAATAGAACCGTTTTCCCCCCGAAGGGAAGAAAACGATTATTTTAGGTCGTGCCGAGGCTTGACCTGGAGTAAGGCCTTGCCGGCTTTTCGAAGACAGGTACTGAAGAAGCTGACTCGTCGCCCGCCGCGCGCGCGCCTCGGCCACCGCGGGGGTTGCGGGGGTTGCGGGGGAGGTCACTCCCCGCGCGCCCCGCGGCTAGCGGCGCCTCCACATGCCGACAGACATAGGTTTGGACAGTTAGGGCACTGTAATTTGGTAAAGGTAAGAAAAGTTATCTCCGAAAGGTCAAGCCTCGGCACGACCTAAAATAATCGTTTTCTTCCCTTCGGGGGGAAAACGGTTCTATTAAACACAAATAATATAAATCTCAAGACCATAAAGTGCACAACGGCGGTCTTATCGCTAACAGCGATCTCTTCCAAACAACCTTTAGTGTATTCAAGATCGTCTTTCAACTGGATGCATCACAAGCCTATAACTATATATAAATAATACTATCTATAGGTTTTGTTGCTTTTTTACTAGAATTCATCAGGTCGTTGGACGACTTTCTGACAAAAAAGAAGTTAATATTTGGTTGCTAATTTATCCATACATACATACACATATCACGCCTTCATCCCTTGCGGGGTAGACAGAGCGTTAACGGCCGAAAGAATACGGTCGCTATCGCCACCTCTGACGTTTTTGAGGATTGTTTTCAGAAAACATTTGCATCAATATAGTGACATGTTGTCAGCCTGTCGTCTAAAAATTGTAAAACACCAATACCCTCAAGTCCCCTAGTCGCCTCTCCCCTAGTCGACACCCGCGGGAAGGATTTGGGGTGATGCTATTCTAAGCCGGCATCACACGGCATGCTAATTTATCCATATTACGATTATCGACGTAACAAAAAAAAAATATTCTCAGAAAAAAAAGAACATTTCTTTTCACGATTTATTGTACACAGAACAGTAAAGAGACAAATACATAAAAATACTGACACATCAAACAATGTAATAAGAATTTTCTTACAGTAGACCTAGGGAAGAGATTTATTTTGGTTATGAAATGTTTTTGTCTCATGGTTGACTGCTTTTAACAAATATTATGACTAGGATGTGTCCACGAGTTTTTACGTGAATTAAAATTACGTGTAAACAATTCCATCCAACAGCTTACACAAATAAGCAAAAAGGGTTATTCGATATTACACCTCTATATTTCCATCTCTTAGGTTAATGTAACTACACGTCCTGACAAAATTAGACTGACTGACTACTAAGTCAGTCAGTGTACCTACTCGTATTTATCTATAGCAGTCCTCTAGTAGAGGACCTCTAACTGACGGGCGCCCCAGGTACCGCTGGAAAGATATGGTGGAGGCTGACTGGGCCATCTCCAAGTCAACAATTGGGTGGCGCAGGACAGGGATCGCTGGAGGAAGCTCGTTTCATTTCTGGTCACTGAGCCAAAAAACATAGTTAGTTCGTCCTCTACTGATGGGATGAATCCAGGGAGTGGGCACCAGCAATCTCTGTAAATACATCGCCTTAAACTGCGCTCTCCATTCCGCCTGTCAAGCGTGGTGAGTTTGGAATATCCTCGCAAATAGGGGAGGCCCATACACAGCAGTAGTAGTAGTCTTTTGGTGCACGTAGGCTTCTTTCAGGGTAAGTCACACCCCCGGTAGCTTGGTGTATTCCCATTGTCCCCGGAGACCGTGTCCCCGGTGAAAGTGGTGCAAGGTTGGCAAGGTGGGGCAATATGTGGCATGGGCCCACCTTGTACAGGTGGAGCAGATGGGGTAAGTTGTGGCAGAGGGTGGGAATGTGCACCTTGCTCCACTCTGCCAAACCTTGCCCCACTTGCCGGGGACAACCACACCAGCACCCACAAGGCAACTTTATCAGATCGTCTTTTGGGCCCCATAGCGTTGTAGCACACATCTTGAAGTAGTGTTATAAATAATTTCGCCTCCTTTTTTGGAGATTTTGAGAAATGGTTTAGAAAATTCCGGACCCTACTTCACTTTTTCGGGGAGGTTTCTGAGCTGATTTGGCCTCAATCCTCTGACGAGATCGTCCCGTAGCTACCGCAATGTAAACACAACCAGACTATGTTAAGCGGTGGTGTTCATAATGATATTAATGAGCGTATCACATAGAGGGCCTCTCTATTCAGAGGAATAAATTAGTTTTCCAGAACAATGCCAGTCGGTCGGGTGGTGTCTCAATAGCTAGTTATATTCATCTCTCGAGGACGGTATTTGTTTAATGGTGTGTGGTCTGACCATTGGTATATAATTTTTTTTGTGTTCATCGGTACTTAAGGTGTTCTTACACTTAACGCACAATGCAAAGTGAAAATAGCACTGCGTAACGCATGCGTCTGTCAGATCTTTACTGGAAACATCATACTAAAACACTGCTCTTGACGCAGATCCAACGCACGACGCTAGCGCTAACGTAATTTTAGTGCTGCGTTGTGCATTAAATGCGAGAACGGCCTGAAAATTTGAAGTTCTTAATTTGTTCGTAGTAGGTGGCGCTCATGCGAATGGTGGAAGTAATATATAGCAGTAATAGTTTTTTTATTGTGCTCTGAACTTAATAGATGATCTTTCAATCTGAAAAAGTGCCAACAGCGCCACCTTGTTCGGAATAGTGTCCAAAAAATCCTCATCTATACAATTTTCCTCTAAAAAAAGCAAGCAATAGGTATCTGTCCAAACGACGATCAAATCCTACATTCAATATCAGGTATCAAAAAATTCTCAATATTCCCGTCTGCAAAACATCCGTCGAATTAGATCATCCACCGGATATTTCAGATAATCCAGTCTCTTACAAAACCGTGAACGGTTATTACGCTAACTTGTTGACAGGTCTTTACATACATTGCTGGTTATGTTCTCCCTCTATTCATGTCCTCCTAGTCACACAGACACCGAGTCGTCCTACGACCTGAACCCCGGTGTCAAAGTTTTTCTACCGCCGTAATAGGTTTCTGATGATGGATGGATCGATGGATTATGACATGGTTAATTAACAATATC
Organism: Keiferia lycopersicella; assembly: GCA_029255805.1. NCBI lineage: Eukaryota > Metazoa > Arthropoda > Insecta > Lepidoptera > Gelechiidae > Keiferia > Keiferia lycopersicella. The sequence continues at coordinate 17,976,410 of JARACZ010000003.1, forward strand.
ATAGACAGCAACCGAGACACGCAAGTTCTTTCTGTCTTTTAGGTGTTTCAGCCTGCAATGCCCTAACCATACTAGAAACTTTCATCATCATCATCATTTCAGCCCTAAGAAATCCACTACTGAATATAGGCCTCCCCATAATATTTCCACCTTGTCCGATTAGAAGCGGCCTGCATCCAGCATTTCCCCGCGGACTTGATCAGATTTTCTGTCCATCTCGCGAAGGCCGTCCTGCGCTGCGCCTGCCGGCACGTGGTCTCCACTCTAGGACTCTTCTGCTCCACCACCGGTTATCGGTCCTTCGAGCAATGCGACCTGCCCATTGCCTATTTATCTTACTAGAAGCAAATACAAATTAATAAATATCGACTGAGTTGCCGCAACGGGAATCGAACCCGGAACAATTGTTTCGCAGCTGTCTACTGTGCTACATGGACAGTAATCGGCCGTTTATGTTAAGTTCAGTGTTGTCAATGGTGCCTATTCAAAAGCCAGCAATGTATATCAAATCAAGCCTTGTAGAAAGGTAGTGAAATTAGTCGTTGTAGGTACGAGTGACGATCGACGTTGTCAGTTTGGCGAAGGATATTAAACTGATGGAATCAATTCGCTTCCAACGTAAAAATTAAATTGATGTTTTTCTAGATAGTCAGATATTATATTTCCCTGTGGGGAATTAGCATCATTCTTAGATAACATATTGATATAAATAAAAGTGTTTGCTCAAATAAATAAATAAAAAATGGTTGGCTGTAAAGTCGGTTCAGTAGTTGAACGTGACAACGTCATAAGAAAATTGCCGATATTGGAATTGTTGCACGGTAACGCCTCAGAGCGAGGTAACGCATGAGTCATATTTTTTGGTGCGTGCAGCCGGCTCAGTCAAATTATAAGACGTTATCACGCCAAAAATACTATCATCATCATCAATTATAATCTAACCACCTTAACGCTTAAATGACTGTATTTATTCAAAATCCTTTGCGTGGTTTTGGAGCGATTAGCGGTGTCTATGACTGACATAGAAACTTAAAATTGACTTCATTTTAAATGTATTGATATTGTTTAAAGGCGGCTGTTCTAAAAGTCACCCCTCTGAATGAAATACGAGCTCGACACTTCTCCGTGGCGCTGGGAGGCGGGAGGTCTCCAGAGGTAAACAAATGTCAAACTCTTTATGATCCCCGAGCCGAATTTAGCTTTATTAATAATCCGACACTTCCCTCCGGCAACGGCGATGGCCGCCATTGGAGGAGCGAGTTTTGAAAGATGCATAAAAAAGTTATGAAGAATGTGAGCCTGATTTATCTTTACTATGGCGATCTATATGATTTTACCTTTAGTAATATACGAGAACGGGTAACGTTAGTAAAAATAAAATACGTGTAATAGGCTACACGACTGACAGATTAAATGAGCTAACGATATTTTGTATGAAAAACTGATAAACTGATAATACTGGTATAATGTCTATGCCGTGTAATGCCGGCTATGCCGTGTAATGCCGGCTTAGAATAGCATCACCCCACATCCTTCCCGCGGGTATCGTAAGAGGCGACTAAGGGACTCGAGAGTATAGTTGTATTACAATTTTTAGGCGATAGGCTGACAACCTGTCACTATAGTAATACACATGTTTTCTGAAACAATCTTGGAAAACAATCCTCAAATATGTCAAACGTGGCAATAGCGACCGTATTCTTACGGCCGTTAACAGTCTGCCTACCCCGTAAGGGATAAAGGCGTGATATATGTATGTATGTATGTAATGTCTACTTATTGCCAATGAATGGCAACTAATCACCCGCTGTATTGCACTAATTTAAATAGCGTCAAAACACTTACCTTCGTAATATTCAAAGATATAAAGAGAAAAATAATATATCTAATATTATTTTTCTATATTATTTTTCTGTTTATAACTTTGAATATAAGAAAAACCATGAACGAAGTCTGTAGTATTTTTGGACAATAGTTTTAGCGTATTTGTATTTTATTAATGACCCAATCAACTAACAAATTGTCACTACTCACTACGAAAACATTCGTAGCGTAGGTTGTTATTTGTACCCGCTCAGGCAAAGGCATCTTGTAAGAAAAAACTAAAATATACAAGAGGGTAGGTATATTTTTTAATTTATTATTAGACCTTCTGCAAACATTTTCGCGATAGAATAGATGTGATTTACATGTACCTCTATAGCTGCAAAATCCACATTTCCGTACGTCGACCGGCGTTCAACCGTGCCTTCTAAAAATCGCGCTCAACATCACTCAAGCTAAACGCTCTTCGGCGTTTATTTAATCGACGGAATGTTTTTACAAGATATTTCACTGGTTATCGGAATATTGATGGGATCTGCCACTTCCGGATAAAAATAAATGGCTGCTCTCGGGGAGCATTATTTTCATTTCATTCCCAGCGAAATTGATTTCGCGATCGGTTTAATATTCGCGCATATCGTTGCAATGAAAAGTCATGGTAAATAAATATTTATTTATCATCTAGACAAACACATGTGGAAGAGGACACGTCATCATAATAACGTGATAATATACGAATGAAACAATTTGAAATTATTGGTAACAGAAGACCCGTCGCTACAATAATTATGCCAAAGCAACTACAAATACCTCAAAAATTTAAATTACTTAATACGAAATAATAACAAGGCAAGAGTTTGATCAAATCTGTGTTCTTTACCTTTGCCGATAAAATGAAAATAACGGTCTTTTTTTACTTTGCTGTTATATGATATTTTTACAAACATACATACACAAATCATTTCTTTATCCCTTGCGTGGTAGGCAGAGCGTTATCGCCACGTTTGACAAGTATTGAGGGCACTTTCAGATATATTAGATAACTAGATGATATATTTGAGCTTCAGAAATATTTTAGATCTTTATAACTTTATCCTCAACTATCTCATTTACTTGGAAGTACAGTAGACAACAGTAAGATGTATTAGAAGTACAGCAGTAGGATGTATTACCCCATTCCGGTGATGGCAGTGTTACCAGCGCGACGGGAGGAAATCCCGCGCAGTCTTCACTAAAACAATCGTAAAAACCTTCCAATTTAAACGGTGAGGGAATTAAGCTCGCATCCCCACCTGTACCTCTTATCCATGGAGTAGTAGAGGTATAGACGCAGAATATAAAACTGTGGTCAAGTTTTGCACGAGGCTGATATCCGGAATAATCCAATGGGCCACCATAAAAAGGTTTGCGCTTTTTTGTATGGAGTACGAGTATCGACTCGCGTCTTACTTTTTCGTGGTAAGGCCCAATATTTTTACAGTCTGTTTATAAAGTATTAAAATGAAATAAAATGGAACTAAAATGTTGAAAAATTGTTGCCATTTTCAAACGTTATATGTCAGATATAAATTCAAGAAGTTATTAACATACAATATATTTTGGGTTTTTGTAAGTCCTGTAGTCTGCGGTCAACTTTTCCCTGAAATTTAATTTTAGAGACAACGAAATAATTACCATCACCCTGAAGATTGTGATGGATACTATTTTTTTTCTTTTAAGATGATCCCTGCAATGTCCTGATCAAACTAGTACAACACAATTTTTTAAAGAAAGGATCCCGAAAGGGCAACATTATTGTTGACATCCCGATGTCATAATGTCATGTATATTTTGATAGAGAGACAAACAATAATGTTTCCAACTCTAGATCCTGTCTTTAAAAAATCGTGTTATAACAAAGACAATAAAGTGTGAGGAACCCTTTAATGAACAAATTGTTTTCCTACAAAAACATACGTATTATTTTCTTCGGTGGTCGTCTATAACACACGTTGGTTTGTGTTTTAGGCAATCAATTCCCTCCGTAGCACACCTGCTGCTTAACGTAAACGTGGCTCCGCGCTCGGTACAATGGCGACAACTATTCAACACAATACTATGCATTGGTTAGCCGAGACTCGGAGACATTTTCGAGCGTAGTTTCCAACCAACGGTTAAAGATTCAAATTTTTTTATTTCCAATTATGTGAAAAAAAACGACTATCTTGTTAGAAAAGATCGGGGCTCGGGTTTCGACAAGTTTACGCTGGTTAAGACAGCTTTCATCAGGAGGCGAGGTCGACAGCTCACACACGCCTGCCCGTCAGCTGTGATTGCCGAACACTGGACCTTCTGAACTTTTATTTTCAAACATATTCACAACTTATACTTTTAGAATGGCAAGTACAATATTTTCACGTAAATCGATAAGTCATTGCTAAAGAAGAGAAAACTTTAAGACACTATTTGGTCGTTTCACCTGTAGTGTTGCAGTTTTGTCCACTGAAATGTGACCGTCTTAGGCCGGCTAAGGCCAGCTGATCAATATAAGTAATATATATGATTCATCAGGTCGTTCGGGTATTCATTGTTCTTTGAAAAGATGAAGTCAAAAGCGAATGTTGGCAACTGTTGCCAAAACACAACGTAGGCAAGAACCTTACAAGGGCGAAAAGTTTTAGGCTGGTTTCAGAGCGACGCGTCTCGGCAGCGCTGCCCAGCCGCGCGCGCCTCGCATTACACTAGATTGTATGTAGCGTTTCATAGTGACGCGTCTCGGGCCGCGTCTCGGCCGCGCCGCGGTCGGATCTCCTTCGATTGCCAGTAGCGTCGACTTGCAATCTTTGAAGACGTCGTTGTTGCACTCTTTTCCATAAAACGTATATACCTAATATAGTGATTACGTTTGCTAGCATAATGATTCTCTGCACTCGACCGTACACCACAACGAAGCGCGCGCGTCTGAATGTCGTTTCACAGCGAACGCGCTGCCCAGGCGCGCACCCGAGCAGCGCGCGCCTGGGCAGAGCTGCTGAGACGCGCCGCTCTGAAACCAGCCTTAATTGTTACGCTTTGAGGTCTTCTAAAAAGACTATGTGGGACACCGAGTTGTTCAACGACTCAATGAAGGGTGTCATAGTTTTTGAAGCGCCTGCTACTAATAGCAGGCTTCTGACGTGGTTACCTAGAGTATTTGTGTGTTTTGTGCTAAGCGTTAAATCTTTTGAAAATTGTCCTCCCTTAGGTGCTCTTTTTCCAAAACAACCGAAAAGCTACGCAATGTATTTAGAATGCCTGCCAACTGCGTTTCGTCCCGGCGCGAGAGCCGGAAGGTCCACTTTTCTCTGACTGTAACTCTAGTTTATGTAAAGGTGAGTGGTTTGAGCTCTCCGCGCCGACTATGAGTGGCGTACATTGTAGAGTTTACAACTATACTCGAGTAGAGCCTTTATGGGGAAATTACTCTTGTAAATAGAATAGTTTAGTATTACTTGGATTTGAGTGATGAGGTAATTTTCTCGCACATTCAGGGTGTAAAGGACAGTTCTTCGAATAGTAATGGTCCGATAGGGTACCTAATAGTGATAGTTCGATAGGGTAGTATAGTTCCTATTCGGCAAAAATATTGGCAACAAATTAACTTTATCATAGACATAAATGAAAAAAAAGAAATCGAAATCTTGACAAGCGTCGACCGGGAATGAAATCCGGGCCGCGTGGGGTACCGGCCCACTGCTCTGCCACTGAGCTATACACGCACCTGTTGGCCCTCTTCAATTTTTCAATTTATGAGAATAATTTATATCGCACTGTGAGTGCAGGAAATCCCAGAACATCATAGACACTACCTACATGAATCTATACGACAGCTAACAAAATAATGACAGTTTTACTGTGTCATTCATGCTAATGTCCATAGATAATAGTGTTAATATGTCCGAGTGGTTACAAGGAGGGCTTATCAACACAAAATCATACATACATACATACATACATACATATATCACGCCTTTATCCCTTGCGGGGTAGGCAGAGCGTTAACAGCCGTAAGAATATGGTCGCTATCGCCACGTCTGACATTTTTGAGTATTGTTTTCTAAGGTTGTTTCGGAAAACATGTGTATCACTATAGTGACAGGTTGTCAGCCTGTCGCCTAAAAATTGTAATACACCAATACTCTTGAGTCCCTTAGTCGCCTCTTACGACACCCACGGGAAGGATGTGGGGTGATGCTATTCTAAGCCGGCATCACACAAAATCATGCAGTATTTAAGAGAAGCACGTAAGCAACACTAACAATAAATAAAAAAAACATTGGACAATATTCATTGACATGAACAGGAGTTCTATAAACCAGCGGCAAAAAATGCATTGTACAGCCAACGTGGTCAAAAAGTACCACGACGTGCCTTTCGGCTTCGAGAGCAGTAGAAACTGGTAAAACCCACTCGAGCGGCTTAATTCGAGCAGCCTAAGCAAACCCAAACCCAACCGTTCGACTGCGGCTCGGCTCCATAATGTTATGTTAGATTATTTTCCTTAAGCTCAAGGACGCCAACTTCTGCTTGGCTTAAGGAAGCGTTCGAATTTGGAACGTTTGCTTTTGTGTGGGTAGTTTGGAAGTTAGATTGGGGCGTATAGTTCCCTCATATTAATCTACATCTGAAGATATAGCTATGCGGGTAGCACTGGAGAAAACTGAAAATAATTTATTAATTACTATCCGTTAGTATATGACATCCAAATGAGACCAACAACAGGTCGGAGAAGTCGTGCTTAGCAAGAGTTATAAGTACCACCACCCACGAATTATGAATACTATTAAGCACAATTTTTTTATGTTAGAATATAAATAAAAATAGTGCTTAAGAAATACTCAGGTACTTATTGCGTCATGTGGTATTGGAACGAAACTGATGGCAAATCTTGCGCTTTACATGTAAAGAAAATATACATAGGTCTGCCTTTCCTGTGACGAACAATTTACCGCTGTACTTGTAAAGAAAATAAACATGTGACGTACGCAATACCTGGATGGGCTTACGGCTTTAATTGTTACGACCCAACAATACTCACGAGTAAGTATACCCACCACACTCGGCAGTCGGATTGACAAGCGCAGAGCAAGATGATGCATTCACAAGGAACATTGCTGCATAATTGCTTCACCTATTTCCTACACCTTTTAGGAAGGCTAAGATAAATACAAAGCTACAAATAAATACAGCATCAGATAATTTCCATTTAAACAACAGAAAACAAAACCAGAAATCTGCGACCTTGCGAAACCTTAAGAAAAACGGAATATTAATGTAAGACGTTGGAGAAAGGGGCCTTTGTTCTGTAAAGGATTAGATTGAGGGCCGAGTGAGCTATGCCCCGTCCTATGTAAGCAGGATCATGGTTATGACAAACAACCACTACTACGTATGGAAATTATAAGAAAACAGGCTTGCGAGAGGCATTGGTTCATGGGAATCATAGACATGTTATAAACTCTATTTATAAAGATTTCTAAGCGCTTAGTACCCTTAGTACGCGGTACCCTTGACATTACTAAATTAAAAAAGTAAATGTGTGATTCGATACGAGTGCCTGTAATAAATATAGCAGTTTGTTCGCAGCCTTATGCATGTAAGTTTGAGTTTCTATTGATTTAAAAATTCGCCTCCACAGATGTGCCCCTTCATTCGTAAATGTAATTAAATAAAGTAAGAATAGGTTTGAGTATGAATGAATAATACTGATTGAAATGTCAGAAAAGTACGTCGTTGGTATGTAATTGCGTATTTTTAATTAATTTTAATTAACAACAAAAAAGATTTCGAGAAAATTATTCGGATGGTTATATTTAGTTGGTTTGCTGCTTTAACTTATTATTAGGTAGGTATCTTGACCTTACCTATCTAGTATAATCATAATCCTTTCAAATCTTTTCTATAATCTAAGCAAGCAAACTTTGACTGATCTGATTCTTCCACGCAATCTGTTATGGAGGACGTGTTATGAGTACAATATACGCGTGGATTTGTTTGTACAGCGCAGCGGGGCGCGAACTATTGATAAAAGATGTACGGATCATCGCTGATTTATTATGGCGTTAAAAAGGTCGTCTGTCGATTCAAGATCCTATATCAAAAGTTTAAGATTGTGGTTTATAGGATTCTGTGCAATTTCATACCATCGTTTGAATTTAAATCAAGTTAGTAAAATGTAAGTTGTAACCCGTGGTTGTAACATTGTAAACAATTAAAAGCTTTTTTTTTTTCCGCAGACAGGATTTCAACTTGCAACGTTCGCTATTAGAACTAGCGATGCTTTTACCATTCAGGCTAACAATTCGGTTTTCTATAATTGTATACATAATACGGGAAGTATTTTAATAATCTGGTGGTGGTCAATTTTGCTAGCAACCAGAGATAAGTATATTTCTGAAGAGTTCGGAGCTCACATAACTTTGGTGACAGAATTTGAGTCTACTTTTTCGAACTCTACTCAGACCAAAATCAAAATTTTATTAAAATATTCTCTTTTTTGTAGCTCTTTTTCGCCAGGGTGCCTGTCTTAAAAGAATCGTTTCATTTAATTTCGTAATATAACATCAATTCATACAAGCTCGTGCTAAAAACCACACGACTCCAACAAAGCCCCCAGAATCAAGTGTTAACCGCTTCCCGATTGACAAACCGCTCCTCCGTTCAGACACAATGTTTCGTATTTTTCCTCTAAGTGCTCACCTTAAGAGGATTACTGGGCCTTTTGGGGGGTTAAGGGGGGAGTAATTTATCTTGGTAATGGCCCCAAACCGCGACTCCGCCCCTTTTGGATCTGCTTAAGAAACCAGCAATTTCTTTAAAGCCGTTAATTTTAGGAAACATCCTTGATTTAAGGCTATTCTTTGTGGGTAAACGACGCGACTAATGATGTTGGAGCGTAGGGGTGTGAGCTAGCTGTCGCGGTTAATAATTGCTGGGACCTAGAGGGCTAGGTTGCTTGAGTTGTCTATCTATCTTTAAACGAGCAAATTCTCGGAACAACTCCAACGATTTTCATGAAAATTCCTATGCAGGGGATTCGGGGGCGGTAATCGCCAGTAGTTTTTCGGCCGTTTTGTGGCCGTTAGCGCTCTGTCTACCCCGCAAAGGAATGAAGGCGTCCTTTTCGAAGGCGTGATACGTGTATGTTACATGGATCTTCAGCTTCACAGCTAGACCACAGAACCATTAAAAAAACTGATATAGCGTGTGGCGTCCGTTGTTTTCACGGTACATTCCCTCTGGATATATTTACAATTTGGGGGAAGCCCCTGTCCAGCAGTGGACTGTTGAGGCTGTAGAAGTAAGTTTAGTTTTTACTAGAGGATTTGGCTTCTACCCCTAAGTCGTTCATACTTATACTACTGGGCCGCCCTGCGGCTACCCCCGCTGCAACTCATTTTCCCGTGGGAATAAGATGTTTTCCTGGCAAGTATTATACATAAAAACTTTCCTATTGAATACTCTATTTAAAAAAAAAAATTGAATCAAAACCAGTTGTGTACTTTTGAAGATTTAAGCATACATACAGACAGACGCGAAAAGCGACTTTGCTTTATAATATGTAGTGATAATGAGTTATACTTGTTTGTTTAAAGATAAAATATTTACATGCACAGCTAGACCACAGAAGCATAAAAAAACTGGTAGAATATAGCGTGTGGTGTCCGTTGTCTTCACGGTACATTCCCGCTGTGAATATATATTAGCGCGCGGGCAGCGCAGCGCAGCGTAATAAGTAAAAACTAACAATGGGGAGAAATATGAGCGGGGTTGTGCTGCTAAAACAATAAATGTCGTCGAAAAAATGCATTGTGACGCTGGCGGCACAGACGTTGGGAGAATAGAAGTGATATAGATTTGGGATGCGAAAATGGCGGCGGCCCGCAGGTTAAATCAGTGGAGTGTTTATCCGGCCCGCGGTCACTGACAGATTTTTATAAAGTTTAGTCCTCAAGTTCAATTTATCATTAATTCTTAGATTTCTTCGGTAGACTTCATCTAGGTTCTAGATTTGCGGATTGACGAGCGCAGTGCAAGATTATTTTAATCAGTTTTCAGGATATCCGCGGGTAGGATCGGCATAACAACTCTAGATGAAATCCTAGATGTAAATCTGCGAGACATCAGTCTCAAGTAGTCGTATCTCTCACGTATCATACGACTACTAAACTTGTGTGTGAGTTTCGTCCTCTACGATAAGCCGCTTGTACTAATAGCAGAGTAATCCTTATTTACTTAAGTCAGCATTTACGCTGAAGCGATGCAATGAGTGCTAAATTACCGAAGGCGAAATTTCCAGGTTGTCTTACCTTCATTTCCGATCATCAGGTATGGAAGTGTCGGTCTATACGAAAACCTTTCATTAACTTTTTGTTACAAAGTCAATACACACGAAACAAGTAGAAAAAAATCGCGTCGCCGATGGGATTTGAACCCACTTTTCAGATAATTTTCGGGTAACGCAAGACTAATCTACCTTATTCTTTTATCTGTGGCAGTAAGTGTGCTACAGACCGCTACGCCGGTCTCGGACGCGCTACGCCGTAGCAAGCCGTAGCAGGAAGGGCTACGAAACCGAGACGCGGGGCGGGTACCATACCATTGTGTTGTGAAAACATAATACAATTTTAATGTAATGATATGTTGCTGCAAAAAAACTTGTACAATGGGATTACAGCATTAATGGCCCAAGTTTTTTTATGACTAGAAATAGCAAAGCGAAACGCATATAAAGGAAAACTGATCACGACTGCATCCTGCGAATAATCACTTCCGCGATTAGCTTGCAGTCGCTTGCTGCCGGAATGAATTTGACATTGAGATAGATAGATAGAGAATTTTAGGCCCGTATTTATAAACCGTACTCAACTCTGAGATCGATCTTGAGTACGACTTTGAGTTGCTGTTAGTATTGACTGACAGTTGTCAAAACCGCTCTTGAGAATGATCTCAGACTTGAGTTCGATTTATAAATACGGACCCTAGTCTTTCTCTATTCGTGTTTGGCACAGAGTCAAACGCATCTCAGGTATGAATTTCAAAGTTTTCTGTAAAATTTCACTAATCGCAAAAAACTGAGTCACTGTTATCGACCTAACCCTACTGCTAACCCGGGAGTAACACTTGACAGTGTCGCTAGTACCATTGATAGTACTAATCGATGGCACTAGTGATCCTAGGGGAACCCGATACGATGTAACCTGAAAGAAAACCTAATGTTGTTGGGCACCTATATGTCGCAATGGTAATGCGACTGCCTGCGACGCAAAGGTTCCGGGTTCGATCCTCGATACACATCCTCGATATACGTACAATTCACATGTCAAAAAGTTGATATGTGAATTTGTTCCCAGTCTGGTTAGGAGTATTTTAAAGCTGGCTACAGACATCATGATTGCCACAACTCCTACTTACGACACAAAGTTACATTTCCAAGCTAATTTTATAAGTCTAGTATCTGAGTAGTTTTGAGATATTTTATTTTACAAAACTTTATTGCACAAAAGTACAAATGGCGGGCCTAATGCCACGCAGAATTCTCTATCGGCAAACCCTAGGGTAAACAGAGAGCTCAAAACTTAAAAAGGGCTCTAATAAAAGGACACAGACTTAAAAAGGGCTATTCTGTATGGACAAACATAATTATTGTACAAATAAACATTTAAACATAAGTTTGTATTTACATCTTTTTGAAGTCGGTTAAAAATCAAGTGCTTCACAGATAGCCATCGCGGTTTGTCTCCAAGAAGTCAGCAGGTAGGGTATTACAGCAGCTGAATCCGCCAAAAGATGCATCTAGCATCCAGCCGCCCCGTTGCACTCCTATTTCCGTTCCAGGAGTCTTCCTGGTAAGGACGACAGCTTTAACCCTTCGGTACTAGCAGTGATGATAAAAATAAGAATAAGAAAATTTGTATTTAGTGACCACTTTATGGTAAGATACAAAATAATTTAGTGTAGGAACTAACAGTTTTAATTGTCAATTACAGTATCAAGTCTAAAGCAATTCAGTAGTAGGTAAATAGTACATTAGAAAATAACAAGACTACGCAGCGTCTGTGTCTAAGAAGTCAGCAGGTAGGGTATTACAGCAGCGGAATCCCGCCAAAAGATGCATCTAGCATCCAGCGCGCCCCATTGCACTCCTATTTCCGTTCCGGGGGCTTTCCTGGTAAGGATGACAGTTTTAACCCTTCGAGACAAAAATACAGTGTTGATAAAATTCTACCTTGTCTGAATACAGTCGTGTTAATATAATGTATGTGAAGACTCGGTGCTTCAGAGATAGATATAGCAAAGTTTGTTATTATTATTATTCATTTATTCATAAACAGAACAATCTGTGTGCGAATTTTTAAAATACAAGATTAGTAACAGAAAATGACACAAAATAATACAAAATCACAAAATAAAAATGTCAAAATAATTTAAGTACAATGATGTCAAAATCGATCAGATGTCACAGAATTTATCAGATCAGATATCAGATCAGATGTTAAAGAAGCAGGTAGGATTATTACAACAGCAGACGCACAGAATCTCACCAAAAGATGCATCTAGCATCCAGCGCGCCCCATTGCACTCCTATTTCCGTTCCAGGAGTCTTCCTGGTAAGAATGATAGCTTTAACCCTTCGGTACTAGCCGTGTTGTGCTGGCTTTGAATAGCAACATCCCATTTCTTTCCGCGGGTGTCGTAAGAGGCGACTAGGGGACTCGAGGGTCAAATGTGTATTACAACTTTAGGCAACTGGTTGACAATCTGTCATTACACTCCCAATTCGGTTTCAGGAGTGTTCTTAGTAAGGATGACAGTTTTCACCCTTCGGTACTGACATCATTCTCCTTGCATTATCCCGTTTCTCTGTCGGGGTAGACTACCTAGCCTGGGGGATTTGACGTAGAACTAAGTCTTTACACAGAGCGACTGCAATCTGAGCTCTACAACCTGGAGGCTAACCTGACCCGAATCCTAGATATCACATTCAGCTGGCTTTGGGCGGTATACTCTTTCAAAAAGTCTACTCTACTGAAACGTCTGTTTTCTTAAATATCAAAATGTCATAAACAAGTGCGAAACATAAAAGAACGCAAAAATCTAGCTGACAAATGTCATAGGCGTAAAATACGGAAATTGAATTTTAAAAATCCAGGCTAGAACGGGGCGTAAGACAGGCGTGTAGTTCAAAGAATATGTTAAAAGGTCACAAAAACACGAAGTGGCAAGATATCAAGGCCCTAAGTCTGCTAAATACACGTTGGCTAAATGAAAATCGTTTCAGTTGGATGTCGAATGCGTCAAGAGGATTCAATCTCAGTTGAATATTTTCGGTAATTTCGTATACCATAATTTTTATACAGATAGACTAAACTGACAGCTAAGAATGCCCTTTTAAAATGTTGTCATCATAAGTCTAGTGTTGTGGTTTGACTCATTTATTTTATTCATTGAACTGATGTGAGATGAATTCTGGATGTAGTTATTTTTAAATAAATATGCATAATAAATACTTGACTATCGGTCACGTAAAATAGTATACGTTACTTTACGTTTATACGCAACAAGTTTAGTATAAAGAAATCAACAATGAATAATATTGTAAGTAATCTAAAATGTAATGTTGAATAAATTGGCATTGGTGGTTGTACGATTATTCCTTGCGCTTATAAATCCAATTTCTGTTATATTTTCTTGTTGCGTTGTGTTGCACTCTTTTCTGTGACTTCTTTCTACTGGCCGGTTGGTGTGAACCTTGACAGACAGACGAGACAGACATTGACTTGACTTGACCAAGAGGACGATCGACGGACGGAAACTGACCAATTTATTAATAGAAATTTAAATTAACCCAATTTATTTTCAAAAAGATTCAATCATAATCTTTGAATCATATAACTTGATAATTCAAGGCACAACACTATTTTTTTATTACTTTTAAATACAATAACGTGGCAACCCACCAAATGTCAATTTTAGTCTATCTGGATAAAAATCATGGTTTAGTCTGCTAACAGTTTAACCAATAGAAAAATCACCATGGGATTTGAATGACAGTTCAGTTTCGATGGCGTTACAATGACAAAATAGACTTGGGCCCCAGACTTCATTCTAGTTTTCGAGTATCGAATCCTCGTCCAGTTCTGAGAGTGCAGTGAAAGGTAATGGCTTCCGTCCGCAGCGTCGCGTCGTCTGATCCGGGACCGATATCCACCGATAGTTATTATAGAATATGCTTTCTTACCGTGCCACAAGCGTATCGGCTTAGAATAGCATCACCCCATTTCTTTACTAGGTGTCGTAATCTCAGTTTGCCTAGTGTGATGAATGGAGAACCCTCCTTTGTTCCATTGACCACTACTTTGATAGCTACTAGTGGCGAATGGCATAAAAAATCGCAATAAACACTGGTGGTGTATTGGAACCATAGAAACACTATCATCAATATCATCAAAGGCCTGTAACCCAGGATCATTGCCAATCCACGGCTTTCAGCAGGATAATGTCATCCTAAAATGACCTCATTATACCATGTCATCATCCTAAAATGACCTTATTTTGCAATATCGTCATTTTAAAATGACCTCATCCCATAATATCCTCATTGATGCCTAGCCTAGCCATGTCTCAGCCTCAGGTCTCAGCTCCACCAACTTCGCAGCCAGCCGTGCTATGCCGTCTACGTGTGCGACTACCGGTGCCCCAGAAAACTACAAATAAAACGTAAAAAGTAAAGCAGTAAAATTTACTGATTCCAAAATTTCCACATCACAGTAACAACACATGGCGCCAAAAAACAAACTATACAAGACACACAACATCACAATTTACCAACACACTTTACCAACACACTTTTCCTGTGTTGTTTTAGATAATAAGCTTTGGTACGAGGCAGACCAGTTCTCAGTACTTCTAGTCTTTTCGTGTGGGACACCGAGTCGTCCAACGACCCGATGTACCCTAGTGTCAGTGCTTCTAGGAGCAGCAGCGGCGTCGGCAGCAGCAAGAGCGTCGGCGACGGCGCCCGCACCGCCGTCTGCGTCGGGACTTCAGTCGCACTCTGTACCGCCGGTCGCGATATGTACACCTGCAACACCAAATACCGGCTTAGAATAGCATCACCCCACATCCTTCCCGCGGGTGTCGTATGAGGCGACTAAGGGACTCGAGAGTATTGGTGTATTACAATGCTTAGGCGACAGGCTGACAACCTGTCACAATAGTGATACACATGTTTTCTGAAACAACCATGGAAAAGAATCCTCAAAGATATAAGATGTGGCAATAGCGACCGTATTCTTACGACCGTTACCGCTCTGCCTGCCCCGCAAAGGCGTGATATATGTATGCAATACCAAACTTCTCGGTCAAATGGGTAACTTGGGACATGGTCGACACCAGCATCCATAACGTTGCAACTGGTTGAAAACTTTGGACTGTACATTTATCAACCAGTTATAACGTTATAGGCTTATAGCTTGTTCATAGATGCTGGTGTCGACCATGTCCCAAGTTATCCGTTAGTCTCATTTTCCCCCATTTGACTGTACATTCCCAAAATATCAAATGTGGTAGATAGAAGTGGTAAAGGATAAACAAAACTAGACACGGAAATGGAACGGACTACATGGATGTGAAAGAAGTGAGCAGGAGTTCAATTTCTGAAATGTTCGTTTTCGAAACGACAGGTATAACCCCACGTTTTATGTTTCTTTTACTTGATGTTTCTATAGTAAAAAATATGTGTGAATTTTTGAGAGTATATGAGAATCGATAAGTAAAGTAGAACGTGAAAAACAAGCATAATAAGTAGCAGATTATCGCATGAAACAAAAATTGTCTTTTTTGGAAACTGAGTTCCAGATTCGAGACGCTCTCAATGCTCATTCTTTGCTATTATCTACAAAAGTAAGCGCAATACAAAATTTTCTTACTTTATTATTAAACGAACAAATACAGGATGTAGAAATATTAGCAACAAATATTTTAAGAGGTAAATCAGCCTATGAAACTGAACAACTTTCCCCCAAGAAACATAGGTCGACATGTGAAAAAAATTTTGGACCTCCCATACAAAATGTAGCAGCCGAGCAAGTGAACTGTATGGGAGATCCAAAAGTTTTTCACATGTCGACCTATGTTCCTTGGGGAAAGTATAAGGCCATGGGAAGAATGTTACCACCTAAAATTGAACTTTAACTACCCGCAATAGATTTCAAAACGAATGAAAAAAATTGACATGCCCTGCCCGTTAAAGGCTTAAAATATTTGCAGCTAATATTTTTACACCTTATATAACTCATTATGTAGGTTTATAGCTACTGCAGCGCCACCTACCGTTTCGGCGCGAGCACAGAGCACCAAGGGCCGCAGCAGTGGCTGGTTATGACAGCTGACGGGCGGGCGCGTGTGATCTGTTGACCTCCGGAAGAAGGCTGCCGTAACCAGACGGAACGTAGAGGGGCAGACTCTCTACCAAATATGTAACAAGTAAGAAGCGTAAACCTACATAATAAGTCTGTTTATTTTTAATTAGTTGCAAATGACTCCGGGAAAGAGGCGTGATGATATGTATCTATGTATATATAAGACTGAGCTTGTGGATACAAGTCTGGAAACATGGTATCAAAGTGTTTCAACTGATTGCTATATACAACTTCCAAATATGAACGGAGAGACCCGACGGTTCCCTGGTCACAAGAGCACAACATCCGACCAGCCTGGCTAACATGCGTGTCACGACATAGTTTGTCGTTTCATATGCGCACAATGTCACTTCGGAAGAATGCGTAACTTATTC
Organism: Keiferia lycopersicella; assembly: GCA_029255805.1. Classification (NCBI taxonomy): domain Eukaryota; kingdom Metazoa; phylum Arthropoda; class Insecta; order Lepidoptera; family Gelechiidae; genus Keiferia; species Keiferia lycopersicella. Next base: position 17,993,049 of record JARACZ010000003.1, read on the forward strand.
GCAGTGAAGTTACCAGCAGAAAAAATATTGCGGTGACAAAATTTTATCGTGGCACGCATGGTGGCCATGCAGGCGGGTAACCTACACCCTTCCCTCACAGTCCTCACTTCACTCGGCCAAACTGGTCTACAATTGACAGGTTCGACTTTGGACATCATATTCTACTTCGGATAGATTCTGTTTTGCACAGATTCTGCTTACAGAATACGAAAAAGTAAACTACCAAAAAAAGCTGAATATGAAAGCAAGACTCACTTTTTAAATCTGCCTCGGATGCCTGATGATTTTGCTCGGCATCGAGTTTTTTTCATCCTTCGCCTGCAACACCTACCCATCTTGCTGAAGGCAACTTCTCACTTTGAAATTTCTCGAAAAACTCTTAATTGTAAATATATGTCATTGTATTAAGGTAATAAATACCTTCGCAATAATGCTATGATAACTTTTTTCACTTTCATGTAATTTTGGTCATAATTTATTTAGTCGAAAATTTATTGAAAAATTTATTCGTGCGTTGGAGACATGTAATAAAATTCTTTTGTTTGTGTCATTTGTGAAATGGAATATTTGATTATTCTGGCAGTTTTCAAGTTTTGTTTTTATAACAATATTATGACAGTGTTAGAAAAAAGGTCAACTCAGAACTCAGAACTCAAAGAGTAGATAGGTTCTTTTAGCCGGGGCGCGCGATTACCATACTTGTTATTGTTAAAATTGTTGACTATCAAAAAGCAAAATGTAAAATTTAATACTTTGAATAAATAATTTGAGTTTGAATTTGACTTCGTGGATCTACTATCAGACGAACGATGTGGTGCAGTGGTAGTGCCACTGCCTTTAAGAAACGTGCGTAAGATAGTGCCTTTGGAAACGTAAGAAAGATTGTTCCGTGTAAGTCTTGGTTGCTGTCTATGATTAAGTACTCATCGGCGGTCCTTACAGAAGCCTGCTACTTGTAGAAGGCGGTTGCAAAATCTGACACTAGGGTTAATTGATGGACGACTCGGTGTCCCACACGAAAAGAGAGAGAGATAATTTCTTCACTATTTAATTACTAAGGATAGTAGTATGGCATGGAAGTGAGTTCGTTTGACCGGAGGGACCCCACCTACCAAAGATCATGATATCGCAACTGGACTGGACAACAAAATTGGTTGCCATAAAAATTGACTCATCATCTTCATCCATCGGCATCAACGTATCACAAATCTTTTTATTTGTCGATAGCCTTCTATTTGCTGACGATGCAGCCTTCGTTTCAAATTCTCAAAGTGAGCTTCAAAACATTATCGATAAGTTTTCCCACGCGTGTTCTCTGTTCTCCATGTCCATTAATGCCAAAAAAACAGTAGTGCTAGCTCAAGGCGCAGAAGCTCCACATATAATGCTCGGTGGCGTTCCCTTGGACATTGTCGACAAGTTTTGCTACTTGGGGTCGACTGTGTCGAACAATCTCACACTTGATGTTGAGATCAATACGCGTATCGGCAAAGCGGCAACCATGTTTGGTAAGCTGAGTACAAGAGTATGGAACAATAAACATCTAACCACTAAAACCAAGATTATTGTTTACCAAACTTGCGTTTTAAGCATACTCTTGTACGGAGCTGATACCTGGACATCGTATGCAAAACAAGAGCGTCGACTTAACTCGTTTCATATGCGCTGCGTAAGAAACATCTTGCATATAACCTGGCAGGACAGAGTCACAAACGAGCGAGTTCTAGAAATTGCACAGCTGCCTAGCTTTACCGCCCTGCTCAAGCAGAGACGCTTGCGGTGGCTAGGGCATGTGCACCGAATGGAACCTTCGCGTCTACCGCGGCGTGTCCTGCTTGGTGCCGTAGCTAACGCCAAAAGAGGGGTTGGAAGACCCATGCTGCGTTTCAAAGATTGCGCCAAGCGGGATATGGCTGCGTTTGACATCGACCATCAAAGCTGGGAGAAGCTTGCTGAGGATAGGGACGAATGGCGAAAGCGTGTATATGATGGGCGTAAGTCTCACGACGACGCCTGGTTCTCTGGTCTCGCCAACAAAAGGCAAAAACGACACCTAAACATGCATGTTCCAGTCTATAATACCACCTTCACTTGTAGAGCGTGCGGAAAGTCATGCCGCTCCCGCATTGGCTTATATAGCCACGAAAAGTCTTGCCTCAGACACTGATTAAATCAGAATCAAACAGACGTGTGAGGCCAATGATGATGATGATGATGATGACCTGCCTGTTACTTGTTTGAGGGTAATAACAGGTACTTTTTGTACTCTTTGCATACCTAGCGTTTACGTTTTTAGCGAAACATTTTCTCCAATCCAAATCCGACGTACCAAGACTAAAAACAGGTGTTTATGTGCATTAAAATTATTTATCCTCCATAAAAATGTTCTCGAAAAATTCAGAGGTAGCAGACGTAATAATCCCCCTAAGTAAACCTGTCGGGCCAACAGAATTTATGACAATTAAAATTCCAACACAAGTAGGTACACAAGTTAGCGAGATATTTTTGGGGATACTGGGTCTTTTCTCACCCACTGCGACACCCACGGGTAGGAAGGTTCTGGAATGGCAGATGCACATTGGAATGCGATGCCTGGGATAGACTTCTGCTAAGAAGACCAAGGACTAGAAGTTTGTACGTTCGTCAGTTGGATCACGTTGGATTCAGACGACGGCCCATTTCAGTCTATAAAAGCACACCGATGCCTATGTCCGACGTAAGATTGTTGGAAAGAAAGTCGAATTTTATCCTAAGCATTCCTTTAATCAAATCTATACATATATAAGAGTAAAATAACAACAGAGTCATGTTGTATTCAGAACCCGTTAATCAGTGCCTATTTGTTTCCATACCATTATGTTTGTCACCTTCCCATTACGCTAATTGCAACGGACCCAACATATCCCGCGGGTGAGAGAAATTTTCTTGAAATAATGCCGTGTAGGCGCGGGGGGGGGGGAGGTGGCAGCTCGAGAGGGGGGGGGGACAAGGTGTAAAAAATATAAAATCGCTCGGACGGTCCGCTGGTTATAAATGGTTGGTAATTAGGGCACACACCGCCGGGCACCGAGATACAGTTACACCGAGAGCAGAGAATATTAAATATTCATTATCTCTTTTTTCGTGTGGGACCGAGTCGTCCAACGTCACTATGGAGGGGCAGTGTCAGAATTTTTCAACCGCTGCTTCTGACATGAGCTAATTAATGACCTATGCATATGATGCCGGTTTCGAATGCTCTATGATGCCAGTTAAGAATATCCCCATCACCATGGGGTGGTCATTTCTCCCGGATGCCGTAAGTGGCGACTTAGGGAATCGAATGCTTAATTTTAAAGTGACAGGCTGACAACCTCTCCTATTGCACGATTTAGCTGTAACGTTTTTCAATATTCGGAAGGGGTCCGTACTTTTAATATGATGACTTTTATGACCGTATTTTTACTTTAATTATTATTAAATTGTCCAACAGTTTGTGTCTCAACTCTTTTGTTAATTATACAGCCTTAGTTAATTTAAATTAAACAAACGAGTGTATGTACAGGACCGGCCACTCACCGATCCATCTGCGGTAAAAAAAGGACCAGCGATTAAGTCCACCTGCTGTACCCCCTGCCTAAACTTTACACTTTTTCCTAGCTCAGTTATATGTTCACTTTTTGCGCATATTATCCTTTTAGCACCGCGCACTATATCCTAGGGGGGTACAGGAGTGGGAAGGGGGGGGGGGTAGTTCACGAATTATGACCGTTTTTATTACACCCCCTCTTCACACGTGGAACCGCTTTCCGTAATAACCGCTGTTGTACAACACTATGACTATAATCTAAGGTGGTTTTTTATCATTCTAAAAGCTTTGTCTCAGGATGTGTTCACACAGTATGTTGTGTAAAAGTCTATAGCGATAGCGAGAGTATTTTTACGGCTGTTAACGCTCTGCCTACCCCGTAAGGGATAAAGGCGTGATATATGTATGTATGTATGTATGTATGTATGTTGTGACTCCATTTCATCGATGTTGTTGTAATACCTGTCATACGATACGATGTCGCCAAGTTGTCGCAAGTTTGAAGCGTCACTATGACATTTTCTAAATACAGGATTGGCATTTCCTAAATATGACATTTTGGTGATAAAACCGCTTAAATATTCAAATGTGCTTCAAAAATTTAATTGAAATAAGAAAATTATCAGAGTAAAAGTAATTTATAAGAAACTAAAGAAGTTGCAGGTACTTGAAAAATCATGATGAAGTACAAAATGCATTTGCGTAGCCAGTTGCCAGCATTTTTGGTAAAAATTCACATTTCCATCGATGGCTTTATTTTATCTTAGACAAGCGAGACAAGAAGGTACAAGTGTGGGGCCACAAAGTATGTGCTATAGTTTGTGGAAGGCAAATGCTATGCAATATTTACTATACTACGGCAGAACACCTACAATGAAATGACGAACAAAAAAAATCGGGGACAGAGGGGGTTTCATATTACGTATTAAACCTGTCACTGCGATACACAATTTTTCTGAAACAGAAATAAATTTTAACACCGTATTACAAATTATAATATGTGTACGTATGTACTTAAGAAAAAGGATAACATAAAATAAATTTTCAGCATATATTTGTTTCATACACAAAGGGTATAAACGGGTTATTGAGATTTTTCTGTCTATCCGTCCGTCTGTCACTAGGATGTATCTCATAAACCATGTAGGGATTTGAAAACACAGATCTGATGATTTATATTTCCGTTAGTAAACAACATTAAATCAAAATTGGACTTATGACATTTTGTGGCTTAGAGAACTTTACGCTTTCCCACATTTTGTGACTTGTGTATGACTTGTGGCATTTTGAAACTTGTGTCATTTTTCGCATTGTGATATTTTTCGACTTGGAACATTTTGTAACGAATGACATTTAGTGCTTTTAGAATGCTGTGTGATGCCGGCTTAGAATAGCATCACCCTATTTCTTCCCGCGGGTGTTGTAAAAGGCAACTAAGGGACTCGAGGGTTTCATGTATGTTACAATTTTAGACGACAGGCTGACAACCTGTCACTACAGTGATACACGAATCATCTATAAGGGCCCTCAATACTTGACAGACGTGGTGATAACGACGACCGTAATTTTACGATCGTTAACGCTCTGCCTATTAAGGCATGATTTGTGTATTTCGACTTATCGACTTGGATATTTTGCAAGAAGTGATATTATTTAGCTTAGCTTTGTGACGTTTTTATTCTATATTTTCTCTGTGTTTTCATGGCGTTCAAGTGAGCCCCACCGACCACGTTAAGCGCATTGTTAGCCCCCGCCGACTGCACTTTTGCGCGGGTTCGTTATTTCGAGTGCCGCCGCCTTTACCACTCGCAGATCCAGCGCCCTTGTGTTGGAGAGAACGCAGGCAAATGCAATCGTAAAAGACACCCTCTAACATTTTGCGCTTTGTGACATTTTGCGACTTGTCACATATAATTATAGCCACTTGGAAAATGTTTAGACTTAAGACATTTTGTGGCTTAGAGCATTTTACGGCTTTTTTGTCATTTTGCGACTAGTACCATTTTTGAATTGAGATTTTTTGCGACTTGGAACATTTTGCAACGAGTTCTGTTCTCTGGCCCCAAAGTAAGCCCCACCGACCACGTTAGGCGCATTGTTAGCCCCCGCCGACTGCACTTTTGCGCGGGTTCGTTATTTCAAGTGCCGCCGCCTTTACCACTCGCAGATCCAGCGCCCTTGTGTTGGAGAGAACGCAGGCAAATGCAATGGTAAAAGAAAACCAAGCCATCTTTGATATACGCTTGCGTCATTTTGCGCTTTGTGACATTTGGCGACTCGTGACATTCAATCACTTAGGACATTTTTAGGCGTAAGACATTTTTAGATATAAGACATTTTTAGACAAATTGAGATTAAGATCATTTTACGACTTTTGTGTCATTTTGCAACATGTGTCATTTTTCAAATTGTGCTGTTTTGTGACTTGGAGCATTTTGCAACGAGTGACATTTTGTGACTTATGATAACAGTGTTTCAAATTATATTCAGTCAATATTTTAAGTTTGTTCTCTGGCCCCAAAGTGAGCCCCAACGACCACGTTAGGCGCATTGTTAGCCCCCGCCGACTGCACTTTTGCGCGGGTTCGTTATTTCGAGTGCCGCCGCCTTTACCACTCGCAGATCCAGCGCCCTTGTGTTGGAGAGAACGCAGGCAAATGCAATGCAGATGGTAGAAACTAAGGACCTTGATTTGATGTAGGCCACAAAGACTTTTTGAAGCATTTTTTTAGGAAGGAGGAAGATAATGTACGGCATGAATTTGATTTTCAGGCGGGGTTTAATTTTTATAAAAGTTGGTTTCAATCTTTCGTAACCTTACAGTCTACTGTTGGGTACGGGCCTATTAGGGGGTATTGGCTGTCTCACTACGCTTGGCAGGTGGACTGGCGAGCGCAGTACAAGATGTTGCATTCAAAGGGGATACTACTGGATTGACTTCTTACTATTTAAAGTCCTTAGTTTGTTCAGTACATTGCAGGCTTAACCACCTGAAATAGATACATTGGCGCCAGGGTTTATTGGGTCGTATGGCACCCACACGACAAAAGAAGGGTCATTAAACGGCCTCTAATTGCATAAAGAACCATCACTCTCTAATATGTTCTGAAAAACACTCATATTTTAACTACAGATTAATGCACACTTCAATAAAACAAGAAAAATATCAGGCATCTGAAATGTGAGTTTTTCGAACGGGTCTATTTTTTTTTTTGCATAAGTTTCTGTAGAATAACAAACTGAGCTCTTTAATAAATACCAAAAAAGTACAAATTGAATTCAATGCCTATTCTAACTTATATGATAGGTTTCGTGTAGATAGGATAGCACGTTTTAAGTAACTGCTTTAATTCAAATTTACACTGCAAAGTCCTGTGATTGGATAATCTTTTACGGTCTAGTTTTTCACTTTGGCGTCGCTGGAAAATATGTCTTCATTTAAAACAAAATCCTCGGCTGAGCTAAGGGCCCCGGTCGTTGAGGTGGCCATATTTTATCCCTGTAATGGTTTTAAAGTGACATCTGCCCTAAAAGACATCACCGGGTTTATTTTCTTGAAAATTAAAAGCGCATTTTGCGTTTTACGTAAATAAAATACGCGTCTTTTTACTTAAACGAAAATTTTTAGGTAAGGGTCACTTATTACCGAGACGCAGCGCCATGGGAGTTTCTTCAATGTATTATGCAGTCTTGGTGGACAATATTAATAAAAGGATGAAAGATATCAAACATAAAACAGGTAGGTGCGTGACAAACTTAAAATTTAGATTTAACATACAGAATTCTAGAATTTAAGCAGAATGCTTATCCGTATAATTGTAACAGTTCGCCGCCAAGCCGGCGCGTTGAGATAAGCGGCTCACTGCCTCGATAATCGCTAGAGATGGCGACTCTTTATCTTGGTAGCTTTATTTTGTACCATCGTTATCTGCACAGGTTTTATTTTAAAAGAAAATATCGAAGTATTTTCATGAAACCTGTGTTATCTTATTTATCACCATCACATCAAGACTCTGGCATATAGACGCACGCCCACTGATAGATCTAGATCTCCCTCAGAGTATTTATTATATACGCCACAAGGCTCAATCTCGCTTTTTCCCCACTAAAAACTATTGTATTTTTTATGTCTTTTCAAATTTTAGGCTGACAGATATAACGCTGATGAATACAAAGATTGGTGCAGGGATGACAGCGGAGACGTAAGACCTCTATCTCGAACTTTGCGGGCAGCGGGGCGGTAGCGGCAGCGGTAAGAGCTTTTGCATACATTCAAATGGACTGGTTCTCGGAAACAGCGGTGCGGGAGCGGACAACGAGCTGTGCGCTCCCTAGAAAATAAAAACGCGAACTCGCCGCCGCCATTGTCGCTCCACTGCCTGCAAAATTCGTGACTGGGGCCTAACGGACACGCACAGCATCCCGTGTGAACACTACAACACATATTGCTATTCGAAAAATATTGTAAATCTTTTGAAAAGGGAAATCGAAGGTTCGTATCACTGCATTACATTTGCTCAATATTATGACAACGCGGCGGTCATGTTAAGTTTTTTTTTTTTTTTTTTTTTACATGTAATAGGCCCGCATTTGTCTGCCATCTCACCTGGTGGTAAGTGGAGATGCAGACGAAGATGGTACATGCTTGCCTAGATAATGCCTATTCACTCTTGCCTTAAAAAGGACAAAGTTATATTGTTCCGGAAAAAGATCCGCCGGCAGGGAATTCCACTCTTTAGCCGTACGCATGATAAAAGTTGAAGCGAAACGCTTAGTGCGGATTAGAGGTATATCTACAACATAAGGGTGGAACCCCAGTCGGCGCCTCGATCCTCGGAAATGGAATGGGGAAGGGGGTATCAGGTCGTGGAGTGATGGAGCACACTCTCCGAAATGTATCCTATAGAATACCGACATGCATGCTACTTTACGACGATGTTCAAGGCTCTGCAACTTAGCCGCAACCAGTGCTTCGTCTGCTATGAGCTTCTTGGCGCGTTTTTCAATGGAGTCTAAGGCGGCCAGTTGGTATTTGGCAGATCCATCCCAAAGGTGGCAGCAATACTCCATGCAAGAGCGAACTTGAGCTTGATAGAGTTGTAGAAGCTGTTCAGGTGCAAAGTAGCGCCTAACCTTTGAGAGGATACCAAGCTTTTTTGCTGCAGTCGTGGCCAAAGATTCTATGTAGCGTCCAAAGTTCAGGTCTGACGTAAGAGTCATGCCAAGAAGATCAAGGTGGTCAGAAATCGGTATGGATACATCTCGGAAAGTCGGAGTAAGTGTGAAGGGACTCCGTTTAGCCGAGAATAGACAAGCCTGTGTCTTTGATGCATTGAACTTCACTAAATTGGCATCACCCCACTCGGATATTGCCTTGAGTGAAGAGTTCAGATGTTGGACTATGGACTCTCGACAAGACTGGGTGGTTTCACTGCTAGCCTTTGCACTGGACAGGTATCTGTCAACAACCGTGCTATCATCTGCGTACCCAAAGGTGTCGGGCGTCAGCATGTCGTTGATATGCAACAGAAATAGTGTTGCAGACAGAACTGATCCTTGAGGGACTCCAGCATCTATGGCCTGTTGGTCCGAGGAGCGGCCCTCTAGGACCACTCGTATCGACCGTCCCCTCAGGAAGTCAGAGATCCAGTTGCAAAGATCAGCAGGTGCCAGACCCTGTCAAATGACTTTGAGATATCTAGAGACACAGCGAGGGCTTCGCCATGTCTCTCGATAGCCTCGCTCCATAGGTGGGTGGCGTGCACGAGGAGATCACCTGTGGATCGCCCAGGCCGAAATCCGTATTGGTGGTCGCTCAGAAGATCGTTGTCCTCGAGGTAGCCCAGGAGTCTGTTATTTAGTACACGTTCCATAGTCTTGCAGAGTATGGAGGTGACCGATATGGGCCTATAATTCGCAGGGTCAGCTCGGCTTCCTTTTTTGGGCACAGGTTGCACGTTTGCAAGCTTCCACGATTCGGGAACCACGCCAGTCTCTAGTGACAGTTAAGTAATACAAATTAATTATTCAAAGCCACATAGCGTTTATATTCCTTACATTGTTAGTTTAGGTCAATGTCTAAACACGACCGGAACTTGCCCCAATGTTGGCCCATTGTGGCCCTCAAATAATATCCACAGATTGTTTTCAGACAAAACTGAGATTCCGCGAAATGTTTTATTGAATAGCATATTAGGTGGAAAGTCGGACATGTTTATTTTTCGTATCAATTACGCTGCGATTCGTTATGATATTGTAGCATATTAATGTGAGTCTCTTTACTTGTGGTTTGGGATGGGAGCTCGAGTCGACGGAGGATCCAATGAACAGAGTAAAATGGGGAGAAAGAATCGGGTAAAACTATAAATTACAAAAATGTTTTACATGGAGATGTAACCATGTCAGAAGCCTGCTGCTTGTAGAAGGCGGTTTAAAAATTCTGACACTAGTGTTCACTGGGTCGTTGGACGACTCAGTGTCCTACACGTAAAGAGAAAGACGTCGGGAAAATAAGTTTTTTTGTACATTTCATGTACTTACGTAATCAGTTTATCCCTATTTAGCCAGCCCTTCCGCTTCAATAAAAAGGAGCCAGAGTGTCAGATTTTTTATCCTGAACCAAGCCTTTAACCTGGACTAAGCATAGGCCTCTGTATGTAACGCATCTAGTCAATCATAGACAGCAACTGCGGCAGATCAACAAGAATTTCATTCATTCGTCTGGTCTCGTACTATTCTGAATTTAGGGCCAAATTTCAAAGGAATTTTACATCAGGTAATCAACATGCTACCAACATCTGTTTCGGCCACAAATCAGCGTGCAAGTTTACGTAAATTACCCGTACAGTGTCATCGCAGAATGCGCGGTTCGGAATAAAGGTGGAGGCGCACTGTGTTGGTCGGCGAGCGATGATTTTGGTGGCAAGCACATTGCTACACTAAATCAGTGATCAGATTTTAAAAGTTTAAGTGGTCTAAAGACAAAATCTAGAATCTAAACACCCTGAACTACTTATCTGGAATATTGTTTTTTAAATTTTGGACACCCCATAAAAAAATCCTCTACCTGTCAACATTATTAGTATGGAAATCCGATTTATTCATCGAATAAAAACAAATATACTTAGATTGGTAGCTATGGGTTTCCAGAATCTAGATTTTTCTTTGGACTACTTAAAGAGGGACAACCTGAATAAATGTGTTCAATCAAGAACTTGAAGTTTTACACGCACGCTGATTTCGATAACTTTTATAAGAAAATCAACACGGACTACACTTATCAATCAGCGGCTGTTAATAAACCTACCACACAAATATATTTTTGTACTCTTTAGCAAACTTCAGGCTCGACTTTCGATCTCGGTGTGACCAGTCCTTAACTGTCATAGTTCGCGTATGTTACGAGCAAGGACAATTCGCGTAGGCCGCAAACTAATTTAATGAAAGTAAGTTTGATAGTTGCTTTAACACTTCGGCTGCTACGCAAAATTCAATTAGAAAAAGGTCGAACAGGCATCCTGAATGTGAAATCCTACTAATATTATAAATGCGAAAGTTTGTGTGTTTGTTATTCCTTTACGCGAAAACTACAGAACCGATTTTCATGAAATTTGGCACACAGATAGAGGGTAACTTGGATTAACACAGAGTCAGCAGTTACCCCGAAAAAATACTTTTGAGGGATGCTACGGTATTAAAACCGACTAGCGGGCGCCCACTAGTCAACTATTATATACGTAAAGCATCCAAGTTAGTAAAATTAGTATACCTACAGTATGGACACTGTTTGATCCAATCTTTCAGCAAAAGTTAGACGCGCGCGCGTTTAGACAGTGTAAAATTATTTAAACTCTCTCGTAGTAATTTTTTTGTCCAATCTTTCAGCAAAAGTTAGACGCGCGCGCGTTTAGACAGTGTAAAATTATTTAAACTCTCTCGTAGTAATTTTTTTGTCCAATCTTTCAGCAAAAGTTAGACGCGCGCGCGTTTAGACAGTGTAAAATTATTTAAACTCTCTCGTAGTAATTTTTTTGTCCAATCTTTCAGCAAAAGTTAGACGCGCGCGCGTTTAGACAGTGTAAAATTATTTAAACTCTCTCGTAGTAATTTTTTTGTTCAATCTTTCAGCAAAAGTTAGACGCGCGCGCGTTTAGACAGTGTAAAATTATTTAAACTTTTTTTTTTTTAATGATAGGCATGATGACAGGCAGGTCAAATGAGCCACTTTTAAAAACTATATTTTGTATGAAATTACTGATAGATGACGTCATATCTCGCTATTTCGGGTGGCGTAAAAACATTTACTACATACATACATACATATATCACGCCTTTATCCCTTGCAGGGTAGGCAGAGCGTAAACGACCATAAGAATACGGTCGCTATCGCCACGTCTGACATTTTTGAGGATTGATTTCCAAGGTTGTTCCAGAAAACATATGTATCACTATAGTGACAGGTTGTCAGCCTGTCGCCTAAAAATTGTAATACACCAATACTCTCGAGTCCCTTAGTCGCCTCTTACGACACCCGTGGGAAGGATGTGGGGTGATGCTATTCTAAGCCGGCATCACACACACGGCATACATAAAAACATTTACTTTATATATTATTTATTAATAAAAAAGAATAAAAAACTATTATTGTAGTCTGTAGTTTATTGGGATTTCCTGCACTCGCAGTGCTATATGATTTGGGTGCGATTCCCGTTCGACACTTGTCAATTTTTAAATTTTTATTTTTATTTAGGAGTCTGTAGTATTCTTGAAGAATAGTTTGAAGCATACAGATTTTGTATTTTACTAATGACCCAGTCATCTAGCAAAAATGGTATGACTTTTTTATATTATTATTTTTTGGCATTTGATCGACTTTGCTATTATTCGGCAACGAGACATCGGTCAAGTTCAAGTCACCCGCGTCATGCGTGGTGCTCACTGTTGGACTGACCATCGACTAATTGTCACTAAGCTACGACTCCGCCTCCGTCGACCTCGCAGATCTACAGTGAAGAAGCCTGCGTTTTTAAACGTGGATAGGCTGAAAGATCGCGAGGTTAGGGTGAAATATGCTGAAGCCTTATCTGAAAAGCCGTCGCCAATAACTGAGACCGGTGATGTCAGTGCTGCTTGGGGAGCTTTGTCATGTCATCTCATAGAAGCCGCTTCTGCTACTTTGGGTACGAAAGACCGACGTAGTGAAGACTGGTTCGATGACAATGGCGAGGCTCTTAAAGCAGCATTCGACAAACATCGACAGCTCCTGCGACAGCATAATCGAAGAGGTGGAAGTGTTGCGGTGGTCAAAGAAAGTGACCAAGAGTTACGCAGGCTGTCTCGACAAATAAAAGACAAGTGGTGGCAGGACAAGGCTTGTCAAATGCAGTGGCTCGCCGATACAAACCAGCTTGGTGAGTTTTACTGTGAAGTGCGTAAGCTGATTGGTGCTTCCTACCGTGCAAAAGTACCTTTAAGGTCTTTAGACGGTATGCACCTCCTGACCAGCAAGGAGGATGTACTTAAACGTTGGGCTGAGCATTTTCACAACTTGCTCAACGTAGATCGATCAGCTGATCTGCATCATATCAGTTTAATGCCTCAACTCCCGTTAGCCACGGAGCTGGACGAGCCCCTGTCATGCGACGAGGTTGTTACTGCCATCAGACAGCAGCATAATAACCGGGCGGTTGGCATTGACCTTATACCGGGTGAACTACTTAAATATGGTGGTACGGAGTTGCACACGTCGGTATGGAAACTTTTCGTTCGAATGTGGGAGGAGGAGAGGGTCCCTGAGGACTTCAAAGTGTCTCGCATTTGTGCCCTCTACAAGAACAAGGGTGACCGTTCTGACTGTAACTCTTATCGCGGTATATCATTGCTGTCAGTCCCTGGAAAAGTCTTTGCCAGAGTTTTACTGAACCGCCTCAAAGATTTGTCGGAAAAAATTCTGCCCGAAACCCAGTTCGGCTTCCGACCTGACCGAGGTACATGTGAAGCTATTTTCTCGGTGCGTCAACTACAAGAAAAAAGTAGAGAACAAGGTCGCCAGTTGTACCTCTGCTTTGTTGATTTAGAGAAAGCATTCGACAGTGTGCCTCGCGAAGCTCTCTGGATGGTGCTAGGAAAGTTAGGGTGCACAGAAAAGTATGTGCGCCTCCTAAGACTCCTGCATGACGACATGCAGTGCTGCGTCTCTGTAGACGGTGAACAGTCTGATTTCTTCCCCGTCACCTGTGGGGTGAAACAAGGGTGTGTTCTAGCGCCCACACTGTTCGCCTTGTACTTTGCAGTTGTAGTCAAAGAAGTCCTAAATACTGTTTCCCAAGGAGTCCGCATCCGTTTCCGCACAGATGGCAGTCTTTTTAACCTGGCTAGACTTAAGGCGCGCACTAAAGTCTCGTATGCATTGATTACTGAGATCATGTATGCTGATGACTTGTGCTTTCTTGCAGAATCCCCAGACGGCCTGCAACAGCTAATGTCCGTTTTTCACCAAGCATGCTGTAAATTCGGCCTGAAGATCAGTGTCAAAAAGACGGAAGTGATGTCCTTAGACTCGCATGGTCGCGAGACACTGGCGATTATGCTTGGTGAGGATATGCTGAAACAGGTTGATAAGTTTCGTTATCTGGGGAACACTATAACATCTAAGTGTAACCTTGATGCTGAGATCAACAGCAGAATCAGTGTTGCAGCTGCAGCATTTGGGAAGTTGTGTTCCAAGGTTTTCTGCTCGCACGACCTAAAGCTAGCCACAAAAATCTCTGTATATATGGCGATTGTGCTGCCAAACCTTCTATACTCCTCCGAGACTTGGTGTGTGTATCGTCACCACATACGCACTCTGGATCGCTTCCACCTAAAATGCCTTCGCACCATCATGAAGATCAGATGGTCCGACCGAGTGCGCAATACCGAAGTTCTGAGACGAGCCAATGTTGGTGGCATTGAGGCCTATCTAATGCGCCGTCAGCTACGGTGGTGCGGTCATGTATCCCGGATGTCGGAGGAGAGAGTGGCGAAGCGCATCTTTTATTCTGAGCTAGAGGAGGGCAAGCGAAAGCATGGCGGACAACTTCTCAGATATAAAGATGTTCAGAAACGACACATGAAAAGATGCAACATTGAGCCCTCTCAATGGGAGGGTCTGGCAGCACAGCGTCCCGAATGGCGCGGGATGGTTAAGAGGCAAGTCCGCGAGTTTGAGGAACAGCGTAAAGCAGACCTCGACGCTAAGCGCGATGAGCTGAAGGCCCGTCCACCCGTCGCCATTAACTATAATTATGTAAATGGCAAACTCACGTGTCCACTCTGTGCACGGGAGTTTACTGCCAAAATTGGCTACAATAGCCATCTCCGGGCGCATCAGCGCCGATCTGATTAGGAGTCAAAGTGGTCGCCATGGCCGAAATCGGTCGGAGAGATCATCATCATCATCATCATCATTTTTTTAAATGAAATACGTGCGTATTCGTTATCGTCGACGTTCAATCCGAAGACTTTTTGTATCCAAATATTGTATCTCTACATGCTTAATTTTTCTGTTTACATCCAGAACCACCTTGTAACATGAATCGTATGGTAAGTAAGCCATTCCAAGCTCGCCACCCAAATGTGTGCTGCTCATACCTGTCCATAATTCCCAATTCAACAAGATTACTTACAAAACATGAATATTCAGGCACATTTGCATTCTGTGGGTAAATAACTCACTAACTACTTACGTAAATGAGTGTAGAGTGTGGCGACGAAAAGTACCTTTAAGAAATTATTTTATTTTGCGCACTTGATGGTGTTTATGTTACTTATTCTCTGTTGGTAGTGTATCTGCTAAATTCATGGTCGTAATTCGAATAATGTGATAAAACATAATATGTAATTGTGTGTGTGTTTTTTTTACTTAGGATAGGCCTACTACTACGCATTTGTCTACTATCTCACCTGATGGTAAGTGACGATGCAGACGATGATGGAACATATTTGCCTAGATAATTCTACGTTTCTTGTCATATAGAGTGCCTACGCACTGTACTGTATTCCTACTCGTATTGTGATGCAAACATAGCGATTTGACAGTAAATTCTGTGATTACGACGGTTGTAATCTATTGATAACTTTATTAACAAACACAAAGCAAGCACATAAAATTCTAAAATAGTTATTTCTGTTCAAAACCACTAAATATATTTTAGGTACTCTGCCTACCCCGGAATAAAGGCGTGATGCACCATATGAATAACTACGTATATATCAACCAGTCCCACAGACTCGTCACCCACGCAGTAAAAGAGTTCAGTAATAAATATGCTAAGTTTAGTATCATTTCTAGACAAATCCGCATCTACAAGGGACCGCATGTACCAGTCACAAATTCCGACACCAGGTGCGTATAATACGAATTTTAGGGAAATATATTACCTATTGGCTTCATAAGCGGTTATGAAGAAGGCATGTTGATAGATAGAGAAGACTGTTGGGTTATTGTTTATTAAAGGTATTTGAGGTATTGTACATTTAATAGAATTCGACTTTTAAGTAGGTAAAGATGTAAAAAATACTTGGCCTTGACAGCCGCAACAGTCCACTGCTGGACGTTGGCCTCTACCTTTTGGGGGTTATTGCGATAATCTCTACGCTTCGCAGGCGTATTGGCGAGCGCAGTGCAAAATGTTTAATTCACAGGGAACGCAGCTGCCCCTACCCAGGGAAAATATCCCGTCACCCTTTATTACACCCACGGTTCGAAATGGGGTGATGCTACTCTAAGCCGGCATAAAAATGCTTTACAGTAATACCGCCCAAGATTGCCAGTGCTTTTGAATTTGTTGCATCAGTACACTGTAATTATTATCCCTGACATTATTTTTCTAAATACGTTTTACTTCTAAAAGGCTATCCGAACTTTAAAACAGGCATAACACGTAACATACACCGTCCGCAAACATTAGAAAACCTTCTTCCTTACTAAACGGTGGCACAAACCTAGTGAGGTATAAATTTTAATGCGTCCAACATAATGCAGTAACGTATAGTGCGAGCTATCTTTCCAGTACATTTGTTCGCGGCGCTGATCCGACAAAAATGCCCTGCTGGCTTTATACTCCTACCCTTTCGGCTTTCGCCAGTGGGAACCAGTGACATTGGACGGGTTAAACGGTTATTTTGTAGGGAATTGTAGCGAATGATAGGGTTTGTCACTATTTGTATTGGTTTTCCTTCGAACTTGACTTTGAGGTATATTTGTTGATGTACCTACTATCATTTGCTAGAAATCTGCGCAACGTTAATAATTCGCTAGTTCCTTGGGTCGTTAATAAAATATAAAAGTTGTGCATTTACAACTACTATCCAAAAATACTACAGACTTCATTTATAATTTTTTGAAATATTCAATACATACACACACACACACACACACACACACACACACACACACACACACACACACACACACACACACACACACACACACACACACAAATCACGCCTTTATCCCTTCTGGGGTAGGCAGAGCGTCAACAATCGTAAAATTACGGTCGTTATCGCCACTACACCCCACACCGTGAGGGCCTTTTTCGATGTTACATGTATTACTGTAGTGACAGGTTGTCAGCCTGTCGCCTAAAATTGTAACACACATTAAACCCTCGAGTCCCTTAGTTGCCTTTTACAACACCCACGGGAAAAAATGAGGTGATGTTATTCTAAGCCGGCACCACACGGCAATTAAATATTCAAAGTTTTAATTAATAAACAGAAAAATAATATAAAAGTAAGTGTGTATAAAAGTAAGTTTGACGCCAGCCTAATACTTACGGCGTGACGTCATACTTCTAGTTCTTTATACAAAATACCGTTTTAAACCGTTTTAAACCGTTTTAAAAAGTAGCTCATTTGACCTGTCAGGAAACTAGCCTAATTTCATTAATCTATGTATTACTACCTAAGTAGGCACTTTATATCGTAGATTTTATTTTATGCTTTTCTTTATGCCGCACTGACACTTTCACGTGACATCGTCTTATGATGCGTTACCTCGCTCTGTTATGTTTTGAATAAAATACCTAAGACATTTATTTGTGCATGTCATCTTTTAAGTGGGTATACTGTAGAGTAGACCAAGGATTTGGGGTGAACTAAAATCGGAGTTTCATTACTTTTTAATCGTTCTATTGTTTTCTTTCTTTGTTTTTGTTTGTTCATATATTACTTAAGACCATATATCAAAAACTCCTGTCTTTCACTGTTAGTGAATAGAAATGCAGCTAAAGTACCTATCTCTCTAGAGTCAACTAGAATTATGGAAAGCTGGGATTTGCGGTTCACTTAATTATTGCCCGCGCTGACTGCACCGCGGCTGCATAAAATATTTTAATTTAATCCCTAGAATGCATTAAGTGTTCTCTCTTTAGAGTTTTTAATTGATTGCTCGTTTTTAACCGACTTTGCGAAAGAGAACGGGATAAGGCAAGGAAAATGATGACGTAGGTATGTTTGCTCTCGTATATTTCAAAACCTGTTAGACCGATTCCCAAGTCTTTTTTAATTAATTTAGGCTTTTTTAACTTTGAAGGTTGGATTTTGTTTAATAAAAAAAAAATTACAACAAAAAACCTCGAGTCCGACTTGTACTTGGCTGTTTTTAAAGCTTTCGCTGCAACGTAGTTACTGATAACTTGCTTTTTCCTTTTTTTAAGTCCTAAGCTGGTTACATGTTTAGGTGAAGCTTTGAGTTGCTTAAGATAAGTGTAAAGAATGCTTGGACGGTTTTAATGGAGGTCTCTGTAAAACTTTTGAATGGTCGCAAGACACTTTTAGGTTTCTTAAGTGAAGTCCAGTTTATTCATTAATTCTAATTTAGACAAATCTGTTTTGTTCAAAATTTTGACCGTTTAGAAAGCTCAATTCAAACCTAAAAAGCTGTTATTTATACATCTACATCTACATCATCATCATCATCATCATCATCATCATATCCGTCTATAGGTAGCAGTAAACTGATAAACGCGCCCGTTCCCATCTGTTCCATTGAGTTGTTCCATGATATAACAAATGGGACGTTTTTGTCGCACTTGTTCCATTGCCAAAAAATCGTCTCAAATAAAGACCACCTTGTAGACCACAAATTCTCTCAAGTTGAATTTTTTTTTGTGCCGTGTGATGCCGGCTTAGAATAGCATCACCCCACATCCTTCCCGTGGGTGTCGTAGGAGGCGACTAAGGGACTCGAGAGTATTGGTGTATTACAATTTTTAGGCGACAGGCTGACAACCTGTCACTATAGTAATACACATGTTTCCTGAAACAACCTTGGAAAACAATCCTCAAAAATGTCAGACGTGGCGATAGTGGCTGTATTCTTACGGCCACTATCGCTCTGCCTACCCCACAGGGGATAAAGGCGTGATATATGTATATATGTATGTATGATTTTTTTTATATACAAGGCAAGCACATCACAGAGTCACACAAAAATACAAAATACTAGTAATAGTAGAAAGTACAATTACAATTCTTCCTGCGGGTGTTGTAAGAACCAACTAAGGGGCTCGAGGGTTTCATGTGTATGCACGTATTACAACTCTAGGCGACAGGTTGACAACCTGTCACTACAGTGATACACGAATCATCTGAAGGTGCCCTCAATACTTGTCAGACGTGGCGATAACGACCGAGTTTAAATTATATTTCCTTGCATATTTTTGCCATAAGAAACAAGTTTCCTGCCTTACAAATAGGCTTTGGTTCGAATCGACGGAAATCTCTCGCGGTGGCACCACAAACCCAGCCAGTCTTTAATTAAAATTTACCAATAGAGAAAACGGTAATACAGAGGAAACCCTTTGAAGCCTGAGGATAGTATTGCAAAGATCACTCAGTGACATTACATAATTTCGAATGATGTAAATATTAATTATTGCCGTGTGATACCGGCTTAGGATAGCATCACCCCATTTCTTCCCGCGGGTTTTGTAAAAGGCAACTTAAGGATCTCGACGGTTGCATGTGTATTATAATTTCAGGAGACAAGCTGACAACCAATCATTTCACTACAGTGATACCCGAATCATCTGAAAGGGCCCTCAATACTTGTCAGACATGGCGATAATGATCGTTATTTTACGATTGTTGACGCTCTTCCTACCCCGCCAGGGATAAGGCGTGATTTGTGTATGTATGTAAATATTATTTTTTATTACTCTTATGACCCTTTTTTTTTACCTAATAAAAATATGGGCTAAAAGGACGCAGTACTTTTCCTAACACCTTGTTTAGGGTAAATTAGCGCTTATTTTGAAATACCTATGTTGTTATTTTTTCTTAGTGTTACAGTATGGGGTATGGGTTTTTCGTATGCAAGACGATCTGTGGACAACCTCAGCAACCTGTAAAAACCACCCATACCGAGACGACGCCATGGAAAACCTCGTCGTTGGTGGCGCAACGAGCTGGATGCATTTAGTAAGAACTGGTACCTGGAGGCCTAGAGCAGAACAGCATGGAAAGAGAAGAGGGAGGCTTTTACCCAGCAGTGAGACGATGTACGCTAATTAAGAAAAAGATAAGGTAGTGTGGATATGTGCCGCCTGCCTTTGACTCCGTCCACTTATTATTAGATCGCAGTTTATCACAGAAAACGTCGACCACTGTTTTTTAATTAAACAATATTTGCACTCATGTTCAGCGATGAGGTAGAGTAGCAAAGACAGCTCTCATGATGAGAATATGGTTGGAAAATTAAACTTGAAATATTTAAAAATTGACTGGAAGAAGTCACTTCATGTCGGTTGTATAAGTATGCTGCATGAAGCACATTACCTACCGGCTATTTAATAACCACGTCAGAGATCTAAGTTAGGTGGCTGTAAAAATGATTCCGGCCCATGTTGATTGGGTTAGGTCGTTCGTTGACTTGGTGCCTCATATGATTTGATGTAAAATATTAGATTGTTTAGGAAATAAGTGGGTACCTCATCTAAGATTTATCGGCTTCTAAATTAAAGAGTTACAAAAGTAATGTAAACTTGCAGAAAGAAGCTGACAAAACCACCGCTCTCTTAAAAACATTTTACTTTTATTTCAGACACGAAAACGACATCTCAAATGTAGATGAAAAATTCAAGTTAAGTACCCACACTTTCTTCTCCATGAACGTAACTCTCATGTCGTAAAGCAGCTATTTCTACCCGCACAGTAACTTTCTTTCGAAACTATTCGCGCGAGAAACTTTAAAAATAAAGTGTCCACATAAACCTTATCTTAACCAGCGTTTCCGTTGAAAACTATTACATCTTTCACTCAATAAAATACGGACGCCTTTCATTTACATTCTGCGTTCGTCCCACATCGCAAAAGTCATAAATTGGTCTTGTGACTCCGTTCGGATACTTTTACTAAGATAGGTTTTGAATCAATCGCTTATTTTTGTATCCAATACTTGCAATCATACGCCATGGCGTCACTACCAGAAACACGACTCCTAGGATCTGGAAACAGTATCACGTATGGTTTGGATAAGAATGTTAAGATGCATTGCTTGCTAAACTACTTCATTTTCGGTGAGAAAGACGGATCTTTGCTGCAAAAGGCACGTTGGCCGTGTGTTTGTCATCTATGTGTGACCTGTGTCATCTATATTCACTTTGACGGTGGTGGCCATTAGGTACACAACTATGTCGGAAGCTTACTAGTTATAGTAGTCGTGATAATTATAAACTAGGGTTTATCGAGTGGCTAGTCAATCTGGTATCCTACAGAGAGCTAGGATATCCACAACTTTCTTCACAGTGGAAATGGACGCCAAAAACACACTAGCGCAAAACTTTTGCTACAACTAGTGAGGTCGTATAAATTGGACCTTTTCCCTTTATCGCTGATCGAGAAAGAAACAATATGAAGCGGATCCGACCCCCTCCCAGCGAAGATTTGTTCTGAATTACGGGGAACATTGACCTAAGTCTGTGCTTTCTTTTTACTTACTCGGAGAATTTAAGAGAAAAAATATCACACATACACATATTATGCCTTTATCCGTTGCAGGGTAGGCAGAGCGTTAACGGCTGTAAAAATATGGTCGATATCGCCATGTCTGATAACTATTGAGGGCTGTATCTGTGACAGTTTGTAAGCTTGAAAAAAATCTATGCTAACAAATAGTAGACTGTTGAGACCGGCAGATTTCTATAATGTAACATAGTATATACCTAGATAGGAAGTAAATATAATTGTCTCTTTAACTACCATGTCATATCAGGTAATCAATGTAACATAGGTCCGTATAAATTGTATTTATTTATTTATCTGTTTATTGCACACAAGATAAAACACAGTACTTAATATCTGAAATGGATCTCAAGCGCAATTTTGACAAATGTCAGTCAATACTAATAAGCAGTGCCTGTTGTGTCCATTTTATTTATGTTTTGTCCTGTAAAATTTCTTGTGTACAATAAATGGTAAATAAATAAATAAATACTAACAGCATCTCAAAGTCGCACTCAAGATCGATCTCAGAGTTTAGTGGGGTTTATAAATACGGGTTATAGTGTACTTGCGTTGGGATCTACTCAGGGCCATATAAACGTTGTATTTTGCGGATGGGCAACCATATCAGATGCTGAGCTGATTTAGGATTTTCTATAGACCAAATAACCTTGTACGAAAATATTACTCTAGGCAGACACTGAATAAGTGGCGGAAACTAAGTAGACTATAGCATCAGATGTAATAAACATCTGCCAAAAAAAGCAATTTACAATTCAGTATTATAGTGACAACGTTCGCGTGTATGAAATACGGGACATTTCCTGAACTTGGTAATTTATTATGACGAATGTGACCACCGCTTTTCGCTACGGCGGACAGTCGTCGTTTTCGCGTGAAAAAAGAAAATCCTTCACAATATTATATTATGTAATGTAAATGTTATTTTTTGGCCTTGACAGCTGGTCCACTGCTGGACGATGGGCCTCCCCCTATCGTAGGGTGTTGCCGTACTCACCACGCCGCACGCGCAACGCAAGATGTTGTAGTCATAGGGATTGCTGCTGCCCATTCCCTTGGAGATTATGACCCGTATTTATAAATCGCACTCAACTCTGATATTGATCTCAAGAGATCTCATGTAAGCATGACACAGATAGAGAAATAGCAATTTTTTCAGAAACTCATATTTACTAAAAAACATATCATTTTGTAAAAGTAGGTACATTTGTTCAAATAAATAATCAAAGGCAGTATTTTAACGCTGCCACATAGAAAAACCCTATCTAGGTATTTTGATAAGTTCAACTAAGTTCACCTTGGAAAACAATCCTCAAAAATGTCAGACGTGGCGATAGCGACCGTATTCTTACGGCCGCTAACGCTCTGCCTACCCCGCAAGGGATAAAGGCGTGATATATGTATGTATGTATGTATCAACTAAGTTTCATTAAAGTTTCATTCCATTCAAACGAGTCTCTATTATTACCATTCGAATCTAAAGCAATTTTGAAATGGCTCATATTTTCGAATTCCACTGAAGACCGATTATAAATTCACGAAACGGCTGCATTATAGAACAAACCTAGCATTTGGAATCGCCCATAAATTTGGAATCACCTGCAACCATTCTCTTTTGGCCATTATATTAACGTGCGTTAGTTTACGATAGTATAAAATTATAGATGTTTTAAAACTAGAAATTTCTTCAGGATTCTCGCATCCCAGATGATTAGAAACTATACGCAATGACGGAGCCTTTAAAAAACGATTACATCGTAAGTATTTATAATAGGTATGCTAATGTAGAGATGTGTAAGAGCTGCGAAAACCTGTAACTAGCTGATGTTGCCCAGGTGCACCAGGAAAGCAAGGTATCGTTCCACAAGAGACCCTCATGGTCTTGTACCATAAGGAGACGTGCCCCCTGAGGACTGTACCACCCTAAGGTGGATCGCACTCTCAACGCACGACGGACCGCTAAAATATCGCAGCGTTCGGTCAGGCCTATACTAGAAATGTCAATCCCCATACTAAAACCGCTCAACCGCTGTCGACGCAGCGTTTTAGAAGCGTCGTCCGTCGAGTGAGGTTTTAGTATCGGGATTGACATTTCTAGTATGGACCTGACAAAACGCTGCGATATTTTAGCGGTCCGTCGTGCGTTGTGTGATGCGCCTAACACACGAGGAGGCATCTACTAAGTATGAGCTCTTCTCTCAACTTACAATTTACCGAATTACGATGGCGAAAACGGGACATCGTAACTTGTGACATACCCTGGGGAGACCTACGTCCAGCAGTGGACTGGTATAGGCTGATGTGTAAGGTGATTTTATTTGAATGGAGTTGAGCTATTTGTGGGAACACTTAGATTATGTTTCATTCTTGAGAATTTAGCAATTATGCTCATTTTAAATAATAGATATTATCTAACGTTGGCTGGTATGCTCAATAGTCAATGTAGGTACTAAAAGCTTTCTTATTCTAAAATTCTAATGTAGCAATTGAAATTACACAGATTTCAAGAAATTGAATACTTGATAAGGTTCAATTTAAACTACCAGACGGGTCTTCGTGTAATACTATGCATAAATAATACATTTTATTAGTCACTCAAATAAAATACTATTCCGTTCAATTCATTTACATTGTTTGAGACACCAAGTAGAAATGAAAAAAAAATCTTGATTTCTATTCCATTTACCCAATAGATTCACAATTAATCATTTTAGAATTCAGATTTTCACATAATTGTTTTTTCCAGTTTGAATGTCACTTGCGCTGCTGTGAAGAATCTAACGACATCTCCTAAATGTCAATATTTGGGCTGTGTGAAAAAAAAAACATCTCCCCATACATCCCTCAAAAAACGTAACCCTCCTTATACGGTAGTCTGGTATAACGGGGCTCCGTTGCACTTGCTTAAAAAAGCTGTCAGGCCGCCACTGCTGCCGATTATAAATTGATTATTAATTGCCGTGTGATGCCGACTTAGAACAGCATCACCCCACATCCTTCCCGCGGGTGTCGTAAGAGGCGACTAAGGGATGCGAGGGTATTATGTATTACTATTTTTAGGCGACAGGCTGACAACCTGTCATTATAGTGATACACATGTTTTCTTGAACAACCTAGGAAACAATCCTTAAAAATGTCAGACGTGGCGATGGCGACCGTATTCTTGCGGCCATTGGCGCTCTGCCTACCCCGCAAGGGATAAAGGCGTGATACATGTATGTATGTATGTATAAATTGACCATTTATCAGCAACCATAAATCGGAGATCTGTTACGCATAAAACCACATAGTTATTTCCATTCTAGCGTTTGCAGCGCTTGAAGCGACGTCGAGACGGTGGTCGTCTGAACTCGCAGTCGCTGTATCGCTGAATTATTTACGGACGCGCACAAATAACCCCTTACATTGTGCGGGCTTACGTACTTCTAAGACGAAGTACAGGGATGACCAATACTTCCGTTTACACCTTATATATTTTGTTTCGATCGATCCAAAAGATTTTTACGCTCAACAATAGGGTGTTCTGTTTTTCTACTAGAATAACTTTTATAGGTGCCTGGACCCAGCTCTCCCAATTAAGCTTTAAAAGAATGCTATGCAAATTTTTCCCATTATTTGCACACATATCACACTTTTATCCCTTGCAGCGTAGGCAGTGCGCTAACGACCATTGAGGGCTCTTTCAGATCAATCGTGTATCACTATAGTGAAACTCTCGAGCCCCTTACTCGCCTATTGTTTAAGGCGTATTAATTTAGCTTATGGTTCATAGACCGTATGTAGTATTTTCCGTTTCTGTTATTATTATTTTTTTCCTGTTGTCAGCCCTAACGGCAAACGGACAATACCTCGCGAGCCAGCCCTTTAACTATGCATGCTTTAATCTGCACGCTCCGGCTCCTCTCGTTTCTTCTTATTTTGACAGAAATGCCAGTAATTGTTTATATCTACCACCAAAAAAACTAAAGGGCTCTAGTAAGTACCTCATTCGCTTAGATAGTGTCACGACCAGCGTAACTTGACCTCAATGCGACATACATGCACGTACGTGCGCGTACTGATAGTTACGCTGGTTGTAACACTATGTAAGCGAATGAAGTTTACTTAAAAAGCTCATGTGGTAAGGCGTGAAAAAACTCTCACAAAAAGAAAAAGAAATAATTATTTAAAAATCAATTTGCTGAATGGATTGTCTATAACTTGAATTTTTATAGAAAGGATCCCAAATTGGCAAGATTATTGTTTGTCTTTTTATCAATATATACATGACATAATATGTGCGGGACGTCAACAATAATGTTGCCGTTTCGGGATCCTTTCTATCAACAATCTAGTTATAATTTGAGAAATGCCCCGGAAATCAGAATTCTTTCTTTCGCACTCGGCCAAAAAATCATATAATAAAACATGATAAATCGTCTAACGGCAGTAGGTTTGCGTCTCACTTGATACACAATGATTTAGCGCGGGTTTTCTTTCGCGGCGTTATCTTTCCGCTACATTGGGCAAGACCTCGCCCTAACAACTAATGGTGCCCTGGTACTTGCGATGCTAGGGAATATCATTACATTACCCCATTTATACAGAATATGTAGAAAAACTGTAAAGTGTTTTAAGGGTGAACAACTTTCCCCAAGAAACATAGGTCGAAAATAGGAAAATTTTTGAGCCACTCATACAAAATGTACCAGTAGCCTATCGAGTCAGCTAGAATGGGAGGTTCTCCTATTTTGTCCTATGTTTCTAGGGGAAAGTTTATTGTTAAGTTTCATAGTCTAACTCACTACTAAAAATATTTGTAGTTTTTTTGTCAATAGAGGTCGTAAAAAAAGTAGCTAAGGCGGGTCGCACACTTGACGCACGACGGAGTGAAAAAAAATTGCAGCTGTCTGGCAGATCCATACTAGAAACGTAAAAAAAAAAAACTCCCCATACTAAAACTGCACTCGAGGGACGACACCGCGATAGCGCTGCGATAACAGCGGTTGAGCGGTTTTAGTATGGGAATTGACATTTCTAGTATGGATCTGACAGACCACTGCGATATTTTTGCGCTCCATCGTGCGTCAAGTGTGCGATCCGCCTAAGACATGAATCCAGGAAATATAAGAAACAGCAATGTTCCTGTGAAATTCACGACACCTTGCGTCGTTCTTGCCAGATTGGGCGATTGTCCTGCAATGTATATTTATGACTGTTGATATGACACTAAGCTATCTTTATACTGAGTTGTGTTGCAAATACGTATAATTTAAACAAGCTAATTTTCATCCTAACAGTGTTGCCTTGCCTAACTTAGAAATTCAGGCTCACAACATTGTCCACAAGCTCGTAAACTTCCGCCAAGACGCTGCTAAATATGAACAGCATTTACCTTGCACGTGATATCGGCTACTACTAGTACTACCTACTATAAGACAGGTATACTATAAGGTGTAAAAAACCAAATGCAAATATTTTAAGTAGTAAACCAGTGATGAAACAGTACAACTCAAACAGGAACATGGAAACATGGGTCAAAATATAGGACTGATCCTTCCCTAGAAATTGATTCGTTCGGCTAGTACAGACATAATCAAAAGTTCTAGACTAGCTCTAGCGATGCTCATTGTGCAAGTCTAGCGCAAGTCTATATGGACTACTAGTGGGTGCCCGCGGCTTCCCCGCCTAGATATCGGTTTTAATCCCGAAAAATAAACCCTTTAGACTGTCCCGATGGCGTAGTGGATAGTACTCCTGCCTTCTACGCTGAGGGTCGTGGGTTCGATCCCCACCGGACACAAATATTTCTTACGTCTTTTCAAATATTTGTGTTGAGTCTGGGTGTTTTCTATGTACAATATGTATTTATTTACAAAAAAAAAGTAAATAAGTATTAGTATTAGCTATCTAGTTCCCATAGTACAAGCTTTGCTTAGTTTGGGGCTAGATGGTGCTGTGTGATTTGTCCAGGATATTTATTTATTTATGTATGTGCCACATTTTAGCATGAAGAAGTTACAAACAAACACAAACTTTCGCATTTACAATATTACGAGGATTGATTATGACTACAAATTTTGTGTGGATATGGTTCACATTTTTCTCATGTTTCGATCAATGTTCCTGGCGAAAGTTCAGTTTCATGCGCTGATTGACATATATTAAATTAGATAAATATTTCCAGTAGGTTTTTTACATCCTGTATATGACTGGTACACTTTGCGACTACTATGATATGACTGGTCTTGGCTGTACCGCTTTCAGTCTAGTAGCCGGCGACAAGTTAGTAGCTCTCAACACCTACGTGCAGTGTGTATCGTCTGGCATCCTCGGAAACCATATGGTTTCTTAGTTACTATGTATGAGTACGACGATGACCGCATAAATAGGTAATCTAGTAGTACAGTAGCCTGGTTACCTTGTTGCTAGCATGCTTAATGTACATAGGTGGGGTAGGCAGAGACTATTTCCTTCCACTTGCTACGCTCCTGGTATACTTTTTTCACTTCTTCTATATTCATCAGTCGTTTCATATTCATATTCTTTCTTGCGAATCATATTATGGTACATAAAGTGGTGGAGGTACATATTTTCCAGCACATGAAACCCTTTTACAGTAGGGCTGTCGGATATAGCAATTTTCATGCGCGCTTGTCGGTTTAGGGTACTTCTGACCTGACATTTCTTCAAAACGTCCCTGATTTGGTGCAGGTAAGGTCCTTCCAATGTTTCCGCCATAGTATTTTAGGTAACGATAGGTAGATTTAAAATATTTTTTTACCCTGTCTTTCTTTGAGCGAACGATCAAACCTACCAAACGCGTTTTGACGAGCTCCAAGTCAACTACAAGATTCTTATTTGTCCTGCATGTCCTCTCGGAATGACCTACGTAATTTCTTCAAAGTGCTGTATCTTCAGGAGATAAAACCTATCTATAGCGATAATTCAAAGGCACAGTCAGCACCAAGAAATATGCCATAAGAGGGCGGACAGTCTTGCAGACTTATGACCCAAGCGCCAGGAAACGGGAAGGGTGCCGCCAGGGCCCATACTTTACTTCGTGGCAGGGACTCTCTGGGGATTTACTTTCAAATGGGTTTGTGGGAAATGGAGTTGTTTTTTTAATTCGTGCGCACTCAAACCATTGCTTAGATCCCTGATAGAGCTGCTGAAGAACTGATTGATACAAAGGTTAATAAAAAAAGGAACTGATAAATTACTTACGTGAGTACATTTCTGACGTAAGGAGAATCCACCCGAAGCAAGTCAGACTTCTGCATATAAGGTTCGGTGCATTATATATAAATGGCAAAAAACGTAGCAAAAATTATATGCAGGATGCTATACAATAACAGGCCTCCGAATACTTACATGTTGGATTCAGACCATAAATCCTTTGTACAATTAACTGTTCAATAAAAAAATAAATACAAATAAAACTATCCATAGGAAAATATTTCAGGAAACGTCAAAATAAAGACTTGGCAGTCAGCTGATCATGATTTTGCATAGGAGGTCGACCTTTTTTTATCATTTTCCTGACATAATTATGTTTCTTAAGGAAAGTTGTTCATATTTTTCTTAAGGAAAGTTTCATGGTGTGCATGCAATCTATTAGCATTTGGATGGCTGTGCCTTACATTCCGTATGATTTGTTGAAACTTTTCGTTTCTATTCATCTTAAATTATGATGTTAAAGTTTTGAAACTTCAATTCATAATTCATTTAAGTATTTCAATTTATTGTTTCAAACATTAGGTAATTCAAAGTAGTTTTATAATTCAATTTCTGCTATCCGATATAATATGATGTGTATGTGTAAGTATGTAGGATCCAAGTCACAAGTTCAGAACAATAGAATAACATCGGTCCCGTAGACCTCCCTGGGGCACTATAGTTGTGACTTAGTTTTTATTTGCGTTCTGCTAACTGTGTTAGGTCAGTTCAATAACAGGGAACACAAACTGCCAATAGTTCAGGCAATATGATAGCAATGTAAAGTCATCTAGGGAATTAAGAAAATTAATTCTATATTTTGCGAGTTTTGCGCTACAAAAAGTTAAACGCATAAAAATAATGTTTTGTTTCTAGTATTTGTTGTAATAGCGGCAACAGGAATACAAATATTTAATGTTCTATGAAATTACACAATCTGCCTCCGTCTCATTATAGATAAAATCGAGAAAAAAAACACGTATTTTGCAAATGTCCACTAACTTGATTTTTATTTTATTCCATTTTATGCGGTTGTTATAGATATAATTATAGATATAATTCTATAAAAATCATGAGATAAATCCTAATGACAGACAGAGAAGTCTCTGTAAACTTGTGACCTTTTAGGTACAGAACCCTAAAAAGAGAAATATTCCGAAGTGGAACGGAACCTACCTTAATAAATTCAAATCAAATCAAATCAAATCAAATCAAATCAAATCATTTATTAATTCATCAACACAGGTAAGAAAATACAAGGTGTTAAAATACAAAGAAAGAACGCTGTGATGTACCGTACAAGGCATATGAATATTCATGCAGACAACTATTAGAAGAAAGTAATAATAATAATACATTAGCCCAATAATTACGACACAGAAGATTTCAAACTATAAATTTAAAATAATAAAATACTGAAAATTATAAATTGTCACATTATTAAATTTACATTGTAGTAGAAGTAGTCAATAAATTTAGTCAAAGTTATTTATACCTAAATTAAATGTCAATATATAATTTTAATTACCTAATTATGTCATATGAAATAATTCTTTGATGGAGTAGAATGCTTTCTCCACCAAAAACTGATGCAAATGGCGCTTGAAGCCTGCCAGGTTATCTATGTCACGTAAGGTTTTTGGAAGAGAGTTATAAACTTGTGGCGCCATTGCAAACACGCTTTTGTGAAATAATGTTGTTCTGCAAGGATGAGCTCGGTACCGGTCGCATCGCCTAGCTCTTTCAAAGCGTCGGAATAAATGTTCGTTTGTACGGACAAATATAGCGACTTCATAAACATACAAAGATGGTAATGTCAGAACTTTTAGGTCAATAAAGTGCTGCTTGCAGCTGTCAGTACGTCTCAGATTGCAGATAGATCTTATACATCTCTTTTGACACAGGAATACGGTTTGTGCGCCAGACGAATTTCCCCAGAAAATAACTCCGTACCTTAGAACGGATGCTACAAGACTGTGATATGCCATTAATACCGTTTCACGATTCACAATTTCACTGAGCTTGTATAATGCATAGGAAGATTGGCTCAATCTACTACATATGCTGTCAGTATGCGTATACCAACTCATGTTACTGTCTATATGTAACCCTAAGAATTTGGTCACATGTGTCTCCCCAATAACTTCCCCATTATAAGTTATTTCACTGGTTATTTCTCTTTTCCTAATTCTTTGTTTAAAATTAATGATTTTAGTTTTGTCAAGATTTATTTGTAGGTTATTGTTTGTCAACCAGTTAATTATATCTCTAATACTATTATTAATGTCAGATTTGTTGTCATAAAGCACAGTGCAGTCATCGGCAAATAATATCATGTCATGTTTGGTAGAATAAATAATGTCATTAATATATATTATAAATAATAGCGGGCCCAATACACTTCCTTGTGGAACGCCTTGTTGAACAGATTTTCTTTCCGAAGAATATACAGTGTTCGTTTTAGTTTCCGGACAAAGTTTGGTGATTTGTGTAAGTTGCGAGCCTCCACTTAGGTATGACTTAATAAGGTTGATAACATTACCCCTTACACCATACAGTTCCAATTTTTCAAGTAGTATTTTATGATTGACGTAGTCAAATGCTTTCGTCAGATCCATAAATAAAGCATACATAGGTAACCTTTTATCCATCCGATTATAAACTCTATATAACATATCATATATGGCCATGTTAATTGTTTTGCCCTTTCGAAAACCTTTTTGTTCTTTAACTAAGATATTGTTGTGTTCAAAATATTGGTTTAGGGAATTATAGATTATTTTTTCAAATATTTTAGAAAATATAGGTATAAGAGCAATGGGCCGGTAGTATTTCATGTCTTCTCGATCTTCTTTTTTAAAAAGAGGCTTTATTATTGATATTTTAAGTTTATCCGGAAATACACCTTCAGCAATACATAAATTTACAATGTAACATAAAATTGGGGCAATCGTAATTGCAACAGATTTAATGGCTTTAGTTTGTATTTCGTCATAACCAGTGCTGTTAGTGTTTTTTAATTCTTTAATTATTTTAATAATGTCTAATGGGATAGCAGGACGCATAAACAAAGAACCTAAATTATTACATTTTAAATTATGTTTAGTACTACTGTGATTAACAGGAGGATGCGGATTTACGTAGGTGAAATGATCATTGAAAGCTTCGGCAATGTCTTTGGGATTTTGTATAAGTTTATTGTCATGCTTTATTTGTAAGATACTTTCTGTAGGAAAATTTTGTTTAGTTTTATTTATTATCCTCCAACTAGCTTTCGATTTATTTTCTGCCGTAGCAATATAGTAGTTATTTTGAGATTTTTGGGTTAACTTTATTATTTTATGTAATTTTTTAGAGTACATTTTAAATATATTTCTATTACTTTTATTCCGATTCAACCTGTATTTCCATAAAAGGTTTCTTCTACGCTTAGAACATAGCCTTATTCCTTTGGACAACCAACGTGGTCGTCGTTTTGCAGTATGTCTTATTCTGATTATGGGAAAACACAAGTCATAAAAAAGTTTAAAGTATTCATAAAACATATTAAAAGATTCATTAGCACACTCACTTGAGTATACGTCAGTAAATTTTAGACAATCCAGACAATTTTGAAATTTTATCATATTTTCTTCACTCAAATCACGCTTTAATGTGTACCAAGTAGATAACGTACAGTATTTTTTTACTGGACATTCTATAAGTTGGGCTGTGTGATCGGATATTCCAAATTCGAGAACTTTAGTTTTGGATCCGCGTATATTATGAATTATGTTATCGATACAGGTTCCACTATCTAAACGTGTCGGTTCATTTATTGCAAACTTCATATTGAAACCTAGTACAATTCGCTCAAATTTAGTTGACTGTTTTGATTCAATCAATCTATTAATATTGAAGTCTCCGCAAACAATAGTTTTATTGTGATATGCTAGATCAGTTAAAATATCCATTAAAGTATCATTAAATGTGTCAAAATTGGTTTTACTATTTATCGGGCTTCTATATATACAAATCACTATCATATCGTGTTCAATTAGTTGAATAGCGCAACACTCTATTGCATTCTTAACAGAATATTTCGCAACCTTTTCAATACCTTTGTATTTTATATTGTTTCTTACTAGTACGCATGAACCACCGGATCGATTTTTACGATTGTAACTAGTCGCCAGCTTAAAACCCGGTATGTCTAGTAAATCCCTGTCACTAGAAATCATGTTGTGTTCAGTAGCACAGATAACGTCAATACGTTTACCGTCACCTTCAAGTTCATCTAGTATGTCTGTAAATAAGTATTGTTTGGTAATCAGGCCGTCGAAGTTTTGATGTATAATATTAATGCGATTAAACACGAAATAACTGATTTGAGTTGTCATTTTTTGGTTCTATGTCAGATGTCTCTGTTATGTTGGTTTCGTCAATCTCATTGTTATGGGTGTCCGTATATTCGTTTGTGTTGTCTGCGTGTATATTAATAGGAATTGAGTCCGTTTGTGTGCCTTTGTCAGCAAACATAAAATTCAGTTTCATGTTTTGTTTGTGTTTAGTTTGTAGATTACTCTGGTAGGTATTGTAATCATTTCTGTAACAGATATGTAAAATTTCTTTTAATAGACAACGAGAGATAAAAGATGAGTAAAACTTGGGAACAGGAATTCCCTGACTATAGTTCATATCCAAAAATAAGCAGTTGTCATATTTTTGGCAGAGTAGTTTTATCTCATAGTTTAATTTGGTCTCATTGAGATGTATGTTTTTAGGAACTTCGCTTATTATAACATTGGTTCGAGTAGTATTATGTAGGCATATTAACAGATTTGACAACAATTCGAAAGGGTTCCTATCATTTGAACCACCTAGAACTACAACAAAGTCATTCTGATCTAGGGATGCTATTTCTTTTTGGTAAGTACTTAGAATGTCTGCCATTTTTGCATTTGCCTTCCATAAGCAAACCACTCGAAAGTCCGATCCGACCAGGTTCTGGAGTTTTTTTTTAATACCTCTGCCTTGTTGATCCGCTAGTATGTATATTCGTTTCTTATTGTTTATCTTGATTTCTTTAGTTTCTTTTTGTTTATGCATTTCTTTTTCTTTTAGCTGTTTTATTTCTGCAACATGAGGGTGTCGTACTTCAACAGTTTCTATTTGCACTTCTATTCCAGAATTTTCATCTTCGTCATCTTCAATTATAGTTTCTAGTTTTGAATGGGTTGTGTGTACATACATTTCACACGTTCTGTCTTTTTCTTCTGTTTCCTCTTCAGCATAATCTACTTTTGTATCATAAGCAAATTGTTTTGTCCGTTGTGTTATATTAAACGTGTCATCATCATCTCTGTCGTCTTTTTCTGATAGCATAATTTCCATATCTTGCATTAAAATAGTGTTCTGTTGTTTAAGATCTGCTAGTTTCTCGCAAATTTTTCTAATCTTTTGATTTAATTTCTTTATACGTTTTCTATACGGCTTAAGCTTGTTTATTTTTACTGTAGATGCGTTATTTTCAGTGTGCTCTGTTTGACTAGCCTGTTCTGTGACAGTGGTTTGTTCAGTGTGTTCTGTTTGAGTAGCCAGTTCTGTGACTGTGGTTTGATCAGTGCGTTCTGTTTGAGTAGCCATTTCAATGACTGTGGCTTGTTCGGTTTCAGTGGCTTGTTCTGAAGAGGTGCTGTGGATGAGCTGACGTCCACGATGGGAAGCAGTATTCGGCGTACTTGTTTGACACAGGTCCAAGTGTAGTTTGTGGGGATTCAGATGCTGTTGCCTATTTGTTCTCAACGGAGTGTGAATCGGAGTCTCTGCACAAATTCTTAACAAATTCTTAACAAGAAGTGTCCAAGTCAACCGGGAGCGTCTCTCAGACCTAGAAAGGGGTTTGAGAGGGAGTATTCACTGCCGATTCGATTTATTTTAATTCGCTACTAACGTACTCCAACGATTTCTCCCGTTTTTCTTGATAGTAGGGTTGTCAATTTCTAAATAGATACAGTTTTGTTTGTATTAGTACATATTAGAACTATGTTTATTCTATAAAAACACCGGATTTAGAGGAAACTCACTCTCAAGCCAATAAACGCGAAGCTATCAAGCCAAATTGAACAGTTTTTCCCCAAGGACCAATACACCAATACGAAAGAATATATCAATACCTATTGCCCTCTCATACAAAAAATCGGCTGATCGAGCAATTTTACATTGAAGGTATTTATTAAAATGTTTTCTTATATTCTATGGGGAAAGTTATTTAGTTTTAGTTGTGGAGTTTATCATTTTCGGAAAAATCTGTCGTTGGTTACTAACCTGTACATGCCTTACCAACCCTATTACTACGATATGGCTCATTGTGTCTTCTATCTCGTTACTTCCACACAGTCCTATTTCACCCTCGCTTTTCTTTGCGATACAACCCTGTCACAGTGAAACGCTGCAGGAAATGCACTTACTTACGCCTCCTTGCACTACAGATTTTAATGTAATATTGTAGGGAGCAATTGTCTGCTTCTTTGCAATTCTACTAGTACTATAGGTTCTTTCGGTAGGGAGGGTAGGGGTAATTTTTATTATATAATAAGTAGTTAGTACGGCTCTTATGATGGCCAATGTGAGGCAGTGGTAACTGCAACGGAAAGGTTTCGAGTTTGAATCCCGGTGGGGCACTCATAAAGTTGATAATATTAACGAAACCTAGGCGCCAGTCTCACAAGTCGGCTCAAACTGTAATAATAAGTTCTTCATTTTAGTGTATCTTGTTGTTTTATGTGTTCTCCTGTACCTAATTTTAATTTGTGAGAAAATAAATGATTTTATTATTATTATATTCATCACTTTGTGAATTGGTTTCTAGCCTGGTTAGGATATTGATGAACCGCCTGATTGTCCGTAAGAAAGATGGTTCCATGTTTCTATGGGCAGGATAAGTCGTAGGTCTCGGTTGTCGTGTCGGTCGTTACACAACCATGTCAGAAGCCTGCTACTTGTAAAAGGTAGTTGAAAAATTCTTACACTAAAGTTCATTGGGTCGTTGGACGACGGACGAGAGAGACCTTAGCCTTAAGCACATTTTTATGTGAAGTATAATTTTCAGTCTACCTTCTGTTTTCAGCACTTGTTATCCGCAATATAATGTTGAAGGTACAAATTTTTTGTTAATTCCATGCTTTTACAAGACTCACCCGAAAACATTAAAACTGAGAAAAAACGGCAAAAATAAAGCACAGCAATTACAGCACGTTGCTTTTGCTAATTGCCTTTTTTGCCTTAAAATAATACGAGGGATCCTCAGTTTTTACCAGTTTTCGTCGGTTTTTGCCGGTTGCCTTTTTGGGTTCAGTGGTGAGTTTGGTTTTTTAGTTCTCTGTCCCTTTTACATTTTACCTAGTTAACGATAGTGGATTTTCCTCACGAATAACAACAGTCATGATTGATAATCTGATTGATTGGGCGTTGTTGTGTGGCAGTTATTTTTTATCTGAATACTTAACACTTTCACTTCCGTTAACGCTCTGCCTACCTCGCAAAGGATTAAGTTGTGATTAGTATTTATGTATACTTAAGTCTTTAAGGAAATTTAAGCACGCAGGAAAAGTAGAGACAGAAAAAACCCCGAATTAAAAGAAATTTTGCTTGAAATAAGTTCTTAATAAAAAAAGGCAACACCGTTATAGTGAGCCAGATGCTTATCTTTCAGAGCTTTGTAATGTTTATATCGTAACTCATGACTTTTGCTTGTCAAAATTTTCAGTATGAAAATTTTATTAGTTCCGCACCTTTAATACTACGGAACCCCGACCAAACCGCAACACTCACGCTTAGCTTCGATTTATTCAGTTTTTCGGCGGAGTTTTTGGCTTTGTCCTCAACGCGCATATACGCTCATAGTGGGGTAATAAGTAAAAACTAACAAAAACTAACAATAGGACAGATATATGGCCGCTAAAACAATGAGTGTCGCCTCCCCGTTCCCACGAAGCTTCGAGATTGCGTCGTTATATGAAATTATTGGAGCCCCTCTTTCTAACCAGATTTTCAAAAGAGCGCTATGGAAATATGAAAGTCTATACGAGACTGTAATAATACCATATTGTTATAGAGTCGATAAGTTGTGGAGTGGGATGGTGTTTCCATTGTTCTCGTAATTTTGCCTGCAAAAAAACATTACCTACTGGAAATAAGATGACGTTAGGTACTTAAAATCAGCAACAAACTTTTAGTAATTGTATGAAAATAGTTTAACATGACCCCTTGAATACGTAGATTGATGTGTTGATAATCCCCTACAGCGGATCGCACCGTTCAGCCGCACTCGACGCAGCGCTATCGCAGCGTCTTCCATCGAGTGCGGTTTTAGTATGGGGATTGACATTTCTAGTATAAATCTGACACACAAACACACAAACACACACACACACACACATTCACACAAATCACGCCTTTATCCCTTGCGGGGTAGGTAGAGCGTTAACGATCGTAAAATTACGGTCGTTATCGCCACGTCTGACAAGTAATGAGGGGCCCCTTCAGATGATTCGTGTATCACTGTAGTGACAGGTTCTCAGCCTGTCGCCTAAAGCTGTAATACATGGTAATACACATGAAACCCTCGAGTCCCTTTCTTGCCTCTTACAACACCCGCGGGAAAATTAGGGTGATGCTATTCTATGCCGACATCACACGGTACTCTGACAGGCCGCTGCGATATGTTGGCGGTCCGTCGTGCGTTAAGTGTGCGATCCACCTACATCCTCCTTTCAAAGATTTTTAGCAGAAAGCATGACTACTAAAACGTCTTCGGGCGTAGGAATACAAAATTTATCGAAATGCAAACATTCGAAAACATTGGAGAGATTTTGCATTTTTCAATAACTTTACGATTATTTGGATGTGGTTGTATTTTAGCGGGGCGGTTATGACGTCACGTCGCTCACGTCACTTTATGACGCGGAAACGCGGGAAAATAAAGCTTTTCAGAGGCTCTATCGTCACCAGTCTGCTTTCACATACATTGCTGCATTTTTATGCCTTCGAAATTCTTCTTCTTCTTAAAAAACACTATCTATCTAAATCTGTTGTATAATATCTCTTATTCTATTCCTTTTAGACTGCTATCCACATATTTCTTCCCATTTCCTTCTTTTATTATGTATTTTCCTTGCATCCATAGTATAGTGTAAGTATATAAATATATATATTCGTTTATCGTTAAATTGTTATATATTTAGAATATATCATATTGCTTATTTGCATATATATGTATTAAGGTGTATTATAGTTTAAGTAGTATATGTAGGGTGTTTGCACTATCCCGCTAACCATATCACACTTTCTTTTTCGCCTAAGGGTTGCCTGCAAGAGAATGCTACTTAAGCATTAAGGCCGCCTCATTGGACCATCAAAATTTCTATGTTTTTTATGTTATTGTTGTTTTGTGTGCAATAAAAGAATATTATTATTCTTCTTCTGTTGTGTGGGACGCTATTATTTTTCAGAAGCTCAAATTCTGAAAAGCCGCAATTGGTCTCTGTACACTGCAGTCCGCAACGACTAACCTAACCACAAGTATTTAAATTTTTACTACCTACTCAACGTTTTTATAGACATGGGTATGTGTGATTTTATTAAGGTATTTGTGAAACGATAAGTAAAGTAAAACGTGTGATATGAGCACAATTAAAAGCTGATTTCTGCTGAATCTAATATTAAAGTTTTTTTGAAACTGAGCGCCAAAAACGGTTCTAGTAGCAAAGATTTACTGATTCATCTTGCTGCGTGTTGTAAAGCATTAAGTATGTAATAGAAACAAAATGCCTAATTGTATTTTCGTTAATATTTGTAGAAATGAGTAACATTATTTATTATGGTTCCATCGGGTCCGCGGAATAATTAATAGGTAAACATGCGGAAAGAACTCGAAACATCGAAGTTTTGGTTAACCATCAATGAATGTCAAACGTATTTTCGACGTCAGTAGTAGTAATATAGTAGTAGAAATATGACGTCAGAATTTTTACTTACTGTAACGTAATAAATACTTTGTATTTTGTGAATTTGCTTCTTTGTAAACTTGTGAACAAATAAGTTTTCCCTGATAAAAAGGATAATAACTTATCTAGAATTAATTGTTTCTAAAGTTTTATCATATTTTTTTAGATTCATGTATAAACATTTTAGATGGGCCGAACATTCGGTTTATGTTCCGTAATCGGTATTTTTGGCAGATTTACCGGCAAATTTTGCCGGGCATTGCATTTAACCGAATAAAAACGTAATAAAACGTAACGTAACGTTGTTTTTTAATATAATTCATTAACAAGCCATCGCCAAAACAAGAAGTGAAGCAGTATGTTGTTGTTTCTAACGTGAAAAGTTAAGTAGATAGCGAGCGGAGAGGATTGTTTTTATATGGTCATCAATTCTCGCCGAATATTTGGGTTGGCGAAGTTTTTACCGAATATTCGTCCAAATCATCATTTCTCATAATTAGGCAGAGCGTTAACGGCCGTAAAAATAAGGCCACTATCGCCACGTCTGACATTTTTGAGGATTGTTTTCCGAGGTTATTTCAGAAAACATGTGTATCACTATAGTGACAGGTTGTCAGCCTGTCGCCTAAAAATTGTAATACACCAATACTCTCGAGTCCCTTAGTCGCCTCTTACGACACCCGCGGGAAGGATATGGGGTGATGCTATTCTAAGCCGGCATCACACGGCATTCGATACACACACATAGTAAAAGCACTTACGTAAATATCAGGTTCTAGACTAAAGAACTTATACTTCAAAGGAGGCGCAGTACTTAGTTACGTAATTTGTGATGGTATCTTGCCGAGTGGAGCCGGCTTAGAATAGCATCATCCTGTTTCTAACCGCGGGTGTCGTAAAAGGCAACTATGGGAATAACCCATGGAACAAACCGCAGCGTTCCCTGTGAATATTTACAGTATCTTGCTCTGCGCTCGCCAATCCGCCTACCAAGCGTGGTGAGTATGGCAATACCCCTCAATTTGGGAAACCCATGTCCAGCAGTGGACTTTTCTGGATGCAGAAGTAGTAGTAGATAATTTACCTAGTAAGTAGAGATTTAAAACAACACAAAAAAAAAAACAAGAAATTAGTTCTGTATAAGAAGAAATCAGTAATTAACATAAGTTATCATGGTTTTTTCAGTAGATAGAATAAATTATGAATGACAAAGGTTCACAAGAATATACATACACACACACACACACACACAAACACACAAACAAGTATATGCATGCTGAGAAAACGTCTTATTCTCACGGGAAAACCATTAGCAGCGGGTGCAACCGCAGGGCGGTCAGCTAGTAATGTAATAAAATTTACTGAAAGTTTTTACAATTTCCTTTCACAGTTCGATATCGCCAGCAAATCTTTAATTAAAGGATCATGTCCAATTTACAACTGCCATAACTCATTTTCGCCATAAAAACCTTTACGTGAACTGAGCTAAGCTTAGCGTGCTTTCGTAACTGGTCCTAGCTCAATAAAACTTTGTTGAGTTTTTTTTATGTCGACTTCAAAAAAAGGTTCACAATTCGATTTATTTGTGTGTAATAATACCTACTTCGGTATGTTTTTTGTTTTCCGTGTCTCAAATACTACTTATCTAATTTAAATCATAATCAGTTTTGGAATTGTTTTACTAAAAATTTAGATTCAGAAGCTTTTATAAAGAAATGCCTGAAGTGTTTTACATTCTTTAAGTTAATTTTGCTTAGTTATATTTATATCAATACATTAGTTACATACATACATACATACATACATAAATCACGCCTTTGTCCCTTACGGGGTAGGCAGAGCGTTAACGATCGTAAAATTACGGTCTTCATCGCCACGTCTGACAAGTATTGAGGGCCCGTTTAGATGTATCATGTATCACTGTAGTGACAGGTTGTCAGCCTGTCGCCTAAAATTGTAACACACATGAGACCCTCGAGTCCCATAGTTGCCTTTTACAACACCCAACAAATTTTTTTTACAACATTAGTTACAACAGCTAAAAAGTAACCAATCGTTATATACTACAGGCAAACGAGTTATTTCTCTCGGTTTTTGTGTGGGATACCGAGTCGTCCAACGACCCGATCAATCAAAAAGAAGCGATAAGGATTAAGAGCCCTTGAAGTCCCGGCGTTTTTAGACTAACGCATTCCCCTGTTTTCTTCCCTAAGTTTGTCTCTAGAGCCATAAGTAATCCTTTTTTTAATTTAATAAAATAATCACATCACACAATTAGATTATTTGGTATAAAAAAGGCCTCTGTGCTGTTGGTTTCGGCTCCACACTTGCCTCAAAGGACCGGGTCCCTGTAGGCCCATGATTCGAAAAGATTACCAATACCAATCATCATAATAATAAGGTCTACCACGAGTATGTCTCTATTATTTTCGGAGTGCACGTTGTATAAAAACGCAGATACATAGGTTCTTAACCATAAGTAGAATCACAGTACAACCTGGAGCACGTATTCAATGAAATCGAGAAGCCGATACCAAGCTTTCGTGCGCCATCAGAATCGCTCCCCGACAATTCAATAAAATTTATCGCAAGTTTTATTAGTCCATAACGGGTTTAACGATGCCGCTGTATCGCCTAATGAGAGATATCCGACGGAATAACGGAACACGGCAGATAACGGCTGTATTTCGCGTGCCATGCATTTAATGCGAGCTGAACGCGCATCGCAAGCGAAAACATTTGATAGCTAATACTTGATTATGTGTTTTATGATTTGAAAAACCGTGCTTGGATCATACGTAACACGGATATCACACGTCATTTGTCAGCGGCCGGTCAGTTCATGCAAATAGCAAATCACAGAAACTCAGAAATCCGATGATAACTATTTATTTCCAAGTAAGGACACTTTATAGAAAAAACACGGACTTCTCGTTTCACAACCACGGCATCTGCTGTTTAGTTAGCAGGGCTGACTACGTTACACAAGGAAAAACTTCTGCTATACATGAGTCAGAGCAATATAGTACTTATAGAGCTAGTAACCTAAACCAGATGACTTACTCGTTAAACCAAGATACCTGAAGGAGACCGGTGTTCGTTCATGCCTGGATGATTCACAACCTGACGATAAGATGACGACCTGCTATTACTAAAGTATAGTTTTGCGAATTTACCTTTAAGGGGCTGAGTAGAGCTAAAAGCTACTTTTATAAGTGATTTCTACCCTAGATAAATTGCAGAAAAACTGACGAAAAAAAAAGGTAATAATCTTCAGAATATTTGCTGTAGTGTTATTGTTTCCAAAACATGATATTAGTAATTTAGCTTGATAGAAAAAAATCGTACAGTTACCTCTAAAAATCTATTATATCGCAAACTGCATGAACAAAACCCACGCAATAATTAAGTGTTTATTATCAGAATGAGCGCCTTACAATACTCTATCGACATATTGTTTTCGATTTTCAAATAACTTATTTTTGACCGAGTTATCATCAAAAATACGAAAATATCATTGAATCGGCAAGATTCCGTCTCGTTCGCACGCGCGCAGTTTGACATTTGTCAGAAAGGGACCGGTTTTTAGCTCTACTCAGCCCCTTAAGGTTTATTAGTTCAGAAAATGTGCCTGGCAAAGGGAATTTTCTATCTGTCTGTTTTTGACAAATCATGAGCTAGTTGCTGCTGCTGTCATACCAGATGTCGTTGCGTTAAGTATGAGTCACATTGATACTCAACTAGCCAAAATTAATTACTTTGGAAAGAAACTTTCAGTCAAGTTCAGCGCCATCTATGGACGCTTTAAAACTGAAAAGGCCCTAATTGACAAACAATAAATTATTTATGACTTTATATCTAACTGTGAACGCAATTTATAAATAATTTGCAAGTAAATAAAACTACTTAGCGGCAGATATGCAACCCCTTTCCGAGATAAACCCTGAAAGATGAACGAACAGAGAGCTCGCTAATCCACCTTGGTTGGTACGATGAATTATTTATCACATACCAACTCACATTTGCACCTGAAACACGCAAAAACTAACCCTAACACGAACGAATAGAAGTTGATACGACTGTATAAGTAACATGGTTGATGTGTAACTGCAAACTTACATTTGCATTTTAAATACAGAAAAAGGCAACGGGAGTATAGCCGGTGAATCAAGAATTAAGTGAATATAAATGATATTTTCTACTCTAAAGGTACACAGCTGCTTATAAATGGAATAAGCTACCGTAAGGCGCAACCCACACGACGGACACTGCGCATTTTTAGCACATGCGTCTGGCGTCATGCGTAAGGCAAGTTTCGTAAACTAAAACTGACGCTGACGCATCACCAATGGATAGACTTGCGATGTTTGAAAGATCATCTGTTGACGCAGATTCACGTGTCCCCCTGCGTATTCACGTAAGTATGAGATTTTTTTAAAATTTCTTTGCAGACACATGCGTTACGTATGCGCTAAGATAGCGCTTCGTTGTGCGTTAAGTGCGAAAACCACCTAAAGTCGATTCAGTCTATCGAAATACATTCTTTGTATATGTTTTTACCACTGATACAGTGCTATGTTCTTTGCAAGAACATTTTCGAAGAATCAGAACACCAAATTAATTACTGACTTGATCTTTATGTGTAACTCGATGTGATGTTGATAGTACGGAAACTATGTTTTCAATCAATACGTAACATAAAGTCGCTTTTTCTGCTTCTCTGTCATTGTGACAGTTAACTGCTACACCGCCGCCGCAACAGCTAACTTCTCCTATAACGCAACGGATTTTGGTGCCTTAGTTGAGAATTACTCATTCTCACAGAATAACGATTAGCAGTGGGTACACTGGATCGTTGGACGACTCGGTGTCCCCTACGAAAAGAAAAAGAAGTGGGTACAACTGCTAAGCGAACCGCTAGTAAATATATTTTCAATAAAACTCATTAAGTACGCTCTACATCGTGCGTGTGCGCCTATAAAATATTATGGGCAGGTAGTTCATTAGATTGTTATTGCTCGGTATACGAGGCAGTATTTTCACACACAAAAAACGCGCTTAGCCTAAGGTTCGGCGGTTTTAATATGGAGATTGACGTTTCTAGTATTGATTTGACAGACGCGAGCGTTACGC
This sequence comes from Keiferia lycopersicella, assembly GCA_029255805.1. Classification (NCBI taxonomy): domain Eukaryota; kingdom Metazoa; phylum Arthropoda; class Insecta; order Lepidoptera; family Gelechiidae; genus Keiferia; species Keiferia lycopersicella. The sequence goes on from JARACZ010000003.1 coordinate 18,036,939, forward strand.
AGCGTTATTTTAGCGCTTCGTTGTCCGTTAAGTGCAGCCTTACTTGTCCACGCATACATACTATTTGGAATACAACCCTTCTTTTGAGGCGGTCGGGTAAAACAGAATGATATACCATTATCATTTGCTACTAAAATTCAAATAACAGCTTTATAAAATTGTGACTTTTGGAAGTTATAGCGTAATGGAGTATTTTAGGATTCTGGTTCTCGTTTCGTAGTAACGCTTATCTAGAAAAAAAAATAGTTTTTATATTATAGACACACACATACACATATCACGCCATTATCCCTTGCGGGGTTGGCAGAGCGTTAACAGTCGTTATCGCCACGTCTGACAAATATTGAGGGCCCTTTCAGATAATCCCTGCATCACTATAGTGACTGATATCTGACACTAGGGTTCATCGGGATTTGATTAGATTAGATAGATTGTCAGCCTGTCGCCTAAAATTGCAATACACATGAAACCCTTGAGACCCTTAGTCGGCTTTTACGACACCCACGAGAAAGAAATGGGGTGATGCTGTTTTAAGCCAGCATCACACGGCAAAAACATCACTAAAATTCAAATATGAGTTATATAAAATTGTGACTGTTAGAAATTATGGCGTAAGGGAGTATTTTAGGATTCTGGTTCTCGTTTCGCAGTAACGCTTATCTAGTAGAGAGGTTTACGATCGCACCACGAGTAAAACGTTAATCGGGTCGCGAACTCCAGATTATCCTGCGGCAGGGTTGCCAGCTGGAAAAAAAATTAGGTTTTTTTTACAGGATGTAAAAAACAACTGGGATGAACCAATTCATGAAACTGAACCACTTTCCCCAAGAAATATAGATAAATAGATATTTTTTGTTGCTTATTACAAACACAATATTAAAACAAAACGGCACAAAAAAGTATTACTAAAAGCAAAGGCGGCCAATGTAGGTCGAAATATGGAAAAATATTTTGGACCTCCCATTTAAAATGTACCAGCCAGCCAAATTAATTTGTATGGGGTCCAAAAATAAATTATAAATTAAGATATTTTAGACCAATGCATATAGCTCAAATAGAAAAATGTAATGTATCCACATGCCAACCAAATACTTATTTCGGAATTCTGAGATTGTTACAAATTGTCGAAATAGTAAGTGCCTTTTTTGTTCAAAATTTATTTAATGTAGTTGGCTAGAGAACTGTGACACTAGAGTTCAACGGGTCGTTAGTCGCCTTGGTGACCTAAATAAAAAAAAAAGCCTAATTCTATTGGTTAATCAAGTGCCACCCCTAATGTAAGAAAAGCTGAGACGCAGCCGTATATCAGATCGCTAATGGATTTAAAACTGAGCCCGGCCCGCCCTTCGGACCATTTGTTCCCACTACACTGCCATTGTCGTTTATATTTCATTTCTATTATTCAAGCATCTAATTTTAGACTATTTTCTTAGTAATAATTCTTAAAGAAAATCAAGAAAAATTTTCTGACTGTCTCTTTACTGTGTAGTGTAGCCGACGCGTAGCCCGTGGTACGAGTATGCTACGAGGATGCTACGATTGCTACGATTAAATCAGCTAGATTATGGTTTCGAAACTTAGAACCTTAACGTATACTATTTAAACTATTTCTTAAACTAAAAGTCTTACTGGTTATTACTGGTTATTTTAAAGAACTGTACGTTTTCTTTAAAGGTCAATTTTTGACCTTGTAGCACAGTTTCCTAATCATTCAAGTTGCGGATTGGTTGAAAGATCATCATCATTCTCCTTGCCTTATCCCGTTTCTCTGTCAGGGTAGGCTACATAACCTAGAGGATTTACGTGGAACCAAGTTTTTACACAGAGCGACTGCCATCTGACCTCTGTAGCTAAATATATACTTTTGTCTTTATTAGGATATTGCACCCGTTTCAGTAGTAGGTCTCTTTTCGTATGGAACACCGAGTCGTCTAACGACTCAATGAGGCCTAGTATCAAAATTTTCCACCGCCTTCTACAAGTAGCAGGCTTCTGACAAGGTTGTGTAGCGACCGCCGTCTACGTAATCATAGACAGCAACCGGGACCTACGGCATTACACAGAACACGGAACTATCTTTCTTAAGGGTAATCGTGTGGTTCAGCCCACAATGTCTTAACCAGACTGGGAACAAAATCACAAAGTGATAAATATGAACTTTATTAGTGATCCAACAAAAAAAAACCCGGGTCCTTCTGCGACAAAGGCAGTCGCACTACCACTGCGCCACATCGGTCGTCGTAAGTAGTAGGTTATAAAATATCGTAATTATTAGTAAAATTTACGTAAATTGCAAGTATAGTATGTACAAGTGCACTTCTGGAAATGGCTAGTGTCGGCTCATGAATATTCACCGGAATTGCACCGCGGGCGAAGTATGGCAGAAAAGTGGTGTCAAGCATAAAAGCATTTTAAATTATGTGTTATGAATACGATTATGAATTCGCGTAAAAATATCTTTTATTCGTTGAAGTGGCTGGAATTCAAAAGCGTTTTTCTAGTGAAAGCGTGCCAAGTTATGCCGCTAGCAAGATTCGTACTTTCTTCCTACGATCTTATTTTTAGGGCTACCGCCTTGATACCTGTCAGACTACGCTAGCTATGCTAACTGTCATTACGAGTATTATCTAGTGCTATAGTTTTTCATCACCTTACAAATCAAAAAATTGTATAAAATGAAGTTTTTGTGTGTCTTTGTATGTCTGTCTTTCATGGACACCGATATCTCTTTACTCTCTTTTTTGGAATAGGTAGGGTGAATCAAGAGGAAGGTTTAACGAGGCGTTTTACATACATGCATATATCACGCCTTTATCCCTCGCGGGGTAGGCAGAGCATTAACAGCCGTAAGAATACGGTCGCTATCGCCACGTCTGACATTTTTGAGGATTGTTTTCCAAGGTTGTTTCAGAAAACATGTGTATCACTATGGTAACAGGTTGTCAGCCTGTCGCCTAAAAATTGTAATACACTAATACTCTTGAGTCTCTTAGTCGCCTCTTACGACACCCACGGGAAGAATGTGGGGTGATGCTATTCTAAGCCGGCATCACACCTTTATGTTGATGATTGTAATTATCTTGCCACTATAGTGATACACGAATTATCTGAAAAGGCCCTCTACATTTGTCAGACGTGGCCATAGCGACCGTATTTTTATGGCCGTTAACGCACTACCTACCTACGAGGGATATAGGTGTGGTATGTGTATGTGTGTATTTGTATCTTGCTCTGTGGCTTCGACTAAACAATTAACTACCATTTTACAGTTAAAGTTTAAACCGTCGTTTTGTTTTAACGACCTTCAAATGTATTTAACTTGTTCTAACACACCAAGGACATAAATGAACATCGATACACATAAGGTAAAATAAGGTATAGGTATAAAGTCAGATCATGTACGTGTGTGTTTCATTAATTGAAATCACAGTCATATTATAAATACAAACACAAATCGCGTCTTTATCCCTGACGGGGAAGGCAGTAGTAATTATAGACTATTTAAACATTTACATCACATCATCACATCAGTCTATAGCAGTCCACTGCTAGACTAGGACTTTCTCTAAATACTTACTTATTTATTTATTTATTTATTTATTTATTTATGTATTTTAGGAAAAACCTCAGCTTACAATATCTTAAATAGATCTTATAATAAACACAGAAAGCCATTTATGGTTTCTCACTAATAGAAACAAGTTATAAATTATAACATATCGGCAGTTAACAGAAACTGATTGACAATTAATTTAAAAAACAAACAACATTTCAACCAAAACACTATTAAAATATTGCTTACCTACTCATTATTAAAGAACAGGGTACTGATAAGACGTCTCGCTGTTGCCGCACTCGTATTAAATAGATCTAGATCTAGTTTAGAAAAAAGTTCATTAAATTTGCTGCTCGCTCGGTACAAGAAACTATTTTGCCTATAATTAGTAGACGCGGATGATAAGGCCAATGGTATTTTATGACGATATGACCGAGGCACTTTAATGTTCAACTTACTCAAAAGATCTGGACAATCAACTGAATTGTTAGTTATTTTTAGGAGAAAAACTGTATCAGCAACATTACGACGCGTCTCCAGAGGTAACAGATGGAATTTCCTACACAGGTTGTGATACTCATTGGTATGGTATTGAAATTTTACGATTGTTATAACTAATGAGGCAAATAGTAGTCATCCTCGTTAAAAAAGGTGTTTAGAGAATTGTATCCTACACTGTATAAGAACATTATTTACTCTGTGCGTGTAATTTGTGACATCATCATCACTACTCATATACAGAGAATGAGAAAGAGATAGTGAAAGAGAGAGAGACAGAGATATTTATATCAACAATGCAAACTAGACACCCTTATTACACCTATACTACAACCGGAACACGTTTATTTGCAACCGCCGCGTCACCACCGCGCTATCGCGCGTCAACGCGGCGCGCTTGCAAATCGCGCGATTATGCCGCCGCGGCGTCTATCGCCCGCGTTTAAGGCGAGCAATAAAACAATTAGGGTGTCATAGAGCCTCGCTACAGTTGAATTCGCGAGGCAAAGATTAAAGACATCAAGAGTCAAAAATTAAGACAGAGGATTCGTACAATGAAACGCTGTTATGGCGCATCCGTAAAGCGTGCGTCTGTCAGATGCAAGGATTTTTTTTACCAAGGTCAATGCATGAACTTGCGTAAACCTCAGTGTATGGAGAATTTGAAATTTCCGTTTATCTGATAGACGCTTGCTCTACGAATACGCTAAAAATGCGCAGCGTCGTGCGCAAGATGTGGAATTTGCCATAGTGAACCATCGGAGTTTTTTTCGCAGAATTTTTACTGATATATTGTAAATTTGGCATTGTTAAGCTTACGCACAGGCCCATGGCACAGGCAAAGGCATGTATGACCTTAAAAGCACGGTTACAATCATTAATATGCTGCTGTTTGTCAAGCAATCTAACTCCTAGCAGTACACGGTAGAAAAACTCTTGACACTGGGGTATATCGAGTTGCGGGACGACTCGGTACCCTACTAGAAAAATAGAAAGATAAAGCAATGAAGCTTATAAGTTCTTCTGGGAAAATTAGTATTTAAGGGATGGGTCACCACGGCTGAGAGTCAGTCGGCTGATTAGTCAATTTTCGTTAAATATGTAAATTTTTTTTGAAGCAGTCTTCGCACTATCCGAGACCACTTCGTGATTGATTTTTCCTCAGGTAGATTCCAAGCTTAACGTAGATTTCGAACACAAAGACAACAACAGGTAGGAACTTACTTTAAATCAATAACTGTCAACATCACTCACCGGCAATGCCTAGTGTCGCATCTGTCGTTGTTTACTCAATGACGCATATTAATGGCGCCTTATTTTAAATCCGGGTTGGTGGTTAAGTCGAAGCCGGGATAAATTACTAAAGCTCTTTGCCCACAGGAAGCTTTGTAACTTAAGAGGCTAACCAGCCAAACTGAACAATTTTTCTTAGGGAATGTGACTAAATGTCGGACTTCCCATATAGTATCTCGAACTAATATTACATCACATACATACACATATCACGCTGATAACGAGTGTTAACAGTAGCTTGTCACCTAAAGGTGTCATACAAAGGAATTCCTTGAGTCTCCAGTCAGATATACAAGGTGTGAAAATATTAGCAAATATTTTAAGGGGTGAACCAGTCCATAAAACTGTACAACTTCCTCCAAGGAACATATAGGTCGAAATACGAAAAAATAATTTGCACGTCATACAAAATTATCGACCGACTAAGTCAGTTTGTATGGGAGGTCCAAATTTTTTTTCATTTTTCGACCTATCTTTCTTGGGATAAGTTGTTCAGTTTCATGGGCTGATTCACCCCTTAAAATATTTGCAGCTAATATTTTTACACCTTATATTAGCTGTGATTCAGCTCCAGGTCCGCCCTGCCGTCTTTATACGAGTAACGTTGTTGTTTATCTTTCTGTTGGGGTACCAAAACTTGTATTACCTGTATGTGACTTCCAATTTTGCTATGCTCCACTTGTCGTCTCGTCTTTCATTTCGTGTGGGACACCGAGTCGTCCAACAAACCAAATGAACCCTAATGTCAGAATTTTTCAACCACCTTCTGCAAGTAGCAGGGTTCTGACATGGCCCAGTTGATTGTAGTGACGTAAGTTACATGCTGTGTGGTCAGCTGGGCCAGCTTCGAGGCAGTGCCTTTTTTATTTTTTTTATCCCGCTCGTGCTGCGATTCTATTAGGAACATAAAATTGTTATTGTTTACAATGACTAATTCATTTATTCAGTGACAGTATCGTATTGTAACTCTCTGACATTCTAAAAGCATTCATCGTGAATCTACTTGGAAATAAACGATTGAACCTTGAATCTTACATGTTGAGACGTAGGTCCCGGTTGCTGTCTATGACTACTTAGGCAGCGGTCGTCACAAAACCATGTCAGAGGCTTGCTACTACTAGTACGCGGTTAAAATATTCTGTCACTAGGGTTATCGGTTTGTTGTCTCCTCTCCCTCTTTTCATGTGGTACACCGAATCGTCCACCTACCTAAATGAACCCTAGTATCCAAATTTTGTAACCACTTTCCTGAAGTAGCAGGCTTCTGACATGATCCACACGAAAAAAAAAGATCAAAAAAGATGTATTCAGTGTGTAAAGCTCTTTACCCGGGTGTACGGTTCTGGGTCCCCGGATAAGGCGCGCCACGCACGCAGTTTGTCGCCGGAATAGGTAATGAAGACGGTTCTGTAATGGCGGCTGCTGACGGCAATGCAAATGCCGGGTGTGTTTTAATCTGTTACTGGAATCCATCTTTAGTGCAGTGACTTGAAGGGTTTGATAGGAGGCTTTTGGCTGGGATTGGGAGATATGTGATTTACTGAGGATCATCGTTTCGTCTCCCTGCCTTTACTCCTATTTGGTTGATATTGTTAAGCAGTTATCCTAAAATTAGCTGTTTGTATAAATGTTCGCGTGTGGGTAACACTCTGTGTACGAAACACACAGACTTATCTTGAGAATGTATTCTTAGTCGCTTCCAGTGCTCCTAGCAATGAAACTACAGGATACAAGTCTACAGGTGAAATTCGTTCTACATTGCGTAGGGTCATTATAAAGGCAGGACTTTTGTCCCGTTACGCATGTACATTAAATTTCACCTGTAGAATTGTAGCGTTTAGTTTCGAAAACGGGACATTGTTATTTGATCTTCGTTGAAAATTGAATCATGTAGAAATCAAATGCAGGTTCTGCATCAAAAGCATTCGAATACAGAAGTACTGATTCAGTAACTTTGTCTATGCCTGCAGCCTTAGGAAGTAAATAGGGTTAATATTCCTATAACAGTCGTCAAGCATTTTCCCTACCACCTGACGCGTCTACATCGGCATATTGCGGTGAGTTTAACCGCATGCCCCACCGGTTAGGGCCCAAATGGCAGCCCAACTGTTATACCCCCATATTAGGTACAAAATGGCGACTTGTAATGGCCCCCCAGTGGACTATTGACACTAGCGAAACTCCGTCGCAAATTCACGTCAAGGAAACAAAGCTGTGAGTTTGGTGATATACGCAGTGCTGGTTTTGGCACGTTACTTATCAACTATAGTAATTATAGTAAAGTAGGCAGGATATCGGGCGGTGCCTGCTTAGAATAGCATCACCCCAATTCAACCCGCGGGTGTCGTAGGTGGCTTATAGATAATCATCTAGGGAATAGGCAGCAGCATTCGTTCTGGATACGACACCTTACACTGCGCTCGCCAATCCGCCTGCCAAGCGAAATGAGTACAGCAATACGCGAAGTGAGGCCCATGTCCAGCAGTGGATTTTTGTGGCTGTTAAGGTTAAGGCAGGATATATTCTCATCCTGGTGATCTTTTTTCAACAATGTTTATTGTGTACTTATATTGTAGATACATAGTAAGAGTATAACAAGAGCAGCAACTCGTTTTGCGGCTAGCATTTCGAGAGTCGCAAACTTCCCTGTATTGTACATAAACATATTTGGAAGTAAATTTAAAGTACTTACAAACTTATTTTTTTACTTAATTTTCAATTTGAATTTATTGCATGGAAAGTAAAATGACGAATAAAGTGCAAAAGACGAATAACTACTCGATTGTGTTTTATATTAGGCCCAGAGGGCACAGTAAGTATTGCTAAAAGACGTCAATATTTTTAGAATTCTCGTTATTTTCTTACTTCTAATAAAAATATTTCATTGCTAGTTTCTTTTATCAGCGCTCTTTGTTCCAGCTGCGCGCGTCTATTTTTATATTTTCTTCTATCAATATTACTCCAATACAAACGTTTCCAATTTTAATCAACTTCTTATTCTACGACAACAAAACGCTTTTATCTTTCAATTTCATCCGGGAACACGTTCGTCGCGTGTAACTCCTACATCGGAACTGTTCCAGATATTGGAACTGTTATGCGTATTCTGTAACTGTTATCGCTCGGTTAGTGTCCCGAAGTCAATAACAGGATGCGTTTCGTTGGTACGTTCGCTCGTTAAATTATACGAGCGAGTTGATACTTTATTTGTAGTTCCTTTGTGTAGAGATCACCTCGCCGTAATAGGGGTTGACTTCTCGTACTATCGTTGAAATTGGCAATAAATATGTGTGTCGAACTGAAGTGAATGGGTTTCCCGAGATATTGGTTTTTATTTGATAAAAATATGTCAGTGTGGATGGTATCGTAGTTATAAGAACAAAGACAGTCCCGGGGAACGAAAGACCGTGCTGCTCGAAGGTAACTATATTTTTTTTGTTGACGTTTCTACTCATCAATGCAAATCAGTTTTACTACGAAGCCCTAGAAGTTTTCCCCAGCCAGGAAACCGGGATTTCTGCTTAAATTTTTTTTAATTCTGTAGATTTAAATGGATGGATGATTGGATATGATATAAGTCTTGAAATCGTCTCTTAGCATCTGGTCGTGAGATGACTCGTTGTCCCACACAAAAAATTATGAATAGCATTTCTACCTGTGGATGTTGTAAAAGGCTACACGCCTAGCCTAACATTGAAAGAAGAAGAAAGAAAGAAACAAAGAAAAATAATTTATTCAGTAGGTAGTAAGTAATCAAAAAAACAAATACAAGGATTGGGCAGCAGCGTTCTCTGTGAATACAACAGCTTACGTGCTCGTCAATCTGCCTGCCAAGCGTGGCAAGTATGGCGTAAACCCCCCAAATGGGGGAGACCCATGTCCAGCAGTGGACTGTTGTTGCAGCACATTCCCTTCTACAGGTTTGCTTTAGCATTCTCTAGTTCAGTCAATTGACACAACTTGATGGGGTTTGGGTGTGGCTTATCTGCTAACCGCGCTCGTGTTTCAAAGACGCCCGGAACCACTTAGCTCGGTGTCCCGTGATTGTTTGCTTAGTGACTGTTCGTAACTCTAGTCTAGAAATCTTAGCAGTTGATTGGTCTAGCTAGTTTGATATTATGGACAACAATGATTTGTTTGAGGTCTTGTTTGTAAGTAAAGCATTATCGACAATCTTCGATTGTAAAACCCGTGCCTGTGCTTTTATGATGCGTACCGCGACAAAGACACACACTCTACACCTTTGTGCCAAAATTTTGAATTGATGAGACCCAAACGATTTCACACATCTTAAGTCTACTCAGGCATGAAATATCTTTCTACGGAATGCATCATAAGCCAGCCTTAAGCTATTCTATAATGCAATTTATAAGTAAAAAATGTGTATTAACGCCGCGGAACATGAACCAGAAGTCGTTCACTTCGTAAAACAGAAGTGAAACCTACTTTAAGTCATTATTTCATAAAATATTCACACAAAAATGGCACAATGAACCCTTTGTTTCTTCAAATAACACTTTTAGCCAAATTTCCGGATATTAAGCGACGATTCATACCGCGCTCCGCATCAAATATTAAAAACCAATAAAAAACTCCGACAAAGTTAGAAAAAGTTTGTAGTCGGGGGAAAAGTGTGAAAATTTAAAGTTCGCGAGTGCCCCCCGGGGGCGTAACTTGTCTTTTAGCGTGAATATTCTAGAACTGATGGAATAAAAAAAACTGTTTATTTGGTATGGATCAAAGAGTCTACAAATAAAGTTATTTGGGTACTGCTAGGTTGTTTCGGTCGTTGGTTCTTGACAAATTCCGCCTAAAAGTTTCAATGTATTTTTTAGTCTGAAGCGGTCCTGTGGAAGTCTGGAAGAACGTTCGTTATGTAAGGGACGCCTGCTTAGCGATTACCCGATTACTATTATATAGGATCCCGATGCCATACCTACAGCATTCTGGGGCTCTATTTTTGAAACAATTTTTCTCACATTAAATAGATTGTTTGTTACCTGGGTTAGCAATTAATATGGGTTAGCAATTAGGATTAGCCGTGTGATGCCGGCTTAGAATAGCATCACCCCACATCCTTCCCGTGGGTGTCGTAAGAGGCGACTAAGGGACTCGAGAGTATTGGTGTATTACAATTTTTAGGCGACAGGCTGACAACCTGTCACTATAGTGATACACATGTTTTCCGAAACAACCTTAAAAAACAATACTCAAAAATGTCAGACGTGGCGATAGCGACCGTATTCTTACGGCTGTTAACGCTCTGCCTACCCCGCAAGGGATAAAGGCGTGATATATGTATGTATGTATGTAGCAATTAGGATTAACGTAGTAGTGAAGTAGAACGTGTAATACAATTCGTAACAGGCTAGGTACCAAATTGATTCAAAAATAAATGCTCTGGACTCCACTTTTATATAACAACATACATACATATATCACGCCTTTATCCCTTGCGGGGTAGGCAGAGCGTTAACAGCCGTAAGAATACGGTCATTATCGCCACGTCTGACATTTTTGAGTATTGTTTTCCAAGGTTGTTTAAGAAAACATGTGTATCACTATAGTGACAGGTTGTCAGCCTGTCGCCTAAAAATTGTAATACACTCATACTTTCGAGTCCCGTAGTCGCCTCTTACGACACCCGCGGGAAGGATGTGGGGTGATGCTCTTCTAAGCCGGCATCATTTTATATAACAATCTTTATAATAATGAATGACGTGCCTTGTGCGCGTAGCAAACGACGCAAATGTAATTTTTCCTCTGTGTCTAGATGAGTTTGTTCAATCTTGGACATGTTTTAGTTTTACCCAGCCTGATCAGAATATCCTTCCTACTTGGCTCTATCGGATAAATATGGCACATGATATAATTATGCATGTAAATACGCAGTTTCAAGAAACAGTTCTAGACGCGAGCCAGCCCGGCTCTCTAGCTGAATAATTCCTACGTTCGTTGCACTGTCGGCGACACGATTCTAACGTACCTATTTCAGATATTCAATAAGTAGGTAAAGCAGACAGACTAAAACTCTTCAACGTCTGTTGTCTTCTTTTGGAAGAAAAATTAGTCAAGTTAGTTTAGTACTTATGCCGTACCGAAATAAGAACATCACGAAAATATTTATGTAATTCAATGGACTTTAAATGTGTGACTGTGCCTTTCTATTTTTACAAGTCATCGAGTAGGTACCAACTACTAACAAGCTGAACCGATCTTCAAATGATTCTTCTATTAACGAAGCAAGCGAAAATATGACTAGGTATTGATCTGCGTGATTAATGTGATTATGGTGCACAGTCATTGATCAAAATACCTACCTAATCCACTTTTTAGTCTACGCATAAAGTGCTACCAACAAAATAATCGGGTAAGGATCTTCTACATACATACACACACAAATCACGCCTATATCCTTGGCGGGGTAGGCAGAGCGTTAACGACCGTAAAATTACGGCCGTTATCGCCACGTCTGACAAAATGTTTGAGGGTCGCTACAGACAAGTCGTGTATCACTGTAGTGACAGGATGTCAGTCTGTCGCCTAAATATGTAATACACGAAACCCTCGAGTCCCTTAGTCGCCTCATACGACACCCACAGGAAAGAAATGGGATGATGCTATTCTAAGCCAGCATCACACGGCACATCTTCTACATACTGTTTATAAAAATACCAGATTATGAGTTTGCTAAGAAAGCGACCCGTAGAATTGTGGTTCGAGTGTGCGCAAGCGGCACTCGAAAATGCAATGAACGCACTTGGGGTAAACTGCACGTTCTTATGAATTTTTCAGACCTGCATTCGGGTTTCGTCCTTAGAATAACGCGGCGGAATGCATTTACTATGTAGTACAAGTATAATCTAGAATCTTTGAAGACAATTCAACTTATAATGGATATTTTAATATCTGTGTGAAAAACCAGTATTAATTGATTCCATGAGATGGTGCTACTGGTGGTTCTTATTTAAACGACAGGTTACTACAATACTTCTGTACTGATTGTACTGTCCACTGCTGGATATGGGCTTCCCACTTCTGGGTGATCGGGGAATGGGGTGACCGCGCTTGGCAGTCAATATTTGAGCTGAATTTTACAGGGAACGCTGCTGCAAATCCTTAGAATCATATCTCTATGAAGGACCAAATCATGTGGCGGAGCCGAAATGGCCTGCTGGCTGCTTTTTCAGCTGGAGCCTGATTTTTGATGGGATAAAACAACCAACTTTCTCTACCACGACTATAATGACACTGAGTCAAAAAACAACATCTTGTCCAAAATAAAAAGTAATAAAAAATACAACAGATCATACAAAAAGGTGCGATTCCGCACAACTAGTTTTTGACGAATTAACGAGAAAGCCTTGTTGGTATGTATTTATTGGAAGCTGACGTCGTAACCAATAAACCGACAAAACCTGCTTTTCAGTAAACATTGCTTGGCCCATTATTTGCACGGTTGAAATAAAAGTCGAAGCCCATTACAAACGGCTAATAAATTGGCAGGCTATTGGAAAAGAGCAGTTCTTCGCATCATCTCGATAATTTCCCACAGGAAAACGTCCGCATTCAGGAAATTGACTTATAAAATTGTTACCAGCAACCGGTTGAATTTTAACAATTCATCATGCCGCTTCCGGACGCGGTCGGTTTTTTTAGCGATTGTTTTTTGTTCACGGTCGAGAATTTTTCTGGAATTATCTAGAAGGCTTTACGTACGCTTCTTATTATTTTCTTCATTACAATCAAATGATTAATATTTGAAACTGTCTCCCTCGTTTGCACGTATTTGTTGAGTCTTCTCTTCTTCTTCTTATAAGTTTGGATTAAGAATATAACAACATGCGTGAAAAACTTATATTTCAGTTTCGCGACCGATAAAATACGGTGGTGACGGCGGTCATTACTCAACGTTCCAGAGACTGTATACGTATGATAAACTGTGATAACGGGGTTCATCGGGTCGTTTGTCTATTTAGCGCCCTACACGATGGATCCAATCCCTCTCACCAATTATCTTCCATACAGTTGATAAACGCAGTTTCTTCAGAAGTCCAATACCGTTTTAATAGGTCTGTCTTTGAGCGTTAATATGCTGGTTTCTCTCCTACTTTCACCGTGATTTCTAGGCCAGTAAGTTGTAAATAAGTTTTCACTTTGCTACTTACCTATACTAGATACCATTTTTTTTCAAATTCTCTTTTTATGGGCCCAGTCTATCGGGACAGCAGATAAGGAAAACGGTTCCGCCGCTCTTTTTAGAAAATGAATTTTATTTTAAAAATTTCGCCGAGTTTCGTTTAAAAATGTTCGGTTGAGTTGCCAAGAGAAAATTCTTTGAAGTCCATCCCATTGAGAGAGTCTTTTTAATTAAGTGTTTACTTACTTCGTATCGAAACTACCTAACAAGTGATATTTATATCGTTCTAATACAGTTTGGTGCTAGCTAAGAAAAGTATCACCCCTAATCTACCCATAGGTGTCAGAGAAGCAGCGTTCTCTGTGAATGCACCATTTTGCACTGCCAAATCCGCCTGCTAATCGTAAGTGTAAGGGGGAGGCCCATGTCCAGCGGTGGACAAGATAATTCAGTTTACTTAGAAAACGAGTAGTACAAGTGAGGAAAAGGGTAAGGTACCCGCCTGGTTAAATGTGACGTATGTACTTCGTAGATCATCAAAGCGCATGGCAATCCCTACTTGGATCAGATGCCCATATTCCGATCCAGCTTTCTGCGTTTGAGGTGAATTTATACGTTTACTTCGTAGATATTTGTAAGTAATCAAATACTGATTCTATGGATAAGTGGATGTCACTGATTCCGGGGATGATATCCCCAATGCCTGGACAAGGCACGAGCCATCGCGCGTTAATGCCCAAAACTTTTTTAATTTCACTCAAAAAATGGCTCATCCCCCCGGAATTCCAACATTTCCAACACCGACGAGATCGGCTCGTTAAAATTAACAATGAAATATTGGAGTCTGATTAATGGTGGAGCCACAAGTTGAATTTTAAGGCGAGCGGTGTCGCGGGACTAGCGCCATTTCATAACATGAAAAAAACATATGCCGTCATGCAACACAGGCACAACTTGAAGTATAACACTATCTCCAACCATATAATGAACCATTTATTGTAGTTTCAGTTTTAGATGAAATTTGGCCACTTCAAGTCCTATTATTAAAAACTTTATCAATTATAGTGGACGCCCGCGGCTCCGCCCGCGTGGAAGTCGATTTTAATCCCGTAGCATCTCACAGGAACATTTTTGCCGGACAACAACTTTCTTATGTGTTAATCCAAGTTACGCTCTATTTATATGCCAAATTTCATGAAAATCGGTTCAGTAGTTACCGCGTGAAGGAGTAACAAACAAACATACAAACTATAGCATTTACAATCTAAGTAGGATATACGCTTCATTCGCTTAGATATCGTATCCCTCCCAGTTGGGCTAGTCCCGGAACTATGGAAGCAAGTATATGAAGCTGATGTTTTTCGTGGAGTGGCGCTAGTTTCCCAGCACTACTCGGCCTAAGTTAACCCACAGATTGGAGTGTTTTTAATCTCGTTTGAGGATCGGTCGCGAGACCGAATCAGAATTGATCTCATCACCAAAGATTAGAGGTCAACTCAAAGTCAATCATTTACATACACAATCAAGACTCTATCTCTCGCGGGGTAGGCAAAACGTCAACGATTGTAAAAGTTGCGCAGTTATCAATCACATCACGTTTGATAATTTTTATGGCGGGTCTATATATTTTTTTCATATTTTGACCTTTATTCCTTGGGCAAAATAGTTCCTTAATTACGTACTGTGCTAACGGTATCGGTAACTAGGAAAATTACATCCTAAATATTTTTAAT
Organism: Keiferia lycopersicella; assembly: GCA_029255805.1. Classification (NCBI taxonomy): domain Eukaryota; kingdom Metazoa; phylum Arthropoda; class Insecta; order Lepidoptera; family Gelechiidae; genus Keiferia; species Keiferia lycopersicella. The sequence goes on from JARACZ010000003.1 coordinate 18,052,159, forward strand.
AAGACTGTCCACTTTATTAATATTTTCCATTTTCTTCGGTGTAGACAAATTACCGACCTCCCGTCAATTTTATTTAATCAATAGCTGGCATTTTGCTCTAATATTTTTTTACTCAGAGTTTTTAAAGTGACGTCATTAGTCATTAAAGATCAAACATAAAGGGGTGATCGTTTAGAAAATAATGGCTCTTCCAAATCAAGGTCGCAATTCTACTACAACATCAGTTGCGATTATAAAAAATCTTGAACGTTATTCCCATAGCAACAATATATTTTTCCATGGCAGAAAGTAGCCTTTGGTACCCATGACTGGGGTAACTTTTTAATCAGCTTAAGAGTCCACTACTGGACATGGACCTCCACTATTTAGGGGGTGTATGGTATGTTTGTTATAAATACCGTACTCAACATGCTTGGCAGACGGATTGGCGAGCGCAAAAAAAGTATTGTATTCACAGTGAACGCTGTTGCCTACTCCCTGGATTGATCCCTTAGACGACACCTGCTGGTAGAAATAGTGTTATTCTAAGCCGGTATACCAATTTTACCATAGAAATAACCATTTTTCAAAGCAAAAAGTAGCCTTATGTAACTCAAGATGGGATAGCATTCTAAAAGAAATGTTTATATCGGTCTAGTAACTAGTTCCAGAGTTTATGGATTTCAAACATAAACACGTTACAGATATTAGTAGAATGTACCAATGGCTGTAGACGAGGGTTCAATTCATTCAGTCAAATACTAATTAGATTTTTTACGCCATTTGAAACGATTGAATGAATTTAAAAGGGCTTTAATTCCGGTACAATTGCGATTACTTTAAATCGACTGCTACCAAAAACTGAATTTCTAAATTCGTCACAAACTTCACAGATGATGAAAATAAAGCTCATATTATGTAAAGCAATTTGTTATTCAGACTATTTTATACAAAAATTACATAAAATATGAAGACCACTAAATCTATGTAGCTACGCACAAAAAAACGAATTGTAAAATTACGTTTCAACTTACAAAAAACATCAAATATTTATAAATGTAGTTACAGTATGCCAAATGGAATGTAACTTAGTTAGAACTAAGTAATTAACTAAGTTTAGTAATTGACGAATAATGCCTTCTGTTAGCATAATAGTTGTTTATGAAGGGACAGATAGCTGTACAATCTGTTGCGAGTGTAATTGTTTGTGTGGCGCTAGTGACAGCGGTGTTCATGGATTCATGAATTGCTACCTGCATATATACAGGGTGTAACGGAAAGGGGGTATCAAGCCGAAGTGAAAATTAACTATACCTTTCGTAGATCAGTTATGCAAAATTTCAATCCAATATACCCAACTTTGTAACACATTGAAAAAAAAATCCAGCATACGATTTTAAAGTATTTGCATGTAAACAAATGTGGCACAACACTATTGAGGTCACTGATCTTTATTTCATTCCCATAGCACTATCACTAGCACCGCCCATTACACTTTCTACGCGTCCTGGGCGCCTGGTACCTGACGCTCGCACTTTATTCGCATTATAGCACTGCGCGGGAGGCGCGGGGAAGCGCGGGTCGCGGGCCGCGGCGGCATCTTCAAAGGTGTCGGCGCGGCGGCGGCGGCGGCGCACAAAGTGATCTACGGCGGCGCGTGGCTATGTCACACGCGGCAGATAGCAGGAATCAGCTCCTGCGTCCTGGTCCTGCGAAGTGATAAGGGTGCTGTCCAGATTCGTGGAACATTCTCGACACTTGTATGTGGTTCGCAGCCCCCAACACCTCGGCACCACGTTGCGTGCTGGTCCGCGGGTTCTCTTCGAAGTGCTCCAGTACGGCTTCTTCAAAATTCGGATCTCGGGTCGTAGTGCGGCCAGACGCAGTTGTCGCGTGAAACGAACCCGTCGAATACAGACGATTCACCATGCGCCTTAAGCACCGCAATAAAGGCAGATGCCTTGCTTCAGCAGCTCGTCTTCCTTCAAAGAATCGCTCACGAGAGAGCTCCCGTGCTGCACTCAAGTTGCCGTGAGTGGCACCGACGCACAGAATCATCTCATAATATTCTGCATTACTCAAAGACGTCACGCACGACACAGATTATTTTAACTTTACAATTAGGTACACTAGTTTACGCCGCAGCAGATGAACTAAAGAAACTTAAGGACCTAGGTGTTGCCAGAACGGTCTAGACGATTTAAAAAAATAGTTTGTCATTTTCACATATTTTTTTACCTATTTAATATTAACCGTATTACAACGGCCGCAAACGCTCTGACTACCCCGCAAGGTCGTGATATGTGTATGTGTATGTATGGTAATTTTATCGAAATTCACATACCTAAACACCATTAAGTACATACGCCACACAAAATTTTTGTTCTGCCATATGTCACAGAATTAGACAACAATTATGAACAAAAAAAAATACGCATTTTGCTCCAATACTAAAGTACTGGCAACTCATTTGGTCCTGCCTACCAGCCCCCACCAACTAGTCCCGAAAGAAAGTGACCGCAGGGATTTCCGCTCCCGGTAGGGCTGTCACATTTAATGATACTTGCAAAATAAATCAAAAGTTACGTGATTCATTTTAGAATAACCTTTAATGATTATTAATATGTCAGTCTCTCTCTTCGTGTGGGACACCAAGTCGTCCAACAACCCAATAAACTCTAGTGTCAGAATTTTTCAACTGCCTTCTACAAGTAGCAGACTTCTAACGTGGTGGTTGTGTAAGGACTGCCGTCTAAGTAATCATAGATAGCAACCGAGACCTACACGGTTTAGGCCCAAAACTCGCTCACGCGCGAGCGGCGAATTCGACAAACCGCGGCGCGGGCACGTGCCTGTTTACCCGTACGTACACGATGACACCCTTGCCATATTACAGCTACTATGCGCCTTATAAATTCGGACTGATAATAAAGGGGGGGCTGTCAAACCGCCGCGCGGGAATCCGCGTAAGGGAGCGTTTAGCCTTAACTTGCCATCCAAAACACGGACCCATCTTTCTTACGGAAAATCGAGTGGTTCTAATCGCAATGTCCTAAACTGAGAACAAATTCACAAAGTGATAATTGAACCCGAAGCTTGCTGCGTCACAGGCAGTCGTGCTAAGTACCATTGCGCCACATCGGTCAACGAACACTTCAGTAAAATAGTTGGCATTTATTCAAAACGTTTGGCGTAAAAATTACGCTGGATCCCGAGTTTATCAAAGATGAACAACTACCCATCGAATATCCAATATCTGAAATAATACATAGGTACTTTGTTAGTCATTGTGGGATATTATTGTGTGATACACATGTTTTCTGAAACAACCTTGGAAAACAATCCTCAAAAATGTCAGACGTGGCGATAGCGACCGTATTCTTACGGCCGTTAACGCTCTGCCTACCCCGCAAGGGATAAAGGCGTGATATGTGTATGTATGTATGATAAGGGCATAATAGGCTGGATAATATGATTTTTTTAAATTATTGGAATCCGTGCTTCGGAAGACACGTTAATGATTGCAATCTACTATCTGATAAGTAGTACGTATCGAGTTAAATGCCTGAGGATAGTCAAAGAAGTGCGTTTCGAAACAAAAATTTATCATAATTTGCGGGCAATCAGATTCTTTCCGTGCCTGTAATATCGAACTACCTAGTTTGCTTTACCTAAGGAACACACTGGTTATTGAATCCTTATCCTTCCCATCAAGAAGGAACCAAGCGTTGTGATGATAAAAAATAAAATACCCATCATTATTTTAAGGAAAATCATTAAACGCTATCGTTTAGGTTTTTTGACACCCCTAGCCCCTACCTAAGGGATGGTACCACTATGGTCGGCCATTTTAGTGGTTGATCCTTATTGGTTATTGATTTGATGTTATTATTATTATTGGACAACGGGCGGGGCCAATAAATTAGGGTTAAATTTTGAAATTGATACATGACACAGCTTTGACCTCTTTCATACTTATGTACTCCTGGTACTGCCAATCGGATTTTCAGTGTAATAATTTATTTCCTAGGGGTATTTGTGTAGAAATCGACCGTGGAATGGAATTAATGCGTGCCGAATTTTATTTCAAGTGATGTAGTGTATTATTAAATTTATGCGTGCACGCATTCATCTATCGATTATGAAACCCGTGAGTTTTGATACTTACGAGCGCGAACGATTTAAAAAATACGATTTTCGGTAGCGTTGAATAATATTCAAGTAAGGATCACGGATTCAATCCCTTAGGCCTCAGTCTCGAATTTTGCGGGCAGCAGCGGGGCGGCAGCGGCAGAATCTTTTGCATACATTCAAATGGACCGGTACGGAAACAACAGCGGCGCGGGAGTGGGCAATGAGCGGCGCACTCCCTAGAAAAAAAAGCGACCCGAGAGGCCGCTGCCCGCAATATCCGAGACCGGGGCCTTAGACGGTTGGACAATGGCCCCCTTATCAGGAGCGTTTGCCATATTCACCGGGCTTGAAAAGTGGGTTGGCAAGCGCATCACAATTACATTTACCGGTCACGCTGCTGTCGTTTTCCTGAACGCTCAGTCTTATTGCACTCTATGGGTAATTCTAATCCGGAACCATTTCTATGAAATACAAATACGCACTTGTAGGATAACTAGACCACGCCCTTTTAGGGTTCATTTTGTTGCAGACAATTTAAAGAAATCTACAGTTACTTTCTTTTAAAAAATTCATGATTTATTGAAAAAAAAAATGTAAATGATATTGTTTCTCGATTATCGCGTGAGGCAGCGTAATTTTTTATTATCTGTCACGACATTTCCCCTACAAATACAAAATAAAACAATAGGCCGAGTTGGTATCCGGAACCAAATGTGATTTATTAGATTACCAGGAGCACAGGTCGAAGAAAAGGAGGTGGGAACTATTTCGAAAGAGGTGGTCTGAGGTGGTTGACCCCAAAACAGCTGATAGCTCACTAGTGTTGTGCAAAGTCAAATTTTGTAACATCTGGACCTGGATTTCAATAAGGTTTTGTTCATTAAAACGTCAACTTAGAAGTTTAAGATTTTGCTATTTTGTTCTTAGTCAATACCAGAGTTGGTGCACTTCGGCTTGATACCCCCTTTCCGTTACACGCTGTATAAGGTAAGATTTTTAGGGGTTTTGGAGGTCTGGACCCCAATTCACATCCACAATATAAAACAAATTTACCGTTTTTTAGAAAACGATAATATATGGAGCGTGTTAATAGGGCGAAGTTTTGCTAAATATTGTAAAAACTATTTTGACATAAGAAACCATGAACACTATATTGTTTCCCCAAAAAATTTAGTATTATTGTACAGACAAAAATTTCAAAAATTGCAGACACGTCTTTGGTTATCAATTTTAAGTATCACCAAACATTTTTTTTCGGATATCTTGAATGTACAGACGTTCGATCCTCTTTAGCTTTATTATATGTATAGATAAACGAAAGGAAAACGCTTGTGACGGAACCCAACCCTTTTAGTGTGAATAGATGCATCTCTGATCCTCAAACGAGCCTACTCTAATCTAACTAAAATTAGTGAAACTTTTAAATAAATTACCGAACAGATGTTTAGTTTCCAAGTTTCTAGAACTAGAGATATTAGAATAATGTATTTATTAAGATAACTTGCGTAGACTTTGCCTGATGAGTTTTTGATATGCTAACAAGCTGAGTTAGTAAAGTAGAAGTAGTTTAGAATTATTGTATTTAGCTTAGGATGTCTTTTGTGACATAGAAGTAAAAAACCATTTTTATTAATATTTTTTAACCGATTCACTCAGAAAGAGGGCATTGTTCTATGGTACTGCTTAGTATTGTGTGTTGACAAGTAAAATAAAAGGTGTAAAAATATTAGCTGCAAATATTTAAAGAGGTGACTCAGACCATGAAACTGAACAACTTTCCCTAAGAAACAGGTCGAAATATAAAAAAAAATTTTTGGACCTCGCATACAAATTGTTTTAATCGGTTGTTAATTCTGTATTGGAGGTCGAAATTTTTTTTTCATAGTTCTACCTTTGTTTCTTAGGGAAAGTTGTTCAGTTTCATGAGCTGATTCACCTTAAAATATTTGCAGCTAATATTTTTACATCTTATATACAAGTATGATACGCAGCTAAGCATGACACATGAGATGTCTTTTTTGTCTCAGTAGCGCTATTGACACTGGCATTATTAACAAAAAAACTACTAAATGCGTACTAAATGGCAGATAAAAAATCAAAAATATAACAACTTTTACTTGAATAACAAGTCAAATGAGCTACTATTTCGACATTTGTATGAAAAATACTGTACTATGGCGTCACATTAAACTATTTTGGATTTAGGATAGCGTCAAAACAATAACTGTTATTTTAATTTACCGTTTAAAAATCCTAATCTCCAATATTTTGGAAAACGATGAATAGGGTCAGTTGTATTTTTGGGCGATGGTTTTCCCAATACACCTTTCGCATTTTATTAACTACCCTGCAAAGTACTGAGTTACCGCAGTCGGGTAAGTTATATAAAATAGGCCTAATGCGTAGGCTGGTAAGGCAGACACGTGTACAATAAGTACGTATAGAAAGACAATATATTATTATTAACATACCAATGCCTTATTACTCAAATTCAGTTCACATTACGCAGGCTCAGAACATAGTAAGGCCTCTTTCACACTCAACATCCAACAAAGCGCATTTCTGACGCTCGTCAAACGGACGCTAAAATAACGCTGAACCGACACGCAGTGACAGCGCACGATGCAAAATGACATCGTTTGGCACGACGCAGCGCTACTAACGGATGAGTCGTCAATCAACGCAGCGGTTGTGCGTTGGGGCATTCGTCGAGAGCGGTTTTTGTATGGGGAGTGACGTTTCTAGTATGTAATTGACAGACGGATCCGTCAGCGCAGCGTTATTTTTGCGCTGCGTTGGACGTTGAGTGTGAAAGAGGTCTAAAGTTCTCGGGACATGAGTCGTATTGCTCATTATTATTACCTTCTCGTATCGAATGTCTTTTATTACCTCCAGCGTGGGCACAAGTAGAGAGATCTCTTGCTGTAGTGACGTGTTGTTTTGTTATATAAATATATCGATGAATGCAGTTTTTTTTTGTGATGGTCTATACGTTTATGGCCCCGGGGCCTTCAAACCTACGCCTGTCGGCTTGGTGGGGAGCACGAGCTCACCCGGAAATAATTGATAGGTTGTTAAACAACCAGTCCAATCACGCCCTTGGGGCGAGTCTGGGCTTAGGAGTTGTTCTGGGAAGAACTGATTGGACTGAGATGAATGCAAATAACAAGATCAAAAGTTACTCTTAAAGGGTTCGTAATCCTGCTGGTTATCCATACACTTCTTCTTCGTGTGGACATTGCGTTAAATGACCTCGATGAAATTATAAAGCAAACATTATGCCTCACTCGGCAGAGGGTGCATTTGAAGTTAACAGAATATAGAAACATTGTAAGTAGCTATTTTGCACCTCTCTTTCTACTCTCTCCTATTTTTCATATGAGTTACCTAAGTAACACAGAAGATAGATATCTGCCGATATGTATCTATCTTTTCTCATATTGTGTGCTTTGGGTGTAGAGATCATTAGAACAGACGGCGCAAACAAAAGTCAAAGCAACAAGCGCGGGGGTGTGGGGCGCGGGGATAAAACATATATATAAACAACGCTACTGTCATAGTGAGGTTGTAGCCATACATACATACATACATATATATATATATTATATATATATATATATATATATGTTGCAGGGATACTACAAAAGCCGTGATATTGAAATTACACTAGTGCCATTATAATTTCACTGATTTATTGTAAATCGTTTGCATTACTTACAATTTAACAGGCTACTTTTAGTGATATTATAATTTCACTCGACCGATACAGTGAAATTGTAAGGCAGTGATATTGACAATAGCACTGGTTTGAGAAAGCCGTTTGATTATCAGACCGATCGCTGATTGGTCCGCTTTCATTACAAACTGAGCAAATGGCGACTGATTAACTCTATTGACCAATTAGATCACGCGGGGCTCCATCCACAAACATAACACATAATAAACCTAAATTTATTATAATACCACTTTTGCGGCCCAGTGAAATTACAATATCACTGACATAAGCCCGTGACATTATACGAATCTGTGGTTATTGACAATCATTAGTGTAATTAAAATTTCACTAGTGAAATTATAATATAACGTCTTTGACTAAATCCCTGCGACATATATATATATAACGCCTTTATCCCTTGCGGGGTAGGCAGAACGTTAACGGCCGTAAGAATACGGTCGCTATCGCCACGTCTGACATTTTTGAGGATTGTTTTCCAAGGTTGTTTTAGAAATCATGTGTATCACTATAGAGACAGGTTGTCAGCCTGTCGCCTAAAAATTGTAATACACCAATACTCTCGAGTCCCTTAGTCACCTCTTACGACACCCGCGGGAAGGATGTGAGTGATGCTATTCTAAGCCGGCATCACACGGCATGTAGCCAAGTGGCTTCAAACGAATAGAACACCTTTGTGGCGGTTGGTGTCATCCTCGTGTCATCTGTATACGTGTATACGTACCTACCTAGGGAATTTTTTTAGCCCAGTTTCAAGTATACATAGATGGTGCTCAGCTAGGCTGAAAAAATCCTTGGAAATAATTTTATATCTTGTCTAGTCGAGTATCAATGTAACTCATATGTCAAAATTTCAAACTAACGCAACGCCATATGGTGTGACATTATAAATTAGTTCGAGATCTGACAAGTATAGACAGATAGAACAGTTCCAATAGATATTAATACTAGAGATGGATTGTTTTAAGATGAAATGATTGTTATGTTACGTAGCTGCTTCTGCCAGCATAACCTATTTCATAGCGCGGAATCTATGTGGATACAATCTCACGTCCATCCCTACACCCCCTTGCCATAATAATAGTAATATAATAGCTCGTATGATTGTAAACAACCCGTCGAGTGTATTTGTTATGGGAATGTTACGTTTTTTGTTATTTTACGAATAATGATACGGGGAAGAAGGTTTTTCCGCCTAGTACTGATGTATTATTTAGGATTTTCAATGGTTTTAAGTATTGGTTTTATGTCGTATGATAGATCGTATGGTTTAGAATAGACTAGTCACTCCAAATTCTACCCGTAGGTTTCGTAAAAAGCAACAAAAGGAATTAATTCATCTAGGGTAAAGGCAGCTTTAACGCACGACGGAGCGCTAAAACATCGCAGCGGTCTGTCATCCATAACTAGGAATGTCAATCCCCATACTAAAACCGCTCAACCGTTGTCGACGCAGCGCTATCGCAGCGTCGTCCGTCCAATGCGGTTTTAGTATGGGGAGTGACATTTCTAGTATGGATCTGACAGATGGCTGCGATATTTTAGCGCTACATAGTACGTTAAATGAGTACAAGTTAATATGGCTAGTATTCTTTAGTATCAGAGACGACTTCAAAAAGCATTCGCGGCTGAATGAAACTCGTTAAGGCAAAGAATCGAAAAACAATTAGCGGAAACAATTACCCGATTCGAATAAATTAAGCGAAATAGATAAAAAAAAACTGATCGATTAATTACTCCACGAAATGACTTCGGGCCGAATTCAAAAGAAAAATATGACAAAGGTGGCTCGTTAGGTCTTAATGGGCGATTTTCGAACGTCCCCTTCTGGTCCATTTGATTAAAAAAATATACTAAGAGCAAGTTGTGAAAACATTTGTGGGTTCCGCAAGTGTGTTTTTTATTTTATTTAGTTTGGGGTAACGTTTTTCGGCCGTTAACGCTCTGCCAACTAAGGGATAAAGGCGTGATACGTATGTGTGTAGCGCATGGTTTACAAATTGTAAGTTCATCAAATTAGTGAGTAATTATGAACAAATTATAAAGTACGACAAACAAAGTAGTGAAGTATAACAGTATTCAATAAAATCAAATTTCTTGATAGGCAAGCAATAATGTCTAATTATCTCTATTTCAATGCAATTAAGAGCATTATTATTCTTACAGGGTATAAACTTGATTCCACGATATGGTTAGAATGATGTTTTTTTATTCTTCTATGTTCAGCCAAACTCTGTTTGTCTGTAGATAGTAACGTAACTAATTTATAAAAGTAGTAGCGGGCCGCCCAGCTGCTGCAACTCATTTTCCCGTAGTAATAACATGTTTTCCAGGCAAGTATTATACATAATAACCTTCATTATTAAATCACTCTATCTTTTAAAAAAACTTGCTTTAAAATCCGTTGTGTAGTTTCAAAGATTTAAGCAAACACACACACATACATGCATGCAGACGCGAAAAGTGACTTTGCTTTATACCATGAAGTGATGCATATGGAATATTTTTTAGGGAAATCAGTCAAATTGTATTCGTATTGGAAAACCAAAATCTTAGCAACTCATATTACCGCGGAACCCAATACTTTTCGCGGCAATTGATTCCCCTACAACTCCATCAGGGTATATCTGCAGAAGCCATCGCTCTTACTGCCGACGTTGTGAATCGAAAATCGCACTTTCCCCACGGAACTCTTAATTTGTGACTTTTCAGGCCTGATTTTTATAGGCCGAATAGAACGCATTAGTTTGATTTTCATTGCATTATTGTTAGGCGTAAAGCTTTGAGGTTCTTTTTCTATTGCTATCACATATAAAATCAGCCGTATTATTATTAATTATTATTATTAATAATAATAATAATAATAATATAAATAATAATAATTATTATTATTATTATTAATCAGTGTTTGAGGCAAGAGTTTTCGTGGTTTGATAGGCTGATGCGGGAGTGGCATGACTTTTTGCACACATCGGGGAATTAGGGCGCGACAAAGCTAGGTTTTATTTTGAACAACTCACTCTGAACGGCACAAAAAGCCGATCAACGCTCGGTCAACCAGGTACAGGGGAGTAAAATGTCCCCCGTGCTGCGACATCCTATGTTACTCTAAGTTTACACTCCACTAAGGTGGTATCTGCACAAGAATCTCGAGTTTAAAAAGCAAATTAAGCTGTACCATTAGCAGTAGACTATCGTCAACACGTCACGTTACTACTGCGATAACAATCGGCCTACCCCTTCTGGCGCACTACAGAGATTCGCACTGACACCAACCTCTGGTTAAACAGTATGTACAGTCACGAAGAAAGAGAGAGAATGAGAGATAGAGAGAGTCAGCTGCAGAGTCACTGAACCCCCTGTGATGTAATGTTTGTAAGCTGGGTTTCGGTGACTCTGTAGGTGACCGTACCCAGAACACATACGGGATAAATGAAAATAAGAAAAAAAAAAATTGGCATCCAGGGTTAAATCTGGGTCCGTAGGACTGAGCTGCCAGGGCCTCGGCCAAGCATTTAAACTACGGAACATGTTTAGGAGTGAATTAAACCCTGAAACTGAATATAAATTCGAAATACGTGGGTATTAGTTTCTGTGTTTTTTGGGAAAACTTGTATTTTATCCTGCGTGTGCATAGTTGTTCAGTTACGTGGCTTACAAAGTAAACAAATATAAGCCACTGAAGTAAATGAAAAATTTCAACAAGTAATATTTTCAACTTACATATTGTAAGCATTAACCTCATAAATACTACCGTTCTGACGCTAATAAAGGACTGCAAGTTTAGTACAAATCTTTAAACCGAGCCTTCCACAATATAAATTAACTTTTAGTTTTAAAAATCAGCGCCCGCTATCCGATGGCAGCTAAAACGGAGATTAATCAGGCATGGTGTTGTTTGCCCTGCCTTTCCGGTTGCGCCTATATTGGCACAACCACTACGGGCGATAGTTTCGCTAAGTTTCACGTACATTGCTGCTTCATTGACGACCGATGTAGCGCAGTGGTAGTCCGACTGCCTAAGACGCAGAAGGTTCCGGGTTCAATTCTCCGTGGGCTACTCACAAAGTTGATACTCATTTATCAAAGTGAATATGTTCCCAGTCTGATTAGGATATTGCATGCTAAACTACCTGGTTGTCCGTAAGAAAGATGTTTCCGTGTTTCGGAGGGCACGTATCCTGTGAATATAACAACTTCCACTTCGCTCGCCATTCCGTCTGCCAAGCGTGATGAGCATGGCAAATATCATCTGATTAAAGAGCCCATGTCCAGCAGTGGACTGTTTGTGAGCAATACAGATAGCCAATAAGACTTAGGCTACATGACTGACAGGTATAATAAGGTAGTTTTTAAAACGATCTAAATTTTTTTTAAATGAAAATACTAAAAGTAAGATGGCGTATTGCGCTATTTTGAATGGCGTCAAAACACTTACTATTATATAATTTTTCTGTTTATTAATTCAAACTTTGAATATTTTGAAAGACTATGACTGCAGCCTGTAGTATTTTTGGACAATAGTTTTAAGCGTGCATCTTTTGCATTTTATAATTAACCAGGCAACTAGCGAATAATCTAACAGGCAATGTATGCAGTAGGCTAGTAAAGTCTCTTCGCGAAGTAAGTCTAAAGGCATTATTTACTTTGATACGAACGTAGGCCGACTCCGCCCACCGCTATCACCGTGAACATCGGGCCTTTTTGTGGCATCCTACCCCCCTTAACTCGTAGCTTACTTGTAAGCTTTATGTTTAACTACTAAAAGTACTGTTGAAACTTATGAAAAGTTTAAATGTTATGGTCGTAATTTTTTCGTTAGCGTTTAAAAGCTGTATTTATTTACATATTGAAAACTTACAGATATTACAATTTTAAAACTATTGACCAAACTGCGAAAGCAGTTTTTTGGCAAGATAGCACTCTTTGCTAACTTAACATTACAATACCTATACATTACTATAACTAAGAAAATATGTATGCATGCAAAACTTATAAGCTATTTACTACCTACTGGCCTATGATGCGTCCCGTAGAGAGACTTATCTCGCGCGCGAGTAGTCTTCAGACGTGCCATGAAAATTGCTCTACACAAATTAATGAGTAAAAATTTCAGCACATCGAATTAAACCTAATTATTATCGATATTCTTTGCTTAGCATTTACTCTTTAAGATCATAATATACTGTAAAAGGGTTAACATACAAGGTGAGTCATGGAGCTACGCAGAATCTAGTTTTTCTAATAAACTGTTTGAACATCTAGTTGAACATTTAGTTTGATGCTGATGATGCTGCTGTTGGCCGTGTGATGCTGGTTCTGCTTGACTACCTTTTACTATAGTGAAACACAAATCATCTGAAAAGGCCCTCAATATTAATTTTGTCAGACGTGGTCATTGTGGTCATATTTTTTTGGCCGTGAACACTCTGCTAACCCCGCAAATCCGCAACGGATAAAGGTGTGATTTGTGTATATATGTATCTCCCTTTAGCCGCCTACGGAATCATTGCTACGTAACCAGTTTCGTGTGACTATGTATACTGCTGATAGTTCCAACGTTGGTGATCTTTCCACCACTTTTGATTCAAAGTGAGCCCATGGAGACATTCTAATCCAATGCAGGGTACAAAATAAGCCCCCTATCCCATCCAGGTCTAAAATAACCCCTCTGACGGCTCTGTCGATATCGGCCATTGAAGCGAATAGATAGACTGAAATTAATTCACGGATATCCCTGAATTTCAGTATTTAATCTGTCAAAATAAGTAGACTATGGCATGACACCAATCACAATTGGCTGGTAATCTGAATTGGTTTGGCCAGGCCATGTCAGTTTACAATAAATTGGGGATTTTAGAGAAAAATATTTTTTTTCTACCACAGGCATATCGCTAGGCAAGAATAGTAGTATCTAGGCCGCCTACAGCCAGCTGAAATCCCATTAATCAATAAAGAGAACCTGAACGTATATAAGACTGAAAACATCAAAACCAAACGTGAAAAGTAAATTTAAGGCGTCCATTATTGATATTGTTCTCAACACAAATCACGCCCTTATCCCTTGCGGGGTAGGCAGAGCGTTAACTAAAGTAAAATTATGGTCGTTATCGCCACGTCTGACAAGTATTGAGGGCCCCTTCAGATGATTCGTGTATGACTGTAGTGACAGGTTATCAGCCGGTCGCCTAAAGTTGTAACACGTGGCATACACATGAAACCCTCGAGTCCCTTAGTTGCCTCTTACAAGACCCGCGGGAAGAATTGGGGTGATGATATTCTATGCCGGCATCATACGGCAAAACTCAATTGGTCAGCTCAACTCAAATACTAAATTGTTCTGAAACTTTCCCAAATTCGTTATATTTTTGATATGATATTTAAGTACGTCACTTATTCAATTTCTACGCTATAATCCTGAGCAACAATCACTTATGAGACGCACGTGCATAATTTTAGAGGTGTTATGTATCCGTAGAATAGCGTGCACATCGCCATTACTATGTAGGTAAACAGGGTTGTCAAAAATTGCCAGTAGAGAATTTGTCACTACTATAGGCTTAAATTGCAACTGACTATTATCTAGAATCACCACAAAAAGTATTTCAAAACTTGTTGTAAGAGCAATGTAAGTTCGTTTGTAGTTCATTTAAATAACTGTGTAACAAGCTATCCTTCCATGCCACACATTTTTATATCTCTTTATAACACAGGATGTAAAAAAACTAATTCCAAATGTTTTACGCTGTGATCCAGCTGATAAAACTGAGCAATTTCCCGAAAGATCATAGTTCGAAATGTGAAAATAATTTTGGGCCTCCCATATAAAATGTCCTCTTTTCAGCCGGCCGACCGACATTTTTAATTTTTCGACCAATGTTTTCAGGCCAAAGTTACTCTGGTTCATGGACTAGTTCACCCGTTAAAATATTGGCATTGCATTATCAGCCTTTATATCACGTTTTATATGAAACCTACATTTTACCTTCCTTTAAACTTTATTATAATCATTACATTACAAATATTGGGGAATAACAACCTTTTAATAACGTTTTATTATTTTTTCTTTTTTGGATGGGAGGCAGCCCTACCATACTGGCAAGGTATCGCTACCCACAATCGCCAGCGCTCATAATGTTATCGCAGCGATCGTGAAAATGTAAACTGTGGATTTTACGCTGATTTTACAACTCGATAGCAATGGGGTGACTTCAAATTAATTCCCACTCTGATTAATTTATTGAACTCTTGAACTTTCAAGGTGTTGAGGGGTACAAGCTTATCTTTACCTAAAAATCTAAATATAGTTGTCTGGTTTCTAGCTGACTTTCACGTCATATCCGTTTGGTTAGGCTAGTTGAGTGAGAACCCGATAGAGAAAGGGATAAGGCAAGGAGAATGATGATGTTCTCAGAATACTACAAGGTTAGTCTTTAATAATTACCTTGACAGCCACAATAGTAGCCTGTTGAACATAGCCTTCCCCTTTCAGGGAAGTTTTTGCCTTGCCTAGGTGCTCACAACGCTCGAAAGTGGATTGGCGAGCGCATTGCAACGCTGCTGCGCATTCCCTTGTTGACTGTCCCTTGGACAGTTTTTAAGACACCCACAGGTAGATTCAGGTAGATTTGGGGTGATGCTAAGCCAGCTCCACAAGGCTGGTCATTTTGACAATATTTTTACTTAAGTGGATATGGCAGGTTGTCGTAGAGTTG
This sequence comes from Keiferia lycopersicella, assembly GCA_029255805.1. Taxonomy (NCBI): domain Eukaryota; kingdom Metazoa; phylum Arthropoda; class Insecta; order Lepidoptera; family Gelechiidae; genus Keiferia; species Keiferia lycopersicella. The sequence goes on from JARACZ010000003.1 coordinate 18,067,720, forward strand.
TTGAAGATATTCCTGGATGCATCGATCGAGGGTAACCAGGTGAGCCACAGCTGTCATTATGCATATTTGTGCAACTCCCCAAATGCACTCCATTCGTGCAAATACAGTGCGATAGAAAATGACTGAAACTGAAACTAATAAAAGTTACAGAGGCCCGCACTACTTCGTTGTGCCTAGAATATAAAATTGATAGGGTGGGAAGGGCTTCTGCCTTTTCCCTCATTTCGTGTAGGACACCGCATCGTCTAACGATCCGATGAGCCATGGTGTCAGAGTTGTTCAACCATTTAATCGTAATACAAATAGCAGCCTTCTACTATGGTTGTGTAACGACCGCGGTCTATGTCATCATAGACAGGAACAGGGACCGACAGCGTAACATGCACTTCAAACCACGGACCCATCTCTCTTATCGAACAAACGGGTGGTACTGCCTAACCAAATTGGAAACAAATTCAATTTGTGACAACAGACCACAAACAAGGGCCTCTCCTTATTTGAGGGTATTGCCATACTCACCACGCTTGGCAGGCGGATTGGTGCGCGGTGTAAAATTTTGCATTCACGGAGAACTCTGCTGCCTATTGCCTTGATGATTATTCCTTAGTAGTTTTTACGACACCCATGCGTAGAATTTGGGTAATGCTATTCTAACCCGCCCGCACCATACAGCATGTGATAAACCCCTAGCGACGACATAGGTCAAATTCGTTTTTGGTCAAACCCTTCGTTAAACCTTTCGTTAAATGCTACATTAGTCAAACTCTTGTTTGGTCAAAATCTACTTTCGTCAAGCCTAAATATAGTCCTCCTTTAAGCTACTAAATACTGCACCAGTCCTTTGGGTCGCACTGTATTTGAGCGATCTGGTTCCACAGACGTTTGTTATCAACTAGGATGCGGCGGCAAACGGCTTCCTATACAAATGCTAACGCAGCGGTTACAATATACGGTCGTCGGCGCACAGAGTACGATGCCGTCAGTAGGTAAAGTACCAGCACACTATGATATCAGGGTACAGGTAAAGTTCATAGTACATTACGTATTTAATTTAGGGTTATAATGATAACGGCCATCCGGTTACGCAATATACTTCGAATTTTTTAAAGTTTGTGAGCGTTTTGATAATTTTGAGCACAAGAAATAAAGTCGAAATAATTAACGCTTTGTCGACCGATTCTGTCGAGCAAAATTTTTTTACAGAGGTTCTATGAAAATAATGCTAGTCTATTTTGTGATAAGTATTTATTAGCAAATTCACTTAAAAAGTATTAACACCGTCACGCATGCAATTACATTATGGGGAACTCACAACGTTGAAAATAACCGCTTTATAATCTTATTCATAGTTTGTAGCATAGGATGTAGCAAGGTGAACCACCTAATTGTCCGAAAGAAAGATTGTTCCATGCTTTGGAGGGAACTTTTTGCAGCAGATTGGTATCACGTCAGACCTGCTACGTGTAGAGCCGGTTAAAAATTCTGACCTTAGGGTTAATTGCGTCGTTGGACGACTCAGTGTTCCACACAAACAGAGATATGCTGTCTATAATTACTTTTACGGCAGTCGTTAGACAATTTGTTCAGTAGGTGGCTGTGAGTCTTTGACGCCAGGGCCCATCAGATCGCTTGTCAACTAGATCTCTTGTCAACTCTCACAAGACAAAAAAAGAAGAGTGTTTCATCTGTTTCGCCTGCACTGTGGTATTCTCGCGAGACGTCCTGGGTTCGAAACACGTTTCGATTTATGCTGATTCCTCAGCGCGCCTGATTTTGCATTCGGCGTCAGTGAGTTCGTGGGAGACTGACTGACAGTTCATGAATTCCTACGTCGATTGCAGATCACAAACTGATGGTGAGCATTTCTGGGACAAAGATTTCAAGCTTTTCAAGATTTCAATCGTTTATTTCCAAGTAGATACACAACAAAACCTTTTAGAAAGGCAGGATTTACTGCCTCGAGGCTGGCCAGGCTGACCACACAGCATGTACTATATACACAAATCACGCTTTTATCCCTAGCAGGGTAGGCAGAGCGTCAACGGCCGCAAAATATGGCCGTACAATACATCTGACAATTATTGAGGGCCCTTCCAGATGATTTAAGTATCACTGTAGTGACAGGTTTTCAGCCTGTCGGATAAAGTAGTATGAAACCCTCGAGTCCCTTAGCCGCCTCTTACGACAGACGTGGGAAAGAAATGGGGCGAATCATCAGACATGGAAGTGACCATACTACAAATATTTAGGATATAATAGAGTTCAGATGAACATACATACATACATATATCACGCTTTTATCCCTTGCGGGGTAGGCAGAGCGTTAACGGCCGCAAGAATACGGCCACTACCGCCACGTCTGACATTTTTGAGGATTATTTTCTAAGGTTGTGTCAGGAAGCATGTGTATCACTATAGTGACAGGGTGTCAGCCTGTCGCCTAAAAATTGTAATACAGCAACACTCCCGCGTCCCTTAGTCGCCTCTTACGACACCCGCGGGAAGGATGTGGAGTGATGCTATTCTAAGCCGGCATCACACTGCACTTCAGATGAACTCTGCAAGTAATCAAGGATTACCCTGATTGGGTACAAGCAGCTTATTGTAGAGGACGAAACTCACAAAAGTTGTCGCAAGACACTCGTGAGACCGATGGCTTGCAGATTTGCATTCAAGAGTTCATCTGAACTCTATTATATCCTAAATAGTTGTAGTATATCATACCTAACCTAAGTAATCAAATATTTTACAGGTATTTTTGAAGACAAACACAACATCCTTTTTAACAAACAACTAACTTGGAAATCTCCAAATAGTAAACTGTTCTCAAACCGCTCAGTTTTAAACTGGGAACTATTTTCGGAAAGCGGTATCGGAATCTGCAGCGATGCCTTAGAGCAAGCAATTTTTCTAGAAGGAACCTTACCAACGACTATTACAAAGTCATGGTAAAGTCCTCCTTTGCAAGCGGTAACATGATTACGCTCTTTATAAAACTTTTATTGGCATATGGCTAAGGCAGTGTGCTTGTCCGTGCTTGTGTATAAAGTATATTTTAGTGATTGGTTAGTTTGACATTTTTTTTTCGGTTTAATGCATTGTGATTTTAGCATTTACAGACCTATACTATTTTCCGCAGTGGAACCGGCCGCAGTCACCATTTATTCGATATTTTGTTATAAAAAAAAACTACAAGTACAAATCCATTTATTTCCACATAATAATAAAATTTTATTACAATCATATAATTAAAGAAAATCATATTATTAAATTAATTTATCATTAGTAAGTAAGTTTCATAAATTGTTTTTGACACACCAAGTTTGATTGCAACAAGTTCTTCATAGCTTCATTCTGTTTGTACGAAGGGGTCCCTCTGCCTAATCCGTTTCTCTGAGAGTTTTGCAGCGCTTCTTTCAACAGCTGACTAAGCTGAAGAATCTTCTACAATCGCGTGTTGTTGGCGAATTTAGATTTATTTCAAGTTTTGTGGTTAAACGAATTCTGGTGATCAACTTTTAGTTGAGCGAAGCTTTTGCTTTCTCAAAAGATTAGGTAATATTATTTCGTAAAAAGGCATTGTATTTGTATGTATTTTCTCGGCTTAGTTACGCATCTAAACCTGCCTCTTGAATGACTCATTCTTTCATTTCATTAAAAACACGCTTCAAAATCCTCCCGACGCATAATGTCCTAAACGCATGATGACCTAAGCCTAAAAGTCTATAGCGTGACTTAAAAGAAGTTTGCGGCGTCCATGACAGACGCAAGAAACCCGAAAAGCGACTTAGTTTTACACGAGCTGTTATACTAGTTTCTGAGGCCAAGATCCATTTTCGGTCGCTGAGCCAAGGGAGTTAGTTTTTTGTTATACTATGTGTAGATTTCGAGGTTACCCGTATTCCAGTAGAAGTTAAGACTACCCCGTTGCGTGTTTGCGTATCTCTAGATCGGCTACACCTACACAGGGCGATGCGCTTTCAGTAACAGCTCACTCCGCGGCTAATATATCAGCCGCTATCTACACCGCCACTAATACAGGCTATCATTAGCAACACCGCCATTTTGGGTTTCGTGAGAAAACGCGTTGTTTATTACAAGGTTCCTGAACACAAATGAAGAAGGAAAGGAAAGAAAAAAGAACAGTGTTGAGAACCATAGAGAACAGAAGGGGAAAGATGATAGGCCAATTGATACGACACGACAGTTTCCTGAAGACGATTATAGAAGGAAAAAGAGGAAGGGGACGACTTGTGTGGTATCAGGAGATGAAGTCACTGGCGGAGAAAATAAACGAATGGCGTTTGCTGGTTGAATGCCGACAAGAGCATGGCTCTTAAATAAAGAAGATTGGGGTTTCTAACAAAATAATAGCATTTTTATCAATAATATAAGTTGTTTTCGGTTATGGCGTGATGCTGTTTAGTAATATGCTTTCAGTAACAGCTGACTCTGCGTCTAATATATCAGCCGCTATCTACACCGCCAGCCTATCATTAGCAACATTGCCACCGCCATTTTGGGTTTCGTGAGAGAACGGGTTGTTTGTTTTTTAGGAAGTGTTAGGTTTTTATCAAAATAATGTATTTTTTCAATGATAAAAGTAGGTATAGATAATGGTGGGATGCTATTCTCACACGTTTACTGTCGGCTTATAATTATATCGCTCCATATCTTTTCTAATCCTTTTCGAACGTAACTTAGTAAGGCGTATGGTAGCCAGCACGATAAACCCACTATGTAGACATAGTGACATACCCATAAAACCTGTCAAAACTCCCTTTCAGGTATGAGGTCCCACAAAAACCAAACTATTTAGGTTATAACTAAAGTTGCTGTTTAATCAGTGCTTAAACCAACAAAGCCACTAAAATGGCGCATCAAACAATGTTCACAAATTGCCAGCGCGAGCGAAGAGTTTCAGGACGACACGTTTGATACAAAAAACTAGAGTATTTTTTTACCGACTACAACTAGTATCTTTAACACACCGAACTAGATTATCCCTATTTGGCTATTCGTATTTCGATTACCAGTATCTGCTAAATTCAAATAATTTCAGTTTTTTGTCATTAGCATGTCAATTGGATAATTTGGTTCGTTTCAGACTGATAATAGTTTAAAGTATAGAAAATCGTATGTCGAATGACAGTTGAGTGTTTCTGGCACCATACTGGCAAAAAATAAGATAAGTTACTTATAGTATCTACCTTAATTTTTTACAGCAAAGGTATGCCTTAATTTTTTTCAGTATCAGACTCATAGTGGCAGTAAAAGCTGTAAACTTATTACAAATGCATTCCTTCAGTGACATATCTAGCATTTTCAACAATTATTCCCAAAACAAATGAATCGTATGGAAATGAACGAGTGATTAGTGACCGGAGTGATCGAATTACCGTAACGAGCGGGTGTGCTGATTGCGGCGCTGCGTCGCGGTCGCCGGCGGGCTGCTCGTATGACAAACCAGCGGCATTTTATGTACCCTCGATCGGTGTATTCCCATTGTCCCCGATGACCGTGACAAAAAAGATGGGGCAAGGTTTGGCAGAGTGGAGCAAGGTGTACATGGTAAGACCATATTTCCCAACCGTCTGTCACAACTTAGCTCACCTGCTCCACCTGTCTTACCTTGTTACTCCTTGCCCCATCCTGCCAAAGCTTGTTCCACTTTTAACGGGGATACGGTTAACGGGTACAACGAGAATACACCACTTGATTGAACTGTGAGCGTACTATAAGAAACCAGCGTCGTCTCATGCACCCTGGGCACCCTACGCTACAGGTTAGGTTAGGTTAGGCTATAAGTAACTACAATATACTTTTAGGCCGCAGAGATGCTTATATGGTCATGCATTGAAAATGATGCAATAGCAATGCAGTAAATAAATCTTAAATGTTAAATTTACAAACACAGAGTGTAAAACTTGAAGGTTTAAGCCAAATACTAAGCGTTTTCATATACAATGACAATTATGGTATGCAATTTTCTTCAAAACTTTGTGAGGAACTTGGGCTTGCGGTTGGTCGTTGGAGGCTGGTTGACGTGTATATTTTCCTATTAAAAACCTGCCTCCAAGACAACTTAGTAAAGGTACTCCAAATATCATGAAACTGTCCTAACTAAACAGTCCCCCGTCCAATGACTTTCCAGCGTTCAATGGCTGTATTCAGCCGGAGTGAAACATCGCATAAATAAACAGCACAGAACGAGCTAATCAAGCAGCGCTGCAATGTTGCGTAGACGCAACACTGGCTATAAATCGCTGGGTAATCCGGCGACCAACGACCGCCCACTCCACAGACTTCAAAACACAGTAGGATAGTAAAAATTTAAATGGAAAAATGGCTGGATGTAGGCGTGATTTGTACCGTCACACTGCTCTATCAAATAAGCCACTACCGTGTGGACTGTGGCCATGGTATGTGGTCCTCATTTCTTCTCGTGGGTGTAATAAAAAGGCTACTAATAAAAACATTTTGTACTTTCAAACCTCTGCTAAACCCAGTGAAGTAAGTACAGTAAATAACGATTGTGTCGCATTGCACAAAAACAATCGTCGCCACTGTAGGTTCATCTCTTATCTCCATTTATCTCCTTCTTCATTTGTTTGGGATACCGAGTCAATGAAGGACTCGATAAATGTCCTTCTTCAAATGGTAGACGGTTGTGTTAGTTTAGCTGTGGTCATTTACAAGGCAACTGTGTGGAACTTGTTTAGGGAAATGATCGGGATTTCGAGCTCAAAGTTAAGCCATTTTAGTGAAAACTGTCAGTAGCCAAATATTGGTCAGCGAGGTTGTAACTGTTACCATCGATTCGATGAAGAAGAAGAAGTGAAAACTGCCAGTATGGTTCGGAAGCCTAGTCTCAGCGCTTTCAACAAGGATACCTGAAATTGGAATCTCAAAAAATGAACCACAGTATTGAAAAAACAAAAAAGTTGTTACATCCTGTAACAAGCATAAAAACTGAAAAATACTTAAAATACGTAAGTTTCAACAATACGCACCGACCAATCAACTCAAGTAATAATTATTATCGTTCATATCATATAATTTGTTTATTTTTATTTTGGGAACATATTGGTAAACAAATGTTAGTTTATCGTGTTGGCTTATCGGGCTAAATTAATCCAATCAGGATAAATATTTTTTATCGGAAATAACTTCTGGTTGGAATTATGCTTCTTTCTTTCTGAGAATGATTCACATACACAAATCACGTCTATAACTCTAGCGGGGTAAGCAAAACGTTAACGACCGCAAAATGACGGTCGTCGTCAAAAACGATTCAGAATGACTAACACTCGTATAATCACATTATTGAACTCATTAACCGAAGAATAAAGTAGGTAAATAACTAGGTAAGTCTTTATCTAATCAGGAATAAACAATATTACTTTTCTTATCACAATATTATTACATCAGATAAAGAAAGGATCTCATGGCGCGGCGGTTACCTACGTGTGAGGAAGAAAGCATGAACGCTTGGTATGAGAGAGAGCCTCAATACGCAAGAGGAAGCATGCCATGAATCCGCCATGCCGCCATTTACAGATCCTGTCTTTAATCGGACAGGTTCTACCACTAGAGTTCGCGCCACGAAAGAAGTCCCGCGAAAAACGTTTCAATGACCACACGTTCATAAGGGTCATTTTAACTTTTTTCGCGGGACTTCTTTCGTTGCACGAACTCTACTTTCGGTGCTGAGCGACCTCGGTTTTGTCAGCTATATATACTTATCTCATACATTGATTTGGTATAAATTGCTGGATATAGTATGGGCATCATTGCAATATACTCAAGATAACCGGCAATGTATGCCGAATCGGGCTATGTCGCAAGGGTGTAATAGTCGTTTCTGACAAAAACCGGTTCACTCCAGTATCTATACCGCTCGCCAAGGTCACAAAGTCAATGAACTCGCGTGTCCGTTTCTGTCCGTGTCTGTCCACCGCTGTCCCCTGTCGTCCGTATAGGTCTGTGCAGGCTGCATTCGGCATACATTGGTGGTTATAACATAGACGTCATATAATAAACTATAGATAATCAGCAATGTATACCGATTTAGTTTATGTTGGCAGGGGACGTGTAATAGCCGTTCCAAACAGAAATCGGTTCTCTCAGCTACCTATCTCGCTCGCACAAGGCCACTAAGTCAATGAACTCGCGTGCCCGTCTGTGTCCGCGGCCGTCCGTCGCTGTCCGTTGAGGTCTGCGCATGCGCACAGTTGCATTGTATGACGCAATGAGATGCAATACCTACAACATTTTTAAGTAACTAGTTTAGATATTTCTTATCACGTGAAGGGTTGTATATTTTAATGTACATGTAAAAGATACGTAATAAATAAAAATAATAATAATGAAATATGATATGACGTGTGGTGCCATCTTATAATATGTAAAATCACCATAATTGTACCCGTGGGTGTCTTAAAAATTGACTAAGGGGACTGCAATTGATCATCAAAGAAATGGGCAGCAGCGTTCCCTGTGAATGCAACTTGCACTGCGCTTGCCAGTCCGCCTGCCAAGCGTGGTGAGTATAGGGGGATGCCCATGTCCAGCAGTGTACTGTTGTAGTATTTAGCTTAAGATTAGTGTACCAGCTAAAATAGGTCGTCTGCAATAATAACAGCCTTAGTATAAAGATTATTAATAGTAATAATGGCGCCTGGACCGAACACATGGTTAACGTGCCCTCCGACACACGGAATAATTTTTTGTGCGGCCAACACTTAACCGGAGTTCTTTAGCCTATCCTACCTAACTAAAAGAACGCAATCTTCAAGGTTATAAATCGATAAATACTAACTTTTTGGAATCAAACTAGGAACCTTGGACTCCAAAGACGAAACTGAGACCACCATAGATACAACAGCAGCTTTAAAGACGACGAAATTAAATAAAGAAATACTTAGCAGTAAAGAACTTAGTTCCACAGGCTAAGTTTATTTTCCTCGCCCCCACATTTACTTGTGATTTATTTGTGTTTTGTCTCCAACTTAACCAGAAGTTCCCTTTCTCTATCTTTTCTTTTAGTTTTTTACCCGACCGAGTGAAAAAAGAAAACGGGTATTTCGTACTTTGATAAACACAGTCATTGGTGAATAGGCCCAAATTAGAATCCCGTGGATATTATTGGATATACCGACACAGAAACAGTATGAGGGTGCCATGGATAATGTGTCGTTAGAGGCGACTAAGGGATTCGAGGGTTTCATGTGTATTACAACTTTTGGCGACAGGCTGGCAACCTGTTACTACAGAGATACTAATCATCAGGTTATTAAATAAATAATTTGTGTACCCCTGTAATGACAGGTTGTCCGCCTGTCGCCTAAAGTCGTAATGAAAAAACACACAAAACACATGAAGCCTTCGAGTTCTTTAGTCGCCTCTTACGACACTCGCGGTAAGGAAATAGGGTGATCCTATTCTAGACCGGCAGCACAAAGCAAATTAAGCCTCATTGTGGTACTAACTGGAAGAAAATTTAGTCGAATACGATAAAGATTTTCACCCTTTGTTTAACTAAATATTTTCTGATGTGATTGCATGAAATTCTACCTGCCGCTCAATATTGCCGAGTAATTCAATAACAATGACAAAAGCATAGCATCACAACTTCGGCACATTTTTGAACCGTGCTTTTAATCATTTTAGAATTTCGCCACGATTAAAACCAAATATCAAAGCAGGCATGGCGGTATTAAAATACCAAACAGTTTTTATAAGCTGTTTTTAACTTTGTTAGATCACAAAATTGTTACTCTCCACTTATTGTTTTGGGATAAAAAAAGCAGTTGCTTGTAAAGTCAGCTTACTGATGGAAGATAGTTAAACGAGACAACGTCATAAGAAAATACTGATTAGTTTTCTTTGTCTATGGATGGAATGGTAAAATTTTTGAAAAAAAAAAATAATAATTTGATTTGCTAGATACGTTTGATAGATAATGCGATGTTGAACGCGGATGCCGATTGTGTCTCTGTCTCTTGTTCCGCGCTCTCGCTTGTACTTTAAGGTAACACCTCAGCGGTAACGCCCAGTATGCATCATGTTTTTAGGGCGTGCAGCCGGCTCTATCGAATCCTAAGACTTTGTCACTCAAAAAAGCCTAGTACTTGCACCATGCCGGACCTGCTGGAGGCTAACCCCAAGGCAATCAGTGTGGCCGAATACTGGTCCAACAGTATTTAATTGTTGCCCATCGATTCGATGATGAAGAAGAAGAAAACTCAAAAAAGTATTTGAAACCTTTATGTACTTACCTAAACCCCTACCTAAACTAATAAATGGTTGTTTTATTTATTACAGAAGAGTGAAACCGCGGAGTCTCAGTCGCTTCTTACGACATCCGCGGGAAAGATCCGAGGTTATCCATATCAAAGCCATCATCGTTTCAACGGCATGTTACTAAAAACAACCAGTTTTTGATGACCTAATTTCTTCCTATCAAAATACACAATAATTTAATTCTACTGAGCGATAATGCAGTGATATCTTAATTCAAAACAAGTCTTGCGCAACACGGAAGAAGAAGACGACACGATAAACATACGCGCTCTCTTTCTATTTATTTTTACTTGGTAAGTTCAAGGCACGGTAATATTATCTATACAGTATTGTAACTCGGCCGTGTCCTTGAAGTAAGTGCCTACAGCCGCGCGGTACGTGAGCATGTGATAGGGCTGTCACTGTCACCGAGTGTCGCCTACCTACAGCGTTTTATTTGCATATCTGCCTACCTTGGGTTTGCCAAAAACAGCACAATATGTTCTACTTGTCATGTTAAATACGAGTAACTAGTATATTTTGAGTGAAAATTCGCGCGGTTAAAAACCAGCACACCGTCCTTTCGTCACCACGGTACACACGCGACTGTTAGCATGCCGAGCGCATGCCGAGATCCGAGCGCGTAGGTATAGCTCGCACGCCGTCCGTTTGTATGGAGTTAGAATACTGTATAGATAATATTACCGTGTTCAAGGCCTGCAAACAATGTTGCAGCCGCAAAATATACTCGTAAAGCTTCTGTCATACTGACGTAAAGAAATATTTTTTTTATGTATTTACATATTGCTGAACGAACTTTTAAAATAAACAATGTGCTATTGTATATTACTTGCATTTGCAAGGGTTTGTGTTTGTCTCAAGTATACATAGGTATGGCCAATCCAATCAAAAAAATGTATAAAATATTTATTGAGCTAGTAGTTGCCTGATTGTTTCCATTGTAAGTTAGGTACATAAAAAAAAAGCCAGAAGGGGCAGAGTTACTAAGTCAGAAAATTTTACTAGTACTTTAAAATTCCTGACAATATTCTACAGATTTACGGTAGAAAAAAATGGGCGATTTATCGTGTGATGCCGGTTTAGAATAGCATCAGCTCATTTCTTTCCAGTGGATGTCGTAGAAGCCCACTATGGGCCTCGAGGGTTTCATTGTGTACGGCAATTTTAGGCAACAGCCTGACAACCTGTCACTATAGTGATACCCGACTTATCTGAAACGACGCTCAAACATTTTTGTCAGATGTGGCGATAACGACTAAACTTTTACGGTCGTTAACTGCCTTCTCCGGCAGGGATATACTCGGTTTTTTTTCGTGTGGGACACCGAGTCGTCCAACGACCCGATGAACCCTAGTCGTGATTTGTGTATTTATGTATGTAAACATAATGACATTTCATTTTTTTAAGACATGCTAAGTATTATTTGTAATATTACTTTTTTTGCGTCATGCAGGTGCAGCTTGGTGTGACTGCACCTTTATCGTATGTTTTAATTTTTGTGCGATAATGCCCATTATTTACGTACGTATATGTACGCGACCGATGGCGAGTGAGTCACTTTCTCGCCGACCGTCGAAGTGTGCAGACGTCTGCTGCAGTAAAAATTGAGAACAAATAGGTCAGTGTATTAAAATACATATTAATTTTAGTGAAGGAACGTCGTGAGTGCGCTGTGCAGTTATAAGTAATAAGTGTATTTTATATGAGTGTCCAAAGGTGTCAAGTTTTATAAAACTGTACGGGTAGTCCTTGTTCCGTACAAGTATTGCAAAACTGGTTTTTTGCATGTTCGGACACGTTTGAGTAAGTGAATATTGATATGTATGTACACTTTTAGAAACCTACAGAATTTTTGAAAACTGTCCTTATTTACATACATATATCACGCCTTTATCCCTTGCGGGGTAGGCAGAGCGTTAACAGCTGTAAAAATACGGTCGCTAACGCCACGTCTGACATTTTTGAGGATTGTTTTCCAAGGTTGTTTCAGAAAACATGTGTATCACTATAGTGACAGGTTGTCAGCCTGTCGCCTAAAAATTGTAATACATCAATACTCTCGAGTCCCTTAGTCGCCTCTTACGACACCCACGGGAAGGATGTGGGGTGATGCTATTCTAAGCCGGCATCACACGGCATTAATAATCCTTATTTAATATCTAAAAAAACAGCAAAAAAAAATTACCTCTTGAGCTGGGTGAAAAAAATGCGTAAAATTACTAAGTCGTGTTTGGACTGGCTAGCGCGAAATTAACCTGTTGTTTAGTTATAGGCTTATCGCGTTTTAGGTTGGTAGCGATATATGTAGTTGCAAAACAATTGATACTTAGGCTTATTGCACCGCATTCAACTCTGAGATCGATTTTGAGTGCGAGTTTGAGATGCTGTTAGTATTTATTGTCATTTGTCAAAATCGCTCTTAAGATCGATCTCAGGATTGAGTGCGATTTATAAATACGGACCTTAAAGCGTTCTGGTGCAAAAGAGAAAATAAATTGCTTTATTTTACGAACACTGAGAATTCGTTACTCTACATTAGCTACAGGCGTGATCATGTTTGTTAGAACGAAATATAAAACAGAATCCGGAATTCTATAATCTGTTGCCGTGCGATGCTAGCATAGGATAGCATCACCCCATTGCTTTCCGACGTAAAGAAGACGTAACGTGACGTAAGAATAGTCACTTCGGAACTTGAGGGTTTCGAGATTTTGGAAATTTTAGGCAACAGGCAAATGACAATAGTTGATCCTTGTTGATATTTGTTGTGGTAGCGAGTACACATTTACGGCCATTGAATCTCTGCCTACCCCTCAAGGTATAAAGGCGTGATATTTGAATATATCAAGTGAATTTGTTATAATTTTGCTATATACAGGGCGTTAGGAGAAATATTAACTTTCTTACAAGGGATGAACGAACCAGTCTATGAAACTAAACAACTTTCTCCAAGGAACATAGGTCGAAATAAGAAAAAAAATTTTGAACCTCCTATACAAAATGTACCAGCCGACTGAGTCAGGTTGTACGTGAGGTCCAAAATTTTTTTACATATACATATATACATCACGCCTGTATCCCTTGCGGGAGTAGGCAGAGCGTAAACGGCCGTAAAAATTATTATTTACGCCACTTCAGACAAAAGTTTGAGGGTCAATTCAGAAGACTGTATTACCATAGTGAGAGGTTGTCAGCTTGTCGCCTAAAATTGCAATATACATCAAATCCCTTAGTCGCCTCTTACCACACGGGCAAGACATGGGGTGATGCTATTCTTAACCGGCATCACACGGTATACATGGTACCGTTGTATACACGGTATGGTATGTATTTTTTACATATACTTTAACCTTTTTAAAGCCTAATAATTCAAAAATCTGTACATGGAAGAGAGACGTACAGACCCATTGTCAGCTTCGACGAAAAGTCAAGAGCGCAACAAAACCATCCAGAGGCTCGTGCGACGTGATCTCCGATCCGCAAACACGCTCTTGATTGAAAAATCAATTGAGCAGAATCGGGGACCAAAGGTGTTCGCACGGCCTTTGGGTAGGAGCCACCTGACGAAGCTGACAACTGAATCTGGGGAAGTCGTCGCATCCAAGCCGGAGGTTCTGTCGGAAGTGGAAGACTTCTATGGCAAGCTCTACGCCTCGCAAGCTTCAAAGCCCGTACCCGATACTGAGGATTGCAGAGCCACCCTCACACGCCACTTCACCGAGGACCTGCCCGAGATCAGCCGAGACGAGATCGAAATGGCCCTGAAACAGTTAAAAAATGGAAAAGCCCCAGGGGAGGACGGGATCACGACAGAGCTCCTAAAAGCTGGAGGAACTCCCTTATTGGATCAGCTCCAACAGCTCTTTAACTCCGTTCTCTTCCATGGGAGAACTCCGCAGGCATGGCACAGAAGCATGGTGGTACTGTTCTTCAAAAAAGGAGACAAAACCCTATTGAAGAACTACCGCCCGATTTCGCTTTTGAGCCATGTTTACAAACTGTTCTCCAGGGTCATCACGAACCGTCTTGCGCGAAGACTCGATGAGTTTCAGCCTCCCGAGCAGGCCGGGTTTCGAAGGGGTTATAGCACCATAGACCACATTCACACGGTACGGCAGATTGTACAGAAGTCTCAAGAGTACAATCGACCCCTGTGCTTAGCGTTTGTGGACTATGAGAAAGCTTTCGACTCCATCGAAACCTGGTCTGTTCTGGAGTCTTTGCAGCGTTGCCAAGTCGACTGGCGATACATCGAAGTGATGAGATGTCTGTATGAAGCCGCCACAATGACCGTACAAGTACAGGACCGGCGGACTAAGCCTATCCATCTCCATCGAGGAGTGAGACAGGGGGACGTCATATCCCCGAAACTGTTCACTAACGCTCTGGAGGATATGTTTAAGACGCTGGACTGGAAAGGTCGTGGTATTAATATAAACGGCAAGTACATCTCTCACTTACGATTTGCAGACGACATCGTCATTATGGCAGAAACGCTGCAAGACCTACAACGAATGGTGGATGACCTAGCTGATTCTTCTCGCCGCATCGGTCTCCGGATGAATTTGGATAAAACCAAAGTCATGTTCAACGAACACGTTGATCCGGAACCGATTGCCGTAAATGGAATCCAACTCGAAGTTCTTCAACAGTATGTCTACCTAGGGCAAACGCTCCAACTAGGTAGAAACAACCTTGAGAAGGAAGTCCAGAGAAGAATACAGCTGGGTTGGGCAGCATTCGGAAAACTCCGTCGAGTCTTTTCGTCGCCAATACCGCAATGCCTTAAGACGAAAGTCTTCAACCAGTGCGTCCTACCTGTCATGACATACGGAGCCGAAACGTGGACACTCACGGTACGACTGGTCCACCAACTGAAAGTCGCTCAGCGAGCTATGGAGAGAGCTATGCTCGGGGTTTCTCTAAGGGATCGTATCCGAAACGAAGTAATTCGACAGAGAACTAGAGTGACCGACATAGCTCAACGTATTAGCAAGCTGAAGTGGCAGTGGGCTGGTCATATCTGCCGAAGGACCGATAACCGCTGGGGTAAGCTGGTCCTTGAGTGGAGACCGCGTATCGGCAAACGTAGCGTAGGTCGCCCTGTGGCAAGGTGGAGCGACGACATACGCAAAGCTGCGGGCAGTGACTGGAGAAGTAAAGCCGAAGACCGGGTTCAGTGGCGTGCTTTAGGAGAGGCCTATGTCCAGCAGTGGACTACAATAGGCTGTAAATGATGATGATGATGAATTCAAAAATCTAGCAAGTTAGTTACCGTTTTTTGATATTGATATTTTAACTATTAATTCCCGGGATCATTAGTGATTAAGCCAGGTCTGCAATGTACCACCAATCTCTATATTAATAAATCTCAATTTAGTTACCTTAGTTATTATTGACCATACTTATTATTGATACAGAATCATCTGGAAGGGCCCTCAATATTTGTCAGTGTGTATGTGTATGTGTGTGTGTGTATTATTGATCAATCTTTAATACAATTAAATTTTCAGCTTATTGGACAACATCCGAGGTCACTTTGTTGTAAGCAGAGGCAAAGATGGAAGCATCCAAATTTGTTTGTTCCAAAGATGAAGATTATGAATTTCAACCCAAGAAGAAGCGTACTAACGAAGCCATAGAACGCGATGAAATAGACTTAGAAGTTGAGGATACTGAGGATGATAAAAGTAATGAAAGTGATGAAGATTTGGGAGACGATGTAAGCGAAAAAAGCAGCTCAATGGAAAATTCTGAAGCAAGTGAAGATGAAATCGGTAGAGACGGTGATGATTCGAATTTCAATGTAAGTGTTTATATATAATATTTCTATTCTATAGAACGAAGTACAAGAAATAGGTTGAAATCTCTGATGGTCACAAATGGAACGTCAGTCTTTATTATTTTGGGTTTATAATTATGGATCTGCAGCGATACTTTCCAATTTTTTTTAAATATACTGGGTGTAAGAGACAGCCCTCCAAATACTGATAGGATGCATTCAAACCATGAAACTGAACTACTTTCCCCTGCAGCTGCAGCTGAAATCTGTTCGTGATTGCCTCATAGTATAAGTACTACACAAACATGATATTCTTTCTGCTTCTAAATATTGATTGGGCTATATTATCTTTAAAAGAAAATTTTTAATAGTTTAAACAGCGTGGATATTGTTACCCTAAAATACTGCAGATTTTTAACTCTGTTGCGCATTATTTTCAAGTTGGATATTTCTTTATAGGATATTAATAACGTATAATTTCTTTATCTCTTTCAGTTTATTTGTGACGTGAAGGAACTTTTTAGTCTCGATGGTCTGAATAGAGAGAATGAGGTCAGCATCAGAGAATTTAGCAAAGATCAAAAAAGGGTATTTACATACGTCAAAAACTTGTTGGAGGATACGAAGTTCCGAAATGAAAATCCAAACATTGTTTTCATTAATGGCGCAGCTGGTACTGGCAAAACTGAACTTTTAAAAGGCATTTGTAAATATGTTAGTTCAAAACTACCTTGTGAAGCTGTTTGCACTGCTAGCACTGGAATAGCAGCGCTGAAGTACAGAGGCGGAAGAACAGGCCACAGCAGGTTTGGATTTCCTTTCAACATTAACATTAAAAGTGAAACAAAATATTGCGAAATCAATAACTACAATCAGCATGTTTCAGATGCTCCTCTGATTATTTTTGATGCTGCTAATATGACAGATAAACGTTTGATTGAAATCTTAAACGCATCATTAAAGAAACTAATGAATTGCAATCAAATGTTTGGAGGAAAAATCATAATTTTTGCCGCAGATTTTCTTGAACTTGGCCCAATCGTTCCTAATGTATTGAACGATGAATTGTTGCATAAATTTTCAATAAAATATTCCTCACTATTCAATCAGGACAACACAAAGTATTTTTTGCTGAAAACTGCTCACAGAACCAAGAAAGATGAAAAGTATTTTGATTATCTGCTTGATGTGGGCTTTGATAATTTTCCTCCAGTGTGTCACGATGATATGCATTACGTGCCTTTGACAGATATAAAATACTTGAAAAGCATAAAAAAAATGGTTGACTATATTTATCCACCAGAAGTTTTGAGTGATTCAGATGAATGCGCTAAGAGAGCTATCTTGACACCTACTAAAAGAAGAGCTCAACAAATCAATGCGATGATAACTGAGTACTACCGCAACACTAGAAAAATTAAATCTATCGATTGTTTCGATATTGGTGACATAGTAGAAGACTTGGAGGAAGAAACAAGTGAAAACAAAGTGTTTCCTGATGCCCGTTTGGAACTTTGGAAAGGATGTGTTTGCATGGTGATCCAAACTATGTATCGCCCGTCGAGATGCTATTATGAAGATTTGTTGATCGGGACTAAGGTTATTGTGGAAGATATACAACCCGATATTATTTATGTCCGAAGGCCTGGAGGAAAATGGATAATACCAATCGAACGAAAAACATTTAGCGCTCTTGACATGGGCAGCGTATGTGTGCGGGAGCAGTTTCCTTTAAAACTGGCATATGCAACAACTATTCACAGAAGTCAGGGACAGACGCTGGACAAAGTTGGAGTAGACCTGCGTGATCCAGTCTTCGCTCACGGTCAGTTGTATCTGGCCTTGAGCAGGGTGAAGCACAGGGATGATGTCGCGGTGTGCATCAAAGAAGAGCTGGTAATTAAGGGAGAACCCCATGCTGTTAATGTCGTAGATAACCATATGATTCGTCCAATTTTGATTTAATCTATAGAGTTCAAAATAATGTGCATTTCAGAAACTTGTAGGCGATTATGTTTATATTAAGTTTATGTTTCCATTAATTATTTAAAGTTATTTTATATTCATTGTCATTATTGTTTTATAATGAGTAGAGTATTTATAGTGGTAATAAGAAACATCTTGAGGTTCTAAGTAATTCTATAGGAGTTGTAAATTTCTGTAGATTATACTTCATAATATATATGAAAATTTAGTTCATGTGAAAGGAAATAAAGCATTAGAAAAGGATAGTAGCGATAGTAGCAGGCTTAGTAAAGTAAGCAAATCTTTAAAGACAATTTGTATGTATACTTTTTTATAACTTCCTTTCTTTTCGGTTAAAATATTTTTGTTTTACACTTAGCTAGGGTAGATTAGGACCTGAAAAATTGATAGTTTAGAACAGAAGCACTTCTGGGCAGATTTTTGGGTGGTTTTATTGTCCAGGGGGTCCAGCTGATTATAGTCATGTAACAAATTACTATTATTATCATTATTACTTCATATTTTTTATCTTGCCTTGAATTTGATTCATATACTGGTGGTGGTAGCGTAAGTTACATGTTGTGTGGTCAGCCTGGCCGGCCCCGAGGCAGTGCTTTAATTTTTATTTTCTTATCCCACCTGTGCCGCGTTTTTACTAGGATCACAAAATTGCTAAATTGTTAATTGTTTGACTACTTGTGAATTCATTATTTTTTTGGATAAACTATCAATAAGTAAAATGCAAATTTTCTACGTTGATTAAATATTTTCGTTCTTGATTCCTTGATACCCCTTTTTGAAATATCCCAAATTCTTAAGGGGAAACAGGATTAAATTAAAACCAGTAGCTATAAAACAAATCATTGGGGAACTTTTAAAAAATAATTAAGTTTGATAAATAAGTATTAGTAGGTACATACACTTAACTATCTTGTCTTGTAATCAATCACTTATGTAGGTAAGCATTATGCTGAATAAATTAAAAAAAACGGATGTCTGTTTGTTCTTTTTTTCTTAAAAGTCCTTTTTTCAAACAATTTGCCACGAAAATAATCATTTTTGTTAAAAAAAAAATGTTTATAAAGGCAGTAGTCAAAAATAGACAAATTTCTGGTCGAGTAATATTGGACGGACGAGACGAAGTCTAGGTCTTCCCAAGTAGAAGAAACCAGAAATTGGCATTTAGGCTAAGGTTACCTAGTATGAGGATTTTCTTCCATTTGCGAAGAAACATCACAAATCCACATTTTAATCGCGATAAGCTTTGAAATACGCAAGCAGTTAGGAACGTTTAATTTATTAATTAAAAATGCGAGAGCAAATCACATTCAGCCATTAAACTTCAAACGTATTGTGTACCGTAAAAACCTAATTTCAAGTAGTGTGAAGTTTAAGAACCTTTTTTTGCACCTGAAATTAGTACCAGAAAGTGGTATGAAATTTCATTATTGGCATGTTTGCGTGTCTCTACAAACCTGACGATTTAAATTACTCATTTTATGAATTCTTTTTTGAAATAATGATTCCTTTTAAGTGCAAATGGAAGAAAATATAAAAATAAATTAAAAAATATTCAGGAATATTGTTAACGCCTGAGATAAAATACTGTGTAATTGCTATAAAGACTCCTCCAGGCGTTCAAAAGCTACAACATGACGGTGCTTGTAAAATAAATCACTTTTTCTTCTACTTGCGACTATACGCACACGAATTTCTTGAAATTACTGATAATTAATATAGAACCTGCTTAAAACCTGAAGAATCTTTAATTGAAGAGAATTACCTTTATGCCTGAACAGACATAAAGAAATTGGCAACCCGTGAAGGACATTATCAGAAAAATTCCAGACTATCTCTTTGTCTCCATACTTCGGCACGTGTTCGTCGGCTGGTCCAAAGGTCGAAACTCGTCAGCATCGAAGCCAGGAGTATTGAATTTACCAGGATTGGATTGTGGACAGTTTGTTCATCGGTGCAGCTAAAGTATCGAAGCAAATAGTGAAGAATTTTGCCTTAATATTGGACGAGGCGTTGCAAGTGTACCTACGTTGGCTAGAGGTCACCCACGTCGTTGGATTACCACCAAGTTAAGTGCCATCCTTCATCAGTTCCTACAAAAAACAATCCTAACCTAGTTTCTTATCATATCCTATAACCTATTTACATAC
Source organism: Keiferia lycopersicella (assembly GCA_029255805.1). Taxonomy (NCBI): domain Eukaryota; kingdom Metazoa; phylum Arthropoda; class Insecta; order Lepidoptera; family Gelechiidae; genus Keiferia; species Keiferia lycopersicella. Next base: position 18,087,940 of record JARACZ010000003.1, read on the forward strand.
AAAAAAGCGTTAAATTCTAAAATCTCTATCATAAAAGAAACCTCTTACTTGTGCATTTTTCATTCTCATTTTTTAATATTTCCCCTTTTATTCAAAGGTTCAGATGCATAAAAATTGCAAAAATACATTCTAAAAAAGGTATATTAACTAGTTATTTAATTACTTCTTGGATTTTGGTCCAAATACAATCAGATTAAAACATAGAAAATTTGACCCATATTTCATACATTATTTGTCGTATTTCCGTTTACTGAATTTGTTCACCAGTATTCCCAGGTAGAAGAAAAGGTCAACTATATTTTATTTTTCCAAAAACAAGTAAAATCTTTTACTTACCTAAATATTCATACCGTTGCTATTCGCCGTGCATTCCAGGTTACGTTTCTACCTACTACATGTCAGAGGCAAGGCGCTGCTATCTCTTATCAGTTGATAGCATACCTACACCGGCTTCCCGTACGGCAGAGAACGTCTAGACGAGGAGCGTGAGATAAATACCTAACCTACTTAATTTACCTAATTTTTATTGATTTACTTTGTCTGTTTATTACATTCACTTTCTGTTAAAACGTAACTTTTACATAGAATAGGTATATTTACACTACAACAACGCGTTATTAAACTTCAAATCGTTTAGAAGTAGTGAAATATTGGGAACTTTGGACCACCTCCGTTCAGCCAGGGTCCCTCACGGGAACCCTGGCTTCACTCCGTTGGTCCAAAGTTCCCCAATATTTCTCTACTCCTTCATGAGCTACCCAGAAAGCACATTACCGTTGTCACATCACATGTCCGAAGCCTGTAAGATCTTACAACATCATTAGTTGAAAGCACCGTGTGAAGTAACTTTCTGAGAGTCCGGTAGGATCCTCTCACTAACAATACCTCTAAGCTTGATACCTAGCTAATTAATACAAACACAATCAGTGCAAGCCCCATGGGAAGTAACTTGCTGAGGGTCCGGGAGGATCCCCTCACTGACCGTATTTGTACTTTTGCTGTACTGAACCTATCTATTTCATTTTTCTACAGTTTGGTTCAATCTTAGAGAATCATTAGTTGAAAGCACCGTGGGAAGTAACTTTCTGAGAGTCCGGTAGGATCCTCTCACTAACAATACCTCTAAGCTTGATACCTAGCTAATTAATACAAACACAATCAGTGCAAGCCCCATGGGAAGTAACTTACTGAGGGTCCGGGAGGATCCCCTCACTGACCGTATTTGTATTTTTGCTATACTGAACCTATCTATTTCATTTTTCTACAGTTTGGTTCAATCTTAGAGAATCATTAGTTGAAAGCACCGTGGGAAGTAACTTTCTGAGAGTCCGGTAGGATCCTCTCACTAACAATACCTCTAAGCTTGATACCTAGCTAATTAATACAAACACAATCAGTTGCAAGCCCCATGGGAAGTAACTTGCTGAGGGTCCGGGAGGATCCCCTCACTGACCGTATTTGTATTTTTGCTATACTGAACCTATCTATTTCATTTTTCTACAGTTTGGTTCAATCTTAGAGAATCATTAGTTGAAAGCACCGTGGGAAGTAACTTTCTGAGAGTCCGGTAGGATCCTCTCACTAACAATACCTCTAAGCTTGATACCTAGCTAATTAATACAAACACAATCAGTTGCAAGCCCCATGGGAAGTAACTTGCTGAGGGTCCGGGAGGATCCCCTCACTGATTATGTTTGTTTTCTGCTATACTGAACCTATTTGTCTCAATGTATACTTACGATTTATTCATAATACTACATACCTTTACCTTTACCTTTTTTACCATTACCTTTTATAACCTTTACCTCAACCTTTAGTATTACCAGGAAAAGGGGATAAAATTAAAATATCAAGAACATTGTGTGGTGACAGGTGAGAAATAAGTTTGAACAAAAACAATTCTACCAGTAGCTACATTTTTATAGCTCTGGATTTTACCTTTTTTTTCTTTTTTTTTTAGTAAATTAAAAACGATGTGCTGCCTGGCTGCAGACTTTCACACCTGATGATCATGTAAATTGTTATCCGTTGGACGACTCGGTATCCCACACGAAATCTGTGAATAAATAATTTTATTAAATAAATGTTCAATGGAAATAAATAAATATCCTGAACAATTTACACAGCGCCATCCAGCCCCAAACTAAGCAAAGCTTGTACTATGGGAACTAGATAGCTGATACTAATACTTAAATACTTTTTTTGTAAATGAATACATATTATAAATATAAAACACCCAGACTAGACACAAATATTTAAAAATTGACTTAACAAATATTTGTATCATGTGGGGATCGAACCCACGTCCCTCGGCGTAAAAGGTAGAGATGCTATCCGCTACACCATCGGGACAGTCAAAATGTCAGTCAAATAGTATGATGAATATTTTAATTTTCACTTACCTGTAGAAACATTTTAAAGTTACGAAAAGGCTGCACACTGAACATAATTTATGTTCCTGAAAAGAAAAAATATACAATTTATTAAAAATTCACGTCGTTTTATAGTTTTTTATTTTTTTCTTTCAGTTAAGTATCAAATCTTTAAAAAAAATGATTTTAAATTAAATGTAATTTAAATTAAATTATGGAATATTTTTTTTTATATTTTAAAGAAAATATGACCAACCTGTCCGTTTTGAAGTCATGTTGATGGCCACGCTCTGTTTATTAAAAACCCACGTGTTTGGACAAGTTGGTAGAACCTTTAAAGAACAAGAGAAAAAAATATGAGAAACATTTTTTTAATAGAAGTAAATTTAATCAAAATATTAGACGTAGGTATTTAAAATACGTAGACGTATTTAAAATACGTAGACGTATTTAATTTTTACATAAAAGACATACAAGATCAATAATGAAAAGTGGGAAATAACTTACCTGTAGGGAATCACAGAACCACATTATAAAGCTTTTTACTAAAACATTTTTCACATTTATTTTAATTTCATATTAATAATTTAAAACACGTGGAGGTGCTTAGCAAATGTGCACCTATACGACGGAACGCGTGTGGACAGAGCACTGCTGACCCTCGTACCCATACATTTTTTCCTATGACGGATTTAGTTCGAGAGCTAACTGCGTTTACTAATTATTAACTTTTGATTAAGAAAAATTGTCTGACTTTAATTATTAATCATTCAAAATGGTAATTGAAATATACAGTTTTATAATAAGTAAAGAAAAAGTGAATGTAGGAACAGTAACTATAAAGTTACTTACTGTTTCACTGATTATATCATCTCTTTTAAGAATAATTTTATTTAATTTTAAATTACAAGGTGAATTTTAAATGAAACATGTAATTTTATTATTCAACTAGTCTTCGTAACTAAATTATTTAAATGAAGCTGGAATACATGATAGCTGTGCTCTAATAACTAGGTATGTTTATGTAAATGGTGTTATAGGTTTAAAAATGTTAATGATAACTCAAATTGACCCTACATCTACATTAATTTAATTGTGTTTTTATTAGTACTGTATATTAAAACATCGACTAAAATATTTAAAAGCAATAAGAAAACCAAGCTTAGATCCTAGACTATAATTCTATGTAGCAGTTACATCGCAAATTTTGACTTAGTGTCTCAACACACTATGCCGAAGTTACGCGGCCGAGGTTCGGCGGCTGATTTTACGTTCCGACGTATTCAGCGAATATGACACACCATTAGCGCCGAACTTACGCGGCATAAGTTCAGCTGCGCAACTTCGGGTGTATATTTTAGTGTTTCGAGCGCTGTCGTGGCGTCGTGTCGTGTCACCTACACTGTCGGACAGACTGTTTTTATTATTTTAGAGGTGCGAAACCCGAAAAATGAACTATTTTACAGTAATAGCAATTGCCCGTCAATTGCTTCATCACCAATCGAACCGAACTTCGGTCGCGTATAATGTGTTGCCGTATCGCCGAATCGCCGCCGAATATACGCCCGACTGATGTTCGGCTGTACGCTGTAACGCGACGTAAATTCGGCTCAGTGTGTCATCCTTCATTCAAATAACATTGCTAGCGTAATTGCGCCGAACTTCGGCGGCGTAGGTTCGGCATGGTGTGTTTACACACTTACTGTTCTATATATACACACGCGCATCACGCCTGTATCTCTGCGGGGTAGGCAGAGAATGAACGATCGCAAAAACAGTTGAATTAACGCTGTAGTTGTAATTGTATTAGTCGTAGTCGTATTAGTTGAAAGTATTACCAACTTGACCGAGGATTGAATTCAAAAACCAAGACATTTTCTATTCTTTGCACACCTATCACTCAATTTTAAATGTATTTAAGTTTTGTTTTCACCTTTTTTTTTTCTTTTTTTTACATAACCTACATTTGAAACACTTCAGTGTCGTGCTGTGAGAATAATATAATTTTCTGCGGTAAAAAGTAGCGTTCTAAGGATGTTATAATAATGAAAGTATTTTGAAAATCGGTCCAGTAGTGTCAGACTTTATCAATTACATACACAAACAAATCTTTACTCTTTTTGATATTAGTGCAGATGTAGATTTGTGAAGAAAATTAAACGAAACATCTAATTTATTAACGGCATCGTACACTGATTATTCCATAGTTTTATCGCAACATGATTGCAACACGATATAGTGTCAAATTTCATCGTCCGGTACAGACGGCGGTGATGTCGTAATTTCAATGCAAAAAATGCAATTTGTTATTTATGGATGAATTAAGTCCTAAGTCACTTCTTTTGTTTACATACGATGCAGCCTAAATTCATTATTAAGTATATGGTATAAAGGTTACAATTATAATAATTAATTGAGTTTTTTACGTTGTTTCAAAAATAATACAAGTTTTCCAAATTGAAAATTTGCAAAAATTTGGTTATCAATTTTTAAAAAGACGTATGTCATATCATTTCTAAGCGATTTTCTTGTATGTTTACTTTAAATAAAGTTCAGATTGAGGTTTGTATCGTTTTGTCGTTTACTTAGCTATCATTAATATCATAAAATTGATGATTTATCAATAATGAAAATATATAAACACATTTCACGCATCATTTTCCACAAAAAAATTCTACGGAAGAGCACACTCTCTACTACTGCAAAGCAGAAGAGCAAGGATCTACCTCAACTTCAGGACTTCAAGAAGGCGAAGTGAAGAAGTTTATACCGAAATGTACGTAAGTGTCTTTTATGTTCCTGTTTATGTTTCTGTATATAATTTTTTGTACTAAGTATCAACAACACATCAACTTTAAGAGTTAAACTTATACGGGATTTCTTTTAACTGTGTGAAAACTATTATAAGACTTTACCTGCTGTACACAATGTAATAAATTTGTTTTGATTTTAGGTCAGACTCTGAATTCGATTATTCTCCGGTGGTGCCGCAGTCGCAGGTGCAAGTGCAGCGTCCAGTTTTAACATCAACCTCGAAAGGGAAAAGAAAATCGGAAGAATCTGGAAGGTAATTTTTATATTTATATTATACTAGCTGGTGCCCGCGAACTTCGTTTCGCCATAATATATCTTCCATCATTTATCAGCTATAATAAGGACGACCACTGCTAAACATAGGCCTCTAAGAACCATAAAATAATATTAGCCAATATTAAATTGTTGGTAGGTAGGTACCAGAAAACTTGGTTTCTCAGACTATATGTAAGTAATTTAAAAAACTGTTAAATCGTAAAATTTCAATTTCCACATGCAAGAAAGAGTAAGAAAACGGTGGTTGGTTTATAGTGTTTAGTCTTTTAGAATCCCTAAAGGTTCAGTTTCTTGAAGTCGTCTTTCCCTGCTACGATTTTTTAGCTTTCCAGTTCTCTTCCCTATATCTTCAACTTTCCGCCTCTTATGCCATTTTTAGCAGATTTTTTAAAACCGTGCAATATTTACTTCCAAGAGTATTAATTCCGTGAAGTAGACTGATGCCACATTTCTTGACATTGTGATGGAAGACTGAAGACCGAGTTCATGAGTGTGAATAAATAAAAACAAAAGCAAGTAATCATACTACTAATCCTATCCTATCCTACTTCCTACTAATAATATAAATACAAAAGTTTATATGTTTGTTTGTTACTCCTTCACGCAAAAACTGTTTTACAGATATTCATGAAATTGAACACAGACATAAAGGAGGTAACTTGGATTAACGCATAGGAAAGTTTTCTTCGCGAAAAAATGTTCCTGTGTGATGCCATGACCGATTTCCACACGGGCGGAGCCGCGGCGAGGGTTACGTTTAATTAAGTACCTAAGGCTATTTAATTAAGGTCGTGTGCTGCCGGCAAAGTAGAATAGCACCTCTCTTCCCGTGGGAGTCGTAAGAATCAACCGAGGGAGAAACCTGACCAAGACCGGCGGCCCTGGAGAAGGACAACAGAATCTACATTTAAACCCGGAACGGAGTCTTTGTTAGACGCGTGTGATAGAGGTCTATCCTGCAGTCAATTTAGCTCCGCACGTATCGACTCGCAGTTCCTGTGGTGTCAGTCAGGGAGCCCGAGAGAATGGCGCAGGTCTTGAGCAACCCTGCGTTTTCCAAAAAACGTTGTCTGTGGAAAATCGGCTTATACCTATAGCCACGAAAAGTCTTATCTCAGATACTGATTTGATCGTCTGGCACAAACGTATAAAATATAACTTTCGTCAGGAAAATTTTACAGAAATATGGAAAAATGTATCTTCTATATAAAATGTACCAGCCGATTGGGTCAATTTGTGTGGGAAGTCCAATTTTTATTAGTATTTCCAAAGAATATTTCAGAAAAAAGTTGTCGCCCCCTGAAAATAATGTAGCTGTATTGTCGGCAAAACCTATAACATACTGCATGTACCAGACAAACATTGGCTAAATAGCCTTAACCAAATTAGCGAGAAAATTTAAAAACAAAAAAGATATTGCAATTTTCCTGCGTAGATTACGCACAAAGAAAACGATTCCTATATGAAGTTTGTATCGTCTGGCCACGCAACTTGCACGTCTTGCACCACGGAACTTTTGTTTTCGAGGGTAATAATTATTGAATTATTAAAAGTGAAAATTATTCCAATATTAAAGAGATATTTTTGTAGTCGTCGACATATTCATAGATTTTAGTTTCCTTGTCGTAATCATGAGCAATAATTCGACAAACTCATTTGTTGAGGTTATAAAAATACAGATTAAAAATATAAATACGGCCTCATGTTTTTTTTTCTTCCTGTGCGCTTATTCAAAGCGACACAATACGTGCTGGCCAGTTCGAAATTTGAAATAATCTCAGGTCCAATTAGCCCATACACATCCTTTTACTACGCGCCACTATGAAATTCTCATGACCTACAAACTTAATTTATGTGTAGCAGCCAACCCCCCTTTTAGGGGTATGTTTTTTTTAGCCTATAACCTGGTCGGTGAATTACTTGACATTTTGGTACAATTTGATTCAAAATCCGTTCGGTCGTTTTCGCGTGATGCTTCCGCATATACACAAACAAACACAAACATCGTACAAAACTCATTCATAGATGTCGCCACACGTCTTTTAAAACGCGCTATCGTTGTGTTTTCTCAAAACTATATAAGGTCACTGAACACTGACTTGTTACTGTCTTATTATATGTATAGATCCATATGAAGATATCTTTTCCTCTGAACATATTCATTACTCTGATCTCTATGTTTTTTAGTATAACCTCGTAACGCATCTGTAAAAAGTTCCCAGAGGCTTGAGCGTTACGAGTACAATAAACCTAGCCTACAAGTACTCCTGTCAAAGTCCCTTGTGGTAGTATTTAACTAATAGAATCGATGATATTTTGTTTTCTGGAAGAAGTCATGAGTTGTTTTCTTTAATAGAATTATAGTGTCGATAAATATTGTTTTATTTAAAGAGTTTTTTCTTTCTACAGATCTCAAGCAAAGAAGTCGAAAAAGAATATTTTCTCAATCATACAGGCGGAAGAAAGTGCGGTTGCGACTGAAGGTCCTCGCAACGAGTTGTCGTCCTTCATCACCAAGGTTTCGCAAGGGCATACTCGCCGCGCCACAGCCTTGCCAGGTGACTTCTTTGTGGAGTTAAAAGTTTATAAGAACGAAGACATACGTAATGTTCCTTCGGATCAGCGTTACAAAAAGGCTCTTGTGTCCATGAAGCTTTATTGTCACGAGGGTACGAAGGAATGGGAGAGCCTTCAAGAGTTTTTAGGTACTTCTAGTAAAGCCTTCGACGGGTGTGAATCTGTTTTCTTTAATTATAAGTAAATGTAATTATATTTATGGTTAAAAAAATATAATTACCTGAATATAAAGAAACTTTTTCGTATTTTATTGATTTCTGTTATTTTCTCATGAGCTCTAAATTAACCATTTCATTTGATAGATACTAGATTTTATATTTGAAAATGCCGTTCTGCTCAATATGTAATATTTCTATTAAGAATACATCATGGATAGGACATTTACGTAGTAACGAACATAAAAAAAATAATGCAGTTGAAATTCATAGTGATGGTATTCAAATTGTAGCATCAGCGTTTCGTTCTCGTATAGCTACATATAAAGTTTTAGCAGACGATACTAACCAAGGTTCCTTAGACACGTTTTTAAACTCTATTAAAAGTAAAGTAAAGTTACTATTAGATGAAAACTTAAAAAAACATATTTGCATCAAAACAAATTTTGAACTTTTTTCCTTGTTCCTGTTATTCAAAAATGACACGCAGGAAGTCAAATCTTTATGCACAAAAAATATTATTATTTACCGTAACTATGACTTTAATATTCTATTTGATAAAATATCAGACAATCTTAAAAAGAAACAAGAAGAATTTCAAGAACGTGACAGTGGATGGGCTTTTTTAAGTACTTTACACCTAGAAGTTAACATTAATAAATATCAACCATTGCGCGGTTCAACTTACATTGAATTACCAAAAGCAATAAAGAGTAGAAAAGCGTGTCTAAATATTCAAAACAAAGATGAATATTGTTTTTTATGGTGTGTAATGGCTGCTCTTTATCCTGCAAAAAGTCACTCCGATAGAGTGTCTTCCTATCCAGATTTTCGTACTATTTTAAATACAAAAGGAATGTCATTTCCAGTATCATTTGATGACATTCGAACTTTCGAAAATAATAATCCTGGTCTAAGTTTCATTATATACGGTCTTAAGAAAAACAAAACTGTAATCGGACCGCTGTACAAGTCATATAATCAAGACAAGAAAAAAACGATTCACTTACTTTATATAGAAAATAACACCAAAGCTCATTACTGTCTTATTAAAGACTTATCACGACTTGTACGAAGCCAAATTACAAACCATCATGGCAAGATCTATTTTTGTGACTCTTGTTTAGTTTTCTTTAATTCTCTCGAAGAAGCAAATAATCACATTTGTGGAAATATTGCAACTATTTTGCCTGAAGAAGGATCAGTTATTAAATTTAAAAATTATGACCGGAAACAAGACATTCCTTTTGTTATTTATGCAGACTTTGAATCCATTCTAGAAAAAATCGATAGCGAGACGTCTGATGCACAATCTGATACGCAATCTAAAACTTCGAATACAGTATACTTAAATCGTCATGTACCAGCTGCATTCGGTTATCATGTTGTGTGTTCCTTGGATCCTAGTTACAATAAATATGTGTCGTACAGAGGTCCTGACTGTGTAGAACAATTTGTTTCTTCTATTTCACGAGATGCAAAAGAAATTTATAAATATTTGACCAAAAACACACCAATGGTCTTTACTGAAAAAGATTCTGAAAATTTTAACAAAACAAATGTTTGTCATATTTGCGAAAAATCCCTTTTTGGTGACAAAGTAAGAGACCATTGTCACCTTACTGGGAAATATCGTGGTGCGGCACATAATTATTGTAACTTACAATCTCAAGTCCCAAAATTCGTTCCAGTATTTTTCCATAATTTGGCTGGCTATGACTGTCATTTGTTTATAAAGGCTTTGGGACAAACAAAGGGGGAAGTTAAAGTTATTGCAAAAACGAAAGAAAATTACATATCTTTCACAAAATTAATAAAGGTTGATGAGAAAAAGTTTTTTCCTATCAGATTTGTTGATTCGTATAAGTTCCTTGGTACTAGTTTAGAAAAACTAGTCGAATCGATGAAAAAGGAAGATTTACATAATTTAAAATCATACTTTCCAAATCCATCTCAATTTCAGCTACTTTCACGGAAAGGTGTTTATCCTTATGAGTACATGGACTGCTGGTCACGTTATAATGAACGTTCTCTTCCAAGCCACGATAAGTTTTTTAATATGCTAACAGATGGGAATATTTCTGACGAAGATTATGATCATGCAATACAGGTTTGGACCAACTTTCATATTCGAGATTTAGGTGAATTCACAGACCTGTACCTTAAGTCTGATGTCCTGTTAACAAGCGATGTGATGGAACATTTTAGAAAAACATGTAAACGTCATTATAAGTTAGATCCTGCTTTTTATTTAACAGCTCCGAGCTTATCTTTTGATGCTATGTTATATACAACAGGCGTTGAATTAGAACTTATCAATGATCTAGCTATGATAAGAATGATTCAGTCTGGCATAAGAGGTGGCATATGCATGGTATCACACAGACATGCTTCAGCGAATAACAAATATATGTCAAAATATGACCCGAAAAAGCCCGATTCATATATAGTTTATACAGATTGTGTCAACTTATATGGTTTTAGTATGTGTCAACCAATGCCATATTCAGGTTTCAAATTTTTAAATCAAAATGAAATTGATTCTTTAGACGTCGAAAGTATCCCTGATAATCATGAAAAAGGTTTCTTTCTCGAAGTTGATCTTGAATATCCAAAACATTTACATAACAAGCACAACGACTTACCATTCTGCCCTGAAAAGTGTATACCTCCAGGAGGCAAAAACCCTAAACTCATACCAAATCTTTACGATAAATATAATTATGTTATGCATTATGTTCATTTAAAGAAATGTCTCAAACACGGATTAATTTTGAAAAAAAATCATCGTGTTATTACCTTTTACCAAGGTTCTTACTTGAAACATTATATAGACTTAAACACACAACTCCGACAGCAAGCGAAATCAACGTTTGAGCAAGATTTTTTCAAGCTTCTTATAAATTGCATTTTTGGCAAAACTATTGAAAACAATGAAAAAAGGGTAAAAGTCTATGTCACTAATCAGTGGTCAGATCAGAGTAATAAAACAAAAAAGAGAAATACTGCTGATAAACTTATTGCAAGTCCAAATTTTCATAGCGCTTCCATTTTTAGTGAAGACTTAGTTGCAATACAACTCAAACCTGAACAGGTTGTTTTGGATAAACCATTGTATATAGGATTTTCTGTCCTAGAGATATCAAAAGCACACATATATGACTTTCATTACTCTGTGATGCAACCATTCTATAATAATCGTCTGAAGATGTGTTATACAGATACCGATAGTTTGATTTATCATATAGAAACTGATGATTTTTACAGAGATTTGAAGACGAGTTTACTATCTTATTTTGACACAAGTAACTTTGATCAGTCTAATGTTTATAACATACCACTTATGAATAAAAAGATCCCTGGTTTATTCAAAGATGAACTTGGTGGAAAAGTAATTCATGAGTTTGTTGGTTTACGTTCTAAATTATACTGTGTTAAAACAGAGGACAGTGAAATCAAAAGAGCTAAAGGAGTAAAACGGTGTTGCATACGCGATATAAATATCAAAAACTATAAAAACACTTTGTTTACAGGTGACATTGTCCGCAAAAAGAACATTTTGTTTAAATCAATAAAACACGAAATATTCACTCGCAGTGTGAATAAAGTTGCTTTGTCAGCAAATGACGACAAACGTTTGATATCCACAGACGGAGTTTCAACTAAAGCCTGGGGGCACGTCAACATTTTTTCAATATGAACGTATTAAACTACTCTTATCTAGGTAACATTTGTATTTTAAAGCGAACATATAATTTAAAAAATATTAAAATAGTAAGCGGACTTTGGGCAGATGTCGATTTCAAACCTAAAATTTTAGTTCTATCAAGTGATGAATGCATTGTCTCAATTACTAGTGATGAATTTAAATATTATAAGAATTTAAATATTTATGATGCGTATATGTTTTTTTATTCTAAACTTCGTGAAAAAGATGTTGTTCAAGATATTGTAGATATGTTTTCTATTTACTCGAACTGTATTTATTTATATTTCAATTACCTATGTAGCTTAGATAATGACGTTAAAAAATGTATTTGTAAGATTATGTTTCTTATTAATCAGTATGATATATTCTGTTACAGTGTTAAACTTGATGTACTTATAAATAATTGTGATAAAAATTCACTTATCGAAAATGAAATGATAACAATAGGTTTAGATTATTTTTTACCAAGTATGATTTTTAGGTTGTAATGTTATATTATAAAGAAATCAATAAAATTATGAAATTATTTTTTATATCTTTCATTTCATACCTATCTTATCTGTTTTTAAATTTAGTTTTTTATTTAACTGTTATTAAAAAAGATTTATAAGACTCTTTATGTTCTAATACTCGGTATACTTAAATTTCAACTTCAATTTATTAACATGTTAATACATGTCTAATAATTGCTGACGGTGCTAACACCGTAGCACGTGTCTGTGAGGATGACGCGCCGCGGGCGGAAGCCTGATGACATTTGGACGGTGTCGAATTAATTTTGTAAGTATTAATTTATAGTACCAATTATTCATTTTATTTTGAGCGCTTACTGTGTTCGGATCTCCACCGTCTTTCAGTTTTCCGTCATGTCAGTTTCAACCCTAACAAGTTTCATATCTTCAAGTGATAACAAAATTCCGAAGTATATTCTGAAACTAGAACTCTTAAGATGTGTAGAAAATGAAAATACAGTGGTAGCGCGGTCGAACATTAAATCTCAGTATGTGATTTATGATGAGAATGATAATGTGTTATATAAAGTATCACAGTTATTGTGGCAGATTGGTGCTGAAGTGAATCAACGGAATGAGCAGTCATGTGATATAGATATAACAAGGTGAGTTCTCGAACTATTATGAACCTAATTATATTATTTAATACTACTTCAGTATGTTGTATTTTAAACTTGTTTTTTTATTTGTTACAGACAAATATAAACCATCACCAGTTACAGCCTTCAGCCTTGCGGCGCGGTGCTCAGGTCAACTACGCAACATGGTGGCGGCGGCGGTGGAGATCCTTACACATTTTTTGTATAAAATATTAATAAATTATGTATCTTAAGTAATAGCTTTCGTTTTATTTGAATCTCTCAAAACATAATCTTAAAATATCATAGTAAAAAAATAAAACAAAAACATTAATCATATTTTTTTATTCAGCAAAAAATTTAAACTGGTAAATATGGTTATCATAATACCACTTAAACAAACATAACGCATTTTTAAGAGCACATTGTTTTACATGATGTATACAGTTCATATTACAGTCCTTATATTTTTCTTGTAAAGTAAACAAATTTGGACAACCTTTTTCACCTATGTCAACAATTTTACAATTTTCACATAGTTCTTTAATCCACTTCACTTTCTCATATCCTTTTACAATAATATTTTTATTTCTTAAATATGTAGGAGCAATACGTTTAAACTCCCTATAGTCAACAAAACCTTCACTCCAACGAATACCTCGATTTTTTTCTAACCAAATGGTTTGTTTTTTTTCTTCTGGCGATAAAGTGGAGAACATATATGGAGACTTTATGAGAAATGTTTGTGTCCATTCAGTTTTTGCTAAAGCAATCTCTTTTATAATGAACTCGTTTTTTAAATTTTTAAATCCTTGGAGATCTACAAAGATGGTTTCAGGTTTCATTGTGAAACCTTTCTTACAATGCTACTCAAAGGTTTATACTCAAAAATACAATCGTTTAGTATGAGACAATATGCAGAAGTATTATCCGGTATATCTTGATCAGCTTCAATTTCAAGCCTTACGTCAACTGAACCCTTTAACGATTCTTGTTGACGACAGCAATCGATCACAAACAGAGGAGCTATATCTCTAAATTCTTTTATACTTAACAACGGTTCAGGTCGCCGTCCATAGTATGACTGTTGAAATTTATAATATTGTTCATATAATAAAGAAACTTTATGATCAGAAAAACTGATATTTAAGTTTTCATATGGATAGTAGGCTGAATTCAAAAACACCCTTATATTTGTTAAATTACAATGATCAAATTCTGCCATAGAACTCTTAGCATTTTGCTTACGGTTTGTTTGTAATCCAATTATTACAAAGCGAGGTTTTTCGATTTGGGATGATGTTTTTATAGACCAAGTATGATTTCGGGTTTTAGGTAGTAACGGATATTCGTAAAGATCCCAATTTCTAAAAGCTAATGTGATAGCACGGTCCCTTTCTAAATTTTTTAATAGACTGATCCTTTCACGATCAGATACTTTCACATGTGGAACGCGCCAGAATAATTTGTTTATTTTTATATCTTCCACTACATCTTTATCTCCGAGTTTTAAAGCATTTAAATTTGTGTTACTTCTTAACAAAACTAGTTCATGTTTACAGTTCATAATGATTTTTTTGTAATCTTCAGCAAAACCTAAAATTTTATCTAAAGGTATTGATACTGAAAATACACCATCATTTTTTATTGATATGCCGTCAACACACCATCCCCAAACTTTGGCAGCTTTTGAATCATTCTCTGTCATTGTTAAATATGATTTCATTGTTGTAGTCAGACCTGCATTTTTTACTTTATCTATTTCTATTCCGTTTAGTTCATACCGAATTTCTTGGAATAGAAATAATATAGCGTTATTAACGAAATTTATGGTGTCAACGGGTTGCTTCGTGTCACTATGATATATATTTACTTTTCCTTCCAAGTATATAGTACTAGCAGAGGGCAAAACATACAAATCCTGTTGATTAATAGGAATTCGGATTTCATCATTCCTGTTAAAACTTGTTACGTATGGTTTGTATGAATGAAATTCAAAGCTTTCAATGCTGCTATCCAATATCGGAGAATCCATCACATTTAGAATACTCATGATTGTTTCAAACCAATTAATTTTAAAAATTCTTTATTATCTTTTGTGAGTTTTTTAATATTCTTTTTAGTATGTGTTGGTTTAATAGTAACTACCTTTGAACTGACACATTTTATAGGTTTACTCCTACTTTTATTGAAATTTATCATTTTTTTTCTTTAGGTGTAAATATAACTGTATTTCTTCACCACGTAAATTGATTAAGTTGTTGTTACTATCCAACAGCTTGATGTTTATTTCACAAATTGATTGGTGGTTGACAGGAAAGTAAATTAAATTTTTTGGTATTTCCACTATTCGATACCCTGGAGGCACGTTAGGTACAAATTCATAAATAATATGTTTTGGTTTCATTCTATCCTTACTATGGTTGTAGCTAGAATGCTTACTGGAAAGTGAGATTCATGCATTATATTAGCTTTTAATGTCTCCTTCCCAAAACCAAATAAATGACAGCATGAATTGTCTTTTTCAAAATGAATATCTTTTGAACATATTAACTTTACTTTTAATGTATTATTATTTGGTACAATATTCAAAGAACAATTTTTCATGTTATTTTGATGAAAATTTTTATTGTATTTTTGAGTATAAACCTTTGAGTAGCATTGTAAGAAAGGTTTCACAATGAAACCTGAAACCATCTTTGTAGATCTCCAAGGATTTAAAAATTTAAAAAACGAGTTCATTATAAAAGAGATTGCTTTAGCAAAAACTGAATGGACACAAACATTTCTCATAAAGTCTCCATATATGTTCTCCACTTTATCGCCAGAAGAAAAAAAACAAACCATTTGGTTAGAAAAAAATCGAGGTATTCGTTGGAGTGAAGGTTTTGTTGACTATAGGGAGTTTAAACGTATTGCTCCTACATATTTAAGAAATAAAAATATTATTGTAAAAGGATATGAGAAAGTGAAGTGGATTAAAGAACTATGTGAAAATTGTAAAATTGTTGACATAGGTGAAAAAGGTTGTCCAAATTTGTTTACTTTACAAGAAAAATATAAGGACTGTAATATGAACTGTATACATCATGTAAAACAATGTGCTCTTAAAAATGCGTTATGTTTGTTTAAGTGGTATTATGATAACCATATTTACCAGTTTAAATTTTTTGCTGAATAAAAAAATATGATTAATGTTTTTGTTTTATTTTTTTACTATGATATTTTAAGATTATGTTTTGAGAGATTCAAATAAAACGAAAGCTATTACTTAAGATACATAATTTATTAATATTTTATACAAAAAATGTGTAAGGATCTCCACCGCCGCCGCCACCATGTTGCGTAGTTGACCTGAGCACCGCGCCGCAAGGCTGAAGGCTGTAACTGGTGATGGTTTATATTTGTCTGTAACAAATAAAAAAACAAGTTTAAAATACAACATACTGAAGTAGTATTAAATAATATAATTAGGTTCATAATAGTTCGAGAACTCACCTTGTTATATCTATATCACATGACTGCTCATTCCGTTGATTCACTTCAGCACCAATCTGCCACAATAACTGTGATACTTTATATAACACATTATCATTCTCATCATAAATCACATACTGAGATTTAATGTTCGACCGCGCTACCACTGTATTTTCATTTTCTACACATCTTAAGAGTTCTAGTTTCAGAATATACTTCGGAATTTTGTTATCACTTGAAGATATGAAACTTGTTAGGGTTGAAACTGACATGACGGAAAACTGAAAGACGGTGGAGATCCGAACACAGTAAGCGCTCAAAATAAAATGAATAATTGGTACTATAAATTAATACTTACAAAATTAATTCGACACCGTCCAAATGTCATCAGGCTTCCGCCCGCGGCGCGTCATCCTCACAGACACGTGCTACGGTGTTAGCACCGTCAGCAATTATTAGACATGTATTAACATGTTAATAAATTGAAGTTGAAATTTAAGTATACCGAGTATTAGAACATAAAGAGTCTTATAAATCTTTTTTAATAACAGTTAAATAAAAAACTAAATTTAAAAACAGATAAGATAGGTATGAAATGAAAGATATAAAAAATAATTTCATAATTTTATTGATTTCTTTATAATATAACATTACAACCTAAAAATCATACTTGGTAAAAAATAATCTAAACCTATTGTTATCATTTCATTTTCGATAAGTGAATTTTTATCACAATTATTTATAAGTACATCAAGTTTAACACTGTAACAGAATATATCATACTGATTAATAAGAAACATAATCTTACAAATACATTTTTTAACGTCATTATCTAAGCTACATAGGTAATTGAAATATAAATAAATACAGTTCGAGTAAATAGAAAACATATCTACAATATCTTGAACAACATCTTTTTCACGAAGTTTAGAATAAAAAAACATATACGCATCATAAATATTTAAATTCTTATAATATTTAAATTCATCACTAGTAATTGAGACAATGCATTCATCACTTGATAGAACTAAAATTTTAGGTTTGAAATCGACATCTGCCCAAAGTCCGCTTACTATTTTAATATTTTTTAAATTATATGTTCGCTTTAAAATACAAATGTTACCTAGATAAGAGTAGTTTAATACGTTCATATTGAAAAAATGTTGACGTGCCCCCAGGCTTTAGTTGAAACTCCGTCTGTGGATATCAAACGTTTGTCGTCATTTGCTGACAAAGCAACTTTATTCACACTGCGAGTGAATATTTCGTGTTTTATTGATTTAAACAAAATGTTCTTTTTGCGGACAATGTCACCTGTAAACAAAGTGTTTTTATAGTTTTTGATATTTATATCGCGTATGCAACACCGTTTTACTCCTTTAGCTCTTTTGATTTCACTGTCCTCTGTTTTAACACAGTATAATTTAGAACGTAAACCAACAAACTCATGAATTACTTTTCCACCAAGTTCATCTTTGAATAAACCAGGGATCTTTTTATTCATAAGTGGTATGTTATAAACATTAGACTGATCAAAGTTACTTGTGTCAAAATAAGATAGTAAACTCGTCTTCAAATCTCTGTAAAAATCATCAGTTTCTATATGATAAATCAAACTATCGGTATCTGTATAACACATCTTCAGACGATTATTATAGAATGGTTGCATCACAGAGTAATGAAAGTCATATATGTGTGCTTTTGATATCTCTAGGACAGAAAATCCTATATACAATGGTTTATCCAAAACAACCTGTTCAGGTTTGAGTTGTATTGCAACTAAGTCTTCACTAAAAATGGAAGCGCTATGAAAATTTGGACTTGCAATAAGTTTATCAGCAGTATTTCTCTTTTTTGTTTTATTACTCTGATCTGACCACTGATTAGTGACATAGACTTTTACCCTTTTTTCATTGTTTTCAATAGTTTTGCCAAAAATGCAATTTATAAGAAGCTTGAAAAAATCTTGCTCAAACGTTGATTTCGCTTGCTGTCGGAGTTGTGTGTTTAAGTCTATATAATGTTTCAAGTAAGAACCTTGGTAAAAGGTAATAACACGATGATTTTTTTTCAAAATTAATCCGTGTTTGAGACATTTCTTTAAATGAACATAATGCATAACATAATTATATTTATCGTAAAGATTTGGTATGAGTTTAGGGTTTTTGCCTCCTGGAGGTATACACTTTTCAGGGCAGAATGGTAAGTCGTTGTGCTTGTTATGTAAATGTTTTGGATATTCAAGATCAACTTCGAGAAAGAAACCTTTTTCATGATTATCAGGGATACTTTCGACGTCTAAAGAATCAATTTCATTTTGATTTAAAAATTTGAAACCTGAATATGGCATTGGTTGACACATACTAAAACCATATAAGTTAATTATATTAGGAAAGTAAATTAAATTTTTTGGTATTTCCACTATTCGATACCCTGGAGGCACGTTAGGTACAAATTCATAAATAATATGTTTTGGTTTCATTCTATCCTTACTATGGTTGTAGCTAGAATGCTTACTGGAAAGTGAGATTCATGCATTATATTAGCTTTTAATGTCTCCTTCCCAAAACCAAATAAATGACAGCATGAATTGTCTTTTTCAAAATGAATATCTTTTGAACATATTAACTTTACTTTTAATGTATTATTATTTGGTACAATATTCAAAGAACAATTTTTCATATTATTTTGTAAAAAATCAACAAGGTCTTGTAATTCATAAGATCCTTCAGGTACTTCCAACACTTTATCTTCATCGTAATAAAATTTGTTGTTTTTTTCATCTATATTTGGTATTGAATTGAAAGTAGAAAAGTATAACAGCGCGCATTCATATCCCGAATTCAATTCCAAAGGAGGCGAATAATTTGTTGATAATATAGACTTTTGTCCAGTTATGGATAGGGTGAAGGCCATGATTGAAATGAAAAAATAATAATTTTACACAAGCTTAAATTTATTCAAATTTCTTTCAGAAAGCTCTTAAGAATCTCAAACATAAATGTCCACAGATAACAGTATCAAATTGTTGGATTTGTTCATAATTATAATTAATCACAAAACCTTTCATATACCTAACTAACTCTAACGGAGGTTTCAAATCACCAAAACTATCGAAATATTCACAATAAGCATCATCTTTAACATATGCTACCCAATGTGTGCCGGGATTTTTAGAGCTATCTAAGTTTACAATTCCACATTCTTTCCTTCTAGGCTTCTTCGGTAATGTATCTCTCATAAACACACCTCTAAAAAATGGTATATCACGTGCGTGTTCCAGCAGATCCAAATTAGTCAGCGCACGATTGGGTAGCAATTTATTTAGTTTTTTGAACCCTTGATAAATATTCCCGCGCCTTTTTTGTATGGTTTAATATATAACCCTTTACCTATTGCGATAGACTCTATCATTTTATTATGACGCTCTGACTCGTGTAGATTTTTTTGAGCTGCTTTATAGTCATTTACTGCTTTTGCAATACCAGCGACCCCTCCAGCTAGAGAGCCCAAGGCTGATAGCCCAGCAAATATAGGAATAAGTGGCAAAATACCTCCAGATTTTGGAACAGGAATTATTCGAGGTAATTTAACCCTGTTATTATTCTTGAAGAGTTTTTTTGCTGCAGAAAATGCAAATTGTATAGCTTGACTCTTACCTTTACATTTCATTTTTTTTAATTTAGATCGTATTTTACTAACTACTTTTTTAAAGGAACGAATCCCTGCTCCAGCTTTTAATTTTGCTTTCATAATGTTTTTAACTAACCAAGAATCAATCTTCTCTCTCTTACTTGCATCTTTGGATTTAATTCTTTTCTTTGCCATATTTATTAACTCTAAATCTGCTTTATGTCGAACGTTGATATCGTCACTTGTATATGCAATATCGTGGTACATGCAAGCCGTGTCTAATGGATTAATACCTCTATCGCCTCTTGATAATCTTTTTTGTAATTTTGTACCAGGTCCACAAAATTGATACCCTGGCAAATGTAACTCAATCGGTAGATTGTTTATAATTGTATTAAGAAGACCACTTCCCTTCATTGAAAACCAATAAATGATATATTATTCCAATAGACATATGTTAAATACCAAACATTTTATTATTATAGAAGCTTATCAAGAGTAATCCAACTATTTTCTTTTTCACTCAGTCCAAGCCATTTCACAAGAAGTTTATTTTCTTTTCTCCTTATAACCTTTTCTATTAAAAAAATATCAGGGTATTTAGTTTTTTGTAACTCATACTCATAAAAGGACCCAAGTATTTTTTCTTTATGCATATCCTCGACAAGGTAGGTAGTTGGTTTGGAATCATTGACTTTAATTATTTTGAATATTTCTGTCGACCAGTTTGGGGTGTAACCCTTTGAAAATTGGTTTTTATATTTGCTTACTCGGACTTTGTCACCAACTTTAAATTTAGCTCTGTGTGACACAGATTTTATATGTGATTTAAAAATATTTCTTTTTACTGTGTGTTCATTGTCTGAATTCACATCAATTGGTTTAAATTTTGTAGTATGATGAACAGTGTTATTATAAGATTTAAGAATCGATTCTAAATTACTTCCAACCCAACGGTAGCTACCGTTAAAGCTAAAATGTTTATATAGCTTTGTCTTCAAAGTTCTTATCAATCTTTCAACAATTGATGCCTTTTTAGTAGAATATGTGGAATAATGATTAATATGATAATTCTCTACAAGTTTTTTAAACTTAGAATTATAAAACTCTTTACCAAAATCAGTTTGCAAATTTTTAGGACAACGTTTAGAATTTATTATAATAGTTTGCATAGCTTTCTGGATTTCATCTTTCTTTTTCGTTTTTACTGGTACTGTCCAACCAAATTTTGAAAATGCGTCAATTACTATAAGTATATAATTATACCCTTTGTTTTCTTTTGAATATTTTTGCATATCAATCAAGTCAGCTTGCCATAAATCGTCAATGCCTCTTAATATTACAGAACGGCGTTGAAAATTTTTTCTTGCTGGTTTATGAAGTTCATTGACCACACACAATTTACTCATATTTTTTTATTTATGTCTTCTTTTGAACTATTTGATTAATTTCTTCCTTTGTAAAATAGTTTGCATCTAATACTACGTGTAGTTGCTGTGTGAATTGTTTTAGGTATGAATCTACAATATGTTCCATCCTTGTGTCACATTCTTTTTTCGTATAATATGATCTTAGTAATGAGTCAACAAACTTTTTGTTTACTGCTTCGTCTTCTGACAAAGGGTCAGCTAATCCACGTAACCTGTTTTGTTTCAAATCATAATGTCCTAATTCACTCTTTATTAATGTATTCTTGACCATGTCAAAATAATCTGATATACGTAATCTTTTATGAACATGATGACCAAATTTATCTATATTCATGTTGTTTACTTTATAAAATTAAAATGTTAAATGACTTTGTTTTTTTAATCCACTGATATATAAACTAGTGAATAACATTTGCTTCCCGCAATTCCTCAATAATAGATATAATTTCGTTGTCGAGCCCTGTGTTGCCAGCGTCTCTTGAAGCTATAAGTATTTTTAGTCTTTCAACTAATTCATTAGGGTCATCCCAATAAACATAATCAGTATTTGCCTTTACTTTCTTCAGTACTGTCATACCTTGGCCTTGAGCTAAGCTTTCATTACTAGTGCTTATGTCACTTTTTGTTAATTTAAAGAGTGGTTTAACGATGTGATTATATTTCTGTCCTTTGTTACTTTTAATAGGTTTTTTAGGATCAAAATCTCGCCGATGAGCATTAGTTTCCAACAATATATCTTTATAATTTTGCTTGTCACTTTCAGTTATAATATTTAAATCGGGTGTATTTCGTGATAATAACTGCATTAGACCGGGAGTTTTCTTATATCTATTACCACCAATATTAATATGATCATCCTCATCGTATACCCTTAAATTACCCATCATAAGTTTTCCTCGATCGGACCGAAGACCAAATGTTACGTGGTCTATATTATCTGAAGATAAAGACCATGACAATGAATTTTTATCAGGACTTTCAGATGGAGCAGACGTGAAAGAATCTTTACTCGAATCATGCTCATCTGACGAACTAGTAGAACAAGGTGAGGTAACAACGGTAGATTTTAAGTATTTTGGAACTATATCATCATCCTTTTCTTGAAATGTTTCGTCTTTGTCGGAGTATATTTCAGAATTCTCAACATCTGTGTGTTCATCAATTTCACTATTTTCATCAATATTTTTATTGCGCTGGGCTGATGATTTCATGTACTTATTTGAGTTAATTTTATTGAGCGGCTCCGTTATAGGTTTAAATATTGATTCTAAGACTTGATCATTTGTATTTTTTAAATCTTTCATCATTCGTACCTTCCTCTTTATATTTGCAGCTGATTTTATTATTTGCTTTTTAATTTGTTTTTCCATCTTTAATTTGTAGGCACCTCATCAGCTTGGTTGCGAATGTGTTAATGAATGATAATATTATTTAATGATATATATTATATATTATTATGGTACACACTCACTCAACATCACATCGAATCTTAATCAAGAACAATGAATGTGTCAAAGTTTTTCCTATAACATCCTTTATTTTTTTCACAGTCTTTATTAATTACAACATAGCAGTATGGATCCTTCCATACTTTGGAACATACATCACGAAATTCTAACCAAGTCATATCGGAGCACACATGTTCATCATAGACATGTTTAAGATTGACGTCATCTTGTTTAAATAAAATAATTAGGTTTGCATTGTCTCTAATTAGATGTTTAGGTATCTTAGTATACGTCTGATTTAAATAAAAGGGTGGATATTTGAAAACGGTTCTTCAGGTCCCTTTCCTGGCAAATTTAAAATTTTAGTTTTATTGTTTTTTTATCATTGCATAATAATGAAGGCCTATTAAAAAGGTTGTTTACGAACAAACACTTAAATCGAACCACAGGTTTCGTCAAAATTCAATTCTGAAATTTGAGGTGCCAGTCAACGGGACATTTTGCGCCAGTCAAGGGACAAAGTAATTATTTTAACAAAATATATGAATAAAAGCTGGTCATCTTTTGCTTTTAACTAAGTAGAATAGAAGTAAAAGTTGCCGCAGCCTACCAGACTGACGCCCTGAAGCCTCAGTCTCAGATAATTTGCTCGTGCATAAAACACGACACAGCTAGCCGGACATACGAAATGAAACAGCCACAGTGTTCGACAATCACAGTTGACAGGCGGGCGTATGTGATCTATCGACCTCCGGAAGAAGGCTGTTTGTAAACAGCCGAAACGTAGACCCAATTCTCCACCAAAACAATAGTAACGTAAGTCGTTTAAACTTAGGCCATAATGAAACAGCCAGCATGGGACAAGAAGAAACCACCGAAAAGATTATGACCTGAAAATTAACTGTGTTGTACATTTTGCTACCGAACAGACGAAGATAACCTTAAAGATGACGCAATCAGCCTAAGACATGCATGACTCAGATAGCCTTAGACACCACTAGGCAAGCAACCTAACACACGCGCCTGTATACATGAGACACGACGCTATCAGCTTCAGAAACATTGCCATCAGACTGAGAAATAACGTAACTTACTAACCTGAAACACGACGCAGTTACCTTAGAGACGACGTAATCAGCCTGAGACACAATGTACTCAGCTAAAAAGACTCCGACATACAATGCAATCGGCTTAAGAGACGTCACAACCAACTTGAGACATCACAGCCATGCTGAGATACAATGCAGACAGCTGAAGAGGCGTCGCAATCAACCTCAGACAACGCAGTAGGCTAAGAGACGTCGCAGTCAACTTTAGAGATGTCGAAGTCACCCTTAGTGAGACATAACGCAGCCGCCCTGAGATACAACGCAGTCTGCTTAAGAGACGTCAAAATCAGCCTGACATAGCGCAGCCACCCTGAGATGCAACGCGGTGGCTTCAGAGACTTCGCTTAATGACCTTGAGTGAGATAAAACGCAGCCAACCTGAGATGCAACGCAGTAAGCTGAAGAGACGTCTCAATTATTCTGTGACATGACGCAACCACCCTGAGATACAACGTAGTTAGCTTAAGAGAAGTCGTAATGAGCCTGAGTGAGACATGACGCAGCCACCCTTAGATATATCGCAGTCAGCTGAAGAGACGTCACAATGAGCCTGAGTGAGACATGACGCAGCCACCCTTAGATACTCGTACAGCGCAGTAGCTTAAGAGACGTCGCAATCAGTCTGAGACATTACGGAACCACCCTGAGATACAACGCAGTCAGCTAAGATACGTCGCAATGTGCCTGAGTGAGACGTATCGCAACCAACCTGAGATACAACGCACTCAGCTTAAGAGACGTCGCAGTCAGCCTAAGACATAACGCAACCACCCTGAAATACACCGCAGTCAGCTTAAGATACGTCGAAATTAACCTGAGACTTAACGCAGCCTCCCTGAGATACAACGCAATAGCTTAAGAGACGTCTATCAATCAGCCTGAGATATCGCGCAGCTACCCCGAGGCCTAACGGAGCCACATCTAGAGACATAAAGAAAATGTTTTTAAACTATGTCATCTGCACGAAAAACAATGCTGTTTACCAACTGGAAACCCTTAATCTAACTTACGGTACCCATGGGCAGACATGGGGTGGTACTATTCTACACTGCAGGCACACCTTTAATCAAAAATATTGCAAAAACAATCATTAAAATAACATTAGTCACTTGACTGGCATAAAATGTCCCTTGACTGGGAAAAATGCCAGTCAAATGAAGCCAGTCAAGGGACGATTTTCTATGTTTTTAGTGATATATTGGTAAACCCTTGAATGTAATCAAAATTTTTAAACGAATCTTAAATCTCGCTTTATTATGCGACATGTTTTGTTCAGAACAAGTCCTCTGTAATAACTCTTTCATGAGGAAAACATGCACAGGAAAGGGACCTGGCGCGGGTGCAAAAATAGGATCTAAAAATTTAACGACTCCTATTTTGTTCTAGAAGTGCCAAGGAGCTATATGCTCCCTCTCCAGGGATGAAGAAGTAATCCTGGCAGAAGGCAGAAACAAGACCCAGCTCATAGTTCTATTAGTTTCAGCGATTCAGTCGTTTTAGATCACGTATTCAGAAAACACAAAAACGTGTGACCAACACAAACTGTCATTTTTATCGGTATACGCAGTTAAATATTGTCCAATTAATAATTTTCCATAAATCTACATAATATAAGGATTATTATGATGGGTGAAAAGTTATATGATGTCCAGCTAGATAAAACTTTATACGTGTTTGAATTTCGCAATAGCTGAGTGTGACACGCGAAGAACGCGTGTTTTGGCCCCGATTTCAGGTTTCCGATTAAGTTTTAGTTAAACAGATTTCATAATTTGTGGATGGAGTTTTACTTTCCAAATAGTCAATAAAACATTATTTCGTGTGAATGATACTTAAAATCTGTAAGTGTTGTACACTTGAAGAAATTTACGTGTGACCGCAATTTTTAACTGCTCAAATTTTCACCCAAAAACAGTCTATATTTTTATGTCGACCCATAGCAAAGTATTCGCGAATATTGTTTTGGTTTTCACAAGCAACGTCGTCAAATATAATTATTGAATTTGGTTTAGCTTCACTGGAAGATATAACTGTATCATTTTCACAAAATTTGTGTAACGAAATGCTTGGCACCATATCTATTACTTTTTGTAAGAAGATGTATTTCGGTTGATATAAAGATTTAGAATATATGTAAAGGTTATTGTATCTTAATCCATTTTCGTGCAACAGAAGCCCAATTATCAAATTAGTTTTCCCACAATTCGAAGGTCCACATATCACACATCGTACAGTGTTAGGTAACAATTTTCCATGACGTAGACGATGACTTTTCTCTTCTGAACACAATTTATCAAATTTTAACGTTTCTTTTTGTTTAATAAATTTCATAGTGTATTGTAATTAAATGTCAACTGTATATAAAGGACTTTGTGTAAATGATATAAAATTTAAACTGTGTCAAATATTTATATCACTTACCAGTAGTTATAGACTAACTGGTTAGTGGATCCCTATTATCATGTAAGTGTAACGAGATAAACGTTCTGCAGGCTTCGGACATGTGATGTGACAACGGTAATGTGCTTTCAGGGTAGCTCATGAAGGAGTAGAGAAATATTGGGGAACTATGGACCAACGGAGTGAAGCCAGGGTCCCGTGAGGAACCCTGGCTGAACGGAGGTGGTCCAAAGTTCCCAATATTTCACTACTTTTAGATCTGTTTATTAGTGGGTACAATTTGAGTGGAAGGCTAAATAATTTACGATGGCCACAGTAAATGCGGAACTTAAGGAACTAACCAGTCAGCGTAGTTCTATTAAGGGACAGATTACAAAATTCTCAAACTACTTAACAAAAATTAAACTAAAAGAGAAATTAGAGATTGCGGATCTTTCTGAATTATCCATCAGGCTGGGTAGGTTTGAAAAATTGTCAGACAGGTTTGATGAGTTACAAACTAGGATTGAGGTTTGTAATTCTGATACCTTGGAGGTAGAACTTGGAATTAGGGAGATTTTAGAGGCAGACATAATTAAAGCCATGTCTGTTGCCAAGGGTTTATTGGAAATTTATCACAAATGTCATGACACGAAAAATTGCGGCCATAATCCCCACCCTACCCCAAGTTCTAGTTTCAAAATGCCTACGATTGATTTGCCAAAATTTGATGGTTCTTTTTTTCGTTGGCTGGAATTTCGAGACACTTTTACGGATTTAGTTGACAAAAATGAAAGCATGACAGAAATACACAAATTCCACATTTTGGTTTCCTTACTGGAGGGGGAGGCCGCCCGTATTGTATCAAATCTTGAAATTTCAACTATAAATTACAAGGAGGCATGGGATTTGTTATGTGCACGATACGACAACAAACGGCTGCTTACTAATCACCATTTGAGTTCACTTTTTAACATTCAAGCGTCTTCTCAAGAATCTGAAAAATCGTTGCGATTTTTAATTGATCACGTGACAAAAAATCTAAGAGCGTTAAAAAATTTAGGTCAACCCACAGAACATTGGGACACGCTGATTATTTTTCATATGGCGTCTAAATTAGATAGCCAAACGTTGTCAAAGTGGGAAGAATATAGAAACGACTGCGATGGTATGCCAACACTTGAAGATTTTCGTAAATTTATAGTAGATCGTGCAGATGTCTTAGAAGCTTTAAATAGAAGCAAAAAATATCAAAATAAAACAATCAATAATCAACAAAGCGCACAAAATCAAAGATTTAATAATCATCAAAATATGCAAAATAATCAAAAGTTTTACAATCAACAAGGCGTGCAAAATAACAATAGATATAACTACAATTTACAAAACAACAATCGTTCACAAAATAATAATAATTCTAAAGGCGATAAAGAGCGTTTCATGAGATCATTTGCAGCAACAAAACAGGTGCAAAGCGGTACACTCGTATGCATTATTTGCAATCAAAATCATAAAGTATATAATTGCCCTACTTTTCAATCAAAGAGCGTACAAGATAGGCTAGCTGACGTGGAAAGGTATAAATTGTGCTCCAATTGCCTTCGTCAAGGTCATTTGACAAATGACTGTCGGTTTGGTCCGTGCCGCAGTTGCGGCTCGATGCATAATTCCATTTTATGTCAGACTTCTTCTTCTTTGTCTAACAAAGCGTCCGCCAGTCATGTTCATGTTTCGACTGTCAATTTTGCTGGTGAACAGCAAGGTAAGCAAGTGCTTCTTGTAACTGCAATGATTGAGGTTTGTAATCCAGTAACTGGACATACCGAAAGGGTTCGTGCTTTTATAGACCCAGGCAGTCAAAGTTCACTAATTACTAAATCACTAAAAGAAAAGTTAATGATAAAATCGATTCCTATAACAAACACTAAGATTATAGGTATAGGTGGTCAAATTGCTGAAGAAGTAAATGAAAGCTGCGTTGCAAATTTAAAATCGACCATAGGTAATCATTTCACAGTAACAGAAAATCTTCTTGTGCTAAATGATCTCACTGGAAAATTACCAAGTTCTCAAATTGACACCAGTCACCTCAATATGCCTAAACATATTGAGCTTGCTGACCCTGAGTGGTATGCGCCAAGACAAGTCGATATATTGATTGGTGCTGCCCTCTTCTGGGATATCCTAGGAAGTGACGAAATTTCACTAGGCCCCAAAAATCCAAAACTGCGTAACTCGCTTTTCGGCTGGCTAGTGGTCGGAAAGATGTTTTTTAATGCGAAAACTTATTCAAAAAATGCGAATTTTGTTCTATGTAACAAGGCTTTCATTGCCAATAAAGCGTTAAATGGGGATAAAGCGATAGTTATGAATAATGCGATAGATAAAGCGGTTAATGCGGATAAAGCGGTTAAAGCGGATAAAGCGGTTAATGCGGATAAAGCGGTTAATGCGGATAAAGCGGTTAATGCGGATAAAGCGGATAAAGCGGTTAATGCAGATAAAGCGGTTAATGCGGATAAAGCGGTTAATGCGAACATAGCTATTGAAGAGCGTGTCGACAATATGCTAACTAAATTTTGGGACATCGAAGAAGTTCCAAACCGTCCAGTTCTCAGCGAAAGAGAAAAGGCGTGTGAAAAACATTTTTTACAAACTACGAGGCGTTTAGAAAACGGTAGATTTTGCGTTAAACTGCCGCTAGTTCAATCTCCAGAGTCCTTAGGAGACTCGTACTATACTGCGAAACAGCGTTTTTTAAATTTGGAAAAAAGATTTAAGCGAAACCCAGATTTAAAAACTCACTATGTTAAGTTTATAAGAGAATACGAAACTCTTGGTCATATGACTGAATCTGCTGACTGGAAACTTCAAATTTCATATTTTTTCTGTCATCACGCGGTTTTTAAAGAAAATAGTGAATCCACACAGGTGCGTGTGGTGTTTGATGGTGCGGTTGCATCATCGTCAGGCCTATCTGTCAATGACATTCTTGCTGTGGGTCCTAATGTACAGGATTCTCTTTTCTCCATTTTAATAAGGTCAAGGCAGTATAAGTACATCATGGTAGCCGACATCGAGAAAATGTACAGGCAAGTCCTGGTCGATGAAGGCGATAGAAACTTGCAGCTTGTATTATGGAGGGAGGATGAGTCCTTACCCATCAAAACAATGCGATTAAATACTCTCACTTATGGAACATCAAGCGCGAGTTATTTGAGCACGAGATGTCTTTGGCAGATAGGTCAAGAATGCGAAGATTTCAAAATTAAAACTATCATTCAGCATGACTTCTATGTCGATGACATAATAACAGGAGCCAACACTGAACATGAATTGCGTGACATCCAAAAGGGTGTTTCTACAGCTCTTAAAGCTGCTTGTTTTAATTTGCGAAAATATAAATCAAACTTACCCAATCTCCTCGAAGATCTAGAAAAGAGTAATGAGGGCGAGCTGACTCTCAGTGAGGCATCGAGCACATTAGGTATGGGCTGGGATCCAAAAACCGATGAGCTTAATTTTCCAACAAAATTTCCAAAAAATAATAATGCGATTACCAAAAGATATATATTATCAAATTCGTTTAAAATTTTTGACCCATTAGGATTGTTGTGTCCTTACGTTATTCAAGCAAAGATGTTGCTACAAAGACTGTGGTCTCTAAAAATGGAGTGGGATCAGCCTGTTCCTGAGGAAATTCAAAATTCTTGGTTAGACTTTTCATATAATTTGTCTTTTTTACCGAAACTGCGTATACAGCGAATGGTTTTATGTGATGCCCCTAAAGAAATAGAAATTCACACTTTCAGTGACGCCTCGCAACTCGCTTATGGAGCGTGTATTTATGCGAGATCAGTCAATCAAAATGATGACGTCACTGTTAATCTATTATGCGCAAAGTCTAAAGTCGCTCGCATAAATCCAATGACCATTCCACGTTTAGAGCTGTGCGCTGCACTATTGGCAGCCAAATTATGTACAGCTGTTGTTGACTCCCTTCGCTATAAACCTACAAAGCTCATACACTGGTGTGATTCTAGTGTAGTCTTGGCGTGGTTGAAGGGTGATCCAACAAAGGTGAAAACATTCGTTGCGAATAGGGTTCTTGAGATCATCGAGCTTACTGACTCATCCAGTTGGCGATATATTCCAACTGCTATGAATCCAGCTGACCTCATATCCCGTGGAGTCAGTGCGAGTCAACTGTTAGATCTCGACCTTTGGTGGCGTGGTCCAGGCTTCTTGTCGAAACAAGAAAGTGACTGGCCGGTACTAAAGAAACCTGAAATAAAAGAAATACCTGAAATTAAAAACTTAACGAAACCTATTCTAAGTACAAATAATAAACACTTACCGTCAGCACCTAAAAATAAAAAACCTGAAAGGGAAAATAAATTAATCAATAATAATATAATTTCGCATGCAATAAGAGTCTCATCTTCAAATGATCTTTTAAATATTGACAATTACTCAAACCTTAACAAATTCATAAATATAGTTGCATATGTTAAAAGATTTTTATTCAATTTACGTAATCCTAAAGAGAAGCGTACAGGGCGCTTGTCCCTACGTGAGATTGATGACTCATTTACTTACCTTTGCGTTTGTTCTCAGCGGGAATGTTTTCCGGATGAATACAAACTTTTAAATAATTACTTACCTTTGAAGCCTAAGTCGAAGATTTTATCCTTGTCACCTTTTCTCGAAGAAAATACCAAATTAATCAGGGTTGGTGGTCGTTTAAATGCGTCAAATTATAGTTATGGAAAGAAGCATCCAATATTGCTCGATTCGTCACATCATTTGTGTAAACTTTTATTCCAACGTGAGCATATTCGTTCTATGCACGCTGGACCACAATTATTATTATCTACAATACGTCAATCAATTTGGCCTATCAATGGCAGGCGTTTAGCTCGCCGTACAGTACACAATTGGGCAGACTTTCACACCAAAAATGGGTGATCTCCCCTTGCAGCGAATTAGCCCGGACTTCCCGTGGAAAACTGTAGGTACAGACTTTGCGGGGCCTTTTCAGATTCTCAATCGCAAGGGTCGCGGTGCGAAGCTAACCAAGGGATATTTGTGTATTTTTGTCTGTTTGCGGTACAAGTGTGTACATCTCGAAGCAGTTACAGATTTAACTAAGGATGCGTTTATTTTAACATTGCGAAGATTTGTTTCGCGTCGCGGCAAACCTTCGGAAATTCTCTGTGACAATGGACGAAACTTTGTTGCGGCTGCGAAAGAACTTGGAACTTTTTTAAAACAGAATTATGATGCGATATCTGAGTATGTAACTCAAGAACAATTCAAATTTACTTTCTCACCTGCTTACGCTCCTCATTTCGGCGGGATCTGGGAAGCCGGAGTAAAGTCGGCTAAATTTCACATCAAACGCGTCATGGGAAATTCCCATCTTACTTTTGAGGAAATTTCAACTCTTTTCGCACAAGTAGAGGCAGTACTTAACAGTCGCCCTCTGTGTCCATTATCTTCCTGTCCTGACGACTACCTTCCATTGTCCCCAGGGCACTTCATTATCGGCAGGCCATTGACCTCATTGCCTGCACCTAACTTAGAAGACAAGAAAGAGACTAGCTTGCAAAGATATGCTCGTCTAGAACAAATCCATCAACATTTTTGGAAAAGATGGCAACGCGAGTATATCCATGAATTACAACAGCGTATGAAATGGAAAGCGAACATGAGCAAACTAAGGATTGATGACCTCGTGTTGATTCAAGAGGACTTTGTTCCACCTTTATGTTGGCGTTTGGGACGTGTGGAGCGCCTATTCCCTGGGCCTGACGGCATTTCAAGAGTTGCTGACATAAGGACAACGAGAGGCTGCATTCGTCGTCCGCTGGTTCGCTTGTGTCCCCTACCCACTGCTGAGGATCTTCGGTGTTGAAAAATATGTTTTCAACGGGGGGGAGGATGTTAACGCCTGAGATAAAATACTGTGTAATTGCTATAAAGACTCCTCCAGGCGTTCAAAAGCTACAACATGACGGTGCTTGTAAAATAAATCACTTTTTCTTCTACTTGCGACTATACGCACACGAATTTCTTGAAATTACTGATAATTAATATAGAACCTGCTTAAAACCTGAAGAATCTTTAATTGAAGAGAATTACCTTTATGCCTGAACAGACAAATATATATTGAACGGCATCTAAATATCATCATGAACAGAAATAAATCACATTGTTTATACATAAGTGACTTACGACTACAAATTGTCAAAACAGATTCACTTTAAAAAAATCGCGGTCGTTATCGCCACGTCTGAGAAATGTTTGAGGGTCATTTCAGATAAGTAGTGTATCACTATAGTGACAGGTTGTCACCCTATTGCCTGAAATTGCATACACATGAAACCCTTGAGTCCCTTAGTCGGCTTCCACCGCGAGAAAGAAATGGGGTGATGGCATTCTATGCCGGCATCACACGGTAACACTGTACAAAAGTTTCTAATATTTGAAGATGATTCTATTGATAGTGTCTTAAAATCTTTTGTTACAGCAGCGCAACAAAAGCACCAAAATGTTATACTAAAGTCAAGTCGACGTTCATATTTTTTGTCGCGCCATCGAGTAAGAATTAAAAGCGGTTACACGACGAACACTAATGCCACTATAATAAATCCACCAGGATCAAAATAATGACTCCAAAAAGCAAGATTCAAATGTCTTATCCATTCCGGCATTGGATCCCGCTGCGTATAAGTATGTTCATATCAGGGGTACGCCACAATGCATGATCTCTCGCTTTCGCCATCCAGTCGCGACCAGCCGCTCTCTTTAAGTCATCGGTCCATCTGGTAGGAGGGCGCCCAACGGTACGCTTCTATAGTATAAAAAGTATGTACCTATATTGCAGGGGGATATCCAAATCACCTGTCTTATAGCATATGTTGAATGCTGTAAGCTAACGAATTTTTTCTAGGTTCCGAGTTATTTAAAGCTGTGTTAGAAAAAATCAACCAGCATGATGTTTTTAACACAGGTTTTCAATCAATTGTCTTTTTTTTTTTAAACTGACTTGTAAGTTTAAGATACTCTGCATGATTGCCATAACTGAACAAAATACACAAGTGTTATTTAAGTTTCTCGAGTAAGTGAGTGTAACTCTTTTTTGTGAAATAAATTCTTAAACCAGAACCAGACTTGTTACACAAATATATGATCTAAGGCGGCGCAAGTGTTCTCCCTGTAGCATTTTAAGGAGAAAGCGGGCTGCGTTGTTCAGATAAGAGGTATATTGATGTTCCTTGTGGCTGACTGATTTCTTGCCGACGCTGGTGCCGTGGCTACGGTAGGTATAGTCTCTTATTAATGTACAAACTCTATTTTTAAATTGACGGTAACGTTTATAGTAGGTTATGAATAGCAGCATTGGTATAGCTACTACTGCGTACTTAATAAATACAAGCGTGAGAAGTAATAAGATTGTTTGGTTCCACTTTTGTGTGCATATCACTTCAGGGTGCATTTTTATAACCACCCAAAGCATAGGCCAGAAGCCAAGCCAGAGTTTGTGAGATCAGGGGGCCAGTAGTTTATTAATGGCGAGAAGATTGAGAAACATGACTCTACTTGAGATCTAATACCTTTCTGATACTATTACAATATTTCTTCTGCTTGAAAATGCTTTTGAGGGTATGAAATTTTCATGAATTGTATTGAGTCGCTATTGGGGCATTGCCCTGCAGTGGGAATTTCAAATTTCAATCGTTTATTTTCCAAGTAGATTCACAACGAACGCTTTCAGAAAGTCAAAAATTTACAATACAATACTGTCGCTAAAAATAAATTAGTCATTGTAAAAAAGAGAAAATTGTCAGACACAATTTTCTCTTTTTTATAACAATTTTATGTTCCTAGTAGAAACGCGGCACGAGTGGGATAAAAAAGGCACTGCCTCGGGGCCGGCCAGGCTGACCACACAGCATGTAACTTACTAGCATGTAGCTATTAAAGTGAATATTTAAAAAATATATATATAATTACATGTGTCATGTAAATCAGCCGGACCCCCTGAACAGGAAAACCACCCAAAAACCTGCTCAAAAGTGCTCCTATTCTCAATCAACAATTTGTACCATAGGACCTAAGCTACCCTAGCTAAGTTTTAAAATATATTAAAAGTCCAAAAGACGGCTACGCTAAAATAAAATAAAAGTACTACAGTAGATAATTCTATCTGTTTCGTCTTATTAAGTCTACCTTATTACGAGTATTTATGTCAATTTTAAATTCCATGCACGTCCAGATTTGGTATTAAAAATGACTGCATGTTTCTTGTGCTGCGCTGGAATCTCAGAGGACCATGCCTCTTTGTCATTAACGTAATCATCTAACTTATAATAGGCTTTATAACATAATGTTTTCTTAATAATAGATTTAAATTTACTCTCAGACAAACTTAATATATCTTCCGGTATTTTGTTATAGTATCGTATACTTAAACCTTCAAATGAAGTCCTAACTTTAGCTAGTCTATGCTTAGGTTGATCTAATTTATTTTTACTCCTTATATTACGATTATGTCTTTCATGATTTCTTGTGAAAGTATGAATATTCTTTCTTACATACATGATATTTTCATAAATATATTGACATGGCACAGTCATAATATTGATTTCCTTAAACAGTTCTCTCAGAGAATCACGACTGCCAAGTTTATAAATAGCTCTAATGGCCCTTTTCTGAAGAATAAATATTGTTTCAATATCAGCTGCGCGGCCCCACAGCAAAATTCCATAGGACATAATGCTGTGAAAATAACTGAAGTAAACAAGTCGTGCAGTTGCAATATCTGTAATTTCTCTAATTTTACGTACTGCATAGGCAGCTGAGCTTAATCTTCCCGACAAAGATGTAATATGAGGGCCCCATTGAAGCTTTGAATCAAGAGTAATCCCTAAGAAAACTGTGCTGGCAGTAAATTCTAATTTTTCATTATTAAGCGTGATATAATTATTCAAAGAATGTACTACATTTGGCAAAGTGAATAATACACATTTAGTTTTTTTCGCATTTAGAACTAAGTTATGTGCAGTAAACCAACTATGAATTTGCCCAAGAGTGTGATTTACTTCGTCATAATTATGCGCTCGTCTATCAACCTTAAATATAAGGGATGTATCATCAGCAAATAATACAATTTTGGACAAATTCTCTACCATGTAAGGCAAATCGTTAATGTAAATTAAAAATAAAAATGGTCCTAATATAGAGCCTTGCGGCACACCAATTTTAACACGAGATCCCTGTGATTTGGTGCCGTTTACTTGGACCTTTTGCGTTCTATTATCTAAATACGAATTCAGAAATTTCAGAGCTACGTTTCGAATACCGTAATGTTCTAATTTTACCAATAAAGTTTCATGATCTACGCAATCAAATGCCTTAGAAAGGTCACAAAAAACACCAATGGCGTCCTTTGATTCTTCCCAAGCATTAAATACATGTTTGACAAGAGCAACACCAGCATCTGTGGTACTACGTTCCTTTGTAAAACCGAATTGCTGGTTGTGTAACAAGTTGTTGCTATTAAAATGGGACAGCATTTGATTGAGTATGATCTTTTCAAAGACTTTGCTGAGGCAGAATAGATACAGGCCTATAGTTACTAGGGTCTTGTTTGTCGCCAGCTTTAAACAGTGGAACTACCTTGCTATCCTTCATTAAATCAGGAAAGATGCCATGATCAATACACTCATTGAAGATATCTGCCAAGTATGGTGCTAATATATCGATAATTGATTTACAGACTTTAACTGACATTCCCCATAAGTCTTCGGTGCTCTTAACTTTAATCTCGTTAAAAGTTTTTAAAATATACTGGGGAGTCACAGGACTAAATTTAAATTCTGAACTGCAAGCATCTATACGTACATGGGATGACAGTGGCTGATAATAATAATAATAGAGTCGCTATTGGATAGCGAATTTTCTTAAATAAAAAGAAATGCTATTGTCGAACTTTCATTACCAAACAGCTAAAGAACTTAAAGACATCCAGCCTTAGGAAGAAATCGCCAAAAGCCCAAGACTCAGTTTTACCGTCTTTTATATACAACTGGAAGTGACATTTTCACACGTACGTCATTAAAGTATTTAAACAAAACTTTCTTCTGAAATACTACCGTACAAACTTTTCAGTATGGTAACTTGCGTTCTATTAATGTTGGCGAGTGTAATGGGCACCTTTGCGCCGAAAATGACGCGGGGTGGGATTTTTGACTGAATTTTTATTTATTTATTTTTTAGTTTAAGAGTTTTGACGGATATTTTGTTTTAGTTTAAGTTTTTGACATGATGTTTTTATTTATTTTTGTTATTGACTTGTAATATTTTATTATTTAATTAAATCTTAAACAATTAATGTTTGTCTACGTGGATGATCCTTACCTGTGTATCAATTTACTACAAACGGTTCAGATGAAGTGAGTTGGGTCCGCAACTTGCGCGCCAGCAAAATAACGCGTGATTTCGTGTTGCCTCTAAGTACCTTAATGATTCTATGGCATCGTCCTAATGAACATAACATAACATAACAACATAACAAAATTCTTTATTGCACAAAATTTAAAAACATGAAGAAAACACAAACAATGAACCGCGAATGCGCAATGAAATTTTAGTCGTGTGACCGCGTAGTGTGATTGTCAGTTTGGACACCGGTTCGAGCTCAGTATATTATGATTTTAATGCAATCACAGAGCTATATTATTCTCATATAGAAAAAATCCCGATTCCCGGTCGACGCTAGGCAATTTTTCAATTTATTTTTTTCGAGCCAATATGTTTGATCGCGCGTGCGCATGAGTAATATTCGCGCGGACTCACGCGTTCTAATCTCTCTTCTCTTTGTCTCTCTCTCTTTTCGTGTGGGACACCGAATCGTCCAATGACGCATTCTAATAGAACGGTGCCTTTAGCGGCTCATTCAGTGGCACTATATCTTTGTCCTTGAAAGCACTAAGCGCAAGATAATTGGCCCGATTGTCTCCCGCCATCGGAGGAGTTTAAAGAATTGACTGCAGCTATCTTGGAATTGGCAAGGGTTAATGTGGGTTTGGTAATTAAACTTGGTGATCCGCAATCCCGCCTCACAGTTCACTCACTTTTACACCATTCGAATTTTTGATTGTTAACAATTTATATACTTACATACATACATATATCACGCCTTTATCCCTTGCGGGGTAGGCAGAGCGATAGTTGCCGTAAGAATACCGACACTATCGCCACGTCTGACATTTTTGAGGATTGTTTTCCAAGGTTGTTTCACAAAACATGTGTATGACTTTAGTGACAGGTTGTCAGCCTGTCGCCTAAAAATTGTAATACACCAATTCTCTCGAGTCCCTTAGTCGTCTCTTACGACACCCGCGGGAAGGATGTAGGGTGACGCTATTCCAAGCCGGCATCACACGGCAACTGTACATTTCCGTTGGAAAAAAACTTTTTGTTTAGCTCAGCGCTACCTACGTACACTTGAAGATTGCATTGGCATAAAAATTTTCAAGGCAAATAGGAATAGCCCACCAAAATGATTTCAAGCGAATAATCTGTTGGGATTCGGGCCTCGAAAGTTGCTGGGTGATGTTCAAAATAACGATCACAAGGCGCCGGGCTTAGCTGCTGAAGTCTTAATCACTTCAAACAAGCCGAAATAAAGCCGATGGGTTCAAAGAAAATCAACGAAATGATTGTTTAGCATTGCAAATAAAGGGACGATACCAAAATAGTGGAAACGACCTCTCTGGATGACTTTGAGAAGTATTAAAAGCGCAACTGAGTGTTGCGGGTTTTCAGCCATTTTATAAAAAAGTGTTCCTGTCTTGTTTTTTTCTCGAGTAATGCCTCTAGAGTTAGAATGCTTTTTTATAATTAATTTTGTAAGGCCTTCTAAATTTCTTTTTTACAAAATTATAATGATAAAGGCATAAATAAGCATTTTAAGTTTTCTCTGCAAAAAGAAAACTGCGTATATTTTCTTCTCCTAATTATTTTCCGACAAAGAAAGTTATAGAGCCTTAATGTAATAAAGAGCACTATCTTTCACTATCAAAATAGTTCGTATCTGTCATATTTATGTATGTATATTGTAATATGTTTAGTTGTATATATCAGTATAATTATGTAAAATTTATATTTTAGTATATGTAGGTATTATGTATTATTTTTAAATACCGAATTTAGTATTAAATATGGTGCACGGTCAGCCTCACCTTATGCTATCTCTCTACCGTAGGACTGCTGGTAGAGATTTATTTTTAGAAATAAGTAGTGCCTGTTGTGTTTTTTGTCTAAATGTGATTGACCTGTGTTTTATCTTGTGTGCAATAAACAGTTAAATAAATAAATAAATAAAAATTAGTTATAGCTCTAGAGACATTATTCGGGAAGAAAATAGAGGAATACGTTTGTATGATAATACCGAAACCAGAAGAGCTCTTGATGACAGCAGGCCTGCCAATTAATACTGAAAACTTTGTATTGACACCTAAGCGTAGTGTGGGAGAAAATAGGAGTCAAAACACAGGTATGAATACAAGTTATTTTGATCAAGGGAAAAACCGCTTTTATATCATGCTTAAACAATATTTAAAAGTTTTGGCCACCCTCACGAAAAACTGGGCGCTCTCAAAATGGCGAAACTTACGTCAGATAATCATCAATGTCCTCCACAAATATTATAAGTCTGATATTAAATAACATATTATTATTAAGTAAATATATTAATTAAGCTGCTGGTATGACTTAAAACAATGTAAAAAAACAACTAACAAAATAGTAGGTACCTTTGTTCATCATCATATCGTATGGCGTTTCTCTGCGCTGTTTTATTTTCAGGTTCAGGTTCTTTAGCCACTCTTCGGCTGCTGGCATGAGGTGGTGCAGCTCGGACATGCCACCAGGTATGCGGTAGATCGGGCAACCGTTCACGAGGTGGGCTAGGGTTTGGTCAGGTTCTCCACACTTGCAGGACGGCGACTTCCTAAGTCCCCAATTGTGTAGATGATGGTTTGATCGCCCTTGCTCGATTCTGGACCAGCTTTTAAACTGTTTCAAACTTTCGCGGATCGGACAATTCATCAAAATTGTATCACGGTAAGAATCCCGTCTTAAATTTTTGTGAGCCTGTTCAGTCTTCGTTGAAAAATCATAATTATAAAATGAATATGCCACTTTGATCGATATTCACTCGCCACACTGGTCGTCAAAGGGCTGCACAGGTGATAGTGTTAAAAGTAGCAAGGGTTATTTATATGAGCAAGAAGATTTTTTAGGAGGAGTGATAGATGGTGAGGAGGCCAGTTGGCTGAGTGACGACGAAGGAGGGAAAAGGGTTAGCTACCCGTCTGGTCGGGTATTGTGACCAGAGGACCGACTAGTCCGACCGGACATATTTGGAAGTTGTATATATACCGATCGGCAAAAAATTGACCGGACCATCAAGCACAGAATAAATGCGGGATGGATGAAATGGCGACAGGTCACAGGCACAATGTGTGACCCCCGAATGCCCCACAAATTGAAGGGCAAGATCTACAAGACAGTGGTGAGACCTGTCGTCATGTATGGATCTGAGTGTTGGCCCACTAAGGTGACGGATGAAAAACGATTGCATGCAGCTGAGATGAGAATGTTGAGATGGATGTGTGGTGTGACCAGGATGGATAAGATGAGGAATGAGTATATAAGAGGAAGTTTGAAAGTTGCTCCAGTGACAGATAAGATGAGAGGAAACCGTCTTTCTTGGTATGGACATGTTATGAGGAGGGATGAGGAGCATTTGCTAAAGAAAGTAATGAACATGAATGTGGATGGATGCAGGAGGAGAGGACGGCCCAAAAAGGTTTGGATGGATTGTATAAAAGACGACATGAACAAAAAGGGCATAAATGAGGATTTGACTGCTGATAGAGATGAATGGAAGAAGAAAACATGTTGCGCCGACCCCAAATGAATTGGGATAAGGGCAGGCAGATGATGATGATATATAGCGATCAGCAGAAAAACTTCAATACCGCGTTTCAGGATTTGCATGTGGAGCTCATGCGCGCCAGAATAATTTTTAGATGATTTTTTCAGGTTTCTTACGAAAATTTGATGGAATTATAGAAAAAGTGCAAAAGGCCGTAAATAAGAAATACATGCGTCAAAAATGGTCAAAAACTGTTGAACCCAAAATAAGAGCAAGATAGAAATATAAACAATATAAATTTCTACGATAAAAGTAGGGAGTAGAGTATAGATAGATAATCCGATTGTCAATCCTTGTCCTGACGTGTTTATGTTGCATATTTTGTGCAGAATATGTTCGTTTGAATTTCTTTGTCACACATTGTCGGAAGGAAATAGTCTCTGCCTACCCCAACCACGGCGTGATTTATGTATGCAAATTGTCGGACATCGCGTTCCCATTGTGATTTAGCCAGTGTCAGTAAGTATAGATTTCATCGCAGCTGCGCCGGGTGGTGACTCCTGTAGGGTGATAGTGTCATCTGCAGGATCCAAGAGCCTCTTCTACACGATTCGAAAACCTCTTCATACCACCCCAATATGTGGTGTCGATTCTTCAACTTCTATTCTTCATTCAAAGATTGCATTAAGGATTATTTACCGCTTAAAATACTTGCGAAAGAGGTATGCCAGGATCGTAGCAAGTGGAAGGAAATAGTCTCTGCCTGCCCCAATGGGAAAGAGGCGTGATTTATGTATGTATTTTAAATACTATCAAAAATAATTGATATAAAATAAATAAATGAAAAGACGTCCATCATTGACGGATGAAACATCATTAGAGACTTCATCGTGGAAGACGTCCACTGCTGAACATAGACCTCCCTATGTTAGAGACTTATCTGTCACATTTCAGACTACAGTTGATTTTAAGTACTAT
Source organism: Keiferia lycopersicella (assembly GCA_029255805.1). Taxonomy (NCBI): domain Eukaryota; kingdom Metazoa; phylum Arthropoda; class Insecta; order Lepidoptera; family Gelechiidae; genus Keiferia; species Keiferia lycopersicella. The sequence goes on from JARACZ010000003.1 coordinate 18,129,338, forward strand.
GGTTCTTGATGAAATTATCTTATTTCCTTATATTCTGGGTTTTTTGGAAAGAATCATGGCAACTATACTTCCTATGAGTATATAACTGATATGAATAATAAACTTATCTCTGTCCACAGTCTCCACGTCCAGTGCACCATAATAGCGATAAAACAGCGCAGCTCATCTCAAAAAGCATTCAAGCATAAAACACCGTTTGAAAACTAAACATCCATCTGTCTACTTGGACATAATAATTTCCATTCAGAGAGACTCGTTCCTGTATCTCTGTTTGCATCCTATTTAGCTCTCTGGTCTCGTATAAGCTAGGAGATAGTGCCCTAAATGATTTCTGAATCTGCGCTTTCATAGGCTCTCTTGAGAGTTACCATATCCGCCCTTAAAATTCATCACTACATAGTATAAAGCAAAGTCGCTTTTTGCGTCTGTCAGTATGTATATTTGCTTAAATCTTCAAAACTACACAACGGATTTTGATGCAGGTTTTTTTAACAGATAGAGTGATTCAAGAGGAAGATTTTTATGTATAATACTTGACAGTAAATATTCCTTATGTCTTTTTTTGGCCTGACTCTGCCTCTTAGTCTAACTCGGACAGGTTTAAAAGGAGTCAAAGAACGCCTATCTCGCGGGTTTGCACGTTTGCTGAGCTAACCTGGGGAGTGTCAAGCTTCACAACAGCTGCATAAGAGCTGTATAAGAGCTGTATAAACATTACGTTCTTAGCGAAGCGACGTCTGTATGATACAAGATACTATATCTTGTCACGCCTATATCCCTTGCGTGGTAGGCAAAGCGTTAGAGACTTTAAAAATACGGTCGCTAGCGCCGGGTCTGAAAAATATTGAGCACCGTTTTAGAAAAATCGTGTATTGTGCATCACCCCATTTTTTGCCGCGGGTGTTGTAAAAGGCAACTAAGGGACTCGAGGGTTTCATGTGTATCAAAATTTTAGGCGACAAGCTGACAACCTGTTACTACAGTGATACAGGAATAATCTGAAAAGCCCTCAATACTTGTCAGACGTGGCAATAACGACCTTACGGTCGTTACTTACACTAAACTTACGTTTGCGGTCGTTGCCTACCTCGCCAGAGGTACAGGCGTGATTTGCGTATGTATGTAGTTAGTACATATTTCTAGTGCATAGTGTTACCGAGAAGGGGACAATCACGAAGTTAGGGGAGTCTAGTCACCAATTTCGTAGCTCAGTAAGTGCTACGGGCTACGGCGTAGCTATTTCGTAGCTACTATTAGCATGGAACAGTCTACTACAGTACCTACCACCGTTCGAATGACGACCAATGTGGCGCAGTGGTAGTGCAACTGCCTCTGACGCAGAAGGTTCCGGGTTCGATTCTCGGTGGGTCACTCACAAAGTTGATATTTATAACTTTGTTAACTTGTTCTCAGTCTCATTGCGGGCTGAACCATCCGATTGTCCGTAAATAAGATGGTTCCGTGTTTCGGATGGGACGTTAAGCCGTAGGTCCCGGTTGCTGTCTATGATCACTTAGACGGCGGTCGTTACACAACCATGCCAGGAAGCCTGCTACTTGTAGAAGGCGGCTGAAAAATTCTGACACTAGGGTTCATCGGGTCGTTGGACGACTCGGTGTCCTACACGAAAAGAAAGTAACCGTTCGAATAAGCCACATGTGGCAGGTGTCAAAATTACATTATAAGTCTATGATTCATGCCGTATGGTCTATTATTCTTTGTCGACATGTCATTTAGTATGGTTTTGACAAAATTACGGACCTTATTGTGGGTTTGTTTTTAAAATACCGGGTTACATTTAATTAGGTACATGTACCTACTGTAACGTTGTATGCTAGACATAAAACTGAACATTATTAAACGTCGATAACTTTTTCCGAAATATGGAAAATAAAATATGGACCTCCCATACAAACTGTGCCAGCCGACCAAGTTAATAGGAGGTCCCACTTTTCATATTCCAGAGAAAAGCTTCATACGTATGTTGTTTAGTTTTATGATCAGGTCATCAGGTCATATTTTACTTTATTATAGTCCTCTGGCTTGGTTTTATGTAAAATCCATTTTATTTTTATTTTATGTTGTACCTACTAATAAAACGTGTGATGCCGGCTTAGAATAGCATCACCCCACATCCTTCCCGCGGGTGTCGTAAGAGGTGACTAAGGGACTCGAGAGTATTGGTGTATTACAATTTTTAGGCGACAGGCTGACAACCTGTCACTGTGGCAATACACATGTTTTCTGAAACAACATTGGAAAATAATCCTCAAAAATGTCAGACGTGGCGATAGCGACCGTACTTTAACGACCGTTAACGCTCTGCCTACCCCGCAAGGGATAAAGGCGTGATATATGTATGTACTTATAAAATTGAACAATTAACCCTATTATAAGAGGATCCTTATCATGCCTATCGAAAAGAGTGTTGATGACGCTTTTTAATTTGAAATCTATGAATAATTATAATTCGTATTCCAAGGGCACTTAATCAAATTCAGAAACGAGGTTAAAAGTTCTTATAATATATTTTACAGAAATCGATTACAGGCAATTTCCAGACTCTGAAAATATTTTCAAGATTATTTAGGCAATTTTCAGTAAAATTAAAGTATTTAGTTTTTGCCGTGTGATGCCGGTATAGAATAGCATCATCCCAATTCTTCCCGTGGGTGATGTAAGAACCAACTAAGGGACTCGAGGGTTTCATGTGTATTAGCACGTATTACAACTCTATGCGACAGGCTGACAACCTGTCAGTGATACACGAATCATCTGAAGGTGTCCTCAAAACTTGTCAGACGTGGTGACAACGACCGTTAATTTACGATCGTTAACGCTCTGTCTAACCCGCAAGGGATAAAGGCGTGATTTGTGTGTGTGTGTGTGTTTTTGACAAATAATTATCTTTTGTTTTACTGTCAATAGCCTTTCATTTAAGTTTCTATTCCCACGCTTTGACAAGATAATACTGCGTTCATAAGGAACGTTGTTGCCAATTCCCTGCTTGATTTCTTTAAAAATTTACAGAAATAGTGATATTTGGGAAACATAGCAGCGTACAGAACGACTCTACTATAACAGCCTCCAACGTCCACTGCTGGACACACTCGGGGGTATTTTCCATGCTTGCCACGCTTGGCATATGGATAGGCGAGCGCATTGCAAGGTGTAGGTATTCACAGGAAATGCTGCTGCCAACACCCTGGATTCCTCTCTTAGTTGCACCTTGCGACACCCGCAGGGAAGAAATAGGGTGATGCTATTCTAGGCCTTCATTACATCACATGGCATTTGTCGTGTGCTGCCAGCTTAGCATAGCATCACACTAATTCCTATCGTGGATGTCGTAAAAATCAACTAACGGATAAATAATTCAACCAGGGAATGGGCAGCAGCGTTTCCTGTGAACGTAACATTTAACACTGCGCTCGCCAATCCGCCTGTCAAGCGTGGTGAGTATGGCGCACAAACCAAAGAAGACTAGCCCTAAGCATGTGGTATGGCATACCTCCCGATAGGGAGAGGTCTATATCCAGCTGTGGACTATCGTGGCTGTTAAGGTCGCATGGCATACATACATACATAAATCACGCCTTTATCCCTTACGGGGTAAAACTACTATCGCAATTGCCACGTCTGACAAATATAGAAGACCGTTTGAGATAATTTGTGTATCACTGTAGCGACGTAAAAGTTGTAATACACCTGAAACCCATAAGTCCCTCAGTCGCCTCTTACGACACCCACGGGTAGGAAAACGGGGTGATGCTATTCTAAACCGGCATCACACGGCAATCACATGGCATAAACATTCCCCGAAAACTGTCTGACAACTTGTTGCTATAGTGATACACGATTGATCTGAAACGACCCTCAAAAGTTTGTCATATGTGGCGATAACGGCCGTAATTTTATTGTCGTTTATGCTCTGCCTACCCCGGCAGGGATACAGGCGCGATTTGTGTGTGTGTGAAATCTGTCTAATTCCTGAAGTGTCGGCTCTAGGCTAAATAATCTTTGACGGTTCCGCAGAGGGTTGCGCGGTCCGCCAGTCGTCGTCGCGCCGCCGTGGCGAGCGGACGTGTGTCGCTTTCGCGTCCCGAGTGTCGGTGCTCCCGAAACAGTGTAGTGTCAGTGCAGTGCTTACAGCTACTATGTTCTGTGTTTAAGTGCTACCAAAACGGATCTGATACTCACAGGTATTGAATCACAACAGCATTTCAGGTGTTGAATAATAAACATTGTAGAGTAGAGATGTTACAGGATCCTTTCAAGTTGATATGAAGTAAGGCTATCACGTTTCAGCAACTTAAGACAGGAGTTAGTCAAAGTTGTTGGAGTATTAACACGTATTATCCAAGTTCCCTCGAGAACGCGGAAGGCTTGGTTCCGTAATGTGCTTTTTGTGAATATCGATAATGTCCAAGCCGCTTAGGAGAGCCAAAAAGGCTGAGTTGTTTTTACTCCGATTTATAACCAATTCTCGTCTTATTCAGAAGCACATTTTTTGTGTTACTTTAAAACAAGATTCGGCTAATTTGTAACATTTCTTTTAACAACATAAAACTATTATGAAGACTAAAAGTACAAAACATTTTGTAAATGAATTCTAATGTAGTCATGATCAATTTATTGCCTTAAAAAGTGTAAGAGTATGGAAGTACTCAGTACCTTTTAGGTAGGTTCGAATATCTGACTGATACAAAACGAGAACCAAAACCTAAGATAAGGATTTGTATAAACAAAATAGTACCGATAAATCATGTGAACGAGTTTTATATAACCTATGTTTTTTATTTATTTTAAATTACATACAACTTTTTAATTTGAAATTTTTTAATTTTGACCTTTTTCAATTTGAAATCTATGAATAATTCGTGCCGTGCGTTTCAGTGCCCTTGAACACTTAAAAAATGACAAAAAAACTAAAAAATCTTTTACAGAAATCAATTGCAGGCAATTTCCAGACTCTGAAAAACATTTAAATATTACACATATATACACACATCACGCTTTTATTCCTTGAGAGGTAGGCTGAGCGTTTACGGCCGTAAGAATACGGTCCCTATCGCCACGTTTCACAAATATTGAGGGCCGGTAATTTGCGTATCACTGTAATGACAGGTTGTCAGCTTGACGCCTAATGGTGGTACACATGAAACCCTTAGTCGCCTCTTACGACACCCTCAGAAGTAGTGGGTGATGCTATTCTAATCCAACATCATACGACAGTTATTTGAAATTATTCAGTTATTTTTTTTTATACAAATTATTAAGAATAAGAAAAAAATATACCAATGTTTATAAAATAATTTAATATTTTTGGCTAATTAAAAAACCAGGTTTATAACTGTAATTTAATTTTCTTATTTTACCTATCAAAAGTAGACCAACGAAGGTTCCGTTTGTACTAAAACTTGATTTGATTAAAAGTTCTTTATAAAATTAAGATGGAAATAATACCTACCCTTAGGGAATTATATTTGTCAGGAAAACAAACCTTTCTATAGTAAAGCTATGATCAAAGCAGAAATAAATCTGTCAAGTAGAAAAAGGGGAAAGACTTTGCTCTTTGCGTAGAGAGTGAAATTATTTTTTTATTAGATGATGATGTTGATGACAATAATGTCTTACATCAACTGCAGAGATTTTGCAATTCCTGCTCACGAGACTTACTAATTTTCCCACCATTCTTCTTGCCTTGCCTCGTTTCTCTATCAGGGTCGGCTACCTAACCTTAACTGGGAATTTGACGTGGAACGAAGTTTTCACACAGAGCGACTGGCATTTGACCTCTGCACCACGAAGGCTAACCTGACACGGCTGTCTGCGTTATTACTGCGTTATTTTGACGTGTCTACGTTATTTCAATGCAGCTGCGTTGACAGCGATTTAACGGTTTAAGTATGGGGATTGACATTTCCAGTATAGATCTGACAGACCGTTGCGTTATTTTAGCACTGCGTTGTGCGTGATGGCTACGGAGATAGTTTATGTTTTAATCATACAAGTTATATTCATGCGATTTTCCAATATGTTTCAAAACAACTAGATCTTTTAAATGGGTAACTCAGAGTACAGCTGATTCCGGCTTAATCACTTTCACAACCAGCGGGTTATTTTCACTCAATAAATATTTACTTTTACTAAGCCTTAAATAAGATTACTCAAGAAAACTCGTATAGGTAAAACGTACTTTCGCATAGGCACTAATGTGGTGTTAGCAGAAATTGTGTAGAAGATTATAGAGTTATTGAATCAGCAAATCGACAGCCTTCTGTAATAGCCTTCTGATATTTTTATTTTACATTTAAAAGAACACCTTATGTTGACCCCAGAAATATTTATACTCTTTTCTACCTGGTACAATTCCGAATTCCAAAAAAAATTGTTTCTCATTTATAAATCAAGGTATTAGAAAGCTCTCTAAGTTGTAAGTAAATTAGCCTACTTATTCCACAAAAAAGAAACTCTTTCCATTATTGACCTTAAAACTCCTTTTGTGAATAAAAGGGGCCGAAAAAAATCGTAGTTATTCAGTTAGAATGTGATAAATGGAGAGATAAGGAAATACACGAGTCGATATCATGAAGGAGTCCATTTTCCTTGCTCGTGTAAAAAGACCCTAATAAATACTCCTCAATCCTTCTTTGTTCAATGAAAACCAACTTCGGGAACCGGTAACTTATTGCAATCATTCCGGTTTTTTGTTACACTCTCAAGTTTTGTTTGGAAAGCCGATGTTCTTATTCGGTTATTGAGTACGAATGTTTGTTCTTCTTGCATACGCAAAGAATAAGTGGGTTCTTTGTATTTCTACACTGTATATTGGCGCAAAAATATTAAATTGGACACATCATCATCATTCTCCTTGCCTTATCCCGTTTATCTGTCAGGGCCAGCTACCTAACCTAGAGGATTTGACGTGGAATCTAGTTTTTGCACATAGCGACTGCCATCTGACCTCTGCAATCCGAAGGCTAAAATGGCCCGAATCCTAGGTTAAGTCACATTCAAATATCATCTTAATTCAAATTTTATTTGAATGTCGATTTCATCACGATGTTTTTCCTTCGCCGTAAGAGGAGCCGGTAAATGTACGTGAGTAAAAAAGAAATTGTACATGGCGGAAGTCGAACTCGGGTCTCACGATTGTCAGACCAGTTTCCTAACCACTTGGCCACCAACGCTCACAAATTAGACACGCTAGTAAACGATTCAAACCAAACAGTATTGTGCGACTACAAAAAAAATACACGTTTTCTGTTTAGGCCAATTATTGTTTTTTATGAATATGACTTGTAAACACTTACTTATAAAAACTTATATAAGAGGCTTATAAAGACATATATATGGAGTATTGCCTTATACGGATGTGAGACGTGGACGATGACACAAAGAGATAGAGAGAGGTTGCAAGCGTTTGAGATGTGGTGCTGGAGGAGGATGGAAAAGATCAGTTGGACGGAAAGAAAGACAAATGAGGAAGTACTAGCATTGGTTGGGGAAAGGCGTTGTCTATTGGAGAACATCGAGAACCGAAGAGGGAAGATGGTTGGACATTTGCTAAGACACGACGAGTTCATAAAGAACATTGCTGAAGGAAAGGTCGAAGGGAAAAGAGGAAGGGGAAGACCAAGGCGCACATTCTTCACACAAATTAAAGAAAAGGCTCGAGTCGTGTCGTACCAAGAGATGAAAACACTATCAGGAAAGAGAGAAGAGTGGAAATTGCTCCACCGACAAGAGCTCAGCTCTTAAATTTGATGATGATGAATATGACATCAATGATTTTTAATTTGGCCGGACTCTATATCGCAGAGTTGCAGATTGATTATGACATGGAAATTTGTCCTTCCGATTGTCAAATTCAGTAGGTACATAAAAAGACACATTTGAATATTTTTTTTACAATACAATACACGTCTTTAGAATAGCTATAGTACACAAGATACGGTGTTAATAAACATTGTACGATAATATAACCTAAGATAACCTTCTTGAACGTGTTTAAGATAATTTTGTCGATAGCTACAATTTGACGTATTCACGGGAAATACTATGTGTATTAAGAAAAGGCTTACCACTTACCAGTATATCAAGGGTTTACATTGTTATCGCTTTCCTCTTTCTACCTGTAAACTCACGTGTATATACAAAATAGAATGTTTGTGCCTCGAACGACCCAGAAGAATTTGTCATGTGGTGAAAACGGTTTTAATATGATAATGGGGACGACCTGGTGAGGTGAAATGATTACCTACTACTTTGAATATTTGTACGTGTGTATTTTTGGATGTTTTCAAAATAGAAAATCAAAAAATATATATTACCATATAAAGAATTACAAAAATCAGGTTTGACATTGGTCCCCGCACTAGACGAACCTGTATCGCGGGAAACCGGAGAAAAATACCAATTTGAGGCTTACCAAATATTAAAACTTTACTATAGCTTTACTTAGTAACTTACCGTAACAGTCACAAAAGTTCACTGATAGACATAAGCCTCCCCCTTTTTGAGGGTATTGCCATACTCAACATGCTTGGCAGGCGGATTGCCTGCAGGGAATGCTGCTGCCCACTCCCTGAATAAATTATCCTTTAGTCGGTTTTTTATCACACAAGCATGTAAGTTTGGGATGATGCTTTTCTAAGCCGGCATCACACGGCACCATTATCTACTGTGCTACTACGCAAACACGTTGTTGTCAAAGCCTATTAACATAGTCCAGAACATAATAATAATATGCGGTTTTATTCTTAACTTTTACCAAAAAATTATGTCTACAAAATTTAATGTGAAACATTTTCAGGCTCCCTTATGTATTAATAAAAAGCTACGCAAAAATTATGCACAGTTATAAAAAGAAAAAATCCATTAGGCACTATTACAATTCAGTATTTTATTTAAGTACCACATTTCAACCTAAAAAATCTCATCCCTTTGAGCGCCATCGCGCCACTTAGAAATTCTCGCGCTACTAAATAATTACTGAAACACCCAAACGTTTAAATATTTTATACGATACGCCCTGCGTAACGGCAGAAGGCAATCTGTGGGGAGGGTCCCTCTGCCCTTTGACCCATGGCCCTTATTCGAATAAATCAGTTATTATTTGAAAAATGTTCAGATTCTGTTTCTAAGCGGAGTTTGTTAGCGTATCTTCGTGACACGCAACTGGTCACAAACAAACAAAGTCTCAATTTTTACTAGTTACCAGAAATACTGATAGGGTGCAAGCAGACCATGAAGCTGAACAACTTTCCCTTGGGAAAATATGTCAGGAAACGTCAAAAAATGTTTGGTTTTCCATAGTAAATGCAGTCAGCTGATCGAGATTTTGTATGGAGGTCGATTTTTTTTTGTCGTTTCCTGACATATGTTCCTAAGGGAAAGTTGTTCAGTTTCATGGTCTGCTTACACCTTATCAGTATTCGGGACGCTGTCCCTAACACCTTGTATAAATACCCATGATAACAATGATTTCCAGGACACAAATTATTGGACATAAGCCTTCACCAGAGAACGCCAGAAGCAAGGCTCACTTTTGATTGTAATTCGTAGGCCTTTATTTAAAATTTCTTTGAATTTTGCATGTTTGATTACAGAAATTCAAACAGTTTAAACGGGATTTTAAATATGCTCTGGTTGTCGTAAAAGTCAAAAGCACGTGTGTAAAATGAGTCTGAAAACAAGCTGTAAAAAAACAATTTGATTTTTCCAAGATTATTTACTTGACATTTTATTATTTTACAATCTCACCAAGTAATTTAAAACATATTGCTAAAACTTCCACACACACATTTGCTACCTCCAAGACAATGTCGCTTCTGCATGATTTATCTTTGCCGCTAATTATCGCTAAACACCACCCATCACGCCTCCGCCCATCCATTACGCTCCTTTATACGCTGAACTGTCAAATTCTACAAACTTTCGCTTCATGACAAAAGAGCGCACTTCATGTAAGAGGTGCTCTAAATTTCTCGAATTTTCGGGCGAGCGCGCTCCGTTCTACATAACGCGTTTGTGTTTTTAGAAGGTCACTGTTGTTTTACAAGGCTTGATCTCTAATATTTGGCAGATGTGTGGACTTTACACACGTTACAGATAAAGGCCTTTTTCACACTTAACGTACAACGCAGCGCCAAAATAACGCAGGGTTCTGTCAGATCTATAATAGAAACGTTAGTTCCGTGTGGTGCCGGCTTAGAATATCATCATCCCAATTCTACCAGTGGGTGTCATCAAAAGGCGCCTAAGGGATGAATCCAGGGAACGGGCGGCAGCTTTTCCTGTAAATATCTACAACATTTTGCACTGCGCTCGCCAATCCATCTGCCGGGAGGTGTGGTGAGTAAGGAACCTTGGTACGGAAACACCACGCAATTGGGGGAGGCCCATGTTCAGTAGCGCACTGTTGTGGCTGTAGAAATAGTAGAAGTTTGACATTTCTAATATGGATGTGACAGAACTCTGTGTTATGGATGCATTATTCTAGCGCTGTGTTGTGCGTTGAGTGTGAAAAAGGCCGTACATATATTAATGGTGTATCGTTTACTGAGCGTAAGGCAGTAAGAGAATCTAATTGAATGTCGGACATCTATAATCTTTGATAATAAAACATATTGTTTCGATCAGTGATAAATAGGTGAGTAGAGCTTCGGTGGCCAAGTGGTTCGCACACCGGTCTTACAATGTTGCGACTCGAGTTCGATCCCCGCCATGTACCAATTGTGTTTTTACTCACGTATATTTACCGACTGTTTTTACGGTGAAGGTAAAACATCGTGATGTAACCCACATTCAATTATTTTTTTTATTCAGATGATATTTGAATGTGGCTTAACCTAGGATTTGAGCCAGGTTAGCCTTCGGGTCGCAGAAGTCAGATGGCAGTCGCTCTGTGTAAAAACTTGGTTCTACGTCAAATCCCCTAGGTTAGGTAGCCGACCCCAACAGAGAACGGGATAAGGCAAGGAGAATGATGAGTAATAAATAGGTGAAACTTTCAAGTTTTCAATGTGACTTAAAATTGCCAACTAAAATTAGTCGCAACCTACATCAGATACGATACAACCGACACGAAAACAAGTTGGACTAAAATTCAGTGACACCAATTTAACAGAGATGGTTAACACAGATAGTTTCATACAACTCAATAAAACTACAATGTACTCACAGCAATATAAAATAGCTCAATTTCAAAAGCGATTAAAAAACACGGTGTGAACATGGCCTCATAGTTCATCATCTATCCACTAGGCGTTACAAAATATAAAAAATCACGGTTTGTATTTTTATAGTTAATTTGTAAACAAATTATGTTTGAAAGTCACGTGACAGTGACATAGTATATTTAATTTTCGAGAACAAAAATTTTCGAAACTGTTATTTTCATAAAGTCTTCACTCATCAATTCCCATATAATCATCATTGTCTAAGGCATGAGTTTTTGTGGCTATATAAGCCTATGCGCGAGCGGCATGACTTTGCATGTAATTATATGTAGATGATATAAGTATATGAATGTTTATATGATTGACTAATAAATATGACGTCAGAGGCTTTCTGTGTTATGGGACTGATTAATAAGCAGATGATTTCAAACATTTCAATCAAAGTTCCATATTATTAGAACTACTGAATAGGACAGAAACTATCGCGTGTCTTCCTTATTTTTATTACCACTACACCGCTATCTAAACGTTGATTGGCTGGCTGCAATCTCAATATTCCTTCACGCACACAAATAAAAAACGATATGTGATATCGCAAACTAGGCACCACATGCATCGCGCCTATACAGATGGTTCACTTAAGTTCGTGAGTTAAGTGTGCGATCCACCTATACTTAGCTTCTGGCCACAGATACTACTTCAAAAATCAAGGGCATAAAAGACTTGATAGTCTCTACAGCTGTGATACGTTTGGTTACTTAAACACAACAGAAAATTGATTTTCAAAGACTTGCAAAATTTTCCAACGCAGCAAGTTTAAAAATAAATGTATGCCTTACACGAGAAGTGTCTTAGAATTAGGTATTCAAGAAAATGTTAAGTATTTTTATATATTTACTGCTATATGTTATGTTTGTTTGTATCTTGATCTAATGAGATTTCAATTTCCAGGGTAATGACCCTGTATAGTGATTAGGTTTAACCTGTTAAGCTATATTATTGCAATTGATTAAATAAATAAAAAATAAAAATAAATCTTTGTGACTATTGTACCCACTGTCCCACCTACGTATCCAATTTTAACAACTCTAGGTAGTTTCGGTAGGCGGTTACGTAAATAACAGAAGTGAACTTTCTGTATTTTTTTACTTTGTATCGGTATCGATATCAGGGGCATTTAGTCCTGGTTGTATTTCCGAGCCCGATAGAATCACATCCATGCTTTTAACAAAATTGACTAGATGGGTATTATTTACTTTTATGAAAGTTGCCATGTTGTGCGCGCGGAAATTAAAATCGTAGCGACGTGCGTTTTTGGAACTCGATAGATTGGTGCAACGTTTTCAGAGTTTATTTCAAGTGAAAAACATATTGGATGATTCCTATAAAATTCTCCAAAAATACAGTCATTTACTATTGCCGTACAAAACCATAAATGCTTTATTTGGTGGTTCTCATCGCAACGGAACGCTATTTTAGTGCATCCGTGACGCGTGCGTCTGTCAGATGCAAGGAAATTTTAAAGACATACTATGAACCTGCGTCAACGGATGCATCTGTCAAATAACGCAAGTTTATCCGTTAGTTCTGCAACTACGTTAGTTTTTACAATGGGAAATTTAAGACTTTTACAAATTGAGTACAATTTCAAAGATTTTACGCACAACCCAAAATTAAATATACAATAACACGCTCTTCCGGTAAATAGTCAGAGCGTTTACGGTTATAGAAGTTTGGTAATTATCGCCTCGTTTGACAAATATTTGAGGGCCATTTTCGAAGACTGCTTATCACCATAGAGACAAGTTTTAAGTCTGTCATACATATGAAATCGTCAAGTTCCTTAGTAACCTCTTCCGACACCCGCGAGAAAGAAATTAGGTTGTGATATTCTAAGCCGGCTATTAAGAATAACCAGTGAAGCCTTATCCTTCAATTTGAAGTGCGGCGATAGCACATAATTCAAGTGATTAGTTGTATAACAAATTGCCCACTTACTTGTAAAACAAAGCCTTGGGGAAAACGCTTCGTCAGGTCGTTAGTCAGGTCGATGTCAAGTCATAAGCAAGTCAAGTTCGGAAGCCATTGGCTATTGCCATTTAAGGGCGGAAATTGATTTTGAGGAATTAAATGCAGTAAGAATCTAATAACTACCGTGTGATGCCGGCTTAGAATAGCATCGCCCCACATCCTTCCCGCGGGTGTCGTAAGAGGCGACTAAGGGACTCGAGAGTATTAGTGTATTACAATTTTTAGGCGACTGGCTAACAACCTGTCACTATAGTGATACAGATGTTTTCTGAAACAACCTTGGAAAACAATCCTCAAAAATGTCATACGTGGCGATAGCGACCGTATTTTGCGGCCGTTAACGCTCTGCCTTCCCCGCAAGGGATAAAGGCGTGATATGTGTGTGTAGAATCTTATAGCTTTAAACAAGCAATAATTGAGTATATGAGTATGGATTCATTTAACCCCATCTTTACTTTATTCTATCTGTTTATCTACTTTCAGTACGCAATTCTTTTTACTAATTTATAGAAAAACTCATTTTGACGTAGAATAAAATTAAAATCGAGTCGAACGCGTGTTTAAAAATTTCTTCATATAACAAACGCTAGACACTCGTTCAACATGCCTACATCTTACTTTTTTGTGGTAAGGCCCCTATTGTTTCAGCAATAGATTTTATATTGCATAGTTCAGCTTTGATTTAAGTTACAAAATTGAATAGTTTTACGTTTAGTTCTTTGCACAGAGTAAATAATACTCGACTCTGCCTCAAAGAAGACGAAATAATTAAATCTTTCTAGATTAATTTAAGTTGGTATTTATAAGTGTCGTAGAGTCAGCAGTAAATTAATGTAAAAGTAATTTTGAAGTTCATTATCTAAGACAGAGGCTTGGCCAGACTTTGCATAGTATTTTGTTAAGTAAAAGACATTCTTTGTAACTTAAACATGAGAAAGTAATGAAAGTAATTGGTCAGCATTTAAGCTGAATCCTTGAATGCCAAAGTACTAATGGTCCAGGTTTGTAATTTCGGATTATTAGAAGGCTTATCATGAACAGTCAAACATCGTAAAGAGACATAAACTTTACTCACACTTAACTAACGCAATACAATAACGCATCCGTAACGCAGCGGTCTGTCAAATCCATACGAAAAACGTCAACCTTTTTCTACACATAAAGCTGCATGTATAGAAGTGCCTAAACGACAATCTTTCAGGATACCAGATGATCTATAAATCATAATATTTGAATAAATAAAGATTTTTCTACCATGGGAACAAGTGGCTTATGTTGGTACCAAACACTCGTAAGACCGATGCCTTGCAGATTTACATTCATAATATCTATTGTAAAGTAAAATATTATTGTAAAAATAACTTTTTTTTTAAACATTTTAAAAACACATTAGAAGATTTAATCGCCATATATTGCTACATTAACTACGCTGCGGCTACGGCGTAGCACTTTGCTACCAAATTATTAATATCGTGTGTTGTGTTACAAAACTCAATGAGTGATTTATTAATGCGTTGCTTGCCAATTATTTGAACTATAACATAACATTAGCTGCAGACCCATTCGAATAGTCAACTTATTAAATTTCGGAAAAATAACTGACTTTTTGACAATGACACCGACCAAAACCCCAATTTAAGTGTTTTATTATGTTCATACCCATGAAACAAATAGAAAATGCTGCGACTGATCTTTTCACAGCCATTTCAAAGCCCTATACACACCATGTACATTACCACGTCCTCTGGCCAAACGTATCGCTCTATCAGTCCAAGAATGAATATTACATTGGGCATCGCCCCTCAACCGATGGCGATCAGCCAACTGCCATAAACACGTGATAAAACCAACCTCTTGGCGACTCAAGCAAGTCTTACTACGGCAACAATATTACAGTACCTGGTTTAGCGAGCGTTGCTCGTCTTTTTGTGCCATTTTGAGTAATTTTTGGAAAATTAAACCGAGCTATATCGATTTATCGCCCCCGAATCCCCCTATATATGAATTTTCATGAAAATTGTTGGAGCCGTTTTTGAGATCCTAATTACACAATATAAATATAAAATTCTTGCTCGTTTAAAGGTTTAAGATTAGAGATTCTTTATCTTGTCTATTTGAGGGGATCAATCTTAACTTGTTTTTTGTAATGAATTTGTGGAGAAACAGTGTATGTTGATCCCTCTTTGTCAGTACAAGAATGAATATTACATTGGGCATCGTCTACCCATGGCGATCGGCCAACTGCCATAAACACGTGATAAAACCAGCGTCTTGGCGACTCAAGCAATTCTTAGTACTGCAATAATCTTACAATATTGGGTTGATCGAGCATTGCTCGGCTTTTTGAGTGAGTAATTTTTGGATAATGAAACTTCGCTAGATCAATTTATCGCCCCCGAATCCATCTATATACGAATTTTCATGAAAATCGTTGGAGCCGTTTCTGAGATCCGTATTATATTATATAATAAACAATTTCTTGCTTGTTTAAAGGTATTAGATAGGTTCTTTAACTTGTCTTTTTAAGGGGATCAGTTTAAACTTGTTGTAATAAATAAAAGTGTGGAGAACGAGTATATACGAGTACTGTACTGATCCCTCTTTATCAGCCTAAGAATGAATATTAAATTAAGCGTCGCCTCTCTACCCATGGCGATCGACCAACGGCCATAAACACGTAATAAAACCAACGTCTTGGCGATTCAAGCAAGTCAATATACATACTTAAACTTGTACATTGAAGAGGATCAATCTGTGCTGGTCAATCTTAATGAATGTGTGGAGAACCAGTGTATGTTGATCTCTCTTTATTCGTTTTTTTATTAGTTTAAGACTGAATATTAGATTGAACGTCGTCTCTGTACCCATGGCGATCGGCCAACTGCGATAAACATTGGCGACTCAAGCAAGTCTTTGTATTACATTATACTATATTTTACGCTGTCTATTCAAGGGGATCAAGCTAAAGTTGTTATTTGTAATGAATGTGTGGAGAAACAGTGTATGTTGATCCCTTTTTGTCAGTACAAGAATGAATATTAAATTAAGCGTCGCCTCTCTACCCATGGCGATCGGCCAACTGCCATAAACACGTGATAAAACCAACGTCTTGGCGACTCAAGCAATTCTTAGTACTGCAATAATCTTACAATATTGGGTTGATCGAGCATTGCTCGGCTTTTTGAGAGAGTAATTTTTGGATAAAAAAACTTCGCCAGATCGATTTATCGCCCCCGAATCCATCTATATACGAATTTTCATGAAAATCGTTGGAGCCGTTTCTGAGATCCGTATTATATTATATAATATACAATTTCTTGCTTGTTTAAAGGTATTAGATAGGTTCTTTAACTTGTCTTTTTAAGGGGATCAGTTTAAACTTGTTGTAATAAATAAAAGTGTGGAGAACGAGTATATACGAGTACTGTACTGATCCCTCTTTATCAGCCTAAGAATGAATATTAAATTAAGCGTCGCCTCTCTACCCATGGCGATCGACCAACGGCCATAAACACGTAATAAAACCAACGTCTTGGCGATTCAAGCAAGTCAATATACATACTTAAACTTGTACATTGAAGAGGATCAATCTGTGCTGGTCAATCTTAATGAATGTGTGGAGAACCAGTGTATGTTGATCTCTCTTTATTCGTTTTTTTATTAGTTTAAGACTGAATATTAGATTGAACGTCGTCTCTGTACCCATGGCGATCGGCCAACTGCGATAAACATTGGCGACTCAAGCAAGTCTTTGTATTACATTATACTATATTTTACGCTGTCTATTCAAGGGGATCAAGCTAAAGTTGTTATTTGTAATGAATGTGTGGAGAAACAGTGTATGTTGATCCCTCTTTGTCAGTACAAGAATGAATATTACATTGAGCATCGCCCCTCTACCGATGGCGATCGGCCAACGGCCATAAACACGTAATAAAACCAACGTCTTGGCGACTCAAGCAAGTCTTCCTATTACTGCGATATACATATTACTATCTCACGTAAAATGTTGCAAAAGAGGTTGACAATTAACAAAAAATTACAGAATTGGTTGGATTAATAATTTATAAGAGACAAGAGTGTAACAGAGACATGGCCAACGCGAATTTGCGTTGCTCCAGCGGCAACGTCGGTTTTTAGAATTAAGAATTCTTTTTCTTGCATCTGACAGACGTTTGCGTTACGAGTGCGCTAAAAATACGCAACGATTGTTAAGTGAAAAAAGCGGCTTTAACTTATGTATTTAAGGGGATCACTCTATTCCGGTTAATTTTATTTTATTGGGGAATACACGGTACAATAGCGAATACAAAATCTCACTTAAGTAAGTTTTTAAAATAGACCAACACAGACATACATACATACATACATATATATCACGCCTTTATCTCTTGCGGGGTAGGCAGAGCGTTAACGGCCGTAAGAATACGGTTGCTATCGCCATGTCTGACATTTTTGAGGATTGTTTTCTAAGGTTTTTTCAAAAAAACATAAGTATCACTATAGTGACAGGTTGTCAGCCTGTCACCTAAAAATTGTAATACACCAATCTAGTATGTTAAAAATAACAGTTCTAAATATAACTGTCTTACCCTTTGATACAAAACAAGTTAGGTTCTATATTTATATCGCCCCTGTAGTATATAAGTACGAAGCGGTAACGTCGGACCCAAAATGTCCGTAGTCATAACTCCCGACCGCAATAAACTTGGGTGTACGATCGGCAAAATAATACACCACTATGTATATGTACAGTTAGCGCTGAAAATGTAGCGATTGGACGTTGTATGTGTATGATCTGTTGATAATACACCATTTTATTGCTAATGATATATATGGCATGTGCAGCCGGCTTAAAATAGCATCACCCTATGTACTTTCTGTGGGTGCCGTAAGAGCCGACTAAAAGATTCGTGGTTTCATGTGTATTGCAATTTTAGGCGACACCTGTCACTATAGCGATACACGACTTATCTGAAATGACCCGCAAATATTTATCAGATGTGGCGATAACGCTCTACCTACCCCGCAAAGAAGA
Organism: Keiferia lycopersicella; assembly: GCA_029255805.1. Classification (NCBI taxonomy): domain Eukaryota; kingdom Metazoa; phylum Arthropoda; class Insecta; order Lepidoptera; family Gelechiidae; genus Keiferia; species Keiferia lycopersicella. Next base: position 18,147,593 of record JARACZ010000003.1, read on the forward strand.
AATGCGTGATTTGTTTAGAATCTATGTATATAATATTATTATCAATAAACAGTAAGTGAAACTAACTAGCTGGTAACTAAACTAACTTCTAAAGCATGATATAAAAAAACAAAGTCTTATCTTTCACTTAAACTACTTACATTTCATCTGGCTTAATTAAGTCAAATCCTGGCCGCATTCAAATAACGCCTCAAACGCCATTTAAAAACAGAACTAGAAAAAGATGGCGGCGACCACGGGAGTCGACGGCGAAACTTTTATATTTCTACCTAGGGATGTAACTAAAGAAAAATAATTTCATAATCGATTATTTCCGTTAAGATGGTTTCATAGGGTAATTGAGATAAAGTATCGAGAAACCTCATTTAATCGAAAATGCGCACCTCTCTCTGTCCTGTTTTGTTGAAATTTCATATTAACATTATCCATAGATCGATCTGATGATAAAACATTATTTGTAATAATAAAAGCCGATAAAAAATAATAACCGTTTGTATATCAGAATAGGTTCATACTTTAAAAAAATATCAAAGAGTAAAAGAGGTAAGGAAACAAATACTAAAATGTAACAATAAGAGAGAATAGGTAAGTCAGAAAAAATTAATTGAATTCAAGTACCTAATCAATTACTTCATGTTGCCTTATCGATAAATGAAACCCGATAATTTTCAATGAAGCATAAAATTGATAACCGATTATTTGGTCACATCCCTATTTCTACCTGCATAAAATCGTGAAATCAAGGCGGAATATTCAGTTGGTAATCCGCGTCGCGAAATTAAAGAAGTTATGAATGGTAAAGTTCTAAAGAATAAGCTGGAAAGCTTAATTCTTGCGGATACTTCAAAGTGTTTAATTAAGAAAATGGCGGGACTGTTGCAAAGTGTGGTGGGGATTAGAGTGGACAATGTGTTTAGAAGCAGCCTTCTTCTTTTTGAGTGGGACACCGAGTCGTCGAACGACACGATAGGAGCAGTAAATAAATACAGTGTTGCTAGGAAGAAGTATTTAAAAACTTGGACAGTGTTTAAGTCGATTAAAACGTCAAATTGGATGGAAAGATAATTAAAACAATGTCTGCGTGTTAAATTCTTGTAATGAAACACACACATGTCACGCCTTAATTGGTAAATATTTATATAATCGATAAATGTATAAATACGGTCGCTATCGCCACTTCGAACGACTATTGAGGGTCGTTGCAGATAACCCGTGTCACGGTAGTGACCGGTTGTCATTCTGTCGCCTAAAGTGTAATAGACATAAAACCCTCTAGTCTCATAGCCGCCTCTTACGACAACCTAAATGGGGTGATGCTATTCTAAACCAGCATCACACGTAAGCTTCTTCTAATACACGTTAGGTTCTTGTAATTAACATCACTAGAATCCCCGCTGTACGTGATCCAACCCAAAAACACTTTTTTCATAGCACTTGCTTAGAATTTTGTTTATAAGGTTCTGAGTAATGGATATGGTTTTTCCTAAGACCAACTGATACGATGTCTATGTCCAAAGTAAACGCACAGTTGATTGAACCTTTGTAGAGTTTTTTCTGGCCTCACTACGTGTAGTCAAAACGATACCTCGTAATTTTTCCTTAATGTTAAAGGTTGGGTCTCGACTCGACGTCAGGAGTGAAATTTTGGAGTTGACAAAAAGTTACCAAAATTTTTTGTATGCTACCTCTTTCGTTCTAATAAGTGTTAAGATACCTGTACTTACACAATTTTTTTGAAAAATACGATAATGTAAGCCCTTGGGTACAGAAAAAATGTTTTTTTTTTCAATGACTTCGATAAAACCTACTAAATCATTAAGTCTCTTTTTAAGATTCTCTATCTATCTGTGATGCACTCTAATAAAGTTTTATAAATAGATAAAGTGATTCAAGAGCTACTAATAATAATAAACGTTACTTGCACCCGAAAACATGCAAAAATGTTAAATAAATGACTAAACCACATTTTATTCCCATGGGAAAACGATTAATAGCGGATACAATCGTATTATAAAGCCTTTTTTACACTGAACGCACAATGCAGCGCTAAAATAATGCATCCTTAACGCAGTGGTCTGTCAAATCCATACTGGAAACGTCAATCTCCATACTAAATCCTGCCATACCAAGCGTCAAAATAACGCAGATGCGTCAAAATAAGTCCGCTGCGTCGACAGTGGTTTAGCGGTTTTAGTAGGGGGATTGACGCTTCTAGTATGAATCTGACAGGCCACTGCGTTATTTTAACGCTGCGTTGTGCCTTAAGTGTGAAGAAGACCTTCAACTACCCTTGAGCCACAAATAAAAAAATGAAACACACATTACAAATTCATAGCCCGACCGGAAATTCTTTATAGCGGCTCTACGTGGCTCTACGCAATTACACAAAAAAAACCTTTTATTTTCCACGTCAAGATTCAGTGACAGGAAAACTGCAAACAAAACCCCGCCAGCGAATTTTGTAATGCGCAAATGTAGCTTATAATAAGGCAATAGGGTTGAAAATTGCGGGGTTGGCCGGGTTAATGCATCATTGAAATTTGGGCATTTCTCGTTACAACCGGGGGCGTGCGGGGAGGGGGGCGTTCGTGTGAAGCTACACGGGTTACTCCCGTTTACACTCGCTGGAGATGTGGTTTCGTAGAGTGGTGTGTGCTTCATGTAATTGGTTGGATTTGGCTCCTTTTACTGGGATGAGAGAGGGTCGCGTGTCGCTTTTGAGTCAAATTAATCTGTTCAAAGTTCATTATAGTAACCTTTTATGTCAATTTTGAGAATAATTCATTATACCGGAATAGATGGACCGATGAGTTAAAGAGAGCGGCTGGTAGTGACTGGATGGCGAAAGCGGGAGATCGTTCATTGTCTCCAGCAGTCGACTGCTCTAGGCTGATGTGATGAATAGATGATTATCAAAATTTCATGATTTCACTTTCAATTATTTACTTCGTTTGTCGACAAGTCTTGTATCTCTATCTGAAACTCTTTCGACAAGAAACAGATTTTGTTTAGTTACATTTAAAATATATAACAGATGGAATTTACTTCGATGTCATATTCAAACAAAATCCCATGTGTAATGCTCCTGTAATACTTTGTCAAAGTCAAGTATGAAAAATGAAGAACTTTCTTTTCGTTTGTAATATTTATTGATTTCAAAACTTTTTTCTAGTATAAAAAAAAACAAACCACCGTCAGATACTATATCGTAGCGCCGCATCCTACCGCCCATTATTTCAATTTTCGGCCAAAGAGTTGGTTTTTTGTGAATCTTATTATTAAACCATTTATTGTACACAATATAACACAAAGGCCGTGTGATGCCGGCTTAGAATAGCATCACCCCACATCCTTCCCGTGGGTGTCGTAAGAGGCGACTAAGGGACTCGAGGGTATTGGTGTATTACGATTTTAGGCGACAGGCCGACAACCTGTCACTATAGTGATACACATGTTTTCTGGAACAATCTTGGAAAACAATCCTCTAAAATGTCAGACGTGGCGAAAGCGACCGTTTTCTTACGGCCGTTAACGCTCTGCCTACCCCGCAAGGGATAAAGGCGTGATATATGTATGTATGTATGTATGTATGTATATAACACAAAGGACATAACATTAAGAACAATACACAACAGGTCAGCTTATTTCTAAAAAGAAATCTCTTCCAGCAGACCTAGGGTAGTGAGATGGCATAAATCTTCTAGCACCTAGTGCTTGATTGAATGGAAAAACGAAAGGCTTAGAGTGAACAAGAATATTCCAGAAGGATTTTACTATGCTACGCGCGTGCGAGAACATCTGGCGTAGGGGACTGCATCCTGTGTACACCAAATCCGCCTTTTATCATTTAAATTATTTCCAATTTACCAAACATAAAGAGGAAGGAAGTTTGACCGCAACATGCTGGGTTTGGGAGTGATTATGAGAGAAAATAGCATCACTTCAATCCTACCTGTGAGTAATTTCTTGTGAATGCCAAATTAGACTGCGCTCGCCAGTCTACCTGCCAAGCGCGGTGAATTTGGCAGTTCCCCCCAATAGTGGGAGGCCCTTGCCCAACAGTGCACTTTTGTGGCTGTTAAGGTAGTATGCTTGATTTTAGCGTGATTATGAGATTCGATGTAGTATCGGCGTAGAATAGCATCACCCCAAGCTTGCCATAGAGTATTGTATACGGCAAGTAATGAATGAATGTAATTGTTTTGTAATGCATTCACGTAAAAAAAACAATACTGGAATGTATATTTGGTTGTGTATCCATCGTAATTCAATAAATGTATTATATTTCCCTGTAATTTGATTGTTGGACTGTATGATTGATGATGTATGGTATATTACCTTGTGGGCATTTGAATACATATTTTCTATGAAACAACGTGACCTAAGTACGCGGAATAGAGTTATGGGTATTTCAATCATTACCTAAATACGTAAATGAGTGACTTTGATCTTAATTCTTCTAACTTACCGGTACTTCTATCCCGTATGTATTTAACTCTTATCATACGTAATAATTATTTCTATACATTCCAGTTGGATACGTAAAAGTGATAATAAATATTTTTGATCTTGTTTGTCTTGATGATTTGACTACCGGATTGTAGTTGAATTAATATAAGAAGTATTATTATTAGTTATATACAGTAATAAAAGTCTCTTTATTCCTGGAAAAGTCTAAATGGATTAGAAAAGATGTGAAAAGGAGTATGTTTAAAAACGCTTACTCGTAATTTATGCAAGTGGTTGGACAGGTGAGGCGAGAGGCTATCACTGCCCTATCTCGAAAACCGCATTAAAATTCGAGCACTTATTAACGTGTTACTTGCTCTTACAAGTATCTGTTGAACTTCTTCTTTTTTGAGTGGGACACCGAGTCGTTCAACGACCCGATGAACCCTGGTGTCATTGTCTTTTGACTGCTTACTACTAGTAGCAGGCCTCTGACGTGGTTGAGTAACTTGACTTATCAATTCTACGGCATTGTGATTGATGATTTTTTGCTGTTTGTTTTTACAATATAAAATTTTATTTGTGAATATGAAAACGGATATACGGCGTTTAGTCGGTATTTAAAAGTATTCCCCATTTCAAAGTATTTTTTGGTTATGAACCCTACCCAGATCTTCAATGACTACAAAAACCTTCACATACAAAATTTCATGAATATCGCTGAAGCCGTTTCCAAGATCCCAACTACAAATAAATAAACATACAAAAATCGTTCGCTTAAAGGTTTAAAATGGATTACATAGATAAGACAAAATATACAGAGCCATTTGATGCCTGATAAGAATAGCATCATCCTATCTCTTTCCCGCGGCGGGTGTCGTAAGGACTCCACGTGTATTTCAATTTTAGGCGATAGGCTGACATCCTGTCACTATAGTGATACGCGATTTATCTGCAACGTCCATCAAATATATTTATCATACGTGGCGTTAGCGACTGTATTTATACGGCCTCTAAAGCTCTGCTTACTCCGCACAAGATGAAAGCGTGATAGATGGATGTATCTATAAAAAACATTATCTTCCTATTTCTTTTTTGTGCTAAGCAGCGATCCATTACCATAATTTGAAGCTTTTTATAATTAAGTTCGAATCCAAACTTGTTATGAGTAAGGAAATTAAAATAAAGTTGGAAAAATAAGGTACCATTTTTCTGTTATAATTAGTTTTCTTTCTAACAGTGAAGATATAATTATTGTTTCTAAATTATGAGTTCTAAAAGAATTATTAATTTCGTAAGTGGGAACTTTGGTTATATTTATGTGATAAAGTTATTATTTATTACTTGAAACACAATACACACGGAATATCAAAAAATAAAGCAATATCACAAATTTCTTGTGAATCTGACCGCCGCGATATTTTAGCGCTCCTTCGTGCGTTAAATGTGCGATCCGGGAAAAAATTGAGTGATGCTATTCTAAGCCGACATGGCACTGCAAAACCGGACTCATACGGAGAAAATAAGACATCTGGGAAAAGTGGGATTATGCTGATTGAGTTCAATGCAAAAAGAATCATCTTTGAGTGTTTAATATACGATCCACCTAGGTGTGGGATTCACCTCATTTAGTTACTCAAAACTTTTACTGCAGTACGTTTCACGTTGCACAGTGCCAAACCAACACCCAGCAGTGGGCTATTGTGGCTGTTTTTATCAATTCAGCCGACACCAAATTATTTTTAACTAGCCATGTGACGTCACAGCCGGCCGTCACACCAGCCGCAACCGGATTAACTTGCATAAGGCCGCGTTTCCACCAGAGCTGTGCGAGGGAGGTAAACGGTGTGCGAGGAAAACATCCATCAATAGAATCATTTTACTAGTCTCGCTCAGCTCAGCTCTGGTAAAAAAGGGTTTAGCGAGGTCATTCTACATACAAAACAAGCGAGAATGCTGGGTGAAAGATGTGTTGTGACAGAAGTGTTTGGCGGATTGCACACTTAACGCACAACGGAGCGCTAAAATAACGCATACGTAACGTAGCGGTCTGTCAGATCCATACTAGAAACGTCAATCCCCTTACTAAAACCGCTTGAACGCTCGACGCAGTTGAGCGTTTTTAGTATGGTGATTGACGTTTCTAATATGGATCTGGCAGACCGCGGCATTAAGGATGCGTTATTTTAGCGAAGCGTTGTGCATTAAGTGTGCGATCCGCCATTTGCAGAATTTGTCACAAAAAATGTGCTGTGAGGAACCCCCACTACACAACATACCACCCGCTCATACGTTCACACCGCACATTGCGCTTTTTGACAGCTCCGCTACGCATCCTCGTAGGACACATTTTACTCGAACAGCTCTGGTGGAAAAGCAGCCTAAAGCCGTTCGAAAACCGTCCCGGAATAATTGTTGGGACTTGTGACCCTCATAAATTCCGGGACTTATTACAATTAACATATCATCCTCGTTTCGAATATTTATCCTTTGGTATTGTCAGCGGACGACTTCCGGGTAAATACAGAATTCTCTGTGCTCATATTTCAAAGGATAAAAATACTTTTTAGTCCATACTGATGCAAACTACGGTCAGATCAAAGAAATATCCATTATAGTCAATTAAATACCTATCCAACATCCAGACAGTTTCTCATTATACCCACCCACTCTAACAAAACCCACTCCTTACGGCAACGGCAATAAAACCGGCAGTGAAACCTACACGAAGAACTTTATTTATAAACAAAACTCAGAAGTGGAATAACTTATTGATGAAAATAATGAATAGAAGTAGTCTGTCGACCCAAGAAGTCTTTCCGCCAGAAGTCTACGCTGGGTTGTAGCAGTTACGAAAAAAATGTAAACCTTAGCTACGATTTTTGGTGTCCTCAGACGAGTTTCTAATTTCATTTACCAAAACCTAGCCTTAAACAGGGTGTTAGGGACAGCGTCCGGAATACTGATAGGGTGCAAGCAGACCATGAAACTGAACAGCTTTCCCCTAGGAACATATAGTCAGGAAACTACAAAATTTTCGATCTCCTGTACAAAATCGCGACCAGCTGACTGCATTTACGATGCGTCGACTGACTTATGTTCCTAGGGAAAAGTTGTTCAGTTTCATGGTCTGCTTGCACCCAGTATTTGGGACGCTGTCCCTTACTGTAATCTTTCAAGTGTTTAATAAACTTGATAGTGCAATATTTTTTCGTCTGTTTTTCTCTCCCAGCTGGCGTAATGTCTCGATCGATCACGATCACCATATTCACCGGCTGCCGGCTCCAGTCGCGCACATTTCGGATGTAAATAGCACATACTTATCCCCACTTTTTGCCAAACATCCAAACAAATTTATTCGTGCAGCAAAAAATAAGCACCACCGATTTGGTACTGCAACATGCCTACGATTCGTGGAATCTCTTTGCGACCGTCTAAGTTTTTGCCCCACTTGTCACCATTTTTGCTGAAAATATTTGATGTCATATTCAAAAAAATTAACTTTTTAAGCTTTCGCGATTGTTTTCACACATTTTTATGGTTAGCCCGGGTCACTCGCGATATTTTTATTGAAATGTAAACAAAGGCTGAATTACACCAGCTGTGGTCGCAGGCGAGTGACCCGGGTTAATCATAGAAATATGTCAAAAATCTATTTCTATTGACTTTTTTTCGTGTGGAACAACACACATATACATGGGCGACTTTATTCTAAGGCGAGGAACACACTTAACGCACGACGGAAACGACACTCCTCATACTAAAACCGCACTTGACGGATGACACTGCGATAGCGCCGCGTCAACAGCGGTTGAGCAGTTTTAGTATGGGATTGACATTTCTAGTATTGATCTGACAGACCGCTGCGATATTTTTGCGCTCCGTCGTGCGTCAAGTGTGTTCCTCGCCTAAACCGTGCTAGCCCTACACGGCAACGAGTTTAACCTATTTGTATAATTCTTTAGATGCTTAGTTCCATGATACAAAATAAAAATACCTTTCAAAACTACACCAAATATGTTCAAAGGAAAATAAAACCAATCTCCAAACTTTGTGTGCAACCCTCGTATCTCAAGGCTATCTGACATACGCCTTACGCACTTTGGCTTGCGTGGTTCCACTTTCGGACCACTTCGGTTCGGCCCAAATTGGACGGAACTAGAATTTTGACATAAAATTTACTAAAAATTTTTGTTTCACATTCAGCTCACTTTTGTTTTACATATACATTTACCGAAAAAGCAACAGTAGTAAGAGAAGAGAAAAGTTTTTAGTTACTTATTTACTTTAAAAAATATTGTACACAAGGGAATACAATATAACAACGTTGCATAACAGACACTAGTACAATAGACACTGTTTTCTTCTAAATATTTTTCTTCCGGCGGAACTAAGGATGCTTTAATGTAATAAATCGTAGATAAACGCTTCGGTGGCTGTACTTTTTAAACTCTCGTGTTATTACAAAAAGTATGACATGGTTGAGGTCGTTTGACCACGTCAAATCGTATAGAAAACTATTTTAAACACTATTTAAACACGCATCTAACATTTATTTTATCACACGGGGAGTATAAACAATTGTAAAACATAGAGAGAAGAAAACTGGGCCGAAACGTAGTGGTCCGAACCCGGATAGACTCTTAAGATCGTTTTCACCATCGCCTGCCTCTGACTGGAACAATCGCGATCTCGCCTGCCTGAGAGTTATGTAATTTTCTAACAAACTGTTTAGTGTTTTGATGTAGATAGCTTGTCTGATCTTTGAAGTTGGTCGTTTTGTGTCATGTTGTGAGACGCATTTACTGAGGGGTGGGGAGGGAATTCACTTGAATATCTAATGTAGAGTAACAGATATCTTTTCAAATAAGTAAGTTTTCGACGACCGATGTGGCGCAGTGGTAGTGCGACTGCCTCTGACGCAGAAGGTTCCGGGTTCGATTCTCGGTGGGTCACTCACAAAGTTGATATTTATCACTTTGTGAATGTGTTTCCAGTCTGGTTAGGACATTGCGGGCTGAACCACCCGATTGTCCGTAAGTAAGATGGTTCCGTGTTTCGGATGACACGTTAAGCCGTAGGTCCCGGTTGCTGTCTATGATCACTTAGACGGCGGTCGTTACACAACCAATGTCAGAAGCCTGCTACTTGTAGTAGGCGGTTGAAAAATTCTGACACTAGGGTTCATCGGGTCGTTGGATGACTCGGTGTCCCACACGAAAAGAAGAAGAAGAAGAAGTAAGTTTTCTCTGGTTTTCTTATTACAATGCATAGGTAGGTAATAAAATTACACTCAAAGCGTTTTTTAAATCCGGCTAGCTCAATGTTCAGCCAGTAAATTACCCGGTCATTTGGTCTAGAAATGAAACATACCTTTGAATCCCATCAGGCTACGAAAGATTATTTCTCACAACTTTCTAAAGCCTAGGTCTAAATAGTAAGGAGCTACTAGTTAGCTTTTTTCATGTCGTTAACTTATCAATTACTTCCATACGCAATTTTTTTGACTGATAACTTTGCCATACAGTGGGACATCGAAGAGGCTACGAAAACACTTTCATAAACTCTAAACAAGTGTTCCTATTTTTGGAAACAATTTGTCTTCTTAAAGTTGCCACATCATCATTCATCACAATTTAACTTTTTTACTTGCGCTATATCCGTAAAGACGCTATCTGTTAAAACACCATTGCTTCTACTTAAAAAGCTATTACATTATTTCCATAGGGTTCTATTCGACATACGTTGCTGGTTGCTATATGTACATCATAGAAATAAACCCAGTGCGTCGGCAAACGTACCGTTGAACGCCCTCCGGCCAGATGAACTGATGATTTAAAGAGAACGACTGGTCGCAACTTGATAGCAAAAGCGGTAGAGCGTGCCTTCTGACGTGCCCAGGCCTACGTCTAGCAGTAGACTGCTATAGTCTAATGTGAGGTGAGGTGAACCAGCAATGTATGCCGAATAAGGACCTGTCGGCAGGGTGAGTGTAATAGCCGTATTACGCCATTCCGCAAATGCTCGCGACATTCCCCACATTCACATATTTTATGCATATTTGTCTGAAATAAACAAAAAAAGGTCTGCAATTCAACCAGACAGCTCAAGGGTTGGTGCTAGTGATGTAAGTAACTGCTGCTTTAGTACCATTTTTATTTTTTACCCTATTATAATGAAATAACGATATATTTTATATGTATCTAACTGTTCATATCTGAAGCTACGCATTCTTTTTCCAAAAGATTTTTTAACATACGGTCTACGTAGCGTCGTATGGGGTGCCAAATCAGATTGTTCCTATTAATTCATTAGGTGCGTTTGTTTCTTGCCTAATTCACAGAAAAACGGGTGCTGTGTGTGTGTAAACTGCTTTTTTAACAAAACTAATCTTCGTTTAATATGCATTTACAGTTGTTTATAACAGATGTGAATAAAGTAAGGATCTGTAAACAGCAGCCGATTATTATGCTTTCTCTCTCCCACTGAGGCTCTTACATAAACCAGGTGTTCATGTTTTCCCTGACACACTTAGGTTTACTGAGAATATCGCTTTATGTTTCAGCTTTCATTTCCGTATTGTCAACCCTATTAGTAGCGATGTTGCCAGCACCTATTTCCTTCCTTTTTATTCCATAATGCGTGTTTATCTCGTTATACCCGTGATTCGTGATGCCAGATAAAACAAAAGGAGGTCGGCGTATGTCACGGGTGATTTTAATATGGGCATAACTTTTTTTTAGATGGCTTTGTCGGATTTGCCTTTTTGCCGTTCTTGTTTTACATTTTATCTTATCAACATCATCATCTTGTGAACTACCTTTTATTAAGAGTTTGTGGGTTAGTAGTTGACTTGCTGTCAATTAAATTATTATCATTGATAATACTATCATCGAGAACATTATGAGCTCAGTTGTTTTAATACAGGCTATGTTAATAATTTTACCACCTACTACTGCTGTACGTGTACAAGATTCAGGAACAGCCCTTCGAATACTGACAGAGTTCATTGAACACATTAAAACTGAACAACTTTCCCCCAGAAATGCTTATTGCAGGAAAGGTTTTTTTTTTACTTTTCATAGTTAAGGCAGTCAGTTGATCATGAATTTGCATCGGAGGTCGACATTTGTCATCTCCTGGCTTGTATTCCAAGATTTATTCCGTTTCATGATCTTTATGCACCCTATTAGTACTCGGAGGGCTGTCCCTTATACATACATGTCCCTTTATCCATGTCATGTAACGGCCGTTAGAATGTGGTTGCTATCGCCAGGTCTGACATATTTGAGGATTGATTTCCAAGGTAATTTCAGAAAACCTGTGTATCACTATAATAATTGTAATACACCAATACTCTCTAATCCCTTAGTCGCCTTTTACGATACCCGCGGGAAAGATGTGAGGTGATGCTATTCTAAGCCGGCATCACACGGCATCCCGGTCCCTTACACCTTGTATACCAATATGAAGTTTTGCAGAACCTTTACCACGTAATACTTTTCTATTATTGTTATGATATTGTTTACGCAGCTGCTCTGATATCCCACATAATTTTCTCCCAACAGAATCCCTAGAACTTCAGATAAGTTTGTGCTAGAACTTCATTATTATTCCATAGTAAATCAATCGCATGATTTTGCTGAAACTTTGCTGATCCTGGGATATTTAAGATATAGGTTATATTTGCCTTAAGTAAAAGTGAGTATGTATGTATAAATTTGTTACGGTTTCATACTTAACAAGCTCATATAAACACGTATGACATGGTACCTACAATTTCATGATTGGCCACTGTCGCTGCTACAAAAACTCGAAAATACTGTTTTATCTGTTACTTGTTGATTTAGTTAAAAATCAAGTGAATGGAAATATTCTCGATAAAAAGTGATAAACACACAAAAAAAAATTGTAACAAGGAGATCAATTATGATTCTATCAAACAATAACTTGCAATTTTTATCCAGAATACTTAACTCGAAACGCTCTTACTACTTTGTGGTGAAATTCTTCCTGAATTTTTGATATTTGTGAACCTGACTGAATCTAGAATATTCCATTGCGATCCAAAACTAGGCTTTATCTTTAAGTAGTTGAGTCACGGAATTTAAGATCATTAGAATATGGATTCCACCAAAGAAAACTGACTTTGCTATTGAATAAATAGATGTTTAAGGTATTTCTATACGGCTTTGAAAATTCCAAGATTTGAAGGTGAGATGTCAAAAAAAGAGACCCATAGATAGCAAAAGGTGGCATAGAGTGAACAATACAAATAATATCAGCTTGGACAATAAAACTGTCGGGTACTATAGAAAGCCCCAAATGTAGGAAGCAGCAAAATAAGGAATTATGGTCCCAATTGCGTGCCCCAGGCGGCCAGTTGCAAGATGATTCGGTTCCGCCCTTCGAGGGTTAGGAGTATTTTATGGTGCGTCTCTAAGGTAACCTTAAAAGCTACAAGAAATTATGTATGTTGAGAACATTGGACTTCTGTGATATAAGAATATTAATCACTTTGTATTATGGAAACTATATTATGTATAGTCTAGGAAATATAATTTGACCCGATGAATAATATCTCTAAACGATTGTTTTCTATGGCGTAAGTCTTTTGATCTATTGTGCTCTCATAAGGAATACGCTGAGCCTTGGTTCAAATTATATTTCTCAGACTATAACTAAAGCAGATCTTTACTCGATGAATTATTTTACTTAAGAAAATATACTCACCACACCAGTAAAGAGTCTTCTAAGAGACTACACTTGCAGAATACAAATACTTTCTTGGTAGTCACTAAAACTGCATTAAGAACGAAGTCACGAGCGATGAACTAGTCTTATCTAAATTAAAGTTAGTTGTTTGATTCTCAGCGTCGCATTTTATATCAGCTCTCTATAAAGTAAAATGAAGTAAAACCAAACTTGTTAAAAAAGAATCTAACTTTCAAACTGGCCACTTCTGCTCAAATAGCGTCAAAGAGAAAAAAGAAATACAGTATTCCTGTATTCAAACAAACAACAAACTATCCAATCCACGTACAGAGCATAAGAACTTGCCTGCACCGGCAATATTAAACGTCACGTCTTCCAGAAAGTGGGGGGGAAAAGGGGTAAAAAAGACGCAAACTTTCGTGTTCCCGGGATAAAATATTCACCGGGAACATATTACGGACTCCCCGAGCGATCCTGGCTGAAATTAAACAAGTTATGGAAGTTCAAAGAATGAGGTGAGACGGTTGTTCTGTCAGCGGCTTGTGTAATTTGATATAAATTGTTCCCTGCGGAACAGTTACGACGTATACACGAGGTATTATAAATGCTAGTCTAGTAAGACTTCTAAAGTCGGATTGTGAGAAATTGGGAAAATGCTTCTATGAACTACTTACTTACTATATGGCAACTTGCAACATGTACGTCCCTAATGCTTGCTTCAATACACAGAATAAAATAAAGTCGCTTTATGCATTTCTTTGTCCGTATGTCATTGACAATGCTTACTTCTCCTAAACCACAAAATGGATTATGATGTGATTTTTATAAGATTCAAGAGGAAGGTTTATGGGTATGATGATGATCTCTCCGACCGATTTCGGCCATGGCGACCACTTTGACTCCTAATCAGATCGGCGCTGATGCGTCCGGAGATGGCTATTGTAGCCAATTTTGGCAGTAAACTCCCATGCACAGAGTGGACACGTGAGTTTGCCATTTACATAATTATAGTTAATGGCGACGGGTGGACGGGCCTTCAGCTCATCGCGCTTAGCGTCGAGGTCTGCTTTACGCTGTTCCCCAAACTCGCGGACTTGCCTCTTAACTATCCCGCGCCATTCGGGGCGCTGTGCTGCCAGACCCTCCCATTGAGTGGGCTCAATGTTGCATCTTTTCATGTGTCGTTTTTGAACGTCTTTATATCTGAGGAGTTGTCCGCCATGCTTTCGCTTGCCCTCCTCTAGCTCAGAATAAAAGATGCGCTTCGCCACTCTCTCCTCCGACATCCGGGATACATGACCGCACCACCGAAGCTGACGACGCTTTAGATAGGCCTCAATGCCACCAACATTGGCTCGTCTCAGAACTTCGGTATTGCACACTCGGTCGGACCATCTGATCTTCATGATGGTGCGAAGGCATTTTAGGTGGAAGCGATCCAGAGTGCGTATGTGGTGACGATACACACACCAAGTCTCGGAGGAGTATAGAAGGTTTGGCAGCACAATCGCCATATATACAGAGATTTTTGTGGCTAGCTTTAGGTCGTGCGAGCAGAAAACCTTGCATGGGTATATTGCATAATGGAAAACGCGAAAATTATTACCAGTGGGTTCATGTACAATTTGATAATTATCATTATTTATCACATTTCTTTTATATAACTATGCTGGAAACCGCGCCATTTTATCCAGCTGGTGCCGTGTGATGCCGGCTTAGAATAGCATCACCCCACATCCTTCCCGTATTCTCACGGCCGTTAACGCTCTGCCTACCCCGCAAGGGATAAAGGCGTGATATATATGTATGTATGTACGTATGTTATTACTAGCTGCTCATCCCGCTGCAACTCATTTTCCCGTGGGAATAAGATGTTTTCCCGGCAAGTATTATAAATAAAAATCTTTCTTTTGAATCACTCTATCTACTAAAAAAATGTGCATCAAAATCCATTGCGTAGTTTTAAGCAGACATACATACTTACAGTCGAAGCGAATTTGCTTTATACTCTGTTGTGATTCCTATAGCGTGACCAATGGCAACTGAGCATGCATTGATACATAGTAAGCACTCGAGTGTATCAATAAACCTGTTTCACCTTACTGGGCTTTGGACGTGGACATTCTCCGAAAAGGTTCTATCAATCAGTCGTACGGAGCTAATCCAATATTTGGGAGTTGTGTCAGAATCGTGCCCCGTGGTTTAGGGATGTGAAAAATGTTTGCTATTCAAAATAATCGATATGCTTTGTACAGACTGTAAGGTTTTGGTCGAATTGTAATGTTTTTAATACGTAAGTACCTATTTTAAGTGTTGAACCTGAACTGTCAGTAATAATTCAAGTACCTAAGTTAAAGACTAATGATCGAACATTATTTAAGACATATATTTCTCCAGGAAAAGATGTTTTTTTCAAGCAAGTCACTTTTAAAGTAATTTTTTCTCTAGAAACAGATCAGTTTTAAACAAGTCATATCGCTACCACGTTCCCCTATCAAAGTGGCGTGCCCTCTGCATCTCCTGCCAAATACCGTTGCTGGTATCGATTGTAATTTATCAGTGAAACATAATTAATTTTATTAGTAATCTTCATTTTGGTTAATCGATCGGATTCTTTATTATGGTGCTCCTACATACATGTTGGCAGCATTTGCCAACATTCTTGTTTTTGTGCTAGTAACACGAGTTCTTCAAAAACCGAATAAACCCGACAACAATTAGTGATATACGACAACATTGTTGGCAACACTTGCCAACATGTATATTGTGTGTAGGAGCACAAAACTTTTGCTCTAGACTTTTTTGAACAAGTCCCATCCCTACTGGGTGGCGTGCCCTCCGTATCTAACAGTTGACCTGCCGAGTAGAGCACTCGTGGGTGGAGTAAGATACTACTGCCCAGCGATTGTGACCGATGGACGGAACAGATAAATAAAGTGATTGTGTCTTTCGGTTCAGTCATGTTAAAATGTATTTGACTAACGGATAGTGAATGAGGTAGGTTACAGTTCCATAGTCGTAATTCAAGTCTAATCCAGATTCAGGCAAAGCTACTGACGCAATGATGGTCCAATTGATACATTTTTCTAAATATTAAAGATTGATTCAAGAGCACGGTTTAAATGTATAATACCTACGCTACGTGCCGGGACATGTCTTAATCCACGGGAAAACGTAATCGGAACACACATTTAACGCACGATGGAGCACTAAAACATCGCAGTCGTCCGCCAGATCCATACTAATAATGTCAATCGCCATTCTTAAACCGCTCAACCACTATCGTCGCAGGGCTAACGCAGGGTCGTCCGTCGAGTGCGATTTTAGTATGGGTAGTGACGTTTGTAGACCGCTGCAATGTTTAAGCGATCCGTCATGCGTTAAGTGTGCGATCCGCCTTAGCAGTAGGCAGAAATGCTGGGCGGGCCGCTAGTAACTGGATAAAAGCATGCGCAGGCGGATTGTGTAGGTGTGTCAGATTCATATGCAGATAGACATCTTCCGACCTATTTATTGCTTACACCCTGAATTCTCACCTACCTAACCCTGCAGCAATCTCACTCAATTTATCTGCGAGCACGACAAAGTAAAATACACGTCAAAATTGAGTTTACGTCTAAAAACCAATTTGGATTATCTGATTTCCGAGTTTATATACAAAATGGCATTTTTTGTGCGACGTGAGAATGTTTATTTATTTTGTTCGGTGTTAACACTGCGGTAAATCTTTTTCATTATTTTGGGGATCCGTTTGAAGTGCGTATCTTATATTAGAATGGAAAAACATAAAGGTTATCCAATAGCTTATGTAGACAGGCTAACCGCTACAATCTATAGAATCTAGCTAGATGGATAGACGATCTACTACAGTGAACGGTTCGGGCAGACATTAGATACGAGAGACACAGAATCAGCACATGTAGCTCTTCCATATATAAAAGATACGTAATTCCGCGTTTCAGATGGCACATTAAGGCCTTTATCACACTTAACGCAAAACGCAGCGCTGAAATAACGCATCCGTAACGCAGCAGTCTGTCAGATCCATACTAGAAATGTCAATCCCCATACTAAAATCACTCAACCGCTGTCGATCATACGTTTACGTTATTTTGATGCATCTTTGTATTTTAGCGCTGCGTGAAAAAAGCATAAACCTAAGGTCCCGATTGCGGTCTATCATTACTAGACAGTTATCGCTACACAACCGTATCAGAAGCCTGCTACTTGTAGAAAGCGGTCTTTGTAGCAGGCTTAATAATTCTAAATATTATATTATATTATTATATATTCTTAATATTCTAATAAATAATTCTGACCTTTCTGACCTAGTGCAATTGTATCTTAGGATGACTCAGGTGTCCCACAGCAAAAAGAAGAAAACGCATATGGCAAAGAAATGATACCACCTATTATGATGATTATAAAAAAAAAACCAGTAAGTAGCTATGTTTTGGAAAGTTTACATGCAAAGTTGTCAACTCTCGCTACAAAATATTTCACTACACCAGGATTACCTGCTACGTAAAAGATAGGCCGAGATTTTGTTTTGCCGGCATCCCCACCGCAGCCTGCGGCACGCAAAAACACGCCTTGGATCAGACGCGAACGTTTATCAGAACTTTTGATAGAGTTTTTGAATGAAATTGAAAATTTATTGGCTCACTAACGGTGCGGCGCGCGCCGTACATCACAATGGATCGCAGAAAAAGTGTAGAAAAACCCGCTTTGCTTTTGTTTTGAAACCCCAAACTTTGTGGGGCGTTTCAATGGCGGTATTTAAGTTTGAAATATTTTGTGGCCTTTTGCAATGGGTCAGTTATTTTTTATTATACGTAGTCTATTGTAGCCTTAGATATATGTATTTGGCCATATGAAATTCGATATTGAAAAATTTATAACTGAAACTTCATGAATAGAATGATTTGTCTAGCCTACTAAATTTATTATCAAAATAGTAAATGTAGGTATGATAGGTATAAACCAAAATACATATTATTTGACTTTTACTAGAAAACAGTAGTAAATAAATTCGCCTCTATAAACAAAAACGTTAATGGATAAAAAATATGCCTCCTTTCCTTATAAAAGGTAAGACGTAAGATTAAAATCGTAATCGGATCTTACTCCACTCCCGGTCTATTAGGCAATGCCTTTGTAAAAGGAAATCTTATATGTTCTAAAGCCGTGTTCTGAGGGGCTCTAAATCTTTTGGATTATTGAATGGCTCTTTTTGTTTACTGATAGCTCTAAGGCTAATAAGTAACTAAAGGCCGGTTCAGCGGTTTCAGTCACTGTTTATCATTTTCCCGGCATGAATTGCACATAATATTATTAACTTCTAGTGGTCTAGAATTTCGGATCGCACACTTAACGCACGACAAAGCGTTAAAATATCTTAGCGGTGTGTCAGATCCATACTACAATGTTAATCTCTATACTAAAACCACTCAACCGCCGTCGACGCAGTACATCGAGTGCGGTTTTAATATGTTTCGTTTAGAACGTTTCTACTATGGATCTGACAGACCACTGCGATATTTTAGCGCTCCGTCGAGCGTTAAGTGTGTGATCCGCCAATTAATTAGCGGTTTCCATGACAGACAGTAAGAGAAACGAAAAAAGTAACTTCATTTTATACTGTGTATTAATTGAAGAGTTTTAAAAAGTGCAAACAGATGTCGCTAGATACCATATTATGCCGATGTAACATATTACGACATTTGTTGGTTTTCTTATTAAGTAAAAAGTTATCATCAGCTTTCTAAACAGTACGGTATTATCAGAAACACAATCTTCCACTGTTCAAGATGACTAATCGTGCGCTTTGTATCAACATCATTATCAAACGGTATAAATCGGCAACTGTCCACTGCTGGACATGGACGTCCCGCATTTGACTAGCGGGTTCACAAGCGCAGTAACAGTTGTTCATGAGGAGAGTTGCAGTCTAATCCCCGAATCCCTTAGACTGGTGAACGTAGAAGAAGCGATAGAAGTATGCCAGGATCGTAGCAAGTGGAAGGAAATAAATAGTCTCTGCCAACCCCAAGGGGAAAAAGGCGTATTTTATGTATGTATGTATGTACATTTATGTTTAGAAATGGGGTGGCCCTATTCTAAGCCAGCACTTGACGGCAGTGGCCAGTACGTAGACCCATATTATATCTGTGTGACCGTCCAGTAAGTCCACAGAACAAACTTTATCCACCAGTTGGCCAGATCGGCAGGATTTGTGTCTTTATCGGAGATTTATTGTTTACCCACTACACTTAATAGGATCTCGAGTTGCTTCCAACTGTGTTTCCTTGTTGTGTTTTAGTGGGAGGCCAATGGAAAACTTGTTTCGAAAGATTACGCTTTTGTTTCACCTGCGTAATTAGAAACAGGCAATGCATAGCTCTTTTAGATACCTATAAACGGTAAAGAACGATTGTGCTGGGTTAGTTTCCTTTAAGTCTATCTTACTAAAATGACTTCTTCACCAAAAATACTACTTCTTTTCACAAATATACTACTTTACCAAAATTACTACTAGCTTTGAATTTAGTGAATTTGACATCGAATATTCTTCACGCAAGCTCACATTGCTATTCTTAAAATGATAAAATCTATTAGACGCTATTGAACAATGCGCATTTGTAAAGTCACACAATCTATTAGACGCTCTTGAACAATTTGCTGTTTTTTACAGTAGTAAGTAGCTGATTCCTATCAAGGTTCACTAAAAACCCATTCTCCATGAGAAATTTATTTAATTCAGTAGTCGTTTAACACTAAGTACGAGTATTTCAAGAAAAAAAGCGTTTAAGTAATAAAAGTTAAAAAACCTTTCTTAAAGACATTTGTGTGCTGTAGCCTGTAGCTATAAAGTCACATTGAGACATAAACTTCTTTGAACGCCGCTAAATAATTCAGCGTCCTTTCTTCGAAGTCGGCTTTCCGTAACTGTCCCACCCGTAGTTCGAACTAAGAATAGTTTTTAAACCGTTCAAGTAACTGGCATAAATAGACAACCTCTTTTTCAAGTTTTTCCTCGTTGCAGTTTACAAATAAAAAGCTTATTACACCTTTGATTTCGGATAAATATAAAGAAATTTAATGCAATCGTTTTGGGTGAGGAAATATTAAAAATCACTAAAAACAAAGTGTGATTGATTATTAATTCCAATGCTTACTAATATAAAATGAAAAGTAACAGACACAAAAATAAAAAGAATATGTTTTTTTTAAATTATTTACATTATTTTTGTAACTACCAACAATATTTTCTACTTCACCAGCCACAACTGCTAGTCCATGGTTAGGGGGTATTGCCATACTCACTATACATGGCAGGCGGATTGGCGAACGCAGTGCATCATATTGTATGTATGATAGCGCAGCGAGGATGTCAACAATTTTTAAACGTTTTATTCTCATTTCTTGCTTTAATGTTCAATTGATAATTTCATTCTTGTAATTTATTATTGTTAATTAATCTAAATATTTCTAATTTAATTATTTAATCACAATTGTACCGAATTCCATTAGAAATAAGAACAAAGAGTATGTCAACGAAACCACGTGCAGGTGGCATGACGTATCCTACCTGCCGCCGCCCGGCCCGGCAGTGGGGACTGGCGGGGTTGTTTTGATCGTTCTATAAAAAGGCCGAGCGCGTGGCCCGAGCATCATTCGATCCGCAGACGTCGAGGAGATGACTACTCTAGTTTGTACTCCTCGGATCATACGTCAAACGGAACGTTGCTCTGCTAGTCTGTATAGACAGGCAGTATAAGTTATTATAAGGCGAAGCCCTGTTACTTACTAGAACAAAAAGATAATGTAAAACACCCACCAAGTACAGTTGTTTATAAAAATAAAGTGTGATCAGCGAATCAACGTCTCTTTATTATCTCACCATCGGTCTACACACTCCTGAAGTCAATAAATGAAGATATTACCTATGGGGTACCAGAAGACTCTTACATCAGAAGTGCAGAAACGAAGATCTAAACGCCATGATCTCTGGCCAATATCCTTGACAATATAATTGTTGGACCAGCACCTACAGGAAAAAGGAACGGCACGAGATTGAGCTTGAGTTCTCAATTATGACGGATGAAAACTAAGCTGGTGAGTTTGTTCCATGTTAGTGGCAACTTATTGTGATTAATTGCATCAGGTTAGCGTGTTCACCAGTTTTAATATTAATTTCAGATGAACTTCTGTCCTACGCTTGTGATACGGTAGCAACATGGCAAAGCATTTCAACGTGGACTTTTTACCCCTGTGTTGCAGACATCAGACCATACAAAATAACTAAAGGATAAGAAATGAGGATACCGCTGAAAATTCTGTGAGTTTGTTCCATTATACTAGGCATGTTTCTTCAGGTTTCAAACCCCTAAAAAACTTAATTGAAAATCGGAAAAAATTTGACAGTAAAGGAACAATTTGCGCTTTTCTACATAAAATAACATTACTATTGATAAATTAGTGTCCAATTAGAAATTAAATAAATTATCAAAGAATACTTTTGTCCTACTACATTGTTGGCCTAGCTAGAACACGTAAATTAAATTACCTTTATGATAAAGTCAACAGAGAAGCTAAAACCATTTAATTATTGACCACTGTTTAAAATAAAAACAAAAACGCCTGCGTACTTTCGTGAAACCTTGCGTATAAAAACTTACAGCGTCACTATAAAGTGTAAAGTAGCGGTAGTTAAAAAAAAAAAAAACATGTGGGGCCCCGAATCATTTATTAACCTTTAAATACTTTTGTAACGAAATACCCTCAAATTTTGGATTTATTTCTTCTACTTTACCACAATGAATTAAAGGCGAAAATTCTACAAGATTTAGAAAGGCATAAAAAGACACGTTTAATAATATGAAGTATAGTTTATTTATTAATATGGGCTTCTACCCATTTAGGGTAATTCTGTCAGTGTCAGTAAATACAGATTCCAGTGCTCCTGTCGTGGCTCCAGTAGTGTAATAGTGCCATCTACAGGAACCGATGGCATCCTCTTGATACAATCCACAAATTATCTCCATTCTATTTTTGCACTAAACTACTACCGGAAACAATTCTCCTTGTTGCATAAATAACAGTTTCAGTTCTATAACCTACACCACTTCAAGTTACTTAAGTTGAAATTAATTTAATGAATCACACTCACTACTTTATTAAATAGTATTAAACATTTCATGTGCTACACTACACGTAGACAATCTTCTACTTCTCTCGCATGGAACACCTTCGATGAACTCCATGAACCATCTTACTACGAAGATTACAGATTATTTATTATTTCACTGGAGCTTCATTACTTCATTTCACAATATTTTTAATTAAGATTATTGAATTGTCTATTGAACAATGCACATTGCACAATTAAATTGTCTAGTTACAGATATCCTTATTTGGGTAGATCTCAGATGCAAATTTTGAAACAATTTTTTTTTTCTCGCAATCAGATAATATAAAAATAATAATAATAGTATACCATCAGGTAATATAAAATAACAAGCTACTAAGAATTAGAAAATGCAATCCTTAACACTGTGTAGTAACGTTATGACATTATGGCGTTAGTCTCTCAAACTAAGTATTTTAGTAACTGTGCCATCATAAAACACTTGGTTTCTGGGCTATATTATGCTATTAATGCAAGAAAAATAAAATGATAAAGCAATGTTTGTTGTCTTACGATTTCCTGGGAAAATATTTTTCCAAGTATGAAAGACATTATAAGGGACAATTATCCCTTACGCATTTACAATTTCAGTGTTTATTATATTCAATTATGATATAAAATAGTAAGATATAAAAAGCAAAAGTTAAAATAAGGATTGTAGAACGCATGAAACAAGCAATGCACATAAGTACCAAAAATATTAATAAATACAGAATATTTAGTAATGGGACAGTGCCTTACATTCAAATAAAGAAAGAAGAGAAAAGCTTATTGTGGAATAACTTGCCAGCTAGAAGAAATGAAATGAACAAAATTCTGTGAATGGTGTCATATGACAGAATTGGGCAGTAATAGCCACCAAAAAGAGCAGTAATAGCCACCAAAAAGAGCAGTAATAGCCACCAAAAGAGCCGTAGTAGCCACCAAATAAAGCAATAATAGCCACCAAAAGAGCAGTAATAGCCACCAAAAGAGCAGTAATAGCCACCAAGAGAGCAGTAATAGCCTCCAAAAGAGCAGTAGTAGCCACCAAAAGAGCAGTAACAGCGCAGTTGTATCCATCAAAAGAGCAGTAATAGCCACCAAAAGAGTAGTAATAACCGCCAAGAGAACAGAAATAGCTTCCAAAAGAGCAGTAATAGCCACTAAAGTAGCTAAAAGAGCTGAAACGTCATACGAAATTAAAAAGCAAAAAAAAAAAAAACTGTATATTTTACCTAAGCATTGATGAAGATCTGACTTATGATATGACTGAATATTTTTATTAGTACAATGAAACACTTTGAAATTAAATACTTTGATTAATTCACATAAGAGTACCTGTACCATGTACAAAGTTTATTTATTCTTTACTACTTGTTTACCGTTTACATAACCGTTTACAAATCTTTATTTACGGTAAATATTTAAAAGATTTGATATGAACGTATTTTTTTTTTTCATATTAGGTATCACATGAGCATTTATTATTTTCAGAATGACCGAACGAAATGTTAATGACCACATTAGAAAGACGCAGAATTATTTAACTTAATTTACTTCATTTTTGGGCTAATAGCAACGCTTGTCTGAACCAGATGGCGCTATTTCAAATTGAAAAAAATAAAAAAAAAAAAAAATAAAAAAAAAAAAAAATTAAGATCCCATTTATATCTACTAAAAAGTTTTGAGTCATACAAAAATAGACCGTGATAGCCATGAAAAGAAAAATGAGGCGGCTACTGATTCAGTGTCGTTATTCAAATTGCTTGATCAATTTTTGTTTCTTTTTTTAGATTTTGGAGTTCGCTAGCTCGAGCACGAGCTGCTCGTCAGGATGGTCGTGATAGCGCAGCGAGGATGTCAACAATTTTTAAACGTTTTATTCTCATTTCTTGCTTTAATGTTCAATTGATAATTTCATTCTTGTAATTTATTATTGTTAATTAATCTAAATATTTCTAATTTAATTATTTAATCACAATTGTACCGAATTCCATTAGAAATAAGAACAAAGAGTATGTCAACGAAACCACGTGCAGGTGGCATGACGTATCCTACCTGCCGCCGCCCGGCCCGGCAGTGGGGACTGGCGGGGTTGTTTTGATCGTTCTATAAAAAGGCCGAGCGCGTGGCCCGAGCATCATTCGATCCGCAGACGTCGAGGAGATGACTACTCTAGTTTGTACTCCTCGGATCATACGTCAAACGGAACGTTGCTCTGCTAGTCTGTATAGACAGGCAGTATAAGTTATTATAAGGCGAAGCCCTGTTACTTACTAGAACAAAAAGATAATGTAAAACACCCACCAAGTACAGTTGTTTATAAAAATAAAGTGTGATCAGCGAATCAACGTCTCTTTATTATCTCACCATCGGTCTACACACTCCTGAAGTCAATAAATGAAGATATTACCTATGGGGTACCAGAAGACTCTTACATGTATGAATGAATCCTTTAGTCGCCTTTTACGACACCCTCGGGCGGAAATGAAGTGATGCTATTTTAAGCCGGCACCAGACGAGAAAAAAAACTCAGGGTTCTGCTGGCAAAATCTAAAGCATGCAACACAAACTTACACATGATCTTCATTGATTTAGAAAAGGCCTTAGACCACGTGCCACGTGATCTTATTTGGGACGCTCTCAGAGCTCGAAATGTCCCTGAACAGTATGTCGCTTTCATTCAGGACATGTATAATGGAATTACAACACAAGTGGTCAGTCCAGCAGGAGTCTGGGGTAAGTTTAAAATTAAAGTTGGGGTTTATCAAGGCTCGGCACTGAGCCCATTGCTGTTTAATGTCACTATGGACTATCTTAATGGCCACTGTCAGAGAACCGTGCCATGGAATATACTGTATGCAGATGATGTTGCTCTTATATCGGACTCTGTAGAAGACCTGTAGTGCGACTTCGACCACTGGCTGAAGTCACTAGAAGACAACGGTCTTAAAATCAGTCGCAAGAAAACGGAGCATATGTCGTGTATATTCGATGGTTACACGGACGCGTCTGAGATAAAGCTATTAATTGAAGGAGCACCTATACCAACTGTTAACCACTTTAAATATTTGGGATCAATCATAAGCAATGACGGTAAAATCGACCTAGACGTAACCCATAGAACAACAACGGGATGGATAAAGTGGAGACAAATCACAGGCGTAATGTGCGACAAGAAGATGCCCATTAAACTGAAGGGAAAACTGTACAAAACGGCGATTAGACCTGCCATACTATATGGTACAGAATGTTGGGCGTCAACTAAACAACACCTGTCGAAACTGCACACGACAGAAATGCGAATGTTGCGCTGGTCGGCGGGTGTCACACTGTTGGACAAAGTCCGTAATGTCCACATCAGAGGAAGCTACAAGATTGCCCCTATTGCAGATAAAGTCAAAGAACGACGCTTAAGATGGTATGGACATGTGCTCCGCCGTCCTGAAGACCATATGGTACGAGCTGCCCTAAATATACCTACAACGACGCGACGCCGCGGAAGACCCCCCGCCACTTGGTTAACGACGGTCGAGAAAGATCTGAAAGAGGCAAATGTGAACGCCGAAACCGCACAGGACAGAAACAGATGGGAAAGACAGACAAGGAGAGCCGACCCCAGATGATGGGATAAGGCTAAGGAGAAGAAGAAGACCAGACGAGAAAAAAAACTATAGTAATGTTATTAGTAATGCAGAAAAATCATGACAAGATATTTTTTTATTGCAAAATCGGAAATAGACCCAGTCAGATAGCTAGTAGGAATTATGTGCTCTGTCGTTAGTTCATTTGCGAATCACGGGTGACTTTGAAAGGACGCAGTGTGAATGGAAAGTAGGGGAGGGAAATTACGACTTCATTTGCCTAGGGATGCAACAGTGCAACACTTTAGCATTGAAAATATGTAGGTATGAGGATATTCAATCGGGTTCTACCGCGATACACCAAAACATCTGCAGTTTTTTCGTGATAGTAGCCCGTCTAAATCAAAAAAAATTGTGCATTACGATAAGAACCTCATTTTCATATTTTGGTCATTAGGTATGTCCATGAAAGTTTAACATAACATATACATACATAATATATACAAACTAACATCAGCCTATTGCAGTCCCGATAGACGTAGGCCTCCCCAAGACACAAGGCACTCCCTAAGCACTGATAATCATTGGAATATACACACGTAACTTCATCCCTTGCGGGGTAGGCAGAGCGTTAACGGCCGTAATATACGATAGCTATCGCCACGTCTTACAAATATTGCGGGCCCATTCAGAAGATTCTTATATTACTGTAGTAACAGGTTGTCAGTTAAAGTTATACTACACATGAAACCCTCGAGTTCCTCAGTCGCATCTTTCGACGCTCACAGGAAAGAAATAGGGGATGCTATTCTAAGCCGGCATCACACGGCAATACAAACACTTTCATATTGCAAGAAAATCGTCGCTGATGCAACTTTGTATGACATTTTACGCAGTACTCCGTAAAACACCGAAAAGGTATCTTAACAATAGTTTATTATATAACCAGGACATCTCACAAGTAATAGAATTCGGGCAACTTTCAATTTTGAATCCCTTACAGAAAACAGCAGGCGCTTTTATATTTGTCCAGCAATTAAAAGCAGCAATTGCTGGCAACCCTACCGCCCATTCCAAGTGTATAATTAAGAAAATCACAGATGGCAACTAAAACAAAACCCGGCTGTAATGGCGTACGGTGAAAAGGTCCATTTTATTTATACCATTCAGGTTATACCGACTGGTGCTTTTACCCGATTACGCAAAAAAATTGAAAAAATAGGGGCAAAAGTTTTGATGTTACCATTCTAGGAGGTTTACCGCTGGCCGCGCGTTAACTTTTATGTAAGGCCCTTTTATGTTATGTTTCCTACTAAACCGATTTTATTCATAGTCTGTGTAATAAGTATACTTTTCAGGAGTTTTTTAAAAATTAACGATAAACCAATTGATTTATCAAAGATTGGAGCACGGGTCACTTGTCTTTAGTAGTAAAGGATCATCATACAAGATTTTTTAATTGACTTGTTACAATTTTACTTTTTGTAGTCGGGTTGAATTTTTTTTTGGTTTTGTGCCTAGCTCAATAGATATAAAATGAACTTCTGTTAATGAAGCAGTTTTGAGACTTAATACTTTTGAGGGCTGGATGTTCTCGTGTGGCGGTTTTAATGAAATGGCCTTTTCTGTGAGTTTCCAAACAAATTGCAACAAGATATTTGTATAGGAGCTTTGTAGGACGCCCTCCGGCCAGATGGATCGATGACTTAGAGAGTGGCTGGTAGCGACTGGATGGCGAAAGCGGGAGATCGTTCATTGTGGCGTACCCTGGGGGAGGCCTATGTCTAACAGGAGACTGCTATAGGCTGATGTAATGTGAGGATAGCATCTTCTAGCAAATTTTACCTTGCGACATTATTTTCTAAAAGAAATAGATAAAATGTGACAAAAGGATGAATTCAGGCAATGGGCAGCAGTGTTCACTGTGAACTATGGCGAATATACCAAATACCCCCCAGTAGGGGGAGACCCATGTTCAGCTGTAGACTTTTAGGCGGATCACACACCTAACGCACGACGGAGCGCTAAAACATCGCAGTGGTCTGTCAGAACCATACTAAAAATGTCAATCCCACGTCAATCCCCGTACTAAAACCGCTCAACCGCTGTTGAAGCAGCGCTATCGCAGGGTCGTCCGTTGAGTGTGGTTTAGTATGGGGAGTGACGTTTCTAGTATGCATCTGACAGACCGCTGCAATATTTTAGCGCCGTAGTGGTATAGGTCAACTCACTAAAATTATTATTATTTAGCCGAAGAGTTTCTGAAAAGTTCCGAAGTTCTGAAACTCGCGGTCAAACCACCTAATAAATTTTTCTTTGGTCCAGTCGCCCCACAGATTACCATATCGAGGCAGCTGCTCCGAACAAATATTGAAATCCCAAGTTAAAATGGAATTTTGATTTGATTTCTTTCGCGCGTATTATACTCGTAATTTCAAATTAGTGGCAGATGAAAAATCCGGATCGGTCTATCAAAGTTTCGGACTTTTGCGCCGAGCGTGGGTAGACTAAGTAGATAAGGCTGAACATAGACGGGACGACTTTTATCACAGAGCAAGTTTTTAAAACTGTGACAAGACTTGAACAAAAGTTTTGTACATTTTATTTGGCTATTGAATATTACGCTTTTTCTGTAAATGTTTTATGGAAAACCGAGGGGACAAACGATTCTATGAATTATACTGTTTCATTCTACTAAATAACCTGTGGTATGCTGTTTTAAGTTTTTTTTTAATTTAGACCGTTTTTTAAGTTATAATAGACAGTAAGCAAGACTAACCAATAAAATAATAGCTTACTCAGTTGGATAAATGACATACATACTTTTGGTTCATTTAATAAAACTGTTAAAATAGACAACATATATTGTAATACTTAACGAGTGGCGGTAACAACTCACTTCACATAAATACCTTTATTTAAGTAGGTTATGGATGCTGATTTAAAGCGAAGTGAATTCCTTTTAAATGTTTTTTTTTTCTATATAAACACGGTTTATATCGGGCCGTGTATGTCAGGCTTTATAAACTCAGGAACGTGTTCGAGTCTTTTAAGTTGAAACTGACTTTTAATGCGAGAAACTTGATAGCTTAATGCTTCCTACATAGACAAGGTAATACTCCTCGTACGATCGAATAGCATAAAATGTAAAAAGTAGATATTTTCCTGGGTTCATTGGGTCGTTCATAGACTCAGGCTTCTACACGATAGAAGAAGACATGCCTTTTTTAGATCTTTATTGTATTTAGGGATTTTTATCCATCAGGACCATTGATCAGGATATGACAAACCCGTTTAAATTAAACTTAAAAATTTACACAATGATGAATAATAGAAATGGCGGGGTCTCTGATGGGAATCATGCCGTATGATGCCGGCATAAAATAGAATTATCCTAATCTGATAGACTCGTTGAAGTAATGGATAACAGCGTTCCCAGTGAATGCAATATCTTGCGATGCGCTCGCTTATTAACGTATAATAAAAGAGAGGCCGATGTCCAGTAGACTTATTATCGTGTCCATTGTCCAGTAGAAGTAGACTTCGGACGTGGTTTTATCAAAATCTGTTATTTTTGACACAAAGGTGTAGAGAAAATCTATGCGTTTACCCGTACGGTACGTTTTGTGTGGGCACCTACTGGGAATCGAACCCGAAAACTATGGTTCGCAGGCAGTCGCACTACCACTGCGCGACATCGGCCGTCGACTTAGTTACTTAGAAAACAAATTGTAACAATATACTCAACTAAATTGAACTAGCTATCTTCAAAATCTAATTAAGTCTAGGAACAATTAAGATTTGCAAAGTTCCTGATTTCGCGAAACTCAGACAGTTTGATTGAACTTTGAAAATACTTAAGGTTATTTACATTGTTTTGAACAAATTTTTAGATTAATTACTTACTAACCAAGTGAACTGGAAAGCTAGAAAATAAACTTCTATAGTAAAAGTGTGTTTGGGAAACATCTGTACAGGTTTTCTCGGTTATTGTTCTTTGAATTACTAAAATATTTTTTCCCTGTACTGAAAGTTAGAATGACGTACCTACTTTCCCGAATTGTTCCAATGCTCTATGTCGATTTTCTTTATGAATCAAAGGGCAAAGTAAAAAAATGGATCTCCCACTCAAAAACATATATATACATACACAAATCACGCCTTTATCCTTTGCGGGGTAGGCAGAGCGTTCCTTGACGATCGTAAAATTATGATCTGGTCGATTTTCTATATCTCAACTGCTGACCTATTTTCTTTGGAAAAAGTTGTTCAGTTTGACGTGCATTAGCATATATACGTACATTAGCTTAGCATTTTCAGGGAAGTCCATGGTTCGGTATGCAAATGCAAACAAAGAAAGCATTAGATATCTTTTTCCGTGTAGTCATGTTTGAGTGACAGCCGTAAGGCGTCCGCGGCAAGCCAAGCAAAGTCCATCACCCACCCGAATGACTGGAACAAAAACTTCCGCCGCAGAATGTATAAAAGTTCTTCCGGATCGTTTCGGAGCACCTTATACTTCGGAATGTTCCACAGTTCACCTTGAAATGGTGAGGAAGAATACAGATAGGTACCTGTTCTTGTTGTATTGGTGAATGTGTACTTCATACATACATACATATATCACGTCTTTATCCCTTGTGGGGTAGGCAGAGCGTTAACAGCCGTAAGAATACGGTCGCTATCGTCACGTTATCGACATTTTTGAGTTTTTTTTCCAAGGTTGTTTCAGAAAACATGTGTATCAATATAGTGACAGGTTGTCAGCCTGTCGCCTAAAAATTGTAATACACCAATTATCCCGAGTCCCTTAGTCGCCTCTTACGACACCCACGGGAAGGATGTGGGGTGATGCTATTCTAAGCCGGCATCACACAGCACTTCATACAAGAAATAATACTACGACTTCATACAAGAAATAATACTACGACTTCATACAAGAAATAATACTACGCTTTTTAGGCATGCAACATTGCATTTAAATAACTCTATTTATTAAAAAAAAGTAATTCAAGAGGAGTTAGCGGTATCCATGGCACAGAAATATCCTACAAGTATGAAGTCAATTAGTATCATAATAATAAACCTACTTCTAAACTCTACCAGAATGCCACTTACCACACATAATTTCAGATTATTTATGAGACTCTACATGTGTGGTAAATCTTCCTGTCTTCGATCCATCAGATAATGAAAAAAATATTGACAAATATATGTATTTGCAGATTTATTTCGTGCCTAAAATGTTCTATAGTCTATCAAAACTTCGTACTGACGTCGATTGACCTAATGAAACCAAATACTCAGCCAACTTTGAAAGACACAAACATTTCATCATTATAACCCTTTCAGGAACACAGTCTTCCCTAAAACCCGCTACTCGAGTTTGTGTCGTTTGAGAAACAATTTCTTGAGACGAGTGAAATGGCCAATTTGTAAGAAATTCGTCTCCTTGCCTAACTAGCAGAGGCAAGTTCTCAACGAAAACTCGGATGAATATCTAACGAATCTTGCCAAAGTTTCTGCTGTTAGCCAAGTCAACTGTGTTTATATTTTTACGGGTATATTATTACTTTTCAGATTTCAAGTTGTTTATTTAGCAAATAGATCTCGACAACTACCTAACTCAATAATAATATTTGTTGTGAAGCTGACCTATGGAGGCTCAATACAGAACACAACTAGGCAAATAAAGACGAGGGAGAAGCCATGTTCAAGCAGTGTGGTACTGTAGAGTAAAATTCCGCTTTTTGTGGTTACACAGTAAGAACTCATTTTTGTAGTTATTCATAAAATGTATATCGAATTAGTTGCTGAGATGCTCAAAAGTGGACATTTGTGGCTGTTACAGTAGTAGTAGAAACTTTCTTGTTCCACTTTTGGTCTCTTTACTCAGATAATGTACCTACCCGAACTATCAGAACTACAAACTACCCTAATTGCAATTGCTACTGTTACGAAGAAACTTGAACTACCTACAGATATTATGCCTTTGTGGTGTTGCATGCATTTCAATAAAAACAGACCCTGTCCCATGTTGTGAACGAGTGCCCATTATGCTGCTTTCCCGGTGGTATGGCGGAGCTGCACAGGTTCACCGCAGATGCAGAAAACTGGCTAAAAAACCTCGATATAGAAATCTGATCCAAGCAGGGATTGCCATACGCTATGAATAAAAACTTAAAGACCAACAAAAAAGAAATCAAAGGAGCACTCAAAAGTAATAAACTCAATATTTTAGTGAATATTTTTTCCAAGTTAAGTCTTAGACGTTTCTTTGTGGCCATTTTAATGCTTCACTGGACAGAGTGCTTGTGGAGAGAATCGTAAGTAGGGCTGGCAGATAACAAAAAATATTTTAAAAGCGTTTGTTTGGAAATTCTCATATCCAAAGCCAAAAGTCCAAATAGGTTATTAAAATATATTTGATATTGAATCTACGTTCTCGTTTAAATGGGATCGTATTTAAGTACAATCTTGTTATCCTCGGTTACAATGGATAACACATATGACGTTATTTTTTAAAGATTGGAATTTAGGCTTTTTTATATCAAACGGGTTTGAAAAGTAAAACTCTAGTACATAAATATTATAAGAAAGAAATAAAAAGAGTAATTGTTACCAAAGCCACAAACAATCAATGAATTAAAAAATATATTGTACGTTACTCATTTCATTCGTTACTCGGTTCATTCCATTACTCAAAGTTAAAATCAAAATAGCACATAAAAACAAAATAAATAAAAAATTCACTGAAGTATCGTGGGAAAACAACTTATGTTGATAACTCAATCAACAAGAAATATTTCCCAGTATTAAATTACTACCTACTCAATGTTAATTCCTAACAATTAAAATTGAAAATACAGTGCTTACAAGCATATTTCGACCGGTCGATTCCCTTGAAAGTGAAAAAGGAAAATGGTGTTTATATTTGTTTTGATTTCTAATTTCATTTGTAGTTCATAAAATAAAGCTTTTTCGAGAAAAAAATATTTAAATATTCCCCCAAAAATAATTTGTAAATATTGAGGCATCTCGTACAGGTGACAACCCTATTGATGAATAAGGTGCTTTTCTTTCAAACTTTGCGGATAAAATTACGACTTTTATCATTTCGTAAGTAAATTTTACAGCGTTACTGGTCCTGTTAATAATAATGAATACGAAGAAGTGGCGTGAATGCAAGGAGCCTTTAATATCTTTACCGCCAATTTTGATCTTTGGTGGTTGAAAGTAAATATAAGAAGCTTTGTTTTATGTGTTAGTTCAAACTGCGTAGGTAGACAAATTACTCTGCCTATGATTTCATTTGGGTATCTGATTTAGATTAATCTGCGCTGCGTCGTAGGCAACTACTACTATATCTATGTTTAATTTTTTAAAACCATCAAATTGTACTTACTATTACCGAGTAGCTATAGTATCATATTTTTTGCTATTACTAACTAATCAGGTTTAATTTATTTTATTTTTTTCGTATAATAATTGTTGAAGACACTTAACAACAGATGGCGCTGTTAGTTATTGAAACTCGCTAACGAAATGTTTCCCTTAAACTGTAAATGAACCAAAAAAGAAAAAAAAAAGATATTGTTAGCAGATTAGTTTTTTTCACAAATACACGTTTTTCAAAGTGTATGCTTTCATACAATTTAAATACGTGACTGTACTAAACTCGTACATTGCACTTTCTTATATTATACGGAAAGAAACGCTTACATTATTGTACAAAAGAGTAGGAAAAGAGAAAGCCCCTCAGAAAGGTGTCAGTGCGTGTTCAGCCCGCGACCGCTACGGAAATGATCGTCGGTAGTTTCAGGGGCTTGAGGGGGGAAAGGGTTTGAGAGGGGGTGGAGGGAAATGCACCTCATGTATATTCACACTAAGGTATACAGTTGCTTGTGTTGCTGCTATTAAAGTGTTGTTATGGGTTAAGCTTCAAATCATGGAAGTCGGACGCGTTTTTCTTTTTAGATTCGGATATGATTGGATTTGTTATCGATATTAACTTTGCCGTGTGAAGCCGGCTTCGAATAGCATCACCACATTTCTTCTCACGAGTTCCAAAGAGGCGACTATAAGACTCGATGGTTTCATGTGCATTAATTACATCTTTAGGCGACAAGACAACCTTTTACTACAGTAATACATAAATCATCTGAAAGGGCCCTCAATTTTGTCAGACGTGGCGATAGCGACCGCATTTACGACCGTTGGCGCTCTGCCTACCCCACAAAGGGATAAAGGCGTGATATATATGGGTGTGTGTTAACTTGATGAAGCTTTGTTTGCCTGTTTAGAGTATTTACCAGTATTGTGATAATAGATAGATCTAAAAAAATGCTGAAAATGTATCAGTCCGTAAATGTATTCCCCAAGGAACAAGTTAGGTCTAAATCGATAAAATATCGATATGTTCACTGGCAAAAGTTTCTTGTTTGCTCGTTATATTTATATATTATTATGACTCGTGCCTCCTTTTTTACACGTGTATCAACCTTGAAAACAAACTAAATTATGGAAAATTAGGCCACACCTTGAACGTTTGTAACGTGCTGAGACTCAACCATTTTACGCTTACACATATATACCTACTCAAATTATTGTACTAATTCCTTCACTGGTTTGTTTGTTTATTTTTTACAAGGTAATAAATTTTACATTAAATTTTTTAGTTGTCAAAACAAGCAATCACAAGGCGTGACTGTCTCATAACTCGCAGCAAACATCCCGGAAACCGTTGATATTAAGAATTCGTTTTAACACATTTTGTGGAAAATTAGGTCACCATTTGAAAGTGTGTAACACGAATAGGCTCAATAGTTCTACATGCACTTACACTCACTAATTAGCATCTATTACTACTACTGTTTACTTAGTCTTTCGTTAGTTGTCTCATAAATAAAGCAAGCGATCACACGGAATTATCCTGCCATCACTCACAGTCACAGCCTCCCAGAAGCCATTAGAGGGAATGCGAGCGTCACACAAACAATTAGGTAAAAGGATCCCGAATGTAGGGAATTACTACGTGCACTCACGAGCGGTTTCTATTCAAGACTATGTTCTACCTAGTTTCTTGGTGACTTCGTAAATCAAAAGAATGACCTGCAGTGGTCCTTGAAGTGTTATATTGCACTCGCCAACTTGCTTGCCAAGTGTAATGACAGTGGCAAATTTTCATTATTGTAGTAGACATTTTTGCGGTGGACTGGTTGCGGCTATCAATGACGAGCAAGAATGTTGGCTCTCCTAGCGTCCTTCATTTTGTCTCATTCATAATGTAAAATATATTATATTTTTTAAGTAATATAACGATTTTATATGAAGTTATGTTCCAAACAACTTATGAGATTTGTTTAATTGTGTTCGTCATAACAAAAACAAGCGTGATTCACTTTTACCTAAGTAAGTAAAGGACCTACATACATTGTTTCAAGCTCACTGTTTTAAAACAAAACTCAGCAATTTCCACTCGTGTAAACATATCTTTTAACAGAAGAATGAATAAATGAGAAGGTACTGAGACCGGAAATAACGAAGTTACAGAGGCCCAAATTACTACTGAAGATTTTGTTTCACTTCAGGAAATTGACGAAATTCATAAACATCAACAATTTGTAATAAATAATACATCTTATTGAAATAATAGCTAACCTTGCCGGGCCTTTTAATATAAATTGGTCAAACAATATTCTTATAACGAGATTTGACGACCGATGTGGCGCAATGGTAGTGCGACTGCCTTTGACGCAGAAGGTTCCGGGTTCGATTCTCGGTGGGTCAATCACAAAGTTTATATTTATCACTTTGTGAATTTGTTCCCAGTCTGGTTAGGACATTGCGGGCTGAACCACCCGATTGTCTGTAAGAAAGATGGTTCCGTGTTTCGGATGGCACGTTAAGCCGTAGGTCCCGGTTGCTGTCTATGAACACTTAGACGGCGGTCGTTACACAACCATGTCAGAAGCCTGCTACTTGTAGAAGGCGGTTGAAAAATTCTGACACTAGGGTTCACTGGGTCGTTGGACGACTTAGTGTCCCACACGAAAAGAGATAACGAGATATTTGACTTAAAACTTTAGGGATTTGGTTTCATGAAAACGAAAATGTATCGTTTTAGATTTAAATAATTTTACATTATCGGAATTACTTTGATAATTTATTTCAAATAAATATGTCACTTTGGCTTTACCCTCCATCACATCAGCCTATAGAAGTACATTGCTGGTAATAGGCCTCCCCCAGGGTACGCCACAATGAAAGATCTCCCGCTTTCGCCATCCAGTCGCTACTAGCCGCTCTCTTTAAGTCATCGGACCATCTGGCCGGAGGGTGTCCAACGGTACGCTTGCCGAGGCGTCGTCTCCACTCGAGAATCCACTTACTCCATCGGTCATCGGTTCTACCAGCCCACTGCCACTTTAGTTTGCTATGTTTTTGGACTATATCTTCTTTGGTTTATTTGCGGATAGTATCATTACGGACTCTATCCATCTTTACTCTCCATTGAAGATATTTCAGTAACACTACACGTATACACTTGTCTTGCGCAAGTTATATTGCGTAAATATGAGTAAACTAAATAACATTTCCTACTCAAGTTTCCTACGTAAACATAATCCATTATAAACTTTTTCAAAACAAACTTAACAAGTATACTTTGGAGCCTTTGCCTTATAAAAACCCTTTACTGCTTCATGCGACGCAATGTGCAATTTACTACCCTATTCCTTAGCTGCTAGGTTATATTTTTCAGTGTCGTGAAGTATCTGATTAGAGAAAGGAAAAAGAGTGACGGTGACAGCGGCAATTTGTGATTTTGCATTTGCAGGTGAAAAAATAATGCTGGCATAGAGTTTTTAATCGTGTAGGTTGGTAGTTTTGTTAGAGTTTTAACTTGTGTTAAAAAGGAATAAGGTGTATATAAATAAATAAATAAATATCGTGGACAATTCACACAGCGCCATCTAGCCCCAAACTAAGCAAAGCTTGTACTATGGGAACTAGATAGCTGATACTAATACGTATATACTTTTTTTTGTAAATAAATACATATTATACATAGAAAACACCCAGACTCAACACAAATATTTGGAAATTGACTTAACAAATATTTGTGTCCGGTGGGGATCGAACCCACGACCCTCGGCGTAGAAGGCAGGCATACTATCCGCTACGCCATCGGGACAGTCATATAAAGTGTCTATGTATATACTTAAGCTTTCATGATATATCTATTTAATTTCATTTTCATGCTCATTTGATTTCATCCTCACTGGACGTTGGCAGAAATGTCCCCTGAAAGTAGGGTTGACTATTGCCATACACAAAAAAAAAAAAGGCTGCACTTTTCACACATGACTACTACCTCTAATTTTACAGAAATGACAGTCTACTGCTAAACTTGGCAGGCGGATTGGCGAGTGAAGTGTAACATATTGTAAATATTCACAGGGAACGCTGCTGTCCGTTTCATATATTCATCCCTTCTCATCACATTTTAGGATTAGTACGCATTCATGCGTAGGAATGGGGTGATGCTGTCCTAAACCGGCACCATACATGAGTTAAGTGTGATGATATTTCAGTTTTGTGTTCCTAAATAACAAGAACAAAGGATGATTTAAAAAAAATGTATATTATGTTTGAGTATTATTGATATCTAGTAGAGTTGATAGAATAATATAACCCTGATGATTTTACAATTTATCACAATTAAAAAAATATATGTCGTATATAATTCTAATTTTTTCATATGACCTTACTTACAGGCCAATTATGGATAATAAAGGTATGTTATTTAACTAAGGTTGTAATTACATGTTTGAACTCTGCCACGAATATCACTGTTGATACAGTCGATGTGGCGAAACGGTATTGCCGCTGCTTTCGAACCAAAGGTTAAGGGTTCGATTTTTGATGGGGTACTCACAATGTTGATATTTATCACTTTCTAAACTTGTTTTCATTCTTATTAGAACATTATAAGCTCTCTTTCTCTTTTCGTGTGGGAAACCGAGTAGTTCAATGACCCAATGAAAACTAGTGTCAGAATTTTTCAACTGCCTTCTAAAAGTAGAAGGCTTATGTAATGACCGCCGTTGTGTAATGACCGCCATCTAAGTAATCATAGACAGCAACCGGGACCTACGGCTTAACGTGCCAACAAAACACGGAACCATCTTACTTACGGACAATCGGGTGGTTCAGGCCGCAATGTCCTAACCATAGGATGAACCACTAGTATGCTTATGACGTGTCATAAGGATAGTGGTTGTCTTATAAGAGAAAACATTCCCTACTTTGGAGGGCAAGCCTAATTTATCGGCCTCGGTGGTGTCTATGAAAAGTTAGACGGGCGTTGTTACAAATGTAAAATTAGACGTTACGGTTCACACGGTAGAAGAAGAAAACTATTGATTCAAACTGTAATCGGTCGAATAATTTGTTTATTATTGGCGCATAGCTTGTGGAATTTCGTATTGTTAAGATAGGTAAGGCAAGAAAACAAACTAATATAGAAATTTATTTCTTTACTTTATATTATTTCTTATAGAACTATAAGGTACAAGCAAACATTGAAAAAGCGATCTCCATATAAGTTTTTCTCCGTAGCCGCTTAAGGGCCCAGATCACGTGGACCAATATTTGCTTGATATCGCGCTTTGAGAAATATATGCGCGTTCAGAATACGTAAACGATGAATACCCTTAATAGTTGAACATGTATGGTAAATAATTCAGCTTGTAAGATGTAAAAAACTTGTGGAGAATATTTTCATGGATTTTGGATAGCCCAAGCTAAGGCGGATCGCACACTTGACGCACGACGGAGCGCTAAAACATCGCAGCGGTCTGTCAGATCCATACTAGAAATGTCAATCCCCATACTTAAACCACTCAACCGCTGTTAACGCAGCGCTATCGCAGTGTCGTCCGTCCAGTGCGAAACTAGTATGGGGAGCGACGTTTCTAGTATGGATCTGATAGACCGCTGCGATATTTTTGCGCTCCGAGGTGCGTCAAGTGTGCGATCCGCCTTTGTTGTAAGTGTGTTCTTGAATAATATCCATCCGTTTTTCTTACGTGTAGGTATTAATTAGCTTGAGTCAATTTATTTTGGATCTGTATACCTACGTATACAATTCTATCTTTATGTGCCGGCAGTCAAAACATCTAAATAGATACTATAAATAAAATTGAGTCCTTGTATAACCGCTCAAATTTCTGTATATAGGAGAAGGAAACCAGAATTCTGAAAAACTGATGTTGGGCCGACTTTTCCACTGTACTATATTCATTCCAGTTTTCAGTGCTTGAAAAACTGTTTTCGAAAAAAAAGACGCTTTGCAGTTGTTTGATAAAAAAAGCATTCTCTCTCCAAACACCGGAAATATCCAAAATAATAAAATGATTAATGTAATAGTCATTTTTTCTGTTTTTATTTTATCAGAAACATTCTCCTTGCCTTATCCCGTTCGCTGTCGGGGTCGGCTACCTAACCTAGGGGAGTTGACATGGAACCAAGTTTTTACACAGAGCGACTGCCATCTGACCTCTGCAATCCGAAGGCTAACCTGGCCCGAGTCCTAGGTTAAGTCACATTCAAATATCATCTAATTTCAAATTTTATTTGAATGTGGGCTTCATCACGATGTTTTTCCTTCACCGTAAGAGCAGTCGGTAAATGTACGTGAGTAAAAACACATTGGTACATCGCGGGGATCGAACTCGTGTCTCACGATTGTAAGACCGGTGTACTATCCACTTGGCCACCGATGCTCTCTATGATTTTATTTTATCAGAACCATTATTCCAAAATGAGCTCCAATATCGGATATTAAAAACCTGTTTTTTTCTGTTAAAAGATTTTACATGCCCTACATGTGACTACTCTGGTGTCTACGAGTCTTTGGGTCTACTTATTCTATTTTTGTGGGTCTTGTAATAATAAATCAGTAATATTGATTATGTTCGAAATTATACGGGTCATTTCGATTTATCCACGACGTTGATAAATATTTCTTTTGCACGTTAGACCTTTCTGACCCTTTAAATATAAAGGTCGTAGGGCATAATTCGAAATGTAAAGTTACAAATGATGGTGGTTTTGGTATGTAAAAAACGACTTAAATATTAGGATGACTAAATAACGTGTCAATAGCAGCTAGATAATTATTTTTTCATTACATAGGTTGATAAATACCTTAGGACGAATACTTATTTTTAGTAATAACATTTAGCTGTATTTTTAAATTAAAGGATCTAGTTATACTGGCTATTCATAACAGCTACATGAAAAATCTGTGTAAGTTGATTCCTTGAGTTGGTAGTTTGGTGTACTGCTGGTAGCAAGCAGCTCATCATACCTACTATTACTGGTTACGTAGGTACAGTATATTTGATTTAAATGTAATTTCAGACACATACATGACGCCTATATTCTTTGTGGGGTACGGAGACCGAAAAGGATGTAAAAATACACCGTATAGTACAGTGACCGCACTGTAGCCACGGTTGATCAAAATTAGAGGGTCATTTAGAAAATAATGTATCGCCATCTAATTGTCAGCTAATCATCTACAATTTCAAATTGTTATGTCATCTAGGCTTATAAATGATTCAATATATAAATAACCTTCAGGTTCTACTTAATATACATGTGCGATAGTTTTTATAAAGGTATTTGTACGTGTAAGTTATTGTAGAGATATTTTTACGGCTGTGGGGGAACGTAAGTTCTTTGATGTTTTTTCCTTTGAAGGTATGAATGTCTACGTATGCTAGATGTATTTTTATTTCTTTTGGTCAAGGATTTCTGAGTATTAAGTATCTATTTGTAAATTAAAATTATGAGAAATAGAAAAGACAAGTGGAAGAATAAGCCATTTCAAAGTTATGAAATTTTAATACAGTTAGTGTCCCTGCCTAGCATTTTGGGCTGTAGCCTGCGGATATTATTTTACTTGATCAATTTTTAAACAAACCATCACCATTCTCGT
This sequence comes from Keiferia lycopersicella, assembly GCA_029255805.1. Classification (NCBI taxonomy): domain Eukaryota; kingdom Metazoa; phylum Arthropoda; class Insecta; order Lepidoptera; family Gelechiidae; genus Keiferia; species Keiferia lycopersicella. The sequence continues at coordinate 18,188,520 of JARACZ010000003.1, forward strand.
TGCCTTCCCATTCTCTGTCGGGGTCGGCTACCTAACCTAGAGGATTTGACGTGGAACCAAGTTTTTGCACAGAGCGACTGCCATCTGACCTCTGCAACCGAAGGCTAACCTGGCCCGAATCTTCGGTTAAGTTCCATTCAATTATCATTTGAATTCAAATTATTGTGGGTTTCATCACGATGTTTTCCAAAGAATTATACAAATATACTTTCGAAAAACATCGCTTTACTTCTGAGGTAAGACGTAAAAAAACCGGATCCAGTAAATTTTCGGAGTATCATGCAAATGTACCGTGTGATGCCGGCTTTGAATAGCATCACCCAAATCCTTCCCGCGGGTGTCGTATGAGGCGACTAAGGGACTTGAGAGTATTGGCGTATTACAATTTTTAGGCGACAGGCTGACAACTTGTCACTAAAGTGATATACATATTATCTGAAACAGCCTTGGAAAATAATCTTCAAAATATGTCAAACGTGGTGATAGCGACCGTATTCTTACGCCCTTTACCGCTGCCTACCCCTCAAGGGATAAATGAGTGATTATATGTATGTATTTATGAATCATGCGGTACACGTAAGAGCCAAAATTCTGGATAAATCAATTTGAGTTCGTTTTATGAGCCTTGTTTTTGTCCACCCCAATTTCCATTCGCAGGTGCGATGTGCGTTCGTTTCTACTTAATTTATGTTTACGCTTAAATGGATTGTCGTATTTTTCGCGCAATAAATATTTTTAAGAGCCCCATCCTTGTAATGGAACGTAGCGTTTGTTTTGACTCACAAATGCTGACGCAATGAGTATGGTTTCAGATATTCTGACCACCAACAAATATTTAACTATTTAGCATTGATCTCAAAAATCAAGATGAGGAAATCAAAAATCAACACATAATGATTAAAATAAGTACAAACACCTGGCTGCAGTATAAATTTCTATATTTTCTTTTATATTTTAAATTTTAAATCCAAGTAGTTGCGCTTGCCAGACATGCTTTCTACTGATAAATATTTTAAAAAAATGAGTAAACCTGAACTATTTTTTTACTTTTACGATAATTTTGTCTTAGTTGTTTACATTGCGATCACGTGCGCTGTAAACTGTTAAAAATAGTAGATGAAAAATGTATCAAGCTGCTTAAACCATTTCACTCTAACTAAATATTAATTTTGTGTGTAAAAGCTATATTATTCTATACCGTTCTATCAATTTCACAATTTCTGTGTTCAAATGTTAACCTAATGCTCCACTTACTTGTTTAAATTAACTATTTAAAAATCTATGCAAATTCGCAGTAAAAAGGTTGCTTCAGCATTTCTGAGAACGCTATTTCGCACACGAGTAGCTAGACCTAATGAATGCCTAGGTAACATACGTTAGTGTTTATTTTCTACTGTGGAAGACATATGGCTCGTCTACCACGGGGACATAGTAAGAGTGAGTAACAGCAGTAACGTATCCAGTCATAAAATGCCTTTTAAAACTTTGCACCATTTACTTTTACTGTTAATCATCATTCTCCTCGCCTTTTTCAGTTTTCTGTCGGGGTCGGCTGCCTAACCTAGGGATTAGAGGTGGAACCAAATTTTAACACAGAGTGAATGCCATTTGACCTCTGCAACCCGAAGGCTAACCTGGCCCGAATTCTAGGTTAAGTCACATTCAAATATCATCTGAATTAAAATTTTATTTATAGCTTAGAGCTGTCGGGAAATGTACGTGAGTAAAAACACATTGGTACATGGCGGAGATCGCACTCGGGTCTCACGATTGTAAGATCAATCAGTCTTTTACCCGAAACGCTTAAATTATTGCATAGACTGGCAACCTTTACTTGACATACTGTCCAATTTCTACTGTGACTGGCCTCTCTAACTTATTGCCCTGCAGTTGTTTCTCACTGGCTTGGCTAATGAATGGATCGTGGCCAATTTTAAGTGAAAGATTTTTTGGGTTCTCTGTTTATTTAGTGTTCTTTACGAGCTAATAGTCTTTGTGGTTTAAGCTATTCTACAAAGGGTTCAAAGAAATTGCTGAATAAGAATTATAAGTAGTAGGAACTGGAAGAAAGGCGTACTACGTAGTAGGTATAGCTTTATACTATGCTTTATCACCTATGGCCATCAGCTACATCGGTCATCATCTTTAACCTCATACGTCTGTGACAGACGATTAAATCAGTGTCTGAGGCAAGACTTTTTGAAGTTAAGTCTCCACAGACACTGCGTTGCCTGAAACTTGCGAATTAAAAAAAACCCCTAATCGTAGTAAGTTTTGTTAAATTGTTCTAGATTGATAAAATATGTCAATTATTAAACTCAAAAAATATTTTACCTCATATTCAAATAAACAAAAAACGTTCCTTGATTAAGCTGTAAAACATCTGATACAAAGCGAGTAAACATTATTAATGTTTGTTCCCAAACGCTTTACCGCATTTTTTATGATAACATTAGAATAAACACCATCAATCCAACAGCAAATCCCCATACATCAGGTGTCATCCTTTACGGCCACACTAAACGATATCATCGCTTAAAACGCCATCCATCGCTGCGAAGAGACAACACAATGTAACCTGGGTCCGTACCCACCCTTCGTTGTAAATCGGGCTAGGCATTAAAGTGTCCTTATAATTTATGAGGTGCGATGTCCCAGTGGTGAAATTTATTCATGGAAGTAATAAAATCTGGCGGCTGACGTTGTGCAGGACGAACCAGAACGGGTCAGAGATCTTTTACGGAGATAGGGAATAGTTGAGTTCTTTAAGTCCTTTATAAACAAGACTTGTTGTTTGACAAATAAATACAGCGACGCTAATGTTTTCTGAATAACTTATGAACAGAATAAATGACAAACTAATTAGGCAGAAAACTAAGGCCGAAACAGAATTTTGATGTCATCGTTTTTTATTAAAGTTACTTAGGATTATTTCTTTTCTAGACTTTTCTTTTAGTAATAAAAAGCTGATTATTTTAAAACATTTTTTCAGGAAGATAGAAATTACATTAGCTAACCTTGGCATTAACTTACTTAAAAAATAATTAAGAATTAATATCGTATATCAATTAAAGTTTTCTTGTTCCTAATTTGAACAAACAAAATTTTCTTTTTCCTCTACCATTCCGTAAGTTTAAGCAAATTAATTCCTTTTACACCAAACTTGGCAGCGAATGTGCGCTGAAAATTCGGACGATAGTATATTCATGAAGTGTAGGGAACACATTGAAATACATCCTCTTATCTTGTTAACACGAGATGGCGCTGCTTGCAGGCGTGCCCGCCGCGCGCTGAGGGGCCCACTTGTGTTTTGAATAAGTTTTGCTAAAGTGAACAGACTTTTTGATACGTAGATGATTGTTGCACTGAACTATATTATTGTTACATTCATACATATATCACGCCTTTATCCCTTGCGGGTAGGCAGAGCGCCAACGGCCGTCAGAATATGGTCGCTATCTGACATTTTTGAGGATTGTTTTCCAAGGTTGTTTCCGAAAACATGTGTATCACTATAGTGACAGGTTGTCAGCTCGTCGCCTAAAAATTGTAATACACCAATACTTTCGAGTCCCTTAGTCGCCTCTTACGACACCCGGGGGAAGCATGTGAGGTGATGCTATTCTAAGCCGGCATCACACGGCAAATTATTATTATTATTGTTATTTGTTAAAAAAATTGTACAAAAGATGCTGCACAACATTTTATCGTTTCACATATCAGCATTAAGTAGATCGCGCACTTAACGCACGACGGACCGCTAAAATATCGCAGCGTTCTGTCAGATCCATACCTTCCATAGAAACGTCAAACCCGATACTAAAACCGCTAGAAACCGCTATCGCAGCGTCGTCCGTCGAGTGCAGTTCTAGTACGGGGAGTGACTTTTCTAGTATGGATCTGACAAACCGCTGCGACATTTTAGCGATCCGCCGTGCGTTAAGTGTGCGATGCACCTTAGGTCATAAAGTCAATGGAGGTGTCCCTTTTTATGTAAAGAGTTCAATGTGTTTCGGTTGGTCATCATTCTCCTTGCCTTATCCCGTTCTCTGTCGGGGTCGGCTATTACTTTATAATGTTTTCGTGCTGTTTTCATCTCATTTGGTTTATGAAATCTTTGTATAGAAAACCAACTAATATCCACGGCTGGACCCATGTCCTTCCTCTATTGGAGTTATTTGTTATACTCACCACGTTCGACTGGCGGATTAGCGAGCGCAATGCAATTGTATTATACTCAGAGGGAACGCTGCTGCGTATTCCCTGGATTCATCCATTCATTACGAGGCTTAGAGCGTTTCTCCACTTATCCGGTCCGGCTGCCGGATGTCGGAAGTAGCCTTCGGTCAATATTCGAATGCTGGATAACGCTTTTCCACCTATCCGATGAAAACGGACAATAGAATGACGTTATGGTAGAGTTCAAAGAGTACCTTTTAGTATATGCATATTTTTTGTACGTCTGTCACTTTGGGCCGTCATTCCTGGATCGATAAATGCCGGATGCCGGAAGAGTGGAAAAGCATGCATAATAGTGCAAAGGTTTCTAAACCGGATCGGTAATTGACGGACTGGCAATTGACGGATGCCGGATAAGTGGAGAAAAGCCCTTGCGGTTCATTAAGATGTCTGAATAAAGACTATTTTTTGCATCGTTTTTTATACCTACCAAAAGTATTGACTTTCTGTTCCTTCTTTTCAGAAACAACGAAACATGTGTCGCGTGGCGTTAAAGTGCGGGTCTCGTGTGGCGCCGGTCACCTGACATAATCAGACGCTTGTCGCGTGACCGTGTCAGACCAGTATGGCGCTGCACGTCGCGCTGTTCTTAGTGCTGTGCCTCGTCCAGTGCGACTCCAAGACCGTGCTGCAGGATAAACTTGGTAAGTTCTAGAGGATATTACGAAGGTTTTTTTAACTTAGCTGTTACATATTTGGTATAGAGTTTGGCCCTTTACGTTTTGGCAGCCTTTTTTGCGGAGGTCGACAGAGCACACGGGCACGCCCGTCGGCTGTGATTGCCGAGTTCTAGAAAACGGTATTATAAAATGAGGGAACAGTTTATTCTTCACACTATTAAGATCACATTCGGTTAGACATTTAAATCGCCAGTGTATGCGTGCGGCATAAGAACGGTTCAAGCTGTCTGCCTGAGCATAACTGTTCAAGAAAATACAAGAACTCAAAACAGAAACTCTTTCATAAGGGTACTGCGTGCTGTACCCGACGTACTAGTACTGTCCTATCTTAGACAGATAAGAACTCTCCATGCTCGGGTCGGCACAGTACACCAAAACCCATGGACAGAAATCCCACTCATGCGAAAGTTTCAGTTCGTATACAGGGTGACTGGAAAATTGATGCATTCCTTTCAAGGGAAACTGAACAACTTTCCCCATGGAACATAGGTCGAAATATGAAAAAAAAAAATTGACTCCATACAAATTGACTTAGTCGGTCGGTAATTTTGTATGGGTGGGCCAATTTTTTTTTCTTTTTTTGACCTATGTTCCATGGGGAAAGTTGTTCAGTTTCATGAGCTGGTTCATCACTTGAAAGGAATGCATCAATTTTCCAGTCACGTGCAGTTAGTGCTTGTAGTGAGGCCACAACATTGTAATCACTATGTATTTTGTATCGTGATATGAGGCAACAATTTACGCTGAGTTTCGCTCCGGTCCGCACAGTACGCTCCATGAAAATATGGACATAAAATACTTTTAAAATTTACATTAACACTTTTGAAAATAACGGCCGCTTTAGTCGAAAACTTCAACTGAAAAATTGTGAAAATTTCGCAACGTTTTAAAAGTTTCAGCGGCGGTCATTGCATAAAGATGGTAGTAAAACGTGTAAAGTACGTAGTTTAGACGGTATAGGTCATTATTTTAAAAGGTTAAATCTGAAGGATGTATGTAGATAATTTATCTGAAATGTTGTTATCAATATACACATACATACACATACACAAATCAGGTCTAGGTATATCCCTGGCAGGGTAGGCACAGCGATATCGAATGTAAAATTACGGTCAACGCCACGTCTGATAAATGTTTGAGGGTCGCTTCAGATAAGTCGTGTATCACTATAGTGACAGGTATAACAAAAACAAAGCATAACTTACTCACTATATTTACATAATAAGTATCGTATTATCTTGTAGACGTAAAAATATTGTCCTACCATCATTAGTTATTCCTAAATAACGTCTCAAAAGGATCAAACAACACATTTTATTTATCCTAAAGCTACTAAGATAGAAAAGTACATGTGGATTCCTAAAACTGGCAGGTATTTACAATAAAGACAATATTTTGCCAACCTATGTTATGCCTAATATTTTTATGCAAATATATAAAAATATACATACATACATACTTAATACTTACTTAAAAATCGTCCAGTGGTATCCCACAGGGTTCAGGATTACCCTTTGCGTGTGTGTGCCAAATTTCATGAAAATCTATTAAGTAGTTTTTGAATGAAGGAGTAACAAACAACATACAAACTTTCACATTTTTACTTTCAGTACGATTTTTAATTTTAAAAGAAGGCAATTCTTATGTTTTTAATACTTTATTACAATGATTGCGACAATAATCACGTTTTCGAAGACGCACACGGGGAAAACCGATAAAAAATCTTGAAAGCTATCAGTCGATATCCGTTTGGAGCTAAAACCGGCTAGAAGTGGCTAAAGTGTCTGAAAGCCATGAAAAGGCGGCTCTCGACGATTCCGTGCGAACGATCAAAGTCGACGTGCGCAATGCAAGTACTTTTCTATAAAAGATGTTCTGCAACTCGTGGATTCCTTGGCGGATCGCACACTTAAAGCATGACGGAGCGCTAAATTATCGCAGCGGTATGTCAGGTCCATACTAAAACCGCTCAACCGCTGACGACGCAGCGTCGTCCGTCAAGTGTAGTTTTAGTATGGGGTGTGAGATTTCTATAGTATGAATCTGACAGACCGCTGCGATATTTTAGCGCTCCGTCGTGCGTTAAGTGTGTGATCCGCCAATTTCAACGCTGCTGATAGACTAGTTCTTTTAAATCTTATGGATCTCTATCTACTTTCATAAATGTAACATTATGATTCAACAGTACAATGAACTTCCGACATTTCGATAATCGTTTATTGATCGTTGGTTAGGTATTTGTTGAACGAAAGTAGTGAAATGTTGCCATGGACAGTGTAGTCAGCAGCATAATTTTTCTTGTTGTCTTAAATGTGAAATGCCTGTAATTCGATCAAATAAATTTAGAATCTTTGAATATGACAAAAAGTCCGTACGTGTGGTAATATTTCATGTGATCTGACGTGGTTGAACAAAATACAGAAATTAATTTATTTAAAATTTTGGTTGCAATACCTATTAAAATACGCATTAGAGTTCCTCATCTATCTTAAAAGGAAGTAGTCAAAATACAACAACCTTTTAATGTTAGGTCACCTTTAGATACCCATGTATAAGTTTTAATTTAAAGGAACAGCTGACACTTCCTTAATAAATAGCTACACAGTAATAATGATACATTTCGTACAGCCGTGTGATGCCGGCTTAGAATAGCATCATCCCATATCCTTCCCGCGGGTGTCGTAAGAGGTGACTAGGGGACTCGAGAGTATTGGTGTATTACAATTTTTAGGCGACAGGCTGACAACCTGTCACTATAGTATTACACGTGTTTTCTGCAACAACCTTGGAAAACAATCCTCAAAAATGTCAGATGTGGCGATAGTGGCCGTATTTTTTCGGCCATTAACGCTCTGCCTACCCCGCAAGGGATAAAGGCGTGATATATGTATGTATGTATGTATTTCGTACAGATAAACAAACGATACATGAAATATGAGCGGGATGACAACAAAAATTTTGCCCTTTCGGAATCGTTTCTTTATAAAATCAAGTTATAAGCTTTATCATTACTGATTTTAAGCTACTGCCATTCTTATAGCAGACAATGCTATCAAAACTTCAATAAATCCCAAATTTACAGTCAAAGATAAAGCTTGAAATGAAATTTCTGTTAAAAAACAGTTGACTCCTACGAAAAGTCGTAAAGCGATCGAGTTATTGCCTCAAAAGCATTTGGCAGTAATAAAAGCAGACATTCCCCATCATAACTCAAGTTTTGAATTTCTTTCTACAATAAAACGCTAAGTATAAAAATGGAACAAATCCTATAAAGGTACTGTTGGCTGCCATCTGTTTTGTACGAAGTGTTTACAAATTTGTATAATGGAGTCGTTTCCATTGTTTACTGCTTGTTACGAAACCCGATTATTATGAAAATGTAATTCTTTTACTGTTCATTGTACTTGGTAAACTGCGTAATCATGCTACGTTTTATGTTTTTTTCTTGAATAAAATTTATTATTTATGAACAGCCACAACAATACATTGCTGGACATGGGCCTTCCCTATTGGATTGTGTTGTCGTCATATTCACCACACTTGACAGGTGGATTGTTAGATGCAGTCCAATAAGGCGGATCGCACACTTAACGCAGCGCTAAAACATCGCAGCGGTCTGTCAGATTCATACTGCGATATTTAAGCGCTCCATCAGGCGTTAAGTGTGCGATCCGCCTAATACTTACATCGCGTTCCCGCTCAAGCCCACTTACTTAGAAAATTTCATATTTTCATCTCTTAATTGCTTTTCATGACACTCACTTGTAGAATTGTGACGATACTATTCTAAGCCGCCATAACACAGAAGGAAATAATTTTTTATTTTTAAAAGTTGGCAGTCTATCCACGCGCTTCTTATCTGACTTGCAAGAACTTTGTTCTCACTTTTCCTGTGAAAAATAATAAAAAAAAGAATGGAAACTGCGCCTGTATCGCACCTAGTTGCGAAAAAACTTTCTCGGAAATGCTGGGGACTAGTTTTTGTTCGCGAGTTTTATATTTCAACTCCATATAGTACCAATGAAATTTAAAAATATTATTAATATTTAATGAACAATACCTCTCTGCCTACCCGCAAGGTAGAAAAGCGTGATGACTGTGTGTTTAGTGTATTTAAAAAGTCGCATAAGAACAGACAAAAAGAAAACTATGTAGTTTTAAAAGAAATTGCTTACACGGATCGCACACTTAACGCATGACGGAGTGCTAAAACATCGCAGCGGTCTGTCAGATCTATACTAGAAATGTCAATCCCCATACTAAAGCCGCTCAACCGCTGTCGACGCAGCGCTATTGAGTCGAGTGCGGTTTTAGTATGGGGATTGACGTTTCTAGTATGAATCTGAAGGACCGCTGAGATATTTTAGCGCTCCGTCGTGTGTAAAGTGTGCGATCCACCTTGTGTACGTAAATGTCAATCACAATCACAAGAAAAAATACTAGTTGTAGATAAAAATCTATTTTTACTTCCCAAAAGTCAATAAATGGATGCATATATCATATCACTGGCGTGGAAATTAATTCTCAACACGCAATATTGACATTTGCTTGTATGTCATTGCATGAACACAAACATAATATACAGGGTGTAAGGGACGGTGGTGTAACGAAAACTTTCCAGGTGTGCTCAGAGCATGAAACTGAACAACTTTTTATATGGAGGCTATGTTGGGAAACGAAAAAGTTTTTCGTTCTTCCATACAAAATATCCGATCAGCTGAGTGATTTTGTGAAAAATTTTTTTCGCTTCCCAACATGGCTCCCATACAAAAAGTTGTTCAGTTTCATGGTCTGATCACGCCTGCAAAGTTTTCGTTACACCGTCACCCTGTATAATGTGTAAAAGAGGTGAACCAACACATGAAACTGAACAGCTTTCACCAAGTAACATATGTCGAAATATGAGGAAAATTTTTATACCAGCCTTACAAAATTCCCAACCGATCTAGTCAATTGTATCGTAAGTCCTAAAATTGATTTCATATTTCGGCCAATTTTCCTTGAGGAAAGTTGTTCAGTTTCTTGGGTTGGTTCACCCCTTAAAATATTTGCAGCTAATATTTTTACATCCTGTATAACATGACTGATTTCATGCGATTGGGCATGGTGGTCTAAAAACCGTGTTGATGTGGTAATTGGGTGTAACTAATTGATAACTGGCCGTGTGATGCCGGCTTAGAATAGCATCACCCCATTTCTAACCGTGGGTTTAGTAAAAGGCGACTACGGGAAGCCTATGTCCAACAGTGGACAGTTGTGGCTGTAATAGTAGTAACTGTAGGTAACTAGTAGGACTATGGGAGTTAGCTAGAATTCAACAAATAAACTCATGTCATGTTACCTACATCCCTCTCCTTTTATCTGTTGCGGGGTAGGCAGCTAGTAAACGGTCGCTATCGCCACATTTCGCAATCTGAAATCAATGGTTTGAAAATTGTGAATTACACGGTATTGACAAGTTGTCATCCCATCGCCTGTCACAAGAAAGCCTCAAGTCCCTTGATCATCTCCAACGCACGTGAAAAAGGTTGATTATATTCTAAGCCAGCGTCATATGGCATTAATTAGTCAATCATTTTTACAGTCATTTATACTCTACCTACTCCACAACGGATGAAAACTTGGTTTGTGTATGTATCTTTCCTAAATCTAACGTTAAACAAACTACCGAAGTTTACAAAGTGTTTCCTGTGAGCATAAAAATTACCCGCGACAATTACTGCGGCCATTTTTAAAAATGGTAAATTTCCTCAATAGCTATGCGCGCTCAAAATAACTGTGTTCAGAAATAGTTAATCAAAGCTGAAATTGCTTAATTCCATATATTTTTTTAGTAAGATTTTAATAAATTCTGTCGCGTGTCCCGCCGTTTTAGTTTCTTGTGTTTTATGGGAATTTTATTAAAATTGCACTTCGTTATTTTACAAGTAGGTAAAACGACCACTAAGGAACTTAAAGAAGTTGATTAATTATCATTGTATTATAATTTGTAATGAGACGAGTTTATAAAACAAATATTCATCTATAAGTAGGTCTATAGATTGTTTTGTAATGTTCACGTCTCCTTTACTTCTACTTACGAAGTGTAAAAGTACTTAAAAGCATACACTCAACATATATACCTACGACTCTATCTCTTGCAGAGTAGGCAGAGCGCTAACAACCTAAAAATTACGGTCGTTATCGCCACGTATTGACAAATATTATAGGGCAATTTTATATAAGTCGTGTATCGTCAACTTGTCATAATTGGAATAGAGGTTGAATTATGATCTTACTTTTATACTAAAATTTTAAAGCGTGGATCAAGCTAAATAAAATACAAACAAAAAACCTTCATAGAGCAACATGAAAACTGATATGACTTCCATAATAAGTCGATTACAATGCAGCAGTGGAATTATTTCGATCCACAAAAAATATTATGAATGGACATCACGAAACGGACGAAAAAACTGTTAGTTTATGAATGGATTAGAATGAAACACGCTTGCTTTTAACATTTTCACGATGTACCTTAAAAAGTATTGATTATTTTTGTTTCTTACCCATCAGTGCAAATAGACGGCGGTCGTTACACAACCATGTCAAAAGCCTGCTACTTGTAGAGGGCGGTTGAAAAATTCTGACACTAGGGTTCATCGGGTTGTTGGGTGACTCGGTATCCCACACAAATATAATAGAATACAAATTATAGTTTGTTTTGTCCAATCTCATACAAAATCTTATTATATATACAAAGTATTATACTTACGTGATTAAGAATTATCGGTTTTAAGAGGTAAATGATTTGCACCTCTTACACAAAAATATACTCTAGATCTATCTTTTTGTCTTATATATTTTTTCATACTGTGTATTTTTGTTACGTAAAAAAAATTGATAACTTTTTTATAGTATAAAATGTAATCGTAAGCTCTGCCATACACCGGTTCGCCCTTTCGAATATTTTCATCAACTTTTGACCAAAATCACATCAAAAGTATAATCGTCCGATTAAAACGGAACACGCGTTTCTAAGGCCCATTTGCACGATATTAATTACGCTGCCCTAATCACTGTTTAGACGAGCTTTACTTAAAGGCCGGTTGTTGATTGTAACTGCGAATTGTACACTTATTAGACCTATTGCTTTTTAGACCCAGTTAGAGGTGGGTCGGCGCGCATTTTTGCAATATCGATAAGGAACTAGTTATCCATACGCGCTAAAGGGTTATAAAACTATTATTTCTATAACTACGAGTATGTATTGGAGATACTAGAAGGGTACCGATATATACTTCTGTCGTTTTGCGCGCACAGAGTGAATCGATTTGCACCGATCGTTGACGTACCGAGCCGGTATCGTTGATAAATAGTTTTGCGAATGCTGAATACCGTCATTATGGCATTGCACCGATACATGGTTTTGAAAACTATTTATTGTTTATAACGCCCACTTCTAGGCCCAGTAGTGGTTTTAATGGTGACACTGTCCTTTTCCTAACAAACCTGTCAAAATGTAGACTCGTTGATTAAAAAAAACACTTTGTAGGTACTTGAAGTCTTCAACAGTCATACCCGGTTTTAGTCTATGATTGTTCATGGTTTTGATTCGGTGTCTGTAAAATAATTACTTGCCTACCTATATCATTTATTCCGTCAAGAAGCGTACTGTACCAATTTATAAAAATTTACCCAGGGGTTCTAATTATTGGCAAGTTTATTGGGTCAAGATTCACTAGGCCGTGCAATGTTAAAGCTAGATGCACGTCAAACGTGTCATTAGCGTTTTTATATGCATTTTTTGAACACGGGTTTCACGTGGGTCTAACTTTTTAGTAGTAAGGCCTACCGGGTCTTATTAATTGCACGGGTCTAATAATAAAATGACTCGTAATTGCAAATCGTACAATTGTAATTGTAATAAAGTTGTAATTGCTTCCAGAGATGTAATTAGGCAGTGGCCCCAAAGTTTGTTTGGGCGATTGGGAAGGCTTGTTTGGGGCAAGGGATCTCAAAGTTGGCTGTCCTTTTCTGATAAGTTGCGAGTTATTGTGTTAATATGTTAATGTTTTTGTGAATTTCGAGGCGTGATAAAGAGTTTTATGAGTCGTGTCAGCTTTGGAATTTATACCTTATCTTTTTTATACATTAAGGTATTGGATCAGAAGAAGCGATAAGATATTATATAATATATTATTTAGAGTATACTAAGAAGAATAAATAGATTTGTAAAGATATGTACAATCACTGGTGTTTGGTTGACTGAGTTTTGCGAAGGTTTTTTGTTGTTCAAAGCAATTCCTAAAAAACAAAATCTACCTAGATTAGCACAAAATTTTCAACCGTCGCAGTAGTTTACACTATTCATAGTTATGATTTTACCGGGTTTCATCGAAGAATTTATTTTTGTTTTATAGTTTTCGTTGGTATTTATAGATTGTACAATGTGCTTAGATTTATCTGAAATCGTTTACATACGAAATCAAACCCGAGGTACAAATAGGTTTATATTAATGAATAAAGTAAGTTCAGTAGGGGTATAATCATAAAATCAAATCTACGACCTGCGCACTAAAAGCCCCTTTCAGTACTATAACTTAAAAGCAGTCATATAATATTACTTTAATATCACATAATGCCCTTAATCTATAGTCACGCTAGGTTATCAGCGTGAAATATCACAAGGGCTCAAAGGATTAAAAGGGATTTCCCAGATACGGCATTATCCGCCTAGGGCCACAGTTGTGCAAATAATCTAGGGTCAACACAAACACCTAGTGTGAACTTCGATCCCTGAGGTCAATATTGTCTGTGTGTCGGTTAGGTTATGAAAATATTGTGCTACCCACAATGCATTGAACGCCTCTATTGTGCGCTGATCCAGTTAAACTTTGATTGTAAAACTTGCATTTTGTATAGAAAGCCACATGGCGTAGCTAGGTAGAGAAAAAAAATAACTTATACCCCAACTGACTACTTATAAGCCTTCTACTTCTATCCCTCATTTGCGCCTCATTTTGGCAATTACCGGCACATACCGGGTTGATAAAGTCCGATTCTTTCTTCCTAGAACAACTCCTAAGCCCAGTCTCGCCCCATTGGGCATGATTATAATAATATTACATATAAGAATTATAGGTACTGACTCCCACCACCAGATTCATACTAATCCAACCTGAATAATTTCTAATAGCCCGACGAGTCTGCAAGCTAACTCTTTACCCATATTTTTGATTTGAAAAAATCTTTCTTGCTGTATGGGACGGCCCCCCGGCTCCAAGGGTCCCGGGGCACAGCCCATTTGTAGTTACCCCACTGGTCAAAAGTTACAGAATGGGGTCACGGGCAATGACCTTCATATTTCAAACTCACAGTAGTGTCCCAACACCCTCTAATGTCCTAGCCTCGAAAGCGTAACGCAGTTTGTCATTTGCACACATACGTACAATATTGCGGTATATGTCATTGAGTAAAAGTGGCTTATAGCTGCACGGTAAACTGGCCCCGTGTGTGATTGTACTTGTGATTTCATAAAATACCAAGTTTCCACCATCCCACCTCATTGTCCAACAAAGATGGTTGTGTTTCTGGGGATCACGTTATAGTGGCAGCCCCGCTTACTATATTTTGTTACTGAGTATTATACACATTTATTTAAAATACATGAACACAATTACATACAATACTTTTTATTGCTTAGACGACATTAATTTTGAATCCATGCCCAAGAAATGCTACTTGCAACTTTTAGTCAAAAAACTCTGTTAAAAAAACCTAATTAGAACGGTTCGCTATGTGATTCACACGACGAGGAGTCCGGTCCTGCTAAATACCGTATAATTATACAGCACATCTGCAACTACCTAACTATACTCGAGTGATTTATCGTAGATTGGCGTGTTGGCACTGCCCGTGATTCGGGTATAGTCCTCCATTCATTATTATTTTACTCACCTGCGTAATAACTCGGTCATTATTTCCTTTTCTTGGAGACAGTGGATGTAGGTCAAATATTATTGTTAGCCTATATTGTTTCTCTGCTGGGCAAATGCCTTCCCACACATGTATCTATTATCTGAATCCATAATTATGTTATTGTACATACATGTAATCACGCCTCTTTCGCGGAGGGGAAGGCAGAGACTACATCCTTCCCCTTGCTGTGATCCTGACATAACTCTTTCGCTTCCTCAACATTCATCAGCCTCTTCATACATGCTCGTTGGTTAAGGGTACTTTTGACCTGACCTTTTCTCAGAACGTCTGTTCTCGAACATATTTGTACTGTAATAAATAAATATGAAATAGTTTTGCTGAAACTTTTTTTTACTTTAACATTCAATTTCAACTAATCGAAACACAATGAATTTAATCGCTCTTTTGTAAAACAACACCAGTTCAGTTTAGCAATTGAACGAAATGAAAAAAAAGGTAGCAAAAAATAATAATAACTTCAAAGGAAAGTCATTAATTTGTACGAGGGAAAAAAAAAGCTCGGCTCTCAATGGTTTCCATCATAAGAATTCCGCAAAATTCAGGGGAAATTCTGAATTCTCGTGGCCCCGAAGAAATATTCATGTAAATTTATTCCATCAAGTCCAACTTGAAGAAACACGGCAGGTGAACTGGCTGTGACTAGTTTTCCATCTCGTGACTTCGCTTCCACAAGAAATCAATCGTCAAATGGTAGCGTATTAGGGCAAAATGTGTATAAAAACCAAAATATACTAAATAAATGGTTTAATTTATTTATTATTTAATGTTATTATTCTATTATCTTTTATTGTGTGGGTCGTAGTCGTCAACGGCCCAATGAACGCTGGTGCCAGAGTTTTTCTTCCGCCTTCTATGGTATAATATATTAGTTAGGAGTAGGAGGTCTCTGACAAGGTTGTGTAACGAGCGTCGTTTATGTTACCATATATAAAAAAAAGTATATTACAGTCTGTTTCTAGACTGTTTCTGCTGTTAAGAAGAATAAAAATATCAAGTTAATATAAATTTATTTTAGAGCGCTAAAATAAAACAAACGTCTTACGAATAGGTCACTGTAACGCTAAAGGCTAAGTAGTTTCAATAAAGCATCAGTTAATACAGCGACGTCCCACGCTCAGTGCCAAGTAATTTGTTATTTAAAGGCGGGCTTGCGTCTCGACCGTTGTGAGGGATCGCTACAAATACTTGGGCTTCTAGACACAGACCTCGCAAGACCGGGCATAAACCTTGCAATGAAATGTTCTAGTAGCTCATATAGGTGCTCCAAAGATCTGGCAATCTAACTGCCAGTTCTGGGGGTGCATGGTTTGATTTTCGGGGAACACAGAACGGTTGTAAATGATTCAGATCTTTTTGAGATTTTGTTTTTAAATAGGTGACATAGGAGACTTCCCGCAAAAAAAAGTTGGTTAAGTGCTTTAGAAGGTATAACGTCAACATCAGTAAAAGGCGATCAATAAGTTATAAATATCTATGGTTGTAGAATTGTAACACTGTAGTTAGCAACTCGAAAAAGGGCAGGACCGTGTTTTTTGGGACATTCAACGTGGTTTGGTTTACAAAATCTGAACTCATTTTTTGTCTGTAGTTTCAAAGAAAGTAAATTAATTGTACTATTTAAAATTGAAGAGCTGTCTGTATAATTTGTTAAATCTCATTGAAAACTGTTAAATATGACTTAAATAATTAGGTGAAATTCTTATCATAAAACTAGAAATATTTTTAAGACCGTTCTTGGTTCAAGAAAAATTTTTATACCTCACGTAGGAACTAAATTTGTATAGACGACTGAAACAAGTAAAATATGCTATGCAAAATGAACTTATAAGAATAGGTTTTTTTGTTATTGTAACAATAGCCACCAAGTAAGTAGATAAAAACTATGAAAGCACGAAAAACAAGGCTTCGTACTGAATGATAAAATTAAAAGTTGAATGCATACCTAATTTTGGTGCTCAAACTTGTTTTTGCTGTACACGCGACAGAGGAATCCTCGTTCGTGACAAAACAATTCAGTGAATTAAAACTAAATTGTTCCTCATTAAGGAGACAATCAAATGCTGACGTAGCAAGGATTAATGCCAACTTTTCTGTGTGATGGCGATCATAACATTTCTTCATAATATAGTCGTCGTACGCAATAGTGTACCGGCTAGTAAGAGGCAACTTAGGGATGGAACCAGGGAATGGGCATTAGCGTTCCCTGAAACTACACCTTGCAATGCATCAATCTGCCTGAGTATTGCAAATACCTATTCCCTAACATGGGGAGGCCCATGTAAGCCCGCTGTGGCTGATGTATTAGCAGTCATCAAAAAAATACCCGCCTATTTACCAATATTACATACATACATACATAAATCACGCAATTATCCCTTGCGACAGAGCAATAACGATCATAAAATTACGGTCGTTATCGCCACGTCTGACAAGTATTGAGGGCACCTTCAGATGATTCGTGTATCACCGTAGTGACAGGTTATCAGCCTGTCGCCCAAAGTAGTGATACACATGAACCCTCGAGTCCCTTAGTTGCCTGTTACAACACCCGCGGGAAGAAATGGGGTGGTGCTATCCTAAGCCGGCATCACACGGCAATTTTTTTGTATTTACCAATATTTTTGTATCATTATCTTGTGAAAAAACGAAGCTAGATTTCTGTCGATTGTATAAGCAGCCTGAAATAGAATTGTGTAGGTGGTAAAAGATATGCAGAAGAGAAAAGCAGTAGGTAAAGCTTAAAACGTCTCCTGGACCGGATATATCCGGCAGTAGTGACTCGTGGTTGGTAGGTTTTGTAGGCCAATATTGTATTTTTACTTTTAGACTCACAAGTTGTAAGTTGTAACCTTAACATAACTTTTAAAGAATATTGTGAACGTTTACAATAACTGCAAAGAATCTTTTTTTTATTAATGATGTCTATAGGTGTTTTGGTTACAAATAGCTGGTTGAGATATTCAATTGGATCATAAATATGTGTAGCGACCTTTTTAGGCGCTAACCTTTTTATTATGTAGTAGTTTAGAAACTGACATTACGAGGCTCTTGACAGGTATGTCAACTGACGATCGTGGATTCTGCTTGGCGCTACGTCTCAAAATAGAAATTGCTATTTGATTCACGTTATTATTATCATTATTATTAGCTGTTAAGTTGTCTATTTTCTGTGCATCATCACAATAAAAGCTTGCACACACTGTCAGCTATCAGTTTCAATTATATTTCAACGACAAGCACCCTTCTCGCCAAATATGCTTACATACTATCTCTTATTTTTACTGTAATGTAAGTAGGTAGTACAAGAATATAACAATGACGAAGCGCCGAGTGAAGTCACCGACAAGGGTTTGTTAAATTTAGCTGCTAGGACTATTTAAAGACGTTACGCAATCACGTCAGAAGCCTGCTAAATGTAAAAGGCGGTTGAAGAATTCTGACACTACGGTTTATTGGGTCGTTGGACGACTCGGTGTCCCTCACGAAAAAGAGAGTGCTTTAAAGGAATATCATATCATATCATTAAGGTTTATTTTCAATACACCTTACTTAAATTGTAACAAAAATCTGGATGAATAAGATAAGACGCGGAAAAAAATATCTATGAAATTCACTCGAGCAGTGAAAATATGCATGGAAAAACATCTTTTTAAATAATATTAGGCCGTTTTCACACTTAACGTACAAAGCAGCGCAAAAATAACGTAGAGATCTGTCAGATCCATACTAGAAATATAAATCCGCAGCTGCGTGGACAGCGGTTGAGCGGTTTTAGTATGGGGATTGACGTTTCTAGTATGGATAGCTGCTTTATGGATGCGTTATTTTAGCGGTGCGTTGTGCGTTAAGTAACGCCTTATACTGGCACTAAACAATGACAACTAAAATTAAAGTTGCTCCAATTCTGATCCGTTTGCTTTCTTGTTATTTATTATTATGTAAGGTCGATACTATCAAAACAATATCGTCAAAAATTTGAAGTCAGAAAGACGCTCCAAGTCTAAATCCAGCCTGGAGTTTGTTTATTGAAAGACAAAACGACAGTAACGAAGAAAAACGGGCAAATAAACGTTTCATATTCAGTTGGAGCCCGCATTAATTCAGTCCACATAATTCCAGATCGAACGATCGACGGAATCGCAAAACAATATTGCATTCAAGATGAGCGAACTCTGCGCCACGATGCGTCGTTGGTACACTAGACCTACCGTCAATAAGACCAAATGGGTCCAAATTGCTATATTGCATTTTTAGCTTATGTTGCTGTCAAAAATTTGCACTGATCTCTGGACGTTTGATTTCCAGACCTACCGTTGAATAGACTTAGTGGGTTAAATTTGTAACATTGAATCTTAATTGCTGAAACTGCTACGCAGTTTAATTAGTTAATCAACTGACATAAAAAAATGTGACAAGGATTTTTACTTGCTGCTGTCACTGCCGATTCTTTTTTTGTTATTTTTGTACATTTTTGTAAAGATTTTTTTTTTCTAAGTTTCTATGTTTGTTTGTTTTTAACATTTTCTGTTTGTTGAATGGTAACCTAACGAGTTATCCGAAGGATTCTGGAGTCGTAAGCTATTATTTTAATTCATGTCAATTTAATAATTGTGGACTGTTCTTAGTTTTGTGGACTGTACTTTGTACTGAAATTCATTTGATTTAGTTAGTGTCTTAATAATGTGACAGGTTTAATAAGAAAAACGCAATGTCACAAAGTCCCACTAGCCCCTTTATGATACGCACAGTATAGAGACTTATCTCGCGGGCGAGAAGACTTCACAAATGTCAAAACGTATAGATTTTATCAAAACAAGTGAATAACAAGTGTAAATCGCGGTTGCGCATCATAACTGGGTAGGTCTCATCAGCAGTGGGTCCAAAGAACGTCTCCACGCTGCGACAATATCGCGAATAAAACTTGATAAGTGGATAAAAATTCGCCAACGGAATAAATATCTCCGAATACTCTCTGCTCCGTCCTCGATCGTTATTTATTATTTATGGAAATAGACCTGGGACTCCATCGCGGGAAAGGTCGTCATATTTTTCTTAAAAAAAAGTAATGTCCCCCGGTGCGGCGGCGTTTGTCATGCAAATTTATGCGATCCATTTTAGCGTTCGTTTTTTAAACCGATAGCGATTTCTAGACCGAATATTGATTCGAATGAAAAAGAGTTTATTCGATAATGCCGAAGTTATTTTTCTGTGTCACGAAGGGGTTTGATGGAGTATCGTAAATTTGGGGTATTTTAATGTGTCGGGGCCGTTTAATGTCGGGCCATGGAAGCGTTTAGTCACTCCCGGGTTAAGAGCTCCGTCATTTATCATGCATAATGTTATATGACGTCATTATGTCATGTAGCTCATTTTGTGAGTGGAGTAGGGATGCAGCAGGGATGCGACTATAGCATCAAAAAACGATTTTTTTTATAATTGATTACTTTATACAAAATAACTTTCGGTTCAAAATCAATGGATCTTATTAAAAAATGACGAACAATTTTTCTATTTGTTTTACTTGATTTTATGCAATAATTATTGTGTAAGATATGATGGATTACTGAAAAAGGTAAAATACACCTCGTAAAAAATAATCATAAAATTCAAAGCGAATGCTTTCAGAAAATTAGGAATTTACAATACAATACTGTCACTAAATAAATAAATTGGTCATGTAATTAACAATTTTATGTTCCTAGTAGAAACGCGGCACGAGTGCGATAAAAAAATGCACTGCTTCGGGGCCGGCCAGGCTGACCACACAGCATGTATCTTACCACCTTAGCCAAATCACTAAGAACCTAAAAAAAGATGTGTATTTAATTTAACTCATGTTACGGAAATCCCAAAACTATTCGTTTGTGCAAATAAATTATGTGGCCAAAAACATCGAAGTTTTGCGCTAAATTTTTTAAAAGTTATTTTAAATTAAACGATTAATTTAAACCCTGTCATTATTAAAATTAGTTTTTTGTCGATAATCGATTATTGTAAAAATGGATCATATTCTCACATCCCTGGGATGCAGTGACGAGACGGGCCGCGGCATTAGATGATGGCCGTCCGAGTGAACATGTGTTCTTGTCGTGTTTATGGTAATTGGTCGTAATCTTTCATGACTGGACTGCATTAAGCAAATTTTGTCCAACTGCTGTAACACCTGCCCCATGTAATGCCGGTTTAGAAGAGCATCGCCCCATTTTACCCGTGAGTGTCGTAAAAGCCGGCTAATTAAAGGATGAATGCTGGAAATTGTTAGCAGTGTTTCCTGTGAATATCTACAACACCTTGCATTGCGCTCGCCAATCCGCCTGCCATGCGTGGTGAGTATGGCAAATACCCCCGATAGGGGGAGGGCCATGTCCAGCAGTGGACTGTTGTGCCTATTCTAGTGTAAAGGTTATACAATAGACAACATAATAATACGTTGTAAGTAATAATTTCGTTCATTCAACTCATTAGACTTCTGCCGCGCGATTGCAACTGAAACTATTTTAATTTTTTTCGTAGGAATGCCATGTTTTTCCTTGTCTAATAACTGAGTATATAGTATATTCGAGTAGGCTTGTGATAAATCCTGTAAAAAAAACTTATCTTGTGCGATAGTAGACTTCAGACGTGTCAAATCGTAAAGTTTTATCACAACAAATGAAAAATTTGACACAAAAGTGTAGAGAAAATCTATGTTGCGGTACGCATCGTAAACATACAAGTTATACTTTACGTGTAACAAATTTTATACAAATTTTATACAATATGATAAATGTGATTTAAACGAAATTTCGTATAATCATACATTTGCACTGATAGACTTTGATCTTAGAATTATTTTTAAGACGTTTTTACCACAAAAAATATCATGCCTAAATCCAATTAGAAACAAAAAAAGAATAACTGAAGTAGAAAGGTATAACCCTGTTGTAGACTTGTGTAGCTCTCGCAACCATGTACGTGAGGAATCCTTAGAATGTGGATAAATGGTTCCAAGAAAAGAAACTTTATTTGCTCTCGAACAAATTCCCCGGTTCTTTTGTGCGTATGTACCGTGAACACTTTGTACTTAGCGCTTGTTTATTTGAACAAAATGAGTTTCGAAGTATTTGTAATAAAGATTTCTATTTTATTCATATATTTGAAATGAAATCAGAACAACTTTTTTTTTGTTTTATTGTATTACTTGGTATTATAGTCTGTAAGTTTAGGTACTTATCTTTAATAATAATAATATAAACAAACTTTGTACGAAAGTGACACCGTGTCACTTTCGTACGTAAAGTTTGTTTACAAAAAGATAAGTACCTAAACTTACAGACTTAAGGTATCACGACATGCGTACGCCTACGTGTCGTAGAACTGGACTACGCTGCTACGCCCTAGATAGCTCGTAGCAAAGCGCAGGAGATTACACAAAACTATTGAAATACATACAATCACAATAAACCTATACAAATTGCAGCAGTTGACAAATAATAAAGTACCTAGTTAAAGACCTGGCAATACCCTCCAATCTGGGGGAGGCCCATATCCAGCAGTAGACCGTTGTGACCGTAGAAGAAGGAATAGAGTTAAGGACTGAAGTTAAAGTAAATTGCGGGTTGCTCTATGCGAGTCGTTGGACGACTCGGTGTCCCACACGAAAAGAGCTCTATGCCTATGGTATATATTTTGGTGTGTTTTTTTTTTTTTGCCTCAGCTGATCACCAGATGAAAGTCAAAGTCACGTAAATATTTTTTTCTCTATACAGAGCCAACAAATCGTGTTTACTTTTGAATATTCAGTACAACTTTTTAGTTTTACATTTCAGTTGACAATATTATGTGTGAAATAATAATAAAATATTACATACAACCTCTCAAATTTCAACTAGCAAATATTCAAGTTATAAATCAATAGAGCGGTATCACGATACAAAACCGATCGGCCATAGAGATTATCCCTTAAGGGGTTACGTTAGCGACACTGGCGCCGCGCAGTTAAAAAAAACAGTCTGAATACACTATAGATTAGAAAACCAAACCACGAATTCACGAAAATCATTAGCCACAAAAAATAAATCTACCTATAAAATTTTATTTTATCTTTGCGCTTTATTTATGTATCTAAAAAATACGAAAAGTGGCCACTTCTAGCAATATTGGCTTACAAATTTCATAAATACCAATAAATGTTCATTTTATAAGTTTTAAATAATCTTTGTAGTTAGTTTTTCTCGTTGTGTGATAACAAATATAAATAAATTTGTATGTATATTTGGTAATCACACAAACATATATTTATTGTTCACTGTGATTTAAATACACATTCTTAAATTGTTTATTAAAAAACAAATTTAAATTCAAACATAAATAAAACTTATAAGTATATTAGTAACTACAGTTTGCCGGAGGTACAATTTCATAAGGGCACAAAAAATACATGCAGCTAAGCCATTTTTTCTAATTTGAATACCAGATGACCAGTGTGTTCAGACATGGATTTATTCCTGTTTGACGGCGCCACTAGTATCACATTTAATCTTAAATCATTATCACGTAGTGTAAATAAATAGCCACCCGTTACGGCCAGCTGTTTCGGCGTAACGTGTTTCGGTTAAACGTGTTTCTATCGTAATGTATGCCTGGTCACGCCACGGCCATCGCACTTAAACCTTTCACAATCGCATCTTTACGGCCAATGCGACCTATTATCGACCTTATTACCGGGTGAATAAGAGCGGAATGGGCAGTGTATTTGAGTTGGTATTTGGTAGCTGCATTGCCGCATTTTGCAAACAGCATTGGCTTTTCAATACTATGGCAATAATTAACACTTATTAGGGGTTCAGGAGTGAAAGGGGTTAAGTCAAATATTGGCAAAATGAACTCTTTTTACCGTTTGAAGCATAGTACAGGGTTGACGATAATAAGTACTGGTGTCAGTTTTAATACTGATACATCTAGAGGTAAAATAATGTAAATACATAACAATTTTTTTAATATTCAAAGTGTTTGATGAAGTTACATGATTCTAATAAAAAAGTCTGAATATTTATTAGAACCTCTTAATATTTATGTCAATAACATACTACGTCTCGCGGAAAAGGCAGAGTGATAAAACCGAGCTTATGAGAGTTAGGTATCGCCATGTCTAACAGAAAAAAATGCACGTATCACTAGAGAGACAGGTTGAAATTGCAATCCAGATACTCAAGCACCCTAGACTGGAGTGATGCTATTGAAAAAATATAAAATTTGCAGTTATCCAATTTTGCCAGCATACCTCTCTTATCGTTGTTATTGTTACACTTTTGAAACAACAAATCAGCTAATGGCAATACGTTGTTGAGTTTTTAAGTTGATGACGACCGTTTAAATGAATACTATATGAAGGTAATTGGTGATTCCCACAAACCACTTTTGTGCTGCCGCTTTGTTAATTTTAATGGCTTAATTTTACTAAAAGCAATGCATTATTTCTGTCAATAAGTTACTGTTACTAGAAAGCTAAAATTGATACGGTTTTTTACGAGCTTAAAATTGCAACTTGTCCACCTACCAAATAACAACAACTTATTACAACTAATTGCAACTTATCTTACCTATCTGATTGTAAATGGTGTAAGAGTGGATAGCTATAATTAGACCCGAATTTATACACCGCACTTAACTTTGAATTGATTTTCAGTATGATTTTGAGATGCCATTAGTACTGCCTGACATTTGTCACCATTAGATTGATCTCAGAGTTGAGGGCGGTATGGGCTTGGTGCGGGCTAAGGCCCTCTTACTAAGGTATTCTTTGGTGTAAGACAGCCTTCCAAATACTGGCAGAGAGCAAGCAGACTTTGAAACTGAGCAGCTTTCAGTGCTAGGCTTCCGGTCAGGGTACGACAAAAATAATTTGACCTCCTATACAAAATCATGATAAAGCGAAAGTTTTACATACATACATACATATATCACGCCTTTATCCCTTGCGGGGTAGGCAGAGCGTTAGCAGTCGTAAGAATACGGCCGCTATCGCCACGTCTGACATTTTTGAGGATTGTTTTCCAAGGATGTTTGAGAAAACATGTGTATCACTATAGTGACAGGTTGTCAGCCTGTCGCCTAAAAATTGTAATACACCAATACTCTCGAGTCCCTTAGTCGCCTCTTACGACACCCACGGGAAGGATGTGGGGTGATGCTATTCTAAGCCGGCATCACACGGCGAAAGATTTTACTATAAAAAAAATCAGATGGCAGGAGCGACACTGAATAAAAACTTGAATCCACGTCAAATCCTCTAGGTAGCCGACCTTGCCAGAGACCGGAATGAGGCAACGAAAATGATGATGATTTCTAGGTAAAAATTGCATGGTTTGAATGCAGCCTGTCAGTAGTTTGGAAAGTCCTTTTGCGCCTTGTATATTTTGACGACCAACATGGCGCTACGTTCTGTGGATTTAATGATGATTTTAAATACCTATATTTTTTCGATTTGGATGTGCTTTTTTGGAAATTCTGTGTATGTCTATGGAAATTTGAAACAGGAAATCCTATAAGTAACAGGCTATGGCTGTGTTTATGATATTTTAAAAATATATAGGGTGTTAGGAAAAGTACTAACTTCTTTACAACGAGTGAACTAATCTATAGAATTTAACAACTTTCCCAAAGAAATAGGTCGAAATATGAAAAGAAATTTGGGCCTTCCATACAAAATGTACCAGCCGATTAAGTCAGGTTGTATGTGAGGGCCAAATTTTTTTTTCTACCTATATTCCTTTCGACCTATATTCCTTGGGGAAAGTTGTTCAGTTTCATGAGCTGGTTCACCGCTTGAAAGGAAATTAGTACTTTTCCTAACTACCTTTCGACAACAGTACTTTTGAAAATACATCCATGTTTGCAATACCAGCCTTAATTCCTCGTCTATCTTCGCATACGTAACGGAAAGGATCTGTCTGTCACATTTTTAAAAATGCAAACCCCCTTTGAATCGCGTTTGCCACTCATGCATCACGCCCCACCTGTCATAGCCCTACTTTTTATGAGTGAAGTGGCTCGCACGCTCGTCCTGGCAAAGCCGGGGGTTGTTCTGTAGGGCTCCGAGATTCGTTGGTCCAAAATCTAGCAAAAGTACTTAGTTGTTTTAAAAGTTATTGTCAGTGTTTGCTATCGATGTGATGTGACTGCTACACAGAGATAACTGTCTGAAGGTTATTTTTTTTTATTAGCTTGTGTTCGTTCAGCGCCCCATTGTAGGTCAAAGACTTACCTAAAGTAAAATAAAAAAAGATAACAGTGAATTCTAGAAAACAGTTTTTCACAACTATAAAGTTGGTAAAAAATGAATCACAATAGATACATCAATTTTTGTATGAATTTTGTATTTGTCAATTAAAGCAAAAGAGAAAATCTTTATTTATCGTCATTTTTGTATTTGATTAGCGAAAATCCTTTTTTTTTAACTTACGAATTTATTACTTCTGATTTATCTTGATAACATATTCTAATATATTATTGCATAAAAAATCAAAAATGGTAAGTAGCCTTGTAGCACAATCGCAATAATTTCCAAAGCACAGTAGAATACATTTCTGGAGCGCTGGGGAACCACCCACAGCCGGCTCGTATTTCAGCAACTCTGTTTATCCTGCCACTCGTAAACGCAACAAGCTCCATTCGTGAATGATTGAACAACGTTTGCGGCATGATTTTGTTCCGCCCCGTGGATCGTGTGTTCTGACTTTTACGCTTTACAAGAATCCGTGGCGTTGTGTTCGTAACACGCAACTTCGTGATGTAAAAATGGTAGAAAGTTATCTCGTATTCTGTTCCTCTAATATTGCTTGGCGAATCGTACACCTAGGGCACGACGGAGCGTTAAAATACCGCAGAGTTCTGTCAGATCCATACTAGAAACGTCAGTCCCATACTAAAACCGCACTTGACGGATGAAACTGCGATAGCGCTGCGTCAACAGCGGTTGAGCGGTTTTAGTATGGGGATTGACATTTCAAGTATGGATCTGATGGACTGCTGCGATGTTTTAGCTCTCCGTCGTGCGTCAAGTGTGTGATACGCCTAACTTGCCACTTGCAAAAGCAACTAGCTCCATTTGCGTTTTGTTTGTTATTTATGACACTATGACTTTGCAAGATTGAAACACGCAGCAATAAATAGGTCTATTATGAGCTCCTTATGAAAGTCTCTAATACCACCTTCATCTGTAGTGTGTGCGGAAAGTCATGCAGCTTATAAACGCTACGGAAAGTCTTGCCTCAAATACTGATTAAATTGTCTGTCACAGTCGTACGAGGCCAATGATCATGAAAACATGTAAGACATTCATTATGCAGTAAAAGCTAAAAATATCTGAAAGGTCTAACTTTTTGTACTAATGACAAATAGTCCATTGAATAAAAAGTTCTAGAGTGCGAGAGTTAGTAACGTAAGATGTTTCTTCGGAAACATGTCAAGAGTCCTTAGGTAATAAACATACTAAAACCCCGGGACACTAGGAGGAGCCCCTTTAATTTGAATTTCAATTTTCCCACGATCACGGAATTTTATTAACCTGTCCAAAAGATTAAAATAAATCATATTTTTATATCCTATATTTATATGATATACCCTGTCCGTAGTGTCAAAGTATTTCGGGCATCGGGGCCATGTTTACATGCGAGGAATTATTCGGACGAGAAGTTTGAAATATTTGTTGACCCGGACATAAATTCCCGGCCCTGGTTATTGCGTTTAGGTGCCCGAAAATTTACGCCATCAAAGTAGATATTATGGAAAATTTCCTATATTCTGTAGGTCGACGCGTTTTCGAAGTGTGGACCGTTGATATTTGTTAAAGTTATATTTATCATGATCAGATTATAAATGGACTAGCGGCCTGCCCAGCGGCTCCGCCTACTGTAACTCATTTTCCTGTGGGGATAAGATGTTTTCCCGGAAGTATTATAAATAAGAACCTTCCTGTTGAATCACTCTATCTATTTAAAAAACCTGTATCAAAATCGGTTGTGTAGATTTAAAGAATTAAGCATACATACAGATGTGAAAAGCTATTTTGCTTTATATCATGTAGTGATAATTGTAAAGACTGAAGTTTTATTTTATGTTTTTTAGTATTAGTATCTAAATGTATCGCTCATGCCCGTTAGGATAAGAAGAGTTATTATACACTTTATTTCATGCTTTCTTTTGGTTTAAAAATGTTAACAGCCTTAGCAGTACATTCCAAAGTTTTTCTGGACTGAACAGTATCAAATCTATTCCAATCTCTAATCTATGTTCCAATCTTCTTACCACAATTATATCAATGCTTCTAATATTCCTGTTAGTCCTGTCCACGAGGTCCATTCTCAGTTGATCCAATTCCGTTCTCCCTATCTCCAGCACGTTACCTCGATCGGACGGGCCGACACTACGACAGGGTCGCAATCAGATTCACAGCGGGGGTCATTTTGTCACTAGCCGTTTAATTATCCGTGGAAGCGAATGTGGCGTTAAAGCGACGCTCACCACATACGGATAGGTTGGTGCAACTGAGAAGATTTTGGCGGATTAGAATCTTATACAGTACCGTTAAAAAAGGTATACCTAGCTAGGTACTCCTGTTAAGAATCAAATTCTTATTAAATTATGAAGTGTCCTTAAAACTTACATGCGTAAAATGATAAAATATTTGAATTGCTTTGAAATTGATTTATGTTATGTGTGGGATACATAGTCATCTTATTGGATCGTCGTCTAATGTATGTATGTGTTTTCGGTTTGGTTTGGTTTTGTAGTCAGTTATCTTTGAATCGATATTCTTCTTTTCATTCCACTGAGTCAATAATAACAACATATTTAGCAGCAGATTAGTATATTCTAGTAGTATTCATAATAAAATGCATTATTTTTATATTTTTTAAACCGTGACTAATCCTAGTGATTAAACGACTTATTATTTGCCGGGTTTTTCCGAGTTTTTTTGCATTACCTGATGAAGTGACGAAATTTACTCTTATAACTTGAACTACAACCAGACCGGCCCCAGTGTTAGAGTCTTGTTACAAGCACCTTTGTTCCCGGATTGAGCTGAACCACGCCTCCTTGCGTCTGCAGACAGAGTCACAGGGTTCACTCCTTCTTCAAGCTATCATCATGGCTCAAGGCTATGTAAGAAATGCAGAATGTTTTGGCAACTGCAGTAGAGGATTTTTCACGACACAGTTGATTGAAGTGGAAATTTCAATCGTTTGTTTCCAAGTCGATTCACAATGAATACAATAAAAATTTGAGCTAATTACAATACTATCACTGAATGAATGAATTAGTCATTGTAAAAAGAGAAAATTGTCACACACAATTTTATCTTCTATATATCAATTTTATGTTCTTGTCATCGCAGTATCGTCCGTCGAGTGCGGTTGTAGCATGGGTGACGCTTCTAGTATGGATCTGAGAGACCGCTGCGATATTTTTGCGCTCCGTTGTACATCAAGTGTGCGAACCGCCAAAACCAGGATACACAAACCAAGACGTCTCGACAATGACGAAAGAGTTTCTGTAACTAAGTTTGGATGCTGGGCCCGAGAGGCCGGCGCGTGGAGTCGATTGATCAATTGATTCACCTATAGTGCTGAAACCAGGTTGCCTTCGCAAATTGTGTAACAACTTCGGACTCTGAACTTTGTATATTATTGTGCTGAAAGAAGAATTGGTTTGTTTATTTATTTAACAGCCCGGCTAACGTGCGTGGTACGACACGATAAACTTTTCCCGTCGTATTATCTAAAATCCGGATTGGGGTTTGGAAGGACTCAGACAAAATTCATTATAAGTTATGTGTATTCTTGTGGATTGATGACAACCTGTGTCAAAAATCTTTGATATAATATTCAAAATCTATCGAGATTGAATACCATTTGATAAAAGTTGCAATCTTTTATGTTGTTTCTGATAGAAGATTGCATTGAATATTATATTTAAAAAAATATTTATGCTGTCAATCAGAAGTTACTAAATAAACTTATATTACACACTATTATTAGTATTAACGGGATTATCACCACTATTATGTTTGTTTTTACCTCGATATTTCGAAGCGGTTACACGCTCCATGGTCACGAGTAGACATAATCGTGGTGATAATCCCGTTAATACTAATAATTTAAGTGTTGTGAACAACCGCGAACATCTCAAAATATAAAGTTATATTATTTCCGTTACTTTTTAATGATAGCCAGTGGACAGCCTTATATGAAACAATAAGAGAAATAAAATTTGGCACGTGGAAAGCGAAAAATTTCTGTTTGGCTCAATCTCGGCGAACGTGCAGGAGGCAGGCAGCTTTTCTCTACTTGGTTGGCCATTTTGAGAACGTGTTCCAGTGGTACCACTAAAAATGTTGCGAGTTTATTGTTGCTGGGTTTAGGAAAGACTAGTGAAAGAATAAAACGCACCTACTTTTAGTTCAGTCATTGATTAAGGCTCGTATCCATAAACCGCACTGCACTTAACTCAACAATCGATCTAGTGCGTCGATGAGATGCTATTAGTATTGATTGACATTTGTTGAAACTCGCTCTTGAAATTGATCTCAAAGTTGATTATTATCTATAAATACAGACCTTAGATTGCATGGTCTAGGATTAAGATGTGAAAACAATAGTAACTGTAAGAAATAGAAATGGATGGAAATTATTGCAACTGGCGCTTTGCCCATCCCGTAAAAGATGTAAGTCTCATGGATGTATGAATGTGAAAAAAATAATCTGGAAAACGTATGATATTATAATCGAAACGCCAATGTTTTATGCCTAATAGCATTGTTTTTATTCCATCAAACGAACACATGCTAATCAATCGAAGCGAAACAGAAAAGCCACTTCAAATTAAATCATTCAAAAAAAGCTTTTATCCATCATAGCTGAGTTTGATCACAATCCATCTACCTCGAGACTCCCTAACACAGATTGACAGGGAATCACGAGCTTCCCATAAAAATATTCCTTCGTGTATGTACCTAATTAAGATTGATGAAGACAGGTGGGAATTATGACTGGGCTGAAACGGCTTTCACGAGAACATTTTTGTTTTTATGCCATTTGGCGTGGACATTTGGACGTATTGCTGGCAAGTATAATGCTTTTACGATAAGAAAAAGTTTCTTTAGATTGTTTTCACATTGATATACCGGCGTATAACGTCGGCATTGACACTTTTTAAAATGTTTTTAAGGAACACATGTCATTGACTAGTTATTAATTCATAGAAATACTTGAAGAAAATGTCAGTGGGTAAAGTAGCGGATAATCTAATGTTATGTGTCATCTTTAAAGCCTTAAAAATTCCTGTTATTTTAAAGGTAGTTAAAAAAACTGGCATCTGAAAAGATTTCAAATACGAGGTTGTCAAGGATTTCTTGAAAATGGATTCCTTTTATCACCTGCAAATAAATAATAAAGGCGGAATGTTTCTAGCACCAATAAAAACGTTTCCGCCAACGACAATTCAAGTAAAGAGCAGCTTTTATTCTGAATCCACTCAAATCGTGAAGATTGAAAAACAACGAAGGCGCGGGTCACGAAATTGTCCCGGAATTGTACAGGAACAACCCGGAATGCCCCGGACAATGCATATTGCTACAGGCGAGACACAGAAACTGCAGGAGGTTGGTAGAAATGTCAGAGACTTCGAATACAAAAGTTATTTAGTCATTACCTAAAAATATATTTCGTTCTGTGAAGTATAAATTGAGGACAGAGAAAAAGTAAAACAATTTCTGTCAAAAAGTGCTTGATACAAGGTTTTGTGATATAACTGTGGAATGGAGATACTGTAAAGGTTAAAATATTGAATTTATGTTGTTTTCATACTTATAGGCCAATTATTACACCAATTAATAGGCCATTATTGCACAAAGGAAATCGAAACTTTAAAACCGACACCTGACTTGTGACGAGTGGTCTCATCTTGTGATAGTTTTGTGTGGAAAAATTAAGTTAGGTAGCCGACCCCGACAGTGATACAAGATAAGGCAAGAAGAATAATGAGTTGTTCTGGAAAGAATGGATCGGGCTCAATCCACCAAGTATTATGCCAGTATCAAAACATTTCTAGTCTTTTCCTGTTCTGTGGACAATTTCGCTCCGCTGGCCGCCGCGTGGAGAATTTGCTCGCTCACTGATTCGCCTCGTAACCTGACTCAAGAAATTTTAATACCATTTTTGAGAAAATATTGAAATAACGTTTTTCGAAATTTAGGTCGCTTCGCAATATAAAATATAAACCAGGAACTGCTGCAATATTTTTATTACTAAGATCTGAGGGTAGTTAGTTATATTTTTTATGATTTACCTTTAAATATAAATATTGCCGTAATATTTTGTCCTTTCAATCCTAACTTAATAGCAAGATTATAATAAGAATCAAAATTACGTTTAATGACATGTAAGTTCATGGATTTGAGTCAGTTGGTATATAGAGAGTCTTTTATTAAATAAGGCTAGTGGTCACCTCATTCTGCCGTGGGAATAAGATGTTTTCCCGGCAAGTGTTATACATAAAAACTTTCCTATTGTTAAAAAACCTGCATCAAAATCCGTTGTTTATTTTTAAAGATTTAAGCAAACTTACATACAAACGCGAAAAGCTACTTTGCTTTATACTATGTACTGATTTCTAAATCGTATTTTTTATCTACGCTGCTTCTTAGTTTCAAATTGAACATCAGCCATTTTTGTTTGCAATAGTGTAGGGGAAATCGTATTACTCCGGTTATTATGACGATAACTCCATTTCCACGTTGAGATTCGCAGCGAAATAACGCCTGAACCGTCTTATCTGCGCGTTTCAGAACCGTGTTATAATTTTATTATACTCCTCCTCCATTGTCTTCAAACCTGAGCAGATTATGAATCCGTCTATAATTCCAACGTCTTCATCAGGGCTCGTTAAGATTCCGAAGTTTAGATACCAGTTTTATTTGACGCCCTAGTTTCTGCTTAAGATAGTCTGTGCTTTTGGAAATGGCTAGGTACATTTGTTGAATTCGTCCCTAAACTTTGACTACTCAGGCCGTTGTTTCTATCCTAAAATTAATCATTTCATTCTCCTTGCCTTATCCCGTTTCTTTGTCGGGATAGGCTTCCTAACCTAGGGGATTTCACGTGAAACCAAGTTTTTACATAGAGCGACTGCCATCTGACGTCTGCAATCCGAAAGCTAACCTAGCCTGCATCCTAGGTTAAGTCAAAGTCAAATGTCATCTGAATATTTTTTTTATTGGAATGTGAGTTTCATCACAATATTTTTCCTTCACCGTAAGAGCAGTCTGTAAATGTACGTGAGTAAAAACGCATTGGTACATGGCGGGGATCGAACTAAGACCAGTGTCCTAACCACTTGGCCATCGACGTCCTGTATAACCTACCCTAAAATTAATGTCATCATTTCATTGCTCGTGGGACTGCTGGACAAAGGTTTGAAGTGGCAAACACTGCGCCTATCCATGCGTGGCATCCTGTACCTTTTGACCTCATCCATCCTCGGTTCTACAAGCTATAAATTAGCGCCTACAGTAATTTAACACTCAGTACAAGTTAGGTGGATACCAAGTGGAATAATTTACGAGTCGTATAAGGCCACGCTAGGGCATGCGTACGTAATAATGAATTAATGATGAGCCATTAGAGCGAAAGGCAATTATCGAGGTGCGTGGGAAACGGAATACACGTCAACATGGTAGAAGATCATTATGTTAATATAAATGATGTGTTTATCTTTGTTTTTTTCCTTGAGTTTTTCCTTATGTGATGACACTTTTATCACCCACAAAAGCTTAGAAAGTTCGCTTTAATCAAACACTAGTATTTCTAGATACATGAATGCGTTACTAAATACTTACATACATCGCTCATCACACATTTATCCCTTACGGGGTAAGCAGATCGTCAACGGCCTATAAAATACGGTTATTATCGCAGTGTCTAACATTTTAAATTGAAGCCCACAAATGAACTAAATTAATTCTGAGCTTTGCCTCAGCAAGCATCGAATCGGTTGTTTGTATGGTAATGTTTTATCAAACCACTTGAGAATGAGTTGCGGTTGAAAATTTGATTGTTTTAATGATGATGATAGTATTATGATAGAGGTTCTCCAAAAATAGGTTAACTCGTTATAATATTAAATTTATAAATTCGTGTATTTCTTCCAACTCTCAAATGTAATATTATCCAAAAAATGTTGGAACATCATTATAGAAACATAAATTTGTTTGAAATGACCCATTTAATTGAAAAAAGAGCAGTCCTTTCAGAGCTTTACTGAAATAAAATTCTTTTGAATCTTTTTAACTGTGCATTCAGCCTTCTTTTCTCGCATAAAGTTTAGTTTAGCAAAACCGAGCTGCACTAAACTCCCAAATTGGAGTACATTGAAATATGTCTCACTGGAACGCAAATCTGTAATTCAGCTATTTATTTAATTGGGTCGTAGAACGATTTGGCGTCTTACATGAAAGGAGGATCACATATTTCAAGCTAGCGCATATACATTACAGTGCCTTACAGAAATTGGGAACTATATACCTATTTGAAAACCACCCCATCCTGTCGTGATTGTCGTCAAATAACTAACTAACTTCTCTGGCTCAGTGACCCGAAATGGATCTTGGTCTCCGAAACGAGCTAAATAACTGTACTCGCCAAACCAATTACTAAGCGTGGCAAGTATAGCAATACCTCCTAATAATGTCTGTCAGTAGAGATCCGATTTGGCTATTAAACTTCTCCTATCATATGAGACTCAAAGTCTAACGACCCGATGAAAACTGGTGTCAGAGCTTTTCAACCGCTTGCTACCAGTAAACCTCTGATATAGTTGAAATGATCATCATCATCACCATCACAATCGTTATTATCACATCAACCTATACAAATAGAAACCCACTGCTGGACGTAGGCATCCCCCAGGGTACAAGGTACGATCTTTCGCTTTCGCCATCCAGTCGCTACCAGGTTGCATTGATGAACAAAATATTGTATGAGCTGAAAACAAAATAGTAGCAAAGAGTAACGTTTCTAGTGCAATATAACTAGGTAGGGTTGGCAGTCGCGGTCCAATTTGCCTCTGTAATTGTACCGAGAGGGGGCAGCGACGTCGATTCACTTCTCACCGGGATAATTAAGCGACCGACAAAAGGCAGTATGCAATCTGACCCAATCTGTGTCGATGTGACATGGGGTTGGGAAACGAACTATCGATTTACTTTCTTTTTTCTCGATTTACACTCTTTGTTGATGAAGTTACGCCGTGTGATGCCAGATTAGAA
The DNA here is from genome assembly GCA_029255805.1 of Keiferia lycopersicella. Lineage (NCBI taxonomy): Eukaryota > Metazoa > Arthropoda > Insecta > Lepidoptera > Gelechiidae > Keiferia > Keiferia lycopersicella. Next base: position 18,223,725 of record JARACZ010000003.1, read on the forward strand.
TAGCATCACACCGTATCTTTCACGTGAGTGTCGTACAAAGCGACAAAGGTATTCGAGGCTTGATGTGTATTGTCATTTTTTTACGACATGTTGACAACCTGTTACTATGATAATACACAGTCTTCTAAAATTACCTCAAACTTCTTTCGGACGTGGCGTGAATGACGGTTTTTACGGCTGATATCGCTCTGCCTACCCTGAAAGGCAGTTACCACAATGCAGATGTGGAGCACCTAACCATAATATTATCTTTTCTGTATTGAGAACCAATGTTCACTTCGTTGTTTCCCCGGCAGTATAGCCGATTTGCACAAGTATACTCCTGACGCAAAAAACTGGCTAAAAGCCTCGGAAATAGATTGATCCAATGATGATCCAACTGTTCCAAGCAGGGATTATCTTACGTACGATATGATTAACTTCCTTCCTGGCCGTCAATAAAATGAAAAATTTTGATATTCCTCAACTATCGATATTTGCAGTTCGATAGTTGAATTAACGTCACTAGAGGTATTAGGTACTGTGTGTGATAGTGTGAATTGGATCGGTTTGATACCAAATTGGTTCACGTGCAGATAACCTTAGATGCTGATTGTTAGCTTTCATCCTCAATGAAGATGTTTTGTGTAAAAAAGTCAGTCTTTTCTGGGTCAAATAGTTCAGAAACATCAACTTTGTGAGTGCCCACCGAGAGTCGAATCCGGAACCTATACGCTACAGGCAGTCGCACCATTGCTGCCTTTATTCTACAGTATATAGTAAAAAATAAACATACATACCACCGACATTACAAAAGTATTTTCGTGTTAGCACATACATTTTTCCGTTGCAGAAAATTTGCGGAGAAGCCCGCCCAAGTCCCTAGATGTTAGCCGTCAGTCTGTACGTAAATCAGTCTTATTACTATTTCGGGCTTCTGGATTTAGCTGACGGGAGCTGACTGAGATTTATCCAGGAATAGTGACGCAAAAATTCTAGGCGACATCTGTGAGCGTGTACTATTTGCAGAAAATCATATTATTGTTGTTTTGACGGATGTGGATGGCACTTGTAGTTACATACGAAGCGTAGTTGTAGTTTCCAGTTTAGTTTCCATTGTGCTTGTTGAGAAGTGAGATAGAAATGTATGTTAAATTCTCTTAGTTATAAATTACTATTGAGGATACAGAACTGTATTATTAAAAACTTCAATCGCAACATCAATAAATTGACTGTCTCTAAGTGACAGTAAAATTTTGTAAAACTTGTAAAATTTTCTACTGGCAGGCTGGATTTGAACCACCGACCTTTGCCATTTGTACTGGGAACGATTCTTTCATTTAGACTACCGCAGCTCTCTCACAACCTGCGCAATTAATCAGCGAGTTTCGCCAGAAAATGTGAAAAAAAATGAATTCATCTAGACAGTAAAGTTTTACACGAAATCAATATTCAGCTCGAAAGACCTTTCTCTGAAGCAAAAATCCTACTTGACACAGCAAATGAAGGCTTGCATACAAATTAGCCGACACAGTTACACTCGTCAGCGAGTCACATTAAGAAAACACCTTTACTACGAGAACAGAGGGGTGCTTTTATACGTTCCCAGGTAAATGTTTCGTGTACTGTCAGTAACATACTAAGTTATCCAATTCATAGGTCAACTTATACTGGTAATTCATAGCACGTGTATGGAGAACCAGATTACATTGGTCTCTTAAATAACTCCATGTGGTGTTGTCAGTACAGCGCATTGGAATTAACAGTGCACAGCGACGTATTTTGTTAGGTTAATTGGATGAATGGCGACTAGCTTCCTCATTTCGTCTGAATTTACATACTGGAGTGACTTGGCTTGTTTTTAACAAGCGGTGATTTAGTATTTAATGGCCGGAGTAACTATGTAAATTCATGTGGGTGCTGATAAGGAAAACACGATGTAAAACAATTACCCAAGTCGTGATATTAAGTAAGTTTTCAAGGATAGTCCGAAATAAGTATGAAAGAAAAATTGGAATCCACGTACCTGCACGACGCAACTTATTAAGCGTATAAGTCAATTCTTTTTTATGAAATTTAATCTTTTTCATAGCACACATTGTTCATGTCACATTTTTTTTTGAATCCGAGGATATTTTAATTTACAGAAGTCGTATTCTGCAATTTCAACTGTTTCTTGCTTAGTTTATACCTATGGAGTGTGAAAGGCGTGTGATATAGACGTGATTTGTCAATTTATTCAAAAAATCTCTAATATCAACGTTTCATATAATTTCGTTTCAAATTTCATACAACTTTTGACTTCAAGGTTTGAATAATTCCTTTATTTGGTTAGAAGAAAAACTCAGAACATGCTCGTGACATTTTTGGCCTTTAGCGTTTCAAAACAATTTATGAATTCAATTTCACAAAGTCCATTACTTCCTTAGAATAAAATGAGAGCACAAAATGCCATAATAACTGGAACTGCCACCGAAATATTATTTGACAATTGAATGTGCAAACAGAGTAAGGGCCTTGTGAGTCATTTGATACCCAACTTATTTCCAAAGTAAACGGACATAGAGCGGTCTCCCTCAATTGAAATGAGCTGACGAGAAAATGAGATTCATTTGAAACTGCCGTGGTATTTACTACCAATTATGTGAGATTTTGTATACGCTATTGTACTGTGTATTGTCTAATAAAACAAAATAAATATATTTAATTAAATAAAATTATCTTACAAATTGCCTCATGTTGCTCGCTTATAAATAGCGTCACTCCGACTCTAAACAATCGAAACGTCCTTAGCGACTACTTATAGGAAAAATCCAGGAAATGAAAAGCAGCATTCTTATTCTTCTTTTCAGCATAATTGTGTCCACTGTTGCAGCATACTATGAAAAATAACACCTCGGATAGAGCTCGTCAATTTGCTTGCCAAGTTTTGAGAATAAACCTTCACTATAGCGAAACGGCTATTTCCAGGAGTGGACTATAAATTATAAACTGGTAACACACGTTAATTTTAACATGTACTATCATTAAATAGGGATATGGCATTGTATTTAAAAGTTCATTCATACGAAACTGGCTAGATATACAGGTTTATTTTTAATGCCGTGTGATGCCGGCTATGCCGTGTGATGCCGGCTTAGAATAGCATCACCCCACATCCTTCCCGGGGGTGTCGTAAGAGACGACTTAGGGACTAGAGAGTATTGGTGTATTGCAATTTTTAGGCGACGGGCTGACAACCTGTCACTATAGTGATACACATGTTTTCTGAAACAACCTTGGAAAACAATCCTCAAAAATGTCAGACGTGGCGATAGCAACCGTATCCTTACGGCCGTTAACGCTCTGCCTACCCCGCACGGGATAAAGGCGTGATATATGTATGTATGTATGTATGTTATTTTTTATATAGTAACAAACTTTGTGGGGTGCTTCTACTCACGCAAAAAAGTATTCTATGGAATACCCAATACTTTATTTTTTGCGATTTCGCAGGTGGCTCCATAGGAAAAGTTGTTCAGAATCATGAGTAGAAACGCCCTACAAAGTGCGTGTACTGACTAAAAAATAACATTGGATATAGATTAAATAACAAACAATCATTTATCCTTATTCGTTTATAATTTTATATAGAATTGGTAAATAAAAAGTCGATCGACGCCTTGGATGGAAAGCATTTTGTTTTTCGTAGCAAATATAACGCGGAGAGATAAAAGCAGTGCCTACAGATTGACATGACAGCTTGTATTGTTTTGAAATGTATCCCGAAAATTGTTTATGTACAGGCACGCATTGAGTAAGCAAATCCATGTCACATTTTATTTACGAAAAAGAAGAAATAAGAAAAAGATCTTAATAACATAAAAAATAATGACTCCCATTATGACACAGAAGTGGGAAGTATGTTTAATTGACGCTTTGTACCTACCTATTGTAATTCTGTTTTTGTTTGTATACCAATAAAATGAAAACTTGAATGGTATTGGCTATTAAACGATCTAATAGTAGTTTGACATATCACCACAGATTCATAAAATTTTACATACACACATACATAAATTCACGCCTTTATCCTTAGCGGGGTAGGCAAAGCGTTAAAGACCATAAAATACGGTCATAATTCATAATATTCTGCTACTCCCAAGACTACACCATATTAAATGGGATGAGGAATGTGACGAGATTATCACAAATCATGGGTCAATAAACCCTATTGGGTCGTTTGACGACTTGATTCCCCATACGAAGGAAGAAGACCATTTTGACAGACTCATTAAACAGACATATGCACAGAAAATCGTGCCAGTAAGGCATTATTCACACTTGACGCATAACGCAGCGCTAAAATAACGCATCCGTAACGCGGCGGTCGGTTAGATCAATGCCGGAAATGTAAATCCCCACACTTAAACCGCTCAACCACTGTCGACGCAGCTGCGTTATTTTACCGCAGCGTTGTGCGTTAAGTGTAAAAAAAGGTAATCATAATATGACTATAAAAATTACCATGAATCATGACTCTGTATAACACGATTTTTTACAAAGGAGCCCGCATTGTCAACATTACTTTTTGTCTCTTTATCAAAATATATGACATGTGAGCGGGATGTCAACGCACGCACGCTTCAAGACCTCCAAGAAGCAAACTCCAGAGCCATTTCCGTGGCCAAGTACTGGAAAAAGGTTATTTAAGTTCTTACCATCGACTCGATGAAGAAGAAGTCAACAAAAGTGTTGCCCTTTCTAGATCCCTTCTTTAAAAAATCGTGTTATACTAATACATTTTGAACCCATAAAGGGTTACACCTCGCAAGGTCATTTAAATCGACTTAATCATTGTCTGGAAACCAGCCCTACCTCCATCCGGCCCAGATTACTCCATAGCCCACCATGACGTGTTTCGTACACGCACCGGACAGTTTTGCGGTTTGCAACAGGCACCATACAAATGCAAGCTTCGACAGCTTTAATTTTATAAGACGACGTGTGCCTAGTATTAAGACTCGTACTTATAAACTGCACTCGACTCTGAGATCGATCTTGAGTACGACTTTGAGATGTTGTTAGTATCGAATGACATTGTCAAAATTGCTCTTAAGATCGATCTCAGAGTTGAGTGAAATTTATAAATACGGACCAATAACTCGCTCTGAAAAAGAAAGGATCCCCAAGTAGCCTCATGAATTTGACATCCTGCGTACGTCATATACCTAATTTCATAGACAGTCAAAAATAATATTGCGAATCCGGGATCTTTTGCATTTTTTGAGAACTCTTTGCCATAAAACTGCAACGAAAAAAAAACAACGCAAAACCACGCGGCACGTGTAAAAACCGAATTATCCGGCTCTGTTTCTGTATATTCAGCTATCAATCTTAATTACGCGATATTTTTCTTCGTTTTCCTTGTGTCAATCACTGTGATTGACGCCATTATGCGATTTCTCGCATTTATTCCGAGATATTTTTAGACAAAAAGCTTTGAGTACAGTCGGGTATTGTGTAATAAAAGCTAACAATTCAGCCGATGACGTATTTATTATGAGGGCTTTGTGATTGTTCATTTTGTTTTTAGTGAACTTTTGTAAAGTATGTATGACCATGAATACATACGAGTATCTATTACCTAGCACCTATAAGGCCTCTATTACAATGTAGCGCAAAAACGACGCAGCGCTAAAGTATCCGCCTGTCAGATCCATACTAGAAACGTCACTTCCGATACAAAAACTTCTCTCAACGCAGGCCCAACGCTGCGTTAGCGCTGGATCGTGCGTCGAGAGAGGATTTTGTGCAGGGGGTGACGTTTCTAGTATGAATCTGAGAATATACGTTAGCGCAGCGTTATTTTTGCGAGGTCATAGAATGCTGTATGTTTTTGCGTTTCCATGTCTGTCTGTCATGAACACCGCTAATCTCTTAAAGCTACGCAACTGATTTTGATACGCACATTTTAATAGACATTAGAGAGAAAGTTTTGTAGGTATATGTTAGAAATCTTAAAAAACTTTTCATTCCTACAGTAGAAAGATTAACATAAGTACGTCTATAAAAATAATATGTAGACTTTTAAATAATGCAGCTGCATAGTACACCCAGAGATAAAAAATAAAGAACAGATTCCCAGTAAGGTTCTATTTATTTCTATTAATTTTAATACCTGTCTAAATGTCTATAAAACTTTGAAATCATATTAGCACAAACTAAAAGTGAATTAAATGAAATGCTGCTCTATAAAACTTAATAAAAACTTCAAATTTTTTGGTAATATTTACTCTAACACAAATTCATGTCTACTTTCCAGCACCATTATTATCCAACTTGACAGCTATTGCATGTTATCTAGATAGTAAATAAATTACAAGACATTTAACATTAATACTGACATTTGATATGAATCAAGTTTGAAATATATATTTGACATTGAACAATATTTTAAGCAAATCTTGACCTTACATTATTAAAAAATGTGAAGCGAGCATAAAGATTCAGTAATCTATGATAAAATGTTAGTTTAGTCTGACTTTCAAAGGCCAAACTGTTCATTTGTAATCCAAATCTCAATCGTTCAAGTGAACTGAAAAAAAATGCTTTTGTGATAACAAAAACTTCAATAAATATTATTCTTTTCAAATACAAATTCGGACCGAACCGTTTACATTTGGCAAATAGTTTAGCTTACCGCCGCACCTAAATTTTACTGGGAACTTTTAGTACCGTTTTGTACCAAATCGATCGGAAAACACCGAGCGTATTTTGCAAGTGCAAAACACTGGCAAAAAGACAAAGAACGAACAAGAATGAAAGAGCAATTTGGACACAAAACAATTCGGAAACAAAGCTATTTGGGCGCCGCAAACATTTGCATGGGGAATGGGCAAATTTCAAGTAAAGTACAGTTTTGGTCTTGTCACACCTAACTGTAAGCCATAGGAATTGGCGATAGTAAAATTCGGATTCAGCTGAACGAACGCGGTAGTATCGACAATTGTTCAGGGTTTTAGAATTAAAGAGAAAAAGCTAAATTTATTTTGCGACGAAACGAAAAACCGCTCTTACGATTAAAAAAACTAACTACTCGGGCTTAGTAACCCGAAATGGATCTTGGCCTCGGAAACGAACTTCTTCCACTGATTCCTGTCCTGCATCACCTCCAACCAATTATTGTCTTGGAGATGGCGCGGGTCACTTATCTTTCATATCCTACTACAATTGTTTTATGTGAAAAACCATTCATAAAACTATAATGACCCTTACTTATTCTACTTCATCTATCTCACCACAATGGTTTATTTATGGCATTGAATCCAGTTGCTCTGTTGCCGGCTTAGAATAGCATCACCCCATTTCTTACACGCGTGAGTCGTAAGAGGCGACTAAGGGACAAAAGGGTTTCATGTGTTACTACTTTAGGCGATAGACTGACAACTCCACTAGAGTGATACACGATTCACCTGAAAGAGCTCTAAATATTAAAATTTGTCAGAAGTGGCAATGGCGGCCGTATTTTTGCGGCCGTTGACGCTCTGCCTACCGTCAAGGGATAAAGGATGTGATATGTATATGTAAGTATAATGTTTAATCCAGTGTTTTCATCCCTGTTAACTCAAGATTCCGCTGATAGTACAAAACATAGAAAAATTATGTTACAAGCGTGAGGCCGTTTGAAAAGAATTTACTGTTGAAACGTGTCTTTCCTGGTAATGAAGCCGTTAAGTTACTGAGAGACTGATCATTAAACTTACTGTGTAGTAAAAGTGTTTTACGTTGTTCGAGGTGAAAAATATTCCGCAATTGAATTTCTCTCTTTTTCTGTGGGACACCAAGTCAACGGACGACTCAAAGTAACCTCACGTCAGAACTTTTGAAACACTTTAAATAGTAGTATGGCATGGTTATTTTATAAACAATGTTATTAATCATACAGTAGCCAAAACGGACAGTTTGACGTGCCCTCCAAAACACGGTAAGCTTATTTCTATTCTAACACTCAGGCTCAATATGTTACGCTCTAACCAAACTGGGAACAATTCCAGATAGAGTCAATCCCCTGGGAATCGAACTCGGAACCTGCAGGACCAACGGCCTCACTGTGGCCTTACACAGAGGCAGTTCCCACAATTGAATAGCAGACTTCGGGGGAATTTTTAATTCAGCATTGTTATACCGTTTATCTTTTTCTCGTTTATTTCATTACCTACTGTTTTTCATTTCACTTTGACCTATTAAATTTTACGTTTCTCTTTTAAAAGGGAGTTTTTTTGTGTATTGCTACACGTGTCGTTTAAATGTGAATACAATTGCTTTATTACCTTTTAAAATGAAATGTTTTTTACCGTGTTATGAATTAAATTATATTTTTATGTTTTTGATTGTATGTGTATGTTTTTGTACAAAACAGCGGTAAAAAATAATCTGGTCTGGCTAATAGCAAAGAATACTAACTATAGCTACCCGCTCTAATATTCATCTATCATCATCATCATCATAGAGTGCCATCATAAATTGAAGTTCCGAGGTCAGCAAATAGAGACTCTGACGGTCTGCCCTTTTCAACTGATAGTACTAAAGTCTCGGATGTGTAGTTTGTCCAACTTAGTCTAGTCTTCTAACGCATGACGCTTTGCATTGTTAGCGCATCCGTAGTGCATGTATCTGTCTTATATAAGGAAATTTAAAATTCTTCATATTAAAACCTGACGTTGACGAAGCGCCAACGAGTGTAATTGCGTTGAGTGTAACAGACGCATCTATTGACGCAGCTTCATGCGTTGGACCTGCGCCAACGTCGGGTTTTTGTATGGAAAATTGGAAATTTCCTTGCATCTGGCAGACGCTTGCGTTACGGATGTGCCTAAATCGGACTCAATTGTGTGTTTAGTTCGAAAACCACCTTAATGCTAGCATTGTGACCTCATATCCACACTTAGGTATCAAACAAACCGCTCAGCTCTCCCCCGTACCACCACACCCCACGCAATAGATCGCTCCGTAACGGTATCGTGCCCACATCGCGAATGGTAATGAAGCCACCATCCAGTAAATATGCGTCTAACTGCCCCATCTAGTCGCTACTTCTACTGGCTCTACTGCTACCTGCCGACAGGGCCGCATTCAGATTGTTGGACTCTCATCAAGTGCTTTTTTCTTCACAATAAAACTACTATGTTTTAAGTTGTATTTATAACTAGATTTTTACAAAACAGATTTTTAGTTTGAGTAAATAAGGCTTTCTTATTCATCGAGTTGACATTGCCTGACAATAAAAAGCAAAACAGTAAATGACTTTAAAAGGTGACCTTTAGGTATATAGAGTTTTGCTTTTTTGATAACCAACGCAGTCCAAGTAGCTCTTCTTTGGCATTTTGTCCCGCACTATATAAGAAGACTAATCTTGTCATTTATAAAAATACATACATAGATATATGACGCCTTTCTCCCTTGCGGCGATTGCTGCCGTAAGAATACGGCAGCTATCGCCACGTCTGACATTTTTGAGGATTTATTAGTTTTGTTTAACAGCTAAGAAGTGTAATTGAAACATTAAATTAATGTCAGAAAACTTATGATTTCAAATTAGTGGCTTAGTAGTGTTTTTACATACATACAAATATCACGCCTTTATCCCTTACGTGGTAGGCAGAGCGTTAACGTTTAATGGTGTTTTTATCTCCTAGATATTTATGAAGTGTAGGAGTTCTTACCCTTAATCCGCCCCACAACACCTAGCCGTAACGAGCTTTTTTCTAAAAGAGCTTTTAATAATAGCACGTGGAAAATATGTTAAAAGTTCACGTGGGTACATGTAAAATACTAGAAAAGATTCACCGCTAATGTTACTTTAGAATTCCTTTTATGTAGAATACTTTTTTTACATTTATCTCAGTTTTCGAAAAAAGGTATTTTGTAGTTGCTGAAAAAGATAGAATTGTAGGTGATTTTGGCATTTAAATGTTTTATGGATAAGTATCACTTAAAATGAACATCGTATTTTTATCAAGTACCTGTAGTATCCATTTACATATTTGATATACTTTAGAATTTTGTCTTAAATCATAGAAAAACATTTTAATATAGAGATAAAACCATGATTATGTTTCATATTCACAATATAATATTAATATTCAACACATATTAGCATACAAACGACTTATCATAATCATACCTACTCATTCTCTTTGAACTAAACAAAACTTTTATATCCATTACCTGTTAAACTAAATACTTTCCTGACTCACTTCTTTTTTCTTCTGATGAGAGACACCGTGTCGTCCAATGACCCGATGAACCGTGGTGTCAGAGTTTCTCTAGTCCCTAATACAAGTAGCAGGCATCTAACGTGGTTGTGTAACGACTGCAATCTTTGTAATCATAGACAGACACTGGGACCGACGGCTTAACATCAGAGGGCAAGCACAGAACCATATTTCATTTTGAAAAATCCGAAGCCTGCAATGTCCTCATAAGACTATAAATAAAAAAAGTGATAAATATGTACTTTGGTAGTGCTACACCGAGAACTGAACTCGGATCCTTTACGTCGCAGGCCGTCGCAATACCACTGCGCCAAATCGACCGTCGGTAGCGAACTTGAACACTCACACCGTAATGTATATGAAATTCGTTTGTAACGTTGTATGAGATATAATTATTGTTGGGTCTAAAGTACGGTGTTGCGTAACACGAGATATTGCTGTTTTCACTTTAGACACGTCTTTATAATGGGCATATTAAGGTAGGAAGGTACAAGAAGTATACCTAGATAGGTAAGTAAGTAAAGACAGGATTTTTGGCATACATTGGAGGTAGAGAATATTATTAACATCGAATTTTGATAAACTTACTACTTCTTCTAACTTTTCTTAGATGACTTAATTGTCCATACTAAAACCACTCAACCGCTGTCTAAGCAGCGCTATCGGGAGAGACGTTTCTAGCATGGATCTGACAGACCGTTGCGATATTTTAGCGGTCCGTCGTGCGTTAAGTATGTGATGCGCCACATGGCTCTATAGTAAACACTTTTCGATTTCATGGTCTGCTCTTGCCACAAAAGTTTTTATACATCGTCCCTTCATTCGGTATATAGTAAATACTTATAATATCTATTACTCACCTACTCTCAAAACAGAAGCCAGCACTCAAGGCCATTAAGTTGCCCCAAGTATCAAAATAATAAGGTTAGAACGTTCTCACACAGACACGCAGGATTCTAGTCATGAAAGAGAACCGGGCGATGTATCCGGTACAATGATTGCCGTGTATCAAGAGGGGCGTACTTTGGTGCCGTGTGATGCCGGCTTGGAATAGCATCACCCCACATTCTGCCCGTGATTATTGGTGTATTACAATTTTTAGGCGACAGGCTGACAACCTGTCACTATAGTGATACACATGTTTTCTGAAACAACCTTGGAAAACAATACTCAAAACTGTCAGACGTGGCGATAGCGACCGTATTCTTACTGCCGTTAACGCTCTGCCTAACCCGCAAGGGATAAAGGCGTGATATATGTATATATGTATGAACATTCTCACACACACGCAGGAAATTCTAGTAATGAAACTGAATCGCGCGATATATCCGGTACAATTATTGCCGTGTATCGACAGGGGCGTATTAGGGGCGCCTATGTTTGGAAAATCAATTTCTAAGTCGGAAATGTAAGGAAAGGAAATAATGAAATACGATTATGTATCGTAAAAGACGTTACTGGGGAGAGGCTTCAACGTTTTTTTTTTAATATCGCACACATATCACGCCTTTATCCCTTGCGGGGTAGGCAGAGCGTCAACGGCTGTAAAATACTTCGCTTTCGCCACTTCTTACAAATATTAAGGGTCGTTTTAGATAAGCCGTGTATCACTATAGCAATATGCTGATCGCCTAAAATTAACACATGAAATACGACACGCATAGGAAAGAAATTGTGTGTTTCTTTTCTAAGCCGGCATCACACGGCATCATCGCCACATCTTTTTCATAGAGAAATAAGCCTTTTCCATGTACAAGTTGCAAAAGGCACCTATAACTACACCAACGCATTTCTAACAGCAATTATAGCTCCGACGCACTTATAGCAGCGTTTATCGTACAACGCAGCACTATCGTACAAAGTAGCAATTTAAAAGTACTCAGACGTTCTTGACACCTCGGTTCAACTTATTATTCACTTGTACACGAGTATGCAGACGTATGACGTAGCTACGGATAATAGGATGGAGAGAGGGGTTTAAAAAAGTTGAAAAAAGAAATGTAAAATGTTTGATTTGTCGCGGTTGTTTACACTATTCATTGTTTTCTATAATTTTAACGGGTTCTTACCGACGATTTTTTTTTGTTTTGAGTTGCCTGTCTATATTTCGAGGTTGTGCCAAGCGTCATAATTACTAAACTGGAGTATCTGTGGGTGGTTGCTAGGGGCAAACATATCTGTCCAACCTTCTTCTTATTCGTTGGTAAGAACCCGTTAAAATTAAAAGTATAAAATAGCGATTTTGAAATATGCTATGGCATAGAATCATAGTAGATTAGAAATTTTATCTTGCTTGCATGCGACATTGGCCCCGGGTGACAGTTCTGTTTTTTCGAGTGGGACACCGAGTCGACGACCTAAAGAAACTTAATGCGTTTACAATAAGTTCATAAAATTTTGGTAAGAAATAGAAACATATGTCTTTCATTATAATATTGACATCAAAAAGATAAATGTAAAATTTATTTCTTTGAAATAAATTAGTTTTGCGATTGTGTTTGAATTTTCCGTGACAGTTAATATTACGGTATCTGACAGATATCAGCAAATGTACGACAAAGTATTTGTGAATCATATTGCCAGGTGCATTAGAGTTAAGATATCCATAAGCAGAAATAGGGTGATGCTATTTGAATCCATCACTACATGGTATAACCACGATTTAGTTTCCTTTTACAGTACTTCACAGAGCACATAAAGGGCAGCCTCGTGTAACGAGCCTCAATTATCTAATTAGCTCTTTGCTAGGCGCACTCGCTGTGTCAGATTGTGGAGTATTAAAATATCATTAAATTTAGACTAGAATCAAAAATGATTTTTAAACTTCACTAGTGGACGCCCGCGGCTCCATTTGCGTAGATGTCGGTTTTAATTCCGTAGCATCCTACAGTAACATTTTTTCGCAATAACAACTGACCTATGTGTTAATTTAAGTAACCGTCTATCTGTGTACCAAATTTCATTACAATCGATCCTGTTGTTTTAGGGTGAAGGATTAACAAACCAACAAACATACACACTTTCGAATTTTTAGTAATACAAAAAGATAGGTCGATAATTGATATTCAATCAGCGATACTAATCAAAATTCAAAAAGAGTAAAAATACATTTAATTATAAATGGAAATAAAAAATTCAAAAATTGACAAGCGTCGACCGGGAATCGAGCCTGAACACATGGGTTCTCAGCTACTGAGCTATCGATGCACCGGTCAACCCATCAATTTTTCAGTGTCTTGATACTCGTCTCGAAGTGACGATTTTAGCGACATCTAGTGTATTACTTTTTACATTTTACTTACCTTTTTTATATTGAATTAAGATTTTTTTTATTACATGGTAAATAATTATCAATACTATCTAATTATAATATCTACATAATAAAAAAAACTTTCTTCCCTCGTTCCTTCGCAATCAGCTGTTTAAGGGCATTAACTAACTTCCTCAAACTAATTGGTGGCGTAAACAAGACCGAGCCTCTTAATTGAGCCTCTTCATCTAGCAGCAGGTAGCTGGAAATTAACTCTCCTTGTGATCAGGCTGTTATCTACAATAATATAAGAGGTTTTTTTTTTTTTTTGTTAAGGACTGTAACAATTTGAATAAAGAGGAAAATAGTTTTACTACAAAAAAGAAATTATAAAGTATGTAACATTTTCTAAGGCAGACCACGTACTTGACACACGACGAAGCGCTAAAATATCGCAGCGGTCTGTCAGATCTATAGAGACGTCACTCCCCAAACTAAAACCGCACTCGAAGGACGACGCTTTGATAGCGCTGCGTCGACAGCGGTTGTGCGGTTTTAGTATGGGGATTGAGAATTCTAGTATGGATCTGACAGAACGCTGCGATATTTTAGCGGTCCGTCGTGCGTTAAGTATGCAATCCGGTTTATTGGGTGGCAACTCGAGAACAGCTTAGCCCGACAATTTGGTCCTTATCTGGACACTCATCATGTCCCAATTCCGAATCTCTCAAATATTAATAACTCTAATACTAAAACCGTACTCGACGGACGACGCTGCGCTAGTTCTGCTCCATCGTGCGTTACGTGTGCGATCAGCCCAAATTATTATATACCACCAACTAACCAAACATACACAGTCATTATAGAGAGCGATACAATCAAATCGATTAGCTACAACATTTAGTGCTACGCCGTAGACATAAGCTACGAGTTGCTACGACTCTGTGAGACCTAAAACTATTTCAAGGTTGCCATTGACTGATGATACTCGTACTTGCGGTATGGTGCTGACTTAGAATAGCCTCACTCCATTTTCTTCATGCGGGTGTCGTAAGAGGCGACTAAGGAATTCGATTGTTTCATGCCATAACAACTTGGCGATTGGCTAAATAGCCTGTCACTTCAGCAGTGATACCACCTACTAAGTAAAAAATTAAGGTACCTCTAGTTTAACGTAACCTCTGTAACAAACCATCTCTCAACACCTCTAAACAAAGTAAATAATATAAAGTAATAAATTGGCAGTTTTGTCCTTCTAATATTTTTTTTAACATTTTTTCGCAGACACACAAAACCAAATAGATTTTGGTTTACTTTAAGATTTTAACTCATTAAGTAAGTTTTTCCATTTGCACCACTTAAGTCTAAGTAAGAGCGGGGCCTTCTAATACAAGTATTAAATACTTAAAAGAAGTACACCAAAATATGTGTACTGTAATATTATTTTGTAAATTAAATAAACATTTTTTTTTTCTGTCAATATTGTTATACTGTTTTTCTATGTTTATCTGTATTCATAATCTAAATTGTCTCTTTTCCGTTACAGGTACGTTCACACAAGAGTACATCCTTTGTAAGTAGCTTTTAAAATAAAACTCCGTACTCACACTGTACGAGGATATAACGTTATTATCCAACGTCGTCTAGTTTATCATAAAATGCAATAATATTTGTAGCGGTAAGGAATTTCGCACACATGCCTGATGACATTGCGGCTATTGGCTAACGTAGAAATGACAATTTGAAACAGCGAGGTCACTGCAGGTTATTTTAGCTCTAGGGGGTAAATTTGGCCCAATATTTTTATTTTCTATCATTCCGAAACCGTATATATTTTTATTTTCTATCATTCCGAAAACACATATATATCACGCCTTTATCCCTTGCGGGGCAGACAGAGCGTCAAGGGCCGCAAGAACACGACCACTACCGCCACGTCTGACATTTTTGAGGATTGTTTTCTAAAGTTGTTTCAGAAAACATGTGTATCACTATAGTGACAGGTTGTCAGCCTGTCGCCTAGCAATTGTAATACACCAAAACTCTCGAGTCCCTTAGTCGCCTCTTACGACACCCGCGGGTAGGATGTGGGGTGAGGCTATTCTAAGCCGGCATCACACGGCATCGGAAAACACAAGATAGTTATACCTGAATATGTTAGATGGTAGTATAAGCTAGTGAATAAATGACAGTTTGGAAATAGCCAATAATTGTGCTTTTTTTTTCAATTTGTATCCAAATTGCTAGAGGGACAATAGATATAAAGTAACCCGCAGTAACCGGTACTTAAAAACTGCGTCTATTCGGTCTACTGGTGCAAATCTCTAAAGCATCGGTATTTTGAGTGTCTTACGACAATCTGGTATAAGTCTCATCCTTTATGCGTAGCTTCTTTGGCAGAGAAATTGGTAAACTGTAGGTATATAGTTATGTAGTTTAGTTCAGTTTTTATGCTGCCCGCGTAACAGTGCATCGAAATATAAAAAAGAACAGTATATTTTCAAAATAAGTAGGAAACCCATTCGATTCAGGTAAATAAGCGTCTTACCGTAGAAGTACGAAAATCATATCGAATTGCCGTAAGACATCTTGCAAATTTCCACCAGTTGTCTGTATAGAGAAATGGCGCGTTAATCTATTTGCGTCAAAAATTCGGATGATCTTGTGGTCCGTGTGGTAGCCGGCTAAAGTAGCCTAGCCGTATGACTTAATGCACTTAGGTGCCTCTACGGTACGCGGTAAGGCTTTTTGGCATTTTCTGGATATATTTACACTGTTTTGGCTGCATAAAAATTGTTGTGGCTCCTACTGGGCTATGATAAATTAACTATAACTAACAATTTCGGAATTTTTTTTTTATTACATAAACCTGCGAAAAAAAAATTCAATATTTTTACAATCATATTGTGAAATATGGTAGTTTTTTTTTATATTATTATGTTTGTGAAAAAAACGTTGATACACACCAAAAAAAAAAAAACATTAAAATTTTATACTGTCACACTTAAATAACTATGACATCAATGATTTTTCACGCAGCTTAACAATATTTCATTACATTAAAAAATTTTGATTGTACAGAATTTAATTCTAATCCAAAAGTATTTTGATAAAACTATCACCCTTAACGTTAACAGCCACAACAGTCCACTCTTGGACAAGGGCCTCCCGCTTGGGAGTATTGCCATACTCATCACGATTGGCAGGCGGATTTGCGAGCGCAGTGCAAGATGTTGCATTCACAGGGAACGCTGCTGCCCATTTTTTACTCGGTTTTTACGACACCCACGGGTGGATTTGCTGTGATGTTATTTTAAGGACAGAGATCAGTAGGGAAAGCTCATTTCGGAGGCCAAGATCCATTTCGGGTCACTGAGCCACAGAAGTTAGTTTTTTAGTTAGGCGGATCGCACACTTAATGCACGACGGAGCGCTAAAATATCGCAGAGTTTTTTCAGATCCATTCTAGAAATGTCAATCCCCATACTAAAACCGCTCAAGCGCTATCGCAGCGTCGTCCGTCGAATGCAGTAATAGTATAGGGAGTGACGTTTCTAGTATTTATCTGACAGACCGCTGCGATATTTTAGCGCTCCGTCGTGCATTAAGTGTGGAATCCGCCACCACACGGCTGAATATCACCTACTATATTTCACCTGCTAAATTCATTTTCTACCGTTCGTTTCACGGATATAACCAAGTTCACAGCGCGATTCAATGTGTGTGGAAAAAGAGAACTTTTGATTCAATAAACTTATACACCGCTAACACCCAGCAGACACGAAAGTTTTATAAAAACACGGTAACATATCTCGTTAGAAACTTCCGCGCCGGTTGTAACTGGCAGCACGATGCGCTGATTTTATAAAACTATAGATATGCTTTTAGAAATTAGAACACTGCATTCTTTTTTCAAATGTGTTTCAAATTCCAATAAGTTGATGAAGTTAATATTGTAGCAAAGGAAGCATCTATGCCGCGGGCTGCGAGGCAGTTTGAAAAATTATGTATTTGCATACATACATACATACATACATATATCACGCCTTTATCCCTTGCGGGGTAGGCAGAGCGTCAACGACCGTAAGAATACGGTCGCTATCGCCACGTCTGACATTTTTGAGGATTGTTTTCCAAGGTTGTTTCAGAAAACATGTGTATCACTATAGTGACAGGTTGTCAGCCTGTCGCCTAAAAATTGTAATACACCAACACCCTCGAGATTAGGCTTATGATTATGATTATGTATTTGCCTAGAAGTAAATTAGGTTTAATTACTTCAACTTTAAAAACTCTTATAGTAAAATCATTACTAGAAGTAGTACGTAATAAGTAGTATCTGTTATGTTGTTTTTCTTAGTACGATTGTCCTCTATTTTACTTGTGTGCAATAAGCAGTTAAAAAAATAATGACATCAAATAGGTAATTCCCGTCCCTGTGCAAGTTGTTGTGTATATGCTTTATTTAAGATGTAAAAATATTGGCTGAAAATATTTTAATGGGTAAACCAGTCCATGAAAGTGAACAGCTTTTTCCAAGGTCGAAATAGGAAAAAAAAAAACTTTGAACCACCCATACAAACTGACTCAGTCAGTCAGTCGGCTGTTACATTTCGTATGGGAGGTCCAAAAATTTTCAACCAATGTTCCTTGGGGAAAGGTGTTCAGCTTCATGGACTAATATGTTTAAACTTTGTATAAAAATTATGTGACCGTAATAAAAGCACGCGTGTTCCCATTATGTAACTACAACAATATGTAAACAATATGTAAACTACAACAATTATGTAACTACAACAAAACAAAACTACAAAAAATGTTAGTATCCTGTATTGCATTCCGTCTTACCTCGAATAAAAACTGACGCAACCAAAGCATCCTGAAAAAAAAATGTCTAAAAAGTTGAAACAATTTATGGTTATATCGATAAGATGCGTGCAGAACACGTGCTTTCCGGGGCTCGATCTCGATAGCGGGAAGAAAGAAAGCCATCGTTCCCGGTTCTTTCCGAGGTGGGGAGCATAAATTATTGCAAGTTAGGGTTGCCATGGCAACGGAGACTTTTAACACGGGTGATGGAATAATTTCAATTGAAAAATGATGATGTTTCGGCAAGACCGGAAAAACTTGACATCAATAGAAATTGAAAAAAATATTTGTACAGCGCAACAGAAACAAATCTCTCTCTCTCTTTCTTTTTATGTAGGACACCGAGTCAGTAGTAGCAAATAAGTAATTAATTATATCGCTTTATTGCACAATAAGAAATAACATAATACAGGATATATATTAAACTAAGAAATGCTCAAGTGTGCTAAGAGCGATCTCTTACAGGCAACCTTTGGGAAGAGAAAATAAACACAGAAACAGAAAGCAGAGTCCAAAAATAATAAATAAAGAGGTACCAATCATTACCTTTAAATTTTTTTTTCTATTATTTTTGTATACAAGAAGCTGTTTGTTTATTTCTCTCTCTATCTCCTTTGTTTATTCTATTGAAAATATTCCTCAACAAATATTCTTAACAACATTTACAAAAACGTATACGATTTGAACAACCCTAAACGATATTGAAAATGCCTGAATGTAGCTTGCATTGAACGCCCAGTACACTAGTATCTGCTATGTAAATCGACATTATTGGCCAACCTACACTGGGGTAGTTATTTCATGTTTCTAGCTTGCTAGTTTATTTTTGAAATATAAAATGGTATTTTGATAAAACAAGTGTCAGGTTTAGTTTGGTGTAGCATTTTATTTTATCACTAGATAAATAATGCAAAATTGTTTATGCTGTTGTTGCCTGATCAAATCACATTAAATAAGTACACAAATAAAATGCCGTGTGATGCCGGTTTAGAATAGCATTACCCCACGTTCTTCCCGCGGGTGTCGTAAGAGGCGACTAAGGGACTCGAGGGTATTGGTGTATTACAATTTTTAGGCGAGAGGCTGACAACCTGTCACTATAGTGATATACATGTTTTCTGAAACAACCTTGGAAAACAATCTTCAAAAATGTCAGACGTGGCGATAGCGACCGTAATCTTACGGCCGTTAACGCTCTGCCTACCCCGCAAGGGATATAGGCGTGATTTGTGTTGTGTACAAATAAAATTCTATTCCTAAACGGTTACCGATCATTATTTAGACCTCCAGGATTGCCAACGACTCAATATTTGAATTTAGATTGATATTAAATTAATGATTGATTGTTTGGATTAGATATGACATCTTGCTATAAACAATGTAATGACATCTAGCGTTGATAATCTGTCATATCACATTTATTAAGGTAATTTTTAAAATGTCTTGGACATCCACACGAAAACAAGAATACGGTATTGCAATATTTTGAAAAAGATATATATAAAACCGCATGTACATACGGCGTTGGACCTCTTTGCGACATATGACAGCAAGCGTATGGATAAAAAGCGTGATCACACTCTGTGGTTCCTTTACAAAAGAAAAACAAGAGTTTTACGGTTTTGGTCGGTTGCAGAGGCGAGCTCAACGAAGCGGACGACTTCTCACATTCAGGCGAGTGCAGTGCATGTTCACATCGACTAACTATTTAAAGGGAAACCTCCCTTTGAAGCATGCTTTGTGTTTTGATTTAACCTTAGCAAAAAAAAAACGGTTCTCTGTAACATCAGTTTACTGGCGATAGTTGAACGTGACAACGTCATGAGAAAATACTGTTGGAATAGTTGCATTTTTTCCAAAGAAACATTTGAATTTATTTGTTTCATAGATATACGCTGCCAAACGCGGAGGCCGATCGTGCCTCTTTGTCTCTAGCTCCGAGCCCTTGCTTGCACTTCTAGCCTTAAATGGAACGCCTCATAGCTAGCTAATGTCTCAGGGAGAGGTAACGTCGCATGAGTCATGTTTTTTAGTGCGCGAATTATGTGACGTTGTCACGAAAGCTTTGACATCATACTTTATCGATTACTCAATGACTCGTTGACTCACTAATATTGGACCAAAAGGTTAGTACTTTTTTTCAAACAAAAAGCAACAGATTGAGTCGGTTCCACCGAGAGGCGAGCCCAACGAAGCGACTTAGCGTTCACATTCAGACGTGTTCACATCGACTAACTATTTAAGGGGACGTTTTGTGATACAACAGGGTATTTTAATGTAGCTTCAGTTTTTTTGAGTGATAATTTGAATAAGAATTTAACGTGTAACGTTACGAAGACAAGGTCCAGCTCGTTTCAACTTCAATTCGGATCATTAAGAATGGAAGTGTCGACCGTTTATACACTTAACGCACAAATCAGAAGCAGCGCTAAAATAACGCTGCGTAACGCATGCGTCTGTCAGACCCGTACTAGAAACGTCTTTCCCCTTATTAACATCGTTGACGCAGCGGTTTTAGTATGGGGATTGACGTTTCTAGTATGGATCTGACAGACGCATGCGTTACGCAGCGTTTTTTAGCGTTGCGGTGTGCGTCAAGTATGAGCACGGCCTAATATACAGGGTGTTAAAGTAAATGCGTGCCATAGCTTCAGGGCAGTTCCAGTATCGATAAACGAATCCAAAAAAAAAAAAATTCTTTAATTTTTTTTTAAAACAACAACCTTGAAAAACAATCCTCGAAAATGTCAGTCGTGGCAATAGCGACCGTATTCTTACGGCTGTTATCTCTCTGACTACCCCGCAAGAGATAAAGGCGTGATATATGTATGTATGTATGTATGTAAATATACAGGGTGTTAAAGTAAATGCGTGCCATAAAGTTTAAAAAAATTTTTTTAAAGAATTTTTTAATATTTTTTTTGGGTTCCTTTATCGATACTGGAACTGCCCTGAAGCTATGGCACGCATTTACTTTAACACCCTGTATAGTATTTTACGATAAGAGAAACATTTACATATGTATGCTGCATACTAATTGTGAGAAAAGGGCACCAAAACCAATGCAGACCCTTAAGCAAAACCAAATTTCCGACTGGCTATTTCGAATTTCACAGCTTCACAACGGAATATTGTTTTGTTATCAAGTTTTGCGTTGTGTATGACGGTACTCGGTAGAAACCCTAACGGCTGTAGACACTTTTTAAAAAATTGTATTTGGAAATTTAATCAGTTTTAAAATTTGTGTTTTTGCTGTACCAATAATCTGTAAAATATAGGATGATTCCTGTGATGTTAGTGACCTTGGAGAAAATGCTGTGACATACGGTCCATTTTCCATAATAAATAAAGGAAAATGGACCTTATGTCCTAGCATTCGCTCCAAGGTTATTAACGTCACAGGGATCATCCTGTATTTTACAGACTATAAGCATGAATGTCATCCTCAAAAAAATGTCAGACATCGCGATTGCCACCGTATTATTACGGCTGTTAACGCTCTGCCTACCCCGTAAGGGATAAAGGCATTATGTATGTACACACATCAAAAAAAGTTCGTGATCACTTGGAAAAGTGGTAATATTTTTTATTGTGAAAGAATAAAACTCAATCACTTTTTATTTAAATTTAAAAATATGAAATTTAAATACAAACGATTTCGTAATTCAAATGTTTTTTTCATATAAAATGACTATCAACCCTTGCTTGCTACCATTCAGAAATCTGACTTAGTCGCAAATTACGATATTTTCAATTTATTCACAACAAGTTTAGTTGGTAACGATGCCGAGAGGATTAACAGAAGTTTTACGAGCCAGAATCCTAACTTTAAGTTGAGAAGGCTATTCCACGAGGGAAATATCACGCAGAGTTAATGTATCCCAAGCCTGCGTGGTGACCACGTTGCAGAGGTATCGGGGCATGGAAGATTTAGCTGACCGACCTCGCAGTGGTCGCCCAACTGTGCTTGCTGCAATTCAGAAGCGCTATATCAGATTACTGGCTGCCCGTGACCCAACAATGAACGCTACTAAAATAAAAGCAGAACTGCGAGCTGCCACCGGTCGCGAAGTTAGCACCCAAACAATTAGAAATTGCTTACACCAAGCTGGATTACGAGCAAGGAGATCCTAGCGAGCACCTTTGAACTCACAGCAGCGGAAACGGCGCAGTTCGCGATGGGCTAGGCTCCGTCAAAATGAAGAAATTGAGGACGAAAGCATTTGGCAGAACTGCCTCTTTGTTGACAAAACGCGGATTAGTACGCATCCAGATAACCGACGTGTCCGTGTCTGGAGAAGACCAGGCGACTCTGAAAGGCAGAGAACTGCCACTGGGACCGTTCAGCAGGGCGGGAATTCGGTGTCCTTTTTGGCCGGTATAATGATTGGGGCTAGGACGCCCTTAATTTCGTATCAAGGCACCATGACTGGAGCTATGTATAAAATTATTGCAATCGATGGATACGTCAGACCATTCCGCATCAACCACGGGCGCCAATTCATAATGGTAGATGATAATGCGCCTGCACATCGAAACGGACGTGTTGATGCTGCTCTCCAGCAATACGACATCACCCGGTTAGACTGGCCTGCCGGCTCACCCGACTTAAACCCGATCGAGCATGCGTGGGACGCTCTTAAGCGATCTGTTTGGAATCGTCAGCCACCTCCTCAAACAGTGGCAGAAATCAGGGCAGCTGCTATTGAAGAGTGGGACAGGTTACCACAAGAAATGCTGGATAACTTAATTCTTAGCATGCCCAGAAGGGTTTCCGCATGTGTGCGAGCCAGAGGAGGAGTCATTTTATACTAACTATTTAATCTTTTCGTAATAAATTTTGTTTATTTTTTCCTTAATTAAATTTTTTCATTACATCAAATTTCACTAAAAATTGCATTTCTTAACTTTTGTTTTTAAAAAAAAAATGAATAATGTTTTTTTTTATTTACTTAGTGCATTTTCATTATAAAAACATAAAATATAAACACTTTCTATAAATAATTTATATTTCATAAAATACACCTGCTTTTGCTAGTGATCACAAACTTTTTTTGATGTGTGTATGTATGTATGTATAAGCATGAGAAAAGTGTACAATATCCTTCTTTTTAGCAGTGGTGTACTAACCTACGAGTAGTTTTGAAAGGTTTTGATTAAATTTGTACTAAGAAGTCAATCTGTCTATAGATTCCTGCTATACCCTATTGGTAAACCATTATGCTACGATTTCCTGACAGGGTAGTAGTCCTCAAACTGGTCTGGTAAACCGGTAATAGTATTAAATATCCGGTTCTAACCGGCTGAGCGGGTACGCCTCGGTGGTTGTCGCGGGAACTTAGTTCCCTTTTCAATTTCTACCTGCTGCTGCCGTTGGTTCCAATTTGGCTGGTGGTTCTAGAACTGTTATACTTCCTATACTTACCTACTTTAGTAGCTAAACAGTCCACTACTGGGTTTTCTTCTATTGATATAGTTTTAGTAAGGAATTAATTTACATAAAAATTTCTTGGTACCTACAGACCTTTTATCTCACGAGCGCAGGTTTGCCATACTTGTACGTGTTATCTCTCTCTCTTTTCGTTTTGGACACCGAGTCATCGAACGAAAAGTAAAAAAATGTTATGGTTTTGTACAGGTACCACAATGAACCTTTATATTCTGTACACTGTGAAAAAAAAGGTAGATCTGGGTATACGTAGATAATGTTGAAATGTTTACTATTTTGTAGAAATCATACTCAAGAGAGCACTTTTGAATACTGATGTTTTAATCAAACACTAGATATTGATATATTTTTACACAAACAAAGCGTTACTCTACAAATGTAACCCCATTCGCTGGCGTAAATTTTTTCCACTTGTTCCGTTTGTATTATTTTGATATAAAAAGCTAGTACTGATAGAACTAAACAAATTGTCCCCAAGAAAAAGGTAAAGTTTCCACGACGCAGCAAGTTAATTTCCAATCATTTTAAAATGGATAGTGTTTTACTCAAAATAGTTGTAAATGGTTGTAAAAGTACAGTATATACTCTTGTAGTAGCTGACTTTTTAAATTAAATAGTGGAAAGTAGATGGGTGTTTGAAAAGTGGAAAAATAGAGTTGCACGTTTAAGAGCTTCCATTGCTACTGTTTCTTAGCTATTTTGTTTCGAAATCTTTTTTTAAAAGTCTTGTAAAAAACCACTTGATTCTTTTTTATCAATTTCTTAGCTTATATTTGATCAGCAGCGCTTTGAAACACGAAAATAATATGGTTTTTATACATTTATTTAAAATAATCAGTGTATTTTGAACCCTCAGTTGGGTCTCACACTTAACGCAAGCGCATCCGTACCACATGCGTCTGTCAGATGCCATGAAATTTTAAATTTCCCAAAGTAACACTTGACGTTGACGCAGGTCCAACGCTCATGGTTGATACCAGCGTCAACAGTTACGCCTGTTGAAGAATGCAAGTTCATCCGTTGGTGCTGCGTCAGCGTCAGTTTTTAGCACGGTTCATTGAGTCGTTAAACGACTCAGTGTCCCACATGAGTAGAGAAGTAAGTATGGAGAATCAGAAATATTATTACATCCGACAGACGCATTGTGTGACATGAAGGATTTGCCTTAAATAGGTAATTTACGATGCTACTGATTAACATCAAAACGTATTTTACAATCCAAGAAACCCAATCTCACCTTCCCCTTTGTTAATTAAGCTCCGCATCTGAACTTGCGCTTCCTTTTGGTAGAGTTTGTCTACTGCGTTCTATATATGCTGTGTACTTCTTTTACCCATAAAGTGTAAAAATATCAGCTATAAATATTTTAGGGGGTGAATCAGCCTATGACATTCTGAACAATTTTCCGCAAGGAACATAGGTTGAAATACGAAATAGGAAAATTTTTTGGACCTCTCATACTTTACAAGCCGACCAAGAAAATTTGTCTGGCGGCTCGAAATTTTCCAAGTCATATTTTAACCTATATTCCTTGAGGATGACCTATAATCATTATCAGCCTATAGCAGTCCACTGCTGGACGTTGGCCTCCCCCAGAGTAGGCCACAAGGCACGCTCTCCCGATCTCTTGCTTTCGCCATCCAGGAATCGATGGGAAATATTAAGGGTGCGAAAAAGTTTTAGGAGCCAAGTAGAGTATACTTCTTTACGCATTCCTTTCTGTATCGCGATTCCATAATATTTTCGCATAAAGAATGAAGCTTCGAATGCGAAAGCGGAGATAATTAATGAAATCTCTAATGAAATTTTGACAATTACCTGCTTCTGCTCCTTGCAATAATCGAGACGGAAACGAAGTGGGAAGTTCACTTTAATATTCTTACTAAATTACGGTCTATTATTGATACTGTTGTTGTGTTTTATTATTCATAAACGGAATACACTTTTTTTCTAATTATTTTTTTATTAACTGGCCACTAGCTGCGACACGACAACTTCATCAGGAATATCACTGAAGGAAAGTAGCTACAGGGAAAGAGAGGCAGAGGACGGACCGCACACTTGACGCACAAATAACGCAGTGGTCTGTCAGATCCATACTAGAAACGTCACTCCCCATATTAAAACCGCACTCGACGGACGACACTGCGGTAGCGCTTCGTTGACAGCAGTTGAGCGGTTTTAATACGGGGATTCACATTTCTAGTATGGATCTGTCATAGCGCTGCGATATGTTTGCGGCCCGTCGTGCGTCAAATGTGCGATCTGCCGTAGACCTAGACGCACATACTTTACCCAGATAAAGGAAAGGTCAATGTCGTGTCGTACCAGGAAACCAGGATGTCAAGGCATTAGCAGGTATGATGGAAGATTCAAAGTTACATGTGGCTCTTAAATTTGAATACAAAAAATGTGCATCTGACTATTTCAAGCAAGTTCTATCCTTGTCTCAATTATTACCAGTGCGTAGCGTGCCAATACCTAGCACCGATACGATGATGGCGTTAGGCCCGATTCAATAAATAATCACAAAGGCAGAAAGACAATGGTACAAAGCCTTTGTTGCTGCCCCCACCGGACGTTCGAGTCGGCAGAAATGTCTTTGATACAGAGCCGGATCGCTGGGGGCGGTAAGGCCGCTTAGCGCTTGCCGTTCCCTAATGTGCGCTTGATTTTAATGATGCTGTGGCGACATCATTTGTAAATTTCATTGTCAGTGCCGTTTTGTGTTTGTGAGTTTAGCGTGTCGTAATCATACGTTGACTTTACCCTTTCCTTTTTCTGGGATATTTCCAGTAAAAGAAAAAAAAGTAATGGAAAAAAAAACTTCCTATGCCATTAGGTAATTTTCACAGTTAACACAGAACGCATGCGTCTGTCAGATGCACGAAAATTTTATATTTTCATGAACCTGGGTCAACAGATGCTTCTAGCAAACAACGCAAATTCATCCGTTGCATTGTTGCTGCGTCAACGTCAGTTTTAGTAAAAAGAATTTGATAATTCCGTACATCTGACAGACGCATGCGTCAAGGATAAGTTAAGAATGCGCATCGTCTTGCGTTAGATATGGAGTTCGCCTTACGTATGGTAAACTTTTCAATAGACGAATTAAATTATGAAGTTTAGAAGTCTTGTAAAAACGCTCTGTGACCAGTTACATTATTAAGGTTCCCTAAATAAATGAATATAATCTTATCAGTTCGCCTAAAGTATGGGGCCCAATCACCGGAGTCCCTCCCTCACATCGAAGGTGCCTCCAACCTTACATTATCAGCAGTCTATCAGATTGATTGACATCGGGCCCGGTTGGAAAACGAAGAAAAATATGGCTTCCAAGCGTTTATTTAGATTGATGACCCGAACGGTGATTCGAACGTTTTTGCATTTCGCAAATATCGCGCTGTCATTTCTAATTTGGATTTATGATTCCTTTGTAACGTCGCTCCTAAGTAATTCTTTGGCTTATTTAAGACTGGAGTTGTAATTTGTATACGTATATGATTGATGTAGTTTCGTTCGGAACGGTTGTTGGATTGACAGTCTTTTATTTCAATTGGATTTGAATGGATGCTGATTGCCGGTGAATGGTAGCTGTATGAAGTTAAGATTAGAAGCATGTATCTTTATTTTCTTCTCGTAGGTGTAGGTCATCATTATCATTGGTCTCGTACATCTGTGAGAAACGATTTAATCAGTTTTTGAGGCAAGACTTTTCGCGGCTATATAAGCCGATACGGGAGCGGCATATTATAGGTATAAAAATGATTTTTTGGACTGACTGCAATACTATACTAAACTACGTAGCGTTGTTTAGAATAGTATTGGCGTTTTTCAGATTGAGGGATCATCTGTCAAGTTTAGTCTATCATCACTCGATGGGAAATCCCTGCTGAGCTTTTAAATCATTCGCAGGAGCGCCACCCACTAGGAACTAAATTAGCAGATTACTTAAATTTCTACATAGTATCTGTCAAGCTGACGAGACCTTACTAAATGACATTTGCAGAGGACGGTGAGGTTTTGCTTGATGTAGAGTGCACACAACCGTCTGATTTCAGGCTTAAAACATACCTGTGTCATCATCATTCTCCTTGCCTTATTCCGTTCTCTGTGGGGGTCGGCTACTTAAAACATACCTGTATCGGCTACCTAAGGCGGATCGCACACTTAACGCATGACGAAGTGCTAAAATATTGCAGCGGCCTGTCAGATCCATACTAAAACCGTTCAACCGCTACCGCAGCGTCGTTCGTCGAGTACTGTTTCAGCATGGGGAGTAACGTTTGTAGTATGGATCTGACAGATCGCTGCGATATTTTAGCGCTCCATCATGCGTTAAGCGTGCAATCCGCCTTAAGAACCTGTGTAAGAACTGATGTAAAAATTTAGAGAACTTAATTTCATCTACAAACCTACATATATTTTTTCTGAGTCAAACCACTTTTTTACCATGAAAAATACTCTTAAAAATTTACGTCTAAAATGTTAAGAGGATCTACTGGGCACAGTGTATTTTTGACAAGCAACGGCGGTGTGTAATCGGATCACACGCATGTGAACGTGGTCCAGCGGTTTTTTATATCCACCCAGTGTGGACTAAAAATGTATCATGGCCGAATCACAGTTGAAAATATTTTTCAGG
The DNA here is from genome assembly GCA_029255805.1 of Keiferia lycopersicella. NCBI lineage: Eukaryota > Metazoa > Arthropoda > Insecta > Lepidoptera > Gelechiidae > Keiferia > Keiferia lycopersicella. Next base: position 18,252,173 of record JARACZ010000003.1, read on the forward strand.
CTTTTTTTTTATTTTCTTAGAAATTTGAGATCTAGTTTTACTTCTGTTCAGAATTTTAGATAGTGTAATATAATATGCAGTGGAGTCGTGTTACGCGATTATATAACTGTACTTTATCCACTAAACGGAAATGTGGCCTATAACAAGCAAATTAGAATTTTGGCAGTTAGGAACTTTACCAAATATGTTTGGAAGGTAACAGACCTTTCAGCCGGGTACACCTAAAGCGACTATGTCTCGTTACGACTAGGCAAAACGCAATTAGGTCTTATACACACGTAGGTGGTCGATACATCATAGTGAGCACTTTAGAAAGCAGGTTTCGAGGGTGAGCCGAGCGAGGGAGGCGAGCGGAGTAGTTGTCGATAAAGCGAACTCAACCAGCTAGAAAACGAACAGCTGCTTTGAAACCGGCTTTGTATTGCGCTTTTACTGATTTGCAACTATGTGCAGAATAAAATTGCACTTAGTTGTTTTGTTTTACGGAAGCAGGGAAACATGTCGTACACTTCCCACTTCGTTGGTATAAAAAAATGCCATAGACCCGTTTATAAAGAAGTACATTTTAATAATGCAGTCGTACATTTCATTTCTTAAGTCCTGGTTGCTGTCTATGATAACTTAGACGGCTATATTAGATCATTCACCCTTATGGAGATGGCAATAATAATTGAGCTTACCCCTATGCCAGAATTCACCGCCCATTTGCCCAGCACGTTATATATGAAACTGACAGTTGACTTTTTTATGTGATTGACAAGTTGTAAAATTATCATGGTATGCTGTGGTGTTTACCTCTCTTCCCAAAAAGTGGCAGAAAAATTATCTAAGATGGCAATCGTTACCCAACCATGACAGAGGTATGCTTTTAGTAGTACGCGTTACTAATACTAGTTTAAAAACTCTAACACTAAGGTTCATCGGGTCGCTAAACGACTCGATGTCGCACACGAAAGGAAGAAGAATAATTCAATATTTAAAATAGCCTCTACTCATCAAATAATAGGTTTGGAGGGTAATCGATTTCCATATGTTGACGCCTTGAACCGAAGACCCAAGGATACAGGGAACTAAACAGCTGCTGAAATTTATCAAATTCAAAGAATACTAGCTGTAGAAAGTAATATTTTTAATTAAAGGGAGCTAGCTGATAGTTTCTAATGTCGTTTTGTAAAATAATATTGCTATATTTCAAGTAATAGTGATGCGTTCAGTTCTCGTTCAATCAGATGAATGTACAATGAGTCACTCATTTTACTTATTTCAAACTATAGAATTGCTACATTGCTATGGTTTATACCTACATCTTTAGTTTTAACTAAATGATAATTTTGATGTAGAACCTGGAATCTTGATTTATATTCCAGCAAAAATAAGCGAAAAAGTAAATTAAAACTTGTCAGATGTGGCAATAACGACCGTAATTTTACGATTGTTAACGCTTTGCCTACCCCGGAAGGGATAAAGGCGTGATTTGTGTAAAAATAAGAGCCATAATTGCGCTGCCATTCAGGCATTGAAAAGAAAATTTCAACATATTCTGACCTAAAGGCACACCGAGCATACATTTAAAAAAAATCCGCAATCAACAAACGATTGTTTTTTTAATATGACATCAAAAGATTTCTAAAAAACATGTTTTGTTGTATCATGTATAGATCAACCTGAAATCGATGAATATGACGCTTCTTTGACGCGATTGTGCGATTGTTTTTCCTCAATAGTTTCATTTCATTCATTTGTTTAACATACTTGATGCTCCAAAACATGGCTTTAAAATGCATGTTTATTAATTTCGTTTTCAACATCAACATGAAGATTCTGTCCGCTACAGATTCTTTGACGCGTGTTTGTGATCTAGTTGCTTTATCTCAATAGTTTTCTCACCTGATGCTCTAAAGAATAGCTACAAAATGCATGTTTATTAAATTCGTTTCCAACGTCAATATGACACTTCTGTCTGCTATAGATTCTTTGACGAGTGCGTGCGACCTAATTGCGGCTTCTCGATAGTTTCTCCCTTTGTGTTGGAAGTGTTGTTCGAAAGGACTAGAGATTTATAGACTTCAAAATAATACTGTCGAGCTTCAGGAGTTTTTTTTAATTAAAAAAAGAAAGCTAAACACCAACCAACAAACAAACTTGTTTTTGTTATTATTTTTAATTTTTTTGTGTTGGTTATTTTTTTTTTGGTTTCTACGTCAGATCCTATTTTTTTAAAGCAGTAAACGTGACGTAGCACATCGTCCTAGGAAAGTTTTTGGACCTCCCATACAAAGTGTACCAGCCGACTGAGTCCATACGTGAGGTTCAAGTTTTTTTTTTCATATTTTGGCTTGTTTCTTGGAGAAAGATTTTCATTTTCATGAGCTGGTTTGTCCCTTGAAAGAAAGTTAGTCCTTTTCCTAACCTGTATAGGTATAGAAATTTAAACTAACCTAACACAATTTAAATTCGTGCTACTGCCGTTTTTATAAAATATGAGTAATATAATGCAGCATATGACTTCATTACATTCACCAAAGTCGTAAAAACAGCACCACTGAAAAGGCTCGAGTCTTTTGCCCCACTAGTTGGAACTTGTAAGTATTAGGGTCGCGTCACACCGTGCCGTATCTACGGCGGCTTTGTGCGTACCACTCGATCCCCACTCGAGCGAGCTGTGCCTGCGAAACAAATTGGCCACGGCCATGGCAACACGTAAGTAGTATTGTTTACGAGAACCTGCTATTTTAAGTACTATAGAACAACACTAAATAAGACGCTGTTATATTTTCGGAACACACCTGGTATTTTAACATGTTTTTACTCGTTTCTAATAAATAGGACTCGGCTGTTACATTTTTGGAACACACGTCGTAGTATTCTAATATATTAAAACTCGCATTTAATGTATAGGACTCGATCGGTGGTTTAATGTCTATTGCAGCAACCTGACAAGATCGATTTGTCAAAATAACCTCCAATTATTTTGTCTACCTTAGTTACGGACATCACAATAGCGAAAGATTAGTTATACTTTGCCTACTCCGTAAGGAAAACAGGCGTAATGTTATACTGTGTAATGAAATTGTCTTTAAATCTAGCACTGATAAAACTGAAGTTGTGTGTCACCATTTCTTAGGGCCATAGGGTAGCAAAAAGTGTTATTAAAATCACCAAAAAGTACTTGTTACCAATACTTGCTCCATAACACGCGCCCTACCGTTACGAAGCCCTAATTAATATTTGAGAGGTTCGGAATTGGGACATGATGAGTGTCCAGATAAGGCCCAAATTGTAGGGCTCAGCTGTTTTCGTGTTGAGTCCGCCCAATAAGGTGAATCGCACACTTAACGCACGACGGACCGCTAAAATATCGCAGCGTTCTGTGAGATCCATGCTAGAAATACTATAAAAGTCAATCCCCATAATGAAAACCGCTCAACCGCTGTCGACGCAGCGCTATCGCTGTCCTTCGAGTGAGGTTTTAGTATGGGGAGTGACGTTTCTAGTATGGATCTGACAGAACGCTGTGATATTTTAGCGGTCCGTCGCGTCGTGCGTTAAGTGTGCGATGCGCCTAAGTTTGGAGGAGTGATGAGCTTTGCTGCCAAAAGAAAACTGAAAGTAGGCATATCTTGTTAGCCGTAATGAGTAGGAAAAGTGCCTGTTAAGATGGATGAAAGACCTTTTTCCAGTGCTCACTTTGTAGAATAAAAGAGCGCTAAGATACCTATCTAAGGCAAATAATAGACATCTAAGAAACCTTTATTACCTGAGGTGGTTTTAAAAAGAAGAAAGAAAGAAGAAGTGCCTGAATTTTCAGCATTTGGTCGAATGAGGTAATAAAATAAATATCCTGGACAATTCACACAGCGTCATGTAGACCCAAACTTAACAAACTTGTACTATGGGAACTGGATAGCTGATACTTATACATGTATGTTTTTTTTTTATAAATACATATCATACACAGAAAACACCCAGACTAAACACAAATATTTGAAAAGACTTAACAAATATTTGTGTCTAGTGGGGATCGAACCCACGACCCTCGGCGTAAAAGGCAGGAGTACTATTCGCTACGCCATCGGGACAGCCTAGTCTATCAAATTCATTTGCGAACGGACATATACATATTTTAAGATCTTGAATTTAAGTTCATACATTGTTTGTGTTACATGCTGTGTGGTCAGCCTGGCCAGCCCCCAGGCAGTGCCTTTATCTTTATTTTATTTAACCGGTGCCGCGTTTTGTACTAGGAACATAAAAATTTTACAATGACGAATCCATTTATTCAGTGATAGTATTGTGACATTCTATCATTATTCATTGTGAATCGACTTGAAAATAAACGATTGAATTTGATCTAGGAAAGCATTGCGGTGGTCAATAACTGTAAAAAAACAACCATTGCATGTGCCATTCATATAAGTCATTCTGAAACTACGTAGGTTCTTATTTTATGTCAATTCTAAGTTTAAAACAACATGAAAAATATTAAGATTGCTTTTAAAATGTTTTATTTTCCTGCACTATATTGGTAGTTTCGTAAATAATAATAGTGTTCTTTCACATCAAATATTACTGGGCTGGCTCACAAAACGAAAACGATCAAGAAATAAAAACTTTGGCGCCGTATCGAGATCCCGATGCTTGATAAAAATATATTTTTGCTTTGCCCCACTTTGCTTATTAAAAGCTTTTTCTATCATTGCTTTCCTGATGCCATTGACGCGTAAAAAAAAAAATTACTCTTTAGTATCATTAATGATAATGAATACATAAATAAAGTTCAATACTCAATAAAAGCTATTCCTTCCTATGTTTTCAACAGATATGACGTATAAGAAGAAAATACACACACATATCGCGCTTTTATCCCTTGCGGGGTAGGCAGAGCGTTAACGATCCTAAAATTACGTTAAAACAAACGTTAACAGAATAAGACGTTATTTATTATTATTTTATTACTTGTTTTATTATTTTTTTATTATTAGTACGTTAGTTTTATCACTATTTTTGTAGATACACTTTTACATGGGAGAATGCGTCAAAAATTTAAAATAAATCCGTAATTCCATATCGTTTTTAAAGGCACAATCCTCAAGCTTTTCATGAAAAATTTGCCATACGTAACGAATAATACAAGATCCTTAAGGTATTAATGATTAGGTACTTAAGGACGGGTCCTCAAAATATTAAACGCCAAACCAAACAAAAATCTTAGTGTTCACTCAGCCCGGCAACCGACCGGATGAAGGATAATAAATACCCTTTTGACATTACAGGAAACCCAAATTTGACCTCAACCCCGCCACTTCCTTTAGGTGTTTTATAGGTAACACGTGGACGATTCCCACTGTATATTTCGATATTCCCAACTGCAAATAGTAAGTGAAATTTGAAGTTGGTTGCGAAAAATCAAATATTCTTTATTGCCGCGGAATAAATTTAAAGTGAGTATTGAAGATAGAAATAGAAATTGAGGATGTTTGCCGTTATTTTAGAAGTATTGGAAGGTGCTTCTTTCTTAGTTTGGAATTTTCATTTTAAAGTCTTAAAACCAACTTTGTATAGCAGGTTTTCCGGTTTTTCTTGTAGCGTGGTGTGGGACAATGAGACAATCAATATCCGATGTGGTTTACTGACGAAGCTTTTAGAAAGCCGCTATCATAAATATGTATAGTATACCCTCAAGAAACATCATTTATTAGGTATCAATTTTGTGCCCCGAGAATCAAACTGAGTTGGGTCAAACAAATCCAATAGGCATTTCTTTTTAAATCTGGACTTGAATTTGAGTTTTTCTGGTTCTAATGACGTAAAATTACATACAATGTGGTTAACCTGGCCAGTCCTAAGGCACTGCCTTTATTTTTTATTTAAAAGACATTTAAAAGTATTCATTGTGAGAAGCTTTTGAAACTTGAAACTTGGTCCCCGAGTTCTGGCGTCAACCACTAAACCCGCAAAACTTTTGAGCAGGCTTTACCTTGTTACTCTGTATTAATATTAAGTTATATCTTTGGTTATATGAAAAAAAACATCATTATCCATCATCATATCCCGTTTCTCTTACGGCTACCTAATCTAGGGGATTTGACGAGGAACAAAGTTTTTACACAGAGCGACTGCCATCTGACCTCTGCAACCCAAAGGCTAACCTGCCCCGAATCCTAGGTTGAGTCACTTTCAAATATCATCTCAAATCAACTTTTATTTGATTGTGGGTTTCATCACGATGTTTTTCCTTCACCGTAACAGCAGTCGGTAAATGTTACGTTGGTACATGGCGAGGATCGAACTCAGGTCTCACGATTGTAAGACCGGTGTCCTAACCACTTGGCTACCGACGACCTTACATCTTTAGCTAGATGAAAAAATGTGAAATGAATTCAGAAACAAGTACATATCGAGTTCTTATAAAAAAAACTTCAATTCGATTTAGCTTCACGTTGTTCAAAGTTTATAAAAAGTTATAAAGCAACTCATTTAAATGGAACACCACTGCATTACCATAAAACCAGTAAAATAGACGTAATAAATGAATACTTAACCCCGTTGCAAATATTTCACCGGCACTTATTTACGTCACTTTACACGTTTAATACCTATATTAATGTGTGTAATAATTTGTGTTTACGATGACATTAGCCGCCCCTGATACGACGGTAATGAGATGAGTTTTGGTAGGGTTGTGGGCCAATAGTGATTCGCGATTTTCTACTCACAAACGTCACGGAAGTAATGATTGATTTAGCTGTCTAGTTGGGTAAGCCGACTACCACTACTACTACAACAGCAACGGCAGTCCACTGCTGGACATGGGGCTCCACTTTTACTATACCTACTTACAACCTACTTTTTTGTATTTTTGCCATACCTACTCACCACGCTTGGCAGGCGGATTGGCGAGCGCAGCAAGTGTCAGAAGCCTGTTTGTTGTAGAAGGCGGTTGTAAAATTCTGACACTAGTGTTCATCGGGTCGTTAGACGACAGTGTTCCACACGAAAAGAGAAGAGTGCAAGTTGTTGTATTCACAGAGAGCGCTGCTGCCCACTACTTGGATTCATCCTTTACTATCATTTTACGACAGCAACGGGTAGAAATGGGGTGATGTTTTTCTAAGTCGGCATACCGGCATACTCAGCAAGTCAACTAGTTGGACGTTTTTGTAGTAAACGACACATTTTTGTTGTGGGCAATTACTTGACTGATTCTTAGCAGATAAGTTTGTAGTCGGCTAAAAAAAAGTAAATAGTAACCATCTTTCCAATAAATAGTATACAAAAATATCCTGAACCTTTTGGCTGTACCCTTAACGTTATTATAAGTAAACGTTGGAGTCCCTCCTTAATAAAATCCGTTTTGTACTTCAATAAGGATCGGATTATGCCCAGGTTCAAGGGCAGGCTTTTTGTAAATAAAATAGGAATTTCTGCTTTTTCGGTAAGAGGGTGTAGAGTACAAATTACGGACCACCTTTTTTCTGGTCCCGGCCCCGGTGTGTTCGCGGTGCCCACGGTGTCCCCAGTACCGTGTACGTAGTATCAACGGGAATTTAATAAAATAACAAAAAATGCTTCCCGTTGTCTCCATTGAACGTGTATCGGTAATACGGTAGCATTATAGAAATGAAATCAGACATACACATATCACGCCTTTATCCCTTGCGGGGTAGGCAGAACGTTAACGTCCGTAAGAATACGGTCGCTATCGCCACGTCTGTCATTTTTTGAGGATTGTTTTCCAAGGTTGTTTCAGAAAACATTGTGTATCACTATAGTGACAGGTTGTCAGCCTGTCGCCTAAAAATTGTAATACACCAATACCCTCGAGTCCCTTAGTCGGCTTTTACGACACCCGCGGGTAGGATGTGGGGTGATGCTATTCTAAGCCGGCATCACACGGCCAAATCAGGGTTCGAAAATATCCGATGTTTATTATAAATATCAAAATATCGGATATATTTATATGTATTCGATATATAAACATTTTGATTGAACGTCGTTTTGTATGAAACGCTCACTGTGGACAACGGGAAGTATTTTTTTTTGTTATTTTATTAAATTCCCGTTGTCCCCAGTCACTAGGGACACCGGGAACACACTCTGGTCAAAGAGATGAGTTTTGCCGAATACTGAATCAAAATTTAAATTATTAGTATTTACGGGATTATCACCACGATTATCACCACCTCGTGACCATGGAGCGTGCAACCGCTTCGAAATATCGAGGTAAAAATAAACATAATCGTGGTGATAATCCCGTAAATACTAATAATTTAAGTGTTGTGAACAACCGCGAAAATCTCAAAACATATGAATCGAAATTGTTGTTCATGGACTCGACTCGATGAAGTAAGAGGGATGCAGTTCCATTTTTATGCAAACTTACCAACTAAGACCCTAAAACCAACATTAAAGTGAAAGTAAATTTAGTATAATAGTTACTCAAATTAGTAGTAGTTAATCTTTCTTTTATGTTTCTTGGGGAAAGTTGTTCAGTTTTATATATTCTTTCACTCCTTGAAGTATTCGTGAATCTGTAAATCTAAGATTTGTAAATACTAGATGTTACCTATACTTAAGTTGGTTAACAGATTGACAAGGACGTAGTCTCATCTCGCCTCCGGCCAACATTGAACATATCATAGGTATTGCTAGGCAGCCTTCATAGAGCTCGTTATAATTATAGTGGTGTATGTATTTATATCGATTAAAATGTCATCATATTGTTCAAGTATTAGGTATCTTATGGCGGATGGCGCACTTGACGCACGACGGAGCGCTAAAATATTGTAGCTGTCTGTCAGATCCATACTAAACACGTCACTCACACTCGACGGATGACACTACGATAGCGCTGCGTCAACAGCGGTTGAGCGGTTTGTTTGGGGATTGACTTTTATAGTATAGATCTGACAGACCGCTGCAATATTTTAGCGCTCCGTCGTGCGTCAAGTGTGTGACCCACCTAACGCTCAGAACAGTCCAGGAATGTAGCCTGAATTATCACGTTTTGCAGGCAGATAGGCGTAGTGAAACATTTTGCATTCACAGAGAACGGTGCTGCCCTGGGTTCGTAATTATTAATGTTTCAATCTTACGACACGCATACAATTCAGGTATTGCTATCTTCATTACCCAATAAAGCATTATGTTTTTAATTTAATACTTTGAACCGGAAAAATAAGTTAACAACCTAAAAATTGTTTCCGGAAAATAAAAACATTTCTTTTATACAACAATTTGTTTGAAACCAGCTATTAAGACAAAATTATACACTCCTCTGCTGTCGAAAGATATCATTACTAAGAAAATTACTTTCGGTTTTTGTTTCCTGCTCTTTGGACACCCACACATATAATAACATTATTTCTTGATAAAAATAAATAGAAGTTACGTTACTTACTCGTCACTATAGTGAAACACGACATACCAAAATCGATAACGTGTTAATTTTACGGTCTTTGACGCTCTGCCTGCCCCGCAAAATGAAGATGCTATTAATTAAAGCCGAAGACCGGGTTCAGTGGCGTGCTTTAGGAGAGGCCTATGTCCAGCAGTGGACTACAATAGGCTGTTAATGATGATGATGATTAATTAAATGTGTATATATGTGTTTGTGTGTATACTACAAAAACTAAAACAGTCACAATAGTCCACTGCTGAACATAGGGCTTCCCCTATTCGGGGGGTATTTGCCATAATCACCACGCTTGGCAGGCGGGTTGGCAAGAGCAGTGCTAGGTGTTGCTAGATATGACCTGATACCCCCTTCCCCATTCCATCTCCGGGGATCGAGGCGCCGACTGGGGTTCCACCCTTATGTTGTAGATATACCTCTGATCCGCACTAAGCGTTTCGCTTCAACTTTTATCATGCGTACGGCTAAAGAGTGGAATTCCCTGCCGGCGGATCTTTTTCCGGAACAATATAACTTGGGCCTTTTTAAGGCAAGAGTGAATAGGCATTATCTAGGCAAGCATGTACCATCTTCGTCTGCATCCCCACTTACCACCAGGTGAGATGGCAGACAAATGCGGGCCTATTACATATAAAAAAAACAAGATATTCACAGGGACTACCCGTTCCCTGGTTTCATCCCTTAGTTGCCTTTTACGACACCCAAAGGTAGAAATGGGGTAATGCTATTCTAAACCGGCATCATACAGCTGTCTGTGTATGTCATCCATCATAATTTTTTAACAATATTATGATACAGAGCAATGCTAGGAATAGAATAGGAATACGTCACGTCAGTATCGAGATATCAAGACTCACACCGCTTAGCAGTGGCGGTCGTTCATTAAACTATCGACAATTTATCAATTATCGAGCAATCACATCTCTACCGGGCGCCTCGTAATCTCGGTAATGGGCATTGTCCAATTATCCTTCAGTAATTAAAAGCTACTGGTATAATTGCCTCCTGGCTTCATGTGAGACTCTATTCCTCTAATAGAGGGGATAATCTGACTGACACGATGGTGTAGTGCAGTGGTTCTAAACTTTTTTGTCCCGGGAGACCACTTGACAAAATTTCATGTAGGCTATGGACCACCCAGTTAGTTCATTTAATTGAAACTAAACACGCAGTTAATAAATATTAGTTATTCAATAGAGTAAGTAAAGCGAGCTCGACTTTTATCGTTTAAAAGCAAGAAAAGAGGCGCACAGCGCCACAGAAACACTATACTTGTATTGCGAGCAAAGCAAGCGCGACTTTTCACAAAAAAAGCAAGAAAAGCCACACACACACAGACACACACAAATACTACACTTATTGACTTGTTTGCACCTTTCAGGGGGTCGAATCTGTGTGAAAAACGATACGTCAAAAAACGATATGGAAAACCATATGGGTAGTTTCTGGCTAATTGACGACAAATCGCGCTGAATTAGCAGTACATTGATAGTTTTGTAGTAAACAAAAAATATATATCGTTAATAGCAGTCTATGTATACCAAATTTTTTTTTGCATATGTGTGTGTGTTCGAAATCGTAGGTCAAAAAATACATATCATTCACTCAATTTTGAATGATTTACCCGAATAAGGACATGTTTTTGGCATAAACTTACGTCAAAATAAGATACACTTCAATAGCTTTTTTATGTCAAAAAAACGATATCGTTTAGTGATGGGGTACAAAACGATATGGCGAAGTGTTGGGCAATTTTTTTTACAAAAAAGATCGACTGAACAAGGAGAATTGTTATTAGTAAGGCTTTTTTGAAACAAAGATAGTCCCACCATAAACATAAATGTAGAAGTTGGTAGCCAAGTTCAATGTTTAACTAAAAATAGCGTTGCTTGAAAATGGGTGCAAACTTCAGTCCCGAAATGTATTTATTTCTAAAGCTGTTTGTACGTCAATAATACCATTGAGTAGGAACTATGTCTTTTTATTTACCAAGGTTCCATTGTACGAGATCTTTAAAACTACGTAAGGGATTTTGCGGCGGTTTTCTTCAACTCGTTTTTCGCAGAACTGAGACATTTTTATACATTCTATTCACAGCAATAATACCTCTAGGTAAGACAAGCCACCCGCCTAGTCCCTCTACCCGCTGTAACTCGTTTTCCCGTTGAAAGTAGTCGTTTTTGTGCCAATATTGTACATATAAACCTTCCTCATGAATCACTCTATCTTTTAAAATAAACAGACGACAAATGTAAAGCGAATTTTGCTTTATACTATGTAGTGATGAGCTCTCAGACTTTAAACAACACGATCCTCGTTTGCTATGGATCTGCAGAAACATCTAATTGTGTTGAACAACTTTAGCTTTGAATGTAGAGTCTCCGCAGAAGAGTAGGATAGTTTAGTTGATCGACAATCTGATTTCGGCTTCCATTTTTGTATTATGTAGGTATGTAATAAGTTTGAATAGCATCGGCTGTTGCCTTAGAATAGTATCACCCCATTTCTGCCCGTGGGTGTTGTATAAGGCGACTAAGGGATGAATCCAACAACGAGCAACAGCGTTTCCGGTGAATATCTACAAAATCTTGCACTGCGCTCACCAATTCGACTGTCAAGCGTGGTGAGTATGGCTCTTGTCCAGCAATGGACTGATGTAGCTGTAGCAGTAGCAGAATGTAATAACTTTATTGTACCGCAGAAGTTTACAGTAGCAATAAAATAAGTAAAACATAAGATAGTAGTGGTACGAGCAACCGAACGAATCGCAATCGACGTATTAGAAAGAGGGTAGACAGATAGGTTTGCCCCTAGCAGGATGACAACATTCGCCAAAACAGTCTACTCGTGACCATATCGTGACCATATCGCTTCGAAATATCGATGTAAAAACAAACATAATCGTGGTGATAATCCCGTTAATATTATTACTTTAAGTATTGTAAAACATAAAAGGCGCAAAGGCGGATTTATCCCATTAAGAGATCTCTTCCAGTTATAAAAATATATATTTTTGTTTATTTTTTGTTGAAGAGGACATTTTTATGGTCTAAATCAGGTAGGTACTCCAGAATCTTGATAGATACGTCGATAGTCAACATGGTAAACATGGCCTCCAGTCCCGGCGCGTTGCTAAACGGTTAAACAAACCTATGATATAACGAAAAACAAATCCCACCAAAAACATTTTCATGTCAAGATATAGTCAAAGCGCAACAAATAGACATCAGACCTCAAAATAGAGCCTAGCTTCTCAATGTATGCGCCCTAAGTACACCAACTGTCTTGCAAACTTTACCTACATCTTAGTTAAAATGTACGGCTTGGCCAAACGGAAGAAAAACTTCTTCCTTCGAAAAGGCGCATTTAGTCTAATTTCCGCAGTCAAATTGTTATTGTCTTCATTCTGCTGAAACAGCAAACCATACATTTAACTAATATGTAGGGTTTATAAAAGAAATTGACATTTAAATGTTTTTGGTCGGATTTCATTGGTTTTGTAGTGAAGGGGAACCACTTCCGCCCCCCTTTTCTTAGATGGTAGAGCGTAGAGTGATTTTATAAAATACTGATTCGCGTACTGTATTATATTATGTCCGTATACCAAATATCTAACCTCTAGCATGAAAATCCTAGAAAGTTTCATAAAAACTTTAACCCCTCAATTTGGGACGTTGGGGGGGGTTTATGGGATGTTTAATCGATAACAAATTTCAGCTTTCTAGCACTTCAGGAAGTACCCAAAAATTTTGATGCTAACCAGTGTGTCAAAGACGAAATTGGCAGATTTTAGACATCGTTAAAACAATAAAAAGATAAGAGCTATAAAACTGAAACTTTGCCTGTTTAATGAAATTACTATTGACAATATATCCCGAGAATTTGATCAGACTAGTATATCGGAAACTATCACGTTTTTCGCTTTGGCAGGGCCACTACCGTGGCCAAAGAACTTTTTCCACGACTGCTAAATCATAGACACTTCCTCCTTATACTTTTTGGTAACTTCGTGTCACGAAATCTATGGACGATTGACGTTGATGTCTTTGATTGAGCTGTCGTCTTGCATAATGTCTAAAAAATCAAAACATAAACAAAAAAAATATACTATATTGTGAAAATTTTTCTTAAGTATGGCAAGAGCTAATAGCTTATATATTGTGTTGTAAGTTCCTTACATCTCGGCTGGTTTGCCCGATAAACAAGTCACTGCTGGTGTTTAGATGCTTGAATATATTGTTGGATAGTAGATTATTAGTGAGAAGACTGACTACATATTAACAATCTTATCTTATCTAGCCATTAACAAACTTGAATTATTTATTGCAGAACGATGTCCTAAAAAAAAATGCGAATCTTAGAACACCTGGTACTGTTCGTATTACAAAACATGAAAATATTGCTTCAATTGCAAGTACTTCAAATAAAATAATACGAAACTTATATAAGAAAACATCTGCTGCTCTCTGCAAGAAGTTACTGTAAGAACTGCTGGTACAAGTTAATTTGGGCTAAAGTCTATCATTGATCCAATAAAAAATCTGACTGAAATAAAATCTATTTTCCTACTCAACGATTTTACCTTGATTGCCCTCCCTATATAGTAGGGGATCCCGCCATCAACGACCTTCGCCGCGATGTTCAATGGAAGAAAGTAATTTTTTTATGTAATAAAATACGCCAATAAGTATATTGCGTGTGTGATGCCTAAAAAAAATCAGTCCAAAGTATGATAAAAAAAAGATAATACATAAGAAAAAACATCGGACAAAATATGAAACAATGTTTTGCACCTCCGATACAAAAATATTGTAACATCTTACAAAAAAAAAGTTTTTGTAATCATACTCTGGACTGAAATTTTATAGGCAGCCCATACAAAATACATTTATAGGCATATTTTAAGTTACTTCCTTGCATTAAACAGCTCGGTCAAGTTCGTTGTATGGCGGGATCTTTCACCAATAATAGAATGGCGATGGTCATATTGATATTTAAAAGTGCAAGAAGTATGAGTACGAAGCACTAATACCGAGACTGCACAGACCTAGAGTGTCCTCATATAAAGACGGTCGGTTACCTTGTCGCCTTGTCGTCGGTTACATTATAAACTGACTTCAAAAATGTGCGTCAGAATGGCTGGTTGTCTGTGGCGATGGTCTATGAGAGTTGATTCAAAAATTGCTATATAATTGCTTATATTTGCTTCATGTAATAAATAATTGCTACGTAGGATATATTTTTAGAAATAAAATAGTTTTTTTGACTAGCCATCCTGACGTTTTGTTGGCTGGTCTCCTCCTAGTTTAACGTCAAGCACGCCGAGTTTCCCGAAATATATTGCGTCAAAAATTGCTACATATTTACTTCATTTGTCTTATTTGGTTGTAACTTCAAATATATGTTAAGTAAAGGATGTAGCAATTATTTAAATTATCCCAAGGAAAAGTGCCTGTTGAAATAATATAGGCAAATAGTTGCAGTGTGTTTTCACACAACAGCAGGCGTTTTAAATTGTAAAACTGAGTAGTTAAGGGAATGGTAAGCACATTATAGTTAATAAAAACAAAATGTAGGTCGTTCATCAGTTTAATAAAAATACAATTTACTTAAAAATATTCAATTAGGTATTGATTAGTTTGTACGTTATTTTTTCGCATATAATATACAATGTGGAATTAGTTTTTTTTTTAAATCTGACTTACTTGGAAAATACTTTTTATATTGCAAGAAAACCTTTTTTGCTCTTCGAGTGGCACTACAAACTTTCTTCCTCTCTTCATCGTCACAAACACCAAAACACTTATCTTGTATAATATGCACCAACAATGACTAAGAATAATTAAAATAATGATGCTTATTCAATTATTGAGGGTAGGTAAATATCTTTTTACGCAAGAATCGAATTACCTATATAGTTACCAGAGCCTAAAGGTTTAATCCGACGATTTACGAAACTACGTATTTGCTATTATTATTTTATAAGGCACTTTTCCTTAGGATAATTTAAATAATTGCTACATCCTTTACTTAACATATATTTGAAGTTACAACCAAATAAGACAAATGAAGTAAATATGTAGCAATTTTTGACGCAATATATTTCGGGAAACTCGGCGTGCTTGACGTTAAACTAGGAGGAGACCAGCCAACAAAACGTCAGGATGGCTGGTCAAAAAAACTATTTTATTTCTAAAAATATATCCTACGTAGCAATTATTTATTACATGAAGCAAATATAAGCAATTATATAGCAATTTTTGAATCAACTCTCATAGACCATCGCCACAGACAACCAGCCATTCTGACGCACATCTTCAAAAAAGGAGGTTCTCATTTTGGCCTGTATGTATGTTTGTCTGCGATTATCTCGCGTTTGTATGAAACAATGTTGATGCGGTTTTCATTAAAGTATTTGTCAGACTTAGGAGGTTTTATGACAAAAACAACGTAGGTTCGATCCGTTGAAGTCTGTTCTTTTTTAATTTGAAGAATTCTAGTAGTATGAAGCACCTGCAGTTCAGATTTTTACGGTAAAGTTCTTGCAAAAAACTTACAACACTTACGACAAAATAGGCTGCTTATCGACAAACAATACTGGTAGCTCCTGTCGTCTGAACACTTGTATGTATGAGGGAAGATTCAAGAAAAAAAATATTTATTTTATTTCTGCCGGTTCTAAAATTACTCCAATACTATTCTAATGAAACTACATAGGTGTAAAACTAACGAAAGAATTGAGGTCGGACATTTTCGAACACAGACAGACAAATTAAACGAAATAATAAGGTGGTAGTAGGTATGGTATATTATATAGCATATTCGGCTTTGTAGTAGGCTAAGGAAACCTTAAAAAATCTAAATAGGATTGATTTTGATATCGCGTTTTAAATGTTAACAGCGCCATCTATTGAATCATATTATGTATCACATCATGCTGTTATTTCATTGCCTTTTATGAATTTTTATAATATGTAGGAATATCGTTTAGGGGTTTTTAAAACTTTTAGTGCTCATTTCGGTGCCTATTTTTCAAAATAACAATGTGCTTGTGCCAGCATCATACGAATAGATAGAGAAAGGAAAAGAACGAAATGCGTGTTCTTTTCGTAGTCGTCTCATAATTTTAGGAGCCTAAGTGTTTGTAGTATCTATGATGCTACTATAGGAGGACTAACCTCGTAAGGCCCAGGAGTTCATGAGAATTTTTCATATAACGGCCCTAATGCCTTTTAATAGGTATGATTCTACAATGGAAAATTAACCTTATAAGCTCACCGTTTTCCCAGAAACTTGCAGTTCCAGTATATCCTTGATCTACTGATATAAACCATATCAAATACCTTAGGGAGCCTTTTGTTAATTACTTAGTTTGAACTACAAAATATTAATAGACGAGATATGTACTTTAAAATTTTACATAATTGAAGGATAAACATGCCCAAGTTTATTGCTATAAGGTTGCTTTATAAAATTATGTTTGCACCACTATAGATCGACATACATTAAAAATACAATTATAAAGCATCGGGACTTTACAAGGAATACTATAGGAGACTACACAGAATAACAAAATTAATAGGAAAAAATATTTTCATTAGGTTATCAACAATGATAGAAAAAAAAAATAGAAGATCAAACGCTAAATAACATTATTATGTGTGAAAAATTATTAAACCGCGTCAGGAAACAATCAGTTTCGGAGTAAATCAAGGTTTGCGACGATGATGATTATTGGTAATGCTACGATTGGTCAACAGTGACGAAATCTATTATTACTTCCTGGTTTTTCTTATCATCATCACGTAGCTTTTCCAGCCGAAAAACGCTTTAGATAAGATATCTTTTTCAGTAGGCATTCGGCTTCTCCTTTGGTGCAGTGGTGGTGGATTAAATGCGATTACCATCCATACCAACTGTGTTTGAACTGGCACTCGGTAATGAAATCGACACAATCTTCTTCCTCATCGGTAGAACGCACGTGCCACTTTATGACAACTAAAATGGAATCAGAAATTAATATTATTACTTTGTTTGTTCTTTTTTCAATATTACACCAATCACATTTAAATTTCTTCGGTAACTAAGGGATAAATACATCCAGGAAATTCGTGCCCAGCAAATGCATTCGTCAACTAGCTTGGTAAGCTTGGCGTGAATGCTTACAACAAAAGAAACCCTTATATGGTGGTTTTCAGTTTATTATTATACTCATGAGATGAGTATGAGTGTATTTATCGGGGTATGTGGTAATAGACAAGTAAAGTAGAATGTGTGATACAGTCATATATTTGTACCTGTTTTTCGCCTGAATCGAATTCAGATATTGAGCTTGAAATTGATGCCGTATGATGGCGGCTTAGAATAGCATCACCCCTTATCGTGTGTCGTAAGAGGTGACTAAGGGACTCGAGAGTATTGGTGTACTACAATTTTTTGGCGACAGGCTGACAATGTGTCACTATCGTTTTCTTTTCTGAAACTATCTTGGAAAATAATCCTCAAAAATGACAGACGTGGTGATAGCGACCGTATTCTTACGGCCGTTAACGCTCTGCCTACCCTGCAAGGGATAAAGACGTGATATATGTCTGTAGAAATTGAGCTCCAGGTGACGCTACTCCAACATTCAATCTCATAGTTATTCATTATAATACTTACCTGATTAGTTTCGTTTACTAAGTTTTTTCTTTAAATTTTAAACATCATCGAGAAGTACTCCGTCACTATACAACTAAGAAGGCAGACAGGCTGGTAGCGTAGGTATATCTGAAGTTGGTAGAGACAATAATGGGTTATAAGCCATAGTAAGATTCTCAAGCAGAGAAAATAAGAATCGGTGCAATGCTTCAATGATTACATGCATACAGACATAAACGCTTGCTGGATTTGGCAAAGCATAAGTGGTGGCAAAGTGAGAAAGACAGTCACTTCATCAAATTGCCACTATATCAAAAAATATAACTGATATTTTTTTCCGGAACCGATCCTAGCGTGGTGATCATTATCACTTTATCAGGCTCTAGCTCAATATAGTACCTACCTTCGGTCAGAGTATACTTCTCGGGGTTCGGTTTGTGCATGACACTCCATCATGTTAATGGATGAGGGGAATATAAATAAAAAACTGAAGCCAAATACTTAAAAAAAAATTACCTATTTTAACAATCGACACAGACAGCGTCGCGCGTACATATAATACGTATGTATGTATCCGTGGTCCGTGAAACCCATGTGTATTTATTGTATAACAATTACTTATAAAATATAAAGAATATTTCGAATTTTCACATACTCAAATAAAATTTATTGCAAAGTAAACAAAGGTAAAACTGACAGAAGAAAATTTAGGACAGGAAATTGAATGAATGGAAAGAACTATGAGTGAACGGTATTAGAACCAATATGCGGAAATGTTTTCTGTTTCTACCGGTGTCATAAATACTGAAAAGGACGGTGTATACGATTTGGTTCCGATTATACCAAAATCAAGCCAGAATAGGCCCATACCGTTTTTTGACTTATTCTTTACGGTTTATAGCTTGCGATAAGGTCCTACATTGCTGGCTCTAAGCAAATTGAGTATGATTTTGGTAACAAAAACTGTAATGGACTGTTCCCAATATGGTAAAAACCGTAACCGAAGCCTTATAGGGCATATCGCTTTCACGATATATCAAAATGCTGCAACAGATTCGGGCCCCAGGACGAAATAATAGTCACGATTTGTCTAAAAATGCATTTTTCATAAATTATTTCTGTTTTATGAAGTTTCGAATTTATTTCTGAGAAAATAATACGTACATATTCTTCGTATAGGAAAAGTTGACAACAAAATTAAATGGCATATTTTGCTGTAAATTGTATTAAAAAACCCCAAATAATTGAAAATGTTTGCTGCACCTCACATCACACTGGCTGGTAACTGGATTTGGCTGGTATAATTTGATATTGCATTTAAAATTCATCCGAACTGACGAATAAAGTGCCATTTTATTATGGCTTTAGCTGAATGCGACGTTTTAATTGACTTTTAAATGTTTGCCACCTATGAATTGAAAATTAAGGGCGCTATTCAAATTGGACGTATATTAATACATATTGTTTACGGTGAATCGCGCATGAGTGCGATGCCGGATTTGAATAGCATCACCCCAATTCTATCACTAGGTGTCGTCAAAAGCGACTAAGGGCGTAGTATGGGGATCGACATTTCTAGTATGGATCTGACAGACCGATGCGATGTTTTAGCGCTCCGTCGTGAGTCAAGTGTGCGATCCGCCTTATTCACGAAATTATTATCTAACTAGTTCCCCTAGTTACCATACTAATGGAGGTGCGAGTTTCGCGAGATATCTACAATGCTAGTTAGTTGTACGGTTATAGTTTTCTAGCAATTGGTATTCGTGTTTCGAATGGGTGTTTGGGTCTATTGTAGGCAAGTTTCACAATGGTCGAAATTGGTATTCTATTATCTATTACTAAACATTTGCCGTGTGGTACCGGCTTAAAGTAGCATCACCCCAACTCTACTGCAGGTGTAGTAAAAAGCAACTAAAGGGATTATCATCAAATGAATGGGCAGCAGCGTAACCTATGTATGCAATATCTTAGACTGCGCTCACCAACCCGCCTGCCAAGCGTGGTGAGTATGGCAATACACTTCAATAGGGGCAGGCCCATGTATTTATGCGCTCCGTCGTGCGTCAAGTGTGCGATCCACCTAAGGTAAACATAGGCGGCTTTTACACATGCCGCACCGTTTTATTGTACGGTCGAAATTTATTAAAAACGAAGTGGCGCTTGATATACATTTTGTACCTACTTACATTCATGTATGTGACATTTTAAAGTTTTCAATGTGGAAATGATTGATACCTTTAATTTTTTTCGATGTTTGCCGCCCACTGTGCGCCATTTATTTAAAATTTGACTGGCTGTCAATTATCGCGCTTAATTTTATTTCATTTTATTTATTTAACTTTTTATCTTGCCGTGATGTTTCAAGTCCAACCCATTCGACTGAATAAAATAGAACTACGAGTACTGTACACCCTACCTCATGAAACCTTCTTTAATGACACAATTTTATCACTCACTGACGTCAGAGCGATGACACCGTGAGTGATGGCCGAATTTGTAACTTTAATGGCCACCGGGGACCTTTATTGTACAACTACAGACTACAAGTCTACAGGTGAAATTCTCGGTACATTGCGTAGCAGTGTCTAGCGTGTAGCGTGTGTAGCTGGCTATACAGATTTTCATATCGCATTCCGCTGATGGACGTAGACCTCTCCTATCGTTAGTCATAAGACATGAACTTAATTCTATGGCATCTAGCCGCCCTCTTTTAGACATCGGTCCATAGGGCGTGTAAGGCTAAGTTTACCGAAGCAAGGCCTCCATGGAACACGGTTACTCTATCGTACATTGGTTCTCCGACAGATAAGGTCAGTCTATTACCACATCAATCTTTACACTACTTGCGCAGAGGTACATAAATACATACCTTCATATATCACGCCTTTATCCTGTGTAGGGGTGTGGGACAGGCAGAGCGTTAACAGCCGTAAGAATATAGTCGCTATCGCTATATCTGATAAATATTGAAGGTCCTTTTAGATGGATCGTGAATCACTGTAGTGACAGGTTGTCACCCTGTCGTTTAAAATTGCAATACACATGAAACTTGCGCATAGTAGTTGTAAATGTTATAGTCATCTGTTTGTGTTATTTTTGTGCAATAAAGTGCTTTTACTTACTTCCTAGCGCTGCCTACGCAATGTACGACCAATTTCGCCTGTTACTTGTAACCTGTGATAGCACAGGTCATGTCCAGGGCGAACACCAGATTGAAAAACGGTGAAAGTGTTTCGTAATGATGACAATTAGGCGGGGTGATGACTTTTTAATGCCCTGATTTTTATGGGTTTGAATAATTTATGATTGGAGCTCCTGTGATAAATTACGGTTTTTGTTTGTATAAGGTGTTTGTTCTAAACACGTTATTCCTTTATTAGCGTACTTATTTGGTCAAACTTTAGAATAGGTACTTCAAAGGTCACTTTTTTATACGAAACTTATAAAAGACAATTATTATTTAAAATAAATGGTTTTGGATACTCATTGGTGAGCAAAATATCTGTGCTCAGATTAGATTCGGTTCGTAAATTGAACTGAGATACAATATGTAGACGTAAATAAAAGGGAAAAATATCTAAATCACTCAGGCCTACACTTAATGCACAACGCAGTGCTGAAAATAACGAAGCGGTCTGTCAGAACCATACTAGAAATGTAAATCCCATACTAAAACCACTGAAGCACCTTCGCTACAAATGCGTCAATATAACGCAGGTGCGTCATGAAACCGCATTTTTGCATGGAGATTGACGTTTACACAATGGACCTGACAGACCGCTGTGTTACGGATGCGTTATTATAGCGCTGCGTTATGCGTTAAGCGTAGGGGTCTTAATAAACCGTGTCAACGTTTTTATGTAGCCATGATAACTCTAAGCAAAAACAATATCTTTTATCTAAGTTGATTTGCGCATAAACACTAGCTGAACAGTACGAATGGCGAAGTCGTGTTTGTTTAATACCGAGTCTGCTTCAGTGACTGAATCCGCGGGAAGTTTTAGATTACCTAAGTTCTGTACCTAAAGATTTATAGTCTTGCTTGGAAGACTCATAACTAACTTTGTCTTTAGTTAACACCGGGACTTTCTCTAAATATTCGGATTCACAGCGCGTCTTCAACTACTGTGTGTAAAGTTTTGTTTGCGTATTTGTGGAAATTCTGTTCATCGTATTAATTAAAAAAACTGTCGCTAGTCAAGTATTTTAAGCTAAGTATTTACTGCTGAGAATATAATACTCATGAGCTGGTATCACAACATTTATAACTACGAGATAGTACTTAACATTGGTAATTTAAAAAAATAATAATTCAAGGCATTGAGGCTAGCAATGACCTAGCCTGCAATTATAGGCTGGTTCATTGGCCTTTTTCCCAATAGTACACAATTTCATGAAGGTTTGTAGCCCTATCCACGCAGCGGAGCTGACGTGGGTGAAATCGCCTCTCCAAAGACATTGTGTTGCCTAGAAAACGGTTATAGAGAACGCAGAGTTGCCTAAGCTCTACGCTACCTATGCGAAATTTTAGTTTATGCACTTCAAGTAGGTACCTACTTATCTTCAATTGTATGGCTCAAAACAAAATGTCATAATATGAATATGATTTATTCATCTTTTAAACTGATTATTACAGTGATCATGATCAAAACTTTACCAGATCATTCTCATTTGTTGCAGCGGGAGTTCGCACTGTGGACGTCCAGGCCGTGGAGGGCATGGCGGCCCAGTTTCCATGTGACCTGGGCACGGCCGCCAACGACAAGGTGTACATGGTGTTCTGGTTCAGAGATGACGCTGGGATACCACTGTACAGGTACGTGGAGAGACAGTCCGTTGCATGATTCACGCGTCCATAGGCTAGGTTGTTGTGGGGGTCTATGTTTTCCGTATGTCATGGGTAGTGCTACCAACACCATTGACGGAAGAGCATATTATTTTATACACATCTTCGAGCAACACGGCCTCCAGCCCCGGGTCGGAACGAGACAGAAGATCGTGTTGCTCGAAGATACACATAGATCATCTTAGACGATTGAAATACTGACATCAAAAAAACTAAGGAGTAGAGGCAGTGGTAACTCAGTTTCGAAGGGATTCGATAACGACAGTGTATAATATGGTCTTTGATACCTTTAGAAGGGTAGGTGTAGACTACTTAGGCGGATCTTACACGCACGACGGAGCGCTAAAACATCGCAGCGTCGTCTGTCAAGTGCGGTTTTAGTATGGGGATTGACATTTCTTGTATGGATCTGACAGATCGCTGCAATATTTTAGCGCTCCATCGTGCGTTTTATGTGTACCTTACCACTGATTCAAGAAATAGGTTTTCAATCGTCCAATGCTGAACTTTTTTCATACTCCTTCATGACTTTCTTTTGTGTTGTATTGCCCTTTTTGTTGCACGTGTACGGTTTCATTCCATGGCTACAAACAAATACGTAACAATCAAATGATCAAATTTCTTGGAAACGTGTACCGACTTTGATAGATTGTTTCGCAGATTATTCTTAGAAAAGCAACAACAACTAAAAGTTAAATGACTCAGAAGTGAAAACACTTACGATTTGAATCATTCTTCATTTGAATAAAAAGCAGTAATAAAAAAACAATACTATAATCCAATGAACGATAGAATATAAACAAAGCAAACTAGAAGCGACAAGTCTGCGGCTTGCACCATTTCGCGCGAGGGGAGGCAACTGCCATTTCCATTTCTACCATTTCTCACCAGTCCCCGGTTTACCCCTTTTTCGCCACTTTTATGCTTAGGGCTGTCAAACGCATCATGAAATTGATGGTCTACAGAAACGGTTCTCTGGTTTTCGAAAAACAGTTATCATCCTCTTTCCGATGCGTTGCCGTTTATTGGACAAGACTTGACACTACAACTTATTTGAGTTGTTCTGCAAATATTTTAGATTATTTGAATACTATGGGATCAAATGTTTCAATGAGCCGCGACGGTACAGTAAGCAGGTACGTTCTAACCCATCACATCTAGAATATCTTTCATGAAAAAAAACCTTTAGCTGGTAATAGCGGCTGAATGGCGAAAACGGGAGATCGTTCATGGTGGCATACCCTGGGGGAAGCCTATCTCCAGTAGTGGACTGCTATCGGCTGGTGTGATGATGATGTGTGTATCAAATACTCATTCAGTTGAGAAATATGAGAACACGATCAAGATCATGCTTATGATGAAGTTGTCATTACGAAAACTGTACCTGATTCAAAGGTAGTTAAAATCAAAATAATAACGATAAAACCTTGCCAGTGCCAACCCTATTTAACCCTTTCACCGTTTCAGCCGCTCGTTTCGTAGACAAAAGTTGCAACTAAAGAAACAGTATGGCAATAATTAATTCACAGGGCATTGTATTGTTTACATTTCCTCTATGAATAAATAAGTGCCTACATTGTAGTAAAGATGTCGTAGTTATAGATCAAAGAAGTTACTAGACTCACTCTAATTATAAAACATAACTACTTTGGATGCATGATCATGTATGACAAAAGTATGCAATTTTCATCATGTATGACATCATCACGTTTCATTATCAAAATTTCATTTTGATCTTCTATGGTTGCTTTTAATAAACGACGTAAATATTTGTCTTAAGTTGTAAAAAATATTAACTTTTTTATAACTGTAAAAAATCAAAAGTGGGGTTGCTTCAAATAATAAGTAGGTAATAATGTTTTGTTCATTTGGCACACTAATATTTTATATCATTGTTACTCTTCTACGGACTGAATGATCTAAGTGAGGTGTCATATCATTATAGCTCCTGCATTTGTCACAAATCTAGCCATAAAGGGGGCGGCTGCCTGTACTTTGTTTTGAAGACTGTCTTTTCCAGACGGTTAGAAGAGGAAAAAGAAGGCTGTGGCGTAGAAAAAAGACATATTTATCAAGCTCCTCACGTTTAAACTTTAAATTCACTGGTAGCTGTGTACAGATACAGGCTCTTAAAACTACTTAGGAAATCTAGTAACTGAGCGAACAAAATGAGAGAGAAGAATGGCATTTTTTATATATAAACCACTGTTTTTACGCGTGTCTATCTATCTATCTATTTTTATTTTGTCCTAGTAATACTACTATATTAGGTGTAAGTCTGTTTATTTCATAAATAAAACATGTCAAAATACAATACAATTTAGTCAAAATATACAAGATGGCTAAATTTAGGTAGTATTATATTAGGTAGTATTTGAAAACCAAAATGTACACTCCTTATTATTAATTATTATTAATTTAGCCTACACTGTCCCACTGCTGGGCAAAGGCCTCCCCTCTCTCTTTCCAGGCTTTCCGGCCTGCGGCTGTTTCCGACCAGTTGGGATCGTAATCAACCAGGTCATCCCGCCAGCGTTTTCTAGGTCTCCCTCTACGGCGACGTTCTTCAGGGATAAACTCGGTGGCTAGTTTGGCCCACTTTTCCGGGTGCATACGGCTCACATGGCCAGCCCAATCCCACTTTAGTCTTGCGGCTTTTTTGCCCACGTCAGTGATTTGAGTTTTGGAGCGGATGGTTGTGTTTCGGATGCGGTCCGTCCTTTTGACTCCTAGTATGCTCCGCTCCATTGCTCGTTGACATGCCCCGAGTCGAAACTTTTGTGAACCGGTCAAGGACCAGGTCTGCGCTCCGTAAGTTAGGATGGGCAGGATGCACATGTCGACGAGTTGCCGTTTTAGACATAACGGGAGGTCTCCCTTCATTAGATGCTTCATGGACCAGTAGCTCCTCCAGGCATTTTCTATTCGACGATCGATTTCTTTATCTTGTCGGTTCTGGAAGGAAACTATCTGGCCCAAGTAGATATACTCGTCAACGTACTGAATTTCCTGCCCCTCTACCTCGACCTTTCGTTTAACGCTGTTGGTCATTACTTTTGTTTTGGACCGGTTCATGTGAAGTCCGACATCGAGACTGGCTGTATTAAGACTGTCTAATAAGTGGGTTAGACCTTGTGCCGTTGGGGCGAAGAGGACAATGTCGTCAGCGAAGCGGAGGTTTGTCAGCCTACGGTCGCCAACGACAATCCCCTCCTGCTCCCACGCAGTGGCCAGTTTCTTAAATACTCCTTCAAGTGTACTTGTGAAGAGCCTTGGCGACAGTGGATCTCCTTGTTTAACGCCTCGGTCAATGCGGAAAGTTGGGTCGGTCGATTGTAACTTGATAGAACTTGTGCTGCTGTTGTAAATGTTTTCTAGGATATTAATTAATATACGTTTCATCTATGTCCTGCTGGCGTAATGCGGTGAATATCTTGTGATGGTAGATACTATCAAATGCCTTGTTATAGTCCACGAATGCTACGTATAAGCTACTAAAAACAGCATCAAATCATAGCATCTACTTATTGCAAATACTGGAGCTACGAGTTAGGAATGAAGATATCTTACACTCATAGTTAAATAATTCTCTGATTCAAAACTTTTCAATGACTCCAAGAAATTAGGGGTAGAAACACAAAGCAATTACCTCATTACAAGAATTTCATCTTCATATATAATTAGCAAATGGTTACCAAAGTACTTACCCAAATTATTTGTCTTTGTCTTTAAACATCACAACACCATCTACTGGGGCATAATTACCTTTGAGCGAACTCGCGGGGCACAACTTAGTGTATTTATATAATTAAAGGGTACAATAAGGCTTGGTGCGGGTCGGAAAGTTTTCGTATTAATTAAAAAGTGGGACGCAACTCAACAGTTTAGCACCTCTGGAAAATCGGGGCTAAGTGACTTAGTTCTGCCCTGGAGAATAAGAAAAGTTAGGTTTAAAATAATAGCTATATTCTTTTTGCTAATTTTAGGCTCGGTATTCCTTTTAAGGCTAAAGAGATATTTTGTTTTAAAGATTTTAATTATACGTAAAAGTTTTAGGTTGAATTATTATTAGGTTTAGTTTTCTTTTTTAAGACTGTAGGGATATTTTGTTTTAAAGTTTTTAATAGCATGTAAAAGCTTTATTTTATAGACGGACATATCATATCTTGTCAGTTTTATGACAGTTACATTCTGTAAAAACAGCTATAAAATCATAAAAACACGAACATTATGTTTTATATGCTCTACAAACAAATAACTAAGCTGTTGATTACAAAATAATGACAGTTTAATTTGTTTGTCAATGTCAAACTGTATGAAAAAAAAGCGGGAATAATATCACTTTCCAAAAGCGTGTCTAATTTTCTTGTATCATCTCCGAAATAAAGTAAAAAAAATATAAACTACCACCTCTTGTACAAAACTTAAATGACATGTTACTTGAGTAATGCAAGCACACAAGAAACGTTGAAATTAATTTCACTCTGTCTGAGATGTTCTCTACGCTAAAAGATTATCTGCGAAGTGGAATGCTAACATCAGTAGTAACAAGTTTTGCGTCTTTGCACATCAACTTTGTTCTGAATCGCAACTTTCTTTGCACAGTGCAGCTGTGACTGAATTAAAATTGAAGACGGAATGGAAAAAAGTGAGGCCATGGAAACTATACCTACAAAAAGTTCATTTTGAGGGCCAACATCATCTTAGAGACTAGAGCTCACCGACTTCGTTGGCTTGGCCACGCAGAGAGGATGGGAGAGGATCGGGAAGCAAAAAGAGCGTATTTAGGTCGTTCCACAGGAGAGACGCGGTAGAGGCACACCTGCACGATTTTCAAGTCAGCAATTGGCAGGAGTTCACGCAGGACAGAGATCAGGAGAGGACTCGTTTTGGAGGCCATGATCCTCTTTTTGCCGCTGATTCAGCGGAGTTAGTTAAGTATAACTTTTTGAATGTTTTTTCTAAGCATTGTACTATACAGAAATATTATCTTTACTCAGGAAGGTACAAAAAGTCGCTAATTCAAGTACTAAAGTACGCAGGTAGTTAAAAAACTCTCGGTAACTAGGATACATAGGGATGTTCGTTGAAGCCACATGATAGAAACTATAAAGAACATAAGTTAAATACATAATTTCTGAAACAGATGAAAAAATATAAAAGAAAATTATCATTTTATTTTATTTTGCATTAGGAGACCCATTCCTCTACATAACGACCTATTTTTTATTACCTACAATATCGGCAGCTGGGGATCTCTTTGTTCTATTCTAATATTTAAAGATAAGCAATGATGGGCGAAATCTCAATTTAAAATGAAAGTGCGTGTTTTAATCTAACGTAAGTTTTATTTTAATTTATTTGCATATATATTTGGTAGAGACGACGGTTCTGTGAAGACTAACAGCCACTGTGACCTATGCAGATATATTGTAGCTGAAATGTGTATCAAGGAGCTTAGGTCTCAACAGATGTGTAAAAAAGGGTAACTTAAATAAATAAATCTTGTCTGTTTTTTATTCAGTCTAAAACTCAATGGCACCCTATCTCATTCACATCTCCACAAAAAGTCCGAACTTTAATACGGTTTAAAAGTTTCGAGATATTTCACTGTTTTAGCCACTTAAGACAAATTGCTCCGCTCGTTTCGAGGTTTTTTTCTTTGAGCTGCGTAATTTTACCGTTCGTTGGCTCATTTGGGGCGATTTCGAGAGTTTTTCTCCCTTTATAAGAGTCGCGGCGTCGGGTTATGGCGAAGTTGCATCGTGGGGGACAAGAGTCTTTATTAGGGTACAAAGTTGAGAAGATATAAGTTCTTGTAAAGAATTAGATGCTGAAAAGTCACGTTTTAGGTTTGAAGACTAGGTAATTTGGTCAGTAAGCATTTTTAATAAGTTTCTTGATCGCTAAAGCAAGCAAAACAAATAAAAAGCTTAAGCCAATGAGACAATGCGAGCTTAATTTAGATAAAGGAAACGTTGTGTAACTTTGTACTCTTAAGAAGCACAGCAGAAATCAGTAAGTTATGCATGTTGGTTAAGTCAAACTTGGTTACCAAAAGTCTGTTTGAAAAATTTTACTAGTTTAGAACAGATAAAAAATCACGGTAGGTAATTCCTGATAAAAAAAAGTAAAAGTACGTCCTGTTTCTATTTTTTTTCCTCCACTGTAAACGACTTTCACGACACTTCCACCGGATGTATAAAAAGCCGCTCAAAGTTCCTTACGTACGTATAAAGGAACCACGCGCGAGCTTCGAGAAATAAAGGCCACAGTATAGTTTTTCCTTTTGGAAATAAACCAGCCAGCAAGCAGACTGGCCACTTTATGGTAAGTGGTCATCGCAGTCTGTGGCGTTTACTGCTTTATAGGGTTACTTTAAGTGGAAAATGCTGCTTTGTTACTTGACTGGACTATAAATTTACTGTGTTATTCTTGCGCGGGATAATTTTTAGACACACGTTGGTATAGCTAGGTTTCGTTGAAATGTTTCAGTGAGAAATACAACTACTGTCTGGTTTATACCCATCTGGTTAAAAAAAAGTCCACAATAAATGCCATTTGAAAAAAAAATAACTACTATCTCATACTTAGATATTTCAGAAGTACATTGAATTAAGTAATATTAATAATAATTATATTATACCTGACTATCTTTACATAATTTATTTCTTTATTATAATTTAAACGCGTTTTGGTTCTCGACCTTTTACTTGACATTGGCACAAAGTAATTTAGTACCATGAACACAAAAATTTTAAAAATCAATTCAGGGCAGGATTTTTCTCTGCAGGACATATTATAGGCTAGAAAATATTACCCATTCGTTTAATATATTGAAAATAGGTCCAAACAAAGGACGCCGGTATACCTACAACCTACAACAGAGGCTTTGTTTGTTATTTATTATATTATAATAATGGATAACCTTACTCATGTAAGAGTACTATGTATGAAACGGCTACAATACTACTGTTGCTACGAGACGTTATACTAACATTATTACTCGTTTATATACGAATTTCCATTACAGATCCAGTTTACATAAAAATTACACACAGAATAAAACGTAACGAGCAACTTTTCGGAAAATTAATTTCGTTTCTTCGGAAGCGAGAGCAAAATTCAATTTTCCAATGAAATCCGCTTGTCAATGTGTGCCGCTTTTATGACGTCAATCAATGACGTCACATGTTCTTGTGACGTGTAATATTTACTTCCCGAATCAGTTCATTTGGATTCAACGTCATTAATTGCTTCTATTTTTAGCTCAGCATCATCAACATCATTATCAGCCCACTCACTGAGCTCAGAACGGTTCGCCGAAAAATCTTTCAACGATGTCACTGTCTTACGAAAGCATAATTCGTCGATATCATGGTTTGCCGATATCATTGTTTGCCGTATCATAGTTTGCCGACTGCACGGTTCACCGAAACAATTATTCACCGTTAACACTATTGGCCTTTCTCCGATTTGCCGAGTGTATAGTTTGCCGATGACATGATTTGCCGACGGCTCGATTCCATACATGCATACTAGTATTATAAATGCGAAGGTTTTTGTCACCACTCGAGGGTCTGGGGAGTAGGTACCTGAAGTAGACCACCAGGAGTGCTACCAGGAGCCCACCTAAACTATACGAAATACTAATATGGCACCAAAGCAAAAGTATTTCAGCTTGATGGGTAGCTTCTGCTGGCATATACATTTCGAAGGTTTGGAGTACCTGATGTAGACCACCAGGTACACCACCAGGAGCCCACCTAGACTATTGGAGGTACAGATATGGCACCAAAGCAAAAGTTGTTCAGCTTGATGAGTAGTTCCTGCTGGCATATACACTTCAAAGGTTTGCAGTACCTGATGTACACCATCAGGAGCTCACCTAGTCTAGTGGAAATACAGATATAGCACCAAAGCAAAAGTTGTTCAGCTTGATGGGTAGCTGGGTCACATAATACATTTCGAAGGTTTGGAGTACCTGATGTAGAACAGTAGGCGCACCACCAGAAGACACGTAAACTATTGGAGAAGCTACCCATCAAGCTGAACAATTTTTGCTTTGGTGCTATGTCTGCTTCTCCAATAGTTTAGGTGGGCATCTAGTGGTACACCTAATGATCTACATTAGGTACTCCAAACCTTCGAAATGTATATGCCAGCAGAAGCTACCCATCAAGCTGAACTACTTTTGCTTTGGTGCCATATTAGTATTTCGTATAGTTTAGGTGGGCTCCTGGTAGCACTCCTGGTGGTCTACTTCAGGTACCTACTCCAGACCCTCGAGTGGTGACAAAAACCTTCGCATTTATAGTACTAGTATGCATGTATGGAATCGAGCCGTCGGCAAATCATGTCATCGGCAAACTATACACTCGGCAAATCGGAGAAAGGCCAATAGTGTTAACGGTGAATAATTGTTTCGGTGAACCGTGCAGTCGGCAAACTATGATACGGCAAACAATGCTATCGGCAAACCATGATATCGACGAATTATGCTTTCGTAAGACAGTGATATCGTTGAAAGGTTTTTCGGCGAACCGTTCTGAGCTTACAGTATAGGCCTCTTCTCTACTGCGCCACTTCTTACGGTCCTGTGCCAATCTCATCCATTGAGACCCGATCGATCTAACGATGTCATCCGACCATCGGGCTGATGTACAGAATAGTCTTACTAATATTGCGGCGTGTCGCCACCTGAACTCTGCATCGCGACATAGAAACTTTTTACTGGCTGCATGCAGGTCGCATGCGAGATCTCCATGCGCTGCTGGCTGGTCGCTGTCAATGATGCTGATGTGTCACTTCTCGCTTGACGTGGCGTAGGTCGGAACTACAAAATGGAACTATATTAAATAATGAAAACGCATTTTTGATACGTACTTTTTTTTAACGTCTTCCCAGATTTGCGTTCCATTTGTTTTTAACAAGCCTTCAATTATTTTGCTTAAAAATATTTTTGTTCAGTCAGCGAGTGTCTCAAGAAAACTGCTCAATTTTATTTCACCCTTCCATGAAGTTTATTTACGTTTCATTTCAAATATAGAATGAACCTCTCTGCCATCACAAACAATTCAATCCCGATCAAACAAAAACAAGGAACGAATCGTGAAAGTCGTTTATATTTTCAAAGTCGTCCTTTCAGGCGGGGATCAAAAGCGGCATGAAATCAGAATTTCATAACATTTTTTTTCGATTTGATTTCTTATTTGTCAGTCCGAGGATAAATATTAAGTAACGTTATTTTTCGTATAGTTTGTACGTCATATTAAGCAATTTTTCATGATATGATTAACGTCAAAGATTTTCGGCGCAAATTATACATAGTAAAAAGTACATAGTACAAAGCATTGACATGCATGACTGAATTCCAGTATTTGTATGGGATTGGCGATCAATGCGGGGTACGTAGTGGTAGTGCAACTGCCTATAACGGCCACTTTAAGCCGTAGGTCTCTATTGCTGTCTATAATTACTTAGACAGCGGTTGTTACATAGAAAAAGCCATGCCAGTAGCCTGCTACTTATAGTTGGCGGTTGAAAAATTTGATGCCAGGGTTTCATTGGGTCGTTGGACGACTTGCTGTCCCATATGAAAAAAGGAGAGTTGGTATGGAATTTTGTGAACTCTTTTATCAAAAAAAACTGAACCCGGTATAACATCTACAAATCTTGCTGTATGTGTGAGAACCGCCTAATTTAAAGTCTCCAAGTACAAAATACAAAATTCCAAGTTCAAAGGATCGACTTCACATTTTCATTTCCCCTTTGCATAATACTTTATATTCATACTCCGTTCTTGCGCAAAATTCTTCGGGTTATCGTATTTACTTTAATTAGCATTGGTAGACTTTAACACGTTGGTTGCCTAGCTACATTTTAAATTTAGGTAACTTATCTTTTGAAGCACACTCATAATTTTCAACAAAAAAGTCTGTCACTCTTTTCAGTCAAGGTATAAATAAAAGTATAAATATCAATTCAATGTTATATACCTATTAGCAACACTTTGAAATACCAATAACCATAATCATGGATCAACTTAATCTGGATAGTCTCCAAAAACTTATATGAATACCTAATTTAAATTGATACTTGAGAGAGATTAGCAAAAGCAGTGTGCGCAGTGACCTACAGAAATTACTTAAGAAACTGAATCACTTTCTGTATGGAATGTAGGTCGAAATATTACAAAATAAAACTCTAATCGAAACTCACTTGTGGTCTGCCAGCATCAGGATCATTTTTTTTCGAAAAAAGACGCATTTATAAAAAACTATAAAAAATTAAACGTGTAAAAATATTAGCAAAAAAATATTTTAAGTCGTTAATCAG
This sequence comes from Keiferia lycopersicella, assembly GCA_029255805.1. Classification (NCBI taxonomy): domain Eukaryota; kingdom Metazoa; phylum Arthropoda; class Insecta; order Lepidoptera; family Gelechiidae; genus Keiferia; species Keiferia lycopersicella. Next base: position 18,285,415 of record JARACZ010000003.1, read on the forward strand.
CCTAAGAAACTAAACATCTTTCCCAAAGGAATATAGGTCGAAATATGGAAAAAATTACTTCGTCGGGTGGTTCATTTGGTTTGGGAGGCCCACATTTTTTTTAAATATTTCGACCCATGTTCCTTGGGTAAAGTTGCTCAGTTTCATGACCTAGTTCACTTTTTAAAATATTTGTATATGATTGAAATCCTATAAAAGTACAATAATGTTTATCTTGGTTTATCACTAGCAGTGAATGCGTTAATCAAAATTGGCAGCGCAAAGTACGTCCCGGTAAACTTATGAGTGTACATGAGATGCAAAACGAACTTCGCACCCAATACCTTAACGAGTTCTATGTTTGAGTGCAGGGCCGGATCAGTGTAGATAATATTATGGACATAACAAATTGAACATTTTATTCCCTTATTTGTAAGAAAATAAAACTTTGTTACCAGTCTTTCCAGCAGAGGTGGAGAATCTAAAACTATCAGATCTGGTCTAATTGAGTCTAAATTAAAGTACCCAAGTTTTCTTTCAAAAATAAGACATTTTCTGTACGTCAAAACTTAACAATATTAGGCCTTTGAACGTCACGCGGCCGACCGTGTGGGCCAACCAAATACCACCCATTTTTGCATGGCGTTCAAAGTGCTAACACTTTGTAGGGGGGTAGTCAAACATAACTTTTAAAACCTTTATGAAACCGGATCAGTAGTTTTTGACCAACAAGCGCCAACAAACAAAATATATATACCTATATATTTTTTACTGCGAGTATAATAACAGTGTGAAATACAAAAGACAAAAAAAATACTTAAAAAATACCAAAACTTGAGTTCCAGCTTTCAAAAACTCCAGAACATTTAATTTACTATCAGTGTAACTTGCTAAAGTTTGACATACACACAGACAGTCAGGTACTTAAGTATTTCTAGAAACATCTAAGTAATTTGTCAAGTAGACCGCAGAATTAAATAACTTACAATTTACGGCTCATGGGACCAGTATTGTCTTGATAAGTTTCAAGTAGTTTGACTTGGGGTTTCTCAAAATCTGTGATATTTAATCAAAATATTAATTTGGAGTGAATGACTTCAAAAACCTTCAAAACTTGTTGGATGAATTATGAGACTTAGAAATAGTTTATAAGTCAAACAATATCATTAAAAGCTGCATAACTGCATTTATTTATAAATGTTTACTAGTTAGTAGAAATGTCTACAAGATAGTAATTTCCAATACTTGGTGTTTTAATCAAACATTTGGTGTTGCCACGTCTGACCCGGCAAGTCAGAAGACTGTGGTTCAAATCCCGTCTATTGCGTGAGTTTTTTCCTCTTGTTTCGTTTGTTTTATCTTTGTAGCATTCATTTATCATTACCTAGTATTAAAATATACATAGGTATATTATAATGATTATCAAACTGATATGTACGTTATTGTGATGTATAACTAAATTGATGGCATAATAAGAGCGGCAGGTAGTTGGGTGGCGAAAACGGGCGATCGTGCCTTGTGGTACCCTGGGCGGGACCTACGTCCAGCAGTGGACTGCTATAGTCTAAGGTCATGTGTATGATTTCTAGATCTATCAAGTGGTTTCATTCGCCAAAATAAATTGAAACCCATTTGATTCTGAAATTATGTCGTATTTTAAATTGACTTAATAATTTTGGAAATCATCATTTTTCGAATATGTATGTAAAAAACATGCTTTTCTTTTTATTTAAGAAGTTTCTCGCCTGTTTTGTAACCCAAGTCACAGCGCTTAATAGTTTCCGTACAGTTCTTTAGTCTTAACTGCGGGTCCCTCGAGGCCCTGAATGCGTCCCTGGCCGGGGGTATAATCCGGCTATGTGATTGCCTCGCCTTACCAATTAAACTTGCGGCATGACCTGAACATTTGAATTACCAAGTGTCTTCACTACATTCCATACGTTTTCTGTGTAATCTGTTTTATTGTTTATTTAACGTAGGTACCTAGAGTTTTAACACTATTCAATATTTTACAGTTTGAAGGAATTTATTCAAACTGATAATTCAAGGTATTAACGTTAAAAACTTTTACTATAAGGCCTATGGCCAGATAAGATCTAAGAGTTTCATGGAAAAACCTTATAACTTCGCAACCAAAATCTATAGAAACACTGTTTTTTTGCGATTTAATGGAGAGCACCAGTTTGAATGGAATCAATTGTTTGAATTAATACCCACACGCCGGTAACACGCTGTGTACAGAGTGTTAGAGACGGTGTAACGTAAACTTTTCAGACGTGTTCAGACCATGAAATTGAACAACTTTTTATATGGTGGCTATGTTGGGAAACGAAAAAAATTTTTCGACCTTCCATACAAAATTCCCGATCACCTGATTGACTTTGTATGGGAACTCGAAATTTTTTTTCGTTTCCCAACATAGCCCCCATAGAAAAAGTTGTTCAGTTTCAGGGTCTGACCACTGCAAAGTTTTCGTTACACCGTCTCTTAAATTCTGTATATTTTTGAACTCGTTTTGATGAAGTAAGTCATACTATTTTTTTTATTATTTGGCAACCTCTTTTAACGATCAGGCATTAAAATTAGCTATATCGGCTTTTAAAAAAAACTTACTATTGAGGTAGTAGATTACAAATTAGCGTAGTTTCAGGGGTCTGTAGCTATATTTATAGAGATATACCTGTATACCAAAGCACAAAGTCTAATCTGCTTGTGTCGGTAACATGTCTTGAACAAGCTAAGCGGTTCGTCTCTAACAAGCTTCCCTTTTATCATGAAGATCGTATTTCCCATACCAAACAAAGTAGCATTCAGATGCAAACAATGGTTTTAGTGTCATGGTACAAACGCACTCAAGTCTGAGATCGATCTCAAGAGCGGTAATGACAAATGTCAGACAAGATCTTATGGAATAGATTGTCATATTCTTTACACAGGAATGCTGCTGACCATTCCCGGGATGATTATCACTTGGTTGCTTCTTATGACACCCTCGGATAGAATCTGGGTATGCTAAGTCTAGGGCCCGTATTTATAAACCATACTCAACTCTGAGATCGATCTTGAGTGTGACTTTGAGATGCTGTTATTATTGACTGACATTTGTCAAAACCGTTCTTGAAATCGATCTCAGAGTTGAGTGCGATTTATAAATACGGACCTAGGTCTCACTCTTTTTTGTCGGTGATCTTACTAAAAACTTTTTAAACTTTAAACTATTATACTAGAAAAATAAATTGGCATATTAATCTTAAAACTATAAGTGCAGTGCGCAAAGGCGGTTTTATCGCTAAGAGCGACCTCTTCCAGACAACATTTACGTAGCGGATAACTGCAAAGAAAACAGAGCAGTGATATTTACTTATATATTTTTTTTTTGCAAAGGGTAATGTCTGCTTTGTATATCGTAACTTCTGCACAATAACACAAACTTTTTTGTCATCATTCATTGTCCATGCCTTATCCCGTTCTTTGTCGGGGTCGGCTACCTAACCTAGGCGTTTTGACGTGGAACCAACTTTTTTTGTATTGTATTAACACACATACATACACATATCACGCCTTTATCCCTTGCGGGGTAGGCAGAGCGTTAACAGCCGCAAGAATACGGTCGCTATCTCCACGTCTGACATTTTTGAGTATTGTTTTCTAAGGTTGTTTCGGAAAACATGTGTATCACTATAGTGACAGGTTGTCAGCCTGTCGCCTAAAAATTGTAATACACCAATACTCTCGAGTCCCTTAGTCGCCTCTTACGACACCCACGGGAAGGATGTGGGGTGATGCTATTCTAAGCCGGCATCACACGGCATTCCTACCATTCCTATTAATGTTGATACTTACCTCTACCTATATTCTAAGCAGACGAAATAACTATTCCTACTCACCTTAGATACCTATAGAGACACCGTCTTTAGCAGTTCCGTCAGAGGTCGCCCTCGTTCGCCACCCCGGAAACCCTGCGCTTAGCCCCCTTCCGGGTCGAGACGCCGCACTGAAATGCTTTTTTCTTGTATTTCTTTAGTCTGTGGCAGGTTGACAGTTAAACGTATTATTTAGATTAGGTAGGTAGGCAGTGGTAGTGCGACTGCCTTTGACGCAGAAAGTTCCGGGTTCGATTCTCGGTGGGTCATTCACAAAGTTGATATTTATCACTTTGTGAATTTGTTCCCAGTCTGGTTAGGACATTGCGGGCTGAACCATCCGATTGTCCGTAAGTAAGATGGTTCCGTGTTTCGGATGGCACGTTAAGCCGTAGGTCCCGGTTGCTGTCTATGATCACTTAGACGGCGGTCGTTACACAACCATGTCAGAAGCCTGCTACTTGTAGTAGGCGGTTGAAAAATTCTGACACTAGGGTTCATCGGGTCGTTGGACGACTCGGTGTCCCACTCGAAAAGAAGAAGATAAAGGTATGATGTAAAAATAAAGAGTTGGATGACAGACAATTGTCAAAATATCATTTTTAGGATGTTTAAACGTGACATGTGTTTCCACGTAAATTGTCAAATCTTAAACAATTTTGGAAATGAGAATTCCAGCAAAGTAGCTTATAGCTGTGCCAGTCATTAACAGGAATAGCACCCATTCTCTCTCTCTTTTCTTGTGAGACACCGAGTCGTCCAACGACCCAGTGAACTCTAGTGTCAGAATTTTGTGGAATAGCACTGAAATAAATAAATAAAAATTATTGGTCAGGTAGGTACCTACTTATTATTATTCGCACCAAGCAACCCGTTGTAGTTATTCCAAATTCCATTATACACTTCTTCTTTTCGTGTAGGATACCAAGTCGTTCAACGACCCGATAAACCCTAGTGTCAGAATTTTTCAACCGCCTTCTACAAGTAGCAGGCTTCTGACATGGTTGTGTAACGACCGCCGTCTAAGTGATCATAGACAGCAACCGGGACCTACGGCTTAACGTGCTATCCGAAACACGGAACCATCTTACTTACGGACAATCGGGTGGTTCAGCCCGCAATGTCCTAACCAGACTGGGCACAAATTCACAAAGTGATAAATATCAACTTTGTGAGTGACCCACCGAGAATCGAACCCGGGACCGTCTGCGTCAAAGGCAGTCGCACTACCACTGCGCCACATCGGTCGTCACTATTATACACTGTTGTAATAATAATTATAACTGTTATTATACGGGAGCGAAATTTAGTCAGTTCGTTATAGTAACAAAACTTATTACCATTAGTAAGACATCACTACTTGCGCGGGCATACAAATACATTAATTTAAGCTGAAATTGTATTAAGTTGCTTAGGAATAGGTTATCCTACTATTTCAGGTTACCCATTTAAGGGTTTAATTCCCACTAGTATTAATATACAGCTTCTATGAATATCCAGAATGAATTGATTGCTTACATACACAAATCACGCCTTCATCCCTTGTGGGGTAGGCAGAGCGTTAATGACCGTAAAATTACGGTTGTTATCTCCACGTTTGACAAGTATTGAGGGCCCCATCAGATGATTCGTGTATCACTATAGTGACAGATTGTCAGCCTGACTGACACATGAAACCCTCGAGTCCCATAGTTGCCTTTTACAACACCCGCGGGAAGAATTGCAGTAATGATATTCTATAACGGTATCTCACAGCATCTATGCCGGCATCACACGGTGACATTCACATTGATTCCTTGACTTGTTTAATTTGAAGTGGCGCTATAGAACTTATCCTGTGAAATGCAAAATCAGCAGCGTTTATTAAAAGATATGAACACATCACGCTTTTATCCTTTACGGGTAGGCAGAGCGCCACCAGCCACAAAAATACGGCCGCTTTCGACACTTCTCACAGTTATTGAGGGAGATGATTCGTGTATCTCTATTTATAGCGACAGCTTGTCAGCCTGACGCATAAATGAAATCCTATAGTACTTGAGTCGCCTCTTACGACACTCATGACACGACATGGATTGCTGTAAAATGGCATTACACGGCATACCAAGTCGGCATCTCACGATCCAACAAAAATAAAGAACATGCAAAGTAGAATTCATTATTTTCAAAACCGTGGAAGCTAATTTTCATTCAATCAACGATTGACTGATTACGCACGGCTTAGCCGGCGAATTAGTACGCTCGTGCGAGCAGTAGACATTGCTTTCAAGGTTTTCTAAGGCGAATCGCACACTTAACGCACAACGGAGCGCTAAAACATCGCAGCGGTTTGTCAGATCCATACTATAAAATGTCAACTCTCATACTATAACCGCTCAACCACTGTCGACGCAGCGCTATCGCATCATTGTCCGTCAAGTGCGGTTTCAGTATGAGTGACGTTTCTAGCATGGATCTGACAGACCGCTGCGATATCTAGCGTTCTGTCATGCGTTAAGTGTGCGATCCACCTAATAATTTGAGAACCTGGAAAGTTACTTAAAATTAGGTTGGTTATATATTAATTTAGAAATTTCAAAAAGTTTTGTCTTGGGTTCTTTCTATTGAGAAAGTTTTAAAATGCTTAATAGTTGACTTTAACAAAAAATAATAATATCAAACCCACTCAATTTTTTGGAGTGTTACCATTACTATGTTTATTGTATTTTGGTACTGGCAAATGTATAAACTCAGTAACACCTAAACTGATTTCGATTAACTAGGATTGTTGCTTGAATAAAATTATCTGAAATTGAAATTGAAAATATCAAAGAAATATGCAGTGATTGTTGTACCAGTGTTTCTTCTGTCATATGTTTTTGTATAATTATAGCTATGCACAATAAAATTTTAAATAAATAAAATATAAAAAATCAGTACCTATCATTCTCTCGCGTGGGCCGGAGCCCCAAGTGGAAATACAGTGTGTACCTACCATGAGAATTTTTATCCAAACCAAGATTTTACGACTAAAGATGAAAACGATTTATTGAAATTTACTGCACTCACAGTGCTACATTATTCTCGTAAATGAAAATAAGAAATTTAAAAATTGACAAGCGTCGACCGGGAATCAAACCCGGGCCGCGTAGGTTACCAACTCACTGCTCTGCTCTTATTTTCATTTAAAACATGAAACCAAATCACTGCACACTGGAACGGGATTTGGTGCAGTCTGAGACGCCTAAAGCTCAATGGTTTTTAGATTTTTTTGCTTTAACCTCCTTTTCTTTTGAGTTTAAGCTCTTAACGCTACGTCAGTGAAATTCTGTGGCTTTGACCTTTATTTTCTCGACCACAAAAATGTTGGCTTAGGCATGCTTTTGTTTAAAAACGCGTTGTGAAGCAAATGTGGCTTACCGGAGCAAACAAACTTATATCCAACAATTTTTGTTGACAACTCAATAAATAAATATGATAGGAGTGCCACACTATAAAAACTGCAAGAGCACATTTTGTTTTTGAAAAGTTCTGAACGTTTATTATCAACTATTAATTAGTGGTTTTGTTTCAGCGTTTGCGTTGGTGTCGTATGTTACTAAAAAAAATAACTTTTGGGTGTGATAATAAAATAATCAAAAATCACGTACCTAAGAACCTCGGTTACATACATACGTACCTAGCTATTCATATAATTGCTAATTTCCAACCTTGTAAAATAAGATCTAAAATTGTTAACTTAAGGTATAAATAAATAAATATTAGTGTATCTCAACTGACTCTTATTAATCACTTCACATCACCATCACATATACCACGGCAGAAATAACCAAAGCGCAATATCTTACAAACACATCCATAGTTTTCTCAAATAATTGTATGCAATATTTCATATAGAGGTTTTGCGAGGAACCGCTGCTCGGTGGCAGGGGTGGTGCCAAAATGTAATGGTTATGAATCGGTTGAAAATTATTCATATCTCATAAACGAGGGGATTTATTCGGCAGAATAATTTGTTAATTGTGTTTCTGGTTCATTTCGCAATATATCACGGCGATTTTTAATTAGTTTCTGTCGAACGGTGAGCAAACAATGTTTTATTAGCGATATTTGTTCAAATCGTTGTGTTGGAACGATAATGGACATGAGCTTTAGAGCTTTTCGCCAAAAAAAGACTATTATAATTTAGTTATCGCAGTTGTATTGTTAATTTGCGAGATGTCGTTTTGCAAACATGATATTTTAAAGGGGTTTTTTTAGCTTGGTCTTGAACTCTCTTAAAATCATAGTTCGCGTTCATTACAGTAAGCAATTGAGACAGTTTTCTCAGTACAACTGACTGTATTGGACCATTCGGAACATAACGTAATTAAAACATATGAGGCAAACTTCAGCCAATCAAAGGTCTCCATGATCACGCCACCTCTTTTTGATTGGCAAAAAAACTAGATCTAGCCTCTCTTATTGGTCCACAGAACTTTGCCTGCAACCCTAACACGAGGAAATCCTGTTGGGCTAAGTACACTGAGAAAACGGCTTGTTAAAAACTAAATAATTTATTGTTGTAAGTAACAAAGCGACACTGTTATTATAGTGCTTGCAAAGCTTACTGCTAAAAACAAATAAGCGAAAATGGCTAAAATACTTCCATAAAACCAACCACCTAGTTTTGTTAAATTTTAGACCAATATCTAACCCTTTTTGTTTTATTATAGGTAGAATCCTATGTTTGTAGTAACTAAACAAGTAACCGAGTTAAGTTTAAGGAAGTCCATATATAACCTCATTCATTTATAGCCAAATGGCATAGTTAACTATAGCAGGTCTTCTCATCAGACTTTACTACCTTTAATAGTTAAATATAACCTATATGATAGGTATCCCCACTTAATTAACTTTATTGTCATAGCCGATTTACATTGCAGCTGTGACTGATTTACTACGTCTCTTTAAATAATTAATGTTGTTAGCAACAATCAATTAAACCAGTGTATTTTGCATACATCGCTGCTAATAGACAATTTACTCAGTATCATCAACAAATTCAGCAGGGTAGCCACTGCCGTCTTCACTTGGTTGTAGTTAACTAACCTACTTGATTCTATTAAACGGTAACAACAGCAAATTTACGTTGCTGGGACAACCAAACAAAAGCACGGTACACCGCCGCACTGTGGGCTGAAAATCGGCTTTCATAGACATTTTCATTTGATTTCTTTAGGTGTGATTTTTTTGCTTGGATGTGCTTCGGGAGACTAAGTTTTTCACTTCTATTCAGCAATTTTCATGTTTTAATCATAAACTTAGTCTCCCAAAGAACATCCAAGCAAAATAAACACACTTAAAAAATCAAATGTAAATGTCAATGAAAGCCAATTTTCAGCCCACATTGCGGCGGTGTACCGTGCTTTTGTTTGGTTGTATGACACTAAAATAAAATGTAAGGAAATGAAATTACTTTAATATTGTTATTATTGTATTTATTTAAAATAATTATAAAACACTCCTTAAAACTATATATTGTCTTCCATCCGATAAGATCCATCCGATGTGATCGCATTATCTGTAATGAAAAAATAAGTTCTTTGATTCATGTATTGTATGTAAAGAAATATACAAGGTATAAAAATATTATTCAGACATACTTCAAGGGGTGAACCAGTCTATGAAACTGAATAACTTTCCCCAAGGAACATAGGTCAAAATATTTGAAAAAAAATTGGTCCTCCCATACAAGATGACTTGGTCAGCGTGGTCAGCTGACACTTTTTGTATCGGAGGTCTATTTTTTTCATATTTCGACCTATGTTCCTTGGGGAAAGTTGTTCAGTTTCATGGGCTGGTTCACCCCTTAAAGTATGTCCGACTAATATTTTTACACCCTGTACCTATGTCCTACCTACTAGACGACCTGCTTATTTCTAGATCTTTCTGAATGCCACATATAACTAAAGCAAATAGAGTTAGCACTGGCGGCTTAGAATACTAGCACCCAACAATCTCTTCCTAGAAAGTCGTAAAAGGCGACTAAGGGACTAAACTGCAGCGTTTAAAGGGCTATCCACACATGTCCGGGTCAGGGCCTTCAGGGCTCCGGGCCGTCCGGGGCAGTCCGGGCTAAGGGCACCAGGACACTGGCTATCCGGATCGCCCTGACACGGACATGTGTGAGCAAGTTCGTACGAATTGTATGCAACCGATTATTTCCCCGTCCCTGCCGGGTCCCGTCAGGGACGGGAAATCGGAAATGTGTGGATAGCCCTTTGTATGAATTTTACATATCATTGCGCTCGCCAACCCGCCTGCCAAGCGTGGCGAGTATGCAATCTACCCCTGAAAGCCTCATCCAACGTGCATGCATCCAACAGGGAGGAGGAAATAGAATTTAAAAAATCACTTACCTTTGAACTTTTCAATGTACTCCTCCAACTTCCACGCAGTGAGGAGGTTTTGCACCTCTTCGTCCATAAATATTGCTGAATAATTCCACAGCAAAATGCACACGTTATACACACTGCACTCCTTAGAACTCGGTCCGGGCAACTGCGGAAAACGAACTGACCGACTGACTGTCCGACCGAGCGGCGAGTGCGAAGCTCGCGGGTGACAAGTCTCAACATGTTCCTACAACACGATTAAACGTAACCGAGTTACTTTGCTAATTTGCCGAGGCTTAGTTAGAAATTGATAATTTAAATAGACACTTAGTTAAAATTTAAAATGTATGTTTGCTATTGGTAGTTAACTTTTTTTATTTGAACATAAACAAACTTCACATCATGTATTAAATAAACATGATATGTTAAAAACTACAAACAATTTGGTTTGGTTTAAAAAATTACACTTATCTATTAGTTATCAAGTAATTTAGTTGCATTTATCGATTGATCGGTCAATTTTAATTACACTACATATCTACAATTAAACTATAGTGAGAAACAGAAGTATGCTACATTTTAAATGACAATTTAGTTTATTTGTGACAAATTAACTTATTCATTTTTAAATATTATGCATATTTGTCTTCAATCTTTCATACACTTATTTCAGATCACAGTAATAGCTTGCTAAAACTACTGAATAAGGTATTTGAATATATCATGTCAAATTTGGTTGCGAATATTAACTATTTTATTAAAAAACGAATAAATACAGTGCTGTATCTGACTAACACAATTTAACAAAGTTGACGTGTTCGTTTTTAATCATACACCCTTGTGAGTTTTCAGCTAAGACGTGACTGATGCTAAATAAAATTCCGTTAAACAAGCCAAAAAGGTCCTCGGTTAACTTCAGATTTTCTCAGTGTAGTTTATCTCGGCTGTGGATTTGTTGGGGACTGACCTAACTCTTGGGATGGTATTATGCTAATGCCAGCCAAACTAATATAAGTGGGTAGGGAAATTCGCAATTTACTGCTGGATTCAGAGCGAAATGTTGCTCGCGATGTATAAGTTTTGGTTCGATATTATTATATAACCCCATGCTTTGTCATAAATGGTGACAGGACCCGAGGGTTCTTGTATCATCTTGATCAAAACTACAGCTCACTAACTAAGGTCCTTATTTATAAATCGCAATCAACTCTGAGATAGATCTCAAGAGCTATTTTGACAATGTCAGTGCATACTAACAGCATTTCAAAGTCGCACTCAAGATCGACATCAGAGTTGAGTGTAGTTTATAAAACGGGCCTAAAAATTTTATGACAATTCGTCATTTTGATTATTACCAATTTTTCTATGACGGTCCCAAAAAAAAACACGAACGTGGCGCAACCGTTTTTAAAGCCGTTAACTGGCTGTATAACTCGCAAGGGAAATAGGCGCGACGTGCATAGTGTAGGCGGATGAAACACTTAACGCACGATGGACCGCTGCGATATTTTAGTGCTCCGTCGTGCGTTCAGTGTGTGATCTGTCGTAGATGGAATAAATAAATACAATTCAAGTTTCAACTTACAGGAGTTCGTTAGCACTATTGCGTAGGTAGTTGATACAAGAGCTCTGATTAGAATTCTAGGAAAAGTGAATAAACACAATAGCCGCAGGTTGCTCTTAGAAAATCTAAGCTTTACCTAATTGAATGTTTCTATTTTCCTGTAAATTGTTTGTTATTTTAAAAGTTTTGTGTTTTACTTCGACGAAGCCACTAGTTTTTTATTGGTGCAAACAAATAAGATATCTGGAGGCACGGCAGTGCCCCCGCCGAGTCGAGCTAGAAAGCGGCACAGCCGTACCATCCTTTTCTCGAAGCGGTTCGGGCCATTTTCAACACCTTATAACTTTCTTGTGGATAAAACAAAAGACTTGAAACTTCAGGAATCAATCAAAAGCCCTGTAGATACGGTATATTTCAAACTAGCTGGTGCCCGCGAACTTCGTTTCGCCATAATATATCTTCCATCATTTATCAGCTATATATAGGACGACCACTGCTAAACATAGGCCTCTAAGAACCATAAAATAATATTAGCCAATATTAAATTGTTGGTAGGTAGGTACCAGAAAACTTGGTTTCTCAGACTATATGTAAGTAATTTAAAAAACTGTTAAGTCGTAAAATTTCAATTTCCACATGCAAGAAAGAGTAAGAAAACGGTGGTTGGTTTATAGTGTTTAGTCTTTTAGAATCCCTAAATGTTCAGTTTCTTGAAGTCGTCTTTCCCTGCTACGATTTTTTAGCTTTCCAGTTCTCTTCCCTATATCTTCAACTTTCCGCCTCTTATGCCATTTAGCAGATTTGTTAAAACCGTGCAATATTTACTTCCAAGACTATTAATTCCGTGAAGTAGACTGATGCCACATTTCTTGACATTGTGATGGAAGACTGAAGACCGAGTTCATGAGTGTGAATAAATAAAAACAAAAGCAAGTAATCATACTACTAATCCTATCCTATCCTACTTCCTACTAATAATATAAATACAAAAGTTTATATGTTTGTTTCTTACTCCTTCACGCAAAAACTGTTTAACTGATATTCATGAAATTGAACACAGACATAAAGGAGGTAACTTGGATTAACGCATAGGAAAGTTTTCTTCGCGAAAAAATGTTCCTGTGTGATGCCATGACCGATTTCCACACGGGCGGAGCCGCGGCTAGGGTTACGTTTAATTAAGTACCTAAGGCTATTTAATTAAGGTCGTGTGCTGCCGGCAAAGTAGAATAGCACCTCTCTTCCCGTGGGAGTCGTAAGAATCAACCGAGGGAGAAACCTGACCAAGACCGGCGGCCCTGGAGGAGGACAACAGAATCTACATTTAAACCCGGAACGGAGTCTTTGTTAGACGCGTGTGACAGAGGACTATCCTGCAGTCAATTTGGCTCCGCACGTATCGACTCGAAGTTCCTGTGGTGTCAGTCAGGGAGCCCGAGAGAGTGGCGCAGGTCTTGAGCAACCCTGCGTTTTCCAAAATTACACTCCAGACAAAGCAGTGTCTGTGGAAAATCGGCTTATACCTATAGCCACGAAAAGTCTTATCTCAGATACTGATTTGATCGTCTGGCACAAACGTATAAAATATAACTTTCGTCAGGAAAATTTTACAGAAATATGGAAAAATGTATCTTCTATATAAAATGTACCAGCAGATTGAGTCACTTCGTGTGGGAAGTCCAATTTTTATTAGTATTTCCAAAGAATATTTCAGAAAAAAGTTGTCGCACCCTGAAAATAATGTAGCTGTATTGTCGGCAAAAAATTTAACATACTGAATGTACCAGACAAATATTGGCTAAAATAGCCTTAACCGAATTAAAACAAAAAACAAAAAAGTTATTGCAATTTTCCCGCGTAGATTACGCACAAAGAAAACGATTCCTATATGAAGTTTGTATCGTCTGGCCACGCAACTTGCACGTCTTGCACCACGGAACTTTTGTTTTCGAGGGTAATAATTATTGAATTATTAACAGTGAAAATTATTCCAATATTAAAGAGATATTTTTGCAGTCGTCGACATATTCATAGATTTTAGTTTCCTTGTCGTAATCATGAGCAATAATTCGACAAACTCATTTGTTGAGGTTATAAAAATACAGATTAAAAATATAAATACGGCCTCATGTTTTTTTTTCCTGTGCGCTTATTCAAAGCGACACAATAAGTGCTGGCCAGTTCGAAATTTGAAATCAATCTCAGGTCCAATCAGCCCATACACATCCTTTTACTACGCGCCACTATGAAATTCACATGACCTACAAACTTATTTTATGTGTAGCAGCCAACCCCCCTTTTAGGGGTATGTTTTTTTTTAGCCTATAACCTGGTCTGTGAATTACTTGACATTTTGGTACAATTTGATTCAAAATCCGTTCGGTCGTTTTCGCGTGATGCTTCCGCATATACACAAACAAACACACAAACATCGTACAAAACTCATTCATAGATGTCGCCACACGTCTTTTAAAACGCGCTATCGTTGTGTTTTCTCAAAACTATATAGGGTCACTGAACACTGACTTGTTACTGTCTTATTATATGTATAGATTTCGTTCACTTTGAACCAGTGGTTTAGGAATTATAGCTAGTCAAAGTTTTTAATTTTGTCACTGACTCACTCACTGACCGATCATCAAAATTCTAAGGCACTTCTAGCAGACATAGAGACTTCTAATTTAGAATATAATTTGGGTTTAGTGTACAAATAAAGGAAAAACTTAAAAATCTAGCAATTTCAATGCAGTTTTCTAGATAAACCGATAGCATAAATAACTTTGTAATTCCATAGAAATGTACTGTTTACCAAGTTATATTTTGCTGTCGCTCCTAAAATACTTTGTTTTGGTCCAGCAAAATAGTCACAGATGTCGCTGTTAGTTTCTAAAACACGCTATCGTTTTTCGCGAACAGTTTCCAATATGTATAGCCTATGCTATAACTATCTATAACTATACATAAAAGTCAAGGCCTCAGTCTGAATAATGCGCTGATGGATATAGGTTCAGCTGTATTTACATCTGGTCAAGCTTATGTAGCACTATCAAGAGTAACAAGTCTGGGCGGCTTACATTTTATAAACATAGACTTTGGAAATATTAAAGCGCAAGAATCTGCAATTTGTGAATACAATATACTAAGAAGCATTTACCGTCCAGACTTGACAAAAATCATTACTACAAAGATTCCGAGAAAACCACATAAAGATAGAGAGTGGGCTATGAGAAAAACCGTGGCTGAGGCTCAAGAAATAGAGCCGCAAAAGAAAAAAAGGAAGACTACCTACAAAAAGTAATGAGATCCCCTCAAAAACATTAATATATAAAAAATTCCAAGTCTCACTACTGAGCTGTTCAACCGTAAAAAGGTATGAGATCCATTTGAAACCAAGTCGGCTATCGATTTGTTCATTCCCCACTTAAGAGATCTATCTTAATTAATTACGTAATTAGTTAATAAGCATTATTTAATAGTGACCATATCAATATTTTCAATATATTTTAATGTTTACAATAAATTGAATGACTTGGCAATCGCACTGAATGTATTAATTTTAATATGTATTGCACGTTAACCTTCTGTTCTAGTGCGATGGCTAAGTCATTCAATTTATTGTAAACATTAAAATATATTGAAAATATTGATATGGTCACTATAAAATAATGCTTATTAACTAATTACGTAATTAATTAAGATAGATCTCTTAAGTGGGGAATGAACAAATCGATAGCCGACTTGGTTTCAAATGGATCTCATACCTTTTTACGGTTGAACAGCTCAGTAGCGAGACTTGGAATTTTTTATATATTAATGTTTTTGAGGGGATTACTTATTACACATTTGTAATAGCATTAACTTGACTTACCGATTTAATAGGGTCAGCCCTCGGAACACTGATGTAGTTCAGACCACCCAAGTAACAAAATCTGATTCTACAGGAAATGACTTTAGAACGTTTTAGAACGTGCTATGAAACTGAACACGTTTTCCCTAGGAACGCATAATTAAAATTAAGTAAAATAATCTATTTCTCTTTAACTTTCATGCCTTAATTACATGGGTATTGGTGTCTCTATTTAAGAGAAAGTAGCCTGTGTTGAGAGTCACCGCTCCTCTATAATAATAGTTTACATTTATTAGAAGGCTGTACGGTCTCTCTCTTCTTGTGTGGGACCCCGAGTCGACCAGCGACCCGATGAACCATGAGTGACCATAAACAGCAATCGGGACCTTCTTATTCCATTACTATATACAAAGGTATGTAGCGAGCGACAATAAAATATCGACCAAACATAAAAAAGTACTGAAATAATTTTATGGAAAGTTGTCCAGTTTCATGGTCTAAATGCATCCTTTAACTAAGTAAAGTAACGTTTTAATAGTTCTCTAAACATTACAAACACCCAGTTTTCAACGTAATGGTCGACGTACACCCAACGCGTAACTCACGATATCTCTTATCTAAAATTGTATCTCTCTACATACCCGGAAATTACACCCAGTATGAGATCTAGGTAATAAATTCACGTACCTTAATCTAAGACCCTAAATAGTCATTTGTAAATGTAGGGTTGGGGCAATTTAGGGCAAACAAGGGTACGAGCACTACAGAAGCCATTTATCCGTGTCTGTACGTAATTTTCTCACGACATTCATTAGCTAGGTTTATCCATGATTATGATTTTGATAAACATGTCTGAATAGGTACAAAGTTTTGCATAAATTTGAATCGTTATTGAAATTACCTATATTACGTTACATAACCATGTCAGAAGGCTGGTACTTGTAGAAGGCGGTTGAAAACTTTTGACACTAGCGTTCATCGGGTCGTTGGACGACTTAGTGTCCCACACGGTAAGAGACAACAGAAGATTAAGTTAATCAATAATAGTAAGACTGTTTGACAACATTACAGACAAATCGGGAACGTTTTGAAGAAAGGTCAGTTCAGAAGTACCCTAGATCGACGAGCGTGCATGAATAGACTGATGGATGTAGAAGAAGTATGCTAGGATCGTAGCATGTGGAAGGAAATAGTTTCTGCCTACCCTAACGACAAAAAGGCATGATTTAAGTATATATGCATCAAAGACAAGACACGACAACATTGACAATAAAAATTCGACAAAAAAGTGTGTGGATGACTATAGAGACAGGTTGCCTAAAAATTTAATACAAATGACTCGTTTAGTCGCTTCTTACGACACTCGCGGGAAAGAAATGAGGTGTGAACTAGTCTTATCATTAATCACATGGCAGCGATAAATCCCTGTATCTAACCTCATCCTCAGACAAACTTCTGGCTTCCGGTGCCGAATGCGAAGTCCAGTCCAAGACAAGGCGTGGGCTTTACCGGAAGTGCCGCCATTATCCACCGGCCGTTCGTTTCCGCCACTTCCGGTGCCGAGAGCGTGGCGTCGAGTTTCCTACTTTATCTTGTAAGCAACTTTGGCGCGTTGTAAGTGAGGTAATACGAGTAAGGGATGCTATTAACTGTTATTAAGGTATCACACTCGAGATTATAGAGTACTCGTATTTGTGATGTAGGTGGTTGAAGGAAATGGATAGTCCCAAGTGAGTTGCGTAGGTTGTTATTTATACAACATTCAGCGTTTGTTATTGGTAGGGTATGGAGTGAGCAAGCTGAAAAACCAAGTGAATATGGTTCTTATTCAGTCAAGAATTCATTGATTACGACTTACAGAGAAGATGTGCTGTGCGAGGTGCGACTATCCACAACTTTGTCATTTGCGTCAAAAATTTACTACTACCTACCTGAAGTCTGGCTAAGCAAATTGAAATGGTCTGATAGTTTAAGGGAATTTTGCTCCAAAAAGATAATATCGAAAGTGCAACGTTTTGCTTTCTAACTATTATTACTTTTAGCCAGCGGGTTCCTTGCCCACGGCTCTGCCCGCTTGGAAGTAAGTCACTTTTAATCTCATGACATTCCACAGGATATTTTTTTTTGGATAAATCATAAATGTCATGAAAATCAGTTTAGCAGTTTTTGATGGAGCAACAAAGATACAAACTTTCGCACTTATAATATTAGAAGAGTATGCTTTTGCCCCATGAAACTTCCTGAACCTGGTGAACTCACACCAAATTTTAATGGCTAAGTCACAAAGCAACTTTAGAATACTCGTAGTTTTTGCATAAAATCCAATCCTCTGGCTTTCTACTTCAATTGCATTTTGATCATACCTCGACCTAAATCCGACTATAGTTCTATTCTATAGTTCTAGAATATCGACTCATTTTCCAATAACGTATGTCGTTATTCAGAATCGGACGGAAATTTTCAATTTAAGTGAGAATAATACCCTGCAGGTATTGTTTGATAGAACAATAGCTTCTTGGATTATTGTATGCCACGTCTATGAATATGGCGAGCCCCACACCTGTCGACCGTTTGGGCAAGAGATAGGTATATTGTATAAACCGTAATAAATGTAAGAGAGACTAATGCCAACGCAAAGTAAAATGACCCGGAAATCCAGTTGCGTTACTCCATTTCCAATGTCAGTTCTTAATATGAAGAATCCGAATGATTGCCGTGTGATGCCGGTATAGAATAGCATCACCCCAATTCTTCCCGCGGATGTTGTAAGAGGCAACTAAGGGACTCGAGGGTTTCATGTGTATTACCACGTGTTACAACTTTAGGCGACAGGCTGACAACCTGTCACTACAGTGATACACGAATCATCTGAAGGGGCCCTCAATACTTGTCAGACTTGGCAATAACGGCCGTAATTTTGCGATCGTTAACGCTCTGCCTACCCCGCAAGGGATAAAGGCGTGATTTGTTGTATGTATGTATGTGTAATCCGAATATTCGTACAAACGTATTCGGTAAAAACGGATGACAAGTGTGGTAGTCGCGAATGACGTGGAAAGTGTGCTTTTATTGTGTTAAGCAATTTTGAGCTCTACGTTAGTGAAATATGGTAGGGAAAAGCTTGTTGGTAACATAGGTATTGCGGGTTTTAATAGCATCAAACTTAACGATGAAGACAGCCGCTAAGTGGCTCTTGTCATCTAGGCTTGGTATAGTTTTTTTATGTTCATTGTACATCATCTTCTTCATCTTTTCGTGTGGGACAACGAATCGTCAAACGACCCGATAAACCCTAGTGTCGGAATTTTCCGCCGCCTTCTACAAGTAGCAGGCTTCTGATATGGTTGTGTAACGATTGCCGTCTAAGTGATCATAGACAGTAACCGGGACCTACCGCTTAGCATGCCATCCGAAACACGTAACCATCTTACTTACGAATGATCGGGTGGTTTAGCCCGCAATGTCCTAACCAGACTGGGAACAAATACACAAAGTGATAAATATCAACTTTGTGAGTGACCCACCGAGAATCGAACCTGGAATCTTCTGCGTCAAAGGCAGTCGCACTACCACTGCGCCACATCGATCGTCACTGGACGTCATGTCAGTTTACTAAACAATTGTGATAGAAAACAAGCTTGGTGGTGAGTTTTGTATCTTTTGATTATGATCTGACGATGCTTGTTGCTGATTAGCCTATGTTTGAATTTTTTATTATACTTTGATCTTTCAATAATTTAATACTCCTCACTGTGGTGTATTAAAACTTTCAGTGGTAGATTTGATTTGATTTATTTATCACACAATGGAAATTACATTATATTGTTACAAAATGTCCGATATAAGAATTCGCATAGTGCTCGTCAAACATAATAATAATAATATAACACACAATTTAAGAATATTTAAATATAATTAAATATATTTTTATGCGTAAGTACCTTTAGTTCAATGTACATTGTGCCAACCTATATTATGCCTAATATTTTTATGCAAATAGATAGGGAACCTATAATCTCATATTCCTAGCAATACTGTAAAAATACCTAGCGGCAAAAGCGTTCATTCTTAAATTGTGTGTTATATTATTATTATTATGTTTGACGAGCACTATGCGAATTCTTATATATTTAAATATATTTTTATAGACATCTAACCTAATGTCTATAAAAATACTAACCTAACCTAATGTCTATAAAAAATTGTTAGACATAAATAAACTGTATTATGCCAGGATAAATATTATGCGAAAAAATGCTTATGACAAAGATATAAAAGGGGAAAAAGAATTATGCGAAACATGCTATGCTAAAACATATTAGTGGAAAAAACATTATGCTAACGACCCTTTCGTTCCGAGATCCCGAGATTATATAATATTTTAACAGATTTTTATTTTATCGCTCGCAAACAGTACGGAGATCACCTATTTCAAACTATTTCCATACATCATGGCTGTGAAAAACTATCTATCCATCTGAGAATTTTACACGTTACATATCAAGGGAATGGGCACAACGTTCACTGTGAATGCAACATGTTGCACTGTCAGGGGGAAGCCCATGTCCAGCAGTGGACTGCTGTAGTTGTCAAGGTCAAGGTCATCTGGGAATTTAAGACAATGACCCTATCATGACCCATGTAGAAACTAATAACAAAATTATCGTCCAACGAATCTCTAATAAAAATATTATCATTAAAATTGCAGGTTTTATTATTTTTAATCCAACTTCATTTTCTTTCATAAAATTTTATCTGGGAACAAACATTTTCTATAAATTCAATAACAATGTAGCAAACAACATTGTGTCTAGAACTTCGTTAAAATGATGAAGAGGTGGAAAGTTCAAATAAATATCGGTACTTACGAGTACGTATATTTCAAGAGAAAAGGTAGCTCTAACATTTTATAGGATTCTTGTAAGAATTGTGTGTAACATTAGGACCGTGCTTACAACATATCGCAAACTTAAATTGTTTTGTTATAATTATTGTTGTAAATTGTCGTTTTGTAATAAATATTTCTAAATAGAACATCGAATCATCTGAAATCGAATCAATCATCTGAAGGGGCCCTCAATACTTGTCAGACGTAGTGACAACGACAGTAATTTTTTTGATCTATAACACTCTGCCTACCCCGCTAGGGATACGAATTGATTTGTGTATGTGTTTTGTTTCTAAAGACACACAACTTCATTATAAAAATGTCATAATACCTCTATAATTAAGTACCTCCCTTTAGTTAGAACCAAACTCATAATTAGCGATACGTATGTCAAGCGATAAAAAATCAAATAACATTTATCTATATTCATTTATCTAAAATAATAATGACTGAGTATATTACACAGGCGTTTAAAACATGTTTAAAACAATTGCTTTATACAAGAGAAATACTAAACACGTCTTCAACGCGCGTATGTTTTTGGTGAAGGAATAACTTTCCCAATGGAAAAAGTATAAAAAATCGTTGCTTTAAAGAAACAATTGAAATTTTTGATATAGGGAATGAGCAAATGCATTTGAATCGTAAGGCGGATCGCACACTTGTCACACGACAGAGCGCAAAAATATCGCTGCGGTCTGTCAGATCTATACTAGAAACGTCACGACGAAACCCATACTTAAACCGCACTCGGCGGATGACACTGCGATATCGCTGCGTCGACAGCGGCTGAGCGGTTTTAGTATGGGTAGTGACGTTTCTAGTATGGATCTGACAGACCGCAGCGATATTTTTGCGCTCCGTCGTGCGTCAAGTGTGCGATCCGCCAAATCTGTCATTCCCTTCCTAGTCTATATTATCCCAAAGCGTTTCCTACATCTAACGCACGACGCTGCGTATTTATAGCGTATCCGTAACTCATGCGTCTGTCAGATGCAAGGACCCGCTGTTGCGTCCCCATAAAAAAACCGACGTTGATTCACGAACAACGCTGCAACTTGCGCTGGCTTTTGTCTCTGTTACACTTATTTTAATAGATGCAATACACTTATCTCTTTCGCACCAGCGCACGTCAAACGTGGAATTCGCCTTAGCAACAAGAAAAGGCCCTTCGTATAATCTAAGCTTAGGCTTCGCAGACCCTCATCCTCAAACCCATCCTTCACCATTGAGACATTGCCGGTCATCACTCAAACACCTCTATGCTATTAGTTTTGAATACCCTATTCCCACTAATTGTCCTCACCATCCCTTTTCCCTTTCTGTTCGAGTCCCCTATAATTTGAACCGAAGCCTAAAGCCCTTTGGTGAGACTATAGATGTACTTGTGGGAACATAGTCTTACCTACAGCCTAACCTAAAGACAGAGAGGTATTTTTGAATCTGCATAGATTCGTATTTGCAAGCGCTAGACTGCGACAAGTCCACGTAGTTGTTTACAAATACCAACCTAAGTAGAATAGATTCGTGTGAAATACGTGTAGTTAGGCTAGTTGATTAGTGTCTTCTAAGTAGAATTTGTACAGATTAAAAACCTTACCTGTACACATTTAGAGTTTTCATGTTTAAAAGTTAAATAGGTAGTAGCTTTTCGTCAGGTAATGTATTTTTGTAAGCAGGGAGGTTTAATGACTGTGCAAGTGACCGTACATATTGAGATGCTAACTAATTCAGCGTTTATTCAACTTTTTTTCGATTGGGACATCGAATCGTCATGTGATTTGATGAAATCTCGAGATTTTCAGCATTCATTTAAGGTGATATAGATTTTTTTTTCATATAAACAAACTTAAACGGGATATTCAAACTTTTATATACTCTACACTTTCATACTATCAGATACACGTCCAAAGTACTTAAGATAGATAATTTTACATACGATTTCACAAAACCGTTCAGATTTTACGTTGTACTAAACTTGAAGCATAGCTTCCTGACCGGATGGGCCCTTATAAAGGTTAATTAATAGGTCCAGGATTAATTTCAGAGTTTGACCCTCAATTGAGAACAGTGGGGTCACGAATTGTTGGATAACTAGATCGAGACCCAGCTTTTGGTAAAGTGGTTTAAAGTTTTCAAGAGGTATCTGAAACATTCACATTGTTATTTGATTCAAGGTTGTACATTTACTTCATTCATTTTAAGATGAAAGAAAAATATTTTGTGCCAGTGATTTTTTCATAAGATGTGTAAGCAAGTGTAGTTTGTATTGTCTAATTTATTAATAACAAGTATATTCATAAAGATTATTCTGGTCTTGTTCTTCGTTTTGTGTGGGACAACGAGCCGCCCAAAGGTCCATTGTTAGAGGTTGATTTGGAGCTATAACATTTTTTTGTAAAATCGTTTGAATATTTTTTTAAGCTACAACACCGTAAATTGTTTTTTATTGTTCTAAATTACGATTGGGTTTTGTATTTTTTATATCATCAGAACAAAATGTATAGGATAAAATTGTTAGAATTAGTAGTAGAAGAGTATGCGGGATGTTGAGGTCATGCAGCGAAAAGGAGACCCTTGCGGTGACCTTAGAAAAAAAGAGATGACTTCATTATACGACGGTATATTGAAAATTTTAAAATTTCACAATTATCGCATCTGATTTCCCATATCTACTCCAACAACTTATAATCACCGGCAATATTCTGAACAGGCTAATGATACAATCCCATTATACCGCCGTCTCCGACTTCGCTAACTACTAAACTTGCCGATAACTATTTGCACAAGATTCCAGAGTGTTCGAGAACAATGCAACGTGTAGTGTGTATTCAGCGACGGTAAACATGGCACAGGATTTCGTATTAACTTACTCGTGTTATCAATATGAATCTGTAGAAATACTTTAAAATATTCATGTCTACCTGCATAAACATATCACGTTTGCATCCTTTGCGGGGTAGGTTGAGCGTAAGCAGCCGTAAAAATTGTAGTTATTTCCACATCTGTCAAAATATATTAGGTTCATTCTTCCAGCGTATCAGATCGTATGTATGGGTTTTATCAAAACACAAGTAAAGAATTTTGACACAAAAGTGTAAGAAACGAAAATCTATGTCACGGTACGCGTCATAAGCATAGTGGTCATTCATATCGTGACGTGAGGGACACTGAGTTGGTGAAAGACACTGTGAGATGTTGTATCGATTTACTTACCTGAAGAACGGGTTTCTCTTGCGGGAACTTACTTAATCTAACATTACATCAGTCTCAAGTAAATAGGAATTGCATGTGCACGGAAAGATGGTGTTTTAATGTGATTGTATCATTAGCTCGGTATTCGCACGAAATCGGGCGCGCACATAATTAGCGCACGTCGGCAGATAATGTTGTTTATGGGAACACACCGTGCGCGTTCCGCGTGCATTTTGGAGTGGGGTAAGCTACGAGATTGTAGTGAATCCCACACCTGACGTCTGGTGGTGCCTTGTTGGTGCAAAAGCGATAGGTATAATGCATCTACCAAAACAAGTGTCCAAGGCCGAAAACACTATTAAAAAAACTTGTACGAGTAGAAAGCTGGTACCCGACACCTATGTATCTTTACCGATCGGCGCCTTTCGGCACCTGTAGTCTGCGCGGGTTTCTACATTTTTTGTGCAGAATTAGTGCTGATCGGCACAAAATTTATTTTTATTTTTATTTTTTTAAATTATTGACTAGCAGCCAGCGTCGGCTTAAACCAGCTTTCTTTATGCAGATGTTATATGCGCCTATAAACGCCAATCAGCGCCTAAAACTAGCGTTCTACATGTACTTACCCTTATTAGAAAGGTTTCTTAAATTCTTTAGACAATAAAAGCTTTATTGTTTAGATAGTTTTCTGTAAAAATGCATTCATATTTTTCTCGCTTCCGACTGTCCCTTGCGCCAGCTTACAATACGTCATGCACCGTACCGACAAATTTCATTAGTTCACTGCGATACGCTATCATTTGTCTAAACATAGTCGTTCAACAGTCCAACTGTTGCAACTACTAATTAAATGGCAAGATGTGCAAATACAAATGAAAATAAGAAATTGAAAAAATAAAGACCTGGGATTGAACCTGAGAAACGTGGGGTTTCGTCCCACTTATTTTGTATTGGCTTTATGTTTTTGTCCCAGGGGCCATCAAACCTACGCCAGCTTGGTGGGAAGAACGGGCTCACCCGGAATAACTGAATCGTTGTTCAAACAACCAGCCCAATCACGTCCTTCTTGGGGCGAGACTGGGGTTAGGAGTTGTCCTAGGAAGAACGGATGGGACTGAATAAGAACTGACCAGAGTGAATGTCCTTCACACTGCTTTGCAACTGAGCTATCGACGCAACGATCGACCTTTGTCAATTTTCAACTTCTTTATGGTAGTTTCGAAGTGACAATCTAGCAACATCCAGTTGTGAATAGAATGCTTTAACTTAAATTGTTAAAGAACTCGGTTTTAAGTATCTGAATTTTGGATTTTTCATAGTGCTTATGCCATTAAAGATTTTCTACGGAAGTGGTCACAGTCACAGCCCATACTTAATATTAATCTGTGAAAATACTACTGACAAGTAATTTTATCACCTTCATAGTAAAGACTGCAAATAACACAACCTATTCAGTCATTAGCAAATCCTCCAATAGGCTAATTATAGTTATTCATAGCTCTCCCGAATGATCATCCACAGTGCACATTTAATATTTCGCTCATTCCACATCCACGGTTATCTCAGTGACACGTACGTCCATACTAATTAATGTTCCGTGACCACTATATGATGCGCTTTTTAATGTTTGTTTTGACTGTTTGTTCAATTTAATGCGATTATTAATGTTGGCAGCATTGTTGACGGTATGAAAGATAGCCGATGGATGTAATTCAATTTTGTGGGTATGTTTTGGGATATTGTTTGTTTTGGTAAGTGATGATGTTGTGTACGTAATGCGTAGAGCTGTTGTGCGCAAATACTGCATGAAATAAACATACATACATAAATCACGCCTTTGTCCCTTACGGGGAAGGCAGAGCGTTAACGATCGTAAAATTACGGTCTTCATCGCCACGTCTGACAAGTATTGAGGGCCCTTTTAGATGATTCATGTATCACTGTAGTGACAGGTTGTCAGCCTAAAATTGTAACACACATGAAACCCTCGAGTCCCATAGTTGCCTCTTACAACACCCGCGGGAAGAAAAGGGGTGATGCTATTCTAAGCCGGCATCACACGGCAGGAAATAAAACTGGAATGTAAATTATTCATAATCGTGCAGCTTAGAATAGCATCGCCCCACCCGTGGATGTGGTAAAAGGCGACTAAGGGATGAATCCAGGGAACGGGCAACAGCGTTCTCTGTGAATATCTACAATACAATGTCTTGTACTGCGTTCGCCAATTTGCCTGCCTAGCGTGGTGACTATGGCAATACCCCCCAATTGGGAGAGGCCTATGTCCAGCTGCTTGACACTGCTGCAGTGGACAGTAGAAGTATTCACTGGTTGGTACGGCAGCAGGACAGTTGTTTAGATGAGAAAAGGCAAGTCATTTTCTTGGACTGATCAATTCATTTAAACAATTTGCGGTATTGGCGAAAAGTTTTCAATATTATAATAACAAAGAAGAAGGTACGGTAAAACAGGGTCTTGTTTCCGTACATCATTTTAATTACTCAACATTTACAAATCTTTTTTAAAGCCGTCTCACTTAGCTATGACAGCGACTAGTAACAATTAGTATTCTGTTAAATATCTTCATTAGAAAACAGCCTCAGGTAGTTTAAGTAAACAAAAAACTTTAATGTTTTTCTTAGAAAACCATAATAATCCATTAACTTCTCTACAGATTCCAAGAATTTGTTTTGCTGTGAACGTTTAAATTTTTTTAAACAAGGAACATCATCAGTCTACTTCATCATTTAAAATATAAGCAAATATCGTATAAAATGTAAATAAAAACATGTTTCGACTCGACAGTACAGCCGGTACAGCGCTATTGGACAGGACTGAATAAATCGTCAATGTATAAAATGAACAACAGCAATGTAAACTCAATTTTCACAACTCCATCCTTATTTTTTGTATGAAACAAAGCGTCTGTCGGACTCGGCAAGACAATGCCGTTCTGCGGAAGACGCCACAGTCGTTTATCATGGCCACTGTCCACGACACCCGGTTTACAGTAGAAATTACTATTTTCAACGGAACCCTAGTTCAGACACGTCTGAACCAGTTTTGGGCGGATCAGTATGAAGATATCATGACCGATCCTTTGAAATTCGTTTATTATATTATT
This sequence comes from Keiferia lycopersicella, assembly GCA_029255805.1. Lineage (NCBI taxonomy): Eukaryota > Metazoa > Arthropoda > Insecta > Lepidoptera > Gelechiidae > Keiferia > Keiferia lycopersicella. Next base: position 18,312,231 of record JARACZ010000003.1, read on the forward strand.
TCTTCTTTCTGATTCCAGTCCTAGCCGGAATAAAAAAGTAAATGATAGTTTCGTTGGTAAAGTGCAAAATGTTGCTTTGATTTTGAAAAACTAATGCCCTGATTGATTACCTAGATGACATTCTCCCTTTCTTATAGAGCTTTCAAAGAGTCTTCCAAAACTATAACTACTTCTGTAGGCAGGGTTAATTACATTTAGCCAAAAAAAAAAAGTCTCACTCAATATAAATTAAAGTTGCTGTCTCGTTTTTGGAATTATTTCATCTTTCGTCGCAACTACAACATACTATTACTTGCAACTAAGCCTGCAGCAATGAAATTGTAAGAATTTCTGCCAACTTCGCCCGTTTCGTACTGGCCAAAGTGGTAGGTAGCTGCACTGCAAAAACAAAATTAATAAAGGTAAACTTTCCAGCCGCCGAAAATAAGATGTCGACAGCTGTAGAGAAAAAAGTACTTATCTAGAGTTCGATGCATAAAAATCAATCATTACACCAGTACTCTTATATAGCAGTACACTGCTGGATGTAGGCCTCCGCCAAAAGGCGCACTATCTCCCGCTTTCGCCATGCAGTCGCTACTAGCCGCTTTCTCGGTCCATCTCGCTGGAGGGCGTCCCACGGTACGTTTGCCGAGGCGTGGTGTCCACTCGGAAACCCTTGCTCATAGATCCAATATACAGTATAAAATGAAGTAGTTCTTTGCGATTCAATATCTATTTGTTTGTCATAGGCACTGCTAACTACTCCTAAGCCACGCTACCAGAGAGACTACTAACGCAGTTGAAATTTTTTTCGGAAAAACATTCTATAATCCTTTTGTCATGTCGTTTGGATTATTGCGATTTTGATTATTTTTCTTTCACGAGCTAAGTTTGTGGTTCGTTAAATAACAAACAACCTTTGAGATACTTCGTTTCCCTACAAACCTAACCGATTTCTGAGACGACATTTTTCGTCATTTTGTCAAAGACGTATTTTTTTATTTACGTGGTACAAATCAGAGTACTCACAATTTACATGTTACATCAGTGGCGCAATTTTTGGTAAAATCATACTGCGATTTCATTAGTATATTGCTTTCAAATAAAATATTTCCCCTAGGTCGGCACATCGAGACAAGGTTCCCAAAAGACTGGCATCATTGCCTTTTTGAATAGCCAAGCTAAGTTTTTGGCCTAAATATGTAGCTGTAGCGATTTGTATTTGGATCTCAATGCATGACCTACTAATTCAACTAGTCATGACCTGAGATACACGCATAGTAGGTACCATCTAAAACTAGCTATTTGCTGATGAGTCCAACCTACTATTCCAGCCTAGAACCAGACGCTCTTAGCACAATTTGTATAGGTATGTATTATAACATGTTCTATTTATGATTCTATAATGAATAGGTCATATGTTAACTCAGAGACTTAGAGGAATGTAGGTTTTGATACCATAAAATTACTCTTACAAATGCTGTAATTGCCCAAATGGTACTTTTAATAATGTTTATCACTCTCAACAAATCTACTGTAATAAAATCATTGGTTTTAATTATGAATTGGAAAACTCTCACACTCGGGTTTATCGGGTGCTTCGTTGACGTGGTGACCCACATGAAATCAAACATTAATAATATAAAAATTAAATTAGTATCATACATGTACAAACAAAATATGGTTGCCTTTCGCGTCGTATTATTTTAACAACAGAAAGTATTGAGAAAAACAAAACAAAAACACGGCACGTCCTCCGTTTCCAAGGAACACGGCAAATCGAGTGAGCGTACTGCGACCCTTAGGGCGCTGGGGTCATGAACAAAATTGAAAGTGTAATGTCGATGTGCACAACCGAGAAGGACGTTTCGGGGCACACGTACTGACGTGAGTCGAGACCGGTTTACTCAGTACCAGTTTGCCACGGTTTGTACTAAATTGCCACACTATAACATGATTCAATGCATAAAAAATAATCTTACTGAGTTTTAAATTTTCTTAAAATATTATTTTCAAGCACAACACAGAAAATTCAGTGAGTATACTCCGACCCTTAGGGCGTTGGGGTCATGAACAAAATTGAAAGTGTAATGTCGATGTGCACAACCGAGACAGACGTTTCAGGGCACACGTACTGACAGGAGTTGGGTCCGATTTGCCACGGTGTCAGTTCGTCAAACTAAAATATGCGCTGATTTGTTAAACAGTTGAAATTTTCAAATAATAGTCGCAATCTATAGCAAGTCAAACAAATAATTCAAAAGTATATTTTTTACAATACCATTTAATTTCCGGTCTATGATACGCCTATTATGATATTGGCTGGTGTGACTTATATCAAAACAATGACAAACCGTAACATACTATAAACTAAATTACCACTACTAGTGCTTAAACCAACAATGCCTTGAAATTTGGGTTTGATTCATATTCCATCATATCAATTAAATATTAATATTATAGTGTGCGACGAACCAGAATTAATTCTATACATTTTCAATGACAAATCGACACTATGTGTCAATCCGGAGCTGAGTGCGAAAGAGACTTTTTTTATCACACGAACTGACGTAGATCCGTGTTTATATTACCGAAATAGATACATGTCACAATACAAATTTACTGGAACTGGGTCATGTTTGGTTTTATATGTGACGAACTGGAACTGTGGCCAAACGGAACCGAGTCCGAAAGAGACGTTTTTCACCACACATACTGACGTAGGTCCGTGAATATATTACCGAGATAGATACATGTCGCGAATAGAAACTCCCCGAAACTGGGTCGCCATTTTGTTTTACCAATACAATGTTGTGTGAAGTACGGCGTGGGACGTTGAGTATTATTGTAATGATATTGAAGATAGATACGATATTTTCGTTATTTTTCTTTTGTACTAGCAATTGAACATCTTATTTTGCTTGTGTTCTGTAAATTTATGTTTGTAGAGTTTCATCCAAGAAGTGGTCCTTAAGATCTGAGGAGTTAGACGTGAAAGTAATAAATAGAGGTACCTATCTATAACTTGAAAGAAAAATTTTTGATGTCCAACATTAATACAGTATTTTCCGTGGCGCGTACGTTATGTTCTGTTTATATAAGGTGTAAAAATATTAGCAGCAAATGTTTTAAGGGTGCATCAGCCCATGAAACTGAACAACTTTCTCCAAGAAACATAGGTCAAAATACGAGAAAAATTTTGGACCTCCCATACAAATTGACTTGGTCGGTTGGTCATTTTGTATGGGACGTCAACATTGTTTTTTTTATATTTCGACCAATGTACCTTGGAGAAAGTTGTTCAGTTTGATAAGCTGGTTCACCCTTTAAAATATTTGCAGTTTTTTTTACACACTGTATATTACAACGTGTGTGACCTTAATAATAATTTTTATATTCGTAACCATCAACCCTCAACCCTCGCGGACGATTTTCAGTTTGTTATGACCCAAACTATTTTTTACGACTTTAGTCGCACGACGTCACAGGCACTCGCTCACAATGAAGGAACAAAGTTTTTGTTTTGAGGTCAAATGTGACTGACTCTTACAAAAACTTCTGTGTAGTATTTTTTTGCGTAAATAGGGGAAAATTAAGGATAAATCCATGGAACGGTAGCAGCGTTCCCTGTGAATATCTACAATATCTAGCACTGTGCTCGTCAATTTGCCTGCCAAGCATGGTGAATATGGCAAACTCTCCAATTTAATTTTTAACTATAGGCATTGACAGCCAAAATCGTGCGCTATGTAAAAGAACCTCCTTACCATTTTTCTGTAATAGCTTATATTTTTATTTTCGGATTAAAGACCTTAAGCGGATCGCACACTTGACGCCAACGGAGCGCAAAAATATCGTAGTGGTGTGTCAAATCCATACTAGAAACGTCACATCCCACATTAAACCGTTTCCCTGCATCTTTATCTTGGAAGCAGCAACTTTTGTAAGAAAAAATATTACTTTATTCCAATATACCGAAAGCGCTAGAAGAAAACATCTCATAGAATTGCCAAAAGGTGGAATGAAAATATTTAAAAGGGGACCTCATTACAACGCAATTACAATATACAATAAACTGCCTAAACAACTTAAAGAAGAAAAAATTGACAAAACTTTCCTGAAGCAGCTCAAATCGTTTCTATTAACCAAATGTTATTATTCAAAAAATGAATTCCTTAATGACAAACTAACATAACATAATATTATAAATACTAACCGCGACATCAACCTTAAAATACACTCATAAAATTTTACTTATTACATGTACTAATTATCAGAACTATTAATTAATTTTAAAATTATTGACTACCTTATAATGATGTTTTATTTTATATTTTGACATTTTTTTTTTATTGTATAGAATCACAATTCACAAGCCTGACATAATTTGCAACGCCCTCTAACAAGGGTTCGTGTACTATGACTTTTATGTAATATTATAAGACCTTTCTCTGTATGTACATGAATGCACAATAAATGAAATTGAAATTGAAATTGAAATTGAAATTAAAACCGCACTCGACGGACAACGCTGCGATAGCGTTGCGTCTACAGCGGTTGAACTGTTTTAGTATGGATCTGACAGACCGCTGCGATGTTTTAGCGCTCCGTGGTGTGCGATATGCCTTATTCGAAAAGGAACATAATTCTCCCTGTATTTTCATCACGCCTACAGCACCGCGCACCGAACTTATTGATTTCTCCGTACGCGATAATAAAAAGGCGACTTAAGGAGGCGTTTCCAAAAGGAATAAATACGCTCAGAAAAGCTTTCTTCACATGCAAATTATTATTATTGTGCCGGCGTCGTATTAGCGCGGTTTTATTTGGCCCTTTTTGCGCTGAGGCCGTTTCTGTCGCCCTTAAGGGCCTTGGCTTTATCACCCTGAAGTGAACGCAGTGGCGGTCCTATTTAGACCACAATTTCCGTTGCATGTTGAAAGTTAGATTTGAACGTATTTAGATTTTTAGGTTTTTAATATGGAGTGTAAGAAAGAACTCACCAAATACTCATAGGATGCATACAGAACGAAAATAAGAAATTGTGAAATTTACGACCGTCCACCAGGAATCGAACTCGGGCACATATGTAGAGTATTGTCCCACAGCTCTGCCACTGAGCTATCGATGCACCGGTCTATTTTTGTCGATTTCTCAATCTCTTGAAGCTCGTCTCAAACCGACGAACTTAGTGACATCTAGTAAGTAGTACTTAGTACTAATATCGTGGGTTAGGACTTTCTTACGCTAAAATAACGCATCGGTAACGGAGTGATCTGTCAGATCCATATTAGAAACGTCGATCCCCATACTTACACAGCTCAACAGCTGTCGACGCAATTACATTATATTGGCGCATCTGCGTTTCCAGTATGAATCTGATTATGACTTTTTGCTTTAAGTGTGAAAATGTTTTCGAAAATAGGCACATGAAAACGACCTTAGCAGTGCGGTGGTTTGAAAATAGCAACCCACCACCACTGTCCATTAGAAACTCAATGGCGGTCCATCGTACTGGATCAACAAAAAACAAACACGATTACAAACGCAATATGTTTTGTAATCACCAAACTAGATAATTCAAACGTACAACCCATCTCATGCCACGAATTGATTAGTCTTCTGAATAATTCACGTCAATTTGCCAAATAAAGCCTATTTTCAGCAGCCGAAATTCTGGTATGTAAATTAGACATTTGCAGTATTGAGTTCCAATCAGAACTCAGTCTAGACGCTGCCTAATTTTAATTTTGAATGGAATTATTTTATGATTGGCTGAAAACATTTGAAAAGTCTTTATGGAATTAGTAGGATAGTTCTTAACGAGCAAAATAAAAATAAAATAGGTGCTCGTTAAGCCCTTTGCGCTATTTAGCTCAAGATAAGAATAGTGTTTTTGTTTTTTTTTTTTGAGCCTTATATTATAAGTACTTACTACTTACTAGCGGCTTGTCCAGCGGTTGCACTCTTTGCAATTCATTTTCCTGTGGGAATAACTTGATGGATCGGCAAGTATTATACATATAACCCTATCTCTTGAATCACTCTATCTACAAAAATAAAAATCGCATCAATTTCTATTCATATTTCCAGGGCTAATGGTTTTAACTGAACTTGTTCATCCTTTAAAATATTAACATTTGATTTTTGTACATCTTCTAGTTTCATAGTCACTCATATTACGTCACCTGTCTTCTCTTCCATTACATTTCCTCATATCCAGCGTGTTTTTTTTCTTGTAAGACACGAGTCTTTCAACGACCCAATGGATCCTAGTGTCAGAACCTTTCAATCACCTTCTACAAATAGAAGGCTTCTGGCATGGTTGTGTAACGACCGCCGCCTAAGTAATCATACACAGCAACTGGGACCTACGGTTTGACGTGCCATCAGAAACACAAAACCATAATTCTTAAGAACAATTGGGTGGTTTAGCCCGCAATGTCCTATACAGACTGGGAGCAAATTCACAATGTGATAAATATCACCTTTGTGAGTGACCCACCGAGAATCGAACCCAGGACCTTCTGAGTCAGAAGCAGTCGCACTACCTCTGCGCCACATTTTTCGGTATCATAATACGTCATCTGACCTCTCTTCCATTACATTTCCTCATATCGGGCGTGTGTGTACATTATATTAATGTGGCTCTCGTATTTCATTGAGGAAGTTCTCGAGCTATGCTGAAGTACATAATTATCATTGGGATGTGGATATAGAGGGATAAGATTGCTCGATAATTACTATGAATACAAGGACACGAGTATCGATTGATATTGGGACTGATTCGGTTATGTCTCTTAACAAAAGTAAGTAAGTTGTGCCGTGTGATGCCAGCTTAGAGTAGCCTCATCCCATTTCTACCCGTGTTTGTCATAAAATATGGCTAAAGGCATAAGGCAAACTAGAGAGGCCCATATCCAACAGTAAACTTTTGTGGCTGTTGTAGCAGTAGTTGTAGTAATGTCAATGACTTTTTGCCATCCCACACATTTTCTTCTGTCTAGAATAGACCTCCTTAACTGTCCCTTAATTTTGACACATGCTTACTTAAAATGTCGATTTTATTTGCGATCATTTCCTATCATTATAAAAGCGTATTCAACTTAAACTGACAGCGTCATTTTTAGTTACTAAAAGATTTTATATCAAATCCACACGATTAACAAATCTATTTTACGATTTTTTTTCCTAAATAACAACTCAAGTTTTTCGAACCAAAAATAATTTTGAAAGTAGAAGTAAAATACCTATTTGTATATGTCTAAACATAATTCTGAACTTCAAAAACGTCTTTGTAGTTACTCAAACACGTAAGACAAAACGTTGTATCATTTACAAAAGCCACAGACTCTATTAAAACATTTTTGTATTTCCTTCCTACTAATTCCGCACGTCTCCTCCACCCCTTTCCCAGCTCGAGAGGACTACAACTCTGCGACGCTATTGTTCAAAATATAATACATTGCTCGCTTTGTGGGACATCCGAAACAAGGTATGAAAAATCGGAAGGTTTAAGTTTTTAAGGTTTTGATTATCTGATATTATTATTATTATTTTTATAGTTTATACATTTTCATATCTCTCCAAAGAGGTAAAGGATATTTATTATTATTATTATTATGAGCCTGAAGTGTCCCACTGCAGGGCAAAGGCCCCTTCTTCCATTTATCCCTGTCTTGAGCCACCCCCATCCAGTTTTTGGCGTGGGCATCTAGTTCGTCTCTCCATCGTTTCTGATAACTGAGCTACAATTCAAAATTCCAAATTCCAATTTTAATAAGTTATATAATAAAATTGTATATTCTATTTCTGATTTCGCGAAATCGCAAAAAGGATGCGCAAGACTGCAGACAGTACAAAGCAAAGTTCGTTATTTTATGGCAATGCCTTTATTATAAAAATGAAGATAGAATCTTGAGATTTCTAAAAGAGATTTAACTGATTTTTTAAATACCTAACCTGAATTGAAATGTCAGCCTGACACCAGTATATCAAGCCAAAAGTTACATGCACCAAACTTTATAATTTTTCTAAATGATCTAATATAGAATTTTATTGATAAAAAAATATTTATTGTTTTGACGCCATCAAAAATAGTGAAAAATTACATCATATTCTTGTACAAAATATCGTTTCCGGTCGTTTAATAAAATAGCTCACTTGACCTGTCAGTCAAGTACCAAATCCTGTAATTCCGGTTTTCATTCTCTACTCCAAATGTTAAGCAGAGCCAGCAAACAATGTATATTGTGCTCAGAGTAACCGTTGTCAGAAAGAGGGCCACTTATTTGTGCGTCCCCTGTCTCCCTCTGAGTGTTAATAATGAGTTTTATGTCGCAGCGGGTTAGGAGATTTTTCTGTTGCTTTTTAAGGACGATTTCTTGAATTGCTGGAGTGTGGTTGCCGTTTTTATACAAGAAAATATGACGATGGCCAGTGTAGCGTAGTGGTAGTGCGACTGACTGAGATGCAAAGATTCCGGGTTTGATTCGCGGTGGTACACTCACAAAGTAGTTGGTATTTATTACTTAAAATCTCAGGCTGAACCACTTAATCAGGCACAATCGTACGTTAGAAAGGTCTTTTCGTGTTTCGGAGGGCGCGATATATATCTATGATAAAAAGAAGGCCATCGTTATTCAACCATGTCAGAGACTTGCTACTTGTAGTAGGCGGCAGACAACTCAGATACCAGGGTTCATCGCGTAGTTGCGTGATTTGGTATCTCACACTAAAATAGAGCCAAGAAAATATAGAAACTGAAAAAATATACCAAGTGAATTCGATGCTATGGCTGATGGCGTACCGTGGTGTCGAAGCATTTTCTGCTGAAGTGTGTCCTTACCATAACAAACTGTGAAATTACCGCCTTTGATTTGATACTTTTAACCTTAGTGCTATCTGCTAGAACTGTTCTTCTGTTTAGAAATAAACTTCGGTGGCATTAAAAAAAAATACACTCATATCATTTGTATTATATTCTAACAAAAAGTTAATATAAATTAACTTTAGTCGGTTTTTTACGGCGTTGATGAATGGTCATTCGTCAACTCTGTGTCCCAGCAGGGTAAGGAATGAGAAAAAAAAATAATTATTAAGAAACACCGTATTAATCACTTTATGATTACCAGACCTAAGTCAGTAAAGCTATTTACACAACCTCCGTAGGTAAGTTTACACACACGAAATCACGAGAATCGGCGATTAGGCAAGTGTACAAGTAGCATGCCAGTGTGCCAGTCACTAGATAGGCGGTTCGCACACTTAACGCACGGCGGAGCATTAAAAAATCGCAGCGTCCTGTCAGATCCATACTAGAAATATCAATCCCTATACTAAAACCACTCAACCGCTGTCGACGCAGCGTCGTCCGTTGAGTGCGGTTTTGACATGAGGAGTAACGTTTCTAGTAGGGATCTGCCAGACCGCTGTTTTAGCGCTCCATCGTGCGTTAAGTGTGCGATCCGCCTTACACATGACTAATGGCGGACTTGAAGTGTGATAGAACTTGCGATAAGGAAATTACGTATAAAAATCGGTCAAGAGCGAGTCGACCGGTTGCTCTCTGTGATTTCTTTAAACAGCTGTCTAATAATACCATATCAGAGACTTCCTACTTAGAATAGGTAGTAGAAAAATTCAGGCACCAGGCTTTATCGGGTCTTTGGATGACTCGATGTCCCATACGAACAGAAGAAGACTAGTTCAAATCATTACGTAAAATACAAATTTAGAAAACAAAATTATTCAGTTGGCTCACACATTTTAGATAGGGTTGGGCCAAAATTTCCATGTTGTCAAATTTTATTATCAAATAGCGGCCCTCCCAGCAGTTTTACCATGTGCAATGTTTAAAAAAATCCAGGCATTTATCATACAAATAATATAAACCATGTTGCATGGCATATAATGTATAATAATGTAATGTAATCTTTTATGGTGAAAAATAATATTTTAAAATTGACACACCAACTTTGCCACCTTCAACGTTCTGTGTATAAGTTGCCTTTTGTCTCGTCCCAAAGCCGCTTAGTTGGGATCTTATTACTTATATTTTAATCGGATTATTCCTTGCTTGATCCTGTTAAATTCTCGTACCTACTTAGCTTTTTCTTCATATTTTAAGTTAATCCTTTCGGCTTGGGTGTATTTTTGAAAACTGATTAAGTTTGCGTATAATCAGTCGCACTTTGAGTTATTCAGTTTTAAAGGTAGGCTTGAGAACAAGATTATATATACGGCCTTTCCCACACTTCAGCGCAAAAATAACGCTGCGCTAACGTATACGCCTGCTAGACCCATAATAGAAACGTCAATCCCCATACTAAAACCGCTCCCGTAAAAAATCCACGTCATCGCCACGATCGAAGAATAATTGAGGGTCGTTATAGAAAAATCCTGTACCTATCACTATTGCAACATTTTGTACAATGACTCAATGAATCGTTGGATCGTTAGACAACTCGGTGTCTCACACGAAAATCACATGTTGTCCACTTATTGCCTAAGATTGCGATACAGATAAAACCCCTGAGTTACGATACTCACGGGAAATTTATTGTGGGTGATGGATGATATTCTTGGCTGGCACCATAAAAATAATGAACATATTCTCAAGCATTTAATTAGACTAATAAATAAAAATTGTTATAGGCTTTACGACTATGTTCAAAATACGTTGTTTGTTACGAAGTTGATTCATACAAGGAAACCAGAGTCGAGGAAAGTACAAAAATATTGCAAAAACGAATTTTTATTCACTGCATTTTCAGATACTTTAATTTCATCTTGGCCCCTCCTCAAACATTAGGTATGTAGTACATGGCAAGCAATCAGTACAGGAGTGGTAAACCTTTTTTATATCTGCCGGCCGTACGTGACAAATTCGGGACAAACCATGGAACGTGTCTCGTGTGCGTTACGCCTAATTTTTTAGATGGTTTCCGGTTGTCGCTGGCTTTTCAGTAGGTAATTGGTTGGTATCATATTAAAAGCATAAAACTGATTAGTATGTTTTGTTGACAAAAACTTATAACGTCTGTTAATAGTTATTGTGGGTGCAAAGTATCCTAATTATATTTGTTTATTTGATAACAATAATTTGATAACATTTGATGGTTAACAAATAAAAAAATCAAAAACTAAAGCAAGACATCGTAGTACGTCGTGGTAAAAAAAAATAGCAAGACATCGTGGTACTACGGGTAATATTTGATATCATATTCGGAAGGGGTGGTCAAAGGCAACTAAAAGTCACGTCATTTTTAAATAGTTTTTAATATGCATGAAATTTGATATTTTTGGAGAAAAATTTTGCCATATTCATTTATCATTTACCTTCAAAGTACATCACGACTACGACGTACATACGATGCAGTAGATACTAGTGACAAGGATCATGTGCAATCCACATTTTAGAGTCTATTATTTTCCTATGTTATTTTGCAAAAATACGAAAGGTAATTTCACATTATTTTTCAAAGACACAAAAACAACTTCGTGATTCTCTCTTACATATTAATGGGCTTTTACCAACCAAAGCCTTGTTTGCGCAAAAAATAATTTATACCTATTTTTATATTTGAAATACTTACATAACTATTTCGATTATTAATTAAATAGAACTCTGACCTTTGACTTCGCTTATTTAATAGAAATAAGGTTGAACCTGAACAATTTCAGAGGATCCTTAATTAAATTTAATTTAACAATTTATTAGTATTTTGTACATCTACAACACTGGGGTAGAAATAAATATTTAAGAATCACTAAAGAGTTTTTGATTTTCATCTGACTTAGATACGATAATAAAATAGGTAATTGTCAGTAAATAAGTTCGCGGATACCAGTTTCTTTAAAAAATATTAAAAATATTATAAAGTAGGGACAGCGTCCCGAAGATATCCCGCGATAGGTTACAAGTAGACCCTGAAACTGAACAACTTTTCCCTAGGAACATATGTCACGAAATGACCAAAAAAATTCGACTTCCCTTACAAAATCGCGATCAGCTAACTGCATTTACTATGGAAAACCAAAAAATTTTTGACGTTTCCTGACATATGTTCCTAGGGGAAAGTTGTTCAGTTTCATGGTCTGCTTGCACCCTATCAGGATTCCGGACGCTGTCCCTTACACCCTGTATAATTTGCTTGAGGATTTGGATTTTTAGACGACTTAGTTTAATACCCTTTTTCGGGAGGCGTAACAATACACTAAGGGATTACGTAGTTGATTTTTACGACACCCACGGGAAGACATAAAAAAACGATATTGGAGATTACTTTAGTAGGTACGCTTACAAAAGAATATTAGATTAAATCAAGTAATTTGTTACTGCTAAAAAAGTAATTAGAAAGAAAAAACTATAAGAACTAAACTAAAAAAATAATATTATTTTGCTTATAACTAGAAGCCTGCTCCAGCGGCTGCCTCCGCTAAAACTCATTTTCCCGTAGGAATAAGGATTTTTCCCGGCAAATATTACATTAACACTTTCCCTTGAATTACTCTATCTGTTAAAAAAACCTGCATCAAAATCAGTTGGTTACTTTTAAAGATTTAAGCAAACATACATACAGACAGACGCAAAAAGCGACTTTGCTTTATACTATGTAGTGAAGTTCTTGAAAGATCAGAAGATGCAAGTTGTCGTGTGGTACTGGCTTAGAATATCATACATACATACATATATCACGTCTTTATCCCTTGCGGGGTAGGCAAAGCGTTAACGGCCGAAAAAATACGGTCGCTATTGCCACGGCTGACATTTTTAGGATTGTATTCCAAGGTTTTTTTCAGAAAACATGTATATCACTATAGTGACAGGTTGTCAGCCTGTCGCCTATAAATTGTGATACACCAACACCCTCGTGTCCCTTAGTCGCCTCTTACGACACCCGCGAGAAGGATGTGGGGTGATGCTATTCTAAGCCGGCATCACACGGCTATCATCATCCCATTTCTAAGGAATGGGCAGAATCGTTCCCTGCGAATGTTCACAATATCTTGCACTCCACGTGGTGGGAATGGCAAAACCTCCCCAATTTGGGGGAGTTCCATGTCTAGCGTAGACTGTTGTGACTATAGAAGTAACAGTAACTACTAAGATGGATCGGAGACGCAAACGACGGAAAGCAAAAATATCGCAGCGGTCTGTCAAATCCATACTAGAATCGTCAATCCCTACACTAAAACCACAACCGACGGACGACGCTTCACTAGCGCTGCGTCGACAGCAGCGGTTACACGATTTTAGCGCTCCGTCGTGCGTTAAGTGTGCGATCCGCCTAGCATATCACTTTATGCGCTCATATTAAAACAAACGCTTGATATTAATCATACATTTCTGTCAGTCTATATATATTTAAACCCTTTAGAAATTACAGCTAAACAAATTAGTTGCTAAGCCGTAGAAACTGCCTACGCCGTAGTAATTGCCTACGCTTTCGTAGCCAGTTCGCGTGCGTAGCGCTCGGTCATCGTTTGGGTTAATAATAGATTTTCTACCAATTATTGTGACCCCTGCATTTCACTATTATGTAACTCACCTAATTTTTCTTTTACAGGTAATAAAAAAAGTTGGCTGTTTGTACCTATGTACAGGTAAGTATAATCTTTGCTTTAGCAAAATAAGTGGTTTTTTAAAGAGACAATTTTAATCATCTTTTCCGAAGATAAAATTTAAGCGGTAACACCTGATCTCATAGAATTATTAATGAAAAATTATATTTCGACCTATTTTGAATCTGAAGTAGTGGGAGGCTGGTCGTAATATTATACTATAATCATCTAAACAGTTTATAAAATTGAGTTTATTTTTTATTTTTTGTGCTAGTCTATCAGACAAGACTACCGCTAACTCCTCCTAAAATACTCAACGGATTTTGATGCGGTTTTTTAAATAAGATGTTTTGAAGGAAACAGGAGGAAGAGCAGGTTTATGTTTTTGTTTTTAAGGTTTTTAAACTCATAACTGGAAAACTTCTTATTCCAACCGACAGTTAGGTTTCTAGTTTCTCTAATAAGTAAATCTTGAGTCAGTAACATCGATTAGGACCTTGTCTGTAGGGATTTTTCGCGTCTACCTGCACATTGCCCCCAGCCCGACCTGAATACCAATGAGCGAACACTCCTTTTTAACATACATACATACATATATCACGCCTTTATCCCTTGCGGGGTAAGCAGAGCGTTAACGGCCGTAAGAATACGGGCGCAATCGCCTCGTCTGACATTGTCGACTATTGTTTTACAAGGTTGTTTCAGAAAACATGTGTAAAACATGTGTGACAGGTTGTCAGCCTGTCGCCTAAAAATTGTAATACACCAATACTCTCGAGTCCCTTAGTCGCCTCTTACGACACTCGCGGGAAGGATGTGGACTCCGTTTTAACCGATTTGGAAAAACGGGTTATCATTGATAGTAGGTTTGATGAGAAAGCTTTTATGAGGAAGAGGAAACGGAAAGGGATAAGTTCAGGCTAGTAGAATGCGGATGCGGATTAGGAAAAAGAAGAGGAAGTGATCGAAAAAGACTAGGAACGAAAAAAGACACGAAAAAGAATACTTTTGTTAACATTGGTAACCAGAAACTATTAGGATAGGCTTTTTCGTAATCAATGTGGATACGGAAGCGGAAGAGGAATTGTAAACATTGCGGAATTTTGGTGGTATGAGGATGCAGGAGAAGAGGAATCCTCATCAACACTAATTGATACAGAGGAAACGCTTTTTGGAGATTATGACGACTGATGTAGTGCAGGGGTAGGGCATTTGATGCAGAAGGTTCCAGGTTCGATTCTCGGTGGGTTACTAACTTGATATTTATTATTTTGTTCCCTATCAGCTAAGGCCATTGCAGGCTGAACCATCTGATTGTCAATGTAATTGTCATCTGTAAGCTTACACTGTAATAAAAAATACTGTGCCTCGTTTAGATAGTATAGTTAAGAAGGAATTAGATAAAATATATATTTTTTTCTTACTGTCATACCTATTTTTGACAAACTTAAAATATGTGAACATGGACGAAAACTTTGGTGTCACACACAAAAAAAAAACTAAAAAATACCGTTAGAAAAGATAATGAATAGACATCGAAACAATATAATAACAATACAACTATTAATCACTTACATAATTTTAATCATATTACACAATACATTAGCTCTGGTACTCAGGAATCGATATTCACTGGAAATAATTTATGGTGAATGTGTAATGTATGTAATGTGCCGTGTGGTGTCGGTTTAGAATAGAATCACCCCATTTCTAATCACCCCACTTTTACCCGTGCGGATGGTAAAAGCAGACACACAAGCCTGCTCCTTGTAGAAGGCAGTTGAAAAATCCGGACACTAAGGCGGATCGCACACTTAACGCACGACAGCGCGCTAAAATATCGCAGCGGCCTGTCAGATCCATACTAGAAGTGTCAAACCCTATACTCGACGGACGACGCTGCGATAGCGCTGCGTCGACAGCGGTTGAGCGGTTTTAGTATGGGATTGACATTTCTAGTATGGATCTGACAGAACGCTGCGATATTTTAGCCGCCCATCAGGCGTTAAGTGTGCAATCCACCTAAGGCTAATTGGGTCGTTAAACGACTTGGTGTCCTACACGAAAAGAGAGATGCCGTTCAGATTACCTTATCCGTTTTTTTAATCATCTTTACCGCTGACCTTGACGCTACTAGATTAGTTTTCACCTACCATCGATCACTTCACACCCCTCTTTGCCAACTACCCACATAATAACAGTTCGTTTCTTTCCAACAGAACAAATGTTCAAAGTAATGTGTTTCTCTATGACAGTTAGAAGAAATGGGTAAACAAAAAGTATCGGTTGTAGCTAAACTTATATACTTACACAATACACACAAATCACGCCTTGATCCCTTACGGAGTAGGCAGAGTGTGACGGCCACAAAAATATGGCCGCAATCAGCACATCTGACAAAATATTGAGGGCCTTCTCTATTGATTGAGATTATCACTGTATTTTAATTTTTTTTGATGATTTTATCACTGTAAAGACAGGTTGTCAGCCTATTGCCAAATTTCTTAGTAGACATCAAAACCTCGAGTCCCTTAGTTGCCTCTTTACGACACTCGCAAGTAAGTTATGAGTTTATGCTATTCTAAACCAGCATCACACGGCCAAACAGAAAATACACAGACGTAAAATATAAATCGTTATATTTTGGTATCTAAAGAGCTATTTGTCTACTACTTTTCTAGCTACAACAATATAATATTTTTGAGAAACATAAATATAGCTTTTGAGTTGTATTAACGTTAAACCTATTGATTTACATCATTTTTAATCACGCGTCCAACGATATTATGTAAAATTTATAGGATAAAGAAAATTCCAAAACAGTACGCTGAAGGTCGTATTTGAGTTACCTAGTCTTTCAATAAATGTCAATAATCAAATACCACAAGTATTCAATTTATATTAAGTAAGGTATTCAGAATACCTTAGGGCTTAACATTCTGATAGAAACAATAGACAAACATGTTTGTTTTTGTTAGACCTAGACCTTATTCTTCTCTTACATGAATTATTACAAGTTTTGTACAGGTCATGCCTGTATGACCCCAGCGAATACAATAAGGTAGGTACTTAATTATTTGTATATTCACAGAAAAGGACTGTTGTATTGTCAGTGGGTATATAAAAGAGGACCTTGGGATTTGAAATAGGGAAACCTAAGGCGGATCGCACACTTAACGCACGCCGGAGCGCTAAAACATCGCAGTGGTCTGTCAGATCCATACTAGAAACGTCACTCCCCATACTAAAACCGCACTCTACGGAGGCTATCGCAGCGTCGACAGCAATCCGCCTCATATGTATGAAAATAAGAACTAGTACCGAATAACACATATAGGTTTATAAGTTATTTGTATTATGCAGGTTTGACGCAACTTAACCAAACAAGTCAAAGTAAAACAGCTCAAAAAAACTAGTAAGTACTAAGAAAAGAGAACAAAATTGTATAAATTAATATGTGCTACTTCCTTGTGTTCCTCGTACATCTTCAACATGAAGCAATGAGGCGGAAAGGGATGGGGTTTTGCTTGTGTACGGGACAATATTTGGGACACGCAATTTATTCTGCCATTCAACCTTTTGGGATCAATTAGTTCAGGTTTGGGTCTCGACCTAGTTGTGACCGATTTCTGATTCGCAGAAGTAAAATTGTGATGATTTTAAGAAAAAAAGTACCCACTTTTGAACTGAAGGTAATATGGCGAAGGTGTTTAGAAAAATAATAAACCTACTGCAACATCTTCCTGATTTGTATGCCTAAGGTCGTGGGATTTCCACGTGACACAAATATTTGACAAGTTTCAAAGTGCCTAGGTGATTCCTCTGTGAGTATGTCATATACAGGGTGTAAGGGACGGTGTAACGAAAAATTTGCATGCTTGCTCAGACTATGAAACTGAACAACTTTTTCAATGGCGGCTATGTCGGGAAATGATAATTTTTTTTCTAGTTCCTATACAAAGTCAGTCAGCTGATCTGGAATTTTATATGAGAGGTCGAAAAAAATATCACATATCTAACATAGACCCAATAAAAAAAGTTGTTGAGATTCATGGTCTGAGCACGCCTGCAAAGTTTTCGTTACACCGTCGCTTACACCCTATACTTACTTAAAAAAGTACTTACCTATGTACGAGTATGACACCAGCTATCATATCCATACTAGTACAAGATTTTCTTAGTTTGGGGGCTAGATGGAGCTGTGTGGTTGTCCAGGATATGTATTTATTTAACTCTGTCTCATGCATGCTTAAACAGATATTTCTAATCATGCTTGAAGAAACCACAGGTGATACAATGGTCAGTATTCTAGAGCCACTATTCGTCATAATTCATTAATCATCCAGGTATGTCCCATTGTCCCGTCCCGTCTCAAAGTCCTCGGTCCCGCTTTTGTCCGCTTTCCGGGACAAAGCAATTAGATCTAATGGACGCCGAGCAGACTCCATCATAGATAGAGGTACTCTTTATTGTGTTTTATTCATATTATATTCATAAATTTAGAAGTGTATTATATCTAGTGGCCAGCCATGAACGGGTTATGATACTAGATGTTAATTACTTTATAAATGGTTTATATAGGTGCACTACCACCCACCACCACGACCGAGCTATGTCAAAAAAGGTACCATAGATAAGTAGATACTTTTGTTCTTAGAAAAGTTTTAAAACTTTTTATCACGTCTTATGATTTGAACCTGTAAGTTTTCAGCGACGCCTCAGCTACTTAAAGCATTGTAGGCTCAATCGTAACCGCTGTATGGATGATGAGGTTCAATCCTTGATTAGTCTTTTTCTCATAGATGGCACTATCGTGCTTTCCAATAATTGTATTTATTTATTGCTGATTATTTTAATTATACTTTATTGGATTTTTAAGCTCCTTAGCCTTAACCTACATTGTTAACATAGCACTTTGTGTTCAAAAAATGATATTTTTTTTTAAAAAAGCCAGGGAAAAAATGTCATATCTGGGTGTTCTAGTTACAAATTAAAGTTTAGAACTGAGCGCAACTGTTACTCAACAAAATTAAAACGTTACAGTAATAATGTTGAAAAGGGCAAAATATTTTTGCTAAGTGGAACACGTTTTGTACGGACAGCAAAGAGGTTAAAATGATTTTTCTCGTATATTTTGCGTATTTTTTGTATGGCGTAGCGTTTTCGTTTTATTACCTACTTGCTTTTCACTAGTAAACTCCGTTCCTGAGTACCTACAGTTGTTCAATGTATAAGAAAAATGTGAGAGCCAATATACATTTATTTTACTAATTTTAGTTCAAATTCGCAGAACGAGATTCTGACAACTGTGCGGAACATCTTTGTAGTAATTTCATAGTTTTGAATCCTCTTAAAAAAAATGATGTAAAGATCAATCCTTTTTGATATAATTTTTGTTCACTAAGTGGGACATCGAACAGGCTACGTAAAAAAAAAAAAGTGGGACTTTATCATGTCGGTCATTTTCGTTCGTTTACTTCACAAGTGATTTATTCAAATACTTATAGGTTTATAAATATAAGCTAAAAGTAAATTTAATGAGTCTCCTTTCGTGTGGGACGTTCAATTTCATTCACTAGTTCATCCCTTAAAATATTTGCTGTTGTTTTTTGCATAATTTATTTTACTACGTTAATCATAAGTATCGCAAGCTACAAGAGATATCAGCTGAAATCATTGAAACTAAAACCATCAGCAATTTTATTTATACAAGACGTAACAATCATAATAAGAGACCATTATGAATACGGTAATCCTATTCCTGCATACAGTAACGGTGTCCTCAGGCATAGGGAGGTGAAAAATAATCGATTATATAAAAAACGATTTAGTAGGTAATCGATTATGCAAGTTGAAATAATTGATAAATTTAAAATCGATCGATTGTTTAACCACGTATTTGTGAGTCGAATTGTTTTGGTTTTCGCGTAAAATTAGTTAAAAATACACTACATAATATATATGGTTCTTAGTTATATAGTTTTGGTGGCATGAATGTATTTTACTTTTGTCAAAAATAAATAATTATCATAAAATTTATTGCCTAAAATCAAGCACCTAAAACATGTCAGGAAACCGATTATTTCTTTGAAAAACTCATACTTATTTGTAATCGATTTATATTCTTTCTAAAAATTCTTGGCCATAATCTTTTCTTAGTTGGTAAAGTCGCATCCCTGCTCAGTCCTATGGCTCCTCATTCCCCTGGCATCTCATTCCTCTGGCTTGTCATCATTAGTGTGGCGGAAAAATGACGTCCCCTAACAAGGCGTCGTTATCCGTCGATAAGGTTTTATATTCTCAGATAAAGTCGCTTAAAGTTGTCTCTGAAAGTCGTTAGTGACTTTTAAGTTTGAATAGCGCAGGGATTGCAGGCTTGCGGGGTTTGAATATCTTGTAAGTTGTATTTTTTTTTTAGATATCTTGAATCTGGGTTACTGAAGATAAGAATCTCAAGATTGTACGCTCTATTCAAGGAAAGTAGTTGCTGTTTGTTCGTGGGCTTATAAATTGAGTACATGATGTATTATTGAGTGGTACACGAATCATCTGAAAGGGGCCTCAATAATTGTCAGACGTGGAAATAGAGACTAAATTTTCACAACCGCTAACGCTCTGCCTACCCCGTAAGGGATAATGGCATCATATTCTTTGTTTAGTCAACGTCGTAAAAGGTCATCAACATAAACGTCGTAAGACACAACACAGGTCAGTCTAGGTATAATTTGATTGTGATTTTATTTTCTTATTTTGACGTGAACGAAACTGCAATTGTCATATTTCAAAAATACATACCTAAGCTATTTACTTACTGCCTGAAATTCTGTAAAATAAAATTCTGAAAAAGCAAAACAACAGAATCATACTCGTACAACGAATCATTTAAATAATTTGAAGTCCATACCTTCAAATCCGTGCCGTGCCGTGTGTTGCCGGCTTGGAGTAGCATCACACCACATTCTTCCCGCGGGTGTCGTAAGAGGCGACTAAGGGACTCGAGGGTATTGGTGTATTACAATTTTAGGCGACAGGCTGACAACCTGTCACTATAGTAATACGCATGTTTTCTGGAACAACCTTGGAAAACAATCCTCAAAAATGTCAGACGTGGCAAAAGCGACCGCATTCTTACAGCCGTTAACGCTCTGCCTACCCGATAAAGGCGTGATATATGTATGTACCTTCAAATCCCGACTATTATCTTTTAAAACTTCTTACCCAACAGATACGTAGAATAAGAAAATGTCTTAATTAAATGTGGCATTCAGCCATCTTTGTGGGGGCTCGTGAAGCATTCCTTTAGAATATAATTTTATTTCTGTAAGTATGTGGTTGGATTTAATTAACTTACGGCTTTCTCTGGATTAATTAGGATTTGAATGGGAGCGTATCTTTCAAAGTATTTGAAGGTATATCATGAATTTAATTAGTTAATCCTATTACAAAGCACCTGAGTAATCCTATATTTATGCATGTACTGTCAGAAGCTTGTTTTCACAAAACTGGAGTGGCCTGGTTAGAACTTCGAAAAGCCAGTACGTTTGATGTAAGACTTTCTGTAAAGTAATAGTAACTGGTTGCTGCTCTTAAGAGTGATTTTTGGAAAATAAAACATAGATCGATTTATCGGCCCTAAATCCTACTATTTACGAATTTTCATTAAAATTGTTGGAGCTGCTGTAACAAACGATATCCGGGCCCTTATAATGTAAATATAGCGACATCTGTTGACCTTAATACTATTAAGTCAATGGTACCAAAGATGGTACCAGTGTACTACAGTGGCTCAACCCTAGTCTTTGATGGGAGCGGGATTGGTTCGGTAACTGGATAAGAGATGGCGCTGGGAGTCATATTTGGGTCGATTGTTTGTGAAGGTGGGATTTGTGTGTGTGTGTGTGTGTGTGTGGTGTGTGCATGTGTGTGTATTTATGAATGAAAATTATATAAAGTAGCGACGCCTGGTGTCGAGTAGGAGAATTATTTTAAAAAATTTATAAGTATGTGTGTGTGCGAAGGTTCCGGAGAATTCAAGAAAAATAATTTTCGAGAAAATGTTTCGAGATTGATCGATTTTAGGACTATATAAGCCGGTCGCACGGCCGTCGGAGGGAAGTTTAATTTTACCGAGATAACTCGCTGGATAAAGTGAGAAGGTTTCGAAGTAAAGTAAATCGGTGAAGAGTGTGTTGTGAGTTTGAAAGTTCGTCGTCCGCAATCAGCTGTTCGTGCCGTGTCAGCTGATTGATCCGCGGGTGAAATCAGTGAAGAGTGTGTGTGCTGGTGTCTTGTTATGAGGGAGGTGGAACAGTTGTGCCGCTGTGGGGTGCTGATGCTGCCGGTCTATTCAGCGAGGGTGGAAGCTGTTTGTTTTGGATAGTTTTGTCGAGAGATACTGGTTCCTGGGACTCGCCAGATAAGTACAAGTTTTGCTATTCTAAATCTTGTCAATTGTAGCAAATGAATTATAGATTTTTAGGCAAGAAAACAGTTTAGACTAGGTCTAGGTTATACAGAATAGACTAGTTCAACCTATTTTATGTTTTTATAGAAATTGACAAGATTTGGAAATGTTAGGCTTCTTTTTCTTAGGCTATACCTAGGTTTATTCTTGTTGAACTTTGTATTTTGTTGTCAGATCCGTTTGAGTTCTTCATGCAAACCTTATCATTTCTTAATTCTGCAACCAACAACCATAATTTCTAAATCATTCAAAATCCTTTTTATTAATCTGCCTAAGCGATTGCTGATGTTTCAATATAGGTAATAGGTAGGCAATCCCTACATCTGATCCTATCCTAACCTCTTCTATTCTACCAGAATATATCAGGTCTGTGCCTGCACTGGACTAATTTATACCTAAACTTTTGATTTGTTCCTGTTGGGACTATCATATTAAAACTTTGTTGCTAAAGCGACTGAGGAGAAAATACTCTTTGTGTCTTTTACTTACATGGGCTTTGCTCAGTGGTATCTATTAATAATATTTACGACTAATACTTATCTATATAAGCAAAATATGTTCACAAGGCTGAAAGTGGCTTTGTTCATCAGTGGATTAAAAATCTACTATATTTATTTATCACCTACTTGTGCTTACTATTTTATAGTTAAGTACTTTCATCATACTAAAAATATGGCTGGTAGATAAGAAAATCTCCCATCCTTTATTTCCTGTCTAAGAACAGGTTTCAGATGTAAATATGCATCTTAAATTATTTTATTGTTTTATAAAATCTCTCAAGGCTTGCCTGAGACATCATACCAATTGATTGTTGTCGTTGAATGATATATGACAACTGCAATCCAACGCACCTGATATATACTTATTTATAGTGTTCGATATGGCTGTAACATTCGTTATGTTCCTATAATCATTTATATGACCAAAGGAGGTAATTATGAGTTTCATATCTGCACTAGTCACACCTATATCTTACAATGGGATTAGCATTAGCGTCTCAACCTACTATTGGCTCGCGGAATGATCTCATTATAAAGGGACTACTTTGCTAAATGCATACCCTTAACTTCCGTATGGAAATCATATAAATGTATGGGCAAGTTTGGTACAGTCTTTATATTGAATACTGGCCTGAAAGGTCAAAATAACAACAAACTACTACTGAATGATTCCAGTTGGAATTATTCAACTGATAATAATACATCTGACACATTGGTGTCTTCTGGCTGGTCATGAAGACTGGTTATACTAATACAAAATCTAATATTTGTTCTTAAAGAACATCTGAATCTGTTCAAAACTCTTGATCATTTTCCGTAGCGCTGCTTCAGCGCTACAGTGTCAGTGTTATGACACATCTTTTAGCAGGAGAATAATCTCCAAATCCAAATCCAAATCTTCAAGGGGACCTGTCGGGCAGCGTTCAGTTTTGATAATTGACTCCTTCCTTGTGGATGTTTTTGCATAATTCATGATTGTGTAAGAATATCCATGGGCAGGCATTTTGTCAAATATTGGATGTTGCTGGGTCGGAGGTCCATTCGATTGAGCGAGGATTGGGGGCTCGAATCGTCTCGTTTGTCCGGTCCCTGTTGTCCAACCTTATCCAACTAGTACTTAATGCCTACCTAATAGCTATAATAGTCCAAGAATTCCATATACCAGCTTAAAAGAACTATTGGTTTACTATATCTTATAAAACACAACGTATATAAGGGTCCTAACTATTATCTAGACGATCACAACTAATGTTTATATCACGAGCCATTCATCTAGACTTCTATGTGAGGTCTAGACCTTCTATAGGTCTTCTATAGGTCCCCGGGCCACAAATATCACCCAGGACTGATCTGTTACACTGCTTCCGAGATCCCAATTATATATATGGAGTAAAAAAGAGCTGAACTTGGCGTCTGGTTATGCCATAGCCGTCGCCAAGTACTGGCAGGAAAAGATATAGTTTTTCCCATTTATATGAAGAAGAAGGAGATCATATATAAATATATATACATATCCTGCTCGTTTCAAGGTATGGAAGATAAGACAGACCATATTGATAGATATCATCACAGTAATCCATAGAAATCTACTGCAGGACGCAGGCTTTCCCCAGGGTACGCCATAAGGCACCGACTCCTGTTTTCACCGTCCAGCTACTACTAACCTCTGGCCCCTGCAATGACTAGTACTAACCTATTATAATAGTTGATACCCACAATCAAATGTATTGACTCAAAAACACACGAACAAATTCTTGAACAAAAAATCTTGTTGCTTTACACCGTTTTACCGCTTTCTTCAACAAAAACATCACTCAATAAAAAATAAACGCTTTCGCCATAAAATTACATTGCGGAAAAATTAGCATTAATACTACGTACTTACGATTGAATATTATTTCATGTATAATACACCGAAAGGGGTACAATTTGAGGCAGTAGTGGCTTTGAGTGTAAGCCGACTAAGTTTGCATGTCAGCAGAGAGTTACAATAGCTTGCAGTTATAGTAACTGTTTAAAATGGTCGTGTAATCGTGTTCCAAATGGTTTCCAAGTGGCTACTATTTGGCAAATTTACTGATCCGAAAATACAGTGTCTTTGGCGCATTAGCTAGGTACTTATTAGTGGCTGTATAGTGGATGCTTTGTGGCTGGAAATGCAGAATTTTAAATATATAAATGGTCGGCTTGCCAAAAATTCTTGTACCTACTATTTGAATAATCGAATCATACCAAATTATAAGAGTAGATTAAATACGCGGTTAAATTGTACGTATTTTAAGTTTGAGATATTTAATTTGACATTTTTTAGTCCAGTGAGAGCCAAGATAACATTCAGGTCTGTTCAAATCTTACATAAAAACGTAGATAAAAAATATTTATATTCACATAGGCCCTACAGAAATTCTACTAGGCCAAGCCTGTGTCCCGGTAGCCCACACGACCTTTATCATAAGAACTTATTTAGTAGGTAAATGTGGGTATGAAACTTTCATGACTGAAACTTATGAATGACTTGTAAGCTTGTATTGTAGTATAACCCGTAGTTTTTATATATTAATAGATAATACTGAATAAAGTCGCTTCTTGCGTTTTTTTTTTGTTTGTGTCTGCCTATCATAGCACAACCGCTAACTCCTTAAATATACGGCGGGAAAACATCTTATTCCTACGGGAAAACGATTAACAATCGCTAGGCAAGCCGCTAGTTGCTAATATAAAACCATAGCAGTCGTTTAGCTATTAATTTTCCTAATGCTTGTCGTGCAACTGATGCCAACCGCAATATTACTGCCTCACTTTACTGACTGCAAGCATTCAGCTTTCAACTTAGAGCTAAGTGAAAATTATAAAATACTTGGTCAGCTAATTTTGAAGAAGTGTTTTATGACTTTTCTTGAGGATTGTTACTCTGCGTGCTACAGGGGGGGTCAAGGGGTCATAGGGTGAATGAAGTACAGGGTATAAAAAAATTTGTGCAAATATTTTAAGGGGTGAACCAGCCCATAATACTGAGCAACTTTTACCAAGGAACATAGGTCAAATATGAAAAAAAAATTGGACCTCTTATACAAAACTACCCACCGACCAAGTCAATCTGTGCAGGAGGTCCGAAAAAATTTCTCATATTTCGGCCTATATTCCTTGAAGAAAGTTGTTCAGTTTCATAGTTTGATTTACCCCTTAAAATATTTGCAAATAATATTTTTACACCTTGCATTTGTGCTTATTCTGGCTGTTTTAAATCGCTATTTAAATCAACAATCTGGTTACCTACTATAATACAAGTATTGCTTAGTTTGGGCTAGATCTTGTCATAATTGTGACCGGTGTCTTGTGTAGTGATATAACATAAATCATTTTTAACAGAATACTATAAAAAAGGCTGAATCAACAAGAACCCCTCCTGTATTTTAATTAATGCGTAGGTATACAAAACCCTATGCTGCACAAAAATGTGCTTTTAGTTTGAAAATTGATTTTTAAATCATATGATTATTGCCAATTTCATAATCCATCACTGAAATGAAAACCAATTTTGTAGGAAAAACAATCGTATTTTTAAAATCTTGATGGATATCCCTACCGGTGCCAAACGTGTTATTACACTTCATGCCTTATTTCTTCGAGTGTTGGCGTTCTAGTTTCAATTATGCTGACTCATAAATCTATTGTGCCTTTCAGTTTTATTTCACTTCTACGGCTTTTTGCCTCGCAAAGTGTCGAATTATACTTTTAGTCGCGGAATATCAATACATAGTATAAAATTTAGTCGTGTTTTGCATTTTTCTGCCATGAAAACTGCGACATACGTACACAAATCACGCCTTTATCCCACGCGGGGATGGCAGATCGTAACGACCTTAATATACGGTCGCTATTTTAAGTTAAGTATGACTATAGTCACAGGTTGTCAGCCTGTCGTCGAAAATTATAATACACTTGAGTCCTTGAGTCTCTCAGCCACGTTTTACGACACTCATGGGAGAGAAATGGGGTGATGCTATTATAAGCCAGCATTCCAACTCTTCTTAAACCTTACAACGTATTTAATAGCGGTTTTTTCAAATAAATAGAGTGATTCAGCAAAAAGGTTAGGTTAGTATTATACCGATATACAATACATTACGGGAAAACGTCCTATTCCCACGGGAAAACAAGTAGCAGCAGATTAGCAATAACAATTACAAGACTGTGTACAAAATCACAATGTTTTTTATGCAGCTTATTTTCGCTTCAAATTTCTAGTTTAGAATTCTTCATAGTGATAAGTGTTATACTTAACCAAATCATTTCAAAATAAAGCACAAAAGAGTTATGAATATTTTAGAACAGTAAATCTCACGTACCTGTAAATTACAGTGTTTGTGAACAAAATGGCATACTATTATTGTTTCTATTCAAACTCTACTAAACCGCTATATTTCAACTATTTTCAGGACTCATTAAGTTTTCACGAGCACAATTGCATTGCTAATTACAACTGAAACGAAACACATCAACCACATTCTCGGCCGAAAGTGCTTTGCTAATATGTTTAAATTCACATAAATGGCTCTTTTGTGTCTCTGTAATGAGTGCTTTATTTATCGTAAGTATTCCACATTTTCTTTATAATTTATTAAACAGATTGTATGATAAATTAAATAAATGACCGAGATGCAGCAAACAAAATATCTTTGACAAAATGTTAGGAAATGGAAAGCAATCGAATTGAGGTTGTGGACTGGGTCATCAATAAAATGTAAAAGTTAAAACTTAAAACTATTGTCCAAAAATACTACAGACTTCATGCATAATTTTTCAAAATATTGAAAGTTTGAATGAATTACGAGAAAAATTACATAAGTAAAGTTCTGACGCCATCCCAAATAGCAATGTATACGACGTCATACATTGCTATTTTCATACAAAATACCGTTGTAAATAGTTTTTAAAGAAGCTGATTTGACTTGCCAGTCCACAACCCTATTCCAAGTGAAGTGAATATTAAAGAATACAATTTTTTACTAGATTCAAAAGTCAGAGCTACCGCAGGTTATGAGTGATGCAAGAGCTCTGATGGAAGAGGCGTCGCCACTTATGGCTAATCTGGCCTGCGGTAAGAAAACACCATCAACTGTATATAAGGTGTAAAAATATAAGCTGCAAATATTTTAAGGGGTGAATCAGGCCATGAAACTGAGCAACTTTCCCCAAGAAACATAGGTCGGAATATGAGAAAATTTTTTGGACCCATACAATATTACCGACCGACCAAGTCAATTTGTATGGGTGGTCCATAAAATTTTCTCATATTTCGACCTATGTTCCTTAAGGAAGGTCGTTCAGATCCATGGGCTCATTCTCCCCTTAAAATATTTGCAGCTAATATTTTTACATCCTGTATACTTTATATGGGGAGAGTGTTTTGAAATTTGGTAACAAATTTTGATAACGATTCAATATTCTATCTTAGAAACAGATCTATCTAGCTTTGAAACCGTCAGCTTAATTAACAATGTATCAATTAACGAGTACGCTGATACTCTAGAGATTCAGACGGTGGGTAATGAGCACATTCCTTTAAAGTTCCTCAAAAGGAAGGTAGGTGGAGAATAACTTGAGATTTAACATCAGAATTACTAAAGCGGTGAAGGGTTTGGACTTTATGTTAAAGGTACCAATTTGATAAGAAAAAAAAGTATTTAAGGTTTTTAGTGGTCTTTTCTTTTTTTAGTCTATAAATACGACGGCCATATTAGAATAAGACAGACGCATGTGCGTCGGACCTTTTAGTTGTTGTGACTCAATACGCAGAAGACTGAAGACTCTATTTGATAAATATGAAAACCTCTTAGTGATAGAACCTTCCTTAGGTAACAACTAAAACATTCATCATTACAGTTTTAAACCGTATTATGATGTCAGACATTCTGTAGTACAATATTTTGAAATATATATTCCTAAAATAAATCTTATCATATTGTCACCACCTGCACGCTCCATGATTTTAAACAATCACCGTGGCCGTATGAAAAATACAGCCGGTACAAAAGGTTCTCTCGCCTGGAAACATGAAATATGAAGGATGTGTGGCTGAACTTTGCGGAGGGGTGTGCATGCGTAAGGGCGATACGCGATAAGCCTACGTTGCACACTTGGTAAGATTGGGCATAAAAAAAGAGTTTTCTTTTTTGCTCGATATTATTTGTAATGGTTTAGAGGCTGTATCTTATGTAGAGTTACGTTAAATATTTTTCAGCAAATGTGTGTGTTAATGTTTATAGTGTTAAATCCGCTTTTGTCCTTTTTTGACGAGACAACGTCTTATAATTCGGAGCCGGCTGGACGCACCAAAAAAATATTACTCATGCGGCGTTACTTTGCCCTGAGGCGTTCCCTCACTCTGATGCGTTACATTTAAGGCTTAAAGTGCAAGCGAGAGCGCGGAACGACAAATAGGCACAATCGGCCTCCGCGTTTGGCAAAAATTCAACCAACCATTCCATCATCAGTATTTTGTTATGACGTTGTCACGCTAAACTATCGTCAGTAAAACAACTTTACAGACAACCGACTTTTTTCGTATTATAATGACTTATTTTAATACAATAAAGTGATAACGTCCAAACATACATCCCTACCTATAAATACTGGAACGTTCTGAAAGTAAAATTCACGCGAATTAAAGAACCCTTCACTCAAAGTACAGTGCGGACAATAGGTCGGCCGGCTGGAACATGAAATATGAAGGACGGGTGGCTGAACCGTTGTGGGGGGGTGTGCATGCGTGATGAAGTTGATTTAGGAGTGAGAGGAGATTGAAGAATATAAAGAGTTTTTTTTTGTAATCGATGAACCATCACTCACCCATTGCCAGCAGTTTGGTAGTTCAAAATATTATGAGCAGAATTTGTTTTAACAGCTAGCTGCCTTTGACCGTCTCTTAGCCGTTGGACGTCCTAGCATCACCCTAACACCCGTGGGTGTCGTTAAAATCAACTAAGGGATAAAAATTTCATCAAAGGAATGGGCAGCAGCAGTCCCTGTGAATTAAACATCTTAAACTAGGCATTCCAATCCACCTGCCAAGCGTGGTGAGTATGGTAGTACCCTCCCAATTACTGATGGGCCGCGGGAACATTCCCGTTCCCGGAAACTTCCCAATGGAAATGTTCCCGGCAATATTCCCACGTGCCCGGGAACGTTCCCAGTTACTGGGAACAATAACATTTTGTTATAAGTTTAGTTTTCTTGAAGTTTAAGGCATATTTTAGGTTTCTTTGTCATAAGGTTACCTTATTTATGCACCTTTCAAATGATTATATATTACAAACAAATAAATCTTTAAACTTTAATTATTTTCATTTCTATGTAAATCGAAAGTAAATTGATTTAGAACATCAAGTGAATCCATCACCTATAAAACTTTAAATTACTACTTACTGCCTAAAATAATTAGGTAAATGAAATATATTTTATACCTATCCGTAATATATTCGGCAGTTTAGTCTGAGAAGACAACTCTGCTATATTGTTTAGCCTGGAGCTTATCTTGGTCGGCGTGACAAAAAAAAACTAAACAATGGGTAACTCCACAATTGTATTTTTTTTATCATTGTATCTAGCCTGCCTGGCGGTCATTTAAAACTGTGTCAGTTTCGTAGCAACCCTCGTCCAGTTAACAACTGAAATTCGAAATGAAGCCTAAAAACAAAGAGTATAGTCACTTCGACGAAACTGTTGTTAATGAAAAGACAATATTCAAGTGTTCATTTTGCAACAAAACATACACATGTCGAAATGTGTCAAAATTTGCTCGTCATTTGGCAAATAAGTGTGATAAGTGTCCTGAGAACGTTAAAAATAACTTTAAAAAGAATCAAGTGACTGAAATGAATGAAGTAAGTGGTACCTGGAAGACGGCACGATTGGTGGGTGGTGCACCAGATGTCGTATGTCGCGATATAAGTACGCTCATTCCAAAACTGGCGGAGATTGATTTGATCTTCAACAGCGACAAATGCGAGATATATCCGTGCGGCGATGTCTTCAGCTGTTGCATAGCTCAATTCCAGCATATTCTTTCGGGAGTGAAAATCCTTAATAGAGTCAGTTGAGCTGCCGGGGGCGCCGATCTTCAGGGATGCAGTAGAGGCTAGTTTGGCTGCAAAGCGTGAGATGCTTCTAAGCGTTCGAGAGCACCTGCAGCAACTGCCGGCCCGTGTCGCCCTCACTCTCTTCCGCAGCTGTCTCTCAGTACCCAAGCTCATGTACCTCTTGAAATTGTCTCCGACGTGGCTTTTTCCAGATGAAATTTCTCGGTTGGATCAAGACATTTAAGTCACGTTGGTGATGCTCCTCAATGTACAGTTAGAGGAGACGCAGTGGCTGCAAGCGTCGTTGCCGATCCGACATGAAGATTTGGGCGTGAGGCGTGTGCAGGACACCAACGTTTCGGCTTTCTTGGCCTCTTCCCACGGAGTAGTCACTCGTCACTAATATACTCAAAATACATGGTGACAGTCTTAACATTCCATTTATGGGGGAGGCTTTGAGTGCTTGGGACTTGGTTTGACCTGATGCAGATCGCCCGACTAAACCAGACGTGCAGCGACAATGGGATGATCAGCTGTGTAAGGCCAGAGCGATGGAATTGCTTGAGGCGTCATCAGGATTGGGCTCTGCTCGCCTTGAGGCGGCTCTTAGACCAGAGTCAGGGGCTTGGCTTTACGCCCTCCCGTCACCCCTCATGGGTACGGCGCTTGATAATGACTCTCTCAGGGTGGCTGTAGCACTGAGGCTTGGATGCAGGGTTTGTGAGCCGCATGTTTGTGGCGTAAAGGTGGACGCCAGGTGGCTTTTTCCTCCGCACCACATGCTCAATGAGATTATCCGCCGTGCCCTGGTGTCCGCTGGTGTACCCTGCGTTCTAGAGCCTCCCGGTTTAAGCCGCGATGACGGTAAAAGACCGGATGGGCTCACAATGATCCCGTGAGAGAAAGGGCTCTCTTTGGTGTGGGACGCGGCGTGTGTAAGCACGTTCGCGGCATCTCATCTCCCACGCACAATTCGAGCTCCGGGTACAACTGCGGAATCCGCAGCAGCTCAGAAGCATCAAAGATATGCTTCACTGAGGAGTGCCTACCACTTTGTACCCTTTGCGGTGGAGGTGAGCGGGTCATGGTGTGCAGAGGCAAAGGACTTTGTCCATAGGTTGGAACAGCGCCTAAGAAACCAGGATTCAGATTCCCGTGCCGAATGGTACTTGGTGCAGCGCATATCACTGGCAATACAGCGCGGAAACGCAACCAGCGTTACGGACACATTAGTTCCGGGTACCATTCGGGGCTGCCTTTTTACCTGAGGCTAAAGGGCTTTGCGGGGAATGTAAGGAGCATTAGTGCCTTTTTTTCATGCCAATTATTGACGGTCATCGAACGCCAGCCTGTTACATGTGTAAAGTACTTCCAAACAAACAATAATTCGTATGACAGCTGGCTGTCAAGTGTAACCATTTCGAGAAATAAGCTTCAAAACGTTACAACTGTTTTATATGAAAAACTTCTTTGCTTATGACTTTCAATTAACGCCAACCCATTAAACGTGTAAAGTACTTCCATACAAACAATATTTTGTACGACTGCTTAGCTGTCAAGTGTAACCAGTACGAGATATACGCTTCAAAATATTACAACTGTTTTATATGAAAAATCTCTTTTTTTAAACTGTCAATGAACAACACCATATTAGTTGTGTAGAGTACTTCCAAACAAACAATATTTTGTATGATAGGTCAACTGTCAAGTGTAACCATTACGATTACGAGATATACGCTTCAAAACATTACAACTGTTTTATTTGAAAAACTTCTTTTTTTAAACTGTCAACGGATAATACCCTATTAGTTGTGTAGAGTGCTTCCATACAAACAATATTTTGTATGCCAGCTCAACTGTCAAATGTTACCATTACGAGATATACACTTTAAAATATATTCCATATAAAACCGTCGTAACGTTTTGAAGCCTTATATCTCGTAATGGTTACACTTGACAGGTGAGCTCTCATACAAAATATTGTTTGTATGAAAGTACTCTACACAACTAATGGTGGTGGTGTTCGTTGACAATTTAAAAAAAGAAGTTTTTCGTATAAAACTGTCGTAGTGTTTTAAAGCGTATATCTCGTAATGACTACACTTGACAGCTGAGCTGTCACACAAAATATTGTTTGTATGGAAGTACTCTACACATTTATCAAGACGGCGTTTATTGACAATAAAAAAATGTTTCAAATGAAAGGCACCAATTTTACTCATTGCCCCTTTAGCCATCTTGTTTATTTATTTTGACTCTATTGTATTTTGACATGGTTTATTTATGAAATAATTTATTTTCTTTATTATACATTATACTCTTATTAATTGTTTAATAATAATTTTTATTTTATGTTGTTTCGCCGACACGTTCCCAGCGATTGGGAATGTTCCCGGGCACCGGAAAGTTTCCTTTGGGAATATTTCCACTTGGGGAATATTCCCGGGAACCGCCCATCAATACTCCCAATAGAGGGAGGCTTATGTCCAGCAGGGGACTGTTCTGGCTGTTATGATAGGTGGGGTCTTCTTGCATAGTTTTCACATACATACATACATATATCACACCTTTATCCCTTGCGGGGTAGGCAGAGCGCCAACGGCCGCAAGAATACGGTCGCTATTCCCACGTCTGACACTTTTGAGGATTGTTTTCCAAGGCTGCTCCAGAAAACATGTGTATCACTATAGTGACAGGTTGTCAGCCTGTCGCCTAAAAATTCTAACACACCAATACACTCGAGTCCCTTAGTCGCCTCTTACGACACCCGCGGGAAGGATGTGGGGTGATGCTATTCTAAGCCGGCACCATACGGCACAGTTTTTATCATGCAATTTTATTTAAAATCTAGGAAATTAACTATTTTATGCCTTACAAAACATTGCAGAGACCAGAAACATAAGTTCTAAAGTTTATGAATCCCATAAATCTTCCTATTTGCTCTCTATTAAACTATACGAGCTATTCCAAGACCCGAAAACCATAATACTCTAAGGAATGAAACTACCATACATACTCTGCATTCAATAGGTAATCTATGGCCTAAATATTTCAATCTCCGCATTGAGGCCGTACCGCTTATATGAAGGGTAAATACCTACTCCACTACGGAACCGCACATGATATACATCAAATCAGGGTAATGGTAGTGGTAGTAAAACTAGTGTACAATAAAGCTTAGTAACATGTAGATAAAAGTAAAACTCACCATGATAAATGCAACTGATTGTAGGTCAGACATAAAAAAATACTTTAGTGCAATTTTCGGTATCATCAAATTGTGCAAAGCATGTTCATTGATATTACTAAATTTTTAAGCTCCAAATAATGATAGAACGTTTATAGATAGGTACATATTTAATATTGGTAAGTAGGTAGACATAAAATCACTTGATTGGCATTTCGTATATTTTTTTGACAAATGTGAAAACATATAGAATTTTGCAGTTTTAGGTGCCGGTTTACCATGTGAAATACTTATATTACTCGTACTTACTGCCTTATAAAATTACATAATAATTTATACAATAGAAATTCTATTAAATACAGGGTGAGTGGAAAATTGTTGCATTCCTTTCAAGGGATGAACCACCTCATGAAACTGAACAACTTTCCCCATGGAACATAGGTCGAAATATGAAAAAAAATTTTGGTCCTCCCATACAAATTGACTTAGCCGGTCGGTTATTTTGTATGGGTGGGCCAATTTTTTTTTTAATTTTTCGACCTATGTTCCATGGGGAAAGTTGTTCAGTTTCATGAGCTGATTCATCCCTTAGAAGGAATGCATCAATTTTCAAGTCACCCTGTATATTGAAATCTACAGGCATAATTCCTTCAGAATCAATTGAACATAATCATAAACCAATTACCACTAATAATTCCGAACTATACGCGATCAATCAACAGACTCAATTTCTAAGCCTTCATAAGCTTATCAAAGATTATTATAAGTTCATATTTATACTATCTACACAAGTTTCTATATAATTTTACATATCTCATGCTCTGAAAGTAGGTCATTACTGACAAAAAACACGACCTGTAAGTTCAACTTACAGGCGAGGTTTTAAAACTAAGCCTGTAAGTAATTTTAAATATGGAACTAGAAAAAGAACCAATAGAATCGCAGCAATTAAAAAGTTAAAATCAATTTCTTCTTATTTTTAATAGGAGTTGCATCCAATTAGTTGTATACGATTTTAAATTTCGAACTGGCCGCTACGAATTGTGTTGCAAGAACGCAGGAATTATATTTTTAATCTGCATTTTTATAACCTCAATAAATGAGTTTGTCGAATTATTACTCAATATTACAATGACAAAAGTAAAAATTACTAATATCCCTACGATCAGAAAAATGTCTACTTTATGTTAGGATACTTTTCTTTCATATTAATTCAATATTTTTCAATCACAGAAAAAAAAAGTTTAGTAGTGCAATTTGTATAGCAGACGAGACAATCATCATTTATGGATCGTTTTCTTGTATTTATCGCTTTATTTTACTCTTTTTTCATTCGATATGTAAAGCAGTATACGTACCACGGATGTAACATCAATAACAACCTCGGAAAGGTACCGCCCTCGCTCCGCTCGGGCGTTAAAAAACCTCGGTTGTTATTGATAGCTTACATACCTCAGTACGTAATCTACTATTAATCCAATTAGTTGGTACAAGCAGATTTTGCATTGTACTATTCTGATAGGATACTTTGTACGGCTTAGGACTTTCTAAATTATCAAAAGTAAATAGGGCCGAAGATTGTGCTACGTGATGCCGGTTTTGAATAGCACTACCCCATTTCTACTCATAACTATAATGTAAAATAACGATTAACTATGGCAACAATTTTTCATACAAAATTATTACTTCTAATTTATTTAATTTTTACTCTTTCTGCCCAAGCTATATGTTGTCTATTCCTTAGATACAACGCTGAGTCTAGTTTTAAGAAACCTATTAACTGTAGAAATTATGCTATTTTAAGCCAGCACCACACAACATAATGAGTACACATGATATTATTTTGTTTTATGTAAATAAGTTATGTTCATACAAGCAATGAACACCTAATTATCAAGCTCTTCCATAATACGGGCATTATCACAGGGCATAATTAATACAACTTTTGTTTACACTGACAGCTGCTATGTTGACCGATATCATTATATAGACTGGGTATAGTTATTACTTATCCTTTATTATGGGAGCTAATTCCAAATAGACCATACGCGAAAATACGAGTTTGATCAACTTTGTTTCGGACCATGGTATGGAAGTGATCATGTGTTAATGTTTTAGGATAGTCGAGATAGAATATGGACGCAAATCTGTAGGACATCTTAGAGAAAGACATTCACGAGAGTAGAGCAAATCCACGGGAAATGTAAGCCGTTTCTAATCAGACAAGGTGGAAATTTTTAGAGGAGGCCTATAATCAGCAGTGGACGTCTTATGGCTGAAATGATAATGATGATGATAGTTTAGAGGGACTTTGAATTAATGCACGTGCGTCCACTGCTGAATATAGGCCTCCTCCAAAAATTTCCACCTTGTCTGATTAGAAACGGCCTACATTCAGCACTTCCCCGTGGATTGGACCACATCATCTGGCCTTCTTGCGGGGGGCCGTCCTACCCTGCGCCTGTCGGTACGTGGTCGAAAACTCTTCTGCTCCACCGACTATCCTTCGAGCAATGTGGCCTGACCATTGCGACTCTCTTAGCTATGTCGGTTACCTTGGTTAGTATACGGATCTCCTCTATTTTGATTCGATCATGTGGAGAAATTCCGAGCATAGCTCTCTTCATAGCTCGCTGAGTGACTCCGAGCCTATTTAAGAGGCCGGCAGTTAGAGTCCACGTCTCGGCACCGTAGGTATGCCAATTTTAGATTTACCAATTCTATTACTGCCGATTTTGTGATCTTTTAGTGGAGCTTCAAAAGTTCTAAGTGTATTATTAATCGTGACCCATCTAGGTACTAAGAGCCTCGACATCTGTTTATTAGACTTGTCGGACACGCGACCGTACGACCAATGGGCTATTTTTGACTAGTTTACCGTGTATTACAAAACAAGAAAAATGAAAACAGGAATACTTCTTTGGCTCAGTTTTCCTAGAATATTGTTTTAGTTTTTCCGATATATGGATTTTCTTATAATTGGCCTGCATTATAAAGGATCATTGATGACCTTTGAAAAAAAATCGTGTCAAAAAAGCCTAAAATACAAAACATTATTAAGTGCCTAACACATTATAGTACAAAAGAAATTGTACCCACGCGCCTTCATTCTTGGAAGCCCGTGAAGTGTGAAATGGCTTACAATTATTGTCCTGAATACGTCAATCATAATTTTAAACACAATCTTTTGCGTGGGCTTAGTCTTGATCCTTTGTGAAGTGGCAAATCAGATTACAATAGGTATAGGCTGAACATGAGTTTCACCTAAAACAGACAAAAAAGACGAATATTCACAAAAACGTTTATTGGAAAGGAATTGATTTTCATGTGACGACCTCTCCGTTAGGTTTCCTTCAACAGTTCATATTAAAAACATAAATTGTAAATTTCGAATCTGCTTTATTTATTTTCTAACCATAATTTTCAAAACTGTTTACTATTTGGCAGAATACATATCATAAATATTCGATAAAATTACTAAACATGCCTGACGTGAATCGAATATTCAGCCCATTTCTAATTTAAATTTTGACTAAGACGTCTGACGATTGTTAAACAATTCAATTATATTCAGTTAATAAACTTGGATTGTACCTACAACCGTACCTATTGTTTTATTTCTCAAAACACTTCTCAGAAATATCGGATTTAAGATAATGCAAAATCTTTCATTATGTTTAATAAAGTAGCCTTAAATGGTAGGTACCATTTATTGGCGCTCAAACAGACGCATGATACAAGGCTTACGTCACCGAACCAAATCGCAGTCGTGACAAGTTGTTATTTTTGTGGTGGATATCATCGAAATATCTTCGGGCCGGTGCGTATGTCAAAGAAAACTTCATCATTTGTCATACAATTTGTGTTCTTACAAAATGCACATAGACAACAAAGCCTCTTCTAATAGCGCAGCCGAGTATCGAAGTGACAGACACTGACGTGCGAAACACCGGGGTGATTGAATTTGCCAATTGTTCCCTGCAACAATACCTCTCCGATATCCGACACCTGTCAGTTCTGGAATGTGAAACGTGTAGACTGTAGACCCGCCGGTGTAAATTGCTGGCGTATTCTAAGTCTGTAGACGATACCTGCCGGTTAGATCTATTAGACAAGCCTTGTGTGAGACATAAAATTGATGTCGATTTGATATAAAAAATCTTACAAAAAGTGAGGTGAGGGATGCAAAAGCCTAACTATCGATATGCGTGTCTTGTACCTATATGGAGTTCAATTGATAGTTTCTACAAAAGTAAAATTAAATTGAATTACCACTTACCACCAGGTGAGATGGCAGACAAATGCGGGCCTATTACATATTAAAAAAAAAAAAATTGGGCAATAATACAGGAAGGCGGATTGCACACTTGACGCACGACAAATCGCAAAAATATCGCAGCGATCCGCCGAACTAAAAAATCTACTATTTGCAGTAGATTTTTTAGTACTTAGGAGTGGTCAATGAAACTGAAGAACTTTCCCTAAAACACCTATGGTCAACATTATGACAATGATGTTTTGAACCTTCCATCCACAATGAGTCAGCCGACCGACAAAGTTTTGTTTATTTGCCCAGAAATACGATATTTTTATCGTTACATCCCTAGTTGTGATTCTCGTGGCGGTCCTCAAAGTCCTAATATTATCTTTTGATGTAGCTTTTGATAAATAAACTACGATGTCGCAGCTGAAGCGCGATTATTATTTCATTACAAACTGGAGTTATTACATTCCGCCGCTAGAGGCGCTAGCGTCGGGACAAAATGAATTGTATCGTCACTTGGGGCAGAGGTGGGTTCTGGGTTATTATGATTATGATTTATGATTCTTTCCGTTTGATGACGTTGCATTTTTATGCGAGCAACGGTCAGGCAACTAGATCACAGGTTTTACTAATCTTGGAAATTATATTAGCAACAAAAAAACTTATGTCTAGGATTTAATCCATGAATTTGGCGTACCTTCATCCTATTCTCATCTTTCTCGTCAGGCATGATTTTTGAATCCTTAATTTGGGCATAATGTCTTATCATCATCACCGTAAGTACATTCATACCACCTGCGTATCTAAGTCTTAAGCGCGCAACATAAAAATTGACGCATTTATAATGTGTCTCCCAGTCTAAGCTTATACAGTGTAAAAAAAAACATCCTAGTTCAGTCTACCGAATAATGACACAATACATTCTGAGAATGAAACTGGAAGCTAAAGAAACGAAGTTGTTTTTCTTACCTTAATGCACATGGTCAGCTGTTCGTGATAAAGAGGTCTCTTACTGTGTCGTTTCCTGATATGTGCTATGTCCTAAGGGAAAGTTATTGAGTTTAAAAGTAGATATGCTTGCATGCACCTTATACCTGTTTGGGAGGCTATCTCTAACCCCCTGCTTATCTTTGCGGAACAGTTTCTTTTTGGGGATATTTGGGCTTTGTTAATAATAAACCATTTTTTTCACCCATTCCAAAAAGCCCCTTTACCACCCTATCTCCGGGTGAAAGCAGCCATCACTTTGTTCCCGCTTATCGCTGTCCACTGCCGCGTCACTATGATTAACGAGCCGTCGCTCCCACACAAAGCCAGAACTGCCACCGTACAAAGCGCAACAAGCAAAAATACATTGTTGTAAAATGTAGTCGTATTCTTTCGCGCTTCTTCTATAGTAGAAGCGGTTTTTATTTATAACATACTAAAAAAAAATTTAATCCAAGACGAAAATTTCTGACGCTGTCATGTTTAAAGGGGATTCAGTCGGTAAAGTTTTGAAGATCTGCGGGCAAAAACAACAACCCTGTGGAAACCTTCCATAATTTATATCAAGATGACGCCGCGGAAGATCCCCATAGTGGCGCGACGAGCTGGATGCATTTAGTAAGGACTGGCGCCTGGAGGCCCAGAGCATAACAGGATGGAAAGAGAACAGGGAGACCTTTTCCCAGCAGTGGGTCGATATAGGCTACTTTTCGAGAGTAACACGTATACAAGGTGTTACAGAATGAACAATAAAAATGAATTTCTTTGACATTATTTAATTTACGAATGGGTAGGGTTTAGGAAGTGGCGAAAAATATCTCCTGGTAAGAGTAATGAACTTGAAATTGTAACAATAGTGGCTGCGACGCAAGTATTAAAATCAAGACAAATTTATTTAAAAAAATTTTTTTTATTAATTTTCAAACACGACATTACGGCTTTAATTATTCTATAAATAGACTCTTTACAATGGACCCGTCAACACTCTTTCAGCTTTATTGGCCTTTTTGTTACACCCGGTATAGGTAATTATTTTTTAAGGGTACAAGTATATATTTTTACTACTTACAATACTGTTTTAAAGATACCCAGTCAAAGTGAACAATAGGATAATCCTGACACAACTCACAGTATTTTCTTTTGTCGCCTGGTACAGATAATAGGATTGTTCAGTAATTACATGTGTTATCTATTGCCTTGTTTGTCACACCGGCCGGTCACGCTATGAGCTTTGCTTTCAGTTAGCGGATTATCAACACCTATTGTCCTACTATGCTATATTGTGTTTTTTTCTGTTGTATAAGAATTCACGAAGCACTGCCTTTCGTATGGGAGATATATAAGGTGTAAAAATATTAGCAGCAAATATTTTAAAGGGTGAACAGGGCTATGAAACTGAACAACTTACCTCAAGAAACATAGGTCGAAACACGGGAGGTCGTTTTTTTGGACCTCCCATACAAATTGACTTGGTTGGCCGGTAATTTTGAATGGGACTTCCAAATTTTTTTTCATATTTCGCCCTATGTTCCTTGAAGAAAGTTGTTCAGTTTCATGGCCCTGTTCACCATTTAAAATATAAGCAGCTAATATTTTTACATGTTGACGTTTTCTGTAATATATCCCTGAAGTATATTAAATTATATTTTTAATGCTATAATGCCTTACACATTGTATAATTTATTTTACAATTTATTGCTCACAATAATTTAACAGTTACAAGACAAATACAAACGGAAAAAGGCCACAACAGGCACAAAACATACACATAAATTTTATAGTTCAGCATGTCATTCGTCACCACACTTATATTATTTATTTTATTTATTTTTATTTATAGTTTAGGAAGTATAATTTGCGCCGATTCGATTATGAAACTTCAAAGCGTGAGCTCAAATTATATTTTCTAAACTATAACCGGCTTTACTCTGGACTCTGTCTCTCCTACCATGTCTTTAAAAAAGGGTCGTAATAAAGCAAAACAGCCAAATGGTTTAATGCCATTCTGAAGTGAACATGCAAGTCATTTTTATAATGCAAATGCGCCCCAATTTCGTGACCTCTTACAGGAAAAAATTGGCAAGAATGCGTTGAAGTAAAAGCTTTTAGGTTCTACCAGAATAATACATGAATTTCACAGAGGTCAAAATTATTAGAGAACAAATTAATTATTGTTATAAATAACTTGTGTAGTAAAATAAGGGTGTAAGGGGGCCCAAATTACATCTCTCGGGCCCCAAGCCAACCTCTCCTGCTCGCGGTGCACCCTGCTGGACTACTAACGAGGCTCTGGCAACCAAATCCCCACCAACCCGCACTGGGCCAGCGTGGTGGGTGACGGCCCGTACCCCCTTATGGATTCTACAAACAGAAATCGGCCCCAAATGCCCGGCGGCCCCGGTGGCCGGGCAGATTCAGGCGAAAATCGACCCGGCTCCGAGACCAGGGGTGCTAAGAATCCCCGGGCGGCGTGGATCCCTCGCCGAACGACCTTGGCCCTGGCAACATATAACGCGTGCACACTGCGGACGGAAGAGAAGTTAGTGGAACTCGAGGAAGAACTGAGCAGGTTACGGTGGGACATAGTGGGACTGTCCGAAGTCCGAAGAGAGGGGGAGGACACGATAGCCCTGAAGTCAGGTAAACTGCTCTACTTCCAGGAGGGCGACCATCTGTCCCAAGGTGGTGTCGGGTTCATCGTCCACAAGTCCCTCGTGAACAACGTAGTACAGGTCGGGAGTATTTCAAATAGGGTGGCATTCCTTATACTCAGAATAACTAAAAGTTATTCGCTGAAGGTCATACAGGCATACGCCCCAACTTCGAAGTACCCCGACGAGGACGTGGAGGCAATGTATGAGGACATATCCAAAGCCATACATACCTCCAGGACTCATTACACGGTGGTCATGGGGGATTTCAACGCTAAGCTGGGCAATCGTTGCGGTGACGAACTGAGAGTTGGGCCATTTGGTATTGGGGTGAGGAACAGCCGAGGTCAAATGCTGGTCGATTTCATGGAGAAGGAGGGACTCTTTATGATGAACTCGTTCTTCAGGAAACGGCCGCATCGAAAATGGACCTGGAAGAGCCCCGACGGTGTTACCAAAAATGAGATAGACTTCATCATGACAGACAAAAAACGGATATTCAACGATGTCTCTGTGATCAATTCGTTCAAAACGGGTAGCGATCACCGAATGGTAAGAGGCACGTTGAATCTTAATGTAAAAGCCGAGAGATCACGTCTGATGAAGTCTACGCTCCGACCAGCACCTGCCCAAATCCAAAACCCTGAGAGCTTTCAGCTCCACCTGCAAAACCGCTTCGATTGCCTGGGTGAGTGTATCGACGTGGACGACTATAACGACAGGGTCGTGGAAACTGTCC
Source organism: Keiferia lycopersicella (assembly GCA_029255805.1). Lineage (NCBI taxonomy): Eukaryota > Metazoa > Arthropoda > Insecta > Lepidoptera > Gelechiidae > Keiferia > Keiferia lycopersicella. The sequence continues at coordinate 18,354,652 of JARACZ010000003.1, forward strand.
TTACGGTTGGCTCTAAGTTCTTCAAACCCAATCGTACGAACAGAACCAAAAAAATCTCAGACCATACTTCGAGGCTCATGGAGGAACGACGCGAGATGATTCTGCAGTCGTCGGAGGATACTTCCCAATATCGGCAGCTCAATAGGCAGATCTCTAAGTCTTTGACCCGCGACATACGCCAATTTAATACTGACCGTATTAAAGAGGCAATTGAGCGCAACAAAGGCTCCAAGGTGTTTGCTAGAGATCTGTCGATAGGCCAGAGCCAACTAGCGAAGCTAAAGACCGACGATGGCAGAATCGTATCGTCCAAGCCCGAGCTATTGGAAGAGGTCGAGAAGTTCTACGGACAGTTATACGCGACAACATGCACACCTGTCAATAATCGGGTCGCAATTCCAAGAGCTCGATTAACCCGGCACTACACAGAAGACATCCCGGACGTCAGCTTGTACGAGATTAGTATGGCTCTGAAACAGCTAAAAAACAGCAAGGCGCCGGGTGATGATGGAGGTAACTCCGTAAGGCAGAGCTTCTGAAAGCCGGTGGTAAACCGATACTTAAAGCACTGCAGAAATTGTTTAACTCTGTCATACTCGAGGGCAAAACGCCACAGGCGTGGCACAGAGGCGTGGTGATGCTGTTCTTCAAAAAGGGCGATAAGTCTTTGCTGAAGAACTACAGACCCATCACGCTTCTGAGCCATGTCTACAAGCTGTTCTCAATAGTCATAACGAATCGTCTCGCACGCAGGCTCGACGACTTCCAGCCTCCCGAACAAGCCGGCTTCCGAAAAGGCTTTAGCACCGTGGATCACATTCATACGCTGAGGCAAGTTATACAGAAGACTGAAGAGTATAACCAACCACTCTGCCTCGCGTTTGTGGACTACGAAAAAGCCTTCGATTCGATCGAAACATGGGCCGTACTTCAGTCTCTTCAGCGGTGCCAAGCTGACTATCGGTATATCGAAGTGTTGAAGTCCTTGTACGAAAGCGCCACCATGTCAGTTCGACTTCAGGACCAGGACTCGAAACCTATCCAGTTGCAGCGAGGAGTGAGACAGGGAGATGTAATATCACCGAAACTGTTCACAGCAGCACTGGAAGACGTCTTCAAGCTTTTGGACTGGAGAGGACTTGGCATCAACATCAACGGCGAGTATCTGACTCACCTTCGTTTTGCCGACGATATCGTGGTCATGGCGGAAACCCTGGAGGACCTCGGTACAATGCTCGATGACCTCAATAGAGCCTCCCAACAAGTGGGTCTAAAAATGAACATGGACAAGACCAAGGTTATGTCAAACTCTCTTGTTGCACCCATTACTCTGACAGTTGGGGGCTCTACTCTGGAAGTTGTCGACGAGTATGTCTACCTGGGACAAATAGTCCAGCTGGGTGGGTCCAACTTTCAGAAAGAGGTCAATCGTCGAATCCAACTCGGCTGGGCAGCGTTCGGGAAGCTACGTAACATCTTCTCTTCTCAACAACTACCGCAGTGCCTCAAGACAAAAGTCTGGGATCAGTGCGTGTTGCCAGTGATGACTTACGGAGTTGAGACGTGGCCGCTAACAATGGGCCTCATAAGAAGGCTCAAGGTCACTCAAAGGGCAATGGAAAGGGCTATGCTCGGAGTTTCTCTCCGCGATCGAATCAGAAATGAGGAAATCCGGAGAAGAACCAAAGTCACCGACATAGCTCGAAGGATTGCGCAACTTAAGTGGCAGTGGGCGGGGCATATTGCTCGTAGGACCGATGGCCGCTGGGGCCGGAAAGTTCTCGAGTGGCGGCCACGGACCGGTAGACGCAGCGTAGGTAGGCCTCCCACAAGGTGGACCGACGATCTGGTGAAGGTCGCGGGAAGCCGCTGGATGCGGGTGGCGCTGGACCGATCATCGTGGAGATCCTTGGGGGAGGCCTATGTCCTGCAGTGGACGTCTATCGGCTGAGACGACGTAGTAAAATAAATTGTTGCGAAAATAGTTAGTCACAATCACAATGAGGTAGGCCCTTTGTAATTTTTAACACTTTCTAATGACTATTTTCTGAGATCTAAGATCTAGAGTAATACTGGGATAACTAAGTTACTAAGATTTATTGAAATAAAAAATGCCTACCTATGTAACCCTCTTCATTGCTCGCCTCAAACCCCTTATTTCCAAAGCTGATAGCAAGCCAAATTAAATCATTTTTGAATACCAAGTAGCATAAACTTCTCGAGAAAGCGTTCAGAAATATGCATTTTTATTACAATTTTGTACGTGTGTAATGAAGTAGAGGACATGAATAATGAAGTAGAGGATCTCAGGCAAAGGGAATTTGACTTCATCTATTAGCTTAACAACTTTCAAATAAATTTGTGTATTGTTGAAAGAAAGGTGGTGGAGAAAGGCAAGAACTAAGGTCTCTTCACTTTAGTTTGCGTCTTCTTTGACATCAATAATTAATATTTTTTTTAATTGCCGTTTTCGTAGCAAAGGCTACCAAACTAGCAGTAAAATGTTGCTGGATTGTCAAGTGCGTTTTTTTCTTATCTCATACACAAACCCTTCAAAATTGAACAGGGAATTTTCTTTTTTTAATTATTATTCCAGTCACTGGATAGATAGCGCTGTGCTTGCTGTGTTACCGCAAAGAACAGAACGTAATATTTAGTTTTTTTGAAACTTGGATTAATGCATGCCAAACTGTCAGTCAGTGTTGCATTGTTTTTTTAGTCTTTTGGCTTTGGCATCTACACCAAAATCTAGTAACACATTCAGTTCACTGCCATCTATCGAGTTTTTGGAATACTATTTTTTTTTATTTTCAAAAAGCGAAAACCGCCTATTGGCTGTCAGTGGATGACATGTATATAGTCCCTGTCAAGCTTTTTCAAAGGAGGGTAGTATAAAAGGAAACACAATATCTTTTCCAGAGTCTCAAACTAAAGTAGTTATTTCAGTTGCTAAGATAAAAATAACCTGCATATCTAATCCAGTCGCAGAGAGATAGAACTTATATCAAAACTAATATTGAGTGAACTAGGAACTGAAATTCCCAGCGAATAAGATAGGAAGATATAAAATTTAATATATGTGTGCTTTCTCGCTTGTTCACCGATATTACTTCCTTGGCGCAAAGTTAGACGTAGCCATTGACAGAATAGCGAATGATAAGCTAACAAACACTATCAAAATGCATAATAAAACTATGATATAAAATGGCAAGTCTAGCGTTTATGCGGTTTGTTTCGGTATTAAATGAATATATATACATCCACATATCACGCCTATATCCCTGGTGAGGTAGGCAGAGCGTCAACGATCGTTGTCAGCCTGTTGCCTAAAAGTTGTAATACACGAAACCCTGAGTCCCCCAGTCGCCTCCTTCGACACCGACGGGTAAGAAATGGGTTGATGCTATTCTAAGCCAGCATCACACGGCATTAAATCAATATAAATTTAACTTATTACAATTTCGTTGTAAATACTTCTTATTGACGTTAGAATTCAGCACAAGTTTATCGAGTGGTGCAATAAAAAAATATTTACATAAAAAAGTTTGGAGCATGGCTAACCTTATTGTGGCAAGGCCCTTACATATGTTCTCAATTTCTTTTTTCTTAAGTATTCTGCTGAAATAACTGGGTTTTTTAATAATATTTTAATAATCGCTCCACAGACAAGGCATTCTTTTTTGATTGGAAATACTTCGACAAAGCAATGCCGCTTAGGTTTTTACCCCTTTTAGCATGAAACAAAGTCTTATGCTTTCCTGTCTGTGGGTTAAAGTTAGGCGTACGTAACACTCATAGCAAGCCTTTGTTACGGACAAAACTACTTTCTTCATTGTCTTGCGTTTCCTAATATTATATTAGAAGTGGTAGTTGCAACTGTGTAAGTTTTGTATGTGGCTATATAATTCGCGCTCGAATTGTTTTGAATCTTCAAAGGCAGGTATAATGTAACCCCTGTGGGTGTTATACGAATGCTATACATATAATGTAATCTATCGCCACGTCTGACATTTTAGAGGATTGTTTTACAAGGTTGTTTCAGAAAACATGTGTATCACTATAGTGACAGGTTGTCAGCCTGTCGCCTAAAAATTCTAACACACCAATACACTCGAGTCCCTTAGTCGCCTCTTACGACACCCACATAGAATAGCATTCACCCATCTGTCAGATGTAAGAAAATTTCTTATTTCTCATACTTAAAACCGAATGTATGAACCGATACGCAAACGCAAGTTTATCCATTAATGCGGCATCAATGTCCGTTTTTATGTATGGGGAATTAAAAATTTCATAACATCTGACAGATGCATGCATAACAAATGCCCTAAAAGTACGCAGCGTCCTGCGTTGGAGACTTGATTCGCTTAATACTGTAATAACAGGAGCAAAATATTTGGGTTGTTTTACATTTTCGTATCACACATTCTTAAACCATTTCTCTTGCCTCTCACAAAAGGCTAATCAGCTTATATTTACCCATTCAAATTGAATACATACCCAAAATAACCAGCGTTGCTCGTTACACAACACAACCGGTTTAATACAAAATTAATAGCCACAAACAGATTTGTGCCAAAACTAACATCATTAACCAAATCCCCGATGATACTAAATACGTTTCGTATAATCTTACCAGGGACACAGTACCTAGATGAAAGCTAATGCAGTTGGGTCACTTCAGAGGAACCCTCAGAACCTCACTCACACAGGCGCAAGACGCCGCTACACAGCAACTCATCGAATCTTGCCAGGCGACAGTTAGAGTTACCACGACAAATAGAACAACTGACAAATTAGTATAATACACCGTTTTCTCGCCGTAAAAGTTGCTTAAAACCTTTCTACTGATGAAAAAATGAAAGTTTTGCATGTTTACGAGTTCAAAATGGATTTAAAATTAGTTAATAATCTAATCTAACACTTTTGTCATCCGTAGTCACGAGTACAAACGTAGCAATTTCAAAATTAAAATCCAATGATAAATACAACTTCAATGTAATAAAATTGTTTTAAAAAGACACTTTAGTTTTACTGTAACTGAAACTACTAGATAGTTATCCCCAGAAATGTTTGAAGTTTCGCTACTGTTTTAGCCTATAGATAATTTACTGTGGCAGCTAACTAGGATTATGGAGTAGAGCTCTCGCGCGCGCAATTGGCCAAAAGTTTTTGAATGGAGGGATGCCTCTACCCCATACCTTTACCCTATCCTTTGTAAGGATACGGAACATATTGTAGGGATGAACTGCTTCTTCTTCTTTTCGTGTGGGACATCGAGTCGTCCAACCCGATGAACCCTAGTGTCCGAATTTTTCAACCGCCTCTACATGTAGCAGGCTGAACTGCTAAAAAAGTAGAAGTAGACGAATTTGAATATTTCTCTTTCTGCATTTTCGTGTGGGACACCGTCCAACGAACCAATGAACCTTAATGTCAGTTTGAATATTACACACATGTAAATTGAAGAACTTACTAAAGCATAATTTACAAAAGGTATAAAATATGTACCTAGTGCAAAGTGCTTGAGCTATCCAAATCGAAACATCTTATTTAGTCACTTTTAAGTTTATTATTATGGCATTAGATTATGAAGTTAACAAGCTTTTGCGAGAAGACAATATTATTATTTACTTTGCACTGCCATATTCGAAATTATTTTCAATTTTTTTTTATCAGTTAATACCCGCATTCAAAATACAACCTTAATAACTTAGAAGCCGGTCGTTACACAACCATCTGCAAAGCTAAATTAGTAATTGTTACTATACATAATTGATACCAAGCAGTTGAAAAACTCTGACATCAAGGCTTATCGGGTCGTTTTACTACTCAGTGTCCAACACTAAGAGAAGAAAGAGTATATTGTCAAAATCAGTAAGTATCTCCCAGAAAAATCAATCGATATCGACACAATTTTGGAGCAGCACTATTCAAATAACAACCACACTCTACCCTTTAAGAGGATAATATATATAATATTGAGTAGGTAGTGATGGATGAACTATCAAAGATAACGGACATCCCTTATACCTTATTTCTATTTTTAGGTTCAAATGAAGTAAAATTTGCTCTGGGTTTGATTTTATGTAACAGAAATATTGAAATTTCTTTTCTATTGTAAATTTGGTCGGTAATATAAATAAAATAAAAATAAATAAAAAAATAAAAATTATTTATTTCAGATATTCATCCATATATTGTTAGTAACAGATTCCTTAAATAACTATGTTAGTAAACAATACACAATTATTTAAAATACACTTAAACAAAGGGTCGCAAAACCCCAACTTTCCTCGTCTCCTTAACGAGATGGATGGTGTTCCAATGATGCATGATGGAACTATCCGCAACCAGTCTCGCAGCCACCACTTGTAGAAGACTGTTAGGGCTGCTTCGCACCCGACGCAACAGGGATGCGACGCGCTTTCTAATAATGGTAGAAAAACTGTCCACTTCAGCCTCTGCCAACATCCCTGACGCACTGCAGTGCCGACGCAGCCCCATCAGCCCCCTAAAGGCATTATTATATTGAATTCGCAGAGCCACATAAGCCTTTTTAGTGTAGTTCACCCATAGACTGCACGTGTAGAAAGAATTACAGTAAGACTTAAATAAGGTGATTTTGACTGGGTTAGTGCAACGTGCAAATCTACGGGAGAGCATGTTAGATCTTATCGACATGGCCCTGCGCTCTCGCTCAATGTCCAGGTCATCTGTGAGCGACTCGCAAACCCAGTGACCCAGGTACCTAAAGCTCTTAACCACCTTAAGAGGAACGCCATTCAGCATAACCGGAGGAACTTTATAGGTCTTGTTACCAGCTTTAAACACCAACAGCTCACTTTTAGATGTGTTGTACCTAAGACCGTGGGCCTCTGCGAACCGCTCACAAATGTTAATAAGCTTGGAAAGGGCTTGGATCGATGGACATAGCAGCACCATGTCATCGGCATAGCTTATATTGTTGACAAAGGTACCGTCAATGGAGCATCCGACACCAGCGCTGCTGAGTTCAACGATCAGCCTATTCATGTAGACATTAAACAGGGTAGGCGAGCTAATACCCCCCTGCCTAACTCCGCATTCCAGACCATAAACTTCAGAAACCTCTCCAGCCCATCTGACATAGTTCTGCTGGTTAGCATACCAATATTTTAAGATTGAGATGTATTCATGGGGTAGGTCGGTATCTTCATACAAGATTTTCCATAGCCTATCATATTGAACTAAGTCAAATGCTTTGGAGAGGTCAAGAAACAAAGCATATACAGGAGTACCCTTAGTGGTATAGTATTGGACAGTTTGCTTGAGACAGAGGACAGCAGTTTCAGTGGACAATCCAGGCCGAAACCCAAACTGTGCGTCATGTAATTTGACATGTCTGCCCAACTGTTTGTCAAGCACTCTGTCCAGTACTTTAGCTAATATTGTTGCTAAAGAGATTGGTCTATAATTATTCTTGTCACTAGAGCAGCCAGTTTTATTCTTAGTAATTGGTACTACTAGAGTTTTTAACATATCGTCAGGTAGGAAATTATGACTTAAACAAACTCGAGGTAAATGCACTCCAGCATACTGAAGATGTTCTATACTAAGATGGTCGTGCCCAGGCGACTTTCCACGTTTCATGTTACTTAAAACAGACCTAACTTCCTTCGCTGTAATAATTGCTACTTTGTTATTTCCATTATTATTAGTGATTTTAGCGACAGTTGAAGTGCCTATTGGAGAAAGAACTCTAAAATGATTTTTGAACATTTCAGCTATTTGCACAGGGTCATTGATCCCTTCTACGCTTACTGGGGTGCTAGTCTTAGGATTAAGTTTTTTGGTCTCCTTCCAAAAACTTTGAAAGTTTTTATCTGAGTGGTGCTTAGCTAGAATGTCCATTTTTAATTGCTGCTCATTTGATTGACACCATTTTAACTTTTTCTTAAAATTATTCCTAGACTCACACATTTTATTATAAACATAGCCAACAGTAGGCTTATTATATAAAATCCAGTAGTGAAACCAGAGGCGGGCCTCACTATGTGCAGACTTTACATATTTATTCCAGCCACATATATATTTCTTTTTAAATTTTATCTGTTTTTGTTTACAACTATTTATAGATCCCTCTACAAGAACTTTAACAATATCATGGTACATTTTCAAAATTATTGTCTTATGGTTAGGGTCAGTACACACTGAGTCAGCACAATTTTGAAAATCATTAGGGAAATCAATTAATTTAAGCTTATCATTACAGTATTGTGTATATTGTGAAATTTGCTCTTCATTTCGATAGCCCCATATAGTATAATTAATGTCATTGACACCTTGCAAAATTTTTGGTTTTAAAATACAGAGATTGCACTGTAGTTCTAAAGGAAAATGATCTGACCAAAACACGTTATAGTTAATTTTTACACTTTGTACAGTCTGCCTAGCTGCCTCAGTAGTTACACAGTGATCAAGCCAGCTCACGGTTCCATGACTGTCACTCACATATGTATATGCTCCCGAAGATAGACCAAGTAGTTCCACATCCGCACAAGTCCACTGCTGATCCGCACAAAAATTAAACAGTTCATTCCCGAAACGCTCCCCTATATCAGCATTGTAATCGCCAAGAATGTATGCGTATTCAGTATCACAGCTCTCGATAGTAGCACAAATTTCTCCCAAACAGTGTGTGAACTCCACTAAATTATTCGGTTCATCCGTGGGCATGTACACAGAGAATACAAGAAAAGAGCACTCCGCTATAGACACTTTTATACATATGAGCCGATCACTATTACACTTGATAGTAGTTACCGACTGAAAAACGTGCTTCCTCCATAGAAGGGCAACTCCGCCATAGGGACGCCCACGAAGTATTCCCGCCGATGTGTCCACTGCTGATTTCCCCGTGTAAGCGAATTCCTGGTCAACGGTGCCCAACAGTGGGACATCGTGCGGTAGAAGCCAGGTTTCTTGCAATGCAATCAAATCAGCTGATTGACACAGTGAGCGAATGCAATCAATCGATCTAGTAAAAGACTTACAATTGTAACTGATAAACTTAGTAGTAGACCGGTCCATCATTTAGGTTTATTAGTTTCAAGTTCTTCACTTCCGTTCTTAGGAAGTTTCTTAAAATCGATGAAACGTCGAAACGTTACTCCTTCCGGCCACAAACCATTATCCAAGAACAAGCTTAACTTTGTTTTCGGAACGTAAATAATATAGGAATTGTATTGTTTTTGTTCTTTAGACTTCACTTTACGCAAGTCCACAATAACTTGCGATTTGCTAAGTATGTATTCCTTTATGTCATTCTCCGAGGTTTTCACGTCTACATTATTAATAAACAAAGGAATTTTTACATCCGCGGCCTTGAACTTTCCGGTAGGTTCCGGTGCGGCTTTTCCCTGCACTGAAACAAATCTGTTCCTCAGTCTTTTACGCTGCATAGTTTTCCATTCCTCGGGCCGCTCTTCCTCCTTCCATTCTCCCTTTCTAGCAAGAATTTCAACCATGGTTTTGGATTCAGCTGGTGTAGGCGTCGAAAAATGTACACTGTTGACACTATTTTCCTTATCCTGAGACTGTGAAAACTGCAAGTGAGCGTCGTCATTACATTTGTTTACATTGTGATGTAGCTGAGGCGATCCTGCTTGAACACACGAGTGCGAGTGAGACGGCTGATGCAGGTTAACAGAGCCGTCAGATGACGTCGTAGGTATATGCGCTAGGCCAAACGGTCCACTGTTCAAACAAAAACTATTTTTGAAACCACCTCCTCTTCTTTTATTCACGTAGTCGAAATTAGGACCGGACACAATTGATGTATTTTTAAAGTTTGTTAGCTCAGCCTTTAGATCTATTAACTGAGATTGCATAACGTAGGTATCTTTAATATTTTGCAGTTCACTTTTTAAGACAATCATATCCTTGAGTAATCTTGTTGCATCAATATGATCAAACGTCAATGGCGGCAGTTTTTGTAGATCTCTAGCAACAAATATAGGCAATTCTTCCGGACGGGATTCCTTAAACAGAGCAATCACGTCATGTAGATCTTTAAAGGACTTATTTACCTTTCTTCTCGATTTCTTACGTTGTGATACGGAGTCAAAAAGCAGTTGTTTTGCGGACTCAATCTCCTGTGCTGAGAAGCTAGTTAAGCACAGACGCACTAATGATTCCTCGTCCATCACATCTTGTTTATTTTGAATAAACGCAAGGGCCTCACATATGACTATATTACAGCTAGAACACTTCACCGTAGACGAAGACATGTTAGTCTTATCTGTAGCGAAACTATGACAACGTCCGCACACTAGCGCACACGCACGAGACTGAATATACTCTCTCGTATTATGTATTGTGCCTACACTGTTCAATCTGTTTTGTGTTTTTTTATATAATATCTCAACTGCCTCACTTTATGCCATCTCACTACCCTAGGTCTGCTGGAAGAGATTTCTTTTTAGAAATAAGCTGACCTGTTGTGTATTGTTCTTAATGTTATGTCGTTTGTGTTATATTGTGTAGGTACAATAAATGGTTAAATAAGAAAAAAATTGCTTTTCTACATAGCCTGGCCAAGATTGAATATTAAGGGGAGGCCTATGTTCAGCAGTGGACGTCTTATGGCTGAAATGATGATGATGATATAACAACACAATTATTTATTGCACATAATAGATAAGTACAGCAGTAGAAAACACAAACAACAGAAACATTACAACAATGGGGCCTTAATACTAAGTAGCATTTTCTATCAGGCAACCTTAGCGTGAAAGAGAAAATGCGACAATGGAAGCTGGATAGTGCAAAGTATAATAGTGACCAAGATTTTCGCAATCAGTATTTATGACCAATACTGACACCAGGATACCTAATATTACAACTAGGTGTCGCACATAAAAAATAGAATAGTCTTCTTCTATAGACGTTCATTGGGTGTCCCACACGTAAAGAAAAGAAGTACCTACAATCGACGCTTGTAACCATCTGAACTGCCGCGATTCATCTGCCCACTAATTATTTCAATATCTCCTTTCTCTGACAATACAAATAGAATAATCTTCTTCTATAGACGTTCATTGGGTGTCCTACACGAAAAGAAAAGAAGTTTTTTTTTTTTTTTTTTTTTTTTTTTTATCTATGATGGGCTTACTCTTGACCCCAATCTTACCCTAGAGCAGAGATGGGGTCTACGGTGGAGCGAGCTTGCCCAGAAGATGCCTATTCACTCTAGACTTAAAGAGATTCAGGTTATATGCACTCGGAAATACAGACGCAGGCAGGGAATTCCATTCTTTAGCCGTGCGCATAATGAAAGATGTTTTGAAGCGCTTAGTGCGTAATGTGGGTATTTCAACTAAGAACGGATGATAGCCGGCCGTGCGTCTGGATGTCCGATGGAAGAAAGGAGACGGTGGTATGAGCTCGTGCAGCTCACGCGCACACTCTCCGAAGTACAATCTATAGAAGACCGATAGGCAAGCAACCTTGCGGCGGTGAGCCAGGCTGTGAAGCTTGGTCGCCACAATCGACGCTTGTAACCATCTGAACTGCCGCGATTCATCTGCCCACTAATTATTTCAATATCTCCTTTCTCTGACAATCAAAAACCTACATAGACAAAGTAGACAACACTAGTAAGGCGGAGAAGATCAAAGGATGAACATTGTGTACACAACTAGGAGTGTTTCTTGTTAATAAATTTGAACGGAGATTATCGATACTGAACGAAACTTTGCCTTTAATATTGTTGTTATATGTCTCGGCACGTATTACGTTCTTTATGGAATTTGCCGTTTAATAAAGATGTTACAGATATTGTTTTGTTCAGGAAAATATGTTTAGAGATGTTATGATATACTGATTGGAGCACGTGAACTGTTTAAGCATTGTAAGCAGATCGATAGAATATACACATCAAAACAGTACAGAACACTAGATTGTGTTTGTGTCTTACATATTATTAGTACAAAATATTTATTTAAAGAGGAATGCTCATTTCTTGGCTAATGTGTGTCGTGCGTCCGTAATTAGGGGGCTTGGCCAAAGATCATAATACAATTATATTCTACTGAATATGATTTTACACTGTGTAAAATATAGGATGAATCCTGTGACGTTTGTGACATTGGAGCAAATGCTATGACTTAAGGTCCATTTTCCTAGTAAACAAAAGAGACAATCACAAAGAAGAAGAAGGTCACAAACGTCACAGGGATCGTCCTATACTTCACAGAGTTAAATATATGTCAATAGTTACTCACGATACAACATGTAAGACCGAGTCCTTAAACCGTTTTACTCAATAACAGTCTACTACTAAATCTACAGCCTCAACAGTCCAGTGCTGGACATGCCCCCCAGATTTGCGGGTATTGCCGTAATCACCACGCTTGACAGGCGGATTGGCGAGCGCAGTGCAAGATATTGTAGCTAGTAATCACAGAAAACGCTGCTGCCCATTCCCTGGTTTCATCCCACCTCATCTTACGAAACCCACGGGCATAAATGGGGTGATGCTATTCTAATCCGGCACCTCACGGCGTAACAAGTCCAATAATCGTCCCTTCCGCAAAAATAACTAAGAACTTAATTATATCGTTTCAGCACCAGAGTTTTTTATCTTTTAATTCCCTAATCGCAATTTATGTTGTTTACGGTAAAAAGTTACCGGTAATTTTAAGGGTTCGTGGTTTCTTTTTAATTGGACCAAAAGTTTTTGGTTGATGAAAATCCAAACTTCGGTATCAGTTAAGATTTTCATTCACCTCACAGTGTTTGTTTGTTTACGTTACAACGCCTTGCCAAGTAAAATGTTGTACATATTCTTGCAATCACTGATTTACAGAAAAATACATTTTTGGTTTTGCGAAAATTAGTAATGAAAAATCAGAATAATATTTTAATAAGGAGTATTTTTTCTAAATGCATCGCAAGTGGAATTGATAAGACTGTCAAGTCAAAGTCAAATTATTTATTCAAAGTAGTAAATTTTACATTTCGCTTTTTGATGGTCAAATATTAACAATTTTAACAATAACAATTTTATGAACCTAATCTCACCTGAAAAACTTAATCTCACCTGGTGGCAGCTGATAGTAATTTGACAACTTGGGTTGCGATTTGTTTTGCACATCTTAAATTGTGATGTGCCAATCATTTCAGTGCATAATAACGATAATAATGACGACCGATGTGGCGCAGTGGTTGTGCGACTGCCTTTGACGCAGAAGGTTCCGGGTTCGATTCTCGGTGGGTCACTGACAAAGTTGATATTTATCACTTTGTAAATTTGCTCCCAGTCTGGTTAGGACATTGCGGGCTGAACCACCCGATTGTCCGTAAGTAAGATGGTTCCGTGTTTCGGATGGCACGTTAAGCCGTAGGTCCCGGTTGCTGTCTATGACTTAGACGGCGGTCGTTACACAACCATGTCAGAAGCCTACTACTTGTAGAAGGCGGTTGAAAAATTCTGACACTAGGGTTCATCGGGTCGTTGGACGACTTGGTGTCCCATACGAAAAGAGAAAAGAGAAGAAGAGTGCATAATAAAAAAAAAACGATTTTGCTGATCTGTGGAAAATCAGTGCTCAGGTTATACATCATTCGCACGAGCGTCATCGACTAGGAACTAAAATAAACAACATCACATAAAAAAAAAACAAAAATCTCAACCCAAGATGTCAATTTACAAAAAAAATCTCTCAAAATAAAACATACTTTAATCAATAGTTCTAGTAATCCTAGGTATAATTGAAACCAGCATTCCATTCTTGAAGTACTTACTTATCAGTGTGTAGGAGCTCTAAGTAAGGATGAACACAAACGTGATGACGATTATTAAACACTTAGAAATAGACAGAAAAGCATCTACTGTTTTCAGTGCCGATAGTGCCAAAACACGCAAACTAGGTTAATATTTCCTTACCACAACAGTTCGCTAGTAAAGTTTAAAATTGTACCACCACACGCCATCTTAATTAGCCGGGCCATTTCGTTGGGCCTAGAACCGGAATATACACTGGTTGGTCATACTTAGCAGTTTTAAATAGAATTATAAAGTTTTCATAGGCAGGTCAAATTGTTCTCATGTCTCTAACTAGCGAGAGGCATTAGAATAAACGGCGAATGAGTACTTATATTCAAAGTAGCGTGTTTGAACTAATACCTAAACATGTTTGTATTATGCAGAATATAAAAAAGTATGTTAGGGATACATGAGAGAAAGCTGCCAGCTAGCAGTAGAAATTTGTGTAGGTTAAAACTTACACCAATAATGTATTATAAAGATAATTTTTATGAGATTAAACAACTGGACTGATTTCGAAAACGTTTTCATATTTTGGAAGTTATAACATGTTATATCCTTGGGTAACAATAGGCTACTTCTTATCACGGGAATTAAAATAATAACGATATGATTGTATTCCTTTAAGTAGGTACACGGAAAACATTGATGAAACTACTGGGCTAGATTCTAGTTATAATATTATCAAACCTCTACCCTACCCACTCATCTTATGAGTACAAACAACGTCTAGCAAAAAAGGCAAGACGTGATAAAAATCAACACCCTATTTGACCCGTAACAAATTCTTACTAGAAAATATTTCTAGATGACAAAGGTGGAACGTCGCTACATTTACAATATTTCTCGTCTTCTGTCAGCAAACTATTTATCGTTCTACCTTTCCTCCCGTGGGGGCGAAAGGGGGTTTTACCCCCCTCCAGCCAGCCGACCGGAAAACTATCGCGAGTTGAAAACTGATGGCTCACTTGAAAGCAGACGTCAACAACTTCGGTTGACTGACTTAAATGGTCTTTAAAGAACTAGAAATTGCCTAGTATTATTGCAGGAAGATCTTTGATTTGCTATTTTCAAAGCGGTAATCTGAATCATATTCATGATGCGGAAAATGTGAGAACGTGCTTTTGCATTTGGAATTATCTGTTGGGGTAGGAGGGGTAAAGTTTGTGTAGTGGATGCCATGTAAGTTTGCTTTATTAATTTTAGTAGTTTTCTAATCACTTTTTAATTTTGTTTAACGTATTTTGAGTGCAGTTAAATTTGATGTGTTTTTCGGGTGTCACAAGAGGCGACTAAGGGACTCGAGGGTTTCATATGTATTGCAATTTTTGGGCGACAGGCTGACAACTTGTCACTATAGTAATATACGAATCGTCTGAAACAGCCCTCAATTTGTCAGTCATGGCGTTAGGAACCGTATTTTTGCGGCCGTTAGCGCTCTGCCTATCCCGCAAGGGATAAATGTGTGTGTGTTAAAATTGTTTTCTTTTTAGGCACTAGCTCCGGCTGATTTTGAAAAACGTTTGGACACTGAGATGACCCAATAATCTCTAGGTCCGAGTTTTTAAACTCTGTAACGGGATTCCGTAACGTCCCCCGTCTTAGTTAACATAGACAGGCTCGGACCAACCACTTAAACTCCTCGGCAAAGAATTATTTTATTTTCGGACAATCAGGTAGTTCGGCCAGCATTGTATTAATTAGACTATGAAGAAATTGGCACTAGAAGAAACAACATATTTCATCCAGTTATATCTGGACAAAACAAAATATTCACTGAGTAACCATAATCGTATCTGTTATACTCGTGGAATTCAGTGGCTATTTTAGTAACTGGCCCATTAGCCTAGTTTTAGCATACATTACTGCCTGCCTGCGACGCAGACGGTTCAGAATTTGATTCTCGATATGGCACTCACAAAAATATTTATCTCTTTGTGAATTCGTTCACAGTCTGGTCAGGTTGAATCTCCTGATTGTCCGTAAGAAAGTTAGTTCGACGTTTCGTCACCGTTAAGCCGTAGGTCCCGGTTGCTGTCTATAGATGATTTTTTAGACGTCAGTCGTTGCTCAACTATGTCAGAAACCTGCTACCAGTAGTAACCTGTTGAAAAATTTTGACAGCAGGGTTTCATCGTTGGACGTCTCAGTGTCCTACACGAAAAGAAGAAGCCAGCAAGCAATGCATGCTAAATTGAAGGTCAGGATTGGATAAGTGAAATAGGCTCTTACATGTGGAAGATCATAAACCTACTTTATGGGTATCGGAATCTCCCGATTTACGACTTAGCAGATTATTAAGTTTTACTACTCTTGTATTATTATACTTACTTGTATGAGAAAGTTGTAAGTCAGTTTTTATTGACTCGGTCATGTACGGCATTATCATCTCTTTAACGTTATACATACATACATACATATATCACGCCTTTATCCCTTGCGGGGTAGGCAGAGCGTTAACAGCCATAATAATATAGTCGCTATCGCCACGTCTGACATTTTTGAGTATTGTTTTCAAAGGGTGTTTCAGAAAACATGTGTATCACTATAGTGACAGGTTGTCAGCCTGTCGACTAAAAATTGTAGTACACCAATACTCTCGAGTCCCTTAGTCGCCTCTTACGACACCCACGGGAAGGACGTAGGGTGATGCTATTCTAAGCCGGCATCACACAGCATAACGTTATGATTTATGTTAATGTATGAATTTGTATTTCTTTGCCTTTTATCCCTTTCGAATCACGACTGAGAATCATCATTGTCCTTGTCTTATCCTTGTCTTATATAGTCGGTTTTGACGTGGAACCATGTTTGTACACAGAGCGATTGCTATCTGGCCTCTGCATCCCGAAGGCCCTAATAGGTCATGTGACCACATTCAAATATCATCCGAATTCAAACTTTATTTAAATGTGGGTATCATCGCAATGTTTTTCCTTGACCATAAAAACAGCCAGCAAATTTACGAGAACAAAACACATTAGGACATAGCAAGGATCAAACTTGGGTCTCACGATGCAAGACCGGTGATCTAACCATTCGGTCATCGACGCTCCGAATCACGACTGAGAATGTTACTAAAAATACATACCTACATGAAAAAATTTTTTCAATTGAAAAAAAAAAAACCCACTCACACGTATTAATAAAACTTACGGTAATATATTGAATCTCTAACGCTAAAGACCACAGAATTGATTTAAACTTCATAGAGCTGCACCGTACCGTCTAACCAAACTAATTTCCTAGCCGACATTCAATTTCAACTCCTGGAGTATTTTTAAAACGGATATTACAGAAAACTTGTATGAAAAACTTGTAGCCGGACAAACCGGTACAAAATACAAGCTCAGAAAAAATTTAAGCAGTATACTTACTCCAACTTATCGAATTTCGGTCAGGGCTGAAAATTTCGCTGAAGGCTAAAATTAAGGCAAATGGAATAAGAAGGTAAAGTAAAAATTGATAGCAACTATTCCTTCACTTAAAATGAATTAAAAACTTAATGTAATTAACTGTCCCGATGGCGTAGCGGATAGTATGCCTGCCTTCTGCGCCGAGGGTCGTTGGTTCGATCACCGGACACAAATATTTGTTAAGTCAATTTTCAAATATTTGTGTTGAGTCTGGGTGTTTTCTATGTATAATATGTATTTATTTACAAAAAAAAAAGTATATATGTATTAGTATCAGCTATCTAGTTCCCATAGTACAAGCTTTGCTTAGTTTGGGGCTAGATGGCGCTGTGTGAATTGTCCAGGATATTATATTATTATATTATATTTAAGTTTCTTTCTCATAGTGATGTGCGAGCGTTAGGACGCAATGACGCGCGTTTTACATCAAACAAAATCATTCGAAAATTTGACAAATCTACCTAAACGTTTTACTACTACTACAACAGCCACAACAGTACACCGCTGGACATGGGCGTTCCCTTATTGATTGGGGGTACTTGCCATACTCAACATGCTTGGTGGACGGATTGGCCATCGCAGTGCAAGGTGGTATAAATATTCGCTGGGAACACTGCTGCCCATTCCCAGGATTCAACGCTTATTCGCCTTTTACAACACGCACGGGAAGAAATTAGGTGATGCTATTTTAAGCCGATTCCAAACTACTGCTTTCCTGTTTTCTACTGTGGCATAGGTACGGCGAATTGTTGCAAAGTTGATTTATATGCAGAAGATGGCGGATAATAAAGTAAAGTAGTGCTTAGGATCGGCGAGGCGGGAAGTTGGGCCGGTCCTAGAGAAACTTGGTAAATAAATGTATCTAGTTTCCCGGAGATCACCGGCTCCTTTGTCTAGTAGTTTCGTTCGAAAGTTCTTCGATCTTTAGCTTGAAGAAATTCCTAATTAGATATCATATGAATATCTTTAGAGATCTCTAAAAGTCATGAAATTTTCAAGTGCTCTCAAAGTCATGAAATTTTCTACGGAGTAATGAGGGCGAAAAATTTATCGAGATAGGGTTTCTTCCAAAATGATTGTTTCATCCATTTTTCGGGAGTTAAGTTATTCCATCTATAAAGGCTTAAAAAAGGCAAAATACCGAATGATCTCGGTCTAACCAGGTACCTTTAGATTATAATAAGCATATTATTAACTTTTGAACTGAGAATACCTATAATACGTCGTTCAATGCCGACTTAGATTAGCATCACCCATTTCTATCCCGGGAGTGTGGTAATAGACAACTAAGGGTCTTAAGGGTTTCATGTGTATTATTATTTTACGCGACAGGCTGACAACTTGGCGCCATAGCGACACATATATTTTTTTAAATTACCCTAATATAAACCTCACAACTAATGTCATCCTTCAACTCGCAAGGAAAAAAGCCGTCATGTATGTATGTGACTTTGAGCTGACTTGATACTTTGATTACACATTTAAAAAGCTGAGCTATCAACCTTATCCGGGGATCACGGCTCAAAGGTTAAACTTACAAAGTAGGAACAAGCCGGACGAAGCAGTGACTTGAGGGTTACTGCCAATAAAAGAGTTTTAGCGCGCGTCCAAATTAGCATTATCTTTACGGCTGGGTGAAACGTCGAGTGGACGTGCAACTTTATATTGAGGATTTTTGTTTTATGTCAGATATTTTTAGTGAATTTTGGTTTTGTGATGTCGGTGAGGATATTTCTATTCAGAAGAGTCAGTTGCAGTCAGCCTACCCCGCAAAGGATAAAGGCGCGATATATTATGTGTGTATGTAGAGTCAGTTGTTTTGTTGGTATATGAGTTGATTTAGGTGTACAAAAGGGGGACGGGGGAGGCCTATGTTCAGCAGTGGACGTCTTCCGGGGTAAAATGATGATGATGAGGTGTACAATAATAATATTAGCTGCAAATATTTTAAGAGCTGAATCAGCCCAAGAAACTGAACAACTTTTCCCAAGAAACACATGTCAAAATAAGAGAATTTTTTTGGACCGCCCATACAAATTGACTTGGTTGCTTGATAATTTTGTATGAAATGTCCAACATTTTTTTCATATTTAGACCAATGTTTCGTGGGGAAAGTTGTTCAGTTTCATAGTCTGATTCACCCCTTTAAATATTTGCAGCAATTTTTTTTTACTTTGTATTTTCGGAAACTGAGAGACGAAATTTTGATAAACTCCTGATCATTATTTAAAGCTATAAAGGGCAGGTAATTATATTTTATAGCCACTGGAATGTTCCCAAACTTTTACAAATTGTTGTTATTTGTCAGTTCCCAATGCTAACCCGCGAACTGAAAACTCATTTTTCAAAAAATACCCATTCAATTAAGCTACGCCTGTCAAACTGTTGAGCCCCATAATTAACTCAGAACTTCGAACTTCCGAAAAACACATGAAAAACGGAATTTATTCGCGAAGTAAATGCGTCATTGGTTGTCGTTTGGGCGAACTGAAATTGCTTCCATAAATCAGGGATTGGGGACGGTACATGCACGATATTACCAAAGTTCGCTAGTGTGCGCTTGCCCTTAGTAATTAGGGCTAAGGTCTATTGTCTAAGTTGTAAGTACTGTAAGCCCGCTTACTCTACAAGATTATCTCTCAGAAAAAACTATCATTTTACGACTTTCTTAACATTTACGTTTTATGGTGCCCATTTTATTAAAACTAGAGTAATATAATCCTTTTTAAAGCTTTGAACATATTTTTCTTAATTATTATTACCAAAAGTGTTTTTAAAACTTGTGCGATGTAGTACCCTATAGTGTCAAGGATATACAGAATTTATATTTGAACAGTGTATTACTACATATTTTATAGATTTTAATAGATAAAAGGATAAACACTTAATTGCTTACAATACAATTTATACTTAGGTTTAAAAAATAGTGTAACCAAATAGTTTCCAATTTCATTTTTAAAGGTTGGTTGTTCAATAAAAAATGTTGTGATGAAACCAACTATCTCAAACATCTGCCAAGAAGACTTTGAACTAAAATCACCTATTAAGTTAGTTGAAAAGTTTTTACGACTAACATTTGAAGAAGCCTAGGTCATCATCGTAGGCTTTGACGAGCTCATCAGAACTGTAATAAAACCAATGTTTTGCTAACATAGTCCAGTGAAAAAGACTTGACTTTTCATAGAAAGATTGTGATTTCAGTTTGTACAATATACTATAGTCGAGTGCAAGAGACTTGTCTTTTAATGATAGCTTGTGTACTGTTTTTTTGTGTGGGATACCGAGTCGTCTAACGACCAATTAAAATTGAAATCTTTCGTTCTCTCTGTCGTCGTAGTGCATCGATTCAAATAAAGAATGAATAACAGCAGTGCAAAATTTTTACTTCTCCTTCAATAACAATTAAGTGCAAAAAACACAAAATCTAGTAGGTCTTCGATCTAGTAGGTTTACTAGAAAACTTCATAAGTGTACATAACGGTCACTTTTTTCTTCTTTCGTCTAATACACCGATCATTTTTCGGTAACTTTTAAAAACAGCTCTTGCAGCCCCATTTTAGCACCAAAAACCCACTGTACTCGCTTACAGCATAAAAGTGTCTCAAGCACTTTGCAGCGTTACTCGTGTAATAAATCAGAAAGTTTCGCTATCGGCAATAAAGCGAGTTCACGAGGTCCACTAATAGACCTCACTCTCTCCTCTGCTCTTCATAATGACCACTCGGTTTTAGTATGGGGGTTGACATTTCTAGCATGGACCTGAAAGACCGCTGCGATGTTTTAACGGTCCGTCGTGCGTCAAGTGCGCGATCCGCCTCAGTCTACTAAAACACTCATAAGTGTACATAACGATCAATTCTTCTTTCTTCTAAAACATCGTTATTTTTTTTAGAAAACTGTCAAAAACAGCACTTGCAAAAAGACATTTCAGCACCAAAAACCCACTGTACTTGCTTACAGCATAAAAGTGTCTCAAGCACTTTGCAGTGTTACTCGTGTAATAAATCAGAAAGTTTTCGCTATCGGCAATAAAGCGAGTTTACGAGGTCCACTAATAGACCTCACTCTCTCCTCTGCTCTTCATAATGACCACTCGAGTTTATTAGTTTAGTTTTTAGTGACAGGCTACTAAGGTGTTAGCTTTTATGACAGGCGGGGAATTTGAGGTCGTCAAAAGCCTGCCCTCAAAAGCGATTAGGGTCAAAGAGGTTTTGCTACACTTTTATTCCCATCAGTTTTTTTTTGTTGTTAAATCTGCTATGAACGCTAACAATTAACATAGCACCATCTAATAGTAAGAAGGTTCTACGGTATGGTAGGTAAATTCTAAGTAGTTTTTTGCAGTATGCCATCAATAACAAATACCAACTAACACATTTTTGACTATGAGTCATTATTGATCAATCACAGTAAAAAGGCACAGTCGAGAGTGGCGCCATTAGTTCCAGGATTCCTCGGGTCGTTGGTCGATTCGTTGCCCGCGCGATGAAGAAAAGTGTCGCGTTTTTTTAATAGAACATTTGATTTTTATATTAGTTAGAATAGTTAATGCCGTGTGATGCCGGCATAGAATAGCATCACCCCAAATCCTTCCCGCGGGTGTCGTAAGAGGCGACTAAGGGACTCGAGAGTATTAGTGTATTACAATTTTTAGGCGACAGGCTGACAACCTGTCACTATAGTGATACATATGTTTTCTGAAACAACCTTGGAAAACAATCCTCAAAAATGTCAGACGTGGCGATAGCGACTGTATTCTTGCGGCCGTTAACGCTCTGCCTACCCCGTAAGGGATAAAGGCGTGATATGTGTATGTATGTATGTATGTATGTTAGAATAGTTCGAATATGGATTCTGCTTTGTTGATCTTTTAAATGAGTAAGTACCTACCTAGTAACTCAATATACTTACTACCGATATCAAAAATAAACAAATCGTGTTTACACAAAATTACTTACCCCATAGGAAATCAATCATTACTTCCCAAGTCCAGTGGTATCGATAGAAATAATCTCATCGGAAAAGGTAATACTAGGGATGAGAAAAATCGATCGATTATTAAAAAGATTAAATGACTGTTGTTTAGTATTATTCTATTAAAGATCATTTTATATAAAGAATATCTTCAAATATAGCGTCGGTGACCAGGTGGTTAGGACACCGGTCTTACAATTGTGAGACCCGAGCTCGATCCCCGCCATGTACCAATGTGTTTTTACTCACGCACATTTACCGACTGCTCCTACGGTGAAGGAAAAACGTATTAAAGAAAAAGTAAATTATACCTATACCGAAACTTTAGTAAATTTTAAATAATAATTTAGTCATACCTATAACTAAATTGGTTATCTTAGTGAACGAATAATATATTCAGATCACTTTAGCTTTTGATATAGTATTTTTATCCTGTTCTGTTCCACTTTTGTTTAATTTTAATTAACAAATCAACTTTTTATCTTTTACAGACAGGTTTCAGAATAAGTAGCTAAACTTGGTCACGACAAGTTCTTGAAAATAAATTATTACAATAAAATCAATATTTCGGTACATCTCTAGGATAAGTATTACTTACTTGAAGGAAATCCATTACAAAAACTAATAAAGAAGTCTTACCCGTGAGTCTTACCAGTTGCTAGAAGTTAACAAATTCTGGACGCGGCCGTAGGAATACTAATGAGGGTAGGAGCGATTTCAAATATGGCGGCAGTTTGTTGTCAAAGAATTATGTTTGCTTGTCATGGGACAAAGAGTCGACGAACGTGCTGATGAAACTGGACATCGCATATCACGCTCTACAATCGCTATTGTCACGTCTGACGAATATTTGAGGGTCAACAAGAGTCGTGTATCACTCAAGTTCAGAGTGACAGGTTTTCAGTTTGTCGCCTAAAACTTTAACACACCATGAAACCCTCAAATGCCGTGTGATGCCGGCTTAGAATAGCATCATCCCGCGGGTATCGTAAAAGGCGACTAAGAGACTCAGTTCAAGGGGAGTATTGGTGTATTACAATTTTTAGGCGACAGGCTGATAACCTGCCACTATAGTGATACACATGTTTTCTGAGACAATCATGGAAAACAATCCTCAAAAATGTCAGACGTGGCGAAAGGGCCGTATTCTTACGGCCATTATCGCTCTGCCTACCCCGCAAGGGATAAAGGCGTGATTATGTATGTATGTAAACCCTCAAATCCCCTAGAACCGATCTCAGGCCATTGCCTTGCATTGCTATACTGCACATGGCAACAAATTTTAACGTTAGCTCTTTAATTACTAGTGTCAAGATTTTGACTGATAAATATGATTTATGAAAAACTATCCAAATTATTTGAGATAGCGTTATTAATATTGTCATCATCGGCCTTACACGTCTGTGACAGACGATTTAATCAGTGTCCGAGGCAAGTGCACAGACACTACGTTGCCTGAGACGCAAATATGGAAAACTCAAGGTTGCTCAAGACCTGCGCCACCATCTCGGCCTCCCTGGCTGACTCCACAGGAACGACGGGACGAGAGATTAATTATTGTAGGTAGAATATAACATAAGAAGGGAAAGAAAACCTTTTTGAATGCTAAGTGTAATTTATTTTATAAAATTTTATTATCTTTATTTGTTTTACTGATTGATGTTTCATTTGTTATAGGTATGCAGAGGCACTTATTGGTAACAAAAAGTCGTAGTTTTTGGAGAAAGCGTCAGTATTGGTTTGTATAAAAAAATCATTAAATATTTCTGAATAATTAAATTCACTATCCATTGAGTACCAAGGTAATCAACCATGAAAATATAAGGAGCAAAAATATTAGCTGCAAATATTTCAAGAGGTGAACCAGTCCATGAAACTGAACAACTTTCCCCAAGAAACATGATATTAATTGAGAAAAATTTTTTGGACCTCCCATACAAATTGACTTGGTCGGTCGGTAATTTTTATAGGAAGGGAGGGCCAAAATTTGTTTCATATTTCGACCTATGTTCCTTGTGGAAAGTTGTTCAGTTTCATGGGCTGGTTCACCCCTAAAACAGGTGTAATTAGCAAATTTTTTACACACTGTATTGTATAGTCTACACAGATTTCTTCCAAATCTTTAGGTAACATTTGAACTGCAGTTTTACATAATACATTTGAATACTCACGGAATTCTCGCAAAAACAGCATGAAAAATTCTCATACACTACACTTATGTTTTGAAGTAAAGACTCATAATATTCACGTGCTTTCTTCCAAGTGGCAATAAAAGCAGACAGTAAGGCGAACCGAAAGGCAAATAAAAGAACGGTACCATAATTATCCTGTACGAGGAACACTTGGGCAGAATATAGGGATTTTACATAAGCTCTGTTTTCTGTGATTGGTTTGACGAAATGTAACTGGAAAACCCGGTACTAGCACTGACTACTGTCATTTCCATTTCCAGTGTAAGTATAATACCAAATTTCGATCTGTACTGAGGAAATTGAAGACCAAAGAGTATATATTATATCTTATTGAAGACTGTATTTGTCCTGTTTAGTAGCTTAGAAGAAGATATCTCTATAGCGAGTTGTAGTAACCTACAGCGTCATCTGTTGTAAAAGTGTCTTCAACAACAACCCTACAAGAACCTACCTATTTATTATAGGATTAATGAATATTATCGATAACTGGATAAAACCTAGCTTTCCTTCATAAATTTTTAAATCGGTAGCATCTGTTTTGTACGAATGACCTACACTTTGATGATTGAGGTTTTGTTTGCTATCTAATGATAACTTAGATGCCGACTGTCATCCAACGACATCACAGGCTTATGTCACCTAGTTAAAAAACTCTGTTATCAGGTGAATCCGAACGATGAGCAAGTTACTCTTTTCGTGTGGGATAACAGGTCGTGCCACTACTCAATGAACCTGTGTAAGATTAATCAACCGCCTTCTACAAGTAGTTGCCTCTGACTTGGTTTTGTAACGACCGACGTCTAAGTAATCATAGACAGCAACCGGGACCTACGACTAAACGTGCCATCCGAAACACGAAACCGTTTTTCTTACGGAGTCAGGTGGTTAACCCTGTAATGCACTAACCAGACAGGAAACAAATTCACAAAGTAATAAATATCAACTTTTGTGAGTGAACCATCGAGAATTGAACCCAGAACCTCCTGCGTCACAGGCAGTCGCAACACCACTGCACTGAATAAAAATGAATGAGTGAAAACCAACTACGTATTTCTGCGTTCAGTTTTTTCTGGCTTTCCTGTAGTGCTGGTTGTAGTACAGATCTTTTTGCACCATAGCTCAAGTATCACGTTTCGTATCTTTGCCAGAATTACCCGTAGTCACGAAGAGGTTTCGCTTCATCGGTGCTTGTAATATGAGGCCGGAGCGGGCTCGAGTTATGACCCTGTATTGTCTTATAAGACCCGCTATTATGTTCCGCATTTTTGTAAATTGTAGGTTCTTAAAACGGAAAAGACAGGGTTGTTTTTCAGTCTGTAGGTATGCAAACTTAACTTTTCAGCGTAATTGTAGTAGTCAATAGGAGCGAAATTCCATAAAGGCCATCTACGGATTACGTAAGTAATTAGTTGTTTCATTTTCAAATATTTGACATAGGCGACAGGCTGACAACCTGTCACTACAGCGATACACGAAACATCTGAAAGGGCCCTCAATACTTGTCAGACGTGGCGATAACGACCGTAATTTTTCGTTAACGCTCAGCCTACTCCGCTAAGGCTAAAGGCATGATTTGTGTGTATTATATTGTCAAATTAATACCTACCCAATTGAAACAGATATCTAGAATATAATAATCAAACATAACATATTTGCTGTTATCGAATAATTTTTTCAGGAACATCACGTTATGTCAATGTTAAATTGGTATTGACAGAACCAGAAACATTGCATTAAAAGTCCATAATATTTCAAGAATCAGTAAACCATAGAGTCTCGCATTCGTGACTGAGCCTCATATCAATAAGTATGGATCATAAAAACGGCAGCACGTACGAACAATAGGCGAAACGATGTTAGTTTGTATCGCGATTCGTATCAATGTCTGCGATATAGCTATGATGGAGGACTTTCAAATTGGCCACTTGTTTGCTGTCTTCGTGTAGGATATTGCTCGGATATAAATGAATATGATTGAAATAAGTTAAAGTAACAGAGTCAGATGCAAAAAGCCTCTCATAAAGATCTAGAACGAGGGCCACGCATCGAAAATTACAACGTAGTTTGACTCTTGGCAAAGAAGGTATCGGTAATGCTATTCCTTTTTAAGCTGATACCTTGTTAACTGCTTTGCCTTGGTGGCAGATGCAATGACGTTCTATCTTAAGTTTGTGAAAATAAACAAACTTTATTTCTTGCCAAGCTTTTTTGAAGCAGCTCAGAATGTTTCCATGTACATAAAATTTTCATATTATTTTAACAGTGGTGTACTCTCTTATCCATGTACTCTTAACGGACTCCTACCAGACGAGCCGACGGCAAATCAGCCGTAGGATGCAGTCAAATTGTGATCTATATAAGTGCAGCCGGGGGGAAGCTTATATTCATCAACAAATATCTTACGACTGCTGATAGTCCTGATACAAACTTAAAAATTACTGCATCTCGAAATGAATTTCATTTGCGTAGTGCCCCCTATTTTTATAGTAATACTTACTAAAAAAAGCCGAAAAGGCTATATCCTGCATTTCCAAGTCCGTGAAACAGTGTTCACAATTCATAGGAACAGTTTAAGTACAGATTTTAGCCGTCGTATTTCAAGACAAGCAGCAGTCACAGCGCTTCCAGCGGCGGAACTGGCCGCGTTCCAGAACGTTCCGGATCGCACTGGCCACTTGTAACAACTAGGTTGTGCTAGGTGTAATCGAATACTTTTAGTTTTTTAGAACTAAAATTGTTACATAGCGGTTTCATTTTTTTTGGCCCAGCTGAATGTTGATTGCATCTGCAACGCAGCGGTCTGTCAGAACCATACTATAAATATCGATCCCCATACTAATAGGTACAGTTCAACCGCTGTCGACGCAGCTGAGTTATTTTGACGCATCTGTGTTTTTTCTTTAAGTACAGATTTTAGCCGTCGTATTTCAAGACAAGCAGCAGTCACAGCGCTTCCAGCGGCGGAACTGGCCGCGTTCCAGAACGTTCCGGATCGCACTGGCCACTTGTAACAACTAGGTTGTACTAGCTGAAATCCAATACTTTTATTATTTTTAAAAGAAAAAATAAATGCATATTGAGGTTTCATTTTTCTGTCACAGCTGAATGCTGATCCAGAAATATATTTTTTTAGTGTGACTTCATTTATTTCTATATTTACTTAATTTTCATTATTTTTTTCATTTCTTTTAATGCTGTTGTAAATTATTTTGTAGAACATACAATAAGTGATTACAGAACGTTCTGGATCGCACTGGCCACTTGTAACAACTAGATTGTGCTAGGTGTAATCGAATACGTTTATTATTTTTAAAAGAAAAAATGAATGCATAGGTAATGAGGTTTAATTTTTTTGTCACAGCTGAATGCTGATCCAGAACTATTTCCTTTTAGTATGACTTCATTTATTTCTATATTTATTCTTTTTTTTCATTTATTTTAATGCTGTTGTAAATTATTTTGTAGTACATACAATAAAGTGATTACAGAACGTTCTGGATCGTACTGGCCACTTGTAACAACTAGGTTGCGCTAGGTGTAATCGAATACGTTTAGTTAATTAGAGAAAAAATAAAAGCGGTTTAATGAGGTTTTATTTTTCTGTCACAGCTGAATGCTGATATCCAGAATGTAATTTTATCGAGTTTTAAATCAAAGATTCTTTGCACAGAATGCAATAGTTATAAACTTTTTGTTGTAAATTCAATACAATCGAAACAATTAGTGGAGAAAACCACGCCACCGATGGGATTCGAACTCACATATTTAAAATTGCCGGGTCAAACGTGTTAACCGCTACACCACGGTTGGCTCTGGTGCAGTGGTCATGTCATAGTTATATTATAAAACATAATTAAAATTTCCAGGAAGGAAGATGACGAAGACAACGTCATTCTCCTTGCTTTATTCCGTTCTCTGTGAGCATAAAATCTTTCATCGAATCCACTGTTTAAAACTTAAAACAAACGAGTAGGTACTTTTCATACAATATTTTATTTACAATGTGATGTAACTTTAACATTACGCAGATATAGTTCCAAGCTGTCATTTTATATGCCAGACAAATAATATATGTAGCGCTATATTTTCCGTCAGGTGAAAATAGAAGCACTTTCATAATACCACCTCAAAACATAATATTGTCCTAAATTAAACAAAACTACCTCCAACTTTATGAACACAGCACGCCACAAAAATACATAAAAATAAATCTCACTTATATCAAGCAAAATTTTAGTGAAACACGCCTGGAGTTGTTTTGTGCCACAGACTGCGTTACCAGAGCTGACTTAACCTTGGATAATCCGTAATATTCTTTAACATATTATTTTAAAGAACTTGTAGTACCCTTAATGTACAATTGGCACTTTATTGTTCCGATTGTACGCTTAATGGAGTACCTCAAGTGTACAATGGTCCTGCGGGCTTAATTCCGTTTCTTGAGTTTTCAACTCCTTTTTGATTGATTTTAAAAATGCCTCATTCGGTTCTATATTAAAAATAAGAAACTTAAAAAATCTTCTTCTTTTCGTGTTGGACACCGAGTCTTCTAATGACCCAATAAAACTCTTAAAATATAAGAAAAAACACGACAATTTGGTAGTGGGCTTACGGAGATTGCTTGAAAAACTCTGACATTAGTACTGACACTACTGACTCTTTAGATGACTGGGTGTCCCACACGAAAAGTAAAAGAATAAGTTTTCATTTATCAATATGTCGAGCAAAAACTCGTGGTTTGTCATAGTCGCAATATCTACATTTAGTATTTAGTATTGACGACCAATGTGGCGCAGTGGTAGTGCCTTTGACGCAGAAGGTCCGATTATCCGAGATACTGGGTTCGATTCTCGGTGGGTCACTCACAAAGATATCTATCACTTTGTGAATTTGCTCCCAGTCTGGTTAGGACATTGCGGGCTGAACCACCCGATTATCCGTAAGTAAGATGGTTCTGTGTTTCGGGTGGCACGTTAAGCCGTAGGTCCCTGTTGCTGTCTATGATCACTTAGACGGCGGTCGTTACACAACCATGTCAGAAGCCTGCTACTTGTAGAAAGTGGTTGTAAAATTCTAACACTAGGGTTCATCGGGTCGTCGGACAACTCGGTGTCCCACACGAAAAGAGAAAAGAGGGTATTTAGTATTTGGTCTTCTTTTGTTTTTTGCAGCTAAGCGTTGTCTTGTCTTGATTTAACGTCGGTGCTTTATACAAAGTGCATAGCCAACTATGCTACGCCGTGTTTTGCGAAATTCTGCTGTAGGTACAACGATTCTTACTTTAAAGGACTTGCTTCAAAAAGTTGTTCACGAGTGTGGCAGGAACTATCTTCCGCATATTTCTTGCATTCGGCCTTACTGTCGCAACTCACTTCAGATACAAATCTTTTTGCAGAATTTCACATATTGTGACAACTCGCTCGTGAAAATTATTGATGTCACATTCAAGCGATTTTATACACAAGTGATATATGAATAAAGACGCCTATGCAGGGTGTTAAAAATATCTACAAATATATATTAGTAAAAGGGTGAACCAGCCTATGAAACTGAACGAGTTCAATCATAGGTCGAAATATGAAAAAAAATTGGACCTCCGATACAAAATTACCGACCGATCAATTGAATTTGCAAGGATGGTCAAAATTTTTTTCTCATATTTTTAACTATGTTAATTGGGGAAAATTGTTTAGTTTCATGACGTGACTCAGCCCTTAACATATTTGCATCTAATATTTTATCACCTATGCTTAAGCTAAACATCTGACCACTTCTTTCGTTACCAATGACATGTGTGTTGTGTATAATAAAAACCCAGGTTTTGAAATTACTTTGAACATTTTTGCCTTTTCTACACATCAAACTTGTCATGCGCATATCATATACACGCATCGCACACTTAACGTACGATGGAGCGCAAAAATATCGCAGTGCTCTGTCAGCTCCATACTATAGTCTGTAAGTTTAGGTACTTATCTTTTTGTAAACAAACTTTGTATGAAAGTGACACTTCAGAACTGTCAGTTTAGTACAAAGTTTGTTTACAAAAAGATAAGTACCTAAAAGATGTGACAAACCACTGCGGTATTTTTGCGCTCCGTCGTGCGTCAAGTGTGCGATCCGTCACTAACATAATACATACATGCGACAACCCATCCTAGTTACATAGTTATTGTACAGCCCTACGTGTTCAGAAAGACAAATTTGAACCTGAAATAAAGTTGCGCTACACAGCTGGAAAACTTTCCTACCATCCCGTTGTACTACTGCAATCCTTTCTGTCGTCACGTTCCTAGTATTTTTAACCTGTGA
The DNA here is from genome assembly GCA_029255805.1 of Keiferia lycopersicella. Taxonomy (NCBI): domain Eukaryota; kingdom Metazoa; phylum Arthropoda; class Insecta; order Lepidoptera; family Gelechiidae; genus Keiferia; species Keiferia lycopersicella. The sequence continues at coordinate 18,385,356 of JARACZ010000003.1, forward strand.
CATGAATAGCCTGGTAAAATACACGAACGCGGTACCTACTGTTATTCTGAGCTGTATGATGGAATTCGTGCACGTTTTTTTACTCTTTTGCTGGGACGAAACATGGATACTGGATAAAAAATACACGTTTAATGAAATGTAGTTCACTTTTACACGACACCGTAAAATGAAGCGAAATATAGTTATTTTATATTTTAGGGATGGTATTTCATATAAAAAAACGCTAGATCGACGATTAAGAAGTGTAGATGGTCAATGGTCCCTAGAACCCGAAATTCTGTTTTCGTGTGGGTCACAGAATTCTCCACTGACCTAACCTTAGCCGTAATGAACCTTAGGCTGTTCTCACGCTTCAGGCGGTTTAGTATTAGGAAAGACGTTTCTAGTATGCATCTGACAGATGCATGCGATACGTAGCGTTATTTTAGCGCCGTGTTGTGTGTTAAGTGTGAGAACGATCTTGGTGTCAAAATTTTTAACCACCTTCGACAAGTTTTTTCCGAAAGGTTATTAATTAGCAATTTCCTCTCCAGTTACTATTTGTCTATCTTTTCTTCTTTATTTTTACAATTTTTTTTTTGAGGGTGGAGTAACCGCCATACATTAGACGTCCATTATTTTTATGTTCACGTCACAATATACCTGAAAATTTTAGCACGAAAATTTTGTCTTTCTCTTAATACTTTCCCATTTGTTACTACTAGGACCAAACAAGGTTTGAGCCTGTCCTATCTAGAAACACATTACTACAACACTTCGGAAGCCCGCTCAATCAACACCACGCATTAACTGTGGGCCTGGAGGGCCCTCCCGATAATTTAACAAATGACAACGACCAGACCCTTTGTATTAGTCGCACCCTAATGGGGTAAATTAGACCCCGTGATTGGGACTGAGTGATTGAGAGTCAAGGCTTAAGGTCTTTATACACGTTATGACAAATAATACTATATTATTTTTATAAAAATAACTATCTGTCTTTGTGATGTAGTGGTCTAAATTTAGCTTTTTTCCCCAACTCAATTCTCGATGATGAAAACACAGAAAGTTCATATATACGTAGTTTAGTTTATCCCTTTGCAGATCAAAATACTACCTGATTGTCTACGAGAAAGATAGTTCATTTCTTTAGAAGGCAAGCAAAGTCGTTGATTTTTTTGTCCATTGGACAGACAAAGATCTTATGACCATACAGTCTAGTTTTCAGTAAAATATCTTCATCAGTGTTTTTATTAATTTTTACGTCTTCAGTACAAAGTCGTTGATTTCGGTAGCAAAATTTTATTTGTACACAACGACGCCAAAACACCGAATTTCAAGAGCACAATTTAAATTGTGCTCTAGTAAAAAAAATCTCTCATATTTCTTGCATGCAAAAGCACTTTACATGACAAAAACCATCGATGAACTCAATTACCTAGAAAAGGCAAACAATTTGTAACATCAAACGACAATGACAAATGTATCCAACTTGCTTACAAGCAATTGGGCTTGAACACACGCACGTTTTTCGACCTACTTGTGTGCATACGCCTTTACGCGTTTCTTGTCAAACGTGTGGGGGTAGATTGGGCTGAAATAGTATTGCAGGACAGGGGTTGTATTGTTCAGAACGATTGATGAGGAAAAAGTCCATCTCGAGAAATTGCAAGGTTAGGTGTAGTGACCGTAAGTGGAGATGGGTTGGGAATGAATTTAGCACCCATAAAAGGTACCGTGTTGGAAGATATGAAGTGCTATTACCAATTATAGGTATTTTTTACCTTCGCATAGGTACAAGTGATGACTGTGTTTTGTTAAAAACAAGGAGAACAGAAAATAACTATGCAGTATCTTCTTTTGACAAGAAATAAAGTAAAGTATAAAGTGGTAGAAATAACTGAAAATTGCGCTAATTAAATTCGCCGTGTGTTGTCGGAATAGAACAGCATTACCTTAATACAACATTTTGCACTACGCACGCTAATACGCCTGCAAAACGTGGGAAACATCGCCCCCACTAAAGTTCGGTCATGTCCAGCAGTGAACAAGTATAAGAGTTTAACTTCAAGTTTGCGTTACTACCCTTCTTACTATTAACCTTGAAAAATATTATGTGTCTACCTTCTAAAGGATATTATATTTGACTAGGACCTTGGGAAAGAGACCTCCGTTCTACAAATTCGACCCAGAATTAAGTTGTTCTAGGGTAAGTGAAGGTTCCTCGGGTGTTTATAGCTAAATTCATTTGCATCTTTCTCAAATTCACCGACATTGCGTGTTCGAAATGCTGCCCTACGGTAGTGTAAGGACAATGTTACACTAAAGGTTAGTGGTTCCAACATAATTGTGAACATTTTGTTGAAATAAAAAAGAGTTAAGAAAGTAAAGAAAAGTTATAGAGCCTTAACACAAGAAGTTAGACTCGCGTCTAGAATTTTTTTTGTATGGATTTTTTTTAAACACGCGTTTGTCTCGCGTCTAACATTTTTATGGTAAGACCCATAAGTGTCTTGTGGCGACGGGTTAGAATGGCATCATCCCATTCCTTTTTAGTGGACGTTGTCAGAGTGACTTTTTGTTAGGCGCCAAACTGACAACCCTGTCGCTATAGTAATACAAAGTTTTTTTAAACGGTCGTCTAATTTTATTTAGAAAAACGATATCGACCATCTTTATACGGCTGCCAACGCTCTGCTTACACCGTAGTGATGATATGATAAATGTTTGATGATTATGTATACATCATGTATTACATTGAGATACATAAAATTACTTGACCAATTTTACCTTATCAATTCTCAATTAATTTTATCAAAATCAGATCAGTAGTTTTTCAGATTTAGCAAATTAATTTAACTTTTTTACTGTTCAATTTTATTTATTCAATCCAGGTGGTGGTAAAATAAATATCTAAAAAACAAGACACCAATCCGTTTAAAATTGTAACATTCTCAAAAAAATTGATTTGTTTACACAAGACCCTGAAATATAAGTCTATTAATTTCAATATCCGACTTTATTATGTACATACCTTTACACAAGCGATTAAGTTTTAAGCCTAACTAAGAATTAGCTTGCTCAATGCGGTCACAGTAATTATTTATTACTGCCCAATCTGATACGGAGCAAAGTAATGTATTATTATTTCGTTAATTTCCTGTGTTCAGTGTAATATTTCAAATTGCTAGAATGCTTTTAGTCAAGGTTGTTATTTATTTATAAATTGATTAGAAAAAAGTGTATTTATTATTTGAGTACGACAAAAATTGGGAGGCCTAATATTCAGTGATAGATTTTCGTGGATCTAATATTGATGATGAAATTTGTACCAGTTGCACACTGGCTTGTTGTTTCATATTATTTTGGAATTGTTTAAAAAGCCTTTAGACATCATTATTATAAAAGAGGCAACACTGAAAATTTTACTAAGTTAATATGGTCTTCCTTTCAAGACAAGCCTTTTAAAAATCTATCAATTACAGGTAAAAAAATACTGTTTTGCGTATACCATCATTAAGCTGGACCTTCTTTAATGATGTACACTGTCAACAGGTAGGATAATTAATCAATACAATCATTATTAACTATCATCACTATACCTGCTCGATAGTATCAGCTGGTGTAATGATGACGTCATCCGCCAATGACGTAATCAGCCGCAGTGTAAGGTAGAAGTTGCAATTATTTTTAGAGCAGTAGCGAAAGTACGTAATTATTTAGAGCCGTGAAATATTTTTAACTTGAAAGTCACGCAACAGTGCTAGTTACAGTGTTTTACTGTAGAGACAGTAAAACTTTAATACTGTTCCTTTTTCATGGTTGACCTGGTTCTGATGATTGAGAGGTTGTTAGACCCGTTGTGGATGGAGGGTTTATGTAACTTAATATTGTATGCTATGGATTTTACATTGCACAATAAATTCTTCATTAAATAGTAGGGTTTATTTTTAATCTGTCCAGCTGATGCTGCAATTTTTTATTACTGTGAAAACGACTCAATTGTTGCAAAAGTAGGATGTTTTGGTAATATTCGATGTTTCAGTATAATACGTCGATCTCCTGATAATGACTGGTTGGCAAAATCTAGAGATACTGCCTTATATAGCCTAGCCTCAGAGATGCCTACGATCAACTTTGGATTGCTATAACTATAAGTTGATGTGATGTGTCTTGTCACGTAAAATATCATGCACAAGTTATCTTTGTTCATAGTTACTGTTAAAGATAGTTCGTAGATACAGTAGGTACTATTATAAAAGTAACCCGTAGTGGCATTCGGTAGCCCAGCGCCCGTGCGCTCGAGTTAAGATCTTAATATTAGTACTAGCTGTTGTACTGTTTAGTATTTACGAGAAAAAACTGTTATGAAAGTAATCAGCCATATAGGAGTAGCATCGGGTAGCCATGCGGTCGTGACAAACGCGCCCAAGTCAAGATGTTAGTATGTAGTGAAAACGTAGTATATATTTATAGAATAAGAACTGTTGTGAAAATAACCGGTCTGCCTATAGTGGCATCGGGTAGCCGTGCGCGCGTGACAAACGCGCCCAAGTCACGCTTGCAATCGAGAACGGTTCCGAACTTAATCGCCCGCCGCGGAGATTTACGACTATTAATTGATTATTGTTGCTATTAGACGGTTTTGTTTTAGTTGGTAATGGATTGGGCCGGCTTGATTTACATTTTGAACGCATGGGACTTGGGAATTTGGTAAGAAAGATTTGGTAAAGCGTTTTATTGATAGATCTTTATCAAGAAAATAACTTTTCTTGTTCAAAATATCAATACGCGATTGTAAGCGCTACGAAATTTGCTACAGCTGCTACGGCGTAGAAAGTGCTACAAAGTTGGGATGGAAGGTAGTGTTACTGGCGGAGAGAAAAGAAGAATGGAAATTACTTCATCGACAAGAGTCCAACTCTTATGTTTACTACAGTATTACTGTATTATTACTGTATTTTGTGGGTTTTATATTATTTTCTTCTAAATTAAAGGATAGACTCTGAACTTTAAAAAAAATGAAACGTATTTGGTTGACCTGCAAGGATTTTATTTCCACAAAATCTAAGCCTTAATATTCATATCCCACTAGTATGAGTAAAAGTTGAGTGAATAAAAAGTGAGTTCACAGTGATAGTTAGTCGCATGGGACGCATCGTTGTGCCCCTCGGGATTCAAACTGTAAACTGGATGAAACAAATCTCATGGAACAAGGATTTCGCGTCGGGTTTTTGAGCGGCTGTCCATTTTATATGCCGTGTGATGCCGGCTAGGAAAAAATGTTTTTTACTTCACCTACATAGAAAATGCCCTATAGCTTAGTCTTCTTCTTCTTTTCGTGTGGGACACCGAGTCGTCCTACGACCCGATGTACCCTAGTGTCAGAATTTTTCAACCGCCTTCTACAAGTAGTAGGCTTCTGACATGGTTGTGTAACGACCGCCGTCTTAGTGATCATAGACAGCGACCGGGACCTACGGCTTAACGTGCCATCCGAAACACGGAACCATCTTACTTACGGACAATCGGGTGGTTCAGCCCGCAATGTCCTAACCAGACTGGGAACAAATTCACAAAGTGATAGATATCAGCTTTGTGAGTGACCCACCGAGAATCGAACCCGGGACCTTCTGCGTCAAAGGCAGTCGCACTACCACTGCGCCACATCGGTCGTCAATATAGCTTAGTGAAAAGTAGAGAGGAACGTGACTCCTTGTTCACGTTTCAAATAAGAGGGAGACAAAAACCCATACAAATTTCCTCTATAAAAGGAGAGAAAAGATGTAACTGTCAAAGTTACGTAAAACGCAACGCAAATCTATTACATTTTTGCAAGCGAAATATAAGACTTGGCTAAGTAGACTTATTGCTTTTGCTATGTACAAAATTATTAAAAAAAAGCAATACCGTGCGAATTCTAGCTGCAACGGTCGTGCCAGACGTCCCATCCCCACCTGCCACTACAGACGCGCCAGCCGCCGCTGTCGTGGCTGAGGTGGCCACCCAGCAAACTCGACGTGGCGGACGCGATAAGGGTGCTCCTGCACTGCCCGTGGGAACAACGGAGCGCTCAGCAGTCGGAACTGTAGCGACAGCGTCACCTACCCGACGAGGACGACGTGGAGGACGCCGCGGCGGACGCGGCAGGGGCGCGTCACGTGCCCCCGCCCCCGCCGTGCAGCATAATGCAGGGTCGGGAGACGACAACAACGTGCAGCCCGGGCCGCCCACTACCACCCCTACCATTGGGATCGAGAGGGTGGCGAGTGTGCCGCCCACCCCAGTCGCAGCACCGCGTACTTCTAGGGCATCTACCATCGCAGACCCTGCTGCCCAGACCCTAAAGCCACGACCACGTGACCCATGCCCGTGTTCTACCCCTCGACCCCAGGCTGGACCAATTCTTGACAGTGACAGTAGTGCAGCAAAATCTACGAAGGACCCTTCGGCGAAATCATCCAAAAAGACTGTAATTTACTCAGACAAGATTGGTGTAGGTTTCGGTCAATTATTAAACTATCGTCTTAATCAGCAAGTGACAAATGTGTGTTGCCCTGACACCTCATTCGAGGGTATTGTTAAACGAGTAGCTGTAGGGAAATTTGATGAGCACACCACTGTTATACTTATGATAGGAAATCATTCTTACATTAGTCGTAGTGCATTAGACAATAGCTTAGAGGTGTTGCTCAACTTACATAATCAGTCAAAGTGCAAGTTCATTTTGTGCAACTTTCCATATTGCATGAATTTGTCAGTAGAACAAAACAAATGTGTGCATAGAATGAACATGCACTTGTTCAATATAACATGCCATCATAGAGATGCTATTTCTTACTTCGACGTGAATAATTTTATTCACAATTTTATTTTGACTCAGGATACTATGTACCTGTCTGATTATTATAAGAAACAAGTAGCTACTTTGTTAGCATATAATATAAATGACACAAAATATGTGTCTTCTTCTATATTAGTTAGTAAGGGTAGTAATAATAATAATTTAAACTAGATTTTAAGACAAAGGAAACCCCCTCTTTGACTGATGTAAATAGTATAGGCAATCCGGGGTCTTCTTGCACTCAACCTAAGACAAAGGAAAAGCAATATCAACTTCAAGTTTTACATCAAAACATTCAGGGCTTTTCCAGCAAAGTATTAGAAATTGAATTGTTCTTAGAGAAGCATAATTATGACGTAGTCTGTCTTACAGAGCACTTCCAAACAGATGACATTTTGTTAAACTATGAAAATTACTGTATAGCCAGCTCTTTCAACCGAAAATCCGCGATCCATGGAGGCTGTTTAATACTCATTAGAAACAATATTAAATTTAAAGAACGTAAGGATGTAGTGGGATTGTCGGTTGAAAGCTCTACTGAATTATCTTGTGTTGAGCTGGAAAGTCATGTTATAGTATGCGTATACAGACCACCTATAGCTAAAAATTTTACCACACTACTAGAAGTACTAGAAGATGTACTAAAATTAGTCACAAAAACAAATAAACATGTTATTGTTTCTGGGGACTTTAATGTAGACATTCTAGAAAAAAATGCACTCAGTGATAAATTTTTAGGACTTTTCAAATCATTCAATTTGTCTAATGTATTTTTTGAACCTACTCGTGTGACGCCTACTTCTGCCAAATGTATTGATAATGTATTCAGTGATTGTAAGCCTGTAGAGAAATGTATTATAAACTCTCTTCAATCAGACCACAGAGGTCAATGCGTAATATTCCCGTTCAAAGATCATATTAAAACAATTAAGATAGAAACTAGGCGCATCACTGGTAGTAGGTTGGAAAAATACCGAAACGTTTTAATGGGAAAACTGGCAGTCAATAATTATAACTTTGAAAGTCCAAATTGTGTATACCAAGACTTCTTTAATTTAGTGAGCGAAGAATTTGAATTAATTTTTAAAATAGATACAAAAGAAATTAGTACGAAATTTAAGTTTAGTGATTGGGCTACCAAGGGTCTTAGGATTAGCAGAGATAAGCTTTTTGAACTTTATGAGCTTAGAAACATGACAACTGATGAAAGTTTTAATGAGCTGGTAAAAAAATATTCTAAAATCTTTAAAACAGCTTGTCTAATTGCTAAAGCCAATTTTATTACAAATAAGATAAAGTCTTCAGACAATAAAATAAAAGCTGTCTGGAAAGTTATTAATAGCGAAACAGGTAAAACTAAGCCACGCGAAAATAACTTTTCACTTAATACCGACCATGGAATGATTAGCGCAAATTCCGATGTAGCACAGGAATTCGAAACATTCTTTACAAATATACCTCTTAAAACAACTGAGTCATTAAACTCTTCACCTTCAATCTCATCTTCTTTTCTTAAACAAAATGTAGATGCTTGCAATTCAGAATTTAAATTTAGTCCTGTGACTCCCCAGTATATTTTAAAAGCTTTTAACGAGATTAAAGTTAAGAGCACCGAAGACTTATGGGGAATGTCAGTTAAAGTCTGTAAATCAATTATCGATATATTAGCACCATACTTGTCAGATATCTTCAATGAATGTATTGATCATGGCATCTTTCCTGATTTAATGAAAGATAGCAAGGTAGTTCCGCTGTTTAAAGCTGGCGACAAACAAGATCCCAGTAACTATAGGCCTGTATCTATTCTGCCCGTACTCAGCAAAGTCTTTGAAAAGATCATACTCAATCAAATGCTGTCCCATTTTAATAGCAACAACTTGTTACACAACCAGCAATTCGGTTTTACAAAGGGACGTAGTACCACAGATGCTGGTGTTGCTCTTGTCAAACATGTATTTAATGCTTGGGAAGAATCAAAGGACGCCATTGGTGTTTTTTGTGATCTTTCTAAGGCATTTGATTGCGTAGATCATGAAACTTTATTGGTAAAATTAGAACATTACGGTATTCGAAACGTAGCTCTGAAATTTCTGAATTCGTATTTAGATAATAGAACGCAAAAGGTCCAAGTAAACGGCACCAAATCACAGGGATCTCGTGTTAAAATTGGTGTGCCGCAAGGCTCTATATTAGGACCATTTTTATTTTTAATTTACATTAACGATTTGCCTTACATGGTAGAGAATTTGTCCAAAATTGTATTATTTGCTGATGATACATCCCTTATATTTAAGGTTGATAGACGAGCGCATAATTATGACGAAGTAAATCACACTCTTGGACAAATTCATAGTTGGTTTACTGCAAATAACTTAGTTCTAAATGCGAAAAAAACTAAATGTGTATTATTCACTTTGCCAAATGTAGTACATTCTTTGAATAATTATGTCACGCTTAGTAATGAAAAATTAGAATTTACTGCCAGCACAGTTTTCTTAGGGATTACGCTTGATTCAAAGCTTCAATGGGGCCCTCATATTACATCTTTGTCGGGAAGATTAAGCTCAGCTGCCTATGCAGTACGTAAAATTAGAGAAATTACAGATATTGCAACTGCACGACTTGTTTACTTCAGTTATTTTCACAGCATTATGTCCTATGGAATTTTGCTGTGGGGTCGCGCAGCTGATATTGAAACAATATTTATTCTTCAGAAAAGGGCCATTAGAGCTATTTATAAACTAGGCAGTCGTGATTCTCTAAAAGAACTGTTTAAGGAAATTAATATTATGACTGTGCCATGTCAATATATTTATGAAAATATCATGTATGTAAGAAAGAATATTCATACTTTCACAAGAAATCATGAAAGACATAATCGTAATATAAGGAGTAAAAATAAATTAGATCAACCTAAGCATAGACTAGCTAAAGTTAGGACTTCATTTGAAGGTTTAAGTATACGATACTATAACAAAATACCGGAAGATATATTAAGTTTGTCTGAGAGTAAATTTAAATCTATTATTAAGAAAACATTATGTTATAAAGCCTATTATAAGTTAGATGATTACGTTAATGACAAAGAGGCATGGTCCTCTGATTTTCCAGCGCAGCACAAGAAACATGCAGTCATTTTTAATACCAAATCGGGACGTGCATGGAACTTAAAATTGACATAAATAGAAAGGAAGACTTAATTAAGACGAAACAGATAGAATTATCTACTGTAGTACTTTTATTTTATTTTAGCGTAGCCGTCTTTTGGGCTATTAATATATTTTAAATCTTAGCTAGGGTAGCTTAGGTCCTCTGGTACAAATTGTTAATTGAGAATAGGAGCACTTTTGAGCAGGTTTTTGGGTGGTTTTCCTGTTCAGGGGGTCCGGCTGATTTACATGACACATGTAAATATATTTTTTGAAATATTTACTTTAATAGCTAAATGCTAGTAAGTTACATGCTGTGTGGTCAGCCTGGCCGGCCCCGAGGCAGTGCCTTTTTTATCCCACTCGTGCCGCGTTTCTACTAGGAACATAAAATTGTTATAAAAAAGAGAAAATTGTGTCTGACAATTTTCTCTTTTTTACAATGACTAATTTATTTTTAGCGACAGTATTGTATTGTAAATTTTTGACTTTCTGAAAGAATTCGTTGTGAATCTACTTGGAAATAAACGATTGAAATTTGAAATTTGAAATTTGAATTCACTCTGAATTTTTCAAGTCATTTTATACTTTTATTCAACTGTCCTTCTGTTTGTATTCCTGATTTTTTGTTTCTTGCAAGTGTAGTGTAAAGCACTATGTAACACTTGAAAGAAAGTCCGATTGAAAACTCGTGTGTATTTATACCCTCAGCTGCGCTTCAGGCCTGAATTTACTCCCTCATTAGCAATCGGTTCCTTTCTCTCCACGTGATCAATGTAGTATTATCCCTATGCAGTCAAGATTAGACTATACAAGTATAGTCTAAGTTGTATGCAAGGCGTCTGTCCCGAATAGACGCGATCGCAGAACTTCTAAGCGTTCTGGAAGTTTCCGCAGTGGACAGAGTTGGTCGTGGACGCCATTAATAAACTTGGTGTTTGTCAAAATATATTCTAGATCAAAAGCGGTACATTAATCTGTAACGTGTTTTCGTGTAAGTTTAAAATATTTTATAAGAAACCTTTGCATTTTATAAATTTACACAATATTATGACTTTTAAATCTTATAGGTACTTAATTATTTTGTACGTAGACCTGATTTGAACATAACAATATTATGTCCCTTTTATAAACTTCAAAGTACCGTAAGCAATCAAGATTAGATTATGCAAGTATAGTCTAAGGCGATAAGATTATGCAAGTATAGTCTAAGGCGTCTGTCCTGAATAGACGCGAACGCAGAAGCTCTAAGCGTTCTAGAAGTTTCCGCAGTGGACAGAGTTGGTCGTGGACGCCGATGATAAACTTGCTGGGATGTTTGTCAAATTATATTCTAGATCAAAAGCTTCATGTCATCATTCTTCTTAGCGTGTCGATGGCAGACACAACACCGTCGTAGCCCAGAACTTGGCCACATTAACAGCGCTGGCAGACGCTGTCATAAGGTCGTCCTTTGTGCAGGTGTTGGGGCACGCCGGACACGATATTAGGTGGTGCATCGTTTGGACTGCACCACACAAACAGCTTACGTCGGCACCCTCCAAGAAGCCCCACTTTTTATTTATGTCATCATTAAAAAAATATAATTCTTAACCTAATTGTTACTAGCGGACCCCGCACTAGGTTAAACCTATATCGCGGGCGTCTAAGAATCAATGTGTTTCTGATTACATGACATCGCCTTCAGTGTTTTGTAAGGTTGTTTCTAAGGTTGGTTTCTGATTATGTGTTTTTCTAAGGTTTGTCCTATGTTTATCTTTTTTCTTAGGAAAAATAATAATATTTAGTTTTAACCGCTACAGTGTGATTACGTACACAAAAGTTAAAGGCACATATAAACAGTGTAAAAATTATGTTTCCCCTAACAACAATGAGTATAAACAATTATAAAACTTCCTTTGAAACCTTATTCTTTAAAAAACCGTATAAAAATCAGTTACATAGTTTAGTTAGAGTTAGCGGTGTCCATGACAGATAGACAGAGAAAATTCATTATACCTAATTGAAAGGTCGTAATGCGAAATCGTTGAGAAATATGATTATTTTCGTGTATTTTAGAATTCCTGTAGTTGACCTTAATTACACCTACAAAGAAAATGTCTCTTACATTTTAACCTAACCGGTGAAACAGAACTCCAGGCACGAGTTTCAAACTTTCCAAAAGGTGGCCCCTTAACCTGCAACAGCATTCGAAACTAAAGTTCTCACACGCATCGCGTGGTATTGCGGTTTTTGACAAACATTATGCAAATTACATATTGTGATGGACGCGACTTTGCGGCATGACTTTTCCTCGACACTCAAAAAAGGCTTTTTATGTAAGATTCTACGACCCCTTTTCAAAAGTCATTAATAAAATATAAAACCTGTACACTTAAAACGATTGTCCAAAAATACTACGGACTCCATTTATAATTTTTCAAAATAAAAGTTGGAAATAATAAACAGAAAAAATATATAAAAATAAGTGTTCTGGGATCAGTGGCGAGTCTTCGTTCGGAGGCCAAGATCCATTTGCGCCGCTGAGCCAAGGGAATTAGTTAGTTTTAAGTGTTCTGACGCCAATCAAAATAGCAACATCTAAACAATCTAGTATTTTATTTTATTCTTGTTTGTATCGTATTAAAGTTGTAGCAAATGAAGGGAATATGGCGTCAAGACAAACCCAATAGTGTTAGGGTTTTATGATTCCATTTTATGTACTTATTTATGTTTTTTTAAAGGTATTTAAATAAATAAAAAAAAACATTTGACGTCATACAAAACACCGTTTTAGATGGTTTTTAAAATTGCTCATTTGACCTGCCAGTCCACATCCCTAGATGTTATGTGCGATGTTATACAGCGGTGTTTTATACGATTTTGTAAATCTCCTTCCATCAATTAGACCGGAAAACTACCGCAAATTTTTGCGGCATGTGTACATCTCAATAACATCCTGCAACAAGCTTTCAAACTAAACTTTCATCCAGCCGGATATTAGACTTCAATAACTGGAGTTTTGTGTATATTCTGTTTTTCATTTCCACTATGTTTTTGAATGAAAATAAACAGTGTACGTGCCTCGGTCAGGAGCGCAGAGTTAAATTGGTAGCGGATGCACGGTTGACAAATAAGAAAATATTGCTACTGAACTTAAAATTTTAGCTACGTTTTGAATTTCTGTTTTAGTGACTTTGTCGCTTTGAAAATATTTTACCACAATGTTGATTAATAAGTAGGTACACTGAAAGAAAATAATGTATGATTCAATCAAGCCCTTGTTTTAATACGGGCACATCATATGATGTGTTATAATTTACCATGAATTTTTCTATCAAGAGCTTAATAAGATTCGTCAAGTGGTTGTTTTCTCAGCTGTTGCAAACAAATTTCTTGATGTATTAAATAATAAAGCGCTTAATTAACACAAACATTTATTTTTTAGAGTGTAGGTATTTATAAACCGCACTTAACTCTGAGATCGATCTAAAGAGAGATTTTGTCAAATGTCAGTCAATACTAACAGCATCTCAAAGTCGCACTCAAGATCGATCTCAGAGTTGAGAGTATAAACACGAACCTTAGACCCCGTCGTCTTTTGACAGATACTAGCTGTGCTGTTCATTGAGATGAATGTCTCACCTTTGATTGAGGAGCAAATACCTGGAGTCTATCAGTCGAGATGCAATTCAACGAGTATCTACGTTCATCTAATGTGTATATGTATTTAGTCCCATCTGTAGGTAAATATATTATACCTCTATGTATCTCAGTTCTGATGATATACAACTATGCAATTGCAATTAGTTTAGACTACTTTGAGTCCCATATAAACGTATCAACTAACCTAAAGTTTTTCTATAAGTTTATGTTAAAAAATAATTTTGATTGATAATTTTATATAAGCCCTTTCACCTATTTGCTATACCCTACAGCCCTACTGTATCAAGGGTTTCATATGCTGGAAAGTAAGTACCTCCATCACCTTTGTACCATATTATGATTCGCAATAAAGAATATGAATTTGAATATGAAAAAAATACTTGTATTTTACCCTAGGTAAAAAATGCCTTATAGCTTTATAAAACGTAAAGAGGAACGTGAGTCATTGTTCACATTTTAAATTAGCAGAAAACAAAATTCTATAAAAAATTACGTTCCGCCCAAGGAGAGAAAAGATGCAACTGTCAAAACTTACTTAAAACTGAACATAAATCTAATATTTTTGACGCTGCTGCTGCTGTTTCTATAGCACTCTCGGGTAGAAGTAGGCAGATCGCACACTTGACGCACGACGGAACGCTAAAATATCGCAGCGGTCTGTCAGATTCATACTAGTAATATAAATTCCCATACTAAAACCACTCAACCGCTGTCAACGCAGCGCTATCGCAGTGTCGTCCGTCGAGTACGGTTTTAGTAAGGGGAGTGACGTTTCTAGTATGTATCTGACAGACCGCTGCGATATTTTAGCGCTCCGTCGTGCGTCAAGCGTGCGATACGCCTAAGGGGGATGCTATTCTTAACCGGCACCACACGACAGTTATCCTATAGATAAAAATGGAACTTGGCAACGGCTCTTGGAACTATCAAAAGGATGGACAATATTTGATTCCTTTGTGCTGTTCTGTTGACAAGGACTTCGGACTTCACAAGTTTAAATCCGTCTATCGAACGTGCAGGTGCTGGGAAGTATGACTTGCTTTTTGTCGATTGCGAGGTAAGGTATATAGTGATTAGTTGATTCCATAGAGTGTACCTGCTGACAATTTTTAAGTGGAATATCGTGTTTGTCTTTGATAACATGTAGGTACTAAAACACAACTACTATAATAACCACAAAAGCCCACACACATATCACGCCTTTTTCCCTTGCGGGGTAGGCAGAGCGTTAACGGCTGTAAAAGTACGATCGCTATCACCACGTCTGACAATTATTGCGGGTCTTTCAGATGATTCGTGTATCATTGTAGTGACAGGTTGTCAGCCTGTCGCCTTACGTTGTAACACACGTGAAAGCCTCGAGTCCCTTAGTCGCGTCGTACGAAACCCGTGGAAGAAATGTGGTGATGGGTGATGCTATTCTAAGCCGCTTGTGGACATAGGCCTCTCCCTGTTGGGGGTACTAGCCATTCTCACCTCGTTTATCAGACGGACTTCCAAACGCAGTGCAAGCTGTCGTAGATATTTACAGGGACCTCAGCTGCCCACTCCCTGGATTTATCTCTAAGTCGTCTTTACTACCCAACGGGAGAAATGTATAAGGTGTAAAAATATTAGCTGCAAATATTTTAAGGAACGAATCAGCCCATGAAACTGTACAACTTTCCTTAGAAACATAGGTCAAAATTAGAAAAAAAATTTTGGACCTCCCATAAAAACTGACTTGGTCGGATCGAATGGTATGTATGTCGAAAGGTATGGGAAGTCTATTTTTGTTTTCATATTTCGACCTATGTTCCTTGGGGAAAGTTGTTCAGTTTCCTGGGCTGCTGGTTCACACCTTAAAATATTTGCAGTTATTTTTTTACACCCTGTATTTATTCTGTGAGTTTTTTTGTTGTGCTTGATGTAACGTCTGCTTTCAGTCCGAATCAGCTTCCATAAATAAATAAATAAGTATACTTTGTTCGTCAAATAGTTGAAATCGTAAGTAAAAACACACATTATTTAACCTGGTATATTGGATACGAATTGAGCATTCTTCGTAATAAAGGTACTTACCCACCCAACACAGGTTTGCACTTTCCGTCTTTATAATATTAACTTTAAAAATTCCTTTTAAGTGCAAATGAAATCGCCTTTAGTGTTTAAAGAATTGAATTGAATTGTAGAAATGTTACCTTCACGTTCCTAAGAACTTTGGAGGAAGCTTAACAAACTCTATAAGTTCTGCCAAGTATAACATTGAGTTCCCAGTAGCTGGTTTGTTGTTCCACGGGTTGGTTACCATCTTTTTTAAATATTTGTGGGTAAAGGACGTCAGAGCTTGAAATAATATTTCCAAAATAGTATCTTGGTTCTTAAAATAATGTGCAAGATTATTTTACTTTTTTGCATAGAAGCAATAATTGCTTCGTTGTAGATGGCCGTCGCATACTTTCTTTCTTTAAGTATTGGACACCGAGTCATCCAGCTACCAAATAAACCCTAGTGTCAGAAATTTTGAACCACGTTCTTTAAGTATTACTATAGCTATAACAGTATATTGCTGGACATGTGCCTCCCCCTATTGGGGAATGTTGCCATACTCATCTGTCGTCATTCAGATACAAGGTTAGAATCGCTATTCTAAAAACAAACTTTGGCGCATGAGCAACGCATAAACTTGCGTTGTTTGAAAGACGCACTCGCCTTTCCTGCATAAAATTGAATCGTTAGATTTTGAAGTATTTGATGTAACATCAAAGGTTGTCTGTCCACTCCAGTCGTCATATTTCCCCTCTTACCTAAAATTCCGCAACTGAAACACACACAGAAAAAAACATTGCATTCTCAAGTACCAGGGCGCATGAAAGCACAAGGAAGTGGCTCTTTACGTGCGCGGCACGATCGCAGTAACGATATTGACTGCGCGCCCTGAATTAAACATTTCGTCGCGTCTGAAGTTACGCGTCGATGGATGCTTCGCGATTTGTTTGCGTCTCACTTTAGCTGAACGGTTTTTTAGGATATACATATACATACCTACTTAAGAAGTAATAGATGCTTTCACTTTTTATTTGAATACGAGCGAAACACTAAATGACTTTTTGTTCGAAAATGTTTTTCTACTAGCTCTTCTTCGGCAATTAGTCTGGTTAGACTTCTGTTGTATTATGTACGCCGTGGAACGCAATGAGGCGATAAGATAAAACTCTTCTGGATCTGACAGACCGCTTCATTATTTTAGCGCTGCGTTGTGCGTAAAGTATGGAAAAGGCCTTAGAGTAGCAAAATTAGTAGGTACTATTAAATTCGACAAAAGTTAAAATTATCATTCGTTAAAATCACAAATCACTGATTTCAAAAGCTAAAGGAGAATGCCCATACATGGGCTAACCATTCATTTTCATTCATTCATTCATTTATTTATTACCACAAATATACAGTTGTGACAGGCAGGCACACGCAAGGAAACTATATACGCACATAATTATTACAAGTTACAAAAATGTGATACTGTGATCTTTGTGAATTCCGTCAACGAACACGTGTACACATCGACGTTCGGATTCTCCTGCGCAATGCAATTAATCGCGCGTACGGCTCGAGCGACCGGTGAGTAGGCACCTACGTTGGTGCGCGCGGTAGGTACTGTGAATATGCGAGGGCTGCGTCTGGTACCGCTAGCTTTGCTCGGTACTGTCAGCTTTAACGCTTCCAGTATTTGGGGACTTTCAATTTTCCCTCTAAATACCTTAAACACATAAAGTGTCACCGCCGTATTCCTTCTCACCTCTAATTGATAATATCCAACCATGCCTAAAACACACATAGTTGGATACATCAATGGATAGAAGGGATACACGCCATATAGCCGTAGGTATAGCGCCCTGGCAAACTTATTTTGCAACTTTTCCACCATAGACGTGTACTTCTCTTGATGAGGGTTCCACACCATGGCCCCAAATTCCAGACGACTACGGACCAATGCGTTATACAGAGCTTTAACTGCTGCAACGTTATCAAAGTCGTGCGTCTGACGCAGTATAAAACCAAGATTCCTAAAAGCCTTGGAGCACATTTCCATTATGTGTGTTTTAAAACTTAGGTCTTTTGTCATTCGAACACCCAAATCCCTTACAGATGTAACCCTTGGTAAGTGTTTTGCGTAACAAAACAACATACATACATACATATATCACGCCTTTATCCCTTGTGGGGTAGGCAGAGCGATAGTGGCCGTAAGAATACAGCCACTATCGCCACGTCTGACATTTTGAGGATTGTTTTCCAAGGTTGTTTCAGGAAACATGTGTATTACTATAGTGACAGGTTGTCAGCCTGTCGCCTAAAAATTGTAATACACCAATACTCTTGAGTCCCTTAGTCGCCTCTTACGACACCCACGGGAAGGATGTGGGGTGATGCTATTCTAAGCCGGCATCAAAACAAATGAATGCAATATATAATATCGCCAATTTCAATGAAAAATAGCAACGTTAATTGTTGCACAAAACCCGGAAAACAAATAAAAATAAAATTGAAAATCTACGTTTACCTATTTTAACAAAAAAAAAACTGAAACGTAAACCTTTTCTACACTGCTTACCGAAATTAACGTATTTAGAACTAAATACACTAAAGAGCGCCAAACATCAACACTTTTGTCTCTATCGATGCCCGACTTTGACACTCAATAACTCCAGAACTAGTATTTTGCATAAAAATTCCCTATGCTAAAATGTTATGCAATATTTAATATCTATTATTATATAACTTTGACTTTGATGCGATTCCTGCAAGTGTGACGCAAGACTGATGAACAACAGGAGGAGCATCCGAACAAAAGTTGTCATGATCCTTTGCGTCAAAGTTCATCGGGTCGTTGGACGACTCGGTGTCCCACACACAAAAGAGGAAGAAGAAGAAGCGTCAAAGTAAATAAATTTTCTACCAGAATTCGCATTTCAAGAAGCAGAACTATATTATTGAAACCACGTAGAAATCTATCGAAAATTCACGTCAAGTCTGAAAAATACTCAAGCAGTTTGTGAATTATGCAGCCATACATACAGATGTACCAACCGAATCATAATATATACAGGTGTACCAACTTCGTAAAGTATGAAGACATTTCTATCTAGTTGGTTGATATATTCGATCTTCCATCTTACCGCCAATTTCATTATTCAAACCAAGTGTTTTAGGGGTACGCTAGAAAATATAAAATCCTTTCAAAATTTACATCGTTTCTAGTTCAATAAAATGTGTTGTCATTCTAAATATAACAAAATTAATAATAATGTGATATTCATGAGTTATGAAAGAAAATATTCCTAAAAATGTACACATTCAGCCTTGCCATGCATTACCAAAGCTCACAGTTTTAACAGGGTTGTATAGATTCTAAAGCCCGTATAAATAAATCGCACTCAAGTTTGAGATCGATTTTGAGTGCCATTTTGAGATGTAGTTTGTATTGACTGACATTTGTAAAAATCGCTCTTGAGATAGATCTCAGATTTCAATGCGAATTAAAAATACGGACCTACATCATCTTTGTGGCTCAAAAGCCAATACTTTTACTCATAATTTGGTTTCCCAATCATGTACACTTCCCTTAAAAGTTTATTCTACAGAACCTTGAACCTTATCTTCCCAACACGCAACTCTCCAGTCTTCCCACTTCTTCCACACGTTGTTGCTCTTCATTTTCATATTTGTTTATCAAATGCGAAGGGGGAATGCCACAGTCGTAGTTACGGCAACGTACTCTTTGTTGAATTGCAAATTTAAACATGACTGTCATCCGACGGTTTCCCTTGTGTGTCCTTGTGGCTGTGTGGCCTAGAAATATGGATATTGTTTCCTTGAGGCTGGTTTGGTTCGATGTGTGAGGTTTGATGTCTTCTTTACATGGTCTATCTGAACTGAAGACTCTTGAGTAAGCACCTGGTACAAGTATGGATATAAAATCGTATTTTTTTACACCAATTTATACAACTTCCCTTGAAGTCTGGCCAATTTGTAAGTAAAACATTCTATTATCGCTCAAATTTGTTTCTATAGGTTATTATAAAAGTACACTAGCCTTACAAACTTCATGGATATACCGGGTGTAAGGGATGGCGTAAACTATGCAATCATGATCAGATCATGAGACTGACGAAAACTTTCTTGCACATACGAACACTTCTGGGCAGGTTTTTGGATTTATCTCATTTTTACAATACCTTATTCATTTATATGAAAATATTGTAAGTAATTAATTGACTTGATAAATGCCGGGTGTTGTAAGAGGCGACATAAGGGAGTCGAAGGTTCCTTGTGTATTACAACTTAAGGCGATTGGCTGACAACTTTTCACTACAGTGATACAGAAATGATCTGATATGGGGTCTCAATATTTGTCGCATATGGCGTTAGTGACAGTTTTTACGGCTGTTAACGCTCTGCCTACTCCACAAAGAAAAAGGTGAGATATGTGTGATTATCTTAAAGTATTCACTGTGACTCTACTCGGAAATAAAACTTTTCAAATCTATGAAATCTTTGCAAAGTTTTCCGTAAGTACACCGCGTTTTACACCCGGTATATCTCTTCTCACCAGCCCACTCCAGTTTATTCCCCGATGTAGCTCGCACCTTCCATGTACTCAAAATTTGATGTTTCCGAATTATTAATTTGACAGGAATGATGGATGATTATTACCCGGCAAACTGGAAAAGCTTTTGTTTCGATAATCTGAGCGCATTTTCATCTCAGGATAATTTTGTTCCGGCACATTATTGGGTGATACTACCCTCCTTTTTGTGAATCGCGTTTTGGAGGCTATTGTACAGGAATTTTCTGGTAGATAATGTGAGTAGATATCCTACTAATATTATAAATGCGAATGTTTGTTTGTTACTCTTTCAAGCTAAAACTACTTAACAGATTTTCATGAAATTTGGCTCTAGAGGGTAACTTGGATTAACACATAGGATAGTTGTTATCCCGAAAAAATGTTCCTGTAAGATGCTACGGAATTAAAACCAAATGCCGCAGAATTAGTGTAGAAAAATTATGAGATTGAATTTCGTCAGAGAAAAAAGCTATTTGCTCTACCACTAGACGTACTTACTTTGAGTAGACGTGTATTTAAATTGAAACCATACGATCATCAATATAATTAAGAATATTAACCAACACGTGTGTGCCGTGTGATGCCGGCTTAGAATAGCATCACCCCACATCCTTCCCACGGGTGTCGTAAGAGGCGACTAAGGGATTCGAGGGTATTGGTGTATTACAATTTTTAAGCGACAGGCTGACAACCTGTCACTATAGTGATACACATGTTTTCTGGAACAACCTTGGAAATCAATCCTCAAAAATGTCAGACGTGGCGATAGCGACCGTTTTCTTATGGTCGTTAACGCTCTGCCTACCTCGCAAGGGATAAAGGCGTGATATATGTATGTATGTAATGTACCAACACGTCAATATTTACAACATTTCACATAACCACCCTGACGTGCAAACTAATGAAATGTCTATCCTAAACATTAACGTTCCACCAAAACGTGCATTTGACAACGTTTATGTCACTTTAATTCGAAAATTTAGTAATGCATTGCATACGGTATACTTCATTCGCTTACATAGTGTCACGACCAGCGTAAGTGTCAGTACGCCCGTACGTACGTGTGTAGAGCATTGAAGTCAAGTTACGCTGGTCGCTACACTATCTAAGCGAATGCGCTATACACTGTTGTGACGCCTCAATTTCGCACGTTGAGCTCCTTGTTATATAGGTACCATCGCCAGTACATTAACCTCACCATTTAAGGTGTCAACTTATAGTGGTTTTTCATACAAATACTGAGAAAAACCAGTTTCACTAGGGCGATGTGCTGGCGGCAGTAACTAGGAAGTGTCATATACTGTAGTAGGTATAATACAAGTAGATAGGTATGATGATTACTATATATTGGTGTGATGATTGCTCATCACCCTAGTTTTATCCAAGCGTTTTGTAAAAAGTGGATAAATAAAATGACAACTTATATATTACATTATCGGGTGTTCATTTTATAAAAGTGTGAAACCTGAAATCGAACACGATAGTCCATAACCATTACAATACTTAACCACGCTTTCTACTACCCGAAATTTTCTGTACCTAGGATGTGCTAGAATTTATTAGGGTATTTATAAAGAGTTTAGAGCAATAAAACGTATGACGCAAGCAAAATTAATAACAGACTTTCACATTCAAAACTTTAAAATATAGCTCTTGAAGTTCGCCACTGATCGTCCAATAAAAGTGTTAAACTTACAAACACGTGTTTTTCGACGCAAAAAGATACTACAACCTTTCATGTACGAATAGTGCGAGTAGCGTTAATAAGGTACACATGTGCCGTATGAGAGCCTGAACCCTCTTGCCATTGATGCTCCCCAAACGCAAGTCAGCAACTGCGACTTGCTGATGCGAGTTACGCGCGGTTGACTTCGCTAGTGTGTATACTGCATTCGCTCAGATAGTGTGACGACCAGCGTAGCTTGATCTTTGTGCTCGATACAGGAACCTACGGGCGCGTATTGATAGTTACGCTGGTCGCCACATCATCTAGCCGAATGAGCTATATATATGTCTACGAATATCTAATATAAGTAGCTCTACAGCGTTTGGAGATGCCAATTGTAAAGACAACATGATACGGATTTCTTGTTCGAAAACGGAAAAGTTCACAAGTTTTCAATACCTCATCATGTAGTTTTCATGGTACGTTAGTATTGTGCGATTATAGTTAAGGCAACATTTGCCGAAAGGCATGATATGCAGCAAGACTTCCCTTACGGAGCAGTCTGAGCGTCAACGACCACAATGAACAATCGTTATTTTCTCCGCCATGTTTGTTGTGTTACTTGACTTAAAATTAAGATGACATCTGCAAGAAACTTTATCTAAATGAATAGATTTCAAAAATGGTTGTTAGCATAGCCACGAAGCTAAGCTAAGAAGAATATTTGAAACTTCTCTCTGTTGTACATATATTTGATGTACCAAATGAAGCTACAACAGCGATCTCACCCAGAATTTCAAAAGAGTCATACAAAACCGCAATTTACAAATAAAGTACAGCCACCAACACATGCCAAGTTTCACAAATAAAACCCTTGTTATGAAGCCAGAACACTTCCTGACGTATATGCCTGTGGCATGACAGAAAGCGGGATTTCATACGCAAAATATACCCATGATTGATGCTATTCAATTTGTTCTGTAAACACAGTCGAGTGAGTAGAAAATTGCAAGGGTTTTGGGGCTTTAGCGCGGAGTGTTGTGAAATTTGGGTATGAAACAGCCATTTTGTGAAATTGATTCTTAAATTTGTAAGGGGTTACACGCAGCTGCTACCAATCTTGTAGCGAATCAAGAAGGCTGATTTGTGCGGATTGGAAAATGCATTCATTTGAATGATATCTCGTTCTGATTTGTGGATTTTCAATCCAGATAAATTAGCCTTATAATGGTTCGGGTTCCATCTGCGAAATAGTACGATAAGATCTTTCATTTAAGAGTAAATAGGCTATTAAAGCGTCAACTTGATATAAATGGCTGAATTCATTTTTTATTGTGACTTAAAAGACTATCCTACGTGGATAAAACTGTTCTCTACACTGAATAAAACGGATCTCGTACGCATGAATTTCCGATGTTTTGAGATTTTGTGAAATCCCATAAAAACCGAAAACATCGAACTGTGCCTATAATAGGTTCTCAAATGAGTTGCTATAGTAAGGCGGATCGCACACTTAACGTACAACGGAGCGCTAAAACATCGCAGTGGTCTGTCAGATCCATACTAGAAATGTCAATCCCCATACTCTGTCGCTAGCGCTGCGTCGTCCATCGAGTGGGGATTTTAGTATGGGGAGTGATGTTTCTAATATGGATCCGCCTTAGTATTATTGTCTTTAAACACTTCCAAAATTGCCTTATTACAGAAAAAACAAACCGCTAAATCACAGCACAATAAACATTTTCAGTGAAGCGTTTGTATCACAAACTTACGAGTTGTTTTGCAAAGTTCACAGCAACTATTTGATGTTATCACTCTTCAAAGGGGAGTTGACAGGCCGCGGTAAGAAGGCGACAACGCGTGAACAAAACTTGTGTTTTCTGTTCTCCCTTTTTTTATGTCACGGTAGAGTTTTTTCGTGTTGTCTCACTAAGTTTTGTTGCGTGGGGGCTTAGAGCAAAGGAATTTGTCAGAAGTAGTATAGAATGATTCCGTGTGACGCCAGCTAAGAATAGCATGATACCATTTCCATCCCGCGGGTGGTTGTAAGAAGTTACTAAGGGACTTGAAGGTTTCATTGTGTATTTAATTTCTAGGCGACAGGCTGACCTACCCGTGACAATATAACAAATAAAAATACCCGTGAGAATATGTGACAAAATAAACTTCATGTGTTAAAACAAGCGTTATCTGTAAAAAGCATTTTTTGTTTCTGACTATGTAAATTAAAAACTTTTTACACTAGTTCAACTCCTTTTGTTACATCATCTTCAGGCAGTCCTGTAACGAAACCGGTCGCATTATATTTTATATTAATAATATATTTGTGGAACTTGTTAAACTTTTTTTTAACTTGCCTATCGTATGGAGTTCTATCAAGAAATTACAACACGCAGTATTAGATATGAGCATTTTGGTTATTGTTCAATTTGTTGTGTCTTGCCGCGAGACAAGTCTAATCGCTTTACTTTCGTTCGTTTTACTTTAGCTACTTGTAGGTTTCTCTCTGTAACAGTCCTTGCTCTGAGTGCAAGGTAGAGTTTTTCATGTTAGAAGATGTTGTTGCTAAGTTTTGTTGCGTTGGGGTAACTTTTTAAAATCTTGTTAGTGATGTAAGTCAGATGTAGGCTTAGTGGAAAGTTTTATTGCAACTTTTGGAATCTTGTCGTTGTTTTATTTATCATTTTTCTTTTGTTTGTTTACCAACACAATATAGTGTTAAGTCTCTATCGTCATCACGTATTTTAAAATGTAGTTTCCTTAATGGTTTTTTTCTCAATTTTGTACCATAATGTATGATTATGATTTGAACGGGTTCTCACCGACAAATAGTGAAAACAACCGCGATATTTTAAAACTTCAGTTTCTTTTTTCTTAGGTAAGTACCTAAGTTTCGGAAGCCAGAAAAGATCCTCTTTGGGTGATTTTGTCTGCAGAGTTTGGTAATAGTTCAGGATGGAAATAACTCTTCTAGATTATTCTACAAAAAATAATCTAAGGTAAAAAAGCTATAACTTTTGCTGCTTCTCACGAAAATGAATTTCAAGCGCTTTATTTTCGTCTACATCAATAGTCTAGAAAGCGAACTACAACTTCAAAATAACCTTTCAACCTTCGACCAATTTGGCCCGGTCAAGGGTTGCTTCTCAGCGGTTCAGATATCAAGTATACACCATTCGCTTACATACTGTTACGACCAGCGTTCTGCCAGTACGCGCTCGTACGTGCGTGTATCGAATATTGAGGTCAAGTTACGTTGGTCGCGACACTATCTAAGCGAATGAGCTATAAGCAACTTATTTATTTATTTCACGAATGCGTTGGGTTGGAGTTGAGAGGCGAAAGGGCCGAATGTGGCAAATTGACAAAGGACCATGCGGGTTGGTAGCAAGCCGTCTAGTGACCTAGGAGCAAGTGACAAAATACCAATATTATGCCGTAAAGATATTAACAATTCAGGATTTACAGACAATCTGGGTATATACAGACCAGACTATATAGGTCAAAGTTGGACAGCTGGTACTGATTACGTTTTAGAAGCTTAGAGTTGACGTGCGAGTTGAAACTGTGCAGTTGTAAAAAAAACTAATGATTAATAAGTGATTTTGCATTTCCATTGAAGTCTGACAAAGGATTCGTAATATAATACGAATTTGAGAATATTCTAACGTGAATGCAATTTTTTTGGTTTGATCTAAAACCTTTGACCTAAGTAATCAATATGAAGCTCGAGTTTTGTAAGAAATCAGCTATTTTTTTAAATGATTTTGATATTTTGTCCCTGCCTCCTAACCTACAGCGTTTGTTTGGAATACGCGATGAGAGGAGCCATCCAGCCCTCGAGAGGGAATAAAACAACATGGCGGCTCTAAAAAATATGACGCGGCGCGTGAGTGATGAGCGCCGTGGAGGTATTTCTCATTATGAAGGTCGCACCATCGCACCTTAAGAAGAATTTGGGGACACGCGCGGGTTTTATCTGGTAGGCATTTTTTGTGACGGGCGTTTTTGTTAAAAGCGAATCTATGCCGCTGTATTGTTTAGGTATATCGTTGTTTTTTACAAGGTTGACAAATTTATTTTTATTCAAATGAACATCGATATCGCAAATAAATAATTCGTCTGCTTTAGTAGAATCAATAACTAAATCTATGGCCTTTCTGCAATCTTGGACTTCAGTAAGCTTATCCGCATAAGCTTGCGTTGTTTATCTGCATTGAAAAGTCTAAGCTCAATCAATGTTAATGCGTCAACAGAATAGACCATCAAGCCATCTAAAAACAATGAATAAAATAATACTTACCTGTCAAAAATGTATTGCAACCAATGGCAACTCGGTATCTTCAGCTTCATAACATGTTTCTGGCTTCACGCTCTACGCACAACACAAAACACAAATCACGCCTTTATCCCTTGCGGGGTAGGCAGAGCGTTAACGATCGTCAAATAACGGTCGTTATCGCCACTTCTGACAAGTGTTGAAGGCCCTTTCAGATGATCCGTGTATCATTGTAGTGACAGGTTGTCAGCCTGTTGCCTAAAATTGCAATACAGATGAAACCCTCGAATCCCTTAGTTGCCTTTTACAACACCCGCGGGAAGAAATGGGGTGATGCTATTATACGCCGGCATAATACTTATAAACTTAATACGCTCTACGCCTGTCACTTAAATAAGTACCAGTGCAAAGTGACGCACGCATCTATCATGAAACTAACATCGTGGCCCGAATACATCACGGCACGTCACTTCGCTAAGTCATATCCAATCCCCGCGTTTCCTGTAAAAAAACAAGCTTTTTTTAAAAACAAAAATAATATTAATAAGAACAGTAAGCGCAGTTTGATGCCGTGTGATGCTGGCTTAGAATAACATCACTCCATTTCTGGTGCCGTGTGATGCTGGCTTAGAATAACATCACCCCATTTTATTACACATTGGTGCCATAACAGGCGACTTCCTCACTTGAGGGTTTCAGGTATGTATATTACAACTTAAAGGCGACAGGCCGACAAATTGTCACTTTAGTGATACACGAATTTTCTCAAATTGTCCAAGATATTTATTTATTTATTATTTTATCTACAAACACTCCAAGTTCAGCACTAAGTTTATCATGCATGATCTTTGGATCCGGGGTATATTGTAGCCATAAATTAAATTTAGAACACTGGGTTGATAAAAGGCCCAATATACATAGCATCTGAGTTTTTAAACCGTCTACATAAGAAAGAAGAAAGACAGAAAGAAAATAAATTTATTTCGGTTCACACAACAACAAAGGAAAAATTATAAACAATTATGAAATAACCAATTGTTATCGTTACTCAATAGAAGCCTCTGACTTGATAGAAAAAATATTTTGTAGACAACTAAAACCTGTGCTTCACATTACTCTACTTCAACTATCAAGCAATGGAATATCTCATATCCTTGTCACGTTGTATAACTCAAGTTTATTTAACACGACCTGTATAAAACAACATTTCACTGCTATTCAAATGCCATCAACATTTGTACGCATGAATATGAATTCGTTGTTTACAGCAAAGATTCGAACATAAAATGTCAGAGCGTTAAAAATCACATAAAATTTTCATGAAAAATATCCCGGCCATCTTTTTACCAAAACAATATCATCAGAAACGGCATCTGCATAAAAACAAAGCCTACATCTTTTTAACCTCTTTTTTTACCCCTTTTTTGGGCCCTTTTAAAAAGCTTTCCACATAAGTCCCTCTCGTAATGTCTTTTATGATTATGCACTAGATTCTTTTTGTTTTTTCGGCTTTTGGATCTCCCCATACATAAGGTTGAGTAAGCGTGTGTGGGTTGTTTGATTAATGGGTTCTGTCGTGCCACTTAATATAACGTATGTTTAGTGTAATGTTGGCAAAGTAAGCAACCATTTGTTTTGTTGTTCGGTTGAGTTGGCTGGTAAGTGTATAGGGCTTCAGGTTCAAAATAAGTGTGCCTGTTTTGCATACGGTCCACTTTTTGAACTTTATGTGCAATCGTAAATAAACAAACGGATATTTTGATAACTACTATCTAAGGTTATCTAAACATACCCTTACTAAACAATAGTACCAAAAATACATATTCAAATACTAAAATAGGTATATCGTTAATGATTCTACATCATTCTTGTTATCTGAATCAAACGATGATTTTAATTAAGAATAAATGATTATATTTGGTTAGCAACCATTACTCTGACGATGAGTCTTAATAAAATATTTTTTTCTAATAATTTCAAAAGGGAAATTTACAGCATTTCCCTTTCAGGAAAAATCTAATAAATTTCAGGTAAACGAGCAATCAGCTCTCTTTACAATACAGGAATCTGAAAAAGTATTTAATAATCTCCCTCATCATTTTTTTTATTAAATTCCATAATACTTTTACAACAAAATTAAATTCTCCAACGGAAACATTAAGCGCAAAAATTACGGAGCCCAAACCAAAATTACCGGTAAAAAACTTTGTTAGAGATGAAAATTAAATACATCAAAATTATCTTCAATAATTTGAACAAAAAGGTTTGACGATAAAAGAAAATAAGTACAAAATATTTAAAACCAATTTATTTTGTCGTTTTTAAAGTACTTACTCTTTCTTCCTTTTTTTGTGTGGAACTACACTACAATATACTAATAACTTTTTATATGTGGTTATTTTGTTAGGTATTATTAAAATATTTGCCGAAAGAAATAAAGATTTTTCTTCTTCTGACTCAAAGCTTAGTTTAATCTATACTTCAGTACTGATTTTTATAAAAAAAAATATAGATACTGATTAATGGTAGGTTCTTCATTGAGAGGTAAGTTATTTTGAGTCGCCATTAATCAAAATTTGCATGTCCACATACCTTGCTCCTTGGAAATTTAAAGGGAAACCTCTGGTTTAGACCCAAACCTAACTAGAATATGGATTTGAATTCCAAATGTCCCTCACCTACCTGCCAGGATGCGTGAATTACAGAGATGCCGTACCGTCTACAATGTACAGCCTAGTTTTATAAGTTTTCATAATAAAATGTCCAGTCCAGTATACAGGAAGAAAAAAAAATGCTGTAAATATTTCAAGGGAAAAATCAGGCCATGAAACTGAACAACTTTTCGTAAGAAACATAGGTCAAAATATGAAAAAAAAATTGACCTCCCATTCAGTTGACTCGCTCAGCTGCTATATTTTGTACAGGTCTAAAATTATTTTTAATTTCTAGACCTATGCTTCTTCTTGGGGAAAGTAGTTCAATTTCATAGATTGATTCCCCTTAAAATTGACACAAGTAAATTTTAAATTGGTCATAAGCTTCCAAAATCTTAAGACTTTTACTTTTTAAATTATTTCCATAAATACCTATCAATGCTATCCCTCGTTTAGTTGAAAGGGTCTCAATAGGGATGTCTCACGAATATTACATATCTGTCGGACCGGTCAAATACTCTTGTAAACTTGAAAACGGAGTAACCGGTTCAATCTGGAAATATTTGTCAGTTGCAGACCATCTCCCGCAGGCAGGAGATATCGAATGTACCAAGTGAGTAGGGCTGATACTTATATGCAAAAATATTATGATTATATTCCCTTTTTTCATGTGGGTCTTCAGCAGTTTTTGGAAGGAAGCCACGCAAATGAGAGGCTTTAAAAAAAATGGTCCTGGTTTTTTATTCAAACTGATGGAAAATGAATACGTTTCAATAGAATATTTGGTAGTTGTGTGAATTTAAACTTTCCTGTAGAATAATTATGTCTAGGCCAGAGATAAAAAAGTGTTGTCTTGATTATGGTGTAGGTACAGCTCAAAAAGTTTTTCTTCTTAATGTGATTGATGTAACAAGAAATTTTCTAGTTGTAATGTGCATTAGTTTTAGAAAATACGGTAGTAGTCATTTCCTTTCATTTTGTAAAGCAACATAGCTATTATAAAATAATGAGTCATTAATTCAATTCCAAACCAACACGCATCAACACATCCAACAAATACACGTCGATTGTTGTATTATGCTGTATTCATCATTCAAACATGGCATAAAACATTTCTATGACGTCCATCTTCCTGTCCAACCCTGCATATAGAATTCTCCGCAACTGCCGGAGCCTTTTCAAAACTTTCCAACGGGACGAGGAACTAGGAACTATCGTATATTGCGGGATTTTATTTAAATTCCTAGGCTTAGGGTTGAATGGTACGAAAGCTTCTGTATTTGTGGCGAGGTGTAGTCCAATTTTTTCGTTTTAAACGTAACACCTTCGGACTTTCCGACGCCAATTTCTGTGTATTGGAAATTGGAACTTTTTTGTAAAGTCGAAACAGGTTTGGTTTGAATCGAAATGTTTTTTCAAGGATTCATTAGTAGGTTTATATTTGGAACGATGTTTAATACGAACTGAAACAAAAATTAGCGCAGTAGAAATGATTTAAAAATGCCTAGTGAAGTGTGGTTTGACTATGGAGAAAAAACATATATGATATGATAATTAGCATACGCCCAGGATGTGGATTAATAAATAATGATTCGCAAACACTTGTTTAAATTATGTTGTTTAGGAATTGTTATTCCGTTTTATGACTATTACCTTAACTTTCTTTCAGGTTACAGGTATACCCTTCCTTTTAACAAATTTAGTTGTATCTGAAAAAATGTGACCGAAAGAAACACGTCCCGACTACGTCAATAATTTTTAACCGTACTATCCTTTCGAAGTTCAAAAAAATTAAATTGACGTCGATTTTATGACGATATTTCATGGTATAGGTTTATTACGGCACAGACGTTCGTTCCTCGGTGATATTTCACGCGCTATCGCTCGGCTGTCACGTATGAGAAGTGTACGAGAGGCGGCTGTAGCCAGAAAAATTCTAGTTGATTGTTGGACTCACGTATGTCTAATGAAATTACTTGACATCACAACTGTGTATTGGATTTTGATTTTAATGTGATCATGTCATGATCAAATAAAACTATTAGATTTAGGTCATTATTATTCAAGGATTCTACTTTACATTTTATGAGTCCCTTTTTCGAATATCAATTTTTCAAAGCGAAGCACTGATGGTTACCTACGTTGACCCATATATGAGAAACCGTCATAAAATTTGCAAGTTTAGTGTATGTACCACCACCACA
This sequence comes from Keiferia lycopersicella, assembly GCA_029255805.1. Classification (NCBI taxonomy): domain Eukaryota; kingdom Metazoa; phylum Arthropoda; class Insecta; order Lepidoptera; family Gelechiidae; genus Keiferia; species Keiferia lycopersicella. The sequence continues at coordinate 18,416,383 of JARACZ010000003.1, forward strand.
ATTATCACGACAAGCTAAAACGACACAAAAATCCTAACCATTTTTTTTATTTGTTACAGCTTCGACGTCCGCGGCAAGCACTTATCCGAGGCTCGCCATTGGTCAGCGCCGGAGGTGTTCGGTCCACGCGCACACTTCCAAGTGGCGCCATCTCCCGCGTCGCTAGTTGTAAGAGACGTGAAGAGAAGAGACGAGGGCGTCTATAGATGTCGGGTGGACTTCAGGAATACCCAGACTACAAGCTTTAGATACAACCTTACTGTTGTTGGTAAGTTTTTCAACTATCTTTCTGTTGTAACACCGAGTGGCGCCATCTGTCGCTGCGCCAGTAGTAAGAGACGTGAAGAGACGAGACAAGGGCGTCTATAGATGTCGGGTGGACTTCAGGAACACCCAGACTACGAGCTTCAGATACAACCTCACTGTTGTTGGTAAGTTTTTCTTTCATTCTTCTTTTGTCATTCCATAGAAATCGCATCAGCTCTTTGGTGGCCTAGATGCCTACTCGTCCAAGATGCCTACATATTAATGTGTCATACAAACCATGAAGTAGCACCATCTCTCGCCGAGTAAAAGACGTGAAGGGAAGAGATGACACTCTTTAAGATACAACCTTACTATTGTTGGTAAGTACATGAGTTATCTTCTTGGTTATCATCATCATCTCCTACAGTCAGTCAGACAGTCTCATCCATCATGTTGTTAAAAAATAATTATAACTCTTTCGCTAGTTTGAAAAAGCCGAAGCAAATAATGAGACTTTAGAGAATGTACAGAACAATTTATGTACTAATTTGAGTGAAAAATTCAATGCCTAATATAACATTTTGCTAATAACCGTATAACAAAACATTTTTTTATTATTATCATAATGATAGCGTTTGCAAAATGGTCTTTTCCAGCCAATTACCCACAAAACATAGTCATAAACAACATAAACAGATATTTAGAAGAAAAATAATTTAATAAAATATTTCGCTTCTCCTTACAAAATTTTGCGTCAATTAAAGAAAGCATTGAGGCATCTTTGATTCTTATTAGAAGACGAAATGAGATCAAAGTGACTACACTCTTGACGTCGAAATTCCAAACAAGCTGATCATAAATTACAAATTTAAAATTTACAAAGTTCAACCGTCTTAATCATGATTTAACCTACAAAATTCATCAACAAACTCCAAAGTTTATTTATTTCGTTAAATTTAGACTGAGACCTCCGGGGCGCGAAATAATCAAATTCTCTGATCCGGCTAAATATTGATGGTTCGAAGCCTCATACGTATTCATAAAGCAGATTCACCTCCCGTAATTGTTTGGTTTCGAGCCGTTTCAGAATTTACGTCAGTGGTGTGGTATTGTTGGTCGGGCAGATATACGGGATCTGTTACACGCTCCTACTTGTACCTGTGCTTAAGGAACCGGCTAAGTTATGGGGTAGACTTAGTGCTGTGGGTCTGGACTTTATTGCTCTCAAGAACTCGAGAGGCTCTTTATAGCTTGTAAGCTGATTGTGTTGTAAATTCGTTCGTGTGTGAATTTATCGCTTTTCGATTTGTGCAGCAATAAAGGTGTATTCGGGTCTCAATTTACGCAACAATGTAACGTTATTGCAATGAATTTCCATTAGTTGGGCAAACACACAATTGTCTGGCGTTAATGTTCTAAGTAATTCACCTTTGTGAGGATAAGATCCATGCTCGTGTTGAACTAGAAACAAACACAAGTAAATACAAGAACCTTTCAATTACTTGCCTTTAAAGCCTTAATTCATTATTATATCGGTTTATTCTTTGTGCTTTTTTACGTAATATTTCGTACATTTTCAACTCATGATCCTATCTAGTATTCTCGTCAACTAATATTTCGGCAAAATAACTTTCAAGTAAAAGCGTTGCTACCCATTCGCTAAGTATGTCTAATTTGTAAAAAAGGTGTATAGATTGCTTATTTTCTTTATCAGTCATATTTTCACAAATTCAGTCTTATCCTATCACAGCAAAGTCTTTGAATGCACTAGCAAGATTGATTACAAAACATCATTGTCTTCTAAGCAAGTATGTAGCTTGATATTTGTTCTCGGAATGATGCCATGCCATGCCTGTATATTACCTACTTATAAAGTTTTTTTTTTACAAAATTACCTGAAACATCAGTAGGTATGCTAGGATTCTTTAAGCCTGCTCTTTACAAATTTTAGTCATCTCACTCGTTAGATATCTAAATCTTCGCCCACATGAAAAGACGAGGAAAAATGTCACCATCGAATGTTGGTACTATAACAAACGATATTCGGGCCCTTATAATTTAAATATAGCGACATCTGTTGACCTTAATACTATTAAGTCAATTGGTACCAAAGATGGTACCAGTGTACTACAGTGGCTCAACCCTAGTCTTTGATGGGAGCGGGATTGGTTCGGTAACTGGATAAGAGATGGCGCTGGGAGTCATATTTGGGTCGATTGTTTGTGAAGGTGGGATTTGTGTGTGTGTGTGTGTGTGTGCATGCGTGTGTATTTATGAATGAAAATTATATAAAGTAGCGACGCCTGGTGTCGAGTAGGAGAATTATTTTAGAAAATTCTATAAGTATGTGTGTGTGTGCGAAGGTTCCGGAGAATTCAAGAAAAGCAATTTTCGAGAAAATGTTTCGAGATTGATCGATTTTAGGACTATATAAGCCGGTCGCACGGCCGTCGGAGGCAAGTTTAATTTTACCGAGACAACTCGCTGGATAAAGTGAGAAGGTTTCGAAATAAAGTGAGAAAGTTAGTGAGTGTGCTGTGAGTCTGAAAGGTCTTCGTCCGCAATCAGCTGTTCGTGCCGTGTCAGCTGATTGATCCGCGGGTGAAGTTTGGTGTACCTAGTGCTGGTGTCTTGTTATGAGGAAAGAGGAGCAGCTGTGTCGCTGGAGGGTGCTGATGCTGCCGGTCTATTCAGCGAGGGTCGAAGCTGTTTGTTCTGGATAGTTTTGTCGAGAGATACTGTTTCCTGGGACTCGCCAGATAAGTACAAGTTTTGCTATTCTAAATCTTGTCAATTGTAGCTAATGAATCATAGATTTTTAGGCAAGAAAACAGTTTAGACTAAATATCTAGGTCTAGGTTATACAGAATAGACTAGTTCAACCTATTTTATATGTTTATAGAAATTGACAAGATTTGGATATGTTAGGCTTCTTTTCTTAGGCTATACCTAGATTTATTCTTGTTGAACTTTGTCTTTTGTTTTGTTGTCGGTTCCGTTTGAGTTCTTCATGCAAACCTTATCATTTCTTAATTCTGCAACCAACAACCATAATTTCTAAATATTTCAAAATCTTTTTTTATTAATCTGCCTAAGCAATTGCTGCTGTTTCAATATAGGTATATAGGTAGGCATACCCTAAATCTGATCCTATCCTAACCTCTTCTATTCTACCAGAATATATCAGGTCTGTGCCTGCACTGGACTATTTTATATCTACAGTTTTGATTTGTTCCTGTTGGGACTATCATATTAAAACTTTGCTGCTAAGGCGACTGAGGAGAAAATACTCTTTGTGTCTTTTACTTACATGGGCTTTGCTCAGTGGTATCTATTAATAATATTTACAACTAATACTTACCTATTGTTTGCTTTATAAGCAAAATATGTTCATAAGGAAAGTGGCTTTGTTCATCAGTGGATTAAAAATCTACTATATTTATCACCTACTTGTGCTTACTATTTTATAGTTAAGTACTTTCATCATACTAAAAATATGGCTGGTAGATTAGAAATCTCCCATCCTTTGTTTCCTGTCTAAGAACAGGTTTCAGATGTTAATATGCATCTTAAATTATTTTATTGTTTTATAAAATCTCTCATGGCTTGCCTGAGAATACCGGTGTGTTAACACATACCAAATTAATTATCATTGAATGATGTATGACAACTGCTATCCAACGCTCCTGATATAATATACTTACCTATAGTATTCTATATGGCTGTAACGATATCCTGTTCCTATAATCATTTATATGACCAAAGGAGGTAATTATGGGTTTCATATTCGCACTAGCCACATCTATCTATATCTTACAATGGGATTAGCATTAGCGTCTCAACCTACTATTGGCTCGCGGAATGATCTCATTATAAAGGGACTAATTTGCTAAATGCATACCCTTAACTTCCGTATGGAAATCATATAAATGTATGGGCAAGTTTGGTACAGTCTTTATATTGAATACTGGCCTGAAAGGTCAAAATAACAACAAACTATTACTGAATGATTCCAGTTGGAATTATATTATTCAACTGATAATAATACATCTGACACATTGGTGTCTTCTGGCTGGTCATGAAGACTGGTTATACTAATACAAAATCTAATATTTGTTCTTAAAGAACATCTGAATCTGTTCAAAATCCTGATCATTTTTCCGTAGCGCTGCTTCAGCGCTACAGTGTCAGTGTTATGACACATCTTTTAGCAGGAGAATAATCTCCAAATCCAAATCCAAATCTTCAAGGGGACCTGTTGGGCAGCGTTCAGTTTTGATAATTGACTCCTTCCTTGTGGATGTTTTTGCATAATTCATGATTGTGTAAGAATATCCATGGGCAGGCATTTTGTCAAATATTGGATGTTGCTGGGTCGGAGGTCCATTCGGTTGAGCGAGGATTGGGGGCTCTAATCGGTCTCGTTTGTCCGTCCCTGTTGTCCAGCCTGTCCAACAAATGCCTACCTAATAGTTATCATAGTCCAAGAATTTCATATACCAGCTTAAAAGAACTATTGGTTTACTATATCTTATAAAACACAACGTATATAAGGGTCCTAACTATTATCTAGACGATCACAACTAATGTTTATATCACGAGCCATTCATCTAGACTTCTATGTGAGGTCTAGACCTTCTATAGGTTCTATAGGTCTCCCGGGCCACACAGGGCGGAACTGTTACATTTGATGCGCAGTGACCAGGATAAGTGGTCCCAAATGTGGAATTCTTGGACATTTGGCTGGTTGGACAGGCTGTGGTGAAGAGTTTGCGAGGATTCGGTTGACCTTCTCACTGTTTTCACTGACGTTCACTTTTTGTTGTTGTTTTGGTTGTTGTGCACTTGGAAGGACAGGCGGGACGATTTAGGGCGCTTAGAAATAGCATACACGTCAAATTTTCGCTGAAAAACAAGAAATTGGATAGGTTTTACAAATATTTATGATCAAGACCGGGGTTCGTATGGTATGCGTTCATGAGATATTTTTCCAGTGCGGTTTGTTGAAATGTCAAAATCAAAATTCGAAAATTCTAATGTCCGGAACGTTTGAATAAACTAAACTTATAAAATAACATTTTCTACGTAAATATTGTAACATATTAGCTTATTTGTGTGTTATTTAGATTTATTTTTCAATTAATTTAAATTATATTTCGGTCGTAAAAATACCCGTATAAAATTACGAACGTACCCTTAGTACGGTCACAGATTGGTTAACATTGTTTCTTTTAATGAACGAGACAAAAGATGTTTAAATTGTAGCGTAGTCTATGGTAAACACAATTCAGTTGTCACTTTAATCGTACCAAAAAAGCAGCACGAGATTTACCGCGAAATTCAAACCTACTTTGTACAGTCTTATACTAGGACGTTCCACAGGTAAAAGAATATCGATTCATTAATAAAAATCGAAATCGAGTCAATAATTTTTATAGGGTGAACAGTTTGTTGATAAATTTATACAATGCATTTATTTTGTTCTAGTAATCATAGTAGAAAGAAAATCGATAAGGGTCAAGTTCCATTCTTTGTAGTGGTTACAGAATAAATACTAGAGGGCGCGGAAAGATTTGAGGCCGAGCGGTTAACATGGCGAAATTCGTTCAGGAATTTGATAGACGCGAACGTCTTACAAGTTAGAAACTGTAATATAATACGAATATGGTAGCATACCAATTATTCTGATGAATATTAATGTTACTTTCTAAAAAAACGCTAATGTTATTTAATCTTTGAGTACTTTTCTACAAATGAAGATTATAACGAAAATTAATAAATACGATCAATTTCATAATCGATAACCGGTATTAATATTGAGTAGGTAGGTACAGCACTAGTGCTGGCTGACAGATAATGACGGATTAAAGAAAAAAAAAAAACACAGTTCGGAGTTCGTTCGTTGAAATTGCAATCGTTCATTGTTTTGATTTGATTTTTGTGTATATTTCGCGATTTTTCTATGAAAAGTATATCTTAATAACTGAAATAGTAAGTAATACTAATGGCAAAGCAAGTTCAAACTCAGTTTACGTGCTCCTTTTGCTAGTACGTGGGTTTTTGTAAAAATTTTCATCCATATAGTGTTTATGTCGCCAGTGTAGTGTAAATATGATAAAAATAGTGTTTTTAGTAAAATTATGTGAGAAACAAGATGATACAGGAGTCACTTAGAACTCAGGTAACTTTTTATTTGTTTTTAGGTAGATAAATAGGTTATAATCTCTTACAAAACTTTGTTTGGTTCCAACTTTGAAATTAATTATTTGTCCATTTTAAAACATAGATTCTGCATAAATCACTCTAAGAAACCGGTAAAAACGTTATTCGGTGTCAGTTTGACTCCAAACAGTTAACTTATCATATAAATCACTTGAGTTTTGAGTTCCAGGCATGATTCTAGTGTTCTTATTTTATGCCTATTTGAGACCTATTGAAATTACGTCATAACATTTATGAAACTTATTTGGCTGAGGACAAGTCATTTCATAAGTATTAATCTAATAATGAGACCGGGAAATTCACTATAAACCCAACAATACCTAAAGGATAACTTAATGTCCCACAGGAAAGGAAAGAAGTAGTTACTTTGTCTGTACAAGCACTTAGATAATGATAAATTAGTGTAAATTATTATAAATAATAAAATATGTCAAACATTCAACAACGGGATCAGTATGACTATATGATTAAATCAATATGTCTGCTTATTTTGCAGATAATAAACATAGGTATGGATAGAACCACATATAGTTATATCAATATATTGTAGAAAGTAATTTGAATTGTGTTTGATAGAATATTCTCCACTTTTGCTTTATAGCCACAAATTTTGGTTAATAAATTTTGAATCTTATTCTGAGAGTCAGATAGGTACCTATATATGATTATAATAACATCTACTTTAGGTATTTCTTTTACAATATAGGGTATAAGTATAAGATCTATTATACACCATTGTTCACCAATAACGGATTTAGACATATTATAGAAATCTAAATTACTGGGGGCGAGACTAATTCTTATGAATGCATACTATACTATGAAATATCAGCAATCATAATTTTTGTAGAGAATATTTAGGTCTAGTATACAGAATAAAATGCAAATTTGTAACATTTCCTTTTAATTTTAGGTGAGTACAAGGATATTCTAACAGAATTGTGCGGCTTCATAATGATGTGATCTGCATTTAAACTATACTTAACTAAGAAAACCTAATACTCAGCGGTTGACTATATGCATACACATGTATACATGCGTATCGCACCTTTGTCTCTTGCGGGGTGGGCGGAGTATTGGCGGTCGTAGGGAGGCGGTCGCCGTCGCCATGTCTGACAGATATTTACAGCAGTGGATTGATGGTGATATGATAAGTGTATAAGGCTAAATTTGATGATGATGATTATGTGCATAAAGGCTGATGATGATGATGATGAGGATAAGAGCTGATGTGATAATGATGATAATCAATCAGTGACTTTAAATATATATTCTAAATTTTTTGTGTAAAAGCAAAACTATCAGAAGCAAGTGTTCATAAATAATTTTAATTTAATTTTAAAATTTAAAATAAACTATTTTCATTTATTTCTTGCAGGTGAACTTATGGCCTAGGAGGTGGTGTTCTGATTGTGGTCTAGGAGTTAGGATCTATCTATGGTCTGAGAGATATTTATTGAAGTTATGGTCTAAGAGATGGTAACTAAAGAGTTGAGGTTAGCTAGCGAAGACCTAGGAGGTAAAGATTTAGTCTAGAAGGTGGTGTCTATCTTGTGTTAGAGTTTTAAGTACCTACTTTTGTTACCAATTCGGTGTCATTCATTATTTTGTGTCCGAATAGGCAATGTATAGGGGATGTTTTGTTACTTGAATGCATGATGGAAGTGTTTTGTGGTAGTTAACTATAGTCTGGGAGTTAGTTTCTATCTATAGTCTAGGAGTCAAGTGATCAAATTATAGTCTAAGAGGTAGAAACTATAGATTGAGGGGTAGTACTTGTTTTATTTTTGTGTTTCAAAAATTTATTTTCTAGTCTTGAATTAATGAAATTATAGTCTAGGAGGTAGAGACTATAGGTTAGGAGGTAGTGCTCGTTTCATGTTGGTGTGCCAAATATTTATTTTCCGGATTAATTTTTGAAAATTTTCGTGAAATTATAGTCTAGGAGGTAGAGACTATATGTCCCTAACATTATGGTTGTTATGGTTGCTTTATTTTGGTGTTTCAAATACTTAATTGCCAGATTGGTCTTCTTGAGAATTTGATTCTATAAGGAATGTTTTGTCACTTGAATGGGTGATAGATGTGTGAGTGAAATAGAGCGTAAGTTTGGTGGCTGCTTGAGGTTGATAATCTTACTTAATGGTGAACTCTGGAACTTCTCCATTGGTAAATGAAGGGAAAATATTTATATGTTTAAGAAGTTTAATAGTGTGGGGGCGATGTTTAATTTATTTAATGCCTGAATTAAATGTTATCATATTAATTCAGCATATTAGCGTAAATCTTACATTACTGTGATTGTCTGTTCAATTTGTGAGTGTCATTGTATTCTGTTGGTTCTGTCATAACGTAAACTTGATTTACTGACATCCAGTTTTATCTCCATCCATGCTTGGTAATATAATTTTATTTTCTGTCCTAAGTCATAATAGTAAGTTATAATAAAATTATTATTTTTTATCAAAAGTTCACGATCAAATCACCTCACAACACTCTGTATTTACTTCAGCAGTGATACTACTGATATCATGACTTGTTAAGCACAATGACAAGTTAAGAATGGGTGTTATCATTGTTCGAGGTAATGCTGGAAGCAGAAATACTTTCAAAGTACCAATACAGACTTTATCACATTGGGCCAGGTTGGTCTAGACATACAACAAATAACACGATTTGGTCAGAACTATTTTTGTTTTTTATGATTTTTGCTAATTCTATCAAGTTATGGATGTGAATAGGGCCTTTGATTAACTTATGAAATAAAATTCATTCAAAATTTCATCAATCGGGATCTTAACTATCTTGAGTTAAGATCTGGTTTAAGCCAAATCATTCACTACTCTGTTATTACTGTGACAGATAATCGGTGAAGGGTGGGCTTCTTGAATGAGCATCGAGTCCAACTTTCTGCTGATTCGCTGTTTATGGTGATACTGCAAACAATTACACTAAAGGAGTGGTACAGAGATGTATCACTCCGAACAAGTACCTTTACTGACTATACAAGGGGGTCATAATAGGTTAAACTGATGTCAAGCATTGGTTAATCTATCTGTGACACAAACTACATACAACAAACTACATATGGATTTGGTTTAAACTCTTAAATTTTTCTTTTTAAGTTTTGTGTAGTAGATAGGGCTTTCTAAAGTGAGACTTTGATTGGCATATGCAGATTGAACAGATTGTTCAATTATAATTCTCTTGATTGCATTTGGCGTACCTTCATATTTGGCGTAGTGCTTGACTAATTGGCGTATTAATAAAAGGCATTTGGCGTAGTAAAAATGTTTCACTATTTAAGAAAAGCGTAGGATTTTTTTTAAATTAAATTACTTTGCATTTGGCATAAATTGCATAATTGTGTGGATTTTAAGCATTTGGCGTATTATATGATGTTGGCACTTTGTTCAGAATCATTTGGCGTAAACGTAATTAGCTTTCTGCGTAGGCTTCGATTTATAAAATTAGGAATTAGGAACATTTGGTTCAGGCATTATAAGGGCGAGGTTTATGGGGGCGAAGATTATGAGGTTAAGTGGGAGGTTTAGTGATTGTTTGAAATTTTTCTTCGATTTTGTTTCAAGAAACAAAAGCCTCATAAAAATTTGGGGGCGTATTATAACAAACGATATTCGGGCCCTTATAATTTAAATATAGCGACATCTGTTGACCTTAATACTATTAAGTCAATTGGTACCAAAGATGGTACCAGTGTACTACAGTGGCTCAACCCTAGTCTTTGATGGGAGCGGGATTGGTTCGGTAACTGGATAAGAGATGGCGCTGGGAGTCATATTTGGGTCGATTGTTTGTGAAGGTGGGATTTGTGTGTGTGTGTGTGTGTGTGCATGCGTGTGTATTTATGAATGAAAATTATATAAAGTAGCGACGCCTGGTGTCGAGTAGGAGAATTATTTTAGAAAATTCTATAAGTATGTGTGTGTGTGCGAAGGTTCCGGAGAATTCAAGAAAAGCAATTTTCGAGAAAATGTTTCGAGATTGATCGATTTTAGGACTATATAAGCCGGTCGCACGGCCGTCGGAGGCAAGTTTAATTTTACCGAGACAACTCGCTGGATAAAGTGAGAAGGTTTCGAAATAAAGTGAGAAAGTTAGTGAGTGTGCTGTGAGTCTGAAAGGTCTTCGTCCGCAATCAGCTGTTCGTGCCGTGTCAGCTGATTGATCCGCGGGTGAAGTTTGGTGTACCTAGTGCTGGTGTCTTGTTATGAGGAAAGAGGAGCAGCTGTGTCGCTGGAGGGTGCTGATGCTGCCGGTCTATTCAGCGAGGGTCGAAGCTGTTTGTTCTGGATAGTTTTGTCGAGAGATACTGTTTCCTGGGACTCGCCAGATAAGTACAAGTTTTGCTATTCTAAATCTTGTCAATTGTAGCTAATGAATCATAGATTTTTAGGCAAGAAAACAGTTTAGACTAAATATCTAGGTCTAGGTTATACAGAATAGACTAGTTCAACCTATTTTATATGTTTATAGAAATTGACAAGATTTGGATATGTTAGGCTTCTTTTCTTAGGCTATACCTAGATTTATTCTTGTTGAACTTTGTCTTTTGTTTTGTTGTCGGTTCCGTTTGAGTTCTTCATGCAAACCTTATCATTTCTTAATTCTGCAACCAACAACCATAATTTCTAAATATTTCAAAATCTTTTTTTATTAATCTGCCTAAGCAATTGCTGCTGTTTCAATATAGGTATATAGGTAGGCATACCCTAAATCTGATCCTATCCTAACCTCTTCTATTCTACCAGAATATATCAGGTCTGTGCCTGCACTGGACTATTTTATATCTACAGTTTTGATTTGTTCCTGTTGGGACTATCATATTAAAACTTTGCTGCTAAGGCGACTGAGGAGAAAATACTCTTTGTGTCTTTTACTTACATGGGCTTTGCTCAGTGGTATCTATTAATAATATTTACAACTAATACTTACCTATTGTTTGCTTTATAAGCAAAATATGTTCATAAGGAAAGTGGCTTTGTTCATCAGTGGATTAAAAATCTACTATATTTATCACCTACTTGTGCTTACTATTTTATAGTTAAGTACTTTCATCATACTAAAAATATGGCTGGTAGATTAGAAATCTCCCATCCTTTGTTTCCTGTCTAAGAACAGGTTTCAGATGTTAATATGCATCTTAAATTATTTTATTGTTTTATAAAATCTCTCATGGCTTGCCTGAGAATACCGGTGTGTTAACACATACCAAATTAATTATCATTGAATGATGTATGACAACTGCTATCCAACGCTCCTGATATAATATACTTACCTATAGTATTCTATATGGCTGTAACGATATCCTGTTCCTATAATCATTTATATGACCAAAGGAGGTAATTATGGGTTTCATATTCGCACTAGCCACATCTATCTATATCTTACAATGGGATTAGCATTAGCGTCTCAACCTACTATTGGCTCGCGGAATGATCTCATTATAAAGGGACTAATTTGCTAAATGCATACCCTTAACTTCCGTATGGAAATCATATAAATGTATGGGCAAGTTTGGTACAGTCTTTATATTGAATACTGGCCTGAAAGGTCAAAATAACAACAAACTATTACTGAATGATTCCAGTTGGAATTATATTATTCAACTGATAATAATACATCTGACACATTGGTGTCTTCTGGCTGGTCATGAAGACTGGTTATACTAATACAAAATCTAATATTTGTTCTTAAAGAACATCTGAATCTGTTCAAAATCCTGATCATTTTTCCGTAGCGCTGCTTCAGCGCTACAGTGTCAGTGTTATGACACATCTTTTAGCAGGAGAATAATCTCCAAATCCAAATCCAAATCTTCAAGGGGACCTGTTGGGCAGCGTTCAGTTTTGATAATTGACTCCTTCCTTGTGGATGTTTTTGCATAATTCATGATTGTGTAAGAATATCCATGGGCAGGCATTTTGTCAAATATTGGATGTTGCTGGGTCGGAGGTCCATTCGGTTGAGCGAGGATTGGGGGCTCTAATCGGTCTCGTTTGTCCGTCCCTGTTGTCCAGCCTGTCCAACAAATGCCTACCTAATAGTTATCATAGTCCAAGAATTTCATATACCAGCTTAAAAGAACTATTGGTTTACTATATCTTATAAAACACAACGTATATAAGGGTCCTAACTATTATCTAGACGATCACAACTAATGTTTATATCACGAGCCATTCATCTAGACTTCTATGTGAGGTCTAGACCTTCTATAGGTCTTCTATAGGTCCTCGGTGGCCCAATACCACTCAGGGGCTGAACTGTTACAGTACCACTGATTATTTCTGCCGGAGTGATCGATCGCCTCCTTAATTAGTGTGTTCAATCAATGTTGCCAACCTTACCACGTCTCTTTTGAGACGTTCCATATTCATTAATGTTAATTAATGCTGTTATTAGTTTAGTCTGCGTGGATTGCCAAACGTGTGCTGGGTGGCTGATGAGAGATGGATGTGAGTACCAAATTTTAAAACCTACCCGCGTTAGGTTTGGAAAACTTGCAGAATGTACAAGTTTCCAGCCAGAGATAGAGCTTTTGATTTGTTTAAAACATACATCTTTTCAAAAATCGTAAAATGGATAAAGTAGAGACTGGTCTAAGGATTTCATGTACCTTTAGACATTTTTCAGGGAAGCGCGCTCTTAAGTACCTTTACTATTTTAAGAGCGCTACCACCGACAAGAGAATGTCAATGGGAATGAATGTATCAACTTTTCGAAAACTAGGTAAATTGAGAATAATGGCAAAAAGCCCCCAGATCCGTGGGTATAGCTAACCAAATGACATTTTTGCTCTGAAAGCGGTACCAACTTTTGTACTATTATATTATTGGCGTTTAATCCTTATTTCAGTGGGATGAGCTAAGATCTCATATTAATGCCCACACCGTGTACGATACTTCACTGCAAAAATTGTTTTACGTGAGTCTGTCTCTCTATTTGTGTGGGCCGTCGAGTCGCCCATTGATCCAATGAACCTAGTGTCAGAATTTTTCCACCGCCTTCTACAAGTAGTAAGTAGCTCTTCTCTCCGAGCACATCGACTTTTCTGCTCTGATTAAGAGTTTAAGTGGTCGGGAAGGCCAAAATCGGTCGACAGGATTATCATCATCATCATCAGAATCGACTTTTATTAAAGTTGTCAGCTATTGTAGGCCTTCCCCTAGGCTACACCACAAGGCACGATATCCCGCTTTCGCCACCCAGTCGCACTCTTGAAGTCATTGGTCCATCTGGCCGGAGAGTGTCCAACGGTATGCTTGCATTTTTTTACACTTTCTGCTAACTGAAACGAATAATTACGAATATTGAAACGAACATGACCTTATACTTGAAATGCCATGGAAATGCTAATAGCTTCATTCCTCGCACTTCTGAAGGTGAGTAAAGGTCAGGAAACAAAATATTATTTTGTTGCCAAAAGATTTTCATTTTGTACTGTTTTACATGTAGATTTGAGTACAAACTAAAAATAGCATCACTCCATTTCTAGCTGTGACTAAATGATTACATTCATCTAGGGGAAACCAACAGTGTGCCCTAATTGAGTAAGTCAAAAATCCCTGTTGTGCTAAACGTGTCTCAAAGCAAAATTCAATATCAGTTGGTTCATAAATCAAGTTTTGTTACAAAGAAGGTAAATGATACCTCCGTACAAAGCCACGCATGAGTGATCGAATAAGCGTAATATTAGTTCACCGGGCCATTGCCGTGTAATAGATACATACTTATATCACGCTTTTATCCCTTGTGTAATGCCAGCTTAAAATAGCATCACCCCATTTCTAGCAGTGGCCTACATCCATCTACGGGAAGATCAACAGCGTGCCCTGTGATTCACAAAATGCGCTCGCGAACTTTCATGCCAAAAGTAATTCAAAGACCTTTGTAGTACATAAAATATATTTTCAAAGCTAAATTCAATATCAGTTGGTTCATAAATCAAGTGTTGTTACAAAGAAGGTAAATGATACCAGCTTCACCTACAAAGCCATGCGTGAATGATCGAGCGAGAGTAGTCTTAGTTTTCCGTTTATAAGTCGAGCCAGTTTCTTGGAACTAGAGGTTGTTAACCGTTATAATGTTGTATTGTTTATACTGCTGTCGATTCTGACAGCATAGCATAACTATTCAAATAAGCACTAACATAACTAGCAAAGTTCTTATATTGCAAAAAAGACAGTTAATAATTTTATCAGTCGTTCGTTTGCCTGTAAGCTACCCTAGATTGGTCGTTTTAAGAAAATCCATAATAATGATTCGGCACATCTCAAATCTTTACACGCACCAATTGGTTCTATGGTGCATATCATTCGCCTACTGATAAAGTGTCAATTATTGATACCAGTCCAACCCAAGTCCAACAACAATAAAAAAGGTTTTGCGTACCTATCGAGTAGAACATTCAATCAACAAACTACAGGGAAAAGCTGATAAAAATTAAAAAAATTGTTTTGTTTATAGAAAATAAATAAAATGTCTAAAATAAGAGTAACATGTCTTTAGAATCAAGGCGTATTCCTACGTATTCTTACCTATCTATTATTTAGGCTGAGAAAATCGTACGCCTCCACGTTTTGCTGAAAGGTTAAGGTGTTTCAAAGTCAGTTTTCCATAATATAAGTTTCTTGCTACTTTATTGAGTAAATAAATCGTTTAGGTATTATTATCTGTTGAACAAGAGGCAATGGGCAGCAGTGTTCCCTGTGATTACGACACAGTGCAGTCGCCAATTGCCTGTCAAGTGGGGGAGGCTTATGTTCAGCAAAGAAATAGTCGAAAAAATATATTGATAAAATTTTACCATTCGAGTATCTTTGGTTGGTCCAAAACTCCAAACCTACATGACCGAGATCTGAACTCCATTAACTAATCTTCAAACCATAGATATACTGTTTTTATTACAGTTCGTTATTTTAATATGACAGTTCAGTTATTTTTGATAGCACAACCTAACAAAAAACATTACTTTTACAACTTACACTAATGAATTACTCTAGAAGGGCTTTTTACTACCACTAAAAGGGCTTTCAATCTCACTAAATGTGTCCCATTTTACCAATATTCTTCATTCAATGGCAAAATCGATATTTTCCGATAACGAACAGTGATAATTCAATTTTGTTTCTGTTTGTTATTCTTAAAATTAACGAGCCTTTATTGTTGGCTTAATATTTCCTAGAAATTGGGACAACAAGTAAGTAACATCAGTAGCACGTCGACCTAATAATTTAAGGGATCTTTTTATACTGGTTTTTCACACCGGTACTATAAAAAACCAGTGAAAAGGTGGCCTTTGAATGCGTAGGTTGATGTGCCGCTGACCGGTCTCTCGATAATGAGCAATTGAAATTCCCAGCAGGCTCGAAATAATTACGTTTGGGATGTGCTCATTAATTGGCTTCTGGATACAAACAGAGTCCTTACAGCTCATTCGCTTATATAGTGTCACGATCAGCGTAACTTGACCTCAGTGCTCCATACGACTACGTACGGGCGCGTACTCATACTTACGTTGGTCGTGACACTATGTTAGTGAATGAAGTATAGCGACCGCGGTACGCAATAGGAAAGTGAAGGGTACTTTCAATCAAAACATTTGCTTTCACCAAATTAAATATACTAAAGATATAGACAGGGATAGAAAAATAGAGAATACCACACGCCAGTTACCTTAACCATAACAGGCACAACAGTCCATTTCTGGACATGAGCCCCTTCAATTGAAAAGACCATACTTGTATTGCTGTACTCATCACGCTTGGCAGATTGATTTGCAAGCAAGCGCTGTATAAGATGTTGCATTCACAGGTAACGGTGATGCCCATTCCCTTTATGATTATCCGTAGTCGCTTTTTACGACACCTACGGATAGAATTAATTGGGGTAATGCTATTCTAAGCCGGCACACACAGGTCACTAATGGAGCTATAAAGAAAACTATTGAAGGTACGACAAGTTACTAATTTAATTATTAAATTGTCAATTTCAATTTGGCGCCAAGTATTACTTCACTGGCTCTAATTCTGAAATAGAAGCTGGCTCCTATCTGAATCTAAAATTCACGATTCGTAGCTAACATCAGCCTGTTCTCTGTTTTCAATTTCGTATTTTGAAATTTCCCTTTTCTCTTGTCCCGCGTCAAAGTACTCTGATAGCATCGCTCGATTTCACGTTCTATTAAACAGGCCTGTTGGTCCTTCATTCACTTACCAGGTGTCCGCCTTCGATCCCTGTTATCCTGGTATTTTCAGTTCGGAGATCAAACACAAACAACTGAATTTTATCTTAGTCTACTTGTTGTTAAATTTATCATCATCGTCATCAATCATCTCGACGCCTGACAAAGTTATTGTATGAAACAATTTTCTATTTTTGTTCTATTAAATACGTAAAAGAGTTTACAGGCTTAATGTACCTTCAGTAACACTAAAATATCGTAGTTTCCAGACAATCGTGTGATAAAGTGTAAGATCTTATATCGTCTTCATGTGAATCTCTCTCAACTTCCAGGGAAAGAATACCAACAAACATATCACATCCATATTCCTTGCAGAGAAGATAGAGCATAAAAAACAATAAAAATCGGTAATTTATGCCATGTTCAACTTCATACTTTTAGCCCAGTCGGCCTTTACGGAAAAGATATAAAGTGATGCTATTCTAAACCGGCAACACAAGGATTACATTGCTAAGAACACTTTGCTATTGATGCAGCTTATCCTTCCCTTGATGTCTTCATGATCATCTTCGCACAATCGAGTTTTAAACTTAAATCGCTTTGAGTGGCCATCAAAGATCCCCATCACAAGCGGAGCGTAAGATCTGATTATCGCTTTGTTGTCTTTCTATTAAGCTTCACGCTCAAAACTCATTGAGTTTCAATTCAAATTCCAGGACTTTCACAAATTTTCCAATAATAATAACAGTTCAAAATTCGTTTAAAACTTACCTGTATTAAATACGCTGTCAAAATCATCTTGGAACGAAACTTTCGCGTTTAAAATTTGTTCGAGAAGTTTGAGAACTATTTTGCATTCGCTTGTTCTTTGCTTCGGATTAGCTATTTTTGTTCGGTGGAGTCAACCGTCCGTCTCCGAAGGGTAAAGTTAGATTGGACGAGCCGTGTCGAATGTAAAACCCAATTGGGCTTTGATGCTTTAAACGGAACGGACTGAAATAGCCTGCTGCGGTGGAAACCGCTTCTATTCACTGACTGAATCGCAACTCTTTGACGTCGGCATAAGAGATGTGCGATTGACTGGTGCTTGTAACAGAGGGTTGGAAAAGGAAGGTTCAATGGTAATCGAACGTAGCTGTTACCAATCACCTGTGTTGTATATTGCCCTTATTAATAGCCGGTGCGTTTGGGAGCGGCGCTACCAAAATTGCGTAGTAAGTTTTATTGAGGTGCGCCGTGAATTAGATTTAATATCGAAGCTAGTTGTGCCAATTTAATCTATTTGATGGAAATCTCTAATTTTAGAGGTGTATATTTGATTACTAAAGTTGGCAGATTAGAGTGATGTTATTATGAAAGTTTGTCGTCTCATATATAATTTACGTTGATTATATGTTAGTTGATTGTTTATCACTTGAGAATGTTATTCAATTATGTATTCTAATCACATTTATGCGTATTATTATTAAAGATCAAAAACTTGTTGCCCGAATTCTCTTCTCTCTTGCAGTTTAAAAGATTGCGTATTATGATATAGCATAGAAAAAACTAATAGAACCTGGACGTTACAACAATAATATCATTTCAAAGGCAAAAGGAAGAAAAATGCAACAGTAGTCATATCATTTTCTCTATTCCAACCATCTCAACCCGTACTAGCTCCTAAATGATTTTTGACTGTTCTTATCTAAATTTCCATTTTTTTTTCAGTGCCACCAGAGAAGCCGGTGGTGGTGGACCGGTGGGGGCGCGTCATCAACACCACGACCCTCGGCCCTCATGAAGAGGGGGATGACGTGCTCCTAACCTGCCGAGTACTTGGAGGTAAGGTCATATTGGTCATTCTCGATTTTCAGACCATAACCTTTGGGTATTGATCCAGTAGAAAAGCCAGTGGTAGACCACCATGACCCTTGCCTCTCATAAAAAGGGTGATGATGTGCTCCTCACCTGCCAAATTCTTGGAGGTAAGGTGATACTGGTCATGCTTATGAAGTTCACGGTAAACCAGGAGATGTTGAACCATTAGCAAATCTGTAGTGCTAAATATAACTCGTACGTAGCGCTGTTCAGAGTAGGTACTTAATATTTAAAAAATATACATACGAGTTCATATAATACACATACATAATACAAATCACGCTTTTTTTCAATGTGGGGTAGATAGAGTATTTACGGTCGTAAATACGGTCCTTATCGCCACGTATGACAAATAGTCTGAGCCTTTTGAGATGGTTCATGTATCTCTAGATTGTAGTGACAGGTTTTTAGCCTGTCGCCTCAGGTTATAATACACGTAAAACCCTCAAGTCTCTTGGTCGCCATTTGCTACACCCGCGAGAAAGAAATAGTAAAAAGGATCCGCCCTAGTTCCTTCGGTCAGCGTGACCCTTTCTCTCAAAATTATAGGGATCACCCCACCGGTACCTGTCCAATCCGTCGGCACCGATGCGTAATCCCTATTCAGCTGCGCTTTGCCCGAACCTCACTGCGTATCAGAAGATACGGGAGGCCCCAACAAAGTGCGCGGACTGTACCCGGCGACGATTACCAATCCTCCACCGGGAGGGGCAGAGCGCTAGTGCCTGATCGCTGAACCAGGTCTTTTCCCCGAGGGCCGCCGCTCACGGCCTAGCCCTGACTCGCAGTCTTCCTGTTCCTTAAGACCGCAGCTCGCACCCGCTTCTGGGTTCTGGTACCACCGCAGCTGTACCGGAGAGGGGAAGTGGGGCGTCGAAGAAAAAGACCTCTTGATGGTTTGAAGAATCCTAGGCAGCTAGCACTTGCAACTTCTTGAGCACTTACTCCTGAGAAGAGTACTGGTGGACTGATTTTTGCCGCCAATCGGGCCTATATTTATACGAAAACGCCCATTTTGCGGGGCTAGGGGCGCGCGGGGCGTTACGCGGATGACCGCGGGGGTGATCCGCGGGGTGTGCGGGGGGGTTGCATGTGCTTTCTAACTGGATTCTCATTTATTTTTCAATTAGACATAAAATTCCAATAAGTTTTTAAGTAAATTAACGTATTCTAATTAGAATTAATCATATTAAAAGATTCTAATAAGAAATAAACAATCTTACAAGATTCTGGTTACGTAATTTCAAACTAAAAATGACATGCTCTGTTTTTGGAGTGAATCTTAAAACTTATATGCTAATTATGTCTAAGACTAGTAAAAAATGAGATACCAACTTGAACTAAACAGTTATCTTAAGTACTTACTGAGAAATCTAGGTTTTAAGTTTATACAAAACTGTGAACACTAAAATGGCCGTAGATGTCAAGTTTTACATTTTAGGGTAGCAAACTGTTATGAAATCGACTAAGTGTTGCATAATGAAGATATATTCCAAGTTTTAACGAGATCTAGTGAGAAATGACTGAGTTATGACGAAATAAAGAACTTAGATTCTAGCTTAAAATCTAGGCTACCCGTACTTTAGTTATGGCCACGGAACTACTTTCGCAGGCGTCTAAGGCGAAATTCTAAGTATAATTTCTATGTAAATCTATTCTAGGTAAAGTTACAAACGTAAATACAAAGGTTTAACAATAATGAAAATAACAATCTATGTACTTAATCTTATACTATGAAGTACCATGACAGAGGGGTGTGACATCAACAAAAATGGGAGGAGTAAATATTGACTAATACAATTTACCAATAAGAATACGAATATTGTCTGCTCGATATGGTTATATCTAATTGAGCTTAGTGCAAAACTGATAAGATAGCAAAATTTCTTACAAACGGGTTTTGTCCATTTTATTTCTTATAGCTAATCAAAGGGTAAGTATATTATTGAAACTTAAGAACTATTAGGTAAATAAAAACAAGGAATACAAATCTAAGCTTATCCTAAGGTAAGAAAATATAAAAACTTATGACCTAAGGTAGTAAATAAAACAAACAAAGGAAATATAAAATGAAACTTATCCTAACGTTATCTGTTTATTTACAAGGATGCCTAGAGGCTTGTTATCATTAACCGTCGATCGCCGACAAATAGGGTGATGCTATTCTAAGACGTCATCACGCGGCATAAGGAAATGATGGTTACCTACTTGTGGTTCTTACTCACAATACATCTTCACCTAACTTACAACCATTTTCGCATTCTATTTTGTCTGAACCTTTGTAATTTACACAAAATTACTCATCTTACGCACCTGAATATTCTTTTCATACATATTAACACCTACTCTTCTCCCCTAATGCGTCTTGTTTCCTAAGGGAACACATTTCTGTTATCGTTTCCCAAGTTTTCAGTTCTAGCGTAGGACATTAAGCTAAAAGCGAGCGGCAAAATTAATATACCTAGAGTAATATATAGAGAGTGAGAGTGAGTTAAATTTTATTTTGTATATTTTGATAGAAAGATAGTACAAACGAAAAAAAATTGAAAAATTTGCGCCATCGATGGGATTTGAACCCACGTCTTCTGACTTGCCGGGTCAGACGTGTAAACCAACTACACCACGGTCGGCTCTATCCCTGTTGGCGTAGTTGTGATCCACTTGTTTCATTCATATATTTTTCGTCACTTGACTACATACTTTATTGATTATCTTGTTGTATATTAGAAAAGGTAGGTAGGAATATTTTGTTTTTGTATAAATGGTTCACATTGTGAAGGAAGCGGTTTCTCAAATGGAGGCCACGTTTTGCCAAGCGTATTGTTGGACGCTCGAAGGCCAGATGGACCGATGAATTAAAGAAAGCGGCTGGTAGCTACTGGGAGACGAAAACAGGAGATCGTGCCTTGAGGCGTACCCTGAGGGAGGCCTACGTCCAGCAATGGACTACAGGATGATGGGATGACGATATTTGACTTTTTTATAGATATGTAATAACGCGTGCAAGTATAGGTACCTAGTATAAGAGCCAAGTCTTTGGTTTTCCGTTTGCTCGTTTTCTTGTATGATGATGAGAATGTTACATTATTAGATTCCATTATGCAATTTCCTGCTTCTTTATGAGAAATAATAGGTCCTTGCGTTATAGATATACACAAAGGATATAAACTACTATTTACACATTATGAAATTATTTGGATTCTCAGAAATATTGTCAACTAACGGCCCGCCCAGCGATTGCAGCCGCTGCTAATCGTTTTTCCGTGTATTTCAGATGTTTTCTCGTCATGTTTGATATACATGTGAACTTTCTCTTGAATTACTCTTTACCTATCCATGTCTAGGTTTAGGAGAGGTTGGCAGTATCTGTCAGACAGGCAAAAAAAAACGCAAAAGAACGTATTATGTACTGATGAGTACAAAACAAACCTCGAAACTTTTCCCACAGAGAACCGATTGATATAAAAGTTTTGACGCAAAAAATCTTTGCAGCCATCACTCAGCCTCTCTGTTTTTCTTCTGAACATCAGCAGTGAAGTTGTTTATCTGACTCAAAGTACTTTGACACGGGAACGCTTTTAACGCAGAAACATTCCGAATTCTTCATAATAATCGAGGAGTTTTTGAAGGTAGGTATCGGAAAATTTCCATATCGGTGGGTAGCGGTTTATTGGGTACGATTTTTGTACCTATAGAATTATCATTGATTGTATATAACATTATTGTGAAGAAAGTTACGCATACCTATTTTTCTGCATACCTAGGGATATGATCGCGAATCCATACTAATATTATAAATTCGAAAGTAACTCTGTCTGTCTGCTACGCTTTCACGGCCAAACCACTGAACCGATCATCATGAAATTTCACACAGAGATTAGTAAGATACCGAGAACGGACATAGGCTACTTTTTTTCACCACTCGAGGGTCTGAAGTACCTTCAGTAGACCACCAGGTACACCACCAGGAGCCCGCCTAAACTATAGGAGATACAGACATGGCACCAAGCAAAAAATGTTTAACTTCTTTGTTTAACCTCTTCGTTCTGGTGGCATATAGACTTTGAAGGTTTGGAGTACCTGATGTAGACCACCAGGTGCACAACCAGGAGCCCACCTAAACTATACGAGATAAAGATATGGCACGAAACCAAAAGTTGTTCTGCTTGATGGGTAGAGTCCACAAGGAGCACTAATAGGAGCCCTGATTAGCATGTATAATTTAGGACGTTGGTGAAGGAAACAAGGTTATTTTATCATCTAAAATACTAAGTCAGCGAAACGAAGTCGCGGGTACCAGCTAGTATGCTATATTTTTGAAACTTTACGCGTTGTCTGTCAAATTTTTGTGATAATTAAAGAGGTCATAGAAACTTTTATACAAAAGAAATGTTCGAAATGTCAAAAAAACTACAGAATAAAAACATTAAACACAAAATAAGCAAAATATTTTGAATATCTATGAAATATTATTGACATACATACTTTTCTGAAATCTATTTGTTGGAAAGTGACAGCTTTGATTTTTGTTAAGAGATAGGCGGATCGCACACTTAACGCATGACGGAGCGCTAAAACATCACAGCGGTCCGTCGTGCGTTAACTGTACGATCCATCATAGGTATTATTAATCTTGTATTTTTTCTTTCAAGTAACTTTCAAATCAGATATTATTATCAGAATCCTTTTGATCCCCTAATTAGGAATGATGTCTAATAAAATGATAACACACCTTATTAGTACTTAATTATGTTATTCAGTACTTGTAGCCATAATTTTTATTTATACATGCATTGCATTGCCATCTGCTTATTCCATGATTTTATTTAATGGTTTTGCCCCATCATTTCCATAGAAATATCATGAAAATATAAGGGCCAGAACTCATCTGCAGATTGTTGCGGAGATCTGATAACCAAATGTTATAAAACATATAAAAAATACCGATGAAAATACCGTGAAAGTAGATACTCTACGCATGTATATTTTGTCCCAAATTACCGATAAACGAATAGAGAAACCAATCAAAATAATAAGTAGAATTTGTTTTAGTCGACTTTGTAAGTCAACCACAGACCGGAGATGGTCAGTCATGCGTGCACAGCGACGCAAATGTAATTTTTTCACTGTAAAGTCAGTCAAATCAAATACGCCTTTTTTTTAATACTAAATTATTTAAACCTGCGTTTTTAACAAGTTACGTTTAAAACGCTCTCTCTATACGCGTCTACATTTGTTTTACCCTGGGGAGTATTTTTCTTGCCTGCTCGACTGTAGACACTGAAACGCTTTTATCCCAAGACCCGGTGGATACAAGTTAAGTCCCGATACGCACTGGCTTAGACTTGTGTCGTGAACCGGTTATTTCCGGTTATGTGTATCGGCTTTGAAAACGATCTTGGACGGTATAAAGCTTAGAGTTAACTCACAGTGTGAGACGACTTGACCCATGCCGTAATTCTGGCAAAGGTTTTTTTTTAAGTTTGTAAATGTAAATTTTATTCTAACCTCATGATGATGATGATGGTCTCTCCGACCGATTTCGGTCATGGTGACCACTTCGACTCCTAATCAGATCGGCGCTGATGCGCTCGGAGATGGCTATTATAGCCAATTTTGGCAGTAAACTCCCGTGCATAGTGTGGAACCGTGAGTTTGTCATTTACATATTTATAGCTAATGGCGACGGGACCTATAAAATGTATGAATTTTTTTTTTTATTATTTATTATTAAGAGCCTGTAATGTCCCATTGCAGGGCTAAGGCCTCTACTCTTTACCCACGTTTCTCTGTCCAGTACCAAGCCAGGCCAGTTTTTTAATTATGCGTTCAGCTCATCGCACCACCTTTTACGAGGACGTCTACATCGCCTTACCTATTATGTATTTGTAAATTGATATGCATATTATATTTTTTGAACACCATATTGACTGTTATTGTAAACTGCACATGTTTCTTGCAAATCATCAGGCCATTTACTCATTAGGTACGTAGTTACGTAGATGCATAACAATACAGAAACTTCAGCTGCTTAGACCCTTCGTTATTTTCTTTTATCTCTTTACAGTGTAAGCTAAGCTTTATATAGAAATCTCTGTATGCCACTGGGATACAAGTACAAAATACGTCTGGATGAACATATCATAACAAAATATATAGAAGTAAACGTTTATATGAAAACGTCGGATAAGGAATATGAAGGAGATCGTAGTACATATTTAAAAAATAGTTGCAAAACAGAATTGTTACCTGTATATTATTCGTTTTGGATTCTATGAATTTTCACTTCACTTCACAACATTCCACTGCATAGACCTCCTCCAAACTACATCAAATATTTTAGCACATCCTAACAAGGGTGGCAGGTTGTCAGCTCATTGCCTAAAATTGTTACACAAGCTTTAGTGTTCCTTAGTAGCTTGTTACGACATCCGCCGTAAAGAAATGGGGGGATACTTTTCAAAGTTGTATATTTTACGGATTATGCTTTCTAGACGGAATAGCACCATAATTAATAAACTAAAAATTCCATACAAGTCCAAAATAGCTGCACAGAATAAGCTATAAACTTACTATTAAAAGTCGAACCGAATTCACGAAATTTTAATCTACTTACCTCAGAAAATCACCATGTTTAAATAAGCGCTTCCAATCAGAATGAATTTTATCGTGTAACGGTGACCGGGCGCTCGAATTCGGATCGGGGAGGGCGCGGGATTTGCATAATCGAGAAATTGATTGGAGCAGCTTCTTCCTGAATAAACTAGGGAAGGAAAAAAGGCTTTCGGGTTCCGTGGGAAAAATAGGATCCATTATTTGTCTGACATGTTTTCGTGTGGGACAGCCTAGCGGTCTTCAACCGCCTACTACCATTCGCATGCCTCTGGCATGGTTTTGTAACGACAGTGCAGGAAGTTGACAAAAAATTTGCGCACAACGTTGTGCGAACTGCCTTGGAATGATCGAAGCTCAATTTATGAACAGCTTTAACATGGACCAAAGGTCAAGCTATAAATAAAATAGGACCTAGTCTTGGACAACCACAAACAGAAGCATACAAGTGAAATACGAATTATTATAAAATGTTGCGATAGTTATCAAAAATTAGCTGAATTAAACACTTGATGGAAGCTTGTGCAAAACAGATTTCTGTATTGCTCCTGCATCAACGTCGTTTTTAGTACGGGTAATTTGATTTTCCCTTGCATTTGACAGACGCATGCGTTACGGTTACGCTAAAAATTCGAAGCATCATGCGTTAGATGTAGGAACCACCTTGTGTGTGATATTAAAGATGTTTTAAGAATTATCTCTTTGCTCTCACTCCAATCACTTTTTTATATGGACAGAACCATAAAGCCTATAATCAGCTGATACGCATTTGCTCTTTTTAGTTCCTTTTCATTTGGACGGATGGCGCTACCTTCCTAATGGAACCGCCAGTAAGAAGGCGTCTCAGCTTCCGGTCGGCTAGTAGCCTGTTGCTGTCTTATGCCGGAAGTGGTTGATCTACATATTTTTGAGGGTTAAAAGTAAATTGAATTATAGGGACGAACTGAACCGATCACTAATGAGGGTGAAGTTTCACTTAGGATTCACCTTGGTAATGGTAATAGTAAAACGGGCTATTTTCCGCAACTCGACGTCTACTTGCGCCTATTTTGCGGCTGTTTTTTCCTCTTCCATGCATGCCATACACAGAGGGCTGTCGGTAACACCCTTAAAAATTCCATATTACCTTCGAGATTTTTCTCTGGTATTCAAAATTACGCTCATAGTCAATATAGCGCACTTGCCATAAATAGTTACGGGGTAGGTAGGAACATTGTCCCGGATACTGATAGGGTACAATGCCATAAACTGAACAACTTTCCTCTGGAAACATGTGCTAGGAAAAGACAAAAAACTTCGGTCTCGGATGTAAATTGGACGCATTTATTGTGTCCAGTCAAATAAAGTCAAAAGTTTGCAGAGTTTTTATAAAGGATATTGTTCAGTTTCACAATCTGAATGTACCCTTTCAGTATTGAGAATGCTGTCGCTTAGATCCTCTATATTACTTCAGGTTCTTTTGATAAAAACTACTACATTAAATAGATCACGGTGGTAATCAATTAAAACCTGTTACTCCCACAGGATATCAAGTTAATGGAGTGATGAACATTTCTTAGTATTTTTCCTATTTTAAACGGAAAACGTTGAATAACTATTTCCGTTTTTCCTGAGTCTAACGGCTTGGAAGTGGGTCAAATTAATTATGCTTTTAGATTATTGTTTTTATTTGTATTGATATAAACTGTTTTACGGATGGCGGTAAAATTCACATAATTTTGGATACCCTGAAAGGACAACAAATTTTGGACTTTGAAACAGTGTCATTAAATAAAATAAAATCGCATGTTTACATTCTTTTAATTTTGTGAAACTATTCACAAAAACAGTACAGTGATACACGAATCATCTTTTGAGACCTCAATATTTGTCAGACGTGGCGTTAGCGACCGTATTTTTACGGCCGTCAACTCTCTGCCAACCCCACAAGGGATGAATGCGTGATATATGAATGAATGAATGATCTACAAAAAGCTACTAAGCTTTTTTGTTCAGCGCAAGCAGTCCAAAAAAATATAGGAAACAATTTTAACAATATTAAGTTTGTCGATAAAATCAATTTCTTGAAATTGCAACCCAACACGGAGTCCAGGGCAAACAGCTTCCATGGAAAGCACTTCAGCCCCTTTGTCATCGGTTTGTTTGTCCGTTTGTTTATTTGTACTCCTCAGATTAAAGAATATTTGTAGAAGGAACCCTATGAACAACAATAGCTCTTTCATTAGTGCCGTGACCAGCGTAACTTGACCTCAATGCTCCATATACACTCGTGCGGGCGCGTACTGACAGCTACCGCTGGTCGTGACAGTATTTAAGCGAATGAAGTATACTGAAATTCTACCTATTGTCTTTCGAATTTTTTGAATGCAAATATAGATTTATTGTGGCCAGGGATTATAATCCTGCCGTTTATCGGATTGATTATGTATCAACTAAAGAACAAAAATGATATTTGCGTATAGGCGGCTCGCGCATGACATCTCTTGTCTGTGGTATCAACCTATCCGAACCGAGCGAGCTTGATAGCCCGATTGATGAATGAACACTCTCCTACATTTTTCAAAAAACGTTTATTAAGTTTGGCATATCTAAGCAAAAACAGAAGTTCTATGCAGTCCATGAAACTGACAAAAGTTGAAATCTAAAAAAAAGCTATGGTCCTGTCGTACAAAATGTACCTGTAAAAAGTGCGATTCTGGCTCGATTATGACTTTTTAACGGCTCCTTCTACCTTTTTTTTAGTTTCATTTGTTTGTATGTGCGCTTTTGTTAGCTAGGTCCTTACATCCACTTGGCCAAATTGAATTATAGGGCGACCAGCTACTGGAGACTCCTGATTACGGAAACAGCTGTATGACAACACGGGTCTGAATAATCTGGTTTAAATTGCTCCGTAGTGCTAATGTAACCTCAATGGTCTAGTGGTAAAAGAAGTGGCTATTGTAGAAGCTTCGACATTCAATTTCCGCGATCTAATTTGACTATCTAATTGAAATAGGTATTGTTTGAAGATTAATACAAAAGCAATTATAGAATTTCATACATTTTGAATTAGCCAATTCAGGAACTGATTGTTCTTGGAATACAATTTCTAGATGAAATTCTGAGTTATTTAATATAGGTAATTTTGTAAGATCTTCATCATCCGCCGATTAAATCTTCCAATGGTCTATTCACGTAGGTAAAGATGATGATGATGATGATGATGATAAAGTCTATTACACAAAAAACTAGTTCTAGTACTAGTAACAAAAAACTAAGCTTCCAACGATAATTTCAAAGACATGACAGATTATGTAGATTTACGCGACTCTTCTTACATATTTGGTAGAAAAGTTTGGCCCTCTACGTTTCGGTTGGTTACGACAGCCATCTTCCGGAGGTCGACAGATAGAACGAAAGGGAAAATCGTTCATTTTTCATAAATTATTAACATAATTTATAACTGCCTACTCCGTTAGAGATAAAGGCGTGATGTGTGTGTATGTATTAGTTCTGTTGGTAATGGATATAAAATATTCATCTTTCTAGATTGGCTACGTTCGTAACATAAAATTATCTCCACCAGGGGTATATTATTGAATAAATATTTTATCACGTTTGATATTCTATTAGCTTTCGCCGTACTAATACTACCTTCCAAGAACTGGAACTCAATTTATGAAAGCAGGATTTCTGAATTCACGCACGGAAATTCGCAACGATTGGTCTAATCACTCCAATTTGTTAATATCTAGGATGGATTTGTTAATGTCCTTTTGTATCATACATATTTCTAAAAATGTCCCTAATCAAATTGGTTCAACGTTATGAGAAGAAACACCCTTAATATATTTGTCATCATCATCATCAACAGCCCACATCAACCCACTGCTGGGCAGAGGCCTCTTCTTTCTCACGCCAGTTCTTACCGCCGGTTTTTAAATATTTTATAAATGACGACTTTCGTGGCACATACTCGTAATATGCCTAACTAAAAAAGTAGCAGGATGTAGAAAAGTCGAGAACTCGAGGCATATCCGTTCGTCTATTACAATTATTAATTCGTCATAACATTTGATATTGCATGAGATAGGGCTCTATTCTATTAGTACGCCTTTGCCTTCCAAGAAGTGAAGTGAGCCGCAATTTGTAGAAGCTAAATGCAGCAATCGATCCAGTCACCTTTTCATAATTGCTTCGAAACAGGTCACGAGTTTTGTGCCAGAGCCGATGGCCTCATTCATTTATCCATACAATAAACCCATTCTGATTTAGGGCTGGTAAAATGATATAATTGGATTTTTTAATTCTTATGATCGAAATCTCAGACGTCCCTACGTCTTCTACTTCGTCGTTACATAACATCAAAACGTACTGTGAATTTAAACCCCTTATTGCGTTTCTCTATATGTCTGTCATATACGCTACTAACTACTCTTTCACCACGAAACGGATTTCGATGCAGTCTTTCCCGATTGATGGTATGATACAGAAGAAAAGTTTGTATTTATAATACTGTTGGGGAACGTCTTATGATTAGCAGCGGGTACAACCGTTTGAAGGGCGATAAGTCGATTTAACTAGAATTAATTTTCTGAATTTTACTATGGAAATGTCGGCCAGATGGACCGACGACTTTAAGAGAGCTGCTGGTAGCGACTGGATGGCGAAAGCGGGAGATCGTTATTTGTGGCGTATCTTGGGGGAGGCCTATGTCCAGCAGTGGACTGCTATAGGCTGATAGGCTGATAGGCGGATGTGATGTAATGTGACTATAGAAAATAATATGACAATAGCATAGAAGAGCATAGATGTTGTTGGCAACCCTATGCTAAATCTGAAGTCACCCGCTGTTCCTCGCAACGGGGCGTTTTGTTTCCCTTCCACTTTAATAAAACACGTGTTTATTGGACTTTGGTTCTACGCTCTCGAGATATTGGACATTTCCAATATTTTTTAGCAGTATCATGGGAATAGGATTTGAGAATTGAAAAATTTTGCTGATAAACAAAGCGAAGTTCTAAAAAAAATCAAATAAAATCTATATGAAGAACGGGTCAATGGTCAATAGTGTATATTCGCTGTTTTGCACATCGCCTTTATGACTTTTTGCATTCTTCAATCGTCGTTGAATTTTCACAAATAACTCGTAAAGTAAAATTACAGGGTGAAAAAAAAAATGCTGCAAATATTTGAAGGGTTCACCCCTTACTTTAAATGAAACTCAACAACTTTCCCTAAGGAACATAGGTTAAAATATGAGTAAATTTTAGTTTAAAGTAAGGGGTGACCAAACCAACCAACCAAAAGCGTTTTTTTACACCCTGTATAGACAATTTTATTCCCGATCGTATCCTATCCTTGTGTAACGTCCACTCATGTCGTCTAAGCCTTGTCTAAGCCTATTTAAAAAACTAAAAGTGACACAAATTTAAATTTCAAATGTCAAAATCAGGAAAACTAAAAATATGTTACAATTTCAGCACGTTTATAGTAACTTTTTAGTAAAATACCTCGATTGCTGTTTTGTACTCATAATTTATGTAGGGTACGTCGTGAACCGTATGAGTGCGTGATCGAGTATGGAAATTGTGGTAATGATAGGCAATTTAGCTTCCTCGTTGCATACAAGAAAGGGTAAAGTAAGAGTAACGAATTCATGAACTCAGTTTAGGCGGTTCATGGAAATAAATAATAACACTTCGTGATTTGGACGTGGGAGAATTAGGGCAATATTTTGTAAAGGGTCGGAAAATATTTTGACTATGTTTTAAAAGTCAATGGGTAACATATAAATAGTTGACCTTATTTCTACATTGAACCAGTTTTATAAGATATGTACTTACAGGGCTAGGGTAAAATCAAAGACAGAGAAGATTATCTGGAACTCATACGACGGAGAACACAGCAAGCGTTATGACTCTTACTTGGTCATGCTTTCACAAGTTTTTTGTTTTCAATAAATGGGTATTGTGAGAGGCCAGTGTTTTGTTTTTGTGTTGGTCTCTATGTTTTCGGCCATCAAAGCTACGAAGAGGCTAATCTGTTATTGGTTTATTCCTGATCTTTCCCCATGGCTAATTTAAGTTTTGACACATTGAGGTATGCCGGCGTCGCGTCATGCTCAGTGGGTACTCTTATTTGGCCTTCCGCAAAATTTTAACCCTTTAGCCCGCGTTAGGGAGAGACCGCGTGCGGTGATAAAATGCAGACTTTGATCGACTCAGTTCATTGCTTACTTCATATACCAATTTTTTTTCTCTCGCAGGCCGTCCTGAGCCGTCAGTCCGGTGGCTGGTGAACGGCGTCCTGGTGGACGAGGAGTACGAGCACAACACCGGTGACGTCATAGAAAACCGTCTGCTCTGGCCACAGATCAGCAGAGGCGATTATGCTGCTGTGTTCACTTGCCAAGCAGCCAACTCACATCTAGTGCCGCCTAAAGAGGTGTCCTTGGTGCTGGATATGTTTTGTAAGTGTATGCTTATGGTTATAGTTTTCGTAGTCAGTATTCATGGTAATAATTTGACGAGTTCTTCTCGGAACCTCAAAACAAGTGCACTTGTCAGAAAGTTCTGTTATTTTTCTCTTTCTACCTTACATTTATTACTTGATTGGAACAGAATTTTTAGAAAGAAAGAGACAGCCTATTATGCTATTCTAGTTTTGCCTATATTTTTAGCAACAATATCAATTAAGAAGATGATTTTCTCTTTTGTTGAATTAATCGTGGAATTGACTATGTCAACTGAGAAATTGTGCAAGTCTTTTGAACCACAGTTTCAAGAAACTAATATTTTTGTTTTTCCCACAGTAAAACCTCTAACAGTGGAAATCAACAAGCCACAGACGGGGGAAGGGGGGGTGCTGACCGCGGAAAGGCGGTACGAAGTGACGTGCGAATCAGCTGGCAGCAGACCTCCGGCTGTCATCACCTGGCATAAAGGGAAGCGGCAGCTGAAGAGGATCACGGTGAGTGCTGGATTATGACCTGGATTGTCAAGGAACATGGGAAATGTGACTACAGTGCAGCTGATAGGCAAATCCCATACTTGATGGACACAGTCCTAAAGGTATATTGCATCTAAAATATTAAGGCCGGACGCTAGTGCAAAAGAGAAAAGTATATTGCATCTACAATATTAAAGGTAACAGAGACACATGCCAACGCAAGTGTTTGCGTTGTCCCTGCGTCAGCGTCAGTTTTTGGTATAGGTAATTTGATTTTAGACGCATGGGATGCGCTACAAGTGCGCAGCGTCGTGCGTTTGCTGTCACAACCACCATAGTTAAAACAAACAAAGTGACATACTCTAAACTGGCCGCCAAGATTCATCAACTTTCTCTAAAATTCGCAGTGCTAGGTTTAAATTTTAAGGTTACCAGCCATAGGAGATATATTTAAGGCACAATTGCAGAATGATAATAATCGTTTAAAAAATTCAGCTTTATACAGGCTGTAAAAAAATTTGCTGCAAATATTTTTAGAGGTGAACTAGCCCGTGAAACTGAACAACTTTCCCCAAGAAACATAGGTCGAAATATGAAAAAAAAAATTGGACCTGCCATACAAAATTACCGACCGACCAAACCAATTAGTATGGGAGGTCCAAACAAATTTCTCATATTTCGACCTATGTTTCTTGGTAAAAGTTGTTTAGTTTCATGGACTGATTCACCCCTTAAAATATTTGCACCTAATATTTTTACACCTTATATCTTTGTAACATATTTTCAGCAATCATCCGGCTCACTTAACCGCAAAACAGAACTGATAACATCGTTTAAGTATTAGTTCCTATTTCACGCTTGATTTAGAATTCATATTCTGTTATTACGATTGCATTAGCATGTCAGTATTCGAATACATACCGGATGTCACTGAGAGGAACATAATGGTTATGACACATTTGCCATTAGATTAGATTCCGTGTTTCGGATGGCACGTTAAGCTGTAGGCTCGGTTGCTGTATATGATTACTAAGACGGCGGTCGTTACACAATCATATCAGAAGCCTGCTACTTGTAGAAAGCGGTTAAAAAATTCTAAAAATGAGGATCCTTCGTTGGACGACTCGGTGTCCCCACGAAATGAAAGAGTGAGAGAAAGAGCGAAGAGCAGACCATATCTGCTAGACCAGCCGTATCTCAGTTACATACTAGATTATCCTTCCCTCCAGAATGTTGATTCTACCTGCTTCAATAGGTTTGATGGAAGTAAGTTTTTTTGGGATGCTCTAAGAAATATCCATACACGATTTTTTATATGTAGTTCAGTTAAGTCCAGCCCTCGTAGGTTTGTCAAGAGATTAATAAAAGCAAACAAAGTAATAGAGAAGTTATGGGGAAGTTATAGACATCGGAAGAGTCAAAGCAAGATTATTCAAAGTAATTTCTACTTGGTGACTCTAATATCACAGAGAGTATTTGTTTGTATTCACACGACCATGTCGCTCGTTGCAAGTATTTTTTGAAGATTCTGCTGAAGGATTCTTATGCTTGAGGATTCTCCTGTTACGTCATTATTTTATAGATTAGTGTGCTACACCTTTAGAATCTTTAGAATCCAAATCCCCACCAACCCGCACTGGGCCAGCGTGGTGGGTGACGGCCCGTACCCCCTTATGGATTTTACAATCAGAAATCGGCCCCAAGTGCCCGGCGGCCCCGGTGGCCGGGCAGATTCAGGCGAAAATCGACCCGGCTCCGAGACCAGGGGTGCTAGGAATCCCCGGGCGGCGTGGATCCCTCGCCGAACGACCTTGGCCCTGGCAACATATAACGCGTGCACACTGCGGACGGAAGAGAAGTTAGTGGAACTCGAGGAAGAGCTGAGCAGGCTACGGTGGGACATAGTGGGACTGTCCGAAGTCCGAAGAGAGGGGGAGGACACCATAGCCCTGAAGTCAGGTAACCTGCTCTACTTCCGGGAGGGCGACCATCTGTCCCAAGGTGGTGTCGGGTTCATCGTCCACAAGTCCCTCGTGAACAACGTAGTACAGGTCGGGAGTATTTCAAATAGGGTGGCATTCCTTATACTCAGAATAACTAAACGTTATTCGCTGAAGGTCATACAGGCATACGCCCCAACTTCGAAGTACCCCGACGAGGACGTGGAGGCAATGTATGAGGACATATCCAAAGCCATACATACCTCCAGGACTCATTACACGGTGGTCATGGGGGATTTTCAACGCTAAGCTGGGCAATCGTTGCGGTGACGAACTGAGAGTTGGGCCATTTGGTATTGGGGTGAGGAACAGCCGAGGTCAAATGCTGGTCGACTTCATGGAGAAGGAGGGACTCTTTATGATGAACTCGTTCTTCAGGAAACGGCCGCATCGAAAATGGACCTGGAAGAGCCCCGACGGCGTTACCAAAAATGAGATAGACTTCATTATGACAGACAAAAAAC
The DNA here is from genome assembly GCA_029255805.1 of Keiferia lycopersicella. Classification (NCBI taxonomy): domain Eukaryota; kingdom Metazoa; phylum Arthropoda; class Insecta; order Lepidoptera; family Gelechiidae; genus Keiferia; species Keiferia lycopersicella. The sequence continues at coordinate 18,450,924 of JARACZ010000003.1, forward strand.
GGATATTCAACGATGTCTCTGTGATCAATTCGTTCAAAACGGGTAGCGATCACCGAATGGTAAGAGGCACGTTGAATCTTAATGTAAAAGCCGAGAGATCACGTCTGATGAAGTCTACGCTCCGACCAGCACCTGCCCAAATCCAAAACCCTGAGAGCTTTCAGCTCCACCTGCAAAACCGCTTCGATTGCCTGGGTGAGTGTATCGACGTGGACGACTATAACGACAGGGTCGTGGAAACTGTCCTTACGGTTGGCTCTAAGTTCTTCAAACCCAATCGTACGAACAGAACCAAAAAAATCTCAGACCATACTTCGAGGCTCATGGAGGAACGACGCGAGATGATTCTGCAGTCGTCGGAGGATACTTCCCAATATCGGCAGCTCAATAGGCAGATCTCTAAGTCTTTGACCCGCGACATACGCCAATTTAATACTGACCGTATTAAAGAGGCAATTGAGCGCAACAAAGGCTCCAAGGTGTTTGCTAGAGATCTGTCGATAGGCCAGAGCCAACTAGCGAAGCTAAAGACCGACGATGGCAGAATCATATCGTCCAACCCCGAGCTATTGGAAGAGGTCGAGAAGTTCTATGGACAGTTATACGCGACAACATGCACACCTGTCAATAATCGGGTCGCAGATCCAAGAGCTCGATTAACCCGGCACTACACAGAAGACATCCCGGACGTCAGCTTGTACGAGATTAGTATGGCTCTGAAACAGCTAAAAAACAGCAAGGCGCCGGGTGATGATGGAGTTACGGCAGAGCTTCTGAAAGCCGGTGGTAAACCGATACTTAAAGCACTGCAGAAATTGTTTAACTCTGTCATACTCGAGGGCAAAACGCCACAGGCATGGCACAGAGGCGTGGTGATGCTGTTCTTCAAAAAGGGCGATAAGTCTTTGCTGAAGAACTACAGACCCATCACGCTTCTGAGCCATGTTTACAAGCTGTTCTCAAGAGTCATAACGAATCGTCTCGCACGCAGGCTCGACGACTTCCAGCCTCCCGAACAAGCCGGCTTCCGAAAAGGCTTTAGCACCGTGGATCACATTCATACGCTGAGGCAAGTTATACAGAAGACTGAAGAGTATAACCAACCACTCTGCCTCGCGTTTGTGGACTACGAAAAAGCCTTCGATTCGATCGAAACATGGGCCGTACTTCAGTCTCTTCAGCGGTGCCAAGCTGACTATCGGTATATCGAAGTGTTGAAGTCCTTGTACGAAAGCGCCACCATGTCAGTTCGACTTCAGGACCAGGACTCGAAACCTATCCAGTTGCAGCGAGGAGTGAGACAGGGAGATGTAATATCACCGAAACTGTTCACAGCAGCACTGGAAGACGTCTTCAAGCTTTTGGACTGGAGAGGACTTGGCATCAACATCAACGGCGAGTATCTGACTCACCTTCGTTTTGCCGACGATATCGTGGTCATGGCGGAAACCCTGGAGGACCTCGGTACACTGCTCGATGACCTCAATAGAGCCTCCCAACAAGTGGGTCTAAAAATGAACAAGGACAAGACCAAGGTTATGTCAAACTCTCTTGTTGCACCCATTACTCTGACAGTTGGGGGCTCTACTCTGGAAGTTGTCGACGAGTATGTCTACCTGGGACAAATAGTCCAGCTGGGTAGGTCCAACTTTCAGAAAGAGGTCAATCGTCGAATCCAACTCGGCTGGGCAGCGTTCGGGAAGCTACGTAACATCTTCTCTTCTCAACAACTACCGCAGTGCCTCAAGACAAAAGTCTGGGATCAATGCGTGTTGCCAGTGATGACTTACGGAGTTGAGACGTGGCCGCTAACAATGGGCCTCATAAGAAGGCTCAAGGTCACTCAAAGGGCAATGGAAAGGGCTATGCTCGGAGTTTCTCTCCGCGATCGAATCAGAAATGAGGAAATCCGGAGAAGAACCAAAGCCACCGACATAGCTCGAAGGATTGCGCAACTTAAGTGGCAGTGGGCGGGGCATATTGCTCGTAGGACCGATGGCCGCTGGGGCCGGAAAGTTCTCGAGTGGCGGCCACGGACCGGTAGACGCAGCGTAGGTAGGCCTCCCACAAGGTGGACCGACGATCTGGTGAAGGTCGCGGGAAGCCGCTGGATGCGGGTGGCGCTGGACCGATCATCGTGGAGATCCTTGGGGGAGGCCTATGTCCTGCAGTGGACGTCTATCGGCTGAGACGACGACGACGACGACCTTTAGAATATCTTATTCTAACAACCTTACATCATGCATGGCCATAAACTGACAATTGATTCCATCGATTCCCTCTAATTCGAGAGCAATTCGGTTTGTCACGGCTGACAGTCGCATTAAGGGATGCCAAATTTATCTAAATTTCGACATACCACTAACGATATTAATCCAGTCCAGTCGATATCAATATATCGATAGTATTAAAATTTTAAATAAATAAATTTAATATATTAAATTATTTAAATAAATTATTCAAACGTTACAATTCAATGACAAATTACTTACTCCGAGCTTTTGAACACAACAGTTTGTAGTTTCCAGTAAAATAATGATGGCCCAGCTTTTCTTTGTATATTCAAAAGGCCGTTTAATTATTGAATCAAATATCGATTTTGATTTCGATGTTTTCAGATTTTGTGATATTGATATTATGTATGACTGTGAAACGTATACCGATACTTTTAACTGCTGATGTATCGGTATTTATTAGAATTTTTCGATATATAGTTGCATCCCTAATCGCATTACAGCAATAACTCGATCTCTCATTGGTCGAGGTGTAATTGGTTCCATTCACTGGCATTATCGAGTTACAATCATTGGGCTTGCGTCTCGTGTAACTGAAGATGTGTGAGATCTGTATGAATGAGTAAAGAAATAAAAAACAAAAAGATACATAAAGAAAAAAGCAGTGCCTGTTGTACCCATGTTTGTTGTGTCATAAGTTGTTTAGTATATAAAAAAGGGATGGCTCTTTCGTATTTGTATATTCAGCGAGTGTTTAAACAAGGTCACATGCATACAACACGCTTGCGTTTGAATTCACCTTAAGGAAATCTACGATATCCTTAGGATGATGTCGAATACGAATGCTGCCAACTGTTGACCTGTAGGAAAATGCTCCAAACAGCCTCCACCAATCTCCAAGGGCTCCTCAAACGACAAATAAGTGCTAAAAATAATGCAAGTCTAACAGCTATCTCAATTACTGATGAGATCAGATATTATCTGTTGGTCTCGCATTTACATTATATTGTAGATTTATGTATTGTACAATTCACTTAACTAATATTCTCATAGATCTTTTAGTTAAGTACGAAGCAAGTAAACTCTACATGCGTACTTACAATTTTATATTTTTTGTACTTTTTTAGTATTGGCACTGTCTTGTCGCAACTTTTGAAGAAATAACAGAGTCCCTTCTATAGAAATTACCAAGTCCCTTGTTGAAAATTACGCTTTATAAGTACATTGCAAACTAAAAGATCCTACTTTTCTTAGTTCATATGTAGCCATTCAATAAGCAATGAATCTCAATGGCTTCTCACAGTCTACAGTTCGATATAATCTAATGTTAGTACAGAATCAGTAGATACAATCTCCTTCGATTCCATTGTGTCTATAATCGTATTAGTGCCGAGTGCAACTTGAATTAGGCTCCCTAGCTAGTGTGACCATCTACAAATATTTTTTTTTTTATTTTTGAAAAAGTAATAGAATTTGCGCTGCAAAGGGTCCCAAAAAACGTAGCGCTGACAGTAATAAACGTAGTTGTCTTAATTTGACGGTATGTGGAATCGCTCTAAGTAACACTTCATTACATTTAATACGAAGCTCGTCTTATTTTATCTAAATAACTGTAAACGAGCAAAAACAAACTTTTATAAAATCCGAATTTCCGAAAGGGCTCCAACGATCGACATAAAATTTTACATATTTCTAACTAACTCACTGATTTGGGGAAAAAATATACCAAAACCATCTTAAAAACAGCGTAAAATTTGATCAAAAATTCGTTAAGTTTGGAGTTACAAAATATTACCATGCGATTTGAATTTAACCCGAAAAAACACATGTATAGCCAATACTTTTTCTCAAACATCATCAAACTGCAACAGTTGCTTTGATAAAGTTTTGATAAAATAATCTGAAAAAACTCTACAATTATCCGAGCTTTGTTACAAATGGTCACACTGGAAGCACTTGCTATTTCGATGGACTCGGTCTCTTCGGAAAAGTTGCAACAAAAGAACTATGTGTTCCGCTGTCATAATGGAATTGCTCCTTCCGCCCGTTCGTAGTTTAATAAAATTACTTGCTCCTTGCAGTGAAAAGATGTCGTTTAGTTTTCCATTTTTAAAATCTAAGTTGAAGCTTGTTTCAGACGGCATTAAGACATTACATGTGGAACAATTTGATTTTCCTTAGAGGAAACATACTTGCTTTAGAGAGCACATTTAAGTATCGCTCCTAACAATCAGTCTCGTTTATTTTTTACGAATGTATAAATGACAATCGTTACGCAGTCACACCAGAAGTATTGCTAGTTATTAAAAATGTGTTTAAAATTTCAAACAAAGGGTTTATAGGGTGATTTGTTGACCTCTACTACACAAAGAATTTTTTTTTAATTTCAAATATCGGGTTTATTGGTGCGTTTGTGGACCTCTACTACACGAAATGTAGATTTTTGCACGTGTCAAAACATCACATCACTGATCAGTTCAGATTGTGATGCTACTACATTGACCTATCAACAAGTTCATTCCTATACATGGCCGCAAAATGAAAACAAAAACTGCTCAGCTATCAGTACAGAATAGATAAATCTGAGTGATAAATAGTTTATATGGATTTTGTCGATCGCGTAGGCCATACCAAGTAAGACAGAAAATTGAACCCTGGTATCAAAGTTTCCAAACTGCTCTCAACATTATTATGTAATATTGTCTAATATAGTAATATTGTCTATGTAATCACAGACAGCTGCTAGGACCGATGGCTTAATAATATGCCTTATGAAGCAAGGAGACCATCTTTCTTACGCATAACTAAAATAGTTCGTCCTTCAAAGTCCTAAAAACTAACAACAAACGCACAATGAGAAAAATGACTACTTTTTAGGTTGTCCACGGGATTTGAACATGGCTCCTTTGGTTCCTGAGGCGACCACTCAGACCACTAGACCACAGAAGCAGTTAGCGCTAGAGCCGAAGTTAGTTGTTAGTTCGTTATTGATTTTGTCGATCGCATGCACTGGAACGAAGCCAGCTTCTATCATCACCCAGCAATTACCAGCACATACTATCAAATACTGCCTAATCTGAACTGCTAATGATGTTTGAAGACAGTATGGGTGAAGTTCGGGAGTTTCAGTATGACGAAGTCAACGCTGCAGTTTGGAAAGTTTTGGGTTTCAATTGGAACCAGGCGATTAGAAGAATAGAATAGAATAGAATAGATGTTTATTTGGTTCTACAGTCATACACACATAATTAATTGTTGTTACAAAAAGGTAGGTACAAAACTATGAGAACAAAATGGGGACGCAGCCCCGACATCAAGTATGTATGTATGCTGCAGCAGCGCAAAAAGGCTATATTTCAGCGTCATATTTTGCTATAAAGCAAAATCGCTGATTTTCAGCTATAACCTAGGGGAAGGCGCAGGTTCGGTGACTAGCCAACAGTACGCTATTAAATTAAACATAATAATTCATGCAAGTAAAATAAAGTTAATACATGCAAAACAATATGTAAATAATAAAATGAAACAAAAAAGAAATAAGTAGGTAAGTACAAAAATTTACGTATACTGTTAATATATTATATAATATATTATATATTAGCACATATACCGCCTGAAAGCAGAATGATACAATACATTAAACTGTATATAAGTAGGTACCTATGTATACTATCAATCAGCAGCCCAATATGGAAATACCATTAACTATTCTTTTAACCGCCGATGAACAAACCGGAGGGGTGTTATAGAAATTGGTTTTTATGTTGAAAGCTTACAAAAATGACATGAAATAATGCTGATTGCTTTACTGATTTGAAAACTGGAAGTGTAGTTATCACAGTGATATTTTTTTTATTACAAAGGTAATACAAATGAAAAAAAAACAATTGGAAAAAAATCTCGCCACCGATGGGATTCAAGCCCAAGACTTGCAGGGTCTGACGTGTTAACTGCTACATAGTAATATTTGCTTCAATATATATTACATCTTCTTGTTGTGATACAATGTAACAACATTAGAAGCTTTATTATAATACTTCACCTAACTTAACCCAACCAAAGTGTTCCTCAAGGCTTCGATCAGAATTGACTATTGATTTAGCAGCCAGTGCATTGGAGGGAAGCCAACTTACAGACCTCTATCATCGCTTGGTAATTACTACCACTAAGTACGCTCCAAGATACTTTGAGCGTCCGAACTAAGCCTAGCCACAGTAAATGTAAACCTACAGAAAACGCTTAGACAAAGAAAGTAACAGCACGAATCATAGAGATAGTTGCTGCAAAGGAAGAATTTTTGGCGAGACCAACTCTTATAACCATAAGAAACTTAGGCACGGACTTCTATCATCGCTTGGTAATTACTACCATTATGTACGCTGCAAGATACTTTACATATCTCATGCTCTGAAAGTAGGTCATTACTGACAAAAAACACGACCTGTAAGTTCAACTTACAGGCGAGGTTTTAAAACTAAGCCTGTAAGTAATTTTAAATATGGAACTAGAAAAAGAACCAATAGAATTGCGACAATTAAAAAGTTAAAATCAATTTCTTCTTATTTTTAATACAAGCTGCATCAAAATTTTTAAATTTCGAACTGGCCGCTATGAAATGTGTTGCTTGAACGCAGGAATTATATTTTTAATCTGTATTTTTATAACCTCAACAAATGAGTTTGTCGAATTATTACTCAATATTACAATAACAAAAGTAAAAATGACTAATATCCCTACGATCAGAAAAATGTCCACTTTATGTTAGGATACTTTTCTTTCATAATAATTCAATATTTTTCAATCATAGAAAAAAAAGTTTTGTAGTGCAATTTGAATACCAGTCGATACAATCATCTTTTATGGATCGTTTTCTTGCATTTATCGCTTTATTTTACTCACTTTTCATTCGATATGTAAAGCAGTATACGTACCACGGATGTAACATCAATAACAACCTCGGAAAGGTACCGCCCTCGCTCCGCTCGGGCGTTAAAAAACCTCGGTTGTTATTGTTTGGTTACATGCCTAAGTACGTAATCTACTATTGAGCGTCCGAACTGAGCCTAGCCACAGTAAATGTAAACCTACAGAAAACGCTTAGAAAAAGAAAGTAGGTTTTTGACGAGACAAATTCTTTTCATTAGAAGCAACTTATACTTAGACCTATATCATCGCTTGGTAATTAGTACCACTAAGTACGCTTCAAGATACTTTGAGCGTCCGAACTGAGCTTAGCCACAGTAAATGTAAAGCTACTGCAAAAAGCTTAGACATAGTTGGTGCAAGGGAAGGATTTTTGACAAGACAAACTCTTACAATTATAAGCAAATTACCTACAGACTTTTATTATTTCTTGGTAATTACTACCACTAAGTACGCTTCAAGATACTTTGAGCGTCCGAACTGAGCCTAGCCACAGTAAATGTAAACCTACAGAAAACGCTTAGACAAAGAAAGTAACAGCATAAATCTTAGACATAGTTGCTGCAAAGGAAGGATTTTTGACGAGACCAACTCTTATAATCATAAGAAACTTAGGCACGGACCTCTATCATCGCTTGGTAATTACTACCACTAAGTACTCTTCAAAATACTTTGGGCCTCCGAACTGAGCCTAGCCACAGTACCTAAATGCAAACCTACAGAAAACGCTTAGACAAAGAAAGCAGGTTTTTGACGAGAAAATTCTTATAATTAGAAGCAACTTACAGACTTTTATCATCGCTTTGTAATTACTACTACTAAGTACCGCTTCAAAATATTTTGGTCGACCGAACTGAGCCTAGTCACAGCAAGTGTGAACCTACAGCAAAAACCTTAGACTTAGTTGCTGCAAAGGAAGGATTTTTGACGAGACCAACTCTTATAATCATAAGAAACTTAGGCACGGACTTCTATCATCGCTTGGTAATTACTACCATTATGTACGCTTCAAGATACTATGAGCGTCCGAACTGAGCCTAGCCACAGTAAATGTAAAGCTACAGCAAAAAGCTTAGACATAATTGGTGCAAGGGAAGGAGTTTTGACGAGACAAACTATTGTAGTTAGAAGCAACTTACAGACATTACAGATCTTTATTATCGCTTGGTAATTACTACCACAAAGTTCGCTTAACACACTTAGGGCGTTCGAACTGAGCCTAGCCACAGTGTAAAAATATTAGTCGAACTCATCAAACTCAAAAACATTTATTCTATGAATGATACATTTTGTTAAAATGTTATTTTCTTAAAATATGAATTGAATGACACCCACGTGTTTTTTCTTGTTCCTTTTTATTTTACTCTGGCATCAACTCCTTTAAATGCTCATAGTACTTTGATTTTACAAGCTCTAACGAGAATTGTTATTTTGGGTACCTATAACTAATATTGTTAGAAGCACAAGTTGGCACAAAAGTAATCAAAGCAACTAATGTTGCATTATGTTATTAGTTACTAAATACTGTAAGTCTTTTATTTGTAGTTTCTCTAATTGCAGATAGAGACCTGACCTCACTAGTAATGTACATGTTTTGTAACATTTCCAAGTATAATAATAGTACCTACTCTTAAATGTTTCGGTTATTAAAGTCTTATTATAATAAAAAAATATATTTTCAGCACCATCAAAACATAATACTTATCTACCTTTTCAATATTCTATTTCTTTGATACACAAAACTTGAACAAAAGTATTATTCTAACAGTGTAGTGGTAGTGGGTACAAAGTTGTTTATCAAATATAAGTTGGTAGCATAATCGCCTTAGCAGTAGACTGTTGTGTAACTTATAATTACTGCGTAGGTAGTTTACAACTTCAGCATAAAGTTCATCATTTAGAGCACAATATACAACAAAAATAACTACCTTTTAACACAATATACAATTAAAATAAGTCTTTAAATTTTAACACAAACAAAAACTATGGTAGTAGTGTCCATTGGGTCGTTAGAGGATTCGGTGTTTTACACGATAGAAATTGATAAAATACTATCATTCAAAATATCTTCTTCCGTAATACTCAGTCACACTTCTTTTATTCGTTTTAGTTCGACATAAAAGATAGTTTGGAAGAGTTGTCATATTTTCATACAACGACTTATTTTATATGTAAGTAATGATTTGAGCATTTTACTGGTAAGATATGGATTGATTACATATTTGATTAATATGGGAATATACATGGAAAATATACAATTTAGTACAAATGCATGTGAGTTCCGATTGATCGAATGTAAAGAAGATGATTCTATTAAACATACACAATTGGGGGAGGCCTATGTCCATTAATGGACTGTTGTGCCTGGTAAGGTAAGGTAAACAAATCCAACGGGACATTCATAGTTCAAAACCCAAAAATTTATCTACAGATTCATCTCCAACAATTTTATTCACAAAAACTAGATCCCATCTAGCCAAGAGAGAAGCAATCTCACAACAAAACTACAACAAAATGGAAAAATCTTATCTCATTGTACGTTTTCAATTCTTAGTACGTAGATGATCGCCTGGCCGGTATCGGACGATTATAACAATGCTGTGGGGCCAAGTACAACCACTCTCAACTACTCTGACAACAGGTTCTGATTTGGCTTACATTGCGGGATATCTTGCTCGTATCATTGCAATATTATATAAAAATAAGGAAAATGTGTCTGAGAGTTTGACTAATTCATTTATTGAGGAACAGTATTGTATTGTAACTACCTGACATTTTAGAATGATTAATTATGAATCTCACTACACTACTACATGTCACTACATGTCACTAAATGTCACTCAGAGAGCTATGGAAAGGTCTATGCTTGGTATCTCTATAATGGATAAAGTCCGGAATGAGGCCATCCGAAAAAAGACCAAAGTGACGGACATAGTCTGGAAGTGTAGCAAGCTGAAGTGGCAGTGGGCTGGCCACATTTGACGTAGAACCGACGGACGGTGGAGTAAGCGGGTTCTCGAGTGGAGACCACGCCTCGGCAAGCGTAGCGTTGGACGCCCTCCGGCCAGATGGACCGATGACTTGAAAAAGGCGGCTGGTAGCGACTGGATGGCAAAAACGGGAAATCTTGCCTTATGGAGTTCCCTGGGGGAGGCCTACGTCCAGCAGTGGACTGCAATAGGCTGAAATAGAATTATGATTCTACCTGGAAATAAACGATTGAATCCTAATACTCAAGATAGCCCAATGTTGAAGACCGATGTGGCGCAGTGGTATTGCGACTGTCGAATGCGTTCTATTATCGGAGAGTCACTCATAGAGTTGATATTTATCTCTTCGTGAATTTATACCCAGTTTGGTTTGGACATAGCAGAATAAACCAATTGTCGGTAAGAGCCTCAGATCTCGGTTGCTGTCTATGTTTATTTAGATGACGGTCGTTACGCAACCATGTCAGAAACTTGCTATTTGTAGACGCCGTAGAATTCATTACGTCGTTACAAGGCTTGCCCTTTTATGAGGCGCACAGTATAAAGACTTATCTCGCGATGGAGAAGACTTCACAAGTGTCAAATCGTATGGATTTTGACAAAACAAGTGAATAATTTTGTTTAAAGTGTAGATAAAATCGAAGTCACGGCTGCCCATCATAACTGGGTTGGTGTTACACACGAAACAATAGAAATACAGCCCGCAGTGTACGCAAAAGTGGGCATTGGTAACAGCGTAAAAAGGTTTAAAAGAACTGGCCGCCCGCCAAGTAGGTGCACGTAAGTGGCCCCGGATCACGCGATACCCAGACGGAAATCGAAAATCGATATTATAAAACTTTTATTCGATCAAATTTGAATAGACTTTAAACGGGACTCTTATGGCGCTTATAAAAGCGATATGCGAAATGAAATCATATCAGAAGTTATATCGTTGCCAAACTATTCAGTAAAGTAGATACTAAGAGAACAGGAATGTTTTAGAGGGAACTTACGAACAATTAATATGGAGCCATAAAAACTTCAATACCATTGGGCTTTACGTTGAGAGCTATTGGGCTGTACGTTGATAAGAGCAGACTTTAAAAAAATGTTTGTGTGCGAGTCAAACTGGGAAAAAACACATCAAGTGACTTTAACAACCCCATCGTGGGGCAAAGACCTCAGGATTCTGATATCGAACTTAGATAGCTAAAGCCACCGAGGCAAAATATTTTCATGGTAGATTCAGACTTTTATGATCTAAGCGCGTCTGATAAGAAAGTCATTAATATGAAGTAACCCACACTCTCCGCCTACGTTGTTCCCGCTCAGCCAGACGGGCAACGTAGGCAAAGCGCTAGGATTCGTGGGTAGACTAGTACGCATTTAGCAAGCGGGAACGTCTAAATCCGCCCTTAGGGCTTCCTCTGAAAAAGTTACACTGCTTTGAGTAGTGCTTCTGAAAGCGATACGTGGAATGAAATCGTATCGGTTATACGTTGCCAAACTATTCAGCGTAGAGATGCGTGTGATGATAAAACGCTTTTCGGCTGTTAAGCTTTAGCGGCGCGCCGTTTTCATGTTTTTATGAATACTGAAAAGATTTATTGCAGGATAATCTGCGGCCATCGACCATCGATCAGCTAAGCCTGGAGGCTGAAATTATTTTGGATGGATTTGCAATAATTGGTCCTAAATTGATGCGCTGTCAAAATAACGGGATAATGATACCTCTACTTTCTCGTTGTTCACCTGCTACTTTCGTTTTCACCAGCCATTCGCTGGCAATGTAGTTGGTACTTCAGATGTATACTACTCGTACAACAGCTACAAAATTCCACTGCTGGACGCGAGCTTCTCCCTATTGAGTAGTAGATAGTCGCCCTTTACGAAACCCACGGGTAGAAATGGATTGTTGCTAGGTAGTTTAAACCGGCACTTCACGGCACTTTTTGTACCTCTATCTAGTTTACATTGAGCTACCTATAAAGTATTAGAAGGCATCTTAATCCCATGGCAAAAATTGTGGGCTCCAATACTTCTAAGCGTGTTGAGTATGGCAATACATTCTACTAGTGGAAGGCCCATGTTCAGCAGTGGACTGTTAAGGCTGTGAAAAAATGAAATAGTTAACCTAGTATAGTAAACGTGCATTTTCACCCAATTTTATTATGCGTGCGAATATTTTAAGCCCTCGAACATTCCTGCCTCGAAAGAGTAATTAATAGGTAATAATTATAAGTTAATGAATATGCGTTGAGTTTCGGTTTTAATTCGAGCTTCCACACGGCCGCACTCGCGAGCTTTCGCATTGCATTTATCTGATCCGTGACAAATCTATCAATAAACTTTTTAAATATTAAAACTTTACCGCTTTCGTGTTCTCCTCCCCGACATAATAAAAAAACTAAACTGTAGCGACCACGGATTCGTCTGTTAGATGCAAAGAAATGTCAAATTTCTCGTACTAAAACCAACATCGTGAACCTGCGTCAACGAATGCGTCTGTCAAACAACGCAGATTCATCCGTCAACGTCAGTAGTTGATTTAGTATGAGGTATTTGGTCTGACAGATGCATGCGTTACGAATGAGCTAAAAATGCGCAGCGTCATGCGTTTGATTTGGGATACGCCTAGGAGATTCATATATTCTATTAAAAATCTTCGGCGACAGGCTGACCATCTCTTTATATTGTAATACATGAGTTTTTTGAAACGCTCTTGAATGTTTGTTTGACATCATGGCGACAGCAATAATAACTACCATATTTACGGTCATTACGATCTCCCTACCCCGAAAAGAATTTAGGAGTGATTTGTGTGTGTAAGTACAAAAAAAAAACACATTCAGCCTGATGAATTCTCGCGGAAACACTGAGCTTGCTCAAGATTCCCAAACCCTACTAGTTGCGAACCGCGTGCCTCTTGTCGGAAACCCAGCCAGCCGGCTAATTGTATGCATGGCTGATCGTTTTGTAATCATTCGTGCGGAAAACCTGTAATATGTTTCAATATCCAAACTTCGGGATATTGCTGGCCGTGTTTACACAAGCCCAAAGGCGGACCGCACACTTAGCAAACTGTCAGATCCATAGTAGAAATATCAATCCCCATACTAAAACCGCTCGACCGCTGTCGTCGCAGAGTGCGGTTTTAGTATGGAAACTGACATTTTTTAGTATGGATCTGATAGACCGCTGCGATATTTCAGCGCTCCGTCATGCGTTAGATAAGTGTGTGATCCGCCAAAGGATAGGGATGTTTTCCTACTGAACGTTCAGTTTTAGTGCGGGATGTTCCGCTTTGATTCAAATTTCAAAGTTCTATGGGGAAACGAAAAGAGAAGGATATGGCGCAGGTTGCAGATTTGATTCGGTAGGACACTCACAAAGTTGATATTTAGGTATCACTTGTGAATATTTTCCCAGTTTGGTTAGGACATTGCAAGCAGAGCTGGGCGCTGAACTTGAGAGGGTACGTTAACAAAAAAGAAGAAGGTAAACGAGACTACTTTGAAACTAAAAACATTTATTTAGCATTTGTGTTTTGGCTTTTAATTTTGGACGTTTCCAAGATTATATTCCTATGTAAAGTTTGTGCAGTAACATGGTCTAACTAAATGGTACGTAAACGAAAAACTGTACCTTATGTACTCATTTGAAATAAAAATAATAAGTAAAATATTAAATAATAATAAATAAGTAAATAATTGCTTTTTGAAAGATGATGATTTTTTTCCCTCCTACTAGGACAAAACGATTTCTTTCTTAATAGATTACACTTTATTTAGTCTAGAATTTAAAACCGCGCCGTAAATTCTCCCATTTCCTTTTACAACGAAAAATCAGTACCCAGCCGTATATTAAGTAGCGTTATGGGTACTCAGATTTCTCCCACATATTTATTTTGCCTACCTGTGCTCGATATACCTTTCTAACAGCCTATTATTCTTGAATATATTTGCGCTGGGGAGAAAGGGGTTTGGCGGCAGGGATGAGAACTTGGAAGTGAAAATCGTTTATCAACAAATTGATTTTTTGAATCGGATATGAATTGATTAAATATAAATCGATTTTAAAAAACAAAGATTAATTAGTTTATTTTTATTTTTTTATAAGATAAAGGTAAAGTACACACTGTATAGGCGGTTGAAAATCTCTGACACTAGGGTTCATGGGGTCTTTGAACAACTCAGTGTCTCACACAAAGAGAGGAAGTGAAAGAGAGTACACTTTATGCCGCTGAAACAAAATGTTACTAGGTAGCTACAATGTTGTAGTGTTGTATTTTAATTTGATGTTAAACAACGTTTGAAACAATTCGTCGGTGCGCTCACATGCTCCAAATAGTCAAACTTTTCTACTAAAAAATTCAATACATTGTTATCATTCAATATATGTTATCTTTCAATAAATTCAAATTAAAGTACTGATTATTAAAAATAGATTCCTTTTCGAAAGTAATCGATTCTTTTTCACATCTCTATTTGACGGTATTCTCGAATAAATATTTGCTGTTGTATTATCATCTAAATTGACCTAATGCATAGTGTGTACAGAAATACGAGGTTATAACGTGTATTTCAGTGGTGATTATAGATTGAACAAATCACGTGTGTTTGGAAATCCTTTTATTATTGAATGTAATCACTGAGAGCAATTTTATAAAATAAAGGAACATAATAGGTATGTTTTCTCTGTAATGCTTCTACTCTCTGTAACTATAAAAGTTACAGCAAAAGCGACTTTTTATGAAATACAAAACACTTTTTAAAAATAAAAGTTGTATCATTGTCTAAATGTCAATTTACTGGTGCACAATGTTTCTGAAGCTGAATTCTTTCAAATATTTGTCAGACCATATTTTCACATCCGCTAACGCTCTGCCTACGTCTCACGGGAAAAAAAGCGTGATGCGTGTTTAGGTCTGTCTATGTACTTACTAAATGTACTATATGTTAAAAATATAGGTTTGGTCTTTTGTTTTTTACATAGGTATGCGCATTCTCATATGCCACTTATACGACAAAAAACTTTTCTCTTTGACGTACTATATTTTTTGCTTACTCTAATCCATTCCTACCTTTATATATCCAGTATTATCTGTTAGGTACTTATTTTCTCTTGCCTTCTGGCGGATTATAAGGACTTAATAATATAAGGGAAGGAAGGAAACCCATTAAAGTTTCATAATAATCAAGGTCCCTATAGTGGGTCTAAAATCGGCGAACCGAAAATAACTGAAGCTCGAAAAATTTTATTCCAAAAGAATCAAGTATTTGAAAATTGGGCGACTATCGGTCGGTGCCCTGATAGCTCAGTTTTTAGAGCAGTTAATATTTTTTATTTTCGTATTGGGGCATGTTTCTTTTTACTTTTTCTTATTTTTCTATTCGTCAGTCTGTCAGACGATAATTGCAATTTTCATGTGAAGTACTGTTTTGATATTTGCCCTCCACAAAATTTTTTTCCCCGCAGAAAATTGTAAGTATAGTTACATGAATATTAATCATCATGCCAGTAAAGTTTTGGGTACCATTTCTTTTACACCCGGTATACCTACCTATGTAAGAATAATGGTAATATGAAAAGAAACGAGGTAACTAAGACTTGTTTGTGGTTCACATTTGTTATTGTTACCGAGAAAAAGCTCTGTTTGAACATTCTTCAGATAAAGTAATGAGGTTCTGTTTATTCCTTAACAAACAAAAATTACAATGTTTACTTACATGGTAACAATATTTAGAATAATAATGATTTTGTACAATTACTTCTAACAGCAAAATCTATCTAAATTGTATTTATTTTTCATTTATCTTCCTGTTGGTGTCGTAAAAGGCGTCTATAATACATGTAACGGACAGCAGCGTTCCCTATACGTCTACCTATAACATCGTCCGCTTGACAAGCGTGGTGAGTATGGCCATACCCCTTCAATTTGGATGAGGCCTATGTCCATCAGTGGACTGTTGTGTAGTAGTAGTCTATCATAAACATTTTATTTCAAGATTTTTTTTCCGTCTACTTTTGACGACCAATTTTTGTTCATTGTAATCGGTCCCTACTTAAGTTCCCTCTTCAGCCAAAATCCTTCTTAAAAACAAAAATAAAATAAAATTCAAAATTCAAAGTCCAGTAAATCCCAACGGGTCCTTCATTAAAACACTTCGAAATTCAAATCGTTCATTTTCTTTCCAATCGAATTCTATTGATCAGACTTCAAAGAGTCTAACGATGTATAAAATGCGACTATTGTTCACCCCGGCTTCGCTCACGGTTTTTTACAGTCGGGCCGGTAGCGATTTGGCTGCGAGATTAATAGGGGATAATTATGTGAAGGCTGGCAGTGTTCCAAGTTGCCCCGGTCTACCCTAGGGGTGGGCGGTCGACTGACCTTTCAGTGAATCAATGCATTAATGTAAGGATATCGACTATGTGCCTTCGTGTATAGTTTCCGTGTACAACTTTGACGTACATCAAATTGTACCTACCATTTATGCCGTCATGATCATGACAAAATTTGTTAGATTATTGGGTCATTAATCAAAAACAAAAGCTGTAAGCTTCAAACTTTTATCGAAAATTCTACATACTTCATTATTTTAAAATTTCTCGAAATATTTAAAATTTGAATAAATAAACAGGATAGTAAAGTAAAAGTAAGTTTTTGACGCCATCGAAACTAGAGAGACATGCATGCATGACGTTATTTTTTCGTATTTCCACCCAAAATATCGTTCAGTTGTTGTATATCATAATAGGTATTTTAGTGTTATAGCTAGCCTACGAATAATAGGAATACAAAAGAAAAAAAATACTTCCATGTTCTTACAAATCAATGAAATGTTCTTTTTGGGTTTGCATTTAAAAGAATGAAATACCAAAACCAACTGGCAGTGTGAAAAATCATCATCAATCAATCATTTTTTCCGTTTCTTTCTTCGTCGTGAGACACTGTGTCAATAAAAAGTCGATGTATCAGACACAGTAGCGTAGGTGCATCACTAGCCAAAACAGAATGGCAAGAAAAACTCTTAGCTTACGTCACATTTCTCTTATAGCCCAGAGCTAGACTTAGCGGCCATTTTGGCTGATTTCCGCCAGGAATTCTGGACAAATCCGGTTTAGGCAGCTTTGGATGAGAAAAATGTGAATTTCGAGTTAACCGTTTGCCAGAAAACCTGTCCTGTCAGGAGCAAACTCTTTTAAAGTGCAATTTATACTAATTTTCACACAATTAAATTGTTTACATTTAAATGAGTCATGACTGTAAATAACTAATGTACCGGATATCTTACTTGTTATGTTTGTGTGTTTTTGCGACGTTTCGACCCAATCGGTGGTTCTTCGTCGGGCGGAGAGTCGTGCGTGCCTATACGTCCGCGCCACGCTTTCGAATCAAATGCTTTCAATTTTCATACAGTTACTAACAAGAACCAGCATATAGATATCAGAATCAGATCTTTATTGTATTCATTAAAAAAAAAATGATGACTTTAGGCTTACCTACGTGGGTATTACAGATGTGTAGGTCAAAGGAGCATTTTTCTTTTCCATTTTTTTGGAACAGAAAATGATAGGAGCATGCGTTTAGTACTTAGGCTTTATTAGAATAAAATAAGTATGACAGTTGTAGATTAAGTCATCGGGAAAAAAGCAGGGGAATACATTTTTAAGAAATCGCGCGCAAAAAGCCAAAACCTCTTCTATTACTTTTTTTTTCTATGTAAAAAAAAATATATAGGTATGATAAAGTTCTTGAAAGACCACGGCTCCCGTTCAGCTTCAGCTTCCAAGCAAATTAACCTAACAAAACTTGAATTTAGTCTCCTAATGGCTTTCTAGTCCTGGCGAGGCGAGTCGTGAACGGCTAAGAAACTGGAGTAAACTGTAAACTTCCAAACTAACCTCTTCATCGAGTTTGAAGCTGCCTAAACTCGATCTATCTGGACGGGAATGACCACTGCTTCAGAATTTATATCGGGTCCTAGCTAGGAATAGTGAAGTTTGAAATGGAATTCTGCAGTCATTTGAATTTTCCGCGCTTCCACAGAAAACAAAAAGAAACCGTTGCCTGTAAAGTAAGTTTACTGACGATAGTTGGTGACGACGTCATCTAAAGTAAAGGAGTATCAGCATTTTCAATCAAACCTTAAATGGAACGCCTCAGGGGTAAGAGGTCAGTCGGCTCTATCAAATTATAAGACGTTGTCGTCCCCCCATTTGTACACGTAGGTGTCGCTAATGGCGACTAATTGTTGAATCCAGAAATCGAGCAGCAGCGCGTTATCTGTGAATATCTACAGTAACCTGCACTGCGCTCGGCAATCCGTCTGCTAAGCGTAGCAAGTAAGGCAATACTGTTGGAGGAGGCGCATGTCCAGCAGTGAATTTTGTGGCTCTAGAAGTAGAAATACTAAACTAGAGCATTAAAATTCGGCTCTTACAATGGTATTTTTAGAACTACTCATGTATCAACTGAATAAATCACTGCCTGGGTTAAAATCACGGCATGTACGAACTATTACGAGTATTGGCGCTTTCAAAGTTTCATTAGAGATGGTGATGATAGATAAAGATAAAGATATTTTATTTACAAGCATACACGGTACATTAAAGTTCTTAAGTAGGTATTAAATGACGTTACATTAATTCGCACATGCGTGATGCGCCAGTATTTGGCATGCAAAAATATAGCAGTGATAGTGAACCGCTAATTAAAATTACAATTTATTTGGATTTACCACAATTATGAATCTATAAAATAACTACAATAATCAATTGTAACAAATCAAAAAGCCGTTTACCAGATTACAGCTGAAATTCCACGGCAGCAGGAAGTTTATCAAGGAAGGTCTCATTTAACAATAATTTGCTCAAATCAATTTCCGATTTTAATGTTACTAGGGCTGCCTTTAAAATATCGGTTCAGCTCAGGGTAATCGGTTTCGGAAATTCAAAGTGATCAATCAAAGGAATAATGTACTAAATCAAAAAGATAAAATACAAACACTTTACATTGTTTACGGCGATCATTATTTTTATCGAATTTCATCAAATTATTTTTGTATTTTAGCATCATTTCATGATTTAAAGCAATTATATAATATCAATCACCTGGGAGTCGAACTCGGACACGAAAGGTTACATACGAGTACACATACATACATATATACATAAATACAGACATATGGACAAACGCGGGAAGTGACTTCGTTTTATACTATGTAGTTTTTTTTCCTTCTTTCGAGCGGGACACCGAGTCGTCAAACGATCCGATGAACCCTGCTATCAGAATTTTTCAACCACTTATTACTAGTAGCAGACGTCTGACTTGGTTGAGTAACGATCGCCGTCTAAGTTGTCATAACCAAGACCTACGGCTTAATGTGCCCTCCGAAAAAAGGAACCATGTTTCTTACGGATAATCAGTTGGTTCAGCCTGCACTGTCCCAACCAGACTAGGAACTAATTCACCAAGAGATAAATATCAACTTCATGAGTGTAATCGGTCGTAGATGTAGTGATACTATGTAGTGATATCTATATAGTGTTATATTGATATTTTATCGTCTTATCCCTAACTATTGTAAGTTTTACGCCGCTTTTTCCAAATACTTGGACCAAACGGTAGCTGCTGAAGAGTTGCGACTTGGTGAATAATTTACGCGTCAATTTTCCTGTTTACTTTTAGCAATTTAGGAAACGATCAGGTCGACAGACTTGGCTCCGTTTTTACGAGAAGGTAAATAAATAATCGAAAGAATTTGGTGCCGTGTGATGCCGGCTTAGAATAGCATCACCCCACATCCTTCCCGCAGGTGTCGTAAGAGGCGACTAAGGGACTCCAGAGTATTGGTGTATTACAATTTTTAGGCGACAGGCTGACAACCTGTCACTACAGTAATACACATGTTTTCTGAAGCAACCTTGGAAAATAAATCCTCAAAAATTTCAGACGTGGCTACCGCTCTGCCTGCCCCTCAAAGGATAAAGCGTGATATATGTATGTATGTATGTAAGAATTTGGTGGTGCCACTGAAGTGAGATCTTAATTAAAGAGCAAAATTTCCCAAAAGTGTGTCAGAATTTTCCATATCCTATTTTAAATTTCTTTCGAACTTTCTAATACGCCTTTTTTTGTGTAGGCTAAGCTTTGATACACTTAATTTTTAATATAAAAACATGGGCTTCAATAAGAACATCGTCACGTTATCAAAGTTTCTATTTATCGGACGTCTCACTCCGCCGATGAGTTGCGTTTCTTCATAATAAATCTTTTTGCCTTTAAACTTGTTGCTAAGAAGCGGGAAGCCAAGATACTCGTAATTTCAAGGCAATTTTGCTTTTTCTTTTAATCGGCTACAGAGTGCTGGTAATATGAAAAGAGATGTTGCGGTATTTACAGGAAAGGTGAAATTGGTTTTTAAAACTTAGTGAAATAAGGAAAAATGGAGTGTGTAATTTTATCACAGTCACGTATTTAGGAAAAAAATTAATCGTTAAAAGTCTGTATTGCTTAAAGCTTAAAGTTTGTATTAGCTTTCTAACAAAAAGTTATCTTAAAGTATTTATTCACAATTTATTGTTTCATACGTACATACCAAACAGTCGAAGAAACAATTTATCTTAGGTAAGTTTATTATTCCTCAAACTGTCAGACGCGGGGTTGGCGACTGTATTTTTACGGCTGTTTGTGCTCTGCCTACCCCGCAGATACAGGCGTGATATGTGTGTAAGTTTATTATGCGTCTTTAAAATCGAAATTAGATCTTCATGAAACAAAACAGAATCTACAATACTTCTGATGTGGCTACCTCTCAATCGACTGCTCTAACGGTAGTTAATTTACCTTCCGGGGTGATGCTATTGTCGGCATCATACGGCAATGGCATTTTAGAGCCACATTTCTTACCCCTGGTAGTAACGTCTGCTCACAATGGGAAATATCCTCATTGCCTTTTTGCCGCAGCCTCTCCCTCGCAGAGAAAAGATGTCAAGACTGCGTTCAACCCGCCGTGTAGTGGCAGGTGGCAAATATGTGAAATGGGTTTCAAGTAGTTTGGTTACTTTGTTGTTTTCTGTATCGAATAGTATCGCTTTCCTATTGATTGGAATTATAAGGTACTTTACTTAATTTACTTAACAATATTCTAGCTTAGAATTCGGAAATGAAACTTTACATTTATCGATACCATCAGAATCACCTTAAACTATTGATTTTGCGGCTCAACCAGAAGTGTTTTTAATCATCTGCCTAATTTAAATGGAATTGGTGTGTCATTTTGCTCTTACTATGAAATTTTACAAATTAGTATATAGCATCTACCATAAGTGTAACAGAGACACATGCCAACGCAAGTTTCTGCGTTGGTCCTGTGTCAACATCGATTTTTAGTATAGGGAATATGAAGTTTCCTTGCATTTGACAGACGGATGCGCTAAAAATCTGCAGCGTTGTGCGCTAGATTTAGGAACTAGGTATCAAAATTCTAAATGCCACTAAAAGTACCAAAGCAAAGAATATAAACATCCATAATTCCGAAATAAAGCTTGAATGTAATCTAAGCCAAATAGATATAATAGAAATAAAAATACACACGAGTCACGTAAAAGAAACACATCTATCCAGATAAACAAAGCAAAGAGATAAAAAGTAAATAGAACACACGCCGAACATATCGTATACGGAATACGGATGAATAAGTAAACATGAAATACAATACAAAGAACATGAATCTGGAAGTTCAAAAACAAAGCATAATATTTATGCCACATTTCTGGGTTTGACTATACTTGCTTATTTTTTATGCATTGGATAGTGATAAATTCAAAAATGACAGGGTTAAAGGCTCAACATAAACCACCAAAGAAACACGCCTTAAAATCACGCCTCTTTTTTGGTAGAGTAAAACTCCACTCTCTATTATATTTACTTCTTCACTTGCTCTTCATTCATCCACCTCTTTGAAAATTGCTACTATTGTTTACTATCAGTTTCACTTTCTAAATTGTATGCCTTAAAAACTTGTAAAAAAAATTCATAGAATACTTTGTCTCTACTATCTCATTTATTTTCGCTTTTTCTAAATTCATCCACCTCTTTGTAAATTGTTTCATATGATATTGATAATTTCAGAATTGTATGCTTAAAAAACTTTTAAAAGAATAGTATCATAGTCAGAAGTGTCAGAACATCAACATTTCAAAACTGCGTAACAGTTACTGAATGCTGTTAAACACAGATCATACAGATCACGCCTTTATCCCTTTCAGAGCAGGCAGAGCGTCAAAGGCCGTATTAAATACGGTCGCTATCGCCACTGACAAATACTGAGGGCCCTTTCAGATGATTCGTGTAGGTATTACTAAAGTTACAGATGATCAGACTGTCGCCTAAAGTTGTAATACACATGAAACCTTCGAGTCCCTTAGTCGCCTCTTACGACCCGCGGGTAAGAAATGGGGTGATGCTATTCTAAGCCGGAATCATGCGGCATATACTGTTAAACTATGCCTTAAAACCACACAAACCACATATCACTCACAATTCCATTCGGACGCGCCATATAAATCAATTATTTACGATCTTTTCTACCAACGAGCTTCCACCAATGGGGTCCGAGCGATGGACCGAGGGCTGTCACAAACAATTTGAAAAGCGACAATGCTCCCGAAGTGGAGATACACGCGATTGTAAAGGATAGGGTAGGGTTGGTATCAATGCGAGCTGTCGATATTGGCGTAGAATAAGTTGTATGAATTTGTGAAAGCGTATTGTGTCGTCGTATCTATTGAGTACTTTCCAAGGTATCATAATAAACAGAGTCACCTTATATCTTAATTCTTAAAAAAATATTGTTTTCGCCAACTGACCATTTCACACGTATTCAGCAAGGAAGAATAAACTAAATATTTCTGCGATAGGTGGATGACATATTTGTCGCATGTTTTGTTTGTTTTTTTCATAAAAGTATCTAAATTACTCGGATCGCACACTTAACGCACGACGGAGCGCCAAAATATCGCAACGGTCTCTCAGATCCATACTAGAAACGTCACTCTCCATACGCTGCGATAGCGCTGCGTCGACAGTGGATTTAGTATGGAGACTGACATTTCTAGTATGGTTTACGACAGACCGCTGCGATGTTTTAGCAGCTTTCCGCCGTGCGTTAAGTGTGCGATCCGCCTTATCCTTGTCCTTAGACTTTTTTCATTTTCCGAAAATTTACACTGACTCGATATAAAAGCTGAATAGTAATACTTATTTCAAAAAAACAAAAAAGCGAACCTCTCTAACAATAAAAACTTGGGTGCTCACTTCACAGATCCACCAGCATGATTACCAAAGACAACAAAGAAAAAATCCTTGAAAAAAAAGAAAAAAAACCATGTCCTGACTTTATTGAATTACCATTCACTGTAACATAATGATATCGGATAGCTTGATAAGGAAAACCTTTGGAAAAACCTCGAATATTCGGGATGGAGAGTGGCATGAATCATGATAAAAACTTTTTTAGAATAGTGCTCAACCTTTTCGGAATCTAGTTTCGGGATGAGGTTCTTTTTATTTGAAATTTTGGATTCGGGTAATAAAAATTTATAGTTAATATATTTTTTAGATAAGCATATTTTTGTAGAATATTATTACGTGTAAGAAACGTAAAACTGTATCAATAGAAGCTGTTGGATGGATATCAAACTTTTTGGTCAATAATAAACGAACGCTAGTTTTTCATGTCAGCGATAAGTACGGTTGTTTTATTACAGGAGATTGTTTTGAAAAAAATATTTTCAAATTTCAAGTATGGTCCATGAAATTGCAAAACTAAGGAACATAATAAATTGGAAAACAATCGACGTTAATCGTGAACATTTAATACAACTATAAGCAGAAAAAAAAATATTTTGCCATACTATCAATATTACTTTCCTGTATTCACAATTAATGAAATCTACTTAACAGGAACGAACATGCAATGAACATGAACATGCTTGCAAATGCTTTGTTTAAACAAACAACAAATACTATTTTAAAAACCAATCAAACTTCTCGTCATATTCTCACAGTTAACGAACAAAGTTTGCTGTGAAGTATTGTGTTGATGTGGGTTATTCTACAATGCTACAAATAGCCCATACAATTTAAAACTTTTTGGACTATTATTAAACATAATAGACTCATGTACTATACATGATGTCATAGATCAATAATGTATGACCAATAGTACTTGATAGTGAAACGATGTGTGATATTCAAGCGCATTTTTTTTTAGGGTCTTTCTTCTCCATTCATCCATTCCTTCCGAAATTTTACTATTATTTACTCGTTGAGAAACATAATAATCTCACAATAAATTGAAATAATACCGAGAACTAGGCTCAAAAAGTAATTATTAAAAGTACAGTAAAAGTGTATAAAAAAAACGGTCATCTGCAAAGTTAGTTAACTGTCGATAGATGAACGTGACTGCGTCATAAGAAAATACTGCTGGAATTTTTTTTGTTTGATAAATATACGCTGCCTAACGCGGAAGCCGATTGTGCCTCTTTGTCGCTCGTTCCGCGCTCTCGCTTGCATTTCAAGGTAACGCCTCAGAGGTGACGCTGCATCATAATGAGTTATGTTTTTAGTGCGTTTAGCCGGCTCCATAAAATTTCAAGACGGTGACAACGTCAAAAGTACAAGTGTAGCAAAAATTTGTAGAACTCAGGAGTGACCCCTGACGCGGCTATTACGCACACATGCGGCTAACACAGCTGTCGGGCAAGTTAGCACCTAACTTTAGGGTCCCGGACCGCTTTCTTACCGCTTTCTGGTGTTTGTTGATACGTCTGCGGTTGCTGTTTGTTCATTATACGATACCATTGTGATTGTGAACACTTAATCCAGATATAATTGAAATAAAAAAGTGATGAGTCCCAGATTGGCGATATTTTTTTGGTAAAACACTCGTAGACGTAAGCGTAGTAGTTTGCTACGACGTAGCAGAATAGCTACGTTGAACACTCGAAAATAAAAAGTACAGAGATAAAACTATTAATAGGTAGATATTCAAAGGTAACTATCGCGAAGTAGGTACCCTTGTAAATCCATTCCAGACAGATTGCGGCATATTTATGGGATTGAATGAAATATCGAATTTCGGGTGCCACACAATATTATTTATATGATGTGATATCAATTTGACATGAAGGTTAGTACCTACAGAACTTAATTTTACATTACTGGGTTAAGTTCCAGCGCTTCCAACTTACTGGATATCCAAAGGAGTAACCTTAGATTATTGAAGGTCTCGCTAGCGCTCAGTAGTCCCCTTGAGACATACTAATATGAAAACTGGAAACTGCAAAGGTAAAATAATTGTATTGTTCACGTGATTGCCTCAATTTTTTGATGGTGTTTTTAGACAGAGCGGATTCTAGTTGAGCGCTAGTGAGACCTTCAGTAATCTAAAGAAGTAACTTTACACGTGCACATACACAAATCACGCCTCTATCCCTTGCAGGGTAGGCAGAGCGTTAACAATCGTAAAATTACGGTCGTTATAGCCACGTCTGACAAGTATTGAGGGCTCTTTTCGATGATACATGTATTACCGCAGTGACAGGTTGTCAGCCTGTCGCCTAAAATTGTACTCCACATGAAACCCTCGAGTCCCTTAGTTGCCTTTTACAACACCCGCGGGAAGGGATGGGGTGATGCTATTCTAATGCGGCATCAAGGTGAAATAATTGGATTATACACGTGATTGCCTTAATTTTTTGATGGTGTCTTTGGGCAGAGCGGAGTCCTTCAATAATCTAAAGAAGTAACATTTAGGCTGTTCTTTTTCTGTCCATTTTTTCCTACTTCGTTATTTTGTGCCGACTTTCTGTTTGGCTCATCGTTTGTCTTTAGAACGCCATTCTGATGGATTTTCCGATGATAAAGCCGTTTTTTTTTTCCTCTAAGAAGGGTGCTTGGACTCTGTTGTATTTACTTTGTTTTCGCTTGGTTTTGTGTTTTAGTTTACTTTCAATATAGCTCTTTTAGTTTCGGTATTTTGTGTATCTATGTGATAAAATATTACTTTTGTTTTGATGGTTTTTTTTTTACATCGGGTTTTTATGACGTCGGCTTAGAATAACATCACTTCATTACACGAGGATGACAAAAATAAGTGTCTATAAGGAATTAATAAAGCGACTATAAGTTGCAGTAAGATCACCAAATATAATAAAATAAAAAAATAATATTAATGAATCCAGGGAATGGGCTGCACAGTCCCCGGTGAATGAAACACCTTGCACTGCGCTCGCAAATACGCCTACCATGCGTGGTAGTTATCTGAAACGCCCCTAAAATATTTTACTTTTAAGGCGCACCGCACACTTAACCTATACTAGAAATGTCTTTTTTTTTATAAGTAATAGGCCCGCATTTGTCTGCCATCTCACCTGGTGGTAAGTGGAGATGCAGACGAAGATGGTACGTGCTTGCCTAGATAATGCCTATTCACTCTTGCCTTAAAAAGGCCCAAGTTATATTGTTCCGGAAAAAGATCCGCCGGCAGGGAATTCCACTCTTTAGCCGTACGCATGATAAAAGTTGAAGCGAAACGTTTAGTGCGGATCAGAGGTATATCTACAACATAAGGGTGGAACCCCAGTCGGCGCCTCGATCCCCGGAGATGAAATGGGGAAGGGGGTATCAGGTCATGGAGTGATTGAGCACACTCTCCGAAATGTATCCTATAGAATACCGACATGCATGCTACTTTACGACGGTGTTCAAGGCTCTGCAACTTAGTCTCAACCAGTGCTTCATCTGCTATGAGCTTCTTGGCGCGTTTTTCAATGGAGTCTAAGGCGGCCAGTTGGTATTTGGCAGATCCATCCCAAAGGTGGCAGCAATACTTCATGCAAGATCGAACTTGAGCTTGATATAGTTGTAGAAGCTGTTCTGGTGCAAAGTAGCGCCTAACCTTTGAGAGGATACCAAGCTTTTTTGCTGCAGTCGTGGCCAAATATTCTATGTAGCGTCCAAAGTTCAGGTCTGACGTAAGAGTCATGCCAAGAAGATCAAGGTAGTCAGAAATCGGTATGGATACATCTCGGAAAGTCGGAGTAAGTGTGAAGGGACTCCGTTTAGTCGAGAATAGACAAGCCTGTGTCTTTGTCTACCCCCATACTAAAACAGCTCAACCGCTGTCGACGCAGCGCTATCGCAGCGTCGTCCGTCGAGTGCGGTTTTAGTATGGGAAGTGACGTTTCTAGTATGAATCTGACAGACCACTGCGATATTTTAGCGGCCCGTCGTGCTTTAAGTGTGCGATCCATCGAACTTTTGATTCAAACAAAAAAAAACAATTCAATACACTTTCAATCCAATTTTATCCTTAAAATTTTTCAATAAACTCTCATATTGGTCCGAGTGCGCGTGTTTTTGCGACCATCATACTGCAGCAAGGAACGAGCGTTTCATTTCTAAAGAAATTGGATTATGCTTCTAAGCTGCTCTTCGTATTAAATTTTTCCTTTCATGTCAAAACATAAAATTTTCTAATTGCCAGCGTGGTAAGTAATTAACCTATAGATTGGCGAATAAGTTTCTAATAAAAAAAAATATTACAGTTTTTTGTAGACATATTCGCAGTATAACCAAAACACAATTTTCGTTGTTTATTTTGTTAATAGTTTTTATCTTAATAAATCTTGAAATACTACTGCTAGACAAGGGCCTACCCCTATTAAGGGTAATTGCCATACTCACATACATACATACATACATATATCACGCCTTTATCCCTTGCGGGGTAGGCAGAGCGTTAACGGCCGTAAAAATACGGCCACTATCGCCACGTCTCACATTTTTGAGGATTGTTTTCCAAGGTTGTTTCAAAAAACATGTGTATTACTACAGTGACAGGTTGTCAGCCTGTCGCCTAAAAATTGTAATACACCAATACTCTCGAGTCCCTTAGTCGCCTCTTACGACACCCGCGGGAAGGATATGGGGTGATGCTATTCTAAGCTGGCATCACACGGCACATACTCAGCACACTTGGCAAATGGATTGGCGAGCGCAGAGCGAGACATTGTAGATGTCCACAGGGAACGCTGCTGCCCGTTCCATAGATCCATACCTTAGGCGTCTTTTACGAGACCGACTGGTAGAAATGGGGTGATGCACTGTACCTTTTACTTCTTCTTCTTGTCGTGTGGGACACCGAGTCGTCCAACGACCCGATGAACCCTAGTGTCAGAATTTTTCAACCGCCTTCTACAAGTAGCAGGCTTCTGACATGGTTGTGTAACGACCGCCGTCTAAGTGATCATAGACAGCAACCGGGACCTACGGCTTAACGTGCCATCCGAAACACGGAACCATCTTACTTACGGACAATCGGGTGGTTCAGCCAGCAATGTCCTAACCAGACTGGGAACAAATTCACAAAGTGATAAATACTTTGTGAGTGACCCACCGAGAATCGAACTCGGAACCTTCTGCGTCTAAGGCAGTCGCACTACCACTGCGCCACATCGGTCGTCAAAAACGGCACTGATCTGTGGTAAAAAAAAAATCTATAGATACTAGCTTAAATTCACGCAACATTACAACCTTACCTTACCTTTACACAACCTTGGAAAACAATCCTAAAAATGTCAGCCGTGGCGATAGCGACCGTATTTTTTTTTGCCGTTAACGCTCTGCCTACCCTGTAAGGGTTTAAGGCGTGATATATGTATGTATGTTATATTCACGCTATAATAATATGAACGGGTAGGTAGATCCTGTCCGTTGGCCGGCAATAAATTCATAACCGAGTAAGCTGAAGCGACGGGACAGCAGGTGTGGTAATAATTGGAGAACAGCCATTTGCTCCCGATAGAATTATGATTTACCGACGTATTACCTATCTGTGGACACGGCGACTTACTCCACTAGTCTGTGTAAGTAGGCAGACTATTTTAGAGATCAAAATACACTGGTTCTTCATACAGATATTTAGAGAAAATAGTATACGTTAAACCGTCAAACAGTGTGGTTCATGTGGTGCCGATAGGATTATTATTTACCAACGTATTACCTATCTGTGGACACGGCGACTTACTCCACTAGTCTGTGTAAGTAGGGGACCATTTAAGAGACCAAAATACACTGGTTATTCATAGAGATATTTAGAAAAAACAGTATACGTTAAACCGTCAAACAGTGTGGTTCATGTGGTGCCGATAGGATTATGATTTACCGACGTATTACCTATCTGTGGACACGGCGACTTACTCCACTAGTCTGTGTAAGTAGGGGACCATTTAAGAGATCAAAATACACTGGTTCTTCATACAAATATTTAGAAAAAACAATATACGTTAAACCGTCAAACAGTGTGATTCATGTGGTACTCCACTAGTCTGTGTAAGTAGGGAGACTATTTAAGAGATCAAAATACACTGGTTCTTCATACAAATATTTAGAATAAACAGTATAATATGTTGAACCATGAAACAGGTTAGTTGCCTTGGTGCCGATAGAACTTATGATTTACCGACGTATTACCTAACTGTGGACACAGTGACTTACTCTACTAGTTTGTTTAAATAGAGAATCTGTTTAAGAGATCAAAATAAAATGGTTTTCCATACTGATAAGACAGTTACTATGCATATATTGACGCCCGATGTAGCGCACTGGTAGTGCGACTGCATGCGACTTAGAAGGGACCGGGTTGATTCTTTGTGGAGGCACTCGCAAAGATATCATTTATCACTTTACGAATTTGTTTTTGGTCTGGTTAGAGCATTGCAGGTTGAACCACCGGATTATCCGTAAAAAATATGGTTTATCGTTTTGGAGGGCCTTTAGCCGTAGGTCCCGTTTTCTGTCTATGATTACTAGGTCAGTCGTTACTCAACCATGTCAGAAGCCTGCTTCTATAATAGGTAGAAAAACTCTGACACTAGGGTTCATCGGGTCGTTGCACGACTCAGTGTCCCAAGAAAAATAAAATCAGATCGTATTATTTAGTAGAAAAGAAAACAAAGCTACGCAATCCAAACAAAAAATCAAGTGTCGAGTCAATTGCCCGTGAAATCGCTTGACCATGGGTGGACCGTAATCGCTATAGAGCTGCCCACTTCCACTCTGATTAATACTCGACCTGTGACCTTGGCTAGGGATGCCAAACTATGCCAATATCGACTATCGATAGAGCTTGAGTTTCAGTGCTGCAGCGGCTACAGCGAAAGCGCAGTTCATGATGATCTAGGTGTCAAAGTGTAACCCCCAAACATCCTTTTTTATTGTCTAAACGGAAAAAGTAAAAAATGAAAAAGGATGCCTAAAATTAAAAATAAGTTAAAAGTTTGTTTGTTCATGCCAACCAACAAAGACTTTGTTCCAGTTAAGAAAGATATAGATAATTTCATTTTTAATTTGCGAAAAATATCTGAAAAAAATGTGCGATAACTTTAATCAAACTTCTTCAAAACATTCTTTTCATCGATTTCAGTTACTTCGAAAAACATTATTTACCTAATCGATATCAACGCACACCTAACACCACTACTACCACATGAGGTTAAGCTTGATAGCCTCTGGCCTCATTAAGTGATTAAATATTGAGCCGCCGGGTTATCAGATGGCAACACTGCGCCGTGGACGACTAATGGATTGAACGCAGCCGTAGCATGGCAATACTGACCATTGGGGTACTTTCATTACAGTTGGATAAATTAGATTTTGCTCTATTGCTATCTATAATTTTCTCTCGCTCTCTACAGCCCGATGACTTTTTCCTGGTGACATCAGCCTATTGAAGAGCAGTTTTTAGCAAGACGTGTATAGTCTGTAAGTTTAGGTACTTATCTTTTTGTAAACAAGCTTTGTATTAAACTCACAGTTCTGAAGTGTCACTTTCATACAAAGTGTGTTTACAAAAAGATAACTACCTAAACTTACAGACTATAGTAAAATAGATTGACACTGGCTAATTGTAATGTTAATGCCAAAAAGTAAAAGAATCGTGTGATGCCGGCTTAGAATAACATCACCCGATATCTTTTCCGCGGGTGTCGTAAGAGGCGAGTAAGGGACTCAAGGGTTTCCTGTGTATTTCAATTTTAGCCGACAGCCTGACAAACTGTCACTATAATGATACATAAATTGTCTGTAATCTGTAAATTCTGTAATCTATATTTGTCAGGCGTGGCGATAGCGAGCGTATTTTTGCGGCCGTTATCGCTCTGCCTACCACACAAGGGATAATGGCAACATATACGTACGTATGTATGTATATGTAAGTAAAAAAACAAATGACTGTCAGCGTCCTCCATCATGGCGTCCGAGGGGACGCTCATTGTAAAAATATTATAAGATCTTAAAACTACTATAAGACGTATGCACAAGTCCGGCAGAAAACGCCAGAAGGCTAGATTTACTATCCACCATCTTCAACGCATCGGTATATCTGACTAAAGGGCGTCGAACGCTATACTTCTCTTGCTATGGTCAACCCTAGAAAAAAGGTTTTTGTACCAAAAAATGAATAAGTGCATATTTTCTCAATTTTAAAACTAAACTACAGGCAAGGTCCACTAATTAAACTTTCTTGTAAAAGGCTCTTAATAAAAACAAACTCCAATTTATATTCAACAACAAAATCTAATCAAACAATAGAATATTCTAGTTCAATATTGATGAAACAAATACTAGCAACAGGTATTTTGTGTTTTAAGCAAAATATCTCGCAGTTAATCGCTAATAAAGCTAGAAAATTTTCTATTACTTCTCTCGTATCTAGTCCAGTCAATTAAAAATTAGAGAGAGTTTTGACTGTTGGAAACTATAACTGAATCAAGGGTAGGCGTTCAATAAAAATTTAAAAGTTATTTGTAAGTCATTTAATGAAGTACGAAATTACTTGATGAATTTAAGGGGTTGTAACATTTTATAACAATCTGTAATTATTAACATTTTATTAAATTTTTGTCGGGTCGTATGATAAATTCTATGAAAGCACCTTTTTAATTGTGAGTATTTAATGTTAATTATGCTATTTTATTTTATGTAATTCTACTTTAACTACGTATAACTAGGCAGATTAGACCAGCCCATAATAAACATTTCAAACGAAAGACCTACCTACTATTTACCTACGAAATCCATACATATTTTTAGGACAATTTTTTTATATACTGCATGAAGCAAAACGCAAACTGTGTCTTACATTTTTACCTTCTTTCACTAGACTATAGTCAGTGTTTTCTTGCCCGATACTGGCTGGAAAAGCTAATGAAAATGGATTCTGCAGCTCAAAGGATAAGATTTACTTTTCAAACTCCCGGCTCTTGGTAATGCTAACGATATGCCTTGGGTATATTAACTACGGCGTGTGTGGCAGTTTTTAAAGGAAAAATGGCAGGGGTATACCTCAGGGGTATATATTTTTTTCGTTATGTTTAATGATCTGTTATAACTCCTACTAATATAATAAATGCAAAAAATTGTATGTTTGTAACTTCTTGACGCAAAAACTGCTGAAGCCGGTTTAAATCCCGTAGCATCCCACAAGAACATTTTTTCGGGATAAAAACTAAGTATCTTATGTGTTAATTTAAGTTATCAAATTCAAAGTGTGTGTCAAATTTCATGAAAATTGGTTCAGCACTTTTTGCGTAAAGGAGTAATGAACAAGCAAACTAACTTTCGCATTTATATTATCAGTACGATAATCTCGGTTTGGTAAACATTTTTATAAAATCCGCAAAACACACTTTTAAACAGATATTCCATTTATACACACACCTTTATCGCCAGCTATCTATAACTATAGATAACCTGCTTTTCACTGTGCTGATCGAAACTTTCTTCATTATAGCGCGCCACTATATTTTATACCAAGACTCCAACTCAATTATATTTCTTTTTATAAGAAATCGGAACGGCGTATTCCGCGCTACTAACCACCGCGGTCCCTTGTCGGTTTCCATCCTAGAATAAATGGCGTAGAACCAGACTTGGGACTTTTACTACAAAGTCCTTACCCTCACTCACTTTGAGGCTTTACTTTGCTTTATTCTTGAAAAAAGAAACCTTGGAGATGACTGGTAGACTGAGCTTGAACGGAAAAAGTCGCTGTTAAAGGTTTTTGCCATTTTAATCTATCACATTTCGTGAAACCCTATGAAAATATCTAATGTAAAGTGTTGATTTAAGTTAAGTTGTGTTGTGATGCTAATAAAATTACATAAAAACATAGAAATATCATTCCTCTATCCCTTACGGGGTAGACAGGGTGTCTATAAACATAAAGATTTGGTCAAATCGCCACATCAGATAAATATTATTACAAATATTATTTGTGTATAATGGTGGGTTGTCAGCCTGTCGCCTAAAGTTGTAATACATGTTAAACCCTAAATTTATTCGCCTCTCGCAACTCAAATGGGGTGATGCTATAAGCATCACACAGCACTTGCAGAAAGTTCTGACACTAGGGTTCACTGGGTCGCTGGACGACTTGGTGTTACACGAAAAGAGAGGAAGCTCTTGCAGACCCCACAAAAAGACTTGTACCCAATTAATCCGACCAAGTCCCTATACCAACATGATCAATATTAATAAAATGAAGAGAGTATAATTAAAAATACAGTATAACATTAGAAATCTAATTTTGTCAACCTCAAGTCATCTCTAAGTTAATAAAACAATTGACAGAGCTATTCCAGTTCGACAATCTTATGAAATTAAATATTGGCGCTAAGTTCAGAACCTCTTTCCAGAGATCAAAGATAACTAAGACATAAGTTTTATTAGATTCTGCTTTTTAAGCAAACGGGGACCGCCTCCCATCACAGTAGAAGAAAATCGGTTTGTAATCTCGAGTAAGTTTTTGAAAAAAAAAATTACACTTTTACACCTTTCTCCAGTGAGCACAATAAAATCCCTCATATTATCATCTTGATCCGGAGAGTGTAAAATCAGGTCAGAAGTACCCTAAACCGACTAGCGTGCATGAAAAGATTGATGAATGTAGAAGAAGCTAAAAAAGTATGCCAGGAACGTAGCAAGTGAAAGTAAATAGTCGCTGCCTACCCCAACGGGGAAGAGACCTGATTTATGTATATATTATCATCTCTACATAGTAAAAAGCAAAGACGCTACCAGCGTTTTCCCTATTGTATGTGTTTAGATCTTTAAAACTACGCTACGGATTCTGATATATTTTTTAAATAGTGATTCAAGAGAAAGTTTCCCTATCATTAACATTACAATTATATATTATACATAGCGAGAATATGTCTTATTCCTACGTATAAGCGATTAGAATATTACTTTTTGGTGTGTCTGTGTAGAGACTTTGTACCTACTGCAAGTTTTATCTTCATCATATCAGCCCACATCTACCCACTGCTGAGTATAGGCCTCTTCTTTTTCTCGCCATCTGCGCCGGTCCTGTGCCTCCCGCATCCACTGTCTACCAGCAACGGTGGCTAAGTCATCCGTCCATCTAGCGGGTGGTCTGCCAACTGGACGCTTTTTTGTTCTCGACTGCCACTCTGTTACCGCCTTGGTCCACCGTCCATCTTCCCTACGAGCCAAGTGTCCTGCCCACCCCCACTTCAGTCTCGTGATTCGCTTCCCGACATCAACGACTCTTGTTCGGCGTCTTATCTCCTCGTTGCGAACACGATCCTGAAGCTTGATACCTAACATGGAACGCTCCATGGCTCTTTGTGCAACCTTCACTTTGTGCAAGCTCTCCCTTGTGAGCGTCCATGTTTCGGTACCGTAAGTGAGCGTGGGCAAGACACATTGGTTAAAAACTCTGGTCTTTAGGTTTTGTGGGATCTTGGATTTAAAGACGGCTTTAAGTTTACCAAAGGCGGCCCAACCTAGCTGAATACGCCTGTCAACCTCCTTCACCTGTGACTGCGGACCAAAGGATAAACTGTGTCCAAGATATATGTAGTCTTTAACTGCCTCAATAGGGCTATTACCGACAATTATGTTCGGTACAGTTGAGTTGCTCAACATAATTTTGGTCTTGGACAAGTTCATCCTAAGGCCGACTTTAAGTGATGCAGTGTGCAGCTCTTCTAGCATGTTTTTGAGGTCGCTCACTTTTTCAGCTATGAGTACCAGATCATCGGCAAAACGTAGGTGCGTTAGCATAGCGCCATTGATGTTGACTCCCCTCTCCTTCCAATTCAAAGTCTTCAATGCGTCTTCAAGGACATTTGTGAAGAGCTTAGGAGAAAGAGTGTCTCCTTGGCGCACACCCCGGCCTAGCTTCACATGGCTAGTAAGTTCGTGCAATTGCACACGCATTGTCGCTGAGCTGTACAGGTCTCGGAGAACACTTACGTACCTACTGTCTACCCCGCAACGATGAAGAGAATGTAACACGGCCCAATGTTCTACACTGTCGAAAGCCTTTTCGTAATCAACAAAGGCAAAACATAAGGGTCGGTTGTATTCCCTGCATCTCTCCATCAATTGCCTAATCGTGTGTATGTGGTCAACAGTAGAGTATCCACTCCGGAACCCCGCTTGCTCAACTGGCTGATACTCGTCTAGTTTCCGGGTTAATCTATTGCACAAGACTTTTGCAAAAAGTTTGTATACCTGGGAGAGCAAGCTGATAGGTCGGTAGTTCTGCACTAAACTTTTGTCTCCCTTTTTGGGCAAGATTTTTACCACCGCACTCTTCCAGGCCTTTGGTGTTATGCTTTTTTCTAAAACCTTGTTGAAGAGTTTCCCCAGGACTTTTAGCACGGGTTCTCCTCCTGCCATCAGCATCTCCGTAGTGATACCGTCCTCACCAGAAGCCTTTTCCTTTTTCATCTGATTCAGAGCAAATTCAATTTCTCGCGCTATGATTGGCGGAAGCAAATCCTCATCTATTTTCTCTGTTGGAGGCGCTCTTGGATCTGAAGGTTCTGGTGTATCAGGTTCTGCTGACTTAGATGTATATAATTCCTGGTAGAACTCCTCAACAATTTTCAGAATTTTATTGCGGTCAGTCACGATGTTTCCGAATTTGTCTTTTAGTTTACTAATCTCCTGTTTATTTTTGTTTATCTTTCTTTGGAAAACTTTCGGTCCCCTGTTCTGCTTAATTGTGTTTTCTATTATTTTCAAGTTGTGTTTTCTTAAGTCTGCTCTTATTGCCTTGTTGATGGATTTATTTAATGATAGTAGTTTACTGTGGTCTATTTGTGTATGTATGGTTAGGTTTCTTCGCTGCTCCAACAAAGATATCGTTCTATCAGAAAGCTTGTTTTCCTTTTTATGTTTCTTACCACCTATGTGTTTTTTGGTTGTCTTGACTATAATTTTGCAAAGATCATCGTTAAGCGCATCCACGTCCAAATTCTCTTCTTGCAGTCCATCGAATTGGTTTCTAAGTTCTATTTGAAACTCTTTTTGTAGGTATTTATAATCTATCTTGTCGTACTGTACTTTCTGGGATTTTATCAGTTTCTTTCTATCTGCTCGTGGATAAAGGACGAGCGTGGCTCGCACTAAACGATGATCGCTGCTAGTCTTAAAATAATTAAGAACGGAAACATCCGTGACTAAGCGCTTTTCCGAAGATATTATATAATCTATTTCGTTCTTGGTAGATCCG
Organism: Keiferia lycopersicella; assembly: GCA_029255805.1. Taxonomy (NCBI): domain Eukaryota; kingdom Metazoa; phylum Arthropoda; class Insecta; order Lepidoptera; family Gelechiidae; genus Keiferia; species Keiferia lycopersicella. Next base: position 18,487,677 of record JARACZ010000003.1, read on the forward strand.
TCTGGGCTAAGCCAAGTCCATTTTCTAGCTGGTCGTTTTTGGAAAAAGGTGTTCATGGCGAAGAGTTCGTTCTGTTCGAGATAGTTAACCAGAGTTTGTCCGCGAGCGTTCCTATTACCTAGTCCATGCATGCCTATAGACTGCTCATTGCTTATAGGAGAACCTATTTTGGCATTAAAGTCCCCCATGATCACGGTATATTTACATGGATTCTCGCTTCTGGCTTTTTCCACGTCTTCGTAGAAGGCTTCAACTTCATCATCCGGGTGGGCAGATGTCGGAGCGTAAACCTGGATTATTTTTAGGCTGTACCTTCTGTTAATTCTAACGCTAACATAGCATACCCGCGTCGATACGCTAGCTATGTTTTGCACGGCAGCAGCAAGCCTTTTATTTATCAGAAAGCCTACGCCTCCATACGTCGTTATCGTATCGTACGTTATACGTTATCACATCCTTTATAATAAAACAGTTCTGCGGATGGAAGTTTGATGAGGTCCTCTCCTTTCCGTCTGACTTCAGCTAGACCCATAATATCCCACTTAATTTTTGTCATTTCCTCCAACAATTCAGCCAATCGTTCATCATCGCCTAAGGTCCGTGCATTAAAAGTGCATTAAAGTAGTAAAGTTTTATCTTACTGTGTTCATATTTCATCGCAAGCATAGAAACTAATAAACTTAATTAATTCAGTGTTCAAATTAACTACCTTGGATGAACATTGAACTGATTTTTTTTATGTAAAAATCCAGTTCAAAAACCTGGAATTTTATAACTTGGATTCCTTTTTTGGAGATATTTCGTGGAAGCTTACTATAAACCCTCAAACCACAGTTTTTTATTCAGTTTTGAAACTCGCTAAAATAATGGAATTTATATATTGTCAGTGCTGTAGTCCATTGCCCGTATTTCAATTGTTTGCTATTTTTTGGATTTTCCAATATATCTGGCTATCGAAATAATTAGCCTGATTTCCTAGCATTTCTTTATTACGGGATGTAAGTAACATCCCTCCTGTAGAAGTTTGTATCTCACGTGCAAGAACATTTCAGATGTGTCAAATCGTATCGATTGTATCAAAACAAACGAAAAGTTTTGATTTACCTATAGGTGTGAAGAAAATCTTTGTCACGGGACGCATCACAAGCAATGATATTATATTGGATCTCAAACATACAGACTTATAAATAAGCATCACGCAACGAACAGAGTTTTACTATTTGTACCCTGCCGTGTGATGCCGGCTTAGATAGCACCACTCCATTTATTACCCGTGGGTGTCGTAAAAGCCGACTGAGGGACTTAGTGTTTCAGGTGTATTACAACTTGTAGGCAACAGGCTGACAACCTATGACTATAGTGATACACGAATTATCTCAAACATTCCTCAATATTTGTCAGACGTGGCGATAATGCTTGACGCTTTGCCTACTCGACCAGGGATATAGGCGTGATATATGTAGTATGCGTATGTATGTACCCTGATTGACTCGTTGTTTCACATAAAAAAGAGAAGGTTGGTAACTTCATTTATTTCTCCAAAACTAAACACTCAAATTGAACAACAAGAGCAAACCAAATCCAGTGAGGTTTGACAATGGATCTAATTTCCTAGAGCCAACAAACATCCGTGCGACGAGCAGGAACGCGCAATTGCCTCTTAGCGAGATGGCCTCTTCAGTCACTCGCTGGCTATTCCCCTCTCGACGTGTTCCTGCTGGCTCTGAGTTTGAACAAATTCGTTTTTTTGATGTCTTTGCCGTATAGTGCTCACGATCAAAGCACCATACAATTTCTATACGTTAAAGGTCAAAAGGGAAATCAAAGGAATGGGCAGTACCGTTCCTTGTGCATATCTAATTTATTTTGCATTGCTTATGCCAATCCGCGTACCGACCGTGGGTGGGAGTATATCAAATACCCCCCGATATGGGAGTCCCGTTTGCAGCAGTGGACTGTTGTATTAGTAGAACCCATCTCTCTCAATTTTGTTTTTATCAAGAGTTTACAAAATTTGCGTATAATTGAGTCGCATTTTCGGAAATCTTTATAATGCATCTACTTTACAATTTTCAACGAATTTACGGAATACCTCGGTACGTAAGTAACTTAATAAAGGGCAGTGCCTCGGGTCTGGCGAGGATGACCATACAGCATGTAACTTACGCTATCAATATAATATGGAATCATATTCAAATCAAGATTAATTTGAAGACTGTAGAAGTCTTATGACTCAAAATTTGACAGATATTTAATATTATGTTATTGTATTAAAATAATATTTGAATTTGCAAATAGACAATGATAGATCAATTCCAAATACAAGAATAGAAATATAGGCAGAACAATGGATGTAATTTCCAGAGCAAACAAATATAGCGGGGCCGGTACAAGCGATTGCTCTCGACGAGATAGCCTCTTCAGATAACTGGCTATTCCAGTCTATTCAGTACACTATTCGCAGTACAATTTTCTTTTTTTTTTAATGTCTACTTGAGTGAAGGTACCTAGGTATTTTAACTCGATCTAATAAATATCAAAAATATGCATCAAAATCTTTTGTGTATGTACTTTTAAAGTAATAAACATATTTACGTACTGTCAGGCTATGAGTGAGCTACACAGGGGTGCTCCAAACGAATACAAGTATTTTTATTTCGAAGTAAAATATTGATACTTTAAAATTAATTCTAATACAAAGTGACTTCCTTTACGAGAACTGATTTTCATTTTTTTTATTTATATTTAATACTGGGGTTTGACATTTCTAGTATGGATCTGACAGACCGCTGCGATGTTTTAGCGCTCCGTCGTGCGTTAAGTGTGCGACCCGCCTAATATTTCGATCCGTTTGGAGTACCACTGTGCAACTTAAGTATTCTTTCACTGTGTATACTTACAGACTTTGCGACATACTAAGTCGAGATGCCTCTTTTGAAAAAAATTATGAACTAAAGCATTAAAGCAATATTACTTTGAATATAACTTTACGTACTAAGTTTTGACAGCAATTATAATTTGATTGAAGTGAAAACGAAAAGTTTGCAAAACGGGCACTAACTAATTGATTAAAAGATTGATGAAGCATAATTTGATTTTTAAAAGTCTGAGAGAGTGACGGAACTTTTATAACTTCAAAAAAAGTTGTAAAGAACGTGCCAGGTATTCCAAAATTTGGGGTTTTTGACGACCGGTGTCGCACAGGATATTGTGACTGCCTCTACGTATAAGGTTCCAGGTTCGATTCTCGGTAGGTCACTCCCAAAAATGTTTATCTCTTTGTGAATTTGTTCCCAGTCTAGTTAGGACATTGCAGATGAACTACCCAATTATCCGTAAAAATGATGGTTCCATGTTTTGGATGGTACGTACAAGAAGGTCCCGGTTCCTGTTTATGATTAGTTAGACGGCGGTCGTTACACAACCATGTCACAAGCCTGCCACTTGCAGAAGGCAGTTGGAAAATTCAGACACTAGGATTCATTGGATCGTTGGACAACTCGGTTTCCCACACGAAAAGAAAGAGAGGATTTAGTAAGCATCAAATAATATCATGTTATGATATGGATTGACTGAGCAATTTCCTTTTGTAGTGTTAAACTTGGAATGAATGTTCTTTTTCTTCTTTAGAATCAATTATTTGCGTAAATTCAAGAAGATGTTTATGAAAATTTCTATGTTCATTATGTGGTAGCTATTTATATAAAATAAGTTATTTATGTTAAATACGTAAAAACGTGGTATGAGCAAAAACTTTTTTGCATGATATTTGCGCGCTTAATCATCGTACATTATCGGTCATCGAAAATCTTTTTCTTTCCCAGTCCCATCGATCACCTACCAAGTTCCCCAAAATCATTAAACTCCCACTAATCGCAACATTCTTCCAACTATTCGCAGTGAGTAGATTATGTCTGGAGTCACTGCAATTTGGACATTCCTTGCGTCCCCCAGCGCAGGCGTCGTCTTGGCCGCAAGCCAGCCTGCGTCCACTGCATTACGTATAGTTACTGTTATATTAGTGCGGTCTTTAGAGGCTGTAAGTTCAAGTTTCGTGAGTTCGGTTTCTGATGTTCATAATCACAGTTTGAGTTAGGATTAGGATAGAAGTTATCAGACGGACGGTATGTTTTTATCTCGTATAATCTGTCTAGTTTGTGTACACAAGTGTAAATTTCTGCCCGTGGGTGTCGTAAGAGGTGACTACGGGATAAAATCAGGGAATGGGCAGCACCGTTCCTTGTGAATTTTATCTTCAGTATCTTGCATTGCGCTCGCCAATCCGCCTGGCAAGCGTGGTGAGTATGGCAATACCCCACAATCTGGGGGAGACTCATGTCCAGCACTGGACTGTTGTGGCTGTAGAAGAAGTGTAAATTGGATAAATTTTCATAAGCAGACTATCTCCTAGTAGCCAGAGTAGCTTATCTGGCTGAAGAGCCCTCGCTACCTGCCCCGCTCCGGCTCTAACGAACCTAATGCGATACTAGAAAACGTTCGCCAGCCGAGGTTTTTATAATGATATCTCTATTATTAGCTGTTCTTGGAGCGAAAATTTATATTCGTTATTTTGTTAGATGACGTCGCTGGAATTTCTAGAAGTGTGAAAAAAAAACATAGGAAAGAGGCAATTTGACGAGATCTATTTAAGCAATCTTAGCACCTTTGCGCTATTAGCGCATATTCTACGGTTAAAAATAAAGTGATCCTATTTCCCCCTAATAGGGAATTGCTTACCTATTTAAGCACATTATTTCAATACAATCCTTTCTTTATTGAAGTATGAATAATTTTAATTACACACCTACTTTCCTGTGTGTATTCATTCATGTGTGTAAGGCCGCCTTTGCTTATAATATGGTATTTTTTTTTTGTTCCTGTATAATGTTTTGATTTAATGTGAGCAATAAAGTGGTTCTGTATGTCTGTCTATCTGTCTGCATTCATAAAGTTTGTGAGAGTATAATTTTTGAAATGATTACCCACCTATAGGTACTTATTTACTCTTCAGGCAGATGACGGTATAATCCTGTTAAACAGATGGATAGATTGCATTCAAAACTCGAATTTGGTGAATCGTAAATTTACTCTAAATCGGATAATTTATAGTCGTTTCCTAGTTATAAAATTTTTGATAATCCTGCACTTTTGTCAGTGTTGGTATACCGATAATCATGTTTTGTAAAAGAAATTAATGTTACTAGAAATTATTTTATAACTCTATATTTGTAAAAAGAGGTTTTTATTTATAGAAATGGTGTTGGTTTGTTTTTCACTTTACCATTTACAACTGCACGGTTTTATGCCCTAGATAAATTTACCTTTACCTTTCATACAATTAATGCAAAAATGGGGATAAAATAAAAGCGGGAGACAAAAAGTGTGATAAAACGCATCTCAACTGAAGGATGCTTGAGTAAGATCGTGTGCAGCAGAATTAGCGGAAGTACGTGCAACCGTTTGACGGGGCTGCCAGCTGAGAAAAATTACCTGAATAAGTAAAAAACTATTTATAGTTTGACCATAAAGAGGAGATAAAAATGAGGGCGCCACTTTCTTTGCAATCTGTCAAATTTGACAGATAACGCGTAACTATGGCAACAATTTTTCATAAAAAATGATAATTCTATTTTATTTGATTTTTACTCTTTTTGGCCAAGCTACAATTTATAAAACTCACAGAAAATCTTTTTTGAGATATAAAATTGAATTTAATTTACAAAGTTGTAACAAAAAAATTTATACATTACACCTCTTAAATTTTTGTACAAGGTTTCTTATTGAAATTTTATTCTGGCTGTAAATACTACCTAACTTTAATAAAGCAAGATGAAATTTTTATCTATGCCGTGTGGTGCGGGCTTAGAGTAGCATCACCCCATTACTGCCGCAGGTGACGTAAAAGGGACTAAGGAATGAATCCAGGGAACGGGCAGCAGCGTTTCCTGTGAATATCTACAAAATCTTGCACTGCGCTCGCCAACCCGCCTGCCAAGCGTGGTCATTATGGCAATACCCCCAATTGGGGGAGGCCTATGTCCAGCAGTGGACTGTTGTGACTGTAGCAGGTAGCAGGAAATTTTTACCTGGCAATACTTACCGCGTGCCCGGGTACTTAAGTGTGTACTAGAGTCTCTGTAGAGCACATTGTCGTCACCCGGCGTGATGTCCACTTCGTCACGTTATCTGATGCCAAAAGTCTATACAAAACTTGATTAGACTCAAGTTTAAACTAAGTAGCTGTCGTGTGATGCCGGTTTAAAATAGCATCACATCATTCCTGCGGGTGACGTAAGAGATGTCGTATCTCGAGGGTTTCACTTCGTGTTAATTTTAGGTGACAGGATACTTATTTTCTGAAGCCGTTATTTGTAAGATGCGACGATTATGTTGGCCGTTGACGCTTTGCCTATCCCGTTTGGGGTAAAGGTGTGATGCGTTGGGTGTGTTTGTGCTAAAATTGTATACTTCCTCTTCTTTTTCGTGTGGGACACCGAGTCGTCCAACGACCCGATGAACCCTAGTGTCAGAATTTTTCAACCACCTTCTACATGTAGCAGGCTTCTGACATTTCATACTAACTAACTAGTTTTGCCGTAGAGTTTTGCCCAGCTTCATTCTGTTAACTCCTAAGTTCCCTACATTATTTTTTGTTCTGAGATTACAATTTTGCCTTCTTATAAAAGTGAACGTGTTATGTGTACGTGCTGTGAAATTTCAAAACAAGACCCTAATTTCATAAAATTACTATCTACTATTCTGGATTTCAAATTTTGAGGTGATGCCCCTTACATTTCGCGACATCACGATCGTTGTGCAAAAGAGTGGAATTGTTTGGGAGGATTTATCGCAAGCGCGTGACTAACCCCCCTACCCCCCCTTTAAGGGGGGTGGGGGCCAATCCCCTTCTGTGACATGCCTGAAAGTTTGCTTTTAAATTGTGCCAAAGTCATAAGTTGAAAGACTAGCTGCGCTGCGGAGTGCCATGAATGAATAATGTGAGATTCGTTGGCGATAAAATTTTAGTTTTCGGAAAATCTAGAAATTTACGATTCTAGGCCAATTTAAAGTTCTCCTACAGTCGAAATCGTTTATCCTTGGACGTTGTTACTAACTCTACCTGCCTTCAGATCATCTGTTTGTTTATCCACTCGATCGTTCCTCTACAATAAAAATCATGAACTTATAAATTATCATCATCATCCTATATATTCACTAGCGGCCCGCCCAGCAGCAGTTAGTTCCACGTTTACTCATTTTCATGTGAAACTAAATGGTTTTCCCACCAAATAATATACAATTATAACATATTTCCTTGAATAAATCTATCTAACAAAAAACTGCGTCAAAATTTGTGTAGTTTTAAAGATCTAAACATACTTACATTCGTACATAGGGACAGACGCGGAAAGCGACTATGCTTCATACTACGAGTATCTATTCTATTCAGGTTCTTCAGTCAATCTTTGGCTGCTTGTATGAAGCGATGCTCCTCAGAAATTCCGCCATTTGTGCTAGTATAATGGTGATGATGATGAGGAAAACATGATGATTCTTAGCGGTACCACGTTACAATTACTCACCACAACAAACTCTCACTCTAAGTATTTGCCATACAATTCCAATTTGAACTGAAACGCAAAACAAACCGAGCATCGGGGCCACTTAACCGGAGCTTTCACAAAACGAGGGAGTAGAAACGCCGCTGATTTCCTAATTAAACAGAGGCAAAATAGCAGCAACAAAATGCGAATGAAAGAGGAATTTAAAAAACGCGCCCGTCGCAGCGGCTGCAGCGTACAAGCATTTTAAATAAGACAAGAGGGCGTATATATTACTAGGTGAAGGTTTTGTATGCTTTTTTTTTCATATTTTTAAATGAGATTTGTGTAGTGTAGCATTTATTGACACTTATTAATATAATGTGATAATGAGTGAACGATTGCTTGAAACATGACTTTATAATATGATTATACCAGCGTGGAGCTGGGCAAAGGCTTTCCCTCTCTGCTTCCCTAAATATAAAAAAAATACCCAATTTAACACACCTACATTTTCACTCGCACCCAGTGTTAACGACCTAACAATGACAGGTGGCGTTAGTGTGTTTCTGAAACGCGTTATCGTTTTGTTTACAGAAATAGTATATAAGACCAGTAAATAAATCATACATTGAGTAGGTAGGGTGGACCTCTTAAGTTTTCAAAATGTTATAATATTAAATTGCTGTTATAAATGCTTAATTTTTTTTTACCAATACAAGCCACGTAAAGACTGTCATTAACTGCAACTAAAAGCTACGTTTTTAAGTATTCCACAACGGAGCCCTAAAATAAATATCAAAGGCGGAATTTTTAATTACCAACCAGCAAGTGGTAATTGAGGAGTGGTCTTACTAACCTGCAATTTCCCACTTTCAGCCCCTATTTAAATATATTTTTATTTATATAAAAATCTAAAGGTCTGCAAAGATTACCCACTATAGCTAGCACAGCAGTTGCACCCGCTGGTAATCGGCTTCCTATAGGAAAACGATTTTTCCCGCATGTTTTATAGATGTAAATAAAAAAAAAAACATTACAAAACTGTTGCATTTACAAAGCAAAAATTACATTCGTGTTGCGGGCATGACTTCTTTATCTGTGGTTGCAATATTTACGAAGAAAAATTGTTATCTATGCCAGAGAAGCGCAAAAAGCGATTTCATTTTATACTATGCATTGATTGCTAACTTCACGTTGAAATTTTTTAACGTAAAATGACCCGAATAACCTTTAATAGTCTTAGATTATGAAACTATTTTTGAACCTGTAAATAAGCTAGCGAGTTGATATTTTTAGGCATATTTCAGCTGCCGTTGATCACACACCATGTAATTATCGAACGAACGGAAAACACGTAAAATATCCGACTAATTTATGCAATACAAACATCAGTCCTGGCAGAAATATTCGCACATGAATACATAGTGCCTTGGCCTCCCGCCAGAGGGCGGTACCGTGCCCCGTTTACATGCATTGTGGCGCTGGAGGAAAGTTATGGCGTGTGCGAGTTACTGTCGATACCCAAATTGTGTAGTTAGTAGCTGATCGGTTCAGGAAGTATTCTGGAGGTTGATAATGGTTTTTAGTAGCGACGAACTTTTTGCACTTTGAATGCTTTTGATATTAATCATACAGCGCATCATTATCATTCTCCTTGTCTTATACCGTTCTCTGTCGGTGTCGGCTACCTAATCTAGGAGATAAGACGTGGAATCACAGAGCGACTCGCTGACTGGCAACCCGAAGTCTAACCTGGCCCGAATCCTAGGTTAAGTCACATTCATATATTGTCTAATTTCAAATTTTATTTGAATATGGGTTTCATTACGATGTTTTTCTTTCACCGTAAGAGCAGTCAGTAAATGTACGGAAAAACACATTGATACATGGCAAGGATCAAACTTAGGTGTCACGGTTGTAAGACCGGCGTCTTAACCACTTGACCACCGACGTTCAGTAGACTCTATCAATTTTTTTAAAAAGTAGGTATACTTAGATGACTCAGTTAAAAATACCCGGAAACGAAACTAAGATTGAAATAAGATACTAATCCAGTAAACGAGTCATACAACGAAGTGAAGTCAACGCTTCCTGTGACGCAACCGCACAATAGCTTAAGATATTCCGCCCTTGATGTACGACTCCCGAGATCCGTATTATCTTGCCCACCCCTGTCTTCAACCCCTTTCGTCACAGATTTGAACTGATTTCGCAGGATAACCTTGGAAAATTTGTAAACAACTTTGATTTCATAGTCAAAATAAAACACTGTTATATACTGTTAAATTACATTCCTATTCTTTTCCTGCCATAATTGCCTATTCTATGTAATAATGGTTGAACAATAGAATGTAAAAAAAACAATTGCAAATAAAAGGTGTACCGGTTAATGAAACTGAACAAGTTTTCCCAAGGAACATAGATCGAAATATCTATACATATAATAATCTTCTATCTATACATATAATAAGACAGTAACAAGTTAGTGTTCAGTGACCCTATATAGTTTTGAGAAAACACAACGATAGCGCGTTTTAAAAGACGTGTGGCGACATCTATGAATGAGTTTTGTACGATGTTTGTGTGTTTGTTTGTGTATATGCGGAAGCATCAGGCGAAAACGACCGAACGGATTTTGAATCAAATTGTACCAAAATGTCAAGTAATTCACCGACCAGGTTATAGGCTAAAAAAAACATACCCCTAAAAGGGGGGTTGGCTGCTACACATAAAATAAGTTTGTAGGTCATGTGAATTTCATAGTGGCGCGTAGTAAAAGGATGTGTATGGGCTAATTGGACCTGAGATTGATTTCAAATTTCGAACTGGCCAGCACGTATTGTGTCGCTTTGAATAAGCGCACAGGAAGAAAAAAAAACATGAGGCCGTATTTATATTTTTAATCTGTATTTTTATAACCTCAACAAATGAGTTTGTCGAATTATTGCTCATGATTACGACAAGGAAACTAAAATCTATGAATATGTCGACGACTACAAAAATATCTCTTTAATATTGGAATAATTTTCACTTTTAATAATTCAATAATTATTACCCTCGAAAAAGTTCCGTGGTGCAAGTTGCGTGGCTAGACGATACAAACTTCATATAGGAATCGTTTTCTTTGTGCGTAATCTACGCGGGAAAATTGCAATAACTTTTTTGTTTTTAAATTTTCTCGCTAATTTGGTTAAGGCTATTTAGCCAATGTTTGTCTGGTACATGCAGTATGTTATAGGTTTTGCCGACAATACAGCTACATTATTTTCAGGGTGCGACAACTTTTTTCTGAAATATTCTTTGGAAATACTAATAAAAATTGGACTTCCCACACAAAGTGACTCAATCGGCTGGTACATTTTATATAGGAGATACATTTTTCCATATTTCTGTAAAATTTTCCTGACGAAAGTTATATTTTATACGTTTGTGCCAGACGATCAAATCAGTATCTGAGATAAGACTTTTCGTGGCTATAGGTATAAGGTATATAGGTATAAGCCGATTTTCCACAGACAGTGCTTTGTCTGGAGTGTAATTTTGGAAAACGCAGGGTTGCTCAAGACCTGCGCCACTTTTAGGGCTCCCTGACTGACACCACAGGAACTTCGAGTCGATACGTGCGGAGCCAAATTGACTGCAGGATAGACCTCTGTCACACGCGTCTAACAAAGACTCCGTTCCGGGTTTAAATGTAGATTCTGTTGTCCTTCTCCAGGGCCGCCGGTCTTGGTCAGGTTTCTCCCTCGGTTGATTCTTACGACTCCCACGGGAAGAGAGGTGCTATTCTACTTTGCCGGCAGCACACGACCTTAATTAAATAGCCTTAGGTACTTAATTAAACGTAACCCTAGCCGCGGCTCCGCCCGCGTGGAAATCGGTCATGGCATCACACAGGAACATTTTTTCGCGAAGAAAACTTTCCTATGCGTTAATCCAAGTTACCTCCTTTATGTCTGTGTTCAATTTCATGAATATCAGTTAATCAGTTTTTGCGTGAAGGAGTAACAAACAAACATATAAACTTTTGTATTTATATTATTAGTAGGAAGTAGGATAGGATAGGATTAGTAGTATGATTACTTGCTTTTGTTTTTATTTATTCACACTCATGAACTCGGTCTTCAGTCTTCCATCACAATGTCAAGAAATGTGGCATCAGTCTACTTCACGGAATTAATACTCTTGGAAGTAAATATTGCACGGTTTTAAAAAATCTGCTAATAATGGCATAAGAGGAGGAAAGTTGAAGATAGAGGTATAGAGAAGAGAACTGGAAAGCTAAAAAATCTTAGCAGGGAAAGACGACTTCAAGAAACTGAACCTTTAGGGATTCTAAAAGACTAAACACTATAAACCAACCACCGTTTTCTTACTCTTTCTTGCATGTGGAAATTGAAATTTTACGATTTAACAGTTTTTTAAATTACTTACATATAGTCTGAGAAACCAAATTTTTTGGTGCCTACCTACCAACAATTTAATATTGGCTAATATTATTTTATGGTTCTTAGAGGCCTATGTTTAGCAGTGGTCGTCCTATATATAGCTGATAAATGATGGAAGATATTTATGGCGAAACGAAGTTCGCGGGCACCAGCTAGTAAAAAAATATTTTTAGACCTCCCATAAAAAAGTACCAGCCGACCAAGTCAATTTGTTTGGGCGGGGCACACATTATGATGTCGTAATTATATTTTGACCTATGTTTCTTGGAAAAAGTTTTTCAGTTTCATGGGCTGATCCACTCCTTAAAATAATTGTTGCTATTATTTTTCTTTCGCTAAAAGTTAAAATGTTATATTTATTAGTGTCTCTCATTGCAGTTTCCGTTTTAGTTCTGGTATTTTTTTTTACTTGTCTACTAGGCCAAGTAGTGCCAAATTATTATTAATTAGTATTTATTAATATTTCATATAATATTTAGTGAAGATTTTGTACTTACTTTTATTAGTGTTTATAGATATTTATAAAGAAACAATAAATTCTTAAAACTTTTCTTTTTATTTTATTAAACTCGAATAGAACTCAAACTATTCAGAATTTCTCTTACTTAATCCGTTTAAATGGAATTGTTCCACTTCTCGCAAACTCCCACTACCTACAGAAGATCCGAGTGTCACAAAAACCTAATTTAACTCTTTAATTAAACCTTAGTTGTAATGACTTTCTGTTAAATTTAAACACGGCAGTTAAATTAATGCCGTCTTTATTGTTGGAGCTATCAATTCTTTAATCTAGGTAGAGTTTAAGTACGAATTCTAGGATTTCTATTAGGTTTGTTACACATACACATAGCACGCCTTTATCCCTTGCGGGGTAGGCAGAGCGATAACGATCGTAAGAATACGGCCACTATCGCCACGTCTGACATTTTTGAGCATTGTTTTCCAAGGTTGTTTCAGAAAACATGTGTATCACTATAGTGACAGGTTGTCAGTCTGTCGCCTAAAAATTGTAATACACTAATACTCTCGAGTCCCTTAGTCGCCTCTTACGACACCCACGGGAAAGAAATGGGGTGATGCTACTCTAAGCCGGCATCACACGGCAGGTTTATTGTTGTTATTAGGTTTGTTGTTGTTGTTAATAGCTTAAGGCACTCCACTACTCCATAGGGCTTTCAGAACATGTTGCTATTTCCCTCGTCTTCAGCAGTAAAGGGCATTATAACTGGCAGGTCGAATGACCTACTTATTAAAACGATATTTTGTATGAAAATACGAAGAGATGACCGTTATGTCTCTCTAGTTTTGATGGCGTCAAAACAATTACTTACATATTATTTTTCTGTTTATTTATTCAAACTTATTTATTACAAATTTAGAAACTTCGAATAACTGTAACTGGAGTATGTAGCAGTTTTGAACAATAGTTTTGTGCTACTTTTGTATTTTAATAGTGACCCAGTCATCTAGCGAATTTTTGCTTTACGCCATGCAATTAAGTTTCGGTTTCAAAAAGTATGATTTTTATCTGTAATGTTTTGAAAGCTGTACATGGTAATAGAAATATCATTCTCACAGAACATGTTTAAGAAGTTCTGTAAAAGTGGGGTTTCACACTGATGCCTTTTATACCATTTTTGCACCTATTGGAACGAAACCCTATGGCGCGAATATGACGACTCGCAGCAGGTTGATTTTTCTAATCATTTTCATACTTAAATCACCATCATAGCATATTTTTCGAGCTGACCAAAAAAGCAAATTAAATATTGCTTGTTTATATAAAAAATCCTTCTTCATCGTCCTAATTAGTTGTGTCTGGTAGCAATTTATAGCGTTTTAAATTATGCACAAAGGTGCTTCATTTTATCTTGGAATTGCGGCCGTTTTCATTAGCAGCCGGCTTGGAAAATAAATATAATTTAATTACTACTCGCCCCGTTTTGAGTTGCCATGCCACGTACAGCGAAGTGTTGTTTTGGTTGGTTTTTTCAAGATACCTCACAGTGTGTTACCGGAGCGTGATTGTTAACTATATCTATATCTATATGAGCAACTGTTCCAAAATAAACACATATATTAAAATAATAATGAGAAGTATATGAAGCCATATCTAGCCAACTCACGAAAAAAAATTTGCTAACCCATATTTATTGTACTTGAGTAGGTAGCGTGTGGTTCCCATAACACGTTATTTCTACCCATAGGTGTCGTTAAAGCGACTGTTGGGGCCTACAGTGCCTAACATTGAAAGTAAACTCGTACTACAATTTCAGTAGTTTATTTCTTGCTAAAAAATTATACAATCAACAAGGTAGGTATTTTTAACTAGCTAGCGCTGTGGGTATGCCAAAGAAGAGATGGCGCATCGTGCGCGCGAGCCTTATATATGACTGCCGCGGGGGGCGGCTGAGGGCGGGCGTGGTTCATCCATATTGTCCGTGCTAGGGGCGCGAACAGCGACTAATGCATGAATCTAGGGAGTTGGCAGCAGCGTTCACTGCACGCCAGTCCGCCTGCCAAGCGTGACGAAGACGGCATATACTAGATGGGGGAGGCCCATGTCCAGCAGTGGGCTGTTGTGGCTGTAGTAGTAGGTATTAAGCTTTTTATGGAATTATTTAGCTAGCAATTCGATACGAGTTCGAAGTGAAACGAAAAAGTATTTCTGTGAAATGGTAGCAAAAACTGAATGGATGCTTCAAATAAAAAATATTTTATACTTTTATATTTTAGTTCTTGAAAAGGGGAAATCGTACGTCAGGCATTGTCATATTACGATCATAGATTTTTAAAATAAAAATACTCTCTTTTGCAATGTATACAGGTGATTGTAATACCTGAATCATGGTTTATCTATAACAATATTCATATTATATGCTGTTTGATGCCAGCTTAAAGCAGCATCACCTCTTTCTTTCCCACGTGATTATCCTAATTAGCGACTGAAGGATTTGAGAATTTCATGTATATTACAAATTTATAGGCGACAGGCTGACAATCTATCATTATAGTGAGGCCCTCAAATATATTTGTCAGTCGTGACATGATAGCGACTGTCACTGTGCCTTCCCCGCTAGGTATTAAGCCGTGATTTGAGTATATATGTTTGTATTGTAATAATATTGATAACTAACCCCAGGTGTCGTAAGCGCAATTACACAAAGTCTGTTTGCCTATCCACGCCGTGTTTGCCTATACGCAACCGGAGGCGTATGGACAAACACCAGATATCGATGGCGGTTGACATCATGTAGGATCAACGGTGATAGTAAACATTGGCACTGAAAGCAATTTCCTTGACGGTGTTTGGACGGATTAAGCACAGATTATAGTTGCGTGAGTATTACGATACAATGGATGCCTACCTAAGATCTAGTTAGCGTCTTTGCCAAGACTAATCAGCCCATACAATTTACGTAAAATTTTGAGTCTTCCAAAAAAAAGCATACCAGCCGGCCCAGTCAATTTGTTATTGAAATATTTGCAGTTGTTTTTTTACAACGTGTATTTTGACAAATCTTTCCATTCACGTCATGAAATTATTAGTAAACGTCATCGCAACTAACTATCTTACTTATAATTTGTGGTAGCTGGCACATATCGCAAAATTGTGCAGTTCGTATTTTAACTTTTTAAGTTGAAGAACTCGATTTTGTTAAATGCGAAATATTATTACGGCAAATTACCTTCTAAGTTATTTTTAGTAATCAACGAAATTCACCAATTACTAGTTTTTTTTTAAATAATGTTCATGCTTAACTAAAATGCAAACGGCTAATTAGAAATTATAGTCACAGTGAAAAATAAATAAAGTACCTATTCTCTCTCTCTCTCTTCGTGTGGGACACTAATCGTCCAAAAAAGTATTGAAACATCATAATTATACGGCCAAATATCAAATTACATTTAATGTCAAAGTGTTAAAATGAGCCTACAAATACCTATGTTTATTTTTTTAATCTATCCCTACTACGCCAATAAGTCCATGGGAAAATTATCAATGTATTTGCGTGTTCTGGTAAACAGTTTGTTTGCGTTCGACCTGTGTAATCACTTAGACAACATCACATGAGTATAGCAACCCCTATTACATGTTTACTTGACACTGTCAACATTAGCCCTGATAAGTTTCAATTTAGGTGACTACGGTCATGTAACACCAGGTTGTTAACTTAGCAAAATAGTGTTTAAGAACTGAAATAAAGATTTGACCTTAAGACTGTTATTGTAGTTTTGATTTCGGCAATTATACTTTCCCTCTTTTTTTGAGTGAAAGTGAACTAATGGAAATTTTATAAACTTGTTCAGTATAAGAATATTTTGAATAATTATTACAAAAATATTTACAATACTACACGAAACCCACACTCAAATATAAAACATACAAAATCACAGCGGAATCTGGTGTAATTTGTGTTTCGCAATTAAAGAATGTACTTAAGGCGGATCGCACACTTGACGCATGACGGAGCGCTAAAACATCACAGCGGTAGAGATGTCAATCCTCATACTGAAACCGCTCAACCGCTGTTGACGCAGCGCTATTGCAGTGTCGGCCGTCGAGTGCGGTTTTAGTATGGGGAGTGACATTTCTACTACTTAGGAAAATATAATAACATCATATTCATATTGATCCTAGTACTAGCGCAGACGTATTGTTATTCAAACTACCTACTTATTATTTTCCATATAGGATTTGGGCAATTAGGCCATGTAGCTTCAGGCTTGCCTGTAGCCTAAAAAATAAATTACTTTATCCTTTACAAAAACATATCCTGAGTATTTTTTACGTAGGAAGGGTAAAGGTTTACAAACAATATAAAATTTAACGAGTAATTATTTGATGATAATGTATACTTGAAACAAGTTTCGCAATTTCAATTTTGTGTTAAAAATATTTCGACCTTACGTACCTACTACTACAACAGCCACAGAAATCCACTGCTGGACATGGGTCTTCACTTATTTTATTTGCCATAGTCACTACGCTTACCAGGCGGATTGGCGAGCGCAGTGCACGGTGTTGTAGATATTCGCAGGGAACTGTACTGTCCATTCCCTGAATTCATTCCTTAGTCGCCTACGACACTCACGGGTAGAATGGGGTGTGATGCTATTCTAAACCAGCATCATACGTCATCAAAATACCTATAGCTACAAAATATTCAACCCATAAAAACTGTTAACAGAATAAAATCGTGTCACCAACGTTAAACATTGTGGCAACTTTGTCCGCACATGTAGTGTTATTTTTATGGACACTTTTTCTTGTTTTTCGTACGTTTTCCGTTATATCAGGATAATATTTCATTTTGTTTTGTTAAACGTGCCGAGATAAAGTTTCGAGTGAGATCAAAACTCGTACACGGCTGCGATGGAATCCGGAATTGTGACGTTAGCGAAAATTGAAGTTAGGTAGAAAAGTAAAATAAAATAAAATATTACGGATTACTTTCTCGACAACTTAGCATAGAACAGCATCAGCGTATTTCTAAAAAAAAATATTTCTAAAAAGCGACCAACGGATGAATCCAGGGTATGGCCATCAGCGTTCCATGTGAATACCTATCTACAAAACCTTGAAAAGCGCGGTGAGTATGAAAATGCCCTCCAATTAGGGGAAGCCCGTGCAGCAATAGACGCTGTTGTGGTTGCAGTAGTGCACAACCTGTACAACAATGCTTTACGTAGTTTTCAAGTCTACGTTGTACCCCGTCGTAACCTAGATACCAATATTCTGATACACTATTTTTTACATTATCTTCAACTAGCTATTGCCCGCGAACTTCGTTTCGCCGACTGAAAGAACCAAAAAATTATATTAGCTTATACAAAATTACTGGTAGGTAGTCAATTGTTTGTTAGACATAGATTTTTATTGTCGTTTATACTCTGTCTGCCTTACAAGGGTTACAGGCGAGATGTGTAAACATGTTCAGGTTTTTATGGTACGCCATGAAACCTGAGTCAGAGGGAAATGTTCCATTAACGAATATCTACGTTTAATTAGCCGGCGCCTGACTTTAATTGCGTTTTAAATTGTCTCCCCCGATGTATGGTGACTGGTGTAATGGCCACGCCGCTTTAAATTAGCTTGTAAAAGCTATTTAACGGACAAAATGGACGATTTTTTTCGGTCTGTACATTGCACATGTGATATCTTGTTTTTGTCCACGTCAAAGGGCTGCTATTGGTAGTAGGCGGTTCAAAAAGTCTGATACCAGGGCTCATTGGGACCCTGGACAATTCGGTGTCTCACACGTAAAGAAAAAGTCTGAAAGACCGCTGAGCCGAAAACTTCGTGTCTTGATAATTGATTATTTCCAATTGCTTCTCCTTTCCCGTTGTTTTCTCGTGACTGAGGGTAATGACCACTGTAAGGCCTGTTCTCACACTTAACTCATAACGGGAGCTAAAATAACGCATCCGTAACGCGGTCTGTCAGATCCAAACTAGAAACATCGCAGTTGCGTCTACAGCGATTGAATGACCGTTTGTAGTATGGATCTCACAGACCGCCGCGTTACGGATGTGTTATTTTAGCGCTCCTTTGTGCGTTAAGTTTGAAATAGGCCTAATTCGCGATATTTTGAAGGGCTCTTCATGTTGGCCGAGCTTTGAGTATAGAGCCTTGGAGATTTAGGCAGGAAGCTTCTAAAATTTTGTATTTATATTTCATTTATAAAACCAAGATATACTAGTAATATTAAAAATGTACCGATGATATAAATCAACAAAATAATTATCACATTGTTAAGTACCCTTTTCTCTTGCGCAGGACCGTAATTTCTCAGTTTACGATGCAGCTAGTTTGCCGCCTCGGAACAATGATTTTTAGGAGATGCTTATGTTTTTAATGTTTATTGTGTGGTGTTGTGCTGGCGTGTGTTTATTGCGGAAGAGGAGATGAAGAATTTCAAATTGTAGGAAGTGCAAAATATGTGTGCTTGTATATTCTATGCATATTGTGGAGTGAACACGTTTTAGTTTAAAATGCTTGATGGTTTGTGCCTGAGTTTATTTCATGTCTGGTCTGCACAGGACGAACTGAAATTTCTATAATGTGGACGAACCGAAAAGTCTAAGGCGGATCTCACACTTGACGCATGACGGAGCGAAAAAATATCGCAGCGGTCTGTCAGATCCATACTAGAAAATGTAAATCCCTATACTAAAACCGCTCAACTGCTGTCTTCGCAGCGCTATCGCAGTCTCGTCCGTCGAGTGCGGTTTTAGTATGGGAAGTGACGTTTTTAGTATGGATCTGACAGACCGCTGCGATATTTATGCGCTCTGTCGTGCGTCAAGTGTGCGATCCGCTTAAAATGTGGACGGGAATTAAATCTCGACCACTTTTGTATGGATGCTCGGCTAAGGCAATCTTGTGTATTCTACTCTGGTTTAAAACTCTTAAACCTTACGATATCAAACGCACCACCTCCGGAACAGCAAGTATTTTTTGCCAAGAAATGCTCAGGCTCGTAATATTTTACATGCATATTCTGTACATGAAAAGTGAGCTCCTTCTCGATGCAGGTGGGCTGCCGTCGGTTCGCAAACATACGGGTATTGGCTCTGGCTGACCGTGTTTGCACTCAGGAATAATTTATTGTGTCTTATAAGGAGACGCGACGGTTTTGAAGGCATTCTTCGATTCTCTGTGCGGGATTCGTTTTTTGCGGGACACCGAGTTGTGCAACAACCCGATAAATCTTGTTATCAGAGTTTTTGTTGGACTCATTTATTTAAAATACATGCAAAATAATAAAGATCATTTTAGTATTTAGTCAAGATCTTGCCTGCGTCTGTATTTCCGAGTGCATATAACCTAAATCTCTTTAAGTCTAGAGTGAATAGGCATCTTCTGGGCAAGCTCGCTCCACCGTAGATCCCATCTCTGCTCTAGGGTAGTAAGAGTAAGCCCATCATAGAAAAAAAAGGATCAAGGAAGGATGTAGTCTCTGCCTATCCCTCCGGGAAAGAGGCTTGATTATATGTATGCATGTATGTTTAAATGTATGTAAGTTACAAACCGCGGTGAATGAGGAAAGGGTGGTTTCAAGCAGATTTTAGTTCAAACCCTATTAGCTACAGTCGATAATTTTAAGTGACATTAATTTAACAAGTCATCGAAAACTTCGAAAATATTTTTTATATGTAGCTTAACGCATAAAGTACTTTTGGAAACTCACACAACTGGAGCTTGAAAAAATTAAATATCTGTAGTTCAACTCCAACCAATTTTATCAAAGTTTTATTGACTTATCGTTGCATATTCCACTCTTCGATGCATAATCTTATAAAAGTGTCGAATATGAAAACATTCACGGGCGCGGATTAGCGAAACACGTTGCAAAAGTAAACCAGATTATACAACACTTCCAGATTTCGCCCGGTTATTATCAATAATTCAACGATTACGCCTTATTCGTTACGCTCGGTTTTTATTTCTTCCATTTTCGTCGCTACAACAATCACGTATGTGCGATAAATCCCAAGTTGTACGGAGGGCGAAAAAAGTTTGACAACATCTTGCAACAATAGGATGTTCTTCGCGTTTTTGCTTTTGCTCGGCAGACTTTTTCGGTGGACTGTACTGGCTGTGCATTGAGTCCGATTGTCACGTGCGCGCTTCAATGGTTGTTATAATGCTACGAATTATTCTGTACTCATTTTCCTTTTATGTAGGACCCTCTCAGAATTGTTGAATGTATATGATTATTGCGCTATGAGATTGCATGAGATCCCGCTGTGCGTGTTCTGATCCCATTTCTTTCGTTTTGTTGGCGGAAATGGTTTTTCTTTGTTGAGATATGGGTCAAACTTTTTGAAGATTTTTCTGCGTTCATGCAAATTTATTGATAGTTATAAATTATTCAATAAAAAACTTACTTCTATTACGTTAAAGGTACGTAGGTAAGGTTGGCTATCATTTAATTTAATACTAAGGTACTCGTACATATTCAATTATTTCTACTGACATACTAAAATTAAAAGGGAGATAACTTCCACTTAAAAAAAAGTATTCAAAAAACTGTGTTTAAAATCCCAGTCAACTTTTAATTCCAAAGCACCTACTTTCTTACTCAGCAAGATAAAACCCAGAAGGCACGTAAACCAAGGAAAACCCTTGCCTTGTTTAGCATACCTAGCTGAAATGTTAATCAGCGCTGAGCGCTGGTGTTGTGCAGCTCACAACTCGTCCAGCAGCTGGGTGCAAGCCAAATGCACTGCTTAATAAGCTGCTCAGTAAAAGGCACACAAGCTGAGCATGCAAGACTTAGGAAATACGCTTCTTCTTTTGAAATGATCGAAATTTTTGCGCTGTTCGAAGTTCCGACATCTTCTGAGGAATTGCGTCTTCGAGTTTTCCTTAGAGTATTCCAAATAAACTGGATATAATATTATTCTTCTAGAATGATCTTTAGGATTTCCAGTCGATAAAGTTCCCTATGGAAATGAACGCTATAGTTCGTCGCAGCTGGAAAGTGGCCAAATGAAACGACTAATAAGTACGGGCATATTTGGTACATAAGGCTTTGTGAGGTGTGGAAACTGATTTTGATGAGCACACAGGTAGATTGACAATAGCCAGTGAAAGGGGTTCAAGGTATTGTTGACTGATTTCAGGGTGAACATGGTTTTTAAATGTAAGGTGTAAAAATATTATCTGCAAATACTATTTTGAGGGGTTAAGCAGTCCATAAAACTAAATAACTTTCCACAAGGAACATACAATAAAATATTTTAGACCCTCCAATAAATTGACTTCGTCGGTTGGTACATTTTGTATGGTATTTCCAATATTTTTTTCATATTTCGACTTATGTTCCTTGGGGAAAATTTACCAGTTTTACAGACTGCTTCACCTCTTAAATATTTGCTGTATTTTTTTTAATATCCTGTTGAATAATAATTATTTAAAACTTCAACAACACAAACTGCATACAAATTCCTGGTTTTATTCACTACCCGTTCGTTCGTTATTTTCCACACATTATTTTGTTCGTTTAATTTTATAGACTCCGCTGTGCAATATATTCACGCTATGCCCCTCTTTAGTAGCGGAAATTCCTACCAAATTCCTGGTTGGTTAAAGCACGCTCTTTCGGACGCGTTCTTTATGATTTCATTATGTTGTGCTCCCAGGCTCCATACAATTAGTTTTTGTGAAGTTTCCGGCTTGTTTCGCGATATATTGGTCGATTACGCCAGACAGGTATTGTGCCTCGAGTGTCTTGTAACGAATATTTAGGCAAAAAAATTGAGTACCTAACTAAACACCATTTTCTTCGGTCTGTGAGAAAAGCGCGTATTTTTAAACACTAATTGCAAAAAAAATTTTTGTCTGGTACGGTTTACTCGCCTATTTGTTTAATGTTGTTTCATTATATTATTAGATACTGTTCGTGATTATGAAAAAAAAATTGTTCAATGGATTTATTTTGATAACTAGTTTATTTGGTGAAAAATTTCACGGAGAGCATTTTTTTGCTTGAATGTGTGTCTTTTTTATTGTAAGTTTGTCTCTCACACGCAATTTGCAATAAGCTCATAAGTGGTAAGAAGGTGGTGGACATTTTACAATTGGGGCTTAGACAAGCTTAACTTCAACGGCCGCAACAGTCCACTGCTGGACATTGGCCTCTCCCTATTGGGATGGATATTTCCATACTTACCTGACTTAGCAGGTGGACTTGCGAGCTCAGTGTAAGATGTTGCATTCACACTATTCACAGGGAACGCCGCTGACCATTCCTTTGTGAATTTCGTTTTGTACGACACCTACGTATATTATTGGGATGATGCTGTTCTAACACCACACCACACGCCACGATATCCACCGGTTTTAAAATCATTAAGCTTTATTCATGCAATTGCAGAGATCATTTTGATAGAATAGCAACAACTCGATTGATTCATAATCAGAGCCTAACGAATTGACACGCTCACTCCGCAGAATAGCTTTTGCAATTTCGATTAGAGCTGCAATGAATACTAGTTTCGCCGAATACCGAATAGCTTCCATATTCGTGAAAATAGCCGAATAGATATTCAAAGACTAGACAGAGAGACTGATAGGCGGATGGCACACTTGACGCCCGACGGAGCGCAAAAATATCGCAGCGGTCTGCCTGATCCATACTAGAAACCTTCCCATACTAAAACCGCTTAACCGCTGTCATCGCAGCGTTATCGCAGTGTCGTCCGCCGATTGTGGTGTTAGTATGGAGAGTGATGTTTCTAGTATGGATCTGACAGACCGCTGCTATATTTTTGCGCTCCGTCGTGCGTCCTATGTTCTTCCAGTTACGACATAGTTTCTGCGATAGACGAGATTTAAGTTTGACAGATGGCATAAAAAATTAAATTTTCTTCAAAACCTACAACATTTCTTTCATTCATTTAGCGTGATTATGTGAAAAGTTTCAAGGAGAAATATGACTAAGCCTTTCATTCATAGGGCTTCCATGATTAGACTAGGTATTAAATTTTAGAGGTTTAGTTTCATAGAGGAACAGGTTTTACAGGTGAAATCTTGTAATTAGCTATAAGTTTTTATATTTCTTTTTAACTAATGTTTTATGTACGCTGTAAGTTCCAGAGAAACCAAAAATAAATTGAAATTGTTTTTTTAGACGCACATAAAATAGTTATTTATTCATTAGAATAAAACTTAAATAGGAAAAGTTTTAACTCAGACTTTAATGTTTTTTTGCCTGACTATAAAAAGTGGCCGCAAAACCCGAATACCGAGAAGTGTCCGTATATTCGTTGCATCTCTAATTTCGATTGTGAGCCGCTAACGTTTTTGTTCCAGCCGATTGGGGTCGGCGGTTGATAAATAAATTTAGTTCCCAGTGTTTGATATTTCATTCCGTATTTGAACTTTCGACCGCAGTCGAAATTTTGAGCTGGCTTTCTCGAATTAGGATCGAAATACATAGTTTTCGTGATTGAATAATCGAAATAAGTTTCCGTTAATGAATCATACTCAGGTGATATTTGACTCAGGATGTAAGGACATTAACGCTAATATCAATCGTTGATCTCAAAGAGTATATTTAAAGAATCTACTTCTCATACAAAGTTTGCCAGCATTTTATATACACATATGACGCCTTTATCTTGCAGGGTAGGCAGAGCATTAATAGCTGCCGGTTTTAGTATGGGGATTGATGTTTCTAGTATGGATCTGACAGGCGCATATAGCGCGCAGCGTTATTTTTGCGCCAAAGTGTGAGATAGGTAGAAAAATGAAAAACGCTCTCGTCTTATCGTGAAAAAATGCATAGAAAATGTTTAATCATGTAGAATAAATACAAATATAAATTCCAATTATCTTTTTATATTGACAACAAAACTTATTGCCTTATTTTTGGTCTTTCCCAGGAGGAGCTTCGTGACAACCTTACTGTCAGCGTCATGAACTTCGTACCAACCCTGGACGACGACGGCAAGTCCATCACCTGCAAGGCTGAGAACCCTAACGTGACAGCCCTGGCGATAGAAACCTCCTGGACTATTAGTGTTGTTTGTACGTACATGATATCATTTTTTAGAAGAGTAGCAAACTTTTTACGCTGCAGATATTTTGTGAAAATTTGATGGCATCAAAATGAAGCTAGTTCCAAAGTTTATGGTGTACTTTTGTGTTTATTTTCTACATCAAGAGCCCTCAAACTACAGCTGATTCTACGCTAACAGCGCTGTAGCAAAATTGCTACGTCATAGTAAATTGGCGTATTACTACAAACTACGGTTTATCAACAGTCAAGTCATTTTTTAAACAAATTTGTTGAAGTTTCTGGCATAAGTACAATAAGTATTCTTTCTTTTTAGATCCCCCCGTAGTGAATCTAAGGCTGGGCAGTTCGCTAGCAGCCGGCGACATCAAAGAAGGAGACGACGTCTACTTCGAGTGCCACGTCCGAGCGAATCCGCCCGCTAGGAAGCTATCCTGGCTTCATGACGTAAGTTTACTATAAGTAATTACAGTAATCTCCATGACGACCGATGTGGCGCAGTGGTAGTGCGACTGTTTGTGACGCAGGAGGTTCCAGATACGATTCTCCGTGGGTGGCTCACAAAGATGATATTTATCACTCTTTGAGTTTGTTCCCAGTCTGGTTAGGACATTGCGGGCTGAACCACATGATTGTCTAAATAAGGTATAATTAGCGCGAATTGTACTTTAAATGAATTTTCCGTAGTTATTTTATCTCCTTACTCCGGTAGGGTTAAAGGCATGATAAGTATACATGCACCACATAGGTGTACGTATGAAATATTTCTACATAATGAAGTCAAAGGTAAATCAAATCTAACCCCCCCATATAAATCGAATACCTATCTTGAATATCTATCTATTCATAATGTGTATACCTATAAATGTATGTATTGAATTTGCTTGTACGTGTCGCGGGAAATCGAAACATTATCACCTACTCTACTATTTTATTATGTACAGCTGTTATTTATGTTATATTATGTTAATTTTGTTATTGTGAACGAATTCAGTAGACATAGTTTGATTGAACAAGTGTAATGAGATCAAATTGATTGTTTGTCCAATCCCAAATCATCAAAGCGTCTTTCTCATCTCAAACACGAAGTTTCTCGGTTCACAAGAAACTTTATCGCAGAACTTAATCACTGAAATCAGCATTAACTAAGTTACAGGTGGTTCTCATACTTAACGCACAACGCAGCGCTATTTAAGCGCATCCGTAACGGCGTAGCGCATGCGTCTGTTAAGAAGGATAAATTAAATCTCATACTGAAGACCGTTAACTTAGGTCGAACGCATGAATTTGCGTCAACGGATGCGTCTTTTAAACAACGCAAGTTCACCCATAGGTACTCCGTCAACGTCAGTTTTTAGAATGTGGAATCTAAAGTTTTCTTACATCTAACAATAATGCGCTACAAATACGCAGCGTCGTGCGTTAGATGTGGTATTCGCCTAATTTTCAAACTCAAATAGATACTGGAAAGCAACTCGCCAAATAGTTTCAGATATAATTTGAATCGGTTCGAAATTAATTAACTTCATCCAAACAAAGATTTACCTTGGCAAGTTCAAACTTTCGCGGGATTCAGGTGAAAATCGAGAGCAACAATTTGGAATTGGCTTAGCGAATCTGTGGCTAAGGCAGATCTCACACTTGATGGCCGCTAGCAAAAACAGACAGGTTGTTGTTTTCCGTGTAAGACACTGAGTCGTCCAATGACCCAATGAATCCTAGTGTCAGAATTTCACAATCGCTTTATACAAGTAGCAGGCTTCTGACATGGTTGTGTAACGACTGCCGTCTAAGTAATCATAGACAGAAACCGGAACCTACGGCTTAGCGTGCCATCCGAAACACGGACCACCTTTCTTACGGACAATCGGGTGCTTCAGCACGAAGCAATGTCCTAACCAGATTCGGAACAAATTCACAACGTGATAAATATCAGCTTTGTGAGTGACCCATCGAGAATCAAACCCGGAACGTTTTGCGTCAAAGGCAGTCGCACTGCCGCTGCGCAACATCGTCTTGTATCAAAGAAACTGTATTAAACACTCCTTTCATCAAAAACAAAGTTTCTTTCGTCAAAAACACTGGTTAGATAAAATACAGCAAATTCTCGCGCAACAAGAAATAACACAAAGGTGAGTAAGAACCACCTAAAATTTGTGGTAAGGGAAACTAGAAAACGTAGCTCTAGTCTACGCATTTCCAGGCTACGACAGGCAGCGCTGTCAAATCACACGGAACAAGATTGTGTGCGGAATTGCAGCAACAAAGCCGTACCGGTAGTCCGCATTTTACTCTCTAAATCCGTCGCCGAATGCGAAATGACGGGGAATTATTCGTGCGCACGGAATTTAGCCACCGACACACAATTTGGTAACAAGCGCGAACGTTTCCAGTTCAAACTGTTGCTAGTGACATGTCTCTAGATACTGAATGGAGAAATTAAAAGCGAGACGATGTGCCAACACATGTGTTTTTATATAGTATTTACAAGGTCTAAAAGATATAACGAAAGTAGCAACATCCTACTTATATTATAAATGCGGAAGTTTGTAAGTTTGTCTGTTACTCCTCCACGCAAGACACGCTGCTGAGCCGATTTTTATGAAATTTGGCACACAGATAGAAGATAACTTGAATTAACATAATATAAATGATAGTTGTTATCTCGAAAAAAAATTCCTGTGGCATGCTACGGGATCAAAGCCAACTTCTGCGCGAGCGGAGGCGCAGGCCCCCACTGGTACCTACTTTTATTCATTCAATTTTCTTTTCTTATTTATTTATACGAGATAAAATTATAAAAAAAACTTTAACTTACATTTTCAACAGAAAAACCTGAATACTTATATAAACCTGAATACTTATGAATACCCTCAAAAGCTCTATTTGTCAGAAGTGGCGATGGCGGTCGTTTTCACTCCGCCTAACTCGCAAGAGATGAAGGCGTGATATGTGCATGTGAAAAAACTCTATGAACACAATAGCTCAACATTAGTATTTATAAAAAGTGTCCGAAGCCACAACACACATAATCCACTCTCCAACGTTGATAAAATGTAACCCGTTTAACAGTATTTATTATACTTTTCCTACAATGTAGCTTTAAGAGACTTTCTGCCAATGCGTGGCGCCATTATAACTTTGAAATTCAAACGTTAATTACCGGATATCCTTTTTCATCATATTTAAATCTATGCATACTGAAAGTTCTTCAATAATTTTAGAGATAAGCCTTGTTGGTATATTTTATAACAAAATTTTAAGATAAATAAGCTTTCCAGTTTATTTTCAAAACGAAATATTACTTTGTATCGTGTTCACCCTTCTTCTTCGAATGTACTCGTAGCGGTTAGTACAGATACTTTGTCGGACCAATAAGTGCTCTATATCTTTGGACAGTAAATGAATTATACCGATATGATATGGTATAGAAATATTAGAAGCCGACATAAAAGGCTGCCGTTGATGATGTCACCATCGTTGGCCTCGTACTTTTGTGACAGACGATTTAGTCAGTGTCTGAGGCAAGACTTTTTGTATGGGTGACTGGAAAATTTATGCATTCCTTTCAAGGGATGAACCAGCTCATGAAACTGAACAACTTTCCCCATGGAACACAGGTCGAAAAATGAAAAAAAAAATTTTGCCCACCCATACAAAATTACCGACCGACTAAGTCAATTTGTATGGGAGGACCAAAATTTTTTTTTATATTTCGACCTATGTTCCATGGGGAAAGTTGTTCAGTTTCATGAGCTGGTTCATCCCTTGAAAGAAATGCATCAATTTTCCAGTCACCCTTTATAAGCCGATACGGGAGCGGCAGACTTTCCGCACACACTACAGGTGAAGGTAGAATTGTAGACTGGAACATGATGATGTCATGGAGCAGGAAATGTTTACGCGCTGGTGGCGCTAGTTTCGTTTGGCAGCCTCTAAAAGGAAACCGGGCTGCGTTGCGGTCTGCGGCCGGCTGACGGGTGAAGGGTTATCCAGCACGGAATATTGAATATCTTTATACAGATACGGGTAGTTTGAGACTGAAATTTCGTAGTTGCTCTTTCGAGAGCCAAGAGAATTGCGGGCTATATTACGAGTACTTGAATTGGTAGGTTTCATGTTACTTTTTTATCTATACGTAAGTAAATGATGATCTTTTTCTATTGATGATGATGATAGGCCATGGCGACTATTTTGTTTTTTATTTGTAAATACAATCAGCTGATCGGGATTATGTACGGGAAATCGAGTTTTTTATCGTTACTGGTAGAGTGCAAATCATGGAAACTGGTCAATTTTCCCCTAGTAACATATGACAGGAATTATAAAAAATTTTTTTGTTTCCCATAGTAAATGCAGTCAAGTGAACGCGATTTTGGATGGGAGGTCGAATTTTTTTGTGTCATATTATTTTCCAAGGGAAAGTTGTTCAGTTTTGTGGTATGCATGCACCCATTGGTATTCGGAGGTCTGCTTTGTCCCTTACACTCGGTACTAGCCTCAACCAAAATGCAAATTTATGCTCTCGTTCACTTGGGAAGGCCTTGACTTTGTCTCTGCATTCCATTATTCCTCTATTAATTGGTCTTTATTTGGCTACTGCTATAATGTACTTGGTATATCAACTGAATTGCGAAAACATACCTATCCTATAAAGTTCTGAAATAGGTCTTATTTCATTCTGTTTCACTTTCTACAAGGTAATGCCTTCAGGGAGTACCCAAGGCCACTCCCGTACGACCTAAGACTACCAATGCGATTGTACTCGCTTTGTTATTAATGGTCTCTTTTTGCTGGAGATAATGTTAGTATGTTTCTAGAACAGTAGGTACGGGTCGAGCAATGAATACACCTTACGATATTGACAATTAATATGACAGTAAATAAAAATCTGTCATGAAGAACTGTCATATTCCCTTATCCCGTTCTCTGTCGGGGTTGGTAGGGGATTTAACGTGGAACCAAGTTTTTATACAGAGCAACTGCCATCTGACCTCTACACCACAAAAGATAAACTGGCCCGAATCCTAAGTTAAGTCAAATTCAAATATCATCTAAATTCAAATCTTATTTTCAGAATATGAAATACAACGAAGTAAAATGAAGTCGCTTTTGCCTTTATCTGTCTGTCTGTCATGAACACTGCTGACTCCTCACAAATCACACACCAAATTTTGATGCAGTTTTTTTATACACAGAATGATAAAAAAAAAGGTTTGTTCTTACATTCCAAAAAGCTTCTTCCCACGATAAGCACCGGGTACTGCCGCACGGCGGGTCGCTAGTTTTGAACTAAAATATTAATTTGAATATTGAAATTTAGAGCCAACATTAATTTAAATTTTCTAAGAACCGGCGGTCCTAGAGCTTAGCGATCATCATTATTCTGAGAACATGATTCAGATAGGTTGTTCTTTAATTGTTCCGAGAAAAGGGATCACAGCGAGGGATGAGCAAAAGTGATTATTTAAATAGTCGATTTTTTTATCAAAAACGCATAATCGAATTTAATTATAATTAATCTATACTTTGATTTTATACCTACGTCACTGTTTCTTCTTCTTTGCGTGTCGAGGCGAATCAAACCTTACGTCACTTGAAACTGTGTAAACCTTTCTGAATAGTATTTAAGTTAGCAAAAAGTTTTAATTCATCAATATATATAGGTATTATCCGAGTGGTGCCGGCTTTGAATAGCATCACCCCATTTATACCTGTGAGTGTCGTTAATGACTAACGGAGGAATCCATAGAACGGGCAGCGGCGTTCCTTGTAAATATCTACAATATCTTGCACTGCGCTCGCCAATCCACCTGCCAAGAGTGGTTAGTATTGAAATACCCCCCAATTTGGGAAGCTCATGTCCAGCAGTGGACTGTTGTGGCTGTAGATCCAACATATCCTTTTCATAACAAAAAACGCTGTTTAAAGCTTCTATGCGTCGCGATGCGGAAAGTCCATTTCCCGGAATGTCCACTGCGCTAAGTGTACACAATCTGTTTGAATATGCACGGATAAGTAGAAAACCCGACGTCAACGTTCTAACATCAAACGCGGAACACGTCAAAAACAACTGCATTCAAAGTCCAGACGAGTAAGTGGGTCGCCCAACAAAAACGGATAACAATACAATACGCGATGAAAACAGAAAAAAAAAACGAACGCGACCATGCGTGTCGCTATCCGTGTTACAACGAGCGACTGATTGCCCCTGAAAGGGTGAAGCGAAACAAAACAAAAACAACAAACAAAACAAAAAAAGAAAACACAACTCTGATTAAAACAGCAAGCGCCAGTACAAAGTGATTATCAGACCGTGCTTTGTCATCTATTACTTTAAGCGGATCGCACATTTAACGCACGACGGAGCGCTAAAATATTGCAGCAGTCTGCCAGATACATACCAGAAACGTCACTGCCCATACT
Source organism: Keiferia lycopersicella (assembly GCA_029255805.1). Taxonomy (NCBI): domain Eukaryota; kingdom Metazoa; phylum Arthropoda; class Insecta; order Lepidoptera; family Gelechiidae; genus Keiferia; species Keiferia lycopersicella. The sequence continues at coordinate 18,518,625 of JARACZ010000003.1, forward strand.
AAAACCGCACTCGACGAACAAGACTGCGGTAGCGCTGCGTCGACAGCGGTTTAGTATGGGAATTGATATTTCTAGTATGGATCTGACAGACCACTGCGATATTTTAGCGCACCGTCGTGCGTTAAGTATGCGATCCGCCGGTATCTACCCTCGTTGTTGGACATGGATTACATTGTTAATGCAAAGCCTTTGTCAGCATTTGTGTGTTCAGTCAGCGACGGATGATTTCCCAATTGATACAATAAGCTGGTTCTCATACGCCAGCATAACTTTCCGGTTTTTTCCGAATTCAGAAAACGTAGGGAATCCATATAAATATACTAAAACTAGATTATGCGCATCTATCGAAGATATGTACATGTCACCGCATCTATCAAAGATTCGCTAGATGTATGAGTCATCAATAAAATACAAAAGTAGTACCTACGCTTAAAACAATTGTCTAAAAATTCTACACACTCCATTTATAGTTTTTCGAAATATTCAAATTTGGAATTGAAAGACAGAAATATAATATAAAAGTAAGTGTTTTAATGCCAGTTAAACTAAGGAGACATGACGTCAACTCTTCGTATTTTTATACAAAATATCGTTTTTAAAAGTATCTCATTTGACCTGCTAGTCATATCATGCCCATTGCTGCTATTAAAGAATGTCATATTTGCTATCACAAATCACAGAATTTTCTGGTGTGTGTGCAAGTCATCTATACTGGAAGCATTGGTCGAAATATAACTGAATTTGGAAGGCACTTCCCACATGAGTTGCTAATTTTTCACTAGACTGTGTGGTTTGTGTCATTGTCTGAAAATTCTAAATAGACGGGTTTGTGTATTGTTTTGGCACAAAGCTGTTTTGCAGAAGTTTATAAATAATTCTTATTTATTATGAAATAAGACATTGCTTGAACCAACATGCGCATTGCACAGTCATTATCACAATTTAACATCGAGTTTTAAATTCAAACAGCGCCATCTACCGCAAACGCCCTTGAAACTCAGATACTCGCTACACACAAAAGATCAACACGTAACGCAACATGATTTCAAGTTTCTAATGGGATTTTTGGATCGCAATCAGCAATCGGGGCACGTCCTGTACCGTCTTCAGTTACACCGTTACTTACTAGCTCCGCTCAGTCCGCTCACTCCGCTCACTCCGCTCACGTGCTTCTAAAGGGGTTATCTGATCTACCGAGCTCAGCTTAGACGTTTCTTTGCTTAAATTTAAAACAGTGAGATACATTTTTGTTCTTCTTATCTCGTTGCTCTTTTCCATTGACCTCGTTTTGGATTCCGCGCTTTCGCTCGGAGCTTTGCGATGTTTTTTATGAGTGCATTTTTGGTTGAATTAGTGGAGTCTTCTATTATTTTTATTTACGGGTATATTATTATTCTGATAAAAGAAATGAAAAATATAGATTTGAAACTAGGCATCTAGTCTCCCTTTTCGTCCGACGACCCGATGAACCCCAGTGGCAGAATTTTTCGACTAGCTGGTAACTATCTAGAGCTATCTAGTTAACTGGTAAAATTACCTAACAGCTTAATTTAATTCGACACTAGTTGGTGCCCTCGGCTCCGCTCCGCACGCGTGGAAATTGGTTTTAATCCCGTAGCATCCCACCGAAGTATACCAGGATCCCACAGAAGTATGCAAGTGAAAGGAAACAGTCTCTGCCTACCCCACCGGGACAGAGGCGTGATTTAATACGATGTTAATCCACACGTTTTTTTTTTTATAACAACTTTCTTTCGTGTTAATCCAAGTTACTTTCTCTACATACATACATATATCACGCCCTCATCCCCGGCGGGGTAGGCAGAGCGCTAACGGCCGCAAAAACACGGCCACTATCACCACGTCTCACATTTTTGAGGATTGTTTTCCAAGGTTGTTTCAGAAAACATGTGTATCGCTTTAGTGACAGGTTGTCAGCCTGTCGCCTAAAAATTGTAATACACCAATACTCTCGAGACCCTTAGTCGCCTCTTACGACACCCGCGGGAAGGATACGGGGCGATGCCATTCTAAGCCGGCATCACACGGCACTTACTTTCTATCTGTCGGTCAAGTGGCAAAAACCTTCAATTTTAATTATGGACAAAATCTTTACATTGATACGCTGTAAAGATAAATTTAAGAGTCTGCTAAGAAGAACATAACAAACAATGTGTTCTTGTACGTACCGAGTAAGTACGACACCGAAAAGCCTGACATAACCACAGCAGATTGTTTAAATTGCAGAAAGCGTGCCATAATAAAAGCCGCAGCGAATTCGCGGTGTCAGTGCGTATGACGTTTCCCTGGCTGATATATCCCACCCTCAGAGCAAAGATGTGTTGCAGATAGAACCCTAGGAACATGAGTGTGAAGCCGGTAGGTTTGGAAAGTGCTGAAACATGACTAAATGGCATAAACTTAATTAGACTAATACATAAATAAATAAATAAATCAGAGTAATATCACTTTTTTATGATTGCGCTTGATTCCGCTAGCTGCAGGAGGCTAGGTTAGGTTAGGTTAGGTTAGGTTAGGTTAGTAGAAAAGCGATCAATGAGGTCAAAATGTTCTGATAAAATGAAATTGTATTTTTGCTCACCGAATCTGAAGATGTGTTTTTCTGTGAATTTTGCAGTAAGTTGAGTCAGTTGTGCTGTGTTAAATATGATAGACAAGAACGTGTAGGCAGTGGCATAGCAGGTGCTATGTTACAAGGTCTTTTATTTAAAGTCTGGAAAAGTTGGTTGCGATGACTTTTTGCCTCGTGCGTTGCTCTGAGGGTTTCCTCTGGGATTCTCCCTTGCTCTCCTTAACCACGCACCGAGCTCTTTATTCCACCGCCAGGCCAATAACGCTGCCGCACCGCACCGCGGCACATTCCCAATAATTTTTCCTCTTTTTGTCCGCTTTAAACATCGCACCATTTGTCCGGCTCTCGACGACACGCGTCATTGTTTTATATGTGATTGTTTTTGAAAAATTGCTCCGCATAGCGCCACGATACCCTCGAATTAAACCGGCGAAATTTACTACCGCCATTTGCGAAACGACACGGCTTTTTGTCGTCTGGATTTTATAAATTTTAATTGATGTTCCTGGTAGGTAATTCGTGTTTTTACGCTGGATGTTTTAATGGGTGGGGTAAGGCGAATCCCACGTCTAATGCACGACGCTGCGAAATTTTAGCGCATTCCGTAATGGATGTCTATCTGTCAGCTGCAAGTAAATTACAAGTTCCTTAAACAAGAAACTGACGTTGACGCAGTTCCAACGCTTACGCCAGTTTCATAGCCACAATAGATCTGCAAAGGTTGCAGCGGCTATAGGTCTTCTTAGGACCAACCCCTGCTCTATTTAATAATAATAAAAACTACATCTATGTCAACATGGTGTCAACAGATGCCTCTGTCAAACAACGCAAATTCATCCATTAGTGCTGCATCAACGTCATTAGAAATGAAAAATTTTGCTTCACTCAGACGCATGCGTTACAAATGCGCTAAAATAGCGCTCCGTTGTGCGTTAAGTGTGAGAACCGCCTAAGCGAGGAGGCGGTCATCTCGAAAGAGGGTCAGTTAAAAGCTTTTGGTGACAATGTTGGTCCACTGTGCCTTAATTTTTCGTTATTAATGCGACATTAGGCGACGCGGGAGCGGAGGGATGCATTACCTTCAACGCTGAATGGAATATTTGCATAAACATATCCCTGGTTTTAGACATTACGCCAAACTCCTATTAAACGTCCTGACCGGGAGGGTTTCTAATGGGTTTTGTTATTTTGTTATTGCTCGATTGTTCTAGAACCATACATACGCCCCACGCCTTTATCCCTTGCGAGATAGGCAGAGCCTGGACGGCCATAAAAAGATGGTTTTTACAAACTAAATATTATGCAACTTGTTTAACTGCGTAGTTTAGTGATTTCTCAGTTAGTCTCTGACTTTTCATCTATACTACTCAATATTTAATACGAACTTGTGAAAATTAAAAAAAATCACATACACTTTTTTAACGCTAACCTACGCTACAAATTCTCATAAAACAGTAAGTTATCTAAATATTCGTCGTGCACATTGACAATTTTATTTTAATACCATTCACAAAAACATATAAAAGTAATAACACAAAACAAAGCCCGGTAGAAAATACAAAAGGAACCATTTAAGAAACAATCCAAGAAAATACGGAAAAGAAAATCCCGAGCTCTATATCCAGAAAATTCTTTTATACCTCAAACGTACTCCCCATCGGAGTCCAACTGAAGTCGTAGTCTCTAACAGGACAACAAAATTTACCTTTATAACTCGGCAGTCTGGTTCCTTAGATATTCTGTTCTCCTGGTATTTTTAGAGCACCTGTCTCGCGGGAGGCGTCGGGGACAACAAACTAGTTTCATTTGCTAGCTGCCGGCGTACCCCTGGAGACTGCTGTGGCCTGAAATACCTTATACCTGTAATAGTTGAAGCAGCCTTGCCATAGGAAAAGTGAGGCCTTGGAACAACGTGAACGAATCTCTAAGGATTAGGTCATGAGTCCCTACAACAAACCAGATACAAAAAACTTGCCCTAAGCAATTAGGCCCAGGTACAATCAATTAGGATAATGTCACAACTGTGGTCCCTACAGCGCCATGTTGGGCCAAATCAATGACAACAGGATGACGAGTAATTTTGGCCCTTGTGTTTTCTACAAAACATTAAAAGATACTACTATCAAAAAATACTAACTATACCTGCGCAACTATGTAGGAGCTATGAAAGAGAAGAATGCCTAAAATTATAAAAAAAAAACACACACTTACACACACACACACCTACACACATTAAAATACACATTCTACATGCATAGAAAAAAATTAAATCGCTAATAAAAAAAAATACCCTTTAAGTAGATTAAGTAATATCTTTATATAAATACTAGTTTTTAACTTTTAATTATTACTAAGTTGATAATTTTATATAAGCCCTCTCACTTATTTGCTATACCCTACAGCCCTACTGTATAAAGGGTTTCATATGCTGGAAAATATGTACCTCCAACACCTTATGTACCATATGATTCGCAATAAAGAACATGAATATGAATATGAATATGAAGATATTGGTACAATTTAAGGCTTCTTCTTCTTTTCGTGTGGGATACCAAGTCGTACAACGACCCGATGAACCCTAGTGTCAGAATTTTTCAACCGCCTTCTACAAGTAGCAGGCTTCTGACATGGTTGTGTAACGACCGCCGTCTAAGTGATCATAGACAGCAACCGGGACCTACGGCTTAACGTGCTATCCGAAACACGGAACCATCTTACTTACGGACAATCGGGTGGTTCAGCCCGCAATGTCCTAACCAGACTGGGAACAAATTCACAAAGTGATAAATATCAACTTTGTGAGTGACCCACCGAGAATCGAACCCGGGACCGTCTGCGTCAAAGGCAGTCGCACTACCACTGCGCCACATCGGTCGTCGAACAATTTAAGGCTAAGAAACAATAATACAAGACAATAGTACTTTTGTTGCTGTTTAATACCTCAGTGTAGGCCAGCGACCAAACAAAGTTTTATTGCGTTTATGACTGAACGCATCCCAAAAAATACTACGATATTTAGCTTCTTTAAGTTTTTCAAAGAGATCCTTCTAAGAAAAACATTATTTTCTCTTCGCCTCGGAAACCGTGGCATAAAATAGTTGGGTTTCCCATTCTTGTTCTGAGCGTTCGGTGTGAGCTGTGTTGGGGTAGGTCGTAAACAATCTAGAGCTTTTGAAGCGCTGTGGCTTTGTACCTAATGAGGTATATTTGCAATATTTTTTTAATAATGATACCAATGACAAGAGCGTCGTCAAAAAAGTGAAGGTGGGATGAGCTCAGAGAGTTTGAACCTAACTGACCCCAATCATATGCTAACTGAGAAGTACGGAAGAAGAGAATGTGATACTACGCATCTGCACCATCACGTCTGATCATGGTTATTTTTGTACCATGTATTGTATGTCCAAATTATATAATGTACGAACAACGCAAGAACATACTTTAAGCATTTTGAGTTCTATTTAATAATTTAGGCGGCGCAGGTACAAAGCATGCTTCCCTTGGCGCAAATGCGTATCATATATTAGAGAGGGGAGGCCTTTTCCTAGCAGTGGGACATTCTAGGTTGAAATAATAATAACAATAAGGACTGGCGGCCTTTCCAGTCATTCGACAAACTCTCGTTTTCCCATGGGAATAAGATGTTTTCTCGGCAGTCAGTGCAGTACAAAAGCGGCTTTATTACATACTATTCATTGATTGTTAAGTTTACTTACGTATCTAAACTAGGTGATCAATTACGGATAGACAAAGTTGACCTGTTGTGTTTTGTTCTCAATGTTATGTCCTTTGTGTTCTAAGTATTGTGTACAATAAACGGTTAAATAAATAATAAATAAACATGACTTATAATTTATTACGTAAACCAAAGGGGTCGTTGGACGACTCAGTATCCTATAACGGGAGCAAATATTACACAGGGCGAACACTGTATAAATGAGTAGGTTCCTTCCCTTAACAGCCTACAACAGTCCACTGCTGGACATGCGCCTCCCCCTATTGGGGGATATTGCCATGCTCACCACTCTTGGCGTATTGGCGAGGGCAGTGAAAGATGACGCATTCACAGGGAATGTTGCTGACCATTCCCTTGATGATTGTCTCTTATACGCTTCTTACGACACCCATAGGTGAAAATGGAATAATGCTATTTTGAACCGGGACCACACATGGTAATGATTTAGTTACTATCAAAAAAAGTATTTTTTGTAGAATAATAAATTATTGTAGTTTATTTAAAAACCCTCCTAATAATATTACCAGTAGCGTAAAAAGATAATTGAATCTTTTGTTCTCTCTGTGGCTCTGAATTTGGTTCTTTTGTTTGTTTCTTCAAAAAGTTTAATGAATACGCAAAAAAATCCTGATAAAAGAGTTAAGAGATCTTTGAAGATGTCCTTCTTATTAATTAAGGACATTTTAGGCTATTCCAATAATAATCAATCGAAAAACGTTCTAACTATCCATTGACGCATATATTATAGCATGACGCATATAACATACATTAAAGCATACGAGTTAAGATTTAAAATAGCTATAATAGCTGAATACATGTATCTAGATACTTTTAGATCTAGAGTTGGAAAACGAGAAATAAATTTCGGCCTCCTATACAAAGTAAGTCTAGTGATGGTGAATTTTAGAGGTCGTATGACAGGACAAAGTTATATTAAATTTTCCAACACTTATCCCATATAGAAATTTGTTTGGTTCGATGTCCTAAATAACGTCCACAATTTAATGTTTGTTCTTCTAAACATGGTGTATATCTAAGTATAAGTAGGTATGTTTGTTCAAATTGCAAATACAACTATAAAGGCAAGCTATACCTAGGTATGAGTAGGTATACACACACAAATCACTCCTTTATCCCTTGCGGGGTAGGCAGAGCGTTAACCAAAGTTAACGCTCTGCTTCCCCGTCGCAAAGTTACGGTCGTTATCGCCATGTCTGACAAGTATTTGAGGGCACCTTCAGATGATTCGTGTATCACTGTCGTGACAGGTTGTCAGCCTGTCGCCTAGAGTTGTATACGTGCTAATACACATGAAACCCTCGAGTCCCTTAGCTGGTTCTTACAACACCCGCGGGAAGAATTGGGGTGATGCTATTCTATGCCATAACACGGCCATGAGTAGGTATGCCTGTTAAAATCAGATGCTCTTCTACTCCCGCCTACCCACAGACTGGGGCTATTAAACGAGCCGTCAAAATAATAAGACAGCGAATAAATCGTGCATCTTAAGCCATCGTAAATTCCAGGAAAATTTATATGTATTATAATCTGTACAATTCAGGGATGCGACTTTAGTAACAAAAAATCGATTTTGTAATAACCGGGCAGTCAGGAAAAAACGATAAAAAAAATTCAATTGAAAAAATAAAGATTTTCAAAATTAACAACTTTTTAATTTGTGTTACTTGATATTTCCTTAATAACTGACAGAAGTGAACATCATACTGCTGAAACAAATTAATATTGCTATGCTAAGGACCTTAATCATGACGTTACGCAGGACTCGAAACGATTTGTTGGTGTAAATGCGTGGCTTAATAAAATCTAATTATTCTACTCGAAAATTTAAGGAGTCGATGTTAAATTTTTCGAATAATTTTGATTCATTGATAAAACACGATTATGTTTGAAAAATGTAAGTAGGCACAGTAAACTATGTATTTTAATTTTAGAAACTTTCTTAAAGTGTAACTAAAATTAACGTATTATCTTTCTTCTTGTAAAAATAATCGATTATTTTAGAAATTGATTATTTTTTCACATCCCTAGTACAATTATACTGGTCGGCCCGAAAGCCGATGACTTATTCCCCTGTGCGGGAACAGATGTTCCCACGGTTAATACAAAATCATATTTTACTGCACCCGCGGACCCAGTTGGGAATTTGTCTAATTTTGATTATCAAATTATTTTGTTAGGCCGCATTGCCCGCATTCGATTTGATACCCTGTGGAGTACAAATCTGAGTTGAGAATTAGTTGCAAAACTATACTGGTAGATGTAGCTCTGGCAAGTGTTATATTGGCCAAGATCATCATCATTCTCCTTGCCTTATCCCGCTTCTCTGTCGGGGTTGGCTACCTAAGCTAGGGGATTTGACGTGGAACCAAATTTTTACACAGAGCAACTGCCATCTGACCTTTGCAACCCGTAGGCTAACTTGGCCCAAATCCTAGATTAGGTCACATTTAAATATCATCTGAATTAAAATTTTACTTGAATGTGGGTTTCATCACGATGTTTTTCCTTCACGGAAGAGCAGTCGATAAATGTACGTAAATAAAAACACATTTGTAAATGCTCGGCACCACACGGCAAATGATAATTTTAATCATAACATAGCTTTTATTTCAAACATTAAACCACATAACTATGTGGAAACAGAGACTGCAACTTTTTAACCAAAACTACACAAACTCACATAACTCACTACCTTCATAAAGATGCACCCGATATTAACTGCAATTAAATCTATTTTAATGGACCCAATTATAACTATTCCAATCTGAATGAATAGCGGTGGAAGTTAGGATCGGAGATTACTCTGGTCTGGATCTAGAGTCGATAGGGAGCGATAGGGTTTCGAGGAATTAGACTTTGTCATAGACTGGAGAATCTTGAGATGATGCTCTTATTAAGAAAATCCGTAAGCTGCCAAAATGACTAATCACTTTGTGTGTAATATTGCCATTCAAAACGGGAAACAAACTTAAGTGCATCAAAGAAGTTTGACTTTGACTTATATTTTGATCGACGTTTGTAGCCACATCCGTAGGTAACTGACATTTTTCAATTGATTACCTAAATAAAGTATATTTTTACAGTTTTTACCTGTCAAAATACAGTTATAGTCAGTTATTAGTATAAATGGCTCCATTTGATATCTACGACAGATAAAATGCATTCACCTAAACAATGTCACCCTATGAATATATTTTAGGAAAGGTAAATTTTTTAGCTTTCTATTATTATGGTCCACTGACCGTGATTTTGTATGGGAAGTCAATTTTTTTGGTCGATTCCTGACATTATTATGTTCTTAGGCAAAATTCTGCAGTTTCATCATGCACCTTATTAATATTTGAAGGACTGTCCATCAGTCTATTACACCTCTTCTATACCTTATCATTATTTGATATTATATTGATCAGTCGAATGCTAACTCGTCTATACCTCCTACTCTTCATACCCCGGATGCTCTGCGCAAGTTTTAGTCCTACTTCTGAAGCTTAGGAAGCCTCGCTGCTTCCAATACGCCCTTTGTTCGCATTTCATCACCCTGGTGTTAGACTGGAGTTTGGAAACGGGAAAGTTTCTAGTAATTTCTGGTTTGGAATTAGTGGTTATACATACATATATCACGCCCTTATCCCTTGCGGGGTAGGCAGAGCGTTAACGGCCGTGAGAATACGGTCGCTATCGCCACGTCTGACATTTTAGAGGATTTTTTTCCAAGGTAGTTTCAGAAAACATGTGTATCACTATAGTGACAGGTTGTCAGCCTGTCGCCTAAAAATTGCAATACACCAATACTCTCGAGTCCCTTAGTCGCCTCTTACGCCACCCGCGGGAAGGATGTGGGGTGATGCTATTCTAAGCTGGCATCACACGGCACGGGTATGGTTATACAGGGTGCAAGGATCGGTGTAACAAAAGTTTTGCATGAATAGTTTGACCATAAAACTGAACAAGTTTTTCTATGGAGCTTGTTATGACCGTTTTTACATAAAAGCTGGCTGGCAGGTCAATGCTGGCTGGCGGACAGACAGACAGACGAACATGACAAGATGTCATATTGACGATTCTTTTCATAATAAACAGTTGCAAGCTAAAATTTAAACTGAATGGTCTTTTTTTTTCTTCAGAGCTTATTTATTTATTTAGCTATTATATATTGCACACAAAAACAGATACTAGACAAATACAAGACGAAAAAAGGACAAAAGGCACATGGAATATGCCGGGAAAGGAAAGAAAATTCAGAGTTCCCGATATACGTACATACATGCATAAATCACGCCTTTATCCCTTACGGGGTAGGCAGAGCGTTAGCGGCCGTAAAAATACGATCCTATCGCCACGTCTGACAAATATAGAAGGGCGTTTGAGATAATTTGTGTATCACTATAGTGACAGGTTGTCAGCCTGTCGCCTAAAAGTTGTAGTACACCTGAAACCCTCAAGCCCCTCAGTCGCCTCTTACGACACCCACGGGTAGGGAATGGGGTGATGCTATTCTAAGCCGGCATCACACGACTATAGAATATTAGGCAGCCAATCGCCATTTTTAAATAGACGGCAGACATTTTATGTCAATCATAAAAATTATCTATCGAAAAACGATAGGCAGGTTCTAGAACATACGTACTTACATATATAACTGCTGTATACTTATTTTCATTCATTCATTCGTATCACGTTCTCATAAAAGAATGAAATGTTAATAACGACGGCATAACAAAGTCTGTATATTTCTCTAACAAGTAATTTTACACCCTTCAGCAATCGTCTTCAAAGTCTTTGTGATCAATACAGAAATAATGATTTTGTTCGGATCACATTGTTTCACAACACAAAGGGCTTTTTCTGCCGGAATATTCTACAATAATTTCCATGGTAATGTAATATTATCTACTATATAGGTATAAACAGTTTCGTACCTGGTAATGCTATATATGCATTACCTAAATACAATTTCCTATTTATTGTTCACTTTCAGAATAGTTTGTTGCTCAAAACACCATCAGAGTTACGCACTAAACAAACATGAAAAAATAAATTAAAACTAATACGCGTCTATCATACTGGAATAGCAACAAACGACCGCAACCTTCTTTCGTCGCTATTTTATACTTTGACAGTTTGTATACCCCCGCTCGAGAGGTTTACGAGCGCGCATTTAAGAACTGTCAACATATAAATTCTCTACTAAGAGAAACATCACGAACGCACACCATCTGAGGCAGTCGGGCGAAACGTGCGAGTCCTTTTACCTCACAAATCCATTGGGACTCCAGAATACACCTCCGGCTCCCGAATCCAATATGGCGATACGAATACTCGCTTAGGACGTAAGGTAGGTAAACAGTGTTATCAGGTGGAAAATTCTCCCTCTTTATTCGTTAATGGCAGCTATTTCCTGGGCACAGTATTCTCCAGAGGGGAGACGGGGCAGGGGGGTCGGGGGGTGACCTGTGATCATCCGAGATTGTGCCGTGATGAGACTCCTCGGCTCATAATGGACAGTTCTGATTGAATCACTCGGACTCTTTTCAGACACGATTGATTCGAAATCGCTGTTTCGATGTTATTCGGATCGTATTAATATCGGAAAACTGCTAGCCAGATTTATACGCGGTGTTAGGAAAGGACAAACTTCCTTTCAAGGGGTGAACTTTGCACCTCACATACAATTAGAGAACACCTTTATTAGAAAGATATTTTTAATAAAAGACATTCCACGCGAAGTCACAGTTTTTGACTACCAACAAGGCTGGCAGCTGTAGCTGCAAGGTAATGCAGTGTCGTAAGTAATTTTTATGTAAACAGTGGTTCCAGATACAGAAAAAATTGTTTCGTTACGTGTGAAAACATCAAAAATCTAAAACCTTGTGTTTCCTTACCTTCACCTCATATCACAAAGGTTGATTGCGCGGGTAGACGGGGCATGTTTGTAACGGTCGCGATCGCTTCTCATTTGTGTAAATGTTTTATTCCTGCAGACGCGTTCTCGTTAAAAAAGGTCCGGTGTAGTGATGGGACGTCTACCTATTATTCGTATTCAAAATTCAATTGTAACATATATATACCTACTTGGTTCCACGTCAAGTCTCCCCTAGGTTAGGTAGCGGCACAGAACGGACAGAGAACGGGATAAGGCAAGGAGAATGATGATGATATACCTACTTTTTGTGCAAAAAACTAGAAACGCACGTTACAGAAAGAAAACAAGAGGTACATTATAAGCGGTCTTTTATCTAGACCTTTAGGTCTTTTTTTGTTTTTTTCCTACCAGGCAACTTTAAATTGATATGAAAATATATTTAAATTTTAGATAAAGGTAGTAATCAGTAGCAAATCAACACCCATTTAAAAGATAAACTAGAGGTGTTGTTTTAGAATAACGAATACAAGATGACCCCTTAAATAATAGGTAGGTACGTTTATAGTTATTGTTTCCAGAATTTTTAAGTAATATTTATGTAAAAATAGTAGGTAAGCCATAAATGTTTGTATTTGTGGTACTATTTACTATCTTTCATTGTCTTCTTTACATCTATTTTTATAAAAATAAGCACTAATGGAGTACTTACATGAGACTCATACTAGTGTATTAAAGATAGCTTAATGTTAGAATGTAGGTACTTGAAGAAGCTACCTACGTTAAAGTCAGCGACCTTTAAAAGCGTGTGTGGCGTAGGTGGAACTAATTTCGAAGTAAATGATCGATAGATACGTTAGTAATAGACTTATTATATTGGCAATAGACCTTCAACGTAAGACATATACTAAACATTTGATATATAGGTAGAAGTTTATTTCAAAACCTTTTATTAAATACAAAAAATGATAGGTAAATACCATTTTACCTAATGTAAAACATTTGTAAATGTTGACCAGAGATTTTTTATTCTGAGTTATCTAAACTCGCACTTGCCAGATATTTTGGGTACCTATTAAAATATGCCTAAAGCTAGTTGTCTATAAATATTAATTCGATATGATAAAATCAAAATTATAAACGTTCGGTCGAAAACTACATCATACACACATCCCTAGAGGCCCTTCCTCGCTAATTGTCGGGATATCGCGAAACACGGCCCTTTCTGCTTGCCCTTTTTAATGAGGCCCTGTACCACTCCTCAGATCAAAAATAAGTAGACCAAGAGGTGCAAAACTCAACTATAGATACACAAACACATCACGCGTCTATCCCTTGCGGGGTAGAATAGAATCACCCCATTTCTTTCCTGCGGGTGTCGTAAGTCGACTAAGGTCCGTATTTCTCAAGAGGGATTTCGACAAATATGACAAATGTCAATACTAACAGAATCTCGAAATCCCATCCAAGATCGATCTCAGAGTTGATTGCGGTTTATTAATACGGGCCTAAAAGACTCAAGAATTTCAAGTGTAAGTATTAATGTCAGGTGACAGGCTGACAACCGCTTACTATTAATGATACACATTTCTTGAAAAATCTCACATATTTTGTCAGAAGTGGCGACAGCGACCATATTTTTACGGACGCTAACGTTCTGCCTACCTCGCAAGGGATGTAATCGTGATATGTTTAAGCACAATAATTGTAGTACTAAGACTAATGTCCTTATTTATTCTCAGTTTACCTTATTTTTTGGTCTCAAGCACGACCCATTTCAGGCCCTACACTGTGGGGCACGAAATTTTCAGTCGTCACGCGTAAAAATTGAGGACCCTGTTTAATCAGAGTTCTTTATTTTGAAATGGGTAGGGTAAACAGGGTCTTGATGAACTCCTAATTGTTGTTTTGTCTGAGTAATTTTATAAATAATAATTTGTAATGGTTCGTATTACGAGTATTCAAAATAAGGTACTTATACAAAGGTTCAAATGCTATAGACTGGGTTACGCATTACGCATTTCTACATACATACATACATATATCACGCCTTTATCCCTTGCGGGGTAGGCAGAGCGTTAACGGCCGTAAGAATACGGTCGCTATCGCCACGTCTGACATTTTTGAGGATTGTTTTCCAAGGTTGTTCCAGAAAACATGTGTATCACTATAGTGACAGGTTGTCAGCCTGTCGCCTAAAAATTGTAATACACCAATACCCTCGAGTCCCTTAGTCGCCTCTTACGACACCCGTCTTACGACACCCGTCTTACGCATTTCTGTCTAGGTATAAAGCCTTAAAAAAAAACTGCGCAATTCATTTCGAAGTTTGTTGCATTTTCTACAGCAATTTTAATTTTCTAGCGTTTTTTGACGAAATTTTGACGAAAAGAATTTACGAAAAGCCAACTTGGATTTCCAAGAAGATACTAATTGGATTCTAATCCGATATACGTACTGAGTCAAAGGCGTAGTGCACTGTAGTTATAGTAGATTTGCATTTGTAACACTTGGTAGTAGATATGTAGTTCACCTTTGATTTATGTCAAATGCATGTAGGTGCTGGTGTTATCCACAGCACATCCACCTACCCAAAAAACAATAAAATATGTTAATAGGTATGGACATTAAAGCGGTTCCTACACTCGAAGTCCACTGCGTCTGTCAGATGCAAGGAAATTTTGAATTTCCCGAACTATAAACGGACGGTGACGCGTGAGTTACGCAAAAACGTGCGGTTTTGGCAAACACATTGAAAAACGCAAGCTCATAAGTTCCCGATGTCGAGATGATTCAGAATATGAAGCTAACACCTTTTCCTAGCAAGTTTTTAAGCGTAAGACACTCTATTTTCATTTTTAATGAAGTTGAATGTTTCAAAAATTAAATTAATCGGTTACAGAAAGAACCTAACAATACGCTTTTTTTCTCAATCTTTTTTAACAAATGCACATCATATTTTCCAAATAAAACCATATTTATTTCAGTCCTTTGTATAAACGCCTTCTAAGTATTCTTTGTCATCATATCTTCAGCTTCATTCAAGTATGTATTGTGTCACAAGATACGCTTTTAAGCTTTGGAAAACATGTTTTAGGATTAAACCTTTGTTTGAATAATATCTTAGGCCCTCTATTAAAGGTCCTTAGACAAATCTAGGTCTTGTATTACTTAGGCCTTGTAGGTACTTTACTCTTCTTGAATTAGGTACCGATTTAGAGGATCAACCTAATTTGTTTATGTTTAGAAACAATATAAAAGCCGTTACAAGTTGATCTTATAAAAGTTATATTTTACATCTTTTTTATATCTCGTCAATGTGGATGAGGATTAAATACATAAAATCACGTCTTTTATCGGTTGGTAGTAGGCAGAGTCTACATATTTCTACTTCGATTCGATCTTTTGGTTTTTCTTATACGCTTGTCGGTTTACGTAACTTTCTACCTTTTATCTTTCTTGAAATTTGATTTGTGCCACGAGTACCTACTTAGCTAGCTGACAAGCAAAACTTTGTAGATAATTGGAAGTACGTGAGCAGACTGCAGCATAGTTGTGTGCAGCAACTGTCAGCCCAAGCTGGTGCATTTCTTTATTAGTAACCAGCTCCCCGCCTAGCGGTTGCTCTTACCCGTGGGGATAAGAATTGTTCCCAGCATGTATAAACCCTTTCTTTTGATTAGCACATACATACACAAACATACACATATCACGCCTTCATCCCCTGCAGGGTAGGCAGAACATTAACAGCTGTAAAAATACTGCCGCGATTGCCACGTCTGACAAATGTTGAAGGCCATTTCAGATAATTTGTGTATCACCGTAGTGACAGGTTGTCAGCCTGTCGCCTAAAGTTGTAATACACAGGAAGTTCTCGAGTCCCTTAGTCACCTCTCACGGCACTAACAGGTAAGAAATGGGGTGATGGTAATCTAAGCCGGCATCACAAGGCATAGCACTTTTGAATCACGCTATCGTTTTAAAAAGCGAAACAATAGACATGGACAGACGATCTGTCGACAGACGACAAATCCACGGGGAAATGCTGGATGCAAATCTTTAGGGGAGGCCTATGTTCAGCAGTGGACGTCCTATGGCTGATATGATGATGAGGATGATCAAGATCAGTATCATGATTTAAGAAGAGTTAACGTGACATGCAGACAAACAGGTAAACAACGTCTCAGTAAGAAAATTACAGGTTTTGTTGTACAATGCCTGTTGCTAACATTTTACAATCTTTTCTTGTCAGGTTCTTTTGGTTTTGCGTAGAATTTTAAGGTTCACGTTGGTCACACTGCCCTATCAAGCGCAACTGAGTATTTGGACTACCTGCTTTCAATTATTCTGTTCAATTAGATCCGACGGATTGGGACAATTCGGTTATTAATGACCCGGCTTTGTCCGCGGTGGGCTGGCTGAGGCCTAAGCGGGGATGATTGAGAGACTCAGGGTTTGATTGGCTTTATTTCTTAAAGTATAGGCACTGTTGGTCTTGAATACTTAATAATTCCATGGTACATACAAATTTTAAGCACAACTTTCTGTAAATATTTGGGAAGCAAAACACTTGCTAACATCATCCTACTACAACAACGTAAGTCGTTTAAACTTTTATAATCAACCTACTGCGGTTCACGACAGGATATGTTGAGTTTTTTTTTACGTAGCCTGTTCGATGTCCCACTGCAGGGCAAAGGCCTCCCCTGTTTCACGCCACCCGTCTCGGTCTTTAGAGATTTTAGGTAATTAAGTATCTAAAAAAATAGGTTTCAAGGTACCAAAAAAAGTAACTTGAATGCTAAAAAACTTGAATGCCTGTAGTCTGGTATTAGTCTGTAGTAAATATGACAGCGGTCGTCATACCAAAGGTCTTCTAGTGTTATTTACTATGATTTAAAAACCCTATTATTTGGATTCATTAACAAGAAAAATACCTATTGGGTCAATCAACTATTTCTTGTAAAATTTGATTTGAAAATTTTAATTTTTTTTTTTTCGAATTTTTATTAGATTTATACTTAACATAGTTGCAATTTTAATCTAGTTCACAAATACAAGCCGTGCCGCGACCAACAACGTACAAATTATGTCATTTTCATCAGAAATATCAGGTGACACTCATCTTTCGTCCCTTGAGTAACCGATGTTTAGGTGATAACTTTGTGAATGCATGTTTTTACACTTATTTTTTTATGAAATCGAAAGAACGTAGTGGTAGGAACTAGTTACAAACGTAAATTCTGATATAACTTGGATAGCTTTTACAAAAAAAAACACATACAAGATCTCTTGGGTAACCGACACAAAAAAGGAACTTTATCTTTTGAGTATTTTGTACTCAGCGGTTCTTTTATAGAATATTTTATCTCTCTCTCTTAGATTTAAGAGCCCAGCTCTTGTCGGTGGAGTAACCGCCATTCTATTCGTCTCTCCGCCAGTGATTTGACCTCCTGATACGACACGACATTAACTTTTTCTTTTATTTGGTCAAAGTAATTTCGCCTTGGTCGACCTCGGCCTCTTCTGCCTTCTACTTTCCCTTCAATGATGTTCTTCAGGAAATTATCGTGTCGTATCAGGTGTCCTATCATCTTTCCTCTTCTGTCTTCTATGGTTCTTAACAAACTTCTCTTTTCATCTACTGTCTTAAGGACGTCTTCGTTCGTCTTCCTATCAGTCCAGCTTATTTTCTGCATCCTCCTCCAACACCACATCTCGAATGCTTCGAGCCTCTCTCTATCCCTCTGGGTCATAGTCCACGTCTCGCTTCCATAAAGTGCTATACTCCAGATGTACGTTTTGATTAATCGCTTTTTGACTTTCTTTGAAATTTTGGCTGTGAGTAAATTTTTCTTGTGTTTGAAGGCTTGTTTAGCCATAGCAATTCTCGCTGTAATATCTGCAGTACACCTGGAGTCATGGGTGATAAGACTTCCCAAATATCTAAATTTATTAACTTGTTCTATTGTTGAATTGTTGAGTATTATTGGAGGATTCGCAGTTGGTCTCTTAGCTGTTGTGAGTGCTTTAGTTTTTGCTACATTAATCTTAAGCCCATATTCTGTAAACGTTTTATCCATAAAAGTTAAAAGTTGTTGTAGTTGTTCCGGGCTTTCAGCTAATGCTGCAATATCATCTGCGAATCTCACAAAACAGATCCTCTCTCCATTCATTCTGACCCCTCCCCTTTCTGATTCTATAATCTTCCTGATAGCGCACTCTATAAATATATTGAATATCAAAGGTGAGAGTGGACACCCTTGTCTAACCCCTTGTCGAATTTTAGCTGTACCTTTCTCATCTCCTATTTCAATGATAGTTTCTTGTTCTTTGTATAGTTCATATATTATTCTTCTATCTCTGTAGTCCAGGCCAGCAGTTTTCAAAATTGCCATCATTTTCTTCCAGTCCACTTTATCAAAGGCTTTTTCTAAGTCAATAAATGCTATGTGTGTGTTTTGTGATAAGTCCATTCTCCTGTCAATGATTAATCTTAATGCCAGTATAGCCTCTCGAGTGCCTTTGCTTTGCCTGAAACCATACTGGTCAGGTCCAATGAACTCTTCAGCTTTTGGCCTGATTCTATTTTGGATTATTTTGAGTAGTATTTTAGAGGCTTGTGATATGAGACTTAAGGTCCTATGCTCTTCACATTTTAATGTGTTTGACTTTTTCGGTATGGTTACTGTTTTACTTATTTGGAAGTCTTTAGGTACTTTTCCTGTCATGTACATCTGTTGGATCAAATTAAATACTTCTGTATGAAATGTGTCACAAACTGTATATTTAAACATTTCTATAAAAATTCGATCGTCTCCTGCAGCTTTGCCGTTTTGTATACTATTAATTGCCCTATAAAATTCTTCTTTTAAAATTATTGGTCCTAAGTTATCTTGATCCACTGTTTCCTCTTGCTCAATATCATCTGCTTCAAGGCCTTGACCTTCGTAAAGCTTTTCTATATATCTTTTCCACCTTTCTAGTATATCACTATTATTAAGAAGGATTTGTCCCACTTCGTCTAATATTGCTGTACTCTTTGTTTTATGTTTTATATTTAACTGTTTAATAGTATTGTAAGCTTTGTCCATAAGCCCCTTTTGTATGTATTCCTCAATTTTATCGCATATTTTTACTACTTCATCTTCTTTTTCTTCTCTACATCTTAAAGTTATTTTATTCGTTAGTTGTTTATATTCTTCAATGCTATTTGGATCAGTTTTGTTTCTTATTTGCCTACGCTGGACCATGAGATCAATAATATCGGCGGTTAACCATGACTTTCTGGGCACAATTTTCTCAGTCTTAAGGAATTCTTCTGCGGTTTCTCTTAGTATATCTCTTAAATTAACCCATTTATCATTAATACTATTTAAATTATTATCATCTTTATAATTATTATTATATTCTTCTATTTTTTCACCTATTCTATTACTATATTGCACTCTATAATTATTGCTTTCCTTATCTCTAAGTTTTTGGAGATCAATTTTCTTTGGCTTATTCTTACGTTTAGACTTTTTGGCGCTTAGATTATATGTGCTTAGTAGTAAATTATGATCTGTGTTCAGATCTGCCCCCGGATAAGTCTTGCATGATGTAAGCTGTTGCCTTTTGTTTATTTTTACTAAGATGAAATCTATTTGATATCTTCCTATGTCCCCTGGCATTTTCCACGTGTACAGCCTTCTTTTTGGTAGTTCAAAATGTGTATTTGTTACCATCAAGTCATTTTCCTTACAGAATTGTACCAATCTATCACCCCTTGAATTTCTATTCCCAAGTCCAAATTTCCCGACTATATTTTCGTCTGCTCCTTCTCCTACCACGGCATTAAAATCGCCCATTACTATAAGGTTATCTTTTTCTTTTACTGTATCTAAAATGCAATCTATGTCGTTATATATTTCCTCTATTTCATCGTCTGTGTGGCTTCCAGTGGGCATATAAACTTGTAAAATTACTGTATTTTCTGGTTCTGTTTTAATTTTCACTGCTGTTAGTCGGTCGCTGTGGTGTATGGTGTTTTCCACTAATTGTCCCCATTTTTTATTTAATATTATGGCTGTTCCATTAGCACCCTGTTTATCTCCTGTGTAAATTATTCTGAAATCCCCATCCCAATAGTCTCCGCTTCCTTCCCACCTCAACTCACTTACTCCCAATATATCTATATTTAATCTCTCCATCTCCATCTTTACTTCTTCTACTTTTCCTACTGCTAACATCGTCCTCACATTCCACGTCCCGATCCTGCAAGGGTTTCGCATGATGACGACCGACTCAGCCTCGCGTCTGCGCCTGCCGGACTCAGACCGCCACGGCATGTTACATCGTGGAAGCCCGTTGTCAAGAACCATATTACTTTTATCTGACATTTTCATTACTCCTTTTAAGGGAAATGGTTGTGCGGTGGTTTCCCCCACTTGCCTTCCGCACCGCAGTTCAACGACCGTAGGGTCCACATTGCATGCGGATCGCTCATTGATGTCTGGTCAGAAGCCCTTCCAGATCCCATTTCTTCGGCCTTCTGCCATACTAGTATCGCTGTTGCCCAACACTAGGGGAATGCTTATTGAATAGCGGCATTGTTTCACTATGTCACAGAGATATCACGGGAGTTAAGTGGCACTTTATAGGTAAGCCCCTCCCACAAGACTTCCCACCACCTCCTTCAATCTCTGCCGCTTCTTGGTCGGGGACTGCTTATTCAAAATATTCGCAGCTAACCACCATATCTGGTGGCCGTTCACTATCCGCCACCTGTGACCCCGTCGGTAGCCTGTAGCTCAGCCCCAACATTTTTTCAAGAATATTTTATAGTATACGTAATTTAATCAATATTATTTAGCTAACAGTAACAAAACTATCTTATCTAGCTTACTAAAGAGGTCAAAAAAATAGAAAAAACCATTCAAAAATTGGGGACACATGGTGACCCAAGAGACAAATTTGGTGACTCAAGAGAACCTATTACTATAGCCTAAGGTCCGCAACTCCAGAAAAGGACTTTTTAATCAGACTTTTCTTTTAATACTAAAAAAAATTTACTTAATATATTTGTCTGGACCTTTTTTAAATTTCTCTTTATAACGTTTTTGCTTTTCTGCGTTTGTAAGAGGCATTTTTTATACCTAAAACAAAATAAGCTACGTAAGCACAGCAACCCGTTACAGAACGCTGCAAAGACAAACACTCATTCCCCTTATTACTCCTTAGAAAAATTGTGGATATACAACAAAAAAAATGTATGATTTCAAACTTTAAATCTACATGCAAAGCCATTATGTCTCTTGGGTAACCAAAAATGTCTCTGGGGTAACCACCAAAGTGACTCAGGGGACCGGTTATCCAGGGGACATTTTACACTTAAAACTGATTTTAAGATCAAATTAAAGGTGCAATAATAAAAATTAAGTCCCTAATGACTTATTAGACCATAATGCAATATAAATAGACAGCATAATGTATAGAAAAGTAAAAAGTTACGAGTTTTGGTGTGGTTTGCCAGCGGACTAACAATAAAGCCACGCATTCAGTTCGGTGGCCGGAGTCAAAATGGCCAAGCGGATCAAAATTTCCCACGACTGCAACCTTAATCGTATGATTCCCAGAGTTGTTTCTGATTTGTCTACCGCACTAATAGCGCTATATCGCTCGCACTCACGTTCAACAGACACGGTTACCCAGTGGACGGAGGATGTACTTAATTAGGCGGGACACATTCGCGTGCAAATTTATTTTCAAATTATGGAAAATGTAACACGACAATAGCTTTGTAAATTCCTACGCCTGTGCGCATTTATATTTAAGTTCAAAACATGTACAAAATGAAATTACTTCAGTTAGATTTTTTTAAACCAGATCAATTTATTTCTAAAGCTAGGGGTAAGGGGACACCTGTCTTTTGTATGGGAACGTGTGTTAACTTCCCCTGGGTAACCAATATTTTTTGTTTAAATTCATGAAAATTTTACTCAGGAAGTATTTATTTTTTGTAGATTAATCCTGTAATTATCAATATTAATGCAAATTTATCGTTTTTTTGTAAAGTTTCGGAATAATTATAGTTAGTTCACTCGGGACATGTGTTGGACAAAAAAAAGTAGATTGACCCTATTATAAAAAAATATTGTACTCAATCGGGATAAAAATATAAGACTTAAATAAAAGTATGCTTATAAAGCACTTTTCATTTTTATACAAAACGTAAAGCAGGCCATTTTAATCACTTTAGCGATCGTTCAGCATATGAATGCTTCTATTATCATCTAACAGGCTCCCACAAAGGTAGCAAAGGATTTGTATACGTTTTTAATATTCATACGCTCGCATTTTTCTAACTCCAGCCTTTTCTAAATGTCTTTTTTAATTTTCCCCTTTGTACTGGAAACAACAGAGTCATTGAGGGCAAATACTCGCCCAAGTGCGCCTATTCTGCCCGCCTGACCTTCATTAAAAGAAATTAAATTTCAGACCTCGTTGGAAGTGTGTTTTCCATTCACTGAGTATCGGAAAAAATGTTTAGGGCATCTTTGAATATTATTTTCTCAAACATACACAAATCTCGCCTTTATCGCTTGCAGGGTAGGCAGAGCGTCAACGATCGTAAAATCACGGTCGTTATCGCCACGCATGACACGTATTGAGGACCCATTCAGATGGTTCTAGTGTCACTATAGTGACAGGTTGTCAGCATGTCGCCTAAAATTGCAATACGGATGAAACCCTCGAGTCCTCTAGTTGCTATTTACCACACCCGCGGGAAGAAATATAATGATGCCAGGAAGCATCACACAGCTTTTCTCTCAACCTCAATTTACTTACTCTCGCTCTCGCACTGCTCTGTTTGTCTAGTAGAGATCGCTTTTAGGGATAAGACCGCACTTGCGCACACTATACGTAAATGTTCTTGTTTTCTGTTTGTGTCACTTTAGTATAATAACGTGTTTTTTAGGTACTTACTTTTTCGTATAGAACCAATTATGAAAAATAAGAAAATGAAATTGATCTCGTATAAAAACTAGTCAAATGATCGTAAAGTATAGAAGGTCAAATTTTATTGAAACAAAAATTTTTTTGTTTTTTTACAACTGAAACCCTGAAACTTATGTAGTACAATGTGTCCCTTACAATGTGTCCAATTTAATTCAAAACACGGTTTATTTTGCTCATTTGTGTTTTTTATGTGTGAGGTAGCGTTTTTCCGATAAATTGGAACATTTCAATTTATCGGAATATATTATATTGTTTTGTTTTGGGGATCATTAGAAGGCGGCATCGGATATCAATTACCTACATCTTCAAAATTTAGATTTATAGACCGATCGATGACCGATGTGGCGCAGTGGTAGTGCGACTGCTTGTGACGTAGAAGGTTCCGGATTCGATTCTCGATTTGTTCCCAGTCTGGTTAGGACTTTGCGGGCTGAAGCACCCAATTGTCCGTAATAAAGATGGTTTCATGTTTCGGATGGCATGTTATACCGTAGATCCCGGTTGATGTCTATGATTACTAAGACGTTGATTACTTACACAACCATGTCAGGAGCCTGCTACTTGTAAAAGACTGTTCAAAGTTTGACACTAGGGTTCATCGAGTCGCTGGACGCCTTAGTGACCTACACAAAAAAAGAGAGGTGAATTACCCTAATATCAGTTACCGATGCCGGCTTAGAATAGCATCACCCCACATCCTTCCCGCGGGTGTCGTAAGAGGCGACTAAGGGACTCGAGAGTATTAGTGTATTACAATTTCTAGGCGACAGGCTGACAACCTGTCACTATAGTGATACACATGTTTTCTGAAACAACCTTGGAAAACAATCCTCAAAAATGTCAGACGTGGCGATAGTGGCAGTATCCTTACGGCCACTATCGCTCGACCTACCCCGCAAGGGATAAAGGCGTGATATATGTATGTATGTATGTATGTCAGTTACTGAGTATTTCTGCTTGCAATGCTTTACGGCATACTAACTCAACATACGCGAACTATTCACAATTGGAATGAAATGTTTTGTTTAAAACAACTCGAAACTCTAAAATGTTCACCTGTTAACTCTCTAGCTACTAGTAGAATGTTTAATTTGGCTTCCACAAGTTTAGAAATAGCATACATACATACATATATCACGCCTTTATCCCTTGCGGGGTAGGCAGAGCGTTAACAGCCGTAAGAATACGGTCGCTATCGCCACGTCTGACATTTTTGAGTATTGTTTTCTAAGGTTGTTTCGGAAAACATGTGTATCACTATAGTGACAGGTTGTCAGCCTGTCGCCTAAAAATTGTAATACACCAATACTCTCGAGTCCCTTAGTCGCCTCTTACGACACCCACGGGAAGGATGTGGGGTGATGCTATTCTAAGCCGGCATCACACGGCATAGCCGGCATCACACGTCATTTAGAAATAGGTTTTAGATTGTTCATGTTCCCGGATATTGTTTAACATAAACGGTTTCTGCCCAAGCTACATAGCATAGTGTTTGACTGTGCCGATGACGTAGCGGTTAGTACCCCTGCCTTCTACGCCGAGGGTCGTAGGTTCGATCCCCACTACTAATATTTGTTAAGTGAATTTTCAAATACTTGTGTCGAGCCTGGTCGTTTTCTATGTATGATTTTATGTATTTATTTACAAAAATAAAAGTATATAAGTATTAATATCAGCTATTATGCACCCATTGTACATGCTTTGCTTAGCTGGGGGGGCGATATGGCGCTGTGTGAATTGTCCAGGATATGTATGTATGTACATGATAAAACAAGTTTGATGTCCATTCAATGATGCCACTTTCGGGTTCCTCAGGTCGTTAGACGACTCCGTGTCCTACACGAAAACAAACAAACAGTTGACATGAGAAGACCGCGAATAAAATAATCTACAGATACGTATTTTACGTGATATCTGTCAAATTAGTGACAATAAAAGACATGGCGACACAGAAAGACATTTTCAAAAGAAAACACAAGATATTCCCACGTCCACACTATCTAGACACCACTTAAAAAACGCAATCACGTGTATAACCTAATTATTGGCGGTTGAAAAATTCTGACACTAGGGTATATCGGGTCGATGGACGACTCGGTGTCCCACACGAAAAGAAGACCTAAGGCGCCTCACACACTGAGAACGCGCCCCAACGCGTAGCGCGGTGCGGCAGATCCCGCGCGCGGCGACGGAGGAGCAGATCTGCTTCATCGCGCGGCTTGCTCCGCGTCTCCGCGCGGAGGGGCGTTGTACGACGGCCCCGCGCCAAACAAAGACTTAGGTTTAAAGACTTTATTTTTCTCATTCAAGACATTATATACAATACAGTCACTTACATGAGAAACAGGGTAAAATGTAATATCTAATATTTCCGTTCACTTTGCACAGACAGAACACACAAACACTTTTAAAACGGTAGGTAAGTAAACCAATACAAGGCAAATTTAATGTGTCCAAACAAAGTATTTAGGTGTTATGGTGGATCAAAGACTAAGCTGGCACTCTCATGTTGAACTGACTATGAACAGGGTTAGAAAATTAATCTATATATTTAAATTACTTAGGCATGTCATGGATAGGGATCTCCTAATTAAAATTTACGTAGCACTGGCACAATCAATTATAGTGTACTGTATCCCGGTGTGGGGTGGAGCAACCAAAACACATTTCTTGGACCTAGAACGAGCTCAGAGGTCACTACTAAAGGTGATGCTATTCAAACCCTACAGATATCCTACAAAAGATCTTTACTCACTTAGTGACGTACTTTCAGTTCGAAAACTATATATCTTCAACATAGTAATGTTACAACATAAGACTTTACCGTTTGATATAACTCTTCAAAGTAAAAGAAGAAATGACCTGGTTGCTCGATCCCACCCCGTGCGCACTGAATTCGCTAGGAGGCAGTACGATGCTCAAGCCCCCTTCTTATACAATAGTATAAATCGAGTCATAAAGATATATCCAATGCAAATCTACACCTGTAAACTCACGCTAGTTAGGTGGCTTAAAACCCTTACATACGAGGATGTTGAAGATCTTCTTGACAGAATTTCGTGATGTAGGCAGTTACCAACACACACACACACACACATATACACACACACACACATACACATACACACACACATGCACTCACACACACCACACACACAGAGAGAGACACACACGCACACGCACGCAAGCACACTCACTCACACTCAGTCTAGCATGTTTGTCTCGGTGGTACTTATTTTATATTGTTAGCTTAAATATTATTTTATTACCTGTGTACCTACATAATTTTTAAGGTAAATATCTGTACCCATGTTGGAAGAGCGAAGTATTCCCAACACAAGTATCTTTATTACTTAAAGGGAAACTTCAATGATGTTATAGTTTTAAGTTCCTTAAAAATAAACACATTTTTATTATTTTTTTTTTTTTTTTTTTTTTAAATCTCCAACCAAAATCAAGTAAGTAGGTATTAGTTATTTGATAAGATGTGCTGAGCTAACTTATGTTTAAATTGGCGAATAGATTCGATACTTTTCATATCCGAGGGTAATTTGTTATAAAGATCGACTCCACGGTAAGTGAACATACTCCGTCCGTAGTTTGTTCGTGTTTTAGGTAGAACAAGGTAACTGGCGCGTCTCAGGGAGCGTTTAGATTGATCTTTTTTTAACGTAAAGGTTATTGATGATTTGATTTGTTTGGCAAGGATTTTTTTTACTAATATGCATGTATTATAAGTAAACAGCTGTTTAATAGTCATTAAGTTAGTTTTTTTATAGATGGTTTTAGTAGGTGTTAGGTACGGGTAATGAAATATCATTCTGATTAATTTATTTTGCATAACTTGGAGTTCAGATAATCTTGTATTACTGGCAGTGCCACATATTTCAATTAAATATAATACTCGTAGATGTGATTTTACTAAAGAGTTGTATATGATTAGGCGTATTTTTTTAGGGATACATCGCACAATACCGCGCAAAGACCCCATTAATGAGGATAGTTTCTTTTTTATATGATCAATGTGTGTATCCCAGAGAAGACGGTCATCTAAGTATAATTCAAGGTATTTTTCAACGCGTTTTTGTTTTATCGGAATATTGTCGACAGTTAAATCTTTGTGTGGTGGTTTGTTCTTGGCTTTGAAAATTATGTACGATGTTTTAGATGCATTTATTGTTAGCAGATTTGTTTGCAACCAGTTATGTAAAATCTGCAGGTCTTTTTGGACGGTATCAATTATGTCATGGATAGAAGATCCAAAGTAGAATAAGCACGTATCATCAGCGTATAGGGTTACGTGACCTTGCAATCCGATGTTGCAGATGTCGTTGATGTAAACTAGAAAGAGCAACGGCCCCAAAATTGACCCTTGCGGGACACCACAAGTAATTGGTTGCGGGTGGCTTTGATGTTCATTTATCCTTACAACCTGTTGCCTATTCGTAAAGTATGATTCGAAAATCTTTAGTGCGCTGTCAATAATTCCTAATGCTGTTAGTTTGGTTATAAGCAGGTTGTGGCTCACGGTATCAAAGGCCTTCTTTAAGTCTATGAAAACGCCTAAAGCAAACTTTCTATTATCAATGCTGTTTTTTATTTTAGTTATAAGCTCAGTGGTTGCTGCCAGCGTATTACTTTTGGGCCTGAAACCAAATTGTTTTTCTGTGATAAAGTTAATTGTTTCAAAATAGGACTCTAAACTGGAATGTAAAATTTTTTCGACTATTTTTGATATAACAGGCAACACGGATATTGGTCGGTAATTTCCAGGCTCAGACTTAGAGCCGGATTTAAAAATGGGGCTCACCTTCGCAATCTTTAATATATCTGGAAATCGGCCTTCCGTCAAAAGCTTGTTGATACTACTTGCGAGAAGAGGGCTTATAATTTGTTTTAAACACTTTAGTGTTTTTGTATTTATGCCGTCCAACCCACTACTGGAGTTGGGGTCTAATTGGTCGATTATCTTCGATATTTCATCAGCAGTCGTAGGGGAGAATGTTGATATTTTTGCATTATAAGAAGTCACGGGTCCTAAACTGTTTTGCTGATAAGAAGATGGGATCGCGTTGGCAAGCAGTGTGCCAATTGAGGCAAAGTAGTTGTTGAACTCGTTACAAATTTCGCTCGGATCTGTAATAATTTTTGTACCTATTTTCAGGGGATGAGGGGTAGTACTAACTTTGACTTTGTTGTTGGAGTGATCGTTGATGTAATACCACATTTTTTTGGGTTTATTCGCACATTTTATGAACTGGTTGTAATAGAAACTGTCTTTTGAGTTTTTGATTAAGCTTGATGTGGCGTTTCTTTCAGATTCAAATCGAGCTTCAAGATCTGTATTATCCGGGTCATGTTTGAGTTGCGCGTGAAGTTCATTTCGTTGGTTAATTTTGTCTACTATTTGTTGGTTGATCCAATCCTGTTGTGGCAAGTTCTGTATTTTCGTTCTTGTGACTGACTTCACTTCACTATCGATCGCCGTGGTTCGAGCGGCACTGCGGAGCTAGTGTGTTATACCCCGCGGAGCGCCCCGCGCCCCCGCGCCGATAAGCAGAATCTGCGCGCGCGACGCGCCACCGCCCGTTGACGCTTTGTCGGTGTGTTGTACTAGGCGGTTTTTCGATACGTACTGATGTACTTACATACAACTTTAAAATCTGCGCTCCCGCGCTACGCGACGGAGTGCGGTGCAGTGGGAAAGCCGCCTAATTATTGTACCTGTGCACTCCCAGTTGTCATATTAGTATGACTCAAGGGGCATACATCAAATATCTGGCCGGGTAATTTGATTTTGACAGATTTTATGAAACCACGCCAATTTCGGTGAACCTTCTTGCAATTGCGACATTGACAAAATATTCCTGCGTTAATCGAGCGTAGCAAGACTTATTTTTAATCTAAGCCCACAATGTTTACGACATGTAAAAGTGACATTTTACAGGGAAACATACATGTTTTTGTACTAACAAAGTTTCATTTTTGTCCACAGGACCGGCCCTTAGCCCACAACGCAACAGCGCGAGTGTTCCACAGTAATCAAAGTCTGGTGCTGCAGAAGGTCACTCGGCATAGCAGCGGCCGGTATGCTTGCTCAGCATTAAACGGAGAGGGAGAAACCGTCTCCAACGAGCTGCACTTCAGGGTCAAATGTGAGTAGAGTTCCAGAAATTTCTATTGCTCAAAAAGGCAAATAAAGACCAGAAGTGTTTCAGAGTTATTAAAGTCTGATGCTGCAATAAGTCACTCGGCATAGCATCTGGACCACCAGCTGGTATTCACTCCATCCGCATTTTCTGTTAAATATTGAGGGGGAAACCGGAAACAGCTGCACTTCAGGGTCAAATGTGAGTAGACTCCTTGAAATTTCCAAAGGCCTAATTTAAATGTTTTGTAAAAGAACTCTAGTGCTGAAGACAGTCACTC
Organism: Keiferia lycopersicella; assembly: GCA_029255805.1. NCBI lineage: Eukaryota > Metazoa > Arthropoda > Insecta > Lepidoptera > Gelechiidae > Keiferia > Keiferia lycopersicella. Next base: position 18,548,265 of record JARACZ010000003.1, read on the forward strand.
GGCATAGCACTTCAGCAGTCGGTATGCCTGCTCAGCATCAAATAGACAAGGGATAATCATCTCCGCTTGATGCATTTCAGAGTCAAATATGAGCAGGTTTCTATTCATATAAAATTGTTTTCTTGAAATTCACCCCATAGTCACAATAGAAGGTTTTTAAAATAAAAGAGTAAAAGGTTATTGGTCCTTCCCTGCATCTATTTTAAATTACTTCCTTCCAAGAAATCTGTTAACAAAAGAATAAGATATGCCGTGAGAACAAGTTCTAGAAAGCAAATCTTTTATTTTCTATTTGTAAATTAGAAAACACTGTTAGAAATCAGACACTAATAAATCAGCTTACGCCAACGTTTTCTAGAAACGTTACCATGGACTCGTTAAAATCTTCTAATAATATAAAAAGAAACAAAACAAATCTATAGTATTCTAATGGACTTGCGAGAACAGTCTTTCTCAAAGTAGGATTCTTCTCACTACCTGTTGTGATGTAGGCGTAATGTAGGTGGCCTTGATACGGCACCAAAAGGGTGTAGGAAACACATACATACATACACATATCACGCCTTAACCCTTGCGGGGTAGGCAGAGCGTTAACAGCCGTACGAATACGGTCGCCACGTCTGATATTTTTGAGGATTGTTTTCCAAGGTTGTTGCAGAAAACATGTGTATCACTATAGTGACAATACTCTCGAGTCCCTTAGTCGCCTCTTACGACACCCACGGGAAGGATGTGGGGTGATACTATTCTAAGCCGGCATCACACGGCATAGTAAGAAACAGCCATCTAAATTATGTTAGGGTAAGCACAGACTAGGTTCAATATACTTTTTTTTAGTGCAGGATATCAAGTTTACAAACGACCCTCTCAAAAATTCCCGGTCGTCGCTTGTAAATTTTTCAATTTCTGTTTTTCATATACTTAGCATTGTGAGTGCGGTAAATCCCAATAAAACGACCCTATCAACCTTGGCGGAAAAGTTATCTTTTCATTGTTGCGATTAGAATAGTTTCGAAAAAGAAATCAATTGTTTTTATTTTCACGTTCGATAGGGTTTTAGCAAAGGATCGTTTGAGTGGTATTTATTTATCGGCAATTTGCTATCTCCTTTGTAAATTCTTTCACTGAATGGCTACGATTCACCTGAGTCCACTTTCACTATTAATTTTCAATTGATATCACTTTGTTTATTGAGACGCAGCAAATAGTTTTTCTTTTTTTCTTGTTTGACTCGTTTTTTTTTGTATTTATTACTATTTTCCTTTGCTTTTTTGTTCTGTTGGGCTATTTTACTTGTAACTAAATTGTAGAGTGTGTTAATCATATAGATTATTAGCCATTAACCATTTTTTTTCTCTTTTTTACATCTTAGTAATAACTTCATATCAATTTTTCATGTAGATTGTTCACGTTTAAAAATGTATTGAACCATTTACATACAAAGCTGATTTAATTTTGTTTCTCGTAAATAATAGGCTCCATCTCAGAACCAACGACCGCGAAATAAAGTGAAATTCTCCGAACAATGTTCTTCACCACACACTTAGATATACGGCCATAAACTAAAGAGATCGGGCATTACATCATCCTTGTTCAGAGCAGGCTTTCCATAACGATATTTCAGGCATTTTCAGGAGCAAAGCCTAACGTAAACTCATTTACATAATTCCATTTCGCTTCGGACGGGGAAGGGAACTGGGATACCACTCTACAGTTCTGCGCTCCTGGTACTTTGAGATTGAAAGCGCATTTTTTGTTACAAGACCTGCTTTATGGATTTGTTAGATGCAAACTTAGCTGAAATAAATATACCCTAAAATTTTATTTTTAATCAAATCTCAGGGTTGCCCTGCGCGCCGTCTTTTAAGTTTAAGCTTGTAGTGTAGGTAATGCCAAGTGATTCTCACTATTTATAAGATGAAGATAAAATTGTTTTTGTATAGTTAGTAAAATAACCAGTGTAGATCAAAGTTTAGTTGATGAATATTGCGCTTTGGACGAGGAACGGAACTGGAATACTACTCCAGAGTTCTGCGCTCCTGGTACTTTAAGATTCAAAACGCATATTTTGTTTAAAGAAGTGTTTTAGGGATTTGTTAGATGAAAGTTTGAGTGAAATAAATACACCCACAAATCTGTTTTAATGAGGTTTAAATACTGGAATGTTTTGAACATCAAACGCTCTCACCAAACTAAGCTAGATTTTGGCATAGAGTTAATATCCCTGCTTACTGCGCCGAGGAATTCTAAAATTTATTCGAAACGTAATAAATACTTCTATTGTATTTTCTGTACTCGTTCCGAGCTTATCCCCTTCACTGAGTCCCAGTTACAAAGCCATAGCAAGATTCATAAGCCCAATTCAATTTGAAAGAGAAAGCGCTCCTTTAAATTGAATCATTAAAGAACACGTGTACAATCAGCCTCGGCAGTAATTCTGAATTTCACTCGGCTTGACTGTAGCATATATCTGATTGTATATATCACCAAATTATAGGTTTTTACCCGCTGCGTGCGATGAGATACCTGTGTAAAGATAGAGATGCACTTGTTCTGCATATTTCATATAGTGAAATAAATGCGTTTTTATGGATCTCATACCAGCGCAACCAAAAGTATGCGCTGGTATGCGCGAAAAACATACAGCAGCAAGTTCGTAGTTAGGTCTAAAAATAGGGTAAATTACCTTCTAATCGGCATTTACCATAAATAACTATGACGTCGAAATAAAATTCATTATTCATTAGATTAAAAAGAGTTCGTTGTCAGGAAAAAAGTAGGATAAGATTAAGATAATCCATAGGTAAATCCCAAAAAAAATTGCCTCCTCTGTAATACAGCTCATCAAGCAGAATGAGCCGCCCGTAACAAAATAATAACTTCATTATAAAACAATTTATCTTTGGTAACAAACGCCGTAACCATTCAGGCAGGAAGAAATAAAACCGATACTGTTATATTATACATAATAAATCACGCCACTATCCCTTGCAAAGTTGGCATAGCGTAACCACCCGAAAAAATGCCGCGTATAGTAATATATTGTCAGCTTATCATCTAAAATTGTGATGTACATGTGAATCTCTCGAATATCCCCTCTTATGACATCCACGGGAGTTTTATTGGTTATGCTATTCTAATTCGAATTCAAGTTACTTAGCGTATTGGCCTAAATACAAACCACTTCTTAAGTATCACCGTTTGAATAGGCCATATTTGACAACTGTGAAACTCATAGTAAAGAGCATCAACAAAGAAAAATAGACGTTATGTTAAAAAAGGTTTGACAGCTGTCAAGTGTAGCCTATTCCAACGGTGATACTTTAAACATATTCAAATTCTTTATTCTCAAGATTTCCGCACTGTACTAGTTTTGGCCTACATCTTCTTCGCGAAGTCAATTCGCCAAGTGAATTATCTTCCAAACCCGGTCGCGTAAATACAAACCCGACTACAACACAGACATCCATACTCTGTGTTGTAGTCTGGTTGGTACAGAGTTCGGACGTACAAACCCGACTACAACACAGAGCACTCATACCAGCCTCTTCGCAATTACATTAGTTTTGAAATGCCCTGTGTCGGTTCTGGCACATCGCCGGCCCCTGCCGGGGCACGCTCGCTCCGCTCGCTCGGCTCGTGCGTTGTGGACGCAGTTCTAACCTAACCTAACCTAACCTGGCGTTGACGCCAGGTTAGGATAGGTTGTGTCTAACAAACCTATGTTTGAGCTTGAGTTGCTTTTGTATTTATCATTAAAATATCATTAATCATTAAAATATCAGTAATCATTAAAATATCCTTAATCATTGAAATATCATTAACCATTAAAATATCATTAATCATTACAAAGCCATTAATCATTAAAATGTCATTAATCATTAAAATGCCATTATTCATTAAAATTTCGTTAAGCATTTACGTATGATTAATCATTAAAATTATCATTAATCATTAAAATATCATTAATCATTAAAATATCATTATACATTAAAATATCATTAATCATTAAAATATCATTAATCATTAAAATATCATTAATCATTACAAAGCCATTAATCATTAAAATGCCATTATTCATTAAAATTTCGTTAAGCATTTACGTATGATTAATCATTAAAATTATCATTAATCGTTTCAGTAATTATTCATTATGATTGGTTATTCATCATTTAAAATATCATTAAGCTACAATTTATCATTAAAACATCATTAGGTAATCGCTAAAATAATAACAATCACAATCGTTAACTCGGCATTGATCATTTATCGATGATGTCTGTGTTGTAGTCGCCTTTGTAGCATAATTTAATGTTCCAACCCGACTACAGCACAGACAGTCCCCTGTCTGTGCTGTAGTCCGGTTTGTACTAACGCAACCCGGTCTTGTTGTTGGTCGCAGTGACAGTGCACAGGTGAACCTCTACTTCGCGACTCGTTGCCTTAAATCGACCAGATGCCCTGTTTTCGGCATAGGGTTGCTTGTTGAATAGAATGTAAAATAGAAGGCTATGCAGGACTACTTCTCCAACGGGTTTTTTTTATTCTGTTTGTAAAGTTTTTAGTACGTCGCGCTGGCTGCAAATGATAGCAATTCCCACATATTAGAGTCAGTGAAGTTCAGTGGAACTTGACAGATTATCCATCGATCTGCAAAAATGTCAACATTGTCACCTAGTTCAGACACGTGTTACTATGAGCCCAAAAAATCGTCATAGATACATGTGAGTAGATATTTTTAGGATGAGATGAGACGTTAAATTAAGTTAGGTCTGAGGCGACCGATGTAGGTATCTTACATTTATTGGGTTAGATAACATTATATCTCTTGATTAATCAGGTATAAACAGCTTTTTTAATAACTAAATTTAACAAAAATTAAACTTAAAATTTCTTCGTCGGTCTGTTATTTTTTTTTGAGCTATCACATGCCAATAATGCAGAGTCAATTTAGCAAAGAATTTAAGCATTTTTTACAAAATATAATTGTCTTGAAAACTTAAGAGCCAACCCTAGCGTTCTCGAAGCCATGTAATGGCGACCAATCTATTTCGCCAATTGTAAGATATGGCCCTGACAAATTAGAAAATAAGATGGGTATTTTTAAATGGACTTCGAATTTTGAGAGTGAACTACCAAACCAGTTTTTCAGAAATCGGGTTTTATAAAAGATGTTTGCGTAGTACAAAAATACATAGCAAAATGCTGTGCTACATTTTGCTAGTAAATCTAAAAACGATCACATCAATTCGACGGGAGTAAATTTTGTTCTCGCAAAAACAAAAAATATTATCTAGATCAAAATTATTGTTCTACAACAAAATATTCACAAATCTATGTGAATATTCAAATAAAGACACCTTAAAGTGTAAAGATAAGTTTAATCCTGTCCAGAAGTAGAGATAAACGTTCACAGAACTCCAAAACCGCCATAAGAACGATTACTTAATTCCAATAAAAGGTTCCAACTTCCTTTAATCCGGAATCGCGAAACACGGAAGTTTAGTCATTGGAGTTCCTTTTAGAAGGCATCAAGGCAAGAACCGGGAAAAAACAATTAGAGCAAAGTTCCCCGTCATGATAATACGGATAAAACAGGACGGCGTCCTGGGGGAGCGAACCACTCTCCGGCACAACGCGCCTGAATTTGTCCGGTTTATTTCGCTGTTTTGTCCTGATTTAAACGCGGTATCTTAGAAAAATTATTTCTAAAGGAAATTGTGATCTTGTGAGTGCAGCCGTTATTTTCCTTTATGACGGCAAAATTGAATTTTTAAGGTGTTCTTTATTATTTGTACTCTCAAATGGAACAAGATTCTTTCAGGGCTGGTTTTACGAAGACTGTTGTGGCTTATGAAATTAATTACTATGAAGACGGTTTTTATTATTTGTACTTTAGCGACATTTGTCATTGACAACCTATATACCTAATAAACGAGTGAAATGAAGCAGCGCAGTGGTAGTTCGTATGCATGCTAATTGTCTAATTGTCTAATGCTAATTGTCTAATTTTCTAGATTAGGTACATGTACGTCCAACACACTCTAATTGGGACATATATTAGTAACTACGCAGGCCTTTAAAAGCCTGATAGAGGCAGCGTCAGGTTTTGATGTAGCACGCTTAAAGGCCGCTTCCTGTCCTGAGTCAGGGGCCTGGCTCCATGCTCTACCCTCTCTACACCTGGGTACCATTCTGGACAATAGTTTCCTGAGAGTGGCGGCTGCCCTAAGACTTGGATGCAATGTTTGCGAGCCGCATATTTGCAAATGCGGCGCCCCGGTGGATACTAAAGCCCATCACGGGCTGAGCTGCAACAAGAGTGCAGGGAGATTTCCCCGGCACCATATGCTCAATGAAATCATCCGCCGAGCCCTAGTGTCCGCCGAAGTGCCTTACACCCTCGAACCCCCGGGGCTAAGCCGCGTTGAGGGGAAGCGACCTGACGGGCTCACACTTGTGCACACATGGGAAAAAGGCCGGTGCCTCGTTTGGGATGCAACCTGTGTCAGCACTTATGCCGCATCCCACCTACCGCGCTCCATCCGCGAGGCCCGATCGGCAGCTGAATGGGCGGCCTCCCAAAAACGGCAAAAATACGCAAACCTCCTTGGGCAATATAATTTTTGCCCTTCGCGGTGGAGGTGACCGGTGCCTGGGGTGCAGAGGCTCGGGCGTTCGTCACTGAATTAGGGAGGCGCATCCGACGATCAGAACCCCGTACCGAGTCATACCTGGTGCAGCACATATCGTTAGCGATCCAACGAGGAAATGCCGCCTGCGTGTTGAACACATTTCTACCAGGCACGACCTGAGGCGGCCTTTTTGACGATTAATAGTAATTAGTCTTAGTGGTAAGAAACTAGCTTAAAATTAAAATAGGTAATCTTATTATGTTAAAAAATTTAGAGAATTAGGTATAGGTAATATCTACTACGCATGAATGATCTCTTCTATGTTTATGGGTTTGGCTCTTGTCGATGGAGCATACGCCATTCGGTCCGGTTCTCCGCCAGTGTCTTCAGATTTTGATACTATGAAGGATATACAAAATTATTCAAACGACTTATACCCACGAGAATGCCTATTTTCCCAGGCTGAACTACTACCAATACTGGTAATGCGGAACCCTAGATATTCCACTAGATATTCCACGCTGCAGCAAACATCTAACAAAGACAGCAGTATTTGACAAAGTCATAAAACTTACACTGCCTTCTTTGAAAATTTCACGATACCGTAGTGTTGCCGTGATATCGATATCAACCTAAATTTTATTGTGATGACAGTATATCAGACAACTCCATTGTAACGTATGCTAGTCTACTCAAACCAACATTTACAATGAGTATTTTCACATGAAATTATGAGTTAGGCTAAAGATTTTTAATCAACAACACTTGTGTGTGTACGACAGACAGAGAATTGATTTGTTGAACTACGCACGCTAATTCCCTTAACAAATTTGGGGGTAGGCAATAGGTCCAGCAGTGGGTTGGGCCCGAAGTCTTTTTTATCATTGTAACGCAAATCCATTCCATTGCCATTGTGATTTTCTATACGTCAACCTGTTAGCAGACTACCAATATACTAAAATCTTCCAAATGAGATTCAATCGACATCCAACTGAAACGATTTTCATTTAGCAGACTTAGGGCGGCCATGTTATGAATGTTAAAATAAGTATATCTCTTTGTAAATAACTCTAATGAATGTATGCGATAATAAGATACTTGAAAATTGATAAATCGACACCACTGAACTGGCAACACTACACAGGTCAAAGTGTTACGAGCGAAATAAGTTCGGAAGCTAGCCGGCCAGGCTATAATTCTGTATCTAGCCTACTCGGCTACTAGATACTATAAATCATGTACGTGATATAGTGTTCGTAGCTGCACCGAGCAAGATTCAATTGAACAGATTAGCGCCAAAATTGGAAGTATTTATGGCGCATTTGGCTAGGAATATTTCAGTTAAGATTTTGAGCCTAGATTTGTTAAGCTATTTGGGTTTGACGCGTCTTGGATTGGAAGGTAGCGTATTTTAGGAATCCACTTGAAATTGGAAATTAGTATTTGATACCTTGACTCAGAATATTGAAAACTATCGTGAGAGTTGAACATGAACTTGAGTTTGAATAATGGTTCAAAAAAATGATTCATTAAACTCATTAGTTATATACTTTTTTATTAAAAAAAAAAGGTTAGACCTTTGGTTTCCTAGTTCTAAAAAAGCGGCTTCTACTCACGCGCACCGTATGATTTCCCAGTGTTTTGTGTTTTCCGGATTTCGTTTTGACGAATGCAGTTTCTACACAAAAAACCTAAATCTTTTCACTACAACTTAGTAACTAAAATGCATGAAATTGCAGCTATGAGTATCATAGACTGTCATTTCATTTTTATGACTACTGAGAGTACTGACACAGCTGACACGACGGACCATATTGTCCGGTGCGTTTGCAATATACGTAATGCGTAAGTTTACCTACACAAAAAATATTGGCTAGAAAGTCATTTGACTAGTAGTTTGCATGTATGCAGTGAAAAGTATTTTTTTGTTTTCAAGAGTATTTAAGTATGTATTTGAATGCAGCGCTCTACCTACCCTGCATAGAGTAAAAGCGTGATATGTGCAAGTATTTATTTAAACAACTTCATTTTTTTTTCACGAGCTTATCCGTAATGCAGCTGAGGATAACTTTGACATTGCTTAACATTGACTATTCGTTGTAAAACTTAAAAAAAAACTATTGATGATATCTTAAAATCTTAAAATCGCAATGATTTATGCTTGTTTATAAACAATTCGAAAATCAAACTTGACGGTTTTCCATTCTTCTTCCAAAATTCGTGCCGATCCAATATTTGCTACAAAGTAATCAAATTAAAGAACACAACCACCTTTTCAGTTAACTAGTAAATAGAAATGGGGGAACAAAATTGTTTCTTTTTTGTTTCGTTCTCTCTTTCCTTATCCGCACAAATGAACTTTTAGCAAACGCTTTTATACCGTTTTACTGTACAAAAAGTCTTTTCCAAGTATATTGTTTTTGTTTAAAAAATATTTTTGGAAGTCAGTAGAATCGACTGCGAACTGAGGCGTGGGATGCGCCTTAGAATACCATCAAACCGTTTCTACCCGTGGGTGTTGTAAAAAGCGACTAAGGGATGGATCTACTGAATTGGCTGCAACAGGATATGGGGTGATGTTTTTCTAAGCCGGCATCACACGGCACGGGAAGAGTATATTATGGCAATACCCTGCACTTGGGGAAGCCTATGTTCAGCAGTGAACATAGTAAGTAGTGATAGTAGGTAGGACTGAGGTATAGACATTGTGATTTCTTTACGCTAACTATATAAAGAGGTAGTATTAGGTATTGTTTCATTGGTCTCGTGTGTTTTTTTTTCGAGTATCTACCGAAAGAATTCCGTTGCAAAAATTATAAAATTACGTCACGCACCATCTAAATCCTTCGCTAACTTTTCAAGGTATTGTATTAATAATTTATTACCAAATATTCATTTTAATAATTTTTCAACTATACAAAAACTTATATCCCAAAACGAGTTAGTCCCCTCGATTTACCATCGCATTAAGAGGTCAGATCACAAACATGGTTTGATCAAAAAGTCCCGACCCGGATGAGATCCGGGTCATTCAAGGAGGGTCATGAATATGCGAAATGAAAAAGCCTGATCTGATCACATTTTCAGACGTGGTGCTCAATTTTTGAATCCCTATTCGTACAGAATAGGAAATGGCTGTAATTTGATAAATTAATTTAGATCTCTCATAGATGAGATACTTTGACAGAATTGGTTTATAATACGATTTAAATAACTTTTCAGAATTCACCTGGTTTTTTGTGTCTAGTTTGTTTTCTTAGTATAACAAGTATTTATTTCCAAAAAAGTATGAAACTATTAATGTTAGCTATTTATTAAATTCCCATAGTACAAGCTTTGCTTAGTTTGAGGCAAGATGGCGTTGCGTGAATTGTCCAGGATATTCATTTATTTGTTTTACAAACTATTCTTCGACTACAAAAATCGTCACCCTGATCACATCGAGGCTCATAGATTGGCGTAATCAAGGACATGTGCGAGGAAGGACTTTTAGCACGTAGCGTCGTACGTTCGCACGGACCGTCGCGTCTGATCGGATCCGAGGGTTCCCTTTTAGTACAAGTCTTTGGCAAAGACGCAGGGGGATTCAAATAGGATTTTAATGGGGGGCGAAAATGAACTGGTGGAATGAAGTAGGACGTTTAAATATTCAGTTCGTTTTCTGCGAGATTTTTGCGTAATAAACTTGTATCCGAATGTGACGTCTTGTACGTAGCAGATAACATAGCTGTAGTTCTGAATCGACGTGACTGTAAAATATGACCATCAGGAGTACTTTATAGGTAAGATAGTTTATATAAGCTATACATAATCTTTGCAAAAAAATGGATTGCAGTTTTTCGCTTGACTGTGACTTGAATATTTAGTGTAAGTATATTGGTGTCGTTCTAGATTTTATTTCTTTTTTTGTAGCGTTCGGCCAGTTAGTAACTTATTATTAATCTGTGGTTCGGCATTATAAATCAGAGGACATTGACGTGGCGTCAATCACCGATAGTTCCAAGAAATCAAACTCTACCCATAAAATTTTCCATACAATAATATTCCTCAAATATTATTTCAGCGAAATGAAAACCTGTTGACTTGTGTGCGATTGCGAGTGATCGAATTTGAAATATTCTATTACTGGGTCTTACTGGCGCGGGTCGGGGATTTCAAACAGGGTTTAATGGAAACTGAAGGAGTTCGTTTCATTATAGGAAATAATAAGGGAGGAAAGACGTACTTTCGTAAAAGAATATTTTAAGAAGGAAATGTTTTGAACGAAGGATTTAAGAATAAGGTATATTAAAAACTAGCGGCCTGCCCCAGCGGCTGCGCCCGCTGCAACTAATTTTCCCGTGGGAATAAATATGTTTCCCGGCTCTGTCTCTCTTATTATACATAATAGCCTTCCTCTTGAATCACTCTATGTATTAAAAAAACTACATCAAAATCCGTTGTGCACTTTTAAAGATTTAAGCAAACATACATACAGACAGACGCGAAAAGCGACTTTGTAATAGTTTGATCTGTGGGTCTAGTTATAGCAAGCGTGGCAGAGAAGTATTTTTTTAAGATATAAGCTGTACTTCTGCATTGTAAAACGGTCTCTTTTACGGACGACTCGGTGTCCCACGCGAAAAGCAAGAAGTAATGCTAATTAGACTACCTACTTTATCAAAACCATAGCAGATTTTTTCGACTTTTACGGGAACATCGATAACTGATTCTAAATATCAATTTTCAAACTCCACGTGTCCTCGTTACCGTCGTTTTGTGTCAAGCAAATTGAAACTTGCATGTGTAGTTCCAATGCAGACAACCCTGAAGGATTGTTAGTTAAATTGACGGATCGATACACTATACGTTGCAAGCAAACTTCCAAAGAATCTAAACATTTTCTTGGCCTTTGTGCAACTACCCCCGTCTTCCTTTGAAGTTCGGTAACAAGTTTGTAGCAAAACACGAGAACCGACTGGATGTTTACAAAGAATAACTTATGCGTGTGTATTTGTTGCTATGAATAGCTATGGCGTGTTTCCTTTTAAAAAAGATTTTACGATGATTTTCTTCCGAAAAATCTAGACATTCAAAATAAACGTTTATATTTTGACCTATGTTTTATGGAGAAAACTGTCCTTGATCGAGGATTTTTTCTGTCTGATTGAGCAACACTTTTCCGAAACAGGTGGCGCTGTTGGCGCTTTTTCAGATTGAGGGGCCATTTGTCAAGTTCAGTTTATAATGAAAAAAACTATTACCCCTATCTGTGAGGAATCACTGTTGAGTTTTTACATCATTTGCACAAGCATGGCACAAGTGTAGTAGAAGGAACTAAATGAACAGATGAAAAAATCCTGTTTAAGGCCAGGATCTGCTGCTCAAATCACGATTTCAGGGGGTGAGGTGTGGGGGGCCGCCCGCGCTCCTTGCGCTCTGAGACATCGTCTGGCGCTCGCACACTACGCACTCGCACCTCGCGTGTTTTATGGACATGACCGCAGTCCGACCACCTTTTAAGTATTTTTTAGCTTTATCCCGGCCGTGGAACTTTTACTTCTACTCGTGAATTATTATTTTTTGTGATAATGTAACGAAATTAATATGAATGTGGGTAGATGGATAGACGCAGAAGAGGAGGAAGGCCTAAAAAAACTTTAACAGCTAGTTAAAACACACAAATTTAATTACAAAGGATATAAGTATAAGTACTAAGTTCCTTTTATGAGCCTGTCTTTGAAACTGAACAACTTCTCCAAGGAACATAGGTTGAAATATGTTTAAAAATCTAGCCGACACGACTCAGATTCTATAGAGTTAAAAAAAGTTTGAATAGATTGTACAAAAGATGATTATGACTCATAAAGGTGTAAACAAAGATTTCAATGATAATAAAAAGTGGTCCAAAGTCGGAAAATGTGCTAAAAGTTGAGTAAGTACGAAAATTTTGTTACATTTGCTCTACGATGTACCGTTCTCAAGATATATGCACTTTTAGTTTGCATTCCTTTTTAATATTCAAAAATGAAATTCTACTAAAATTTTAAATGGCGTTTTGCGCTGGAGCCCTCTGTCACGCTTGATTTTTGCTATAGGTAGGTACTTCATTGTTTTTTTTTGTTTATGCCGCCGGCTCAAGTGCCAACATCCGTAGACTTGGGCTGTAGCCCGTGAAATACTAGAATTTACATCATGTATGTGGAATGATTAGTAAGATGAGACGAGCAACTGTATAATGAAACGAATGGACAACTGAACGATAATTTTTGAACGTGAGCCAGATGTTAGATGAATTTCTGAACTATGATGCTAGAACGGAATAGCAATATAGGTAAGTAAATGAGTGTGAAACAGAGAGTGAACAGGCACTTTTCAAGTACTCAAACTCAAATTATGTATTCAAAGTAGTAAATTTTACATTTAGCTTTTTGATGGTCAAGTATTAACAATTTTACGAACCAAGTGATGGTGGGTGAAAAACCCGGGGTTCTCTGTCTAAAATCCGAAAATTAGGTTATTCCTTCTTCTACTTCCATAGCCACAGGGAGCAGGACATGGGTCTTTGTTATTATAGCGAATATAAAACTAAGAAGCTTACAAATGACTTTAATTAAGTACCACATCCCACAAAAAACATAATCTTTTTTCCAAGCCGGTCGGATAAAAATAAAAAAATAATAATAAAGAATAGAAAAAAGTACGCGTAAAGGTAACTGGAACGCAAACGCCATTGAATATTTCAGAAAATTAAAAAATAATGCAAACTATAAGTGCAATTACCTCAAAAAAGTGCATAGTAGTGCGAAAGCAACTGAAATTCGGTACTCGTATTTTAGCACTTGTTTCAATATCTTAAAATTAAAATCAGGCCCCTATTTAGTCCACAATTGCCCTAGGCGTAGCCTCACTCATAATTATTGAAGGCCTACTTTTCTAGTTTTTTCTTTTTAATATTTATTTCACTACCTCTTTTGTACCAATTGGTCTACATTTACTGAAATTTATTTATTGAAAGTATAAAAATATCTCGTCAAACCCTACAATTAGGGACTTTCTAGGGCCACAGACCACTTAAATATTTTGTTCTGAAGAAAATGTCAAGTACCACGTTATATTAAGGAAATATAGATGGCGCGCAACGGGATACTGGGTACTACTATTACTATATTGTTATCTCTTTCATAGAAGCGTCAGTATGAACATAAAAGTTCATATCTAGCTCCTAAACCACGCCATCTATTTTCACTTTTATACTACTCCTAGATAGAAAGTGCCATATTACCCTAAAAACTTATAGTTTTAGTTTGACAGCTGTCATCTTAAATCAAGAATTCACCATAAAATACAACTATACCAAAGCAAGTAAAACTACTTTATATCCGAAACGTTTTAAGGTCTTTTAAAGTTCGTGTAGTGTGTGCGTAGTGACATCTCGTGTTTATTCTCATGCCCATTTTCACGCCAATGCTAATTTTAATGCTTATGCTCAATATGTTCATGTTGATTTTATTGTCCATGATTTCTAATACACATGCTTATTTTCATGGTCATACTCATATGCATGAATTTTTCCATGCTATTTCCATTTCATTTAAATGGTCTTAAAAATGAGCACATAAATAAAACTGAGATTTCAACCCACGAGCCAGACATGCGGAGTGAGCAGCTGTCAAAAGCGTGACAAAGAGCAACATAAAAAAATTGTAATTGTGTAGAAGCTGGTAAGACTGCATAGATTTGTTTGTACGTCTGAATCCCATACCAACCCGACCACAGAACAGCGTATGGGTGTCACAGACTATTCAGGTGGCAAGATCTTGGCGTACGTAAGTAACATCGTCTTCAGACTTAAAAATATCACTACTCGCTCCGTCCGATGCGTTAAACGCACAAAGAAAAAATATATTTGCGTGCGCGCACATGATATCTCTAGTCTGTGGTAGAATGACCACCGACTGGATCTAATTTCGCACCGCTGTGTCGGTTTCTGTAATAAGTTATCGGGGGAAAATTGTTCAGATGACCTGTCAAGCAAAGATTTATCTTGAAATAAAATATATTAAAAATTACTTGGTACCTACTGTAAAAACGTTACTCATGTTCAGAATGCACCCTGTAAATATTTAAAGTGAATTACTAGTTACGTATCACTCCTTTCTTATTATAAGTAAAAAGACTCAGTTAGACTTTTGCTTTTCATTATCTTATAGATAAAATATCGTCTATCGTCAAGGCTAGCTGAAGCGACAGCTATGATGAAATTGTTGGTCGTCTCGCCAAAAGACGTAACCGACGTAATAATAAGAGCATACTTAAACTACGCCTTCTGGTGTCAGCCATAAAGTATTTTATCAATCAATCTGTCCATGTCACAAACGTCATAAGTAAAATGAGCGACGTAATAATTACGAAAAAATATTTGTAATTTTTGTGGGAAATTTTGACACAGTACCGGCGCTGGCAAGAGCCATTTGGGTACTGGCGGGGTAGCGGGCGGTGCGGGATGTCATTGGGAGGTTGGTTTGTCGGCGAGAACCGTTCTAATTTTTGGAAAAAAATGATTTGTTGAATTAAAATCTGTTCATCCACTAAAACCTGATAGTGTCATTTTTAGGGCATTAAAAGAGGAATATTCTACATCAAGAAACTATATCAAAATAGTAGTCTAAGTAACGATAAAATTGGTTTGAAAATATTTTTAATGCTCTTTTTGAGATTTTTTTTATTAAAATATATCTAACCAATCGAGTCATACGATAGTGTTACTACTAGACAATATCTTTGAGTATGTCATATATTTTTTTGAGGTCTTGTTAGCATCAATAACAGGCTTAAAAACTGGATCGAAAGTAACGCTTTTCTTCAGCAGAGCGCCTTAATGAATTAGGACCTTATAAAATAGTCTCAGGGACTTACCACAAAAATGAGACTCGCATTGAACGCGTGCCTAGCGTTATTTTGTATAGCGTTATTTTTAACACACGTTCAACTCGCGTCTAACTTTTTTGTGGTACAGCCCTTAATGTTTCCGAGTATGTTATTAGATCACTATCAAAATGAATACTTTTATAAATCCTTCCTTGTTGTTCTCAACAGATGCGCCATCCTGCAGAACAGCAGGTGTGGCAGTAGTGGGGGCCGCAAGGGGGGAGTCAGTGGTCATCGTGTGTGAAGTTGACGCGGATCCCCCCGCGGCTGTGTTCAAGTGGAAGTTCAATAACTCCGGCGAGACGATAGATGTCGCTGCTGACAGATATACCAGCAACGGCAGCGCGTCTAGTCTCAAGTAAGTTTTGCCATCGTAGCGTCCAAGGGTAAAAAAAATACTTCAGACAAATGCATGACATGACACCAACTTGATTAATGTATGTTTCTTTTTAATGTACATTTGAATTTTTCTGTGTTTTGTACAAATATAGCATGTATATTGTTTTGATTATGATGATGATGACGATAGACAAAATCTGCAGCAAACTTATATGACCTGATACTACGAGTACCTTACTTGATTCAATACTATGACAGCTCTGCTGATTTTATCCCTTGCCCACTGCATATTTTGGTGTTGTAAGAGATCATTTTTTAGAAATAATTTTGAGAATCGATGAAAAGTTTATCGATTCATCATAGAATGCCCAAAGGCTAATAATTTTTTAAAACTATTTTTACAAAATGTTATTCAATTTCAAGGGGAGTATCGTCACACTTCGTTTTTCATACATTTCCAGAAATCACAATGGAAAAGAATCTCATATCATTATAACCGCGAGCAATCTTTTTCTAAATTAACTTTTACTCTCACCAGATACACGCCGGTGGCGGACCTAGACTACGGAACGCTGTCGTGCGCTGCAGCGAACGAGGTTGGCACCCAGGTCACGCCCTGCGTCTTCCAAATGGTGGCTGCTGGTGAGAATACTCATTTTATTATCGAAAATGTAATCTTATGTATGACGTTGTAAAGATTGCCACGCTTTAAGCTATGGCGTAGACTAGAGAGTGCTGTGATACGTCTCAATACTTATTTTCTTAGGGATAATCAAGCGTTTCCGCCAGAAATGTCCCAGCTTATTTGGGAAGAATTTCGCAAGCTGCAATTAAATTTTAAAGATCCAATAAGGTGGAGCAATTTCCATTCCACAAGCTTACACAACGATAAATTGACAATGTCAAAACTGTTCAGAATTAAAACAGTTGCCTGTGAACTGTAAAGTCAGTTTACTGCCAAATGTTGAAAGTGACAACGTCATAAGAAAATACTAATAGAATGGTTGGATTTTACAATAGGAAATTAATTTTTAATATTATTAACGCCACTGTGCCTCTTTGTCTCTCGTTCCACGCTCTCGCTTGTACTTCAAGCCTTAAATGGAACGGCTCAGAGGTAACGCATCAGACATAAGAGGCGAGGTAAAGCCGAATTAGCCATGTTTTTTGGTGCGTGCAGCGGACTCCATCGAATTATAAGGCGTTGTCATGTCACTTTAAGAATATTAGAATATCTAAAACATACGTACAATATTTGTATTATTTTTAATGTCAACCATATTTCACAGGCAAACCCCACGCGCCGCGCAACTGCACTCTTTGGAATCAGACGTCAGACTCGGTCAAAGTGACGTGCGTGGCAGGTTTTGACGGCGGCCTGCCACAGAAGTTCCTGCTTGAAGTCTACTCCGGCAACGCTAGAGTGCCCAGGTAATGACAACCTATCAGATGTCAGAAATTCTAAATTTTTCGAGACAAAAAAAGGGTTTTTTGTCATGATTATTTTTAGTAATTCTACAATCACTACAATCTAATCCGCGATAAAACCCGACTACACCAAAAGAACCAAAATGCGTAAAAGAAATTGCGAGTTCTTAAAAACTTATAACATAAACCATTCTTCTTCTTGGGCCAAAGTTAAACCATAACACATCAAAACTATTTTAATAATAAAAAACTTGTCAGCGGCGTCATAAGGTGTCGTTAAGTCGACGCACGTCACAGCTAGGGGAGGATTGCTTTTGCAATATTAAAATAATACCAGACGCAGCGCTCCATCCTTACTTGAAGTGGTTTTATGCGTTACTGGGTTCACTGTAGTGATTTTGACGTAAGGCAGAAAAATCTTCCTAAATATTAAAGCTAGGATATGGGCCCTCTTCTACCTAGGACCAGAGCCAACCGTGGTGTAGCGGTTAACACGATTGACCCGACAAGTCATAAGACGTGGGTTCGAATCCCATCGGTGGCGTGATTTTTTTCATTTGTTTCGTTTGTATTGACTTGCAACCGAAAGTTAACTTTTTCTTTTCGTGTGGGATACGTGTCCAACAACCCGATAAACCCAGGTGTCAGAGCTATTCAACCGCCTACAAACTAGTAGTAGGCGTCAGTTTACGCCCAATATATGCAAGACAATTCTTCTTAGCCGAAACTTTCCGTCGATGTCGTCGTCGTTGCGTCACTATCACTCATTGATTAATGATTAATGTCAGACAAGGCGATTGTTTTTTAAATCTATTTTTTCTTTATTTTTGCGCCAACCTCAAGTAGATTACAGTACCTAAAGATCGGTATTGTCGTTGGAACCCTGATATTCAGTATTACAAATAAAAGAGCCATAAAACAAAACAACTGCACATCTCACGTAATTAGTTAAAAACAACCATTAGAAAAGAATAGTTCTACAGTGTAATAGAATAATTGATCTATCATGTTATCCTAATAGGTACTTTTCAAGTCAATGAATTTTTTTTTTCTGATTTTGAGGAGTCAGCTTATCTTCATCTTTCTTTTCAACTGGAAAACCAAGTTGTCAGACGACCCAATAAACCCTGGTATCAGGTTTTAAACCGCCCACTACAAGTAGCAGGCCCTTGACATGATTGTGTAACTGCCTACCCCTCCAGGAATATAGGCGTGATCTGCGTGTGTGTATATTTGTATGAGTGTGTAACAACTGCCGTCAAAGTAATCAACCGGGACCGAAAGCTTAAGCCTGAAGCACAGAAGCTTTTTTTTTTCTTTTTTTGTTATAATATACATTCGTATCGAACGAATAAAATTAGGAACACAGTAGAATGTCCCACTGAAACCACTCAAGAGCCCCCATCAGAAACTGCTCCACAGTTAATTAGAATGTTTACGGAACATTAATTCGAAACAAATTGGACCAAACCGTGTCTTGTCAATGTGTTAGACTAAGAGGCAGTGCTCAAAAACAGGATCAAGAGATAACCAATAATGACACTAGGGTTCATCGGGTCGTTGGACGATTCGGTGTCCCACACGAAAAGAAAAAGAAAGAATGAGGATTTTTTTGGACTGATACAGACTCTAGTCAAAACTAGGTGGCGCTGTTGATGCAGTGCACAATATAAAACTATTATCCTTCTCTATGGGAAACCACTGCAGAGCTCTTACTTCATTCGCATTAAAAAATATATCTTATCCATACTCAAAAGTTTTCATTTAATGTAGGCGAAATTGCCGTTATTTTATTGAAAAGTTCCTTCTAAAGTTTTACATAAACACATCACACCTGCATCCCTTAAGTGAGAGTAGGCAGAGCGTCAAAAGCCGTAATAAAACGATCATCGCCACGTCTGACAAACGTTTGAGTACTATTACAGAGCTATTGTGTGTGTGTGTGTGTGTGTGTGTGTGTGTGTGTGTGTGTGTGTGTGTGTGTGTGTGTGTGTGTGTGTGTGTGTGTGTGTATGTATTGTGTATCAATACGTCTATAGTGACATGATGTCAAAAATTGTAATACACATGAAACCCTCCAGTCCCTTAGTCGCTCCTTTAAGACACCCACGGAAAAGATATGGGGCGATGCTATTCTAACCTGGCATCTCACGGATTACTATTAAAATTCTACATATAATGTAAACGAAATATCATGTATATTAAAATGAATCTCGGAAAATTCTAGCCTACTTGGAAATGACTACGTGCTAGAATAGAATACACAGCAGAGCTTATAATATTATTCACTTTTCTTGCTTACTTAGTTGTGACTGAAAGAAAACAAATATTAAACGAGTGGGTAGGTAACTTTATATATCACTTAAGAAATAGAAAAACAATCTACTGAATAAATTCACAATTTATCTTCTACACTTGTTTCGTAAAAATTAAAAACTGGGTTGACATTATGAGTATAGAAGGATCAACCCCGGTAAGAAGGTAATATGACAGAATGTGTACGTGACAGCTAAAAATATTTTTGTTTTTTTGATACCGTCTCACAGTCTATTTGGACATATTCACACATTTCCGCGTTTCAATGTATAAATATAGCTACTTATTCATAATTAACGTGAAGAAAGTTTAATGAGAGTCGCTGTTTACATGAATTTTCACTTCGCTCGTTCTGCGCGAGAAGCGTATGGTAATTACACGAATTAGATGTGAAGTTTTCAATGTTTGAATATCTGGGGGCACGGCAGTGCCCCCGCCAAGTCGAGCTAGATAGCTTTTTACTTCTTGTATGTTTTGTTCTGTTTTAAATTCTTTTGAAAAGATAAATAAATAAAAACCATCACTATCCGGGTACTTGACTGGGTCATTAAAAAAAAGACATGTTGTTTTGAATCCCGTAAATAAATAAGTAAAATCTAGTTACACCAAGAACATGTGGTTTAAACCGTAAAAAATATATCAAACAGAACAAAGATTCTCTAACTATATACCTTAGCTAAACCACGTCAATAACCTCTACATTTTAGTCGATAAGTATTTTTATTTGGCTTTAGCGCTAATTTACTTGTACTCAAAATCATGTAGTAACAAGCCATTCGACTGTAGAGATCTTTTGCAAGGACTATAATTTTAATAACACTGTCTGTTTGATATATACACTTAGTGACCCATAGAGTACAACGTAATGCCAGTACTTATTACAAGACCTTATCTGAAAAGGACAGGGATCAAACTTACTGTAACTTAATCTCAACTCGACCAAAATCTAGAATTTCTATCAAGTCCCAAAGCGACAAACATTCACGACGTCGAATTCCCCAAGAAATATAGCAGACACGACGAAAACACCTTTATTTTTCTCCAACACCATAAGAATAAGACGGATCTCACACTTAACGCACGACAGATCGCTAAAACGTCGCAACGGTCTGTCAGATCCATACTAGAATCGTCACTCCTTATACAAAAAACCGCTCTAGACGGACGCGCTGCGCTAGCCCTGCGTGGTCATTTCTAGTATGGATTTGGCAGACCGCTACGATATTTTAGCGCTCCGTCGTGCGTTAAATGTGCGATCCGTCATAAGAATACCGAACACCGCGAATGTCAAATGCTTTCCGCTAGTAATTTTATCTCGCAAACGGCATGACATTTTTATCCGGCGCTGCCATGGAAGGAAATGTAAAGGGTGCTTGCTTATATTTTGTTTTTCGGTTTATTTTTGTTCAAGTCTGGAATGCACAAGTCTGGAAATCACCTTTTATATTTTCAAAATGGATTATTGCTCCATAGGCCGTCCTTTTTCTAAAATGACTTTTACACATATTCTTATATCTGCTTTCAGCTTTGTTACATACAGTGTTATTTTTAGTCAGTACGTGGGAGTTTCTGTTCATGATCCTGAACAACTTATACTATGGGGCCATCAAGAGATCACTAAAAGCATTGGGTGTTTCATACATTTTTGTCGAGTAGGTATGAAATTTTCTACGGAAAAATTGTTGCACTATAGTAATAGTCGTTCAGAATCACGAGCAGAAACACCCCACAAAGTTTATGTACTGACTTAAAAATCAACCTGTAACTTCCTGTACAATAATACTCGTACTTTCCAACTTTGTTTGCTTTTTCGTCACATTATTATAAGGAAAACTGAACGTGTCAAATCATGGTCCCTACGCTTCTGGATCATAAGTTTTTAGTATGATCCCGTCAAAGCAAATTGTAAATAGGTATGTAGCTTTCTTCATCATTTGTAATACCATTTTTATTTTGCGTTATTACCATAACTATACTTTGAAAGTTCCGGATGGGAGGTCGTAAAAACTAAGTAAATAAGTACGTTAAGGTTATTGCCTAAAGTAGCGGATATAAAGTTTATATGTTACGAGATACGGTGGAGTGGATGCTGCAGGTTGCATCTTTAGAAGTTTCTCGAACCTTCAGTAAGCTCGTAAAAATACCGTTCTTATTCATAAATATTAAATTTTCTACTCTCTTTCTTCGTGCGGGATGCAGTCTACCACAGATCCAACGCACCCTAGTCTCAGCGTTTTTCAACTTTTGCTAGTTTTCTAGTTCTTATTGATTAGATTTTTTATCTTTATTTGGTTTAAAGCTTTAAAAAATATACCTATGCCAGTTCTATTGTTCCCTTTGAAGACTAGCAGTCCGCCCAGCGGTTACACCCGCTTTTTGTTGCATGTAGTACATACCTTCTTCTTCAATTATTTTATCTACTTTAAAAAAACGCATCAAATTCTGTTGCGTTTTTGAATAGGAATAGCGGTGTCCATCACAAAAATATAAGAAAAACGCAAAAAGCGATTGCTTAGATGCCGATAAAAATTTTCGAAAACAAATTGAAAACGACAAAGTGGGTGTCGCGACAAAATAGAAGTGAACCATTATTTTTGCAAAAATATACATCACGTAAAAATATTTGAATAAAAACATTGCCAAGCGCTGGGTCCCGAAAATACGATGTAAAAATATGATAAAATTGTCATTATTACAGCCCGCGGGGATCAAACGAAATGTCACGCTGTGTTGCCAGTACAGCACTGAGGCTTCGTAGGATGTTGTTAAAATATTGTACGAAAATAATTCTGGTTGCCTTCGATCTGTCATCCACATGCCGTGTGATGCCGGTATATAACAGAATCGCCCCATTTCTATCCGTGGGTGTCGTAAAAGGCGACCAAGGGATCTTTCTTTTTCGTGTGGGACTCCGAGTCGTCCAACGACCCGATGAACCCTAGTGTCAGAATTTTTCAACCGCCTTCTACAAGTAGCAGGCTTCTGATACGATTGTGTAACGACCGCTGTACAAGTGATCATAGACAGCAACCCGGGACCTACGGCTTAGCGTGCCATCCAAAACACGGAACCATCTTACTTATGGACAATTGGGTGATTCAGCCCGCAATGGCCTAACCAGACTGGGAACATATTCACAAAGTGATAAATATCAACTTGTGTGACCCATCGAGAATCGAACCCGGAACCTCCTGCGTCAAAGGCAGTCGCACTACCACTGCGCCACATCGGTCGACCAACGGATGAAGTCAGGGATAGGGCAGCAGCGGTATTTGTGAATATCAAAGCATAGTGCATATGGGCGCGCACCCTATTACGCATGGTTTCGTGTCAGTCTATATTTAAGTTAAAAGGTAAATTCATCATTTGAATAGTTTGCGCGCGCCCATGCGCCTAGTGGCGCCATCTCTTATCATTGTTTGTTACTAAGCTAAAATTATTTAAGTAAATTAATAGAAATAAAATTATTAGTGAATGAATTTTTTTACTATAAATAATATTAATATTTATCAGCTATTAATTTCCAAGTTTGAACCAATGAATTCACTTTTACGTTGTTGTTATTTTAAAAATATTTTTGAATGAAATTAATATGTAAATAATTATTTCATAATTATTACTGTAATTAGATCAAGTTATTTTAACAGTCTTTATTTCCAATGAACCTGATTTTAATTATAAAGGAATTCTAAAGTAGTTGATCTACGATGTCACTTTTTTGGGACGAAAAAAACACTGTGCGTGGTCCCGATAAAGAAATCGAATCAGCTGGCATTCCGCGGCTGGATAACAAAATTCCGAGACTGTGCCTCAGCCTTTTTAGTTGCCTTGCACAGTGTTTTTTTCGTCCCAAAAAAGTGACATCCGCCTTTTATTGAATATATCTACTAAAAACATAATTCCAAATGCAAGAGTAGAACTCCCATGTGTCAATTTTCAATAGCTGATTTTTAAAAAAATATCTAAGTTTTCGTGACCTTTACACTAAAAATATTGAAAACATATCATAAAAACTGAAATAATAAATAAATAAATAAATTTGTATTGCAGTTTTATGAAGCCTTTCTCGATGCATATTGTGCAGTATTTTAAAATTAAAAAAGTAGAAAAACGCCATGAACAAAAAATGTTTTATCGAAATCAGTATTTATTTTTTTATAATTTTTCTAACACGAAGTAGAACCTCTGTCTAACACAAAAAGATTCCTCACACTAAGGTTTGTCACCCACAAAAATATCACATTCAACTTGGGCCTAGGTTTTGAGAAAATGATTTTTACGTACTGAGGTCAAATTTCCAAATTTAGGGCTACCACACAAAAGGTCAAAATTTTCTTTTTCTTCTGGTACATCATAGGTAGGTAAGTTATTGTGTCAATATAATATAACCTATATTTTGTATTAATAATTATTCTTCAATTAGATTTTCTTCGTAACTTAAAGTTATAGAATTCATCGGGAATAAATAGATATCCAAACTATTTGCTTACGAAAATAAGATAAAACAATTTACATATATACATACATACATTCTCTAAAGAACATTTTCGTGAAAAAGCTCCTAATAATAGGTAAAAAAAAAATACATGAATGGTCATATTAGTGGCATCCCTGATATAAATATTTAGAACACAACCCTCCTTCGTTAGTAAAGATAAAAAGCTGCCAATATAAAGTACAAAAAAAAATTAATGCGAAAGGTCATATTAGTGGCAACCCTGATCCAAATGTTTAAAAATCATTTTCTCAAAACCTAGGCCCAAGTTGAATGTGATATTTTTGTGGGTGATAAACCTCAGTATGAGGAACCTTTTTGTGCTAGACAGAGGTTCTACTTCGTGCTAGAAAAAATATAAAAAAATAAATACTGATTTCGATAAAACATTTTTTTTTCATGGCGTTTTTCTACGTTTTTAATTTTAAAATACTGCATAATATGCATCGAGAAAGGCTTTATAAGACTGCAATACAAATTTATTTATTTATTTATTATTTCAGTTTTTATGATATTTTTTCAGTATTTTTAGTGTAAAGGTCACGAAAACTTAGATATTTTTTTAAAAATCAGCTATTGAAAATTGACACATGGGAGTTCTACTCTTGCATTTGGAATTATGTTTTTAGTAGATATATTCAATAAAAGGCGGATGTCACTTTTTTGGGGTGGAAAAAACACTGTGGACTAGTGCCTGCGATTCCTATAAATTGCCGAGTCTGCCTGTATAGATTCATTCTAGCTGTAGCACTGCTCAGTGAATAAACCTTTACAAAGTTCTTGTGGTTTTTACTCGCGTTCCCATGGACTACCCTGGAGAGTCTCCGACATGCACTATTTTGAATTATAGATTTTGGATGGCGTCAGAACAATTATTTTTCTGTTTATAAATTACTAATAATATTCATATATTCATGTAAAGTACAATTAGTTAATTGTTACTAACTGTAACTTACAAATTGTTTATTAATTAAAACTTTGAATATTTCGATAAACTATGAATTAAGCATGTAGTATTTTTAAACAATACTTACTTTTGAGGGTACAACTTTTGTATTTTATTAATAACCCAGGAAAGTAGCGAATTTTAGGACTTTTATGTTTCGTTAAAAGATTTTTTTCTATATTCTATAACATTTTACCTATTTTGTTCTCTTGTAATCTACTCAAAATGCAGAGATCTAAAATAGGTAACGTACGTAAATAAATACAAATACATAAATTCGTACATAAATGCTTTTTAATGGAAAATTATAATTAATTAAAAAATAATAAGCGGAAATGCTTTCTAATTGTTTTTTCAAATAAAAGCCCTTTTTGTTCATAAAAGTTTAACGGTTTGACGAGTTCCATTTTCCTTGCTAATGTTCGAGATGAATTTTCCTTTTTCCTTTTTTTTGTTCGGCTGTCCATCAGATTCGCTAAATAGATGTTTCTCTTTCGCCAAACTTTGTCAGTTATTTATAAAGTGGTCTTTTAAAAATAGCGCCTAAAAATTGTGAACATTTTGTAAATATAATGCATCAATTTGAATAATTACTTTGATTTTCATAATTTTAGTAGTGGCTGCGCCCGCTGTAACTCATTTTAAAGACAGACAGCTCAAAGCAGACAAAGCCGGCTATTCTACCTGATTGTCCTTAAGAAAGATGGTTCCGTGTTTCAGATCACGTTAAGCCGTAGGTGCAGGTTGCTGTCTATGATAACTTAAAGGGAACTCAACCATGTCAGAGGCCTGCTACTAATAGTAGTTTGTTCTTCTTAGCGTGTCGAGGTGAATCAAACCTTATCTGACCAATTGTAGTAGTTTGTTGGAAACTCTGACTTCAGGGTTCATCGGGTTGTTGGAGGACTCGGCGTCCCACTCGAAGAGAGAGAAAACGAATCTTTTTCTTTTTTTTTTCAGAGTAAACCTCAGCTCGGACGAGCCGACATGGACCGTAAGGGGGCTAGAGTGGGACGTGAGGTTCCGACTGGTAGCCGTAGCGGTCAACAGCAAGGGGCGATCCTCCCCCGCCAGGTTAGCTGACGTGCTGTTCAGAGATCCAGAGAAAAGGACGGGTGAGTCTTTTGTCTTTGTCTGTCATTTGAGATAGTATCGCGAAAGATATCGCGCGTGACCCGGGTTAACCATAAAAATGTGTGTAAATAATCGCAAGAAGTTAAAAAGTTTATTTGAAAAAGTGTTTGAGGTTTGGCAACGGATGTGTCAAATGTGCACAAGAAAAAAATGATCTAAATGCTGTAGTTTTGTGGTCACAGATAAGTGTTAACTGTTGTTAATGTATGTTCAAGATGACGTAAACGACAAGGTACAAGTATAATTTAGACCGTGAATTTGTTTACTATTTGTCTTTTAATGAAATATTTTCAAAACAAGTTATCCTTAAAAAAAATTTTTTACGTTACAACACTACGTTACAAAAAAATTTACTTTTTT
This sequence comes from Keiferia lycopersicella, assembly GCA_029255805.1. Lineage (NCBI taxonomy): Eukaryota > Metazoa > Arthropoda > Insecta > Lepidoptera > Gelechiidae > Keiferia > Keiferia lycopersicella. Next base: position 18,574,828 of record JARACZ010000003.1, read on the forward strand.
TAAATAATTTTTGAGGTTTAAAACATCAAACTCAATCGAACTTACACCAAAGTCTATTATTTTTCTTCACTTTGATTTCATAAGTTAATTCTTTGAACGTAAAAATCTTATAGTTCATTTCATATCTTTATGAGCCCCCAACTAAACTTAACTTATTCCAAAGTTATAGTTAATGCCACATAAAACGTCGGGCCGTTATCCCCCTTATCTAAGTTCCTTAAGTTATGGTTTCCCAAATCCGAGGCTTTCCAGAGTTCCAAACAAAAAACATTAGCTACCGTAATCCTCAAACTTCAAACGCATAAATCTCCGCCATAATCAATTCCTACGTAATCCAGAACATCTCTAACAGTATTGGACCACACTTGTCCATAACTACTTTTTGTTCTAAATCACTCAACGAAACTCAATTTTGGGGGCTCTGGGGCAAAAGGGAAGTCGTCCCGTGGGACTCCCTGGAGCCGTCTAAGTGATCCCTTCATCCTCACCGAATTATTAGCTGGCAAGAGAAAACATTAGCTTAGTCGGGAAAATATAAAAGGAACGAGTAAACGCTTGGAAGATTTTATGGCAAGATTTTATGTCCGAAAGAAAGTTTTCGAATTAGAAAACCGAGCGATTTCGGTTCGACCAATAAAACTGGAGACGTTTTTGACTTCTTGCTCTTTCAGAATTTGCAATGCATAGCAATACTGTGACTAGATTTATTTTACTGCGGTTTTTCGTATAAATTTTTATGTGCAGCAAAACTGAATCAGAATTGAGTTGTTGTACTTGAAGCAATCGATTCTATAGTTTCTACTCACAATTTATTTTGTGTTTATACATACATACAACGTATTCAACATCAACGTTCTCAGCAGAATTGTTGCCAGTTTATTTAAAAGGCGTGAGACGAGTCATGCGAAATCCTTCATTGCCTCTGCGGCGTCAAACTGCGAAAGTCATGACTACTCATTTTTGTCGTGCTTGGAAGGATAAAAATATAAGAAGTTTTAGTACAACAACGATCTACACTTTCATGCTAATATCATAAATGCGAAAGTAACTCTGTCTGCTACTCTTTCACAGCCAAAACCACTGAACTATTTTTTCAAGAAATTCGACATGGAGACTAGTAACATACCGAGAAAGGATAAAGTCTACTTTTTGTCATCACTCACTGAAGTACCCTGTACAACGTTAAACAATACAATGACTATTGTTTGGAAGTTCCCAATTTTAGTGTACCTACATTAAAATTAGCACAAAACCGGATAGTATGACTCAAAGAATTTTCCAATTGAGTGACAAGAAAATCACAGCTGTTAATCATTTACGACGAAACAATTTTAGATTATATTTCTAAGATTCAAAGAATTGATTTTGGCACTAATTAATTAACTCTTTTCTTTGATGTCAAAGATTGGAATATGCTTCAAAATTTACGAAGCTCTATACCTATTTAGTTTTGAACAATGCTACATGGATGTTGCAATTATATTTCCAAATTTTTGAACAATGCAATTCACCATCTGAATCCAAACGAGTCTTACAACTCTCTAATAAGAAAACTACTTAAAACACGCCATACTTTGTTACATTGTACCAGATTCAATTCCTTTTGTTCTCGATAATACTTCGGAATAATCTTAAGTGTCTATTATCCTTAAATTCTGTCGGAGCCAAACGGCCGATTCATCTCGTAAAGCTTTATCGGAACCCCTTAGTGGAAATCTTTGAATATAATCGCCTCAATCGTACAATAAACAGTTGTAAGGGTGTCTGTGCGCTGAACCCAACGAAATTCGAAGGATTTATTCAGCTGCGTGTTGGGTGAGCTGCCCTGATAAAAATAATAAACAGTTGCCGGGAAAAAAGGTTATGTTTTTGTGATAATAACTTATTATATTGAGGCTAGACAAAAGCAGATGGTTCTGTGCTTTAGAGGATACGTTATGCCATTGGTTCCAGTTAGTCTGTGATAACTTAGACCCTGGTTGCTATGAGTACAACCATGACAGAGGCGTACTAGTAGTAGGCAGTTAAAAAATCTGACACCAGGGTATATCGGGTCGATGGATGACTCTGTGACCCACACACACAAATTAAAAGTTGTTCAGTTCCTGTCAGTCCCTCGTCAATCTTTACTCGTCAGTCTTTACTCCTTAATAATGTACCTTTGTTAGCTTGGTATTGATAGCTTTTACATCTCAATTTCCCTTACCTAGTCGTTGTCGTGATTCATCTCAAGGTCTTGTTGTAGGAGCTCTTGATTAATCTCGCCGGTGGATCCGAGCGGCGTTTAATTAAAATAGGATTATCTTGAGGTTGCAGACGCAAGCCTACTCGATCGGGCGAACTGTGTGGATCTTGCGTTTTATGTAATCCTGGTACCCGAATGCGTTTAATAGCAAAGTTGGTAGTGAAAAGAACATTTATTTTTGGAATACTGCGAAGCGTTTTAATAAAATTTGATTATCTTGAGGTTGCAGATGCAATCCTACTCGATCGGGCAAACTGTGTGGATCTTGCGTTTTATGTAATCCTGGTACCCAAATGCGTTTAATGGTAAAGTTAGTAGTGCAAGAAAGTTTATTTTTGGGACACTGCTCAGTTATTTAGAGGCATTTAATAAAATTAGATTATCTTGAGGTTGCAGACGCAAGCCTACTCGATCGGGCGTGGACAGTGTGTGGATCTTGCGTTTTATGTAATCCTGGTACCCAAATGCGTTTAATGGCGAAGTTAGTACTGCAAAGAAAGTTTATTTTTGGGATACTTGATTATCTTTAGGTTTAATCTCGCCGGTGGATCCGAGCGGCGTTTAATTAAAATAGGATTATCTTGAGGTTGCAGACGCAAGCCTACTCGATCGGGCGAAGTGTGTGGATCTTGCGTTTTATCTAATCCTGGTACCCAAATGTGTTTAATGGCGAAGTTAGTAGTGCAAAGAAAGTTCATTTTTGGGATACTGCTAAGCATTTAAATAAAATTAGATTAACTTGAGGTTGCAGACGCAAGCCTACTCGATCGGGCGAAGTGTGTGGATCTTGCGTTTTATGTAATCCTGGTACCCAAATGTGTTTAATGGCGAAGTTAGTAGTGCAAACAAAGTTCATTTTTGGGATGCTGCTCAGTTTTTCGATGTTAGAGGCATTTTAATAATAGTAGATTACGTACTTAGGTATGTAACCTACATTGGTTACATAATAATCTATATTGGTAACAACCGAGGTTTTTTAACGCCCGAGCGGAGCGAGGGCGGTACCTTTCCGAGGTTTTTATTTTATTTTATTTTATTTGGGAAGCTTACAGCATTCTTTACAAGGTAAATAATAGAATGAACATGTATATGCCAATTACAAGCTACCACAGATATACAGAAATGTTTTACACTCCATATGAAAAAAAGAAAAAAAAAACGAATTAATTCGATATTAAGTTTGGTTCCTTGCTCAGCATTTCTTTGATAGTATTGGTGCTACAGCAAAATAGATCAAACCGAGCGTCATTATTTAACTTATTAATTGATTTGAGCGTTCTAGGTAAAAAGCTGTTATTCCTATAGTTGGTGTGGCCTAAGGGGACTTGAAGTAATTTGTTAACACGTAAATTTCTGGATGGTGTAATAAGTTTTAAATTGCTGAGGAGGTCGGGACAATCAATTCTACCCTGGGCAATGTTGGTCAAAAAGCAAATGTCACCTATGGATCTTCGCAGATGTAGAGGAAGAAGATGAAATTTAGAACACCACTGTTCATAGGCTAGTTCCGAATAAGTCTGCTTAAACTTTACGCATAAGAATTTAATAAATTTCTTCTGAATTTTTTCTATGTTATTTGAATGAATACCATAGTAGGGATTCCAAATTTTCGAGGCATATTCAAGATGACTCCTAACGTACGCGCAATAAATTATTTTGATAGTTTTCATTCTGTGGAAGCATCTTGAGATACGCTTGACAAATCCAAGAGCCTTATAAGCCTTGTCGACACAAAAGTCAATATGCTGGTCATACTGCAGCTTGCTGTCAAGGATGACACCTAGGTCTCTAACTGACGAACAAGATTGAAGATATTGCCCTTTGAGACTGTAACCATGAGAGTAATTGGATCTTTTCCGTGACATGGTTATTGATGTGCATTTAGACACATTGAGATCCAATTTATTAGCATCACAATATGCATCAAGTCTCATCAGATCTTCTTGGAGAAGCTTAGCATCACCAGCATTATTAACTGTCTTAAATACCTTCATGTCATCAGCAAATAAGAGAAAATAGGAATTTTGGAAACAAACATGAATATCATTAATAAAAATTACGAACAATAGTGGTCCCAGTAACGAACCTTGTGGCACACCTGACGGAATATTCACCCACGAAGATGTATATCCATTAAGTACTACAGCCTGAGTCCTATTCTGGACATAAGATGTGAACCACCTGAATAGGTCACCTCTTATGCCCAAACTATTTATTTTTAACAGTAAGATATCGTGGTCAATTCGGTCAAAGGCCTTGCTGTAGTCAGTGTAAATAACATCCGTCTGATTACCACTCTCCATATTGGATGTAACAAATTCGTTAAGGACAGCTAAGTTGGAGACTGTAGACCTACCCCTTAGGAAACCATGTTGTTGAGATATAAAAGTATGCTTGATGCAATCATAAACTTGATTAAAAATAATTCGCTCAAAAACCTTGGCCAGCAAGCATAGTTTAGAGATAGGTCTGTAGTTATCCACTATATTTTTCGATCCTTTTTTATGGATTGGGGTGACAAACGCAGATTTCCATAAAGATGGCATAATACCTTCCCTAATCGACCTACGAAATAATATTGCCACAGGTACAGATAGTTGCTTCGAGCAGTTAACCAAGAAAATAGCCGGCAGGGTATCAGGACCTGCAGACTTGCTAAGATCCAAATGTTTAATAAGATTGTAAATCTGATTCTCACTTATTTCAATAGTATGCATATCACAGGGCGTTAGCGAGGGGTGAGTTTCTAAGGTTGCATTAGGTGAGAGTTGTTGAAGCTGCAAAAAAGTAGAAGCAAAATAAGAAGAAAAAAGCTCACTGATCCCTTCACCTGAGTCACTTGTCACTGAGGAATAAGTCATCCTAGCTGGGTAAGAACTGCAACCACGTTTACTTTTGGCAAACGACCAGAATAGTTTGGGATTATTACTTATGGCATTTTCAACTCTATTCATATAATCATTATAGCACGCCGCCTCGACTATTCGTACTCTTTCTCGTAGGAGATTGAACGTAGTGACATCGGATATATTACCATAAACTTTGTGTTTATTAAAATGTTTAAATTTTTCTTTAATAATTTTAATGAGTGAAGAGTTGTACCAAGGGGGGTAAGTGCGTCGCCTCATCAGTCTGGTAGGTATAAACTTACTTCTTAATTGAAATGTTATATCATAAAACTTGGCTACTGCGTCTTCAACAGTTCCTTGGGCCAATATAGTAGACCAATCTATATCAGACAGATGACTGCAAAGTTTTTCGTAATCACCCCTGTGATATGAAAACATAGTTCGCCTAGGGACGCCAAGGGGATCGAGCTCAACGAAGCACGGCTGAATCACAAGTGATCTGTGATGGGGATCTTCGATTACAAGCGGGTCCTGACAATGGGTGACATTAACATCATCGGTACACAAAACTAGGTCCAAAATCACGCCATTATCGTTAGTGTGACTATTAAATTGCCGCAGATCACAGTCATATAATTCATCAAGAAACCGGGTTAGCATATCTTTAGATGTGCATGAGGGCTGAAGGCCGGTATCAGAAGGTACCCATATTATTTCACGCATATTAAAATCACCTAGTATAAGAAACTGGTCAGACTTGTGGTTTTCTCTAACTGAATGTAGATTTACTAGATAATTATCCAGTTGATCACAAAATGTAAGGCCTTCATTTTGTTCAATCAAATAAACGCAACAAATGTGCATGTTCACATTATTTCTAGTTCGTGAGCTACGTAGAGTAATAGTGATCCACAAGTCCTCTGCACTTGAGTTCCAGCCTATAGTATGAGTAACTGCCAGACTCCGTTTGACAGCTATGGCTACACCTCCACCCATAGTTTGTCGAGTTAAAGCATAATCGCGGTCCCGTCTATAAACGATATATCGGTCATCAAATAATTCAGAATCTGATACACTTTCCAGTAACCAGGTTTCGGTCAAAGCAATAACATCATAATTAGATAATTGTAAATTTCTGTAAAATACATCGGTTTTAGTCCGTAATCCTCTGCAATTTTGATAGTAAATTGATAAATCACACATTGATATCAGTAAAAACAATATCGCCACACATTGCCCCATAGCAACACAGCCATCATACACGTACTCGTAAGCAGTAAATAACTTAAAATTTTAAAGCACAGAAAAGCAAGCAAGTAAAAATAAATTAACTGAGCATCGTGAGGGTAAAAAAGCAAATTGATGCGGCGCAAGAAACCAAACCTAGTAGCATATGCACAAAAATTTTGTAGGCAAAATGTAACAAAGCAAATGCAAGAGATTCTCAAACTTTTGTTAACAGGACAAGACCAACTTAATATAGAGTTTAATGAAGTGGAACATAGATTTATCATCCGCTTATTTTTGCCAGATCTTTGGTAGTTTTTATAAGAATAACCTTCGATTGGGGGTTTTTCCTGGCAAAAGGTTGTTATTAATGTTACATCCGTGGTACGTATACTGCTTTACATATCAAATGAAAAGTGTGTAAAATAAAGCGATACATACAAGAAAACGATCCATAAACGATGATTGTATCGTCTGCTATTCAAATTGCACCACTAAACTTTTTTTTCTATGATTGAAAAATATTGAATTAATATGTAAGAAAAGTAACCTAACACAAAGTAGACATTTTTCTGATCGTAGGGATATTAGTGATTTTTACTTTTGTCATTGTAATATTGAGTAATAATTCGACAAACTCATTTATTGAGGTTATAAAAATACAGATTAAAAATATAATTCCTGCGTTCAAGCAACACAATTCGTAGCAGCCAGTTCGAAATTTAAAATCGTATACAACTAATTGGATGCAACTACTATTAAAAATAAGAAGAAATTGATTTTAACTTTTTAATTGTCGCGATTCTATTGGTTCTTTTTCTAGTTCTATATTTAAAATTACTTACAGGCTAACAGTTTCAAAACCTGGCCTGTAATGTGAACTTACAGGTCGTGTTTTTTGTCAGTAATGACCTACTTTCAGAGCATGAGATATGTAAAATTATATTATCTTCAGGTACCTGTTTAAGTAAGCCTATTTGATTGAACAAAGTTTTTGGACCTTCTGTTTTATATGATTCTGGTACTCAAATGCATTTAAGGGACAGTAATGATGGGAAAAGTCGAGACCATTGCAATAATTTGGCGATAATTTTTTACAATTGAAATTACTTTAGACGAAACTAGGTACTTCACAAAAATCTGTAACCAGAGCCATCCAATTGTTTTTTTAACTATCTGTCCCTCACAATACGGCTTAAAATATGAAGGACCGAAAGTTTCGAAAGAGTACTTAGATGTTTTGTGAGTCTTTATCTTAAAAATACAACATTAGAAGTTTACTTATAAATAGATAAGTAGGTCAGTATGTTTTTTGTCATATACAAGGGCATTATCGTGCGACCCACATTCTATATAGCACCTTTCACGCACGTCCGAGTGTCCAAGAGGATTCGTTAAATTCGTCCCCTCAACAAAAAAAATTACGTGACGCCCGCCCTGATGAAATCAAGCGCAAAAACTTAATGCGTGGGCAATATAAGGAAACTCGCAGCCCTTAATTTTGCGCTTCGAAGGGTTTCTACCTTTTACATTAGGGACGGCCGAAGTGTCGTAATTTTTGTGCTTCTTGTAAACTAGAAGATTATTTTTAGTTAGTTACTACATAAAATATTAAAGCGTTTAAATAATAGTCCTCGGGAGGAACCCGTTAAATATCGTAAGATAAAAAAAAACGGGAGATTCGTAATTTACACACTGTCAGCCGTGAATATGCACCACTTTATTATAGGACAATTATCAAAATTGCTGTTGTTTTTTGCTAATCATTTCTGACTAGGTAAAGATTTATTGTAACAGAGATTATTGCAATACACGACACGTCTTAAGGGGCTGAGTAGAGCTAAAAGCTACTTTTATAAGTGATTTCTACCCTAGATAAAATGCAGAAAAACTGATGAAAAAAAAAGGAAATAATCTTCAGGATATTTGCTGTAGTGTTATTGTTTCCAAAACATGATATTAGTAATTTAGCTTGATAGAAAAACATCGTAAAGTTACCTCTAAAAATCTATTATATCGCCAACTGCATGAACAAAACCCACGCAATAATTAAGTGTTTATTATCAGAATAAGCGCCTTACAATACTCTATCGACATATTGTTTTCGATTTTCAAATAACTTATTTTTGACCGAGTTATCATCGAAAATACGAAAATATCATTGAATTGGCAAGATTCCGTCCCGTTCGCACGCGCGCAGTTTGACATTTGTCAGAAAGGGACCGGTTTTTAGCTCGTGTCAGCCCCTTAATAGGCATGATGACTGGCAGGTCATATGAGCTAGGTACTTTTTAAAACGACATTTTGTATGTAAACACGAATAGATGACGGCATATCTCTCTAGATAGCGTCAAAACACTTCTTTTTGTATTATTTTTCTGTTTATCAATTCAAGCTTTGATGATTTCGTAAAATTATAAATGGAATATCCAGTATTTTTGGACAATAAGTAATTATAAGCGTAATACTTTTGTATTTCATTTTTGATCCAGTCATCTAGCAAATTCCCGACACTCTAAAAAACAGAAAGCAAAATAAGCAATAAGCAAAGCTGCCACTTTGAGACGCTAGCAAAGAACGCTTTGACCAACTTCTAGCAAAACTATTCTATATTCCACAACTTGATTCGTACCTACAACCCGCAGTGCATCAAAACCTCCAAGAGATCATTTCAATTTGGTTTTTCATACAGTTTATAAGATAAACCAGTATAGATTAACCCTTTAAAGGAGTAACTTGATGCTACTAGTGTTTTCAGACAAACAACGCTTTCAATGGAATGAAAAATAACCGCTTGGATTGTCCGCTCTCAATCACAGACAGACTCTAGAAGTTTCTTTCCGGAGATTTCTAGTTTCAAATCAAAGTATTCTTCTTGAAAGTACCTTACAAAATAATACTAACTATTGCTACTCCGATAAGCCAAGAAAGTCAATGTATTGAAAACGGTTATTCATGATCACACTCTGGAGTCAAATTTCAGAAACTGTCAGTGCCGATATAGGGCATCGAAGACTAATACACGTATTTCAATGTTCATATTTTGTAACGAAAAGGGTATGGCTGCATTAATAACGGTAAAATGAATAGGTTTGTTCAGGAGAAGGCGTGATATAAGCCGACTTCCACGTGCAAAAAATAATATTCAATATTCAATTTATTTCTTCGTTAACAATATAAATTGTGTTCGAAATAACGTAAAATTACAGTTTAAAATACAATTTAACAATAAAATAAATTATTATAAGGTAAATAGCATAGTCACTAATTCAATTATGAAATATTATATAGGTAATCGACAACAATTGCTCAATCTGGACTCAAATTTATAGTGAGAGTCAAGAATATATTTACATTGGTCACGAATGAGAGAAAAAAAAAATATGTCAGAATAAATAAAATTAAATTCAAAATAACAATATTTACGTTGGTAGTTTGGTACTACTAAACTAACATTAAAATATATAGGTACCTGGTACATACATGTCATGTTGTAAATAACTTATAGCTAAACTAAAACTCGTCAATACTATAACAGCACTTTTCCAAAAGCAATGCTTTTAATTTGTATTTAAAAGAATCTACATCATGTATAGATTTTAGATCTATTGGTAATCTGTTGAACAAACTAACTGCCTGGTATCGCGCACAGTGTTTAACTACATTCAGAGTAGGGTGAATAATATTATTTAAGTCCTTTCGCCTAGTGGATATTCGTAACTCCATTTCTGATTGTGTCTCAAATATGTGTCTATGTTTGACAATATCAGTTAGTAAGACCAAAATATATAGACTTGGAACAGTTAAAATTCCTAGACTCTTAAAATGTGGTTTACATGACTCCCACGGTGGGATGCGAACTATTGTTCTTACTGCTCGTTTCTGGGCAATAAAAGCTTTCTCAATATTATACCCGTAGCTGTTACCCCACAGTTTGATGCTATACCTAAGTTTCGATTCAATGAGAGCATAATAAACTATTTTTAGCTGTTTACTCGTCAACACATCTCTTAGGCTGCGCAAAGCATAACACGCCGAGCTTATGGAACTTTGTAAGAGATTCAATTCAGGTTTCCAGTTGAGAAGCTGGTCTAAATATACTCCCAGGAATTTAACTTCGCTAATATTCCTTATCGACTCTCCGTTTATGGTAATATCTAACATGTCTCTATTTCGGGCCGTGGTCTTAAAAAGCAACATATTTGTTTTACTGGTATTTAATTTCAAATTATTGCATTGAAACCATTCATTAAAAACACTTATTGCCTGGCTCACCTTATCATTTAGATCATAGATATTATCACTAGATAAAATGGCGTTAGTGTCATCTGCGAATACAACTAGTTTTACGTCAGAGATTTGATTAGTAACAAAATTTAGCATGTCGTTTAAAAATAAGATAAACAAAATTGGACCTAATATAGAGCCCTGAGGCACTCCTCTACATACCCTTACCAATTTCGAAGTATGTCGTCTTTGAGTACCTTCAGTTAGTTCTGTTATCTCAACAAATTGTTGCCTGTTGTTCAGATACGATTTAAACAATTCTAAGGTACGATTCCGTATACCGTAGTGCTCCAATTTTAAAAACAGTATATCATGATCCACCATATCAAAAGCAGAGCTTAAGTCTAAAAATAAGCCCGCAACTTTTTTCTTGATATTTAATTGTTGCATTACGTCATCAATGAGAGTGTCTATGGCAGTTGTAGTACCGATTCCCCTCTGGTAACCAAACTGTCTCGTATGAAGGATAGAATTGGTATAAATGTGATTAAGTAATCTAGATTTTAAGAGCTTCTCAAAAATTTTCGCTAAGGAGGGGATAAGCGAGATTGGTCTATAGTTACTTGGATCCATTTTGCAACTCTTCTTATGTATTGGTACCACTCTACCTATTTTCAACTGATCTGGAAATATGCCTTCCCCAATGCATAAATTAAAGAAGTGAGTCAGGGGTTCAGCCATTATGTCAATATTATTTTTTATTACTAAAATAGGTACTTCATCGTAACCCGATGAATTTTTCGGTAACATACCTTGCACTACCTTTTTAACTTCAAACTTGTTGGTCTGACGTAGTTGCATTTCCGTATCTACTCGTTTAGTGTTCGTTTTTAGTAAACAATTAGCTTTTGATAAATCACCAGAGTTCATTAACTTTCCTGGATCAAAAGAATTACTGAAAACATTGGCAACCTCAATGGGCTTGTCTATAATGTTATTATTTACTTTTAAAATAATTTTATTATTAAAGGCCTTAGGTTTTTTATTTGTGTGTGTATTCACTACGCTCCAAATTTCTTTCACAGAATTTTTAGAGTTTTCTATTTTTGATTGAATGTTTTTTGATCTCGCGTTCCTCAAGACTTTTTTATACAGTCTTATATACAATGTCCGATAATTAAAGAGAGTTTTGTGATTATGGGTTTTGTCTAGCGTACAGAGTACTCTTTTCATTTTGCTAGCGACTCTTACACCTTTTGTAACCCATCTAAGTCTCGTAGACTTTTTTAAATATACCTTTTTCTTTACTTTTCTAAAGCTTACTAAAAATATTTCCCTAAATTTTTTAAGAAACCCGTTTATTCCCAAACAGTTCCAATTCACGTTAACCATATTTTGTCTAAATATAGAGAAATTTTTCTTATTAAATAATCTCTTTTCTACGAACATTGTTTGGTCATTATCACAGTCTAACACTTTTCCTTTGATTTTACTTTCTAACTCTACCCTACCTAGAATTGCGCTGTGTCCGTCTGATAGACCATTTTGGTCAACTTCTATGCTCTTTATTCCAGTTTCAGAAATATTAGTTATAAAATTATCTATACATGATTGCTGTCCATTACGTTCAAATGTTACAGTATTATCCACTAAATGTCTAAAATTGTAACATTGTAATAAGTTCAAAAAATCTGATTTATGATCATCATTTTCCTTGATCATATTGACATTAAAGTCTCCACAAATCAAACAATTCCTTTTAAAAAAATGCTGCAATAATAACTCTAGTTTTTGTAAAAACGCGTCAAAATCTGTATTATTTTGATATAGACAACATAAGTTCAAATTAGTATCTAAATCCCGCAACCCGCACACTTCAAAACAGTCACATTTGCTTATTTTATTACAAAAATCTATATTTTCCATTTTTCTACCTTTCCTAACCAGAATCAATGTTCCACCTCTTATTTTATTAGGCCTCGTATAATATGCCGCCAGTTCGTATTGATCTAAGTTTAGAAATTTTATTGCAAATTCATTTAAAAAATGTTCACAAATACATACATAATCCTGATTAAACTGTAATTCATTCAAGTATAATTCTAATTGGTCTTTTTTCGTATTTATACCACAAACGTTCTGGAAGAAAATGTTTATTTGTATATTTGGATATACGAACTTTTTTGATGCGGTTTGAGTTATAGGAGTCATGGATTCATACAATTCACAGTTACTAATTTCCTTGCCCACGAAAAAGCTGGTGTTTTAAAGATTTACAAATAAAGTCAATAGTATGAAATATGTCATTAAATACCGTATGCATTCCAAGACCGTTCAGAGTCCCTGTATTTTTATGAAACATCGAAAATTCATATTCTAGATTTTTATTGGAGTCTACCAAATAAGCATATTCATGTGACTCTATATCCAAGCAAAGAAGATTATTAAAGGCTTCTACACGTGAATTGTACAAATTCATGAATTGTCCATGTTTATATGACGGTGAACAAATTATAATATTTGTGTGCTGAATACTTGATAGCGTTTCTCTAATAAATATAACTAAATCAGGGTAACTAACAGTTGTACGAAAGTCTTCTTCACCTAAAATCACTATACAAAAGTCAGCCATGGTGAAATTTCTTAGTTTTGAATTCAAACCCGCTAGAAGGTGTCGCGTGTCGCAGTTTGTCATCTTGTAATGACAATATTCGAAATTTTCGTTAAAGGTGTTGTTTGCCGCCGTTGATACATTGCTTGAGTTATTTGAGCTCAATATGCACACTCTATGCTCCGGGTTTTGTGAGATCTCGCTGGGTAATGTAGGTAGAGTCTGTTCCGGACTACTGGGCGGTTGTATTTGTAGCACACTTAGATGTTTAGATTGTGAAAAAGAGTTCTCAACGTTAATATTGGTGTTGATTTCGCCTTTTGTTTGCAACGATTCTTTAATGTCCGGGAGCAAAATGGGCATAGAGTTGTTAATTTTAGACTTGAATTGCTTTTTCTTGCTGCTGGATGTCATGCATAATTTTCCTAGGTGATCGCATTTCTTCATGTATTTATTTAACTCTTTTTTTAATTCACAGTTTTCGGCCACCATATTTGTGATTTCGTTATCAGCCGACTCCAGGTGCGCTTCCAGCATTATCACTTTTTCCCTTAGTTGTTCTAGTTCACTTAGCATTAACACATTGTTCAGCTCTGGGCAGCTTCTTCTGAAATCAAGACAGGGTGGTGATTCATCGTCATCATCGCTGTCAATATCTAGAGTTGACGATAGTGACTCGAAAGAATTCGACGTTGAAACGTTCACTGTAACAGCCTTCTTCTTACGATGTGTAATATAATCAGATATTTCATGTGTAGTAATAATGTCCTTTCTTTGGGTCAATTGTTTGTCGGATTTATTTTCAGTTTCAATCTCAGTCAAAGTAACTTCAGCTGCGGTCCTTTTACTGATTAGTGGGATATTGGTATCTAAAGTGCAGGATTTTTCAGCGGGCGTGTAAGCTGTGGTCACCTGCTTTTCCGATTTGCTCTCTGTAATAGTCGAAGACAGCGCGCATTTTTGAATCATGCTGGAACCGCTAGCCTCCACCAATTCGATCGTGGGTATGAGACTACCGCTAGACGTGCAGGAATTGTCCGTGGCAGTTACATTCATACTATTTTCTCCACCACAATCTGCTGATACTGTGCTGCTGCTTTTAATAGAAATAGGAGTAGAGATATTTGTATCTTTTATGTGCTTGGTACTATTCTTATCAAACGGCAATAGTATGTTTCCAGTGCTGACTTTAGGAATCTCTTTTAGTTTCCTTTTCGTGTCTATTGGTGTGCTAGTTTTAGCTTGTAGACATTTCACACACCTCCAAAATGATTTTTTCCCGGGTTCCATAAGTGTATAGCGCTGTCTAGACACATTTGAACATCCGTCGACACATAGTACCCTTTTGCAGGTAGAACAAATAACGTAATCGTTTCTCTTTAACTTTTTGTTACAACCGTCACAAGTTACCATTTTTGCTGCCATATCTAAATACTACTACTTTTAAATAACTATTACTGTAGCAAAAAGTGATAGAGTGCTAGAGTGTTGATTGCTAGTAGTATTATATCAGGCGTCTCGGTGTAAATTCTTCGTACTGAGGTCAGAATATTCTACCCTCGAGTCACAAAAAATAGCCAAGCTCTCATTTAACTAATTAAGCAAATATTGGCTTATTTTTATTATTATCACTATTCAGCTATATAAACTAATTAATCGTTTATTTTTTTATTAAACTAATTAATAGAGCTTGTTTAAAACATGTGGAGCAGGAGAGTTCTCGAGTGAAGACCATGTACCGACAGGCGCAGCGTAGGACGGCCCCCCGCGAGATGGACAGACGATCTAGTCAAGTCCGCAGGAAAATACAGGATGCAGGCCGCTTCTAATGAAGATTAGATGGAAATCGTTAGTGGAGGCCTATGTTCAGCAGTGGACATCCTATGGCTGATATGATGAGGTGTAAAACATGCCGCAATAATCACTTATTCCCACGGGAAACCCGCTGGTCTGGCTGATAGTTTTGATATAAAACCACCGCAGTATCAAATAATGTTTTTTTTTCTATCACACCCAATATTGATCGTCAGCGGTGACCTATTTGAACCGAAGCCAATATTCTGGTATTGAGTGGTATTGACTATGTATATCCTAGTCAATCGTCCCTATCGACGCAAACAAGCGGCGGCAGTAAGTTTTGAACGAAATTGAACGTACACAAGACGATCCTTCCACTAGGCCCACTGCTGACTGGACCCATCTGTAGCGACCTCGTGTGGCTACAACACGAAACTCACACAAGGACAATAGGCCTGAAACGCGGTATCGAAGTTTTCACTGCGCAACGCATATATGCAGCTTCCAATCCGATATAGGTGGACCATGCAGTCTGCCCCTGGCCACTACATCCGGCCAGGCACGTAGCTACCCTTTTTTCGACTCCACCTGGATACCTCTTGTCACCTGCCATACATCTAAGATACGTAGCTATCAAGACCCCGATAATGTGACTTCTATGGTAGCCATGAAAAACCTTTCGCAATCTGTGGTTCATTAATTAATGTTGAAAAAGTAGAGAAGAGGCTACCTTATTCTTAATTTTTATCGTGGTTAAAATAATGTCATTTTGACGTTGGAAACAATATCTACGCTTTACTTTGCTTACAAAACAGTGCAGTTTACCAGACGTCATATAATTTTTACAGTGGCTCTAGTTTCTGGCAGGGTTCAATTGGCAAAACGCAATGTATATGCCAATGAGACTGACTGGGTCCGATTGGAAGTAGGTCTAATAAGTGAACGTAAACAAGACGATGTTTACAGCTCAATCGCACTCAGCCAGCGAATGAGTCGGTGCTGTTTTATGTAGATTGATCTGGCGTAACAATGTGCAGCTAACAAAGTCTAAGGAATATAGAAAACTACTCTTAAACGACCGCACTATAGATTGCCTTGCATTTCAATGAAGCTATATTTTTAAAGCACTTTTTGTTTGAAAGCAATCCCACCAATCAAACCAAAAGTCGGTTGCTGAACGGTGTCACACACGAAAAGAGAAGGAAGATAAAACATAATATTATTTTTTATTATAATTTATCGCATGCTACCAAGCGAGCGATGTAGGTATACACACACACACACAGTGCAGGCATAACCAGACTATCAAACTGAACAACATTTACTTTGGAGCCTATTTCGAGAAAAATAAAACAAAAATACAATACAATACAAATGTGCTTCAAGTTCTCATACAAGTCAGCTGATAGGGAATTTCGTACGGGGAGGTCGACAATTTATTTTAGTTTACCAACATTCCCTCTATGGAAAAACTTGTTCAGATACAAAGTTAATACAAATGAAACAAGCGGAAAAAATTCATGCCACCGACATCTAGTGTTGGTTAATTAGCTATTTATTAATCAGATTATTATTAATTCTTAATTATTAAATTAGTTTTTTATTAAAACACCAAGTATTTGAAATTACCATTTTGTGGATAGTTCTACTAAATAGTAAACATTCAATCAATATTTTGTATCAGAGTAACTAATATATAATATTTTCGTATCTTCCCCGTCTGTAACTCCTCTAAGAAGACTCTCCTTCGACAAGCGACCCAGTCAAGTGGATAATCTGGTTTATAAGCCAAGACGACATCATACGATGATTAAGCGAGCTGACAGGTTTATTCAAGCTAATTCAGGTGTCATTGTTGGGTAAAAAATGAGCACTGCCTACCCCGAAAGAGATAAAGGCGTGACATGTGTATTTATGTAAAAATAAGTGCTATTAGCTTCAAAACTGGTAAAAAAGGCTCAATATCACAAACTAAAAGTGGACACTGCCGTGTGATGCCGGCTTAGACAAGCATCACCCCAATTCTACCTTTATTTGAATTTGTTCCTAGTCTAGTTAGGACATAGCGGGTTGAACAACCCGATAGTTCGTAAGAAACATGGTTTTTTTGTTTCAGACGGCACGTTAAGTCGTAGGTCCCGGATACTGTCTATTATTACACGGAGGTCGTTACACAATCATGTCAGAAGCCTGCTACTTGTAGAAAGCGGCTGAAAAATTCTGAAACTAGGGTTCATTGGGTCGTTGAATGACTCTGTGTTCTACACGAGAAGAGATTTCTTCTATATATCTGCTCTGTGGTTAGTTCCGTTGTCAAATAGATCAACTAATTATGCGCAGTGTTTGTGTTTGTGTGTTGTAGGTAACTAACGCTGTCCTCAGTAAATTACAAAGCAAACAGATACTTGATGCCCTCCAGCTGTTTGTAAACTCCAGCTAACAAGGAAATTGATTATTGCATGTTCACTCAAATGAAGTTTCATTGACAGTTATGACAGAATAGTTTCCTTTAGATTTTGTTGTATCTACATACATACATATATCACGCCTTTATTCCTTGCGGGGTAGGCAGAGCGTTAACGGCCGTAAGAATACGACCACTATCGCCACGTCTGACATTTTTGAGGATTGTTTTCTAAGGTTGTTTCAGAAAACATGTGTATCACTACTATAGTGACAGATTGTCATCCTGTCGCCTAAAAATTGTAATACACCAATACCCTCGAGTCCCTTAGTCGCCTCTTACGACACCCGCGGGAAGGATGTGGGGTGATGCTATTCTAAGCCGGCATCACACGGCATTGTTGTATCTGTAAGACGATTATGCCCTATCATCATCATTCATTACATTAGCCTATAGTATCCCACTGCTGGACATAGGCCTCCCCCAGGGTATGCCATAGTGAATGATCTCAAACGAAACATGTCTATTAGCCGTACGTTACATGCTGTGTGGTCAGCCTGGCCAGCCCCGAGGCAGTGCATTTATTTTATTTTTTTATCCCACCCGTACCACGTTTTCCACAAAGTCTTTAAAATTGTTATAAAAATAGAAAATTGTGTTTTACGATTTTCTCTTTTTGACAATGACTAATCTAGTGACAAGTGATAATATTGTACGTAACTTTCTTAAAGTATTCCTTGTGAATCTACTTAAAAATAAAAATATTTTTACTTTGACAAGATCAAATTTTTGGTGGCTTCAGTCAAAGCACTGGTAGAGCAGTAGAATGGTTTTAAAGTTTGTATTTTGTATGCCTTTTTTATATTTAGATTGGAAAAAACTATACTGAAATAGGTAGACACGCGTCCTTTTAGAATAACCCTGGCTACAATTCTGTCAAAAGCTGTCCAGCCTAAAATCCCTGACTTGGCTTAGCGTGCTCTATCCATAACAGATTTGGGACTTTCGGCTCACACTAAACTCCACTGTCTGCTGAACGAAAATGTCTGCGTTTGAGATAAATATAGAGGAAGGCTTCGAATAATCCCACTGCAGTTTATACACACACACGCACACACATACACACACACAAAAATCACGCCTGCGGCGTAATATTACGGTCGTGTTTGCCACGTCTGACAAATTTCACTCTTACAGAATACAAAAAACGACACTAGAAACGCGTTCGTGCGTTTTACTTTTCTAGGGTTGTTTTATAGTTTAGTTTGTAAAGTTTAGTGGCCAGAAATATTTTTGAAATCATGTCAAATGCAAAAAAAATCATGGAAGCTTAGGTCCAATATCAATAGTCCCAATAATCATCATTCACATCTAAAAGTGGTATTCATTTAAAATCGACAGCTAATTTCGGCTTGGCGCGGCGGGCTGGCGGGCTAGCGGGCGGTAGGATTCCATGCTGGAACAAAAGGCGGATTAGAGTGAAGCGCGATCATATTTCAACGTGGCTTGCTCTGATTTATTTCGGCTCGGTTCGCTTCGACTGCGCCAGGGAGGAACTGACGTGTGAATGTTGCTAGAAATAGTGAGCGAAATCGCTAATGATTTTTGTATCATTTTGTCGACAGCCGTAAAAACAAGGTCACTCGTTAAATATTGTTCTTCTACTGTTGATAAGGTAATTCTAATTCTATCAAAAAATTATTATTATTATTAGCCACTGTCGTCCCACTGCAGGTATGTGTGTGTAAATATCTTCATAGGGACATATTACGTTCCTCAGCAACTTTATCATCCATCGTAAACATACTTACTCGTACATTGGCCATTTCTGCATTTATTTAATTTGCGTCTACGCACTTGGGGACCAGTCCATGAAACCGTTTGAACATGAACAACTTTTCCCACGGAGTATCTAGGTATATCTATATTTTCCCAAATGAATTGACTTGATCAACTTGTAGGTACATTTTGTATGGGAGATCCAATTTTTTTTCGATATTTCGCAAAAGTTGTTCAGTATCACGGTCTGTCTCCTTAAACAAAGTAGATTTTTTACATCCTGTATACTCGTCAAGCTGTATGTACCCTATAATTCTAGGCAGCACAAGCGGCTCAACCAGCGGCTAACAAATGGTCGGCCCGACGCCAACCAAATAAAAATGATATGTTCGCCCAAATAATTCTCACAGAGATCCGTCGCAGATTCAAACGCCGTATATACTATTTTGATTGAGCAGCCTAAATCGGATTTATATGACACATTTGGCAATAAATTCCTTCAGCTGTCATGACAACACTCCGCGTTCGTATGAATTTTCTATTATTATTTTTGGGGTTGAAATACGGGAGGTTTTGGTGAGTGAAATCGACTGAGGTTTTATTGAAGTTCAGTCCAATAAACAAACATCATCAAGATTTTGATCTGACCTCTTGAAAAGATGTCTAACAACGTTATATTGGAGAAAAAAAATTAGGGAAAAAAACAGTTCAACCAATCATTATTTTTCGGGCGGATCGTTAGCGCGTGGCTAGCGCAGCATCGACAGCAGTTGAGCGGTTTTAGTATAGGGATCGACATTTCTAGTATGGAGACAGGTAGCTTCTGACTGACCGCTGCGTTATTTTAACGCTTCGTTGTGCGTTAAGTGTGAAAAAAGCCTTAGCCTTATCAATCACGTCATGTCATATTCTTGTCAAAGTAATCTTGTAACTCGATCTGTAATTTATTGACACTGGAAAAGTGCCTGCGAATAACCCCGTTATGTTTACCTTTCAAACCGAAATTGGACCATGTCATTATTAATATAGAGTTACACATAATATAGTACATGTACATTTACAGACCCTTTTAAAGACAGACCTTAGCACAGGCAGAAGGTCTGAATTAATAACTGAATATGAAACGAGGCACAAGGGCGTGGAATCCATTAGCTGGTACCCTGATTTCGTGACTCAGATTTCGTAATGGTAATCTACCTTCATCATTATGCAGACAACAACTTTTTGTGCCACTTATTACAGAAATTTGCTTTGTGGTGCTGCCTTGTAATAGCATCACTCCATTTCTTCAGCGTGGGTGTCGTAAGAGGTGACCAAGGGACTCGGGTTTCATGTGTGTTTTAGGTGGTAGGTAGACATAGCGATACACAAATTATCTGAAACGGCCTTCATTGTTTGTCAGACATGGTCGTGTATTGACCACATTTTAGCGGTCGTCAATGCTCTGCCTACCCCGCAAGCTATAAAGGCGTGATGTATGTATATATTTGTGATTATACAGAAAAATATAGGACTTTTAGCTCGCCGCTCCTTTGTTTTTACCACTGAGATTGGTATTCGGTTGATGAAGATAAATAATTTTTCCGTCTTATGTGTGATGTTGAACTTAAAATTTGGATTCGAATCTCGCTCGCGTGAAGATTTTGGTTCCTTTATTCAGTCATCGTCATCATATTATTACTTCTCATATATTTTTCTGTTTTGCTCGAAAGTATTTTTTAAAATAAAGTTACGAAATCACTATTGTAAAGTACCACTGATGATTCGAGTAATATTTTTGACACGCATATAATTAACTCAGCACAACTGGATTTAAATTTATTTTAGTAGCTATTCCACCACAGAATTTGGCCAAAATGTGGTCGGTTGCCATTGGTGAAGTTGAAATTATTGGACTAATTAAATTTAGTGGTAAAGCACCATCCATTTACCGCGAATTTTGATCATAGCCATTTGAAACCGCTGTGACATGTTAGCATACCATACATAGCGACACAAATCAATCATCAATGTTGCTCTGTGCATTCATATCTAAAATGAAAGGTAGCTACCAAAAATATTTTGTCTACACTATAAGCAAACGACCATCTTTCCCAAACGAACATATTTCCCAAAAAAAAAAAAAAAACCGAAATAACCATAGAAAATGAAAATGGTCGCAGCTGATTTTTGGGGAAAAGTTGTTCAGTTTGACCCTGGTGAGCTTATTGTTTTTGAAAGTCGGTCGTTTTGGTACGTCCCGTTACAATCATACCAACAAATACTTATCAAAAGAGAAAAAATTGTTTATGAGTACATACATATATCACGCCTTTATCCCTTGCGGGGTAGGCAGAGCGTTAACGGCCGTAAGAATACGGTTGCTATCGCCACGTCTGACGTTTTTGAGAATTGTTTTCTAAGGTTGTTTCAGAAAACATGTGTATCACTATAGTGACAGGTTGTCAGCCTGTCGCCTAAAAATTGTAATACAGCAACATTCTCGAGTCCCTTAGTCGCCTTTTACGACACCCGCGGGAAGGATTTGGGGTGATGCTATTCTAAGCCGGCATCACACGGCATTATGAGTATGTTGCTAACAAATACTCTTTCTTAAAACTTCCACATCTTTAAGGTTAGCCACAGTCAAGCAGTTCATCTGGCTTGCTCGTTTACTTGAGACAATGTATGATGGCTGTAAAACAACACAGTCATCTGATATGTCCAATATGACATAAAAACTTTAACCAAGGAACTTCAACCATAGTCCAAAATTTTTGGCCAAGCGCCACAACAAAAGCCACCATACTGGCCGGCTATAGGCAAACATGTGTCATTCTGCAAATTCTCTCCAAAATTGTCAGTAGCCAATAGATTGTAAAAGTACGGGCACGTCTAGTCGTAAACCGCAGGTGCTGCAGCATTGCACATTCATGCCTCTGCATCGCTGCATCCATATCCTTGCGTGCTGCGTTTGCACCGAGTCAGTGTATGTTTTATTGACTCATCGAATCGTTGGTAAATTGAATACCTAACACAACTTAAAGAGTTGTAAACCGCAGGTGCAACAGCGTTCGCATCGCTGCATCATGGCTGCATCCATATCCTTGCATGCTGTGTTTCCACCGAGTCAGTATACGAGTTCACAAATCTTTTCAGAAAGGAAACCATTTTAACTACCTAATTAGTTATTTTTTATTTAGTTTGAAACAAAAAAACAGAAATAGCAGGAAAAATATTTCTCACTGTTCTCTATTTAGAATGCGTATCGGAGTAATACTGCGTTAGTAAAATAAAGCCACTGGTCATTTTCATCTCATTTTAATGTGATTTTACGATTTTATACATATTTGAGCAAAGTGTTCTCAAAGATGCAAACTCTACTGCGAATGTAAAGCAAAAAAAAACTTGAACCATGAACACTAATAGAATATTCCACGGCATTCCAAATAAACTGACTAGGAGGTTCTACTTACACGCGAGACTCCAGTAACTATCCTATGCACTAGCCTAGAATACTGGCAAGCCACTGAACGAGTCTAAATATTTTAGTGGTCCTACAGTGTTCAGCTATGCATAACGGTACTGCGATGGGACATAAAAAGAAAATATGGCATTTCTGCTGATCACGACTTCTGGAGAACTTTGGTTATTCATTGAATATTTAAAAAGACTACGATCTTGTTCGTAGTTGAAACTCTGAAGCTACGCGATGGTCTCATTTGTGGTGCATATTATTTTTTATCGCTAAACAAATGCCGTGTTTGTGCATACTACTGAAACAAACTAGTACATTTCCGGAAATACAGACCCAAGAATACAAAATTTTGTCCGTCACAGTTACAAGTGACCCTCCGGTATTTTCATGGACCATAAAACATGCTGAGCATGGCTTAGAAGATCTGACTTTGGAGTGAGACATATTATGTTACTATACATATATAGGTTATATTTAAACACACATAACTAATTAACTTCTCTGGCTCCGTGACCCGAGATGGATCCTTACTTCCGAAACGAGCTTCCTCTACTGATCCCTGTCCTGCGCCACCTCCACACACGTACATACATTAATCAAGATACAATAGAATATTAGTCAAGATCAAAAAAGTAGCCTTAAGTTTATTTAATGTTTTCATTGTAAATAAATATCTATTCCATTTTTCTACAAGCAACAAAACATAAAAAAAACTGTACAATCTATTATTAAAATGCGTTCGAAGCAAAATATTATATTAAAACAAAAATACTGAACCGTTATAGAAAAACCATTGCAATTGGCAATATTAATTGGCTGCGATACAATAATTCAAATAATAAATCCAGGGTTGTAAATAAAATAATTATTCATTTCATCGTCTGCTGTTTAGGGTTCAGTAAAGAAAGATTTATATAAGTAATTCAAGTCGATAAAATTTTCATTTTTTGAACAGCTCATTCATAAAAGCTAAAGTCAGAATCTATATATACCGACTCTGTTCGCCGTGCAGAGTTCAAACGCTTTTAAAAACGTCGAGAACGCTCTATGAAACGCATACATAAAATAATATGCACAAAAGGTACAATTTATGACAGTTATCCTATGACTCCGTTTGGTGGATATCAATGTTTTAATGACTAAAACTTAGTAAATAACCACGCTTTTTAACCGTTATTATATTTTCTGTACTTTTTTTACTATACTTTATTAAACTATTTGTTTGTTTATATTGGACTTCTAATTTTGATAGAGTAATTTATGTAAATAAATTTAGTAAACTAGATCGGGATTGCTATCACGTGATTTCAGCATGCCGTAGTCTACTATCATGCAGGAGACCGAGTCAAACGATATCGATAGATGTAAAGGTAAAAAATAACAAATGAGTAAAATATTCTATCACATACCTCACAGATTCCCCCCCGCGAAATATGACCGCGATCGTTACTGTAATATCGCGTCTCTATTTCTTGCGACCTTTATAAAATTATCGGGAACTCTCGGGTGACAATCGGATTCATACTTGCCCACTTTTTGCGGGTGATGTATGTGTTTGACCGCCATTGGAATGAATGCTGTGGTTATTTTATTTATTGTTCATGCTTCTATTATTATTTGTGATACTGTTATGATTCCGCCTTTGTATAGCATCACCCTATTTCCACCTGAGACTGCCGTAAAAGACGACTAAGTGATGAATCCAGGTTAAGGTAGCAGCGTTCCCAAAGAATACAATATCTAGCACTACGCCCGCTAATCGTCTGTCAATCGTGATTAGGTGTAGTTAATACCACCAATTCTTCTCCAAACGTTTGTGACACCGAGTTGACCAGCGACCCGATGGACCCTGACGTCAACCGCCTACGCTTTTAGTAAGCGTCTGAAATGGTTGTAGAGTGATTTGCCGTGGTTGTCGATCATAATGTGAAATTGTCGGGAACTCTCGTTCGTCACTAGGATTCACACTTGCCCACGTTTGCGGGTGATGTATGCGTCTGACCAACGCTCGAATAAATCAGCCGCTGGACCAGTCGACACCTTTATGAGCTGCAGTGCTTTTTTTAATTTTTACATTATTTTGTACTGTTTGAGGATATCTCTACGAGAACTCTCTTTAATTTGTTTTGGGTAAGATAGGAAAAATGTTAAATAATATTTTTTAGTTTCGGGTAACTATCTAAGTAGGAATACGTATCTTTTTTTTTTCACTGTTTTCTGGATTCTTAGCTAGTGGCGTACCCTGGGGGAGGCCTTGTTACAGCAGAGAACTGTAGTGGGCCGATGTGATAAGATTTAATGTACCACGAATGTAACAGAATGCAACAAAATCAAATTCACGGTCTATTTAAAATTAGGAACAAAAATTATGACAACACAACAGATGTGTAGTTTTCAGCTTCAAATCTCATAATTATAGTGAGATCAATTTAAAACTACAATATATATTTGATTCCTTACGAAAATCATAATTAACTATCACAAAACATCCAGTTAAAAACATAATAATATGTCGCGAAATTTCGTATTATGAATTCACGACTGTTGTGTGGTTGTATCAACTTTTACCCGACCAACAAAGTTGGGAAATGAATAATTTTCGGTCATTAGACTCCGTTGTATTTAAAACGAAATACGATGCAAACGGTTATACAGAGTCTTTTCGGCTACTTTTGATATTTTTTTAATTGTGTTCTCAGGTAGTTAAAATTTCTATTCATTTCGGCGTTATATAGCCAAAATAATGTTTTCCAAATCTTCTTACCTATAAGACTATGAAGTGCTTAGAAGAAGTAGCTAGTTAAAACGTTACATACATATATCACGCCTTTATCCCTTGCGGGGTAGGCAGAGCGTTAACGGCCGCAAGAATACGGCCACTATCGCTACGTCTGACATTTTTGAGAATTGTTTTCTAAGGTTGTTTCAGAAAACATGTGTATTACTATAGTGATAGGTTGTCAGCCTGTCGCCTAAAAATTGTACGTTAAAACGTTACTTACCTGTTTTTGGCTAACTGTTTTAAAAGCTTTTTAACGGACTTCAAAAAAGCGGAAGTTCTCAGTTTGACCTATATGTTTGTCCGCGATAATGTAGCGTTTGGCTAAACTGATTTTGATGCGGTTTGATGGTATTAGTCAGACTTAGCAAATTAGGCATTCTAATTGACAAAAAATGGAGGTTCGTACTTTTACACGTTCGACGAAGTCGGTTCCACTTTTGAAAAATTTATTAGTGTTTCGTTACATCCTCTGTTCATTTCTGATAAAACAAAACACGTCAACTATAAAAGTCTTCAACTTCAATATCGCAATACCTACAACTGAAAAATAAATAGCAAGTACGACCTCGTATACACACGATGTTAGTGGAATGAAAACCAAACTTTGATCATTATATCCTCATAGCAATATTTACCTACATTATAACTATGCAAATTGCTTGGTTTGCCACTAATTCTGAATTATGTATGAGAATTGTATTATTACCTCAAAGCTCCGTCAAATATTGTAGGTGTAGGTACTAAGCTTCGTTAATTTTATATAGGTACCAACGCCTACGTTTGGGTGTAGGTACCTACACTACATACCTACCTACCTAAATTGCTGCAAATATTTAGAGGGTACAGTCAGACCATAGAATTTTCTAAGTTCAGTTGCATAAACCACAGCGTAAAAATGACTTTAGCCTGAGATACAGGTTTATCCTAGTTCAGGCACATGATACACTTAGTCTTAATAATGTTCTAATTTAGTACACATGTAATTTTTGAAGTAAGTCGTTAATAAATCATTTTTTTTTTATTTGCGTCGCTCGCTGGCGCGGTCATCTCTTGTCTGTGGCATGCGATCACAGGTTTGAATCTACGAGACATGTACATGAATATACTAATCTGTATAATAAGGCTCATCACACACTTAACGCACGACGGACTGCTAAAATATCGCAGCCTTCTGTCAGATATATACTAGAAATGTCAATCCTCATACTAAAACCGCTCAACCGCTGTCGACGCAGTGCTATCGCAGCGTCGTCCGTCGAGTGCGGTTTTAGTATGGGGAGTGAAGTTTCTTGTATGGATCTGAGTTAAGTGTGCGAACATTAGTGCGATTATTTGTAATTTTGTGACCTTGTTACACAAGTTTTCCTTAAGGAACCACAATAAATTTTATCTGATATGAGACGAAACTGACAGGTTTTAATAGCCACTGTGGCGCTTTTCTTGGCCTGCAGGAACAAGGGAAATAATTTGTTAATCTATCTCTCTTAGTTATTCATATAAGGAGTGGCCTACCCTTCTGCCAGAATTCACTGCCAATTAGCCCAGCGCGTTATATGAAACTGGCAACTGTCACTTTGTATGTGGTTGTAAATTTTTTGTAAAATATATCGTTGTGTACTGTACGTGTTTACCTCCCCTCCCGCCATAAGTGGCAGAAAAATTTGTAATTCACTGCATCCCGCTTCCTTATGAATGCTCTAATACTACGTCCTCTGTAGTTCCAATCCCTTTGAACTGCTAACAAACCTAAGCACTCCAATATGTTGCTATTATCTTTATTAGTATGTATGTATGTATTGGTAAACGCCCTTTGATAACGCTGTCTGATTTGCGTAATCGATCTGCCTTTAGTTTTGCTAGGCAGCATAGATAGTAATTCAATACCTTGGAATTGGAATAATCAATCTCAAACACTTAAAATTCGTTAATTCATGCCTACGTCTAGACTAGGCACTCACACTTCGCTTGATTATTTTTTTCACCATTTCTCCGTTCATCTCATGAACTGGACTGATCACTCAACTATACTGAAATTTTTAGGGCATATTTTAATAGTACAGTCACCTGCATAGTTACTGAACCCCTATGTAATGTAATTTTTGTAAGCAGTGGAGTTCGGTGACTCTGCAGGTGACCGTACTTACCAGTTTTTTTTTTCTGCAAAACTCTCTCTTTGCTTTCTTACTCTGAGACCGCACAGAATGATTTTCCACTCATCAAACCGAATAACTTTTGTTCCACGACTTCCGAAGTTGAAACTTGGCTGATCAGCTGCTTTGCAATACGACCAACTTCGGTATATTTCCCGAAGTTTGCCTCTGATCTCCTGATTTCAAAGTACTTGCAGATTTATGTTCCATATGGACCCTTGTGTATGAATTTTGGGATTCCACATAAACGCTGTTCTATTAAAGAATAAAATAAGTCGTGTATTACTATAGTGACAGGTTGTCAGCCTGTCGCCTAAAATTAAAATAGGTACACATAAAATCCTCGAGTTCCTTAGTTGGCTGCTACGACAACCATGGTAAAGAAATGGGGCGATGCTTTTCTAAGCCGGAATTACACATCTAAGAAAAATGAAAATCATAAATTGTCCTATCAGAATCAAAGATACACAATTATAAACTAAGATACAACAAATGGATTCCTGAGGATTTCATAAAGCAGCCACATTTGACGTCACCGACTAAAAACCGTGTCAAAGAGTAAAAAACAGCAAGTTCAACTACTGGAAAATGGCGTCGTAACAAGCTGCAAGTCGAAGTTTTTTACCTTTTGCACACATGCCCCGGGTGAAAGCTGTGCGCTCTTGCGAACTCGTCAACCCTCGAGGAAAAAAAATGACTCTACAGGTGTTCCTGTTACCTCTTTTCTTGAACTTCGTGGAGTAGAAGTGAATGTTCCGTAGTAGATAGATAATAAGAGATTTGCATTATTCTTTACAATAGGTTTTTAACCGCCGACGAACAGACCGGAGGGGTATTATATTATAAGTTTCACTCGTCTGTCTGTCAATCTATGTTTTTTTGAACATAGCTCCTTCTCCTAAACAGATGGACCGATTTAGATATACGAAAATTTATGATATGATGCAGGTGGGTCTTAGCTATATTTTATCAAAATCTGATAATAGAGACGGAAGGTAGATAAAGAATCGCACTACGTACTAAATCCCCGTGTTTGAGTTTGACTTGGACGCGTTATAAGTGTTTTCTACGGGTGTTCTTCAATGTGGAAAATTTTCAATAAAATAACCTTCTGGAAACTAGGGCGACAATTATAAATAGGAGGCAGCTTAGCGAGGTATATCGTGAATGTATTCAGCGGACGTACGTTTTCAATGAGGCTAAATTGGCACAAATCAAAGTGGGACGCACACGGCTCACCCGCGGGGGCGTACAATAAATAAGGGCTGTTCTCAACTGTTCCACTGTTGTTACTTCTTTTCGTGTCGGGCACCAAGTCGCCCAACGACCCTTAGAACAGCCTACTACTAGTAGCAGGCCTCTGAAATGGTTGTGTATGTGTAATTACCGCTTTCTAAGTAATGATAGATGGCAATCAGAATTTAACGTGCCCTCCGAAACTCAAAATCATTTATCTTCTCGGACAAACAATAAGATGGTCCCAACAAAACTGGAAGCAAATTCACTAAGTGATAAATATGGTAAACTAGCCACGACAAATACACTAGACAAGGTTTATCTCTCGGTCATTTTCTGGATATTAAGTGGAAACCTAATAAAAAATCTGCAATCACAAACACAGCTCACGAATTGTAGACAATGGTAACAGCCCCACGCCCTGAGGCACACCGTTATTAGACTACGCGTGGATCACATGCAAATATCGCGGATTTGTGGACGCGTGACTCGCAACCCTATTGTATTAGGTTATGGCGCGGTGAAAAGATATGCACTATAAAATTATATGCCCTAAGGTCACTCATTTGTGCCTTTTTTTGGGAATCACTGGAATTTAATTGGTAGATTCGTTCTTCTCAGAGCAACCATATGCCTCCTTTGTATGGTTGTTTTAAATAACCAAAACATTCGTTTCAAAAGGCAGAGGCTGTGATGTGGCTGTTGACGTGATCCTACACAGCGATGTCACCCCGTTTAAGCAAGGTGATTTTCTTTACCATGTACTATACTTCCTGAGTACGTAATGTACGTGCAACTCAAAAACATATACCTTCATTGATGCTGTTAAAAATGATACATCATGATGGATGATAGCAAAAAGTCAAATAAATATCATATTTTTCATTTATTGCAGTAGTTTTGGAGATATCATTTTGAAAAAATCAACTACGCTTTTCTAAAGCCATGCGACAAAAATACGAATCTACGTTGTGACGTTATTATCACTGATTTTTATGAATGAGGATTTATTGGACTGATAATTCCGAAACAAGTCCGAAACAATGGCGCTTTTTCAAATTGAGGGGTCGGTTAAGTTCAGTGTACAATAATAAAAAAACTTTTACCCATCATGCAGATCCGCGCACTTACTAGGAACTAAAAGTAGTTCGTGCGTAGTTCAAACCGCTCTCTACCTCAAACGCGCACATGCATGTATTACATCATCGTAAAGAAGGCATAAAACGCGGGTAAAGCGCGCATGAGTCCCGCTGTTGATCCCCGCCGTTATTGGATGTATTAAGGAGGATGTCGGTGCCGGCAGTCAGTGGAATATTAAAAGAAAAGTAACCGCTGTACACGAGACTAATCATTCGAAGACCTAGATTGTTCCTTGTCACATTAAACTTGCCTATAATATGTACCTAGTACACATTGTATTATGTTTTCTTAAGGAGGATTTCAATGCCAGTAGTCAGTGAAATAGGTATTAAAACTACAGAGAAGTAGTAAGTACAAACCACTGTACACATACGAGTCATTTGAAGACTGTCCCTGTCACATTAAACTTATCTATCAACGCGTGCAGTGCGCGCGCATGTCTTCTTTGCTCTGTAATACCTTTGGTTCTCATTTAGTCACCGCTCTTCCCACTGGTTGGCTAGAGTCTAGTCACTAGACCATACGCGGTTGACTGATGTATGGCGCGCGTGATGAGTTCTTTGGGCTAATGGCTCTGCAACAAAGTGAAACCCTCTTTACCAAACCACGTGTGCCCTCAATTGATTTATGCCCAACCATGTAGACCAAGGAACTCCATTCCTGTAACAAAAACTTAGTATTTTCCAACATTGGTCTTTGGAAGTCGTGTCTATGAAAATTCGCAGTCTTTGCCCCTTGAACACATAAAAACTTTGCCATATTATTCTTTGAGATAAGCTCGCATACTGATCAAACGTTAGCTTCAGGCGAGCGGGATTTGCACTCGTTTTGTGTTAAATTATGCATATGTGTTGGATATTATGACTTTTAAATTTATGTCTGCTACGAGAAAAGTTAAGAAGATGCCTGATCTTCCTGCCTGGTCTGAATGGATGGCTCGTTTTCATACAAATGTAATGTATTACATATTTTCTGAATAGACTTATTCCTAAAAAAAAGAACTCCTAATTTAGCTTCTATATATTCCCTTAAATCATGATCAAATAAAACAAAACAAGTATTTTTAATGGACTGACTCCTTTCTGCTTCGAAGCCGTAGACTTTTAACGTAACTTTAGTCTATTGTGTGAAATCAATACGTTGTATTTTGAGCAACAAAGGGTTTAACCTATATAAAACATCAATAAATACCGCATTTAACTTTCATAGCCCCTCAAAAAGTTGACAAACAGAGTTTCAATATTCATTCCATATCTCACCCCATCAGTATAATTTCTATCCCTCAAAAAGCGCGACTACGATTCCAGCAAGAGCGATAGCGGATCTCTCTCTGTCTCTCCGTGTAGGTCATTGAGCCGTCTTTGAGGGGGCCCTCATGAGCCCTGATGTCAAAACTTTTCAACCGACTATCGCCAGTAGCAGGGCTCTAAAATGATTGTACGTAATGATCGCCGTCTAAATTATCGTAGACAGCAACCGGGTTAACGTGCCCTCTTCGGAATCATCTTCTTACAAAGAATAAGGTGGTTCCGCTTGCCAGCAATATTCTAACCAGACTAGCAACAAATTGACAAAGTGATAAATATCCACTTCGTAAGTACCCGCCGGAAACCGAACCTGGAACCTTTCCGTCGCAGGCAATCGCACTACAACTGCGCTATATCGCCCATCAAGCGAGTGCGGATAGTGCGAGCTTTCTAGAATCTTTAACTGTCTTCTTCTTCTGCTATCGCGTGGTATACCAATTTGACGATTGACCTGACTTTCGCTGAGTCTGCTGAAATCTGTGTTTTTTAATTAGATACGATGGGGTAAAATACATTATTTGGAAAATGAATATTTTGATATTTTACAAAATATTTCTTTCATGTTTTTGCAGTGGATTGTTGTTGATACAATATCTATTATCCAGGAGGAAGCTCATATTTATGAGGCATGGCTTTACTCACGTCACTTGGCAGGTCAAATGGAGAAATATTGAATTCCCAGACATATTTTGTAAATTCTTTTTCTTCTTTTCGTGTGAGGAACCGAGTCGTGCAACGACTTGCCTTATTTAGGACAGTGATTTGACAAAAAAATCTTACTATCTTTTCGGGGCTCATTAAAATGCTTCCTCGCTCCCGCTTCCGCTGACATCGTAAACATGGCCGTAGGGCGGTGCCACCTGTTCTATACCCTTGATTAATTATTGAAGTTACAAATACGAGTTCTATCTGAAGTTGCCCTTTTGTTTCCCTGAAATTTTGAACTAAATGTTTGGTAATTAGGTTATGCCGGATAAAATTGGAAATATTTTGGTTATTAAAAACCGTAAAAAAATAACTAGGTTTTACGATTAATTTCTATTGTGTCACTGTAAAATGTAAATTGCTAGCAGATGTAGTAATGAAAATAGTTAGGGATGTAAATAAAAACGGACGAATCATTGAATTAACAATAGTAGCAAAAAGTAGAGACATCATCTTTGCACTTAGGCAAAAGGCAATACCAGTCAAGTTGTGTTAATGTACGTATACTTATTGTTATTCCTCTTCTTTTACTATTTCAAAATTTCTCGCAATCGCCTAAAGTAGTAATACACATGAAACCCTCAAGTATACTTATAGTATATACTTATATAGTATTTGCAACTAAAGAAAGTTTCAAATTATAACACCCGCGGGAAGAATTGGGGTGATGCTATCCTAAGCCAGCATCACATGTACACACATAGTCTCTTACTATCTACCTTACTTCACCCAAACTTTTGTTTCTATCAATGGCGCTGTGTGCCCACATTTTGGGAATGGATTTGGACCCGAGGCACACTCAGTGTAATTATTGTGCAGCAGAATGTTAACGGGTGGAACCTTACGTAATCTCGTGAGTGACAGCTTGCTGCTCGCGACCGCAGCGTTAGTAGAGATGTGATGTTATGGTGCTCCTACATAGATGTTGGTAACTGTTAGCAACATTCTTGTTTCTGTGCTGGCAATACGAGTTCTTCAAAAACCTAATAAATCTGACAACAAAAGGGTATATCCGACAACATCAGACAATAATCAATAACAATCTTCAACATTTCAACAGTTGGCGACAGCCGCTAACATGTATGTAAGAGCACCATTAGGTACGTGTCCTGTAGTGTACGTAATTCTTTGAACCTTACGTAATTCTTACGGCTTGTTACACTTGACGTAACCGCAGCGTAGAGATGAGATGTGACGTATGTATTTTTATCATTTATAAAAGAATGACGTTTACGAGTATTTTTATACCTATGACTAGACTAAAATGAGCTCGAATTTTGGGCATGGTGGCAAAGTAAAAAGTAGCACATCAATATCTTGTCCTCCAGGCTACAATTCCGGGGCATCGTAAATTGGCGACATCAAAAGATATCGCGACATTCACCGCATCAGCTCAACCCTACCACAAACCTGAGCGACCGCGACATGCAGCGACAACAGCGAAAACTAGCGCCAAGTCCCTCCTACCAATCCGCGCCAACTTCCGCCAACTTCCGCCAATCCGCGCTAATTGCGTCGGAACTTGACGAACGGATTGCGGCCGCGTTATGTATGATGCGGCATGTGTGAAGGAAGCTTTGGGAACAGAACTAGTGCTACATTTCTAATTTAAAATGTGTTCGGTCGCGAATCCCAGGACCTTTGAGGGGTTAAAGCTGCTCGGCAAAATAATTTCTTTTTTTCTGTGTGAGGAGAGAGTCGTCCAGCGCTAAAATCATTACTCTCCTTGCCTTATCCTGTTCTGTATCGGGGTCGGCTACCTAACCTAGGCAAGTTGACGTGGTACCAAGTTTTTACTGTACAAAGTATTGTCATCTGACTTCTGCAACCTAAAGGCTAACCTGGCCTGATCCTTAGTTTAAGTTACATTCAAATAGCGCTAAAAAACAAGTAAATTCCTGTATTGTGATTTTTTTCTAATACTTAGTAGGTGCGTCAGGTTTTTCGGGTTGTTCGAATCGGTAAAAAGAAGATCAAGATCAAGACGTACACAAAGCGAAATAGGATATTTCAATCAGTGGCTGTCTCTCTAGCATAATATTAGCACGTTTACAAAAAAAGCTTGATTTCTCAAATAAAAAATACTTATGTTCTCAGTAGGATCAAAATTCTTTAAGTTCCTTCAAAAAACGTCCCTTTACAATTCCATTACTTCGCAGAATACACCAGAAAATGGTCTCGAAAACAACTCAGTCAATACTCAAATCATTAAGAAGACAAATTGCCCAATTGAAGTATCGAAGTAACATTATAAGAGACAAAAGTTGGAACGACTTTTACTCCGCCTCGAGCGACGCTAGTGAATGTAATATCGGGCAAAAACCGGTAACGATTTTTCTTGTAAAATACAAATACAAATTGTAATTTTTTTGTTCCTTTCGTAAACTTTGTCCGAATTTTGTGTTTAACTACCACTGACAGTTGTATGACCGTCCCTACACTCAACTTTTACCCTGTGATAGTTTGTAATGTATCTCTACTGCGATTGCAAAATAAGTTTAAATAAATTATCTCATCATCATTTTCATAAGTACTATAATTTGTCAGAGATGCTGGCAAACTTGAAAAATATTTCAAGATTTATTTAAAAAACTTTTGTTCTCGTATTCTGATTGTAGTGTTTTTAAAACACCGTACCTTTACTATACATTACATTTTCCATTATTTTCCATCATTATTTTGAAGATTTATAATATTTTTCTTATATTTAAACTATACAAAAAACTGTCTAAAATACCCGTTATCTTGGACTTAACCGGTTAAATATTCCCAAGTAGACAAAGTCCATCTTCCTACAACAATATTCGTTTTAATTAGCTTTCACTTAATTGGCTCTTTTGATGAAAGAAAGATAGTAAGGAAACGAGGACTCTTACTTAACTGTTTATTTTATCTAGAAATTTCTTGATGGCATAAGCTTTCTGGAAAGAATACTGCAATTTGCAATAAGTATGGCTTATTTCTGCGCAGTATTTATAAAAACCAACTTTGGTACGACGGTTACTTTATTATCAAATTAGCGGCCTGCCCATCGATTGTCATATCATAAAGCTTCCTCTTAAATATCTATTAGAAAAATAGCATCAAAATCCATCAAAGAGGTATAGTTTTAAAGGTCTGACAGACGCAGGAAGCGACTTTGCTTCATACTGTGTTGTGAAGGCATAATATTTCATACTTCCCAGTAAGGTAAATCGCACACGCATTATAAGACATTAGGGTTCGCGACTCGTTACAGCGTCCAAATAACTGCACTTTGATGCGGCGACGTGTGCCATGACATCTGATTTCATACCAAAAAGGCTCCGGATAATCATGTGGTGCGTGCATAAACCGCTAGTCGACAAACGACCCACAACTAAATTATAGTGGGTCGTTTGTCGACTTAGTTTCCCACATGAAAGCTGAAGCGTGGATTGATTTTACCTACACATTTTCATCATCACTTGACATTATACCTACCCTAAACATAGCTTCGATCCTTGCGGAAAGCTGTGCAGTTTTATAACCTCAAAATATTTGCTACATATTTTTACTCATTATACCTTTGTTTATTTTATTCCCTTTCCCAATGTCTCCCTTCGTTCTTTTCAATTAACTTGTTAGACGGTCCACTTCAGGAGAATGCTAATTTTGTCCGCACCAATCCGGATTCGAGTTTGAATTTTTAAGGGCTTATTTTGAGGCTAAGGGTTTCCAAAAGATTTTAAACACTGAATTTATGTATTGTATTTTAATGGTCAGCTACCTATACCATTTACTACCGATTTTTTGGACATTGCAAAGCATAGAAACTACAGAAAACAGAAACGAAAACTCGCTACAGAAACTGTCATATTTTTATTTATGAGAGGTTAGTCCGGCCGGTTAGACGGTTCCAGGCTGACAACCTGTCACTACAGTGATACACGAATCATCTGAAGGTGCCCTCAATACTTGTCAGACGTGGCGATAACGACCGTAATTTTACGATCGTTAACGCTCTGCCTACCCCGCAAGGGATAAAGGCGTAATTTGTGTGTGTGTGTGTGTGTGTGTGTGTGTGTGTGTGTGTGTGTGTGTGTGTGTGTGTGTGTGTAGACCGGTCGTTTCGAACTTCCGTGTTCGATTACAGAAATCACCTTTGCAGAATTGTGCTCCTAGACTGGTATATGGTTGTGGACTTCTATCCGCCTATTCTTAAGAAAAACATATAAGTTTTTACACGTTAGTATATTTAACTATTTACCCAACATAAAAGGCTTTTTAGTCCACTGAATATTTTAGTACCTCACCGTGCTCCAACAAATGTCTACATTTAAGATAAGAGTAAATACTTAACTGAGTGAGTTTGAGTAAGTACGTACGTTTCTTCTATTTTTATAGTCACTCACACTTGCTCATACTCAGAAAATTACACGTAATGCCTAGAAAAAGATTACCAATGGTCTTTTCCACTCATAATTTGCAACAAAGAAAGGTAAGAATAATTCGAGTCTTATTGAATTTGTCTGTAGAGATGGCTCAAGACTGAATGGGTTTTTACATAATCAGATGGTACTCCATGAAAATAAATAAATATTGTAGATAATACCCACCATTGTCGTTTATCTATTTGAAAAATATTCCTGACTGAAGTCGATGTCGGAAGATTTTTTTTGAACAATAAACAAGATCGTTCGAATCGAAAAAGGAAGATTGGCCACTTACTACGACACAAACATTTTTTAAAGAATATTTTTGAAGGGAACGTAGAAGGAAATAGAGGAAGAGGCCGACCCATACGCACTTACTTCACCCAAATAAGGGAAAAGTCAATGTTGTGTCGTATCAATAGGCCAAATCACTGGCTGAGAGAAAAGATTTACTCCGCCGACGAGAGATAAGTTTGTAGAGAGGCAATAATAATAATAATTGCCGTGTGATGCCGGCTTAGAATAGCATTACCCCATTTCTTCCCGCGGGTGTTGTAAAAGGCAACTAAGGGACTCGAGGGTTTCATGCGTATTACAATTTTAGGCGACAGGCTGACAACCTGTCACCACAGTGATACACAAATTATCTGCAAAGGCCCTCAATACTTACTGACTGTAATTTTACGATCGTTAACGCTCTGCCTACCCCGCATGGGATAAAGGCGTGATTTGTGTATGTATGTATGTACGTATATTTTGTGCAGTTAAAAACATGCATAATAATCTTATAGGTATTAAATATACAGTTGAAAAAAATTCCCGGTTTGTTTCTGATTATTCCACTGTTCCTTATCCTGGACTTCCTTCTACACATCTGATGTTAACAAACATTGTTACAGCGTCCGAAGCGCCGCTGGGCATGGGCGGCGTCCTCGGCGCGATGGGCGCTGGGCTCGGCGCGATATGCGCGCTGGTCGCCGGCGCGTGCGCAGCGTCCCTGCGACGCAGGCGGCGCGCGCCGCACGGCAAGCCGCCGCCCGCGCCGCTCGTGCCGCGCGACGTCACGCCGAAGGTTCCAGAGCATGACGATGCGGAGCCGGACTTAATACCTAATAATTACTGTGAGTAGTAGCATATAAGAATAAAAGCATGTTAGTATACCAGCTCCTCTAAATGGGAGTGCCAGGCTGCCAAGAGACTCTAGTGGAAATCTCAGGTAAACATCAATATCTCTGACTTCGACGATAAGCGCAGAATAGAACGTTATGCGCGATAAATGGAAAGCTTGATCACCAGCTGCGATCAATGATAATTATATAGACGGTGTGCTCACATGCCCGTAATTACGCGAGGACCATTGCAAAAAGATTGGCTACATAAGCCATATGCGAGCTCACGAAAGCCAAAAACGGAGATAAAGCAGTGGCCGTGACCGAAATCAGTCGGAGGATGATATGATACGTCATAAAGTAAAACAATCACGCTATCATATAGCAAACTGTCTTTAAAAGATTAGAAAAAAACATAGCAAAATCAATACCTAGCAGTTTATTCCGCATCTATATGTGCAGATTTCATTTAAAAACAGGAAGAATCGATGGTTCAGCAGGAATGTAAATACAAAATTAGCGGTCTTTATCACAAATACTCAAAAACGTCTCTTTGGCTGAGGAGTCTAGTCTTTGGATGAGCTACAAAAGCGCTCCGTTGTGTTTGAGAACCACCTAATTCATTCAAATATAGAAGGAATAACTACAAACTGTGTACCAATCGAGTTCCGTATTCAGAACAATATCAAGTACATGATCCCTCCTATCTGCGTCAATCTTCTCTATTCTCTACAGAGTTTTGCTCGGGGCGTTCGAAACGCAATTACAAATTATGACGTTCCGTTCCACCTCAAAGGCGAAATTCCTCGAATTCCGTTCAGGATTAGCTCGCAAACTATACTAACGTTGTTTCGGAGACAAATAACAGATTTAGTATGAATTGGGTTTTGTTGTACGGTACCACAAATTGGTTGCTTAGATGGGGTTACAGTTTTTGAAGTCTAACTACTAGACTAATAAAAATAAATATTATTGCACTAATGAACAATAGGCACAACAGTAGAAGAAACACGAAAAAGAGTACAATTAAGCGGCCTTAATATTCTAAGTAGCATTCTCCGCCAGGCAACCTTAGGGTGAAAAAGAAAGTGTGACTATTACTTTGCGTCACTATGACTGACCTATATTTGAAGATTCTTGAATTGAGGTATTTTAAGTAAATAACTAATGTATACGAGAACAATTAATATTGTATAGCGTTAGCGGCACGCGGGCTTTTATTCAAACAAAGACAAAGACGCAAAGATTTATGAACAACTTTTACTATGGGTATGGGGCCATCAGTTAGAGAACTAATAAAGAACCATTACTGCTGAATCTAAAACCTCCTTTTTGAAATCGGTAAAAGCCAGTCCATTGAAGATTGCACTTGCATAGCAGATCAGCTGCGAAATAATTTGATTATCTGAAGTCTCACATACAACAATGAGACTATGTTGTTTATGTATACCTGTCTTGTCTATCGAAGTTGATAATGGACAGGTTATGTCGGAATCTTAGGCAGAAACATATAATCAACTTTGTAGACTATAGATTCAGCTCATAGTTTTTTTTATTATACGGCAAGACTATTGTTAAATTACTCCGAAACATCACAGATAAAATAGAGCTTCACGTTTTTTGTACTTATTTTTGTTCAAGCAGCGAAAAAAAATCTTTACTATTTGACAATCATGGTTATGCTATATGATACAGCCAGGTAAAGTTAGACAACAAAATTTCAATGAAAGAGTCATTTTGACCTTTAAGTATGGAATCATAGAATTTTAAATATGCCTATGGATTTCCCTAATAGATACCAAGATTATATAACTAAGAAGTTAAGTGAAAAAAAGAAAGAAACATTCTAAGAAAGCACTCCTCCATAAGCATCAACTTAATAATGTAATAATTTTCTGCCTACACTTTATTATCCTAAGGATTTTATATTTATATTTTCTACAAAGCCTTAAATCTGTAATTAATCAAGTTTAAAAATACCCCGTCAATCTTCTTGAATGAAATCAACCTTGAAGTTTATGAAAATGAAGTAAAATTAGGTCTGGAATAAAGTAGAATAGGTGCCATAATCTTGGAATATTCCTAACTTAAGTTAGACGTCCGTTTTTTATTAAAGTAAGAACTGAAATTCAATGGACTTAAACATGAATTGCGGAGTAGTTTCATAAGTAAAAAAATGTTAGTATGAAATGATGAAAGCATACTTACGTTTTATCTAGACGTAAGGCGGATCGCATACCTGTCGCTCGACGGAGCACTTCGACATCGCAGCAGTCTGTCATATCCATACTATAAATATCAATCCCCATACTAAAACCGCTCAACCGCTGTCGACGCAGCGTAATCGCAATATCGTCCGTCGAGTGCGGTTATAGTATGGGGAGTGACGTTTCTAGTATGGATCTGACAAACCGCTGCGATAGTTAAATTTTGTATAAAAAATCGATCAC
Organism: Keiferia lycopersicella; assembly: GCA_029255805.1. NCBI lineage: Eukaryota > Metazoa > Arthropoda > Insecta > Lepidoptera > Gelechiidae > Keiferia > Keiferia lycopersicella. The sequence goes on from JARACZ010000003.1 coordinate 18,614,697, forward strand.
CTATTCAGTATTTCAGTAAAAAGTCTTCCATTTTTCTAAACGATTTAAAAATGAATGCAATACCGGATATTTAATACACCTATTTCTCCAAAAATCTTGTATAATAACAAAACCAAAACGTATAATAAAACAAGGAGCCCTGTCGAGAATGGTTTTGAAAGATTGTACTTTTGCAAAGAATAACTGTAGTAGTAAAGTGTCCAATGTTCTGCAAGACATAACTTGAAGTGAGGCGAGAAAAATACAATCGCAGGGCATCAGTTAGATTGTAGTATAGTGGATTATAGTCCTTTGTCTCTTGTTTACTTACTTACTTACTTAGTAGTCACAGTGTCACCGACCGTAAAAATGCAGCGTGTAAGGGACGGTGTAACGAAAACTTTGCAGGCGTGATCAGACCATGAAACTGAAGAACTTTACTATGAGGGCTATGGTGGGAAACGAAAAAAATTTTTCGAGTTTCCATACAAAGTCAGTCAGGAATTTTGTATGGGAGGTCGAAAAAGTTTTCACATAGTCCTCATTGTTTAATTTCATAGTCTGATCACGTCTGCAAAGTTATAGTTACACCGTCTCTTACACCCTGTATAGTCACTCTCGCCGCGTTTAACAAATATTGGCGGTGTTGCCTGTCAGAAAAATTGTGGATTACTAAGTGACAGGTCTGGCACCAAAATCTGCTATAGGTACACATGAAACCCTCGAGTCTCTTAGTCGCCTCCCAGGACACCCATGAGAATACACGCTAACGTATACAAGGTGTAAAAATGTTAGCTGCAAATATTTAAGAAGCGAATTATATGAATGAAATGTAAAAAAAATTGGTCCCCCATACAAACCTGACTTAGCGAGCTGGTCCATTTTGTGTGATAGTTCAAATTTTTTTAAATATATTTCGATCTATGTTCTTTAAGGAAAGTTGTTCAATGTCATGGACTGTGTTCACCCCTTAAAACATTTAGGGCATTTTTTTTCACGATGTAGTTTGTAGATACTCTCAAAAAACATAACCCTTTTACGGCAGTTGGGTAACTAGCAAATCCTTAGCAAAGCAGTTTACCATACAAATAGGTTCGCAACCTCAGCCGTGGCTTTGCCAACGCCTCTTACTAATGGTTGAATTATGGGAAGTATGAAGTTTCCCTCGCATACGTAATGGGGTGAGCCTTTAAGCATTAATAGAACGTTGCGACAATGGGTACGCCTTCCATGCATGCGTAATGGTCAGTAGGGATGGGCTGTCAGTTTAACAGGTATATTACTGTATTTTCTGATGGCTCTGGGCCAACAAGGGAATGATGACTAAGACCTTATCATATGGGGTATCTTATACCACGTCGTGGCGATTTTTGATAACAAAAACTATCGTGATACAAGTACTAAGAGACATTTAATTTTTTATAGTAAAAAATATTTCGATCGTCGTCATCATGCTGTTCCAAACCCTTAAAAAAAACTGCGCACAATTTGTTCAGCCTTTTTTATCACACATTCTAACATCAATCCATTTGAGTCGTAGAATACGTGTTGGCACCCCACGATGATGAAGGCTTGGTACGTTCGAGGAGTTTGACCACATAGTTACCGTCAGGCTCACTGCCAAGTAGGATTTCTAATGATTCAAAAATACCCCACCAGAAGCGACACACAACTCATTATTACAACTAACTCCAATACCCGAGTGATGCATGCCGTGTGATGCCGGCTTAGAAATAGCGTCACTCCATTTCATTCCCATGAGTGTTGCAAGAGGCGACTGAGGGACTTGAGGGTTTCATGTGTATAACAACTTTTAGGCGACAGGCTGACAACCACACGAAAAGAGAGAGAGAAAGAGAGACAACCTATCACTATATTAATACACAAACCATCTCAAACGCCCCTTAATATTATTAGGCAAACGTGTCTCTGCCTACCCCGCAAGGGATAAAGGCGTGAGATGTATATGTATCTACGTATGTATGTAACTCGCACCTAATGTTATTCAACCCGGTATTGATGACGATCCACGAGAGTACGGTTACCAGGTGCATTAATAATTTTAAGTGGTACATTAGTACATAATACACATTCATCTCCCTGTCATTGTCCCATCTCTATGGTACCTTTTAATCAGGGATGCGACATTAGCAACAATTAATCGATTTAACAAAAATCGATTATTTTTATCAGAAAAAAAATCGATTGAAAATAAATATATTTGATAAAATAGTAAATTTTTCCACGTCATTTAATTGCTTTAGTACAATAGTATTTTTAATGATACTTAAAATTGCACACTGACAGAGGTAAAATACACTCCATATCACGTAAACGAAACTCTTTTAGGAGGGGAACTGGAGTAAAGTTTTGCATATTTTAACTGATATGTCGGTGAATAAATAAAAATAAATAAATTTGAAGTCTAAAATTCTGTTAAATCAAATATTAATCTATTGATTCAAATTGTATAATTAATTAATGAAAATAACTTCGAATTTTTCAGATAATAAACGATTGTTTTCAAAACCGATTATGTTTTCACATCCCTACTGTTACTTGTACCTTAGTATACTTGTATCTAATGTTTGCGGGTTCATATTAAGGTGTAGCGGGAGAGCGGTTCAATTATTTAAAAAGGTTTCCTGTGTTACACTTGTGCGAGGTATAATTGTTGCCACCCGGATGTGTTCGTTTTGAATAATCACAATGTTTTGAGGGTAGACAGCAAATGTAATCACTGTGTCAAAGATCTTTGATCAAGAGTAACAGAAAGATAAACAATCGTAGGTCATGAAAAAAAGTGGCTTAATAAACAGTTGAATTTTGAGTGAGAATACTGTTCCCATTTTTACACATTTTTTAAGACATTTTTCATAGGCAACGCTTATTGCTTTATAGAAAATAAAAAACCCATTACTACTTATTTTGACCAGTCAAAAAGATGAAATTCAGACGCGTCGGCAGACGCTCTAATAGGTACATATCGCTAGATGACTAGGTCATTATAAAATGCAAAAGTAATAGGCTTAAAAGTATAGTCAAAAAATACTATACTCCATTATGGGTATCCGAAATTTTCAAAGTTTGAAATTAATAAATAGAATAATAAAATGAAGTAAGTGTTTAGACGCCCGGCCGCCGCAACTAGAGAGGCACGACGTCGTCTCTTCGTCTTGAATACAAAATATCGTTTTAAAAATTAGCTCATTTGACCTGCCCGTCATGCTCAATGCAAATTATAATTTTACATACCTAATATTCGAAAACAAAATTTAAATACACAAAAGCACTAATACTAAACACCAGAAAACTAAAACTAAATCCTCAACAATAAAGAGCGGACGCTGAAACGAAAATGGGGTTTTGACATTGCTTTTCGCAGAACTCATTGCAATTATAACAAGAGAAAAGCGAGGCTTTGAAGCAGGCACTCATAAAAGCTAAATAGAAGTTGGAATTGGGCGGACCAGACACACATAAAGTGGTATAAAGTGGTGCCACGCAAAAAGCGGTCTGACTCCAGACTAGTGTCATTATTTTAGGTTAGCTCTGAAACGGGGTTGTGTTTGGTTTTTCTAAAATGGTCGCCGCATTTAGCTTATCTGGTACCTACATACTTAGATATGTATCTACGTAATGCTGCAGTAACGGAATAATATGAGTTGTGTAAATAAGTATTCACATTATACTTACGTAAACCTACTTTTAAAAGAAAAAAAGTATTATATGAAAAGAAATAAGTCACATTGACTTATAATTTTTTTATCTACAAAACCTGCTGCTTATATTTTTTCTATAAAGCCACTGTTCTTGCTTGGTCTACATCTTTTTTTACAAAAAAAATATATATTTTAGTAATACTTATACAATTTCTAGGAATTTATCCCGACCTGTACCAGTCTAGATTTTTTATATATGAAAATTACAAAATTGAATAAAAAAATATAAAAATGTCGAAAAATTAATTCTGTTAATGACTTCAATATCATAGCTATAGAACTAGTTTTTCCATAACTGAAACAGATTTTTCGTTGAGCTTTCGTAAGAGATAGAAAGGTAAAATCATCCTAATAAATCGCTTAAAAGAGAAACAGCTACTTAAATCAAAACTACTTCACGTGTGAATAAAATTGAACTTTCTCTATTTCTTAGTGTTCTTTATTACATAATTTCAAAGGTTTCTTACATAAAAAAATCTAGTTGATTCAATACCTGTCTGTATTCTTCTCACCTCTATGTGTTTCTTGAAAACATTTATTCAATAGATGTCAATATTTGATATGGAACACAGTCACAAAAGCAGTGCCTAACTGAAATGCCTACGTGTAGACATTCAGAGCCACACATCAACACGATTAAGCGTCTAAAGAGGCGTTATGAAACGACGAATTTCGATTTCTTAAGTAACTGGTAAATAATTTTGTACGATGCGCATTTAGTCATACTATTAACCCTGACCGGCGAATCGCGCCGGTGGCAAAAGGAGCTAGTCTGGTTTATCGCGCATAAGGTCTAGGAGTGATTTGCCAACTTGCTTCTTTTTCCAACCGACGCGATTCGCCACCTCGCTCTCTGCCTAATATTGCTCAAGTATGCAGGTATTATTTTCTTTCTCCTAATTCCTCTTACATACATACATACATACATATGTCACGCCTTTATCTCTTGCGGGATAGGCAGAGCGTTAACAGCCGTAAGAATACGGTCGCTATCGCCAAGTCTGACATTTTTGAGGATTGTTTCCCAAGGTTGTTTCGGAAAACATGTGTATCACTATAGTGACAGGTTGTCAGCCTCTCGCCTAAAAATTGTAATACACCAATACTCTCGAGTCCCTTAGTCGCCTCTTACGACACCCGCGGGAAGGATGTGGGGTGATGCTATTCTAAGCCGTCACCACACGGCAAATAATTCCTCTTCACCAGCCAAAACGGGCTACTGCTCTACTTGTACCTTGCCCTATTGGGGAATGTCTGCCATACTCAACATGCTTAGCAGGTGGATTGACAAGCAAGGTATTGAATGCACAAAACCCACGCTGCTGCCCAATCTGCCCATTCTGGAAATAGGATGATGCTATTGTTAATCGAATTTCCTAGACACCTGTTGATTGCTTGTTCGTCTAATTAAAAAAGACCTAAAGTCATAACACTTCATAGTATAAACCTCTGCATACTAATTTTTCAGATCGTTTATTCAGAATCATCCACTTCTAAGAACCAAATACAGAATGGGTGCGAGTGGTGGCAAATCGCTTAGCTGAGCTGGTTGAAAACGAATACGTAGATAATGTATCAGAATTATTGAAATTTTTCACATTTGTAACTTGTAGGTAACCTGTGAAGGTCCTTCTATTGACTCACTGCATATTAATTCAAATTTTGAGATTGAAAATTAAAATGTTTACTCAGTAGAAATATTTGAGAGTGATTATATTTAAAAGCATATTTTCCAGATTAAAAGTAATTGTGTGCATAATATGTGCTCAACATACAAGGATTGAAACGCGGTATTGGAGTGCCAAATAAGTTTATAAATATAAAGAGATCATCTATATAGTACTGGCGAAAAACATAGTATTATTCGATAGATCATTTTCTGGGTCGCTATCACTGTAATGTGTTTTGTATATATTATATAGCTTGTCGTAACTGTATAAAAATCGGAAAGTAAAATTTTAGATTAGATTTTTCTCTCTACAGCCACAACAGTCCACTGCTGGACATGGTCCTCCCCCAAATCGCTTGGCAGATGGATTGGCGAGCGCAGTGCAAGATATTGTAGATATTCACAGGGAACGCTGCTGCCTGTTCCATGGATCATGATAAAGTCGCCTTTTATGACAGCCACGGGTAGAAAAGGGGTGGTGCTATTTTAAGCCGGCACCGCACGATTTTTCTACATAGACCAAAATGTTCGAAAACATTTTGCGAACGTCGGTAGGTCAAATTATTTGGTTTGAAAACGTGCACTAAAGCAACAATATAATAGAGGGTGTTTCCAATATCGGCATAAATCACTTCTACTGTACTTACCTCACGTGAAGCCCAGTACAGCCAAAATAACGTTTAATACTGCCACAGTAAACAGGCTATAGCAGTAGCGCAGTAGCGAAATTTCATACAAACGTTTAGAAACTCACACAGACGACGCCGCTATACCGCTTCACACTGATTAACGGACGTTCTCTGCACCAGGCTCCCCATTTTTGCCTTTTTCTAAAAATTCTAGCATGCACTGAGTGAATTCAGTCTGGTCTATTCTTCCCAGAACAATCTTTGTGGCCTAGTGCCACTCCAAAAAGCATCTAGAAGCTGGTTGTTTGATATCCATACAAATAATTCTAGGAGAGCGTTAAAAACCCTTACACCCAAAAAATACTAATCATCGCCGGGTGACACTCGGGAACGATGGAATAAATTATTATAGTAAAGAAATAAGATATTTCCTTGCAATCTTTTCTCTCTCTTCTATTTCTCTTTTCGTGTGGGACACCGAGTCGTCTAACGACCCATTAAACCCTAGTGTCAGAATTTTCCAACCGCCTTCTACAAGTAGCAGGCTTCTGACATGGTTGTGTAACGACCGCCGTCTAAGTAATCATAGACAGCAACCTACGGCTTAGCGTGCCAACCGAAACACGGAACCATCTTGCAATAAAAATTAGCCAATGAGCTAAAAATTGATTTTTAAAACTCTTCCATGTCCCAATAACTAAAATCGGCCGCTTTTACTGAAACTGGTAACGTAGGTCCTAATACCCAAAAACAAGTCGAGTTACACTACTGCTTTAGTCTTTATACTATGTACTGTGCTACTGCAGAGATTTTCTATGCAAAGTTATTATTACCGGGAACTCAGCTACAAGCTATTTTCGCCCAAAAACTTATCGGTTCTGGAAATATTGCGTTGTTACGAGGTTGGTTGTTCAAGCAAATGTTTTCATAAACTGATGAAGTGGTTTTTTTATGTTTTGGTACGTACAAGTGTGAAAATACTTGTAGCATTCCTCATAATTTTAGATATCGTTTGGGGGGAAGTTGTTCAGTTTTAAAGACTGATTCGCCACATTCGCCGCTATCCTTCGAAAGTGGCGATAAAAAATGAATGAAAAAAATTTAAAATGCATTTATTTATAAAAAGTTGCCGTGTGATGCTGGCTTAGAATAGCGTCACCCGACATCCTTCCCGTGGGTGTCGTAAGAGGCGACTAAGGGACTCAAGAGTATTGGTATTACAATTTTTAGGCGACAGGCTGACAACCTGTCACTATAGTGATACACATGTTTTCCGAAACAACTTTAGAAAACAATACTCAAAAATGTCAGACGTGGCGATAGCGATCGTATTCTTGCGGCTGTTAACGCTCTGTCTACCCCGCAAGGGATAAAGGCGTGATATATGTATGTATGTATATTTATAAAAAGTATATCAAAACTGTAGGCACAGACCTGCCAGACTGCAAAGTAGTTTGTTGGCGGGATAGCAATAGCGGATAGCAATTGATCTAGAATCTGTAACGTCACGAGCTCATTGGACGGCCAAATTGCTTAGGGCTAGTCTTCTTTGTATTTATGGGATGCTAGTAAAAAAGGCCCTGTATAACAAATTAACAATAACATGCAAGCACGTCCTGTAACGTGTAATTATCGCTGACGCGGCACAAACTTTGTCCCCGTCAACTCGCTAAAGATCGTGTAAGAATAAGATAAGACATTTTGCAGGCAGTGATTGAGCTGCGGTAGCCCAGATGGTACAGTTGTCGTTAGTACTAATAGCGTCAGTCGTAGGTTCAAATCCTGCCCGCGGTAGATATTTTTATTTATTTTGACTATGGGAAGAGTTTCAAGTTTGGACATTATTATTTATTTATTTGACCGTAATAGACACATTATAGCTATAATTATGTGTATAAATAATTTATCATAAAGTTACTTTTTGATTTTTCTTTCTCTCATGTCACGGACGTCTCCTTTTTAAGCACGTAATAGGTTTTATTGCTTTTTTATATAAAAATAGTAAACACGAAAAAAAATTGTCTTAATCCCATGGTAAAACGATTAGCAGCGGATACAATCGCTGGGTGACCGATCCACATTAAGTTTAAAAAAAAAAAAGGCCCTGTATAACAAATTAACAATAACATGCAAGCACGTCCTGTAACGTGTAATTATCGTTGACGCGGCACAAACTTTGTCCCCGTCAACTCGCTAACGATCTCAGAATAAGTAGTTTGGTGTAAAGTTTCAGTTTGGAGACAAAGGTACAGGAACTATGTAGTCTCGGTAATTGCATGTCTTGGGTTATCGGAGGTCTTAGGTTCGAGGTGTCCTATACAGGATGTGGAAAATTAATAAAATATGACTTGTGGCGTTTTTTATGTGGGGCAGCGAGTTGACGGATGACCCAATTAAGGCCTTTTTCACACTTGACGCACAACTCAGCAGCAAATATCGCATCTGTAATGCAGCAGTCTGTCAGATCCATACTTTCTTCTTCTTTTCGTGTGGGACTCCGAGTCGTCCAACGATCCATACTAAAAACGCCCAACTGCTGTCGACGCAGCTGTTTTATTTTCACGCAGGTGTGTCGGCTGCGGTTGAGCAGTTTTAGTTTGGGAATTGACATTTTTCGTGTGGATCTGACAGACAGCTGCGTTATTTTAGCGCTGCCTAGTGCGTTGAGTTTGTAAGAGACCGAAATGAACCAAGGACCTCTGGTTCCTTTCTTGGCACTAACGCTCCAACAAACAACACTTTAACACAAATTGCTCCAAGCAATTTAATTACGTGGATCGTATTAGATAACTAGTAATTATGGTATTTTGAAAAAAAGTATCATAAAGAAAATCTATAAAAAACCTATTCGTAACTGTAAAAAACTTTGCAGTTACAACTTGCAAAAACTTCGCCATTTGCTACGCTGAAGTGCTACAAAATAGCTACGAGCTACGCCGTAGCGGCCTGCTACAATCCGTCTTGTAGCTTCGGAATCGTGAATTTTTAACCGGATTTTGAAAAAAAGACACACGTATCACGCCTTTATCCCTGGCGGGGTAGGCTGAGTGTTAACTTTGAAAAAAATGTTACCAATTTTGACGTTATTTATATAAAATTTTCAAAATGTATATATATTTTTTTATGTTTTGGCTTGTTTGCTCACTTATTTTGCTAAGTTACGAGCATATTTTTAAGCAAACAATTGTGGGGTTTAAATCTCTGACTCTAGAATTCATTGGGCCGTTTGTGTTTTAAACTTTAAAAAAAGTCTTTATATTACGAGCACAGATTTGAAATAACGACATTCGTTATTTACGTGATACACATGTTTTCTGAAACAACCCCGGAAAACAATCCTCAAAAATGTCAGACGTGGGGATAGCGACCGTATTCTTACGGCTGTTAAAGCTCTGCCTACCCCGCAAGGGATAAAGGCGTGATATATGTATGTATGTATGTACATTCGTTATTAATGCAGGGGATGGACTGCAATAGTTCAATCGTTACCTGCGAAATTATGCGTGTGTATTTTTGCTAAAAACGGGATAGTTTTGTCTTTAGAAGTCTAATATTTGAGTAAAATACAATACTCAGTCCAAGTGTTAGATTACTACTAATATTCCCATTTATCTCAGCTGAAACTGATTTCTCTTGACACTTGACTCGGAAGGGCCGAAACTATTGTAATTAGATCCGAAACTCTGATATCAGGGAATCATTGTTGCGGCAAAACCAGACGTATCAATTTAACTTTTCCACTTTAGCTGGGGAATAATTTTGCATAATATTTACGCTTAGAGTCCCTCGCGATCAAATAACTTATAATAATGGTAGGTAAGTTGTGGTTTGGTTATGAATGCCCTTAGAGCATTCACTCTACGGAGATGGCAAAGTTGAGCTTACCGCTCTTCTAGAATTCACTGCCCAATCGACCAGCTCGTTATTGAAACTGACAGTTGCCATTTTGTTTGGGGCTGTCAAGTTTTTGTCATTATGTGAAGAACAACAACTTACTTGTTTTAAATTTGGTTGAGGGCTCGGGCCTTGACCAGTTTCGGCTGATTAAGACAGCCTTCCTTAGGAGGTTCACAGATCACACCCGCTCGTCAGCTGTGATTGTAAGCTGTAATTCTTCACATAATGAGTCATACTTGTTCGTTTAAGAAAAAAAAAGTTTTATCAAATTATCGTTGTGTGCTGTACGTGTTTACCTCCCCTCCCACAAAAAGTGGCAGTCTTTTTTTTGTAATTGACCATCGGTGTCGAGCGTCGGTGGCCAAGTGGATAGGACACCGGTCTTACAATCGTGAGACCAGAGTTCGATCCCCGCCATGTACCAATGTGTTTTTACTCACGTACATTTACCGACTGCTCTTACGGTGAAGGAAAAACATCGTGATGAAACCCACATTCAAATAAAATTTGAAATCAAATGATATTTGAATGTGACTTAAGCTAGGATTCGGGCCAGGTTAGCCTTCGGGTTGCAGAGGTCAGATGGCAGTCGCTCTGTGTAAAAACTTGGTTCCACGTCAAATCCCCTAGGTTAGGTAGCCGACCCCGACAGAGAACGGGATAAGGCAAGGAGAATGATGAATGATGACCATATATCACTTCCATTGTTTGAATGCTCAAAGTGAAGGCCGAATATTTTGCGAGCAATGATGTGGCAGTTCCTAGAATATGGATTGAAATGGAAGTAAAAGTAGAATTGAGATGACGTGATGGTTAAAAGGGTTAGAGGGTGTAAAAATATTAACTGCTAATATTTTAAGCGGTGAATCAGTCCATGAAACTAAATAGCTTTAATTATTAGCATTCACGGAATTATCACCTCGATTATGTTTGTTTTTACCTCGATATTTCGAAGCGGCTGCACGCTCCATTGTCACGAGTAGACTGTTTTGGCGAATGTTGTCATCTTGTTGAGGGTAAACATATCTGTCTACCCTCTTTCTGTCGCGTCGACTACGAACTAAATAACTTTCCCCAAGAAACATAGGCCCTCCCATACAAATTGAGGCTTGCTGCTAGAAGTAAGCGGTTAAAAAACTCTGACACTAGGGTTCATTGCGTCTTTGCACTACTCGGTGTCCCAGTTGAAAAGAGATACATATAACACGCCTTTATCCCTTGCGGGGTAGGCAGAGCGTTAACAGCCGAAGAATACGGTCGCTATCGCCACGTCTGACATTTTTGAGTATTGTTTTCTAAGGTTGTTTCGGAAAACATGTGTATCACTATAGTGACAGGTTGTCAGCCTGTCGCCTAAAAATTGTAATACACCAAAAGAGATATACGTCGCTAATTCGCTGCGTGGTGTTGCCATGATAAGGGCATCCACTTCCCACATCAGTTTCAGTGTAATTTGCTCTGGAGCTCATTGAGAACGACCTCGAAGGCGGAGTTGCCAGACACCCACACACGGCGCGAATAAACTGAACGAGTTTATGCCTCGCTACCGAGCCGCGGACACTAAATAGATAACATATAGGAGTTGCTTGCGACGCTGAATATATATTTTTTTTTAAAGTAAAAGGCAAAGAATAAAGTCTTTAAGAAAACTTTTTGACGGTTTTCGGTATTAACTTCTATAATTTGATTTTATTGATCAAAGGTTTCTGATTATATATTTTGAGGAGCGTGAAGGTTATTCTGAGGCGTAAAAAATTGCAATTTTTTAACTTGTTCTTCTGGAAAAGAAAATTTGGGTACGTTTTTACTATTTTTAACATCAATAAATAGGTACACATCAAACATATCGATCAACTATCTGTGGTTCTTTGTAATTAAATTCATTTATTCACCAATTTGGCTGCAACAAGCTGGTGTGATGTGATGATTTCAATCATGATATATACGCTACTTGAGTCAGATATCAATTTAAATTATTCGATGGCTTTTTACTTTCTTCTTTATCGAATTTATGAGCAATAATCAAACTCTATTAGACCTTCCTTTTTGTGTACGTAGTCAGTCAGGGAGGCCGAGAGGGTGGCGCAGGTCCTGGGCAACCCTGCGTTTTCCATAATTGCGCCCCACCTAGGCAACAGTGTCTGTGCTCTTGCCTCAGACACTGATTAAATCGTCTATCACAGACGTATGAGGCGAATGATGATGATGATTTGTGTATTATTAGTCAAAAAATGCTAAAAACAAAAATACTTGCCTTTGATGAACTTATATTTAATTCGACATAATATTTTTCACACATCACTCAAACACTACTATACAAATTGAGGTCGTGTACTCTGTACAATCGTAGCTCCAAGGCTTCCTCACAAACCCTCGTTTGTACTGGCTCTTCTCATCAGCTAACAAATTTCCAATCCAATAAATCTCGCAAGTCTACCTGTGGAAGTCTGTGGCGACGACAATTCGCAAATGCGTTCCCTCGCCCGATATGTGACTAGTTGCGAACCTCATTCTGTGACTACTTTATTGCATATTGAAGTGCGAGAGTGGCTGGGTAAGTAGGGTAGAGATGTGCTTGTCCAAGTTTCGATGTGTGTCAATTTTAGTCGATATCGATATACTGGTTCTATTTATATCAATTCCTAAAACTTAAATAAAAATATCGGACTAATATTATAAATGCGAAAGTTTGTATGTTTGTTTGTAACTCTTTCACGCAAAAACTACTAAACCGATTTTTATGAAATTTGGCACACACATAGACTAGGGTCATTTAGATTAAGACATAGAGTATTTTTTTATTCAGAAAAAATGTTCCTGTGGGATGCAAGGTGATGATTTTTATAACCGACTCCCACGCTAGCGGAGCCGCGGGCGCCCGCTAGTGTAAACATATATCTTTTTTTTTTTTTAAAAAAACATTTCTGCCGGGAACAACGATACATTATTTTCCCCACTTTTAATGGGTTCCTTGATCCAATATTTCTTTAAATTGAGATTTTTAGATATCGATATGAATGACTCTCCAATATATCGATATATAATTTTGCATCCCTAGTAGGTGCCGATTTGCCCAAGGTTATTCGTTACCAAGCGTCTATTGGTTGGTGAAATTGAGTGGGTAATTTTGTCGGTTCTTTACTGGATTTGAAGGTCCGCCTGTTCCGATCCAGAGCTGTTGATACGCCGCTGACAACCGATGTGGCGCAGTGGTTGTGCGACTGCCTTTGACGCAGAAGGTTCCGGGTTCGATTCTCGGTGGGTCACTCACAAAGTTGATATTTATCACTTTATGAGTTTGTTCCCAGTCTGGTTAGGACATTGCGGGCTGAACCACTCCATCCGTAAGAAAAATGGTTCCGTGCTTCGGATGGCACGTTAAACCGTAGGTCCCGGTTGCTGTCTATGATTACTTAGGCAGCGGTTGTTACTCAACCATATCAGAAGCCTGCTACTTGTAGAAGGCGGTTGAAAAATTCTGACACTAGGGTTCATTGGGTCATTGGACGACTCGGTGTCCCACACGAAAACAGACTTGAGATTTTTAGATATACTTATGCATTTGAAATGTTATTATTTTGTATTGACGATGTTGTTTAAGCTAAATAAAGAATCTGAATCTGAAAAATACTTGATATCGATATGAATGACGCTTCGGTATATCGATATATTTGGGCATCGACTTGCATCCCTAGTAGGTGCCGATTTGCCCAAGGTTATTCGTTACCAAGCGTCTATTGGTTGGTGAAATTGAGTGGGTAATTTTGTCGGTTCTTTACTGGATTTGAAGGTCCGCCTGTTCCGATCCAGAGCTGTTGATACGCGGTTTTTGCGATTCAGCACGCGTCAAACGAATTGTTTGAAGTACATATTTCGTTTATTGAAATAAGATTTTTAGTATTATTTTCGATTTCATAAGTATAACCTTGCTTGACTTAACAACAAGCGTGGAATTCAATTTACTTTATGTACATATTCAGTAGTAAATTTTCATATACAGGATGTAATGAAAAGTCCGAACTTCCTATCAAGGGATGATCCAGTCCATAAAACGGAAAAACTTTCCTCAAGGAACATAGGTCGTAATAATAAAAAAGACCTTCCATACAAAACGTATCAACCAACTGAGTCAGTTTGTATGTGAGGTGCAAACAGTTTTTTAATATTTCGACCTATGTTCCTTGGAGTAAGTTGTTCATGGACTAGTTCATCCCTTGAAAGTAAGCTAGTACTTTCCCTGATACCCTAATACCCTGTATTAAGATGAAAATGATGCACGAAAATCATAAAATGGCAAACTCAAAGGTATTTGATTTATGCTTGAAATACGCGCTCAGTCAATGTTTTTTTCGTAACACCAAACAAACTTTAACTCCGCAACTAAACTATGTTTGCAGCCCGTGTGTTCATTTCTACTACTACTTCTACATACATATATATATCACGCCTTTATCCCTTGCGGGGTAGGCAGAGCGTTAACGGCCGTAAGAATACGGTCGCTATCGCCACGTCTGACACTTTCGAGGATTGCTTTCCAAGGCTGTTTCAGAAAACATGTGTATCACTATAGTAATAGGTTGTCAGCCTGTCGCCTAAAAATTGTAATACACCAATACCCTCAAGTCCTTTAGTCGCCTTTACTACTACTTCTGCAACCACAAAAGCCCACTGCTGGACATGAGCCTCCCCCAATTGGGGGTTGTGTTTATTTAATCGAATTATTCTCAATTTATTTCAATTCATATAATCTCGGATCAATATCATAAACATTACTTAATAATTACCGTATAATACAGCAACAAGTCAAAGTCAAACATAATTTACATTTTAAGTACATACATACATACATACATACATATATCACGCCTTTATCCCTTGCGGGGTAGGCAGAGCGTTAACAGCCGTAAGAATACGGTCGCTATCGCCACGTCTGACATTTTTGAGTATTGTTTTCTAAGGATGTTTCAGAAAACATGTGTATCACTATAGTGACAGGTTGTCAGCCTGTCGCCTAAAAAACACCAATACTCTAGAGTCCCTTAGTCGCCTCTTACGACACCCACGGGAAGGATGTGGGGTGATGCTATTCTAAGCCGGCATCACACGGCATATTATTACATATTATTATTTTAAGTACATGCAACTGTTTAAATGTTTCGAAACGGGATTATATTCTCATTTCCGGTGCAATTAATGTCAAACCGATGCAAAACCTCAATCGACATTTTGTGACACGTCTCGTATCTACGATCCGATGTGTTAATGTTAAAATTGATAATTATATAAATATCCGATGTGTTAATGTTAAAATTGATAATCATATTTTATTTTCCATGATTTAAGCGAAATTTTCGTTAAGATTAACAAGAATATGTAGATGTCTAGGTACTCAGAGAAAATGTTGGTACCTACTTCGACTATGCCATCCACTCCCACCCATTTGCCTTAGGTACGTGCATACGATTAATAACATATTTTATATCATCCTTTTTCTTTATTCAAGAGCAATGCTCTTGTCGGTAGAGCAACCGCAATTCGTTTCTATCATTGTATCATCCATGTAACATTAGTGTAGACCTTTTAGCAACACGGCTTTCCATTCTGTTTTGGATCTCAATGGTAGACCGTTTTCTTGAAGATGTATTGTCTTTTGATGCGTGATTCATCGCTGAAAAATGCATTCGCAATTGCAAGAATTACTTTTCATGATTAGCCGGTCAGCTATTTCATTTATATTCGAGCCACGAATCAAAAATTTAGCTGAACATTCATTCTTTTAATATATTTACCATTTTACGAACGCCCGGTTCACGGGTTATTATAAAAACACGACGCGAACACGGGAATTATTGGGGCAATAATTTGTGACGTCACGCCCACCGATCGCACAAAAAAAGTGCCGTTCAATTATTAGACCCAACGCCGATTGGACCCAGCGGGTCTAGACATTTGTATTTTACCTACTTGTCGTTACTTATGAGACCCGCTGACAAAATCAGGTGAATTTTGGTACAAAGTGCAGTCCGCATTATACATACATATACGCATATCACGCATGTATCCCTGGCGGGGTAGGCAGAGCGTCAACGGATAAAAAGTTCTAAGAAGTTACAGAAACAAAATATTATACTACTAAGTACTTTAACGTAGATTGTGACCTCCAAAAATATAGAACAATAATTTATTTTTGATTCAATTGATTAAAATATTTTTTTTAAAACACCTAAGATAACTAACAGTTTTTACATGGCTAATTATATAAAACTCCACCCGATTTTGACAATGAGTCCTATTAATGACAGGTTCAGTAAGAAAAACGTAATTTGGCCAATAGGACCGACTAGGTCCAATGAACAGTAGGTCTAATAAGTGTACAGCACGCACAAAAGAGCGAAAAGCGATCATAAAAATATTTCACGCGACGATTGCCAATACTTCAATGCGGGTTCCAGTTTTTATCACAACCCATACAGAACGTGTAAATATGTACAAAATTTTACTTTATATTATCGACCTTTCCGCAACGTGATGTTTTTTTTTATGATTTATAAATAAGTAAGGTTACTCTAAAAGACCAAAGTAAAAGATATTGTACAAAAGTGTAGTAAACTGAAGTGGCAGTAGGCTGGTCACATCTGTCGTTCAACCGATGGCCGGTAGAGTAAGCGGGTTCTCGAGTGGAGACCACCCCTCGGCAAGCGTGCCGTTGGACGACCTCCGGCCAGGTGTACCGATGACATAAAGAGAGCGGCTGGTAGCGACTGCATGGCGAAGATCTTTCATTGTGGCGTACCCTGGGGGAGGCCTATGCCCAGCAGTGGACTGCTGTAAGCTGATGTGATATGAAGGTTACTCTACCCAGAGAAAAGAAAGGGTCAATATTGTTTCGTATGGAGAGGTAATGGTACTAGCAGAGGAGAGGGAAAATTAAAAGTTACTCGGCTAAGAACTTGACTCGTTTGAAGAAGATATAGTATTTTTCCTATTTTTCATTTTCTGATCTGAACAAATAGGTTTACATAATAAATCCATCAACAATCATTTGCTTTATTTTATTTAATATTATTAATCCATTTATTTGAAAGTATAGGTACATCATTCTTACATTCTTGAAAACTTAAAAAATATCATCACTTGGCGTTACATGATTATGATTTAATTTTTCATAGGTTACTATTAAACTTCATGAGTTTTACAAAAGAAAGATGAAAGACGACGAAAAGAAAGACTTTACAAACGAAAGATTTATACGCGAGTTAAACGCATATTGGAAAAATCTTCTCAAAAATCTATTTTAATAAGCAAAGACTCTATGTTTTCAGTTGTGATAGAATATAGTTGTTTGTGAATCTTAAAGAACCTGAAAATAATGAGGCTAAATCATGTCCTTCGCAAAATATGTGCGAAAATTTTCCCCTGAAAATGTGTCCCTGCCGAAAAAATTATGTCACCAAATTCACAAAGTTAACGAACGAAGGATAATGTGATTTATCGAATATATTGAGTTAAGGTCATCTCATAATCATAACTATAGAATGACAGGGAGGAAATCGGCATTTTGTCACCCTGTAACGACAGAAAAATAATTTGTTGAGTGAATACAACATTTTAAAAGGATTCCAGACATATAATTTTAGAAAACTTACAGGTATATCTACCGAGACAGAATTTGAACCTGCGTCTTTCGCTATTAGTACTAGCGATGTGTTACCAACTGGGCTCCCGCGGCTCAACCTTTTCCTGTGAAGTAGAGGTAATAACTTTGAATTAACCAAACCATAACTAATATGGTTCCATCTATCGGGGTAGTTTTGATAATAAAAATAATTTCCAGCGACTAATTCATTCTAAGCATATTTAATGCAGTATCAAATCTTGAAACACTGGTCATATTCATAGCATTTGTGGTCAAGTGGTTAGGACCCCGGTCTTAAAATCGTGAGACCCAAGTTCGATCCTCACAAATACAAATGTGTTTTTACTCACATGCCTACACATTCATATAAAATTGAAAATTAGAAGATACTTGAGTGCGACATAACCTAGGATTCGGGCCAGGTTAGCTTTCGGGTTGCAGAAGTTAGATGGCAGTCGCTATGTGTAAAAAACCTTTGTTCCGCGTCAAATCCCGTAGGTTAGGTAGCCGACCTCGACAGAGAACGGAATAAGGCAAGGAGAATGAATGAACGACGTCTGTACCATCTGGGCTACAAAAATTTTTCTCCAAACAGTGGCTGAAATATTACCCAATTTTAATAACCTAATCTCAGCTCACCCAACAAAGCACCTGATGATCGCTTTAAATAGGGGGCGGCTGTTTCTGGCGCCGTCCCTGGATAGGCCAGGGCAGACCAAAGTGGCCCAGGAATGGACCCCGGGGCAATAAATCTCAGTCTAATGAATGCCGTTCTCGCCCTAATAAAAACTCCGGCTTTTATATGATACAGCCGCGATTTATATACGGCCATTATGACGGTGAGAAATATTTTCAGAGGAAAGTCTACGTTTAAGTTTCAGCGGGTATCAGCGCTTTGCAGTCCAGTGGTGGACGTAAGAAGGCAGGATTATTTTTCCCGGATTCATATTCAGGTTCTACCCGCTTGAAACCGTTTTCCAGCGGTAGATGTTTTCTTAAAGCAGTTTGGTTTTAACAGGTCATCCCACTCGGAATGAATGTCAATGAGTGCCGAAAGGAATAAATTTGTCGTACTAATAATATTATAAATGCAAAATTTTTATGTATGTATATTTGTTACTTCTTCACGAAAAAATTACAGAGCCGATTTTCATGAAATTTGGCACGTATAGAGGATAACCCCGATTGACAAATACGAGTAATAACTTCTGGAATGCCATGGACTTATTTTTAAAACCGACTTCCAGGCGGGTGGAGCCGTGGGCACCCACTAGTGAGTCATGAAATCAATGTAGTCGCTGATGATATAAATTTAATAGTACTATTAATATTCTACTTACGGAGCTACGATTTTTTCCTACTGTACGAATTTAAAGAATTTCAGTTGTGCAAACACTAGACAGATTGGAAATTGAAAATTTGTGACAATATTTGGCTAAAAATAAAAATTATTAATCAATTATCCAAAGTTTTTTTTTCATATATACCAAGCTTGAGATTATAATAAAAATCTAGCTTACGACCCGGTATAAAACATCCGGATTTACGTCGGTCTCTTTGGCCGGCCATTAAAACGCGCGCTGAAATATTTTAATATCGCGACTCGCCCTAATGCCCTATTTATATTCTCAATTCTCACAGGTGACTTGTACAAGGACAAAAACCAGATATGTTTATACCAATATCGTAACTGGACGCGTTCAGTACTCTTGATTTTTCTATCGGATAGCGTTAGGAATTAAACTTAATCGGATCACACACTTGACGCACTACGAAGCGCTAAAACATCGCAGCGGGTTGTCAGATCCATATTAGAAATGTCAATCCCCAGACTAAAACCGCTCAACCGCTGTCAACACAACGCTTTCGCAGTGTCGTCCATCGAGCTCGGTTTTGGTATGGGGAGTGACGTTTCTAGTATGGATCTGACAGACCGCTGCGATATTTTTGCGCTCCGTCGTGCATCAATTGTGCGATCCGTCTAACTCATTGTTTTCTATAATCTATGCCACTAGACTTAAAAAGATTATTGAGGTCAGTGATCGTAACTAGACTCGTTTATTTACACTTACTTTGATATCGACTAGCGTCAAGAGTTTGATGTGGGTAGGTGTCTAACGATTGTGTTAGTTTAATCTTTTCAAAAGTATTATAGCCACGTTTTATTACGTGGAAGAATATCTATAAGAAATGACAGCAGTTGTAAAAAACTTTGTTGTCATAATTATTTCAATGAATGGTAAATGCGAATGAACATTTGGTAAGGCTACGTTTATTTGGTTTCAGATTAGATTCAAAACTTGTACGTTTTTAAATCAGTTTGCCTACTGTATAAAAAGTACCTATCTCGAGCAGATTTCGCTTCAAAAAACTTCCTCTCACTCTCTCTTTAATCATATTTGAGATTCTCCAAGAATGAGTATTTTATTATTTTCTGGCTCGGATTTTGCAGAGGAATGCATGTTTAGCGATGTGGAAGCAACCACGGGCTTATTACAAAGGCAAAGAAGTTTCCGTGCTTATTGAAATAAAATTAAATTTTTTTGACGGAAAATGAGCGAATATGGTAACAAAATTCAGGTGGATCTCTTTAATTATTAAAATTTTAATCTGCTTTGCTTAGCAGTTCGCGTACGGTACGTCATATAACGTCAATAAAAGATCTACGCAGTGTGGCACAACGTACAATCACGTCGTTGATAAATCTTCAGTTTACGGCTCATACGTTAAGACACGTCGATTTCCTATACTATTTCCTTAAGCTTCGACTTTGCGCCACGCCACATCAAAACCTCCACCTTGTAGCGCCGCACAGTATCGAGTTATTGGTTCATCATTTCAAGGTCACTCACACATATGAATTTATTTACACACACATGAACAACGTCATAGCACTAGAGATGGGTAACCACCCGGGTAAAAACCCGCGCTTGGGTAATAACCCGGTTTTAACCCATTTCAATCCACCCAAAGCACCCGATGACTGGGTGAAAACCGATGTAAAATTTTAAATGATTTATTACCAAAATAAGATGAAAAATAAAAAGATGCAAGGGCAAATGTTCAATATGATCATAGTTTAAGTATGATAAGAACACAATACCGGTTTTTATTATTCCTAATGACATAAAACATGTAATAAAAATGAAAAGGTGAGTTTGCTTCGAAAGAATTTGTCCCACTGCTACACTTTAGTCGAAATTATTTTTCAAGAATATAAAAATATTGATTTGGAATCTGCCATTATAATTAAAAATTAATATAAAACCGACATTCAAATGTTAGGTACGTCGGCGAACCTTTAAAGCCTAGTGATGTTAAAGTCAGTAATAGCTTAGTATCCAAAATAATATTAAGTGATCGGTTGTTTTTTGCTTTCTTGTTGACCATTTATATTTATCAAAATATTTATAGATACTTCTTTAAAATGCAACATATTCTTAGAATAGGTTTTTAACGCCCCGAAGGAAGGCGTAAATAGGTATGTATAAGCACATAATAAAAAATAGTACCTAGCACAAGTCCAATTTCTTATTGTTCGGATGATTTGTTACTTGCTTTGTTTGCATTTGGTTTTATCTGGAGATTTTGACGATTCGCAAACGTGTTTTTTAACTACAATTGCTTCGATCCCCCGTGTCTGGACGAAATCAAAGCTCATAGCCATTCCAAAGCCCGGAAAACCAACAGACAGTCCCAAAAACTTCAGGCCTATCTCACTCTTGTGCCACACATATTAACTTTTTGAGAGACTGCTGTTGTCGCGCTTAACAGGCTTCATTGACCCCAAATTGATCCCAGAACAAGCGGGTTTCAGACCGGCCAAGTCTTGCCGCAACCAGACACTGAAACTGACGCAACACATCGAGGATGGTTTTGAACTGAGGAAGGTAACCGGTACTGTATTCGTAGATCTGTCCGCAGCCTACGATACAGTAAATCTTAAGCGGCTGTTATGGAAGGTGGAGACGATGACAGGCGATCTTAAATTCGTCTCAATTCTTCCAGAACTTCTCCATAACCGCCGTTTTCAGGTGCATCTTCTTCTGGACAAAAGTCGTTGGAGCTCGCAAAAGAACGGACTGCCTCAAGGCAGCGTTCTTGCCCCGTTGCTCTTCAACATATACACTAACGACCAACCATCCTGTCCCAACACGTGCCGCTTTCTATACGCCGACGACCTTGCGCTGACTTCCCAGGCGACCAGTTTTGAGGAGGTTGAGGTGAACTTATCTGGCGCTTTGAAAGACTGAAGCAAATACTATAGAGAAAATTCACTGAAACCCAACCCATCAAAAACTGAGTCCTGCGTTTTCCATCTCCGCAACAGTCAAGCAGATCGTAGGTAGACCACTCAATATTGAGTGGCAAGGTGTGCATGTAGCTCACAATAAACATCCGAGATATCTGGGCATTACTCTGGATAGGTCACTTACCTTCAGTAAGAACTGCCAAAATATAAAAAAGAAGGCGTTCGCTCGGAATAACCTTTTACAGCGCCTTACTTCTACTGGATGGGGAGCAACACCTCATGTTCTGCGAACTAGTGGGCTGGCGTTATCCTTTTCTGAAGGTGAGTACGCAAGCCCTGTGTGGAGTCGTTCAGCCCATGCAAAGCTAGTAGATACAGCCTTAAATGAGACTTGCCGGATCATAACTCGTTGCCTGAAACCGACCCCGGTTAGCCAGCTATACCCACTGGCTGGTATGGCGCCCCCATCTGTTCGCAGGACTGTGGCTAGCTCCCTTGAGAGAGCAAGGATGGAGTCAGATGCACGGCACCCTTTACACGACCATATCCCAGTGCCACAACGGTTGAAAAGTCGCAATAACTTTGTAAAGTGCGTGTCTCCTCTTTGCACCGACCCCAAACAAGCGAGGTGCAAACTTTGGCAGGAAAAGGGTAACCCTACCAGCTCCTTTCGTTTCTATCGCTGAAAGCTTGCCACCTGGTCATAAATTACCTTGGCCGGTTTGGAAGTCCCTGAATAGACTTCGGACCCAAACTGGCCGGAGCAAGGAAAACATGGCCAAGTGGGGCTTCTTGGAGGGTGCCGACGTAAGCTGTTTGTGTGGTGCGGTCCAAACGATGCACCACCTAATATCGTGTCCGGCGTGCCCCAACACTTGTACAAAGGACGATCTTATGACAGCGTCTGCCAGCGCTGTCATTGTTGCCAAGTTCTGGGCTGCGGCGGTGTAGTGTCTGCCATCGACACGCTAAGAAGAACCTACAATTGTTTTCCATGTAAAAGTCATCAGCGCAAGCCTTTTAGCAATTGATATGCTTTTGTATTGTTGTATTTTTGACTTAAGCGGTACCTTTAAAAAACTATGTTTCAAGACAATGTTGTTTGAGTAGTGCGTCCTACCAATCATGATCATGACATACGGAGTTGAGAATCGAGCAATAAAACATGTCACTCAAAGAGCTTTGGAAAGGTCTATGGTCGCAATCTCGCTATTAAATAAAGTTATAATAAAAGAGCAGATTCTAGGTTATGTGGTACCTTAGCTAAAATGACCCATCTCTAGTAAACTTATGTATGTTTGAATGACTGCAAATATAACATGTTCTAAATGAAAATTGTCGCAAATACTTCCCGCCGCCGCGTACGAGTTCCCGCGCGTTTTCAGGATTATAGCCTAGAGGGGTAAGCGGGACGCGAGGGGGGAGGACTCGCTCCCGCGTCGCGCCGGCCGGCACCGCCGCCATCTTGTCCGTGTTTTGTTTGTCTGTTCGTTCGTTCGCTCGCCGACTGCAGAGCTCTCGCTACCGTACCGTGTATTTTCACATGTTTGTACTTGTTAACTTTACTGTGCCTAAACTGTATTCGTTGAACCCTGAGAACATACAATATACCTCGTATTATAAACTCGCCGTGTTTGAATTTCACTAACATCGCCAAAACCAAAATTCCGCGCGCGAGAAAATAATTTTTAGTAGCCAAAATGACTTTTTCACGCACATGCCCAGCGCCTAAAGCTTATTTAATCAAGCGGGTGATTTTTATTATGATTTTTATTAGCCATTTTTACTAAAAAGAAAGAAATAATTAGAACGCTGTGAAATACTCATTGTATTCTTTTAGATTTGCTTGGAATAAAATCATTTTTTTAATTATTTTCTACTTATGCTGTTTTCACCCATCAATTTGGGTAATAATGGGTTAAAACCGGGTGATTTGGGTAAGAACCCGGTTTTTACCCAGGTGGGTTGAATGGGTTTTTACCCACTACCCATCTCTACATAGCACGCCGTTCTGTGTATGAACAGTCGAACATTCAGTCAACTTGCGCACACGACGGGGGAAACCCCGGGGGAGTGTTTTGCTTGATAACACCGCGTGTTTGTAAATAAAAATGTGAGTAGAAATTTACCATTTCTGTCGTGTTTTTGTGTTTATTTTATTGAATTTCAATTGTTTGTTGCACAGCATTAATCTGATCTATGTTACAAGGTTATTTTATTCTCTGATTCTGTAGTAGATGGAGGAGAAACGAAGAAATAAAGAACGCAATATGGTGATGTTTGTCGAAAATTTGCCGTCTCGAAAAACCACCCCGGACCCGTTCAGTGATGATTGTGAACACTGTTCTGATAAGGAATACGATCCACCAATTTTATATGCATAACATACTGCAGAACGTCTTTTAACGTCGCCGTCAAGACACGAATGTGTCATATCACAAACTATGGTTTCTTTTTTATAAGACCACAGCGTGAATAAACGTCTATAGATTTGTATGGAAAATCTGTGTGAAAATCTGAGTGGTCATATCTTCGACGTCATAAAACGTTGCTAACGCGAACGTGTTATAAGGATTTGGTATTAAGAGGATAATAATACACTTAAGAGGTGGCAGGAAGTCCTAGACGCTTCACTACCTAATGCCACTTGAAATTTTTTGATAAGCAAGTACTTTGTGAAAATGGACTTAAAAAAAACTGGTAATACATGCAGGTCGACTTCGACCCATATACATACAATACTGGTTACTTTTCATCAACATGCAAAAAATAAATTAAAATATTTATATATAATTTTGAATGTAGAATTTTACAAATATAAAGAAAATATATGCCTCCCAAAATGTAATCAAATGCAACACTTAAATCTAATTCAATCACGCGAAACAAAGACCCAAAATTTTAATAATGCGAATAGTCTGGTATTACTGATTTCAAATTCAAAAATCTTTGCATAAAAGAGATATGATAATGAATGCAAGTCTGAAGTGCGCAAGTCGATACAATCGGCCCGCCCGTCGATTTCTCAGCATTGAAAAATATTTTGAAACAGTGGCGGCGGCGTGAGGATTGCGGCAGGGCTGGCAACGTCCGGATAAAAGTAGAAAAAATAGGTTTTGTATTTTTTTTTATGATTTAAGGTAGGCTTTCAAGCTGAGCATCACAGACGCAGCGTCTATAACGTTACTGCCTATTAATGCGGTGACAGCGGCACTGTATCTTTACAGGCACCTTGTGATTGACGCGGAGCCTGAATGACGTCCTCTAGAATTTCATCTCGGTACTTGCAAAGAACATTGGTCTTTTCTGTCGTAGTAACATTATGTCCAGTTTGAAATGATAACGTCCATACCTTTTTTATTGTTTTTTTTTTATAATGGACTCGGTCACGGCTCACCCAGAAATATTTATATAGTTGTTCAAACAACCAGCCCCATCACGCCTTAGCGGCAAGACTGCATGTGCTAGGAATAGTTCTAGGAAGGACAGATCGGTCTGAACGTACCGAAAATGCCGGTAATTCTCAAAGGACACAAATGAGGGACCAACATACCTGGCAACCCTACCAGCGGGGGGTCCGAGGGGGGTTATATTCATGAATATTGATGCGCCATCGTGAATATTCAGGGGCGACACTCGCAATTGAAAACACGCCGCAAACGCGCACCCACGGGGCGACGGGGCGACGGGGCGACTGCGGAGGAAACGCGTGGTTGACTAATACTGACGAAACCATGGCTTAGAAGCCGTGTGACGCAATCAATCAGAATCTGTAATGTTGAATAGTAAAATATCATTCACTACTTAGACTGCTCTGTCTAAAGACACCATGAAAGAATGCAGCAATCACCCGTACACTACTACAACAGCCACAAAAGTGCACTGCTGGACATGGGCTTAGGTGGATTGGCGAGTGCAAGATATTGTAGTTATTCACAGAGATCGCTGCTGCCTATTTCCTGGGTTCATCCCTTATTCGCATTTTACAATGATTTACGAATCATCTGAAAGGGCTTTCACTATTTGTCAGACGTGGCGATAGCGACCGTATTTTTACGGCCTTTAACGTGGGATAAGCCCCGCAAGGGATAAATGCGTGATATGTGTTTTTTATAGTATTGTAATTGCGTATTGATGAGTATGCCGGGGGTATTCATCATTAACAGCCTATTGTAGTCCACTGCTGGACATAGGCCTCTCCTAAAGCACGCCACTGCCGGGGGTATTGAGCGAGACCAATTTTTAATCTAAGATTTACTACTAACTAACGATTTATATTGCCTACAATGCGATGCCGCACCGCACGAATGTCCAATCCTGAATTGAGTTTGTCTGTGAAGACGATCACTGCGAAACTTTTGGATCCTCTACCAAGAACGGTTTTGTTTTTCTTTCTTTTTACACGATCTGGTTTCCGGCTCAACTTGCTTGAAAATCTTTCAATGAAAAATCTTAATCGTATACTCGATACGCTGAAGTTTGGCTCCTTAGAAAACGATAAGACTACTGAAGAACCTTTATGTTCTTTTTAGTATTAAAGAGATCGATTTTAGAAAGCTTATCTTCTTTGCCGTGCGATGATAGTTAGTGGCATCAACCCATGTCCTAGTGGATGCCCAAAAAAGATTAAGGGATGAATAAGAGAAAGGGCAGCATTTCCTTTGAAAATAATACTCTGTATGATAATACACACTTAATCCCGGAACGGGTCTCCGCCAGGCGCCTGTCACAGAAGTCTATCTTGCGGCAGACTCTTGCAGCCGAGAGGGGATGTGACCCTCGCGCCAGGTCATTCCTGGTGCAAAAGTTGTCCATCGCAATTCAAAGCGGAAACGCGGCGATGTGAAGAGGCGGGCTGTTTGATTGACGAAGTAGGTTTTATGGGTTGCATGTTTTAGGTTAAGGTTTTGCCATGTTTTGAATTACTTACATACGTATATAGTTTCAAAAAAATAACCCTCCTTCTGTAATAAATATGGCAAATATCCCAAAAGAGGGGGCGCTACCCCCGTTCACTTGCAGATTTCGATCAGAAGTTCCACGCATTTTCGGTTGCGGTTTGGCTTCCAGATTTAGAACCGGTGGCGGTTGTATCGTACTTAATGATTTCATAAATAGTTACCCCAGTAGAAAATCAATACCTAAAGAGCATTATTCTGGAATTTTTGCAGGTGAAATTCTACTACTAATTCTGCTTGAATCGCACGTTCTACTACACAAACGTATAGATAACCATCAATTCGCACATACACTAGACATTAAGAATTCGAGCACTATAAACTGTGATACGAGTGATTAGTTCAGTAGTTGCAGATGGTTTACAATTTCTGATTTTGGGCACCAGTTATAAAAATGACACGAAATAGGTGAAATCTTTATTCAAATTAGGGAAAATTTTCTGGATAGTAATATTTTTGACGAGAACACCAAATCCGACTAAATCTCATTCGTACACCAAGTTTAGCAATTAATTACCTACGGCTCGGATTAATCTCACAGATCTTTAGTCCCTTATCAAAATAAATCTCGTAACGCCGACCCCCAATTTGACCTCGCACGGAAATTAGAAAACTCACGGCTATTTTATGTAAGACTTCTAGCTTTTACTTACAAAATCTCTGAAAATTTGAACGTTCGTTTCATAGACTTCGTATCACACACGCTATAAATTAATAATATAA
The DNA here is from genome assembly GCA_029255805.1 of Keiferia lycopersicella. Lineage (NCBI taxonomy): Eukaryota > Metazoa > Arthropoda > Insecta > Lepidoptera > Gelechiidae > Keiferia > Keiferia lycopersicella. Next base: position 18,642,162 of record JARACZ010000003.1, read on the forward strand.
GAACGAAATATTCTTAAGCCGATCGCACACTTGACGCACGACGGAGCGCAAAAATATCACAGCGCGCAGCGGTCTGTCAGATCCATACTAAAAACGTCAGTCGCCATACTATAACCACACTCGGCGGACGAAACGGGCAAACAGACCGCTGCTGCGAGGTTTTTGCGCTCCGTCGTCGTACGTCAATCTGCCATATACTTCTTTGATATTTTTCTTTTTTTCACAAATCCGTTTCCCTACCCATGAACCGGTAAGCAGAGCGAATAAGAATATCTAAATCGGCAACCCATGTTTTCCCGGGAGCGGCCAATCGCGGTTATTAGGAGCGTGACTTGCAAAAGCGGCCATATTGGACCGGTCATCCGTCGTGTTCGCGTTAGAAACCTCCTTTTTAGGCCACGGCTTGAGTGACAGCGGGAAATGGTACAGTAATGGTGCTCCTTTATACATGTTGGCAACTGTTGCCAACATTTGTCAACATTCTTATTTCCGTGCTAGCAACACGAGAATTCAAAACTGAATAAACCCAACAACAATAGGTTATATACGACAACATCCAATAATAACCAACAACAATCTTCAACACTCTTCAACATTGTTGGCAAAAGTTGGCAACAGTCACCAACATGTATGTAGGAGCACCATAAACGAAGTGACAGAGCGCTGAACTGGTTTTTAACTTCTGTGTTCCACCTGTCGAGCCGAATCGTTCATTTTACTACAACAGCTTGGTATGGCCAAAACTACTGCAGCCACAACTGTTCACTGCTGGATATTGCCTTTCATATAGCATACTCTACTTACTGACCATACTTGGAGGCGACTTACTAATTTAACCATTTATTGCACACAAAAACAGATACAGGACAAATGCAAGAAGTAAAATGTCACAACAGGTACTACCAGAAATATCTGGAAAGAAATTTAAGCAGACCTATGAGGAGAGAGAACTGCATTACGCGGATATGACGTGCACAATATCTGATAGAAATTTGCAAAGATATTTAAGTTCTGAGTATTTTACCTATCATATTACTAAATACCTACATATCTATCCCATTCATTAGTGCTAGTGCAAGATGTTGTAAAAATTCACTGGGAACGTTGCTTGCTGCCCATTTCCTGGATTGGACCCTAATTTTACGACACACACTGGTAGGAATAGATACATGCTCTTCTAAGACACCACACTGCTCGCTGTATCCAAAAGCGTACCCTAAGTTATACTCAATAGGAAATTGAGCTTGCCTGGCCAGCGTTTTTAGCGATGGGTGAGACGAGAAATCGTTTACGACCCACGTCCTTCCCAGGTCTTAGAACGGACGCAGGTAGAGGTATTTAATTCTCTTTATAGCTAAAAACGTGTAAACGAAGCTTAGAGATTGATTGATAGAAATTCGACGTAATCGAATGAATTAAATCAAGTTTTTTTTCCTTTTAAGTTAGATATCGGTGTCAATTTATAATAATCTATTAACTAAAAATAGTGCTGCCAATTTTCGGTAAACAGGTTAACAAAAAGGATAGTAGATATTACAGAATAGGTATTTAAGTCATATCGTGTTTAAAAAATTTAAATACCTTAAATTATAGTCACTTCTGTTCGCCATCATTTCCTAGCCGTGCCATGTGATGCCGGTTTAGATTAGCATCAGCCCATGGACTTTTGTGGTTGTTGTAGCCGTGGGTATCCCCTATGATAGAAAAACTGCTATGGATGTTGATAGCAGAAGGTTCTACCCTCTATCTAACCAAATCTCACAAATCAATCAATTTATTGAAAATAATATGACTTTTCAGAAGTCTCGCTTTTCAGGCACCCAACTCATAGAACAATACGCCCAACTGGATTACGATGAGATCCAAGTTAAATACAGTAAGCTTCAGCGGCTTATTTAGTCTCATTTATTAACTAAATCACAACCTGTCACAAACCCAATCCAAGAGCGTATTCCCAAATGGGATTACAATCGGGATATAATTTCTAAAAGCAATTTGTAGGTAGGTAACCGGATCTATCCGGTTTTGTCCCAGTTTTAGTTCAGTTGCTTAATATTGCAACTTAAGGATCCATCTGCGAATAGTTTTGTCACGAAATGGGAATCTTTCTAGCCAATTTACATGTGTATATAAATGGTGCTTAACTAAACTGAAAAAAAAATGCCTTCGAAGGAAATATATTTTATCTAGTTAAGTATCAATATAACTCAAATGTCAAAACTTCAACATAACACAACGCCATCTGGTCTTTTTAAAGAATTTTAGCATGAAATTAAACTAGATCGGATCAAATGTTAGATCTAAAACCTGAACTACTTTATGATGAAATTTAGTTTAGATTTTCTCATCTGCCGCTGTTTGATCAAAAGCCAGGGTATTTGATCAAAGTCCTGGGTTTGTCACAACCTTACGACACGTATACCTTTTCAAAATAGGTATTGCTTGCAAATAAGACAGTATAATACATACAATATTTCACGACACTACCCCTTAAAATAAGTCCTTTTCTCACCGGCTATAAATCAATCTTCTTTCTCTGTCCCGCCCCAGGTACACAAGTAAATCTCCGGTGCATGCTACAAGGATTTCCAGAGCAAATTTATGTGGTCCTTGGGACCTTAAGGCCGGCCTGAAGCATTCTAATGAATACGACATTATAGACGTATTCTGGGGTCTACATAATAGGAATACCAAAGGTTTCGAATAATTGTCCCTTAAGGCTTCAAGGTTGGGGATTATAATTGACTTCCATATTATGATGATCAAAAATACAATTTAGGCAACAAGCTGACAACCAGTTGCTAAAGTGATACTTAAAATGACACTCAAATATTTGTTAGATGAGGCAATAGCGTCTGTATGTTTACGGCCTCAAATCCCTACCTACTCAGAAAGGCATAAAGGCATGATGTGTGTCTCATCAACCAATCACCAGTATTCTGTAGAAGATATGTTAAAACTTATTGATTTTGGTAATTAACTACAGTGCTACAAAATGGTACAAAAGCATATATTTGGCGAGGAATACTATTTAAGAAAAAAATAATTGTCACTTACCTTGAATAAACTATAAAAAAAGGGGGTTAAGAGAAAGCCCTCAGACAGAACACTGATACAGTGCATTCAGATCATAAAGCTTAACTTTTCTTTAGGAACATACGTCAGGAAATGACAAAAAATGTTGACCTCCAATACAAAATCGCGATCAGCTGGCTGAATTTCCTTTGGGACTGAATATTTTTGATGTTTCCTGACATATTTCCTTATATGAAAAAAAACTATTTTATGATCTAAATGTACCCTATCAGTATACCAGTATATATATATCAGCATCGGAAAGCTGTCCGTTACAGCCCATACAGACTATGTATTTCAAATGTAATGTAATTGTAAATTAAAGTCGTTTTATTATACTTGAATTGAATTACAGCATAAATAAAAGTTAAAACTTGAGGGTTATAGGTGTATTACAACTTTTAGGCGACAGGCTAACAACCTGTCAATATACAGGAATCATCTCGAACGGCCCTAAAAATTTGTCAGACGTGGCGATAGCGACCGTATTTTTGCAGCCGTTAACGCTCTGCATACCCCGCAAGGGATATAGGGTTATGTGTGTATGTGCAGTGTAAATAAAATTCCAATGAGATGTAATATCTCAAGGCGTTAGAAATAAACTGCTCATTGCAAGGAGCCGCGCCCCCGCGCCATACATCACACAAACGTGATGAACGATGCTTGCTCACATCGACACATCATTTATTATCCGTTTCACACTTTGAAACACTTAAAAATTTCTTAGCTTGTAGTTTAAGATTGTTGGAATTTGACATCAAAGATGGACGTCAGACGATTTGGTGTTCCACACGAAAAAATAGAGATATCAATGATCCTTTTTGTCATTGTTTATTCAAATCTATATTTCCGCCAGATGTTTTAAATAATTTACGCTGCTCTTTCTCTTTCTGTTTTATCTCTCCAATGTTTTTTTAAATAACCTAAAGCTATAAAATGTGCTTAACTTCAAATATTTTATATAAATATCTATAATATAACAATAGTTAATCTTTAGCAATATATAAATCATACTCAACCCTAAGATCGATCTCAAGAGCGATTTTGACAAATGTCAGTCAATACTATCATAGTTAATACTAACAGCATCTCAAAGTCGCACTCAAGGTCGATATGAGAGTTGAGTGCGGTTTATTAATCCGAACTGCATGTCAACGTTCAGTTTTCAAAAATTTATACCTAAGTAACATTTCACCACTACTTTTCATATTTTCGTATATAACCCAAAATTGACTTTCAAACTAAAAAGCCGGCCGTAAAAAAAAATAGCGTTTCTAGTTTCAACCGGTTTTGCATTCCTTAATCCGGGCACTGTTTAGCTCTCACATAAATAACCCGGGCATACCCGGGTAGACCCGGGCAGATTCCTGGTTTCCTCCGGGCACATCGAGGGCCGGCTGAAGATTTATCCGGGTCGGGAAAAAACCTGATTAATCACTGCATTCAAAAAGGAACGTAAGTCAGGACACAAGAAATAAATTAATCGTGCGGACCTTAAAAAGTTAAGCAGCGGAGGGAACGGAACGGTAATGGATTTTCTTTACCTGGTAATGTGAGTGATAGTTTGATGTGCTGGATTACTTTCAGTGCAAGTTGTTACTAAAATAGCAGATGTTCAGACTTTCAAAGAAACTTTAAAGTCGAAAAATATCGACTGCCTGCGGCATGGGTGGACCTTTGCATGGGTAGAAATTCAAATTAAAAAAATTTCAAATTTCAATCTTTTATTTCCAAGTATTTTCACAATAAATGCTTTCAAAAAGTCTTACAATACAATACGGTCACAAAAAAAAACTAGTCATTGTAAAAAAGATAAAATTGTTGTTGTGGTTATAACTTCTTTTAGATACCTACAGAAATTGAAATTTTTGTAAGTTGATTACGGACAAAAATAATAGATTAGTTGGTAGACTGATGAAATGGTATTCAAATCCCCAGTTGTTCTATTAATAGAAAAAAACATGTTTCGGAATATTATTGCTTTAGGTTAAGCTTTTGACATGTTTTAAATAAATAAATATTATTTCCACACGGAAAGTTATCCTAGTTATATCAGTTTCCTATAAGTAGGTATATAAAGTAAGTAGGTAGATACTTCTTCTTCTTCTTCTTCTTCAGAAGTCCCTGTAGATACTCATAACATAGCATTCTGAAATCTTTCTTAGGCGTAGACACCAACTAATAAAGATAAATCATGATTGACCATTTCAGACTAAGTGCGTTTTCGTGTCCAGTGATATAAGAGCACTTATTAAATTATGTCACAATATCATAGCTCAGATCTGTGGTTGGTAGACTATCATTGACAGCACTAATTTTAGTTATTTATATCTGTCAAAGATAATTTCAGTGCCGTGTGATGCCGGCTTAGAATAGCATCACCCCACATCCTTCCCGCGGGTGTCGTAAGAGGCGACTCAGGGACTCGGGGCTATTGGTGTATTACAATTTTTAGGCGATATGCTGACAACCTGTCACTATAGTGATACATGTTTTCTAAACCAACTTTGGAAAACAATCCTGAAAAATGTCAGACGTGGCGATAGCGACCGTACGGCCGTTAACGCTCTGCCTACCCCGCAAGGGATAAAGGCGTGATATATGTATGTATGTATGTAAAGATAATTTCGAGTGTGGTTAACTACAAGCTGAATACTACTGCTACTACATACACAACAGTCCACTAATGGACATGGGCCTCTCCATATTGGAGGGTATTGCCATATTCACCACGCTTGGCAGGTGGGCTGGCGAGCGCAGTGCAATGTTTTTCAGATAGTCAGTTCAGAGGGTTTTGCTGCTGCTTACTCCCATACCCTGGATTTCTCCTTTAGTCGGCCTTGACAACACCTACAGGTAGAAATGGGGTGATGCTATAAGCCAGCATCACACGTAATGGAATATGCTGCTGAATATTTTTTGATAAATGATTCTTAGAAGGCCTACGTACAGCAGTGGACTGCTATAAGCTCTTGCCCTGTAATGCTGGCGTAGAATAAGCATCAATCCCGCGGGTGTCATAAGGGCCGACTAAGGGACTCGAGAGTTCCATGTGTACTACAATTTTAGGAAACAGGCTGACAACCTGTCTCTACAGTGATACACGAATTCGCTGAAACGGCCCTCAACATTTGTCAGACGTGGCGATAGCGACCGGACTTATTCTTACTGCCTTTAATGGTCTGACTACCCCGCAAGGAATGAAGGCGCGATGTATGTATGTTTATTTACAAGGTTTATTTGTGCACTAAAACATTTAACAAACGGACTAATAACTTTGATATGACGTAGTTATAGCTCATTCGCTTAGATAGTGTCGCGACCAGCGTAACTTGACCTCAATACTTCGTACACCCATGTATGGACGCGTACTGACACTTATGCTGGTCGTGACACTGTGCTAGCGAATGAAGTTTAGAACAGAACAGCTGGTCACAAGTAAAAACGAGCATTAGTTTCCTACGGGAAAGTTTTCAAATGAGAAAACTAGAACGTATTTTGTAGGTCATAGACTATGACTAAGCTTACTTATTCCGTGTGATGTCGGTTTAAAAACTTTAAAATAGCATCAACCTACCTGCCCCGTGAGTGTCGTAGGACGACTGAGGGGGTAAATTCAGTCAAGAACTACGCCTTGCACTGCGCTTGCCAACCTGCTTGCAAAGCTTGGTGCCGTAGGTCCCGGTTGGTGTCTATGATTACTTAGACGCCGGCTTAGAATAGCATCACCCCACAACCTTCCCGCGGGTGTCGTAAGAGGCGACAGGCTGACAACCTGTCACTATAGTGATACACATGTTTTCTGAAACAACCTTGGGAAACAATCCTCGAAAATGTCAGACGTGGCGATAGCGACCGTATTCTTACGGTCGTTAACGCTTTGCCGACCCCGCAAGGGATAAAGGCGTGATACGTATGTGTGTATTACTTAGACGGCGGTCGTTACACAACTATGTCAGAAACCTTGTAGAGGGCGATTGAAACATTTTGACACTAGTGTTCATTCGGTCGTTGGACGACTCGGTGTCCCACACGAAAAGAAAGAAATTTTTAACTTTTACCAAACGATACGTCAGTTATTTCATATGAAAACTCTGTGACACGCTTCCGTAACTAAAACACTCGTGTAAGTTGTAAAATGGTTATTAAAACTGAAATGTTAGTTTTAAAATGTCCATAACAAGCTGTAGTCAAACATGCAACTATGTTATGCTCTCATGAGTTTGGTTTTGAATAGAGATGGGCCGAATATTCGTTTCGTGTTCGGTAAGTATTCGGCATGTTCGACAGATTAACGGTTTCGGACGAATATTCGGTGAATATTTGACCGGATAAAACGGTTCTGTTTTTATAATTTGTATAGGTACTTAATAATTCTTTGTAGTGGTTATGTCAAAACAAGAAGTGAAGCAGTTTTTTTAAAAGGTTTCTAATGTGGAAAGTTAGAGAGGTAACAAGCGGGGAGATCCTGTGTGAATCCGCGAACAAGTAAGGCTTTTAGTTGCTTTAATATGGATATTATTTTGTGTTTGTTTGTAATCAAGAATTTATCTATATATCTATCACAATAAAATAAAGCATTTATTACGAAAAATATCCATAGTAATAAAGCAATCAAGTAACAATGCTGCTTACATAATGTATACATTAATGTTAGGCAAAATTATTCGGGCGAATATTCGGTTCGGTAAGCTTTGTACCGAATATTCGGTCGAACATTCAGTTTCGGTGAAACCTACGTTCGGGCCATCACTAGTTTTGATAGCTCGATAGTTGCTCGATAGTCGGTAATGGTTAGTTTTTTCTGTTGATGGAAATTTAAACATGCTAGAACAGTGTTTCCCAAAGTGTAGTCTGAAGTTTTTTAAAATTACTTCGAAACCGAATAATCAATAATAGATAAGAATCCAAATATCTTTAGTTTATGTATGGCTTGGAACTATTGGCAGCAACACGCCGCCATTTTTGTATGACTGACTTTGTATGGCGGCGATCAGTCCTTAATAAGTATCTAATGTGAAATTTTATCTCCATTTAGTGCCATAGAAAAACATCATTTTAGCGCAGTCAGTTCGACAAATTTTCTGATAACACGTTTGGGGAGGCTAAAATTCACATAAAATTTTATTCGGCAAGTTTGGTTTTCTTTTATGGCAACTTCTTCTTTCTTTTTCGTGTGGGACACCGAGTCGTCCAACGACCCGATGAACCCTAGTGTCAGAATTTTTCAACCGCCTACTACAAGTAGCAGGCTTCTGACATGGTTGTGTAACGACCGCCGTCTAAGTGATCATAGACAGCAACCGGGACCTACGGCTTAACGTGTCATCCGAAACACGGAACCATCTTACTTACGGACAATCGGGTGGTTCAGCCCGCAATGTCCTAACCAGACTGGGAACAAATTCACAAAGTGATAAATATCAACTTTGTGAGTGACCCACCGAGAATCGAACCCGGAACCTTCTGCGTCAGAGGCAGTCGCACTGCCACTGCGCCACATCGGTCGTTATGGCAACTGCCTTGATAACATTGAAAAACGCTGTAGTTTTATTTAGTACTAAGTGATATCCTACCTTGATAACTTTTGCCGTGTGATGCCGGCTTAGAATAGCATCACCCCACATCCTTCCCGTGGGTGTCGTAAGAGGCGACTAAGGGACTCGAGAGTATTGCTGTATTACAATTTTTAGGCGACAGGCTGACAACCTGTCACTATAGTGATACACATGTTTTCCGAAACAACCTTAGAAAACAATACTCAAAAAATATGTCAGACGTGGCGATAGCGACCGCATTCTTACGGCTGTTAACGCTCTGCCTACCCCGGAAGGGATAAAAGCGTGATATATGTATGTATGTATGTATGTATAACTTTGAAAATCACTGAATGTGAATCAATACCATTCCCAAAGCCAATAATGATATGTTACGTACATTAGTTTGTTTAGACAGATCGATCACGGTTGGTAATTTAATGGTTCATAACCAGTTTATGCGGAAATATTGTATTTGGTTGTTGCTGTTGCTTTATGAATGTGCTTTTAATAAATATCCTGGACAATTCACACAGCGCCATCTAGCCCCAAACTAAACAAAGCTTTTTACTATGGGAGCTAGATAGCTGATACTAATACATATATACTTTTTTTTTTTGTAAATAAATACATATTATACATAGAAAACACCTAGACTCAACACAAATATTTGAAAATTGACTTAACAAATATTTGTGTCCGGTGGGGATCGAACCCACGACCCTCGGCGTAGAAGGCAGGCATACTATCTGCTACGCCATCGGGACAATCAAACATCAGCAATAATAGCAACAACTTGTTACACAACCAGCAATTCGGTTTTACAAAGGGACGTAGTACTACAGATGCTGGTGTTGCTCTTGTCAAACATGTATTTAATGCTTGGGAAGAATCAAAGGACGCCATTGGTGTTTTTTGTGACCTTTCTAAGGCATTTGATTGCGTAGATCATGAAACTTTATTGGTAAAATTAGAACATTACGGTATTCGAAACGTAGCTCTGAAATTTCTGAATTCGTATTTAGATAATAGAACGCAAAAGGTCCAAGTAAACGGCACCAAATCACAGGGATCTCGTGTTAAAATTGGTGTGCCGCAAGGCTCTATATTACGACCATTTTTATTTTTAATTTACATTAACGATTTGCCTTACATGGTAGAGAATTTGTCCAAAATTGTATTATTTGCTGATGATACATCCCTTATATTTAAGGTTGATAGACGAGCGCATAATTATGACGAAGTAAATCACACTCTTGGACAAATTCATAGTTGGTTTACTGCAAATAACTTAGTTCTAAATGCGAAAAAAACTAAATGTGTATTATTCACTTTGCCAAATGTAGTACATTCTTTGAATAATTATGTCACGCTTAATAATGAAAAATTAGAATTTACTGCCAGCACAGTTTTCTTAGGGATTACTCTTGATTCAAAGCTTCAATGGGGCCCTCATATTACATCTTTGTCGGGAAGATTAAGCTCAGCTGCCTATGCAGTACGTAAAATTAGAGAAATTACAGATATAGCAACTGCACGACTTGTTTACTTCAGTTATTTTCACAGCATTATGTCCTATGGAATTTTGCTGTGGGGCCGCGCAGCTGATATTGAAACAATATTTATTCTTCAGAAAAGGGCCATTAGAGCTATTTATAAACTTGGCAGTCGTGATTCTCTGAGAGAACTGTTTAAGGAAATCAATATTATGACTGTGCCATGTCAATATATTTATGAAAATATCATGTATGTAAGAAAGAATATTCATACTTTCACAAGAAATCATGAAAGACATAATCGTAATATAAGGAATAAAAATAAATTAGATCAACCTAAGCATAGACTAGCTAAAGTTAGGACTTCATTTGAAGGTTTAAGTATACGATACTATAACAAAATACCGGAAGATATATTAAGTTTGTCTGAGAGTAAATTTAAATCTATTATTAAGAAAACATTATGTTATAAAGCCACACAAACAAGTTAGATGATTACGTTAATGACAAAGAGGCATGGTCCTCTGAGATTCCAGCGCAGCACAAGAAACATGCAGTCATTTTTAATACCAAATCTGGACGTGCATGGAATTTAAAATTGACATAAATACTCGTAATAAGGTAGACTTAATAAGACGAAACAGATAAAATTATCTACTGTAGTACTTTTATTTTATTTTAGCGTAGCCGTCTTTTGGGCTATTAATATATTTTAAAACTTAGCTAGGGTAGCTTAGGTCCTATGGTACAAATTGTTAATTGAGAATAGGAGCACTTTTGAGCAGGTTTTTGGATGGTTTTCCTGTTCAGGGGGTCCGGCTGATTTACAGGACACATGTAATTATATATATATATTTTTTTATATTCACTTTAATAGCTACATGCTAGTAAGTTACATGCTGTGTGGTCAGCCTGGCCGGCCCCGAGGCAGTGCCTTTTTTATCCCACTCGTGCCGCGTTTCTACTAGGAACATAAAATTGTTATAAAAAAGAGAAAATTGTGTCTGACAATTTTCTCTTTTTTACAATGATAATTTATTTTTAGCGACAGTATTATATTGTAAATTTTTGACTTTCTGAAAGCGTTCGTTGTGAATCTACTTGGAAAATAAACGATTGAAATTTGAAATTTGAAATTCAGGAAAGTCAGCTTTATTGGTACATATTTGGTTTATTGTTAAATATTTGATATATAAAAAAAAAATATTGAGATATGCAGCTAATTAAATAGGAAGTAACCAATTTACATTCATAACACCATAGGTTTCCCTAAAATAATATCACATGTTAAGGCTTTCAAAGCGATATGACGAGTTCTTATTATTACAAACACTATTGAAGTTGTATAAATATTAAAACATTTCGAACGTATCTGAATAGTCAAGTAAGAAAATAAATTACCAGTAATGCAACATGTTTTTCTTTTTTTTAGTGCGTCGGTGGCCAAGTGGTTAGGACACCGGTCTTACAATCGGGAGACTCGAGTTCGATCCCCGCCATGTACCAATTGTGTTTTTACTCACGTACATTTACCGACTGCTCGTACGGTGAAGGAAATCATCGTGATGAAACCCACATTCAAATAAAATTTGAATTCAGATAATATTTGAATGTGACTTAACCTAGAATTCGGGCCAGGTTAGCCTTCGGGTTGCAGAGGTCAGATGGCAGTCGCTCTGTGTAAAAACTTGGTTCCACGTCAAATCCCCTAGGTTGGGTAGCTGCCACGACAGAGAACAAGATAAGGCAAGGAAAATGATGATGCAACATGTTTTTCTGCAAAACATATTGAGCCTCTTGATAGTATGGTTGCGGAATGAGTCACGCGTTGGTCATAGCCGTTCTCTCAACATATTTTCATTTTAGTATTAGAAACGTTTTACGCCTATCCAAACAGCTGCCAATTAAGTACACTACTTACCTATTTTATTACCATCGTGATTTTTTTGTCACAACTTGAGGTTATAATAATTTTAAGATTATATTAATTTTATTCTATCGCTTGTTGCAGGTGAAGCGACTAGTGCGCCGAGCTTATCAGTGTCGTCACCGGGGCGGACGGCGCCGGCGCCGCTCTCCACGCCTGTAAGTACCTCACAAGTAAGTGAAAACAATTAACGTTTAGCCATATTATACGGGGTGTAAGGAACAGGTTCCCGAAAACTGACAGGGTGCAAGCAGACCTTGAAAAACTTTACACAATTTTTAATATGGTAAATAAAAAAAATTTCGTTTCCTGAAGTACCTACTTTTTTTACAGAAAGATATTCAATCTCATGATCTCGATGTACTCTTTATTCAAAAACCTCTAACTTACAGCCTGTATGTTCTGTGGGTACCATGGTTTTTTTATAGGACTTTAAAACTGTCTCTCAATGTTTATCAGCTACGGATTGAAAATTGATCTAGCACGTCCCCGCCCCGATAAAAGCAACACGATCAAACAGACGTCATGATCAACATATTCGTTTTCTTTTTTTGTAGCCTGTTTGATGTCCTACCGCAGGGCTGTCAGGCTACCCGTCTCAGTCTTGGGCCTCTAAATGTTTCCTATTACTCCAAAAAATTCTTCTCAAACGCCAAATATTTCTGCTATAACAAGAACCGCAATAAAAATAACCGTATGATTAAAAAGACGATCTCAGAAAATGTCCACACAATATGATATTTCCCATAATGGTGCGTCAACGCGTCGTCCGCGGCCCTTGGGACTCATTCTCTCACTTCGATAAAGCTCATTCGCTCAGTTAGTCTCGCGACCAGCGTAACTTGACCTCAATGTTCGATACAGGTACGTACTGGCGCGTACTGATTACGCTGGTCGTGGCACTATGTAGGTGAATGAAGGATGAACGGCTGACTAGAGGCGAGGACTTTAGGACACGATAGCCGACCTCCAGGGAATGCTGGACGGACAGTGAAAATACGACGTTTGATAGAAGTAGGGGAGATGTGTTGTGGAGTTATGATTAGATGAAGAAGAGGTGACATATAATTTTAAGTCAAGTCAACAAAACAAAAATTAAGAGGAGAGAGAGGCGGGCGCGCCTTGATAAGTAAGATGTATACCCTTCTAAAAAATCTGCCTTCTTACATTAAAATGTTTATATAGGTACCTAAAACAGAACTGAGCATGAGCGTCTAGGTTAAACTTTATAGTATTAACTTTGTTTTCTTTAAAAGTTTACACTGATCAAGTAAGGTACTTTAACTAACTTTTAAGAAAAATACTAATCGTTGTAACCACGGACTTTATTTATATTTATTTTACTTGATTATTTATTTTTGAGTGTTGTTCCAAAGTTCATTGGGTCGTTTTTGACTTAAAATACTGGGCATATTAATACACAAATGTATTAAAAATCGTTTTACCAACACATCCCCACTTTTTTTGCTGGCTAAGACATACATTGCCCCTTGGGATATAGTACGCGGACGCTGTCTCGTAAAGAAATATGAAGCAGAATCTCTGATGGGGCGTCTCGCAGTAAACCAGTCATTGCCTGGGCCATAAAGACACTTGGGACCACAGACAGAGTATTCCTTGGACAATGCATGTTCTTTCTAGTGACGAGGAATCAGTCCTGTATAGAAATATGAAGCAGTATCTCTGATGGGACGTAACGCAGTAAACCAGTCATTGCCTGGGCCATAAAGACACTTGGGACCACAGACAGAGTATTCCTTGGACAATGCATGTTCTTTCTAGTGACGAGGAATCAGTCCTGTATAGAAATATGAAGCAGTATCTCTGATGGGACGTAACGCAGTAAACCAGTCATTGCCTGGGCCATAAAGATACTTGTGACCACAGACAGAGTATTCCTTGGACAATGCATGTTCTTTCTAGTGACGAGGAATCAGTCCTGTATAGAAATATGAAGCAGTATCTCTGATGGGACGTCTCGCAGTAAACCAGTCATTGCCGGAGCCATAAGATACTTGTGACCACAGACAGAGTATTTCTAAGACAATGCAAGTTCTTCCTAAAGTTATTTGTGACCACAGACACGTAAATTTTTGATGAAGCATCGAACTAAAAAACGTTGTAGCTCTAAGATTGAGGGACGTTTGACGATAATGTTGTCCCACAAAGCAATATGTAGAGATATCTCTTTGAGAGGTCCTTAACTAACCAGTCATTGCTTGAGCCATAAAGATACTAGTAAAGAAATAAGTTTAGTATTTCAATGCAGGTATTTTAGCAATTCGACTGATTAGCGTTCAAATTCGATTTTCATTCCAAACTACACCACTTAGTGAAGTGAGATAGAATTTCGAATAATTATGACCTAAATTATTCTAGTACCTATTTATTGACGTACCTATTGCAACTAAAGTATGAATATAGGGAATAGGTAGCAGCGTGCCCTGTGAAAAATACCCTATACTGCACTCATCAATCCGCCTACCAAGCGTGATGGATGAGCATAGTAAATACCCTCTTATTTAGAGATCTACAGAGGGTAAAAAATTTGCTGCAAATACGAGTATGTTATTTTAAGGGGTGAACCAGCCCATGAAACTGAACAACTTTCCCCAAGGAACATAGGTCGAATTATAAAAAAAAATTTTGGACCTCCCATACAAAAAGTACCAGCCCACCATGTTTGGGGTCCCAAATTTTTCTTCTTATTCAAACCATGTTCCTTTGGGAAAGTTTTTCAGTTTCATGGACTTATTGACCCCTTAAAATATTTGCAGCTAATTTGTTTACCTCCTGTAGAGATATTTGTCTAGCTGTAAACTGTTGTGTCTAATGAAGTGACAAGAAACTGGAATTCTTCATTCATACAAAGATTGTAAGAAACCACAAAAATATTACCTAAGCATTCAAATGAAACTTCAACGAAATGTTTTATTTGCTTAATAAAACACGCCACTCTTTATTTATTCTACTTTATGAAGACTATGTATTATCTCCTGTCATCCGACGTCTAAAACTGCGTTATTAATTTGCGGATTCTTGAGTGTAAAGAGGGGATCTAATTAAATTCTTTCGTTTGCTGAACTGGGGGTAATTTTCTTCGTCGTGACACAGTAAAAAACTAAGCAGTAGACAATTATTGTCATAGACACTTACTTGGTCTATATTCGCACTTTAAAACAAAAGTCCTAAAGAACCGTGGCCATCCAAAGCATCGAATTCAGTTTAGAACTGGATGACCGAAGAAAGTTCAAATTTATAAATAGCGAAAAAAGCGCCAATTGGGATATTTTGTCGTATACTCATCTGATGTGATTGGTTTATTACGGATTACTATGGTATTACTTGGCTACTGGATTGGATTATTATGTTTTTTAAAAACTATTTAATATCGTATTATGATCTACAATAGCGTAACTACTGGGTAGGCAGAGGGTCTGACAAATATTTAATGACATATTCAGAAATACTGTGTATCATCCCGGCCATTTCTATTAGATAAATACTACTGCAATTACGCGTACTGTGGCAGTAGTCGGAAGTGGAGGCCGGCGTTTACTAGGAAGTGAATAGAAACTCTTTTAGCTGCCCTTAAAGCAAGGAGGAATTAGAAGATAGTGCAGATTTTTCTCTCAGTTTACTAGTGTAGTTTACTTAGATTAAAGTGAGTAAAATTTTCTACCGCAAGCAGTGTTTGAATCCCAATGTTCGTCACTAAGAGCTACTGGCGACGCTTTTTCATAGCTACCGCGGCTTAATCGTTGCCTGCGAATTTATGTCATTATATCTTGGCCCAAGATTTTGGCTATAACGCGTTGCATAGCTCCATCTACCGGGATAGTTTGTAACTAACCGGCGTAATCGTTTTCAATAAATTGTGTACCTAATACAGTCGAAATTTTTTAAAATTTGGTTAATAGACGTAAATATTGCGAATCCCACACGTAAGTACTAGAACCACCTAGGACTGAAACTTACAGTAAGAGGAGCCTACAAATGCATTAAAGCTGCTCATTCATTTACAAGCTAATAACAATTACTCTTCTAAATTGTAACAAAGCCCTTTTTGACCGAGTGCGTAATGGCCGAAAAAGCCCTTGTTAAATAACGCTCTCCGAATGTTTTCTATTTTGTGACTACGCAGGTGACCCTTTAGTAAGGAGAAAATACTCCCTTGTCACTAGAATATTGAAGAAAGTCCGTTACCCACTTCAACTGACACAGGAGTCCACTGCTGCACATGGGCAACTCTCCTCTCTCAACTAAAGAGTATTTGATTTATTTTTTTCATGACAAAGCGTAAACAAGCTTTAGGCAACCTCTGATATACATTTTCATCAAATTGAAGAATTGGTTGTTCACTCAAATGCAATGTCAATACTTTTGCTACATCAATGACGCTCGCAATGACGTCAAAAATGAGACAGACGAATAAAACAAACTCCACTCCACGGTACTTCGACGATAGTTGTAGCGACCTCTGGTGGCTACAACATGAAGCTCACTCAAGTGGTTCACATGCATACAAGACGCAACAGGAGTTCTCAACATATCGGAGAGATGGCGCCACGTGACAGAACAATGGGCCTGAAACGCGGTATCGAAGTGTTCACCGCGCAACGCATATATACAACTTCCAATCCAATCCAGGTGGACCCATCGGTCTCCTGGCCACAACACCCGGCCAGGCGGGTAGCTACCCTTTTCCCGACACCACTTGGATTCATCTGTCACCCGCCATATAGTCACTATTGTCAGTTCGGTTTTCTGAGTTCCGATTTCTGTGTAGGTACAGGTCTGAAAGGCTCTACAGCCAGCAAAATTATCTGCATTATCAAATGAGCTACTTTTTAAAACAAGACAATTGAAATTGGAACAAGACGTCATATTTATTCATTTTGGATGGCGTCAAACTAACTTTTATATAATTTTCCTGTTTATTAATTCAAACTTTGAATACTTCCTTCATAAAACCGAACTACTTCAAACAATACTTTGAATAATGTAAACAACCGCGATAGTTTAAAGTTTAGTAAAAACTACATACAAGTTTTGGTGCCCAGTCAACTACTGAGTAGTCCCTAGATTAGCGATGGCCCTAAGTGGTGTAAAACGACTCCACTCCACAGTACATTGACAGTTTACGCGACACCAGTGACTATTCGCGACACGAAACCCGCCTAAATCAAACCCAGCTAATGAATAGTTTAGTATCGCGAGCAAGCGGGGCAGTAAATTATGTGATCCTGTTTACTGTAGGGATGGCAACGATTTGTCGACACGGCTACTATTTGATTGGTTTTTTCTTATTTATTTATACACACACAAATCACGCCTTATCCCTTGCGGGGTAGGCAGAGCGTTAACGGTCGCAAAGTTACGGTCGGTATCGCCACGTCTGACAAGTATTGAGGGCACCTTCAGATGATTCGTGTATCACTGTAGTGACAGGTTGTTAGCCTGTCGCCTAGAGTTGTATACGTGCTAATACACATGAAACCCTCGAGTCCCTTAGTTGGTTCTTACAACACCTGCAGGAAGAATTGGGGTGATGCTATTCTATGCCGGCATCTCACGGCATTTAGTTATTTTTTTATTTATTTAACCGTTTAATGTACACAGTAAAAGACAGAAGCCTGCTACTTGGAGAAGGCGGTTGAAAAATTATGACACTAGGGTTCACTGGGTCGACTCGGTGTCCCACACAAAAAGAGAGAGTAAAAGACAAAAGGAACACAGTAAAGGACATAACACAAAAAAACAACAGGCCAACTTATTTCTAAAAATAAATCTCTTCCAGCAGGCCTAGGGTAGCGAGATGGTATAATGTCTGGCAGATAACGTGTACAAATACTAATTTAATACCTATCTTATCTTTCTTATTTTAAAGCCTTGTAGTATATTTTTGTAAACATGCTCATAATATGGTCTGACTCATGGACACAAGTCTATGATCGCATACAGTATAGAGTATAGTTTAAATTTTTCGTTTGTCGTGTGCCGTCTTAAGTTAATGTAGGTGTAAGAGTTAGAAAAGCTGCTGTGTAAGGCCAGAGCGATGGAATTGCTTGAGGCCTCATCGGGATCAGACCCGGCTCGCCTTAAGGCGGCTCTTAGACCAGAGTCAGGGGCTTGGCTTTACGCCCTTCCGTCACCCCACATGGGGACAGCGCTTGATGATGGCTCTCTCAGGGTGGCTGTAGCGCTGAGGCTTGGATGCAGGGTTTGTGAGCCCCATGATTGCGTTTGTGGCGTAAAAGTGGACGCCAGGGGCACAGATAATATAATAGTACTAGAGTAGTACAGATACCTAACGTCATAGAGGGAGTTCGATTGCCCTAGGACGGCTATGGGCCGACTATTTGATATGTCGGTCGACACAGCGCGTGCGTTGCTAGCGACATCTATGTTATTTTTGGATACTTCGTATTGACGTCATTTGTATTGGAAAATATTGCAAAAATGTGAATAATTCGCGTGTTTTCCGTCTCAAAACATGTTTAAATAATGTATTTATAATTATCCAATACTTTGTTTTTGTAAATTTGCCTTTATTTCAGAGTCTTTAAGTTACATTCGCTGCCCGTATCGCCATCTATTGATTTTTTTCTGTACTAACTTCCTTTAATAAGGAATGAGACCCCATGCCAGAGGTCACCACGGCTTGAGCTGTGCCAAATCAGCTGGTCGTTTTCCGCGGCACCACATGCTGAACGAGATTATCCGCCGTGCCCTGGTGTCCGCTGGTGTACCCTGCGTTCTTGAGCCTCCAGGTTTAAGCCGCGATGACGGTAAGAGACCGGATAGGCTCACAATGACCCCGTGGGAGAAAGGGCGCTCTCATCTCCCACGCTCAATCCGAACTCCGGGAACTGCGGAGTAGGCAGCAGCTCAAAAGCATCAAAAATATGCCTCACTGAAGAGTGCCTACCACTTTGTGCCCTTTGCGGTGGAGGTGAGCGGGTCATGGTGTGGAGAGGCAAAGGAATTTGTCCATAGGTTGGGACAGCGCCTGAGAAACCAGGGTTCAGATTCCCGTGCTGAATGGTACCTGGTGCAGCGCATACCACTGGCAATACAGCGCGAAAACGCAGCCAGTGTTATGGGCACATTAGCTCCAGGTACCATTCGGGGCGGCCTGTTTGACTGAGGCTAAATTTAGCCATCTTGTTTGTTTTGTTTATTTTGACTATTGTATTGTACTTTGACATGTTTTATTTATGTTAGAAAATGCTAATTTTCGTTTTCTCTCTGTGTGTGTCTACGTACCGGCACGAAATCTCTAGATATATACGCCGCAATAAATTGTTCTAGTCTATTTTCTCAGCTCCTTTTCCGTTTCTAGACCGCAGTGTCTCACTCATAAGTGGCACGACTAGATTTTTAGCCCTAGGCTAACTACTATAGCGTCACATCAAACCTATTTTATTCTCCTAACCTAAGGCCTTTTCTGTGCCCAACCCTAAAGTACATTAGGCCGCAGGCTGGGCTTTTACGAGATGAGAACGTTCGATGGATGGACGCGTGTCACACGTAATGGCCCATCAATACGAATGCTACTGCTACTGGGAAAGTATTTTCAGCGGGTAAAAAAAAGTAAACGTTTGAATTGCTCTTTTTGATAAAATGTGTTTTTCATGTTTTGACGGGTATAATTGTTCAGTTTTTACAGCTTAAATATTTATTTTTTTTCGTAACGCTCAGAGGGGGCGAACTTTAGGATGTCAAAGGCACATAGAATCAAACCTGCATTATAAGTTATATCATATGAAATTCTATTCAATGATCAACAACTACAAAATCAGCCAAAAGACAAAATATCAGCACAGACAGACTGCCAACATTATATCAACTTGATAGCTTAGAAAATGGCCTTAGGCCAGTGGCCATCGAGGTTGGGCACTACAGTCCTTTGTTCGTTCACCTAGGCTTAACACAGATGCACTCTACTTCTACAGACACAATAGTCCACTGTTGGACAAATCGGCCTCCCCCAAAATGGAGGAGTATTGCAAGACGCACCACGCTTGGCAGGCGAATTCGGGTGTGGACTAGGTCAGTAATAAAACATAAAAGTTGTATGCTTAAACTATTGTCCAAAAATACTACGGACTTCATTCATAATTTTTCAAAATAATGAAAGTTTGAATTAATAAATAGAAAAAATACATAAAAGTTAGTGTTCTGACGATATTTAGAATAGCAATTTATAACGACATACATTCCTATTTTTATACAAAATACCGTTTTAGATCGTTTTAAAAAGTGGCTCATTTTGACCTGCCAGTCCACAACCCTATTCATTTCAAAAACACCAGTTTGATTAAAGTCATCCAATTCTATGTACTTACGAATATATAGAAAACTAAGCATGAAACCTGTGTGTGCGTAACTAATTTGGAAAACAAAACTGGTATCACAATAATGAAACACAAACCATTTTCAAACCTAAAATTGCTTTGCAAGAGCAGCAAGTTTAAATTCATGTGCGGCATCAGGAATGCAATCTCTTTGTTATATTTATACCTAGCCGGGTTCTTCCACTGCGCTTTATGATAATTGTCCTCTTTACTAGCTGAATATAGCAGAACGAGCGGACCTTTGCAAATGCAAACAGTTCACACTTGAAGCAGGACCTAATAAAGATACATACATACGTCACGCCTTCCCTTCGGGAAAGGCAAAGCGTTAATGGTTGTAAAATACGGTCGATACTGCCACTTTTGACGAATATTGAAGGTATTTTCAGCTGCATTTTTATAGCGCTGTAGTCAGGACAGCCTGTCGCCTAAAGTTGTAATACACATTAAATTCTCGAGTCCCTTAGTCAAAGCCGCGGCAAAGAAATGGGGAAATGCTGTTCTAAGCTGGCATAATACGGGCCCAATAAAGCATGGGTGACCCAGTAAAGCGTCACGGTAAATATCTTCACCTCGCTTTCACCATTCACTTTATTTTTCGGATTTTTGTTTCCATTTTAAACAAAACAAATGAACACAATCTCATAAATCGATATCGTGGCACACTTCGCCACATCTGGTTGCGGGTGTCGTGGGTAAACATATTTTCTTACTTTGGTGATGCTGTCACTTACCACAACCGAGCGAGTAGCTACAGTTAACTTTGACAAAAGCTCGGCGTGTGCGCTATTGCAAAGCGCCATCTGTCGTATAGTAAAGTTATTCTGGTTAGCTCTAGTTTACTTATTAACATTTTTATCTCCTTAGGTTAATTTTTATAAATTTTGAAGCTAGCAATCCCATAGACATAGTTAATCTTTTTTATTTAACTTTCAGTTTTTGCATTAACTTTTTTTACGTAGTGGAATGATTACTAAGAGCTGTGTAGAATACAACGCAACGGTCACGTCTGTTCCCTGCTTCTTCAAATATTCAACAAACAGAATAACCAGCCGGGCTTACACGATTTCTCCTGAACACGGGTGTAATGGTGAATGCGTAGCATTATTATAAGTATGTACACATAATCACACAGCATAATAACAACACACGGTGTGGTTTGCCGTGAAGTACGTCAGAGAAGAATAGCACCACCCCCTCTCTTCTCGTGAGGGTCGTAAGAGGTGATCGAGGGATCAATCCGACCCAAGACCAGTCCTGGGAAAGGACAACTCCATATTAAACTCGGAACGTCGTTCCTGTGGAATCAGCCAGGGAGGCCGAGCGGGTGGCGCAGGTCTTGGACAACCCTGCGTTTATCTTTATTTCGTCCCAGGCAACGCAGTGTCTGTGTTTTTGATTCAGACACTGACTAAATCGTCTGTCACAGACATATGAGGCCAATGATATTCAACAACACATACTAATAAAGCTAGGTAAATAGTAAATAGGGTGACAGAATAGCAGAAAACGGGAGATCGTCCCTTGCATAATCTAGGCCCGGCCTCCGTCTACATCTGTGTGTAGTGGACTGAAATACTATTCCATGTGTATGTGAGTGTGTGATTACCTAGAATGATTTTAGGGCGTATTCAAATCTGAGCGGTCTTTTTTTTCGTGTGGGACACCGAGTCGTCCAACGACCCAATGAACTCTAGTATCGGAATTTTTTCAACTGTTTCTACAAGTAGCAGGGTTCTGACATGGTTGTGTAACGACCGCCCGTCTAAGTAATCATTGACAGCGACCGGGACCTACGGCTTAATGTGCCATCCGAAACACGAAACCATCGCTCTTACGGACGTATCATCATCGTTCATCGTTCAGCCCGCAATTTCCCAACCAGACTGGGAACAAATTCAGAAAGTGATAAGTGAGTGACCCCACCGAGAATCGAACCCGGAAACTTTGGCGTCAAAGGCGCTCCAACTAACTACCACAGCGCCACATCGGTAAAAGTAGCTGAGCGGTATCCGCGCATGGGCAGCGATATGTTGTTTTCTTCGAGTTTTCAAGCGATTGAGTTCTGCTAGCCACGTACTGCGCGGATACCACTCAGATTTGAACAGAGAATTATACAGCAAAGGTACGTCAGTAAAGTAGCAACCGTAACTTGATACTCTCGTCTGATTGGGACGGAATTAAAACATTTCCAACGTGAAACCGCACAGACACGTCGAAAATTAAACATCTCCGCGTCAAAGTTCGGCGCGGTGCAAAATGACGAGAAGTAAGGAAATTGAATTAGGAGTAAACAAAATAAACATTATGATTATTATGTACATTTTTCTTTTATAATTTCTTTATTGGATCAAAAATATGGAACTACAGTGGAACAGTTTTGTAACGTTTTGAATTACGGACAGTTTTTTTAAATATTTTATTATTATCATAGAGGAGGGAGAGGAAGATCAAGAAGGAGTTATTTGAATCAAATAAAGTAGAAAATAATGGCCATGTCGTACAGGGACGAAAAGGCGAGGGCCAAAAGACAGAGAAAGCTCGCGCTTACCGACAAGGGCAATGCCTTTAAATATGATGATGATGATCATACTAGCGAGCCACTTAACGGTTATCCCCTGCTATTCGTGGTATGTAATTCAAACCTTCCTCTCGAATCATCCTATCTATGCAAAAAAATCATCAAAAATCTATCTATCAAAAAATATGCATCAAAATCCATCCTTGACAGACAAACAGAGAGCGACTTCATTTAACACTATGTACATTGATATAAAAATCCCCCACAATGCTCGATCCCGTAACGCAGGTATCACCTTCTCGTATTTACATTCAAACTTTGAGTGGAATTTACTTTGGCAAGTCCTCATCAAATAGAAACATCGAACTTCGTTTAACTCATTTACAGACCGATAAAGTAACGAGCGAGTTGAATTTTAATACAAATTCGTCACGATTTTCAATTTAAAGGGCTTACTAAAGATATGTCAGTAAACTATTAAAATAGGCGAAAGAGATTTTTCTTCTCGTAACTACTCGTAAAGAGCGTCATTATTGAAAAAATACATAAGAGTAATAATTTAAGTCGTCAGGTTTATAGGCACGCAAGCACGACAGCAATGAAATTCCATACTACTTTTTGGTCTTGACTCCTAACCCTAAAAAAAGATAGTTAAACTTCTCACTTCTTCAAATTAAGTTTTTTATAATACACAACTTTTGTTTGAAGTTTAAAGGCTGAATGCGATTTTCCCGCGTTTCTTTTTCATTAAAATTTTCCATCCAAACCATTCCATCAGCATTTTCTTATGACTTTGTCACGATCAACTATCGTCAGTAAAAGTACTTGCCCAACTACCTACACACGACCTCTACAAAGCAACGGACAACGCTGTGCGTGTAGCTGAGTATTGGTCCAAATATATTTGAGCGCCAGAATCGATTCGCTAAGAAGAAGAAGTAAAATGACTTTTACATTCAACCGTTCTTTATTCGAAGGTCAACCTATACCATATCTGTTCTATTCCCTTCGTCACCGAGCTCATCAGGAGTTCCACGGTTTCCCTGTAAATCAGGTTTGTTTGACGAGGTGATTAAAAGTTGACATTTCCGGCGGTGACGTCAATCAGATACTAGGGGTTCTTTCATAACAAAAATAATTATTATTTTGTCCAAAGTGACATGGGTTCCGGGTTCGATTCTCAGTGGCGCACTTACAACACACCTAAAAGAAAATTTTCCGTTAGAAAGATGGTTCTATGCTTCAAAGGGCACGTTAAGCTGTCAGTCCCGTTTGCTGTTTATCATTGCTTAGACGGCGGGTGTTACACAACCATGTCAGAGGCCTGTTACGACTGTTAGTCGTTGGATGACTAGGTGTCCTTTACGAGAAAACAAAATATTTTTTAATTTAGTTCCGGTGACTGTCACTTATGTGAAAAACATTAAAAAGGAAAACTGTCTTCTACTCTTTATAATATTCGTACCCGCCAGTATATAAGTAATTTTATGATTCGTACCTATGTCTAAACTTTTACCACAGATAAGTATTGAAACCAAAACCGAAAAATCCTTGAAAAATCCCACCACAAGGCACGACCAACACCAACCAAGAAAAATTGTAAAAACGTTGCCAACACAGCAGCGAATGCGATCGTGAGCGAGAAATATCGCGGAGCAGATGCATTTTAGTGGTGGCCAATGCGTGATCTAGTGAACAATAAGAGCCAAGTTGAAATATAGATTTTTCCACCGACTTTTAAAAAAGAGGTATTTGACATCTCAGAAAAAAAATAGATAATTAGAAGGTAACCACTGACAACAGTGAAGCTTATATTGATGATAATGCGAATTCTATTTTA
This sequence comes from Keiferia lycopersicella, assembly GCA_029255805.1. NCBI lineage: Eukaryota > Metazoa > Arthropoda > Insecta > Lepidoptera > Gelechiidae > Keiferia > Keiferia lycopersicella. Next base: position 18,666,918 of record JARACZ010000003.1, read on the forward strand.
TAACCTCTGTATTGGTATTTTAAAAGCTCTGCAAAGTTGCTTTTGAGAAGTGCATATTTGTTTACATTTCTTTCGTCGTATATTTCAATAATTACAGATTTACATAAATACGTACATAAATCACGCCTCTTTCTCGTTGGGGTAGGAGAGACTATTTACTTCCACTTGCTACGATTCTGCCATAATTCTTTCGCTTCTTTTACATTTATCAGTCTTTTCATGCACGCTCGTCTGTTTAGGGTACTTCTGACCTGACCTTTCTTTAAAACGTCCCCGATTCGGTCCAGGTATGTTCATCACGGCCTTCCCCTTCCAACAGATTGCAGATTTATCTTGTTTATTTATTGTCAATTAACCACATTACTAAGTAAGGAGTCACAAAAAGTTTCAACAAACGCTCAGTACCTACTTTTTAAATACAAAGCTCAGTTCTCCACTGAGAAGGCGGCAACTTTTTTTAAATTACGACTTTTTCTTGGTCTTTGAAAAGTGTAAAATTGGACGCACAAATCAGCCTTATGTCTCAGTTTGGGGTTGGTGAACTGAACTGTAAGTTATTTAATGTGGAAATCTATTGGCTGGGAGACAGAATGATCTCCACTATCAAAGACTTTTGGTGCAGTTGCAACTGACCAAAGTTTAGAGTAACGATTATTTTGCCGCATGCGAAAATTCAAAATGGAGTTCCTGGTGTAAGTCTATCATAGTAATACACTTGACGTGACAGAGGCGATTATTCTTCCTACGTCGGCGGTCGCACTGCGGGCAATGATTGTCAATTGTCAATTACTCATCTTAGTTGAGACATCAAATTCGAGTAGAGGGTGTGATACGGGTGCATGATTTTAGAAATCACACTTTTCAAATAGAGCTCCTGGTCCAGGTCTATCCTAGTAATAAATACACTTGATGTGTCAGAGGAGATTATTCTTCCCACGTCGGCCGTCGCACTGCGGGCAATGATTGTCAAGTTGGACAGAGGCACGCACTTGACATAGGGAGACAGGATGGTTAAACTGGGCTAAGTCTATGGATGAGTTAAGTGGATTCGTGAGTGAAGCTGATTGATTCACCTTTGTATATTGAATGTTTGGAACTTACATTCTCTCTTTTTAATATATTTTTATGTATCAGTCCAAGCTTAACTGTGTTCAACGAGTTTGGGAGGAGCGGAGTCTCCTGACACAAGCAGTTTAAACTTAAAAGATGGCTCCGGCTACAAGATAAAACATAAAATGTGTCTATACTAGAAAGTTTACAAAGTGTGGAGCACCTCCCATACAAAATGTACCAGCAGACCGAGTCAGACGGGCCGGATTTGAATTCACACAACCTATGTCGAACTAATGCCGACGAAAGCATACTTATACTTCACTAATGACCCTTGTTAAAGTTTTACAAACAATGTTTAAGAAGTGATCTAGGAAACCTATTAGGTAATATTAGTATCAAACTAAGCCAGCACCTAAACCTCTAACTCAGAGCTAGTCAGAGCTGTCCACAGATAATCTCCGTTATCACAAGAAATGCATTTGTCATGTCATTCCTGTCAGCAAGGGCTCAAAAAACTGAGACCGGAACCAATCCCTGTCGACATGTTAAGGGGGATCCTTATCATCTTTAAGCTTACCCACCTACATACTTTAAGCCAAGAGACCATTGGATTATGGCCCTCTAGATAACTAAATAGCCCCGAATATTTAATAGTATGAAAAACAATAAAAAAAAATTTACTCTTAAAACAATGTCATCAAAATAAAATTTGTTAAAAAGAAGAGTGAAAATAAATTCATTCAAAATATACCACCCTTGCTCACACCAGCCGGAAAGGTGCCGATGACATCGCCGCGTTGAATGGCGATGGACACCAGGATCCGGAACGGGCGTCAAATTTTTCAACTTTAATGCCTCTGACACCCAACAATTCGTTATCTTAAAATTCAAATCTTGGTCAAAGATACATAGCTAAAGATATTGGGTATGGTAACTCGTCATCGCGGAATCCGATCGTTGTAGAGATTGGAGTTCAAGACATTTCCATACAAAACAGACTTTTTCATAGCTCCGCCAAAAATAAATCAAGCATAAAAGAACAGCTGAAAGCCACGATACACAGCAAGTTTTTTCTGTATTCCCCGCCATTCGGTAGCTTTTACACGCCTCAAAAGCCGTAGGCGTTCTTACTCATATTAATTTGACAAATTGATAGTACTTAAGTGTTCCCAAAGTGGCTTGACGTAGCGAAAACAGACGCATAAGATGAATTTAATATATTTGCTTTTGCGAAGTTTTACGATCTTAAGTGCAGAGACAAATTTACATAATGAATGAGTCAACTTAATAATAGACAATTATTTTAAGAGGTATTTGAACGGTAACGACTGATTCTATTAGTTACCTAAAAGAAAGGTTGCTGTTTTGAAAGACCCTAAAGTTTAGAGTTGACGTTTTTTCTACAAATGCAAAAATATTTTCGTGGGACGAGTAATTGTTTCATAAATTAATAAACCCCTATTGTTAAGCAGTCATAACATTACATTATGAAATTCAAAAAGGTTGTAATTTAGCAAATAGTTTTTTAGACATTTGATGCCATACAAAACACGATTCGTTATACGTCTCCTATGCACATTTGCTCAAAAGCCTTTTAAGACCAATGTATCAAAATATTCTAGAGATTTTTTATGCGATACTATTTTGAGAATCTTGATTACTTTGATTAGTTAGTTAGTTTTAGTTTTAAAATGTCTTTATTCATAATAGTGTAGGTACAACAAAGTATTACAGAAAAGATCTTATTCTTTATGAACACTAACCTGTGATTACTTTGATTGATAACTAACGAATTGATAAGCTTTTTAGGGCAGCTTAAAATTGATATTAAGGCTTCGTAAACAATATTTTAGGTCATCATGTGCAGAATTTCAAAAAGACCCTTTATTTTATGGTCTCTCTCTGATTTTCTCCAGCTGGGGTCATAAAATACCGAATCTCTGGCACTTCTGGGACCCGCGCTACAGGTTTACGGCTTCGCGTAATATTTAAACAAACCTTATAAACTATTCGAAAGGGAGCCAGTTGGGGCGCGTATACTTTTGTATCTCATTGCGGATAGCTAGAGGTTGCGCCGCAAAATAAGGCCCACTGAGAAAGAAATACCTACGTAAAGTACCTATTTACCATGTGCCTTGTGAAGTGAGTCTTCAACTTGGACAACAATTGTCCACTGCCTAGACCCTTTCCCTAGGGGTATTTGCCATACTGACCACGCTTGACAGGCGGATTGGCGAGCCCAGGGAAGGTTTTGTTTTGACTGAGAGCACGCTCAACTCTTTAACGGCCCAAGGTCAGAAATGAAATGATTCTATTCAAGCCGCAGCCACACGGCAAAGGCAAGGGGTGCGTCAATGCGTGAAAAAGGAATTGCAAAAAGTACTGTACGATGACTATATCCAGTCAGCAAACGGCGACAGTGTAATTGAAGTATATTAGCACATTCTGGCAGTGCTAATTTTTATGTTAGTAGGAGATTTCTACTCGACGACGGTATCGTAAGAATGAGTACCAGTATCCACTGTTAATACTGTTAATTACACTGTGTACCTACAGCAGTAGACTTTTGTGGTTTTAATTGTTAGATTGACCTGCTGCCTCTTATACCAGGACCCCAGGAGGTCGGAGAGGGCAGTAAATCGGCCTGATTAACAGAACAAACACCTTTGTCCGGGTAACAAGGGAACGTTTTTAATTAAGTCCCGTGATAGTTTTATCCGACCGTTCTTTTGTGTCACCTTCACAGTCTGCGTCAGCAGTAAGGCGGTTTACACACGCGCCCCACGGCTTTGCGGATTTTACAGCCAATAAGCTAAAAGCTTGTGTGGTCTGCTATACATCTGTAGCCGCATTGCATCGTAAATATCTGAGATACGAGTATGTATCATTTAATCTACGGTAAGCAAAAACTCTATGTGTGGAAGCCCTGTATTAGCCACATAATATAGTGCCCTCGTGTGCGATTATACCAAAATAGCGTTACAATTTGGTCATTAAAACGGACCGGATACATAACGCAAAACTTTGCGCCGCATGTACCATCCTTCTAAGGCAGCGTTCCATTCTACGTGAGAATCGTAAAGGATGTTCTTTAAAAAGGAAAATATATAAAATTTTCTTTTCCCAGAAGTAGGACGTTCAACGCTCGTTATAAGCCTTTCGTGACATTTTTTTAGCTGCAAAAATGTTTTGTACATTTCGTAACTTTGGAAATTGATATACGTATAGAGTTTTTATTTTGTGCGACCTAGATTATTATTCCGTTTTTGTTAATCTATCAACATTCTAAAACGTACCAATCGTATATCAATACTTTTCATAGTATGAGATTTTCATATCACATACATCTTTAAAAGATCGAATATAGTCTATTGTGTTACAACCCTAATAAAGTACCCATAAAATCAAAAGGTTGCCAAAGCAAACTAATTTACCAAAAAGTTACAAAACCGTTCGCGCAGAGTCCATCCCCGGTCAACAGCCTTAGCCTGTCTTGTTTGAATTAGTTTTAATTTAGCCTTATCTCGCTCTCGACAATGCCGGGCTAATTCAGCGAGATGCGACCGGAGATACGTTTCACGCGGAGATTACACGCCTAATGTAATGGCGGTAGGGTTGCTAGATGTTGCCGGTTGTAGAGGAATAGGGACAAATCTAAATAGGCGCTAAGAATGTACCTGCGAAGGGCCCCGCGTCGGGCGCCAATTAAAAGTCGCTGTAAAAGAGGCTGAATTTTTTTCAGTTCAAATATTTACTTGATTTCGTAGTGTGTAGAATATTTGATAATGATTCTATTGCCAGTTGTAGCTGATTGTACAGAAATATGTACAAATCTAAATAGACGCTAAGAATGTACCTGTGAAAAGGCCTTACGTGGAGGCCAATTAAAAGTAGCTGTAAAAGAGGCTGAATTGGTTTAAAACTCCTTTCTTAGACTTTGAAGTTAGTAGAGTATGTAATAAGGTAAGACTGCTAGGTGTTGTGTGTGGAACAAAGCTAAATAGGTGCTAAGAGTGTGAATAAAAATAAAAATGTTCGTACCTGCGAAAAGGCTCCTCGTCAGGCACCAATTAAAGTAACTGTAAAAGAGAGGGGATTTGCTTTGTCTTTGTATCTTTCGCAGTAAATATATTATATCATCAGGATCTGGCGAACCTTGCTGTTGCTGAGTTGGAAAGTTTGAACACATGTAAAAAGCCCCATGTTGGGCGCCAAATATTTTTTTACTAATTCAAATTATTCCTTAGGCAATGAATTGCTACACAACCCATGGCGACGTCGCGACATCAAAGCGACTTACTAATGCCACTGCAATGCTAATATGCAGCCTAGTTCAGGTCATTTGCAACCCTACTGCCATAGGGGGCGCCAGTGTCGCCATTGTAATTAGAACACTGATTGGATGGGCTATACAAGCCGGACGCCATTAAAATAACTCATACATAAGCTAGCGTCATCCAGTTCATTAGAGCCCACTAATTTATGACCGAATCTGTTGTTTTATTGTTCGGTTAAAAGGCAGTGAGTTAGTATGTAACCAGGTAATAATGGACTTGATTCTACGCTTGCTTAAAACCGCAAAACAAATAGAGCTGTCTTTTTCAGTTAAAATAAGCTTAGATGAGACTGGACAAGTATAGAAGGTCGTACTAATTAAATTGGTTGTTCTTTGACGCATTTTTAAAAGCATTTTAATAAATTTTAAGCAAAAACTAAAAAGATAGCTGGCCAAGCATAGATAGAAATGTGCAAAATGGCAGAAAAGGTACAAATTTTTAAAATAATTCAAGACTCACAATGTTTTTCTAAACCAATGTAAGAGTCAGAGACAGGCAGTGCTATTTTTACGCAGCAATTTTAGTGTATAACGTAGAAAGAAGCAAGTTTTATGTCATGCCGGCTACCTAAAATAATTATTGATGTGTTAATTCTGTTATTCGCGGGGGAAATTTATTGGGAACGTGATAATTAGGTTCTGGTTTCTGTGTCGGCAACAGTTTATCTACGCGAATATAAATTTATTTCGGAATATGTGGTTTATGAATAATTCATGCTTTGGTTAGACTGCAATCATTTTCATTGACACGCAGGAATCATTTTGTTTGTTAAATTTCGCACAAACAGTCCGTCAATAAATTGCAAACAATTCTTCTTTTGTGACTGGCAATAGTATTGTACTATTACTAGTATATTTTACTTGTTATGGTCGTTTATAAGTACTTAGCTTAAGAGGCCCTCCAAAACCCACAATCCTATTCAATAGTTTTACTGGCTTCTCGATTCTCAGGACCTCGTCCTTCCGAAACAACGGTAGACCAGCAAAGATATTCAATAGCCACTGTACCACTAAGCTTCTTTTACGCTCCACACAAAGCCATGTATTGTAATCAATTGAATTTTTTTCTTCCCCAGGCATGCAATGGCCCAGGGGCGTCGTGGACTTGGAGCGCCCGGCCTCGCGAGCTTGGAGTCGGGGCTGAATCCGTGCGTCCCATCATCATGGGCCGGAGTGCTTCCGCCACCCTCCGCGCGGCAGCAGACCTCAACGTGGACGCCATCAAGGAGAAGCTTCTCGACAACCGGATCCCGGAGTCTTGTGTGTAGTTTAGATTAGCGTAAGACCCTTCTGGTTCTGCCGTTGGCTGTTTGAGATTGGTGCTCTTGTTTCTGGTGCTGAATACCTCTATAATGCTGCTAAAATTGTCACATCGTGACGTCATCTGTTGTTCTTTGTCCTTTTTATATGCCATTATAATTTTACAGGACACATCAATCTGGAGTTTTTCTATTTCATCGCTAATATTCTATACAACGAAACCAGCAAAATGGTTTTTGTGAGGCGTGGCGCCATTTATATTGGTGTTTTGTAGAACAGTCATAATCATAACCATAAAAGTGGGTCTCATTGTTCCCCGCAACATGGTCAACCTCACTAATTCCGAAATAGTAGAACCTTACAAAGCTTAACTATGCAACATTTATGTAGACGACTTCATTTTCGTCTGTACAGAACAAACACATTATTTCTCCAAGTAAATTCAAACCGAGGTAAAGCACAGAAACAGTGTACAGAAAGCCACAAAAAGAGCTGTAATAATTTCATACAGCTAAAGGCAGCTTCAGGGGGAAGCCGAGAGCGGTACTATTGTTTCATTGTACATTTCTTGCGAATTGTCCTATGTAAATGTTGTAGCTAGAGCCGTGACAATTTTGAGCAACGTTTCATTGTAATATATTTTACTTGTGTGGGGAGTATCCTGTTCAAATTTTATAAATGCCTCTTCAGGATCTCTTGGGATGTAGATGTTAGTACGAAATGTAGCTTGCAGTGCTTGCTTAAAAATACCTATCAATGTGTTTTAAGATTTTAGGGATAATTTTTTTGCTCTAGTAACTGGTGATGAAGTGTTACTGAAAAACTATTGATGTAAATAATTTATTTCTTTTAGGAAAGGAAATCACTTCTTTCGATATTCCCCACATACAAATTTAAAAAAAAAACTTGAAGACTATACTAAAATAATTCCGTAATGTTTGTTCCGAAAAAATATTCTGTGATGTAAATAGTAGATGTAAGTGACTGAGTCTTTGCCACTTTTTTACACGTCTACGAATTTAGTTCTAAATCTACTACAGTTATAACTCGTTTGCACTGGGACGGTTCACTCTATAGAAATACTTGTAGAAAAATTTGTAAGACGGATCGCACACTTGACGCACGACGGAGCGCAAAAATATCGCAGCGGTCTGTCCGATCCATACTAGAAACGTCACTCTCCATACTAAAACCGCACTCGACGGATGACACTGCGATAGCGCTGCGTCGACAGTGGTTAAGCGGTTTTATTATGGGGATTAACATTTCTAGTATGAATCTGATAGACCGCTACGATATTTTTGCGCTCTGTCATGCGTCAAGTGTGCGATCCGCCTAAGGAACTATCAGCATCACATCAAACTACTTGGGAGATCAACTTATACTGGTTTTGCTTATAAACTGTAAGAGAATCCAATTTAAGTTGATACCTCAAAGGAATTGGTTTATGTGCGCACGGGAACTGTGTAGGAGTCTATTTAGTGCATTTTTTGTGACTTCGCTCTTCAGTCCTATTGTGAACGAGTCTTAGGTAAATCGAATCGTCGTTATCTGTATAAAATTGAATGAATCTATGTAAATAAAGTTTGTACTTGGCTCTTAAGGATTTAAAGTCAGCTTAGGAACGTTATCATTGGTTATAGGGGAAACGTTTTTTTATGCAAGTGACTAAAGATCGCTTTTATACATTGCCGGGTGGTTAAAGCGTTAGCGGCCGTAAAAATAAGGTTGCTATCGCCACATCTGATGTATATTGAAGGCCTTTTCAGATTATTCGTGCGTGTATCATTGTAGTGACAGGTTGTCAGCCGGTCGCCTAAATTTGTAACAAACTCTCGAATCCCTTAGTTGCCTCTATGACACCCGCGGAAAAGAAACAAAGTGATGCTATTCTAAGCCGACATCACACAGCATCAAAAATAATCCAGCATCTGTTTGTTTTATAGTTTCGATCAATTACTTGCTACTTTATTTTCAAAGAAACAATCACTTCCAAATATAAATGCTTAGGACTGAAGCTAATTGAAAACTGAAAATGCTGTTCGCGAATAGCCTATGTGGTAAAGTTTATTGGGGCTTATTCAATAGCTTCTTTAAAAAAATTAAAATATCTATTTAATCTACGCGGCAAGCATATCGTTGGACGCCCTCCGGCCAGCTGAACCGATGACTTGTCGAGAGCGGCTGGTAGCGACTGGATGGCGAAAGCGGGAGATCGTGCATTGTCGCGTATCCTTGGGGAGGCCTTTGTCCAGCAGTGGACTGCTATAGGCTGATGTGATGTCATGAATTAAGCTACTTATACATACATTTATACTCACATTCACAAATCACATATTTATCCCTTGCAGGGTAGGCAGAGCGTCAACGTTCGTAAAATAACGTTCGATATTGCCACGTCTGACAAGTATTCAGGGCTTATTCAGATGATTATACATAGCTAATTATTAAATCGATCTTTAGTCACTTCATATAAATTCGTACTAAATGTGTGTTATAAACTTGTACAGATTATTAAAACAAAGAATGACTCCGTAATTTTAACTAGGTAATATCTAATGAAATTTCGACATATCTGATTACATTTCCAATTTAATTTGTGATATTTTAAAAGTGGTAATTGTAAAAGAGGTACAAATGTTGTATTATTCTAAACATAACTCCGTAGAAAGATTTTCTTACAAATATGAAGAGCACTTTGGTTTCCTATAAGCCATCACGATTTCAAAATGGCAACAAATATTTTTTGTTACAAGTTCGTATTAAAACCAGATTGCATACGAGATCCAATATATCCACGCTTAACGCATACGCAGCGCTAAAATAGCGCATCCTTAGGCACTCTAATTGATTCAAATGGATAGTACAACCAACAAGACAAGTATAATGACTTTTAATTGTAAGAACTTCAAGCGATCACTAGGCTGTGTCCGTAAGCTCGCTGAAACTGCGGATATTATTGCTCTTCAGGAGACGTGGTTATTACCGCATGAAATACCTACTCTGGGCGATGTGAGCACTGACTTCAGTTTCTGTGGTAAATCAGCTGTGGATCTGTCAAAAGGAATTTTGCGCGGGCGGCCGTACGGCGGTGTTGCGCTTTTGTGGAGAAACAGTAGGTTTAAAAGTGTAAACGTTATTCCTTGTATGAGTAATCGAATCACTGCTATTAAGGTGCGTGCGTCGGACCGGTCTTTCCTAGTGTTTTCTATTTATATGCCTACGGATTCGCCTGACAATCTATTAGAGTTTGTTCAATGTTTGAGTGAAATTGTATCAATTATCGAAAGTACGAATGTAGAATCAGTCTTTTTAATGGGTGATTATAATGCGCACCCTGGGGAATTATTTGGTAATGAACTTACTGTTTTTTGTACTGAACAAAATTGGACTTGTGTGGATATAAAAATGTTAGGATTAGATTCTGGTTCGCATTCTTTTGTGAGTGACTCCCACGGTAGTTTGAGGTGGCTCGATCACAGTGTGGTCACTGCGGCGGCCTTGAATTCTGTCCTATCAGTTAAAATACATTACGGCACATATTGGTCTGACCATTATCCCCTTGAGATCATATGTAACCTAACATCTTTCTCACCATCTACCGTGTTACCAAACAGTAATGAAATTAATAAGGTCTTATGGGGGGACAGGGACCACCATCAAATAGAAGCGTACACAAGATTTTGTAATGACAGATTTAGAAATGTGGACTTCCCATTAGAGTTGAATCAGTGTTGTGACAATATGTGCAGTAATGATAGCCCAGGGCACCTGCATGTCATTGACTCTCTATATAGCACCATCGTCACTACGCTACAGGAGGCCGCTGTCTTTACCTATGTTGGCCGTTCAGGTGCGGCCCGACCCATCCGCGGACGTCCAATAGCAGGCTGGAATAAATATGTACGGGACACTCACTGGGACGCTAGACAAAAGTTTTTGAACTGGGTTTGGTACGGTCGGCCAAAAACTGGTTATATTTACAATGAAATGCACGAATCCAGAAATTTGTTTAAATCAAAATTAAAATACTGTCAAAACAATCAGGAATTAATTAAAATGAACATTTTGGCCTCAAAACATAAAAATAAAGATTTTAAAGGATTTTGGCAGCAAACTAAGAAATTAGGCGCGAAAAGTAGTGTACCCGTGAGCGTTGACGGCTTTTGTGATCCAAAAGATATAGCCAATATGTTTAAAGGCTACTTTCAAGTGGAATCCCCGATTAACGGTAACCAGGTTCTGGATGCAGAGGCCGTGGTGACGGAGGTGCCAGACCGAGTCACAGCTAAGCAAGTCACTGAAATAATAAAGAGCATGGCTCGGGGTAAATCTCCCGGTCACGACGGCCTCAGCATTGAACATTTTAAGTACGGGGGGCCGCACTTGTCGAGATTGTTAGGGCTGCTGTATACTTTCAGCATTAGGCATTCCTATCTGCCGAGTATGCTGATGAGGACGGTGGTAGTGCCTATAGTCAAAAATAAGACAGAAATAAGAAATAAGAAATAAGAAATTTTATTTGCAAGCAAACATGGTACATATAAACAGATGGTATAGTTAAGAGAGATCATGCATGTTGCGCCAGCAGCTGGCATGCAAATTTTAAATTGAATTTACAATATTTATGTCCAGTATCTAAAAAATATACAAAAAAAAAATCAATGATAATAATATAAATTTAAAAATTAATAAACATGTCAATAAATTAGTATAAAAATAAAAATATAATATCATTCCATTTTAGTCATAAAATTAATAAATTCGTCTACACTATAAAAACAATTGTCTGTACATATTTTATACAATTTTGATTTGAACTGCTTTTTACAAAGATTTTTTATATGTTCAGGGATACAATTAAATATTTTAACACACATGTTAAAACTATTTCTTGCAAAACAAGTTGTGGAGTGCTGATGTACTACAAGTCGGTTAGGGTATCTCGTGGAATAACTGAATTTTTTTACTTTAAACAAATTTAGATTACACTTTACAAACATACATATTTCGAACACATACATTGCCGGTAGCGTCATTATTTTTAAATTAACAAAATGTTGTCTACAAGAGTCTCTTGGACCAAGACCACACATAGATCTTACACACTTCCTTTGTATGACGAAGACTCTCTCTATGTCAACCGAGTAACCCCACATCACTAACCCGTATCTTAGAGCTGAGCAAACGTACCCATGATATGCGGTCAAGGCTGTTTTCAGATCGGAAATCTTCTTAAGTCGAAAAAGAGCATATGTAAATCTATTGATTCTTTTGCACAACACATCGACTTGGTCCTTCCATGTGAGACGTGAATCAAGCGTTATACCCAGAAACTTTGTGACAGAGGACTCTTCTATTACGATATTGTTATATGAAACACATATTTTAAGGGGTGTTCTATTTTTATTGTAAAATTGTTGGAATGTGGTTTTGGTCAGGTTTACCCGTAGATTGTTACATTCCATCCACTCTATTATTTTTTTAACTGTCTCATTTATTTCTGTATTATAATTTACGTTTGGCTTATCTGAAATGACTATCGACAAGTCATCCGCGAACATAATGCACTGATGAGATGTTACGGCTGGCAGGTCATTTATATATAGTATAAATAAAAGCGGGCCTAAGATACTCCCTTGAGGAACGCCTACGTCGTTATTTTTAAATTCTGATTTATACTCTACATACTCTGAGCCCTCGTTAAAATTGTTCACTACAACACACTGAGACCTGTTAGACAAATAACTTTTTATTAAGTCACAAGCTGTACCTCGAATACCATACAGCTCAAGTTTCTCCAAAAGCAATTTGTGACTGACAAAATCAAACGCGCTGGTCATGTCAAAAAATACGGCCGCCACAGCCACCCGTTTGTCCATACACGTAGAGATTTCTCTAACAAGTTCAAAGCATGCTTGAGACGTGGACTTCCCTGTTAGGAAGCCAAACTGTTCTGATCTTATCACATTGAACTTATTAAAGAATGAAATTAGTCTTACATGTATGACCTTTTCCCATATTTTCGAGAGCACTGGTATGAGTGTGACAGGACGATAATTTTTCATGACATCACGTTCCCCCTTTTTAAATAAAGGCTTCACAACTGAAACTTTGAAAGTCGCCGGAAATACACCTGAAGTTATGGACAAATTTACCATATACGCAAGCAAAGGTGCCAACTCAACTGCGCATGCCTTAATCACCTTAGTGCTCAAATCATCGTATCCAGTACATTTGGTGTCATTCAGCGATTTTATAATTTTAATAATTTCATTTTCATCTGTAGGTAAAAAATATATACTAGAGTCATTTTTATTAATTAATTTTAAATCGTATTTGATCGTTTTAGTCTCATTTTTATTTGTCAAACCGATATAATAATTATTAAAGAATGTCGCAATTTTAGAAGGGTCACTTATTTTTAAATTTTCAACAGTAATATTCTCAATTATTTGTTTATTAATATTATTGTTATCTTTACTATTTATTAGATTCCAGGTTGCTCTACCTTTATTTTTAGCCGCGTGTATATATTTACCGTTGTGAATTTTTTGTGCTGTATGTATACACTTTTTTAGTAATTTATTATATTTTTTATATATCTTCTTGGCTATTTTATTTTTACGTGTATATTGTGACATTCGTAATTGTCTTTTCCTGAAACATGACCTCTTTAGGCCTTTTGATAGCCACTTCAGCTGTGCGTTTGGTTTATTACTAATTTTTATTTTTGATTTAGGGAAACATAAGTTATAAAGGAGCTGTAACTCCTCATGGACTGCAGTAAAAACGTTCTGGGTGTTATTTTCTTGGAGAAATTCAGACCACGGGTATTTTCCTACATAATATTTAAACTTATTTATGTTATCTGAGTGTAAATCCCTTTTGGTTTCATACCATTCTCTCCTAGTTTTTACTCTTTTCTTTATTGGCACAGTTAAAACCTGAGCGGTGTTGTGGTCAGATAAACCCAAAGGCAACGTCTCTCCTACAGCAGCCTTAATATTGCTCGCGAAATGGTCAATGCAGGTTTTTATACGTGTTGGGTCCTTCATATGTAGTTGTATATTGTGACTTTCCAGCGCCTCCGTAAGTTGTCTAGATTTTTTTGTTGCTACTAAAGTGTCAATATTCCAGTCCCCTGTTAAAATTACGCGTTTCCTCGTGGTTTTTTTAATACTATTTAATAAATCGTCTAATTTATCAAAAAAAATCTTAGGTGATCCTTCTGGGATCCGATAGATACAAATTAAAATTATGTTATAGGTAATTAATTCCAATCCGCAGCATTCAAAATGTAACTCGACTCCCATATCTTTAACAAATGGTAACTCCCTGACCTCCATATCATGGTTATGAAAAATACCTATGCCCCCACGTGCTTTGTACTTTCTGCAAAATGATGTTCCTAGTTTATAGCCTGACATAATCATGTTACTTTCGTGATGTCTAGGTATAAATGTTTCCGTTAGGCAAATTAAATCCATCGATATTTTATTCCTTTCATACAATCCACACATAGTCATATCCAAAAGATCCCTCTTACTTAAAAAACCGTTTATGTTTTGATGCATGATTTTTAGTACATCGTTATTGTTACTCATAAAAAATGCTTAGAATCAAAAGAGCGTTCCTGAGAGATTATATCTGTGTTTTGCTCAGTTTCCTTGGTATCACAATTATAATTAATTATACTAAATATCAACTCACAAATGTCTTTGCAAATAATTTTAAATGCTCTATTATTTATATGGCCACTTAGAGGCTCGAAAAATGATGGTGTATATTTAATCCTACAATTGGTGTCAATAACATATGCATATTCGTGCTCCAAATTGTCTCTATACAATAAGTTATTGAAAATTTCAACTCTCTGGTTATATCTTAAATTACTCGATTTGCAGTTATAATTCGGTAGACAAAAAATTAAATTGGTGTGTTGTATAGGTGTTAGTTGTTGCCTAATGTAGTCTACCAGATCTTGATAATTACAGTGAGTCCGCAGGTCATTCTCTCCTACGAAAATGATGCAAAAATCTTCCATAGTGTAGTCTTTAATCTTGTTATCCATTTCATCCAACAATTGATAAAGGCCTCCTCCTGGTACAAGAAAGTGGCATAAGATTGCATTTGGTAATTCCGACTCCATTGTCTGCAAAACCTTGTTCTTACGATCGGTACTCAAAATGCATATTTTGTTTTTTCGATTCTTGTCAAAGCGAAATTTCTCGTTACATTCCAGATCTTGATACTCATATCTAGTATTATTTGCGATAGGGGATTGGTTTGTTAACATGGTTTTTGACGTTGCAGAGGTGTTCCGAGGGGTCGATGCGAAGTGTGGGATGAGATCTCGTTTATTTAAAGCGCTGGTTTTCGTCATTGCATTTTCCTTTTTGGTTTTAGATTTACACGTTGAAATAGGTGTGCATATTCTGTTCAATCTATCTACTTTAGATTTATAATGCAAAACCTGTTTTTTAAGTTCTGCATTCTCAATCAAGTATTTATCTATTAACTTATTTGCCGCTTTCAGTTTCGCATTAGTCTCAGACAACTTTTTCTTTAATTCTATTAATTTTTCATGCGAAAAAAGGTTGTCATTCAATTCCGGACAGCTTCTATTTGCCTGGGTAAAAGATTTGAAATCGGAGCTATCAAAGGAAGTATTATTTGTAGAGTCAGTCTCGTTTGTAGACAACGAATCGAAGGAATTGAAAACTGGCACGTTTACACATATTTTACTCGCTCCTGAAATGTCGTCTGCATTTACATCTCCTGCCGTCAAATGAAAGTGTTGCCCCGATGGCCCCGATGTTAGAGGTGATATTCTAGAAGTACTGGCAGTAGATTGGTTTGTGCGACTGGGAATGTGGTATTCTGCCTGTTTTGGCTGTATTGTTTGCATCTCGATGGGCTGAACAGGTGTGGGCTTTGTACTTACTGGGTTAGAGCGGGACGAGTGTTTGTCATCTTTCATTGCGGTCATAGAGCCTTTTCTTTTTTGTTGAGGTCTTACATCAGTCCGTATCCTACAGCAAACATTACACCTCCAAGTGAGACGCCGATCATTGTTTCTGTCTTGTCTCATATAATTGTATCGTTCTATTGTCACTCTTGCACATGTTAGATGGAACGTTTTCGTGCAAGTGCAACAGGTGAGAAAGTTGAACTTTTCTACCTTTTTACTACACTTACAGCAGGGTTTCAAAGTTGGCGCCATTTTTGATAGTAGCTCCCTCTGTTAGATGATTATTGTACTACGCAGCTGAGTGATGTACGTAAGTTCCACACTGATAGCAAGGCTATTACAATCAATGCGACTGTATACCTTCAAGCAAGTAGTTACGCACTTTATTCATAGATGGCGCTCAATCATTAAGTTCACAAATAAAGACACAGATGTCGTTGTGCTACATAAATCGCAGCATACCTTGTGGACAGCTGATTGGTGATCATGCGCTTTGTTTACATTCCGTTCTTTCGAATTCAAATAATTCAACGTACATACCGCAACAAAAATGCCAGTTTTTGTGTATTGAAGGATATTCCACAAAATGTTTTCATCAATATGGTCACTTTTTGTAATAAAGAATAGTTCTGTGCACTGTTTCTGTACGGATATGTTTAAAATTGTATTTTATCTCACAACTTGAGTCACATCATGATCATAGTTGATAATTCACTCAATTACGATGGAATTTTTCCACAAACACTTGTACACGGTAGTTATCAAATATAGAATCGATTTTACTACACATTATTTATTTTACTGAACTTTTGTTATTATTACTCATAAGAATTTACGTAGACGATGTTACTGTGGCGTAAGTGGCGCCCTCTTGTCAGGCGATACGTCTGACAAAAGCAACTACCGACCGATCTCCTTAGCTACCACCGCAGCCAAAGTTCTTGACAGCCTGCTTGAGAGACAACTTAAAAAACATCTTGAGCTGCATGACGCTCAATTCGGCTTTAGATCAGGCTTATCTACAGAAGCCGCCATTTTGTCTCTTAAGCGGACTGTCGGGTACTACACCGACAGACATACTCCCATATATGCAGCTTTCTTGGATCTGTCCAAGGCATTTGACCTGGTAAATTATGATATCCTCTGGCGAAAGCTAAAAGAGACAGGAATGCCAAGCGCTTTGATCAATGTTTTCAAATATTGGTATGATCATCAAGTCAACCAGGTTAAGTGGCTTGGACAGCTCTCTGATGAGTACAGATTGAAGTGTGGAGTAAGGCAGGGTGGTTTAACGTCTCCTTCACTCTTTAATCTGTATATAAACCAGCTGATTGTTGAGCTGAGCAACACCGGTGTCGGCTGTTCTATTGATGGTCATATTATCAATAGTATCAGTTATGCAGATGACATGGTGTTGCTTAGCCCATCAATCGCTGCACTCAGGAGGTTGCTTAGTATTTGTGAAGAGTATACAGCCACACACGGCCTCCTGTATAATGTAAAAAAAAGTGAGCTCTTGGTCTTTCAGGCCAAGGGCCGCAAGCCGGAAGTAACTCCTGTGCTGCTTAACGGAGTTGCTCTTAACCGCGTGAAGCAGTTTAAGTACCTCGGTCACGTTGTCACCGAGGACTTGAAAGACGATGGTGATATAGAAAGGGAGAGAAGGGCGATGGCGGTCCGCTGTAATATGTTGGCTCGCAGGTTTGCACGGTGCAGTACAGATGTAAAGATTACTCTTTTTAAAGCCTACTGCCAAACTCTTTATACGTGCAACCTGTGGGTCAACTATACCCAGCGGGCCATCAACGACCTTCGCGTACAGTATAACAATGCCTTCAGGGTGTTGTTGGGGCTCCCACGCTTCTGTAGCGCATCTGCTATGTTTGCGCACGCACATACAGACGGTTTTCACACAGTGTTGCGGCGTCGCATTGCGTCTCTCCAGTACAGAGTGCGTGGGAGCACCAATACCATCCTGAAGGTGTTTGATTGTAAGCCTGATTGCCCTATGCAGAGGCACTGGACCCAGGCTCATATGCAGGTACCTGGTGTTCCAGTGGGTAGATACCTAAATTAAGTATGTAATAATTCCCCTTTTTAATTTATAATTTGAAAATTTAAATTTTTTATTCAAAGACATGTAATGCGAATTTTTATTTTATTATTATTTTATTTTATTTTTGACAGTGTAATGTATTGACTCTTTTGTATTGTAATGTTTAATGTTTTAAATTCTGTAAGTGACTTGAAATCTATGGACACAGTCCGAAATAAATGAATTTTTTTTTTTTTAACGCAGCGGTCTATCAGAACCATACTAAAAACGTCAATCCCCATACTAAAACCGCTATACCGTTGTCTACGCAGCTGCGTTATTTTGACGCAACTGCGTTATTTTTACGCAGCTGCGTCGACAGCGATTGAGCGGTTCTAGAATGAGAATTGAAATTTCTAGTATTAATCTGGCATTATGCGCTAAGTGTGAAAAAGGCCTTATTGATCTTGTTTCTATTTTTCATTTTTATGCGTGACGTCACCGTTTGAAATATTCCCTGTTTTTTTTCCATCCTGTATTTGTTGCTATAGCAACTTTTCAGAATGTACAGCACAAAAAACTGACATGAAATCCAGAAGTCACCCGACTCTCTTTTATAGTAAAAACTACATTCTGCCGATACAAAACCTTTAGCGTCGGCCATTTTCCCTGGATAATACTTTTCCCGCCTCAAAACATTTTTATACGTCTCTCGTTCGCTTTTGTTCTCCTCGCCCTACAAGATGGTCTCTGAACGATTCTAAAATAAATATATCTTTATTGTTTTTCCTTGTCTTCTTGTTACGGCAACACTTTGCCAAAATGGTTTTTTATTGTCATCGCTGTACGCAATATGGCGTCTAAATTTTTCCGCAAAGCCAATCAATTCATCATCATTATATTATTATATTTCTTCAACCAGAAAAAAAAATTTCTTTTTATGTAAATATGTTCAGAATAATATGACAATGCCCTTAAAAAAATTCACAGCATAAATCGCTTGAATATCGAATCACAGTGACATAGTATGCTAACTATCTTATTCTCAAGTTGTCATTTGCTTGTATTTAAAGCAAATCAAACACAGTTTTTTGTAGAATCAGTCCTTTGAGAAACATCAAACATTGAATAAAGGTTAGTTTAAACTATCTGCGAAGCGAGAATACTTACAAAAAGAATTATTTATTCGAATAGTATCAACACGAATGTAATGCATTTGATTTCCAATTTGATAAGGATAAAATTTCAAATAAAAAACCGTGTGTATAAATGCCTCTGTTAAGGTCAATAGAGACTATTAAGAGTAGGTAGATGGAAATTTATAATTTTTAATTTAATTTTAAATGTCGTTTGTTTTGCAAAGTATCTAAAAACATATCAAACAGACAGAAAATAGCATATCAGAAAAAATAAGTGAAATTGAATTTAAAATTCAAATTTGTAAGTATTATTATAGTTTAGGAAATATAATTTGAGCCGATTTGACTACAAAACATGAAGGCCAATCAGCTCAAATTATATTACCTAAGCTATACCAACAGATTTTTACCAAAATTATACCTAATTCATTAGGGACCTTCTGTTTCGCATCACGTCTACCTACTCTATGTTCACATATCCGCAAACCAGCGCGTATCAACGGAATATCACTGTCATTTAGTTACAACAGACTGATTTGATACATATTATGTAGATAATTTAGGTAAATAATATTCGTTTAAGATGTGATTTGTTACTATAAAGTTGAATAAAACTAAACTCAAAGAGTTCACCAGCTGTTGACTTTATTTTGAACGAGATTAAAGGTTGTCTTGAAAAAAAATCTTGGCGTTTTATTTATGAGAAAAATCTGAATTATTTTAAGAGAAATATTTATAAATTTGTAATATGAGTTGGTTGAAACTTGAACTTCGAAAGGCATATTTATAGTTAAAGAAAAAAAATGCAATTTGATGTGTTACGCGGGTGTGATTC
The DNA here is from genome assembly GCA_029255805.1 of Keiferia lycopersicella. Lineage (NCBI taxonomy): Eukaryota > Metazoa > Arthropoda > Insecta > Lepidoptera > Gelechiidae > Keiferia > Keiferia lycopersicella. The sequence goes on from JARACZ010000003.1 coordinate 18,686,550, forward strand.
AAGCTTAAAATTGAAAACTTTGCATACACATGAAAATATTTTCGTTTGTTTCTGCAGTTATTGAGTTCTACACAAAATAACCTTACAAAGGTCATAATTCTGTAAAAATATTTGATGGGGTGACCAGAGACTAGACTATGAAACTAAACAACTTCCCGTCGGGACAAGGGTGAAAAATAATTGACCAATAATTTGTGGACCTGGCTGGCCAACACACTTTGTATGGAAAGCAATTTTTTTCATATTACGAACTATGTTTCTTGGTAAAAAAAATTCTTCTTTCGGACTATGTTCTTTTGAAAAAGTTATTATTGTTTTATGTCTTGGTTCACACCTTAAAATACTTGCACTGAATTTAAAATGACCTCATATCATACATTAAAAAATTTGCTACTTTACATTCACACACAGCATGATACATTCTTAGGCTCATATTTAGTTTGGATAGGGCTATATAGCTCATTCGGTCATTAATATGGTGCCGCGACCAGAGTAGCTATTAGTGCGCGCCCGTAGGTCCGTGTATCGAGCATAAAGGTCAAGTTACGCTGGTCGTGATACTATCTGAGCGAATGAAGTATATTTTACAGGCATAACTGACCACAAACACATACAATGTAAGTTATCACACGCCGCAGACTTATTAACATAATATACAGAATAGCCGAGTATGAACTGGGAATAAATATTATGGTAAATGGAGTGAAACCTTCAAACATAAGTAATAAAAAGTTTATTGAAAGTGAAACATAATACACAAAGGTGCATCAAATAAATATAAATATAAACATCATTCGCAACCACATAGTATAATGCAACCTTTGGGGTAGCTGTATTTATTTCTATGGACATTTTCACATCTCATCTGCAGTGCCGTGTGATGCCGGCTTAGTGCCGTGTGATGCCGGCTTAGAATAGCATCACCCCACACCCTTCCCGCGGGTGTCGTAAGAGGCGACTAAGGGACTCGAGAGTGTTGGTGTATTACAATTTTTAGGCGACAGGCTGACAACCTGTCACTATAGTGATACACATGTTTTTTGAAACCACCTTGGAAAACAATCCTCAAAAATGTCAGACGTGGCAATAGCGACCGTATTATTACGGCCGTTAACGCTCTGCCTACCCCGCAAGGGATAAAGGCGTGATATATGTATGTATGTATGTATCTGCAGAGATAGGACTTAAATTCAAAACACAGAAACATTGTGGAATATTGCTGTGTCTAAGATTTTTTGCACATGAATAATGTCGTTCTTGAATACAATCTTAGGGCCTTACCATAAAAACGTTAGACGCGAGTCGAACGCGTGTATAAATTAAAATTTCTTACAAAAAAAAAACGCTAGGCACGCGTTACACGTCTACCTTTTTTGTGGTAAGGCTCGTATTTACAGGATTTGTTATATTTCCCACTATCTAAAGTTGCATGTAACTGAACTATAATAAAGTCTTGATAAAGCAAGGAGGCGTAGCTGCGTGGTATCCCATCACTTTCCAATGATATATCAGTATGCGTGTCACCAATTTCAGCTTCACTTAATTCGTCTTGGGCTCCATCTACGTTTCACCACTAGTTACACAAATGAGTGTATGACCCGAAAAGCACACTATACGAAGACTGTATGCAGACAAAAGTTTAAGGAAATCCGTTGCAGGCTCTAAATAATTAACTTGCATGCAATTCTGCGAACAATAAAGTGGCTGGCGGATTCTCAAGACGGCAGTGCAGGGGTTGGAATTGTGGGTAAGTTATTGGGGCTATGAGACGGGTTGGATACTTGGGAAAAATAAACGGGGTAAAAAATATTTGTAATAAAAATATTACTGCAAAAATTTTAAGGGCTGAACCAGTCCATGAAACTGAACAACCTTCTCCATGAAACATAGGTCGAAATATGAAAGAAAGTTTTGGAACTCCCATACAAATTTTAGCAGCCGAGCGACTCAAGTCAACTGTATGGGAGCTCAAATATTTTTTTCATATTTCGACTTATGTTTCCTGGGAAAAGTTTTTCAGTTTCGTGGGATGAATCACTCCTTAATTTATTTGCAGATAGTATTTTTACACCTTATACAGGCACTCAGGGGGAAGCCTTTGCTCAACAGTGAGATCTGATAGGCTAGTAGGTACTATTATGTACTACCATATATCACGCCTGTCTCCCTTACGGGGTAGGCAGAGCGCTAACGACCGTTGTCATTTTGTAATACATACATTACACAAAATATATTGAGGGCCCTTTCAGATGATCTATATAATAACTGAAGTAACAGGTTGTCACCGCTTTAAAGTTTATCGAAATTAACTTTTTTCGTAACGGATTAGCGAGTAACAAAGAAATTTTTTTCTAACGGTGCCCAGCTATGTATGTAATACACATCCAATACTACTATTATACTGTAACCGTTGTAGGTATACAATACAACTAAATAAGGTAAACGTATTAATCGTATAATAATACGTAAACATCAAGTAAAATAACGAAGGTAATATTGTTCTAAGATAACATTTTCTCACAAACACGTAACTATCAAGTACTAAACTACTCAAATCGGCAATTAAATTTAACAATCCTCTCAGCTGGAGCACAATGCAGGCGTATACGTCTTCAGTACGTCTTCAGTAAGCCTTGAGTACGTATTTAGTACGTCTGTAGTACGAAACAAGGCTAAAACGACTTGAGCACTAATTATTTCCAGCCAGATACAAAGACTTGGAATATAGGGCACCTTCACTCATTATTGTGCCGTCTCAGAGCAAATGACATGTGTCAGAGAGAACCAAACTACTAGATTCATACATACATACACACATCACGCTTTTATCAGAGCGTTAACGGCCGCAAGAATACGGTCGCCATCGCCACGTCCGACAAATATAGAGGGCCCTATCAGATGATTCGTGTATTACTATAGTGACAGGTTGTCAGCATGTCGCCTAAAGTTGTAATACACATGATACCCTCGAGTCCCTTATTTGCCTCTTACGACATCCGCGGGTAGGAATGGGGTGATGCACACCTGATTGGTTAGATTGACACACACCATGATAAAACTCACACAGTCACAATTGATCACAAAAGTCTAAATAAAAATGTAGAAGCTCAAAACAATGCAGACCTCTATTTTTGTCAAAGAGTAAGAGTGATTTTAAACATTTGAACTGTAAAAAGCGTGTTTTCGTATATTTTATACCTTTATACAAATAAACGTCTCTTTCCTGGGTAGGCAGTCGGTAACTATTCTCTTCCTCTTTCATCACTATTATTCCATATTCTTTCGCTTCCACTTCATTTATTTATTTTTACTTAATTCTTCTTAATCGTCCATTTGTCATCAGTGCATCATTACATTTAGTCTAAATTTTAGAGAGCACTTACTACGCTTACGACGAGTTTTTCGTGGCTTCATTCAATCATTTTATTGTGTTTAATCTGAAACATGACCTTACTCTACGAGCATTCTCTAATTGCGAGAATGTAACAAAACTAAAGTAAAACGTTCCCTCTGTAGCAAAGAGATATGGAAGGTCAAGAACGCAATTAAGGTTGACATTTTCTAAGTTATGTTACATAAATAGAAAGTAACGAAATTGGTATCAGCGAACCTACAAACAAATATTGTTCTGAAATAAAATAATTCGGTACATCTACGTAAGACATGGAAAAAACTTCCTTTTTCTTTGGATAGGCTGCGGAGCGCTAAAAGATCGTAGCGGTTTGTCAAATCCATACTAGCGTTTTTAGTATGGATTTTCAAACCCCTCAATCGCTTTTGACGCAGCGCTATCTCAGTGTCGTCCGTCGAGTGCAGTTTTAGTATGGGGAGTGACGTTTCTAGTATGGATCTGACAGACCGCTGCGATATTTATGCGCTCCGTCGTGCGTCAAGTGTAAGTGTGCGATCTGCCTTAAATGTTATCAAATCAGACTTACAAAATCACCAACTTTACTTCGTATTTATACTATGATAATATGTATAGAGTTCTGTTTAGAGGGTTATACCACTACTACAGAGAAAATTAGATACGATTACCTACGTATACTATGTTATTCACTTTACCAAGGTGGACCGCACACTTAACGCACGACGGAGCGCTAAAATATCGCAGCATTCTGTCAGATCCATACTAGAAACGTCACTCGACGAACGACATTGCATTGACATTTCTAGTATGGATCTAACAGACCGCTGCGATGTTTTAGCGCTCCATCGTTCGTTAAGTGTGCGATCCGCCTATACCTTTACTACGGCGTAGGAACAGAGAAAATCAGGTACGATTACCTACGTATACTATGTTATTTACTTTACTTAGTCAAAATCCAAACAAATACGTTTTAATACCTTCTACAAACATAAAAAAAGTTATTTTCAACCGGTTCACTTAGCGAAATGAATATTGTGATGGATTCTTCGCACACACGCCAGACTGAACTAATATTTGTATATGAAAGAAACTAATACTTGTGTACGGAGTCACACACATATGTCTTCCCTTGACAGATGGTACACGGTCTGGCGTAATGAAATTGCAAAAGAAAATTGAGAATCAAATATGAAAAAAAAATTGTCCTTTCATTGAATATTAAGTTTAGGAAATATAATTTGAACCGATTTGAGTTTTAAAGTCAAGTGAGTTTGACTTATTTTTTCTAAACTTTAATAATATCAAATATAGCCTTTGGCCGTTCTCACATTTAACGCAGCGTTAAAATAACGCATCCGTAACGCATTCATCCGTCAGATTTATACTAAAACGTCATTTCCCATGCTAAAATTCGCTTCTGACGCAGGTCCAACGCACGACGCAGCGGTAGTTCAGCGTTATCATTTAAGCGTGAAAAAGGCCTGCAGGCTACAAAGTTTTTAGATTGTGTCCCAACTAACGCGGAAATATTAATTATTCATACGATCCGGAACTTCGCAATCACGCGTGTATTTTTTGGAGATACATGTAGTGAATTGCACTTGTTTGTGCATTAATTAGTACTATTAGTACAGCACATCAACTTGTAGGTTTTACCTTAGGTGTTTAACCTGTTGTGGTTCTTCTTAAAACGTGTATTAAAACCAGTTTAAAATGATCCTTTTTGAGTAGTAAGTTGATATGCTGCTAACAGTACCTATTTTACCACCTACATTACATACTAACACAACAATATAAAACAGAAACTTTTACGAGCTGCTCCGCGCAATTTTATCCTTGTGAACTCCTCGTCATAATATTTGGAGTACGATTGAGAGATTTCTCAAATCCTTTAAGCTCCTACGCTAACGCCATTATGATTCATTTTTGCGCTTCTCGTAACGACAGCCGTCATGTCTCTACCTTATTACCAACTTAAATTTACCACTAAGCCACACAACATTCAACCTTAAGGTCGGGACAAAAAGGCGGTGTGATATGAACGGACTATTCGATGCTTTTCCACGAAAATGTACTCGGCAAAGCTTAGCGCGGCTCTGAAGCTAATGCGCTGGTGATCATGCCGGGTTTAAAACATGTAATCAGCATTTATTCTGTTTGCTGGGAGTGCGCTGGCCGTCGTATTGAGGATTTGGGAGGTCTGTCAGAGGTTTCTAAAATAATTAAAAGTCAAGAAGTCGTCAATAAAGATGAATACAGTGTAAAATTGACAAAATTTTCTTGGTAAGTATCTTAAAAAGCTCAGTCGTAGAATCGTTGAATCTGACACACAAATCACGCCTATATATATCCCTTTTGGGGTAAAATTACAATCGTTATCGCCACTTTTGACAAGTGTTTTGAGGGTCGTTTTAGATAAATCGTGTAGCACTATAGTGACAAGATGTGAGCCCGTCACCTAAAATTTCAATACACATGACATCCTGGAGTCCCTTAGTCGGTTCGTACGACATCCACGGGAAAGAAATGGGTGATGCTAGTCTAAGCCAGCATCACACGGCAAACGTAAAATTAGCACATCTTGAATATGACATCAAAGATTTAATTACGCTGGATGTTATATCTTATACAATGTGAAATAAACGCTGGTTTCCAAATCTTTAACTTTTTTGTATGATTGATACAATAAATTCTTGGAGAACAATATTTCAAGCAAGCATTTTCATAATTTCTTCACCTCAAGATCTGAATTTTGTTGCAAAATTATTTGGCAAGGAAGCTTTTCTCTTTGTTGAATGCATGTGGATAGTATTCCATACGGTTTCATCAAACAAATTCAAACGCACTCGAAGTCTTGAAGTCTGAGCTCCGAACTTGCGGCTCGCTCTACCGCTAACTTAACCAGGGCCGAACTAGGTATTTCCCTGCCAAAAAAGTCCATTACTGGGCAGGTTTTGTCTTCGTAAGTACAGTAGCTTACAGTTTGGCGGTCAAAGACTCCCCTAGGAAGCCTGTCTAGTATTTTAAGGAAGAACTCTATTCCAGTTTCATGCGGCGTGAAATACCATGTCGGTATTTCAGTTTAATTGATAATTTCTGACCATCAAAAAGATAGATGTAAAATTTACTACTTTGAATAAATAATTTTAGTTTGAGTTTGAGTTTGGCTAGAACGTGCGGCTGGCGGGCCCTCCACCGAGATTTTACCTCTTTTTCTGTAGTGTGGGAACCAATTTCATTTGCCATCTCGTATGATCTTTACTAAGTTTAGGCCTCAACTAAATGATCCCTAGATGAGACCCTGGCAAAGATCTCAGGCGCCATTGAGAAGTTGGCTAGAACCGGTGCCGCTGGCGGGCTCTCCACCAAGTTTTCACCTGACTCTTTTTCTGTATTGTGTCATAGGCATGTGAGCATCATTTCAAATTAAGCTTTAACAATGTCATTTGCCTAAGGGTCTTAAATAGCAGTGTGGTGCTGGCTTAGAATATCATCACCTCATTTCTACCTGTCGATGTCGTAAAAGACGACTAAGGGATGAATCCATGGAACGGGCAGCAGCTTTTTCTGTGAATGTCTACGAAATCTTGCAATGCGCTCGCCAATTCTTCTGCCAAGCGTGGTGATTTGGCAATGCCCCCAATTTGGACATCGGTCCAGCAGTGGATGTTGTGGGTGTAGAAGTAATAAAAGTAGGGTCTTTCTTAGGTAAGGCCCTAACTAAATGGTCCCTTGATGAGGCCCTGGCCAAGATCTCAGGCGCCATTGAGAAGTTGGCTAGAACCGGTGCGGCTGGCGGGCTCTCCACCAAGTTTTCGCTGAATGGGTTTTGTTCACGTTCCCATTGTTTACGATACTCTAAAGGCAGAATTAATTTATAATGCTGTGTTAGTTAGCTTCCTGGCATGTCGCGCCGCTTTCGGGGATTGTCTCCTAATTTATTTTGTGCTTTTTAATGAATTTGTGACTCTACTGGAAATGTTTGTTTAGTCTGCGAGTGGCTTTCGGCGGAAATGGTATTGAATTTTTGGAATGAGCTCTTAGGAAGACATTGTGTACGTAAATAATCAATACACAAAGAGCGACTTCATTTTTATACTAGGTACCTATTCATGACACAATCAGGAACTCGGAAACGATTTTCAAAAAATCTTTTTAATCACGGGGTTTCACAGTTGGTAAAATATCGGGAAGGCCCATCTTCAGTAGGAGACTGTTTTGGCTGTTAAGGAGTCCGTTATCATTGTCGATAAATTATTGTATCGCTCATTTTTAGGAATTTCCTTTCAATCATCATCATTGGCCTGACACGTCTGTGACAGACGATTTAATCAGTGTCTGAGGCAAGACTTTTCGTGGCTATATAAGCCAATGCGGGAGCGGCATGACTTTCCGCACGCTCTACAAGTGAATGTGGTATTATAGATAATATGGTGACGCAAAATAAACAGGCCGAGCGAGTTCTACCTCACCAGGTACCTTACCTTCTTCATTATTTAAGAGCTATGCTCTTGTCGATGGAGCAACCGCCATTCGTTCCTTTTCTCCGCCAGTGACTTCGCCTCTTGATACGATACCTACGGCGCATCGCACATTTGACGCACGACGGAATGATAAAACAGCGTAGTGGTCTGTCAGATCCATACTAGAAATGTTAATCCCCATACTAAAACCGCTCAATCGCTGTTGACGCAGCGCTATCGCAGTTTTATCCGTTGAGTGCGGTTTTAGTATGTGGAGTGATGTTTCTAGTATGGATCAGACCGCTGCGATATTTTAGCGCTCCATTGTGCGTCAAGTGTGCGATCCGCCTACCAAGTAATCTAAAACTGTGTTAGCGACAGACAAAGTTTTGGCATAAACAGTAGTAACCGGCTAAGCCGACCCACATATCCGATTAATTATGAAATTAATTGTTGATTTGCAAACCTTGTTGATTGCTGGTAATGTGAAGGGGGGCAAAATGAGGGGGGGCATCAGCAAAAGTGGGGGGACATCAGCAAATGTTCGGGTACCGTCAGCAAATGGAATTAAAATGGCCGTGATTGGACACCAACTGATGGCAAATATTGTTAGTAAACACGCCGATTGTGTGGCTTTTGCAGCCGTTTCAATTGTTAGACTTGTGAATACAGGGTAAATTACTGATTTATGGCTGTTTGGATAGCTTAAAATTTTATGGACTGACAAAACTTTATGTTGAACTTATATAGTCTGAGAAATATAATTTTAGCAGATTCGAACGACATTGAGCAGAAGAACATCCAGCAATCGTTTAGAGATAACAATTATGGGCTCAAATTATATTTCCTAAACTATACGGCCTCTATCGCACTTCAGCGCTAAAATGACGCTGCGCTAACGTATGCGCCTGTCAGATCCATACTAGAAACCGCTCTCAACGCAGGTCCAACGCACGACGCTGTCTTACACACGGTTTACTAAAATTGTTTGCCAGTGGCGCAATGCTTTAGTGACTTAACTCACTAACAAAATTTATTAGTAAACCGATTAACCGCGCTTCTACTAAAGAAAAATTAAAAATAAGAACTATACTTTATTCGCTTACATAGTGTCACGACCAGCGTAACTGTCAGTACGCGCTGTACTTGGGTTTGGAGCATTGAGGTCAAGTTACGCTGGTCGCGACACTATCTAGGTGATTGAGCTGTACTAAAAACAGGGCAAGGAAACGGGGAAGTTTATATTAAAGCTGTATTGACATTAACGAAGTGGAGCACGATATAATTTAATCAGGACACTTGGAGTCTGCAGCTCTCAGATCGAAGCGCTTCTGGCAAATACTCCCGAAGAGGATTACGGCTAAGAAGCGAACTATTCTGAGCAGTAATATTACTGCTCTTGTATGTGCTAGTGCTAGGAAATGAAAGACGAGATAGATCGAAAATGAAAATAATTTGTTTACAGCTCTGAATTTCATCCAAAATTCATTATTTTGTAACTTATATAAATACTACAGTACTATTTTTTATTCTGTGGTACTTACTTTGCCGGCTCGACGACCCAAAGTCTTGTCTTGGTCTCAGATTCTGTGATACTGCTCCCCAATTTTCAAAACAACTGGCCTGTTCCACACGGCGCAGCGCTAAAATAACGTGATGATGATGATCTTTCCGACCGATTTCGGCCATGGCGACCACTTTGACTCCTAATCAGATCGGCGCTGATGCGCCCGGAGATGGCTATTGTAGCCAATTTTGGCAGTAAACTCTCGTGCACAGTTTGGACACGTGAGTTTGCCATTTACATAATTATAGTTAATGGCGACGGGTGGACGGGCCTTGAGCTCATCGCGCTTAGCGTCGAGGTCTGCTTTACGCTGTTCCTCAAACTCGCGAACTTGCCTCTTAACCATCCCGCGCCATTCGGGGCGCTGTGCTGCCAGACCCTCCCATTGAGTGGGCTCAATGTTGCATCTTTTCATGTGTCGTTTCTGAACATCTTTATATCTGAGGAGTTGTCCGCCATGCTTTCGCTTGCCCTCCTCTAGCTCAGAATAAAAGATGCGCTTCGCCACTCTCTCCTCCGACATCCGGGATACATGACCGCACCACCGAAGCTGACGACGCATTAGATAGGCCTCAATGCCACCAACATTGGCTCGTCTCAGAACTTCGGTATTGCGCACTCGGTCGGACCATCTGATTTTCATGATGGTGCGAAGGCATTTTAGGTGGAAGCGATCCAGAGTGCGTATGTGGTGACGATACACACACCAAGTCTCGGAGGAGTATAGAAGGTTTGGCAGCACAATCGCCATATACACAGAGATTTTTGTGGCTAGCTTTAGGTCGTGCGAGCAGAAAACCTTGGAACACAACTTCCCAAATGCTGCAGCTGCAGCACTGATTCTGCTGTTGATCTCAGCATCAAGGTTACACATAGATGTTATAGTGTTCCCCAGATAGCGAAACTTATCAACCTGTTTCAGCATATCCTCACCAAGCATAATCGCCAGTGTCTCGCGACCATGTGAGTCTAAGGACATCACTTCCGTCTTTTTGACACTGATCTTCAGGCCGAATTTACAGCATGCTTGGTGAAAAACGGACATAAGCTGTTGCAGGCCGTCTGGGGATTCTGCAAGAAAGCACAAGTCATCAGCATACATGATCTCAGTAATCAATGCATACGAGACCTTAGTGCGCGCCTTAAGTCTAGCCAAGTTAAAAAGACTGCCATCTGTGCGGAAACGGATGCGGACTCCTTGGGAAACAGTATTAAGGACTTCTTTGACTACAACTGCAAAGTACAAGGCGAACAGTGTGGGCGCTAGAACACACCCTTGTTTCACCCCACAGGTGACGGGGAAGAAATCAGACTGTTCACCGTCTACGGCGACGCAGCACTGCATGTCGTCATGCAGGAGTCTTAGGAGTCGCACATATTTTTCTGTGCACCCTAACTTTCCTAGCACCATCCAGAGAGCTTCGCGAGGTACACTGTCGAATGCTTTCTCCAAATCAACAAAGCAGAGGTACAACTGGCGACCTTGTTCTCTACTTTTTTCTTGTAGTTGACGCACCGAGAAAATAGCTTCACATGTACCTTGATCAGGTCGGAAGCCGAACTAGGTTTCGGGCAGAATTTTGTTCCGACAAATCTTTGAGGCGGTTCAGTAAAACTCTGGCAAAGACTTTTCCAGGGACTGACAGCAATGATAAGAGTTACAGTCAGAACGGTCACCCTTGTTCTTGTAGAGGGCACAAATGCGAGACACTTTGAAGTCCTCAGGGACCCTCACCTCCTCCCACATTCGAACGAAAAGTTTCCATACCGACGTGTGCAACTCCGTACCACCATATTTAAGTAGTTCACCCGGTATAAGGTCAATGCCAACCGCCCGGTTATTATGCTGCTGTCTGATGGCAGTAACAACCTCGTCACATGACAGGGGCTCGTCCAGCTCCGTGGCTAACGGGAGTTGAGGCAATAAACTGATATTATGCAGATCAGCTAATCGATCTACGTTGAGCAAGTTGTGAAAATACTCAGCCCAACGTTTAAGTACATCCTCCTTGCTGGTCAGGAGGTGCATACCGTCTAAAGACCTTAAAGGTACTTTTGCACGGTGGGACGCACCAATCAGCTTACGCACTTCACAGTAAAACTCACCAAGCTGGTTTGTATCGGCGAGCCACTGCACTTGACAAGCCTTGTCCTGCCACCACTTGTCTTTTATTTGTCGAGACAGCCTGCGTAATTCTTGATCACTCTCTTTGACCACCGCAACACTTCCACTTCTTCGATTATGCTGTCGCAGGAGCTGTCGATGTTTGTCGAATGCTGCTTGAAGAGCCTCGCTATTGTCATCGAACCAGTCTTCACTATGTCGGTCTTTCGTACCCAAAGTAGCAGAAGCGGTTTCTATGAGATGACATGACAAAGCTCCCCAAGCAGCACTGACATCATCTGTCTCAGTTATTGGCGACGGCTTTTCAGATAAGGCTTCAGCATATTTCACCCTAACCTCGCGATCTTTCAGCCTATCCACGTTTAAACACGCAGGCTTCTTCACTGCGGATCTGCGAGGTCGACGGAGGCGGAGTCGTAGCTTCGTGACAATTAGTCGATGGTCAGTCCAACAGTGAGCACCGCGCATGACGCGGGTGACTTGAACTTGACCGATGTCTCGTTGCCGAATAATAGCAAAGTCGATCAAATGCCAGTGTTTGGAACGCGGGTGCATCCACGTTGTCTTGTGCTTAGCGGCAAGTCTGAACATAGTATTCGATATCGCTAGATCGTATTGAGCACAAAGACCGAGCAGTAACAGACCATTGCTGTTCATGTTGCCAACTCCGTGTCGTCCCAGAACTCCAGGCCAAGCCTCGTAGTGCCGTCCAACCCTGGCATTGAAATCGCCTAGCAACAAGATCTGCTCTCTGGCGTTTATGCTATCAAGGCATTGAGTTAACTCCTCGTAAAATTTGTCCTTAATGTCATCAGACTTGTCTAACGTTGGAGCATAGACACTGATGACATTAAGGTAATTGTCTGTATCGAGGTGAAGGCGCAGTGTGGTAACGCGGTCCGAGATGTGAACAGGACACTCTTCAAGACGCTTTACTAGGTGATTTTTGATGGCAAATCCTACTCCTGAACTTCGAGGCTCGTTGAACGACTTGGTATCCCACACGAAAAGAAGAAGAAGAAAGTGTAACCACCTCCATCTTCCACCAGTTCTCCTTCATCAGCAAGGTGTGTTTCACTGAGCGCAGCCACATCCACGTTGTAGCGATGAAGTTTTTGAGCTACGATGGCGGTTTTGCGTTCAGGACAGGAGTTGCCATCTCGATCAATGAGAGTTCTCACGTTCCACGCGCCAAATGTCATGACAGATGGTTTCATGGTATTTTTATTTTTCTTGTTACGTCGACCACGAGTTAAATGATGCGGTGGCAGCCGTGGTTACTACCACCTTCCAGGTAGGGACGAGCACTTTTTTAGGGCACATTTTCTAGCCCCCACCTCGGCTGGGCGAGAAAAGCAGTGCCTCCCTTAAAAGGGCTGCTTTGTCATCCCAGGTGCTGCCGAATTCGCATTGTCGTCCCGATTTGCAATGCAAAAGCGACCACGGCATGTACTCACGCCCCTAGAACCGCCTATGTGCAGGAATCAGACAAAGCCCAGCTTGCACCACGCCAGACCTCTCTACCTCAACCCATCGCCACAGGACTTTGCGTCATCGGAGTCCATTATTCAGAAGCGGTCAGTTGCGCAGGATATATTTCGGTGCGCAGACGTTCGCGCAAACGCAGGCGCACGCACTTAGTCCTCGCCCTCCTTGATTCAGTGGAACGGAAAACCGCTACGACTGAAGGAGAGGTCAGACGCAGTGTCTGGCCGACAGTAACTACCCGCGCCCTCTACCGTCGCCCTAGGCCATCCACATTGCCTTGCTGAGTCGCCGAGTCCGCCAAGCCCTTGTGCATATCTGCATTGGGTTGCCATTCTCGCCGAAACAGACTTTTTATTTGTTAAGCAGGAGGGAACTGCTTGCTCGGGAAGCCGGGGTCGCATACCCGTATACCACATCACAGTCCTCGATCCAAAGGCTGAGATGAGTACCCCTGACCACAGTATGACCACTGAAATAACGTAACGTTCTGTCAGATCCATACTAGAAATTTCAATTCCCATACTAAAACCGCTCAACCGCTGTCAACACAGCTGGGCATTTCTACGGCAGGAGTAAATTTTCCTCACCTCCGTGTGCAATTTTATTTTTAACATTTTATGGACTTTACTATACTGAAAAAATAGGAAAAAGAAATATAAATATATTGATGTTTATTTGCCATAATTTGCTTTAGTAGATTCTGAAATAATTCAATTTTAATTTCGAGTGTTCACGGAGTTGAGAAATGTGTTCACGGAGTTGAGAGTGCACGTTTGTTTTAAGGTTTTCATGCACTCATTCAAAGTGATTTATTGTTTTTTAAATGAATAAACAAAGTAAGATAAATTTCTCCCCATTTCCACTTGCAGATTCTGAAATAATAGAATTTGAATTTTGACTGTTCACGGAGTTTAGAAATTTGATCACGGAGCTGAGAATTTTTAAAGTATTATTGTATTAAATATCAGCCGATGGTGCAAAAGTTTAAATTCTTTGTTAATTCTGTATTTGTATTTTTTTAAGACAGTTGTGCGTGAAAATGATTTCTGATTTGGTGCTTGTGGATTGCTTTCATCAGTACTACCGTCACAATTTTTGGTCATTCTAGATCTGAGTCTTTGACTAATGGAAGATTTAGGCGTACCAGTTAATTTTAATGAAATAGGACTTGAACATCAGGAGGAGTCTGGTGCTGAGGAACAATCAGGAGTACGAGAAATATCCGAACAAGTGGGTCATGCTGTACCAAGCAATACACTTTGAGAAGACATCATTGGTAAATTCACCAAAGGTGCAGTTGGTGACTGAGGTGGAGACAACGTTGTATTTGGAGCATCCGAAATCACTTGTGAGTTTGGTATGGACGCAATTCGTGATTGAGATGGAGATATCGTTATATTTAGCGCGTTAAACATCACTCGCGAGTTCAATATAGATGCAGTTGGTGACTCAAGCTGAGATGCAGTGGGGCTTGGAGCTTTTTATAGTATTTGAAGAAACAGCAGGCGATTATGCCAATGGGTGTATAATTAGTCTACTTTCTTCATCAGATAGAGCTACTACAGATTCTTCTTGAAGAGCCATATTCTTTCTCTTGTGATAACTTGATCTCGAACGTTCTCTGTTATATTTTCTTAAAGCTTTTTGTTCGCGACGAGATCTTTCATGCATATTTTTAATCTTTCCTTGAGCTACTCTTTTTGCCCATCTTTCTCTCTCTTTCTTTTTTCCTTTTCGTACAAACTTGGATCACTTTTTATTTTAGCACGTCTTACACGGTTCAACAACTTCCTTTGTTCTTTTCTTTCTTCTTCAGACTTTTTCATATATAAAAAAGTACTAAAAGCAGTCAAGTTATTTTTTCACAACGTGTAGAAAAATTGGTTGGAAAATGCTTTGATTTTACGAGAAGAACGTATAATCTACGTAATACTTATTGATAAGGTGCTTCCGCACATGTCACCGGACGTTACCGCCGCGGCTCTGCATGAGTATGACATGACATTGTATGGACCTCTATGCGGCAGTGATCTGTCAATTAAGCGTGCTAAGAGCTCAGCGGTATCATCCAATGCTGGACACAGACCTGCCCCCATTAGGGGGTATAACCATACTCACCACGCATGTTAGGCGGTTTGACGACTGCAATGAATTAAATTGCATTCACAGGGAATGCTGCTGCTTATTTCCTGCATTAATTTATCCCATGCCGCTTTTTACGATAATCAAGCGAAGAATATGGGTCTTTCTCTCTTTTCGCCAGGACACCTGAGTAGTCTAACGACCCAAATAACCTTAGTGTCAGAATAGCTCTAGTGAAAGAATTGGGGTGATGTTTATTTAGCTGGCATCACTCGGCAAATTCAATGTCATAAAATATTGTCAAAATCTGTGGCATAGGTTATACTACGACTGCTTTGCTTCAACACACTAACAGTAAGTAAGTAGGTGTAACGTTATTTTCCAAAAATACAACTTAACAGCCAGAACAGTTCACAGCTGGACATGAGATTCCCTTATTGGGGAGGTATTGCTATGTTTTCCACGAATCGTAGGTAGATTGGCGAGCATCAAATACGATGTTGCATTCACAAGGAACGCTGCCAGCTATTTTCTTGATGATAAACTTTTAGTCGCCTTTTACCACACCTACAGGTAGAATTGGAGTGATGCTATTCTACGCTAGTACCACACGACATAATTCTAACGTACATTTTTATAAAAAACCTCAACTCCGTGAACAAAATTCTCAACTCCATGAACAAATGCACACGGAGTTCAGATTCTCGGAGTTGAGAATAAGCTGGTTTCTTTGAAATTTCTCTCTCACAGTATAACTTTGTGCAAATTCAATTGTACCTACGTATTGGTATACTATCGAGGCACAAATTACACAAAGTAATAACCTTTTAGCTCTTATAGTTTCAAAAATATTCATGATCCGGAGTTGAGAAATTACCCTGCACCAAAGACGAAGCATAATTTCTTACCTTTGAAAATGGTAACTCCCGGCAGCATATTACAGTTTCACTGCACTCGCCTACTCGGACGCAACTGGCAGTTTATGTGAATCGAATAATGATGTGCATATCGCGCGTATTTACAGATGTGCGTAAGAGTTTGTGAGTGATTCCGAATTGAGTCATAAGCTCGGGACAAATATTTAAAGTGACATAAGTGGTACAAAATAAAACATTTTAGACATCTTGGTAATAAATAAACCTTTGTCATACATCTATATACATGTGAACATAGGAACATTATTATAAATTCCGGAAATTTTCGAATTATGGACCAATTTAGATTTAATTCCGCCAAAGGGACAGGCCTAAATCAGGTAACTTTGGTGTTTTTTTTTTCAATTCGGTATATTTTTCAGAAGAAAGTATTATTAAGTTAGTCATAATAATTATGCTCTCCAAATAGAACATACATTAAGGATTATGTGTTATTTTTTTGAGATTTTAGTTTATATGTTTAACACGATTTCTGGACTAGGACAAAAAAAACGGCGTCTCTGTAGAAATGCCCAGCTGCGTCAAAATAACGCAGATGCGTCAAAATAAGCTGCGTCGACAGCGGTTGAGCGGTTTTATTATGGCGATTGACGTGTCTGGTAGAAATCTGTCAGACAGCTTCGCTACGGATGCGTTATTTTAACGGTGCATTTCAAGCCCAGCTAGCGTATCAACGCGCTCTTTGCCAATTTGACGTGGGGAAATGTTGTTTCCCCATAATGTTAAGATATATTTGATTTTTTTTAGATCAGCAATTAGGTACCTAAATCCATCATTGGCCTCATACGTCTGCGACAGACGATTTAATCTACGTCTGAGGCAAGACTTTGCGTAGGCCAATGCGGAAGCAGCGTGGCTTTCCGCACGCTCTACAACACACACACACAAATCACGCCTTTATCCCTTGCGAGGTAGGCAGACCGTTAACGATCGTAAAATTACGGTCGTTATCGCCACGTCTGACAAACCTTCACCTTCAGATGATTCGTGCGTGTATCACTATAGTGAAAGGTTGTCAGCCTGTCGCCTAGAGTTGTAATACGTGCTAATACACAAACCCTCGAATCCCTTAGTTGGTTCTTACAACACCCACGGGAAGAATTGGGGTGATGCTACTCTATGCCGACATCACACGGCATACAAGTCTTTTTTTCACGAACCGCTTTCACTTGTATGTGAAGATGGAATACGAACAAAAAATAATCATTCTTTTTGTATTGTCGGCGCGTTTGTGTAAAGATAGACTTAGATTCCATTTAAAGGCTGAATTAAAACAACTTGCAAAATATATCATTTTAATGAGCAAAAATATAGTAATTCATTGATACATTATATAAGATCAGTGCTCAGGTTTAATATTATTCTTATAAATGAAATAAGAAATTGATGTATCCCCGGTTGGATGCTCGACTGAGGCTTGTATTTTTTTTCTTATAAACATTGTTGTCACAATCCTATTTATAAGTGCAAAATTATTAGCTAACGTGTTATTTTGCACTCTATAGAGATACTCATCACATCATCAATGTAAATACAATTCAAGTTCCTAGCTTGAAGAAAGTAAAGATATCATTATCAAAATGAGTATTATATTTAGTTTAAATATGAATATAGCAAAGTAGTAGGAGCAGTATGCTTAGTTATGCCTACTAGATAAGAATCCCTTTCCACTAGACCTACTCACTCTGTTCCGGCGACGTCAGAAATTGGAAGTATTATAATAAACGGAAATGTAACAGAAGTCTGACAACTAAACCGCACCAATAACAGTCGGCCGGAAAATGTCATTTCTTCAGTAATATAGCAAAGAAAATTCGATTAAGTACTTATAAATGTCAAAGAAAACAATGCAAAACTTATCAAACAACCCAGACCAGAGTAAGTAGAGGAAAAGACTTATAGTTTTTTTACGTTTAGTAGACTTCAACGCTTTCTTGGTGGTGAACGGTGTCCTGGCGGAACATCTCGACGTCAACCTGGCTGTCCGCGTGGATAAACTTCGTTCTACCTTCCTGAAACAAATAAAGTTAGAGACAATGAGTACAAGCGACTTAACTGATTATAACTTGAAAGTCTTAATACTATGAATATGACGTTTAAATGTAACCTGGACAGGTCAATGTAAAAGAGTGTACAATATTTGAGGGTAAGAAACAGTGGGCCACAGCAACATGGTATTTAAAACTATCCATTTGTGTTAAGATGCAAGAGAGATGATTGTCTAACACCAACCTTATACAGAAGTCTCGTAACGGTACAATCGTCGAGGAAGACCCTACGACAATATCTTTTCTTATTTAAAAATAGGATAGACTTAAAAGAGGCTTGACATTAATTCCTTCCGAATTTAGCCTCTTAGTAATATATGCTATAAACTAACACTAGGCCCGTATCTTTCCACATTCCATCTTCAGTTTCTCTAAAAATTTTCATTATCATCATCATTATTAGCTCACATCAACCCACTGCAGGGTATAGGCCTGTTTTCTTTTGCGCCAATCCTCACGGTCCTGTGTTAATCTCATCCATCTTCTTTTCTTATAATTCCCTCACAAAAGTGTTTCATTTTTTTTCTATTCTTTAAGTCTTACCTTAGGATGCATGAGGATGAAGGGAAGTTCAGCCACCAGCTCTCCGTTGAGTGCTCCGAGGTACAGCTTCACTTTGGCACTGTAGCTGACCACGATACCGAAGGCGTCACGTTGCTCTGAGTCCAGCAATCTGTGGAAGCAAGCAAGATTTGAACTGGATTGTAATCAAGATCAGTTACTACAAGACTGCTTTCTTAAATTGGTGGCTAAAAGAAATGTCTTTTCTAGCGGGTGCTCCGTAAAAAGCCAAGGTTTCAAAATTTGTTACACACCAAACTCGTTCGCCTGATGACTTTGTTCGAATGTCCTAAGATTGTTGCAGTATAAAAACGGCAAGGGCTTTGACCAGGATAACTAAGCAGAGGCTACAAATTCATATAAAATTACGATTTGTGCTGACTGTGTGAACATTCAAAATCTGTGAAGATTGTTGTATGTTGTTTTCTCTGACACCAGCGTTCATCTAGACGTGGTTCCACACGAAAAGAAGAGAAGTAAAGATTGTGAAAACTTACAGTGTAGTAGACGCTAAGGTAGCTTCACCACGTTTCAGCTGGCCATCAAGAGCGATGCCTCGCTTGTCACGCACGGAATCCAGCGAAGGTGTAAGGTGGAGAACCTTCTGCAAGTTGGACCCTGGCTGCAGTGGACACCCGTCACTATAAAAGACAGATCGTATTAGTTGAAAAAGGCTGTTGAAAAGCAAACTAAAGGGTCGACGGAGGTAGTAGCTGAAACTGTGGACTTATAAAAGGAGCAAGTTCATCAAAGGAACACCACACCAACTTCAAAAAAAGACGGCTTTCAAGTCAAAACATTTGACCGTGGAGAATTGCAGCACTAGCATGAATTGTTGAAAGCAATAATGCAGCAAACATTTTTGTTATTGGTAAAGGCTCCACTGAAATCCACAGATTCTACCAGATAACTCTACTTACGCGGTCTCAACCTCAGCCACGGCATTCCTGTACTGTCCAGTCTGGAAGAGGACAACATCCACTCCCTGCTGGATAGACGCCTTGATCTTCTTCACCACCTTGTTGCTATGGTTACGGATGCAGATATTCACGGCCACAGTCTCACCGTGTGTGTAGAGCTGTAAAACAAGAAATCAGTTACTCGACATTCTTTGAAATGCCTATTGACTCTTCATAGTTCCACCACGATCACAAGACGCAAATATGCAGCTTAGGTTGCCTTTAATATGAAGCGGTGCTGACGACCCAATAAGGATTCAATGCACCCATGTGATGAAAGACCTACCTGTTTATCCAAAGTGAGTTCCAGCTCCAGCTGCCCAGGTGACAGCACAAAGTCTTTGCGCACCACGGTGCAGGGTTGTGGCCCTGGCTTCGAGGGCCCGTACTGCACCTTGCGAATACCCAGAGCTACTGTGCTCCTGTAAATAAAATATATCATGATTAGTAGATCTTTTCACAGCCGAGAAAAATTTACCCTGCATAGACCCTTTGAGCCGACTATTTTTATATTTTGGACGCTTAGAAAACTATTTTCAGGTATGACTGACTTGAAAGTCTTCTATATAGAGTTACAGTACTTTTAACTTGGGCTGGTATCTTATAGCCCATTCTTACCTGCGATGAGTCCTGTCAATCTCAGAGTCTCCAACAAACAGCTTCACGTAATAGTGTACTCCGCAGGGCTCGCCCTCGTCTTCAAGTCCTGGCTGCAGCGTCACGGATCCTGGAGCTCCAGCTGGTATCTTGAACTGGAACGGGAAGGCGTGCTCTCCCAACTTTTTCAGTAGACGCTCCTGTTAGTGGAAAGAAATAAAGACAATAATATAGATATCAACTAAATGTTTAAACAACAGAAGCGGGGATCGAATCCACAACTATCGGCATATCATGCCAACAACGTTCAAACAACTGAGCTATTACACTTACGATGAAAATTGTTTAACTGGCAACGAGTAAACCAAATTAAAGCAAAGTCTAAACTCAAACGACGAAAATTATTATGGAGTAAACGAAAACTTTATTAAAACTTCTAAATCCTTAAACATTCAAAAACTAAATTCCATCAGCGACCGACATTACCAAGTAAAACAATTACCAAAAGGACTACGAAACCGAGAGTCAACAAACTTTTCTAAAGTCAATGTGGATGGTGTGGACCTTGGATCTATCAATAAGCTAGAGATAACCCTTCGAATAAAAATGTGAAACCAAAAGTATTACATACGTTATAGCAGTTCACTGTTAGGTACTCTATCATGACATGACACTAATTGGATATTATCAATTTATCATACTGTTTTTAATAAGCTAATAACCGGATTGGAAGGGTAATCGGAGAGCTGTGTAGGCACTCAAAATGCTCGGTCTAGTTCATGCAGTTCAATCAAACTAATAGAAATGTATTCCTTCCTCGCAATTATAGTTCCACTATTTTTATGAGCATCGACATTGCAAAAACGCCTGCTTGCTTAGGTATTTCATGGGCATCGGAACAAGTGTATACCAGTATTGGACACACAATCTCAACCCGCTGTTATAATTTGGCTTCACTTTATTAGTTCACATTAGCCCGTCTACCTATTTTACTAGCGTGCAAGTTGACCAGTGCGTTCTGGATTCCTCATTAAGGGAAGTTCGGTCGCCAGTGTGGTCGACCGCACTTAAATAACAGTGTAATTACGTTTTCCCCTTTGGCGTAACATACGCTGCGAATATGCTACGCTGGTAACGGACTTGGAGTAGCTACTTTTGTTTGGGGGCAAATAGTTCTGCATGAGCATCGAGCAGATGACTGATTTGAAAATAGAAAAAAAAATGAAATTCAATTTCAATCTAGTTTCGAACGATTTGTCTTGCCAGCCATAACTAAGCCTACCTTTTTGTAGTAAGTTGTATGTCTCGATGATAACGTGTAAATACATAGAATCATCCAGAGACATATGTGTTCAGGAGGGTACTAATACTGCAAGGGGAGGCCATGATAAGTGTACCGAAGCGGAATGCAGTTGTCGCGTACAACTTTAGAACACATTTCGCAAATGTTCTTCGTAAACTCTTGCGAGACCCAGGCGGCGGTTAAAGTATTTTGTTATTGTTTAGACTCCTCCGTGGTATATATAACTTAGGTATTCATAGTCTGAGTATGGTCTCAGTTTGGTTTTGGCATATTAGGTTAAACTACTATTGCCCGTACAAAGGATGATACTGTGCTTGTGTGGTTAAAAAAATGCACTATAAAAAACGAACACCATGATATACTAGTATCCGAGCCCTGCACAAGTCGTGGGACCAACTCTCAGGCGGTAGAGTTTTTCTGAAGCCACAAACAAGTAGAAGGTGAGGTCCATGACTTCATCTTCTTCGCGGCCTTAGCGAAAAGTGCAGACCACCTGGCCAAGACTATCCTACTCATGTCTAGTATCAGGGCAAGTAAACTAATGTACCTGAGTCCTCGTCAAGTCATAACTCCTCTTCTCAGGTGGTGGGTAGATCTGTTCCGATGCCAGGAAGAGTTCCTTGTAGAAGTTGAGGCCCATGACTTCATCTTCTTCGCGGCCATAGCGGAAGGTGCAAACCACTTGGCCGAACACCTTGCGCCCGCGCACGTAGTCCTCATCTAGGAGGACGATGCCATCTGGGGGCAAACACAAGATTCAATAAGATTGGTAGATATTTTTTAAATTTCGAAATTGCACTAGCCCTGGACGACCGGATGATTCGTGACAGTTGCCATACAAATGACAAAAAGTGACAGCTGCAACATTAATACGGTGACATATCCGGTTTCATTTATTCATAGTAGATGTGGTTTTTGTATGGGATTTCGAAAATTATTTTCGACTGACAATCAGTTTCGGCAAAACACCGGTAAACACCATGAGGTACCTATTGTGACTGCTATGGGATTCCAGCTTTTGGAAATGTTGAAGGTTTTATGTACGTAAAATAAAGCTTTAATCGTTTCAACGAAATATTGTTAAGGTAAGCTAGGTTTGTAAATAGACAACAAAGTCATTAGCTTAGTTTAAACTGAAAGCTACACCGCAAAACCAATACCTTTCAACTTAACGAGAAAAGCTAGTTTAAGAAGCATAACAAAGAACTGCTTTAAACAATAGAAACTCTTCAGCGAAACACTCCATCACAACTTTCAGACTGACTAACAAATACGGCGCTTGCAACTGAAAATTGGCGTCGTTAAAAGTTAAATCTTGGGTTTAAAGTCAGGTAAAGCGGTTCGCAGCTCATCGCTCTTGCCTGGGGTAATGAAGCGCGCTGATGGATGGCTGCAGTCGGTGTGCACAATGCAGCAGATTCGTGGCCACGTGGAACTGACTCCATAATACCTTTTGAGACTTTGGTGCGAACGAACGTAACGGCAACATGACTTTGCACAGTTTTCTATCCTTGCTAGTTACATTGGGAACATTCTCTTGCTTGGAGTATGAAGCGCGATGATTGATGGCTGCAGTCGCTGTTTACGATGCAGCAGATTCGTGGGAACGTGGAACTGACTCCATAGTACTTTCTGAGACGCAAAGCGGGAATATTGACGGATTCTTTTGCTGATACTTCGGTGAACTGTGCAACCACTATGACACGTTTTAGTCATTGTTGGTTACATATGTAGGACATTCTTTAGCCTGAGTATTGAAGGGCGATATTGGATGGCTATAGTCAGTTTGCTGCGTTGTACCAGACTTGTGGGCGAATGCATAGGTTTGAAATTATTTCTATAATACAATACAATACAATTGAGACGTATTTGCGGATTCCAGTCAATGAAGCTCTTCCATTATTTCATAGTTGACCTTAAGTTCCACTGTTAAAGAATTTTTCACTCATTTTACATAACGTAGAGGCAGATTTTGTCGAAACAACAACACATCCCCCATACCATTGACGTCTGCATCTAACTTTATGTAGACTTTTTACGCCCATAATCCAAATCTCTTTGTACGATATGACTCTATCTTTGCCTGGCATATTCATTGATACAGAGCACACAATGAAATGGCAATCGGCCAATTCCCAAACGACCGATTTGAACCACTATCAAGGACAATGGACACAAGCCCTTACGTGCCAATGTTTTGGACCTTCCCGTGGGCCCATTCTTTCTTGACAATGACACTGTGAGCTGCTCAGAGAACTATTACTGTTACAATTAAGCTTAAGTGACTTTAACTGACCAGTTTGAAGTGGACAAAGGGTTTTGCAGGGCTCATGATGCTTTGGTTAGCGTTTTAAGTATTGTATTGTAGTTTTAGAATAAAACATTAGTAAGGTAGAAAAAGTAAATAATTATGATATGTAATAAAAATATATAAAAGTAAACAACTATGGAGTTGAAAAATGTGGAGGATGTAGGTAGGTATCACATTTTCAGGGACTTTGTTTTTGCGTAGTTGACCGATTGCTTAAAGACGCCTCGATTGATGATATTTAAATCATTCTAAACAAATCGCAAGAATGCTTAGGATTCCGTAGGCACAGCCGTACTCGCTACTATAAAACTGCACAAAACTAGGAACAAGACCTAGGCCTTAGTTCATCGAAATAAAAAAGAAAACTAACCTATCGGCTCCACAAACGAGATGTGATCCACAAACTCACGCTTCCCCATATACAGGGTGAGCTTCCCATTCGGGGCACACTTTTTGAACACTTTAAAATTGTACACCATTTTCACCACTTTTTGACCCTTCAGAAGAACACTCCTTCAAAGTCTAGAGTAGAATGCTTCAGTGGAAGATTGCAGGCCATTTTATACTGGATTACTTTGTTCCTAAGGCTTCTCAGTAGTAATCTGGTTAACTTGATTACCGGCTCACGTGTGGGGTGAGGAATGCGTGGTGTACCTCATGTCATGACTCAGGCCGATCGGGATTTTACATAATCTTTGGTAAATATTCAAGAGACTATAATTTTTTTGCAGCGATGTTTCATTTAAATAATATGGATTTTCACTGAGAGTCTAAGAAGAATTTAGTTAGTTTATTGTTTACCACACGTTAAACTTACTATCTTTTTTCAATAAGATTCTAAATTTTTTGGGCTGTACAAATCATACACACACACACACACACACACGCACAAATATATCCTTGAGAGCTTAGAGGTTAGGCAGAGCGTTGAGGGCCGCTAAAATACACTACGCTACTTCACTATAGACACTTCTGTCAAATTTTGAGGGCTCTTTCAGAAGATGTGCAAGGCTTAATATTAAAATTACTGAGACTGAGTATTAGGAGTTTTGTTTTTAAAAGCCTAATAATAACGAAAAATTACTTAATTAAAAAGCATGTCAGCCTGGCTAAAATGCATGCCACGATATAATTTGTCGTTTCATATGCGCACAATGTCACTACGTAAGAATGCGTAACTTATTTGCAGTGAAGTTAGCCGTAGAAGACATATTCCGAGGACAAAACTTTATCGTGGCATGCATGTTAGCCATGCAGGTCCCTGAACTTGGCCATGAACTAAAAAGGCTAATATAACAATGATCCCTATGCCCACGACCTAAAAGAAAACAGGAGCCCGAAAATACCTGACCCATAAAGCTGCTAAAAAAAAATAACCAGCAGATTACTTTCGGACTAGCTGAGTCATCAAAGTAGATACGCCTACTTTACCCCTTCGAGTTGCTATATATTATACAAAATGTCTATCCAACACTAAGTAAAAAATATCCATCCGTCTAATTGGAAAAAGATCTGGTTCTGACTAAAGAATCGATTCCTTTGTGTGTTTAGTCATAATATGAGGTATAAAAATGTAAACAGCAAATAATTTTAAGAGATTGAATAAAACTGAACAGCTTTTTTCAAGAAACATAGGTCGAAATATGAGAAAAATCTTTTAGACCTCCCATCCCATACCTATAGTGCAAACTGACTCGGTTGGCTATTAAGGACTTTTTGTATGGGAGGTCGAAAAATTCTTTTCATATTTCGACCTATGTTTTCTTAGTGAAAGTTGTACAGTTTTATGGACTGGTGTATCCCTTCATATATTTCCAGTTGATTTTTTTTCTCCTGTAGGTATAGGACATCTTCTGAACCGTTTTTTAGAATTCTTTGCTATTTAAAAAAAATGGTTATGGTACATTTTAATTCATTTGTTATTCAAGACTATCGCGCTTTGAGACAATATCGTGGTAAATATCTATCTTTGCCAAGCATCATCACAAGTTTTGATTCTAAAAGGAAATAGCATGACAAAAATTAAGAAAGATAACAATTTAGGTGTAAGCAATTTAGGAGAGAATTTTAATAAAATAGCTGTTAGGTATAACAGAGAAATACTCATCTGAAGAATAAACACACTGGGTTTCCATACTCAAGGAGCTTCGCACACTTAACGCGCGACGGACCGCTAAAATATCGCAGCGCTCTGTCAGATACATACTAGAAACGTTTTTCCCATACTAAAACAGCAATCGACAGACGACGCTGCGATGCGACAGCGCTGCGTCGACAGCGAGTGAGAGGTTTTAGTATGGGTATTGACATTTCTAATATATACGTAGATCTTAGCGGTCCGTCGTGTGTCAAGTGTGCCATTCCTGACAATTTCTCGGTTTGTCGATAGTGACCCAACTAATGACATTGTACCCACCATTATTGTAAAACGCCCACATCACGCCTACACACCGCTTTACAAGATAAAGTCTAATTAGTGAGTAAGACGTTACACGATTTATGTCTAAGCTATTTTTGGATTAGCAGTTCAAGCAAATCCTATAAGTATAGGATTACTTGTATTGATTCAAAGACGTCAATCAGTGATGTTACTAGAATATGTTCTATTCGTAAACTTATTAGAGTGGGAAATGAAAGTTTCTAGACGGAAAAGACTAAATCCAAACACCAATCCTTTGGTAATCTGTTTTTTTCTCTAAAAGATGCGTTGTACGAAATGTTGTTGCACTAAACTATGAAAGCTAATAAAATTCTCTACTCTTTCTAGATTCTCTCTAGATTTTTGACACTTTTTAACAATTCCCAATAGAACTTGGATGTTTTTTGCAGTTTTATAATATGAATTGAATTGTTGTTGTCCAAACCAAGATATTTACAAGCACTCCCCAAGCTAGCTGGTGTAAGGGATAAATTTGAAATATTTTACGTGTTAAACTGATTCAATTATATACATTGTCGTAGGAGCGTCATAATTAGGCAATGTTTATGTGCTGAATAACACACACCCCTTGTTTGTCGTGGAGTGTCAATTTAAACATGACATCAAAGATTTTTCGCATGTCACATTTGAAAACCTTAGACAGAACTATTTTGACTCCAAAACAACTATCATTTTGACGACATCACACGCAAAGTTCTGCCTTCGTTATTCATGTTTAGTGCACAGATTTTGAACTAAAAATTGCAAATGGCCGGCCAAAGTTGAGAACAAAAATTACACAGTCTACATTAAAAACAAAAACTCTTTTTGCCAGTAACCGGTAGACTAGCCCTATAAAATAATCCTTGCATCATAAAAAGTCTAGCCAACAACGACGCTGAACTAGATCACACTGGCCGTAATTTAGCAAAAAATATACCGACTACCGTGTAGTGCTGGCTAAGAAAAGCATCGCCTTATCTTTCCCCGTGAGTATAATAATAACTCCAAGTAGGATTACAGCGTTCTCTGTGAATGCAACTTTTGCACTGCTCTCACCCTCCTGCTAAGCGTAATAAATATGGCATTTTTCCATATAATTTTTGGAAATGATAATTCGTGTTGTTGTTCAGCGATAGTCTGTTGTGTAATTTTTGAGATACGGACAAAATAAAGCAAAATGGTAGAAAAACATATAACAATATTTACTGTATTTCTTATTGTTATTTCCTATGTTGTTTTTTCCAATGTTTTGTGCGCCATATGATGCCGGCTTAGAATAGCATCACTCCACATCCTTCCCGCGGGTGTCGTAAGAGGCGACTAAAGGACTCGAGAGTATTGGTATATTTCACTTTTTTAGGCGACAGGTTGACAACCTGTCACTATAGTGATACACATGTTTTCTGAAAGAACCTTGGAAAACAATCCTCAAAAATGTCAGACGTGGTGATAGCGGCCAAGGGTTAAATGCGTGATATATGATATATTGTTGTTTTTATATTCTTCTTCTTGTTATTTTTATCTTAATTGTGCAATAGAGAAGAATATTATTATTAATATGAAATGCTCTAAGTATATCTTCCATGCATAGGTAGAATATAATACCTCCTAGTATTGAAGTCGGTCAAAGTTACAAAAATCAGGTCAGCGAGCAACCCCACATGGCCATAAACGGACATTTTTAAAACCGCACATAAACGACGGCTGACTTTATTGTAAATTGAAAAAGGATTGATGAAGCACGAGTGAGGAATTGCAGGTTAGAATTCCGTAGTTATGTACTGTGAGACACTTTTTAAACGTAGCGTTGAACTGCCTTCAGCTAGAATCTAGTCTAGCTGCTAGATCAACCAATGACTCATACAGAGTGAAAGAGACAGCCCTCCGAAAACATAAACAGACGAAAAAACTAAAAATATTTACCCTAGGAATATAATGTTGGGAAATGATAAAATAATTCGTTTCCCCATACAAAATCACGATTAGCTGAATGCTTTTACAAAAGTCAAAAAATGGCGTTTCATTACATAAAATATATTATTTTCCTAGGGGAACTTGTTCGGTATCATGGTCTGTATGCAACCTTTTTGGAGGGCTGTTCCTTACACCCCGTGTAGAGAGAATAACTGGACGGCGAAAACAAGAGAGCGTGCCTTATGGCAAGGAAGGAAGAACCTTGGGAAAGGCCTACGTCTAACAAAGCATTGCTATTACGCTGATATAAAGATGATAATGATGAATGTGACGTGCTCAATAAAATTACTTGGGTATAGTAAATAGGACACGTTATAATCGCATACCGTCGGCTCAAAAGATGACAACCTTGACGTTTCTATTTCCGTGAAAATTCAAATTTTTCACGGAAGTGTACTATTGTTTAGTAGTATTCGAATTTAAAAGATGAAAATAATATCTCAAATGTATTAAAAAAACATCAAGATGAGATGTTTATTGAAAATCAAATATGTAAAAACACTAACATTACTACTTATTTGAATATATGTATATTTCCGCTTTTTCAATATGTAAAAATTGCAAAACCTACTTTCATAGGAAAACAAGTATAGACTTTTGTACTTGTATTTTCTGTACATAAAAGTGGGTACGTTCCCTTTTCCACTGAAAAATTTATCATCTCTCGCACCGCGGCCAATCAGCAGCCCTTTGTCGATCCTGAATTTTGAATGTGGAACCCTGCGAAGTGAACTGTGGAGGACGGGTGGGGTCGTAAAAAGAGGCATATTCAATAAGAGTCACATCGGGTATAAATAAAGTCATCGCACATCGTAAACCCTTTGAAGGGTTCGGTCACCCTATCCCTTATTCGTACGATTCGTTCCCGGTCACTTTGGAACTTTCGCTACTTTTAGGACAAGAATGTTGTGAGGATATGTTTTGAATATAAACTGAATGTGGGGAGAAGTTTGAGTACGCCGCAAATCAAAAGTTGTTCTGATTACTGGATGGGGAGCAAAACCGCATCTTTCTATCCTATTTTATAAAGCCAAAGGAAGCGCATCTTTTATTCTGAGCTAGAGGAGGGCAAGCGAAAGCATGGCGGACAACTCCTCAGATATAAAGATGTTCAGAAACGACACATGAAAAGATGCAACATTGAGCCCACTCAATGGGAGGGTCTGGCAGCACAGCGTCCCGAATGGCGCGGGATGGTTAAGAGGCAAGTCCGCGAGTTTGAGGAACAGCGTAAAGCAGACCTCGACGCTAAGCGCGATGAGCTGAAGGCCCGTCCATCCGTCGCCATTAACTATAATTATGTAAATGGCAAACTCACGTGTCCACTCTGTGCACGGGAGTTTACTGCCAAAATTGGCTACAATAGCCATCTCCGGGCGCATCAGCGCCGATCTGATTAGGAGTCAAAGTGGTCGCCATGACCGAAATCGGTCGGAGAGATCATCATCATAAAGCCAAAGGAACAGGTTGAAACAGAAAGTTGTCATATTTCGAATGGAGTCGCTCGGAAATTATAAAAGTCATATTTTATTCTCTATGTCACCTGGTACAAAGGTTGATGTCAAAATGTTTTAAGGATGGATACACATATAAGTGCGCGAATTTTAAATCACTTATATGGAAGATCCATTTTTTTTCATACCTAGGTACTTTAAAAAAAAGATACTAAGTTTTTTAGCATATGTTTTTTTATGCTGAAGTCGCGATGTTCTAGTGTTCACACAGGCTGCTAATGACTAATATACGTATAATGTGCTAATACCAATATTTACACACACTCACGCCTTTATCATCTTTCATGGGGTTGGCACAGTGTCTACGGCTGAAAAATGTAATCACTATCGCCACGTCTGACAAAACGTTTGAGAACCATTTCAAAAATATTTCCGGTCTTTATAATGACAGATTGTCAGCCTATACCCTAAAATCTTTACTCGGCACCACGCGTTGTACTAATTTCATACTAAGTATTTATTTGTATTTCTTTTTGCAGTACATCTTCGTAAGTTTTCGAATAACTCCATAATATATTTGCCGCATAATTTCAAACTAAAATTCACTTTTGTTTTTCCTTTTTACTTTGCGAAAATCAAAACTCCTACTCTGGATCAGAAAAGGGTAGAAAGGGCTCCATTTCCGCTGTCTTTTTCGCAGAGTGAAGTGAAAAGTGCTATTGTACTTTTACCAAATTCTACTGACCTTATGCGTGTCAAGAAAAGGTAGACGAAGGTTACAGGGCAAATTTGCAAATTGAGTCCGGACTCCGGAGTCCCTAAGCGGTGGCGAAGTATGTAGGTACTCACCGTCTACTGATACAAAATATTAGATGGGTTTAGGATTCCCACAGGACTTTTCCACCACAGCGCCATTTAAATGTTGGTATTAACGCTACAATAAAATTGTTTAGGTGTAAGTATGAGATAATACGACAGTTTGTGTCAAACAATCTAAAACGTTGGCAGATACATAAAATAAATTGTAAGTAGTTTGAAAATGGAATTTGTATTGTTCTATAAATTTGACATATTGATTAGTCTAAGATTCAGAATTACGTAAATTCTTCTGAATTCAGGTAGAAGTCAGGTTTTTCCTTTGTCGTATCTCTACTTTATGTGAAATGTATGGTAGTTCTGGTTATTGAGGTGTTATAACTCACGTCACGCACCTAAGGTTTGGTCATATTGTAAATATCACCCTTTTTGAAACTCTGAGTAGGCGAACGACCCGATAATCCCTGCTTTCAGAGTTTTCCAGCCGCTTTCTACTAGTCTACTTACTAGCTGACATGGTTGAAAATATAAAATTGCAAGGCATAATACTTAAGTTCTGAAATTAGCTAGTTAGCAAATAACCGACGCACGCGCATCGCTCCGGTCATTCACCGTCAGTTTTCTCTGTCACTCAAACGGAACGATCACTACACATGATAGAGACGGCTGAGAATAATTGAGCAAAATAGCATCCATATTTAAAACTTACCCTTATTTTTATTTCCCTTCCTAATATTGAATCAGCTTGAACTAGATTTCAATTCCAATTAGGTACCTAATAAAATTGTCTTTTGCGCAATATGACCTTGTAAAGAAAAACTTAAAAAGATACCCAATAGTACCTAGTTTATGCAACTGTCATATGGAGGCGTTCAATGCAAGCTATTGAGTTTTTTTTAAATATAGGTACCTATAGAACGCGTGGTTTAAAGGTACGTAGTAGTTTTATTAACACCCCGTATAAGGTGTTTCTCGTATTCAACTGGCATTGAACTACCCATTGCCAAACCAAATTAGCACGTGGTGCATTATACGTACCTAATGCAGTCGCTTATCATGCTACAGCGATGGTCACGGTCAATATGAACGACATTATATTACCATGCGGCTCACATGGAAACGTAAAGTTTAATGTGGACATAAAATGTACCATTTAAGAGACCATTCGGGACTGGTTTTTCATACAATTTCTACAAAAACAACCAGTATAAGTTGACCACCGTTTGCCGTGTGATGCCGGCTTAGAATAGCATCACCCCACATCCTTTCCACGGGTGTCGTATGAGGCAACTAAGGGACTCGAGAGTATTGGCGTATTAAAAATTTTAGGCCTGTCACAATAGTGATACACATATATGTTTCCTGAAACAACCTAGGATTGTTTTCCAAGGTTGTTTCAGAAAACATGTGTATCACTATAGTGACAGGTTGTCACTTAGTGCATGTGGCGAGCAATAAAGGGCAAGAAGTCAAATGTGCTGTCCCAAATCACCAATAATTGTTGTGTCTCTATCACTGCTGTAATTTTGCATGCCAAATACTGGCGCATCACGCATGTGCGAATTTAATGTAATGTAATGACATTTATTACCTACTTTTACGATCTTTAATGTACCGTATATACTTACTTACTTACTCCTGTGGCTCAGGGACCCAAAGTGGGTCTTGGCCTCCGACACGAGTTTCCGCCACTTGTCCCGATCCTGGGCCGCTTCACACCAGTCAGTCGCTTGGAGGGCGCGTAAGTCGGACTGCACCACATCGCTCCAGCGATACCTAGGACGGCCAACTGGTCGTCGACCGTAAGGTCTTCCCAGGTACGCCTTCTTAGCGCCACGGTCTTCCTCCATTCTCTCCATGTGCCCGAGCCAGCGGAGACGGTGTGCTTTAGTTTCTCCTATTATGTTGGGCTCAGCCACGAGGTCTTCAATTTCGGCGTTCTTCCGGACCCTATAACTCCCATCCAGGTTTTTGACCGGACCCAAGATTTTCCGGAGGATTTTGCGTTCGGCTACCAGCAGTTTGTTCTCTTCTTTAAGTGTCAGCGTCCAAGTCTCGCAGCCATACATAAGTATAGGTCTGATGACCGTTTTGTAGATTCGTATTTTTGTTCTTCTGCTTAAGAGCTTGGACACTAACACTTTGTGAAGCGCCGCGCTGCATCTCAAGGCGTTTTGGATGCACCGTGTATACTTGTGAATAAAAATATCTTTATCTTTATTATTGACTATGGTACGGAGGAGGAGTTAACGGTCTATGACAGACATACAAAGAAACGCAAAAAACTACTTCGTTTTATACTATGTCTATAATCTCTGCGCTACATTTTTGCTCTACAGTCTACATTTAGAAATGTCAACAATCTATCCCAATTCCTCCTAACCATTGTTTGTTACCATATCTCACAACGACAATGAGAAAGTGCAACAAAACCTCCCGACATCCAGTTGTTTTTGTTGACAAACACAAAATAACAATAGCCGGGAATGCGATCAGAATACAGAACACCGGTTTATGACGAGACTTTCACTTAGACCCACTGCTGGCTAGGCCTAGTGGGTCAGTGGGCAGCTGATTGCAATTTACCTTCTGGACCCGCTACTATAATAGACTTCCTGACAAAATAAATTGAAGTTTGTAAAAAATAGGGTCCGCATCTTAATGGACTAAGCGAAAGTAAGCATTGATAGATAATTAATGAAAACAATAAAAAAGAGTGTAACAAATAAAATAGCTTATTGAACTTTTTTAAACTAAATTTCAAGTGCCTTCATCCGGGATGCGTAATTAGTAACACCCTCAATAGGAAAAATACAACAAGCCTTACTTACTTACTACAAAAAGGCTTGATGCGCGTTGAACACTTGTCCAAAAACTATCTTAATAGAATAACGCTAGAAACGCGTTCAACGCACGTTTAACTTCTTTAAAGGCCCTATGGGTCTAGTCAGCAGTGGGTCTTAAGTCAACGACCCGATGACGTCACCGGTGCCTCACCGCTAGGCTGCGCACGCGCACCTCTCCCCCCGTCTTGAACAGTTATGCTTGCGAGTCTTGTACGGAGGAACGTCTTGACGCTTTTGAATTTAGAATTTTCTTTTCAAACTTCTGTGATTCGAATAACTTTGATACGAAAGTGCAAGAAATATGTGGAGTAAATAAGAGTATCGGTTAAGAAGTTGGTGTTAGTAGTTTAAGTCGAGTGGAATGTGGCGATCGTCTTATTAGAATTGATTTGGAGGTTAGTGAAAGCGCCGAGTATGCATTAAGAACCAATAAACTGTACATTTTAATACAAAGAGAGGTCAAATATATAATTTTTGAATTTCAAGTATGTAAGCCTATAAGATGAGAATGTACCTACTTTGTTTATCACTAAAATTTTAAAATTACAGTAGGTAGACGAGTGAGAATGAAAAAAATTAAAAAACTTGGTATGAACTAAGCATGTAGAGTTTTGAAATGGAGCAGAAAATAAGCATGCAGAGTTTTTTTTTTTTACTTTAGTTAAGTGATTCAGTGAGCGATTGTGTTGAACTTTTAAAGCTCCTTAGTAAGGTATTATTGTAATGGGTATTGTTATTATTATAAAACGAACAAGTATCATCATTCTTATAGGCTTACGCGACTTAACTATTGGGATAGCCCCTAACTAGCCGAAACATAGAGGGCTAAACCCTGTAAATGGAGAATTAAGAAGAAAGTCGCGCAAACTGTCTGTGTCTGACAAATCATGAATGCTACTATTTTTCAGGTTTGAATGGGGAAAGTCGGTAGATGACCAGCAAAGTTGGCAGCCATGCAGGCCAACGGAACCTCTCAGGAGTCGTCTCCTACTCCAGGTAAGATGCTCATCATCATTAGACCTGAGCTTCTTTGCGACTCTATGACCGACCACTGCGTTATTTTAGCGCTGCTTATTGCGTTCAATGTGGGAAAAGTCGTATTTAAATAACAGCTGTCACGCACCGCAATATCTTCCGATGCAAGAACGATAATGACTCTCAACGAGTAAATTTTTTTTTTCTTTATTTTCATGACGAATTTTTTCTCTTATAAATACAAACAAAAACAACAAATATTAAATACAACAACTTTTATACCACACCGTTAATTGTACAAGTGGATTATCTGATGGTCGCTTTAATCCCTACATCGTTAATTCCTGGTCGCTTGTTGGCTTTTCATACTATTCTGGATTATATTTATAATGCAGTTGATTTCTGACCGTATTGTTACCAATAACAGTGAAATAATTTATAGTAGAATATAATAAATTGTTTAAGGTATGAGTTAAGTGAATGGTAAAAGCACCAGACGATATACAGACGAGTTAGGAAAAGTATTGACTTCCTTTCAAGAGGAGAGCTATCCCATCAAACTGAACAACTTTCCCCAAGGAACTTAACCGTTATATGACAAAAAAAATTGTACCTCACATACCCGCTAGTAGGTTACTAGGTACCTACATTTTGTATGGGAGTTCCAAATTTCTTTTTCATATTTCGACCTATGTTCCTTGGGTAAAGTTGTTCAGTTTCATAGGCTGGCTCACCCGTTGAAAGGAAGTTAGTATTTTTCCTAACACCCTGTAGAACACCAATAAAACTGAACAATTTCGCTACGGAGCCTATGTAACGGAATTAAAAATGAAATTTGAAATACTTACGTAAAACATAATCGAAAGGGTATTAGAATTTTTAACACGGTTTATAAAATACAGTCTGATGACAGACAGACATACGTGATTGACAGCGAAGTCTCAGTAATAGGGTAAATAGCATGTAATAGAGGCTACATGTCACTCAGAGAGCTATGGAAAGGTCTATGCTTGGTATCTCTATAATGGATAAAGTCCGGAATGAGGCCATCCGAAAAAAGACCAAAGTGACGGACATAGTCTGGAAGTGTAGCAAGCTGAAGTGGCAGTGGGCTGGCCACATTTGTCGTAGAACCGACGGACGGTGGAGTAAGCGGGTTCTCGAGTGGAGACCACGCCTCGGCAAGCGTAGCGTTGGACGCCCTCCGGCCAGATGGACCGATGACTTGAAAAAGGCGGCTGGTAGCGACTGGATGGCAAAAACGGGAGATCGTGCCTTATGGCGTTCCCTGGGGGAGGCCTACGTCCAGCAGTGGACTGCAATAGGCTGAAATAGAATAGATAGAATAGAGACCCCTTTTGACCCTACGATTACGGAACCCTAAAGTAGTAATCAGGTACTTTAAAGCATCTTTTACATCGGCAAATCTTTCTCGTAAATAAAAATGGAAATCCCTCAAAACCCAATACCGAGCGAAGCTTACCATGCCTGTATGCTTCCAATAGCTTACCTGTAGTTCCTGGCGCTATCTTAATAAAAATCTTTAATTTCCTTGCAAGCGGTGCCGTAGTACCGCCAGTACCGCCGGCTGTCCGCGCCCGAATAAGTTATTTCCGAAGATATGTGCTGTCTATGGAATGATAACAAGTTTTGTCTAAAACGGATTGTATTTCTGAGATTTGCTTATCAAATTCCTAGGTACTGATGGGGTAGTTATGGATTGATGGGGTAGATCTTGCGTTCTTCCCTCACACTGCACAATCTACACCAAGCTATTGGTCTGACGATTTAAGGTGGTTCTCATAATTAACGCACAATGGAGTGCTATTTTACGCACGCGTCTGTCAGATGCAGTAAAGCTCCATACTAAAACTGACGATGACGCAAGTCCCCGCATGAACCTGCGTTAAAGGATGCCTCTGTCGAACAACGCAAGTTCATCCGTTGGTGCTGCTTGAACGTCAGTTGTTAGTATAATTTGTCTTTATATCTAACAGACGCATGCGTTGTGGATGCGCTAAAATAGCGCTCCGTTGTCCGTTGCATGCGGGATTGTTTGTCTTTTAATACCTACCTAGTATACGTATAGTGTGTAAATAGAAAATCTTGCAAATAATTTCGATTCGTCGAATTCGTTAAAACGGGCAGCCAACTGTTGTTAGTTTATTTCACTAAACACAGAATAAACTACTATACGTAAAGGAACATTTGTTTAGCTACACACCTAAAGAAAATTTAAAATTTTCTCTTCCAGGTGTAGTGGAACTGCGAGAAGACGTGCCTCTGAAAGTGGGCTCATCGTACGGGTCCGATTCTTCCAGATGTTGTGGAGGAGGACCACGGTTCATACTAGCCTGTTTTGCAGCGCTATCTGCTGGGATCACCCTGGCGTTACTCACTCAGATTTACTATGGGGACTATGAGGTAATGATCAAATGATTCTTTATCATGATAATATGGAAATACGTTTCAAATCCAGTGCGATCCTTCCGACCGATTTCGTCCATGATAGTAGAGACAGATTCCGACTATAGAACTCCACAATTACTTATTTGTCAAAGAGCGGCTTATACAATCAAAACTTGTTCGCAACAAATAATACAAGACCTCCTCTCATGTTTTAAACAATTAATATTTTTTACCACGGAATGCTGGTCAAACCTCTACGAATATGAAAAAACTGTAATACAAAACTACCAAATGGTTGGATAGAGTTTGTTTTCTTGTTACGCTATGACAAAAATAATAGGTAGATATTATTCGAAAGTCCCTTGGAAATGGTATACTCGCAATAAATTGTAGTAGTAGGTACTTAGTATTTTGTAAAAAATAAAAAACAACAAAAATATTGTTTTTGAAGATCCACCTACATTACTACTATAACTTGAGTTTTCTTGTAAAGAGCCCGTACAAGTGGTTCCTCTACGTATGACCTACCTCAAGGACGTTGAAGAGCAAAATATCCGGTTATTAGAAGCCTTAAAAGTATCGGTACTACTACTTCTATAGTTACAACAGTCCACTGCTGGAAACGAGCCTCCTGCAAAAGTATGGTACAAATCTTTACTTCGTTTATTGCCAGTAAATGCTGCATGATGCCGGTTTGGAAAAGTATCACCGCATTTATTTTCGCGGGTCCTAAGAATGGAGCAAGGGACTCGAGAGTTTCATGTGTAATACAGTTTTAGGCGACAGACTGATGTCCTGTCACGATAGTGATACACGATTTTTTGAAACTGCACTCAGATATTTGTTAAACATGGCAGTGACAACAGTATTTTTACAGCAGTTAACACTCTTCCTATCCCGCAGGGGAAGAAGGCATGAAGTGTGTCAAAAAAAACTCATAAATTAAATCGATTATTATGGCCTGTTCCATCCCTCGAAATACTTTTGGCATTCTTATGTCATTCTTTTTTGCAAAGAAGCACAATGATGGTTTCCAGGTGGTGCCACACGGGTCAGTGTCGTCATCAGCTGCGAATTGCTCTAGAGCTGGAACTGACGCATTAAAAGCTGGAGGGAGGTCTATGGATGCTGCTGCAACCGCTGCGCTATGCTTAGCTGTTCTAATGCCTCATAGGACTTCATTAGATGCGTAAGTTATTGTGACGTCATCAGGAATTGTTGTACTATAGCTACAGTTGGAACTGACGCATTAAAACCTGGAGGGAAGTCTATGGACGCTGCTGCGACCGCTGCGCTGTGCTTAGCGGTCCTGATGCCTCATAGGACTTCATTAGATGCGTAAGTTGTGACGTCATCAGGAATTGTTCTACAGCGGGAACTGACGCATTAAAAGCTGGATGGAGGCCTATGGACGCTCCAGCGACCGCTGCGCTGTGCTTAGCGGTCCTAATGCCTCATAGAACTTCATTAGATGCGTAAGTTGTGACATCATCAACTGGAACTGACGCATTAAAAGCTGGAGGAAGGTCTATTGACGCTGCAGCAACCGCTGCCCTGTGCTTAGCGGTCCTGATGCCTCATAGGACTTCATTAGATGCGTACGTTACAATATTATGCCAAAGCTAAGCGCCCAAAGATCGAAAAGCAATCTATGATCGCAGTATGCTGGTTTTTTCTTTTTTTTTGGGTTTTTGCTATGATTTTGTTTTCAAGTTTCGTTTTGCGGTCAATGTACTCGGGATTCAAAATTTCCTTGCAAAGTCATGTATCGTAATAGAGGTAGTAGGCGGACGACGCGAATGTAAATTTTCCCTATAGGTAAAAGTAATATTAATAAATAAATTAGGTATAACAAATGAAAATATTACCATTTACCAATGGAAAAATAAACAATTATCTTAATCAAGAAAAAATATTTTGACTTTCCATAAAATACTATTTGCCCACAGAATTTACCCTACTTTAACTTTTGGAATAACGCCATCTTGATTGGAACCCTTTAACTAACTTACCAAAGCACCGGCGCCAGTACAAACGTAACTAGCACGCTATCTCAACGTCTCATACCGTGCCTCGTAGCATCTAAATACAGAACACAACACATAGATGTCGCTACAACACATTTGCTCAAAGATGTCTGTAATCAGATTTTCACCGGGATGGACACGAAGCACTGCACCGATGATTTGAACTCCATAACCGTCACTGCACTGTCCATTGCACTCTGCTAGCTTGCAGTAATGGAACGGAGCGACGACGCGTCAATGTAATTGCTCAATGGACTGTGTGCAGATTTATGACGGGCTGGACGCTAAACCCACCGACGTTTCACCGGTCTTTATGAGTTTGCAGTAAGGCATATCTTGCTTGGCAGTGTAGAAGTAATGCAGGAAGAATCATTTGATTGTTTGGAAAATATTTGATGAGGTTCGGAGGTCGCTTGGTAGCTATTCAGACGTGATATTGAAAAGGCTAATGTTGTGTTCATGATATGCTTGCCTTAAATAATCTATGGTATTGTTACTTCAAGTTTGTCCGGTTATGTTAACTTAACGCACAACGCAGCGTTAAAATAACGCTGCATAACACATGTGTCTGTCAGACCCATACTAAAAACGTCAACACTAGCGTAACGTTATGCGATGGACCTGCGTTGGTTTCAATATTGACCTTTCCAGTATAGATCTGACAGAAGCACGCGTTACGGCCTTAAATGTACCCATTTGTACAAAAACTATTACACTACCAAGAGATAAACAATGGTACACCCTGGCCAGCCATCACCGTACCATCCGTACTGTTTGTTTGAAGATTTATAGTTATTTTACTAGGTCTTCTTCTTTTCGTGTGGGATACCAAGTCGTTCAACGACCCGATGAACCCTAGTGTCAGAATTTTTCAACCGCCTTCTACAAGTAGCAGGCTTCTGACATGGTTGTGTAACGACCGCCGTCTAAGTGATCATAGACAGCAACCGGGACCTTCTGCTTTACGTGCTATCCGAAACACGGAACCATCTTACTTACGGACAATCGGGTGGTTCAGACTGACTAACCAGACTGGGAACAAAATTCACAAAGTGATAAATATCAACTTTGTGAGTGACCCACCGAGAATCGAACCCGGGACCGTCTGCGTCAAAGGCAGTCGCACTACCACTGCGCCACATCGGTCGCCACATTTTACTAGGTATAAGCTTTTATATTAGGTATTCCAGTTAATACCTACTATTCCTCAACTTTTCGAAGAAAAACCTTCCTAATTATGTAAATTCTCCAACCAACAGAAGCGGATCCCTCCTATACTGGGAGTACAGGACATCGCACGCCCAGCCCCCAGTTCTCTACGAATGGGGCGAGGGGTCGACGAACGACACAGCCAATCGTCCGCCGAAGATGGTCGCAGCGTTCGCAGCCTTGCATGCTCAGCTGGGCGTGCTGCCTTGGTCCATGATTGTACAACCAGCAATCACCATTGCAAGGTAGTCACTCTTTCTCTTTTTCGTGTTGGACACCGAGTCATCCAACGACCCAATGACCCAATGAAACCTAGTGTCAGAATTTTGAACATCAACAATAACAATATAACTTCTGACATGGTTGTGTAACGACCGCTGTCTAAGTTATCATAGACAGCAACCGGGGCATACTCCGAAACACGGTACCATCTTTCTTACGGACAATCGGGTGGTTCAGCCTGCAATTTCCTAACCAGACCCAATTTTGTGAGTGACCGACCATGAATCGAATCCGGAACCTTCTGCGTCACAGGAAATCGCATTACTACTGCGCCACATCGGTCGTTCGGAGACAGTCACTTACATGAGTGGATATAGCAAACTCTTTTGTTTATTAAAAGATCTCGGTAGTCTTTTGTTTGCCTACAATTCAAAGCCTACCTAATGGATTGAGGTATATTACCTTTTAAAAGTACCTACGTATTTTGTTGATAACATAGGATAAATAACATGGCCTGTCACATGGATGAGAACAGTTCTCCTTCGACTCCTTTTCAGCATTATTTTAAACAAAACTTTGCCATAATTGATAAAAAAACAAGCTCTTTTTTTTCAGATCTAGTATAACACCGTTAAACATGTCCATCGCAGAATATTTAGAGAAATTTCAACAAAATACTAGTGCAGGTACGTTATTACATTTAGATGCTTCCTATTTGGTTTTGTCTGGCCATTGTCATCTAAGTTTTCCAAGCAAATGTTATAAAAAAATGGTAAACGCTGGTCCGTTTTAAAATTTTCTATCTTTATTAAACCCTTAAGAGGTTAAATTTCCTTCCTATTTTAATTTCCGATTGTCATCCTCACAGAACTGGCTTCGCACTGGAACAGTGACAAGCTGGTCCAACACTCGACTCCTATTGAATATGCTGCTGGAAGCTGGAAGGTCTACATTGGAGGAGCAGGTTCCATCGTTGCTGGAACCGCATTGGCTGCAACAATGCAGCCACCTTTGCCCGAACCTGACGCTGCATTCCAAAGGTTTGAAACTACGAATCTATTCAGATCTAGCTATGTACCGGGGCAGTAACAACCTGCTCCAATATTCGACTACTATTGGATATTCCGAGGGTAACTGAAAGGTCTACATCGCGGAACCAGGACCAATGCTGGACGGAACATCCCTGGCTGCCTCACTCAATTTGATGCTCCGAAGAAGGGTTGAGCTTTCAAATTTGAGCGAACCACTGCTCAATTTATATAGAAACAGGTGTCCATATTTATTAG
The DNA here is from genome assembly GCA_029255805.1 of Keiferia lycopersicella. Lineage (NCBI taxonomy): Eukaryota > Metazoa > Arthropoda > Insecta > Lepidoptera > Gelechiidae > Keiferia > Keiferia lycopersicella. Next base: position 18,727,999 of record JARACZ010000003.1, read on the forward strand.
GGTTGGCCATTTAATAGCAGACTCGCTAACCATTTTTCTTCCTGTACATATTGGGACCTATTTGTTACTCAAAGATAAATAGTTCCAGCAGCCCAGTCATTACTAACGTCCAAAATTTCAGTATTATCCAGTTCTTACGTGTATGTATTGCATCTTCCAGGGTAGTAACTGCTTTACAACAAGCCTCGTTACACGGAGAATGGCCACCTACAGGAGTAGCAAGTGGCTTAGCTGTCATTGACAGATTGGACACTTATGTAGCCCTGACCACGTAAGCATCTACCTACTTATTAAAATGAAATCTCCGGCTCTTATCAGGTGTGACGCTTAAAAAGAAAGGATTCTTGTAAAAGTATGCAATGTTCCGAGGTTATGAACTGCCTACTATAAATTATTGTTATGTAACAACTGTCATATCATCAGCATAAACCTCAACTGGAAAAGACTGTCTAACTTGCCTGTAAAGATCGGACTCATCTTCAAACAATCAATGATCCCATCTGTTATGTTCTATGTTGGCCAGTACTTTTACATATCGTCGATTCATGTCTTAATTATCCTGTAACTACATACGTACGTACACACGGTAATATTAGTTTCATCACTTTTCTCACTGTGGATTGCAACTATTTTTAGAGGGCTGTCAATACCATCAGGATCAGGACCGGTGTCTCCGTACGGATTGGTGTACGATGAGCCACAAGCGCCTCTAGATCTTGCACCGGCAATCATTGTCCAGCAGCATGTTTGCGGTTCGTATTTATTATCATATCACCGTCGTAATCTCTTCTCTTTTCTTTACATCATTGTCATCAATGGAAATCAGATGTCTACAGGTCCCCCAGCCCCATTTTCCCCGGATGTTGGGACGGACATGTATCAGAATAGCAGATTTCCCTGAGAATGTACTTAGCTAAGAATAGCCATTTCCACATATGGGGATCGTAAAACGACTAAGGGTTTGGTTTAGCTAATAATATGTGAACAACAGCAAAAATAACATTTTCTTGGGAATACAAAACCATCTAGCACAGGAAAAAGCACAGGAAAGCAGACACTGTGGAGTGAACTTTATGTTGATGATGATGAGGAGGTCAGCTTATCCGGCATCCTTCCTGGCCTAATGTAGCTTTCGATGGTTATGGTTATGAAAGAGCGGGAAACTCCTACTAATATATAAAAAAATATTTTTACAGGCACTAGATACATAATCGGGGCTGAATCATCTGGAGCCCTAGCGCAAGCCGCTACCGCTTTGCTGAGCTCTGACAACATACCAAAGACCATATCACTGGCTGTGGAGAGCCCTCGGGTGTCCGTCTTTGCCAATGGGGTTCTGGCCATCGAAGCTAGCAGGGAACCGCCTATAGGTGAGTTTGGAATTAGAATAGTCCTCTTATGGTGATACTCCAGCGTCCTTGAAAGCAGTTCTTTGGAGTTCCCTAGAATCTCCATCTTTCCCAACGGAGCATTAGCCGTTGAAGCTCGCAAAAATCTTTAAAATCCTGTGTTCTACATAGCCTACAAATGTACCTACTGATGTCACACGTTACACCTACGTTGACAACGTTTTTCTTGTTACGTTACACATGTTGCGTCTATCCGATGCAAGGACATACCTACTCATGATCCTGCATCAACGGATTCGTTTGTCAAAGAACGGTAGTTCTTGCGTTGGTGCTCAATAACTTCAATTTTTAGTATGGGCAAATTGAAATTTCGCTTCATAATCTGACAGATTCATAATTTACGAATGCGCTAAAAATGCGTAACGTCGCGCATTAGAGAGAAGTGGGATTCGGCTAAAAACACTTGATTGATCTTGAGTGCGAGTTTGAGATGTCGTTAGTATTGTCTTGTATTGACTGACATTTGGCACAATCGCTCTTGAGATCGATCTCAGAGTTGAGTGTGATTTATAAAATAAGATTTATGATGTGAGCAAAATTGTTCCTGAACGTACGAGCATCAATTATATGTAGGTACGTGCACCGTATAAAACATCCGGCATCGCTTATCAAATAAAGCTTGTTTTTTCCTACAGCGCTACCAACGGCTTCGACGGTTGTGAACGCGACGATACCGTATCCTGCTGTGAACGTGGTGATGCAGAAAGCAGACGCCATGATGTCCACAGCTGACAGCCGAGGAGGCGGACAGTCTTCCAGGTTCTGAAGAACTGGTACTCAACTCAATTTAAAAAAAAACCAGCAGGTTTGCAGAGATCTTTCGGAGATCTATATATTATGGTTTTTCATACACTTACTAAAAAGAACATGGCCAGGGTGATCTCTGACATTTTACTATCAAGACTGAGACTCTACCATGCCCTGCTGTTGCAAAAGAAACGCCATGATGTCCACAGTTGACAGCCGAGGAGGCGGACAGTCTTCCAGGTTTCGATGGACTGGACTCAACAATATCGTAAAAAAAATCCAGCACGTTTAAAAAAGGGATCTTTCAGAGATCAGCATGTTTTGGTTTTGCTTAAAGTTATTAACAAAACCCAGTCTAGTTAGATCGTGGATATTTATAATGACTGTCGCTACCAAACCCTGCGATTAATCCAGGTATTGATGGACTGGTAAACTTAATACGATGTGAAAAATGGATTTGAAATTTTGATAGTTTTGAGGTCTCATAATAATTATTTAAATGGTTATCTATCACTAGGTACGTACACTACGTACGTACTTCTGTGATGGATTCCTAAGACTTCTGATTATTGATGCCTATTCTTAGTAGGTGCAATTTTTTTTCTATGACGTTTTATGATGATTAAATTAGGTATGTTAAAAGTGGTAAGTACTTAATGATAATGACTTCCCTAAAAATATTCGCACAAATAAATACATACGCTTATTAAACACAGTAGGTAAATGTTCTGATAAACTTAGACATGTTACTACATAAGGAATAACACGTTGACTGGTAAAAATATCCTAAACTTTAATGTTGTGAGCGGTTTAACCGATAATAAAAAATATGATCCTAGAAAATCATTTATTTATTTACATTGTAGTCACCTCACACTCTATTACCTAAAGTTCTTACGTACCTACTTATAGAAACCTTGTATAGTATACAACTATTAAACAACACAATTACTAAGCAGTATATTATTATTAGCTCATCGCATGCCTCATTATTTTTCTACCGCAATATATGCGGCACGTAGACCAACATTGTGGTACATTAGTATTCTTATCGCATCCTGCATGTACTTATCAAGGGTTTCAATGGCGCTTCGAATGTCTTATTTATAGAAAAACCTAACGGGTAAATGAAACACAAATTTTCCTGTTATAACCCTGCTGAACCTCACCTATAAGGCGAGTCTCACTCACTCCGGACCCTGCTCTGGCGTTGGGTGACCTAGTTTTAAAAACTTTAGTCGTTTGTTTCCAAAAATTGCATGGCACGACATGTCATCTCTCATCTCCGTGCCAGGGAATGCCACATTGCACTTCAGACCATAGTACTAGATCCTCGGATTTTTTAATGCAAATGATGCGTATACAATCGATCTAGACGGAGCAGGGTGGATCAAATGTGGGCCATCATCAAAACTCTTAAGTCAACTGTTTGACATCTTTTAGCAGTCTCAAGCCAAAATCACCGTTAATGTCTAATCATGCATGTTCAGATCAGATCAGACAATTATTGCTGTTTTTTCACAGAGACAACTAGACTACAGAACCAACACTCTCTGTCTCTCTCTCTCTCTCTCTCTCTCTCTCTCTCTCTCTCTCTCTCTCTCTCTCTCTCTCTCTCTCTCTCTCTCTCTCTCTCTCTCTCTCTCTCTCTCTCTCTAAACTATAGAGTCGAAACTCTCAAATCAACTCCCTTAGGCCAATCTTCCAGCACTCTCTCCCCAAAGCCGCTGTCGGTAGGATCTGAAGTACACGCGCAATCCAGTTCAGGCCACGTCCGACGCAACGCCGCACGGATCGCTCGAGGATTATCTGTCAGATACTTGTGTATTTCCTTTGCAGTCGCCCGTTGTGATGGATCTGTTGTCCAGCACTTTTCTGTGACCTCGCACCTGTTTGAGGAAAGCATTTCTATTTAAAACCATCATCATCAAGTACTTCATACACTTAGGTTGCAAAACAGAAAAAAATATGTCTGCTTACTTTTGCGACCTCATAGTTTAATTGAGTTGACTCTTATGAACTGGCAAAGCTTCATTTGATATTTGGACGACATAGTTTGACGAGATGAAAGAAGGTAAACTGAATCTCATATCATAACATAATATAATGGAATGCTCACGTATGGTAGGAAACATCTACAGGCAGCTGTGGACGTCCTCCGTTCCGTACATATCTGAGGATCTGTATGGGCTCCCAAGTCCCGTATGGACGATCTCCCAGCGTGGCTATCTCCAATATCAAAACACCTGAAAAATTAATATTATTTTGAGGATGCTTCTTGATATGGTGCCTTTTATATTAGATGAATAGTCATTTAACCGATTATTCTTTTAAATTGTCTGACCTTTCCCAATACTAGTATTGAAACAAAAAATTAACGCAGAATTAATAGAACAACTGTCAAATCAGGCTTGTCAGAAGCAGTTTGATTCAACTCATTACCATAAAGAAGCACTTCTACAGTCATGTCGACCTGAAACTGAATGAACCCTGATGTCAGACTTTTCGAATTACCTACTATTAACTACTAAATACTATTGAATACTACTTAATTACTAATTACTATTGAAGCATCACCATAGCCCTGTATAATTTTTACGGACAGGCAGGTGGTTCAACATAATACATATAGAACGACGATCAACATATACGTCAAGCCTCTTTCCCGTTGGGGTGGAGACTTCGCTATTTCCTTCCACTTACTACGATTAAGGGATCAAAGTTACATACCCAAAGCCCAAACGTCAGTTTTATGAGAGAACTCCCCCCGTTCCAAACTCTCAGGAGCCATCCATGGCACCGGGAAGATGCCTCGATGTTGGCAGATGTACTTGTAATCCTCCGACTCTTCAGTCTTGTCTTGTAATTTGTCTTTAGCGTCCACCTTGCGCACCATACCTAAGGAACAATCATAGTTTGCCCAATTTTCATCATTTTATTCTTCTTGAGTGAGTTATCGCTCGTTATTTCGAGTCTGTTAATAACATGGCGATTAAAATGCTCAACACAGAAGTTTGTAAAAATCCTTACTATTTAATAATGTAACCTATATGTGTGGTTGTGAGGATATAGGTTACATTGAATTCTTTGGAAGAGTAAAGATTTTTATTTGACATCCTCAAACGTATCAAAAAATGCGTATTCATCAATAAGCCATGTAATCGAAGTATCTACATACATAAACTTTTTGCATGATTCGAGGGTATGATATGATGAGTTTGTTCAAAGATGCCAGTATTTACCAAAATCCGCTAGCTTCAAGGTCCTCCTTGCATCCACCAGGCAGTTGCGAGCTCTGATGTCACGATGCAAGTAGTGTTTTGAGATTAAAAAGTCAACGGCATCAGCAGCTTCTCGAGCCAGCCTCGTCAGCTCCAGCGGAGACATGTGTTCAGCTTCGGGGTTCAGCGATTGAGGGTCACCAGGCCTGTTAGAGTTACATAAACACATATTACGCCTATGGTGGTGTAGGCAGAGCGTCAACGACCGTAAAATTATGGTCATTATCGCCATGTCTGACAAATATTGAGGGCTGTTTTAGATAATTCGTGTATCACTATAGTGATAGGTTGTCAGCCTGTCGCCTAAAAGTTGTAATACACCTGAAACCCTGAGTCCCTCAGTCGGCTTTTACTACACCCACGGGTATTAATTGGGGTAATGCTATTCTAAGCCGGCATCACACGGCAAGAGTTCATCTATCTTAATTTATTTTTATGTCCTTGGGAGTTAGGACTTGGGAGGGACTTGTAATCTTTGGTAAAGCATATTTTTCAAGATTGTTTACATACGACGCATGTTTATAAATACAAAATTAAATAGCATTGTTATTAATAAGTATTAAAATAGGGTAAAGATTTCATAAAACAAATTGTTAATTGGCTCATGATACCTATTATGTTATTTATAATAAACAAGTACTTAAGTTGTTAAAAAAATAGAAATTAACTTACATTTTTATTGGTGCTAGATTAGCAGATTTTTTTGAGAACCGAAAGTCTCGCTCAAAGATTTCTGCAAAATGTCTCCTTTTGCTAAAGTACTCAATTAAATCTCCAAAGAAAGCGTGTTCCATCAATAGCAAAGGAGGACCATCTGCGTCTGCACATACTCCAATCAGCTTCACAATATTTTCATGCGACAACGATGCCATCGCGCTGCCTTCCCTAAGGAATTCAGCTTCTTGTGCAGGCGCCGCGTCAATTCGAAGAGCCTGATAAAAAACACACGTGTTTTCTCTCCGTACCTTTCCACGTTTACCCAAAGAGCAAGTTCTAAGGCAAGCTATTCAAACCAGTACGTACCTTGGCTGCAACGGGCGTCGATATTCCATTGCGAACACGCAACATACCGAAGCGAACTCGGCCAAAATGACCACGGCCAAGCTCATTATAGAGTTCCAACCATGAGCGATCAACAAGATAATCTCTCAGTACTTCAGCAGTCCTTTCACACCTCAACAGCAGCCGCATCAGTAATTCTTGTTCCCGTTTCTTAGCTTCAATCGCTCTTCGGCGGATTAACCACAACAATGACATAACCAAAACTATAAATACTACAGGACTACTTGCCCATATTGCTGTATGACAAAATGGATTAAATTCATCACCAGAATATGTAGTCGTACAATCTGATCTTTCATCTTGTACTGGGTCACCATGAAATTGCTGCAAAATAAAAAAAGAAGTCAAAAATTGCGGTCAAGTCAATAAGAGAATATTCTGTATTAAGAATCTACCAATCAAAAGACGAACCTCAAATATTGTAATGATTTCATTATCATCATTATGACCTCTCCAAAGTCCAATCAGATTATTTGTATAGTTTCGCCACTCGTAAATATAAACAAGTGGATTAGATTTAGTGAAATTCTCCTGGACTATATCTTCCACCACGCCAGGTGTAGGGTAAATTCCAGTTTTTGAAAGATTTCTGAAGATTATAACAATGTATTAATTAAGTAATTAAAATATTAGGCAGATAAATTCAAATCTTGACGATGATCTAAACAAGGTTTTCTTACCCTATGTATTCCGGGTGTCGAAAATTATAAGCAAACTCTGAATGAGTGCTTAAAACTCTCTGAATTCTCATAGACATCATTATGAATGCATCTACCATTGGTGCTGCCAATACAGGCCACGGGCCATTCAGAGATGTGTTGATAGCCGAACGAATTTCTGCATTTCCACCCAGATCTTTTATTAGCGTTTCATTTCCTCCTTGCCACCAGTACGATACAGTTGAGATTTTGATATCTTTGCCGCACGTTTCCCTCGTTGGATACCATTCACGGGATATCCATGCAAATTTAGTTTCATCTTTCATTTTTAACATAGCAGCTACACAAGCTATAATATTGGCAGTTTCATATCCCACGTTCAAAAAAAACACTTTTGCGTTATCATTTCGTAAGCTTATCATTGCTTCAGTGATTATTTTTTCTTTCCGTTCTCTTTCTATGTTGTCTATACCATATAAAACTTTCTCTTTCAACAAAATCAAAGGTTTCAGTTCCTTAGTTATACATCTAGCTACATCTGAATCATCAGAGAGAACAGCAATACGTTGCCAATTACGTTTCTTGAAATATTTTAAATAACAACGTACTAATAAAGATAGTTCACCAGAAACAGTACTCGTCACATTTATCAGATTAGTTCCTGTTGGAGGTAAATCATAGAAAACCATTTGTGGCTCTTTATTTTTTAAAGCAACATATGAGGCAAGTATTGCTTCAACAGCAGGAACTATTATACCTCCCCAATCTACTACGTCTCCTCTTTTTGCAGTATCCCCGATGAAACTACTTATAGCATTGGGTGTAGTGCAATCAATTATACGTGGATATAATTCATACTTAAAAAGATTTATATTTTCTTGAAAGAAGGATTGTGAGTTTAAAATATTTACAATGTCCTTAAACTTTTCATCTAACTCTCCTTTGCATATCATAACAAAAAAATAAATATACCTATCGGCTGTTTTTGTCCATTGGTTGAATATATCAAGATGATTAAAAGACCAAGCACAAGCAGCTTCGTCAATATTATTCGTTGTACGATTTAGTTCAAGTATTTTATGCAAATCTTCTAGTTGAGGCATGGTCGCATTGAGTATATCTGATATTTTAGGAGCAAACTTTAGAAAAAGAAATAGATCTGCGAGCCGGTAAGCAACTTTTTTAGTTTGAGAAAATAGTTCTGGTAAAACTCGAATAAAATTTCCACTTTTCTTAAGCTTTTGATATCCATGGTCATCATAATCTATGAAGATAAAGAATGAGTCTTTGTTTTTAATTTTTAGAGTAAGTTCATTACGTTCAATGCCAACATTTTTACAAAATGATATGTCGTGTGATACTGATTCTAATTCCGAATCTATATTAAGATTTTCAGATAGTACCTCCGAAACCACATACACTGGAACACATAGTTGTTCAATGGTTCTGAAAATGAATTACAATAGGTTTATTCTAACTATTTTCTTATTGTTTGAGTCACAAAAAATATTTTTTTTCAATGGATTATAAGAGTAAAAGCAACATGTCCCTCAAGGGCTGGATCGGGACGGAAGACCGTATTGCTCAAAGCGTGGATCCTATTTATTTCTTACTTTTCAAAACCGCATGTCTCAAGCATCGTTTCATTGTGGTAGAAAAGTGAACATTTGGCGTCAATACTCTTAGTAGAAACTGCGTACGCTAGTACATTTGGTATAAGTGTTGTCCCAAAATCCTGTAATAAAGAAAATGCTTGATTATACTAGCGACATTATGCAGACTCCAAAATATACTACGACAGTTATATATCATTGTACTTAAGATTTATTAAGTGTCGAGATACTCACTTGAAGTCTACTACCAGCTATGCTGCAAGATTGGGTATGGGGAGGGCAGTTAGGTAAACCCGGTCCATAAGGCGATTCTTCCCAGTCAGCATCCACGTGTATGTATACCCTAGAGAAAAACAAACATTTGTATCATACGGTCTGGTAAATTTTCAAGTAACGACCACGCAGCTTGCGACACCCTTCACCTGCACCCTGAATGACCTTTTCAATGCTAACCACATAGTCATTGAAGTGGCCAAGTTTTTGGCTGACAAAGTTTAAAAAAAAATACTTTTGCCATTGATACGACAAGAAGAAGAAGCTTGCAACAGCCTCCTACCTGATGGACAACACGTAAGAGACGAGCAGCTCTTGGTTGCTCTCAGCCTACTGCCTGGCTAAGCCTATGTTCAACAGTGGATCCTAAGATGAATGATGAATAATCTAAGAGTGGATGTCTCAAATGAATGACTGTTGGTGACGGATGACAAACTGTTTGGTACAAACTTCGCCCTAACAAATCCAGTACTTTTTCTAACACCCCAAATAACAATACTAATATAGTCTATACTTACTTATTGTCTTTAAAAGAAGTTGTTGTCAGTACTGGAACGTTAGCAGCCAGTTCGCTTACAAGTCTGGGATTAACTTCTGTGGTCACAGTGTCTTCATATCCGGCTTTGTATCTGATGGCAGCAGCAAGGAGCGCTGCTAGAGCTTTGCTAGTAGGCCTATTGGAACTCATCACGAGAATCTTCATTGGCTCTGCGTTCACAATATACATCCTCAGTTTTCCTATTCAATGTTATGAAAAATTTAAATTTTAAATCAACAATGTCTTACAACCTACATGTTATCTCAAATATTTGACACAGAATCAGAACAATTATATTAAGCACGTGAAAATCTATGTTTAATGTTACATTACATAAAAAAATATTCGGGGCAACCACTGAAGTAAATTTAATGAAATAAAAGTATATAGTATAAATATAAAAAATAATGTAATAAAAGGTATTTATTTAAATACATGAACGAACAATGTATCTTACCAAATTTCCTTTCCTTTTTCAGGTTTTCATTCAGAATTTCACAGTAATTAGTTTCTACAACTTCTCGCTTTCGCCTTATATTGTTGGTAAATATTTTGGAAACGTTACCGTCAATATGCGAGTTAGAAAATGTATTGTTTTTTCTATTATTTACTTTGTTTTGTCTTTTATTATCAGATTTTACACTCTTAAGGTCAATTTGGTCATGTTTTATGATATGGTCTACATTATTGGTAAGTTTTTGATGATCAATATTCTTATTGGCGTCTTCTATGGAATAATGCTTATTTTCAAGAGTCGTGTCTATTAAAGCATGCACCATAGTGTCATCAAAATGTTTGATGTTTCTTGGATAGCTAAAGGTATGAACACTAGCAGCACCAATTATTATGAATACGAATACTGATACATTATTTTTATTCATTTTTATCTGTAATAAAAGAAAACATGGGCGAAGCGTTAAAAACATACTGACAGATTTCTTTTAAGTATGGGACACCAAGTCGTCCAACGACCCGATGAACCCTAGTGTCAGAATTTTTCAACCGCCTTCTACGAGTAGCAGGCTTCTGACATGGTTGTGTAACGACCGCCGTCTAAGTGATCGATAGATAGAATCAGAGTTTTGACAGGTTATGAGTTTTGACTGTAACCTATACATCAAATTTCCCAACTGAAGTGTTAAGCAAATTTTTTTGAGTAAAATTATGAAATGGGCCAAATTTAACAGGTACGTAAAGTAAAATTATTGAAAGACAGATCTTAACTTACCACGTGAGTTTATTCGTCATCGACTTAGTGGAAGTTTTCACCTCACTTCTATAAAAGTTTTCTTTAAACTCTACATCCTACGTCACTACGTCACTACCTACTTATTTTCAGAACCACATAATTATTTTTGTAACTGACTTAGACACACACAGATCCAATTTAACTATTAATAAGTACGACAATTAAATTTTAAGTCATAAAGCACATGTACGTGTCTTTTTCGTTGTAGGTTATCCGTTGTAATATATATAATAATACTTCGTTTGTCATTAATAATAATATAAGGAAATGAAACTTATCCTACTTGAACACAAATGTGAAAATGAGTAGCCAAGGTCTACATTCAGGCGACAAAAGTGTCGATTTATAAATGGGTAGCAAGTTTAGTCCACAGTCCTGAAATGTACCCATTTCTTTATAACGTCGATTAACTTGCTGTGGTAAAATAAAACGTACAATTTAAAATTACGAGACCTCAAAGTTTGGCTTGGCTAATAGATTCTGGAATATAGAGGTGAAAAGTAGCTTCAGGTGGTGTGTGTAAAAATATTAGCTGTAAATATTTTAAGGGGTGAAACTGAACAACTTTTCCCATGAAACATAGGTCAAAATATGAGAAATTTTTTTGGACCTCCTCCCGTAGAAATTGATTTGGTCGGTCGGTTATTTTGTATGGGAGGTCCAAATTTTTCTTTCATATTTCAACCTATGTTCTTTGGGGAAAATAATTCAGTTTTAGAAACTTAACTTTTCAGGGGTGAACTCTTAATTTGTAGCAATTTTTTTTATACCCTATATAACACAGTGCGGCCGGGTGATCCACCAACTCTTTGCTTGAACTTGGCTGGACACCCTACCGCGTGCCTACACGTGTCTAAATAAGGGCCTGCACCGAAACATTTCGCGTCATTTTAGTAGCAAAAAAAAAATTATATTGGCCTGATCGCTTATGGGCTCGCGCTGACGTCAAATCGTTTGCTAGTTTTCTCTAAATATCACTTTTATATTCTTTAGAAATGTAATACCCGGTTATTTTTATGAAACTAACCGGTAACGGACGCGTTGTTATTGACAAACTACTAAGTAGGTACCTATTCATGTCATGCATGTAACTATTACGATTGAAGATAACGAGAAGGATGCTTTCTAGTACTTTTCTTTATTATTAAAATGGCTTTTGTAATTGACGTGCGGCAAAAGGTGTTAAATGTGCGCCAACCCTAAAATAACTGATTGTAATTGAATTTTTCCTTCTCCTTTTTCCTCCTTTAAAGTAACCTGCTTCTTCACCTCCATGTCAAATATATTACAATCTAAGCCGTTGAATTTTTATTTTGTATGAGATATGAATGACAAGTAATGACAATAGGCGCAGAAAATATTAAATGTCATGTATAGTTAATTTTTGCGTTTGAACTAGGTACTACCATATATTATATAGACAGGTTTTCAATCCTCAGGTAAAAAGATTAAAGTTCGTTTTTATAAATCACACTCAATTCTGAGATCGATCTCAACAGCTAATTTGACAAATTAATGTCAGTAAATACTAACAGCATCTCAAAGTCGCAATCCAGATCGATCTCAGAGTTGAGTGCGGTTCATAAATACGGGCCTAATATAAAAGACACACAATTGGTGTTATATACAATATTTTATTTCTTTCTCAAGTGTAAAACTTAAAATACCATTACAGTATTTACAATGCTTAAATATTACTTAGTAACTAAACTACCTGTGAATTGACTAGATATTTGTTGGAATGATATTTAGCTATAGGCAGCTTCGCCCTCCTAAAATAGTAACATCTTAAAAAACAATCAGTCCCATACTGCTACGATAATCTTGTTTTATTCATTGATAACAAATTCACATTTTATAAATACTCTTTATTCACTACTTATTCTACCATTAATTTTGATATTGCTGTTCCAAAGTACATAACAATTCGAAAATATATTTTGTATTTCTCAACAGTCTTTGATACACACGTTAACGTCAAATGGGACATCGATTAAACGACGACCCAATAAACTCACACTAACCAGCTTTCATTGAACTTGAGGGCACTCCAATAGGAAGACGGAATATTCTGTAGCGACCTCTGGTTGCTACAATACGAAGCTCACTCAAGTGGTTCACAAGCATACAAGACGCAACAGGAGTTCTCAACATATTTGAAAGATGGCGCTACGTGACAGAACAATGGGCCTGAAACGCGGTATCGAAGTGTTCACCGCGCAACGCATGTATACAACTTCCAATCCTATCCAGGTGGACCCATCAATCTCCTAGCCACAACACCCGGCCAGCCTAAAAGCTTCCTGTTACCCGCCACAATTCCAACAATCACACCTTATATACAAGTAACCCTTATTTCTTGGCTAGCAATTGCTACTTCTGTCACATAGACATCCCTCCAGACCTACAATTGATTTTACAGTCTCTCCAACTCTCCATCCTTTGGCATATTGAATGCAAATCCTCTTAATTTGTACCAGCAGGACGCTTGGTGTCCTTCAGGGTAGGAAGCTGTCGGTGTCAAGAGGTACTGGACCGTCAGTGCTCAGATATGTAGTGTCAGTGGTGGCTGAGGCAGGGGCAGCCCATGAGACCCATCGGGCCTGGAAAAGAGAAACAGAGGATATGAATAAGTTTATAAGCTTAGGTGAAAAATACTTAGTTGCCTATTTTGTAAAAAGCTGGCAAAGTCCATTTTGTGAATGTGAAGTTATTCTACATGAAACATCCAATAGTTGAAGATCTACTTAATTAAATACAAAGCGATTCAGAAAAGTGATTGTGGTGGTATTTTGAAAAAAATTGAAATTTAATTTGAAATTTGATTTGAAATTCTAACAAAACAATCTGACTACGCTAGTCGGTCAGTACATATATAAAACTTTTTTTTTTATGTTATTCGTTCACTGCTTTACTGTCATTCACTATTTTTACCATATTATAAGTCTATGGTTTCTACAGGCTAGTCATAGTCATAGATTAAATAACGAACCTCGGTCTTGTCTCTAACCGGCATAAAAAAGATGGTACCTAAAGGAATGCAGACATCTCTGTTGAACCTCTAGCCATAGAATAAATAATGAAACTCGGCCTTATCGCTATAACGGGCATTCTCTCTTTTCGTGTGGGAGATCGAGTCGTCCATCGACCCGTTGAACCCTGCCAGAAATTGTCAACCGCCTTCTTCAAGTAGCAGGCTTTTTTGACATGGTTGTGTAATGACCGCCGTCTAAGTGATCATAGACAGCAACCGGGACCTGCGGCTTAACGTGCCATCCGAAACATGAAACCATCTTATCTACTTACGGACAATCGGGTTGTTCAGCCCGCAATGTCCTAACCAGACTGGGAACAATTTCACAAAGCGATAAATATCAACTTTGTGAGTGACCCACCGAGAATCGAACCCGGAACCTTCTGCGTCAAAGGCAGTCGCACTACCATTGTCAACGGGCATGAAATGATAGTATCTAAAATAAACACAACCTCTGTTGAGACACTTTCTTTAGAATGTTGGGGCATTACCTCAGCTTGATCTCTTGGTAATCTCCAGGGAGGGTCGGAATCTAACGTCAGGGCGTCAAGTGGCACGTCGAGACACGGCGACAGCAGTCTCGGGGCATCAGCCAGGAATGCAGCCACCTCTGACGCTGATGGCCGCTTCTTCGGGTCTTGCTGCCAGCAGGACTTTATCAGCCCTTCTCTGTAATATCATGAAACTCGATGTTAAGTATAGTAGAGCATAGTGTATGCGTAAGACTTAAGAAAAACTGAGTCATACTGAAACTTAACCCTATTATGAAATAGATCACATTTGGGAAGAGATAGATACGCATTATAGTATAAGCAAAAAACTGTATACTTACAGTTGTGGCCTTAAGCCTTGAGGTAGCTCGAGGGTGTTTCCACCTTTGACTTTGGTTAAAACTTCTGAGTTGCTGAGACCTTGGAATGGTAGCGAGCCGAATGTGACTATTTCATACAGCAGCACTCCAAAAGACCAGACATCTGACGCTGGTGAAAATACTCCTAAAGCTAAACTTTCTGGTGCCATCCATCGCACTGGCAGCATACCTTTACGGCTGAAAAGAGATATAAAAAACCTGTTAGATAAAAAATATTTAAGATTATCGAATCAAAAATGTTGATGTAATAAAAACGCATTCTTACCTAAACCTATAATAATCATTCTCAAAGACTAGTCTTGTCATCCCGAAGTCTGCAAGCTTGACGACGCGGCGCGCGCTAACCAAGCAATTGCGGGCTGCCACGTCTCGATGTATGTACCGCAGCTGTGCTAGGTACGACAGCGCACGCGCCACATCAAGCGCCATCCCGGTCAGACGCTTCGGAGACGCCTCATCCGCTTCCAAACCTTCAGAATCATCTATACCCCCACCCATAGCTAAATGTCTTCTCGCTAACAAATAGTTCTTTAAGTCCCCGTACAACATAAATTCCATCACTGTGCACACGGGTTCCGTCTTTGTCACTACTCCTAATAATCGCACTATGTTTTTATGGTCGAATCGTTTCATCGCTTCTGCTTCCGATAAGAAGTCCAGTTTCTCTTCAGTGGTGGCACCAGCTTTTAGAGTTTTGACGGCGACGGCACTCCAGCCCCTGTCTTCTGCTAACAGTGCGTGTCCACCGTAAACTGTACCAAAAGCGCCGGTGCCGAGTTTCCTATTAATGACGACACGCTCTCTGGGCACTTCCCAACGATCGAGCCCGTGGGGTTTGATCGCTATAGTGCGCATTCCTAGTGCAATGAGCCGCTTGCGATACTCTTTTTCAGCTCGCCTTCTGCAATGCCAAACAATGATCGACACCGCTGTAACTAATATTGCCACTAACAAAGAACACAGCGCTACAAGTGCTATTTGACAGTCTGCGTTGAGAGCACTGGCTAATCCTTGAAGTGCACATATCACACTTCCGTCATCCGGCATAAGTCCGTCGGGCGTATACCACCTCAACGCTGACTGGTCCATTGTAAATGTATCTGACCAGTTCCCGATTGCTCTTGGTCCTAATTTTTTGTCCCATTGTGCCAGTATAAAGGTGACATTTCGAGTATAAGCCTCTTTTTCCTTTTTCCATTTGAATAATCCGGTCTCTCCAGTATAGTTGGATGACGTGATATCTTCAATAACAGAGCTGCAAAAAAAGAAAAGGATTACGTTTAAAAATACTACCCGTACAAACACTAATACCAATATTAATTATTGTTAGCTTTTTTAAGATGACATACAATAGGCTGAATGTTAGAAGATGCCTTAAATTGGGATTTGTTTCCTCAAGTCATTTTCATTTTCAACCTCATGGACGTCATTTTAATGCCAATCTTCTTTCATACTAACCTAACATGTTCGAATCGGTGAAGATCATAAACAGCAGTAATGTTCCTCTCTAAAAGCCTGTTAATAGCTCTATACCAGTTTCTCACGATATCGTACAGCAAGGCTGCATTTGGGCCCGGTTCTTCATTGCAGTTCATGAAATCATTCTGGTTGCTTTCTTTGTTCAATAAGTCGCATTTATCGTGCCAATCCTTCAGCCATTGCTTTTTGTCTTTATCCACATTCTTTTCCCACTCCAATGCCCAATCAGCTGTTACGGTGAAGTGTCCTTCTGCTTCCTGAAATTGACAGATAAAAACAAATAAAGGTTAGAAGGTAAAAAAGAGTAACTAGGTACTGAAATTTATCGTTACAAAGTTATAACTTAAATCACGGGTAGATATTATTAAAGTATGGCCGTTTGAATAGGCAATATTTGACAGCTCGGAAAATCATGCTAATGCTATGACATGAGGTTTATTTGCCTTTTTTTGTTGACATGTCTTTTACTATGGGTTTGACGGCCATACTTTAGGATAATGTGAAGATTCTAACTAACCTCTTTCAGCTGTTCAGTAGTGCAGTTCTCGTCGGGTCTTGCTTCCAGCCAGTCTCGTTTGAGGCTGTTACATAAAAGCCAGACAGCCCCGGAGGTTGGAGTGAGTCCGTAAGATCGCGCAGCACATAATGCGGCTCGAGCTATGCGCGTGTCTTCCACGCAGAGGTATAAGATGTGTGCACTCTTGTTCGCTGCAGTTGAGGCCCACTGAAGGTCAAGAAGTATCAGGTTAGAAAATGTTGCTTGATACAAAGGCCTCTTTACATTTAAGGCACACCGCAGCGCTAAAATAACGCATCCGTAACGAAGCCGTCTAACAGATCCATGCTAGAAAGAAATGTCAATCCCATCCTAAAACCGCTCAACCGCTATCGACGCAGCTGCATCAAAATACCCAGATGCGTCAAAATAACGTAGTTGCGGTCGACAGCACTTGAACGGCCTAAGGAGGTCAAAAATGTGCACCATATCTTTAAACAATAAAGCATGCAAGAAAATCAATTCAAGAAAATATAAATTGATATTTACCGTTTGAATAAGCTGAGCGCTCTCTTTGAAGCCGTTCTCAGGAACTTCTTTGTTAACAACAATTTCAGCGACATTACTCATGGGTTCCAGAAGAAATCTGGTTGCTGGTTCACTAAGGGCAGCCACGCGATGCCATCCTAATGTTTTCACCAATTCCGTTATCGCTGACGCTGCGTGTCTTGCGTCACCAGCAGCCAGGAGTTGGAGATGAGGATCTGTGAAATTCCGTGAAGGAAATTTAGTCATAAGTCGCTCAAGTCTGGTAAAAATTGCTATAGATTGTCCAACTAAAAATTATTTGGTCACTTCAGAAACAACTCCTCCCATCCCTCCGAGAAAATATTGGTAGGTCAATAGCCTATTTCAAATAAGCGTAAGAAGAGCTGAACGAGTTCAAAAACGAGATTAAAAGACAATAACCTTGTTCTCTTCGCGGGACAGGTACTTGCGGCGTGTAAGCCACTTGAGGCAGGTTGAGGATAGCGAAATGTCGGGCTCCGTCCGCCCAGGCCACTCCGCAAGCAGGTCCTGCGACCATCGCCAACTGCTCAAAGTCACCGCTGCTGAGTGCGTCCCATAGATTGAAGTACACTCCTTTAGACTCGCATTTGTCGTTGTAAGGCTGAAAAAAAACGAAAAGTAAAGACATTTGAAGAAGACATAATAAAATAAGCGACAAAACCTGTGCCAAAAAAACAAAATGATGAGTATAATTACCAAAACTTTAATCAATATGGGAGGCACTTCATCTAGTTGTTCGTTATTGATGTGAGCGTTGGCAAGTATGGCCGCCACCTTGAGGGCATAGCTATTGTACGCATCTCGGTCTACCTGGTACGGCAGGTATATCGCGAACTTCACCGTCTCCTGCTGACGTCTGTATGGATATCTCTGGATGTATTCCTCAGCTGCTTTTTTTGGATCTGGAATATGGTAACATTTCGGTAAGTCATCGTCAAAAGCTTTACCAGTCCGCTGCTAGACATGAACTTATTGCTTGGGAATACAATTGCCATAACCTGCCTGGCTAACATGCGTGCCACGACATATTTTCTCGTTCCATATGCGCACAATGTCACTACGGCAGAATGCGTAACTCATTCGCAGTCAAGTTAGCCGCAGAAGACATATTGCGGTGGCAAAATTTTATCGTGGCACGCATGTTAGCCATGCTGGACTGTTTCTTCAATAGCGCTAGTCATTCCCAACCCACGGATAAATATTATGGGGTGAGCCGCAAATCTCATGACTAACTTGATTGGCGCAAGTCAAGAAATAAACGTATGTCAATGATATACTGCTCGCTTTCAAACATACATGATTCCAAAAAAAAACTTACCATTTATTGAGTTTTTAATGAAACCCACTAAATTGTCTTCAGTAAAGTGAAAATTTTGTACCGTTTTTAGAACATTTCTAATTGTTCTGTACGGGCTGGTGTGCATGTATTTCACGATGCGTCTGGATTCAAACGGACACGGTGGTTCCTTACAGGGCGGAGGACCAAGGGTCACAGGAAAGTGTCTGTTCAAAGACGTCAGTTCCGGCGCCCAATCGCAAGCTATAACTGCATGATCAGCCAATACAGAATCTAACTGTTTATCTATTTTGTACAAGTCATCTTCCAGAGCTATGATTTTTGCATAAAGTTTGAACTTGTCCACCTCTTTGTATAGAAGTTGCTTTTCACTTTCGTAGCTGGTAAATATCGTAGCGCAAGATACTCTTTGGCACCATGATGGCTCCGCTCCAATTAGACAGTTTGACTTATCACATGATTTCCTGTGAAATTGAATAGTTCTGTCAATTTGGTATGTTCAATAATCATTACATTACTAAACGCCTTAAAGAAAATTAATAGCAAAAAAAAATTATACCAATCGGTAAGGTCTACTTGTGCCAGTCAATCCCAGATTGTAGATGTCGGTAAACTTTGTTGCTCAAGATTTCAAAAGTTTCATTTCCAATAGTTTTACGAGTAGAATAAAGAGTAGGTACAATATTTGTACTGTATAAATGGATTTATACATTGTAATAAATAGAAAATTGCGTTAATTTTTTTTATGTTCTAGCCCAGTTATGATGTGCAACTGCGACTTCGATTTTCTCTACACTTGCAGACAAAATTATTCGCTTGTTTTGGCAAAATCCATACGATTGACACTTGTGAAGTCTTCTCGCCCGCGAGATAAGTCTCTACACTGTGCGCATCATAATGGGGCTGTTATTCCAGTTTATACTCGGCTCTCGAATAAAGTATGAAAATATCTACTTACACTAAGCGCAATAAATAGTCAGGAACATTATAGACGGCAGCGACTTCAGGGTCGGCAAGGTCCAACAAAGACCTGGCTTGGTGGTTCCCAGGAGCAGGTCTGGTGGCCAGGCAGGCGCGTCTGTACACCTTGTTCTCTACCAAGTCTCCGTACTCGTGTACTCGTTTGTCCACGATAAGATCTCTTATCTTATGCGGTTCTTCTTCGGCAGGTATAGTGACTATAGCTACATCGAACTCGTTCTTTCTGCCTGAAACAGACACAATTTTTCAATTAAAAAAACAATTTCAATGTTTATTGATGTTATTTTATCTTTTATTTTACTCTTTATTAAGTACCACAAAGCGCGATTTTCAACAGCGCTCGTGCGTTCGTATTTTTATATTTTGGAGATTGTCGTTTCTAGTATTCACGAATCTGACAGACGCATTCGTTACGCAGCGTTATTTTAGCGCTTCCTTGTGCGTTTAGTGTGAGAATGGCCTTTATACGTTCTAAAGTATGGGCGTTCGAATAAGCCATATTTGACAGCTGTCGGTCTCAAACTTAAGGCCATGTCAACAAAGAAAAAAAAGACCTTATGTCATAGCATTAGCATGATTTTGATATCTGTCAAATATGGCTTATTCAAACGGCCATACTTTACGTGGCGTTTCCTACCGGTCAAATAAAGGCCAAATAAAGGAAATACTCGTAGTTATGAATGCACTCAGATTGTTTATTTAATTTTTGACGAGATTTTATTATCAACGAGTATCATTGTGACCTCTGAAAATTGGTATTCAAATCAATTGGTACAATTACCTAGACTTATCCTCAATCCAAGCTTATAATATTTTATTGTAGTTGTATTGGCATTTTGTCTACACTTATTCTTATTGCATTACATTCGTCTCGAATCTTTTGTTTACAATGTACGACGAATTTTAAAAATAATCACGATGGTAATTTGGATGTCCGCCAATTTTTTTTTAAAGGTCTGTTGTCGATAAATTGATAGTTGTTTGTGCAATCAGAGTAGATTCTATTTAGTCTGTCCAAATCCAAGATGCCCTCAGTTTTACACATTATGTTTGCCGTTGTGGGTCGTTCTATCTGCTTTTAGCGAATGGAACACTGAGCCAAGGAACGACCCGGCGAACCCTGGTGACAGATTTTTTTCTACTGCAGAGATAATGTGCAAAACATTTCTTCAAAATCTAAAATGAGACTATAGTAATAACTAATAATAGTCGTTGGACGTCTCGGTGTCTTACACGAAAAGAAAGAGTGATAGAGTAATAATAGTTGTTCTTTGTACTTAAAAGGTATCTAACAATGTTTATATTAAACAAAACCCTCTACGCAGGTTCTGGTATAATTTGTGTTTCAGAAGTTAAAAAGTTCAAAAACAGTTTCATGGAAACAGTACATTTTATACAATGAAGTTTTGAATGTGACTTAACCTAGGATTCGGGCCAAGTTACGTCTTCGTGTTGCAGAGATCAGATGGCAGTCGCTATGTGTAAAAACTTGGTTCCACGTCAATACCCTAGGTTAAGTAGCCGACCCCGACAGAGAGCTGGATAAGGCGAGGAGAATGGAGTACATTTTATACAAACAAAACAACATACCATTAGTCAGAAAATAATTCGAAAGCGGAACCTGGTGCTGTGTAGTAGAAGCTTGTTACTGATAAGATTGATATAGAACAAGGTATATCAAAGAGCAAGCCCATTAATTGACAGCAACATTGAGCTTTTAGGCCGTATCGTGCTGCCAGCTTTCAGTTGCATACATATATAATATTTATACAGAAACCAACAGCTATGTACAACAGCATAGAAAACTCGTTTACTAATATAAGCGCTTTCATCGAGAAGACTACAGACGACTGTGCAGTAAAAGAACTGATATAGGTTTTGTAGACAAGCTTTGCAAAATTCTAAACAACAAATTACGTGCTTACGCCGCCACCTTACAAAAAACAAGCCAAACAGCTACAAAGGAATGCTGGTTTTGTTTTGCTGTACTACATTAGGTTTCTTAGTCTTACTAATATCAAGCAGCATGTCATCGGCGCATCTCTTCATATCAGGATGATGATGATGAGACAGGAAGAGATTCGGGAAGCTTCAAAGAAGCGGCCTACAACCAGCATTTCCCCGCAGACTTGACCAGATCGTCTGTCCATCTCGCGGAGGGCCGTCCTACGCTGCGCCTGCCGGCCCACTCGAGAACTCTTCTACTCAACTGGCTATCGCTCCTTCGAGCAATGTGGCCTGCCCATTAGCACTTTAGATTACTGATTCTCTTTGCTATGACGGCTCTTCCTGTCTGCCACTTCGCAACTTCTAGGCAGCGATGTTCTGAGGCGAAACCAGCAGCATCCAAATACAACATATTAAGCTGCTACAATATAGATTTGCAATTGTATACTATGAGACTGGTGAGACTTGTATACTGAGACTGGTTCTATAGAGTACTATAGAATAGCAGGTGATGCAAATTGCGCAGGATTGATCACTTTGGAAATCTTTGGGCGAGGCCTATCAGCAGTGGACGTCTTCCGGCTGAAATTATGATGATGATGAACTTACCAATTTTAAACAGCATTTCATCGACACAACTCTTCCTGTCTGCCACTTCGCAACTTTTAGGCGGCGATTTGGTGAGGGGAGCTACACCAGCAGCCTCCAGATACAGCATCAGAAGATGCTGCAGCGCGACTGCGAACTGCGGCGGGCCCAGCACGCTCACGGAGACGGCCGCTGTCACCGTTTTGTTCTCATTGCTGTGTGCGCCTGCAAAATAAAAGGAATATTTACTATAAAGGGTGATAGGAAGCAGTAATTTACTTTCAAGGGATGAAACTGAACAGCTTTCCCAAAGGAACTTCGTTCCCAAAGGTCGAATTATGAAAAACAAATTGATCTCACATACAACCTGACCCATGCTGGCATTTCGTATGGGAGCTTCAAACATTTTTTTTCATATTTCGACGAATCGGGAAAGTTGTTCACTTTCCTGGGATGGTTCATTCCTTGAAAGATATTCTATTATTTTGGTCTTGACACCCCTAATAGTGGGCAAAGGCTATGTGGCAACCCGTAATATACACCCTAGTCTGGCAGATTGGATTATACATACAAAAATCACAACTGGAGCGGGTATGCAGTGGTTGTTCCAGTTGAGTTTATCCGATCTGACACCCGCAAGGTGTCAACTGTCCATCCTAGATTGTCTGATTAGACCAACCTAGCAAAGGCCTCCCCTTTCTCTTTTTAGATATAGCGGTTCGGACAAAAAATATAATAAGACATAATTTGTTACCACAAATTAAAGTTTACGAAATGAGGTGAGTGATAATTAGAACGGCATCATAAGCTTACGGTTCTGTGGCTCAAGAAATATTATTAACTTTCTCCCAAAGTTCTCTCAAAGTTCCGCTAATTTTAAAGTTGTGTACAGACTTTTTTGAACTTCAAAATTCAAAATTCAAAATTCAAAATATATTTATTTGCGACAAACATGGTAGTCAAGGTTTTATAATAAATTACACAAAAAGTACAGCATGTTTGGCCAAAGTCAAGGCATGCAAATTTTTATGTCATCGGTCAAGAATAATATTACATTTGATTCTTAAATTATAATTATTTACATGTCTACATAGATTAATACATTTCAATTTATTACATTATATTGTCATTTCTTTACATTATAGATATTCATTTATTTTATAAAATACTTTAGTTTTAAGCCATTTTAGTAATTTGGTTTTAAATAAAGGGATGGGTAAATTTCTAATGTTGGCAGGAAGTTTATTAAATAATCGTATACACATACACAAGCAGCTTCTATTGTATTTTTCAATTCGTGGTATTTCATTGAAAACAATTCTGTTCGGGTTTCTACGATTGCGAGGGTTTACAGCTGAGGCTTTTGTAAAAAGTTTTGGGTTCTGTTTGACGAAAATACAGGCTTCAAATACATATAATGATGGTAGCGTCAACAGACCAAGTTCTTTAAATATGGGCCTACATGAGTCCAGTTGTGATTTGCCAGTCATAGCGCGGATGCATTTTTTTTGGGCAAAAAAAACTCTTTGCATGTCCGTTCCATTAGTCCCAAACAACAAGACCATAACGCAGAACGGAGCCCACACTGCCCACATATGCATGATAAGCAGTTAAGGCTGTTGTTAAATTAGTAAAATTTTTGAGCTGTTTAAGCGCGTATGCAAATCTATTTACCCTATCGCTCACGTTTTCGTTTTGTGTTGTCCAGTTTAATTCTCTATTAATATGAATACCCAAAAATTTAGTTGTAGTTATTTCTTTAATAATTTCGTCATTATGTTTTATAGTTAATGTCCTTATTGATTGGTGATTAAAATTAATATAATTTGTTTTTGTCAGATTTATTTGTAAATGATTAAGTTCTAGCCATTGAATTACGGATTGAATTGTATTATTTAGTTTAATTTCATGATCGTCAATTGTATTATTATTAATTTTGCCATTAGTTGTAACCACTATGGATATATCGTCCGCAAACATTATAGTTTTATGTTTTGTGATATTAGGCATGTCGTTTACGTAAATAAGAAAAAGGAAAGGGCCCAAAACACTTCCCTGTGGTACTCCACGTGGGTTTAATTGGTATTCCGAGTCAATTGAAATCATTTCCTTTTTGGAATTGAGTTGTTGAATTTGAACCTTTTGCATTCTGTTAAATAAATATGTGCGTATCCAATCTAGAGGTGTTCCTCGAATACCAATAGACTCGAGCTTTTTAATAAGTATGTCATGAGCCACATAGTCAAAGGCCTTGCTCAAGTCCAAAAATAGCACTGTAGTCAACTCTTTCTTATTTAGACTGGTCAAGATATTACGAACGAGTGAAAAAGTAGCGAGTGTTGTTGATTTATTTTTTTGTAATCCAAATTGTTCGGGCGTGATTAGGTTAAATTTTGTACAGTATTCTAATAAACGTTTGAGCATGCATTTTTCAAAGATTTTCGACAATATTGGTACTAGTGCTATAGGCCGATAATTGCTTATATCGCTTTTATCCCCTTTTTTATGCAGTGGTCTGACAACAGAGAACTTGAGCAGATCCGGAAAAATACCCGTCGCAAACGATAGGTTTATCAAATAAGTTAAAACATGTAAAATGTTGCTTGTGCAGGATTTAATAACTTTTGTGCAAATTTCATCAAAACCTTCAGAATTGGTGTTGTTGAGCGACATAACCTCCTTCCTTACCTCTTCCTCCGACATGGGTTTAAGGAACATTGAACCATTTGAGACGTTGTATATTTTGTAATTGGAATTTTCATTTTTATTTTTTAATGTCGTCGTAATGAAATGATCGTTAAAAGTTTTAGAAATATTTTTGGGGCAAGTAATAATACTTCCACCTACTTTAATACTTTCAATATAATGACTGTCAGTTTTATTACCAACTTCGCTATTTATAATTGTCCAGGTAGCCTTATTTTTATTTTCACTTTTATTTATAAATGATATGTTATTATTGCGTTTAAGATTTCGGATACATTTTTTTAATATTTTGGAGTACGATATATATTTATTCTTGTTTCGATTGCTTTTATTTATGTAATATTTATGTCGAAGAGATCTTTTTGTTTTGCAGCTTATTCTTAGTCCTTTGCTTACCCATTTTTGTTTCTTCTGAAGATTTACGCGGATTTTCTTGTTTGGAAAACATAGCTTATAATATAAGGTGATGTCCTCATGAAATTTAAGAAAAGCCCGATTAAAATCGGTTTCATCGAGTATATCAATAAAGGATAAAGCTTCAATGCACTGATTAAATTTAACAATATTCTCAATATTCTCCACACTGTAATCTCTTTTATCTTCCAACTATTCAGTGCATGATAGACCTAAATAAGAACAAAAATATGCGCTAGGTACACGTTCAAAATATTGTGACGAATATATGTAAGTAAGTAGTTTTCGGATTCAAAACGTCAGTTTAGTATTAATGGTTTCCATACGGCTACTTGCCGTGTGATGTCGGCTTAGAATAACATCACCCCACATCCTACCCGAGGGTGTCGTAAAAGGGCGACTAAGGGACTCGAAAGTATTGGTGTATTACAATATTAGGCGACAGGCTGACAGCCTGTCACTAATTCACACGTTTTCTAAAACAACCTTGAAAAACAATCCTCAAAAAAATGACAGACGTGGCGATAGCGACCATATTCTTACGGCACGGCCCTTAACGCTCTGCCTACCCCGCTAGGGATAAAGGCGTGATATATGTATGTATGTACGTACGGGTAGGGCTACTACAATCACAAAGGTTCACTACATACTGAAGTATCCACTGGGTACCTTTAACATATTTTGACCATCTAAATCGGCAATCGAAGCGCTATTGACGACAGTATAAAGTTGCGACCAGCAAAATCGTTAACATCTGAACAAAAAAGAGCCAAATATGTTTTTTATCACCACATCACTCACAAAAGTTTAACTGCCAGGCAATCATTATGATTTTTTGTAACAACACTAATGATTGAAATGTTTGTAGCCATGGACAGGACATTAAAATTAATTGATTGTACATACAAATGGCTAAAAAAGTGTTAATAGAACTAGTAAACAAATTTGAGACGTGGGAAGATTGGTCATAAAGAAAAAATAATAATTACAATTATTGAGGCTCTCAAATAAATTTGATTTGAAACCATAGACCAAAAGTTAGAAGGTCTTGCAGAGGCATCTGTCATCCAAACATTATCAGTGCGTGTCCTTCCTATTGGACATTCTATCACTTGAAATAAGGCACATCTACTCTTAGCAAGCAACTAGTGGCCCGCACAGCGGTTGATTCCGCTGGTAATCGTTTTCAGACGTTTGCTCAGCAGCCTTCCTCTTGAATCACTCTATCTAAGAAACAAAAACACATCAAAATCCTTTGAGTGGATAAAGAGAAGTTAGCGGTGTCTATAGCAGAACAGACAGACAGCGAAAGAAACATAAGGAAGCAACTTTATTTTATACTATGTATTTGATAGTTTCCCCGCAACCTTTGGGTTACCCAGCATTCAGACTGATTTGATTCCTACACTGGAATTTCAACAGGCTAATAAGACGGGGCCTGTATAAATAAAAATAATCAATTTTTGGAGCCAGTCTTGGATAAGGAATCCAGCCAGGCTCGCCTCTAAGAATTATGGGTTTTATTCACGAGGATAGTGATACTATGTTGCTAGCTTATGGGTAGAATAAAACGATCCACAGAAGAGGTCGACCACATATGATTGCGTTACGGCATTTACGCTATACAGCCGGTAATTGTATGATCAGATAATTAACAAGACTGAGGAGTGATAAATTACGGCCTTTACGGTCTCCAGCTACAAATTCTATGTTCAGGTTCAGACTGTGGGGGATATAAATAATAGTGGGTAGTTGTCATAAATGATTGGGGCTTTAGAAGGTGAGTGGCTTTAAATTGCCTCTGTGAATGTGGACAGTTTAATACGATTTCTTATGCCAAATTATTATATACAGTTGTATACAGTATTATATTTAATAAAGCTAGCAAATCGAATTCAATTGTTTTCATTCGTCGTTTGTCCGTAGGTCCTCAAAGCAGCCATTTGTTTTTTCATTGACTAATTCGTTCATTTTTGAAATAAGTGAATTAATTCTATTTTTTAACTGTTTTGAGTACGAAAGTAAATTTTACCTCTTTTTTTTTACCTATAGGCTGAATTATATTACACCTGCTTTTGAATCTGTTATACGAATATTAAGAAAAGCATTGTATACATACACAATATCTCATCTAGTTATATCCTGTCTGCATCTCTCCTTCCTTAGTCGTTTAGACATTCTATCAGATTTAGGGTCACATACTATTACCTATCTAATGTCTAGGATCATAGATCTATGAGTCAATGATACTTGTAATATAGACACATGATAATTTAAATGATCATAGATATACGATAAATATGCTAATGGAATATTGCCCCCAAGGGGTATAAAACAGTGCGCGGCATGTTTATGATGCGCGCCATATGAAAGGTGTTAAGTTTGGAATTTTTAATTTGGGTCAGACAACTTCTGCAGAAAATACAGGGTGTAAAAGTATTTAAAAAACATTTTTGAACCTCCCATACAGTTGACACGCTTTCTATGGGAGGTCCAAAACAAATTTTCATATACCAACCTATATTCCTTGGGGAAAGTTGTTCAGTTTCACGGACTGGTTCACCCCTTAAAATATTTTCAGCTAATATTTTTACACCTTATAATTTGCATTCATAATCCAACCATAGCAGTACGCAATGAACCTACAGATATGGAATAGATGACGCTGAAGCAACAAACCCCCCGGTGTCATTAGTACCAGTATTATTATGAAATATCAGATTATATACAAGATAAATCTCCTACAAATGTATGACGACATAGGTAGAATTGTCTACTGAATATAATATACATTTTATCTTTTTAACGTAGCCGCATTTGGCTATATATATATTATTGTTTCAAATTTAGAAATTTAGTTATAGTAGCCTAGAGACCGACATATTGTATATTTAGAATAGGAGCACTTCTGGGTGGTTTATTATCGAGGGGGTCCGGCTAACCATACGCATGTAACACAATATTTTTCTTTCTCTTGGCATGAACTCGATGTTATTTTATTTACCACCTAACGTTACATGTGGTTTGGTTAGCTTGGCATGTGCCCGAGGCAGTGGTTTAGGGCTAATTTTTTAAAGTTAATAAAGTTTTTAGTCCACCTGAGCCGCGTTTACACTAGGTTCATAAAATCGTTATTGTTAAAATTGTTAATACTTGACCATCAAAAAGCTAAATGTAAAATTTACTACATTGAATAAACAATTTGAATTTGAATTGAATATGAATTAATGATACTAGTGTCATAGATTTATGTCGGACTAGTGACACTACCAAGTTTTACTTCTGTGTCAGCAGTAAGTGCCAGTGGGGCTTCTTTCTTTTCGTGTGGGACATTGACTCGTCCAACGACCCGACGAACCCAAGTATCAGAATTTTTCAACCGCCTTCTACAAGTAGCAGGCTTCTACAAGTGGGGCTGGTAAGCTCGAAGGGTGTACCTACTTACACAGCCTAAAATACTCAAGGAAAATTCCAACTAACAAACAAAATGTATTAAAAGAAAATAGAACAAAGTGACTTCAAAAATAAAATAATAAAAATAAAATTTTTATTTATTTATAAATCTTTAGAAATACAATTATTGTTGGGGCTTCCCAGTAAGTAGTTATCGACACTTGAGTTAGAAAACCAAATAGAACATAAAAAAGGTGCGGTTCCGTACATTATGGTTGCTTCAGCGTCATCTACTTATTCTGAGATTCGAAATTCGAATTTTGCACGTGTGCAATATAAGGAATCTATAATTTTTTTGTTCACCTTATTGGCCAAGAATTTAAAAGTTCAAACCCAGGAAGTCTTTGTCTTTGTACGAGGAAGTATTCGTATGCAGTGCAGTTCCATATGGTTTTGGACCAAGTGCGTATAAGTTGGCATAAAATTGGACTGGAGCTCAATTTCTGATTCAATTCAAACAAAATCTGCTACTAAAAGACAGGGTTAATAGTTTTTTTTATGCACTGAACTTGACGGGTAATTCCTCAATCTGAAAAAGCGCTTATAGCGCCATCTTTTTCGGACTACTCTTGCTGTTATTCCAAAAACTCCTCATTCCTACATACATTTGACTATAGAACCATCGAGTAGTAGAAATTTAAATACGCGTGGTTAGCCTAATCGCTGCGGACTTCCGTGCACGGAATCGATTTACGTTTCAGAAATTGACTCCCTGGAACCGTCGCCACGCATCGATTTTAAAATCGATTTCAAGTCCAAAATCGTTTCTTCGAGTACCGTTGTCGAATATCAATTATGTTTCCGCTTATTTTAAATTAGAGCAATGCCCCTGCAGGCTCAAACAAGCTAATAGTTAGTTTTATACTATTTTTATAAGTAGAGTTATATTATGACTTATGATGATATTCATGATATTTTCTTTGTTCGTGTAATGCTACTCTTATACTTTTTAACCAAACCACGTTATTTATTTCAAACACTTTCAGACAACTCAACTACAGAATAACTTTTTTTAAAAGAAAACCGACTTCAACGGACGTAAAAAGTGCAAACCTCAATTTTTTTGGCGACATACTAAAACCTTCTTCTAAGTCTGACAAATACTTTTCTGAAAACCGCATCAAAATCGGTTCGTCCAAACGCGAGATAATCGCGGACAAACATACATACATACATACAGTTCAAACTGAGAACCTCCTTTTATTATATTATGCACTGGTCACATTTAAGAGATGAACTTATACTGGTTTATCATACAGTAACTACGCCTAACCATTACAAGTTGACCCCAAATAGAGTACGCCACATAGTAACTGAGCTATTTACCGACACTCCAACCATCGGCGATTTTTCTATTTCTGTTTTTCGATTTTCGTGCTATTTTTTAAATCAATTTGCCGTGTGATGCCGGCTTCCTTTCCCGTGGGTGTCGTAGAAGCCGACTAAGGGGTTTGAGGGTTTCATGTGTATTGCAATTTTAGGCGACAGACTGACAACTTGTCACTACAGTGATACACAGCTTATCTGAAACTACCCTTAACATTTGTCAGACGTGGCGTAACGACCGTAATTTTACTGTCGTTAACGCTCTGCCTACCCCGCCATGATATAGGCGTGATTTGTGTATGTGTATGTATGTAAATCAATCAAGAGGAATCTAAATGGTAATTAAAAGGGCTATTTTTGTACTTCTGAACACTGTCGGAACAGTAAATTCTCACATCGTTTCAAATGAAACGAGCTAATAAAATTTTGACTAGAAGCTTTGCTTAGTACACATCCATCATAATAAAATATTGAATAATTGCTCCATTAGGTAGTAAATAACATGAACAAACATCTGCCCACGCGAATTTATGATAACTGAATCACTGTAAATATAATAGTAGAGCTCGTCTCTAATTAAATCTTTATATTAGTGCCGTGTGATGCCAGCTTAGAAAAGCATCACCCCACATCCTTCCCGCGGGTGTCGTATGAGGCGACTAAGGGACTCGAGAGTATTGGTGTATTACAATTTTTGGGCGACAGGCTGACAACCTGTTACTATAGTGATACACATGTTTTCCGAAACAACCTTGGAAAACAAACCTCAAACATGTCAGACGTGGTGATAGCGACCGTATTCTTACGGCCGTTAACGCTCTGCCTACCCCGCAAGGGATAAAGGCGTGATATATGTATGTATGTAAGTATGTACGTATATTCCGAATAATCCGGTATTTTTTTGTGTGTTAGACACGACGTTTCCGGCCCCAAGGCCATTAAAACTAAGCCTGTCTGCGGTGGGGCACAAACCGATAAGCCAAACAAGGGTTCACTCGGAAATAATTTAATAGTTGTTCAAACAACCAGCCCAATCACGCCCTTGGGGCGACACTGAGCTTAGGAATTTGTCCTGGGAAGAACGGATTGTACTGAACCTGCCCGGTACATGCCGGTAATTTTTTGTCAAAATGAGGGGCAATATTCAGCTGGTAGCGACTGGACGGCAGAAACGAGAGATCTGGCCTTATGGCGTACCCTGGGGGAGGCCTACGGGTTCAACAGTGTACTCTTCTTCTTTTCGTGTGGGACACCGAGTCGTCCAACGACTCGATGAACCCTAGTGTCAGAATTTTGCAACTGCCTACTACAAGTAACAGGCTTCTGACATGGTTGTGTACCGACCGTCATCTAAGTGATCATAGACAGCAAGCGGGGCCTACGGCTTAACGTGTCATCCGAAACACGGAAGCATCTTACTTACGGACAGTCGGGTGGTTCAGCCCACAATGTCCTAACCAGACTGGGAACAAATTCACAAAGTGATAAATATGACCTTTGTAAGTGACCCACCGAGAATCGAACCCGGAACCTTCTGCGTCAGAGGCAGTCGCACTACCACTGCGCCACATTGAAACTTAAAGCTCGTCTTTAGTACAGAAAGGTAGGTAACTGCATACTGGAATATGATGCTAATAATGCGGTTCATACGGCAGCATTCCACGCCTTGTGTTATATCCGTCCCCATTTAACACTGGATGATATAATTTTAGCTGACTACGACTGTCCTGTGACTAAAATGCCTAAAATAAAATTTAGAACGTTTTTGCCTCTAAATGATGTTGATAATCGGCGCAGTTAATAATAGGTGCCTTGGTTCTTTTTTAGAAATAAGCAGGGCATATTATGTCTATTTCCTGTAACGTTTCTTGAATAAAAAAGGCTATCGAAGTACGTAAAGTAGATTATCAAACATCAAAAGAATACATTAGTCGCGCAAAATGACAGCAAGACAAAGCTTTTCCGCATCAGTTGTCATATTCCATATACATACACATATTACATATCATGCCTTTATCCCTTGCAGGGTAGGCAGAGCAATAACAGCCGTTAATATACGGTTGGCCACGTATGACATACAAAATATTGAGGGCGCTTCAGATGATTCATATATCACTGTAGTGACAGGTTGTCAGCCTTGTAGCAGAGTAGAACCTCTGCGTCCACATCCTCCATAAACCACCTGTCCTTTCACGAACCATTTCAAATTGGAAATTGGAATGTCGTCACACATTTTTCTGACTTTTTGACCCAGTCGCGAAAAAATCAACGAACAAGGAAGACCCAAACAAACGTATTATTATATTTGCATGTGATTTGTTATTGATCTGATATTCATTATCTGCGTGTTATTAGTGCTCCGTATGTAACAAAGTGTACATGTGAAATTACAACGATTTTCCGGATTTACAGAAGTTAGAAAGAACCCACAAGGTACACATAAGTCTATATTTTCCTTGTTATGTTTCCATAGTTCATTTACCATTCCCTAATCATGTAATAATATTGTTTTAGGGTTTCTTTTCCCGTATTAAAATATCTCAAGTTACAAGAGTCTTTGATTTATTTGTGGTGGCACGCTAGTAGTTCCACAGCCTGTTGCCTAATTTGTAATACACAGTCAAAAACTCCTCTAAAATACTTTAAAATACACAACATACCCGCATCTCCACCCACATATGCAATCCCGATGAAGTTAGAAGCCAGAAGGATCGCACATAGCGCGCTGCACCGCCTGTGAATACAAAAAAATTTTTTAGAAAAATGTTCATATCTAGACGACAAAAATAGGAGATCGGATGGCCACCCTGGGGGAGGCTTACATCGAGCAGTGGACTCCTATAGGTTGATGTGATGATGATATTATGTTATCTGCTAACTAACTCCGCTGACTCAAAGACCCAAACATGATCTTAGGTTCGTAATTATAAATCGCACTCAACTCTGAGATCGATCTCAAGAGCGATTTTGACACATGTCAGTCAATACCTATCTCAAAGCCGCACGATCAAGATCGATCTTAGAGATGAGTGCGGTTTAGAAATACGGGCCTTACACTCCGAAACGATCTCTCCACTGATCCCTGTCCTGCGCGATCTCCTGCCATTTCTGACGTGAAGATCGCACTAGCCTTTTTCTGATCGGGTTTAAGCAAGAGGTTATTCTGCTAATGATGCATTCCCTACGTTGGAGTACATACTAAATCTATGGCTAATGGGCCATGACCGACACGTAAAAAAGGTTTGACGTTTGCGTTTTCAAATCACATTAACTGACTCATAAATAACTGCATGAATTCTATACGCCTAGCTCCTTAGTTATCTATTATTTTAGAGGGACCAACCAATCCTGTTTATCTATACAATTATAAAAAGTAACCAGCAGAAGCTGATCTTTAAAATAATCTCGGAAAGCTCGAGAAGCAGCGATACCATCCTACTTATATTTCAACATCATAAAATTAAATAATGTAGAAATCTCGCAGAGTAAGTAGTAATGTTGAACGGGGAGAAATTCTGCTTTTATGGGACTTTGAATGGAAAAAAGTTCAATGTCCTCATAAAAATATCTTAGACTGCAGTACGCAATGCAGGCAAGTGTAGTGAAGTTTTGCAAAACCGATTCTATCCCTTCGTTCCACAATATTTTACAGGATGCTGTGTGATGCCGGCTTAGAATAGCATTTTTTCCCGCGGGTGTCGTAAGAGGCGACTAAAGGACTCAAGAGTTTCATGTGTATTACAACTTTATGCGACAAGGTAACAACCTGTCACTATATTGAAACACGAATCATCTGAAAAGGCCCGTAATTTTTTTCATAAGTTGCCATAACTACCTCATTTTAACTGCTGTTAACGCTCTGCCTACACCGCAAGGGAAAAATGCATGATATAATGTATGCATGCATGTATGTAAGTCAATAAATAGGTATATAGCTAGGTAGGTATAACACAAGGTAGTCATTTAAAACATCCGATAGATAATTCATGTTATCTATCAGTAATGTATGTTGTTAATTGTTTAGAAATAGTTATTACTGATAATTAGATTTATGTTTACTAATTATTGTATTGACGTACTTCTATGACGGCAATGGAAAAAGTATTTGATAGTATAAAAATTATTGAGAATGGACACAGAAAATTTTGAATTCTTTAAAAAAATATATTACATAGATTAGGGTAGGTAATGTGATTAACTAGGGTCCGTATTTATAAATCGCACCTAACTTCTAGTGTCAGCAATCCCAAGCGTTTCTTCCGCTCCTTACTACTACATATTTTCCTGAAGGAATAGGTATTTCCCCCTTCGACCAATATAAGTAGATATGGACGGGACGTACCGAGCAAGTGGTTTGATCCGCTCCAAGTAAGTGCAAGTGTGTGCAACCTTGAACACCTCGCTCAGTCGGTCTTCGCGCCGGCTACAAGAAACACGTGCGACACGTCGTTTACAATTCGCAAAACTTTCATCAGAACGTCGTCTTGTGCTTTGTTAAAGCGTGTCAATAATTCAACAAACATAAATAAAGTATCAGGAATTACTTATTAGTTAGAGTTATAAAATACATATAAATACTTATCTTATGAAATTATTACTTTTAATGTACTGTACTTACTGATGGTTTCACAGCAACGCGTTAAATCACACACTTCATGCTAGATTGCGCTTTTCGTATGCGACCGCTGGATGGATTTGCATACGAAACGCGCAAGCTGGCGTGAAGTGCGCGATTGGAGCGAGTTGCTGTAAAAGGGCGGGAACATAAAGAGCGAAAGTCACTGACATAATGCTATCACGTTCGCACTACAGTGCAAGGACGTCTCCCTATCTCTGTCTTTGATCGTATTTTCACGTGATTAGAGCGTATGTAGCTGTGCGCGCGTGTTTATATGTAGTTGTGTCTTGGCACGTTTTTAGAGACCTGTTTATATGCGCAAGGCATGTCCATATCTACTTATATTGGTCGAAGATTTCCCCGCAGTAAAGTTGGTAAAGCCAGAAATCTCGAAGAAAATCAATTAACTGTGATACACACGGCAACACCTTAAGGGTTTGTGTATTGTAATTTTAGAAGACAGGCTGACAACCTGTCACTACAGTGATACACGACTTGTCTGAAACGACCCTCAAACATTTGTCAGACGCGGCGATAACCGTAATTTTACGGTCTTTAACGCCCTTCCTACCCCGCCAGGGATAAAGGAGTGATTTGTGTATGTATGTATGTACACCTTTGATTTGGCCGTTTTCCAAGAAATAGCCTGATTGTAAAATATTGCTACCCGACTTTAAATTACTATTTAGCAAGAATACTTGCAAAAATAACTCTTACCCACCCACACGGAAAAAAAGAGGAGCTATTCGTTACTTTAATTACAAAAACACTAGATATCGTTATCATAATTAATGCAAATATTTTAATTCATTGCGAGTTTACCTCTACAATAACTTATGTCAGTATGTATCTACTGTTTTTGAAAGAAAAACATTATGAAATCACTACATGGTATAAAGCAGTCGCTTTCCGCGTCTGCGCCAATTTTTTTTTTTTTTTTTTTTTTTTCGCCTAATGTATGCTTAGATCTTTAGAACTAAACAACGGATTTAGGTGCATTTTTTAAAAAGATTGAGTGATTTCAAAAAAAGGGTTATAATGTACTTAGAAGTAATATATGCCGGGAAAATGTCTTATTCCTACAAAAAACGAGAAAACGATTAAGATGTAGAGTTTATGAAAGAGTTGGTGGACACAGGGCGTCTAGGTCTAGACTGCGAAGCTTGGCTCTAGTATTTGAGATATGATGTCTTTTTCTCTCGCTTTGGCTTTATCTTGACATAAAATTTTTTTGGTGGGGTCTACTATCATAGGACTTTTGAAAAACTCTGCAAGGTTGATAATTAATGGTTGATCGAATCGTTGGACGTCGTGTCTGACACGAAAAGAAAGAACAGCGAAGTATTTTCTCCCCCTTTTACAAGACAATTCTTAGCTGTAGAGCAAGATGTTTCCTAGTAACGGCTAACCTGCCGACAGGACCTGATTCGATATACATTTCTGGATAACTTCAGTTTATTACAACGACGCCCATAAGATAACCAGCAATGTACAACCAAATCGGGTTGTGTCAGCAGGGTAGTGTAAGCCACTCCAAGTAAGTAGCGCGATGCGTTTCATGGAAAAGTAGAGAGCGGGGTGTTTCAGTTTTACCGACGAAGCCCATGTTTACACCCGACTTTCTCAGAAGAAGGGGTTCAGTTGTTTAAAAGAGTCTCCCGAGGACGATTTCCTAGACTTAACCGGCACGTGCAAATGTAGACTATGGCGGATCCCACACCTGACGTTCCGTTCTTTAGTGGAAAAGCATCACAGATCACAGTATAGCATCTACCGTAATAAATGTAACAGAGACCAACGCATTTTTTGCGCTGCTCCTGCGTCAACGTCGGCAAAGAATACCATAGCTACTCAGTTTCTGTGATTCGAAATTTCTTTGCATGTGTCAGACGCATGTTTTACGAATGCGCTAAAAGTGCGCAGCGTCGGTCTTTAAGTGGGGGAACCGCCTATAATTAGTACGGTTCTTAGACACGTAATTATTTTTTTACACGCATTCAATGAGAGCATCAGCGAGACTAATGTCCGCGAACCAGAAGGGCATTTTAGAATAAATAAAAATAAAATAAATAAATAAATAAATCGTTTATTTTCAAGCATTATTTTGGCGATTCACATTATTGGGCCCGCCAAACTGTAAACACAGTTTGTTGGCGGAGACACGATACTCTCATTGTACATTTTAGTTTGCCAACTATTATCCTAATAGGTTAACCTACTTAAAATTTCAAATTATTGGTGCATGCATAACATAGCATAGTTCTTTTTAAGTTACTTAACTAATTTCAATATTTGACAATAACAATTCTTTAATTTTACGTTTGAATGTATATTTTGACACATCATTTTCATTTACGGTTAAATCATTAAATATTTTTGGGACTAAATATTGTTTTGTTCTTTCACCAAAGTAATTAGTGGCCCTAACGAGACTATATTTATTGTTACTGACTGCTCTGGTAGAATATGAATGCGTAGAGGTAATTTTAAATTCAGATTTTCTATATTCTTCCAGTGCAATCAGCAACCTGACTTTTTCATGAACTGGTAATACACTGCAAATAGGGAACAATTTAACATAATTTTTGTTACACTTTTCTTTTACTTTGGTATCAACCAGTGACTTGAGAAATCTAATTTGAAGTTGTTTTATGTCCTCGAGATACGAGTCAAAGGTACGGCCGTACGTACTCAAACCGTATGAAATAATAGATTCAACTAGGGTGTGATATACAGTATACATAGTAGCCCTATTAGCAATAAACTTTAAGTGATTAAATTTGTCTAAGGTAAGTCTTAGTTTTGAACAGACATTTTGGACTTGTAATTTCCATGAGAAATTATGATCTACTATCAGGCCAAGATACTTATAACTATTAACTAACTGTAATGCACTGCACTGGCAACCTACTCCTCTCGCGTGGAGGCACTCATACGAATGGCCAACCACATTCGGTTTTGGACCAGCTTTTTTGTTATACAGCGAATAGATGTGCATACCCTTGGTCTTACCAATATTAACCGCATTGCTCTCCGCGTGTGCATCTAATTCGCTTATTCTAAGCTTTTCTCGTCATTCTCTGGAGAATTGTGGCATGTATCACACTTCAGCGCAAAAATAACGCAGCGCTAACGTATGCGCCTGTCAGATCCATACTAGAAATGTCAATCCCCATACTAAAACCGCTCTTGACGCAGGTGAAACAAACGGCTCTGCACTAGCGCTAGGTCGTGCGTTGAGAGCGGATTTAGTATGGGAATTGACGTTACTAGTATGGATCTGACAAGCTATTACCAGTTATTTATTTCTTTCAAAGAAGTAAATTTTACATTTAACTTTTATGTTCGTCAAAATCAGTCATTGTAAAAAAGCGAAAAATGTAGGACACGTTATCCTATTTCTTGTAACAATTTCATGAATCTAGTGTAAACGCGGCTCAGGTGGACAAAAAAAATTAAAAGTAGCACCCTAACGCACTGTCTCGGGGCTGGCCAAGCTAACCAAACAGCATATAACGGTAAGTGATAAATAAAATCGAGGTCTTGTCAAGAAAAAAAAACTGTTACATGCTCTCTCTCTTAACATGCTTATAATTAGCCTAACCTTTAACCCCTACTAAGCGAGGCAGAAGTTACCAGTAAGTAACTTTTACTTTTTGAAGTAAATGGCTTACCTCATGAGTGCAGCAGTAGACTGCAGCAGCGTCGGGTGGGCCACACCGACGTCCGCATTCGAATAATAAATCTGAAACAAATCATAAATAAATATTGAAAATTTTTATCATCAATCCTACTAATATTATAAATGCGAAAGTAATATGTATGTTAGTTTGTTTGTCCTTCACGTAAGAACTGTTGAACAGATTTCATAAAACTTGGCACACAGATAGAAAATGCCGTGTGATGCCGGTTCAGAATAGCATCACCCCACATCCTTCCCATGGGTGTCGTAAGAGGCGACTAAGGGACTCGGGAGTATTGGTGTATTACAATTTTTAGGCGACAGGCTGACAACCTGTCACTACAGTAATACACATCGCACGTTGAAAGCATTACCGTCACTATCCAAAAAACCCACTTTTGAGTAATGAGCATTTGAAATTTTTAAAAATTGCATCCTTATTTATTTCACAACTAGAAGACTTAGAGACTTCGGTGTTTTTGACAAAAGTTATATTTTATTATTATATTTAAGTTGATTACGACTTGAAACTCTTAATTCAATAATTGAATTATTTATTCAAGTTTTTCTTGTATTATTTTGTATAGTATCATTATTACACTTAAAGTTAGTAAGACTTTTCGTTTAGTGACATAAGCAGAGTGACACAAGACTTATTAATTTAGAAAGCTAAATCTAGCCAAATCAATTTAAATTACAAAAAAACACCGCGTGATGCCAGCTTGAATAGCATCACCCCATTTTCCATTTACGTGAGAGCCGTTAGATGCAACAAAAGAATATTGGATGATATTTTTTCCAGATTTTAAGTTTTTCGATTAACATAACACTGGAACCTGATGTTCATTAGATTTAATCGATTGAAAACGATTACATTATTAATTTTGTGTTAAAGATATAAGTATATTAACGTATTTACCATAAGTGTTATCAAATTTTGTAACTTTTACACTTCCAGACAAAAAAAATCCATAAGTTATTTTATCAATATTCCTGCTGGCCAACTTTTAAAGTTTTCAGATTCATAGTTTAATTGTCCTTAGTTTGTTCGTCCTTTTAGTTTACCGATATCCTATAGAACAACTCAGCTGAATGATTAAAATTAAAAAAATACTGTAAACATAACATCATTGCACAGAAGTGTATTAAACAAACTAATTTCATATTAACATATTGAGTACAATTAGGTAAAATTACAAATTTTCAGCAATTCCAAATATTAACCATTTTGTTGATATTTTCGTTGCATAGATACAACTAGATACAACTGTGTTCCTAAGAGTAAACAATTTTTTTGGTATTTAAAACCCATCTTCATAAGTATCGCCAATATTTGATGCCGTCTATTAATGTCAGTACGTTTTGGTAATTAGAAAGTGAGTATCTTTGCAAAAATTCTAACTAGTACGGGTATTTCTGTAGTGTTTATTTTAATTTACTATTTAAAAACCAGAAACATGTCACTAGGATTAGTCTTCTTTGCCACTAGTGTTGATTTACATAATGCTGACAGAATGCTGCTCCAAAAGATGGGATAAAACATTTTATACACTTTCAAGTTTTCAAAGATGCTGATTATTAATATTATGGCAGCAGCATAGCATCCGTGTAGTGTTTATTGTTAAACAAATAGAATAAATATTTTTTTAAATTAAGAAAAAAAATGTTTATTATATATGCATAGATTGCATGATACATGTACTTCAATAGTCCATATTTTGCCAATGTCGCCAATCTTAGCTTCGAATATAAAAAACTTTTATCATTTTTACCATTGAAACTACTGATGGGCTTTTACTTGATTAGATGGCAAAGAGACGTGTTTATTTCTTTCCCTCGTACCAAAGAACATTATTTTGTACTCTTATTACAGTAAATAAACTGCACAGGACAGAGACAAATGGAAAAGACAGACAAGGAGAGCCGACCTCAGATGATGGGATAAGGCTAAGGAGAAGAAAAAGATTGCAGTACAGAAACTACTAAGAAAGCCCTCCGGTAGAGTAAACTGGAGAATTTAGAATTGCAAACTAAGTATGAAGTTGTATAAACTACGCTCTTTGAATTCCAGCACGCATGCAGCAGCAATTATTATCGACTCGTACTTAAAAGGATCAAAAACCACTTACGGATTTTCTATTAATCCAGTTTTCACAGAAAGAAATATTGGCATTAAACAAAATAAGACTCTATTAACTAATATTATAGGAAATTAACTCATAATTTTATAAGACATAAAGTTGCTATAACTAAACTGTCTGTTTTCTATAAACTGATTAAAGAAATGACATCTAAAATTTTTAAGTAAGTAAGACTGTATGGGTAAAAATACAA
The DNA here is from genome assembly GCA_029255805.1 of Keiferia lycopersicella. Classification (NCBI taxonomy): domain Eukaryota; kingdom Metazoa; phylum Arthropoda; class Insecta; order Lepidoptera; family Gelechiidae; genus Keiferia; species Keiferia lycopersicella. The sequence continues at coordinate 18,768,626 of JARACZ010000003.1, forward strand.
TTTTGATTTATAAACCTACTCATAGTCATTTAATCACTAAAGTAATACTGACCAAATGCATAAAGTTCCTGGCTTACGTAATGAAATGTTCAACAGATTTTAAAAATATTTAAAAATAGAGTGTCATTAAACGTAAAATTACATAATTTTGTGTGAAAATTTGAATAATATTATATGTCAAAAAGACACTAAACGTAAAAGTTCATTTTGATTTGTAATGATTGTTCCAATTATTACTAAATAGTGAAAAGAAAAGTGGCATTAAGCCCAAAATGACATTTTGTTTCATATGTTTAACGTAAATTTATGAAGTAACATAGTCACTATGCTCAAAATATCACTTTTACTTTAATTATCTATATTATTTCTGTAAAAAACTTAACACTATACTGTAGTTTTTGGGATAACGACGCTATCGCAGTAAATATTTTACGCTTAATTAAAAGAAAATAAATATTATAACATCACTAAGCAGAATATGATGGTTTTACTTTCAAGGTTTGCTCCACATAAGTTGGGATACGTGTCACTATAAAAAATATATCACTATTACTTTATATTAAACACCAAAATCGTTAAAATGCATACCGGCACTACTTTGCCCAGCAGTTTGTAGTACAGCTAGAAGAATAGGTGTCTCTGCATTATATTCTTTGAAATGTACGTAAACAGATGGCGTTCATAGTCAAAATCATGCAAATTTTGTATAGTGACGGTAATGCTTTCAACGTGCGACATGTTTTCTGAAACAACCTTGGAAAACAATCCTCAAAAATGTCAGACGTGGCGATAGCGACCGTATTCTTACGGCTGTTAACGCTCTGCCTACCCCACAAGGGTTAAAGGCGTGATATATGTATGTATCTATGTATGATATTGATGTTGTTATTCTGTCCACTCTTAATGTGAGACGAACTATGGCCTATTGATGCTTCCTCTTTTCTTGCGGGATACCGGGTCGTCCATGGATGTTAGTCGCTATTTACAAATTGCCTCTTTCCGACATTATTATCAAAAACTTGCCAATTTGTATTCAGGGAATGCATAAAACTCGAGATTGTATTCCGTTTCTTTTTTTTTATCGTGTGGGACACCGAGTCATCCAACGACCCGATGAATTCTACAAGTAGCAGACTTCTGACATGGTTGTGTAACGATCGCCGTCTAAGTGATCATAGACAGCAACCGGGACCTATGGCTTAACGTGCCATCCGAAACACGGAACCATCTTACTTACGGACAATCGGGTGGTTCAGCCCGCAATGTCCTAACCAGACTGGGAACAAATTCACAAAGTGATAGATATCAAGTTTGTGAGTGACCCACCGAGAATCGAACCCGGGACCTTCTGCGTCAAAGGCAGTCGCACTACCACTGCGCCACATCGGTCGTCATTGTATTCCGTTTATGTTGTTTCGTCGAGAGTCAAACCCGATTCGTCTCGATTGTAAGCCAAAGTAATGTTTCCCTGCCACTTTTCCGACTTCGCGACAACAAAACGAGTATTTATACGTAACCGGAAGGCATCGATTGCATCCAATTTTACCACAATTTGCCTCTTTTATTATTATTGCATTTGTTTGAGCCAGAAAGTTTTCCACACGACTTCGACCGTGAGGAAAATCTCTCTGTGCCAAGTTTTATTATCATTATTCTCACTACACAGTACAAAGCAAAGTCGCTACCCGCGTCTGTATGTAGGCTCTTATCTTTAAAACCATACAAACATATTTAGATGCAGTTTTTTTTATTAGACAGAGTGATTTAAGGAAAATGTTTAAGTATAAAATGTAATTAGGGGCCCACCCAGCGCCTGCGCCCGCTGTAACGCATTTTCCCGTGGTAATAAAATGTTTTCCCGGCACGTATTCTACATAAATACCTTTCTCTTGAATCACTCTATTTATTAAATAACTGCATCAGAATCCGTTGCGTAGCTTTAAATATTTAAGCAAACATATATACATACATACAGACGCGAAAAGCGACTTTGCTTTATACTATGTAGTGATTCATGCCGGGAAAACGTCATATTCCCGCAGGGAACATTTGCAGCGGGTGAAACCGCTAGGCGAGTCACTAGTGATTCGTCAAATAAGAATGCAACCGTCTCAATTCGTCGGGATTAGCAAAGTTGCAATAGCAAAACATTTTTGAAGTATTTTTGTAATGGAATATTTTCTAAAGATTTTTAAGGCCGGTATTTACAAACCGCACTCAACTCTAAGATCTAGCTTGATTATGATTTGGAGATACTATTATTATTGACTGACATTTGTCAAAATCGCTCTTGAGATAGATCTCAAACTTGAGTGTGATTTATAAATATGGCCTTAGTATCTTATTTAGGTAGGTACTTCTTACCTTTATACTTAAACCAGCGGCTCCACCCGCTGTAACTCTTTTTCCCGTAGGAAGTAGGAGTTATTTCAGCAAATATTGCACATATAAACCTTCTTCATGAATCACTATATCTATTTTAAAAAACCGCATCAAAATCAGTTGTGCAGTTTAAGCATACATACAGACTCGAAAAGCAAACTTTGCTTTATGCCATTTACTAATACTATTCTAATAAGAAACGACACCGCACCAAAAGAAAAACGTTAATTAAACATAAAAGTTAACACCTACCAGAATCATCATTTTCGGAACAAAATTTGCAAAACTGGATTTTCAATGGCTTGAATGCCTAACTAGTTTTGTTAAGGTTATATTGGACAAATAAGGTCATTGAATTAAGAATTACCATGTTTAAATACTAAATATACTATAATAAATTATACATGTCTATCTGTCTACCAAGTCAGAGTTGATGGGGTAAGTGCTGTGGGCCCCTCACTAAAACAAATAATTTGATAAAAATGCAAATATATTAAAATTTTCTTATTTTATGTAGTGTTGCCTGATTTTCTGTTATTGAATACAGCTCATGCTATTTTAATTTGAAGAAACAGTTGCTCTTAGACAGTATACCAAGCTTTACCATAATTATTCAAAGGGTAATAAAATTATATTAAAATAATGTTTTGTTTCAATATTTTATTCAAATTACTTGCTTTATGATGAGCGCCAAATCAATTCTTTTTAATGACTTTACACTTTATTCTGTTATTTTGATACCGGGGGTTATTGGGTTGTTGGATTCAGAAAATTCAGATTGCGACAAAATGATGACAACATGACATTAGAGGTCGTTCGAAAATTTCGTTAATCGAGTATCGACAATTTGTCGGTCGTTCGGAAACCTGGCAAGTATAAAATGGGAAATTTTCAATTTGTTAGTTTAGTTCCTAGTAGGTGACACTGGCTGCGAATGAAAAGCGATTTGTCTGATATAAGAGTCACTGATCTTGACAGACAATCCCTCAGTCTACAGAAATGTCAATAGCATCACCTAGCTCAGACAAGTGTTGCTATCAGTCGAAAAAATCCTCATTGCGAAAGAAAAGTCCGATTTACCTAAACTTACAACATATATAACGATTTTTTTAAGAAAGGATTCCGATAGAGCAACAATATTGTTGATATCCCGCTCATAATATGTCATATATTTTGATAAAGAAACAAACAATAATGTTGCCAATCGGGGTCCTTTCTTTAAAAAATCGTCCAAATGTCCGAACATGTCTCCTCTGTTATTGGTTAATCGAGACGGCAACACCACCAAAGTTGTTGTCGTGATATGCACCTGAGTCAAGCGCGAGTCTCGGCTCGTGTATGGCCAGCTGTTGCGCGCGGTCATTCGTCTGGCCTTGACTGAATAACATACGTTCATTATACACCGTATTCCGAAGGATTGCATGAATTTAGACACGTAGGTTTTTAACATACGTTCACACGTTTACACATACGTTTATACACCGTGTTTCGGTTCGAAGAACTGCTTGAATTTGTGGGTTTTGTGCGCCGTACTGAACAATTTTTACACTGAGACCAATGCGAAAAACTAAAAATTCAGCCTCCCATACAAAGTAAGTCAGCTGATAGTGAATTTAGTATAGGAGCAGTGCAGTCTTTTTATTCACGAGCGCGGGTAAGCTATACTTGTGTGTGTTATCTCTTTTTTTGTTGGACGACTCGGTGCCTTAAACAGAATGAGAGAGAGAGACAACACACACAAGTATGGCTCACCCGCGCTCGTGAGATAAAAGATCTGTAGAAGATTTTATCTCGTTTTCCAGCATTGGTTCAATAGTGAAAACGGTTCAATACGGTACTCTAAACAATGTGTCCAATTTGATGTATTTCTTCCGAAACACGGTGTATATGATCGTAATATGTTTATAATTTACTACTGACGTGAATGGCTGGGAAAGTGTAGACTTGATTCGGTAGGTAAAGGGACAAGGCTAAAATTATACCATAATGCTTATATTCTTAGCGGGGGGTAGACTAAAAACAAAATGTCTTTGTCGCCACGTCTGACATAAGATTCTTCTAGTGACCGACTTGTTTTCATTGCTCTCGAGTGTATTTAGAAAGCGTTTTAGAAAAAAAATATTAGTTTGTATGAGAGAGTAGAATTTCCTAAGTTCTTCCTAAATTAATTAATGAGCAAAAATTTTTCATTTTTATAGATTGGTCTTCCCTTAAAATATTTGCTTAGCTCGAAATCGGTTTATGTTTGCATTGTTATATGAAAGACTTTGATTAGAAGAAGCATTGTGTGGGAGGTATTGTAATGGATTCGCACTTGGACAAATAAAACGATTTATTTTGCTTGCTGATTTCATGTAGGCCCAGTCTATTAATGTGAACAGAAAATGATCAAGAAAATTTGCATAGAGTTGATTATACTAGTGATCGTACTTTTAAATGTGATTCTATTTAGGTGGTTTATAACCAATATTAGTATCGATTTGTAAATTTTTTTAACTGAAAATTGCACTGTTACTTTTAGTTTAATTGCTTAGTCAAGTATAGGATGATCGCGAATAAAAATAATGTGCTTTCAAATTTAACGCATTATGATTTATATAGGTTCTTCTATAACTGTAATAATTGCTACTATCATAAATTTATCATAAATTTTAATGCGAAAAACGTCATAAAATTATTTTTACTAGAGAACCGGTGATGTATGGTGTAGGTGTAGGTACCTTCTAGCGGATCTTCTGTAGTTAAATAAGAATAGTAGGTTCGTAGGTGTCTTCTACCGTCGTGTGGGACACAAAATCAACAAACGACCCGGTACTCCTAAGTACAGTAGGTCCTCCTTCTCGCCTTTTCCCGTTACGTAAGGTCGGCTTTCCTGATCTTGAGACATCAATTCTTCAGCTGGTAAGCATCGTCTTCAGAGTGGCCAAGTATTTTTATATCCTTTTGGACATTCGTTATGATGTATCATAAGTATTAGGTGGGTCGCACACTTACGAGACGGACCGCTTAAATATCAGAGCGTTCTGTCAGATCCATTCTAGAAATGTCAATTCCGTTCTAAAACCGCTCAACCACTGTTGACGCAGCGCTATCGTCGAGTGCGGTTTTAGTATGGGGAGTGACGTGTCTAGTATGGATCTGACAGACTGCTGCGATATTTTAGCGGTCCGTCGTGCGTCAAGTGTGCGATGCGCTTAGTAGGTCCAATATTGATTATTTAAGTTCCTATCTGAGAACTGCTTGTTGAAATAACAGGTGGGTTTGGCAAATAATCTCCCAATTAACATATCAAACTCATTCAATGGATTATATGTACTAATAGTGACTTAGTTATTCATGCGATGTCGTGAGTCATTTACATTCCAAATGAGTACTTATTACGTTGTAGTAGTAGGTAATAGGTAACCTAAGCCATCTTAGAAATATCTTCTATTCATTTTCAACTTTGTTCCACATGGAATATGTAGTGTATTGTTTAACCATAATTTGCATAGGTACAAACACACACAAATCACGCCTATATCCCTGGCGGCGTAGGCAGAGTGTTAACAACCATCATCATCTGCCTGCCCTTATCCCAATTCATTTGGGGTCGGCGCAACATGTTTTCTTCTTCCATTCATCTCTATCAGCAGTCAAATCCTCATTTATGCCCTTTTTGTTCATGTCGTCTTTTACACAATCCACAGAGTGTTAACAACCGTAAAATTACTATTACTCAAATTATTAAATTATCATGTATATATCAATACTTATTTAGTGCTAAAGTATATCACTTATAGAATTTTACCACTATGCACTAAAAAGAAACAATATATACATACGTACTTATATAAGTTAGCTGAATATAACCAAAATTGAAGTTGGAGGTGACTAAAGCAATCAAAATATCGAAATCTCAGAAATAAGGCGATTTGTCGGCTGATATTTTCCGTATAAAGTGATGTCACTCGCAACGCTATGGTCTAATATAAAATGTTGGTCAAGGAGAGTTAGATTCTGCTCAGAACTGCAGATTTGCATTATATTATTAGGTATAAACATAACTGCTATAATACCTATCTGTGTGATACCGGCTTAGAATAGCATCACCCCATTCCGATCCCGCGGGTGTCGTAGAAGCCGACTAAGCCGATTTGAGGGTTTCATGTGTATTGCAATTTTAGGCGACAGGCCGACAACCTTGATAGGTTGTCAGTCTGTCGCTACAGTGATAACGACCCTCAAGCATCTGTCAGACGGGGCGATAAGGACCGTATTTTTTTCAACTATAGCTACAACAGCCCACTGCTGGACATGAGTCTCTCCAAATTGGGAGGTGTTGCCCTACCTCGCTTGGCAGGCTGATTTGCAAGCATAGACTAATGTTTAGATTTTCACTGCAAACGCTGCTGCCTCTGTTGGTTTCTTAAAAAAGGTAGGTAAACACATTTTTCCAAGTAAATAAAACTACTACAAATAAAAAAAATCTCCGTCCCCATGATGCCGTTGCACGGCCAAGCTAACTCTTTGTGCAAACTAGGTACTAGCTCTGGAGTAGAAAGTAAACAATTTGTCTCAGAGGAAAAGTTTTATTTTTTTCGACTTATGTTTTCTGGGAAACATTATTTGATAGGTTATTTTTTTTAATTCGAATATATCCAGCTTAGGCGCATCGCACACTTAAAACGACGGAGCGCTAAAATATCGCAGCGGTCAGTCAGATCCATACGAGAAATGTTAATCCTCATACTAAAACCGCACAACCGCTGTCGACGCAGCGCTGTCGCAGTCGGCCATCGAGTGCGGTCTTAGTATGGGGAGTGACGTTTCTAGTATGGATCTGACAGACCGCTGCGATATTTTAGCGATCCGTCGTGCGTTAGTGTTAGATCCGCCTATGTATTTGGTTAGTTTAATGTATGGTAGGTACTTACGCTTCAGATCATTGTTTGTTTACGATCGATGAACTAAATGACACAACCGCTTCTAAGAAACGAGTGCGCACGCGCTCCTCTTGTACTTGGCAGTTATTTGCTTCGTAGGGAAATTATTGTTTATATTTTGATGAAAGGTGTGATACTTTTCACGTGTCGCCTCTGTTGTCCACGTGTTTACCACTTGTTTATCGAAAACGACCGTTTAAATTGTTTACAGTAACTAAACGACTACGTAAATAGAGTCAGTCAGTCAGTCACATCGAGACTGAACAGCCAACGTAAGTCTTACTACGATCGGTATTATCTGCAAGCTGCACACTAATATATTTTAAGTTTATTTTTCTTTCAGGATCATTTGTAAAGGTTTATTCGTAAGGGTTTAGCCTTACGTGTGCTGTTTCACAGTAAAATGTTTCCTTTTGTGTGCAAATACAGTATTTGTCTTCTTCTACAACCCTTTATTCAAAATAGCTAGTACCAATCCCAAATGCAGTCATCAAGGACGCGCAAAAAAGTGGAAAAACGAAAAAAGATTCACTTCTGTAAAAGATTTTCGCCTCCCTCAACTCAACCCCCTGTGAAAAAGTTTGGTTTCGCTTGTAAAGTAGGTGTTCGCTTTCTTTTTTCTGTCAGGGGGCAAGCTTCCTTCAACCCCCTGTGACAATGGTTGATGCTGGTTCCACTTCTAAAGTAAATGTTGTTTTTATAGGTATATTAGTATGTTGTACACGTCATCTGCCTCACTTTATGTCATCTCACTACCCTAGGTCTGCTGGAAGAGATTTCTTTTTAGAAATAAGCTGACCTGTTGTGTATTGTTCTTAATGATATGTCCTTTGTGTTTTATTGTGTACAATAAATGGTTAAATAAGTAAATGTTTCCGTTTCTTTTCCCTGTGAGAGGAAAAGCCTCATTCAGCCTCCCATAACGATGGGCGGTGATGGTTTCACTACTAAAATGTACACGGTTCTATTTTAGTGAGGGCAAGTATATCTTTTAGGTCATCTATATACTATTACGTGCAGAAAAACATTGTAGCTACCGATCAGTGTGATCAGTCCTAAGTACCTACTTGCTAAACTCTTGAGTGGCACTTAATTACTAACTAAGGTAGACCGGACTGTAGCCGCTCAACAAAATGCAATGAATTGCAAAATACCAATGTGACAAAATGTCAGTCTTATAGTATTTACTTAACAGCTTGTTCGGTATGTATCAGTTCAATAGTCCTAAATTAAAATGTTAAAATGTCTGTCTATCTGTCTATTTGTTACTTGTCGCAATAACTACCTCAAGATATTTATGTTTCGTAATATTATAAATTAAACGAGAGAATTTTCAATTTGCCGTGTGATGCCGGCTTTGCCGTGTGATGCCGGCTTAGAATAGCATCACCCCATATCCTATCCGCGGGTGTCGTAAGAGGCGACTAAGGGACTCGAGGGTATTGGTGTATTACAATTTTTAGGCGACAGGCTGACAACCTGTCACTATAGTGATACACATGTTTTCTGAAACAACATTGGAAAACAATCCTCACAAATGTCAGACGTTGCGATAGCGACCGTATTCTTACGGCCGTTGACGCTCTGCCTACCCCGCCAGGGATAAAGGCGTGATATATGTATGTATGTATTTTCAATTTGCAGGTACCGTCGGCAGCAGCAACACTTTCAATTACTATTGTAGCAGTGCAGCCACAGACAGGAGCACAGAACACAGGCTTTCCTGGGTTCTGTGGTCGGGAGAGAACAGAAAGGCGGCGAATACTGGAAAGTGGTTTTCATTTACAAACAGAATGCCTTTAAAAGGCCTAAACGGACCCTAATACAATGGAGACAGCTATGGATTGCAGACGAGGAACACGGACGAGCATTTGCTTGTATAGAACGTTCAATTGTATGATATACTTTTGTAGGACTTTTCCTTCACGATGTGGAGTAAAGATAAAGAGTGATCAGAAAGGTGACATAGCAGTTGGCATGGAATGGTAAATTTCAAATGTGATGGATGGCGGTTTTGGCAGAATTGAGAGAGGGGGTAGAGGCAAAGAGGTGATTATAATATAGTAGGTGCTAGTTATGCTACACTATTATATGTAGTATCAACCTGTTATAGGTAGTTAGGTGGTATATTTTTATTTGCGCAGGGTTTATCGTACCGAATTAAAACATTAGCATAACCTAAATGATAAAAATAACCCGTTCAGTATCTTGAACTCCACCTACAGTAACCTTTGTGGGATTTGTAATCTATACAACATTTGTTTAGCATAGGTCATATGATTTTGTGATACAACGCAACAAATTACTATAAGTGTGAAATGTCAAGGGTAAAAGCTTCTGCACCGTGTTACGAGTATATCACTATCAGTTATCTACAACTTGTGGGCGTTGCACTGTAGCGTGGGTTTTGTGGACATCAACACTGTTTACCATAAAACAGTGGTTCTCAACATGGCATTCGGGCAGAGTTAGCGAAGTAAGTGCGTTCTCGGGGGGAGGCCAAGCTTCGTAAGTTACATGCTGTGTGGTCAGCCTGACCAGCCCCGAGGCAGTGCCTTTTTTTTTTTATCCCACTCGTGCCGCGATTCTATTAGGAACATAAAATTGTTATTGTTACTATGACTAATTCACTTATTCAGTGACCGTATTGTAATTTAACTCTATGACATTCTAAAAGCATTCATTGTGAATCTACTTGGAAATAAACGATTGAATCTTGAATCTTGAATCTTCGGCAAGCTTAGCGATGAACGCCTTTCGGCCAGATGGACCGATGATGACTTAAAATTATAAAGATTATAAAGATTGATTGGCGAAAACGGGAGATCGTGTCTTAGGGACGTAGACGCCACGTCCAGCAGGTTTTCTACGGAACAGTTGTTCTTTTTCGCGATTTGGATCAGCTGTTATTTTCTGACGGCCCTATGGTAAAAGGTGTACATAAATGCCTGCCTGCCGGTAGGTAACATACTGTATAGACGCTTCCACCCTTGCGAGGCAGGCAGAGCGAAAAAGATATAAAAAAACTAATATCACCTGACCAAGATTATAGTCTAGGCCTATGAATTCTTGTATAGAGTAGAGTTAAATATTTATTAACATCAGTGCGAAATATTTAAATAATGTAAAATACAAATGATTAGATTATTTAGATAGACCTAAGTCTAAACAATAGTCAAGCTGTATACTTGGCTGGAAAAAATTATTCAAATTCTATGTAATATTTTAGCAAGTTGTCGTTGGTGCTAATGCCTATCTGTCTATGTCATATTCATTTAATGAAATTAATGATTATGAGTTCGCGATGATATGTAAAAATGTTTACTACAAATCAGCCTCGCAAAATTAATGCTAGTCATAAAAAAGTTTGTCTAGAAAAAGTAAAGTTCAACAGCATCATTATTTATACATACATACACAAATCACGGCTTTATCCCTTCCGGGGTAGGCAGAGCGTTAACAATCGTAAAATAACGGTCGTTATCGCCACGTCTGACAAGTATTAAGGACCTTTTTCGATGATACATGTATCACTGTAGTGACAGCCTGTCGCCTAAAATTGTAATACACATGAAACCCTCGAGTCCCTTAGTCGCCTTTTACAGCACCCACAGGAAGAAATACGGTGATGCTATTCTAAGCCTGCATCACGACAATATTTATACCTACCCAAAAATACTTCATGTTTACAAAACTTTTTGAAATCCGCTAGTTCTCTGAGCATGGAAATCCAGACTCAAACACGAAGAGGAATCGACACTGATATTTATTTACTAACCTTATCCATAATCTACTGCAGGGTGCATTAGCATAGGTCAGCGTATCGCTACTATCGCAATCTCGTAAGGTGTGAAGAAATTTACATCAAATAGGCTCAGAGCAGGGATCAGCATGACGACCCGGTGTCCCACAAGAAAAGGAAGCAAGAGCAGGAGGGACCTTGTAGCATGAAAACCGCGTCACTCTCAGACATGGCCCGAGGTACAAGTTGGACACAGAAAAATACGAAATATACTTTCAACACGTGAATAATAATAACAATATGAAATGTGTAAACAACCGCGATAGTTTAAAATTTAGTGTTACATTAGTCTACTGCTGCTGGACATAGGCGGGCATCCCCCTTTTAAAAATATTTATTTATTTATTTAACCATTTATTGTACACAATACAACACAAAGGACATAACATTGAGAACAATACACAACAGGTCAACTTATTTCTAAAAAGAAATCTCTTCCAGCGGACCTAGGGTAACGAGATGGCATAAAGTGAGGCAGTTGACGTGTACAACATACTATGATATACCTATAATAGTTTATAAAACAAATGTGATTGGAATAATACATACTTAAGAAAGTAGACCCTGGCACCCTTCTACAGAGGGTGTTTGTCACATTCACCACGCTTGGGAGGCTGGTTGGTAAGGCCTTTATTTTTATAGGCAGTCATTGGCGTTTTTATGAAAAACTTATCAGCAAGGTGGCCATATACGCCACTTTAGACTAAGGTAGAATAACTATCAAAAGTTGACAACTAATCCAGCAGAGTCTATGGCGGCGTACAACGCCATCTCACGAATGAGTTTATCAAAAAATGCCCCTTCACCTTAGAGACCCAATTAAAAAAATAATAAGAAGCGGCCCAAAACTGTTTGCGACGAGATTTTCATACCTTCGTTCTATTTGATCAAGATTGTACTCTGAAACGAATGTATCTCTGAGCTTTATCCATAATCTAGGATAGGGCACATCTTCGCAAGTTATCTGTTATCGACTGCCTCGTAAAGTGCGGAGAAATTTACATCAAATAGAAATTCAAAGGCGGTAGCAAACAAAAAATACAAACAGTATTCGTAAATAACAAAACAGTGTATTTGTTTTGCCGTGTGATGCTTGCTTAGAATAGCATCACCCCAGTCCTTCCGCGGGTGTTGTAAAAGGCAACTAAGGGACTCGAGGGATTCATGTGTATTACAATTTTAGGCAACAGGCTGAGAACCTGTCACTGCAGTGATATACTAATCGTCTGAAAGATAACGACCGCAATTTTACGATCGTTAACGCTGTACCTACCCCGCAAGGGACAAAGACGTGATTTGTGTGTGTGTGTGTGTCTGTGTGTGTGTTTGTAAAGTTGCCTTAATACGGCATAGTCACATCCACTATGGAAGCGACCTTCTCTTTTTACTTTGGGTAGGTACTTTATTTATTTTGTTCCTAGTTCCTACTACTTCTAAATTTTATACATCCTAAGCCACCAACAAAAAAATAAGTAAAAAAGACGTTTAGCATTTATAAAAATTACTGACGACTGTGGTGGCTGACAGAGCAATTCATATGGAATGTTCAATTTTTTCTCCAAGTTTTTCAATTTTTTTGCTAGAATGATAGCCTACTACATTTATAATGAATTGATTTTTTCTTTAAATCCTGTCTAAAAAATAAGAACGCGAAGTGGATCTTACTACTCGTAAACCATCTGCATTGTATAAAGCTGATTTGTATGGGATGTATTTACCATTTACGTATCCACAGTATTCTATGAGTATTCAATATTTTCCATTCAAATGACTATTGCCTGTCGTTGCATCGTTTGCCGTGAAATCGGCTACCTTAAACGAGCGGACTGATTGTGATAAATAGGTAAGGCGGATCGCACATCTAACTCACGCATCCGTAACGCATGCGTTTGTCAGAAGTCAAGAAATTTCGTAATACAAGCCGACTGACGTTGACGCAGCACAAACGGATACACTTGCGTTGTTTGATAGATGCATCCGTTGGCGCAGGTTCATGCGTTGGATCTGAGTTAACGTTGGTTTTTGTAGGTATGGAAAATTTTAAATTTCCTTGTATCCGACTGACGCATACGCTACGGGCTAAAATAGCGCTACATAATGCATTAAGTGTGAGAACCATACCTAAAGGTCGATTGTTGTCTTGCGATTTCTGCCTATGATTTCAAATTTCCCTTAAATATCTACTGCGTGAAATTGATGTTATGAACAATTAAATTTAATATAATAATAGAGTTCAGATTAACTCTAGAATGCAAATCTGTGAGACATCGGTCTCACGACTGTCTTGCGACAACTCTTGTGAATTTCTAGGTATTTCGGTACTCATCGTTTCAGCCTAAATGCCGACCAAGTCTGTTGCTGTAAGCAAGGCGGATCGCACATTTAACGCACAACGGAGCGCTAAAACATCGCACTGGTCTATCAGACCCATACTAGAAACATATCTCTACCATACTTGTGATAAATAGGTGGTAAAAGAACTATGGTCGACTTGATGGAAATCTGAGTAACACACACTCGACTGAGTTTACCTATAGTCTACAAATATCATCAAACATCATTATACAAACATCATCATTCTCTTACCTTATGCCGTTTCTCTGTCGGGGTCGGCTACCTAACCTAGGGGATTTGACGTAGAACCAAGTTTTTACACAGCGCAACTGCCATCTGATCTGTGCAAGCCGAAAGCTAGAATCCTAGGTTAAGTAACATTCAAATATCATCTGAATTCAAATTTTATTTGAATGTGGGTTTCATCAAGACGTTTTTCCTTCACCGGTAAATGTACCTTAGTAAAAACACTGTGGTACATGGCGGGGATCGAACTCGAGTCTCACGATAGTAAGACCTATTCAGGCCACCGACGACAAAAATTACACAAACACAAATAACTATAATAATTTCTGATTATTCAAATGTAATAGCAGTGGTCCTAGGCCACGTATTCTAAATAACCTAACCTAACTGTTTCCATGCTAATTTTTTACATATTGTGTCCTTGATTTTTACCAAACAAACAAAGTGATTAGCCATTTTAAAACCGCTTGCTACATTACCTGCTATTTCGGGTGTGATTTCTATGTTTTGATGATTTGACCTTGTCGCGGATACAAAAGTCTAGTGTAGACGAGTAAGTGGCTGATTGCCGAAATTAGATGCACACGAAGTGACGAATGTGGCAACTCATTCGACAGGGATTCTGTTTCGATGTAGTTACGTGAAGTAGATACCATGCACAAGTTATGGTGGAACGCACACTTAACGCACGACGGACCGCTAAAATATCGCAGCGTTCTATCAGATCCATACTAGAAATGTCAATCCCCATACTAAAACTGCTCAACCGCTGTCGACGCAGCGTTATCGCAGCGTCATCCGTCAAGTGCGGTTTTAATATGGGCAGGGCAACGTTTCTAGTATGGATCTGACAGACCGCTGCGATATTTTAGCGGTCCGTCGTCGATCCACCTATGATGACAGATTCTAAAGGTATTCTTTGTGGAAATAAAAACATTTTTAATTTATATTCTCCTGTTTTTCTCTGTCATATGGGAAAGCCAAGTCGACGAACGCCCCGATAAAACGACCTATTAAAATCTTTGTATGTCTCACATTACACCTTATATTTTCTTCGTGGTTATAAATAACAACACTCTAGAAAGTAAATTGAATGCTACGAAGGCGTATTAAGAGCTTCTTGGGGTCCTGAGAAAAGGTTCAAGGGTCAAGCTATTCAGGCAGTAGAATAGGAATAACATTTGTTCAAGATAAGCTACAACTTTATTATCACTCTTGATTGTCTTGTACTACTCCAAGGGCTATTTATATAGTGCTCCAATGGGTATATTTTATTAAAGAAGTTGATTTTTTCGTTTCGATGTGTGATTCTCATTGGCACCTGGTATCTTATCCATGCAATGATTTTTTATGCGGTTTTTACAATAAATAGACTGATAACACATGGCGGGAAAATGTTTAATTCCTACCTTCAGGTATTATCCAAAGGTGAAGTTTTAACGATGGTAAACTTACCTTGGAAAACAATCCTCAAAAATGTCAGACGCGGCGATAGTGACCGCATTCTTACGGCCGTTAACGCTCTGCCTACCCCGCAAGGGATAAAGGCGTGATATATGTATGTATGCTTGAAGTTGCCCTAACGCATTATACTGTGCTCAGAAAAACAGTCATAAAATCGTAAAAGCAGCACATAGTAACTCAAATCACCTGATAGGCATGATGATGATGATGATGATCTCTCCGACTGATTTCGGCCATGGCGACCACTTCGACTCCTAATCAGATCGGCGCTGATAGGCATATTATGATCATAAAGCCTTGAGGTCTAAATACAAAAGAATAAAAAAAATTGTACCTCCCGTGCAAAATGTTAAGGCTAGCTTCCCCGCCAGGACGATTTGTATGGTTGTTGTTCAGTCATGGAACGGTACACCCATTAAAATATTTTAAGCATTTTTGACACCTCATAACTTAACATATATTCTAACCAGCTTTAGGTAACCACCTACCTACAAGTAAACTTTAACATTAATGAAGATTATTTTTAACTAACTTGGTTTAAAAAACACTTAACGACCTAGAACTCAAGCAGTTTTTACAAAAACTATTATTAAAGCTAGTTAATCTATTTATAACGTGATATTCGCAATTGTATATCGTTATTTGCCGTGTGATGCCGGTTTCGAATAGCATCACCCCAACTCTTCCCCGTGGGTGTCGTAAGAGGCGACTAAGGGACTCAAGGGTTTCACGTGTATTACAACTTTTAGGCGACAGGCTGACAACCTGTCACTATAGTGATACACAAATGACCTCAACCGGCCCTCAACACCTATTTGTCAGACGTGGCGATAGCGACCGTATTTTTATGATCGTTAACGTTCTGCCTACCCCGCAAGGGATAAAGGCGTGATATATGTATGTATGTATATGTATATCGTTATCAACAATGTTTTTGTATTTTTGTAAACTGAGTTATTAATTACTGATATTATCGTGTTTGACTTTTACGTAATGAAGGAACTATGAACTAGTAAACAACGCTAGCGGTCAAAACAATCGATAAATTAATAATTTAGTTTATAGTTTAGTTTGTTACCTAAATAATAATGTTAAGGAAAATTTGGGAGCCATTGGTACAGTCCACTGCTGGACATAGGCCTCACAGTGGAAGTGACATACATACATACATACATACATACATATATCACGCCCTCATCCCTTGCGGGTTAGGCAGAGCGTTAACGGCCGAAAGAATACGGTCGCCATCGCCACGTCTGACATTGTTGAGGATTGTTTTCCAAGGTAGTTTCAGAAAACATATGTATCACTATAGTGACAGGTTGTCAGCCTGTCGCCTAAAAATTGTAATACACCAATACTCTCGAGTCCCCCAGTCGCCTCCTACGACACCCTCGGGAAGGATGTGGGGTGATACTATTCTAAGCCGGCATCACACGGCGTGGAAGTGACGAAGGCAATACAAAATGTTGCACAAGCATCAGTAAACAGGGAACGTTGCTGCACATTCCCTAGCTAAAATTGGGGCGATCAGTATGCGTATGCTAAGGCGGCATCACAAGGAGATGCGAATATTATTCATTGTAACTGCAGCCCTACGGGGTCTAATGGTCTGAGTTTAATGTCTGACCGTTGTAGCCAAGATGATTCCGTGCTTCGCAGGGCACGTCAAACAACAGTAAGTTGAGGTGCACTTCGGGATGCAAAGGGGGTCGTTGAAAAACAACCTTTGACGGCTCATCAAATCAAAATTCACCCGAACAGATCAACAATAGCCGTCTAAAATTGTTTCTAAGTTATACATAGGACTTAAGTCGAAAAACTCGTAAACTCCAAATATCGGTGGGTTTTCGGATACCCCTCAGTATAAGCGAGTTATATTTTTTTTCTTCAGACTTCACTGCACGGGAGACATTTCGAATTCCCTATGCAGTAGCTATGCAGTTCGCAGCGCATTTTTATTATCATACAGGTTTAAAAAAAAAAGTTGCACATATTTTAAGGGATGAAAAAAGTTTTGGATTTCATATAAATTGACTTGGTCGGCTGTATGGGAAGTCCAAATTAATTTTTCATATTTCTCTTTATCTTTCTCGGGGAAAATTGTTCAGTTTCAAGGGCTGATTCACCACTTAATATATTTGAAGCTAATATTTTACTACATTTAGATATTTTTACCGGCCATGTGGTGCCGGCTTAGAATAGCATCACCTCATTTCTATTCTACCCGTGAGTGTCGTCTCTTTCTTTCTTTTCGTGTGGGATACCAAGTCGTTCAACGACCCGATGAACCCTAGTGTCAGAATTTTTCAACCGCCTTCTACAAGTAGCAGGCTTCTGACATGGTTGTGTAACGACCGCCGTCTAAGTGATCATAGACAGCAACCGGGACCTACGGCTTAACGTGCTATCCGAAACACCATCTTACTTACGGACAATCGGGTGGTTCAGCCCGCAATGTCCTAACCAGACTGGGAACAAATTCACAAAGTGATAAATATTAACTTTGTGAGTGACCCACCGAGAATCGAACCCGGAACCTTCGGCGTGTAAGGCAGTCGCACTACCACTGCGCCACGTCGGTCGTCTTGAGTGTCGTAAAAGGCGACTAAGGGATGAAGCCATGGAACGAGCAGCAGCGTTCTCCGTAAATATCTACAATATCTTACACTGCGCTCGCTAATCCGCCTGCCAAGCGTGAGGAGTATGGCAACACCCTCCAATTTGAGAGAGGCCCATGTCCAGCAGTGGACTGTTGTGCTTTTAGAAGTAGAAATAAGTAGTATATATTTTTATTGCATCTACTAGTACCTTACCTACCTATTGGCTACTGCGCATTTTCCAACTACGGAAAACTCAGCACACAGAACAACGCATTTGAAACCAGTACTTACCTTGAAAACACCTGTTTTCAGGTCAAAATAAATCCACAGCAAATCCACACAAATATTGGTGTCGTCATCAGATTAAAATCCAATCAAAATGTCACTGTCACTGGTTATTGCCACAATTTATTTGTCACCTTGT
The DNA here is from genome assembly GCA_029255805.1 of Keiferia lycopersicella. Classification (NCBI taxonomy): domain Eukaryota; kingdom Metazoa; phylum Arthropoda; class Insecta; order Lepidoptera; family Gelechiidae; genus Keiferia; species Keiferia lycopersicella. Next base: position 18,786,806 of record JARACZ010000003.1, read on the forward strand.
TTGTCACTGTTTCTCACAACAATTCATGCGTGATTTATTAATCCATTCACAACTATAAACCGTTAAAGTTATCAATTCATTCACAGAAAATAAATAAGCCCATCCAACCGAAGCAGAATTCTCGAAATATTTTCGCAAATTATTTTTCACGTAACTCAACTAGCGGGTAAGTCCGCGAACGTTGGCGCGCTTTTCATTGGCGCTCCGTACGCGACGATCGTGCGCGGGAGTCGGACAGACACTGCCTGCGCCGGCGGCGCCACAATGCGACAAACAATTAATACATAGCATATTTTAGTTCCACTACTGTCTGTTTAATTATATTTGACGCGCCGGCCGGGCCTCTATGAAAGGTGGTTTCAGAGATAATAATACAAGTAATTGTCTTTTGAAAATTGAGATGGTTATGGTCACGTAGATAGTTAGAAGTTCTATGAAAAATGTTGCAAGGTTATCTATTGAGTGGTTGGTGGGTGATAAATAAGTTGGCAGCGTTTTTCTTACGACTATCTTATCTACTTGTAAGTATGTTTTGCTTAGACTTCATTTATGAAGATAAAGTGCACTGCACAATGCAATACGTTCCTACTGTACTGCGTTTTTTAAATAGTTTGTGATGTGATGCCGTCATTCACAGGAAATCACAATCAAATCGTATCTCAAGAAACTGAAAACCGGTGGTGAAGTCACAGTTCTGACGGCTAGCTTGACCATATTACCTCGATGAACTTGACCTATTTATTACCTACAGCTTTCAGCTTTTTTTTTCGCCACCTTTTCATTTTCACAGAAATCTTACAAAATTATGTCTTATACAAGGTTCACTGTGTTACAAGCAGTCCGGTAAAAAATCTCGCGCGGAGACTCTGTCAGGATAAAGTAGGACTTATGTATGACACGCGACTGATATTTTTTCTCTATGGATAAGTATGACTGTGACAAATCGCGCCCAAATCTGTCATATTTCTGCTGTTCAACTGATCATAATTTTTAATAAATCTGTCAGGTGCTGCGTTGCGTTGGTTGCGTGGGCTAGTCTTATTTAGTGTCCTTTGTTGGAAACATTCAAAGCGTAGTGTATAAGGCACAATAACCTACTCTATTCTTGGCAAGTAGGTTAAGTTGTTGGTACATATATGGAAATGCATAGAAATTAAAATGAGAAGGAAAATGATTAGTCATTTGGAAATTCCTTACAGTATAGAATAAAACTATTACCTACATATCGAGCTAATTGATAGGAAGTGTCCGTCCTGTCATGATTGAGGGCAATGTTGCAATTTATTTCTCATAGCTCGTTATGAAAAAATAATGTACCGACTTATCTTGAAACATTTTATAGTGTTTATGCAATTATACTATTAATCCTTTTAATCTGACAAAATACGTAATTTTCATATCATACTTCAATTAAAAGCTGCAATTATGTTGTCAAATTAAACAGTTGATCGATCACACCAGTATTTGAAAAAATATATTAAGTTGAGCGGATTTCGATTTATGGTAGCACCCGAAGTTACTTGAGTTGAGTCCTATAAACTATACGTACAGACCAAAAAATAATCCTGTTGGTACGCTGGGTACGCTATCTCTGGGTACGCTGATGTGTTTACGAATGCGTAGGTACTTACATGAGTCATCATTCTCCTTGACTTATCCCGTTTTCTATCGGAATCGGCTACCTAACCCAGGGGATTTGACGTGGAACCAAGTTTTTACAAAGAGTCACTGCCATCTGACCTCTGCAACCCGAAAGCTAACCTGGTCCGAATTCTAGGTTAAATCACAATATCATCTGAAGTAAATTTTTATTTGAATGTAGGTTTCATCACAATCTTTTTCCTTCAACCCAAGAGCAGTCGGTAAATTTATGTGAGTAAAAACACATTGGTACATGGCGGGGATCAAACTCGGGTCTCACGATTGTAAGACCGGTATCCTAACCACTTGGCTACCGACTCTCTTCTATTACATGCTTGCGAGCTAGAAAAGTTTACATAATTATTCCTTCCCGGTCGTGGCTATCTGTGTAGGAAGCAAGAATTCTGTGAAACTAGACATTTTTGAGAGTAGTAGGTACGAACTCATATTTTTATTCCCTTATCAGATAGGTAAACATACAATAATGAAGTCCGACAGGTTTCGACACTGGAGTGGACATACGTACGATAAGCTAATAGATAAAAATAACACATTGTTACTACGTCGAGCAGTACGTAAAATATAATAATTACGATAAATTAATATAATAACGCGATAAAAAAGGTACATACGAGTATAAGCCCTTCCTTCCTTCGCCCCTATATTTTTTGTCTGTTATTGTTATGTGACGTAATATTATTGTGTTTTGGTAAAAAAGTAAAAACATTATTTCTAACAGTGTTAATTTTACTTTCGTTAATGCTCTGCCTACCCCGCCAGGGACGTAGGCGCGATCTTTGTCCGTGTGTGTCATTTTGAATTAGAAAATAGTACCTAAGGTAAAAAATAAGCGTAATTCATGCTAGGTTCCAAATCACCGGCACATTCTAAGCCCAGTCTCGCCCTAAGTACGCGATTGGGCTGGTTGTTTGAACAACCATTCAATTATTTCCGGGTAAGCCCTAGCCACCATTTGAACATTACATATCTTTACTACGTGTAAATCTGCATTACAGATAGGCAAGATAAGTAATGCACATTCTTGAATAAGATATGAGATAAGACTTTATTTTATTTAATTCATGTTAAACATATGAATCAAAACGTCATTTTGGGCTTAGTGCCACTTTTTTTTACACTATTTAGTAAGAATTAGAACATACATTACAAATCGTACGTCGTCATCTCATCCATCATAATTAAAGATAAGATTTGAGAATCAATTATACTTCCTCTTTTGTCGGTGTGCTTCAAATGTGCCGGATTGGTTGTTTTGGGATAGACACTACCATTTTGGCCCCGGGGCCATCAAATGTATGCCGAACGGCTTGGTGGGGAGCAAGGGCTCGCAGTTGCGACCGGCCTATTGCCAAGCTGTCTTTCATTCTAATAGCTATGTCGATGACCTTAGTTTTTAGTCCAATAACCCCGTTTCCTATTTATGTTTCTTCATAAAATTCGTGTTATCAATGAGAACTATCCGAATCACAGAACACCGAACTATTCTTAGGTCCATCTTTCTTCATTAATGTGACGTCTCTACGTGGGAAAACCTGCTCACGTTTTGTTGTGCACAAACAGGTCTACTCTGACGGCTAGACATCCTGGTACTTGTCAGAATCAAGACTTGCTATAGAGTGTGTTTCCACCACTACGTACGTACGTCTAGATATAGTAACTGCTAGCAAAGAAACGCCAAAGGCAAGGATAGAAAAGACTTGAATAACTTATTTTCTGAAGTGCAAGACATTCAAGTCATTCAATTCCAAGTTACTATTTATGAAAGCAACAAAAATCTTTCATAAAGTAATAGTTCATAAAGGTTGCAAGTGGTCGGTGAACTGAACGAACATTAAACATACAACATTGAAGCGGTCTAGAAAAACTAAACTCTTAATAGAGATTTTGACCAGTTATGAAAGCGTATTCACTATTCCAAACTCAGTCACAAAGTTGCTACTCTTTGCTTGGGTGCAGCTCCGCTCATCACCGTTTTAGTGGTAACGCATCCTTTCGGCAGGACCGGATTACCTTCTGGGTCGCAAATTGCAAGCAGAGGTCGCATACTAAAGAATTCATGAGAATTGAGAAGGCATACAGCTTCCAGTATTATGGTGATAAATTAGAATTAGAAAATTGGATATTAGGAATCAGGAATTAGGAACCACTTTTATTCTTCTCCCGTAAATTGACATCGGCTCAAAATAAATACAGGCCTTGTGACTGAGAGAACTTCGGGGTATCTCATAATAATGTGTATACCATAGGACATTGGCGACCCCGTTATAAACTCTACTCTCTATAAATCTACACCACTGATACTACAGTGTTTCTGGCGAACTTGGTAGAGTTTCCGATGGCCGAATCCAAAATGATCGGCACGCCAAAAAAGCCTATGGGTGCTAATTTTTGTAATACATGAAGGTTGACACTTAGATTAAAACTATGCAAAATGAATGTTCCTCAAAGGCACCGCACTGCATTCCAATTTTCACCTTCAAATTCTACTCCATTATGCTAATAATAGACCAGGTTATTTTAGTAACACGAGCTATTCAGGTCAGACAGTGCATTTCGGTAGGTCGATACAATAATAAACCTTTGCCAGACAAACAAACAAGTTAAATTTAACAACCTCTGAGAAAAGCATTCAAATGTTTATATTGTTTTTTAGCCTTCATAGCCTTTCACCAAAATGTAGGTTTTATTGGAATTAAGGTTTTAAGTGTTAATATGTGGAAATCTGACCTTGACCCTGATCTTGGTGCAAGGTAGGAATTGCAAAGCTGTTTGGGCCATTCGGAAAGGCATTTCTCGCCTCGCTGGAATCTAACCGGCTTGAGCTTTTGTTGTCATCGTCTATAGCTCTAAAGCAAGTTGGAAGACTCTCTCTTCATATGGAACACGTCGTCCAATGACCCCTCCAATGAGCCCTACTGTCAGAATTTTTCAACCGCCTGTACAATCGCCGCAAGTAACAGACTTCTAACATGATTGTGTAACGAATAAAACTATGAATAATATTTAAAGTTCAAATTTAAATGCATTTGTCTACTATCTCATCTAATGGTCAGTGACGATGCAGACGATGATGGAACATGCTTGCCTAGATAATGCCCATTCACTCTTGCCTTGAAAAGGCCCAAGTTGTAATGTTGCGGGAGCAAATCCGCCGGTAGATTCCATTCCTTAGCTGATACTTTGCTCCAATGGATTGAGAACTGACCTGACTGTACAGCCGGGGAGGGGGAAAATACAAAGGGTACAAAATAATCTTCTTTGGAAAGTTTACATCATTTTTAAAGTTATAACTTGGTTTTACCAAAGTTTATCAATGCCGATACTTACAGTAAAATTGCAGTATTGAGAAATCCCAAGCAGACATTTCTAAAATACTAGGAAAATACATATTGCTGCATAACTGCTTTTAAGAGGAAAATGCAGGTGTTTTACATATTTTTACATAACATGCATGCATTGATGAGTGTGGCTGATGTAGCTACTACCTACAGATGATTCATAGAAACTTGAGAGACGATGCATTTTTAAAAAAATTTAAGAGGTAGAGGGGCTGTCAGCGAACATCTAACGCGCGACGCTGCGAATTTTTAATGCATCCGTAAGGCGAGGAACACACTTGACGCACGACGGAGCGCAAAAATATCGCAGTGGTTTGTCAGATCCATACTAGAAACGTCACACCCCATACTAAAACCGCTCAACCGCTGTTGACGCAGCGCTATCGCAGTGTCACCCGTTGAGTGCGGTTTTAGTATGGGGAGTGATGTTTCTAGTTTGGATCTGACAGACCACTGCGATATTTTTGCGCTCCGTCGTGCGTCGAGTGTGTTCCTCGCCTAACGCATATAGTGTCTAGCAGATGTATGGACTATTCCCTATACTAAAAAATGAGTTGACGCACCAACGTCACCAACGGATGAATTTGCATTTTTTGACAGATGCATCCATTGTCGTCAGTTTTTAGTATTTCCCACTTATTTATTTTTAGTATTCTAACAGACGCATGCGTTACGGATTCGCTAGAGCATCACGTCTTGGGTGGCACCAAAAAGAAGCACAACTTTTTCAAAAACCTGCCTAAGAGTGTTCTTATTCTCAGTTTACAATTTGTACAAACTTATATTGGATACCAGGTGACAATTTTTTGTACTAGTAATACTTTTCAACGTAAATGAACCACCTAATTTCGTCTATTTTGGTCGAAGAATTTCATAATCCTAACGTCGAGTTCCGTTGAAAAATGTAAGCGGTAACTGTTTCCAAAATAATCCCATAGATGTCACTGTTAGGATGGTTGGTTTCTCTACAACGCGGTATCGAGATGTTCACGGGTTTTAGTTAGGGTTGCGAGTTGCTTCCAAACTAGTAACTCTGGTTTCCCTTCAATGCGTATAAATCTTTCGCCTTTTACTAAAGATTTCCGTGGAGGGTAACATTCAAATGAGTCTTAACAGTTTTTAAGGGCCCTATTTAGGGTTCATAATCTATATTAAATGTTTTCGAACCACACGTACGGAGGTGCCATACCATTAATCAGGATTTGAGTCATCCTGGCTGATGCCATGGTTAATTATCTAAAATAGTAAATAATAATCTAAAATAGTATGCCGGTTTAGAATAGCATCACCCCACACCCTTCCCGCGGGTGTTGTAAGAGGCGACTAAGGGACTCGAGAGTGTTTGGTGTATTACAATTTTTAGGCGACAGGCTGATAACCTGTCACTATAGTGATACACATGTTTTCTGAAACAACCTTGGAAAACAAAAAATGTCGGACGCAGCGATAGTGGCCTTATTCTTACGGCCGTTAACGCTCTGCCTACCTTGCAAGGGACAAAGACGTGATATATGTATGTATGTAGCCAAGTAGTATCTCACCTCACGTTCCCTACCCTCGTATCAATAGCAGATATTATGTAAACGGGTTCTCATACGACACAAAGATCAGTTAAGGCAATTGGAGCGTAACGAACGGGTCCTTAACTGGCGTAATATTGAGTTACGTGTGTGTGACGTGCGCTTGCGCTGATTTGCAGTTTACCTTGCTACAGAGTTCATTGCGTGCTGACGTAAACGCTTTTGAATTCGCCAGATAATGGTAAAATACAATAATATTTAATACTACCAAAAACATATTCGTATAAAATGTGGCCAAGACGAGAAAATGATCTCAAGTACATAGAGCCGAGTTTCGGATTAGCTTCGACTTAAATTTTCGTGGATGGCGATATCGGAAGGTTTCTTCCGGGTAGGCTTAGGTACATCCAGCATTGAAGGTGATGGATGATAGATGATAGAAATATTATAATAAACCTCACTATTCTCTATACTTGAAGTTTGTTTCTTAGTCCAACGATGTTTATAATGAAGATCTAGGTTTCTAATTTTGGTCTTATCGAGACTAGAAACCAAACATTTACATGCTAATGACCGAATGAATAAGTAAATGAGATTTCTTTTTTGAGAAAATGACTGGATTTATGAAAAAGCAGCTGTGAGAATCACGTGAAGGTAATATACTCGTACTTATATTTAGATTTCATTGCATAATAATACTGGAAAGTTTTACTACACATAGGCGAATTTATATCTTAAGAAATGATCTCTTCCAACCAACGTCTATGTTGTAAGATAATTCGTAATTAAAATATCGTTCATATCAATTGCGTGATTATTGGCGTATTGATTGTTATTGTTCACTTTCTTGTTATGAGAATAGCACGTATAATGCATGTGACTATTATCGTCAGGCAATGTATTGTAAACTGTTCTAAGAAATGTGTAGAAACCCTGTGAAGATCGTTGCATCTAGGTGTCTTGTCTTAGGCAAACAACATTGCCACTTGCCAGCTCATAGACAAATCGAGCGTTGTGTGATAATTTATTTATTTTTATTCTTCTTCATCGAGTCGATGATCGGCAATTACATGAAATATTTTTTTTTAATTTACAGCCACAACAACTCTGTGTTCACTGCTACACATGGGCCTCCCCTGGGGTCATTGCAATTCTCACCACACCACGCTTGACAGGCGGATTTCTAAAATAGTTTCATTACTATATGTAGTAACTTATTGTAGTTTCATTATGTTTGTTTTTTTTTCAACACACCATTTTTTTATGTAAATACTTACAGGCTACAGGTGGAGTCTTGTAATCAGCTATAAGTTATTATTGTTTTTTAATGAATGTTGTTATGTAAGCTGTAAGTTTCAAAAAAAAAAGGGCACGGGAGTCCTAAACGACTAGTCTAACCACTCGTATTTGTATCACACTTTCGATTGACCTCCTCGATTTTGTATGATAGAATGAACATGTGTAGTAGAACGTGAGATACCACAAATTAGTAGCAGACATTCGCAAAATTCAGAAATAGAGCATCTAGATCTCTTGTCGTGGAGTGAGGTATTCGTAATCAAAATGCGAAAAGACATGCACCTACCTAGATAAACTAAAAAGAACATGATGATAATGAAGTAGCTATTCTGTCTACTGATAACTTGTCACCAAGATGTGGCAACACTATGTTGTTGACGCAAAAAGGCGTGCGCGTGCGCATCCCAAGGGCAAAAAACAGACAGCGAACTAAAAGGCGTACAAACACGCTTGACAAACGAGCTACAAACGAATTAGCCGTTGTTTTTCTATTTCTATTTATTATCACTATCACTACATAGTATAAAGCAAAGTCTGTCTGTATTTATGTTTGCTTAAATCTTTAAAACTACACAAAGGACTTTGATGCAGTTTTTTTAAATAGATAGAATAATTCAGGAAAGATTTAATGTATAATACTTACCGGGAAAACATCTTAATACCTCGGGAAAATGAGTTGCAGTGAGCGCAGCCGCTCGGGCAGGCCGCTAGTTCTATTCATAAATCGAACAGACATGGTTTAAACTGTTGTAAGGAAAACTTGAAAGCTTTTCGTTCCACTTACCGGTATTGTTCTTGTACAAAATATCGTCAGGTTGGTAGATAAACTTAGATTTAAAAAAATACATATTAGCCAAATAAATCTTACTTACTAAGCCAATAGTTAATACAAGTTATTTGCTATCATTCAAGCATATTTATTTTGATTTAAACTACTTCGCCAATTTCGCCAATTTCACCAACCAACATGTTCCTAGACCAAGGTAGGTAAAATCCGGCTCTGGAGAGACAGTATAAAACAATACTTTGATGTATTTATATATTTATTTTAAAATCGAATATCAATAAAAATGAATGAAACAGAAGAGACACTGCCTGCAACCGTGCGTGAGGCGTGCGTCTCATCAGCCATCGCTGGCAACCGGCGTCCCGTCTCATGTCTCACGTCTTATGTCTCAGGAGTTTAAAGAGGCCGGACCTTACAGTAGGATGATACCGTTCAAGAAATCACCATGTTTATAATCCGCACACGTGTATCACTTAGGCGGATCGCATACTTAACGCACGACGGAGCGCTAAAACATCGCAGCGGTCTTTCAGATTCATCCTGCAAATGTCAAACCCCAAACTAAAACCGCTCAACCGCTGTCGACGCAGCGTCGTCCGTCGAGTGCGGCTTTAGTATGGGGAGTGACGTTTCTAGTATGAATCGGACATACCGCTGTGACATTTTAGCGCTCCGACGTACGTGTGTGCGATCCGCCTAAAACAAAATTTAGAGTCTTGTTTTTAAACGTCATATAAAAATAGACATCAATAAGATAAGATCATTATTAGGTAGTAGATGGACTACTATATAACACGTATATTATGTCAATATCTATATATAAAAATGCATAAATATACCTACCTAATATACGGGTGTAAAAAAAATTGTCCAAGAAATTTAACAACTTTCCCCAAGGAACATATGTCGAAATATGAAAAAAAAGTCGGACCTCCCATATAGTTGACTCGCTCGGCTGCTACATTTTGTATGGGAGATCGAAAAAATTCTTTCATATTTCGACCTAGTTTCTTGGGGAAAGTTGTTCAGTTTAATGGGCTGATTCAGCCTTTAAAATATTTGCAGCTAATATTTTTACACCTTATATAGATTCAATAATAGATTTCTCATCGGGTCGTTGGATGACTCGGCGACGGTGTCTCACACACAATGACAGAGATCGGGATCTCGGAAACGGCACTAACGATATTCACAACTTTTTCACGTACGTGCATAGGGGTTTTTAAGGGGCCAAAAATCGATCCAACTAGGATAAATTTTTCAAAAAATATTTATTCGTAGGTTGTGAGTTAAAAAAAAACAAAATTCTAGTGAGCTCGGTCCACCAGCTCGTGTCATTTACCTACGAATAGTTGGTGAGTATGTTTGTTCTGTTTTAGTTCGTGTATTCAAAGTAGAACATCTCGTTTACTATTTTAATTAAACATTAGCTCAAATTAAACAAATATTTAAATTCTTATCTTAACATTGAACTTGTCCTTCATTGTTTGTTGAACTGATAACGAATTTGTTTTTGATAACGAATAAAAAATACGTCTAGTTGATTTTGTGGTTGATATCTCTATTGAAACTACACGATAAGCGAAAATAGTTCATTTTTGCTGCAAATACTCGTAGCTGGCCCACAAATCTTTTTTAGAGGCTTTTTTATTTCAAACTAAATCAATCATTATGTCCTTTTTGTGCCTATCATTTTTATTTCAAAAGATACTAAACGTACTCCGATTGAATCCGAAGCAACTAAAGGGGCTTGAAAATTCGTGAGCGTAAATGACTCCGAATGAGTGGGCCGGCACCCCACGCGGCCCGGGTTCGATTCCCGGTCGACGCATGTAAATTTTTCGTTTTTTTTTTCATTTATGAGAATTGAGAATAATATAGCAGTATGATTGCGGTAAATCCCAGTAAATGACTCCGCCAAAGAACAAAGATAAAGATAATCAAGGCAGTCAAAACCTTTGTTTTTATCCCGCCTTGTGCGATTTGTTTGTGTGAATTATTGAGTGCTTCTGTAATAGCTGATAGCCTCCTTTTTATCTTATCACTTTTATATATTTATCTATCTCTCTGCCTGCTGTCCATCATCGAAATTATCTCATTAATTAATGAAGTCATTAAAGCAAAAAGCAAAACGAAAGAAAGAAGAATATTACAACTACCCCCCGAACATATTCAAATACAGAATAATTGGAATCGCTTAACAACAATAACTATGTTGATAACAAAAGTCGTAATTGAATACATTTAAATTACTTATGTCCATTTATTCAATAATTATCAAAGTCTTCAAACAGCACCCCGCGCTCAAATATTATTCAATATTCAAAAGAACTATGACCCCAAACAAATGACTAGCCTACGATAACTCCAAACAACGTTCAACAATCTATCTAATCGTATTTTTTCCGATAACCATAGTAATGTTTTGTTTACCTCCAGCGTACTCCGGCACGAGTATAGTAAAAACTAGTAAAAACAAAAAGTGGGGGAAAGTTACACGTGCAACTCAAAGACCAATTCTAGTATGCGTATCCCAGTTCTGATACCATCCTCACGTTCATTTTTGCGTACAATACTCGTTTACAAATGTAGGAAACGAAGTTTTTAATTGAAACCGCGCATTCGATGACCGAAACAACATCTTGAATGGAAATTTCACAGCAAAATCGAGGCTGTGAATAATCTACGCATGTATGGACTAGGTGAATGCATTAACACCGGAACCGTAAAAGGTCTTTACGTTTTTTAGGTACGTTCACTTTGCGATAAGTGAGTTTTTCAATCAATATTCTTTCTCACAAATACATAGATGGTAATGCTAACAATTTCAGGAATGGCTACGAGAACAACGATGATGACCAAAAAAATGTAATGAGTGTGAAATTTTTTCTTAACTAAAGAAATTATCACGAATATAGACAGCTAAAACCGCGCGTGACGTCACGGCTATGTACAATGTTTACATTATCTATCAGTGTCGTCAGGACCCCCCATTCCTGAACTTTGATACTCATTATCTTTGTTATTAACTACAGATTTTTCGTAACAAAAAATACCTGCCCAACATTTTCTAATCTTATCTAAATTACTTACAAAATTAATTTGACAATTTTACCCTGTCATCTTCCCGATCAAAAGATATACGAGTTTACAAAAAGGCTAATTACTGCGACGACATAATATGGACCGTTGGCGAAAGCGGGAGATCGTTCATTGTGGCGTACCCTGGGGGAGGCCTATGTCCAGCTAGGACTACTATAGGCTGATGTGATGATTTTTGGGACAATTTTTTCGTCCAGTAGACATCTTAAAATCAAGGGCCAAAATGGGGAAACTACAAAATATGGATACAAACTACATATAGAAAAATATGGATGCAATAATAGATAATCCTTGGCATGGATGTTTACTTATTTACACCTGTGACTGTGACCGTGATTAGTTAAGATTATTATCAATGCTGATTGTTGTTTTGCACTGTGCAGTAAACATGTGTGTGTGCGATTATTACAGTCAAACACATCTAGCTTGAACTCTAAAATCTTCTGGGATTATACGGGGTGTAAAGGACAGCTCTCCACCGAACTAAAAGGGTTCACGTTTCCCCTAGGGTTTGTCAGGAAATGAAAAAAAAATAGGTATCCTCTCAAGATCCAGCTGACTTTCTTACCGAAGGAAATCAAAAAATACTATTCTGAAATATATTCCTACAGAAAAGTTGTCCAGTTTCGTAGTCCTTCATTAGCAGAGAAGAAGGAAGTTACTCCACCGACAAGAGCTTGACTTTCTTTAAAGAAGATGATCTTAGGTAAGTCATCAGTTTTGTAGTTTGATCTGAACCTTTCAATATTCGAAGAACAGATGGCCTCTACACTCCGTTCAGCAATAAGGATAAAAGGGTACAACTTTTCGCAAGCACGACTGTACCATGTTTGCGGATAGTGCAATCGTGAATCAGATCCTTCTATACAAAGTTGCTTATGCACTGATAGGAAAAACATAAGTGTTTATTGTTTGTGGGTTTTTATCATAAAGTATTATGTGGCTATCGTTTATATTACACTAACCGGAACCGTATGAACTGGTTAAAGCAATTAAGTACAAGTGGTAGTTTAGATAATGGTCAGGGATAGTTGATCAAGAAAAAAACAGTGTTTTCTGTACTTAGGGCCCGTCCACAAAAAAGGTAGACGTAATGCTAGTACAGCTGGTTTTCATCCATTAGAAAAACTTACCAGTAGACTTATGATGCGTCCCGTTGAGGCTAGAAAGCTTGCCATTGCACCTTATAGTAGTTACTTAGTCGCCTTAAGGGACCAGTCGCATACAGGGTGTAAAAACATTAGCTGGAAATATTTTAAGGGGTTAATCAGCCCATAAAGCTGAACAACTCTCCCCAAGAAACATAGGTCGAAATATGAGAAAAATTTTTGGACCTGCTATTATAAATTTGCTTGGTCCATTGGTAATTTTGTATGGAAGGAACGAATTATTTTTTCATATTTCGACCTATGTTCCTTGGGGAAAGTTATTCAGTTTCATGGGCTGGTTCAGCCCTTAAAATATTTGCAGCTAATTTTTTTACACCCTGTAGAATTTTTAGATTTAGTGAGGTATGATTATTGAGAAAAAACCTTTGATGTCATATTCAAACAATCGCGTCAACGCGTCAAACATCACGCGGGTGCATGTCAAAACTTACATATTTATAGTTAGTCTCTGTAATTTATGACCTAGACAAGAGTCAAGCGCAAATTCAATAAAACAGAGTTGGAATTAGTCTAAAAAACATTAGACCTGTATTAGCCGCTGTCTAAGTGAGACCTCTGAAAATTTGGCATACTGTTTTTTAATAATTGTGGAAAAAAACAATTACCCATACTAATATTAACCGTCTATTGTACGCAAATTCAAAATAAGATATATACATACAAAGAATATAGACACAACAGAACAGCTTCTTTCTACTAAGAATAATGTTAGCATTTTGCATGAAGTCCAAATTTTCTCATCGAATTTTAAAAAGTTAGTAATTAATTTTCCAGATTGGTAGTTAAGCCGGTCTGTCTGACCCACTGACCTGAAATTAGCTCTGGACTGGTTGTTGCTACAATATTGGTGGCACTCTTTAAAAATAGCCATTTTGACGCTGGCAGTCAAGGAAAGTAAAAACGAAAGAACCTGGAACTAAATAATTTAGTTCCGAAGTCGCCACTGAGGCGCTGCAAGTCAAGGAAAGCAAATACGAAAGTACGCGGTACTGTAGTAGGTGGCGCTTCAATTGGGTCCGCAAAACTAGCTGTCATTTGTATCATCATCATCATCATTAACAGCTTATTGTAGTCCACTGCTGGACATAGGCCTCTCCTAAAGCACGCCACTGAACCCGGTCTTCGGCTTTACTCCTCCAGTCACTGCCCGCAGCTTTTCGTATGTCGTCGCTCCACCTTGCCACAGGGCGTCCTGCGCTACGTTTGCCGATACGCGGTCTCCACTCAAGGACCAGCTTACCCCAGCGGTTATCGGTCCTTCGGCAGATATGACCAGCCACTGCCACTTCAGCTTGCTAATACGTTGAGCTATGTCGGTCACTCTAGTTCTCTGTCGAATTACTTCGTTTCGGATACGATCCCTTAGAGAAACCCCGAGCATAGCTCTCTCCATAGCTCGCTGAGCGACTTTCAGTTGGTGGACCAGTCGTACCGTGAGTGTCCACGTTTCGGCTCCGTATGTCATGACAGGTAGGACGCACTGGTTGAAGACTTTCGTCTTAAGGCATTGCGGTATTGGCGACGAAAAGACTCAACGGAGTTTTCCGAATGCTGCCCAACCCAGCTGTATTCTTCTCTGGACTTCCTTCTCAAGGTTGTTTCTACCTAGTTGGAGCGTTTGCCCTAGGTAGACATACTGTTGAACAACTTCGAGTTGGATTCCATTTACGGCAATCGGTTCCGGATCAACGTGTTCGTTGAACATGACTTTGGTTTTATCCAAATTCATCCGGAGACCGATGCGGCGAGAAGAATCAGCTAGGTCATCCACCATTCGTTCATTTGTATGGGACAACCTATCCATGCGTAGATAACTTCATATCACTGCACTGGTCTGATCTTCATCTCCATACTAAAACCGCTCAACCGCTCTCGACGCAGCGCTATCGCATTGTCGTCCGTCGAGTGCGGTTTTAGAATTGGAAATGTCGTTTCTAGTATGGAACTGACAGACCGCTGCGATATTTTAGCGCTCCGTTGTGCGTAAGGTGTGAGAAAGGCCTAGGGGTGAATAGAATCTATATGTTTCTTTAGAGCTCTTAAAGAGAGATACCCTATAAAACTTCTATAAACCCCTCATTGATCAGCTGATTGATCTTGACCTCGTTCTTGCGCACGATAAAGCGCGTACTCTACTACAAATGAACACAATATGGCTTTTAATATCCATTGCTTGCAGCAGAAGCGACAATTACGTAGTTGCAAACTGCTTCGACCTGATTCATAGAAACGTACATAAATATTTAAAAACACAAAAACTCGACGGTTCAATTCAGTTCAATCGCATATTTGGAAGTAGATTCACAACGAACAATACTATCACTGAATTAATTGATAAGTCATTGTTCTATTTCTTATAACTATTTTATGTTCCTAGTAGAAACGCGGCACGGGTGGAATATAATAAAAATAAATGCACTGCGTCAGGGCTGGCCAGGCTGACTACACAGCATGTAACTTATGATTATTATTACAGGTAATTTAACATGCCAGTTTCACTCGCGCTGCAGAGATGAATCTTCACATGTCATGTTGACACCTCATCATTTTTTTTATCGTGTGGGACGCTGAGTCGTCCAACGACCCAATGAACCCTAGTGTCAGAATTTTTCAACCGTCTTCTACAAGTAGCAGGTTCTGACTTGGTTGTGTAACGATCGCCGTCTAAGTGATTATTAGACAGCAACCGGGACCTACGGCTTAACGTGCCATCCGATGTCAACATCTGCTTAGCCGTTTGGTCTGCAGCCCGCGAAAAATTATTTTATATCTTCACATACTACATTATGTATGTGGAGTGGACGCTGGTATGCTGCGTATGCAGAGAGTCCGAGATCCCGTCCCATCTTGGTCATACTTACTACACTACAATACTCTCGAAAAACATAACCCTCCTTCTGAGATAGTTGGGTAAAAAAATGGTCGTTATCTCTCTTTTCGTGAGACAATGAGTTGTCGAACGACCCAATGAACCTGTTAAATGAATGCGATGTAAATGCAGCTGCACCTGTCCTGTCGCTTCTAGGTTATTACTCTACCATCCAGCAATGCGCGTGCAATCTCTGACGTCATCATTTATTTATGAGCAAGATCAATGCAGTCCTAGTTTGCTTGTTAGCTACGCAATAGTACGTTTTATTCAACGAGCTATAAATACTTGTCTGTCTATTGATGCAGTATGTACTCGTAACTATCACGCTTTATGAAGTAACCTAAAGTAAAGATGTTATGAAGATGCATAACAGAGTCTAGGAATTTACAATTCCGTCATCACATCGTTGATTATCTCACACATTACGTTACATGTCTCTCTCTTACTACTTTCTTACTTTGAGTCTTTATTAATGTGCTGTGTGATGCCGGCTTAGAATAGCGTTACCCCATACACTTCCCGCGGGTGTTGTAAAAGGCGACTAAGGGTCTCGAGAGTATTGGTGTATTACAATTTTTAGGCGACAGGCTGACAACCTGTCACTATAGTGATACACATGTTTTCTGAAACAACCTCGGAAAACAATCCTCAAAAATGTCAGACGTGGCGATAGTGGCCGTATTTTTACAGCCATTAACGCTAAGGGATAAAGGCGTGATATATGTATGTATATGTTACGGGCAATTTGATAAGTCCGGGCGCTATTAATACTGACCGGTCAGTATTATACATACGGGCAATTTGATAAGTCCGGGCGCTATTAATACTGACCGGTCAGTATTAATAGCGCCCGGACTTATCAAATTGCCCGTAACATATACATACATATATCACGCCTTTATCCCTTAGCGTTAACGGCTGTAAAAATACGGCCACTATCGCCACGTCTGACATTTTTGAGGATTGTTTTCCGAGGTTGTTTCAGAAAACATGTGTATCACTATAGTGACAGGTTGTCAGCCTGTCGCCTAAAAATTGTAATACACCAATACTCTCGAGACCCTTAGTCGCCTTTTACAACACCCGCGGGAAGTGTATGGGGTAACGCTATTCTAAGCCGGCATCACACAGCACATTAATAAAGACTCAAAGTAAGAAAGTAGTAAGAGAGAGACATGTAACGTAATGTGTGAGATAATCAACGATGTGATGACGGAATTGTAAATTCCTAGACTCTGTTATGCATCTTCATAACATCTTTAGGTTACTTCATAAAGCGTGAATGTCACAAAAAGTTCAAAAGTCGTGATCTTGGTTTCGTAGAAATTACGCTAGCTGAAAAGATATTTACGAAAGATACAAAAATCTTAGTCGGAATGAGATGAATGAACAAATGACGGTTTTACTTACATGGGTAAAAAACGTGGATGAAAGTTTTGTATTTACTAAGCGCAGGTGACACCTTTATTAGAGTCATATGTCTTAAAAACCATAAATACTAATTTTTTATTTCAGATTCTTAGTTTAGGTATCTTTCTTTTCGTCTTGAGAGTAGTGACTTTATATTGATATATTTTCTTTTTATAATCAAAATCGGTATTTTTAATAATTTTCAATCATATCAAACTGACATTAATATAAGCATTGATCAAACTCGTAATGTACTGTACTGATGCAGAACCTACGCAGAAATCTTTACCAGGCTTAGCCGGAGGTCTAAGCCAATCTACCCGTAAAATGTTTAAAAAGATAGTTGCGAGTACATCCTACATCAATAGACAGACAAGTATTTATAGCTCGTTGAATAAAACGTACTATTGCGTAGCTAACAAGCAAACTAGGACCGCATTGATCTTGCTCATAAATAAACGATGACGTCAGAGATTGCACGCGCATTGCTGGATAGTATAGTAATAACCTAGAAGCGACAGGACAGGTGCAGCTGCATTTACATCGCATTCATTTAACAGGTTCATTGGGTCGTTCGACAACTCATTGTCTCACGAAAAGAGAGATAACGACCATTTTTTTACCCAACTATCTCAGAAGGAGGGTTATGTTTTTCGAGAGTATTGTAGTGTAGTAAGTATGACCAAGATGGGACGGGATCTCGGACTCTCTGCATACGCAGCATACCAGCGTCCACTCCACATACATAATGTAGTATGTGAAGATATAAAATAATTTTTCGCGGGCTGCAGACCAAACGGCTAAGCAGATGTTGACATCGGATGGCACGTTAAGCCGTAGGTCCCGGTTGCTGTCTAATAATCACTTAGACGGCGATCGTTACACAACCAAGTCAGAACCTGCTACTTGTAGAAGACGGTTGAAAAATTCTGACACTAGGGTTCATTGGGTCGTTGGACGACTCAGCGTCCCACACGATAAAAAAAATGATGAGGTGTCAACATGACATGTGAAGATTCATCTCTGCAGCGCGAGTGAAACTGGCATGTTAAATTACCTGTAATAATAATCATAAGTTACATGCTGTGTAGTCAGCCTGGCCAGCCCTGACGCAGTGCATTTATTTTTATTATATTCCACCCGTGCCGCGTTTCTACTAGGAACATAAAATAGTTATAAGAAATAGAACAATGACTTATCAATTAATTCAGTGATAGTATTGTTCGTTGTGAATCTACTTCCAAATATGCGATTGAACTGAATTCAACCCCCGCAGTCGAGTTTTTGTGTTTTGGAATATTTGTGTACGTTTCTATGAATAAGGCAAAAGCAGTTTTCCACTACGTTATCGTCGCTTCTGTTGCAAGCAATGGATATTAAAAGCCATATTGTGTTCATTTGTAGTAGAGTATGCGCTTTATCGTGCGCAAGAACGAGGTCAAGATCAATCAGCTGATCAATGAGGGGTTTATAGAAGTTTTATAGGGTATGTCTCTTTAAGAGCTCTAAAGAAACATATAGATTCAATTCACCCCTGGCCTTTCCCACACTTAACGCACAACGGAGCGCTAAAATATCGCAGCGGTCTGTCAGCTCCATACTAGAAACGACATTTCCAATTCTAAAACCGCACTCGACGGACGACAATGCGATAGCGCTGCGTCGACAGCGGTTGAGCGGTTTTAGTATGGAGATTGATATTTCTAGTATGGATCAGACCAGTGCAGTGATATGAAGTTATCTACGCACGGATAGGTTGTCCCATACAAATGACAGCTAGTTTTGCGGACCCAATTGAGCGCCACCTACTACAGTACCGCGTACTTTCGTATTTGCTTTCCTTGACTTGCAGCGCCTCAGTGGCGACTTCGGAACTAAATTATTTAGTTCCAGGTTCTTTCGTTTTTACTTTCCTTGACTGCCAGCGTCAAAATGGCTATTTTTAAAGAGTGCCACCAATATTGTAGCAACAACCAGTCCAGAGCTAATTTCAGGTCAGTGGGTCAGACAGACCGGCTTAACTACCAATCTGGAAAATTAATTACTAACTTTTTAAAATTCGATGAAAAAATTTGGACTTCATGCAAAATGCTAACATTATTCTTAGTAGAAAGAAGCTGTTCTGTTGTGTCTATATTCTTTGTATGTATATATCTTATTTTGAATTTGCGTACAATAGACGGTTAATATTAGTATGGGTAATTGTTTTTTTCCACAATTATAAAAAAAAAGTATGCCAAATTTTCAGAGGTCTCTAGAATTTAGAATTTTTCTTTGTACCACTTAGACAGGGACTAATACAGGCCTTTGCGCTTGACTCTTGTCTAGGTCATAAATTACAGAGACTAACTATAAATATGTAAGCTTTGACATGCACCCGCGAACTATTCATTAGCGGAATTGGATTGTTTGAATATGACATCAAAGGTTTTTTCTCAATAATCATACCTCACTAAATCTAAAAATTCTACAGGGTGTAAAAAAATTAGCTGCAAATATTTTAAGGGGTGAACCAGCCCATGAAACTGAATAACTTTCCCCAAGGAACATAGGTTGAAATATGAAAAAATAATTCGTTCCTTCCATACAAAATTACCAATGGACCAAACAAATTTATAATAGCAGGTCCAAAAATTTTTCTCATATTTCGACCTATGTTTCTTGGGGAGAGTTGTTCAGCTTTATGGGCTGATTCACCCCTTAAAATATTTCCAGCTAATGTTTTTACACCCTGTATGCGACTGGTCCCTTAAGGCGACTAAGTAACTACTATAAGGTACAATGGAAAGCTTTCTAGCCTCAACGGGACGCATCATAAGTCTACTGGTAAGTTTTTATAATGGATGAAAACCAGCCGTACTAGCATTACGTCTACCTATTTTGTGGACGAGCCCTAAGTACAGAAAACACTGTTTTTTTCTTGATCAACTATCTCTGACCATTATCTAAACTACCACTTATACTTAATTGTTGTAACCAGTTCATACGGTTCCGGTTAGTGTAATATAAACGATAGCCACATAATACTTTATGATAAAAACCCACAAACAATAAACACTTATGTTTTTCCTATCAGTGCATAAGCAACTTTGTATAGAAGGATCTGATTCACGATTGCACTATCCGCAAACATGGTACAGTCATGCTTGACAGTATTTATGGTTTTTAAGACATATGACTCTAATAAAGGTGTCACCTGCGCTTAGTAAATACAAAACTTTCATCCACGTTTTTTACCCATGTAAGTAAAACCGTCATTTGTTCATTCATCTCATTCCGACTAAGATTTTTGTATCTTTCGTAAATATCTTTTCAGCTAGCGTAATTTCTACGAAACCAAGATCACGACTTTTGAACTTTTTGTGACATTCACGCTTTATGAAGTAACCTAAAGATGTTATGAAGATGCATAACAGAGTCTAGGAATTTACAATTCCGTCATCACATCGTTGATTATCTCACACATTACGTTACATGTCTCTCTCTTACTACTTTCTTACTTTGAGTCTTTATTAATGTGCTGTGTGATGCCGGCTTAGAATAGCGTTACCCCATACACTTCCCGCGGGTGTTGTAAAAGGCGACTAAGGGTCTCGAGAGTATTGGTGTATTACAATTTTTAGGCGACAGGCTGACAACCTGTCACTATAGTGATACACATGTTTTCTGAAACAACCTCGGAAAACAATCCTCAAAAATGTCAGACGTGGCGATAGTGGCCGTATTTTTACAGCCGTTGACGCTAAGGGATAAAGGCGTGATATATGTTTAAGTGTATTTATGTAAGCAATAAATTGTTTCCGTCTTTCCATCGTAGGATAAATCATTGATGTAACAATGACTCCCCTGTAGACCACAAGATGATAATGTTTCCGTTTATTTTCTTTATGGTTTCAACGAAGTTTCCATTGCGTCAGGTCCAAGTTTATCTGTTAGACGTTCTCGTAATAAAATTGTAATCCTTATTCATATAGTCAGCATCATGAGTGCGATAGTACCGAAGATGAAACGCTCAGGTTGTTTCACCTTCTATTCGAATCATCAGTAGGTTTCAAGTTACGAGTCTTTATTGCATTTTCTATCATTAAACATGACTGTCTCGATGGCGTAGCGAATAGAGCGCCTTCTACGCCTAGGGTCGTGGGTTCGATCCCCACCGGACATGAATATTTGTTAAGTCAATTTTCAAATATTTGTGTCTTGGTGTTTTCTATGTATAATACGTATTTACTAGCTGGTGCCCGCGAACTTCGTTACGCCATATTATATCTTCCACATTGATCAGCTATATATAGGCCGACCACTGCTAAACATAGGCCTCTAAGAACCATAAAATAATATTAGCTAATATTAAATTGTTGGTAGGTAGGTACCGGAAAACTTGGTTTTTCAGACTTTATGTAGTTTAAAAAACTGTTAAATCGTAAAATTTCAATTTCCACATGCAAGAAAGAATAAGAATACTTACTTACAGACAAAGCAGTGACTGTGGAAAATCGGCTTATACTAACCTATAGCCACGAAAAGTCTTGTCTCAGATACTGATTTGATCGTCTGGCATAAACGTATAAAATATCACTTTCGTCAGGAAAATTGTACAGAAATATGTATACAAAATGTACCAGCCGATTCAGTCACTTTGTGTGGAAAGTCCAATTTTTATTAATGTTTCGAAAGAATATTACAGAAAAAAGTTGTTGCACCCTGAAAATAATGTAGCTATATTGTCGGCAAAACCTATAACAGTAGGTGTGTTCCATTCCAGCCAATATTGGCTAAAACGCCTTAACAAAATTAGCGAGAAAATTTGAATAAAATAAAAAAATAACCATTTATCCACGGTTCGAGCGACAAAAATATGGATAAGCCTGCACACAAACTTTTGCTTTGAAGCTATTGCAAGTTTCCCGCGATAAATAGTAGATTATGCACCAAAAAAAAAGATCCATAAATGAAGATTGTATTGTCTGGTACCTACGCAACTTGCATGTCTTGCACCATGGAACTTTTGTTTTCGAGGGTAAAAATTATTGAATTATTGAATTATTATGTGAAAATTATTCCAATATTACAGAGATATTTTTGTAGTAGTAGACATATTCGTAGATTTTAGTTTCCTTGCCGTAATCATGAGTAATAATTCAACAAACTCATTTATTGAGGTTATAAAAACACAAATTAATTAAAAATGTAAATACGGCCTCATGTTTTTCTTTCCTGTGCGCTTATTCAAAGCGACGCAATACGTGCTGGCCAGTTCGAAATTTGAAATCAATCTCGGGTCCAATTATTAGCCTCACTGGACGTTGGCAGAAATGTCCCCTAAAAGTAGGGTTGACTATTGTCACACCCAAAAAAAACGAAAACATCCTTTTACTGCGCGCCACTCTGAAATTCACGTGACCTACAAACTTATTTTATGTGTAGCAGCCAACCCCCCTTTTAGGGATATGTTTTTTTAGCCTATAACCTGGTCAGTGACTTACTTGACATTTTGGTACAACTTGCATCAAACTCCGTTCGGTCGTTTTCGCGTGATGCTTCCTCATATATACACAAACAAACATCGTACAAAACTTGTTCATAGATGTCGCCACACGTCTTTTAAAACGCGCTATCGAAGTGTTTTCTCAAAATTATATAGGGTCACTGGACACCGACTTGTTACTGTCTTATTATATGTATAGATAGATAGATAGATTACAAAAAAAGTATATAAATATCAGCTAACTAGTTCCCATAGTACAAGCGTTCTAGGTTTGGGGCTAGATGGTGCTGCGTGAATAGTCCAGGATATTTTATTTATAAAAAATAATGCGCAGGTACATATTGTAATGAAATGAGACCCGTTCAGTAAACGCAACGTTTATAGCGCGTCCCGTAGAGAGTAGACTTCAGAAGTGTCAAATCGGGATTTTTCAAAACAAATGAAGTATTTTGACACCATGGTGTAGAGAAAATCTATGTCGCGGTACGCATAATATGCAAAAAAGATAAGTGTCAATACGACAACTTTTAGGTATAGTCCAGATCTTCGTCTCTTTCCGACCGGGAGGCCGTGTTGGGGCCTTTCTCCACTTATCCTCACTTATGGATTCTGACGGTCCGAAGTGACAGACGTACAAAAAGTATGCATATAAAAGATACTCTTTGAACTATACCATGAAGTAATTTTACTGTCCATCTTTTACCGGATAGGTGGAAAAGCGCCATCCGGCATTCGAATATTGTCGGAAAGCTACTTCCGACATCCGGCAGCAGGGCCGGATAAGTGGAGAAGCGCTGTAACTGCATCAACGGTGCCCATGACAGAGAAATTATTTTAAACTATGACGCCTATGACATTGCTATCATATGATATTGATTGACACTATAATTACGGCAGTTAAGAGTGCATGCGCACTTCTTGTTTATATAAATGTCCATTGAAGCAAAGTCTCCTCTTTATCTCATTGGGCCTTGACTTGACATTACATATATAAATTATAACTTGATGTGCAGCTTCTGAACCGACTTCAAAAAGAAGGTTATCATAGTGACCGTACGTATGTATGTATGCATCGTTCTCATAATTCTGAAATACTTAGATACCTACCTACATTCAATATTTGTCAGACGTATAGCGACCGTATTTTAATGGCTGTTAACGCGCTGCCTACGCCGCAAGGGATAAAGACGTGACATGCGTGTGTATGTATGTAAGCAAGGCTCGGTCAACCAGGTACTGGTAATAAAAGTAGCCGTATGATGGCGGCTTAGAATAGCATCTATCGTTTTCTTTCCCGCAGGAGTCTTAAGAAGCAAGTAAAGGACTAAAGGGGTTCATATTATGGATTACAATTTTTTGGGGACAGGCTGACACACTGTCACTATAGTGATATACGAATTATCTGAAACGGCCCTCAACACTTGTCGGACGTGGCGATAGCGACCGTATTTTTACGGCCATTAACGCTCTGCCTACCACGCAAAGGATAAAGACGTGATATGTGTGTGTGTGTATGTACATTCAGACCGATTCGCTCTTCCCAGAACAACTCCTAAGCCCAGTTTCGCTCCAAAGCCGTGGTTGGGTTGGTTGTTTGAACAACCATTCGATTATTTCCTGGTGAGCCCTTGCTCCCCACCAAGCCGACATGCGAAGTTTAGATGGCCCGGGGCCAAAAACGTAGAGTCCAACACAAAAGAAAATGTTTATACATAATAATGTTAATAAAACTAGATAGTTATAATAAATAACAGACACCAATGTCACCCTTGTATAAAATGCGATATGTGTATCTGAAAGTTGTTTATATTCGGTAAAGGTCGCTCAAATTAAAATTACCTACGCATTTTATAAAGAGCGAGACTTGAAAGAATTTATGTGTGATGTGGTATGTGTGTGACGAATGATGTGGTTTTGAAAGCAAAAGAGTGTAATAATTACAATATACGTAGTCGGTCCCAAAGTTCTGTCACTGGCATATTATTTTTGAATTTAGAACACGAATTTGGAAAAGTTTTATTGCATTCCGTTTTTGAATGTTTGACAATTATTTTAAAATAATAAATTTTATTTATTTATTTATTTAACTGTTTATTGCACACAAGATAAAACACAGGACAATCACATTTAGATAAAAACACAACAGGTACTACTTATTTCTAAAAAGAAATCTCTTCCAGCAGTCCTACGGTAGAGAGATAGCATAAGGTAAGGCTGACGATCGTGCACAATATTTATAATACTAATTGCAGTATTTAAAAATAATACATAATACACACACTAAAATATTAAATTTACATAATTATACTGATATACTACATATAATACAACTATACATATTACAATATACATACATAAATATGACAGATACGAACTATTTTGATAGTGAAAGATAGTGCTCTTTTACTCTCTTCTTGAACACTGAGAGGGAAGGGCTGTCACGCACTGTGTGCGGGAGGGAGTTCCACAATCTGGCTGCATGCACAGTGAAAGAGTAACTGTAGAAATCGGAGTGATGGATAGGGATTGAAAGAATTGACTTGACATGTGAGCGACAAGGCTTGTCTTGGGACCGAGAGAAATGATCATTTGGCGCGATTTTTCACGATGGAGTGGACTTTGAAAGAAAACCGAATAGCAGTTTTGGCGTTGCATCGCTGTGGGCACTCGCCGAGTACCATTTTCAAGTTGCTCAAAAAATTGAAAATAACGCTTAGGTTTGTGTATCGTACTATAAGTAGGTACACTGAAGTCTCTAGTGTTGAGGACAAGAAAAGAACTGGCCGGCCTCGCTCCTCAAGAACACCAGCAGTGATCAAAGCGATCAAGGAGCGCATACGAAGAAATCCTGTCCGAAAACAGAAACTTATGGCTTTGCAGATGAAGGTTAGTAGAAAAACAGTCAAAAAGGTTTTAAACGAAGACCTTAAGCTGCTAGCATACAAAAAAAAGAGTGGGCACTTACTTAATGCCCGTTTAAAAGAAATTAGACTCAAAAGATCCCGGGTGTTGTTAAAACGGTACGCGAAAAACCGGCACCGCGATATACTTTTTACAGACGAAAAAAATTTTGATATAGAAGAAAAGTATAA
This sequence comes from Keiferia lycopersicella, assembly GCA_029255805.1. Classification (NCBI taxonomy): domain Eukaryota; kingdom Metazoa; phylum Arthropoda; class Insecta; order Lepidoptera; family Gelechiidae; genus Keiferia; species Keiferia lycopersicella. Next base: position 18,812,545 of record JARACZ010000003.1, read on the forward strand.
TAATTGGCCTTCCTCCAGTCCGGACCTTAATCCTCTGGACTATAAAATTTGGCAGGTCTTAGAGAGCGAGGTCTGTGCTAAGCCCCATAAAAATTTGGAGAGCCTGAAGTCAGCCATAGTTAAAGCAGTCGCTGAAATCGACATGGACTATGGTGCGTGCTGCGATAGACGACTGGCCGCCGCGGTTTAAGGCCGTTATTAAAAGCAAGGGAGGTCATTTTGAATAGTTTTATGTTATTTTGATTCTTGGATAATTGTATTTTTAATTGATATATAAATTTTTAAAAACGGATTGGTACTTTTTATTTTATCAGTATTTTCATATATGACAGAACTTTGGGACCGACTACGTATGTATGTACGTATGTATGTACGTATGTATGTAGTACATATATCAAGCCTTTATCCCTTGCGGGGTAGGCAGAGCGTTAACGGCGGCAAGAATACGGTCGCTATCGCCACGTCTGACATTTTTGAGGATTGTTTTCCAAGGTTGTTCCAGAAAACATGAGTATCACTATAGTGACAGGTTGTCAGCCTGTCACCTAAAAATTGTAATACACCAATACTCCCGAGTCCCTCAGTCGCCTCTTACGACACCCGTGGGAAGGATGTGGGGTGATGCTATTCTAAACCGGCATCACACGGCATAAATAAAATGGAAAATCGAACATTCGAATGATGGCGTAAAATATGTTGAATCAGTATATGCAACGAAACTACAGGCTACAAGTCTACAACTGAAATCCGATGTACATTGCGTAGCTGATGGGACATTATAAATCCAAGATATTTGACCCGCTACGCAATGTTCATCGAATTGCACCTGTAGTATTGTAGTATTGTATGCTGTGTGATGCCGGCTTCAAATAGCATCACACCATTTCTGCCCCGTGGGTGTCGTAAGAGGCGACCAAGGGACTCGAGGGTTTCATGTGTATTACAAATTTTAGACAACAGGCTGACAACCTGTCACTATAGTGATACACAAATTATCTCAACCGGCCCTCAATATTTGTCAGACGTGGCAATAGCGACCGTATTTTTGCGGTCGTTAATGCTCTGCCTACCCCGCAAGGGATAAAGGCGTGATATGTATGTATGTATGTGTATTGTAGCTTGTAGTTTCGAAAAACGGGTCACAACTTGTCAAACTCAACAACATAATGCACTAAAACTAAAGCCAGTATTTATAAACCACACTTAACTCTGAGGTCGATCTCAAGAGTGATTTTGACAAATGTAAGTCTATAATACTAACAGCATCCCAAAGTCACACTCAAGGTCGATCTCAGAGTTGAGTGCATTTTATAAATACAAGCCTATATTTTAGCGCTCCGTCGTGCGTTGAGTGTGCGGTCCGCGTTTCACTTGGCTGGGCGGACTCTTTCCTAAGATACATGAATATCATCAGTTCTTAAATAAGGAAATCGTGTTAAAGCCTCTTATTGTTATTCAAGAAGGAATAAAATACACAAGGTGTGCCTTTAAATGCGCAAAACCTCAGGCATTCTTAATCAGCCTATGAAACTGAACAACTTTTCCCCTAAGAAACATAGGTTGAAATTTGAGAATATTATTTGTACCTCCCATATAAATTGACGTCAGACGGTAATTTTGCACTGGAGGTCCGAAACTTTTTTCGTGTTTCGAACTTTGTTCTTTGGGGAAAGTTGTTCAGTTTAATGGGCTGATTAAGGGTGTCAGAGGGTATTTAAAGTTACACTTTGTATTTTATAAAAAATCTTGAACCTGAACTTGTGTTACGTACGATTGTAGACAACAATGTACGTCGAAAGCAAATAAATTATTTTATTTTATTTCGAACTTACGTATGCATCACAATAAAGATAAACGGATTATGTAGTGCAAACACGTGTAAGTAAGATTTTTTAGTCGTTCAATAAATATACCCAGTGCCGAATAGACCCAGTGGGCCTTATTTGTCACATAAGGCTTTTTCTAAGAACTGCTTTCTCGCAAGGACTTTTCAATTTCTAAGTATCTTTATCTAACTGCAGCTCGTCTCTCGTAGGGTCATAGGCATAGATAATAAATGATTAGGCGTAGATTAATACTCGTAGATGTTAATGCTTTATTTACCCAGAGGCTGCGCCCGCTGTAACGCATTTTCCCGTGGGAATCAGATGATATCCCGGCAAGTATTAAACATAAAACCCTTTCTCTTAAACCATTCTATGTAATAAAAAATATGCATCAAAATCCGTTATGTAGTTTTCAAGATTTAAGCAAACATACTAACATACAGACGCGAAAAACGACTTTGCTTTAATCTATGTGACTTTGCTTTACTAGTGGCCCGCTCATCGTTTGTACCCACTGTAACTCATTTTTCGTAGAAATTAGTTGTTTTCCCGGCAAGTATTACTCATATTCACCTTCCTTTTGAAGGAGTGGTAATGAGGTGACCTCATTGTAGGTGCGGTTGTTATAACTTCACCCAATTTCGTCAACCACCAAATATGTAAAAGGTTCAATAGGTCGTAGGGCGACTCAGTGTCTCACGCGAAAATAAGAAGTAAGAAATTTAATTTCGCCAATTGGACCCAATGGGTCTAATCGACAACGGTTTTCTGAGTTAACAACTCAGATTTATCGTTTACACCATTTACACAAACATTATGAAGCAAGTAAAGTATGTCATTGGCATCGCATTATATTTTACTATTGCTGGCGAGTCTGTTGCACATGCCATGCATTCTAGTTTGCGATTAATCATTTTGCGTCCTAAAATACACTTCCCATTGCAGCAAGTTCAAGTTTAAAACTATAGCTGTAGATGGCTTTAGGCAGAAAAATTTGTTAACTGTGCCCTAAAAATCTATATTCCATGTGAGGTGAAAGTCAAAAATCTAGATTTGGCCTCACGCCCCACCGCCATATCTTCAAGTCTTAATACATACGAGCAGTATTATTTATCTGAATTCAAAGCGAATGCGGTATAAGTGCCCCGTTTTTTGAAACCATAGGCTACTATTCTACAGGTGAAATTCGATGTAGATTGCGTAGCGGGTCGAAAATCCTGATTTTATAATGTCCCACTGGCTACGCAATGTACATCGAATTTCTCATGTAGAATTCTAGCGTGTAGTTTCATTGCATAAGGCACAGATAGACGATTTATCATTTTTGGGTCAATATTAATGCCGTTGAGGGCTACTTCAAATGAAAGTTTGGTAAGAGATTATCTTATGTAGTATGCAAACAATAGGTAAGTATCAATTATGATAATAATTATTAATCTGAGTGATAAAACGAGGCTGTTCATTATATTTTTTCTTATCTAAGGTCAACGACCCTTCACCTTGAAATTAATACAATTGATTAAACATTGTGTTTTGCCGAAATAAAGCCTTGAAATTAAAACTATTGTTAAATGACACAATAAAGTAGAAACCTAAAACAATGTGTTTTTGATAAAATAATTAAACTGTGCTGTGACACATTTTTCCTAGGTATTATTTAGGAATTTCGTACAACAATAATAGTAACCTTACAGAGTATTACACACAGAGCATCAATTTCTATAACAATATGAAGACTTGGCGAAAAACTAAAACTACGTAGTTAAGTAATGTGCTAAACAAATTCGCTACGCTTAAAACTATTAACATTTATTATTAGTTATTTTACACGTACAAACAAAAAACGTGCCGTCTTAGAATAGCATCACCCCATTTCCTACCCGTGGGTGTCGTAAGAGGCGACTGAGGGACTTGAGGGTTTCAGGTGTATTACAACTTTTAGGCGACAGGCTGACATTCTGTCCTATAGTGATACACAAAATATTTCAAACGGCCCTCTATATTTGTCAGACGTGGCGACAGCGACCGTATTTTTGCGGCCGTTAGCGCTCTGCCTACCCCTTTAAAGGGATAGAGGCGTGAAATATGTATGTACAAACAAAAAGTAGGTACTTCTCTACAATGTCTCGGTATTAAATATTGAGCGAACGTAAAACGCAAGCGAAAACATAATCAGCCAGACCCTCAACATTTTTGACTTTAATTTGTGGACAAATCATTTCTCCACTGCATGGCGGTTTGTTGGTTCTAGTATCGACGTTGTTGCCACGAGGTTTATTGTGACCCTGTCATCATCAATATCGTTACCCCAATGGCTTTAACCTCGACATCCGCAACAGTCCACTGCTGGACTTAAGCTCGAATTGCAAGTTACATTTGGGTAAATGTTAATATAATCTTTTAATGATCTACATACACAAATCACGCCTTTATCCCTTCCGGGGTAGGCAGAGCGATAACAGTCATAAAATTACGGTCGCTATCGCCACGTCTGACTAGTAAGTATTGAGGGTCCTTTACAATGATACATGTATCACTGTAGTGACAGTTTGTCAGCCTGTCGCCTAAAATTGTAATACACATGAAACCCTCGAGTCCCTTATCCAAAATGTTTGATTTCAAATTACGATAAAGGATATTCTTCGATAACCCTGCTTTATATAGATTTAGTCCCTTAGTTGCCTTTTACAACACCCATGAGAAGAAATGGGCTGGTGCTATTCTGACCCGGCAAAACACGGCAATTTTAATGCTCTGCTATCCCATTACGGAATCTAGACATGACTTTATAAAATACTATTATTGAATGTTGTATAAATATTGCTTCATATGGCTTTACATTTGCGTCAGATGAGTACCAATATTTGTCGAAGAGGTAGGTAGTTATTTAAATCATAATAATGTACATTAAAGACAAAGAATAGTGAGTAAAGTAAGTAGATATACAGGGGCTAAAAGTTACGTGCAGGTGAGCGAGAATACCAACTTATTATACAGGGTGTAAGGGACGGTGTAACGAAAACTTTGCAGGCGTGATCAGACCATGAAATTGAACAACTTTTTCTATAGGGTTATGTTGGGAAATGAAAAATTTTTTTTGAGCTCGCATACAAAGTCACTGAGCTGATCGGGAATTTTGTATGGAACATAGTCCCCATAGAAAATGTTGTTCAATTTCATTGTCTGAGCACGCCTGCAAAGTTTTCGTTACACCGCCCCTTATAGAATAGATTCATAAATATAAAAAGGCCAATTTGTGTGGAATCTTTGCTTTTTCATATTTTTGCTTTGTTCCATGTGGAAAGTTATTAAATCGATGAGCTGATTCATCCTATAAGCTATAGTATAAATTTCTTACTACCATGATACCTTCTTGTAGTGGGTAAATGTAAGTACGTAGTATTTTAATTTTCTATGCGTATTACCTGTTATTGAAGTTGATGACAATGGCTTACAAAATGTTCTGTCTCAAGGTTAAGTTGTGAAAACTATTCCACTGAATCACGTGTTTTTTTGTGATTTAAAATAAATATGAATAAATCTCTTACTGGTGAAACTTTAAACCATAGAATATAACTCATTTATTGAGAAACAGCGAATCAACAGACGACCCGATGAACCCTGGTACTAGAGTTTTTAATTCGTCATATAGTTGACCGATAGTGATAGACTGATGGATGACTGATGCATCTACTTCTGAGTACCTACTTAGATTGATGATGTACTTGTCATAGGTGATGACTGATGATTGATCAATGATCATAAACAGAATCTGGGATTGACGACGCCATTACGATATTATTAGTTTTTGTAACTGATTAAATATTACTTATCGTATGTATGATAAGCTCAAGTGTTAATTAATACACAACTAGGAAAAAATTGACAGTCCCAAGTTTCCTTGATCGGTCGAAAATGTGTCAATGTCAAAGCTCAGTTACTTATTGGTGCATCTAGTAGTGTCTGCTGCCATTTGCAAATATTATGTTCTTCTCTAGAATAGCACCACCCCATTTCCTACCCGTGGGTGTCGTAAGAGGCGACTGAGGCACTTGAGGATTTCAGGTGTTATAACTTTTAGGCGACAGGCTGACAACCTGTCACCATAGTGATACACAAGTTATCTCAACCGGCCCTCTATATTTGTTAGACGTGGCGATGGCGACCGTATTTTTACGACCGTTAACGCTCTTACTACTCGGCCCCGTAAGGGATAAAGGCGTGATGCATGTATGTATGTTTTTCTTTTCACTTATTTAATCGCAGGAGAACAGGTAGATAAGCAAATGCTTATCAATGTAGGTAGCTAGGTAAGTTTGACATTGACTTTGTTAGAGAACGTACTTGCAGGTCGTTGACCCGCGATAAGAGCCGATTATATATTATTATTTCGTTTACATACAAACGACCGTGATAATATATTCAAGAGCGACTAATAGCCACGTTTTCTTTCGATTCGTTCACTTGTTAGACCCACTCAATGCCAATTTGACCCAGTGAATTTAGTTTGTGACTTTACATTTAATAAAACTGTCACAAAATCTCAAAGCTAGCAAAATCAAGTGTTTTTTTGTACTATACAGTCAGCACGTAAAATCTTTGGATTTCATTTTCTTTTTCAGTGTGTGTGTAACGATCACGAGTATGAAACCTTATGTTTTGTTTGAATTAACTGTGATATGAACAGAGCTTAGTATCAAACTTCATCTACTGTTGTCAATAGATCTAATTAAAAAAAACTGTTTGTTTAGTTCCTAATGAAAGCCTGTTTTTAAAAGCTCAACAGCGATTTCCCATTGATAATTGAGTCATTTAACTTGACAGATAATCCCTCAATCTCCAAAAATATCAACATTACATTGCAAAAATTTGCAGTAAGTTATGTCAAAAGTTGATAAGACCTACTGGGTCTAAATGACAGCGGGTCTAAAGAGACTCATATTTTTGAGGAAAAACGAACTGTCCGTAACGGATCCGATTTGTTTTTCGACTCGAACTTGTTGGTATAGACGTCAATCTATAGTATTGGTAAACAAGTAGGTATACCTACCCATAAACAGGTAGGTAAGCATAAACAGCTTCTGGAGAATTCTTGTATAACCGTTTAAAAAGTACCATTCATCTCTATTGTTAAAAAAACAAATACCTGACTATGTTTTACGCATAATTTTACGTTTAAAATTCGCCATTTTCATTTATGAAATTCTTAATAGCCAGTGTCACATGCGCTGCTGAGATGAATCTAACGAGGGTCGTGGGTTCTACGCCGAGGGTCGTAGGTTCGATCCCGGGACACAAATATTTGTTACATCATTTTTCAAATATTTATTTCTACTCCCAGACTGTTGTCTATGTATTTATTTACCAAAAGTATATAAGTATTAATGTCAGCTATGTAGTTCCCATAGTAGAAGCATTGCTTAGTTTGAGGCTAGATGGCGCTGTGTGAAACTGTCAAGGACATTTATTTATCTATTGATTTACACACATACGTACTCTCGAAAAACATAACCCTTTTTCTGATGCAGTCGGATAATCATTCCGCACGTGTGTGCCAACAAAGCAAGAAAGTCTATTAAAAGCCATTATAAAGATAGCTAAATGGGATATTCTAGGACTGAGCGTTCCAGGAATGGTATTTAGAATGGCGGTAGTAAAGAGAGGACTGACACATTCATAGGAGACATTAAAGGACTGCTTGACTATAAATATACATCAAGACAAACTTCAGTTTAATGTTAAGATGTTCAGATACGACACATGAAAAGATGCAACATTGAGCCCACTAAATGGGAGAGTCTGGCAGCACAGCGCCCCTAATGGCGCGGGATAGTTAAGAGGCAAGTCCGCGAGTTTGAGGAACAGCGTAAAGCAAACCTAAGCGCGATGTGTTAAGGGCCGTCCACCCGTCGCCATTAACTACAGTTTACTGCCAAACTTGGCTACAATAGCCATCTCCGGGCGCATCAGCGCCAATCTGATTAGGAGTCGAAGTGGTCGCCATGGCCGAAATCGGTCGGAGAGATCATCATCATCATATACACACAAATATCATGCCTCATCCCTTGCGGGTTAGAAAAATCGATAACGGCCGCTATCGCCGCGTCCGACATACATTTTGTGTCCTTTCAGATGATTTGTAACGTAACGTATATCACTGTAGTAACAGGTTGTCAAACTGTCACCTAAAGTTGTAAATACACATGAATCCTTCAAATCCCTACGACGCCCGCGGGTAAAAATGAGGTGATGCTATTTATTCTAAGCTGGCATCACACACATTTTATAATTTTCAAAAGTTTATAGTTGTGGGATAGCGTCTTTTACAAAGGGACGTAGAGCAATTAATCAGATTGTCTCTACCCATGTCGTGTGGGACACCGAGTCATCCAACGACCCGATTAACCCAAATAAATTGTAAGAAAGTAAATCGACAAAAAGCACAGTCAAGCCAAGACGAAAAACAGCCATTTTTCTTTCCAATTTTAACGGAACATAACAGAATAAAACTTATTATGATGGATGACTTGCCTTGTATGACTGTGGCGGATCGCACACTTGACGCACGACGGAGCGCAAAAATATCGCAGCGGTCTGTCGGATACATACTAGAAACTTCACTGCCCATAGTAAAACCGCACTCGACGGATAACGCTGCGATAGCTGCTGCATTTCTAATGTCAATCCCCATACTAAAACTGCTCAACCGCTGCAGTGTAGTCCGTCGAGTGCGATTTTAGTATGAGGAATGAGGTTTCTAGTATGGATCTGACAGACCGCTGCGATATTTTTGCGCTCCGTTGTGCGTCAAGTGTGCGATCCGCCTTAGTCCGTATTTGAAACGCCGGGGCAAGCCGTGCAAGACGAATTAAACTAATTTTAACTACTACCATTATATGAGATATAGTTTTCGAACATTATAGACACAGGGTGTTAGCAAAAGTACTCTTTAAACCGCGCATTTTGTAGGTATAACAAAGGGCTGGACAATGTAAGGGTTCATCGGGTCGTTGGACGATTCGGTCTCCCACACGAAAAAAGAGAATGTAATAGAAAGTTAGTGATCAATTAAAATTTAAGTTGTAAAAACGGGGTGTAAGCTACGATGGAACGAAAACTTTGCAGGCGCTGATGTCAGTCAGACTATGCAACTGAACAACTTTTTCTATGGTGGCTATGTTGAGAAACAAAAAAATTTCGAGTTCCCATACAGTCAGTCAGCTGATCAAGAATTTTGAATGGAAAGTCGATAAAAAAATTTAAACACGCGTAACATACTTTTTATACCTAAAGAATGCGTGGTTTAGAATTTATAGTAGATTACGTACTTAGGTATGTAAGCTATCAATAACAACCGAGGTTCCGAGGTTGTTATTGACGTTACATCCGTGGTACGTATACTGCTTTACATATCGAATAAAAAGTGAGTAAAATAAAGCGATAAATACAAGAAAACGATCCATAAATGATGATTGTATCGTCTGCTATTCAAATTGCACCAGAAAACTTTTTTTTCTATGATTGAAAAATATTGAATTAATATGAAAGAAAAGTATCCTAACATAAAGTAGACATTTTTCTGATCGTAGGGATATTAGTCATTTTTACTTTTGTCATTGTAATATTGAGTAATATTTCGACAAACTCATTTATTGAGGTTATAAAAATACAGATTAAAAATATAATTCCTGCGTTCAAGCAACACAATTCGTAGCGGCCAGTTCGAAATTTAAAATCGTATACAACTAATTGGATGCAACTCCTATTAAAAAGAAGAAGAAATTGATTTTAACTTTTTAATTGCCGCGATTCTATTGGTTCTTTTTCTAGTTCCATATTTAAAATTACTTACAGGCTTAGTTTTAAAACCTCGCCTGTAAGTTGAACTTACAGGTCGTGTTTTTTGTCAGTAATGACCTACTTTCAGAGCATGAGATATGTAAAGTACTTTTCGTAATACCTTGTAGATATTTCAATTGTATTTTTCAGCCAGGCATGTCTCAATGCAGGGCAAACGCCTCCCTCTCTTTCCTCCACTTTTCCCTATCCTAGGCTGCCTGTATTTTATTATTATTATTATTATCAGCCTACACTGTCCCACTGCTGGGCAAAGGCCTCCCCACACTTCTTCCACTTATCTCGATCCCTACCAACCTCCCACCAGCTTTTGTCGTAAGCATATATGAAATATAAAATATGAAGTAAGTATATAGTGCTGTTTTGTATTTTATTAACAGGTATTTTCAGACTACAAAATTTCAACTGCTTAAACTGTTTAATAGTACGAAATTAAACTGTAAATCATAATAATTTAAACAATATGTAACCCGACTCTGGCACGGCTGCAAAACGCGTAAAGTAGTTAGATAAACGTCAGATTAACCTACTTTATAAAGTTCATATTATAATGCTAGAAAATGTCCCGATTTCAAGCGGGACAATTTGCTACTGTGACATTTGTCGACGGGACGGTTTTGTCACACGTCTATCGTGCAAAAGAATGGCGTTTCCGGCACGACTACTTTCTCCACTTGATGAAAATAGATATAATATTATGCAAAATAATAAAAAACACAAGTATTAGAAAATATGCCGTGTGATGCCGGCTTAGAATAGCATCTTCCCACATCCTTCCCGCGGGTGTCGTAAGAGGCGACTAAGGGACTCGAGAGTATTGGTGTATTACAATTTTTAGGCGACAGGCTGACAACCTGTCACTATAGTGATACACATGTTTTCGGAAACAACCTTGGAAAACAATCCTCAAAAATGTCAGACGTGGCGATAGTGGCTGTATTCTTACGGCCACTATCGCTCTGCCTACCCCGCAAGGGATAAAGGCGTGATATATATGTGTATTAGAAAACTTGTCCATATGATAGGATAGATGTCTCCGTGCTTCGGATGGCACGCTACGCCGTCGATCCGGTTGCCATCTAGATAATTAAGACACAGAGGTGGATAGAGAGATATCGATTAGAGGCCTACGAAGACTAGTCGGTGGTTTAAAAACTCTGACAGCATACTTCATCGACTCGATGAAGTGAAGAAGCAAATTGATAATAATAACAACAAAAAATAAAAGCCTAAAAAGCTCTATTAGCAAATGGTTTATTTGGCTGTATGTGTGTGTGTGAGATGGAAAAGTGAATCCATGAATCTAATTTTGTAGTCTTGGACTCTTAAAGTAAGAATATTTGGGCTAGATACGAGTAGGTAAATAATAAACTTGACCATTCGAATATGTTATGATATTATGTTGCCAAATATGTTTGGCAGCTGTCAAAATCATGTGAATCCTATGATTATGTCATATGTCTATTTTCATTGTTGACATGTCCTTTAGTATGGGTTTGACAGTTATCAAATATGGCCTATTCGAATGGCCATTGGCCATACTTTAGATGCAGAGAATTCCACAGAGCACAGAATTCTTAGAATAAACAGTTTATTTATATTTAGTATAATGCAAGTGAATGCCGTGTGATGCCGGCTTTGCCGTGTGATGCCGGCTTAGAATAGCATCACCCCACATCCTTCCCGTGGGTGACGTAAGAGGCGACTAAGGGACTCGAGAGTATTGGTGTATTACAATTTTTAGGCGACAGGCTGACAACCTGTCACTATAGTGATACACATATTTTCTCAAACATCCTTGGAAAACAATTCTGAAAAATGTCAGACGTGGCGATAGCGGCCGTATTCTTACGACTGTTAACGCTCTGCCTACCCCGCAAGGGATAAAGGCGTGATATATATACATACGTATAATGCAAGTGAATGCAGTGATACAGACTGGTAATCTGATCCGCAAATAAACTTATTTTCCTCATCGCCTTATTGCATCAAGTGGCTATTAAAATACTGCCAACAAGGCCTAATTTGACATTCATTGCTGGTCATTTTATGAGTGTAATTACATTACAATAAAAGATAACTAGCAATTGAAATTTTAGATGGCGCTGAGCTAAACTGAAAATGTTTATTTTCACCTCTCCGGCTTGAAAAGAACTATTTTGCTTCGTAAATTCAGTGGGCAAAAGTCGGCTTTATCCATCGTTCGAAATTCAAATCTCATTTCTCAGTTAGTGGAGAAAAGTAGGTAGTGGGGAAAAGTTATTTTAATTGCGAGCATCTCAATTAACACTAATGTTTTTAAACGTAATTTTGGTGACGATTTCCAAACGAAAACTTCTAAATATCTTTTTTTTCGATAAATTGCTGAATTATTTTTCTGTTCTATCTAGTTAAAACCACATAATTTTCTCACTAATAGAGGTGAAGAGTTGTGTGTACACGACAGCAAATTTATACATTTACAACTTGTGCTTTTATTCGGGGCATGGGCAGCAGCGTTCCCTCTGAATTAACATTTTTTACTGCACATGACAATCCGCCTGCCAAGCGTGGTGAGTATGGCATGGGAAAGGCTAATGTCCAGAAGTGGACTCTTGTGGCTGTTAAGGTTAAGCAGCAATGTATGTGTGTATGGAAGGAACCTGTCGTCAGCAAGGTAAGTGTTCAACTAGTAGGACACTTCATTCACCTATTCTTAGTAATCGAGGTAGGTTCATGCATGCATAGGTAATTATGATATGGCAATGACATAATTAACTGAGCTAGGACAGCAGGACTTTATACATACATACATACATATACCACGCCTTTATCCCTTGAGGGGTAGGCAGAGCGTTAACGGCCGTAAGAATACGGTCGCTATCGCCACGTCTGACATTTTTGAGGATTGTTTTCCAAGGTTGTTCCAGAAAACATGTGTATCACTATAGTGACAGGTTGTCAGCCTGTCGCCTAAAAATTGTAATACACCAATACCCTCGAGTCCCTTAGTCGCCTCTTACGACACCCGCGGGAAGGATGTGGGGTGATGCTATTCTAAGCCGGCATCACACGGCAGCAGGACTTTATTATAGGAACTAGCTTGGGATCTAGAGACCAAATATCAAAGACGTGTTGTACAGAAAATTAATTACCTACCTACATAATACAGGGTGTAAAAATATTAGCTGCAACTATTTTAAGGGCTGAATCAGCTCATGAAACTGAACAACTTTCCCCAGAAACATAAAAAAAATTTGGACTTACCGGACATACAAAATTAATTACCGACCGAACAAGTAAATTTGTATGGGATGTCTAAAAAATTTTCTCATATTTTATGTTTCTTGGGGAAAGTTGTTCAGTTTCATTGGCTGATCCACCCCTTAAAATATTTGCAGCTAATATTTTTACACCTAATATTTGTGTTAGTACGGAAATCAGCAGATTTTTTCTTTTACTAGAGGATATTTTTAAAGAGGCGTGTGTCTCTTCAGGTGGTTTTCACATTTACTGCATGATATTACGATATTTTACAGGCCCGGTGTTAATGACATAATGACAAAAGGAATGGTATGAAACCGCATGTAGATGCGAATTCGTCGCCGCACCGCACCGCGAGGTAGGCGGTTGTCATTATACTCTATAAAATTTAGCTTGATACATGTGGCAGATGTCAGTTTCGAGTAAATGCTATAGTATAAGGTCCATTTTCCTTTGTTTACTTCTTTTTTACTCGTACTGTCAAACGTCACAGGTATCAAGCTATATTTTATAAACTATAGCTGCCATTTGCTGGCTGTCTCTCCAATACTGCCGTGTGATGCCGGCTTAGAATAGCATCACCCCACATCCTTCTCGTGGGTGTCATAAGAGGCGACTAAGGGACCCGAGAGTATTGGTGTATTACAGTTTTGCCTACCCCGCAAGGGATAAAGGCGTGATATATATAATATGTATGTATGTATGTCCAATACCGCGACATTCCGCGGCAAAAACGACGTAGTGACAACCTTACACGTGTCACTGTCATCAAAATTCTTCTCTTTATTGTTCAGCAATTGGCTGTTTTTTTTTATAGGAAACTTGGTTGGATTAATGAAGTGCGTAGAGAAAGGATTAATTTTGTTCTAGCTTTAGTTCTCAACTGTACAGGATGGTACAATGCATTACTCAACTCATAGTTGACGACCGATGTCGATGTGGCGCAGTGGTAGTGCCACTGCCTTTGACGCGGAAGGTATTTGGATACTGGCTTAACACGAACCAGAAATATCGTATAGCGAGTGACTAAAATGTCATTTTTTCTCTGAGGGCTTCTGTGGGGCTTAATGACATCCAAGCCTTGAAAACTTACATACTTACTTTTTATAAGCATAAAAACATATGATTAATAGGATATTAAAACGACAAAAACACAACATTTTGTACGAAAACAGTCACACGGGAGTGACGTCACTTTAGGCTATTTCAAACAATAAGTAACATTTTTATTAATTTTCTGTTTTAGAATTCCTATTTTCAATATTATTATGAAATAATTTTCGCAACATGGCTTTCTTATTTTACTAATTACCCAGCCAAGTACCGAATTTGCGGCACCTTGTACTAGTTTTAGTAATTTACTGAAAACAACACGATGATAGTTTAATTTTAGAGATTAGCCCGGAATTTGGTCGAATGCTCGGACTTTTAGTAGCAAAGGTATTATTTTGAGAAGTTTCTATACAGGATGTTACAATAAGTACTAACTTCCTTTAAGGGGTGAACCTGCCCTTGAAACTAAACAACTTTCCCCAAGAAACATCCCATACAAAATGTACCAGTCGACCGGGTCAGGTTGTGTGTGAAGTCCAAAATTTTTGTTTTCATATTTCGACCTATGTTCCTTGGGGAAAATTGTTCAGTTTCATGAGCTGGTTCATCCCTTGAAAGGAATGTAGTAATTTTCCTAACACCCTGTATTACCTTCACTTTAGAAACAGAAAAAAAATTACTGATCACATATATCACGCCTTTATCTCTTGTGGGGTAGGCAGAGCGTTAACAGCCGTAAGAATACGGTCGCTATCGCCACGTCTGACATTTTTGAGGATTGTTTTCCAAGGTTGTTTCAGAAAACATGTGTATCACTATAGTGACAGGTTGTCAGCCTGTCGCCTAAAATTGTAATACACCATTACTCTCGAGTCCCTTAGTCGCCTCTTACGACACCCACGGGAACGATGTGGGGTGATGCTATTCTAAGCCGGCATCACACGGCATTCTAAGCCGGCATCTGATCACTTAATTTCTAAATAAATTGCAGGCCCTACCTGCCATACTACAAAAAGGGGTGAAGCCTCTTTTATAGTAGGTAGGTAGGTAAAACAAAAGATAAACCAATTTCGTATAGAAAGAATACAATTAAAAGAACTACACCTACTTCTTCATAGGCGAATCGCACACATAACGCACGACGGAGCGCTAAAACATCGCAGCGGTCTGTCAGATCCATACTAGAAACGTCACTCCCCATAGTAAAACTGCACTTGACGAACGACGCTACGTCAACAGCGGTTGAGCGGTTTTAATACGGGGACTGACATTTCTAGTATGGATCTGACAGACCGCTGCGATGTTTTAGCGCTCCGTCGTGAGTTAAGTGTGCGATCCGCCATACTTTGCATCAATGTTCGTCAGTCTAATGGAATTCCTGTCTGGCCACTTTAAAGTCACACTCAACTCTGAGACCGGTCTCGAGAGCGATTTTGACAAATGTCAGTCAATATTAATGACATCTCAGTTTGACCGTTTGACATGTATGTATGTATGTTTTTCCGCGATTATCTAGCGTTAGGATGGACCGATTTTCAAAAAAGTATTTGTCAGACTTAGAAGAAGGTTTAGGCATATACCTTAACCGGCTTAACCGGAAAAAAAATAAGTACGCACTTTTTTCGTCCGTTTTAGTCGGTTCTCTTTTTAAAAAAGTTATTTAATATGGGATGATTTAACAGCCCTTTTGATGTCAGCAAAATAGGTATAATAGACCTTATGCATGAATTTGAAAGCTGCTAAAATGGGTATTTAAAAGAGGCCCGACTGTAGCGCAGGTATGTGTCAGAGTGTCGTAAGCATTCCCAATACTCCCATTGAGCCGAATGCCTATCAAGCGAGACGGCTCTAAATTTGAACCACATTGTTCTTGAATTGCTACCAATATAGCTCGCATAAATCTATTCATTTCGTGAGTGGAAAATGTGTAAAGGTCTTTACACATACAGCGCTTCGCCGATTTCGCGCCGCGCCTGCCATCGCACCGGTCCAATCAACAACAATTTACAAAATATTATACTAGTATAGCGGCCCGCTTAGTGATTGTACGGGCTGCTTACCGTTTTCCGAAGAAAGAAGACATTTTACCTAAATGCCTGTGTTATTCGGGATGTTGTAGCTTTTTAATGGCGAAAGAATCGTAGAAACCGGATCAGTAGTGACGGATTTATTGAGTACATACAAACATATTACATACAAAAACATTACCTTTTTATTATATGTCATGCATGATCATGAAATTTAAATAATACTCCGAAGTACCTATACTACTAGTATACAGGGTAATTGGATGGCTGGTTCATCTCTTAAAAGGAATTAGTACTTACTTTTCCTAACGAAGTATATATTCTGTGGTCTTACATAGAGTTTCCTACAAATATCTTTTCCAGAAATCCTCTAATCAATACGGCTCGCGTCAATATTGCCAGATATGCGCTGACTCTTTGAATGATGCTCATTTACCTAGCCAAGGTCAATGGCCTTGGCAAGTCATGGGGCAAAAAACAATGGTAAAATAGAACACAAGAACTGATGTGATGACAAAAGAAAAAAATATTCGTGTGTAGAGTAGGCACAAAAAGAGACACTTTGAAATATGGTTGAACCACATTTGGTTGAAAGACGGAGGTACCGTCGTTAGCACAGGTGTACCTACCATCAATATAAATACATACCTGTAGTTTAAAATGAGCTAAGCGCTAACTGCTACTAAACCACGCAACACATATTGACGCAGTTCATCGGATCGTTGGACGACTTCGTGTCCCACAAGAAAAGAGAAAGTTTCTTTTGACAGATAAAGGAGCATTCATGACGGGAAAACGTCTTAATTCCTACCGACCGGGATTTTATTAACTAGGTAGGTACATAACTGGTTTCTCATACGGTCACTCTTTCTCTCTCTTGATGTGGGACACCGAGTCGTCCAACGACCCAATGAACCAACAATACGGTCACTAAGAATTAAGAGTATAGTCAGCATTTAAGCGTAGCAGAAGTACCGGAGGCAAAAAGTACAAATTGTTTCACCCGCATTTCGGATCTACCTATACTATAACATTTTAGGTGAGGTATAGTTTAGGGTGGTACTTGGTGCCGTAGGTAACGCCAAAAGAGGGGTTGGAAGAGCCATGTTGCGTTTCAAAGATTGCGTCAAGCGGGATATGGCTGCGTCTAACATTGACCATCAAAGCTGGGAGAAGCTTGCTGAGGATAGGGAGGAATGGCGAAAGCGTGTATATGATGGACAATGTCTGGTTTTCTAGTCTCGCCAACTAAACGCAAAAACGACACCTAAATAGCATGTGCCAGTATCTAAGACCACCTTCAACTGTAGTATACTTGTGTGTTCGAAAAGTCATGCCGCGCCCGCATCGGCTTATACAGCCACTAAAAGTCTTGCCTTAGACACTGATTAACCCGTCTGTCACAGACGTACGAGGCCAATGATGAGTCCAGATGGACTATGAATGCAAATTTGCGAGGCATCGTCTCACGAATGTCTTGCGACAACTCTTGTGATGTTTCGTCCTCTACCTCTTTGCCACGGAAATGTAACGGTCTATCGAGGCAGGTCAACGAACTTGGAGATTTAATATTCACTGTTTGGGGTTCTGTCTACGGTTTTGTATCCAAACGGGACCCTATACTGAGACTTCACTGACATTTATAAAAACAAAAGATAACCTAAATAAATAAAAAGTAGTTGAATGAAATAGTTATCATTAGTGAAAATAAACAAAATTTTCATAATTTTATTTCGTTGGGGAAACTAGGGCAACATTAGCCAACTGTTCTGCTCTTATAGCTCATTCGGTTAGATGGCGTCGCGACCAGCGTACCTATCAGTGCGCGCCCGTAGGTGCGTGTATCGAGCATGAAGGTCAAGTTACGCTGGTCGTGGAACTATCTGAGCGAAAATAGTATAACTAAAGTGTTACGTAGCGTAGGAGCAATTAATAAAATGAGCACAACTGATAATTTTAGCCATTTCACTGCTGACTAAATATTAAATAACTAGGTATGTGGGTCGTACGTACACAAATAAATAACCTAACCAAATAGCCCAAAAATTACTGGTTTTAGAATTTATCCTCTGAGAACTAGACGTTCTAAAAACACTTTGGCTCGCACGCTTAACGCACGACGGACCTCTAAAATATCGCAGCGTCGTCCGCAATCTGTCAGATCCATACTAGAAATGTCAATCCCCATACTCAAACCGCTTAACCGCTGTTGACGCAGCGCTATCGCAGCGTCGTCCGTCGAGTGCGGTTTCAGTATGGGCCATTGGGCAGTGACGTTTCTAGTATGGATCTGACAGCCCGCTGCGATATTTTAGCGCTCCGTCGTGCGGTTAGCTAACAATTTTTTTCCACTGCAGCAGACAGGATTTAAATCTGCAATTATCGCTTTTACACAGAATAATAACTAGTAGGTAACTAGAGGTGACCTTTACTGGTTACTTGATAATCTTTATGGTATTTTAAATGGTTTTTCTGTATTTCTCATCAATTAATATAAATCGAAAAATATTTACCGATAACATAACAAACACAACATACCAGTATTTTTTTAATCAAACACCTATTTATCAATAAACTTGCGACAGATCGGCATTTCACGTGAATAAATAAAATATGGACCTGTATGTTACAAAATTTTACGACAAAATAAAAATAATGATTCAATTAAATTTTACGCATTTTTTATCCACTAACGGCCAAAACTAAATAACCTTTTTAATAATATTTTAGTAAATAGTAACTTCCTTTATAAATAGCATGCCAAAATTTTTGAATATACAAATTAATTTAGTCACTTCCAAGGCTATTCACATAAAAACTATAATCTGTTTTGATTTACAAATAGTACAGGATTATTTTTTAGTCAGTCAGTACACACACTTTGTATGGTGTTTCTATTGATGATTTTAAACAACTTTTACAATGGGGCCACCTGCGAAATCTCAAAAAAATTGGATGTTCCGTACATTTAATCGTTAAAGGCAAGAATAAAGGAAGAAAAGCAAGGAGAAGACCAAGAAGGAGTTAGTTCGATCAGATAAAGGAGAAAATAATGGTCACATCGTACAGAGAAGTCAAGGAGAAGGCGGAAGACAGAGAAAGCTGGCGGATACTCCACTGACAGGGGCAGTGCCCTTAAACAGATGATGATGATGATGGATGCTACATTTTTGCCGAGTAGGTATGAATTTTTCTAGGGAACACCCATTTATTTTTGTGATTTCTCAGGCGGCCCCAGTAAGATGGTGGTATTTTTGAAATCGAGGGACGACACTGCGATAGCGTTGAGCGGTTTTTGTATGGGGATTACATTTGTAGTATGGATCTGACAGAACGTTGCGATATTTTAGCGGTCCGTCGTGCGTTAAGTGTGCGATCCACCTAACATCTGACACTTCCAGGTAGATCTAACCTGTGTTTTCGGAATGTTTCAGAATTATGGGAACTCAAATTTAGGGCTAAAGGATCATGACAACTTTTGTTTGGATGCTCGTCTTGTTTTTCATCAGTCTTGCGTCACACTTGCAGGAATCACATCAATGCCAAAGTTATATAATAATAGAGATTAAATATTGCTTATCATTTTAGCATAAGGAATTTTTCTGCAACGTACTAGTTCTGGAGTTATTGAGTGTCAAAGTCGGGCATCGAAAGAGACAAAAGTGCTGATGTTTGGCGCTCTTTAGTGTATTTAGTTCTAAATACGTTAAATTCGGTAAGCAGTGTAGAAAAGGTTTAAGCCTCAGTTTTTTTTGTTAAAATAGGTAAAGGTAGATTTTACTGCCGTGTGATGCCGGCTTAGACTGCCGTGTGATGCCGGCTTAGAATAGCATCACCCCACATCCTTCCCGCGGGTGTCGTAAGAGGCGACTACGGGACTCGAGAGTATTGGTGTATTACAATTTTTAGGCGACAGGCTGACAACCTGTCACTATAGTGATATACAATATGTTTTCTGAAACAACCTTGGAAAACAATACTTAAAAATGTCAGACGTGGCGATAGTGGCCGTATTCTTACGGCTATTAACGCTCTGCCTACCCCGCAAGGGAAAAAGGCGTGATATATGTATGTATGTATGTATGTAGATTTTAAATTTACGGGTTTTGTGCAACAATTAACGTTGCTATTTTTCATTGAAATTATATATTGCATTCATTTGTTTTGTTACGCAAGACACATGGTTGGCCCATGTATGGGCATTCTCCTTTACCCCCTAGGGCCAAAGTATCCCGCAGTGACGTACTGTGTTTTCTTCTTCTTCTTCTTTTCGTGTGGGACACCGAGTCGTCCAACGACCCGATGTGTTTTCTTATTAATAAAACAATATGAAGTTTCAGGAATTTGCAGGTGCCCTTACTCAGTGAAATTCGCAAAAAATGATTTTTGTGCATGAATTTTCTGGCTATCGAAATGTATGAATTCAAATTCAAACTGTGTTTGTCAAAGATTATGTAACAAGTATTTTTGCCTTGTAACGGTAACTCTGGAATATTGATTGTTATGATTCGCCCTAGTATCACTTGAAAGACATTGACGCATAATTCCAAGGTACCACTAGATGCCGCTGTTGTATGAATGAAATTGTTAAGAGGATACCCTAGCTGGCCATTTCCATACAAACGTATTCCTTTTACTTCGCGAGTAATGCCTCTAGAACTATCGTTATTTTTCAAAAAAACTCTACTTAAAGGCACATAGAACGCTCATAATACTATACGAAATAGTATGGCTGTATGTTTATAATTTTATGGCGCAATAAAGGAAATATTATCAACACAGAAGTAAATAACTTTTTTTAAAAGAAAACCAACTTCAACGGACGTAAAAAATGCTAACCTGCATTTCTTTTTTGTTGCATTTTTCTGCGGTTAATATGCCTAAAACCTTCTCCTAAGTCTGACAAATACTTTTCTAAAAACCGCATCAAAATGGGTTCATCCAAACGCCAGATAATCGCAGACAAACATGCATACATACATACATACAGGTCAAACTAAGAACCTCCTTTTTTTGAAGTCGGTTAATAATGAATCTAATGAGAACTCAGTTTTTTTATGGAAACCTTGTGGGTATAAAAATTGCACTTGGAGGCTTTTTACGTTACCTACATCATAAAATTTGTGATTATGTTTTCATTACATTATAAACCCAAATATTATAATACTAATAAAAGTTTAAAAGGGTTGAAAAGTGATATCATAAAGCCATTTCAAACAAACATTTATGCATGTTTTTTATAATTAATGTTGGACTCAATTCTTGCTAACGTCAAAATTAAAAAAAAAAAACAATGTATAGAACTTTAGTATTAAAACTTATTGATAAGTATCTTGGACATGTTCTAACTTTATTTAAAAAAAATTGCGGCTCTCTACTCTTCAACACCACCTACAGAATCCATCAGACGTTCTTATTAAGTCTTTAATGATAATTTTTGGGCTGATAGCAACACTTGTCTGAACTAGATGACGCTGTTGAATTTTGTTTTCAGACTGTCATTATATGCCAAGTTCAGGGCACAATAAAAAAAACCTACCTCTATTCTTTATGCTTATATTGGGAAATCGCTGCTGAAATTTAACATCATTCGCACGAGCGCCACCAACTAGGAAATAAGATGTAATAAAAAACTAACTTAGCCAAGAAATGTGTTTGTCTGAATCGGCCGTAATACTTGACGTATTTTGAATTAAATTGTGCAAGAAGTAAGTAACTACTCACTTTAAAATTATATGGGATTTGCGCTAATTATTAAGATATCAAATAAAATAATTAAAAACCATAATTTTGATGACTTCAAAATGTGCAGTGTAGGTATTTAATTTAAAACATACAGGGTGTAAGGGACGGTGTAACGAAAACTTAAAACTAAACAACTTTTCTATGGAAGCTATGTTGGGAAACGCAAAAATTTTTTCGAGTTCCCATACTCAGCTGATCGGGAATTTTGTATGGAAGGTCGAAAAAAATTTTTCGTTTCCCAATATAGCCCCCATATAAAAAGTTGTTCGGATTCATGATCTGAGCACGCCTGCAAAGTTTTCGTTACACCTTCCCTTACACCCTGTATAAAACAAAGAAACTTTTCGCGTTTCTTTGGTGTTTATCTAGTGTGGTTCGCGCCAGTATTAGAAGGGCAATTTTCATGTGACACCCAGCTTTATACTGCCATGCTTGGTATTGTTGGATTCGTCGTGATGCCCTGAATCAGAAACCGGAGTCGTCAAGAAATCGCGTCGTAGAGGGAGGAAGGAGGGAAAATAAAAAATGGAGGATTTATTTTTTTATAAATCCTGTCATGTGGAGTATCAATTGAAAGAGCGTTGCAAGACGATTTTAGCTATATATCGCATAAGAGATAATTAACTTGCAACTATTCAAAAAACTAAGGTTAAAACAGTCAAACGTGCCATATTTGGGGGCCTCATAGTACAAGACGACGAGTCAAGTTCAATGCAAATAAAAAATAACTCTATTAATTAGGATATCAATGCCCTCACTGCTTTATTATTCTCATAAATAAAAGCAAGATTTTTATAAATTTTATAAGCCCGTTTATTAACCCTGTCTATGGGGAATTTCACCATATAATTCGATCCGAGCGCCATCTACTAGAAAATAAACGAACAAAAAAAACAAGTCACGTCTAGTTTGTGTGCGCCTAACGAAGATTAAAATTCTTTAGTCAAATATTTAAATAAAAAACTATGTCCGCGACAGCGAACAACAATGAAAACACTGGTAGAACGGAAAATAACATAAGTAAATAAAAAAGTAGGATCAAGAATAAACATGGCTACCGCTGCCAAATCACCATCTTGATAGGATTAAGATGTTGGACTCGATTCAATAGACGTCAGTCTAAACTAGTGATGTGCCGTGGGGAATATTCCAATTTCCAGTATTTTACTACCGGGAATATTCCCAGTATTTTTCCAATGTGCCCGGGAATATTCCCTTAGCGGGAACATTCAATATGTATGATTGTTTTGTTTTAACTTTGAAATAAGACATCATTTCTATGTCTTTAAGTACACATTCAACACTCTCTTCATTATATTACTAGCTGCCCGCCCCGCGGTTTCACCCGCGACTTAGTGAAACTTTTAATAAATAAAATATCTATTGGTAAAAAACATGATTCACCAAACAAATAAGATAAATAAAAGGATTTAAATATAAACGTCGGTACGAAAAAAATCCTTGTCATTGTGGCGTTTGTTAGATTTTGACGATTGCTTGGAAAATAAAACACGTCAAAAATTATAACATTTCCACAACAGATGAAATTTATTGGACCTTTCCTAGGATTCCTATTATTTTTATATTCCGTCGATGCTAGCTGCTGGTTTCACTTTCTCTCTGAGGTGGCCAAGCCACACTCAACCCCCGTGTCGGCACCGGGTAAGCTTCCGTAAATCCCTGTGTCGGGCGTTGCAGCTGGTGTCGATTTGCAATCAAATGTTTGCTTTCTCTTTTTCTCTGAGGAGGGCCTCAACCCCCCATGTCGACGCTGGGTAAGCTTCTTTAAACCCTCGTGTCGCCGGTCGCAGCTAAATAAATCTGAACACGTGCGACACGCAAATTTTCAGCGGACAACGTTAGAAAAATCCGCCCATAAACCATAGAATAACCTTATAATAATAATAATAATAATAATAATATATCTTTATTTCAGACTTTCATCCATAACATTATCATATGTCACACAATATACACAATACAAATTTTCACAAGATATTACAGTGGTTCCATACAAGTTATAAAATAAGTGAGTCACAATATCACCTATTTTGTACATAAATTATTTTAAAATTTTACACCAATGCTTAAAAAGCGCAAAATAGTCAAACTCACAAATGTTAATGACTAGTTTGTTAGAGGATTTTAACATAGTTTGTCTAAATTTTGCGGCACGGTGTCGGATCAATGCATCAAGCCCCGCCAGTCGTGCGTCGGCAAACATTTCGGAGGCGCTGCAGAACCTTGGAAGGCGAAACAGAATCCTAAACGCGTCATTATATTGAACTTTGAATGTTCGGTACTCTTCTTTAGTGTAGTTCATCCATAACTGTGGAGTGTAAAGAGGTTGGCAGTAAGCCGCGAAAAGTCTCAATTTAGCCTCCCGAGAACATTTGCAAAATCTGCGCGCGATCATGTTAGCGCGCACAGCAAGCGCACGCCTTTCGCGCTCCAGGTCGAGGCCGTCCTTCAGATCCTGACTCAAAATGTGACCCAGGTATCTAAAAGACGGCACCCACTGTAGAGGCGATTCGTTAAGTAAGACGGGTGGAGTTGGTAAGTTTACAGCTTTACCTTTCCTAAATAACATACAGACAGACTTTTTAGTGTTATATGGACGCTGTTTAGCATTTGTGTACTAACCCACACAAATTGAGATTTTGGACTATGAATGCAGTTCTATGCGTCTTAAAATAAGCTTTCAGAATCTATAACTCATGTTAAAAAAATATATTTTATTAATTAGATAATCCCCTAAAATGGTTAATGCGTAATTCACGTCACCGTTATTTAATTTTGCAATAATGTCCTATACACATACACTCTTATTGCAAAAAACTATCTGGGAATTTCAAAAAAGCAATAATGTACTATAACAAGGTTAGTACATTGTTGCGAAATGGCAAGTGTGGCTTAGTACATTGGTGCAAAATTCAGATATCTCCGGGGAGGGCAAGTGCGTGGGCGGCGGCCCAACAAAATTATGAGTGAGAATCGTTTTTATGTGCGTATTTGCTTGCCTTTACGTATTTCTAACGTGAATGTGTCAACATCAACCAACACTACGACCGAAATTCTGACGCCGTATGGTCACCGTCAAGAAGGTAAGTACTTGGAAACAAGAAGTACCTACACCCAAGAAAATTGACCGTTAAACCTTGTTCGCACCCACAATCTCTCTATAAAAGTTTGTGGGTACGGTAACCATGTTTATTTCATATAAGATGTAAAGAGATAACAAATTCTTAGTTTGAAATTGATCAATAATCTTTATACACCCATTGTTTCCGAGTAAAACATCCAGCTTACACTATAAATAATCCATGGTTGCATCCATAATCCAAAGTAATTAAAACATATAGAAATTCCCGCTTTGAATTTCGGTCGTAGTAGGTATGAATTAGACACTGTAACGACGAGGCTGAACAGACGCGTCGTTAACGATAGTTTGAGAACTTAAACATTTGACTGTCAGGCCCTATTTAAATCTGAGCGGTATCCTATGGGTAGGCACGTGGGTACCGGTATTATACTTGGTACAAATTGTCAAATAGTCGAGTTTTCGCGTCTCGTGCAAACCACGACGCCTGGCTCCGGACAAGCTGAACATTGCGAAGCACGAATTTGAAGAGATGGTCAAGAAACGGTACTGCACGCCCATCCGATAGCCCGTGGTCCTCCCCACTACACCTCGTACTAAAGAAGGACAACAGCTGGAGACCATGTGGAGATTATCGTCGCCTGAACGCACGCACAGTACCCGACAAATATCCCATCAAACACATTCACGACTTTAACGCAAACTTAGCCAGATCCACCATCTTTTCCAAGATCGACCTTGTGAAGGCATATAACCAGATCCCCGTCTATGGCCCAGATATCCCGAAGACCGCCATTTTTACGCCCTTCGGACTTTTCGAGTTCCCTATGATGACTTTCGGCCTTCGGAACGCAGCACAAACGTTCCAACGGTTCATCGACGAAGTCACTAGGGGCCTCGACTTCTGCTACGGCTACCTGGACGACATCCTCATATTCTCACCAGACCGCCAGACCCACGAAGCCCACCTACGTCTTTTTAAACGCCTTGACGAATACGGCATGGTGATCAACGCCGCCAAATGCGAATTTGGCGTAAATGAGATAACTTTCCTAGGCTACCACGTGTCAGAGAAAGGCATCACACCCTTAGAGCATAGAGTCGAAGCCATCAAGAGTTTCCCGGAACCGAAAACAGTGAGAGAACTCCGGAGATTCCTCGGAATGTTCAACTTTTACCACCGCTTCATTCCACATTCCGCAAAGCTTCAAGCTCCTCTCAACGAGCTACTCAAGGGTGCACGCAAAAACTCACAGCCTGTTAACCTCTCAGAAACAGAGCGACACGGCTTTGAGACATGCAAAGAAGGCTTATGCCAAGCTGCCATGCTTGCACGCCCGGACTGCAACGCGAAAATAGCACTGGTCACTGATGCTTCAGATTCAGCCATTGGAGGAGTACTGCAACAATATCAAAACGACTCATGGCAACCGTGGATGGGGAGCAACACCTCATGTTCTGCGAACTACTGGGCTGGCGTTATCCTTTTCTGCAGGTGAGTACGCAAGCCCTGTGTGGAGTCGTTCAGCCCATGCAAAGCTAGTGGATACAGCCTTAAATGAGACTTGCCGGATCATAACTGGTTGCTTGAAACCGACCCCGGTTAGCCAGCTATACCCACTGGCAGGTATGGCGCCCCCAGCTGTTCGCAGGACTGTGACTAGCTCCCTTGAAAGAGCAAAGATGGAGTCAGATGCACGGCACCCTTTACACGACCACATCCCAGTGCCACAACGGCTGAAAAGCCGCAATAATTTTGTAAAGTGCGTGTCTCCTCTTTGCATCGACCCCAAACAAGCGAGGTGCAAACTTTGGCAGGAAAAGGTAACCCTACCAGCTCCTTTCGTCCCTATCGCTGAAAGCTTGCCGCCTGGTCATGGATTACCTTGGCCAGTTTGGAAGTCCCTGAATAGACTTCGGACCCAAACTGGCCGGAGCAAGGAAAACATGGCCAAGTGGGGCTTCTTGGAGGGTGCCAACGTAAGCTGTTTGTGTGGTGCAGTCCAAACGATGCACCACCTAATATCGTGTCCGGCGCGCCCCAACACCTGCACAAAGGACGACCTTATGACAGCGTCTGCCAGCGCTGTTAATGTGGCCAAGTTCTGGGCTACGACGGTGTAGTGTCTGCCATCGACACGCTAAGAAGAAGATGGCAACCGTTATCCTTTTTCTCCCGCAAACTGACACCGGTGCAGAAAAAGTACAGCCCGTATGACCCAGAGCTCCTTGCCATCTACAAATCCATCCAGTACCTTCGTCATATGCTTGAAGCCCGTCCATTCAGAATCTACACCGATCACAAGCCCTTAACTCATGCCTTCAAAACCAACAAAGATCACTGTTCTCCACGCCAATTCAGATATCTCGATTACATCTCTGGCAAAGATAACGTAGTCGCCGACACACTCTCCCGGATTGACGAAGTTAATGCCATAGGTTACGATGCACTTGCCAAAGCACAGAGCACTGACGATGAACTGTCCCAACTCTTGCAAGGCGGAAGTTCCCTGAAAATCAAGAAAATCAACGTGACCGGTAGCAACTGACCCATCTACTGCGACGTGAGCACATCTTCACCAAGACCCTTCATGCCCTTATGGTGTTTATTTAATATTAAGGTTGGCTTTATTTTAAAGAGAAAAGCAAATAAGAGCCATTTTTGTTATATTTTTGATAAATATTTAATTATGTTTTTTGTTAAAAATAAATGTTTAATAATATGTAGTTTAGTTTTATAAGCAAAGTACGTACGTACCTAATCAAAATATGACTGATTTTTTGTAATGTTCAATGGATCTCAGTAAATAAGAATAATCATTTATTATTCTTTAAGATGTAACAGTTAATTTAAGGTAGGTGATCGCATAACTATAATAAAGCTGATTTTCAAATATTTATGGTACATTTTTCTCATCTCAAAATCCCTGTAAATTATTAAGCAATAATGTTGTAAGCCACATAGTACTTAATTGCTTTTTACAAAGTAGGATGTTGGTATTTCACAATAACAGTTTTTCGTCTTTATTTCAATAAATATTAATTCAAAACATCAATTACATACATTACTTAGATAAGGACATTTAGACGCACCTGGTGATACTAAATAATATGAGCTTACGTTCAGGGAGACCGCAGGAAAACTAAATGTCTTTGAAAAACTTCGAAGGCTCGTAGCTTAATTTGTTCCGGGTGTGGGTTGGTACATAAATGCTAAACAGCGTCCATATGTCAGGTCGTGTTTCTTTGCATAATCTTCACAAGTACGAAGTAGTTTACGAAGACCCGAGATCGACGGACTCAACAGCACCATGTCGTCTGCATAGCTCAAGTTATTTACGCTCTGCGTGCCTATATGGCAGCCGACACGGGTGCTGCTAAGACCCTCGATCAAGTCATTTACGTAAAGATTGAACAGAAGGGGGGAGGTAAGCCCCCCCTGCCTTACCCCGCACTTTAAGCGATATTCAGTCGAAAAGGAGTTACGCCACTTAACTACATTAATCTGTTCACTATACCAGGCTATTAACAGATTTATACATGAAACAGGTGCTCCAGTGTTACGTAATTTGTTCCATAATATTTCGTAATTTACACAGTCAAATGCGCGGCTTAAATCAAGGAAGCAAGCGTTTATGTCTGTATCTCTGTCCAAATAGTAGTTCACGGTTTGCTTAAGAGTGACAATGGCAAAGTCAGTAGAACTATTTTTCTGAAATCCAAACTGAGCATCGCTCACCTGAACGTACTTCGATAATATACTCAATATTATCGAATCATAAAGTTTAGCACACGTAGTTGCTAGTGAGATAGGTCTATAATTTGATTCGTCTGACAAACTACTAGTTTTGCTCTTAACAATTGGAACGACTACAGTTTTCAGCATTTCTTTCGGTAGATAAGCATGTTTGAGGCAGATGTTAAACAGAACCGAAAGTAGAACCACTACCCACGGACCCCCAAATCTCAGGTGTTCTACGCTAATCTCATCATGACCCACTGACTTACCAAGCTTCATGCGCTTGAGGGCGTCGAACACCATTTGCTCCGAGACGTGTACACCGGCGTCGTCGTCCGGCACGGGAAACCTCATGCCCTCCGCACCCTCCGCGCCCGCCCCCGCGCCAGCCTCCGTCGACGCCGAACTCGGCGCCCCGACGCTGCCGCAGCCCGACTCCGCTTTGCTCGCTACGCCCTCGCACATGAACTTGTTCCTAAATAGATTCGCTATGTCAACGGTCTCGGTCTTGCCTCCGACACTCTTCGCAAATTTGGATTTCGTTTTTAAAACGTTAGCTGTAGACTTCCAAAATTGACGAAAGTTTTTATTGTCGCAGTCCTTGGACATGCGGTCCAGTAATATTTGATCTTCGTTATTCTGACAAGTTCTAAGTCTACTTTTAAATAATGCCCTGCTCCTCTTCATTTCGAGATACAGTGGACCCTCCTTAGGTGTATTACCTAGTAACCACAAATTATAGTGGTGCCTTGCATCAAGATGCGCGCTTCGCACATGTTCGTTCCAACCAGGAACAGTAGGCGGCGGGCGGACCCCCCTCCGCCGTCTCGGCCTCCGCGCCGCCGCCGCACGTAAACAACCTACAAACTTGTTATACGTCCAGTCTATATCGTCACGATGACTGGATGTACCGCTGTCGCTGTCATCACGTAACCGACGTATCTTAGGCCAGTCCATCTCGCTAATTAATTTCGAACATAAAGAGGAATAGTGCTCGATCTGATCGCCATTTCGTTTACCCCATGTGACCGAATTCCTATCAGAGGGAACAACCGTGGCCTTCTCCAGCGATGACAGAGTTTCAAGGTTACATTCTATCAATAAAGGCTTGTGATCAGACCAGAAGACGTCTTCTACCACCTCAATGTTGGTGACGGTCGACCACGCCAAGCGGGACGTGATGCAATGATCCAACCAGCTTGTTGTGCCGTGCGCATAACTAGTATACGTGAAAATGTTAGTTTCAGATTTTAAAAATTCCACATCAGCACAAATCAGATCATTATCTGAGCAAAATGAAGTTAATTCATTGTCAAACAATGTACCACTGCCGGTATTGGCGTTATAATCTCCTAGAACAAAGGCTACGTTAATGTCATTGTTTACAATAATTGATTGAACTATACTTAAGTTGCTAGTAAACTCCGGTAAATTATCAAGTTTGTTTTGCGGCATATACATAGACACGCATAGGCAAGTATTACCATTTACTGAGAATTTTATAGCACAAATACTCGGGTTCTTACAATCAATTACTTCAACGTTATTTAGCGCGGAAGTTTTCCATAATAACCCTACACCGCCATAGGGCCTCCCTTTAAGGATACCCTTGGACGTGTCCACAGCAGACGTGCCACAGCTCGAAAAATCATCACTGATGCTATCTAAAAATGTTAGGTCATTAGGCAGTAGCCACGTCTCCTGGACCGCAACAATCGTACATTCATTACAAAGTTCACTTATATGATCTACACAGCGTTTCACTGATTGACAGTTAAATGAACAGAGTTTCATTTTCTAGGCAGTAGGTAGGTAACGTAACGTTTTATCAAATTGGATGGCAAAATATCTAATCAGATTTACAATTTACAGATCAAGTCTGAAATAAACAAATATAAATAAATTGTATGTAATTGAAATGAGTATGTAAATATAATATAAAATTAACTCAGCCATTGCCGGTCCCAAGCCCGGATGAGAAATCGAGGAGGGTTGGTCAGATGGAAGACGCTGACCGTAAAACGAGATGCTTCATAAGGCTACGAAGCCTTGGGATTCCTACCCCTAAAGACTGGAATGCGAGCGCGGTCGCATAGATGGCAGCCCCATCACCGTGATCGAGGTGCTGTGGACTAATTACCTGCACGCCTTTAAATTAACAAACAATTCTGAAACCCAAAGAGAGAAATACCGATCGATCCCCCCCAACGACGACCTTTAGCGCTAAATTACGGACTCGAATCGGATGCTGGAATGTCAGGTCCATGACTCACCCAGAGAAGCTACCTCAAGTAGACAAAGTCATGAATGATTACGGCATCCAAATTTTAGGTTTAAGTGAAGTAAGATGGAATGGTTTTGGAGAAGTCTCAACAGACCTTGGTTCAACGCTACTCTACAGTGGCAAAGAAGATGTGGACGCAACGCGCGAATACGGCGTAGGGCTACTTATGAGCAGAAATGCAAGAAACAGCCTCTTACACTGGAAGCCTGTTTCAGAGCGCATCATAACAGCGCGTTTCTCATCTAGGGTAAGGAACATATCTATTGTGCAGTGCTACGCCCCGACTAATTTAGCGTCCCAGGATATAAAAACACAGTTCTATGACCAGCTGCAAACAACACTAAATTCGATCAAAAAACAAGACATCATTATTCTAATGGGGGACTTAAATGCGAAAATGGGATCTGATAACAAAGACCGAGAACAATACATGGGGAGACACGGAGCTAGTGGTGGCATAAATGAAAACGGAGAGCTGTTCGGTGACCTGTGCTCTTCCAACTCATTAGTCATTGGAGGCACGATGTTCATCCATAAAGAGTGCCATAAGGAAACATGGATCTCTCCTGACCGTGTAACTCGCAACCAGATTGACCATATTGCCATCAGCAGAACTTGGCGTTCGTCACTATTAGATGTCCGAAATAGACGTGGTGCCGACGTTGACTCAGACCATCATCTTGTTGTAGCTGAAGTGCGACTGAAGATAGCAGCTGCTCAGAGGAAAACAGTCAAAGTCTCCAGAAAGTTTAATATTCAAAAACTAAACGATCCTGAGACCAAACAAAAATTCAGCTTAAGTCTGCAAAATCAGTTTGAGATGCTAGAAGAGCTGGAAGATGAGCAGCTTGATGAGACGTGGACTCGTGTACGGACTGCCTTTACCAAAGCTGGTGAGGAAACCCTTGGTTTTGCCTCGACTGAAAGAAAACCGTGGATGTCATCTGAGCTCTGGCAAACAATAGAGGAAAGACAGCAAATAAACTTAAGACTAATTGCAGAACCACAGGACTCTGCACAAAAAGATAGCTTGAGGGAACAGTACAGCTCTCTACGGATCGCGGTAAAGAGGCTCGCTCGACGTGATAGACGCCGTGTTGCTGAAGAACTTGCTCAACGTGCGAAAACTGCAGCTCAAAGGAAGGATATGAAAGTTTTGTATGATGCTACGTCTCAACTTAGCGGGAAGCGTGCGACAGTGTCTAAGAAACCCCTAAAATCCAAAGACGGACAACTTTTGTGTACAACTGAAGAGCAGTTAGGCAGATGGCGCGAACACTTCAGTGGTCTATTGACGCGGACTGTTAGTAGAGAAGACGAGAGCTTATGCGTGCAACCCGATAATTTGCTGGATATACCTGTGAGCACCCCAACTATACACGAAGTAGTCAAAGCTATCCGACAACTTAAGTCTGGCAAATCCCCTGGTGATGACAATGTAAATGTGGAGTTACTCAAGGCTGATGCAGTGCGATCATCTGAACTGCTCCACCCTTTAATAGCGCGAATCTGGGAATGTGAACAAGTACCTACAGAATGGAAACAAGGATTGTTGGTTAAAGTCCCAAAGAAGGGTGACCTGTCTCAGTGCGACAACTGGCGCGGCATAACATTACTACCTGCTGCTGCGAAGGTTCTGGCTAAGATCTTGCTGAATAGGATGTCGCCTCACATAGAACGGACTTTACGAGAAGAGCAAGCCGGTTTCCGCCCTGGACGCTCATGTGCTGACCAAATCAACACGCTCCGGATACTTATTGAGCAAAGTGTAGAACTGCAGTTTGAGGTGTACATAACCTTCGTAGATTTTGAAAAGGCGTTTGACACCGTGAAATGGAGTGCAATGTGGTCAACACTGAGAAAAAGGGGTGTACCAGGAAAGATAGTTAACATTATCAGATCTTTTTACACACGCAGTACCTGTAGAGTGGTACACGAGCAGACACTGGGTGGGCCAATAGAAATAACCGCAGGAGTTAAACAGGGATGTCTTCTATCTCCTCTGTTGTTTATTATCCTGCTTGACGACATTATGAGGGAGGTAGTACAAACACCTAGAGGACTACAGTGGGGTAGAGGTACACTGGAGGACTTGGACTACGCAGACGACATAGCTTTAATATCGCACACTGGAGCGGACATGCAGGAAAAGCTGAAGGCTTTGCAAAACGCAGCACTAAAAATGGGCTTGCGTATTAATGCGAGGAAAACTGTCGACCTACGCGTGTGCTGTGATGACCAGGAGCCTTTACTTCTAGACAACAATCCCCTCTTGTCCGTCTCCAAATTTACATACCTAGGTAGCATCATTACCAACCGCGGTGGCTCAGATGAGGACGTGGACAGCAGGATAAGGAAGGCCAAGGGAGTGTTTGCACGGCTAAGACCTGTGTGGAAATCCAACATTCTCACCCGGCGAATTAAAATCTCACTCTTCGACTCCCTCGTTAAGTCAGTGTTGTTGTACGGATGTGAGTCTTGGAAGGTAACGAAAAACTTGTCGAACAGAATCCAAGTTTTCGTAAATAAATCGTTGCGGTCCATCCTCCGTATTTACTGGCCGAACACTATCCGAAACGAGGAACTGTGGTCTATTTGCTACCAGACACCAGTCGCAGAGGAAATCGCTCACCGTAAATGGAGTTGGATAGGACACACTCTACGTCGAAGCGATGACAACCTAGCCAAAATCGCCTTCGAGTGGCAGCCAAGCGGGAAGCGTCGACCTGGCAGACCTGTGGAAACCTGGAGGCGTACCACACGGAGCGAGCTGCAAGCAGTCGGAGCCTCCTGGGACCAAGCCAAGATCACAGCGCAGAACAGGGAGGAGTGGAAGAAGCTCTCCAGGGCCCTTTGCACCAGTGGGGTGCCATAGGACATCAACATGTAAATATAATAATAAATGAGTCAGGCAACTTACAAGTATACCTAATTAGTAAGATACCTACAAGAAGTATAGGTAATCTGCGACTGAGTTATCAACACTTTACGTAATAAAGCCTGATTTTAGATTAAAATGGTTGAACAAATTATCTCACAAGTTAATCACAAATAACTAACTAGTTAAGTACCTAAGAGTAGGTAGGTGTGTCAAGTCCGATCAATTAATTAATTAATAAATGGAAATACTTCAATGTCAGATTATAAAATTTAAAATAAATACCTATCTACTATGTTACGTCAGTTACACAAAGAACAAAATAAGATATTCTAATTCTGCGTCAATTTAAAGCTAGAAAACTTTACAGGTTTTCTAAATGTGTATAGTCTGTATTGAATACCCGCCGGCCAAAATTGTTCACTGAGGAAAGTGTCCACTTTTTCCTTTGAGACCGTTATTTTGAAGGACGCGATTGACGAGCTCTGGTATGATTTTAGACGTTCAATGTTTATCGCAGACTCACCGCACTCAGTAATGAAGTCCTGCAGATTCTTCTCCGTCGTATCACCAGCGAATCGTGATGCGTAAATGTACGACAACTGAGGTGCAACCTTGATGTTTCTTGAGGTCAGCCGCGCTGTGCCTTGCTTGTTAAGGCTCTTCCTCTTTTTTCTAGGTACAACAGTTACGCAACTTCCTTCGCCAAAGGAATTGTCGTTACTTCCGGTCCCCTGCCGCAGGGTGCTGTTTGCTGCCCCACCTTGGGCCAGGGTCTGCTCCACAACCACCTGCGCCGGCGCTTTTCGTTTCCTCTGCTTGCGACGCTTCCTAGCAGGTTGAGTTCCGCCAGCCGCCGGCGCCGGAGGAGGCGCGCCAAGGCGCTCGCGCTCGGCGCCGCCGCCCGCAGGAGCTACCGCCAGACCGTTCGCACCGATTACGCCAGGTTTTCTCGATCCACCCTCTTGTTGACACCGAGCATCAACGGTCAAAATTGATGAGAACAAAGGGTTTTGTACGGAAACTTCTTGATCCTTGATCTTTGTACTTTCCTTGCCGGTTTCCACACTAGACAGCTTCTCAACTGACAGGCGCAGTTCCGCACACTGATCACGTAGCTCCTCGAAAGCACACGATTGAACGTAGCTATTCTTCACAATGCTGAGGTCACGCTGAAGAATGAGGAGGTTCTTAAGCAGTGAGGATGCGTCAATGTGGTCAAAACAGACTGGCGGTAATTTATGGAGATCTTTCGCCACGAACGTCGGTAGCGAGTCCGGTGCACTCTTCAATATCGAGACGATATCCTGCAGATTTCGCTTCAATTTTCCGTCCCCTTTGCGAGTTACGTGTCGACCTGTTAAATTACACACAATAGCCTTCGCGTTTTCTATGTCGGATTCGGTAAAACTGTCGATACACAATTTCACCAAGCTCACTTCGTCAATAACGTCTACTTTGCACTGAATAAACGCCAGTAGTTCATTTACCAGCAATTTACACGAATTACACGGTTTCGTCATGATTAGTGAATACGAAATATGCGTAGCTCGCTCGTTGGATGGGCACGCGTGCACTTGACCGCTTATTCTTGTTCATAATACATTTTAGTCCAGTATTTTACTTATATTTATTTTGTGACCGGAAATGGCTCGCTGGTTGTCAAAATATTACGTGTCTCAATTTTGGATAGATCGTGTTAAAACATCTTAACTTGCATGTCATATTTATATGCAAAATGTTTTAATATCTTTGTAAAATTAATAAAGTCGACATCTTGTTGAAACACATTTTGTATGGAGTATGTATTGTGACCCTGGTTGTCAAAATATTACGTGTATAAATTTTTGATGATCTTGTTAAAACATCTTAACTGGGATATCATATTTATATGTAAAAGGTTTTATTTCAACATCTTGTTCAAACATATTTTTTATGGATTGTGTATTGTGACTTAAACTTAAATCTTGGTGCAGCTACTCAATTGAGTAAGTCAAATGTCTCGAGCAATAGATGTCACTGTTAAAAAAAATTGTTTCCTAAAACGCGAATTGGCTCAATAGCGCCGTCATTTCAAAAATATTGGAAAATGCGTGTTCCCGTGGGAATGAGACATTTTACCGGAGTAAAGAGTAGTCTATGTATGTCCTATTCAGGGCATTTTCTCGTCTTTGTATGTACAAAGTATCATTTGAATCGATTTAGCTCTTTTAGCGCCACATCCTAACAAACACACACACAAACATCCGCCTTTATAATATTAATAGGATTAGGATTACTATGGTTCTTTAAACAGGTAACCGTCACAAAACGAAGGGCAGAAAAGCTTAGTATTCACGTATACAGCTTCAATTTTAATCGTTTTAGCTTCAAAACGGATGGAGTTTCATAGGAACTTACCCCCCCTTTTTCACCCCCTCTAAGGCAAATCCTTTTTGCGTCATTTCTAATTTCTAACCCAATAGCCAAATATAAACTGACGGAGTTTCATACAAACTTATCCCCCCACCCCCCTTTTACCCCGTTAGAGAGCAAATAAAAATAAAATACCTATCTATATAACAAAAAAAAGTTTCATCAAAATCCGTCCAGTAGTTTTTGCGTGAAAAGCGGACAACAAACAGACAGACAAAATTTTTTTGAATCAAATTTTTGGCTTTTATTGGTTGTATGAAGATCCCCCATCTTAGTTTTTCTTTAATATCTTTAATGTACGGACATGAGGTTGTTATAATTTTATTATATGTATAGATTATTAAACTAAAATTATTCCATTTACATTGATTTTTATTTTTCATTAAATTTTTTATTCAACACTAGGTAGTTACCCATTAAAAATATAGAAATCAAAGAATTAAAAAAACATTTTAATATTACCGGTAATATTCCTGGGAAAGTAAATGGGAATATTCGCGGTAAGTTTCCAGTAACTTTGGGAATTTATAAATCGCGTTAATTATTAACTGTGTTTATATAGTAGACTTGTTTTAAAGGCATAAAAAGAAGTCTAAAAACTAAAACCCGACTACTGAGATTTCGCGCTCTAAAAAGTAAGAAACAAGAAATCTGAAATAATAACTACTCACGATTGAATGTGTTTTTCGTCTCCAAAATTCATACAAAGTAAACAGCTATTATAATTTATTTTAATGGCAGTTTAATATAAAGTTCATAGTGGTTTTCAGGTGAAAGCTGTGGTCGTTTGCCACGTTGCCTTATTTATTTTATAAACTAGATTGTACTAAAACACGTGGCAAACGACCACAGCTATCACCTGAAAACCACTATGAACTTTATATTAAACTGCCATTAAAATAAATTATAATAGCTGTTTACTTTGTATGAATTTTGGAGACGAAAAACACATTCAATCGTGAGTAGTTATTATTTCAGATTTCTTGTTTCTTACTTTTTAGAGCGCGAAATCTCAGTAGTCGGGTTTTAGTTTTTAGACTTCTTTTTATTTTAATTATTTTGGGGTTGTAAACTTAAATTTTCACGATTGGTTGTTGGAAGATGTAAGTAGGTACGAGTTTAAACTGTATTATGATTTTGTTAGGTGTATATAAAATATGCTAGTAACCCCCCGAGTGATTTCATTACCAAAACAAATGTTTCAGTTTCTTTATTCTGAGGGGGGAGGGGGGGGCAAGCCCTACTCAACCTCCGTGTCGATGCTTGCTGTTGGTTTAATTACTAAAAAAGATGTCTCCGTTTCTTTTTCTGCGAGGGGGGAAAGCCCCCCTCAACCCTCCGGGTCGATGTTTGCTGCTGGTTTCATCACCAAAAAAGATGTCTCCGTTTCTTTTTCTGCGAGGGGGGAAAGCCCCCCTCAACCCTCCGGGTCGATGCTTGCTGTTGGTTTCGTTACCAAAACAGATGATTTCATTTATTATTTTAGCTAAGTATAAAATTTAATATGAATATTTGAAGCGTTATAACGACAAGTTCTAAGAAAAATGCACAAATATCTGATTTTAGAATATTAGTTGTAGGATCTTTTATGTACATACATACATATGCCTATCTATACATACATACATATAAACACATATCACTCCTTTATCCCGCTTTCGCTCTGCCTACCTATCTATGTGCGCGTTAAATTAAT
This sequence comes from Keiferia lycopersicella, assembly GCA_029255805.1. Taxonomy (NCBI): domain Eukaryota; kingdom Metazoa; phylum Arthropoda; class Insecta; order Lepidoptera; family Gelechiidae; genus Keiferia; species Keiferia lycopersicella. Next base: position 18,850,408 of record JARACZ010000003.1, read on the forward strand.
TTAAATGTAATAATTCGCGGTACCTTCAACTTGGATCATATTACATGAGATGAAAAATATGACAATTCGTTTGATACCCAACACGATATAAACCTTATTCAAACATATTTTACATGCAGTAGCAGTACGTATTGTGACTTAAACGTCAATTTTGGTGCAGCTACTCAATTGAGTAAGTCAAAAGTCTCAGACAACAGATGTCGCTGTTAGTTTTCCTAAAACGCCAATTGGCTTTTTCAAAAGTTTATGAAAATGCGTGTTCCCCTAAAAATAAGAAATTTAACCGCAGTAAAGAGCAGCCTATGTTTTATTCTAGACATTATTTCATCTTTGTACAAAGTATAATTTGAATCTATTTAGCCGTTTTAGCGCCAAGTCCTAACAAACACAATATATCCGCGTTTATAAAATTATGTAAGGAATTAGGAATTAGGATTAGGATTAGTAGGATCTCTTATGTACCTACCTATCTACGCGTTAAATTAATTTAAATGTGATAATTTTCGCGGTACTTTTCTACTTCGATCCCATTAAATGTGATGAAAAATATGTCAGATCTGAGCCTAAGGAGTAGCTCTTTCTTACCACAGCTGACACACAGATATTTAGCGTATGTAGTGCTATCACGTCTTGTCTGCCTTTCGTTTTCATCATCAGATCAGCTCCACGAGTATGACACATACCGACACCACACCGATACCGATACCAATGTACCTGCTGCTTGTAGAAAGTGGTTGAAAAATTCTGACATAAGGGCTCATTGAAGACCAATGTGGCGCAGTGGTAGTGCGACTGCCTTTGACGCAGAAGGTTCCGGGTTCGATTCTCGGTGGGTCACTCACAAAGTTGATATTTATCACTCTGTGAATTTGTTCCCAGTCTGCTTAGGACATTAAAGGCTGAACCACCCGATTGTCCGTAAGAAAGATGTTTCCGTGTTTCGGATGGCACGTTAAGCCGTTGGTCCTGGTTGTTGTCTATGATCACTTTAGACGGCGGTCGTTACACAACCATGTCAGAATCCTGCTACTTGCAGAAGGCGGTTGAAAAATTCCGACACTAGGGTTCATCGGGTCGTTGGACGACTCGGTGTCCCACACGAAAAAAGAAATTGAATCGTTAGACGGCTCGGCGTCCTACACGAAAAGAGAGAAAGAGAAAAACCGATGTACCAATTCCATACTAAATTGATATTGCGTAAATGCAAGAAAGTTTCAAACTTTCACCTACATTCTATATATTTTTGAAATGTGCTATTTAAGCCCTTTTGTTTGATACCCAACACGATACCACTTGATGAAAAAATTTTTTTTGTTCGTATCTTTATGCACGCTAGAGGGCGCCATGTTCACTTTATTGTGACATGACATAGCCTATAACCATCGGACTGTTTAGACGCATCTACTGACACCTCATTTGTCAAATTCTGACAAGTAGATTCGGAGCTAGGAGGGAACAAAGGAATTATTGCCACATACATACATACATTCCGGTCAAAATCATAACCCTCCTTTTTGCTTTGCTGTAGTCGGGTAAAAAGTAATAAATTTAACAAAATATCATTTCTTTCAACAACATTTTTGAGCAACTTTCCCAAATATTTCCACTTTTGGGAATGTGCCCGGGAACGCTACTGGGAATATTCCCACGCTAGGGAAACTTACCGGGAACGGCACATCAGTAGTCTAAACTATGAGTTTTTTTTTATTGTGATTTGGTTTCTCGCAATACAACGACATGATTCAGTCCCAAAAAAGATGAACTAACAAAATAAAATAAGATAGGGCCAAGACTGCGACGCGCTGTCTTGCACGCGCGTGGCACTCACTTCATCTGAACCGCTTTAAGTACAGTGAATCTTGCGTGCATGAAAACGCATGACGCAATGACATAACGTAGGTAGATAGAGCTTGTTTTTTCAGCTGTATTGAAAATGGCAGGTCAGGTAAGTATACATACATAGTAAGTATACATACCTTCAGTACAAATTTTAATCGTTTATTTCCAAGTAGGTAGATCCAAAACAAATATTATAGAAAGTCAATATTACAATGCTATCACTGAATAAATGGATTATCTAGTCACTGGAAAAAGAGAAAACTGTCAGACACTTTTATGTTCCCAGTAGAAACGCGGCACGAGTGGGATAAAATTGAAATTAAGGCACAACCACGGCACAACAGAATTATTATTTTAGTCCTGCTAGCGTGTAATATAGGATTGAGTCCACTGCCAGGTGCACCGGCTAATATTCGAAATTTAAAAATAAAGCGACAGCGGAGTGTAGCAAACAAAACAACGCTGGTGTTTAGAAAAGAGCGGGAATTTGTCACGCGTAAACTACTATATTACACGTTATACACAAAGTTCGATTCGTCTTACATTGCTGTGCCCCAAGTCTGCTATTTTTGGTCACTGTAACGCCAACGAAACTCGCTGTCATGATGCCATTGCCATTACTTGTGATCTTCTATACTTCAAACTGTTAGCAGACTACGAAAATACTAAAATAATCCAACTGAGATCCAATCGACATCCAAGTGATACTATTTTCATTTAGCAGACTTTAGGGCCCAGGTTATCTTCAGTTTATTACCTGGACAGCCCCAAGGCAGTAGGTACTTACCTTTATTTTGACTTCTTTTTTATCCCGCCGGCGGAGGAGTCGATAGGGACATAAAATTGACATAAAAATGACTAATCCATTTATGTGAAAATATTTTATATGTACTTGACATTCTAAAGTAATCATTGTGAAAAACTTTTGAGATAGGAAATTTTCAACTTGTTCATTTAGGCGGCGGTCCTACGAACGACAACGTGAAAACTCATTAGTAGACAGGCATAACAGTCTATTAAATAAGAACAGAACTTGACAAATCTAAAAAAGCGCCCACAGCGCCACCTAGTTTGAAATAGTGTTGCTGTCAGTCGAAAAAAATCTTAACTGTAAAGACGCCCATACCATAGAATAACAATAAGAATTTTTTTATTCAGTGACCACCTTAGATACATCACAATTTTAAGTGTAGGAACAAACAGTTTGTATTGACATTTCAGTCTATAGCAGTACAGTAGTAGGTAAATAGTACACTTAGAAATAGCCTGCAATGTATGTCAAATTGGGAAGCCAGGGTAGAATAGTACACTTGAGTTGAGATGTAACTGGCCGGAACGGTCGAGTTTCAGGTGGGTTTACTGTATTTCTTTGTGCTTTGATTTATAAGAGTTCATGTGTAGCAAAAAAAACATTTTCTTAGATTGTTGCAAACGACTGACTTTCCCAAAAAGGCTCAGATCCGTCAAACTGAACAAAATTCCCAAAGGAACATAGGTCAACATATTTAAAAAAACTTTTGAAAGAGGATTGTCCCGGTTAGCTGAATACTTAGAAAGGTACTTAGGTACTTCTTTGTTACTCGTAGGTAACTAGGGTACTTTGATTAATTTCGATTATGGCGCTAATCGTTTGGATCGAATAGCTTAGTTTATACCTACTACAGTAGGTAGCCATACTCAGTATTTAGATATAATTTGAAACCATTGGCTAGTATAAAATAAAGCCATTTCGCCGTTGCTAATCCGATTTTTATGATCTGAATTCTGAACCAGTTTTTGAATGCAGCAATTTGATTTTTTTGGCCTGCAACTAGCAGGAAATCTCCTCGAATTCTATTCAAGCTTTGAAATTCAAATACGTTGACGAGACATATGACAGGCGTAACTAAATATTATTGTTCTTCATTAAAAAAAATGTCTTTTATTGTTTTGACGATTTATTTTCGGACTCGGCACTTTTAGCACTTATCATATCTGTTGTACCTACCTAGACTGATTTTTTTTTAATACGACGAGATCACAGACAACAGATGTCATGCGTGCGCCGCCGCCCCTATGACGCAAATATCATTTTTGCTCTGTTTTTTTTTTAAATCTACGATGGGCTTACTCTTGACCCCAATCTTACCCTAAAGCAGAGATGGGATCTACGGTGGAGCGAGCTTGCCCAGAAGATGCCTATTCACTCTAGACTTAAAGAGATTCAGGTTATATGCACTCGGAAATACAGACGCAGGCAGGGAATTCCATTCTTTAGCCGTGCGCATAATGAAAGATGATTTGAAGCGCTTAGTGCGTAATGTGGGTATTTCAACTAAGAACGGATGGTAGCCGGCCGTGCGTCTGGATGTACGATGGAAGAAAGGAGACGGTGGTATGAGCTCATGCAGCTCACGCGCACACTCTCCGAAGTACAATCTATAGAAGACCGTTAGGCAAGCATCCTTGCGGCGGTGAGCCAGGCTGTGAAGCTTGGTCGCCACCAGTTTTTTATCGCCTATTAATCTGTTGGCTCTGCGTTCCACCGAGTTTTCTGTGGACGAGATACTCCTTTTAAAAAATCGGTTGCTAGGCTGCTCTTAACGGACGATAGTGCATAAGAGATACTTACCTATATTGCATCTACCAATAATGAATGTAGGTAGGTATCACTAGGTAAGAGAGACATGCTGGTTTGAGCCAGTATTTATTTTGTGGACATGCCAACGCAAGTTTCTACGCTGTTCCTGCGTCAACGAGGGTTTTTAATATGAGGAATTTGTAATTTTCATGGAAATTTCCTTGTATCTGACAGACGCATGCGTTACGGATACGCTAAGAAATACGCAGCGTCAATTATTAGATGTAGAAGCCGCCTTAGATCTGTCTGAGCTTTGGACACGATTGGAGTGAGTGACATAGACATTTTATTTGTCTTTATTCTCGTGTCAACCTGACCGTTTGAAATCTACTTACTGAGATCATAAATCAGTTTGTTGTTTTACTTCTATTGTAGTATTTTGCAGCTGACTTGGATCTCGTTGAGATAAATATATTTAAGTCGGCTGAACAATGATTTCCATTCAGCTAAATATAATCTGGATTGTACATTTGCGGTTTGTTGTGGTAGGTATACTTATAGCTAAGATGTGACATTATACTTATTCTAGTTCATTATGATGACAGTAGCCAGAAATGGACCAATTTCTGGTTGAGTAGGTAATAATATCGCAAGCACGAGGCCTTCCAAGTGAACGAGACCAAAATTTACATTTTGGCTGATGCAAGTATTATTCGCTATTCTTCCTTTTGCGAGGAAACATCACAAATCCACACTTTAATCGTGATAAATTTTGAAATACGCAAGCAACCGCTAGCGACAGTCTATCTACTTATATGGACTTTTGATTATTTATGTTATGAGTTATAAATAAATAAATAAATAAATATCCTGAACAATTCACACAGCGCCATCTAGCCCCAAACTAAGCAAAGCTTGTACTATGGGAACTAGATAGCTGATACTATTACTTATATACTTTTTATTGTACATGGAATACATCCAGACTCGACGCAAATATTTGAAAATTGACTTCACAAATATTTGTGTCCGGTGGGGATCGAACCCACGACCCTCGGCGTAGAAGGCAGGTGTACCATCCACTACGCCATCTGGACAGTTATGTTTAGTACTATTTTCTGTTATATATTTTGTGGTTATGTTAAGTTATTATGACCGTCCGTAGTACCTAGGGACAAACAAAGGGAGTTCAATCGGCGGGTCTAGGTCATGTCTATGTATGCACCTTTTGTACCTACCATATTGTGTATACAAATTAGAGGATCAACAGAAAATTTTCTTCTTCCATGTTATTATTTAACACTGTCAGGAGTAACATCCTCATTTAGTACACCTTTTAATTGTATTTTTTACCGGGATATGTTAGTAATAATACATTTTTATAATTAATTCATTGCGTCAATTTTTCAATTAAGTAGGTACCTACATAGCTAGTATAGTTTTTATCCAAACTAAACTGTTCTGTCATTATTATTTGTGTTCTTAATGCAAGTCCATAATGCCGTGAAGTGCCACCTTAAAATTTACAATAGCATCCCCCAATCCTACCCATGGGTGTCGTAAAACCGACTATTGGATAATAATCAAAAGATAAGCCACTTTGTCCAGTAGCGTTCCCTGGGAATGAAACCCAACATCTTGCACTGCGCTCGCCAGTCTGCCTGCTAAGCGTGGTTTGCCAATATTTACCCCCGAAAGAGAGAGGCCCATGCCCAGGCGTGGACTTTTGTAGCTGTTAGAATATAAGTAATAGTTGTGTGTAATATATTAGTTATATTTCGTATGTATTGCATGTTATTATCTGTAAATCATCTTGAATGCATAGTTATTGTGCACGTCCACGGAGTGCACGTCTCATCCGCCTTTCGGCCAATGCCATTTCTCTTGTCTAGGTCTGCTATAAGAAATTTCTTTTTTAGAGATAAGCAGTGCCTGTTGTGTCGATTTTATTTATGTTTTGTCCTGTAAAACTTCTTGTGTACAATAAATGGTAAAATAAAATAATATTATTTATTCTTTTATGTAGGTACCTGCCTGAGTCGTAACGTATTTCCCTAAAAAGTATCGCGATTAATATCTAATTAAATGTGTGAAAATAATCGAGAGTGCATAAAAAGCTATAGTCAGGTTTGTTGTGCATACGTTTACACAAAAGAATCTCACATATCTAAGAAAGTTTAATATCTAAAGAATGATCTTTTTTCCATTCCTAGACAAACATTAACATCGCTTCCTCGACTGCGCTTTGCAATTTCAAGACCGTCGCATAAAGATGCAACATAGAAATGCACTTCAGAATGCAACACAGCTGCGTGCGGTTGGAGATAGCTGGATTGGGTATAACTGTTTCTCAGTACAGATCTCTCATTAGTTAGAGAGCAACATATACGTTTATCACGCCTGTATCTGTATCCCTTGTGGGGCAGGCAGAGGATGAAATAAGTAGGCGACAAAACGTACAAATTGTTAAGGATTCAAAGCCACTATCTACGGCACTTTGACTAAAAATTACCAGTAAGTATCTACTCCTAAGTATTTAAATAAAAGCATTTCTTGCGTAGGTGTCGTAAAAAGCGCCTAAAGGATGAATCCAGGTAATGGACAGCAATGATTCCCTTGAATACAGCATCTTTTTTGTACAGTGTTCGTTCGCCCATCGGCCTGCCAAGCGTGGTGAGAATAGCGAATAGTTATGTAGGTTCGGACGAAACTCATGTCCATATTGTAGCTGATGAATAAGAAAACTAAACTTGGCAGGCTTATTGTCGCTATTTATAAACAGGGAACGCTGCTATTCATTCCCTGAATTTATCCCTTAGTCTCCGCAGGAGTAAGCTAGGTATGAAATCAGTGTCTATTTTTCTTTGTTAACATGTTTTCTAGTACCTAACTACCTACCCACTGTGTTTTATAGCTGCTAAAATCGTCTTATTGGATTCTTACTTGGACATATACAGGGAGTAAAAAAAAAAAGCTGCACATATTTTAGGGGAGAACCAGCCCATGAAACTGAACAACTTTCCCCAAGGAACATAGGTCTAAATATATTTTTACACCTTATGTTATTAGTGATCTGTGGGCGATACTTTAGTCGTGATTAAATCGTTAAACAGAATACAATGGAACCATGATATTATCTGAACCTAATCTGGAAATTCTCCCTGACATTGGTTGCACGTTGCATCAGCGCACGACGGATATCAATATCGGATGGTAAACATATTTGCGCGTCGCGTGCGCATGTGACGTCACGACATGCGCAGGAGTGCACGAGGAAAACAATGATACAGGCTGATGTGTGACTGTTTGTTGTGATAGCATCAGCTACCTACTCGTGTGTGTTAGAGCTATAAAGAGATGAATATGAATCCTAGGAACTCAACGTCTGCATCGTCACTTATCATTAGGTGGGTGGGATAGTAGACAAATGCGGGCCTAAAAAACTTAGGAAACTTGGGGAAAGTTTTTCTAGAGGACTGCTTCGCGGTTCCTCGCTCAAAATATTTACAGTCGTCTTGTCACTTTCATGATAAAAGCAAAAGAAAAGGGACACATGACAGGAAAGTTGTGTCTTAATCAGCAGCACCACGCTGTACAGGTAAGTTAAAACTGACAAGGAAAACAAAGTACCAAGAAAAAAGTATTTACCTTTGTTTATCTACAGTAAAAAGGAAAACCCGATAAAACAAAGAACTAATAAATATTTTGTTAGCTACTTCGTTAGATATCTCTATTACTGATTGAAGTACTTACGATAATACCTAGGTAGATAGGCGGGTACCTACTCTGTTTTGTTTTTTTGACTGGGTGGTTTCCCCGTTTGACTACGCTAGTACTAACGCTAGTTACTAGTTAGTATTGTGTGCTAGTACCAACAATAGTACTATTATTTAATCTGTGGTTTGACTCACTCAACTTTTAAATATATTATTGTACCTATACTAGGTAAATGATTTTGAAGGGTTTTGCGTTTCCAATGGCAAAATGAATGACGATGGTAGCTGATACTCAGCTGATAGCTATAAATGTGGTACAAAAAGGCACTGCCATTCCCACATAAAACAACTAAAGATAGCAAGTGGTATTACAACCTATTCTAAATATTCTAATGGTCGATTTCAAAGGAAAGGTGTAGGTAAATAAGCAAAAAAACAATCACAGTATCCTGGTTGCGAAACCTTTTCTTGAATTGTGAGAAAATCTCCGCCTACTTCAAGTCTTCAATGAAACAGGACAGCCAATCGAATAGGTGGTATGTGGTATGTATGTCCACTTAGAAATGTCTACTATAGAAGTAATTAGCTAGGCTAGACGGTGTCGATCTTGTGTCGATAATAGCCCACACGCGATTAGGTAGTTAGAGTTCTTGCAACATAAAGGGCATAAAGGTAAGTTAACAAGAATTGAAATTGAGATGGACATGATTAGCAGTAGCAGCTGAACTAAACTGGCAATGCGATGCGGTAGTCATGCGAGACAATTTCCGTTGATAAATACATACAAATCACGCCTGTATTCCTAACGGGGTAGGCAGATCGTTAACGACCGTAAAATTACCAGTTATCGCTACGTCTGACAAATGGTTGAGGGTCGTTTCAGATAAGTCGTGTATCACTATAGTGACAGGTTGTCAGCCTGTCGCCTAAAATTGCAATACGCATGAAACCCTCGAGTCCCTTAGTCGGCTTCTACGACACTCACGGGTAAGAAATGAGGTGATGCTATTCTAAAGTAATAATATCAGCAGGTACAGTAGGTGTTATATTTCCGTAGATAATATCTATTTATGTATTTATACACAAACGCACACACACACACACACACACACACACACACACACACACACACACACACACTCTCTCTCACACACAAACACACACTGACAGTAGTCCTTTAAAATTTAAAATTATTAGTCCTCTTTTTATGTAATACTTTTCTTTTCTTTTATAATACTATGTATTTTACCGTAAATGTCATTTTCTTCACACATATATTATGACAGTTATTGTAACGAGAGAGCGGGATCTCCTGCCACAGGTATTTAATTATACTTACTAGGAGGTTCCGGCCTTGGATTATAGTTTACGATTTTGTTTGTGAATGAAATAAACAATTTTTAATTTAATTTAATTTTAGTTAATATCAGTAGGTGTTTATCACTGCTAATGACAAGTCTAACAGGTGTTCTCCTAACAACCATGGTCCTAAGATTCATAAACAAATCGTCTAGACACCATAACGGTTTCGTTACGTCGAATAAATAGCTTCAGAGAATGCAGAATTGGACCCTAGGTAGTTTCATATTCGTTGGCCCCATTTGACTTAGATTATACTTTGCCCACTGACTGACGACGATCCTGGTGTATGTAGGTACGCAAATGATACAGAAAATATACGGTTTATATATATGACGATTAGGTCCAATTTTCTATCTCCTACTATGGGTTTGGTAGCTGTCAAAATTGGTTTATTTGAGCGGCGATACTTTATTTAGATCTATATAGCCTGAACTGAGGCTATAATAAAAATCTAATGAGTAAACAAGGGATCAGTTGTGTTGAAATTTTAATCACAAAATATGTGATCGTCACAATGGAGATAATACTAATTAGGTAATTTGAGCAGATTTGATTTGGGGTGTAAGGGGGCCCAAATTACATCTCTCGGGCCCCAAGCCAACCTCTCCTGCTCGCGGTGCACCCTGCTGGACTACTAACGAGGCTCTGGCAACCAAATCCCCACCAACCCGCACTGGGCCAGCGTGGTGGGTGACGGCCCGTACCCCCTTATGGATTCTACAAACAGAAATCGGCCCCAAGTGCCCGGCGGCCCCGGTGGCCGGGCAGATTCAGGCGAAAATCGACCCGGCTCCGAGACCAGGGGTGCTAAGAATCCCCGGGCGGCGTGGATCCCTCGCCGAACGACCTTGGCCCTGGCAACATATAACGCGTGCACACTGCGGACGGAAGAGAAGTTAGTGGAACTCGAGGAAGAACTGAGCAGGTTACGGTGGGACATAGTGGGACTGTCCGAAGTCCGAAGAGAGGGGGAGGACACGATAGCCCTGAAGTCAGGTAACCTGCTCTACTTCCGGGAGGGCGACCATCTGTCCCAAGGTGGTGTCGGGTTCATCGTCCACAAGTCCCTCGTGAACAACGTAGTACAGGTCGGGAGTATTTCAAATAGGGTGGCATTCCTTATACTCAGAATAACTAAACGTTATTCGCTGAAGGTCATACAGGCATACGCCCCAACTTCGAAGTACCCCGACGAGGACGTGGAGGCAATGTATGAGGACATATCCAAAGCCATACATACCTCCAGGACTCATTACACGGTGGTCATGGGGGATTTCAACGCTAAGCTGGGCAATCGTTGCGGTGACGAACTGAGAGTTGGGCCATTTGGTATTGGGGTGAGGAACAGCCGAGGTCAAATGCTGGTCGACTTCATGGAGAAGGAGGGACTCTTTATGATGAACTCGTTCTTCAGGAAACGGCCGCATCGAAAATGGACCTGGAAGAGCCCCGACGGTGTTACCAAAAATGAGATAGACTTCATCATGACAGACAAAAAACGGATATTCAACGATGTCTCTGTGATCAATTCGTTCAAAACGGGTAGCGATCACCGAATGGTAAGAGGCACGTTGAATCTTAATGTAAAAGCCGAGAGATCACGTCTGATGAAGTCTACGCTCCGACCAGCACCTGCCCAAATCCAAAACCCTGAGAGCTTTCAGCTCCACCTGCAAAACCGCTTCGATTGCCTGGGTGAGTGTATCGACGTGGACGACTATAACGACAGGGTCGTGGAAACTGTCCTTACGGTTGGCTCTAAGTTCTTCAAACCCAATCGTACGAACAGAACCAAAAAAATCTCAGACCTTACTTCGAGGCTCATGGAGGAACGACGCGAGATGATTCTGCAGTCGTCGGAGGATACTTCCCAATATCGGCAGCTCAATAGGCAGATCTCTAAGTCTTTGACCCGCGACATACGCCAATTTAATACTGACCGTATTAAAGAGGCAATTGAGCGCAACAAAGGCTCCAAGGTGTTTGCTAGAGATCTGTCGATAGGCCAGAGCCAACTAGCGAAGCTAAAGACCGACGATGGCAGAATCGTATCGTCCAAGCCCGAGCTATTGGAAGAGGTCGAGAAGTTCTACGGACAGTTATACGCGACAACATGCACACCTGTCAATAATCGGGTCGCAGATCCAAGAGCTCGATTAACCCGGCACTACACAGAAGATATCCCGGACGTCAGCTTGTACGAGATTAGTATGGCTCTGAAACAGCTAAAAAACAGCAAGGCGCCGGGTGATGATGGAGTTACGGCAGAGCTTCTGAAAGCCGGTGGTAAACCGATACTTAAAGCACTGCAGAAATTGTTTAACTCTGTCATACTCGAGGGCAAAACGCCACAGGCGTGGCACAGAGGCGTGGTGATGCTGTTCTTCAAAAAGGGCGATAAGTCTTTGCTGAAGAACTACAGACCCATCACGCTTCTGAGCCATGTCTACAAGCTGTTCTCAAGAGTCATAACGAATCGTCTCGCACGCAGGCTCGACGACTTCCAGCCTCCCGAACAAGCCGGCTTCCGAAAAGGCTTTAGCACCGTGGATCACATTCATACGCTGAGGCAAGTTATACAGAAGACTGAAGAGTATAACCAACCACTCTGCCTCGCGTTTGTGGACTACGAAAAAGCCTTCGATTCGATCGAAACATGGGCCGTACTTCAGTCTCTTCAGCGGTGCCAAGCTGACTATCGGTATATCGAAGTGTTGAAGTCCTTGTACGAAAGCGCCACCATGTCAGTTCGACTTCAGGACCAGGACTCGAAACCTATCCAGTTGCAGCGAGGAGTGAGACAGGGAGATGTAATATCACCGAAACTGTTCACAGCAGCACTGGAAGACGTCTTCAAGCTCTTGGACTGGAGAGGACTTGGCATCAACATCAACGGCGAGTATCTGACTCACCTTCGTTTTGCCGACGATATCGTGGTCATGGCGGAAACCCTGGAGGACCTCGGTACAATGCTCGATGACCTCAATAGAGCCTCCCAACAAGTGGGTCTAAAAATGAACATGGACAAGACCAAGGTTATGTCAAACTCTCTTGTTGCACCCATTACTCTGACAGTTGGGGGCTCTACTCTGGAAGTTGTCGACGAGTATGTCTACCTGGGACAAATAGTCCAGCTGGGTAGGTCCAACTTTCAGAAAGAGGTCAATCGTCGAATCCAACTCGGCTGGGCAGCGTTCGGGAAGCTACGTAACATCTTCTCTTCTCAACAACTACCGCAGTGCCTCAAGACAAAAGTCTGGGATCAGTGCGTGTTGCCAGTGATGACTTACGGAGTTGAGACGTGGCCGCTAACAATGGGCCTCATAAGAAGGCTCAAGGTCACTCAAAGGGCAATGGAAAGGGCTATGCTCGGAGTTTCTCTCCGCGATCGAATCAGAAATGAGGAAATCCGGAGAAGAACCAAAGTCACCGACATAGCTCGAAGGATTGCGCAACTTAAGTGGCAGTGGGCGGGGCATATTGCTCGTAGGACCGATGGCCGCTGGGGCCGGAAAGTTCTCGAGTGGCGGCCACGGACCGGTAGACGCAGCGTAGGTAGGCCTCCCACAAGGTGGACCGACGATCTGGTGAAGGTCGCGGGAAGCCGCTGGATGCGGGTGGCGCTGGACCGATCATCGTGGAGATCCTTGGGGGAGGCCTATGTCCTGCAGTGGACGTCTATCGGCTGAGACGAACGAACGAACGAATTTGAGCAGCACCTCGACCTAGCCAGTCAAAAGAAGTTTATGTTGGTTTTCCGGGGATATGATTTAACATGAGAGGAATAAAAGAAGTGTTCCTTTTATCATTTACCATTTTTATTAATTTTTAAATAATATAATGAGTAATTACAATAATTTGATTAATATATTATAACATCAGAGCAGCACATAGCAGGTAAACAGTCTTTCTATTTCTTATACAGGGTGTCCCGTTATAAATGTGTTATCCGTTAATCATGATGCCGTGTGATGCCGGCTTAGAATAGCATCACCCCACATCCTTCCCGTGGGTGTCGTAAGAGGCGACTAAGGGACTCGAGAGTAATTGGTGTATTACAATTTTTAGGCGAGAGGCTGACAACCTGCCACTATAGTGATACACATGTTTTCCGAAACATCCTTAGAAAACAATACTCAAAAATGTCAGACGTGGCGATAGCGACCGTATTCTTACGGCTGTTAGCGCTCTGCCTACCCCGCAAGGGATAAAGGCGTGATATATGTATGTATGTATGTATGCACACTTCGTAGGGTGTTTCTACTCATGATTATGAACAACTTTTACTGGGGGGCCACCTGCGAAATCGTAAAAAAATCTAGTGTTCCATAGAAAAACTCATACCTCAAAAATGTATGGAACACCCAATTTTTTTTTTGAGATTTCGCAGGTGGTCCCTTAGTAAAAGTTGTTCAGAATCATTAGAAACACCCTACAACAAAGTGTGTGTTGTGTACTGATTAAAAAATAACCATGTGGACATGAGATACCAAAAACATAAAATCGAAAAGGTCAGCGTACATCACACACGCGGCTGTAAAACATTTCACTCCTTTAGCAATCTTATAATATTGTCTACGTTACTTACACAAAGAAGGGCAAATTTTGTCTGCGCTATAATAAATGTTAATTTTTCAATCACCAGATTACGGTAGGGCAACTTTTTATTACTCCACAGTTATTAACAATTCTTTTTTAAATAACAAGACAAATGTGTATCGATTATCACACGATAAAAATTTTTCTCCTATCTTTTTTGCATTATTCTGGTTATTAAAATAGGGTCCTACGTGTTTACGCACATAAATTTGTTAAAACAGAATATTAGAAGAAGTACTGAGATCCTTTCCATCGGTGACCAGCCCATAAAACTGAACAACTATTCCTAAGGAACATAAGTCGAGAATAATGTGATCTACCCACACATTTTGTGAAGTCATTTTGTATGGTAAATTAAATTCTTTATCTTTCATAGTTCTTTGGTAATCGATGATTTAGTTTTATGAATTTACTAGCCCCTTGAATGAAACGAAATAATTTTCCTAACACTCTGTATTATAATAATCTAAAATAATAATATAAAGATAAGGACTATTATGTACAAACGTAACTTCTTGCTTGAGGGAATGTCAACGAGGAATCAATCAGCACCTGAAAATAACGAGATCATATGTTAATATTACATACCTAAAGTATGGCCGTTGGAATAGGCCAGATTTAACAGCTGTTAAGATCATGTTAGTGCTACGACATAAGGTGTATTTTTCTTTGTTGACATGTCCTTTACCTATGGGTTTGTTTGGCAGCTGTCAAACATAGCCTGTGTGTGTGTGTGTGTGTGTGTAAATAAATGAGTGTTTATATTCGTTTTGTTTTAAATTGTTTGCGAGTGTTGTGTTTAAGTTGTAAGTGTTAAAATTATGTGTTATAGGAATCGTGTCTAAATGAATCTGTGATTTGTATTGGAATATGTTTTGTTTTATGTGAATGTGGTTTATGTTGGGCATATATAAGTGAATTTTGTGTTGTAGTGCATAAGTGAGTGTTTTATGTTATGTGTAAGCAAATGTTTTATGTTAGATATGTGTAAGTAGATGTAATTTATGTAAATGAGTGTATTTTGCTTATTTTGTGAAATTTGATAGCCCTTTGATAAAAGTATAATAACCTGGGCGGTGGGGGGTGCATGTGCATCTGGGGGGGCATGTAGGGCTGCGGGGGCGCGGGCGGCGCGGGCGGCGCGGGCGGCGCGGGGGGCGGCGGGCCGAGCGCGCCGTGCGCGGGCCGGGGGGGGTCCCGCATCAGCTCGTGGTACAGGTTGAGCGCGCGGACCAGCTCGGCCGACAGCTGGGTTAGACGCGCGTGTCTGAAAAAATAGAGTATCATCAATATCAAACGAATAATATAATTATAGTTTACTAGCGGACCTGCTGTGACTAATTTTTCCGTAGGAATAAGTTGTGTTCCCGGCAAGTAATATATAAGTGTGAAAATATTAAATGCAAGTACATATTTTCAATAGGTCGAAAAACAAAAAAAAAATTTTTAGGACCTCCCGTAAAAATGTACCAACTGATTGAGTCACTTTGTATGTTAGGTCCAATTTTTTTTTCATATTTCGACCTATGTTTCTTGGGGAAAGTTGTTCAGTTTTATGGGTTGATTCACCCCTTAAAATTTTCGCAGCTATTTTTTTACATCCTGTACATATAGCTAGTAAATATAGCTGGTAAAAAGGGCACCCACCTTGTATCAGCGCGTTCTAAAGCAGCGTCTACTAAGGGCCCCATTCGCAGCACGCGGGCTTCCAGTGCTTGGAGGGCCGACTGGAATATAAACACCAAAATGAATTAGTAAGTAAAGGTAAGAAATTGCAAATGTCAGAAGCCTGCTACTTATAGAAGGCGGTTGAAAAATTCTGACACTAGGGTTCATAGGATCATTGGACGACTCGGTGTCCCACACGAAAAGAGAAGGGAGATTACTGTACCTCGTCAGACCTGGCTTCGACGTCGGCGTCGTGCAGCATGGCGAGCGCGGCGTCCATGGCCGGCTCGTCTATCTCCACGGGCTCTTCCTCCACAGCCTTGGCGGTGCTATCGCTGAATTGGACGGTTTTCACGCCGATTTCTTTCTCTGTAACACACACAAATCACGCCTTTATCCCTTGCAGGGTAGGCAGAGCGTCAACGGCCGTAAGAATACGGTCGCTATCGCCCGTATAGATGATTCGTGTATCGCTGTAGTGACAGGTCCGCGTGTCGCTTAAAGCTGTAATACACATGAAAACCTCGAGTCCCTTAGTCGCCTCTTACAACACCCGCGGGAAGAAATGGGGTGATGCTATTCTGCGCCGGCATCACACAGCAATGATGATGATGATTTAAGAGATAAACATCTTTAAGATCTCTGTAGGTTGCTTGCTTTCTTTGTAAGACCCCTGCTTTCTTTTTTAACTGTAACTTCTTCGTAATCTTCGTCTTCCTCGTTTTCCTTTAATCTTCCTATATGAAATAAAGTGTTGTATAAAACAGAAAAGAATCTTACTCGGCTCCGGGTCGGAAAGGTCTGAAGTGACGAAGTTGGGAACAGTCCCTTGCCGCGTTAGCTAATCCCTTTCACTAGTTGTCACACATCACGCCTGCACCTAACGGGGTAAGCAGGTAAGAGAAGCATCTTACTCGGCTCCGGGTCGGAGAGGTCTGAAGTGACGAAGTTGGCCGGGAACAGTCCCTCGCCGCGTTCACTGTACCCCTTCCACCAGTTCGCATCGCTGCTGTCAATCACGTGCACTGAAAACAAATTGTACATGTATAATCTGTAAAAATATTAGCTGCAAATATTTTAAGGACCATGAAACTGAACAACTTTCCCAAAGAAACATAGGTCGAAATATGAGAAAATTTTTTGGAGCTCCCATACAAAACGTAGCAGCGGAGCGAGTCAACTGTATGGGAAGTCCAAATTTTTTTTTTCTTATTTTGTCCTATGTTCCTTGGGGAAACTTGATCAGTTTCATGGACTGATTCACCTCTTAAAATATTTGCAGCTATTTTTTACACCCTATAAATCTTTCCCTTTGTTTATCAGGAAAATGGACCTTATGTCATTACATTTGCTCCAAGGTCACAAACGTCACAGGAATCATCCTATATTTTACAGACCAGTTTATTATAGTTATTTCGCCGAGTGATGCCGTTTCAGCATAGCATCACCCTATTTATCACAATTCTGTTATTATTGGATTTTACAATTACGTTTCTAACACCGCAGTTCTGACAAATGTTTGAGGGTTGTTTTAAATAGTCGTGTATCACCATAGTGACAGGTTGTCAGCCTGTCGCCTAAAATTGCAATACACATGAATCCCTTGAGTCCCTTAGTCGGTTTCTAAGACACCCACGGGAAAAAAATGGGGTGATGTTATTCTAAGCCGGCAGCTAATGTTTACTCACATATATCTCCAGTGACGAATGACAGTTCATTCTCTTCGACGGCCTCAAAGTCGTACAAGGCGCGGACCTTCCTAGCGGGGGGAGGCGCGGCGGCTGCTTCCTCTACTTTGGGGTAGAGGGCGCTGGTCGTGTTGGCGGCGGGTGTGGCGTTCGATTCCCGGAGCGATAGCGCTATGGCCCGGGCTAGTTCCTCCTGTGAAAAAGAATTTCGTTTATTTACATATCTCATGCTCTGAAAGTAAATCATTACTGACCAAAACCCGCTCTGTAAGTTCAATAGGCTATTGAGGCTGGTGTTTTATATGAAAAAAGTATGACGTCATAACGTAAGTCTGGATGGCCTAAAAACACTTACTTTTATATTAATATTCTGTTCATTAATTCTAACTTTGAATATTTCGAAAAATTATGAATGAACTCCGTACTATTTTTGGACAATAGTTTTAAGCGTGCATCTTTTATATTTTATTAATAACCCAGGAAACTAGCGAATTTACAGTTGTGGTATTAAATCATCTTGATTATAGAACTGTCACTAAACCTCTATTTTACTTTATTTCTCGCTGAAGATTCGATAATTTCAAATCGATATCCGAAATGAGTTTACCTGTTCGCGTTGCGCTGCGGCGGCGGCGGCGGCGGAGGCGGACGCGCCGTGCGAGTGGGAGTGCGAGTGCGAGTGCGAGTGAGACGACGCGTCTCTCTCTCCCGCTTCCGCGCGCAGCTGCTTGGCCAGCGCCGGGATCAGGTCTAGTTGAGGGTCCGACTGAAACAAAAACATCATTTCAGACATTACATCACCACAAAATATCTCCAAAAAGTTTTGTACATACATACTTAAATCACGCCTTTATCCCATGCGGGGTAGGCAGAGGGTTAACGATCGTAAAATAACGGTCGTTATCGCCACGTCTGACAAGTATTGAGGGCCCTTTCAGATGATTCGTGTATCACTGTAGTGACAGGTTGTCAGCCTGTCGCCTAAAATTGTAATACACATGAATCCCTTGAGTCCCTTAGTTGCCTTTTATAACACCCGCGTTTAGAAATGAGGCGATGCTATTCAAAGCCGGCTTCACACGGCACTTCTAAGCGGGCATCACATGGCACTGTAAATTTTTAGCTGCTAAATAGTCTATGTGCTAAATTGCCGTGTGATGTCGACTTAGCATAGCATCGCCCCATTTCTTACCCGTGGGTGCCGTAAGAGGCGAATAAGGAACTCGAAGGCTTCATGTGTTTTACAACTTTTGGCGGCAGGCTGACAACCTACCTGTCTATGTGGTAATACACAAATCATCTGCAAGGCTCTCAATATTTGTCAGACGTGGCGATTGCGACCGTATTATAATGGCTGTTAACTCTCTGCCTACCCCGCAAGGGATAAAGGCGTGATATGTGTACGTCACGACTTGTCTGAAACTACCTGTAAATGTTTGTCAGACGTGGGGATAACAACCGCAATTTTGCGGTCGTTAATGCTCTGCCTTTCTTGTATACATGCATGATACAGTTGAAATCGGAGCTACGCGCGGAATAATAACTAGGTAAACATACCACTACGTTTTGAGACGTGTTCCAACGCTCGTGGTCGTGAGAGCAACTGATAACGCAGCGAGGTGAAGACAGCAGCGTCGTAACGTAAGGATATCAAAATACTATCATTTGGAACTCTCTGTCTTGGTTTTGTCCGTCCTCGCTGCATCATCAGTTGTCCTCGCACGACCGTTGTAACACGTAGAGGTATGTTTACCCAGCGTAGACCCGATTTAAACAGTATAATGTGTACAAAGTGCGAAAGTCTTAACCAAATGTGATTCTTATATGTATGTGTACGTCTAATACATAATAGCCTACCTTGAATTCTCCTTCGGCCCACTTTCGAAGCAAGGCACGCAGTCGGGAAGCCACAGCGGGCTGCGCGCGCGACACCAGGCGCCGGAATTCCGTCTCGAACTCGCGCGACGCTACCTGCAACCGACAAACTTCATGTGAACCAGCAGAAATATGAGAAAATAAAACCCAACTGCTTTGATTTTGAAGTAACATTTTACTTTTAAAGTCCGTTATTTCGAATTTATGAAATAATTGACAGTTTATTGGGATTTACCATATTGACAGTGCTATATTATTCTCATAAATGAAAATAAGAAATCGAAAAATTTACAAGCATCGACCGGGAATATACTAGTACTACTACTTGTTAATAGATGTCGCTAAAGCGCGTATTTATAAACCAACGATCTCAGAGTTGAGTGCAATTTAAAATACGGACTTAGGTAATCCTGTAAACACTATAATGTCTAAAAAGAAGTCAGATTTCAGCGTTATTCTCACCTCCAGATGAAAAATACGGCCGCAGTTAGCGACGCAAGCATCAAGCAAGGTAGCGGCGTGGACTTGCACGTGAGGGTCTGGATGACCAAGGCGGCGCAATACAGCTCGCAGGCAGTCTCGAGAGTTCTGGGCCGATGTACTGGCACGGTCACAGATCTCTAAGATTAGACCCCATTCTTCGCTTGTGTTGTTTTCGCTGGTTGCCCTCTCTGCAAGAATATAAGACCGAAATGTGTTTATTATTTTTTATACATTACATTGTAACATAAGAGAACCGGGAAGTTTGGAAAAATAGAGGGGAGGCCTATGCCCAGCAGTAGGACACTTTACGCTTAAATAATAATAAACATTTAAATATCAATAAAGCTTTTTATTTTCCATCTCATATCATACATTTCAAATGTTTAATTTCAGTAAACGATATATAACAAATTAGAAATATACTACTCTTCATATCATGGATCCCTTTGGGGTAAAAAAGAAACACATTTAACACAATGCTCGTAAAAAAAAACGTGGAATGGAATGGTAATTTCAACATCAGACAACAGTTGGATTTGTGATTCTCACAGCTTCAATAAACTGTGAGTTTAGTTGTAACAACTGTTTTTGTATTAACCAGATGCCTAACCACAGTATGGACATCAATATAATACAATTTCTTTATTAATAACATTTGTTACAAGACTTTCAGTATAAATTAGGTGAATTATAATAAAAATTACAATTGCAAGGTCAACACTCACAGAAAACACTTAATAAAATCTACTCTATAGAAAATCAAGTCTACAACCTTGTTTAGGTCAGAGTATACTTTTTGTAAATACTATCTTTTTGTAGATAATATTTACCTAGCATGTAATAACAAAATCTACCCTTTAAAAAATCAAGTGTACAACCTTGTTTAGGTCAGAGTATACTTAATGTAGATACTATCAACAGTATCCCAAGCTACCCATA
The DNA here is from genome assembly GCA_029255805.1 of Keiferia lycopersicella. NCBI lineage: Eukaryota > Metazoa > Arthropoda > Insecta > Lepidoptera > Gelechiidae > Keiferia > Keiferia lycopersicella. Next base: position 18,871,137 of record JARACZ010000003.1, read on the forward strand.
GGAACAAGTCTATCATGTTGATTTATTTTACCTCATAGATAATTCATAAATGTACTAGATACAATTTTGCGAAGGCCAAGCCAATAGGGGTAGACAAAATTAAATTTTTAGAAAAATAAGCAGAAAAAGTGAATGGTAAAGGACATATTAGAGATTTTGTATCTCTGAAACATCGTTGACTTAATTTAATCTTATTAGGCTTATGACTCATGTTACGATTACTAAGGTGAAATCAATGGTTGCATCAACATTTCTCCAAAGCACCAAACAAAGAACAGTCTAAGGTGAAATCCACAAAAAAAAACATAGAACAAAGAATCATATTCTACCTAGAGAATAGAATGACCGATAACAAAGAAAGTTATCGTCGCAATCGTAAATTTACAAGAGGAAAATACCAACAAGGAAACCTTACCGACATCTGCGTCAAAAGGCGACGAATTCCCGAAAATTCCCATTGTGAAGGCCTGAATTTCACTGCTAGTTGAATCAAACACAAAAGTAACTAAATTTGGTGGCTTTTTCTTATTTTAGCGATAATTTCTTGCGTTTTTTTACACAAATCGGGGCCAGTCAACAAAAACTCGAACGAATGAGTTATGAGGTTTTTTTTAATGAAATGTCAAATGACGTTTAAGGGGCTGTTCGTTTCATTGCAACTTCTCAAACCAACTTTGGCCCAGTTGTAGAACATAATGGAAGTCCTTTTTACTTACGAAAACGTGAAATCTGTGTGTTGTGTATGTTAAAGAAGCGATCTTGTATGGTTTTATGCTGTTCCTAATAGTGAAACACACCAATTTTAGTAAATTACTTATTTATGTAAAAATCGCTATTCAACTGGCTAGAACCAAAGCAGCTTGACAAATTAGGGACGTGCCCGTGTCACAACTAGTGTTGTATCTACGTTACTTATCACACATCCTCTTTTTCAAAAATAAACCAAACAAAATAAACCACTTAGAATCAGTAAAGAAATTAATTAAAGGTCCAGCCTTTTTGGCTTCCTCAAAGGTCGCCCGTAGCGGCTTCTTGGAATGCCACCGCCGCCGCCGGTTGCCTCAGCAGGTGTGCCACATGCCACGTCTTCTGCTGGCGCATTTTCTGGTCTGGAAGGTGTAGAGGGTGTGGGAGGTGTTGGGAGTGATGGCAGCTTTATTAACATTCTTCGGTTCCTGCGCATCAGTCGCTCATCGTCATCGGTCTCAACTGTATAACTCCTCGGCTCCTCTCTCTTTTCTATTATCGTGCCATGCACTTCTTTTATGCATCTAAAAACTTCTTTACATTCTTTGTCTTCTTCTTGTGCTCTCTTTATTACATTTAAACGTTGGTTTGAGAAGCTCGAAGATAGGGTAGTGAAGATCGACATTACAGTGAGCTTGTCTACACTCTCGCTTAGTACGTCAGTGTCCTTTTCTGTTTCAGCGACTGGTAGCGGTGCTCTTGACAAAAGGTCTGCAGTGTACATGTACTTTCCAGGCACGTGTACTATCTCATAGTTGTATAGAGTCATTCTCATTCTGAATCTCTGGAGTCTTGCAGGTAAATCTGCTATTGGTTTAGAACCAAGTATAGAGATCAATGGCTTATGGTCTGTTCTTATCGTGAAGCTTGGTAGACCTAGCAGATGCAGTCTAAATCTCTCACATGCTGCAGTAACTGCCAATGCTTCTTTTTTGATCATAGCATACCTCTCTTGGGTTGGAGTGAGTGATGATGACCAAAAGTATACAGGTAACCACGTCTCATTCTTTCCCTTCAGGTGTTTCTGCTCTAACACTGCTCCCATGGCATATTGTGAAGCGTCTGATGTGACTCTGGTGCTGAGCTTAGGGTTATAGTGTGCCAGTTGTGGTGCTGACGTCATCAACTTCTTAATTTGGTTGAATGCTTCAGTATGCTGGCTTTCCCATTTCATATCAGATTCTTTTTTTAGGAGATCACGTAAGGGTTTAGTAATCTCAGCTAAGTTTTTTATAAACTTCAAGTTTTGGTTTACAGCTCCCAGGAAACTTCTCAATGCAGTGATGTCTTTTGGAATGGGCATATTGACTACAGCTTCTATCTTGCTGTGCATGGGTTTAATTCCATTTTCTGTTACAGTGTGCCCTAAGAATGTGCATGTGTTGGTTCTGAATATACACTTGTCTTTATTTAGAGTAACTCCGTATTTGTTGAGGGCTCTCAGTACTTCTCTTAGGTTTGCATCATGCTCCTCTACGTCCTTTCCATAGACTAGTGTATCATCAACCAGATTTACACATCCCTTTAAACCACTTAGTATTTGTGACATCTTCCTTTGAAAAATATCACTAGAGCTTTTCATTCCCATTGGCATTCTATTGAATCTGTATCTACCGATAGGAGTGATGAATGTTGTCAGATTTTTGCACGAATCAGAAAGTTCTACTTGAAAATAGCCTTTAAGTGCGTCTATCTTTGAGAAAACTTTTGCATTCGAGCGTTTTCAAAATTAAGTGTACTCGTCGAGATTTTTGGTTAATATTTTAAGATGTTAAATTTTGGTGATTTATTGATTCAGATATTTTTGGGATACATTATAGTTTGTGAAATTATGTCAAATATCCGGCAAAATAGTTAATTTTACGAGATATCGTCAAATTAAACTGGTGTTGTAGGAAATAAATGTCTGTTTTGCGACAGTTTTGAAAACTAATTTGTCCGCTAACGATAAAGAATGATGCGAATAAATTTATACAGATCAGAAGGTTATTATAATTATTAATTAAAAGTTATACAATAATTATCATGAAATCAATAATTTAAGAATAAATTCTAGTTATCGTTCAGTTTTGACACACTTGGTGCCAAAGCAACCTTTACTTTTACGATGTAATAATGAAAATGGACTTAAAAACTAATGTAATTATAGTTTTCCAAAATAATAACACCATATTTACTTTAAAAAATCAAAATATTAGTACCCTTCAATACTATAAATTGCTAAAATCTAATAAAAACCTCGTCGCAAAACAGGCGACAATCTCAAAACCGAAAGACCAGTTTTTCTAAAGCTTGGTTTACATGAACTACTTACTACTCGAACCCAAAAATGAAACGAAATCAAGCATTTTTTATATTTTTATTGTTTATTTTAAATGATCATTAGACATATTTTAAAAAATAGCATCAACACTCTGTTGGACAAAATATTGAATATAGTACCAGGTAAGTAAGTACCTTAATTTTATTAATCATTAATTTCTTTTTCCTTCTGCTTTTGTAGTCCTTAATTTTCCGTTGTATGTTACGAATCGTCTGCATTTATTTATCAAATATTTATTTTTCTTGTTTAGTTTAACAGCAATTTTCATGAAGTCAAGAGTTTGGGATGTCAAATCTGGTACTTCGTTTTGTGGTTGTATATGATTATCCTGCTTACTGTTTCTTTATTTCCGTCTTTTAGCTCGTTTTTCTTCCCGCCATTCTTTTCTCTTTTTCTCTGCTTCTTGTTGTGTCATTTGTGAAATCTTTTTCTTCTTAGATTTTATTCTTTGCAAATTTTGCAGTCTTTGGGCCATATACTTTTCAGGATTCTGTTGTTGCAATTTTTCTCTATACCTCCGAGATCTATCTGCACTAGAAAGCGGCATCGTGAAACCTAAAAATGTATTAAGTCATGCATGTAGTCTCAGCCTTATGGTGTCAGTTTTGCGATTTTGCTGGTCCGCCTGTAGGTCACGGAGCAAAATGTCGCAAACCGGACGTGACGCTCTCTTCCCAATTTATATTTCAAATATTATTCCGACGAGTACATTAACCTACGTTTGCTATTAAATGCAAATAATGTTACATTATGATATTGTTAATCTTATAAAAACAGTGAAATAATGTAAACTTACCTGAATCAGTAGATAATGTGTCTCAAACCCGACGGAAGAAATCTTGACAGTCGTGGAACCTCACAAAAACACGTCTGTTTCACAAATATTACGTTGAGAACTACCTTTTTTTTAATGGCGGTCGATGAATATATGGATGATGTTGCTATTTCAAGAAATTAAATAATTTTAGTAATTTTTTATACAACACTTTTAGTCGTGATAAAACCGACATGTCCGGGAGGTACCAGTTTTAACGAATTTATTGAAAATTGTATTTTACTGCGATTAACATAAAACATAAACTATAAACTATCGGTGACGATAGGTGATTCAGAGTACTCAAAAATATACCAAAAACGTATACCACCCTAGTACAAAAAACGTTCAGAAAACTCCTTCGTATCGAAGAACTTTAGCGAGGGACACGCCAAAACTTGACACCTTGGTTTAGAAAAATATTGTTAATTAAATATTCCGCAAAGAAATAAGTAAATTGTTGATTAGAATAAATAGTTTAGAATGTGCTTAATTTTGCTCAATTATTAAAATAATTAGCCCTATATACATTTTATTTTTTATTGGACTTGAAACACAGGGGACATGCGAAATTGGGTGGGTACACTTAATTTTGAAAACGCTCATTCGCTAGCTGCGCGAGACATTCTTCTACTGTCGGTAGTGGGTGGTATTCTCTGAGAACTGCTTTGTTGAGCTCTGTATAGTCTACTGTAATTCTCACTTTGTCTTTACCTGGAACTTCAGATTTGGTGACTATTGGTACCATTGGCGCACACCACAGAGTTGGATGTGTTATTGGCTCGATCACACCCATGTCTTTTAGTTCATTTATGGTTTTTCGACCTTTTCCTTTATAGGAACTGATATATTCCTTGGAGCGGACACGGCGTAAGGTATGGCATCTTCTTTTAGTTGTATATTGTATTTGCCTTTCATAGTGCCTAGTCCTTGGAATACTTGTGAGAATTCTTCTTCAGGTTTGAGCTCGTTTGACACTTGCATGACTTGGGCTTCTTCATGCCACTTTATAATTCCAAAGGCGTCGCATTCCGGCAATCCTAATAGCGGAGTTTCCTGATCTTTTAGTATGTATATATCAGTAACTTTGTTGCATCCTTGCCATGACATTTTGACATTTTTGCATACGCCTCTTCCTGGTAGCATTATTTTGCATGGACCCCACAGTTTTTCGTTAACTGGTATTGGATCAGGCAAGTTCAGTGCTTTGCGCAACTCTGGGCTTATAACGGTTTCAGATGCTCCAGTATCCACCTTGAATTTGACAAACTGATTATTTATCTTGATATTGACAAATTTTGCTTTATTTTTCATGTTCAGTACAGAATCTATTTTTCTTTCTATGGTTCCAAAGAAAAATTCATCTTCGTCTCTTTGTACTTCGACTTCATGGACGTTTCTTGAGGCTCTTCCCTCTTTTTTTTCTTTATTATTCCAGCAGACTGCTGCCCAATGGCCTTTTTTACCACATGTCTTGCACATCGATTTAGCAGCTTCGCATTCGGTAAATTTATGCTTAGGGAACTTACCGCATCTTCGGCATGTGCCTTCGCCACTATCATACTGTTTAGGCTTATTCCATTTCTTTTGGATTTGATGCACTTCAGCCTCAGTGCTACAGTGGGCTCTTTGGTTTAATAATTCCATGCCTGCTTCGACTACTTCAGCGTGTCTTACTCTATTTATTACGGTTTGGAGAGTCGGTTCCTCTTGTAAGTTTTGAATTTGCTTGGACAGTTCATGATTTTTCATTCCAGCTACTATTCTGTCTCGGACCAGTTCGTCCTCTAAAATTCCATACTCGCATTTTTTGCCTATCTTATGTAAATCAGTTATAAAGTCGTCTGCAGTCTCACCTTCTTTTTGTATTCGTTGATTGAACTGCGCTCTTACGTACATTTTAGTTTTCTTTGTTATGTAGTAGGATTCGAATTTGGCTTTGACTATTTCGTAACTTTTCATTTCAGCATTGGTAAGTTTTAGCGATGAAATTATATCGTTGGCTTTGCTGCCCATTGAGTATAGCAATGTATTTACTTGCGTTTCGGTTGGCGTGTGCTTGAGCTTTGTTGCCTCCCGGTATTGCTCGAAGCGGGTTATCCACGCGGTCCATTCGCACGCTTTAAAACTAAATTGCTGTGGAGGGGGTGCGGATACTCCTACTGCAGCTATAGGTTGCTTTGCCTCCTCTGTGAGCCGTTCTATGGCCTTTTGTTAGAGGAGCAATTGCTCACGCAGTTTTTTGAGTTCTTCCTCCATTTGGGTTCTACTTCGCTGTCACCAATGTGTGTTGTGTATGTTAAAGAAGCGATCTTGTATGGTTTTATGCTGTTCCTAATAGTGAACCACACCAATTTTAGTAAATTACTTATTTATGTAAAAATCGCTATTCAACTGGCTAGAACCAAAGCAGCTTGACAAATTAGGGACGTGCCCGTGTCACAACTAGTGTTGTATCTACGTTACTTATCACACAAAATCCGCGTGCGAGTTTCCTGTGCGTTCTCTGGGTTAGGTAGGGCTGTTAGGGCGGGCGAACTCTGTGTCGCGCGGACGATACTTCACTCATTTATTTGTCATCATCATTAACAGCCTATTGTAGTCCACTGCTGGACATAGGCCTCTCCTAAAGCACGCCACTGAACCCGGTCTTCGGCTTTACTCCTCCAGTCACTGTCCGCAGCTTTGCGTATGTCGTCGCTCCACCTTGCCACAGGGCGTCCTGCGCTACGTTTGCCGATACGCGGTCTCCACTCAAGGACCAGCTTACCCCAGCGGTTATCGGTCCTTCGGCAGATATGACCAGCCCACTGCCACTTCAGCTTGCTAATACGTTGAGCTATGTCGGTCACTCTAGTTCTCTGTCGAATTACTTCGTTTCGGATACGATCCCTTAGAGAAACCCCGAGCATAGCTCTCTCCATAGCTCGCTGAGCGACTTTCAGTTGGTGGACCAGTCGTACCGTGAGTGTCCACGTTTCGGCTCCGTATGTCATGACAGGTAGGACGCACTGGTTGAAGACTTTCGTCTTAAGGCATTGCGGTATTGGCGACGAAAAGACTCGACGGAGTTTTCCGAATGCTGCCCAACCCAGCTGTATTCTTCTCTGGACTTCCTTCTCAAGGTTGTTTCTACCTAGTTGGATCGTTTGCCCTAGGTAGACATACTGTTGAACAACTTCGAGTTGGATTCCATTTACGGCAATCGGTTCCGGATCAACGTGTTCGTTGAACATGACTTTAGTTTTATCCAAATTCATCCGAAGACCGATGCGGCGAGAAGAATCAGCTAGGTCATCCACCATTCGTTGTAGGTCTTGCAGCGTTTCTGCCATAATGACGATGTCGTCTGCAAATCGTAAGTGAGAGATGTACTTGCCGTTTATATTAATACCACGACCTTTCCAGTCCAGCGTCTTAAACATATCCTCCAGAGCGTTAGTGAACAGTTTCGGGGATATGACGTCCCCCTGTCTCACTCCTCGTTGGAGATGGATAGGCTTAGTCCGCCGGTCCTGTACTTGTACGGTCATTGTGGCGGCTTCATACAGACATCTCATCACTTCGATGTATCGCCAGTCGACTTGGCAACGCTGCAAAGACTCCAGAACAGACCAGGTTTCGATGGAGTCGAAAGCTTTCTCATAGTCCACAAACGCTAAGCACAGGGGCCGATTGTACTCTTGAGACTTCTGTACAATCTGCCGTACCGTGTGAATGTGGTCTATAGTGCTATAACCCCTTCGAAACCCGGCCTGCTCGGGAGGCTGAAACTCATCGAGTCTTCGCGCAAGACGGTTCGTGATGACCCTGGAGAACAGTTTGTAAACATGGCTCAAAAGCGAAATCGGGCGGTAGTTCTTCAATAGGGTTTTGTCTCCTTTTTTGAAGAACAGTACCACCATGCTTCTGTGCCATGCCTGCGGAGTTCTCCCATGGAAGAGAACGGAGTTAAAGAGCTGTTGGAGCTGATCCAATAAGGGAGTTCCTCCAGCTTTTAGGAGCTCTGTCGTGATCCCGTCCTCTCCTGAGGCTTTTCCATTTTTTAACTGTTTCAGGGCCATTTCGATCTCGTCTCGGCTGATCTCGGGCAGGTCCTCGGTGAAGTGGCGTGTGAGGGTGGCTCTGCAATCCTCAGTATCGGGTACGGGCTTTGAAGCTTGCGAGGCGTAGAGCTTGCTATAGAAGTCTTCCACTTCCGACAGAACCTCCGGCTTGGATGCGACGACTTCCCCAGATTCAGTTGTCAGCTTCGTCAGGTGGCTCCTACCCAAAGGCCGTGCGAACACCTTTGGTCCCCGATTCTGCTCAATTGATTTTTCAATCAAGAGCGTGTTTGCGGATCGGAGATCACGTCGCACGAGCCTCTGGATGGTTTTGTTGCGCTCTTGACTTTTCGTCGAAGCTGACAATGGGTCTGTACGTCTCTCTTCCATTAAGCTGAGAGTTTCCGTCGAAAGTTTGGACTTCCTGCTCTTATGTCTAGTCTCGCAGAACTTCGTCCCTTCATCCCTGAGAATTTCCACCACCTCTTCGAGTTTCTGGTCAACGTCATCTGTGGTTTCCAAGGCAGCGAATCGATTTTCCAATTTTAATTGGAAAGTTTCGGACCCTACCACGGTTTGGAGCAGATTCGGTCGGAGCGTGGACTTCACCAGGCGGGCTCTTTCAGCTTTGTAGTTAATATCCAGAGTGCCCTGAACAAGTCGGTGGTCGCTTCCGGTATTAAACCTGGTGACCACTGTGACATCCCTGAATATGCGCCGTTTGTCCGCGATGATGAAGTCTATCTCATTTTTCGTCACAGTATCGGGGCTTTGCCACGTCCACTTCTTTTTGGGCTTCTTTTTGTAGAATGAATTCATCAAAAAGAGGCCCTCTTTTTCGAGGAAGTTGACGAGCATTTGCCCCCTGTGATTTCTACTTCCAAAACCGTAGTTGCCCATACTCGATTCGCCGCAAGTCTGTACTCCCACTTTAGCGTTAAAGTCCCCCATAACAACGTTATAGTGAGCTTTGGAGGTGGTATGCAAGGCTCTGGAAATATCTTCATACATGCTTTCCACCTCCTCGTCCAAGTGTGTCGAGGTCGGTGCGTAAACCTGGATAACCTTGAGGCTGTACCTCTCGGTTAGCTTAATTATGAGGTACGCAACCCTGTTCGACACACTTGATACCTCTACAACGTTGGCACAGAGAGCCTTATTAACCAGAAATCCGACGCCACCTTGGGAGGGCTGATCTCCTTCTCGGTAATACAGAAGATGGCCCGATCCCAGAGTTATGGTGTCCTCCCCCTCTCTTCGGACTTCACATAACCCTAGAATGTGCCACCTTATGTGCTTCAGCTCCTCTTCTAATTGCGCCAGGTGTTCGTCCAGTCGTAACGTGCGTCCATTGAACGTAGCCAGGGTCAGTTTGGGTTGGCGGCCGATCGTGACCCGGTGATTCTTAGCACCCCCTGACCCGCCGTTACCATGACCGCCGCCTTGGCCAGGAATAGCGGGGCGGCCGGGGACTGGGGGCCTTGGTCCGATGGCTTGCTTCATAAAGGTTTGCCTAGATAATCGCCCCGCCAGGCGTGCGTCTTGGCGATCGCAGGACGCAGCTCCTCGCACCGGTGATGCTGCTGCCCATCACCGGTCTGTGGCATTTAGCTACGCCATCATTTCGAAATGGTTATACCGCCATTTGTCGGTCGCCAGAGCCTTTTATTTGTACCTATATTTTATTTTTCTAGTAGCCCACAGCCAAATGATAAGTTTTGCGGTTTCAAGGCTGTGTTTATACCTGTGCTGTGTACCTAAAGGTTTCACAAAAATAGGGTTTAAAATCCAATACTGCTTTATTAGTAAAAAAACATTAGTCAACAAGCTTACCTACAGTTATTCTTGAAAAGCTATACATTCAAACTTACATACATTTATAATAAGTTTACAATGTTCCTTATAATTTAAAACTTTGTATGGTTCATATAATTTAAATATCATACTTTCACAAATATTTAACTCCTGTACATAGATAGAGGAAACTAAAATCAAAACATTACAATCATTTACATCAATGCCTTCTAATAAATATGAACCAAATCTTAGAGTAACTTTTTGTATTAGAAAAACCCTATGTTCCCCTTTTGGTATAAGGAAATTGGAATTATCAGCGAGAAAGCGTTCATGTTGCCAGAGAGAGATGTTGGCATTCTGTTTCTTTAGAAGAGCATTCAATCGGAACGCCAAACCATCCCTCTTATATCTAATCTTTTTGCTTCTCACAGTTCCCAGCTCTGCAGATTGAGAGCTTATAGGAGAGGGATTTTTGCTTATTCCTTGTTCTGATTGAAAACTATTTCTGTTAGAATTCACTTGAGTCATTATAGAAATTATTTCAACATCATCGCTGCTCTTTGAAAAGTTCTTTTGTGTGGGACAGTCGCTGATGGAATGTTGAGATTGTGAAGCATTACCAGAACTGAAATGATTCTCAAAATATGATTTTGCTCTTTTCTCCAATTCGATACTTGATTTTTTCAATACTGCAGTAAAGCTGTCATTTAAATCACTTTGTGAAACACTAGGTATTTCATCCTGAGACTCCGGTATTTCAATTTTTATTTTATTTGGATAAATAATATCTTCATCTTCAGAAGGAGGTTCTTGTTTATAAATGGGTTTTGTAATGCCAAACAATTGTAATCCAGATTGGCTATTGCTATCTATGATTTGGGTTTCATGAACTTCTTCCTTTATTTGAAAATTATTTGGTTGCAAAACTTGCGAACACAATTTTGACTCTGATTTTCTTCTATCAAGCAACAATTGATTACGTGTTTCATGTGAATTATTCTGAAGAAATTGTCGATCACTTTGGGTCACTTTAAACAAATTCTTTCTTACTTTCGGGAATACTTTGGGTGAAGTATATTTTGATGATAAAATTGGACTTATCTCTATCGCTCTGGGCTGTAGGGAAGTCATTTTACAAGTCAATACGGGCGAGCTTTGCTGTATCTTCATACATTTCTGGGGTCGAGAGGAGGGAGTTGGCGCGAAAATGGGTGACTTCTTCAGCAATTTTTTTTCAGTTTTAACTTGCAGAGTCGGTGATTTTTGACCATTCTTAACGCCAATGAGTTCTTTAGATGTATCTACTATAGTTATACTTAAGTTTGAAAGGTTTTTCGGCTCTGTTTTCTTGCGTTTCCTCTTCCTTCGAACTTTGTTGTTTAGATTTGCACACTTGCCATTACGAGAACTGTTTTCAGCATCACTCGAGTCACTTGAACTCCACTTGATTTCTTCAACGTGCTCTTGTGAACTGAGTAAACGGAATTTCTCCGAAAATAAATTTTCTTTTTGCTTTTGCATTTTATTAAACCTAACCTCACAATAAAACAAATAAACAGAACAGCTGTCAAATAGTGATGGCCACAAAATAGCTAAACATGTAGGAACCTAGGCCAACTTCGCAAGATGGCTATGAAACGAACAGGACCGTGCGTTTCGTTTTTCCATAAAACTGTTTTTCTTTGACGTTAGTTGATAGATTAGATAGAAAAACTAATTAAAAAAGAGCTTTTCTGGCTATGATGGACGTTGTTGTGATTGAAAAAAGCTGTTTCTAAATAAAATCTTTCTTTATTCCATCAGTCGGTAATTCTTCAAGATCATTGTTCAAGATTAAAATATTGTGCTAATTAATCTCATTCATGAAATCAGTGATAACGTGAAAAAACTGATAAGATAACATTCTGAGTGAATACATTGTTGATTTCACCCTAAAATGGTTCTCTGGCAAGGATCCTTGATGAATTCAACAGATTACAAGAACTACCATGAGTCCTACATGTCGGACAATGAAGGAACGACTGCGGTGGATGTGTTTTTGTGTATATTTTTCACAGTGCAATGTACATTGTATCGCGCCCTCAAAAGCCGGCAAAACGTAGTTTTAGAATATCTTACTATAGTAGTAACATTAATTCTTGCACATACTGTATTCGCTAATCATATTTTACTTTTAAACATATTAATGTTTGTATTCAGTATTTGTGATCATAAGTTACAATCATACCTAAATAATCTCTCCAATCTTAAAGAACCAAACCAAGAAAATGAAGAGTTATTACGTGAAGATAACAAAAAAATATCTGAAGAGTCTATAGTTAACTCTCTGACAAAGAAAAACTTGTTTCTTACTAGACATATTCAGTCCATATCTTGCCTTAGAGGGCTGACATACCTAATAACAGTTTATGCTATTTTAGCTGTAGATTTTAGAGCATTCCGCAAAGAACTACGTAAAACGGAGCAGTATGGTTACAGCCTCATGGATACCGGAGTAGGGCTGTTTACTGTGATGAGTGGTTTAGTTCATAAAGATCTACGCAATCACAGTGTCAAGCAAATATTCATAACAAACATGAAGTTTATTCTAGTTCTGGTATCACTCGGTACTGCACGGTTTTGGTCTATAAAAGCTTTTAATTACCAAGAACATGTCACTGAGTACGGGGTACATTGGAATTTCTTCTTCACTATAGCGATGTGTAAACTGACTGCAACAGTGCTATTGTATATTTCTAATCGGCCATTTTTATTTTCTCTCCTTACTCTTGCTAGCCATGAGTTCATTTTGAGCAACGGTGTACAGGATTGGGTATTTAGTGATGCACCAAGAAATGATTTAATATCGGCTAATAAAGAAGGGATATTCTCCTGTTTAGGATATACATCGCTCTATTTATTTGCTGTTTATGTGAAACAACTTTTATCTAACAAAACATTAGTGAGGTATGAGGTGTTGTTTAGTCTTGTCATTGATAGTATTTTACTTTGGTCAATTTCAGGAATTATTAATGTTTACAGACCAACTTCTAGAGCTATAGCAAACTCTGCATACTGCACATATATATGTGCAGTTTTGTTAATAATTTTATCAATATTTTATTTTTTTGAAGTCACCAAAGAACATTACTTCCACACACCGGCTATTTTGACTGTTGTAAATGAAAATGGTCTAATATACTTTCTAGTTGCTAATTTGCTTACTGGTGCAGTAAACTTATCAATGCAGACATTGTTTGTGCCAAATATTTATGCCATTGTAATTTTAAACTGTTACATGATAATTACTTTAACTTTAATGTTTTATCTGAAAGATAAAGGTATAAAAGTCTAAAACACAGGTTTTATTTCTTAATTTAAATAACACGTTTAATGTGGACAAAGTTATACATATTTTCACAAACAATTATCACATTTTTAACATTCATATAAAAATACACAAAACTACATTCTCGTTCACTATACAAAATGGAGATTTAGTAAAAGTACTAAGTATTATATTTATTGCACACAAATAATTATAATTAACTTTTTCTTTACCTTCACTGCACATTAAAAAAAACGTAGAAAAAAATTGTCTAGCTTAAAACTAAAGCTCTATCAATTGTACTTTTGTATTGTGATAATTTTGTAAGTTAATATTATTGGTCTCAGATCCCGCTATAGAACCTTCACCAAGCTGTTTAATGGATGAAAGTATTTTTTACCAAATAAAATTTGGCATTAAATATCAATAAAAAAATTTGACCTTTCATACAAATTGACTGTACATTTTCATGGGTGGTCCGAACATTTTTTCATTTTCCGGGGGAAAATTCTTCAATTTCTTGGGCTGATTCACCCCTTCAAATTTTTGCGAGTAATATTGTTACAACTTCCAAAAAGATCTATTTATAAATCATACTCTGGACTGAAATGTTTAGGCAACCCAGACGTAATATATTTATTGACATATTTTAAATAATATATATTTTATAAAATATATAAAAAATATACTTCATCCATTCAACAGCTCTGTGAAGATCGTTATAATATAGCAGGGTCTTGTACTATATAATACCTACATAGAATGTAAGTATATTAAAAAAAAAACACTTTCATTCACGTCATGGGAAGTGCAAGACTAACAAATAATAGATTAATAGAACAAATATTAAATCTTTGGAATTTAGTAAATTCTCCCTTACATACAGAGATCATAAAAATACATTTTATACAAGATCGACAGCAATGGACAATCATTTTCATTTTTTATTATAAATCAAAGCTTACCGTACAATGGATTTAAATAAAAATATGGACTTTCAGCGTAATTTGACCTCCACTCGCGATACTTGTACTGAAGTGTGGAGTTCTAGTTATGCTGGGTGCTGGTTGAGAAGTTGGTGTCAATTAGGTAAATTTATTAGCTTAAAATAACGCTGGCACTTTCTGTCAAATAGGTTTTCGAGTGTGACACCGAGTCATCCAACGACCCGACGTGTCAGAATTGATATAAGTTGTGACCTTATATGATTTTTTGTAAGATTTAGTGTCTAGTGTCTAGACTGTATTACTGAAGGTATTCTGGGAAAGAAAAGGCGTGTCCTCTTCCCAACTTTTTCTTGAACAATATTTCTTTTTTCTGCTACAAAAAGTATGCAATATAACTCTACTTTTTCCCAATAATTTTGCTAAACTTATTATGCAAAAAAATGCAATAAATATTATTAAAAATATCAAGTAGATAAATAAATATGGAAACCTTTGTGATGACCTAAGCACTGTGTACCTCATTCTTTGGCTGTGGTTTTCTGGAAAACAGAATTTTCATTTCAAAAATATTTTTATTGCAAGAAATAAAATCAAGACTCAAAAAACGGCCCGAAACTTACCAAAAACCGCAGCTCCGAAGCCTATATCACTTGTTCCCATTCTATAAGAACATGTTGGCACATATATTTCGTATATTTCATCAACATTGGCATCAAACGATACATCTAATATTTGATTGCCATTCCTGAAAGGCGTAGTCTCCCTGAATGTGAGTGATCTGCTCTGCGTGACGTATTTCGACTCGTGATCGTGCGCACAGAAGTAGATTTGAGGACGGATCTTGTTGTTTACCTGAAAAATTGTAATTATATGAACATTCTCTGTTAAGTTGTAGTGATTTATGTTAAGAGTAGCTTCGCTATTGGGGAGGTGTTTATTAAATATAAACAGTAACATTGTGCTGCCAAAAATTAATTGTATTATAGAACCTTAACACAGAAAATATGCATAAACTGCATGGACATTCTTTGTAAAGTTGTAGAGATTCAATATTGACAAAAGAATTGGTTCTCAGCAAAGTCAGTTTACTGATAATAGTTGAATGTGACAACGTAATAAGAAAATACTGATGGAATTGAAAAACTTTAATTTGATTTTATTTGTTAATTGCCTCTGAGCAAGGTAACGCCGCATGAGTAATGTTTCTAGTGTTTGAAGCCAGCTCCATCGTTTTTTAAGGCATTGTCACGTCAAAATGATTATAAAGATAAAAATACTTTAAAGAATAGAAAATACTTACCATTTGCCCGAAATAAGTGTGTATAGTGACCGGATAATGTGACACAACAATTTTAAAAGTATCTAAATTTACATCACTTGGAATGTAATGGGTGATACCATTAACTTTGTAGAATGATATGTTCCGGTAAGTGATCACATCTGGTTGGTTGAAAACCTTAGCAAATTCTACTACTTTGTTCTTTTTGATTGGCTCATTTTCACCACCAATATCATTGTCACCAGGTAGCCATATTTGCTGAAATTAAAATTAAATGTGTTAGTTGTGATTAAAAAAAATGTATTCAGCCAACTTTGTTTTTGTTACCTATCTATTTTCATATTTTTTAAAACAAATCTAATTAAGAATGAAAAGTAAAGTAAAACCTAATTGTTTCAAAAAGAAGCTACCAAAGAATAAATAATTAAAAATGCTTCCATCTTCTACACATACCTACTTAATAATAATGTTTTTAAAACTTACCACAACAGGGTAGTCAATATCAAAGATGTTCATAAGCCTTTTCACATAATTATAGAACTGTGGCATATTTGACTGAGACCCTTCATCCATGAGGTCACCTAAATACACAATCACCTCTGGTTTGAACTCTTTTAATACTGTTTGAAATGTAGACTTCAAATATCTGAAAGAGTAAGAATTGGAATTTAGTAAGTACATATTTTATAGTAAATACTATGGAGAGTTTGCAAGTAGGAAGGGAAAACCAAGGTGCAGATTAATTTAAAATATTTATCAGTTTTGCACTGTATGCAAATAATGCAGTGCGTAAATAAAGCTGAATGTATGTCTTTTTAAAATATGTATCTCTTGGAATGCTAGCAATTTTTGTGTCTAGAACAGGTCGTAATTATATTTTATTAGCAATTTATTGCTATATGAGATATTAAAAAATGCTCTCAGCATTATAAATAAGCAAAAGTACCTGGCTGACCGAGCCTAGCTCGGATCTATCGCTCCCAAAACTTATTTTGTTAAGATATCCCCATAATGCCCTGTTTTGCCGGCTTCGAATAGCATCATTCCGCGTTTTTTTCGCGAGTGTCGTAAGAGGCGAGTAAGGGACTTGAAGGTTTATTGTGAATTATATTACAACTTTAGGCGACAGGCTGACAACCTGTCACTACAGTGATACACGAATCATCTCGAAAGGGTCTTCAATATATCTTGTCAGAAGTGGCGATGGCGGCGGTATTTTTGCGACCGTTGACGCTCTGCCTACCCCGCAAGGGATAATAACGTGACATGTGTATGCATATCACTACGTAGTACAAAGCAAAGTCGCTTTTCGCGTCTGTCTGTATGTACGATTGCTTAAATCTTTAAAACAACAAAACTGATTTTGATGCAGGTTTTTTAAATAGATAGAGTGATTCAAAAGGAAGGTTTTTATGTATAATACTTGCCGGGAAAACATCTTATTCTCATGGGAAAATGAGTTGCAGCGGGCGCAGCCGTTGGGCGGGCCGCTAGTAAGTATTAAATATGTATCCCCTAGATTAAAAAATTGATCTTGCTTGCTCTATCCAAATGTCCCGTTAACCCGATAAAATCACGCCATCTGTCGGCGCATGAGAAGACTACTACACACGGACCGCGTTCATTTCGATAAATGGACCTCCCATACGAAGTGACTCGGTCGAATGGTACTTTTTGTATGTATAAATATCTCTATCCCATATCCCTTGCGAGGCAGGCAGAGCGTAAACGGTCATAAATACGCAATTTTGTTTGAAAATTCGTATATAGAGGGATTCGGTGGTAATAAATCGATCTAGCTAGGTTTTATTCTCCTAAAATCACTCTGAACCGCACAAAAAGACGAATAAAAACACGTTGCATTTTGTTGTGGAGAGAGAACCCCTATTTCGTCAGCCAACTATCAGTCAACGATGGCGGTGGAGGTTAAGCGGCCAGCTTTGGTAACGTTGAAACGCGAGTTCAAATTTATTGGGATTCGGAACACTTTATCATTATTTCTCCTTTATTTTTCAAATCTTTTCAGGTTCGGAAGTCTCATTTATTAAAAAAAATTTGGGTCCCCCATACAAAGTGCACCAGTCGATTCGGCGTCATCACATCGTATGGGAGGTCAATATATCCAACGCGGTCCATATGTAGTATTAGTCTTCTCTTTCTCCAATAGATGGCATAATTTTATCGCGACTTACGGATCATAGTGTAAGCACAGGTAAGAAACGAAATACGTTAATAGGTTTTTTAAAAGTTGTTTTACTACGATAAAAAATCGTTTAGTCGGTGATGAACGGCATAGTGCACGGTTGCACACGGACCCGCGCAACAATAACTACCACGTCAAATCAACAGATGGCGTTAGTTTTACAATAATGAGGTGTGAGCTTTGTGTAGAATACGACAAATAAAAAATATATTATTATAAAAATAGTAAAAAAATAAAATATTAATATATTTATAAATATAAAAGAGCAAAAAAAGTATCAAAAGGGAACCTAAGGTTTGTATTCGAACTCAAGCTCATCCAGCTCATGGAATTTATAGGCAAACGGCTTAACCAACTGAGCTAACTCTGTTGATGGTCACCCGACGAAATAGCGGTACTGTCTCCACACAAAATGCAACGTTCACAAAATTCCGTTTTTTTTGCCGTTCAGAGTGATTTCTGGAAAATAAAACCTAGCTAGATCGATTTTTCTCTCCCGAATCCCCCAATATACGAGTTTGCAAGAAAATCGTTGGAGCCATTTCCCAGATCCCGATTATATATATATAGGTATATATATACAATTCTTGCTCGTTTAAAGGTACCTAATAGATTACTAATAAAACAGATATTAAATTTGTAGTAAACTGATGCAAGATCATTTATCTAAGTCATGATACTAGCAGGACATGAAGAGCTATTAAAAGCTAAGAACAACTCAATTTTTCAAAGAAATGATCCCGAAAGGGCATCATTATTGTTGACATCCCGCTTATATGTGATATATTTAATTGAGAGAGACAAACAATAATACTGCCAACTTTCTTTAAAATATCAGTTATCATTTAAGTTAGGATCCCAACTGTTTATGTTCAGTAGATTTTATTCATACTTATGATTTTAATTTCACCAACAAATTTGTTTTTAGTCCCCTATATTGCCTGTGCAAGTTGACGTTGATGCTTGCAACAGCATAAAAAAATAGGCAATTCAATACAAAATAAATTCGTCATTAAGAACCCATTAAAATCATAACTGTAAATAGTGTAAACAACCGCGATAGTTTAAAATTCAGTAGATTTATAGCAAAATGTGAGATAAATCTTACAAACATCATACCTATCTATGTCCCAGTTAAACAGATAGCTCAACGGTGGCGGAACAGCGTCGTCGCCCTGAATCTGGGGGTCTGCGACAAACAACACCTTCACGCATGTGGGATCGTTGCCGGGACATTCCAGTTCGCTCCAGTAATACGGTTGTACGGCATAAATGATCCATTCGCAGTACAATGCGACGCCCGTGAGACACACAATAATATATTTTGACGTCGCACTGTGAATCAAAGAGCAAAAAATGCAATTAGCTAGATATCCCATTGAAAATTGTCCCATTGTTTTGGTTCAGTGATGCGACTATTTTTAGAGCCCGTTTTTATAGCCAAAGCTGAACTGATAATGCCTTACCTTCGTCGGAAATACATGTAGACAAATTATATGCCACCGTTTATAAAACTTTAGCTCTCTCCACTCAAAGTTATGGTAAATTCAGAAAATTATTATAGTTTTAATGCACCCATTTCTCTCGCAGTTCGAAGACAATCTAAAAAGTTCGATTCGCTTTTTTTTTTTTTTTTTTTTTTTCCTTTGTCCATTCTGGACAGGCAAAGGTCTTAAGACCATACAGCCTCGTCTTCAGTGAGTACTACTTCTTTAATATTTATAGATTGTACGTCTTCAGTGAGTTTCCATATCTTGTGTATTTTCATCAATGATACGTCTTCAGTATTTTGTCCATTCAGTGTGTTGTTCTTCTTCTGTATTTTCTTATTTTATACGTCTTCAGTTAGTTTATTCTTCTTGAGTGTTTTTATAAATTATACGTCTTCAGTATTTTGTCAATTCCATGTATTTTTATATATCGTACGTCTTCATTATTTTTGTCCATTCTGGGTATTTTTACAATAAAATCGTCTTTAGTTCAACTTTCGTTAAAGGTTTCATGTCCATATAAAATGTGTTTGTGTTTACATCTTCTTCATATTTTTTAAATTTAATTTTTATATACAATAATTTCACATTAAATTTATATACATTCGCCATACCTAAATTTCCTGTACAGTAGATATTACAAAATTATACAATGGTACGTATGTGGAATTATTTTGTAGTAATGTTTGTACAGATTGCGGGACCAGATGTGGTTCTCCGTAAATACGGATTAACTCGTCCATCAGCAAAAGGCGCTGAATACCGAAAGACGAGCATGAAAAGAACAAATGATCAATGGTTTGATCCTCTTGTGACTGACAATGATCGCAATGCGGATTATTCACAATTTTCATTCGAAACAGGTGATGATTAAGACGACAGTGTCCAAACCTCAAACGGCTTATTGTGGAGTAAAACTTCTTACAACGGTATACATTGCCGGTACGGAACCAAGAAACGGATTTCAAATTAACATTCAAAGCAGCATACCAAGAACCTTTGTTTTCTATTTGTACTATGTGATCCCAATGTTCCTTCCACTTAACATACATTCTTTGTTTCAGAACAGCAACTACATCGGTATAAGGTAATAATAAATTCAAATCATTTCCAACGTTTTGAGAATTTGAAATTGAACGAGCCAAATAGTCTGCTTTTTCGTTACCAGATACTCCTATATGGGATGGAGTCCACATGAATTCAACTGTTATTTGATGATTAGCGTAAAGATCAAACCATAGATCCTTTATACTGTATACGAGGTAGTTTGTATTTGCCTTAATTTTATTATTTTGCAATGCCTTCAAAACACTCATGCTATCACTGACTATCACCCATTTATGAAAACCACAGTTACGATTTAATATGTGCTTTAGCGCACCAAGTATAGCAACTGCTTCCGCAGTAAATATGCTAGATTGTTTGTCTATTTTATATCCAATACCTATTTTAGTAGTGGGGTCGTATATTGCAAAAGATACATTTGACTCATTTTTTGCGCCATCAGTGTATAAAAATCTGTAACCATTCCAAAGAGATAATCTTTCATAAACTTCCTCCTTCCTAGAGAGATTATTTTCAATCACTATATTCATTGGAATGAATTTACTTTCATATGGTCCATCATAACATGGTAGGTAATTATTATTTTGAAAGATAGGAAGGTTTTGTAAACATCCCATATATTCAGAAAAGCCTTGCAAAATATAACATGGTTTTTGAATAGTTGAAATACTAGGATGGGTAAGCTCGGCTATGAGATTGTTATTTTTTTCAGAGTAGAGTTTTAGAATAAACCTTTCTTTTAGATAAGCGAGACGAATAGCCAGAGGAGGCAGGTTACACTCCACTTGTAAAGAAACAATTGGAGTGGTCCTGAAAGCTCCAGTTACTATCCGCATGCATTTATTTTGTATTTTATCAAAAATATCAATGAGCTTGGAGTCTCCCGCATAGCATAAATACCCATATTCAAAATGTGATCTTACGATTGATTTGTATAGCATGAGCAGAACTTTTGGGTCCGCTCCCCAGCTAGTACCACAAAGTGATTTTAAGACATTGCAAGCCTTATTAGCTTTGACTATCAAGTGATCTGTATACTTTTTCCACGACAAGTTACGACAAAACACAACACCCAAAAATTTTGTATCTAAAGAAACTGGCAAAGCAATATTATTGTAATAAACTGGGGTCAGAATGACATTATTATGTTTGCCAAAAACAACAACCTTGGACTTTTGGGGGTTAACTTCAAGATTTAAATAT
The DNA here is from genome assembly GCA_029255805.1 of Keiferia lycopersicella. Taxonomy (NCBI): domain Eukaryota; kingdom Metazoa; phylum Arthropoda; class Insecta; order Lepidoptera; family Gelechiidae; genus Keiferia; species Keiferia lycopersicella. Next base: position 18,892,358 of record JARACZ010000003.1, read on the forward strand.
GAGAGGTATTTATGAAGGTTAGTTAAAGCCAAATTAATGCTATGTATAATATCTTTAGAATTATTTCCTGTCAAATAGACTACTAAATCATCTGCGAATTGTAAATTTTTGATATTGGGTCCTAATATTAAGTTTAATCGACGTATGTACAAAATAAATATCAACGGAGATAAGATCCCACCCTGACATACTCCAACAGAAGACAAACGAGGACCAAATAATTCACCACTATATTTGACGTACACTTTTCTATTAAGCAAAAAAGCGCGAATCCACTGAACAAGTTTCAGTGGAATACAAATATTTAATAATTCTGTACATAATATGTCTATATTTACATTGTTAAAAGCACCGGCAATATCAAAAAACACGCTTATGAGTTTGTTGTTACTGCCAATGCTTTTTAAAATATCTAAATGTAATAAACTAATACTTTCACGGGCCGAACGGCCTCTACGAAAACCAAACTGATTTACTGGCAACAATCGATTATGTTCTATATAGTATTCAAGACGTTGCTTAAGAAGCTGCTCAAATACTTTTCCTGCACAAGAAGTCAAGGTAATAGGACGATATGAGTTTGGATCAAGTTTAGGTTTATCAGGCTTTTGGATGGGTATTATACAGTCAATTTTCCATTCATGAGGAATGTCATTATTAAACCATAATGCGTTAAAAATGTCTAACAATACTAATAAACTACTTTGAGATAGCTTTTTGAACATCAAATATGGAATACAATCTAGCCCACATGAAGTATCTCGACGTGAAAATATAGCAGCTCTTAATTCCTGAATGGTGAAGGGTTGAGTAATGAAACTATTTTGAGAATTGTTATTGGAATTTGAATTGGTAGCACTACAAGATACAGGTTTATTTTCCACAAAATCTGGAGTATATTTTTGAAGAAAACTAAAAATCCAATCATTATTGTCATCTACACTCTGAGGAATATATGTTTTGTTATATTTACGCATGAAGCGCCAAATTATCGATAATGGAGTACAGCGATTAAATGAAGAACATAACGTAACCCATGATTTTTTTCTTTCTATTTTAAGAGTAAGTTTTTTCGTAGCTTGTAATCTTTTAAATTCTAGATAGTTTTCCAAATTTGGATTGTATTTAAAGCGTATGTATGCTTCTTTAGAATTACGAACAGCGATAGTGCAGTTACTATTCCACCAAGGGAGAGTGGGCCTGCGTTTACGTCCACCCATTCCCGATCTTGACCGATCGGAATTGCGAGGACTGTCATGACCATGCCCACTAGAATTCGGAATTGATTGAGATATAGCACTGAACAAAATTTTAGTAAATAAACTATAAGCCTCTTTAGGTGAAAACGAATCCAACTGAAAATCAGACAACAAGTGTTCCACTTTTTCGGTATACATTTGCCAATCCACACTCCTAAAATTGGGTTGGATGGGCATATGTACACCACTGTTAGAATTATTATTGCATGAAGAATTATTATTAAATACTATTTTGGTTATTACAGGAAGATGATAACTTCCAAGAGGATCATCATGAACAGACCAACTGCAACAAAGAGACAAAGAAGGAGAAACAATTGTTAAATCTAATGCATTCGGGCGCCAGGTTAGAGTACCCACTGTAGTAAGCTGACCATCATTCAAAATAACCAAATTATTATCGTCAACAACTTCCAAGACAGCTCTACCGCGAGGTGTGACAGAACCACAACCCCACACGGTATGGTGCGCATTAAAATCTCCAGCAAGAACAAATGGACCAGGGATGGACTTGACGAAATTATCGAATTTGACTTTATCAAATGCAGGATTGCAGTTCGTTGGACTATAAAAGCTAACAAAGCTAATTTTTTTCCCGTTTACTGTTATTTGAATACAGATATTCTGTAAAGAGTTATCAAAATGAATATTAATGTTATTGTAATTTATGCTATTATGAATAAAAATACATACACCATTATGGTTGTTACCGCAATCATTGCGCTCTATGTTGTAACCTCGAATATTTAGCCTCTGATGAGGCTTCAACCAGGTTTCGCATATGATTGCGATATGTATACTATTATCATATAAAAATTGTGTAAATTGATGTTTATTATGAGATAAACTTTGTGCATTCCATTGCACGACATTGAGAGAATCCATTACTTGTTTGTATGAGTTCCCCCACTGATCGTGTCCTGAAACGCAGCACGTATGGTTTCAGTGTTTATTGGCGTTTCGTCACTGTTTTTATTTGCGATTAATTTTACTATAACTTGAGTTACTGTATTTATAAAAGTTTGGCTTTTAATTAAATTTTGTAAATATTTGCCCGAATTTTTTGCCGCCAAAAGCGGAAACGATTGTTCGTCAAATAGTGCTGAGTATGATACAGAATGTGATTTAATTTTGTTTTCTTCGATTTTTGCCTTTTTTACTGGACACAATGCCGAGATTGCTACATGCTCGCCCTTACAGTTAGCACAAGTAGGTTTCTTGTTTTTGTCAGCATTACATGCTTTAAAATTATGAGGACCTGAACAAACGGAACAGACGTCATTGTTCTTGCAGTAGCTAGCAATATGTTCAAACTGCAAGCATTTCAGACACTGCTTTACAGGTGGAACATATTGTGCTACCTCATGTCTCCAGGAATCGAGAAAGACGTGTTCTGGAAGTTGGGTTGAAGCGAAAGTCACTGCTACAGTTTGTGTGGGGATGTATGACACTTGACCTCCCTCTACTCGCCTGCGCATGAAACGCCGTACTTGAACAACATTACGAGAACTACCAATTAACGAAAATATTTTTTTGTTCGACAGGTTAACCGGTACAGACTTTACGACACCAGTTATCTCTGTCCCCGAAGCGGGAATCGACGCGTACAATGACAACTCATCTAAGATTTTACTGTTCAAAAACATATTGGCATTGTTAGACAAGTCGAACGTAACAGCTACCTTAAACCTATTAACAGGTCTCAGGTGCAGCACGCCAGACACAGCATGTTTTCGGAGTGCCTGAGATAAGGCGACTTTGTCATTGTCTGAAAACGGCTTTTGGTCGACTTGGTGTTTTAAGAAAACAACAAATTCTTTACGGTCAGATGTTTCCGGGTATTTTCTGCTATATTCTTTTACCTTATAGGGCCGGTACTTATCTGCCTCCATCTCCACATCGGAGTCCTCCGTCTCCGAATTTGGTCCTGGATCAGCCGGATCTTTTTTCCGCTTTTTTGGCTTATCCCGCCGCCCCATCTTCAATATTTATGTACACACCTAACTATGTACAAGAAATATTTACAAAAACACTACTGAAACTATGAATATTTACAATTTTATAACAATTTACAAAAAATATTATCTCAAAACGCGCCTTTACGGTTCGAACGTTTCAGTTCGATTCGCTTGTCAAGCAAGGGACAAAAAAATATCGAAACAAAACGCAACTTGACGCAATGCACGTAAGTTTTTGGCAGCAAGCGGAATGAAAGTAGAAAAAAAAAAGTACTTTTATTTTATACAGCGTTGTCTCTTATGAACGCAAATATGAGCGTTACAATTGTTCAAGAAAAACGCAACAGAGCCAACGTTCCTGTTCATGCATATATTTCGGCTCAGACGTTTATATAATAATATGAAATCTCGTATGAAATGAAGAAATTGTGTGTAATGGAACGTGTACAAGCAGCAATATGTTTAGTTTAGCAACGTTCGTGAAAAGATTGAATTTATTTCTGACTGAGACCTGTTATCGTAAACTACAAAATTTGAGCCGTCTTTCTATTTCACCAAAGTTTTCAAATAGAAAGACATCATAAAGCCACAAAACTGTAAATTCAAATATAAAATCAACGCTCACGAAGGAGCTAAAGATACGTGAACGTATCCATATTGCGGCGGTTTGACAGGTCAGCGAGCCACTTTTTTAGCTTTGCAGCATATTTTAATTTTATTTTCTATTATTCCTTCGTTTTAGCGATATAAATATCATATACGTAGTGCCCTTTGTAGAGTAATTACCCAATTACATTGTACGGGAGTGCAATTGCAGTGTTACATAAACTGTAGAGCTAATAGTGTCGGCTCGATGCCTATAACTACATAGTACGTCAGTGAATGAATGTTGGCTGTAAGATAATGGATGTGGATGCTCCTAATATACTGAAGAGGTGCAGTAGCGCACCGTTGATCAATGAGGCGTCTTCTACGGCGGCGACGTCCCCTACGACTACTACAGCGCCGAGGTAAAGTAGCATGCTTATCGCCTGCGGATATGGTCGTGTGTTGGTGCTACGCCTGCCTATTTTTGACAGTTTCTACGTTCGCAAGTGGGTGCCGTACCGTATTTAGCTCCATCTTTATGCATTATTCAGTCGTCAGCGCGTTATTACCATCGATTTTGTATCTCGTTTTGGGTGTGTTGGGCTGGGTCATCTGTTTATGTTATAGTGTTTTGAATTTGAGAAAGATCGCATCATTAGTGGTTTTGCTGGCTGTGGTTTGTGGTTTTGATTTGATTATAATCACTGCTTGGCTGCTTTTATCACCCTTGCATACTTGCATACCCATTCCAAACATAAGTGACTTCTGTTTTAAATATTATATTGAAAGTAGATATCTAAACATTGGTTGATAGCCAGTATCTTGATCTTGACAGGTTTAAGGCTCATTTCTATCTGCAAGATGGATAATATGGGTGGTACTTACAAAGTAAGGTATTATTTTAATTGATTGGATTTCAAACGTATTACTTCCAAGGATAAAAAGATGTAATAAAGGACCCTTTTTGTGCCTCTAAAACTCCACTGTAATAGTCATAAACAACAGTAAGTAAAAATTAATAGCAGCATTACTACCAAGGAACATATTTAGATAGAGCTAAATTAAGGGTCTTTTTATGACACAAAAATCCACTAAAATAGTCTAATAAAACAGCAGTTAAAAATAAAAAACCAACATGAGAAGCTCCGCATACATCACTGATAACTTCAACATGCCTGCATCATAACTGCATTAGGGTATTGTAAGCTGCACCTAGAGATACCCATTAAAGGGATTAATCTACACAAATTTTCATATTACACTCTCTTACTTAGAGAGAGAGAGAGAGATACACTTAAAAAGGAAGAGGGAAAAAAAATATTTGTTAAATACAAACAATTTTTAATTGATAAACTCTCAAACTATTGAACCCATTTGAAAACTTTCACCTTACAGGTTACAGGCTATCTATTATTGCAGGATATTGCCTTATTTCCACAGAAAATGCTAAAACAGAGGAGTTATGTTCTATAGTGGGATGCCATCTTAAATACTGATTACCAATACTTGCCATTGTTCCCATATAAAGTTAGGTTTTTTCTCCCAGTAGTAAAAAACAAAAAATTAATACTACTCACTCTCAGACTATAATTTTATTATTGAAAATCAAAAATATGCTTTTGTGGATAACTTGAAGTGCTGCTGATAGTACCAGACTACAAAATGGCGCATAGTTATAGTATTTATTTATACCGTTTTGTTGCTAAGTGACACTTTTCATGAACCATACTAACCTTCATGGCATGTTTTTACATTTAACTTATTATTGCTTTAAAATATACTTAATCATATATTGCATAACTATTAGCTTTATGCTTATTTTTATTTACTTTGTGTTAAGTTAGTTTATGCCGTGTGATGCCGGCTTAGAATAGCATCACCCCACATCCTTCCCGCGGGTGTCGTAAGAGGCGACTAAGGGACCCGAGAGTATTACAATTTTTAGGCGCCAGGCCGACAACCTGTCACTATAGTGATACACATGTTTTCTGAAACTACATTGGAAAACAATCCTCAAAAATGTCAGACGTGGCGATAGCGACCGTATTCTTACGGCCGTTAACGCTCTGCCTACCCCGCAAGGGATAAAGGCGTGATATATGTATGTATGTATGTATGTAGTTAGTTTATTCAATTCTTCTACTATACTATCATTTTGATTATTTTGCACTTTGAAATAGGCTTAGCAACATGAGTTTCCTGACAGACCACAATTCTAGCATTCTTCTCTAGTAGATAGTTTTATCTATTTTTATTTCATTCTCAAATATACAATAAAGAAAAGAAACAATAAAACTTTAGTTCTGTAATTGCAGAGCTCAAATTGGCCTTGATTCTGATGGGACTCATATACATATATCACGCCTTTATCCCTTGCGGGGTAGGCAGAGCGTTAACAGCCGTAAGAATACGGTCGCTATCGCCACGTCTGAGATTTTTGAGTATTGTTTTCTAAGGTTGTTTCGGAAAACATGTGTATCACTATAGTGACAGGTTGTCAGCCTGTGGCCTAAAAATTGTAATACACCAATACTCTCGAGTCCCTTAGTCGCCTCTTACGACACCCACGGGAAGGATGTAGGGTGATGCTATTCTAAGCCGGCATCACACGGCATTTGAGTGTCAGTACTATAACTCATATGTCAAAACTTCAACCTAACGCAACGCCATCTGGTAAGGCATCAGTTTAGCTGAGCGCCATCTATGTACACTTGAAATCGGGCAAGAAAACTTCCCAGCATTAACTATTTCTATCACTTCTTTAATGAAGGAAACTAAAAGAGACAAATTATGTAAGTGATGGTAGCTATGAGTGTATGATTGCATATTTTTTTCTATTTATAATCAAGCTTTAAAGACACTTTTATCTTGCCATTTTGGAAGACAATAGTTTCCAGGAAACAAATAAATGCTCTATATTTCTTTTCTTATAAGTAAAGAGGACTTTGCTTGCTGAAAAAAATGAAAAAAAGTAACATTGACTTGTCTCTTCTCTTTTACTAATTTATTAATTATACCATTAGCTGATATGATAATACAAGAGATAAAATTGGTTACTTGCCTAACAGGTCAAATGAGCTACTTTTTAAGAAGACCGAAAATGCCATCTTGCAAAGGTATAAGTTCACTAGAATCGAGGCCTCTAAGTATATCTTTATTTAAGTAAACAATTGTTATATGTGTAGGTAGAAAAACCTGTATAAAAATATTTATTTCCACCTTTATAACATGCCAGGGATTATCATTGCCTATTTAAGGTGAAACATCATACCAGTGGAGGCGCGAAAATAAAAAGAAACTTGGTAGTACGAGGGGTGTTCAATAAAAAGTGAGAATGAGTATGAAGCAGTAATATTTTATTTCTTATTATTTTATTTTTCGACTTAGTCACCTTTGAGGTTTATTCACTTGATGTATCGTTTTTCTAAAGCTAAGATCCCTTTCTTAAAAAAGTCTTTATCTTGATCCCTTAAAAAATCATGTACGGCGGCGATCACTTCCTCATCTTTGGCATATCTGTGACCTCTCAGGTGTTCTTTTAACCGCGGAGACAGGTAGAAGTCACTGGGTGCAAGGTCTGGCGAGTATGGAGGATGTTCCATAAATTCAAATCCAGAATTTTGGATAGCAGTCATCGCAACTCGGGACTTGTGTGCGGGCGCGTTATCTTGGTAAAAACAAGACAACTTTAGCGAGTTTGCCGTGCTGATTTTCGCGTATTTCTTGAATCAATTTTTTTTTGCTCTGCGTATAAGGCCCCAGTAATAGTGGCTACATGACTGAGATATTCAATCATTATCACCCACTGGCTATCCCAGAAAAAAGAGCCCATGATCTTACCGGCGGATGGAATTGCCTTAAACTTCTTAGGTGTTGGAGATGATGGCCTCTTCCAAGTCATGGACTGTTGTTTTGTCTCAGGATCGTAATGATGGAACCATGTTTCGTCCATTGTTACAAAGCGAGCCAAAAATTGTTCAGGATCTCTTTGTAACAATTCCAAATTGTTTTGAGAAATCCTCACTCTCGTTTGCTTCTGCTCGTCTGTAAGCATTCTAGGCACCCTGCGCGCTGAGACTTTTTTCATGTCCAAATAATAATGTATAATAGTATAGATACTTCCTATCGAAATCTTTAGTTCTTCAGCTATAAAACGAACTGTAACACGACGATCTGACAAAACAATTTTTTCAACTTTTTTTATCATTTGTTCGGTAACTGCCGTCGTAGGGCGAACCGGGCGCGGGTCGTCTTTGGTTGAAGTTCTTCCTCTCTTAAATTCGGCACACCACCGTGCAACCGTAGAATATAGAGGAGTATTTACTCCTAATGTATTTTTCAAATCAAGACTTACTTGCTCAGTAGTAAAAATTTTCAGGCAGAGATATTTTATCACGCCTCGAATTTCAATTTTATCCATTTTTCGCAACACGCTCCGACACGACGAAAACAAATGACATTCATTTTTAAAATAAAAAAAGAAAATCAATCACTTTTATTTTATTATTTTACCTAATGTCTGGGCTTTGCCTGCCAGTATTTTCTTTTTTGTTTATCAAGAAGATTATATGCCATTATCACTTTTTATTGAACACCCCTCGTAAGTGTACTTACTTGAAAAACTATTCATCTGGAAACCAAAGCATGAATTCACAAATATACTCGGATCTTAGAAATCTATTCATGAGCTATGTAAACCGAAAGTGCTGTAAGAGGGTTTTGAAATAACGAAAGCATACTGTTTTAAATGCATATTTTATTTCGAAAATAATTGCTAGTTATTGTTTCCAAGTCATATTTGTGTTTCTATTGAATCGTTAGGATGCGTATTCCTGTAATGGAACATGTTTCCTTCCGCATATTTTTATATCAACTACTTCACGCGTGTAACGCAGCAACTTCACGTGTGTTACAGGCGGTGATTTCCGTTACAGTTTTGATACTGGGAACTAGTTTGTTAGTTCCAAACCGTCACACTATGTCTCTGTGAAGCTGTTGATATACAATGTTGCGGGACAAATGGTCCCGAATGAATATGCAACTTTAGTCCGTGAATACTTCTACTGTGCGGCGCCAGTTTCGCTACAATGCCCCTTATTGCTTATTGACAAACATAAAATGTTATTACAAACATTAATTGCTTGGCTTGCAGTAGCATAATATCACTCTTGAATTTGATAAATAATCACTACGGATAAATTATTGAGACAATAAAATATTGTCATAAAGTATTTTATAAGCAAGCGAAATGAATGAGAGGTTGGATCAGCTGTTTTAATAATAATGCGAATTGAAAAAACCTTGGACTCTTGATCAGTGGATTACAGATTGTTGTGTTGTGTGTGGTTTTTATTCTTACTTGTATTGTTGCTGTTTTTTTTGCACTCAACCATGTAAGTTCACTTCCCTTCGCAACCACGCAAAAAAATTGCAGTAAACTCCACATCCAGAATGATAAGATACGCTAATGGCGTCCTGAATTCTTCTCGCAACTTGAAACATCGCTCCCGATATTGGCGTGTGATTTCCTTTGCTGATTTTAAAGGACATCCTGTAATACTATAAGTAAAGAAAGGGGCAAAACATTTAAATTACAAATTGCATTCCCAATAGAGGGAAAAGGAGGCAGGCTGGACGTAAAACGCAGAAAAGGCCTATCACAGCATAATTTTACAATAGAAACTTTATCAGTTTAGTTCAGCGCCATCTCCCTATCCAATCTCGCGTTTTAAACGCCGTCTCAGACACGTCTTTTCGGATGATGATGATAGCATCACCCAAGCAGCCACTGCAGCCATTGCGAGTAAATCACACTCCACAAGCTCTTAAAGTAACCGACGTCCCCGCCGGCGCAGCGGGGTCGCGGAGGTCCCACATTTGCGCCTCATTTTGGCAATTACCGGCACGTACCTGGTAGATTCAGTCCGATCTGTTCTTCCCAGAAAAACTCCTAAGCCCAGCCTCGCCCCAAGGGCGTGATTGGGCTGGTTGTTTGAATAACCTATCAATTATTTCCGGGCGAGCTCGTGCTCCCCACTAAGCCGACAGGCGTAGATTTGATGGCCCCGGCGCCGAAATTGTAGAGTCCAACACTGTATGGTTGAATAATCTTGAAATCTTCTAGAAGACTTCCCAGTCGATAGTTTATCTAAGGACAGGAGATGATGATTGTTTTCTTGTCCACAGGAACACATCCTACTTTAGTATGTTTTCCAATAACATCGTGTCGAATAACAACCGGACGCGACGGTACAGCCACGGCGGCGGCGGCCTCAGCCCATTAGCTGCGCCTGTCAATTTAACTGTGAGTATAGTTCTGTCGTGTGATGCCGGCTTGGAATAGCATCACCCCACTAATTTCCCGTTGGTGTTGTAAGAGGCTACTAAAGGACTTGAGGATTTTATGTGTATTACAATATTAGGCGACAGGCTGAAACTCAAACTCAAACTATTTATTCAAATTAGTAAATTTTACATTTCGCTTTTTGATGGTCAAAAATTAACAATTTTATGAACCTAGTGTAAACGCAGCTCAGATGGACTAAAAACTTAAAACTAGCCCCTAAAGCACTGCCTCGGGGCTGGCCAAGCTAACCAAACAACATGTAACGTTAGGTAGTAAATAAAATAACATCGAGTTCATGCCAGGAGAAAATGTTGTGTTACATGCGTATGGTTAGCCGGACCCCCTGGACAGTAAACGACCCAGAAACCTGCCCAGAAGTGCTCCTATTCTAAATATACAATTTGTCAGGCCCTAGGCTCTAGGCTACCCTAGCTAAATTTCTAAATAAATAGCTGACAACCTGTCATGTCACTACATTGATCGGCCCTCAATATTTGTCAGAAGTGGCGATGGCGGTCGTATTTTTGCGGCGGTTGACGCACTGCCTACCCGGCGAGTGATAAAGGCGTGATATGTGTATGTATGTGTGTGGTGCCAGCGACACAATCATTCTATTACACTGTGATTTTCTATACTTTAAACTGTTAACAGACTACGAAACGATCTAACTGAGACGTAATCGATACACAACTGAAACTATTTTAATTTAACAGTCAAAATTAGGGCTCGAAATTATTATCATCACCACCAATTACAGCTGTTGTCCACTGCTGGACATAGACCTCTACTTTGGGGTTATCGGCATTCTTGACGCACCCTGCTTGGAAGACAGTCTGGCGAATGTAGTGCAAGGAACGCTGTTATATAAGGTGTAAAAATATTAGCTGCAAATCTTTAAAGGGGTGAATCAGCCCATAAAATGACGACCGATGTGGCGCATTGGTAGTGCGACTGCCTTTGACGCAGAAGGTTCCGGGTTCGATTCTCGGTGGGTCACTCACAAAGTTGATATTTATCTCTTTGTGAATTTGTTCCCAGTCTGGTTAGGACATTGCGGGCTGAACCACCAGATTGTCCGTAAGTAAAATGGTTCCGTGTTTCGGATGGCGCGTTAAGTCGTAATGATGAGGTTTTCAACGATACTTACTTGTTGTATACTTCCATCAGCAGAATTCATGGGGCCGCGTCACGCCGAGGGACCGGCTGCAACAAATAAAGGCGGAAGAATGTGCTGACGTCAGCAACACCAGGGAAATGGCGCATGAGAGGTAACATATGATATTTTGAAGACGTAAGCATATGGTTATTATTTTCAAATTCTTTAAAACATGACTATATTTCACAGTCCAATATTTTCCGATAGGTAATCTAGATCAGAGACTAAATGGATTTGCTAATTTTTTATCCTGTCATCTACCTAATTCATTTTGTTTGTTTTCGTTTCAATTCGTTTTGTTTCGCAGCTTACTCAGCTAATGGAACTGATAAATTTTAGCTCTAACAGTTATTTAAACTCACGTATATGTTTTCAGGGAGATTCACAGTGCAATGCAGATGGGACAGTCTTGCGAGGATCTGACTCTTGTTTCTTCAGGACTCGCTGACTCACCGACCAGACCACATAGGTAAACTGGAATGTTCTAAATTGTCATCAGAAGTGGGATTTGAAACACTTTTCAAAGTCTTTCTACACAAGATGTATAAAAGCCTATTTTAACGCCATCTTCTAGCAGTATTATATCTCAAAAATATACAGGATTGTTTGGACCATACTTGTACGATTTTACATTTATTTTTCCTTTTTTCGACAGGTTGTCACCAATAGTCTCCCCGTCACCTACCCGCAAATACCAAACGACGCGGCGGAGTTTATCCCCCACCATCGCCATTAGAGCGTCAAGTTTCAGTCCAGTAGGCAGACCTAACCTCCTTGTGGGGAAACGGAAGTGTGACGAGTCAGATTCTCCGTTGTCAAAGAGATTTTGCAGCACCTCTGATAGGTTAACGCCGTCTACACCAGGTGAGAATATAGTTTCGAAAATATATTACATTCAATGTAGCAAAATAGCCTTTAGAAGGTCAAGTTTGAGTCCAGTAGCGGGCTAACTTATTCGTCGAAGAGATTTTGCAGCACCTCTGATAGATTAACGCCGTCTACACCAGGTAAGAACAGAACAGTAAAATACTGCATTTAATTTAGTAATATAACCATTAGAAGGTCAGTATTGGTTACCTACTCGTCGAAGAGATTTGCAGCACACCCGATATATTATCCGTCTGCCTATTCTAGCCATTTACCATGGGAGTAAGTTGATGAAAGAAGATGTCCGTCAGAAAGATGACTCCGTGTTTTTGTCTATGAAATTTCTGGTTGTTGTCCAAGATAATTTAAGACGGCGGTCGTTACTCAACCATGTCAAAGGCCTACTACGATTAGCAGGTGGTTGTAAAACTAACCCCAAGATTCATCGTGTTCCAACGAAAAACAAACGGTTTACCTTTACTGCAGGTACCCCTGACTCAGATTCCCTAGACTGCACATTCAGGCCGGTGTCCCCACGCGCGCAGCCCATGAACGAGTCCCCGCAGGAGTCTCAAGACATGCAGGTGAACCACAAGGCCAGCCCCAGCTAATATTCACGAGGGAACAACGAGGTTCAATCTGGTCCGGGTTCGCAGTAAGTGCTATGTGGAGCGTAGTTTCTTGCTTGTAATAATACCCCATTTTACGAGACCCCGTTATACGCGATTTTTGAAATTTTGGGAATGATTGTATGATTAACGTGCGTATAGATGTGAGTCTTATTTTTCTCATTTTTCGAGGCGAAAAATCGTTTTTATTTGTCCCATTGCTGGGCAAATGCCTCTCCCCTTTTATGTCATTTCTGATTGCCAGTGACTATTAAATGCGACTAAATAGTCTCGCCATCTTCGAAGAAAACCATATATCAATGACGACCTATTTCAAAAAAAGTTTGACTATTGGATTTATAGTCTTTTTTTGCCTCGCGTAAAGTGGGGTATTACTTCTGTATTTTACGGCAGAAAGTTGGTTTTCTGCGAATATCCTATGGCGCGCTTTATGCGAAGTTCTTGGTCTGATAGAAAAAAGAGTCCGTGTAGTAGGACTTACAATTTCTAGAGTAACGTACGTTCGTTCCAAATGTTTCTTCTAGCCTTAGAAGTTACTAGAGTTCCGGGTTTTCGAACTTTTCATACAAACGTACTCCCCTGTTTTCTTCCTATGTAAGTTCCTCTAGTGCTTTAGTTCATTTTTTATCAGATGAAGACGTACTAAAGGCATGCCCTTGATAGGCCTTAATCATTTAATAATGAATTACAGCTATATTTAGATGTATGACTCGGGAAAAAACAGGGGAATACGTTGGTATGAAAATGTCGCACTAGGGGATTCTCTTAATGTTGCAATGCAAATGGCAATGCAATGTGGCAATGCAAATGGCAAGACGAAAGTATTTAAAAGCCTGCCTACCTGAATTGATTTTGTAGAATTGTGTTTACATGATCCACTAATCAATGTAATATTCCTGCCTGTGTAATTAATTGGAATTCATGATTTGCTGATTTTAAAGAAAGATATGGTCTGACTTAAATTCTTATTAGATAATTATGATTCAACAATAGGCATGATGACTACTTATAAAAATATAATTTTATATGAAAATACTAATAAATATATCGCTATTTTGGATGTAGTCAAAACACTTAAGTTTTATATTACATTTGTCATTATTTCAAACTTTTGAATGTTTCGACAAACTAAAATGTAGTCTGTAGTATTTTTGGACAATAATTTTAAGCGTACAATTTTTGTATTTTATTAATGACCCAGTCATCTAGCGATTTGTATATTCAAGATATTGGGTTCAGATTGATTCTATCGTAGTTACGTGGTTTACTCACAATAGATAGCCAGGCGTTTTAGATACTGCGTCTAGTCATTATCATTACCATAGGAACGATCGCGAATCACCTTGGTGAAACCCACATTCAAATAAAATTTGATTTCAGATGATATTTGAATGTGACTTAACCTAAAATTCGGGCCAGGTTAGCCTTCGTGTTGCAGAGGTCAGATGGCGGTCGCTTTGTGTAAAAAATTGGTTCCACAGGTTAGGTAGCCGACCCCGACAGAAAACGGGATAAGGCAAGGAGAATGATGAGGAACGATCGCGAATAGTGTACTCTATTGATAGCCAAAGCATTCAAACTTTACTGTAAATATTAAGTCGCGTCCTATATAGACGAATGTATATACTTAGATAAGATTACTTAGCCATTTTATTATATGGCGTGTTGGTATTAAAGACACGCTAAGTAAGGATTTTTGTTTTTGTCGCGTTGTATGTTTCAAATTGTTGATTTTTGATCGATTGTTCTTAGAATGGACGTGTTAGCATTTTGTTTACAATCGCAGAGCGGAGGTTACACGAATACCGCCTTTAGTGCTTTGGAATAAGATCTAATTTACCGCTGGTCTGCGGTTGGCTGTATTTTATTGAAATTATTTAATGTTGATTTGGGACTAAACTTTGAGTTGATCGATTGAAAAAAGGAAAATAAATTGTTGAAAATATTTCATGCAATAAAAACAAACTTCCCAAGGGACAAGTTGAGATATTGACAACATTTTTGAATTCTCCTCATAAAATTACATAGGCTAAATGAAATATTTACAGCAGTTTATTAACGCCTTTGATATTTTTTCAATATTTATTTAGAATAAATTGGAATATTATTTATACTTTTATGTCTATCAATTTAGTTACATAGCAAACATAAATACAGGAAATATCTTCCAATAATCAGTATAATATTAATGTATAATACATATCTAGTTAATTCCAACACAAATATTACGGATGCTAGAAACTTTGTGAGGGCCGCCGCAGACTTGACCAGCGGCGAAGTTAGTCATTCTAGCCAATATCAACTTTATTTATTTGACGATAAGTTCATTTTCGTGTTTCTTCTGAAAAGTGCGCGAAAAATGTCCGATAGTCCGAGGCGGCCCTAAGCGTCCTATTCAAATTTATGATTCACGACAGTAGTAAACACGAAATTAGTATAAAACCCACCGCCTTTTGATTAACCTTTTAAACCAAGTTTAGTAATAGACAAAATTGAGTCTTATTCAGTCGTTGGACGACCCGATGTTCCACACGAAAAGAGAGATTCAGTCACTTTATTCGATGATGAATCACGAAGTAAATTCCAAGTGGTGGATATCTAGTGGTAGATACATAAGGTTCTGTGGAAAAAATATACAGCTATGAAGAGGCAACGACAACCCAATTTCAAGACAAAAATGACACCCCATTGCACAATCAGCAACACCTTGATTTTCTGTTTCAGACTTCTTTATATTATGGGATGTCATTTTAGTATTGAAATTGGGTTGTCGTTGACTCTTCATAGCTGTATTTTTTACCACATAATGGAAAAGTGTAGATGTTGCTGATAGTACCAATTTCGTGACATTTTCATCTAGAATAAGGTATAAAGTTTTTGCATTTGCATCCAAAATTTATACCTAACTGTAGTGCCAAAATTACCTAATAAATAAAATAAACCTCACACGTAACATCATAAATTCATACCATCGTGCATTTAGTTTTTAGAATCGTTTCCATTTTACGAACCAACAAGTTAATACAGAATGTGCAATAAAATGTATATTTTATTATATTAATTTGCTAACTACATCATTACAAATCCTTATTCATGTATCTAAGGGTCGTTGTATGCCTGTCGACTTTCGACGGGAATAATTTTCCGTTTTCCACCGACGTCGCATCGCAACAAATGCGTCATATACGCGACGGCCCTTACCTATAATAGTAGATAAGTTATATTTTACGAATTCGTAAATTCTGGTGTTAGTAGTAAGTACCTATGGAAATGTGGTGGTTTTGGTAAATCCCAAAGTATTAACCTGTTGACTACAACAGTCATCCAGTCTGTAGCATGCAAATGACTAGGATTGGTCTCAATTACAATGTACCTACAGAATTAAAGGTCCAGATTCCGATATGCCTGATGTTTGTGAAATGTTATTTTAATTAGCCTCAACTAACTGTTCAATTACCTCATTATTATTGTGTTAATTGTGAATTTTTACATGTCATTAATGTAGAATATCCTCTTATGTTAACATTAAATAATTAAATAGATTTCGAAGGTTACAAATGTATGGAAAATATACTCTACCTCTGTACGGTCTACAACAAATTTTTAGGTGACTATTTTTACATTGGAAGTTTGCTTTATATTCGTTTTTCCTAATAATTAACTATCTTACTGTGTTTAGTAACCTACGGTTCTCTGACTTTTTGTATTGTAAACCCGTGTATATCCTGGGAGTCAATGATTGTGACTTCATATACCGTTTCAATTACAATAAAAATACAAATGTGATTTAATCACAACATGAATATCGACTTCTCTGTTTTATTTTCTATGATTTTCCTTAACCTATTAACGGCCAGCCACAAACACCGTTTCTAGGAAATTTTATGCTGTACCAAACTAAATTTTTAATTTTACAAATATTACAATATTGTATCTTTAAAAAAAAAAATAGTTATAAAACATATCTGAAACGGTTTACACTATGTACCTAGTACTCAAAATAAAATGCAATATTTACCAAACCAAAATCACTTTATTTACACGTCACAAGTTCTACATTAACATTGTATAATTACGACAAATGATATCAAGTAAAAACAATTAAAATTGAATTAGTCTAAAACCTAGCATTAATGAACAACATTATTATAACATTCCAATATTTTGTACTCTTTAAAATGTGATAAATTACAAAACATAAGACAAATGATGCGAATAATCTCACAATTACTATGTAAATTAATTATTAAAATGCTACAAAATCCATTAATATTAAATTATAATTAAAAGCGAATTATTAAAGTTTTCCACATACATACACCATGTATAAAAATTAAGTCAACGGCACGAAAAGAGATTTGTTTAGCACAGTTCATCTCATTTTACCAGTTTCGGTTTGCGCTGATATTCGCATTCAATTGATTATCAAATAACCGAAAGTTGCTAAGAAAGACGTATCTCTTTTAAAGTAGTCAACGGTGCGAGTTGAAACTTGTGTATTCTTATGTCGGTCACGACGCGATAATGTATTACATTATATTTTATAAATTTCATATCATTGAGTCTCTTAAAGACGCATTTTATATTAATTAGCACTATGTTACGAAACCTAGTTTGGATTAGCCTATTTATATCTATTGCAGTTTTTAAATATTAATGTAATTTTGTAGTGTTTTAATAATTTATTTGGAAATAATATATCGCAAATATATTTTTTCCGAAAATTAGGGGATGTTAAACTGCAATAGATAAAGTTTTACACATTATCTGATAATAGTCACTAAACTAATTTATACAGGAAGACAGTAACGCTAAAATAAAGTAATCAAGCGGATATATTGGAATGTATGTCTAATATTTGGTCTATTGTTTTGTGAAGGTTGTGTGGAGTAGATTTTGGTTTTATTTTTAAAACACGTTTTAATGAAACTTTGAGCTTCACTGGGCCGAACATACTATTTTAGTAATCTCATTCATTCAGAGGATTCATCCTCTAGTCAAAATCGGTGGTTATTTTTGCCATGAAATATGGCACTTTAAAATTTTCAAAACTAATACTCATGAAGAAAAATTCTTCAAAAATCGCGATGAGAAGCGTTACGCGTGTTCAGTCTTTCCAAAGATTGTAAATAAACTTTGCTTATAAACGCAATATTTTCTTTAAAACCTTCAACAAGAAAATTAAATGCAGCTTCGTTAATATCTACCCTATATTAAATTAAACTACCTACCTAGATCTTATAGTTTGGCAGAACTTTCTAGGTTTTAAGCGTCGTGTAAGATTAATCCTAGTATTAATTCAATGTCAAACATTAACTTAAATAAGAGAGCGATAGCTAACGTGGCACCTTACATTTATCTGTGTCATTTTACTTGCAAATGTTATAAGTTGTACAAAGGTCTAAGGTTGCCTAAATTTAACATATTCACTGCTACAGCCAATATAGGCCCTGTAATCTAGTTATTACTAAATGACAAATACCATCACTTTCTTAGCTTGACACAACAGCAGTTCTAAAGTTAAAACCTTTTGCCACAATCTAAACATGCTTACGTTGTTAAACTTGCTTCATAGAACTTTTTTTAGCTTTACTAGTGACAATGGCAGTATGGACGTAGCAACAATTTTTCAAGTAACAACCAGCAGTTTTATAACATTTGCCAGTGATATGTCTATAGCACAAACGTTGCAAACACACATAAACATTTCGCTTGTGCTTACTAAGTAATGGGTTTTTGGAGGCTAAGTTACAGTCTGTCCAACTTTTTCATGTTTTTGCGTATTTTTTAAATGCCTACAATATTTTTACTGTATACATTAGTGATATGCCTTATAATACTAGAACGTAGAGTGTCTATAAGAAATCGAACGTGAAGCTAAGGCAATAATTATTTTTGTACTTCAATATGGCTTGTCATACAAATTGGCCCCGTTTTATTTGTCTCGCAAGGATGACACCACAATGGCAATTTACAATAGCATATTGATTCATTCAATCAAAAATTCATTTAAAAATTGTGGTCACTTCTATACATTACACATAAAAAGTCCACCAAATCGCCCTATACAGGCTTAATTAAATTAATAGCTTAAAAAAGTTGGTGCTGCTATATTACACGTGAATGTAGCTCTAGCCATACTAAAAAGAGGTTTCAGTACTACGACGACAGAGAGATATTAATTCTTATCTTCTTAAGATATTAATTTAAGTGTAAAAATATTAGCTGCAAATATTTTAAGGGGTGAATCAGTCTATGAAGCTAAACAACTTTCCCCAGGAACATACATCTAAATCCTGAACACACCTGAATCTCTTTAAGTCTAGAGTGAATAGGCATCTTCTGGACAAGCTCGCTCCACCGTAGATCCCATCTCTGCTCTAGGGTAAGATTGGGGTCAAGAGTAAACCCATCACAGATTAAAAAAAAAACATCTAAATATGGAAAATATTGGACCCCGACTTGGTTGGCTAGTACAATTTTTTTAGACCTATGTTCCTTGGTAAAAGTTGTTCAATTTCATGGACTGGTTCATCCCTTAAAATATTTACAGTTAATTCATTTTCACTTATAATATTTGGAGACATTAAGAGGCGTTGTTTAGGGCACCATACTTAACAATTTTCCCTATGGGAAAGGGAAACACGGTGTATAAAGCAGAAAAATACTACTGCCTTCTGTGTCGTCGTATGACTAATAAACATTGTGAAGTTGTATCGTTTTGCACTAGATGCGTTTATGTAAAGCGTTTGGATTTCAAGAAAGGAAATCATGTAAAAAACAGCATGGACAGAATTTTCTAAATGAAGTCTAAAGGGAAATTTGATACAACGACACAAAATACCTCTCAATGTGATTGATGGATTCTCGATAAAGTGCACTTACGTTACGAACTATAATTCGATTAAATAAAAAGGATCCTAAAATGGCAACATTATTTTTGGCCTCACTATCAAAATAAACGAGTGGGATGTCAACAATAATGTTGCCATTTCAGGATCCTTTTCTATACAGGGTGTAAGGTATGGTGTACAGAAAACTTTGCATGCATGATCAGACCATGAAACTGAAAAACTTTCTCTACAGAACCTACACTGGTAAACGAGAAATTAATCAACCTGTGTATGGGAACACAAAATTATTTCTTCGTTTCCCAACTTAGGCTCCAGTGTGTTATATTGATCATACTTGCATATTTTCGTTACACCGTCCCTTTCACCCCGTTCGATAAGCGTTCTCTTTTTAAACAGTAGCACACATTATCAAAAACCACACCGTACTTAAAGTATCTGTACCCACCTTAGCAGTCGTGTGACCGTTTGCAAAGTGCCACCCTGTTTGCCTCAGCTGCTCAGCGCGGAGTCGTCAATGAGCGGCAGCTTGGCCACCTCGAAGAAGATGGTGTGCGAGTACTTGTTGCGCACCGTGCTGATGGCGGACTTGGGCTTCTTGTGCAGGACGCCGTTCTGCGCGACGGCGAGCGGGAGGATGTCCGCCTGCGTGTAGCCTGGAAGAGAATAGGAATACTGGATTATGCTATCAATGTAGCACATTATTTTATATCGAAAGCGAAGTTTCAGATTGTTAGAGAATACGATGCAACAGAAATTTTCGTATAAAGCTAAGCCTATACGTTATAATGCCTACAGTTATCTTTTAATCTTAATCAGTTACCTTTTGCCGTGTGATGTCGGCTTCGAATAGCATCACCCCATTTCTTTCCCGTGGGTGTCGTAACAGGTGACTAATGGACTCGAGGGTTTCACGTGTATTACAACTTTTAAGCGACAGGCTGACAACCTGTCTCTATATTGATGTACAAATTATCTTAACCATGTGACTGCATTTTTGCAATCGTTAACACTGTCTACCCCGTAAGAGATAAAGGCGTGATATATGTATGTAGTTATCTTTTATTAAGAAATAGTAAAATACACACTTCGTATCACACAATTTTATTCCCACGGGTGTCGTAAGAGGCAACTAAGTGTCTTTCCACACGGGCGGATCTACTCTGCGATTTCTTGGCGTGCTCGTGCGAAAGGGCTCTTCCGTGGGTTTCATGTGCTATACAACTTTAGGCGACAGGCTGATAACCTGTCACTAGAGTAATTAGCTGGGTCTCCTTTGAACGAGCAGCCTCAGATGCTCACTGCCGCGCGCAGCCTGCGGCGCATTGCGCGGTCGGTGTGGACGTGTTTCGCCTGAGCAGCGCATGCTAAAATTCTTATGCTCGGGGGAAAAACCGTCCACACCGACCGCGCATTGCGCCGCATGCTGCGCGCGGCAGTGAGCATCTGAGGCTGCTCGTTCAATGGAGACCCAGCTATTTACGGATTATCTGAAGGGGCCAGGCGTATTTTTACGGCTATTAAACGCTTCGCTTACCCCGCAATATTGAGGCGTGATGTGTTTAAGGTGAGTTTACCTGTATAGTAGTGTAGCGTGGGCGTCCAGCTGCCGAGGGACTTCATCCTCAAGGCGAGGTAGAGCGCGGCGGCGGCCATCTTGCTGTCGGAGTGAGGCACCAGCGTGTACTCCAGCAGACATTGCTCCAGCACTTACCTGTATAGTAGTGTAGTGTGGGCGTCCAGCTGCCGAGGGACTTCATCCTCAAGGCGAGGTAGAGCGCGGCGGCGGCCATCTTGCTGTCGGAGTGAGGCACCAGCGTGTACTCCAGCAGACATTGCTCCAGCACTTACCTGTATAGTAGTGTAGTGTGGGCGTCCAGCTGCCGAGGGACTTCATCCTCAAGGCGAGGTAGAGCGCGGCGGCGGCCATCTTGCTGTCGGAGTGAGGCACCAGCGTGTACTCCAGCAGACATTGCTCCAGCACTTACCTGTATAGTAGTGTAGTGTGGGCGTCCAGCTGCCGAGGGACTTCATCCTCAAGGCGAGGTAGAGCGCGGCGGCGGCCATCTTGCTGTCGGAGTGAGGCACCAGCGTGTACTCCAGCAGACATTGCTCCAGCACTTACCTGTATAGTAGTGTAGTGTGGGCGTCCAGCTGCCGAGGGACTTCATCCTCAAGGCGAGGTAGAGCGCGGCGGCGGCCATCTTGCTGTCGGACTGAGGCACCAGCGTGTACTCCAGCAGACATTGCTCCAGCACTTACCTGTATAGTAGTGTAGTGTGGGCGTCCAGCTGCCGAGGGACTTCATCCTCAAGGCGAGGTAGAGCGCGGCGGCGGCCATCTTGCTGTCGGAGTGAGGCACCAGCGTGTACTCCAGCAGACATTGCTCCAGCACTTACCTGTATAGTAGTGTAGTGTGGGCGTCCAGCTGCCGAGGGACTTCATCCTCAAGGCGAGGTAGAGCGCGGCGGCGGCCATCTTGCTGTCGGAGTGAGGCACCAGCGTGTACTCCAGCAGACATTGCTCCAGCACTTACCTGTATGATAGTGTAGTGTGGGCGTCCAGCTGCCGAGGGACTTCATCCTCAAGGCGAGGTAGAGCGCGGCGGCGGCCATCTTGCTGTCGGAGTGAGGCACCAGCGTGTACTCCAGCAGACATTGCTCCAGCACTTACCTGTATAGTAGTGTAGTGTGGGCGTCCAGCTGCCGAGGGACTTCATCCTCAAGGCGAGGTAGAGCGCGGCGGCGGCCATCTTGCTGTCGGAGTGAGGCACCAGCGTGTACTCCAGCAGACATTGCTCCAGCACTTACCTGTATAGTAGTGTAGTGTGGGCGTCCAGCTGCCGAGGGACTTCATCCTCAAGGCGAGGTAGAGCGCGGCGGCGGCCATCTTGCTGTCGGACTGAGGCACCAGCGTGTACTCCAGCAGACATTGCTCCAGCACTTACCTGTATAGTAGTGTAGTGTGGGCGTCCAGCTGCCGAGGGACTTCATCCTCAAGGCGAGGTAGAGCGCGGCGGCGGCCATCTTGCTGTCGGAGTGAGGCACCAGCGTGTACTCCAGCAGACATTGCTCCAGCACTTACCTGTATAGTAGTGTAGTGTGGGCGTCCAGCTGCCGAGGGACTTCATCCTCAAGGCGAGGTAGAGCGCGGCGGCGGCCATCTTGCTGTCGGACTGAGGCACCAGCGTGTACTCCAGCAGACATTGCTCCAGCACTTACCTGTATAGTAGTGTAGTGTGGGCGTCCAGCTGCCGAGGGACTTCATCCTCAAGGCGAGGTAGAGCGCGGCGGCGGCCATCTTGCTGTCGGAGTGAGGCACCAGCGTGTACTCCAGCAGACATTGCTCCAGCACTTACCTGTATAGTAGTGTAGTGTGGGCGTCCAGCTGCCGAGGGACTTCATCCTCAAGGCGAGGTAGAGCGCGGCGGCGGCCATCTTGCTGTCGGAGTGAGGCACCAGCGTGTACTCCAGCAGACATTGCTCCAGCACTTACCTGTATGATAGTGTAGTGTGGGCGTCCAGCTGCCGAGGGACTTCATCCTCAAGGCGAGGTAGAGCGCGGCGGCGGCCATCTTGCTGTCGGAGTGAGGCACCAGCGTGTACTCCAGCAGACATTGCTCCAGCACTTACCTGTATAGTAGTGTAGTGTGGGCGTCCAGCTGCCGAGGGACTTCATCCTCAAGGCGAGGTAGAGCGCGGCGGCGGCCATCTTGCTGTCGGAGTGAGGCACCAGCGTGTACTCCAGCAGACATTGCTCCAGCACTTACCTGTATAGTAGTGTAGTGTGGGCGTCCAGCTGCCGAGGGACTTCATCCTCAAGGCGAGGTAGAGCGCGGCGGCGGCCATCTTGCTGTCGGACTGAGGCACCAGCGTGTACTCCAGCAGACATTGCTCCAGCACTTACCTGTATAGTAGTGTAGTGTGGGCGTCCAGCTGCCGAGGGACTTCATCCTCAAGGCGAGGTAGAGCGCGGCGGCGGCCATCTTGCTGTCGGAGTGAGGCACCAGCGTGTACTCCAGCAGACATTGCTCCAGCACTTACCTGTATAGTAGTGTAGTGTGGGCGTCCAGCTGCCGAGGGACTTCATCCTCAAGGCGAGGTAGAGCGCGGCGGCGGCCATCTTGCTGTCGGAGTGAGGCACCAGCGTGTACTCCAGCAGACATTGCTCCAGCACTTACCTGTATGATAGTGTAGTGTGGGCGTCCAGCTGCCGAGGGACTTCATCCTCAAGGCGAGGTAGAGCGCGGCGGCGGCCATCTTGCTGTCGGAGTGAGGCACCAGCGTGTACTCCAGCAGACATTGCTCCAGCACTTACCTGTATAGTAGTGTAGTGTGGGCGTCCAGCTGCCGAGGGACTTCATCCTCAAGGCGAGGTAGAGCGCGGCGGCGGCCATCTTGCTGTCGGAGTGAGGCACCAGCGTGTACTCCAGCAGACATTGCTCCAGCACTTACCTGTATAGTAGTGTAGTGTGGGCGTCCAGCTGCCGAGGGACTTCATCCTCAAGGCGAGGTAGAGCGCGGCGGCGGCCATCTTGCTGTCGGAGTGAGGCACCAGCGTGTACTCCAGCAGACATTGCTCCAGCACTTACCTGTATAGTAGTGTAGTGTGGGCGTCCAGCTGCCGAGGGACTTCATCCTCAAGGCGAGGTAGAGCGCGGCGGCGGCCATCTTGCTGTCGGACTGAGGCACCAGCGTGTACTCCAGCAGACATTGCTCCAGCACTTACCTGTATAGTAGTGTAGTGTGGGCGTCCAGCTGCCGAGGGACTTCATCCTCAAGGCGAGGTAGAGCGCGGCGGCGGCCATCTTGCTGTCGGAGTGAGGCACCAGCGTGTACTCCAGCAGACATTGCTCCAGCACTTACCTGTATGATAGTGTAGTGTGGGCGTCCAGCTGCCGAGGGACTTCATCCTCAAGGCGAGGTAGAGCGCGGCGGCGGCCATCTTGCTGTCGGAGTGAGGCACCAGCGTGTACTCCAGCAGACATTGCTCCAGCACTTACCTGTATAGTAGTGTAGTGTGGGCGTCCAGCTGCCGAGGGACTTCATCCTCAAGGCGAGGTAGAGCGCGGCGGCGGCCATCTTGCTGTCGGAGTGAGGCACCAGCGTGTACTCCAGCAGACATTGCTCCAGCACTTACCTGTATAGTAGTGTAGTGTGGGCGTCCAGCTGCCGAGGGACTTCATCCTCAAGGCGAGGTAGAGCGCGGCGGCGGCCATCTTGCTGTCGGACTGAGGCACCAGCGTGTACTCCAGCAGACATTGCTCCAGCACTTACCTGTATAGTAGTGTAGTGTGGGCGTCCAGCTGCCGAGGGACTTCATCCTCAAGGCGAGGTAGAGCGCGGCGGCGGCCATCTTGCTGTCGGAGTGAGGCACCAGCGTGTACTCCAGCAGACATTGCTCCAGCACTTACCTGTATGATAGTGTAGTGTGGGCGTCCAGCTGCCGAGGGACTTCATCCTCAAGGCGAGGTAGAGCGCGGCGGCGGCCATCTTGCTGTCGGAGTGAGGCACCAGCGTGTACTCCAGCAGACATTGCTCCAGCACTTACCTGTATAGTAGTGTAGTGTGGGCGTCCAGCTGCCGAGGGACTTCATCCTCAAGGCGAGGTAGAGCGCGGCGGCGGCCATCTTGCTGTCGGAGTGAGGCACCAGCGTGTACTCCAGCAGACATTGCTCCAGCACTTACCTGTATAGTAGTGTAGTGTGGGCGTCCAGCTGCCGAGGGACTTCATCCTCAAGGCGAGGTAGAGCGCGGCGGCGGCCATCTTGCTGTCGGAGTGAGGCACCAGCGTGTACTCCAGCAGACATTGCTCCAGCACTTACCTGTATAGTAGTGTAGTGTGGGCGTCCAGCTGCCGAGGGACTTCATCCTCAAGGCGAGGTAGAGCGCGGCGGCGGCCATCTTGCTGTCGGAGTGAGGCACCAGCGTGTACTCCAGCAGACATTGCTCCAGCACTTACCTGTATAGTAGTGTAGTGTGGGCGTCCAGCTGCCGAGGGACTTCATCCTCAAGGCGAGGTAGAGCGCGGCGGCGGCCATCTTGCTGTCGGAGTGAGGCACCAGCGTGTACTCCAGCAGACATTGCTCCAGCACTTACCTGTATAGTAGTGTAGTGTGGGCGTCCAGCTGCCGAGGGACTTCATCCTCAAGGCGAGGTAGAGCGCGGCGGCGGCCATCTTGCTGTCGGAGTGAGGCACCAGCGTGTACTCCAGCAGACATTGCTCTAGTACGAACCGCGCCAGGGTCAGAGTCGGCATCGACACTCGCGCGCACTGTGGAGAGACATCCATTATTGTTCATTGTTAAACCAAGTTTGTATTACGTACATAACAGATGGCGCAAACAAAGTCAGAGCAGCAAGCGCGAGGCGCGAGGTGCGGGATAGGGGGCGCGCGGGGCGCGCGGGGCGCGCGGGGCGCACGGGGAGATGAATTTATAGGTTGCAGCCACCTGCCACATGCCGCAAACTAATCGAAAACCTCTGAGGTGCGTGGTGTTGGTGTCTGGTGCCTTCTCTATGCGTGCTAATAAATGTGGGTGTGTTCTATTTACTAAACTGAACCAGGAACATGTTTAATTATATGAAAAAAATATTATTTAGATATCTCACATAAAATGTACCAGCTGACCGAGTCACTTTGTAAGGTTCAAATTTTTTGTCATATCTCGAGAAAATATTTCAAACGAAAATTGATCAGTTTTATGAGTAGATCTCACCCTGAAAATATTTGTAGGTACTTAATTAAATGCAACCTTATATAAAAAGATACAGTACTTACCCTGGCATATCGCCTAAGGAATCTGTAGGACAGCGGGATGCCGAGGTCGAAGTCAATAACATGTAATATATTCATCTCCATCTTGAGCAGTTGGCTGAGCGTGTAGGCGCCGTCGCAGATGTAGAGGAAGTCGTCCACAAGCGGAGGAATGCGCTCCTGGAAGATAGAAAGTGTCATGAGGTCAATCTTGCCATTTATCTACCACTAGCGGCCCGCCCAGTGACTGCGCCCGCCATAACTCATTTTCCCATGGGAATAAGATGTTTTCCTGCCAATTATTATACATGTAAACCTTCGTCTTCAAACACTATCTATTCAAAGAAAGTGCATCAAACTCTCTTGTGCAGTTTTAAAGATTTAAGCATACGTATACAGACACGAAAAGCGACTTTGCTATACAGGGTGTAAGAGACGGTGTAACGAAAACTTTGCAGGCGTGATCAGACCATGAAACTGAACAACTATTTGTATGCGTTATATGTTGGGAAACGTGAATTTTTTTTCGACTTCCCATACAAAATTCCCCAGCTCGCTGACTTTGTATGGGAACACGAAAAACATTTTTCTTTTCCCAACATAGCCCCCATACTAAAAGTTGTTCAGTTTCATGGTCTGATCACGCCTGCAAAATTTTCGTTACACCGTCTCTTACACCCTGTAGAGTATGTAGTGATGAGATGAGGCGCAGACCGCAGTGCTAGTGCTGCCTGCGACGCAGTTCCGCGATCGATTCTCGGTAGCGCACAAAGGTGTGTTACTTTCATTTTATGAATTAAATGAAAATAAGGAATTGAAAAAAATTACAAGCGTCGAACACATACAGCTTTGTGAATGTGTTCCCGGTCTCGGTTGCTGTCTGTGATTTGGTCCTAACACAACTACGTCAGAGGCCTGCTACTGTAGGCGGTTGAAACACTGACATCAGGGTTCATTGGGTTATTGGGCGGCCTGGTGTCCTGCACTGAAATGAGTGCGAATAGAACTCACATCGAATTTGGAGGAGATAAAGAGTGCAGCAGCGCCGAGCAACTGCAACTCTTCCTTCGTCAGCTGCTGCTCTTCCGGCTGCTTCTGCGACGACCTGCGAACACACACATCCGGTATTTGACAGGGTTATGTCTTAGGGGGTTATAAATACGAAAGTTATATTAGAAAAAGTACTGCCCAGGAAGACTACAATCCGCATCGCCGTTTTTTGAAATACTGAAGGTTAAGTTATTGTTTTGACGTAACGATGCGAGTTTAAAACCGCGTGTAATTAGCTGGGTCTCCATTGAACGAGCAGTCATGCTCAATAACAGTCCACACCGACCGCGCAATGCGCCGCATGCTGCGCGCGGCAGTGAGCATCAGAGGCCGCTCGTTCAATGGAGACCCAGCTATTCAATTATCTATAGTCTGTAAGTTTAGGTACTTATCTTTTTGTAAACAAACTTTGTATGAAACTGACAGCTCAGAAGTGTCACTTTCGTACAAAGTTTGTTTACAAAAAGATAAGTACCTAAACTTACAGACTATAGTGAAAAGTATTGATTGCGAATCTACTTAGAAATAAACCGTTTCGAGTTTGAGTTCATAAAATTTTTTTTGTCATCTCTCACCAAATTAGTTTTCTCTTGACTTCTCTAACCCATCATAATCTGAGCTGCAAGTATAATTCACAGTACAGGGTGTGAAAAAATTTGCTGCAAACATTTAAAGGGATGAATCAGCATATGAAACAAGTTTCCCTAAGGAACATAATTATGTCGAATAAGAAAAAGGTTTTGTACCTCCTATACAGTTGGTTCGCTTGGCTGCTACATTTTGTATGGGAGGTCCAAAAATTTCTTTCATATTTCGACCTATGTTTCTAGGGGAAAGTTGTTCAGTTCAATAGACTGGTTCACCCCTTAAAATATTTGCAGCTAATTTTTTTACACCCTGTATAATTACCTGGTCAAGAAGAGGTCCACAAGTTTGACAGCCAGGTAGAGCGTCTCATGGTTGAGCTCGAAGGACTCCTGGACTTCCACCATCCAGTCCACGAGCAGCGCGCGCATCCAGGCGGTGATGCCCTTCATGCGGACCAGGTAGTCGTCGATTGTGAACAGGCGCTGGAAGAAAGAAGGGGTTTATGGGGGAAAGCATAGAGTTCCTTTTAAAGGGCCTGTCCCTACATAAACGCTGACATACTGTATGTCAATACACATCACGCTTTTATCCCTTGCGGCAGAGCGCCAATGCTGTTAAAATACGGTACGCCATCGCTACATCTGTGTGAAAGGTGGTCTGGTGGTTGGAAGGTCTGTTTTAGATAATTCATGTATCACCATAGTGACAGCCTATCGCCTAAACATTTTAATAAACATGAAACCCTCGAGTTCCTTAGTCGCTTCTTTCGACACCCGCGGGAAAGAAATAGGGTGATGCTATTCTAAGGCGGCATTAGACGACTGCCGGTGATTTACGAAAACCTAAGTTCTTATGCGGCAGGTAGGATAAGAACTTGCGATTAACACTGTCGGAGCTCTTATTAAATAGTTAGAAGCAACATTCTAACCCGTACATTCTTATATAAACAAAAAGCTTGTGAACTAAGCTGACCTACTTCAAAATGATTAAGATGCGTAATTAGGTCACGGTCAAAATTATAAACTGAAACTGATTATAAAGAAGTCGTCATTTTAACTTGTTGCATGCAAACCTCGTAATAATCAAAGAATGAAAGTGATAATAAAGTGGGAGTTGTGAGTTTTAATTATAATGGCGGTGTTTGCCGTGAGAAAAAATAAAATCATAGGTGTACGCATTTTGAAATTCGTATTTTTCTTTATTCAACGTAACTTTTCGTAAGGCTCGCGGCATAAAATCTAAGATGTCGAGGACCACGGCCACCTATATTTTTATGCTTTGGATGACGTCCCTCATACCTACTTCATTTGCTATTATAATATGAAATGTTTCTAACACTAATTTATTTATTTCATTTTTTGCTCGATCCATGTCGTCCAGACCTATTACAACTTGCATCTGCTGCTGCGAGGGTCTACAGCATTTGCGTTGTCCACTTATCACCATTAACACTCTTGAGATGTCCACAGTCGACAAACTGAGTTTGTAGGTATGCCTGTGATGCTACGGTCGTTATCGCCACGTCTGACAAATGTTCGATGGTCGTTTCAAATACGTGGCGTATCACTATAGTGATAGGTTGTCAGCCTGTTGCCTAAAATTGCAGTACACATGAAACTCTCGAGTCTCTAAGTCGACTTTACGACACCCACGGGAAAGAAATGTGGATGCTATTCTTAGGCCGTGATGTTTAAACCTGAAGAAATTCGCCTCTTACCTCTCTCCCCTTCAAGTAGTTGAAGATGTCCATGGCGTAGTGCGACACCTGCAGCGGGTCGCTCCAGTTCTCCTTGTCGAAGTCGGCGACGCCGCGCGGCGCCACGTGCGGGCTTTCAGTCTCGTCGTCCAGGGACTTGTTGATCGTGTCGTCTAGATTCACTTTGTCCAGTTTTTCGCTGATGGCTTTCTCTTCTTTTGTCGCGTCGGCTGGGCTTCTGTTTGGGAATATGTATGTGTAGAAAGATTGATACTATCTAAATGCCATTGGTATTTTACAAAATGAAGGGAATCGAAGGAGTTTGAAGAATTGCAAAGAGTCATGTTATAGATAATTAGGATGTTTTTCTTCTACAAGCTTTTGAAACTAGAAAAATAATATGGAGCGGAGCAGGCACATACGTAGTCGGTCCCAAAGTTCTGTCACTGGCATATTATTTTTGAATTTAGAACACGAATTTGGAAAAGTTTTATTGCATTCCGTTTTTGAATGTTTGACAATTATTTTAAAACAATAAATGATCATTTGGCGCGATTTTTCACGATGGAGTGGACTTTGAAAGAAAACCGAATAGCAGTTTTGACGTTGCATCGCTGTGGGCACTCGCCGAGTACCATTTTCAAGTTGCTCAAAAAATTGAAAATAACGCTTAGGTTTGTGTATCGTACTATGAGTAGGTACACTGAAGTCTCTAGTGTTGAGGACAAGAAAAGAACTGGCCGGCCTCGCTCCGCAAGAACACCAGCAGTGATCAAAGCGATCGAGCCGCGCTTACGAAGAAATCCTGTCCGAAAACAGAAACTTATGGCTTTGCAGATGAAGGTTAGTAGAAAAACAGTGAAAAAGGTTTTAAACGAAGACCTTAAGCTGCGAGCATACAAAAAAAGAGTGGGCACTTACTTAATGCCCGTTTAAAACAAATCAGACTCAAAAGATCCCGGGTGTTGTTAAAACGGTACGCGAAAAACCGGCACCGCGATATACTTTTTACAGAACAAAAAATTTTTGATATAGAAGAAAAGTATAATAAACAAAACGATAGAGTGTACGCTACCAGCTCTGAAGAAGCAGGAAACAAAGTTCCGCGGGTGCAACATGGGCATCATCCCTCTTCAGTCATGGTCTGTTTAGGAGTCTCCTACTATGGGCCAACTGAGGTCCATTTTTGCGAAAAGGGGGTCAAAACCAGTGCAAAAGTGTACCAAGAGACGGTTTTGGATCGGTACGTTAAAGACCTGCCCAACACACTATTTTCAGGACATCACTTTGTGTTCCAGCAGGATTCTGCGCCCGCTCACAAAGCCAAGACCACTCAAGCCTGGTTTGAACGTCAAAACATTGAGTTTATAAGACACGAAGATTGGCCTTCCTCCAGTCCGGACCTTAATCCTCTGGACTATAAAATTTGGCAGGTCTTAGAAAGCAAGGTCTGTGCTAAGCCCCATAAAAATTTGGAGAGCCTGAAGTCAGCCATAGTTAAAGCAGTCGCTGAAATCGACATGGATATGGTGCGTGCTGCGATAGACGACTGGCCGCCGCGGTTGATGGCCGTTATTAAAAGCAAGGGAGGTCATTTCGAATAGTTTTATGTTATTTTGATTCTTCGATAATTGTATTTTTAATTGATATATAAATTTTTAAAAACGGATTGGTACTTTTTATTTTATCAGTATTTTCATATATGACAGAACTTTGGGACCGACTACGTAGAACCTTGGAAAGGAAATAGATATAAGAAATTATAGACTTAGTTTTCAAATGTTAGCAAAGGTTTGTTTGTCAACAATAATTATCTATTTACAATAATAAGGACGAAAATAACCATAATTGTTTTCAGTTCAGCAAAGTTGATTAATTGATAATAAATAGATAATAATGCCAATTATAAAACTTGAACCTACTGGTTGTAAGTATGTTGAAATCTGTTTGTTTTACTTGCAAATCTGTACAACACCTAGCCTTAGCAGCTTGGCACATTTGCAACTTTTGTTTCTAGCAATATTTTAATAGTTCAAGTTGTAAGTTTCAAGCTAGGTCACCTATTTGATGTCTTTCTCATCTATTAAAAATTATGTTTAGAATGTGGCCTGCAACAAGATACAATGTGGCTTATACTTACATGTTTTCCAAAGCAGTCGTATAGAGGGAGGGGTCACCAGAAACATCACTCTTTCCAGACTTAGCTGACCCATTGGTTGTGTTACTGCTGTTCTCCTTCCCTTCCTTAGATCTTCTTTCAATGTTCTTTAGAATACCGTTGGTAGCTCTAGTTGAGATGGTCTTAGGCGGGTCTTTAGCGAAGTGCTTTTGGACGGATTCTATAGCGTTTGTGGCAACTCTTTGTAGAGTTTTTGCTCTGGATGTCTTTCCGTTTATTGTGGTCTGGTGTTTGATGCTCTAAAATGGATAGTGTGATGAAGAGGCAAGTATCTAATACATGGTTGTCTAAGAAACAAAAGTGACTGGGGTACATAATGTATTAATGCACTCAATTCTGAGATCAATCTCGAGAGTGATTTTGACAAATGTCAGTCTATACTATCAGCATCTCAAAGTCGCACTCAAGATCAAATTTCAGAGTTGAGTGTTGATTTATAATTATGGGCGTAAGGCACGAAAGAGGGGAGGCTTTGCCTAGCAGTGGGACATTGAACAGGCTATATAAAAAAAGTAAAATAAATACAATGGACAAAATCTTTGCCCACACAAAATAAAACAAAGGACTGATAAAAATGTATTCAAACAGCTGATGAATGAGATACAAAAATATTTATTGGCAAAATAGGTAATATAGCTGAAGAGTGGTACACATTGACACCCATTATAGGATATGCTATTAGTATCTTCTCTTGGGATAGGGTATTGTGGGGTATAAGATTATTTTATACCTACATTCATAGTAAGTATTGTAAGGCATTAGAAGTCTTTAACCAACATTGTAAAATAAAAGTTTTTAAAACTATCATTTGACAAGTCTACCTGAGTAAAGAGCAGCCTGTATAAAAAATGGTCAAGGGTGAGTAATGTTTTTAATTTCTTATGCACCCCTATTGCCCCTTACTAAGAATAGCTCAGGTAGGAAGCCCAAGATTATCCATCAAGCCTTGAGGACTAGAAATTATTGCAAATAAAGAAATTGAATTAAATTTTATTTATAAAATATATTTTAGAGATTTTTAACTGAAGCCAATTTTGCAAATTATTTGCTGTTTATTTGACTTTATATTTTCTTCAGGCAAGGTAGAATAGTATTTGTAACAATTAATCATTCTTTGATATGTGCTGAAAGTCATTGGTGTAATGCCTCTTCTAGTCGAAATATATGGAAATACATTGATGGACATAAACTTGCGAGGAAACAGTTTTGGGACACATAACTTTATTACGGACGGATAGTTCATTGACCTCTGCCACCTGGGGAATGAACTCTTGTTTTGTAACCCAGGATTTTTTGAATCGCATGTTTAGCTATAAATGTAGGAAAGAGGGTGTGACGCGATTTTCCTGAGTAAACTACCAAAATGTGTACCCACATATTTATAGACAAAAAAGAATGAAAGTAACCTTTACTGTTGGCAGCATTTTGGTCTCCACCGTGACTTTTTTAGCAGGCATAACTTTGTCCTTGTCATGGGGTGCTGTGGATTTGTTGATAGCGTTGGTGATGTCCCCAAAAGCCGCTCGTTTCGCCATGACATCTTTCAGGGGGCTGTCGGCTTTCCTCTTGTTCGGCACCTTGAGGTTGTCTTTCACTGTCTTCAGAGTAGCATGCTGCTTACTCCTCGTCGAGATCCCGTGGGTGAGAATACCGTTCAGGTTCTCATTGACGCCGATCGGCTTCACGGCCAACCGAGTTGGCGCCATTGTCACTACTGAAATTATTATTACTATCACGTGGAATATTTATCGTGGCATTTACAATAATAATCTAGGATTACAATGTTAGAAACTACAGGAAATAACGCATAAATGTAAACAAGCGTTTCAAAAACGTCTCGTCTAACGACTAAAAATGGAGGCAAAACAAGCGAACGTCTCCTGCTTGACGAGACAGCGTCAAACATTTTCTAATGATCAATGAATACTCACATTATCTAGGCGGCGGTGGCCGTTTTGATAAATATCCTCTATTATTTCACTAGTTGCACGTCCCGGTAAATAATTATTCAATGTAAATTGCACAAAAATTAATAATAATTCAACTCAACACCGGACTGATGAACTGTCTTCAAAAACCGTTGAACTAAATTTCTATTGGTTGCTGCATCGACCAATCACTGCAAAGCATAAAAAAGTACGTTCCAATTCACGTTAATTTCTGAGATAAAAATGATCATAAATTTATTTTCTGATAAAATGTTTCTCAAAAACACATCATATTTACTAAATTTGACTATTCTCAATGCATTAAGTTTACTGCGATGTGATTCACTATTGTATGTGAAGCAAAAAAATCTTTACAAAAAAATGTCTGCGTGAAATGAATAAAACTAGATCCACGTTCCATACCACGCAAAACAGTCTGATTATACTAACGTGCACACAGCGTAGAACGGAACAGGTGCGTATTGTGCGTTTAGTTGGCATAAATTATGCTACGCTTACTCTGTACATAAGAGTGAATAGATACAACTCTATAGAGCGCTTATCCTTTCTAATATAAAAACATTGCTTGTTGTCTGTCAAAGTGTGCTTGAGAATGACGTGATTTGATAAAAGATAACAATGAAAATAATTGCGAATTAATAATTCTTACGCTATTATCTTCAAAAATTTCGTAGTGATAAAGCTTGTGCCTACTGTGCTACTTAATATTAGCACATTTCTGTCAAAATGTTAGGAGGGGTAAGGTTAAAGGTGGCCTTCACTCATGAAAGGTCTTGTTTTGCTTATATCAGCTCTAAATTAAGCACAAACAATGAACAGGTAAGAGAAAATTAATTGTAATAATGCTCTTTGTCAAAATATTCCTTTACTACATAGATTTACGGCTAATTATGATGATTTTCTTTAAGTTTTTGTAGGTTAAGTTAATCTTGTTTGTGACTCAAGAAAAGTAGTTTTTAGCATTTAATTCATTTTAAAACCCTAATGTTAATATGATGTAAAAATCATATGGTAAAGTACACTTACGGGGTATAAAACTTAAAAATATTCATAAGTCAGCCTTCCAACTCTACAGTAAATTTAAATTTTAGCTGATATAGCTGTCAGCAACTAAGTAGTGACTATTGTCTTAAATATTCTTGCAGAACCAATGCGTCCAAGTGTTGTACAAAGATAAGCATATCCTACTATGGGCCGTGTTCAACACAAACACTCCGGAAGGACAGATAGCTCTAAACCCTACATACAGTAAGCTACTAGGGTTGGATGAAGGTGCAGAGCTGTTTGTGTCCCCTTATGGGGATATCAAGGTGCTGGAAGAACTGTATGTGGATACTGACAGTCCAGATGACCAGGAGATACTGGTAAGATTATAATTTATTTAACAATATGTTGTACACAAGTAAATTCATAAACACAGATCATAAGAAGAAATGGCATAGTAATGATTGTTGCTTGTTCGGACTTATGAATATTATGGTTACCTACGTAATAATAGTGCAATGTTTACACATTTTTTTTTGGTCACAGTTCTAGTTACTCTAAAGTAAAATAAAACACATTTTAGTTGGCATAATTACTTATTTTACTCACTACATGGTCAATAATGAAGTCAGAGTCCAATAGTTTTAAGTTGATGTTTACAAATTAATCAAACCAATGTGAAGATAGCGGTTCTATAGTCCAAATACAAGAGATAATAATAAAAGAATTAAGATAACAATTAATATTAATGAATTTTGTAGTATGATTCCAGCTCTCAGCTTACTTACTATTATTATCATTACATTAGAAACACAACTTAGGTTTTATGGGCAGTTGTGTATTAAAAATAATTTAGGAATTTTTCACAGACATAAATTAATTTCATCACATCTTTCCTTATTACTTACTGATTTTGGTATTTTCCAGGAACACAATGCAGAGCTGCTACAGCTACGAATTCTAGATCAACTAAGACTAGTAGTGGCTCACCAGAAAGCTGTAGTCTGGATATCTACCTCCCTGCCAATCATATTCACTCCAAAACAGACCGGAATACTAGTCAACCATAGTAGAATTGTTGTCAAAGTAGATGCCTTTAATGACATAAAAGGTAGCCTTACAAAACCTGTAGAAACACCCACTGAAAAAGAAAGAAAATTTAATAATATTGGAATCATAAACAATGGAATGCTCAGGCCTTATCTTAACATGCCTAAAAAGCTTGTAGTAAGAGCTATACCAATAGATAGTGACGGTAAAAGGAATCTTATACATCCTTACACAGTGTTTTTACATGAAGACTTACTTGGAGAACACAAAGAGTCTGCAACAGTCTTGGCTACAATGAAATCTATACCATCAATTATTCAAAATGGTGAAGAGGGTAACACAGAACATAATACAAATCAAATCAATTACTTCTGTGTAGAAATAAATGCAATTAATAGTGTAGTGTACAGAAGCTTATGCAAAGAAGTATACAACAGAAATATACCTACAATTTTAATAACGAAGTCCTTAAATCATATCATCAATATAGAACTTGGGTCTAAACTGATGTTAACAATCATTGGGGACAATGTCGAACAACCAGAACACATAGATATCATAACTTATTCAGACCATTTGCAATCAGAAATGGAGGTTATAGAAAAATTCAAGAACTGTGTCGTAGAAAACACACATTCCGGTAAAAAGTTCCTTATTAACCATGACATGGTAAAGCAAAACTTGCAAATAAGTTACGGTTTTTTACAATTCAAACTAAAGCCTGAGAGGTTAAAATATACCTTGCTAAATTCTGAGTCTTTCAGGCATTGTACTATAGCTGCAAAATGTTTGGCAGATACAGATTTTGAGTTCGTTAAATCAGGAATATCTAATATAGAGTATGATTATAAGAATTACTGTAGGTCAATGAAATCTGTGGAGTCTTTAGTTCAGAAGGTTATGTCGCACTTGTATTTTGAAATACACAGAGAGGCCACTTTCAAAGGAGTATCGGAAATCAAAAGTAATGTTTTAGTTACTGGTAAGTTCTATTTTATTATTCTTGTATTATTATTAATTATGAAATTTCCATGTTTTAAGTAGCCGTACCCGTAGTTATGAACAAACGGCTCTCAAATCTGTGATAGACCTTGGACTTGGAAGTAATATTGAGACATCTGCTGACATTTGTTTATATAACTCTGTAGATCAATCTCAGAGTTGAGAACAATTTATAAATTAAATTAAAAGCTCTGTAGAGAAAAATCTGGTACCTCTGCTTATATTGCAGTCGGATACTATCTTGAACGGAACGCCACATCAGTCCTCCAAGTCTCTTTCCATAGAAATGAAATAACTTGAAAACTAATCAAGCCATTTCTTTTTTCACAGGTCTGAGTGGCACAGGCAAATCCTCATTCTGCCACATAATCCAAAAGGAATTAACCGTCTGGTCCCACCTCCTACACTGCCGATCTCTCAAAGGACGTAAGGACGTAGCCGAGGCCATTGGAAAAGCGATCTTAATGTGCCAGGAACGTAGTCCAAGTGTCTTGATCTGTGATGATATAGATAGTCTTGTGCCTGCTGAAATGGAGGGGACTTCGCCTCAAGACATAGGTTATTATCAAAGGTGAATTTTTATTTAATTTTGAATTAACTAATTAACACAGTCAAAATGATTACAATCCCTAATGTAAAAATTAGAATATTTCACAAATAACCTTAAACTTAACTACCTTGGCTCCGAAAGTACAATATTTCTTTATTGGATACACTGTCGGGGCTCATAAATTATTCTATAAGACCTTAATGTACATACACATATGTGTAATGTGGTGATACACAATCAATTTATTACCCCCATTATTACCAACAAACAAACACCCATTAGGTCATCTCACAAAAAGATTATGACTATTTGAGTATATACTGGAAAATATCTTCTCATTCTGTTTTTTTTTTTATGTTGGACTCTTTAATTTTAGCCCCGGGGCTATCAAATCTACGCCGGTCGGCCTCATTCTGAATGTCAAGCAAGAGATATTGTGATAATATGAATGAGAAATGATTGATTTGACCGACTGATCAATTATACATAATCGACACACGCTTTCTACACATATTTAATATATAAAATAGAATACTGTGTACAAAAAACATTGTTTTTATTCTGTTTCAGATTAGCAACAGTAATAAAACACCTCCTACAGACGTGCACCGGCGTCTGTGTTCTGATGACGTCAC
Source organism: Keiferia lycopersicella (assembly GCA_029255805.1). Taxonomy (NCBI): domain Eukaryota; kingdom Metazoa; phylum Arthropoda; class Insecta; order Lepidoptera; family Gelechiidae; genus Keiferia; species Keiferia lycopersicella. The sequence continues at coordinate 18,930,451 of JARACZ010000003.1, forward strand.
TCAGCATGAAGGCGCTGCATCCGGTGTTGCGACAGTTCAGCGGAAAACCGCTGTTTACGGCGCATTTCGATCTGCCAGAACTTGAACAAGTTAGTAACAGTATACATACCTACTCAGATGACATGGAGATGGCAGGGTCTAACTTCAAGGTCTTCAGGGTCTTAGGTCCACTGCTGGGTTCTTCCTCCCCCATTTGGAGGGTACGGCATGGCGTAAACGGACGTAAGAGAAAGGTCATATTCGCCACGACTGTTCAGAATTCTTGTGTTAACTAACTATAAAGTCAATGTTGGGTGATACTGTATAGAAATACCGGTATATTTTTTTTACAATTTTTTATTCCGTTTCAGGACGAACGAGCAGAACTATTCAAACACCTTCTAAACGACAAAATCCTTAATGAGTTCGAAGTGGAAGATGATGACGTCATCAAAATGGCGATGGACACCGCTGGGCATAACGTGCGGGATGTCACAGACTATTTGAACAAGAAAATATTTAAAGCTGTAAAGAAAAAAAGTGAGTTCCGTTTTGAAAACAGCTTGACTTCATTTCATAGGGAAGTTGAAATAGACATGTCTAAACAAAACAACAGCTCCAAAATAAAACTATATGGAATGAAAATTATGGATTTGTTCAAGGAAATGTAACACTGGTAAAATTACAAAATACAGAAATAGCAGAATGTTATAATGCTAAATTATAATACTTATCAAAAAATACTTTAAAATATCTGGGCCAAATTAACGAGTGAACCAGCTATTCAAATATTTGCATCTAACTGTTTTACGTCTCTTAATGTACTGCCTACCCCTTTAATACATACTTAGGCATTTTTTTACTTCCATAGAAGCGCACCCAGACGATCCGAAACCTAGGCTAGTTGAAGGTATTACAAAAGACTTGGAAAAAGCTAACGAGTTTCATATCTGGGGTCCCGTCGGCGGCTTAGAGGAGGTCAAACAGGAACTTACTGAGTGCATATTCTGGCCTATCATGGTAAGATATTATAACTACATAATATGAAAAAAAAAGAAAATACCTATTGCACCCTTGGCTAACATTAGGGACCATGGAATATCATTCCATCGTTTTACCAAGTAAACTATTGGACGGATTATCATAATACGAATGATAATTAAAAGAATATTCCAAAAATACACTGGGAACATCTTAAGACAGATCTATTTTTGTACAGTAAAAAAATGTTTAGGGTATGTGGACTGATGTTTACAATTTAACACCTAGCATAAATGCAATTGTTTAACCATTTCTTTCTCTTCCAGTACCCAGCACTATTCCCGTCTCAGTCTTGCGGCATCTTACTCTACGGCCCTCCCGGTACCGGCAAGTCACACATCGGGTCCTGTTTAGCTAAACTAACTAATATGAACCTTATAGCCGTGAAAGGGCCAGAACTATTGTCAAAATATATTGGACAGAGCGAGAAAGCTGTCAGGGATATCTTTGACAAGTTAGTACAGAGTTTTCTAAATGTTTTATTTATTTCTACATTGGTTTCTGTCTAGCCAAACTGGCCAATATGAACCTTATAGCCGTGAAAGGGCCAGAACTATTGTCGAAATACATTGTAAAGAGCGAGAAAGCTATGAGAGATATTTTGGACAAGTTAGTACAAAGTTTTCTACATATTTCGTAGTATTTTTGACAAGCTCTATTAAAGATAATCTTTAGCAAGTTAGTATAAAATGTTTGGTTAGATAGTAATACTAGATTATGTTTCTTATTCCCTGTGTTGATTGTAACTAATTCTTATGTCTACAGGGCGGATATGAAACGACCATGTATCCTGTTTTTTGATGAGTTCGACAGTCTTGCGCCAAAGTAAGTTGATATTATACAATCACCTTATTTTTAAGTAATTTATTTTTGTATAAAAAGACGAAGAGCGTGCATGAAAAGACTGATGAATGTAGAAGGAGCGAAAGAAGTATGCCAGGATCGTAGCAAGTGGAAGGAAATAGTCTCTGCCTACCTCAACGGGAAAGAGGCCTGATCATATCATCATCATAAGATGATGATATGATTCTTTTTGTATATGAAATTTTATAAAACCTATCATTTTGCAGGCGAGGTCACGACTCTACCGGTGTAACAGACCGAGTAGTAAACCAACTATTAGCTAGGATGGATGGAGCCGAGGGGGGCGCGAGGGGTCCAGTTGTAGCGGCCACTTCTAGGCCGGACCTCGTAGATCCAGCCTTACTTAGACCCGGGAGGTTGCAGCGGCATATCTACTGCGCGCCGCCCGACCAGGTAGGTAGACCCTTGGCTGCACTCTGTGACTAAGAGAGGAGAAGTTTTCAGGGATGGACGGAGCATGAAAGACGAAGTCGAAATATGCCGCTGGGCCAGGTAGATAGACACTTGGATTCTCTCAGTTTGTTAGGTACCGAAGGTCTTCTAGAATGGAATTAGTAGATAACAACATAACATAGCAAAATTCTTTATTACACAAAATTGGAACAACATGTAGAAAATTCAAACAAAGGAAAAAGTTAGTAGATTTAGCCGGTCGGGAGGTTGCAGGCCGTCCGACCAGATATGAAGACACTTTGACCCTCTCAGTTTATTAGACAGGAGAGGTCTTAAAGATATTAATAAGCTCGACATAATTGTGTGAAAACTCGTATTTTTGTTATTTATTAAAAGTCATTAAATTTAATGGTCTGATCATGCCTACAAAGTTTTCTGTATACCGGCTCTTACAATCAGTATTTTTTTTACTTTTACTAAACTACCGTCATTTGTCCACAGCACGGGCGCTACGAAGTCCTTAACACCCTGAGCTCCAGTGTACTGATGGATGAAGGAGTAGACCTTCACCAAGTGGCTGACCAGACCGAAGGGTTCTCCCCAGCAGACTTGAAGTCCTTGCTGGTTACAGCACAGCTCACCAGGCTTGAAAAACAATTGGTAAGTTCCCGTTAAACTTATAAGAATGCTGTAATCAATTGAGCAATCACATTACAACTTGGAATACACAATACATGGAACACTACAACTTAACTTGGAATACACAATACACGGAACATTACAACTTGGGCCTTTTCAAGGCAAGAGTGAATAGGCATTATCTAGGCAAGTATGTTCCATCGTCGTCTGCATCGCCACTTACCATCAGGTGAGATAGTAGACAAATGCGGGCTATTTTATTTAAAAAATAAAACATTCAAGATTGTAAGATTCGAAAGCTTTTACAAGTAGTTTCACAATGAATACTTTTAGAATGCCAAATACAATTTTACATATCTCATGCTCTGAAAGTAGGTCATTACTGACAAAAAACACAACCTGTAAGTTCAACTTACAGGCGAGGTTTTAAAACTAAGCCTGTAAGTAATTTTAAATATGGAACTAGAAAAAGAACCAATAGAATCGCGGCAATTAAAAAGTTAAAATCAATTTCTTATACGATTTTAAATTTCGAACTGGCCACTACGAATTGTCTTGCTTGAACGCAGGAATTATATTTTTAATCTGTATTTTTATAACCTCAATAAATGAGTTTGTCGAATTATTACTCAATATCTGGGGGCACGGCAGTGCCCCCGCCAAGTCGAGCTAGAAAGCAGCACAGCCGTACCATCCTTTTCTCGAAGCGGTTCAGGCCATTTTCAACACCTTATAACTTTCTTGTGGATAAAACAAAAGACTTGAAACTTCAGGAATCAATCAAAAGCCCTGTAGATACGGTATATTTCAAATTTCGTTCACTTTGAACCAGTGGTTTAGGAATTATAGCTAGTCAAAGTTCTTAATTTTGTCACTGACTCACTCACTGACCGATCATCAAAATTCTAAGGCACTTCTAGCAGACATAGAGACTTCTAATTTGGAATATAATTTGGGTTTAGTGTATAAATCAAGGAAAAACTTAAAAATCTATCAATTTCAATTTCAATTTCATTTCATTTATTTCATTAAATTATAGTTTACAGCATAAACCAAAGCACTATAACATTAAATTCGTATACATTACATTTGGAACAAATTAGTAAATAAATTATATACGTATAGATTTAGTAATTAGTATACAAATTAGTATATAAATTAATTTTATAACTTATTCAGAAATTCGATAGCAATATTTTTAAATTCTACATGGCTTGAACCAAAAAGGTCGGCATTGTGTTGGTTCAAAAGTAGTGAATTGAGGACGGCGACAGCCCGCACCGTCGGTGCATACCTCCCGCGCACGGTGTGCGTGGACGGGCCCGCCAGCAGCGCGCGGCGATAGCGCGGGTTGGCTGCCCCGCCACCGCGCTTGTAAGTTGGAGGTACACTCAGCCCTACACGCTCCCTCACATTTACATCAATGCAGTTTTCTAGATAAACCGATAGCATAAATAACTTTGTAATTCCATAGAAATGTACTGTTTACCAAGTTATATTTTGCTGTCGCTCCTAAAATACTTTGTTTTGGTCCAGCAAAATAATCACAGATGTCGCTGTTAGTTTCTAAAACACGCTATCGCTATTTTAATGTCCATCGCGAACAGTTTCCAATATGTATAGCCTATGCTATAACTATACATAAAAGTCAAGGCCTCAGTCTGAATAATGCGCCGATGGATATAGGTTCAGCTGTATTTACATCTGGTCAAGCTTATGTAGCACTATCAAGAGTAACAAGTCTGGGCGGCTTACATTTTATAAACATAGACTTTGGAAATATTAAAGCGCAAGAATCTGCAATTTGTGAATACAATAGACTAAGAAGCATTTACCGTCCAGACTTGACAAAAATCATTACTACAAAGATTCCGAGAAAACCACATAAAGATAGAGAGTGGGCTATGAGAAAAACCGTGGCTGTGGCTCAAGAAATAGAGCCGCAAAAGAAAAAAAGGAAGACTACCTACAAAAAGTAATGAGATCCCCTCAAAAACATTAATATATAAAAAATTCCAAGTCTCGCTTCTGAGCTGTTCAACCGTAAAAAGGTATGAGATCCATTTGAAACCAAGTCGGCTATCGATTTGTTCATTCCCCACTTAAGAGATCTATCTTAATTAATTACGTAATTAGTTAATAAGCATTATTTTATAGTGACCATATCAATATTTTCAATATATTTTAATGTTTACAATAAATTGAATGACTTGGCAATCGCACTGAATGTATTAATTTTAATATGTATTACACGTTAACCTTCTGTTCTAGTGCGATGGCTAAGTCATTCAATTTATTGTAAACATTAAAATATATTGAAAATATTGATATGGTCACTATAAAATATGCTTATTAACTAATTACGTAATTAATTAAGATAGATCTCTTAAGTGGGGAATGAACAAATCGATAGCCGACTTGGTTTCAAATGGATCTCATACCTTTTTACGGTTGAACAGCTCAGTAGCGAGACTTGGAATTTTTTATATATTAATGTTTTTGAGGGGATCACAATAACAAAAGCAAAAATGACTAATATCCCTACGATCAAAAAAATGTCTACTTTATGTTAGGATACTTTTCTTTCATATTAATTCAATATTTTTCAATCATAGAAAAAAAAGTTTCGTGGTGCAATTTGAATACCAGACGATACAGTCATCATTTATGGGTCGTTTTTTGTATTTATCACTTTATTTTACTCACTTTTCATTCGATATGTAAAGCAGTATACGTACCACGGATGTAACATCAATAACAACCTCGGAAAGGTACCGCCCTCGCTCCGCTCGGGCGTTAAAAAACCTCGGTTGTTATTGATAGGTTACATACCTCAGTACGTAATCTACTATTAACTAAATCAATGAATTAGTCATTGTAAGACACAATTTTCTCCTTTTCATAAAATAATTATGTATGTGAATTATGTATAAACGCGGCTACGAATATGTTTATACAGGATGTTCTTCTTCTTCTTTTCGTGTGGGACACCGAATCGTCAAACGACCCGATGAACCCTAGTGTCAGAATTTTTCAACCGCCTTCTACAAGTAGCAGGCTTCTGACATGGTTGTGTAACGACCGCCGTCTAAGTGATCATAGACAGCAACCGGGACCTACGGCTTAACGTGCCATCCGAAACACGGAACCATCTTACTTACGGACAATCGGGTAGTTCAGCCCGCAATGTCCTAACCAGACTGGGAACAAATTCACAAAGAGATAAATATCAACTTTGTGAGTGACCCACCGAGAATCGAACCCGGGACCTTCTGCGTCAAAGGCAGTCGCACTACCACTGCGCCACATCGGTCGTATTTTACAGTAAAATATTATTATACTAAAACTTTCTATTACATTGTTTTTACCAGGATTACAGTGAAGATAAATCTATGGAATCAGTAGTAGTTTACAAAGAAGACATTGAAAGTGCCTTAGCAGAAACCAAACCATCTCTCTCCAAGGATCAAAGACTATTCTACGATATGATGTGAGTATGATTAACCTTAACCTTAAGAGGATCGTGCAGCTGTAAATTTTCATACAAAAAGCGTTAACATTTTTATCATATATACCGGCAACCAATTGTTTTGATTTTTAGGTATTTTATTTAAATTCACAAAAACTAGGTTTATACGTTTTTATTTTTTTGATATATATTATAGTTTTAGAAATAATGAGGCACAAAAGTACACTTTTTTGATGCTGAAAAATCTTCAAGTTTGAGTGAGGTTACTTACAAAACTGTACAATATTTGGTCAAAAACGAAACGTTTAAACCTAGTTTAGTTTATACCTAAGCGATCAAGACGATAATTATAGAATTTGCTTAAAATTACGCCCGTACCCCGATTTTACTCTGTTTTCGAGGCGATTTCACAGGAAGCCTGCTACCTGTCTCGACGAGACAGCACATACAATTTGAAAAACGCATTTCGCGCGCGCCATGTCTGTGAATGATCGTCTTAACAGCCACAACAGTCCACTGCTGGACATGGGCCTCCACCTTTTGGAGGGTATTGCCATACTCACCACGCTTGGCAGGCGGATTGACAAGTGCAGTGCAAGAGGTTGTATTGATAGAGAACGCTGCTGAATTTTCCCTTGATGATTATCTCATAGTCAGATTTTGCGACACCCATGGTAGAAATGGGGTGATGCTATTCTAAACCAGCATCACACGGCATCCCTAGTGTTCTGGATTACCCTGCATTACTTTTAGTCACGAGGTTGTAAGATGAGCTATTTTGTTTCCAGATACAGGCGGTTCCGCGGGGAAAACTTGTCTTCAGAACAGAGAAAGATGTCCGCCGAAATGCTGAAACAAAGAGTCACATTAGCTTGATATAAAAAAAATATGGAAGTAATTCTGTTTTAAGGCTAAACCACAAAACGGGATCACTGCGTCACCGCGTCGCTGATTCCTGCGTTATGTATGACACTCAGCTTCTTGCAAAGCATTTCAATTTTATTTTTCGTGTAAGCAAAAAAATATGTTTTTCTATTGACGAAAAGCATTCTAGAAGCTTAACCAAATAACAATAATGCTTTTATAAAGCTCAAAGTCAAATTAGAAGCTTTTAAGCTTACAGACCAATTTAGAGTAAAAATAAGCTTTACAATGTAATGGGTGCTATGCTATGTGTAGATTTTAGATGCGGCATTTTGCAAAATCTGTTTTATCCAGAGACAGTAAATTGACATTACTGAGTTGCTAAATTTTGGAAAATCATAGATTAGATTAGATTCATCTAGTTCACATTATCAAATTCATAGTTACAGTGCTAAAACTAAATAAAAATGTCAGAGGATAATGCGATCGTCAATAAATAAAAATAAAAGTATATAACAATGTCAAAGTTCTACAATAGTAGAATAAAAAGTCAAACAAATAACAATTAAAATTAAAAAACATAATAATAAAATGTCAAAGAAAATACAGATCTAACAAATAATTTGTAAGTAAAAGAAATAAATAAATTGGTGAATAATATCAAATTGCAAAATTATAAAAATTATTAATTTTCTCAAAATATGTCAAATTCTATAAAGTAATTCGAAAATTGACCCATAAATAGTGATGTGCCAATGATCTGTCAAGTTCAGAGCATATAAAAAAAACTATTAGATTTCCCTCTATTTATGGGAAATCACTACTGAGCTTTTACATGATTTCTGAGCGCCATCTACCAGGAACTAGACGAACAGATTAAATGTTTCTAATTTCGATAACAACAGTTACCGATATCGGCACATCACTATTTAAGACTTGCAAAAAGTGGCAACCCAGTAGTGTAAATTTTCTCTCACTGGATAAAAAATACTTTAGCTAAGTAGATAATGTAATATTTGGGTCAATTTTATTAAAAGGGTATAATAAAAATATTAAGTGTGTGTGCCGTGTGATGCCGGCTTAGAATAGCATCACCCCAGATCCTTCCCGCGGGTGTCGTAAGAGGCGATTAAGGGACTCGAGGGTATTGGTGTATTACAATTTTTAGGCGACAGGCTGACAACCTGTCACTATAGTGATACACATGTTTTCTGGTACAACCTTGGAAAACAATCCTCAAAAATGTCAGACGTGGCGATAGCAACCGTATTCTTGCGGCCGTTAACGCTCTGCCTACCCCGCAAGGGATAAAGGCGTGATATGTATGTATGTATATGTATGTATGTATGGTATAATAAATATTTTTTATCATTTGGGTTTAATTAAGTGAAGTCTAGTCACATACAAACGACCGATTCAAGAAAAAAAGTGGTGTCAATTCGAAAATATCTCTTAGCTAGATTCTGAATATAGCTATCTTGAGTAATTATGTGTCATTGTGCGTATAAATAATCTTCAATTGAATAATAAATTGTCTGTATTACTTTATTCTGAGTACAAATGAGTATATAAAATGTTCGTGAATAATATATACTTTACTTACATAATGTATCAAAAACGTAAGTTTTGGTGTTTTGAGTACTTATAAGAACAAAATGTTTTAGGTGTCGGTGTAGTCGTTCAATTAATTATAAGCTAAGTAGGTATTTGTATATTTTGTTGCTATGTTTGTACGAATCTGAATATTATACGGTATTTATTTATTAATTCGAATAAATCGAACAAGGCTTTTAATTTCTTGACGTTTTATTAAAAATTCAATTACCTATTCAGATATTATTTATGTGACGTTAAAAATCACAGTAGTTCGAAACTAAAACCCCTACCTTCTTACTGGAAACATTACTTAGTTAAACGGAATAACTCATTAACATACAGGCTGTAAAAAAATAGCTACAAACATTTTAAGGGGTGAATCAGCCCATGAAACTAAACAACTTTCCCCGAAGGAACAGAAGTGGAAATATGATAAATATTTTGGACCTCCTGTACGAAATGTACCCGCCGACCAAGTCAATTTGTATGCGGGGCTCAATTTTTTTTTGCATTCGACCTATGATCTTTGGGGAAAGTTGTTCAGTTTCATGAGCTGATTCAGCCCTTAAAATATGTGCAGCTAATATTTTTACACCTTATATAGCAGTCCATTGATGGACGCGAGTAGGCCTTCACCAAGTTTCCCCATTGGGTACAATATCCCGCTTTCGTCATCCAGTCGCTTAGGTACCAGCCGCTCTCTTAGGGTCATCGGTCCATCTGGCCGCAGGGTGTCCGACGCTACGTTTCCCGAGGTGTGACCTCCACTCGAGAACCCTACCTAACAGCTACAACAGTCTAGTGCTGGACATGAGTCTTTCTATTTCGGGTTGTATTGCCATACTCACTACGCTTGACAGGCGGTTTGGCGAGCGCAATACCTTCATAGAGAACGCTGTCGCCCATTCTATTTATGATTATTCCTTAGTCGGTTACGACATCCACAGATAGAAATGGGGTATGCTGTTCTAAGCCGGCACTAGACCGCAAACATAGCTCTAGAACCCGTTTCTACAAAAATATAACATTTCAAAGCGAATCTCTAGTTACATAAGCCATTAGTTAACCGAGTTAACCCCATTTCCCCTTTGCCAAACTTGGTGCCATCATCGCGTCAATTTAGATGCTATCCGCTTTCAATCTCCTGCGAGCCGGCTAATTGTTCAGATAAAAGTTTGTTCATAAGCCGAGTGAATAATGTGATGTTGTTCCGTCGTGAGCTGAAGAGAAAGAAAGAGGCAGAAGTCAGGTACTGGCTCGGGATCTAAATACTTGTAGGCTGTGAAGCGAGAAGTGTACCTTCCCGAAATTTATGGAAATAGGCATAATAAACATTAGGAAACAGAAACCGTGGGTGTCGTAGAAGCCGACTAAGGGACTCGGGAGTTTCATGTGTATTGCGACAAGCTGACAACCTGTCACTATAGAGACACACGGCTTATCTGAAACAACCTTCAAACATTTGTCAGACGTGGCGATGGTGACTGTAATTTTACGTTCGTTAACGGTCTGCCTACCCCAACAGGGATATAGGCGTGATTTGTGTATGTATGTATGTAGGAAACAAAAATTAAAAGGGTTATATATCACGTTCCCATTTAAAAGATAAAACTGCAGCTATTCTGGACCTAAGTTGAACGAAACTCGAAGTGTCTCTACTTTCAATTAAACGGTGTGTTCCTGTTGTCCCCAAGATCCGTGTCTCCAAAACAAGTAGGACAAGGTGTACCATGGTAAGACATTGCCTAATATTACGTATGCTATTATGGTCAGGCATACGTAATGAAAAGGAAATTTTGACATTGTATATATTATGGTTGGAGTCCAGGTTCTTCTATGGTCAGCGCTCCAGCGCGGCCGTCGCTGAAGGCTGCCATGCTCGACGCAGGTTATTGATCAGTAGCGGAGCGATATTATAAAGACCGTAGCTGTTTACTTAATGCACATTTATTGATCTTAAACTATGGCTTATATACTAATATATATATACTATGACGTAAATCACGTAGAGAGGTGATATCTGTAGCTAGCTCTCTACGTGACAAACGTGTAGGAATTGCTGATCCCAACACTCTTTGCCACACCTTATCAGTTAACACACATGCCCGACCTTGCTAAACCTTGCCCCACAATTTATTTTGGGGTCAACGGGAACACAGCACTTAAACTTTATATCATAACTGCAAACTGATTGGTCCGAAACGTTGCGGGAACACGTAAAAAATATCCCAGTTACGAGTGAGTAATATCACTTACACATATCACGTCTTTATCCCTTGCGTGGTAGGCAGAGCGTTAACGGCCGTAAAAATACGGTCGCTATAGCCACGTCTGACAAATATTGAAGGCTCTTTTAGGTGATTCGTGCATCTATTGTTTGCATATAATTATCTAATGTAAATGCATGCATGTTTGTAAATTAATAATACCTACTTAATATTCATAATAATACGTAATGATTTGGCTTGAATGAATGAATTTAAATGTAAATGAGCGCAAGCGCCAACAAACTGTGCCTACAGTTTGGCGCATTTAAACAATTGTAAATTAGGTTAAGTTTTTATTGAATAAATGCCTTTATTATTATTATTATATCACCGTAGTGACAAGTTGTCAGCCTGTCACCTAAAGTTGTAATACACATAAAACTCTAGACACTCGCCTCTTACGACACCCGCGGGAAGGAAATGGGTGATGCTATTCTAAGCCGACATCACACGGCATAGTGAGTAATATCTGTATAAACAATAAATGCAATATATAATAATAATAAAATTAATTTGTCTTTGCTTCATGTTCATTGTACGTAAGGTGCATGCAATACGTGCAGATGCGGCTTGTTAAAAACTCTACCAACCTTCTTAGTAATAAATTAACCATACCATACCGGAAAAAGCGTCTAACAGCTTTTAAACTTCGCACAAGACATATTTTCCTATAAACATTATCAACTTGCATCTCATAATCATAATAAATCAAGCGTTGGGTTATTAAGCGACTGTACTCCACACGAGATAAGCGTGTTTTATTGAAAAACTTACGCCCGCCTGATTGAGATAAATTCCCAACTTGCACAATAATTTAGATTGAGCGAGCGAGACGCGAAAATTCGCGGTTCCTAAGATATAAAAAATTGCTGGATGCGATACAAGAATAAAAAATGGCTCTACAATCTCTGACTGACGTACTGAATGGCGTAGCAGATAGTACCCCTACCTTCTACGCCCGAGGGTCGTGGGTTCGATTCCCACCGGACACAAATATTAGTTAGGTCAATCATTTGTGTCTAGTCTAGCTATTTTATAAAATTTGTTTAAGCTTTTTGTTTTGTTTGCTATTTTCTATAGGCTAGACACTATGTGGGTATTTATTTTATATTAATTTTAATCATGAACCTTTTCGAGCGTGAAAATTTGCGGGTTCCTGATACGTTAAATTGCCGGATGCGATCTGCAATATTCGGCCCAATTTTATTTTATTCAAGAATCGACGTCGTAGAGGGTAGCTTATGTCAAGTTACATAGCAATCAACTTAAAGGCAGAAAATTAGGTATTTATTCATAGCGCTGTTGGCTCCATCGGTTTAACGTTCAAGCATGGCGTAGAAACTACGCCGTAGGCGTTGCTACGAGTCTTATACATTGTTCGGCTGAAAGCTAGTAAAGGTAATGCCACATCCAGCACTCATATTCAAAGTTTTATATCTTTGTAGGTATCTTGTAACTCGCGCGGCATCTTAACACGCCACACGGTGCGGTGTAACTTGTTAATGAATTAGCGCTAATTAACTGCTTAGCTGTTAGTTGATTATGCTTAGTTGCTTGTGGTGAACGAGATACGTAAATTATACTTACCTACTTACTGTACTAACAGATACCGCGCTACGAAAGGAATTGCCCTTATTCTTTCGTGGCGTGGACTATACGGGGTGTAAGGGACAGTTTTCCGAACACTGATAGGGTGCGTTCAGTCAGACCATGTAACTGAAAAACTTTCCCCTACACTAGAAGTATTTAAGGAAACGTCAAAGTTTTGCATGGGACAATCATAGTTTTTTTGTGTACCTACTCAGGGATAGTTTGTTCAGTTTTATAGTCCATCCACAAGCCTTCTATCAGTATTCGGAGGGCTGTATCCTGTACTCACATCTGTAGCGTCCTAAACAGTTCGTTGCACAGAGTAGGTAGGTAGTTCTGCGTTGTAGAGGTTCAACAATCGGCATATATTTTCTAAAAGCGATTTTTAGTCAGTTGTGGGAAATCCAGCCACGAAATTAATATAGGTGTTAGGTAACTTACTGTACATTTCGACATTTTAATAAAATAATCCGTACCTACTTCCGTGAGGCGAGGCATTTAGTATACATTTTTGTGGTGTTTACTCTATTTAATTACGTAATGCAAAAGAAAAACATTCTGGACACCACGATTTTATCATAATCACAGAATTTCTGTTAAAAATTTAAACGTATAAACTTTTTTCATGAAAAGCAAACGATTTGAATTTGAACTTTGCAAAAATTATAATACGAGAGAAGCGAAGGAACATTTCTCAACTAGTTTATTATGAAAATATGAAGATTTCCTTCTAAATGAAGCACATTGAAGTGGCTTGTCAAATGTTATATTAAAGACGGTTTTATTGAAGCTTAAAATGTGTTTTATGAACGCTTGTGGGACGAAATTGCGCTGTAGTAGGTAAGATTTAGTTTGTAAATAATGATTTAGAATTAACTTTAGCATTTATAGTGATAAGATAAGACAGATTTTGATTGGTGCCTACCAAACCGATACCAATACAATCGAATTCAATAGTAAAAAGAGGTGCAAATACCGACTCGAAAACTGAACTTCGACATACGCTACTCCGGCAAAAAACATGTTCGAAATAACCAAATTTCGACATTACCCTACTTCGAGAATAAAAGAGTTCGACACCACTGAAATAAGACATGACTGATTTTCGACACAACAGAATTTAGACGTTATTTAATTTCTATAATAATGTCGGTTTACTTTGGACTTAAGTAATGTCGAACTAGAGTACCTAATGTCGAAGTAGAGTAATGTCGGAGAGAGAGTAGAGCTTTGTCGAAGTTCAGTTTTCGGGTCGCCTAATACCTATTTGGATCATCCTTTTATAAAGTCGCCCTGCTCGTTAACCGCACTTAACTCTGGGTAACATTTCAAAATCGCACTTAAGATCGACCTCAGAGTAGAGTGCGGTTTATTAATAAGGGTCTAAGTAATACAATTTCTATGAATCGTATTGTTCCTCGAATCAAATTGTTCAGTTTCTCTGAACCGGATCACCTGTAACAAAATTTTTGTTATTTTTTCACACTGTACTTTTTTGTACTTACTTACCAAAACTTAATTTTGAACAGGCCTCTTGATACACTGATACACACCGAAAACAAAACTAAAAAATAATCTACAAGTGACGACCTAAAATAATCACTGTCAAGATCTCTTCAGAAATAAAGGGAGAAAGAATTAGACAAAGGGCCCTTTTGTGGGGCCCAAATAAAATAAAAGTCAGAAGTGGGCGCCCGGCGCGAAGGTGAAATTAGGGCCCTTGTCCAAGGCAAGAAAGCAGTTTTTATTCGGCTTAAAGTAATTATTGTGTTTTTGTGAAAGAGTTTGTTAGTCGCCATTCAGAAGCGAGGACGCGGACGCCTTGATGGACAGGGACGAAATCAAGAGAAAACTCTATGTAGGTACATAACTGATTTAGATAGCTTTTTAAAAAAAAAACCACCGCAGACAGGATTTGAACCTGCGTCTTTCGCCATGAACAACAACTCTTCCAATTGGGCTTACGCGGTTCACTCTATTGGCAAACTTGTCGAATTGTAGTAACTTACGTATTTAGCCTTTATTTTTGTTACAATGATAGGTATATTATAGGTATGTTACGGAGGAATTTGGAGTAGTAGTTTAGGGCATCGTACTGAACACTGAACAATATTCACCAATACTGGAAAACGAGAAAAAAAAGCGCGTATGGGAGGACAATTTTTTTTGTCGTTTTCCGGCATTGGTCCCATTTCCCATAAAGAAAATTGTTCAGTATGATTCACTTAACAAAGTGTTTAATTTATTGCATTTCCTCCAAGCATGTGTGTGTGTCAGTGTGTGTCATATTTTCTCTGACCAAACATGAAAACTATCAAACTATTGTTAGTACGTAGTTACTTATAAAAAATATACACATTTTTTCTTGTTAAAATACCAGCCCTACCGCGGTCTCTGTACTCGACCGGAATATTCTTGTTTTCCCGGAGTTTTCTCGGCTTTTCTTCGCGTTTTCTTTCGTTTGCGCCTTAATTAGCTCATTCAGAGTCCCCCCCCCCTCCCACCTCGCCTCGCTCCCCCCAAATTATCCTGTTTATTGAAAGCACTTTTATATTTCATTTTACTCCAATGGAGTATTTAGTGAGAATTTAATGTTCGATGGACCCTTTTTGTGAGCTTTTATTGGGGGGTGAAGTTTACTGTGTTTTTAGCTTTGACTTGAGATGGAAGAAGAGTTTGAGACTTATTTCTCAGTCTAATATAAAACTGTAAGATATTGATCGTACATAATATGTAAAATAAAACAGACTTACGTATACTTGACTTTATCAGCCACAACAGTGCACCGTTGGACATGGGCATCCCCTTTTCGGGGGTATTGATACTTACCACCTTTGGGAGACGGAACGACAAACCAGAACAAACAAATAAATGATATCAAGACTTTTTATTTACAAACACCGAAAACGTTTAACAAAAAGCGAACACAAGAAAACAACAGCGAAACAAACAAGTTATCTTCACCTGAGCCGCCCAGACGTGACCGTAAAAGAAAAAGGGGCGAAGTCTCCGAACGGAAGCGCCTCTGATAAGCCGCCATAATGGCGCGCTCTGATAACGCGCTCCCGCCTTTTTCTCGCGCCAAAACACCGCGCCATTGTCGCGCAGAATACCAACACAAAGGAGCATTCAGCCACATTCAGCCAGTACAAAGCCCGCGCACTCACACTTGACTGGCAATAAATTTTTTGCTAACTCTGTGAATAGAAAGCTTTATGTCACTTTATGACAAAGTTTTACGGCCAGTATTCTATGGAAATTTGAAGTTTGAAAAAGGAACGTTGTTACGTTGTTTTCTATGAGGAGGAAAATTATCTTCGAGCATAAAATTATTAACATTTTAATAATATCGTCGACACACACGTACAAGAGCACTTAATTTTGATTTTGTAATAAAATTTTAATTGACACCGTATTAGGTTTTTGAAGTAAATTACAAAGGAGGCAGTGCCTCCCGAGCTGGGACATTAGAGAAAGGGGGTGGGGTGAGCGACAAATTTTTGTTTTTCGCTCGAGTAGGGGTGACTGTGGGGAAGAAAGAGACAAGAGCATGTGCACATTGCCTTTGTTAAAGAGCAAAAATAATAGAGAGTGCGGTCGTTTATCTCTTTTTATGGCGGCAGCGCTATCTCGCCGCCGACGCTATTATGGAAGACAATTTTGGCGCGAAAGAAAAGTGCTTATTACTCCTCCTTATTCTCGGGAACCGTTGGCAAATTTTCTTATTTCAAAAGTTAAAAGCGAACGGTGTGCTTTTATCTGTTCCGTTTCTGCTTAGTACTACCGTAAAGATTACATTACCTATTTGTTTTGTGTGAGATTCAGTCAAATAGAAAAAAAGCTTGATTGTCATGGGGTAATAATGGTATCAAAAGTTTTGATACCTGCTTATACTAATGAGTGTCACCTTAATCAGATGGTTCCGTGTTCCGGATAGCACGTTAAGCCGTACATTGCTGTCTATGATGACTTAGACGGCGGTCGTTACACAAACATGTCAGAAGCCTGCTACTTGCAGAAGGCGGTTGAAAAATTCTGACAGTAGGGTTCATCGGGTCGTTGGACGACTCGGTGTCCCACACGAAAAGAAGAGAACTTTAATCAGATTTTTTATTATATCATGTCATGTGGAATATGAACGACTCGATAAACTATGGCGTTAGAGTTTTTTAGCTGCCTACTAAATGAAATCCAAAGTTCAAACAATAGTGTTTTGCGTATTAATAAGCTCAAGCCAAATAATTATATATTATACCTAACGTAATAATTATATATTATGTCAGACGTGGCAAAAGCGACCGTATTCTTACGGCCGTTGACGCTCTGCCTACCCTTCAAGGGATAAAGGCGTGATATATGTATGTATGTATCTAACGTATAAATCTGTTATTATATTAGCAGCAAAAGTTTCTCTTTTCGTGTGGGACACCGAGTCGTTTAATGACCCAATGAACCGTAGTGTCAGAGGTGCCTACCGATTAAATTTTGTAGAAAATTATCTAAATAAATGACCTATTGCTAAATGAGACCAAAAGCAATTTAATTTCAAGCACTGTAAACTCTTCAGTTCTTCTCAATTGAATTGATACTTTATGGCTTACTGACAATAGTCTACTGCAAGTTGAACATCTTGATATTTCAATGAGAAACAGAAAAACAATTATGGAAAATTTGCTCGTTATATTTATTTTCCAAATTTAGGTATATTATTGCTTAATATCATTAGAACATTATATTAGAACATTTATCTGAAGAACATTACACATTATTCACAGACGCATTGACTTTAATAAGCATCCGTGTATTACAATTTTTAGGCGACAGGCTGACAACCTGCCACTATGGTGATACACATGTTTTCTGGAACAGCCTTGGAAAACAATCCTCAAAAGTGTCAGACGTGGCAATAGCGACCGTATTTTTGCGGCCGTTGGCGCTCTGCCTACCCCGCAAGGGATAAAGGCGTGATATATGTATGTATGTATGTACTCCTTTATTTGTCGAGTTTATATCGAGTTATGATAAAATGGGAAGGTTCCAATGTTCTAATATAATAAAAGGTTTTTAGCCGATTTTCAAGCGTACTTAGATGGCGCTGAGCTAAACTGTAAAAAGTTAGTTACTTTCGAAGGAAATTTATTTTTCCCTATTTGAGTATCAATATAACTAAAATGTCAAAATTAACCAGACGCTACGCCATGGTATAGCATCATAAACTATCTCGAGTTCTGTAAGATACGGTGGCGATAGTGGCCGTATTCTTACAGCCGTTAACGCTCTGTCTGCCCCGCAAGGGATGGAGGCGTGATATATGTATTTATAACCTGCGACAAACCTATACCAAAATGATCCTTGATTTCCCCTCATCAAAGTAATAAATACCTATAAGTAAGGTATACCCTATACATAAGTAGTATTTATTAGCAAATTAGCACAATATTACATTCAAAATCCTTAGTTTCCTCATCCTTATCCTTATTTCCCAGCAAAGTATCAACTCGTTCCGACTACCATCGATTTCCGTTCTTTGTCGCCTTTCTTCTCATTTCTTACATCTGCGAATTAGATCTCGCCCGCAAATGGATTAACGCGTTAAGTATTTATTCATCGCCTTAATCTCAGATCAGATGCTATTACCTTGATATTACACTACATTGTGATCTTGGTCCGATTTAGCATACATTGCTGAGCTTAATTCCTGAAAAGTCGTAATTTGATTCCTTGCACGGGAATCCGCAACGGCTAGTCTAACAACACGCATTTCTACTACTCAATGTTTTTGTATTACCTATGTGTGAATCGATAAGTAAAGTAAGACGAGTGATGCAAGCACAATTAATAGATTTTGGCTTTGCCGTGTGATGCCGGCGCCCATAAGTGTCGCTTTTAAGATTCCAATCGTTTCTTTCCAATTATGTTCACAACGAACACTTGTAGCATAACATTATATTACAACACTTCTGCTTAATTTGTATTAGCCATTGTACAAAAGAGGTAAATTATCAGGCATAAATTTTCTCTTTCCCTATTCACTTACAGAGCGCGCGAGGTAAACATGGAAATCCCCGCAATCCCCCTAATTCGGGGAGGTCCATGTCCAGCAGTGGACTGTTGTGGCTGTGAAGGTAACCGGCAATGTATACCGAATAGAGCATCGTTTGAGAGACAATTATACCATTTATAGGGCGGTTACACAAACACATAGAGGGAAAATTATACGTTTTGTTGGCATTGTTTGTTTGGCAGTCAAGTGTTTGATGCTTGAACCAAAGTTTAGAGAGTTTTAATGGTTAAAACCATTTACGATCTCGAAAGAATTAAGGTTTTGTAGACATTTGCTACGGAGAGACGAGCGTACACATTCATGGTTTGAATGCACTAAGGTGTTTTTTATTTAGGGTGTCAGTCAATTTAAACCTAGGCTGAGATATTTTAATTTTATAATTTTGGGGCAGACTAACAACTTAATATATAGATAAATCTGTTAACAAGTTATATAAACTTAAGCTAATAGTAAGTCACCGCATTAAAAAACTGTAGAAAAACTGTACTTTTTCCTTACTGCCTGGTTGCCTGGAAGATATTGCTACGGTAGCAATAAGGCTGCCAATTGTACCAATTTGTCCTTGTTTGTATTTTTTTCCTGTATATTTTTTGTTGTGCATAAACTATAAAACTTGCTGTTGTGCAGTAAAGTAGAAAAACTAAAAATTTTGGACAGGGTTTTTTAGACTATGGCACACGCATTCAAATTTACACCTTGTATAACCTTCTGACTGCATGTGAAAGCTCTAAGTACTACATTTATGATCTAGATAGAGTTTCACTCTATAAAAAAAGAGTAGGTACATTGTCTAGAAGCTTTTAACCTTTATTACTCTCGTTGACTTTGTGGCCACACTGCATTTTTACCTCGGATTAAGGCGGCAGACAATTTATTTTTCTAACCTTGTTGACTCGAAGTCGTTCCACGGAAGATGTTTGCCACAATCTCTTGTTAATCAACTTTTTAATACTGTCGCCGATTACGTCCTACGTTAGCTTCTTAGAGTGGTCTTGTAGCTGTGTAAATGAGGCCTAAATATTCCGTAAAACCGTTCCCATAAAAATTATAAATTGGGATATAATTCCACAGCCCACTCCTCTGCTGCTGAGCTACCGGCGCGGCTCCTCGACTTATTCTTGCCAAATTTTCAATTTTTGATGATCGTCTTTATCTGACGACATAACGACACCTTTACATCTCCTCGGTAAAAGTGGGAAAGGTTTTGGCAGGGTGGAACAAGGTGTGGCATGGTAAGACATTGCCCCACCCTCTGCTACAGCTTCCTCCACCTGCCCCACCTGCACACCTGCCAAACCTTGCCACACTCTCACAGAGGAGACGGGTCCGGGGATAACGGGAACACACCTTTTCAATAAGTGTAAAACGTTCATTGAAACTCAAAGTAAAGATAGGGGAGAGGTGAAAATCAATTCCATAGAAATGAAATTTAGAAGAAAACGCGCTTTTTATGAGAGAAATAACGAGGCTCGCTGATGGATACCAGATCTGTTTTATGGTGGGATTTTTATTGTGCGCCATTTTGAAAATAATGACGTCTTTGAAGGATTTCGGTACAAAATATTTTCCGTACTGGGTGTTTCTGAAGTTTTCAAATTCAGTCAGATCATCTAGTAAAAGGCGATGTGGAAATTTTTAACCTTGACCGAATTTATATGCCAAAAATTCAACTAAATCATATACCGAATAGGTACTTACAGAACATGTTGCGCCGTTTTTACATGAACGATGTTTTTTATGTCCTCTGCCACCTACGTAGATATCGATAATCTAATGAACTTTAGAAAGATTTTAAGTTGGTAACCGTCCCTGACAGATCTTACGGTCCTCTGAACTCAGACCGTGTTTACGTTAAAAACCGGGCTAAGCGTGTGCCCAAAATAGAAGAACGACCGACCCAAAACAGGTTACCTAACAAGATTGGGTGGCGGACCCACGAAACCATGTTGTTCCACAAATTGCTGACAGACACGATTCCCAGCGCTCGGCGAAATTAAATGACGCTGCAGTTGCAAAGAAAATGCAATCACCGCCGGCCCCGATGCAAATCTCTATATTTCCTAGGTATTTTACCCCGCTATTCCTTACGCTAATAAAACGTGCACCAAACTGCGATGCTGTTTCGCCGGCTGATGAACGCCAAATGACGTTATGACAGCGCACGCCGCCATTTAACGCCTATTTGGTTCCAATTTCAAATATTCCCGCGCGCCCTGGCGTTCCGGCCAGTGCGAATAGGGCATAGATAATGGTTTTGTTTTTAAATGTAAATTGTTTTTAGAATTAAATCAATTTGTTGAAATAATCAACGTAAACAAATAATTAGCTCTCATGTCATAGTTTTAGAGAATCCAGAGACAAAAAAATTAAGGAGATAAATAGATTATCGAGATAAATAGAGAAAAGAAGACCAGCCAGTTCAAAGCAATTATATTTTTAAAATTCTAAGTTAATTCAAAAGATAGTATCAAACATAGATACTGATTAAAAATGAAACGTCTGTTTCAATTTAAAAACTTCTCTAATCTCATCAAAGTTTCGCATAAACCGCTCACTAAGACTTATCCAAATGAAAATTTGGGCGGCCGCTTTGAATGGCTCACAACACAAATAGAAATAAAAATCGCCAGCTGTGGGCACAGAAAACGCAAAAGAAAGAAATCAATAATATGACATCCGAAACAGACAGAGGTATGCTAAGCTGTAAGCTGGCTCTCCAAAAAACTATCCACTTGACGAATGTTTGACGAAAGCACTTTGTTGATCAAAAGCCTAAGTAATTTCATAGGAGAACACTTTGAAGCCACGACATATGTATAGGCGTTTAATTTTGTACATATAGAAGTGACTATTTACAAACTGAAAAGTACCTTGTATGTACATTGAGCAAACTAAACTTAAACTTTTAGACCAAATTAAAGCTGTTTTTTCGTTTATGTGAATATGTTTGTATATTACCTACCTACATATTATCCTTCTTGCCAATAAGATAAAGGGTCCATTTATATTATTCATTGTATTACCTACAGGCTGGATAAGAAAACTATGTCTTCTCGACTTTAACAAAAGAACTAAATCGAATATTGTCTATGTCTATTCCAAGTTTGAAAATAGCGGCGCGACCGCGGCGATACGAATATCCGTTCTGCCATTTTGGCGCGCGGCGACCGGAAACCCGCGGATATCCAGTTTCGCGCCTTTTACCCGCCATGACAGTTTTCAATATTTTACTCTTATTTACTGCTATTATTTATGTCGCGTATTCTTCGCAGGGTTCTATATTGTGGTTGTTGTTGGTTCGGAGGGCACTTTTATTATGTTTGCTTGTCGACCGCCTCGGTCAATTGGTTCGAGTGTAATAGAAGTGGGGAGTTTATTTTTTTAGCTGTTTGCGAGAGGCATTGGCTTTGAGGTTGTACAGCCAGTTTATTGTGAAATAGTCGACTATTCTGTGGTCTTTGCTGACGTCATTGGGTGAAATAGTAAATTTTCTCAGACATGGTTCAAACGCATTGAAATAAAAGCACTTTGTTGAATCAGGGTCCCACGCGATAAAAAAAGTCAAAAAAGGTTTATTTACAGTTTAAGTAATGTAGATATACCTATTATTTAGCTTTCAGCATAAAAATGCTTAGACTAGCATCACCCCATTTCTTTCCCGCGGGTATCGTAAGAGGCGACTATAGTCTGTAAGTTTAAGTACTTATCTTTTTGTAAACAAACTTTGTACGAAAGTGACACTTCAGAACTGTCAGCGTAATACAAAATTTGTTTACAAAAAGATAAGTACCTAAACTTACAGACTATAAGGGACTCGAAGGTTTCATGTGTATTGTAATTTTTAGGCGACAGGCTGACAACCTGTCACTATAGTAATACACGAATCGTCTGAAATAGCCCTCAATTTGTCAGACGTGGCGTTGGCAACCGTATTTTTGCGGCTGTTGGTGCTCTGCCTACCCCGCAAGGGATAAAGGCGTGATTTGAGTGTATGTATGTATATTGTGTGTGTTTAGCTATTTTGGAGTCCTACGCAAAATAGTTTGGAAAACCACCCTCACAAAAGCGAATACGGAGTGTTACAAAGCCGGTCCCTAAACTGAGTCTTTTTATTCAGATCCGAGTCTATTCACGAGTGGTACGCGTGTTGGTCACTTTGTGGCGGGCAACTGTAGCGAGCGGCACTAGAATACTGGAAGAGACATTCACAAAACATGGTAACGTCTTATAATTCGATGGAACCTTACACGGTCACTGGACGGTTACACGCACTAGAAAATATGACTCTTGCAGCGTTACCTCGCTCTGAGGCGTTTTAAAGTACAAGCGTGAGCGCGAAAAAGGCACAATCGGACTTTGCGTTCAGCAACGTATGTATCTATCAAACGGCGAGTGAATTGACTGGTCAAATATTCTGCAGAACTGACAACCGCTGGATCAAACAGGGGCGGTCTTAAACAGGACCAAGGAACCAGCTAAGCCAGTTGTCGTTAAAATTGCGGCTCACGACAACATAGAGAGCTATGGAAGGGAAAATAACTAATAATACGCATAAAAGCGGCCAATTCTTTACTCCGCGGCAGAACTGATATCAACATTGGCATGTGCGGCCCTCAGTCAGAAAAGTGTGACAACGCGTGAGGAGGACAATTGAAAATTCTTGATGGTGCTAGCTAGATATGGGCATATACATAGTTCAGTGGTGTGGAATTGGAAGAATTAAATTTTCATACATACATATATCACGCCTTTATCCCTTGCGGGGTAGGTAGAGCATCGCTATTGCCCGTAAAAATGCCCCGCTTTCACCATGTCTGACAAATATTAAGGGCTCTTTCAGATGATTTCTGTATCACTGTAGTATAAATTTTCAAAAGTGGACTAATGTATTTCGGCTGATGATAATACGAAAATCAACTTTGCCTTTGCCACAATTTTCATATACAGACATCCCTTCCAGCAGCTCTACATCTTGGCTCAGAAAACCATGGGATATAAACAGGCTATGAACGCGAGACTTTTATACGCTCATCCGATTAGGTTCCCGTATATGCTTATGAGCTCTTTGTGGTGCGTTTTTGTTCGGTTAATCGTAGCGATTGTGGCCGCCAGTGTGGAAGAGGCTTAAGGGTTTCAAAGAGACGCCACAATGCCGTTTATCGGTTTTCTATTGGTCAGTTTTTTTGGGATTGTGACGTCATTTTGTTACGTTTTTTCGTAACTTTTTGCTAGTGAAGGTTGTTTTTAGAAAATATCCCTTCCCCACAAAATTCCACTGCTGGACATGGACATCCCTTCTACGCTTGGCAGACAGATTGGCGAGCGCAGTGCAAGGTATTGTAGATATTCACAGAGTTGCCCATTTCCAGTATTCATACCTTAGTCGCCTTTTATGACATCTGCGGGTATAAATGGGGTAAGGCTATTCTAAACCGGCATCACACGGAACCTTACCTTTCTTTAGACAACACCATCCATTTACAAGGAAAAGAGGTGACAAAAGCATACACTAAGCTAATTACCTGTCCAAAAACACCCAAGAGTAAACATCGCAATACAGACGCAACAAACCGTACAAACTACAAAACACGTACACATAACTCAATTACACGCCCACAATTCATAATAAAGACGCCTTTATCGAATTACCAAGCGTTTTGCACCCCGCCATTATGCGAAGAATCGTCACAAACGAAGCATTGTCGACGACACTAGGTACCATTGTCTGCTGTTATCGCCTGACGTCGGTTTTTGCTGGCACTCTTCCGTTTGCCAAAGATTAGGGCGTAGAAGTGACACTTGGTTAAAATACTGTGTTTTCGGTTTGAGAGTTTTGAAGAGTTAATTGAGACTGTATTTTATTTTATGGAGTTGCCTGTAAAATATGCGTAATCCGCAAGAGATAAACGCTTGATTGTGTATGTATGTAAAAATAGATATGTGTTTTGGTCTGTTGGCACTAGGTACCTGTTCAATTTGATTCGTTTCATGAAGCATCTACTTACAAAAAAAAATATTTTCGAAATGTGGGGCTAAATGACTCAAAACAGTCATACATGCACTTTCCAAACTATACCCACTCATCATATATGAAAAACAAGAAGAAGAATGTATGTTAGATACCTACAAGCCTACAGGTCACATTGATAACCTCTTTTTCCGAAGTCAGTCTATAAAGTTAGTCTCAACTCAAGAAACCTCTCAGATGCTTCAACCTCTTAGGCACAATAACACAAACAAGGGCCAATTCCCTAAAACAAATATTCACTTATCATCGACTGTCGACCTCGCGCCCTAACAAGCGTTATCGCGATGTTTGTACAGTTTTTATTTCCACTATGATACGTAGTCTTGCTGAGGTCTTTGTGTCACCCTGTATTTTAGAGTTTTCGTTTCGTTTTTAGGGGTACGCGTCGCATGGGTTTAGTCGTCAAAGATCGTGACTTATGTCTTCATTACTCATCTACAGAATGTACGATTACTTTAAAGTTGTAGAGTAATAGAAGTTTCGTTTCAGTTCAAAAAAGTTTTCATGCGTCTTCTAGAGTTTGAAAAAAAAGATTAAGGGGCTGAGTAGAGCTAAAAGCTACTTTTATAAGTGATTTCTACCCTAGATAAAATCACATAAAATGCAGAAAAACTGACGAAAAAAAAAGGTAATAATCTTCAGGATATTTGCTGTAGTGTTATTGTTTCCAAAATATGATATTAGTAATTTAGCTTGATAGAAAAACATCGTAAAGTTACCTCTAAAAATCTATTATATCGCAAACTGTATGAACAAAACCCACGCAATAATTAAGTGTTTATTATCAGAATGAGCGCCTTACAATACTCTATCGACATATTGTTTTTGATTTTCAAATAACTTATTTTTGACCGAGTTATCATCGAAAATACGAAAATATCATTGAATCGGCAAGATTCCGTCCCGTTCGCACGCGCGCAGTTTGACATTTGTCAGAAAGGGACCGGTTTTTAGCTCTACTCAGCCCCTTAATATAGGTTACGTAAAATATAGGTACTTTTGTCATATTGGCGGGCAAGATGATTGTGCACGATACAACCACGGAATTCAAATAGTTCTCTTTAAATATATGAATAGTCCGCAGATACATATAACTAGCAAATTAAAATTACAGTGCGTCCGCTGTCTCGCTAAGGAACACAAAGTTTTCTTTTTAGAAAACTTACAAAAAAAATTACCTATTGAAGGCTCAAATACTGATTTGTACCTACGAAATATGGCATTACTGGCAATGCCTCTTGTATCTGGGCTATCTAAGTAAGTAGTAGGTAAGTTTTCTATATTTTCTTGTGTGTTCGGAACCCTTCTTCGTCAATTTCGACTCGTGTTCGATATCTTTAGTTCGGAGCGGAAATAAGCGTCTTTGTGCGACACTATCGTATCGCGTTGCCGGCGCTTCCTCTGCCGAGATTATTGTGCCAGTGTCAATAAAACTTATCAAACTATTGATCGTTTTTTTAATGGCACAGGGTATGAAACAAGGTAATGTTGACGTCAGTTGTTTAAAAGAACACGCGAAACAGCTACTATAGAGTATATATTAGGTATAAAGCAAAATATTTTTTATTCGTTATGGTAATTAGGTGGCGCTCGTTATGGTAGGTATGAGCCGGCGTATGAGTGCAAAAAAAATCGCGATTACTCTGGATGTGAATGTGACCTATTTTGTAAAGAACTATAAAGAATGGTAGGTTTCCATATTTTTTTACACCTTTTATTAATCTAACGCAACTTATTTCTCGACGATAGTATTGATTATTGAAGTTTATTAACCTTTACAATGGTCACATCACAGTAGTGGGTATTTATCTAATCTTTCTCAAACTTTTGGAGAATCTAACCAAATAGGTAAATGTTGACAAAAAAGACTGACATAAAAAACGGAGTCATAGATACTTTCTTACTTTTAAAGAATAAAAAGATTAATACAAATGGATATTTCCCTTGCAAATTTCCTGTTTTGAATACTCACGGCCAGAAGCTAAATTTTTGAAAGTGTGATTTCTGAGCGGCCGTGTGATGCCGGCTTAGAGTAGCATCACCCTATTTCTTTCCTGCGGGTGTCGTAAAAGGCGACTAAGGGACTCGAGGGTTTCATGTTTATTACAACTTTAGGCGACAGGCCGACAACCTGTCACTACAGTATTACACGAACCATCTGAAAGGCCCTCAATATTTGTCAGACGTGGCGATAGCGACCGTATATTTACGGCCTTTAACGCTCTGTCTACCCCGCAAGGGATAAATACGTGATATATGTATGTATGTGATTTCTGAACTAACATATTTGGTTAATACAATTCAGCTTAAAACTTCGAAAGCCAATGACAGATCTTAACATACTAAATAACACATTATGGGTATCTGGTTTGTGGTAATAACACAGACTTCTATAAAGGCCTCCTGATGCTATAGAATTCCATGAAACCCTTCAACAATCGGGTAAGCGCGGCAAATTGCCACAGAGTGCGATCGACCCGGCTGTAATAGCAGTCATTGTTCGCGCCCGAATGACTGCGACCGGCCACTACGTATGTCTTACCGCATTTACATGTGATGATGATGATCTCTTCGACCGATTTCGGCTATGGCGACCACTTTGACTCCTAATCAGAAATAGTGCTGAGGATATCCCTAGTCAATATGAAGTAAGAATAGATGAAGTATACGAATACAAATTATTTATCGAGCGATTTCGAAGTACAATTAGGGTTAAAAACGGTGAACGGTTGTATACATTTTTGTTTTTGTAACATCTGCAACATAATTGAACTCTATTTTTAAAGTGGTAGGTATAATTTCAATTTCAAATTTTTAAAGCAGTAGAAAATTAAATTAGCAGGTACCTATGATCAGTCACACTATAAAACAGAACAATTTTCCACATATAGCATTCATCGCATAAACTGAATGTCATGAAACTCTTCAACAATCGGGTAAGCGCGGCAAATTGGCACAGAGTGCGATCGACCCGACTGTAATAGCAGTCATTGTCCGCGCGCGATTGACTGCGACCGGCCACTACGTATGTCTTACCGCATTTACATGTAATAGTCCTGAGGGTATCTCAAGTCTATGGTGTAGTCTGGTTATGAAGCAAGGATAGAGGTAGCACTGATTGATATACACAGAACATATTTTTTAGACATTACCTGAGATACAAGTAAATATTTTTATAAATTTACTTAGTTTAGGTATAATTGATAAATTTATGCACTACTTTATTTTAATATCTGTAAATTTACTATTTGTAAGCACTATTTTATTTTGAAATAAACTATCTTTATCTTTATACATTCAAAATTCAGCCTATTATTTCTTGTGATTGTAAATAGTTACGCAAAGAGTTATCGGTCTTATAACGACAGTTTTTGCAACGTCTGAAAAAAAATTTTGAGGTCCATTTCAAAAGTAGTAAAAAAAAAAATTTGCGAGTATGATCAGCCAGATTAGAAGACAACTCTCCCTTTGGAATCTTCGTGACATAGACTTGATGTGCTATTGAATGCCATGAAACCCTTCAACAATCGGGTAAGCGCGGCAAATTGGCACAGAGTGCGATCGACCCGGCTGTAATAGCAGTCATTGTCCGCGCCCCATTGACTGCGACCGGCCACTACGTATGTCTTACCGCATTTACATGTAATAGTCCTGAGGGTATCTCAAGTCTATGGTGTAGTCTGGTTATGAAGCAAGGATAGAGGTAGCACTGATTGATATACACAGAACATATTTTTTAGACATTACCTGAGATACAAGTAAATATTTTTATATATTTACTTAGTTTAGGTATAATTGATAAATTTATGCACTACTTTATTTTAATATCTGTAAATTTACTATTTGTAAGCACTATTTTATTTTGAAATAAATTATCTTTATCTTTATACATTCAAAATTCAGCCTATTATTTCTTGTGATTGTAAATAGTTACGCAAAGAGTTATCGGTCTTATAACGACAGTTTTTGCAACGTCTGAAAAAAAATTTTGAGGTCCATTTCAAAAGTAGTAAAAAAAAAAATTTGCGAGTATGATCAGCCAGATTAGAAGACAACTCTCCCTTTGGAATCTTCGTGACATAGACTTGATGTGCTATTGAATGCCATGAAACCCTTCAACAATCGGGTCGTCGTCTCAACAATCGGGTAAGCGCGGCAAATTGGCACAGAGTGCGATCGACCCGGCTGTAATAGCAGTCATTGTCCGCGCCCCATTGACTGCGACCGGCCACTACGTATGTCTTACCGCATTTACATGTAATGGTGCTGAGGATATCTCTAGTCTATGGTGTAGTGTGGTTATGAAGCAAGGATAGAGGTAGCATTGATAGATACACATTCAAAATTCAGCCTATTATTTCTTGTGATTGTAAATAGTTACGCAAATAATTAACGGTTGTATAATGGCGGATTTAGCAACGTCGGAGAAAATATATTAGATCCATTTCGCAATAAAGCAACGAGGTGTAAGAGACGGTGTAACGAGAACTCTGTCGGCGTGATCAGACCATGAAACTGAACAACTTTTTCTATGGCGGCTATGTTGGGAAACGAAAAATCTTTTTCGACTTCTCATGCAAAGTCACTTAGCTGATCGGGAATTTTGTATGGAAGGTCCAAAAAAATGTTCAGTTCAGTGTCGTCATCTGAGTACGCCTGAAAAGTTTTCCTTACACCGTCTCTTACACCCTGTATGTATAATATTTATCCGCGGGGTAGGCAGAGCACAACGGTCGCAAAAATACGGTCGTATCGCCACGTCTGACAAATATCGAGGGACTTTCAGATTATTCGTGTATCATTGTCTGTAGAGACAGGTTGACAAGCCTGTAGCCTAAAGTTGTACTAGACATGAAACCCTCTTATCCCTTGTTTGCATAAGTAAATTTTCCATTGTTAGTGATGTAAAAGATTTGACTGATCTTTTATGAATCTCTGATTGCGCCACCAAACGGCACTTTACTATAATAGTTAGTTTCCCATTTTCCATTCTTAGGTAAATTGAAAGCGAGATGACAAAATTATATTCTATGTGTGAATCCAGAGACGTACTGAGGACTAGAATTTGACTAAAACAAATTTTAATGCTGTTGAAAATACACTCATTTTTATAGCGCCCTATATATTTGGCCTACCGGTGTCTTGGATAGAAAGTCAGTTTTTAACTCTGTATGGCTGACGGTGACACTACTCTAAGGCTATATCAACTGGCAAGCAGTACAGTTTTCACGGTGGTTTTACTAAGAGTAACTTGATGTACTCCTGCTCCTGCGTTTTTGAAGCAGAACTGCTGGCTGGTGTGGTCACCGGAATGGAACGGAACTTCGGACACTAATCAAGTTGATCAGCGACTTCTTGCATTCTCTTGCCAACCCCCGGCATGGTGAATGAGATGGCAAATAGGTAAATCATGATCATCATCATTATAACCAGCAGTGAACTGTCATAGCGACTGATGACAAAATTTTTAAATAGAAGAAGTTTTTTCCGCTGCCTTGCCACATACTTGTCCATAAGCCATGAGTTCTAATGCGGTCAAATCCTTATTAGTTAAAGGTACGTCTAGATTTAAATTGTAATAGAGTCCGTCCCTGTACGGAACCCTTTCCCGCTTCTGATGCAGGGTCCATCGCGGCCGCTCGGGGCGCAAACAAATACGCGCACAAAGTCAGCTCAGAAATCGCTATGATTGAAACCGGGGTCGTATTGCGTGACTTGTTTGAGGGCAATATCGCTATCGCTAGGTAGGCGCTTTGACGAGATTCCATGTCTGAGATTCCATGAATGAGAAGAAAAAATATGTAATCGTCATCTTATTAATGAAAACACTGATTATAAGTACTCCGGTTTGGTTGGACCAACGCTTAGTTCGCGAATTGATTTACTATAGGTACTACGCCGTAGCAGAAGTCTACGGGTCATCGTATCATCCAGATACACAATACTTTAAAGTCTAGTAGCCTAGAAGGCGCTTAAACAACATCGTTTGTTCGTCGTCTCCCAAACAAAAAAAGGGGGATTCCACGGAAACTGCAATTTTGTGCGCACGGGACTTTAGACCGGATTTGTAGAATTAAATGCTTTTTAGTTACTTTCAATACCGTATTTGCGAAATGTTTCTACGAGTATTTATCTTTACGGTTATATTAGTAGTGACTGAGTAGGCTTCTATGGAATTCCGCAAAAATTGATTTTAAAGAATAGCAATCGTCATCTGTAATAACTCCTTGTATGACATGCGGGTCACGCGCGGCTCGCGCGCGGCACAAAGGCGTCAAATTTGCACGTCGCGGCCCGTTTATGCGACATCTCGCATTCATCGCATTGACGTTGGCTGTATACGAAAAATTGCCATTATGCCTGCCCCCGGCGCCCGGTATCACAATTCGCACCCCGTTTTGTTGCTAGTTTTGCGCTTTTGTCTGTGTTTTGTGTCTGGTAACTATTATCTTATATAGTCTAGGAATGGAACGTTTTGTTTGCCAAATAGTCAACTGAATATCGTTTCTAAAAACACCTGCAATGCAGAGAAGGTGTGTAAAAAATGACACATTTTTCGCATTGACGGCGGCTGTATACGAAAAATTGCCATTATGCTTGACTCGGGCGCCCGGTATCGCAATTCGCACCCCATTTTGCTGCT
This sequence comes from Keiferia lycopersicella, assembly GCA_029255805.1. Classification (NCBI taxonomy): domain Eukaryota; kingdom Metazoa; phylum Arthropoda; class Insecta; order Lepidoptera; family Gelechiidae; genus Keiferia; species Keiferia lycopersicella. Next base: position 18,961,888 of record JARACZ010000003.1, read on the forward strand.
AGTTTTGCGCTTTTGTCTGTGTTTTGTGTGTCTAGCAACTATTGTCTTTATAGTCTATGAGTGGCTAGGAATAAGACTTTTATATCTACGTTAGACAATCAGGAAATAGTCAAGCAGCTAGTCAAGTGATTGTCGTTTGTAAAAATACCTGCAATGTAGAGTAGGTATGTAGGATATATCTCGCTTTCAGCGTGGGTGTGTATGAAAAATTGCTATTGTGCCTGCCCCGGGCACTCGGTACTACAATATATGATCACAATTCGCATCCCGTTTTGTTTCTAGTTTTGCTGTGTTTTGTGTTAGACATGTACCTTTCCGTTGTCTATACAGGGCACAATTTGAGCAACCGACTTTCTTGATACCGTTAACATACGGTATTGAATAGTGAGTCAGAATCAAACCGGACAATATTCTGGTTTATACTATGACATCCACTAGACCATGGGTGGATCGCACATTTAACGCACGACGGACCGGTAAAATATCTCAGCGGTCTGTCAGATGCATACCTTCTAGAAACGTACCCCATACTAAAACCGCACTCGACGGACGACGCTGCGATAGCGCTGCGTCAACAGCAGTTGAGTGGTTCTAGTATGGGGATTGACATTTCTAGTGTTGATCTGACAGAGCACTGCGATATTTTAGCGGTCCGTCGTGCATGCGCCTTAACTGGATTCAGAAAAACATCGCAATATTGTGCGATGCGGTGCGTTTCCATCTTTTCAGTAGCACTGTCCATAAAAAAATCATTTATACACGTAACAGTACTAAATAATAATTTAAAATACAAATTGTGACAATATTGCCGTATAATTTTCAATCTGTCCGTTCTGTGGCCGCGGGGCGGGTGATTCTCTAAACGGTTTTTTATCGTGTTTTATTTTTTAATCTGACTCACTGGGGGCAAATTTGAAAAAGTCCTCGTCGTTTGCAGCCAGAAAAACAACAGTAATCAAATTACACTGTAAGCCTACGTAAGTTAAATATACTATAAATATACCTTGTGAGGATAACCTTCAGTGTTGACTATGCTAGATTGCAAATTTTATAGTTTATGCGATATGTTAATAGTTTTTTTTTAATTTTACCCGGATTTTACCCCACCGTTTGAAAAGCCGAAAGATATATGTTTCTAATTCTTAAGAATTTCGAACTTTATAAACGTAGAGATCAATATCTGAATAAACTTCTAATTAATAAATTCTGTGCTTTTTAGTCAAGATAATTATATTTGTAAGTAATGTAAGTATCAAAATGTTACTCGAAAATGCCATAATGCTACACTCCATAATGCTTTTTCGTCTGCTACTAGGGCATTGTCGGTGAGAATTCACCCTAAATACTATTTTTTTAGGGAAAACTCCATCTAAGGTAGGTACCGATTATCAGTGGTAAAAAATTATACCTGCCTTAACAATAATTTCTTTATTAGCTCTACCAGCTCCATATTTTAAGAGTATTTCACTTATCGTGCAATTAATACTTTACTGTGGACAATAAAGAGGCGATAATGACAGTTTATGATGGTTAGCGGCTAAGGCGGGTGCACCCCTGCCGATTCGCAATACAGTAGGGTGACAATGCTCACCGGTACTGACTGACTTCGACTGTCTAGATGGCTAAGCGGTTAGTAGCCCTGCCTTCTACGCCTAGGATTGCGGGTTCGATCCCCATAGGACATAAATATTTGTTAAGTCAATTTTCAATTTACTTGTATCTAATCTGAGTGTTTTCTATGTGAAATATGTATGAATTTATTTACAAAAAAAGTAGTCTAGTTTCTATAGTACAAGCTTTGCTTAGTTTGGGGCTAGATTTCGCTATGTGAATTGTCCAGCATACTTAATTACTTATTTATTAGTTTACTTACCTACGGAACGCCTCTTTATTGTCCACAGAAAAAATTCAGTGCAGCGTTACGGAAAGGTGCCGCGATGCCAAAGGTTTCAGAATGTTTTTTTTTATGAAGGCGTAATAATCAAGAGTACACTTGTAGACACCTAACTGTAACAATACCTGTAACAAAGCTTTATGACATATATTTAATAATTTAAAAAATAAAAGTTCATTTGGACTGCATTACCGAATGAAATATACATATTAACTATAAACGCTATAAACTCTTAATCATAATACATTATGTCCAATTGTAAACATTCATAATAGGTCAATAAATAGTATAAAAATAGGAATAATAATTATTTTTACAATACCAATGAAGCTATTAATATTCAATCCAAGTATAATAAAACAATTAAAATAAAAACAAGTCAAAATAAAATAAAGAAATTCAAAATATATATAGCTATTAATTAATTTCGAATCTGAATCCAATTACTTTATCTGATGGTCATGGTCACCCGATTGCACCCCAGTCACAACACCCTTTGCCCGCCTTTGGCTACTAATTGTGGAGGCGGCGATCCGATTTCATTGCGTCCCCATCAATCGCAGTTTTAACGCCACTGACAGCATTTGTGATCCTTATCTAAAGGTTTTTTTAGACCCACTTTAGATAAGAAATAAAGGGGCAAGTGAAACTATGGCGTGGGCTCCTGTGACAGTTTTGACGGGTTGTAGCAGTCTGTGCTACAGTGGCAGCACGCAGCGCTAAAATAACGCTGCGTAACGCATATCGTCGTGTGGGGCCGGCTTAGAATAGCATCGCCTCATTTCTACCATTGGCTTAAAAGGCGACTAATGGATGAATCTGCCGAACAGGCAGCATGTTCAATATATTGCACTGCGCTCGCCAATCTGCCCGCGCTCGCCAATGATGAGTATGGCCATATTTACTAGAGGACTGTTGTGGCTGTAGAAGTAGCAACTTTTTACGGGTAGAATCCGAGTGGTTCTAGTTTGAACCAGCCGCTCACGGCTACCTTATTTCGTGCAGATAAAAGATTTTATAAATTTTACATCGCCTATCTTCATAAATCGATCTCCATCCCATTCAAGTGTTGCCAAGTTTCCACTTACATAAACAATCAACGTTGAATATTAAAACTGATCGAGGCAGACGCGTGCTTCGGGGCACTCTTGAGAAGCCAGCGGTGCGAAGGTTCTAAACATTAGGGGAGGACAAGGGGTGTGATGTATAGAGTAGTGGATAGAAACTAGGTGGGAGCACACTTAACGCACGACGTAGCGCTACAATATTGCAGCGGACTCTCAGATCCATACTAGAAACGTCACTTCCCATACTAAAACCGCACTCGACGGACGACGCTGCGATAGCGCTGCGTCGACAGCGGTTGAGCTGTTTTAGTATGGGGGTAGACAAAGACACAGGCTTGTCTATTCTCGACTAAACGGAGTCCCTTCACACTTACTTCGACTTTCCGAGATGTATCCATCGATCGTCGATTGCGGTTGAGTGGTTTTTGTATGGGGATTGACATTTTTAGTATGGATCTGGCAGACCGCTGCGATGTTTTAGCGTTCCGTCGTGCGTCAAGTGTGCGAGCCGCCGTAGAGTAGATAGACACTGGGCATCAGTGGAGTCTTTGGAAAAATCAATTTAGTTTAATTTTCTTATTTAATGAACGAGTCAGATCAGAAATTTAAATAAAAAATATGTTTTTTACTGCGATGGATTTGAACAATTCATTCACATATCACACCTTTTAACCCTTTTTCAGAGCACCAACTTCTGCCAAATTACAGTCGCGATCGCCACGTCTGAAAAAAATTGAGGGTCGTTGCAGATAATTCGTGTATCACTGAAGTGACAGGCTGTCAGCCTGTTGCCTAACATTCCAAATACATGAAACCCCAAAGTCCCTTAGTCGCCTTTTAAGACACCGGCATGAAACAATTCGATCACACGTTTTCACTTACGAAAAATAAGATCGCAGTGTGAGTGTAAGAATTCTAAAAATACTTTGAAAAACAAACTGTCGTTTGATGGGGAAAGGTTTCGGCAATGCATCGGAAAGTGCAGTGTACGAACTTACTTACAACCAAGAGAACCGACGACCTTGTGATTTAGGTTGCAAGGCGCCTGACAGAGGCATGTGTTCACAAACATGTGTTCATGAACAAGATTCACTCAATTTTGTATTCTTGTTTTTTATAAATTTGTATTCTGCAGAGGGCTACATGCAACGTCAACTCTGCGCTCGCCGATCTGCCTGCGAACCGTGGTGAGTATGGCAATATCCCCCTAATAAGGGGAGGTCTATGTCCAGCCCTGCACAGCAGTAGACTTCGGGGCTGTCAATGTCAAGGAATAGTGCATCTAATCTGTTGTTCTCCAAGATCATAAACTGTCGAAACGTAAAGTGTGAAGTCAAGAGAACTAAAAATCCTACGTTTTTTTTCTTCCCATTCTCCACCACACTTGAAACTGTCTCTTCGCCCCCAATGGTATTATACCCTTTGTAGAGCAATGAATACAGAGTCCCACTCAATTATACTTCGATAAACACTCGTGACAATGACTGCACATGTTCGCTACAAGAGTTTCGGCAAATAGTCGATTTGGGGATTCGATTAAGAATTACATACATACATAATATCACGCCTTTATCCCTTGCGGGGTAGGCATAGCGTTAACGGCCGTAAGAATACGGTCGCTATCGCCACATCTGACATTGTTGAGGATTGTTCCCCAAGGCTATTTTAGAAAACGTGTGAATCACTATAGTGACAGGTTGTCAACCTTTCGCCTAAAAATTGTAATACACCAATACTCTCGAGTCCCGTAGTCACCTCTTACGACACCCGCGGGAAGGAGGTGGGGTGATGCTATTCTAAGCCGTTATCACACGGCATCAGACTTACTTTGTATGTTCAAATATCGATTACTTGTATTTTTATGTTTATGTTTTACAAATTTAGGCGACAGGCTCAGAACCTGCCACTACAGTGATGCGCGAGTCATCTGAAAGGGCCCTCAATATTTGTCAGACGTGGCGTTAGCGACCGTATTTTTATAGCCGTTAATGTTCTGTCTACCCGGCAGGGGATGAGGGCGTGGTATGTGTAAGTATGTATAAATGTAGTTTTGCTACGCTGCTACGCTGGTCACGAAACTGTAGCAGCTCGCTACAATCCAACACGGTAGCAACCTTACAAATTGAATGCAAAAGAAATATATATTTTATTATTGTCTATTACTTCTTAGTTGTCATAGATATGGGAACATACATACATATTAGATATGCTGTCATACTTATTATGAGAAGGCAATGCAAATATAGGGTGTATGGCAGATCGATGAAATCCTTTTAAGGGGTGAACCAGCTCATGAAACTGAACAACTTTCCCCATGGAACATAGGTCGAAATATGTAAAAAAAATTTGGACCTCCCATACAAATTGACATGATCAGTCGGTAATTTTGTATGGGAGGTCCAATTTTTTTTTACATATTTCGACCTATGTTCCTTGGGGAAAGTTGTTCAGTTTCATGAGCTGGTTCACCCCTTGAAAGGATGTCATCGATCTGCCAAACACCCTGTATGTCATAAAAATAAAATAAATGTTTTGCAATGTAGAGTAGTATTAAGGTTGTTTTTTGAATAAAATATTCCATTATGATAAGTGTCTGAAAACGCCCTACCTATCAGTCTTCAGAAATCTGTCAGAGCAATTATCTCCATGCACGTAGTTTAAAATACGTATCCAGTAATAGGTACCTACCAGGTTTTTAGAAAGAAATCGAAACACATTATCACTTTAAAAGTCAATTTATTTTCACTTGTAATATCCATGTTATTTATTAACTAAATCCCAGTACAAAAAGTAAAAAATCAACATTGTTATTTAACAATAAACATTCTAACAAAATAAGTACTTACTTACCAAAAATCAAATACTTAGAGCTAAATTAAATTCAAATTTTATTAAATGCAAAATTAACTTACATCGACGGTTCATAAGGATAATTAATCTTTCAAGTAGAAAAGTAATTACAATGAAGAACCCTAGGGTCGGAACACACCTGCGTATTAGTCAGTCGCGGAACTTGAGATTGCATGAGATCTACTTTAACAGTAAATCTTGTAAAATCAATACCTACAGTAGAGTAAAATATAATCGCCTTTCGCGTTTCTGTCTTTTATATTATGTTTATGGTTATGTCTTTTATGCCGTGTGATGCCGGCTTAGGATAGCATCGTCCCATTTCTTTCCCGTGGGTGTCGTAGAAAAAATTCTCAAATATTGTCAGACGTGGCGATTAAGACCGTAATTTTACGGTCGTTAACGCTCTGCCTACCCCGCCAGGTGTATAGGCGTGATTTGTGTGTGTGTGTGTGTATATTTATTTATTTATTTATTTATTAAACTTTATGCACTAAATATGTACATTGGCGGACTTAATGCCAATGGCATTATCTGCCAGTCTACCTTAGGGCATGTGGAAATGTACATTATGTTTAGTATACGCCGGAAAACGTTATTTTTACAGGAAAATGATTAGCAGCAGATGTAACCGGTGGATGGACTGGTAGTATTGATATAATCCAATATTCGCGCTGGTGTATTTCGATACTTTTAAAAAAATATTTTTTTGTCATAATTTTTGCTCTCTTTAATATCGAAAAGCTTAGTAATTATCAACATAAACATAACAAATAAAACTTAAGTACATATTGAAAAACCTCAATTAATATAACGTAAACATTTTCCCTGTACCTAATTCTACGTATCTAATTAATGATATTTACAACTTTACAAACTTGATATTTTATGCGATATGTGGAAGATGTGAATATGCGTTTATTTATACGACATTTGTAGTTGATTTGGAATTTATATAAGGTCTTTTTGAATCCAGTGCAATAAAATAGTAACAGAAAGGGTTCCTTAGTAATTCTACTCGTGAAACTAAACAACAACACCGAACTTTGACCTATTTGCCGATCAGTAGCGGAACAAACTGCGATGCATTATTTTATATTCATGTGAAATATAGGTTTTCAAGCTCTCGCGATTGTTTTCATACATCAGGCCAAAGGTAATTTCGTTTATATTACCATTCGTTTGTTCATCCGTTTATATTAGTAACCAAAAATGTGTAAAATCTTGTGAAACTTTAGATAATCGTTTAAGTTCTGTCATTTATACACTAATTAATTTAAGTTTGTCAGCGCCTTGGCGTACCTATTATTGCTGTGATGCTGTCAAATCATGTTTATAAAAAAATAAAAATTACGGAAAAATTCACACAACACTTCAGTTCCTCTGTATTTGGACCTCAAATAAGAAGTGACCTCAGAGAAGTGACTCATTTTTTATCATTTTGGTTTGGGACGTCAAATACTTCTTTCATATTTAGGCATTTACTCCTTGGAGAAAATTAATCAGTTTCACGAGTAGAAATTCCTTTAAATAATTATTATGGATGTACAGTGATTCTTTTTAATTGAACTATATTGAAAAGATGAATCGATTTTTTTTTTAATGGCGTTAGAACAAGGGACCACTTTGGGAAAGTCAAACTTCTATAATGCCGTATAAATAAACGCACATTTAATTTATTAACATTATGAGGTGCAAAAACTTTCTTCTATTTTATCTCTATTTCTAGCGTTATATGCGTTTTCAAAAAGATGTGAAGTAGATATGCATTACACTTTTACAGGAAAGATAGTTTAAAATATGTAATTCCTTTTTACAAATTGACGTTCAACTACCTAACACTTAACTTTACAATATCGTTTCTATAATTGATATGTTCATCTATTCGAGTAAGTTTACAGAAAATCTTTGAATGCAAGTGATTTTGACTGAAAGATGACAATTTCCCAAAGTTTATGAATTCCCATCAGCGATTTTATGCACTTTAAAAGATGAACAATTACGTCAGATCACCTGATAATCGAACTTCACATTTCGGTTTTCTTGATTTTGTCAAAATCACCAGAACACGAAACTAATCAATATATTTATTTACCTATTATATTGCACCTATGTACTCGTATCAAACACTATTGCACTGATTTTTACTCTGTCGTTGCAGAAACTTAGGTCCATTGACATTTTGTACAGAACAGAAACATTTCCAGCCTTGTCATCAACGACATCAGAAGTGGTATGAAACAACAACACCAGTTTTCAGTCCATAAGCTTTCTTATTTCTGCGCGACGATAACAGAAATATTCAGTTTATCAGCTTTCTCACTCCTGCGCTACAATATCAGAAGTGGGATAACCAAAGCCACTCGTCATATTTCTTCCTACGCAAATAGTATGAAACAACAACACAACAAGTCCAGTCCATCAGTCTTACACACTGTCAGGCGAGCTGCTCCTCTCCTGGGTAGAAGTCGACGGCCGCTCCCAGTGCGGGGGCCAGGCCCTCGCCGGGAGCGCCACCGGTCTTCATATCACGTGCTGCGGCGGCTCCTCGTCGCTCTTCATCAGGACGTAGGCCACTGGACGTTTCACGTCTGACGGCGGGGAGGGGGAGCGTCTTGGGGGACAGCCGCAGGGTGAGAGGGCGCTGTTGTAGAGAGCGCTGCTGTACAGCGCGCCGCCGTAGAGGGCCTAAGGATAAGACGTAATGTTGAAAAGATAGTTATACTCAATTCCTCATGTGGACACTGTGGATACTTCTTATAGCAAGAAATCGTCATCAAAGTCTTTAAGTGATGAGATTGAAAATAAGAAAGCATTTAATTATGATTAGTTGCCATCTTTAGATGGCAGCTCGAAAAGGTAGCAGCGTCAACGACTGCGCTCTACATATGTCAGGACTACCAGGTATACGGCATGGCCTGGCGCTTGAGACATCTATAGAACTTACTTGTAAATGTGCAAGTTCTGCAGCCAACTTCCCATCATCAGTGGGCAGCTTGAATGGGTAGAATGGATACGGTAGAGGCGGGAAAAGAGCTCGGCTCAGGTCTGGTTTGTCTTGTAGCAGGTGATGTGGCATCGGTAACTGCGGCATCCCTGGATGCGGCATCTGGTGGTCAGACTAAAGGATTAAGATGGTTAGGGGATACCTTTCTCCATTTAAAGAGATTGTGTGACGAAATGATATGAAATGTTAAGTTCTCTGAAAAAAAAACACAACTGTTTCAATCCACTATAGTTTAATTAAAAAATACTGTTCATCATGGCAATTAACTGTAGGTAACCCTTGACTGCAGTCAAGATATAGAACGACCGTAATTTAATGTCATTGATGATTCATTTTGACATGAAAACTAAAATTTAGTTCTTTATTGATTTCCATCCGACACAGATACTTTTTATTTACGGTCTTTTATTTTGACGACGTGGTGTGAATCAAGAGGTTACCTACAGAGTCAAAAGACGTGATACAGTTGCCAACAGTCCACTAGTTCCAAAACTGAACTCGGTTTCCTTTTTGCCGAGAGCATTCGGTTTCTGTTATAGCTGTGAATTATGCTCTTTTATATTGACGACTTAGTATAATCCTAGACGTACCTGTGGAGCCAAAAGCCTTGGTACTGGAGCCATCAACCCGCTGATTCCGAAACCAAACTTGGGCTCCTTCTTGATGAGAGCCTTCGGTTTCCGTCGCGGTCTGTATTTGTAGTCAGGATGTTCTTTCATGTGTAGTGCTCTGTAACAAACACTTCTATGAAAACTACGCGAGGTGAAACGTCAACCGTAATGAAGTTCTAATTCCAAATATTCTAATTCATTGGGTCGTTGATCTAACGGCAGAAATAATCGTAGAATGAAATCGCAATCAATGGTTGAAGATACGGAAACCAAATCAAACTCTAGTTTTTCTAGCATTGTCTAAGAAAGCTGTTATAAAATCTGATGCCCGGAATTGTCCAAGGACCCAATGAACCCTAGTGTCAGAATTTTTCAACCGCCTTGCCTTTTACAAGTAGAAGGCTTCTGACATAGTTGTGTAACGACCGCCGTCTAAGATGGTTAGTTTTATAAGATCAACGGATAACAAACTATTACTATTAGAAATATAAGGGATTACATTGATAAACAAATAAAATTCCAATCGACATTTTTCCAGAATGTGTAAGTTGTTGGATATTAGCTTTCATATTTTCTTTTTTGCATTTTAACGATCATACCGTAGTACTTTTGATAGCTTTCCGTATTCATTCTTCTAAACCACTACATAGATACGTCTATCTGTACTACATCAACCAAACAATCCAACCTGCATTCGCTGTCCACTCGGATAATTACTATCGACTCGCTGACAATCGCAGAATTCTATCACAAAGCTGCATAATAGCGCACCACCGAAACCGTAGCCCGACCTGTGACGTAAGCGACGCGTGCGCACAGATCCACGCAACCTTACATGGACGACATACGGTTGAGTTTTGAGTGGTTTGTCAGTCGCAGTCGAGTGAGGTTTGGTTCAAATTTGTGAATCAGAGTGGAGAATAATACCGATTGTGAGTATTTGTAACAGGACAATGCAATAATCCGCGTATTGTGATCGGACATTGTTGTTTAAGGGCGGCCGCGTCGCGTCACAATCGCACGCTTTATTGCATAAATAATAATGTTATTCTGTGCAGTGTCAAATTTGCGGGTCGCATTGTTACTGCCGATGGTGAAATTAGGTTTGATATGCAAAAATGTGAATTAATTTAGCAAATTCTTTGGGGAAACTTATGGCTGATTAACAAGGATGTTTGCCATTCTTTTTAGGTTTCATTTTGATTGGAAAACAGTTGAAGTTGCAATAAAGTTTTCAACTACATATTCTAAGGTATTATGTACCTAGATTACTAATACGAGTAGGTAGTGATTTGTATTCAGAAAGTTTAGAGTTCGGTTCGAGTTGGGTACTTCACATTCCGCTGACTTTCCGCTCAAGTAATCACTTTTCAATTTCAAGAAAAAAAGCGTATCAATCGTACATTCCCCAATTTGTAGTATTTTGATTATAGTTATTTAAACAAATGAAATCAATCATTTAAAGGGAAACACTGAAGTAAAAATATGACTTCCTTGCGATAGTAGATTATAATCACGAGACTCTTTATTCCTTCACAAATACCCGATAAACTATTTCAAATCCCACAAATACTAATTCAACTCAACTGTCCAAAATCGGTCAGTGACCTAGAATATCACATAATATCTATCAATTCCTTCATTACTTTATTTACCGTACAAACAAACACGCTATCATAAGGAAAAATGAGAAATACAATATTGCTAAGGGGGACGAGAAAAAACGTATCTTATATTTATCAATAAGCCGTATTTGTATAATGTATTGGTCTTTTTTATCGTCTTTCTGGACGTAATCAAATTTGGTAAATAGTGTGGAGCCATGTCTGCTGATATGAAAAAATGTGGCCATGTTCGTTGGTATTGATATTGGAAATGTGGTAGCTGAAGAAGATTATTTTCTGAGGCTCAGAGCAAGCATCCACGCAGCTTAATTTTCCAAGAGATATCTACTTACTAATTTTAGCAAAAAATGATGTTTTGGGCGCCTTAAAAGATACTAAAGTTCAGTTTTGGTTCTATAGTACCTACGTGACAAACCACAAAAAATCAACAACTAAAGCGAAAAGAAATTACTAAGAAATCAAATCAGCTCAACATTTCAATGCTTTTCCATATAGGATAGGTGGAATAAAAGCCAAAATTTATTGAGTCGCCGTAATCTATGTAGAGTTCAATGCACGCAATCCGTTTATCTATCCAAAATTTATACAAAGAAACGTTAAAGTTTCAACATAAATAGTATTTTAACAGACGATTGTCGAAATATCGAACAGGAGACGATAAAGTAAGTACAGGACAAACATGGGCGCGCCTTTTGGGCTATTGTGACCGATAACCTCGGTCAAACGGACTACACGGGGATTTGATACCACCGACGACGATGTTGAAAAGGCACAATGTAGATGGAACAATTTCACTTCTAGTGCCTATACTAGTGCCTAGAACTAACTATAAAGAATTCAAACTAATGATAAAAAGTCAGCCTGACGCGAGCCGAATACGCCACGCGCACGAAGAGTTCCATACCATGACGTACAAAAATATCTTAGTAATCACGTTTGTTGTTGTTTCTTTTTTTTGTGTTATTATAAAAGCAACAAACATACTGCATCTGAAAATTTCAGCTAAGTATCTTACGGTTTCATGGTTAATAATGAGATACAGCTTGGAAAAAGACAATCAGCACTAATAGGGTCCCATTTTGACCCTATGAGTAGAGTAAGAGAACTAAAAAAACTGCTCATCACATCAGCTTGTAGCAGTCCACTGCACGATCTCCCGCTTTCGCCATCAAGTCACTAGCAATCGCTCTTTTTAAGTCATCATCGGTCAAAAAATTGCTCATTCAGTAATATTATTGCTTTGTGCTCCTCCATTACTATAATATGAAGCATATATTCGTAAGAAAGTAGGTATATTAAGTGACATGACAATGTTTTATAATAACCTCCAAGATCACAATATCGGTATCACAAATCAAATACAGATAAATAAATAGGGATGCGTACAAAGCATAGGATTGTGATTCAACATTTTATCAATGACATTTGTTTAGGGTCTGAAGGAAACCACTATCTATCGTTGTACAAGAATCAATAGTATGGAATGGTATCAATCATATTTGTGGATCGATTGAAGTGTTTTTAAGAACGAGATATAGGTTAGTACGGAAAAATACAATGGATATTTTTTATCTATGATACACGAAGTTTCACTTATCTAATGCGTACCCCTATCCCCATACTTTTGTGACAAGCTTTGCTTAATTTATCTATCTGAACTAAACAATAAATGTTTAAAAAGTATCTATAGTTTTCCATCTGGACCGGACTTCAACCGAAAGGTTGCCCTATGAACACTTCTATTTCTAATGATCTGAAAGTGGAATTTGGTATTCATTTCTTCCGATTAGGAATTGACTACACTAAGAATAATAATGACTTTGCACAAGTTATCTATACTTAAATAGGAAGCAAAAAATCTAAATTATCAACTATCAAAAGATCATCGACGTAAAATACACAGACAAAGCTAATTCTATCCTAACAAATCAATTTAATCCACGATCATCAACGACCAAAAGATCGTCCACGTAAAGCACTCCTTGACGGTAACAGCCCACATCGGTTAGCAATTTATAGCTTTTTAAGCTCTCGCGATTGTTTTCGCAAGTGACCCGGGTTAACCATAAAAATGTCATGACAGCCCACCGCTGGACATGGGCCTCCTCCCCATGCCTGGCAAGCGTATTGTGTATTGTTGTATTCACAGGTTACGCTGCTGCCCATTCCCTGGATTTACCTATGTATTAGTCACATTTTATGACACTCATTTTAAAAATGGGGTGATGCTATTTTAAACTGACATCACACGGCAAAGATTACGCAGACAAAGCTAATTTCTAACAGACCTTAATCTCACCTAACTCTTAGACAATTTATCAGTATGTATGTAGGTATAATATCATCTAATCTAAGTCATCAACGACCAAAAAATCATCTACGTAAAGCATTCAGACAAAGCTAATTCTAACAAATCAATTTAATCCCAGCTAACCCTTAGACAATTATCAGTATGTATAATATCAGCATTGTGCGAACCCGCTATCTCCTCTCGGCAGGGCTATAAAAATGAGCTTATGTCTCCCGTCTGCAGAAAGATGGGGAATGTACGGAGTGGGTGATGCCAAATGTTTGTTGGGGCAAATTAGAAATGTTGTAGTTGGCTGGTGGTTTCAAGAGATTTGAATAATATGTGGAGTTTTGTGGTTATTTGTAGCGACCTCTGGTGGCTACAACATGAAGCTCACTCGAGTGGTTCACAAGCATACAAGACGCAACAGGAGTTCTCAACATATCGGAGAGATGGCGCCACGTGACAGAACAATGGGCCTGAAACGCGGTATCGAAGTGTTAACCGCGCAACGCATATATACAACTTCTAATCCAATCCAGGTGGACCCGTCGGTCCCCTGGCCACAACACCCGGCCAGGCGGGTAGCTACCCTTTTCCCGACACCACCTGGATTCCTCCTGTCACCCGCCATATTGGTGACCCTACATGGACTTCGCAGCCTTCAACCACGCATCAACCACTACAGCATGGAGCCAACTACTTCGTCATCAGCAACTACCACAGTCACAGCACCGGCGGCTTCACTGGTCTTCCTCATCATCCCGACTCACCGTGGACATTGGAACCAGGACCGGCAGCTTCATTGGTCTTCCTTCATCATCCCGACTCACCGTGGACATTTGGAACCTACACTGCTTCGCCACGCCAGACTGCATCATCACGCTACAATGACGTCATCAGCCCCACTACGCTCGCTTACGGTATCGACCTCCGGTCTTGAGGGGGAGTACTGTAGCGACCTCTGGTGGCTACAACATGAAGCTCACTCGAGTGGTTCACAAGCATACAAGACGCAACAGGAGTTCTCAACATATCGGAGAGATGGCGCCACGTGACAGAACAATGGGCCTGAAACGCGGTATCGAAGTGTTAACCGCGCAACGCATATATACAACTTCTAATCCAATCCAGGTGGACCCGTCGGTCCCCTGGCCACAACACCCGGCCAGGCGGGTAGCTACCCTTTTCCCGACACCACCTGGATTCCTCCTGTCACCCGCCATATATTAATGATTTGTTATTCAATCACATTTCATCTATTTGTATTTCAATTGAAATCGCTTTTTTTTTCATCTAGGTACCTACTGATAGTTTAAGCATGATCTGGATGGGAAAAATGTTGTTTTGTTCAAAGCAACATTGCACGTATTTTCTTATTTCAGATTTTATTACCTACTAAATAGACCGTAATTTTTAATAATGCAGTAAAATTATGTTACATAAAGATTTCTTGGAAATAAAACAACGAATAAGTGATCTAGTTTTCGTGTGGCACACCCAGTCGTGCAACAACCCGATAAACCCTCGTATAACAATAAAAAAAATAGCATTAAAAAATCGAAATAAGAATAAGTGATCAAACGAATGATCAACCACTCAACAAAACCGAAGCGACAATCCATGACTTCAAAATCATTTTCAGAGTATTTTCATGTATAAATCATTTCAAAGCTATTCAACAAAATGATGGTTAAAACAACTCTATAAAATCCTAAATGGAGGTAGAAATTAATTCGCAAGGGTTGAATCTTCGTATTTATTAGCCCCCGTCCACACGTCGGGTCCCATTTGTTCCTTGCCTATTTGTTGCGAGTGTGTTACGGCTTTATTTGTTACGGCTATGTCACGCTTTATTAAGGGCTCATAAGATTAGATATAGTTTTGAATTGAGAATATTGTTTAAATTTTAACCCTTCGTTTTGGGTTAGTCTGGGTGAGGGGCAAGGTCAGTGAAGTTGGAACTAAGATCGATGAATGGATCATCGCAACATGACCTCTGAAGAAACACACACTCATACAAACACACACACACACATACAAACACACAATCACACACACACCACACACGAATAACGCCTTTATCGCCTTACAGGGTAGGCAGAATGTTAACGATCGTAAAATCACGGTCGTTATCGCCACATCTGACACGTATTGAGGGCCTTTCAGATGATTCGTGTATCAGTATAGTGACAGGTTGTCAGCCTGTCGCCTGAAGGTGTAATACGCATGAAGTCCTCGAGTCCCCTAGTTGCCTCTTACAACACCCGCGGGAAGAAATGGGGTGATGCTATTCTAAGCCAGCATCACACAGCAACCGAAGAAACTTGTTTACCAAAATGAGAATTTATAAGTCATTTTCATGAATGTTTGTTAATAAAGCCTTTTTGTGGTTTCGAACTAGGAAAAACTCTGTTGGCCACCTGACATACGTGCTTCTAGCGAAAATATTTTCGTCTTTATCTACCACGTTTAGATGAGTAGTGGTAGAAGAAGTGTGAATAGAAAGGTTCTCAAAACACTAGCAATAAAATTAATACTGCTGTATAGTGAGTAAGAGACACGCCTGCGAAAAATTCAACATCACATCAAATTTTCCATCCTAGATTACAAGTCCGACGGAAAAACTTTGATGTCGTACTACAATCCGAAATTCTTCTTAAGTAGGTAGGTTAATTGTTCGAAAAACATGGTCTTCCGCGAAGCTTTTATACATGCAACCTATCCTATACTATACATACAACCAGTCTGGTTTTGGATTCCAAAAGAAAGATTTTAAGCCTTCATATATCATCATCATCATTGGTTGTTTACGTCTGTGACAGACGGTCAATCAGTGTCTGAGGCAAGACTTTTCGTGGCTTATAAATCGGTGCGAGAACGACTTTTCGCATTTCATACATACACTCTAAAATCTTAGCAAATGAAACACAGATTAAACAGATTCTTCCAGAAAAATAACCTTGAAAACAACTTACAATAAAACGGTTTGAATGAATTAAAGTTGTGATTTCAATACAACTTGTATCCATTACAATTGTTTTATTGTAATAAAACTTGTCCTAGGCAATGTCTGAGGCAAAAATCGTCTGTCTCGGACGTATGAGGCCAGTGAAGAAGAATTGTAAAAAGGTTTAGAATGATAAATTGTAAAAGGTAATAATTGTGCTAACTTGACAAGAAAACATAACGATTAAAACTTACCTGCTGAATATTAATTGTTCCTCTCAAAGCAATAAAAAAATTAAACAAAGTGATTTTATAAGATAAGGCATCCGTAGATTCAACCAACATGTTTGTCCATTTATTATATTTACACTCCTCACACTACTACACTGGTAAAACGTTGAAACTCAAATAAAACTTTTTGTGTTGCTTTTTCATTAGGCCTCCCAAAAACAGGTGTGGTGTTTGTCTCTCTGTTTATCTTTTGATATGGAATTAAAAAGATAGAGAAAGGTCTTATTATCTGTTCTGTTGGATATTAAAAAAGTAGTGTTTGTTTTTCTCTGATTATTATGATTCGTTGGTGGCTTTTTGATGAGAATTGTGTGGTAGGTCTTTATCTAGAGCACTAAACAAATTACACACAAATTCTTATCTTATAAAAGAATTCTAGATTAATTTCCTAGCCAGGAAAGTGTAGCAGATGCAATGAATTTTAGCTTAAGATATTTGAAAGTTTTCAGTCAACCAGTAATGATAGACATACGATCGCGATTAGTACTATTTTTGTTCTTAACACACTAATACATGCATTGTTTCTCGTCAGCTCCCTTGATATGCCATTTTAGCCTGCTGCACGTGATACTGCCTGCAGTATTTAAACGCCTAACGTTTGTGGAAACCCGGTTTTCCTGGTAAATTTCTACAGGCAGCTTTAATAATACTAAAATTAAGGAAGTAAATAACTAAAACGAGATCCCAGGCGTATCATACCAATGTATAATTATAATTTGGGGCCATAATTATAGTGCCTAGCAATAAAAATATGGGTGCACAGAACTTTAGCATCCCATCCAGGGGATTTTCATATACCAGCGCCGGTTGGGCAACCATGATGCCTTGCACATACAGGTCTAAGTTAGTAGAAAAGGGATTCCATTGTAAACACAAAACTGCACGGCAGATTTAAATTTGCAACATTTTTCTCACTTAGTTTTGAAATATAGCTAATAATAAAAACAAGTTTACAAAACTAATATGGAAAATCCATGAAAATGAAATAGTAGCAATGGATTACAAAAATATCAGCATTTTTTAATTAGGTAGGCTAGAACTTACCTACATAATTACTTCCTAAGCTCAAAAGTAATTTACAGAGTGGCTAATGGAATATTTTAAAAATTGCTTTGATCAATCTTTCGGTATCGATCAAATCAGAAACATTGGATATGTATTTGATGTCAAAGAGCTCCATTACAAAAAGTTTAAAGCTAGTCAAGAATAGGCGACTGTTGTTAACACGTAGTCTTGGAACACATTGTCTCAATAAAAATAACCTTTTTATACAAACACATTGGAGAATCTCGATACTAATGAAACACAAGTGCATGAATGCACTTTTTTATAGTTTCTTAATGTATTACTTACCTTAACCTCTTTGCCTCATCAATGAACGGCCGTTTCTCCATCTCCGTCAGCAGTTTCCACTCCGCGCCCAGCCTTTTTGAAATCTCAGAGTTATGCATCTTTGGATTGTCCTGAGCCATTTTCCTCCTTTGCCCTCGAGACCAGACCATGAACGCGTTCATAGGCCGCTTGATGTGCTCGGTTTGCTGCTTGCCCATTGACATTTTGAATGCTGGTTGAATTTAGAACGTCGAATTCGAGAAATTTTAGAAAGTTTTTATTTTTTTGTGACACTTTTTGTTGGTTGCCAGTTCATTTCGGATATTGTTCAGGTTGTTTTTAAAAAGTTTTGTAAAGTGACTATAGTGTGAGAAAACAGAAATTAACGTAGCATAAAATTTCTTGTAACAATTTATTCGTGTTGACGAATATAGTCTTTCATGGATTCAAGAATAGTAAAAAACAAAAACAAAACTCCCGTGTTCCAAATTCGGAATTTGGCGCGCGCGAAAAGCTCGAGAAAGCTCAATGCGAGGCTTTTCTTGTCTGAGCCGAGTTTCGGTCTTGTCCCCCCGTGGCGTTCCCCCCTTAAACGCGGGGGCCAATCAGGGCGCGCCGTGGGCGGCCGCTGCCCGCTGATTGGCTGAGGAATCATTTGTCTCGCTAAATCTGCAACAGGTAGAGTGCGTTCTTGTTTGCATGTTTATTAGGGAGATTAAATATCTTTTTGAGCGGTGGCTGGCAATCTTGGTCTGATGAACCCTGGTGAAGAGGTTAAGATTGCATGTAGAAAGTAAACCTGTTCAATGTGTAAAAGTTACCTTGTACTTGTTAAATTAATTTAGACTGATTTCTATTGATGTAGATATTATTGGTTAGGGATTTCATTGAAAAGTTAAGATTAAAATAATTGTAACTTTTTGGTTAGAATGGTAAAACATGTTTGTATGCGCATTCCAAATGGAGCTAACTAAAATAGAAAAAAAAACTAAAAACACAAATTTTCTTCATTTTAGTAAAATATGTTTAGTTATGTTTCATTAAATAGCTACAAATAAAAGTGTAATAGGATTGCAAGGGTAATGTTATGTACCTAGTGCTTACAGCACATTTATTGAAGCATTTGTTCTTTATTATTAGGTATAGCCGTATAGAGTATAAAATTGCTGAAAATATTTATGACTCAGTCCATGAAATTGATATCGTTTCAAAAGGACAACATCGTTATGAAAAATAAAACTTAGTAGGTAGGTACCCAAACTAACAAAAAAAAGTTAGTTTTATCAAGTTACTTGTTGTAGAGGCAGGTAACACCAAAACCACTTCATTATAGTCGCCTTTCGATTACATGGGTACCAAATTTCTATATCTCTCTGTAACCTTGTTGTGAATCCAAAACCAAATTCAATACCCATCAATCCAAACTGTGTCCAATAAAATAGTCTGCGAACAATTTATTTTAGCTAGCACAAATACGAACAAGAGTGTTATACAGCTCTTATACAGCTGCGAATAGGTATTGTAAGCTGTCGGTGCATCGCCTAAGGCGAGACAGGTCAACCTATAGTGGTTATACTTAGTAAATATATGGATTACCAGTTATGTTGAACCCCAAGTGCCCGCGGCGAGGCGTCGGCGCGGCAACGCGCGCCATAACGCGATATTGTGCCTGTCGGGATTGTTTCAATACAGGCGAGGACAAAAGTTGTAAAATATTGAAATTATATTGAAGTTGTGATTTTTTGCTACTGTCTATCTCTCTCTTTTCGTGTGAGGTACCGAATCCAAGGACCCAGTGAACCCTAGCGTCAGAATTTTTCAGCAACCAAGATATTTTGAACTCGCAAACCCAAAGAGTTACCAACTTTTTAAGGTAGTACAAGTGGAATACAACTGCTGCAATTCTTTGGCTACAAAGAAAGAACAATACTAAACATTGTTCTACTATAAAACGCGACATGACTTTCGATGTACCACGTAGGTATCGTGTGTTCAAACACACGATCTTACCTACGATCTTTTTAAGCCTGGCAAGTACAAGTTAGAACTGCTGTACTTTCAGTTTTTTTTTCGCATTTGGTTGGCCGACTTCTACTTCTCTTACATCTTTTTGGTTACAATTATTTTACTTTTTTTCTCTGTGCTAAGCTCCAGCATCCTTAAAACCTGAATCACTTTTGTCGCCTTGCCAATCAAACGGAATCCAACTCACAATTAACACAACATCCAAAATAATTTGCTATACTCTTCACGTCTGGCAGGCGGGTTGGCAAGCGCAGTCCAAGATCTCGTATTCCGAAAGTATCTGTGTTATTCATTCCGTGAATTCTTTGAAATAAACTTTGAATCACTTTTCTTCTCGCTTGTCCGGGTCACAGGTAACTGAATCACGGCGGACGCTCTGTTTCAATTTCACGCTCGCTTGCCAATCAAATGGAATCCCACAATATCCAACGCCCCCAAATGTTATTTACCAAAATGTATAAAACGTTCAATGTCGTATTTTCGCTACAATATACCCTGAAGCTAGTTTGTGTATTTCCGTGAAAGATCTATTTGCTTTAATATGTATTTTTGTATGGTTTGGTTCGCAAAATATTGCCTTGTACTATACAGATTGAATCAATCATAATTCTCATTTTCGAAAAATTTCTAATAGATAGTGCAATTCTACATAATGTAACGTATTCGGGATAGAAATTTACCGAATTTTGCTTACTTACTACTCACTCATTGACGCCATTATCTAGACATCCTATCCTATGAAAGTCTTTTATGAAAGGAATTTTGTCCAAACCTTGTGTTTTGTGGCGTACCCTGGGGGCAGCGTAGGTCCAGCAGTAGACTATACCTAAGCTGATGGGACGTTATTAAGAGATCCATTTATTCTACTGTTTTCAAAAACATTACTAAGACTAGATACTCAGTTAATAAATTACTGAATGAATAGCCCGGCTACCTTTACTCCAGACTAAAATACAGCAAACATTTGAAGTTGTTACAATTTGGCACACACCTTTCTGAATTTTACCATAAAAGTATCTTTTATATGGCTGTAAAAATCTATAATAACATCCCAGATGAATTTAAAGAATATGAGGTAAACAAATTTAAACACAATGTTAATTCATGGTTACAGCAAAGACTGTTTTATAGTGTAACAGAATTTTTGGAGAATTGCGGTAAATTGTGATAAATTGTATAGAAATAATTGTTATAAGAAGCACAGACATTTTAAAATAAATAAAAAGTTTGACATGTACATTTAATAGCTAATTACACATAATTAAATACAAATAATAATTTAATTTAATACAAATAACAATTGACTTGGTAAATGAATTAACTTAGTTGTAAGTAATATTAAAGAATATTTAATTTGAACTTGTTCATGTAAATAATTGTCTGTTAGTGTCTGTAAAATTTCATGTATGTACTAATATGTTAATGGGGATTGAATTGAGATAATTGTGAATTGTAATTATTATTATTTTTACCACTATATAATTAAATGTAATAATTAATATTAAATAAGAATATTGTACACCTAATTAGGTAGCTGTAATGATACGTATATAAATTTATTTCCACCTTGTAATACTTATAGCCAAACAATAAACTATTTTGACTTTGACTTTGACTTTGACTTTGTAAAGCCTTGCTTATTTTCTACATCGATGATTAGTCGAAATAATATGAAAATGTATTTGGACCTACCATAAAAAAAATGCTTACCATTATTTTCCTGTATTTCGGCCTGTGTTCGTTAGGGAAAATAGTTCAGTTTCATGGACTAGTTCACCACTTAGAATATTTGCTTTGCAGTAATGTTTTTATATTTACTGTGATTATTATTAATAATATTAATTATGTCAAACTACGAACATGCAGGAAGCCACATTCGGCTGCAATTACTCACAGACAGTACGTCCATTAGCGGCCATTCACGCGAGATTGTTTGCGGCTACGACTTGTGTGATGCAAATGTGCCGTGTCGTATCTCGTACTCAATGTGACAAATACTTCAAGTCCCTATACAATGAGTGTGTATGCCGTGTGATGCTGGTTTCGAATAGCATCACCCCATTTCTTGTCCTCAGGTCTCCTAGGAGGCGACTTAGGTACTCGAAGGTTTTATCATGTGTATTAAAGCTTTTAGGCGACAGGATGACAACCTGTTACTACAATTATGTACGAATAATCTTAACTGGCCTCCAATATTTGTCAGATATTGGCGATAGCTCCCATACTTTTACGGTTGTTAACACTCTGTCTACCCCGCAAGGGATAAAAGCGTGATGTGTGTATGCATATTACACGGCATAAAAATACAGTAGGTACTCAAAATCTTAAATACGCTGCCAGCAGCGATACACGGTAGCTTATTGTAGCCCGCGGCTACGGCACGTAGACTGTAGCAGGTTCGTAGCGACGGCTACGGGGTTCAGGGGCTAAATAGGGAAAATGGAGCTTAAATTAACTTAGCTCCTCTACTTACGTATTATTTTTCTTATTTCACAGGCATATGCTCCACTAACAGAATCAATATTGTCAGTGATGACCTCAGAACTATCAACAGAAAATCTCCCTTCCACTCACTTATACAAAGTGTTAAAAATCCTAGTTGAAAGGTAAAAATTAAATAAACCCAAAGGAGATAAATAAATAAATATTCTAGTCAATTCACACAGCGCCATCTAGCTCCAAACCAAGCAAAGCTTTTACTATGGGAACTAGATACCTAATATTCGCTTTTTATCGCACTGTATGGCCTTACTTACACTTAATGCACAACGCAGCGTGAAAATTACGCTAGCGTCTGTCAAATCTCTACTAGAAATGTCATTCCCCAATTCCCCATACTAAAACCGCTCTTGGCGCAGGTCGAATCGTTGTTCGTTAAGTGTGAATAGCCTAAATTTTGTAAAATTTGCTAATTTTTGTGTTTGTTTGTTGTAAAGCCAACTTTCCTTCACAATATTCAAAATGTTGTAAAACTAGAGTTAATTACAACTTATCCATGTTGCATAAAAGCAACAATATATCCTCCAAACGATATTTATTTCACTAAACAAGACAAACAAAGAAAATCACGACGTCAGCCAGAATAGCGAAGAAAACATTTTTGTATTCAAATCCCGTACGGCGACCGAACAAACAAAATACGAATAATGCGAGATCGAATAGAACGGAACAGAAAGGAATGAAATGCCACTCCCCGCCCCACACATAATAGAATATACAGACGCACATGAGGGAAATTGATCTCGAGATAGATTCGAAGACAAAAATTTTAATGCTTTGTACTATCAAGCCCAATATCAACCTGCCCATTTCAGTCTACTTGTAATAATTTAAAGGTGAAACCGCACTTCAACAGCGCGGCTACAAAGTTGAGTGGGTAACTCGATCTGCCGATGTAATTGCCAAATTACAAATTAATAAAAGACAATAAAAAAAAACTTAAAATATATAGGTATTTACCCTATCGGATACCCGATAATAATGAACGCCGCTAATAATAAAAATTACGAGACGAGACTGTGCATGAGACTAAGCGAAACTTGTAACTGACTGAAAGTGACTTTTTTATGACTGTTTGAACAGATTTTTTTTACAGAGAAGCTTAGACATCAGGTAAACCAGAGCCTATTTTCTATGAAAGGTAGGAGTGCATAATAATTTTCATGAATGTAGATAGGCACCTGCGAATAAATGATAACTTTCGCGAAAAACTAAGATGTCATATACACAATCCGCAAATTTGTTTTTATAGCTCGTTTTAAGTGTATATATACGTATACGTAGATGTCGCTGAAAAATTGATTTCTAAGTTACCTAATAATATTCTGTCTAGTTGAGTATCAATATAACTCAAATGACAAAATTTCAACCTAACGCAACGCCCTTTGGTATGACATCATAAGTTAAGTCAAGCCAGTCATATAGAAAAAAAGGCCCCATTCGACCTTTGTTAGATAAACAAACGTGATCTCAAGGAAGTATTCCCGTGTGTACCCGTGCAAGTCTTTTATGCCGCTATTGATACGATATTTTTATTTCCTCCGCTCAATACAAGTCCGCGCTCGGTTTTGTGACTTTTCACTTTACATAATATGCTATTATGTTTCTTTATACACAACACTATTACGATTATATCATACTATAGATGATTTTCAATATCAAAGATCCGAATTTAAGGCCCATATAATTAAACCACACTGAATTCTGAGATCGATCTTGAGTGCGATTTTGAGATGTCATTAGTACTGCCTGACATTTGTCAATCGCTCTTGAGATAGATTTCAGAGCTGAGTGCGGTTTATTAATACGGGCTAAGATAAAAACTAAGGGCGAAGTCACACATAACAGTATTAATTACTAACTTCTGGCAAAACATAATCCAAGTCCTTATTTGAGTCATTGACACGATGAAGAAGATTAAATTAGATTATTAGGTTATCTACATATAAATCAGAATTTTAATAAATATAATGTTTTGGGATAGGTTTAATTCTACAACTACTACAACCTGTGACTACCACAGAACAGTCACAGCAATCTATTGCTGGAAATGGGCCTCCCTTTATTGGGGGGTAAGTACTATACGCCCTACCCATCAGTCACCACGTTTGGCAAGCGGATTGGCGAGCGTATTCTTTTTTACTCTCTTTGTCTCTGTCGTACTTGCTACTACTGGAAATCATCATCATCAATTAAATACCCTTTTTGATACTTTCCGGATAGGTGGACCGATGACTTAAAGATAGCGGCTGGTTTCGACTGGACGGCGAAAGCGGTAGATCGTTCATTGTACCGTACCCTGGGGGAGGCATACATCCAGCAGTGGACTGCGGTAGGATGACCCTTATCGGTAGAGTATACTGAAAATAAAGACCTCATTTCCCCAGTCTGCATTCTCAACAAACAAAATGTCTCACTACCAACCACAGCTAGTTTCTTGGCGCAGCATTGGCAATAAATCTATATAAACGTAAATAGATGCAGCGCAGTCTGCGGCGCCAAGTGGCATAAAACTGAGGCTCAGGACCGGCCATAACAATAAGTTAGCACTTAAGTCCGCGTTATAAGGTGCGACTAAAAATAGAAGACACAGGTGTAATCAGCAGACACTTCACTCATACTTTTAATTTGCTGTATTAAACAATTTAGTTCGGTATTGTATATAATTTAACATTAACTTGTATACCAACATTAATACCACCCCATCTTCTATGATATAAGTTTTTTTTTATTTAACACAGTTTTCATAAATTATATTTGGCACTTATGATAAATTTCTTCAAAAATGTGACACCAATGATTTGAAAATGGACACATGCAAAAAATCATAGCATGCTTTCCGAAGTTTTAATTAGGTACAATTTGAAACAGTTGCTTTTTCCACCGGCTTCGTCTTATTTTCATAAATATGGCGACATGTCATCCGTCTAGGCGGATCGCACACTTAACACACAACGGACTGCTAAAATATCGCAGTATCAGGTCTGTGAGATCCATACTAGAAATGTCAATCCTTATACTAAAACCCCATACTAAAAACTCGACGTACTACGCTGCCTCTACGCGAGAATGTTTGTCATCTCACCATGTAAAATAGGTCTCTGTGTTCTAGGGAACCTGTAGTGAATATTTATATACGGTTTCTTCAGAATAAGAAAATATTGCGCGTCTATTAGGCAAAAGATGCGTCACGCATTTCAAGTGATTTGGATGAAGTGAGTGGCAAACCCGCAACACAGTATTGATCCTTTAATCGTAACTGATTTTTTAAAAATAGAATTGAATTTGCATGTTCTGTAACTGTATCGTGGAACAGCATAAACTCGCTGTGGTCGTACAACTTGGTAAAACTGGAGTATTTATTCAATGGAAAAATCAGTCGCCAAGTCGCACAGTCTAAAATTCCCTTTTCCCGCCTTCGCCGCCCGCTTTTTGTATTTCCCATTATGGCGGCATAGCGTCTTATTTTCATAAATATGGCGACTTAGCGCCCCTCTATGTCTCCGCGTGATTTACAAAGCGCCCCTTGTCGACTGAGGTTTACGATTGCCAACATTAAGTGCCGAGATAACCTGTTGTTCAGTTTTCAAATTGTAATTTGTTAGTCTAGTACTAAGATTTTGAATAAAATAAGTTGATCTGTTTTTATTTTCGTGTCCTTTATAAGTTGTGTGGGTATATACGGTGGGTGGGTTTGCCGTGTGATGCCGGCATAGAATTGCATCACCCCAATTCTTCCCGCGGGTGTTGTAAGAACCAACTAGGGGACTCGAGGGTTCCATGTGTATTAGCACGTATACAACTCTAGGCGACAGGCTGACAACCTGTCACTACAGTGATACACGAATCATCTGAAGGTACCCTCAATACTTGTCAGACGTAGCGATAACGACCGTTACTTTGCGACCTTTAATGCTCTGCGTACCCCGCAAGGGATAAAGGCGTGATTTGTGTGGGTATATACGAATTTTGGAAATAGGTAAGTATAACCAAAGAATACTAGCAAAGAAGATTGTAATGAATGTCAATACTGAATGAAATAAATGAAAAATAAGAAATAAGCAAGTAAGCGCCTCTTATGGCATCCCTTACTAATAACTCACCACCCAACTAAAACTTACGAACCTTATCCGAACTTTGCTCCTATTTGGATACTTGTGTCGCCACCTGTATACTCTTTAGTGTTCTAAACAGCGCCATCTGACGAAACGTTTGAATAGGGCCTCATCGTAAGAAAAGGTTCCACCCTTTGGTTCCACAATTCATACACCAACAAACCGTTCCACCATTGCATTGTGGATGGTGCTTGTTCGCAGTACAACTAGTTTGCAATACTGTTAAGAGATGGCGCTGATAGTAACATATGTGCATAGAATCGTCAACATAAAGATCGCTTTTATAAACTAATGTACGTCAGTATTAACTTATAGAAACTAAAAGCAAGTCATTTTATTGAAAGTTGAAGGTTTAGAAATATACACAGTAACAAAAGTAATCAATGCTCCTATTATCAACAGAGCTATTCAAAACCTTACAATGAAAATGATTGGGCTTAGTCCAAACATAGCGTGATCTATAGAGTTCAATAGGACTATTCTTATAAAAGATTAGCCCACTCCTCTATTTCATTTGATGAAGATACAATGTACACAATGCTATTGCGAATAAAGCCGGTTTGACTATTGTGATCCTAGGCCTTGGTGTTCTATAGACCAATTTGTCTTGTTGTCATCGCATCGTCCTGAAATATGTTACCAGGTTTTGAGGGTACCACATATTCAGTAGTATCTCTCCATTTAAGTGTAACTCACGTTTTGTGAATGCTGCTAGCTCTTGGACTCTAGCTTCTACTAAGACTTTTTCAGCTTTTTTGGACACTTACGCGCAATTTAACTTAAATATTTTTATACTTGCGCTAAAGACACCGAATAAGACTGTTTATTTATTTCCACTTCTTCTTATCTGACTTTCAACTTATCATGTAATTTCTGAAGTTGACCAGTCAAAACCAGTTTCGATGACCCTGCATCCACTTGAATCTCTTTTGGCAACCCTGTTCTTTTTAATAGAGCCCAGGCGGGGCACACAAAACATACAGGAGTATCATCTGACAATTTGAGAGCAATCACACCATTGTCACCGCTCTTTATTCAAACGCAAATAATACATGGAAAATTGTCATTCCAATTGTGTCCAGGGCTTTGTTGGTCTAATGACAGCATTCAGATTTAGTTGACTTCAAAACTGGTGATCAGTCCGGGCGTGGACGTCCAGTGGACAACTGGTCAGAGTTTAGGCAGATTTATTGCAAAGTTTTCCCAAATAGTAGTATTGATTATAATCAGTGATGAGACTTTGTTAATAAGGGGAAGTCAAGAGTACAGTGATGTGGCGATAAAATACTAAAACAACTCAAAATGGACTTTAATTAATATCAATATGACATAGACGATCGAAGAGTAAAACACCAGGACAACATAAAAAAGTAATGGCGTATCCTGTAGACTCAACATCGTCACCGAAACCAACACAAAAACTTTCAAGAAACTCAAACCCTTACCATATAAAGCGGCCAATGAACGCATTCATGGTCTGGTCACGACTGCAGAGAAAGAAAATATCCCTGATGCATCCAAAGCTGCATAACTCGGAGATATCAAAACGGCTTGGCCTGGAATGGAAGAGTCTAGATGAATCAGAAAAGAGGCCATTCATAGATGAAGCGAAGAGGCTAAGGATAAAGCACATGCAAGACTACCCTGATTACAAATACAGGCCTCGCAGGAAGAATCGAATCGACACAACAGCATTCTCAAACCCAGCAATGTATACAACAAGAGACACGTTCGTAGAAGTGGAGCCGAGAGTAGACCCGAACTACCAGATACCTTTGAACTATTCGGAGCACCAGTTTATGTACAACAATATGATCAGTTACTCTGTGCCTTCGATTCCTCAGACGACATACGTGCCAGTATCGAGGCCTAAGGAGGAACCGTTGCCAAGTTTGGAGTTGAGGCCTTTGCCGTCCATAGAGAGCATCTCTCCGAGACCATTTGCAGTGGTGAATCAGCAGATGATGGTTAAGGCTTATCAGGATCTGCACTACGTACCGGGAGATGTCGCTAGGATATCGTATCACTATCCTTTCGGTGTTCAGTAAGAATTTTTGGATAAAACTCTATCCATATTTTGTAAAGACATAAAAGTAGTTTTCGATGATTAGATGGAGAGATGATCTGGAAGCTTTTCTCCAAGATCGAGACGAGTGGCACGAGAGAGGGGAGGCCTTTGCCCTGCAGTGGGACGCTGAACAAGCTAATTAAAAAAAATATAGTTTTTAACATAGGTAAATCAATGGTAGAGGTGTTCTGCCAGGTTTTGATTATAAACCTCAATGCAAAAATATTTATCTCTATTTTCTACTAATTCTTTCTATTGATCTTCTTTATGATTTATTAACATTTTATTGATTTTAAAAGAATAAAATTGTAGAGCAAGAAAAGTACACTTTTGTAATAAATATGGTAAAACTTAGAATTCTATATAACTTTAGAACTGTATCAAATACCAAAGAATTGTAGTAAGTATTAAAAGATTAAAATACCTAATTTATTTTAAGATTTGAGTAAGTAGGTAGGCAATTAGTAAAAAAAAACTTCAAATACTTCAAGAAGTCTTTTCTTTGAAAAAAAGAGATACCCCAGAAACAAAAAACGTTGACGCCCAATACTAGGTTTATTTTGGTTACAACTTGGTTATACAATACACATCAGTGTATTGTATTCTCAGGCAATTATTTCAGGAAGAGTTAATTAAGTACCAAACTAGTAATAGAGAATTTTTTTATAACTTTATAACCGGTTTCGATACGAATTTAACTAGCTGTTATTTCTCACAGTTTAACTGCGATAATATGTGATAGTAAAGTACTTTATTTTTGTTCTCTTCATTCAAATAAAATAACATTCTTCCTCTCGACAAATTAGTTGCTTTAAAATTTTCCTAAATAAATAAAAAACTTTTTACCAATATCAGTTTTATTATTTTCCATTTTTATATCCCAATAACAGAGTCATTCGTATTTAGGCGGATCGCACACTTAACGCTCTACGGAGCGCTTTTACTATGGGTATTGACATTTCTAGCATGGAATCTGACAGACCGCTGCGATATTTTACACTATTTAAGTGAATAAAGTATAGGATTGTCGGGATCCTAAGTAGGGAAAGGATCTCTCAAACGATTGTCTTGTCACTATGCAGATGATCCTAGCAAAATAACGTCTCCTTTAGTTCATTACTCCTCCGCCTTTCAAAATATTTTCCAGCTGCGATTCTCCTTGATTCTGCTCGACGACGTAGAAATACAGCGTGTTGGTAAAATATTGTAGCTACATTACTTTTTATAGCGTATGACACAGAGTGAAGGTTTGAACACTAGTGAAGGTTTGTTAAACATTGCTCGGCACTAGATAAAAACAAAGGTACCTCGATCACAGTCTGTCAAAAAATTAACTAACTCAGAAATCTGAAAGTTGATGTCCGAAGTGAATAACTTATTATAAACGTTATTGTGCAGAAATTTTCAGTAATGGACGGACACGTCTGTTGCCATCAATTAACTGTGCAATGTTTTTGTCGGACTAAATTCGTAGTATCTAGTCTACTCTATCTACCTATAATGTTATCACTACATAGTTTAAACAAAGTCGCTTGTCGCGTCTGTTAGCCTAGGATTCGCGCCAGGTCGACTTGCAGAGGTCGATGGCAGTCTCTCTGTGTAAAAACTTGGTTCCACGTCACGCTAGGTTACGTAGCCGACCTCGACAGAAAAACGGGATAAGGGAAGGAGAATGATGATGATTATGATTATATCATCATTATGATTGTATTAATGAACCGCCTGTATGTTTCTCAGTGTTGCAAACCCGGTGGCACTGATCAGGAATAATGTTCGCGTCATGACGAACAGTTTGTCGCAGATTGATGGAGTCTGTCTGTCTGTCGTAATTGATATCCCTGTTTACTGAAAGGGTGTGGAGAGCCTTATTTCTGAGATTGTTTGGTGATCGGTAACACGATTTCAAAGATTTTTTAAATTATACGGTCTTACCCCGCTCTTCGCGACTCGTTTTTGTTTTATTTACATAAAAATAATTCACAGTGATATATTTATAAATTGTTTCAAAGCACTTCTAGGTACAACAAAGCAGTGGTTGAAAACAGTTTTGAATTTAGTAGTAATTAATTTTCGACGAAATAAACAAAGAATGAGTTGCGTAAATGGTATGGTAAGAACATACGTAAAATATAGCTTGAGCTCTGTGGCAGTCACATTCATAATAAAAGAGAGATAAACAAAAAATGGACCCTATGTCTTAGAATTTACCCCTAAGAACCGGATAATTCGCTTTTTTATTAAAACACTGTATACACGTTGCTACATCAAAGATTTGCCACTTAAATTACCTATAGTAAGTAATTAAACAACACAAAGGATTTCCTCATAAGTGAAGTTCTAACCCAAAACCACCAAAATATAGATTAAATTTCGTCCAAATAAATTAATAGCTTCATTTGGCTTCGTTATACGCTAATTTCGATTTCAATCATACATCGAAAACAGACGCGATTAGCAGTTTATTAGCGAAATTCAATTTTAGCATAAAGCCATAATATACAATGCGTTTTCGCAATTCACGGCATACAGAATGTAGCTTAGTTTTTAATTTCTATAAAAAAATACTACCTAACCTAGACTGGAGTTTAGGTCATTAGAAAAAACGTATTGTAGACCATGTAAGGTTTGCTTGCAGCCGTTGGAATTGACACAGTTGGTTTTAAAACTCAGTCTATGGACGCAAGGAAAGGAAGCATGGAATGTTCAGCAGTGGACGGGGTCAAGATTCTTTTGCACAATTTCGCAGGCAACTATTGAGTAGCGGCAGCCCAAATGGAAGAGGCGTCGCCATAACTACCTAATGGCGAAAACAGCAGGTTCAAATCTTACATGCGGAAGAAAATTTTGCAAGTTTCCTAAAAAAATAGAAGACATTAATTTATTTTAGCATCCTGTATAACTATAGTTTATTCTGGAATGTTATTTACCCCTGAAAGGAAAATTAATAATTATTTTATAAAGATCAGAGGAGCGAAACGGTAGGTTTAATTAATATTGTCATTATACTCAGCTTTTGAATGAAAATATTGAATGTTTCTTTAATAAGATTTCGATTAATTGGGTTTACTATATCTGATGGTTGTTTATAAGGTGTTTAAAATGTTGTACCTATATTTTTCTCGAGAGTGAATGTTTTCTGGTAGATATCAAAATATGCCATATTTTAATTGAGATAACTAAGGAATCTACCGTTCACTTGTAAAATTGTAGTTAAAAATACGACCGCGAAAACCAAATAGTTATTATTACGTGGTATTATGAAGTTTCTCCGGCATATTACTATACATGTAAAAGATCCCCTTCTTCTTATCGTATCGATGGCAAATTTAGATTTTTGAATTACCTACTCTATTTATTAAAAAATCGCATCCAAATCCGTTTCGTGGTTTGGGAGCACTTACAAGCGTCTACGACAGACAGAAACAAATGGACTACAATATATTTTGATTTGCTCTACTGAAATGGGGTCGCCTTCACTTTGTTGGAAAAATTGCTAGTTGTGCGCTGGCCCTTAAGAGCAGCGTCTCGTTGACGTTTTGGACGAAAACATTCAAATTTTTTGTCCGTTTGTCGTTTCTAACAACTTCCATCCGAGCTTGCCACCCTCTTGCTGTAGGGTTGCGAACGAAAATATAAGGTTTTTTTAAAAAAATTCAGCCGCTAGTATTTTTTATCTTATCACATACAGACACACATGTCACGTCTTTATCCCTTACGGAATAAGTAGAGCGTCTATGGCCGTAAAAACGTCTTCAATAAAGTTTCCTTTGCATTTCTATGTCTGTCTGCCAAGCACACCGCTGACTCCATATAAACCACGCACGCACCGAATATTATTGTGGTTATTTTTTAAAGTGATTCAACAGGAGAGTTGAAACCTACATACCTACATGCCGGAAAAAACATCTTCCTTCCCCGAGAAAACCATTATATAACTTGTCGGTGTGATGCCGGCTTTGAATAGCATCACCCCACATCCTTCCCGCGGGTATCGTAAGAGGCGACTAAGGGACTCGAGAGATTGGTGTATTACAATTTTTAGGCGACAGTCTGAAAACCTGTCACTATAGTGATACACATGTTTTCTGAAACAACCTTGGAAAACAATCCTTAAAAATGCCAGACGTGGCGATAGCGACCGTATTCTTACGGCCGTTAACGCTCTGCCTACCCCGCAAGGGATAAAGGCGTGATATATGTATATAAGTACACCAAGCAGCCCGCCCATCTTCTTCTTTGCGTGTGGGATACCGAGTCGTCCAAAGACCCGATGAACCCTAGTGTCAGAATTTTTCAACCGCCTTCTACAAGTAGCAGGCTTCTGACATGGTTGATTGATGAGCCCGCCCATTGGTCACCTTGTTAAAATTCTATTTTTATTAGCTGAGGAGTTGAGGTGCATATTACGTTGACCTAAGATCTTGCAGCAACCCTACGTCAGCAGGACGTACGAAACGCGTATTTTTCGCGAAAGCTCTCCAACAACGCTTTCAGTTCTACACACATCTGAATAGTGTCCGTGACGTCACACCCTCCTCAACTGGAAAACCGTTTATTTTACACACTTTTATTCACATTTCACAAGAAAAGCGATGGCGTGTGAAAAACACCAACTCGAGTCCTTTGTCAAGCAAAAATTTTAATGAATTCGGTGCGTTCATGTATGAAAAAAAAATGTTTTGCTAACTTTAGAAAAACGTGCAAAGTATTTTTTGTACTATTTTTGTAAGTCTCAAAAGTTGGAAGTTTTCTCTAATTTGTGCCTACTACGTGCGTAAGTCATGGAAACACGTTTTCTACGGGCGCCGTAATGTTTTACGCGTATAGAATAGTTTTTCTTTAAATATGGCAACGTGATTTTTGTTCAAGTATAACTTACAACGACTGTTTTATGCCGTCATGTCTGTGATGAAAAACTTAGAATACGAAAACGAGAAAAGTAAGTTGGTAATAAAGTGAAAGGTCAAAAAACACGTTTTTATAGAAGTTTAAAAACAGGTGGTCAGGGTTTTTAATTTGTTAGTTTATATGACGAACACTGGCGTGAAAATTGGGACTCGCACGTGGTTCGCTCATTTCTTCTAAACCGCTTGAAGTAAAGTGAAGTCCGTGCGGACAATACGCACAGCGCAGTGTTGGCCCTAAAAAGGAAATTTGACTACCTATTTTGTCTTCAACAAACAACTTACTTAGCCGCTTTAGGAAAAGTGGTAATTTTGAAATATTAAACCGACATCGACATTCCATATCAAGGTATCAACCTGTACTGGTTTTTATCATAGACTAAGATTTAATCCATTCTGATTCTAAGAACCCCTTTAGCATCTTTTCGTTCCACCATCATCCCCTATCACACAAACACATAAACAGATCTAATTGATGCACAGTAGTTCGGGCATAAGTTCCAAGTCATTTGGCGCGTAGCTAATATGTTTCCGTACACAATTCATTTTGCCCGTTTCGGACCACTGTGCGAACCATTTAAGGGGCCATTATCTGGGGGAATATTTTATTTATTTATTATACTGTTTATTTCGTTTATTATGCTCTTAGTTTGAGATAAATTGCTGTTTTATGATAATCAATCTTTTTATTACATTTGCTGTATTAAGAAATATTTTCCATAAAATTTTTCTTATTCTTATTCTTATTCTTATTCTAAATATACGTAGATATTATAGTCACCATAGAACATATACATTATACAATAGAACACCTCATCTCACCCCCGCATTTACGATCCATAAACAAATCAGTTTTTTCCACCCCAACTCTTTGTTGAACAAACATACAAACATACGCACAATTAATTTGAACACGTCGGGTGAAGTTGTTCGCTTATAAGACCTACTGCCGGTTAGACCCAGTAGGTCTAAGTGACGTCGCATTTTACCGACTTACCAAAATATTTCATATATTCACAAAAACAATAAGGAACAAACTACAAATATTAATAAAAACTAGTATAAGTTGATCAATGCTCACTGAAATGGGTCTAGAAAAATGAACTGAATACCCATTCCACGCAACAGGTCAGCTTATTTCTAAAAAGAAATCTCTACAGCTAGCAGACCTAGGACCCATTACATTTACCCAAATGTAATGGGTCCTAGGTCTGCTGGAAGAGATTTCTTTTTAGAAATAAGCTGACCTGTTGTGTATTGTTCTAAATATTATGTCCCTTGTGTTCTATTTTGTACAATAAGTGGTTAAATAAATAAATAAATGGGTAAGTTGTTGTGCTAGCGATAATATGTACCTAAAGTTTGGTGCAATTTCCCATAGCTAGGGCTAATAAATTATACAATAAAAAACTGTGCGCATGGAAATACCAATAAATACGGGTAAAAGTTTTTTATTGTGCACTGAAATTGACAGCTGATCCCTCAATGTGAATAGCGCAACCTCCTTTGGACAAATGTTGCTATCAGCCCAAAAACCTCATTTGACCTACTGAGTCTACTCATCAGTGGGTACAATCTGTGAACGAGTCGTAAAGCGGCAGATGTTCAAATATTCCATCACGAAATCAACACTAATTTCATCAATCACAACTCCATTACGTATTTCAATTAGCTATAGTTTGTGTAATTTGATTTACACCTTCTGGACAGGATGGGTGTAATAATTTCAAAAGTAGGTTATCATTTTGACCCGCAAAGTATGTCGCTTAAAGTGATCCGTTTTTCATTCCAAGTCTAATAGAGCGTGTATTCTGGGCATGTTTTTTCAAACAAGACAGAACAATACATACACATATCACACCTCTATTCCTTGCGGGGAGGCAGAGCGCCAACGGCCGTATAAATACGGGCGCTATAGCCACGTCTGACAATTATTGAGGGCTCTTTTAGATGATCACTGTCGCGACAGGTTGTCTGCCTGTCGCCTAAAGATTGAATACACATGAAACCCTCCAGTCCCCTAGTTGCCTCTTACAACACCAGCGGGACGAAATAGGGTGATGCTATTCTAAGCTGGCATCACACGGCAAAACACTCCATTCACATGTCTATTATGAGGCTGTACTTTCAATATATACCCATCGATGTTTCCCGTTTCTAAAAGCTAGTATTGTTAAGTTTTCGGATAGGTATAGAAAATGACACTTAATTCTAATTTAAATGCAACTTACTTCAAGTGTTACTAATAATAAAGAAGACATTTACTGAAGACTAGGCTGTATGGTCCTATGACTGTCCAAAAGACAAAAAAAAAAAAACGAGTGTTACTTTTTTATTTTCATAAACAATCAATTTACTGAACACTACCACCATTTGCGTCATTAATATTTCGCATCATTTGAGTTTCGAATCATTGGTTTCATTCAATTTATTGATTGTGTCAATGGAGAACGTTCAAACATTTTGTTGTTATGGACGATTTGTAAGTTCCGTACAAAAGACACGAAAGTGGTTTTAGTTCGTTTGTCATTTTAATGGGTCGTTTATAGAAACTTTTGTACTAAATGTGTTATATGATACAAAATAATAGCAACGTTTGAATATGTTGTCAAGAGATATGTTTCGGCCACTTTTGATAAGGTATTTTTCCAAAAATGTAGGTAGTATTTACCTTCCAAACATTCCAATATTTTTGGAGATTATCGACTGCATACTTATTGCAATGATTACAAATGATAATAGTTTTATTGTATGTTATATGACGTCAACGGATTTCTGCATTAGTTATTTTGAATACATTGGCCTATATATATTTTTTTACTTAAGATAGGCTCGCATTTGTCTACTATCTCACCTGATGGTAAGTGACGATGCAGACGATGATGGGTCGTGAGACAACTCGGTGTCCCACACGAAAAAAATAAAAGAATGGCGCGACGGTTATTACAATCTGTAACCTTTTCCAGAAATAAATCGGTTTCTTCACTTACATCATAAAATCTACTATGTATATAGACAGACAATATCTCTGTCTGATTGTAATATGCAAATAATCCGAGTGGGTGTCGCCATTATCTTTGTGCGGCCACTTTATAGCGGCGGAGGATCCATTTCAGACATTGAAGGCGGGAAGATGGCATGTAGTGACACCAGTGTGGATTGGCTTCATTTGGCTAAATAAGGCGCTAGAGATAAGACTGTGATTGAGACATGAGACATGTGACAGCGCGCCGCTCGAAGCAATTTCCAAATAAAATGTACGAAATATAAGATATGCCGTCTACATCACCCGTGACACTTGCGTTTTATCGCCAATTACTTGGGTCCAGTCAATTTCACGTCTTCCGTCTCACGTCACACCGCACGTGTGTAAGTAGTGCCTAAGAAAGGCAAGCTATAAAATACCTACCGTGGCAAATTGTCGTATTCCCTCGAATAATGCGTGAAACCGCTGATTAGGTGACTAGTTGTAAATAGGCGCCAATTCATCCATCTTTAAGGGCGGGGCACACCGGCTCCGTATCCGTTGCGTATCCAGCTCTCATCCGTAGTTACGCATGTATTTATGGCGTTGTAATGTATGGGATTGTATGAGATACGGCACACTGCCTGTGATGCGTATCCGTTGCGTGCTGCACGCATTGTAGGGTTACGCCGTAGTTACGCAGTACAGCTGCCAAAAGACAAACAGGTTGCGTACTCGGCGTGCAGTGATGACGTTGTATTCTATGAGATTCCCTGTGGGACGTCACACCAAACACGTCCGAACACGCACCGCTTTGTCCTGCGCGTAGTACGGACGCGTGTACGGACTACGGGCTACCACAATGCGCATAAAAAAATGTGCACTATATTAAGCGTCAAATATTATGCAGCATAGATGCCTACTAATTTCTGCATTTTCTTGAAGCATTTCGAGAATTAATTACAAAGGGGTTTGAGTAAGTTAAAATAAACTAGAGGCGTCATTTTCTTCTGCAGCGGCCACGGTTCTTATTGCTAGCAATTTGAAGCACTGGTCCATATTAACGTTAGAGATTTCTTATTTTTCTCTGCACAGTAAGCGCCGCGTAAATCTCTTCCACAACAGAAAAATGCAACACGAGTATTCGTGTCAAAAAACGCGACATTGACATGTCGTCAATTTTTTGCTGCACAGAACGCGATGCGCGTTTTTATTTGCGCAATATTTATTGCACACTGATGACAGAGCTTTTGGATATGACATGAAAAGCAATATGGCGTCGGCTGGATACGCAACAGACCACTTGCAGCTCGCATCCGTAGCTACGCGCGTAACCTGCGTAACCATGTCCGTAACCCGGTGTGGCAGGGGTGTACGGACGTGATCGCGCGCGGGACTACGGAAGAGAGCTGGATACGCAACGCATACGGAGCCGGTGTGCTCCGCTCTTTAGGGCGAATACTACGTCGCGCGTTCTATACGCGCGGTCGATCTGCGCTCTGGTTCACTTCTCTTCAAACAAACAGTTCAAATAAATAAGTAAACCGACCGATGTGGCGCAGTGGTAGCGCGACTGCCTTTGACGCAGAAGGTTCCGGGTTCGATTCTCGGTGGGTCACTCACAAAGTTGATATTTACCTATCACTTTGTGAATTTGTTCCCAGTCTGGTTAGGACATTGCGGGCTGAACCACCCGATTGTCCGTAAGTAAGATGGTTCCGTGTTTCGGATGGCACGTTAAGCCGTAGGTCCCAGTTGCTGTCTATGATCAATAAGACGGCGGTCGTTACACAACCATGTCAGAAGCCTGCTACTTGTAGAAGGCGGTTGAAAAATTCTGACACTAGGGTTCATCGGGTCGTTGGACGACTTGGTGTCCCACACGAAAAAGAAGAAAGAAGAATAAGTAAACCAATCACAAAGTACGCAGCGACACGCAGCGTTCGCCCTAGGCTAGGCAAGCACACAAAGAAGTCCAGAACTGGACATTGACACATCTGAAATTGCCAGAGGTGAAGAAATTTATAAAAGTAGGATCAATATTTTTAACAAATAGTTGTAACATTATCCCAATAGAGAAAGAAATTAAACTGCTGCTGTCCGTTCATTACCTTGCTGTGTAATTAGGGATGTTCAATATTACAGATGTCAAAAACAGCTAAGTTTGTAATATCTGTAATATTGATAACTGAAGTTTTTAGCACGCGCCAATTCAAACCGCACTTCCTATACACAGAAGACTCATTTCGAAACAAAGTGATTGAAGCAACTTTGTACCATTCACTCAACCGTTCACTTCGCGAATGAACGATGAACGAGATTGCCTCCGAACATCTTAAAAGGATTTTAGACTGATGAGGATTTTAAAGAGCAATTGTTTCAAAATGGCGGTTCATAAAGAGGACTGTAAAGTTTTAAGCCCTGTTTGAGGGAGTTGATTGAGTTGAAGGAAGTACCATCAAAAGAGTATCTAGTTGCATATTTTAGAGATCAAAGTATACTGGTTTTCGATACAGTTACAACGTATAACCAAAGAAGAGTGGTCCGTTAAACTAACCCAACCTCTAACAGTACCTCAAGTTAGGTTTTACAAGATCAAAAATACGGGTTTTTCATACAGATACTACGATGAACCATTAAAGATTGACCCCTTAACCAACCCATTAGTACCGCAATTTAAGCACTTAAAAGGGTCAACATAAACTGGTTCGTAACACAGTTATTAAGAATAACCTGTGAATATTGGTCTCTTAAACGGGTAGCTCGAACTGCTAGCGATACTTTGTTAGATGACCATCAAGTTCTTTATGGACTTATAAATTCTGTACATTGTGTCTAAAGAGATTGGTAAAGAAGTTAACTTGTTTGTAAAAGTTACTACTTTATTTATTTAACTTCTTAATTTAGTTATAAGCTATGGTTATTAAGATTACAATTTATTCAAAAGAATAATTATTACAAGAGTATTAAATAATGCAAGTTCTTTTTTTGTTTTTAAATGTGGTTACTTACTTAAATGTTTTAGATTATTTGACTAGGTTCCTACCTATAAATATTTTTTCTTTCTTTTTGTGTGGGGCACCTATAAATGACATTAAAATACTTCCTTTCCGTCCCAAAAAAGGACAATAATACCGCAGGACCACAATCACAAAAAAAGAAAATGGCGGGGCAACAAAAATGGAAATAATCCTGTATAATAAGGCAACATTAATAGAAGGACGCATTAGCGACGGAAACGCGACAGTATTGTGCTGGAAAAATGATATAATATGGCAACACCCATTCATGACCATTACTAGGCCTGCCGCCCTACGGTCATAGACTAAAAGTTTTCTGAGAAAGTTTTCCTGGATCGGCGTACACAGTGGGCCATTCGTCGACACCATCGAGCAACATGGTCTTTCGTCCCGTTCCAGCTCGGACATTGATACACGACCCGACGTTTAGGCACTGCTCTTGTCGGTGAAGCAAAGAACATTCGTGTCATTTCTTTGCCACTGACTTTAAAGCTTTCTTCTTCATTAGGTTTTTACGAGCTGTGTTATTGTCGGTAAAACAACTGCCAATCGTTTATTTTCTTTGCCAGTGATTGATACGATACAACATGTTTGTAACAAAAAAAATCCTTTAACATGTTTTTTAATAAAAAGTCCTATTATAGAACACAGAGCAAACCGAAAATAACAATGCAAGATAAAAAATGTACAAGAAAACTAATATAGTATTCGTAATTTATGTCTTGCCAGTTTGTTAAAATTCTTTGGTACCTAATTAATTGAAACGA
Organism: Keiferia lycopersicella; assembly: GCA_029255805.1. Classification (NCBI taxonomy): domain Eukaryota; kingdom Metazoa; phylum Arthropoda; class Insecta; order Lepidoptera; family Gelechiidae; genus Keiferia; species Keiferia lycopersicella. The sequence goes on from JARACZ010000003.1 coordinate 19,002,167, forward strand.
CATCACGAACACCCGCCGTGAGCGTAGTAATCGTCTGAAAGGCCCCATTTTGAAAGAATTCATCGTGCTAACTATGGTGGTGACCATGTTTGACAGGCGGGTTGTCAAGCGCAGTGCAAAAGATGTATTTACTAGAAGCGCTGCTGTCCATTCCCTGGAATAATCAATGCAGTGAATCCCCTAGTTACCGCTTACGATACTCTCGGGGAGGTTTAGGCACCATCAATCGTGTGACTCGTCTGTTTCCCAACATACTCTTTGCCTCCGCCGCCCTCCGCGAGACAAATCGTCTCGCTGGCCATTTATCAAACAACGTGCATCCGCTACTGAAAGCGAACTAGACACCGACAGTACCATTCGTCCTTCTGTCACCCTTACTCTTTTACACATAAAGCCGATAATAGTAGAAAAAGGCAGCAAAATATAAAGTAGTGAAAAAATAATGTAGAGCACAAAGACATTCTGAAGTTGTGGTTTAAAATGCGTTTTGGGTGTGTCTTGCATGATAGCATTTGCTCAAGCCATTGTGATATTATTTATGACTGTAAGGCTATGCTGTCGTAACGTCATAGTATTAGAATTATGGGTTAGATCTTGCACTTTTAATTAAGCAAAAAAAAAAAAGAATTAGAATCGCGATGCCTATTTGGACCCTAATTTGTGCTATTTGTTCGTTTCACCATCTGACGACGTTCAACTTCCTTCAATATCCTATTCCTGTCAAAGCCGACAAGTTTGTACTTCATAATTAAGTAATATAGCGAATATTCGGCTTCATCTTAATTTTGATGTTAACAACGACTCAATCGACAAATATCAAAAACATTTGAAAAATATGTAGAGCCTGGCGCATGGCGTAGCAACCACGCCCGTAGCCCGTAGTCTCGTAGTAGACATAACTTTTGCTCTTAAATTTTAGCTAGGCTCTATGCATGTATGGCAATAATAATTAACATTCTAAACTGTATCAAAGCTGGCAATGTGTTTTTGACTCTTCACGGTTACTTGTTATTTGGTTAAAATTGTATTCTGCATAATTATAGTCGTCTTGTTTCCTCGACTCCTGCAAAAACAGTTTTCTTTTCAAGTAAAACACAAAACAAAAATGTGATCGCCATTTCTGCGTTAGGCTATTAGGTTAGGCTACTTGGTAGTGTAGAGCTAGCTTGGAATAAACTTATAACTATCAATGTTTACGAAAACTCCAGTAAAAGAAAACAAATCAAAACAACCCACTTAGCTAATAGTGTGCGATTGGTCACATTAGGGTGGTCCCGCCATTCTACGCGTCACTTCCGGCGGGTCGTTCACTTAGACCACTGGCGATAAGACCCATGGGGTCCAATTTGACCCATTGAATTTTTGAACATTGTTACAACCTGCTCTTAATATACCCACAACGGGTTGAAGTCCATATGATTAAATAATAAATAAAATAAATAAACGATGCGACGTCGTGGAAGACTACGGAACACTATTTGGTTGACGACGCTCCAGAAGGACTTAAAAGCGTCAAATATGGACGCCGAAATTGCAGAAGATTAATAGAAAAGATAGACACGAAGAGCCGGCCACTGATTATAAGATAAAGCAAAAGATCTGTCATATTTAAAGCACAGATAAAATCAGTTTTGTTTGATTAGGTTCGCATTTTCACAGATTAACAGAAAATAAAGAATTTATTTCGAGTTCAGTCGAGCTAGAAAGCGGCACAGCCGTACCATCCTTTTCTCGAAGCGGTTCAGGCCATTTTCAACACCTTATAACTTTCTTGTGGATAAAACAAAAGATATAGATATTCTTCTTTATCGTATGGGTTACCGAGTCAGAGAACGATCCGAAAAACCTTGGTGTCAAAGGTTTTAACCATAAAGGTTTTAACAAAGGCTGCTACTTTAAGGTATTTGTTGGTGATTGTGTAATTAGGTAAATAAAATTAGCTATATGTTGTAAGTAGGTAAATAAAATGTTTGACAGAGTGTTGAGCTTACTTAACGAAACTACATCTGATTTAGAAAATCAGTGGATGTAATTGATGACAAATTTAAGCGGTAAAAAGCAGTTTTGTAATAAGACTCGCTGAGCCTAATCGGCGGTAGGTCAAAAAAGCGACTACTTCCGGCGGGGAACGGCCGTTGTCCGCCATCTTGCCCATTTACGCGGGAAACATATTTCGGTCACAGATAATAAACTTGTTGGGGGATGATAGATGGGAATATCTAAGAAAACATTAAGCGGGGGTTGTTTTTACCCGCCTGCGTGAAAGTAAGGGCTGGTGCATATCTAGTGCGCCGTTTTCTAAAATTAAACAAAAGAGAAACTGTTCTTATTGCACACATATCGCACCTTTATCCCTTTCTGGGTAGGCAGAGCAGTAACGGCCGTAGAAATACCTAATACCAGTGTTTTTACCACATGCGTTTTTTTTTGTGGCAATTCAAAAAAACCATGTACCTAGTTAAGTACTTATCACTTGCTTGTCCGTGAGTTTCTCAGTCACTTCTTACGACACCCGCGGGTAAGAAATAGGGTGATGCTATTGCTGAGCCGGCATCACATAGCATAGAAGAGGAAACGCGACTTTGAGAGAGCGGCAGCGAAGACAATATTATTTTACGATGAAAATACACAAAGTTGATAAAAACTGTCATTACAAAAGTATTGTTTACTGAGTGTCAGTTGAGCTTGTTTATAAAATGAACAAACCCGTCTGTGCCCACCAGTTTTATGCCAGTTGTTCCTCATTTATTATTAAAAAGTTGATTGAAAAAGACATTTATCAGTACAAAAGTATGAATCTGAATGAAACGAAATGAAATGAAATGGCTACGAGTGACGTCATGACATCCGTCAGATAAGCCTGCTAGAGGCACGTTCGTTTCATTGACGGATAAAAGTGGTGTTTTCGTATCATCTCTCATCTTGTTTGGATTTTAATGTTTTGTTTCTTGTTGTATAACTATTAATGTAGGAAATATAATAGTTCTTTCTGCTTGCCGTGAATACAATGTCTAGTCTACGTCGAGAATAAAGGCCTTTTCACACTATATTATGCACAGTAAACTACCTTTATTCCAATGGGTTTCAGAAAATATCTATACACCATAAAAACGCAGTAAGTATCTATAACTTTGGTACTACCTAGAAGTTTTTCTATAGTTAGTTAAAAATACAGGAAATATTTTCCCGTACTGCATTCCCTAATTACATTTTTTAACACGAGAGGGCTTCTCAATATCCACTTCAAAACTTAAAAACACTCCAGACTTGAAAAAACTTTTTACTAAACACACTGGCCGACAAGAAATCGTAGTTCAAAACAAAAGCGAGAAATCAAAAATGGCGCGATTACGATATGAAAAAAAGAAATGGTTTGAATTTAAAAATGGAAAACAATGCATTGGCGCGATTACATCTTGAAATGTCGAGTGGCCGCGGTTTCTCATGGGGTGTTGTTTTGGTACGAACGCTAGAGGGAGCCGTTGATGATACGGTGACCATGTTTTCATCTCGATAGTGGTAAAGTTATACTTCCATGTTTCAAAATTCATTCCAACTTTTATTTATCTTTTGACTGCAAATACGTTGTGATGGTATTTCATATTAGCGTTTAGCTTTACCTATGTAGATTATGTTTTCTATTGACAAAATAATATAACTTTAGTTTGCATTTGTAGCGACAGCAACTATTACTTGCATGTATGAAAATAATTAAAAATTTTGCCCAGTTCTTGAGCAGAAAAACGCGGTTTACGGTAGTACTGCGAATAAAACGTAGGTTTGCGTAGCCGATATTATTATAAAAAGGCGACCCTCACAACTTTTCACCAGATTTTCTTATTTAACTTTAAAAACAGCACTATCCTTTTCATTTTCAGATAGATTCATCCTGTGTCCATCCAAAGCAACGGGGTGACCACCCTACACTCACGTCGGTATCTCGCTGCGTTCAGTCCCACGGTTTCGCAGCGGGCACAGATTAGCGCTCAATTGGCGAATGATCCGATTTGCACCCCGGCACCCCGGTACTGGCCAGTTGACCGTGACCGCCTTGCTGGCTGGAAGGAAAAAAAAAATAAAGTCTTCAACCTGTATTTGAAAGAAAAACGCAAACCAAGGAGCACAGATAAATTTGCGTAGGTATAATATACAGTCCAGCAAGAAAAGAGTAGACAAAAAATGAGTGCTCCACTTTCTTCGCGATCTGTCAAATCTGACAGATAACCTTGACATATGGCAAGACAAAAAATTTTGTTCAATTTTATTTAATTTCTACACTTTTTTGCTGGACGGGATGTAGGCAAGTAGTGAATCTAGAAGTTTCAAGTCTAAGAATCAGAATAGAAAAGAAAAGTGTAGTGTGAAATTTTATACGTATATATTGAAATTTTAATCAACATTTTCGAGTTTCTAAGGAAACAATAAATAGGTACCTTTGCAATTTCATACAAAGTTGTAAGTAAAACCACACAAAACACATCGTCTTGACGTTAATAATTTCTCATACCAATCAAAACCCCTTACAGGTTATAATAATCATAAATATCGATTACAAGAACCCCATACCTCAATACCTGACTCTTGACTCGAGTGGGCTACACCGTGCTCTCCGAAACCCTGAGAACGGCCGATACTCGACTGGTATATTGTTTTGAACTTCATTGTTGATAGTTCTTATTTGCACCGATCTGATAACATTTGAATTGCGTTTTGTTGTTTGGTTTTGAAGTAAAACATTGTTATAGTTTTTAGATCTTGATTTGGGCTTTTTGTAACGGTACTGTATTGTATACTTTGTTAGTTAGTGGTACAGTTTTGTATTAAGTCGGCTTTGTGACTTTTTTACCACAAAGCATGTTTTGCAAAGGTAACGACGGCCAAGAAATTGATGAAGCTCGTTCTACATAAAACCTTTTTGTATCGAAAACTTACTCTTTGATAAACAAAGCAAGACTTTTTCTTCATATTTCAACGAGGTTCATTGCTACATTCTGTAATCAACGAGTATCAGCACTGAAACAACTCAGTATTTTATTCTTGTATGTATTGTATTAACGTTGTAGAAAATGAAAGGAATATGGCGTCAAGACAAACCTTTTATGATCCCATTTTATGTACACGTTTATGTTTTATAAGGTGTTTAAATAAATGAAAAAAAAAATTAAGGTATGAGTGTTCTTTTATCCAAAATCTTGGTCCTTGGATTTAACCGACGTCAATCTTATTTTTGCATCTTTTTTAAGCTCTTTGTAAGGAAACACGTTTGTTTAAATTAATTATAGACGCCAAACAAACACAATAAAATTATGGCCACGTGTTTTCTAGTTCAAGTTTTTGTTTCTGTTTAGTTTACGGTACATTTTTTTAGTTTTATTAGATGTGGTTGAAAGAAAAATTCAATTTACTATTTAGGTATTTCTGAGGTAAAAGTGAAGTTGTTGGGAGCTTTTAGCATGAGTTTTCAATAGGTTTCTAGATATTTTATTTATAAAGTTAAAAACTCCATTTGGACTACCAAATGAAATAGTTAGTATTCTTTGATTTGGGTTAGCGCTGCAGCAATTTAATAGCCCCGACACTAGAAAAAGGTACGCATACACACATATAGGTACACGCGGATAGGTACAAACAAATGAAAATGTTTTTTTTTATTAATAACGTATTCGGTTACAAGTCACATTGCGCACACAGTTTGTTACACTGAATGTAATTTAACTGTATATTAAGAATATAATTCATATATTATATTATACACTTGACACATTATAGCGCATCCGTAATGCATGCGTTTGTCAGATGCAAGGATATTTCCAAAAACTAAAAACCGACATTACGCAGAAGCAACGCCTTTTCCGTTGTTTGATACACAGACCTGTCGACGCAAAATCCATTGCTCCTGCGTCAAAGTCGGTTGGAAATATCTTTGCATCTGACAGATGCATGCGTTACCTATAGACGCAGAAACAATCTTAGCATCACACACGCACGCGTCTACCACTGCAAGTTGTCATTAGTTGCGCCCAACGTATCATGAGCGCGTGTGAAAACAAGCAATTTTGTCACCACCATCGTCATATCGAAACATCTACTTGGCAAATTGTATGTTAGCTACAAACCGAGAAGCAATGAGATGAATAGTGGGTTTGGGGGCGGGTTTCGGTGTAAACTATGGTGTAAGTAAAAGATTTGATTGTTTGTTGATCCCTACTTCCGCCACACATTCAGCAATTGTGTGAAAATCAATTTAAAATAGAAACATATAATAGCTACTGATGCATAGGATATAAATTGCAAAACTTTTTATACAATATGTTAGGTCGAGACTTGAAAAAACGGCGTGTGGTTCAAAGTTTACTTTTAATAATGGCATTACATATTAATATTAACCAGTTAACTTAATTTTTAACCAGTCAACGTTTGCAAATATTCTCTCAATTCCTATATATTTTCCAAATTGCACACTTTAGTTTCACCAAACTGAGATAAACATGTCCTTCTGAATTCCATCTAAAATACTCGCCTACCGAAATCACAAAATGGGTATACTCAATGCTCTACATTCGCATATATCCAGTTAACACCGGTGCAGCCCGCTCTCAGACCGGATGCGGTCAGATTTCGCCGGTTTCAACCAGTTCCAGCCGGTTCTGTTTCAGGCGGTTGATAAGCACGGCACAACTCGTGTGGTTGACGGATATGCGACAGCCGTGCATTTTGAATTTAGAATTTAGGATTCAGAAATTGTGCCGTATTTTCTAAAGACATGCAGTGCGGGCTAAACTAAACCAAAATTAGTATATGTTACAATATTTTCATCTTAGGCGAGGAACACACGTGGCGCACGACGGAGAGCAAAAATATCGCAGCCAACTGTCAGATCCATGCTAGTAACTTCACTCCCCATACTAAAACCGCACTCGACGGATGACACTGCGATAGCGCTGCGTCAACAGCGGTTGAGCGGTTTTAGTATGGGGATTGACATTTCTAGTATGGATCTGACAGACCGCTGCGATATTTTCGCGCTCCGTCGTGCATCAAGTGTGTTCCTCGCTTTAGGTATTTTGTGGTGCAATTTATTTTTCTAAAATACCTTGATGTTTTCTTATACCTACCTCCATAAGAAGGACGATATTTCAGTTAAAATAACGGAGGTGCGACACTGCGACAATATTTTTATGGCATCCTATCAATAATTATAAATTTCCAAAAACGGTTTATTACTTTATGGCTTCGGATCTCCTCTAAATACACAAAAGAATGTCAAACTACAGCTAAATAGACAGCTAATAATTTCGTCATTGTTACATCTTTGTCGCTGTAATGTTAGAAATACCACTTCTGGCAGTCCGCTAGCCTTGCCCGTGCCGACTTTCAGAAAAAATAAAGCAGTTTCCTTTTTTACTGCCGCAGACGTCAAACTATTGTCACCGTTACAATAATAACCGAAAACTTTGAAAAGCGATCCGAAATCGTGCGACAATCATTGTTCTAAGTTTTAAACAAATGAAGACAAATAATTCCTTCCGAAAAACAATGGCGTTTATTGCGGTTATGAACGTTTCCAGATTTAAAATTTTGTATTTGGAACGTTACATTGTTTATTGTTTGTCGATGTTTTTCTGCTTTTGTTCTTTTGTTTGTTTCTCTTTTGTTTTGATAATGTGGGTTGTTTGTTAGATGCGTAAATTGGTGATGGTTTTCGGAAATTTTCGGCGTCATTTCAAAATTAACAGTAACTTTTGTCACAGTTAATGATTGTGTGTGGGTTTTGTTATGACATAGACCAGAATTTAATGTTATACAGCCATAAGCTTTGCCCCAACAAAGTGCAGCTACCTATATCTGGGTACAAAAAACATAGAAAACAAAATTTTCACATGAATTGTATTTACTCGTACGTGTATAGATTTGAAAACCTGCACTGTTTGACTTTACGTGGCAAACTCCCGTCATATAAATATCGTCTGTTTTATAAGGTTATGGCATCAACCAAGACACGCTTTTGCCTATATCAATATCTTTCTAGAAAATAAGCAGGACTTTTTCTTTTTGTATTTGTCCTGTATCTGTTTATGTGTACAATAAATGGTTAAATAGATGAAAAAATCTGTAAAATGATTCTATATTTTCTGAGATACCTACAAAATTCTCTTACAATCCAAAAAGAAAATGCGAATTTATTTCATCCGTTATAAAACCACAGTGATAATTTTCCACCTCACCCATTTTAATTAAAAATGGCGTCATTACGCCGTCTCATTATTGGATAAAAAAACTATTTTTTTATTTTTAATCCTTCGTTTGGACAAAAGGCGCATTATTCAGATTGCCCTGGAGAGGCCGGTTACACAAAGAGCATTATCATTGGAGACCATTAACGGGGCGCAGTGTTGCTGAAAAATAATGGGACCCCCTCCATGTCATAATGGGACTCCCTCCATATAGGAGAATTTGGGGGGCAGAGGGCCGGTTGCGTTAATGAACCGATTACCTGCTGCAAATAAAAGTTAAGTTCATTGTGTTTTACACAAACGTATTTATTTTACACCAAAGCTCGATAGTACGATTTCAAAGTTAGGTATAATATCGTACAAAATCCGCCATTAAGAATTTATGTAAATTTTAAACAGTGCTATTTGCGCCGCTGAGATGGATCTAGCGACACGTCACAATGCATCCGCCAAACTTTTTAGGGTGTAGACCGTAAAAATGAATTTACTTGTACGTTTATACACATACCTTCATACATACAGTCGAAAAAAGTAACTCTTCTTGAAGCAACTCTCTTTCTGAAGCAGTCGGGTAATTATTGCAGCAATCCGTGGCTTTTCTTCTTAAGGCTCAATATAGCAGGCAGGAATACTACCCATAAATCTATCAAATCAAAGTACGTTCGTTTACCAATCTAAAACCACGGTTTAAAACTAAACAAACGTTCGCGCAACCGGCCCACAAGCAAAAAAGCAACCATAGCCTCGCATCGGGTTAGGTGTCATGGGAAATTTGAGTAAATTAAAACAGGAAGAGCCATTGAATAGGTATTAAGGCCGCAGACATTGTGCCTGGCTGCCTTTTGTCACGTGGGGACCGCGAAAAACTAACTAGCTCTCCATACCGCTAGTGATGTACTGGTTCGTCGATATATACGAAAGAAGAAAATGGTGGATGAAAATAGGGAAAGCAAAACTTACTTCAGTGAAATCTGTCTGGAAAGAGTGTAGCAAGCTGAAGCGGCAGTGGGCTGGCTTTTACTATCGTAGAACTGATGGACGGTGGAGTAAGCTGATGCTACTACGTGCATAGCATTGAACGACTTCCGAGCAGATGGATCGATAACCTAACGAGAGCGACCAGTAGTGACTATGGCGTAAACTGAAGATAGCACCTTGTTTCCGGGTAGACTTCGTCCTTAGAAGGCTGAAGTTATGTAAAATAAAATGTCTATTCCATTCAAGACAGTGTCTTTAATTCCGACAGTGATCAACCCTGGTGTCAAATTTTTCAACCACCTAATGTGAAGTAGGGTCTCTGAGAAACGTTGTACAACAATCGTCGTCTAAATAATCGTAGACAGCAACCGGGACCAACGGTTTAAAGTTCCTTCCGAATCACGGAGTTTCATCCGCAATATCCGTAAAGAAAACCCATCCCTACCCCTCACATAAGCTAGAAAGAGAGGTCATTATTGTATTGCAGACGCCTGCTTATTGTCGCGCCCCAGCATAAGTAATTAGGTGTCGTGTTTCTATACCAACTTACAGTATACCAACAGACCTGTGTGTACTGTGAGGTTATACAGCGTGTACTTGCAGTTTGCAGACGCTGAATACCTATATCAACAACTGTGACGCAGAAGGTCCCGGGTTCGATTCTCGGTGGGTCACTCACAAAAAAGTTGATATTTATCACTTTGTGAGTTTGTTCCCAGTCTGGTTAGGACATTGCGGGCTGTACCGCCCGATTGTCCGTAAGTAAGATGGTTCCGTGTTTCGGATGGCGCGTTAAGCCGTAGGTCCCGGTTGCTGTCTATGATCACTTAGACGGCGGTCGTTACACAACCATGTCAGAAGCCTGCTACTTGTAGAAGGCGGTTGAAAAATTCTGACACTAGGGTTCATCGGGTCGTTGGACGACTCGGTGTCCCACACGAAAAGAAGAAGAACAACTTTGTCCAAGAAATATGGATCGAGAAAATAGACCAGTAGCAAAAATATGACAAATGTCAGTGCTAAACACGTACATACACCAATAGTGTAGTCGTGAAAATACATATATCAATTTAGTGTAAAAATGACAGGCAACTCGAGCAAAATTACTTTGATGATGTTTTAATAAATCAGAAATTCAGCGACTGCAAGTAACTAAACTGCTTTCCAACATGATAATATTTGGTTAGAAATTTTGAAAATATACTAATTTAGTATGAAAATGACAGACAACTCGAGTAAAATTTATTTGTTAACATACTCAAATAATTTGACAATCAGCGACTGTAAGTAGCTAAACTGGATATTTTTGGGCCCGAGGCTAATACCCAACCACTACCCAACACATTTGATTGAACCTAAAATTAGCTATTTCTTCGTAGTACCCGGTCTCATCTGAGATTTGAAATATTTCAACCTGCATGATCCTTGAACATAGTTTTAGTGATAATTACCACCCTTCCATATATCCTCTTCTATAATCACCTTTGCATAAAAAGTCTAACACCAGAGTCAATCGGGTCGTTGGAGAACTCGGTATCCTACATCAAAACAGGACCTTTGCAGCTACACCCTGTAAATAAGTTCTACCCAGCAGTAGAGACCTGCAAAACACATACGTATATGACTGCTGTATGCATTAATTAATTATTATGCATACATGAAAGTTGGCTTTTGGCTTACTCTAGGGAGACGTCGGATTAAGTTTTTTTATAAGTTTCAATATTAGGTGGGTTGGCAAAATGTTGGTACCTATGTAGTTCCAGAGTAAATTTTCATTTATTATTGATAGCAACTCGACGACCGATGTGGCGCAGTGGTAGTTCGACTGCCTTTGACGCAGAAGGTCCCGCGGGTTTGATTCTCGGTGGGTCACTCACAAAGTTGATATTTATCACTTTGTGAATTTGTTTTCAGGTTGGTTAGGACATTGCGGGCTGAACCACCAGATTGTCCGTAAGTAAGGTGGTTCCGTGTTTCGGATGGCACGTTAAGCCGTAGGTCCCGGTTGCTGTCTATGATCACTTAGACGGCGGTCGTTACACAACCATGTCAGAAGTCTGCTACATGTAGTAGGCGGTCGAAAAATTCTGACACCAGGGTTCATCGGGTTCGTTGGACGACTCGGTGACCCACACGAAAAGTAAGTAATTGAAAAAATTATAAGTTGCTAAACTTATAATTTCTTGGGGGTTTTTAGTCTATGAAGAACCATGGTCTATGTTAAGCAGTAAGCTACAGCTTTTGATGATGACGAACGAAACTATGAAGCTTATTAAATTGAACTGAAAATTTTGCAGTGTTGGCCAAGGCGCCGGTAGCTCAGTTGGCAGAGCATTGGACCTATACCCACGGTACCGGAATCGTGCCACTAGATTTTAATTTGACCTTTGTTATAGTTTCCATGAACAATAGATCAAAAGAATCATAAAACCTTCATAATCCGCAAATAGGTGACATAAAACTGTTCTTTGTGTACTTAAATGCTTCCAATAAAATAATTTCAATGAATTGTTCGTTCCACAACAAATCCTATTATATTTTCAAAGAAGTGTATTCTGTCCGAAATAATACTTTATGATTGTACTAGGTAGGTAAAATAATTTAAAAAGAAGTCTTCTCTGACTCTCTACTACTAACAGAAACACTTAAACTTAGCTATATTTAAAATTGTGTCATTGTACAGGTAGTAATCGGGAGACCCGAGTTCGATCCCCGTCATGTACCAATGTGTTTATTCACGTACATTTACCGACTGCTCTTACGGTGAAGGAAAACATCGTGATGAAACCCACATTCAAATAAAATTTGAATTCAGATGATATTTGAATGTGACTTAACCTAGGATTCGGGCCAGGTTAGCCTTCGGGCTGCAGAGGTCAGATGGCAGTCGCTCTGTGTAAAGACTTGGTTCCACGTCAAAACCCCTAGGTTAGGTAGCCGACCCCGACAGAGAACGGGATAAGGCAAGGAGAATGATGATGTACAGGTAGCAAAAAGAACCAGTACCTATTACTTAGGTAGACGTACGCTGTGATTCTTTAAACTGTTATATGAACCTAACCTTGAAGGGATCAATCAACGCTACATTTTTCCAATAGAACTACAGGTATATGTAAAAACATCAGTTGGTCTCTCAAAGGGCTGGTTGGTCTCTCAAATTATGTTTTTCTTCGATTATCATTTCCATACAAGTAAGTGCAAAGCTGTATTATGGAATTAATACAACAAATATGACGTAATAATACACCTGTATTAATTATAATTAAAGTGTACCTACACTTCTTATAAGAGTTTCTAATTAGTTTTTAGTTGCCTATCTATTTATTATCGTGGCTCGTATTCGTATAATGCTGCATGCATTTTATTTTGTTTAGCATTACATGGAATAAACAAATTTTGTGTAAATCAAAATTTTTAGTGAATCAAATGTGGGGTTGTTTCATATGTCGACAAAATTGCACAGATGGCGCTACCGTACACTAAACTGGCCAGGTAGCTGAACAATAATGATATCATCAATGTACGAGTAGGCGTAAGGTTACCTACATAATTATATATAACTAGGGTATCCAATCTCGGTATACCGAGATCTCGAAATACCGAGATACCGCATCATTTTGTGATCCCGCACAGTGCGGGATTACGAGTGCGGGATCCACGAGATTTGCGGGATTAGCAAGCAGCATAAAAACGTCCTTCTGAAGGCGCGAAATAGTTGATTTCAATTTTAAAAAGTTCGTGTTATAATTTTTGTCGTATAGCTACCTAAATAATTACCATTACACTATACTTAGGCACGACACGTATTTATAAATCGCTCTCAACTCTAAGATCGATCTTTAGTACGAGTTTGAGATGTCGTTTAGTACTGGCTGACGTTGTCAATGTCGCACTTGAGATCGATCTGAGAGTTGAGAGCGATTTATACAATACAAGTCTTAACATTTGAAAGCAGCTCAGGTTGCAGGGTTTAGTTTGTAGGGTTATACTTGCGGGATCCCGTAAATGCCGAGATCCCGCGGGATTGAAATCTTCGATCCCGCAAATACCGAGATCGGAAAAAACCTGCGGGATTGGATACCCTATATATAACAATATTTTTTTCTTTATGTAGACTAAATAACAACTTAATAAAATAATAATAACTTCAAGTATTTAAGCATATTTTTTACATGTTTCAATTTTGATATAATCGTGAAACAGTTAGGTATAAAAACGACCAGAAAATTTTAAATAGTGTTGTAACAATTAAAGAACTTCCCTTTTTTGGTCTTTTAATGCAACTGTTAAGGATATTCAGTATAGATTGGTAATATAATATGATATTTTTCCTTTTTTAGATCTAACTTTGTAATTTGTAAATTTAAATATACTGCAATTTTTAGGTACTGAAACAAGGTATATAATACCTACAATGTAAATAAATTTTATAGTAGGTATCAAAGCATCACTTAAGTATAAACAATTTAATATCAAAGTATCTTTTATTGAAGTCTGCGCTTTAAAACCCTTTCAGGATTGGATCCTATTATATCGAGATTAAATAGCTTTACAATATTGTATTCAAAGTTATATTCGTATTCCAAAGATGGTAGGATCCAAATTGAGATTGCGTTGATGTCTTTTGATTGAAGCAAACTTCAATATTTATAATAACAGAAAATATTATTTAAAAAGTAATATAAAGGATAATGATACACTTCATCATTTATTAGGGCCCAACTATGTCATAATAATGAAAGAACATAAAACCAGAATTGCTCAACATTTTCATAACAGCGCTATAAAACGAATTGTACCCTAATGTAAGAATGTTTCCAAAAGTACCAAACCAGCTGGTACCATAGTAAATGTCTTTAAGCACGCGAGTTGCCTCTGAACACTGTTCCGCCACGGCACGGGGTGCTATTGTGCCGCGACACCGACTATTGTATTCTTCTATAAGAGAAAGAGGGACAGCAACAAACCCTGAGGTAGGGAGCAGGCTGTACACGCCGCGCGCTCATTGGCAGAACCGCCGACGCCCCAAACCCCACCCCCCGCCACCCGAGCCCACGAGAACTCCAAAACGACCCGTCAGTCTATCGCCAGTCTTGACGCGACGTAATCGCCTCACCGCCTGTGCTCATTCACCGCATTGTGCCATACAACCCCATAGAGCTAATGCTCTACTAGAGTTTGCTTACGATCATAATGTCGACACTTAGTCATCACCCATACGCGTTTTCGATGCACCATGGGATGCTACCGGAGTACCCGAGTGCTCCGCAGCCGCTGCCCGCTTCGTCTCCACAAGGCGAGGGACACATCAAGAGGCCGATGAACGCATTTATGGTCTGGTCTCGTCTCCAGCGGCGGCAGATAGCGAAGGATAATCCGAAAATGCATAACTCGGAGATCTCAAAGCGTTTAGGCGCCGAGTGGAAGTTACTGTCAGAAATGCAAAAGCGGCCGTTCATCGACGAAGCAAAAAGGCTGCGTGCTCTACACATGAAGGAGCACCCGAACTACAAGTACCGGCCGAGGAGGAAGCCTAAGCCCCCGACGGCAGGTGGTGCTCCCGGCGGAGGAGCTTTCCCCAGCTTTCCACTGCCGTACTTCGCCGGTCCAGCACCTGGGATGGGTCATTTAGACTCCTTGTCTTATCCCGCCATGCCACCGTACTTCCCGCATCAGTTGGATCATCTCCAGTTCTCCAAATTGATGGCACCGTCGCCGGACAAGTTGCCGACGGTGTCTTCTTCGTCAGCGGCCGCCGTCGTGTCGTCGTTCTACTCGTCGCTGTACACATCACCTTCTTCGCAACCAAAGCCCTTCTCATCGCCGTTATTCCCGCAGTATGGGATGTCACCTTCATCGCCGGTGTCTCCGTCGACGCCGATGCAACACAGCCCCCACGACGACCAACTCCGGAGGCCGGTGTCAGTTATATATTGAAGGCCGACCTTGTTGCCTTGAAGAACGAAATCTTTTGGGCACAAATCAACGAGGATCAAGCTGCATTTAGTGTTTATGGACAGTGATACAAATGAAGTTTAGAAACATTATTTATTGAATTGATAGCTTTAGTTCAACGAGTGCGTGCATCTCATATCAAGTGACTTGTATAAAGTTGTAGAGCCGCCGGCTCGTTTTGTGTTTATTATTTAACTGTGATTGTTGTTTTGACGCGTCTTTAGCTAAGGTAAAGTAAGTAGTTTATTTTCTATAGGCGTTTCTATGTTCATAGTCAAGACTTGTGAGATCATGATTTTGTTTCTCGTCACTAAATATGTCAGTTTGTTGAGTTTGATTGTTTCGTACTGTACCTTAATTCCTAGGTTTAGCTTCGGCTTTACTTTAGGTCTGTAATTTATTTATTGAGCCAAGTGTAGATGTTACTATATGTAAATTTAGTCGTCTTAATTGTAAGTTACTAGCGCATTTTCATTGTAAATATATTTAAGTAGGACCGACGATGTATGATAAAAAGAGAGTATTACGAAAAGAGAAACTTTGTTAATGCCATACAATAAACAGTGAATTGTTTTTATTTAAATATCTTGTTTTCTTTGTGGTAACCGTAACAAAATAATTTATGAAACACTTTTTTCGGGATATGCTGGTTGAGTATAAGGACAAAGTATTGCTTTTCAGTAAAAATTTTGTGAATTGCTTGAATATTGATGTGGCGGTTCTATTATTAGTAATCTCTCATATCCATATTTTTATTTTTCTTTGCCAGAAATCTACAGAAGTTTGTGCTACCAAACAAATCTTTAGGAGTGGTTTTAAAATTAACTCTTGTTTGTGCCATTGCATTTCGCATAACAAAAAAAATATTACCTTCTTAAATGTTAAGGTAAATAAATTTCAATTCTTAATTGTACTTGCAGCTACTGGAACACTTTTGCGAAAAAAACATCTCTATACATAGACGACTTCCTATTTTATTAACACACCAGACAATAGTTTTATGGCTTGCGGCACGTTCGTATATTAGTCATTATAAGGGGCTCCATCTGCCACTGTACTTCCGGTTAAGCCTTAAGGCAGAACGACAGTAATTGAAATTATTACACCAACATGGCTCCAAGCAATTGTCGGCTAAGACCCTATATTAGTTCGTTCCCTTTTAACCGACTTCAGAAAAGAAGGAGATTCGTTGTTAATCGGTTTTTATGTATTTCTGTTGAGCAGGAAGGCCAAATAATTAGGAGAATGGATATTACTCTTACGACAAAAAAATCGATTACTCAAAGAGGACCGATATGGAAAATACGATGTCGTATCAACGCTGCTCACATTCGCCAAACCATACTAAGCCATGTCCGAAATTGGTCGAAAGGGTCTTTAACATCATAGTCATATTATAACATAACAAAATTCTTTATTGCACAAAATTGGAACAATAGTAGAAAAACACAAACAAAGAAAACAGTACAACAAGGTGGCATTAATGCTAGGTAGCATTCTCTACCAGGCAACCTTAGGATGATCTCATATATGTACTAGATTTAAATCTGACGGCAGGATCTTAGAGAAACGAGAGAGCTCTACAAATTGTAGAGGCATAATAAGTCGAAGTCGGATATATTTTTTTTTAATTTCCAATATTATAGTTAGGGGCTTATTCTGTCACCCTAACCGATTGTGGAGGAAAACACGGCTTTCAATTTAATAATTACGAATGGGGACGACTGGGGGGCGTTTTTCAACTGCTATTGTTTTATTTTCAGCCCTTTCTTTGCTGAAGTTTGGGGCTAGAGAGGTGGCGTTGAAATTGTGTATTTCTGGTCTGGGAGATATTTAAAAATACATATACCGAAGGTAGGGATTTTGTCATCATAACCGAATAGGATATGGAGTCGACGAACGACCCAATGAAACTCGGTGTCGGAGTTTTCAACCACTAATAGGACTGTGCCGTGGTTAGTGCCAAACGAAATCACATCTTGTATGATTTAAGAATTTTGACTGTGACTTTATAGTCCAGCAGTGGTCAGGCAAAATAAAGTTTCAATAGAAGTAGTATAAAATGCCAACTATATCGATCTTTACCTAGGTCAATAATATTATTAATGGTTTGTGCCTAGGTATCACTTAACTTAAATGACTGACAGGTAGGTCACCAGCTCTCTTATTTTCTTTTCAACTTGTTCAACTCGTTTAATCTAATGTCTATGTTCATGTGCAACTACCGATTATAGTTGTTAAAGCATTAACCTACAGAATACCAACACATTTTTTATATTAGGAAATGCATCTACTTTTCTATTAATTTTCTGGTACATATAAAGCGCGTCTTGTGTTAATGATATTTTTGTTATGTACTTTGTTGTGTAATGTATATTGAAACAAATTGCACTCTTCAGGACCTACTGCATCCAGAGACATTTCAGTTGTCAAATATTGGTCAACAAAAACATAATATGACCGTCGACTCGACGAAGAAGAAAAAGATTGAAATAAATAGATACATAGAAATCTATAAAGATACATAGGTAGATACATATAAAGCTTTTCAAAACAAAAAACTGTCCCGCTAATTTTGCAGCCACATCGCCGAAGAAATCCAATGAGTTTTGAATTAATTATTAGTCCGCGGGTCACTCGTCGCGCTGTTGAAAGACCCTGGCTCCCGGACTATTATACAGCCATAGACTTGATTTGTCTTCAGAAAACTCAATTAATTTGTCAATTAAAAGCAAACTTTCTGATAAATAGGTTGGTATCGATGGTGACGCTAGAAGTTAAATGGAACCTTTATCGCTTTGATCAAAGTGCGGAAATTGCAAGTTAACAAAGTGTATATGGCCACGAAACTAAATGAATAAATTACATACATACATCTATCACGCTTTTATCCCTTGCGGGGTAGGCAGGATGTTAACAGCCGCAAGAATACGGTCGCTATCGCCACGTCTGACATTTTTGAGGATTGTTTTCCAAGGCTGTTTCAGAAAACATGTGTATCACTATAGTGACAGGTTGTCAGCCTGTCGCCTAAAAATTGTAATACACCAATACTCTCGAGTCCCTCAGTCGCCTTTTACGACACCCACGGGAAGGATGTGGGGTGATGCTATTCTAAGCCGGCATCACACGGCATCTTTATCATATCGAACTACATAAATCTTTATGTAGTTGGATTAATACTCCTTGGGAAAAATCATCATCATCATCATCATCATCATCATCATTTTAGCCGGAAGACGATTTCCTATTTTTTCAAAAATTCACATAATTATACTATCTCAAAGTATTTCAGAGCCTGCAATTATCCTCAGTCTACAATGTCCTTCTTTTAACCCTGCGTTTTCCATAATGCGTCTCAGGAAAGGCAGTCTCTGTGGGTGGAGAAACTTGAAATCTTTCTTCAGACACTGATTAAATCGTCTGTCATAGACGCATAAGGTCAATGATGACAGGGTCCTTATGTGTAAAGGCTTCTTTTACATATTATGATTATAAAAAAATATGTAGTTTTATAAATGGCTTGTTAAATTCTATAGCTACAGAGGTACAGGCCCGAAACCGCGATCAAAATGGAGTCTAACATTTCAACAACGTACTCTAGGCCAACCTCCAATAATTGGGTAGCCGAACCCAATAATAAAATATTCAGTTACGAATTTCAAACATGGAATACATTCGAATTAAGCCCGAGTGTTGCCAGCATATTGAAGCATTTTCTCGTGCTCGAGTGTGCTCCATTTTTCCCATTCCGTTCGTTCGCATTGTCGAAGAAAATATATTTTGTATGTTGCCAGTATCACAATGGCGGTCCGTGTTATTTATTTAGATGTATGTTGAAAGGGCCAGACGGTACGCAATCTGGCCCACTATTCGGGCAGGTAACGGATTGGCAAATAAATGAAATCCTGCTCTCGGACTATTATTCGGTAGCTAGTGGAGTTGTGGGATTAGTTTCAATGTTACTTTTCTATATTTTAATAGGATAATATTTTTGTAAGTCGTGTATTACGTAAACTACAAATACTTATTCATTTTTCTAAGGATTAGAATGAAAAGTTACCTACCTAATATAAAAGCCAAAAACTATTGTAAACATGTTGGGATTACGTCAATTTTATTTTGCTCTTTGAAGTGCTGGTGAAGCAAAGTGTCATCATCAAAAATGTATTCAAATTATTTAAACCACTGTATTGCATTAGGGTAGAGGTACACTAAGACCAATCAATACAAGACATGGATAAAATAGGTCTCGTACAGGGATCCAGTTAATAGAATTGAAAACGGAGATATACATTCATACACAAATTAAGCCTATATCCCTGGAGATATGATTTTAAATTTATATGACAAAGGTAGTTGGAGCAAAGAGTTTGAACCGAAAATAATAAAATTGTGAAGTTATGACTACAGTCAGACGATCCATAATTCTGGACTATCTCAGTTGTTACGATGGAATTTGCGATATTGTAAAATACACACTAGATAAAACCATTCTAGCCAACTATATGTATTTTGGTTCTATTCTTTAATTGAGATTGAATTTCCGCACCGATAGCCCTTTTTTCTATATTTCATGTCAAAAGTCTGAAACTATCTGTGCTTGAATTTAACTTAGAACGGAGTGGTTAGCCCAGTTGTTGCGGACTTGCGTACGATAACACTGTTTCAGAAAAAAGCTCCAAGTGTATCCCCAACCTAAAGCCAGTGATTCTAAAAATTTCCCGATCGGATACAGCTTGAAAGTGATAAATGATATATCTATACTCACAAAGAAGTTGTCAAGATTAATTAAAGCCAAAGAGAGGCTTAAATAGTTAGTTAGCTGATTCAAAAGGTGGGTAACTATTGGTAGCTTTTTATTCTTTTATTAGGTCCGTATTCGTTGGTAAATAAACTTTACATATCTCATGCTCTGAAAGTAGGTCATTACTGACAAAAAACACGACCTGTAAGTTCAACTTACAGGCGAGGTTTTAAAACTAAGCCTGTAAGTAATTTTAAATATGGAACTAGAGAAAGAACCAATAGAATCGCGGCAATTAAAAAGGTAAAATCAATTTCTTCTTATTTTTAATAGGAGTTGCATCCAATTAGTTGTATACGATTTTAAATTTCGAACTGGCCGCTACGAATTGTGTTGCTTGAACGCAGGAATTATATTTTTAATCTGTATTTTTATAACCTCAATAAATTAGTTTGTCGAATTATTACTCAATATTACAATAACAAAAGTAAAAATTACTAATATCCCTACGATCAGAAAAATGTCTACTTTATGTTAGGATACTTTTCTTTAATATTAATTCAATATTTTTCAATCATAGAAAAAAAGTTTAGTGGTGCAGTTTGAATAGCAGACGATACAATCATCATTTATGGATCGTTTTCTTGTATTTATCGCTTTATTTTACTCTTTTTTCATTCGATATGTAAAGCAGTATACGTACCACGGATGTAACATCAATAACAACCTCGGAAAGGTACCGCCCTCGCTCCGCTCGGGCGTTAAAAAACCTCGGTTGTTATTGATAGCTTACATACCTCAGTACGTAATCTACTATTTGTTAGGCCGATGATTATTGTTAGCCTTGTGGTTTTGTGTGAAGCTTTATTTTTGTAAAGACTTTGTTGATTTGCGAAGCAAGTAATAATGACAAATGGATTGTTTTGAGTAAAAAACAGACACCACACAATTTGCTAATTAGTAATTCAAATAAGTACCTAACTACAAAAAAAGCATTGGCTTTATACTGTGTTAGTTGGACTTGAGATAGTATATCTCAAAATGACGAGTAATTTTGATATTACTAGCAGTATAATTTTTTTAAAATTTTTATCATAACTAGAGACCTTGCTATACTATCCTGCTCTACTGTCCTACTTATATTATAAAAGCGAAAGTTTGTATGCTTGTTTGTTACTCCTTCACGCAAAAGCTACTGAACCGGTGTTTATGAATTTTGGCACACAGATAGAAGGTAACTTGGAACAGTTGTTGTCCCGAAAAAATTTTCTTGTGGGATGCTACGGCATCAAAACCGACTTTCGCGCGGGCGGAGCACTAGAAGCGAATAATACTGTATGGGAAACCAGACAGCAAAATTTAGTCGAGGAGAAACGCCTTTTTCCCGCGAGAAAACTAGTCATTTCAGGTGAGACCTGGATGAACTCTAGTTTTTAATAAATAAAATCTTTTTGGCGCCATTATTTGGTGTTTCTGCTAGCTTTTCAATTCTGCTTAAAGAATAACACAGAAACATTTTCGTCAATTCTAAAACCATCGTCAAACGGAACACAGAACAATAAATTGTAACATTACTTTCACGTTCGTTATATAGAGGATTACTCCCGCGCATAAATACATACGTAATAATGTTGTAAGAATCGTATGCAAAAAACAGCCTCAATAACTAAAGCACATACAATATAAGGAATACATTTTATTGTGTATATTCTCGATGGGAACTGTGGGGTGAAATTCAGGGAAAGGGAAGATGTGTGACTTTCTTAGTGCCTTGTGTAAAGGTACTAATTCCGGCTCTAAAGAAGAGCCTTTCGAGCAATGCGGTACATCTAAACCATGTAACTAAATAACTTTTCCCTAGAAAACGACGGAATAATCGACCTTCCATGCCTATGAACGTTGAAACGGAAAGTTTTTGTAACGTTTCTGAAATATATTTTTTGGGGAATGTTGTTCAGTGTCATGGTCTAAATGCACATTGTCAGTTTTCGATAGGCTGTCCTTAACAGGCTGCATTAAAAGTGCAAAGAATTGCTCTTTTTCTATTAAATGCGATACCAAGTCGACGAGTGACCCGATGAACCTTGTTTACATGTGGTTACCTATCTACAACATATCTACAATTTCTGTAACCACCAAAAAATGGAAACCCTTATTTCGAGACGGTGCTGCTTTGAATTTAATTCTATCGATTTTTCTTTTATTTTGTCCTCGAAGGGAAAGTGGGGTATTTGATTTGTCGTATAAGGGGTTCGAGTCCCGCGTGATGTATTACGAAAAATGTTATTTGAATATGTTGGCCGAGGACGTGTGTCTACTTGTATAGGTACATTTGTAACTGTTTCTGTTTCATATTTACATACATACAAATATCACGCCTTTATCCTTTGTCGGGTAGGTAGATCGTTAACTGCCGTAAAAATACGGTCGCTATCATCACGTCACGATAATTCGTGTATCACTGTAGCGACAAATTGTCAGCATAGTGTCACCTAAAGTGTAACACATTAAACACTTGACTTCCTTAATAGCGTCTTACGATATTTGCGGGAAAGAACTGGGATGATGCTATTCTAAGCCGGCGTCACAGGGCATCAGTCTCATTTTGTGAGTATCAAATCTAAGAATTTCGTCATAACTTAGGAATAATTTTATTTGTTTTTTTTTTGCGAAGCTTACAGCATTCTTGACAAGTTAAATAATAGAATGAACATGTGTGTGCCAATTACAAGCTACGAAGATTACTACTACGACCTAATAAGGACGAATCCCATAAGTTTTTGAGGAATATGGCAATACACAGTTCAAGATGTACTTTTGTTCTCAAGTTAAGCTAATAAAACCGCACTAGTCTGCTTTCCTGGCTTGCAAACGGTATCATCCACACGTCTTTTTAACAGCTTCCTACTACCTACTTACAAATCTTTGGAAAACCATTATCATAACTCAATATAAGAAAAGATTACCATCTTTTCATGTGTAATGTTCATGACTTGACTTCTTATCACCTCTGTCTATTGCCCATTGTCTTCTAAAGGGCCAGCAAACAGACAAAATCTAAACAGTTAAGAGGGAGCATCATTAGAACGCGATGATCAATGACAGTTACTCAGTTTAAGATCAAGGTTCTCCGGGTCGTTGGTTGACTTGACATCCCACACATTAATGGCAAAAGTCTGTTTAACAAGACTACCGAATTATGTAACACACTTACCTACTAATTATTGCATGAAACAAGAAATTATCAACATAAATACAATCACAGTTTTCAAGGAGGTTCTATTCTAAGTTAACCCTGAATATACTGTATCGTCAGTCATGAAAAACGGCCAGTTCCATTATCATTTCATTACTTATGTCAACCGTTCCCTACAATTTTTGTCGCTTACATAACTCCTGAATGACAGAATAGTGTTTATGTAGACGACATTATGGGGGGTGCTAACACGACGGTTGTGACAAACAGCCCTATTGACGGCCACTGGCAAATCGACGTATAATAGCAAAGGCTTCTAGCGACACGACTGTAAATGTGGTGCAAGTTATTAACTTTGCTGGAGTTTGCTTACTTGCTTGCTTGTCAGAACCCTGGTGTCAGGATTATTGACACCAGACATACATACTTATAGAAATAGAAATCTTTATTTCAAAGTACATGAAACAATACTCGTACAACATAAGTAACTTACATAATAGGCACAGGTTGTACTTTGAAAAAGGTATCCCACTTAGCATATGCCATAATACGAAGCAGGTATTACAGCGCTGGTATTCTTTGGTACCCATGCGGGCTTTTTACCAAAATCACGCCTTTATCTCATAGGGAATAAGAAGAGCATCAACACTACAATCATCAAAGATACAATCGTTATCGCCACGTCTGACGAATATTTTCGGTTTGTTTCGGAAATGTAAGTGAATCACTATAGCGACAGGTTGTTAACTTGTGAAACACTGGAGTCCCTTAGTCGCCTCTTACGAAACCCGCAGGAAAGAAATGGGGTTATGCCGGCATCACGCTTAGCAGTATACTTACAGTCGATGGGATGATGGACTGCCGTGTAGCGCCGGCTTAAACGGCATCACCCCAACTCTAAAAATCTCGTAAATAGCGACTAAAGGACAATCATCTAGAGAAAGCACAGCGTTCCCTGTGAATGCAACGTCTTAAACTGCTCCAATCTGCCTACCAAGCTTGGTGAGTATTGCAAAAGCTCCCAGTAGGGAAAGGCTCATGTCCAGCAGTGAACTGTTGTGGCTAAGGTAAGGTTGGCTGTCAAAACTGGCCCTTCAGTCACGTAGAAAATTCAGTGAAGTCTTAAAAAGTCGATTGAACTTATTATAAACTTTGAAGGTTACACGTTTTTACTTTCGGAAGTCTTCTACTAGTTGTTGGTATTTCTTTTTACAACTAAAATAAATTTTTACGGTAACCAGACTACCTATGTACTTACTAGCCTTGGTTGCGGAAGATATCAACTGAAACTAATCGAAAACCGAACAGAGAAGGTGGTTGGCCACTTATTACGACACGACGAATTTATAAAGAACACACATCATTGAGGGTAAAGTCGAAAGGAGAAGAGGAAGGCCAAGACGTACATTCTTAACTCAAATAAAAGAAAAGGTTCATGTCGTGTCGTGGTAAGCGGTCAAAATATTGGCAGGAAACATACAAGAATGGCAATTGATCCACCGACAAGAGCATGGCTCTTAAGTGATGATGAGAACTTGCATAATCTGATATTTCGCGATTAAATTTTTTTTAACGCTGCTACCCATTCCCTTAATTCACCTTCTGCCTTTAAGGATACCCGTGGGAAGAAATGTTGTGATGCTATTCTTAGCTGCCACCACACTAGTTCTAGCTTCAATAAACTAAAAATGCGTGTAGGTAGAATACTCGCTTTATTCTCATATTTTAAAACCTATTGACCTTAGACCAAACTATGAATTTCGTCTTTCGTTTATTCATCGTGGTTCATTAACAATGGTCGCTAAAAATCCGACAAATTAACGCCTTCGGACCACGTATACTAAACTAACTAATGAATAGAGCTGACAATATATTGTCGCATCATAAATAATAAGTAAATTATGTATATTTACAAAACTTCACTCGTGACAAAATTGATAATCGATACTAAAGATTTTCCCGAGAAAACCGAATATATGTTTAGGCAGGTTATGTGATGTAAAATAAACTTAATCTTATTATTCATTTTGAAAACTTTGGGTCAGTACTCTTCAAAAATAAAAATGTTCTTTACTCTTCATAGCCTGGGCTAAATAATTCTATGATCGCAACATTGTTTTTGTAAACTTTTAGACACAATGTTTATACACAACAACATACTTTTTTATGTCCATTTGTTAGGTATGGTCAATATCCCATCACTCAAATATATTTCAAAGGCTCCAAACAAGTTATCTGCCAATTTCACAGTACTTACCTATTCACCATACAACCTAGCTATATGACGAACCAACTAACACTAGTTTTCCATCTAATTCCTAAGAATAATCAGTTCAAGTTGATCCCCTGGGAAATAAGTCGCCAGTAACGCCAGGATCTCCAGTTTTTTATCAATATCCGATGGTATATTCATGTTTTCTAACTGACCAAATCAAAGTTTCCACCCCTCGAACACCTTTCACTGTATTCTAAGCTGAGACAATCAATCTTCAGTGACCCTTTTTGCATGTTCCGATTTTAGGGATAATATGCACCGTCACGCGGACAGTCTCAAGGGTACGGAACCGTTTAATGGTTTAGATTAAAGAACAATATAGATAAAGTTTAAAAATATACTGGACAATCTATACAGCGCTATCTAGCTCCAAATCAGAAAACTTTCTACTTTAGAAACTAGGTAGCTGCTATTAACACTTATAAAGGATGTAAAGAAATCAACTGCAACTTTTAGAAAGGAACATAGGTCTAAGTATAAAAAAGAAATTTGGAACTACAAATATACCAGACAACCTAGTCAATTTGTATGTGGGGAGAGGTTAATTACTTTTTCAGAAATTTCAATCTAATTTCTGTGAAAAGGTGGTTAAGTTTCATGGGCTGATTCACTATTTGCAACTAACATTTTTACACCTTATGCGTACATCACTCTTCAGTTACAACAGTCGACTGCGGACATGGACCTCCCCCGATTAGTGCCTAGGTATTGCAATACTCACCATGTTTAGCAGGCAGATTGGCGGGATCAGTGCATGCATGGTATTCTAAATATGCTGCTCGTTCCCTGGATTTATGCCTTAGTCGCCTTTTACGACACCCGCGATTATAAATCGAGTGATACTACCTATACTAAGCCTACATCACACGGCTACTCAAATACGATAACAAATTAACCACATCTTTAGTTTTCGTCTAATCTATGTTCAATGCATACTTGTAGTTAGGGTTCCTTGGGAAATGTCGATTAGGATCAGAGGGAGTTATTAGATGGATTGGGCAGGTCCGGTGACGTTGTGTTTTCTTCACTATTGTAGGCACATACGAGTATTGCAGGGTCGTTATTCAATGCTTATGGCGTCTACAAAGTTTTCGTAGTCATCATCGATAGACGACTAGAACTCCTAGTTTCGTGTTCAAGATTAACTTTTTTTAATAAAAAAACAGTGAGAAGACGTACATACTAAACTAAATAAGAAACAAAATTACTGAGCAGCTTTGAACTTTTAAAGATTTTTTGGTGAAGAATTTGCCTAGCTCTATCAAGAATTACAGCATCACAGCTTTGCGTAGTAGTTCAGTCGCGGAATGTTATATACAGAGATATGACAAACCATCTTTATTGTTATTATTGTTTATTGATCATATATCTCATCTATTTGATGACGTCATATTTTTCAAACAATCTAAAATCCGCGTCCGATCTTTACACGATAGCTAGAGATTACGACCAAACCTAGCATCATCATAATTCCACGCTACAAACGGATGTGGCTACTTCAAATCCTGATCCCTTTTGTGAACAACACCAAGTGTCTTCTGAATAACTTTTAAAAAGCGGTCTAATATTAGCACAAGTATCTTTGTTGCAAGCAACAAAGGGACAACACCGACCGAATGATTGTAGTGAGAGAGAGAATGAACGGATCGGATCCACTTGAGAACCGGAAAGTTCCGTCAGTTTTCGCGCACCGATGATCATCAATGAAGACCTAATGTACAAGGTATATCTTTTTGATGATACTATAATACAATTTAATAAATATGTGAATGATACCGGGTCAGGAACAAAGGGTAGAATAACGTTTGTACGAGGTGCTTGAATGTTTTCAAGAGGTTTTAGGGAGGGCATGTGTATTATGTTCGAATGGAGGGTAGAGTTAAACCGATACTGCGTATGAAGGTCTACTTTTGGTTTTACCTTATGATGACACGTTTAAATCGAGTTTAAATGTTAGATTAGATGCTAGAATTTGTTAGTGACTAAACAACCTAGTAAATTAAACACAAGAAATGCGTATTGCAGGATTGCCGGGACCCAGACCCAGCCAATTTAAGTTGAAAATCGTAATATGCATAAAAGGATTATGCATAATAGGATATTTTGGGTAAGTCTGTAGGGTCGTTGGATGACTCGATGTCCCACTCGAAAAGAGAAGAAAGAGAAAGAGGTAGGTCTGTGTCCATTCCCTTGGTTTAAGACTTATATTTGACGTTTGACACTCAGGGCCTCTATAGTATATTTCGTTCACATATTCAGATTTGTATGCATAAATGAACGTATTCCAAGGTGAACCTTCATATATCACAGGCTACAGATAAAATTGCAAAATTTTTATGCCACGCAAGAACTGACATAAAATGGGAAATATCATGGTTCAGCCAAAATATAGCAAAAAGAAGCCTATTCTTCGAATGCCTCATTATATTTAGTGGCCCTCACGAGTCACGACGCACTTGGTGACAACTCGCTTGGAACAATTTGGAACCCCTGGGGTCGTTAGTGATTTGGCGAAGTCAGTTTTGCCAGCAACATTGGTAATTTTAAAAGGTCAAGTAATACTAGGAAACCAGGTTTATGGATGCTAATTACTGTAATAAGCGATGCAATACATGATCCTTGTTGTATTTCATTTTAGAGAATTGTTAGCTGGCAATTTGGAATCTGCTGAGGAATTTTAAATAATTGATGATAGATATACTGATAGTGGCTTTTAATACAACATTTCAAATCATATTTGTTACACGCGCATCGATTACTCTTACACACACACACACACATACACACACACACACAAATCACGCCTTTATCCTTTGCGGGGTAGGCAGAGCGTTAACGGTCGCAAGGTTACGGTCGTTATCGCCACGTCTGACAAGTATTGAGGGCACCTTCAGATGATAACTCTTACGTTGACGATTTTTTCCATCAATATTATATATATAATTAAAAAAAAAACAATTTTTGTCCACGTTCAATTGTGGTCTTATTTAATCTCCATCATTCTACTCTCCCACATCTTTTACACAGTTAGAATCAGCATTATAGCAGTTTTCACAGCGAGCCACCCCCAAATTGAGGGCAAACTAATCTGCATACTCCATTATGCTATTTGGGACCCTAAAGGCATTTGTCACTTCTCATATGTAAATGTGTTTATTTGCCGGATTATTTCTGGTTTTATTGGCATTGTTGTTTTGTATATTTATTGGAGCGTATGCTTCTGATTTTGTGTCTATTTTGTAGTTGTGTGGATGACTAAAATATTTATTGTTCTGATACAAAATTATTGTAAGTATTTTAACAAATTATTGTAATTATTTTAACAAACATTTTCAATTAAAATGTTTTGAATAAATTGAGTACAAACTTATTGCTGGAATTTATATACATATTTTACTATTGTTTCCAAGTTTAAATGGCAATGAACGATATAAATTACTTGCAGGTTAACAATCAATTATGAATTATTAATAAAACATAAATCGCAGCTGGTAATAATGATCAAAAAGATCTGAAAACACAAAGCCAAAGCTAATAACCGAAATCAATTACTTCATACTTGTTTGTTATTGTAACAATACATTAAAATGTAATACGAATATTGAATACTCCAAAACAAATATTAATGAACGTCATTGAAACCGATATGTAATAGCACTCGTAATCGACAAAAGCAACCAACAAAAAGCAAAAGCTTTGATTATTATTCCTTTACCACATATCGCATAATAGAAGTACCTACTCGAAACACATTAACTTTTGTAAAGAAAAACAAAATTAATGATTGCGACTAATTCGCAATAAAAATGCCGCATGCGAGCGAATATGAGAAGGGGGGACAATTATAACAAATTAATAACGCACACTACCCTTAAAACTCGAGTGGAGATTTGCATTCAATGGTGTTCTCGCTTTTGTTGGTTATTCAACAACATCACAAACAAAATTCTACCCTATTCATTACCCGGCTAAATCAAGAATTGCTTGTAGAGACGCTAAGTTTATACACCCTACTGGAGCTGTGGCATTCCTGAAGGGTCATCTCACAAAAGCAAGACAAAACAATTCGTATTCGCAAAACCATAAAGCTTAAAGTACAATGTTGTATACGTGCGGAATAACTTGAATATTAAAAGTCTTGGTAATTATTCAGGAATCCATCCATCATTAATCATTGAGGGTGGTGCAGGGAAACGCTGTGAAAATGATTGTTGAAAAGATAAATTACAAGACACGTCGTATGACGTTTATTCGCCACCAAAGGACACGTGTACGGTTTTTTTACGAGACACATATTAACAAAACAGATGCGAATATATTGCATTGTTGGTCAGAGTTATGAATGACATAATTCTGTCATTACGAGTTATAATTTTCACTTATTTATTCCCAGTACAGTTAACCAGCAATGTTGTATGAATAATGGCAAATTCTATCATTAGCTTAACAAAGATATTGTGGCCAAATTTATTGAACAGTGAATAAAGCATTATAGACATAAAACAAAGAAACTATTTCAGTATTGACGGCTGAATGAGCTTGGTAACATTACATATCATTGTTATGTAAGACGAATTGCGAAATATGGAACGTTGTCCAAGGGGTCATTCCCACTAAAATACGTCAACAAACTACATCAAAGGGTACAAATGGAGTCCGTAACATTCTAGACCTTTGAAATAGACCCATGAATAACATTTCATCCTAAAACACTGTTACAATTGACAAAAGGAGAAAGGGTATAGAAACATCAGAGAATACCATTAACCCGACGTGTAGCTGTCAACGAAAACTTTGACAATTAGAGCTTTTGCAATAATAGAAACTGTGGAACAAAGGGTAGTGGTACAAATTAATATGGGTATTCACAAGTTGAGGTCGCCACCCGATGAACTTTTATTGGCGGAGACAATAAAGGCATTGGATAAGAGCACAATTTACGCATATAAAGTGTTTTTGAGGCCAATTATATTATTGCTGCAGTTATGTCAAAAATATTTGACAAATCATCTCTAACTCAACAGTCTTGAATTTCGATGTACCTTGTAGACGCATCTCCGTTTTATGAGCTTATCTATTATTAACAATATTACTGTCCGTCCCCAAAATTTTGAAATGTTTTTTAAGACAGTGTCATTGGACTAAACGTTTTCTCATAACTAAGTCTACATAATTAAACTTTATAGAGCGAGCCCCATTCACCTATTCCCATTCCTCTCAGAGCTTATAAAGGTTTGTTGCCGTAATCTTTATACTTACCTACAAACAGGACATGTCGTTAATATTATCAGCAAACAGATAGTTAAATATTTTTATGGAGGATTGGTCGTAAAAGTTGATTGAAGTCGTGTTTAATGTGCTTATGACAATGGGGTCTTTCTCAGAGTGTGTGATGAGGTATTTTATGGTATTCATTAAGGCTTTGAGGAACTCTCAGGTCCAATGGGTTTATGGTGTTAACGAAGAGAGATTTTGCAATATTAATTTTAGGGTCACGCAGTATTTCTACATTGACATCAAAAGATAATGAAGGCTGTATGAAAGGTTGAATGATGATAATTGAAATGAAGTTTAGTCGCTTGTTAAAGACATAAATTCTAAACTAATCTTTGAACTATCTAAAAGTGACAAGAATATTTAATAGCCATAACCAAAATCCAGTATTTTCCTAATTGATAAACACCTTGAATATAATAGATCTTGTTAAAAATTTAATAATATTCAAAATGCATTTAGACGTCACTCAAGATATGAGTTAAGAAAACACGTCACAACGTTTCAAAACTGTTACACTTACCCTACAAATCGATAAGACCGCCATTGTTACCCTAAACAACGTGCATGGGAATTTCAATCAGAGAGACAGTGATCCGTCCACAATAGTCTACCCTACGAAAATTTATTAACTGGTTCCACATAATAATACGTATTTAAAATACATGTGTCCGTGCGTACGTGAATACATTATTGATATTATATGATAGTTTATTTTACTGGCTTTGTCGTCTTGGAAAACATTCGGACGTTTTGTTGAGGAGTAACCCTTTTCTGGTGATGCCTTGTGACGGACGGGTGAAGAAATCGAACAAAACATATTGCTAGGGATTTCGGTCGGCGTCGTTAGTTCGGGTCATCGGTCCGATGCGATTTGGGACAACTCTTGACGTGCACGTCAGGTTTTATTATTATTTCCGTTGATTGACAACCCTGCGTTGACGAGCTGGCCAGGGCAAGTTTTGTGTCAAAGAGCACTAGGATAGTTTTCTAATGGTTGTGTTGTTTTCCTTTTATGGTAAGTTATTCTATCGTTTTTACTCTGGGTATTTGTCGTAAATAAGAACAAACTTTGAACTTTTATAAAAATACATACGTTTTAGTACTGGATACTTATTTTTGTTGTTTTTTACTTGCTTATTCGACGCAATGTGGAATTCAAAAAACACTCAGGACGATATGATTTGACCAAGAAGAGATCGATGATAAGTAGGGCATTTGAATTTAATTCCATGTTCAAATTTTGGTCGCAGTAGAAATATATCGATATCTCATTTTGCTTCAAGTTTATTTGCCCAATCACTTATCACCCAACTTGAGCTTGAACCACTTTTGTTTCAAAATCCAACTTCACACATCACCACCAGATTCTTTCCTCTGATTATCGTTTCTTCTTGGAAAACAATAGACGGTGCGCCTGCGCCGCTGGTGCTACCAATCTTACCCAAACGAGGTTTGTTCTTCAATTCGCGTGTAGTTGTTAAGGCATTAGTCGGTCAACATTGAGTCTTGGATAGTCTGGGAGCCTGTATCAGATTTTATATAATTTTCTTTCTCGTGACGGAATGGCGTCCTAGGACCGTAAAACGTTCAATTGCCAGATGGTCAAACGACACCATGGCTGTAATTAGACAGTACTGGATGAGGGCGGCTAAAGACCGTAAAAACTGGCGTGAGAAAGAAGAGGCCTGTGCCCAGCAGTGGGCTGATGTGGTTTCTTGATGATGATGCTCTTCCTCGTCATAGCCATGAACTGTTATAAAAATCCAGCGGTGAAATGTCGGAGACGGAACTTTATCTTTCTGATACTTGCAAAATTCCTTCACTTATGCAATTTCTACCGATATTGGTATCGTTAAAAGCAACAATGGATAAATCCATAAAAATGATGAACAGTAAAGTTTTCCAACAGAGAAAATGCGACATCTTGCACTGCGCTAGCGATCAACCTGCCAGCTAAGATAAAGTCTGTACAGTAATAAACAAATTAATGTAATAAACCCAATCAAGTTTATCCCCAAGTAGTAAAGAAGCATGAATAGCAGTGGATTGTTGTGAGTGTTGATGATGTTGATAATAGCACTGCCTTTTACATTAAAACAGAAACAAAAGTATACTCAAACTGTGCGGTAAGCTCCTGCACTATACGTATAATGCCTCGTCTTGTTTCACGCTAGTGATAATTGGTCGAATAAAGAGATGAATTAGACCAGTAAGGTTTAGAGCTCAATATTTTGAGTGACCATTTCGTATTGTTATGGCCCAGTGTGAGTTTACTTACTGATTACTTCATGATTCCTTGAAATGTAGGTTTAGTTAGTATTTATAGCTATAGTTAGTATGTTAGTATTCTTTGGTATTATTATTTAAAAAGAAAATATTTTTCTTAGGATGTTATAGGATGTTTCTTAGATGTTATAAGTCCTAGCATATTCTTTAGTCTACCCATTCTATTCCAAAAAAGTACATACTGCAATATCTCAGTTACTAAGGGAAAGTTGTTCAGTCTATATAGTAGTAGTTCCTCGGAACAAGGTGAGAGTGGTATACCTACATTGTCTGGTATCAAATTCCGCTGGATGGTACCTACCTGATTCTAAGGCACGAACTAGATTCTCGAAAAGTAAAACATCATAAGCTGGTCTTATGTGGATGATACAGCTACATACATACATACATACATACATATATCACGCCTTTATCCCTTGCGGGGTAGGCAGAGCGTTAACGGCCGTAAGAATACAGTCGCTATCGCCACCTTTGACATTTTTGAGGATTGTTTTCCAAGGTTGTTTCGGAAAACATGTGTATCACTATAGTGACAGGTTGTCAGCCTGTCGCCTAGAAATTGAAATACACCAATACTCTCGAGTCATGCTATTCTAAGCCGGCCTCACACGGCTCAGCTACAGCTACAGCCTCAGCTACATATTGATGAAAAATATCTGTTCAAAATCAAAACGCTTCACATAATGTAACATGGAGTTTTGTTTGAATGGTGGAATTTTTACACGATGCTAGATGTTCTTTAGACGCAATGCAACTACGATGGCGGATCGCACACTTAACGTACAACGGAGCGCTAAAATAACGCAACTGTAACGCAGTGGTCTGTCAGATCGTCAGATCGTACTACAAACGTCAATCCCATACTAAAACCGCTCAACCGCTGTCGACGGATGCGTTATATTGACGGATGCGTCAACAGCGGTTGAGCGATTTTAGTATGAGGACTGACATTTCTCGTATGTACCTGCTAGACCGCTGCGTTACGGTTGCGTTATTTTAGCGGAGCGTTGTGCGTTAAGTGTGCGATCCGCCGATTCCTTTCGTGGCGCTGTCTCTACTGCCCTGCTTCAATTGTCACCAAAATTAATGAGTTGATTTCATTCTCAGTAAAGCATTATTGAAAGCGTCGACAAAAGAAACTAATTCACCATTATTGCGGCTCACGTAGCCGTTTGTGTGATGTTTGTTG
The DNA here is from genome assembly GCA_029255805.1 of Keiferia lycopersicella. Taxonomy (NCBI): domain Eukaryota; kingdom Metazoa; phylum Arthropoda; class Insecta; order Lepidoptera; family Gelechiidae; genus Keiferia; species Keiferia lycopersicella. The sequence goes on from JARACZ010000003.1 coordinate 19,036,304, forward strand.
CTATAAATACACCCATTAATTATACGGGAAAGTAACATGGGAATGTGCTAGGGCTTAAGAGTTTTTAGTGGTGTAGATCTTGTTTTTAATCAATTGGTCCTATAACGATCGACCGTGTGATATTGGCTTAGATTAGCATCATCCCATTTTTGTCCGTGAGTATCATAAAGGTAACTATAGAATGAATCTAGAGAATGGGCAGTATTAGTAGGTAGTTGGTTGTATAACCACAGATTTTTAAGTTTCAACCAGGTTGAGTAAAAAGCAATACTCTCGTACCTATAGCAATATTAAGAAGCAAAGGGTTTAGTGTCGAGGTTAACTATGAATCGTTTTCATAAAAAAAAACATTTCCAACAGTTGAGATGCCGTGTGATGCCGGCTTAGAATAGCATCACCCCATATCCTTCCCGCGGGTGTCGTAAGAGGCGACTGACGGACTCGAGGATAATTGGTGTATTACAGTTTTTGGGCGACAGATTGGCAACCTGTCACTATAGTGATACACATGTTTTCTGAAACAACCTTGGAAAACAATCCTCAAAAATATCAGACGTGGCGATAGCGACCGTATTCTTACGGCCGTTAACGCTCTGCCTACCCCGCAAGGGATGAAAGCGTGATATATGTACGTATGTAAGAGATTAGCTGACAACCTGTCACTATAGTAATACACGAATGATCTAAAGGGGCTCTCAATACTTGTCAGACCTGGCGATAACGACCGTAATTTTACGAGCGTAACGCTCTGCATACCCTGCAACGGATAAAGGCGTGATTTGTGTGTGTGTGTGAGAGATTGTCACGTAAAGTATAAAGTAAGATTACAAATCCATACAACAGTCCCTCCTTCCCTCAGCTACTTACCGGCCGCACAAACAACCCTGTGGTGTAAAGTGGAGCCACACATACCTACGGTTTGTTTAAGTAATGGACTATGCCAGGAACACTGCCTACTAGGACAGGAGTATATGTGGACGTCTCATTTTTGCTAAAATGTTTAAATGTGGATGAATGCAAAAAAAGAAGAAAGAAGGAAAGTTTGGATGGATTGTATAAAAGACGACATGAACAAACAAGCTTAAATGAGGATCAGAAGAACTTGTTGCGCCTACCCTCAAATACTGCAGAAGTGCAGGCAGATGATGATGTTTCTAATTACATTATTAAACTATTTGGTTTAGTACTTACCTTATATTATGGAAATGTCATACATTTGATTTACTGGTCAAGCCATAACTTTTGGCTTTATCGACACATTATTTTACAGAGCTTGATCAGTTTGATGAACACTTTCCATACTATATTGTTTTGCCTTTCATTAGAAAGAGGTTCATGGAATAGTAGCTAAGTAACATTAACCATCATCAATATTACCATTTATCTTTGTCACTTCTACGTCTAGGTTTAAAATAGGGATCAGAAGAGCTTCTTAATCACATTATCTATCTATAATAATACGAATAGATATCGTCATATCTTTCTAGCTTGGATGGAGTCAAAACACTTACTTCAATATTATTTTTCTGTTTATTAATGTAAACTTTGAATATTCCGAACAACTTTAAACGGAGTGGTATGTAGTATTTTTGGGCAAAAGTTTTAAGACTATAAGCTTTTCTATTTTATTAATGACCCAGTCTTCTAGCGATTTCATTGAAACTCTACATCTTTCTCTGTCCATCTTGCGGCGCGTACTACAGAAGTCCTATTTTATTTTCATAAACTGCCCACTATGTCCTTCTGGGAACACTCACGCGCCCTCTAAGTGAACCTATGATCATTATTTGACCAAATTAACACATTGAACCAACGTCCTCTCTGTCATGTGAAATAATCTTTGACATTTCGATCTTTGGCGACTTTTGTGGTGTGTAAACTACTGTGTAAATGTGATTTTTCGGCAAATACCTAACTAAAAAAATAGTCAGAAGATCTTAAGGTGCGTTTCGATAATAAGCACAGAATCCGGTAACACCTCCTTAACAATTTCAGTCCTAACAATGATATTATCTGAAACAACCCTCTCTTGGAGTGTTTGAAATAGTTTTATAAAACAATTCTCAAAAAATTTTTTGCATCCAATATATTTGACAAAGAAGATTGTGGTAAAGTGGGTGGTGAACCAGAAATAAGTCACAAATAAGTAACCCCGTGACAGAAAAAAATGCTCTATTTAATGAAATCTAGAAAATGAAAAATAATAAAAAGATGGTTTCCGAAGAAATTACGAAGTCCATGAAATTACGAAGTCCACACACACTTATGGCATTCTCCAGTCAGAGTAGCAGATACACAATGGAAGTTTAGATTTATGTTTAACTGTTTTTCTTGGTACTTAGAGGTGCTAGTTGCGAAGCCTTTACGATCTTAGAAACACTGGACCTAACAAGAAACGGTTATTAATATTGAATAGAAGAATTTCTGTTAAGTTAGAACTTACGATAAATTTCACATAATAGTAACAACGACTACGACAAGTGATAGTAAGGATAAACTAACTGAGAGGATGTTTCTGAAATATGTAAGTAGTTGCTTTTTGTAACTAAAAAATGTCTATAGTTTATAAAATATAGCTTGATATCTGTGACATTTGACAGATCCAAAAAGTGAAATAATCAAAGGAAAATGGACTTTATGTCACAGCATTTGCCCGAAACTGACAGACGTCACAGATATCTAGCAAAATTTGTATAAAGCATAGACACCATAGGTTCTAGTTCTATCAAATCCAAACCACCGCAAGTTTTCCAAGAAAGAGAGATACAGAGAGAGAGAGGAAACTGAAAAAACATAGTACTTTAAAGAAACAATATATAAAGATCTTAAAATTATTTAAAAAATATCTAACAGTGGCGTCACTGGTCTTTAGGTATCAATGTCGGATTTACACAAGCACCCAACAAATAACATTTAACGCTATTTTCCAAAACGTAATTTTCTAGTGTTCCTTAGTTCCCATGTGGCTCAGCAAAAGGTGAAATAAGAAAAAGAGAGTCACCGCAGATTGTCTCTCCAGAGACCTGCAACGCTTTGTGGCTTTTGTGTGCAGAACTTGGGTTTTTCCATTGGGCTAGCTTGAGTGAGTAAATTGTTATAATATTTTTAGTTTGGAATTGGAACCATTGATAACCATTAATCCACCAACAGGAGAAACACAGATGCAACTGGACGGATATAGGTTATTGCTCGTTAGGGAGATTTAGGAGAAATGCGTGATACAAGCAAGGAGTACCCACCGGTAGCAAGGAATCTACAAAATTGTCGATAACACAGTAAACATCCACAGATGATCTGTACTAATGCGAGATATATGACTACTTAAAAAAAAACTTCGATGTCATTTTTCTGGACTGGCTGAAACTCAATGCCATCTGTAACAATATTTTGTAACGCTGACTTTTTTGTTTGATTGCAGCTAAATTACTTAACACAAAGAGAATTTGGTTCCATCTTAAGGTTTTTGTGATTAAAGTTCTGTCGGACCAAATGGTAAACGATCCCGACCCTCGTAAGTATATTGAAATATTGTCTCGTAAAAGTCGCCTCAGTGCCAACTCGTTCAGGTTAACCGACCGATGCGAGATTGACGCGGGTGAGCTATGACTTCATTTGTCTGACTTCGATATACTTTTGCCAATCCAATTCTGCTGGTTTATCATCCACGTGTGACTCTTTATCCTTTCTTATAAGATCGACTTTCCTGGCTAATATTTTTCTGTGTTGGAGGATTTCTTTGTGTCAATTTGCACTTTCAAGCTCATATCCCGACCGCAAGGTTATAAGATCGCCTTCTCTTGTGGAAAACAAAGATGTTTTCTGATGGGCGTGTGTGATTTAGTGAATTGGGTAACATGTTGATTTGAGTTTGTTCAACCATATTTTTGGTTATTTTGCATTCCTTACTTTGTTTCTTGGCCGGTGAGAATTTCTTGAACTTTTATACTTAAACCGCATTCGGTGTTTCTATTACAAGCTTCTTGTACAGTGTTTCGTAAATAGGATCCATCACATCTAACATACCTACTTTAATGTTTGTTGTTTTTTGTTTACCTGATGATCTTGAAGGTATGTTTTAAAATATGCAACCATGGCTAACGAACTAGATCATGCAAGTACTACCTAACATATATCAATCACACTTAGGCGTGTCTAAGCTATTTAGCGTAGCATTACAGAACCAATAATAGTACTTTACCTCCAAGGCCCTGAGCCATAGTACAATAGACCCAGACTTCACAGAACAATCCATTTTCTAATTAACGACCAAAATTACACTAAAACACACTTGTTTCCAAACAATGGGCCAAACAAAATGCAATCCCGTGCCTTGTCAGTATAAATCCTACGAAAAATACTAACTTTTGAGCTTTTATAGACCTTTAGCCGCAAATGCTAAAGAACGTAACTTTCTTAGAGCTTTGAAAGAGTAAAACTGTACTACAGTTGAAATAAGGTCTGAAGTCAAAGAACTTGAAAGCAACATTGTTGGTGGTAACAGCAAAAGTTTTAATAAATGCACAATTAATCACAGTAATGAGGTAAGATTCAGAAATAGGCAGAATTCAAGAAAAAGCTACATTGTAAATTGGCTTAAGAGTTTTATTTCCAATAAAGTAAAGATTTTTTTTCCTGTTAAGTATGTAAGCTAGGTAAAAAAAAAGATGTTTTTCGAACTATGTTTTTTTGGAGATGTTTCTTATTATTAATTAGTTTTCACCATAGGTCAATAGCAATGGTAGTTGGGTTTCCCTACAAGTCCTCCTGGAAGATACCAAAAGCAGACAGAATTCTAAAATTTTCGAGTACGTAGCTTGTTACACTAACTGACTGTAATTTAATTGTTTTCTTTTTCAAAGTTTGATGATTGTATTTAGAGAGTTTTATTTCATGTGACGATTACTTTCCATAAATCTAAATAACAACGGTCTACTTTTATACGGTTTTTGCCGTGTGACGCCGGTATTGCCGTGTTATGCCGGTATAGAATAGCATCACCCCAATTCTTCCCGTGGGTGTTGTAAGAACCAATAAGGGACTCGAGGGTTTCATGTGTGTTAGCACGTATTACAACTCTAGGTGACAGGCTGACAACCTGTCACTACAGTGATACACGAATCATCTGAAGATGCCCTCAACACTTGTCAGACGTGGCGATAACGACCGTAATTTTACGATCGTTAACGCTCTGCCTACCCCGCAAGGGATAAAAGCGTGATTTGTGTTTTGTGTGCTACGTTTATACGATTTCTCCACTATCTTCCCATCTCTGCGTGTCCTGACGCCGTATGTCCACAAACGCATGCAAATCGCAAATCCCCGCCTCGGGTCGTCACGAGACGGACGCGTAAATCGCGCGTCCGCAGCGGATACGCAGCATATACGCTATCAGCTGATGGATTGCCCGCTGCGACTACGCCATTAGGATTTACTGAGGTAATGCATGGTTCTGATAGGTGTGGTGAATGCTTTTGTGCCATTTATGCGTAAAAAAATAAATTTTCAGTTATTAAGGCCCTATACTATTTTTTTAAAGTCTTTAAACGAGGATGCTACTTAAGCATTAAGGCCGCTCATTGGACCATAAAATTTCTCAGTCTCTTATGTTATTGTTGTTTTGTTTTTGTGTGTAATAAAGAATATTATTATTATTATGTATATTCATATCATTTGATAATCTCTCCTTTCAGAGGTACTCCCTTATCTATTATTAAAATATAAGTATGTACTTAAAGGACTAGGGTGATCCATTAATTTACGGCGTATGTTCCACGAAGGTAAAAAATCACTGACGGAGAGAAGGAAAGAATGAAAATTACTCAACCGACAAGAGTTTAAGTCTGTTTGAAGAATAGTTCCATGAAGTAAGTTTATTATTATGAAATTGTGAACCCTTTGAAATACTTATCTTTCAAGTTCTATAGTTTGTCAGGAAAATGATCGATGTTCTCTACTCGTAATTCAAAATGAATAAACCTTATTACGTATGCAATAAACGCATAATGCATGCAATATGCTGTCCCAGATTGACCTCCAAATTATTAACACTTTCACAACAGTGGATTGTGTGGGACTAAAGCACAATACGCCAAAATCACCCCACATGACACTACTCAATGAAATCTACAAATAGATATTTTGCCATAGCGGGGCTTATCAAAACTTTGGGGTGGTGAAGTGTTAAAGACCAGTGTACCCTGAACTTTCCCTGTCATCACTGTTGAAATTAAATCTTTGGATGTTAAATGAGTCAGGGATCAGAAAGATTTGGTTGCAATAACTACCCCTAACTGGCGATTGTTTCATTGTACAAAATAATACAATAAACACAATCGTTTTGTAAGCGCTTGCGCAGGATTTTTGCGCGATGATTTTAAACAGAGCACTTACGCAACAGAGACTTCTCATCCATCTATTTTCGTTTGTGCTGAAAACAAAACTTGACGCATTTGAATAATGTCGTAGAACAAAGTTAGTGACGGCCAATTTCTCATTTTAATACATATCGGTTACTAATAGGCTTACAGAAATGTTACAAAATTTTGCTCAAAGGATATGACGTGTTCGGGTTAAGATTTATTTAAAGTACCCATTGTCTTTGCAACGCAGCAAGCAGTTTACAAATTAGCTTTCAGTTTTGAGGTACCTGTTTTTAACTCAGTTTAGTAGACTGCGTTGCGCCAAACCGACTGTCAGTCATGCTTGCAATTTTTGAGTGGTTTGAGTGAGCTTGCGAGCGTTGGACCTCTTTGAGACAGAACGAGAATCATCATCTCATCGTCATTCTTGTGTAGACACAGAAATATCTACATTTCTTTATGTCTCAGCAAAAAAAAATCTTTTGACGAGTTAGTTTTTGAGATGATTAGAATTCGATTAGAAAGAAAATCTGTAGTATTCCGGCGACATGCCTGTATGTTGTATGGTGAACCATACGTGCTAATTTTTATCAACAACCACGATACTTAGTGTTTTCCGTAGGTACATATCATATTTGGCAGGCAGCTTTGCGTTCGTTGTTGCTCATCTTGGGATTTATCCCTTATTTGTGTAACGTATAGCTTGCCCAGAAAGAATAGAAATTAAATAAAACGGCACTAAAAAAATTGTATATGAAAAATTGCTTAAGATTTGTCAGATTACGAAGAAAGTGGCGCCCTCATTTTTTATCTACTCTTTATGGTCAAGCTCTTTTTTTATTTTATTTTTATACAAGGTGTAAAAAAAATTGCTGCAAATACTTTACGGGGTAAACCAGCCCATGGAACTGAACAACTTTCCCCTAGGAACATAGGTTGAAAAATAAAAAAATTTGGGTCTCCCATACAAAATTATCAACCGACCAAGCCCATTTGTATGGGAGGTTAAAAACTTTTCTCATATTTCGACCCATGTTTCTTGGAGATAGTTGTTCAGTTTCATGGGCTGGTTCACGCCTTAAAATATTTGCAGCTAATATTTTTACACCTTATATGATATGATGTGATTGCAGTACAGTCTCTACGTCGTACATCACTCTGCTCGGGGTTGTGCCCCACAATTGGCGCTGTCGGGTCGGGTTAGTGTCTCGTGAGGTTTTAATTTTATATTCATTACGTCACTCGTACGATATGCGCTAATCCTCTTCCCATGCTATAACGTATGGTCAGCATAACAGGCATTTGATGGATTAAATTTAATCGTTTAACCGTTTTATCAAAAGAAAATCTGCGACTAAAAAAATTTTTCGCTATTAATTAAGTTTAGTATTTTTATAATAATAAAAAAAATTGAGATGATATACTTACGTATTTTTTTAACAATATTTTCATTATGTTGCCTAGGTACACTGAAATAATAAAGATTCAGGATAGGTCTAGCTTCTGATCAAAACAAAAAAAAATATTTTGTTGTTCAGAGAGCTTATTATTTTGACGTATTTTTCATAAGTGTAGGTAGATTACACAAAGTTTTATAGTATCGGATGTCCAACGCATAAAGAGAAATTTGAAAGAAAATGCACAAAAAATATATGCGACAATCAAGACGTGATCGATCATCGTCGTCAAGATTTGATATGTTTTTCCTAACGCTACATAAGGCAGTTGCAATCACCCATTGCCTTATCTCTGAATAGAGCCATTCAAACATTCATGAGCTCATTCAGAGTTCAGACGTTGCGAAACGGCGGCGCAGGCGCATCCCATTGTTCAATGTAACTTTGAGTGACAGCTAAACACAGGGTTTTTGTAAACAAGGAGGAAGTACTATCTGCAGCACCTTGAAATAGTAGTGTATGAGCATCTTTTTTTCGTAAGTAGTTTAGGATTGCGTTCACAAGAACTATTGATGCCAATTTGCTTGTCTTCTACGCCGAGGGTCGTGGGTTCGATCCCCACCGGACACAAATATTTGTTAAGTAAAATTTTCAAATACTTGTGTTGAGTCTGGGTGTTTTCTATGTATAATATGAATTTAATTAAAAAAAAAAGTATATAAGTAATAATATCAGCTATTTAGTTCCCATAGTACAAGCTTCGCTTAGTTTGGGGCTAGATGGTGCTGTGTGAGTTGTCCAAGATATTTACTTATTTTTTTATTTATTTATTGAATTTGCAAGGAATGGATCATGACGTTCTACTCGTATGAAGGTGTCTTAACGATATTTGTGTAGGATCGTTCGTCCTATGCGACATAGAAACATCTGTACACTATTCCGGTATAAATTTGTAGACTTCTAGGTTCTACTATTGGGTTGTTTTGCTAGATGACCGCTGAAGAATTATCGTACCTATTCCTTTAATGAATTTGTAGAGCAACAAGAATCTAAGAAACAGCTAACAAGATACAATGCAGTAGTGTACCACATCCTATCCTAAATATACTGAACAAATTCGAAAGTCTGAAACTGATACGCAAAACACCGTGTGTAAAATTGGTTAACCCAACCTACGATCTCCGCATGAGAATCCGCGGTACAACCACTAGACTACGGACGCTGTCAACAGAATAGAACGTTGGAATTGAGACGTCTTTCAACCGCTCATTAATTTTCAAAGTCAGCATTGAGCTACCACAAGCAAGGAAACAAAGAGCTGAATTCCAAAGACTGGACAGTCTTTATAATGACAAAAGGCACGTTTGAGCCGTGTTACACGTCCAGATGTTTTGTCATTTAGATTGTATCGGCGTGCTCGACGAATGCTAATCAGGGCTGGACTAGAAATGTATTGCTGGCTGGTAACACTTATGCTTAGAGCTGCTACTTTTGATCATCTGCCAATAGTTTCAGCTATGTAGAAGTCAAAGCTTTGTGATAGAGTATTGTAGCGAAAGACCCCTCAACATGCGTGTGTCACTAACCTTGACTTCGCCTCTAGCTAATCAATTATTAGATTAGAAAAGGTTGTGTGGTACAATTTTGAGCTTCTTAATTAGCTTATATTAAGCTCCATTCTGTATCACCTTTATCTACCATTATTAGTTACCATATAGTTTAGGTACATTTTCAAGCTTCCGGATGAGCGCATTCCGTGATCCGTTCTGTATCAGAGAAGGCAGTCAATCCCATAAATATTGCAGGCAACCAATGGATGCATTCGGACCAAAATTATTGTCTATAGTGGTGTGTAAAGTACTGAAAGTCTCATGCATGGTAGATAAACCTGTTGATCATGATGATAAAAATTAACCAATATAAATATCTGCTACTTCTGTTAATACTTTAAAAGGGAACCAATACAATAGAAACTGTGATTTCCAAACACTACTCTATTAACCTGTTACGATACGCCTCTCGCGATGGTAATGACAACTGACTCGAAGAAGCGAGTGAGATGCGTGAAAGACTTTTCAACTGTATCGGATTAGGAGTGCCTATTGTAGTAGTTAGTATTCTTTGCTATTGTCTAGACGAGCCTTGGTTCTAGATTTCTTTAAGTGTTGTTTTCTGCCTTTGCCATGCTATGGTTATGGTTTTTTAGCCAAATGATTGTAGGTATTATCATTGTATTTCATGTGATTCATCAAGACAATTGGATAGTGGATGCAAATTGAAAAGATTTTCATGACTTACTTGACATGGTCGATTTAACAAAAAAGACCATGAAAAAAGACTTTCTGGTTTATAGGCGAAATTCACTATGTCAACGTCATACACGTAGTGATGATGTTAACTAGTTTTTCATTTGTTTTGATGGCTACATAAATATATATTTTTTCTAAAATCTTATTTCGTCTGCGACTTTTTTTTTTCACTCATGTTGTCAATAAGAGAAATTTCGTAAATGAATAAAACGCATGAGAGTGTCGACATTTCAGTGTATTTTCATGCAGATACCTGCTTTTATGAACAAATCAACTTATCTATTCAAAAGGCCAACATTTACTGGCTATTCTTAATATCTGTATGGAGAACCAGTGTTAGTTGATACCTTGAACGGCCAACTGGATGAGGTGAAGATGTAAAGCTATTTGCTTCTAAGTCAGTAGAGCAAAGGTACCTACTGCAAACAAAACACGTATTTACCGCAGTCATTATTCAAAGTTTCCTTAGACAATGGTCGCACTACTGCTACGGTAGTTCTGGCGCAGTTACTGTTCTTTTCAGTTCAGAAAAGAGCAGGCGTGACGACAGCCATTTGTCAACTATTGTCTGTTTGGTTGTCATAATGAGCTTTGTAATGAGAGGTTTTAAGTAAACGTTTTACGGATTTTGGAAGGTGCAGCGTTATTTCAAACTAGGTATTGGTCAACGGTGCTTAGAATAGTCCTTTCAGGAAATCAACATGGTATAGAGGCAGCACAACTACTACAGCCATAATGATCTACACTGCTGGCATTTGGGGGGTATTGCCATACTAGCCACGCTTGGGAAGCGCAGTGCAAGGTGTTGTAGATATTTACTGAGGACGCTACTGCCTATTACCTGAATTCATTCCTTAGTCGCCTTTTTACGACAACCACGGGTAAAATGGAGTGATGCTCAAAGACACTCGATCAAACACTTGCAAGCCGCTATCAATAAAACTCAAATTATTTTCAAAACGTAGCCGAAAGAAAAAAAAGCACATATCACACCACCGTTCTTCGATCCAGGCGCTATCCATCATCTCAATCGGATCTGATGACGTCAACAACAACAAACACGTTACACACAAATCGGTGAGGGCCCTCCAAATCAGTTCCAATTGAATTTTCGCCCCAAACGGATTACTCTCCCCAGAGATGCCCTAGAGAGAGGGGGGCAAAATCCTCTCGGCATAACACTTGCAACTTAACACTGTTTAAGTTACTGTGTTATTGCTTTTAGCCGTGATGGGTGTAGGTTAAAATGAAAATTTTATTACCATAACTATCAATTATGTAATGGTTATGCAGATTTTTGAATATGTAACCAATTATACTTATATCTGAATCTGAGATGAGGTACACTGTGGAACATCGGGTAACAGATAACTAAAATTTAACTTACAATAGAAATTAAAATCTGCAAATTATTTATGGAAGTGTGGAAAACTCTTTTCTCACTTATGTTTATTATATTTTTTAGAGCTAGAAATAGATTTCTAGCTTCAGTTTTGGATATGAGACCCTTAAAAATTTTCACTCTATGTAGGAACGCTTTTTGAAAGTGAAATCACCATTTAGAAATAATTATTTAAAAGAAACCGGGTACAAAGTTGGTACAAGGGTACAATATCGAGGGATCTATTATTTACGGTAACTTAAACTATGGTTACACAAACAATATGTTACGGGTTCGTTAAACCCAAGTAGCGACTCCATGGGGTGTCATGGGGTAAATAGTGAAACTGTGGGGTTGTCGATTTTGTCAATTTCGATGGAAGTGACGGGCTCGAGTGGTCGGCCAGAAAGCGATAAGTGTGTGGTAAACTGGTAAACTATCGGGATTGGTTGGGTAAATGACTTCGATTCTTTCCGGAAGTGGCCATCATTAGGCCGGTCAGAAAAATATGCTGCTAACGTAGTTTGCACGATATCTTTTAAAATCCACCAGTAAGATGTAAAATGAAAGTAGCTTCAAAAGTCAACTCATCGTACCCAGTTAGTGTTTTTATTACTTATAATTTCCATGCTGGTAAGTCATAGACAACTCCTAAAAGTGTGTCTAGTTCATTCACATCGTTTACGACACCTGAGTCGACGAATACGTGGCCATATTGTACGATAACACCGCCATCGAAGTCAAAGATAATTTCCGGGACTGCAAGCTACTCTCTGGTCAATTCAATCACATCAAGCAGCTGTCAACAATGTCTTCAACGATGTAACCGGCGGACACTGAGCTAAATGGCAAAAAATATTCCAATACACAGGTTGTAAAAATATTAACTGCAAATATATCAAATATATCAGCCCATGAAACTGAACAACTTTTCCTAAATAATATAGGTCAAAATATGAAAATTAGCAACCGATCAAGTCAATTTGTATGGGAAGTCCGAAAAACTTATGTTTCTTGGGGAAAGTTGTTCAGTTTCATGGGCTGATTCACCCCTTAAAATATTTGCAGCTAATATTTTTACACCTAGTATTTATTCTGGGTGAAACAATAGCAACATCAGATGTGCTAATTAGAATTCTTCAATAATTGCTTCTACATCCAAGTGGAATAGGTATATGGAAGTCTTTTAGAAGCGTTTTGATTTGACCTGCTCTCTGCTGCCCACTGATTTCATTCAAACGCATATTTTTCCCGCTTCAAAGCAGCTGTTCCCAATCTCGTCCACTTTATAGACCCAACGGACACCAAGCTAAGCTCTACGGCATAGGATTATCCTCCCCTCTAATTTCCTTGTTTGATTTTATTGTTGAATTAATTGTTCGGCACTGGCAAATAAATCGGTTCGTTGAGTCGAGTAGTGGATTTAATTCTGGTTTTATTGTGTGGAGAGGATACACCCTGTGATAATAACTTTGGTAATGCCCGGACAGACTGTCTGTAGTTTTGTACTGCCTAGTTTTTGCGATAAATTTTCTGAATAAAGACATAAGAATGGCCTCTATTAAACTCTCAACCAATTCTACGCAGTTTTTAGGAGATAATATTCCACCAAAAATCAATATTTTTGACATTGAACGAGTTTCGACGGCGTTGATACCCAGAAAGGCAAGTTGAGAAGAAGAGGTGTTTAATCTAGCATTATTCTCTTTGTATGGCAATATTTGTACCCATCAAAAAAATCTAGACACTCATGCTCGCAACACGCAATAAAGATGGATTAGTGCAATTCACATCCTTCCCCACAACGCTTGCGGTCATCCCATTCAAACCCATTCAGAGCTGAATTTATTAAATCAAATATAAATTATCATATCATTACTGAGGTGCGATTCATTTTGTTCCCTATTGTATCTATCCACATTGTAATAAGGCAGAGATTTATATATGTAAACACAAATCGTGAGACACTGTTCTGTACCACTCAAGTATTCTTTGAATTATTATGGTTATGCAAAGATCATAGAGGAGGCTTAACGAAGTATTGTTGGGAGATGAGATTTTTTTTTAACAGATGATATGGTTTGACGGGTGATCTGATTTTAGACGAAGCGCAAAAAATGGCATTCAATGGTGTGCAATATTTTTATACTTTTGCAAAACATAAAATAAATCATCCATGTAGAAAATAAGCTAGGTAATTGAAAGACAAGTTTTAATGAAAGACAAGTTTTAATTTTAATGTAGGTGGTAGTGATGGTGAGGAAGCAGAAAAAGACTAACACGTAAAATTTAATGTCGAAGGTTATTGTTCTCTGTGAACCAGCCATATTATTTCACACAAAAATGTCCGTTGCATCACAAAACTCTCCTGCATCTCGAACAATACAAAACTGACATCCAAAACCCAGGTTCCCCTAAATCAAACTCAATTGTCGGATCCCCGTGTCTGCGCCAGAAAGAATGGCCTAGTCCAGATTACTCCCAATTTATTCTCCTATGAATCGTAGTAATTAGGAGATTTATATGCAAAGCCTTTTGTGGCCCACATTAATAGGTGATAAAGGGTGGTGTACATGGTCTAATGCAGTTTTGAGTGTGTCATTGTCCATGCAAATTTGTGGGTCACTCCCATAGATGGAAATTTATGACGTGTACTTCTCTTGTAGTTGTGATGAATTGGGATTTATGAGGTGGGAATTGTAGGAAGAGGGAAACGACCAACGGTCAAGAAGCTGGAGCTGATTTATGTAAGAATCATGTATATTAAAGTAACTGAATATTCTACCACCTGGAGAATAGACCTGAGACAAATTACAGCTGAGTCTGGGTATGTTTTTTGTGTTTAATATTTGGTATGATAGCTACTTTAAAACTAACACAGTTCACTGTTAATTTTGTAGTCATAAATGGAAAAATTGGACGAATAGGCAGTAAATTATCATAAAATGTAGGTATCACGTTTTACCTGTTCAGAAGAAGCCAAAGTGATGCCATCTTGGCAAATAATTCGCCAACGAGAATATAAACCAACCTTACAGATTCTTCAGAAAAGTACCTAGGTTTAATCCTGCGTAATATTTTGAAGACTCCTTTAGTTGCTATGCAATTTTTTCTGTTTAAGAACAAATCTTTTTCGAAAAAACATCGTGAATTTTCTTCTTTTTAAATGTATTTTTCACATGTCTGCTGACTTCACATTGTCTTCTTTAACGGACACCATTCTAGAATATGTCAAGAAAGCGCATCAACTCAGGGACGATCTTTTTACACATGTAAGTCTCTATACAGCATGTTTTGTTTCTTTCAAACGTGACACCTCCCTTTTGATGTTGCAAATTTAACAAAAGAGCATTGACAAAGGTCGTTGCAAACAGTCACCTATGAACCTAACTATATCCATTGTAGATGTTCTTCTGTCAATCAAAGAGCGACTTCCTTGTAATTTTTTTTCGGAAGATGCATATTTGATATGAGAACATTTTTTTAGTTAGAAAAAGTTAAAAACGGTTAAGTTGATGCTATTTGGGCAATTGTATTGTCCAAGATAAGTAAATATAATGATTTGCCTTATAGAAGAAATCTTTTGGCCCTTTTGCTCGATTTTTGAGTTTTGAAATTTCTTGTAATACAATTTTTTGAAACTTTGAAACAAAACCTATTTTTTTTTAAACTCAAAAGTACTATGTAGCCTTGTAATTCAACATTCATATTCTAGTTTCAATGAAGTCAAAACGCACGGGTTATTTTAAAGTTCGGTGTATTGTTTGAAGTTCAAACTGAAGAAAATTTTTGAACAATACTTACCGACTGGAATGAAAAAGTTTACCACCATTCAGATAAAAAAGGAATTAACAATACTCATGTTATAATTACAACCACAGCAGGGTTTCTCATTTCTATGATTAATAAACAAAAGATACTTTTGATCTAAAAAAAATATAGTTATTTAAAAAAGATAACAGAAAATTTCAAAAAGGAAACAAACGAAATCAAGTACTTACCTGTAATTTTGTACTGAATTAAAGTACCACCATATGACCATACCTTTGAGCTAAGGCTAACTTCAGTTCCTTATTAGCCACAATAGTCCAAAGCTAGACATGGTCCTCCTCTATTGAGGGGTGTTGCCATACTCACCATGCTTGGCAGGCGAATTGACGAGCGTAGTTTAAGATGTTGCATTCACAGGGGACGCTGCTGCCCATTCCCTGGACAATTATCCTTTAGTTGCTTTTACGAAACCCACAGCTAGAATTGGGAAGATGCTATTCAACACAGCAACGGAAGAACTTAATTTTAGATGCCTTTTATTTCAAATTAAAACAAATCAAAGCTGGAACTTCTCAGAAAAAGTTCTTTCCAGTGTATATCGAACCGCAAAAAATTGCTAACAATTGGAAAAGTTTAGAAACTGCAAAAAACTTTTCGAAAATCACTCGAGCCCCGGGAAAGGTTTCTTTGTCATTGTTTCCATTTTCTGCTTCGAGCTTTAAAATACGACTTCTAAAACTTTACCCCTGTTTATTCAAAAGGTAACTGAAAGTTTTTTGTCAAATCACAATGTCAGCGACGGTACAAGCAAGCCTAACTCTGGTCAAACTATAGTACGTCTTACTGCATTCGTAATAAGAGCTATCTAATGACCAAAGTGTAACACGACCGTGGAACGTGATTATACTTTTGGCATGTGACGGTCGATCTATTTTTGGTTTCTTTTCAGGAATATAAAACTCAGGTCAATATATTGTCCATCTTCACCAAATACCTAGGGCTTTTGTTCAAAGAAATAATTTTTCTTAGAGGGTCTATTTCGTTCCATTGACTAGAACTTAGATTGGAATCCCTTAAATTATTTAATTATTTTTTCCATCTCATCATTCTCCTTGCCTCATCCCGTTTCTCTGTCGCAGTTGGCTACCTAAACTAAGAGATTTGACGTGGACCTAAGTTTTTACACAAATCGACTGCCATTTTGATGAGAATTCGGCTTTATCCATGCTAGTATCTAGGCTGAGCTCTTGCCTCATATTCTCTCGCAAATCCAATAGAGAGATCTACACAAACACCACAGAAAACTTATCAAAGCGACCACAGACCGTCATGGGCGCATCCATCAACGGAGACGAAACCGTTTCATACTTGCTCAATACCACGACCAGTCATCCCGGACCCTTTAGGTGACACTGAGAAGTAAAGAGTCGCTGCAACGCTGGAGAGTCCGTTTAGAATGGTCGGGAGCAGTATTTGTCTTTAGGCTTAGACTGGTGCATGTATCTCAGACAGGAAATTAGGTTTCGATGTTTGAATGCGGCGCGGTATCTGTGGGACGGTGCTCTGCAAAATGGTGGAAGCATTTTAGAGTTGGACTGCCTGAGCGTTACATAAATGTAGTAAAACGGTAACGCTGAAGCGAAAATTCTGAAATCTCCTTGAAAATCGATTTTTTAATTGACGATTGACGAACTATGCATAAAATAAATTATTTAACAATTAGAGGTTTGGTATGATTTTGTTTGTTTTAGAAATAGGACTTTAAGCTCGCCCAGGCGAGAACAGCCTACTTACTGTCTGCTATGCTACCGGTACAGAAACAGTTTAACCGCATATAAAGCTAAATTTTTTTAGTTTGTAAGGAAAACTAACAACAAGTATTCAAATAGAGAATGCTTGGAAACTCATAGAGATAGTCAATCACAAAATTTCACAAGTATTCTCCAGTCATGGTTCATTCCTGCATGACCCCTTTACAGAGATCCACATGCGCCGTCTTTCGTACAAACTAGTCGGGCACTGTTTGTGATGTTTTTGGAGATAGCTACTGCGACTGGACGGACACACTGCATCTATGACGTATGAAGTTTGCTGTGCGAATGCCTGATTGAAAGATGGAAGGCACGGGGCTTTGGCAGTTGGTATTATTGCCAGCACATCGACCCACCCATATAAAGGATCAATTTATACTGGTTAATCTTAGTTTTCTGTGAAAAACCACAATCATTTGGTCCCTTAAAAAAGTTGCTTTGTCAGTTGGGACCGAGTTTTTCGTTGCTGTTTATAATTTAATGTAACCTGGTTTCTTCCTGCATGATCCCTCTACAGAGACCCACATGCGCCGTCTTTCGTACAAACTAGTCGGGCACAATGTTTTCGGAGGTAGCTGAGACTGGACGGACACACTACATCTATGACGTATGAAGTTTGCTGTGCGAATGCCTGATTGAAAGATGGAAGGCCTGAAGTAGCTTCGCAGGTTGGTACTAAGGTTGGTAGGTTGGTTAGGGGATAAGGCTGTGCGTTTACTACTCTAGGCTGACGTTCATGTTAGTTAGGTACTTATTTTTACTTTTCTATCAGTTAAATTGAAAATGATTATATGGACGACTTTGTAGATAAAAAGTAAAATGATGTGTTATTCAAAATTGATTCTTCTGTGAAAACTACATACATATATCACGCCTTTATCATACCTTTAATAGGCAGAGCGTTAAAAACCGAAAAATACTGTCGCTATGGCCACGTTTGACAAATATTGAGGGCAGGTTAAGATAATTTGTGTATCACTATAGTGACAGGTTGTCAGCCTGTCGCCTAAAAGTTGTAAAAAACGTGAAACCCTCGAATCCCTTAGTCGCCTCTTACGACACCCACGGGGCAGAAATGGTGTGATGCTATTCGAAGCCGGCATCACACGGCGTAATAAATAACAAAAACTAATTTGTCGTTTTTCATTTAGTCGAAATTGGTACCAACCTTAACCTTGTAGCTACAAAAGTGACAGAAACCCCTTGATACCCCTATAAAAAACTTAATTTTTTCAAAATTCGACTTGGCTCCCCATTCTTAAATCATTCTTCGTACCGCAAGGACCAATCCTGCAAAAGGAAAAATCGTTATCACTGTTTGCGGCGTAATTCAGTGAACACACGCAACTATACCTAGTAGAATTATTATATTATACAGACTTAATTTTGGAACGTCTCGACAAATTATAACCTACGAATCAAAAGAACCGACTTTTTTTACAAGAATGACTCTACAATTTTTGCTTGACCATTGTCTTGATGTGTTACTCTATTTTAATAAGAAGGTGCTACTCTTGGATATTATCATTTCACGCAAATTATTTAGTTATTAACACTGACAATTGGTGGCTGTATTTCAACTTTAATTTTTTTCTTCATCTGTTTCTTGTGTTCTTTCGATTTGCAATTTGAGTATTGATTAACCTTCTTTTTAGATTTATGTAGGCTCACTGTAGATAGGTATTAATACATTTCAAAACATTGGTTATGAATTTGAATCAGATTTATTTTGAAAAAGTTTAGCCCGAAAATGTACACTTCTTTTTTGTCAAGTATTTTTATTTTTAAATTCATAACTATTTTTTAAATATTACTGGCCAGTACACATCAATCCTTTTCTCTCTTTATGTCCATTTTTAAATTGAGAACTAGTGTTGTCCACGTCCACGACGGCGTGAAACGACACTCGCTGACTATCACGCGCCCCGCGGGGCGTCCCACGTGCTGGGACTGCCAACGGTGCAAACAAATCGATCGATTATATAACAAACAATTATCAGTCTTACTACGACGATCATAGAGCTCAATTTAGAAGGAAATTTGAGTAAATTATGCGAAGATGAATGCACAAAATGTTGAGTTTTCCGCTAATTATGACACTAATATGGGGTTGGAACGATCATGCTGCGAGGCTTAATTCGATGAACATCTTGTTGTAATTTACTGGTGCACCTAGTCATACGCAAAATAATATGACCAGATTGGTGCTTTAAGATATTTTATTATCTAGTAGATAAAATAGTAAAAAGTGATTTATGTTCTGGACGTTTGTGATTTGAAAAGAAATTTCTTTTCATAGTTTTGTTTATGGGTACCGAACAATGGCTAACGCTCTTAATAGCCAATTATAGGTAGCGCTTAGAAACTATTGTGCTCCAAATTAAAAGAGTCTAATTCTGCAAGTAACGCACCTAATAAACTAACTGATTACTATTTTCCTCATCGTGAAAGGGAGTACAATATAAAATAATCTTTCAGAATAGAGGGGCGCGCTAAAGAACGCCATTCACCGTATAATAGACACAACTGATACAACGGGAGCAATCCAGATAATTCTCATTACACACACTTCACTGTTCGGTATAGTCGATCGATTCTAAAAGACTATTATACGTAACCGCAGGTGGTCCTCGATTGACGCAATCGGCGTCTTTGTGGCACATCTCTAGCCGCAGCCTGCCGCAGCCACTGGCGAGCGCATCCCGCCAAAATTCAAATGTCATCGTTCCAATTCGAAATTCAATTAGGTGCAATTAATGCGGCCAGTGCGGTGGCGGAACTGGCACTGTTACCGATTTGAAAACAATACGCGTTTTGTCGGCGGCTCAAAAGCGGTATCGAAACGCAAACTCATGTTCGGATACTTCTCCGCCTCCTTTTTTAAATGAAGACGATTGTTTTTGTGGAAGCTGTTAGGTTGATGAAAGCTTTTATTATGATAAATTAGATTTTTTGATTGTCTACCACTCTACACGAAACACAATCTGATTATAAAACGATGTCTCCGCGGGAAACCAAAAAGAAAAACACAAAATACATGTGCTCATAAATATTTTTTATGCTTCGAAAGAAACAGTGCGATAATGTCCTTCATGTCCATTTACCGAATTGACATTATTAACATGATGATATCATGAATATGATTTACAGTAGCAAGTTAAAGTAATTACACAATGCAACACTCTTTAGTAATTATTCAGTGGAGTATAGGAGCGAAGACAATGCATCATTGTGTGGAACAGGTATTATAGACGGGTTTAGATCGGGACAGGAAAGTAAGGCGGAATGCACACTGCCGTCTAAATACGTGGTTCGATATTGGTTTACATGGCTTCTGCGGTATACGTAGCTACTTTCCGCGTATGAGGGAACACCGCCGCAGACAATACGGGACGTTTTTCGCGCGGACTTTTGTACCTACATTAAATACAAAAACGGGTGATTTTGCCTTATGGCGTACTCCGGTGGACGCTACAGAATACTATATAGACCGCTTTGATGTGTGTTTGAGAGGAAACTGGTGGATAATTTTCGAAACAGTCGATTTTTGTTTTCAGAAGGTTTTCAATTAAAAATCCCGGAAATAGTTTCTCTTCAATGTAGAGTATTAGTAGCATCTAAACTGTTGTCCAGTCTAGTGGAATCTAAACGCAGCACCAATTCAGTTAGCCAGAACAGGTACGTCTACAATTAGGACCCCGTGGGTGGAATACGATGTTTTTTAACCAACTACACAATAGGGAGGTGCGACTGAACATCCGTCTTACAAAGTGAGGTGTTACTATCATTGTTCGTAGTTTTTTGTACGGCTACTTACACTGAATGAATAATTATCATACTTACTTAGTAGAATTTAACACGTTGAGTGCCAGGCAGAGAATACTGGTAGCATTTTATTGGCATCACTACGAGTAGCTGTACTTGTAGATAGCAGCGATCATGTTAATGAAGTATAAGATTTACATCCGTATTTGTCCGAATTAATTCTAGTATACTTAATTCAAACGTAAAATAAGTAACAATCAGTTTATTTATTATTTGCATAATATCAAAAATGTGATGCAACTATCATTTTGTATTGTGTAAACAAAAAAGCTTCAAATTGATAAGTATTAAAAAAAAGGATCAAAAACTAGTTTTAATTTTGGTAATTTTCCCTATGTTCTGGGCAAAGATATACAAAATCATAGACTGATTTAGTCCTTTCAGATCTAGAACTTTATTGACAAAGAAAATGGTATCCTTGACTATCGATTATCTGTTATCAGATCAAAGAAGTTTAAACTATATACATATATACCTATGTGAAGTTCGACCCTTAACTTTTTCGCCAAAAAGAAAAATATCAATCGAAAATTCCACTTAGATACAAATTAACGACATTCTAGAATCCCTACAGGTTAAACTTGATTAGGCTGAACTTCTGACTACATTGGGCTTCAGGTAAACGAGTTAGTAAGTCAAAGGTTACAAAATTTGGGTTTATGAAAGTTCGTCGTCTCAGTGACTTTAGGCGTTAGGAGGTTCAAATTTAGGGCAGTTTGTACCCTTCGGCATAATAGTTTAATGAACGTACGAGTAGTAATGGGGCCTTCATATGACGGTAAGGTAAAACAAGGGTAGATTGAGTAAATAAATCTCTCTTTGTAACATTAGGTAGTCAGCATTTAGTTGAAGCAATGAGTGCCGAAGTACCGATGACGAAAGTCCAGGTTGTTTCACCTTCAATTTGGATCATGAGGTATAGAATGTCTATTCAAAAATCGTTTAGGATGACCAGTCCAATTGGATTTTTCTTATAAAATTGAAAGTGGTGATCTAGACTCTGTGTTTAATTTGAAATGACTATGTTATGACTATGTATGCGATTCAGAATAATTCAGGTATTGCGTGCGGAACAACTCTTAATGAGTAGGTAGGTTTGTTCATAAGTAGGTACATATTTTGCTTTCATATACTCGTCAAACTTCCTAATTAGATATGAAATAAAATTAGTTTACCTGCCACTTTGACTAAGCGCATCAACGCGTAAACTTGCCTCCTCTACGCCTTCACCTCTTTCACCGTAAAAGAAACCACAGATCCACATAAAGCCACACTCATCTTTATGCCGTCTGAACACGTCACACCTGCCTCAAAAGTGCTAAAACCCAGAGTACTTTCAGAAGTACCTTATTACCGCCCGCTATGGCTTATCAAGGCAAAAGCGAGAAAACTCAAAAAACTTCAAAGGTTGTAGGAAATGTTTTCTGTTGGCTTTTCGCCTTTTTTCAATGGCAATTAGTTGGCGGTTGCTGGTGGAGGCGGAGGGTGGAGTCGCGCTTTTTTGCAATTATGGGTTTGAGTAGTTTCTTCCCAGATCGCTGGCAGAATGGTGGATAAGGCACTTTTTGTAGTGACTGGAAAATTCCTGGATTCATCGTTATGAGAGCACAGAATGGTCACCATAGATGAGGCCGGCCTCGATAGAGATGACGAGACTACTTATTTAGTGCATACAGTAGTGAATGGCAGTCAATAACCGAAAACCGAAAACATTGATGCAAAAGAGAAGGAACATAAGGACGTTCATCATAAAAAAACACGTAAAAAGTAGGTAGGTACCTTGCTAGCGGTGCTAATTTACCACCGCTCTGCTGAGTTGGCTTTTACTTGGCCGTACTAGGTTTGATATTCATTAGGTATCTATGGACAGGTTTACGTAGTACCAAGTAGTAACTAGATTTAAGGAAAAAAAAACGTTGGGAAACGGTTACTAGCACGATTAGAAGTTGAAGAAAAAAAGAAATACTTTTATCCAGTTCAGCTCACGCAGTCTGACTATGGACTCGCAAAGTAAGTTTATCAGGTTTCTCCTTATTTCCTTATATATATATTCTTTATTGCATGAACAATTAAATAAACATGTGAAACTTAAAATTAAACACAAAGGCGAGCTTATCTCTATAAGAGATCTCTTCCAGCCAACCTAATGGGGATGAAAGAAGGGAACAAACGGGAACAAAGAAATACAATAAATTATTGAATAAAGTACATAATAAATATTGAAAAAAAAACAAATACATACATACATAAATATATATATATATATATATATATACTAATACATACCCGATATTATTAAATAAATATACATACATTATAATAAATATGCTCAATATATAGATGAGATAAAATGTTCTTTTACTCTAGTTTGAAATGTAAAAGCGGAGGGACTCTCTTGGATGGTTTTAGGCAGCTTATTCCAAAGCTGGGTGGCACGAACGGTGAAGGAATTAAATTGGAATCTGGTGTTTGAACTAGGACACTCAAGCATCTTTGTGATGCAAGCGCGCCTAGATCGGGAATCAGCGGGAAGAAGACGGAATCGGGAACGGAGATATTCAGGAGCGGATGGGTCATAAAGGATTTTGTAGAGGACGCATAGGATGTGCACATCACGGCGAAGTCGGATAGGGAGCCATTTAAGTTGAGCGCGAAATTCAGAAACGTGATCATATTTGCGAAGGCCGAAAATAAATCGAATAGCTAGGTTTTGTAAACGCTCAAGCTTATTAAGCAGCTCCTCAGTCGCATCCAGATAACAAACGTCAGCATAATCGAGAATAGGAAGGAGAAGAGCTTGTGCAAGCATGATTTTAGTTTTAAATGGAAGGAAATTCTGGAGTCGTTTGAGAGAATGGAATGAATAATGCATACGCCTGCTAACCTCGTTAACTTGCGCAGTCCATGACAGGTTACAGTCAAAAATTATTCCAAGATTCTTGGCTTTGAGAGTATAGGGAATACATATCTCATTGTAGAATACCCTAGGAGCATCTGCAAAGTCAATTTTACACCTAAGCCTACTACTACCAATAATCATGGCCTGAGATTTGGTAGGGTTCACAAGTAAACCAAAGCTCTTAGCCCATTCTTGCACAGCAGCGAGATCAGTATTAACAGCTTCTACAGCCTCTCCAATTTCAGAGATAGAGAAATGTCTATAAATCTGCAAATCATCCGCATACAGATGGTAGGGAGAAGAAATTACTTTTGAAATGTTGTTTATAAAAATCGAAAATAGCAAAGGAGAAAGTACGCCGCCTTGAGGAACACCAGCAGATAAGTTAGACCAATCCGATGATACATCGTCCGTTTTTACACACTGCTGGCGTCCATGAAGATATGAGTGGAACCATTGTATCACAGCAGGATCAATGTTGAGAGAATGAAGGGAGCCGAGAAGGATATCAAAGTCAACGGAGTTAAATGCGTTGCTGAAATCTAATAGAACTACAATAGTGAGTTTGGTGTTATCCATCGCATGACGGATGTCTTCAGTAACGTTCAGCAACGCACTAACCGTGCTGTGCGAGGGACGGAAGCCGGATTGGAAAGGACATAGGAGACTGTTGGATGTGAGATAGGAATAAAGTTGGTGATGGACCACACTTTCAAGCACTTTTGAAAGAATGGGAAGGATGGAGATAGGGCGGTATTGAGAAAGGGAGTTTGGATTAGAGGTCTTAGGCAGTGGGATAACAAATGCTTTTTTCCACGCAGTAGGAAAGACATTTGCCGTCAGTGAGAAATTAATTATGTGAGTAATAACCGGCAAAACATCTTTCAAAATTGGAATGAGCATATTGAGACTTAACTCATCACTACCCACTGCCTTTGTGGAAATAGAAAGGATTATTCTCTTAACATTGTCCGCAGTGACTGGTCGAAATGAAAAAGGGACACAGTCCGGCAGGTCAAGGTTGGAAAGATATGAGAGAGAAGAAGATTTGGTCACATTATCGAGAGTTACGGGAGGAGTAGAAAAATGAGTGTTGAGAGCGTTTAAATCCATGGTACTTTTAAAAGTTTCCATGGCCTTCCCTATGCCTAATGACTTCAAAAATTTCCAAGTTAAAGACTGAGTGAGATTTTCTAAGGAAGAGTGGATGTAGCGACGCTTTGCATCCCTACACATTCTGTTGCAGATGTTGCGAAGTTTTTTGTACGTAGCTATATTCGTATCAGAAGGATCCTTTTTTAATCTGCTCTTCGCCCTATCACGTTTTGACATCGTTCGTCTAATTACAGGTGTCAGCCAGGGAGCTGGAGCATGTTTAATCCGGACAGGTCTGACCGGTGCATGTTTATCGAAAAGATTGGTTACGATACATTTAAAAGCAGATACTTTGTCATCGATAGTATCAGCAGATATAACCGGAGCCCAATCAATACTCATTACATCATCTCTCAAACGATCCATATCCATGTTGCGAAAATTTCGCTGAAACGTTACTTTGGGACTAATCTTAGGAGGACGCACTTTATACGTAAGGAAAATTAAATCATGATGAGAGAAAGGAGCCAGCATTTGCCCGTGAGATTTAACTAATTTAGAGTTGGAAGTAATCATGATATCTAATAAAGAAGGTCTTCTATTTGGGACATGATGTGTAGGTGAGAGCGGAAGAATATCTAGATTAAGAGACGAAGTGATAGCTTGCAATTTTTTCGACCTGGAATCATCCTTCACCAAGCACGTGTTAAGGTCACCCATAACAATTATATGTTCGTAAAGAGTGCTATAATTTTCAAGGGTTGACTCAAATAAAGAAAAGTAGTCAACACTGTCACTGGGACTGTAAACGACGCCCAGAACTATTTTCTTATGGTGGAGAACTACTTCAAGGAAAAGATATTCCAATGAACCAGAGTACTGTGAAGGGGAAGAACTGATTACCGTGGCCTGAATGTCACGACGAAGGTAGATACCTACGCCACCGCCCACTGCACCAACACGATCATTACGGAAAAGCCGAAATCCTGGCAGAGAACAAGATGAAGAAGGAAGAGAAGGCTTAAGCCATGTCTCAGAAACAAGAATTGCATCGACTATACTGTCGCTGAAGGATGCGAGAAGGTCATTGTAGTGAGCAGGAATACTCTGTGCATTGATGTGCACCAGGGAGAGGAATTGGGAACCATTCTGTATGACCGAAGCAAGTTTATCCTGCAACGGATCAGAGTCTGAAACAGATGAGCAGTCACTATCACTATGAGCAGTTAAATATTCATCTGAAGAAGAGCAATATATATTATCAAGATTTAGCATAGACATAAATAAAATATATATAATATATAAATAATAGAAATAAAAATAAAATAAAAACGCAATATCCAACCACACAAGTTGACCAAAAGATATCCACTAAAACAATAAAACAAATCAATAACAATTAACAAAAGACTTACCCCTGAGAGGGGAAATACTTAAACTTGACAAAAGTAATAAAAGCTAACAATTTTACAACTAGTGCCAAGGCGGTATGATAGCAAACCCTAACCTGTCCGAAAAAATTTAAAAGAAAAGTTATAATTTCTGAACGTATCTGTCAGTCATTGACATAATGACATTTATATTATTTGTACAATGAAGTGAGGTTATCTTAATAAAGAACAATATAAATTACCTTCCTTACGTTTATAACGCTTGTGAATGATTGTAAAACTACAAACAGAAATTAACCAAGATGATACTCAAAAACGAACGGCGGAAAGCAGTGCAAACTAGTTACTACAATCACTGTCACTCGTTCACTACGATGTATCAGCACGGCGCGGGTGGAGAGCTATCAGTTTCTCGAGCTCAGCCATGGTCAAAACTTTTTTCCTGCTACCATTCGACAAGAGCACCACTATGACGCCTTCCGATGACCAGCAGTATTTCTTGCCAAAATGTTTCCTGGCTGCAGCAAAGATAACCTGTCGTGGCTTAGTTAGGAACTCCGAAACTGACACCATGGAGCCCTTGAGTGCTGTTTTGGCGTTCCACACAGCAGCCCGATGCTTCATCGAAGTAAAACGGACTAAAATCGGCCGAGTTTTGTCCTTTTTTGCACCCAAGCGATGACAGACTTCAATGGCTTCAGCATTCATGGATGACAGCTTCATTGTGCCCTGAATTATGCTGCTCACCTTCTTCGCCAGATCCTCTGAATCTTCCTCAGCCATGCCATGCAGTAGAAGAACTTTGCGGCGAGAATGGGTCTCAACTCTGTCCAACCCACTGGCAATAAGTTCCAGCTGCGACCTTAGCATTCCAAATGCCTTCCAAACAAGGGCCTTGAAAGCCAGGTAGTCTGCCGACAACACCTTCACAGTAGGAGTACCTGCAGAAGCTCCCTGTTGCTGAGACGCCTCAAATTCAGACATTCTAGTGTCCATCCACTTAGTGAGTTCTTCAATGCTCTTGGCGAGTTGTGCAGTGCTATCCATCTCGGTGTAAATATTGTAAATAGTTGTCTTATTTTTGAAATTATTACTGTATTAGAGAGGTGAAAGTTAACTTGTGTAATTGGTAAGCTTTTAACACATTTATATTATTATATTATATTTAATTTAAATAAATTATAGGGAGAGCAAATTTTAGGTGTTTACTTTTCTCTGTCTACCCGCCAAAAAAAAAAGCTTATTAACCTTATTCAGAAAACGTGACTTTTAAAGGGCACAATTATGGGGTTTACGATATTCACTATTAGTATATTATTTTCAGTAAAATACTAGTACTATTTTTTATTATATTAGCCCTCAATATTTGTCAGATGTGGCGATAACGACCGTAATTTTACGGTCGTTGTCACTCTGCCTACCCCACCAGGGATATAGGCGTGATTTGTGTATGTATATTAGCCTACAATGTCCCACTGCTGGGCAAAGGCCTCTTCTCTCTTTTTCCAGGCTTTCCGATCAGCGGCTAGTTCGGACCAGTTCAGATCTTACTCGATCAAGTCATCGTGCCAGCGCTTTCTAGGTCTCCCCTCTTTCATGAATATTAGTAAATATATTCTGTAAAAAATAGGGTTTCGTTTCGTACTTCAGCATCGGAACATAACGTTATTCGTACGGGATTATGGAAAATTATAGCAGAGTGTGAAAACAATGATTGTCTCTAGAGAGAGGTGCCACCTTAGAATAGAAACACCCCGTAAAAAGTGACTAAAAAGTCATCATCAAGGAATGGGCAGTAGTGTTCTCTGTGAATGTAGCATCTTACGCTGCGCTCGCCAATCCGCCTGCCAAGCGTGGTGAGTATAGCGATATCCCCAATAAGGGGAAACCTGTGTTCAGTGTGGCTGTTAAGGAAGGTCTAGAGTAAGATAAAAAAGAATATGGGTAATAAGTTACTCTAAGGTAGTTAGTACCTACCGCATCCAAAATACTTACTACGCTCAAGTTTCCTGCATCCGCCAGCCAACATAAAGAGGGTGTCTCAAACTAAAATTTTATTGATATAAAACGGCGCTACTCTAATTAACGCTTTTCACTCATTTAATTTTTCAGTCGGTTTCCTTTCACTTTTGGCGGGCGTTAGTTAAGTTTGTTATTTTATTAATTAGCAAACAAAATGGACGTGTTAATTTAGAGGTTGTAAGGTATTACATTTAAGGCGAGAGGCTGATAACGTTGTTTCTGAAACGGCTATTTAATATTTGTCAGACGTGGCGATAACAATCATATTTTTACGGCTGCTGACGCTCAGCCTACCTTGTGAGGGATAAAGGCGTGATGTGTGTATTTATTAATGTGTCACATCGCAACACTTGGGTTTTGCGTTCTGTTTTGGTTTTTACCCGCAAACCACCTCTTAAATCTAGTTAGTTCAAAATGGTGTCTGTTTTTATTTAGATTTGGGCTTTGATCATTCTGACTACACTCCATCATTTTGTTTCATTTTTGAGCTTGAAGAGTTTTAGAGTCCTTTTACCAAAATTATTAATAATTATCTACCAAAATTTTAATGAAGGATTGTACCTCCTTTGACATTAATTATTTTGAATAAAAAAATAATAAGATTGTGTTTTTATCTCTTTAATGAAACATTTTGGAAGCTCAACAACAAAAACTAAAAATCACCAAGGATTCTTCAGAATTTGTCTGGTCTTTGCTACTTACTATATAGCTCGTTCATTTCGGAATTAGGATGACAATTCACCTATCACTTGCAGAATTTGCAGAATTTTAGCCGTTCTGGTACATTACAAAAATCCAAGACTAAACTTTACGAGTACCTACAAAGACAAATTCCTCGCATGTGAACGAAAAAAAAATATAAATCTTTTTCTTGAATGACTCTACACATACATAATTATGTGTAAAAAAACCGGATACACTGGGTCAGTGAGTGGCAAATTGAGAAACATACATTAAAATATCAATAGGAAAGTAATAAATTTTCCCAGTGAGAACCCTTCTTAATAGCAACCACAAGTGTCTTTGGTATTTGCTTTGCGGCTTCAAACAAGCAACTGTAAATGGTAAATGAGAGTCTTGCTTGACAAAGTTGATACGATTAATGTTCTAAATGTGAAGAGAGGTGGCGTCATTAAAATTTCACAGATTTTAATGGTCTGTTGTTTAAAGGGTAAAATATTGCTATAGGGCCTCCATACAAAATGAATCAGCCGAGCAGTTCTATTTGTATGGAGAGTTCAAATATATTTTTTCTTATATAGAACTATGTTCCTTGCTGTTACTTATCACAAGGAAAGTTTTTTTCATAAAGGCCTGGCTATGAAGGCTGGTTGTTAATGTCCACATATTGAAATAAGTATCTAAATGTCATAAATAATAAAAAAACGAAAACTGAAAGTCGGTATAAACGGTGGTGTTCAGCAACAATACATTAAAAGGAAAATTAAAAGAAATTGTACCTTGTTATAAATGACGAACAAAAAACCTTTGAAACAGAGGTGTTTTAAACAAACAGAACAATTTTTGTATTGTTTTAGCTAAAATTTCAATTACCCACAATAGCGTTGCGCAACTTGCACAAGACTTGGAAGTACCTAAGTTCATATTTTGGCCAGAAACTTGGAAGGGACGTGTTTGGACTTTGGAAATTAATATAAGAAACATGTTGAAATAAAAAAGTTTTCTTCGACTTTCTTCTTTTTGTTTTGCATTTCATAATTTGGTGAAGACACACTCGTTTCTGATGTAACTTTCATAACTTATTGTTTCTTATTGTTTTCCCAAGTTGCTTGAAAAACTTTGCCGGACTTTTAAAAAGTTGGTGTTTTTTTCTTCAGCGTTTAAGTTGTCTATTGTATAACTCCAGATCAAAAGTTGGGTAGGTATGAGGTAACTGATATTACGTTAGGTCAACGTAATATTTGCTATTCATTTTATTGGTTTCAATAGCTCCTCTCCGATAGAACGCTTTTTTACTCATAGTATCAAAACACTGACATTTGTCAAGTTTATACGAACGAATTACAACTTTGTTAAATTGTTCTTAGTGGGATTAGGATATGCAAACTGAGCTAATTGATTTTTGCAAGGTTGATTGAAAGTTCCTCAATATGATTTGGAGCTTGAGCGCGTTGGTTGAGCCAATAGTCCCGGTTGCTATCTTCGATAGTATTCGTTGCACACTTATGTTGAATGCGTCTTTCGATGCCTTGAGATCCCACGTGATTATAATATCAAGTTTGCATACTTGTATAGATAGAAATGTCTACCTACCGTCGATAGATTAACGGTCAGTCAAACATTTTCTTCAATTCAATCCTTTATCACATTGCACAATAAAGTAAATTCTTACAAACTCTTCAATAGTGATCGTTACACGCATAGTTGAATGATTATCCACTGTTTCGGTATCCGGAGAGCCAGTGAATGGCCAATTTACCGCGGTGACCACTGCCACCTCAAACGAACATCTTCATCCTAAATAAACCATACCAATCAATGTATTCATACATCCAAAATACCAAAAGACGGCGTTGCGTGATACTGCTACCAAGCCAAATCATGATACGCATGTAAATGATCAAGATCTTGAAGAAAAAGACGTAATGCACCACGATAAAGTTGAAAATACCAATCTTGAAAACAAAACAGACGAAATACCAAGTTGGTAAAGTGTATGGACGCGCCAATTCACAATGGAGACTGACAATTGAAAATTTATCGTTTATAAAAACATCAACTTTGCATTTACTTTGAATAGACATGTCAATAGTAAAGAGCGTCATTTGGAATATAACATGCAATGTTGTTTCCACTCCAGCGCATTCTTTTTTCATCTTTGTAAAATATGTACATAGAGTTGAAAACGGCAAAAGGAAATATTTGTTAGTGTAAAATTTAACTATCAGTCCGTAACGTCTGATTTATGATGTGGTTCGAACACCCAGACAACAAAACCAGCCATCAAAAGAACAAGAAACACAAATGAATGCTGTTACAATACACTTTGTAATTGTTTAGACAATAGTATTAGTTTTTATCAGTATCTAAGTATCATTTCTACCGCTTACAAGGAATACCAACGTCAAAGTTACGGAGTATAGAGTTGATTTCTTTAAGTGACAAGGTTGACGTTAAAACGTTTTAAGATAGGCGGGTGGAGGCAATAATCTTGTACCATCAAAAGGCTTCGCCGATGCCTCTTAAAGTTAATTTTTATGACATCGACACTACAATAGAGCCTCCTCAGTAAAAGGACAGACACATTATGAGAGAAAAGAGACATTCCATAGTTTCTATTCGAGCCATTATGAGCCTAACTGTTGTCTTAGTCCTTCGTGTCTATCTATTGTGATCCTATATCTTACGGTCACGCTTCACAGTTTATATCTGGTCATAACTTCATAACGTCGTATTGTTGTGGACAATAGTTGTTTGTGGACATTTCTTTTCATTTGTAGTTTTCATTGTTTCTGCGAAAATGTTCTTGGTGACGGCGATTTTAGGAGCTATGAAATTTTAACGGTAACCATAGCACCTTTTGGATGTCTTTTGTGGGAATACGTCAAGCTGTTTCGGAACCACAGAAAAGTTTTTGTAGGAAAATACAAAACTAGTTAATGCAGTCTTCTACGGATTTGAATACTTAGAATTTTAGCAGAATAATAATATAATAATAGTAATTACATAACAAGAACAGAACAGTTGCAAACAGTTAAACCATACAGTTATACAATGCACTATCTATTTTAAGGATATTTCAAAGAAGATTGACTCGGTGTCTGTCCCACACGAAAGGAGATAGAAAGAGGATTGAACTTGGAACTTCAACATGGACCTGCCCCTATTGGAGGATATTTCTGTGTTTATCACTTTTGCCAGATGGATTGGCGAGCGCAGAAATTGGGAACCCTGCCACATATATACACCCACGGGTAGAATTAGGGTGATGCTGTTCTCAACAGCCATCACACGAAGTAATTGAACAATAAGAAACAAAGTAGGTAGGTATTTTCGGTATGTTTCAACAATATGGTTGATCACATAACAACATTCTTGTAAAACGATAGTGCTTCACACAAAAGATTCAACCTTTTGTTTCCAATAAACAAAACAGTTAATTACAAACTGTCAGTTCTGTTAAACTTTATGGTCTTTTGTTGTTCGGTCGAGAGTTTTGTCCGTCAATTTATGATTTTACGCAACGAGCCAGTGTAATAAATAAGTGGAAATAGCTTTATTGAGCGCCAGCGTTAGCGTCGATGCCTTACCAGCAAAGTGCTTCTAGCATTGGAACGTCTTTTCTTTCCATCTTTTTTATTAAATAGATACTAGTAGTAGTGGAAGTCGAAAATATTTGACTTCAGGGTTCATCGGATCGTTGGAACACTCAGATCAGCGAACTACTTATTTGTGTGGAAAATACCAAATTACTGTAGTTTCTAGTTTCAGGAAGGTACATTAGTTACTTTTATTTTTAGTACTTTAATTAATTTTAATACTTCTGTTTTCGTTGTCTAACAAAGTTTCAGAAATTAGATCCATTTTTGTTAGATAATTTCGGTGGAAACGACATTAAAGCAATAGGGCTGTTATCCTAATTCAATCTCCCTCAGTTTGGTCAAATTCACAATCTTCAGTCATACGGATTAAATCAATACCATCCGAATCAAACTTATTGAACTCTTCGGACTTCTCTTTAAGACCCTTCCTGCCAATGACAGTTCCTTAATTGATTGTTTATTTTTTTTCAGCGAAGAGTTTTTCGGTTTTATCAATTCAAACTTTTGATTGAATTCAACTATTTGAATTAAGAATCCGTTCAAATGCAAATTAAACGATTTTCAGCCTGAGTTTAGGAATAAAAAATTAACTGCTCTGGTCGAATACAGAATGTATGTATAGTTTGAAAATAGAATGGAATATTCGCAAAATTATAACTGGCCATAATGCTAAGGGCCATAATTTATTACATTCTATTAACATCTAGTACGATATAATACCTTAAGCCTTCTATTTTGGCCAATAGCAACCAATACGTTTTAAAGATGGGCTGAAAAAAGGATGGTTATGGCTTATAATTAATGTGAGTTTGGCAAGTTTTTATCTTTTTTCTTTGTTATAAATTTTTGATATAAGTAAACAGTTTACATTCGTAAACAAATTGCGTAAGTATCGATATGTAAAGGTATCGGTATATTCAATTCCCATCCTGTTTATCTGACAAAAGGTATCCTTAACTTTCCTCACAGAATTATCTGCAGAATCAATTGGACAAATCCGCGAACAGTCAAGTCTATCTATAAATCTGAATTCACACCCTAATCTCACAACGCTAATTGTACAAAAACGTCCCTCAGAAACGATACAAACAAACACAAAAATACAATAGACAGATTAGGGAAGATCCCGATCGTATTTAAGATAAAATAAGTATTTTTGCTAAGTGTATGCCCAGCTTTAGATCGCAGATAACGGGCAGCTGTGTGGCAGCCCTAATGTTGTGACGTCATAGGTTCCGGATTTCCTTTCATGTTTGTTTTTTTTTGTGGTTTTGGATAATAGGGAGATAAAATTGTAAGTATGTAGCTCGATTTCCTTTAAGATTCGGAAGTTCTCAACTGCTTACATGAAATTGATGAAAAAGTTGACATAACCTTTAAACAATACTGATTTCGAAGATATGCAGGTAAAAGTCAGATGTTAATACAAAAATAAGCCTATTTTTTGAAAAAATTAAACTAGTTTAGTAACAAAAAAAAAAAAACGGTAAGTGACAGAATAACCAATAGTAAATAATGATAAGAAATTAGCTAATCTGTACCTACCTACACCCACTTTTCAAACCCACCTCATATTGGTGTTCTACGAATGACCCAGATTTGTACAAAGCAAAAATTGGTACAAAGATCAAAAGCAAAACCTTCAAACATTTTATAAGCACAATAAACCAATTCTAAACTACACAAAACGGACCAATAGGATTAAACCTCTGCCGCTACACTTCATCTAATTGGTCACAATGGCCGCCATTTTGAAATACCGAATTTAAACTTCAAAATTCGAATATCGAACCAACTGTCTATTGTAATTGTGCCTTAATAAATACTAGGTACAATCGTGAACTAAATTTGAAAAGATGCTCTTACAACTCACGATCTTCCGATTTACGTAAATACAAATATAGGCACGTAGTTAAGCTTAAAGCTGTGTGTCATAGAAAGTAGCATAGAAAATAATCAGTAGGATTGGGATAATGACTCAATTAATAGAGGTCAATTTGTCAAGGATGCCAGAGAACTATTGAAAACAAGTTAAGTTTTTTGAAAATTTGTAAGAAAAAATGTTTTAGAAATGTGTAGCGCTCTAAGTCTGTTCTAAGTTTCTGTGAAATGGCAGTGGGTAATATTGTGATACGATACAATTACTTACAATCAGACCATCACTCACATTTTTTAGTCAAAAATATAATAGTTTAATCGATATCTATCTATCACTATCCTTTGCTCTCACATGGCTGCATCTCTCTCCGTACAGTCGCACACATTAAAGGTACACGTATAAGCTGCTTATTGTATTTTTATAGTTATTTTGATCGGCGCACACAAGGTTTATTGTTAGGATTATCCTATATGAATACAGAATGGGTATTACGTTTTTGTGCCCGAATATACACAGCTGATGTTGGAACAAAGGTTCGATGTTTGAATGTTTGCGAATCGCCGGTAAATGGTATTGTTGCGTCTTTTATTTTTTAATAACTTGTAAATATGGCCGCGCGTGTTCGGATTTTAATTTGGTTGTGTTGTTGGTGTTCCGAAACGTTTTGTAAAATTGTGATGGTTGGCTAGATTTTTGAATTGCCTAATGAGTACAATTTTTTGAAGACTAGAGTTGCAATGAACAACTATGTAGGTATAATTAAAACACATTTACTTGTTGTAGACTAACCTGAAGGCTGATAGATAGAGCCATTTGAGTAAGATAACAACTTACCAAATTTTTTGCTTTCTGCAGAGACAGTATTTATAAGTGATCTGTGCATGTGATCTGTATATCCGCATTTTAAATTTTCGTAACCTATAGAATACTGTAGGTACACATTTTATTAATCTTCTTCATTAGAGTATTCATCTAGTTTTGTGAGCATCATCTATAAGTAGGTAGGTATAGAAAGGCAGGTACACGAAAAGACTGAGCTACTTACATGTACATACGTTTAACAATTTGAATCCAAAGACAATAAAAATAGACAATTCATAGACGAAATTTACGACCGTGTCATTGTTTAATGAAACTATTTAAATGTCACTAAAAACATTCCCATTGCAGTAAATCATAGAAAAGCATTATAACAGTAAACAGGTTCCATAGTCTCCATACTGTCTGTAGTCGCGAGTTCTCAACCTTTGGTGGGACATAAAGTATTTTTAATAAAAGTCGCACTTGACTTTGGATCTTCATACTATACCACACAACGACCAGTCCTAGCTGACCTCTGAATAGTCAAAAAATTGTGAAACGAACGAACCTTCCCCTAGAACTTGCAACAGCATAGAGACACTTTGAATATCGAAACGGGCCACAATAAACTGGCCGAGAACAGGACACCTTTTTATAAAATTGAATTATAACTCAGATATTGTTATCACGTAGGCAGAGACGTCGTTACAGACAATAAAAGTAATTTTTACGACTGGCAACCCTTTGGTTAATAAATTAGAAAGTAAGGGGTGAAACAAAAGCACTTCACCCTGTAACCCGCCCGGAGCTAGAGTTCTAAGTTTTGGCACCCTTGGCTAATAGGAAATTCATCTAGGGATGACTCGAACAAAGATAATCAAGAAAAAAATGTTTAGTATTTCACGTTTGAGCCAATAGTATAAGAAAAAATTAAAACGCAATGCGTAAGAGTGGCGCAAGTCAAATTGCGATTAATGCGACTCAGATCAGAACTCACTTTTAATTTAGTTCTTAAGACGATTAAGTTAATTTTGGTAGAAACAACAAACAAAATAATTAAGAATTTGTACAAACAAGATTAAGATTTCAGCTTCAAAAAGATCTTTTAAATATTTATTGGAAGAAGCTTAAAGATTCAAGCTAAGTGCAGACCAGAGAGCCGAACAAATTAGAATAAGATAAATTTGCTACTAAGCAAGAAAAACAATTAAATTTATACCAATAAAAACTAGATCCCACCAACCCTCAGCGATAGGGTTGCAACTGATTGGGTGCGTACACACTGCAGTTTTGTCGAGTACCCCAAATTAATTTTTGAGAACAAAATCCATTAGCGAATGAAGCTTTTTCCACTCTTTGTTTGGGGTTGTCCCATAATTTACGCGCGAAACTCGATTGAAGTCGTTTTTAAACGGCGGGGCGGCAAAGCATGCACATCATTCAGCCTAGTTTCAACCCTAACAAAAACTACCCTGGTCTTTATGGTAGGACAAACAAGGTTTAAAATAGTGTAAGATCTGTTTTTGTAATGGCACATTAGGTTTGCTATGTCGTATTTTCTTGTCGACTATGATTTATACGCCGCGATTGTCTATAGCTCAATGCGTGTAAAGAGAATATTTCTATTTGTATCGGACTTGGCTTATTGTGTACTTTTTATGTGCGGGTTTACATTTAATTTGGTATTGTTGGCGGTGGCATTTATGGTACGCGATTTATGGACGAAGGGTGACTGTTTTGCTGGTTTTTAGTCTTTACTTTTGAACTATTGAACGCTGTACTAACTAGGTCTAATTTAAAGACCTCGGATGCACAGAACACTGGTTTTCCCCAAGTAATAATAAGAAGGTCTTCGTATAAGCTCATATTCTGAGCTCGTATTGAACAAAATTGCTTTTTTACTCTATTGGTGGCGCGAAATCTATAGTTCCTCCCTTACTTACCCAAGAAACAGGACTAAACCCTTTCAGAATAACAATCTATAACTTTTCCGGCTTTGAATAAGAATCGGGAAGTTTGTCACACCAAGTTCTGTTTGGTATTCACCAGCGGCCGCGATAAGAGTGTGCATTATAGAAATCGCGACACCACTCCCCACGAAAGTGTTGATTCTATCAAAATCTACTTGGGCTTTCGTATTTCGGTTAAGGACATCGCACTCGGATGTAGATGGAAAGAAAATTTGAGTGAGGCCTTTAATAACATTTATTTGACGAGCTAAAGTCGCTTCATTGCCCGATTGATGATTTTTAGGTGTAAAAAAATATACTTATTTACGGCCAAAAAATCAAGGACTTGCTTCAGTAATTCAATGGGTAATTTATCTGGACGATATCCTAAAAAGCTGTGTATTACAGAGACGCTTAAATTTCCACCCTTTATTTTATTTACTTAAGACGTTATATTAATCAAGATAAATACCTACCTAATGCCAAAACTCTACCGCGAGTGTTCATATCAAATCCCAAACGTAAAAGAAGTCTTTGGTGGAGAAGGTCAGACGTTGAGAGGGTATTTTCCATGCAGATATATTGGTAACCCTTTGTCAAGAACATTACAATTCTGCAATTGATGTTTTCGCTATACAAAAAATACGTTTACCCCTGATTGGGAACAACCAAAGTTATAAGAAAAATGGTTCAGTGCTTCTGAGTAACGTAATTATACCCTCAAAGGCTTACTACACTAATTACCTGACGAAGCATTTGAAAGTTCAGATTTTAAGGCTTCTTAGTCACTCGACGTCGTGGTGTCCCGCACGAAATGGATACAATTTACTTCTTCCTTTTCCTTTACTATAGCAACAATCGCATTGACATCTCGCCGCAGAATAAAAAAATCAGAACCCGCTTTCAACAGTTCTCCCAAGAGTCCTCCCATATTTTCAATTTGAATCGCCAGTCCTCGATTATACGAAAAACCTTTCTGAGGATGTAAATAACAGTCCTAACACATTCCTAATGTACATTGACCCGGTATATTCAGGTATGGCTTTGAGAGCAGAGGTCTAAGTTTACTGGTCAAATGGTAATGTCGTCCACCCAATATCGATATTTTACTCTTACTTGTTAAACTTCTTTGTACCTTTTGAATATTTTTCTTGTAGGCAGATTTGATTGTGTTTGTACTGTTTTTAAATAAAAGAGAGAATGTATATAGTGTATATGGAGTGCAAATACTATAGTATTATGTTTTCGGATACCCCATACATACTCGTACAAGGCTGCTGTACGGATATAGTCCAAATATGTTTTTTCAGAATACGAGTAGATTTCATATTTGCAAGTAAACTCTATAAAATAAACCATATTTGGTTCTCCGTGTAGATGTCCAAAACTCTTTTATTTTCTTGTTGCCATAACAATATGACATGGTTTCATTTCAATCCGTTTCCTGCTTGCCACAAGCTTCATCTCCATCACTCCGTCTCATTCCTCATTTCAATAAATTAAGCCTTCAACCATCGGCTAACAGATTGAATAGAATGAATTGTCATTACCGGAAGTTGAACACACGCGATATATTACAACATTAGCAACTGACACAAAAGTGAAACTCAAATATTGCGCAATGTATTCAAACACCTCAAATCGGTCAATAGCTAAAGACACAATGGGAGCAACAAAAAGTTCTATAGCTTACATCAAACTAGATAAGGCACGAGTGAAGCCAAAAACGTTACTCCGATCTTCTGTCTCTATCGAAACTTCGTTCATTGAATAGAATTTTTGTTGTCCATCCTTGTCTGGCAGTGACTCTTGGTTGAAAGCTTTATTACATGTAAACTCCGGACGACGCAGAAAGGTGTGCGAGCGCAGTCATTGTCACACTAATTGTTGGAGATTTATAGAGGGGACAACACCTGCCTTGTACAATAGAAGAGCTTTGTAAGCTGTTCTAGAAATAGGGCAATTCACTGTTTATGACTGAAGTTCGACTTGTAAATTATTAATATTATTATAGTAAATTATTTGGGCTATGAAAGTCTCTTGAAGTTAATACACGGGGGCTAATCCAAATAGTTCAAATAAATTTTATTTTTCAAGTTGTGGTACAATTTATAGATTCAACGAAATTCGTATTTGTCAAAAACTGGTTGTAAGAATAAAAACAGGTTGATTTGGTCATAACATAACAAATCGGTAGTTGGTAGCGTTAAGGGCATCAAAAGTAGGTTTATTGTAAAGACCAACGCTTAAA
Organism: Keiferia lycopersicella; assembly: GCA_029255805.1. Taxonomy (NCBI): domain Eukaryota; kingdom Metazoa; phylum Arthropoda; class Insecta; order Lepidoptera; family Gelechiidae; genus Keiferia; species Keiferia lycopersicella. The sequence continues at coordinate 19,075,727 of JARACZ010000003.1, forward strand.
TGTAACAGAAACTGCACAGACACTGCAATTCCTAGAAAAGTAAATATTGTCATCAGAGATGAACAGCAGTGGCCAAAGGTGGGCGCCCAGCGGGACACGTATTATGTGCTTCTGCAAATTTCACCAAGCCGCAAACGCCAAGAAAGCTAAAAATGGTAACCAACAATGCCTTTTATCCATACAAACCTTTCTTAGTAAAGTTCCCGCTAAATTCCCTACCAACGCCCGCAGTGTCACCAAATGCGTGAAATTATACAACAATGCACTGTAATGATCCTTTACGAGTGAAAAAATAAAATAAATACGTGAAGAGCTATGATGCAAACTTATAGGCAACGATTGTCAAAGGATTTTGAACTTAAAATGCAATTTTTCGTTCATTTTGACACTTTTTAAACTGCTTTCGTGGACTGTTTGACAACAACATTATATTTAAGCAAATTTAGGATTGACTCTAGGTTTCATTTGTTAAATCATAGGGTCCAAAATGGCTCTTCAAAATTGTGAAAATATATTTTGTGAGCTGCAAACAAGTCCCGCGCGCACCTTTACTTGTCATTACGAATTGTGATCGACGGGGGGCTTTAGACTGATTGTTTTCATCATTTTTGGGACACGCTTAAATCTATACATTGTATTGAAATAAATTTACAACGTATTGTGGATTTGTACAAAAGAGTGGCTTCTGCTTAGTTACAGTCTTTAGTTTTGTGGCCAAAGTATTTTCGATGCGGGTGTCTCAGGGTGCTGTTCTAGTGCCACATTTGTTTCTAATCTATTGAAAAGCTTTTTGGCATTCACGGTTCATTATCGAAAATGAATACCGCAAGTGTTCATTTTATCGCTTTATGACTGTTGACAAAGCTTTTGTAATATTTGTCCTTACAGATTGTTGGTAAAAAAAATATAGACGCCTGTAACGGTAATTTTACATTACTTGTTATATTGAACTCATAAATTCCATACAAAATACTTTGCTGTACTTTGTTATTTCCTGCTATCCGTAATCACTTATCATTTTCAACAATATGCAAAGTCAGAATAAATTCTTTGAGGTCATAACTCAGAGGGACTGTTCCATTTACTTTGCCTTTATTTCCATACACGTGTCGTTATGCGTGAACTTTGCTTATTTCGAGTAATGTCCAAGCGTTCAAATTGACCGTGTAAATGCATATTTATGCTGCACGGGGCGTAGGCGTTCGGTGCTTTGAATGTTTCCACCATTGTATATAAGTAGCCTGTTTATACGCATTCTAGATTTTACACACTGTTTTTTTTTATATGGTTGAACTTCTTTTAACCAACAACGGCGTTATATACCTAATATATTGGTAAGTCCATCAAATATAAAACCCTGCAGTGTACTTCGTTGATTACTAAATATTAAATCTATACTCACTTATTTTTCATTCTTTTTATATTTAATTCATAATATATTTTCAGAAATTATATAAATTTTCTTGCAATACTGTATTTTTACCCTTTAATTGAAACGAAATCACTGATGAACACAAAGTTGTCATTATATAGGTTCCTACCTACTTTAAATCACTATGTAAGTACTTCTTAAATCTTTCCATGCATATATGAATACAACTGCAGTGTTTGGCGTCGGTTCATCTGCTACTGGATATAACTTATCTCAAAATGTTTCTCTTTCATCTTTATTATAGTCTTAGATCTCATGTTCATCAAAAGTCTTATCGTTAAAATCATCTTCACCTTCGTAATCTATATGGAATTCTTTCTCTAATGTGTTCCTTTATTTGTATGTGTGCGTGAAGGCGTCGGCCCGTCTGCCGCGGCTCAGGAATGCAGTCGGCGCGTTGGCTGGGCTGGGCACTTCAGGTCACTACACGTATATGTACCTATTGGCTATGGATACAGTGTAGATATTGGTTATGGATATCGGTTTATTCAAGTAAAGGTTTTGTGGATGCGTGTGACTCGTCTTTTAAGGTAGTATACATCCATGTAGAGATTTAATGTTGCCATGATTAATAAGAGGATTGCGTGATATCAAAGTGAAATTATTTCAAGCTCAGCAAGTCAAAATCTTATTAGTTACTTAAAATATTGTGGGATGATAAACAGTCTTGGTACATCAACGCTATAACTGTAGCACTTTCACGTCGTATACGTGTGGGTATTCCTATGAATACTGAATCGGCTATAGAATCAACAGCTTCTCCAATAAGATCATCATTCAAAACCAATACCGTGGGCGTTACCACCTGTTTGTGTTTCCTAGCAGGTGCTGGTTAACCAAACATGGCTTTGTTTTGATGACTAGGAGAAAGACGGGAGTGGATCCCTTGGTGGCCCTTGATGAGGTACACCAGCTTATGAAAACACAACAGGTAGGGTGGAACAGGTGGGTAGTGCTAAAAAAAATAAGAAAACATGTAGTTTTAGGTGATTTCGTTCATTCAGATTCGAGTTGAGAGTCCATTCTAGTCTACATGGTCAAGACAAAGGTAATTCCTTCATTACACTTCTTTTTCAGACTTTGGTGAAGTAGAATATTTTGTCTAAAAGATGCTACAAAGTTTGACATGAAGTACTGATGATGTTACTTACTGCAAAAGAGTTTATATCTATATATTTATAAAGATTTCATAATATCAAATTGTAGTTTTGGTACTCTTCTACGCCTCTGTAGGTTTTATCGTTCCCAATTTTGACCTCCGAAGAAAGAAGCCACTTATTTAATTTATTGTCATTTATATATTTTTATATCTTTTTCAGTGTAGAATAGCAATTGTCAGTAATACTTGGTAATACCTACTCTGTCACAATAAACCTATGTTACCGCTTTAATCCAAGTTTAAAAACCACAAAGTTTGTTGAGAAAAGCTCAACGTTTATTGTGTTTAGGGTTCAGCAATGAATTTTTTCAAAGCGTAATAGAGACTGACGCAGCCATTCATAATATGTAGGTATCAGACGATATCATGATATATATTTTATTTACACCTTTAGTCGTATTTTTTTAGTTTTTAATAGTTTTGTCTCAAAATATATCAATTGCGATCAAGAAAATATATACTAAACTAACCCTTCAAAAAAATATATAGATTAGTCACGCTTGACCACTTTTATAACTACAAAGCCTACTTTATGCTTACTTCTTTACACAGAATAGGCTATGATCACCGGCCCACACATTTCAAAGAGTCAAATAATAACATTATTATTGTGAACTTACCTCTCTAATCCATATTATTCATGTCTTATAAAATCTGTGGCTCAATTATGAATCATAACGTCATCAACGTAAGAGTCACGATTTTTGAATTTGATAGCAAGGACTTAATGGTATAATGGAGTACATTTTTAAGCGTCTTTGTCACTTGATCACCGTCCAAAGATGCACAATGCGAACCAAAGGAACATTCAACCTTAGTCAACCATTTTGGTAACACCTCCCATGCTTCCAACAAGAGGAAAAAAGGTACAAAGGTATTATTCCTTATAACAAGTCCATATTTATCGCTATCTGAGGCGTAGGTGACAGTGATTTTATAATGTAGAGCTATTAAGATTTTTGTGATTTGATTGGTAAATGAAAATTAAAACACCTTTATATTGTAGGTTTAGGCTTATTAGTTAAGAATATATTTAAGGGTAAACCAGACCATGAATCTGAATGATATTCATAAATATTAAAATGAAAAAGTCTTTTTAATTAATACATTATAGTGATCCTCCATAGGTATAAGTAAATACTACATGTAAACGTATATAAAACATCAATTTTATCGATTTTCGTTATACGAACTGTGTTTCATCGTGTAAGTCCGGTAGCCCGCCAAACTTAATTAATATTACACCAGTTCTAATAAATTCTTTCAAAAGTTGCCATAAATCTAAACCAGCCTTAACAGTTTTATAAAGTTAGCCTACATTTCATTTTATTGGCATAAATATTTTATTTTTATTACCATACTACGATCTTTTCACTGTTAATTTGATAGAAAACATCAAAATCTTAAGATAAACTGTCTATTTTTTAATGAATTTCGTGTTACCGACTTCCTTGAACGAAAAAACCACACGAGTTGGTTGACTAAACCACAAAATGAGATCACAAAACTAAGCCATTCGAACCACCAAACCACACAATCAAAAGTATCCTATAAAGATTCCTTAGAAGAAATAATTGTTTACAACGAAAGGGCCGGACATTCCATTCGGGGCATTATGACAGCTTTTGTTCGTCCCGTTCTTAATAGGAGCGTGTAAATACAATCCTTATTCTGTAACCTAGTCGAATCGTAAACAGATTCGGTTAGAGATTCTATCGTTTTTGATTTGTGTCTTTGTTCTTATGTGGGGTGTCTTCATATTGGTTTCTAGTGTATGAAATGAAGTAGCTTCAAAAGCAGTCAACCTGAAACTGTCAACTAGCTAAGAGAAGCATTTGATTATCTGTGGATATCAAACGGTTGATGAAGATGATGATGAAAGTAAGGAAATACAGATAGACGATTAAATTATGTATAGAGGACAATTAGATTATACGTTAGGGATTAAATATAATTATCGTTCATATATATTAAACGAAACGTTATCCAAATTATCCAAAATACTACCGTGACCATAAAGAGGTGTCATAAAAATTGTATTCGACATCTCATAAATTTTATAACACCCGAAATTCCTTCGGTATGTTTGAATATGCGAAATTGGTTATTAGAGCACAAGGACACCTCGTGGTTTGTTTTGTATGGGATTATGTCAAAAAGTGTGAAAAGGGTTGTCAGTTTTATGATACGCAATAATCGATAAAAAGGTGGCTGGTTATAAGCTGACGTCGTTTTAGACTTGAAATTCGGGTTTTCAAACTTGAATTCGTTGAGATGACTTTGCTACTGTTTATTTACAATTGTGAGGATAGTTCAAAATTTAGAATATTTATAATGATACTTGCGTTGATCAACATCACTTGGGGAAATAATTATCTAAGTGCTTACAAACTTAACATTAGTTTGTTGAAGGGAAATAACCTTCAATAATATTTTGACTAGGTACCTACCTATAACAATATGTAGGCATAAATAATAAAAATCATAATAAATATCACATATCAATTTAAAAGAATCATAGCGGGACTCAAAACTACCTACTATAAATGCTTATTGAAGACATAATAAAACATCCAAAGCAAGGACCCGGAACGAAAATTACTTAATTAAAGACGACAAAAAATCCCATTCAAGTAATTGAATTCGAAAAGACAACAGATAAAACAAACAGCTAAACAAGCGAAACAATGGATAAATCTCATGATGCCACGGCGATCACTCACGGGACCCATGGGTAGACATAAATTGCCGGTCGTCGCACCATAATGACGGTGTAAGACAAAGATTATGGTTGTGAAGTATTATGGGCGGTGCCAGGGGTTCAGTAGCTGGGAACGTAGATTCATTTTCCTACTGCATTCAACGACTTTTGATAATCTATTTGTTCTTTCAGTAGCACCTTAAGTTACTACGTAAATCGTAATGATTGTACTTAATAATTGTATAGTCATGAGTTCTGTAATAAGCATGTAACATGAGTAGTTTGAAGAAAATATTATATTCGCTATCATAGTATCCAAGCAATGTTTTCTTACTTACTTTGCTGGCTCGACGACCCAAAGTGAGTCTTGGCCTAGTAGATTTTCAAAACAGTCAATGTTTTCTGGTATTGTTTATTTATTTGTGAAACTTCGTGTCTCAGTTTATTTACTAAACTTACTTTTCGCATCATACATCAAAACCAAAATCTGTACCAACACCGCCAAACTGTATTCCATAATGTCGTCCAAATATAGAGCTGAACCCTAAAGAGTGCAATGACAAAGCGTTGCCTCCAGCTCTTTTGTCAACATCGCTTGATCAGCATCAGGCATCATATCATATCGGTACATCTTAAAAGCCACGTCTCGAACAATAAGTGAATTTTAAACGCTGCGCTTATCAGCGATATCAAGGGTTTGTACAGGTGCCGCTTGGTTAAAATGATTGGACGATTTAGATACAATATCGGTTGTTGAATTTGTTCTAACATGGTATTGTATTGCTTTAGTAGATACTCAAAATAGCTATTCTTATTTTAACTTTTAAAAAGGCAAATATTTAAACACATTTAACATAGTGGCATTTGGAAGTTTTTTTAAAAATGATTAATAAAGTTGTCTTTTAACTGTTTTTGAATGTAAAATTAATCTCTAGCTAGAGTCTATGTAAAAAAATATTCCTTTTCCGTTGCCACGAGACTGTTCCATAAAAGGATCAAACAATTTACCGCGTTTCCAAAACTTTTAGTTCAGTCAAAATGTATTTGACATACGAATTTTAAGTGATCTAAAATATGACTCGAGATAAAATTGAGATACTTAAGAACTATGTATACCTACGTCACGTTATATTTATCTATTAGATACATAACAGGTTTCTTAAAATAATACACTTCTCGTCAGAGAAATCGAGACACTTTCGTTTTTATGATTTGGTAAAATTCATTCCAAAATAAAAACACACTTTTTAAATAATGTAATTCATACAAAACATAAACTTGCAAGGTGTCCCGAATTTTTTGATGAGAAATATAATTTTTAATTATCTTTTATCTTATGATAACTTTCAATTCACTTTACCTATAATGCTTTACCTTCATTTACATCAATTATTCTTAAGTAGGCAGTGAAGTGAGGTGTGCTAATTGGTGGTCGGCAGTAAACATCGGTCGGTGGGGATGCGTGTGTGATTCGATCCTTAATTAAAAACCGTTTATGGCGTTGTAAATGTGTCTGAATGAGATGCAGAGCCAAGAAGATATTTTTGTTAGAAGTATGTTTTATATTAATTCAATAAAATTTTAAAGCTAGGACAGAAGAGAGATAGACAATCTTTGTTCTTGTCATACGACGCTGCAAATGTTGTCATCATCATCATTACATCAGCCTATAGCAGTCAACTGCTGGACAATACAGGACATAAGCCTCCTCCGGGTACGCCACAAGGAAAATTCACCCGTTTTCGCCATCCAGTCGCTGCCAGAACTCTCTTCTTGCCGGAGGGCGTCCAACGGTAGACAGATGTGACCAGCCAACTTTCATTTCAGTTTGTTACACTTCTGTACTATACTCGTATCTGTTACTTTAGTCTTTTTCCGGATAGAACAGAATAGGATGTTGGAGTTTTATTCACGAGCTTCAGTGCAGAGGACTTACAAACCATGATCATCTGATGTGATTTGATTATTCATAGTAATGTGCCGTGTGATGCCGGCTTAGAATAGCATCACCCCACATCCTTCCCGTGGGTGTCGTAAGAGGCGACTAAGGGACTCAAGAGTATTGGTGTATTACAATTTTTAGGCGACAGGCTGACAACCTGTCACTATAGTAATACACATCTTTCCTAAAACAACCTTGGAAAACAATTCCTCAAAATGTCAGACGTGGCGATAGTGGCTGTATTCTTACGGCCACTATCGCTCTGCCTACCCCACAAGGGATAAAGGCGTGATATATGTATGTATGTATGTAGTAATGAGATGCTTGATTCTTGCAATAATGATTGAAATTGTATGACCTTATTATCCGAACCTGCACTTGGGAGCAATAGATGCTGACATCAGGATGCGGTGATTGGTCCAGTATTCAATTCGTGCCGTGTCTATCAGGTCATCAAGTCTTCCTACGACCGCCAGTAGCTCATCATTAGTACTCGCTGCAAACTTACGACACCATTTAATTGGAGCCCATATATCATTGGTCCGTCTGTCCGTTCGTCCGTCCGACGCGTTTTATTGTGCTCCACAGTAGCCGCCATAAACATGTAAACATAGATCTGATAACATACAGGCGTCCTTCTGTTAGAGATTAACTAGTGAGAGTGGCATACCGACAGTTTACTTGATCGTTTTGCATCAAAACTATGGTATACTTCAGATTTATCTACAAAAAAAATTTGGTGCCGAAATGAAAAAAAAAATTTAAAATAACTTTTCGTGAGCAAAAGTCATTGTTAAAAAACAGTATTTCATGCTGTGTCTTATAAAATTGTTTTTTTTTTCCTTGGATTATAAAAGTACCAATCTTATCTATCAGAGTTCTCTTTACTTATTTATATTTCGATGTTTTATTAATATGTTCTACTGTAATGGTATAATAAGTCAAAAATACATCAATAACATCATTATTTTCAAGTTGAAAATTAATTTACATGTGCTTAACCATGCGTACTCTCTACGGTTTCTTGTCTCCGTTTCTGTAATAATATAAACTATCGTTCTATGTAATAAAACTATTGTTAGGCATTTTCATACGTTTACTGAATTAATTAATTTATCATGATATTTATTGTTACTTATAAAGGCATTCCGGATATTCCTTGTATCGCGCGTCATAAAAGTGCTACTGTTTTTTTGTGTTTTTTTTTTAAAATATCAGCTATATTGTATTATTTTAGGTACCTAGGTATTCGTGTATCAGATGTCGTAAGAAGCCATAAAGGACTCAGGGGTTTCATGTTTATCACATTCTCAGGCGATGGTTTTTTACAATGACCCTCAATTATTTGTAAGATGAGGCGATAACGACCATTTTCTCCGGTCATTTAAGCTCTGCCCCAGAAAAATGAAGGCGTGATAAGTGCATGTTTAAAACAGTTTGAATAGCCAATACGTATACAACCTGTTTGTCTATTGTATCTAGGTATGCCAATGTAGTTGTATTTTATCGGCATAAAGAAATTGCCGCATATCTATAGAAATACAATATGGTTATCGTTTAGAAATAGACTTGGAAGTTGTCATATCAATAGTTGTTTATGTTGGCTCAAGTCCATGATGCGTATACAAGTAAAAATACACTTTTAATTCCTATTCAAAAGTGTCTCATCCATATCTTTTAACATCGCCACATTGTCTTTCCCATACAAAAGTTAAAATCCATTATAAAGGTGAGTGCACACTGAGTGATAATGGTCACCGTCCACCACACAATGGCTTATTACGATTACCATCTTACAATTAACATTCCAAGATGGCTTCCGGATGACTGACGTAAATGTCAAAATGCCATTTTTATGCCAGATCAAATGTGTGGCGTGAGAAAAGTGAACCTGGATTTATTTAGATCTAACCACTCAAAGTTTTTGTTAATCATTTACTTTTGAATAAGTAGGTTTAATAATTTAATTGATTAGCTGTTTGTGATCACTTGAATATTCCTTTGTGTCCATTATTACAAATAATTCATTTTAACTACACTACTTTTTTGGATGTTTTTATTAGATTTAATAAATAACTAGTTTTCAAATGATTAAAAAGCACTCATAAATTACAAACTACCTTCAAATCGAAATTATTAAAAAATGTCGCTGCGGTTGTACCTTTATTAATCAAAATTTACTGTATCATACAAATTAAATTAATGCTACGAATTGGCTTAAAAATTTGGCCACTGGATTATAAAAACTGATTTATATCTTACCATTGGTGAAAATTAACTTGACCTTTATTGTGAGAGTATTAAGGGTGATAATGGGGTTTGTGAAGGATACTTTTAAAATGGTAAAAACGAAGGTGTCAACAGTAAATGTAAGGTTATTTTGTTTCGGATTTTTATAGGATTTATGTCCCGCTGTGTTATCAAAGCGAAACGAGATTGCTACTCAAAAACATGTTTTTGTTTTGTATTCTTTGTTTCAATGTGAGAAAGGTTGTAGCTTCTGATTCATTTATATCTACAGCTCTGTTCTGTTCAAAAATTTGGTTATGTAGTCTGATCAAAAATTTGGTCTACTTACTTTGACCTTATTATTATTAAATCCATCTTGGTTGACCATAACAGTGTACTGCTGGATCCCCTGTTCCTACATACAAGCAGTTTTCCATCGATAGCTACCTACTCATATTACTTACGAAACAAATAAATTCAGTTTTACTGAATCTTATTTCTTTCACTTATACCCATTGAACTAAGTTTCAATTTTATTTAATAATTTTATTGAAATAAAAAATAGGAAGTAGCCAATTACACCCAAAGAAATGCCGCTACTTTGCCTTCATTCTCACGGAACGGAAACACTTATATCATATCCTAAAACTGTTATGATCATAACTACCCTACTTATGTGCGCATGAGCAGATTTGCGCAAACGCGCCGGCGGATCATGATCTATGGATCATGGATCCATAACATTGATCAATGATCAATGAACCCGCTTTACACTGAAAAAAAAAGGGAATGAGGTAAAATGTTCAAGTACGCTATTATGATTTACAAAAAGTGTTATTATTTTTGTTATTATCCGCCATTATGAAATATTATCCTCAAAAGCCATACTAGTTTAGATCCTAAAATATAAAGCATAAAGTAGAAATAAAGCTGCTATAGAAACCTCTCGTTACTTCTAAATCATTAAGCAGGGTACACATGCAAGTAAATGACGGCGCGTTTACTGCCGCCCCATTAACCGCATCGAATCGCGAGTTTGCACAACAATCGCACAATCGATTCTTTACTCGAATCGCCATTTTTTCGCTCGATTTTTAATGCGTTTATTGCATTGTCGGACGGCGAGTGCTTTCGTGTAAATCTTTCTGTTTGTTGGTGTGGAAATTTGATTAGTTTTGTACTTTTGTAAGCAGATGTGATCTAATAATGTAGTTTACGCGATTACTATAAATCATGACCGTTGAAGATACTGAAGTTTGAACTGATTTCCGTAGAAATTAAATTCAAAGAATTGAAAGTTTCGATCAAATTTACTTTAAAAATACAGTACTGACTACAAGAAATTCTTAGTTTTTTAATTCGGCATCTCACAAAGATTTTAAACGGCAAACAACAGAGGGGTCAAGAATGACTCTGTGGTATGAATTCATTCGCTTACCGGATACGACGGTGACATGATAAAAACCCTTTTTTGAGTGTTAATGCCGTGACAAATGGTGAATTTATGCGATTGTGGTGGCTGCACGTCCCCCGCTGCGCGCGTTAGGACAAGGATATAGTGTGGACTGACCTTTAGGTGTTTTTATCGAGATCAGTGCATGAGAAAATATTGTTGTATACCTAACTCCTCTCCTAACTAAAATATAATATGATAAATATATGAAATAATAAGGATATCGTATGTCGAGGTCTACACAAACTTTTATTTAGAAGCATTTGACTTCATCTATTTTTCTGATATTTGCATCTTTCTTATTAGGCCTTAGAAAAATAAAACAAAAACTTCAAGCAAAAATTCTATTCCTATGATGCCCACTAAGCAACGTCCTTGCTTATTTGCTTCGAAGACGAGGAAGGTTTTGCTTTAAATTACGACATTACCTATAAAGAAAAGTCGCATCCTGCGTCTGTCCCTATGTCTGTATCATGCTTAATCTTAACTACACAACAAATTTTGATGTAAGCTTTTTAAAATATAAAGTGATTCAAGGGGAAGTTTTACATGTATAATACATGCCGCAAAATGTCTTATACCCATGGGAAAACGATTAGCAGCGGCTGAAACCGCTATAAAAATGGTAGCCTCGACCACTAGCACTATTAGATAAAATAATGGCTCTACTTTTTAGGTGGATCGCACACTTGACGCACGACTGAGCGTAAAAATATCGCAGCAGCGGTCTGTCAGATCAAACCCATGCTAGAACCGTCACTCCTCATACTAAAATCGCACTCGACGGACGACACTGCGATAGCGCTGCGGTTTTAGTATGGGAGTGACGTTTTCAGTATGCATCTGACAGACCCCTGCGATATTTTTGCGCTCAGTCGTGCGTCAAGTGTGCGATGCGCCTTACGAACTTTATACGCCAAATGTCTGAACGAACGAAACCGTTTTATAATGAAATGCTTGTAATAATGAAATGACGGATACAAGACAATGTATTCAGCAGACAATAAAAACACAGAGGTGAACATTTTTAATTACTTGCCTATGAGAATACAAAAAAACAAAAACTACACAATCGAGCCGTCTATTAAGAAATTTCAAAACACCCTTTTTATTAAGATACAATCAATCTCACTAAAAGATAATACACTGATACAGGACGGTCTTTTATTTAAATTTAAACTTATAAGTAAAATAAATAAATTCTAAAAAAATACGTAATCAATTTTCATAAAGCGAAATTACTACAGATGTTAGGTATCATTTTAAGCTTAAAATACTGACAGGAATTATAAAATGACAGGAACCACAAAGTTTGTAAAGTTTTCCAATGCTTTGTGTACCAAAAAAAGCATGAATTCAATAATTTACCTACACATTTACGTAGGCATGTACCTACACGACAATATATCTTTGGTAACATCTGCAATTCGAAACACCCTCTATTAATCAAACTGAATGTGACTTTATAAAAAAACATATGTATCTAACAAATAAAACAAAATGGTATTAAGTAGACGGCAAAAAAAGTTCATTGAGTAAGCCTTAGTTAGGTAGGACAGACCTTTATTTTGAGAATATCTATAAATCTTTCAAAATTTGTAATGAAAACGTACCTTGATACTATGAACATACGGTAGAAAACAAAAAAGAAGATATAGGAGATATAGAACGTTTTATACATGGTGTAATAAAAAGAGCGGCAACACCAAGACGTACACCTGTTAGAAGCGAAGGCATTAAATCCTTTACATATTTTTGTAACGCATTCTTTTGCTCGCATTCTGTGTTTATTTAAAAAAGTTTTTGACAATGCTCCATATAGAAGATCTGTAGGAATATTAGTTATCGGTGAAGATAGCTTTAAAATTGGTCAAGAAGTCAAAACTTAGTCTAGCAAGGAAATGATTTCAGTACTTATGTTTTCAAGTGTATCGCATGTTTACAGGTGAGTGGTAGGTGAAACAGGCTGTGTTAATGCAGTTTTCTTTTTCCTTTATTTGCTGCTTTTACTTACTTTGCATTGCATGTTATATTTTGTCTGCTTGACTAAATGTGTTCCTTACTTTTCTTCTTTGTCGTCATTGTCAATTATACGTAGTTGTGTTTTTCTATGTGCAACTGAAATGGCTAGGAAAGTCCAATTAAAGGAAAAAACTAAACGGAGCTTGCCGAAATTCTTCAACAAAACTGTAGCAAGCGGCTACCGAAAAAAAAGAGTAAAACTCCAAACAGCCTACAACAACACAGGTTACCCCAACTGAAGAGGGCAGAATGATAAATAACGTTCAAAAATTTGATTAAAATGATGCAGCGGTTTTTCAGCTCGACAATAGTTGGTTGAAGAGCTTCCGAACGCACTGAGGGTTCAACAATGGAACTGATCATTTATTTCTTCACAGATTTTTATATTAAAAGAGTAATGAATAGGCGACTCAAAGATTGACTAACGAAGTTCTATAGCATCTTTGCCTTACAAAGAAGAAGTAACTTAATTGGAATGGAAGAAACTATTGCCTTGAATAGTTTTAGCTCAATAAATACAATGTCAGCCAGCTTACTACTCGTATCAGGCCAGGCGTACTTATATCACATTGACTTTTACGAATTTACTCCCATTTTATACTAAAAGTGTCTTAAACTGTTTCTAGATATTCACGTTGACTCGTGTGGTATACGACAGGTAGTAAGAACTTCTTCTTCTTCTTTTCGTGTGGGACACCGAGTCGTCCTACGACCCGATGAACCCTAGTGTCAGAATTTTTCAACCGCCTTCTACAAGTAGTAGGCTTCTGACATGGTTGTGTAACGACCGCCGTCTAAGTGATCATAGACAGCAACCGGGACCTACGGCTTAACGTGCCATCCGAAACACGGAACCATCTTACTTACGGACAATCGGGTGGTTCAGCCCGCAATGTCCTAACCAGACTGGGAACAAATTCACAAAGTGATAGATATCAACTTTGTGAGTGACCCACCGAGAATCGAACCCGGGACCTTCTGCGTCAAAGGCAGTCGCACTACCACTGCGCCACGTCGGTCGACAGTAAGAACTAAGAAAGCCAACAGAAATCTCAATCAAGTAACTACATAAACGTAGAGTTAATCGAGTAATACCGAATGAATTGAGTGAAGCTAAATCCGTTATCGATGTAAGCCGAGGCGTCGGTATGTCTGGCTGTATGGAACAGGTTACATGATGCCACAACGCTTTGGTTGTTCGCACACATGCCGCATGATTTTGCGGTTTTGACAGTCTTGGAGGAGCAAATAATGAGATCTTCTTTTGTGTCGACTGGTTCTAGTTACATATTTATGCTTTAACCAGTACTCCACCACGGCCACTAGATATCTGAGCTGTTGTGAGGGTCATAAGGTGCAGGTTTTAGGAAGCCACCTGCATATTATTAAATCAGGCACGGTGTGCACGGCCACAGGCAGACTCTTATGTTATTTCATAAATCGTTAATACAACCAGACCGAAAAAATATCACAAAATCATGAGTTGTGTGTGAAAACTACCGAACCATTCCATACAAGCGGCGGCCATTGAAGTCATTCTAACTTTTTTTTATTGGCCAATGCACAGGGAAAGTATTATAACATGTCAATGTGGAGTGGAGTATTTTATAGCTAGAAAAGTATTTCGTTGTCGCTAGTGCCGTGAGAAACGAAGATATTGATTGGGTAATCTAAATATTATTATCGCAATGAATAAATTCTGCGTGCCGTATGTTTCTTTAGCAATGAGAAAATCTTTAAAATAAAATTAATCTTAAATATGTACGCAGTAGTATACATCATCATCAGCACATCAGCCTATATCAGTCTACTGCTGGACATAGGCCTCTAATAAAAAACTTATTTCTTATGGTAGTTTTAACTACTGGAAAGGAAGCTAAGTTTAATTATTTGGGATAAAATACTCGAAACTAAAAGAAGAATGGTCGATCTATGATTTGTTTCTATACATCTTGAAGAAGAACAGAACCTGCTTTATCATGTAGTTATGTAGTTAAAAATAATTTTGAAACTTCAAATTAAAATGCCAAACAAACAGTGTTCATAATTACGAACAGTGAATCCGAACAACCAATCGAGGTCGACAATTTATCTGACACTTTAACCGTCGAATTTAAATAACGAATCTTTCATCATTCATTCAACAATGTCCATCATTCACTCATTATTCCTTTATAACAAGTGAACAAGGTTGATAATGTATTGAAACTACAGCAAGACGTTTCTATGTTAGCCACTGTTACACGTCAAGATTCTTTTTTAAAACGCAAGACCATTAAAACGTAATGACTGGTCCAAGAAGTGGTCCTTTTGTAGTACCACGTGCCACTCACCGAATGTGGACCACAAAGAAACTAACTACCGTTCGTTTTAATACAAAAGATAGAAATAATTGTACAATTAATGTCCAAAGTTGAGTTGTTGCTCTAATGACACTTGAAACAGTCGAAGCGAGTACGTAATTGGAAGTCAAAATTGTTTTTTCTTACACAAATGGTTTAAAGTACATTGATTGATGTCTACAAAGTCAAAAGCCTTAGTAAGTCTTAATAATGATGTTGTCTTACGATGGTTTCTTAAATGATGGCTACTCGATATGAAAAATATCGGTTTTTTACGAATATACCTGACAATATTCCAATTGGTGAACCAGCCAGACTTTCTCATTTCTTTCACATCTCAACGTATTTTTCTTGGGAAAGGTTCTTGCGTTTCGTGACTTTGCTCACCCTTTTGATGCAATTTCTACGTTTTTTTATGTCGTGTATGTGAAACTTGATATAATTTGTGAAATAACTGTTGGTCGATGCCATTGGTAACTTAATTTCATTCCTTTTAAAACCTTGTTTTTATTTCAAACGTCACTATTGTAATAAATAATGTGGTCATTTTGGAAGTGTTAAAAAAATTAAGCCATCCACCAAGAAAGACAGTTTTACAAAGCAAATTAAATTCCCATTCAGATTTTTTCTTATCTGACCACGATCGCGTAAGACAAGAGAGGCTAATTCTATAAAAGCAAAGGGTGATATACGTATACAAAGGATAGACAATAAACAACAACACCATTCTATAATAACATCCAGTAAACGAATTTGGACTCTAAACGTACGAAATTGAACATATAAAGAAAGCAAAAGTGATTGAAAAGATAAATAAAAATCCATACGGTTCAACAAAGAATGATATCGCATCAGTTAATTTTCACAGTCTAATGCCTTCTTTGAAAAGAGCAATAGTTTCAGTTGCGGTTATTCTATTTGAGTGTCAAAGTTCTCACGACTCGAACAGTAGTTTTAATTTCAATTTCTGTTAAAAGGCCTACTTGTCTGTTATGTTTGTGAAACCCAACGGCCGCTGTTTTTTCATTTCCGTTCTGAATGTTTAACATGTAAGCATTTAAACAGCAGCTTCTGTCAATAACTTACCAACTATTCCTAGCCGAGATGAATCAAACAGGTAAATAGACCAGCCTCACAGAGAAGCACCACATAAAGTGAACATCAATATAATTGTTGTGTGTACACCAGAAGCCATTGACTGTACAGAAGCCGAAAGAGATTTGAACAAACACAGCGTTGAATTCCTTCGCTTGTTCCCTCAAGTGGCTGGACCAGGTATGACAAAAGATGACCACGAAGCTAAACAAAATCTGTGCACGGACGCATTGAGTCCATGAAACCAAATATTATCACGCACAGCGAGACTCTTGGGAGCAAACATAGAACTATTGCTGTAAAAGAAATAAAAGATAGACAAAGCTTTGTGACCTATAACACAAAAAGTGAGCACTTGCTTTATACATTTAAACATTTACTGATACCAAATACTATGAATTGACAAAAAATCAAACCTGCTAACTTCAGATATTTTAATTTCACTGTTTTGAATCAAAAACTACCGAAGAAAGGCATTCATTAAAGTACAAGTTCAAGTACATTTAAGTAAGCCAATCGATACTGGCTTATGCCTATTAGTAAAGTACAATTAGTAAATATGATTAATAAAGTACCTACAGAAGCCACTCAGGTAGGTATGAATTTATTGGAATTTACTGCACTCACAGTGCTATATTATTATCATAAATCAAAACGACGCTTGTAATTTTTTCCATTTCTTGTTATCATTCATGTGTAGGTATATCGTAAAATGTCATTGTTTTTCATTAACAATTTTATCTCGTGTATAAATGTAGGGCACATAAACATTTGGTTTCTTCGTGACATCAACGCAATTAGTTTTCAAAAGGCTTCTTAAAGGACGCACAGAAAGGGCATTATTATATTCTTCCATGTCCAGCGCCCTAAGCGATTCGTTAGCACAATTCTGAGACAATTCCAGTTTCGCGAATTCCTATATGGGGAGCATTCACTCAATTCTCCTGACAACAATACAGTTATTGTCGTAAAATAGCCAATAGGTACGAAAATGACGGGTTGCGTTTTGTATGAAGCGAACTTTCTGACAATGAATCTTTGGATGTTTTGTTCGACGTATCCTCAGGGAGACGAGCGACGCCAACAATACCAGAAGACGTATTTATAAATATGATATGAATGGATAATAAGAGTGTCCATTGTGTGAAGATGGACAAAGAGAAGCCTTGAGTTTGCACAATTAGGAGATTAGATACTTGATTGGCAAGGACGCGGATTGGTTATGATTTTATCTGACAGCAGCCAGTTTGTTTTCTTTTGTTGTTATTATACACTTTAAAATATATTGTGATAAACTTAGAACATACCACGGGTACCAGGATTGTGTCATCGGGTCACTCGTTGACCCGTCTTCGTCCCATACCTATGACATGAAGATGCAGAATAACTTGAAATGTTTGCGAGCCTTGTCAATATTTTGCATTCCCATTAAAGGCTGACAAAAAAAGTATTTCAGTTATTTGGGCAAATTAGTGACCCAGGAATGCAATACTTTTCCTAATAAACTTGTATTAAATTCTCTATCAGCTGACCTACTCAGTTCTTTTAAAGAAGATTTCTCTACTAAACGTACGCACAACATTCCATTAATAACGAGGTAAGATATCTATAGATAGATACATCCATGCGTAACTATGGATCATTTGTTTACAATTTCAAATTAATTTTAAACCCACAGAAATTAAAACCTAAAACACAAAACAGATGAATAGACAGAAAAGGAAACAAAACGCTATTGAAGCGACATTTACCGACGTAAAATTTTTGACACCCGCCAAAAACAAAAACCAAGACAGAGGTAAGTAAACGCGGCCGCAGCGTGCCGCCATTGTGATCAAACAGAAAAGAATGGAAGATAAAAGAAGAAAAGTTAAAAAGAAAGAATAAAAAGATAAAAAGATTGTGTCGTTTCTGTTTGAACAATGCGGCGTGTCACCGGCCGCCATGTTGGAGACGTGAGGCCGGCAATTGGTGGAATCAAATTCTTGGAATAGAATTGCGTTGTTTGTTATTATATTATTGTCTTGTAAAAAGAAGTATTTCAAAACTTAATTAATTACGCTTTATATCCGATGCAAACTAGGCAACGTCCGAAAATTCTGCGTTAAGTACCTTTCTCCCTATCTTTTTGCGTGTCCAATGGTATGAATTTCAAAAATGCTTCTGAAAATCTAAAACGACTTATCCTGTTTAACATTGGACGTCAATAGTTTTATTCTGTACTTTAAAAAACCTTTGATTGTGACTGTAATCTTGATTACAGACATACATATATCACGCCTTTATCCCTTGCGGGGTAGGCAGAGCGTTAACGGCCGTAAGAATACGATTGCTATCGCCACGTCTGACTTTTTTGAGGATTTTTTTTCCAAGATTGTTTGAGAAAACATGTGTATCACTATAATGACAGCTTGTCAGCCTGTCGCCTCATATTTGTAATACACCAATACTCTCGAGTTGCTTCATCGTCTCTTACCCGCGGGAAGGATGTGAGGTGATGCTATTCTAAGTCGGCATCACACGACATAGCCGGCATCACACGGCATCTTGATTACAAGTGGTTTTTTATACGTTACCTACGTTACGTTGCGGGGTTATGGGTGTATCTCGTTTATGTGAAACGGAAGTATCGCCATCTCAACTTAACGATCAGTGTTCGATTAGATAAGAAACACAATTGCTCTGAATGTATAATTTGATTTCACAGTAGCTTTGGAGCCTAAAATAACAACTACCTTTGTACCGCGATATTGGATTCTTAGATTGCGTTCGCTCTTTTGTGACATTTTTTTTCACACTTTTTGTCAATACGTTTGAGATTTGATACGTTGACGGATCTCTTTTGTCAATGGTTTTATTTTTAGAATTTTTGACACCTGAATCTAACATCCCTTTTGGATCTGCTGATCAATTCCATCCTTTTGTTGCAGGCTTTGTTCAAGAGGATGTGAGGGATTCCTTTATCTCATTATTTTGTTAACCGATTTCATTCGTTCATATTTGCAGTCTTAAATTCTTACTTTGCTTTGACTTGATTCGGATCAGCTCTTGCATGTTTGATACGATTAACAATTTTAAAATTCTCACGAAACGTATTATCTTCATTATTGACTTACAAAAAGTCGTGACTACGCCTATTTTTCTCATGAGTACCATCATTGTTAAGTATTTAAAGTCTTACTTCTCTGCGCATGCCATAATCTTCGCAGCATGAACGGGTCAGCCCACGAGCTAGTAAGAGGCAATTACTGAAATAGTTTGACTTAAGGGTAAATTCTTTACGCCCTACATAGCTATCCCTTAAGGGTAGAAGACACCCCGCTGGTCAGGGTGTGAGGAACATTGTGATACGTTATTTGATGAATTAGAAATTAATTTATTGGTAAGTATGATGGATGGAATGTTTGCATAAGCTTTTAGTTAGGGGAATTCATAATTTCTTCAACACCACGGGAAGAATGCAGTAAAGTTAAGGATAAAAGACAAAAGTTTACTAACGTATTTTTAAATATCAATGCATACCGAATAATATTATGGTCAAAATAAAATACCTAAAGTTAGATAAAAAATAATTGCAGCAATGATTGTAAGCATTATCAATGGAAAATTAATAGATGATAGAATGATCAAAACTATGTCAAGGTATGTCATATGTCTTTACAATCTAGTAGCATTTTAAAGATTCCAAATAAACTCACAAAAAGTAAGTTAAGCTTTAAACACCCATATTACTGATCCCATGCTTATATCCAATCTACTATGTAGTTGGATACTGTGCCACCTCCCTTCCATAGCTTGTGCGTTAAGAACCCTTGACTTTGCCTTCACACTCCGGGCAATCTCAAAAAATCATCAACAGAGAGAAATTTAAAACCAGGTGTGTCACATCATGCTGAGGTTCATGAGAAACTGCAACTTGGTTTCCACCAAACTTCCCTTTCTTTCAGGTGCAGAGGCGTGGTGCGACATGCTGAGAAAGTCGTCCACATACGTCTACTCTATCGACTCATGAGAACTGCCTTGACGGTAGCCAAAAGTACGCTCAGGTACAGAGGCGTGGCAGATCATGCTGAGTGTTCCGCCTACGAGAGTAAGGGAATGTGCGGTGATTGTTTTCACACGATTACTTCGAGAATAATCGGAACTTGATTTTGTGTTGTATGTCTAAGTAGCGATAGGTATTTGGTCTATTTGGATAGGTAGATTAAATAACACTGACCTTGAGTAATAACATTATAACTCTGCGACAACGCTAATGAAGAGAAAATGTTAGCTTGAATTTTCGTTCTGTCCATTCTGTTTTGCAACATTGACATAGCGTCAAAGACCTATGAGATAGAGAAAGTTACCACGGTGTTTATAATTGTAAGAACCATAATTTCCAAACAAATTAATTGTCATTTTAATTACCAGCAAAATTACTTGAGAAAATACAATAAATATAATTTAATAACGCATAAATGTGACACATTTTATGACTTAACAGAACTAATCCTGCCACTAATGCCATTACAACGCGTCAAAAAATTCAAATTCCCATACAAAATTCACGCACGTTCACTGTCCAAGACACAAAATTATACACCCCTTACAGAAAGAAAGACATTTATGTCATAAAATTATCATAAAGCATAATTAGCCCTATTATATTGTAGTTTGCACGGTGGGCACCATTTTTATTAAAGATAGACAAAGAATAGAATGGTCCATAGGAATGAGAAAGGAGTAGGGAAATGAGATTTTGAGTCAGTGCATTAATCCACAACAGGGGCCGAAGATACAATGCATCATGTTTACATTGTAGAGAATGTATAATTAATAAAGAAATATTGCATGAGAAAACTGGTCTGGTCAAGACTCCAGTACGCGTGATCCTTGTATATATTAAAGTATGTATTATATATTCTAATTTCTGTGGGTTTCCTTGTTAGGAGAGAATGGATATGTTGATGCAGGGCACTTTTATGGCTCTTGACTGGTAGCACTTGGGATCTGATTTAGTTATGGCTGTTTAAACATTCACGATGCCGAAGTGAATGTTGTAAAATGAGCAATAAATCTATCTTACCAGTGGCTAGAAGTTTTTATGAATATGGTAGTGTAAGAAACGTCAGTTAAATGTGAATAAAAGTGGGAATACTAGAAGTGTTGTCTGACTTTGGCATATATGTAGCTGAATTCACATGGTTAGACTATTTTTCGTTATTTTTTAAATCCTTTTTTGATCTAAAGGCACCAAAAATTTTTGCCATCTCTAAGTACTGAAAAAGAAAATGTTAACTAAAAGACGCAAGATCACACGCAATCCTAATCATAAGTGTATCAAATGAAATTCCCGGGGTTTACATGAGAATTTACTGAAAGCGGTACAAAAACAGTACAACATTGGTCCATAGATCAGAATCACCTTTGCGCCATACGTCACACCTTCACGCCTGCGCAGCGCGGTCCAAACACCGCGACGAAATCCTGAGTTATGTAGCGCTGAAGTGCCATTCTGAAATCATTTATACTCTATTGTAAAGCAACAAAAATACAAGCGATAATACTAAAAGAGAAATAACGTATAATAGTACAGTAAAATAGAACTTAAAACAATTTAATTTTACTTATAAATAAATAATAACTGAAAACAAACTAGCTATAAACAAACTATATATTAAAAATTACAATTTCATTTTTTTTCAATCTATACATAAATAATAAAGCTCAAGAGGACCGAAAGTCTGTACATACAAGATATCCAAAAAAAAAATGTTTCGTGATACTTAATATTGATAACAAAACACGTTTCCGCAATTTTTAAAATTTTTGTCTGTTTGGATGTTTAGATGTTTGTATGTTTGTTTGTGGATATGCGGAAGCATCACGCGAAAACGACCGAACGGATTTTGATGCAATTTGTACCAAAATGTCAAGTTAATCACCGGCCAGGTTATAGGCTAAAAAAAACATACCCCTAAAAGGGTTGGCTGCTACACATAAAATAAGTTTGTAAATCACGTAAATTTCATAGTGCGGCGTAGTAAAAAGATGTGTATGGGCTTATTGGACCCGACATTGATTTCAAATTTCGAACTGGCCAGCACGAATTGTGTCACTTTGAATAAGCGCGCAGAAAGAAAAATAACATGAGGCCGTATTTATATTTTTAATCTATATTTTTATAACCTCAATAAATGAGTTTGTCGAATTATTACTCAATATTACGACAAGAAAAGTAAAATCTACGAATATGTCTACGACTACAAAAATACCTCTTTAATATTGGAATAATTTTAACTTTTAATAATTCAATATTTT
The DNA here is from genome assembly GCA_029255805.1 of Keiferia lycopersicella. Taxonomy (NCBI): domain Eukaryota; kingdom Metazoa; phylum Arthropoda; class Insecta; order Lepidoptera; family Gelechiidae; genus Keiferia; species Keiferia lycopersicella. The sequence goes on from JARACZ010000003.1 coordinate 19,098,405, forward strand.
TTACACTCGAAAACAAAAGTTCCGTGGTACAAGACGTGCAAGTTGCGTACCAGACGATACAATCTTTATTTATGTATCGTTTTCTTGGTGCGTAATCTACTATTTACCGCGGGAAAATTGCAATAGCTTCAAAGCAAAAGTTTGTGTGAAGGGATATCCTTATTTTTGCCGCTCCAACCATGGTTAAAATGGCTCAGCGGAAGTGGATCTGCTTATGATGTAAGTCGACCAGCGAAGTGCCACAATTTTTTGTTTTTAATTTTTCTTGCTAATTTTGTTACAGCTATTCTTTATATCTACGTTAATAGCCAATGTTGGTCTGTTACATACTGTTATTATATGTTTAGCCGACAATACCAACATTATTTTCAAGGTGCGCAAACTTTTTTCTGAAACATTAATTCGAAATATGAATAAAAATTGGACTACTCATACAAATTGACTCGATCGACTGGTACATTTTCTATGGAAGATATTCTTTTTCCATATGTTCTGTAAAATTTTCCTTACGGAAGTTGTTCAGTTTTATGAGTCATTATCATCGGTCTCAAAGCCTCATACGTCTGTGCCAGACGATCCAATCAGTGTCTCAAATAAGACTTTTCGTGGCTATAGGTATAAATCGATTTGGAAAACGCCGGATTGCCCAAAACAAGGCCACTCTCTCGGTCTCCTTGGCTGACTCCACAGGAACGACGAGTCGATACATGCGGAGCCATGTGGGCTGCAGGATAGACCTCTGTCACACGCGCCTGACAGAGACCCCGTTCCGGGTTTGAATGTAGACTCTGTTGTCCTTCTCCAGGGCCGGTCTGGGTCGGGTTTCTCCCTCGGCTGATTCTTACGACGCGACCCTCCACGGGAAAAGAGGAGTTTTTCTACTCTGCCGGCAGCATACGGTCTTAATTAAATAGCCTTAGGTACTTAATTAAATGTAACCCTAGCCGCGGCTCCGCCCGTATAGAAATCGGTCATCCCGTGGCATCGCACAGGAACTTTTTTTACGATAAAAACTTTCCTATGTGTTAGTACAAGTTACCCCTTTTATGTCTGTGCCCATACATACATACATATATCACGCCTTTATCCCTTGCGGGGTAGGCAGAGCGTTAACGGCCGTAAGAATACGGTTGCTATCGCCACGTCTGACATTTTTGAGGATTGTTTTCCAAGGTTGTTCAAGAAAACATGCGTATCACTATAGTGACAGGTTGTCAGCCTGTGGCCTAAAAATTGTAATACCAATACCCTCGAGTCCCTTAGTCGCCTCTCACGACACCCGCGTGAAGGATGTGGGGTAATGCTTTTCTAAGCCGGCATCACGCATCATCTGTGCCCAATTTCATTAAAATCAGTTCAGCAATTTTTGCGTGAAGAAGTAACAAACAAACAAATCTTTTGTATTAATATATTAGTAGGAAGTAGGATAGGACAGGATTTGTAGTAGGATTACTTGGTTTTTAATAAGCTTATGTTTTATTTATTCACACTCATGAAAGAAATGTGGCATCAGTCTACTTCACGGAATTGATACCTTTGGAAGTAAACGCACGGTTTTAAAAAATCTGCTAAAATGAACTGGAAAGCGAGGATTTGGAACAGGGAGTGACTAATCTGTAACCTGATTCAGCAAATTCAACCTACAGGATTCAAAAATACCAAACATATATAAAAGAACCACATTTTTGCATGTGGAAATTGTAAATTTAGGATTTTTAACAGTTTTTTAAATTACATATAAAGTGTAAAAAAATTAGCTGCAAATATTTTAAGGGGTGAATCAGCCCATGAATCTGAACAACTTTCCCCAAGGAATACATAGGTCGAAATATGAAAAAAACATTTGTGCCTCCCATACAGTTGACTTGCTCGGCTGCTACATTTTGTATGGGAGGTCCAAAAATTTTTTCCATATTTCGACCTATGTTGCTTGGGGAAAGTTGTTCAGTTTCATGGACTGATTCACCCATTTCAATATTTGCAGCTAATATTTTTACACACTGTATAGTCGGCGAAACCAAATTTTTGGGTACCTATCTACCAACAATTTAATATAAGCTTATAATATATTATTTTATGGTTCTTAGCGTCTATAGGGGAGTCCTATGTTTATCAGTGAGCTTCCTTTATATAGCTGATATGATGGATGATATATGGCGAAACGAAGTTCGCGGGCACCAGCTAGTTTGTACTAAATCACCAGATAAGACAACAAGTCAAAAACGTTGTTGAGTATTAGCCTGACGTGACTCGTGGGCTGCTTAGGTACCTAATACAAAACTTTTGGAAATTTATTAAGAGAACCGAACAAAAACCGTGTGCCGCAAGTAGGATTCAAACCTGAAACTTTCGCTATTAGTACTATTGGTGCCTTTATCATCCAGATCACTGCGCTGAAAATTTCACTTTCAAAATTTCACTATTGTCGCCGTTTCAGAATAAGTCTTCAGCGTTTTATACCAGCACAAAGGACAATCAATAACAATTTCAAGACTTCCAATTGATTTGTGTGGAGAATCTCAAAGCATTCGCGAGGTGACGTTGACAACGGCAATATTGAAAGAGTTAGGATTTTACACACTTATAAAGGATTTCAACAATTTACAGCCGAGACAAGAATGCATTGAAAAGGAATTCGTGCTTTTATCAAAAGTCATTGCTTGGATTGTAGGTTGTACTTAACAAAATTCTTGATTTGAAAAATACGTAAAAAATGGTACCTTTAAGTACACAGATGAAATTCGAATATTTTCAGTGTTTTTGTTTTTGTGCCAATAAAATTTAAGCACGAAACAGCAAATGGTGGTGAAACTGGATTACTTTCGTATGAAATTAATAAGAACTTTTAAAAAATCGTTGCCCGATCCTCAAATTTCAACATAGCTTAAAATCAAACAATAGTGTCCACAAGGTGTCAAGTTAGCGTTTTGTTGAGTCAACGCTTCTTTCAACTCTATAATCTAGAACGCAATGACATTCTTCATTTTAATATACATGCGTCTTTACAAAATGAAATTAAATCCTATTTCATGAAGTATAATCTTATAAAGCGGAATCTATGAGGACGACTTTGTCGTCTCATTACTGATACTATATGTGGTATAATAATTTTCATCGTTCAGTAATTATTGTTTTTATTTTGAAATAGGGGAAAAAGGAAAGTCTGTTCTATGTCTATTTAAATTCTAAATTATGAACTTTGTAAAAGCATCTTTTACGAAAAAAAAATCCACTGAACGGTTTGGCACACAAGGCACACAAAAACAAATTTTACCAATTTTTAATTCTCAAAACGTCATTCTTTCAAGATTTTCTTTTTGTAACATTTTTACTACCAGTATGGACATTATAAACACCCCCGTAGCGGGTATAGCACCCCAGGTGCCTCACTAAATCAGGATTAGCCGCTCCGGGCAACGAGTCTCATTTGCGCGTTATTTATAAACTAAATCCGCGCGTCGAGCCGAGGTCGCCGCGATCGGAAAAACGACGATAGTTATGGAATTTTTATCATTTTTATGGAAGAATGATCCTTTACCTTGTTTATGTGTTTGAAATTAAGGAAAAGCAATGCAGTGAAAATAATGCTAGACAAGAGTATAGAAAGAAAAAACGAAGTATAAAAAAAATTGCGTTGCAAGTCTAAAGGTACCTAATAAACTTGAATTACAAGGTTAGAAGACACGGAAAAACCTAATAATAATATAGCTGAAATTAAGTAGTAATAATAATTTGCAAAAAAGTTTAACACAAAAGTATGACAGTATAGTACTCTCCGATAATTTTTAACAACTAGCACAACGATACCTTCTATTTAACTGAGTACATAATCAAAAATTCTTGTAGAAGGCGGTTGATAAATTCTGACACCAGGGTTCATTGGGTCGTTGGACGACTCGATGTCACACACGAAGAGAGAGAGGATCAACGTTGTTGCTTGGGTGGTTACGATAACAATTTTTACTCCTAAGTTTCCTAAGTATATAAATCCGTTGGCGTGAAAACGTGACAAAATCAGCTTTCTTTTTTTTTTGTTTTTAGTTTGTTACAACACCTTCGCCTTTTGTTCAGTTTTAACACTCAAAATAACTTACTCGTGAGTTCTTTGTACAAACTAGATTGAGTTTCTTGTTCATACTTATTTCCCTTTTGGCACTAACTTCCTGGCATTATCCTGTATGAATACATCTGTGTTAAAACCGATCACGAATGGGAAAAATTAAAGGGCTGAAATGTAAAGACCCTTAGGCAAAAATTTGCTGAACAATAAACACATATGGTGCAACAATTTCGAACAAAAAGAAGGTATTGTTTATTATGTATGTTGCAAATTACTGGTAAGTAAGCTATTGTCTGTGTTGGGTCCGTGTTACTACATATTGGACTAAGTTGTAATCGAAGCGCTGGTCTTGTAACTACAAAAAAATAAGTGGATGATTGCTGAAGCGATTGACAGATTATATTGCCGTGTGATGCCGGCTTAGAATAGCATCACCCCACATCCTTCCCGCGGGTGTCGTAAGAGGCGACTAAGGGACTCGAGAGTGTTGGTGTATTACAGTTTAAAAAGCTAAAAGATACTTGAGTAGGCACACAACACTTACTGCAAAATGCACACACTGTTCTGGGTATTATTTCTTTTTTATTAATTCTTTTTTTTTCTATGTATCGGGAGTTTATTTTTACACTACCCGATTACAAACATTTATTTTCTGCTCGGTTTTGTTTCCCGCTTTAACTCGCGGGCGACGGCTGAAAACCAGTGTTGCCTCCTGGCTAAATACACTGAGCTTTAGCCCTTTCACATCACTGCAGCACACATGTTTGTGTGGGATGAACTAAAATGTATTTTAATTTTATAATTTTATATTTCCTTACAAATGTTAAATGTGTGTGATGCAGGAATATGAATAAAGCATTTATCTATCTATCTATCTATTACAAGTTTTAGGCGACAGGCTGACAACCTGTCACTATAGTGATACACGTTTTCTGAAACAACCTTAGAAAACAATCCTCTAAAATGTCAGACGTGGCGATAGTGGCCGTATTATTACGGCCGTTAACGCTCTGCCTACCCCGCAAGGGTTAAAGGCGTGTTATATGTATGAAAGCACTTTTGAAAAGATTACATCACAAAAGTAAAATTCATTATAATAATAGGCGAAAATTGTAAAAATCATCACTAATTCACTAATGACCTCACATGCTTTTGCGACTTGCCGCAATTTTACCTAAAGTCTTAAATATTTTGGAAAATGTGAACAACCCACAGCTTATAGATTGGACCATAATACAACAACGATACCCTGAAGCAGTACACATGGCATATTTAAACGAATAATGCTTTTCATATAACAATATGAAGATAATGCGTTTGCTATCAATAAATGAATAGTTTTTATGCACGATACTTTTAACAAAACTGTAAAATAAGCAACCTGGCGTGAAAAGAGAAAAACAGTAATTGTTGCTCAGAAAGAAAACATAGGTCTTTACCAGTATTGCCTCTGGGGAATGAGAAAATAATGCTCATTCGCAGACTACAATCATAAAGTCTTGTTTTTGATTTGTAATGGACGTAAGTAGACGACAAGCAGCAATAAGCCAAAATACCGGATGTTTCTTGTAAGATAATATTTTCAGATTCTGTATATAAGCACTTATTACTTAGGAAAAACTTATTTAGGTTCAAATGCTACGCTTGCATTTTTTTAAATTAATCATTCTCCTTGTTTTTATCCCGTTCTCTGTCGGGGTCAGCTACCTAGCTTAGAGAATTTTGACGTGGAACCAAGTTTTTACACAGAGCGACTGCCATCTGACCTCTGCAACCCGAAGGCTAACATGATCCGAATCCTAGGTTAAGTCACTTTCAATAATCACCTGAATTCAACTTTTTTTGGATGTGAGTTTCATCACAATGTTTTTACTTCATCGTAGGAGCAGTCAGTAAATGTACGTGAGTAAAAACACACTGGTACATGGCAGGCGGGGATTAAACTCGGATCTCACGGTTGTAAGAACGGTGTCCTAACCACTTGGCCACCGACGCTCTTACATTTTCTTTACATTGCGATTCATTAATTTCACAATGTATTACAATGATAAGTTATATAAAAAACTGCATTTTACCGATAATTTCAGCTATATTGCCTGCTTTTGTTCCTCGTCCAAGAATTCCTCATTGTCCAGCTAATGTCCGTGTGGCTTGCGCATTGGCTGATTTGCGATGCGTCTGCGCACCGTGCGGCGGACGAATCGCCGCACCACTCGACTGCACCCATTGTGGTGTGACAAGTAGTTTCGGAAAATATACCACCCTGTTGGTGGTACTAATTTGTACAGGGATGCAATGAGGTGGCTGCAAAAATTTTATTTGGTGAATTTTTATTGAACTCTAACTTGATGTGAATTTCTCTGATTATTTTATGAACAAAGCAGAAAAGCATTTTAAATCCTGCTTCTAAACATCTTTATCAATATTTCCATCGCTGTCAAGTGTTTTGTTGCTAATTTTCAGTCATAAGAATCTAACATAGTAGATTATAAAAAAAAAACGATGACTTACTTACATATACACATATCACGCTGTCGCCACGTCTGACAAATACTGAGTGTACTTTTAGATGATTTGTGTATCACTGTAGTGACAGGTTATCAACCGATCGCCTAAAGTCGTAAGCGTAATACACATGAAACCCTTGAGACTCTTATTTTCCTCTTATAACACTCGCGGGACGAAATGGGGTAATGCTGTTCTAAGCCAGCATCACACGACATAACATTAGAAATCTTGCTCCGCCCCTGGGCAACAAGGTGCAACCCGTTGCAAAAACCGGCTAAAATTGTCCAAAAACGCTCGCATTCAGACACGATCGGCGCATTGTCCTCGCACACCCGCCACAATGACCGAAAATGCCCATCCTTAGCTACTTTTATTTGCAACAATAGTACTTTGCTAACACACAATAAACTTCACTAAAATCAATACGATTTATCACATCTCTCAAAGTTATCAAAATAAAAATTTTGTCTTCAGGAACGTAAAATTCAAAATAGCAAAAATGCGCTAAGTGCAGTTACGCTGTTGTTGATTTGGAGGGTAGAAATGGCATCTCGCATGTTTGCCATAGTGTCATTGTTACCTATACGCATTGTGTGTATTGTTCACCATTGTTGGTCAAAATCAATGTGAAACATTTTAATATTATGAAATTATTGATGTCTTCCGTAACTTGTCTAGGACACGAATGGTATTGACTGGACAATAATCGCCATATTGGATTTAGTCTCTATTTTACATAGGTATTTACACTTTGTAATAGTTGTCCTTTATATTCAAGCCGTATGATGCCGGCTTAGAATAGCATCACCCCATATCCTTCCCGCGGGTGTCGTAAGAGGCGACTAAGGGACACGAGGGTATTGGTGTATTACAATTTTTAGGCGACAGGCTGACAACCTGTCACTATAGTGATACACATGTTTTCTGAAACAACCTGGGAAAACAATCCTTAAAAATCTCAGACGTGGCGATAGTGACCGTACTTTTACGGCCGTTAACGCTCTGCCTACCCCGCAAGGGATTATGGCGTGATATATGTATGTATGTTTATATTCAAAATCAACACAACCACGCCCCATCCGCACAAAATACCGGGTGTAAGGGACAGCTCCGAATACTGATAGGCTGAATTGAAAGTGAACAACTTTTCCCTAGGAACATATGTCAGGAAACGAAAAAAAATTTCGTCCGATACAAAATCGCGATCAGCTGACTGCATTTACTATGGGAAACCAAAATATTTTTGACGTTTTCTGACTTATTTTTCTAGGGCAAAGTTGTCCAGTTTCATGGGTTGAATGCACCCCGTCAGTATCGGAGGGCTGTCAACACACCCTGTATACATATATCTAGCTAGTGCTTAGAATAATTTTATATATTTGTCGAAAATTAGGGTTCATTAGGTAGTGAGACGAGTCAGTGTCCCAAACAAATACAATAAAAATTTATGACCAATGTTATTAATTTAATATTGTTAAAAGATACATACACACACATACACAGATCATGCCTATATCCCTTTCGGGATAGGCAGAGCGTCAATGGCCGTAAAAAATTTGGTCGCTATCGCCACGTCTAACAAAGGCCTTGAAGGCCCTTTCAGATGATTGGTTTATTACTATAGTTTCCTAGAAAGATAATAAGGTATTTATGACTATTAACAGATACTTGTTTTACCTTTGCCAAACCGCCAGCAACTCTACATCATCTGTTGTTCCACCTACGCCGAAATAAAATTTATTGGAATTCGAAACTGTCTCCACATGCCTCACATAATAGGATTCTAAACAAATAGCGAAAACTTTAACGCGGCACGTTGCATCCGGTACCATACAAAGTTCCATACAACCCATACAATATTGGTTTCATAATGCTTTTGTCCTACATTCGACAATCATTCAATTCAGTGTGATACGTATTCGCACTTTTAATTTTATAAGAATCCCTGTTGTGTCACTTTTGCACAAGAATTTCAGACTTGATTTCTCCTGAATGAGATTGTTAAATTCTCTGGAGCGGAAGGGTATGCTCAATGAATGAGTGGTCTTCACATATTTTCGTGATAACTATGTATTGGTGCACACTTGACGCACGGCGAAAATATCGCAGCGGTCTGTCAGATCCATAGAAGTGTCAATCCCCACACTATAACCGCTCAACCGCTTGCAACGCAGCGCTACCGCAGTGTCGTCCGTCGAGTGGGGTTTTAATATGGGGAGTGGCGTTTCTAGTATGGGTCTGACAGACCACTAAGATATTTTAGCGCTCCGTCGTGCTTTAAGTGTACCATCCTCCCCATCCGCCTATCTCACACGAAGATGACAGATATTCATGACACGAATAATAAACAATTTTATTCAAATATCTACGGTACAGATAATACACAATAATGTACTTTTTCGCCACAGTTAATACGTGCTCTCTAGCATATTGTTATTGACAACTAATTCAAAGAAACACGCATACTCAAAATGAACAAACCCTGTGAAAAGTACCGCTAGAATCTAAACATTGTTGATATTCCACCAAAATGGCTCCTGTTCTTTATCGTCTCACATTCATTGACAAATATTTACAAAAGCAGTATTATCTAGCTTAAGTTTTGAGGAATCGCCGCCTCTGTCCAATCCTGAATGAAGAAAGCCTTCATTCATGTTTGTTTCCTGAAGAAAGTTCCTTTGCAGCCTCTAATCCAGTTATTGTCATGGACTTTTCTTGGTTCATTCATAAATTGTGTTTTATTATTAGCAGTACCTACAGTAAAATGTATGTTACCTATATTGGCTACTCGAATTTGTTCCTCGAAAACTACTCTCAAATAAATTACATGATTATCATTAGGACCTTTGGATTGTAGTTTTTTGTGCATTTACTGCATCACTTTGTAGAAAGTTACCTACAGATAGAGCACTGACCACAAAAATACCTAGCTTATGGAGTTCAGTGGGATAGACTTCTATTGGGTTCGTCTGGTGTCTTCGCAAACCAAGCTCTGATACTTTTTAAAGTTGAGGTAGGGTAAACGTTGCGTCACGCGGTTTATAAGCGCGGTAGATCTGTGAATGCACTTAATTTTACTTTAAGAGGTACAGAAGTGAGTGAATCACGTGCAAGAGTCCGCGCGATAAACACTCGCGACGCAGTTTTCGTCCTTACTTTTTTATAGTAATTTAATGTAAAATCGACTTCGATAAAGCTCAGTCAAATCAATAAACAGCAATCTTACTTACTAAAGCAAAAGTATCAGGACGGTGCTTCGGCATCTCAAAGACGTAACTGTTCATACAATCAACAAAACCCCGCATGCTAATACAGCCTAAGTCGTTTTCACACAACAATACAAAGTTTACTCTCCACTTAACAAAGAAATAGGTTTGCAGGATGTTAATGAAATAGATAATGGTAGAAAGATAAATATAAAGAATGTAGAAAGAAAGAAAGACGTGATAGAAAGACGGGGGGATTATCCGGTGCCCGGCAGTCTGGTGTAAGAGAGTATGAATGAGGCGGTTTCTGCTTTAGCTACTGAAAGGCTTCCGGACTTATTACATTAAATTTGTGCATGCATAGAAAGTGAGCTAAAAATACTTTATTGGTGGAAAAGCCTTTGAATATGTGTAGGTACTTTTCAGAAACACAAAAACGGAGTTGGAAAATATTTTCATTATTTCTTTTGGTAAATACAGTAGATTTATACACAGTGGATCATAAGTAGCATACCATTTTATTTCAGTTGTTTACAATGTGACAAAGTGTCCATGCAACAGATTAGACATTATATAAAATCGGCCAGCATTCTGCTATAAAACCTCAAATAATTTCAACCTATGTTTTATAGAGAAACTTGTTCAATGTTAGATTTTATTTTTTACATAGATATATTGTTCCTGAATGACGAGATCGACTTTTAAGGACAAAAGTACAATATACTTTATTGTACCATGAAGAAACGTTTGGGAGATTTTATAAAGTTTGATCTAAATATTAACAAGTATCGTAAACAACATCAAGCAAAAAGATGAAATTATTTCAATCCCTTCAATTTAATTTCAATTTTCAAACTCATCTACCAACAATAGCATTTCATAACAATGCCAATTCGCTCGCTACTGAAGATTTGGAAGAAAGTAATGAGAAAATAGTATGGTGAAGCGCAAATTTCATGGTAGCTTGCGACTGAGTCCAGCCGAAATATTTCTCAGAAGAACTCCTATTGTCATTGTAACTCATTGATGCTTTTTTCGAAGGCCCCGCTCCACCCCACAAGCCATTGTTACCAGCGAAGGCGGCGGATATAAATTTCCCTATACCTTTTTTCTTCTTTCAACAATGAAGTGTCATTGTCCGTGTTTGTATTTTAATATCGCCGAACACACGACTAAATCGGAATAGATAAATAACGCGCTCAGAGTATTTTTTTGGTGATTTGTTAGGAATGAATGGTCGGTTCCAGAGAGTCTGCCTATATTTGGCCAGATATTAATGGCGGTGAAGGATGTGCCCCATTCACCTTCACACACATTTATAAACGCATTCTTTTCAGTTGACATATTCATCATATTAGGTTCTATTCTAAGAGTGGCTGGAGGGTCATTTGAAATTGTAAGCTTGGCTTTTGTAATTGAGTTAGCAGAACAGAACAATTTTACAAAGACAATAAATTACTTTGCGGCGGCCAAGATAGCCTTATTTTCTGCACCTCAATAACCACAACGTACGATTATTTCACAACATATGGAATAGAAATAGAAATGTAAGTAATTTAACGTTTCCCATTTAAATAACCATCGCAAACTTAAGCCAGTTTCCAGTTTTAAAACCAACAATATTTTACCTCAAGGGCAAAGGCGTATCTATTGATCAATGTCTAATCACCCTTTCCGAAGGCGTCAGACCATGACGGATCCTAAGCAAAGCCCGGAGCCAAGATTAGGAAACCAGATTTTAAAATGTCCTGCATTTCACATGCATGAGCTTTCCTACTCTGTTGTATCGGATATGAGAAGGACGAAAGATGTTTTAGGGTCCAAACAGGTTACGGTTGATGTCACTGGACAAGTTCTGGTGAACGTGGGTGCTTGTTATACAATGGTAATTGTTATTACTAGCTAAGGAAGGACGGGGTCCAGTCTGACTGAGCAAGCAACGAATACTTTTCACGATTGTGTGATTGGGATTGAACTGAACTTAAAGATGATAACGCAAAGGTCTCGGGTTCTATATACAAAGTAATACTTTGATGATCAATCTTAAAAGTTCTTCTTCTCCTTGTTGGAACTTTTTCGTAAGTGGATTGCTAAAAGTGTGAAGCAATTGCGATTAATTACAATTTAGTTCGTTAGCTACTGACCAATCTGGGAAACGAATAGGATTGAATTTGAATGTACGTCTAATAGTATTCCATTTGAAAGCTTTTTTCCATACATTCAAACTGGACACGTTGCCCATAACACCGGGAAATGTGTTGAAGTGCCCTTTAGCATTGAGGGGCCCAGTTTCCTCCAAAATGCTCCATGGTTTCCATAGATCAAAAGCTTTGGCAAGCCACTTGGCATCAAAACGCCACTGACATCAGCTTTGATATGAATGATATTCAATTGGATTACTACTCCACGATGGAGCCTGTTTTGATAAAGTTATTGACTTTGTACCATTTATGTACGTGCAGTTTGATTTCTTGGTAATTTTCCGGAAAATTATTAAATAACCCCAAGTTTTATGCTATTTTTTGTGATGTGAAAAAAGTACGTGCTTATTAGACAAACTAATTAGAATGAATTCTTTTAAGATTTGTTTTAAAATTCAATTAAAAATGGTATTAAAAGGAAGGATAAATATTGTACTATTTTTTGTCAACGAAATCTGAAGTTTTCCACCTACTAGACGAGTTGAGGATTTTTCACAATCAATTTTATTTTTTTGTCATTCTTGTTAAAGTTAAGAACATTGGGTACCTACCTTAATCCGTCACCAAAAAACAACTTTTTTGTTTCATCTTGATAGTTTAACTGGACGGCTCTGTGTCCTTAACGAAAGGAGAAACAGTTTAATCTGTCATTTTACTCGGATGACTTCTTCCAGCAATCAACTTATATCTAGACTACAGTTTTTAAAAAACTTTGTTAAAATTAGCCATAACAGTACCTACAAAACATCATCGAAATTAATGTACCTAATTTGGATCATTCCTAGCATTGCTTATAAAAAATAATCGTTGGGAACAATTTCAAAAAGCCATAGCTGGTGCCTTTCTGTCTGCCGTAGCAGACACGCCGGCACCTACCTGGCCAATCCCTCTTTTCTCTCATTTTTATTACGACCACATCTTCACGTAAGAAAGAGATATCCGAATCTCGTTCCTTCCTTTTGAATGAAACGGTGAAAAAACATGGCGTGCATACAATTTTGTTTGTTCTAGCCGCCCGCACTGACCCACGTCATTATAAAGCGTTATCTTCGATGAGGGTTATATTTTAGATGCTTTTTTCATTTTATAAAGTGTGAGGAATGATATTTCTTGAATACAGCCAGCATTAAACAGTGCAGTATAAGTGTCATGTGAAGATGGTTTTATGGGGGTACTAAAAGTCTGATTAGTAACACCTTTGTTTTTTTTTCTGTTTCAGCTTTACTCGGAAAGGAATGTAATAAATGAATGAGATTTATCCGTTCCTTCGTTTGATTGTTTAATGACTTCTATTCACACAACGGACTTTATTGTTCAATCGGGATTTACGTTTCTTATAAGATTACTCGCACTTATTACTCACGTACGATAATTGTCAATTAGATCAAAATATTACATTTTTTTTTATAATTTACTGTTGCTTTGACTAAAGTTAACTTCAGCTGCATATTCGTCTTTACATGAATGTTTTGCCATCATTAAGGTTTTATTTTTTTTTATTTAAGTCTAAATGTGATTTCAATTTATAATGTCATCCTTCCAATGTGGACACTGTACGTTCAGAGTTTCGATTTCTGCATTCTGGATATCTAAGTAGTACCTACCAACTAGGTACATCTGTCGACTGGATCTTTTGCGAAGTTTAACTGCGAAAACCACTGACTGCACTTTCACTTTAAACGACTAGGACACTTACATACACAAATTATCCCTCTCAGGGTAAGCAGAGCGTTAACGATCGTAAAATTACAGTCGTTGTCGCCACGGCTGCCAAGTTTTGAGGACCCTTTCATATGATTTGTGTATCACTGTAGTGAAAGGTTTTCAGCCGGTCGTACTGGACACCTTGACGATAATTATTAAAAAACATCTCCAAATCCTCCATATACTGTAGCTGCGCCCGCGCAAGATATCGGTCGGTTTTTATTAAAGTTTTATTAATGCACAGATATACTGCGGCATTTTATTTATATTTTTATGTCGGTTGACTCCCGAAAGCCGGCATGAGAGAATCAGGATCTATTCGCGGTGACTTTTCAATTTTTATGTTTTTCTTTTGTGCCTAAGTGGGCTTTTATAAGTAGGTATGTGGGTTGAGTATTTGGTGATTGCTTGTGCTGGGTGTTGGGGATATTTGGTTTTGATTTCATGAATCCGACTATAGTCTAGGAAATATAATTCGAGACGATGAATGTTTTCTCTAAACGATTGTTTCTTCTGTTCTATTGTGCTCAAATAAAGAAATCGTTTACCGAATCGGCTCAAATTATATTTCTCAGACTATACGTAATGGCCGTACAGACGCTAAGCGTTGAAATAGGCATAGACCTAATATTGATACCTACAAAATCACCAAATATTAATTAATACTCAATAAAATAATAAGACACCTCCATAGGTATCTTTAGATTTGTGTCAGCAGTGCAAATAACTTTGACTTTATTAAATTTCATGAAATCAATATATTGTGTTCCAAGTGAATTTAGGAGCTAAAAGAAAAAAAACTTACTTAAATGTTAGAAAGTTACTTAAATTATCTTTGATGTTTCGACATTAAGATACAATAAATAACTCAACATTACGTTACAAACTTGAAAAGAAAATTAATACAACGTTACTATAACTCCCTTCTATTGGCAACAAAGAAAGAATAGACTTATGACCTAGCAAAACATAGACCAGTCTCTGATTTATCTATTCAAAACCGGGCGACCCTTGTCCACTACTGGTGCATTTACCCCACCTGCCAAATCACCGTTAAGCTTTCAAACCACAGTTCCCATAAAATAAGATTTAAAACGTACCCCATAAATATAAAGTTTACCTTATTATTTATAGTTATCACATTGTAAGGAACGATTTGATTAGGCACGGTTTTAGAACCCGCCTCTTCTGTCATTGTAAGTTCTATTGTAAGAGGGAGTAATGCGTAATTATATTTGTCGTATACTTTTGGTAAGTAAAACCTTCAGAGATTTTATGTGTTTACGGTAATTTTCGATAATTTATTGGTAATGATTTTTCAGGTATGGTGCTGGGACAACATAACGCCATTTCCACTTTCGCGAAAGTATTGATATAAGTACACTTCTATAGTAGGTATAAATGGGATTTCAACTGTTTGAATATGACATCTAAAAGCTAGTGCGCAAGTTGTCATATCCGAAACACGTAAAATTCAATAAATAATACAATTAAAAAAAATACAATAAATTGTTTAACTCAAAGGAACTTCTTTCATTCAATCAAACAAATTATGTGATATATAGGATACATTTTATTAGTAACTTTTGTTGCCATACATTTTATAGGAGCTTAAATTGTTCCAAATAATTTCACATCGATATGAAATCAAATGATAGATAAATAAAGACCTCAAAAGCAGCATATTGGCAATAGATTCCAAACCATTAATCTAATTTGACATAAAAGTACGCCTACTTTGCCCCCTAATGCTATACTTATTGCAAGTTGACTGGTGAATGTCTAACCCTTTCCATGAGCTTACAAGAGCTCAAACCTTATTTTATTATTTCTAACCATTAAATGAGTCACAGAAAAACTATTTATGATATTCAAAATTCGTAACTTCAAATGTTTTTTTTTTTGTAGATTACAAAACGACTTGTCATCCAGATACTCAAGAGATAAATTCCTAGCAGATGGGCAAAAAGAGTCCGAACGATGCTATTCAAAATCAAACTCACGCCGTTATAAATGTGAAACAATATAATCAATATTTTTGACTTAACTCTGTAGAGCCGGCTTAGAATAGCATTATCCTCATTCTACCCGCGGGTGCCGTAAAAACTGACTGAAGAAATGGGCAGCAGCTTTTTTTCTGTGAAAGCAACATGTTTCAATGCATGCGCTAATCCGCTTGCCAAGCGTGGTGAGTATGGCAATTACTTCTCAAAAGTGGGAGGGGGCCTAAATCCAGTAGTAGACTGTTGTGGCTGTTAAGATTTGACTTCGTAATTCATTTATTCAAAGTAAAAGCTACTAGGTATAGAAGTTCTTACTAAGTTGTAAAAAATATCGGCGACCTGCTCGATAATCCTCATTCCGTACCTATCTTGGGATGACTCTTCCAAAGATATAAAGGAGTTCAAAGAATAACGCAAAATTAAAAATAGTCAGAATAGACATGACAATCGCGTTGGTATAGAAGATCCGTCACCACTATCTCAAGATAATAAAAAAACAGAAAAAAATAAAGCAGAAAATCGTTCAATCGTTTCAAATTTGCAGCTCTTGTCTTTTCACTGCGCTCCCCAATCGAACCAATATTAAATTTAAATCCCTTTTTAAATACAATTGAATGATATTTATTGCGTTTTTTTTTCATGCAATTCGATTCATGAGTTTGCCGTGTAATGCTCCAGATATTTCGACAATGGATTGTAAAAAATGTAAGGATTCTCTGAGGGTGCGTGATGGGTAACTTGAGGTCATACCGAATCACACCCCTGTACTTCCTGTTTTCTTATACTAGGGCTGTCAAAAGTTCTTCGTGAATCCAAAATGAATTTATATTTTTTTTTGTGCGTATTAAATATTATCCTGTAAAAACAATAGCAGAAGTACAGAAGAAGAAGAAAAAAATGAGGTAAAAATCAAGGATGGCGTTGTTTCGTGTGAATACTTATAAAACGACATCTTCGCATTGCACTTGCCAGTTCATTAACCAACCGTAACTACGGCAACCGTACCAAAATTGAGGAAGTTCATGTCCAGCAGTAGCCTATTAGAGCTATTGTTGATGATGAAGGGAATGACTTGGATGAACTTAATCTACGTGCATTAATTGAAATACGTATTTTTTAAATAAGTTTATTTATGACGACAACCAGTGAATTTGTTTTTGCCAACCCTACTAAAACTGTGCAAGTACAAAGGGCTGTCACAACGACAGGTCAGACAGAGCGCATGGGTTCCTTCTTCCGTGAGAAGAACGCGCGTATACGCGTTCACCACGCGCATACACGTCGGACAGCTGACATGAAACCGTCGACAGCGGATCAATGATTTGTTTTCAAATCTATAGATCGATAGAAAAGGAGTTTTGTTCCTAAAGAAATTGCAAGTCTTATTGTTATTATTGTGCGTGTAGAAAATGCTTTCTAAGCCAAGTAAGCATTGGATAACAATGTTCATGTCATCAACTTAATTCGGATTATTTCTTACGTGATAGTAATAATTTCTTCTGAGGTTTTTTCATCTACAAGAGCACAGCCAAATTTTGTGAGGTTGATCTCTCTTTTCGTGAGGGACACCAAGTCGTTCAACGAGGTTGATAGTGAGTCGTATTTTAAAGACTTCCGTTACTAACTAGGTCATGTAAATACCTAAAATTCGCACGTGAATTCATATGATCATCCTGATATACGCTTTTTCTTGTCGCACCTAGTACCAAAGAATACTAACTTTAGCTACTCGCTCTAGTACTCTGATCAAGGAGGCGAATAATTCAGAATAATCATAAAGTTGTGTTGGTAGCATCAACTCCAGTCAATCACCAAGTTCTTTTTTATAAACAGATATTATCCAACTATCTAGACATTGTGATACAATATTGTTTTGTGACGTTTTTACTAAAAAAAAATCATAAATTTTGCGTAAAACTCGCTGTATCGGCGAAAGCCCACAATGACCACAACAACAGTATTCTCAAAACCAATCCGCTGGCCAGGCTGGCTAACAAAGCGTGGATTACCGATCTTTTGACACGAAACAATGACCGATTAGCGGCTGGTCACGGCCGTGACCGCCGACTAGCCGGCGGTTGACTGCTGGTTAGGGAAAACTCGGTTTTACGCCCCGTTTGTTGTGCTTGGTGATTTTTGTGGCTCGCTCAAAGAGCATAGGTACTTAGGTACCAATCCCAAAAATGTATCCCAGTTTGGTTAGAACTGTGCAGTATGAACTTTCAGGTTGTTATGTGTCAGACACACACACACACTCACACACAAATCACGCCTGTATCCCTGGTGGGGTAGGTAAACAACAGTAAAATTACGGTCGTTATCGCCACGTCTGATAATTTTTTAAGGATTGTTTCAGATAAGCCATGTATCGTTATAGTGACTGGTTGTCAGCCTGTCGCCTAAAAGTGCAATACACATGAAACCCTCAAATCCCTTCTTCTTTTCGTGTGGGATACCAAGTCGTTCAACGACCCGATGAACCCTAGTGTCAGAATTTTTCAACCGCCTTCTACAAGTAGCAGGCTTCTGACATGGTTGTGTAACGACCGCCGCCTAAGTGATCATAGACAGCAACCGGGACCTACGGCTTAACGTGCTATCCGAAACACGGAACCATCTTACTTACGGACAATCGGGTGGTTCAGCCCGCAATGTCCTAACCAGACTGGGAACAAATTCACAAAGTGATAAATATCAACTTTGTGAGTGACCCACCGAGAATCGAACCCGGGACCGTCTGCGTCAAAGGCAGTCGCACTATCACTGCGCCACATCGGTCGTCAAATCCCTAAGTCGGCGTCTCTGACATCCATGGGAAAGATATAACAGATGACATATTAAGCCGTTGTCGGTATCTGTTGCTAATAATATAGGCACACTTTGACCTATAATAAGTAGTAGCAAACAATACTAACTATATAGCTACCTGCATGGTAGGAAATCGCTTTCCAACATGTATGAATGATCTGTAGTTCTACCTTCAAAAACCTTCGTAATAGTGTTCCCAGCCTCGTGTCATATTTGAATGACCAGTTACCACCACACGAGCGTGAAGTATCGTCAAAGGAGTAAATTAGGTCTTCCGGATTATTTGGTGACAAAAATATTTATCTTGACCATCTAAGGGTGCTTGAGCTTCGGCTTTTCTCTTTACACCTTGCTTCCCATACACTTTCTTCAGCGGCATGAATGGCCACACTCCCGTTCTTAACACTATTGTGTCACTTCCAGTCAACCAAACTCCAGCTTCCGTTGGCATAGAAACTCTAATCGGCACCACAATGACACTTCTCGTTACACCTTGAGGCTTAAGCCGAAAGAGATTCGAATTTCAAAACTCGAACTCTTCTTCGTTGACCAAAGTTCCCATTTCAAAACGTAAGATTTCGTTTGAGAAATGTATTCTAAATTCGAAATCTCAAAGAGCATTCTCGGTTGCCAGTGTGGACCGATAAATGGTTGTTCCATGAATGAATCGTTTTTTCTTCGCTTAGTTGCGTTTACGCATTGTGGTTTACCGAGTAATCCCTGTATTTACATTAACAGTTAAGAGGTTAGTTAATAATATAAGATATCAGGTGGAGGAAAAGTAAAACCAAAATGAATATCACGAGTGTTTATTTTGCACTGACCACTTTTCACAAAAAAACTATTATCTTTAACTATTTAACTAAATCCGAAAATACTTGTCGTCTCTTGGTGACGGTCCGATCACCACTGCTGGACCGAACAGCCGTCCGGCTGGACGTTTTGCCAGCAGTGGGGATAACGGAAACGAAGGCTACACGTAAACAACTACAACGAACACCGATTCGCAACTTTCAAAGTTTACATTTTACAGAATTAAAAATATTTAAAAGTAGTAAAAATTAGTAAACTGTATAAATATTAACTTTAGCTTAAATACGCACACACATAATTATTTCTTATATTTGTAGAAATAACGGAGATCAACGTTTAATATAAGCAATTCTTACCAACATCGTTTAGCATCTTTTATACCGGAAATCACATTTGATAATTATCATATAGTTTGTAATAGTCTAAAGATGAAGAACTATGATTTCTAACATTCGGCCTTTCCTGACAATAAGTTTGTCCTCAAACTTCAGTAGTGAGATACATAAAAAATGGTGTAAACATTTTATACAAAATCTAGGTTTCTTATCAATTTATGGCATGACAAAATTTAATTTTTATATCTTAACATTTTTGTGTCATTCTAAGCAACACTATTTTCTATAATGCATAGCTAACAGATCTCTCAACACTGCTCTATTTTAAAATATTAACTTAAAATAGGTAATGGATAATTATGACAACGCTATTTAAACTTATAAATACTTATAATTCATTATAAAGTAGCTAGTGGATCTATCAACACTGCTCTACTTTACAATATAAACTCAAACTAGCCAGTGGATCTCTCAACACTGCTCTAGTTTAAAATATTAACTCAAAATAGGTCATGGATAATTATGACAACGCTATTTTAACTTATAAATACTTATAATTCATTATAAAGTAGCTAGTGGATCTATCAACACTGCTCTACTTTACAATATAAACTCAAACTAGCCAGTGGATCTCTCAACACTGCTCTAGTTTATAAACCCTAATTCATTATAAAGTAGCTAGTGGATCTATCAATACTGCTCTACTTCACAATATAAACTCAAACTAGCCAGTGGAACTCTCAACACTGCTGTAGTTTATAAACACCAATTCATTATAAAGTAGGCAGTGGATCTATCAACACTGCTCTACTTTACAATAAAAACTCAAAATAGCCAGTGGATCTTTCAACACTGCTCTAGTTTATAAACACCAATTCATTACAAAGTAGCCAGTGGATCTATCAACACTGCTCTCGTTTATAAACACCAATTTATTACAAAGTAGCCAGTGGATCTATCAACCAGCACTGCTCTACTTTACAATATAAACTCAAACTAGCCAGTGGATCTCTCAACACTGCTCTAGTTTATAAACACCAATTTATTTTAAAGTAGCTAGAGGATCTATCAACACTGCTCTACTTTAACACTAACTCAAACTAATCAGTGACTCTCTCAACACCGGTATACAAAATAACGCCTCTTTCCCGGAGGGCAAGTGAAGATCACATCCTTCCATTTATGTATTCCAATACCACTTTAGAGCACAATTCAGAGCTATCAAAAATCAGCAAGCAAAACAGATGAAATCAGAAACTCCACTATCGGAAACTATAAGCTACCACGACATACATCAGTTCACTGCAATCTACATCCTAATAACAGGATGCATGGTAGCGTCAGCAGTTTACGTGTACCGGTGCGTGCGTCGTCGTCGTCGTCTTAGCGGAAGCGTCAACTTACAGTCGAAAGTTGAAAATCATCCAACACACACCGATGAGATCCCAAAACCGCTAACTCAACCTAGACGCGCGCACACGACTCTGACGTTAGCGTAAGAAAACATAGAATTAAAGACGCTTTCAAACACCACCTGCGCTGCGATCAAGCAAGACAGAGCGACGTCACCAATCATCAAAACACCGATCATTAATGAATTTTAATAAGTCTAGCATAAGAACCTGACATGTAATTTTATAAGAATGACATGTATTTTAAGAAGTTAACCTCAGTTTAAGCATAGGGTTGCTTTTAATATTCAATGCTATTTCACCTCATCTCATCTCATCTCATCTCACTCTCTTCTTCTCTCGCCCGGGAGCATGTACGGTCTGTACGCCGCACATCGGATTGCACTCTCAGCAATTTACTCCACATGGCGAGTATTAGGTCACTACTCGCCAGTCCGCGATAAGCACTCATTACGCGTGTACTCACTATCACCATTCTATTCTCTAAGGCTAATTATCATCAATAAAGTCATCAATTGACCTTGAGTGTTTAGTTATATCAACAATATCAAAGTGCGAGTAAATCAACCCGTACAGCTAGGATACCGACACGAAACACCCTTTCGCTTCTCTATCTTCTTCTGCAACATTCTTCAACTTTACCATACACGCTCGTCGGTTTAAGATTCTCATGACCTGACATTTTTTAGAACGTCCCAGATTTGATCTTAATACGTTCGTCTAAGTCTTCCTCTTCCAGCGTTCCCATGCACGCTCTCCGTACATACTTTCATCTCATTGTTAATCTTCGTTCATTCGGCCTCCCAACACAACCTAACCACCTATGAGCTCCTTTTCTATACTAGTTACTGCGTCTTTTTATTTTTATTACAACCACGATCCCTTTTCACGCTATTCCTTATCCTGTCACTCAACTTTCTCAAATCATAATTCTTACAAGATTTCAAACAACAAATTTAAACTGTACAAATGTATCCTCAAACCCTTATAGACTTACGGCATCTAACTATGGTAAAATGATGTACACTCAAATCTAGAAATACTTTAAAGATTTCATAACAAGACATTGAGACAAATAACTGGAGCTTCATGGTTTGTGACCAATAATAACATAACGACCTAAACATGACATCCGTAAAGGGAGAAATACAGAACAAAACTCAAGTCACCATCCAAATCAACTGGTAACAAATCTGATGATCTCAACGTCAAGCACACGTAAACTAAGGCATAACAGGCCATGTGGTCTGTCTTGTGAACATCACTGGAAGTTTGCACGATACATTCAGACTACCTGCACACAAGTTGCTAAATGTCTAAAAAGTGACAGTTGCAAGAAAATGGAGTAAAATATATAGTCCTTTACGCTCTCATTTGTAACGGATTTATTATTTTTCTTCACTACTTCACTCTCATACACAAGTGTTGATATTTGGTACTACCACTATCAATAATAGTGATTTAATAATTTAAATCTTCAAAATAATACCTAACCATATATATGTATATATTCTGGGTCGCTGGATTTATCACTTTCACTTAATATTCTTAATTATTATTATTTAGAATTTATCCACGTCTGCAATCTTCCGCCTATAACTTGCAGTAATCTAATTACGCCATGTTAGTGCCCGGTAACTTAATACCTACTTATAATTTTATGAGGATTTAACTGCTTTAGACGATCTATTAAATTTAGGACGTAACTTTTTGCTTTTACCAACATTACTAATACCAGGCACTGCTTGTTTTTTTTTTAAATATCCTAAGCACTTTGTTACAACCTTGCCCTTTGAAACACACCATTGGAATTGGACTGCATTAAATTTAAAAAACCAAAAGACATCTTCTAGAACCGATAACTGGTAATAGAGGCTGTGAGATATCTAGTCTTCCCTGATTGGAATTTGATGAAAACCACTAATGAAGTCAAGGCTAGTTATTTATTCCCGTTTAGTAAATCTAATCTAATTGAATAGCTACAATAAAATAGGCCATTTCTACTCAAGAGACGAAAATTTATGAATTTAATTTGGAACGTCAATATTTGTTGTTTTTGAAACGAAAATTTTCTCTGCAATACTAGTGAGTGTGAGTATCTGCTATTAGATTCATAATATATATTATATTGTAGTACACACATAGTTAAAACTAAAAAGATATGTGTAAGATTTTATTTTTCCTTTAGCGCCATCCATGGCAAGCAACTGCCATCGACCAATGACCAAACAGCTTCTCAATTTTATGTGATGAAATGAATGACGTTTATATATTTAAAAAAATGTGTATAACTTTATTCCCTTCCCACAAAAGTATATTTTTTTTTTTGGGTCTAACAATTTAGTGTTCAGAAGCATAAGCGATGTCCGATGGTTTTTCTAGCAGACCAAAATGATTGGGTTAGCATAGCATGAGTTCGACCCTTCTGCAATATCTTTATTAACCACATCCATGTCCATTTTGCGTACAATGTCTCGTTCTACGTTACTCACTCGTCGTTGGTCAGGGTCCATTGACAACAGAACTGGGTGCATCTTTTAATTCGATTGTCATCGCGGTAACGTCTGTACTGCCTAACACTGATAAATTTTGAGTAAAACACGCTCTGTATTAACTACTTTAACAATATTCAGCTTACGTGCCGATGTAAGATTGGGGTTGACATTTTTCTAGTATTTTGTAATAGGCAGAGATCAAATGAATATAGAATCTTATTACAAGTAGTTTCTGTCTCATCAGATTGTGACTGCTAGATCATATCATATCTATCTTCTTTTAGATTTAAAGTTTCTTCAGTTAACTAGAATACATCTACTTTACATTCACCTTTATCCAACCCGTAAACGCCTCGTATAGACACACACTACATATATACTCATGACCTTATAAACACAAAAATAACAAATAAACATCTTAGACGCTCGTCTATTCTGCCCAACTCTAAATAGTCCACGATTGTACAAACTTATTTGATTGCTTTCTTTTTTAAACAACGTTGCTCTGAACTAAGACAGGTACAAACCTACTGTCACTAAACTAAACTTAAATTGTCAAAAACCATAGCCTTGAACCTGCCCATGGTCACCAAATCGCCATACAAAACATAGAACAACACTACTTCGACAAAGATAGCTGCCTTGAATACTATAGTTGAGTGTGTATAGGTATATGAATGAAAAATCTAATTTAGTTCACATACCTACCTCAGAACGGTTAATTCTATCAGATTTTGCCTCCATTTTACTCTTTACTCTTTTTCTCGACGCATTGGATACGAATTTACAGAACTATCAACTAAACTTGGATTCATTAGTCTAAACCATTTATTGACCAACATGAGGTACGTAGGGAACTACCGTGATTTCTATCTATCTGTCATAGACCCAATGTATCCTCCAAAACGAGAATTTACCTGTATCGATTTTTGCAGGTAAGTTAATTATACCCAAAACCAACTTATCTATGTAAATTCCAACAACAACAAAAAAAAAACAGTGCGAATAGTGTTTACATCTTGATGACGAAGACACAAGCTCCCACTATGAACAAATAAAATTACGCTGCAGATTATCCACTCACCACAAACAAATCCTGTTTCTTTGTAATATATTCGGCTGCGGCGCCCGCACGGCAGGCAGGCTGCGGCGCCCACACGACAGGCAGGCTGCGACGCCCGCACGACAAGCAGGCTGCCATACTGGTATTATCTTCCAACTGGACTAAGTTCTCATTTTCTTTGCACCTGGAAAAGCCAGCGCGGAGAAGTATCAATGTCTAATAATAACAGGTTATATTTTGACAAGTGAACTGAGCACAATTTACTTTAATGCACCAAAAATATTTTTTTTTGACTCCATGTTGTAAATAAAAACAGAAGTAAACCAAAAAAAGAAACGTTTTGGTTTTAAAAATATGTACCTATATATAAACTATAATAGCCCACCACTCAAACAAGTTTTGAACAACTCCGTTGTAATTTGAATTACGGTCTTAGCTTCTCTTATAAAAATTAAATATCTTATACACACTTTCAAAACAGGGCAAAAGGGAAACACGAAGTAGGAAAAAGACAGGGAAAAAAAATCTAATATAAAATACCACACTAAATTACTCGCCTGTTAATTCGTCTTTATTCCACCAGTTATGACTGTCTCCGCCGACGACGTCTAGGTCTTACGGTGGCTGTTCCCGCAGGCAGAACGTCTCTCGCGGCTCCAACATCTTGAGCGAGATTCACGCCAACGCGCGTACGGTCCTGTGAGCGCGATCGCCGCGCACTCTGCCTTCTGTTTTCGCCTTGATCGGGATCGTTCATCAGGATAAGATGAGCTGTTGATACTGAGATGCCGTGTACGTGGACATAACGTACGTTCTCCTTTTTGATTCTTAGTTATGTGGGCGGTTTTCTTTGTTCCACTTCTGATATAAGATATCAGGTGGAGGAAAAGTAAAACCAAAATGAATATCACGAGTGTTTATTTTGCACTGACCACTTTTCACAAAAAAACTATTATCTTTAACTATTTAACTAAATCCGAAAATACTTGTCGTCTCTTGGTGACGGTCCGATCACCACTGCTGGACCGAACAGCCGTCCGGCTGGACGTTTTGCCAGCAGTGGGGATAACGGAAACGAAGGCTACACGTAAACAACTACAACGAACACCGATTCGCAACTTTCAAAGTTTACATTTTACAGAATTAAAAATATTTAAAAGTAGTAAAAATTAGTAAACTGTATAAATATTAACTTTAGCTTAAATACGCACACACATAATTATTTCTTATATTTGTAGAAATAACGGAGATCAACGTTTAATATAAGCAATTCTTACCAACATCGTTTAGCATCTTTTATACCGGAAATCACATTTGATAATTATCATATAGTTTGTAATAGTCTAAAGATGAAGAACTATGATTTCTAACAATAAACTGCCGACAACGGTCTTTATGAAGTTATTGTGGCTTTTAAGTTTGTACAGGATGTGTGTATAGATCTATACTAGCTCTTCATTTTCTTTCTCGGGGCTGCAGATTTAAATTATCAATTCCTTTTGATCAAAAATACTATTTCGAGTAATAGCATTTTTTTATTGGCATCATCCTATAGAATTTACATTTTCTTTTACTTCCACAGGATTACTTAATGAGATCTTGACATAGCAACTGAGGTAGGTAAATCTCAATAAGACAAGACAAGAAAATAATGATAATTCTGTTGATTCGACAAGAAGAAAGTAACAAAAAATATAATTCAAAACTGGTACTTCAAGCTCTTCAAAGTAGATGATACTCGTAACACAACAATCTTACAAAACGAATTGCTAGGAGTTATACATAGAACTAAGATTTCAAAGTGAACTAAAGTGTTCCCTGGAACTTAAAAAATACCGAAACTAGCGCACTTACAACGCATACCTATAATAGCTATGGGAAAATCAGTACCTACTAAGCTTACGAACTGGCCGTCGACAAATAGTAGAGTCTGTGGGAACTTGTAACGAGAATCAGACGTCGATAATCCTCTCGATTCTCAATAAGTGCAAGGGACGGAACTTTTTGCCTTTTGTAAAGTATCACATGTTTGGAATCTCGGTAGAAATGCCAGTTTTTGAAACGCAAACTTATCTTTGTTCAAAAATATCACGTAGTTATTATCTAAACTTGAAGCTTATGCATGTGTCTTTAAGGCTTAATATTAAGCGTGAGTTTTTTTAAGGAACAGTAGCCACACTTAAAAGCGATGCCCATCTTTATTTCGATTAGATTGTTATCTTCATTAATACGATTTTAAATGTGGCCAGTATTTTTTTTCCAATATCCGGTTTTAACCGCTTTGAGGTATTAAGTACTAGTTCCACCTTTAGTACTAAGAAAGGAGGAATTACTTTTATTGATGGCACTGAGTGATCTTTTGGGATTAAAGTAAATGATACAATGTTTATTGTTCACGTCAAGAACCACTTGACCGGAAGAAACTTTCTTTAGTGGGATTACATTAAATGCTTTCTCCATACTTTGCTCTAGTATAATGAAGACATCTGTAGCTTTTATGGTAACTTAATCTGTACTTTTATTACAATCTGGCCATAATGACTGTACGCTGAATTTATCTTAGAGTATTTCTTTAGGAATTTGACCATGGGCGAGTATGTTAACTGAAGGCGCGTGTATTTATATAATGAAGTATTTTCTTGTTCATTTCATGAATAGTATGCTTGGAGGAAGGTATAGTAGAGTTTACAATAAAAACACCTTTTGAAGATATAACGGTACTGATCTAGCCATATGGTTAGTTTGCATCTGCCACACCTGCAGACTGGCGGTCTAAGATAGGTTTCAGAATCCCTGGGTCCGCCTTTTGATTCCTGGGAACCACAGAGAAGGTTGGTCCTTGTCGATTTATCACTTGGTTTAAATTGTTCCCTGTTTTGATAAAGTACCACCTATCTAATCGTATTTTTAAAAAAATGTATTCCTGCATCGGAGGATACACTTAGACCAGGTGTGGGTCACGATAGGATAACCTAATCTTCGTCACCACCTGGTGAACCCAACTACTTCAGAAATCTATCAACCAATTTGGCGATAATCTGTGGAAACAGCGTTTATCGGGCTGCTGGTTGAGATGGTATCCCACACGCCATTCTGATCCACACTAGAGTAATCACAATAAATTGAACAGGTTTCTCATACAGCTAATTTCTGCTGGATTAAACATCGCAAATAAAATTGCACCTCGATGTTATCACTGCACCTAAACAAATACCAGATTACCACTGCATTCAGCAGCTTAAAGCTGACATAGACTATGTGACCCAATGGGTTCAATTTGAATGCTGTAAAAAGTGGTTTGGGTTTCATGGTTTAAGTCTTAAATCTGGGTAGTTTTAGCGGGCTTCCGTGATGGTCTAAGTTATAGGCAAAAATGGACGGGCGTTTTGTTCGTTCAGGTGAAGTTCGTTTTGCGAAAGTATTTTTAAATATTAATTAGGAGTATCATAATTTGTTTGTTTTTAATTAAATCAATTATTTCGTAATAATTTGTTGTCGTATAAACAGGCTACTTCTGCTTAACACAGGCACGAACATCTAGTGATGAAGGTTAGGTATGGGTATAATAATTTAAAGAAAAATCAATTAAGCTAAGAATAGTTTATAAAATAGTTGGTAGGCTTAAGGCGTGTAGATAGAGATACTTGGCACTATTTGAGATGTGATGTCTTTTTCTATCGTTTTAATGCTCGTGTTGGCAATAATTACATGAAAATGTTTTAAGTGAGATCACATTTGTTAGAAGTAAAAAAGGTTGTGCCACTGATTCTGTTCAAGATTTTCTATGTCGTCCAAATAAGTGAATAATTTATAATCTTCATCTTTTTGCGACCAATCTTTGAAGTCATTCCATAACTTCGCTCTTGACTCAAACCACGCTCGAGTCCTCCGTCACCTGAGTCTCCGCAATCTCGTGAAATGATCAACCGAGATTACGCGTCGCGCTCGATCGACAATCAAAGCCCGGCTAATTTGCAGGGGAGCCATGAATCTCAACTCATGCAATGAATTCAAACCTTATTTAAACCCATGCAAAAAGTCGGCGACACCGGCACCCGGTTTTGTGTTTACGGGATTGTGTAATAATTGAATTAGTAGGTACATGCGTTTGTTAGACTTGTGAGGTTTCGAGTGCTGTGAATTGTGTGCTATGTCGATGATTTTCTCGTATTTTTGGAGAGACAAGCGATATCCAAATGGTATACAAAATTGTTATTTTACAGTAAATTCTGGCGTCGATAATTCCAAAAAATCAGTTTTAACTCACAGCGTATCTTTTGAAAAGATTTGTTAACAGACGATTCTAAGTACGATATCTAATATTAAATATTATATAGGAAATATTGAGTATAATATTATTATCTACGGAATAAAGAAGCATATAAAAAAGGCAATATTACTTATCTGCCGTGTGATGCCGGCTTAGAATAGCATCACCCCACATCCTTCCCGTGGGTGTCGTAAGAGGCGACTAAGGGACTCGAGAGTATTGGTGTATTACAATTTTTAGGCGACAGGCTGACAACCTGTCACTATAGTGATACACATGTTTTCCGAAACAACCTTAGAAAACAATACTCAAAAATGTCAGACGTGGCGATAGCGACCGTATTCTTACGGCTGTTAACGCTCTGCCTACCCCGCAAGGGATAAAGGCGTGATATATGTATGTATGTATGTAATATTACTTATTTCTCCATTGTCAATTGTAAACAAACAACACACAACTGCGCAGACCGCACGCGCCCACTCGACGCCAAAAGCATTCACTGATCCATCGACAATCATTCATCGATATCATACAATCGACAAGTGGCCACCACTATGCACGAGTTTGTGAGAAAAGCAAATAAAATCTGTGTGACAGACCGACTGATAATTTTGCGCTGTGTTCCCAAAGCTACCGGAAAAATCGGTATAGCTACCGATCTTACTCCTTATCTACCGATCCATGGAATTTATCACTTTATTGTTTTAAAAAAGAAGGAAACTTGATTATAGTTTTGAATTGCAACCTGAATTTTTAATGCTTCTTACGCTGAGTTGACTGGTTGCTTGAGACAATGAACAGAAAAGGTTAAACGTTACAATATTTTGATTTAATTTGTGTTCTCTTCCATATATCTTCAATATTTTGAAAAACAATGAATGGGGTTACTAATATTATTGAAGTCAACCGAAGTATTTATTTTACACTATTAATGCCCTGCAAACGGGATGAAGTAGAAAACTTTTGATGAACATCCAAATCTACCGATTTTTAGCTTTAGCACCTACCGTTATTTAATTTTGTTCTTAGTTCAGAAGCACAGATTTTGCGTCATCAATGTTATACCTAAAATGCTACCAACAATGTATATTGTAGCGTTGTCGGTAATTTTTATGGTTTGCTTAACGAGTTGTTAAGACGACGTCGTTGTTTGCGTTGACATGACAAGGTTGAGCGTTGCGGTAATTTAATATTGAACAAAATGACATGTTGCTACATGGCGCTTCATGGAGTATCTACCAATCACGTGATTCGCTTTTGGCGCGATTTTTTTGAATGATACTTTTTCAGTTTTTAATCAAACTGTGTTTTGAAGGAGTTATGCATTGAGTTGGACATGTTGTTTAGGGACTACTAAATTTTCAGTAAGTATGGGATTAATGCTTAAAATTCCGCCTTCCCAAACAAAGTCAGCCGAATCAGCTGGTCATGAATCCAAATCGTAATAGTTTTTAAATAACGTAACGTAATCGCTTTTTACAACGTAATTTTGGAATCAATTTATTTTCGCTAAACAACACATAGGTAGGTAATTTACGGTCGTTACCCCACCAGGCATATAGGCGTGATTTGTGTGTGTATTGCATAGGTACTGGCCCCTTAGTGAAAACTGTTCAGTACGATGCCCTAAGCATCGGGTTAAATTTAATGCATTTCGTCTGAAATGAAAAACATTGTATAAGTGTCAATCAATAGAAGGGTTAAAAATGTGAATCAATGCTAGTAAATAATAAAATTCGTATTCTTCTAATGGTAATTTTGTGACAAGAAGGTTGTTCCGAAGAATGCGATCAATCTCACTCCTTCCACGCCCAATTTATTCAACAATGCACCAACATGAAATCGATCGATTTTAAATTAATTTAAAAATCGAATTTGCATCAAAAAGTCGGTAACGGATTTGCACATCGCACAAAAGTCGATACAATGCGTGACAAATTCGAAAATGGAATCAGTTTCAATCGTCAATAGTATTACTATGGTATATTACCATATCTGTACGGACCATTTGGGCATAATTTCAGCTTCTGTCGTGTCTGTATGGTAATGTTATTTTATTATGGCAAGTGTGCAAATCGTACTGAAGAAAGTAGGTTTGTACTGTGAAGTAATGCATAAGAATTTAAAGGGGTTGATTTAGCATACCGGATTCAAGAGACTTTGTACCGAAAACTTTACAGGCGTGATCTAAGGAACTGAACGACTTGCTATAGGTATGGAATGTAATACCCCTAAAATATATTTTTATTTAAAAGTTTTTATTGTATGTAAGTGAAATTGTTACTCAATTGAATATGTTTTTTTTATCTTTAAAAAGTTTATAGATATATTTGTTAAATCAAATCAAATTATCTTTATTTCAGAACAGAAAAATATATAGAAAAAAATACCTACAAGAAAAAAAAAATAGTAGTAGAAGGAGAAAAAAACAATAACATAAGAAAGAAGAAGTAGAAGAACAAATTGTGTGGAATTTAATCATAAATAAACGCCCGTCGTTACAAAATTTTAGTTTTGAGTAAATACATTATTTGTGTAGTTGCCATTTAGCTAATTTTATTAAACTTGCAAGTAGTTTAGAGTTTCAATCATTCATACCCTATAAACAACATAAATCTAATGAACGCAATTTGTATGAGCCCTGACAAATATTAGCATTTAATATCTTTCACTTGATATAGGGCCATTTGGCTGTTACTAATGAATTTATATCACTATACCAATAACAGAATTTGTAACGGTCTGTTACTTACCGTTGTGCAAAATAATCCAATTTCAATATAAGTGACTTGCAATAAAATCACACAAGTGCAGGTAGTTTTATTTGCATTTACACATGTTACAAAATCTGCATGAGAGTAAGCTGTATGCTGTCATATGCAAAAATCATTTATCGGCGTTTAAAAATTCTTTGCACCGGCACATGGGCTATACGTTGCGAATTTGTGAATAGTTTTTTTTTATTGCCAATAAAAATTGAATGCGTATGCAGTTAATTTGCGTACGATGTATTGTAGACCGCATATTGTGTGACGTCACGGAGGGCGCGACCCAGTGCCCCCGTGTCACCATTTTGTAACGACAATTCAATTTATCGAACAAATTTCATTGTAAATTATTCATAAACATATTTTTTGCCCCGCATGTCTCGGTGGCCATGTCGATTTTCCTACAAAAGTTGCATTTGAATTTGAACAGAACGAGTGACATTTTTGATTTCTTTCGATTCTGATTTCTGAACGTCTTTCCGTATCGTTTTCAGAATTTGCATGAAACTTGCATTGTTGCGTTATTGGATCATATCTTGGATGATAGACGTATGTTAATTTTTTATTTCATTTTTGATTGTGCGATGAACCGTTAGCGAAGAAGCTATAGGTTCCCCATAGTTCAATAACTGGGAATGTTATTCTTCAATCTAGCTTCCGTCGAGTCCTTTGATGTGAAAATATTTCTTAACCCGCGCAGGTTGTGGCGAGAAAATGTAACACGGACTATGTGGCAGGGTATGACATATCCGAATTTTAAATTGCCTATATTTTATTTAATAAATACCAAATAACATATTGTTTTAATATTAATAGCTAGTGGGGTATATTAGTATTATAATAAATAAATGTTAAATAATATATTACTATATCTTTATATTTAAATATAGAAATAACAAGTCCGGGTCATTTTAGGCACTGATTAATAGGCGCTTCACTTACAAGCTTAAAAAAAATAGAAAAAAATGAAATCTTAAAAAACTCCAAAAATAAACAGAAACGAACATAAAATAAGATATAAAAAAGAACCTTACATGGTTGCAAAAAAATATAACACCTTATTAATATGAATCAGTATCACGTATTTACGTAACCGAAAGCACTTTGTACACGATTATCTCCGACGCTGGTTGTTGTCACACTACAATCACGTAAATAGCCTATTTCACACACCTTTAGTTGCAGCTACATGGAGCGACAAGAAAAAATTACGGTAGTTTACAAAAATATTTGCAGATAAGCAACAGTCTGGGTATGACATACCCTGCCACATTCTTGGCGGGTTAAGAATGTCGACTCTTGACCTTAAAATATTCTAACCGTCGTTTAATTTCAGATATCGATATGCTATTGTTAAAATTTTGAATTCGATAAAGCGAAAATAATATTGATTGAATTGTTAATTTTGAAGACTTGAACTTTGCCCGTTTTATGCAGTTTTTGGGGTCTAAGGTGATTCATAAAAAAATTCTTATATCTTAAAAGTCTTTGTGGCTTATAGTGTTCCGAGTACCAACCCTATTTAATAGGAATTTGGGTCCGTATTTAAAGGACTTGATCACTCACTATTCGAAAAAAATACCAAGAGTTGTGGGCGCTTGAAGAGTTAAAGTATGGCAGTCTCGATAGGCTATATTTGACACTGTCAAACCCATACTAAATGACATGTTAACAAAGAAAAATAGACCTTATGTCATAGCATTAACTTCATAGTTGTCAAATATGGCCTATCCCAGTTCCAACGGCCAAAGCTTGCTTGTATACCCACTATATTGACTGTCCTGATGGCGTAGCGGATAGTACTCCTGCCTTCTACGCCGAGGGTTGTGGGTTCGATCCCCACCGGACACAAATATTTGTGAAGTAAAATTTTCAAATATTTGTGTTGAGTCTGGGTGTTTTCTATGTATAATATGTATTTATTTACAAAAAAGTATATAAATGTTAGTATCAGCTATCTAGTTCCCATAGTATAAGCTTTGCTTAGTTTGGTACTAGATGGCGCTGTGTGAATTGTCCAAGATATTTATTTATTTATATCCAAACAATATGGTGAATCCAAGAAAAACTCGTCTCCATCAAATTTTACATGATACACACCTGAGAACACAAAAGCATAAAATACAATAACAAAGTAGAAAAAAGCGACAGCGTGTTTATGTGATTGAATGGATGAAGAAAATCATGCCTCAATCGGAATGATTGAGTCGAAGGACTCCCTCCGAAATAATATTTACTCAGAGGGGTTTGAAAATGTCGTATTTAGTGTACCTAGATATTTCCTATAGTTTTAAATGTATTTATTGTACTTGCCGTGTGTTAGAATAGCATCATGTCTTTCCCGTGGGTACGGTAAGAGGCGACTAAGGGACTCGAGGGTTTCAGGTGTTTTACAACTTTGGGCATCAGGCTGGCAACCTGTCACAACATTGATACAAAAATCATCTGAAAGAGCCCTCAATATTTGTCAGAAGTGGCGATGGCGACCATATTTTTGCGGCCTTTGATATCCTGCCTATCCCGCAAGGGATAAAGGCGTTATAACTTTTTTGTAAATATTTTATAATTTTTTAACCCAAGTACCGATTTTAAAAATTTGCACTACCTACCCACCTACTCGTTGTCCTAAATACCTACCTGTGCAAAGCAACAACGTTTACATCATCCACAAACGCTAAGTGGCCCATTGAGTGGTTCAGGTGAAACAATTGGGCATATCGTGCCAAGTAACGAGCCGAACCATACGGATTTATTTTTATTTTATGCGGCAAGCCGTCATAAACAATACAAAAAGAATAACAAACTACAACGGAACAGAAAGAGAGCACGCGGCGTCAAGCGCGCTACCAATTTGTATTGTACGCGAGCTGGTAAACGTTTAAAATCTTACTTCGATTTCGAACAGTTGGTCTCATTCTGCATAACAACATCCGTAAGGCAATGGCAGTTGCTTGGCCAATGAGCGCGCGCGGTTTGCTTTCGTGGGCGTATTGGAGCGTTGCGATTGGCTGAGGCGCGCGGGTTTATCACTCGATTTGTTAGTAGCGCCGTCACCGCAGTCGCGCCGCACGATTGTCGATTGTCGCCATTGTCGATCGAACGGCGGACGCGCGGGCCGTACTGATTCGCGACACGCCATTTTATCGATAACGCTAATTTGCTCAATCGATTGTTTTGTATTCCAATTATGAACACATGTAAGTTTATTGAGGCGAATATTTGAATTGAGAACAGTGATAGTTTCGAGTGCAGTGCCGTCGGAACTTTTTGAAGAGCGTTTGAAAAGTCTCATCCTGGAGCTGGATTTACACCAACGTGCCAGCGGTCACTTCATGAGGTAAACATGTGATATGAACTTAAGTCTTGTTCAAGTCTTCTGTGGGGCGTTTCTTCGAAGTCCTTCAAGTGCGCTGGGTCAAGTCTCTTGGAGAAAGTCAACGAACCTGTAAGATGTGACAAATGGATTGGTTTTGTTGTTGTTTACTGAACTTCCAACTTCCTGCTCAATGAAGGTAGGTAGCTGATGAATCATGTTTTAGGGCTGTTTACGCAATGTTTTGGTTAGTTTTAGTAAGTTAGGTATAAGTTATTTTAAGATGTTTGAAATTCCTTCCTTGTTTAGGTAAGTATATTTCCAATAACATGTTCAGGAACATATTATTGATAATCTGAAACAATTTCTTAAATTATAGTAAATACTTACTAAATCTACTACCTATATATTTAGGGCTCTGATCTTTGATACACTAAATCAGCTGTTCATATCATGTATAGGTCTTTATACAAAGATATCTAGTTATCTTTATACTTCCATTTTAAAAAACAAAATAAAGTTAAAAGCGACATCAAAAATTACCGCTCAAATGCAGGTAGTGTTATTCCTATAAGAATCCCACTTCTTTGAATTGCCATAATCAAAATTGTAAAAGTTGAACAACTTAATGATGGCATTTCGCATAATGTGGTCCATTTGCTTTCAGGGTGCGATTGGGCTTTGAAAAAGTGGTATAAAATTAATTGAAAGGTCAATTATTGAGGGGCTCCTAGATTAAAAATAAACAATAACGTGCCTAAATGAGAGGTAAAGATTCTTTAGGTAGTATCGTAGGTATTAGCAGGACAACAAAAAAACAGTAAAATCAGTCTCCGTTAAAAAAAGCTACTTAAAAAACTATCTTAACTATATTATGAACATTAATAGTTCGGGAAAGCACAGGAGCGATTTTTTCATAAACGGATATCGAAAAAAAAAACAACTTTTTCCTTTACGAGGTAAGAGGAACGTCAATAATGGTTCGAACCGTTACCGAAATTTGCACCAAATTACTGAAAATACGTTATAATCTTCACAAGCAATGGACATACGCCCATGTCCAGCAACGGACTACTAATGAGGTGAAGATGTCATGCCGGTATGTAGTCTATAGATAGATCTACCAATCCATCAGTTGTTAGAAGCCCACTACTTTGCATGCTATTGTAGAAGGCGGTTGAAAAATTCTGATAGTAGGATTCATCGGATCGTTGGACGACGGTGTCCCACACTAAAAGAAAGAAGAAAGAATCCATCAGATTGCTCGATAAAGCTTGAATCGATTCCGATAAAGCAAATTTCACGAATTTAGCCAGTGGCTTATAAAACCAATTAGTCTACATACTGCCTAATGAACAATCAATAGCTGCATCTTTACAACCAATTGTAAACCTTTTATTATTTTCTTACACGTCCACAATAAACGTCCTTTGTGAGGTGCCGACGGTAAAGGCAGTTCTGAACTACTATTATGGGTTATTGGACTTAAGTATACGGGGTTTAAGCTTTTAAGATGATTGTGAATGGCGGCGGACAGGTGAGGGAATCATGGAAAAACAAAACGCAGTAGAAACTGCATTCTTTTTCTTAATTACTTACTTACCTATTTTCGGAATGTTAGGATATCTGCTTCGCCTGTTTTGTGTCGGTTTAGAGTAGCTTTACCCTAGTTTTACCCGTGAGTGTCGTAAAAGCGACTAAAGGATAAAAAAGGGAATGAGAAGCGGCGTTGAATTTGACAATTAATACGTACACCCCAATCGGGGAAGGCCTATGTCTGGCCAAGAGACTTCTGTGGCTGATGACGTGTGAAGATGAGTTTTGATTCCATTTGATACCCAAAACAACGGCAAAAAAGCTTTGCTTTTGGCAGCCTGGTTGAATCTTTCACTGAAAGTGGCAGTTGGTAGGTACGCTTGCTTTGGAGGTTGCATATAGGTATGGTTGCATATATCTACCAAAATTCGATGACAGATAGCTTTCTGTGTTTCATTGTTGAGTGAGAATACCAGTGTTTTCATACAACTGGAAAACTCGTTTCAACTTCAACTCAGCCTAGATCTTACCCAGTTACAAGTCAAGAAAGAAAAAACCCAAGCAAGCATTACCATATACCGTTAGCAATACCCTATACCCCTACTGTAAAAAGGGTTTCACGGACTGGAAACTGGGCCTCGCATCCATTATAAAGAATTTGAAAATATAAGTTCAGTGTATCTCCTAAAAACTCGGCACAGTACAGCATTTGTTCCTTCTGTTCTCGCCGGCAGCAAACAATCGATCATGGTTGCGCTTGCGCAGCCAGTTAGCGTCAACGCGTCATCCGCGCATGCGCACTGATTTCACTTATGCCTGGAGACAAAAGAGTACTTGTCAAAATATGTACAAAATTTTGCGACATTTGTAAATTCTCTTTGTGTTTGTGTCTAGAAAGGGTGAATTGTATTGAAACGAAAATTATAATCTGTAACGATCGTAACTTTCCAGATTTTGCTTTTAAAGACATTTCACCTACCTATCTACATACTTAATCATGTATATCAGCTAGAAAAAGAAAAAACACTTTAAAGATAATAAGGCACATATTGTGTAGAAATATTGAGATTGAAATTATAATTTCGTTGGGTTTATTTATTTTTAATCTTTTTCATTCGGATAGTAGGTACCTAACCTCACTTAACCAATTGATACCTACCATTGCACTGTGTCTAGAAGAAAATCGGATCTATCTTGATGACTTTTTTGTTACTTCTCTCAATAATGTTTTAGGAGTTTCCATTACGTCAAATTTTTCTTAATACTCAAGACAAATCGCCTTCGAAAATTCAACTTATCCACAAAGCGAAATCTCTGTAGAATTCCTCGTCTCATCGATAATTGGTTGGGCAAAGATCGTTCTTGTCTGAGCCGCCGCGACCTCAAAGTAGGATTGTTTAACTGGGTAGAATTGGATTGGGTGCGTTTAAGTTAAACTAGCACCTACTTAGGCCCGGAGAAATGTAAATAAAACCACGCTTTGACCTGAAATCTTTATACAGCTACATTGCGAATGTTAGATACAAGTTGTTGTAAAATAATACAAAAATCTGCTAGGTATAAATTAAAAGGTTAATGCGATAGGATATACGAAAAGACAGAAACGGCAAAGATT
This sequence comes from Keiferia lycopersicella, assembly GCA_029255805.1. Classification (NCBI taxonomy): domain Eukaryota; kingdom Metazoa; phylum Arthropoda; class Insecta; order Lepidoptera; family Gelechiidae; genus Keiferia; species Keiferia lycopersicella. Next base: position 19,136,515 of record JARACZ010000003.1, read on the forward strand.
TAGGTTTACGGTCTTTATAGTTTATAGTGTCTCTTTGTCCGTAAGTAAGATGGTTCCGTATTTTGGATGGTACGTTAAGCCGTAGGTCCCGGTCGCTGTCTATGATCACTTAGACGGCGGTCGTTACACAACCATGGCAGAAGTCTGCTACTTGTAGAAATTGTTTGAAAAACTTTGACATTAGGGTTCATCGAGTCGTTGGATGACTCAGTGTCCCACATGAAAAGACAAAGAGAGAAGAGAGAGTGTGTCTTTATGTCAGCCAGCTAGTAATTTCCTCAATTTCATTCTTTTTCATTCATAGGTTTTTGTTGTTTTGCAGTGAAAAACAGCAGAAATTCTGACTGTTCTTCCATTTATCAACTTTTTAGTATTTTGTGTACCTACTTAAGTACTTTTTTTGATTTTTAGATCTGAGCTTTTGATAAATAAAGGTATTTTTTATTATTTTTTAAATCCTTGACACCGTTCCTTGGCTTAGTGTTCCACATGATAATAGCATGTATTGAAAATTCACCATCCTTTATAACAATACATTTTAATACATTGTCGTGTTTGCCACCTTTTTATAATTTCCAATAGCTCATCATCAGACACGATTCAATAATGTAAAATCTACAATCATTCTGTCAATTAATTCAGAATTCGCAAAAGGCTGCTGACATTTTGACCTTTTTACCACATGAGTTTACTGTAGGTGTAGAGGGCATTGTTCCTTATTACATAACTTCCAACCAGTCATATTCATATGCCAACTTACTTTAACTTGCTACCTATAGTATCTTCGAGAGAGGTTTGAATTCCACAATGTTGCCGATACTCGGTTGCGTTCCTGTGGTGATCTTTCCCTCCACACGCCGCCATGCAGAACTAAAACTTTCGCACAGTCTTTCACCATCCGTGCTGCGCGCCTGTGGAACAAGGTTCCTATAGACGTTCGGAAAAGTACAAATATCGTCGCTTTCAAGACTAATTTGAGAAAAATCTGGAGTTTTGATGCAAATGATAATTTATGGGGCTTGTATTTATTTAGGTATATTACATATATTTATATTATATATGTTACGTATTTAATTATTTGTTTATTAGGTATTATTAAATATTTGTTATTGGTATTTACTCTTATTATTGTATATTTAATACGTGTTATTTTATCTACATATAGGTGTTATATATATTATTAGTAATTTTATCGCGTCTTCGATTTGTACCATAGTCCACCTGCGCACACCATGTCCTCTGGATTTCTCAAAGGTTGACTGGTAGAGATCCCTTAATGGGATAAGTCCGCCTTTGTGCCTACACATTATATTAGTCTATTTAAGTGTTTTTTGTAATTTCCTGCTTGGTACAATAAAGTTATTACATACATACATACATACATAGTAGAACTTTGATTTGATTCAACCCCATCTTTTGTTTTCGCCATCAAAGGCAGTCATTTTGGTTTTTAATTTGTAACGCCCAGTTTTGAATGATTCTGTTTGAAATCGGTGTTTATAACTGTATGCACATCTTCCTCGGTCTTATGAGTGTCTTCCGATAAATCAGTATGTGTTTCGTCTTCTACGATAAACCTTTTGTACCCTAGCTAGAGAGTCATGTTATTTACAAGCTAGGTTTTCGATGGGTTATTATTATAGTTCGTCCAGTTGCTATGGTTTTACACAATTTACTGAGCGACCCTCGAAACTTTGTCAGACATGATGATAAAATTACAGTCAATTTATTAACCCCGCAAGAATACAAACTCTAGGGTCTGAAGGGACCCTTAATGTTTGTCAGACGTGGTGATAGCGACCGTAATTTAGCCGTTAACGCTCTGCCAACTCCGCAAGGAATGAAGGCGTGATATGTGTACGGAATTCATACATTATACGTATGTATGGAAGTGTGAGGGAGTAGAATAAAAAGGAAGTTTCAAGTCAATCGTCGGTCAGTGTTTGCTCAGGAATTCACGGGCTACTGTCAAATCTTTACCCTCGAGGACTTCGGAATTCAGTGGCATTGTTGTTCTTTTGCCCTTTTTTGGCGTTTGGTATGTGTAGGTGTGAAGTGAGGTTTGCCTCGATCACAGAGCAGAGAAGTCATGCACGCGCAGTGCGCACGTCGGGGGCAGCACACGCACGCCTTTTTTAGTCTGGTAGTCTTGATTAAACTGTTTCGACCGACGTGGCGCAGTGGTAGTGCGACTGCCTTACACGCCGAAGGTTCCGGGTTCGATTCTCGGTGGGTCACTCACAAAGTTAATATTTATCACTTTGTGAATTTGTTCCCAGTCTGGTTAGGACATTGCGGGCTGAACCACCCGATTGTCCGTAAGTAAGATGGTTCCGTGTTTCGGATAGCACGTTAAGCCGTAGGTCCCGGTTGCTGTCTATGATCACTTAGACGGCGGTCGTTACACAACCATGTCAGAAGCCTGCTACTTGTAGAAGGCGGTTGAAAAATTCTGACACTAGGGTTCATCGGGTCGTTGAACGACTTGGTATCCCACACGAAAAGAAGATTAAACTGTGTTGTTTAAGCCAGTTTAAACACTATTTTTAACACTTTTTAATATTAGCATCTTATTAGAAAGTTCATGAATGAAAAAGACAAAAATCATATTAGACAGTATTTTATTACTGTTCAGGAAATATAGTATTAGAAATTACCTTAGCAGCACCATGAACGGATATAGTGAAAGAGTTGGATAGGCTCAAAATAAGTAACAGATAGTAGTCGATTGTAGTAGGCTGTTGAAAAACTCTGACACAGTCCTTCGACTCTGTTTACATACATTAATCACGCCTTTGTCCCTTGCGGGGTACGCGGAGCGTTACCGATCGTAAAACTACGGTCTATAACGCCACGTCTGACAAACATTTGAGGGCCCTTTCAGATGATTCAGGTTGTCAGCCTGTCGCCTAAAACTGTAATACACTTGAAACCCTCGAGTTCCTTAGCTGGCTTTTACAGCACCCGCGGAAGAAATAGAGTGATGATACATGTTCTATGCCGACATCACACGGCAAACCTATCTCCTCTGTATCCTACACTATAAAAGAAAATTGTATCTCAAGATACTGCACGTTATACTTTATTTATTACATACTACAAAAAACATTACATACTCAACACAAGATATTCTAGCAACACGAATAACAAAAGTACATGAAGCATAAGCAATTAAAACAAATTAAAAAGTAGATACTCCCCTCATTACCAAGAAATACTTAACGATACATGAAATAACAAGTCAAAAAGTTGTTTAACGAACCTCAGGACATGAAGTTTGATCGTTAATCGCAGATTTGAATATAATTAGGGGGAGTGTGGGGGTCGAGTGTGACTGACGTAATATGGATGTTTGATAAGCCCCCCTGTTTTTATTATCCGACTTCAAGAGAGAAGGTTAGCAAAGTCAAAGTCAAAATATTTTATTCAATTTTGGTTCCGTGAATGCAGGTAAAACACGATTTTTTAATGAAAGGATCCCGAAACATTATTGTTGACACCCTGCTCTTCCTTTCCACGTATAGGATGTTAAGAAAATAGGATGGGCAGGTAATTTTCATTTTCTTAAACAAAACATAAGTTTAAATTTAAGATTGAAATTTTGAGATTGAAAGAGAATGAAAGTTAAAAAAATCTTATTAGGTATCTACTATTAGCAAAAAATAATGTTAAATTGAGCGTAATATTGTGGCTTAGTAGATGGTGTACTTTAATTGCCTTATCTTGATGACATGATAATGTATAAAGCAGGATTGAGATGTGAATGTTACTGAGTAAGCTATACAGGTAATGTGGTTTGCTAATCGGTATCTACTATCTACCTATCTCATATTTAAATTTGATCTAAGGTATTGCGAATACTTAATTCCGTTGTAGGTACCTATGTGTCGCAAACATTCTATTATACGGAATGCCTGAAAAGTAAAAAAAAAGCCGTGTGATGCCGGCTTAGAATAGCATCACCCCATTTCTTCCCGCGGGTGTTGTAAAAGGCAACTAAGGGACTCGAGGGTTTCATGTGTATCATAATTTTAGGCGACAGGCTGACAACCTGTCACTACAGTGATACACGAATCATCTAAAAGAGCCCTCAATACTTGTCAGACGTGGCGATAACGACCGTAATTTTGCGATCGATAACGCTCTGCCTACCCCGCTAGGGATAAAGGCGTGATTTGTGTGTGTGTGTGTGTGTGTGTGTGTAAAAAAAAAGACACGAATCACTAATTTTCCGTAATTTAATAATTTCTTATTGATAAAGACTCAAAGTATCTGTTTTGAATTATGGAAATATCAAATTTGTCTTTGCAAATTACATTTGTCTGGTGATTCTAACTCTATTATTAATTTATTGAAAGTTTACTTTAATACAATCCTGATTAAATATTTACTACGAAATCATTTAATATTCTTACACTATACTGGGCAAAACAAAGCTTTAATTAATCTTATTAACTACCTGCGTTTATAATTAAGCACTTTATTTCAATGAAGTTATAATATTAAGTAAATTAAACATGTACAAATAAACTGCACTTACGTACGTCAAAATTATCGATATGTTCAATGCCGGTTGTAACTTAAATGTCATTCGTTTTATTCGGCAAAAGACAACAACGACGACTTAAGATAATATTGACTGAAGCCTTTATTGAATGTTCATTAAATTCCCATTCACCGTCGATATACGGCTCACACATCTAACGCACAACGCTGCGCATTTTAACGCATGCATATGTCAGATGCAAGGAAATTTTGAGCTCCCCATACGAAAAACCGATGTTGACTCAGGTCAAGAGTGCATGGATGCGTCTGTCAAACAACCAAATTGTTGTGTGTTGCTCCTCGTCAACTTCGCATAAACCGCGACACATGCGAAAACGGATGCGTCTGTCAATCAATTCAAGTTTATCTATTGCTCCTGCTTGAACGTCAGTTATTAGTAGGTATGCGGGGAAATCGAAATTTTCTTGCATCTGACAGACCCATGCGCTAAAAATACGCAGCGTTGTGCGTACATGTGGGTATCGCCTACCTGTTCTTCCACTACCTGTCCTGAAGGCAGGTGAGCAAGGACCTTAAGTACCTCTTTAAATTCCTCCTCAAGGTCCTCCTTTAAACTCGGATTAAACCAATCAAAACCAACTTCTGAAGTATCAGCCGCGTCATAAGCAGCCAATTTATCTCACCCTCCATGCTTGATATTAATATTTTCCACTTTTATGAGCACAGTAATTGTCGTACGGATATTAAAAGGTACAATGCTACAATTGGAACACGTGGTGCTTTGTATGGGGCTTAGTCTTAATACCTGTTGGGGAGATGTTATGATTTTTATGAGATGCAAAATGAGCATGGTCGTTTGCGCAAAATGTCTATTATACGATTTTTGGATCACAAATTGTGATTCCCGTTGTAAATTCTTATTAGCCGCATTTAGACATCTAATAGTGACATGCAATTATCCTGTAGGATATTGATTTTACTTTGCTGTAACTTCATTTTGCATAAGAAAAAGACTGATGCATAAGGTATGCATGCAAATAATGAGGATCTTTTCGACTGATAGCAACATTATTTCGAACGAGGAGGTGCTGCTCTGGTGATGCTTTCTCAGATCGAAGGATTGTTTGTCAAGTTTGGGATACAAGAAAAAAAAAACTGTGACCCTTACCTATATACAGTCATCATTCGCACGAACGCGACATACCAGCCGAAAATATTAAAAAATTCCAATAAGATGCTTGACATTTTAACTTTTTTATGCCATTTTTCTTCTTCCACAGTGCCGCTGGTGCCATGTGCGACAGGACCGGCTTTGGCCCCTCCATGGGCCACTTCGCCATGAGTCCCATGTCGGCCATGGGCGCCATCGGCTCCATGGGATCCATGTCCATGAACGGCCAAAGCCAAGCGAAGAAGTCTCCAGAAGAACATATAAAGAGACCGATGAACGCGTTCATGGTTTGGTCGAGGCTGCAGAGGAGGAAAATAGCTCAAGATAACCCGAAGATGCACAATTCAGAGATCTCAAAACGATTAGGTGAGTGGTAGACAATCATTATTAACATAATTGTACACAAGAGACACATGATCACGTCAGATAGGATTTGTTTTTCTAATAAGAACTTTCTTCTAGCTGACTTGCAAAAATTAAAAAAGCCAGAAGGTTAGGATCTTTTCTTTCAACATCTGCGTGATGATAAGTCGTGAAAAATAATTTTACTTCCTTTTACGTCCAATACCTACGAAAGGCATTCGCTCAGACGATTCTTTTGCTAGTTTGTGTCATAAAGGCGAGGATGTCATACACAATAATGATCTCTTTGTATGGAATGCGAGCCTCAAATGTCTTAAACATCAATCTTATTATGCAATGCGATGATACCTTCAATATGGAAGCAAAGCTATAGTTCTTACTACAATGAGTTATTTGATTGCAAATTAATCATTATACCCACCTAGGCTCTGAGAGGAATCTCAATGGGTAATTTGAATATCAATGCGATTGTTTTGGAATTATAGTTTGTATGAATAAGATTTTAATAAATCTTCCATCAAAATTACATTTAACGGAGTTTGGTGATGTTTAGGTCACTGTCTTTATTCAATGTGACTTTGAACTTCTCAACTGATTATTTTTTTTTATCTTCTGTATTGCTGGAGTAACTTCCCACCTCGTTCTCTGCTAGTGCCTTGACTTCCTAATATGACATTACATTGGCTTTCCCTTCACCTGGGTAAAGCGCGTCTAGGTCCACTTCTGTCTCTCTTTCCTTCTAATTTTCCTTCAATAGCGAAAAAGCTACTTCAATAAGAATACCTTGTTTGGAAAATAATTGCAGCCTAAAATGACACCGCATGGCATGGTTCAACTCGATTTTTTTTGCCATACAAAAAGTAATATGGCGAAGAAAAGCGTAGTTGGTAAAAAAAAGTTGTTAAAAAAGCCACCGCAATCACGCGGCGGGCGCGCAGCGGGGTACCGCCACCGAATTAATCAGCGGACCAAAGTAAGCAAGTCCTGGGTCTATACAAGGTGTAAGGGACAGCACTTCGAATACTTTACTTCTTTTATGGGCCACTGAGTCGTCCAACGCCTGTTAATATCAGTCAGCTGATCTTGATTTTGTATTGATGTCGATTTTTTTAAATATTTCTGATAATTATGTTCATAGAAGAAAATTCTCATTGCCTGCATGCACCCTATAAGTATTTTAGGTTATCAGATTCACTGTTCAGAAGGTTTCAGTATTACAGAGTCACATTAAGTATACATACATACATATATCACGCCTTTACCCCTGGCAGAGCGTTAACGACCGTAAGAATGCGGTTGCTATCGCCACGTTTGACATTCTTGAGGATTGTTTTCCAAGGTTGTTTCAGAAAACGTGTGTATCACTATAGTGACAGGTTGTCAGCCTTTCGCCTTAAAATTGTAATACGCTAATACTCTCGAGTCCCTTAGTCGCCTCTTACGACACCCCTGGAAGGATGTGGGGTGATGCTATTCTGAGCCGGCGTCACACGGCGTTTCAGGTTTAAAACACGTAAATAACGGAGACAACTTGCAGTTTTGAATTTCACAATATGTTTCGCAAGTGTTAATACAGATAGTAGCAATCATGATATTCTAATTGTAACAAAACGTATTTACTTCTTTTCGTGATTGTCACCTATCATCTTGTTCATTCTTTTCTTGCAAGAAAGAAAATAACATGGACAAGAACTGCTTGTAAAAGTAATAAGTTTATAATGAACACGAATCATGCCTTAAAATGATTTTATAAAAGCTTTGATAGTATAGTTTTGACAAACAACAACTGGCGACAGACTATAGTACAGGTGAGCGGAAAAATGAAACTACATAGTTAGAAATGAAAAATTCAGACCCCTTAAATATTGAGAAAAGGGTACGGAGACACGAAAGCAATGACAAAATAAAACCTCCGTGGCGGCCATTCTGGCGCTGACGGCGAGAGGAAACGCCATTTTCTATTTTTCTCATTTTTGTACGGCGAAGCACCGCGTTGTGTGCTGTATTCCGGAGATACTTGCCTCACCGACACAATGCTCGGTTTTCGTGTACGCCAGCTTTGAATATGGAATACAATTTGGTTTTGTAGAATCGGAAACATTTTGAACACTTTTCTTTTTTAAATTATCTACCTACTTGTTCAATCGTAATTTAACAATTCTTTTCCAGATTCCGATCAAAATGGAAATAATTTGTGCAAAATGCTTTTTTGAATCCGGTTGTATAACTCTTTTCTTACATTTGCTACTTCCAATATTACTGAACTATAAATTGGGTCTATTTTTGGCTACAGCTGTCATAATGTACTATACATCGTCCTATTGTGTCAATACATCATTTTCAGTACTTATATTGTTATTTGCTTGTTTTGATATTTTTTCTTGAATTTGTTGTCTATACATCGATATTTCATAATTGTTACACTCTCATTGCTTCTCCACACATAAAATTAAACTTAGTAAAAATAGCATTGTTAGTTTTTGTTTTGCGAATAAATAAATATTCTCGACAATTCACACAGCGCCATCTAGCTTGCAAACTATCCAAAGCTTTTACCGTAAAGTACGTACCTACCACATGTTCAATGGTATGTGGCTTGTAAATACTATATAATATAATACTAGGTACTATAGGATAGATGATATTGACACCTATACTTTTAAGTAATTAAATACGTAAAAATACATCCCAACTAAATACAAATATTTAAAATCACTTTAGGGATCGAACCCACGACTCTCGACGTAGAAACCAGGGGTACTATGCGCTACGCCATCATCGCAACAGAGCTGTGCTTACGTATAAGTGCTGGTTTTGTCCTGTACAAATACTGCGCATGCGTTATTCATGTTACGTTCTTAGGTAGAAAATAGGTTTGACTGAATTTGTTTGAGGAATAAGAGAGAGGGATGTTTGTGTTAGCTATCTAAAATAAATTTTTGTATCTGTATGTAATATGAATAAAGTACATGATAATTCGGCAAATTCTTTGGAGGAAGTAGGCCACTTTCATCATACTCTTTTACAGAACTACAGAAAACAAAAACAAAAAGCCATTTTTTTTTATAAATCTGTAGTGGGAGTGAAATTATCTTTGATTTATTTTCTTTTGTATGATATAAAATTGTGCTATAAAGTTATCGACCCTTCTAACAACATTAGATTGCTTTATGAAGCAGTTCTTTGCTTTACTTTACTTTGAAATAAAGATTTCTATTCTATTCTATTCTATTCTATTCTATTCTTAGTAATTTTATTTACCCTCTACTTTGTAAATCGCAATCCTTCAACAACAACAACAATCATCGAACATCTGGGACAATACACACCACTTTTCAAAGTAACATGATATTTGAAAATACCTCGCATTATACGCCCTCACATCTGCGCAACAACCTGCCAATACTACAACGCTCCTTTGTCTATCGCTAATAAATGGCAGTAGGGATGTGAAAAGTAATCGATCTTTTTCGAAAATAATCGATGTTTTATAAACAATAAAAATTAACTTATATTTATAAATTGGGAATTTTTTTAGTAGGTACCTACTCATCTTGTACACAAAAATCAACATATTTTTTTTATATATTGTTTCACAATTAAAAAAATATATACGAATGAGATGACATGACATGACATTTGAAAATACCTCGCATTATACGCCCTCACATCTGCGCAACAACCTGCCAATACTACAACGCTCCTTTGTCTATCGCTAATAAATGGCAGTAGGGATGTGATAAATAATCGGTTTAAAATCGATGCGTTATAGAAAATTATCGATTTTTATATCAAGTTATCTTAAAATAGCGGCACTTGATAGAAATCAAGTGAAACGCTATGGGTAGAAATATAAGTTATAATAATCTTTCACTGAACTCACCAATCCACCAATCTCACACAAATCCAATGTTGACAAATCCTCCCAATGGCGGAGAATTAATTGTTCAGCAGTAGACTTTGCATCAAACGTCTATTTTAAGTCTTTCTTGATTAAAGATTTTATATTTATATTATAACATTAAAATTTTTGTTTAAGTTTTCCGTGATTGAAAATAATCGATTATTATATACACTCGATTCTATGTTATCACATCCCTCATTGGTAGTACCGCGTAACGCGAAATTAAATGCGTACAACGCGTTTTGTTTACGAAATCAATCGAAATCTAGCGCGACAAATATCGATGTGCTGTACAAAGGTGAGAGAACAATGTAGGCGTAAGTTTTTAACGGGCGATTGGGTGGGACATACAGGTTGAAAGGATCGGTGGCATTTTCCACATCTTTATAAACATACATGAAAAACTCTAGGATTTATCGGGTCGTTAGACGACTCGTTGTTCTTCACGAACAGTAAATGATTTGATACGTTGATTGGTTTTTTCATCTTCATCTTTAAAATGACATTTGATAATTAATCGGTTTTGCTGCACATGTTTCAATAAGAATAAGAATAAGAATAAGAATAAGAATAATTTTATTAATATGCTTAATGCTAGTATTTACATATAAAGTTTAATTACATAACAGTACTTACATATTACAATTTAGCCTGAACTAGGATTACCCTGTATCTCAGGCAAACAAGGTCATGATTAATTGTTACATTATACATCTATTTTTATAAACTATATAAAATATTCGCATGATTAAATTATTAATATTTACATTTTCATTATCTATGCAAACAAATTACAAAATTATTAACTAAGAGTTCACTTTTATAATTAATATTACACAACTATCGTTATGCATCTAAAATATATTAGGTGAGAACCGTTAATAATTCCTCTGTTTCCTCATAGGACAACAACTGCAAAGCTCCTTGCAGTACCCTTTTACATTCATTGTAACATAAAGGGTATATCGACAAAGTTGCATTTAGTCGATTGTAGAGCCGGGGTCCCAAAAACACAAAAAATCTCGATGAGAAAGCGAAGTTTGTTTGTGTTTTATGTGTGCAGACAATATCTTTTCGTCTTTTGTTAGTTACATCCGTGCTATATGATAGAGCAGCGTGTTGTTTTAGTACAGTGCTCAAAATAAATAATTGTCGAATTGTTAGCACTTTGCAGGACTTATACAATAGGTTAGTAGGGTACAAAAATGGACGAAAACTTGATACCTTCAGAACTGCTCTTTGTGCTCTTTCAAGTGTCAGAAGGACAGTTTTACATGAACCCCCCCATGATGAAATACAATATGTAAGAAGTGATTGACAAAGCGCAAGGTATATTTGTGTAATCAGCTTAGAGTCCGCGAATGAACGTAATTTTTTGAAAACAAAAATCAACTTACGGATTCTACTGCTTAAGGCTTCAATATGTGGTCTAAATGAAAGCAAGTCATCTATGATGATGCCTAAATATTTAATTTGGTGTGCGGCTGAAATCACAGGACAGTCACAAATAGTGTCCATTGGGGAATGACAGTGATGAGCATAAATACTGGGAATGGGATTTGCTGAAGGATAGCTCCTCTTTGAAAACTTTACATAACTTGTTTTATCGGCATTCAGGGTGAGTTGATGGTATCGCAGCCAATTGCTTACGATATTAAATCCACGCTGTGCATATTCGAAAACCTGTTTTTCAGTTTTGGCAGAAAAGATTAGGGCTGTATCATCAGCATAAGAAATAATCCTGCCGCAGTCCAATTCAAGGCTACAAAGTTCATTAATATAAATCAAAAATAGGGTTGGACCTAAAATACTACCCTGTGGGACCCCAAAGGATGTATTTGATCGAAAAGAGCTTATAACATTACCTATTTTGACGCATTGGCACCTGTTAGATAAATAACTTTCGAATAGTTTTAGTTGCGTACCTCTTATACCTATATTTTCAAGCTTACGTAAGAGGATTGGGGTGGAAACAGTGTCAAAAGCTTTAGCAAGATCAAGAAATATACCTATAGTTTTATTCCCTGTATCAAGTTCCCTCGTAATATGATCGGTTAGTTGATGGACTGCATCAGAGGTTGAAAGTTTGGCTCTAAATCCAAATTGCATAGCCGATAGAATAGAATTCTTTTCTAAATATTGTGTAAGTCTAGTATTTATAATTTTCTCCAAAACTTTAGATATTGATGTCAATAGGGATATAGGCCTGTAATTAGTAACAAGATTTTTAGGACCTGATTTGTGAATGGGTACTACGACTGCTTTTTTTAGACAATCAGGAAAAAGACCATCAGCTAGACATTTTTGAAAGATGTGTGTTAGTGGTTGGACCAATAAGTGTTTAAATTTTTTCAATATTTTGGTAGAGATATTATCCCAACCTACTGCACAATCCTCTTTCAATCCTGTTATAATTCTATCAACCTCTTGTTCATCCGTGTCTAGCAATACAAAGGACTTTGACAACGTTTGTGTGTTAGTATATGGGAGGTGAGTGGTGGTGCTCTGAAGATTTTCGGCCAGTTTTTTGCCAACATTAACAAAGAAGTCGTTGGCATAATTAACAGATTCTGTTTCGGATCGATGCGAATTTAATAATTTTGATGAAGTTTCTTGTTGTTTTGACGTGTAAGTTAAGTTCTTAACATGCTTCCAGACTTCCCTATTATTCTTGCCAGCCTTAGCAAGTTCACTCCTATCATAACTGCTTTTTACTTTTTTTAATAAGTCGTTACAAAAATTGCGGTATCTTTTATAGGTGACTTGAAGAATTACATTTTCAGAGTTCTTTTTAGCCTTATTATGCAGTTTATCCCTGTTTTTCATGCAACGAATCAGTCCCGGAGTGATCCATGGCTTAATATTAAATAATTTCCTACTTATTTTCACAGTCATAGTATTATCTAATATACCTTGTTGCACAGTTTTTATTAAGTGCAATAATGCAGTGTTAGCATCAGCAAAATTGTAGACTCGACTAAAGTCAGTCGTGCACAAATATTCTTCAAGTTTCTTTATATTCAATTTATTGACAAATCGAGTTTGCCGTGACCTCATTTTCTTCAGACTAAGTGTTAGTAAAACAGCATTATGATCGGTTATAGATGAGTTAGCAACCAGCGTAAGTGATGGTAGGCACGTTTTAAGCATGACGTGATCTAAACAGGAACCAGTCTTAAACGTTGGAAGAGTGTGCGCAGGAAGAAGCCCGTGAGATAAACATAGATTGAGATATTCCTGACCAGGAACATTATCGCTTCCTACTGTGCCAATATTTATATTGATATCGCCAATTAGAATTATATTTCTAAACTGAGCTAAACTTATAAGAAGTGTATCTAACGATTTCAAAAAGTCGTCAATTTTCACAGTAGAAGGAGATCTATATATCGCAATAATTGCCGTATCCATGCCAATCTTTATCAAAAGTCGGTTACATTCTGCTAAAAAAGGCTCCTCAACAAGTATGTCTAAGCTGCTTTTAGCATATAACACTACTCCATCATTTTGGTAGTAATTATATTTACTATGAAATGAACTGTAGCCATCCATAGAAGGCAGGTTAAGATTATTACGGTTCGTCAGCCAGCATTCCGTTAAAATAATTAAGTCACAGTTGAAATTTAACCGCTGTTGGAGTGTACTGAAATTGTCAATATTTTTATAAATACTGCGAATATTTTGTGTTAGTATTGTCAGCGCATTTTGGTAACGTGAAAAATATTGTTTGCAGTTTTCAACTTCACAGGATTTGGATTCGTAAACAGAGAAATCATCTAGGTCATCCATTAAAATATTAGTCATGATGACTAATTGAATAAATGAAACTAAAACTGGTTATTAAAAATATAGATCTAGACTACTTACTAAAAGACGGCGCTCTTAGGCGCCTTCATAGTCAATGGAATTAATGTACCTTTGCACGGCAATTTTTTTAGCGGGGCATTCATCATCACCTGTATTGTGATTACTCGGCTTTTTAAATAGTCGGCAGGTTGCACATTTTGGAGTTTCCGCTTTTTTCCCGCAGTCCTTGGCCGAGTGACCGACATCACCACAATGAGCACATGTTTCTGCTGGATTTCTGCAGGTTTTAGCAGCATGACCATATTGCTGACATTTGAAACACCTCGTGACTATGGTAAAGTCACGTACAGGGCAGGCCGACCAGTTAACAAAAACTCTGTTCTGATTAATGAGGGCTTTTCGTATGATTGCTGGTACTTCTATGATGTAGTTGCAGGTTTCAGCGTCTTTTTTGCCCGATTTATGACTCAGTTTAATTGAGGACAGGAATTTTTCCCATGACCAATCTTGGAGTTTGTCAGCTAGATTCTGCTCATAAATGCATTTATAGACGTCTTTTTCAGGCATTGTCGATGGTAATCCAATAACTATGATTCTGGGCTTGCGTTTGTGGGGCTCGTCGATAGTGACATCACAGGAATTTAATTGTACTGACCGTTTTAGCTTCTCGATGTCTTCTTTTGAGTCTGTGCTGATAATAACGCCACCATTTTTCACCCTGCGTAATCCTCTGACGTGTAATTTCATCTCGTCTGGTTTGATGATCTTCTGGACTAAAGTTTTTGTCTCCTCGCTGGTCTTCAGTTTATCATTTGGATAGATTGCAACAGAGCTTATATTTGAAGGGCGAACTACACTTTTAGTACCTGTTTTGATGGCATCGGCGAAGGTCTTACTTGTTTGTGGTTGGGTCTGGGCAGTCTCTTTGATACATTCCTTTAATTTTTGGATTTCCACAATTATTTCTGCATTTTCTACAGTGGCCTGATTGTTTTGGTAGTTGATTAAAGCATATTGCTTAGCAGATTGATATGCCACTGCAACTTGGGCTGAATTGTTTGAGATTTGACGGCAGAGATTTTGAATTCTAAGCTTCTGCTCCGTGTTCAGTTTGCTTTCTCCCGTTATAGTAGTAATTTCCTTGATCAAATTTTCGGTAGCATTCAACCAATGATGTATTTGATCAGTGCTTACCACTTTTGGGGGATCTAGCGGCTGCCGAGGCGGTGTAGGCGGCGGAGTTCGAGCCGTACGGTTGCTGCGATTTCCAAAAGGACTATCTTGTCCAGTCGCTGACATTTTTCCTTATGTCTAGTTTCCCATTCAGTAAACACTAAACTAAAACCACATTAAACAACGTCAATGTAAATCATAGTCGAACGTGACTACACAGCTCACTAAAAATTAGGGCAAGTATTTGTATGCACAATTTTATACAATTATTTCAAAGACACGTCTGCTTGCTGCGAAGGTAGCAAAATATCAATGCAATGCTTATGGTGTTTATTATTATGTGGCCTTAAAATTTCATTACCAAAAATATATTTTTTTACTTTATATATATATGTTTAGGTTTGTGGACCGCTATTAAAGCACTTTGATGAAGTTTCAATTCATTTTACCAACGTCACCGTTGCAGCATGGCGTATTACATCCAGTTTTAATTTTTTCGAACTTTCGAATGTCTACTATCTTAGATATCTGCTTACTGTGAGAAACTAAAAAGACTACAGGTTTTCTTCTTGAACCTATTTTATTTTAGTATCTTCTACTCGTAAGCTAGTTGCATAGATTTTCCGTGTGTAGCATGTTTATTTCAATCACTGTCTGATGCACCTTCCCCAAACACCGACTGTAGGGGGCGTTGCTCTCTCAGTTAATATTAATTAAGGCAGGGCTTGTCCCTGTAATAGCTTCCTAATAATCTGTGTTTAGGTGTTTCACCCCTGCTGGCTTCTACACTTGTGTTTGTTTGTAAGTTCTATTATAAACAGCGTTATATTGATCTTCTGTAGTTTTACCTACATTTTCTTATATTTCTTCATTCTCATGTTTAATAAACAGTAATTCATTGCAAGCATCAGTTGTCAATATTATAATTGTGTTCATGTTTATATTATAATAACAAGTCAGAAATTCTATATTTTCAATGTCGTAATTGTTTATTTCCATATTCTGGACATAAAAGCCCTCCCTCGAAACAATTTCCTTTGCTTCTACTAAGTCATTATCCATTAATTATTAATGAAATTATTCACGCCACCACCGACCGCCAACCAACAAAAATTACCTTTCTGTTACATAATAGAACATATGTCGCTTACCATCCAATACCAATTTACAACGATTTTCCTCGCTCCAACTTATGTAGCCACAGTTCGATTACAATGCTTTTTGCTCATTTTTACATCGCCAGTTTTTTGTTTCAACTGCCCGTTTTTTGTGGCTGATGCAGTAATTAAAGCACCGTGGCCACAATAGCTGCCATTGGCTACAACGCAACACAGCATGAAGGTATGCCCAATGGTAACACCGTGAAAAATCGTATAAAGAACCCCGATGTGGTTCGACAAAAGTTATTTTTTTTTCACGACAAAGAAAAGCCTGTATACGATCGACAAAAATAACCAGCCATTGTGTATTAGGAATCTATTAAAATAGATAGATTATGCTGCAGCAAATTTTGGTAGAATGACTATAGCTATTTCGGTTGGAACGGGAGCTGTTCTTGATTTAAACAATCTTTTATTTTTCTCATACAACATAGATATCAATAGCCGAATAGGTTTTTTTTCATCTGTTGTTGTAATGTAGCTGGTACCATCCAATTTTCATTCTGTACCTACTGTGCAATCAATTCGACTTTCTTTTGAGCTTTGTGATTTGGTATTCATGAAAGCAGTGCTTCTCTATTGCTTATTTATTCGAATGAACTGTTCTTTAACTTTTATGTTTTATTTTGTTATCTTCTTGACTTTTGTCTTGTTCGATTAGTTACTATGCATGATTGACCAGGCTAGGCGGAATCCACATTGTTTATATGTAACTTTTTAATTACTACACTTTTTTCGTGGAATGACGAATGCTTCTCCGGGCTCTGGTTATTCTTACTCTATCTTTGAGTCCGTCTCATTAGCCTAATCTGCTCCAGACCTATTTAATTCTAAAGTCAAACTCACTATAATAATACTTGTTACATGTAGCTATGTCAAGTCATAATCCTACATACTAGGCGCAGCACACTCACCGTTTTATGTGCCTATATACCTCTGAAACGCAGGGTGCTTATCGCGCCGCGCCAGCCCGCCCTACACCACGGCACGCAACAAAAATACTCCTTGTTTCTTTATTGTAGCCTTCTCTGTCGTCTGTTGCCGTTCGTTGTTATTCTACGTCATGAAAAGGGCCCGTTTGTGCGCCCTTGTTTAATTACTAGACGTTTTTGTAAAGTATTATTAACTCGGTTCTATTTTTTCGCTGGATGGTGCCGACTGGACTGTAAATGGGTTTTGTTTTATTCGGGTTTTGTTTTTGCTATGTTGCTGGATAATTGTGTGACTACGATTTCTTTATTGGATTTATCTTTATTGTTACTTTATCGCTCTAAAATTTTGCGTCAACCATCTTGTGGGAGTACAAAATGTATTTATTCATTTTATAAAAGCAAAGTAAGGTACGTAACCTACCTTCTCACTTGCAAGAAGCATTCTAACTACAAAGGCTCAATCTAGATATGGGCCTCCCCTTTCCTTTTGTCTTGCTTGTGTTGTGATGTCACTGTGTTCAGTCTTTAGATGATGACGTCGCTTCTCATTCTCTTTTTGTTTTTAGAAAGACCTACTTTCTTGGTTTATGTTTTTGCTGCTTCTTTTTATTTGTGTGTCTACTTTGACGATATTGTGGATAATAACCTAAAGCCTGATAATTGATCATAATCAAATGTAGACAGAAAAAATAAATGTTTGATTAATGGCAAATTTGAATGTTAGTGGCTGGAAAACTGATTTTGGACAAGTACGAGAATTGTTTCCCCAAAAATCTATTAAACATTTTTAATAAAATCATGACCTACATAGCGTTTCTTCAATTCAATTTTACGGACGAAAGGGTGGCAGGCGTTCCTTCGCTATGCGTCTTTGTTGCCACCCCCCTCTCCCTTCAACTCCGTTCCACCCCCCTCCCCATTTCACCATTGTCGTATGGCACACAAGCTTTCAGCGTAATGAAGAGCATTTTCGTCCGATTCTGAACACAATGCCTGCTTTAATACAACGCAGAGAGGAAACTCCTTTGTTGGGGAAGCGTATTGTGCCTAACGTGTGTGTTACATGTGCCTGTTGTTTTCTGTTTGTCCCGTTGTTGGTGACAAAGACGTTATGTAAAAATTTGATAGGAGTTGTGATAGAAAGATTTTTTGGTGCTCTTGGGAAATCTTTGGAAGGCATGGAAAAAAGACGGGAAGTCTTCTTTTGTACGCCCCATAACCTTTTTGAACCTTACGTTGATGATTTTAGTGTCTGCTTACCTATTCAATTTATCAAAAGATTTTTTGTCTTTTTAAATAAAAAAAGCACTAGCAACAATACAAGGACACAATATAGTATTCGATGAATACCTAATTTCATTTCTGCCGCTGTGCAATCATTGTTGAGTGTTGCCAGCGATCGCTTTTGTTTCGCGCGTAATAGAGAGGCAAGTTGTAGGAAATAATTACTGTAGAGTGGCAACACTAGAGAGCTCGCACGTGCCTTTTGAAGGTAATCAATGTTAATTAAAACAAGGAAGGAACGTTTCTGTTGGTTTTGTGAGGCTCTTATTGGTGAGAACTGAGAACTAAACTAGCTACTTTTAGAGAGTGCAGAGCCTGTTGTCATGAAGAAGTACCTATCTGTTGCAGGTTTTTGATCACATTTTATCAGTTATTTCAAAAAATTGTAATATAATACTTGCCGCATAATTATTTTTTTGCTTGAGTTCAGTCGGTTTTTCATTGAATTTACCTAAATCTTTAGGTAACTCTTTATTTTCGAAGACCCTGCTTCGATTAGATTTACTTCCTATCTTTCTCAAACCAAATAACTTTCTGCAAAGTCAAAACACCACAGTTGCAACAAAAGGCAAAATAATGGTGCACAGCAACAGAAAGCGTGCTCTAATAGCATTCAATGCCATTTTACTTACTTATTTAAATAATTACAATTTGTTATTGTTTGTTAAGACAATACGCTTTTCATTGGAAGTACGAGCTGCTGTCACATGTGATGTTGTGTCAGTTTTTTGTCACGAAAGTGTAGAACACTTGGAGTGACAACCGTGCTCTTCAGCTATTCCATTTTCCCGGCAACGAAGTGTATTCGCAACGCATTGTCGAGAAATATGAAAGGAGTTTGTTAAACGCCTGTCTTTTGTTCTCAAAATGTTTTTTCTACAAATAAGTGCAAATGTTTTAAGTAAATCAGAGGCTCTCTAAGTAAACCATGTGCTGCCCCCATATCTTCAAAACTGATGGAAACATAATTTTTGGGATATCTGCTGCTCGAAGTAAGTATGTAAGCACAAACTATAAATTGGTGCTCCAACCATTGTTAATAGGCATTAAAACTGTATTGAGACACCTTCTTAGAAAAGAGTTCTAAATAATTTTCAGTATAAAAATTTATACCTACTTTAATCCCCACCAATGGATTTTCGATAAAATTAACTACGTTTTCATCGACTAGTGAGTTTCCAAATGATGGGGCCTGTATACCTACCTAGTCAAGAAGGTTAGAAGAATTTGAAGATTCTCTTCTAAGATTGAAATCTTGTCATTTTAAATTTCTTCTCATCAAAAGCCTTTTAGCGAACAAAAATACTGTCAAGTCAATACACTTTCACAATTTCAATTCTCGTCTACAAAAACCGTCAATATTCGGAAATTAAACGAAACCTCATTTTCTAACCGTCAACCGTCGCCACATTCCACTTTTATATTTATTATTGTCCCTAAGTACACGATCCTTATCATCCCTGAAATCACAAAAGCTGGAATGGTAGAGACTCCCTTCAGTATTGACAGAATAACGAGAAGGAACCGGGAAAAACTTGTGTAGCGGAATGAAAAGCGCAAATTCGTCATTAGGCGGCGCTTTACCATTGTTATGTCCATCCCTTTCTTCCTTGCGAACAACTGGGTCGGTTTGAGCAGGACGGCTAATGGTCTCCGGATTGTTCCTTTCAGCGCTGGCTACATTGTTTTCGCTTTTATATTCAGCTGAATCGGGATTGTCTTGTCTATTTTGAATGGCCTCCCCTCCACGGTATCAATACGGGTGGCACAAAAGGGGGGGACAAAGGGTTGGTCTCTTCTATCGGGAGACAGGTCGTTGGAGCTTCGATTATATTGTATCGATTCAATGGCATTGTTTCAGCAATGAAGGATGGTTCGAGCAAATTACTTTTCTGTTTTTGTGTTGTTGGTAGTGGGCTTTGCCTTTATGACGTTCTTTATAAAATTGTTATTATTAACGCACAAAACCAGTTTCAAAGTTGAAAGATAGTAGGAACTTACCAAATAGGTGGCAGCTAATACAATATTATCAAATACGGATTAATTTCGAACGTTTTCTAATAACACAGTCAAGAAGACAAATCTATACTTGCAAGGATCCCTTCAGCGTCACCTAAATTTTCAAGTCATTTTTGGCTGCCTTGACTTTTGTCCATTTAATTTTTCCATTTGTGATTTTCAAGCTTATTTTTTTCTTCTCAGGGGCCGAGTGGAAACTCTTGACAGAAGACGAGAAGCGACCATTCATAGACGAGGCGAAGAGGTTAAGAGCCATGCACATGAAGGAACACCCTGACTACAAGTACAGGCCTAGAAGGAAACCGAAGACCTTGAGAAAGGAGGGATACCCGTATTCCATACCGTACCCCAGTGTGCCGATGGATGCTTTGAGAGCTGGTAAGTCTACCCTTGATACACTTGTAAAACTGACGATAAATGGGGTTAGCACGTCTTGGTAATTCTGGAATGGTAGTTACACTGTGGAACGCGTAGCGTGTGACGAGGAGACTGTACGGACGGCATTCTACAAACAGGGTGTAAGTTACGGTGTAACGAAAACTTTGTAGGCGTGCTCAGACCATGAAACTGAACAACTTTTTATATGCTATGTTGGAAAACGAAAATATTTTTTCGACCTTCCATACAAAATTCCCGATCAGCTGTGTGACTTCTAGCAAAAGTTTTTCAGTGCATGAACTGATCACGCCTGCAAAGTTTTCGTTACACCGTCCCTTACACATAGTCCGAAGACTAAAATTCATCAAGGTAACGTATCTGTGTCCTTTTTTCAGAAAGGAACGATTACTTTGTCTTTGTAAGCACCTGCTTCTTTCCCTGAGAAACAAGTGTCAATTGGGATACAAGATAATTTATGATGTCATCAACATAAATACGTAATTATGTAACTTTATAACAAACTTCCTTTCGTATTGAATTAAAAACATGTAGGCTGCTATTTACTGCAATAAATGTGTAACTGCATGTTTACAATGTTAAATGTACGTTTGATAACAATCACACCATAATTTGTTTGGAATTAACTGCATTTATGTTCAAGTATGAGCGTTTATGCCAAAAACTGTTGAATAAAATAAGCACTTATTAATTAGATCAAAATTTACTGGTGGTTCATACAGTTAATAAGAAAAACCAGTTTAAGCTTTAACCTAAAGGTGTATTTTACTATGGTTCTTATTTTATGCATAGATCAATGAGAGAGAGAAAACTATGTGGCACCTAGTACCAAGTACCTGCACTTGTGGTTTGAAATGTTCAAACAAACGCTGAGATTTAGTAAAAAAGTCCCATTACAAGGTCAAAAAAATCTTTTACAAACATTCATGCTAAAATAAAAATAGCTACAAACAAGTAACTACAATAACTCAATGCGATATCTCTTAAACTAAACTGAGAATAAGGAAGCTTTTCATTGGATGTCATCGAATACGGAATATTGCGATCACGCAACTGCAATGTCTCGTTCAAACCATTCCAGTGATTGACAGAGCCTCGTTCTTTGGTCATTTAGAATATCACCTGTGCGTACATATCTAGGAACTATTAGGCACAACCTATCAAGCAAACATAGTGTTAGACACCTTCCGGCCAGATGGACTATGCGATTAATTGACGAAAACAGAATATCGTCCCTTGCAGTGTAACCTGGGGAAACCCTATGTCCAGCAGTGGACTGCTTTAGGTTGATGTGATAACGTGAAGTGACTTATCTACCTATTAACCTCATATTAAATCAATTCATCAGAAAGCTCTTAAAATTGTCTAGTGATTCGATTAAACAATGTATCAATATACGATTAAATATAATATTTGTCGATGGAAGAATTGAATCATTGTTTTAAATTTTCATAAGCCATTGTTTTATTATTTCTAACATTAAAATTATAACAGTGAAAAGCCAGACTTATGAAATACAATAACAAATTGAATACAAAACCTGAAACCCAAACAAATAACAGCTTTCAAAATTATTACAAAAGAAAAATGGGAAGGTGAATAAAAGGCACCATAATGTTATGTCATTTTCTTCATTGTTTAGTTTTGCTGTTATGATACTTGCGCAAGTACTAGCCCTTTTTAAACAAAGCACGGTTTGGGTCAGTCGCCTTTGACTGACAAAAACCCATTGACAAAAAGTACGCCCACTGTCACGACTTTTTCTCGTGACTGAAATTGGGACGTTTATACAGATTTTTATTTTTCCTGGTAACAACTGCCTAAGTAGATACTTTAGGTCCTTTGACAACTAGTTTTTGAAAAGAATACACTTGAATAGAATAGAATGTATTCCCAGAAAATCAGAATCTTCGCAGTCTAGGTAACAATATCCTTGGGAAGGTTTTTATCGCTACCTAAATATAGCAATTTAGCTGCTATAAAACAATTTTTTAGTTTACACGAGAGGGATTGAAACTAATCAAATAACTGTTGATGTACCCATAGAAATACTTATTACTGGACTAACCATGTCCAACAGATTCTAATAATGGCTGGTAGGCATTACACTACATATTCTAATTTGTTTCAAAGAACCGTTCCTCTGTAGGGGTTGGCCTCCTAAGCTAGAAGGTTTGACGTGGAACCAAGTTTTTACACAGAGCGACTGCCATCTGACCTCTGCAACCCGAAGGCTAACCTGGCCTGGATCCTAGGTTAAGTCATATTCAAATATCGTCTGAATTAAATTTTTATTTGAATGTGAGTTTCATCACTGTGTTTTTCCTTCACCGCAAGAGCAGTCGGTAAATGTATGCGAGTAAAAACACATTCATCACAGTCGTGTGATGCCGGCTTAGAATAGCATCACCACACATCCTTCACGCGGGTGTCGTAAGAGGCGACTAAGGGACTCGAGAATATTAGTGTATTACAATTTTTAGGCGACAGGCTGACAGCCTGTCACTACAGTGATACACATGTTTTCTGAAACAACCTTGGAAAACAATCCTCAAAAATGTCAGACGTGGCGATAGCGACCGTATTCTTGCGGCCGTTAACGCTCTGCCTACCCCGCAAGGGATAAAGGCGTGATATGTGTGTGTGTCAAAACACATTGGTACATGGCGGGGATGGAACTCGGGTCTCACGATTGTAAGACCGATGTGATCGAAAGCGTTTTTACTTACTTAATTACTTACCGATGTCCTAGCCACTTGGCCACCGAATTCACTTCTACATCAAAGAGCTAAATCATAGAACACTGTCTTTTACTATTAGGTATCTATCTGCAAGCTTTTTCGGAACCTTACATTTACATGTCACCTTCTCACCCAAGACTGCAGACAAACACAAAAGATTCCGTATTCGAAAACCAACGGAAAATGGAGCACATAGTTTAAACGCGGTTTAAACCGTCTTCACTGTGTTTGACAGTTGACAATTTTTGACAATAGGGGTTAGTTGGGGGTAGGGTGCGTCAAATTTCGCTTTCACTATTGTGGTCCAGGGCTTAGGGCATTGACATGCTATTAAAATTATAGAAAGATATTTTCAAGGGGCATGTTGTGTTATTGAATTTTTTGAAAGGGTTTCGCGGTTTGTAGATTTTGACGGGTTCAATAGCTTTGAACCCTCTCTAAATGTTTACCTTGAATCTTTGATATGATAAGAATCTACGCTTATTGAGTTTCAAAATTAGCTCCGAATATTAAAATTAGGTTAAAAAAATGTGTTTTAGGGTTATAATTACGAAA
This sequence comes from Keiferia lycopersicella, assembly GCA_029255805.1. Classification (NCBI taxonomy): domain Eukaryota; kingdom Metazoa; phylum Arthropoda; class Insecta; order Lepidoptera; family Gelechiidae; genus Keiferia; species Keiferia lycopersicella. The sequence goes on from JARACZ010000003.1 coordinate 19,160,526, forward strand.
ATAAAATTATATTCCACTGAATTTTGAATACTTACCTTCCTAAAGTAGATTCACTTGCCTATGTAAAAAAAATGCCCATGGGTAAGGTACCTACGTAGAAGTAATTCTTGGGTACCTACCTCATCGTCTGCCTGCCCTTATCCCCATTTAATTGTGATCGGCGCAACATGTCTTTCTCTTCCATTCCTCTCTATCCGCAGTCAAATCTTCGTTTATACCTTTTTAAGTCATGTCATCTTGGGCACCTACCTTTCATAGAAAAAAATGTCTTTCGCGTCGCCCGCTACGGTTGCGCGCGCATGACATCTCTGATCTGTGCTACCTACGAAGTCAACCTTTATTTTTATCCGGCCAGTCTCAATCACTTCAACTATTCTTTTAAAAAACTACAAAAAAAAAAACTTAGAACAAGCAATTATTTTCCTCGATATTCTCTCGCGAATCGCAATTACGATAAAAGGCCAAGTCGGTCGTGTGTCGCCGCTTTTAGGTGTAAGGCCCTTAACTAAGGGCAGTGACACACGTGGCGACCCCGCCTGCTTTTATGAGTGGGACCACAGTCAGTAAAATATTATTTATCGTTGGAGCTGTTTCCGAGATCTCGAAAATATATATTTTTATATATAGTTCTTGCTCGTTTAAATATATTAGATAGATAGATAAACAAACAAAAACAAACAAAATCTTTATCATTTAGATAACTGTGTGAAGTGATCAATAGGGAGAACTCGGTGTCCCACACGAAAAGAGAGAGAGAGAGAGAGAGTACATAATTAATACTTATAAACAAATAGTGAAAATAAGCAATACCTATCTTCTTGTTTTTTTGACATGACTGAAAAGTTTGTTGCTTAGCCGTGTTATTTAAAATCTTGAAGCAAGTTTTTTTGCTTGACTTCCGCTAAACGCTTGTACATGTAAATATCGCTAAAAGCTCTCTAAAGGGGGTTTCACACACGCGACGCGCACGTGTACACCCTACAAACATTAGGGTCGACGCACACTTGCCGGGGCGGTCGTAAGGGTCGCACACACGTGTTGACGCCGCCCACTCTTGGGTAATTTGACCAAAATTGATGGGTTCCCGCTGAATCTGGGTAATAAGATGACCTTAGTTTGTGGTTGGTAGTTGGTCCATAATTTGGTCGTGTGAATTTGACAACTACCTTATTAGCTAACTTCAAAATAAAAGGATCCAATTTTTGTTCCATTTTGAAAAGTTATTTACGAGTATGTATCTACCGAAGTTGTACTAATTCTCAGTAGTTACTATCAGCATTTTAATTTTACTAGCTTTTCATTCAAGCTGTTCAGAGTTTGACGTGCTTGTCAATGAATAAGGTCATACTCTGTGGAAAGGATACGACCATGATCTATAACCCAAATTATATGCAATCTCCGCTTCGTTTCAATACATGCATACATATATACACATAACACGCCTTTATCCCTTGCGGGGTAGGCAGAGCAATAACGGCCGTTAAAATACGGTCGCTATTGCCACGTCTGTAATTTTTGAGGATTGTTTTCCAAAGTTGTTTCAGAAAACATGTGTATTACTTAAGTGACAGGTTGTCAGCCTGTCGCCTATTAGATTCAAACACATGTTTAAAAGCATCAGGTTCAAAATCGTGTTCAATATTTTTCTAGATAAACTCAAAACGAGAAACAATACACCCGAAAACTCAGTTAATTAATAAAATTGTACAAACATGTCAGTTTCAAACACAATGCAGGCACAAAAAGTGTTTATCCAACAAATTCCACGTTTTGTATCGCGCGTAATATAGGATCCTATTGTTCTTTGTACTGTTCGGTTCTATACGCAGGTAGGTTGAATTTGATTGGTACAGTCGCTTGGAAAATACTGGTTTCTGATATTTTTTTTATTATTTTCCAATTTTATTTCATCGTGGCATATTTTTACTCATTTGAAACGTGACAGGACACAGTTTTTGGTATCATGACAGTTTAAAAATGTCGGCAATAGTTGGCACATTATTATTGCATGATACTAATATGATGATATAGAAATCATGTCATAGGTATATTTTATGTTAGTTTAATTTTATACAGCTTTTGAGAGTCATCATTAACATTGTAAAAGTGAACTGCTGGAAAATAACCAGGGCGAGTAGGTATTCGGCATCCTGACTCAATACATCAATCACTGGGAAAGGTTAGGTCCTGTTCATGACCTGGTCTATTCTGCTCCTTCCTTGACTATCCTATTATGATCCATAAGAAAACTACTTTGCGCAAAATCCAGTAGTAGACATTGTGATTATACCAATTGCGTACACGATTATAGAAATCACACTTTCAGAAATTCAGCTCCATCGCAAAGGCATACAATTAAGACTATCGTTCACATGGCGCGTGCGAAATGCGTTCTTTAAATTTTATGTGCTGTCTCAATTCCCGCGCAGCAAACACCCTAATGTGCGTTAGGGACAGGTAGACCTCCTGAGAAATCGTCTCGAAAACAGAGTAAAATCGGGGTACACCACTAAATTTCAACCAAATTCTATATTTTTGGTATTGATCGCTTGGGTATAAACAGAACTAGGTTTATACGTTCGTTTTTGACCAAATATTGTACAGATTTGTAAGTAACCTCACTCAAACATAAAGATTTTTCACCCTCATTATTTCTGAAACTATAATATATATATAAAAAAAAACGTATAAACCTAGATTTTGTCAATTTAAATAAAATACCTAAAAATCAAAACAATTGATTACCGGTCAGTATGATAAAAACGTTAACGCTTTTTGTATAAAATTTCCAGCTAGGAAACGAACGATCCTCCTAATTTTTCCCCATACTCTGATCTCGGAGGAAAATGCCAGGAAATAAACTTATTTTTAATCATATATATTTTTTGTCACTGTACCTACATATCATCGTAGTATTCTTTAGGTAAACTGTACACAGGTGTGAGTTATTATAAAAATACGCCTACATTCATTGTGTTTAAGAAAGACTGTGTTTGTTTTTACACTAACGAGGTTTGAGACCATTGGTATTACTTTTAATGAAACTTCGGATAAAGTTTCGGAAGCTATTATAAAACATAACTAACAATTGGTGTGTTTGAAGGTACAGGCAGACCACCACTATTGTACCTAAAGGTAGCTAGGTACATCAAAACTATAAAACCAATTTAGATGATTAATTTTTTATTTTAATTAAGGTTAAAATTCTCTCGCTTTTAAATGGAATAACTTATAAAGAATTTGAATTTGAATTTAACACCACTAAGATTAATCGTCAAAAAGGCCGCCTCGGGTCGTGCCTGGTGGAAATGTGTTCAACACGCAGGCGGCATTTCCTCGTTGGATCGCTAACGATATGTGCTGCACCAGGTATGACTCGGTACGGGGTTCTGATCGGCGGATGCGCCTCCCTAATTCAGTGACGAACGCCCGAGCCTCTGCACCCCAGGCACCGGTCACCTCCACCGCGAAGGGCAAAAAATTATATTGCCCAAGGAGGTTTGCGTATTTTTGCCGTTTTTGGGAGGCCGCCCATTCAGCTGCCGATCGGGCCTCGCGGATGGAGCGCGGTAGGTGGGATGCGGCAAAAGTGCTGACACAGGTTGCATCCCAAACGAGGCACCGGCCTTTTTCCCATGGCACAAGTGTGAGCCCGTCAGGTCGCTTCCCGTCAACGCGGCTTAGCCCCGGGGGTTCGAGGGTGCAAGGCACTTCGGCGGACACTAAGGCTCGGCGGATGATTTCATTGAGCATATGGTGCCGGGGAAATCTCCCTGCACTCTTGTTGCAGCTCAGCCCGTGATGGGCTTTAGTATCCACCGGGGCGCCGCATTTGCAAATATGCGGCTCGGAAACATTGCACCCAAGTCTTAGGGCAGCCGCCACTCTCAGGGAACTATTGTCCAAAATAGTACCCAGGTGTGGAGAGGGTAGAGCATGGAGCCAGGCCCCTGACTCAGGACAGGAAGCGGCCTTTAAGCGTGCTACATCAACACCTGACGCTGCCTCTATCAAGCTTTTAAAGGCTGCTTTACAGACCGGCTCGTCCCAAAGGCGCTGGACGGTTGGGTTATCGGGATGGGCAGCGTTGGGGCATCTCTGGGTCCAGCACGTCAAAGCCTCATCCGCGAAAGTTATTAAGCTGCCACCTTGGTGATTTAAAATTTTTTATTATTTTTTTTAACTTAACCCTTTCTCGATGGCCTTTTCTAACTAAGAAGTTGCACCAGATATCGTCCTAGGCCTATCTGACATACCCCTAAATAGATACACAGCGAAATTCAGTCTTATCGCCATAGACATTCATCTCAATTTGCTATGAATTACTTATGTCAGATCTTGGACGAATGTCAGATACGCTTTTTAGCAAGAACTGGGCTAACGATATGACCAACATATGACAAATTGACACTTCTAATATGGACACCGTGAACAAAGCCATAGACAGATTCACAACTTCACACTTGTTAAAAAATAATTTCTGACAACCATTAATTTTCACAACACTTATTTTAACAAGTGTCATTATGTCAATTTAATCCATACAATATGTTTTTCATAATTAGGCTATATTGTTCATTTTGGACATTATAATATACGTATTGTTCAAGATTCGAGTAAACTTGACTTATTGTAATGTAAATGCAAATTAATACAAAGGCAAGGATGTACATATTGAAACCATTTACGTATTAGCCTTTTCAATATATTGTTTAACGATATTAATATACCTAACTAATTGACGTAGAACACATAATTATTCATTCTCTTGTATTTGTTTCTGTTTTAAATGACAATGTAGGTATTTGTAGTTGCTTCATGTAGAAACCTATTTAGCAAAATAGTTATGGGTTATGTAACTTGAAAACTTATTTATGAATTTGAACAGCAAGCAAGCTAAAAAAAAACTATATTAAAATTCTTATGATATCGTAAGAAAACTCAACTAAAATACGCTAACTAATCCACACAATAATCCAACATATTGCCTCATCACGATTAACATAATATGACTACAACAAAAAATAGTTTGTTCCCGAACGGAAGTGACCAATCGCGTGCGCCGCCCCTCCCCCCGCCAAACTACTTCCGGTCACGTGACGTCATTTCCATGACAGTCGGTAGCGGGACGTCGCTGAGAGAAGACGTGCAGTTGTTTATGGCTGTAGGAAATGATTTGCAGTTTTTGTTTGCTTTTATTTTTTCCTTTATGTCACTACAAAATTCTTTTTTGTAAATTTTAGATATTTTCTTTTCACATACCTACCTACAGTATTATATAAACAAATCCTGTTTCAGATATCAACTATTCTATTATAATCTACCTTGTAAGTATATGCCTACTTTTTTTATTGTTCTATATTCCGTTCATCATTTCTCCAATCTTGTTGGTATGAGAACGCCACACTTTTGCAAAACTTATTCTTCTAGCAAAAAATTTTGAACGTAGTTCTCTGTTTTAAAACCAATGACCCAAATAAAACAAACACAAATCCATGCTCTACATATTTATAGGAAAACGAATAAAACCCCATATAAACAACATGCGTGATTTGCACAAACTATGGCTAATCTATCAACTTATGCACGGTTAGTTAGCTCCACTCGTTTCGCTCGTGTTCACGAGGGTGTATCTATTCTGCCACTCTAGAACTATAAACCGACGAAAATATTACAACGTCATTTTTGTTTCGTGTTTGGTGGTTCTTTGTTTAATCAGACCAGTAAGCTTAAAAAACTATTACCTCATTTTAAGATTTGAGTACCTTGTTTACTACTTAAAAGGAGTGCAACTAATCACGAGTACATGAAAACTACACACTATCTATAAAACTGTGCTGTCCAATCAATTTGATAGCCAACTATGACTTTGAGTAGGTTCAAAATAATATTGAAATTTTGAAGAACAGGTAAATTACTTGTACATACATACATATATCACGCCTTTATCCCTTACGGGGTAGGCAGAGCGTTAACGGCCGTAAAAATACGGTCGCTATCGCCACGTCTGACAAAATATAGAGGGCCGTTTGAGATAATTTGTGTATCACTATAGTGACAGGTTGTCAGCCTGTCGCCTAAAAGTTGTAATACACCTGAAACCCTCAAGTCCCTTAGTCGCCTCTTACGACACCCACGGGTAGGAAATGGGGTGATGCTATTCTAAGCCGGCAACACACGGCAAAATTACTTGTTATTCACCTAATTTGATAAAATAAGTATGACATCCAACAGCCCCACTAAAGCTTCACTAAATAATTTATTACCTACCACCAAACTTAAACATAGCTAAATTTTAGTATGTAAAATACTCGCTCCAACATAAATCCAATTTCAAATTACCAACATAAAAGCAACATTTGTAAACACTATTGCTAAAAACCCGTACAACCTCAAAGGACCTTGCACTATTATTTAACCCTAAATTATCGAAAACCGTCGATCAACACACAAAAACCTCAATTAGTTTGCAAAAAGGGGTTAATTTTCCGAAACCTCAAAAACGCTACATCAAAAGTTGGGGAAAATAAATAGCTAATTTTAATCAAAATAAACTCAAAAACTTTACAGTTGTTGCTCTTTTTTAGGCTAGCAATTTTCAGCTCGATATTTAAGTTTCAAAGGGTTTGAATAAGAGTCGTGGAAGTTTTCTAAAGGGTTGTTTTTACTTATTTCTTCGCCGCGGTAGAACTTGAATAGGTAGCTAGTGTTTATAGATTTTTACGTTTTCTCCTGTTGTTTTGTTATTGTCCATGTCGCGAATAATAATGACAAAAATATCATGTTCAGATTCAAGTTCAATTCGTAGCTAGTAGTCATAAATGGTACAGGTAAGCTCACATACGGTTACACACTCAAACCGTGGGAGTCATAATCATAAAAACGGTCAAAAATCCAAACTGTCTAACTAAGACAGTCAAACCTTGACTGCCTAAAAAACTATTCGATGGAATTCTAAAAAAAACCGATTACTCCTAGCCTATTCACACTAAACCTGGACTATGTAATACAATAAATCACCCTACAGAAACACCTGCCGGCACAGAAAATAACAATTCTTCCGAAAAATTTAACACATTCAAATGTTTCGGACAAAACGTATTGGAAATGAAACCTGAATAGAAAATCCCATTTTCCCTTGTCCAGTCCTACCTTTTCTAAATCGAAAGGTACAATACTTGGGCAATGTATTCACTTACTGTATTTACGTATGGGGGTGGGACTCACTGGACTAAAAGCACCCAAAAGCGCGTGTTATGTGAGCAGGAAAGAAAAAAAATCGGATGACGTTGCTCGTGTAATAGAGAATGATGAATGAACGAGTAACGAACGAATGAATTTGAATAGCGGTTAGCGGTGTAACTTCAAAATGTAATATTCTAAGGAAACCTGTCTAAAATAATAAAACGAACCTAAGAATTAATCATAATATGTAAATATGAAGTTGAATTGAAGCTTATGCAGAGTTAAAGTCAAAATGATTACTTATAGTTTGACACAAACATTTTGACACACTAAGTACACTTTACACATCAATTCTATAAAACGAAGCGATTTTAAGTTCACACAGCTAATTGGAAGTCACATCCCGGGCGACATTTGATTTTTCATAGGCATGATGCTGCGTAATGTATATGAAATAAATACTATTAACTCAATTCGTTTAAATCCTCCATTTTCTTGAAAAAGTCTAATTTGAAAAATTATTGCAAAAATCAAAATGTTTAAAAAACTTGGACTTCATGTGAATAAAAACGTAATATTGTACATATGCAGATGTACAAGGAAACTCATCTAACCTACCCTCAGCTTAACCTTTCATACGCGGAAGCCCTCCATTATGACCGGACATTGAAAAACCCGGTGAAAACGGGGCAAGGATGGACGCTTTGTGCATCTGTCTTAGGGCGAGGTCGTGTATGATATTACAGTCATTGTTGATCCGGCTTCTTTCTATTCTAACGGTATCGTAACTTACACAGTTTAGATATTTTTATTAGTTTGATTATTCTTCGTCATTTGAATCTTTATTTTTTATTTCTTTTATGTTAGTTCACTTTGATTAACGTTTTAATAGTGCTAGGTTTCACACAATTCAAATTTATTTATAAATTTCATAATTATTTTTAAATTAACATAGATGAAAAATACGTAATCTGTCAGTGCTCATTCAAAATTAATAAAACTCTTGGAAAACTCCGTTGAGAATTTCCATCTATTTCACGCCAATAGCAGACAGAGACTTCGCCCACAAGAGATGACAGCGAATTTAATTATAAAATATAATAAAAAATCTCGATCGTCCCTTTCAAAACCACTCAGTATCGTCCTCTGCAAAACAGATTTTCCCACAAATTTAAGCTCTATTCCGGGGCAGCACAGATTTTTCTCTATTTTCCATCAGCAAACAGAATTTTGCCGCATTATAATATATTGTAGATACGATTGACGTCACCACAAAGAGGGTGTCTCATATATTTTTTTTATTTAAATCCTGATGTGGAATATTCGCGTAAGACATCAAGTGCGATTTCGATTTACATGTAGTGGTTTCTCTAAAGGTTAAGTTGACATTCTAATTTGGTGGATTAAATTCCTGGTTTTGTATTATTATGTTCTTCCAGGATCCATTGACAACAACGAATTTGATGACTTTTATTATGAACGGTTAATGGTTCTTCCGGGGTAAACTGTAAACAGACTTATTTGGCACTCAAGAAGACATCAGATGTGTTCAGTGATGTGTTATAAATGATAATAATATTATGTCGTATAGAATTTATCAAGACAATAGGGGTAGAGAAAGTCTAAGTCGTGGCGCGCGTGCTAACTGGCCAGAGTGTACTTTTCAATACTACTATAATGAAATTCTAAAGAGAAACCTTTCAAATCAATCTGAAATTATTGCGTTCAGATTTCGAGGTGTGTCTTTTGACACTCACCCACCCTCTTAAACCCCAATCATCCTGCAAACACCCAAAGGTCTGTATTAATAAACACCTCTAAGGAACTGACCGTTAGTTAATAGCACTCCAGGGCCGGATTATTCCCAACACAATGAAATAATTAATTGGTACTCGACTCCTGAGTTCTGGCATGCCATTATACTGGACTGAATGGACCTCTGTCCATTACTAAGGCCACTTCCCGACTGAGGCGTTGGAGAACTATTTCGTATTTAGGAATGCAGTTCTGTAGGTGAGAACGGGTTGTATTTGGATAGGCAAAGGTGTATTCGTGGAATGAAATGACGATCACCAAACCTATAAGAAAGTTGTCATAAGTTAATGTAGATTGCGAATATTGTTTTGTATTCATAATGGTACCTACTTAGTTCTATAAAAATATGTGTATTAATAAAATTTTAAACAATTAAACGAACAAACAAAAATTTTACGTTAGTCGTTTGAAAACATTTCAATGAAGACACCTACTGCTCCATACTTTGAGCAGTTTACATAATACTCAAAATACCTGTTTCGCGTCTTCATCTTTTTATTTTTGTACATTGTTTCTACAAAAAGAAAAACATTCAGTCGTGCGTTGATAGTTTGACGATCTACGATAACATGTCAAGAAAATATTGAGAAAGTCGTCGACGTAGGAAAATGCCTTAGCCTTTTTGGCTTCAAAAACCTATTTTACCTTCAAAAACATATTTTTCATTTGTCATTTGACCCAACAGTAAATACGATTATCTTTTGAAATTAAAAAATTCTTTAAAAATTGCGTCATCAAAATTTTGTAAATCAGGTCACTCAAAAATGCTGGACATGGGTCTCCCCCTATTGGAGGGTATTTGCCATACTTAATAAGCAGAAGATTTGGCGAGCGCAGTGCAAATTGTTGTATATAGGGAATTCTCCTGCCCATTATCTGGATGAGTTTCTCGCTTAGTAGCTTTGTACAATATTGAGTAGAATTTGCGATAATGTTATTCTAAGCCAGCACAGCAGTTAAAGCAACTGGAAGGCTCAACAGTAAAATATTGTCCACAGGTATGGCCGGAGGAGGCATGGGTCAAGCCATGGGAGGGTACTATGGCGCAGCATACGGACCTTTAGGAGCCAGCATGGCAGCAGCAGCAGCGGCGGCTGCACAGCAGAATGCGATTTCAGCTGCATTGACGCCTAATGCTCAGGTAAATATGCGTGATTCCTCTTATTCTTTCTCACAGACTGAATGGCGACGTCCAGGCAACAAGACACCATATCTCTACTGAGTTGATGTCTAGCTAGTAGGTATAGGTAGTTATCCACTTGCACAAATTTTATTTTACTCGTATAGAATCTTTTCGACATTGACATGGTAGGAAACAGGCAAGAATGGAAATTGCTCCAGCGATAAGAGCATGGCTCTTCAGTTTGATAATGATGAACATCTTCATGTTCTTATTATATTCATATTTATTGTGTCATAAATAAAAAAAAGGAAATTGTTGATGATGATTATAACACCATCAAAATCTGTTGTAATTATTTCATCAAAAGAATATTATCCATAATGCGGAAGAACCGTATCTTACACGGTATTTAACACCTTAACTACTCATAGCGTGAAAAAGGTCCGACGTGCGAGAAAAAAAGGTTAAACCTTCGCAAGCTTTTAAGGAGATGTGAAATTTTGTATTAAAAAATAGCTGACACATCGAGTTATTTAATTTTCCAAAATTCGCCACCGGTTAAGAAGCGGCGAGTTTGATGATTTAAAAACCGAATTTTAGATAGGCTTGTAATGTATGGATATCTCAAAAACTTGGTAGACGTAATTAAAAACTTCTTGGATTAATAATAAAAATCACAAATTTTTCAGAGTTTTTCTTTTTTGAACACTCAAATCAAAGTTTTCGACAGATGGTGTAAAATTCTTTACTTTATTTAATAAAGATCGTAATATGCAGGTACCAAGCGGATACTTTGATCACCATAAACCTGTTTTCAATAATTCGCACCACCAGATGGCGTCATAATCGCCGGTAGAGGGCGCCCACGCTCGCCCCCTGCAATTTTCGCTAATTATTTCTTGACGACTCACTGCTTTCGATCGTAAACAATAGTAAACAAGGGTTTGGATCGCCCGGGTTTCAGATTCGTTACGGTTTAATGCGACGAATTATTTAGAGATGTGAACACAGAATCGATAATAGTTGCTGTATTATATCACACGTACTTAACACGGAATACATTCCTACGTATGTAAAAAACCCTAACCCCTAATCTATTGATTAGATACTTCTTTAGAAACAGTAGTAGTCACATTTAAGCTTTGACTGCATGAGCAACGACTACAACTATAGCTACCCGCTGTATTAGTGTAACACTGGTTGATTGTTGAAACCAAACTCAGACCTCTAGATTTTTTATATTTTCTTTCTTAGTCAGCTTTTTCTTTTGTTTCGATTTTTAAACATTTTTAACCACTTTGAACTTATAAGCACCTAAAATTGCTTTCACCATTCTAAATACTTTGTCTGTGTCTCAAATTAAAAAGTGCCAGTTGTTCTGATTAGTAAACATTAAACTATTTTCAAAAATAGTAACAGGCAAAATCCCGTTACTTTTACATAGATGTGTATCACTAAGTATTTTGCACGTCCCTACAAATTTGAGTGATGAAGACACCCATTCCAGAGCTGTTGTTGCGTTATGAATTATTCGAATGATTCAGATTTCGCTTTCAGCTTTTGTACGCTTTTGTGCGTTTGATTCAAATTCTGGATAAGGTTTAATCAATCTTCGGATTGTCTTGCTTTATTAGTGATTCAGCATTGTGAAGATTGTTTACTGGTATATTGTACAAAGTGATTATCATCCTACTGTAGCAGTTAAAAGCAGAAAATTCCTTTAACATCAATTGTATGTTGAGGTTCTGTCCTGTCTTAAGTTTTTGTTATTAATTCATGCATAATAAAAATATCTAGGCCTATATGATCAAAAAAGATAAAATCATCCAAATAAAGCCTGTTTTTAGTTTCTTACTGTAACAACACAAGTGCTGCAGTTGCTAAGCTTATTAGTTTCTTTTCAGTATTTTTGAAAGTTATGAATGTCTTTTTTATATTATTTTTTTCTTATTGCCTCTATGATGGCAAAACCCACAACCATCTTCAAGATTAATTTACAAGTCAAACTGTTTGTTTTTAATCCATAATCCAATAAACCTGAATTGCAATCCAATCCCCTCGTGATGTCACATCCGAGAGATTAAACGTCACTTCGAGGGCAAGAGGCAAGATGGAGGAGTTTTAAATGTAGGGGGAGAACACAGACAAGAAAACTTTGAAGACACTAGAAAACATAACAAACATGAAATAGTAACAGAACTTAAAACATTAGCCGAATACACAAGAGATGCTTCTAGAAAATTATTGGTCATTGAAGCGGGATTAATCAATAGTATTAATAAAAGACTTTCTGAAATCAGTGTTGTCGTAATGAAGCGTTATACAAAAACATTTTCTATTATATTCTTCGGCTATGATGATGATTAGATAAAGTTGAATGAAATGAGTATCATTGTCACTGCGTTTGTCTAGAATCTTTCATTCAGAGGGGTTGTTTCGGAGGGTCAAAGAGTTTGTTTTAGTGTCAAATGCAGCTTTAATAGGTTTTCATTTGTTTGAACGGTAGTTTGAATTCATTGTCTCAGTAGGTACTTACCTAAATACCTACAGTTATTTTAACAAAATGAAATTTAATTCAGGCAGATGATTTTGTGCAGTATTTTTTCAGAAGAAGGGAACTTTTTTTATGGAACTCAAACATAGATTATTTAATTAATCACTGCTGAGAATACTGTATCTAACAAAATTAGAAACTTAAACACAAGAAAGTATAAACGCAATTAATTCGTTTTGATATACATTATTGATCAATTATATTGATTCGTTCATAGAATGGCACTTAACATTTTGATCAACTTTCTCTAACGAAATCTTGTTTAATTAATCCGAGCGAAAGTCAATTCCGGTAGCTATAGGCACATACATAGATATTCCGGAGTAGGCCCCTCGATCCATCAGACCCATTGTGCCACCTTAATAGACCCCCAACTATCGGATGAAAACGCATTTTTTTCGATTAACGTATCGAATCGGACCCTAAACTCACTACGAAACAATATAATCAGCTACTATTGAGCTTCCTAAAATGCGGTGTATGTGGATGATGTGTTTTACCTGTATTAAAACCAGTGATGAGGCGTTTTCGCGTGGACGGGCGAAGAAAACGTCGGCCTTTAACGAACCATTGTGATTTTTGGATTCGATTATTGTGATAGATGATTTATATATTAGCTGCTTTTCGGTAGGACGATTATTGGTGTTTTACGGTTGGTTTGTGAGGATGCCTCATTAGTGATCGTGAAATTTTGATACGCATGAAATCAGTTGTGGATGCGTTGCAAGTTTGCTATTAGGTGTAATATTATCTTCGTTGTGAATCTTGTATGGCTCTTTTATTCTTCGTGAACAGTCTGTTAGGTGTTTCTCTATAATTTTTTCCCTTTATTCTTTCATTTTTCGAAATATTTTAAACATTTTTGCTGACGACACGATTTAAGATTGCCACAGTTATACTATTTAAAGTATTTTTAACAAAAGTTCCAGATGTAAGTGATATTCAAACTCAACTGTAGTAAAAATCCTCTGACATTCTGACAAACCCTAAAACGGCCGAGGAAGTCCTGTCTATAAAACCGAACAGTAAAAAGACGAAGGTCCGTTCAAAGGCGTAAGTCATGTACAATAAAATAGCGTGGAACTGTGAGGGCGATCATAAAGCGTATAGTTGATGTCGCGATGTCGGACTAATCCTGATTTAGCGTGCTAGCTGTGACCGCGGCCCGTATGTTATGTGCTAACGGACGATACACATGGCCAGTCTCCGAATAATCAAATTTTAAACCATCTATAAAAAAACCTTTCAAAATAGCTTGTTACTCAAATAGGTTATCAACGACAATGAGAAAGAGGAATTGTTAAAAAGACAAAGACTTATGCAGGTGTTTATGTATGAATGACACAAGTAATACAGATGACCAAAAAGTAGCTATTTGGTAAACGAATATTATGTTAAAATCGCTGCTTGAAGCTATCTATGAAAATATCTTCATTTGAAATGAGAAATCTGTTTACAAATTCATTATCACCACGACTGAAGATTTTTATAAAACATTTTATTCAACATCCTTATCATGTAAGATTTTGAGAGTTGTTTGTGTGCAGAGTTTTATTAGTTATCGTGGAAGCCTGTGTGTCTCAAGAAAACGATATTTTTTTCACAATATTGTGTATGGCTCACTTCATTAAAAAACTTAAAAATTGTAGCATTATCCGCGTGCTTTGTTCGATGTGATTTGTGTGTCTGAGCGTGTGATATACAATACTGCTTTACGTTTTCACGCATACAATAGTTTTATGGCTTTTCGACTTTATGCTTCGGCAATAAAGGTTATTTCACAATAAATGCGCCTTTATGTATTTGTGCTTGTATGGAATATTTATTTAATTTTCACTGACTTATACTTATAATACGTAGAATAGGAATAGAAGACATGCCTTATCGGCTTATGTTAATGTCCAATAGTGTTGATTTGTCAATGTTTCACTATTTTTCTAGGTTCTCATAAATCTCATCATGTGATGATGGTTATTGTTAATATTTATTGGTGACAAAATATTTTTAAAGCCTTTAACTTGGTTTTCATTTTGATATATTTTATAACTGTTTTTCTACAATAATGTTGATGATAACGAAAAAAATATAATATATTCTGAAGAAAATCTGTTCTTGTACACATTATATTGTATCATAAGTCATATCGTAACTAACAATATCCTTGTTGCAGGTGGGATCGTCAATGGACATGTCGAAATACTCTATCGAAGCAGAGAAGTACCGCAGTTACGGCATGTACCCTGACCCATCCAGAACCTACCTCGATTCAGCAGCCCTGTCCAAAGCCTACATGTACATGGACCAGCAGCAACAAAGGTCGTATCCAATGGATATCAGTAAGATGTACTCTGAAGCATCTGCCGCAGCCATGGCAGGTTTATCAACAGCTGTCAACTCAGCACCATCTAGTCTTTCTCCGAGGTCGCCAGCAGAATCACCTGATGTGGCAGGAAAGAATCAAGATCGCGCTGAAGGCAGTTCTTCATCAGGATCAAATCCTTCGCCGTCTTTGCCATATTATCAAGGGTCTTCGAGTATCCTGATGCCGCAGTATCCTGGTCAGTATGCGCAGCCAGCTCAGGGAGGGTCAGAGTTTCGGAGACCATTAACAGTTATATTTTGACCTGAGTAGTAAAACTGTTGAACTTGTTGGGATTGTTTGTATATTTTTGGGGATCATGGAAATGGATGTTCCGAGGCTATGGTGTCATCTGCTTGTGTTTGTAATGTTGCGTTTCAAAATGATTTTGTTGCAAAAGCTATTGAATTTTGTAATTTATAGTCGAACGACAATTTTTTTATATTAGTGGACTCTTTTATCGGGCCCGACATTTTTTGTTTGTTTGTAAGATTTTCCAAAGTTCCTCTTTTATTTTTCTGACGTACTTTAAGATATCATGTTAATGAAGGGAATACATTCCGTTTCAAGTGTAACTAAGTATAATGTAAATATTTAAAAATAGATTTCATTAGCATTAATCTATGAAGTGATTTGAAGTTACTGTCTTATGAAACTTGATACCTACTTGTAAATTTTCACTAAACAGTTTTATTTCTACAGTAACTTTAAACTGCACTACTTAAGTTTCAAGTCCAAAAACAACAACGATGTCGTGAAGACAAATATATCGGATTTATGTAAATATAGCTGGGTAAGAAAAACATAGGTTGATGAAAGAATGCATAAAAACTTTGATGATCTGAATGTTTGAAAAATGTATCTTATCTTATCTTAATTAGCCTACATCATCCCACTGCTGGGCAAAGGCCTCCCTCTTCTCTTTCCATCCAGTTCTGTCCTGGGCTTCCGCATGCCAGTCTTTTACAAAACTTGTCCAACTCGTCGTGCCACCTACGACGGGGTCTCCCGCGGCGCGAAAAATGTATAGGTTTATTATTTATTTATTATTCAATAATATGGACTTCTACTTCTACTGATTTAGGGTAATTCTGCCAGTGTCAGTAGCAAAGATTCCAGTGCAGCTTATAATTTACTTTAATTCTACAACCATAAAAAACAAATACCTACCACTTATTTACTGAAAAGTTTAGGCTTCGCATCTTCATTAACAACTTGTAAAAAAACTTTGACACATTTTTTGCATTGTTTCGTGCAACTTGTGTATGTGAGTACATAGTAAATGACACGTTTTGTGTTAATAAGTTAAGATTGAAAAGTGTCTACGGTAATTTATTTATTTTTGCATTTTTTTAGTAACATAAATCTGTACCCAGGTAGATTTTTTAGTTAGAAGCCAATCTGAAAACCTTTTTCTACCAATAAAATGCCATAACTTGCATTTATTTATTTGTTGCCATAACTCTTTAATAGTGTTCAAAACTGCAGTAGAAAATCCCAGAAATGTTATAATTTTTCATATTTTTATGTTAGTTTGTAAAAATGTTGTAAAATTCTTAAAAATGTAAGCTGGTTTTTAAATGGAAACCCATTGTAAAAATGTAAAACGACAAATATTGTCTCGATTAAATGATATGGTAAAATAAATATTACTTAAATAAATCATAAAATCAATATTTTCTTGTATTTATTTTGTTTCAAGCCAAAATCACAACTATATCAACGAGTAGCGTTGCAGTATAAAAATCACTTCACAATAAAATCAACATAAAATGATACGAGTATTCAAAACAACTTAATTTATTTATGTTGCAATTATCACTTTCCAAATTCATTTTAACCCTTAAAAATAATACAGATCCTATCCGAACGAAAATACGCTAACATTGAGTCCTATTTTGAACTCTATTAATAAGTTGCGTAGTATCAAACTATACCTAGTCTTGAAATGGTATAGGTTTTGTTCCCCTTGAATGTTTTTTAATAAAACATGAGCAGTAATATCATTGCAGGCGGTGATTTGGCACAAAATAAACAGTGGGCTGTCTTTTGTGCGGCAAAATACGCTGGAATAACATAAACACGCCACCCTGTAGGAGATAGGTAAGGATATACATGGTGTTTCATTTTATGCAGTTTTTTCTGTCTTGCGTTTAAACGCAAACATATATTGACGGAAAGTATGAATTATTATGAATTATTATTGATAATATTGCACGTGCCGCGGCGGGTAGTTAACACTGGATATAATGAAATAGTTCACAAAGAAATCTATCAATAATGTCCAAGATCAATTCGGAAATTTACCTACTGTAACGATGCAGATAGTAAATTGTGTGTGAGGTACTAGATAATTGCGTAGCTATGTGAAAAAAAAAGCGGAAATAAAAACTTTGTATAATAAAACTAACTTTGGCACTGATCAAGTTTAAAAAGCAGACTTAAGGTGACCCTCACAGCCACACCTATTTATTCGAACTCACTTTCAAATACACTGACTATATTCGGCCATTCTCAAAACGCCCTGTGAAACTCCCCCAAGTTTTATTTCGACAAAACGAAGGAAAATAAATAATCAGCGTTTCGCGTCGGATGCAAGACCCCGATTGTTTTTATTGCAAACAAAATCCACACTAATAGGACACCCTGTAGTTTGGCACTTGGTTTGAGGTGCGCATGAGTATGACAGCCATTGAGTGGTACAGTATGATATCTTTTTGCTACCCTGCGGATTACAATAATATTATAAGCAAGTATATTTTTAGTTGTGAGGCGGATCGCACACTTGACGCACGACGGTGCGCATAAATAACGCAGCGGCCTGTCAGATCCATACTAGAAACGGCACTCCCCACACTAAAACCGCACTCGACGGACGACACTGCGATAGCGACACGATGATAGAGTCGACAGCGGTTGAGCGGTTTTAGTATGGGGATCGACATATTTATAGCATTTTTGCGCTCCGTCCTGCGTCAAGTGTGCGATCCGCCTAATAATAAATTTGGAATTAAAAATAATTATTTTTAAAAGTGGGGCATTATATTCATGACCTCAAATAAAATACTTATTAGCCAATTTGCCAATAGCCAAATTGTAATACCTAATAAGTACCTTTAATTTATTATTGAAGTTAGGCACTGCTTAACTAAAAGGTTGTGTCCGTTTTCTTTATGTTTTGTCCTGCGTTTCTTGTGTACAATTAATGATTAAATAAATAAATAAAACTAATTCTTCATATGTACCTGAAAAAAAAAATTCTGACACTACGGTTCATCGGGTCGCTGGACGACTTGGTGTCCCACACGAAAAGAGAGAGATATGTACCTGAAAAAAAACTCCTAAACAACGGTAGGTACTTAATATACTACTGGTCTACAAACAAAAGAGTAAACTGGGCTTACAATGCTTACTGAATATTAATTACCTACTAGTGATTTCATTATTTTTTGAGCTAATATTCGGCATTGTGCAATAGTGACGAGCGGTCTCCACGTGGTGCAGAAAATTTTACTATCGAGTTTTTTGTACTACATAATTTTGCGCAACACAGCCCCTAGTCGTCAGACTAGGATCACTGTGTTGTGGACTCTCCCTCGGCGTAATGCCACTTAACTTTACATCACTCTAACCTTACCGACGACCTGACTACTTTGACATTGGTAAAATACGTCTCCACCCATGAGATGTGACGCCAGAATTAAAAAAAAAAACCTACTTTTTTGTGTCTAAATTAATGTCTGAATTAAATTAAATAAACAAATCAATGTATCAAAACATAATGGATACCTAGGCCAGATATTGCATTTTCATTTTCAAACACTATTTCAAAGCACAGGTGTTGTTTCTCAGGCAGAATAACGAAAAAGATTGATGGTTTCCGATAATTATACACTATTAGTTTATGTTGTCATGTTTGTCACACTGGAAATACAAATTGTCGATTGTGGTGACGTGTGAAAAGTGAAGCTTGATGTGTGTAGACTATTTTCTAAATAACATAGTTTTTCTGCAACAATACAACCACACATTATCACCCACTGACCATTGACCAAAAGTCAATTAAGGATACAATGCAAGGACCACGCGCCGTATTCCTTGCGACACCTAAATTTGACAGCTATAAGACCTGACACGTCAACTGTCAAATGTCAAACGGCCACGTGTCGGCGCGTGCAGTTTAAACTGTTATCGGGATTTTGACAGGATGCTGTCAAAATGGAAAGGGTGTTGTGAGCTGTGGGTGACAGTGTGTGATAGTGAGTTTTGGTTAAAAGAATTATTTAATTCTTAGGACAATGGTTGTCTGCTTAGTTTGTGTGGGAGGGTTAATCGATAATGATTTTTAAATTGTTGGGGTACAAATAACAAATTTAAAATAAGCTTATTTTTGCGAATTTAAAATAAGCTTGTTTTAGATTTCGAAATGAGCTCTCTAGGAGAAAAACTTCTTTGCCTATATTTTTATTATTTTCCAAACAGACTGCTTTTCAGGTTTTTTCAATAAAAGAACTTTAAGAAAACACAATACAGCCAACCAATAAATTACCTATCACAAACTTCAAACTTGCGTCGCGACTTTTCCCCGAGTTTTGGAAAACACATATTTTATCCAGACTGTCAGTTTACCCTTACTTACCCAGACGATTTCTTATACGACGACGGATTTGAAGAAAACTGTTTTCTTAAAGCTGAATCCAAGTAAGTATCTGCTTTATGCTTGATAGCGCTTGAAAGTTATAAAAAATGTATTTTTATAATCTGTGTTGTAATTCAGTAAGTAAAAGAAAAATTTTATTCACTTATAGGCAGGTTAGTGATTGTGAAACAAACTAAAATGCTATCGACGGGAAAAAGTGATACTTACTTAACAAAATATTAACTGAAAAGTTAGTACTGAGGCAAGTAAGAATATTCATTTCTACTACTACCATAAAACAAGAAATTGAAATCGACTACTACTACTACATCAGCCACAATAGCTCACTGCTGGACATGGGCTTACTTGGGGTCCTACTTGGGGCGTACTCATTACGATTGGCAGGCAAATATCAAGAGCAGTACATTGCCCACTCCCTGGATACATCCCTTAGTCGCGTCTTACGCCTGGATACATTCCTTAGTTGCTTTTTTGAAATGGGGTGAAGCTATTCTTAAACTTTACCTACTTATAATAATTGTCATTTCCATATTTCAACTTATTATCATTCTATATTGAGGTCCACAACGCGAATAGACTATAGTAGAGGAGAGGGTCCCTGTTTACATGAAAAACACCTATTGTCCTCTACTCCTCACCCTCCGAGGACTTTAAAATCCCTCTTTTCTTAAAGATTACCCTCTTCAATTGTTGATATTGATTATGGCAGATATTATTTGCTATTGACGTGTTTTTTCATCCGCAGAAGATGATGGGACTTTCTTTTCCTTTGTTGATTGTTTTTTTTAGTCCGACTTCGAAAAGGAAGTTTTCAAATCAACAATAACATACTTATCAATCATACATACATACATATGCATATTATTGTTAGAAATTCAGAAACAAGAAGATTTTTTTTTATATATTGGTAAGGTATTGGGCTTTAAAATCTCAGCAAATACATAAAATTGAAGACAGGATATGTACGTACAGTAAACGTCTGTGTAAGTATGGAACGCATGGTGGAAACTCATTTTGGTATCACTAAGCCTGCAGAGTATAGGTACTACATTCGCTTGGATAGTGTATTGACCAGCGTAACTTGACCTTCCTGCTCGATACACGCATGAACGGGCGCGCACTGGTAGTTACGCTGGTCGTGACATTATCTAACTCAGCGAATGAGCTATAACTATGCTGTAAGTGTGCATAGTTTTGCACCTTTTCCTTACACAGATATTTCATAATCTGTTGGACCGTAT
The DNA here is from genome assembly GCA_029255805.1 of Keiferia lycopersicella. Classification (NCBI taxonomy): domain Eukaryota; kingdom Metazoa; phylum Arthropoda; class Insecta; order Lepidoptera; family Gelechiidae; genus Keiferia; species Keiferia lycopersicella. The sequence goes on from JARACZ010000003.1 coordinate 19,181,463, forward strand.
TTGATATTATTTTGCTTGTTTTACAATTGTCTAACTTCAAAATCACAATGCATTTCTTCAACATCGGTTCAGTGTCATTCAGTAGCAGGTGAGTAGGAAAGTCATCATCATCACATCAGCCTATTATAGCAGTCCAGTGCTGGACATAGGCCTCCCCCAGGGTACGCCACAATGAAAGATCTTCCGCTTTCGCCGTCATCGGTCCGTCTGGCTGGGAAGGGCGTCCAACGGTACGCTAAGAGTAAGAAAGTACTGTAACTTAAATCTTAGACCAAACTCATTCATCATCATTCGATCCATGACCCACAATCATAATCATGCACATCTAAGCCAGAACTTCCTCCAAATAATCTTCGTAACTCGAGCCCACACTTACTGAATAATTCAACACCAAAACTACGTCAAACAATGGTCTATCACTGAGTGAATTAGATTCACATATCTCGGTGGGGCAGACAGACAGACGCCCATCCTATTATTATGTATAGAGATGGTATCTGGCGCGTGCTGTTGGTATAGCTCATTCGCCTAGATAGTGACGCGACCAGCGTAACTTGACCTCAATGCTCCTTACAGGCACGTACGGGCGCGTTCTGTCATTACGCTGGTCGTGACACTATGTAAGCGAATGAAGTGTACACGTTTAATTGTGACTGTACGCCTTCTGTTCTGCAGTTCGATTAAAAAGTGTCGCGTGGTTTTAGGCGATTAGCATTGTTAGTAGGTAAAATAAATATTGCATTTTATTCTTTAAAGTCTAAAGTGCAATCATGTAACGAGAATTTTTCGAGGATTTGGAATGATAGCAGCACAATTCGCGCGCTATATAGGTGACGCTGTGGGTGCTTTTTAAGATTGAAGGATCATCTGTCAAGTTCAATTGACAGAAATTTCCCAATGGACTCAATTACAAAGAGTTTTGAGACAAAGAACCTATGACAATGACTTTTATCACTTATTATGCAATTATGTTTTACGCGACTGTAGTAGGTAATATTTTCTGACAAGATGGAAGCTATAATATTACAAGATAGTAATAGTGGCGTTTTTAAATGTTGCACATTCACTTTTCTCACTAAAAAGAGAGATTTCCTAATCGATACTTTCATCGAGATGACTTTTATATAAATTAAAAACAGTTTTGAATGAATACGAGTGGCTGGTAAAACTCAATATAAGTAACGTTATACTTGATCCCTTAAACGGTTTACTCAGGGTACTGCTGATAATAACTTTAACAATCATCTCATATTATTTATTCTGTGATCATAGTCCGACCATGTTACATGCAGGTAGGTAGGTACTCATTTTTAATAAGCTAAGGGATTATCAATCAAAACTTGTATCACAGTTGAGTAACAATGACTTACAGTACAATGATGTGTAGGAGTATGAATTCATTTGATAACATAACACTTTTATCTGAATAAAATCGCAGCCCACGATATCACAATAAAATTGTAAGAGGAAATCCACAACCTAATACTACTTTTATAGCCACAACAGTCTACTGCTTGTCATGGGTCTCCTCGAAATTGGGAAGTATTGCCATAATCACCACGCTTGGCAAGAGGACTGGCGAGCGCAGTGTAAGGTGCGGTAGATATTCACAGGGAACGCAGTAAGTAACATCGCTGGGCAAAGTATTAGTGTAGAAATAAGTAACAACTTACGTCGCCAACAATTTTTCGACATTACTTAAAACTCAGCATTGTCAAGCAATTTTCTTTAGAAGTATTCTGGCAACCCGAGAAATAAGGGTGAATTTCCATTGCAAGGGTGGTTTCAGAATCTCGTATATTGTTGAGAGCTATACATGCTTTGGTTGATGCTTTGTCAGTTTTGTGATACTATATGAGTTTGATGTACGATTTTGTGCTGTGTTGATGTATGTTATACTGGATAGGTAAAGTTATGTAGGTATGTATTTTGTGAAGAAACAACCATTCACATTTATACACAACACAATAGTAATTTATTTCTAAAACAGCCAGATAAAATTAATACAAATACAAAAAATAGCTAAAAGAAATGAGTTTTAAAACTGAGACAAATGGGAAATTATAGGAATCTGAAGTTTTATGTGACGAAAATAAAATTAGTATAAGAGGATATAATTGCAATTGGATAAGTCATATCTTGGGGAAATGGAAAATAAAGTAGCTACTGAAGTGGCCTTTAATTTATTTAATCGTATGGCGTATACATTGTAGAAAAATATAATAATACTAATTTGATTTATACAAAAATAGCAACTTAAATATTCGCTTAATAAGACCGTGGAATCCCATGTCCAGCAATGTACTGTTGTTAACGCGACCCATCTAGTTTCTTTCCACGATTCCCGTTCCATGTAACATTATATTGAATTGTGATGCAAAACGTTTGTTACGAACGCCCCGAAAGCGGTATCGTAATGGAGGCTTTATGCGACAGTGTGTATAGAGCCTTATTATATGTATTCTCCTACCATTGTCCTGTGTTTCTGTATGGCACAATCACAAACATGAATGTATCGTGTTTTAAAAAGGTTTTAAATTAACAGAAATATTGTTTCGTTTCAATGATTGTACGGAAAATATACCTTTGTAAAATGAATGGAAAAACTACAGATTTATTGTGATGTGATTATGATGGGTGATGAAAGCATAATTCGGTCTTATGGCCTTTTTCAGACTTAAGTTAAGTGTGAAAAAGGCTTATTAAGATCTTAGCATACTTTTAAATAAAGATTCGTGTTCCTAGGCATGACAATACATGGCAATTATAACAATTATAATATTCGTGTAATAGAAGCACCGGACCGCTAAGTCACGTAAACCAGTAATTTTGGAACATATCTCATTTCAGTCATGATTGATACATAGGATAGTTGTTGACCCCGATTAATTAATCTGAATTTCATAAATAAGCACTGACTGTTGTGGCTGTTAAGGTAAGGTGATGATGATGATCTCTCCGACCAATTTCGGCCATGGCGACCACTTTGACTCCTAATCAGATCGGCGCTGATGCGCCCGGAGATGGCTATTGTAGCCAATTTTGGCAGTAAACTCCCGTGCACAGTGTAGACACGTGAGTTTGCCATTTACGTAATTATAGTTAATGGCGACGGGTGGACGGGCCTTGAGCTAAGGTAAGGTAATCTGAAATCATGTGCCTATATATAACACCAAAGTCACTACGAGTTAACGAAATCCATTTTCACTTTTTCACAGAACAAGCACAATAGCTTACTCGCCACAAAGTCTTCTAATTTAATAAAGGCGGTCTCACAATGGCCACACCCAGCTATGAAAATTTTAAATTTAATTAATTGCAAGTGGCGTCGTCGCCTCGATTATATTATTACGCAGCGCCATTGTGGAGGGGCCCCCACACCCCCGACAGAGAAGGAAGACCACACTTTTGCGGTAGAATGAGGACTAGAACCCAACTTCTCTTATTATTCAGCTATTGTAATAACGGCAGCGGCAACCTATTGCTTGCTACTGTTCTATGATATTATTTAGTGAAGATTGTAAGAAGATTAAAAAACCACTAAATCCATCTAACTGACGTGCTATCGAGGCACAACTGATAAGTTTTAATTTATTTAGTTTTGGACACCATCTACAGTCAATCATTTTGTTAAATTAGATAATGAGCATGGAGCTAATTCATGGCAGTCCTAACCTAACTGCATCTCGTTTTTGTAGTCTGAGCTCAGAGGCTGCTCTCGTAAGAAGCTGCTACGTATCAGTTTATCTCCTTATAAGATTGTTACCAGCAGCTCTTTGCTACATCAGGCACTTTATTGTCCATTAGAAGGATAGATCTGTGCCCCGGAGGACTCGTTATCAGCCCGGAGTCTGCGCAACAACTGTACATCAATATGTACAATTATGTACGATTACAATGGCGGTTGCTTTACAAGTTGATACGTTAGACGCCTACTTGTTACCTATTAGGTACCATCTACTGGCGGTTATATTAACCCGCGCAGGTTGTGGCGAGAAAATGTAACACGGACTATGTGGCAGGGTATGACATATCCGAATTTTAAATTGCCTATATTTTATTTAATAAATACCAAATAACATATTGTTTTAATATTAATAGCTAGTGGGATATATTAGTATTATAATAAATAAATGTTAAATAATATATTACTATATCTTTATATTTAAATATAGAAATAACAAGTCCGGGTCATTTTAGGCACTGATTAATAGGCGCTTCACTTACAAGCTTAAAAAAAATGAAATCTTAAAAAACTCCAAAAATAAACAGAAACGAACATAAAATAAGATATAAAAAAGAACCTTACATGGTTGCAAAAAAATATAACACCTTATTAATATGAATCAGTATCACGTATTTACGTAACCGAAAGCACTTTGTACACGATTATCTCCGACGCTGGTTGTTGTCACACTACAATCACGTAAATAGCCTATTTCACACACCTTTAGTTGCAGCTACATGGAGCGACAAGAAAAAATTACGGTAGTTTACAAAAATATTTGCAGATAAGCAACAGTCTGGGTATGACATACCCTGCCACATTCTTGGCGGGTTAACTTCGTATCAACTTAATCGGAAAATTCGTATATTAGCTCTATTTTTTCGTGTGAGACAACTACCGAATGAACCATACAGTCCGAATTTTTCAACCGGTTTCTACATGAAGCAGGCTTCTGACACAGTTATGTAACGGCCGCCATCTAAGTAATCATAGACAACAACCAAGGCCCTCAGTCAGCTAAATGAAAATCGTTTCAGTTGGATGTCGATTAGATCTCAGTTGGATGATTTTAGTAGTTTCGTAGTCCGCTAACAGTTTGTAGTATATAAAATCACAATGTCAATGGAATGCTAGTTGAGTTTCGGTGGTATTACAATGATAAATAAACAGCAGACTTGGGGCACAGGTCCTATGGCTTAACGTATCGTTAATTTATTTTCTTTTATTTTATTGTTGACAAGCAAACTTTACAGCTTATATATAATTTATATTACAATGACGATAAATACATTTTATAAAGCCAATTACAAAGTTTGACAACTTAAATTTAATAATTGTGAGGGTACTTACTTAATAATATAAATAATACATACAATATATATCACGCCTATATCCCTTGCGGGGTAGGCAGAGCGTTAACGGCCGTAAGAGTACGGTCGCTATCGCCACGTCTGACATTTTTGAGGATTGTTTTCCAGGTTGTTCCAGAAAACATGTGAATCACTATAGTGACAGGTTGTCAGCCTGTCGCCTAAAAATTGTAATACACCAGTACCCTCGAGTCCCTTAGTCGCCTCTTACGACACCCGCGGGAAGGATACGGGGTGATGCTATTCTAAGCCGGCATCACACGGCAAAGCCGGCATCACACGGCAAATAAATAATAATAATATAAATATAAATAATAATAATATAATATAAAATAAAAAATTGTAGGTATTACCAAATGCCATGGTCACCCTACTGTAGACTGTACCCCGGGCGAGACGACGCGTTAGGCGTCGCTTTGTTAGGCAAATCCCAGTCTCCTTGGAGCTATGGCACTATAGTATTGATCATGTTGTCTATAGAATAGCCCTTGTGATAGTTTTTGTTCTACTATAGGCTAGGCTTGTTGATCAGTATAGTATTGATCATGTATTGATCATCTTCACTTTATAATAGTCCTTCTGATATTTATAGAATAGAATAGAATAGAATAGAATAGAATAGAAACCATTTATTCCAAAAAACAGTGTATGCAAACATTTGGAGAGACAGAGAAAGAAAACAGTAACTACCAAAGAAGTATACAAAATAAAAGTTTACGTACACTGCTCAGGGAAAAGGGACTGACTCAGCATGTTGTTGCAAAGAGTTGACGAACCCTTAGCAACACTGATATTCTGTCAGTACCAGAGTTACGCTTATGAAAAAGATGGGAAAACTAAATCAGATGTGCTAATAAAATGAGTGCCGAAACGTTAATAGAAATTTAACTATGAGCTAGGTAAAAAGGGGTAAGTAAGTGTGATGTGTGTGAGACATATTAAAATAGTACCTAAGGGTGAAAATTAGATTATATAACAGTTACATAAACAAATTTAACTAAACTATAAAATAGATAAATAAAGACGATAAATATATATGCATAATTTACATATAATATATACCTACCAGATAAATATATGAGATATCCAATACATAACTATATGTAGTGTGAAAAGAGATCAGTTACCGGTACTTTTTTGAATGTCAAGAAGATATTCTCTGTATTTATTTTTAAATGAAAACTTATTTGAAAGGTCCCTTATTGGAGGTGGGATGTAATTCCAACATTTGTTTGCTCGGTAATTAACACCTCCACGAAAGACAGTTGTTCTGTGTCGCGGTACTCGCATCAGACTTGAACAGGACCTCACAGTATATTTCTCATTTATGTCATTATTGTACATACATACATACATATATTAATCCTCTATACCTTGCGCGGTAGGCAGAGCGTTAACGACCGCAAAAATACGGTCGCTATGGCCACGTCTGACAAAATAAAATGTATTGATGTAGAAATGGTAAATTGCATTTTACTTTTCATAATTGAAAGATAGAAACAAAATATAGCAGGTAAAGTTGAAGGTGTTTTTGAAACCTGCTGAACTACTTACTAATTAATAAAACCAGACGTGATCTTTTAAAGACCCTTTTACCAGTTTCATCTTAAAACAAAAAAAGTGATCAGTTCGAAATATCATAGTACAGTTTTAGCTGAGTCACTCGTCTAAGATTCCTCGCACAAGGACATTTAGCTACGGCCGCGTAGAACACCAAAAAAGCCGGTGGGAGCCGAGAATTCCTTGCCACCATCCTTTTGTCGTCAATGGCCTTTTTGTTCGGGCTCCCTTTGGACAAACTACCTTTTATCACTTACTAACTTAGGTGTGACTATGGTTGGCCTAGTATTTTACCAAATAAGTATTTAAAAATAAAAGTAGCGCGGGCATAGTCTTTGTTTCTAAACTATTCGTTACTGATATCAAAGAAATTTTGATGTATTTTGTACTGAATAGTGCAACGCCTTGAATCAAAGTCGATACTGATGTCAAAGATATATTAGGTGCATAAATTAATGCCAAATGTATGAGAAAATAACGCAAAGCTTATAGATGGCAACAAATGTGCATGCGGCGCGTCAGTGTCTAGCTAAATTCATCAATAAGAAGTAAGTAACTGCACTATGATAACTGCGCAATTATAGGCGGATCGCACAGTTAACGCACGACGGACCGCTAAAATATCGCAGCGGTCTGTCAGATCCATACTAGAAATGTCAATCCCCATACTAATACCGCACTCGACGGACGACGCTGCGATAGCGCTGCGTTGAGTGCGGTTGAGCGGTTTGAGTATGGGGAATGACATTTCTAGTATGGATCTGACAGACCGCTGCGATATTTTAGTGGTCCGTCAAGGTAGTCGACGCATTGTTCATTAATTACAGAAAAAATGAGATGCTTTTTAATTTGTAGCTCTTCATTCATGATAGAGGTTGCTCTATGACTAAAAAAACGATGATGGTTCGTAATGTTATAACAAAGTTTAAAATCGACCACACCATTAATAAAAATAAATTTATCAATGAAATCCAAAATGGCGCGGTCATCCGAAGGTGTTTTATAAGGTAAGGGTTACGTTGCCAGGTTTTTTATCATTTCCTGTTCTTTTATATATATTTTTTCTTTTATTGAAGAATGTATTGCGATAATAAATGAGCAGGTGCTACATGTTGCACCCAATGATTAGCCCAACGGTGGGTTGTTAGTCAAGCTTTGTTGTCAATGGACCCTCTTTATGGTGGACCGACTTTTTCGAAATGTTTCTGGAGGCATTCACATAAACATCAGCAGATACCAAAGAAGGCAATAAAAAGTCTGTGATTAATGTCCTAAAAGTGAGACCTTTCTACGGGTTGCACGGGTTCATCGGGTCGTTGGACGACTCGGTGTCCCACACGAAAAAATAAGAAAGGGTTGTAAGGGACGGTGTTACGAAAACTTTGCAGGCGCGATTAGACCATGAAACTGAACAACTTTTTCTATGGCTATGTTGGTAAACGAAAATTTTTTTTCGAGTTCCGTTCCCATACAAAGTCAGTCAGCTGATTGGGAATTTTGTATGGGAGGTGGAAAGAATTTTCACGTTTAGGTACTAACAATATTCCCCATAGGAAAAGTTATTCATTTTCATGTTCTGATCGCGCCTGCAAAGTTTTCGTTACACCGTCCCTTACACCCTGTATAGTATTGATTGAGTACTACTTTTTTTAATAGTAGATAAGTACCTACCTTCTACTAGATCCACTGCTTGATATTAAATGGCACAAAACTCTGTATTGACAAAATTAATTGATCCACAAAACTTCCAACATTTTACCCCTCAATGTTTTTTGTTGTTTTGTGCGAATGTATTTGTTTTATTTTTGCTTAAAGTCAGAGTTATAACATTACTTTTTATTCAATTCAACTCCACCAATACTTACGTACGAGAGGCTTAAACTACTTTCAGTCCCTTAAAGCTACTTTTCTTTAGGCCGAATGTCCACTTGGCCTCTTGCCCTAATCTCCTCTTTCGGTCAAGAATCGTCCCTAAAGGAAAAGGGGAGAATGGGGCATAATGGGATAAAAGGAGTATTAGCTAGTGTTAGCGTCTTAAGATTGGTTGTACATAGGAACATTAGATATTTTTAACAATATGGAAAGTCATGTCGTAAGGAGTTGCGTGATTTTTCGTATGGAAAGGATCCTGAAATGGCTACACCATTTTTTATCTTTAAGAGCGAAATGTGAACAATCATATTGCCATTTTGGAAGTCTTTGTTTATTCGATTGAGTTATTTATTTTTAATGAAACCTTTTAGATAGGATTCTGTGGATATAAATTTCACAAAACTATACTTTACTCATGGACTTCATTAAGCTCAGAGCTATATTACTACGAAGTAAGCAATAAGCAAGAAATCTCAATCTACCTGTTTACCTAAGTGTCTACAGATAGGAAGTAATCAACAATTATTATGATTCCAGTAGAAAATATCAACACTCGAGAAAAACAATCTAGAAAACTCGAACAGAAATAATCAATCGAGTAAGAATCGAGATCGCAATTAGGCGCAGCGGCATTGTCACCCGAAACTTTGATTGGGTGTCTTTACACTGGAAGATTTCCTTTTGACCATGATGTTAAAGTTCTTGAGAGCGATTGACCGGTCTTACAATCGTGAGACCCGAGTTTGATCCCCGCCATGTACCAATGTGGTTTTACTCACGTAGATTTACCGACGGCTCTTACGGTAAAGGACAAACATCGTGATGAAACTCACATTCAAATAAAATTTGAATTCAAATGATATTTGAATGTGACTAAACCTACGATTCAGGCCAGAGGTTGTAGAGGTCAGATGGCAGTCGCTGTGTGTAAAAACTTGGTTCCACGTCAAATTCCCTATTGGCAGCAATGACGTAAACAGTGATTTATGAATTGAGTTGGCATCTCCGGCAATGTCGTGTCGTGTAGCTCTCAGATCGCAATCGTCCAATGTGAAAACGCTTATCGCTTCGATCGTTCTAAGTCTCGAGAATACAGGCCAATTATATTCAATACCAGCCAATTATTCGTCGCTACCAAGTTTTATTGTACGGAGCCCGTCAGAGCCAGGCCAGGGTTCAATAGGGCAATAATTTAACCACGGAGTCGGTGCTTTTTAATTAATTGAATTGTTTTAGTTTCAAGAACGCTTCACGTGGTCGTCGAAACGTGATTTTCAGCGGTTTGTTTTCAGTCACATTTTAAGCTACGTCAATATTTTAAGCTAAATCTGGAAAAGGTCTAATAGGTAAAATATTCTGTTGAGCGAATGTTGACCAGGCTATCTATCTTTATTTTCCAAACATTTGAATTTCTTCTTTTCTTCTTATTTTACCTCGCGAATAAACATTTTTTTTATTTTTTTTATAGTAGGTATCTATTTCAACTCAGTATGAGGTGATAACTAATGAAATTGTTATGAGAACTTACGCCGAAAATCTTCGATATCATTCAAACAATTCAAGATTCTGCGATTAGTAAGTGTATTTCGATAAATACTTAATTATCATCAATGAACCCTTGTATCAGAGTTAAGTATATCGACAATCTGTAGGACAAAATAAGCAATAATTTTCATAACAACGTAAAAAAATCATACATATTAAAAACCTCTATTTTCACTTCTACTCCAAACAATTTCCTCCAAAACTTTCTATCCAAAAATTAATAAACTCCGCTTCACAGGACACTGCAGCACCTACATATGGGGAGGTAAGGGCACGTTCATTGTGGTGCACTGAATGGGTAATGCCGGGCACAATGCACCTGCGGGGACTATCGATTTTCTATACCAAGGAAAGTTTGGCGACAGCATTTTGGGCGCGCTTCCTGTTGAGTGAAATGAAATTGTGTTTTGTATCACTCGAGTTGTTACCAAAAAGTAAGATTTTGAAATAATTACACTAGTAAAACTAGTTTAGGTACTTACTTACTACGAGAGGACGTATCTAGCTATGATAAGCTCAAGAATACTAAAGTTAATTTTGGAGACATGTCTCAAGACGAACGGGTTCAAGTTGATGAAATGCATAATGTAGGTATGTAGGTAGGTACCGAAATTGGACCGGGCGCAAACAAGATATTTCGAGGCTTGTTAGAAGGCAAAATATCAACGGAGAAGTTCATTGACGACATATTGCTTCAGTGTCATTTTGTGACAGAAAATTGTGGCGTACGGCCAACTATTAATGCTCATTCTCCCATCTCATCACCAGACTTTCCAACCATCAATGTCAAGTACCAACCACAAAACCTGCAATCGTTCTACATGCTCAAACTCAAACATACAGTACAGTACACAACAATACACAATAAAATGGTATATTTGTGTGTGAGACAGACAATGTTATCGATCCGGCCCCGGCCCGGGACGCTGAGAATACAAGAATAGGAGGTTACTATGGAAATACGACTGTAATTTGAGGATTGTTATTATCATCTTGTATATTATCAAAGATGTTGTACAAAAGGGTATTTTAGTGAAAGTTTGATATGTCTACACAATTTAGTTTTAATATGATACGCTAAGAAGATGGTAAATATAGCAACTTCAAGATTTTGCTACTCAAATTTGGATAAAATCAAAATGCTCTATCAGTTTTCTTTTAAGTATTTTAATAAATGCTATTCTTACTTATATATATACGCTAGATTTGAAATATACCTACGAAAAAATATATGAACCTATCACTAACCAATCAAATTACTCAATCCAAACCCAAAACACAAGAAAATTTCAGCACACACATCCTAGCCACACCTCTTCCAACGATTCGCCTTCACGAAATACCACCCACGACACAATAGGCGAACAATAGCCCTCACAATGAACACAAAGGGAGCTGCTGTCTTCCCATTGTACGGCACAAAGGAGGCCACGCCCCCAACAAAAGCCCCTTTGTTTTATCTAAACCGCGAGCCACCTGATTGGCGGAGACGCGTGGCTCAACTAGCGGTTACCCAAGCCAGTTGAACGATGACGATGACCACCCGCCGTTCGAGAATGCATGTAAAAAATCGATCGTATCTTTCGATGCTACCCACTTAACTTTGCTTCTTGAATAGACTTTCTACTTTATTGAAAGGAAATACGGTTTGTTTCGATTACCAAGGTGTTCATGACACATGAAGTTACATTAAAAAGCAGATGATTTTAATCGACCGGCAGGACTTTGATCCGAATTAAATTGACAGCTCACTATAAATAGTGTTTTGAGTGCATTGTGCAGGGTTTAGGCCAATTCAAACCTTATATCCAGGGAGAATATTGAAAGTTGTTTCGTATACAAGTTTATGAGTCACAGCTTTTGATACAATATCAATGTCTATGTCACTGACTATTTTAGGGTAGACAACTAAGCAACTCTTTATTCTTATATCATCAAACTGATAAGCAAGTAGCATCAAATCATTGCTTGGAACTAATGCTTTTGTAGAGATAAAATTTTTGGTAGATTAGTCAAAAAAAACTTAACCTACTTTTAGGATGAATAACAGCTTCATGAACAAAAACTATAAAATTAGAAAAATAAATGTTTTGACAAAGATGAAAGTATCTATGAGGTAGGTTTTATCACTGTTTTATAAACATGGACTAGGAAAGCCTTCCGCGCAATTTATGATATTATTTTGTTTTAATAGAAAATATCGCGACCGAACTTCACCATTACAATTCCAGAGTCGTGCGATCTGAATATCATTTTTTACTCTACTTTCTTAGCCCAGCAAAACATAGTTCAGTTCAGTCCAACCCATCCTAAGAGCCAATTTGTCGTTTCCAGAACTATCCAGAACACTTACGCGAGTGTGTAGCCCCTTGCTTGCGACTCGCCAATTTTGCCAGTCTCGAGTGGCCAGTTAGAGTGGCCCTAAGTGTAACGATTTCGGGAACTAGATGTAGAAAAGTACATTCTTGATTTCAGGCATTTGAATGTAGAGAAGTATTTTTGAATTGTGTAAGAGACGACATGAACAAAAAAGGTGTAAATGAGGATATAACTGATGACTGCAGATAGAGAAGAATCGAAGAAGAAGACATGTTGCGCCGAGCTCAAATGAATTGAGATTAAAGCAGGCGAAATAATGTATGTTTTGTTATTGAATATAAATGAACAGATAATGAAAAAAAAAACAAATAATATTCGACAATTATTACATTTACAACGACATTAACGAGTCTTTTGTACATAAACGAAATATTTCAAAGAATGAAATTTAACATAATCATGAACTTATGTTAGATTTTTTTGCCTTGCATGTGATTTTAGTAGCGTAATTTCAATTATATTTTTTTAGCGCTATCTTTTTGATTATGAAACTGCTTTAAATGCTATCAATTTAATGACAAACCATTACCTATAGAAGATAATCAATAAGGCTAATCCGGCTAATAAGTCTATCATGTCGTTGTTTTTTAGTGTCAAAATATACGTACGTACATATAACTATCTTTGTCAATCAATACAAGCATTGCTATGTTAATCTTTACCTTGGATATCAAAGTGGCCTTGTATGCACTAACTATTACAACCGGTGTACAACAAGGCTCTTAATTTTGTCCTACGCTTATTATATTAATTTTCTTAATATTATTTTATTTATTTTGTTTTATAATAACATCCTTTTTTTTTCTATAATCTTAACTAAGTATGTAGGATTTTTTAGGTACAATATATACTTTATTAGAAAGTAAAATGATATGGTTGCCCAATTATAATACGTCATTGTATTTAAGTTAAATGGGTGTATCATACCAAACGGTACGGTTTAACGGTTGTAAACTTACAAGCTGCCTCTATAGTGATACACCATTTTTCTGAATCAGTCCTCAAAGATTTGTCAGACATGGCGATAGCAACCGTATTCTTATGGTTGTGGACGCTCTGCCTAACCCGCAAGGGATAGAGGCGTGATATATGTACGTATGTATAACAAAATGGAAATATTCTGAACTTCACCACTCATAAAATATTGATGTTGATAGTAGCGCCATCTAACCAAAGTCACTGGAAATGTAAAACGATTAGAGCGCCATCTATGCCAAACGTACGGAACTAATTTTGTCTTATGTTTGCGTTGAGACTCAACTCAAGAGAACCTATTTTACAGACAAGTATTAGTGAAAGTGTGTAGATGGCGCGCAGTACAATAATAAAAAAAGTTATTGATTACTCTGTGTTTTTTTGCGAGAAAAGGATATAAATATATGCGCTTACTTACCTACTAACTTCTTAACTAAAAAATCAAAGGACCAAATAAACGTCGCTAACCTGAATAAATCGGTCATCAGTAGGCTATTATTTACGTACCTTTACGTATAAAAATTAAATAAAATGCCTACTAATGACTTCATTCATAATCATATAAAAACCAGTGTTAGGAAAAATAATTTAGAAAGTAACGTATTTAATAAAGGTGTGGTTTATTATAAAACTATGATAAAACCCATGATAAAACCACGTAAAACAAAATACTTCTTTAGTAAACGATGCGATCGATGAAAATGTGAAGCTAAGTCACTATTTCAACGTCCCTTCACAAGGACCGTGTGGCCTAATGGATAAGGCGTCGGACTTCGGATCCGAAGATTGCAGGTTCGAGTCCTGTCACGGTCGAAAATTTCCTTTTGTCATTTTTTTAAGTAGGTATCCGAGGAGTAATCTTTTGATTAAACTTCAATTGGGTCTCAAATATTTGGCAGGCGATGGCTGTTTTACACTCTGCCTAACCCACAAAGGATATAGGAGTGATGTGTGTATGTTTCTTAGTGTACGTATATTTATGTGTAAGAGGTACGAGATATTATACCTACCTACTCTCATTATTCTAAAAACTAAAGCAGTAGTACATTATGATGGATCTATATATTTTAAGGGGTGAACCAGTCCATGAAACTGAACATCTTTTCCCGAGGAACATAGGTCGAATTATAAAAAAAAAAACCTCCCATAGAGTTGACTCGTCCGGCTGCTACATTTTGTACGGAAGGCCCATTTTTTTTTTATATTTCGACCTATGTTCCTAGGGGAAAGTTGTTCAGTTTCATGAGCTGATTAACTCTTTAAAATATTTGCAGCTAATATTTTTATACCTGATATATTACATGAATTAGGGTCAGTTAGGGAGAAGTGAATCACTGTGAATTCTAATTCAAGTGAATTACTTTTCTACAGGTTTATTTTTAATAAATTCTAGTAGTTTATTTCAACCCATTCCTGCTTTTTAAATGTTTGATTTGAGAAATACGGTGGAATCCTCGTGAAAAAATTAGTATCTCTCTAAAATAAATCTTTTTATATAAAAATGTTGGTACCGGCATTTATACTTCGTTTGCTGAGGTACAACAATCATAAATGAATAAAAAAACGCTGTCCACCAGAACTATAATTAAGACCAGTCCCAATATTCCACGTGAAAAAGAGTTTTATGTAGGTAATGTAAGTACATATTACGAATGAGTAGGTACTTAGTCGTGTTTATGATTGTTGCACTTATGGTACAATAGCATAATACTTATAATAGTACCAAAGAACGTCTGGTGGACAGGCCAACGTTTTTTTGTAGCTCATATTTTACGTAGGTAACAGCTCTGACCTATCATAACACAATACAACTCAACATAACCACCGGTTTGTGTGTGAGGAATTTCACGAGTTTGTCACTCTTTTTTAGATACTAACCCAACCATGTATGTTGTATGAACCAATGGTCCTACGGCAGGGTTTATATTAGTTCACCAAAACTCCAAGAGATGGCGCTATACCAATTTTTTTAAACCTATTACTATTAGCAGCACGCAACTATAAAGATTAAAGCGGTCATATATTTATAACGATTTGAGGTATCAATGTGAGTAAATTATACTGGTTTTATAGACATTTATAAAGAAATAGGAACATGTTTTGATCTCTTACTAGAATAAGTTTAGAAGCTGACTATAAACAAAAATGACACTACACAGACCTTTATATATAAATTATGGTAGTTAACTATAGTTAATCTTAATATTTAGAGTTCATAACCCTATAATTTACATGAATTGTATGACTAGGTACGATTAATTTTATTTTTTACGTTATCTATATATATCTTTTATGTTGATATATGCTACAGCATTCTAATTACATGAATTATTTTGTAAAATATATGTGTATAAAGACATATTAACCAAATAAATGGAATATGAAACAATACAGCTGGCATCATAAAAGAAGCGTAGGTAAGGATCGAATTAGAGGTAGGGCGTCTAATGTAAGTATGCCAATAAGCCCGAAGCTTCCCACTTTTTGCTTTTCAGGCTGTTGCAAACAAACAAGTTAACAATCTTTACATACATACATACCTACATAAATCTCGCGTTTATCTCTTGCGGGGCAGGCAGAGCAATAACAAACGTAAAATTACGCTCGCTATCGCCACGTCTGACAAGTATGAAGGGCCATTTCAGATGATTCGAGCAACACTGTAATGACAGATTGTCAGCCTGTCGCCTAAACTTGGATCAATATTTTCTGGATGTTATTTACTAACAACTATTTACTATTTAGGGTGTAAGGGACGGTGTAACGAAAACTTTGCATGCGTGCTCAGACCATGAAACTTTTTAACAACTTTTGAAATGTTTTTTTTTAACTGGTTTGATCACGCCTGCAAAGTTTTTATTACACCGTCCCGTACACCCCGTATACTAATCAGATTTGATGCAAATTTAATTATACATAAACTATAAAATTGGAATTTAAATCTACACAATTCGTTCACATTCGCCAAATCAGGGCTTGCTCAATTTATATCAGCCATTTTCGTCAGATATTCGTATAAAATGTTTTGTACCGTGAAAACCGTTGATCTGTGGGCCGGTCAAAAGACTCTCATATCCGGCATCCGGCGCGGCCGGGCGACCGGTCAAGCGAATTTACCGGCTCTATCGGAATATCAAACAAAAAAGAAAATACACAAAGATACAAACATTTTATAAAAAATTCAGGCCAATGAAAATATACTTAAATTCTACTATTGTCGGGAGTCGAATACGGGACCTTTGTATAGCTGCCAGACGCACTATAACTGCGCCACATTGATTTTAAGAAACAATTTTCGGCTGTTTTAGTCGGATTTTCTTTAAAAAAATTACATGCATACACACAAACACAAATCACGCCTTTATCCCTTGGGGGGGAGGCAGAGCGTGAACGATCGTAAAATTACGGTCGTTATCGCCACGTCTGACAAGTATTGAGGGCCCCTTCAGATGATTCATGTATCACTGTAGTGACAGGTTGGCAGGTTGTTGTTTAAAAGATTATGCAGACTTTTTCTTGTTGTCATCGATCCAATGAGTCTAAAGTGTAATTTTTAAAACTATGCACTAGGTGCTTCTAGGTATTAGCAACACACATACACAAATCATCCCTTTCTCCCTTACGGGGTAGGTAGACCGGTAACGATCGTAAAATTATGGTCATTATCGCCACGTCTAACAAGT
This sequence comes from Keiferia lycopersicella, assembly GCA_029255805.1. Taxonomy (NCBI): domain Eukaryota; kingdom Metazoa; phylum Arthropoda; class Insecta; order Lepidoptera; family Gelechiidae; genus Keiferia; species Keiferia lycopersicella. Next base: position 19,198,574 of record JARACZ010000003.1, read on the forward strand.
ATTGAGGGTCTTTTCAGGTGTATCACTGTAGTGACAGGTTGTCAGTCTATGGCCTAAAAACTTTTACTATGTGGTGCCACCTACAAAACCGAAATAAAAAATTGGGGGTTACATAGAAAAAATCATACTTACCTTACCTACTCAACAAAAATGTATGGAACACCCAATTTTCTTTTGCGACATCGCAGGAGGTTTAATAGTAGAAGTTGTTCAGAATCATGGGTAACTGTGATTAGTATCTACTGACTAAAAAATAAGACTTTGGATATATCATGCTTGTCTAGCCAAAATGTACTTCTTTTTTATGGGTCGTCCATCGACCCAATAAACGTGATAAAACTAAGGTGGATCGCACTCTTGACGCACGACGGAGCGCAAAAATTTGGTTTGTCAGATCCAAACTAGAAACGTCACTTCCCATACTAAAACCCTAAAACTGTACTCGAAGGATGACACTGCAATAGCGCTGCGTAAACAGCGGTTGAGCGGTTTTATTATGTGGATTGACGTTTATAACATGGATCCGACAAACCGCTGCGATATTAAGCGCTCCGTCGCGTGTCAAGTGTGCGGTCTGCCTATCTTGTATGCCTAAAAGGTGCCTGCATCATCCTTCCATATATGTAAGCCATGTTACTCACACTCATGGATGATCTATTTTATTAATCAATATTAGTCTTAGTATAAACCACTCTTCTATCATTCATCTCTGTACACACCAACCTTACACTTCGTAAACCTTTCTGACACATATGGAACTATCTCTCAAAAAGGCAACCTGAGAAAATTTGCACGCTGTGGTCCCTAGCTTAAAATAGAGCCGTAGCAACTTACTTCTAAAATACCTTTTTGCATACTTTATCATTTACCCAACTCGTAAAACAGCTACAAAACCCTCTATATCTCTAACTCTCAGTAAAAATGTTTGCACATAAGATTACATCTCCTCTTCACTACACGAAGAACTGCTAGTTTATTAGGGTCCCCTATTCAAATAGGGGCACTATGTACTTTATGGGTTCAACGCTGAGGATGTAACTGGTTTTTATGTCTGTCCGTAGAGCTATTTATCTTGGTAAAAAGTGTGTACTATCTAAACTTAATTTTATACTGGTTTTCATACAGTCTGCAAGAAACCCAGAATAATTTGATTTTTTTAATGGGTAACGCGATATGCTACTTGCTAATTCCGAATGTTCAGAAATTTTGCAAGTACTATTCAAACATGACGTGACATAATCACTTTTATTTTAATAAATTGATTATGTTTTCCCTAGATTCCCAAATTCCCAGGGCGGATTTAGACGACGTGCGCTTTTTAGGACGTGCAGCACGCGTGTTGACGCGTACCTTGCGCGTGAAAATTTGCACTAGAGTCCGCGCCGCGAAAGAAGTCCCGCGAAAAAAGTTTAAATGACCCTTATGTACGTCAAAATTCAGAATAAGGTTCATTGAAACGTTTTTCGCGGGACTTCTTTCGCGGCTTGGACTCTAACCTTACTCTAACGAATCTCATGCTCGTCTGAACCTGTGCTTAGGCGTCATTGTTGCTTGTTGTACTCACCTTGCTAAATCTTTGGATAACCTCCAACTGGGCAAAGTATGAGCTAAAAGTGCCTTTCCTCAACATAACCCGTCGTTTGTGTACAAATGGCGCGAAATTTCTTTATGCGGCAACCTTTTCGTGTAAATAACACCTCTTTGTATAAGGAAGAAGGTTTATTATTAGGGTTAGTTTACGACGAGGCTACCTAATGGAGCTCTTCTTGAGGGTAAGATGGCGATGGACTATGTACTTTGTGTTGTGTATACTGAGGTCTAGTTTGTTTACGGTTATGATTGTCGTTTTTGGCGCAGACGGTAGGATAGAACCTAAAAAGTGGTTTATATATTTTAAAAAAAATCTAAAGTTGTTTTACATATAGATCTTAAAAGTATACCAGATTAACCAAACCAGCTTATGAGATGAAACAATTTTATCCAAGTAAGTAATATTCCAAGGTATTTTTTTGCAAACCCTATGACTACTTTTTTTACTCTATTGACTAACTAGCTAGGTATCGCAAGTCAACAATTTTAGTTTTCTAAAGCTCAAGTAGCGTTCAAGCATAAACACATTCGCATATTTTAAAGCCCACTAACTCTAAGTACAAACAAACTACCGCAGTTTGTAATTAAAGCATAACAATGTTGTAAATATTTGCCCCATAAAGGAGGATTCCCCACACATTCACACAAACAAACGGTCCTCAAATTCCACATAAGTGCGTACCTTGCAATTAGTATAATCGCACATATGTATGCAAATGTAAAATGCTGCAAAATTAAGACGTAATGTTGCCACTTAACTCTTGTAAATGGATGCCAGGATATTTTACAGCGTTATACCGATAGCCCAATTAGATGGTGTAGTGTTTTCTGTAAGCATTATGAAATAATTAAAAATAATTAGGTAATTATCACAGGTTATTTAAGAAAAAAAAAAGCGATTGTGCTTTCGTTGTAAAAATATTATAGCTAAATAGGTAGGTACACTATAGACGTGTTGACGTGTAGCCAAGTGTCTGTAGTGCTGACTCATGGGAACTAACTGCAGACCTAATAAAAGCTTCCATTTTTAGCCAGCGCCACTTACTAGGAACTAAACGAAGTAATATTTTTATGTTCACTGTACATCATGACAGTTTACCAAACGCGTAGGTGGCGAATCGCTGCAGTAGGCTAAACGCGCGAGTAGGCACAGAGCGAGTTGGCGAATCGCGCCGGTTGGCAGAAGGCGCAAGTTGGCACACCACGCATACTCCAAATGAAATATAGAACATTGTTCTTCCAAAATCAGAACCAAAGCTGAAAAGAACCCTTCTTTGGTAACCAACTAAGGTCTAACTAATAAGATCAAACGAAGAAGAACAACACAATAATTCAATCATCCGTTTTTGAAAATCCAAATTCATCAAAATTCACCCCACCGCAATCAACAATTTTTCACTTCAGGCTAAACAGAAGGGGCGTAAGTCAGAAACCCCATGATTTCTCAAAGGGATGTTTGTCGGCCGGGTAGGACGCACGAGTTAACTTTTTGACCGGGATACCTTTCCCGACGTGACAAGAATGGCTGAAATGTGGTGCAGGTGATAAGGTCTGGTGTTTCCAAGATATTAAAAAGGGTTCACCTTCAAGGTGTAGCATCTTAGGGCGGAATACGTAAATACCCATGAGATTTGAGGAAAAGAAAAGATATAAAGATTTTTATGTGAATACATGAAAAAAATAATGTGTTTTTATAACAAGATACCAAAGAATTCGAGAGCGGAGAATGAAAAAGGTTACATCTTTTCCATGACGATACTGTAGATTTAAATTTTTAAGAAACATGTTCTTGTCTCTCTGCTGGGCAAAGGCTTTAGCTCTTTGGTGCTACCAGCTATCTCAATCAAGATACTCAATCGTGATATCTTTTTTGTAACCCATCATTCTTATAACTTTGTCCCATACCAGGATCCTGTGTGTTTTTGCGCTCCGATGATTTCAGTGAGATCTCGTGTTGATCTGAGAACGGCGAATTTTTGGCCGCTACGTGCTCAGTTCTCTAATATTTTGGGTTACACTAGTTTACCTCGCGCCTACATTCGTTTGTTAACATGATATTTGAGGTATGAGGTTTTACCTTCGGGTGGATTTATTTATTTGGGACTTCTAGGAACGAACGTGTGTTGTGTAAGCAGTATTTTGGATTTTGCTGACTACTAGGTACCTACTTACACATACAGTCAAATGAAAGAAAATCCACGTACCTACCTATGCTATTAGTATTATTTGTGCTTTTCACGCCAGGAAAGTTAATCTGCTCAGTTTTACGGTTTGTTTTGCCCCTTGAAAAACTGGTATTGTCATTATTTTTGTAACATTGTGATGATGATGGATGAGCCTTCCGACCAATTTCGGCTATGCTTACCGCTTCTTCCTAATAAGAGCGTGAAGTATGCTGCGCGATGCTGGCTTCTAATAGCTTTTCTACCCGTGGGTGTCGTAAGAGGCGACTGAGGAACTTGAGGGTTTCAGGTGTATTGCAACTTTTAGGCGACTGGCTGACAACCTGTCACGATAGTGATACACTCTCTCTTTTCGTGTGGGACACCGAGCCATCCAACGACCCGAAGAACCCTAGTGTGAGAATTAAGAGAGTGATACACAAAATTATCTCAAACGGCCCTGTATATTCGTCAGCCGTGGCGACATCGATCGTATTTTTGCGGCCGTTAGCGCTCTGCATACCGCGTAAGGGATAAGGCGTGATATATGTATGTATGTATATAGTATGATGCGCTGGTCGTCAAAATTGCGTACCTACACCTTTTTTGATATTCTACGCCCTTCAGGGTGCTATATCCCCACAGCCGAACTCTCACATAGAGAGGACTCAATGATGTAGTGCTTCTAGACAACCTAAAAAATGAAGGAAATATGTTAGCACCTAGTGTCTCATCCATGTGAATATGTATTCTTAACATGGCACTAAAGCTAAGTAGTTACTAGGGACACATAAAGTCATAATCGTGGTTGTAAACCAGTGTGCTGAAGCGGCCCCTGAGAGGAGTTACTCACTGATATGGAAATTATATCGGTTTACACAACTCTACATCTACCATTGCTTAGAATAGCATCACTCCGATTTCTGAAGTAGCTTCTGAAAGGACCCAATTCGTATATTCTGGCTGAGATGATGATGTAGGTTCGGAAGCTTGGCTCCACTTGAGGACTGGTATTTTTTCACAGGGTAAGCCACATAATATGTTTTCGTTATGGCGTCAATTGACATGAAAATGTTTTTGTGGAATAATTTTTATCACAAAGGGCCTAAATTTCTGAATTTCTGAAGTATTACATACACCCTATGGTTGCCTCCATGTGAACAAATATGTGTACGTTTAAAAAATAATTGGGTCAGTTCTACTATTAACTGGCTTTGTATCAAACAACAGACATTTGTCTCCAAACTTCTAAAATATTCTCCAATAATTGTTTCTAACTAATTGTTTACCGAAACTTTAATAATAGACTAACCGCATAATGCATACAACTTGTCTAGCTAAATCGAGAAATAATTTATATTCGTAGGAACTTGAGGTGAAAGTTTGCAAGACCTACCTAATCTACCGTTGTGTCGGAGCAGACTCTCTCAACTCAAAATATTTCATAGTTTCAAATAAGCTAACCAACGAGGACATCCAACAAGTCCTAATTTTCTACGCCATAAAAAAACCTGATCCCAGAAAGTGCCCACAAGAACCTTCCGAACACCCGCATTAAAGAAAACAATTTCGTTCGGTACCTCTAATTTAAAACCTACACACCGACAAATGAGGGTAGTCCACATAACTAAGCGCCGCGGTCGGTCGCGCGGCCGAAACACATCAGTCTAGGTTCGACCGTCGAGGACGTCGGACCTGCCGACTGCGAATTAAAAATTAACTACCGTAAGAGGCGGGACGTGCAAATTTATTGAACGTAGTCCAGTTTGTTTATGGTCGGGTTGAGCTTTTAGGTGATTAGTTCTCTAAAGTGATTCAAGGGTTGGGGATCAGACTTATAGCCGTGTGTCGGAATTGAAGACTGGAGGAGTTTGTTTTTTAAATAAGTAAAGATTCTGCTTCAATCTCAGCGAATTTTCTAAACGACTTATTTCAACAAGGAACCCGCTGCAAAAACTCTTTTATCTTTGTTTCCGGCAGATTAAGAAATACACTTTTATATTTTAACATTTTTACCAAGACTGTCTAGAAGATTAACAGCTGTTTTCTATGTTCTTGTAGTATTGCTGAAATAGGGCACTGGCTTTACCTGTACTAGATACAAAAATTAATGATGATGATGATGAACTCGTCTTGATACCGCTCATCAGGGACATAGGGCATGAACAAGAGACTTCCACTGCTGCCGATCTAGAAAACTTAGGAGACAATAAAACTAAACCAATCCTTTACTTCAACAAACACTTCACAATCAGTCACGTCAGTAGTGCAAACGGTCCCAATTGAGGCGTTTTCAATGTACTGCCAAAGAAAATTGGACGTAATCTGTAACAGGCAGTTCTGCTGAAATACGACCCCGAAGCATCGTAAGCGGCGCAATCGACGCCGCCATGCCTTGCCGGCGTGTTTTTGTCAAAGATAGAGCAATGTAGAAAGGACAAATTTGTTTAAGGGCTCTGAAATACAACGCTGAAGCATGAGCGGTGCTATCGACACGGCAATGCCTTGCAGGCACGTTTTTGTCAAACAAGAAGCTATGTATAAAAGACAAGTTTTTAAGTGCATAGTGGTCCTCGATAATACGACCTCGAAGCATCGTAGGTAAGCGGCAAATTTGACGCCACACGACGGCGCATTTTTGTCAAAAGCACTGTAAAACGGACCACTTGTTTAAATAGGCAGTGCTCTAAAATACGACTCCAGGTATAGTGGCGCACGTAGCAAAGTACCAACAGCTTCAGATATTGATAGTTCCCATTTTTTTATACAAACATGTCAAGTTAAAATTAGAAACAAATAAAAGCTACTACCACGCTACTACTAATACAAAAGTCTAGTCTAAAAAAAAACAGTCGCCAAAGTGGCTGACTGATTCAACAAGACAAAGCCAAAGCACAGATCCCCTATTTTGGTAACCAAGCATCAACTTGCATGTGTCCCTTCTGCATCTAAACAAACGGTTCTTTGCGGATGGCGCAAAATAGTTAATATTCATGGCAGTCTGCGGGCTCCCAGTGAAATTGGTTCACATTTTTTATGTCTCACCGACACTCCGGCAGACAAAAGTCTTCACTGTTATACTTTTTAAGAAACTTATGAGGGTAGCAATTCGAGGCTTGACGTTTCTGGAGCAGCATTCTTTGGATATGCTACGCTTTGTATTGTCAAAGCATATTTTACTGTGGTAGTATTTTTTCTTGAATGTACCTTTCATCCTTAAGCATGTACCTACCTATAATATCATGGTATTTTTCTATTTATCCCGTGTATTACCTTAGAAAATGGCATACCCGTTTCGAGTTTCAAAACCCTACCTAAAGGCTAAAGTTCCTTAGCTAAATGGTGGTAAAATAGTCTGTTCTCTGATGAAAGAAGAGGCAATAGAAATAATACACTATAATTTAATGAATATTGCTTCATATAAAATATAATATATTATCTAAAAAAGTCTACGACGCGGGCCTCTATCACACTGCAGCGCTAAAATAACACTGCGCTAACGTATGCGCCTGTAAGACCTATACTAGAAACGTCCCTCCCCATACCACAACCGCTCTCGACGCAGGTTCAACGCACGATGCAGCGCTAGTGCTGCGCCGTCTGTCGAGAGAAGTTTTACGTAGTATAGGGAGTGACCTAGTATGGATCTGACACGCGCATACTTTAGTGCAGCGTTATTTTTTGCGCTGAAGTGTGGGAAGGGCCTTGGTGGGGTCCAAAATTAAAGAAATTATGATATTGTTATCTTTTACCAAGATGAAATCTACACAAACGCAACACGCAAACAGCATCAACCCGGCGATAAGTGGTTATCAACATGGTACTTGGCAGATTTGATGAAATTTCCGCCATGTCCACCTCTCTCGGACCGGATATTACTACGGACCGGACCGGACCGGCGGGTCGCTCGGAATCATCGGACCTTCAAGCATGGGGCTGCCAGATCAGAAAATCAAACAACTCGACGAACTAGCATCATAGAGATTTATGCAAAAAATTAATAAAAAAGTAAGATAAAAAATGCCTTTGATTTCTAAAAGAAAAAACTTTATAGAAATTAGATACATGCTGTTGATATTCATAGATAAATAAAATACTAATTCGTTATTTCCAAGTATTGTCTAAAAAGATAATTTAAATTTATAAAAAATTAACCTAATTGAAAGAATTCCTTATTTAATAGTTATTTCTAATTTAAATATTTTTTATTGGTAGATATTTATTTGTGTTGCAATATGTCATGTTTATGTTTTGACAGGAAACTAAAAATGGATTAAAAGATTTTGTGATTTCTAGTGTTAAAATGTCCTATGGATAGGACATAATATTTTTTGGGGGTTCTAGTAAAATAATTATCCAAATCAAGTAAGTTTTATAATAAATTTAAATACTTGAACGTCTTTTTTATAAAAGACTAGCTGGTGCCCGCGAACTTCGTTTCGCTATAATATATTACATATATCTTCCATCATTTATCAGCTATATATAGGACGACCACTGCTTAACATAGGCCTCTAAGAACCATAAAATAATATTAGAGCCAATATTAAATTGTTGGTAGGTAGGTACCAGAAAACTTGGTTTCTCAGACTATATGTAAGTAATTTAAAAAACTGTTAAATCGTAAAATTTCAATTTCCACATGCAAGAAAGAGTAAGAAAACGGTGGTTGGTTTATAGTGTTTAGTCTTTTAGAATCCCTAAAGGCTCAGTTTCTTGAAGTCGTCTTTCCCTGCTACGATTTTTTAGCTTTCCAGTTCTCTTCCCTATATCTTCAACTTTCCGCCTCTTATGCCATTTTTAGCAGATTTTTTAAAACCGTGCAATATTTACTTCCAAGAGTATTAATTCCGTAAAGTAGACTGATGCCACATTTCTTGACATTGTGATGGAAGACTGAAGACCGAGTTCATGAGTGTGAATAAATAAAAACAAAAGCAAGTAATCATACTACTAATCCTATCCTATCCTACTTCCTACTAATAATATAAATACAAAAGTTTATATGTTTGTTTGTTACTCCTTCACGCAAAAACTGTTTAACTGATATTCATGAAATTGAACACAGACATAAAGGAGGTAACTTGGATTAACGCATAGGAAAGTTTTCTTCGCGAAAAAATGTTCCTGTGTGATGCCATGACCGATTTCCACACGGGCGGAGCCGCGGCTAAGGTTACGTTTAATTAAGTACCTAAGGCTATTTAATAAAGGTCGTGTGCTGCCGGCAAAGTAGAATAGCACATCTCTTCTCGTGGGAGTCGTAAGAATCAACCGAGGGAGAAACCTGACCAAGACCGGCGGCCCTGGAGAAGGACAACAGAATCTACATTTAAACCCGGAACGGAGTCTTTGTTAGACGCGTGTGACAGAGGTCTATCCTGCAGTCAATTTGGCTCCGCACGTATCGACTCGAAGTTCCTGTGGTGTCAGTCAGGGAGCCCGAGAGAGTGGCGCAGGTCTTGAGCAACCCTGCGTTTTCCAAAATTACACTCCAGACAAAGCAGTGTCTGTGGAAAATCGGCTTATACCTATAGCCACGAAAAGTCTTATCTCAGATACTGATTTGATCGTCTGGCACAAACGTATAAAATATAACTTTCGTCAGGAAAATTTTACAGAAATATGGAAAAATGTATCTTCTATATAAAATGTACCAGCCGATTGAGTCACTTTGTGTGGGAAGTCCAATTTTTATTAGTATTTCCAAAGAATATTTCAGAAAAAAGTTGTCGCACCCTGAAAATAATGTAGCTGTATTGTCGGCAAAACCTATAACATACTGCATGTACCAGACAAACATTGGCTAAATAGCCTTAACCAAATTAGCGTGATGCTTCCGCATATACACAAACAAACACACAAACATCATACAAAACTCATTCATAGATGTCGCCACACGTCTTTTAAAACGCGCTATCGTTGTGTTTTCTCAAAACTATATAGGATCACTGAACACTGACTTGTTACTGTCTTATTTTATGTATTCACTCACTCACATCAGATATAGATAATTCATTTTGTAATTTGAAAGTCTAAAGATATTATAAAATTTATTTATTTATAGATAGATTTTTTGAAAATTCCTGTCACAAAGATAGCAATCAGGCAATGCAAATACACGTACAAAAAAAACTATGTCAGTCTGGTTTAATCTGAATATCTGGCAACTCTGTCGTTCAATACCTAGACAGTTTTTGACAGCTCTTCAATATCCACTACTACGTTAGCTCGAAGTTACTTAGACTGAAACGGGAAGAGCGCCAGAAATGTATGACGAATTAGTATGCAGATATGGAAGGGTTAATGAAGTCGATTTAGTGAGGAAATTTGGTGATGTATGAGTAATGGGGTCAAAGGTTTAGATGATGGGATAGCCAGGATAAGTAACTGTGTGAGTTTCGATTATAGGTCCATGAATGTATATTGTAATATTGGCGTGTGATGCCGGCTTAGAATAGCATCACCCCATTTCTTTCCTGCGGGTGTCGTAAGAGGCGACTGAGGGACTCGAGGGTTTCATGTGTGTTGCATTTTTTAGGCGACAGGCTGACAACCTGTCACTGTAGTAATGCACTAATCATCTGAAACAGCCCTCAGTTTGTCAGACGTGGTGTTGGCGACCGTAATTTTACGGCCGTTAGCTCTCTGCCTACCCCGCAAGGGATAAAGGTGTGATATATGTATGTATGTAACGATTATGTGGGTAGGTACCTAAAATGAAAGAACAGCAGTTAACTACTGTGGCTTAAATCGAATAATAATGAGTTGGTGGCTTATTTATATTATTTTAACAATTGTACATTGATCACATGTTAAGAAAGGAACCGATTCTTAACGAGGGTGTAGTTTGCACTACACCTGCAAGAATTAAAAATAAACAGGAATCTCACGGAGTGTTACGACTAGGACATTATTTACGGTCACCAAGTTTCCATTTCACAGGTAATCATAAGGCTCAATCCTTATCCTCATCCACAATACGACAGTGAATCCAAACCGACACCTTATCACAATAACAAGACCGCGAAAAAATCATTATCTCCATTATTTATGACCGAAAAGCCGGGATAAAAAAGATTGCTCCAGAATTTCGCGATTGTAGCTCGGCCAATAAAAAATATTCACACTTGCCTTGGGTCCTATCTGAAATTATAAGAGAATGACTTTTTATTTCATGAGCTCTATCTTCAAATATAATTTGAGGCTTCAGACGAAACAGGGTGCTTCAAAAATCAACCGAATTAATTTCTCAATTGATAAAAATAACAACAACAGTTTTTAGTTATCAAATATCGCTACTTGTCACGACAACAATCGAATTAATTTGTATATTATGAACATTTAGAAAACAAATAAAATTTGAGAAAATATAATATGGATATGGAATTTATCATTCAATTGCAGCTTTGCGGTTCTAATTTTTATTTTGAGGTGAACCTATACGTACGGCAAATATAAAAACCGAAACATTAAAACGCAGTCCCAACAACCAAACAGATGTCTGATTATCTGTTTAGATGTTGTGTTTTGTTATCAATTTTAAGTCCTACTCTTACTTATCCCCAAATACTTTTTTTCAAGTATCTTGTAATTATGTATATATTTTCGATAGCTTTATTATATGTATTGGTATATAGATTAGGTTATATCATAATTTTTGTACGCCTTGCAGGTATCTTCAAGGTGATGATGTGTGCTTGTAGAGCTGAAATAAATATTCCGTGCCAAATCTTTAGTATGTTTTTTTTTTGTATCGAAATACATATTGTTTTTACTATCATTTATTTTTATTAAATTAATTGGATAATATTTTTATAATAAACGAAAAACTATCTTTAAAATATTTTATCCATAATGTGATATCTGCATTTATTCGTAAAAAAAAAGGTAAATGGATACACTACACGATATTACTTTTACCTCGAAAGCTGTGTATTTGTTTGAGGTAAATCCCGAACATTGCAATCGATGGAATCGCACTAACATTGGTTCTAACGGAGGTGACCACACTTTCTACTAAAACAATAAATATTATAAAAAAGTAATTTATCAAACACAAAACCTTTGACTCATTTAAACAACTTCTACGACAATGTTATATAATTTATCATTATATGTTAGGAAATGAAAAGAAAGGTACTCGTGTTGATAAAAATAAATTGGACTTAGCATACAAAATGATAGAATTGCAAGCTTCTGTATCAGGTTCGAATTATTTATTTTATTAGATTTTTTTAATTAGTTCGAAGATTATCGTAGGTATCTAATGTGGGTGCCATTAGCTAGTTAATAGAAGTTTTTCTTTTAAAAATTTTTTTTTTTAGTAATAATTGACCCTTTCTGTCAATGTTTTGTTAATATGGTCCGATGGACATAAAAGTGTCAAACTATTGAGTCGAAATAATCCTATTACTGTTAAAATTATGGTCACCGTCGCGGGCATCGGCTCACGTATGCAAATTGTTCATCAGCTATTCAGTGTTTGGACATTCGTTATGCGTCCAACGCGCGTCTCTATGTTATGCTGCGTGCGTTGGGTGTGGTTTACAGCATAAACTAGAGTCTTTTTCATCAGCTGTTTGTAATGCGTCCAACGTGCGTCTCTATGTAATGCTGCGTGCGTTGCGTGTGGTTTGCTTGTTCGTTAGCTGTTTGCAACCACCGCGCGTCTCTATGTTATGCTGCGTGCGTTGGGTGTGGTTTACAGCATAAACTAGAGTCTTTTTCATCAGCTGTTTGTAATGCGTCCAACGTGCGTCTCTATGTAATGCTGCGTGCGTTGCGTGTGGTTTACTTGTTCGTTAGCTGTTTGCAACCACCGCGCGTCTCTATGTTATGCTGCGTGCGTTGGGTGTGGTTTACAGCATAAACTAGAGCTGCAGTCTAGTCAGAGTGTTCAGCAATCACAGCTGGTCTGTGATTTGTCGACCTCCATAAAGAAGACTGCCGTAAACAGTCGAAACTTTCGAGATTACATCCTCAACACAAAAAAATATAGCTAGATATATGTTATTAAATGTTTTGGACAGAAAAAGGAAAATTTAAAACACTCCAAATCAGTTGCAATTACTTTTGTCCATGCAAGACAAGCCGTGCGTCTACTAGCAGTAAATTTAAGAAATATTATAAGAAAGAGAAATGCATCTAACATCTATTAAAAGCTCAATGCTTGTAAAACGGGCCACAATAGAATCGGTCCACTCGAACAGGAATATGTTACGTCGCATGCAACCAGCGTTTGATTGACGAATTGTTTTTATTTACATCTCAAAAACCCATTTAAAGTATGTAAATGGCTATGCGCGTTCTTCTTTTCTATTTAGGCATTGCAGTGATTGATTTTTTTTACGGATGAAAGCTAAATGTATAGTGAAATTCAACGTAATCCTGAAAACTGAAAAGAAAATATTATAATATGACAACTTTCCAAAAACAACAAAGGTTAAATTGTTAAAAAAAATAATGATTAATATTTTGACCCTCCTTATAAAATTGCCGTTCCACAGATTTTACTAGTACCAAAGAATACCTATAGCTACTCAGTAATATCTAGGTATTTATAAGTAGATGCGCGGAATTTTCAATACAACACCAGGTAGAGGTTGCTTGGATGAGATCGTTTCAAGCGATAAGGCCGCTTTTGCTTACTTTTAGTTATAGTTTTTTGTAGTGTTTTATGCTTTAATTTTGTACTTGTTGTAAGCAATGAAGTGTTTATCTATCTATCTAGAAATGTGTTTAAGTCGACACAAGTAAGGATAATGAAATTGGCTTATTGAAAACTATACCTACTAACGTAGAACTTAGCAGTTTACTTGCCCTTACCAAAGTCCCAGGAAGCCAGATAAGGTTAGCACCTTGTTTGCCGCGATGAGTCCGTCAATCAGTGTACCGACTTGGCTAATTGGGCGTCAGAGCCGCGACAGAACCAACCCCAAACTCGCTGTATCGCCCTCGAGGGGAACCTTCACACTTGAATGCGTCTGCTGATCGTCTGGATAGCTTCAGTTGGCTCAGGAGTATCTTGCGTTATACGTGCCGTTTCACTACATAGTACCGGTTGTAAAAAAGTTAGCTGCAAATATTTTAAGGGGTGAATCAGCGCAAGAAACTAAGCAACTTTCCCCAAGGAACGTAGGTCGAAATATGAAAAAAATTTTTGGACGTCCCATACGAAATGTAGCAGTCGAGCGAGTCAACTGTATTGAAGGTTCAAATTTTTTTTTTCATACTTTGACCTATATTTCGTGGGAAAAGTTGTTCAGTTTCATGGTCTGATTCACCCCTTAAAATATTTGCAGCTAATATTTTTACACCTTATATAAAATAAAGCAAAGCCGCTTTTCGCGTCTGTGAACGGATTGTGATGCAGTTTTTTAAATATATAGAGTGATTCAAGAGATTTGGTTTATATGCATAATACTTGCTAAGAAAACATCTGGTTCTCACAAGAAAATGAGTTACAGCGGGCGCACGGGCTACTAGTAGCCGTTTAATAAAAAAGTTAATGTCGCGTATCAAGAGGTCAGGGTAGTAACCCTGGGGGGTTTACGTCCAGCAGTGGACTATTCATGCTATTGGATGTGATTCGTAATCAAACACTTGACAGAACGTCTAGAAGTTTAAAAATTTAGAAATTTGAAAGTGCTACAAAGTTTAGACTCGTATTGTTGTCAGACCAAAAAGTCACCGTCGTGTAAAGCTATTTTAAGCCAATATCACGCAGAATACAAGGTTTTGTTTTCCATTAATTTTATCCTGATAACATGGACTATCCAAAGCCGTGTACCATATCAATCAGATAGTGTTAATCAAGTTTTAACTCCTATTTACAGGATATCGGATTACTATTGAAAACCGATTCCTATCAAACCCAATTAGTATTAACCGAAATCAATTAAATTCCGGGATTATATTACAATCTATAACAACAATCGACCAACTAAAGCGAGTTTGTTACTGGTTTGTTTTGGAGTTTTGTTTCTACTAAGTTGTAAACTTCTAGTATAATAATGTGTGCATGGTCAACTTTGATGCTTGTAACGGCGTAGAAATATAGAAAACTCAATGCAAAATCTGTTTTTGTTTTTAGTTTTATAAACTGTTCAAAAATTACAAACTGTTGTACACTTTTATGACATTTTATTAGATTTTATGTATAGTTTTCGTAAGATTACCAGCAAAAACTTTTTTCAAAACTTCTTTTTAAAAAACTTTGGTCACGGTAATAACTGTCATATCATTTGAAAGATAGCTGGCTGGTCAGTCAATTGAATGACTTTGAAGTTTCTGCAGTAAGGCGGATCGGCAGACGCACGACGGAGCGCACAAATATCGCAGTAGATCCATACTAGAAACGTGTGACGTGCGTTAAGTGTGCGATCCGCCTAATCTAAAAGCAGAAACATTACAAAGCATCAAACTTAGAAAAAGTTTGCAGCTTCAGATCGGCCCTTATTAAAATCACGATAAAGTTTTTTTACAACACGTACAACTCTCCACTCACGAGAACCATGTTACTGAGAAGTTTTGAACTGTATTCCATGTAAGTGCGAACATGCCATCGCGGACCCTAGAGGGCCGTTAGAATAACCCGAGAAATTATAGAGGGTATATAGAGGGTATAGAGGGTACAGTATTATGCCAACTACGTACCTTGAATAATAGGAATTGCTGCAAACTTTGGAAGTCGTAAAAATTATATATTTAGCCGTGTACGGTTAGTGTTATGTGGGCTATGAAATTTTAAAGGTGTTGGTAGTTTTAGTTGTGGAGTAGGTGTGGCAGCAAATGGAGATCGTTATTTGCTTTATTAGGACCTACATGAAGGCACATACGTATATGCTCGTGAATCTTTAGGCCTCTTTCACTTCAGCGCTAAAATAACGCTGCGCTAACGTATGCGCTTGTCAGATCCATACTACAAACGTCACTCCCCATATAAAAACCACTCTTTCCGCAGGTCCAACGCATTTAGTATGGGGATTCATGTTTTAGTATATATCTGACAGGTGCATACGTTAGCGCAACGTTATTTTTGATATGAAGTGTGGGAAAGGCCTCAGGAAAGTTATGATCACGAAATTTATTAACTATCACGGTTGTGCATACGTTATAATAGGGATGTGGGCTGGCAGTTCGAATGAGTTATTTTTTAAAACAAACTTAAACGGTATTTTGTATGAAAATAGGAATGTATGTCAAGCGAATTTAATGGGTTTTTAATTTTATGAGCTTCCGATATTTCGACGTTGTTTATGCAGAAAAGAAAGAAAAGAGTACCGCTGCTTTAATAATCCATATTTAACATGTCATATCCGTAACAACCATCATCAGGACAAAACATTAATTTGAATCCGATACCTGTCAAAAATGGCTTATTTGAGCGGCGATACTGTAATGTGTGATGCTGGCTTAGAACAGCATCACCCCCTTTTTTTCTCGTGGGTATTGTTAGAGGCGACTAAGGGACTCGAGGGTTTATGTGTATTGCATTTTTAGGCGATAGGCTGACAACCTGTCACTGTAGTGATAAACTACTTACTTAAAAGCTCTCAAAAATTTGTCAGACGTGGTGATAATGACCTTATTATACGGTTGTTAATCCTCTGCCAACCCCGCGAGGGTAAAGGCGTGATTTGTGTGTGTGTGATACTGTAATAATTTCGCACTTGACTCAAGTTTCAGAGACCCGCCAATCACACGCGTGCAAGACAACTTTCCACGTCAGTATTCATTTCACGTACCGAGAAGTGGCAGAAAATATTCCGGTCACAGTTCCCGGTCCCAGTAGACCCGGGAACGGTACCGAGATCGACACCGATACTGCGCCCCCGGCGTTGGGTACTATCCAAGAGATAGGAAAATTGGTTTAAAAATATGGAGAGACTATTGAACTTAAGTCGGTGTCCTGTGTTAATTCAAGTAAGCTTCTATCTTTGTGCTAAATTTCATGAAAATCGGTTCAGTAAAACTATGCGTGAAGGAGTAACAAACAAAATAAACAAACATACAAACTTTCGCATTTTTAATAGTAGTAGCAGAAGTAGCCAGCTAATGTTTCATAGTCAACGCTATAATAACTATATTTACACGTGTAACTTTCTCAAGGGGCTAAGTTTTACTTTTGTTTCAATGAAAATCGCTAACAATTTTTTTAAAGAACTATAGCGGCCCACACAGCGCCGCTGCTTATCTTCTTCAAAGCTTTCATTTACCATAAAAAACTTAAAAAAAACGGATTATCACTAGTATGTACGCATGACGTAGGGTTGGGCGGCCTCCCACAAGGTGGATAGATGATCTGGTAAAGATCGCTGGACGCCAGTGGATGCAAGTTACGCAGGATCGTTCACTTTGGAAATTGTTGGGGTAGGCCTACGTTCAGAAGTGGACGTCTTCTGGCTGAAATGATGATAATGATTTACGCATGTGCTACTGAGCGTGAAGTCACATCGAGTTTGAAGCAATTGGCTGCTAAGATGCTACGAAAATATCTATAACTACGGGTTATGATCGTTAAGCGAGTCAAGCTCACGTACCGATACTCTAAATATAAGCCCAGACCTCCTAACTCAACCTGATCTTGACCGTTGCACATAATAATGCTAGCCTTTTTTTTAAATAGCCTGTATGTAGTCTTTATTATCTGTAAATGTCTAATGTAACAAAATCCTCTCTGCAAAAGGAATATCTAAGTTAGTAACATTTGGCATTGAGTCGCAGTGTTCCGGCAAACGCGCCAGAGAACTGGCGCGCTGAAGCGTGACGTCACATGGCGACACCTTGCGACTGATTCACACTTCGATAATAGAGAAAGAAAATGATAATGTCACTTGAATTTGTATCAATATGCTGCAAGTAAAAAATTTCTAAGATAAGTTAAAATATAGAGATCATTTCATCATTACATTACTAGCCGCAAGAAACTTTTTCGTTTATCTAAAAACTTGCATTTTCTTTATTTTTCAAGTGGGACACCAAGTCGTCAAACAACCCGATTAACCCTGGTGTCAAAGTTTTTCAACTGCCTCTACCCACACTTAATGCATATCGGAACTCTAAAATATCGCAGCGGTCTGTCAGATACGATATTGTAGCACTTCATTGTGCTTTAAATGTGCGATCCGCCGTATTAAGCCACAACTACTATAACTATTTGACATTCTAAAAGCATTCATTGTTAACCTACTTGGAAATAAACGATTGAATTTTGAAAACGCATATAAAACCAGTTTCCACGCTTTGGTATCGACAAACTCACACTTTACTAACAGAGGAAACGATAAATAGATGCTTTAGTGAGGAAGACCTCTGGGTTCGTAAATCAAACGTCTTGTATTAAGTATGCCACGTATATTAAATTTATCACTTGTCAAAAAGTTAACAAAGATCACAATAACATAAGATTACTGAGGATAATGCTTTCTTTAGAAAACAGCATGCTCCGCCATGCACCCTCGACCCAAGACAAGAACAGAAGAATGAAATGAATGATCGATATCCATAAAGAATCGATCACAGAGTGAATGACATTTGGCGGTCAGCGCCATCTATCAACAAATAGAGTGGCGTACTATTTATAAGGTTCCGCTACCCGATACGCCCAGCGGCCTATGTTCGATAGCGGGCCGGAACATTACCTCTACTCGCCCTGAGAGGGAGCCTCCGGTTCGCTATATACTCCCCCTCCAGTTCATGAGAACGACCCCGTTCATGGACTGGCACGTCCTGAGGTTCTGAAGCACCATCTGCAACCTCAATCGGACCATCCGAATCCACAACATGACGCTGAGGACGACCCCGATTACGTTTAGGTATAACCGGAGCTGGTAGGTGATCATCATCAACACGGCCGCGAAAGAGTGTTAGTTCTTTAGAGTGAAACTTTCCCAAACTCTTGCTAGGTTCGTCGACAGGAGCAATAAGGTAAGTGGTAGGGCTCACCTTACTGGTAACCACGTATGGACCATCTCTCCTAGGGACAAATTTGCTACTAAAAGCCTTCGGAGCATTGCTGAGTAGATGCGTAGCCAGCAGCACCTTATCTCCGACTTCAATCTGTTCCCCGACGCGACGAGCCTGATCCGCATAATCCTTTCTTTTGTCTTGTTGGATTTCAACTTTCTCGCGGATCGCAGCCAAAGAACTCAAAAATCTCTTCAAATATGGCGTGATTTGCGGCACAAAATTTTCTTTATCCAATATCGCTCTTGGATCATGCGACACCTCTAATGGTGATCTTAGCTCCCTAGCTAAAGTAAGATACGCCGGTGTAACGCCTGTAGATTGACATCTAGCGGAATTCATCGCAAACCTCACAGAAGGAAGATGTCGGGGCCATGAGTTGTGCTCGGTGCCAACTAACAGAGATAACTGCACCTTCAAGTCTCTGTTTTTCCTTTCTGCAGGATTCCCCTGTGGATGGAACAGCGGCAAAAGCTTTTGCTTTATGTCCAGTATGAACATCACCTGCTGCATCACTGCAGAAATAAATTGAACACCGTTATCCGACACAATACGCCGCGGCAGGCCAAATCTCAGAAAGTATTCTTCGATCAGTACCTTAGCACAAGCCTCCGCAGTTGCTTCGCGCAACGCGTATAACTCGACCCATCTAGTGGCCGTATCTTCTACCAACAAAATCCAACGTTCTCCACCTTCACCTGGCGGCAGCGGCCCAAATAGGTCAATAGCCAAGACCTCATTCCGCTGACTCATTACTGGTGTTTGCAGCAATCCAGGTGGCTTTTCATTTGATGGCTTGTAACGTTGACAGGATATACATGATTTTACATAATCAACAACAGCACGTCGCATCCCGGGGAAATAAAAGCGTTGAGCTAACTTTTGATAAGTCCTTTCCACGCCAGGATGACCTGCGACAGGTGCGTCATGACACTCCTTTAGAATCTCTATTCTAAGGTCGACAGGTACGACAAGCTGAGGCTCTTCGCTTTCCGAGTCTGGATTGTAGCGGTACAGAACACCTTTCTCCATGAGGTATCCACGGCCAATCCAACAGTGTGCATTAATCTCCACTCCTCCCTCCAGATCTTCAATAATCTTCTTCAGATCGGGATCAGCTAACTGTCCTTCCCTCAGTTCTGTAGGACTTTTCGCCGGTAAGTCGATGATGACCGAACAGACGCCACAAGCGTCAGATGTCTCTTCATCGCAGTTCGGACGACTAAGTGTATCGGCTACCAGATTAGCTTTTCCTGGAGTATACTCGAAGTGTAGATCAAAAGCCTGTAGCTTTAATGCCCACCTCACAAGACGACCTGATGGAGACTTCAAAGACAGCAACCACTTCAGCGGCTGGTGGTCAGTCCCCACGACGACAGGATGTCCTTCGATATGGCCACGAAAACGTTCTACCGCCCAGACGACGGCTAGGGCCTCTCTCTCAGTTGTTGAGTAATTCTTCTCAGCGGACGTCAGCAGTCTACTTGCGTACTCGATAGGTCTCTCGTTCTTGTCCTCCCCCTGCAATAGAACAGCTCCTAACGCGTACGAGCTCGCGTCGGTTCTAAGGACGAACGGCTTCGAGTAATCCGCTTGCATCAGAATCGGCGCCGAGGTCAGACGTTTCTTCAACTCCTCGAAGGCGCCGTTCTGCTCCGGTCCCCACTGCCATGGTTGATCCTTTTTGGTAAGTCTCGTTAGCGGTTCGGCGATGCGAGAAAACCCAGGAATGAACTTCCGAAACCATGAGCAGGTCTGCAGGAAGGTCCGGAGATGTTTCAAGGACGTAGGCTTCTTCATTTCAGCGACAGCCTGAACCTTCTCTTGATCGGGCGAGATCCCTTGCGACGAAATGATGTGCCCCAAATACTTCACCGAGTCGCGGGCGAACACACATTTCTCCTTATTGACGCGTAGCTTAAACAAGCGAAGTCTCTCGAAGACAACGCGCAAATCTTCCATATGACGCTGCATATTAGGCGAGATTATAAGAAGATCGTCCAAGTATGCCCTGATGGTTATATTCTTCATAGATGCCCCTGAGCGAAAACGATCAATAAGGCGCTGGAAAGTCGCCGGCGCATTCTTCAAGCCGAACGGCATCCGCTTAAAGCGGTAAGATCCCAGCGGTGTCGTGAACGCTGTCTTGTCTCGGTCATCATTGCTGATAGGTACCTGCCAGTACCCAGACCGCAGATCCAGCGTGCTCATGACACAGCCTTCAGTTGTCGCTTGTAGCAGCTCATCAATCAAGGGCATCGGATATTTATCTGAAGTCGTGACGGCGTTCAACTTGCGGTAGTCGACGCAAAACCGGAATGTACCGTCCTTTTTCGGTACGAGCAGTGCAGGAGCAGCCCACGCCGACTCACATTCTTCTATAATGTCCTCGGCGAGCATGCGTTCCAACTCCTTCTCCATAACCTCCTTCCTCGCTGGGGTAAGGCGGTACGGTGGCACTGCGATCGGTCGTTGATCTCCCGTCTCGATCCGATGTTCGGCATATTCAGTTGGTGGTCCAGTTTCCTTAAAAACGTCCACAAAATCAGCAAGCAGTTGGGAAAGCATCACACTAGCGTTAAAATCTTCCCGCGCATTTTCATGCATGTTAGTGCTCACAAAGCCTTCATAGCGAAGCTCGTGTAGCTGATCATCACCCTTGAACCACCAAACCTGATCAATATGATCACAAACGATACGCGCTTTTCTAATAAAATCTATCCCCAACAATGTTTCATTATCATTTGAATCAGGTAATATCACAAATTCAATATTAACAATTTTGTGTAATATCTTAACGTCAACGTTGGCAACAAGAACCTCCATAGTCCGAATAAACCCATCAGCGAGTTTAATGTTCCTCGTTGAAGTTTGCAGAGGGTGCCCCTTTGACTGGAGGAAAGCATATAACGAATGCCCAGCAATACAACCCTTAGCGCCAGAGTCTAACAACCCAGTACCTTTAGACCCCAAGATCTCAATATCCATAATAGATCGGCGGTAAGGTGTAGAAGAAAGTAGGGAAGTATCCGACTCCCCCTTATCGCAGCCCATCATTGTTTCATATGAAACCACCGGAAATGATGAAACTGAAGACCCTTCCTTCTTCGTACCCAAAGGCTCCCCCTTCTTTATAGCATTATTACACCCATCAAAATTGTTAAAATTATTTTTTACATCACCAAAATTATTTTTAGAATTTTCAGAATTAGTTAGCAAATTTTCAGAGTTATTTTTAAAATTAAAAATGTTAGAAACATTAGTAGAATCATTTGACACACATTCTGCATTATTAGAAACAACATTCATATTGTCTGAAATTATTTCCAAGTTTTGGGAGAATTTCCCCAGCTTACAGGTAAGATTAAAATTTTCAGAAGAATCACCCCAATAAATTTGTGGTTCAGAAGAATCACCCACATTCAAGTTCACTTTTTCTGATTGACTATTATTATTAAACTTGGAAGTACTTTCAGTTTCAAAAACATTCATGGAATTAGTTGTAGAGCAATTGGAACACACATTTTGTTTTAAATTTAACTTGTTATTGTTCATCCCGGAAGCAATTTTGTTAGAAACATTTTTATTTTGTTCAGGTGCATCAATTGAGTAAAAAGCATTAGAACTATTGTTATTGCACTTCAAACACTTAGCCCTAGTCACACCAGGCTCATTACACCCATAGCAAGAGATCTGTGACAATGGCTGTCCACTTTTATTTTTCAACCGAGGGCACTCACTTTTAATATGAGAATTTTTCTTGCAATAAAAACAAAAACGTTTGACAGTACCTGTGAGTCCTTCTTTGTCACCTGTCTGCTGTGTGGCCTGGTTACCCAAGGCACCTGGATCCTGCTGCAGAGAGTGTGACCCTCCACGCTGCACTCCAGACCAAGGCTGAGAAGGTTCCCATGTCAGCGGCGCCTGCGCACCGCGGGCAGCCGGGGCGCTGGGCGCGGGAGTACGCCAGCTGCGCTGTGGCAGACCGCCGGCCGGCGTCCGCGCGCGCTGCTGCACGCTCCCTACTGGCTGGTCATCCTTGAGTGCATCCTCCACACTCCTTGCTCGCCGTAGCAGCTCCTCAAAGGTTGTCACACTGTCGCGCTCGACTCTCCTTCTTATGCGTGAATCCAGCATACCGTAGACCATATCTAGTGCTACTTTCTCACTGATATCTCCTTTGGGCAGTTTAGCTAATAATGCCCGCACCTGGGCAATAAACAAATCTGACATCTGACTGTCCTGTTTCATGGTACGGAGGTCATTGTATATTTGAAAGGGCGGCTTTCTCTCGCCAAATGCACTTTTGAGCATGTCCAGTGCATCAGCCCAATTTTTGACATCTTGCTTGACACCTTGCCACCAAGTTCCTGCTGTGCCTGACAACAGCAGAGCCAAACCTTTCACTGCACTCTCGTCGCTGATCCCTGTGGCCGTTTTATATATCTCAATAGCGTCGATGAAGTTCTCCACGGACTCGCGGGGCTCGCCACAAAATTTTGCCTGACAGAGAGCAAAATTAGCGCCCGCCAACGACGCGGCCACGCCAAACGCGGCGTCTGACGACCCGACGGGCGTCGACGCCCGTTGATCACTACGAAGCTGTGCAAGCAGGTGAGTGGTCAAGTTTGTTTGATGCTCCTGTATGGTCTGCATCAAGAGGGCGAAGTTTTCCGAAGACAAAGTGATACTGGATACGTCAGGATTCTGCGAGGTGTGGGCGGCGCCATGCTCGGCCTCCTCTCCACCACCTAACTGTTGCTGCTTGTGACTTCTAAGTCCTTCTCGAGACATCTTGAGCCCAACCTACCAAACGCGTTCGAAATCTGAAATTTCACTAGGGTCCCGCGAAATATTTACGATCACTGACTGTAAATACGAGTAGGCAAGAAAGAATTAGCACGAAAGTCACTTTTCACACGGCAAACAGTTTACAGATCCCATAGCACGTTGGGAGCCATTTTAGTGAGGAAGACCTCTGGGTTCGTAAATCAAACGTCTTGTATTAAGTATGCCACGTATATTAAATTTATCACTTGTCAAAAAGTTAACAAAGATCACAATAACATAAGATTACTGAGGATAATGCTTTCTTTAGAAAACAGCATGCTCCGCCATGCACCCTCGACCCAAGACAAGAACAGAAGAATGAAATGAATGATCGATATCCATAAAGAATCGATCACAGAGTGAATGACATTTGGCGGTCAGCGCCATCTATCAACAAATAGAGTGGCGTACTATTTATAAGGTTCCGCTACCCGATACGCCCAGCGGCCTATGTTCGATAGCGGGCCGGAACATTACCTCTACTCGCCCTGAGAGGGAGCCTCCGGTTCGCTATAATGCATAATAAGGTTACGATAGGTTCATGAGTAAAGAATAATGCTTTGGTGGGTAAAATTAAATAAAAAATAAAAAAAACTATATTAAAGAATGCATGTCCTACCACAAATTGCACAAAACACCGTACATTCAAATTACCCCATTCGGCGGCCATCTTTCTTTTCAGACTAATACACAGTTTCAGCACACACTCGACGTTTCTCAGTTTGTTGCGAGAAAGCGAATTTTACGCTACATTAAGCTGACCCCACTTGTTTTATGGTCTACAACAATGGCGGAAATAAAAGTAAGAATAATTGTGGTGCGATGTCGGGTCCTGTGTTTGTGTAACGTATTTTAGAACTTAGTTTTACTAATGGCAGATGTACGAGAAAATCTCTGACTCCTAGGCCCGTATTTGTAATGTAAACCGCACTCAACTCTGAGATCGATCTTGAGTGCGATTTTGAAGTGCTGTTACTATTTAACTGATATTTGTCAAAATCGCTCTTGAGATCGACCTCACAGTTGAGTGCGATTTATAAATACTGAACTTAGATTAATTGGGTCGTTCGTCGTATTGATGTCCTACACGATAGAAGAAAGATGAGAGTTTTTCAATACGCATGAAGGCAATTTAAAATTTTCGTCGATTTTTTTAAAGTTTCGTGTCAACGTGTTTGTTTTCATTACATAAAGATTAAGTTCAAAAGAAATAAACCACTAAAATGTGGACTTAGTCGAATAAAATAATATAGTAGGTATTTTAAATTAAATTGTTTCATGTCATTTCCTGTCATTTATGTATGATTTAAAAGGAATGCATTCTATCAGCGGCACATAGAACATCGTTTTTAAAGGTCAACCAATACACTTGTAACTGTATAAATAATTTGAAAAAGGAAAATATAACTCGAGGTGTACTTATCTAAGCGTACTTCAGCTAGATTTAAAAACTTACGATTTGTTTAATAATTTCGTTTTAATATGATATGATTAGATTGTTTCCAATTTCGATAATAATTTTGTGAAAGTATTGTATTCATTCAAACTTTATCATTTTCATTAAATTCAGTTTCAATAATTTCAGTTATTTGATCATATTTGCAAGTCATTGACTCACTGAATTATCTTATATCAATATTTTAAATTCTGACGCTGTTTATGTTATGAGATTTCGGCCTTTTTCACACTTAACGCACAACGCAACGTTAAAATAACGCAGTGAACTGTCAGATCCATACTCGAAACTTCAATACCTGTAAAACCGCTCTACCGCTGTCGACGCAGCTGCGTTACTTTGATGCATCTGAGTTATTTTGACGCAGCTGTGACGACAGTGTTTGAGCGGATTTAAAATATAGATTGACGTTTCTAGTATGCATCTGACAAACCGCTGCGTAACTAATGCAATGCGTGAAGTGTGGAAAAGACCTAAATCTTTTATTTTGCCTTGTGGTTCTCAAGCTGCCCAACAAATTCGAGACCAAAAAAAAATCGTACTAAAATATATCGAAATAAAAAATTTGAAGTAAAAATACAAAAACAGCGGACTGATTTTTATTCTTGGTCTAACTTTTTTAATTGTTCCTCAATATATTTCTTGAAGATATGTGCAGTTTCACACTTATTTAAATAAATGTTGAAGTCGCTTTTACAATAGAATTACACAGCTGAATTTAACATTTAAAAATAGAATAGTCCTGTCCGTAGCACACGTGTGCGTCGTAGCTACGACACGTGGCGACAGCTCGCCTACGAACGCTCGAGTGACTCGTAGTCCCGAGCGCAGTCGTCGAGAAAAACGGCTACGAAAACAATCTGCTACGGCGCTACGGGCTACGAGCTACGAAACTTATATTATGTTTCTACGGTAGTGTAGAAAGATTACAGAAGGAGAATCGTAATACTGGTCTTTATAAAATATATATGAATATCAAAATATTTTGAGGCAAAGTCAACTACAAGGCAAAGTTTAAGATGAATAACGAAGCATGTGTTCAAAATAAACATAGAAATTATCTTCCTATTTTACTGATTTAAAGAATGTTAAAATCATATAAATATGAGCCATCGCCCCGTCTGACAAATATTTGGGCGCTGTTTCTTAGAACTCATTATTAATCATATTCTTGACAAGCTGTCAGTATAATGAATAAATGCACATCTCATTTAAAAAATGCAAGAAACAAACATAAAAAAAACAAACAGCAACCCGTCAGTAAGTTAGTATGGAGCCCTAACAAGAGCCCGACGTGCAAAATATGGGTAGTGAGAGCACGTTTTGCAACTTTGCAACTACCCACACAACACCGACTCGCCTTATTTGTGCATAGATGTACACATGTCATAGAACGGGCTTAAAAAAAACTGTTGTCTGTAAAATCAGTTTACTACCGATTGTTGAATGTGACGTCAGAGGAAATACTGATAGAATGGTTGCATTTTTCAAAAGAAATTAAAATTTTATTTGTTTGATATAATGTTTCATGTTTTTGGTGCGTGCAGCCGGTTCCATTGAATTATAAGACGTTGTCATGGGTTACAATCTAAAATATTTGAATAGATTGTGTAAAAGACGAATTGAACAGAAAAAGCGTAAATGAGGTTTGACTCTCTCTTTTCGTGTCGTGGGAAACCAAGTAGTTCAACGACCCGATGAACCGTAATGTCAGAATTTTTCAACCGCCTTCTACAAGTAGCAGGCTTCTGACATGGTTGTGTAACAACCGCCGTCTAAGTGGTCATAAACAGCAACCGGGACCTACGGCTTAACATGCTATCCGAAACACGGAACCGTCTTACTTATGGACAATCGGGTGGTTCAGCCCGCAATGTCCTAACCAGACTGGGAACAAAATCACAAAGTGATAAATATCAATTTTGTGAATGACCCACCGAGAATCGAAACCGGGACCGTCTGCGTGAAAAGCAGTCGCACTACCACTGCGCCACATCGATCGTCAGGTTTGACTGCAGAAAACGATGAGAGGAAGGAGAAGTATTGCGCCGACCCAAAATAAATTGTGAAAAGGGCAGGCAGATGATGATTAAAATAAAAATGGAACATGTCTAGACTATTTATAGCTCTGCATGAAGTATAAATGAGCCAAGACGGGCTCGATGCAACGAAACAGCGCAGGCCGACATATATTCTGCAAAAATCCTCGCGCTCCTCCCTCAGTGGCGGAACTACACCTGTGATTTGTGCAACTTTTGACTCGCGATAAATTCCTTTCTTGAGTCTAAATATGTTGTAGTCGTCAGCTACCCTTGACGACCTATGTAGCGCAGTGGTAGTGGAACTGCCTTCCCAGAAAAGGTTCAATTCCTTCTTCTTCTTTTCGTGTGGGACACCGAATCGTCCAACGACCCGATGAACCCTAGTGTCGGAATTTTTCAACCGCCTTCTACAAGTAGCAGGCTTCTGACATGGTTGTGTAACGACCGCCGTCTAAGTGATCATAGACAGCAACCGGGACCTACGGCTTAACGTGCCATCCGAAACACGGAACCATCTTACTTACGGACAATCGGGTGGTTCAGCCCGCAATGTCCTAACCAGACTGGGAACAAATTCACAAAGAGATAAATATCAACTTTGTGAGTGTCCCACCGAGAATCGAACCCGGGACCTTCTGCGTCAAAGGCAGTCGCACTACCACTGCGCCACATCGGTCGTCGTTCAATTCCTTGTATTGATATTTATCACTTAGTGAGTTTATTCCCTGTCTGGTTAGGATATTACAAGCTGAATCACCTGATTGTGTCAGTTCGGTTTGCTATCTGTGATTTAAGATTACCTACTTATATGGCGGTCGTTACAAAACCAAGTGAGAGGCCTGCTCCTTGTAGACGACTGAATAGCTCTGACACCAAGGTTTATCAGGTCGTTGGACGACTTGGTGTCTCAGCTGCCCTTAGCGGTCTGACATTGTCTCAGGATTTCGAGGCAGCTGTAAAGGGACAATTCCTTATAATTTAATATGCTTCGTATTTTGAAGTGCATGAGTGGTGGATTTTAATCTCTTATTGGATAAATTAATTGGTCCCTTTCAAAAAATCACTCTATTTCTATTTTGCTTTAGCAAAATTAGTGTACTTAGAGAAAATCTTCACAAAAATATTTTATCCAACTTTCCACTCGCCCATTTTTATAGGAGTAGGGGTCCAAAAAACTTATCCAAGTATCAACAGCAGAATGGGAGGGCAAAATGAAAAAAGTTCATTCATTGTGAGTCCTTCCAGAGTGTTTCCGGGTTTATTTAAGGACAATGAGAGTTAAAATGAGATTCGACTTATGTTACGATAGTGGGAGTTTATGTTACGAACCTGTGAACTTCGGTTACAGATTGTTACCATCTACCTGAGTTATAATCATAGGTAGTATAATAGCCAGGACTGATGGTTTAACGTGCCTACCTAAGGACAGAAGCATCAAGCCGCTTTTTGCGTTTCTTTTCTTGTAATAGACACCGTTAACTCTTCCTAAACGACGCCACATATTTTGATGCGATAGAGGAATTCAAAAAGATAGTTTAGAATATTTTGCAGGTAATGTACATTCCGGAAAATGACTGATTCTCACGGGAAAACATATACCTATCAACGGGTGCAGCCTATCGCTCTGTTCCCTAATCGTTGATAATATCACCACATTTAGCAAATCAAAACTTCATCCTGAGTACTCACATTCAATAAGGCTCATTTCCGTCCTCAAATTACAGTTAGTTTGCGAACAATAACTCTTTGAAGCTTCCAAATTCGTTATTCAATTTAACCAGTGTAAAGGGAGCAGATTAATATTCAACAACACTAGTGTATCGTCGACATTATTGGATTATACCCTCGGATTATGCTTTCACATAGAGAAAGGATATTTTCAGAGAGAATAGGGAGTAACAAGAATGAAGCCATGAAAAACTCATCTGAAGTGAAGTGACGTACACAAAAGAAAAATAAAACGAAAAATAAATGTGTAAAGGAATCATTAATATTTAACTACACTAGTGTATCGTCGATATTATTGGATTATACTCTCGGATTATGCTTCCACATGGAACAAGGATGCTTTCATAGGAAATGGGTAGTAATTACCAAAAGCTAAGATCCAAAGTTAAACCATGAAAAGCTTGTCCTTCACCTGTCTGGTGACTATGTCGTATGATACCGGCATGGAATATTACTTTCCTGTACAAAAGAAGAAATTTGAAACCCCACAACTTACTGCGGTGGTGACTGAAAAAGGATCTTAAACACCTACACCAGAAATCGCTCGGTGTGGAACTTACGCTGCAGAAGAACACCAAATTCATTGCAAAAAGAATTTTGCAATCCTGTTTCAACTGTTCTGTTCTGAAATCTTTCTTTGATCAGGGACTTTTACTAGTAGTGGCGGTTTTCGGGCGCTATTTGGGTGTTCGGGTATTTTCAGTAGTTTGGAAGTTTCAAAAACTAAAACATTAGGTTGAAAATAAAAGAGTTTGAACTTTTTTTTTCATACAATAAATACATTGAAGCATCTACCTACACTAATCTACATCTACCTGCCCATATTTATAAACCACAGTCAGTTTTGAGATCGATCTCAAGAGCTGTATTGACAAGTTTTTGGGCAGTATTAATGGCATATCAAATTCACATTCAATATCGATCTCGGAGTTGACTGCGATTATAAATACGGGCGCAACATAGGGAGGGTATCATCGGCAACACTTTACTTACTTATTTAACTGATCAACTATGTACTATAATAGTGTTTTTTACGCTGCACATACAAGTCCTGAAACGCGGTATCGAAGTGTTTTCGCCGATCGCTATGTATATGTACAACTTCTATATGGATCCCTATAACAGCAGACCTGGCTAGCTACGCTTTTCCTTCCTCTGTCGTTGCTCGGCCAACTGGCCTCATCATCCATCAATCCTCCTAAAAGCTATTACCAACTTATAACCAGTAAAGGCTGATACATCGCACGAAGACTTCACAAAAAAGCAAAATCGGTAGTTGAGCGTGACAACGTCATAAGAAAATTGCAGATATCGGAGAAATTAAATTAAATTAAAAATATCTTTATTTCTGACTTTTATCCATAATCTTTGTCCCTCGTTGCGCTCATTTGACGCTCGGTAACGCATCAGAGCGAGGTAACGCATGAGTCATGTTTTTTGGCGCCAATCGAATAATAAGACGTTATCACGTCGAATAACAAGACGTTATGCCGTGTGATGCCGGTTTAGAATAGCATCACCCCACATCCTTCCCGCAGGTATCGTAAGAGGCGATTAAGGGACTCGAGAGTATTGGTGTATTACAATTTTTAGGCGACAGGCTGATAACCTGTCACTATAGTGATACACATATTTTCTGAAACAACCTTGGAAAACAATACTCGACCATGTCAGACGAGGCGATAGCGACAGTATTCTTACGGCCGTTAATGCTCTGCCCCGCAACGGATAAAGGCGTGATATATGTATGTATTCACGTCAAAAAAGATAGCGATTACGACCACAGATTAACAAGTAGTTCTCAAAATACAGCACCAAGCTTGTCTTAGCATCAGTTTTTAATACCTGTTTGGCTTAAGCCGAACAAGTCGAGGCTTTAAGATTAAGCACACTGGCTTGTCTGTTAGGGGCAGGATACACTGCCGCGGATTTATCTGGAATTTAGAGTAGGTACTGATGAGGCGCAATGGTACTGCGACTGCCTGTGACGCAGATGGTTCCAGGTTCGGCTCTCGGGTGGGTCAGTCACAAAGTTCTTATTTGTCCGTAAGAAATATGGTTCCGTGTTTCGAATGGCACGTTAGGCCGTAGGTCCAGGTTGCTGTCTATGATTACTTAAACGGCGGTCGTTACACAACCACCTCAGAAGGCTGCTACTTGTAGAAAATGGTTGAAAAATTCTTACACTAGGGTTTATTGAGTCGTTGGCGACTTTGTATCCCACACGAAAAGAGAAGGAATCTGGAAACTGGGAGTTGTTTAAGTAATATTTTCATTCATCAGGTATAAAGACAGTCTTCTGCTGAATGTAGAAGTTGTGCAGCTCACAATTTTCAAGAGATATTTGCCATTCTAACTATATTTGGCAGGCAGGAGTAGTAAAAAGTGCTGTATTTTACAGTGAACTCTGCCTCCGAATTTTAGGGTTTTCATCCTCTAATCTCCAGCAATACCAACGAGTGTTATGATGATAACCTAAGCTATTATCACACAATAAACTGTTAATTTACGCACTTGGAAAATACATAAAAGAAAAGTTTCTCAACAGCCCAAAAAGGCAGCGCGCGCAGTGTGTACTCACCCTAAACCCATTGTTAAGGCACCCGCAGACTCTACTCTGAATTAATGAGCAGCGATCGCTCGCTTGCCACCAGCCTTAATTAATAACTAATGAAGATCCCGAAGCTTTTCTTAAAAACCCTTTTCTTTGAGAATCTCGGCAAAGAAAAGCCTTGCTCTTTTTAAGGCAAACATTTTGTCTGTAAGGAAACCAGAGGATTTGCTGTGAATGTTTAATTTTCCGTTTGTGTTTTTGTAAAGTGATGTTTCTTTTGTAGAATTGAAATGAAAAACCTATTCTATTAATTTGACATGAAAAAATTTTTACTGTCCCGATGGCGTAGCGGATAGTATGCCTGCCTTCTACGCCGAGGGTTGTGGGTTCGATCCCCACCGGACACAAATATTTGTTAAGTCAATTTTCAAATATTTGTGTTGAGTCTGGGTGTTTTCTATGTATAATATGTATTTATTTACAAAAAAAAGTATATTTGTATTAGTATCAGCTATCTAGTTCCCATAGTACAAGCTTTGCTTAGTTTGGGGCTAGATGGCGCTGTGTGAATTGTCCACGATATTTATTTATTTATTAAATATAAAAACCAAACTAGTAAAATCGAGATAATTAATTACCAATGTCAGTGTAGTGTATTTGTATATGCGGGTAAACCGGCTGTCAAGCCGCCAGTCTATAATATACCGATCTGTGGAATGCACGTTGTTGTTTCCTTTCAAATACTATATTGGCGACGAGGACTGTTTACGCGTGCGAATTTATTACAAAGTTACTAAAATGTCCATCGGGAAGTTAACACCGTTTAATATACGCTCGGGAAATTGGACAATGTATGTGGAACGTGCCGAAATGTACTTTAAAGTGAACAGTGTAAAAGAAGACCTATGGCTACCTACACTAATTGCAGCAATGGGAGATGAAGCGTATGAATTACTGAGTAATTTAACTAGGCCAGACAAGCCTAGTACGAAAACCTATGCAGTTGTGGTGAAGGTCATGACAGACCACCTTCAACCAAAACCTTCATTCATGGCGGAAAGATTTCGTTTTAGACAACGGAGGCAAAATGAGGGTGAATCGATATTGCAATATATTTCGGAGTTAAAAAAAATGTCTAAAAATTGTGAATTTTCAAGCGCTTTAGAGGATAACTTACGAGACCAGCTTGTGTGTGGCTTGCGAAGCGAGACTATTCGGCAACGTTTGTTCACAGAAGAAAATTTAAAATATAATACAGCGGTAAAAATCGCATGTGCAATGGAGGCGGCAGAAAAAGATGCGGCATCAGTAGAGCAACGGACGGGTACCGTATGGGGATCAGGAGGCATGAGCAGTGAGGACGCCGGGGTAGCCGGGACGTCTGGGTCGCTGCATGCGCTGGCCACACGGGCCAGGCCGCGTGGCGGGCAAAGCGGTCGCGGCCAAGTTGGCTCTCGCCGCGGTACATCAACGTCGTGGGCGGATCGGAAGGATAATTCAAAATTTCATTGTTTTGCTTGTGGTGCTCTGGACCACGGCAGGGATGAGTGCCGGTTTAGCCGGTTCATCTGTGGACGTTGCCAGCAGCGTGGGCATCTACGTCGGATGTGTCCCATGCCACCGGAAAGGATGCGTTCCAGGGGGGCTAACGGCATGGTGGCTCATGTACAAACAGCGGAGGCATCAGAACAGATGAGTTACTCGGAGCTGTCGGATGATGATGAACCAGCAGGTTCTGATGATGAGAGTTGGCGGGCAACTGAAGATTTGCATCAACTCAGTCTGAATGATTATAAACCGGTGAGATTAACAGTTTCAGTCGATAAAGAACCTTTATCAATGGAAATTGATACAGGCTCTTCCGTTTCTTGTATAAGTAAAAAAACTTATGATAAGTTGTTTAGTTATAGGACCATAAAAGAAACAAATCTGATTTTCAGATTTTTGGACGGCACAAGTATTAAGCCGCTAGGTTTTATTAAACCGCTTGTTCAGTTTGGTACAAAACAAAAATATTTAGAATTATTTATAGTTAAAGGGGCCACAACTTCCCTGTTAGGAAGACAATGGAAATCAGAATTAAAAATTGATGAGTCTGCGTATAAAAGCAATATACCTATTTCGAATGTACAAATTAATAATGGTAATAATCAGTTAAATAATCTAATTTGCAGGTATAAGGATTTGTTCACGAAAGGACTGGGTCGGTTTACGGGTGGCAAGGCGAGACTGCAAGTACGTGAAGACGCCACACCGGTATTTTGCCGCGCTCGGCCGGTACCTTACGCACTGCGCGAGAGCCTAGATAAGGAGCTGGAGGAGATGCTGCGCGCCGGCGTCATCGAGCCTGTGGAGAGCGCGGACTGGGCCACTCCACTTGTATGTGTGCGTAAGGCTGATAATGGACTTCGTGTGTGTGCTGATTACAAAATAACCTTGAACCCGGTGCTAGTAGTGGACAGGTTTCCCTTACCACGTATTGACGATTTGTTAGTTAGATTAAATGGGGCTAAAATATTTACTAAAATTGATTTAACACAAGCCTACAATCAGATAGAACTAGAGGATCCGGATAATTTAACGGTAATTAACACTCACAAAGACTTATTTAAATACAAGAGGTTAGTTTATGGCTTATCTTCGAGTCCAGGAATTTTTCAGCGGATTATGTCTAATCTTTTTAACGATATTCCTAACACGGAAGTCTTCTTAGATGATATAATAATTGGAACATCTACTGTAAACGAGCATTTAATAATTTTAGGGCGAGTATTGGAACGCTTACATATTAGTGGAATGAAATTAAAACAAAGTAAATGTTCTTTTATGATGAGCGAGGTCAAATATTTGGGTTATGTGATCTCGGGCGAGGGAATAAAGGTAGATCCAGAAAAAGTAGAAGGAATAATAAATATTCCTCGGCCCACCAATGTTACGGAGTTACGAGCGTTTTTAGGAACAATAAACTTTTATGCAAAGTTTGTCAAAAACTTAAGTAGCTTGTTGGCACCCCTGTATAGTTTATTAAAAAAAGGCGTGAGTTGGTATTGGGATCAACATTGTGAGTTTTCTTTTGAACGCGTTAAGGAAATTTTAATAAGCGCGGACGTTTTAGCACACTATGATGAAACCAAACCCGTGTATTTGACATGTGACGCAAGTGCGAGCGGGATAGGCGGTGTCTTGACCCAAGGGTGCGAGGGTGACCGTTGCGCGCTCGGACGCGAGAGACCCGTCGTGTTTGTATCACGCGCACTGACTTCTGCGGAGAAACAGTATTCGCAGATAGAACGGGAAGCGCTAGCTATTGTTTTCTGTTTAGAAAAATTACACCAATATTTATATGGTAGGCGGTTTACTTTACGAACAGATCACAAGCCTTTAGTAACTATTTTTGGACCAAAACAAGGAATACCAGCAATGGCCGCTAGCCGGTTACAACGATGGGCAATCAAATTATCAGCTTATACATATGACATAGAATACGTAACTTCCAAACAAAACGGAGCAGATGGCTTGTCAAGATGGCCCGCTTTTTCTCCGAAACAAATAAATAAAAATAATATTCCGGAACAAACGTTTTTACATTATGCGCATGAAGCCATTTTGCTAGATTACAATGAAATCAAAAGACAGACGGCTCGTGATAGTTTGTTAGGTAGAATATTACGGTATGTTCGAACAGAATGGCCAGCTGAAAATGAGATAAGAGAACTGCAGCCATTTTTCAACCGTAAAAATGAGTTGTATGAAGAGTTGGGCTGTTTGTTGTGGGGGCACAGAGTGATAATTCCAGCGGCATGCAGGGACAAAGTATTATTAGTTTTACATGAATCGCATATCGATGGGTGAAAACGAAAAGGTCGTAACCAAAAATAGCCAACTTTACACCAGAGCCAAAAAACGAAAAAAAAATCACAAAAAAATTCATAACTCAAAAAGTATGCGTAATTTAGAGCTGATTTTTAGAACATGTTTTTGTTATAATTATACCTTTTATTTGAAAATATAATTTTTAATCTAAAGTGACGATAAGTATGTTTTTGTACTACTTACGCCCTAAGATTTTCAATTAACTGACCGACAAAAGGTCGTAAATGGTTCGCACATTTGTATGCAGTCGGAATAAGCTATCCATTTACAGACTTTTTATACGATGTATCTAAGATGGCTGAAAAGTACATACATGACTTAGAGGACGTAAGTGTGAGAAAGATAATTACTTTTGCTATACATTTGTCGTAAACAAGAACCATTCCAAAATATTCTGTAATAAGTTCTGATGGAATTGTTGCTTATCTCTAAATAGTAATGAAACCTAGACAAAGTCGTCCAAGTGTTAAGTATAGTTGCACAGGAATGGTTGCATAATTAAGTATTATAAATAAAACTACGATTTATGTATTTAAAAGTAATATCTTTTATCCCCTCAAAAACATTAATATATAAAAAAAATCCAAGTCTCGCTACTTAGTCCATTGAATGAGTACCTCCAAAGGGGGTCTAGAGTGCGTGAGTTAGTAACATAAGATGTTTCTTCGGAAACATGTCAAGAGTCCCTAGGTAATAAACATACTAAAACCCCGGGACACTAGGAGGAGCCCCGGAGTGGGGGGGAGTCAGGGTCAATTTTTTCATTTTTCGCTTAAGTCTCAAAAACGGTCCATGTTAGAGAAAAACGTTCAAGGAAAAGTTGAAAGGCCATAAAATTATCTACAAGTTATACCTCAATCACTTTTTCCTATATCCTACCGTTTCTGCGTTACACGCATTAAAAAATGATTTTGGCTCAAACAATTTCCCCATACTACATACCCATGTTTATCACATCAATCGATCAAAAAATATTTCTTTCTTCCATAAAACTCAAATGTGCAACTTGTGACCGGTACTAATAGATTGCTCTTGATTAGGTCTATCATTGGTAAAATAAACACATTCCTCCATGGAAGCCTTTAGGAGGAATCGATTGTCAAAATATTATATTAGGGTAGTTTCAGTTACTGAACTTAAAGTATTTATTTTTTTCTTCCAAAAAAACTCAAAAGTGCAACTTGTGACCGGTACCGATAGATTGCTCATAATTAGGTCTATCATTGATAAAAATACTAGATTCCACCATGGAGGCGTTTAAGGGAAATTGAATTTTATAAGGGTAGTTACGATACCTGAACATTTTATTTTTTTTTCTTCCAAAAAGCTCAAAAGTGCAACTTGTGACCGGTACTGATAGATTGCTCTTGATTATGTCTATCATTGGTAAAATAAACACATTCCTCCATGGAAGCCTTTAGGAGGAATTGATTGTCAAAATATTATATTAGGGTAGTTACGCAACTTAACCATTTTATTTTATTTTCTTCCAAAAAGCTCAAAAGTGCAACTTGTGACCGGTACTGATAGATTGCTCTTAATTAGTTTTATAATTGGTAAAAAAAAACGCATTCCTCCATGGAAGCCTTTAGGAGGAATCGATTGTCAAAATATTATATTAGGGTAGTTTGAGTTACTGAACTTGAAATTTTGAACTAGTATTTTTATCAATGATAGACCTAATTATGAGCAATCTATCGGTACCGGTCACAAGTTGCACTTTTGAGTTTTTTTGGAAGAAAAAAATAAATAGTTCAAGTTCAGTAACTAAAACTACCCTAATATAATATTTTGACAATCGATTCCTCCTAAAGGCTTCCATGGAGGAATGTGTTTATTTTACCAATGATAGACCTAATCAAGAGCAATCTATCAGTACCGGTCACAAGTTGCACATTTGAGTTTTATGGAAGAAAGAAATATTTTTTGATCGATTGATGTGATAAACATGGGTATGTAGTATGGGGAAATTGTTTGAGCCAAAATCATTTTTTAATGCGTGTAACGCAGAAACGGTAGGATATAGGAAAAAGTGATTTAGGTATAACTTGTAGATAATTTTATGGCCTTTCAGCTTTTCCTTGAACGTTTTTCTCTAACATGTACCGTTTTTGAGATTTAAGCGAAAAATGAAAAAATGGACCCTTTCCCCCCCTCCCCCCACTTCGGGGCTTCTCCTAGTGTCCCGGGGTTTTAGTATGTTTATTACCTAGAGACTCTTGACATGTTTCCGAAGAAACATCTTACGTTACTAACTCTCGCACTCTAGAACTTTTTATTCAATGGACTAACTGAGCTGTTCAACCGTAAAAAGGTATGAGATCGATTTGAAACCAAGTCGGCTATCGATTTGTTCATTCCCCACTTAAGAGATCTATCTTAATTAATTACGTAATTAGTTAATAAGCATTATTTTATAGTGACCATATCGATATTTTCAATGTATTGTAATGTTTACAATAAATGAATGACTTAGCCATCGCACTAGAACAGAAGGTTAACGTGTAATACATATTAAAATTAATACATTCAGTGCGATTGCCAAGTCATTCAACTAACTACTACCTAAAAACGAGATCAAATGTCAGTATATTTTAAATCTATTCTATCTAATCTTCCTCATCAGTATCAGGTAAGCGATCAACTGTCAACAACAATGAACGGCGTAAATAAAAGTATGGTAAAATTTTCATACCTCCAGAAGGGTGTAACTAGATCTAGATTGGTAATACCTAACATTGATTTGGCGTAAATCAAAAAGCCTTAAAAACACTGGTTTTTGACCGGTTTACGACAAAAAATTTCTGAAAACTTTTCATAATGCAACCCAAATTAGAAAAAAAATTTTGTCGTAGAGCAACGAGACCCGGACCGTTCGATAGCGAAAAATCAGCTGATCAGGGGCGTGCCCTTAGTTGGTTACGACCTTTTTACGGGTTACGACCTTTTCGTTTTCACCCATCGATATGGGTATGGTGAAAACAAAGTCATTTGCTAGGAGTTATGTTTGGTGGCCGGGCATGGATGAGGCCATTGAATCAGTATGCCGTGGGTGTAAAGTATGTGAGGCAGAGGGAGACGCCCCTCCACGACATTCTCCATGTCTATGGCCATGGCCTGATAAAGAATGGACCCGGATACACCTAGATTTCGCAGGACCTATAGCAGGAAAAATGTATTTAGTCATTGTTGACGCGAGAACCAAATGGCTAGAAGTTAGTGATGTACCTAGTACAGCCGCATGTTATACTATTAAGGTATTAAGCGCTTTGTTTGCTCGTTTTGGGCTGCCAAAACAAATAGTTTCAGATAATGGCCCTCCATTTACTAGTAAAGAGTTTTCGCAATTTCTTAAGGTTAATGGCATTGAGCATATATTTTCTGCACCGTACCACCCAGCTTCAAACGGAGCAGCTGAAAACGCAGTGCGTACCGTTAAAAGGGTAATTAAGAAAGCAATACGCGAAAGTCAGGATATTACCTTATCATTAAATAACTACCTATTATATTATAGGAACACGGAACATTGCACTACAGGTGAAACGCCAGCGTTACTAATGATAGGTCGTAGGGTGCGTACCAAATTAGATGCTTTAATGCCTAACGTAGGAGATACAGTTAGAAGCGCGCAAAGGCGTCAACAGAACAGTGGAGCAAGTGGGTCACGTAATATGAGTCCAGGAGATGAAGTCTGGTTGCGGAATTACAGTGGAAGTGATAAATGGGTACCAGGGAAGGTTACAGAAAAGTTAGGTACTACTGTCTATAAAGTGGTTGATTCATTAGGTAGGGAGACACACAAACATATTGATCAGCTTAAGCAACGTACGCGGAGTTCACTAATCTGCCCATCTAGCCCTGTTAGACTAGGTGACGATGACTCATATTCGTCTATTGGTGTAGGGGAGGAGGCCAGTCCGGGTGGTCTCGGGAACGATGGACCGGCGACAGCTCCTGAAGTTGCCAGTGGGAATATTGATGAGGATGATTTTAGTGATTGTTTAGAAGAAACCGAGCCGAATGCAGTTCATTCTTCTTTGTCTTCTCCTAAACCGACCCAGTCTCGGCCAGTACGTCAGTGTCGGCTTAATAATCCACCCCAGTATAAATACTAAATAGGTATTTAAGTTTGTAAACATCATGTACTGTGTTCTTTTTAGTGTAACAAGTTATTTGTAAGATTTCATACCTGCAATGATAATTGTTATGTAAAACATTTGTTTACGAAATTGGGTACTTACCTACCGTGATTACGGATTAATAAGAGGCTCAAGTGATTATTACTGATCTGTTAAAGATGTCTGGAATATAGTTAGGTATAAACTTTTACTGATTAAGGTTGCTAGCAGTTGCTTGTTAATTACATACCTTTTAGATTTAAGAAGGGACTTAGAATAAGGGTGGAGGTGTGTAGTGTATTTGTATATGCGGGTAAACCGGCTGTCAAGCCGCCAGTCTATAATATACCGATCTGTGGAATGCACGTTGTTGTTTCCTTTCAAATACTATAGTCAGGAGTCAATTTATACTGGTGCGAATGTATTTTATTCAAGAGTAAAAATACTTTAACTATATACCTTGGGTGCCTCGAATGAGTAGTAATAATAATGTTAGGCAGATGACATTTGCCGTCCCTTGCTGCCCATTTTTAGCGCACTTGTAACGCATGATGCCGGCTTAGAATAGCATCACCCCACATCCTTCCCGCGGGTGTCGTAAGAGGCGACTAAGGGACTCGAGGGTATTGGTGTATTACAATTTTTAGGCGACAGGCTGACAACCTGTCACTATAGTGATACACATGTTTTCTGGAACAACCTTGGAAAACAATCCTCAAAAATGTCAGAAGTGGCGATAGCGACCGTATTCTTACGGCCGTTAACGCTCTGCCTACCCCGCAAGGGATAAAGGCGTGATATATGTATGTATGTATGTTGTAACGCATGCGTCTGACAGTCCAATTTCCCATATTCGACGTTCATGCAGGAACAACGCAAAAACTTGCGTTGTTTGACAGATGCGTTGTTTGACAGAAGTATCTCTGGTGCACCAACAGACGTCAAGTGTGGGGTTCGCAACGCGTTAGTGATACAAAAGGTCAAAAAAAAGAAAAAAAAAGAAACATTCAGAGAATAATCTACACTTACTCTTTCCATACTTTTGTATTCATTTTGTGACGCTTGTCCAAATAATGTTTGATGCACGAAATCTATAATGCATGCTCAAAAAGTAGCACCGCAAAATGTGCTTTAATCCCCTCCGGTATTCAGACGGTGGATTTTTGCTAAAAGCTCGCAACCAGACTAAAAGCCTGCGGTCGGCGTGCTAAACGGCAAAAGCTGTGTTTAGCCTAAAAACGAACACGCTTAATTTTTCCACCGAATGCACGAGAAAAAGGAGGGTATACCTATAGACTAAGAGAAATGTAAATCTGTGGTCGGTGTGTTCAACTGCAAAAGCTCGTGTTTAGTCTAAAAATGAACGCGCTTAATTTTTCCACCGACTGCGCAAGAAAAAGTGGAATACTGAGAAATACCTGCAGATAGACTAGAAAATTTTCTTTTCACAACGATTCAAATGAAATAAAGGTGACTGGTTTCTTAGGCGAAACCCACACTTGGTGGACGCCGCTCTAGCATCTACCATGTGTAGACGTATAGGTCTGGGTTGTTCTCGGTTTCTAGTATGGGGTAATTTCCTTGCATCTGACAGACGCACGCGTTACGGATATGCTAAAAATGCGCAGCGTCGTGCGTTAAATGTGGGAACTACCTTAGGTATTTCCTCTAAATATTTGTTGTCGGGTATATTTTAAATCTCAATTTTAACTATTTTATATTTCTAATTGAAAGCACAAGAAAATTTGCTAGATTTCAAAGATATTTTTTGCACCGAGAGCAAATTGAAAACTGCATATTTTTAAAAAAGAAAACTAACTTCA
Organism: Keiferia lycopersicella; assembly: GCA_029255805.1. NCBI lineage: Eukaryota > Metazoa > Arthropoda > Insecta > Lepidoptera > Gelechiidae > Keiferia > Keiferia lycopersicella. Next base: position 19,239,720 of record JARACZ010000003.1, read on the forward strand.
ACGGACGTAAAAAGTGCGAACCTCCTTTTTTTGTCGGTTTATATGCCTAAAACCTTCTCCTAAGTCTGACAATTACTTTTCTGTAAACCGCATCAAAACGGGTTCATCCTAACACGAGATAATCGCAGACATATACTTGCATACAGGTTAAACTGAGAACTCCTTTTTTGAAGTCGGTTAAGAAAATAAAATAAAATAAATCAATGTTAACATATATCATCAGAATTTTTAATCCATATATGTAGAATTGTTTGAGTGCAGATTAAAGCTTTTATTTGTAGATACGTAAATAATCCTCCTTTTTGCTTTTCCGTTGTCGGGTAAACAAATGTTTCACTATACCAACCCGTCCAATGACCCGATAAAGCCTAAATTTGTTTTTAATAGTAAAGTACTTTCCTATGCCGTGTGATGCCGGCTTAGAATAGCATCACCCCATTTCTTTCCCGTGGGTGTCGTAGAAGCCGACTAATAGACTCGAGAGTTTCATGTGTATTGCAATTTTAGGCGACATGCTGACAACCTGTCACTATAGTGATACATGACTTATCTGAAACGACCCTCAAATATTGTCAGACGTGGCGATAAAGACCGTAATTTTACGGTCAATAACGCTTTGCCTACCCCGCCAGGGATATAGGCGTGATTTGTGTGTGTGTGTGTGTGTGAGTACTTTCCTGGTGATGCCGACTAAGAATAGCATCACTCTAATTCTACCCGTCAGTGTAAAAGAGTCTAAGGGATAATTTATCCAGGGAATGGGCAGCAGTGTTTCCTGTGAATTGGTCATATTACACTGCGCGCGCCATTCCGCCTACCAAGCGTAGTAAAGCGCCCATGTCCAACAGTGGACTGTTGCGGCTATTAAGGCAAGTACAGTACAGTACTTACCTACAGGGTGATTGAAAAATTTATGCATTCCTTTCAAGGGATGAATCAGGTCATGAAACTGAACAACTTCCCCCATGGAACATAGGTCGAAATATGAAAAAAATTTTGGTCCTCCCATACAAATTGACTTAGTCAGTCGGTAATTTTGTATGGGTGGGCCAAATCTTTTTTTCATTTTTCGATCCATGTTCCTTGGGGAAAGTTGTTCAGTTTCATGAGCTGCTTCATCCCTTGAAAGGAATGCATCAATTTTCCAATCACCCTGTATATAGTAGGCGAGGAACACACTTCATGCACGACGGAGCGCAAAAATATCGCAGAGGTCTGTAAGATCCATACTAGAAACGTCAATCCTCATACAAAAACCGGTCAACCGCTGACGCAGCTCTATCGCAGTGTCATCCGTCGATGCGGTTTTAGTATGGGGAGTAACGTTTTTAGTATGGATCTGACAGACCGCTGCGATATTTTTGCGCTCCGTCGTGCGTCAAGTGTGTTCCTTGCCTTAAAGTAATGTGTCATACTGGTAAAACATGGCCATTTTCATCACCAAACCACCGAATAATCTCGTATTTCCACAAAAAAATAAACTGGAAAACAGACCATTTCCCCGTGATAACAAATGACAGGTCCGTATTCTCTGCGGCAGCGGTGCGGTGAGTGCACCGGTCATAATTGCGGCGTGAAACATCATCATTCCCCTCGTAACCCATTTGCACAGTTCCATAAATCACCTGAACCACAAAGTGTTTGGATATAGGCACACTTTTTATTAGGTGTTTATTTATTTATGTATGATACTATTTATATTTTATATGTAAGAATGAACACCATGTAAACTACATTTAATGCAAATAAATATCTTTATCTTTATCTTTATCTTTATCTTTAATCATTTACTTATTGTGCACAAGAAATGTTACAGGACAATATTATTTTTAGAAATATACAGTACCTGTTGTTTCCTTTTTCTGTTTCTACTTATCATATATCTGTTTTTGTGTGCAAATAATCGTTAAATAAATAAATAAAGCAAATGGACACAACAGACACTATAAAAAAGGATTTTTTTACAGCAGACCTAACGGAGAGAAACGGAACTTGGCGAAAGGCGGATGAGACGTGCGCAATATCATTCGAAAGGCTACTTAAGGTAGTCTGTCTCTCACTCTTTTTGTGTGGGACACTGCGTCGTCCAACGACCCGATGAGCCCTAGAGTGAGAGTTTTCAACCGCCTCCTAACTAGCAGAATGCCAATAAATAGTGGAAAAGTATAACGAAGATTTTGTAACTTTTTTATATATTTTTTTATAGTTTTTTGAAACACATTTCATTTTTTACTTTATTATATCCACCGAACCCTTAGTTTAAGGAAATCGGTTCTTTTCTGAACAACATTCATAAAAAAGAACAGAATATTCTTTGAAAATTCCCAGTTCCATAGTTTATTCAGTCGGACACCTTCGCGACGGATTTAAAAATGGATGACAACGTTTTTTGCTTTGTGCCCGGCATGTGAGTGAGTGAGTGACTATGCGATTTGGTGCAGCTCTATTATCGCAGTTTAGTACACAGCACTATGTGGCGCAGCTCTAGCCGCTGATGGATTCCTAAACGAGTTTTTAGGTGATTTTCCGGTTCCATTTTTAAATGAAAAAGGTTGCAGTTTGAACTTTTTTCTTAAAAAAGAAATGTTTGACCTGAAAAACTAGGTACTTAAAGTCATAGTTTCAATCAAAATGTCAATGGTGTTGATGAAACACAAAATCGCGACAGGGAAGGAAAATGCAAGTATGTCGACAGCATTGAAAAATCAATACAAACAAATAAAACTAAGATCCAATTCACTATACCACAAATTCGGTCGATGCATAGTTAAAATATTTATTTAGTGTGTTATCTATGTATACATTTTGTAGACTACAGATATTAAATTGTTAGGTTAATTATACTTCATTGTTTCTTACTTTTTAGAGCGCAGTCACTAGTAGTCGGGTGTTAGTTTTTGAACTGATTTTTATTTTGTTGAGTGAATATGCATGAAACGAAACTGTTTTCGAATATAGTTTAAATTGTGTATCCTAGATACCTAGAAACAGTGTCTGTATGTCACATGAACTTAAAATAAAACAACCACTACTTTATCTACTTTCTTTATTTGTCTACCCAGTACTGCTACTCTGCAAAATATTTCAACTATTTTAGTGTTGTAGGTAGGTAACTACGTCAAAAACTTGAAAAGACATCAACTTCGCAGGTGGCCTCATAGTAAAAGTTGTTCAGAATCATAAATAGAAGCATCCTAGGAAAAAAGTTTGTGTACTCACTATAAAAATTACCCACTATTATATAAAGGACGAGTCACACTAGACAGGATGTCTAGTAGATAATGTCCTACGTATAGATAATGGAATAGCTTACATAGATTTCCATTGCATTATACCAGAGCAGGCAGAGGGTGTGAATCGACTTGTGCATGATATAACAGCTCGGAGCGTCGCGACCGCAGTCTGACTGAAACAGGTGCGCGCAACCTGCGGTGCATCCTAGCTTATAGTTATTAAATTCCATATTATTGCAATAATATTGATATTTTTTGTGATGATGATTATTTCTCCGACGGATTTCGGCTATCCATGGTGACAGATCAGACGACTAATCAGATCGGCGCTGATGCGCCCGGAGATGGCTATTGTAGCCAATTTTGGCAGTAAACTCCCGTGCATAGTGCATTTTTTGTACTTAATCTGTCAATAAGCTTTTAGCTTAGTTTAGTTCGCTGACATTTAACGGTACGCTGCCTAGTCTTTCTCTAGGTGTAATTGTAAGTTGCATCTCTTTTAGAGATGAAAGAGACTAAGTCCTTTAAGGCCTATAAAAAAGAATAGACTAATTTTTAACGCCTTACGACTAGATTAGTCTCGTAACCCTTTAGTCCTTAGTCATAAGACTACAAACTGACGACTAATTTCAGCCGTAGTGTTTAACCTTATAACGTAAAAGGCTTATAAGACTAAAAAGACTAAAAGCGGCATCTGGAATGACCCTCAATACTTGTCGAACGTGGCAGAATAACCTTTGTTAGAAGGTCATTTATGCTCTGCCTACCCCATTAAGAATAACGGCGTGATTTTATGTATGTATGTAGTCCTTTAACAAAACAACTACACTCGTTTTAGAGTTTTAGTTTTTTAAAACAACTATAGTCGTTTAAGTCGTTTAGTCTTTTAATACAACGACTAAGTCATATTAGTAAAAAGTCGAACCTATAGTCTTTATTTTAGAGCCGAGTCCTGTGAGATGGAGGTTAGTCATTTTTATAGGCCTTAAAAGACTTTAGGTTCTTTCATCTCTAATCTCTTTACACCCACGGGTAAAAGTGGAACGGTGCTTTTCAAATCGGGCATCGCACAACGAGAAAGGTAACAGTAAGTTTAGCCATTATAGATTTCTAGACATTATACTGCACCAGGCAGAGGGTGTGAATCGACTTGCGCATGATATAACCGCTCGGTGCGTTGCGACCGCAGTCTGACTGAAACAAGTGCGCGCAACCTGCGGTGCATTCTGGCATATTAAGATTTTAATATAGCAAATATGTGATCAAAATCTGTTAACCGACATAAGGCAGTTGGAGGCTCCCTGGTCCCTTGCTACTTGCTGCTTCTTTGTTACTTGTCCTTATCTTGATCCATACAACAAATGTGTTAAAAATATGGTCCAAGTCAGCTATGGAGAAAAAAATGTGTTTCTATGCTTCGGAAGGCGATAACTCGGTGGACCACTCTCTATGAAAGAAATGGTAACGATTAATTCACATGGAAGAATTATAAGTTTACCTTATCAAATGAATAGGTACCAGATGAAGTAATGACATGAAACATTAAATCGTAATTAGCATAATTCTGGGGTCTGCCACTAATTGCTTTATAAGAAACGAAGATGTGATAATGCGCTGTAACGCTGAAAAATATAGATACTCAATTTCGTCGGAAACATTCAGTCTGAGTAAAGGTTCCTAAGCAGGCTTACATCTGAAGCTAAGCCAATTCTGTGTGAAACTAAATACACTGCAAAAAGGTTCTGTACTCCTGCATTGTGTCCGAGCTCACTTGACCATTCAAATTTACGACGCGACACCCCTTACACAACCGCCATTATATAGGCGTATAGCCGCTGATGGGTTTGTTTTATTAATAGCCTGTGGTGATGGGCCCCGTATAGTCTACATGGGCATAGAGAAATTGGCTATGAGATGTATGTGACAATATGGGTTTGGCCAAGATTGCGTGGTATTGGTTTATCTACAAGTGATACTACGCAGCAACACCACCACGCTGAATCAAAATCGAAATCAAATTATTTATTTAAAGTAGTAAATTTTACATTTAACTTTTTGAAGGTCAAGTATTTGTCATTGTAAATAGTGAATCAAAATGTTTTTTTTTACCATGCGTTGTACTTCTTTAGTACATGTCAGAAGCCTGCTATTTGTAGCAGGCGATTGAAAAATTCTGACTCTAGAGGTCATTGGGTTGTTGGACGAGTCGGTGTCCCACATGAAAAGAGGGAGAGAAAAAGAGAGTAAATCATATACACGTGTTACTCAACAACATGTACCTTCAGTATTTTTCCAGGAATTCAACATTTTAGGTGGCGCCTGTGCGAAACATCCTTCCTGGAAAGTCTAGAAAATAATTTTTATCAACGTTTAATTTTTTCTGTCTGATTTCATTATTATAACCAAAGCAGGTAACTCAAACCAATATTTTTGTTCAGCAATTCACAGGTCATTTCTATCTATTTGAAAATCCGTTTTGTCTCTACGCAATATCGTAACTAAAACCAACTAAAGTAATGCAGACTGTGCTGTGTTTCAAAACTTTAAAACTACTCGCACTTCCCACAGGAAAAGACAAATGAGCGGTGCAGAACATTTTAAAGCACGCATTTGTTAAAAAACAGAAACACAGTGGTTTAAAAACAAGCTTAGAATGCTGGCATACAGCTTACCTAATGGTATTCCCATTAAAACTGGACTAGGCTGGTTCAAAAACTCTACTTTTATGAGGGAATTTTTCATTTTTATTCTAGCACAAAGGAATTTTGAAATGCTAACAGCCTATGAGTTTATTGAATTATCCAGCGCACTTTTTTATTCACCAAATGTGGGATGTCTAGTAGACAGACAGCCCGTTCTCCTGATAATCTGCCATAGGAGATGATAGTTGTGTTTGTAACTTAAAAAAATTTTTTTTAAGACATTTTTAACCGGTCGGTCTCATATAAGTAGTCTATGATTACCTACGTAAATGGCAGTTCTTACGCTATGGCAGAAGTCTATTTTAGTAGACAGATAGAAAAAAATCGTGATAAAACGAAGGCGCTATAATTTATGAAATAAAAACGAAACCATATCAATTTGACACTGGCGAAATCCTGTTTTTTTTTTAATAGGTAGTATACGGCTAAAATCTTTGAGCAAGGGTTTATGAGAACGTAAAAAGAAAGACAGATTTTAATCCTAAATTTTTGTCCTACAAAAATGTTACACCGTTATAATAATTCACTACACAAGGAGCACAACAAGATTAGCAGAGGCTAGCCGCGTTAATTTTATGAAAATTCCCGTTTAAATGTAATATGCAAAGGCTTTTGCTGGGCAAAGCATAGCACGGGAATTGCAGGCGGGCCTGCACTTAACTTTATTAAAAATGCACGGTACACAACGTTTCGCCACATCTGCTATGCTAAATAAGGTCTTTGAGAAAAGGTTTTTAGACTTAGTGACTTATATAAGAGAATTTTTAATTTTATAAAAAACAAAATTCATTTAACAGATGCTAAAAGAGTCTTTACATAGAAAATTTCCGTCCTACTAAGAAAAAAGTAGAAAAGTTTAAAATAGTAAGTAAGTAAAGTAGGTATGTGTGTAAGTTTATGGTCGAAGAACACAATTAAGATAATACAATTTTACATTCAACTCGTTTGACTCATAATTGTAAGAACTAGGGATCAGGGATATCACAAACTCGTTAATTTCAGACAGATTGTGACACATGTTTTAACTTAATAAAAACATACAGCTATTCCATACATATCTGCAGACCAGAGATGTCATGCCCGCGTGGAGCTAGCGACACAAATATATTTTTTGCTCTGTGTACATAACTTATGTGTAGTAAGTATCAAGGTCGTATCAAACATGTCAAGTAATTTGATGCTAGTTCGTGACTATTGGCCACAGGCACCTACGTGCCAGATATAGGGCCAAGCATGATTTCCTCTATTCTCAACGTTTTGCAACTACATCGTAAACTTACTTCCGTACATTGCTTACGGATAAAACTGTTGAAGCAACTGTTTAAAGTAAGTAAGCAGACTCTCGTTCCACTGAACAAGGGTTTAATTTTTAAACAGCCCTGATATATCAGGACGGGAACAAGTTGACTCTTACTACGGTTTATTGAAACTTATGAGAGCACTATACGTCTTATCCCCTGGGCTGGAGTTGGAGTCTTAAGTTCAGAGTCAAACGCTGATTGTGATATACGCGCAAAAGAGTTTATATGGAAGAAAAGCAGTGGCACTTAAGAAAATGCTGTTTTATTTACATATGCCTTTACCTCGCTCGAAAACTAAATAGTTAAATAAAATGGAAAATATCTGCAATACATGACATATGACAACTTGCGCGGAAAATATTTGATGTCATTATCAAACAATCCGACATAAACTTCACTTTTGTTGACATCATTTTCAAAAACAATTTCTTGAGTAATAAAATAGCTTAATCGCGTTTTCTCGCGTTTTTTTATATCTTTCGTCTCCCGATTGTTTTGATAACAACACATATACTATTTGGCTGTCTTTTTCATTTCATTTATGTACTTATATATTATATATAGCTCATCCGTAACGCATTTGTCTGTCAAACAACGGAAGTTCATCCATTCAGTTTTTAATATAGAAATTTGATATTTCCATACATTCAACAGATGCATGCGTTACGGATGCGCTAATAATTCGCAACATCGTGCGTTAGATGTGGGATTCGTCAAAGTTTATCTAAAAATTCTCTATCTCGATGATGCAAACACACATAGACACGTCTGCTGAATTAATTTACTTATATATACATACATAGGTATAGACTACAATTATAGTCTGTCACACTACAGAGGGTGTCCCGCAAGTACTAACATATTTCACATTATGATGTACATAACGTGTCCAGACCGCAAAGTTTTAACGGTCGCTGAAATTTTAAACACCCTACGGGCATTACCGGTAGAGTCTCCCCCTTAGTTTTTAATTAAGGGTGTTATTTGGTGTGATGTATGTGAGGCAACGTTTTGAAAAAGTTCGCTGAGTGGGTGTTGCTGGTGACAGTTTATGGAAACTGGAAAAGCGGTGAAAATTAACCAACTAGGTATTTAACGAATTATTCTGAATTTTGAGTTAAGACTTGCTCACAATTAGATTCGTGATTTTTCAATGTGACGCTCGAGGTCAGTATGGTACGCATAATCAATAGCAGGCCTGTATGCTTATGATGCATACCGCGATATAGATTTCCTCAACACCTTTGTGTCAAATTCTTCACTTCATTAAAACTCAAAATATTTGACACGTCTGAAGTCTACTCACGCGCGAGATAATTCTCTCTATCGGACGCATCATAAGCCTTATGAGAGCGAAAATGAATAATCAAAAATCATCACAAAATATCAGCCTAATATCGGGTGTCAAACCTAGTATGTTTTTTCAAATCATGCATCGGTCGTAAAAGAAGAATAATTAGTTTGAGACACAAACAAGCGCGGTACACAACCATGAACATTTGACAATTCTATAACAATCTTATAAGCCTGTATAAGCTTGTATTCATTAGAAGCCATACTTGTTGATATTCTAAACATTGCGAATGATAATGCCTTGACGATCGCCTGAGCCTATTATCACAGAGCTCGAATAAAATTACAGAGGGAGCCACTTGATCTCGTTCCGTAGAAACCTTGATTTACACCGCGATTATTATGTAAAGGCCCCAATTTGTCTTTGGCGATGACACAAGGTAGTGGAGAATACATAACAAGAATCTCATGACTGAATTTATATAATATCCTTTGTTGGATCTAGCATATTGTTTGCAATCAGCAAAAAACATACCACTCATTAATAGTTGAGAAACAATAGGATTAAAGGAGAAAAAAATTGTGAAAAACTTTGATAGTAAGACTGCTGCATGCGATAAGATAAATATAATGTGAATGATCCATAAGTAGCAAAAGTGTCAATAGTCCTTTTTAGTGCCATTTCATATCCTAATTTTAATTTGTTGTCATCAAGTTGGTAGCGCAGTTTTTAAATTGCAAAAGAATTTTAAAAGTTTGATAGTAGTATAAAAATTCAGACACTACATTGTTACATTGGGCCGTTGGACGACTCGGTGTTCCATACGAAAAGAGAGAGAGATACCTAGTAGGTAGCACAGTTAAGTAATTACGTTATGTTATTATGACAGATATTTTGTATATATTATCTTGTATATCGTATTATCAGTGAATAAAATAAAAATATTATCTTAAATTGCCTTTAAACACTGTTTCTATGTGTCATAGCGTCACCTAAGTCATGTAAAGCCTGAATCCTCGAAGCCAATGCATCAATGCATGTTTCTTATGTAGCACTGCTCGCCAACCCGCTTGTCCGTGAGTCCCTCGTGTCACCTGAGTCCTTGAAGGTCTGGATCCTCAGAGGCCCCCACAGACCTAGTCTCGTCGTTTGTTATCATTACTAAAGAGGACACAACCCTCTTACATAAGCCTGTAATACTGCGTGACGTAAGGCGAGCACACGTACCTTGATGATGTTATGTTGTATTATAGCCACTATTGTGACAGCCTGTCATAGTCTCAATTTGTTATTTGTCAGAGGTGGCGATAGCGACCGTATTTTTGCGGCTATTAGCGCTCTGCCTACATCGTAAGGGATTATCACTGGCCTCGTACGTCTGTGACAGACAATTTAATCAGTGTCTGAGGCAAAAACACAGACTACGATTGACACTACGTTGCCTGGGATGCAATTATGGAAGAGCAGAGCTGTCCAGGACCTGCTCCAGCCTTTCGGCCTCCCTGGCTGACTCCACAGTAACGACGAGTCGATACGCAGAGCCAGGTCAGCTGCAAGAGTCTACCGCACGCGCCTGACGGAAACCTCGAGCGTAAACGGCGTGATATATGTAGAAGTGAGTGTATGTATGTATTGGATTTCATAGAACTATGCATTTGAAACGTGCACGCAATGATTTGTGGTCGGCTCGGATTTGCGCCTGCGGTTGGCTTCGGTTTAGTGGTCGCTCTTGCTCTATCAAATTGTAAGTGTGAATTTCATCGGTATGATTTCGATAGGTACCTATCTTTTTTGGTATAGTACCCTTGGTACTTCTAATTTAACGTATTTTTACTGACAAATACTTTGTAATGAGCTCCGGACATTTCAACGCTGGTTCGTCGGTAAGGTTAGTATAAGGAACCGGTTAAGTGTTTTGGAGCAAAACTGACACAGATGTGACTTTTCCTTTTCATGTTTTGACGTATGTGCATTAGCATTGTTATCTTTAACTTGAACCGCTTTTGACAAATATCACATTCATATGCTTTTTCCTTAGTGTGATGAAGCATGTGGTTCTTAAGCATGGATTGATTCACGAAGCGTTTATCACACAAAACACAGCAAGCTTTGAGTTTATCCGGACTATGGAACTTTGCCATATGGTTAAATTATAACAATACAATAATACAATACAAATGCTTTATTTGTACAAAAACACAAAACAAAGAAAAGTACAATAAAAAGAAAATTCGGTACAATATAGGCGGCCTTATTGCTGATGTAGCAATTTCTACCAGGCAACCTTTATAACCATAACCATGAATACTATAAACAACCGCGAAAGTTTTTTTACTTGTAAACATTCCATCCGCAAGTTTTAGTCATAAAGCATGTGATACAAATCCAATTAAGTATATAGGTGCAAGCGACATGCTAGTTATTTGGGTTACGACTGCTATCTTCTGGATTCGACAGATAAGGTCAGCTGTGATCACCCAAACCTACACAATGTACGATACTAGTTCGTATCTATCCGAATACTAAATTAGCCTACGAACATGAGGTAGGGTCCTCCATACATGATGCCTCTTTGCCGCAGGGAAAAGGAGCGGGTAGGTTGATAAATTCTACAATTTGAATTGAAGTATTAGCCTCCTATCAGCGACCGATACATACATACATACATATATCACGCCTTTATCCCTTGCGGGGTAGGCAGAGCGTTATCAGCCGTAAGAATACGGTCGCTATCGCCACGTCTGACATTTTTGAGGATTGTTTTCCAGGCTTGTTTCAAAAAACATGTGTATCGCTATAGTGACAGGTTGTCAGCCTGTCGCCTAAAAATTGTAATACACCAATACTCTCAAGTCCCTTAGTCGCCTCTTACGACACCCACGGGAAGGATGTGGGGTGGACATAGCGACCGATATAGCTATACAATATAGCCACTTCACGTTTTACCCTCCTCCTTAATCATCAAGCTAGCTAACTCAATAAAGCCGTTATGAGCGTAACACTTGCCGTCATCATAACGGAACGCGATAACTATTCACTGACGGAATAACTAACGAGACATTTTGCTTTCAACGTACACGCTACATGCTCTTTGACAAGCGGAGCGGGAGACACGAGCCTCAAAAAACTTATATTAAGTCGTTTAAAACTCATCAGTTTCTTATGACAAATCGTTTTCCAAGTTTCAAAAATCTCAATTTTCTTTGTTTATTAGAAAAATTTCTAGAAATAGCCAGCTTTTGTCTTGATTTTCACTATTAAACCACACATTTTATTCCTAAACTAGGGAAACAGCACTGAGCCAGTTCATAGTAATACATTACTTTGTAATCTATAAAATATAAGGTGTAAAAATATTAGTTGCAAATATTTTAAGAGGTCAATCAGCCCATGACACTACATAAATTTCCCCAAGAAACATAGGTCGAAATATGAGAATTTTTTTTGAAAATCCGATACGACTTGGTCGGTTGGTAATTTTTTATGAAAGGCCTATTTTGTTTATTATTGTTTCGACCTATGTTCCTTGGGGAAAGTTATTAAGTTTCATGGGCTGATTTAAGTACCCCTTCAAATATTTTCAGCATTTTTTTTAACACTCTGTGAAAACCGAAACATACACATTTTTTGCTGTTGCCTCTTATTGTTGTAGGATTATAGTATTTCACGGGACCTTTAGTTCGGAGTCTTTCTTCTTTCTCTTCTTCTTCTTTCTTTTTCGTGTGAGACACCGAGTCGTCCAACGACCCGATGTAGTGAAGGCAGTTTATCACAGAATCGAAAATTACAAAACTATAATTACAACTTTCGGGTTCGATTTGAGTTCCTACCGGGGTCTGGTATCTAGCTAGCCTGCATAAGATCCGCTATCGCTTATCAACATATACGACCTAAAAACCGACGAGCACTTACTCTGAAAATTATGCAATCACATTGATACGTTTATTGACGTTGAATGCGGGTATAAACAAGATGAAAGCCGAAGAAACGAACCGTGTGAGATTACGTTTTTATACAGAAAACCATATTAGGTAGTTAAATAAAATTTGCACAAAATATCTTTTATGTCAAAAAGTCTTTGAGCGTGTCAAAGTGTCGGTGGCAAAGTGGTTAGGACTTTCGATCCCCGCCCTGTTCCAATATGTTTTTACTCTCGTACATTTACTGACTGCTCTTACTGTGAAGGAACACATCGTGTTGTACAACAACACACAACACAAATCACGCCTAAGTTACCCCATGCGGGGTAGGAAGAGCATCAACGATCATAAAATAACGGTCGTTATCGTGATGAAACCTATCCTATGTTAAGTCACATTCAAATATCATCTGAATTCAAATTTAATTTGAATGCGGGTTTTATCACGATGTTTTTTTTTTCCGTGAGCAGTCGGTACGTGACTAATAACAGATTGGTACATGATGGGGATCGACCTCGGGCCTCACGATTGTAAGACCGGTGTCCTGACCACTTGGCCACCGCCGCTCCCCATAATTTCCGATAACCATAAAATCTTAAAATCGCCATCAAATTCACACTTAGTGCATTGCGAATTTGCAACCCCATCACGTTCCCAATCGATTACTGAGCTAGATCGTAAACTTGGCACTTTCAATTGCCGGAGTGTGTATAAACACAAACAACTTTATATTTGCTGTTCTGAGAATGAATTTTACTTCAAATCTCTATGTAGCTGGTGCAGTTGTGGCGGTAAACTTAATGTGGTATTAGGCGAATCGAAATTTTATGAGTTTCCTTGGGAAGCTTTAAAATTTTGAGTAGAGACGGTAGTTCTAGTGCGAATATATTGAAGAGAGACAGTGATTTTATTAAGAGATTAATTTTCTCTTTTAGATTAACTGGTGAACTGACCTCGCACGGTTTTTTTTAAACTTATAATAGGTATTGTCTAACAAAAACAACTATGAATATCGGTGAAACAATGATTTAAAAAAAAAAACTCTAGTTGTCATACAAACACTGCAAAGCATTTTAGTTTATTTTAGGCATCGAAAGATGGCGCTGGTGAATGCACATTAGTAAAAGTAGCGAATTAGGAAAGAGGCAAATAGAAAAATCTATTAAAAAAAAATCAATGAAGAAGTCTCTTGCCGAGTGCGAATTGCAGCAAACGTTTTTGTAGAATGTATAGAAATATAACTCAATTCTTTGTATTAGTAATTTGTAATTGTGAGCTAAGTTCTATCTGAATAGGTTTAGCAACCTTTTAGATAGATTTACCAAAACACTTACATATATGACTCATCATTGACTGAATTATCATCTTTGACTTCGGCGGTGAAGTGTTAACTGTGTACTGTTTTTGTTCCGTGCAATTATTAAAGTTATTCGTGCTAAATCAACGTTTAATTGCTTAAATTTTACTGTGCTATGTTGCCGTGGTTATAAGACATATTATCTGATATGTGAAACAACATAAAAGTGTTTACAAATACAATTAAACACGCGTTTTTGTGTGAATCTAATATCTTACCACTTAATACGTCATCGAAGCCGGCATTGATACTACGCGCGACTTGCACGGTTAAGTGAAGCGCGGACGGGTCATACTCGCCTGCATCTACGTATCCTAGCGCTCGCTGCATTCCAACGTAGTGATAAAGCGCTCGCAGAAGCGACACTCTCTAATACTGCGTAAAGTACGCCGGGAGGCTATTGTTGCGTAAAATGGATTGCATGGTATGTAACTATCCTATACCTGATGACCAACTACTTCAATGCAGTGGATGCACCGATAAATATCACTACTCGTGCTGCAAGTTAACAGAAGGTGCATACAAAGATAATTACCTAATAAAGAAGCTGCCATGGTATTGTAACCAATGCGCTAATGTAACGCGCCGCCGGCTTGATTCTCCTAACAATAATCAGCAACAAAATCTACAGTCTACTGAACGAGTTAACTCTGTTTTGAATTTGAGTTCCTTACTGATAAACAAGACACTAACTCAGGACTCCAAAAATGAGGTGCCGAATTCAGCGGAGGATGTAATTACATATGACCGCTTTCAGTACCTACTTGATTTTAAATTTGATCAAATGAAGTCCTACATAGCTACCCAAATTAATTCAGCCATTGCGAGAGTGGAACAAGACTTCACGAAAACCACAGATTTTTTGGAGAGTGAGCAACGTGATATAAAAACCGATATATCTGCTGCTAATGAACACATAAAGAAACTTGAAGATCAAAAGCAGAAACTAGAGACAAATGTTACTGAGCTTAACCACCGAATAATGGTACTTGAAAAAGCTTCCCGTAGCTGCAACATTGAGATTCAGTGTGTCCCTGAGAAAAAATCTGAAAATGTCCTCGAACTCGTGAAGAAATTGTATGAAATTATCAAGATACCATCCGCCGTGAATGAGATATGTGCTGTCCGTAGGGTTGCTAAATTAAACCCCGACTCTAAGAGACCACGTAATATACTCCTCACCGTACGTTCAGAATTTCAGCGTGACACTTTTCTTTCTAGCTTCAAGCGTTACAACCAAGCTAATTCCACGAACCCAATCAGCTCATACTCTCTTGGTATACCTGGGGAAAGTCAGCGTATATACGTATCGGAACATCTGTCCCGCCAGTGCAAAGAACTACATGCGGCCGCTCGGAGATATGCCAAGGAAAAATCATATAGCTACTGTTCGGTGAAGTACGGAAGGGTCTACCTACGTAAAGACGATAACGGCCCTGCAATACACGTGAAGAACATAGACTACTTACATAAATTAATTTAATTACTATTTAAATAGATGCTTGTGTAGATAATTAGTCTTTTTAAAATCTTTTTATGGATATTTTTTACCAAAATGTGAATAGAATTCGTTCTAAGACTGTTGAGCTTTACCTTAGTATATCTAATGGTGATTACGATATAATATGTCTCACTGAGACAAACCTAAAAACAGGGGTTTTTGATGGGGAGATGTTCGATAGCCGCTATTCTGTGTTTCGAAGAGACCGTGAAACCACATCAAGCCATAAATCTAGCGGTGGAGGTATCTTAGTGGCCATCAAGAGTAATATTAATGTAATCCGGCATGAAGCCTGGGAGAGCGATCTTGAGGACATCTGGTTGACTGTTTTACCCTCTAAATTAGGTAAACCAAAACTTAATTTATGTCTTTGTTATCTTCCCCCAGATCTTACAGTTTCGAAAGTTGCTGAGTTCCATAATAATCTTAGGACTCGTATGGGAGACATAGATGAAAATGAAATCACTATAGTATTGGGGGACTTTAACCTTCCACACCTTAATTGGAGTCAAAATGTATGTGGAAACAATTTTACATTTTCTAGCAACCAGCACGATACAAAATCAAACTTATTATTTGAATCAATGTCTTTCGGTAACCTACTCCAATTTAATAACATACGCAATTCTAATGATCGCGTGCTAGATCTTGTCCTCGCTACTGTTAATAGTGTTACTGTATGTCGTACTGATGCCCTCACGCTTGAGGATTGCCATCACCCACCTCTCGAGATTAAACTGGATTCACTTCCTTGCCCATATCAAATCAAGCCTAAGAAAACAAATAGGTTTAACTTTCATAAGGGTGATTATGATAAAATTCGAGAGGAGCTTGAACGAACTGATTGGCATTCGATACTGTTAGATAAAGAGGATATTAACTCCTTGGTGGAAATATTCCAGTCCACGTTATTTAATTTAATTGTTAAATTTGTACCGTTGATTAAAAATATGCCTGGCGAATTTCCCATCTGGTACTCTTCAGGTTTAATCTACTGTATTAGAGAGAAATTGAAATTCCATAAGCTACATAAAAAGTTTGGCAATCCGCGTGATTACGACACATTTTCTCTTTTACGTACCAGATCTAAGACACTGATAGAGAAATGTTATAATTTGTTTGTTGCGTCAACAGAAAATCTATTGCACGTTAACGTTAAATCATTCTGGCACTTCGTAAATAACAGAAAGGGTAAAAAGGGGATTCCAAACGTCATGAGGATAGGCACAGAGTTTGCTAGTGAGGGTCATGATATTTGTGAACTTATGTCACGATATTTTTGCTCAGTTTTTGTGAAATCTGACTCTGACTCTGAACCTAGTTTGAAGAAAAGCTATACAAACAATACTTTGTCAAGTATTAAAGTTAGTGAAAATGATATTTTGAGGAAACTTAAAAACCTTGACGTAAACAAAGGTGCAGGACCTGACGGCATACCTGCTTTGTTTCTGAAAGAATGTGCTAAAGAACTCTGTGTTCCACTAAAAATACTATTTCAACTATCACTGGACCTGGGTGTCTTTCCACAGGAATGGAAGGTGGCTTACGTCGTTCCTATCTTAAAGTCAGGGGACCCTACTCTTTGTTCTAACTACAGGCCAATCAGCATTCTTTCAACTGTAGCCAAAGTTTTTGAAAGCGTTGTATATGACCACATCTACTCACATGTAATACCGTTAATATCAGATAAGCAGCATGGATTTGTTAAGAAAAAGTCAACAATCACTAACTTACTTGAATACAAACAATACATCTGTTCTGTTTTTGCGCGTAGAGGTCAGGTAGACTCAGTCTACACTGACTTCAAAAAGGCGTTTGACAAGGTTAATCATAGCATCTTATGCCAGAAACTTGAGTCTTATGGTATACATGGATCTCTCTTGCGATGGGTCCGATCATATCTTGATAATCGAAGTCAACTTGTGTCCTTAAAGGGGTTTGTTTCTTCACCTGTAACAATATCATCGGGGGTTCCTCAGGGATCGCATCTAGGGCCACTCTTATTTATTGTCTTCATAAATGATTTAATTGAAGAACTCCAATGTCCATGCCTATTATACGCTGACCTTAAAGTTTACACCTCTGTAAAAGATGAGTCTGATAGTGCTTTGCTTCAAAAGGATATCGACACAATTTCAAGATGGTGTGTAGTTAATAAAATGTACCTTAATATTGATAAGTGTTTCGTTGTTACGTTCACTCACAAGCGAATCAAATCAATCTATAATTATCAGCTTGAACAACGGAACTTGGAGCGAAAATGTTTAGCTAAGGATCTGGGTATACTTTTCGATGAAAAGCTTACTTTTAAAGATCATTTCGATTGCATGGTTAATAGGGCTCAACAGATGTTAGGTTTCGTAATAAGGACTACAAAAACCTTTAAAAAACCTGCCAGTTTTATATATTTGTTTCATTCTTTGGTTAGAAGTGTACTTGAATATGGTACAGTCATATGGTCCCCCTTCTATCAAGTCCACTCCGACAGAATTGAAAGTGTCCAACGTCAAGCCCTTAGAACAATTTGCTTTAGAAGCGGTTTTACTCGCCGACAAATGCCACCATATGATGCAAGGCTCGCTAGGTATAATATAATGCGACTCAGTGATCGTCGTCAATTGCATGATCTCATGTTTCTGCATAAAATTTTACACTCCAGAATTTCTTCCCCCGAAATCCTTTCCAGCATAAATATAAACATTAAACCTAACCCTAGACACATTAAGACTTTTATACTTGATGTGTATAAGAATAATACATCCTTTTATAACCCGATGACCAGAATGTCCCGCTTATATAATGACCTAGTTAAAAATAAACACACTATAGATATATTCGATTCCAGCCAGTCTAAGTTTAAAAAATCAGTTCTTGAGGTCCTCAAGAACACTTAAACCAGGTTCTTAGAATTATAAACCGATTTTATGTAATTGTATTAACTTAAAACCACAATAATTTATTTGCGTTGTTTGCACACTAACCTACATATAATTATGCCTTACTTTTAATACTAAGTTTAACACAGTTATTTGCATGTTTAGCTGTACGTCCACTGTATTGGATTTCAATCTGGATCATAGTCTAAAGTTTATAATGTAAGCATAACTTGTTATGATTGTAATCTGTTGTGTTCGTCTTTTGAGTAAAATAAAATAAAATAAAAATATAAAAGTTCATGGAAATCGTTGAAGCAGTTTCCAAGATTATAAGAAAATTTCCGGAGGCAGGATTTAGAACTGACTAGAGTTTTACTCGCGCTACGAGCAAGCAATAGATAAATTATCTACATACCTGATGAAGCCGTGTTGTAGTGAAGCAATCAGACTCAGCATAATTCCGCGGCGGATCGCACACTTAACGCACGAAAGAGCGCTAAAATATCGCAGCGATCTGCCAGATCCATACTAGAAAAGTCACTCCCCATTATAAAACCACATACGACGGACTACGCTACGTCGACAGCGGTTAAGCGGTTTTAGTATGGGGATTGACATTTCTAGATCTGACAGACTGCTGCGATATTTCAGCGCTCCGTCGTGCGTTAAGTACCTATGTGATCCGCCGCAGACTAACGTGAAATTATTCGTAATTAGACTGCGCATTCGATTAGGAGACGATCGGCCGAGTGCGGCGCGCGATAACGAGCCCTGAACAAACAGAAGTAGCTTCTAGAACGTTCTGTTTGCGTTCTGCAAGATTTGCTCAACGTCTGGCAGCCAAAATACACCTGAGTATGATAGTTCTAGAGCACTATAACTGAATTTTCAAGTTCTGCAACTCAATTCCATTCATACACACCCGAATAAATCACATATCCTTGATTTAAAATCGAGCAGTAGAAAGAAGTTGTGGCATGAGTACCTAGTTAGAACAGTCTTCTGTGCACAGTTTCAGAATTCAAGCTTTCAAAGGCCACCAACAGCCCCGTTCTAGGACTTGAATTTCAGATCGATTCAATTCTATTTACTTAGGGCCAGAATTACTGTAATAAATTACTGAAATTGTCCTGATGTATTTGCATCTCGATTTGAATCCGTTTTCTTTTGACGTAAAGAGTTTATGTAATATCACACCAAAACCGGATACCATCTTATCATGAAGCATGACAGCGTTTCATAGGTTGTTATTTCTATGGTTTCCTCATTCACCTAAATATCATCACCGCAATATCATCCGGTTTGTGTACGAGTGACCTAAATGACTAAACATTCAGGTAAATCCTGCAGAAACAGACACAAATACCAAACCAAATAATGGAATGCGCAGATCTGAAATTCAGATCCGATTTCACGCTAAACTGTCAAATACTTTAAACAAGCTATAAATTCACTAACAAATTGACATTGTTTGTCTTGTTTGTGTATGTTATGTAATCGCTACAAAGCCAACTTATGACGCGTCGACATATTACTTTGACACCACCTCGCATTTTCAGTCCTTTTATTGAAACATCCACGACTTTCAACCTTATGTCACCAGTATAAGACTGGTCGATGTATGGATGTGTGTAAAATATATGGTTGTTAAAGTTTACATAGCATATTCCAAGTTTGCAATGCAGATTGGGCTGTTCAGTGAAAATGCAAATATGTCCATCTATTGTGCGCCTGACCCTAGTCTGTTGTTTACCATGTATGAATTTATTAGTCTGTAGGCTTAAAATGCATTTTTTTTATTCTTTAATCTTTTTTATATTTAAATTCGTTCTGATAATATCCCACGTCATAGGTTTCTCCTTAGTTTAGCAATTCTTATCATTCAGTCTTGATTCTTCCGACCGATTTCGGCCTTTGCGATCAGTTTAATGTAGTAAATTAAAAATTTCGCTAAACATGCGTGATTCTAAAAAACATACGTGCTTCGATTTATAAATAACTTTGATATCTGTGCCCCCTCGAATTGTCACAACCCATACATTAAAAAGCTTATGTGACCTTACTATTTGTAAAGTACGTACTGAATATAGATACTTACTCAAAAATATTTTAGAAACAATACATCAATATTTACCGTATCCTATCAAAACAACTGTACAAAATTGCCCTGAACGGTGCTAATATTACGCTACCAAATTAAAAAATCACATTACACAACCAAATTGCAATTCACGTCACCGGTTCCCCTTCTCATAACCGCAGACACGTGCACGCATCAAATATTAACACACAATCATAAGTTTAAAATAATTACTTGATTTCCCAAGTGGTCCTCTCGTCTGCGCCAGATCGGTAAGTAAATTTTGGCCTGCATTAAAGGGATCTTGAAGGAAACTAACTTGAATTCAGTAAAGCTGGATTTTTTGTTTTGTTCAGATTGAAGAAATTCAGTACGTATCTGAAGTTTATTTTAGAGATCCGCAATGAAGTAATCGGACTCGCTGATACAAAATATGCTAGAAAAGCTCATTTTTTGACATAATTGCTACATTTAACTATATACGTTGAACTCTTTTCACATTCTTGGAATAAATTTCATTACAGTCCGACAAGGATCTTTTGGCGCGTGGTGGAAATCGGAACTAACGGCGCCATCTTGTAAAATGCAAGCAAAATGGCACCATTGTGACGGATTTCAATGCGTACAGCGCCCTCCTGTCAATATCACACAAGCGCCAAAAGATCCTTGTCCGACTGTACTTACTAGTATATCATAAAAAAAGAGTTTTAACAAATGAGGATCTTTGCTTATGTTTTTTTTTTTTTTTTTGGACACTTTAATTTTAGCCCCGGGGCTATCAAATCTAGCCGGTCGGCTTTGTGGGGAGCACGTGCTCACCCGGAAATATTTGGTTGGTTGTACAAACAACCAGCCCAATCACGCCCTTGGGGCGAGACTGGGCTTAGGAGTTGTTCTGGGGAGAACTGATCGGACTGAGTTGATTATGTTATCAAGTATTATAGTGAATAGCTGATTAATATTCTATGGTATTGTATATGAGGGTATTACTTTTCATCAAAAAGCACCAAATAATATTTTAAAAGCATGATAATGCAATTGTGAATATCAAGGATTGTACCCCAGCCTGTTAGTAGTAAATATTAATTAAATAAACTTAAACATTAATCATAAATATTTGGATTGGCTCTCAAAGGGTTCCGCTTCTAAATAATATGTATTGTATAACTTAGTAAGTAAGTAATTTACACTGGTTTGTATACGTACATTAATGAAAAAAATCGTAGTGATCTTTTATGAAACACTATTTTTTAAAGTAAAATTATGAATATTAATGCTTTAAGAAAATTTTACTCACAAATGTCTTTATAAAGTAAAAAAAACCATAACAAATATAATTTGGTACCGAATTAACGAAAAAAGTAAAAAAGTATTTTTGTAGCATTTACATTTCCTTAATTCTCTATCTCTTTTCGTGTGAGACACCGAGTTCTCCAGCGACCCGACAAATTTAGAGACATGGTCATGTGCCTCTGATTTTGCTGTTCTTACACCCAAACAGCCCACGACCGCACCTCATACTCCAGAGTATGAGTATCCTTCATACAGACATAAACAGTAGTAAAGGATGATCCCTTAAATGGATAGGTTGTACATCGAACCACTAGGGAGTGTACACAGGCTTCTATTGTACCCAAACGCATTACATAAGCGTGTTTGCATTGCAGATTGCTTCCACAGCAATGCAAATACTAAGGTTGCGTACGGACGGACCGTATTTTAACTTCATTTTGTATTTTACATGGAGCCGTCAATGCTAAAGAATGTTGTAGAAATGTCTACGGCATGCTGTAGAAGTGGCTACGAAATAACAGACAAAACTGATGCAAAAAAAAATATTTTTAGCACAAAATAAATACTTTTTGTGGTTTTAGTTACAAAGTTCCTAGTGAACAGATGACAGACGCATGCGTTACGCAGCGTAATTCTAGCGTTGCGTTGGGCGTTAAATGTGGCTTACATAAGCAACTGGAAAAAAAATGGTGTAAGTA
The DNA here is from genome assembly GCA_029255805.1 of Keiferia lycopersicella. Classification (NCBI taxonomy): domain Eukaryota; kingdom Metazoa; phylum Arthropoda; class Insecta; order Lepidoptera; family Gelechiidae; genus Keiferia; species Keiferia lycopersicella. The sequence continues at coordinate 19,261,975 of JARACZ010000003.1, forward strand.
GTATTTTAATCAACATTTCACTATGTTACGTCACCAATTTCTTATTTTCGCTTATTCCTTACTACCTGGTTACCTGGTAGAAGATATTGCTACCGGAGCAATAAAGCTGCAAATTTTGAGGTTTTTTTTTTGTAATATTTCGCTATTTTGTGCAATAAAACACATATTTTGTATTGTATTGTAATACATAAGACTATCTACAGCTCGTCTGCAGAACCCCGAATAGGTGCCCGCCATTGTACACTGCGGGACAAAAACCCGTCGGCCGGGCAAATTGAATTTTCATAGATACGGGACTCGTGGCCGTTATGCCTTTATAATGCCTGCTAATTGTCTTTGTGTTGCCATTTCCGTGGCACAAGTGTATCTGTTTTGAATAATGTGTGAAGTTGGGAATAGGGTTTCTGTGTCCGAGAAAATGAAGATTGAAGAACAACTGGCAAAGCGAGGTAAGTAGTATTTTTTGTCATTAAAAAGATTTTTTTTATCGATTAACTATAGAAAATAATAAGTGAATAATAATAAAATTGTTTGCCTTGTAATGCCAGCTAAGAATAGCATCACCCCGTGTCTTTCCCGCGGGTGTCGTAAGAAGCGACTAAGGGACCCGAAAGTTTACAATATTAGGCGACAGGCTGACAACCTGTCATTATAGTGATACACGAATCATCTGAAAAGCCCTCAATATTTATTCGACGTGGCGATACCTGTCGGTACCTCATCAATAATAATGTAGGTAGGTGGTTCGCATGAATAATAAAGTTAGTCTCAGCACGACCGTGGTTTCTATCACACACCTAAGCCCATACACATACATGGCGCAGCCGGTAAACGCGACTAAACCAACGTTAATATAACTTTACGTATTACAGTGATGAAACTGAATGTCAGGCGATTCTGACAGTGATCATTTTGAGGATTCGTGCGAAGAAACTGTGAATATTGGTGACACAATGGAGTCGATTTTGCAACCACCGCCGCCATTTCTTTTCGAGAACAATTTAACAAACGTTACCTCCGGTAATTTGAGTGCAGAGTGGGAAAAGTGGAAAAAGGCGTTCAACATCTATTTTGAAGCTTGCGAGTTGACGAAAAAGAGTAGCAAAGTCCAAATAAACATTTTACTGCATGTGATTGGTGACAAGTGCCGCGAAGTCTATGAGCAATTTAAAAAGGAGGCCACCACGGTACAAGAGTTAATTACAAAATTCGATGAATTCTTTATACCTAAAAAGAATTTGGCGATCGAGCGACATAAGTTCTTCAAAAGGCAACAACACGAACTGGAATCAACCGAACAGTATCTTTTCGAGTTAAACAAAATTGCATCAAAATGTGAGTTCAAGGATCTCCGTGATGACTTACTATGTAGCAGGTTTATATGTGGCTTAAGTGATATGGGGTTATCCGAAAGATTGCTGCGGGAAACTAACATTACCTTAGACAAAGCGCTGGATACATGCAAGTTAGCTGAAATGTCAAGAATGCAGGCACAGAGCTTAAAAACCGATAATAACGAATCAAAACATCAAAATGTGTACGAAATCTCACAGGAAAACTACGATCAAGAAGCCGAGCGAAGCGACGTATATCTAATAAAACAGCGCCACTCCGCCGACCGCACGCGCCGGCCGCCTGTCACACCGACGCGATCAGGACCCGGCGGCAGCGACGGTGCTCGTCAACAAAATTCGTCACATCGGAACAATACCTACCAATCTTCGTTTCCAATGCGGTCTATGAACAACAATGCGCCTATTCGGCGTCCGGGGCCAGGGCGTTCGTGGAACCAGGGAAACGGTACCTGCAGGAACTGCGGGCGCGTCCACAGAAGAATGGAATGTCCGGCATGTGGGGTTCGGTGTAATAATTGCAATAAGATGAACCATATAGCAAGGATGTGCAGGTCGACGAGACGAGTATATACGGTGCAAGAAGACTCCACCGATCAGGTAACATCTCAAATTAATAACTTAGATTCTGATTGGACTGTTAAATTACAAGTAAATAAAGCACAAATAACATTTAAACTGGATTCTGGAGCTGACGTAAATATTTTGCCGAAGCGATTCTTATGTAAGATTGGGTTATCTGAAAAAGACATGACAACAACTTCTATAAAATTGCAGGGCTATTCGGGTAGCAGTATTCCTGTTGTAGGAAAATGTTTTCTAAAAATTATTTATAAAGAAAATGTATTTTTTATAAACTTCATAATTGCAGACGTTGATTCACCACCAGTGCTTGGTAAATATGCGTGTGAGGAATTGAATTTAATTCAAAGAGTAATGTTTGTAAGGCGGCCGAATTCGAGTGAGAGTATTTTAGACGAATTTCCAGATATTTTTACAGGTATGGGCTGTTTACCAGGGGAATATAAAATACAGTTAAATAGCGATATAACTCCGGTGGTTCATGCTCCAAGGAAATTACCTATAGCTTTACGCGATCAGATAAAATGTAAGTTAACGGAAATGGAAAATGAAGGAATAATAGCGAAGGTAGAGGGCCCGACTGATTGGGTCAATAGTATGACAGTTGTTAAGAAACCCAACGGGGACTTACGTATATGCCTAGACCCACGTGATCTAAACAATGCAATTAGGCGGGAACATTTCAAACTTCCTACGTTCGAAGAGATAACGGCAAATTTGTTAGGAGCTAAGTATTTCAGCACGTTGGATGCAAAACAGGGTTTTTGGCAAGTAAAATTACATAGCGATAGCACAGATTTATGCACGTTTAATACGGTATTTGGAAGATACAAATTCTTAAGAATGCCGTATGGTATATCGTCGGCTTCTGAGATATTTCACAAACGACTATATGAGCATTTTGATGATATAGAAGGTGTAGTCTTGTTTGTCGATGATTTGTTGGTTTTCGGTCAAACTAAAGAAATACACGATAGAAGACTACGAGCGGTTTTACAGAGATGCCAAGATATTAATATTAAACTTAACAGACAAAAATGCAAGATAGGCCTCACTGAAATTGGGTATTTAGGTCACACAATAAGTGCTGACGGAATACGTCCTAATGACTCACATGTAAGTGCAATAAAAGACATGCCTACTCCCCAAAATGTAAAGGATGTCGAAAGATTTTTAGGGCTCGTAACGTACGTCGGTAATTTCATACCTAATCTGTCCGTAAAAACCAGTTTGTTGCGGGATTTGCTAAAGAAGGAAGTAGAATGGCATTGGGACAGTAGGCACGATGAATGTTTTAAAAGACTAAAGACAACTTTAGCTACTCCACCTGTACTACAATATTATAATATACATACTCCTATAGTCATTTCGGTAGATGCGAGCAAAAATGGATTAGGTGCATGTTTGTTGCAAAATAATCTACCAGTATGTTATGCTTCAAAATCACTAACAAAGACAGAGCAAGCGTATGCACAGATCGAAAAAGAATTATACGCATGTGTATTTGCTTGCGAAAAGTTCTATACATACATATATGGACGTGCAGACATAACCATAGAAACCGACCATAAGCCTTTAGTAAACATAATTAATAAGCCGCTTGCTGCTGCTCCCGCGCGTTTACAAAGAATGTTGATGCGTCTGCAGCCGTATTCATTTAAATTAGTGTACAAACCGGGTCGGTACCTATATATCGCCGATACGTTATCGCGTGCTACTGCACCGAGCGCAGTAGGCAGCGCTCCTCCCCCGCCCCCGCGCGACCACCTCGATGCCCAGGCGCAGGTGTGTGCGGTTACCGCGAGTAACTCACTAATAGACACACATTTTCTACAAATACAAAAGTGTACAAAAGATGATATCGAGCTTCAAAATTTAATAAAAGTTATAAAGCGGGGTTGGCCTAACGAAAAATCAAAAGTTGATGACGTATTGAAGTGTTATTGGAACGTCAGAGAGGAACTTACATATAATTTCGGAATTATATGGAAAGGTAATAGGATCGTCATCCCTAAGAGCATGCGTCATGAAATGCTAAAAAATATTCATTCGAGTCATTTAGGGCTAGAAAAATGCAAACTAAGATCCAGAGAAACAGTTTACTGGCCAAACATTACAACACAATTAGCAGATTACTTATCCAATTGCCAGGCCTGTTTAACGCATAGGAAACAAAACAATAAAGAGCCACTAATTCCCCATGAAATACCGAACAGACCATGGTGCAAGGTAGGTGTAGACGTTTTTCATATTGCCAATTTATCATATATATTAATTGTGGATTATTATAGTAAATATATCGAAATTGCTAAATTGCATTCGTTAAGGTCAGATAGCGTAATTAAAAAAATGAAACAAATTTTCCGAAGGCATGGAATACCAGAGATTGTAATGAGCGATAACGGTCCGGAATTCTCGTCAAACTTGTTTAAAGAGTTTTCTTTACAGTGGAAATTTCATCATGTCACTTCATCTCCTACATACGCACAGTCAAACGGTCAAGTGGAAAGAGCAATCCAAACTGTTAAAAACATAATAAAGAAAACAACGTACGTTCAGACTGATCCTAACATAGCTTTGTTAGAGTACTTAAACACGCCGATTAATAACGAGTTGCCATCACCAGCTGAACTGCTGTACAGTAGAAAACTTAGAAGTATCGTACCGTGTCATTCTAACATGCTCTTACCTAAAGTACACAAACAGGACATACATGCAAAATTAAGATTGAGACAGAAAAAGCAAAAGTATTATCATGATCGACGAGCTAAGAGTCTAAGTCCACTAAACATAGGTCAAAAAGTGAAAGTACGATTCGGCAACAGCTGGGTACCCGGCACAGTTCAAGGTTTAGCTGGTCTTAGATCCTATTATATATCAATGCTAAATGGCAATATATTGCGTCGCAACAGGAAACATCTGATTAAAGATTCAAATATTAGACCCGAAGTATTGTACTACGATGATGACTCAACGTCTTCCCATGTTGGGGCGCGCGGTACGTCCAGCTCCAGTAGACCGGTTTCTCAAACAGCTGATCGTAATTTGCTACATGACACTAATATGTATCATACTCGTTCTGGCAGGACAGTGCGACCTCCTGATCGGTGGGGGTTTCCTGCAGCATCATGACTTCAAAACAATACTAAGTACTAAATACCTACCGTGCTCAATGAAAAGTGGTGCTCAACAAAAGTGACTGTACTTTAATTAAAATGGTGAACTTAAAACAAGTGCTACAGTGAATAAAAATAATAACTTATTTCATATTTCATATTAAACTGTTAAAAAAATAAAAATGTACCTATAAAAATAAATTATACCTAAAGCGTGTGGTCAACTAATTAATCAGATACCTATTCGTTATTTTTTAAAAACAAAAATGTAGCTAACTAGTTCTTATGTAAAATACAAAAGTGGGTATCGAATATGTTATATGCTTGTAATTTAAAAAAAAATGTATAGATATTAAGATCATATTAATTTTCTTTAAAATTAATAATATTCATTCATTTGGCAGTTTGGCACACAATTATAAATCAAAAGTAATAAGGATTTATTGAATTGATAATATTTAACTTTTTTATGTAACATCTATCTTTTAGTTGCTAAAAAGAAGATTGTTGGTAAATACAAATCCAATATTATATGTACAAATAAAAATGGAACTTGAATGTTGGTTAATATTATGAATTAGATTTAAGAAATATCCTTATCATCTTGCTTAAATGTAAGAGGTACAGTAAAGAATTATTATAGGTAGGAACATTAGTCTATTATCTATTATTCTACTGGTAAAAAGATAGGTATACCTATGCTAGTTACTAGAAGATGAAATTGTAATTAAAAACTTTGTGTGTTATGCATGTGTATTAAGTAATGTTCTCTATTACATTCTTTTGAAAGAGGAGGATGTCGGTACCTCATCAATAATAATGTAGGTAGGTGGTTCGCATGAATAATAAAGTTAGTCTCAGCACGACCGTGGTTTCTATCACACACCTAAGCCCATACACATACACATACGGTGTTTTACAGCCGTTAAAGCTATGCCAATTCATATATTAATTCGATACACCTTTTAAGGAATGCTGAGATGGATGTGCGGTGTGACCAGGATGGATAAAATAAGGAACGAGTATATTAGAGGAAGTTTGAAAGTAGCGCCAGTGACAGAAAAGATGGGAGCTAGTCGTTTTTCGTGGTATGGGCATGTTATGAGGAGGGATGAAAATCATGTGACGAAGAAAGTAATGAATATGAATGTGGATGGACGCAGAAGGAGAGGAAGGCCTAAAAAAGTTTGGATAGATTGTATAAAAGATGATATGAGTCAAAAAGGTGTAACCGAAGATTTGACTACAGATAGAGATGAATGGAAGAGGAAGACATGTTGCGCCGACCCCAAATAAATTGGGATAAGGGCAGGCAGATGATAACACCTTTTAAAGAACCAGATTTAAGAAATATTTCAATTAAAAAGACATGCACTTACCTACCTACATTTTACAAGAAAAGCTAGTTTCAAGATTTACTACGTACCACAATAGATATTTTCTCAAAAAAATTTGAAATATTTACATCATGTAAGTAACATGAGCCTATATCAACTAAAGTAAACACGTTCAACGTTACATACGCTCTACAATAATAAGGGTGTAACGTGCGTTGCGACGCGGCTGGGCAGGTGACGCGATCACATGCCTTAATGACGTCATTAACTCGCGCACTCGAGAGCATCTCGTCAACAGGAGGAGAGAGACGCTACTAAAAATTGTGTGTATTCGTACGTGTACTTTTTTAAAAAACTACTTCGTAAATTAATATTGTCCAACGTGGCGATGGCGATCATATTTTTACGACCGTTAACGTTTATGTCTACGTAACTAAAAAAAATTTTGTACAAAACTATCATAAGCATGCAAATCGAGTGGCAGCTTTTCATAACATTGCTTACAAAAAAGGGGTAGCGTTAAAAAATAGAAAATCTAGGAGTTAATTTACGTTTATATTTCCTTCACGTATCATGTATTTTAAAAACAATACAAATTTTGCCGTAAAATCTAACACTGGACAATCAATTTCTTAAACATAAAACTTAAAACACTAGAGAACATCAGTTTACTTAAATGCATCGTGAGAGAGACGTCAGGTACGTCTTCATAGACGACGTGCGAGAATTAACAGCATTTTTTGAATGTCATAGACATTTAACATCTTCGTCATCTAAGGACTCGATAAACCTTGTTAGAGTTCTTCAAGCATGTCCTTCAAGTAGCAGGACTTTGACATAATGATGTTTAAGGATCGGACGTTCGTGCCTAAAACTCATTTGCGCCTCTATCCTCCCCTAGCGTGCCACTGAAAGGGGTCACATCCTAACTACTCATCCTTGTTTCATACTAATGTTAAATGTAGAATGCTCTGTCTATTGCGGTTCGACCCAAAATACGACCGATGTAGCGCAGTGGTAGTGCGACTGCCTGCGACGCAGAGGTAACGGGTTCGATTCTCGGTGGGGCACTTACAAATATTGGTATTTATCACTCTGAGAATTCGTTTTCTGTCTGGCTAGGACATTGCAGGGTGAACCACTAGATGGTTCCGTATTTCGGAGGGCACGTTAAGCCGTAGGTCTTGGTTTTCTCTATGATAACTTAAATCGCAGTCGTTACTCAACCATGTGAGAAGCCTGCCACAAGTTAGTCATCATCATCAGTGGCCTCGTACGTCTGTGACAGACAATTCAATCAGTGCCTGAGGCAAAACAGTTCGTAGCTATATAAGCCGATGCGGGAGCGGCATGTAGGCAGTTGAAGAACCAGAGATCATCAGGTCGTTGGACGAGAATGCCCTTTTTATTACGGTTTCATCCTAAACAGCCTTTCTGTGAAGAATAATGGTTTGTTGACAAAGTTGCAGATGTTAAAAACTTGAATTTTATTTTAAGACACTTTCGTAGTCGTATAAAATATTTTGTGGGATCGTAACTAGCGAAAATGGCTCGAGTTTTTATGAGAAGGTGAAATATAAGTTATGAGTTATCATCAGGTATTATAAAGTTACCCACGTTAAAAGATAACTATCCTTCTCGTGTCTCATTAAAATATTTTCTAACAAAAATAGGGATTAAAAATAGGGTTCCCTTAAATACAGTTATTTATGGAATATTTCTGAGTCAGTTTTAAAGTTATTTAGCACTTTATACGTACACTAGCAACCCGCCCAGCGGCTCAACCCGTTGTAACTCAATTTGTGGGAATTAGTTTTTTTCCCGGTAAGTATTATGTGTATACTCGTAAATCTTCCTCTTCAATCACTCTATAAAAAAAACTGGGTCAAAATCCGTTGTGTTGTTTTAAAGATTTAAGCATACATACATATATACCAGAAAAAAGCGATTTTGCTTTATACTATGACGTAGTGATGGTAGACATTAGCTACGCCGTAGCTGACGTAGCCGTAGTTCGTAACCAAAAAGGTACAAAACTATAGCAACCTATAGCTATGCTTAGACTGCTACGACATTGGTAACTCAGAAGCCACCGAAACTACCAGCCCTACAATAAAAGATTACTACTCCCTGACCCCATGACGTCATCACTTAAGGCCACATCAAACGGCGCAACTCAAGATGCGACATAAAACACACCGCCAGGGGGCGCCAGTAAAGTACTCAAATTATTACAGTAATAGTTCCGTAATAGTGCGTAATATTCGACACGCGCTGGTCCACCAATAGCGAGTGGTAGGTAATATTAGGCTATATTTCAGCCTGACACTTGGCCGGTGGCAATAATCAGATACCTTGCAGATGGCTGCTTGAGGCAGCATAGACTATGTATTGTAGAAGGGTCAGTGTATGCAAATTTTGAACACACTTTTCATTAAGATTATGATGTGGTTTTGATTCGCTTATTCCATTGGTCGTTCAAAAACTTGAAGTTTACTGTGGCGGAGCCGATATCGCCCGCTGGCTGCTTTATCAGCTGGAGCCTGATTTTTGGTGGAATAAAATAACCAAATTTCCCTTGCACGACTATAATGACACATGACATGACATGAGTCAAAAAACATTATCTTGTCCAAATAAAAAGTAATAAAAAATACAACAGATCATACAAAAAGGTGCGATTCCGCACATTTACTCTATTAAACATCTATTAACATTTGTATCTTTATAGTTTCAAAATATTTTTAAAACTTCAATTGATTTCGGGTGCCCGTAACCCAGAGTAATACAAGATAGAAAATGGTGTATATTTTGAAGATGCAAGGAAGTCGTACCTTCATTTCTTACTATTTTAAGCTTTAAATTATAAACAATCTATCTGTAGACCGTTCACAACTTAGATCGTTCTGTGTATTTCAATAGAATTTTTCTATATTCATCTCTTTTCGGGATGATTTTTTAAGTATTAGTATTTACGTAGTATTCGCTCGGTACAGTGGTGTTCTTTAAAGCAGCAAAATTTCACAGAATAGTCTTGGTCTACAAACTCAAGAGCACATGACAGATGGGTCGCGGGTGCGGTTGAGCCGCATGACAAATGCGGTTTCGGGACGTGTGTAGCCGCTAACATATATTTCACTAGTATTATCGCAAAATATTCCCTTAACTGTTTCATTTCTTTTAGCTTTAAATGAATATCACCGTTCCTTCTATGCTACAACGATGACCTTTCTGACAACTACATAATCTTTGCCCACCTCTACCAACTCAAGAGCACATGACAGATGGGTCGCGAGTGCGGTTGAGCCGCGTGACAAATGCGGTCTCGGGACGTGTGCGGTCGTCGGGCTGCCGCGGACGTTGCCAAATGGCGTGACGGCGGCTTGTCGAACCGAATGTCGGCTCTGCGGGATTAATCATTGACCGATTCTGGGTATTTGTTTTATTTAATTGGTTTGGTGGATGTGTGGGTACGTTGGTTGGTAGATAACCTTTTATATAGAATACTAGCTGGTGCCCGCGAACTTCGTTTCGCCATAATATATCTTCCATCATTTATCAGCTATATATAGGACGACCACTGCTAAACATAGGCCATAAAATAATATTAGCCAATATTAAATTGTTGGTAGGTAGGTACCAGAAAACTTGGTTTCTCAGACTATATGTAAGTAATTTAAAAAACTGTTAAATCGTAAAATTTCAATTTCCACATGCAAGAAAGAGTAAGAAAACGGTGGTTGGTTTATAGTGTTTAGTCTTTTAGAATCCCTAAAGGTTCAGTTTCTTGAAGGGTTCTTTCCCTGCTACGATTTTTTAGCTTTCCAGTTCTCTTCCCTATATCTTCAACTTTCCGCATCTTATGCCATTTTTAGCAGATTTTTTAAAACCGTGCAATATTTACTTCCAAGAGTGTTAATTCCGTGAAGTAGACTGATGCCACATTTCTTGACATTGTGATGGAAGACTGAAGACCGAGTTCATGAGTGTGAATAAATAAAAACAAAAGCAAGTAATCATACTACTAATCCTATCCTATCCTACTTCCTACTAATAATATAAATACAAAAGTTTATATGTTTGTTTGTTACTCCTTCACGCAAAAACTGTTTAACTGATATTCATGAAATTGAACACAGACATAAAGGAGGTAACTTGGATTAACGCATAGGAAAGTTTTCTTCGCGAAAAAATGTTCCTGTGTGATGTCATGACCGATTTCCACACGGGCGGAGCCGCGGCTAGGGTTACGTTTAATTAAGTACCTAAGGCTATTTAATTAAGGTCGTGTGCTGCCGGCAAAGTAGAATAGCACCTCTCTTCCCGTGGGAGTCGTAAGAATCAACCGAGGGAGAAACCTGACCAAGACCGGCGGCCCTGGAGAAGGACAACAGAATCTATATTAAATATTAAACCCGGAACGGAGTCTTTGTTAGACGCGTGTGACAGAGGTCTATCCTGCAGTCAATTTGGCTCCGCACGTATCGACTCGCAGTTCCTGTGGTGTCAGTCAGGGAGCCCGAGAGAGTGGCGCAGGTCTTGAGCAACCCTGCGTTTTCCAAAAAACGTTGTCTGTGGAAAATCGGCTTATACCTATAGCCACGAAAAGTCTTATCTCAGATACTGATTTGATCGTCTGGCACAAACGTATAAAATATAACTTTCGTCAGGAAAATTTTACAGAAATATGGAAAAATGTATCTTCTATATAAAATGTACCAGCCGATTGAGTCACTTTGTGTGGGAAGTCCAATTTTTATTAGTATTTCCAAAGAATATTTCAGAAAAAAGTTGTCGCACCCTGAAAATAATGTAGCTGTATTGTCGGCAAAACCTATAACATACTGCATGTACCAGACAAACATTGGCTAAATAGCCTTAACCGAATAGCGAGAAAATTTAAAAACAAAAAAGTTATTGCAATTTTCCCGCGTAGATTACACACAAAGAAAACGATCCATAAATGAAGTTTGTATCGTCTGGCCACGCAACTTGTACGTCTTTCTTGCACCACGGAACTTTTGTTTTCGAGGGTAATAATTATTGAATTATTAAAAGTGAAAATTATTCCAATATTAAAGAGATATTTTTGTAGTCGTCGACATATTCATAGATTTTAGTTTCCTTGTCGTAATCATGAGCAATAATTCGACAAACTCATTTGTTGAGGTTATAAAAATACAGATTAAAAATATAAATACGGCCTCATGTTTTTTTTTCTTCCTGTGCGCTTATTCAAAGCGACACAATACGTGCTGGCCAGTTCGAAATTTGAAATCAATCTCAGGTCCAATTAGCCCATACACATCCTTTTACTACGCGCCACTATGAAATTCACATGACCTACAAACTTATTTTATGTGTAGCAGCCAACCCCCCTTTTAGGGGTATGTTTTTTTTAGCCTATAACCTGGTCGGTGAATTACTTGACATTTTGGTACAATTTGATTCAAAATCCGTTCGGTCGTTTTCGCGTGATGCTTCCGCATATACACAAACAAACAAAAAACATCGTAAAAAACTCATTCATAGATGTCACCACACGTCTTTTAAAACGCGCTATCGTTGTGTTTTCTCAAAACTATATAGGGTCACTGAACACTGACTTGTTACTGTCTTATTATATGTATAGATGTACCTTTTGTGACTTAGGTATTGTTTGTTGATTTGATGATGATGCTGATGACATAGTTAGAGAAAATGCTAAGAAATCATTTTTAAGAAGCAAGAGCCAGCTTCTACCAAAAGTCAGTTTTTTATATAAGCCACGACAAATGAATGACATGTTGGAGAGCGCAGTGCAAGACGATGCATTCACAAGGAATGCTACTATCAACAAGACTTAAAAATTAAGCACATCACAAAATATATCTAGTTTTATTACAATAGATCTACAAAAAATATATACCAGCAAATAAAAAACACGTTTATATAATAATGAGTGTGCTATTTCTCAAGCTATTTCTGTCCAATTTTTTTATACGAAGTGACGACTTCTGTTTATGAAATTATTTTTTAGTACCACAGTTTACTCTCTTCAAAAATCCTTTAAGGCGACATTACCGTCAAATATTTTTGCAATAGACCTTTCCCCCTCACATTACTAGACGTAATTGAATATCACTAGGGATATTTATGTGTGTGCACAATTTTTACGACCTCCTGTATTTAACGTGTCTGCGGCAAACGATTATGAAAGAAGTATGATCTTGGAGCCCCCTGTATGTGAGTTGAGGGTTGACAATTGGTCATGGAGTAGAAATGTATAGAGCTGTTAAGGTATGACGAAAATGAAAGTAAGTGTGACAGTTGAGTTTTATGAAATTCCTTCCTTGGTAGATACCAAAAGAGGTGATAATAACAGGCCATGTTATAAAAGGTCGCCTAGCTTGCGAATCTTGCCTAATGAAATCTGGCGCGAAACAGTTTATTTTCCAATGCTGTGTGGGTATGTATATCAGTGCCTGCTTATTTTTTCTTCTTCAAAAAATATGAGTATGTAATCAATTCACCACGAGTTGCATTTCTGACGAGGACGTCCAGGTAGATCTGTATTACTCTTACTTAATAGGTTTCATCGTGGTTTCAACGTTTCAACACGCAGGTTCATCTTGCCGTTTATGGACTATGTGTCCTACAATTTGAAAAGAAATTGTGACAATTTAAAAAGTGTTTTTAGCAACTCTTAGTCATATAACCAGCACAAACTCTCTCCCTCATGTAGCCACCATACCTACACATTACAACAGTGGCACGAGAAGAAATGCAGGATTATTTATATTAAATTATAGAGGGGACGGCGACATTCACCATTCTATTCGGGCGTAGCCGCGGTGTGTTGTACTTGACGCTGGCTACAGGACGATGTTCGTGTTCAAGGTGTGAAAAATAAAGTATTTAAAAGGATGAACTGCTTTATAAACATACATACATACATATATCACGCTATTATCCCTTACGGGGTAGGCAGAGCGTTAACGGCCGTAAAAATACGCGTTAATCGCCACATCTGACAAATACAGAGGGCCGCTTGAGATAATTTGTGTATCACTATATAGTGACAGGTTGTCAGCCTGTCGTCTAAAAGTTGTAATACACTTGAAACCCTCAAATCCCTCAGTCGCCTCTTACGACACCCACGGGTAGGAAATGGGGTGATGCTATTCTAAGCCGGCATCACACTTCATAAAAACTGAATTATTATTGCCTAGGAAAATAATATTTAAAAATCTAGACCTATCATCATAAAAATCAAACCGGCTTTTCGAACCGAAGCGTGAGAGTGAAGTCTTATTTAAAAATTACTGCAATCTAGCAAAGTGGAATAAAATGTTAATTACACAGACATAAAATACTAGTAAAGTAAACAGCTCTAGTAAAATATATTTAATAAATATTTTAAAAATCCGATATTCGGCGACTGCAGCTTTGATAAAAGAAGCCTAGACAGTTTACTCAACAATAGAAAAGAAATCTTATCTTATCTTATCTATCTATCGTCACAAAAGTTATTATCTTTACAATAATCAATGTCAGTTTTCCTTATTTCCTATTAGGAACATTCTGTAGAGTACTTGAGAATAGTTATAGTTATGTGGTTTGGAGGCATGTGTGTGGTTGTGTGGAATGAATGTGTGAATGAAGTGAAACATGTAGGGAGGCTTATGTACGGGCAACGGTAAGCATTTTGAGTAGCTTGTCTGGGTTTTACTCTTTTGAAAATTATTTAATTAAAAGTTACTATTTTTACGGGAGATTGAGTACCGTGCTTTTTTCACGTTGCTGAAGGAGGCTAAGCACGCGAATAGGCACAGAGTGTGTTGGTGAATTGCGCCAGTCGGCAAAAGGAGCAAGTTGGCTTACCACGCATAGAGATGACTTAGGGAATGAAGAAATTGTACCATCAAGTGTGGGATATCTTGAACTACACAACAAATTAACGGAACCTAGACAACATATTGCTTACAAAAATGAGGGTTTCTTGGGATAACAACAAGACAAGTCTAAACAAGATTGCGCTGTTGGTGATTTTTCCGATTTAGTTAGGAATTGTCTGTCAAGTTCAGTGCATATAAAAAAAAAAAGTACTTCTGTCTATGGGAAATCACATAATTCACAGGAATTACGTATACCTACGAACAGGTTTGCCTATGTCTGCTTTGTATTTTTATTTTGTGGGTATTTACATACAACCGCCGTTCCATTTCACGCATAAACGGACGCGTCGGACGCGATGCGGGGAGGGATTTATGCACGCATGCGTGCGAAGTCGCAGTGCCTGTACGGGAATATACTCTGTGGTTTTACTTTTTTGTGAGCACAATGCAAAACAGAGATGGCTGCAGGTGCAGTCGTCAAGAGGAAAAGGTTTTTTTTTAACTGACTGCTTCAGAAGAAAAGTTACGTTTTTCTAAAGAAGTATGTACCCATGCACGTGAGGGCTTAGGATAGCATCACCATCAACCCCGGGTATTGTAAAAAGCGACTAAGGATGAATCCATGGAATGAGCAGCGGCGTTACATACATACATACATACATATATCACGCCTTTATCCCTTGTGGGGTAGGCAGAGCGTTAACAGCCGTAAAAATACGGTCGCTATCGCCACGTCTGACATTTTTGAGGATTGTTTTCCAAGGTTGTTTCAGAAAACATGTGTACCACTATAGTGACAGGTTGTCAGCCTGTCGCCTAAAAATTGTAATACAACAATACTCTCGAGTCCCTTAGTCGCCTCTTACGACACCCACGGGAAAGATGTGGGGTGATGCTATTCTAAGCCGGCATCACACGGCAGCGGCGTTCCCTGTGAATATCTACTATATCTTGCACTATGCTCGCGGTGAGTATGGTAATACCTCTCAATTTGGGGGAGGCCCACGCCCAGTAGTGGACTGTTTTGGCTGTAGAAGTAGAAGTATATGTCGAAGTATGTTTACAAGTGTACAATTTTTTTTTATGGGAGCAAACAACAGATGACCATGATTCAAGATACTGAATCTTGATCCCATAAACAGAAAACTCGTAATCATATTTCAGCTATTGACTAGGAGGTAAAGATAGCTTTCATTTTCAACCATCAATAGAACATAAAATTACAGAAATACAATTTCCTTATAAACCATTTTGACAAAAAGAAAACGATAGCCATTGGACTTTGGTTTCGCCATAACACAATAACAACTCGAGACAAAACAATAAAGTCCGAAATCTAATAAATCCCATACGGACTATTCGTAATAGAGTTGGCTGGTATATTACGTTGCGGGCAAAGTTTGAAAAATTGGTAGAAACTTCGCTATTCATGTTTAGTTTAGTCTTTTTGCACGACTCTCTCTTCCACGATTTTTCTTTATAATATGTATTTGTGTATAATCAAAGAAATAACACCTAGTCAAAACGTTAAAGTTATTAGATTTTGTAACTTTCAATAGGTATTGAAAGGTAATGTAGGTACATTATGTCATAGCTAACTGTTTCTCTATTTATTTAATCACGTTTGTTGATTGAAAAAAAATTGTTCATTCCATATTTTGATTCAGTTCGTAATTAATTTCAAAACGATTTATTTTAAAATCTTGTATATCATTCATATTCTACCGCACATACCTAACAAAGAGATTCAGGCGGCTGCAGGGTAAAAGCGAGTACGAATGTCATTCCATACATTCAAATAATATAGCTCTAAACCTACGCATCCCTTTCATACTTTACCGTAACACATACAGTTCATTGTTTGCCGAAAGTTATTATCTCGCACGAAGATACTCGGAAAATATGCCGTGGCAGACAATATTTTTGCTTATCTACAGTAATTTATGCGAGAAGTTGTCGAAACTTGGTCACTTAGAGTCGATTCGAGTGGAGATGTCGATGGAGATAAAATCATGGTTTTGGAGATACGGGAATTGGTGTGGGGGCTTTGTTGTGGTCGTGAAGTATGTTTGTATGATGGCGCAAATGATATTATGAGATACAGTAATAGTTTATTTCCATTTAGGCTTTTAGATGAATGAGTCTGTAAAGGTTTAGACTTCTGAATGAGCTTATTTTAGTTTTGACATTGTCTTATCTGCCTCAGCAAGCGAACCTTTGGACCCTCTATGGCCAGATGGACCGATGACTTAAAGAGAGCGGCTGGTAGCGACTGTATGGCAAATGCGAGAGATCGTTCATTGTAGCTTACCCTGGGGGAGGTCTATGTCCAGCAGTGGACTGCTACAGACTGATGTGATTATGAAGTGACTGTCTTATCTTATTGGGAAGAATCAATCAGTGAAGAAATGATACTGTAGCAAAAATTTAATCTGGGAACCACAAAAAAGTCTTCAAAACATATGAAATATTATGACCCAAATACAAGCAATTGCGTTGCTGTTGCAACTGCATTTATAAACGTGATAGGTTATCTAAAACAACAATAAACAACCTTGGAAAACAATCCTCAAAAATGTCAGACGTGGCGATAGCGACCATATTCTTGCGGCCGCGTTTACGCTCTGCCTACCCCGCAAGGGATAAAAGCGTAATATGTGTATGTATGTATAGGTAATCGCCAATAGGCTGATGATCTGTACAGTAGAGAGACTTCGCGCGCGAGAAGACTTCAGACGTATCAGTTTGTAGAGATTTTAGTTAAATAAGACATAGATATATTTTTGATATTTAAAGATGTAGAAATCAAATTCGCGGTGCGCATCATAACTGAAACGATGATGTTAGCAAAAATATTGCAAATACAATTTCTTTTTATAAATTGCAACAATAACTTCCAACCACTTGCTTATTTCAAACCGTATGCCAGCGCTCTAACGACCATCTCTTTTCATTCGACTTCCCGACCGCATTACGCTGGTGACAAGTGAAAAACTACGATATTTCCCTTGTTAAAACAGACAATAATTCTACCGCGGTCGGGTTTGCATTTCCGCGACGAGACAGAACTAGCGGCCGTATTGTAAGATTTGCCAAACGGAAAAATCGGTAGACCTACCGATTCGGACATCTGCTGAATTCAGTTCGGATTCTGGTATGATAAGAAAAACAAATAAAATCTTACTAAACACATATGTTACTAAAATATCAAAGGTATGAAAAACGCCGATATTTCCCTTGCTAAAACAGACAATAATTCTACCGCGGTCGGGTTTGCATTTCCGCGACGAGACCGCGCTAGCGGCCGTATTGGTAGGGCTGCCAAACGGAAAAATCGGTAGACCTACCGATTTTGACAGTAATCTACCGAATCCGGCTCAGGTTCTGCTGTGATAACAAAAATAAATGAAATCTTACCGTACATAAAAGTAACCACTCATTCAAATTAAAATCAAAATATAACAATAAAACAAATATAAAGAAGAACAACAAAAGAACAGATTGGTACAATCTGAAATCCGAAAAGTATTTTGTAAGGTATAAAAAAGTACAATATTCGAACAACACTTCACTTTTGAAATCTGTGTACTATATGTATATATGGGTTCTTAACATTCAACGACACAAATAAATATAAAGAATAAGTTTTATTAATGAAAAAAAGGAATCAGAAAGTTTTTAATGTCGTATTTATGTTCTTCAGAATTTTGTAAAAATTATTATTAAAATAAACCATACATATGATTTTTAGGCTATTGGTAGTACAATACATCAAAACCTACCGACTTCTGGCGCGCTACCGACTACATCTACCGATTTTTAAATTTTACGTTTAGTTCGTAACCATTGCCGCGTCTACGAGATTTATATGCTACCAGGAAATTGGCCGGAGCCCTTCACGTTATTAAATAAATATGGAATAGTAAGCGAGTGGCTGGGAGTTTTGGTCATGTGACAGAAAACGGGATCATTTGAACGTACATATATCACGCCTTTATCCTTTGCGGAGTAGGCAGAGCGTTAACGGCCGTAAAAATACTGCCACTATCGCCACGTCTTGAGGATTCTTTTCCAAGCTTGTTTCAGAAAACATGTGTATCACTATAGTCGCAGGTTGTCAGCCTGTCGCCTAAAAATTGTAATACACCAATACTCTCTAGTCTCTTAGTCGCCTCTTACGACACCCGCGGGAAGGACATGGGGTGATGCTAATCTAAGCCGGCATCACACGGCACTTCATTTGAACGTCTTCTTCCATTTTACCGCTGGGTAGCAACTGGATGACGAAAGCAGGAGGCCGTGCCTTATGGCGTACTCTGAGAAAAGCCTACGTCCACCAGTGGACCACTACGGTGGATCGCACACTTAACGCACGAGGGACCGCTAAAATATCGCAGCGTTCTCTCAGATCCATACTAGAAATGTCCAGCCCAATACTAAAAACGCTCAAACCACGCGCAGCGCTATCGCAGCGTCGTCCGTCGAGTTTGGTTTTAGTATGGGGAGTGCCGTTTCTAGTATGGATCTGACAGACCGCTGCGATATTTTTGCGCTCCATCGTCCGTTAAGTATGCGATGCACCTACAGCCTGATGAGTGTGTGCATGTGTAATCTATTTATATGAGTTCGCAACGCATACTTATAGGACAAAACAATCATATGAACCGGAGTTGTTTAAATGTGACATAATTTTTTGACGCTAGTTGTCATATAACACACAATCTAAACTTCTGCGACTTATCATAATATGTAATTATTTGTTCATACTTACATTAACAATATAACATTATCATGGCAATAACACTAAATACTTTATTTTTAACCTCTCTCTCTCTCTTTTCGTGTGGGACACCGAGTCGTTCAACGACCCGATGAACCCTAGTGTCAGAATTTTTCAACCGCCTTCTACAAGTAGCAGGCTTCTGACATGGTTGTGTAACGACCGCCGTCTAAGTGATCATAGACAGCAACCGGGACCTACGGCTTAACGTGCTATCCGAAACACGGAACCATCTTACTTACATCTTATTTTTAACCTTAAACTTTCCTTTTAAGCCTGAACTCAAATTTCAAATTTCAATCGTTTATTTCCAAGTAGATTCACAACGAATTCTTTCAGAAAGTCAAAAATTTACAATACAATACTGTCGCTAAAAATGAACTAGTCATTGTAAAAAAGAGAAAATTGTCAGACACAATTTTCTCTTTCTTAATAACAATTTTATGTTCCTAGTAGAAACGCGGCACGAGTGGGATAAAAAAAGAACTCCTCTTAAACACTGCGATTGCGCAAATGTCAAATGGATGCCATTTGACGCGAATCACCGTTAGACGTTGACAAAGCTCTAGGGATGAAAAAGATGTATTTTCTCCCGATAAAATTCGGGGTGACGCTAGTCCATAAATTTCACTTCGTACGCAGTTAGGCGCCGTCGTTGAGCCAATGTGGAGAAAGCTTGGGATTGTGTTGAGATAATATTTTTAGTTAGTATTTACCGTAGTAAACTATATGGTAAATATGTCTAATTTTGGTATTTGCTCGTAAGCTTTTAACGATGAGTTAACGATGTTATCTGATTATTACGGGAAAAAATAATGTATTTATTCATAAACAATTGTCACAGCACAGATATAAAACAATACAAAACATGCAGTAAAAATAAAATAACAACAAAACGTTGTATTTTTGGGTTCTAATACGGACATAATCAATAGCCCTTAATACACTTTCGCGAGACGTACACATTCGAAATCTTATAATTATGGCTATATACGTACTTTTAGTAAAAGGCTTGCCTGTATGTTTTTAGTTTTGATTCCAAGCCGTGACTGGGCTACGAGTCATATTCTAGTTATTTCCTAGTTAGTATTATAGGTTTAGAAGTGCCGGGACCATAAATATAGAGTTAAACACATATCACGCCTCCATCCCCTGCGGGGTAGGCAGAGCGCCAACGGCCATAAGAATACGGTCGCTACCGCCACATCTGACATTTTTGAGGATTGTTTTTCAAGGTTGTTTCAGAAAACATGTGTATCACTATATGACAGGTTGTCAGTCTGTCGCCTAAAAATTGTAATACACCAATACTCTCGAGTCCCTTAGTCGCCTTTTACGACACCCGCGGGAAGGATGTGGGGTGATGCTATTCTAAGCCGGCATCACACGGCAAATAATAAAAATATAGAGTTAAAACCTACAGTAAACCTGATTTCAAAGACTGCTATCCATTTTTGCCATCGATAGTCTTCCAACTAGAATTTTAAAACTGCTTTCAAATTGAAATCGCCCCCGTAAGACTTAGAGCATATTGGTGTAAAATTTATTCACCCACTTCACGGCAAATTGTGGTTTAATATGGCGTCAACTTCTGGGGCTGAGGCGGATCGCACACTTAGCGCACGACGGACCGCTGAAATATCGCAGCGGTCTGTCAGATACATACTTGAAACGTCACTCCCCATACTAAATCCGCACTCGACGGACGACACTGCGATAGTGCTGCGTCGACGGCGGTTGAGCGGTTTTAGTATGGGGATTGACATTTCTAGTATGGACCTGACAGACCGCTGCGATATTTTAGCGCTCCGTCGTGCGTCAAGTGTGCGATCCGCCTTCTAGGGCTGAGAGGGTTATTTATGTGGAAGGCTATGTATCCGGTTTGGGGTGTCGACAGATTGTTAGTTACCTTTGTATTTCCTGTTGTTTCCAAGTCATAAATCTTCACTTAATAGAATTATTCTACAGCTGAATTAATTTTCTGTTCTATTGTTTGATTTTCTGTTAAACGTTTTGTTTTGAAGGCGGCTTTAGTTTCCATTCATTTTGAAGGAATGTTTCCAGTCCGTAACGAAACAAGATGTAGGTATTTGCTAATTTGAACAATTTAAGGCAGATTGGACACTTAACGCACGACGGAGCGCTAAAACATCGCAGGGGCCTGTCAGATTCATACTAGAAATGTTAATCCCCACACAAAAACCGCTCAACCGCTTTCGACGCAGCGCTAGCGCAGCATCGTCCGTCGAGTTGGGGAGTGACTTTCTAGTATGGATCTGACAGACCGCTGCAATAGTTTAGCGCTCCGTCATGCGCTAGATGTCAGATTCGTCTTATAGTTGATACAATGTGTATCGCTCCGATCTACATGAATCAGACATGGAAATTTGATGTGCAGGGCTACTTTTTCTTCTTCTTATCGTGTCGATGGCAAATTTAGATTTTATGTGCCCAAAATTCAGCCATCCGGACAGCATTTTCTGTGGCCTTCATGAGGGCTCTTAGAACAAAATGATTCTTATATTTTCTCTCAGAACAAACGTACTTCAGTATAGATGAACCATGACCCAAAAACCTACAAAGAAATCCTTCCTTGAAGCCCTAATTCCAGCACTAAATTATATCACATCACCAGCAACATTGTTTCATATCACGCCCGCATCCTTCGCATTGCGCTGGGCTTTTCGCACCGCACAGTGGTACCTGCTGAGGTCATCTTTGAGACATTCTCAGGAAACTATTTTTTTTATAATGAATATAAACTTCGTACTTTTGGCTATTAGTACAATAATAGTCGCACGAGATAGAAAATTTTGCAAATTTTGTAAAAGTTGTATACCTTATTGTAAAAACTTTCACGTATCCTCTCATTAAGGTACTATTGCAATACCACATTTCATCGTGTTCGCTTTATTTACATTGCGCTGCGCGCTGGGAGAAGCGGGGCTTTCAGCCGGTAAAATTGTAAAGGTAACAAATGTTTTTAGTAAATTATATCTGATATCATATCTGAATTTCAATTGAAATATAAAGGATGTAAAAATTTTAAGGCGGGAAAAGGTCACAGATTACTTGTAAATTGTCATTTGAAGAGAATAAATAATATCACAGGCCTACAAATTTCAAGTCACAACTTCCCCTTTTCGATCTGATGACTGATTCTGGATAAATTTGACACGTTGATCACGAATATGTAATTAGTTTTTCGCCATCACGTCCAGATTTTTCATAATCGACAGAGAAAGAAAATTGCAAAAAAAATATACCCTTATTACAAAAAAA
Organism: Keiferia lycopersicella; assembly: GCA_029255805.1. Classification (NCBI taxonomy): domain Eukaryota; kingdom Metazoa; phylum Arthropoda; class Insecta; order Lepidoptera; family Gelechiidae; genus Keiferia; species Keiferia lycopersicella. The sequence goes on from JARACZ010000003.1 coordinate 19,284,301, forward strand.
TATATATATTTGAAAGTACTTACTAAAAAAATAAATAAATATCAAAATATATTTTTTAAATAAGTGCTTATTTCGAAAATATGTTATTCATCTTTGTGAAATCTTTTTCTTTTTTCTGCGAAGCTTCTATTTTGCGATTTTCTCTTAAATTTTCGTTTTGGCTCTTCTCGCTTCAGGAGCCAACAGTAGTCCGCCAACATGCTAGTATTGCATCTTCCCTGATACCTCTTTTCCATGTCCTTCAAGTCCTGATGAAATCTTTCACCATGTTCTTCGCTAACGGCTCCTAAATTTTCTAGGAAGTAGTCAATGTGCGAATTCAGAAAATGAAGTTTAATGTTCATAGAACAGCCCATTAAGCCGAAATTTGTAATCATTTTGGCCACTATGTCTTTATAGTCAGGGCTTTTTCTGTTTCCTAAGAAATTTTTCACAATCTCCTTAAAAGATTTCCATCCTGCAAGCTCAATGTATGAAAGTTTTTCATCGAATTTTTCATCCTTCATTAATTTTCTTATATCAGGGCCAACAAAAATTCCTTCTTTTAGTTTAGCATCTGACAATGAAAGAAAAATCGTACGCAGATATTTAAAACCTTCTCCTTCTTCATTTAAAGCTTTCACAAACTGTTTTATCATACCCAGCTTAATGTGTAAAGGCACTGTAATGCGTCTATCTGTAATTTGTCTAGTGCGTAATGCAACTGTAATATTTTTAAAATGTTGTGGGTATTTATACCAAAAATCATTATAATCACCTTCATTTACCCTCTTCTAATGACTGAAACAAAAAGGGTACTTGACTATCTATTTATCTCTTAATAATAGGACCATTAGAAATCGAGCCTAAAATAACCCATTTTTAGCGTTACAAAGACATATTTCTCATACTTATCATGTAGTGATTAACACATTATGAATTGAAATCATATTAATTATACTTATAGATTCATTAAATGTAGTAAAATTTAGATTTAACTCGTTGATTTTTTTAAAATTTATTTTTTACTGATCTCTCCGGGCGATTTTAAGCAAAATCTAAGTCTTGGAATTTAAAAAAAAACTGGCGTGATGGTTTTTTTTCACTATTTTTCCCATAATCAGTGTATCATAATCTATTGAAAACGATATTTAGATATTAAAGGGGAAAACCATTGTAGTGTAGGCCTGTGTATTTTTTCCAGCGATGTCCACATACATATTACAGTACGGACCCAGTGTGCGCCGTCCACATCGCTATTTCAATTTACGAGTGGCGATGCTATAAAATTGGCACGTGATCGTGTACAGACAATAAGTGGATCCCTTTATGTGTGTATTAGTAATGTGCATTGGGTTGGAGCGGGTAAAAAGGATTCTGTGTTGACACATGAAAAGAAAAACTGGTGAAGTAAATTGATGGATATTTTCAAGAACTTGTAAGTTACCTACCTATAATACATTTTAGTTAACCGGGTCACTAATACATAGTATTGTCTTCTTATTTTTTATGATTTGCAAATACCGTCGTTGGATGCAATCAGACTAAAATCAAGGTGTCGAGGTGCTTAGGGAAGCCTTTAACTGCTATAACTATTGCAAAAAAATTTTTTCGCACTGTTTAAAAAAAATCTTATCATACATTTAAAAACACAGATACTTACCTGCTTAAATTCACGTAAACGGATCCAAATATTATTTGAAGCTAGTTTAGGTAGGTCCCTATTATGCAGTAAAACCTAAATACACAATATAACAGATTATTTTACAATAGGTAAATATAAGATGATAATATTAATTCACAGTCTGTCATATTCCTGTTGGTGTCTTTAATAGATTTTATACTACACCTATCTACATAGAAAATGAAAATGAAAATAACTTTATGAAACGTAGAGAAGAACGTGAGTCATTGTTCACGTTACAAATCCCAGGAGAGTAAAGATTCAACTGTCAAAGTTACGTAAAACAAACTACACCCTCTTTAGCAATCGGTTTTTGCTTACCACGTACCCAATGTACTATGAACTATTCTATTGCAAACAAAACACCACACATCGTCTTCAATATCATATTCTAAAAGCACTTTAATACTCATAAAACCGCCTATTGTTCCATTAGCTGTATAACCACTTATACAATACGGTATTATGACCTAAGATGCAATAACAGCTCCCCCTAAAGCAATAATTTTTAAATTGTCAGGGGTTGTCGAAGGGGAATATTTCTTCGATAACCCAAATTGCATTTTTAATATGCCGACAATTTAGCAAGCTCCTTGCGCGATGTGCATAGTAGATAAACTAGTGGGGTAGACAGAATATGAAATGTTTATATTTTTTTCTAGCCTTTGATTTGAGTCAAACAAAAGTAACGTGTTTTGAAGGTAAATTATATAACTACTTATAAGGAGAGAGAAAGTAGAGATATATAAAAACGTCAAATAAACGTTTTTATTTTATTTTGTGTCTAATGTCCGTATTTATAAATCGCACTCAACTCTGAGATCGATCTCAAGAGCGATTTTGATAAATGTCAGTCAATACTAACAGGATCTCAAAGTCGCACTCAAGATCTATATCAGAGTTGAGTGCAGTTTATAAATACGGGCCTTATTATTTGTTAATTTTCATGTTATAAAAGATCTTTTATAATTGAATTCAGAGCGACATTTGTCATCAAATATGTCAAACAATTTACAATATGGCGATAAAAATAATATTTGTAAAGACTTTCGATTCACCCAATGTAAATGAATGTTAGAAATGACATTGCTGAATCGCTATTTTACGATTCCTTTTTTTTTGCAATAATTTCATTTTTTAACATTTTCTTCAACTCTGTCATAACCAATATATTCTACAATATAAGTAATGGCTCCCCGTCTGTACCAACAGCCATTTTCAGTAAACCGGCTGCTAGCGTCAGTAGTAAACTTCATACGTGCTTCTATTTCATACAATTTAATGTAGGTATAATATGTACGGTGTACCTATCTACTTACTCGTTTTATCTCTGAAAAATATGTTGATCAAATTAAAACTGCCAAAATTTATAGCAGCTTGCTTTAAAAATTCTTTACATACAACGTGCTTCGGAGAAAAATGCATTACATTACATTGAAGACGTTATCAAAAGCATTGCACTGAACAACATTCCCTATGGGATAAGTGCTGAAATATAAAAAAAACCTCTAAAGAAGATTCATGATCACCGGCTTTGTATCGAAGTTCAAACTTTTTTCCGTTTTCTAGAACTTCTTCTTGTCGTGTGGGACACCGAGTCGTCCAACGACCCGATGAACCCTAGTGTCAGAATTTTTCAACCGCCTTCTACAAGTAGCAGGCTTCTGACATGGTTGTGTAACGACCACCGTCTAAGTGATCATAGACAGCAACCGGGACCTACGGCTTAACGTGCCATCCGAAACACGGAACCATCTTACTTACGGACAATCGGGTGGTTCAGTCCGCAATGTCCTAACCAGACTGGGAACAAATTCACAAAGTGATAAATATCAACTTTGTGAGTGACCCACCGAGAATCGAACCCGGGACCTTCTGCGTCAAAGGCAGTCGCACTACCACTGCGCCACATCGGTCGTCGTTTCTAGAACTGGCCTATAGGGAAAGTTGTATAGTATGGTGCCCTAAATTGCATTTCCTCTGAAACACGTAAGTAGACGAGTAGCTACTAAAATCTAGCAGTTAGTCCCTTCATGCAGAGCTTTATGTGATAGCAAGAGGATAGATTTTTTCTCTCATTACACTCTGTATGCGAGTTCTAGTACTTGTACTACTATTATACGGGTACGATCCAGTTCATACCAGTCTATATGGACGTCGGCAAACTTTCCAGCTAAAACTAAAAACTGCAGCACAACTCAAAATTTCGCCGTACGTTCTCGTTTCGGCTAATTGTGATAAAATGGCGGAGTAACACTTCAACTATGCTTCAACTTTAATGTAGAGTTGGACTTTCTGTTGCGAGTTATTTAGTCTGTGGCAAGGCATGACCTTGGTATATTCTTCACACAGACTCTATTTGGTAAGGTATACATCTTAACCATTATTTTTATAATTCTTTTATTGAATTTTTTTAAGAGTTATGTTTAATTTTTTTTGAAGTACCTATCTCTGTCGATTCGTCGTTTCCTAAAATATTTGAACGCGCGGGTATTCGTTATTTTATTGCCATATTAAATTATTTTGTGCAATAATTTTTGTTGTTGTCGCTTATAACCACATAAATCTCATTTTTTTTAATAATTTTGTTTTTATTGTGAATATTTTAAGAAGTGAGCAGAGCGCACAGCAAAATGAACAGAGCAGAGCATTCCATAAAACTAAAATTTCTCCAAAGAACATATACTAAAATATGAATAAAAAATTTGGTCCTCTCATACAAAGTAAGCTGGTTTTAGTCGGACGTCCAAAATCGTTTTTTTATTTCGACCTATGTTCCTTGTGGAAAGTTGTTGAGTGTCATGGACTGTTCGACTGGACCCTTAGAATATTTCCGGTAGATTTTTTGATAACCTGTATTATTTACAAATGTATTTGTACTTTACATTTTGCGCCTAGTCCAACATAGTCTGTGTCATAGTCCGAGAGCCGAAGTGCGAAAACTAGCAGATGTTGTTAACGCAATTTAGATTATCGTTTGTGTAAATAAATAGCGGTCGGAACACAATTAGGGTTCAACTATTGGAAACGGTTCAGTAGGAAATGGCCCTAGCTAATAGGGTGATTTCACACTATGTACCTCTATATAACCATATACTTTCTTTACTAAACCTATTTTGAAATGACGTGTTGTAGGCGTAGATGATTCAAAGCAATGAGGATATTTGGACTGACATCAACTTTTGTCTAAACTAGGTAAAGTTGTTGACGTTTTTTTAGATTGAGAGGTAATCTGTCATGATCAGTGCACAAAAAAAAAAATACCCCTGTCTATGGGAAATCACTGCTGAGTTTTTACATCACTCGTATGAACGCCATTTAATTTTACTAGGTTCTGACGTCATTATACCCACTCATTATCATGCTAGTATTTTTATACAACATAACGAGTAAGAAAATACTACCTACATTGTTTTCTCTTTCCAATTATATGGCGTTTACCCTTGAGAACATGACATAGGTGAACCATCTGTTGCAATTTATTTTAGCAGAAATTTTATCGGTCCAAGACCGTGGTGACATCTTGAATTATGGTGAGAATATACCATTTTGTAGAGGGAGAGTGTTACGCACATTTTAACAGATATTAGGTGTTGGTTTGCCGTGTGATGCTGGCTTAGAAAAGCATCATCTGTGTCTTTCCCGCAGGTGTCATAAGAGGCGATTGATAGACTAGAAGATGTCATCGTGTAATGTAACTTACACAAGCGACAGGCTGTCACTATAAGATTCACTATATCACTATACAGGATGTAAAAAATTTTGCTGCAAATATTTTAAGGGGTGAACCAGCCCATGAACAATTTTTGCTACCTAACACGTACAAGCGTAGTTTTGTGGATATTTTATATTTTTGTAAGGTCAATGTGGCGAAGTCCGGCATACTTCATTAAATGTTAGACTTGAAATAATAATATCTATTGAATTTTTCAACCTCTAGTAAACTTTATATTTCCATAAAAAAATTTATTTAAATAATTACAAGTAAATGCAAATGACATCGCTATTACATTACTTTTGGATAAAAAAATTTACTCTTTTAAAAAATTCAGCATGTAGACGGACTTGCCCTAGTATTCAGGGCAAGTCCGTCCGGTGTTATTTGACAAGAGATCTAATGGTATATCTGTATAATGTGTAATGTGTGTAATATGCTTATTTTTTTCTTCCAATTTTGTGTTCTACTAGTATTTAAATAAGGTTCAAATTGGCGTGTATTATTTATTTTCTTTTTTACAGGGTAAGACCGGCATACCGTCACAATAGGGATATTGAACATTTTTTCTCATAATATTATTAAAAAGAAACGTGTAGAAATCAAAACAAATAAACATTTATTTAACCAAAGCATTTATTAGTAATAAAATAAGGTCTCAGTTTTATTTTATACTTATAATTATTTAAAGAGATCAATCAATATTAGGAACATCTCAATTTTAAGTGGCACTTGTACTTATTAATATAAGAGATCAATGAATATTAGAAACAAAATTAATTCTATATATGTGAGTTTCTAAATCCGTAAAAGCTCACCTCAAAACCTAAAAGTTTGAGACCTGAGACTATAAAACTAGGTCTGTAAGCTTTGATTTTTTTGATTTATTGTAGATATAATACAGAAAATATAAGCGATCAAAATTTTGGTTTAAGTACAATCTCATTGTTATCTACACTACTTTGCTTTAATTATGACTTTAATTTACTACTTTATCACATATCGTATCAATCAAAACGTACAGACCGATTTTATAGACTCAAGATTCTGTGTGCCAAAAATTTATTACAATGCGTTGGGTCGCATTTTGTATGGGGATTCTTAATTTCACACTACTTATAAAAGGTTGTCAACATCTGCTTCAGGGCAAGATCGGCATATGACGGACTTCCCTAAAGTACGATAGACGGACTTCCCAATCATGTCATTTTTAGGTTAGAAATATACAATGCCGAATTATTACAGAATCTTGGGCTTTCTTAACAATCCAATTCATGGAAAATGTACAAAAGCAATTGAACTTCTCACTTCAGTACACTTTATGTCAAAACTCCTTCAAGAACACCACTTTTTCATTTAAATTTGACGACGCTCATCACGCGGTTCTCTTTTCCAAAACGCAAAAAAATGGCTGACAATTTTCTAGCCTCATAAGCCTACTAGCGCCATCTATAAAACTAGATTTGAACTATCAGTTCAAAAGTGTTTTATCGACCACAAAGCAATCCGCGCCAATATTTAAATGCTGCAGTTATAGTCGTTAGACGGAGTTGCCCTGACTTGGACTTCCCTACATTGACCTTATTATATATATTTGTTTTATATGTGGATAGTTATGTTTTATCTAATCCTTCAAAATAAAATAAAAAATATATATAATGCAATAAATGATTTTGAATTTGAATTTGAAAAATAAACTTTTAACCGATTTTTGCTTTTCTCTCTGTCGTGAATACCCGAAAGTTCCAGAAACAAAGTTCCCGAACAACTAAACAAAAGATTCATTCATTCATTTTTTGTTGAGCAATCTATTAAGGCCACGATAAACGCGAGAGGCGTTAAAATAAATTGATTTTATTCAAATTTCTATTAAGGCCGGGCTCAGTGTTTCTTGAGATTGCTACGGGCCCAGTCCTGTTGACGCTTTCGCTATAAATATTTGTGGATAAGGTATTTATGATGTACTAGCGTCTTTCTCAGCGGAACCACTTGTTGCTAATTGTTTTCCCGTAGGAATAAAACATTTTCCTATCATGTTATAACCCACCATCTACCAACCACAACCTTACCAAGGCTTGATGATTCAAAAATGATCCCTATTAAAGAAAAAAAAACTGCATCAAAATCCGTTGCCTAGTTTTGAAAATCTAAACATGCATACGTAAATACAGACGAAGGAAGCGATTTTGCTTTATACTATGTAGTGAAGGTTTAAAGAAAAGAAGGTTTCTGAGAACAGTTGTTCAGTTTGACCGGTACACCTTAGTACCTTAACCTTAACAGCCGCTACAGTCCACTGGTGAACATGAGCCTCCCACTTTTGAAGGGTATTGCCATACTCACTACGCTTGACAGGGGGGTTGGCGAACGCAGTTCAAGATGTTTAATTCACAAGGAACGCTGCCTCCATTCCCTATAGAATTGGGGTGATGCTATTCTAAGCAGACATCACACGGTAAAGCTTAGTGCTTTCGGGAAACCGAAATAATCTCCTGACAAAGTAAAATTTTGCCGCCACATCCATGAGCACAGGCGTTCCTACATCCCAAACACTCTCTACTGAAAGCTTGTAATTGAAAAGTTTGCCAGCTTGGAGATGTAAAGTGATTTATAAGACAGACGAACAGACTGACGACCTTTTTTATGTAGCCAAATCTCATTACAATCGCTATGGGACAGTCTAATTTAATTCTTTACTTCTTTTCTCATGTAAAATGCAGAGCTTTAGAAGCCGACGAGGCATTTTTATAAGATTCAAAAATATAAGATAATTTTACACTTAGTGCAAATGTTTTTAGCGTTAGTTCTACTTGTAAAACTGACCAAGCAAGGTTCATAAATCTAAACACAAAAAAATTACCTCTCACACAAAAATTTTAAAAAATATTGTGTCGTAATAGGTATGGGAAGTTAATTTTTTTTCTCGTGTTCTACTAGGTATCTATCTTCTTTGAAAGTTGGAAAGTTGTTCAGTTTCACGAGTATAACTCACCATAAAAATATTTGCACTGAATCGAAGAACCTAGTACATACCTATTTGACTTCGAACAATGGTAGGCGTTTTTCACACTTAACGCACAACGCAGCGCTAAAATACCGCATGCGTAACGCAGCGGTCTATCAGTTCCTTAGTAACTTCAATCACCATGTTGTCGAAGCAGCTGCGTCGATAGCGGTTGAGCGGTTTTAGTATGGGGTTGTAAACGTTCTGCCTACCTTGCAAGGGATAAAAGCGTGGTTTGTGTGCATGTGTCTGACAGACATTTCAGGTAAGGATCTGACAGAACGCTGAGCTCGAGAGATCTTTAAAAAATTTATGCGAAAAATAGGACAAAACCAAGAGAAAGCACAAATAACTAGTACACTTGTATACGACCTACAGTCCAGCAAAAAAGAGTAGACAAAAAATGAGGGCGCCACTTTCTTCGCAATCTGTCAAATCTGACAGATAACGCTTAAGTATGGCAAAAAATTTTCATACAAAATTTTCAGTTCCATTTTATTTAATTTCTACTCTTTGTTGCTGCACTGTATACTAATTTGGAACATGAGTATTAATGACGTAATAAGTAAGTCAGTTCACAGAAGTCAGTGAAGTCGGTAGGGTGTGAGTGAGTGATAAATGAAAAATGGAAGTCGAGGTGCTGACAATACGAACTTTTCTCAACTCAAACTGCTGTTACCTTTAAATACGTTTCCAAACATTGAATTATATTGCAATTATGTTTATTTAAAGCAAATTCAACAGTATTTGTTTGGCCCTCTTTAACTTGAAGTTATAAAATTATAAGTCGAACCGTAAATCACGAAGATAGGCTTTATTAAAATAATTTACTCGGTAAATCATACCAAAGCATAATTTCATATTTATGAGCTGATTTAAAATACCTGCTGAAAATTTATAATAAAGGCAACTTCAAGTTTGTAACAAAAATATAATTAGTTACTTTGAAACTGTTGTTAAGTAACCTGGTTAAATGAAGGGTATAATTAATCGTTTTGTCAGAATCTGTTAAAAGTAATATCAAAAATTGACATTTCGCTCGGATCGTATTATTTTATGAAAATGAATACAGTGTGGGTAGATTGTAGGTGTATTTCTAATTTTAGATTCGAGGTATATTGATATTATTATGATATCTCGCACAAGTAATTTTTTTGTCATATTCCTACTATCAGAAATTCTGTCACTCAAATTCAGTTATTTGTCTCACAAAATTGCTTTCATTGTTCGTAAGTAAAAGTAGTGGATCGTTGTGGCTGTAGAAAAGGTACTTAATAAATGGATTAAAGAGGGCGTGTCGCACACTTGACGCACGACGGAGCGGAAAAATATCGCAGCGGTCCGTCAGATCCATACTAGAAACGTCACTCCCCATACTAAGACCGCACTCGACGGACGACACTGCGACAGCGCTGCGATGACAGTGGTTAAGCGGTTTTATGGGGATTGACATTTCTAGTATAGATCTGACAGACCGCTGCGATTTTTTTGCGCTCCGTCGTGCGTCAAGTGTGCGATCCACCTAAGTACCTATTCGTAGTTTATAATTTTAAAGCAATCTATCTCATAAATATGTTCCTTATGTCAAAGCTACCTTTACTTCTAAAAGGTGAAAACTTGCGAACCATCAACATAATCAATTCACGCCAACTTACCTGTTGCTCTTCTAATTAATTATGATAATGGGCTGATAAAAAGCAAGATGGCGGCCCTTCCTGCTAAGATGGCGGAATTGCTTTTTACGGGTTGTTACTCTTATGATTTATTGCTGGCCTCGCGTTATACGTTTGTTATCCATCATTGTTTGTATGGTGACCATAAATTTGGACTCATATGAACAAAATGATCAAGTTCTTGGGGTTTATAATTTCTCTTTTCGTATGGGATACCGAGTATTCTACACTATGTATACTGTTTTTAGTAGAAAAAATATTGTTTTGGTTTCGTAACCCTCATGATCTTGCCGGCCTCTCAGTATTCAGCTAGGTACGTATCGAAACGATTATGTCATTTCACTGCTAGGTTTTATTTGCGTCAACATACATACACATACAAACATATATCACGCCTTTATCCCTTGCGGGTAGGCGAAGCATTAACGGCCGTAAGAATACGGCCACTATCACCACGTCTGACATTTTTGAGGATTGTTTTCCAAGGTTGTTTCAGAAAACATGTGTATCACTATAGTGACAGGTTGTCAGCCTGTCGCCTAAAAATTGTAATACACCAATACTCTCGAGTCCCTTAGTCGCCTCTTACGACACCCGCGGGAAGGATGAGGGGTGATGCTATTCTAAGCCGGCATCACACGGCATTTATTTGCGTCATGCTGGTAATTATTCTACCATAAGCTTCATGAACATTTAAGTAACATATTCTTGCTACCGTATTTGATATTCTTCCGGTCATGTTGCTTTGTGGTCACCCTTTCAGTGCCATATCGTTTATTATTATTAATTACATCATTACAGCTATAATCAATATTACATGCGATTAGCAATACAATCAATCGTGCGACTTATTGCCATATCAGCTCGTCATTATATCAATTTTGTGCAATTATTCATTTCCTTATATATTCTTCAAGTATTTCTTATGCGAAAGTATCAGGAGAATCGCAAAAATGGTTCAATAGCAAGGTCTCTGCCTACCCCAACGGGAAAGAGGCGTGATTTATGTACCAGTTTCAGAATCAAGAATAATTCTTCTGATACTGAATACAAAAACAATAACATTATTTATCCTTAATCTAAAGATGTAATACTCAGACTTCTAAAGATGTAATACTCAGACTTCATAATCGTAATTCAACAAAGATGCAAATACTTCCCAAATATGCAATCATATAGGACAAAGAATTTGAATTATCTATTAGAAGTAAGCCTAATCATTCGCTGAATAAATCTAATTTTTACTTAACGTACCTAAGTAAAAAAAACCTTTTGTGCGCAAATAAAGAATTACTTTCTTATCTTTGTTTATATAGAGCAATATTAATTCATCTTCATCCATTTATCACCATAACGCAATTTATATATTATTATGTTGCTTTTGTATATTTTCCCGAACAATATTTCTACTGAACCGTCAAAAACATCTGTTGATCTCCAAAATGTAATTTCCTTTGAACACGCAAAACTCTCTTCCATCTGATAAGTCTTTCGGGAGAGTAGGTAAGTGTAAATTTAATAAACTAATAATGATAATGATAAAGTAAAAAATAAATAAATATACAATTCTCACTGCAGTAAGTTAATTAACTTTGTAAGAAGTTGGTTGAATTAAGTGATTTCCCAGTATTACCTACAGTATGTCCCACAATTTCCCATTACCGGTATTTTTCGGAATTGAAATATCCGATACGGTATGTTGGTGTTATGAAATACCGGTATCCATACCCAGCCATGAAGACGGTAGGTATATAGGATACCTCAATATCAGAGTAGAAAGAATATTTTCCGCATAGGAAAATGTAATTAAAAAAACCTTCGACACCTAGGTAGAGAGCATCCAAAGTAACGAAATGTATAAAACCAACTTTTAAAAATTATAAACATATTACACAACTTTCTTTTACACTTACGAAATTTCAAACTTATACATTATCGTTCTTAATAAAATGGAATAACGCCTTAACTGCAAAAAGCTTGAAAATGAGATACGAAGCGTTACGTTGGTGCTTTCGAAGGAGCTTTACAAAGGCGGCGTATTCATGCGAAGTGGAAGCGGGATGAAAAAGTTGGTACAATGCTACCCGCGTCATTAGAGAGAGAGTCCTAAGTGGCAAGTTGTATGGAGGCTAGAAAGTAAGCAAGGTACTCTGCAGTGTTTATTCAATACGAGCTACAAGACTGGCAGCTGCATTTTGTATATGCACTGATTACAAACATACATTTTCTTCAAATTTAAGAGACAAACTCTTGTTGGTAGAGTAATTTTCAATCTTCCCTCTTCTCTGCTAATACCATTATCTCCTATAAATAGTACGACACCACATTAACTTTTCCTTTATCTGGGTCTACAGATGAACACTGGCGTCATTATGATACTTGTAGGCCTCTGGCATGGTTGTGTCACGACCGCCATCTAGGTCTTCATAGACAGCAGCCCGGACCGACGAAGACGGTTAGCGTACGCTCCGATTCACTGAAGCATCTAACTTTCCTTAACACGGAAAATAAACAGCAGAAACTACCTATGTTTCTGTTACTCACCTACCAATACTCTAAAAAAAAAAAACACCACTCGTCATTTCCGCTGCACACGTGAAGGGCCGTGACTTTTTTCAGTTTTACACTTATTAAAAATTTATTTATATCCATTTTCCTTCCTGCAAACAATTTTTCACTCTATGCTTAAAACATGAGGTCTTTTACTAATAACTACGGAAAATGCAGTTAAGACCTTTTAATTTAAGACGGTCGGGTTGAAAAGTAGGTTACCTCTGACAGAATGTATTTTCAGTTAATTAGTGCGATTTGCAATTTTTTACCGGTTTTTTAAAACTACCTGCTCCTGCGATGTTGAAGTTCCTGATTATTTACATTTGCGTTATTTTTCTCGGAAAAGGTGGAATAATTAAAAATGCTGAGAGTTTATTAAATAGACGTAGAAAGACGCTGGGTCACTGTAAACTTTAATTAACAGACATGTTGGAAAGTTTGCTTTCCCTGTTTATTCTTTTAGGTATATTTTTTATTTTCTAATCAAGCTAGAAATCTCGCAGTACCAACAATTTTGCCTCTAGTTAGTTTTTAGTTTTAAAATGTCTTTATTCAGAATCGTGTAGGTACAACAAAGTATTACAGTAAAGATCTTATTCTTTATGAACACTAACCTGTTTCTAAATCGTTGCTCAGGCTAACTCACCTTTTTGAACATTTGCAAGTGTAGGTAAAATAACATTGTGATCACAGGTAAACATGTTTAACGACACTGTTTTTTAAAACAAATGCTAGTTTTGTATACAACTTACATTATAACAAAATACAAGAAAAGTGGATAACACACAGCTATTATGTGTAAACTTAATATTTTAAAGAAAAATAATTTACAAATAATTAGAATGGAAGGTACCATTCAAAAACCACCGAGATTGCATCGATCATACGATCGACCGGGCGTTCGAGCTCCTTTGTTATTCTCCGAGGAAGTAGTGATGGGGTAACTTGTACCTGTTATACGTACTCGAGTAAGGTAAAGTATGGAAACGAGATTTACCGATAGCCGAAACCAGTACATTTTTATGATTGGGATTAGAACTTAAGTAAAATTTACGGGATTGTTTAAGTACGAAGTTTTTGATGAGAGGAAATTTTATCTTCTCATGCAACTTTTTAAGGTTTGTTTTAAACTTGGTGTTATAAGCAATTATTATAGCTTTGTTTTGGACTACTTGAAGTTTTTCATAATTTGTGTCAGCTAAACTACTCCAAACTGGAGCCGCATATGTCATGCAGGGCCGTACTAGGGTGGAATATATCCGTAATTTAGTTTTTGCACTGAGTTTGGATTTACGGTTGAGTATTGGCTGTAGGGCATTAAGGGCATAATTTTGCCTCTACCGTATACAATGTGTAACTTTAAATACGCAAGGCCTGAAAATCCACACTAATATTATAAATGCGAAAGTAACTCTGTCTGTCTGTTACCTTTTCACGCCTAAACCACCCAACCGATTTTGCTGAAGTTTGGTATGTACATAGGCATATTATTTTTTGGAAATTCAACCCCTAAAAGGGTTAAAAGGGGTGGCAAAGTTTGTATGAGAAAAATATTTTTATTGCATATTTTTGCATGAAACTTTGAATTAATGCTTTTTAGTACAAATGATGAAACACGTATTTCAGGGTTTTTCAAAATTCACCCCCATTGGGGGTTAAAGAGGGTGGCTAAGTTTGTATGGGAAATTTAATTCTATTGAAATATTTTGCGTGACACTGAAATAATGCTCTGCAATACAGATTATGAGATACATATCTAAGCGTTTTAGTAGCTTATAAAAGTTCTTTTTTTATTGAATTGAATTTAAAATCGGTTGGGATGTCAGAGGTTTTGCGAGTAATCGCTTGCTTACCGTTACGTTCAACCAAAACTTTGCAGTATTATTCTTGGCACATACCGTTTTTTTGTTTTTTTGAACAGGTAGCATAAGTATAACCAGGTTTTATTAATGAAGCTCATAAATTATATTCAAATTGATATTTATCTAATAGTATCAAATTAATGCCTTGCTCACCTTGCTCATTTATATAACTCAAGCGTGACTATCACACAAAGACTATTCCAAGTGCTGGAGAGAAGGAACCCGCAGGTACTACAAATGAGGCAGAAACTCTCTGAATATTGAAATAAGAAGAAACTACGGAACAGACTGTGGCTCAAAGCGAACTCCGCAAGTATTCTTACCGCATTTCGTGTGAATAAGGTCCTACTAGATGTGGCGTAAAATAAACATCATAATCATCATTGACCTTGTGTGTCTGTGGCAGACGATTTAATCAGCGTCTGAGGCAAGACTTTTTGTAGATATATAAGCCGATGCGGGAGCGGCATGACTTTCCGCACACATTACAGGTGAAGGAGGTATTAGAGACTGGAACATGCATGTTTTAATGTAGTTTTTGCGTTTTGTTGGCGAGATCAGAAAACCAGACATTATCGTGAGTCCGCCTATTATATTATACGTTTTCGCCATTTGTCCCTATCCTCAGCAAGCTTCTCCCAGCTTTGATGGTCAATACCTAACGCAACCATATTTCATAAAACACAAATTTGACCCAAAGCAAAGAATGTGCGTGCATGCTACATGACGCAGAACAATATGCTTCATAATACATAGTTTGGTTATATTACATAATACATAATGGTAACCCATTTTAATGTACAATGTCCAAAATAGCAAGAGCATTAGCTAATCTAGCCTGTTAATTTGTGTCTCACAACTTTTTGCCACTGATGTACTACTTAAATTAGCTTTACTAAATGTAACCATAAGTCAGTTTTAAACTTAAGTGTCTTTATCCAATCAATCTTATTTCTTAAGCATGCTCTGTTTACCACATCTAGCAAATTTATATCTTGGTATCCATCTAAACTTTAGAGGGGAGTAGTTAAAATTTTTCTTTTTTCTTAAAAAACTGCTCAGAAAACTGAAAACCCTCTAATGGGGGCAGCCATTAACCATTCATCGATTCCTAATTTATCTTCTTTGTTAATTGCTCTTTCTTTCCAATCCAGATGAAGTGGAGTTTTGTTAGGAAATGAGAGTTTTTCCAGAGATTTTTCCGTTGTGTGTGTGTCTGATTGAGTTTTGACTGAAGTACCTACCTACCATTCGACGTAAAAATATGCTTGAAAGCGTCAAGAAAGGATAGCAGCGTTATCAGCTAGACTTTTTTTATTGTACTTGTAACATGATGTCTTTAAGAGTTAAAGGTAAAAAAATACAAACATTGTAAATAATCTCTATTTTATTATTATATTAAAACCGCCATTAAAACTAGCCATTTATAAAATAGCACTTTGTAAAAGAGTGATAAACCTTACAAGTAGGTGAGTTTAATTCTATAAAAATTATCGGTAATCAACTTTTACTTCAGGACCATGTCAGCACCTAATGATGATTTTTTACCCTTTGGTTTTATTTTGAAGCCGCGAAATCCTTCATATAAGTAAACTTTTTATTAGTTTTTACAAAAAACGAAAAATAATCTGCTTCCTGTCCTGTCTTTCTTCTGTCAGAATATTGTAAGACAAAATTTGACAGTGACATCCTTCGTAAAAATAAAAATATTTTTATTTTTCTCAATGATCCTGGCTCCGATTTTCATGTGATAATTCAATGGCAGGCTATGGCTATCCCTACCCCCCGGTTTACCCCCCCATGCAGCCGGATGGTGTCTTTCCAGACCATGGGGACGGTTTTGGGGACTACTATGCCGCGGGTCCTGCTAATGAAGACCCTTCCAAGAGGTAAAAAAAAAACTCTTTTATTGTTTTCGTATGGCAGTCGCTCTGTGTAAAACGGCAAATCCCCTAGGTTAGGTAGCCGACCCAACAGAAAACGGAATAAGGCATGGAGGATGACGATTGTTTTCGTAAAGGGCACTATAGAAAAAAGTTTCAAGTGTTTGGATTATCAACGGCATCCTATATTTGGTTCTACTAGGTTAAAAATTCCTCAAGAGGCTTCTCCAAAACCCTGCTCACACCTTGTTCCTTGTTGTTGTTGATATTTAATTTTCATTGACTTTATCACGCTATTCACTACTATTTTATTAGAGTGCCAGGCCAGGTGCTTTTCTTTAAGTACACATACCACATATCACGTCTTTATCCCTTTCATAAGGTATTCATCTCGTATTTCGACTTTGCGCAGCATTCAGAAGATATCTTTTTGCCAATTTCGTAATTGAAAACCTTCTGCATTTTGCGCAGGTCTCCATACCTACCTGAGGCCTGGCCTGCACCATACTATCAACAATGTGGAGAACCTTGGGGACCTATCATGTACCCTTACACCTACTGGAACTGGATGGCCATGAACTCACCTCCAGAATATAGTTTAAATAACCAAAGGTTCTGAAGATTTATTGATCAGCTTCTTACTATCAAGTATTTCCCGTCAAGGTTTAGTGTGACTCACAAACTTGAAAATGGACCATAATAAATAAAAAACTTAGCCTATGTAGGAATTGTACTAGTATCTCTATACGGGGTGTAAGGGACAGCGTCCCGAATACTGATGAATGCATATCATGAAACCGAACAACTTTCCACTAGAAACATATGTCAGGAAACGACAAAAATAAAGTTTTTCAGTTTCATGGTCTGCCTGCATCCTATCAGTATTCGGGACGCTGCCCCTTACACCCTGTTTACTACAGATTACTAATTTAATATCATCCTAAACCATTTTGATGCCAAGGAATCTCTTTCCAGACCAAGTACCTCAAAACACACTCCTGCTCGGAAACCGACCCAGCACTCCAGATCCCGTGACAGTGGCCAGAAAACATCGTCCAGGACTCGATCCAAGTCCCGCTCAAGATCCAGGTCACGGTCCAAGTCCAGGTCGAAGACGAGTTCAAGGTCAAGGAATGGCAGCCGCAGCCTGAGCCGCTCCAGTCGGCACATCGAGCTGACATACAAGCAGCCTACTTTGCTTGATGCTTTTCGGGTGATGTACCTCACAAGTAAGTTCTGGACTTCTTCTGAATTAGATTATCACAGAACATATTTCGTTAGGAAAGATAACCTTCTTGTATCCTACATTCTTTGCCATGTAAGTTCTGGAATTGCTAGACAATAAGTCCCATCAGATTATTTCGCAAAACAACGTGATGTATATTTTTTAAAATCTGATCCAGCTGTTTAGGAAAACGGTACGTCTACGTTTAGACTCCCGGGTAATCAACTAATTTACTTATTTTCCGGCTTCTTCATTTAGTCGTAGTCTAGTCTGGTACGCTGAAGTTTATGCAATATATGTAGTACAATTATTTAAATATATTTTTCCTTGCAGCTAGCAAGCACAAAAAGAGCACAACCAAGTACCTAACCACAAAGAAGAAGCAGGACCGCGTCCACGAGTTGTTGAAGAGTGACGGCCTCGGGTCGAAACGCTGGCTGTTCTATCCTCGTGTGCAATCACAGAGCGAGCCTTCCACTGGAGAAGTACCTGGCTCTAGAGATAATGTGGACCAACGTATCAAGGTAACATCGTATCTCTTCTATTGCAGTCTCTGTTGTTATCAGGCCTCCTCCGGGGTACTTCATTCCTCGACGCGAGAAGAAGAGTGCGTCTCTATTGAAGCGAGGCTGCGCGACCTAAGCTAAGCGCGGCATGAATTGACCAATCAGGAGCCTCAAAATTCCCGCCCCGCTTCAGTGGAGACACTAGGTTGGTCAATTCATGCCCCGCCCAGCTCAGCTTAGCGCAGTCCCGCTTCAGTGGAAGAATTTATCCACTACAAGCCACTCTCTTGACGTTATCGGTCCATTGACTGGAGGACTTTAACGTTTCAAGACCTTCCGCCGCATAAGGAATAACATCCATATATATCCGCATAAGATTTACTAGGGTCGTTTCTTGACTCGGTCCCATATGACAGAAAAAGAAGATCAATGCAATTAACTATACTAAGCTTACTGAAATACGATTGGTTCGTTCACAGGTCGATGGTGATTTCTTCAGAAAATACAAAAAGAGCAAGAAAGTGGACAACAACGCGCCTATCACGAAACTGAAGCGATGGGAGCTGGTTCTATACAAAAAGTTAGGGTTTGTACAAGCTGTTTAAATGTTTTGTTGGTATTTTATGTAGTATTCGGCTTTTAATAAATGTTTTAAGATTCAGAATGACTTCTTCGTGATATAAGCGACGAGGTAGTCAAGTATACAGGGTTTAAGAGACGGTTGATCAGACCATGAAACTGAACAACTTTTTCTATGTTGGGAAACGAAAAAAATTTTTTTCGGTTTCCATACAAAGTCAGTCACCTGATCGGGAATTTTGAGTCGAAATTTGAGGGAGGACGAAATTTTTTTTATGTTTACCAACATAGCCCCTATAGAAAAAGTTGTTCAGTTTCATGGTCTGGTCACGCCTGCAAAGTTTTCGTTACACCGTCTCTTACACCCTGTTTAGTGGTGGAACTGGCCACTTGGCGAGTCTAAATGACGATAAGTGAGCAAACACAGACAAATAGTATTTAGATGGCGATTGTTACAAACCATGTCAGAGGCTTGTTATAGTACTTCGTCGGCAGAAACTCTCACACCAAATTTGAGTTTATGGGGTCGTTAGATGACTTGGTGTCCTGCATGTAAAAGAAAAAATAATAGTAAGAGAGTAGTGGCTGAAGAAGAACGAGAATCGCAATAAAGGCGCCACCTGCTTGACAATCCAACGATGTCTTTTAGACAGCAAGACCTTTATTAACGAGACTGGCACAGGTTCGTAAGAATTGGCGAAATCGAGAAGAGTCCTATTTTCTTAAGCGGGTATCATATGCAGTGACCATGCCAATGGCAATATTTTGTATATTTTTTATTAGACAATGACAATGTGTTAATAAGTAAAGGTGAATAACTAAAAAAAATCGCAGCCTTCTTTTGTGCTTTCAGCAGTCCAACTTTCTTTTACTAGATCAACTTATATAGTTTAACTTGACCCCATAAATGGGTAGGTTGATAAGCTGGTAAAAGAAAAAGAAGCAATAAATTGGTACTTACATTAGCCGGCAATGAGCATCTAATGGCGTGCGAGGTTCGCAAACTTTTAAACGAGGGGCACGAGCAGTCTATCGTCTGGAAAATGGGCACCCTTCAGTCTTCAGCAAAAGGAAACCACGTAGGTTTCCAGGTATGAAAGCAACAAAATAAGTTCGATTGACTGCACCTAAGTAGAGGTTGCGCTTCACTACGAAGTAACAATAAGCTTTATTTAAAAAAAATGACGACCGATGTGGCGCAGTGGTAGGCTGCTTTTGACGCAGAAGGTTCCGGGTTTGATTCTCGGTGGGCGACTCACAAAGTTGATATTTATCACTTTGCGAATTTCTTCCCAGTCTGGTTAAGACATTGCGGGCTGAACCACCCGATTGTCCGTAAGGAAGATGGTTCCGTGTTTCGGATGGCACGTTAAGCCGTAGGTCTCGGTTGCTGTATATGATTACTTAGGCGGCGGTCGTTGCACAACCATGTGAGAAGCCTGCTACTTGCAGAAGGCGGTTGAAAGATTCTGACACTAGGGATCACTGGGTCGTTGGACGACTCGGTGTCCCACACGAAAAGAGATTTTAAAAAATAGGAAAGTCTTAAAAGTGTCGTAATATTACGGTCGCCGTCAGGGCCAAAGACGTCATTTGGGTGTATGTGTGTGTGTGTGTGTGTGTGTGTGTGTGTTTATTTCATAATAGTGTACTTATAATCTTCGACCAATATAAGTAGATATGGACATGCCTTGCGGTACGGCCCGTCCACACCTACTGATATTGGTCGAAGCTTATAATAGGTACCTAGTGTGATGAGCGCTTGCTCTCCACCAAGCCAACCGGTGTCGTTTTGATGGCCTCGGGGCCGGAAATATCGAGTTCTTTTACTTCTATAGCCACAAAAGTCCACTGCTGGACATGGGCCTCCCCCAGATTGGGGGGTTTGCCATACTCACCACGCTTGGCAGGCGGATTGGCAGGCGCAGTGCAAGAGATTGTCACTACATAGTATAAAGCAAAGTCACTTCGCGCGCGTCTGTATGTATGTATGTATGTGTGCTTATATCTTTGAAACTACCCAACGGATCTTGATGAGGTTTTTTTCAAAAGATAGAGTCATTCAAGAGGAAGGTTTTTATGTACAATAACATGCTTAATATATTAGAGAACTACTTATAATTTTAGGATTTCTGATGTGAAGTCGTAAATAAACACAGTTTTTTGGGCTTACATTGCAAACGCTGGCTGAAATCTAGGAGATAGATCAAAATAATGTTCTGTATTGTATATCTTAAAGAGGTCTACAAAAAAGTCCGTGATGGTATATGTGTACCTCTTAGGGATAACCCACAATAACCACTTTTTACACTTTACTTTCCACAAGAAATAATGGCTTATTTACGAAGCGGTTTTAAGCAATACAGCATTAATCCTTATCTAATTAAGTAACTTAAACAAATTTTGCATTTATTATAGAACAATAAAGCCCTTTACGGCATATCATTTAGATGAATATTTTCGAAGATATTACAGATTTAAAATATAGGGACAGCGCCTTTGCCTCCGGGCTTATTTACGAAGCGATTTTAAGCAATACAGCATTAATCCTTATCGAATTAAGTAACTTAAACCAATTTTGCATTTAATATAGAACAATAAAGCCCTTTACAGCATGTCATTTAGATGAATATTTTCGAAGATATTACAGATTTAAAATATAGGCGCCAGCGTCTTTGCGGCCGTAGGTAGGTACCGGTCGGCTGGCGCGCGGCGGCGCGGCGCGTGCCTGTCTATAAATAGCGCGTCAAAGCGCGCGCCGCTCTCGACCGAGTCGGTGACTGGTTCTGCCCAGCCACACTCGGTCCTAACTTGACTTTTTCGGGCCGTGGTCTGATGTCTCCCACACCAGCCACGGCCAACAAACCTCATGACCCGCCCGTCTTAACGGGCGGCGGAAGACATTACGCCCAGGAGGCTCAGCCTCGATGGCGTCTCCCCGACGGCCTCACGGCCGTCGAGAAGAAAACCTGACTGACTGCGCCGCTCTCAGTACGATTTTGTGATTTGCAGCGTTCGTATGCGATTATCGGTGCTCTCTAGCGAGTAAAATAACATATTTAACTGGAAAATTGATGCGTGACTGCTCATTAATAGTTTGGGACGAAGCTACCATGTCAAACAAGGCGTCTGTGGAAGCACTGGATAGGACAATGCGAGATTTACGCAGCTATAATTCACCTATGGGTGGATGTACAATTCTGTTCTCAGGAGACTTTCGTCAAATCCTACCAGTTGTGACTCGGGGAACGCGTGCGGACGAAGTAAATGCTTCCCTAAAGAGATCCCACCTTTGGCCACACGTCTAGTAGATAATATTAACAGGAATCAATGCTGCCCATTCTCTGGTTACATCCCTTAGTCGCCACTTACGACACCTTCGGGCAGAAATGGTTGGTACTAATTGTTGTAAAAATACACATTTAGATGTAATCATAATGATATTATCCTGCTCTCCTGACAACCATAACGAGATTTTGATAAGAAAAAGAAAAAATTGGTTGTTCACTAAAATTACTCCTATTTTGCCCAGCTGCACCTTAGTACAAATATTATCTTTCGTTTACTCGTATGTCGGCTATGGAGGCTATCAATAAGAGAATTATGTAAACTGCTATCATAGAATGCAGTCGCTTGCGCACTCCACACGGTCATAAAGCTGTCTATTGGACGGTGGATTCTTTCAAGTACAGTCCGCAAAAAAGAAATAAAATATAATAACTTTCTTAAAAATTACAAAAAAGCTTTTCATCTTCAACTTTAACATACATATACTATACCCACAGCTACTGGCAAGCGGATTGGCGAGCGCAACGCAAGGTGTTGTATTAACAAAGATCAGTGGTGCCCATGAATTGGATACAATCACTTTTTATGACACATACGGATGAAAGTGTAATGATGAAAAGCCGGCACTATAGAGCACAAAGGCTTTTACTAGTACCTACATAGTGTAATGTTGGATTAGAATACCTACTAATATTGTTGGTTGATGTTGTTGCATCTTCTCATGTGTCGTTTCTGAACTCTTTATATCTGCGGAGTTGTCTGCCATATGATGCCGGCTTAGAATAGCATCACCCCACATGTCACTATAGTGATACACATGTTTTCTGAAACAACCTTGGAAAACAATCCTCAAAAATGTCAGACGTGGCGATAGCGGCCATATTCTTACGGCCGTTGACGTTTTGCCGAGCCCGCAAGGTAAAAAGGCGTGATATATGTATGTCTGCCATGCTTTGGCATGCATGCTTGCTCAGAATAAAATATACACTTCGCCACTCTCTCCTCCGACATCCGAGATACATGACCCCACCATTGCAGCTGACGACGCATTAGATAGGCCTCAATGCCACCAACATTAATATTAACATTCTTACCAATGAGGGTCGATAAAAGATGACTAAGGGATAGGCAGAAGCACGTTGACGAGGGAAAAACTCATAGCTCACAATTTTTTTCATTTCAAATTATTGCTAATACAATGTACCTACCTACAATATTCTCGTCTTTATAATGCAGATTTTTAAATAAAATTGGTAGGATTTTTTGCCGACGGTTCATACCAGGCTTCAAAGCCAACACTGCCAATTTATTTTTGCATTATACAAGCAAGATCGCCGAATAACATCAAGAAAGTATTATTTATCACATTCAGTGTCATTGGCATTCTATTCAGCAAGATTTTTTCTAGTAGATAGTTGCAAAACCTCAAATAGGTACTAAATACGAAAATTACTGTGACTCTCAAGGTTTTTTAGATCAGATTAAGGTGGACGCGGGCTCTACGCGGGTTGTACATACACGTATTACAAAGTCACTGGTCATCCTCCACGTTATCCTCGCTTGCGACCCGTGTCCATAATTAAAAGTACGTCTAGAATCAGCGTAAGTACCTACGTTTCAGAGGACATCAGTAGAATAATAGATTTTCCCATTTCATGTTTTGTTATCACTGTTATGAGCGCAGTGGCCATGTACTAATTGTGTTAATACTTACGTAAATTTCCCGACTAACAAAATAAATTTTGAATGCAGATAAAATTTGAATTCGATTTGGGCAAGGTAAGCCTTCGAGTTGCAGAGATCTGATGGCAGTCGTTCTGTGTAAAAATTTGGTTCCACGTCAAGTTTCCTAGGTTAGGTAGCCGACCCCGATAGAAAAACGAGATAAGGTTAACAATAATGATGATGATGATGTTGATGATGATGACGATGATGATGATGTTGTTACCACTATAGGCGCCATTTAAGACTCTGAAAACGGGACCATACGACGTTGTGCAGTATTACAACAGTAATTGCATAAAATAAATACTTGGTTTCATTTTACGATACATATGTTTAATCTTGAATTTTATTCAATGACAACAGTACCACCGCAGGGGTTCACTATACCACACAAGTTTCCATTTCTTTTCATCCTTAAGTAGCCATTTTCACCGAATCCTTCGCTCCAAGAATTCTTCACAATCCAGTAGGGTACCCCGTTTTCTAAAAAAATACAATTGTTACGTAAATAAAGTAGAAATATACAGGTTCAAGTTACTTTTTGGAGCCGACTAAAAAATCACCCCGTTTTACCCGTGGGTATCTTATATCGATAAGACAGAGTCTATAAGATGGCAAGGATTTATAGCTATTAGTTCTCGTAACAAATCGCTGTGGTTGTTACAGACACTTCAAAAAAGGTTTAGTTAAGTACAACGGGTTGTTTTCGATTGCTGGGCAATTTACCGAAACAAAACGTTACACAATCTGTCATTATATATATGTATATTATTAGTTGAAACTACTTGAAAGTCCAGTTGTCCTGATGTACGAACTTTAATTACCTGTTCCGTATCCAACAAGTAACATGGCATGGTCTGGATCACCTGCTGGGCAATTTGATAAAATTCCTTCTTCGTAATCAGCAAAACCACCTGCGTTTAACGCTGTAGAACGATAACATATTCAATACCTTAACATATCTTAAAATATCCCTAAATATCTACAAATGTCAACAAAATATGAGCCGTATATATAGTATGGTTCATTTTGACTGAGTTGTAGAGGTTATGAAAGGTTTAGTGGACTTAGGGCATGTTGACTGAGGGGCTTGGCTCTATTTGAGATCCGATGTCTTTCTATCGTGCAAGCAAATACTAGGTGGGGTTTTGGATGAAATAAATTGCTTAGTCAAGTCAGACATTCAAGTCAGGCTGTTTTTGTTATGAACAATACTTACCTATACCAACAGGACCATTGGTGGCAAGATAAACACGTAGTTGCTCTTCATCTTTGAGATCATATATAATGCAATCCTTAACTTTAGCCACAACCTTGTTTTTGTCAAATTTACAATTTCCTTCCTTTCCTTTGTATGGATAATCTTTAAGTGTCATCATTCCTCCACTTGTGACAAGCCCTCTAAGATTGTAACATTTAAAATATTTATTATTATGAAAGCTTCAAATGTCATATCCTACTGCTCGCTCTCTCCTTCCAGACTTCCCAGTCCACTGATGTTAAGTTATGTTAAAATCTTCTATTATACCCGCAAGGTACAGCTCCCAGAATTGTGATAGGGTGCATCAGCCCATGAAACTGAACAATTTTCGTCTAGGAACATAATGTCAGAAAACGACAACCTCCCATACAAATCTAAATCAGCAAAAGTTGTTCATTTTGATGGTCTGCATGCACCCTATAAGAATTCAGAAGACTGTCATTGACACCCTGTAGTAAGAGACCAACATATTTTACAGTATTATGAGCATTTAGCCATTGCCAAGTTAGGTAGTCCGTCCATCTAGGGGTATGGTGGGTCCGCAATGAAGTGGTCTGCCTACTACAAGATTTTTGCAGTTGTGGTTATATAATTTTGGTGTACCATCCGTTCTTCCATCTAGCCGAATCTTGCCCACTCTACAACCTCATGTAACGCAGTGTTCTTTTGAAAACTTTTATATTTACATTATTCAAGAATTTCGGCATCACCAACTTCGAATGTAGCGAGGCTAACATTATGATTTACATGGTCCCTACAGTGATATCAGTGAAAAAAATACATTATTCTTACCCAAAACTGTAATTAAAAGTACCACCGTGACATCCATGATTATTTTTATCGCAATCTAAAAGCTGTTGTTCGCTGAAGTCCACTAGTTTCCCATACTTTTTCGCGTACATGCTTTCAACGTTACCTTAAAAAGATAAAAGTTATTGCATAACGGATTTTTTCTATATTTGCCAATGGAAAAAAACGATGACACGTCATCAATATTTTGTGGGACGTTCCGATAGCAAACGAAAGTCGTTTTTCGCAAGAGTACCTACCATGTATGTATCATTCGAAAGAAAGTCCAATCACAAACGCGTGTACGTATTAATTATATAAACTAAACCGTTAGTAAGCTTTCTGAACGAGTATCATGTTCTATTCTAACATTGAAAAAGACAAACAACTTACCGGTAGTTCCGAAAGTCCAGCAATCTCCACATAGTTGTGATTTTACACTAGTTACTATATTTTCTTTCCTCCAATCAAGATTTTCTGGAATTGGCCCTACATCTTCGTCTACATTTGATTTAATTTGACAATGATGCACATCATCAGATACACCGAAATAAGGATTCGAAAGAAGTGTGCACTCAACAGTTGGTCCAATATAGGCCCTCCGTTCTTCATCAGTCAAATCAGCAAAATGATTAATACCTAAGAAAAAATATTAAATATCCGTGATAAATAGATAGCTTTTCTACAGAAAACTCCTAAAGTGACAAATAATATTCGAAGGTCCTATATTCTACCTACCATAAATAAACATCTCGCTAAAATTAGAAAAGGCAGAGCTTCATGATGCATTTAAACGCGATACTCTATTTAGACTTCGTAAATTAAACACTTTAAATCTATATTTTACTGCTCCTTTTGCAGTGTCGTTATGTTTCGAGAACAGAATTCTTCTGTGTCAGAACAGTTTCGTCATCTTCTTGTTCTTTGCTTTGTTTCTTTTCGATACGGCCAATGTTTTAATTTTTTCACCTATATTATTGCCGTTGTCTCTGTCCCGCTGTATTCCATTAATTTATTTAATATCTGTCTGCATGTGAAATATTTTCTAGCTTCCGCCTGATTGTTTGTTAAATTTTTTCTTAAACATTTTGTAGGAATTTCGTTTTAGTTTTTTTTCATTACTGTTTTATATGAAATCAATAGAACGAAAAAAATATTTCTTACCAAATTGTGCAAGTTCATCGGGGTTTGAGTTTTTTTCGTTAATCTTTATAAGGTTCTTTTTGAAAATTTCCAGTCTCATTTGCTTCTCGCCGTCGTCGGTATATTGTCGATCGTATTTTCGTATGAAATCTTCAAAATGCTTTTCAGCTTCATAGAGCTCGTAGTGAGGTTTACCTATAACAGCGCCTAGACAGAAAAAAATAATGCTTAATCTCAACATAGCTATATTGGTTGTGGACAAACTTGTATAACCCAGTAATTATATAGTAAACAAAAATATGTGACATGACTAGATAATAAATAGTAATAAATCATCATGTCGTATGGCATTTCTCTGCGCAGGATCCTATATATCAATTTTTATAGTAATAAATATACATGCTATTTATTTAAATATACATGCTAGATATTTTGCTACCTTCGCAGCAAGCAGACGTGTCTTTGAAATAATTGTATAAAATTGTGCATACAAATACTTGCCCTAGTTTTTAGTGAGCTGTGTAGTCACGTTCGACTATGATTTACATTGACGTTGTTTAATGTGGTTTTAGTTTAGTGTTTACTGAATGGGAAACTAGACATAAGGAAAAATGTCAGCGACTGGACAAGATAGTCCTTTTGGAAATCGCAGCAACCGTACGGCTCGAACTCCGCCGCCTACACCGCCTCGGCAGCCGCTAGATCCCCCAAAAGTGGTAAGCACTGATCAAATACATCATTGGTTGAATGCTACCGAAAATTTGATCAAGGAAATTACTACTATAACGGGAGAAAGCAAACTGAACACGGAGCAGAAGCTTAGAATTCAAAATCTCTGCCGTCAAATCTCAAACAATTCAGCCCAAGTTGCAGTGGCATATCAATCTGCTAAGCAATATGCTTTAATCAACTACCAAAACAATCAGGCCACTGTAGAAAATGCAGAAATAATTGTGGAAATCCAAAAATTAAAGGAATGTATCAAAGAGACTGCCCAGACCCAACCACAAACAAGTAAGACCTTCGCCGATGCCATCAAAACAGGTACTAAAAGTGTAGTTCGCCCTTCAAATATAAGCTCTGTTGCAATCTATCCAAATGATAAACTGAAGACCAGCGAGGAGACAAAAACTTTAGTCCAGAAGATCATCAAACCAGACGAGATGAAATTACACGTCAGAGGATTACGCAGGGTGAAAAATGGTGGCGTTATTATCAGCACAGACTCAAAAGAAGACATCGAGAAGCTAAAACGGTCAGTACAATTAAATTCCTGTGATGTCACTATCGACGAGCCCCACAAACGCAAGCCCAGAATCATAGTTATTGGATTACCATCGACAATGCCTGAAAAAGACGTCTATAAATGCATTTATGAGCAGAATCTAGCTGACAAACTCCAAGATTGGTCATGGGAAAAATTCCTGTCCTCAATTAAACTGAGTCATAAATCGGGCAAAAAAGACGCTGAAACCTGCAACTACATCATAGAAGTACCAG
The DNA here is from genome assembly GCA_029255805.1 of Keiferia lycopersicella. Lineage (NCBI taxonomy): Eukaryota > Metazoa > Arthropoda > Insecta > Lepidoptera > Gelechiidae > Keiferia > Keiferia lycopersicella. The sequence continues at coordinate 19,312,670 of JARACZ010000003.1, forward strand.
CAATCATACGAAAAGCCCTCATTAATCAGAACAGAGTTTTTGTTAACTGGTCGGCCTGCCCTGTACGTGACTTTACCATAGTCACGAGGTGTTTCAAATGTCAGCAATATGGTCATGCTGCTAAAACCTGCAGAAATCCAGCAGAAACATGTGCTCATTGTGGTGATGTCGGTCACTCGGCCAAGGACTGCGTGAAAAAAGCGGAAACTCCAAAATGTGCAACCTGCCGACTATTTAAAAAGCCGAGTAATCACAATACAGGTGATGATGAATGCCCCGCTAAAAAAATTGCCGTGCAAAGGTACATTAATTCCATTGACTATGAAGGCGCCTAAGAGCGCCGTCTTTTAGTAAGTAGTCTAGATCTATATTTTTAATAACCAGTTTTAGTTTCATTTATTCAATTAGTCATCATGACTAATATTTTAATGGATGACCTAGATGATTTCTCTGTTTACGAATCCAAATCCTGTGAAGTTGAAAACTGCAAACAATATTTTTCACGTTACCAAAATGCGCTGACAATACTAACACAAAATATTCGCAGTATTTATAAAAATATTGACAATTTCAGTACACTCCAACAGCGGTTAAATTTCAACTGTGACTTAATTATTTTAACGGAATGCTGGCTGACGAACCGTAGTAATCTTAACCTGCCTTCTATGGATGGCTACAGTTCATTTCATAGTAAATATAATTACTACCAAAATGATGGAGTAGTGTTATATGCTAAAAGCAGCTTAGACATACTTGTTGAGGAGCCTTTTTTAGCAGAATGTAACCGACTTTTGATAAAGATTGGCATGGATACGGCAATTATTGCGATATATAGATCTCCTTCTACGGTGAAAATTGACGACTTTTTGAAATCGTTAGATACACTTCTTATAAGTTTAGCTCAGTTTAGAAATATAATTCTAATTGGCGATATCAATATAAATATTGGCACAGTAGGAAGCGATAATGTTCCTGGTCAGGAATATCTCAATCTATGTTTATCTCACGGGCTTCTTCCTGCGCACACTCTTCCAACGTTTAAGACTGGTTCCTGTTTAGATCACGTCATGCTTAAAACGTGCCTACCATCACTTACGCTGGTTGCTAACTCATCTATAACCGATCATAATGCTGTTTTACTAACACTTAGTCTGAAGAAAATGAGGTCACGGCAAACTCGATTTGTCAATAAATTGAATATAAAGAAACTTGAAGAATATTTGTGCACGACTGACTTTAGTCGAGTCTACAATTTTGCTGATGCTAACACTGCATTATTGCACTTAATAAAAACTGTGCAACAAGGTATATTAGATAATACTATGACTGTGAAAATAAGTAGGAAATTATTTAATATTAAGCCATGGATCACTCCGGGACTGATTCGTTGTATGAAAAACAGGGATAAACTGCATAATAAGGCTAAAAAGAACTCTGAAAATGTAATTCTTCAAGTCACCTATAAAAGATACCGCAATTTTTGTAACGACTTATTAAAAAAAGTAAAAAGCAGTTATGATAGGAGTGAACTTGCTAAGGCTGGCAAGAATAATAGGGAAGTCTGGAAGCATGTTAAGAACTTAACTTACACGTCAAAACAACAAGAAACTTCATCAAAATTATTAAATTCGCATCGATCCGAAACAGAATCTGTTAATTATGCCAACGACTTCTTTGTTAATGTTGGCAAAAAACTGGCCGAAAATCTTCAGAGCACCACCACTCACCTCCCATATACTAACACACAAACGTTGTCAAAGTCCTTTGTATTGCTAGACACGGATGAACAAGAGGTTGATAGAATTATAACAGGATTGAAAGAGGATTGTGCAGTAGGTTGGGATAATATCTCTACCAAAATATTGAAAAAATTTAAACACTTATTGGTCCAACCACTAACACACATCTTTCAAAAATGTCTAGCTGATGGTCTTTTTCCTGATTGTCTAAAAAAAGCAGTCGTAGTACCCATTCACAAATCAGGTCCTAAAAATCTTGTTACTAATTACAGGCCTATATCCCTATTGACATCAATATCTAAAGTTTTGGAGAAAATTATAAATACTAGACTTACACAATATTTAGAAAAGAATTCTATTCTATCGGCTATGCAATTTGGATTTAGAGCCAAACTTTCAACCTCTGATGCAGTCCATCAACTAACCGATCATATTACGAGGGAACTTGATACAGGGAATAAAACTATAGGTATATTTCTTGATCTTGCTAAAGCTTTTGACACTGTTTCCACCCCAATCCTCTTACGTAAGCTTGAAAATATAGGTATAAGAGGTACGCAACTAAAACTATTCGAAAGTTATTTATCTAACAGGTGCCAATGCGTCAAAATAGGTAATGTTATAAGCTCTTTTCGATCAAATACATCCTTTGGGGTCCCACAGGGTAGTATTTTAGGTCCAACCCTATTTTTGATTTATATTAATGAACTTTGTAGCCTTGAATTGGACTGCGGCAGGATTATTTCTTATGCTGATGATACAGCCCTAATCTTTTCTGCCAAAACTGAAAAACAGGTTTTCGAATATGCACAGCGTGGATTTAATATCGTAAGCAATTGGCTGCGATACCATCAACTCACCCTGAATGCCGATAAAACAAGTTATGTAAAGTTTTCAAAGAGGAGCTATCCTTCAGCAAATCCCATTCCCAGTATTTATGCTCATCACTGTCATTCCCCAATGGACACTATTTGTGACTGTCCTGTGATTTCAGCCGCACACCAAATTAAATATTTAGGCATCATCATAGATGACTTGCTTTCATTTAGACCACATATTGAAGCCTTAAGCAGTAGAATCCGTAAGTTGATTTTTGTTTTCAAAAAATTACGTTCATTCGCGGACTCTAAGCTGATTACACAAATATACCTTGCGCTTTGTCAATCACTTCTTACATATTGTATTTCATCATGGGGGGGTTCATGTAAAACTGTCCTTCTGACACTTGAAAGAGCACAAAGAGCAGTTCTGAAGGTATCAAGTTTTCGTCCATTTTTGTACCCTACTAACCTATTGTATAAGTCCTGCAAAGTGCTAACAATTCGACAATTATTTATTTTGAGCACTGTACTAAAACAACACGCGGCTCTATCATATAGCACGGATGTAACTAACAAAAGACGAAAAGATATTGTCTGCACACATAAAACACAAACAAACTTCGCTTTCTCATCGAGATTTTTTGTGTTTTTGGGACCCCGGCTCTACAATCGACTAAATGCAACTTTGTCGATATACCCTTTATGTTACAATGAATGTAAAAGGGTACTGCAAGGAGCTTTGCAGTTGTTGTCCTATGAGGAAACAGAGGAATTATTAACGGTTCTCATCTAATATATTTTAGATGTATAACGATAGTTGTGTAATATTAATTATAAAAGTGAACTCTTAGTTAATAATTTTGTAATTTGTTTGCATAGATAATGAAAATGTAAATATTAATAATTTAATCATGCGAATATTTTATATAGTTTATAAAAATAGATGTATAATGTAACAATTAATCATGACCTTGTTTGCCTGAGATACAGGGTAATCCTAGTTCAGGCTAAATTGTAATATGTAAGTACTGTTATGTAATTAAACTTTATATGTAAATACTAGCATTAAGCATATTAATAAAATTATTCTTATTCTTATTCTTATATTCTTATTCTATACATACTCAACTTAATTACTTTTGGATGGTTTGAAACGAATTCCAAGTGACATTTTATGGGAAATTCATATTGGGTCCTTCGTCAACATGGTGTCCTGTACAATAAAATACCTTTTTTTAAACCCTTGATGAACAAACCGGATGTTATAAGTGTCACTCGTAAGTATGTATATCTGTGCCTGTCTCGCGGAACGTAGCTCCTAATTCTCCTAAATCATTCTGTTGCCTAGACCAACGTTGTAGAAGAAGTAGGGATAAAGTTGAGAAGAGCTTGGCCAATTACATCTTTCTTGAAAAATGCGATAATTTTTTTGGCAATACAAAGTGCATAATATTAAAATGAAAGATATTAGTGTATCCTACAAGTAGGTATATCAATTTGCTTGTCATATTTTTCCTTAAAGTGATATAAGTTATTATACAACTCTTGTAAATTCTTGACTTTCTGAAAGTATTCGTTGTGAATCTACTTGGAAATAAACGATTGAAATTTGAATTTGAATTCAACCCTATTTTATACATCTTTTAATACATGAACGAGAATAATATATTCTTATTGTTTAATTATATTATACCAAGTCGACTAAGGCAGAAGAACTTTGACGAGGAAAAACTCATAGCTTAGGTAACAATTGTTTCCACTCGAAGTTATTGCTAATACTGTAAACCTTATTCTTGTCTTTATTATGCAGATTTGTAAATTAAATTGGTAGGAGTTTTTTGCTGACAGTTCATAATAGGCTTCAGCTAACACTGCTAATTTATTTTTGCATTATACAAGCGAGATCGCTGAATAACATCAAGACAGGATTATTTACCACATTCAGTGTCGCTGGTATTCTACTCAGCAAGATTTTTTTAGAAGATCGCTGAAAAACCTGCGAAAATCAGTGTCTGTCAAGGTTGTTTAGACAACCTACAATAAGAATAAGAATAATAACTTTATTTGCCAGAATACAGTAATGAATTAAAGATGTTACGGTATACATAATGTCCGTGTACTCTACCTGCATGCAGTAGGTACGAAAATTTTAAATTATAAATTAAAATATGTAATGTCAAAATATAAGAATCTATCATAGTGTCAATCCAGCTTTAATTCTAAGTACTCTTTTACTCTATAAAAACACATCTATTAACCAGTTCGTCACTTTTTTTTTGAACAAATTGTAATTTAATATTTTTAATTTGTCAGGAAGCTTATTAACTATAGTGATTGACATATTATATACATTAATTTTGTACATATACGCGTGGCTAGGAGGCTGATAAAGCTTATATGTATACATAGATCTAACTTGCTTTGTTTTAACTTCTGTGAGGTTTTTGAAATATTCCTGGTGTAGTTTAGCAAAACAGCATATGTCTCGAATGTACAAACAAGGAAGGGATAGAATTCTAAGTTTCATAAATGAGGGTTTGGAACTTTCCAAGTATCCGGCCCTACAGATAGCACGCACGCATTTTTTATATATAAACGCCTTATATATTTCTACAGAATTTTCCCATAGAATGAGTCCATAGCTTAATGCAGATACTACATAGCCATGGTAAACCGTCAAAGCTGCCTCTATTGAGACATTTTTGACGAAGGCGTTTTAGTGCAAAAAAGAATCTATCTATTTTGCTACAATCCCAGTCTACATGAGCTTTCCAATTCCAATTTGTGTCAAATATTATTCCAAAAAATTTATAAATGTCAGTTTCTTGAATGTTATTTTTATAATATTGAACTTGTAATTTAACTTTATTAGAATTGTATCATTTGAATTGCATAAATTTGGTTTTGTTGACGTTAATTTTAAAATTAAAATTATCGAGCCAACATGTTATTTCTGCAAGAAATTTATTTATATTTGCTTCGTAGAATGTTTTATCATTGCATTTAAAGATAAGCGTAGTATCGTCAGCAAATAAAAGTTTTTTTTGGAGTTGGTAATGGAATATCGTTGATATTTATTACAAATAATAGAGGCCCCAGAGTGCTTCCTTGAGGAACTCTATTTCTGTTTATTGAATATTCGGATCTATACTTTTATTTAACTGCTGATTTATTTATTTTCAATTTTAAATATTTCTGTGCATTGTTTTCTTTCTGATAAATAACTTTTTATCATAGGCTCTACCTCTCACTTCGTAATTTTCTTACTTCGCTAGCAAGATTTTATGACAAACAAAGTCGAAAACTTTACTCATATCCAAAAATACTGCTGACTTCGGTGTTTTTTTCATTTATGTTCTCTAAAATTAATTTAATTATGATGTTATGTTGATGTTACATGCGCCATCAAAGTCCCTGAAAACGGGTTCATAAGATGATATGCAGTATTACTACAGTAACAGCATAAAAAAATACTTGGTTTCATATCACGACACTTTTATTATTGAATTTTATTCAATGACAACAGTACCACCGCAGGGGTTCACTATACCACACAAGTTTCCATTTCTTTTCATCCTTAAGTAGCCATTTTCACCGAATCCTTCGCTCCAAGAATTCTTCACAATCCAGTAGGGTACCCCGTTTTCTAAAAAAAATACAATTTTACGTAAAATGCATTGAAAAACTCAAAAAGTCAGATACACTACAGTAGAAATTTACAGGTTCAAGTTTCCTTTTGATGCCGACTAAAACATCACCCCCTTCTACCCGTGGGTATCTTAAAAGGCGACTAAGGGATGAATCATGAAACTCGCAATCACAAAAAGAATCTTTCCTTTCTCTGCCAAGCGTGTTAATACGACCAATAAAAGATAATACAGAATCTATAACATAGCAAGGCACTATCGCTATTAGTCCTAGTAGCAAACCGCTGTGGCTGTTGCAGACACTTCAAAAAAGGTTTAGTTAAGTACAACGGGTTGATTTCGATTGCTGGGCAATTTACCGAAACAAAACGTTACACAATCTGTCATTATTAGTTTAAACTTCCTGACAGTACAGTTGTCCTGATGTACGAACTTTAATTACCTGTTCCGTATCCGACAAGTAACATGGCATGGTCTGGATCACCTGATGGGCAATTTGATAAAATTCCTTTTTTGTAATAACCAAATCCCTCTGCTTTTAACGCTGTAAAACAATAACATATTCAATTTATAACAAATTACCTTAATATATCCGTTGTCTGGGGTCTACGCGTTAAATGAGCCGTATAGTTTGTTATATTTTGACTGAGATGTAGATTTTGTGAAAGGTTTAGTGGACTTAGGGATTTAGATTGAAGGGCTTGGCTCTATTTCAGATCCGATGTCTTTCTCTCGTGAAATCAAATATTTGATAGGATTTTGGATGAAAGAATTTGCTTAATTTATTCAGACATTCTTGTCGTTAGCTTTCTATTTTTGTGCTTAGATGGCACTAGCAGTTTTTGTTATGAACATTACTTACCTATACCAACAGGACCATTGGTGGCAAGATAGACACGTAGTTGCTCTTCATCTTTGAGATCATATATAATGCAATCCTTAACTTTAGCCACAACCTTGTTTTTGTCAAATTTACAATTTCTTTCCTTTCCTTCGTATGGATAATCTTTAAGTGTCATCATTCCTCCGCTTGTGACAAGCCCTCTAAGATTGCAAAATTTAAGATATTTAGTATTATGAAAACTTCAAATTTCCTGTCCTACTGCTGGCTCTCTCCTTCCAGACTTCCCATTCCGCTGATGTTATGTTATGTTAAAATCTTCGTTTATACCCGGGGTAAGGGACAGCTCTTTGAATTCTGATAGGGTGCATCAGCCCATGAAACTGAGCAATTTTCGCCTAGGAACATATGTCAGGAAACGACAAAAAATTTCAATCTCATACAAATCTCAATCAGCAAAAGTCGTTCATTTTTATGGTCTGCATGCACCCTATCAGTATTCAGAAGACTATCATCAACACCCTGTAGTAAGAGACCAACATATTTTACAGAACTATAAGCCTGCATTTAGCCACTGTCAAGTCAGATAGTCCGTCCATCTAGCAAGCGGCCTGCATACTACAAGATATTTGCAGTTGTGGTTCGTCACTCCGATATAATTTAGGTGTACCATCCGTTATTCCGTCTAGCCAAATATCTTGCCAACCCTACAACCTCATGTACGGGGTGTTCTTTTGAAAACTTTTCATAATTACATTATTTAATAAGCATTTCGGCATCATCAACTTCGAACTCAGCGAGGCTAACCATTTCTAATATTCATCATTGTGTACATTGTTTTGTTTTTTTTTTCAGGTTATTGTAAACAGGATCGACATAACTTGATGGATAAAAATCCCTTAATACAATAAAGATTAAAAAAATACATTATTCTTACCCAAAACTGTAATTGTAAGTACCACCTTGACATCCATGATTGTTTTTATCGCAATCTAATAGCTGTTGTTCGCTGAAGTCCACTAGTTTCCCGTACTTTTTCGCATACATGCTTTCAACGTTACCTTAAAAAAGGTAAAGATACAATGCATAACAGATTTTTTCTATTATCGCTAATAGAAAAAAACTATGACACCTCATCAATATTTTGTGAGATGTTCCGATAGCAAACGTAAATCGATGTTTACGTTTAATATTAGCTGAAAATATTTTAACTAATTTAACATATATATATATAACCGTCGTTATATATAACCGTCGTTAGTAAGCTTTTTTTCTAACCGCGTGTATCATGTTCTATTTCAACATTGAAAATCTTAAACTTACCGGTTGTTCCGAAAGTCCAACAATCTCCACATTGTTGTCTTTTTACACTTGTTACTATATTTTCTTTCCTCCAATCAAGATTTTCCGGAATTTGCCCTACATCGTCGTCTATATTTGATTTAATTTGACAATGATGCACATCATCAGATACACCGAAATAAGGATTCGAAAGAAGTGTGCACTCAACAGTTGGTCCAATATAGGCCCTCCGTTCTTCATCAGTCAAATCAGCAAAGTGGTTAATACCTAAGAAAAAATATTAAATATCCCTGATAAATAGTTTTTCTCCAGAAAACTCGTATAGTGAAAAATAATATTCGAAGTTCCTATATTCTACCTACCATAAATAAACATCTCGCTAAAATTAGACCTAGCAGAGCTTCATGATGCATAAAAACGCGATACTTAACTCTATTTAGACTGCCTGAAGTAAACACTTTAAATCTATATTTTACACCTCTCTTTGCAGTGTCGTTATGTTTCGAGAACAGAATTCTTCTGTGTCAGAACAGCTTTGTCATGTTCTTTCTTGTTCTTTGCTTTGCTTCTTTTCGATACGGCCAACCTTGTAATTTTCCCACCAATATTATTGCCGTTTTCTCTATCCCGCTGTACTCCATTATATTTTTTAATATCTGTCTGCATGTGAAATATTTTCTAGCTTCTGCCTGATTGTTTGTTAAATTCTTTTTTAAAAATTTTGTAGGAATTTCGTTTTTTTTCTTTTTCATTACTGTTTTCTATGCAATCAATAGAAGAAAAAAATCTTTCTTACCAAATTCTGCAAGTTCATCGGGGTTTGAGTTTTTTTCGTTAATTTTTATAAGGTTCTTTTTGAAAATTTCCAGTCTCATTTGCTTCTCGCCTTCGTCGGCATATTGTCGATCGTATTCCCGTATGAAATCTTCAAAATGCTTTTCAGCTTCATAGAGCTGGTAGTGAGGTTTACCTACAACAGCGCCTATACAGAAAAAAATAATGCTTACTCTCAACATAGCTGTTGGTTGTGGACAAACTTGTATAAACCGAGTATTTATATAGTTGTTCGAATAGATAATTAATTACTACTCGTAACAAAAATGTGTGACATGGCAAGGTAATAGTTATAAATTAACATACTGAACATAATTACTTTTGGATAGTTTGAAACGAATTCCAAGTGACATTTTATGGATAATTCATAATGGTTCCTTTGTCAACATGGTGTCCTGTACAACAAAACCCCTTTTTTTAACCCTGACGAACAAACCGGATGTTATAAGTTTCACGCGCAAATATCTGTCTGTGCCTGTCTCGTGGAAAGTAGCTCCTAAACGAAAGAACCCATTTTAATGCGTTTTTTTATCTGAAAGCTAATATGATCAAAGTAGTTCTTAGGTACGTTTCATTATGATCTGTCTAGGTGTTCAAAAGTTATAGCCATTTAATGATCTTTATACTCACTGGCCAGGAAGTGTTAAGACTGAGGAAGACTAATGACTGGAGGTAGTTCTTATATTTGGTTCATGAGCACACCGTGCATCATCTTGACCACTAGACTTTCCAGCTGAAGAGGTTTTTCAATTGAGTATCAACAAATAATAGCGTGTTTGGACTTATTCGTTTATTTTTAGAAAGTAGTTGGAAATTTTGATGAGAAGACTATTCTGTTCGCCATAACGGGCTAGGCAGATAAGTAAAACATGTCTATTCATAAACTTTCAAGCCACATTATTACATAGGTATATAGGTATAGGCAGGTAGGTACATAAGAGCTTGTTATTCAGGCAGATGACTAATTTCCTTTTGCCTAGACCAACGAAGTTGATGAGGTAGATACCCCTATATAAATTTGAGAAGAGCTTGCTCAATGACATCTTTCTTGGAAAATGCGATATATTTTTTGGCAATACGAAGTGCATATAAAGATCGAAGATATTTAGTGTATCCTACAATAATAATTCGCCTGTCATATTTTTCCTTAAAATGATCTTGGATATAATACGATCATACATTATGCATCTTTTGACAAAATGAACGAGAATAATATTTTTTCGGTCATACGAAAGTGTGTTTAACTTAAACTTTTGGACCGAAAATACCGGGTGTAAGGGATAGTGTGCCTATAACTTCGGAACATCTTTAACTTTAGAGTCTTTGTTGAAATACTTAAAGTTTCAAAAAATAAATTTAACGGAGTTTTTGTTGAAATACTAAAAACTTCCACAAAAAAAATTGTCGGCAGGTCGGTACTTAAGTAATATTATTTTAGGTCGAACAATTTTATATTGCAATAATCGCAGGTATTGCCATTATATTATATTACCATTTTTATAGTCGTATTCTGACGTCAACATGCTCTTACGTCCTTTCAATGAGCAATTGTAAATTATTGAAATAAAAAAAGATAGAAGTGTGTTTTTTCTAAAAGTGGAATTAAACCAATGCTATCGGTAGGTTAACAAAATGAGCAGTTATCAATTGTTTTTCTTTTCTTTTATTTATGGTCTTGTTGGTGGAGTAACTGCCAGTTCTATCTTCTTTTGTTCGTGCCTTTGACTTTTTTGTAGGCGTGCTTTTTATTTTTTTTGGATTTCTATCGTTTATTTCCAAGTAGATTCATAAAGAATGCTTTTAGAATGTCAGAAAGTTACATACAATATTATCACTGAATAATTGAATTAGTAGTACTATAACAATTTTCTGTTCCTAGTCGAAATTCGATCTATATACGTATTCCTTGGGGGAAAGTTGTTCAGTTACAAAGGCTGGTTCATCCCTTGAAAGGAAGTTAATATTTTTTCTAACACCCTGTATAACTTGCATCCAGGAACCCTAGTAGGTAACCCTGACTTGCTGGATAGAGTTAAGTATTACTTAGTTAGCATTTGAGCTGAACAAAGCAATGAGTACCTACCGAAATAGTAATATTTAATAGTAAATAAAATAAATAAATAAATATCCTTGACAATTCACACAGCGCCATCTAGCCCCAAACTAAGCAAAGGTTTTGCTATGCGAACTATATAGCCGGTACTATTACTTGTATACTTTTTCTTGTAAATAAATACATTATTAGAACAAATACATATTTTATTATATCATGTTACGATACTGCAAGGGCGGTTGAACAACTCTTTGTATCAAGGTGATAAAACCCATGCATTGTTTGGTTTAGAAGATTTGACGTGGAACCAAACTTTACACAGAGCCACTGCCATCTGACCTCTGCAACCCAATGGCTAGCCTGAATCCTAGGTTAAGTCACATTCAAACATCATCTGATTTCATTCATTCAAATTTTATTTGTATGTGGGTTTCATCATTATGTTTTCTCTTCACCGTAAGAGCAGTCAGTCAATGTAAGTGCGTAAAAACGCATTGTTAAATGGCGGGGATCGAACTCGGGCCTCACGACTGTAAAACTGGTGTCCTAACCACTTGACCACTGACGCTGATCATTGGGCAAAAGTTCATCAACGTTAAATATTTTAAAATGGCAATGCGTCTTATTGGGAATGCGTGTCGATGGGAACGTGTCTCAAACCACGTGGTAGCAAAACCCCCCCAAAACGCACGAACGAGAAAGACAATCAATCAATCAATCAAATAATTTATTCGTAACTGTAGGTAACGTAGGTATAATAAGGATCTTAAAAGTAGTTGGTATCACTACAGTTTGCCTGTTGACGTACGAAATCCAGGTTAAGCTTAGTTATTTTAAGTCAGATTAAACAACACTTAGATTTTTTCAGAATTTTTATTCAATGACGACAGTGCCCCCGCAGGGGTTCACTATACAACACAAGTTCTTGTTCCTTTTCATTCGTATGTAGCCTTCTTCACCCCAATCTGCACCCCAAGAGTTCTTCACAATCCAGTAGCGTATCCCGTCTTCTGTAAAATAACAAATACAATAACCTTAATTGACGAGCGATGTGGCGCAGTGGCAGTGCGACTGCCTATGAAGCAGAAGGTTTAGGATTCCGGTGGGTCACTCACAAAGTTGATATTTATCACTTTGTGAATTTGTTCCCAGTCTGGTTAGGACATTGCGGGCTGAACCACCCGATTGTCCGTAAGTAAGATGGTTCCATGTTTCGGATAGCACGTTAAGCCGTAAGTCCCGGTTGTTGGCTATGATCACTTAAACGGCGGTCGTTACACAACCATGTCAGAAAACTGCTACATGTAGAAAGCGGTTGAAAAATTCTGACACTAGGGTTCATCGGGTCGTTGGATGACTCGGTGTCCCATACAAAAAGAGAGAAGAGACCTTAATTTCGAAAACTACTTAGGTCTGTTGCTTTATGTCGGACTAGCGGCCCGTCCAGGAACTGCGCCCGCTGCAACTCATTTTCCCGTGGGAATAAGATGTTTTCCCAGCAAGCATTATACATAAAAACTTTCCTCTTGAATCACTCTTTCTTTTAAAATGCCTAAATCTCTTAAACTAGTACCCTACGGATTTTGATCCAGTTTTTTGGATCTTTTATGTAATCCAATAATAATGATCCTTATAATGAATATACTTTTAATTTTATAATTAAAAATAACATTTGACTTGTAAAATTTATGTTTCAACAATAAATGCTTCAATCTTGAATACTTGTCAGGAGAGCATTTTATTCCTACGGGAAAATGTAGTAGCTAATAGCTAAAATGCACTAGTAGCTAATAAAAAAGGCTTTGTACTTCATAACGTACCTGTACCGTATCCAACAAGTAACACGGCATGGTTTGGTGGACCTCTAGGGCATTTAGCTATAATGCCTCCGTCGTAAAAAGCAAATCCGTTCGCATTCAGCGCTGTAAAATTATATATTTTAGAGACAATGAATAAAATACTGCTAATATTTCAAAAGGTGAACTTCCTAACACTGTACCTACAGGGGATGTGTATGGAAAATATAATATAAGGTGTAAAATATTAGCTGCAAAGTGCAAATATTAATAAGGGGTGAATCAAACCATGAATCTGAACAACTTTTCCCAAGGAACATAGGTCGAATTATGAAAAAAAAATTGGGCCTCTCCTACAAAATTACCAAAAGACCAAGTCAGTAGGTAAGGTCCAAAATTTTTCTTACATTTCGACTTATGTTTCTTGGGGAAAGTTGTTCAGTTTCATGGGCTTAAAAGGTGTAAAAATATTAGCTGCAACCATTTTAAGGGGTGTACCAGCCCATGTATCTGAACAACTTTCTTCATGAAACATAGGTCGAAATATAAAAGTAAACTTTGGACAAAATACAAATTGACTAAGTCGGTTGGTCGGTTGGTCCCCTATATTTGTCCGATAGCGACCGTACTTTTACAGCCGTTAACGCTCTGCCAACCTTCAGGATATAAAGGCGTAATGTGTGTATGTGTCCTTACTTACCTATACCAATAGGACCATTCGTGGCTAGATGAGCACGCAGCTGCTCTTCATCTTTCAGGTCATAGATAATACAATCCTTCACTTTGGCCACAATTTTGTTTTTGTCAAATTTACAATTTTCTTCCTTTGCTTTGTATGGATAATCTTTAAGCGTCATCATTCCTCCAACTGTTACAAGCCCTCTTAAACATTTTGCAGGTAGAAATCACATTTACATAGTCATTATCAGTAGTGATTTAAAATTTCGATGGTCAGTGCGTATTACCAGCGAACTTTATATTCCATTCAAACATTGAGAAAATAGTAAATCTTATAAATTAATTATTTTTAACTCCAATAAAATAAATAAATAAATATCATGGACTATTCATCTACCCCCGAACTGGGCAAAGCGTGTACTATGGGAACTAGATAGATGATGCTTATACTTACTTTTGTTTAAAATAAATACATATTATACATAGAAAAAACCCAGCCTCGAAACAAATATATATGAATATTGACTTAACAATAATTATTTATGTCCAGTGGGGATCGAACCCACGAGGCCCAGCGTAGAAGACAGGGGCACTACCGCTATGCCATCGGGACAGGCAAACTCAGATTATTACCTATCCATGCGTTTTTAATGTTTTTATTATAGTTTCTTACCCAAAACTATAATTATAAGTACCACCGTTACACCCATGATTGTTTTTATCGCAATCTACTAACTGCTGTTCGGAAAAGTCCACCAGTTTCCCATACTTTTTGGCGTACATGCTTTCAACGTTACCTAAAAAAAAGTTAATAGGTGTACAAATCGAAGATACAAGATTTAGCTGACCCTGAGATACCAGTCTCAATGACCCAACCGGGCAGATTGTTTTTATTAGGGTTCATGTGGAAGCTGTCATGGGGAAGAGGAAGTAACAAGCTGAAACTTGGAGGATTCTTTATGAGGAATAGGATTCGGATGAGGAAGCGGTCGAAAGAGAAAGGAAAAGACAAAAATGCACGAAAAAGATTACTTTTGTTCACACTGTTTACCATAAACTATGAGGATAGGCTTTTTCATAATCTATCAAGATACGGAAGTGAAAGAGGAATTTAAACATTATTTTACGTGGAATCGGTAGCTAATGAGGAACTTCAAACATTGCGGAACTTCCGCAATAAGAGGATGCGGAAGAGGCGTCCTCATCAACACTAGTTTTTGTCGGCATCGTTTCGGCTTTATGTCGATGCCAACGACAAAAGCCGATCGGATTTATTGGAGGATTCGTTTAACTATAGGCATCAAGTTATTCAGGTTATGATACCAAACAACTTATTCTGTACCTATACGCAAATGAAAAAAAAATGCGATCTTATTGCGGTTGTGCCTTTTGACTTCTGAAGAAAACTCAGTAGGTACGATAGCCCTTAACAATGGGTCTAAAATAATAATATTTCCTCCAATTATTTTTTTACGTTGAAATTATTAATACTCACCAGTAGCTCCGAATGCCCAACAATCTCCACAATTTCCTTGATCTTTTACGCTAGTTACAATATTGTCTTCCCTCCAATCAAGATTTTCTGGAATATTCCCTACATCACCGTCTACGTCGGATTTAATTTGACAATGATGTACATCATCAGCTGCACCGAAATAAGGATTCGAAAGAAGTATGCATTCAACACTTGGTCCAATATAGGTCCTCATTTCTTCATCAGTGAAATCGGCGAAACGGTTGATATCTAAGAAAAATTAAAAAGGCTTATCTATTCTGATTGCGTCAAAAGTCTTTGGCTTATTTTAATGAAAAGTGAACAAAATAAATTTGAGCTTTAAAACAACGCAACTCATAAAATACAAAGTATCGTTTTAGGAAAGTGTAAAGGTGCTTTTTAACTAGACGCCTGCGCAGCGGTGTTATTCACTGTTGATCGTTTTCCTGCAAGAACAGACGTTTTCCCTGCCCATCACATGACCCAACTGATTATAGCGTGTTTTACTGCAGGAGAAAAACGACTGCGAGATAATTTTAAACTGAACGTTTGAATATTTTTTTTACAGTTCTCATAGAAGTACCATGATGCTTCTAGAATGATGTTATCATTTGTGATGGAATCTGTGTTTTTAGAAAGGTGCAATCGGAATTCCTTTATTTAGTTCTCCTCTAGCTTCAATTTGATTAGTTGTTGAGTTCTTTCTACGTATAATAATACCTTCTTTTACAGGAATTATGCTCTTCTCGGTACTTTTTCATAGTTTTTGCAAATTAGCGACATGTGCCGGTATATTCAGTCTATTTTAGTTTTGCCCCAAGGGCGTGATAGGTTTGGTTGTTTGAACAACCACACAAATATGTCACTTGTATGGTGCCTGTCACTAGACGCAATACTGCCTTTCAGCGTAACAAATAAACGTTTACAGTTGTTTCTTTCTGTAAAAAATTAAACGTCTTACCAAACACTGCAAGTTCATCAGGGTTCATGTTTTTTTCGTTTATCTTCACCAGATTCTTTTTGAAAACTTCTAGTCTCATTTGCTTCTCAGCTTCATCGGCATATTGTCGAACGTATTTCTGGATGAAATCTTCAAAATGCTTTTCAATTTCGTTAAGAGAGTAGTATGGTTTACCCAGGGTGGTCCCTAGGCAGAAAAAGAGTATAGTTACTATCAACATATTGTGGAATAACTCGATTGATATAAAGATAGCTAAGACGTACGTAGAGTTTAAATAGCTATAAAATAGATAACAAAAGTGAAAATATGTATAATTTTAAAGTAATAAACATGCACATGCTAAATATAACTACTTTCTTGAATGATTAGGTACTATTTTATCTGTTCGAAATTCCAAATATCTATACTTTCTTCTATTATCAGTACCACCTATATAATATTTTTTAAATAATATATAAAATATTATTACATCTATGCCAACTAAAAATTTCATCATCATTCTCCTTGCCTTATCCCGTTCTATGCCGGGGTCGGCTACCTAACCTAGGAAATTTGACGTGGAACCAAGTTTTCCGAATCCGAGGGCTAACCTGGTCTGAATCGTAGGTTAAATCACATTCAAATATCATCTGAATAAAATTTGAGTTTCATCACGATGTTTTTCCTTCACCGTAAGAGCAGTATTTAAATGTACATTAGTAAAAACTCATTGGTGCATTGCGGGGAAAGAACTGAGATCTCCCGATTGTAAGATCGGTGTCCTAACCACTTGGCCACCGACGCTTTATACCACGTCTATGTTTTATTGAATAATGTATAAGTACGTCTATGGCAATATTTTCATTTTTTTTTATAGTTTTTCCTTCTTTGGTTGTTATTTTTGCTATAGATGGTGTACTATCCGCCAGTTCTTGGACTATTCCTTTTATTTTACGAAAAGGAAATTATTTTATTTTTTATTTTAGACATTATTTTTAGTTCATCGTTAGCCTCTAGATCGGTACTCTCTAAAAATAAAAGCTGTTTAAATTGGTGATGAATCCTAATAAATTAAAACTACATTCCACCCTAGGGACGAAACGGGTCCAAATGGGCAAAATAAAAACATTAGCCGCTTCCACTTGATCAAACAGACGGCACCCTTTTTACAGTAACATGTTTAGTTAAATGACCCTAAAATCGTTAAAAAGGTCCTCTTTGGGTGCCGGATAAAATTAATGATATTGCCAAAAGAAGTCAAGTGAATTGTTCGTGTTTAGGGGACAAAATTCATTTTGGTAGTACACGTACCTATGTGAATGGGTTCTGTGATTGATTCAAATTTTATTTTAAAAGAAATTAGCGACTGCGCCCACTGTAACGCATTTTCCCGTGAAAATTAGATGATTTCCTGGCAGTATTATGCATAGAAACCGTCCTCTTTAAACATTCTATCTATAAACTGCATTAAAATCCGTTGTGTAGTTTTAAAGATACATGCATAAAGACGCGATAAGTGACTTTGCTTTATACTATGTAGTGATAGATTGAATAAAAACGTAAAATAAGATTTAAAACGGCTGAAAAGCATAACAGTGCACAGGCCCTAAGTCAATCAACAATTTTTATACTACCTAATAAACAGACTCTAAAAATTTTGTAACAATCAAAAACGCCTGTAGCAGTGCATGCACATAGCATGACATCAATAATTATTTGCTTTTATCATTTTAACAGGCGCTATTTCTGTCCGTGTTTTTGATCCCCTTCAAAACTTTCCAACCAGGTACTGCACGGTGCTGCTGGTATTACAGAAACAATTTGAATTTGGAACTAGTTTCCTTTGAAACAAGACAGAATTAGATAATACTAGGTTTACATGGTGCACCTTTGTGTTCCTTTGGAGTAAGCTACACGGATCTTTTTTCTATGGATGTGACAAAAATGAATTAATAAAACTACCCAATACTGCTTCTTAGCTAAACTGATGAGTACCAGTACTGAGGATAACAATGTGCCTTTGAAAGTGTCTGTACTTTTTTTTTTAGATAGATCAAATATGCGTGACTAAATGGAAATTGGAACTTTTGTGTTTGAGCCATTGCTCCCTGCCAAATAATTCGTCAAACACTTTTTGTAGGGCAAGGACCGAAATTTTGTATGGAATTTTATTTTTGCCAAGTGTTTCTGCAAATCATCGATCGTTAAGGCTCAGGCGTCAGCTTTGAATGAGTCCATTTACGATTTTTAATAATGCTTTTTAAACTATCACGGTTGTTGATACTATTTGTAGTTAAGTGAAATGAATTCATCGGTAGAACCCTTTAAAATGATCTATCACATTTTTAAAATTACGTCGCTATTTATGAGCAAATGGAAGAAAGATATTTTTTTTCAAATCGTACCACTTCCAGCGCTTATTTTAAGTTCTCCTCGAATTCCCAGAGGCAATTCGAATGCAGAGTGCCGATGAAGAAGTTTCCTTACAAACTAGGGGAGCTGTTCCGTTCCAAATGTTATGCTGTGTGGTGTGTATGCTGCCTAATAGCTGCCTTAGGATATCTAGAAGAATTAATTCTACTTCTACAGCCACAACAGTCCATTACTGGACATGGGCATGGGCCTCCCCCTATTGGAGGTAAGTATCTGCCATACTCACCACGCTTGGCAGGCGAATTTGTAGAGCGCAATGTAAGGTGGTTTATATATTCACAGGGAACGCTGATGCCCTTTCCCTGGATAAATCCCTCAGTGGCTTTTCACGATTCCTTCGGGATGAATTAAGATGATGCTATTCTCAACCGTCATCACACGGCAAAACAAATCAAAGATTAATGTTGTAAAATTTAAAGTAGATAGATGGATAAACTCTTTATTGCTTACATCAAACACAATATTAAAACACAAAACAGCACAAAAAACTGTAACTAAAAGTAAGCAAAGGTGGCCTTATCGCTTGTAGCGATCTCTTCCAGGCAACCTCTCCCTTAAGGTTCTACTGAAGGGGAAAACACGAATTGGAAATGAATATGCATGAAATGGAATAGTTTTATATAAATTAGCATCACTTCCTTGACCATTTTGATCGTGAAATAGTTTAGCGTCGGAAAAAGCAATAGTATACATGAGCATACCTACGTATCAATATTAAGTTTTAGCTAGGAACGTAAATCATTTGCCAAAGGACGATGTTGCCATAAGCATAACATTACATGCAATAAAAATGTAAGCGTCAGAACGAAGTAAAAGTTGAACATAATATTTATTTTTATGAACACTAAATTGTAATAACGTCAGTACGTATATCGTCACACAAATATTTATTTTTATTTAAAACTAAAACTGTAATAACTTTTCATACGCAAACCGCAGAACATTTCAACATTGCTTACGATAACATTATTTAAATGACTGGAATCAAAGTCTTTGATTTAAATTAATGGTTTTCGTTGCAGAGAGCATAGATTATGACGAAGCCCAGTGTTGCCCATTTATCATCATTGGAGATACTCGTAATTTGGGGTTGCCAACAATTTCACCTAATTTAGAGTCGTTTGCTTACTTGTCCCACTGCTAGTTAGATCCAGTAGGTCTAATTTAAAATATTCTATTTAACATTTTGAACTTACCACGTACTCTTCTTTTGCCGTGTAATGCCGGTTTAGAATAACATCACCTAATTTCTTTCCCCTGGTGTCGTAAGAGGCGACTAAGGGACTTGAGGGTTGTACGTGTGTTACAACTTTACCGTATTGCAACCGTATTTTACAGCCTTTAACGCTCTGCCTACCCCACCAGGGGTAGGCGTGATTTGTGTGTGTGTGTGTGTTTTCTATTACCTTACCTTCGATAGGCCTACTGATAAAATCAGGTCATGAATGGTGCAGACTGCAGTCTGTATCTCAAAGAGATTATTTTTTAAGGCGTTTTACAGGCCGTTAACGCTCTGCCTACCCCGCAAGGGATAAAGGCGTAAGATATGTATGTATATGTTTACAGTTCTGTAGGGTATTTTATTTAACAATTTTCATTCTTAAAAAACTAAATTTAATTGCAGTAAAAGTCAGCTGAACGTGAATTTTGTATGGAAGTTCGAATTTTTTATGTTTTCTAGCATTGGCCCTCTTGTAGCAAAAATAAGTTAGTGTGATGTCCTTAATAACGTGAAAAATTCAACGCAAACACAAACGCAAACATAAACGCAACACAAAAATTTTCTCTGAATTGAACGTTACATGTTAACTACCAACTTTCACTTGATTTTGTCAATTGGTCTTACTTACAAGTTCAGTTGGTAAAATGCAATATCACATTAGCCCCACTGGGTCAAATCAGCAGTGGATCTAATTGAACAATTCTGCCAACAATTTTACCCAATTTATCCTGCCACCTTCCCTGAGGCGAAACCTTTGATAAATACTTGCAATGTCTACCCTTTGGTTTTTGTGGTAATGGCAGTTTATTAAGATTTTTGTGGGTAATTTTATCATGAAGGTTTTTTATTGGTACACATTACCGTGGTTTATGGCGGGACAAAGTTAAAATTGGCATCGTGTTCCTATACTTATGGTGGCTGGTAGCAACTGGATGGCGAAATTGGGATATCGTGCCTAATGGCACTGAGAGAGACCTTCGTCCATCATTGGACTGCTTTAACAAATAATATTTTCGCGATATCGTGGCAATAGCGATCGTTGACATTAATTACCACTGCACTCGTATTTTAGAAAGCGATGTATTGTTTTCCTCAGCAAATGTTAACGATATGATTATCGCTAGAGTACAGGAATACAATCCAAGTTCACTGCGGAGGCTTGGCTTGTATCCCTGTCGGGTCCAAAGCCCATTTTTTTATTTATTTTTGTTACGTAATGATGGCATGCTAATACTTGGAATGCTTTAGACAAAATAAAAATGGATCTACTTATTAGCAATATAAATAAAAGCAGTAATCACCATCAGCTCGTAAGTAATAAATTACTTATTGATTATTTTTAAGAGCTCCCCTATTCGAAATAGGACAAAAGCATTAATACTCCAATTCGATACGAAATGAATGAAGAATCGAACGAATCGTTTAGGGAATTGACAGCTGTTTTACGATTTGTCAATGACATGACGATTGATTGTGTAGTTGATCCATGAAATGTAAAACCCGGGCTTCTATAGGTACCTATCATCAGAGCCGCGACGAAAAATAAACTAAGACTGGATGCATGTATAAGTGTTTTATATAATTATTACTACCTGGTTGACCGAGAATTGCTTGCCTTTTTCAGCCGTTCAGATTTATTTATTTTAGACTAGCTGGTGCCCGCGAACTTCGTTTCGCCATAATATATCTTCCATCATTTATCAGCTATATATAGGACGACCACTGCTAAACATAGGCCTTTAAGAACCATAAAATAATATTAGCCAATATTAAATTGTTGGTAGGTAGGTACCAGAAAACTTGGTTTCTCAGACTATATGTAAGTAATTTAAAAAACTGTTAAATCGTAAAATTTCAATTTCCACATGCAAGAAAGAGTAAGAAAACGGTGGTTGGTTTATAGTGTTTAGTCTTTTAGAATCCCTAAAGGTTCAGTTTCTTGAAGTCGTCTTTCCCTGCTATGATTTTTAGGCTTTCCAGTTCTCTTCCCTATATCTTCAACTTTTCGCCTCTTATGCCATTTTTAGCAGATTTTTTAAAACCGTGCAATATTTACTTCCAAGAGTATTAATTCCGTGAAGTAGACTGATGCCACATTTCTTGACATTGTGATGGAAGACTGAAGACCGAGTTCATGAGTGGGAATAAATAAAAACAAAAGCAAGTAATCATACTACTAATCCTATCCTATCCTACTTCCTACTAATAATATAAATAAAAAAGTTTATATGTTTGTTTGTTACTCCTTCATGCAAAAACTGTTTAACTGATATTCATGAAATTGAACACAGACATAAAGGAGGTAACTTGGATTAACGCATAGGAAAGTTTTCTTCGCGAAAAAATGTTCCTGTGTGATGTCATGACCGATTTCCACACGGGCGGAGCCGCGGCTAGGGTTACGTTTAATTAAAGTACCTAAGGCTATTTAATTAAGGTCGTGTGCTGCCGGCAAAGTAAAATAGCACCTCTCTTCCCGTGGGAGTCGTAAGAATCAACCGAGGGAGAAACCTGACCAAGACCGGCGGCCCTGGAGAAGGACCACAGAATCTACATTTAAACCCGGAACGGAGTCTTTGTTAGACGCGTGTGACAGAGGTCTATCCTGCAGTCAATTTGGCTCCGCACGTATCGACTCGCAGTTCCTGTGGTGTCAGTCAGGGAGCCCGAGAGAGTGGCGCAGGTCTTGAGCAACCCTGCGTTTTCCAAAAAACGTTGTCTGTGGAAAATCGGCTTATACCTATAGCCACGAAAAGTCTTATCTCAGATACTGATTTGATCGTCTGGCACAAACGTATAAAATATAACTTTCGTCAGGAAAATTTTACAGAAATATGGAAAAATGTATCTTCTATATAAAATGTACCAGCCGATTGAGTCACTTTGTGTGGGAAGTCCAATTTTTATTTGTATTTCCAAAGAATATTTCAGAAAAAAGTTGTCGCACCCTGAAAATAATGTAGCTGTATTTGTGCCTCCCGTGAGAAACGGTTCAATTCAAAATTGCCATTTTACAGGGTTGCCAAAAAACCGTTTTTAGAACCATTTTTCTTTAACATCTTTGCCTTAGAATTAGAAAATTACATAAAATTTGCTGTAACTAGGTGTAATTTTTGATGCTCTTTCTATTGATTGAGTGCATTTTTTTATATATTGTTTATTTTTAAAGATAAACAACTTAGATCTTCCTATTTTTATCATATTTGTTCGGTGAGAAAGGGTTCAATTGCATATGAACCGCTCCTCAAAAGATTAAATTTAGTGGAAATTGGTTTAAGTAAATTTAAATCATATTTTAATAACAAAAATATTGTGTGCAATGATCCAAGTTAACTTAAATCCCAAGATAAATGTATTAAATTTATAAATGTAGTATGGTTTAAGTGGTTAAAATTTATAGTATTAAATTATTTTTTTCGGGGTTTTTTACTTTTTAGTAAATAAAATTGTACAAGAAGATGAACACTCAAGCCAATTTTACCGTGACTTGACGAGCAGTGCTGAAGTTATTAACATTGATCCTAAGCTAGAAAACTGGGAAGAAGACTGATTTAAAAATGATTTTTTGAGAGTGATTTGATGATAATGGTTGTCGGAACAGAAATTTATTTCTATATTGTTACAATTTTTGAAGCTTTATGTTCATGAAAATGTTTTCTTATAGCTTATTCAAAGAAATGCTAAAATTGTTTTTTTATTACTTTTAAATGTTACTTTAATGCCTATTATTTTATGAGAGTGATAATAGTGTTTCATTAAGCAGAATTTTATTTCTTTATTATTACACTTTTTTAAATATTTTTGTTCATGCAGGTTTTGAAAACCTGCGTTTTTTCGTAGTTTATCCAAAAGAAAGCTAAGATTATTTTTTGATTACTCTTCAATGTAACTTTTATGCCCGTCATGGTTACTAACAATAATGTCATATTTTAGGTGACCACCATTTAAAGCATAATATTAATACCTTTGCTGCTGTGGAAGGTTGGCCTTTTGATTTTTTTTATTTATGAGAATACTGTTTGTTTTTTTTTGTCACAGTATAGAAATATTTTCTTGTACAATATATAAAATTCTAAATTCTAAGATATAAAATTCTGCTTAATGAAACACTATTATCACTCTCATAAAATAATAGGCATAAAAGTAACATTTAAAAGTAATAAACAATTTTAACATTTCTTTGAATAAGCTATAAGAAAACATTTTCATGAACATAAAGCTTCAAAAATTGTAACAATATAGAAATAAATTTCTGTTCCGACAACCATTATCATCAAATCACTCTCAAAAAATCATTTTTAAATCAGTCTTCTTCCCAGTTTTCTAGATCAGGATCAATTTTAATAACTTCAGCACTGCTCGTCAAGTCACGGTAAAATTGGCTTGAGTGTTCATCTATTAAAGGCAAAAGGGACAATAAATCCTCTTTCTTCTCCTTGGATATGGTAGGATATGGTATTAGGTAGTGGACCATTGTAAATTTTGGAAAGAGTTCTTTAGTGTATTTAAACACTCGAACTTCAGTTATAAGGAATCTTTCTTTGTCCAAGTTTGCCGTTCGAGCAACAAACGCGTTTTGATGTTTCAAGAGGCTTGCAAAATCCAAAAATTCGTGTTGTGTCATCTCATGAACAGTAATTTTCCTCTTCTTCGATACATTTCTCACTAGCTGGTACCAGTCCCTTGGAACATGAATTTTCATGTTGGTCCTCTTTTTCTCTTTTTCGATAAGCGCATGATCCGTATCGCATTCCATGTGGGTATGTCCGGGAATGAAAAATTTATGCTCTATCGTTTCAATGTGAGTATTTTTGATTGCCAACAGGAACATTACAATGACTATTCTGTTTTTATTCTGCCCTGAGCAGGAGTCTGAGTAGAGTATGATGTGTTTTATATTGTCGGGCACTTTATTTTTCTCTCTCCTACTCTAACATGTTGTTATTTTCTATATTTTTTTCACTTGCACACTGAGTTAAACCTTTTTTCACAAAACAATTTACTACGAACAGAAAGATTCAAATACAGATAGACCCCGTCCAAGATCATTTCAAGATAATCTAAGTTGAATTGAATCGTAGATTTATTGGCTTTGCAACAATTTTGTTTCGTGAAAAACGGTTTAACTTGACTTAAATCTTCAAATAAGAAATATCAATAAATTGATACGATCTAAATATACGTAAATCTTTTTGCACGACTTAAAAATATAACTTCATATGATCCAATTGAAATTTAATCATTATACACATTTTTTTCGGTCAGTTGAACCATTTCACACAATTCGTATTTTCCGTTCTAGTGGTCATAGAGATTCGTGAGTTAGACCGTTCGAAAGGATTTTGCTTGCAGATTCTAAGTGTGAAAAAAAAGCATAAGGGTCTAAGTCGAGTTAGACCCTTTCTCACGGGAGGCACAGTATTGTCGGCAAAACCTATAACATACTGCATGTACCAGACAAACATTGGCTAAATAGCCTTAACCAAATTAGCGAGAAAATTTAAAAACAAAAAAGATATTGCAATTTTCCCGCGTAGATTACGTACAAAGAAAACGATTCCTATTATGAAGTTTTTATCGTCTGGCCACGCAACTTGCACGTCTTGCACCACGGAACTTTTGTTTTCGAGGGTAATAATTATTGAATTATTAAAAGTGAAA
Organism: Keiferia lycopersicella; assembly: GCA_029255805.1. NCBI lineage: Eukaryota > Metazoa > Arthropoda > Insecta > Lepidoptera > Gelechiidae > Keiferia > Keiferia lycopersicella. The sequence continues at coordinate 19,338,132 of JARACZ010000003.1, forward strand.
ATTATTCCAATATTAAAGAGATATTTTTGTAGTCGTCGACATATTCATAGATTTTAGTTTCCTTGTCGTAATCATGAGCAATAATTCGACAAACTCATTTGTTGAGGTTATAAAAATACAGATTAAAAATATAAATACGGCCTCATGTTTTTTTTTCTTCCTGTGCGCTTATTCAAAGCGTCACAATACGTGCTGGCCAGTTCGAAATTTGAAATAATCTCAGGTCCAATTAGCCCATACACATCCTTTTACTTCGCGCCACTATGAAATTCTCATGACCTACAAACTTATTTTATGTGTAGCAGCCAACCCCCCTTTTAGGGGTATGTTTTTTTAGCCTATAACCTGGTCGGTGAATTACTTGACATTTTGGTACAATTTGATTCAAAATCCGTTCGGTCGTTTTCGCGTGATGCTTCCGCATATACACAAACAAACACAAACATCGTACAAAACTCATTCATAGATGTCGCCACACGTCTTTTAAAACGCGCTATCGTTGTGTTTTCTCAAAACTATATAGGGTCACTGAACACTGACTTGTTACTGTCTTATAATATGTATAGATTAATCGCCACCGAATCTCCCTATATATGGTAGTTCAAATTTTCATGAAAATCGTTGTAGCTGTTTCCGAGATCCCAATTACAATTATTTTCCGTATAATATAAAGGTATTTGATATTCAATTAAGTATGACAAGTGTAATCACGTAATATTCAATGTCTCTAGTCCATGGCACAAAATGACGAAGTGTTTGGTAAGCAATACGGTATCTTTTACTATCTTTATACAAAGTGATTTCACTCATCAATAAAACGGTTTTAATTTTGGCATTAAAGTAAGCATGATCCCGCTTTTATTCTTATTAAGGCTTTCTATAAATTTATTGTAACCTGATATATATTGGTCTTGATCTAACATTCTTAGACTTCATTCAAAATCCTTTTTCTACCAATCAAAAACTTCTCCAGACGCAAGTTAATTAGCAAACAGAATCCAACTACCCTTATAACAAAGAACCGCTCTCCTACCATAACCTTACGACCCCTACAGGGGGCCCTTATATGAAACTGTATGGAAACAAACACAGACGGCTGCAGATGCATTCAAGGGTCCCCAGGGGCCCTTATAAACGGAGCCCAGAGTAAGAAATTTGGGGAGAATTTTTGAGGGAGTTTTCGTTAGGGTTGTTCCTGCTTTGGTAAATGTTGGCGGAAAAATAAAAGTTTACTTAAAAGCTGAATGCAGAAATAAGTAGGTTTATTTTATCTTGGGATTGTAATGCCAAAATTTGTTTGTTTGTATGTGTTTATGGAATGACTTTGGGCTTTCTCAAGATTAGACTGTACATTCTGAAAATTGTAAGGAATTGAGTAGAATGTTGTGAATTTATATCACCTTTTATTACCTAATGAAATAGTTGGATAAGTCATCAGCGTTCTATCGTTATAATGGCATAAAACTGAGTCGCTTTTTGCGCTTCTTAGTCATGGCCACCGTTAACTTTACTAAACTTCGTAGCGGAGTTACAGATTACTGGGAAAATAATTGATTTTGCAGATTGCAGAAATATGCAAAATCACGTGGAAATGTTTTTCCCACGGGAAAACGGTTAGCAGCGGATGAAACAGCTGAGCGGGTCTCTAGTTGTAAAAACAACGCAGCGATTAATTTGATTACGTAGATTACTTACGTTCTCGGGATGCTCACGTGAAAATGTACAAGTCATAACCCTGATTTGCTTAATACCAAACCCTTATTCTGCCCAAAATTAACAGTTCCCGCGCCAAAAAAAATTATCTGACGAAATACGCGCGAATTTCGTATTGCCTTGAGGAAGGGGAGACCGGGGCAACATTGCTTCTTGGCACAGCTCGGTACAGACAAAGTTGATTTTCTGAACATTTAATCAAATATGTAATAAAATATTTTATTGATATCAATAAGTCAATCAACATAAGACACTACTTTTTATATTTATTTGATTTAATAACCTTGCAGCCAAAACTTAAATCAAGTATCATTAGGTAACGAAAGATTCATCAGCATTTAAAATAGGTATGATCTTGCTTTGATAAACCTATCAAGAGAATTGGTGTTAACGTCTAAGATATGTAACGTTTTAGTAAATAAATAGGATGTCTTACACTAATAATAAAATACAATTGTATTAAGTAGATTGTATATTTTTTTAAATGCTCTAATTTTTGTGCCCTACTACTCGTCACAAGGGGAGGGTGGAACAAGTCATTTAATTGATGACGTGTTCGATTTAGGGAAATGGATGGTGTCTCTGAATTAAAAATGCATTTAGAAATGTTCGTTTTGGATCGGAGACATCTTAGTTTGTTTTTTAATATTGTGAGATTAAAAGGGAGAGGGCGAAAGATGGGGATGAAAAAAAAATTTTTTTTTTGTCATTTGTTACACCTACATTTACACAAAATTTTGCTGTAGATGAAAATAGATGAATGTATTATTTCTATTCGAATTATGAAACAAAAATTTTGTATTTGATAAGCTTATTCTAAAATTAAGAAAAACAATGCCGTGTGATGCCGGCTTAGAATAGCATCACCCCAATTCTTCCCGCGGGTGTTGTAAGAGGCAACTAAGGGACTCGAGGGTTTTATGTGTATTACAACTTTAGGCGACAGGCTGAAAACCTGTCACTACAGTGATACACGAATCAGCTAAAGGGGCCCTCAATACTTGTCAGACGTGGCGATGACGACCGTAATTTTACGATCGTTTAGGATAAAGGCGTGATTTGTGTATGTATGTATGTAAGAAAAACAATATTTTTTTTACATAAAAAATAATGATTATAGCCGCGGTGTCAAACAAAAGGGTGTATGGACGATAAATATTATTCGGTAGCACACATTTTTTACAAGGTAAGGCAATCTGCATCCATAAAACAATTTAAAATCACGTGAAACTAATTTCTTAAACATTTTGACGGTAAACATAACCGATAAAAGGGGCCATAACGGTGCACCGAATAGCCCTGGTATCCCCAAATCGTTAATTTCGAACGTTCCATAATAGTCCAATCGATTAGTTGTAAACTACACAGAATAAGGGCGTCTCGGTTATTGTTCCCTAGGGAATGCGCATATTTTGCCGCCCTTTTTGAATTAGGGAATTGGATGAAGTACGCGTCATTTGATGTTCTAATTCTGCGATCAATAGAGTGTAATTTTGGATAAACACAAGTGTTTTAGTGTTAGGCATGTTGTTTAGGCAATTAAACTTATCGTAGTTATTTTTTTAAATAAAAACATGAAAAATTAATGCATCCAAATCTGTCCCTGATCAAGATATTTTGCAGGAGACGCAGAAAACTATTGAACGTCATCATCATCATCGTTGAAGCAAAAATAAAAAAAATGCAGGGTCACGTCTCACGTCTGATGAGCATGAGCGCACGTCAGATCTTTTTTTTACCATGTAGGTATGCGAGCTTTCTTAGTTTCAGTCATGTATGATGGGTTTAGCAAATAAGTAAAAACACTTTTTTGTACAAAAATTACACAAACAGAAAACAAGAACATTTACAGCTAGTATGCGTCATAAATCATAAATCATTTATTTCTGTGAGACATATGTTACAATAGATGGTACATACAATTTAAGGATCAATATGCTCTGCCTGATGGCGTACAGATTTATACTTAAAAATTAATCATTATAATTACATTACGATTAAATCTATACCATGTCAAATAAATAGAATTAATTAATGTCAAATAGATTAAGGTAAACAGGTTATTATTATTTTACAAATCATAAAATCACAAATTGTACAATTAAAATTACAGCTATACATGTCAAAATCAATTCATTATTTACCAATCCTACTTCTCTAATGAAATTTTTTATCTAGAAACTCTTTCACTGAATAGAATGTCATTTCATTTAGGAAGTTAAATAATTTGCGCTTAAAAGAAAAAATGTCTGGAGAGTCACGTATGTTTTTTGGCAATCCGTTGTATACTTTAGGGGCCATAACCAGTACACTTTTTTGACATAGTGACGTTTTACAGCCCATTTGCTGGACCTTATCGCAACGTCGAACTCTGAGCATTTTTGGGAACAATTCACCATGTTTTTTAACAAATAAAAGCTATTTCGAAAATGTACATTGATGGGAGAGTAAGCAATTTGAGCTCTTTAAAATATTGCCTGCAGCTTGTAAACATTTTTAACCCACACATGGACCGTATACATCTTTTTTGTGCTCGAAATACTATATCACAGTTTACAGCATTCCCCCAAAATATAAGTCCATATTTTAGTCGCGATGCAACGCAACCATGATATGCCGCAAGTAGAGCTTCTTTATTTACTTTTTTAGCCAGCATATATAGTGCATAAGAGAGTTGCGATATTTTCTTACTTACGAAATCTATATGACTCTGCCATCTTAGATCGTTGTCTATATGTAAACCGAGAAATTTTGTTGATGAAGTTGCTGCAATAGTTGAATTGTCAATAATAATATTATTATATAAATTAGAATTCATTTGGTCCACTCTATTAAAATACATTATATTAGTCTTATCAAAATTCAAAATTAAATTGTTATTTTGCAACCATTTAATTACAGATGTCAAACTAGATTGAATGTTATTTTTCTGGGAAAATAATATCGTACAATCGTCAGCAAATAATATCATAGAGCTATTAGTCGACTTAATAATGTCATTAATGTAAACAATGAATAGCAATGGCCCGAGAACACTTCCTTGAGGTACTCCTTTCGTTATAGTTTGTAGAGTTGAGCAATATTCAATTTCAGTTTTAGTATTTTTGCACAATCTATCAATCTTAACCATTTGCAACCTGCCAGTTAGATACGATTTTACCAACTCTAGTGCGTTTCCTCTTAAACCATATCTCTCTAGTTTATATAGCAGTATGTTGTGCTCTACACAATCAAACGCTTTGGACATGTCCATGTAGAGCGCTGAAATAAAATGTTTTTTGTCTAGTTTAGCGTGAACAGTACTTAAAAATTGATAGATAGCCATGTCAATAGATTTATTTTTTCTAAAGCCATATTGCTCTTTGGCCAGTATGTTATTACCTTCGAAGTAGTTACATAAGCGGTTGTGTATAACTTTTTCAAACACCTTTGATAATACCGGAATAAGAGCTATAGGCCTGTAATTCTCAATGCAGGCTTTATCATTCTTCTTGTGAAGTGCGTGAAGGCGACTTTATAGCTCAAAAGCGATCTCTCCTAGACAACTTTTGGTTGGAGTAGAAAGTATAGAAAGCAGAGCAGTGCGAGAGTAATTGATAGGAAAAATAGTAGGTAAGTTAAGTAAATTTTCTATTTTTTTTCGTATGTTCGATCCAATGAACGAGTGTCAGAATTATTTTTCTACTAGTAGCAGGCTTCTTACATGGTTGTGTTTCGACCGTCGTCTAAGTAACCATAGACAAAACGAAATTTTTAGACCTTTCTACTGAAAAAAGCGTCTGATGGCATGTTACCATAACCATATAACCTAAATTAACCTAGGTATTTTCGTTTCCCTTATCTTTTTCAGCTAAAAATTTAAGGGTGCATTTCGTGTCTAATGGTCGTATCGTAATTTTTGTTGTTATCTCGGAAAGCACCTGCGAAGCTTTAGGGCAAATTAACCAGTGTTTTTTACGATCTATTAAATAAGAAAAGAGTGCCTAGTTACATTCAGACTGACATACATACACATGTAACCCCATAGTTAAACTAGCACCACTGCACAAATAAGTAAGTAAAAACACTTTATTGCACATTCAAAACACAAACACATAACAGGAAAACTTAAACTAAAAATGCGCAAAGGCACAAGACACTAACAAAAACAATTTTTTATTATATTATAGTGTAGTTAAAAAACTCAGATACTGGGGTTCATCGGATCGTACAAGAAAAGACAAGACGCTACCTTTCTAAAAAGCGAAAATAGTACTTGTTATTTTCCTGCCTATACCTACGGCCTACACAGACAATAAATAAATATCCGGCCACCACGCAGATTGACAATGTTGACAATGAAAAACTACCGCCAACAAACAGAATCGCTTAACCCACAACGCCCCGGGTCATTTAGGCAGATAACCCCAGATTTATTACGCGCAATTTTTAAAACCTTTACAGGTGGCAACCCTGTGATAAATGGAAAGGTATAAAATTTGTATGACGCGCGTCAAATGTCGCTATCTCGGTTACTGTGTGTGTGTCCCGTCTGTGATTATTCATTGCTCTATGATCGATTGTGTTTTGTGTGTCAAACTTTAGAAATTTACACGTAAATTCATGAATGAATATGAAGTTTGTAGCTCGGCCCGTGTTTATAAACCACACTCAACTCTATCATATTTTATGCTATTATTTTTGACTGACATTTCTCAAAATCGCTTTTGAGATCGATCTCAGAACTGAGTGCAGTTTAAAAATACGGACCTAAGATTGAAACTAAAATAAATTTTATTGCGATTGCGAAATATGTAGGCATATGTATTGTTATGTCAAATCCTACAACTCTATCGTCCTGTTTTTAAATAGTCTATACAAACATGTAAGATTTTTAGGTAGGTATTAAAACAAAATACTCTGTCAAGTATAACTTTGGTGGTTAGCGTATTTCTCTTAGCCTTCCAGAACTATTATCAAAACAATAAACTAAAAAAACACAAGATTGTTTGCAAGACTTGAACCATAGATACATAGTTGTAAGGTTTAACGCACTTAAATACATAACAGAGCAATATGATTCATTTTAGAGAGAATAAAATATATTTTTTTTTTAATACTCACGACTTTACCAACTAAAAATAAAAAAATCGTCCTTCATTTTGCGTCACGCAAACCTGCTCTTGATATTGTTTTACAGTTAGCTTAGCCCATACGCTAAAACAGACTATTACTATCCACCAAGAATTCCAAATACAAAACTCCCCGATGACTCATGCGGAGTTCACTTTACAACGGTTGTAAACGCCATAACAGCGGTGCGTGCTAGATGTGACGTCACGCCGACTCGGGGTAAAATATGTCCGTGCCCAGGGGGCTAATAAATTACACAAGTTTGTAGGTATGTTGTACCAGAGAACTTGTAAGCAGGATTCTAGGCGCGTCTTGTACTGGTGTTGAAAATTTGTTTGGGTAAGATGAAATTGATTCCCATAAGATTTGAAACACAAACTTGAAGCCTACCTAAATGTGGCAAGGCGTTGTAGGTTTTTTTTTAAGCAGCAAGATGTAAATAAGAAAATTAATTGTGTCATAATAGAGCTCTAATCTGATTATATGTAAGTACTAGCTTTTGCCCGCGACTTCGTTCGCGTGGACTTCAGGACGTCCCGTCTTCGTATAAGCTATAGCCTGTGTGTTATTCTGATGTTTAAGCTATATTGTGGTAAAGTTTCATTCAAATCCATTCAGTAGTTTTTACGCGAAAGAGTAACAAACATCCATACATCCATACTTACAAACTTTCGCCTTTATAATAGTAGTAGGATCTTCTACAAAAGATGAAAGAATGAAAGAATTTTCAAGTCTTGCAAATATTTTTAGAATTGTAGGTTACCCAGTTGGGTTTAAGCTTCATTATTTTATCGTCTCTTATAGAAACGTCACTGTGCTGTATGATGCTGGCTTAGAATAGCATCACCCCATTTGTAGCCGTGGGTATCGTAAAAACCGACTAAAGGATGAATCCAGGGAATGGGCAGCAGCGTTCCTTGTAAATGACACATTTCACTGCGCTTGTCAATCCGCCTTGTGTACCCCAATAGGAGGAGGTCTATGTCCAGCAGTGGACTTTTGTTGCTGATGTGCCTGTATTGTATAATTATCGTTACTGTGGGTATAACCAGATTTAGTAAAAAAGGACCCCGAAAGGGCAACATTAATATTGACATCCCGCTCATATGTCATGTATTTTAATAGAGAGACAAACAAAACAAATTCGGGATCGTTTTTTAAAAAAATCCAACTTAAAAGGAATTTGGAAGCAACAAAAATTCCAAAGGTAACAATGATAGTTAAAAACTACTTGTACCTATAAGAAAATTGCATTATCTACGAAATTGAAATTTCTTTAGAAAGTCTGTCCTAGATTTGAAACAAAGAAAGAACTAAAATCTATTAACAGTCAGGACTCAGTGGTATCGCACACGTGCCGGACGATTCTGCGGTCCCTGAGATTAACTATACAAATGACAACCTATTACAGTCGCAATTTAATGCGGCGATGTGTGGTACATACCATGCCATTCCAGGATCAAATCGCCCAAAAAAAAAAACAAATTTCTGTGTGTTACGCAATATTTTTATGTAGGTAGTCCAAAGTTTAAGTATTTGTGGTTATAACGTCAACAAAAATGCGTCAATTGTGAAATTTACAACTGTCTAACTATTACGATTTCAGAGATACAAACGAACAAGCAGACTGCAAAGTCTCAATAATACAAGTAGGTAATACTCGTACGGTCATATTTCGACCGGTGTGGAACTCAAAATCCCAGATTTGGTTAAAGTGCGGCACAGCGGCACGTATGAAAAGTGTCTGAGTAGGGGTTACCGGATCCGGTAAAATACCGGAGAACCGTGCAGCGCGTGTGAAAAGCGTCTCAGTAGTGGAACAATCAAAGGCAAATGAATCTCCATTTTCTTTGAATCCAAAGCGAAGGTCTTATTTCCGTTTTAAATTCTTGTTTTTATCGTCTGACGTTGTAACGGTATTGGAGTTCTACCAAGAAGGGTTGTAATTGAATTTTTGGTTCAATTTTCATCTGATTCCTAAATAATTTTAGGATTGCGGTCAAAATCTTAGGAATTGGCCAAAGTGTTAGATTTGTTTTAATTAGAACGTTGGCAGAATGTCCCGGTTTTTGGCGAAAATCCTAGGAATTCGTCCGGATTCCTGATTCTGCCTCATTAATGCGACAGATAAACAAAATAGTTTTGTGTAATAGCAAAAGTTTCGAAAACGTGGAATAGAACGGACTCCTATCGACGACATGGATTGACGACAAGGCTCATAAGCTCTGTGACAGACGATTTAATAAGTGTCTGAGGCAAGAATAGAGTTTTTGTGTATTTTTACAAAATAACAAACATCATTGTAAAACGATATGTAGCTGTCCCGTACCAATACCAGCTGAAGCGATTTCTACGCCATTACATCACTAAAATCAAAATATTGTTCAAATATTCGAATTTGGAACGCTCCGTCGTCTGGGCCAATCGGAAATTAATAACAGCGCGCGCTTGTTGTTTATTGGACGAGCTAATCGGATGAATTGATCGTCAGCCGTCGGCTTTGCTGAATCAACGAATGGACTAGGGTTGGGCAAAATGCGCATGCCGGTAAGTCGGAAATATCCGAATGGGAAATTTTAAGTTTGTTCATTCTCTCTCTCTCTCTCTCTCTGCCATATTTCATTAAGTTCCTAGTAGGTGGCATTCATGCAAATAATGGAAAACTGAGCATAACTACGAGTAGGTAATATTTTTTATATTATGCACTGAGCTTGACAGAGATGATTCATTAATCTGAAAAAACACTAAAAGCGCCACCAAGTACATACTAGCTTTTAGTCCAAAATATCCTAATTTTACTCGCTCTCTCTCTTTTCGTATGGGATACCAAGTCGTGGAACGACCCAATGAACATCGACTCATTTTACTAAGCCCAGGTCTCAAGGTCAGGATTTTTTTATCTGGTTGTTTAGGTGGCGCTCGTGTAAACGAGCTCAGTAAAATCTGAGTAGTAATTTCCCATAGATAAGGTTAATATATTTTTTATTATGCATTGAACTTGACAGATGGTCCCTTAATCTAAAAAAACACCTACAGCGCCACCTAGTTCGGAATAGTGACTGTTGCTATTAGTCCAAAAAATTCTTATTAGCCTCATATCCGAACTGAAATTATTTCAACATCAACATCAACATCCCTTCCTTAGCAACCCTGAATTGGACGACCAGTGTTGCCATTGTTTTGTTTCAATTGCCGTGATACGTGTAAATTCCTCGCCGGCGGATTATCAGTGTGACAGTTTAAGCTTTTTGTTTCGTTTAATTATTAATTTTAATAATTAATCAGATAGTGATGAACGGACAATAGCGACGAAATAAAATGGAAGCATTGAAGTGACGAATTCCAATTTTAAAATTAACTAACGGCTCGCCCTGCGGTAGCACCCGCTACTAATTGTTAAAAAGTTTTCCCGATTTTTTATGCCTATAAACCACACAATCATTTTATCACTTTTCAGGCCTTTATCCCTCGCGGGGTAGGCAGAGTGCCAATGACCCTAAATTTACGGTCGTGTCCCCACGTCTGACAAGTATACCGGTCGTTTCAAATAATTTGTTTTTCACTATTGTGACAATTTGTCAGCTTGTTGCCTAAAATAGCACATAGAAGTCGCTTGATTATTTCTATCTATTGAGAAAACTGCATCAAATTCCGTTTCGCGGTTGCAGAGGAGGTAGCGGTATCCCTGACAGACAGACGGACAGACAGTAAAAAGTAAAAAATATTTTATTCTATAATATCTACTTATTAAAGAGATCTACGTGATAATAACATGAAAAACGATTGTATAAATTTATATTTCAGCTGTCATTTTAATATGACAAGCGTAACGATTAAAGAAATTCGGATTTTACAGACCCAATACCTGAATGAACATTGTATTAATAATATAAATTAAAAAGTAATTTTATCATTTCTTTGTCCATAAGGATATTTGACATACTTTCTGCTTACCTTCTGCCTATCCCGCAAGGAATTGACGAGTGATGTGTGTTTCTTTCTATATATTTTTTTTCTTGTTTTAATTTATTGTAAGTACATAATGAAATATTTCTTCTGTGAATCGTGTAACTTAGTTTTCTTTTAGTTAATTTTATTTACTAAAAATAGTAACGTTATTTATTTTCTCATAAGCTCATGAATTTCTTCCATCGACTATATTATTACCAGCTTATCCACCCACTCATACTATAAGAAACCAGGTTATACTGGTTTTTCACACAGCTACTAAGAACAGCCACTATAAGTTGACCTTCCGATGTGCTGATATTGGAACAAAACAGTAGAAAATCCCGATCAGCCGTTTCCCGGAGCGACGTATCACTAAAATTACTTCATTAACCCTCTCTCAGTACATTTGCGTTCGTTTAATCGCTCGGAACCCTGAGTTATGGTCTATGTGTGCCTGTTACCTAACCTAAGTTTGGTTTGTGGTACAAGTCTTGAACTGAAACTCTTACGTCTTTTATCGAGAAACACATCTCACGGCCGTTGCTGCACAGTTTTAGTTTATAAGAATAAGATTTTTTTTATTCAGTGACCTCCTTAGATACATCACAATTTAAGTGTAGGAGCAAACAGTTTGTATTGACATTTGAGTATGGGTGAAAATTCGAAAACGGTTCTTCAGGTCCCTTTCCTGGCAAATTTAAAATTTTAGTTTTATTGTTATTTTATGATTGCATAATAATAAAGGCCTATTGAAAAGGTTATTTACGAAAAAACAGTTAAATCGAACCACAGGTTTCATCAAAATTCTATTTTGAAATTTGAGGTGCCAGTCAACGGGACATTTTGCACCAGTCAAGGGACAAAATAATTATTTTAGCAAAATATATGAATAAGCTGTTCATCTTTTGCTTTTAACTAAGTAGAATAGAAGTAAAAGTTGCCGCAGCCTACCAGACTGACGCCCTGAAGCCTCAGTCTGGTTAAGACACGACGCACCTAGTCACAGACAATTTGCTCGTGCTTGAAACACGACATAGCCAGACCGACATACGAAATGAAATAGCCACAGTGTTCGACAATCACAGTTGACGGGCGGGCGTACGTGATCTGTCGACCTCCGGAAGAAGGGTGTTCGTAAACAGCCGAAACGTAGACCCAGTTCTCCACCAAAACAATAGTAACGTAAGTTATTTAAACTTAGGCCATAATGAAACAGCTAGCATGAGACAAGAAAAAACCACCGCAAACATTATGACCTGAAAATTAACTGTGTTGAGCCACTGAAGACATTTTGCGAATTGTACATTCTGCTACTATACAGACGAAGATAACCTTAAAGTTGACGCAATCAGCCTGAGATATGCATGATTCAGATAGCCTTAGACATCACAAGGCAAGCAACCTGACACACGACGCTGTATACATGAGACACGACGCAATCAGCTTAAGAGACATTGCAATCAGACTGAGACATAACGTAACTAACCTAAGACACGACGCAGTCACCTTAGAGACGACGTAATCAGCCTGAGACAAGATGTACTCAGCTAAAAAGACTACGACATACAATGCAATCAGCTTAAGAGACGTCGCAACCAACCTGAGACATAACGCAGCCATGCTGAGATACAATGCAGACAGTTTTAGAGACTTCGCCAGCAATCTGAGACATAACGCAGTAATCCTGAGATACAACGCAGTCAGCTTAAGAGACGTCGAAATTAGCCTGACATAACGCAGCTACCTTGAGATACAACACAGTCAGCTAAGACGTTGCAGCTGACCCAAAACATAACGCACCCATCCTGAGATACAATACAATCAGCTGAAGGGACGTCGCAATCAACCTCAGACATAACGCAGCCAACCTGAGATACAACGCAGTAGGTCAAGAGACGTCGCAGTCAGCTTTAGAGATGTCGAAGTCACCCTTAGTGAGACATAACGCAGCCGCCCTGAGATACAACGCAGTCTGCTTAAGAGACGTCAAAATCAGCCTGACATAGCGCAGCCACCCTGAGATACAACGCAGTTACTTAAGAGACTTCGCATTATGACCCTGAGTGAGATAAAACGCAGCCAACCTGAGATACACCGCAGTAAGCTGAAGAGACGTCGCAATCATTCTGAGACATGACGCAGCCACCTTTATATACATCGCAGTCAGCTTAAGAGACGTCGCAGTCAGTTCAAGAGACGTCGAAATCAGTCTAAACAAGACATAACGCAGCCGCTCTGATATACAACGCAGTAGCTTAAGAGACGTCGCAATCGCAATCAGTCTGAGACATTACGCAACCACCCTGAGATACTAGGCAGTCAGCTAAAGTCGTCGCCAATTAATCTGAAACCTAACGCAGAGATCCTGAGATACAACGCAGTCATCTTAAGATACGTCGCAATGTGCCTGAGTGAGACGTATTGCAGCCAACCTGAGATACAACGCACTCAGCTTAAGAGACATCGCAGACAGCCTAAGATAAAACACAACCACCCTGAAATACACCGCAGTCGGCTTAAGATACGTCGAAATTAACCTGAGACTTAACGCAGCCTCCCTTAGATACAACGCAGCCACGCCTAGAGACATAAAGCAAGTGTTTTTAAACTATGTTATCTGCCCGAAAAACAATGCTGTTCACCTCCTGGAAACCCTTAATCTAACTTACAGTACCCATGAGGAGACATGGGGTGGTGCTATTCTACTCTACAGGCACACCTTTACACAAAAAAAATGCAAAAACAATCATTAAAATAACATTAGTCACTTGACTGGCATAAAATGTCCCTTGACTGGGAAAAATGCCAGTCAAATGAAGCCAGTCAAGGGACAATTTTCTATGTTTTTAGTGATTTATTGGTAAATGCTTGAATGTAATCAAAATTTGTAAACGAATCTTAAACCTCGCTTTATTATGCGACAGTATTTGTTTAGAACAAATCCTCTGTAATAACTCTTTCACGAAGAAAACATGCACAGGAAAGGGACCTGGCGCAGGTGCAAAAATAGGACCTAAAAATTTAACAACTCCTATTTCGTTCTAGAAGTGCCAAGGAGTTATATGCTCCCTCTCCAGGGATGAAGAAGCAATCCTGGCAGAAGGCAGAAACAAGGCTCAGCTCACAGTTCTATTAGTTTCAGCGATTCAGTCGTTTTAGACCACACATTCAGAAAACACAAAAACGTGTGACCAACACAAACTGTAATTTTTATCGTTGTGCTCAGTAAAATATCGTCAGTATTATAGTTTCCTATAAATCTACATGATACAAGGATTATTTTGATGGGTAAAAAGTTCTATCATGTCCAGTTAGATAAAATTTTACATAAGTTTGAATTTCGCAACAGCTGAGTGTGACACGCGAAGAACGCGTATTTTGCCCCCGATTTTAGGTTTCACATTAAGTTTTAGTTAAACTAATTCATAATTTGTGGATGGAGTTTTGGTTTCTGAATAGTCAATATAACATTCTTTCGTATGAAAGTTAGTAAAAACCTGTAAGTGTTATACTTTTGAAGAAATTAACGTGTGACCGCAATTTTTACCCTCTCCAGGAATCACCCGTATTAAGTCTATAGCAGTACAGTAGTAGGTAATTAGTACACTTAAAAGATACAAGACTTATGGGTAGTCCGTTTGTTAATGAGGACACTGAAAAGGCACTTCGTTCAACGTATGCTACCACAGTAGTATTTACTATCTGTAATGCATACGTCTGTCAGATGCAGAAATTTCGAGTACCGTGTACTAAATAAAAAAAAATTGTTGACGCAGGAGCAACGCAAAACTTGCTTTTTCGCGACTTAAGACACTCGCGTAGAACAGAGTGTAGCGTTTCATTGATGTACGTTCGTTCATTTATATGAAGATATATTATAACCTTGGTGAGATGCTGTCTTCATAATATAGGTTGCACTCTGTCTTCTTCTTCGTGTCAATGATCCTATATTGTATTAGATTTTATTACTACCTTCAGACCATCTATTTCGCCTTATCGCTTTTAGATTGAACCACAAATTGAAGAATAAACTAATGACCTAGCAGAAATCTTATGGAACGAATACAGCATTACGTACACCCCTGAAACCTTTAGAAGCATCTCATCTACCAATTATGTCTGTCTAGTCAATAATATAATACCTAAATTATGTATTTATGAAAGCATTTTTATAGGACTTTTTTGGACGGCTATGTACGGCTCTTCTTTATCGAAAGATTTCTACAGACTTCTAAAAGATTTCAAGACTATCTTCGTGTAGGGCACCAGGCTGTACGATGAACACTAGTTTCTAGATTACAAAATTATTTGCTAGTAACCAAGGAAACTAACGACAGCACTTTAGATCAATCAACGACGGGTTCCATAGCATAGAACGGTGGCTTTCTTGCGCACAATAAAGGCGCACATAAACCATGTACTTATCCAAACTAAGTAGGAGCAATTTATTTGAAAATATCGACTTCTTGCCCCCTTGCAGAATCAAACCACGGTCCTTCAGATCCTGAAGTCTTAAACCGCTATTCCGCAGGCAGCCTTGAGTATATGCTGCAAAATAAATCACACATACTAAGGCGGATTGCACACTTAACGCACGACGGAGCGCTAAAATATCGCTGCAGTCTGTCACATCCCTACTAGAAATGTCAAACCCCATACTAAAACCGCTCAACCGCTGTCGAGTGCGCTAAAATATCGCACCGACCTGTCAGAACCATACTAGAAATGTCAATCCTCATACTAAAACCGATCAACCGCTGTCGAGAGGGGAGTGACGTTTCTGGTATGGATTTGACAGACCGCTGCGATATTTTAGCGCTCTGTCGTGCGTTAAGTGTGCGATCCGTCTTAGATTCAGCGCAAACTTCACCCAACTTGCTGTGACAAAGCTTCGCCGGGAAAAGGGGAAAATTAAAAGCTTTTACATGTCTAATGTTTGTATCGCCCGACTTAGCTGCGACTTGGAGAAATGTAAAACAGAGCAACTTTTCGAATAGGCTTGCAGCGTTTCTGTATTACGTGTGGAAAAGTCTTGATGCTTCTGAAAAAGTCCGTCAAAGGCCTATTTAACTATAGATGCAAAAAGCTGTTAGTATTTCTAGAAGCAGCCAAGCAACTGCGTCATTCTAGAAGAAACATTAAGTTTAAAAACTGACAAGAGAGTTTTTTATGTCCTTCGGTAGGTGTTCCTTCTTCTCCTTTTCGCATGGAAGACACAGAGTCAAAAAGGAACCGATAAACATTTGTGTTTTAATCACAACGCGCAACGAACAGAAGATAGCAATCGCTTTCTATGACAAACAATTCGATCGTAACACGTAATACGGTTTATTTAACGTGTACGTTCGTTAGGACTCCAAGTCGAAGCTTTTAATTTAGTTAGCTGGAAGTTGTCTTGTCGGGAACCGAACCCAGGACTTCGCGTACGAAACACGTTCGCGCCATGTCGAGTCTCATTTGTAGGGCAAATTAATGAGATAATTAGGGGTTATGTCGGATTCTGCTGTATTTGTTAATGGGAAAATGCTTAAAATCATCCTTCGTAGCCTTTTGATGCCAGCTTAGAAAAGCATTATCCTATTTCTATTCCGCGGGAGTCGTAAGAGGCGGGGATTCGAGGGTTTCATGTGTATTACAATATTAGACCACAGTCTGACAGATACACAAATTATCAGAAACAGTCCTCAATACTTGTTAGACGTGGCCAACGCGAAACTTGGTTCACTTGCTTTTGGAAGTTGTTTATTCTACCTACTCAAATCCCACGTCAGAAATATCCTTCACAGAATAAATGCAAAATCATTTTAAACTGCACCATTTGGTGTGAAAATATGGGAAACTGCATAAATCTGAGCAAACGTGAATCAAGGGAGAATGGGGAAAGAGGGAATGATTGCGAATGGATGAAGGGCCGGACAGGTACCACGTGATAAATTTTCAATTTGGGGGAAAACTGAAATCGCAGATCAAAAGCGCCAACATGCAATTTTCATATACATAACAGCTCAGAACTCACAACTTTCTTTTGAGAAGCTTTCGTCACAATCTTGTCGTACAAAGCCAGAAGAAAATTCAAGCCTGAGTCCTTACGTGGCCATTGATCAACGCGGGACGTAGATAGTTTGGAGAATTAATGGGAATAAGTACTTCATTCTGCTAATAATACCTTTTCTCTCAGTGTTTGTGAAAAACAAGCCATCATCTTTTTCTATTGCTCTTGTCGGTGGTGTAACCGCCAAATAATTGTATTGCCCGTCTTTTCCTTGACCATTAATTTCTCCTTTAAAATATGATCTACCTTTAACCTCTCTTCTCTTTTCATAGATCCTTCCCTTGATAACTTGTCTTGGGGTCCAGAAATAAGAGTCCACGGTCTATGAACGCCCCGCTTAGGAAGTGATTGTCAATTTCCTTCTTTGCAGGCATTTGCAGGCCATGTGACGCCGCCACGGTTATTGTTTGCCAGGCGAGTGCGGTCTGATGGCGTTCTGATTTCTACCCTCAAATCGCTGATGGAAATATTTCTTGCGTGAGTCCGAAAATTCGACGACACCAAGAGAGAGATTTTCAGAGCTGGACTTTAGCCATCTATAAATTATTTTTATGTCTAGTATGAGTGAGCTGTAAGCTTTTTTATGTTTATAAATAAATTTGAACTTTTGATCATTTGATTTCATTGCGTCGTCCCAATATTTTTTGTTATTGTAATGAGCTGAGTAATTTTGAACTCCAAATAAACATTATAAATTGGTGTTACAAGTGTTGTAAGAATGGGTCGGCCGTGGCGAAGTAATGGCAAAATAAAATCGAATACACTATCGGATCGTTGACACGAAAAAGAAGGAGAAGTGTTAGAAGTTACATTGATAGGACCGTCAGTCGATGTGTGTGTTCAGAGCCAACGTAGCTTCTAAACGTTCGTATAAGCCGATTTTAATGCGCATGCATGCAAAACTAATATATAGTTCTAGGTACTATCTTTAGTTAGTATTCTTAGCAAATATGATCAATTGATCAGCTTAACCATATTTCATTAGTGGTTAAAAATTACATCTATTACAATGATTGATATATCGCGGTCTTTAATATTTTCAAGTTCATACTTGTTAAGAAAGGTAAACAGCACAGAGTTAGTTAATAAAAACAGCCCGCATTCAGTAGGGGGCAAACTTCCAGCATCTCTGTTGACACATTCCGCTCCGAACTCCTAATTAAAGCGGCGAAAAGTGCTTAAAGGAATCTCTATCAACTTGCAAGTTCGTTTGTTCCTTCGTTAGAGTTAGTATTCATCACCGAGCTTTGTTGTGACGAGGAGTTTATGTCTTAAGACGACGCAGTCTGTTCTGAATTTGCGAATTTGCTCTGCCATAGAAACAAAAATAGGTACGCATCCAAAAAATTGTCATCTCTTCTTGCATCAGATTCTAACTTCACGTCATCATTCTCCTTGCTTTATCCGTTCTCTGTCGGGGTTGGCGAACTAACCTATCGTCGGCGTACTGTGAAAATTTCGGAAGTACAAAGAACCCAAATATTTTTTTATCTACGTTATGGCTAGAAAACCTCGGAACGCGTCGTTTGACATTAGTCCAATTTTAAATACAACACTCCTAGCGCCATTTATTGTGTTTTATGAAAACCTCGTGCGGATGACGAGACCGCCATTTTTTTGTGAGAAACTTGTATCCGCATTCGCAAGGTATTCAAATGAAAGATTTGCTTTGGAAAAGCTCGTTTATGCATATAAGCCAGGTTAAAAAGACTGCCATCTGTGCGGAATCGGATGCGGACTCCTTGGGAAACAGTATTTAGGACTTCTTTGACTACAACTGCAAAGTACAGGCGAACAGTGGGCGCTAGAACACATCCTTGTTTCACCCCACAGGTGACGGGGAAGAAATCAGACTGTTCACCGTCTTTGAGGCGGTTCTGTAAGACTCTGGCAAATACTTTTCCAGGGACTGACAGCAATGAAATACCGTGATAAGAGTTACAGTCAGAACGGTCACCCTTGTTCTTTTACAGGGCACAAATGCGAGACACTTTGAAGTCCTCACCCTCTCCTCCTCCCACATTCGAACGAAAAGTTTCCATACCGATGTGTGCAACTCCGTACCACCATATTTAAGTAGTTCACCCGGTATAAGGTCAATACCAACCGCCCGGTTATTATGCTACTGTCTGATGGCAGTAACAACCTCGTCACATGACAGGGGCTCGTCCAACTCCGTGGCTAACGGGAGTTGAGGCAATAAACTGATATTATGCAGATCAGCTGATCGATCTACGTTGAACAAGTTGTGAAAATACTCAGCCACACGTTTAAGTACATCCTCCTTGCTGATCAGGAGGTGCCTACCGTCTAAAGACCTTAAAGGTACTTTTGTACGGTAGGACGCACCAATCTGCTTACGCACGTCACTGTAAAACTCACCAAGCTGGTCTGTATCGGCGAGCCACTGCACTTGACAAGCCTTGTCCTGCCACGACTTGTCTTTTATTTGTTGAGACAGCCTGCGTAATTCTTGGTCACTCTCTTTGACCACCGCAACACTTCCACCTCTTCGATTATGCTGTCGCAGGAGCTGTCAATGTTTGTCGAATGCTGTCATTGTCATAATTGTCATCAAACCAGTCTTCACTATGCCGGTCTTTAGTACCCAAAGTAGCAGAAGCGGCTTCTATGAGATGACATGACAAAGCTCCCCAAGCAGCACTGACATCACCTGTTTCAGTATTTGGCGACGGCTTTTCAGTTAAGGCTTCTGCATATTTCACCCTAACCTCGCGATCTTTCAGCCTATCCACGTTTAAACACGCAGGCTTCTTCACTGTGGATCTGCGAGGTCGACGGAGGCGGAGTCGTAGCTTAGTGACAATTAGTCGATGGTCAGTCCAACATTGAGCGCCACGCATGACGGGTGACTTGCGTATTATTCAATAAGCAACTTTAATATTAGTAGAATTCCTGGTTATGTGTTAATGGTTAAGTAAGAAATGCTGATTGCTTTTGGCGTAATAAGTACCTACTTCCTTAATGTTCTGTTTTGATTTTGATCGTTAGATTTTGATCCTTAAATTACGTAAGAAGTCACATTTCAGACTGATTTGTGATTCGTTTCTCAGTATTATGCTTATTAATAACGTACTCCAAAAAAATACAAGCCATTTTGTATTAACTTTATTTACATCGCCGATGACATTTACATTGTTTTTCTGTATATTGCTGACAGATCATAAAGTAAATCACAATAATTTAGTTATGTTCTGACTATAGGTTTAAGAACAATTAAAAAGGCTGATTACTTTGTAGTGAGTAAAGTTTAAATAAAAATGATAATTGTGATTAAAGGCATTGTTCTTTTATTGAAAACCTTGTAAACTTTTGCAAAAAGTACTATGTTTTTCGAGACAACCTCTCAAGTCACATTATGCACTTCTTGGACAGGAATATTTAAAAATAGTAAACACAATCAATGCTTATTGCACACATAAACATAATACAGTCAGGTGTTTAAAAAAGTTTAGTACAAAATTTTTCACCAGGAGGTTTTTTGCTTGTCCTGTAAAATTGTGCTTAAAGTACATACGTGGTTATCACAGTACGCCGACGCTATGGGATTTGATGTGGAACCAAGTTTTTCCACAGAGCGACTCCCATCTGACCTCTGCAACTCAAAGGCTAACCTAGATTCTAACTTCACATTATATGTGACTATTTAAAAAGTATATTACGAGACTACCATGTCGGTCCGCCAAAGGTCTCTCGATAAATTGTTAACCTCTAACATAATTTCGGAATCGGTTAAATATAAAAAAGTACTGGCCTTCTTTGAAGGAGTGAATCAGCCCGTGAAACTGAACATTGTCAGTACATTTCCTAACACCCTGTATACTTGCATACATACATACATACATACATATAACACGCCTTTATCCCTTGCGGGGTAGGCAGAGCGTTAACGGCCGCAAGAATACGGCCACTATCGCCACGTCTGACATTTTAGAGGATTGTTTTCTAAGGTTGTTTCAGAAAACGTGTATCACTATAGTGACAGGTTGTCAGCCTGTCGCCTAAAAATTGTAATACACCAACACTCTCGAGTCCCTTAGTCGCCTCTTACGACACCCGCGGGAAGGATGTGGGGTGATGCTATTCTAAGCCGGCATCACACTTGTATACTTGCAATACATGCCAAACTTGGTTGCAATGGCAATACCCCCTAATTTAGGGGAAGCGAATGTCCAGTAGTGGACTGATGTGGCTGTAGAAGTAGTGGAAGCAGCATTACCTGTATGACAATAAGTTCTTCTTCTTCTTTTCGTGTGGGACACCAAGTCGTCCAACGACCCGATGAACCCTAGTGTCAGAATTTTTCAACCGCCTTCTACAAGTAGCAGGCTTCTGACATGGTTGTGTAACGACCGCCGTCTAAGTGATCATAGCCAGCAACCGGGACCTACGGCTTAACGTGCCATCCGAAACACGGAACCATCTTACTTACGGACAATCGGGTGGTTCAGCCCGCAATGTCCTAACCAGACTGGGAACAAATTCACAAAGTGATAAATATCAACTTTGTGAGTGACCCACCGAGAATCGAACCCGGGACCTTCTGCGTCAAAGGCAGTCGCACTACCACTGCGCCACATCGGTCAGTACATTTCCTAACACCCTGTATACTTGCAATACATGCCAAACTTGGTGACAATGGCAATACCCCCTAATTTAGGGGAAGCGAATGTCCAGTAGTGGACTGATGTGGCTGTAGAAGTAGTGGAAGCAGCATTACCTGTATGGCAATAAGTAATCTTCGTTTTAGCGTGTCTTCAAAAGTACAGATTCATTTACTTTTCTTCCTTACCGCCACTTTTAGAACACGCCGATCTAAAATTATAAGGGTATCTGGGGAAATCTGTCCTCAGCAAAATAATAAGCAAACTGAACTCGAATGGAATACGTAATTCGTTGACCCGAGAAAATGTGATTTGCATTAAAAATTTAATCAAAATTAAGAGAGAAAATAAAGTAGTGGGTTACGTAATTGAGCCAGACTTTGTTTCGGAATACAAAACTCTTGTATAGAGCATGCATAGCAATTATTTTTTAGTTTTTTGTGTTAGATTCTACAATAGGGAATATGCATAAAATTAGAAATGGCCTTAAATATTTTTTTCTCTAATACTTATTATCGTAATATTAAGGATTTTTTTATTTACTTATTATTTAAACCCCTAAAATAATATTCAAAAAGTGAAAAATAAGGGAGCGAAATTCAAACTTCCAAAACGCGCCGCTATCGGTCGAACGAAATCTGACGTCATCTGACATGACATTGTATTCAAAGTCCACAGAAAACATTAAGGTAAACACCCACTGGACGTGTCATGTGACGTCACGCAAAGCGCGCGCAAAATAGCGGCGTTTGAACTGCTTAAATTTTTAAAAGTTTGAAATTTCATTTTTAAAAATATCTAGAGTATTTTGAAGACAATATTGTTTTCTACGTTAAAAAGTAGTAAACTATTGATTTAAGACAAAAAGAAAAAACATGCATATTCCCTATTGCGGCTCCGGGGCCATCAAATCTATGCCTGTCGGCTTGGTGCTCCCACGAGCTCACCCAAAAATAATTGATTGGTTATCCAAACAACCAGCCCAATCTCGCCCTTGGGGTGAGGCTGTGCTTAGGAGTTGTTCTGGGAAGAACGGTTCGGAACTGAATGCAAAGCAGTGTGGAGCCGGCTCAGAATAGCATCATCCCAATTATACCCCTGGGGGTCGTAAAAAGCGGCAATGCGACAATCGTCCGGGGAATGGGCAGCATCATTTCATGTGAATGCAATCTTACACTGCACTCGCCAATCCGCCTGCTAGGCGTAATGGCAATAGCACTCAATAGGAGAAGGTTCATGTCCACCAGTGGACTGTTGTGGCTGATATAACTAAGAGGATGCATGGTTGGTTATACCTCAATTTTTCTGAATTAAATATTTTGTGCCGTGTGATGCCGGCTTAGAATAGCATCACCCCACATCCTTCCCGCGGGTGTCGTAAGAGGCGACTAAGGGACTCGAGGGTATTGGTGTATTACAATTTCTAGGCGACAGGCTGACAACCTACCACTATATAGTGATATATACATGTTTTCTGGAACAACTTTGGAAAACAATCCTCAAAAATGTCAGACATGGCGATAGCGACCGTATTCTTACGGCCGTTAACGCTCTGCCTACCCCGCAAGGGATAAAGGCGTGATATATGTATGTATGTCGTCTCAGCCGATAGCTGTCTTTGTCTTTATATCAGAGCCAACTAGCGAAGCTAAAGACCGACGATGGCAGAATCATATCGTCCAAGCCCGAGCTATTGGAAGAGGTCGAGAAGTTCTATGGACAGTTATACGCGACAACATGCACACCTGTCAATAATCGGGTCGCAGATCCAAGAGCTCGATTAACCCGGCACTACACAGAAGACATCCCGGACGTCAGCTTGTACGAGATTAGTATGGCTCTGAAACAGCTAAAAAACAGCAAGGCGCCGGGTGATGATGGAGTTACGGCAGAGCTTCTGAAAGCCGGTGGTAAACCGATACTTAAAGCACTGCAGAAATTGTTTAACTCTGTCATACTCGAGGGCAAAACGCCACAGGCATGGCACAGAGGCGTGGTGATGCTGTTCTTCAAAAAGGGCGATAAGTCTTTGCTGAAGAACTACAGACCCATCACGCTTCTGAGCCATGTTTACAAGCTGTTCTCAAGAGTCATAACGAATCGTCTCGCACGCAGGCTCGACGACTTCCAGCCTCCCGAACAAGCCGGCTTCCGAAAAGGCTTTAGCACCGTGGATCACATTCATACGCTGAGGCAAGTTATACAGAAGACTGAAGAGTATAACCAACCACTCTGCCTCGCGTTTGTGGACTACGAAAAAGCCTTCGATTCGATCGAAACATGGGCCGTACTTCAGTCTCTTCAGCGGTGCCAAGCTGACTATCGGTATATCGAAGTGTTGAAGTCCTTGTACGAAAGCGCCACCATGTCAGTTCGACTTCAGGACCAGGACTCGAAACCTATCCAGTTGCAGCGAGGAGTGAGACAGGGAGATGTAATATCACCGAAACTGTTCACAGCAGCACTGGAAGACGTCTTCAAGCTTTTGGACTGGAGAGGACTTGGCATCAACATCAACGGCGAGTATCTGACTCACCTTCGTTTTGCCGACGATATCGTGGTCATGGCGGAAACCCTGGAGGACCTCGGTACAATGCTCGATGACCTCAATAGAGCCTCCCAACAAGTGGGTCTAAAAATGAACAAGGACAAGACCAAGGTTATGTCAAACTCTCTTGTTGCACCCATTACTCTGACAGTTGGGGGCTCTACTCTGGAAGTTGTCGACGAGTATGTCTACCTGGGACAAATAGTCCAGCTGGGTAGGTCCAACTTTCAGAAAGAGGTCAATCGTCGAATCCAACTCGGCTGGGCAGCGTTCGGGAAGCTACGTAACATCTTCTCTTCTCAACAACTACCGCAGTGCCTCAAGACAAAAGTCTGGGATCAATGCGTGTTGCCAGTGATGACTTACGGAGTTGAGACGTGGCCGCTAACAATGGGCCTCATAAGAAGGCTCAAGGTCACTCAAAGGGCAATGGAAAGGGCTATGCTCGGAGTTTCTCTCCGCGATCGAATCAGAAATGAGGAAATCCGGAGAAGAACCAAAGCCACCGACATAGCTCGAAGGATTGCGCAACTTAAGTGGCAGTGGGCGGGGCATATTGCTCGTAGGACCGATGGCCGCTGGGGCCGGAAAGTTCTCGAGTGGCGGCCACGGACCGGTAGACGCAGCGTAGGTAGGCCTCCCACAAGGTGGACCGACGATCTGGTGAAGGTCGCGGGAAGCCGCTGGATGCGGGTGGCGCTGGACCGATCATCGTGGAGATCCTTGGGGGAGGCCGTATGTATGTAAATATTATTTTGAGTACGAACACATTGAAACTTTTCGATGTTTGTGAACATTAGTAGTAAGTTTATACTTTTATAAAGGTTTGTTTTACTTTTACGAAATTTCGTATACAGGAGATTTTACGGACTAAAAATTAATAGGTATTAGCTAGGTTTAGTGATTTTATCAAATTACTTTAAACAATAAAAAAAAACTGAACGGTCAACTATGTACTTAGTATTTACATAAATAAGTATATTTTTCGTGAACTAGTATTTACATAAATAAGTTCAATAAGCAGTTCAATTTATGTTCTCAAATAAAAATAAAACCAAACACTACACTTGATTTCTAGCCTTGTGATTGAGGAAAAAATCTCTCAAGAAAAATAACTTTTAACTTTTCCTCCGGTTGAAAATTAACAGAAACGAAATTAAAAAGGGCCTGAAGATTTTTCTAAGAGGAATTCGTAATGAAAAAACTTTTAAATTAGTAAATGTAACAGGTCACTGTTTGAATGAAGGCTGGCACACCATTTTTTCGATCTTAGAGTGTTTTTCGTAGTAACTTTCTAAGAAAAATGTTCATTGAGATTCCAAACAATAGAATTTCTCAAAAAGTAAATGCAATGAAAGTCGTAACAGTCATTAAAACTTGATTACACTTTAGGTTTTTTTGCCGACGAGTAAGAGAAAATCTTTTTCGACAGTATTGCCAAAGGTTACTAACTAACAGATGAATTTGTAGAATTTCGCTCTACCAATACATCTTTGGCCCAGGAGTTCAACTTCTAAAAGTAAAATCTGAAATCGTGCGCGGATGTCCACGGCTGGTCTAGATAATCGTATCACAACACGTTTTTTAATGTCAATTGTTTGGAAATTTACTAGGTTAGGTTGTGTATGAATGGATTTCTGTAGTAGAACGAGTGATACAATCACATGACTTTTGCACGTAAAAAATCAAAAATA
This sequence comes from Keiferia lycopersicella, assembly GCA_029255805.1. NCBI lineage: Eukaryota > Metazoa > Arthropoda > Insecta > Lepidoptera > Gelechiidae > Keiferia > Keiferia lycopersicella. The sequence goes on from JARACZ010000003.1 coordinate 19,363,827, forward strand.
TATCTCCTGGCCGCAGTCACCAGTTACTATATATGATGAATTCCTTCCTACTCTTACTCCATTAATTTATTTTATTTATTTAATTAATTAATTACAACTATATAGCTTAAGAGGGTAAGCCCAATTACTATACAGGGTAATGAGATCATTCTTTCTTAAAAACTTATTAGATCATAAAACCCCATAAAATAAACAATACACCTTATTCTCAGACTAAAATGAAACAAGTATTATAATACCTACAATAACAATGTCATTTTTTTTTACAAAATAACGAGCATTCTTTTGTTGATTTCGAACCACTTATCGGCAAAGAGATCCAGATGTGGTGCCGTTTGGAGTAGATCCCTCCATAAACCTAGTCCTCGCATACATACACATACACAAATCACGCCTTTATCCCTGGCGGGGTAGGCAGAGCGTTAACGACAGTAAAATTACGGCCGTTACGCCACGGCTGACAAATGTTTGAGGGTTAATGTTTCAGATAAGTCGTGTCGTGTATCATTCTAGAGACAAGATGTCAGCCTGTCGCCTAAAAGTACAATACTGTCAGACTGACGCCTAAAAGTACAATACTAGTACCTAAAAGTACCTAGTTCTCGCAACTTATACTATTCCTACATACTTTTACCTTCTTACGTAGGCACCTACTAAAGACAGTGTATAGCGCCACGAGCTGAAAAACACTGTAACAACAGTTGTTGCAGTTTAATAATTAATGCAGTGAGGGAAGTTCGTCTCGTAGCCAAGCCGCGATCAAACTTGCACGCGGATTGTCGAAGATTTTCGATTCAGCTTAGTACCTCATTAATTTTGCGTTACAATACAAGTTTCCTAGTACAGTATTTAATTCTGTACAATTATAAGTCGTTTCACGTAGTACTAACCTAACCTAACATAAAAAAAAACACTCTATTACTTCCTATAATTTGAAGGTGTATCTGAAAATAGATGTGAAACAATATGATATGAATGTGAAAAATACAATATAACAGCTTATCGTGGAAAATTAATTTCGTCAATATTTGGAACATTGAAATAACAAATCAATGTGAGGAGTATGATGGATAAATTTAAAAATTTAATTAATTTATTTATGATTAAAATTGAATTTTAAAATACTTTTAGAATGTGTGTCACAGACATTGCATACAAGACAAGACTTGACACAGTTTTGAAGTAAAATGGTACTAAAATAGGACTAAAAAAACAGAAATGAAATTAATGGACATCAAACATTTATTATAGTGCAGGTACGAGATTTGATACAGTTTTAAGGTGAAGTGGTAAAAGTCTTCGTGAAAGAAATTACCTACACGATGGAAAGAAATCACAAATAAAAAAATGCAAACTGAAAAAACATTTTGTCAAAAACGTAAATTTACGGTTTTTGCTCAAAAACGGAACTAGACCAACTTCGTGGACGCTAGTAAATAATTCTTGAAGTGGGTTCGTCTTGTTCATACATCTTTAATGTGCTGTTATTTATGTTCTAGAGCCACCAAGCCCGGAGCTTTATTCTCTGAAATGCCTCGGGAAAGAAAAATGATACAACTTTTCGCATAAATAAGAGTTTAGACCTTAGTGTTTCGCCACGATGACGCGCTGATATTTTCGTGCACTTATGAGCGGCCATTTTGTTTCTCTTTTTTATACTTTTCCGCTTCCGATTTTTAAGCGATGAGCCATTAAGGAAATGCGCGGGAGAATGTGGCCCGTTTTTAACTTTACAGGAAGGTTTATTGGATACTATATCTTTTTGAAGATGCTTTCTTACAACAGGTTTCAGAAAACTTTGCTTTCAAGGTACGCATATAAAATTCTCGGTATAGGAACGGATTTGGTTTTGAGGAACCTTCTTAAAGGACATTGAATTCTTATGACAGGCCTATTTAATCTTGAAAAATGTATGCTATATAAATCAAATTCAAGTTTGGGCATTGTCTAATTTCAAAACTAATGCAAATGGGTCAATCAACTATTTCTTGTAAAATTTGATTTGAAAAGTTAAAAATATTTTTTTTCGAATTTTTATTAGATTTATACTTAGCATAGTAGCAATTTTAATCTATTTTACAAATACAAGCCGTGCCGCGACCAACAACGTACAAATTATGTCATTTTCATCAGAAATATCAGGTGACACACATCTTTCGTCCCTTGAGTAACCGATGTTTAGGTGATAACTTTGTGAATGAAAATGCATGTTTTTACACTTATTTTTTAATGAAATCGAAAGAACGTAGTGGTAGGAACTAGTTACAAACGTAAATTCTGATATAACTTGGATAGCTTTTACAAAAAAAATACAAACAAGGTCTCTTGGGTAACCGAATCAAAAAAAGGAACTTGATCTTTTGAGTATTTTGTACTCAGCGGTTCTTTTATAGAATATTTTATAGTATACGTAATTTAATCAATATTATTTAGCTAACAGTAACAAAACTATCTAATCTAGCTTACTAAAGAGGTCAAAAATATAGAAAAAACCATTCAAAAATTGGGGACACATGGTGACCCAAGAGACAAATTTGGTGACTCAAGACTTTTTAATCAGACTTTTCTTTTAATACTTAAAAAAATTGTACTCAATATATTTGTCTGGATCTTGTTTAAATTTCTCTTTATAACGTTTTTGCTTTTTTGCGTTTGTAAGAGGCATTTTTTATACCTAAAACAAAATAAGCTACGTAAGCAAAGCAACCCATTACAGAACGCTGCAAACACAAACACTCATTCCCCTTATTACTCCTTAGAAAAATTGTAGATATACAACAAACAAAATTATAGATTTCAAACTTTAAATCTACATGAACCATTATGTCTCTTGGGTAACCAAAAATGTCTCTGGGGTAACCACCAAAGTAACCAAAAAAGTTGCTATAACGGAAGTTTTTCGTCAAGGTATGGAGTATTTTATACCGTACTCCGACATTCCTACCGGTAGCAAAGCTCGCCCATGGTTCAATGCAGACTGTAACCGCGCAGAAGCGTCTAAACAGACTGCTTTCCTAGCCTGGGCTGATGCTCGACTGCGCAAAGCTCCGAATACTCGAGACCTGAAGAAAGCCTATAACAAGGCCTCTAAATTAAGCAAGAAGGAGTTACGCAGAACACGCTTCAGGCACATCAGTAGCGTAGGCGCTAAGCTTGCCTCATATCCAGCTGGAAGTAAGGCATTCTGGTCTCTTGCAAAGACAGTTGAGACCAACTTCTGTCAGCCTACTTTACCGCCGCTGCAGAAACCTGACGGTTCACTTGCCCACACTGCAGAGGAAAAAGCGAATCTCTTTGCCTACCTCTTTGCAGAAAACTCGCGTCTTGACGCCGCAGGTATTATTCCACCAACTTTACCTCGAGTAGACTGCTCTATGCCGGCCGTCTGTATTCACCAAAAAGAGGTACTTAAAGTCCTGCGGAATCTAGATGTTAACAAAGCAAGCGGCCCTGACGGTATCCCTGCAATTGTTCTGCGAAACTGTGCGCCTGAGTTGTCTCCGATATTAACACGTCTGTTCCGACTGTCACTAGAGACTGGCGTGGTTCCCGAATCGTGGAAGCTTGCAAACGTGCAACCTGTGCCCAAAAAAGGAAGCCGAGCTGACCCTGCGAATTATAGGCCCATATCGGTCACCTCCATACTCTGCAAGACTGTGGAGCGTGTACTAAATAACAGACTCCTGGGCTACCTCGAGGACAACGATCTTCTGAGCGATCACCAATACGGATTTCGTCCTGGGCGATCCACAGGTGATCTCCTCGTGCATGCCACCCACCTATGGAGCGAGGCTATCGAGAGACATGGCGAAGCCCTCGCTGTGTCTCTGGATATCTCAAAGGCATTTGACAGGGTCTGGCACGCAAGCCTTATTAGCAAGCTGCCCGCCTACGGACTACCTGCTGATCTTTGCAACTGGATCTCTGACTTCCTGAGGGGACGGTCGATACGAGTGGTCCTAGAGGGCCGCTCCTCGGACCAACAGGCCATAGATGCTGGAGTCCCTCAAGGATCAGTTCTGTCTGCAACACTATTTCTGCTGCATATCAACGACATGCTGACGCCCGACACCTTTGGGTACGCAGATGATAGCACGGTTGTTGACAGATACCTGTCCAGTGCAAAGGCCAGCGGTGAAACCACCCAGTCTTGTCGAGAGTCCATAGTCCAACATCTGAACTCTTCACTCAAGGCAATATCCGAGTGGGGTGATGCCAATTTAGTGAAGTTTAATGCAACAAAGACACAGGCTTGTCTATTCTCGACTAAACGGAGTCCCTTCACACTTACTCCGACTTTCCGAGATGTATCCATACCGATTTCTGACCACCTTGATCTTCTTGGCATGACTCTTACGTCAGACCTAAACTTTGGACGCTACATAGAATCTTTGGCCACGACTGCAGCAAAAAAGCTTGGTATCCTCTCAAAGGTTAGGCGCTACTTTGCACCAGAACAGCTTCTACAACTCTATCAAGCTCAAGTTCGATCTTGCATGGAGTATTGCTGCCACCTTTGGGATGGATCTGCCAAATACCAACTGGCCGCCTTAGACTCCATTGAAAAACGCGCCAAGAAGCTCATAGCAGACGAAGCACTGGTTGAGACCAAGTTGCAGAGCCTTGAGCACCGTCGTAAAGTAGCATGCATGTCGGTATTCTATAGGATACATTTCGGAGAGTGTGCTCAATCACTCCACGACCTGATACCCCCTTCCCCATTCCATCTCCGGGGATCGAGGCGCCGACTGGGGTTCCACCCTTATATTGTAGATATACCTCTGATCCGCACTAAGCGTTTCGCTTCAACTTTTATCATGCGTACGGCTAAAGAGTGGAATTCCCTGCCGGCGGATCTTTTTCCGGAACAATATAACTTGGGCCTTTTTAAGGCAAGAGTGAATAGGCATTATCTAGGCAAGCATGTACCATCTTCGTCTGCATCTCCACTTACCACCAGGTGAGATGGCAGACAAATGCGGGCCTATTACATATATAAAAAAAAAAAAAAAAAAAAAAACTCAGGGGACCGGTTATCCAGGGGACATTTTACACTTAAAACCGATTTTAAGATCAAATTAAAGGTGCAATAATAAAAATTAAGTCCCTAATGACTTATTAGACAATAATGCAATATAAATAGACAACATAAACCATAGAAAAGTTAAAAGTTACGAGTTTTGATGTGGTTTGCCAGCGGACTAACAATAAAGCCACGCATTCAGTCAAAATGGCCAAGCGGATCAAAATTTCCCACGACTGCAACCTTGATCGTATGATTCTCAGAGTTGTTTCTGATTTGTCTAACGCACTAATAGCGCTATATCGCTCGCACTCACGTTCAACAGACGCGGTTACCCAGTGGACGGAGGATGTACTTAATTAGGCGGGACACATTCGCGCGCAAATTTATTTTCACTGTAACTTCCCCTGGGTAACCAATATTTTTTGTTTAAATTCATGAAAATTTTACTCAGGAAGTATTTAAATTTTGTGGATTAATCCTGTACTTATCAATATTAATGCAAATTTATCGTTTTTTTGTAAAGTTTCGGAATAATTATAGTTAGTTCACTCGGGACAGGTGTTGGACAAAAAAAGTTGATTGACCCAAATATGTTTTTATATTGGATTCTAAAAAAAATACCAGCCACTAAAACATTGCAACAGATAAGAACTAAATCAAAATGCCTTTGTCTTACAAAAAAGTTACTTACAAAAACAGTCGTTCCCTGTACTTTACTAACTTCGCAAAAACTTTACAAAGAAAAAGGGAAAAAATACATGAAACTATTTCAATTAAGGCGGAAAGTTTCATTCTCGGAGTTTGTCTTAAATTGCAGCCAGTTTCAGAAGTCATTTCAGAGATGGCGCTTCGATTGGGGTAGGAGGTAATCGTTTGAACTTAGATACGTGACTGCCTTTTCAGTTTAGTGATGATTTCTTTTTACAACTAATGAAAAATAACACGCTTTGACGTGACAATGTCTTATATGTAATTCGATAGAGCACAAAAAAAACATGACTTATGCGGCGTTACTTCGCCTTGAGGCGTTCCATTTAAGACTTCAAGTGGTCGCCAGAGCGCAGAACGCGCGACAAAGAGGCAAAGTTATTGGCCTCCGCGTTCGGCAGCGCATATCTTGATAGATAGACAATAAAAATTAAAACTTTCTTTTGAAAAATGCAACCATTCCCTCGGTATTTTCTTATTGTTTGTTACGTTCGACTTTCGTCACTAAACTGACAGACAACCATTTTTTTTTCTAATAAATTGAATCAATTTTTTTAATAAATAGGTTTCTTATGTCTCGTGGCACTGCATCACAGTATAGACTGACTCTAAGTTACATTTAGGTACCTCAGGGTTTATTTTTTGTCTCATCTGACTCTCCTTTTTGTTTATTTCTCTAGAATTTCAACACCGGTATGATGATGCATACCGCGACGCAAATACTTTTTTGTCAAATTTATTCACTTGTTTACGATTACCATTTCACATGTCTGAAGTCTACTTACGTGCGAGATAAGTCTTTTAAGGGACGTTTAATAAACCTTCAGATGATTTCCGGATTAAGATGAGAATTTTTGATTCCAATAATAGTTCGTTACCAATAAAAAAATTAGGAATAGACTGATGACCTTGGCATATTTGGTCCAAATATTTTTTCCCTATAGCCTCATACCACCATCTTTGAAAAAGAAATATGAAATAAGTTTTTGCATAAATATAAGTTTCTCCAAAGCTGTCGGCCGTCAAAAGAAAGTATGGGAACTCAACAAATTGTTACAATACGTGCGTGGTAAACCTTTCTCGGTAGTTCAGTCAGTAATCCTTGAGATAATCTTGCGGTGATGGGTTCGACTTTCGCTTTGGGTGTCACCCAGAAGAAGTATTTAATAGTGTTGAGGAGATAGAAAAACTCTGACATCAGCATTCATCGGGTCATTGAATGACTCTTTATCCCACAAGAAAAAAGAAATGGTATTTCGGTTTGGCTGGTTCCAAGTAGATTCAGGTGGCGCAAGTAAGACAAGAATGACGTAAAAAAACGAGGCCCATACCAAAATGGTTGAAAAAGGCTATGAAGAAGAAGAAGTCATGCACTATCGCAAACTTTCGTGTGTTTTCGTTGATGAACGACCCGATAAACCAGGGTGGCTACTTATTCTTACAGCTAACTTCTACTACTATGTAGGTGGTATTATTTTATGAAGATTTCACATAATCTAGATTTTATGACAGCCGAAGAAAAGTTTTTACTTTCGGTATAAGTAAATCTTCCATTTACTTTGTAAAATTATTTTATAAGCGCTCTCAAAATTACAAAGTACCTACAACAGTCATAAAAATATTATATTTAAACTTGAATAATCAAAGAAACATTTTTCTCTCGAATCTCATTAGAGTTTACGAGCAAATGAATAAGCGCCATAGACGTTTGCCATAAAATTTAAACAAACTCAGATGATTCTGTATCTTATAATGAAATTACTTTAGTTAAATTAAATCCACACCTTAGCGTGTAAGCCTGAGAAAATTTATTTTCACACGTTTGGAGATTAAGGTCGGGTCACAGTAGGCGAAAAATTATTTAAAAGAAAATCAGAAATGCTTAGTTTTTTAGCACACCTGGGTCAACCGCATGGAAAATGTTTAGTTGGGCGTTCTAGGTATCGTTGGATAGACGAAGTCCAAATATTTTTTGTCTTGCCTTCATCAGCTTTCCGTTTGTTCCGTTTAATACTAACTTTAAGCCCCATCTGAAAGTGCAAATAAAAGCTAAGAATTTGAGATGAATATCCTTATGATGCGTCACTTAGAAAAAAATATTTCACTCGCGAGAAGGTTTCAGACGTGTCAAATCGTGGATTTTAGGTTTTGGGAAGAATTTTGACATAAAAGTGTAGAGAAAATCAAAATAGCGGTGCGCAGCATAACTGGATGGGTAGGTTATGTAAAGAAACTTAAAATACGTGGTACAGATGGACGTCTGAATTCGGTTTAAGATTCTGAAACTAACCTCAGTTTGGTTAACACTTAGCAGGTGGAATTACTTGACCGTACCAAAGATGGTTTTGAGCTTTCTTTATCATCGGAACACTTCCACGTAAAATTTAGACGATAGTCCGTCGACTTTGTCTCTTCTGTCTTTATCTTGTGGGGCATTTAGTCGCCCAATAACCCCATGAACCTTGACCCTCTGTCTTCTATACAATTATTCAACGAATAAATGACAAAAATGTCCAAAAATTATCCTAAAAAAACTTTAAAAGACTAACCAATGTGACCGTACCCTTCAAAGTCGTAGTTAATAAACTTTTTCGCTTCGTTTATCCACGACCCCTGTGGCGTTTTACGGTGTCTTAGACCTACGCACAACGACCACATAGCTTCCTAGACGGCACTTTAAAGGCGCATACGGCGGAGAAAAAAACGAATGACGTTGCTCCCCCGACAAGAGCATAGCTTTTAAATAAAGAAGAAGCATTCACATATCACACCTTTGTCCCTTGCGAAGTAAGAAGAGCGTTAACGGGCGTAAAAATACGGTCACATCCCAACGTCTGACAACATTGTGGTCCCTTTCAAATGAGTCGTGTATGGCTGTAGTGAAATGTTGTCAGCCTGGTGCCTAAAGTTGTAATAATAATAATAGTTGCCTTTTACGACACCAGCGGAAAAGAAATGGGGTTGAGCTATTCTGAGCCGACATCATACTGCATAGCACTGATCTGAAATCGCGTACATCAGACAATGTTATCAGACAACGATGCTTTTATAAAATGATGCTATCACTGGCCAATCAGCATGCACGCATTACCATGCATTACCATGCCTTCGATCTGCGCATGTCAGCTAGATGATAATATCGTTTCTTTGAAAAATGGCGCGTTGGGCGTCTAGTAGGCTGCGTAGTCGACGCCTACCCTACGTTACGTACTTACACTCAGATACGACGTAAGATAATTTACTTTTTGGCCTTGTAGACTTTGTTAGACGAGTTTTTTGTTAGCTTCAAGTAATTTATAAGTATGAAAAAAATTATTATGCGAAAAATATTATTTTTTATCTTGTGTGTGTAGATTTTACTATCGAAGAGAGATAGCCATTAGAATAGGTAGAATATAACAATAATTATAATACAACCTATTATAATACAATATGTATAATATATGGCATGTGATGCCGGCTTAAAATAGCATCACCCCAATTCTTCCCGCGGGTGTTGTAAGAGGCGACTATGGGACTCGAGGGTTTCATGTGTTTTACAACTTTAGGCGACAGGCTGACAACCTGTCACTACAGTGATACACGAATCATCTGAAGGGGCCCTCAATACTTGTCAGACGTGGCGATAACGACCGTAATTTTACGATCGTTAACGCTCTGCCTGCCCCGCAAGGGAAAAAGGCGTGATTTGTGTGTGTGTGTGTGTGTGTGTGTGTGTGTGTGTAATATATGACAAGATGCTCTTTGGGTCGCTGAGTCAACGGAGTTAGTTAGTTCGTATTAATATCCAATAACTAATTATAATTGCTATGCTTTTAAGTATCTCGAACTTAAAACGAAATAAACTTAAACTTTTGCCGTGTGATGCCGGTATAGAATAACATCACCCCAATTCTTCCCGTGGGTGTTGTAAGAACCAACTAAGGGACTCAAGGGTTTCATGTGTGTTAGCACGCAATAACAACTCTAGGCGACAGGCTGACAACCTGTCACTATAGTGATACACGTATCATCTTAAGGTGCCCTCAATACTTGTTAGACGTGGCGACAACGACCGTAATTTTACGATCGTTAACGCTCTGCCTACCCCGTAAGGGATAAAGGCGTGATTTGTGTTGTTGTTGTTGTTGTTGAACTTAAAGATGCATTTTGATAATCCCATCATAGGTATAAAGGATTCTAAATTTATAGTTTTATTGAAATGATGTGATTATCTTGTCTCAAATTATGAGACACGCTTTTACATGATGTGGGTGTTAATGATGCAATAACATTCTAAACTTTTAGGTTAATATTTGTTTTGAATGAATTCTCGTCAGAGAGGAATAATTACGTAAAATAACTTTTAGATATTTTGTATTGCAGTCATACGTTAGTCAATGTAGATTTTTGGATTGTTATGATCAAATTTTAAAGCTACATATATAGGTATTTTTGCTCCAGTTGGCAAAAGTACCTACGCTACGTTGTAGAACTGTATGAGATCTGACAACCTATAATTTTACGTAAGGATAGTTTAATTAAAAATTGAAGTATACACTTAATATATATACACACACACACACACACACACACACATATCGCGCCTTTATCCCTTGCGGGGTAGGCAGAGCAATAACGGCCGTTAAAATACGGTCGCTATAGCCACGTCTGTCATTTTTGAGGATTGTTTTCCATGGTTGTTACAGAAAACATGCGTATTACTATAGTGACAGGTTGTCAGCCTGTCGCCTAAAAATTGTAATACACCAATACTCTCCAGTCCCTTAGTCGCCTCTTACGACACCCGCGGGAAGAATGTGGGGTGATGCTATTCTAAGCCGGCATCACGAGCATTACTACACATACCACGAATAACACGCCTACGCTTTTTTATCTTTTGCGACTTAGGCAGAGCGTCAAAGAAAAATTCGGTCGCTAAAGCCAGAAAGTTTGAGTGTCACTATACTGACAGGTTGTTAGCCTGTCGCCTAAAATTATAGCACACATAAAACCGTCGAATCCCTTAGCCGCCTCTAACGACACCGCGTGAGCAAGAAGAGGTGATGCTATTCTAAGCCGGCATTACACGGCACAAAATACTTTAATGTGTAAAATTATAATTATCATGTACTAGTGGGCATCCGCGGCTCCGCCGTAGCATCCCATAGAATAATTTTTTTGGGATAATAACTGCCCTGTGTTAATCCAAGTTACCCTCTCTCTATCTGTGTGCTAAATTTCGAGAAATTCGTTTTAGCGTGAAGGAGTAACAAACAAATAAACAAAGATATAAACTTTCGCATTTATAATATTAGTCGGATTAGAAGGATTTGTTGCGAGATAACGTATAAAAAAAGCTTTCACAATTTGACTTATATTTTTAAGGAAAATATAAAATTACGCAGCCACTCGAAAAGTAGGAAGTCGATCCTCCAAGTTTGCTAAGACCTTAGAATAAAGAGCCTTCGCCTTTGATGTGCCGACAGACCGTAATCGATTTTTTATGCCAGGAATGTAGGGTGGTGTATGGTTCAATATTTACCATTGCTTTTGTTCATCGGGTGTATGGTTCCCTATGATGTTAGGAATACTGTTTGTTTAGACAATATTTAGGTTTAAAAGTTGTATGTGAGCATAGCATTATTTTTATAATAAACCGCTGAATTCACTACTAGACTTGCAAACGTTCTAAAGAGTTTAATTTTAGATCAACTATATCAACGGAGCACTAAAACATCGCAACGGTCTGTCAGATCCATACTAGAAATGTCAATCCCCATACTAAAACCGCACAACCGCTGTTGACGCAGCGCTATCGCAGTGTCATCTGTCGAGTGCGGTTTTAGTGTAGGGAGTGACATTTCTAGTATGGATCTGACAGACCGCTGCGAAATTTTTGCGCTCCGTCGTGCGACAAGTGTACGATCTGCCTAAGCCGTTTTTACTTGTAGTAGAAGTAACTCAATAATATAAAATACGTTTTCTTTTTCCGTGTGGTGCCGGTTCACAATATCATCACCCCATTTCTTCTCGTAGGTGTCGTAGAATCCATGGAGCAGGCAGCAGCGTTCACTGTGATTATCTCCCATATCTTGCACTGCGCTCGCCTATCTGCCTCCCAAGCGTGGTGAGTACGGCAATAACCTCCAATCTGAGGGAGGCTCATGTAGCAGTTGACTGTTGCGGCTGTAGAAAGTAGAAGGTTCTTTGAAAAGATTTCCAAACAATTTTTATACAAAATCTAGATCCAATTAAAAATGCTCAAGGATCCCTGAACTCAAGCCCTAGTTATTTCACAGGGTGTTAGGAAATGTACTGAGTTCCTTTCAAGGGATGAACCACCCTATGAAACCGAACAACTTTTTCCAAGGAATGTAGGTCGAAATATGGAAAAAAATTTGGACCTCCCATACAAAATGTACCAGCCGACCGAGTCAGATTGTATGCGAGCGAGGTCCAAAAAATTTTCCATATTTCTACCGATGTTCCTTTGGGAAAGTTGTTCAGTTTCATAGGCTGGTTCATCCCTTGAAAGGAAATCAGTATTTTTCATAACATCCTGTATAGAATCAAGTCAAAAACCAGGCGAAAAAACTAGCTCCTTAAAAATGTCTTCCAGGGGGAAAGCAATTTGGACTTCTTTAAATATTTCTTTATAAAAATTGCTTTTAATATTTCAGCGCCGTAGCTCGCTCAAAGGGTAACAAAATCTTGTTAGAGTTAATGAACAAACTTAGAGTCTCACTTAAATTAGAACTCCTTGCCACCCTAGTTGGAGACGTGATGTTTTTGAAAATGCACAAAATTGTGGAAATTATTCAGTCTCGGTGACTGCTTTTTATGAATTTCCGGTATTTTGCTTGATTTCCGAAAACGCAATAAAGTAGAGCATAAAAACCGATAAGTTTCAGCGTAAAATCACTGTGGACAAACATCATCTCCTTCTACTTCTTAGACTATCACACTTCAACGTTGTGCTTACGTATGCGCCTGTCAGACCCATACTAGAAACATCAATCCCCAAACTAAAACCGCTCTCACTAATCCAACGCGAGGACGAAAGTTCATCTCACAAAATTCACAGAATTTTTTAGAAGCCTCTACATACCAATATTATAAAAAAATGTACTGTTGGAGTATTTAGAGTCGATAATCTCGTTTTGTGTAGTTGGCGGTGAGTAAAAATAACAATAATGGGCACATAATATTCATACATCAAAAACTAACAAAAACTATTCATACACAGTTTCCACCCACTTGATTTTTTAAATACATAATTGGTTGCATACACTCTACTAAATTCAATCTCGATCAAAGTTAGGGGCTGCATTCAAAAGCTTATATCTAAAAAAAAATATTATTCATGCAACAATGGCTGCCAAATTGAAAAAACCTTTTCATATCCTAAGATTAATCAACTGAGAGCTATTGATTGGTCTGCACAATAGATTTACAAAATATTCGCTTATATATGAATAGTACCGCCATGGTAATTTATCACCACTGCACGTCTTTGGTGGATCGCACACTTAACGCACGACGGACCGCTAAAATATCGCAGCGTTCTGTCAGATCCATAGTAGATCCCATACTAAAACCGCTCAACCGCTGTCGACGCAGCGCTCTTACAGCGTCGTCCGCAGAGTTTTAGTATGGGGAGTGACGTTTCTAGTATGGATCTGAAAGACCGCTGCGATATTTTAGCGGTCCGTCGTGCGTTAGGTGTGCGATGCGCATTTAACCTGTCCATTTAGAAGACAATAATAATTTCATAAACTAGATATTCTAAGGGCTAACTTTTACTGATTATTCTTAGTTACAGGTTGAAAAAAACAGTATATAAAATGTAATGTATAGGGTGATACCTACCGAATGGTAGACTTTCCCGAAAACTTTAATTTCTTCTGAACAACATCCCCTAAGGAACAAAAATTAAAATTACCTCTCATAGAAAATTGTTCGGTCAGCTAATTGTTTTGTATGTGAGTTCACTTTTTTATTAATACTCTGAAATTTGGTTTGTGGGGAACTATGGCAATACCCCCAACAGAAGAGGCCCATGTGCAGCACTGAACTATTGCTGATTTAACAACAGTAAGTTGTAGGTACCTAATTTTAATAATTTTTAAGTAGCTATGGCTACTGAGTCAGTAAATAAACTAGATTGATGTCCCTATAAATGTTTTTACAATCTAAACAAGAATTCGGTAACTAAGTAATTAAAACTTAGAATAATCACTTTTTAGTTAACGACTTCATTAATTCAGTTCCAAATTAAAATTAAAAGCATCTGTCCACCAAAATATTCAAATCAAACATCGTTAAGTTTAATTAATTAATTAAATTATTCCTCTAAAACTACAAGAGGACATTAAAATTTGTTATATTAGCAGCCTATTCACAAAACAATTCTTGTCAAACATAAATTCTTTAAAAACTCACATTAATAAGCAAAAACTATAAAACGGCAGACTGCCTGCTGTTGCACGCATCCTTTTTAACCGACTTAAAAAAGAGGTGATTAATACAACCCATAGTTTAAGATAATCTCTTTGTATTATTTCAAATCATAATAAAAGCTTCCCAACGAGTGATTGATATTTAAGAATAGGTAGTTTATACTCGCCAAATTAATTGGAAACGACTAAATCAATTTTGAAAATGTTTTCGTAGCTTTAAAAGTTATCTTACTCAGGGGTCGCAATCCAGGGATTGCAGGAGTCTGATTTTGTGAAATGTACTGGGTGTAAGAGACGGTGTAACGAAAACTTTGCAAGCGTGATCAAACCATCAAAATGAACAACTTTTTCTATGGGGGCTATGTTGGTAAACGTAAAAAAAATTTTTGACCTTCCATACAAATTTCCCGACCAGCTGCCTGACTTCGTATGGAAACTCAAAAAAATTTTCGTTTTTCCAACATAGCTCCCATATAAAAAGTTGTTCAGTTTCATGGTCTGATCACGCCTGCAAAGTTTTCGTTACACCGTCTCTTACACACGTATAAACGTTTACCATGTGATGCTTAGAATAGCATCACCCTAATGGATGTTGTAAAAAGCCACTAAGGGATGTTATCGATGGAATGGGCAGCAGCGTTCTCCGTGAATTAAACATTGCACTGCGCTCGCCAATCCGCCTGCCATTCTTGGTGAGTATGGCAAAAACCCCCCAATAGGGAGGCCCATGTCCAGCAGTGGACAAGTTGGTGCAGCTGCTAAGTTCCGTCCTGTAAAAAATATTAGCTTTCGGAATTTCTCTATAGTAATGTCGGTTTACTTTTTCTTAAATGTGACTTGTTAATTTTCATAGTTGTGAAGCCTTTATTTCTAAAGGGCCTTTTTTATTGGTTTGATAAATAGTTAAGGGTCCCGTAAAATGATAAATGAAGTGGGATTGCTAAACGTAAGCTAATATTTAACATTCTATGACAAGGGTGCATTGTTTTTACTTTTAATATCATCCACCTCAACTTATCTATTTCTGGGGTCAATTATACTGGTAAAAAATAATACACAACGGTACCAAAAATTACGTAACTTTTTGCGTTTCCCTGTCTGTCTGTTCTTGGACACCTCTAACTACACTTAAACTACAGAACCGTTATTTTTAATGGATGGATTGATTCAATAAGAAAAAAAGTATACCTATGTACAAAGAAAGTAGGTAGGTAAATTAAAGTACGTATAAACTTACAAATACGAAATTTAATAATGATTTAAAAGTTTCTATTTTGACGCCAAATATCTGAATCTTAATAACCGACTTAAAAAAAAGAGGTTCTTCGTTTGACTTGTATGTATTTTTGTGCGCAATTATCTGGTGTGGTGTGACTGAACCGATTGTGAGGCGGTTTACTGAGAAGTATACTTCTAACTATCTAACTACTACAAATAACGCGTTCTCTCACTGGAAGATATGAACTCAATTTTATTGCCTTCCTTGAGTCTTATGTACTATTTCGGTAAACATGACGATAGCGGGTTTTAGAGTTAAGCTAGCGACATCTATTGTTGCGTCGTCGTTAACATGCGGAGTTGAGACGTGGCCGCTAACAATGGGCCTCATAAGAAGGCTCAAGGTCACTCAAAGGGCAATGGAAAGGGCTATGCTCGGAGTTTCTCTCCGCGATCGAATCAGAAATGAGGAAATCCGGAGAAGAACCAAAGCCACCGACATAGCTCGAAGGATTGCGCAACTTAAGTGGCAGTGGGCGGGGCATATTGCTCGTAGGACCGATGGCCGCTGGGGCCGGAAAGTTCTCGAGTGGCGGCCACGGACCGGTAGACGCAGCGTAGGTAGGCCTCCCACAAGGTGGACCGACGATTTGGTGAAGGTCGCGGGAAGCCGCTGGATGCGGGTGGCGCTGGACCGATCATCGTGGAGATCCTTGGGGGAGGCCTATGTCCTGCAGTGGACGTCTATCGGCTGAGACGACGACGACGACGACGTTAACATGCACTTGTTTGACTAGTAAGAAAATACCGTACCTATTTTAACTTCAACTACAAAATGAACGCAATCATTGATCGTAATATTTGATATGCCTCGTTTGTTTGCTTTTTGAATAATTCGTGCAAAATAAAACAAATAAATGGAACCAAATACACGTCCATTCCAAACTATTTGTTGAACTAACGAACCATGCTGATAATTAAATTTAAATCAGAGTTACTATAAAATTTTATTTTTATTTGCCTTCTGAATTTTTCATTAGCGTCATCAGAGAATTCTAAATTTATTGAAATTTTTGTATTCCGTAATATGATTTACCCTTATTTGCTCTATACAACATTACTTATAAAAAAATTGTTGAGTGCAACACACACACACACATATCACGCCTTTATCCCTTGCGGGGTAGGCAGAGCAATAACGGCCGTTAAAATACGGTCGCTATTGCCACGTCTGACATTTTTGAGGATTGTTTTCCAAGGTTGTTTCAGAAAACATGTGTATCACTATAGTGACAGGTTGTCAGCCTGTCGCCTAAAAATTGAGTTGAGTGCAATCTACATTTAATCTACCTTAAATATGAAGAGGAAGGATTTGTTTTTTTGTATGTAGGCATCAAATTTAGGGCTATAAAAATGATTAAAAAAAACATATTTAAAGTTACAACGTCCCTCACTAACTAATAGTACTTTTTGTTTTTAAACACACACACTCACACTTATCACGTCGTTTTCCCCTACGGGGAAGGCATAGCGGGAACAGCATACGGTTGTTATCGCCACATCTGACAATTATTATTGAGGGCCCTTTCAACTGATTCCCGTAGCATTGTAATACACATGAAACCCTCCAGTCCCTTTTCCCTAGTCGCCTTGGGTTGATGCTATTCTAAGCCGACATTAGGTACCTAACTAAGCTATATTCTGTTCACTAATATAAGAGACTTGCCAACAACAAGACCTAAATACTAAATCGCAGACAGGTGGACACACAAAATCTGCGAACAAGTTATGGCGGCAAAAACCCGCGCAGCGCCCTCTGGCGGTGACAATTTAGAGATTTATAGCACTCGCTGCTGGACAGTGCTCTTGTTTGGTCTAGGTCATAAGCTAGTCTACACACTTAACGCACATTGCAGCGCTAAAATAATGATGCGTGATAAGGCTTGCGTCTGATCTATACTAGTTAGAAACGTCATTCAACATACGACGCTGCGCTAGTAGCTTTCTTCAAAATGTGTCCTCAAAATATCTTTACCTTGAACGTCTGGTTATTAGTATAACTTGATAAGAAGAATAAATGAAATAAAAGACATTTTAATGTAGTCAGTAACTGATACCAATAAAAAAAATATGTATTTTTTTATAAAAAATAACAAAACTATTAAAAAATATATAATATTTCGATTTTGTCAAGTAATGAAATAAGAAATTAAAACAGATGAATCTAGGTAATTATGAGTACAAAATGGTAGCAACAGGTGGCCCAATTAGTATAACTTCTGTATCCTTTTCTTTGTGTTCGATTACTCCTAGTGAAAATGTAATAGCAAAAGCATTTAGAACATTTTTTTACGTTTATTATGAATGATCGAATTTTGGAATCGCATCTCATCATAATTAGTTCAGTGCCTAGCTTTTAAGTAGTTTATGTATGTTTAGGAATGCACTATCCCGCTTTCTTTGACGCACTATCCCATGACCCAAAGGTTGCCTGGTAAAGATGGCTACTATAGCAGTAAGGCCGCCTTGTTGTACTTTTTTTCCCTTTTTGTAATTGTTACATATTTTATTTGTGCAGTAAAGAATTTTATTTTTATCATACAACATAACAAGGTTATTTTTTAAAAGCGAAGTCGGTTAATTTTTTTTGTTGAATTACGAGTCTTTATTTCCAAGAATAGTTTTAGTTAGTGGTAATTTTAGACCAATTTCAGAAGTTAGATGTTGTTCAAATTAGTGTAAGTCGTAAATTTTGATAGATGGCCCACAATTTAAGAAGCATTCGGTTTAAGCGTAATAAATCAAATAATTATTCTTTTGAAGTATTTTTTTTTCCTTTCGGTCACTTAGGTCCAGTTCCTGATACGTCCAGTGGTCTCTTACGTCCTTTTTAATCTGTAATTACTTAGAAACACATCATATAGATGTATTTAACATTATAGCTTTGTTTGAAATTCTATTGTTATATTATTCGTATAGTTGTGTTTATGAAACTACATTGTTGGCAGAAGTCCATACTTCAATGAAATACCTACTAGCGGACTGTTTTTCCCCGTAGGAATAAGCGTTCTCCACACTTAACGCGCAACGCAGCGCTAAAATAACGCATCCGTAACGCAGCGTTCTGTTAGATCCATACCCCAAACGCCAATCCCCATAATAAAATTTCTAAACCGCTGGCAGCTGCGTTATTTTGACGTAGCTGTTGAGCGGTTTCAGTATGAGGATTGACATTGCTAGTCTGTGCTGACAGACCGCTGCGTTATTTTACCGCTGCTTTGTGCGTTAAGTATGAAAGAGGCCTTAGAGTATTATTTGGCTGTTATCTTCTGTTTTGGAATCAGACATAAAATTACAAGTTAATGGTATTTTTTTTATAACTAGTCCATGGCCCGAATTCTGCTATTTTAAAAACGTCTTAATTGGATTTTGATAGCGTGACAGTAGTGGTAGTGATTGTTTCGTAATCTGCAAACAGTCTAATAAAAATATTCTTCTGTGCATATTACATTTCTTATATTACATGCATATTACATTACATTTCTTAGAAGGACAAAAAAAAATCACGGCTTAGTTGTGGAGATATCGATTAATATGAATAGGAACTTCATACTGACCATAAATAACAAAGTAGTACCTAAAGTATTTTGTGTATAAAAAAGATTGATCGCCCCCGGGTGGGCTTGAACCACCAACCTTTCGGTTAACAGCCGAACGCGCTAACCAATTGCGCCACGGAGGCCATGTGTGGCGCGTCGAAATAGCGGTACACCTGCCTTGGCGTGCTATGCGCGCTGATAGTGACGTCATTCGTGCTAGAGCGTGCTATGTATCGTGCGGTCGCGCGTGTTGATAAGAAATGCGATGTGTAAATAGTATTACCAATAATATGTAAGTTACAAATAAAAGGTTTTGTTTTTATAATTGTTTTAACATCTATTTTATTTATGGTAATTTTAAAAAGAATATCTAAGTATAGCTACTCGTTTTAATACTTTTCCTTATAATTGTGTAAGTAAAGCGTTAAAGTATGGCCATATTTGACAACTGTCAACATCATGTTAATATTTTGACATAAGGTCCATTTTTTTCTTGACATGTACTTTAAAATGGGTTTGACAGCTGTCAAACATGGCCTATTCGAACGATAATACTTTAGTAAAGTAGTGCCTTTGTACTAAGTAATAACTTTTCCATATCTAAAGGCGCTTATCTCATTTTTCATAACTTTTTAATCTTTCATTATTCTTGACTAAATCAAATGTATCTAAACCAGTCTAGTCTAAAATAACAAAGCAAAATGACTAGCCTAACCTATAAATATGCCGATGATGATACATATTAACTCGCCATAAATAATTCCCATACAAATTATTCTACTAAATCATTCTAACCACAAAGATGAATTGCCGAAATGGTAGTAATATTGTTTGCAAATTAGATTTTTATCACCACGAAATATTTCTTGGAACACCAAAAAAGTTATTGATGTGATGACTGAATGCCAAAATACATTAGTCATTCCGTTTTTTTCAAGGCATTAAATATAGACCCTAATATATACCACAGACTCTGATGACATGTAGTTACTACAGAATATGTACTCCTATACTATACCTTTTTAATAAGGGATCAAGGAACACTGGTTTTCGTTAACAACTGTTTCAAGATCACGATAAATTGGCCTCTAAAATAGATGCTTATCAGGTGCTGCTGATTGTGTACAAACGTTAAGTTGTACTATTTCAAAGGTTACAAAAATAGATTGATCCTTTGATACTTTCCTACTAAATTTTCAAATATTTTCTTAACCTTTGTGCAAACACACACCATACACTCACGTAAGTTGTAGTTGTGTCATGCATGTTGCAACAATTTCAAGCTTTTTAGCTCAAGGTACGTTTTTACGAAAATAATTTCTATTACAGGTTTGGACATAATTTTGTTTCAAAACTCTAACATAACAAATACATGGCTTAGGGGCTTAGGGCCCTATCGTAAGTTTTGCCTCAGAAAAAAACCTCTCCTTTTTGCTCCTCGATTTATTTCCAATAAACAATCAAACTTGATAAGCCGATTCGGAAGCAGCAAACTCCAGGTAAATCATACGTAGAGCAGGGCTGAACTGTTTTATTGGAGGCTAAGCGGCGGTGGTCGTAACTCAGCTGTTGGGCCGGGTCCAACTTGCTGGTGGCACAAAATGTAAGGAAAATTGTAGAAGAGTGGTGCTGGATGAAAATAGCATCACCCCATTTGTAAATTCCAGGTAAATCATACGTAGAGCAGTGCTGAACTGTTTTATTGGGGGCTAAGCGGCGGTGGTCGTAACTCAGCTGTTGGGCCGGGTCCAACTTGCTGGTGCCACTAAATGCAAGGAAATTGTAGAAGAGTAGTGAGGGATGAAAATAGCATCGCCCCATTTGTGAATTCCAGGTAAATCATATTACGTAGAGCAGGGCTGAACTGTTTTATTGGGGGCTAAGCGACGGTGGTCGTAACTCAGCTGTTGGGCCGGGTCCAACTTGCTGGTGGCACTACATGTAAGGAAATTGTAGAAGAGTGGTGCTGGGTAAAATAGCATCACCCCATTTGTGACTTTTAGGTAAATCATACGTAGAGCAGGGCTGAACTGTTTTATTGGGGGCTAAGCGACGGTGATCGTAACTCAGCTGTTGGGCCGGGTCCAACTTGCTGGTGCCACTAAATATAAAGAAAATTGTAGAAGAGTGGTGCTGGATGAAAATAGCATCACCCCATTTGTAAATTCCAGGTAAATCATACGTAGAGCAGTGCTGAACTGTTTTATTGGGGGCTAAGCGGCGGTGGTCGTAACTCAGCTGTTGGGCCGGGTCCAACTTGCTGGTGGCACTAAATGTAAGGAAATTATAGAACAGTGGTGCTGAGTAAGATAGCATCACCCCATTTGTGATGATTAATTCCAGGCAAATCATAATGTAGAGCAGGCTTGAATGGCGCATGAATCAAGTCTTCAGGGTCTAAAGGACGCGGGTTCATTTCTCATAAATATGATATTTGTCAACTCTTGTGTGACGGTACCAATTTGATTGTTCCCAGTCTGGTTAAGACATTGCAGGCTGAACTACCTGATTCCGTCCGTAGAAAATACGCGTATCCATGCTTCATAAAGATATATCGTCGGTCGTGATTAGACTTTTTACTACACTACTTTTTCCAACAATAATTATACCAGTTAGGTTCGTTGTTTTTACTGTAAAGTTCATCGGATCACTCGACGACTCTGTGTTCCTAGTATGTGCAGTTTCAAAACCTACCTCATGCTAAATCCTTACTCCAGCTACTCTGTGTTACTACTCCAGCTTTTCAATCATCATCATCATTAAAACTCAAAAAGGACATGAGCCTCTCCCTTTTGAGGATTTCTGACTAAACTCGTCACTGTCTGGTTTCGCAAGCGTACTAGTTGGATTTATTCACATCACATATCTTCAGTTTCAAAAGCTACTTCAAGCTAACTCTTTAACTTCAGCTACTCCGAGTTTTGATTGGCTGCGCGCCGGGCTACAAACGGCGGCAGTTTTCAATTCCTTCCAGAAAACGTCCAAGTTGCCCAAATCGATTTCCACCAAGTGATTTCTGGGGCTTGGTGGCGACAGAATTCCAGGTTTTTAAAAGGTTTCGAAGTGAACTAAGAAAGTATTACAACTTGCTAGCGGAAAGTTTGGTCGCGGGATTGGAAATCGAGAATATGACTGCTAAGTATTTCTTTTTCAAGATGTGATGGTCCACTCACATTCATCTCCTGCTTTCGCCATCCAGTCGCTATCAGCTGTTCTCTTCAAGTCCATCGGTCTATCTGGCCAGGGGGCTTCCAACGGTGTTTTTCCATACTGATTGGAAACACCGCCTCTAAACTGAGTTAACGATGTTAACGACGAGTTACTCAGGAGCCCAATACATGGAAACCTATGGAAAAGATCTGACGTGATCAAAAGATCAAAAGTTTAGTAAAAATCGGTGAAGGTGCCGGTAGCTCACAGCTTTGGTCCACATCCACAACGTTCCGTGGTCCCGGGTTCAAATTCCGACAGACGACGCTATCACTTTAATTTTTTTATATATTCGATGAGGTACCTACTTACTAGAACTAAAACACGACTAGAAACGGTAAACTACTTAATTCTAGACTCCGTTTAGACGGAGGCAGTAAGTTGGATCGTAAAACAAGAAGCTACTAGATCAGAAAGAGCATAAAAGTCAGAGATGCAGAAAGTTTATGAGAGTTCCAAATTATACTATAGCTAGCTGTATAATGGACACGTACGTGTTGCTGACGTTGCTGCATATCAATGTATCAATAGACACAAGACTTTTTTCCTGTTATTATTATCATTAAACGAATAATGCCGTGTGATGCCGGCTTAGAATAACATTAACCTATTTCTTTCCGCGGGTGTTGTAAGAGGCAACCAAGGGACTCGAGCGTTTCATGTGTCTTACAGCTTTAGGCGACAGACTGACCTGTTACTACAGTACGAGTAATACACAAATCATCTGAAAGGGCCTTCAATACTTGTCTGACTTGGCAATTACGACCGTAATTTACGATCGTTAATGCTCTGCCTACCCCGCGAGGAATATAGGCGTGATTTGGGTGTGTGTAGGTAAACGAACATGTTTTACACTCACAGAGCAAAAATTACATTTGTGCCGCTCGCCGACTTTGATAAATATCAGTCAATACTAACAGCATCTCAAAGTCGCACTCAAGATCGATCTCAGAGTTGAGTACGGTTTATAAATACAGGGCCCCAATTCTGCTATTTTTTGTCATTGTAACGCCATCGAAACTGAACTGTCATTCAATTGCCATTGCGATTTTTGTATACTTCAAACTGTTAGCAGACTACGAAATGACCGAAATCATCCAACTCAGATCCAATCGACATCTAACTAAAACAATTTTCATTTAGCAGACTTAAGGCCTCTATGATTCGCAACCTGCCGACGTGGGTGTTACCAATACATCATTCGCATTTGTTTGCAGATCGGTTTAGCCTGACTCATGGTGATTTAGTACCTCATTTTAGAACCAGCAAATATATACCAGTCACTGTCTGTCTTGTGGTTTGCGGAAAAGTGATTTAAGTGTTTTATTGTTCCACGTAGAATAATAAAGCTTTTCTTTTTATTTTATTTTATTGACTGTTTTATACTTTCACGGCTATATCATAATGCCATCGTTCTAGTCTTATCCCGTTGTATCGAATTCTGAATTCTGACACTAGGGTTCATCGGGTCGTTGGACGACTATGTGTCCCACACGAAAAGAGAGATCGGGGTCGGCTACCTAACCTAGGGGATTTGACGCGGAACCAAGTTTTTGCACACAGCAACTGCCATCTGACCTCTGCAACCCGAAGGCTAACCTGGCCCGAATCATAGGTTGTCATCGCGATACATTATTTTGTATAAATTGACCGATATTTAGACCTAAGTATTTGACTACCATGATCACAGACTGGGCCGAAATCATACTGAGTCAATCTCTATGGGACGTACATTTTTTTTTTTTTACATATTCTTACCTACGTTCAGTTTAAGTTACGACAATTGATCAGTTTCATGGACCTTTGCAGATGATTTAATATCTCGTTCTTAGAATTTAGAAGCTTAGAAAATTCGCTGCAAAATCGACGTTACAGTAACTTACAAGCAAAGTTACTTACCCCTATTAAGTATCGATAGCCATGATTTACAGCGGCGAACCAAAGTTCGGTGGTTGTATTTGTCACTACAGTTTGTCGATCTAATTGATGTACTAACTTCTGGAGTCATAGCAGTTGGGAGTTTCCTTCCTAGTTATTGTTGTGCTTGTTGCAACGACCACACAGCCTAGTAGACGGCACATAAAATATCGCCTACTATGACGCTACAACCTTAGCACCACCTCTTTATTTGAATTCCGCTAAATTTGATCTAATATTTTTTTGCGTGCCCTGTCGTTCCATATTGCGTTATTTCCCTTATTTTTATCAGTCGGCCTCATTTTGGGCCGACACAAAAATTGGGCCGACTGATGGGAGGCCAAAAGTGACTCGACTGTAAAAGCGAATGATTCTGAACAACCTATCCCTCAGTCAGTGTTAGTTTATAAAATGACACGACTAACTGGGACATTGCCCCTTCCGCACCTCAGATTACTTTGTGGACTTCTGTCCATAGTTTAGGAGATTATAATAGTTTGCTTATCCTAATAATTGCCACATTAGGCGTCTAGGAGGCGGTGTGGTCGTTGGCTTGTGGCGTGTCGGAATTATTAGGCGAATGTTTCAAAGTTAGGTTCATAGTCTGAATGTGGCTGCAGGCGGCTGTAAACATTGTCGTATTGCCGCTAATAAATGCACTCTATTGCACTAATCTAATACAAGTACTCATCTACGAGCAATAGGTATTCTCTTCCTCTACGACTTGACAATAAACTTTTGACGCGTTAAAAAAATCACACTTTTTAACTATTTTGTTTACTAACTACACGTTATTGATGATTAACGTGACATTGGATGAGTTGTTTGTATGCAAAAGCTAAAAAATTTAAGAAGATTTCATAAGGCCACATAAGGCTTATTCCGTCTTTTCAGAGGAAAATATTTGTCTGCCATAAAAATAGTAGTTTTTTCACGCGTTGTCTATTGGTATTTAAAATATTGCATTGTGCAACGCACGTGCATGAAAAGACTGATGAATGTAGAAGAAGCGAAAGAAGTGTGCCAGGATCGAAGTGGAAGAAAGGGAAAGAGGCGTGATTTATGTATTTATGTATGCGTTTTGCGTTTAGTGACTAATTCTACAAATTATTGAATTCAGTTAAATACCTAGTGAGATAACCGTACAGTATTCTAGTGCCATTAAATGTAGTCCTAGTCAGAGTAACAGAAAACTTATTGTCTTTCTCTACCAATAATAACCATTTCCTACGAAGAAAATCGGAACGTTTTGGCTTACATATTTCCCGAAAATTAATCAAGGAGGTAACATCGTTACGGAATCCAATCAGAGCAAATCAGAGGGAATAAGAGGAAATAATTCATTGATCACACAGCCTACTAGACGGCAGAATAAGGCCCGTATTTATAAACCGCCTCTGATTTTGAGTGTGACTTTGAGATGAAGTTTGTTTTGACTAACATTTAGTAAAATCGCTATTGAGATCGATCTCAGAGTTGAGTACGTTTTATAAATACGGACTTTAGACCGTTCTTACGCATGCTGTCAGATTCATACCAGAAACGTCATCCCCAGTAATTCACAGCATTGATCAGACACTGTTGATTTTAGTTTTGAGGAGTGCGACCCTGAACTGAACAATCAACATACATTCATTGCTTATAACCCGACATTGACTGAACTTCCTGCAAGAAGGTAGCAAAATGAGAAACTAAGGCCGCTACTCCACTGTGTCCTTTTACAAAAATACGTCCATGTTAAGTTCCGTATCCGTTACTTCATATCGGTTCTTCTTCTTTTTCGAGTGGGACACCGAGTCGTTTGACGACCCGATGAACCCTGGCGTCAGAGTTTTTCCAACCGCCTTCTACTAGTAGCAGGCCTCTGACGTGGCTGAGTAACGATCGCCGTCTAAGTTATCATAGACAGCAACCGGGACCTACGGCTTAGCGTGCCCTCCGAAACATGGTACCATCTTACTTACGGACAATCGGGTGGTTCAGCCCGCAATGTCCTAACCAGACTGGGAACAAATTTACAAAGTGATAAATATTAACTTTGTGAGTGACCCACCGAGAATCGAACCCGGAACCTTCTGCGTCAAAGGCAGTCGCACTACCACTGCGCCACATCTGTCGTCATCATATCGGTGCGTTTAGGTTTAGTCGCGCCTGCTATCCGCTGCATTATGTTTTGAGTTTTCCTCCTCATTGACCCATTAGGCGTCTACTAGTCTGAGTGGTCGTTGGGAACGAACTATACCTGTCAGAGGACGGAAGCCGGGCAGACGGAGGTAATCATCTGGAATTCGCGTAATTGTCGGAAACTATGTGTGATAATTACTGAATTCTGTGCCTAAAACATTCTGTAGGTAATGTTTTCTTTGTACACATATATACGTCAATCACGCCTTTGTCTGTTGCGAGGTAAGCAGCGCGTTAGCGGCTGTAAAAATACGCTGACTACACACTGTTGCTAAATCTGACAAATATTTGAGAAGCGATTTAAAAAAAGAATGTTTTTCTTTCTTTTGTAGAATGTATTTTTTTCTCTATAGGAAATACAAAGCGGCAGTGACTCAGTCATTGAATGACTGTTTTTTTTTTGTAGTCGGCTACGAATAACTCAAACATATATTTTGTAGCAACAAGTAGGTACGAACAAAAAAATAAAAAAGTGAATTTATTTTCGTTTGGCAAAGGTCGTCTTATCTAGCTTAGTTTTACTTAGCTTCAACTCTAGACCCATAAAATCAAGGGCACAATCGAATCTAACCATTTAAATTCAAAAAAGCTACCTTTTATTATTTCTATCTACTATCTACTTATCCCTTGTCACTGAGCAAGGGTAAGTAATAGAGTAAGCTCTACGAACACCAAGAATGAAGCCTCAAATATCCGTCCCATTCACAATTTACAAAAACACAAAAGGTGGTAAACAAACTATCTACTGCGAACTTTCGGCAAACATTGAGTGCGTTCAGGTATAGGTAGGTATAAAAATTAGAGATACAATGAATATTCTACCTATTGGTCTATTCAGCATTTTTTTGATATAGCACGCATCGCACAGTTTTCAGTATTCGGATTTTCAGAAATTACTATTTCGTTGCAAACCTGTGCTGTATTTAATGTGTTTCATCGTTTGTAGGTATATTTTACTGCGTCGCGTCATGTCAGCTAGCTACGAATTTTCAGGGATTTATTTCAGTTGACAAAAGGAAAGGAAAAAGGTAGGTTCCTACAATAAAATTTTGTAAGGTACAAGTAAAAAGCAATTATGTGCCCCATATTTTAGATGTATTTGATGAATTTTCATAGCCCCCGTTTTGGTTTTTACGTACTCTTTCAAAACATTTCCATGACCTGAGTGCTCGGTAAGTCGAAAGTTTTTCAATAAGATAGTCCAAACGACTGCAGCTGATTCTGAACTCCCATCGCATTTCTTTCCAACAGTTTGAAGACTTCGGGACAGCTGTCTCTGATTGCATTTAAGATCTTGTTTCAATTCCACTTCTGCTCAATAGTTTCTAAAAGGTTCTCTTTGTGCAGAAACTTTATTTTATCATTCCATCAATGTTTATTAACAAAAATCGAAATATTAAAAACATTGTTTTATAAAACATTGTTTTCTTTTGCCGTGTGATGCCGGTATAGAATAGCATCACCCCAATTCTTCCCGTGGGTGTTGTAAAAACCAACTAAGGGACTCGGGGGTTCCAAATCAATCAAAATCAAATCAAGGTGCCCTCAATACTTGTCAGACGTGGCGATAACGACCGTAATTTTACGATCGTTAACGCTCTGCCTACCCCGCAAGGGATAAAGGCGTGGTTTGTGTTTTTTTGTTTTATTTTTTTTTGTTTTATAAAATGGTTGAAATCAGTTGCAAAATTATTCCAGTAGATATAGCCATGCCACGCGTTATTTATTAGCCTGCGCCTGCTGCAACTCATTTTCCCGTAGGAATAAGATGTTTTCCCGGCAATTATTATACACAAAAACTTTTCTCTTGAATCACCCTATGTATTAAAAAAAATTGCATCAAAATCCATTGTGTAGTTTTAAAGATTTAAGCAAACATAAACATACCGACGCGAAAAGCAACTTTGCTTTATACTATGTAATGTGATAGTGAAATATTTTAATTTAGTAAAATTAGATAACATAGTTAATTTTATTAAAATCCGAAATTCTCCAGTAAACAACGTCTTTCCCCTATTTCAATGTTGCCAGCCCTGTTAATTTCGTTAACAATACCGGTATTTTCTATTAAAGCTGGGGTTGCCAACAATAGCGCTTTGTCGCACGTACTTCTTATTTCATATCTCGCTCAAAAGTCGTCGTTTAAAAGAAGCCATTTTTTTTTAATGCAGGTTTCATTACGCATGATAAAAGTAACTACTTGATAAGATTTTGACGTGTTTATCGATTTTAATTTGGAAGAAGAAGTAGGTCTAAAAGAAGCAGCCATTAATAATGTAAGGAAACAAAAATTTGATCAGAACTTCGTCTGTTATTGAGAGAATAAACTAATATCACTCGATCCTTGGTCCGATACTTTATCACAGCAAATAAGCCCAAAATATCGTCCATATAGAACCTTCGACGGCCGATAATCATTTGACGATGACTGGCCACTTCTTGTCGGCTTTGATCGCCACGTCACCTGTCATATGAGTAACCGATTTCGTTCAACGAGGCCCTAATACATTTCTTTTTTATTTATTTTATTGTTGTTCAGCCAGTATTTATTCTATCGAAGAGGGGGAAGAATGACCTTAATTGACTGGCTGGATATGATAGCCTTTTGTTGCTGACCCCTTTGTTCGAAATTTGAATCTCGAATCGAAGTGATTTTCTTTTTCGTTACAATGGCTGGAGATTCTTTGTCGAACCGGCCAGTTGTTGACCCTTGACGATTGAATATATTTTTTTTTTTTACTTTTTGTTCATTTATATTGAGTCTGCTAATAGGTGCGAACGTAGGATCTAACATTTCGTAATACTGGTACCACTGTGCCCTTTTCCAGCGGAATAACCTATAAAAGTCTACGTGTTACGGCTGGTCGTAGACTTTTTCGCCATCAAAGTTTTTCGCACCGTGACCCAGAAACACAGTTTACTTTCCGAGACATGCAAAAATGCGAAATAATGGAATGAACTTTGCCCTAAGTCCTGACATTATAACTTGTTCTTGTAACTGATACCTACTGCTATTATTGGACATTGCAATAGCAAAGAATACTAACTATTAGCTGTGTAACTTTCATAATCCAAGTATTTATACACTTCCATAGGGACTGACATCTTCATGAGCCCTCTAAAGCGCAATCATTTCTTTTACAATCTTTTTAGTTATTTTAGTTTCTAGTAGATGTCGCTCGTGCAAATGATAAAAACAATTAACAGAGGTATCCCATACATTGGGGTATCGTTTATTTTTATTGTGCACTGAACGTGACAGATGTACCCTCAAACTCAAAAGCACCAATAACGCCACCTAGTTCAAATAGTAAAAAAATTCTAATTTGCTTTAGTTGCAGCGAAAACCATACTTAAACCCATCGCGTGCCTACCTTTTGTCATTAAAACACAAATGTCAGATGACGTGACGTGACGTCGGCACACGTCAGACTTGTCACATTAATTTGATTACTTAATATCATTTAGACAGGAAAAGTCACTTGTCATTCTGGCGAAGAAGGGGAAGAAGCAATTTTTTTTCGATAAGCTCAGGGTTCCGTGATTTTTAATCCGACGGTTTTTCATTTTATGCACCCTCCTTGGTTTAAAAATTGCGGTTGGTTTTATCAAGTCGAGTGATAAATTGTTACCGTGACTGTTTGCTATTTATAAAGACCGTGAAATGTTTTGTTTACTCACCGAATGTTGCTATAGAATTTAAAAATACCTTCAGGTAAGGTTTTACTTCATTGCTGGAAGAAATTACTTTAGAAATATGCAGTGCCTGTCGTACTAGTGTTCCTTGTGCCATATATTTTGTATTCTTTTGTGTACAATAAACAGCTAAATGATCAATAAAAAAGTTACTTTCGAATTATAGTTTCCACAGTGTCAATAATAATGATCAGTAAAGGTTCTTGCCCTTGCCTAAGAGTAATACTTTGAGTTTTTGTTATACTTCCAAGTCAGTCACGTCAAAAATATTTGACATAAGTAATATTTGCTTGTGCTTTAAAATATTTTACGAATTTGTACTTAGGACTGTCGTATTTTTCATCAATCATCTACAAGAATCTCCTAAGTTCACACTACCCAAAGTATTTGGAAATAAAATCCATTAATTCTTATTTTGCACTTACTAAAAAACAGGGTTCCCCAATACGGGGGCAATATTATTTGCCTCATCATTACATTTTCATTAGCAATCCCGCGGGTTACTCAAACCTTGTGGTGAAGCTGCGGGTGAGATATGTTGATGATTTTATTAGTACCAAAAATGACTTCGAACATACGGGATACAAATGAAACATCATAGAGGTAGTCCAGAAATTAGAAGAATTTGGTGACCTAGCACTGCGAAACACTGGAATGCTAGTCCACTGCCATGTGTGCAGAGTTAAAAACTGCTGAAAAAGAAAAAGGTTTAATAGCTAGTAAGTATTATTATTATTCTGTGGTTCAATTTAAAATTATCAGAGAAAGATAAATAGTCTGCTCTTTTTACTTTTACATGCCCTATTGTTCCACCAAGTCCCATGAAAATCATGCTAATTAATTTGTGTGACATATGTTGTTCAAGTAGCGTTTGAAGGGCATTAAATTCCCTAGTCATGTATGACATTGAGTTGTACTGTTCCCTGGCCACTATCAGGGCGATGCATCTGATGATAAGGCCCCTCGGCCCCCCAATAAGGACCCACATCCAAAAACTCTTAAATTGGCTCCGTGAGTAATCGAATTCTTTTATTACGGCCCCCTGATTGGGAGCCACTGACGTTCGTTTTTTAAACATTTTAGAATTGTTTGAATGGTTGTTTGGATCATTGTTTTTATCGATTTTTTAATTAGTAATGAATGTTTTGAAAAATATAAGCAACGTTTTGGAAAACCAACTTGAATTGGATAAGTAGCTGGAAAAGAGTGGGAACTTTGAAATCGCTGGTAGATAGAGATATCGATAATAAAGCTAAAATTTTCAGTAAATACCTACAAAGTATAAAAGTAATTGCTTAGTTCGGTGCAATTGACCTATTTTGCTATGGCTGTGCGGTCAAAGAATAGTTCATAATGGTTTTTAGTGGTTTCACCAGATGGCTTCACCTTACCTAAGTTCTTTTGACGGAACAGTCCAGTAGCAGAATAGCCCTGCGGCAAAACAGCCCAGCTCCTCCTTAATACATATTTCATGTAAAACACGCCATAGACGCACGTAAGCGCCCTTCCTATGACACCGCCGCCGACACAAGGCTTGCCTCAAATAAAATAAAGACCTACACAGGCGGAAGCGGCGCACTTTCAACAAGGATTATATAGCATCAAGTGCTTACGTTGGCGTCGCAAGCGCGGGGACAAAAGGAAACATTGTGTCCCGGTCAAAGAATAAATAGACGCGCAGATTGGACTCTAGGACAAATACTCTTTGCACAATGTTTGCATGCGATGCTCTAGGCTGTCATCTGTCTGTAAAGTTGGACTAGAGATCACGGTTGAGTTCGCAAAGAACAAAGATAAATGTAGGAACATAAGAGCTAAATTACTGGCTTTGTTAATGTTGTTCGTTTTACAAAACATGCGTCAAGTTGGAGTCAATTTCTAGTCTGTCTCAAGCAATGCAATTTTATTCTACTGATAAAACGTATTTTTGCGCATAATTTTCCAAAGATGCATATGCATTGCTACATGCTCATTCACATTTACAAAACACGCTGCAATGTTTGTCGTTTATGTCTTTTCTTTGAAAAAAATGGCGCAAGAGACCCAACAAATATAGTATCAATCTTATCTATAATCTGTTTCGGTTAGCTGCGGGCCGAAGGTCACGGAGCTGCAGATTTTTTTTAAGTAACCATCTAGAGTTCATTTCATCTATATCTCCAGAAATAAATCATTTCACGGCCAGGAATTCGGCGAATTAAAGCCCTATGCTGCAGGGACAAACGTCAGACGGCTGTTGTCGGTTCCAAATGGGATTTGCACAAATTTCAGACGCCCCCATTGTTTGGGCTATGCATTATGTATTTCATTTAATACTCATTTATCTTTCGTATTTTGTGTCGTGGAAATAGTTGTCGTTTCTTCAGAATGGGTCATTGTGTCTTTATGTTACATATATCTGTTCAGTTGTGTACCTACAATACAGTGTTTTCATGGAAGATGTGGCATCTCATCTCTAAGTGACAGGATCTATAAAATCTTTTCTTTATGAAGTTGCCGGAAAAGATCTCTTACAGCATACTATTAATGTCATCTGTAACTTCTATTTACCGACATTACAATACAAGGTGTTAGGGACAGCGTCCCGAATACTGATAGGGTGCAAGCAGGCCATGAAACTGAACAACTTTTAAAGGTGCAAAAAAATATTACATGCCTAAAATTCTGAGTTAACTAAAAACAAAACTTGTTTCAGAGGCAATAGACCTACAAAATAATTCTCACAGTAATATAGCTAAACATGACATGACGATTTAACTTCCAACAACAAATTGGTTCAAACATACACCCGCTGATGTGGTTGTACTAGCTATGTATAGGTACAGGCCTTTCGTTGTCAGTCCAGACAACATCGCCTCAGGGCGACACGCGCCGCTCGGGATCATAGAGGCTGTATTCTGTATTCTGGACAAAATTGTAAACTCATTGTCCCATAGAGCATGGCGCATCTCTTAAACTGCTCAGCATGCCCCAACATCTGCGTGCTAGAAGACCTTTGGGCAGCCACTCCAAACAACGTTAATGTGGCAACTCATTGGTCCGGTGACGACCGATGTGGCGCAGTGGTAGTGCGACTGCCTTTGACGCAGAAGGTTCCGGGGTCGATTCTCGGTGGGTCACTCACAAAGTTGATATTTATTACTTTGTGAATTTGTTCCCAGTCTGGTTAGGACATTGCAGGCTGAACCACCCGATTGTCCGTAAGTGCGATGGTTTGGTGTTTCGGATGGC
Organism: Keiferia lycopersicella; assembly: GCA_029255805.1. Classification (NCBI taxonomy): domain Eukaryota; kingdom Metazoa; phylum Arthropoda; class Insecta; order Lepidoptera; family Gelechiidae; genus Keiferia; species Keiferia lycopersicella. The sequence continues at coordinate 19,397,057 of JARACZ010000003.1, forward strand.
ACGTTAAGCCGTAGCTCCCGGTTGCTGTCTATGATCACTTAGACGGCGGTCGTTACACAACCATGTCAGAAGCCTGCTACATGTAGAAGGCGGTTGGAAAATTCTGACACTAGGGTTCATCGGGTGTAAGACAGCTCAGTGTCCCACCCGAAAAGAGAGTGTCCCATAGAGCATGACGCACCTCCTTAACTGCCCAGCGTGCCCCGACACCTGCGCGCTAGAAGACCTTTGGGCAGCCACTCCAAACAACGTCAATGTGGCAACTCATATTTGAGTCGCTGCGACACGCAAAGAAGAAGTTCCCTGTGAATATGTATTGCATCTTGCACAGCGCTGGCCGCACCTACCCAGCGGGATAAGTATGGCTAATACTACTTTATAGGGGGGGCCTATGTCTAGCAGTAAACTTAAATTACTAGTATTTAACGGGATTATAATCACGATTATGATTCGAAATATCAAGGTAAAAACAAACATAATTGTGGTGATAATCGTGTTAATAATAATAATTTAAGTGTTGTGACCAACCTCCAAAATCACAAAACATATATATATGTCTGCTGTAGTAATACTACTAAATTTAAGTAAGGATCATGGGCATAAGGCTTCCATCTACACAAATTCAGTAATATTGTAGATAGACATGCTGACTTTTATAAGTGAGTATGCAGGGCTTTAGCTGGCAGTCCAAACAACACCGCCTCATCAGTTTCATAAAGGCCATATTCTGGACGAAATTGACAGGTATATATATTCCCTGAATTTTAAACTTTTTAGCGAACAATTACCCTTGCGGATATCCACAAATCATTGAGGAAAATATCGGAAAATAAAGTTTACAGAATATGGTTGCATGCTAAAGCCGTTAGCAGATTTCTATGGTCAATAACAATGTAGAGCATCGATGCCCGAGCACAATGGCCAATGAAAACCGACAGGTTGTATTAGCTATAGACATCCTTTTACTCATAAAAAGTGGCCAGTTCAAACAAGGAGTTTCTCAAAAAAGTGTACAACAGATAGTTTCCATTTATGCCGTGTGATGCCGGCTTAGAATAGCATCACCCCACATCTTTCCCGTGGGTGTCGTAAGAGGCGACTAAGGGACTCGAGAGTATTAGTGTATTACAATATTTAGGCGACAGGCTGATAACCTGTCACTATAGTTATACACATGTTTTCTGAAACAACCTTGGAAAACAATCCTCAAAAATGTCAGACGTGGCGATAGTGGCTGTATTCTTACGGCCACTATCGCTCTACCTACCCCGCAAGGGACAAAGGCGTGATATATGTATGTATGTATGCTATTTTATATAAATGCCCACAAAATGGTAACTTCGAATACTTAGTGTTTAATCAAACACTAGATATTGGTATTAACTTTTTGTTTTGTTAGAAAAGTTAATACAAACGAAACAAGCGAAACACGTGGTAAATACGTTTGACCCGGCTAGTCAGAAGACGTGGGTTCAAATCCCATCGGTGGCGTGAATTTTTTTCCGCTTGTTTAATTTGTATTAACTTTCTAAAAAATAATAATATAGTTTCCATTTAAGTAATTATTCGGTACACTCTAAAAAGAAGCACACGTAAAGGTGTAAACACTAGTGAATGCTTAAGAGCTACGTTGAAATGGCCTGTCTTTTTCAGGATATCTAACTGTGTTAATAGGTACTTCAAACTGTCGAGTCGGGTTTTTATTTATAAAACGTTGATTCATCTAGCTGGCAAAGAAACCATCCTGGCAAGAAAATCACCACACGAGGTGAGGTAGCACCTTACCTGGATGATGTATGGCTTAAATATAAATCCTATGTAGGTAAATAATAGTTTTATCCTCAATCTTCAGGCATAACTAGAACAAAATGGCGCTGTCAAACACGCTTCTGTAGAACAAAAATTTTTTACCAATCTCAAAATAAAGTCCACACAAACTTTTTCATAAATGAAAACTATTTTAGAATCTATTCCCAGCAGTTTTCCACACAGTTAAATCTTAATAACAAAAAAGGTTAAACTGTTTAGATTCGTTCTTTGCAAGAGGTAAAAAATATATAGATTAATTTGTAGCTAAATGACTTTGCAGCTGGTACCAGATTTTGTTTGTTTGTCTGTCTGCATACAACAGGAGAGAGATTAAAATAGCCCCGAGCTGGGAAGAGCAAAGAGTTAGGCCTGGTTTGGCACGATGCCAGTTCGTCTCACTTAAAGCCCGTGTCCGAATTCGTCACAGAGCCCTTCTTCTTGTCGTGTCGATATGTACCAATGCTAAAAGGTTTTTTGAATTTGCCAGCCCAAAGCTTGGCCACTTCAATGGCTCTCTGGTCGGCGGTGAATAGGTCATCCCAAAGAACAGAGCTTTTATTTTACACTTTTTTTAGTTAAGCCTCGATCAGAACTCAACAAGTTTTTTACGTTTCTGGAAATGTGATTCTCAGAAAAAAAATGTTTAGTTTCATGATCTGAACCCTATCAGTATTCGGAACGCTGTTCTTTACACCACGTACAACACCTTATTGTAGAACATGTTGAAGATTTTTGCTTAGCAGGAAAACTAAAAGTATGTTAAAGCTTTGAAAAGCTAGGGTAAAAAAGACACTAAATAATTGGTACAGGCTGAAAAAAAATCCTTCATGGCGAACTGGGACTCTTCGCGCGGAAGAAATTACTTATGACGAATGTGGATTGTGGCCAACCGGAACTGAGCGGAGCAAAGTTGTGGAAGCATGCAGATTAAAAACAGTGAAAAACTTGTCTTTTTTCAAAGAGAATAAAAGTGCACAATCTCGGTATAACGCCTTTCCATACAGTTTTTTTAGCAGGATGCAAGCTTTATATTAATTCAAAGAGGAATGCTTGCGGAGAATAGTTTTAAGCCGAATGAAAAGATAGCCTTTTATTATGAGAATCATGAAATGAGTGTTGAATTTGCTAAAAAGGATTCGAGATCGAGAGAGAAATAACTCTACGTAAGACGTAAGAAGAATTTATAAGTAATTCAAGTCAGCTGATTTTTATAACCGTGGAAACTTTTTAAATACCTATCGACTTTTGCACTCGTGTTTGATAATTATCCTTTGCTCGGTGCTCAAGGACCTTTGAGGTCAAAATTGGCTACTGCAGCCGTCTGAGCTGACGCCTGCTTCTGAGCCTGTCCAGCAGTCACTGTAGCCAAAATCGGACAGATTATATATTTTTTTCTTTACTCACGTTAACATAGGTACACACATACACATATCACGTTTCTATTTCTGGCCGGGTTGGCAGATTATTAACACATTACGTTCTGGGTAAAAACTACTTAGATAATCATTGTCTTACACATCCAAAAAAAAGGACAAACAAATCAACATGCTTGTCCAAAAACTCGGCAAGTAGTTTATTTACTAAATTCACCATACTTCCTTTACAACCTTTATTTACCCTTTCATTCCCTAAAGCCTTACAATAAAATAATCTTCACTGAATTTTAATACGAGTGCATTATACGAGTTCGCCAGCAGATCGTCCGATATTATTGTTCTACGGTCAGATGCAAATGAAATCGGAGGCTACTTGCCGTCGTGAGAATGGGTTCGGCTTTTCTGTTCCCACAGAAGCGCTTGTGTTGCCAGATTTCTCGGGATTTTGCCCAGTTATAAGTAGTATCTTGCTGTGTGGCGAAGGCTTGAAACAGCGTCACCACGGTATCATATCATTTCTACTCAACACCTCGCATGACAACACAACACCTCGCACTGTGCTGCCTGCCAATTGAGGTGAGTATGACAAGTAACCCCTCCAATTGGAAGAACTAGATGTCTAGTCTGTGGACTGTTTTGACTGCTGTTTTTGATGTTTGTGTGTATAAAAGTCATAATAAACATTTTGTTAATATCTTTTTAGATGCACATCTGGCAACACTCGTTCCAGTTAACCCAGGGTTAACCCACGACGGCGCGAAAACCGACACCACCTTAGACCCTGCAAATAATTTCGGCTACGGTAGCTTATGACCCGGTGACCGATTTGGTACGGGTTCAACCGTAGGTTCGATTCCTTTTATAGTAAAGTCAACAGGCATGACATTATTAAAATTAAAGAGCTGTGACTGTTGGGATATATCCAAAACAGGGTTTGTTTTATTTTGGACGTTTAAGTTTCAAAACTTTCATATTGATTGCAATTTTATTCTAAAACATAGTCGTAACAACCTAATTATAAGAACTACCTACATGTCTCAAGGACACATTATAGTGTACAAAAAAATTACATGAGACTATTATTTGGGTAGTAAAAGACAAAAGGTTAAAAATAATACAAGAAAAAACAGGAGTAATAATTTCATACTTATAGCATTATAATTATTGAAGTCAAGCTCGCACCATCAGTTTTTTTTTATGTTTAAACCAAGACAAAAACAAAAAAATGTTGTACCTTAATTTTAATGTCAAGGACTCACAAAACAAGAAAAAAAATGCCGCAACTGAAAACCCTTACTAAATAAAATAAGATCCGAATTTACTCGGATCACAATAAATTCGCATACGAAATCGTCAACATACGAACGAACAGAAAAATCAACCTTCAGTCAGAAATAGTAAAACTAAAATTATACATACAATAATATTTTGTCACTCCTGTATATTAGAGATACGTATGCACATCAACCAATTTTATGGGTTAACTTATAGGTACTAGTTTTCCTTAACGAATGTATAGCAACCCAGCTTAAGTAGACCCCTTAAAGGGGTAAGCAACCTAAAATTATTCAATTCTTTTCCTCGTCACTCGAAAACGAACTTTGTGGGTTCTTGGGAATTCCTCAACGTACAGTTTGGCCTAACGACCGGTCCGAAGGGAGCATTTTTGTGTGCAACATAGTTTGCGAAGGTTGAATGGGAACTCTTGTTCAAATAATTTTGTAGGAAGTTTTGAGAAGGGCTTTCTTAGCCCGAAGGTGGAAAGTTATCGAGTGTTGCGACCGTGGACATAGAGTAAATGATAGAAAAGTGCCTATAGACTTTACTAGCAGTAAATTTATGCGATGACGATTTTCAGCTGGTTTTTATGTCTATTTGTCTAGCTAACTTAGCAGGCACATTATATTGTATCTTTAGACATTCAAACGCAAGAGCAAGCTCATTCAAAATAACGTTAAAAACTGCTCAGCGATTTCAAAATAATCTTAGTGGTTTCTTTAAAAATCTCAACGCAAGAGCAAGCTCAATCGAACAATGTTAAAAACTGCTCAGCAATTGTAAGAAAATTAAAAAATCCGATAAAATTCTAGATTGTAAGAAATAGACTAGATTATCTGTTGTTCCTAACTGAGGTGCGGTTATATGTTGTACCTTCTGAAATGCCACGACTTATTCGCAAAATCTTTTCTTTGCGTATCTCGAGCAATGAAAAGTGTGACCGAGGGATGAATGCCAATTTGACCAACTAGAACTTCAGACTTTATCCTTTTCATACTTTGTTGAATATTTTGGGTTTCAGATTTCACTTCTGAGTAGTGACCACTGTTGCCAAAAACAATATTCTTAGTTGACACTTCTGCAATACCTACAAGCACTTCACAAAATCTTTTTTTTTTTTTCAGAAAGATGCGGTGTGTGTGACCGAGGGATCAATACAAATGTAAGCAGATGGAGCACTTCAGACTTTGGCCTTCTTATACTTTGTTGAACTTCTCACACTCTCCATATGGTAGGTATTCCAGAAAATTTCACGCAAAGAATCTATTGTCACTGGAGAAGTATTTTGATCAAGAAATAAACCTAAAATATATAGCTCTTTATTAATTCTGTATGTATGTTTCTTAGTAAGTATTTTCATAAAACCGCAATACATGGAACCTTAAGAGAAGAAGTATTTTTATAAAGGTTGCACCAAGCAGCTTAATTCAAATTATGTATACAAACTGTAAATTTGTAAGTTATTTTCTAGATTTGTTATTGAAAGCAAAACTTGAAACAAACCCAGGACTAATCGATTTAGTTGTAATGTTATATACAAGATTTCCCTGCCTGCGCCTTTCCGCCTGCACTCATTCCTATTCCCAACTGATAAACAACGCAGGCATATATTTGTTAAGCTTTTTGTCTTTATAGCAAAATCATACGATGACAAAGTATTATTCAGTAGGTATCCTACTTGAAAGTCTCAACGGAAGTCAGAAACTGTGTAGGTTTTCAAAAACCCTATCTATATTTTGCTCGCGAGACATGACACGTCCGTCGTAAAAACACGGACTACAACATTGTATAAAGAAACCCGAGACGCATGAAAAGGTAGCCTTAAGGTGCCTTAAGGTACTGTTTATAGCCTCGTAAAATATCAACGTGACGTTATGATTTAACTGTTCGTTCTTGCGTCATAAAACATTTAATCATAGCCTTAATCCTTTAATCGTAATCTACTTATTATAATATTAACATATCAAATTAGTTTGAGGTAATCAAATATTTCAGCTTTTGCTAATTCTTAAATAATACAAATTGTATATTAAAGGAGCCTGCATGTTTTTGTACATCCACCGCTCCATTTCGCGTACAATATCATAGGAAATCCCACTCTGTTCCACGTACGAATTTTCTGGTAACAAAATCCGATGAGATCTGGCTCAGACCAGTGATAACTGGAGACAACATCTCAAAGGGTGTAGCGTTACTTGCGTTCGAACGTGTTGTTTTAAGTTATGAGTTTGCTGTACGTGACCGCCTTTTGGGTGCCGACGAAGATTTACCTCCAGATACAAAATGTTATGATAAATTCACTTTTGTTTGTGACACCGCGTGTGGCGGCGGAGAATTTTAAATTTGGAATGCCGCTGGTATTGTGTTTCCTATTCCACCTTTTGTTTCAGACAATATGGCGGTTTTGTTGTTCATTTCTATTATCTTTATACTGCGCAGTTGCAAACGTGTATCTTTGTTTTAAACTAAAGTTAAGACAGTTACCGCTTGATTTCCTACGCAAAACGTGAAATGTGAACACACACACAATTATCAACACATCAATCATTTTGTCAAAAGCGTATTGTTTTGTCAAATCCAAATTCCTCTTCCAAAAAAAATCTATGTAAAATTTTACAACGCAGCCGACCGCATCATAACAAGCTTTTGATTCTATTTAAAACAAGCAATCAGTAAAAACAACGAACCATACACAGTAACAAATTCATTACGAACACAACATGAATCCAATTTTATTCACAGCTGGCCCACAACGAGGCATTTGAGTAGAAATAAAAAGAATAATGTATGAAAAAATCCTACGGACTCTATGGCATCCCGCAGGGCACCGTTTTGGGCCCCCTGTTCTTTATAAAATATACTAATGACACTTAATAAAATTCCTTTTAGGCAGGACATGGGGTTTCAGAGGAAGGAGTGTTATTTAAAACACTGTCATTTTAAGTGTGTTATTATGATATTTACATTTAAACTGGGGTTTTACAAATTGCCTATAATCTGTCTTTGTATAATAAAAACGGGATATTCATAAATTTAACTGGTTTGAACCAGTGAAAGGTTCGTGATCGTTAAAAGGAACCAAAGAAATTTGAAAATATATACATATTTTTGGTATGATCTCAATTAGTAGGAAATTCTACAAAGACGTAGCTTGTGGTTGTAGTATTAGTTAATAATTTCTACTATACAAGCAACCTAAATGAATAAAATATGATTAACGAATTTAGATTTTTTATTTATGTTGTGCTATTATTATGAAATGTTGATTTATTATATTAACGGTCTTGTTACTGTTCACACGTGGTTCTAATTAGAAATCATCCAGAAAAATGTGACTCATTCTACCACGTTAACTGCAGAGCGAGCCCAATATTGCATAATAACCCACTATATTTCACTCAACTTTATCTTATTTTTCTTTTACTGCAGTTTTTTTTTAATTCTAAATACAAAAAATTTTTTATTAAATTAAACTATACACAAAATAAAAATTATAACTAAAAATACAATATAAAAACACCTAAAAACAAATGAGATCTTCCAGCGCGTCCCCACGAGTCATAGTCCCCAGCATACTGGCAGCATTCCCTCGCTGAATGGCCAAGCTGATACGCTGGGCCAGGAAGCTGCCAGCCCTGCGATCGCCAGTGGACTCGATGAGACGCGTCGAAAGATCTGCTACAATTTTTTTGGCTTCAGGGCCCCAAGGGCCCATCGTCTCAAACCCTATCGGGGAGAACACGTAACCACTGGAAATCTCCTCATATTTTCGCACCTTAAGAGCTTCAGCTCCTGCCGCTGCGGAACCTGCCTGCGCGCATGTAGCCCTTAAGTGAGAGGGGGCCAGTGTATCTACACAGGTCACATCCCATACCAAACATCTCCCCTGCTGCCACGGAATGAGCGTCACACCGTCGGGTCTCTTGCCATCTGAGCGAACAATTCCGTTTGGCTCTAACTTTGCCGGAATGCCCGCCGAGACAAGGGCCCGACGAATGACGTCATTCAAAGCCGCGTGGCGAGGGATGCGACCTGCACTCCTGCGACAGGATAATCCGTGCCGGCCATACTCATCCACATCCGCGCCGCAACCGCATTGGTGGGGATGGTTCGTCCTCAGCCCTAGCCTCAAACCGGTCACTAGCGAAAGAGTACAACCATCCAGGAGTGTGCCTATGTTGGCTGAAGGGAGAGCATTTAGCCACAAGCCTGACTCCCTCTGAAATACTGCAAGAAGACGGGCGCGCTCTGTTGTGCTCGAGCACTTAACTAGCAAGTCTTGCTGGGTCTTCTTGCAGAGGGGTTCATCCCATTGCCTTTGGGAATGCAGCAATGTTGGAATATCACACTCGCAAATACTCTTCCACTCAAGGACCGCCTCCGACAGATATCCGACTTCAATTTGTCCCAGCGAAGGAAGAGTCATGTCGCCAAAAAGTTTACTGCATCCACAAGCCGAAGCCAGAAAAGCAGGAAGCGATACTGAGGTCACCTTGCGTATGCCGAGACCTCCAAAACGAACTGGAAGCGACGCCTGAGACCATGCATCAGGCGTCAGATCGCAGTTCAGAATCTTGGATAACAAACCTGCAATCTGCTCGTCCACGACTGTCAACAGCCGTCCAAACCTCCACAGGGGGCAGCATCGGAGGACATAAGTAAATTGCGGCACAAAGAGGCAATATTTTATTATGGTGAGTGCTATATGAGGGTTTATTTTTATAAGGCGCTCAAAATTCTCCTCAAACTTTTCAATTTGTGCCGACACAAAAGAAGGAATGGCATTATCGAGAAGAGGGGCTCCCAGCAGCTGTAATGAGGCGTCATTTGCAGCCTGAATATTGGGGGCGACCTCATTAAACTTAGCCTCTATATCAAGCCGGTCCTCAGCAGAAAAGGAAGAATGAATGTATAGCTCGCATTTAGTGAAATTAAGCTCCAGCCCAATGTCAGCGAAGCTGCTTATAAGCGTTTTTAAATCACCTAAAACTATCTCCGGACTGCCCCCAATGGTCCCATCATCAAGGTACCAAACATTGAACACTGACCGTAATGAGGAGATGATATGGTGGATGGTCAAACTAAAAATTGCGGGTCCAAGTGGATCGCCCTGTTGGCAGCCGACAGAGGAATCTAGCATGTGCTTTTTGTAGAACAGCTTGGACGGACTACTGTAGCATTGCCAGAGATAGGGAAAAATGGCAGGAATGTGCTCCTTTACTTGTGCCAACATGGCTCCGCGATCGATGGAGTTGAAGGCGTTCTTGACATCCACCTTAAGGAGCACTTGGCCTTCTCCGACATTGAGGAAAGCGCGGGTGGCATGAACTGCCGCTTCACAGCCACCCTTCGAGCCGAAGCCAACCTGAAAAGGTTGAAATTTGGCCGTCAGAGTCTGGCTAATAAAACGGCAAGAAATCTTAGAGGCTAATCGCCTGAATGTAGTGCCCACAGCAATCGGTCTAATACCGCCGTCTTTCTTTTTTAAAGCACAAAGACTAGCGCCATAAACAATATCTGTCATTTCTTCGTTAATCTTTCCAGACAGCATTAGCTCCACGAGAGATGCCAAACTTGCAGCCAATCTCCTACCCACATCACCCACGGAATGACACACTAGGTCCTTTAAATGTTGGGGAGACAGCCCATCTACCCCACCAGAGGAGCCATTTTTAAAGGACATTATTGCTGAAACAATGTCATCAGGTGAGACCTGTGGCAATATGCTGGCACCCTCAGGAGGATCGGGGAAGCTGCTGGAAGGCCGGGGAGAAGGATGCTTTGCGCGCAGGGATTCTAGGGTCTCTTCGTTGTCTGGAGCGATAAGGTCACTAGAAAATAAAAGTTGACTAGCACCCCTGATGTCACCATCACCCACCTTCTCCTCGACTTTTTTAAACACTCTATGCACATTGTTTTTGCGCGCATCGGGAGGTTTAGAATTTAATTCCGGCAATGAAGACGGCGGCTGCGAACAATTATTCTTAACTTTCTGAGTTAAACTTAATTTTGTAGTGTCATCTTTGTCCACGTGCAGGATGCGGTATGAGAAACTAAGAAGCGCCTCCCAGCTATCTTTGCAATTTGAAGAAACGACCTTATCTATGCACGAATTAAGAGCAGTCGCTACACTGGGTCGAGCCCCACGAGGAACCCTTTTTATCAACGGGACACTATTTTTCAATTCGCCAAGTGTTTGCCAAAATGGCTTTGAGTTAGCGGGATTGGAACGGTCGGCCGGATTAGGTATGTTTGTAACGCCAGGGTCCCCCGTATCAAGTGCAGTCGTTACAGTTTTATGCAACCTGGCGATGTGAATGTTGAGTCCATGTTTGGATCGAAAAAAGCGAGGCAGTCCCATGCAAAGCTCACATTTGAAATGCGGGCCCTGTGACTGGGACCGTGGGACTTCTGAGGAAATTTCCGTCTGGGACATGATCCTCCAATGTAGTTAATTACAATTAATAAAATCTGCGTCCGACTTTCAGAATAAAGCTGAAAGATTTGCTTATTAAAATTGAAGGAAATTGAATAATAATGAGATTGAAATACCTAGAGCAGTACAGGTAGTCATACTAACACAAGTTCAATTATATTGAATGTATAAAAATAATTACTTATAAGTTAATAAAAATACAATAAAATTAACTAAAACTTTACCTAGCTACACCTAAATGTAGGTACATAAACTAAATATTTACAACTAAGCTTAGACATGTTTTATCCTACCGTTAAATGTTACAAACCTAATACCCTAACATAATTTACAAAATATTACAATTTATATCCGTAGATAATAATACTTTTATCTAATCTAGACTGTCAAGTAAACAAAGTGTTGGAGCCGCCCTCTCTTCTGGGGTAGAGTCTTGTAGCATCAGCGGCACATACGGACGCGGCTACGTGGTCCGCACAACTCATGCATGTCTAAACTTCAGTGTAGCGCCATCTAGGATTCCGTCTGGTAACTAATTACAATCAGCCTGCAGGTTTTCAGTCGAAGATAATTGAACAAAAACACAAAATACATCCAATTGGTTTGCATATCGCTCTTTAAGTTTTTTGTTTTCATAGGCTCTGTATAAAACATTGGTATGAAGTTGTCTACGCACTGGATAGGTTAACAAATGACAGCCAACAGCCAGTCCACAGCAAATATTAGGTCAGTGGTATAGCACATAACGTTAATGGTTCGGGAACATAATAGCAGATGGCGCTATTTACAAACTTTTTGCACGGTGTTTGTACGATTTCGTTTTCTTTGTATTTTACAAAATTGTCTTTTTGATTGTAAAAACTGCATTAGAAGTGTATTAAAAATCCTTTTATGATTATTAAAACTTAATCGCACAACGACTTTTCACAGATTTAATAAATAAAAAACTTTTCACTAAAGTTCGGTAGAGTTTGAATGTGAAAACAAAAAGTCATTTGCCTGTTAAAATAGACCGTAAAATTGCTCAACACTTAAAAACACGCTTTTGTAGGAATTAGGTAAGAGAAAGGTATGATATATATTTTTTTTTAATCCTATTACGATTTATGAAACACATACAATCGGCATTGTTCATGTATGAGACAGAAATTTTGCTGAAAAAGTTCGTTAAAATTTGGTTTGTTTACAAGTTGGTTTGAATTGAATTTGGAGTCTTGGATTTGTTTTGTAGCGTGTGTAAACTCGTAAAACAGTGTGTAAAGATGCTGAAGAACACGTTTAGACAGCAAATGCAGGATATAAAATGATTATTAGATAGAGCCGGCAGGAACAGAACATTTTTGGTCTTCACAGACTTGGTGGTAAAAAGTTTTCAGCGGCGGCGGTGTTTACTCAGTCAGAAACTTTTCTGCACCAGGTGTAGGTACTTTAACCACTGATCACAGATCCAGTTTATAGTATGCACTGTCACAAGCACTGAAATTCGAGACTGTTACACGATGAAACATTAATTAAGATGAAATTATAAAAAGTGTCTGCAGTTTGTGTTTTCTTTTTGTAAAATAGCTAATAAAAGCTTTATCTTATTAATAATTAACCTAACCTAGCCTTTTTTTTGTGTGGGAAACCGAGTCGTCCGGCGACCCGATGAACTAACTAATATTGGATGACACTGTGTGCCACCCAAAAGACAGACGTACTACCAACATGGCATGGCATGAAAAAGGCAATAATATTAAAAGGGGTACGTAATAGCGAACAGATGATTTGAGTAACTTAATTGCTCAGGAGCAAATGTTAACTTTTACGTCATATTTCGATCTATGCTTGGGTGAAAGTTGTTCTTGATCATTAGTTGGTCCCCGTTTTTCACAGAACATCAGCGCCAAAATAACGCTACGCTGGCCTATGCGCCTGTCAGTTCCATAGTAAAGACTATAAGATAAGCACGCTTTTTTATTTAAGATTCTATCAACTGTTTTAATGCTGTACAATAAGAAACGTCACGCCCCATACAAAAAACGATTTCGTGCAGTTCCAACGCACGGCGCTGCGCTAGCGCTGGGTTGTGCGTCGAGAGCGGTTTTAGTATGGGGACTGCCGTTTTTAGTATGGGTCTGACAGGCGCATACGGTAGCGTTGCGCTATTTATGCGCTGAAGTGAGGGAAAGACCTTACAATAATGTGATCAAGTTCCTAGCTTACGTAGCTCAGGGTAATACTATAGTGGCTGTCAACGGATCAAATTAGACGACGACTAATAGCGTAGTATCCTGCCTGCTTAATTAAACTTTTGATGGATTGTTGATTGCCGTGTGATGCCGGCTTAGAATAGCATCACCCCATCTCTTTCCTTCGGGTATCGTAAAAGCCGAATGACTGACTCGTGGATCGTATTTGTATTGTCTCTTATTATTTGCGGGGTAGGCCGAATGTTAACGGCCGTAAAAACACTGTCGATATGAAGACGTCTTTAAATACTTCTAAGAACCATTTGAGAAAAATCATTGTAACTTTCTAGTGACAGATTGTCAGAATGAACCTAAATTTAAAAAAAGTCTGTACCTAGATGTTAATTTCTTAACTGGTGGTACTGATAATACTTACTACGGAACGCTGCAGTCATTTTAATTGGGTAAAAATATTTATTACAAAGCTCCTATGGGAGTCAAGTTTATGATATTTCTAATGATAGGATCATCATCAACGGATATCACTGCGTTTCTGGTAATTGAGTTATTATCATTAAAGTTAATAGAGATGACGATTTGATGTTACTACTGCCGCTAGTTATAGTTGTCTGTGGGTATTCGTGTATTTTTTTATTTTTTAAAATTTTATACACAATGTGTACATAGGCGGTGTAACAGTTCGGCCCTGGATGGCATCGGGGCCACCGTGGGACCTATAGAACCTACAGAAGGTCTAGACCTCACATAAAAGTCTAGATGAAATGGCTCGTGATATAAATTTTAGTTGTGATCGTCTAGATAATTGTTAGGACCCTTATATACGTTGTGTTTTATAAGATATAGTAAACCAATAGTTCTTTTAAGCTGGTATATGGAATTCTTGGACTATAATAGCTATTAGGTAGGCATAAGCATAACTAGTTGGATAAGGTTGGACAACAGGGACAGACAAACGAGACGATTCGAGCCCCCAATCCTCGCTCAACCGAATGGACCTCCGACCCAGCAACATCCAATATTTGACAAAATGCCTGCCCATGGATATTCTTACACAATCATGAATTATGCAAAAACATCCACAAGGAAGGAGTCAATTATCAAAACTGAACGCTGCCCAACAGGTCCCCTTGAAGATTTGGAGATTTGGATTTGGAGATTATTCTCCTGCTAAAAGATGTGTCATAACACTGACACTGTAGCGCTGAAGCAGCGCTACGGAAAATGATCAAGAGTTTTGAACAGATTCAGATGTTCTTTAAGAACAAATATTAGATTTTGTATTAGTATAACCAGTCTTCATGACCAGCCAGAAGACACCAATGTGTCAGATGTATTATTATCAGTTGAATAATATAATTCCAACTGGAATCATTCAGTAGTAGTTTGTTGTTATTTTGACCTTACAGGCCAGTATTCAATATAAAGACTGTACTGAACTCCCTCATACAATTTATACGATTTCCATACGGAAGTTAAGGGTATGCATTTAGCAAATTCGTCCCCCTAAAATGAGATCATTCCGCGAGCCAATAGTAGGTTGAGACGCTAATGCTAATCCCATTGTAAGATATAGATAGATGTGGCTAGTGCGGATATGAAACCCATAATTACCTCCTTTGGTCATATAAATGATTATAGGAACAGGATATCGTTACAGCCATATAGAATACTATAGGTAAGTATATTATATCAGGAGCGTTGGATAGCAGTTGTCATACATCATTCAATGACAATTAATTTGGTATGTATTAACACACCGGTATTCTCAGGCAAGCCATGAGAGATTTTATAAAACAATAAAATAATTTAAGATGCATATTAACATCTGAAACCTGTTCTTAGACAGGAAACAAAGGATGGGAGATTTCTAATCTACCAGCCATATTTATAGTATGATGAAAGTACTTAACTATAAAATAGTAAGCACAAGTAGATGATAAATATAGTAGATTTTTAATCCACTGATGAACAAAACCACTTTCCTTATGAACATATTTTGCTTATAAAGCAAAACAATAGGTAAGTATTAGTTGTAAATATTATTAATAGATACCACTGAGCAAAGCCCATGTAAGTAAAAGATACTAAGAGTATTTTCTCCTCAGTCGCCTTAGCAGTAAAGTTTTAATATGATAGTCCCAACAGGAACAAATCAAAACTGTAGATATAAAATAGTCCAGTGCAGGCACAGACCTGATATATTCTGGTAGAATAGAAGAGGTTAGGATAGGATCAGATTTAGGGTATGCCTACCTATATACCTACGTATATTGAAACATCAGCAATTTGCTTAGGCAGATTAATAAAAAAAAGATTTTGAAATATTTAGAAATTATGGTTGTTGGTTGCAGAATTAAGAAATGATAAGGTTTGCATGAAGAACTCAAACGGAACCGACAACAAAACAAAAGACAAAGTTCAACAAGAATAAATCTAGGTATAGCCTAAGAAAAAGAAGCCTAACATTTCCAAATCTTGTCAATTTCTATAAAAATATAAAATAGGTTGAACTAGTCTATTCTGTATAACCTAGACCTAGATATTTAGTCTAAACTGTTTTCTTGCCTTAAAATCTATGATTCATTAGCTACAATTGACAAGATTTAGAATAGCAAAACTTGTACTTATCTGGCGAGTCCCAGGAAACAGTATCTCTCGACAAAACTATCCAGAACAAACAGCTTCCACCCTCGCTGAATAGACCGGCAGCATCAGCACCCTCCAGCGACACAGCTGCTCCTCTTTCCTCATAACAAGACACCAGCACTAGGTACACCAAACTTCACCCGCGGATCAATCAGCTGACCCGGCACGAACAGCTGATTGCGGACGAAGACCTTTCAGACTTACAGCACACTCACTAACTTTCTCACTTTACTTCGAAACCTTCTCACTTTATCCAGCGAGTTGTCTCGGTAAAATTAAACTTGCCTCCGACGGTCGTGCGACCGGCTTATATAGTCCTAAAATCGATCAATCTCGAAACATTTTCTCGAAAATTATTTTTCTTGAATTCTCCGGAACCTTCGCACACACACACACACATACTTATAGAATTTTCTAAATAATTCTCCTACTCGACACCAGGCGTCGCTACTTTATATAATTTTCATTCATAAATACACACACATGCACACACACACACACACACACACACACACACACAAATCCCACCTTCACAAACAATCGACCCAAATATGACTCCCAGCGCCATCTCTTATCCAGTTACCGAACCAATCCCGCTCCCATCAAAGACTAGGGTTGAGCCACTGTAGTACACTGGTACCATCTTTGGTACCAATTGACTTAATAGTATTAAGGTCAACAGATGTCGCTATATTTAAATTATAAGGGCCCGGATATCGTTTGTTATAGCGGTCCTAATGCCAATTGCATTATCTACCAGTCTACCTTAGGACATGTGGAAATGTACTGTAGTGATTAAGGCAGGCTTTTGAAAGCTTTTATTAGATTTAGAACTAACTTGTGATGCTGGTTTCGAATAGATATACCCCGTCTCTTGCCCGCGGTTGTAGAACATCGCGATGAAACTCACATTCAAATAAAATTTGAATCCAGTTGATTGAATGTGACTTAACCTAGGATTCGGGTAGGATAGCCTTCGGATTGCATAGGTCAGATGGCAGTCGCTCTGTGTAAAAACTTGGTTCCACATCAAATCGGTTAGGTAGCCGACCCCGATATAGATGGGATAAGGCAAGGAGAATGATGGTTGTCGTAAGAGTCGACTTGGCGATTTGAGGGTTTCATAATGATTTTCAATTTTAGGCATTATAGTCTCTACCTGTCACTATTAGTAATAAAATGATATTTCTGAAATGGCAGGCAAAATATTTGTCAGACTTAGCAATAATGGCCGTTAACGCGCTGCCTACCCTGTGGGTAGAGGCATGAATTGTGTAATAATATTTATGTCTTTCAACTTCCTTCCACCGCTTTTTGTATGACTTCAATTCAATGATACTCTACAAAAAATATGCAATTTTTAATTAAAATTTTTGGAATTGGAGTAGGTACAATACTTCAAATTCCTAAAAATGTTTTCAAAACTACCACTTATCCTCCCAGATAAGCAAGGGTAAAATAAAAGGGGAAAAAATATCCCCGACTGCGGCAAGATTTATTTACGAACCGGGCACAGCCAGATGTATATCTGTGAATAAATTAGGCGGTCGACACACGGGATACGATGACTTTTTAATGCGTAACCGATTCCACGGGATTTATACAGAGCTGTAAAACCACCACAGGCGAAAAAGTGTTTAACCACGCCAAATACAATATGCGTTTTGGCTGAGAGAATGTGTGCTTGTGATTATTATTTTTTTTTTATTTCCAAGTAATACTTTACTAATAAATACTCTAAGAATGTCAAGTACAATATTTTCACTTAATAAAATGATAAGTCATTGTTAAGACACAAAATTTTGTATAATCGCGGCTCGGGTGAATAATAAAATTAATTTTTGTCACTAATGGTATACTTTTCGCAATGATCTATTACATTCAAGTAATATTTGACAAATATATTCTTTTTCTGCAACAGATTAAATAAAAAACAATATTATTTCTTTCTATCGGAGCATGGTATCATTATTACGTTTGGCCAGTGTAGAAGCGAGGAAGTCTTAAAAAGTAAATGTAAGCATAGAACCATTAAAAATTCACTCATCCATTATAATGTACCTCACTCAAGCAAGTTTTCTCCTCAAGAGCGTCCTCATATTGCAACATTAACGTGCTCTAGAGTGACAATTAACATTTTACACAATACCGCTTTCAGGGTGCATGCTGTTGCGTATTAAAATCTGCTTACTTTGAAACTAAAGTGCTTTATGTTACATTAACATGTTGGAACAGAAAATAGGTGTACATTATCTAAGCGCCGTTATACATACGTTCTTTCATAATATGCCTACTTTAACCTCAAACAAATAAAATACGCAATTTTAAAGCAAAATCATGTCAAGGGATTGTTTTTAACCGACTACTTAATGGTGCCTCCGCACAAATATTTATACTAATAAAAAGAAATTAAACCGAAAGTATTCCCAAATTATCTTTGTTAGGATTTGACAACAGGATAGTAGATATGGGGAAAAATTGGGAAATAAAACAAACTCGTTTTCTATGGAATAGGACTCTTGCAGTTCAGTTCAAAAGTTACTTTCTTTCTATAAATGCTAATCGCAGGTAAATAAAACGTAAAGCCAAAATATATTCACCTAACTCATCATACTCAAAAAGCATCTGAAATAGTTGGCACTGGTTTTAAAACCATAGACGTATAGTATGTCAGGCTCAATACCAAAATGTTGCACCCTTTGTAAGTGGTATCAACAACTCTATAAATGTATCGAGACTTCAAAGGACTCACCTATATCACTTTATTTTACCAAGTGGCCATTAAAAATAATATTGACAATCAATATAATTTGTTACCGGCTACATTAGCAGTCAAACAAAAAAAATAACTAGACATTGTCGGAGCCAGTTTGGAGATATTGAAACCGATGGAGTGTAAAAGGATATGTACCTAGATAGTCCTTTTTTGTATGATTTCTTTGGGAATATTAGTAATTAGTAAAGTATACAAAGTCATCAAAAGACACCAAAGACCGCATATCGATACTATCGGTATCCAGGCGTTCCGCAAAGTTTTTTTTTTTAATCGGCTAAAATTGAACCATGTGATGCTGGCTTAGAATACCAGGCTGTCACTATTATAGTGACATAATATTTCTGAAACAGCCTGCAAATGGGTATTTTGTCAGAAAACGAGCGTTTTTTCATGACCTTTCACGCTCTGTCTAACCCGTCAGGGATAAAGACGTGTTGGTTTGTGTGTATGTTAAAAATTTTAGGAATTATTTTAAAGCGTCCAAGCTTGTGGCATACTGAAAAGCATCGTAAAAGGACCCATATTGTAGCATGTTTGATGAGCAGCTTCAGTGCTTAAAACTAACTTAATCAAGTTAAGATTATACTTGTGGACAAACCACTCAAGCACTGACCGTGTGATACCAGCTTCGAATAGAATCATCCCATTTTTACCCGTTAATGTCGCATAAGGCGACTGAGGGATGAATCCAGAGAATGGACAGCAGCGTTCCCTGTGAATATTTAACACCTTGCATTGCGCTCGCCAATCATTCTGCCAAGCATGGCAAGTATGGTAAATATTGTGGCCCATGTCCAGCAGTAGACTGTTGTGACTTAAGTAGCAGTAGTAGTAGATGTGTACCTTTTCAAAGTTATACAAAGTCATCAACATAATATAACTCTCTTCAGTACTTAAAACTAAGTTAATCTAGTCAAGGTTTTATTGGCGGACATAAGAACCACTCATGTTACAAGAGCACTAAACTTGCACAAGTCCTGCAACTAGGTACAATCTGCAACATCTTGACCTACCTATTTTAAAGCTCAAGATACTTTTTCAGCAGATAGAATAGTCAACTGCTGGACATGGGACCCCCCTTATTGGGGGGTTATTGTCTTACAAACCACGTTTGGCAGGCATATTAGCGAGCGCATGGAATTTGTTGCATTTACAGGGAACGCTACGGCCCATTCCCTGGATGAAATTTATCCTTTAGTTTATTCATAATCGTATGAATAACCAGTATAAGTCGATTCCTGTCGATTGTCGAGCGGTGCTACAGGATGTAAGAAAATCAACTGCAAAATTTAAGGCGTCGTGCTGGTGCCGAAAGTACATGGTGCAGGAACTTCATCAATCTCCTGAAATGGAGAGGAATTGCAGCCGTGTTCAAGTAACCATTTATCCATTTTATAGATTGAGCTTAGAATGCAACTGGACTAAGGAGAGCAGACCATCAAAACTACTAGTACAGAGCGTAAATTTTGTCTGGTGCAATTCCTGTAAAGAATCAATTTTCCCAAGGGAACATAAGTCTACTACAACAGCCACGACAATCCACTGCTAGACACGGGTGCCCCCTATTTTGGGTGAATATGCTATATTCACCATGTTTGGCAGGCGGATTCCCGAGCGCAATTCAAGGTGCAATATTCGCAAGCAGCGCTGCTGCCCACTCCCTGGATTCATCCCTTAGGCTTTCAGTGATACTTAAGAAATGGGGTAACACCCTTGGGAACGAGAACGAAATTGGGTCAATAAATTCAATATTAATACCTATTATTAGGTTTAAAGATCATTTATTCTCATTAAAAGACAAATTGTCACTTACAAGAGAACATAAGTATGTACTTACAATTTACATATTTTGTCGTTAGCTTAGCAGTATTATTAAGTTGCGCGATTAACACCTCTTCACAATAACAAGCTAATAACGGATAGAAAATATAATAGAAAATTAGATAGAAACACCGAGTATATGCTGGGATAGTTTGCGTTTGAACACATTCAATGAACTTGATTTTTTAATATTAGAGGGTAACAAGTTAAACAGTTGAGCTCCTTCGTAGGTAAACATTTGTTTACCATAGTTCGTTCTTATTTTTGGTAAGATGAGGTAGCAACTACGCCGCGTGGATCTTTTAGAAATATGTATTTTTTTATTTAGCACTTTCCAAATGAGGATACATGTGTGATAAGTATATAATTGTTTGAGTTTCATTAAATTTGTTTGTTCGTATATTTGTGTGGTTGGTGTTAGATGAGGATAGTGGAAGAGTATTTTAATTAATTTGTTTAATATAGTTTGCAAGTCCGAAAGAGTAGTTTTGTTCGCGCTGCCCCATAACTCAATTAGGTGAGATTTTATCAAAGAATTATATATTTGGAATTGGAGTTTTCGTGGTATACATCGTGCTATCCTTCGTATAGAACCCATTAGAGATGACAGTTTCTTTTTTATTCTTTCAATGTGTGGTTTCCATGACAGTTTTTCATCTAGGATTAATCCTAAATACCTTTCAGAACTTTTTTTATCTAAGGGTATATTGTTTAGTGTTAATGCTTTATAAGGTGGTATAGGCTTATTTTTCGCTTTGAAGATAATATAAGAAGTCTTGGAAATATTTATAGTTAAAAGGTTAGACTGCAGCCAGGAGAAGAGCAAGTTAAGATCTTTTTGGGCGGAGTCAATGATTTCGTCTATAGATGACCCGAAATAGAACAGACACGTGTCATCTGCGTACAAGGTTATATGTCCCTGGAGACCTATATTCACTATGTTGTTAATATAGACTGAAAACAGCAAGGGGCCCAAAATAGAACCTTGCGGAACACCAAAGGTCACTGTTAGTGGAGTGCTTTGATGTTCATTAATTTTTACGATTTGTTCGCGCTCACTCAGATATGATTGGAACATTTTGAGTGCTGTTCCATTGACACCGGCCATTTGAAGCTTACCCAGCAGTATTTCGTGGCTAACCGTGTCGAACGCTTTTTTTAAGTCCACAAATATACCCAAAACAATTCTTTTCATGTCAATATTTTGCCTTATTTTGGTGACCAGATCGACAGTGGCAGCCACGGTGTTACTCATTGTCCTAAAACCAAACTGAGGTTCAGTAATGAAGTTAATTGACTCTAAGTGACCTTCCAGACGCTTGTGTATTACTTTTTCGAGTATCTTGGATCTTCTTTTCGTGTGGGATACCAAGTCGTTCTACGACCCGGTGAACCCTAGTGTCAGAATTTTTCAACCGCCTTCTACAAGTAGCAGGCTTCTGACATGGTTGTGTAACGACCGCCGTCTAAGTGATCATAGACAGCAACCGGGACCTACGGCTTAACGTGCCATCCGAAACACGGAACCATCTTACTTACGGACAATCGGGTGGTTCAGCCCGCAATGTCCTAACCAGACTGGGAACAAATTCACAAAGTGATAAATATCAACTTTGTGAGTGACCCACCGAGAATCGAACCCGGGACCGTCTGCGTCAAAGGCAGTCGCACTACCACTGCGCCACATCGGTCGTCAGTGTCGGTAGTATCTTGGATATTACAGGTAAAACCGAAATGGGCCTATAGTTTCCGGGGTCAGTTTTATCGCCAGACTTATAAATAGGGGTACCGTTAGCAATTTTTTGTGATTGGGGGAAAATTCCAGTTTGTAATAATTGATTTATGCATTCGGTTAAGTTAGGGGCAATTAAGTTTTTGATGCATTTCAAGGCTTTGGTACTAATACCATCTATGCCATTGCTCGAATTAGGGTCAAGGTTGTTAATTAATTTCGTTATCTCGTCTAAAGTGGCTGGTTGTAGAACAGTTAGTGTATTTGTGTTTGTTTGAGTAAAACTTATAGGTTGAGTGTTCTGATGTTGAGGAGGTATTTGATTGGCCAGTATAGAACCAATTAAAGCAAAGTACTGATTAAATGCACCACATACTTCTGTGGGATCAGTGATTGTTTTCAAACTCACTATAAGTTTAGGAATACTGCAGTTAGATTTTAACTTGTTATTGGAAAGATAGTTAAAGAGGTTCCATAACTTTTTTGGATCGCTCAAACACTTAGTAAATTCTTTATAATAGTAAGAGTCTTTTGTTGTTTTTATAATGTTTGACACAATGTTCTTCTCTTTAGGGAAAATCTCTTCAAGCTTATCATTTTCAGGATCCTTTTGGAGTTCTGCCCATAATATGTTTCTTTCATTTATAGCCTTGTAGCGACCTCTGATGGCTACAACATGAAACTCACTCAAGTGGTTCAGAAGCATACAAGACGCAACAGGAGTTCTCAACATATCAGAGAGATGGCGCCACGTGACAGAACAATGGGCCTGAAACGCGGTATCAAAGTGTTCACCGCGCAACGCATATATACAACTTCTAATCCAATCCAGGTGGACCCGTCGGTCCCCTGGCCACAGCACCCGGCCAGGCGGGTAGCTACCCTTTTCCCGACACCACCTGGATTCTTCCTGTCACCCGCCATATTGGTGACCCCTACCATGGACTTCGCAGCCTTCAACCACGCATCAACCACTACAGCACGGAGCTATCTTCTACGTCATCAGCAACTACCACAGTCACAGCACCGGCGGCTTCACTGGTCTTCCTCATCATCCCGACTCACCGTGGACATTGGAACCAGGATGGCAGCTTCATTGGTCTTCCATCCTCATCCCGACTCACCGTGGACATTTGGAACCTACACTGCCTCGCCAAGCCAGGCTGCATCATCACGCTACAATGACGTCATCAGCCCCACTACGCTCGCTTACGGTATCGACCTCCGGTCTTGAGGGGGAGTACTGTAGCCACCTCTGATGGCTTCAACATGAAGCTCACTCAAGTGGTTCACAAGCATACAAGATGCAACAGGAGTTCTCAACATATCAGAGAGATGGCGCCACGTGACAGAACAATGGGCCTGAAACGCGGTATCAAAGTGTTCACCGCGCAACGCATATATACAACTTCTAATCCAATCCAGGTGGACCCATCGGTCCCCTGGCCACAGCACCCGGCCAGGCGGGTAGCTACCCTTTTCCCGACACCACCTGGATTCTGCCTGTCACCCGCCATAGCCTTGATTACATTTTTTTCAATCCAGTCCTCCTGTGGCAGATTTAGGATTTTAGACTTCTCAACTTTAGTTTTCTCAACAAGATCACCAATTGATTGGGTTAATTTTTCCAACTCCTTTGATTCAAAATTTGATTTTTCGGCTGCCTGATATAAGTTGTCATAGTTAATTGCTCTATAAGTGATTCGCTGCTTTGGTGGAGGTCGGTACTTTTTAAGTGTTAGGTGAATCTGTCGGTGGTCAGATAAGGAAGACTCAATTAAGGCGAAGTTGAACGTATCATTGCGTAAATTTGTGGCTACGTGGTCTAAGATTGATGTTTTTATAGGGGTTTTTCTAGTGTAATATGTCTTTGAAGTTTTGTTTAATATTTGATAACCAGCTGCGTTCATCACGTTGATATATTTTTGCTTCTTTTTGATTATCTGTTTATCTGTCTTCTCTATTAAATTTATATGGAAGTCACCAAAGAGAAGCGCTCTTTTTCGTTGTTGAATCTGTGTATCTAATGTTTCTACGAAGTCATCGAAATTGGTGTCACCCTGATTGTAAACAACTCCAACATCCAGCGCATATTTTTCCAGCTTGACCCACAGAAAATTGTTCCCTCCAGAGTAAACAGATTCTATAAAAGGGTGAAAATTTGAAAACGGTTTTTCAGGTCCCTTTCCTGGCAAATTTGAAATTTTAGTTTTATGGTTATTTTATCATTGCATAATAATAAAGGCCTATTGAAAAGGTTATTTACGAAAAAACACCTAAATCGAACCACAGGTTTCGTCAAAATTCAATTTTGAAATTTGAGGTGCCAGTCAACGGGACAACAGTCAAGGGAGAAAGTAATTATTTTAACAAAATATATGAGTGAAAGCTGTTCATCTTTTGCTTTTAACTAAGTAGAATAGAAGTAAAAGTTGCCGCAGCCTACCAGACTAACGCCCTGAAGCCTCAGTCTGGTTAAGACACGACGCACCTAGTCACAGACAATTTGCTCGTGTTAAAAACACGACACAGCTAGCCCGACATACGAAATGAAACAGCCACAGTGTTCGACAATCACAGTTGACAGGCGGGCGTACG
This sequence comes from Keiferia lycopersicella, assembly GCA_029255805.1. Taxonomy (NCBI): domain Eukaryota; kingdom Metazoa; phylum Arthropoda; class Insecta; order Lepidoptera; family Gelechiidae; genus Keiferia; species Keiferia lycopersicella. The sequence goes on from JARACZ010000003.1 coordinate 19,421,721, forward strand.
TGATCTGTCGACCTCCGGAAGAAGGCTGTTCGTAAACAGCCGAAACGTAGACCCAATTCTCCACCAAAACAATAGTAACGTAAGTCGTTTAAACTTAGGCCATAATGAAACAGCTAACATGAGACAAGAAAAAGCCACCGCAAACATTATGACCTGACAATTAACTGTGTTGAGCCACTTAAGACATTTTGCGAATTGTACATTCTGCTACTGTACAGACGAAGATAACCTTAAAGATGACGCAATCAGCCTGAGACATGCATGACTCAGATAGCCTTAGACATCACTAGGCAAGCAACCTAACACACGACACTGTATACATAAGACACGACGCAATCAGCTTAAGAGACGTCGAAATCAGCCTGACATAACGCCGCCACCTTGAGATTCAACGCACTCAGCTAAAGAGACGTTGCAACTGACCTAAAACATAACGCAGCCATCCTGAGATACAATACAGTCAGCTGAAGAGACGCCGCAATCAACCTTAGACATAACGCAGCCAACCTGAGATACAACGCAGTAGGTTAAGAGACGACGCAGTCAGCTTGGAGAAGTCGAAGTCACCCTTAGTGAGACATAACGCAGCCGCCCTGAGATACAACGCAGTCTGCTTAAGAGACGTAAAAACAGCCTGACATAGCGCAGCCACCCTGAGATACAACGCAGTTACTTAAGAGACTTTGCATAATGACCCTGAGTGAGATAAAACGCAACCACCCTGAGTTACTACGCAGTCAGCTTAAGATCGTCGCAATTAACCTGAAACCTAACGCAGAGATCCTGATATACAACGCAGTCATCTTAAGATACGTCACAATGTGCCTGAGTGAGACGTATTGCAGCCAACCTGAAATACAACGCACTCAGCTTAAGAGACATCGCAGTCAGCCTAAGATTAAACGCAACCACCCTGAAATACACCGCAGTCAGCTTAAGATACATCGAAATTAACCTGAGACTTAACGCAGCCTCCCTTAGATACAACGCAGCCACACCTAGAGACATAAAGCAAGTGTTTTTAAACTATGTTATCTGCACGAAAAACAATGCTGTTCACCTCCTGGAAACCCGTTATCTAACTTACAAAACCCATGGGGAGACATAGGGTGGTGCTATTCTACTCTGCAGGCACACCTTTACACAAAAAAAAATTGCAAAAACAATCATTAAAATAACATTACGTCACTTGACTGGCATAAAATGTCCCTTGACTGGGAAAAATGCCAGTCAAATGGAGCCAGTCAAGGGACAATTTTCTATGTTTTTAGTGATTTATTGGTAAACGCTTGAATGTAATCAAATTTTTTAAACGAATCTTAAATCTCGCTTTATTATGCGACATTATTTGTTCATAACAAACCCTCTGTAATAACTCTTTCATGAATGAAACATGCACAGGAAAGGGACCTGGCGCGGGTGCAAAAATAGGATAAAAAAAATTAACAACCCCTATTTTATTCTAGAAGTGTCAAGGAGCTATATGCTCCCTCTCCAGGGATGAAGAAGCAATCCTGGCAGAAGGCAGAAACAAGACCTAGCTCATAGTTCTATTAGTTTCAGCGATTCAATCGTTTTAGACCACGTATTCAGAAAACACAAAAACGTGTGACCAACAAAAACTGTCGTTTTTATCAATATACGCAGTTAAATATTGTCCAATTAATAATTTTCAATGAATCTACATGATATAAGGATTATTATGATGGGTGAAAAGTCATATGATGTCCAGCTAGATAAAACTTTATGCGTGTTTGAATTTCGCAATAGCTGAGTGTGACACGCGAAGAACGCGTGTTTTGGCCCCGATTTCAGGTTTCAGATTAAGTTTTAGTTAAACATATTTCATAATTTGTGGACGGAGTTTTAGTTTCTGAATAGTCAATTTAACATTATTTCGTGTGAAAGTTAGTAAAAACCTGTAAGTGTTATACTTTTGAAGAAATTAACGTGTGACCGCAATTTTTACCCTCTCCAGGAATCACCCAAAAGTGTGTTTTAGATCGTTATGAGCATACGCTGAAACACCGCCTCCTGTTCTGTCTGTTCGGAAGTTAAAGTAGTGCGTGTAGTTTGGTAAATTGCATTTTTGGGCTTGATCTTCCGATGTTATCCATGTTTCCGATATTAGAATCAGATGTGTCGTTTTTGGGATTGCATGTAGTATGCACAGTAGTTCATCAATTTTCTTACTGATACTGCGTGCATTGAGGTACAAGAAGTTCGTGCAGGATTTTGTGTTTTGTATATTCGCATAGTTACTAGTAATTTGATAAGTCACAGGTTCGGTGATTCTGGGTTTACTTGGTTGCTCTAGTTTTTTGACTCCGCACTCACAATCTTGGGAACATTTCTAATGTATTTAATAACAAGGTTGCACTCTCCGTTTTCGGATTATTCACTTAATAAACTTAATTACTAATAGATAAGCTTTTCTATAGGAAAACAGCCGTGTCGGTACACTGTTATCTAATTGGTAAAATGAAAGTATAACATCAATGTCGGTACACTGTTTCATAATTTGTTAAATGAAAGTCATGTTTTTACCTCCAAAGTACCTCTAAATTCAGACATACAAATAATGGACCTTTCTATGTTGCACGTCTTGTTTCTCAACAAAAGGTACAAAAGACATGCTTGCTTACCTACATAGTTTTTACTTAATGTCGGCTGTCAGCCTCCACTATTGTTCAAAATGTACGCAAAAATATGGCCAGAATCACCCACCTATCTATCTTCGTTCTTGGATCCAAGCATAAAACTGACATTGTAAGTTACCACTTCGGAAGTGTGGCCAGGAGAACAGAGGTTTCGTACAGTAGACAAAGACAAAGCAAAAAAGTACTTCAGTATAAATTAATGCAACAACCGGCAGCATCAGTGTCCCAAAAACCAAGTAAGCGTGATTGGTGTCTAAAATGAGCGCAAAATTCTCCAAGCAACATATGAAAAATTATATTTTTACTCTGTCAGCTGATTATCTTCAAGTTACATGGTTTTCCGTCCCGTTCTGCCCCTGAAATTTGGTATGGGATATATTTCTTGGAGAATATTGTTCAGTTGCATGGACTGACCATGGTGGAAAAGTGTTCTGTACATCTTTTTAATTTGTCAGTCCTTAAGTTTGCTACGTGGACAACTGTCGGCAACACCAACAGTCATAGAGCCGTTGATATAAAGCTATGAGACGTATCTGCTATGAACAGATGTTTCAATTTTTTTCTACAGCCACAAAAGTCCAGTGGTGGACATGGGCCTCCTCGAAATGGAGGGTATTGCCATAATCACCAAACTTCGCCGACCGATGTGGCGCAATGGTAGTGCGACTGCCTTTGACGCAGAAGGTTCCGGGTTCGATTCTCGGTGGGTCACTCACAAAGTTGATATTTATCACTTTGTGAATTTGTTCCCAGTCTGGTTAGGACACTGCGGGCTGAACCACCCGATTGTCTGTGTCCATCAGAATGGCGGGTGTATAATATCGAAATAAATCAATAATAAATGTGTTAAATGTACACTAAATGTACGTATTTGTACTTAAGTATCCACGTCGTACATTCATTGGTTTCTTAGAAATAACGATTTAAAAGTGAGCAGCCATTCTGACGCCAGGATGGCGGGTGTATTTTAAACGGATGAACCAAACTTGAATATTCATGTATCAAATAAATGTACGAGAAATGTACACATCGCCTCACATAACAAACACTATTTTACTATCAAAATAAGGCCCTTCAATAGGTATTAAAAGTTAAATCTGCATGGCTAACATGCGTGCCACGACATATTTTTGTCATTTCATACGCGCATAATGCTACTACTTGTTCGGTACGGCCCGTCCATACCTCCTTATATTGGTCGAAGATTTTAACAAACCAAAGTAGGTACCATACTGTTTCTTATTTCACATACTTAGGAAGTATTCAATTCAAAGATCAATTACACGGATTCCATATTTTTTTATTTATCAAAGTTATAATAATATTTCTAGGAAGATTCTTCTGCAGCTAACTTCACTGCGAATTAGTTACGCATTCTTCCGTAGTGATATTGTGCGCATATGAAACGACAAAATATGTCGTGGCACGCATGTTAGCTATGCAGATTTAACTTTAATACCTATTGAAGGGCCTTATTTTGATAGTAAAATAGTGTTTGTTATGTGAGGCGATGTGTACATTTCTCGTACATTTATTTGATACATGAATATTCAAGTTTGGTTCATCCGTTTAAAATACACCCGCCATCCTGGCGTCAGAATGGCTGCTCACTTTTAAATCGTTACTTCTAAGAAACCAATGAATGTACGACGCGGATACTTAAGTACAAATACGTACATTTAGTGTACATTTAACACATTTATTATTGATTTATTTCGATATTATACACCCGCCATTCTGATGGACACGATTGTCTGTAAGTAAGATGGTTCCGTGTTTCGGATGGCACGTTAAGCCGTAGGTCCCGGTTGCTGTCTATGATCACTTAGACGGCGGTCGTTACACAACCATGTCAGAAGCCTGCTACTTGTAGAAGGCGGTTGAAAAATTCTGACACTAGGGTTCATCGGGTCGTTGGACGACTCGGTGTTGTCCCACACGAAAAAGAAAGAACCAAACTTCGCAGGCGGATGGGCGAGCGCAATGCTTGAATATAATAATAATCTTGATATTGTACATATTCACAGAGAACGCTGCTGCCCGTTTCCAAGATTCACCCTTTAGTCGCTTTTTACTACACCCTCGGGTAGAAATGAATACGAACTATATCCTTGGCTACGAACAGATGCCTCTAGGTTTTTACCTACCCAGTGTTTGCCAATCGCTGTTTTTCTGCCCCCATCCCAACAATGTCCCTTCACAGTCATCCGCGGACTTTGAAAGCGGACTTCAGCTTTATGCCGGCAATAAAATCTGTAATGAGATACGGACTTGAATATTTTCCGTGTTTGACGAGTTACCGAGCCATTCGCTTCCCGTCTTCCAAGTTACAGTAGAAAGAATAGAACAGTTACAGTATTTTCATCTCACGAGTGCGCGTTATCTATACTTATACAATACAATACAAATGCTTAATTTGTACAAAACACATAACACGAAAAGTAGAATAGAAGAAAATTCGGTACAATGTAGGCGGCCTTATGTGTGTTCTTTCTTTCTCTTTTTCTTGGACGACGAAAAGAAAGAGAGATAACACACACAAGTATGGAAAACACACGCTCGTGACATAAAAGGTCTGTAGCATAAAATAGTTGGAAGCAATAGGCTCCGACAATCAATTAAAATGAAAAAGGTACACACAATACTGACCTTCTTTGAGTGAGGATATATTTCATATTTCATCAAGATTTGTGTATAATCTACAAACAGGAGCAGACACTTAGAACACCCTGGCCGTCTTTTTACGGACATGCAGCTGATTCAGCCTGCATTTTCTTACTTACCCTGGGAACCATCTTCATCATTATCGGTGGAGAAGCCGCCAGCTTTCTCTGCCTTCCGCCTTCTCCTTGACTTATTACATAGTTATAACTTGGTAAATTTCAACATGTTTTCCCCTTTTCCTCTTCGAGAACTAAACCACAGACTTTGATTCTGAGCTCAACGCTCAAAGCATAAAGACAACCACAATAAAAAGTCTGTAATTACTGGTTTTGCTTGCACTGTGTCAAGGATTTCTATTAGTGCCACTTTAGATTACCCAAGTTTCGGATTTAGTTAGCAGATTCATCAGTTTTAGTGATGGTTGATGTTGGCACTCTGTTTTTTTTAATGAGCTCTGCACCTTGTTTATTTAAAACTTAATTTATTTTACATGAAAACATCCATATCCTCGCACAGCACTACGCCTACATTATTTGCGGATTAAAATAGTAAATATCCGTAAAAAACAGTCTGACACTACACTAACCTTCTAGCCACGTCTGATAACCATTTATTAGTTTTCACAAAAGATTATCAGTCCTTCGAGCAATGTGGCCTGCCCATTGCCACTTCAGCTTACTAACTCTCTTAGCTAGGTCGGTTAACCTTGGCACCTCTACGTCATAAAGCACACACAAACAGAACACTTTATTACTGCCATTAAAACACAACATTACCTATACTTTGTAGAACAAAAACAACAATATGATACAAGCATTATGTATTAAAATTTAAGTTATCGTAGCAAGTAGTTACGCATAGCTAAATATTCAACCACGAAATTTTAAGACGACCCAGTTCCACGCAGGTTGTGTCTCATTGTTTCATCTGTATAACGGATGGGCCCCAAGGGTACCATGTTGGCGACCCTTACCGCCCCAGGCCCAACTAACTTCCAAACTGACATAAACCGGAATGTACTAGTTTCGGGGAGATTGTAGAGATGACAGCCAAGTGGCTTTACGCGAAAGAGTTGAGATTGATGGGGTTTGTTTGAAAGTGGTCATATTTTTTGGTGGGTCCCACACACCGCAAGCTTTTGCGGATCTGGTTTTTGACAAATGGAATTTACGAAATGTGATATCCAACTGTCATGAATGACACACTTTGTCGCATCAAATTGCGATTTTATCAGATTATCATTTGATAGCTGATGGCACTAACATCCTCTGCAGGAACCACCACCCGGCGCAGCTGGGCTGGCATCCCTACCTACTGACACTGGCAGAATAACCCTTTATAGGTAGAAGTCCATATTATTAAATAATAAAAATTGCGCGCCATGTATATCCGATCTTTTTATTCTCTTGAGAACGATAATTATAAAATTCTACATTTTCGACATGAAATTTCAGATTTAAAACAATTCAAAGAAAAAAACAAACTGAATTATTTTATTTGTAACACACCGGGATATCAAATTATATTTTTAATGAGTTTAAGAATCCATTAATTTTAATTATTCCCGTGAAAACGAGGAACGTTTCAAACCGCATTAATTTCGTTAATCCGTGAAAACCTCAAATACAGGATGTTGTGATGGAATGCGAATAAAACCGAAAAGTACACAAAAAATAATGTAAGGAATAAATTAATTATACAGAGTGTAAAAAAAGTGTAGATAGAAAATATGTGTGTTATTTCAAGGCGTGAACTAGTCTCGGTATAAAAAAGTAACATTCCCTAAAGGCCGAAATATAAAATAGACGTTTTAGACCATCCAATACATGGGTAAGGTTTGACAAGTCTAAAAAATCATGGTAGTGGAATAAAATTATGCAGCTTTGATTGAAATTCTATGGTAAAACATGGTCTTGAAATTCTATGGGTCTCTTTTTGTGTGGGACACCGAGTCGTCCAACGACCTAATGGACCTTAGTGTCAGAATTTTTATCCGCCCTCTACCGCCGACTAAGTTATCTATCATAGACAGCAACTGCCATCCGAAAAACGAAACCATCTCTTAATCGGGTGGTTCAGCAATGTGCTAACTAGACTGGAAACAAATTCACAAAGTGATAAATATCAACTTTGTGAGTAATCCACCGAGAATCGAACCAGGAACCTTCTCCGTTGAAGGTAGTCGCACTACCACTATTTATAGCTTTCTTGTAACTCAAATTCCCAGAAATTCGAATGAATGTACGCGGCACTTGTGGCTACTCACATAAGGGATCAACATCAACTGGATAACCATTACAGTAACGATAGAGAACCATTGCAACTTGGCCTCTTAAATATCACTCTACACTACTGCAGTGCTGTAGTAGTGCCACTGACCTGAAACTAGCTGTGGACTGGTTGTTACTACAATAATACTAGTGGCACTCATTGAAAATCGCCATTTTGGCGATGGCAGATAAGGAAAGCAAATACGAAAGTACGCGGTACTCTTGTAGGTGGCGCTTCAATTGGGGGCGCAAAACTAGCTGTCATTTGTATGGGACAACCTATCCAGTGCGTAGATAACTTTATATCAGTGAGTTGTGCCGACTCTAAGGTACAATAAAATTAAATATCCTCTTGGGAATTAAATTAATTAAAGTCCCCGGGTGATAGCCTTTGATGACCGGGACACGCGAGGTTTACTTCTTGTTATAGAAACCTCGCATTTTAATTATTTGGCTTTCTGTGTCTGTTTACGACCATAAAATGTTACAGTAGCATCTGTGGGATTCCAAAAGATTTGACATTAAATAATTAATGATGAAAAGTATACCGCATAAACAAACCTACCTACGTACTTATAGAGCTACACATACACGCATAGTAAAATGTGTTTTAGCTTGCAATTACGAACTTTCTAGGGCCACAGAATCAGTTATATATTTGTTCTGAAGACTACGTCAAGTGCCACGTTATTTTAAGAAAATATAGATGGCGCGCAACGGGATACTGGGTATTACTATAATGTTATATCTTTGATCGGAGCGTCAGTAATCAGTATGAACAAAATTTTCATACCTAACTCCTAAACCGCGCCATCTATATTCACTTATACTACTTCTATAAAGAAAGTGTAATACTGCATTGAATATGCGTTTTCGAATAGATACGGCAACATCTTCAAATGTCATAATCATTCAAATAAAGCTCCTAAGCCCATTGACCTGTGGTAATATGTACGTAAATAAAAAAGTTTACAGGCATGAATGTCCAGCGACATAATAACATACTTTTTCTTTCGGACCTCTTTTTCTGCGCGAACTTTCAGGGCATTACCACAAAAAAGTTAGACGCGTGTCGAACGCATGTTTAAAAATATGTTCATAAAAAAACGATAACTTTTTTGTGGAAAAGCCCTCATAATTTTCTCTATACTCACCAATATTTTTCTTTTTACCCAATTTCCATAAAACACAACGTTCCCTCGTAAAGGAATGTCAGACTGGATGGGTAGTCGAGACGTGTAGGGAATGAGGTGTAAGGTGTAGCGGCACTTAATATCACTATGATAAAATTGAATTACTCCTCGCTCGTCGTCTACGTAGAGACAGCAAAAAAAATGGCCGACTAGATGACCTCGATTTTCTGCAAAATTTTTCATTAAATTTTTCATGCAATATAAAGTTACATGATGGAATTATGACTAATTAGTCCATTGAATAAAAAGTTCTAAAGTGCGAGAGTTAGTAACGTAACATGTTTCTTCGGAAACATGTCAAGAGTCCCTAGGTAATAAACATACTAAAACCCCGGGACACTAGGAGGAGCCCCGGAGTGGGGGGAGGGGGGGAAAGGGTCCATTCTTTCATTTTTCGCTTAAATCTCAAAAACGGTACATGTTAGATAAAAAGGTTCAAGGAAAAGTTGAAAGGCCATAAAATTATCTACAAGTTATACCTAAATCACTTTTTCTTACATCCTACCGTTTCTGAGTTACACGCATTAAAAAATGATTTTGGCTCAAACAATTTTCCCATACTACATATCCATGTTTATCACATCAATCGATCAAAAAATATTTCTTTCTTCCAAAAAACTCAAATGTGCAACTTGTGACTGGTACTGATAGATTGCTCTTGATTAGGTCTATCATTGGTAAAATAAACACATTCCTCCATGGAAGCCTTTAGGAGGCATCGATTGTCAAAATATTATATTAGGGTAGTTTTAGTTACTGAACTTGGACTATTTATTTTTTTCTTCCAAAAAAACTCAAAAGTGCATCTTGTGACTGGTAACGATAGATTGCTCATAATTAGGTCTATCATTGATAAAAAAACTAGATTCCACCATGGAGGCGTTTAGGAGGAATTGAATTTTATTAGGGTAGTTATGATACTTTATTTTGACAATCGATTTCTCCTAAAGGCTTCCATGGAGGAATGTGTTTTTTTTACAAATGATAGACCTAATTAAAAGCAATCTATCAGTACCGGTCACAAGTTGCACTTTTGAGCTTTTTGGAAGAAAAAAAATAAAATGTTCAGGTATCGTAACTACCCTTATAAAATTCAATTTCCCCTAAATACCTCCATGGTGGAATCTAGTATTTTTATCAATGATAGACCTCATTATGAGCAATCTATCGGTACTGGTCACAAGTTGCACTTTTGAGTTTTTTTGGAAGAAAAAAATAAATAGTCCAAGTTCAGTAACTAAAACTACCCTAATATAATATTTTGACAATCGACTCCTCCTAAAGGCTTCCATGGAGGAATGTGTTTATTTTACCAATGATAGACCTAATCAAGAGCAATCTATCAGTACCGGTCACAAGTTGCACATTTGAGTTTTATGGAAGAAAGAAATATTTTTTGATCGATTGATGTGATAAACATGGGTATGTAGTATGGGAAAATTGTTTGAGCCAAAATCATTTTTTAATGCGTGTAACTCAGAAACGGTAGGATGTAGGAAAAAGTGATTTAGGTATAACTTGTAGATAATTTTATAGCCTTTCAACTTTTTCTTGAACGTTTTTCTCTAAAATGTACCGTTTTTGAGATTTAAGCGAAAAATGAAAAAATGGACCCTTTCCCCCCTCCCCCCACTCCGGGGCTCCTCCTAGTGTCCCGGGGTTTTAGTATGTTAATTACCTAGGGACTCTTGACATGTTTCCGAAGAAACATCTTACGTTACTAACTCACGCACTCTAGACCCCGTTTGGAGGTACTCATTCAATGGACTATAATATTTATCTAGCAATGTACACTTCTTGTAACAAAGACAATAAAAAATTACAAATAAAAAATTTATAACCCCGCAAAAAATGTATTAAGGAGCATCGGGTTCATACTAGCATTGGTTGGGGAAAGGCGTTGTCTATTGGAGAACATCGAGAACCGAAGAGGGAAGATGATTGGACATTTGCTAAGACACGACGAGTTCATAAAGAACATTGCTGAAGGAAAGGTCGAAGGGAAAAGAGGAAGGGGAAGACCAAGGCGCACATTCTTCACACAAATTAAAGAAAAGGCTCGAGTCGTGTCGTACCAAGAGATGAAAACACTATCAGGAAAGAGAGAAGAGTGGAAATTGCTCCACCGACAAGAGCTCAGCTCTTAAATTTGATGACGATGGGTTCATAAATGAAATTCATTTCACCAAATCGCGGGACGTATTAAAAGAAACCTGTATTTGCCTATATTCCGCAGGCTAGCTGGAAGAAATTTATGAATGGGAGTAAGCTGTACCTGTTGAGTCGTTTTTTCCTGTTTTGTGTCTTTTCTATAATGTTTTGTATGCAACAAACTTTTAAATAAATAAATAGGTGAATTTTTGTTCTGCTAACCGTACTTTAAGCCGGTCAGCTGCGGATTCAGTGCGAGTCTTTTAGCAGTATTTTAAATTAAGTTTAAAATTGATTTATCCGACTGCAGGGAAACTTCTTAGACACGAATTTTACCTGTTCTTGCAAGTGCTGGAACATCATAGCTCATGAAAGAAAAACTCTTTGAAAGTTCTCTGATAACAGGGTATTTTCTGGTTCTTCACTGATAATGAAAGATGATATTATACCTACCTGTATAGCATACGGAGATTATTGTACTGACTGACAAAGAAATCTAAGGATGGGCTATAGTGATTACGAGTAATGGGAAATTTTTAATCTATTCGTTTAGTTCCCAATCTAGGTAGCAGCTATAAGAGTGGTGGAAAAACTCAGCAATAGTCTTTTTATTATTGTGCACTGAACTTGACAAATGATACATAAATCTGAAAAAGCGCTTACAAGCAAAGTGCATCAAGGGAATTTGACTACTTCAATGTGACGCAGAGGTTCATCGGCTTTTTCGTCAACTTGTGGTAAGTAGCAATGGTGTTAAATGTTTAATTAAAAATAGATTTGATTGGATCTTTAGCTCTCCTTAACATTGTTCTTTCTTCTGAACAAACTCCCTTTTCCGCATAATAGGTATCACGAACCGAACAAGATCACGTCTCACGGGTGGTAAGAATTATAATTTTATTGCTCCGTATAATTTATGAGGAATTGGCTGCGTTTCTGCCGGGGTGTGTCGCTGCTACGTTGATGGAATTTTAAATTGTTGGAGATTCGTAGCTACCGAGAAGGTGTACTTATATACTTACCACGGTTATTATTGTTGGTTACCTTTCACGGCAAAACTAGTATCACCACAAAATAAACACTGGCTCGCGCCATACAGAAGGCAACCTTCAAACAAACGCCCCGAATTCACAAACACATCTACACGTTTCCGTTTACGAGCGAAATGGTCACGAATCGCCTCGCAAAGTAGTCGGGTGTCAACAGCGGTACGACGCGGGCGCGCGCGCCTGTATTTATTTTCTTGCTGACCATATAATTCTTGACTGAGTCGAAAAAGGTTGTGACAAACCCCAGTGTCAAAGACTGACATTCATGTTAAGAAGAAGTGCCAACAAAATCTGGTTGCAATTGGTAACCAGGGTTGCCGCCACAGTACTTCCGCGCCAAGACAGTTGCAGCAGGCTACGGTTGACAGTGATCAAAGAGTCGGACCACCCGACCACTTCAAATTCTGGAAGCGCTGGTGCTGATTTGTCTCTGACAACATTTTAGGAGAAACCTGAGACTAACACCCTCCGAAGCACGGAATTACCCCAAACCGGGAACAGTCTCGTTAAGTTGAGAATCCAGGAACTTATAAATCTAATCCGCCACACGCATTCGTTACGGATGAGTTGAAAATGCGTAGTAACGGCCGTCAAGTGAGAGAACCGCCTCAAGACCAAACTTAGATGTCAAGACCACGGGCGCAATGGTCTGTTGAACTAAAATCTAATAAGACACGAACGCCTGTTTCTCGTAAGACGAGATAAACAATTTATCGGAGGACAGAAAAAGTTAAATTGGACCGAGTGGACTCGACAGTTACACGGTTTTTGTTCCAACTGTCTTTTGCGAATGTTTTAATTAAAAACAAGCCGGTGTGAACATCGCTTTTATCGGAACGAAAAATAGAAAGATTTTTTTTTTCTCTTTTCTTGTGGGACACCGAGTACGACCCAATGAATCCTAGTGTCAAAATTTTTCAATCGCCTACTACAATTTTTAGGCTTTTGACATGCATATATAACAACCACCGTGTAAGTAATCATAGACAGAACCGGGACCTTTCGGTAGATAGGTGGTTAAGCCTGTAATGTTCTAACCAGACTAGGAAAAAATCACTAAGTGACCCATCGAGAAAAAGATTGACAAGAAGTATTGATTGTATGAGGGAACTGCAAAATACTTCAGACGCACGACAGATTGCCTTCCTATGAACATATGGAATACCTTGCGACTTCTTTTACTGGAATGTCCAATCGGTCTGTTAAGTTTTTTTTACCTGAATCTACCGGTTGTATGTAGGTAGTTATAGATACAATTACGAATTTGGAAAACGGCGCTTGATTTATTTAAACTGCAATAAAAACAAATATTTGCCCAAAAAAGTAGCTTTTGAAGAATATCGAACGATACTAATCTGACTACCATAATTCACGCATAATTTCACAAACGGATATCGGCAGCAATTTGCGGTTTTAAATCATTCGAAATTTTTGAATTCCGAACATCTGCGCAGTAGCACCTGCCAGTTAAATGTACTTGAGCCTTGAGCGATGCTGCGTATCTCCTACATTAAATATTTTCTACCTACAGCAATGTTTCTACGAACATCAGTAATATGAGTGGATAAACTCTGTAAAAGACCTACTTCCTGTACTGGTTATTTTTGATATCTGTTTACCTTCACTGCAGATAACACGTTTTTGGTTTTATTGCATTTGGGTTGATCATCAGAAAAAAATCTCGATTGCGAGTTTTAGTAACTAACAGCGACATCTTTTGTTTATTAGTATCTTTAACAGATTCCATAAATGTTAACTTGTGATGCTGATAGTATAATAGGTACCTTGATTTTTAAAGAAAGGACTCATATTATGTCATATATTTTATTTTATTTTATTAGAAAGATAAACAATAGTGTTGCCAATTCGGGATCCTATCTTTAAAAATCAAGTTATAAGTTCGTAGGTAGGTACACTTAATTGATAGAAGAAGAAGAAGATTGATACTAGACCGGTAGGTACACTTAATTATGGGTGATCGAGACTTTAGTTGTTTAAAAGACGTGTTCTTTTATTTAAAAGGGGTTTTAATCTAACTCTCAAAATTTTTAAAACTTAGAGATGTTGTAAAATAATATGACCTCAAACCGTACTCCATAATGTTGGCAAGGGCATTAATTCTATCCTACAACCCTTTTGAGGACAATATGTCTGGCCAAGGTCAGCAGATCGGTCTCCAGGGTCCCAACCGGTATAAACAATGCGGCTTAAGGAGGTCCCTATATAATATCGATGTGGGTATTATACATCGGTATGGGCATCAAACACTGGACTTTCCCGAAAAAGCTAAGTTCTGCAGGTCAAACTGTTCCGAAGGAACAAAATAAAGTGGAAAAGGATTACCTCAAGTAGAATATTGTTCGGTCAACTGATTGTTTTGTGTGAAAGAATTAGGGGGTCAAATTTTTTGACATCTTTGACATTTACTTCTTGGGGAAAGTTGTTCAGTTCGATGTAGCGTTTTCATCGTTCGGTTTCACCTGTATTGCATCTATCCATGATCTAGCGATCGGAATTTAGTTTCAGAATAAGATCCCCAGAACAAATTCTTATAGATTGAACATTTGATTAGAGTCGATTGGTGAGTCGGTAGCGGCGGAGGTAATTAGCAGTAGGACTGATCCCAACGTGTGCCGGGTTCGATCATCGATTGCCGCTTTACATTTTTTCAATTTATTTTTTTCATGTACCTTATCCACAGAACAGATTCTCCTACAATTATCGACTGGCTATTCCCAAGCACACTGGAATCATGCAAATTGACTGCCGCTACAAAAACTGCAAAGCCGGCGACATTTTTTGTTCTTTATTTTCTTCGCGGAACAGATGGTGGACCAGGCTTAGATTGCAGTAGATAAAGATGTGGTGCCTGAAATGTTGCAATGTATTTTTTAATTTTTGCCATGTGGTACTGGCTTATCTCATTTCTACCTGTGGGTACTGTAAAAGTAAGGGATGAATCTGGGAAATAGGCATTGGGGTTTTCTGTGGATACCACACCTTGCACTACGCTTGCCAATTCGCTAGTGAGGAAGGCCCATGTTCAAAGTTTATTTTATTTATTTATTCTTGTCTTATGTCCGCTTGTGGACTGTTCTGGCTGCTAAAGTTGAAATCGTTAAACCAGCAGGATTTATTCCTATTTAAGGGACCCAAATATTCTGGTCTTCCATACATTTATCAGGAAGAACCACTATAAAGTGATCCTTATATGGTCACGACTCTAGTGCTGATACTTAATATCTGTCAATCCAAGCTTCATACAACCTCAGTTTTCTTGTGATCCACTACATTTGGAATTAAAATCCGCATCCACGAGGATTGGCAGACCATTTTTTGAGGTCCATGCATAATGCAACGTCATCAGAGGGTTACACGTCGTGACGTCAGCTAGGGGAAGGTTGGGCCGTTTTTAGTTTGATAAGCATGTGACGTCATCATTAGTGACAAAATAGTGTCAAAAACCTCTAGCAGAGAATTCATCTTTTTGTGAGAAGGCTGGGGTAAGATGGACCATAACTTTTTTTGAACTACTTACTAAACTTGATTGCAATTTTTTTTCAATGTGTTGTGAGGTACAACACACCATAGAAAGATGTAAGTAAGTAGACACTTAATGAAAGTAGGTTTACTTAATAGAATTATTTAGCCTATATTAAACTTGTTTCAACTTTTATTCATTTAGTCAATGTGATATAAATACAAGGACTGACTGGACACACACGAATATTTCTTGATACTGACAGATATTTATAAAAGGGATTTTATGTCGCTTAATCGACTACAATCTCATTTTATTGTTCAAAAAAAAAAAAACTAGTAATAAAACTGCTGGCACTAAAGAACAATTAGCCCTATATAATACTGGACGAACGTACCAATATAATCATTAAGTGATAAATAAAATTGATGACGCCATTAAATCGTCTGTAAAGCCATAAACCTCACTCGGCGTTAGTGAAATCGCCATTTTAGGGCTCCGTGTAAAACAACTGGGGAAAAGGCTTGAATAAAATGTTGTCTATAATCGAACTTCAGTCTCTTTGACATGCATTAAAACATTTCCTAATGGTGCAGCAATTCATTACCATAACCATCCGTCCGTCGTCATTCACACCAACTCAATGAAAGAACAATCAGATCTGTCCCGGTGTCAGCGGTTTTTAATGTAAACTTTTATAAAACGGCCGCCATTTTAGTTATCTTATCACAGTCATCAACCGAACCAATATTTTAAATGCGCTCCAAAGCACGGCATCATCTTTGTTACTGCCAATCAAGAGCTCCTAACCAAACTGGGAACAATCTGACAAGGTTTATGGGTATATTGATAAACAAAATATTCTGCTCCATCCCTGAATGAAATTAACCCTTAGTCGACACGACATGCATGGGCAGAAATGGAATGATGTTATTTTTACCTAGCATCACTAGAACTAATAACTAAGACAACTTAACACATATATTTGTCCTTACGCTACATCAAACTGCACTCACTTTCCAAATTAATAGCTTCCAAAATATCCTGTTCAACTAGAACCTACCCCTTTTATTACCATGGGGTTGCTTCCAAGATATACTTCATAACATAAGATATACCCACTAAATGCATTAAAACACGTGCCACCACGAGATTAGCCCGTGTCACGTACCATATCGGGTTATAAGTCATAACTCACGGGTCGAATTTAACTGAACCACAATTTTTTTTTATCTATCAATTTTATTAGAAGATCGTTTAGTTTAGTGGTGTTTGAAGATTGTCAGTTGTTTTTTATTTTTGAGTAAAATGTAATAATGCATGCATCACTGCAAATCTTGATTTGTTGTACGGGAAAAAATCGCACATACCTAAGTACATCTTGTTTTTTTCGTTTGTTCTGCCAAGGCGGCACCTCACTGTAGTAAGTGCTACCCATAAATTATATTATTTTTTAAGAATATTGATCCGAAGTAGGTCGAAGTACATGCAAATTAGTAAGAGAAAAGTAAAAAAATCAAAAGCCTTAAAAAGATGAACAGATTTCACAATTTAGTCGCCCAAACAAAACTTACAAAGGTCCATTAATAATTTACCATATTTAAATGCCATAATGACTCAGAAGCAAAAGTTAAGGGTGCTCGCATGTACCATGTATTTATCACGCGGACCCCGGGATTACCGGGAAGGGTTAATAAATGGGCGGCGGCCATTTTGTTTTTTATCAGCGTTCCAAATTCGAATTATGAACGGCGATTCGTCTGGAATGCTTTTCTAAATGTTACGGATGATCAATTGCTGTTTGTTAGTGGATTAAAAAAACGCAGGATAGATTCCGATCGTGTGTGCTGTGGTGTGACGTCATTGAAGGAATTTTTTCGAATCATTCGACATTGGTTTCATCTCTGTATCCCTTATTGATTTAAAAAGTTAAAAGTTGGAGGTAGGAACTTTAAAAAACCTAACCAACATATTTTTGTCATGCGGTAGGTACATTAAATCATTTAAAGACCCAAAATCTCTGCTTTCAGAGTTTTTAACCTGCTTTTTAACTTCTGTAAACAATTACTACTACATAATAATCAGAAAATAAAGATTTTAAATCAATAAATTATTGTAAGTATCAAGTAAGTATTTGCTTGACTAGTAAATAGCAACAGCCACCAACTACAAACCGTGTAACGGACTGAAACACTTTACTTTGTATTTTTAGGTTAAGTCTGCAGCAATAATTCAAAAAGAAAATTACATTAGCTAGGGTAAACTGTCCAGTTAATGACAACTTCCAAGTGACATCAAAGCCCTAGTTTAAAGTTTACTCTGCGGAACACGCAAAGTGACCACCGTTTACTTTTTACCCAGGTCAGTGGGTTACCTAGTAAATGAGGGCAGAGTATCAGATTTGATGAATTTAAGATTACTTAGTTCTTTGAGAAGTATTCTAGTAGTATTACTATATTCCGTGTCAAATGAAAATTTGACAAATATGATGAAATCACACGCATTGAAACGCATCACTTCAACAGTTTTATATAAAGCAATTTTGGTCGCTGGACCAAGGTCTCCCCCTAAGGCGGATCGCACACTGAACGCACGACGGAGCGCTAAAACATCGCAGTGGTCTGTAAGATCTAATAGTAGAAACGTCACTCCCCATACTAAAACCGCACTCGACGGACGACGCTGCAATAGCGCTGCGTATACGTGTAAGTTTGAGAGAGCTGTTTTGACTGACCATTGACACAAGCGTATTGCAAGCTAAACTTATAATTTAGTAAATTTTTACAACATCCTCGTGGGGTGCCTTCTCTTTATTTCATACACCTATTTATTAAGGCATGAATACAATTGCTTGAACTATCAAATACCTAGGTAGATATTTCCCAGCAGGTCAGTGGGTCAGAGAAAAAGGCGCAACAGTGTTTCAGCATCATTTACCCGCGCAGATAAATCAACTGAACTCGCAAAATGGCCGCGGACAATATTGGCGGGAACGTCATTGTTTATTTCAACGACGATTTTTTTAGTTTATTCCCGTAACAATTTTTCTGTCACTATTTTTTTCTGGCAAAACTTTGCTTGTATTTTTGTAGGTTTCGAAAACACAGTGTGTAGTGTATGTGTTTGACATACACTGTCTCGTGTGTTCATGTAATGGACTAGCAAGTCAGTACTACGAGAGCCGCGGGCGAGAGTAGACTTGTTGGTTGCTTACGTGTGCATCGTCGAGCCAGTGACCCCCTAGGATAGCAGTCACTACATGTGGCGACGGGAAAAAAGGTAAATGGATCATTTTTTTTTTTAAAAAAAACAAAACAAAAAATAACAAAAACGGTGAGGTTATTTAGGTCAGGTATGCGTTATGATTCTCCTACCAATATCTAACTGTCCTTACAATACGATGAATATCGTCGTACGAATGCTAAATAGTACCTACCTATATTGTTAGATTCGACTAAAATAATCATTTGTAACGACTTCGATAAAAGAATGTTTCGGGCGCCGCGTGCGGGTAGGTAGGTATTGCAGGTAAACAAAACAAGTCCCGTTCGGGTCGAACGGCTAACAGATAATTAATTAGATTATAGGAATACAGTAGTAGTGGTACCAACCTATATTTTGGAAACTACCGATATTATTACACAACAGCCTCATACCTACTTGTTTATTTCGGAAAATGCTCACCTGATGCAATAAAACGTAATATTTGCAATATATTATACCTACTAAATTCGAACTCGACACCTTAATACGTATATGTTATTGGTAGATAAATAACTTACCTTACATAATTTTTCTGCAGTTATATTCTTAAAATAAATGCGCATTGACGTACCTACCAAAATTATTTGGCTACTGAAGTGAATTACTATTTCTCTTGAATACTGAACAGACATATTTTTGTGTACGACGCCGAGTTGCCCAATGATCCGATATCTAACAGTTACATAGGTGATAAGATTCGCACATTATGTAGGTACTAAATAGGTTTGTGGGTATTAAAATAGTGGTGGAACAAAGCAACATGGTAATAAATTACCTCCATTGAATTGGAAACATTACACGATTAATTACATATATCCATTAAATTGGGAATTAGTAACTATGATGGTTATACACCTCCATTAAATTGGGAATTAGTAACTATGATGGTTATACACCTCCATTAAATTGGGAATTAGTAACTATGATGGTTATACACCTCCATTAAATTGGGAATTAGTAACTATGATGGTTATACACCTCCATTCTTCTTCTTATCGTGTCGATGGCAAATTTAGATTTTATGTGCCCAAAATTCAGCCACCCGGACAGCATTTTCTGTGGCCTTCATGAGGTCATCAAGCGTGCAGGTGTCGGGGCACGCGGAGCAGGACAGGAGGTGTTCCATGGTCTGCGGAGTTATACCACATTCGCACATGTTACTAGAGCTATCGATGTAGCCCCACCGAGTCAGATTGTCTTTGCAGCGGCCGACCTGGGTCCGCAATCTGTTTAAAGATTTCCAAGTCGGCCATGTCAAGTCATGACCGGGGGGTAGGTTTCCAGATGCTTCAACGAATGAAGTGGGAACCCTCACCTTCCAAAGTCCAACCCTGACCTCACACCTCCATTAAATTGGGAATTAGTAACTATGATGGTGATACACCTCCATTAAATTGGGAATTGATAACAGTGATGGTGATAAATACACCTCCATTAAATTGGGAATTATCTATGGTCGTTTAAGTGGACACGCGCATTGGTATAAACCAAGTACAATGCAAAATGTGTGTATATTATTTCCAGGTCGTCCCAAGTTGACTTCGACTAAAAGGAAGCCAGAAAATGGCAAACTCTTTGCCACCCCTAGAAAAACTAGACCTTGAAGGTGATAGCGCTTCAGTAGGTCTTCGGTGGGAAAAGTGGAAAAGGTCGTTGCACATATATCTCGATGCGGCCGAAATCACATCTCCACTAAAGAAAAGAGCAACTTTATTGCACTTTGGAGGTGCAGGCCTTCAAGAAATATATTACAACCTTCCTGGTGCTCACGTTGTACCAAACGAAGATGAACCGGCGGTAAATGTCTTCAATGTCGCGGAAACGAAGTTAGACGAATATTTTACTCCCAAGCAGAACAGAGTGTATGAAAGGCACATGTTTCGGTTGTTAAAACAAGAAAATGGAGAGAAATTTGAAAAATTCTTAATTAGGTTGCGTAATCAAGCAAAGAAGTGTAATTTTGACAAAGAAGATGATCATTTAATAGATCAAATTACCGAAAAATGCTTTTCTGTGGAATTGCGACGGAAGATTTTGACTGTAGGCGACAGTATCACACTTGATAAAATAATCACGGAGGCCAATACATTAGAAGTTGTAACCCAACAGCTAGAAGGCTATGGAAATGAAAGGAAAACAGGAGAGACAGGTGAAGTTAATGCAATGCAAACTAAAAATAAAAAAGAAGAAGGAAGACAAAGATTTAAACGGAAAACTTGTGGTCGATGTGGCAGTAGCCAACATTATTCATCGGATGAAACTTGCCCAGCAAAGAACAAAAAATGCCATCACTGCGATAAACTCGGTCATTTTCGGCAGTATTGTAAATCCCTGAGGAATAATCAAAATACAAGAAAGAGAGATAATTCTAACCGAAACGAAAACAATTCACAGGATCGTAATGAGAAAAGAAGAAAGAAACAAGTCGAAGTAGACTACGTATTTAACGTTGATGAGGACGATACGGTGACCTGTGTTTTAGGTGGAGTGAAGACTGAAATGCTAGTGGATTCAGGAAGTAAAGTAAACATTATCACAAACGATACCTGGGAATATCTAAAACGCAACGGCGTGAAAGTCTGCAATGAAATAAAAAATCCTGACAAATTATTATTTGGATATGGTAGTGACACCCCGCTGGTGCTAGCAGGTTCTTTTGAAACCGAAATTGGAGTTAACGAACGAAGCGAGCAGGCAACTGTATACGTTGTTTCGGGAGGAACAAGAGACCTGTTGGGTAAACTTACAGCTAAGCGTTTACGTGTTTTAAAAATAGGCATAGAAGTTAATAACATCGAACAGACTGAAAAGAAACCTTTCCCTAAATTCAAGGATGTGCTGATAGAAATTCCAATAGATCCTGCAGTGAAACCAGTATCACAACCATACCGAAGAATCCCAATACCTCTAGAAGAAAAAGTAGAGAGTAAACTCAAAGAGTTACTGGATAATGACATAATTGAAGAGGTGCAAGGTCCGTCAAAATGGGTATCTCCACTCGTACCAATATTAAAAGAGAATGGCGATCTGAGACTATGTGTTGACATGCGTCGCGCCAACGCAGCCATAATGCGCGAGAACCATCCCCTTCCATGCATGGACAATTTGCTGCCAAGAATTGGGAAAGCAAAATATTTCAGTAAACTGGACATCAAGAACGCATTCCATCAAGTGGAACTACATCCAAATAGTAGACCAATCACAACATTTATAACAGCAAAAGGACTGTATCAGTATAAACGGCTTATGTTTGGAGTCAGCTGTGCCCCAGAAATTTTTCAAAAAGTATTGGAAAAGATGCTTTTGAAGTGTGATGGCGTGCTAAACTTCATAGATGACTTGCTGATTTTCGGAGATAGCGAAGCAGAACACGATGCAAGATTGCAAAATGTGTTGCAGATTCTCAAAGAGAACAATGTCCTACTTAACGAGGATAAATGCATCTACAAAGTTCAGAAAGTGAATTTTCTTGGGCACGAGCTAACACCGGAAGGAATCAGACCCATGGATAAATATATTAGGAGTATTGTCGATTTTCGTGCGCCAACTACAGTGGAGGAGCTGCAAAGTTTCCTTGGGTTAGTAAACTATGTCAACAAATGGATACCTAACCTTGCAACAAAAACGGAACCACTGCGAGAACTGTTGCGCAAGAAAATTGGCAAAAATGCTAACATAGAAAAATACTGGCTGAAGGAGCAGGATGAAGCTTTCCGCTATTTAAAAGAGACACTGACTAAGGTACAATCCCTAGGGTACTACGATGTGCAAGATAATACCCAAGTGATTGCCGATGCGAGCCCAGTCGGGCTTGGTGCCGTATTGGTACAGTTTGACACAAATGGACCCAGGATTATTGCCTATGGCAATAGAACATTAACGGCTTGTGAGCGAAAATACAGCCAGACAGAAAAAGAGGCTTTGGGATTAGTCTGGGCTGTAGAACATTTTGATATATTCCTACATGGGAAAAAATTTGATTTGGTCACTGACCACAAACCCCTCGAAATATTATTCTCTCCTAAATCCAAACCCTGCGCCCGGATTGAGAGGTGGGTGCTAAGATTACAATCTTATAAATATAATGTAGTCTACAAGCCAGGAAAGACAAATATCGCCGACCCATTGTCACGACTTTGCAGATATCCAGATATTCCACCAAGTGGTGATGATGCGTATGTGCGGGCCATAATTGAACAGTCAAGACCGTCAGCTGTGCCTTTGAAAGACATAATGAATGCTTCCGAAGCAGACCAAGAGATTTCACTGGTAAAAAAGGGTATTTATGAGCAAAACTGGGATGAGACAATAAAAGGATATAAATATTTCGAAAATGAATTATGTTTCTACGAAAACATACTGCTTAAAGGTAACAGGATTGTTATACCCCAATGTTTGCGGAAGAATGTTCTGGATGCAGCCCATGAGGGCCATCCTGGAATCGTGGCCATGAAGGGCCGTTTACGCTCAAAAGTATGGTGGCCCCGAATTGACAAGGACGTGGAAAACATTGTCAAATCTTGTAAAAGCTGCAATTTAGTAGGACTTCCAAACCCACCGGTACCCATGAAAAGGCGAGAATTACCTGTTGCCCCTTGGGTCGATGTCGCTATTGATCTCTTGGGACCACTACCTAGCAACGATTATTTGCTGGTACTCGTGGACTATTATAGCCGGTATAAAGAAGTGAAGATAACAAAAAGCATAACGAGTTCCCAAATAATCACTTTACTGAAAGAGGTCTTTAGCAGGCTAGGATATCCCGTCTCAATAACTGCGGACAACGGAAAGCAGTTCGTCAGTGAAGAATTTAAGAATTTCTGTAAAGAATGCAATATTACTCTTTTCAACAGTATTCCGTACTGGCCCCAACAAAACGGGGAAGTTGAGCGACAAAACAGGGATATCGTGAAACGTCTGAAGATCAGCCAAATGGAAAAGAAAGACATGAAAGAATCCTTGTGGGAATACCTCATGATGTATAACAGTACACCCCATAATGTGACTGGCACATCACCATCCGAGCTATTTTTCAGGCGGCGAAATAGAGACAAAATACCTTCCTTGGACAAATTGGGTAACAAAGAAGACGATTCGGAAGTAAGGGATCATGACAAGGAACAAAAAGGAAAAGGAAAAGAATACAGCGATAAGAAAAGAAGAGCGGTTGATTCGGATTTAAACGAAGGCGATAAAGTTTACGTCAAGTCAATGGAAAAGACAAATAAATTGAGTTTAAATTATAATCCAGTACCACACACAGTAGAAAAGTCAAATAACGGAGACATCACAGTAAGAAATGAAGAGACAGGTCAAACTTTAAGGAGAAATATAGTGCATTTAAAAAAAATTGAAGGAGAATGGAGGGCGATTAACGAAGAAGGAAAAGATCAGGAAGAGAAAGCATAACTTGATATAGTTACTTATAATTATAATTACCTAGTGCAACTTAATTTGTAATCATATTAATGTTAAAGTTTGATTAAGTAATGTACTTACCTAAAATGGATATAGCTATTCCATCTATGATGTTAAACTTGCCAAAAATTATTTTGTTTAAATTGAAAATAAAATTATTGATAAGGAAGGGATGTAGTGTATGTGTTTGACATACACTGTCTCGTGTGTTCATGTAATGGACTAGCAAGTCAGTACTACGAGAGCCGCGGGCGAGAGTAGACTTGTTGGTTGCTTACGTGTGCATCGTCGAGCCAGTGACCCCCTAGGATAGCAGTCACTACACAGTGTAATAATTAATAGTCCCCCCAAAAACATTAATATATAACAAATTTCCAAGTCTCGCTACTGAGCTGTTCAACCGTAAAAAGGTATGAGATCCATTTGAAACCAAGTCGGCTATCGATTTGTTCATTCCCCACTTAAGAGATCTGTCTTAATTAATTACGTAATTAGTTAATAAGCATTGTTTTATAGTGACCATATCAATATTTTCAATATATTTTAATGTTTACAATAAATTGAATGACTTAGCCATCGCACTAGAACAGAAGGTTAACGTGTAATACATATTAAAATTAATACATTCAGTGCGATTGCCAAGTCATTCAATTTATTGTAAACATTAAAATATATTGAAAATATTGATATGGTCACTATAAAATAATGCTTATTAACTAATTACGTAATTAATTAAGATAGATCTCTTAAGTGGGGAATGAACAAATCGATAGCCGACTTGGTTTCAAATGGATCTCATACCTTTTTACGGTTGAACAGCTCTGTAGCGAGACTTGGATTTTTTTTATATATTATTATTATTTTTGGGGGGATCTCATTTCTTTTTGTAGGTGGTCTTCCTTTTTTTCTTTTGCGGCTCTATTTCTTGAGCCTCAGTCACGGTTTTTGTCATAGCCCAGCACCTCCCCGTCGCTCGCTGCACCAACGTGACGTTGGTGAGGCGAGCGAGGGGGGTGGTCAGGGGCGCGGGGGGAAGGTTGACGACGCTGCGGGGGGAGGTTTGATGAGTCACCCCCCGTCGCTCGCTGCACCAACGTGACGTTGGTGAGGCGTGCGAGGGGGTTGCACAGGGGCGCGGGGGGAAGGTTTAATGAATCACCCCCCGCCCCGTCGCTCGCTGCACCAACGTGACGTTGGTGAGGCGAACGGGGGGGGGGTATACATACAAAGGGCGGGGAGGGGGGAAAGCTATAAGGCAAGCGGAGGGAGCGGGGATGAAGGCAAGTCCTAAGATTTGCCTTCATTCAGTTTCCCTTTCCCACCGCGCTGGCGCTGATCGTTCAATTTGTTGACCTCTCCTCCTACGAGGAGGTGCCAACCGAGTAACGGTCACCGCCGGTTCGCGAGAGAGCTTGAGTGAAAGCAAATTTTGAGAAAATTCGCGTTCACCCAATTTAACACTACTATTTCTACAACTCTGGTGAACTATAGTCTAATCTAACAGGTTACACGATTTTTCACTGAGTTCCTTACCATTAGCACTTACCAGTGAGAGGTGGCGAAAGGTACCGTGTCATTAATTTCGGTCGACACCTTATATTTTTCCCGAAAACAAACCGATAGCGTGTTTTAGAAACTAACAGCGACATCTGTGATTATTTTGCTGGACCAAAACAAAGTATTTTAGGAGCGGCAGCAAAATATAACTTGGTAAACAGTACATTTCTATGGAATTACAAAGTTATTTATGCTATCGGTTTATTTAGAAAACTGCATTGATATTGCTAGATTTTTAAGTTTTTCCTTGATTTATCACTAAACCCAAATTATATTCTAAATTAGAAGTCTCTATGTCTGCTAGAAGTGCCTTAGAATTTTGATGATCGGTCAGTGAGTGAGTGAGTCAGTGACAAAATTAAGAACTTTGACTAGCTATAATTCCTAAACCACTGGTTCAAAGTGAACGAAATTTGAAATATACCGTATCTACAGGGCTTTTGATTGATTCCTGAAGTTTCAAGTCTTTTGTTTTATCCACAAGAAAGTTATAAGGTGTTGAAAATGGCCTGAACCGCTTCGAGAAAAGGATGGTACGGCTGTGCCGCTTTCTAGCTCGACTTGGCGGGGGCACTGCCGTGCCCCCAGAAAATATAATGTTATTTAATTTTCTTAAATCAAGCTATTTTTTTTGTGGGGATCATTATATATTTTTTAACAACCTTGCCAAAATACGTAAAAAAAGGTATCGGCGAACCTTCAAACGATATACCAGTAAATTAACCAGCACTAAAGGCGGAGTGAAATTCGTCACACACTACAATACAATAATCTTCTACCGGTTGACAAAAAAGATCGGCATTTTGTCAAGCGCCTGGGCAACATATATAAATCAACTATAAAGACAAATCGCTTTTTCAGATAAGGATTCTCATGATAAGGTTTTCTTTATTATTTATTTATTTTATTTTATTTGGGTAGTTTACAGCTTTAAAAACATTATTAACTTAATTTATAAACAAATGCCAATTACAAGCTTCCACATATAGAAAAGAAGTTTTCTAACTAAGATTTAAACGTACTTAACATTCTTAAATGAAACACAAAAAAAGAAGGAGATCTTATCTAACTATTTCTAACCTATAACTTATCAGCAAAATTTTTAATAAGCGCTTTCTTAGCACTTTGAGCACTGCCGCCAAACAGATCAAAACGAGTACGCTCTATGTAAGAAGAGTTTTGTTTGGAAGTACTGGCAAGATTGACTTCGCAATATGGTTCACATACACACTGTAACTCACCGTGCATGCCAACCATTTCTCACTCTATACAGCACCTACCTACTCCGTTGTTCTGCCTTCCTGCTGCAGCGTATATCATGATCACCTGACAATTTGGCTACGTTGGTGCTCCAATACAGCAACAGAAAAGAAATACTGGCCAAGGCACAGACTGATAGATTTGTAGTTGAACTTACGTATTCTACAGTCAAAAGCAGCCCATCGCAAAGTTTGGCACGCTGTCGGGCGCACAAACTAAGTTTGTAACAGGTATTAAAGCTTGGTATAGGAAGATTGGCACACTGGCCATAAAGTCATTAGTTTTTTAAATTAAAAAGATAAGTCTAAAGAGGGTGCCCAAAGTAGCGTCTATAGGCAGACGTACTTGTTAAACATAAACTAGTTTGAGATCACAGATTTCTTTCAAACCCAAATCATAGATAGCTAGGTATGTTTAATTCATAAAAAATGATCTAAAGATGGACTATAACTAACTAGTGGGCGCCCGCGGTTCCACCCGCATTGTAGTCGGTTTTAACCCCGTAGCATCCCGCAGGTACATTTTTTCGGGATAACAACTGTCCTGTGTTAATCCAAGTTACCCTTTATCAGTGTGCCAAATAAACATACAATCTTTCGCATTTATAATATAAGTAGGATTTAGTTCAACGACCACAAATCAGACAACGATTATCTAGTTAAAGTCAAGTAGTGATGTGCCGTGGGGAATATTCCTATTTCCAGTATTTTACTACCGGGAATATTCCCAGTATTTTCCCAATGTGCCCGGGAATATTCCCTTAGCGGGAACATTCAGTATGTATGATTGTATTGTTTTAACTTTGAAAAAAAACATCATTTCTATGTCTTTAAGTACTCTCTTTATTATATTACTAGCTGTCCGCCCCGTGGTTTCACCCGCGACTTAGTGAAACTTCTAATAAACAAAGTAATACCTTTATTATTAGCCACTGTCGTCCCACTGCAGGGCAAAGGCCTCCCTCCCCTTCTTCCATTCTTCCCTATTTTGGGCCGTCTCCATCCAATTCCGGTCTTGCGCATGTATCTCGTCTTTCCATCTCTTTCGAGGTCTACCGCGCGCCCGCTTAGCGTTAGGAGGGACCCAAATTGTGCATGTTTTTGCCCAAAGTTCATTCGGCATCCTGGCGATGTGACCAGCCCAATCCCATTTTAAAAATGCTGCCTTCTGACCTACATCGACAATTTGTGTACGGGAACGCAGCGTTGTGTTTCTGACTCGGTCTAGAAGCCTGACCCCGAGTATGCTGCGCTCCATATTTCGTTGGCAGACCATGAGTTTGGACTTCTGGATGTCAGTCAGAGACCAAGTTTGAGCTCCGTAGGTAAGGATGGGAAGAATGCACATGTCCATGAGTTTGCGCTTGAGTGTCAATGGAAGGGTGCCCTTCATAAGCTCTTTCATGGACCAATAGCTCCTCCAGGCGTTTTCGATACGTCTTTCGACTTCTTTATCCTGTCTGGACTGGAAGGAGACTATTTGGCCCAAGTAGATATACTCATTGACATATGCAATTCTTTCGCCATCCACTTCTACGCTGTGCTCAACACCGTTTGTCATCAGCTTAGTCTTCGACATATTCATCTTCAGTCCAACCTCAAAGCTTGCCCTGCTTAGATCTTGAAGCATTTGTTGTAGGTCAGAGGCTGTTGAAGAAAACAAGACAATATCGTCGGCGAAGCGAAGGTTCGTGAGCCTCGCCTCACCGACGGCAATGCCCTTATTTTCCCATTTTGGATTTAACCCCTGAAACACCTCCTCCAACGTAGATGTAAAAAGTTTTGGGGACAACGGATCACCCTGTTTCACGCCTCTTTGTACGGGAAATGATGGTCCGGGATTTTGTAGTTTGACTGAAGCGGTGCTGTTATTGTAAATGTTTCTTAAAAGACTAATGTAAGTGGGGTGAATATTTTGATTTTTCAAAGCTTGAAACATGGAATAATGGGTTAAACTATCAAAAGCTTTAGAGTAATCCACGAATGCCAGGTACAGCGGTAACTGGAATTCGTGGTGCTTTTCTATGATCTGGTTGAGGGAATGAAGGTGATCCGTTGTGGAAAGGCCAGGTCGAAAACCAAGTAATACCTTATTGGTAAAAAATTATATTCACCAAACGAATATGATAAATAAAAGGATTTAAATAGAAACGTCGGTACGAAAAAAATCCTTGTCATTGTGGTGTTTGTTAGATTTTGACGATGGCTTGGAAAATAAAACAGGTCAAAACTTATAACATTTCCACAACAGATGAAATTTATTGGATCTTTTCTAGGATTCCTATAATTTTTATGTTCCGTCGATGCTAGCTAGCTGCTGGTTTCACTTTTTCTCTGAGGGGGCC
Organism: Keiferia lycopersicella; assembly: GCA_029255805.1. Taxonomy (NCBI): domain Eukaryota; kingdom Metazoa; phylum Arthropoda; class Insecta; order Lepidoptera; family Gelechiidae; genus Keiferia; species Keiferia lycopersicella. Next base: position 19,451,032 of record JARACZ010000003.1, read on the forward strand.
AGGCCACACTCAACCCCCGTGTCGGCACCGGGTAGGCTTCCATAAATTCCTTCCATAAAATTGCAGCTGGTGTCGATTTGCGATCAAATGTTTGCTTTCTCTTTTTCTTTGAGGAGGGCAAGCGCCCCTCAACCCCCCATGTCCATGCTGGGTAAGCTTCTTTAAACCCTCGTGTCGCCGGTCGCAGCTAAATAAATCTGAACACGTGGGACACGCAAATTTTCAGCGGACAACGTTAAAAAACTCCGCCCATAAACCATAGAATAACCTCATTCATGTTCATAATACATTTTCGTCCAGTATTTTACTTATATTTATTTTGTGACCGGAAATGGCTCGCTGGTTGTCAAAATATTACGTGTCTCAATTTTGGATAGATCGTGTTAAAACATCTTAACTTGCATGTCGTATTTATATGCAAAATGTTTTAATATCTTTGTAAAATGAATTAAATCAACATCTTGTTGAAACACATTTTATATGGAGTATGTATTGTGACGCTAGTTGTCAAAATATTACGTGTATAAATTGTTGATGATCTTGTTAAAACATCTTAACTGGGATATCATATTTATATGTAAAAGGTTTTAATTCAACATCTTGTTCAAACATATTTTATATGGATTGTGTCTTGTGACTTAAACTTAAATCTTGGTGCAGCTACTCAATCGAGTAAGTCAAATGTCTCGAGCAACAGATGTTACTGTTAAAAAAATTGTTTCCTAAAACGCGAATTGGCTCAATGGCGCCGTCATTTCAAAAATATTGGAAAATGCGTGTTCCCGTGGGCATGAGACATTTTACCGCGGTAAAGAGCAGTCTATGTATGTCCTATTCGGGGCATTTTCTCATCTTTGTACGTACAAAGCATCATTTAAATCGATTCAGCTGTTTCAGCGCCAAGTCCTAACAAATACACACACAAACATCTGCCTTTATAATATTATTAGGATTAGGATTATTATGGCTCTTTAAACAGGTAACCGTCACAAAACGAAGGGCAGAAAAGCTTAGTATTCACGTAAACAGCTTCAATTTTAATCGATTTAGTTTCAAAACGGATGGAGTTTCATAGAAACTTACCCCCCCTTTTTCACCCCCTCTAAGCGTGATTTTTAATTTCTAACCAAATAGCCAAATATAAATTTTAATCGAATTAGCTTTAAAACTGACGGAGTTTCATACATACTTATCCCCCCCTTAAAAAAATTGCCTATATGTTAGCGAGGACCAATACCTATCTATATAACAGAAAAAGTTTCATCAAAATCAGTCCAGTAGTTTTTGCGCGAAAAGCGGACAACAAACAGACAGACAGACAAAATTTTTTTGAATCAAATTTTTGGCTTCTATTGGTTGTATGAAGATCCCCCAGCTTAGTTTTTTTTTAATATCTTTAATGTACAGACATGAGGTTGTTATAATTTTACTATACGTATAGATTATGAAACTAAAATAATTCCATTTACATTGATTTTTATTATTCTTTAAATTTTTTATTCAATACTAGGTAGATACCCATTAGAAATATTGAAATCAAAGAATTAAAAAATCATTTAAACATTACCGGTAATATTCCTGGGAAAGTAAATGGGAATATTCCCGGTAAGTTTCCAGTAACTTTGGGAATTTATAAATCGCGTTAATTATTAACTATGTTTATATAGTAGACTTGTTTTAAAGGCAAAAGTAATAAATTTAACAAAATATCATTTCTTTTTACAAAATTTTTGAGCAACTTTCCCAAATACATATTTCCACTTTTGGGAATGTGCCCGGGAACGCTACTGGGAATATTCCCACGCTAGGGAAACTTACCGGGAACGGCACATCAGTAGTCAAGAGCAGTCGCCAAATTTGCCCAACTAAGTTTGATTCACAATTTTTCTACAAATCCTAGTTGAGGAAGATTGGCGCTGGCCATCAAGCGCTATATTGAATTTTAAAAGTAAAAAAAGAACAAAGCAAGCGAGAGTCGCCCGGAATGGGCGGGGCGGTCATTTGTTACAATTTGCCGTTTCGATCCCGGAGCCGGCAGTCTCTAATGGGCAATGCTTTATTTGGCTGCCAAACATCTTGCCTGATGCCATCACAGTTGATTCTGCCCGGTTTTTTTGTAAAAAACCGAGAGCTGACCCAGTTTACTCTCTTTAATTGATAGTGGTTTTGAATTACTGATTCTGAGTAAAATTTAGCTTTTTAACTTTTTAGAGTGTGTGTAGTTAGGACTTTTATTTATATTTATATATTCATCCCCAAAGCAAAAAAAATGTTGCATAAAAAAGTAATTGTGATTTATTTAACTATGTAATTTTTTTTTCTTGGTTACTTATTTAATATCTAATACAAAATGTACTATACATAATTAAATTAAGTAATATATTCCAAGATACAATGACAAATAATGATACCTACCTAATGAAAGAAACGCTAAAAGTACCTATTTCGTAGCTTATTTCATAATTTCCTACACAGATAGCAAACGTTCTAATTTGAAAAAAACTCGCAATACACCAAAATTCCGCCACAATAAAAATAATAATAACAATTTACAAGACAAAAAGGTATAAAAGAAAGCAAATCACGTAACAATTTGCGGTTACAATCGTTTGCCGGCAGTGGTCCATTATTGGCGGACTCACCCTAATTAATGTAGCGTAAATATTTTTGCACAGAATAGGCGCAGAAAAAACATGCGGTTAGCGGTCCTATTCTGTGTTATTGTTTGTTATTTATGGTTGTAAAAATGTTGGGGATGCTTGAAATTATAAATAGGTAAGTGTAGTGTGGTATAGTAAGGTAAGTATGAAATCTTAAGATAAAAAATCTGGGTAGGTACCTACCTATGTAAGTCCATACAAAAAGTCATAAACAAGTGAAATACAAGTGAAACCACAGACAAGAGATGTCACCTGTACGAGCGACGCAAATGTAATTTTTGCACAGAGGCACACACCTAAAGACCTAAAGAAGAAAAGATTTCATATTTCATAGTCCATTACGAAAAAGATTACGAACCCTTATAATTTTGTCAACAATCCGTCTGTCCATCTGTATATCTGTCTTTATGTGCGACTATCCGTAGTCCGTACCCACTTTTGCACCTAGTTAAAATAAAGTTTGGTACAAAGATAACTCGTATTGATGGTTTTTGCTTGACGTGCACCAACCCTTAGTATTTAGCGGTGAGCCCAAAAGACAGACGTCCGAGGCGTGTCTCTTCATTCATGAGCCCACAATGGCCCACTTGCTACATTTATTATGATTAACAAAGTTCTGTTTGTTTGAGAAGCCGACAGCTTTTTTGTCACAAGGCTGGCGCCGCCATATTTTAAAAGCTTTAAATGACATTGATGAGATTTTTTTTATAAAGAGAAACATTCATTTGTTTGTTATCGATATTTTTCGAAATTTCAAGATTGGTTCCCTTGGGAAAGCGACTCATTTTTTTTCTGACTGGGAAATAGGAGATAGTGGGTGTTATCAATGGTCGAGCGTTTAGTTATGTAGTTAGCAGCACATCAACTTTACTTACCTAAGCTAACCATTAAGAGACCAATGTATATTAGTTTTCATACAGTCACTAAGAATGACCAGCAAAGCTCGATCTTTAAAATGCTTTGATGTATTTCAAAGGATAAAAATGACGTAATCTTAAAACGGCACAAAAATAAGAACCAAATACGTTTAGAAGACAATTCATAAATCCCATCAGACCAATAAACTTTATAACACACCCTAACCAAACGAAACTCTTCAAATAAAATTTATAAATCAAACACCCCGCTCTAAAAAAGCGAAATTCTTTTCAAAAATATAAATAAGAAAATAAAAAGAAGTGGTTAAAGCCGGTTCCAAACCCTTACCAAACAAGGGTTTATTGAGATATCAAATAAACCGAACAAGTGGGTGTCAATACTGTTTGTGGGGATTCCGTACAAATCCTTTAGTCAGAAAATTTACAACTGGTATTTTTTATCAGCAAGCTATTGACCTTTCAAAACAAGACAAAGGATAGTACAATAATGAATTCATGTTTGTTTCAAACTAGTGGCCCTAAAAAACTTCTTGAATCACTCTATGTTTTAAAAAAACTGTATCAAAATCCTTTGGTCAGTTTTGAAGATTTAAACGTACAGACATAAATACGCGATAAGTGACTTTGCTTTATACTACTATGTACTATTACTTGTTAAGCTAGCCAGATAGATAATTTGCATCAAAGATGATGTTGAACATAGCTTATGGTCATAGGTAATTCTTTTTTTCTTCGATTTATTAAAAAAAATACAAGAATAGCTAAGAATAAAACAAATACGCTCTGTGAGTATCGAGAACATTGAAAAATGTGATTACGCACTGATTATTATTAGGTCTTTTTTGCTTTCTTTATTTAATTTTCCAACTGTTTCTAACATGATCCTTTCACCTACGGATCTCTAAAAATCAGCGGTCTCACACGGAACAGCTAACAAGGCAGCCCCTTTTCACAATGCTCCTTGATTTAGCTCAACTTTATTGTGCAGCGTTATTTATACGCCTGTATTCGTTGCTAGACGCGATCCAACGAGAACGTTTTCCTTTGCAAAACGGCCCAACGACAACAAAACTCCTTTCAATAGAAAATCTTAGACCAAACTCCCGAGGAGCGATTTTTGTGAGAAAGTTCTGAAAGTTACGTTGGAAAAGTGTGTTCCGATTGAAATTTACCAACGCATTTTATTAAGAATAGAGAACGTCCTGGTCCTCTGTGGCTGATTGGAAATATGCTTATGGCTGTTTCGGCGGGGTTTATAGGATTACAGCTGCACATTGATTGCAGGCCCTCGAGCGTTCTGCGGTCACCTCGTTTGGGGATGTTTGTTGGAGCGAGCTATTGGGTTTTGTTGGTGCAATTGAGCTTCTTTTAGAGATGAGTCAGCAATATCTTGAAAAGGGGAAAATATGATTGACAACTTAGTAGATACCCACATCCCGTTAAAGAGTTTTAAATGTTGTTCACCACAATGTACATCTTGACATCTAACTGCGCAGGTGGCGAATCGCTGAAGACTAAAGACGCGATTAGGCACAGAGTGGTTGGCGAATCGTGCCGGTCGGCGAAAGAAGTAAGTTAGCTTTCTGCGCACACTCCAAAATTAAAGTCATAAATATATAACTTGTTGCAAAAACAGTTATAGTTGATAGCACTACGGTCACCATTTTGACTATAGAAGCCGTTAAATTCACCATACCACCCGAGCAAGAACATAGTTGAGTAGAGCGTCGACAACAAATGACAATTGCTATGTTTTATTTGGTTCTTTTTTGGGTGTGGGACACTGAATTGACGAACGACACGATAAAGATATACTTATTATTGCCATTTATGCATTTTTCCTTTATGTGAGGTAATTATATAAAGTTTTGTTAATCAAAAACTCTTCAAGCGCCAATTCAAAGGACCGAAGGGGGAACTAACGTAGCAGAAACAACCACTGAACCTTATTGAAGAAAAAGCGGTTTGAACCGGTTTGAGTAATGAATTTCAAGTTTGAACCCAACTTGTTCACCGCTAAATCTTTTACCGGTAAAACTCTAATTGCCGGTTTTAACCGGAAAAGTGTTTTCGATGCAGTTATGCTTTACGTAGAGACTGATTTTGTACTCAACCAGCAAATAATGAGCGTTTAGGTTTTGTTCAATAAACCTGTAAACACAATCAGCAATGTGCGTAAATTTTCTTTTCTCATCAAAAATAGAATTACTATGAACGTAGAATTATAAGTATTGTTGGTAAAAGGGTTTGCTTAGGTATAACAAATATTCTGAGAACCATTGTGAAAATGCAGTACCTAAAAATTCATCTGCTAAATGTATAACTCAAAGTGGGTCTAAATGCAGATAGAATAGTTAATTTACGAGGTCTTTCGTATACACAAGTAATACAGTTAGTACGACTATTTCACACATTTTACACTAATAACCTGCTTCAATGATTTTTGTTCTAAATATCTGGATACATCCTGATTTTGTCAGCCGCACAAAATCAGTCCCTACATTCTGTATTACTGAAACTTTCCACAAAGTTACCCCATTTTATTCTAAAGGAACTTGGTTAAGAACCCGAACGCAAAATCTAAACATAAAAATGAACTTTCTGTTATGAAGTTCGGCGCTTGTTACGAAGTATTTTGCCCGGACCGCCGTCCACAATAGTCAGATGGAGAATTATGAAGTTTATGGATATCCAGTTGGTAGGACTTGACAGAAGTTTTAGTTGATGTGACTATTGCAGAAATAGGCCGTTTCTGTAACTGTATTTTAATCGTGCGTTTTTTTTCTTCTTCTTTGCGTGTCGTGGCGAATCAAACCTTATCTGACCAATAATTTGCCACATTCTTTCGCTAACACTTTATAATGATTTCAAGTTCACACACTTGGCGTACGTTGCTGCGCATTTTTAGCGCATCCGTAACGCATACGGCTGCCAAATACAAGAAAAAGACGTTGACGGACGCATGGATATCGCATGAGCTTGAATTGTTCGATGCGTCAGTTAAACAATGCAAGTTAATACGTTGCCCATGTGTCAACGTCCGTTCATGCGTTACGAATGCGCTAAAATGCGCAACAACGAACGTGAACTAGGTATGGAAACAGTTTTGCGGTTACGCTAGTAGATATACTTAACAATAATAATATGATTAGTTTTGCGTTGGTTTTTTAAAATTGTGATAGCGATACACAACAATCACAAAAGTTCGCTGCTGAACATGAGCTTATTCCTATTGGGGGTATTTGCCATACTCAGTATGCATGGCAGGCGGATTGGCGAGCGAAGTGCACGGTAGATATTTCAAGGGAAGGCTGCTGCCTGTGATGCTTATTCCCTGAGTTCATTTTGGTACATTAGACTAAAGCTCGGACAGACTAACAAGGTTTCCCACCGACCTTTATCCTCTAATTTCACAGCGGACGATCCTCAAATTTTCTCACAAGAATATTGGGTGTAGGGACGGTAAAAAAATTAAAAATCCGCTGCGGCGCACCGAAGAAGCGATTTTCATTAAAGCAAAAAATGCCGAAAAGCGCCATGATGCCTGCGGGAGGCTTTTATAAGGCGGACAATAAATCAGCTGAGGGAAAATATTTAAAAGCTTGCGCCACCAGGATTCGCTGATGCGTTCCACTTTGGACTTTTGATTGGATCCTTTTAGTGTCAAAACATATGTGCGTGTGTCACCAATCTTACAGCCACTATTGAAATGCAATGTGGTTTCATTGTTTTACAATTCACTGCAATAAGAATATTTTTTACTCCTTAGGAGATCAATCAAGCAATTTGAAGCCGTCCTGTGGTCTTTTCCTGACTTTTCGAGTAGGACACCGAGTCGTCCAGTCGTCCAAAGACCCTGTGAACCCTAGAATGATGCAATGCATCGTTCAAACTGTTTTGAAACTTGATGTTATTGCCATGCTTTATTGCGACAGGCAAGACACCGCTCGATCTTAAGAACCATCTAACTCAGTTAAACGGTAATACTTGTAAACGAAAGTTAGGAATCAGTCGAGATATTGTCGACGTAAAAAGCCTAAATTCAGAATTTCTAAATGTAAATAATTTTGTCTACAAGTGAAGAGAAAATCGAAGTCGCGGTTGCGGAATAACTAGGAAAGTGGCAAGTGGAACACAGCAAATCTCGGGGGCGTCTATAGCGAGGAAAGAACATGGCTCGTTTCCTCCCACATGAAATACCATTTCAGGAAGTATGGGGGAAGATGGATGGCCACGGGATAATATTGTCCGCTGAAAACCAGATGGAAGATTAAATGAATTGGTAAGAAAAGGTTAATGCATCCCCCTAATCCTACCCATGGGTGTCGAAAAAGTGACGAAGTGATAAATTAACCCATGGAATGGGCAGCAGCGTTCTCTGTGAATACAACATTTGCATCTCGCTCACCAATCTGCTTGCCAAGCGTGGCGAGTATGGAAAATACCCCCAAATCGGGGGATGCCCATGTATACAGTGGACTGTTGTAGCTTTTGAAGCTGGGGTTGGAGTATGTAAAGAAAAAAATAATAATTAAGAAGATTTGTTGAAATGAAAACTTTGTAAGTGAAAGACAAATGATCTCTAAACTGTAGACTCACATGTAGAATCTTGTCAAAATAGGACCATTTATTTCTTTTTCCCATAATAACGCGAACATAAGGCGGATCGCGCACTTGATACACGACGTAGCGCAAAAATATCGCAGCGGTCTGTCAGATCCATACTAGAAATGTCAATCTCCATACTAAAACCGCTCAACCGCTGCTGGTGACACAGCGCTATCGCAGTGTCATCCGTCGAGTGCAGTTTTAGTATGGGGAGTGACGTTTCTAGTATGGATCTGACAGACCGCTGCGATATTTTTGGGCTCCTTCGTGCGTCAAGTGTGCGATCTGCCCCTAAACTACTAACTAGTTGTAAACTTATCAAAATTTGATCTGTGTACATTTGCACACATTTTTTTTTTTATTTTCGCACAGGTATTTCACTTCACAAACAGAAGACTCAAAAGCAAGTGAACTGAACAAATTGACCAAAACGTGAAAACAGCAAGCATTTCAACGAATAAAACAAAAATAATTCTGTCAATTGCATCCTTGTGATATCCATTTGAATATTCGATTTGTATTTCACTCGGAACAAAAAAGTAATTCAGAGAGAGCCCTAAAAACAACTCTAATAAATCTATGAAAGACAAATACAGCTTAAATAGACGTGCCGCGAGCTAAAACACAAAAATCACACTAACTGAAAGGCATGCAGTTAATTACAGCCACCATACAAATAACAACTTATGACAGCCGCACTTTTGCGGCGATGTGAATCATGGTACCTATCCGGTTCTCGTATGGGTTTTGTAAATAATTTTCGTCGGACAAAACGGAATAATATAGTGTTAGAACCAAAAGAGAACCACCTTAAATAGTACTGCGCGTCCCTTTAAAATAGTTCCAGGCTTAATGACTGAATTTCCGATTTTTGGTTAGAAGACGACGAATTTTAATGTATTCATTCAGATTAGTATAGGTTCCTTCTGAATTATTATTTGCTTTGAAGATTCCATGCTAATTACTCATTCGATTGAGTTTCAAGCATTCTGACGCATAATGTTTGCGTTTTTGTTCTCAATCTAAAGAATACTGACGACGAGTTTTTCATGGCTTCATTTTCCTTCTTGCATCTTTCTTCTGAAATATTATTTGCTCTGAGTATTCCATTCGAATTACTCCTTTGATTCGATTTCGAGCGCTCTCGGGCTTAACGGCTGCGTTTTCGGTTTTTAATTAATAATAGACGGAGAGCCGATTGGATTGCGATAAAAAATACAAAGGACAACGGATCGCTTTTTCGATTGTTTGATTATTTGGTTTCTAGTTTGTGATAGGTATTTTAATTGTGATTTCTATTAAGGATTTGGGCAGAAGCATTCAATGTGAAAAATAGGGAAAAGATCCATCGACATGGAAAATATTTTAATGCAACATATTAAATTTTTGTTGTGTGGCATCACAACGTAACGTAACGTTGAAGGGGAAGGCCTAGACGAACGTACCTAGATCAAATCAAAGAGTACTCTAAACCGGGCATGTATGAAAAGGCTGATGAATGTTGACGGAGCGAAAGATAGGTGTGTCAGGATCGTAGCAAGTGGAAGGATGTAGTCTCTGCCTACTCCTCCGGGAAAGAGTCGTGATTGTATGTATGTTTGTAGCATCACACTATTTCTACCTATCATTGTCAGTTGACAGTCCCTAGGTTTCATGTCCAGCAGTGGACTATTATGATGATATTGGTGATATTTATACAGATACTGCGTCCAACAGGGTTCATCTCTATGCCCCATCGAATCGTATGTAAGCTTCAGTGTTGTTTGCAAAAAGTTTTACTCGCTGCGCAGTTTTAAACCTTTTAAAAGTAATTCTATTTTGCAGTGGCCTCTGTTTGGTTGCTGTTGGCCAATTTGGTCATCGTCAGAGTTAATGGATTAATGGGTTGACTGGCCAGATGGTGTAGTGGGTAGATCCTATTCTATAAGTAATAATATATAGCTATTGAGTTCCCATAGTACAAGCTTTGCTTAGTTTGGGGCTAGATGGCGCTGTGTGAATTGTCCAAGATATTTATTTTATGCTCGCCACCCTGAAAGTACGATCCCACAAGATAACATTTTAATCCCATACGACAATTTTTTTTTCTAATCAATAGCGGCCAATCCTTTTGCCGTGGGATTAACACTTTCTGTCTGGAAAACCGCATCAAAAACCGTTGCGTGATTAAGGAAGGAGTTTGCCACGCACTTGGAAATGCAAAAGCTGGTTTTATTTTATACTCCATAAGTAGGTACTGATTGATTTTGACTGTAACTGCTACACTAAACAGGCAGTTACAAAATGCATTTCTAATTTAACCCTAACCCTTGAGGATAACTTATTCAAAGAAAACATACTTTATCTTTCAATTTAAGCATTTAAATTTGTACCAACTACCCTCACCTATTAATCACTATTAATCAAAACTACCATTTCGGAACGGAAGTACGAGCGAAACACAAAGAGTTGTAATAAAACTGTCTACTGAGTTTATAATGACAAGTCTAGTTAGAAGGGGCTTGGATTCTATTTATAGGTATGCATGTTCTCTCAGTAGAACTTTTAGACCCGTATTAATAAACCGCACTCAACTCTGAAATCGATCTTGAGTGCGATTTTGAAATGCTGTTAGTATTGACCGACATTTGTCAAAATCGCTCTTGAGATCGATCTCAGAGTTAAGTGCGGTTTATTAATACAGGGCTAAGTTACCGTTTTAAAGGATGGACTTGTTCTTGAATCATATATATATATATACTTCAATAGCCACATAAATCTACTGCTGAACTACTTTACTACTGCTTAAAGTATCGGCGCTTGAATAGACTATATTTAGCAGCTATCAAAATCATGTTAGTGCTATGACATACGGGCTAGTTTTCTTTGTTGAGATGTCTTCTAATATAGAGTTGACAGCTGTCAATATTGGCTTATTCGAGTGGCGATACTTAGGCGATATTTGCCAAACTCACCACGCTAGACAGATTGGCGAGAGCAGTGCAAGATGTTTAGATATTTACAAGAAAAGCTGCCCATTATCTGGATTTATCTCGTTATTTTAAGCACCCACGGGATCAAATTTGGTTGATGCTATTTTACAGCTTGTACCCAATGACACAAACTTTTGTGTACAATCAGCTGAATAGTTTAGTGAAATCAAATTAGCATATAGCAGTGTCTACAAGGTACACCACAAAATTTGTATCTCCCGTTTTTGTCAGCGAATGTAATTTATCTACCACTACTTAGGGCTTGTTCCTTAGTATTAGCTTATTAAGATATCCAAATAACACACTCCATAGCTATACAGAAACAATCGCTTTACGACACGAGTGAATAATGGACTCAAACAACTTATTCTAAAGCTGTTCTACCCTTGTCTTTAAGAGACTATTAATCAAGCCGTATTAGGCCAAAGGATTCCGGTCTTAGTTACGATTTTGGGATGTCTTGCTTTGAATTGATGTTGGATTTGTTTGATTTCTTTCTTGCTTTTAAAATATCAATTTGAAATTTTATGACCATTGTTTTTTTTCTCTACCAAATTGTATTTAAACCACTGTTGGACTTTGACATCCTTTTTATCGGGCGAGTTTATCATACTCATCATACCAAGTCGCCTGGCAAAGGTATGCCAATGGCAGAAGCCCAGAACGTAGAAACCTTATTTTTTAACTTATTTTAACTTTATTTTTACGCTTGCGTGGGACACCGGTTCGGCCAACGGTCCAATGCAGTGAGACCAAAGGCTCAGTGTTTTTAAACCACCTACTACAAGTAGCAGGTTTCTGACATGGTGCTGTCTACCACCCTTTAAGTAAAGCTTCACTTTGGAGCGGTAGCTGTTTGTTTGATTCACATCATCACATACATTTTCTCCTCTAGATACAGTCGGTGTTGTTGGGTATGATATGTTTATGTCTATGCATTTTTTGTTCATATATTTTATGTACTCTATTGTCAATAATATATACACGTCACATGTTTTAAAATACTCAAACACAAGACACAAACAAATTGTTTTATGTTTCGCTTGCCGTTACTCTCTGCGGGTAGTAGCTGAAAATCAGTGTTTTACTCTAACTGGGTAAAACTATATGCTGAGCTATAGCCCCTTTGTTTTGCTGCGGTGCACACATTATTTAGTTTTGTATCGCATCTGTTGCATTTTTTGTTGTACCTACTAAGTTATTCTTTTTTTTTTTTTTTTTTTGCTGTTGGTTATAAATGCTTGTTACGTTGTTTATCTACATTGTAAAAGCTAAATGTATGTGTGACCATAGTAACAAATAAAATTTTTTATCTATCTATCTATCTATCTATCTATCTAAACATAGACTGCAACCAAAAACTACAGCTTGACGTGCCCTCAATCTTTCTTAAGGACAATGTGGTTTAACATGGCTCTTATTATTCCAGGAATACTGTATGACCCATGTTCTGCCACATTAAGGACGTCCTTCTTAGTACTACTATTTTATTCTGTTGTCCTACTTCACTCTATGGCACCACGCCACCTGTGGTATCCGCAGATCTGCTTAGACCCGTACCCAGCCTGAAGCCCGAGGCATAGCGTCGTCAAATTAAGTGGCTCATTCCGGACCGTGTACTTCGCGATGCATAACCTTAGGGCAGGCTAGGGACGGGAAGATGTTGGCACTTTTGATAGAATTTTAAAATAAAGAGCCTGTAAATGTCGGCGTGGCACACAATCACTATATCTCTACACTTGCTAATCGTATAGTTATAGTACGTGCTGTTATAGATCACATTACTTAATGATCACTAGCAACAGATTACTAAAATGCATCAATTTTACTTATATTCTTCTTCTTCCACAGATTCAAAAGTGTCCTGCTAGACATAGGTAGCTCCTCCAATTGGGAAGTATTACCATATTCAACTTTGGTAGGCTGATTGGCGAGCTATGTGCATAATATTGTAGATATTCACAGAAAACTATGTATGCTGCCCGTTCCTTGGATTCCTACCCACGGAATGGGGTGATGCTATTGTAAACGGGCACCACACGGCCTTATATAGACCTAATTTTACTTATACTTAACTCAAATTATAGAAAGCAAGAAAAATATGCTTAGAAATTTCAAACCTTAGTGTCGCAATTTCTCATTCACCGCCGGGTTTATATGTGGGCTGGGGTGATTCTATTCTAAACCGGCACTTTTGTAATAGTTATAATTACATGAAAAGACTGATGAATGTAAAAGAAGCAAAAGAAGTATGCCAGAATAGTAGGAAATAGTCTCTGCCTACCCCAACGGGAAAGAGGCGTGGATTATGCATGTTTGGAGTAAATAGATACTAAGTAAGAAAAATATGTTTAGACATTCAAACACTATTGTCGCAATTTCTCATTCGCCGCCCGGTCTATAACGCCGTGGCTATGCCTAATCTACAATAGCGCCTCAAGCCGGTCTACCGCTGTCTACTCCGCGTTTATCTCTGTCTGTCATGTTATTTTGACATCCATCTGTCCCTGTCTACCCTACGGTTTGTACATCTATTTACTGTCATCTCTAGAGACATCAGCACAGAAGTTGCATAATGTTAATTGTTGAATAGGTATAGCGTATATCAAATGGTAAATAAACCAGTTTAGAACAGTGCTATCCATCCAATCATGATACTCATTGTCTAGCTATTTGCCACTCCGCGTCAGTAGCGTAGTTATAGTAAAGTTTTTGACCCTTTGAGTTATAGTAGAGTTTTGGCTTTAAGTTATAGGTAATTTTGATTTCTGACTAATATTGCCAATATTTTAAAATCACAATCTTCTTTAAAAACGCGTTGTATCTTTTAAGATTATTCTAATAACTATAACACTTGAGACCTTAAACTTAAACGACCGCGAATTACGAGCAGCCAACAGTCGGTTCAAACTCACCTATAAAGCTTCCAGGAGCCCAATGTCCGAAAAATCGTAAATTGCTTGCTTGCACATTTTTGACGAATTAATATCTACTACTCGACTTTTTATGCCAAGGGTATGTCAAAGTAGATTTTTGTAGTACCTACAACGGGGGATATAAGCACAATTACTCTTGCTACTGCAGACTCGGTTTCCAACACGAAAAGAGAGAGAAAAAGTAGCAGGTATCGGCATGAATTCTGAGTTCAATTACGCAGCTATTCAACATTGCAAGGCTATCGATGAATACAATGCTGCATGCAGGAGCAGCGTGAGACTAGCGTACCTGCAGGAGTGTCATATCTACTGAAATATTCCACTTCTGTGGCACACTTGGCTGCTGGCCCCAGGCGTTAGAAGGGACATAAACAAGACATAAATAATGTCCTACTCTAATTAGCTCATACGTTTCTGTAGCTTTTTGTACAGGGTCTGAATAAACTTCAAAGAATTTTTAAAACTGTCGCTTTCGTTGAAAGGTGTACCTCAAGTGAAATTGATAGTGGAATATTCTGGTTAATTTATTATCATCTGTAGGTGACTTGAGAAAAATGAGGAACTTTACAGTCCCACATAAGTGAAAAGAAGATGCAGATGGTGCGCGCTGGATAAATGCTTAGGTTACCAAAGAATACTAACTAAACAACACTAATATTTGATAATGACCGTTATTTTACGGTCGTTAATGCTCTGCCTACCCCACCAGGGATATAGGCGTGATTTGAGTATGTATTTACTAACTAAAGCACCTCGCTATAATAATTACTCCTTGACAACACACATATCACGCCTATATCCCTTGATTTTAACGGTTTCTTTATGTAAATGTTTATACTAAGCATAATGGAGCGCGCTATCTATATTTTCTTTTCAATTACGTGGCATCAGCCAATTTGTCACTGCAAGTTTTTCCTTTTTTTACCATTAGGTAATTTTAATGAATACTATTTTGCTGAAATATCGAGAAGATAGTAATTTCCAATACTCGGTGTTTTAATCAAAAACTAGATATTAACTATATAACTTTATTATATAACTTTTTGTTAGAAAGTTAATACAATCGAATTCGCCACCGCCTGGTATTGTACTGACCGTGTAGTGGTTAACACGTCTGACCTGGCTAGTCAGATCAGAAGACGTGGGTTCGCATCCCATCGGTGGCGTGAATTTTTTCCGCTTGTTTCGTTTGTATTAACTTTCTAACGAAATGTTAATAGGTAATTTTAATATTTAATAGCCCAAGTTTCTCGACTTTAGGAGACACACCTCAACATTAACTTAAACATAGGCTTAAAGTCGAAGTAATTCAAACTGTTTTCTAAGTTGTGCATAGTTTACTTAGCGTTTGAAACTGTGGCAAACTTGAAGCCAACTTCTGTAGAGGGGCCGAAAACATTCAACATTTATAGCGTAGTTAGGAACGCAAATGAAGTTAGAATATTATATTTATTATTACTAAAAAGAAAAAAATTCGGTTTACATTTTGTAGAATAAAATGTTCATAGGTTAGATATCTGCGTAAAGGTGTAGTTGGTATGTAAAAGTAAGTTGTCACTTAAAAATGAGCTACCTCCTGCACAAAAAAACATATAAATCCAATCCATAATATTATTATGCATCCATAACTATATCCATACTTATGGGACACTATAGGCTAATATAATAATAAATAATATAATAATAATAATAATAATCCATAGAAATTGCATCAAAAAAATCAAAGTATGCAACTCATAACACATTTTGACTGTCCCAATGGCGTAGCGCATAATACTCCTGCCTTCTACGCCGATGGTCGTAGGATCTATCCCCACTGCACAGCAGGAGCTTTTTTCAAATATTTGTGTTTAATCCGAGTATTTTCTATGTATAACACGTATTTATTTACAAAATAAAAGTACATAGTAAACCAGCTGTCAAATTCCCGTAGTAAAGCTTTGCTTAGTGTAGGGTTAGATGGCGCTGTGTGAAATGTCCAGTACGTTTGATATTTAGTATCATGCAACTCATTCCTAGTGGGTATCTCTACTAACACATTTTCCCTACTAAATATTAGTTTATTTTTCTAAAAACCCATGCTCACATATTACGATAAGACAGTGTAACGTGACGTCACATCATATCCATTACATCCCGTGTTATGATTATTTTACGGCCTGTATAGGATTTTCCGCCCTATCTTGACAGCCAGAAGGGTAATTTTGGGGATCGCGTGATATTAGGGATAACGTGTGGTGATGAGAAAGTGGTTAGTTGCTATCATGTCCGTGAAAATGAGTGACGTAGGATAGAGGGTGGTACCAAGCGATGGACTTTCCCGGAAATGCTTAGCTCTACAGGCCAAGATGAAAAACTTTCCGAACGGTAAAGAATTAAGAAAAAATTTGAGCTTTTGTAAATCAACTGACAGACCTTTCTTGGAAGGTAATTTTTTTAATATTTTTAGTTTGATCTTGGAAAAATTTGTTCAGTTTGAATTGCATACTTAGCGTTTTCAGGAAAGACCGTCGTTACTCGTTTCGTATTACCAGGTTGATTGATTACCGAATCTACCTAGTGACCGATACCGAAATTCAGATAAGGCTGATGATAAGGAACAACATAGGTAGGTTACATACATACACATACACAAATCACGCCTGTATTCCTGGCGGGGTAGACAGAGCATCAATGACCATAAAATTACAGCCGTTATCGCCACGTCTGACAATTGTTTGAGGGTCGTTGCAGATAAGTCGCGTAACACTTTAGTGACAGGTTGTTAGCCTGTCGCCTAAAATTGCAATCCACATGAAACGCTCGAGTCCTTAATCGGCTCCTACGACACCCACGGGAAAGACGCGGGGTAATGCTACTCTAAGCCAGCATCACACGGCATGGGTAAGTAAAAATAGGTAAAAGGTTTTTACAGCACTCGTACAAAATCGATCGACTTTTGTTATCGGCATGGTAGAAAATCATCTTGTTTTGGAAGGTCGTCTTGTCCGAAGGTTGGCGCAGACCTAGATGGCCTATTGAGCTGTGTAAAAGCATCAGAGGCCGTTTATGTGTTGCCAGTGTTGTTTTATACTAAACAAACGAGAGAAATATCTGTCTGTTGTGACAAGTGACAGATTAGGGCAGCGTCGCCGGTGGCGAGACGCAAATAGTCTTGGATAGGGCTGCACTCATAGGGCTGCTCCCAGGGCTGCTTGTTTCCCTGTGGCTTAAACGATTTTTAAGTTGAAAGTAAAGCAAGTTCCATATCTAACGCACGATGCTGCACATTCGCGTTAAGTGTGAGGTCCACCACTTAAGGCAAATATCAAATAGATTCTTGGTAAAAGGTGTTTTTGTCATACAAAGTACCCTAAAAAGCTTCGCTACAGTTAAGAGCCTCAGTTATTATGATTCACTTTATTAGAACTACATTTTCACCCGCTGTTGTGTTGAGTATTGCGTTTTTACCCGCTGCTCACCATTTTCCATAGGAATCAGATATTTTTACGTAATAAATAGTAGTTAAGGGTGTTGTAGCTTTTTAATATTGAATCGATTACTTACAAAAAATAAAAATCTTTCCTCTATTATACCTTAGTGTGGGTAAGTATATGCTTCTTTTTGCGGAATTGATGTGCAGTTTCTAGGTCATCATAATAACATCAAGTACCAGCAAAAGTACGATATACAGATTATCCACCACTAGCAAGAATTTCGTCCCAAATTTTTATAAAACAAGCGTGGCATAAATCGACACTGCAGAGTTGCCAACCGCGAATATTAAATTCTTAGTTGACATCTCGTTCATATATGTCTAACTCAAGTCTCATATCTGAAACTCAAGCTGAAAACGCGTGAAAAGCAGTCCGCGGTTCTATTATATATTTTCTTAATTTTGAGACATATGAACGACGAAAGTTCTTTTGAAAAGTTGCATACTAAATTGGTAGTTTTTTAATCTAGCATAGTTGTTCAAGAATTCAGAATAACCATAGACTCTACCGATATTTTGGTTGGTACTCCATTATAGTGATTATGGCAACAAGCTTACTGAAAATAATAATCGATGAGTAAAATATTCAGCCCATCGCATTGTTTATCGACTTTTTAGAATCAATGTAACTTTTTGTGCTCTCGATTGATGATTGTTTTGACACATTTTTATGATTCCGGGTCTCTCGCGATTTTTAGATTCAAGTTAAAAAACTAAATAAGACCGGCATTTGTAAACTTCTTTTCATTTCAGTTTTTGTAATATTTTGTAGTTTTGTTCAATAAAGTGTTATAAATTGTTTTGTTAGTACTTCTAGTGTTTTCTGCGTGTTTCCTACTTTTCCAATCTACCTCAAAAGTTTCCTCTTTTCTTCCATATTACAAAGTACCTTTCGTCTTTGTCATCTAATCTATTTAAGGGCACCCGCAGACTCGCAATCTCTTAGCCGCGCTTCAGCGGAGCGCGCAACAATGCAAATGACTCTTGCATGTAATAAATCGTCTAGGTATATATTATTCACCCTGACTGGCCTATAATAGATACGCACTGGACATGATGCTGCTATAATAATTTTGCAACTTAATTACTTACTTTTTTGAAAATCGACATTTTGACACTGGCAGGCAAGGAAAGCAAATACGGCAAAAACATTTTTGGGGCTTATTAAAAATCGCCTCTTTGGCACTGGTAGGCAAAAAAGCAAATACGAGAGTAGGCACGTGGAACTAAAAAGGGCCATTTTGGCGCTGGCTGGAAAGAAAAGCAAATGTGTGAGTGCGTGGAACTAAATTGAACGCCGCCATTTTGGCGCTGGCAGGCAAGAAAAGCAAATACGAGAGTGCGTGGAACTATATTGAATATCGCTATTTTGGCGCCGGTAGGCAGGAGGAGGACAAAAGTACGTAGAACTAACTTAGATGGCGCTTTAAAGTTACACACAAAACTAGCTGTCATTTGTATGGGACAGCATGTCCAGTGCGTAGATATTATAGATCAGTGATTATTCGGGCCTACTTACGAATGCTCGTAAAACTCGTAAATCTACAGCTGATTGGAATCGACGCGTAGGGTGATAGCTCCGGGCTAATTTAGAAACTCTAGGGGTGCAGGAAAATTCTTGACGGCGGTAGGTAGAGTAAAGAGCAGAAAATATTCTCTACTAGCGGTCTCCCAGTGGTAGCACCCGCTACTAATCGTATTCCCGTGGGATGACGACGTTTTCCTAGCATTTATTATACCTACATGATATTAAATCTCTCGGTGTAGACTGACAGAGAAACGCAAAGCGTGACGCATTTCCTTATATGTACTGTTGACTATCTGATGAGCTGACTGCCTTAGAACATCATCATCATCATCACATCAGCCTATAGCAGTCTACTGCTGTGAATGCCACAATAAACGATCTTCCTCTTTCGCTCTCCAGTTGCCACCAGCTTACAGTAGGTACGCTTGCCGAGGCGTAGTTTCACTTGAGAACCCGCTTACGCTACCGGCCATACAACACGGTGTTTTGTTTTCATGGAACCCCTTTTCCCATATCTAAATCACATACTTAGCTTTCCACTAATTAATAGTTTCACCAGCAAACAAACGATAAATCGTTTCAATAGTTAATACCTGAAAACCTTTTTTTTTACTTTTTAGTCAATGAAAGAATAATAATTTGTTCCTTTTTTGAACGCACGGTGGCGGTGACAGGCCACTAATGGAGCGATACGTGTACGGAAGCGTTTCTTTTCTTTAGTGTACAATGATCAACACAACTGTAAGCTTACTGAGTAGTTCTGTCGTACTATTTGTAAAGAAGTAGGAGTCTGGCATTGTGCACTTTGAGGTAGACTGTACAATGAGAAATGAAAACGTAGGGGATTGTATGTATTGCTCTTTTGTAAACATGTGAGGATATTTCAGGCAAATCTAGTCTATAGTAGACTTTCTATATATTAATACACTGCCGTGTGCTGCGGGCTTGGAATAGCATCACCCCAATTCAATTTTGGGCTGGAGATGTCGTAGAAATAGCCTGGGATAAATAAATTTATCCAGGGAATGGGCATCAGCGTTCCCTGTGAATACATTCAACATCTCGCCAATTCGCTTGCCAAGTGTGGTGAGTACGGCAATACCCCCGATAGGGGTTGACCTATGTCCAACAGTGGAATTACGTGGCTGTTAAGGTAATTAATACCCTTAATGAAATTCTCTACTTAGATCAAAGAACGCTAAATATAGCTAAGGCATATTGCTCTTTTTTGGTCTTTATTACCAGAGCTAAAAATCATTATAACTGTCCCGATGGCGTAGCGGATAGTACCCCTGCCTTCTACGCCGAGGGTCGTGGGTTCGATCCCCACCGGACACAAGTATTTGATAAGTAAAATTTTCAAATATTTGTGTTGAGTCTGAGTCTTCTTTTCGTGTGGGATACCAAGTCGTTCAACGACCCAATGAACCCTAGTGTCAGAATTTTTCAACCGCCTTCTACAAGTAGCAGGCTTCTGACATGGTTGAGTCTGAGTGTTTTCTATGTACAATATGTATTTATTAAAAAAAAAGTATATAAGTAATAATATCAGCTATCTGACACTAGGGTTCACTGGGTCGTTGGACGACTCGGTGTCCCACACGAAAAGAGGAAGCTATTTAGTTTCCATAGCTTTGCTTAGTTTGGAGCTAGATGGCGCTGTGTGAATTGTCCAATATATTTATTATACGTACTACGTAGTCGGTCCCAAAGTTCTGTCATATATGAAAATACTGATAAAATAAAAAGTACCAATCCGTTTTTAAAAATTTATATATCAATTAAAAATACAATCATCGAAGAATCAAAATAACATAAAATTATTCGAAATGACCTCCCTTGCTTTTAACAGCGGCCTTCAACCGCGGCGGCCAGTCGTCTATCGCAGCACGCACCATATTCATGTCGATTTCTGCGACTGCTTTAACTATGGCTGACTTCAGACTCTCCAAATTTTTATGGGGCTTAGCACAGACCTTGCTCTCTAAGACCTGCCAAATTTTATAGTCCAGAGGATTAAGGTCCGGACTGGAGGAAGGCCAATCTTCGTGTCTTATAAACTCAATGTTTTGACGTTCAAACCAGGCTTGAGTGGTCCTGGCTTTGTGAGCGGGCGCAGAATCCTGCTGGAATACAAAGTGATGTCCTGAAAATAGTGTGTTGGGCAGGTCTTTGACGTACCGATCCAAAACCGTCTCTTGGTACACTTTTGCGCTGGTTTTGACCCCCTTTTCGCAAAAATGAACCTCAGTTGGCCCATAGTAGGAGACTCCTAACCAGACCATGACTGAAGAGGGATGATGCCCATGTTGCACCCGCGGAACTTTGTTTCCTGCTTCTTCAGAGCTGGTAGCGTACACTCTATCGTTTTGTTTATTATACTTTTCTTCTATATCAAAAATTTTTTCGTCTGTAAAAAGTATATCGCGGTGCCGGTTTTTCGCGTACCGTTTTAACAACACCCGAGATCTTTTGAGTCTAATTTCTTTTTAACGGGCATTAAGTAAGTGCCCACTCTTTTTTTTGTATGCTCGCAGCTTAAGGTCTTCGTTTAAAACCTTTTTGACTGTTTTTCTACTAACCTTCATCTGCAAAGCCATAAGTTTCTGTTTTCGGACAGAATTTCTTCGTATGCGCTCCTTGATCGCTTTGATCACTGCTGGTGTTCTGGCGGAGCGAGGCCGGCCAGTTCTTTTCTTGTCCTCAACACTAGAGACTTCAGTGTACCTAGTTATAGTACGATACCCAAACCTAAGCGTTATTTTCAATTTTTTGAGCAACTTGAAAATGGTACTCGGCGAGTGCCCACAGCGACGCAACGCCAAAACTGCCATTCGGTTTTCTTTCAAAGTCCACTCCATCGTGAAAAATCGCGCCAAATGATTATTTATTGTTTTAAAATAATTGTTAAACATTCAAAAACGGAATGCAATAAAACTTTTCCAAATCCGTGTTCTAAATTCAAAAATAATATGCCAGTGACAGAACTTTGGGACCGACTACGTATAATAATTCTAAGGTAAAAAGCTCCCTATAAATACGAAATTCTTATTCCTATAATTTACTTAAGATCGTCTATAAACTTACTTAATTAACCTTTGCCACCTTAACGAGATTTAATATAAAGTATTTACGATACATTTATTACGGGTAATAATGTTATGGCCGCAGGTGGGAACAGCTTGGAAATAT
The DNA here is from genome assembly GCA_029255805.1 of Keiferia lycopersicella. Lineage (NCBI taxonomy): Eukaryota > Metazoa > Arthropoda > Insecta > Lepidoptera > Gelechiidae > Keiferia > Keiferia lycopersicella. Next base: position 19,473,281 of record JARACZ010000003.1, read on the forward strand.
TATTACATTAAATAACTTCGTCAACGCCTTCACTAAGAAAGGCTCTGTATTGTTATTTCTAGTACAGATTGCTTAAGCTCGTAAAATGGTTGTTACAAAGAGTTTATTATATAAGGAACTACTACGTCTCATTAGAGAAATCGAGGCTTTTATACACATACATACATAAATCACGCCTTTGTCCCTTACGAGGTTGGCAGAGCGTTAACGATCGTAAAAGTACGGTCCTCATCGCCACGTCTGACAAGTATTGAGGGCCCTTTTAGATGATTCATGTATCACTGTAGTGACAGGTTGTCAGCCTGTCGCCTAAAATTGTAACACACGTGAAACCCTCGAGTCCCATAGTTGCCTCTTACAACACCCGCGGGAAGAATTGGGGTGATGCTATTCTAAGCCGGCATCACACGGCATATTCGCTTTTATGATTTGATAAAACACGAAACTTATAAAATCCATACTAATATTATAAATTCGAAAGTAACTCTGTCTGTCTGCTACGCTTTCACGGCCAAACCACTGAACCGATCATCATGAAATTTCACACAGAGATTAGTAAGATACCGAGAACGGACATAGGCTACTTTTTTTCACCACTCGAGGGTCTGAAGTACCTTCAGTAGACCACCAGGTACACCACCAGGAGCCCGCCTAAATTATAGGAGATACAGACATGGCACCAAGCAAAAAATGTTTAACTGGATGGGTAGCTTCTGGTGGCATATAGACTTTGAAGGTTTGGAGTACCTGATGTAGACCACCAGGTGCACAACCAGGAGCCCACCTAAACTATACGAGATAAAGATATGGCACGAAAGCAAAAGTTGTTCTGCTTGATGGGTAGTTTCTGCTGGCATATAGACTTTGAAGGTTTGGTGTTCCTGACGTAGTCCACAAGGAGCACTAATAGGGGCCCAGATTAGCATGTATAATTTAGGACGTTAGTGAAGGAAACAAGGTTATTTTATCATCTAAAATACTAAGTCAGCGAAACGAAGTCGCGGGTACCAGCTAGTACTACTATAAAATACTATTTGGGACATTTTCATTAGGACTTATTAACCTCATTTTACTCAGCATTACACGCTATCAAACATTCAATCCAAAATAAACACACTTTCTAAATAATGCGATTAATATGAAACACATACTTTCAGGGTGTTCCGGATTTTTGATGAGAAATAGTTACATTAAGTTGTACAGTTTTTATAAAAAACTGTCCATGTCTTGGACCCAATAATGGGTCAATCGGTTTACCTTGTTACCGCGTTTTAAAAACAAACAGCGACATCTGTTGAGCGCGTGAAAGGAACATCGCTTGTCGAGTGTAACCTGTGCCATAACTCGATACGTAACACAATTACGACCGGAATGCCACCATGATTGGTCCCGCCGGAGCAGTCGCCACTTCCAATCCTGCCGCAATTCAGAGCTGGACCTCGCGGCAATCAGGTGACTCTTTTTGAAATTTCTACACGTGTCCAGGTGAATAGTGGACGTTATAAAGGTTATTTTTTTATAGTACCACGGTAGTTCCCACACTTGACATCCAGAGCTGTCATTTTTTGCGCATCGCTTATTAACGCATTAACGCAACTGTAAACAACGTAAACTTGTGCGTACCTCTGCTCATACGCTAACGTTTTGTTTGGGGAATCCGAGGTTTCCTTGCACCTGATGGACTCATGCACTACGTATGCGCTGAAAATGTGCAGAAACAGACGTGAATGGAAACCGCATAACCTATCTGGTACTAGACTAAAAAAGTTTTCTAAAATTCATTTGAAGGTGATGTCTAAGGCTAGTACAGTAGGCTATTTACTTTACTATCCTTCTGTCTCAGAATTGAATAATAATATGTTTTATTTTTCAAACTGCAGGGTAAACGTCCCAGTTTTGATATGCGGTATTTTGATTGACCCGCGGCGGTCTAGAGCGTGTGCCGAATAAAATATCGCGCGGTGGCAGCTCCGAAATGGAGTGATGTCGTTTGTCACTCACGTGTCAGTTTTTGGGACAGTTACCCTAGCAGCTGTATTTAGGGACCTTTTTTAAAGCTTCATAGCACTATTTGTACGTAAATCTTAACCTTTATAGCCACGACAGTCCACTGCTGGACATGGGGGGTGATGCTACGCTTGGAAGGCGGATCGGCGAGCGCAGTGTAAAATGTTAGGTTCACTGGTAAAGCTGCTGCAATTGTCTGGCTGAATCTCTTATTCCTTACACATACACACACACACATACACATATCACGCAGAGGCATTTACAGCCTAAAAATACGATCGATATGACATAAAGTCCATTTTCCTTTGTTTTTTAGGAAAATTGACCTTATTTCATGGCATTTGCTCCAAGGTCACAAACGTCACAGGGATCATCCTATATTTTACAGATGATAGTCGATTTTTAAGACACCCACGGGAGGAACTGGGGTGATGCTATACTATACATGGCTCATTTTGTAGGTTGTTTTAGCATATTTTCAATGAAGCTCATTCAAAGGTATCAGCTACCAGTACCGGTAAAAAATTGTAAGCAATTTAGCTTAGCTACCGATGTATCCAGCGATATTTATACCGCTATTTTTTTTTTGCTTGAATAGTGCCCAATAATTAAATTTTACTGTGGAATTTCACTGCAATTAAGCTAAAAATAAAATAGTTCAGCATATACTAAATCAAAAGTAAGCTACTTTTTCACTAACACAAACAGGATAAAAAATAATATTAAACTAAATTTCCTTTGAAATGGAAAATACCGCCATAAACTATAGAAATGAGCCGTAGAAAAATTAAAGCCACGTAAATCCGCCCACAGACAATGCACAGAACACATAAAAAACAGATATGGACATCACGCTCGTAATATAGGGCAGGGATGTGAAAAAAGGTAGATTTTTAAAATAATCGATATTATTTTTCGATATTTTTTCTATTATTGGTTACTTAGGTAAGCAATTTGAATTAATCGATTAATTACAAAAAGGAAATTTCAAATTTACGAGGACAAAAATTCGCAAATTCGCATATTCGGGTTTCGCTTAACATCAGTTTAAATCTTAAGTCTCTAGAAATGTCGTTTCGGCGTATCTCTACAGGTAATTAATTACTCCTATTTTTTTGTCTTCTTTTTCGTGCTAATGGCTGAACTATATCTTTTCCTACCAGTACTTGGCGAGGCGACAGCATTAACATACATAAAAAAAAAGAAGTGACTAAAATAGGTTTTATAAATAGATTTTTCATTTTTGATCGACTTAGTCTTACTTAAATAATCGATTATTGAAAAATCATTTTTCGTTGGTAATGTCACCTCCCTGATATACGGGGTGTTTAAAAAAGTGAACGAAAAATCTCCGCATACATTTTCCATTAACTTGTGGCGCGGGTATAAATAACCCGTCAGAGGACTTGTATGATAAAATGCTAAGCCGGTGGTTTTAATAGAGGTTATAAAAAAATTACCCGTTTTTGAAAGCTTTTACGCGTTACAGTGTAGGTAGGTGAAGGATTATCAATGGATAGTATAAAAATGAAGTCTTTTTTTGCGTTTCTCTATTTATCATAACCCTAACTAAAGATTCTTTTTTGTAGTAGATAGAGTGATTCAACAAGTATTATAGTAGTTATACCTTTGCATGCCAAGTAAACTTCGTACTCCCCGGGAAAACAGTTTTCTTACTATATTGTTGTCGGGAAAAAAACGACAGGTAATATACTACGCCAGTAGCCGCATGTATTCAAAACTACAAACGAAACAGTAATGAAATAAATTGATACACTAAAACTATAGACACGATGCAATTAGAACACCTTCCTTTTCCTTAGGTATGGCTGTAACATATCGAGCAGTGTTGTCATTTTAAAGAGGTTGGCATAATTCAAATAATTCTACTAGTGGATTGTACCATATGTACCACTGCTGAATAAGGGGTTATATTATTTATTGAAATTTATTTACCACGCTTGACAGGCGGATTGGCGAGCACAATGCAAGGTGTCATATATTGTAAAAACAAAGAACAAAGATAGCCATTCTCTGGATTCATCCCTCAATCTTTATGACACCCAAAGATAGATAGGTAATGGGGTGATGCAAATCTGAGCCAGCATCACTCGGCATATCCGCAGATTTCACAAATTACACTGCCTCGTCGTTAATCGCGTCAAGCATAGTTGTCGCTTTAAAGGGGTCGGCATAATTTCCAAATCTGCGAAGACAAAACAAAAGGGGACACGGCCAAAGGGAATAATAACGGAAAAGGCCCATTTCCTATTAACGAAAGGGACGGCACTTTCGGATGGCTCGGGACATTCGGGTTGGTACCAATTTGCATGTTAACACGGGCACGCTATGGAGAAATTAACCCGTTAATTTAGTAACAGTAAGGTGACTGACTGGATCTGATTTTGCTCGAGCTTTAGATAGAACATGATTGTATTTGAATTCAGAAGAATGAAACTTTTTGAGATAACCCAAGTTTGTTTATTTGTTTGTATGTTTGACGTTGACAAAATAATTAAAATGTATATGAGAACGGGTTTCGTGTGTCGCAGTCTCGTCACCAATACAGAATTACTTATCAGTTTTGAGTAAAAAGTAATAATTATAAAATATGATTTTTTTTTATTCATAACTGTCTCGATCGGGAAGTAAATCCAGGATCTAGGTGTAAAAGCTAGACATTTTCACATCACAATCAACGGAATTTAATGCATTTTTTTTAAATGAGATGACGAAGATTTGTCTGTTTAATACGTGTGAGAAAAAGTCTTTATAACTTGATAACCTACGGTTGCAGAAGTAACAGCCCACTTTTTCTGCGGCCGCGCGACAACTCGGTAATTGAATGCTCGGATTTTGAGTGTAATCTATTCTGCTTCATGCCAATCCGATGCGTCAATTTTTAATTCCAACTCGCATAACTTTATAAAGGGATTCAATGATTTGTTATTTTTGCCAACGACTTGTTTTACAAAGCCTTGTTGAATACATAAAGGCTTTGTGAATGTTTTATTAATGTTTCAGCTGGTTTCTTTTCGCAAACATGTAGAGTTTATAGGCTTATCGTATAAAAAGTGATGATACCTCCTTTAAACTCACGCTAATTTGAACCCTTGACATTAAAGTTCTTCAAACACCTGTTAATACAAAATAGCAAGCCTCTGACACAGTTGTGTAACCGTTGGCGTGCAGACCTGAATACTTAATCATAGATATCTCGCAACCAGGACCAACGGTTAAACATGTCCTCCGAAGCACGGAACCATCTTTGTCTTTGTACATTCAGGTGGTCACCTCAAAATGATGTAGACGATACGATTTTGCAGATTTTTTATGATAATGACTCATGACAATGTGATGAGGCGAGTCATTCTTAACATAATTAAGTATTTAAGTACTTACTGGTAAGCCGAGGCGCGACATTAGCCAAAATTAACGATTTTTCAATATCAATTGATTATTTTCAGTCACAATAATAACCTGTTAAAAATAAATACAACATTATAGTTTATCCAAAGAAATAATCGATATTAAAATAATCGATTATCTTTTTCATCCCTCCCTACTAGGGAGACTCCACAATGTTTTATAAACAATGTATGATAAGCTTTTTGATTTCTTTTTAAATTTTGATACAACTCGTTAAAACTATAAAACCCTGGTTCCACATTTTCTTCCAAACTCCGCTCATATACGTATACAGCGTGTAGCAATAAATCACGCGGCAGCTTGCGAGCATTCCCGCGAACAACTTGAGCAGTTTATTTTGTTCGTAGCTCACCCTGTATATGACGGCCTTGGATCGACGGCGGCTTGAAGCATTGGCTAGCTATACAGCAGCGTGCGAGGATAAGAACTGCTTTGTTCCATTTAGGGGTATTCAGTACGTAAAATTGGTCAACTTTTCTAAGAAATTACAGGTCCAAGTATGATATCTTTGGTTCTCAACAGTGTCATCTGTGAATTATTTGAAACTAGCGATTGGAATAAGATATTTTACTGGCATACATATATACCTTCCTCTTGAATTACTCTTGTTAAAAACTGCATCAAAATCCATTCTGCAGTTTAAAAATCTGAGCATACATAGGCAAAGACGCGGAAAGCGCCTTTACTTTATACTGTGTAATGTATTCCGGCTTAGAATAGCATCACCCCACATCCTTCCCATGGGTGTCGTAAGAGGCGACTAAGGGACTCGAGAGAATTTATGTATTACAATTTTTAAGCGACAGGCTGACAACCTGTCACTATAGTAATACACACGTTTTCTGAAACAACCTTGGCAAACAATCCTCAAAAATGTCAGACGTGGCGATAGTGACTGTATTCTTACGGCCACCTATCGCTCCGCCTACCCCGCAGGGGCGTGATATATGTATGTACGTATGTATGTGTAAAGGGAATTACGTACTGTAGCTAGCTCAATATTTTTTTAGTTCTCTCTATCTTTCACTTTTAATCAGGGTTTCAGTGTTTAGTACCTATCTTATACCATTGAGTGTTCTATACCTAGGTATAGCCTTCGGGAAAATATTTCAGATTTATTGTCCGCCTAGTTCATCCCTAGAAATAATTTCATGTTTTTTTTTTACCAAAACACATGAGGTTTTTTTTAACATACCACCGCCTACTTAAAAGAACCCTTCGCTACAAAAAGCCGCACGAGCGACACATTTCTTTTCAATCGAGTAGAAAAATGCATTCCCCGCCTCGCCTTTTATGTGTTTTTCACACTTAACGCACAACGGAGCGCTATTTTAGAGCATCCGTAACGCATGCGTCTATCAGATGCAATAAAACCGACACTTGACGCATGATCCTGATCCGTCAAACAACGCAAGTCCATCCTTTGAAACTGCACTTTGGAACATCATACATGTAAACGTAAGTTTTTAGTATGGGACTGACTCGGTGACCCACATCAAAAGAGAGAGAGAGTATGGGAAACGTGAAATTTGCTTACATCTAACAGATGCATGCGCCGCTAAAAATGCGCATTGTCGTGCTTTAGATGTAGAATCCGCCTTAGGGTTCCCCAGCCGAATGTTTATTTGTATATAGGGAACTCATCGGGAATGTAAATGTAACCTGAATATTTTCTAATACATACACAATGAAAACATTAACATAATGTCGTCCATTCGTTTGAGAAGCTACGAAAATATCGAAAAGAAAAAGAAATTGGTCGTATTTTTTCCATGATTGCCTAAAAAAGAAGTGTTATGTTTAAGTCGTAAGACTTTCAGACAAAATTTTAGCTAGGTAAGGTTTATATTTAAAAAATAGAGGGAAGGGATTGCGGCGTCATTTGTGTGTGAGTGTGTGTATGTCTGTGTAAGTACCTAGCACCCAACATTTTTTATCTTGCTTAATAAATTTATCAGAAAATTTGTAGTGTCATACAAGTTAAACCTAAGAAAAGTTCTGTGGCAGTAATTTCGAAAATCTTGGTCTGCTTTTATAAGAACAGCGTTGTCCGTTTGGTTTTCAGTTTAGTTATTATAAATATCCAGTATAAAATAACCTTCCCTGGGTAAGTGGACAATGCCACCTTGTGCTTTTAAATATTTGTAGCTCATATTATGACATGGGTTCATATTTATGTCGTGTGTGTAGTTTCCTAAGTGAATTCAAATGTTTACGAACAGTACTTGTAGATATGTTTGCGTATCTTCATGCCAATGCCACGCTACGCATTTATGGAAAATATTTCAGTTTTTTTTTTGACACACATATAGACGTATCACGCCACCATCCTTTGCGGGGTAGGCAGAGCGGTAACGGCCGCAAATACGGTCGCTATCGCCACGTCCAACGTACACTGTGGGATTCCTCAGAACACTCTTGTATCACTGCAGTGACAGATTGTCAGACTGTCGCCTAAAGCTGTATTTCACATGAAAATCTCAAATTCCCTAGTCGCCTCTTACGATACCCGCAGGATAGAAACTATTGGGTGAAGCTATTCTAACGCGCTGTTATCAGTTCTTTATTAGCATTGCCACACTGTAGACAGCATTCTTAATAAATAGGTTTATAAAGGAGAAGCCTAGGTAAATATTTTGACCCTTAAATGGGAGAGAATTCGCTAGTTTCCTGGATCAGTAGTTAAACATAAAAGTTGTACGCTCAAAACTGTTGTCCAAAAATACTACGGACTACTACGTGAAACATAATATAAAAGTGTTTTGACGCCATCCAAATACTTACGGCGTGACGTCATACTTTCAGTTTTTCATAGGTACAAAATATCGTTTTACATCGTTTTAAAAAGTATCTTATTTGACCTGTTAGGAATGCAGCCTATTTTATTAGGCATGGATATAATTCATTCAGTACGTTCGAGGTGTCTTTTTAAATTAAGTATATAATCTTTGAACTTTCCTAGCTCAAATCCCAACAGGGCATTACATCACAGACTGACTGCGCCTTATTATCATTTAAATTAATTTTATTTCGGTTTAATTCTACCATTCTGGCAACACTCTCGAGAGGGGTTCTATTACGTGAGATCATTTGTTGGAAATAGTCTGGCCAGTATGCCTTACGGGGTAAGCAGTGTCAAAAACTGAGGAGCCTTTACATACTTAAATAATGATTTCTGTTCAGTGTAAGTTGTTTGGGATGGTGCATTGTCAATCAATATACATCAGTATTCATAAAAAGATATTTTGTAATCATCACATCATCTTCATTTTTTTCACAGCGTTGTTTTTTTATATTGATCTGACCTTTAAGTAGGAGAAGTATATCTAGATAAGTAATTAATAAAATGCCAAATGTTTTGACTTTCATTCTTTCTTTCGTTTTCCGCTGGGCACCGAGTAGTCTAACGACCTGTTGAACCCTGGTTGACCTACATTAAAAAAAGCTTTAAAAAGTTCGTACGAAACTTACCGTTAAATCTTTAATTAAAAAATTGTACAACCAATGTGTTCCTTTTAATTTATTAACTGTTTCATTCGTTACATAAAAATATGGCCGTTTTTCGAGATTGCAACACTTTTGATAAGAGCACCCAGACCTCCTTTTGAATATTTGACCTTTTGAAATTATGTCAATTTATCTTTTCGTATCAAAAGTCGTGCAAAATTATGAATGTCGTATCTCGTATTGCACCCAGATCGGGTTTTGATACTGAGCTGATAGTGAATGAGATTAAATGCGAGTTTTAAAGTTTGCCAACTGAGAACTGACCTTTGACTGAATAAATATACCAATCGGTATTTAAAACGGTTTCGTAAGTTTTGCGTGAGAATTTATCTCTTAGAGCTGATTACACCGTCATCCCCGGTTAAGCAAGCAGGTATGATTCCCGAAAAATACCTGACTCCTGGAACTAAATGTGGAGAAAAACAGATTGATTTTAATTTGTTTGGGACACAAATTGCCGTACGATTAAATAAAAAAAATTATATTTAAAAGGGCCCATAGTTATACTCTACATTGATGACTAGAGCCGCCGTAAAATCTTAGCGCACGAATTGTTATTTGCTTACAAGTATGATCACAAAAAAAAATAAAACAATGCGTTAGGTGATAACACATTCATATTTTGCGTTCAAAACCGCAATTCGGAATTTATAAAATTAGTCAGTGCTACTAATGCTCCTGAGAAAAATCTAACGACACCTCATGTTGATTCAACGGCCCCTGAAGAATGTACTTGCTTACATAAATACATACTGAAAAGAGAATAAATTGTTTTCAATTTCAATTTCAATACCCTTATACAGGGTGTAACGAAATAATTGCAGGCATGATCTGACCATGAAACTGAAAAACTATTTCTATGGGGGCTATGTTGGTAAACGTGAAAATTTTTTCAACCTCCCATACAAAATTACCTATCAGCTGAGTGACTTTGTATGGGAAGTAAGTCGAAAAAATTTTTACGTTTCCCACCAGCGCCCCCATAGTAAAAGTTGTTCAATTTCATGGTCTGATAACGCCTGCAAAGTTTTCGTTACACCCTGTATATCCTACTAATATTATATTTGCGAAAGTTTGGATGTTTGATACTCCTTCACGCTAACTACTCAACCGATTTTCATGAAATTTGGCACACAGTAGGGAGGGTATTTGTATTTATACATAAGGCAGTTATTATCCCTAAGAACGTTCCTGTGTGATACTACGGGATTGAAGCTGACCTCCGAAGTAATACTTCATATACCAACATACTCTCAAAAACCCTCTCCTAATACTGACGCAGTCGGGTAAAAAAATAGCCCTGTACTTTCTGGATAGATACCTACATATGTTCGTTCACGCCGGTTCTGTGTGATAGTTTAGAATCCTCTATTTAGCAGTATTATAGGCGAGTTCTCTCCTTGTCTTGACACGCAACCACCATTATTAATACAAGCAATGTGCATACTCATAATCAAAAGTGTTTATTTAGTCACCGGAGCGAAATATCAGTTTTCCTTACGACAATATTTGCCACTGTTTTGAAGGCGGATTGAACTATATAGGACTAGGTGGTATTGTTTACAAAGTTGATGAAGATAGGGGAGTAAAATCTAAGACAAATCTGCCAATTTAACGTATTTCAAACCATGCATTTTATCAAGTACCTACACTTTAAAATTAGTCAATAAATAGGTGAAAAAACTAATTCATCGGAGAGAAAGATGCACATTGAAGTATCATGTCAAGGGCACATACAATAAATTCATACACAAAGACTTCTATTTTCATCTATACACGTATGGCGGGTGACAGGAGGAATTCAGGTGGTGTCGGGAAAAGGGTAGCTACCCGCCTGGCCGGGTGTTGTGGCCAGGGGACCGACGGGTCCACCTGAGTTGGGTTAGAAGTTGTATATATGCGCTGCGCGGTGAACACTTCGATACCGCGTTTCAGGCCCATTGTTCTGTCACGTGGCGCCATCTCTCCGATATTTTGAGAACTCATGTTGCATCTTGTATGCATGTGAACCACTTGAGTGTGCTTCATGTTGTAGCCACCAGAGGTCGCTACAGTACTCCCCCACAAGACCGGAGGTCGATACCGTAAGCGAGCGTAGTGGGGCTGATGACGTCATTGTAGCGTGATGATGCAGTCTGGCTTGGCGAGGCAGTGTAGGTTCCAAATGTCCACGGTGAGTCGGGATGAGGATGGAAGACCAATGAAGCTGCCGTCCTGGTTCCAATGTCCACGGTGAGTCGGGATGATGAGGAAGACCAGTGAAGCCGCCGGTGCTGTGACTGTGGTAGTGTTGCTGATGACGAAGTAGTTGGCTCCATGCTGCAGTGGTTGAAGTGTGGTTGAAGGCTGCGAAGTCCATTGTAGGGTCACCAATATGGCGGGTGACAGGAGGAATTCAGGTGGTGTCGGGAAAAGGGTAGCTACCCGCCTGGCCGGGTGTTGTGGCCAGGGGACCGACGGGTCCACCTGAGTTGGGTTAGAAGTTGTATATATGCGCTGCGCGGTGAACACTTCGATACCGCGTTTCAGGCCCATTGTTCTGTCACGTGGCGCCATCTCTCCGATATTTTGAGAACTCATGTTGCATCTTGTATGCATGTGAACCACTTGAGTGTGCTTCATGTTGTAGCCACCAGAGGTCGCTACACACGGTGTAACGAAAACTTTGCAGGTGTGATCAGACCATGTAACTGAGCGACTTTTTCTATGGCGGCTTTGTTGGGAAACGATAAAAATTTTTCGAGTTCCCATACAAAGTCACTCAGCTGATCGGGAATTTTGTATGGAAGGGCGAAAAAAAATTCAAGTTTACCAACATAGTCCCCATAGAAAAAGTGAGTCAGTTTCATGGTCCGAGCACGCCTGCAAAGCTTTCGTAACACCGTCCCTTACACCCTGTATAGATTTTTTTTGGAGTCATTACTTACTTACTTTTTTTTTGGAGTCATTACTTGGTCTATCAAATGTATTTTATTCTGACTCGTACCAAACTCCTGTCATAAACCAACCCAGTGGCACTAAAGGGAGAAATACCTTCCATAGCGTTTTTCTCTTTACATTTTTTTATCATAGAAATAAATGGCTAAACAGTGCGGTCGTTATGCGCGCCACGTCCCGGCAGTATGTAAAAATGTGAATTATTCTTCGAGTAACACCGTGGGCAAAAGTAGGTCAATACACTTTACATAGGCGCTTACAGGGAAAAAAGCACCCTGCTTATTTAAAAGATCAATTTTTATTGGTTATCCATAGTAACTGTATGCAAAACCAGTATAAATTGATCCTTTAAATTGGCGGTTGTTATGGTGCAAATCTTTTGTGAACTGCTAGGTAGCATGAGGTAGTATAATTCAGAATTTTTGCATGTGGAAATCTGCTACGTCATCATTGGCCTATACGTCTGTGAGAAGTGCCTGAGACAAGACCACAGACACTGCGTTGCGTGGGACGCAATAATGGAGAACGCAGGATTGCCCAGGACCTGCGCCAACCTCTCGGCCTCCCTGGCTGATTCCACAGGAACGACGAGTCGATACGTACGGAGCCTGCTACAGCTACAAATTAGTGCTTATATGACACATACCCTGATAAACTCGTTTATCCTAGATATTAAAAAATTGAGTTAGTAGTTAAAATTGAGATTTGTGTGGACGAGTCATTGCATGGAATCGAATTACGACTTTTCAGAAATTGAGCTTCAGATATGTACCAGCCCAGTTATGATGCGCAACCGCGACTTTGATTTTCTCTACACTTGTAGACAAAATTATTCACTTGTTTTGATAAAATCCATACGATTTCATACTTGCGAAGTCTTCTCGACCGCGAGATAAGTATCTATACTATGCGCATCATAAAGGGGTAGGTAGGTATCAGAAACATCTTGTATAACCCTTTGAAACATGGGTACTGAACAAAATACTATGCACTTGAAAATATACCTTTACTCCTGAGGTCATGCTTCATAAACCAACAATTTCTTCAACTTCTCAACGACCATCGCCTGCGGCGTTACCCCGTGAAAGTAGTCGTGGGCAAGTATCACCAATTCTTAACTGACGGTTAAGGTGTTCAATGTCAGAAAGCAAAAACGTCTGCTTTGAGTTGGAAGCTAAAACCGAAAAAAAATTGGGAGATTCCTGTCAATAAAACAGCCTGCATTGCGCAAGGCAAGATTTTAGAGTTTGGCAAGCAAACACCCCAGAAAAGGAGAGGTCTGTGTCAAGATGTTGGCTGTTGCGGCTGTTGATCTTAAAGATACATACAAATCGATACACATATCAGACCTTTTTCTCCTCGTCAACGGCCGCAAATACACGGCCATCATCGTCACTTCTGACAAAATGTTAACGGCCCTTTCAAATGATAGTTATGTTGAAGACACTTTACAAAAATCTAGTCGTTTTCGTTCGTGCCAATGACTTTTAAGACATGAGTCTACGGATTCCCTTAGCTGTCTACATCAAGTCTACATAGTTGCCAAGGCCTAGCTGATGCGAGACTGTCTACGGACTGACTTTAACTCAATGCTCATGATAGAAGAGCGTTAACTTTAAAACGTGGTTTTACTTGTCGGTGAAAGCGGGCCTTAGTCCAGTAACCCACAAAACAAACAGCCATATAATCAAGTGCCATATAGCCCGGCAAAATCGCAGCCTGCAGTGTGGCAGGGGTTAAACACATGCAAATTGTATGGAACAGCCACTTTTGAAAACTTTTCTTTGTTTTATACGTTAGAGTTTACACTTTTAAAAACTTTCCAAAGTGTGCTCACATTTAGACATTTTAACCAAGGTAAATAAAAGTTATTTTAGTAGGTAGAAAATTTTGATTGCTGTTATTTTTTGTAAGTATACGCGGTGGGGTAACATACAACCGCGTAATTTATAGACTTTTATCATCTAGATTTGCATAATTAATTGTTTTTTGTGGCTAAAAGCGGCCCTTTCTGAACTCCAAAGAGGTTTAAAAACCAGTATTTTCTGAGAATTTATCTAACTTCATATAAAGGCCATCAGATGGCCTTATATAAATAGATTATATTTAAGACGTTTCTCAAACGCATCGTTTTCCAATTGTTTTTCCGGATACGATTTTCTGATGAAAAGTTTTACGAAATCCCATAAAAAAGCCGGATAATACTGGATATCAATGAAATACCTAATGATTTTTTTTTGCGCCAAATCGCGGCTGCGATTTGTATTGTGGCTATCACTCATTCGCTTGGTCATTTCATCATACTTTATTTTCAATACATTCTAACGTATTGCACACTTTAAAAACATTTTATTTCACTGTAGAAAAAAGTATTTTGCTCATAATATAAAGAAAATTGAATATTTGTAGCAAAAACACGAGCTTTGATTATGCACTGATACGCGCTGAGTGCGCCACAATGGAAGCGGAAAGTAGCCGGGCCAGAGGTGCGCAACAATTATTGCGTGCCACAAGTTATAAGATCACGCTGGGCCACATGGTCCTTTCTTTTTGTGTTTCCTTACTTAACGAACAGAAGACATGCGTTTTTGCTTCAGAATTCATACATTAATGGTACATAATAAATGAAAGGTACGGTAAAAATGAATAAATGGAATATATTTCGGACATTTACATTCATATTTAAATTTAAAAATTAAAGTTAAAAAATATGATATTTTTGTATCTTTGGTGAGGTGAATGCGCACTGTCCACGTGCAGCCTCGCCGCGACATAAGTTAATAATAAATAACATTTGAATTGATTCTGCACATCATCCACAACGACAACAACAATACCCAAAAGACGAGGCTCATGCCCGGCAGTCAAATTTTGTTGCTTTTAATATGAAATAAATAAAATAAATAAATATCCTAGACAATTCACACAGCGCCATCTAGCCCCAAACTAAGCAAATCTTGTACTATGGGAACTAGATAGCTGATACTAATACATATATACTTTTTTTTGTAAATAAATACATATTATAGAAAACACCCAGTCTCAACATAAATATTTGAAAATTTTACTTAACAAATATTTGTGTCCGGTGGGGATTGAACCCACGACCTTCGGCGTAGAAGCCAGGCATACTATCCGCTACGCCATCGGGACAGTCATATTGAACCATTTAAATAATAAAAAGAAACATTTTGAGAAATAACAGTTGATCAACGTACTTACCAATGTAGTACTGAGTAATCTTATATAGAAAACATTATGGTGCATGTTATAAACGATGGTATTTGTCAATAAAACTAAATTAAACAATATCAAAGTAGTTAAAACCTTTGATATGGACCAATCACCCAAGTAGCCCGGAGCTCAAGATAACCATTTAGCAGTTGCAACAAACCTGCCTATTACCGCTGTAGATGCGCCATTGTTTCGCTAAAATAATAACCTGTTAAAAATGTTGCGCGCCTCTGCCTCGCCTCAAGCAAAATGAGATAAACGTTGAAATTATGAACGCAAAGATGTGTTCCTAATTTATTTTATTGTTTTATGTGTTATTAAATTTTCAATCTTATTCTTGTTTTGTTGCACTTTAATTTGACAAGAATGTCATCCAATTATTAGTTGCATAACGTCGGAGCGGTTGGTCTGTCCTATTGTTGGCTTTTCCAACCGCGATTCTTCTTTTCGTGTGGGACACCGAGTCGTCCAACGACCCAATGAACCCTAGTATCAGAATTGTTCAACCACCTTCTACAAGTAGCAGGCTTCTGACATGGTTGTGTAACGACCGCCGTCTAAGTGATCATAGACAGCAACCGGGACCTACGGCTTAGCGTGCCATCCAAAACACGGAACCATCTTACTTACGGACAATCGGGTGGTTCAGCCCGCAATGTCCTAACCAGACTGGGAACAAATTCACAAACTGATAAATATCAACTTTGTGAGTAACCCACCGAGAATCGAACCCGGAAACTTCTGCGTCAAAGGCAGTCGCACTACCACTGCGCCACATCGGTCGTCCAACCGCGATGATTCACCAACTGGCTTTCGTTTACATACACATACACACGAATCACGCCTATATCCCTGGCGGGGTAGGCAGAGCATTAACGACCGTAAAATTACGGTTGTTATCGCCACGTCTGACAAATGTTTGACGCTTTCGTTTTCACTTAATTCCTTATTTCATCTACTTTATCTATACAGGGTGTTAGGGACAGCATCCCAAATACTGATAGAGTGCAAGCAGACCATGAAACTGAACAACTTTCCCCTAGGAAGATATGTCAGGAAATGACAAAAAAATTTCGACCTCCCATACAAAATCGCGATCATCTGACTGTATTTACTAAGGAAAACATTTTTTTTGTCGTTTCCTGACACATGTTCCTAGGGGAAAGTAGTCCAGTTTCATGGTCTGCTTGCAGCCTATCAGTATTCGGGACGCTGTCCCTAACAGCCCGTATACCAACCATCAACTTGCTTGGTAGAACAAATCCAGTCTTAAAATTGCGACCTTCTGGCTCAAGCAACTGTGAAAATGTATGCTGGCCTACAGCCTGAATAAGTCAATACAAGCTTCCTTCGACAAGTTTCTCAGGAAATTTCATCTGCGAATCAAGTACATGCAACCGACAAAACCGAGCTCTCAAACTACCCCCAAGTTTAAATAACTAAATACATCGCAGCACAAACTCTGGAGCTTTCAAAGGCAGACCGGGATCTAGCCAAAGTCTTGTCCTATATCTAGTCTAAAATCTAGATTCTATACTTGGGAGTCTAGCTACGCCCCCTTGATTTCCTTTGGCGCAGTCGGTAGGATTATAAAGTTTGTATGCATTGCATTCAAGTTAATTATACCAATTTGGTGAGATGTCGAACACACAAACCGTACTTGAATAGATGGAATAAATAGTTCGATTTGATTCAACCTAAAATTACTAAAAGCTCTGAATGTGCTTCCCTCTCGTATAAAAAGTCTACTTAAGCTGGTCAATTGAACTGTTTTTCTAATATTATGTTTCTTGAAAATAAGGATTTATTTTTTAAGGAAATTAAGAAATTACTTTATTGTACATATGTCCGTTGTCAACTTGAGTATGCCAGCCAAATTTGGAATCCTCAATACAGTAGGTATATTTACTATATCGATCGAGTGCAAAATAAATTCCTAAAACTATTAAACTACGATTCAGGCGTAAGGTTTAAGAATTATGAAGAGTCTTGTAGCTTCCATAATTTATTACCTTTGTCATCTAGACGTGAGTTATCAGACCAAACATTTCTGTATAAGATAATAAATAATAATCTTGATTGCTCTGACCTCATAGGTAATATATACCTATTCGTCCCCAATAGAATCAACTTAAGGTATAAGCGCCTGTTTTATAGTGAGTTTAGTGACACTAACTATGTCCGTAACGGCTTCTTGCGCAGAGTCACTGATGTTTACAACAAAAAATACAAGGACCTAGATTTATTTCATTTATCTTTGCTTCAGTACAAAAAACGGATCTCATCAATGTTATATAGTAATATAAAAGGACCTAGATTTATTTAATTAAGTTTGTGATGGAGGTGAGCAGTCAGTCAGTCGCATGGCTTAACGCCTAGTCCGTCGAAGAGATTGCAGTATAGGTATACTAGTAGGTACTAATCAGAACGTTATGACTATTATGTAACATTACCTAATCTTAATCATTTCTGCAGTTGTACCTGCATGTGGTGACGTAACCCGAACCCAAGGCTAGTTGAAATCCGTAGGGCATGCAGGTACAGGTGCACCTGTTGCAGTGTGAAGATTAATCTAATCTTATTGTAAAAATTATAACCTGGCTGATAGCAGCAACTTAACTTGACTGCTCACCTACATCACAACAAGTTGTGTGAATGATGGGTACCTACTACCTATTATCTGTAAGGCTTAGCTGCTTGTACCTGCATCTGGCTGCTTTATACCGATCCCAAGGAAAGTAATTCTCCGTAGGGCATGCAGATATAAGCACCTACCTGCTAGGAAAGACGATAAGCACGTTATTTGTTTATTTTTCTCTGATCGCATATTATAGTCATATGTGAATACCTATAATTGGTTTAATAGTAAGCACATTAAAAATGTATAAGCTTAATTTGTACAAACTGTTGGTGTTCCAAATAAAAATTTATTTAAAAAAAATTTATTTATTTATTTATTTATTTAAGGATACGAGTATACTGCGTAAAAAACCGAATACACATCCACACAGGAGTTTCACATCAGTATTTAATGTGTACCAACATTCAAAAACCTGCTGCTTGTCTGCTTCTTTTGCATTCCAAAGAACAGCTTACGTGGGAAATTCAAACCATAGAGACCAGTATTTACCAGATCTAACCAGAGTCAATACCTACCCAATCAATTCCGAGAACTGCTAAAACAATTAGGCTACATCGCAGACAATGGTATCCCAAGACAAAACTGCTGGCCACACTATCGTCCCTAATAAATTGTTCTCAGAAGTTAGACTGGTAGTAACTGGTTATAACTGTGCATTCGATTCGAAGCGCCGGCTCAACTGCGGGTAGTTGAGAGTTATCGAGCCGAATTGTACAAACCGGCGGCTGGGAGATGGCCATAAATGTATTTGTTATATTTTGGCTTAAAAGCTTAAATTTTTTACGTGATGATTACTTTGATTTTACACGTATCTGACGAGAAATAAGACGGAAAACTTAAGAAATTAAAAATGAGAGGGCGGGCCGTTAAGAACGAGATGGACCGATGACTTACGGAGAGCGACTGGTGGCGACCGAAAGACGAAAGCGGGAGATCGTTCATTGTGGCATACCCTGGGGGAGGCCTATGTCCAGCAGCAGCAGTGAACTGCTATAGGCTGATGTGATGAGAGGGAAGTGGTGTAAGGGCGGCAGGATAGGGCATATTATTAGATGCTGTGAGCGAGCATACTGCTTAATATTACGTTTTGCAGTTGCGTCAAGTTAACGTGGTTGAATATAATGAAGTATTCAGGCCTAGACATAAATGGGAACTTGTTATTGATAGCGACCTAAAAACCTTTTAAAAGCCGAGGTATTTTAAAACTTAGATCCGTGCCGCTTATATTTGAAGTCCTTTTGACAGGACTATGGGCTTTAGGAGGATATAGGCGTAGTAAATGAAGCACGTCTAACAGCTAGAAGCCATCGCAGCTTTGTGCTCAAGGCATCGAAAACTTAGGAAGACTTATCGACGTAGATGTAGAATGGTTTTCAGTGCGATAGATTTGGAGGTTAGGAGATGATATTTGGGAAATCAATTTTTTTCAACTTACAGGGCTATTGTACCTTTTCTATTTATTCCCTGTATTTTAATATTGACTAGTTCAATAAACTTTGAAAATAGGTGTTTTAGTCACCAGATACGGCGGCGACAAGGCGATAAATCGACCGAATGAAATATGACACCGGCACCTAGTAATCTCTCATCTTGACGCCGGCTTCGGAACTCGGTAGGGTAACATGACACGTAGGCGCCTCTGTGATAATATGTTGGATATGAATTAGGATTCTGTGGCGTGAATTTTGGAATACCATGTACTTCTAGGATTTTTATACGGATTAGACGAATCCTGTACCAGACACCCGTTCGTGCCAAATAGGTGGGTAGGTATTATTTATCTACCAAAATAAATGTAACAAAATCAGATGCCAATATACCAGTTTTTGCGTTGCGTTTCTCCTGAGTCAACGTTTTTTTTGTGTATGGAAAAATCGAAATTACCTTGTATTTTAAATAAAGATTATCGTATCGCATCGTAACGTAACAGACGCATGCGTCACGCAGACGCAGACGTCGCGTGTTTGCTACGAATGCGTAGCAACGCAACACTAGTGAGGCAACCACATAGGTAAAAAGGTTTTTCAAACGCATTGTATGATTTTTTCAAAGAAGTTTACGAAATCTCATTCAGAAACCACGGCGTGGTGTAAGATAGGTATCCGCATCAAGTATGCGATTCTCCAATTTTTCTTAATTACGAGGTATATTTTGTACTAACCTATCTGCGGTAGTGTTAATAAAATATGCTTTCGTTGCACAAAACACTTTTTGTGGGTAACCCATAAAATAAAGACTCGGGAAATTATGAATTTACATAAATCATTTCTCTCCAACGCTTAGCAAGTATTTTAGTAAGAAAGGATGGCGAGAAGATTAAAGTTTCTATATTATAGTTATACACAATGTTTCATATCATAACATCTGTGTCTTGACGAGGGTTTACGGGTCCACTAGGTCAGCTGGTCTGGTAAGTACATCTTTAGAATCGATATTATTCGTAAGTAGTTGCTTGTGATGCCGGCTTAGAATAGCATCATCCGAATCAATCTGTGGGTTTTGTATAAAGCGACTAAGGGATAATTATCCAGGAAAGGGGCAGCAGCGTTCCCTGTAAATTAAACAACTTGCATTGCATCGTCGATGCGCCTGCCAAGCGGGGTGAGTAGGGCAATACCCTCTAATATGGGGAAACCTATGTCCAGCAGTGGGCTGTTGCGGCTGCAAAGGCTAAAGTTGGGGTTGCTGTCCTCTGCACAAAACATCTTTTTTGAGTATTTCATAAACCTCATAAGAGCATAAACTTAAGCAGAAATCAAAGCTGTGGTCAAAAATGAGTAAATACGGGGTACCGGACAATTTGGTAGGCCTCTTGAGATATTGGTATGAAAACCAAACAAATTTTGTAAGATGGGGTGACGCACACTCTAGTGATTATATGCTAGAATGTGGCGTGCGCCAAGGAGGAATTACCTCTCCAGATCTATTCAACATCTTTATCAATGACCTGATCGAGGAGCTGAGAAGCGCCAACATCGGATGTTTTATTGGAGATACATGTTTTAATAACTTAAGTTATGCAGATGATATGGTGCTTCTCTGCCCCTCGATCAGTGGACTTCGGAAGCTAGTTTCTATCTGCGAAAGATTTGCTCAGAGTAATGGGATGAAGTATAATGTCAAGAAGTGTGAGATGCTAGTTTTCCGTGCAGGTAAAGGTCCGGAGATAATTCCACCTGTATTTATGTATGGCTCGTCGATTCAAGTTGTAGATCGTTTCACATATCTTGGTCATGTTTTGACAGAGCACCTGACTGATGACGCTGATGTCGAGCGGGAGAGACGGGCTCTGGCGACGCGTTGCAATATGCTGGCAAGAAGGTTTGCGAAATGCTCTAGGGATGTAAAAAATGTGCTCTTTAAGGCTTTCTGTCAAAATTTCTATACATGCCAACTTTGGATTAATTACACCAGAAGAGCATATAGCATCCTTAGAGTACAATACAATGATGCCTTTCGAATTCTTCATCGACTTTCCAAATATTGCAGCGCAAAACGTATGTTTGCCGATGCTGGGGTCCCGGATTTTTACGCGATATTGCGCCACTGAACTGCCTCTTTTTGGAAGCGAATTCGTGCATCTAAGAATGAGCTAATACAGGCCATTGCTAAGGATACCTATGGGAATAGGTTCTTTTTGCACTGGTTAAATGTTCACAGGGCTAGTAATAAGAAGTGAGTGTAGTGGGTATATTTTATTTTATGTATTTTAGTATGGGTTCATGAGATTGTACTGCTAGGTACTATTTTGTATTGCCTGAAATAAAGATCTTATTATTATTATTATCTGTCCCGATGGCGTAGCGGATAGTATGCCTGCCTTCTACGCCAAGGGTCGTGGGTTCGATCCCCACCGGACACAAATATTTGTTATGTCAATTTACAAATATTTGTGTTGAGTCTGGGTGTTTTTCTATGTATATTTATTTACAAAAGAAAAAGTATATATGTATTAGTATCAGCTATCTAGTTCCCATAGTACAAGCTTTGCTTAGTTTGGGGCTAGATGGTGCTGTGTGAATTGTCTAGGATATTTATTTATTTATTTATTATTATTATTAAAGCAGTCTGAACCACCCGATAATCCGTAAGAAAAACTGATTCCGTGTTTCCGATAGCACGTTAAACCGTAGTTCCTGCTGTCTATGATTACTTACACGGCAGTCGTTACACAACCATTCAGACGCCTGCTACTTGTAGAAGGCAGTTGAAAAATTCTACTAGACTTTAGGGTTCATTATAGGTCGTTGGACGATTCGGTATCCCACACGAAAAGAGAGAAAGCACTATAATTTGAAAATCGTAGTGTAGGTAGATAGATTTCTTATGGCTATCCCCAGGTGCTGTTCATAGTACAACGCTTTTTCATAAATAGCATCTGTGTTTTGATAAGGGTCTTCTAGTTCCGCGTGGTGACGGATGGCGACGCTCTCTTTCCGTGTACTGCTACCCTAGCAGTTTTGTGGACTACATTACCTGATAATCAAAGTCTTTGCAGAGTATACAAAAAGATGATCATTCGGTACTTCTTGGACTACTTAAAGAATAAAAATCTTTGCAGAGTATACAAAAAGATGATCATTTTAGGCACTATCTACACATGAGACTTGGACGTGACGCCGGGAACATCGGCGATGAGACGCGCGTTTTACGGTTGTAGACTCTTCAGACTCTGTCGGTCGACTATTCTGTTCCATACTGGGGGTGCAAGCAGGGTGCTCATAGTTCATGCAGATTATGGAACTGAAAAGTTTTACGTAGGAATATATTATGTCAGGAAACGACAAAAAAACACCTGTTACAAAATCATGATCAGCTCACTTCATTCATCTCACTTCTTTTATGAGACGTATTTCTTTTTTATTACGTTCCCTGAAATTATAATATTATTCTGGGAAGTTGTTTAGGTCTGAATGCACCCTATCAGTATTCGGAGGGCTGTTCCTTACTACACCCCGTATATTTTATTTGGAAGCGGTTTCGAGCGGCTTTTGTCTTACGACTAAGTCGCATGCGTAGAGATAGTGCTTAGGAAATATTATAGTGTGTAGGTATTTACTATCTTACTCTCAAAACGGCCTCAAATATAGAAGTACAACGAATATAGGTAAATTATACATAGGTATCTAAATCTAACATACCGTTAGCAAATATGTCTTGTTCAATTCCGTGGGCCCCTTGGTATGGTCTCACATCATTTGTCATTTTAGGGTCTGGACCTCAGTGGGTCCCTTGTCATCCGTTGTCCGTGGGCAAAACAAATCGTCCGAAGAACCATTTATCAAAATACAATTATAAGTGCGTACGAATGTATAAGAGTATGTTGGGTGTGACGACATTTTCTTTTATGTAATAACATTTTTGTCTTCCAAAATAAAACCTGTCTACGGAAAATATGGCTTTTTGCGTTTTCCTCACATTTTGTCCAAAAATTGTGCGACATTTTTTCGTTCCAAAAATAATGATGGGTGGACTTTTACAGATCAGTTTAGCAGTTTAGCCAAACGCGAAATAATCGCGGGCAAACATACATACACGTAGGTCCAACTGGGAACCTCATTTTTTAAGTCGGCTACAAATCCTATCTGTCATTTACGGGCTGGCTGTCAAAATTCGCAACATTGTGCGGCAAACGTAAAGACCACCTATGTATTAAACCTTACGTAAGAGCAATTTTGTAACATTGGGGCTGATTAATAACATCAATAAAGTTATGGTAAGTATTGAAATTACGAGTCATTTGTAAAAATCATAATTTGCACGTTATGCAAAAATTACGTCTTATGCTCTACAAAAATCAGTGACATGGGTACATCGTGCTCAATACATAAATGTCATTGAAATTAACCCTATTTGGACAGGTCCTAAAGGTCAGTGACCCGATCACCTGTTCATACTGATGAAAGCAGTTTGAACGACACAGATGACGTCGACAGCCGCGTAGTATTTGCACTATTTAGGATTGCTTGATAGGTTTTTCTTTGTTTTAGGGACTATCAAAATGTTGTATGTTCTGTATAACACGAAAGAAAGTAAGGATCCCGAATTGGCACAACATAATAAAATTGTTTGTCTCTCTATCAAAATATATGGATATGATCGAGATGTCAACGAAAGTATTGCCCTTTAGGGATCCCTTCTTTAAAAAGTGGTATAGTTATAGGTAACAACATCATTTCAGCCATAAGACGTCCACTGCAGTCGTCCACGTCCTCCCCTTAAGAAATGTTGCTTGACTATTGCTTAAAAGCAATCGGCACAAGCTGAATAACAGGTTATAATGGACAATAACCTCGCAGATTAAAAGCGTTTAAGTTTTAAGGTTCCGTGCACACCCTCGCACGCGTTGCAGAGCGGTAAGGGCACGCGCACACTCGCCCGACCGTGCCGCCGGTCAAACTCCACAACTATGGGCATGGGTTCTTACTCGTTGCTACAATACTAAGAAAATGAAGATTATTGCTCCAGGTGTTCAAATGAAGCTTAATAAATCTTTTCCTTTCACTAAACTAAATGTCAAGATATTATTTTTTATCATTCTCCTTGCCTCATCCCGTACATCAGTCGGGATCGAGTACTTAACCTAGGGGATTTGACGTGGAACCAAGTTTTTACACAGAGCGACTGCCATCTGACATTTGTAACCCGAAAGTTAACCTGGCCCGAATCCTAGGTTAGGTTAAGTCACATTCAAATATCATCTGAATTCAAACTTTATTTGAATGATGGTTTCATCACGATGTTTTTCCTAAAAACACATTGGTATACGGCGGGGATTGAACTCGAGACTCACGATTGTAAAACCTGCGTCCTAACCACTTGGCCACCGATGCTCCAATGTTAATCAAATGTCAAGAAAAATGAAACATAACTGAGTGCTAAAAATAAACTACTGATTACTGATCTTCACAGGTTCTTAATCAAAGTTGCGGTCTTTAGATAGCCCATGACCATCAGTGAAGGTGTTTTTAGTTGATGATAAAATAAAATAATAATCAAATACAGATTCGTGGCGCTAAAATTGAAATCGAATGCTTTAAGGTGTATTTTACGAACTGGGAACAACCCTTGGATCCGAGATAAGCCGGCCAGCACGCATGACTGACCGCTTCGCTATGCTAATATGCCTCATATCTAGCTTTCCATCTCCCCTCTCAATAAAATTCTGTCGCCTATGATTCATTGCAGGCCAGTTTGAATTACCCCAACAAAGGATTCGATATTGAATTTGTGAATTTCTGTAGAAGAAAATGTACAAAGCAATGTTTTCACACGAGAGGGGTACAAACACACGAATTTCTTACACTGCTGACTCTACCTATCAGCAGTAGGTATACTGCGCTAGCGCTGCGTCAACAGTGATTGTGCGTTGGACCTGCGTCAACAGCGACTCTAGTAAGTATGGGAAATGACGTTACTATACTTTATTTAAGCTAGATAAGATCCGTACTAAAAGAGAAGTAAACTAAGGAAAATAGACTATAAGCTTTTGCCCGAAACTGACAGACGTCACACTGAAGCTAAATTTTACGAAGTATTGTATGGATCTGACAGACGTGTTCGTTACGCGACCGATCTCGTTATTTTAACGCTGCGTGGTTTTTAATTGTGTGAGAACAGCCTTAGAAAAAAGTGTTGTGCTTTTTGTGTTTTTGTTTGTATACCCGATTTCTTTCTCTGATATAAAAATTAATTCAGAATGATTTCAGTAGCAGCATACCTGACTTTTCCAACAAAGTCCGCTATAATAAATGCTGATTACGACATTCTTAGTAAACATTCGATTTGATAAAACAAACTGAATACAATTTGTCTGTTCAAACTTTATTCTTGTAATTGTCTGTTATTGAATTAATGTCACCAACTTCCGGTTCAATAATTCTTGTTAAACAAAGAATTTGCTTTATGCTTCCGGATGTCGCTAATTTTTGTTTACATGTCTCAATTGTCTTCCTCCTTTTCTCAAATAACTAAAAACATAAAGGAAATTCATTTTATTTCATTCAACATCTGAAATTGTAATAGTTATTTTATAATTCAGAAAAACTTCTTTAGAAATAAGCAGTAGGTACAGTTTAGGAAATATAATTATAGCATATTCGCCTTGACGTTTCACAGTCAAATCGGCTCTATTTATTTATATAATAATTTGTTGAACACAAGAAAATTCATAATAATACAAAACATAAGACCTATATTTCCTAAACTAAGAATACATGTTGCACCATTTTTCCTTATGATCTGTGTTTATCTATTTTCTTGTGTAAATAAAATATAAACTTTTAAAAAAACTTTTTTTATTTGAATTTTTCTATCAATATAAAACGAGTGTAGATAAAATAACTTTTACCACAAATCGTCGTTAATATTATTCGCTTTTACTACGCATTTAGTTTCGTGTGAATAAAATGACTGGTTCTTTTATAAAGGGCTTCCCAAACCTTTTATTAGCGAATAAAAAGGTAGACAAGTGTTCACCCTAATATTGTAACAATGTACGAATAAATTTGAATAAACATAATTGCCACGTAATTCTTTTTGACTTTTATAAGCCGATGAATGTGTATTCAAAGTAGGTGACAAAATCGCTATGGGAGGTATCATTTATTTGAATTTTGATTCGTAATTGTACAATTAAGAAAAAATCATTTATGCGTCAAACGAAGCTTATATTCAATGTTTGTTAAGTAGGGTGCTTAAAATGGTGCAGCTTTTTTCTCTATCGCTGGTGTGTGTGGTTAAAGAAGTATAAACAAGTAGTTACAAATGTATTTTAAATGGGAAGAGCTACCCTGTTACGGTAAGAATCTGTCTTTGTGAAATTATTTACGTGACTCAAACACTGCTAGACAAAGCCCTGTATGATATTTTCTCTGACTTTAAGGCCTGACTAACTTGAAATAACGTTATCACTTTCAGTCGAAAAGGGATCCCATGAACCCTGACTAGATTCAGAGTTTAGTTTTTTTTGGGTCAAAACCGGTTTTATCCGGCTAAGCGACCCGGTCGCGAGCGCCCGCGGCGCGGCGCTGTTTACACGGAACGCCACTCACAGCTGGGATATCCAACACGACATTGCAGAACAATTAAATGTGACAAAGAATGGCTTGTGTTGGAAAAATGGAGATTAGCCTTGTTTGTATAATCCTAGGGCGTAGGCCCGCCTAGAAATAGGCCTAGAACCTTCGAGAACATCGAATGTCCTACATGCTGCCATCTTTAGTTTGCTGATTTTGTATCTACTGTTAATCATATTTGTTTCTTTCGGGTTGTAAAGGCAGACTATGGGATGTACATATGTGTGCTTTGCAAGTAACGTTTTCGGTAGGTCATCGTCCCTTACAGGTAAAATCAGAGCATGAAACAGTTTTTTTTTTATGGAAGCTGGTAAACGAGCTTTTTTTTTCGACCTTTTAAACCAATCACTTGACTGACTTCTAGAAAAATTCGGGTTTATTTTTCAGCATAGGCTCCAAGATAAAAGTTGTTCAGTTTCATGGTCTGAAAATGCCTGCGGAACCAATATGTGAAAAAAAAAATGTTGAAGAAATTGAGATTAAGTATACACTTGACATCCCGACATTATGAAAATGTAAATGTTTTCAAACTTACAAGGCTCCCATTCTGATACACCGTGACGTCATGTTTCATCGTAAACTTTACATACATACATACACATACATATATCACGCCTTTATCCCTTGCGGGGTAGGCAGAGCGTTAACAGCCGTAAGAATACGGCCGCTATCGCCACGTCTGACATTTTTTGAGAATTGTTTTCCAAGGATGTTTGAGAAAACATGTGTATCACTATAGTGACAGGATGTCAGCCTGTCGCCTAGAAATTGTAATACACCAATACTCTCGAGTCCCTTAGTCGCCTCTTACGACACCCACGGGAAGGATGTGGGGTGATGCTATTCTAAGCCGGCATCACACGGCATAGCCGGCATCACACGGCATAAACAAACATCGTAAACTTTGGGGAACATAAACACAGTGTAACAGTCAGTGGTAAACTGACTAAGGTGGTTTTCATACATCACACACGATTTCGCGGCATTTTGCCGGTCCAGTGTTCCTAATGAAACGAAAGGAACTTTTATGAAACCGCATGCGGAAAGACTTACTTATCTGGATATTAGGTGATAAAGTCCACATGTGGACCAGCGCCTGACCTATTGAAGAGTATCGCATGTAGCCATAGCGACTGGATGACGACCGATGTGGCGCAGTGGTAGTGCGACTGCCTTTGACGCAGAAGGTTCCGGGTTCGATTCTCGGTGGGTTACTCACAAAGTTTATATTTATCACTTTGTGTATTTGTTCCCAGTCTGGTTAGGTCATTGCGGGCTGAACCACTCGATTGCCCGTAAGAAAGATTTTTCCGTGTTTTGGATGGCACGTTAAGCCGTAGGTCCCGGTTGCTGTCTATGATTGCTGTCTATGAGGCGGCGGTCGTTACACAACCATGTCAGAAGCCTGCTACTTGTAGAAGGCGGTTGAAAAATTCTGACACCAGGGTTCACTGGGTCGTTGGACGACTCGGTGTACTACACGAAAAGAAGAAGCGACTGGATGGCGAAAGTGGGAGATTGTCCATTTTGGTGTACGCTGGGGGAAGCTTATGTCCTGCAGTCGACAGCCTGAGGTTAACGTTATGGTGTAGTGATGCATACCACGCTTAGCAAGCACATTGACGAGCGCAGTGCAAGATTTTGCATTCAAAGAGGACGTTGCTGCCCGTTTTCTAGATTTATTTACTTGCTATATCGCGGGTAGAATAGGGGTGACGCTATTGTAAGCAAGCATGCCTTGTTGACTATCCTCTATCATGCTTCAGCGAAAAAATAACGCTGCGCTAACGTATGCGCCTGTCAGATCCATACTAGAAACGCCAATCCCCATACATACATACATATATCACGCCCTTATCCCTTGCGGGATAGGCAGAGCGTTACCAGCCGTAAGAATACGGTCGCTATCTCCACGTCTGACATTTTTGAGGATTGTTTTCCAGGGTATTTCGAGAGTATTGGTGTATTAAAATTTTTAGACGACAAGCTGACAACCTGTCACTATAGTGATACACATGTTTCCTGAAACAACCTTAGAAAACAATTCTCAAAAATGTCAGACGTGGCGATAGCAACCGTATTCTTACGGTCGTTAACGCTCTGCCTACCCCGCAAGGGATAAAGGCGTGATATATGTATGTATGTATGTTTTCCAGGGTTGTTTCAGAAAACATGTGTATCACTATAGTGACAGATTGTCAGCCTGTCGCCTAAAAATTGAAATACACCAATTACTCTCGAGTCCCTTAGTCGCCTCTTATGACACCCGTGGGAAGGATGACATGGGGTGATGCTATTCTAAGCCGGCATCACACGGCCAATCCCCATACTTGTGGGAAAGGCCTTAAATATCGTAATATGGTGCGGCATGTATGTCGACTTATTTAGCAGTTACTGGAAAACCGACTAACTTCTGTAATAGGTGCGAGTGTTGTGCAAATGCATTTACAATGTTTTCTACTCGAATGTACGCAGAGCGGCCATTTTATTTTACTTTTTATGTTTTTTCCGCCAAATTGACTTATGGTGGTTTTAACGATCATACCTACCTGAGCCACATTGAGGGAAAAATATTAAGATGGAGCCTTGCTAAATAGTACCAAAAAGTACATGGATTCAAAACAAAAAGTACATAAAACACAAAAATACTTTATTCTTTTTCACATTTTACCGAGTTCTAGAGAAATATTTTCTTACAAACATAAAATACGATTCCAGATCTAGAAACCATTTTAGTCAGGTACCTACCTTATTAAAAAAAAAATAAGAATCAAAACAAAACAAAACGAACACACACAAACAATGACTTCAATGCTTAGATACATAATAAGCGCATTAAAAACCTCAGTGCCTCTAGATTTTATGGCTTCACTTTGTTTGTGACGCAGAACTCCTTCTACCTTGATTCTTTGCTCTGCTTCGAGTGACGATGTAACATTTTTAGCGAGTAAATTTTTATGATGATGTGATTTATTTTATGCCGGAATTCATTTATGTCTGTCTGCCAGTCGTTGGCCAGATTATAATTGATTTCCTTTATTTAATTTTGATTTATAGAAAATGTGACGTCATTTTAATTTTTTTTTGTAAGGGAGCAACCTTAGGTTATCATCACAACAGCCTATAGGAAATCCACTTCTACTACTACTATTATTATTATTACTAATAGTGCTACTACTACTACAACAGACACAACAGTTCACTGCTGGGCTCGAAGTACATACATAAATATATCACGCCTTTATCCCTTGCGGGGTAGGCAGAGCGTTAACAGCCATAAGAATATGGTCGCTATCGCCACGTCTAACATTTTTTAGTAAAACATGTGTATCACTATAGTGACAGGTTGTCAGCCTGTCGCCTTAAAATTGTAATACACCAATACTCTCGAGTCCCTTAGTCGCCTCTTACGACACCCGCGGGAAGGATATGGGGTGATGCTATTCTAAGCCGGCATCACACGGCAACAAGGGCTCAAGGTGTCCTTAATAAACATAGTTTCAGTTGTGTGTCGATAGGCTGTTGGATGATTTCGGTCGTTTCGTATTCTGCTACTCGCTAAAGCATAGAAAAACATAGTGACAATATAATTTATTGAGATTTACTGCACTCAAAAAGCTATTATTCTCAAAAATGAAAACCCCCGCGCGGCCCGGGTTCGATTCCCGGTCGACGCTTGTAAATTTTTTGATTTCTCATTTTCATTTTTGACAATAGAATTACAGTTCATTGTCGCTGGCACTACAATAGCAAAAACTTAGAGAATCGGAGCACAAAGTCTAAAAAAATTGTTGCAAATATTTGAAGGCATGAACCCAAACCATGAAACTCAACAACTTTCTCTAAGTAACATAGGTCGAAATATGAAAAAAAATTGGACCTCCATACAAAATTACCAACTGACACAGTCATTTAAATGGGATGTCTAAAATGCAGTACATTATTTTTACACTTTTCTCGTATATGTTTATATATCTAGGTTTTACACATACGTAGGGCAAGGCACGATCTTTATCATTTTCGCTATCCGGTCATTATTATCTGCTACAGCTATTTAAGGTTAGTCATGCCTACAAAGTAATGCTCATTGAAAAAACTACGGATTCCAGCAAAAGTAGTCACACACATGCATTATTAAGTTCCCAACCAACACTAAGCTTCATTTGAAGAATCAACCCACCTAAATAACTATTATTTATTATGTGTCTAAACACACCATAAAAAACTTTTTTAGAAAACGGGAACCGGCTTTAAAGAGCGTTTAAAAGTGAAAACCTTAATTTTTTGTCGGTTAATACACCTAAAACCTTCCTAAGTCTGACAAGTATGTGGGGTACACACATTTTCTATTTATTTCTGATACCTTCAGGCGTATATTTTGCAGATTCAGAATTCCACTATGTGGGGTACTTACAGTTAGGTAAGTAGTTATTATTTTCCGATACCCACAGATTTGTATTTCTAGGATTGACGTATTTGACCATATGGGTAGACGCAATATTTAATGGTGATGAAGGTATATGTAAATATCTGTATTTATGCGATTTAAGTATAAATAGAGGTACAATTTCCTAAATAAATCAGTCTGCAGCTTGACTCAACAGCAAAACCAACTCTTTCATTTTTTGACCCAGCTCGAAACGCCACCTAAAAATACTTTTTAAACCGCATCAAAATCAATTCAGCCAAACGCGCACAAACGTACATACATACCTACAGGTCAAACAAAGAACCCATTTTTTATGTCGGTCAAAAATACCCTCCTACCATCAAAAGATGTTATCTAAGGCCAGTAACACATCAACGTCGACCGGTTGTCAACGTTCTAATCTAAGGCTAAGTCTTCATTAGTGCGACCAGTGTATTTAGCTGTCCGTTAACTGATGAACTGTCCGTTGACCGTCAGATAAACTTCGGGTTATGATAAATAGTAGCTGGGTGTAACTGACCCGTCATATTAATTTTTAAACACGAAAAGTGTCTTGGTACCCATTGAAGGGATCATCACGTAATGGTTCTTTATAAGAACTGTACAAAAAACTAGTGTAAGTTGAACCCTTAAATTTGAAGTGTGTGATAGTATTGAGAAGTATTTGGTTTTGTTTTTTGGACTACTACTTTAATATTTTAAACATTGAATTTGAGGCTACTTACTAGCGCCTTAAATCAAGTCGATAGCAGAGTCTATTTCAATTAATCCCTATGAAACAAAATTATATTACTAATTTTTTAACACATTTTTTTAAACACAATATTTTTTTATGTATGTTATGTAATCACAAATTTCGGAATTACCGGACCAATTTCAAGACAGTTACAACCTTCCTGAGTTACAACATGGTTTCTTATTTACTTTGTATCATGGGGGAATGATTTGAAACCGAGAAACCGCTAGGCTGGCATCTAGTCATTCATCAATTGCCACAACATTCCTGTACTGGACAAGAGTCTTTCCCGATCGGCGACCGAGCGCAGTGCAAGATGTTTTATTCACAGGGAATGCTAGTTTCCCCTTTCATACACTAGTTACCTTACCTTAATAGCCGCAAGGGTCCACTGCTGGACATGGAATTCTACCTGCACTAGTCATCATCATCACTCTCCTTGCTTTATCCCGTTTCTCTGTCGGAGTCAGCTACCTAACCTAGGGGATTTGACGTAGAACCAAGTTTGTACACAGAGCGACTGCCATCTGACCTCTGCAATCTAAGCTAACCTGACCCGAATCCTAGACTAAGTCAATTCAAATATCATCTAAATTCAAATTTTATTTGTTTTCTACACTAGTATCTATTTCAAATGTAAAAGAATGCATTGGTCGAATACTTTGATGATCAAAAATTTGTAGAAAGTAGAAATTATTGAAAATTAATGAGACATTGAATAATATCTGATAATTTTAAGGCCATTACTCACATTTACTCAACTCCTAACCATTTGAAACCTCACTCACATTACTTGTCATGTGACATTATTTTTAGGAGTCGAAAGTTAAAATTAAATTATTACGCGCGTATGACGACATACCGCCATTAATCGTCCGACAAGTCGTGTCCGCGATCGTATCGTGTGAATAGGCCCTAAAACAGGGGTACTCAAACTTTTATCTTCGGCTAACCAATTAGCTGTGAAAATATAGAAAAGTTTTTATGGGAACTAAACTTACCACGCATTTCAAGTGCACCGTGCACCTTCAAATAAAAAAAACTGAAATTTAATTGCTCACAATGAATCTTTAGAAAAATGCAAGATCTACAAGCCGTTCAATAGACGTAAACATTATACATACATATATCACACCTTTGTCCCTTGCGGGGTAAGCAGAGCGTTAACGGCCGTAAGAATACGGTCGCTATTGCCACGTCTGACATTTTCGAGGATTGTTTTTCAGGGTTGTTTCAGAATACATGTGTATCACTATAGTGACAGGTTGTCAGCCTGTCGCCTAAAATTTGTAATACACCTGAAACCCTTAAGTCCCTCAGTCGGCTTTTACGACACCCGCGGGTAGGAAATGGGGTGATGCTATTCTAAGCCGGCATCACAAGGCGTAAACATTATCAAATACAATATTTTTGAATTTAAATGCGAATATTGTCCTATTTGAATACAAATTTTATTTAATATAATTTTATTTCATATCTTACAAGTATACATTATATAGCTTTGGGAACCGTTGCTCACAAGAATTTATGTTCAGTCTGACCGATAAACCGTTTATGCTAATTCCTGTATATTTTATGTATTACGCATCGGAAATTTATTGGGAGTTCTAAAATTTTTGCTATAAAATACTTGCGGGCTTTCTAGTAAATAAAGAGATTGCTTCTTTGAACAATTTTCTTTGCAAGAGTTGCAGGAAAATCTTTCCAAGTTCGGTATTGACAAATAGTGGATTGATTTGATACTTTTAAGGAGGATCGCACATTTAACGCACAACAGAGCACTAAAATAACGCATCTGTAACGCAGCGGTCTGTCAGATCCATACGATCTATACTAGAAACATCAATCCTCATACTAAAACCGTTAAACCGCTGCCAACGGATGCGTTACGGCTGCGTTACTTTGACGGATGCGTCAACTTTGGTTGAGCGGTTTTAGTATGGGGATGAGGTTTCTGGTATGGATTAGACAGACCCCTGCGTTATGGATGCGTTATTTTAGTGGAGCATTGTACGTTAAGTGTGCGATCTGCCTTACGCTCTTTGGAAGGCCTTGTCGCTTGAGGCCTATAAAGAATAGTAGCTTCAAATAAAAAACTGAGACGATTATATTTTAAATAGTTTATTTAAATCACAGATCACAGGCAGCTACTTCGTCGTCCCACATAGGGATGTATAAACACTTTATATCACTACAATACAACTATTTACCATCCGTGGTTGGCACCATAAGCCAGAGCTCCAAGACCAAGTCCGTGCGCGCCGTAGCCGTAGCCAGAAAGACCGCTGTAGCCGGAAAGACCATGGGAACCGTAGCCGGAAAGACCGTGGACACCATAGGCGCTGTAAGCCAGAGGAGAAGCGTGGGCGCCGTAGCCAGAAAGACCGTGGGAACCGTAGCCGTAGCCAGCGAGACCGTAGCCGCTGTGAGCTACGACTGGAGCGGCGTAGGCCAGAGGAGCGGCGTGAGCTACGACGGGTGCGGCGTGAACTACAGGAGCGGCGTGAACTACAGGAGCGTGAACGAAGGCAGGGTCTTTGCGCACGACCGCGTTGAATCCAGAGTGGGGTCCAGCGGCGTAGTCGACAGTCCTTTTTGTGCCGTCAGAGTCCAGCAGGGAGTACTGGCCGACGACGTGGTCGCCGTGGCGGGTCTCGTGCTGGCTCTTCACGTCGCCGGTGTGGGGGTCCGACACGCCGTACGAGAAGCTGTACGCGGAACCGTGCCCGCTTGCGCTTGCGCACGCCACCAGCATTGCCATAACGACGAACTGGAAATAATGGTAACTTTTTAATATTGAAATGAAAGTTGAGTAAGGGCTCGCATAGACGAGCGAGAGATCGCTACAACTATCGGCTGTCGTTGTCGTCTCTTAGCAAATAAAAGAAAGTAAGTAGTCACAAAATGTCTGCTGGTGCAGGGATTTGTGGAATATTGTTTAGAGTCCTAGAATCGTAGCCTCAAAACAAAATTAAGCTTTACTGTAATGACTGTAATAATTATGAACATTGAAAGTAGTCACAATGTATGTACTTATAGTTTAGAACTTGTGATTATGAAATAAATAATTAAACCATTGAAAGTAGTCTAACTTAAACATTTTCTCTTTCACTGATTAACAACAAATACACATATCACGCCCACGCCTTCATCTCTTGCAGGGTAGGCTGTCGCCACGTCTGACAAATGTTGAGGGCCGTTTCAGATAAATAGACAGATAAATAGTGTAAATGAATTGTAAGTTAGCAAAAACGCTAATTTGTATATCGGCAAAATCATTCATTATCGTTTTTATCAATTTCAAAATGAAATTAATACTTAACAATATTTTGACTCACCTTAGCTGCCATTTTGATACGTTTGTTTTCTTTCAACAGTGAACTGTGAATGATTATTACGAAATTGGTTTGTCTTTTATATGAGTCCTGAACTCAATACTACAATATCACAACTACAATATTGATTAAAGGAAGTAATGTACGTGTAGGTCAAGAGAGAGGGTTTTTTGGCTGTACGGTCCAATACAAATATAAAACAACCTTTGAGTACGAAATTGAACTTTATTTCAATGCCAAGCAGTGGTCTAAAGATATGTCCAGATGTACATGACTGTAAATTTTCAAGTATGCGACACGGAACCTGAGTAGACACTAGGAAATCAATACTTGGGTACGTAGGTATTATCAGAGCTTAAAAGATAACTAAGTACCAATGGAAAAAAGTTGAAGAGATATATGATAATAATGAAATAGTGGCTTTAGAATTGGTAATTATTTTCGGAACTAAATACTTCGTACAATAATGTTCATTAGTACATAAAAACTGACTACTTGAATCACATGTTAATTTGAAAAAGCTTTTTTATTAAGCTTAACTCAAAACTCAAAATCCGGCTTCGTTTTGTTTATGGGTTAACAGGCAATACCAAAAAATATTTTGTTTCCTTTCCGATAATAGCTAAAAATGGTCACCGTTATTGATACTAAATAAAATAATTAATTAAAAACCTTGCATTCAGAATTTAAACCTATCATAATGCTGTTATTATTGAGCTGAACGAGGTGTCATTGCTCGCATAATAATAAAGGTCTCAACAGACCTAGCGTAAGATACCGCTTGAGCCTTCTGCACGTTCACAGGAATACCTATGTGCAGCTCGAAGTGGCCATGTGATGCCGGTTTAGAATAGCATGTCCTCATTTCCTTCTCGCGGGTTTCATAGGTGGCGACTAACGGGCTCGAGGGCTTCATAAGAACTTAAGTTTTAGGCGATACTAAAAGCCGACATGGAAAATAAAATGGCATAAAATGAGGATTTGACTGCTGATAGAGATGAATATAAGAAGAAAACGGAGAAGAGATGAAGAAACAAGGAATAAGGGCAGGCAGTTGATGATGACTGACAACTTGTCAGAAGATCGGATACAGCTCGTTTAATTATTAAGAAACGTTTATTATGACGTAGCAATTATGACGTATTTTAAGGCCGCTGACATTCGTAACGATTCGCGTTTACGCTGCGGCACGCATACCATCTGTCTGCTAATACCCTTACGTGCCGGACAGTGAACGACCTTGCAATGTCAAATTATGCAATTCACTTTTGCTACTTGATTAGCAACATTCAGTTCGTCACCAGACTTTGTGCGTAAATATAGTCAGGTACCAATTGTGTTGGCCTTTATTACGATTTTTATAACTATTTTATACGAAAGTTTGGACGTGGTACTCTTTACGTTCCACGTTTAACTGAGTTATTATCTAAAGTTTGTAATGTGAGTAAGGTTTTGACGTTATAACGTCTTATATTTCAATCGAGCCGTGTCCACGCATCAAACAAATATTACTCATGCGTTACCTCGTTCTGAGGCGTTACCGAGCGACAAAGAGCCACAATCGGGCTTTCGTAAAGTGACGTGGTCACGTTCAACCTATCGTTAGTAAGCCGACTTTTTATATGTTTTTTTTTATATTTTGACACTGATGCCAAAGATGGCCGCATGCTATCTTCTTAATTGGTGTAATGGAAGTTTGATTTACAGAAACTAACTTCAACTACATTTCGCATTTCATTTATTCAAAATTGCGAGAAAAATAAAATATAAACAACAATTTCAAACGATTTCCAAGAAGTAGTCAGACAAAACCTAATTCGTACGAACTCTAAACGATTTACTACCTTTTAACTTTAGATTTATTGATCAATGAAACATGCTTTTAACATAGCAAGCCAGTGACTAACCTGTGAATCTTAAAAACCCTCAGTTCGATTTATATTGTGGACTCTTTGATATACTGCGGTCAAAAGATTTTAAAGAAGTACGATAGTAAAATTAAATTGATATTTTTTATGCTGTGCCTAAAAAACCAGGTCAAAACAGATCTATTTTATACCAACCAAAATGCAACCTAAGCAAGCAAAACCTAAGATGTGTTCTTTACCAGTTTAACAGAATTGAAGAGCTACTTTATTTAAAACATAAAAAAAGCAGTAACTTAACTTACAACATTCCTGGTAAAGCAAATGAGTATGAGACTACAGTTTACCGGACAACCATTCAAGTTAATAATTCTTTCATAACAACTAGAGTGTAGTTTTGAAGTTAGTTTCTGTTACTATTCCGTATACTATATTTAAAATACCTTAATTCTCTTTTCCCCTTCAACAATCTTTGCTTTGACTAGACAAATCTGCTAGTTTAGTCACAATATGTCAGACGATTGACATCCAAGATTATAAGTTGTCAAAATATTTTTTGACGTTACGGTAACATGTCCGGTAAAAGATCTTTTATCTCTGTACCTATTGATAAGACTTGTCTCACACTTTGATTTTATAAAGCTTAATTTATCCAGACTGGTACGACTTCATTTATTTCCTATTTCAAAAGACCTACTCTATGGGAATGAATATAGCGTAATCTAAAACTTTCTATTTCTTAAAAATACTAAAGCATTCAGAAAACAATATTAATGTAAATAAATAACTTCTTTCAGTGTGACGAACCGAGGCAAAGTACCCAAGATGCTGACAACATAGGGAATGTTGCCAGCTCTGGATGGCCAAACTAATTCTGCAAAGTAACTGCCAGCCCTTGGGTTACCCAAAGCCTCGATAACCCGCCCTGAAATGTCTTTTAAACTTTCTTAAATGCAGCATGGCCCCATAATAATATAGGCAAAGCCAATTTCATATTCTTTCTTCCAAAGGTTCACAAAGGCGAACCAACTATTAGTAACATTAAACTTTTACACCAAACGTTACGGCCAAACGTCAAATGCAAGTGTCCCGACTTACATTGTTTTTAATTTCCGTTTTATTTTCTACACAAAGGGAATGAGGCTGTTAATTAACTTTATTGTTTTTAGTTTTTACGCTGTTGAAAATTAAACACGGCTTATTTTGTGAAATTAACTTACTACAGTGTTGCGATTGCAATAACTGATAGGGTTGTCAACTTTTTTTTATTTTATCAATTCATATATGCGCATCAATTGACGCGATGATGGCGGATCGCACATTTAACGAACCACGGAGCGATGAATCGTCGTCGGAGCGACTAATCCCCATACTAAAACCCCTCAGCCGCTTTCAACGCAGCGCTAGTGCAGCGTCGTCCATTTAGTACGGTTTTAGTATGGGGAGTGACATTTCTAGTATGGATCTGATAGACCTCTGCGATGTTTTAACGCTCCGCCGTGTGTTAAGTGTGCGATCCGCCGATAACTAATTGGCAATCAATTATATTTGTTGGCTGTACTATAAACAATAATTTTGGAAAATTTTCAGGGTTGAACATTCTTGCTATTATTTTATTGTTGGACTATTTTGCCATGTAACTATCAATATTTTTGTGACAAGTTACCATTTTTTTCATAACTGCTCATAGTGCAAGGAAATAGATGCCTTATTTTTTGCATAGCCCTAACTAAATACAGTCTTGCTTTGCATAATTTCCTAAAATAAAAACAGTGAGAAAGAAACTTTTAGTTTTAGCCTTTACGTAGCCAATTCGCAGAGACCGTTTTAACTAATGTGCAGGTATGAGTATGACTAAGAAAATATGTATATGAGGTTTTAAAAGAACTTTTAGTTAAACAGCAGAAATGGAATTTGAAATTGTTTTTGATGCTATAACATAGGTAGGTGGTATTTGGAATATGAATTTTTGCCGTCATTAACCTAGTAGATTTTACATATGACAACTCGCAGGTGGGTACAAAATATAGGATATGACAACTCGTATCAAAGATCTTCGAGTTTATACATGCCGACAATACTTTGACATGACTATGAAAATAGGAAGATGTATGCTTGGTTTGATTGGACTTCAGGGTGGATTGTACGTGTAAAAACTAATAAACATATTCAAATCAAATTTTCAATCGTTTATTTCCAAGTAGATTCACAACGAATGCTTTCTGAAAGCCAAGAATTTACAATACAATACTGTCACAAAAAATGTAAATTTTCAGACACAATTTTCTCTTTTTTATAACAATTTTATGTTCCTAGTAGAAACGCGGCACGAGTGGGATAAAAAAGGCACTGCCTCGGGGCCGGCCAGGCTGACCACACAGCATGTAACTTACTAGCATGTAGCTATTAAAGTGAATATTTTTTTTTTTTTTTTTTTTTTTTTTTTTTATCTATGATGGGCTTACTCTTGACCCCAATCTTACCCTAGAGCAGAGATGGGATCTACGGTGGAGCGAGCTTGCCCAGAAGATGCCTATTCACTCTAGACTTAAAGAGATTCAGGTTATATGCACTCGGAAATACAGACGCAGGCAGGGAATTCCATTCTTTAGCCGTGCGCATAATGAAAGATGTTTTGAAGCGCTTAGTGCGTAATGTGGGTATTTCAACTAAGAACGGATGATAGCCGGCCGTGCGTCTGGATGTCCGATGGAAGAAAGGAGACGGTGGTATGAGCTCGTGCAGCTCACGCGCACACTCTCCGAAGTACAATCTATAGAAGACCGATAGGCAAGCAACCTTGCGGCGGTGAGCCAGGCTGTGAAGCTTGGTCGCCACCAGTTTTTTATCGCCTATTAATCTCTTGGCTCTGCGTTCCACCGAATCCAGTGCAGCAAGTTGGTATTTCGCCGAGCCATCCCAAAGGTGGCAGCAGTACTCCATGCAAGATCGCACTTGAGCTTTATAAAGAGTTAGAAGCTGTTCAGGCGTGAAGTACCGCTTAACTTTATTCAGGACGCCCAACTTTCTAGCTGCAATTTGAGCCTTGGACTCGATGGTGGTGCCGAAGTTGAGGTCAGAGGACAGCTCCATGCCAAGGAGTTGAAGAGTGTTGGTCACTGGAACAGATATACCCCGAAAAGTAGGAGAAAAGGTGAAAGGACTCCTTTTTGCGGAGAAAAGACACGCCTGCGTTTTTGAAGCATTGAAGCTGACGAGATTGTCATCGCCCCACTGGGAGACGTTACTTAACGTCAGGTTCGTACGCTCAATCATAGCCTTTCTCAATCTTTGGATTTCATCACCACTGGCTCCTGCACCGGACAGATATTTCTCGGCGACAGTACTGTCATCTGCGTACCCAACAATTCCTGAAGATAGAAGGTCATTGATGTGCAGCAGGAAAAGCGTCGCGGAGAGTACAGACCCCTGAGGAACTCCGGCGTCAATAGCCTTGAGGTCAGAGGAGCAGCCGTCTATGACCACTCGGATCGACCGTTCACTCAGGAAGTCAGCCACCCAGCTACAGAAGCCAGTGGGGATGCCGTACGCTGGAAGCTTGCTCAACAGACTCGCATGCCACACCCTATCGAAGGCCTTTGAAATGTCCAGCGACACTGCTATTGCTTCGCCGTGGTTTTCAATGGCCTCGCCCCAGCAATGCGTTACGTACACTAAAAGATCCCCCGTGGAACGCCCTCGGCGGAAGCCATATTGACAATCACTGAGAAGATCATTGTCTTCGAGGTACGAAAGCAGTTTGCAGTTCAGAACTCTTTCCATAACCTTACAGATTACGGAAGTGATGGCGATCGGTCGATAGTTGCTAGGGTCGGCACGGCTGCCCTTTTTGGGCACAGGTTGCACATTGGCAAGCTTCCAAGATTTTGGTACAATTTTTGACACGAGAGAGAGGCGGTACAGGCGCGTCAGTACAGGAGACAACTCAGGCGCACAATACCTCAACAATCTTGCTGGTATGCCATCAGGACCACTGGCCCTGTTCACGTCCAGACTACGAAGGGCTCTACGGACCTCTTTGTTGTGCACTGTGATCTCAGACATCAAAGAATCACAGTGAGGCAAGGTGGGTGGATATTTCGAGCCAGCGTCTATACGAGAGTTGCTCGCAAACAGATCGGCAAATAAATTTGCTTTCTCTGCCGCGGTGTGGGCAAGTGATCCATCAGGTTTCTGCATTGGAGGTAGTGTGGGACGGCAGAAGTTGGATTCGACTGATTTCGAAAGGGACCAGAACTGCTTACTACCCGGTGGGTATGATGCAAGCTTTGTCCCAATACGGCTGATATGGTCGAACCTAGCTTTTCGTAGCACCCGTTTGCAATACCTGGCGGCGGCATTATATGCTCTCTTCTTTGCTCGCACTCTTCTCGCTCGCACTTTTCGATCACGAGCTTTTACCCAAGCTTGGTAAGCGGACTGTTTACGAGCCTCAGCTCGAGCACAGTCCGCATTGAACCAAGGTTGGGCTTTATAACCGAGCGGGATATCGGAGAAAGGAATGAAATATTCCATTCCCTGCCGGATTACAGCTGTGATCGCATCAGCGACGCATGAGGGGTCTTCCGAAGAGAAACATATTTGCCGCCACGGGTATGAAGCAAAGAAAGTACGCATCTCGTCCCAGTCTGCTGACTCGTATCGCCATACTCTCCTCGTGCCCCTAGGGGTGTAATCCGGAGGAGAGCAGATGGACACGGATTTCACCACACAGTGGTCGGATGATCCCAGCGGAGCTGAGACCGAAACCGAATGTCTGAGCGGATCAGTAGTCAGCAGAAGGTCCAGGCAATTGGGTGTGTGGTCTGTGATATCCGGTATTCGCGTCGCTTGTTCCACCAGCTGGGTGAGATCTAGCGCCAATGCTAGTTTACGCACCTCTCGCCCAGCATGGTCAGTTTTCTGGTATGGGAACAGCCACTCTTTATGGTGGGCATTGAAATCCCCCAGAAAAACAAGCTCTGCTGTTGGATATCGCTGAATTGCTGTATCTGCCGTCTCTGAGAGGTACTCCATTAGTCTTGTAGTCTCCTGGTCTCCGCTGTGCGAACGATAAACACTGGCGTAGAGAGTTTTCTCTACTCCAGTGTCAACCAGAAGCCACAGCACGGGAAACCCTGAATTCTCAAAGCCACGGAGACGCTTACAGCAAACGTCATCGCGAACATACACACAGACCCCTGCACGCTTCTTAAACTTATGCTCAAGAGTGTAACCAGGGTAGTTGAGGTATGCCACGTCCGACGGTGTTGCTATCTGCGTCTCCGTTAAGAAGAATAAGTGCGGCTTCTCGGTCTCCAGGTGGTGATGGACCGGGTCTAGGTTTGTGTGCAGACCTCGGATGTTCGTGAGGTGCACTTTGAGTGGGAGGAAGTGTTGCCGTTGGTTAAACTTTTTCTTCTTAGATAGCTTTTTCATGTTTTTTTTTTTAAGAGTTTTTGTGGGGGAAAGAAAAAATAGTCGAGGCGCTGCTTAGAAGCCCTACTCGTACCTTTCGGTTCAACTGATCTGAGGGGAACTCGCTTGGAGACTGCGGGGACGCCCGAGCCCCCCCGATAACACTCCACCGGGTCCTCCCATCCAGCCGCCAACTGGCACGGTGGAGCATACCGGGATTTTTCGCAATTGGCGGGGCAGCCTTTGCGCGTGGCTAGCGCGCAAGTCGGGCCCCCTACTGACTGCGGTCGGCCAACGGCTGAGACCGTGCCTCGGATCCCGCTACCCTCCAAAACGAGTTACCGGATACAGCATCACCTAAAGACAAAGACCGGTTCCAGCAGCGCAACTGACTACATTGCTACCCCCCAATGGCACTGGTAGTCCCGCACACCGACGGAACACAGCAAGGCTGTTTGGCGCCGGACTCCGGCGGGATGGTGGTCGCGAGCCAGGCGGCCCCTTTCAGGGCCTACCACCGCTTTTGGGATCTTCAGCCGCCAACACATATTGTGAGGACGTTGCCCGGGGTGGACCGCTAGGAGGTAGACCCCACCCACCCCTAAAAATATATATAACATAATAAATAAAATATATATAACATCCCTAAAAATATATTAAAAATATATATAAATATATATATAAAAATATATTTACATGTGTCATGTAAATCAGCCAAACCACATCAAATGGCTTTGTGCAGCCTTAAACAAAATGCAAAAGAAACACCTTTATGAAAAGTACCTATGTTTTATAAGAATTTAATTTTTAGTTGCAAAAATGACGTCACATGTTATGTTTTACCAAGGTTTAGTAAGTCTCACAAATCAAATAAACAGAACCGTTGTAATATCTGGTTGTATTGTATCACAAACACAACTGTTGTTTTCAGAAGCAGTTCAACTTTGCGACACTTCTGTGATTCCAAACAAAAGTACAATTGTAGATTCCAGGAATTTTCCAACAAGACTTGCTGAGTAGGTATAACAGTCCGCGGGTTTCGTTTGATGCCTCCTGTGAAACGTTCAATTTTGTTTCTGGTTTGTTTTGAGGTTAAAGGAGAATGCCCATACATGGGCTAACCATGTGTCTTGCGTAACAAAACAAATGAATGCAATATATAATATCGCCTATTTCAATGAAAAATAGCAACATTAATTGTTGCACAAAACCCGGAAAATTTATAAAAATAAAATTGAAAATCTACGTTTACCTATTTTAACAAAAAAAAATACTGAGGCTTAAACCTTTTTTACACTGCTTACCGAAAATAACGTATTTAGAACTAAATACACTAAAGAGCGCCAAACATCAGCACTTTTGTCTCTTTCGATGCCCGACTTTGACACTCAATAACTCCAGAACTAGTATGTTGCATAAAAATTCCCTATGCTAAAATGATAAGCAATATTTAATCTCTATTATTAAATAACTTTGGCTTTGGTGCGATTCCTGCAAGAGTGACGCAAGACTGATGTAAAACAGGACGAGCATCCAAACAAAAGTTGTCATGATTCTTTTCCGAGGTCGATCATCGATTTTTGTAGCAAATGCTGTGCAAATATGTTATTGGCTGACGGCGCTACGAGAAGTGCTATTCGTATGAGAGGCAGGATGTCTACCTGTGGTCAATATTATCGACAGACACGATCAGAACAGAGCTGGCCATTCGGCTCTTCTCTTTTACGCTGTTTTTTACAAAATTTGGGTCACGATATCATTTGACTATATTTATTCGAATTAAATTATACATACATATATCACGCCTTTATCCCTTGCAGGGTTGGCAGAGCGTTAATGGCCGTAAGAATACGGTCTCTATCGCCACGTCTGACATTTTTGAGGGTAGTTTTCCAAGGTTGTTTCAGAAAACATGTGTATCACTATAGTAACAGGTTGTCAGCCTGTCGCCTAAAAATTGTAATACGCCAATACTCTCGAGTCCCTTAGTCGCCTCTTACGACACCCGCGGGAAGGATTTGGGGTGATGCTATTCTAAGCCGGCATCACACGGCATTAAATTATTCAATTAATAAATACGTTTTTGAAGCGCTTTTCAACATCAACCCGTATTTGATTTTAAAAAACGTACTTCATCGCGTCGAGTCTTTTTTTGACTCCACTTAAAAAAAACAATCCCAGACGATCTTA
The DNA here is from genome assembly GCA_029255805.1 of Keiferia lycopersicella. NCBI lineage: Eukaryota > Metazoa > Arthropoda > Insecta > Lepidoptera > Gelechiidae > Keiferia > Keiferia lycopersicella. Next base: position 19,518,086 of record JARACZ010000003.1, read on the forward strand.
CCGGCAAAGCAAAATTAACAGACGCATTAAAAACGGCATAATGAAAAATGGCGTCTAGTTTTTTCCCTTTGAGAATCCAGTAATTGTCATTTAATTACCAACAGTGGGGAAAAATAAAGCTCTGGGCCATTTAATGGCGACCAATTTTCCGGGCCTGTGGCTTTGAGGCCGTTTTAGATACATTGTCCTAGTGGACGTTCATCCTAAGTAGAATAATAGTCGAACATAAACTTTTTTCGCAGAACTGACGATCGATGTGGTAGGAATTTTGTAGATTTGCGGCCACGCAAGGAAAATACATACATCGTCTTGCAGGTAGACCAACAAATTTACGAAAGTGGAGATAGGTGGTTCTCACATTGGCACTAGACGGAAACTAATCTCTCTGTCTTTTTGTAAGGGACACCAAGTCTTCCAACGACCTGATGAACCCGGTATTTGAGTTTTATTTACAGAATCCAGAAGTTTAATTGTGGACAGTGTTTGCTAATACATACATAAATCACGCCTTTATCTCTCGCGGGGTAAGCAGAGCGATAACGATCGCAAAATTACGGTCGTTATCGCCACGTCTGACAATATTTGAGGGTCTTTGCAGATAAAGTCGTGTATCACTATACGTAGTGACAGGTTGTCAGCCTGTCGCCTACAATTGCAATACCTACACTTTAAACTACGAGTCCCTCAGTCGCCCCTTACGACACCCACGGAAAAGAAATGAGTCCCCCCATATTCTATTCTAAGCCGGCATCATTGACTAAATTAAAAAATGCTTTGAACCAATGCGTGACTTTCATACAATAACAAAATTTTCTAGATTCTGTCACATTTATAATAAGACAGTTGACAAGCACATAAATTAAAAGGTATCTACATCATAAAATATTTGATGTCATATGTATATTTTTTAATTTCTATATATGCCCCGATCCGGATACATAGTAAATAGCAGCCCTCGCAACAAGTAAACCTCAAATAAAAAGTAAAGAGGAAATGAACCGCAAACCTGCCAGAGACATTCTGTTTGCATGACATTTTCACAACAGGTATCATTTTCAGATGTTTTTACTTACGTTGGGTTGTTTTTTTTTTGTGCGTCTGATAAAACTGAACAGATTCCAGGATTTTACATTTTACAAGGATCAAGTTGGATGCAAAAACTACAATAAGTATTAAAATCCTACTACACATTTTTTTAAGGTATATAAATTTGATCATTAATCTGCCTCATTCACAGAGCAAAAATATTTTGTGTTGCTCGCTACTGCGCGCGCAAGGCATCATGGGTCTGTGTCCTTAGGCAAATAGTCAAAGCCAGTGTTTAAGTACTAACTTCATATTAATCGCAAAATTAAATGTAAAAGCTTGACATAATATGACAACTAGCACGGAAATTATTTAATGTCATATTCAAACAATGTAAGCAAATAATTTTACGCTAGATAATTTGATAAAATAATCTTGAAACAAAACCTCATAAAACATGAATATCAACTTTGGGCCGCGAAAATGTTGCCATGCTACACAAAACGTTCACAAAGCTCCCTTCATAAACTCCCTCTATCTTTTGTAAAGACTGCTATTCACCAACGTTTTACACACTTGCCTTGCCAGTGTTGCCACCATACGTCGTTCTATCCACCATCGGCCCTATATTGTGGAAGTTATCAGATTTATAAGCCATATTCATGGGCAGGCAGGAAGCGGGGTAAAACAATGGATACGGTTAGTCAGATGAGCTTTTGAAATTTATGGACTGGTAGTGTGTTGAGCCTATTCTGTTCATAATGGCGGCTGGGGTGATTAAAAAACGGTAGTTGTTTTTGGTTAAGTGCGTGTCAGATCTAGCGTTGTAATAGGTGTCTATAAAAACTGATAACACTGTAAATAAAAAAATATGAAACAGAAAGCAGAAAATACAAAAAATCTGATAAGCCGCATACAGTTAAGATACCCAGCTTGGACACGAAATGATGATACCCACCCACCTAGGTACCTATATTCCTAACATATCATTCTAGTGTCCCCTACCTCAGTGTTATACGGGATGAAAATATCAGGTTTAATTTAATTCAGGGAATAAGTAGCTGCGTTACATTTACAACACATTGAAAAGCGCTCCCCAATCCGCTTGCCAAGCATGGTGAGTATGGCAATACCGCCCAATCCAATGGGGACTTACTATTTTTGGAAAACTTGCAAAATTTTCACCACCGGCTAGATTTAATGACTAAGAATGTGCAAAAGTGCAAACCTCCATTTTTTGTCGGTTAATATGCCTAAACCCTTCTACTAAGTCTGACAAACACTTTATCAATCTGAAAACTGAATCAAAATTGGTTCAGCCAAACGCAAGCTAATCGCGGACAAACATACATACAGATTAAACTGGGATCTTCTTTTTTTCAGACAATTAAAAAGGGCGAAACTGTCACATAGAAAACTTCTCACGAAGCCCACGTCCAGCAGTGGACTGTACATAATACCTTAGGCAAAAATTGTCAACTCCTTACACTAGTAGGAGCAATAACTCACAACTATTCTCAGATTCTCAGCGTATATCATAGCTTAATACTCCGGCGAGGCGCTACCATGCCACATTCCATTTCTCACAGAATTTCCACCTGATATAAAAGTTGGCTATGTCTTTTGAGTGCTTAGAACAAAAGATTGGTACCTACATGAGTAGTACTTTTTTTTTACTTACAAAAAAATTGTGGTGCAAGCCAGATTTGCATCTGGAACTTTGGCGAATTGAGGGTTATTTATGCCATTGATATTTAATTTAACTTGTTTTCTTTATTAATAGTTCATTCATTCCATCGTAATATCTTTATATTTCACATTGTAAATGTAGGCGCAACACGCTTACTTTTATGTACTTATTGAACGAAATCCGTCTTATGCCTTTAAACCATGTTTTCCTGCAAATACCTAAATGATTATTTGATTAGATTTGATATGCCATACTCGCCACGCTCATCCACAGGATTAGCAAGCGCAGTGTAAGCCCAAAGTCATAGCCAACGCTGCTGCATGTTCCCTAGATCCTTGTAAAGTATGCAATATCTTGTTCATATACATTGAATAATCCAATATCTAAAATGATTCATACCTGCTATGCTCCTTTTCTTGACTCATCTCGTAGGACGCATGTAATCATGGACACTTAAGTTATTTCTCTAACTCCAAAGCAGTTCTCACACGCGCTAAATAATTTTGCGGTAATTTTCTGCAGCTTTAATTTTTGAAATTGGGTTTACGGAAGTCTGAGCTTCCAATTTGTGCACGTATTACACGTTCTACTAAAGTTATCCATTCAAACATAATTATCGTCATAAACTTACACATAACCTTGCACTTAACCAATACGAGTACCTAGTAGAAAGCGTGGTATACGAATGGTTAGAGCAGTTGCGAACTTGCATGCGCGATTTCAGAAATCACGGTTTTAGAAATTGAGTTCCTGTCGAGTGGTTAAAAGTTAGTAAGTATTCCTAGCTCATGTGATGTTTTATTGACGAAAGAAATCGTATGAAATTACAAGAGAACGTGGCATATCATGGTTCAGGATGCTGCATCACCGTGCATCTGTTCTGTCACGTTTGTTTTCTAACTGCCAAAAACCGGAAAAAATTACAGCGCGTGTGCAATCCTACTAAGAGAAAACGACTAAACTAACCTATCCACGCAGGATACGGTGGCCATCTTCATTTCCTTCGATCGCTGCGATTTATAATCTGTGGCTCGCAGGCAAAGGATTGCCGAGATAAATCCTACTGCAATTAAAATTGAAAGCTGAATAATAGCACTGGCCAGTATGTGCTTGGTTTTATTTTTTCTATAGCTTTATTCTAGAGTACTATCGACAGGAATTTTAAAGGATCACCTTAGTGTTGGTGTTTCTTATATCGCACTCATAGTAAGACAACGACCGAATGCAAAATTGCAAACTTTTGGGAAACAGCAAAAAACTTTTTGGATTTTTGTAGCAAATAGTTAAATCACTATAAAATCATCACAAATAAAGATATCCAAAATCTATAAAAAGGTGTGTATACCTAAGAGTACCTTCTATTAGATTTAGTAAATCAAGTTAATGTTTGTTAGTCTATTATATATATATTTTTAGTTTTTTTCTTAAGTTTTGAGATCGGTCGTTGTCTTAGTAAAATATTTTAAAAAATTGTGTCTGATCTACAAATAAGTCTATATCTTACTAAACTATTGAAGTGCAGAGGTGACCAATTCTTTTTTCAGTCATTATATTACTTAAATTTAAGAAGAGAGTGTAAAACATTACTAAACGAGTCGTTATTTGACAAAAAGTCCCACATATTTAGAGGTTTATGTCAAAATTTTGTACCAGAAGATGCTGATGATCTAGAGTAAAGTGTTTTATAAATGGCAAAATAAATACTTATTATGATAACTAAAGATGTATGTATGATGTCGTGTAAATAAAAACCTTTTTTTTTTTTGGACGTATTTTCGCAGCAAGGACTCAATCCACAAAATTGACAAAAATGAGTTAGTGTTACCAAAGAGGTTTATAGGGTCAGCTCTTTCATTCAGCAAAAAAGACTTGCGATCAGACAAGCCAAAGGCAGCGTTTTACATACAAAGTCGTTTCTCATTTATTCGGTTGCAGTGAATGAGTTCAGCCAAAAAGACTCAAGCTGTCTGAGTCGTTTTAAATAAAACATTATTTGTAGAAACAGTGCAATTTTTTATTTTCTTGAAAACGACTCAACCAATTTAGGTCATTTCTCATAAATTGTATGTGGTCTATACAAGACGACGTTTCATTAAGCTGAAAAGACTCAAACTGTCTAAGTCAGTTCTGATAAATTCTACTTGAAGAAAACGGGAAAAAATTCCATTCATCTGAAATAACTTAAACTGTTTAATTCTTTTCTGATAAACTGGTTATAGTTCTACTAAGGCCATTTTCGATTTATATGTATGGACTTTATTTTGTTTCTTGCTACAAATTTTATTTAAAAAAGAAGACATTAGTATTTAAAGACATTAGAAGTAAAAAAAAACATCTTTACTATAAAAAAATTAAATATCTTTGAAGGCACATGAAGGCTTCAAGTACAAATTGGTTAATCACATCAGCCTATAGCAGCCCACTGCTGGATCTATGTCCAGGCCTATTTCTTCTCCAGGGTACACCACAAGGCACGACACGAGCTACCGCTTTCGCCATTCAGTCGCTACTAGCTTTTCTCTTTCAATGGTCCATCTGGCCGGAGGGCGTCCAACGGTATGCTTACCAGGGCGTAGCGTGTAAGATCTAGAAGAAGATATCTTCCAGCGCATTGGTAAAAAGTCTGGGTGATGTAACGTCAACCTGTTATACACCCTGCTGGGTGGGTCTTGTTTTCTGGTTTTGTACTTGAATGGACATCGTCGCCATTTTATATGGGTTTCACAGCACCTCTAAGTATCGCCAGTCAAGTTGGTATCGCTTACAGACTTGATGTCTATGCCTGCAGACTCGACCAGCCCAGGTTTCTCGTAGTCCACAAAAGCCAAACACAGCGGTTGGTTATATCATTTTGACCTATGTATGACCCGCCGTAAAGTATGGATGTGGTTAACAATGTTGAAGCCTTTACGAAACCCTACCTGCTCCGGTGGCTGAAAGACGTCAACTCTTGATGTCAGACGATTCGTTACGACTCTCGAGAAAGCTTATAGACGTGGCGCATGCAGCAGTGTGATCGGCATATAGTTTTTGAGAAGCGTTTATCTCCTTTTTTAAAAAAAACATAGCCACGACGTCACTGCTCCACGCCTTCCGGGTTGTCCCATTGGCTATCACGTGAGTTGGGATAGCCTTTTCAGCTCCGCAAGGACCAGTTTCCCACTAGCCTTTAGCAGCTCAGAGTCCACCCTGTCTTCCCCGGGAGCCTTTTTAGTTTAGGGCAAATTGGAGCAGAGAAGTGACCTCACCATGCGGCACATTCCAGCTTGAAGTTGATATTTATGGTGCCTCTTACAAGTCAGTGACCGCTTGTTATTAAGAAGATGGCAGAGACATCCATATTATAAATATGTGTCTTTTAATCGTCATGATGAATAAAAAGCACAAATGTCAATCTTGTTCTTCGTCTTACCGTCAGAGCTCGTTCAGATCCACTGCTTGGGGTTGGGGCTTTTTCTGAAAATAGATGTTCATACTGACAAAACAGCCCTTATCTGCTGAGGAAGTTGACCAGCATCTGGCCTCTCTGGTTTCAGCTCTCGTAGCCATGTCCCTAACATGATTCGCCGCCCTGTCCCATTTTGGCGTCGAAGTCCCCCATGACAACCGTTAGTGGGTTTCACTCGGTCGGTGCGTAGCGTTTGACACGCCGTCTTATAGGGCCTCCACTTCTTCGTCTGAGATGTTCGAACTCAGTGCATATACATGTACAACCTTGACAGAGTGTCTCTCGGCCAATTTCAGTACGAGGTAAGGTAAGGTACCCTGGTCAAGACGCAGCAGATCTCCTTCACGTTGTCAGTGTTGTCAGAAAGTACTTTGTTGACGAGGAATCCTATCCTACCATAACCCCCATAAACAAATTGGTTCTGTTTCAACTATCATCAAATCATTTTATAGCAGTCCACTGAACTGACTGTGCCCGCTGAACATAGACCTCCCCCAGGGTACAAACTCCCGCTTTCGCTATCCAGTCGCTACCAGCTGCTCTCTTTCAGTCATAGGTCCATCTGGCCAGAGGGCGTCCAACGATACGCTTGCCAAGGCGTGGTTTCCACTTGGGAACCCGCATACTCCACCGGCCGTCGGTTCTGACAACAACAGTTCTGACAAATTTAGACTAAGTTGGTTGTATATTTAATGCATTAAAAAATATAAATTAAAAATTTACAAACTTAATAATTTTATAATTCATATTACAATAAATCTATTATTTAAGTTCAAAATACTTAAGCACTTGTAGTTTATATTTGGGCAACGATCGTACAAGTAAATTACGCCAGGCGTGCTAAAATACACTATACTCATCGCCAATGATTTTATAGGTAGTGCGTAGAATTCGATTGAGCACATACCTGGCTAGTGACCACAAGCGTATAGATTTCTTGTGACTTATCTAAAATAGCTTGATCCAAATTAAAAAAAACAATGACTTATTTCATAATACTATGACACAAGTTAACTAGAATTTTATAAAATATAGACCTAAATATAAATGAGCCATCATTATTTTAATGTATTCAATGTAACATAGACCGAATTTGACTTCCAACACAGTTAATGTCAGATTTTCAAAAGAACATAGACTTAACTTTAACACTGTCAATGAGTCTGTACACAATGTAAGTAAAATAACGACTGAAAACAAAATCAGTCAACTTAATCACAGTTTTTGCAAGACAACGACGTATTTCAAAATCGGTCGTTCTCTTACTTAATTATGTTCAATAAACTTACCCAAAGTCTAAGTGAAACAACGACGTATCCCGAAATCGGGCGACGTTCGACAAAACCTCCGATTGCGGTGGCTGGCGCAAGACTAAATCGGTCGTTGTCAGACGAATGAAGCAGGGGCGCGGGGATAGTAAGATAAAGACTCCTCTATTTTCTACCTTACTGTTAAGGGAAAAAGGTTGATTTTCTTTACACTACGTTATGAGACATGCTCTTTGCTGTCGATTTTAGCACTTAACTCAGTTTCGCCAATTTTTGATTTCGGTCGTTGTCTTATTAAGAGTGCGATATATTCTTTGAAAAACCAATTTAAGTTGATCTCTTGATGGATAGGTTAATGTGCTGCTCATAAGTAATGGACGTAAATTTAATATCCATTAATGCTTAAATTGCATTGAATGTTGTACGAATTAGCTGCTGGTGGACCGAGTTCGCTCGGTTTTTTTTATCCCCCAATAGATGTCAATATTAGTTTAAAAGTAACTACCCATCTGGTAAACCGTCTATCTTAAGACAATTGTAGAAAATAAAACTATTTAATTCAATCCGATCCGTTCTTCCCAGAACAACTCCTAAGCCCAGTCTCTGATTGGGCTGGTTGTTTGAACAACCAATCATTTATATCCGGGTGAGCCCGAGCTCCCCACCAAGTCACCAGGCATAGTTTTGATGGCGCCGGAGCCAAAAACACACAGCCAACACAAAAAAACATTCTTCATTAATGACTATATGCAGAAATAAGTATATACCTATAAGATAGATAATAAGAAAATAGACTTAACAATACTTGTTTTTTTTACAGTACCTACATCAGTTCGTAATACGATGCCATCAATTCGATACGTTATAGACGCATTTTATAAACTTACAAAAGATACAAAACCAGTTTGACACAATAGAAGATCTTACAACTCTATGACATATCGAGCGTCTTATTTATTTGACAAAATGCTTTTCAACCGACTTCAGCAATTGAAGGAGATTCACGTTTTTTTGTTAGGTAAGTATGTAGGTATGGCGAGGAACACACTTGACGCACGACGAAGTGCAAAAATATCGCACTATCGCAAAACGGCACTCAACGGATAACACTGCGATAGCGCTGCGTCGACAGCGGTTGAGCGGTTTTAGTATGGGGATTGATATTTCTAGTTTGGATCTGACAGACCGCTGCGATATTTTTGCGTTCCGTCGTGAGTCAAGTGTGTTCCTCGCCTATGTTTACCAAGTAAGTTGGAGTCGTTAGTTGGTTTGGTATCCCATAAGACTCAAAGCCGTCTGGATTGATTAAAAAATACTTTTTTGTATAAAAGGGTACTTTAAGTCTTCAAGTGATCTTGTAGTCATCTAAGTACAGAACCATAGAATGATCGAAAAACTTTTAAAGTCGGTACATTTTTTTTTTTCTTATTATAATTTGACAAATGCTTTATAAGTGAGAGATAACATATAAAGCAATAAAGTTTATAGTTTCGACACACATAGAGCTTTGTCATTGTTACACAGAGTTATTGCTAGTGATAATCCGTTATTCAACAGTTGTTCAACGTAGGTATTGGCAAAGTATAGATGAATCGCTTAGATAGTGTTACGACCAGCGTAACTTGACCTCAATGCATCATACTCCCACCTACGGGGCGTAGTGACAGTTGCGCTGGTCGTGACACTATGTAAGCGAATGAAGTTTAGCCGGTGATCATGGACATCAATTTTGGATATACACCTACCTACTGTGAATTAGAATTAAGCACATCTGATAATCGCTAATCCGCCATCTAACGGACGACGCTGCGCATTTTTAGTGCGTCCGCAACGCGTGCGGCTGTTGTAAGGTCAAATTCCCGTACTAAAAACTGACGTTCAGGCGGGAACAACTTATGATTTTGCGTTGTTTGACAAACGCACCCGGTGTCGTTACGGATGCGCTAAAATAGCGCTCTGTTGTGCGTTAACCTCGTAAGACCGAAGGGTAATTGTAAGCAAGTTGAAGATTTGACCGAAGGTCCTCTGAAAAGGACTAACTTTTTATACTAAGTAACGCCGATCACTTCAAGTCCACATTTGAATATAATAGAGTTATCCTATGAGTGTCATACTCACTGGGGCATTATGTTAAAGCATATAGATTTGATATATAGATAAAAGTCATTTTTTTAAAGTTCTTTTAAAAGGACTTTCGGTCATATTGATTTAAAAAAACAAATTTTTCTTTTTTTAATTTTATGAACGCAAATACGAATTTCAGGATATATTGTGCAAGACTTTTTGAAGCTTTATTATGCCTATAATACATACATACATACATACATATAATCACGCCTTTATCCCTTGCGGGGTAGGCAGAGCGTTAACGGCCGTAAGAATACGGCCACTATCGCCACGTCTGACATTTTTGAGGATTGTTTTCTAAGGTTGTTTCAGAAAACATGTGTATCACTATAGTGACAGGTTGTCAGCCTGTCGCCTAAAAAATGTAATACACCAATACTCTCGAGTCCCTTACTCGCCTCTTACGACACCCGCGGGAAGGACGTGGGGTGATGCTATTCTAAGCCGGCATCACACGGCCTTTAATACAGCATTAAAATATTAGAAAATTAATTAATTATATGGAATTATTTCATATTTTATAGTTAGTCCCTTTAAAAGTACTTTCGGCTTTTATAATTTAACAGGGTATCAAATTGCAATATTAGTTTAAAATAAAAAAAGGTTATAATAACAAAAAAATAAAAAAAATATTGTCCAAAGTATTAACCTGTGATCTCAGTTTCCACACTCAATCAAAAATTAAGACATTCTCATTTGTAACATTATTGTTAATTAGACCGATAGTCCTTTGCAAAGGACTATAAAACCGTCGGTTATATTTATCTTTGTTTTTTATTGATTTACTAAGTAAGCGTAAAGAACAATTTAACGCGCGTAATAATTACTCATAATATTGCAAAAAAGTTTGAATTAATTTCACACACACAAGCCGAAGGGTCCCTTGCAAGGGACTAATAACTTTCGATACGATTTACGTTCAAATTAGATGCGAAATATGCAAAATAACTAACTCAACTGTCAATAACTATTCAAGGGTATACGATCCGATCCTGATGTTATAATAAAAACTTCAAAAAGTCATAGTTAATTATTAAAATACCCACCACGTCGACGTGCGTGCACCATATTCGCGAACAAAATGACAGATATGACAAACAGCAATTTTTTTTTTTTAAATGAAACCCCCTACACAAAACTTGCTTCTATAATGTCATCGACAATACTCTGTTCTTTTTCGAAATGCGCGAAATTTTAAAATTACGGAGCATCAAATAATTGGTACTCTCAGAAGGACCGGCGGCGTTACTTCGTAGTTGCCTTTTGAAATTCGCCGGTCTTACTGACTACAAAAATAAAGTTCTTTTAAAAGGACCGGCGGTCTTACGAGGTTAAGCATGCTAACCACTTAAGAGTATTATTAATGTTCCATTAATTTCTAATGTTTGACTTCATGAAATATGGATACTGGATTTTTTAAAATATTATGATAAATTAAATTAAATTTAAAAACAATTAAATTTTAACACAAACAAGGGAACATGAAATAAACTAATGATTCCAACATTTTAGTGTCACCTTGTTTCAAACAAGTCACATAACAAAATCAAAACAGTACAAATTACACGAGTTTCGCAAAGATAAAGAATTATTTTGAAAAACAGTCATAAATAAGCAGAACACTTCGAAACTTTTTGAAAATGCAAACGTTCCTACCTCCCGTACAACCCTTCTTAACAAAGAACATTAATATTGTGAATTTATCACTGTAAGTTTTGCAAAAAAGTTTAACAAAAGCTGACGTAAATATACCTACCTACAAAAAAGGCAAAATACCTGGATGTAAATAGAGTCCCCACATTGAAATAATTAAACGTAAATACATTACAGTTTACGGCTTAGAATAGCATCACCCTATTTCATTCCCGCAGGTGTCGTAAGAGACGGCTAAGAGACTAAACATGTAAATTACAACTTTAGGCAAGCTGCAAACCTGTCACAAGTGATACACGAATATTTTGATAGAGCCCTCAATATTTGGTCAATACTGCTGATTCCTAATTTTAGTTTTTAGACACAAATACACGTAAGCTGTGTGATGCCGGCTTAGAATAGCATCACCCCACATCCTTCCCGCGACCGCGGGTGTCGTAAGAGGCGACCATGGGACTCGAGAGTATAGGTTTATTACAATTTTTAGGCGACAGGCTGACAACCTGTCACTATAGTGATACACATGTTTTCCGAAACAACCTTGGAAAACAATCCTCAAAAATGTCAGACGTGGCGATTGCGACCGTATTCTTACGGCCGTTAACGCTCTGCCTACCCCGCGAGTAATAAAGGCGTGATTTGTGTATGTATGTAATACACGTATCACGCCTTGCGAGATAGGCAGAATGTTAACCGCCATACAAATACGGTTTCTACCGCCACGTCTAACGTTGTATTGCTTGGAATATGTAAAGTAAATGAAAGCTTCCGAATTGGAGGAGCCGGTATTCAACGTATCCCTGTGGTCTGCTCAAAGGGCCTGAAGATTCAGCCAGTCTCGAGTAGGGTGGCCATGTTAACCAAATATCATGAAGTCCTCAAGACAAGGACGATTTGTGGGCAAAAACAGCAACCCTGTGGAAATCAGTGGAGGCAACGCCGCGAAAGTCCCCGTCGCAGGTCGCAGGACGCAGAACAGGAGGAAAAAAGAAGAGGGAGGCCTTTGGCCACCAGTGAACGATGTAGTCTAATTAAGATTACACATGATGAAGCCTTGATTAGGTAAATAAGACAAATTGCTCGCAATATAATTGTAAAACGTGTCAAATGATAGGCATAAAGTTAATGGGCCATTTTTGGAGTAACTAATCCACATCATGGTATTGTACGCCGCTCTGCCTCTCTCTCTCTTTTCATGTGGGACACCGAGTTGTCCAAGGCCGCTATAAACATAGTAAGAATAACTATCAAAATTTAACAGCAAACCCAGCAATTTGTGTCAACGTACTACGTCATTTTCACTGACCTCAATAAACTCCCTATAGTGTCATCTTGCAGATTAGTTTCTCCAACAACCGCGGCTTAAAGAGTGGCTTTTATGCTTTTCTGAAAAAAAAAACTACTTTTTTGCGTAAAAAGAACATTTTTCTGTCGCTGGTATTATAGTTGTGCCCGAAATCGTGCGTGCAAAGCTATTGTGCTCTTTTTTAGACTGTCTCGTTTAAAACATAAAGCATGGCTACCCTATCGTTGCCGGAATGTAGTGTTTAATGAGTGGGCATAGCGAGTCTAGGCATGTCTGTCGGATTGCTAGATCTACTAATACCTGCCTGAGTGCTTCGAAGTGCACGTTACTGTACAGTGTTTAAGCACAGGAGTTCAATTTCTGAAGCGTATGTATTAGTTTATTTTGGAACGCAGAATGTATTTGTTTAGTATAACGTCTGATACAAGCACAAATTTTAGTAACAGATTTTCTCATGCGAAAATTCAAAAACTTAACTACAGGACTGTTTTTGTGGTCTAGTGGTGAGAGGCTAATGGTCGCAAACTGAAGATGTTCGGTTTGATTACCACAGCTGACGCGAAATAAAAAAGGCAAGGACAGCTAAAAATAACATCAAGAAAAACTTCAAACTGGTCCTGATTGTTGAAGTTTTGTTGGTTAAAAGTTTTCACCATCTGTTCCCGTAGCTTGGCTCTTGGCACATACCACGTTGCTTAGACTTGGCCAACTGACCACCAAGTGGGAATTGAATAGATACCTACATATAGCTATTCCTGAAGTACAAAGTTATTTACAGTTTTTTAACACTAAATTAAAACTAAATTACGTACATACATACACATATCACGCCTTTATCCCTTGCGGAGTAGGCAGAGCAATAACGGCCGTTAAAATACGGTTGCTATTGCCACGTCTGATATTTTTGAGGATTGTTTTCCAAGGTTTAATCAGAAAACATGTGTATCACTATAGTGACAGGTTGTCAGCCTGTCGCCTAAAAATTCTAATACACCCATACTCTCGAGTCCCTTAGTCGCCTCTTACGACACCCGCGGGAAGGATGTGGGGTGATGCTATTCTAAGCCGGCATCACACGGAAAACACTAAAACACTAAATTGCTACTTTATAACTAGATAGAAGCACTTCTAAAACGTGGAGAACCTAAATTGATCTATACCTATACTTACTGATGTCGTGTATTCTTCAAGGATAAAGTCAGATGTCGCCTGGTACCGTATACTTCATTCGCTTAGATAGTGTCACGACCAGCGTAACTTGACCTTCATGCTCGATACACGCGCCTGTGGGCGTGCACAGATAGTTACGCTGGTCGCGACTCCATCTGACCGAATGAGTCATTGCCCATTAAATCAGGGTACTGGGGGATGCATACGTTTAGCAGTCTGCTGCAGGCTGATGTGATGATTTGTGATGCGAATTGCAACCAGCAAAGATGCTAGTGCTCCGCACATACGCTAGACGGCCAGATGCCTTAGAAAACTAGCAAAATAATAAAGTAAAGCTGTATAGAAGTGTATTTTTTAAATGTCGCTAGACACGGCGCTTCTGCTAACAATGAACAGGAAAACTAGACGGTCGGAAATTCCTGCTGGAAAATTCTAGTAGCAAAGCATAATTTTCTTGAAAAATAACAGAGGTAGGTAATTTAACACTGATGAAAATATAAAAAGGTGAAAAGATTTTGTACTTAAATGCTGTAGCTATAGCTGAAGTTAACCAATCGCTGCAGTTGGCAAAACGGGCGAGTGACGAACCGCGCCAGTCGGCGAAAGGAGCATGTTGGCCAACTACTGCCGGACCTTATCTTTTAGTATAAACTGTCGTAGAACCGATGGATGGTTCGCGTGGAGGCCACGTTCACCTTGGCAAGCGTATCGTTGGATGCCCTCCGGCCCGATGAACCGATGACTTAAAGAAAGCGGCTAGTAGCAACTGGGTAGCGAAAGCAGCACATCATGCCTAGTGAGTGCCCTACGTCCACAAGTGAACTACTATAGGCTGATGATGATTTTGTGATGACAAATCTATCTACTTCTTGAAAACTGGTTAACTAATCACAAAAATGGTATACAGGATGTAACAGACGGTGTAACGAAAACTTTGTAGGCGTGATCAGACCATGAAACTCAAAAACTTTTTCTATGGGGGCTATGATGGGAAACGAACAAAATTTTCGAGTTTCCGTACAAAGTCAGTCAGCTGATCGGGAATTTCGTATGGAAGGTCGAAAAAATTTCCACGTTTCCCAGCATAGCCCCCATATAAAAAGTTCTTCAGTTTCATGGTCTGAGCACGCCTGCAAAATTTTCGTTACACCGTCTCTTACACCCTGTATAGTAATTGGCATGTTTCTAAATCTTGCTTTCTTTTTCACACTTACCAAACTGGAAAATTAAAAATGTAAGAAACATAAGCAAAATTGTTTAGTTGCAACTTATTCCCCTTTAAAACTTACCATAAACTTAACCGTGCCACACTTAAAAAGGCCTTAAAACAACCTTTATCGCAAAACTGAAGGTAAGTAGTAAAATTACATTTACAAAGAAAATGCTTTGTAACGTCCACGAAATACTTTGTCAAAGCACTTGCTTTTACAAAGTACGGGTTTACGCTCACTTGAATTATGGTATGTAACAAGCAAGTTTAAGTTGTGTTTTAGGGTTTCTTAGTTGACTTGAAACCTAAAAGCTACGTATAGGCAGGTCTGAAATGTGCTTGAATGTAATTTTGAATGTTTGTGTAGAGTTGCTAGGTACAGACTTTTCAAGCAATTGTAACTTTTTAAAGTTTTTATTGTCATACAATATTGTTTATTAGTCGTAGTCATTCTCAAATGTCGATTTTTAAATTTTTCATAAACTGTCCTTGCCTTATTCCGTTCTCTGTTGGATCACCTAGGGGTTCTCTATAGGGGTAGGGATTTGACGTGGAACCAAGTTTTTACACTGCGACTGCCATCTGACTTCTGCAACCCGAAGGCTTGGCCCGTCTGCTAGGTTAAGGCACTTTCAAATATCATCTGAATTCAAATTACTTTACTTGAACGTGGGTTTCATCACGATGTTTTTCTTTCACCGTAAAAGCAGTCTGTAAATGTACGTGAGTAAAAACATATTAGTACGTGGCGGGGATTGAACTCGGGCCTCACGATTCTAAGTCCGGTGTCCTAACCGCTTGGCCACGGACACTCGTTTTCATAAACTGTAAATACGAAATGGAATAGTTATATGCCAGTGGGTACCGGTACCGGTAAACTATCATGTTTAGGTACTTTCTGGGTAGGATTATGGCTCCCTTTTCGGTCCAACTTCCAGCCTCCGGGAACCTCTTATTACGCCGCGTGTACTTGACATGGAAGGTTTTTATTGTGTAGCCAAAGGAGACATTTTGATACTGAATATCTCACTCCTCATTTTGTTACCGTAAAAAATATAGAAGGCTGATAGAAGTTCCACAAGAATATGAACATACCATAATTTTAAACTGTGAAAAAAATATTGCCCTCCAGTGGCCAGTGTGGGTCAGCAACACCTCACAAATAGAATGAGGGAATCTAGTCTATAGATGGCGTTGAACATGTTCCACCCATCTAGTATGACATAATAAACTAGCTCAAGATCTGTCAGATACAGACAGATAGAAGAGTTTCTACAAGATGGCTGACTATTTGAATTAAGTTCTAAAAAACTTTCTTAACGTGTTTACAGAAAATATAATGTTCACCTATGTGTTTGTCTATTTTGCGTTAAAAATATTATTTATACTACAACCAAGACGTATTCTTTAGTCTTATTTGTAAGCACTTAAGTGAAATCTTGTCAAGTACAGACAGCATATAAGAAGGGTTCATAGAAGTCAGATTCGTACCCAACCCTACTCACTGAACCATAGTGACCCGGATAACAATGGGGTAACAAGGTTAAGATGCTTCTGACGTTTTCTTGGCGTGTCAAATGTCCTTTTAAAATCACAAATAATCCTTGTCAAATTAAGGCTAAGGTATGGTGCGTTACTTGCTAGTTTAGGGATCGGGTAAAGTCGGGTAAAAATGTTTTTCACATATACGTTTCCTAAAATGGCTGTCAAACATTTCAAACATCGCGAACCACCTCATGAAAGGAATTTGTTGTAAGTATCGTTAGTGTGCCGTGTGATGCCGGCTTAGAATAGCACCCTTCATTTCGTTCCCGTGGATGTCGTACGAGGCGACTAAGGGATTCGAGGGTATCATGTGTATTACAACTTTAGGCGACAGGCTGACAACCTTTTCTTACACTTCTTCACTTATCAACACCCAGTTGACGAACACCTCTTTAAGAAACTACAAATATATATCTCATCTAAGTTCACAAAGTGAAGGTGAGAAATGATTTTTACAATTTCCATCAAGCACCTACTGAAATTTTCTTTCCAATTTTCACCTCAAATAAATCCAGCCGACCAATCAAACCGCGCCATTTAAAAACCGAACGCACCGAGATTACGTTAACGGCCGAAATTTACAAATTTAATGACGTCATTTTTCGTCACCGCAGAGCTTGGTTTATCTCCTTATTAAGGCGAAGTGTTGCCATTAAATAAATATCGCGCCATCTTTGGGTCGCGCCTGGAAGACTGAAGTGTGATAGTGCTTGAAAAGTGGTGAAAAATTTCTTTGTCTGGAAAGTTTATTAGGTGATACATTTTGTCATGGCATTTTTACATTGTAACTTTAGTTAAAATATTCTAAATACTAGTTCTAAAATGCACTAGTTTATGGTTCACAGCTTCATATTTGCAGATCTAACAAAAAACAGTAAGCTACATTACATTTACAATACAACTGCAAGTATAACACATACATATCAAAAGGAAAGTTACAATTTAGGTGGCCGTATCTTTAATGTAACCATTAATTTTAATCCTACTCTGTCAGTGCATTCTAGTAGGTAACTATTTTGTCAACAATATCATAGGTTACCCAATAAAAGGATCAACTTATATTGGTAATTCCTAGTAGCCGCTTTAAAAACCAGTTCAATTGACTTTTCAAGGGTAACTCAATGTCCTGGTGATAGACTACCTACCTATTTAGACGTAACAGACTTGCGGGCGTTTCTTGCGGAAGTTACACGTCCTCACGTCACCAAGGGGGTGGGAAAGTGGGGAGGAAATGAGGAAGGGGAGAGGTATGATGTATAGGTAATTTCCGAGTAATCCCTTCAAGGGGGACATGTAACCTTGACCTTAAGAAATAAAATGTGTAGGGTTGCAACCAACTTGCTTGTGCAGATTTTTATTTATGAATGGTTTTTGTAAACAATCAAACGAGTAGAATGGTACTTAGCGGTTTTAGACTAACCTTGTAAGGCCCATAGGCCTGTTGGTCATAGCAATAGTCATTGGTTCTTCCCTTCTAGGCCCTGCAAATAACTTGAGATGATTGAGTAGCTCAGTAGGTGGTCCATGGCTTGGATGCCGCCACAATCAAACTTTGTCTGCTGAAAAACCTTCCTATACTCTGTTTGCGTTCACTATATTGCTCACTGTTGTCGCTAGCCCTGATTGTAATCTAATGTGAAAGGTGGACTTTCAGTTAGTTGCGGCATTAAGGATTGCATTACTAGGCAACTGTGTGATGTGATTAAGAGTTTTTACAACTAGAACTAAATACTCTTCAAAATTTGGACTTAGAATTATTAATTTAATGAATCAACTGCACACAGTTCCATTTATAAACCGTATGAAAATTCTGGATACGTTCATCCCTAAAGTGGGTAGCTCTATAGTTGTTGCCAGCCCTGGATATGACCTCAAGGTAGAGAGAAAGGTGGACGTTCAGTTATTTGCGGCATGTCAGTAATGGAGCACGGGGCACCTATGATGAAAGATTATTACAACCAGGGCTACGTAATTAGAACTTGCGACTTGTTTTATAAGAGAAGTTGGGGTGCAGTAACTGCCTTCGAGGTCTGGCAGCCTGATCCGGAGATACTAAGTACAAGCTGATGATATTTTAATTCTAAAACTGTGTACATACGCATTGGTTGAAAAACTGCCAAATTACCTGATTGCCATGGTCCGAGGTCTAGTTAGTAACTTAAAACGCGAGTTGAAAAATGTGAAGTTGATATTTAAATGTTCCATTATCACTTTTGAAATCTGGCGTAAGTAAAAACATCATACAAAGAAAATTTAAAGTAGATCTTTATTATATTCCGTAAACACGAAAAGCAAAAGTGGATGAAAGAGTTTAGTGCATTTTTCTGAGCAAATCTTATATCGTTAACAGGAAATACTAGTGCCACTGTACCTACTTACTGATGAAAGTAAATAGAAATAGAGAAATATTATAAATATGTAAACACAAGCCAAATTCTCAAACGAAAAACAGGAAAGACGTCTTAAAAACTAAAAACAAAGCTAAAGAAGAAAACGAGGGCCCTCTCAACGAAGAAGCCACAAATATCCACAATAGGCCTCATCTTTACGATACCATTAAGTATTAAAACAATGAGAATAGCCAGCAGATATTAACAGAGATGTTCATGGCCGGTTGGCCCTACTAGGAAAATGGCGACGAGAAAGTCGTCAACGTACATTGCGGTCTTGCTTTTAAACCTAGATAGAGATGGTGTAAAACATTTGAAAATATAGCAAATAAGAAGTAAAGCAGCCCATGAAATGGCCTTATCGGCCACAGCAGTCAACTGCTAGACATGGCTTCCCGCTATTGGGAGGTATTGCCATACTCACTTACTCGGCAGATGGATTGGCGAGTGCAGTGTAAGATGTAGCGATCACAGGGAACGCTGCTCCATGGGCAGGTCCCTCAAAGGAGTGGTCCTCCTCATATCAAGGCAATGGTCCCTTGGTACCTTAGTTACTTTTTACTATACGAATTGGGGTGAGGATGCCCTTCTGACCCGGCACAAAGAATAATTACAGGTGTTGCAATATCTAAGTCACCAACAATCATGGACTTCCAATTTAGGAGCGATGGAGACATGTGGTATCTTAGCATGTTTCTGCATTCTGCCACTTTTTCTAAATTTCTGTGCACTCACCAGCCAAGTAGAGGCAGAGAAAAAAATCTCTTGTCATTGACTCTCTTTGTATAAGAGAACCACCCACTCGATTTTTAATTTTGTGATATGGAAAAAAAATATCGGTTTCTATGGGCTAGATTTTCCCTTGTCATTTGATAAACTGTTCCTTACATCTTGTACATACAAAAGTATATTATGTGCGGATTTAGTCATAAAAATGGAACAGAACGAGCAATGGTCACAAAACAAACGAAGTTTCTTAACAATCTGCCCACTGTCGTATTAAAAGGACAAAGGCCGATGGGACCCGGAATTATTTAGGTCAAAGGGGTTAAAAGCATCGTCGACCTTGCTAAAAGCCCTAATAATCCAACCCTTTAATTATAATGCACAATTATTTAGTCTACCGCCACGTTTAGCTACAAAGGAAGTTTATGTCAGGGGTTAATGTTGATTATCTATCATAACCTATATGGACGATACCGTTTCCTTCCAGGAATATACATGGATGATACGTTCTCTTCATTTCTCTTTCCTTTTTTATAAATTTGATAAACACTGAAAAAAACTAAGCTTTCCATGAATTTTGAAGTTTCTACTTTTTCGTAACCCGTCAGATGTACGAGTATTTCATAAAAAATAAACAGACTAAATGAAACTCGCCTTCTGTTACCGAAGTTGGTTATAAATTTGCTAAAAATACCTACTTAGCAACCGAAGCACTTCGCACGCTACGCTACGTTTTCTTCATATGAAAATGTTATTACACGTTCATATGAAAATGTTTCTACACGTTCTCCAATCGTAATCGTAATAATCCCAATTAATCAGCTTACCATTCATTTCCCAGGCTTGAAAAACACGTCAAGACCAAAACGATCTGGAACTCAATTTCGGACAACTCGTAATTCGATTTCGTATACGGAACGTCGGTGGCCAATTGGTAAGGACACCGGTCTTACAATCGTTAGACCCAACTTCGATGCCCGCCATGTACCACTGTGTTTTAACTCACGTACATTTACCGACTGCTCTCACGGTGAAGGAAAAACATCGTGATGAAACACAATCTAAATTAAATTTGGATTTAGATGATATTTGAATATGACTTAACCTAGGATTTGGGCCAGGTTAGCATTCGGGTTGCAGAGGACAGATGGCAGTCGCTATGTTTAAAAACTTGGTTCTACGTCAAATCCTCTAAGTTACCCCGACAGAGAAACGGGATAAGCCAAGGAAAATGATACGGAAATGACTGGTCTAAGCTTACGTATTTCAGTTTCTGCCAATCGATTTTTTCAAAGTGAAGAGTTTATTATATGCTGTGTCTGAATGGATTTATCAAACAAAACATGTTATATAAGCACAAATACAAGCATACCATTTCCGTATACGAAAATCCAATAATAGACCACCTGAAATAACACACCAATCGTCCCGTACGTGACTCTGTGCTGATATAAGCCGGATTCCGGATACGGCGGCGAATAAGCGAAAATAATTCGTTTATCCCTTCGAAATTACCTATTGGGCCGGCAAATTAGCCACCCATAGAACTCGGGGCATGACTCTGAGCCACACGTGGGTAAACTGATACAAGAGTATCGGTATAAAAACATTGTGGAAGGTACAGGGAATATAGAGAAAATTCTAAAGGAAGAGAGCGATTCCCACACTTCAGCGCAAAAATAACGCTGCGCTAACGTAGCACCTGTAAGATCCATACTAGAAACGTAACTCCCCATACAAAAACCACTGTCAACGCAGGTCTGACGCACGACGTTGCGCTAGCGCCGCATTAGCGCTGGGTCGTGCGTCGAGCGCGGTTTTAGTATGGGGATTGACGTTCCTAGTCTGGATTTGACAGGCGCATACGCTAGCGCAGCGTTATTTATGCGCTGACCGAGAGTGGAATCGCTGGCCGGGTCCGCATTGTGTAAAAGTCAAAATGTAAAAATGTTTCAATTACCTAAACGTTAAAATGTGCGCAATTCATGGTCAAAATGATAAATGATATATGAACCTACTACAAAACTTACTAACGCCAAAATATGCAGTGGTGACAAAGTTGAAATACTCTCAAGTCAATTTGTTGAATAGAATGGCTAAAAGGTTTATCGCCAAAGAATGCAATGGTCATTTTGTCTCTATCTTTTCGTGTGGGACACCAAGTCGTCCAACGACCTGATGAACCCTAGTGTCAGAATTTTTCAACCGCCTACTACAAGTAGCAAGTAGTTTGTGTTAGTGATTTGTCATTTGTATACCGATAAAAATTTGACAATCAGCTGGCTGGTTATAGTGCCTTACCTAATGCAGTAAACTTCGTTCCCCGGGAATGGTCGTCACATTCACGCAATCCGTTAAGAAAGTTCTCGACAGAAGCACGTCCGGTTTTGATAGTGCAGCAGACTCCCACGGGGACAAGACTTTGAATTTTACACTAGAATCTTATGTTCTCCTCTATTGCTGTCATAAAGAGACCACGAAGAGACTGAGGCATCTTTTGTTTTAAAGTGAGTGATGAAAATAACCATACCACATTGCTACAAGAAAAGCAAATCGCAGTTGCATTAAAGTCATCATCATTCTCCTTGTCTTATCCTGTTTATCTGTCGGGGTTGGCTACCCTAGGGGATTTGGGTTGGAACCAAGTTTTCGCACAGAGCGACTGCCATCTGACCTCTGCTTAGGCTAACCTGGCCCGAATCCTGGGTTAAATCACATTCAAATATCATCTGAATTCAAATTTTATTTGAATGTTGGTTTCAACCCGATATAAATAGACATAACATAACATAACAAAATTCTTTATTGCACAAAAAACAACATGAAACACAAACAAAGGAAACAGTACAACAAGGCGGCCTTAATGCTAGGTAACATTCTCTACCAGGCAACCTTAGGGAAAGAGAGAGTGCGATTATGGAAGCGGGATAGTGCAAAATATTACCTACTAGTACATACTACATAAATAATAATAAAATACATATAAAATTTTACATATCAATACACAAATAATTCTGTATACAAAACATAATATACTAATAAATACATTAATATAAACTAATAACGTATTTTCAAATCGGAATAAAAGGTAATGTAAGATATCAATATCTGTCTCGATTTCTTTCAACTCTCATCCAGTTATTACCTGGAACGTATAAAACCAATACCACGAAACAACCATGTTTTATTTTCCGAGACTTTATTTCGTTTATGTGTTTTGGAAGGGTCTGAAAAAATTACTTCAGCGTCGTAAAATTTGTGGCCAATAAAACTCACCTTTACTCTACTATCCGGCTTATATTTTTCAGGGTCTTGGTCGGGACAAGACCTTAGGGGCTTTTACGAAATGTATAAAATATTTTCCCTGTCGTTAGTTACCAAAGATTTTTTGTGAGAGAACAAGGACAAAATAATGTAAGGCACAAAAACCGAACGTCGGTGAACGATCAGTAGCGTTTTTTTGAAACAGCAGAAATCGGAGTTCGCACGCGTCAGACTGCTGCTAAGTAATCATAGGCAGCACTATAATTACCTACTTAGACGGCGATCGTTAATGATCCATGTTAGACGCCAGCTATCTGTAGGTTAAAAACTGACCCTACCCCCTTAATGATGCGCACAGTATAGAGACTTATCCCGCGGGCGAGGGGACTTCACAAGTATCAAATCGTATGGTTTTTATCAAAACAAGTGAATAATTTTGTCTTCAAGTGCAGAGAAAATCGAAGGCGCAGTAACGCATCATGACTGGGCAGAGTTCATCGAGTCGTTGGATAACTCAGTGTCCTACATAAAAAAGAACAAAGACTGTACCGACAAAGCAAAATCAAATACTCTCCACACGTTTCACAACGTTTATTGCTGAAAATAACAACAAATCTTCCTGTCCAGTATCTTGTGATTAAATTCCAAAATATTACGACTTTCAATCAACGTCTCACGTGTAACGTCACAAGGCTGAACTTTGAAAATTTTGAAATATTGGACGCTCGGTAAACTATCGGATGCAAGTGTTGAGAACGTAGCGGTTCTTCGAATTAATCATTATGCTTATTTTGTATGTCTATCCACGTTGGCATGTACATTTTGACTATTTTAACTCCGCCAGTAGCATCTTTTGCAACATCAGTACCTGCTGCAATGTCAATACCTGCTGCGACGTCCGTGTCTACCGGAACGACAGTATTGTTATACATTTATAATATCTGAACTGCATATCATGCCGCTACCTTGCATATGGATATATCAGACTGCCATATTCACGCACACAAATCTTGATTTGTTCAATCGCAAGGGCATCAATGAGACCCGGTCCCTGCGAAGTAATAAGAATAAAGACCTTCTTGTCGCAAACATCAGACACAAACTCGCAAAGACGGAACAATCGGTATACGTCACAGGTCCCGCGGTATACAACCGGTGTGATTATTTTGTTTGTATTGTTAATTGTTTTATAATTATTATGAATTATTTTAATGAACTACTATTATTTATTATAATAGTACAATCATACTTGACTTGTATTTTATTTATTTATTTAACTGTTTATTGCACACAAGATAAAACACAGGACAATCACATTTAGATAAAAACACAACAGGTACTACTTATTTCTAAAAAGAAATCTCTTCCAGCAGTCCTACGGTAGAGAGATAGCATAAGGTAAGGCTGACGATCGTGCACAATATTTATAATACTAACTGCGGTATTTAAAAATAATACATAATACACACACTAAAATATTAAATTTACATAATTATACTGATATACTACATATAATACAACTATACATATTACAATATACATACATAAATATGACAGATACGAACTATTTTGATAGTGAAAGATAGTGCTCTTTTACTCTCTTCTTGAACACTGAGAGGGAAGGGCTGTCACGCACTGTGTGCGGGAGGGAGTTCCACAATCTGGCTGCATGCACAGTGAAAGAGTAACTGTAGAAATCGGAGTGATGGATAGGGATTGAAAGAATTGACTTGACATGTGAGCGACAAGGCTTGTCTTGGGACCGAGAGAAATTAAAACGTTCTTTAAGGTATGAAGGAGAAGAAGGACTGTGAAGAATTTTATAAAGACAAGAAAGCACATGAGCATTTCTTCGAAGACGGATAGGGAGCCACTTGAGTTGAGAACGAAACTGCGAGACATGGTCATACTTGCGTAAGCCAAAGATAAATCTAATGCAAAGGTTTTGGAGACGCTCGAGTTTGCTCAACAACTCCTCAGTGGCATCCAGATAGCAAGTGTCAGCATAATCAAAGAGAGGAAATAGAAGTGTCTGTGCGAGAGTGATTTTAGTTTTCAGAGGCAAGAAATTTTGGAGGCGCTTCAGCGAGTGAAAGGAATAAAACACTTTCCTGCTGACGTCATTCACCTGAGTAGTCCAACTCAGGTTGTGGTCCAGCAGTACACCCAGGTTCTTAGCTGTCTTAGTGTAGGCAATAGGTGTTCCATTATAAGTGACCATTGGGATATTAGTGTAATCAAATTGCCTACACATGTACGGGCTACCTATCAGCATTGCTTGTGACTTTTTTGGATTAACTACAAGACCGAAAGATTCAGCCCAAATAGCGATCCTACTCAAGTCGTCGTTGATAGCTGCAGTGGCACTAACGATATCGTCAGAGATAAAATGACGATATATCTGCAAGTCGTCTGCGTAGAGGTGGAAGCTAGAGGAAATCACAGATGTAACCGTGTTAATGAAAACAGAAAAGAGAAGAGGTGAAAGGACGCCACCTTGGGGAACACCCGCAGACAGATCACACCATTCAGAGAAAATCTCGTCAGAATGGATCCGCTGCGAGCGACCGCGAAGATATGAATCGAACCAAGTTATTGCCGAGGGAGAAATGTTAAGTGAGCGAAGTATTGCAAGAAGGACATCGAAATCAACAGAGTTGAACGCGTTACTAAAGTCAAGCAAGATAAGTATAGTCAAAGACTTGTTCTCCATAGCAAAACGAATGTCGTCTGTGACTTTTAGTAGTGCTGTAACTGTACTATGACCAGCACGAAAACCAGATTGAAACGGCGATAAAAGATTTTGTGATGTTATAAAGTCAACTAACTGCTTGTGGACAATGTGCTCAAGGACTTTGGAAAGGAATGGTAAAATAGAAACAGGACGGAATTGAGAAAATGATGTTGGATTGGAAACTTTTGGGAGGGGAATAACATCGGCACGTTTCCACGCCGAAGCGAAAGAACTCGTTGCCAAGGAAAAGTTGAAAATATATGTGAGTATTGGTAAGAGTTCGGTCAGGATGAGGGAGATCATACGGGAGGAGAGCTCATCATTGCCCACAGCAGTTGATGTGATGGACAGTATATGCTTCCTTACATCCTCCTCGGCAATAGCATTAAAAGAGAAAGAAGTACACTGTGGAAGAGGTTTGCTGTTTATGTTGGCAATGGTTACAGATTTAACAATGTTACTCAATTTAACAGGTGGTGTCGAGAAATGTGTGTTGAGTGCGTTTAAATTAACGCACGCGCTAGAAGTATCCGGTAATTTTCCAATGCCAAGTGAACGTAAGAACTTCCAAACCTGTGTGGGATTGCAGTTATCAATGGATTCGTGAATATGGCGTCTTTTCGCAACTCTACACAGACGACTACAGCGATTTCGGAGAAGTTTGTATTGGTCAAGATTATTCTCTGTAGGTCGCTTCCTATACCGCTTTTTAGCTCTATCACGCCTGGCCATCAAATCAAGAATTTCTTTTGTTAGCCATGGTGTCGGAGCATGTTTTAACCTGACTTTCTTGACAGGTGCGTGAATGTCATAAAGTTGGCACATGATAGAATGAAATAACTTTATCTTCATGTCTATGTCATCAGCAGTAATCACTGGTCCCCAATCAATACCTGAGGCATCACGCCTCAACGCCTCCAAATCGATGCCTCTGAAACTACGAAGAAGCATAAATCTAGCCTTGCGCTTAGGTGGTCGAATTTTGATAGAAAGAAAGATTAAATCATGGTAAGAAAAATTGGCTGGAAATTGGCCATGGGCGGCAACTTTATCGGAGGAAGAAGTAATTAACAAGTCAAGAAGAGAAGGAATACAGTTAGGAAAATGATGCGTTTCTGAAAGAGGGAGAATCTGTAGGTTAACCGCGGACAAGAGAGAGCGTAGTTTTTGTGCACGAGCGTCATTCTTGATGAGACATGTATTGAAGTCACCCAACAAGAGAGTATGATCGTAGTTAGGACAGTGAGTTATGAGAAGATTCTCCAAGGAGTTGAAGTAATCTATCGTGAGAGACGGACTATAGAAAACCGCAATCAAGACTTTCCTGTGGTGCAGGGTGACCTCAATGAACAGGTGCTCTGCTGAATGTGAGTATTGACTCGGTGATACGCTGATAACGTTATGCACAATATCAGCACGCAGGTAGATGGCGACACCACCGCCTCCCTTGCCAGTGCGGTCATTCCGGATGAGTTTGAACCCGGGAAGAGGAAACTGAGAAGAGTGAAGAGATGGTTTTAAGAAAGATTCAGAAACTAATATTGCATCTACAGGTGTATTGCTGAAAGTAGCAAGTAAATCATTATAATGCTTAGGAATGCTCTGAGCATTAATATGACATATATTAAAATTGTTTTTGAAAGAAGAGAAAACAGCATTAATCTGGTCATGAACAGACAGAAATGCAGAACTATCACCGTCACTATCAGCACTGGAGAAATGTTCAGATGAGGAGGAGCAAGTAAAAAAGCTTTCATCTATTTCGATATCATCATCCATGTGCCTATGAATAAATAACTATAATAAACATACATATATCATAAAAAATATACCTATACCTATATATATCTATATATATATATATATATATATATATATACCTAGTTTACTGAAATAAATTTTATACTATAAAAAAATATACTAAGAAAAAACAGTTAAGTAGACGCGAAACTGCGCTACCCTTAGCTAATCAACACTATCCGTGGTGTGGTGAAAGAAACTTACATAAACACAATAACATCATATTAAAATAATTACAAACTTAAGAAATTTACATTTAGGAAACTTAAATTAATTAAGGCTGTATCCGCGAACTTTCGGAACAAAACTTTACACCAGCAAAAAAAACGAGAGTCCAAGCCAGAAAGAAGGAGGAAAAAAAAAAAACAATATGTGATGACATTTGACATTTGACATTGACACATTGACGGTGTTAGTGAATATAAAAATTTCTGCGGTGTACGAAAAATTGGAAAAAAATAATTATAAGAGAGTACCGCACAAATTAAATGAGTGGTCAGCGAAAAACGGATTACCCTGGACAAATGGCAAAAAAAAAGAAACTACTTCTTCGCGGACCTCTTCCCGTGGGAAGCGTTCGTTGTAGTTTACTGCGCCGGCGCCGTTTTTGCCGGTTTGGCTTGCGAGGACGGCACAACTTTAGCCGCATTTCCCTGAGCCGATGAGGATGTGGTGCCCGATGGAGACACGCCCGAAGCGGTGTTCCTGTCGTTGGCCGACGGAGAGACCGGATGGGACCGCTTACACTTCTCTAAATCAGCCATAACCTCTATCCTCCGGCGAGATTTGTCCGGCAAAATGAGGTGGATATTGCCTTCGGATGTCCAGACGTTCTTCACTCCGTAATATCTACGTGCCGCAACAAAGACATCATGACGGGACTTAGTCAAGAACTCTGATATAACAACCCCTGAGCTCTTGAGCGTTGTCTTGGCATCCCATACTTCCCGACGATGGTCAAGGTCGCATCTTTGCAGAGGAGGACCCCAGTCGGTGGCACGCTCGCAGATCTGTATTGGTAATGTCGCCAATATTCATTCGGTCGTTTATCACCCTACAAATAATTTCTCCTAATTTCTCCTCTTTACTTTCAGCGACCCCGTGGAACAGCAGCACCTTTCTTCGCAGGAAGGTCTCATGTCGCTCCAGACTAAGTGACAGCAGGTCCGTCTGCGCAGAGAGAGCAGTGAGCGCTTGGCAGACAAAGTTCTTAAAGTCTGTGTACTCACTGGCAAGGGTCTTCAAGTCGGAGTGCACAGGCTCTGTAGCACCGGTTGCCTTCTGCAGACGGACTTCAAACTCCTCCATACGGCTGAACAACTTATCAAGTCCCTCTTTGTTGGCTGTCAACAGTGCTGATGTGTCCATGTTTGTAGAGGTCAAAGTCCAGAAGTTCGAAAGTGATAGTGGTGTTGAAAATTAATATGTGCGGATAGTGATGATATGCCGATAATCCGTTTAGTGCATATTAAGTGTAATTAAAAGCACTGTAAGTATTTTTAATTAATTAAAATATGAAGAGCTACCAAAGTTGTTGTTATTGCCACGACTACCCGCCAAAAAAAAAAAAAAAAAAAAAGAAAAAAAAAAAACCAGTGTTATAAATAAAATTATCATTTATCATTTATCTTTATTATTATATACGTAGTATCTTCTTGCGTGCTAGTGAAAGTTACGCAGAGCAGATATGACAGAGTTCAATGTTGGCGTGGCTCATCCTGGTTTTCGGCCACAAAGAAGTTTATACCTTGAAGAAAGCTGCTCAGATAGTTTGGATGGCCTTCATCTGTTGAAGAAAGAAGATAATCCATGGTTTCTACCCCGCTATCTCTTGTACTATAGTCATGCAAAACTGGAAAGGCGCGCTGACCAGTTCAACAGAATTCGATATTGGCGGTGCTCATAGCTGTTCTCGGCAACAGAAGTTTATTCTCTGGAGAAGCTGCTTAGAAAGTTTGGGTGCTTTTCAAGCCGTAGAAGCGGGAAAATTCTCCAAGGTTCCTTTCCCGCTATCTCTTGTACTGTGGCCATGTAAAGCCGGAATCTCTCATATCGCCGTGAAGCATCGTCGGCGCAGCTCATCCCGGTTTTTACGAGCGTCCGAGCACGATCGGGATATTGAAGGGAAAAATCTGGGAAATATTCGGGAATTATATTCCGAAATACGACCAATAACCGATGAATTAAACTCGCGCTGCCGTGTTACGGGGATATTGCGTTCGGTCAACGTTTTCACGAATTTATTTCGTCAAATATATATTTGCAATATAATTTTGTTCAAAATAAATTACAGTGAAATAAAAGTGTAAAGCGGATATATCTGCCATTTCGTACAGTAAAATACGCGAATAAGAATCGTGCGAAAAAGAATTGCTTTCATTTTTATAATGTCAAAAAAGTTGTGCATTGAAGGCACAGACCCAAGTCCAAGGAATACTATACTCCCCTACGTGGCCCAAGCGGCCCAAGTCTAAATAAAATAGCACAGACCCGAAAAGTCGTCATGCGGCGAAGAGTGGTATGGGCGAGTGACACTGAGTGACATGAATAACATTTTTGCTCTATGATCGAAAGTGACATAGTTAAATCAATAGAGTTTCAAGGTTTTGGATGCAGTCAGCTCTAAATCTTTCCTTCCCGGTTCTTTAGTATTGTAAGGACAAAACAAAGTGTCTAATTTGTAAGTTTTCAATTTGCTGTTCCCTAAAAGCTGGCATTTACAGCTTGCTATAAAAGGGACAGTAAAATTCAAGAGGATTAAAGTTTATTCAGTTCGGAAAAGGCATCTACGAGTACTCCACTTTTTATTCGGATCCTCCGACAGTTTTTGTATTGATTCCGTGCTAGAGTTTTATGTTTGAATTTTCGCATTCAAAAAAAAACCTGCTAATTAATTGCATCACACATTCTACTTTTCAAATCCATTTCCACATACCCTAGTAGACATTAAAAAAAATTAGCAATAGAAATTGTGACACAAATCATTAAACCTCTCAATGCGTCCTTTCTTTCGTTTACGATTTTAGAAATCAGCATACATACCTACATAAATCACGCCTATATACCTTTCGGAGTAGGCAGAGCGTAATCAGCCGTAAAAACGGTCGTTTACGCCACGGCGTCCGTCAAAAGTTTGTGGGTAATTTCAGAAGACTGTGTATTACCATAGAGACAGGTTGTAAACCTGTCGCCTAAAATTGCAATACACATCAAGCCTCAAATCGCTCAGTCGCCTCTTACGACACCCACGGAAATGATTTAGGGTGATGTTATTGTAATCTAAGCCAGCATCACATGGCACTATAGAAATTTGAGCTCGTGAACTCCTGTTCAAACATAAAATTGCCGATGTTTTTTCCTCCTTTTCATTTACAAACTGGTATTTATAAATTCTTTGTTTACTTGTGCTTAAAAATCGATGCTAGCAAAGTGAAATTAAAAGCTACACTAGCTTGAAGTTGAAATCCCCTGTGTACAGTAGCGCCAAGTGGAAAATTCTGTTACAACATTTTATTAACCCTTCTCTTGGTGATTTATTAAATAAAATGGTGTTCTCTCGAGATACTTCGCTGTCGTTTTTAAAAGGCAATAAGTATTCAATAGTTGCTTACAAAATGGATTTTTAAAAAGCTCTTTTGAATATTAATTGATAACTTTTTCAAACAATAACGCTGACAACCCTTTGTAGATGTATCTACTTAGCACTAGGAGTCAGAACTGCTGAAAACAAAAATTCTCTGTTTCTGTTTCCGGAACCCTATAACCTGCACTTTTTAATTTTAAGAATGCTTACATTATGTATTTAAGGGTAATTGCCTTTGCCGGTGGAGTCGGTATTAGGTACGACACACACATTTTCACCGTGTCATACCAGATTTTAATAACATCACCCCAACCATAGCAGTGGTTGCCGCAAAAAGTGACCAAGTATAAATTTCCAATGCGAAATCCCTGGGGGGAATGGGCAGAAATGTTCCCCGTGAATGCAACGCAACACTGAACTTACAAATCCGCCTGTCAAGCGTGATGTGTGTGAAAAATACTCCCAAAGAGTGGACTGTTGTGACTGTTGTCCAGTAGTGGACTGTTGTGACTGTTGATGTCGAAATTGAGTTTCTATCGTCACTTGCCATCAGGCGGCAGGCATTGTCTATCTCAAATCTCTTCACGAAATCCCAGAACTTCAGTCCTACATTCTCTTATCTGGATGTTTTCTTGAAGCAGATGATCATCGCTCGTAAATTGTTAGGGTCGACGTGTTTGCATAGGGCAAGCGTGCGGGACTGCTCTGCCGCCGGCGTCCCTCTGATGTGACGCTACCTTAAATAGGTTAGTAAGCGTTTCCACTGTCTCAAAATATTCGGTCATGAATCGATCGTAAAGAAAAAATCCGTACTTGCTGTAAGCGGGTACCATAATGAAAGGTACCTACATAATGTAGTACCTATGCAATTGCTGGTATGAGGTAGTGAAGGGTAGTAGAAGGGTAGCCACTACGCACTTTTTACATTTGACTCTCGTTACTTTCTGTTTGTCGACAATTGTCAAATGTAAAGTTGGATTTTGATGCAACTGTCGTTGAACATGTAAGAGCAAGCTGGCTCACGTCGTCGTTTTCCAGTAAGCAAATGTAGTTGCATTTTAAATTCTTTATTCTGACAGCGCTTAACGTGTCCTTTGCAATAAGAAGCGGCAGCAACCTTTAGGCGGGCGTAGCGGTCTTATTACGCCTTGATACTTTTCTGGTCAAATTATTCGTTTTTTCATCAGCAAATCGCCACATGTGACGTTAGGTTCAACGTTAGCTGCCTATCTGTCGGCGCCGTCGCTAGCGAAAACAAAAAGCAATCGGAAAAGCAATGTCTTATCGTGTCGTGTGAAGCAATGGGATGAATCGTTCACCAAACGTCTCCTGTACCTTTCTTAAGGCGGTTGTAGCAATCCAATATCGCTTTTGTATCACGACCGTCATGTAACGCACCTCTAGTTAATAATTTTGTTCCTTCGACTACGTGTAGCTTCGTGCGTCCCGTTGCCGATAGCCCCCGCCATGTGCTGTCTCTAAACGGACAGCAACCGGGCAAATGTCGTATCGTATCGTGTCATGTGAAGCAATGGAATCGAACCCGCACCTAACGTCTCCTGCACCTGCCTTCAGGCGGTCGTGGCCCGCCAATAACGCCTTCGTATCGCGGACGTCGCGTTTGTATCACGACATCACTGCTCGGATACCGGTGAATAAAATTTACAATTTATCTCCAACAGTACATTTTCTGCTTAAAGAGCTTTCTACTTGAATAGCTTCACCTTTGTGGTGGTCTTTGGAATTCCTGATTTCTAAAATAAGATGTAAAAATATTAGCTGCAAATCATTAACAGGGTGAACCAGTCCATGAAACTCAACAACTTTCTCTAAGGAACATAGGTTGAAATATGAAACAAAAAATTAGATCCCCCTTCAAATTGACTTCATACATACATACATACATATATCACGCCTTTATCCCTTGCGGGGTAGGCAGAGCATTGACGGCCGTAAGAATACGGTCGCTATCGCCACGTCTGACGTTTTTGAGAGTTGTTTTACAAGGTTGTTTCAGAAAACATGTGTATCACTTGATACATTCTGAAATACATTTTGGGAATTTAAATTTTTATTTATACTTTGACATAGGTAAGCTTCTTTTGGAAAGTTGTTTAGTTTTTTTATAAACTGCTTCACCCCTTAAAATATTTACAGCTGTTTTATTTTTTCATCTTATATTTCTAACGAGGGCTGTGGAAAAAACATACGGTCCGTTTAATGATTAGCTAAGAATATTCTTTAAAATTTACTAACTGTCTTGTTCTTATTATTTTTGAAATACTATCCCAGTGGAGATTTATTTTATAACGCAAAACAGAAAAAGTTTGAAGTTACCAGCGCAAGGAAATAACAAACTTAACCAAGCAAGTACGTTTTGAATAAAACCAGAGCATCTGTAGTACCTATTGTGTTCTACGATATAAATAACAGATGCACATAAAATAGAAAGCCCGCAGGTAAAACAATGCGGAATAAGTTTTGAAAGCGCACTACTAACATAAATAGAGGTACTAAACTACTAACTAGGTGGTGCAAAAGAGCCTCTTTCCAAGATGAAACGAATCTCATTGTCATTAGAATATCATCACCCTATTTCTACCCTTCGGAGTCGTAAATATTACATTCATATTACACTGTGCTCGCCAATTCGCCTACCGAGCGTGGTGGTGAGTATAAGGGGAGGCCCCCAATAGGGGAAGCCCTAGTTTAACAGTGGACTTTTGTGGCTGTCGAGGACTTGTGGTGGTAAGATAGTCACGATTGACGAACATAAATCATTACGCACATCACCCTAGCAGTCCACTGCTGGATAATAATCGCTAGACCTAGTCCCGTTTTCACCAACCAGTGTACTAGTTGCCTCTAAGACGTCGGTCCATCTGGCCGTAGAAACGTTACCTACGCTTGCCAAAGCAAAGCCAACCTCTTTTTTGTACCTAAGCTAGAATAATCGCAAGCCCTTAAAAATTTCTATTCCTAAGAAAATCGTCTGCGAATCCAATCAATTAATCTTGCAGATCCCTTTAAAACCAGCGATTTGAACGTGAACATTTCCAATTTACGAAGAAAGCTCTAGAGCCAGAGTCACACCCTCATTAGCAATACAATCAAGACGGAGCGAGTGATTTTTTTCATCCGAGAATTTTCGCAAAAATGGTAGCAGCCATTTATTTTAGGTTAAACCAGGTGGGACTTGAAAAGAAGGTGTGTTCAGCTTATAATACTCGTACTGAAGACCTTAGTGACAAAACTTTTCTCAAGGAATAAATTGATAGATAATAATTGTCAACTATAGTACTTAAAGAAAGGGGCTGGTAGCGACTGGACGTACCCTATGTCCAGCAGAGGACTGTTATGATAGTAGGTATTTATTAGGAGGGGAGGATTTTGCCTTATAACAGGCTACATAATTATTTATTGAACAGTATTTATTGAACTTCAACAATATTCCATCTGCCTGTCCACATGATATTTAAATTATAATAGTAAATATCTAGATATCAAGGCATTTTACCTTACCTTAAATATTTAAGTACTTATCCAGAAATATGCGATAGATCTATTCCTACAACATCTTTGAATATTCCAGAGTATAAATGAATATTCTATCCCCACGTCGGCAGGATACTCAGACCAGGATTAGACGGTGATAATGAGAGCTGGAGTTTACTTTTCATTTTCGTCTGGAGCGCACGTCTGCATATGCAAGGATCTGCATACGAATATCAAGACTCGATTTCACGTGAATAAAACGGCTGAAAATAGTACTGTCACTCTCAGTAAAAAAGGTTTAAAAAAGTATGACAGATATGCAGATAGGAAAGTTGGTGCAGAAATCTTACATGATTTAAAATTTCATTGATTTTTGCGCTGATTGGCATAACTCATAAATCATTCATGTCTAACTAGCTGCCAAATATTTAATCCCTGCTAAGTTTTGAGAATTATGGCGTAGGATAACAATTTTATAGACAACTAGTGGGCGCCCGTGGCTCCACCCGCGTGGAAGTCGTTTTTAATCCCATAGCATCCCCCATGAACATTTTTTCGGGATAAAAACTATCCTATGTGTTAATTCAAGTTACTTTCTATCTGTGTGCCAAATTTCATGAAAATCGGTTTATTAGTTCAATAACAAACAAACATACAATCACATTTATAACATTAGTAGGATTTTTGTAGCAATTTTATTGTCCTTGTCTAAGTCTGTATAACTAAAAGTAACAGCACTTTTTTAGTCATCCAATTTAGTTAGTTTCGTGGAATCGTGTCTATTTTACCGGTGTGTATGTAGGTAATGTATATGGAACGCAAGAAGTTTCGAATTGGTTCCGCGTCTTGAGTTAAACGATTTTCTAGTTGATGTCGGCGGAATGTAAACTGATATGTCAAGGTGTTTATAGAAATTTTCCAAGCTCGCTACTAGGAACTATTCGACAGGATTTTATATTCACTGTTACATTATGACAGTTTACTAACCACGCAGGTGGCCAATCGCAGAAGAAGCCTGAACACGCAAGTAGGCACAGAGTGGGTTGGCGAATCGCGCCAGTCGGCGGAAGGAGCAAGTTCAATGAGCTTCAGCTTAAGCGTCTTGATCAACCACGACAGCCTGCTGGACGCGGATTTCCCCCAATAAGGGGGTATTTCCCAACCTCACCAGTACTCACCACGTCTGGTGGCAGGCAGAATGGCACGCTGCTGCCTATTTCTTTGATCCATCCCTTAGTCGCCTTTTACCGGCACCACTAATACAGCGCCATTCGGTGATTTGGCGAACTTTTCTGTTTCTTCCAAATAATGAATGAATGCTTTAAATGGCGAAACTCAAAGCGACATATTCCCAAAAATCTTTCCCATACCTCGCTTTGTTATAGAACTGGCCTATCAATAGT
Source organism: Keiferia lycopersicella (assembly GCA_029255805.1). Classification (NCBI taxonomy): domain Eukaryota; kingdom Metazoa; phylum Arthropoda; class Insecta; order Lepidoptera; family Gelechiidae; genus Keiferia; species Keiferia lycopersicella. Next base: position 19,553,924 of record JARACZ010000003.1, read on the forward strand.
GAGTTTGGATGGAAAACTTGCTGGCCCGGATATGACAGGAGAATTTATACGCCGGCAGTCGGCCGACGTGTTTCGGGTATAAAATGCCAGTAAATTCCCAATGCCAGACTCTATACACTGCGCGAATTTTTGGAATAAATGCCCCGTGCTGTTGAGTTTTGTGAAATATAGGTAACAGCTTCTAGTTTTGCTGGAGTTTAGATAGCTAACTTGTCTAAAAATATTTGATTAGATAGTGTATATTCCCTATCTATAATACCTATTGTCTTGTGATTTCAGAACAGCATCACCTTATTTTTTTCACACGAGTGTCGTTACAGGCTACAAGGGGACTCGAAGGTTTCATATTCAATACAATTTTAGGCAACAGGTTGACAAAGTTAAGAGCAGTGTGATATACAATAGATACCTGCTTATTTTTGCAACGGCCATCTAACATCAAATTGTCAGACGTGGCGATACGATAACGCTCACATTTTTACGGCTGTGACGCTCTGCCTTCCCCGTAAGTCTTAGCGTAAGGAATAAAGGCATCATGTGTGAACGAATGTATATTTTTCCTGCTTTAGTTTGTTGCTCCTGATTTTCAGTTAGAAAGGTACTGTCAATCATCATTTTCAGCCCATAATTATTTACCCCGAAGACAGAAAAGTTCAGACGAAAAAATTATTCATACTTTAAAATAAGAAGACCAACTTAAAATACTTCACATTCAACTTGATAGTATTCAGAAATATAATTCAACCAGTTTAGTTTCAATTTCTGAAGTAACAGTATTCAGTCAGTCTGCAGTCGCTAGCGAGCACAAAGAAAAACTTAAATTGGTCGTTACTCGCTTTATCTTTGAGAAGTTAGACCGTGGCTCTGAAGTATAGCGGGGCGGTATCTTGTCTTTACGTGTAGGACACCGAGTCGTCCAACGACCCGACGAATCCTTATGTCAGAGTTTATCAAGGGCGGTGGTGGCGCGACAGCGTTCTCTGTACTGAGCAAGAAGATCGTGTGGCGTTCTACAGGATGTCAGACCCAGACCTCCAAATACTGAAAGGTTGCATTCGGACCCTTGATTCAGATGAAATCGTATGATTTTCCCTTACTTAGGAACATTATGCCAGGAAACGAAAAAAAAAAGTGACCCTTACAAAATCACAATCAGCCGACTGCCTTAACTAAGGGAAGTAAAAAAAAATTGAAATTAGCACGATATTATGCTGATGCAGGGGCACCGTTCATTTCGGGTTTCAGTTCGTTTAGACATACGCATAAGATCCCACCGCTGCGCTGTCTTCGCCCCGCTATACTTTGGAGCCCCGGCCTTAAGGTAAATCGCACACACACCGAACGATACTTCACTTCGTAACAGTCACCATTTATGTATTTTGTCCACCTGTGTCAGTCGCAATATGATGCAGTGACGTGTACTGTGATATTCGGTTTTTGTATAGTTCTTAATCTGTCAAAAACCGCATGCGGCAAAAAACATCGGAAAACATGGGGTGCATGTGAAAATTGCTTTATCTTGGAAAAATTAAAACTACGAACAGCGTCGTATGCAATTTCGAAATCGTTGCGTTTCTTAGAGGATCTTGATTTAAATGATGAATTGTACGGTAAGTGGGTTGGCAAGCGTATTAAAAGGTTTTATTGTTTCACAGGAATGACCACGATGCCCATTCTATAGGTTAGGCGTAATCAAACTTACGCGTGGTGAACGCGTGGCCTGCACGAGTGAAATTGTAAGTACTTCTTTTGAGTCGATCGCTTTGCCAAGGTCTAAAGAATATTGGTCATTTTGCGCGCATACAATACGCGTAGAGTGTGCGTAGTATAGTATAATGGCGACATAATAATAGATAGGTTAGATACCTACTTAGGTAGATAGGCACAGAACAAATAAATAGAAGAGATGGCGTATGGCATTTTCTGTAAGATATATATGACGTCACGACGCGCCTGATGGTGTCAAACCCCTAATTGCTTAGGACTAGTCTTCTTTGTATATGGTTTGTGAATATAGTTAATTATTTGATAGTGGGATACTAGGATAATCAAAAATCATATCAAAACATACGGTAAAACGTTATTTAAATTTGTTTTATGATGATAACAACAGCAATCCGCAACTTTTGTTGCGACCACAAAGCTATTTCACTGGTCGAGTGCAAATTAAATATCATTTACTGGCTATGTATCTGACACGCGGGTTTGTCCGGGAGTAAATAATTTTTTTGTGCTTGCTTCAACATGATGCTTCTACTACCTACATCACAAAGTCATCATTCCCCTTGCTTTATTCCGCTCTCTGTCGGGGTCGGCTACATAACCTAGGAGATTTGACGTGGAACTAAGTTTCAACACAGAGCGACTGCCATCTGACCTCTGCAACCCGATGGCTAACCTGGCCCGAATCCTAGGTTCAGTCACATTCAAATATCATCTGTAATAAAATTTTATTTGAATGTGGGTTCCAACACGATGTTTTTCCTTCACCGTAAGAGCAGTCGGTAAATGTACGTGAGTAAAAACACATTGGCACATGGCGGGGATCGAACTCGGGTCTCACGATTGCTAAACCGGTGCCCTAACGACTTGGCCAGCGACGCTCCCTACATCACAAAATACGGACACAAAATAGACCAAAATAAAGCTTTGCTAATTTTCAAATTTTGCAACGGAGCCAGGGTTAGTGTCAGATGTGCTTACGTTCTGTCGCAAAAAGTCAAAATATTAAAGAAGTAAAATGACACCTCTACAAAAAGTCGCCGGTAACGCCTTGTAAAATAATATTTGCCTGAAAAATACATGAACAGACACACAGTTTTTCGACATTTTGATATTATTTTGTGAATGTTTTATTATTAACAGTTGAAATTTTCCACTCGAGTGGTCTCGTTGACTGGATAAATCTGATTGGCATTCAATTATAGTTCTTTTGTGTGAATTACTCCATTGCTGTAAATTATTTACTAAATTATTCACAGATACGTGGACTTAAATAATACCTACCTATTATTTACCCGGTTGCCTCAAAAGGAGGGTTATGTGTTTCGAGAATATGTATGCAGGAATATAAGATATGTGGTCGAGTGATTTTTTTTCACGGACTACCTGTTCTAAAGGCTAGAAACTAGGACGGATTTTGAAATATCTTCTGATTCGTGTCAGCATGGTAGATCAGCAGCGAAGACCTGAGGCGAAGACGTATTTAATAGGAATACCTAAGTAGGTATCACATCCAGTAGAAGCAGTCTGTTAATTACTAGGATACCTAAGTTGTTCAGTTTCATGGTCTGCTAATTGAATTTAAATCACTGTCTTGTATATTCTGTAGCTATAGTTGGTACTTATTCTTTGACCTCGAATGTTAATCATCTGCTTGATTAACTATGATAGGTGATAGAGCACGATAGAGCCATAAGAATTCATGTCAACCAATTGACACCTCCTTAGCAGATGATTTGGACAAGTAATCAACCATCTTCACCATTCCTCACTTCATCCTTTCCATCCACTTTATTTCTTTAACATAGAGTTTAAAATACGATGCTCTGTAGTTTTTAAGAGTCAAAATTAATGGTGTTTTGAATACTTAGTTCGAATACGACTTTGACTATCTACGGCCCGTTACGTCTCATCACTTGTCACAATCATGGTCACTATAGTGACATGCTCTTCAAGTGCAGTTGACCTAGAGACAGTATGGTGGGAAAATTTTGGTCTTCCTATTCTGCCTTTCTATTTCAACACTTTAAAATCATCTTTAATCATACATAGTCTTCTTCTTAGCGTGTCGATGGCAGACACTACACCGTCGTAGCCCAGAACTTGGCCACATTAACAGCGCTGGCAGACGCTGTCATAAGGTCGTCCTTTGTGCAGGTGTTGGGGCACGCCGGACACGATATTAGGTGGTGCATCGTTTGGACTGCACGACACAAACAGCTTACGTCGGCACCCTCCAAGAAGCCCCACTTGGCCATGTTTTCCTTGCTCCGGCCAGTTTGGGTCCGAAGTCTATTCAGGGACTTCCAAACTGGCCAAGGTAATCCATGACCAGGCGGCAAGCTTTCAGCGATAGGGACGAAAGGAGCTGGTAGGGTTACCTTTTCCTGCCAAAGTTTGCACCTCGCTTGTTTGGGGTCGATGCAAAGAGGAGACACGCACTTTACAAAATTATTGCGGCTTTTCAGCCGTTGTGGCACTGGGATGTGGTCGTGTAAAGGGTGCCGTGCATCTGACTCCATCTTTGCTCTTTCAAGGGAGCTAGCCACAGTCCTGCGAACAGCTGGGGGCGCCATACCTGCCAGTGGGTATAGCTGGCTAACCGGGGTCGGTTTCAAGCAACCAGTTATGATCCGGCAAGTCTCATTTAAGGCTGTATCCACTAGCTTTGCATGGGCTGAACGACTCCACACAGGGCTTGCGTACTCACCTGCAGAAAAGGATAACGCCAGCCCAGTAGTTCGCAGAACATGAGGTGTTGCTCCCCATCCAGTAGAAGTAAGGCGCTGTAAAAGGTTATTCCGAGCGAACACCTTCATTTTTATATTTTGGCAGTTCTTACTGAAGGTAAGTGACCTATCCAGAGTAATGCCCAGATATCTCGGATGTTTATTGTGAGCTACAGGCACACCTTGCCACTCAATATTGAGCCTACGATCTGCTTGACTGTTGCGGAGATGGAAAACGCAGGACTCAGTTTTTGATGGGTTGGGTTTCAGTGAATTTTCTCTATAGTATTTGCTTAAGTCCTTCAAAGCGTCAGATAAGTTCACCTCAACCTCCTCAAAACTGGTCGCCTGGGAAGTCAGTGCAAGGTCGTCGGCGTATAGAAAGCGGCACGTGTTGGGACAGGATGGTTGGTCGTTAGTGTATATGTTGAAGAGCAACGGAGCAAGAACGCTGCCTTGAGGCAGTCCGTTCTTTTGCGACCTCCAACGGCTTTTGTCCTGAAGAAGATGCACCTGAAAACGGCGGTAATGGAGAAGTTCTCGAAGAATTGAGACGAATTTAAGATCGCCTGTCATCGTCTCCACCTTCCACAACAGTCGCTTAAGATTTACTGTATCGTAGGCTGCGGACAGATCTACGAATACAGCACCGGTTACCTTCCTCAGTTCAAAACCATCCTCGATGTGTTGCGTGAGTTTCAGTGTCTGACTGCTGCAAGACTTGGCCGGTCTGAAACCCGCTTGTTCTGGAATCAATTTGGGGTCAATGAAGCCTGTTAAGCGGGATAACAGCAGTCTCTCAAAAAGTTTATAAGTGTGGCACAAGAGTGAGATAGGCCTGAAGTTTTTGGGACTGTCTGTTGGTTTTCCGGGCTTTGGAATGGCTATGACCTTTGATTTCCTCCAGACACGGGGGATCGAAGCGGATTCCAGGCAGTGGTTAAACATTTGCAGCAACCAGGACACGGCAACAGGGCCAAGTTGTTTTAGCTGCTCTACATCAATATTGTCCACTCCAGAGGCTTTACCGCATTTAAGATGCTTGATAGCAGTAGTGATGTCAAGTAGGTTAAATGGCTGACTAATCAGATGGTTCGTGCTCACAGATTTGTCTGTTTTAGGAACCCTCTCAAGGCGACCTACTGATTTGCCATTTAAGAGGAGTTGGTGGGCTATCTGATTAGCTGTAACTCTACTGGGAGTTGCAGAAGGAGGTGGATCAGAAGTGAGTTTGCGAATGGTGTTCCACGCCTTTTTACTGTTATGCGTCATGTCTATGTTGGTAACAGTGCTGATCCACCTTTCCTGTCGAGTTACGCCAATCTGTGACAGCAGTTCCTCGCCAGCCAATGCGGTATCCTCGGAGAAAGGATCTTGGCTATAATGGGACTCGTACTCTTTCAGTAGCTCACCGACGACGACCGATGTGGCGCAGTGGTAGTGCGACTGCCTTTGACGCAGAAGGTCCCGGGTTCGATTCTCGGTGGGTCACTCACAAAGTTGATATCTATCACTTTGTGAATTTGTTCCCAGTCTGGTTAGGACATTGCGGGCTGAACCACCCGATTGTCCGTAAGTAAGATGGTTCCGTGTTTCGGATGGCACGTTAAGCCGTAGGTCCCGGTTGCTGTCTCTGATCACTTAGACGGCGGTCGTTACACAACCATGTCAGAAGCCTACTACTTGTAGAAGGCGGTTGAAAAATTCTGACACTAGGGTTCATCGGGTCGTAGGACGACTCGGTGTCCCACACGAAAAGAAGAAGAAGAAGTAGCTCTGCAGACTCCTTTGACAGCCCTGGGATGTAGGAGGTCCGGCAGCCCCTCGGTATGAATTTACGCGAAGTTGTTGCAACTAGATCAACAAACTTTTCATAGTTTTCGGGTACTGGCGGAACACTCAACAGGGCCTGATCAATGGTCCGCGAGAACTGCTCCCAGTTTGCCTTCTCATAGTAGAACCGGCGCTTCAACGGTACACTTACGGGGCGGACTACAGGTTGGACTGTGCACATGATCGGTCTATGTTGGGTGCGAGGTATAGGAGGACATACTGTTTTCACGCTCTGGGGACTGATAGTTTCGCTGACGAAGATAAGGTCTGGATTGTAGCCGCGTCTGCACCGGCCACTATTAAAAGAAGCCGGTAGTTTGGCATTATGGATCAGACCTAACTCATTGGCCTCAGCCCATGCCTCGACAGCCTGACCACATGGATCCGTGTTGCTGTATCCCCAACTTGTACTGTGACTATTGAAGTCGCCGGTCACTATTTTGACTGGATGATCGTCAAAATTTCCGGGAGCCTCAAACTGGAAAGGGATACCAGGAGGTTTATAAATAGAGGTGACAGTGCAGTAACCAAGGTTGACGGTTATGATCTCAATGCCGTTCTGGGTCGTACATTCGGCAGATGTTATGCTCACGCCGGGAGCAGCAAACACTGCGTTACCGTGTTTCGGATGGTAGGTCTCGGCGATAAGCGTGAGTCCTAGAAAGTGTGGCCAGCTTTGTGTTTCGTCTCGATGGGTTTCTTGTACACACATAATATCACAGTGTGTAGTGCGGCTGAGCTCAGAAAGGATTTCTGACTTGGCCTGTGAGAAACCTTCGATGTTCATCGAGACTACGCACAAAGCTGGCCTTAGGGCTGGACTAGGGGAAGCATTGGTGTTTGCCATCGTGGTGTAGTAACTAGTTTCACGGCATCTGCCGCTACTCACGGGGAGGGCCCGAGCACAGGTATCGCTCTTCGAGAAGGCTTACTACATCCCCCCCCATCATACATAGTGAGAAATGAAGTCGCTTTTTGAGTTTCACTGTCTTTCACCGGTAACTCTTCCTAAATCACGCAACTGATTTCGATGCGTTTTTTAAATCTCTTCTCCTTTCGTGTGGGACACCGAGTCGTTCAGCGACCTAATGAACCCTACTGTCACAATTTTTCAACCGCCTTCTAGATGTAGCAGGCTTTTGACATGGTTGTGTAACGACCGCCGTCGTGATCATAGACGGCAACCGGGACCTACGGCTTATCGTCCATCCGAAACACGGAACCATCTTACTTACGGACAATCGGGTGGTTCAGCCCGCAATGTCCTAACCAGACTGGGAACAAATTCACAAAGTGTTAATAACATTAACTTTGTGAGAGTTCTGCGTCAAAGGCAGTCGCACTACCACTGCGCCACATCGGTCGTCAAATCGGTCGGTTTTTTAAATAATAATAGTGATTCAAACGCTGTAAATTCTGTAAAACATGCTAGAAAAACATCTTATTCCAACGTTTACGCAAGTACACGATAATTAAAAGCTTTATAAACTTTAATCTTGGATAATATTGTATCTTAACTTTCTTATCTTGTACAAGTTACCTGTTATCATAAAGTTCTCAGTTTTCGAGGTAGTAAGTTATTGTACATGTTCCAATTGGTCTATTGTACCCTTTTACGCGTGTTCTTTTGTGCAAGCTTAAAAAAAACGCAGGTAAACTTATCGCTTCTTTTGTCATGTCGGTAATCCGGTAAAGTAAATGGTGCATAATTTGGTGCAGTCTACTAAGCATCTACGAGTGCGAGTTTACGGCACAGAGCAAAAATGACATTTTATGTTGCTGCGCGCGCATGATCTAATGGTCTATGGTACCTATGCAGAAAATCTAGAACTTTCTATATTTGTCGCAGCTGAAGTCTACTATTATTAAACTTCATTAAATAAGCAACATTGTACTGTACAATTATAAGTACATTGAATATTTCAAGTATAGTCAGGTGTAAGTTTATCAGTATCCTCAATCTTACCTTAACAGCTACAACAGTCCACTACTGAACATGAGCCTCCCCCTATTGGGGGGTATTGCCATACTCCCTACGCTTAGCACGCAAATTGGCGATCGCAGTGTAAGATGTTGCATTCACAGGGAACGCTGTTGCCCATTCGCTTGATGACTATCCCAGTCGCTTTTTACGACACTCGCGGGTATAATAGGGGTGATGCTATTCTAAGCCAGCACCACAAAACCTATAGACAAAATTATAGTACGAACACACAGCCTAAACACCGCAACTAGATTGCACAAAGCAGACGCGTCTAATGAACGCGAACTTGCAACGAACAACACCTGAACGTGAACATAGTTGTTCATTAAATCTCGTTATCAGTTTGCCGTGTTGCCGGCTTAGAATAGCATCACCCCATTTCTTTCCCGCGGGTGTCGTAAGGGGCGACTACCGGATTCGATGGTTTCATATGTATAACAAGTTTAGACTACAGACTGACAACCTGCCACTACACGATACACGAATCATATGTAAGATTTGTCAGACGTGGCGATGGCGGCCGAAATTTTACGTCTGTTGACGTTCAGCCTACCCCGCAAGGGATAAAGACGTGATAGAGTGGTCGTTTAGTTCCTTGTAGGTGGCACTGGCCGCAACTGAAAGCTTTTATTTATAAGACCAGTAGCGATTTCCAAAGATTAGCTACTGATCTTAACAGATATAATCCCTCAATCTACAAACCAGCAGCGTCACCCATTTCAGACAAGTGTTTCTATCCCCAAAAAATAGACATTGTAAAAAGTCACTCGCAAATTCAATTTGGTCACTTTTCTGAAATTGTTGTGCATAGACGCTCAGTAAATGATTTAAGCAGTTTGTCCCGATAGAAAAATTCCTTTGCAACACTTTAGCGTCCCAGCAAAAATCTGTCTTCATTTTATCGCTAAGTTTTTTCAGTTTTCTCTGAGATCCATTATCGCGCAAATAATTTGCAGCCTTATCGGGGCAGAACCTCTTTGTAAGCACAAAGAAAATGCTCTGAAATGAAATTGATTCAGAACAATAGGAACGACCTTCTTCTTCTTCAGTTGTGCGGGGCAATGGGTCGACGAACAACCCGATGAACCCTGGCGACGAAGTCTTTCCTTAGTGCGTACTCTTTACGAGCAGATAAAATGAGACTTTTAAAAAGCTTACCTACCTATTGTGATTTCAAAAATAACCGATTCCAAAATGAATGAAAATTATAGTAAATCGGTTGTGTACTAAGTTTCTGATGTAATATGCGAGGACAAATATAAAAAATATGTAGGTAGCTATCTATTTATAAAATATTTTAGCATTCGGAGAATATTCGTTTAAATTATTTGAGGAAACTGTTCTGATTCTTAAGACCCTGAAAGGATTTCTGTTATTCTAGACTTGCGAATCCTGTTTTTGAGACTTCTTAAGATGCCTAAGACCTCTTTATGAAGCTGCCTTTAGATACCTTAAAGTCTATTTATTGTTATCTTAATTGCAACACTCCAAGGCAACACTGCACATACATTGTTACTTCCCCTGCCATTTGCTTCACGTCTTACATTAGAGCTGGCAACCCCACTCAGGTAGCCGCCATCTTTTGTCCCCAAACCACAATACAGTCTTTGTTGCGTCTGAAATCTCTTTCCAACTTTCTTTTGTTATCAGTCCCATTGGATCAAATAATATATGCTAGAGCGAGCCTTACTTATAAATACTGCTTCAGCTACAGCAGTCCACTGCTGGGTATGGGCCTCACCAATTGGAGGGTATTGCCATAATAACCACGCAGGCTGATTGTCGAGCGCAGTACAAGATTTAGTAGATATTCACAGCAAACGCTGCTGCCCGTTCCATTATTTCATCCCTTCATCACCTTTTACGACACCGACGGTTAGAAATAGAGCGATGCTATTCTCACTTGCTAATCCGCTTGCCAAGCATGGCTTCTTCACCGTGTCAAAGACTTAAATATGGACTTAAATAATATTTTCCCTGTATTTTGCGACGGTCACCGCTCTCTCTGACGCCACATTTAAGTCCTCCTGGTTGCATCATCATCCTGGTTCATCTTATTTCAACAGAGGGCATGATATCAAATGTGCCATCGATTGAGGTGAGGCTCCACAGTCAGATTCAACCTGCAGTGGACTGAGGACCAGCTTCTTTCTATTTTACTTTGCTGCTCACTAGGGTATCCAATCTCGGTATACTGAGATCTCGAAATACCGAGATCCCGCATCACTTTGTGATCCCGCAAAGTGCGGGATTACGAGTGCAGGATCCGCGGGATTTGCGGGATTAGAAAGCAGCATATGTCCTTATTAGAGTACTGATCTGATGAGGGTGAGGACGAAGTGCCTCTTTCTGTTGTTGGATGCAGCACAAAATAATAGTGTTGGCAACCAAAATACTGAATCGCAAATCCTTACATTACAAGAATAATTTGAGCGTACGCTAGTTTCAGCTTCAAATGCCAATCGATCGGCAGTTTCTTAAATTAATTCAGTAGAATCAATAATTAGAAAAGCAATTAATTTATTTAAATCAGGAAATTCATTGGGCAAATATTTGTCCTTTACTTACAACGCTCTTAAATCTAAATAGTTAAATAACCCACCAGCGTCGAGTCAGAAAGAGCTTTCTCTGCTGCGGGATGCTTAGCTTCTAATATACGTAGCAATTTAGGAGATGAGCTGTTGGACATTTTATGTTTCCTACGTAAACATTTTCAGCAACAAAAATGTTAATTTCCTACTTATAATACTTTTCTTATTTTTCATAAATATTTGATTTAATTTTAAAAAAGTTCGTGTTATTATTTTTGTCGTATAACTACCTAACAAATTACCATTACACTATACTTAGGCACGGCACGTATTTATAAATCGCTCTGTGTTCGAGTAGGTTTGAGTACGAGTCTCAGATGTCATTTAGTACTGGCTGACGTTGTCAATGTCGCACTTGAGTTCGATCTCAGAGTTGAGAGCGATTTATAAAATACAAGCCTTAACATTTAAAAGCAGCTCAGGTTGCTGGGCTTAGTTTGTAGGGTTATACTTGCGGGATCCCGCAAATGCCGAGATCCCGCGGGATTGAAATCTTCGATCTCGCAAATACCGAGATCGGAATAAACCTGCGGGACTGGATACCCTACTGCTCACTGTTCGCTGTTGCAGAGCTCCTTGTGCCATATTTTTGGTCTAATTACGACACTTTTATTCTATTCTCAATACGGATGTTTGTTTCGCATTAGAACTGCTCTTCCGATTTGTCTTTTATGTGTTCTTTTGTCTTTAATCCTCTTTCCTTATCGGTGTTAGCTTTGGATTTTGCATAAATGGGGTTATTTTTTAAGATTTTAGAGTTCTAGCTTTATATTTAAACTGAAGTACTTTCCCCAAATGGATGCATGATGCGCAGGATCGTTCAGTTTGGAAATCTTTGGGGGAGGCCTATATTCGCAGTGGACGTCTTCCGGCTGAAATGGTGATGATGATGATGACTTTTCCCAAAGAATATTAATCGAACTACATAGAGATTTGGACCTCCCATACAAAACGTTTCACCAATTAGTATGGAAAGGTATTTTTTTTTGTATATTTTGACCTGAGTTGTCGACCCGATAATACTAGCAGCATTTTTTTTTTCTCCTTGTTTAACTACATGTTTACACCAGTAAATAACAGCAATATAAAACTACCTACAGAGACCTAAAACTTGCTAAAGAAGCGTCTGGTTTGGAGCTATTTATCATACCAACTGTCATCCCGCTTTCCTTACAACATTTGAAAGCAGGTACAGCACAGCAGCATCGAGAATATTCCAGAATAACATTTAAAGGGTCATCGCATACTGGTTTATCATTCCTTTTCAGAGTCTTGACCAGTTTCTGTTGATCCACGGCTTCCCGGATTTCATTTATACTGGGTTTCCATACAAATATAAAAAGTACCCAGTCTAAGTTGGTCCTTAAATGAGCAACTTGAAGTGATGCTGGTTGTACTTTACTTGAGTACTCGACACGTGCTGAACATTAAATATCCTTTCGCATCATTACTTCTAGATATTTCTGTAACTGTATAGATACAGGATCTGCAAGATTTTCAAAGATATTCTTGAATAGAAGATTTTCTGTTGACAATCTTTTCTTTCCTTTCCTATTTCACGCCAGAGGGTGTTATGTTGATATGTTTGATTCAAAACTATGACGACCGATGTGGCGCAGTGGTAGTGCGACTGCCTTTGACGCAGAAGGTCCCGGGTTCGATTCTCGGTGGGTCACTCACAAAGTTGATATCTATCACTTTGTGAATTTGTTCCCAGTCTGGTTAGGACATTGCGGGCTGAACCACCCGATTGTCCGTAAGTAAGATGGTTCCGTGTTTCGGATGGCACGTTAAGCCGTAGGTCCCGGTTGCTGTCTATGATCACTTAGACGGCGGTCGTTACACAACCATGTCAGAAGCCTACTACTTGTAGAAGGCGGTTGAAAAATCCTGACACTAGGGTTCATCGGGTCGTAGGACGACTCGGTGTCCCACACGAAAAGAAGAAGAAGATTCAAAACTATGGTAATCCTTACCTTACCTTAACAGCCAAAACAGTCGACTGCTGGACATATGTCCTTTCCTTTAGGGGCCAATTGCCATACTCTCCACTCTTGGCAGGGGGATTGGCGAGCGCAGTGCAAGATGTTGCATTCACGGGGAACGATGCTTTGGAAAACAAACCCGCCACAGAGTGAAGGCCGTCAGCCAACTAAACCATTGAGGCAGTTGCTTCCTAGAATTCTCCGGCAGATGTCATCGTTTCGTCCGCAATTTTGCGTGCCAATATCAATTGAAGCCGCAACATAGCTCCGGGAAAACCCGGAGCGCCGCCGTAAGCCAGCAAATGGGACGGTACGTCCGGGTCGAAATGCCGGAACAGCGCCGGAATAGAGCCGGAACGGTCAGGAAGGAGCAAATGGTCCGGTTGACCGTGTCATTAGTTTTCAGTATGTTTGAGCTTTGGGTTTTGGTTGTGCTTTAATTATTTTTTATAGTCAGTTACGCTACAAACTAATAGTCCCTTTTCTCAACATTTAACTACCTGATACATAAAAATGATTCTGATATTTATTTATGGAGAAATATTGGAAAAACTTACAAGCTAGGATTGAAAGACGATATGATTCTATCTTAGATACATGTAAGAGTCTTCTGGTACCCCATAGGTAATATCTTCATTTATTGACTTCAGGAGTGTGTAGACCGATGGTGAGATAATAAAGAGACGTTGATTCGCTGATCACACTTTATTTTTATAAACAACTGTACTTGGTGGGTGTTTTACATTATCTTTTTGTTCTAGTAAGTAACAGGGCTTCGCCTTATAATAACTTATACTGCCTGTCTATACAGACTAGCAGAGCAACGTTCCGTTTGACGTATGATCCGAGGAGTACAAACTAGAGTAGTCATCTCCTCGACGTCTGCGGATCGAATGATGCTCGAGCCACGCGCTCGGCCTTTTTATAGAACGATCAAAACAACCCCGCCAGTCCCCACTGCCGGGCCGGGTGGCGGCAGGTAGGATACGTCATGCCACCTGCACGTGGTTTCGTTTACATACTCTTTGTTCTTATTTCTAATTGAATTCGGTACAATTGTGATTAAATAATTAAGTTAGAATTATTTAGATTAATTAACAATAATAAATTACAAGAATGAAATTATCAATTGAACATTAAAGCAAGAAATGAGAATAAAACGTTTAAAAATTGTTGACATTCTCGCTGCGCTATCATACATTATAATGTATACGCCGCCTACGCCGCACCGCTGCAACTCATTTTACCGTAGGAATAAGATGTTTTTCCCGGCAAGTATCATACATTCCGTCTTTTAGAATCACTCTGTAAAAAACTCCATCAAAATCCGTTGTGTAGTTTTAATGATTTAAGCATACGTTCATACAGACACGGCAAGCCACTTTGTTTTATACCATGTAGTAATTTAGGCAGCGGTGTTCCCTGTGAGCTAAGAACGTATCGTATCGTATTGACGTTCCAATGCGCTCGCTTACCCAACCATTACCGTGAAGATATGGCAAAGAACCTTTCTGCTGGGGCCCAAAGAGAAGAGGCCCTAGTCCAGCAGTGGACTATTGGGACTTTTGATGTTTGAAATGTTTATAAAATTGACACTTTTATTTGTACAGCCTAGTGAAACTTGAAAACAGTGAAGTCGTATCGCACACTTAAAGCACGACGGAGCGCTAAAACATCGCAGTGGTTTGTCAGATCCATACTAGAAATGTCAACCCCCATGCCAAACCCACTCAACCGTTGTCGACGCAGCGCTATCGCAGCGTCGTCCGTCGAGTGCGGTTTTAGTATGGGGATTACATTTCTAGTATGGATCTAACAGACCGTTGCGATGTTTTAGCGCTCCGGCGTGCGTTGAATGTGCGATCCGCCGAACATCTAATCTCGGAGATATCAACAACAGTCATTTATCAAACTCGCTGGAACTGAATAAACAGCTTCAGGGTTGCATAACGTTATTTGTTTTTCTATACAAACCACATGTGTCTATTTTGATGTATATTCCTTTGGTCTTTTGGGAATTTTCGCTGGGAGCTTGAAAAATGTGTAAGAAAGCAAAACTTATTGGTAGGGTATCCAATCCAGCAGGTTTTTTCCGATCTCGGTGTTCACGCCAACCGTTAATCCCGGTTTTTCATCTATCATTGCCTCATCTCTACTCACGGCGAGAGCCAATAGCGTGAATGGCGCCAACTCACGTGACCGATTTCTACACCAATCAGAAGACCGCTTGGGAGCGCGTCCCTTAGCGCTGGACTAATCGGCGTGTGCGATTCCCGCGCCTCTACTACTCGACAATCCATGGCGTCGACATCAACGCTAAAAAAACCAGCTATATCAATGTGTAAGCGACCTACAATCTTCGGCTTAGACATATTGGCGACTGTTGGACAAAACCCCGCAATCTTCGGATGAAGAAGCTAAATGGATGCATGACCCATCTGCCTGCGTGTGCTGCAACGATTAAGCCCGGGAAGTGGTGTTTTGTGTGCCTAACTATTGTGAAATCTTTCTACTTGCATTTGCCCCCACGTTTTTGGCCTCCATCTTGTTTATCTTTGCACAAACTAACAATTTATTTGCAATTTAGTGTTCATTTTCTTGTGTTTGCCTTCTCATACACGCAATCTCACATCCATTTCGGTGCTTTGCACGCTTATTCAATTCGATTCGGGCCGACTATTCCAGCGCAAGAGGTGCCCGTGCCCATCCTTGTGGCCAGTGCCCGTCATCTATCATCGAGCCGTCTACCCTACGTGCCTCGAGCGAGTGCTGCTCTGCGCGCGCCCCTCCTGCCTTCGCTGACGTCGACCGAGTGCTGGTAACCTGCCAAGCTAGCAATTTGAGGAGCGCAAACTGTAAGAACATTCCATTTCATTATTATCACCAACTTATTTGCCTACTATCGGCTTGCAATTTGTGTGCTGTGTTTATTGAGCTACTAGTCTCTCTAAATTCACAAAATGTCTGAGACAAAAGGCCTTGATACTTTAAAAGGCAAGCGAGCTAGTATAAGAGGACGACTTACTAAATTCAATACTTACTTAGACTCAATAAACACAGAACAAAAACTATGTGAAGTTCAAGTCAAAGAAGTGCAATTGAAACTGAACATTGTCAAGGATCTTTCTGTTGATTTTGAACAACTGCAAAGTCAGATAGAGGAATTGTGTATTGAAACAATTGAAAAGGAGATTGATGAACGGGATGCTACTGAAACTAAGTTCTGTGCATTAATTGCTCGTGCTGAAACTCTTTTGAGACCTTACATTTCATGTGAACGAACCGGTAGTTACAAGTCTTCAGCAAGCGACGTTCATGAACCTCATCAAAATACTAAAGCGAGCTTCAAACTTCCAACCATTCAGATTTCTAAATTTGATGGCAACTATTCTAAATGGTTGGAGTTCCGTGATACTTTCAAATCATTGATTCATGATTCAGATCAATTACTGCCAATCCATAAATTTCATTATTTGAATTCTTACCTTATCGGTGAAGCGGGCAAGTTACTGACAAACTTAGAGGTATCTGCTGATAACTATGAGGAGGCCTGGAATCTATTATGTGGGCGCTATGACAATAAACGGCAACTTACAAATAATCATTTAAATTCGCTTTTCAATATTGAGCAAATACAAAGAGAGTCTGACAAAAACCTGAGATCTCTTGTCGATAATGTTAATAAAGACCTCCGTGCATTGTCCAGTCTTGGGCAACCCACTGAGCACTGGGACGCTCTCATTATACATTTGATTTCCATGAAGCTGGACAATATTTCTAAACGTGCATGGGAGGAATATAGGGGTTCTTTAGAGAACATGCCTACACTCAGTCAACTTCTAAAATTTTTACAAAATAGGGCTGACATTTTAGAAAGTTGCTACAAAAAACAATCTTATTCTAACAATAATTTTACAAACAATCCCAACAATTTAAACAAATGTGAGCGTTCTTACAAAACATTTGTAGCAAACACTAGAACGGGCCACACTACTCAAAGTGGCCGCTCAAATCAATCTGGCAATTCTTCTGAACAATCAAAACAATCTCGTTGGGTCTGTAATTTTTGTTCTAAGGAGCACAGCATCTATACATGCCCTCAGTTTCTAGCATTGACTGTAGATCAAAGGAAAGTGGAAGTCAACAAGCGTTCCCTTTGTGAAAATTGCCTCCGGAAATCTCACAGCAGTGTTCAGTTTTGCCGTGGAGGTTCTTGTCGCAATTGTGGTTCGCGTCACAATACCATGCTCTGCTTATCTTCGCAGCCGACATCAGCTGTCTCTGCACAACCAGCGATGACTACCAACAATGAGTCTTCTGCAGAATCTGTGACTTCCAATTTTTCAGCTCAGCCATCGAAGCATGTACTCCAGTCTACAGCAGTGATCAAAATCATCAACCCAATCAGCAATAAGGAAGAATCTGTCAGGTGTCTTCTTGATGATGGAAGCGACTGCAGCTTCATCTCAAAGCATCTTATGCAAAAATTAGGTCTTGAGTCTATATCTACTCCACCTATTCAAGTCATAGGGATTGGTAATTTGCCAAGCTATGTCGTCAAACAAAAATGTGTTGCTCGCATTGAGTCTCTATACTCTGACTTCAATGTCACACTAACATTTTCTGTATTGCCAGAACTTACTGGAAATGCTCCTCGATCCACTATTGATTACAATCGATTTAAAATCCCGCCGAACATTCAATTAGCGGACCCCACATTCAATGTTTCTTCTCCTATAGATGCCTTGATAGGTGCTGATTTGTTTTGGCATATTATTGACGGCGAGAAACGGTCCCTCGGCGAGTCTCTACCATTTCTAATAAAATCACAGCTTGGCTGGTTGATCGGTGGCCCACTATTGGCTAGTCGCAGTGATAATTTGGCTGTTAGCAACCGCGCTATCACTAGTTTTTTTGTAACTAACGAGCAGCTTGATAACAAACTATCTCGATTCTGGGAGCTAGAGGAAACTCCTACCAAACGCGCTTTCCTCAGCGAAGATGAAAAGGCTTGTGAGTTGCATTTCAAAGAAAATACTACACGTCTAGAGAACGGGCGATTCTGTGTAAAGCTACCGCTCAAGGAGTCACCATCCACGTTAGGTGATTCCTACATCACAGCAAAACAAAGATTTCTCTCCATAGAGAGGAAATTCCGCAAAAATCCAGAATTCAAAGAAGAATACTGCAAATTCATTGCAGAATACTTTGACCTTGGCCATTGTTCCGAGCTGTCTACCGCGCACGTGCCGACGCCCGGCCGCTGCTTCTACGTGCCGTGCCACGCCGTGCTGCGCGCCACAAGCGAGTCCACCAAACTGCGCGTCGTGGGCGACGGATCAGCGCCATCTACCACAGGCGTATCGGTGAATGATCTACAATATACTGGCCCGAAGGTACAAGATTCTCTATTATCGATACTACTACGATTCCGCCTACATCGATACGTTTTGGCCGGAGATATCGATAAATTTTTCCGTCAAGTCGCTGTTCATGAAGATGACCGTGACCTACAACTCATACTTTGGCGTAGAAATGAGAATCAGCCTCTAAAAACGATCAGGCTCAATACAGTCACCTACGGGTTCGCCAGTGCCAGCTACCTGAGTACTAAATGTCTATGGGTACTAGGTGAAGAGTGTACAGACACACAGATCAAGGAAATAATACAACACGATTTTTACTGTGATGATTTATTAACAGGAGCTAATACAAAAGAAGATCTACTTCATATTCTCAATGCAGTCACTGCACAATTAAAGTCTGGATGTTTTAATCTCCGAAAATTCAAATCAAACGCACCGGACATCTTTCCCCAGTCGAGCATCGATCTACAGAGCAAGCTGTGCCTGAGCGACTCCGCCAGCGCTCTCGGCTTGGGCTGGTGCCCTCAGAAGGATAATCTATACTTCACTATCGAAACACCAAGATCAGACGTCTCAAAAAACGTAACTAAAAGGAGCATACTATCATCATCTTTTAGCATATTCGACCCGCTCGGCCTCCTGTCGCCGTGCACCGTCTCGCCTAAGCTGTTGCTGCAGCGCGTGTGGGCGCGCGGCCTCGCCTGGGACGCGCCGCTGCCCGACGACCTGCGCGCCGAGTGGGGCAAGCTGGAGGCGGGACTGCGCCATCTGCAACTTGTCTCACCGCCCCGACGGGTGCTGTGTGACGACGCTGAAGACGTCCAACTCCATTCATTTTGTGACGCGTCGCTTCATGCGTACGGGGCGTGCATCTATTTGCGCTCTACGAACAAGAGAGGTGACGTCGCAGTCCATTTACTATGCGCTAAATCCAGAGTGGCGCCTACGAAGCCACCTCTGACGATACCGAAATTGGAACTACTCGGTGCTCTACTAGCGTCGAATCTCACGAAGACCGTGCTGGAGTCCCTGCGCTGCCCTATCTCCGCCTGCGTGCATTGGTGCGACTCCAGCGTGGTGCTCGCCTGGCTCCGCAGTACCCCCAGCAAGTTGAAAAGCTTCGTAGCCAACAAAGTAGTCGAAATCTGCGAAAACACATCACTATCATCTTGGCGTCACGTACCGACCGCTCTCAACCCGGCTGACTACATCTCGCGCGGCATTCCTGCTGAGAAACTGCCAGATCTACAACAATGGTGGTCCGGTCCCTCCTTCCTTGCGATAGATCCCACGCAATGGCCGACACCGGAAATCAAAAAGAAAATCAATGACAACTCACCTGAAGAAAGTGATGAAAACTTACCTGAGATGAAAGTTCTATACTCATCGAAGGCAGACAGTACCGACGTCACGGTGGTACATTTTGAAAAGTTCTCCAACTTCTATCGTCTACAAAGAACTTACGCCTATGTCTTAAGATTTATCTATAACCTAAAAAACAAGGATACGAAATTACTTGGACCTCTCTCCAGCAAAGAGTTGGACAAGTCGTTTTCCCTTTTAGCGAGTGAAGCTCAAAAGCAATCATTTACAAAGGAATACCATGCACTATCTAAAGGTCAAGCAATTGGACCTAAAAGTAAAATTCTATCTCTCAGTCCATTTCTAAATGATGACAATGTACTACTTGTGGGTGGGAGACTAGATCGCTCTACTTATAGCTATAGCAAAAAACATCCTGTCATACTAGATTCCACGCATCACCTCACTAAATTAATTTTCCAGCACCGACATGTCCAGTTAATGCATGCAGGTCCTCAGCTCTTACTATACTCAATACGTGAGTCCATTTGGCCTGTCAGCGGCAGGAAGCTTGCTCGTAGCACCGTCAATGCGTGCACCGTTTGCAGACGTTTCAAAGGTCAGACTCTTGCCCCTAAAATGGGTTCATTGCCACCTGAGCGCATCATGCCCGCGCCAGTTTTTCAATCCGTGGCCATGGACGTAGGGGGTCCGTACAATATTTTACTCAATAAAAAAGGTCGAGGTGCTCGCCTATCCAAATGCTACCTCTGTCTTTTCATCTGCTTACGATATAAATGCGTACATTTGGAAGCAGTAAGTGATTTGTCCAAAAATGCGTTTTTACTTTGCCTACGACGTTTTACTTCCCGCCGGGGGAAGCCTCACGAAATATTCTCCGACAATGGGCGAAATTTTGTAGCCGCTTCAAAAGAAGTAGGTCAATTTTTTAAATCAAACACTGACTTTCTATCTGACTATGCAGCCGGTGAGCAAATTAAGTTTTATTTTCATCCACCGTATGCGCCTCATTTTTCTGGCTTGGCGGAAGCTGGCATTAAGTCGGCTAAGCATCATATCAAACGTGTTATGGGCAATTCTAATTTAACTTTCGAAGAACTGTCCACTCTTTTTACTCAAGTAGAGGCAATCATGAACAGTCGTCCACTGTTCCCTCTATCTTCTCATCCAAGTGACTACCTCCCTCTATCTCCCGGTCATTTCATAATAGGGCGGCCACTTACCTCAGTACCGTCGGCAAAAATCGACGAAAAGCGCACAACTCTATCGCGCTACCAGGCTATCGAAAAGATGCGTCAACAGTTCTGGAATCGCTGGCAACGTGACTACATCTCCGAGCTTCAGCAGCGAACTAAATGGAAGACCAATACAGATAAGCTTCGCATCGGTGATCTCGTCCTCATCCATGAAGACAACGTGCCACCTCTCAACTGGCGTCTTGGGCGCGTCGAACAGCTCATCCCAGGATCAGACGGCATATCTAGAGTAGCCGACATCAAAACAGCTAGAGGAACAATAAGACGGGCTCTTACAAGACTCTGCCCTCTACTATCTCCAGAAACAGACGCTGTTTTCTCAGCAAACTAAAATTATAACATTTATTTACTTACCTCATATCAAATTCAACTCTACCTAGAAAACTGTAAATACTATCCTACTTCATGAAGATATCTATGACGTCACTATCAGCTACATCTACTAGACTAGAAACTCTACATCATAATATACTACATAAGAAATAATACTTATATGCAAAGATTGCTTCATGTCTGTCTTTAATAGCAAGAAACCAACTTACCTTTACAAGAAGACGAAGAGCAGAATCATCAGCTCCTGAAGATGTTCAGCAAATGCTTCACCTTCCCCGGCCCGGAGCATGTTCACGCCAACCGTTAATCCCGGTTTTTCATCTATCATTGCCTCATCTCTACTCACGGCGAGAGCCAATAGCGTGAATGGCGCCAACTCACGTGACCGATTTCTACACCAATCAGAAGACCGCTTGGGAGCGCGTCCCTTAGCGCTGGACTAATCGGCGTGTGCGATTCCCGCGCCTCTACTACTCGACAATCCATGGCGTCGACATCAACGCTAAAAAAACCAGCTATATCAATGTGTAAGCGACCTACAATCTTCGGCTTAGACACTCGGTATTTGCGGGATCGAAGATTTCAATCCCGCGGGATCTCGGCATTTGCGGGATCCCGCAAGTATAACCCTACAAACTAAGCCCTGCAAACTGAGCTGCTTTTAAATGTTAAGGCTTGTATTTTATAAATCGCTCTCAAGTCTGAGACCGATCTCAAGTGCGACATTGACAACGTCAGCCAGTACTAAACGACATCTCAAACTCGTACTCAAGATCGATCTCAGAGTTAAGAGCGAATCATAAATACGTGCCGTGCCTAAGTATAGTGTAATGGTAATTAGTTAGGTAGTTATACGTTAAAAATAATAACACGAACTTTTTTAAATTGAAATCAACTATTTATTAAAAATAAGAAAAGTATTATAAGTAGGAAATTAACATTTTTGTTGCTATTCTATGCTGCTTGCTAATACCGCAAATCCCGCGGATCCCGCACTCGTAATCCCGCACTGTGCGGGATCACAAAATGATGCGGGATCTCGGTATTTCGAGATCTCGGTATACCGAGATTGGATACCCTACTTATTGGTGACATTTTCATATATAGGGTTATTTTTTGGTCAGTACACAAACTTTGTTGGGTGTTTCTACTCATGATTCTGTACAACTTTTACTATGGGGCCTCCTGCGAAATCGCGAAAAAAAAATTGTGTCTTCCACACGTTTTTACCGAGTAGGTATGAATTTTTCTATGGCACACCCATTTTTTTTTGCGTTTTCAAGATTCAAGATTCAAGATTCAATCGTTTATTTCCAAGTAGATTCACAATGAATACTTTTAGAATGTCAGAGAGTTACAATACAATAATGTCACTGAATAAATGAATGAGTCATTGTAAACAATAACAATTTTCAGTTCCTAATAGAATCGCGGACGAGTGGCCCCATACAAACAGTTGTTCCAGATCATAAGTAAAAACACCCTAAAAATTATGTGTACTGACTGTCCCGATGGCGTAGCGGATAGTATGCCTGCCTTCTACGCCGAGGGTCGTGGGTTCGATCCCCACCGGGCACAAATATCTGTTAAGTCAATTTTCAAATATTTGTGTTGAGTCTGGGTGTTTTCTATGTATTTATTTACAAAAAAAAGTATATATATATTAGTATCAGCTATCTAGTTCCCATAGTACAAGCTTTGCTTAGTTTGGGGCTAGATGGCGTTGTGTGAATTGTTCAGGATATTTATTTATTTATTTAAAAAATAAACCTGTATGTAGGTAAGTAATTGTATTCATATTTTGTGTTGTTTCCTTTTCGGTTTTTTAAAATTCCGTTTAAACAGTGTTCATATCGAAATTAATAGCCACAACAGTCCACTGCTGGGCATGGGCCTCCCTATTTTAGGGGGTATTTCATATTTGCCACGCTTGTCAGATAGATTGGCGATCACAATAAAAAAATAGATCTGTCTGCTCATTCATTCATTCTTTATTTACCTTTGATGACACTCGCAGGTGGAAATAGGATGATGCTATTCTAAGCCGGCACTGCACGGTCTGTTGAAACGAATTAACAAGACTAAAAGCAGTACCATTGCTCAAAGTTAACTAAAGATGTGCTATTGAGAGGAATTTTCGCTAGAGAACCACTGAAATAAAATTCTGTGGTCTTTTTAGGGTTCACTATGCAAGGTTCGAAACGGAACAGAGACTTCGCTGTATGTCTGTCACTACGCTGAATCTCATACACCGTTATAAATTAGAGAGTTCAGATTTTCACAGATACCGGTATTTCCATTGCCGCTATATCAAAAGTTATAGTATGAGTTACATGCTGTTTGGTCAGCCTGGCCAGCCCCGAGGCAGTGCCTTAATTTTTTATTTTATTTTTATCCCACTCGTGCCGTGATTCTACTAGGAACATAAAATTGTTATCGTTGACAATGACTAATTCATTAATTCATGGACAGTATTGTATTGTAACTCTCTGACATTCTAAAAGCATTCATTGTGAATCTACTTGGAAATAAACGATTGAATCTTGAATCAACAGATACTAACCAGAATAAACGTAATAATAGGGACCTCTCATCCAACATACATGAATTTTTACACAAAATAGTACGGATCCCTACGTGCACGAGTCCAATTCACACTTGGATTTTTTTCCTTCTGTGAGTAAAATTGTCGAGTTCCATTGCTCTTCTCCCGGTGACACAGTTTCGAACGATTTGAAAAACTTTTTAAAAAACATTTTAATTTGATAGGTCAAATTCTTATAGAGAGATTTTGTTTTTGTTTATTTGATTTATTTCTGCTATTTCGGACGAATTTTCATATTGTTTTTTCTACATATCACTTAAACATATTACGCCTTTATTCTTTGCGAATAAAATATCGGAGGTCCTTTCAGAGGTTCGTTTTTTTATTAGTTGTCACGACGACGCCGTGAATGTAATATTTCTAGGTACCAGTCGGCTTGACTAAAGGAAAATGATATCAACGTACACAAAAATGATATTATTATTACATTTTTATATCGATAGTAATATTTTACCTGCCAACCGTTTCGACCGTGAGTCTCGCGCATAATAGCGGTTTCCTCATCCCGATATTCATCTACTTCGCCTTTTATATCGGCGTTCTGTTTCGATTTTACGAGAGCGTTCGACTGGGTGGAGTACCGTGGATGACTATCAGTCGAGCGAAAAATTTGTACCCTTCAACTGCAAGGTTTATAGATATCTCAATTTAGAGTTCGAGTTGAGGAAACAATGGAGTCTGTGAGTCGATGATCATGGAATCTCATAAGAAATATTTGGAAAGTCTGTGTTGAATGCAAGAAATTTTTTGTTCAAACTTGCAATTTGCAATAAATTGAATGTGCCATAGACAATAAGCGACCGAGATACAATCAAGATTAAGAATTCCGTAGATTGTAAATTTAAATGTGTTGTATTCTATTTGTATCTTTTCATGCATGCATTACCTTGATAAATCTTTGATAGCACTTTAACAAACTTATCACATCTAATATAATGATCAATTACCCCAAGACTTGTAAGTAACCTTCCTACCTGTTTAAAAAACAAGGTACTTGGACATTTTAGTCTTCGTTGCTTTTAGTTAATATCCGCTATCAACAACTCTGGATTAAGTTCAAAGCCATTAAACTTAAAACCGGTGTCATGGAATAATAAGTCCTGTTTTGGCATTTGTACCGCAGTTTGACTGGAGGGTTGGTGAATGCGATTGTCCTTTCCATTCATTCATTCATTCGTTCATTCTCACATCCGGGACACGTGAGAGATCAAATGATCAACTTTTAAATAGCAATAAATTTTGAATTTTGAATAGAATGATTTATTCATTCCAGTTCACTTTTGTCCATGTATTTATCTGCACTTAGAAAAGTTTCACTTACAATAACAACAAAGCAATAAGCTACGTTGATGATTTTATTGATGTAAATAAAATTGTACACGAAGTAGTTAGTGAAGAAAGTAAAAACAAAAAGATATAGCCAGGAGGTAAAGTAAAAGCCATCGAGCAAGTCGATATAAATGAAAGAGAAAGTACATTACAGGTCTTTAAAACATTATTGATGTGAAGGCAAAAGGTGGTAGCGTTTAATTTAATGGGTGATAATCGTGTTGTATTTTATTGATTTGATTGCCATCAAGCACGTGAAGTTTTATTTTAGAATTTGTAGGTAGACGACGGGTTGCTTTTCCAAAAATAACTCGTAAGATTTATTATAAAAAGTAAGTATTTCTATCCCATGGGTCTATCTGCAATGTTGACATCCCTTTTTTACCTGTGTCTGCGTTTTGTTGATTGAGAACTTTTTCATAGGACATCTTTGTGACCAAAAAATTGGATTTTTGTTTTTTCAAATTGTATTTTACTCTCATATGTTAGAAATCATAGTTCTTCATCTTTAGACTATTACAAACTATATGATAATTATCAAATGTGATTTCCGGTATAAAGATGCTAAACCATGTTGGTAAGAATTGCTTGTATTAAACGTTGATCTCCGTTATTTCTACAAATATAAGAAATAATTTTGTGTGTGCGTATTTAAGCTAAAGTTAATATTTATACAGTTTACTAATTTTTACTACTTTTAAATATTTTTAATTCTGTAAAATGTAAACTTAAAAAGTTGCGAATCGGTGTTCGTTGTAGTTGTTTACGTGTAGCCTTCGTTTCCGTTATCCCACTGCTGACAAAACGTCCAGCCGGACGGCTGATCGGTCCAGCAATGGTGATCGGACCGTCACCAAGAGACGACAAGTATTTTCGGATTTAGTTAAATAGTTAAAGATAACAGTTTTTTAATGAAAAGTGGTCAGTGCAAAATAAACACTTGTGATATTCATTTTGGTTTTACTTTTCCTCCACCTGATATCTTATACATATCTCACTGAAATTTCACACAATGCATTTTGGGAAAAGGTGGTAATAATCTTAAAAGGTACCTAACCAACTTTTCAATTTATCCTTTGTGAAACACACTGTAGGTTTACATTTACCAGATTAAATAATTTCAGTATGAATTTAAATTGTGTACCAATTTGACCAATTTGACGTTGTTAAAACTCCATTTAAACATCCTCAAAAGTCACTTTCCTAAAACCTTATTATTAAAAAAAACAAGCCCTATTTCATTAGCTTCCTCAAATTATACCTTTACTTTATAACCTGATCTTTATCTGTGGTAATTTTTTTGTTTACATTATTTATAGTTAGGGGTGTGTTATTGAAATCATGCGATACACACAGAGACACACGTTTGCTATCTAGATCTGTGTCATTCATGTTGCAGTAGGGTTGGCAGTATCTGGATTTAGTAGGAAGAGATTATTTAAAGTATTTGTCAGCTAGTACTATTATTTATTCTTATGGTATTTGATCAAGGATAAATGATAAATGCAAAAGAAAGGATAAAATGCTTCGTTATCCATGAATAAACTATCAATTAAAATACTCATAAAGTAAAAATCTCGTTTTAATGTCATACTTAAATAAATCAAACTCTTTTTTACACATTCAAGAAGCTCGTAACACTAGTATCTGCTCTATTTAAGAAAAAATATAGAAACTATCAAAAGTATGACAAATAGGAACTTCGTCTTTTAGAAACGTCCTTTAAACGGTTGTTTATCGACAAATATATATACGTATATTTAAGACATAAAGAGATTCTGCTTAAAAACTACATGGCATGGCAATGTCATAAACCTCTCATGATTCCTGGTAACCGCGGCCTCGACCCGACGGCGGCGTTTACTAGTGGACTAGCTGTTTGTGGCAACCCTGGCATTAATTCATGCAGTGCACCCCTAAACATTCGATTGGTAGATACGGGTGCTATTATTTAGCTGACTTATTCAGTTTCCAATGTAATTGGCTGTAATTTGTTTACTGTTACTGTGGTGCTGTAATTTGTTTCTGTTACTGTGGTTCGACTGTACTGCTGCATTTCGTGTGCAATGGTCACTTCTCAAGGCACTTTATTTATGTTTACTTAAAATGCTATTCCGTTTTCGTTTGATTTCAAAGAAAATTATGTTTTTATTTTTTTTGTTTTCTGTTGTTTTAAGTAGGTTATTACATTTGTACATTTGACATAGACCTATTTACATGCATTCATTGTGGTTCTTTTCTTACCTAATTAATTTGTTACTATGGTTTTAAGAGAGAGCCATACGAACGTAAATATTAATTGAAATACTTCGCATAGGCCTCTCTCATACTTAGCGCACAACGCAGCGCTAAAATAAGGCATCTGTAATGCAGCAACCTATCAGACCCATAAGAAACGAAACTCCCCATAATAAAACCACTGGACAACTCTTGACGTAATTTAACTAATTTTTGCCGTAATTTAACGCAAATTTTTTCACGTATTAATTATTTAGCGCTGCGTTGTGCGGAATTATGAGACATGCCCTTAAAGTAATTGTTTAGAATCCACAAGTTTTTATTATAGTTACCTTCACAAGTAGTAAGATCAATATGGATATGACCGTAATAAATTATACTAATTAATCAGACCATAAGTAACAAGATTGAACCAGTAGGTAACCCAATTAGTAACAGATGGACGGTCAACAAAAACGAGGAATATATTTGTTTGCTTAAGAAACCGGACAAAAACGCCAATACCAGTACAAGAAGACTAACGATCTAGCGTCTACAGGCGTTACGTAGACAAAAAATGATCGCTAGAACAGAACATAGATGGATGAAACTGGAGGACTCCCCATCAGATATGAATAAAACTACATTGATAAACAAAGCCAGTGGTCATTTTGGCCAAAATAACCACGGATTTTGTCCCACTAGAACGCCGGCGTAAAAGGAGACGGAAGAAAAAATGGCCGACTTCGACCCAAACTGGTCGCAAACAGCAAACACCGCAAAGCCAGGAAAGAAAAAGAGAAGACCTATTCCCAGTAGTGGGTCAGTACAAGCTAATATAAAAACAAGGCGACAAAAACAACATACTTTACATTAAGTAGGTCTTCGTTTATGACTTTAATAACATTATAAGTCCAATTTTATATCATGTCCACAAAGACAAATTGACTAATTAGGTAGTAATGTAATGAGGATACCAAAAGTTCTTTCAGAATACAATACAATAGACACAAATAAATCGTTTGACTACAGACGACAAGACGACAAAGCTACAGACAGGCAGGTAACAAACTTTGCTTCGCCGGACGTGCGGCCAGAACCGACGAAGACATTGGGAAAATAGGAATAATATATAGAAACATATTATAGTGGGTATATATATCAGTGTAGATTAGAATTATTATCACTACATAGGATAAAGCAAAGTCGCGTTTCGCGTCTGTATGTATGTTTGCTTAAATCTTTAAAACTACACAACAGATTTTGATACACTTTTTTTTTCGAACGATTTTGATACGAACATTTGAACGACATGATGATTATAGGAGGTCCAATTTTTAAAATATTTTATTCCTTGGGGAAAGTTGCTCAGTTTCATAGGCTTGTTTACCCTATAAAATATTTTTACATGTATGTATGTAACAAATCATAATGTAATACCGAAAGAGGATAGAACCCTAAGGAATGCACATTTATAATTTATAAGAAAAAAATATATAAAAAGTCAGTAAGTTTACTTTTTGCCGAAGTAAAGAGCTAGTTAGCTACATTAGATAGTCTTAAGACTATCAACTTTGTAGATTAAATATTTATTTTATGAGCATGCTTGGCTGCTGTTTCACACCATCCGATCCTAAATAATGGAAAACAACAATACTTTCATATGCGGTACTTGCCTCAGACACTGATTGAATCGTCTGTCACGGACGTATGAGGCCAGTGAGAATTCATACTGATCATCCGACCCGGCAAGATATCAAAGTTCACTGGCCTGACAGCACTGAAAAAGCCATCCTCGAAATAATTGAGGATAATGAACTAATTGGCCCTTTCAGGCGATCACTCAATCCTCTTCGACCAAGATCGCGCAAAAACAGTCCGCTTGAAATGGTTAATGAAACGGAATCGCTCCTGTCCAGCCAAAATAAGAATGAAAGTCAGGGGGCGTATTTTTGAATCAAGAAGTTTTGAATTGGGTTGAGACGAAGATGATGAATTTAGTAAGAACTGTTTGTTAAGACACCTGAAAGCCCAGAATGCAGAACAGGATGGGAAAAAAGACGAAGGCCTTTGTTCCGCAGTAGGATATTTAAAATAACATAAGTAATCAAATGTTGTTTGTTCTAGAATTCAGCGAATTTATAACTAATCACTCGTATGGCTCACATGTAAAATGCTCAATGAACTCACCTACCGAGTCGTGAATGGATTCTTGTTGCAACAGCTTGAAACCTATAGGTAGAGTAGCACATCATAACATCATCATGTTTTATGCTTGTAAGACTATATAATATTATGTACCACTAATGATGTTGATGATACTTGTTCAATAAATAAATATCCTAGCCCATTTTAGGGTCGGCGTAACATATTTTCAAACACAAAATTATTGTTACTTTTTTTATCTCGTCAACTCCATCCACGTTCCATCGATATGTAGCCGTGGTCCACGCCAGATGATACGACTTCTATGAATGGTTAACCCTCTCAGACCGCATGCGAATTCAGATTGCTAATTCAAAATACGCCGCCATGAACGATTCTCGAATAGAAATGAAAGAACAACCGTTTGTGTGTTTGGCATGAACATTAAACATAACTACAAAAAGAATGCCAATATTCAGTGAATTTATTTTCTTAGATCGTTGATTTTCGTTTCGTTGATCGCTTCCCGCGTCTGTCCCTAAGTCCCTATGTCTTTTTATGTATGTATGCTTGTTTTTTTAGTAGATAGAATGAAATAAGGAGAAGGTTACTGTCTTCTTCTTCTTCTTTTCGTGCGGGACACCTATTCAGCCAAGCCGAGGAACCCTTTAGTCTGTAAGTTTAGGTACTTATCTTTTTGTAAACAAACTTTATATGAAAGTGACACTCCAGAACTGTCAGTTTAGTATAAAGTTTGTTTACAAAAAGATAAGAACCTAAACTTACAGACTATAGTGTCAGAATTTTTCAACCGCCTTATACAAATAGAAGGCTTCTGACATGATTGTGTAACGATCGCCGTCTAAGTGATCATAGACAGCAACCGGGACTTACGGCTTAATTTGCCATCCGAAACACAGAACCATCTTACTTACGGACAATCGGGTGGTTCAGCCCGCAATGTCCTAACCAGACTGGGAGCAAATTCACAAAGTGATAAATATCAACTTTGTGAGTGACCCACCGAGAATCGAAACCGGAACCTTCGGCGTCTAAGGCAGTCGCACTACCACTGCGCCACATCGGTCGTCACAAGGTTACTGTAAAACATTTTATTCCTACGGGAAAATGAGTTACAGCGGGCGCAGCCGCTGCGCGGGCCGCTGATGAATCCTTACTTACATAGCCTTTGCTTTAGATATTGGTGTCGATTTTCTGTCACTTTTTAATAAATAATTATAGAAAAGAAAGGGAAATAATCTATACCCTGTTTGTAAAGTCTACATTATGTCATGTTTGAAAATTACATTATCTTTTTATTCGTCACATAATTTAGACATAAAGATTATATAGAATAAAGACGTCGAGTCGTCAGTTTTGATACCACTGTTTTTTATTTAGGTATCAAAGTTAGAGAAAGATAGGTGTGACTTTTCAGTAAGTGTAAAAAAGGCATATTAAAAAACGACGGCAACTAGATACAGCCTACCTACAGTTCGAATTTTCCGATTCGACCTTTTGATTTGGCATCGGAATAATTTGAAGTGAAAATCATCAATTTTAAACATCGAACATCCCAGTGCAAACTTACTGACACGCCGGTCAATGGGATTCCACCTCGTGATTCCAGATCGTGATTCTGAATGCATTACCACATTTCGACATCTGATGAGAAGAACATAGTAACTTACGTACAGGTTTTCATAAATTTTTAATTCTGTCACTTTATAATTCCTAGTAAATAATGGCATTTGACATGTTTTATTTAATATTATAAATAAATGAGTTAAGAGTTATATGCTGTTAAAAAAAACTGCTGCCTAAATTAAGTCAGACAGGTGATCGTGAGTTTTGTAGGTGGTATCTTAGATAATGTTTCTCCTTTCATATTGGCGCTGCGCTGTAAAAAGAGTTGTTGAGTTTCATGGCCTGATCACGCCTGCAAAGTGTTTATTACACCGCAGTCTTTTACATACCGTATCATCATCGGTTACAATAACAATTGAAATTGATGGAATTCAAAATAGAATGCCTATTGTAACTCAACATAAAAAGTAGATGAACGAAGGTAGATATATGAAAATCCACACCTGTTTATTTTAAAAGCATACAATGCCTAAGAAAACGACTTCTTTATTTAAAGTTTATATTCCAAAAACATATTAAAATCCTCTGTATGGCTACTATGTAAAATCAAAACCAAGTTTAAATGTTCTGCTTATCGTGTGTCGAATTTATTTCGCAAAATGTAAATCCGTTCGCAACAAAATGTTACAAAATAAAATATCGTATGATTTATTTTATGTTCCAGTTTGTAGATGTTATCGAGGGTTGATGAAGGTTAGTTGCTTTTCCTGTTACAAATTTGTGAAAATCAACATTGTAACTATAGTTTGTGGTTTTAAATAAATTATGATTTTGTAAAGTTTTCTATCGAACTGACGTTTAAAGTTGACCGCAAGCATATCCGCACCGAACGAACCGAGCGAACCGAATGAACCGAATTTTTTGGAATTCTTTATATGAAATCCGGCAAATTCGCAAGATCTCATAGGATTTCATATAAAGAATTCTAAAATTCGCTTTGTTCGATGCGGATAAGAGTGCGTTCACCTTATAGCGGTTTCCGCATACATACCGGTGTGTTTATGAAGTCACCTTTGATGAACAGACATATACATATATCACGCCTTTATCCTTTGCGGGGTAGGCAGAGCGTTAACGGCCGTAAGAATACGACCACTATCGCCACGTCTGACATTTTTGAGGATTGTTTTCAAAGGTTGTTTCAGAAAACATTGTGTATCACTATAGTGACAGGTTGTCAGCCTGTCGCCTAAAAATTGTAATACACCAACACTCTCGAGTCCCTTAGTCGCCTCTTACGACACCCGCGGGAAGGATGTGGGGTGATGCTATTCTAAGTCGGCATCACACGGCAACCTAAACCGGCATCACACGGCAAATTTGATGAACAGAATGTTAAAAATTCGATGCAAAGGTGAAGTACCTTTGATTTTTGATTTATTAAAATAAAATCATCTTTTTATGGGCATTAGGAGACAAGAAACGTCTTGCTGCGCTTCATAGTTATTTTTTAACCTTACCTACCCCTTCATGATGCGCACAGTACCTTTAGAGACTTATCTCGCGGGCGAGAAGACTTCACAAGTGTCAAATCGTATGGATTTTATCAAAACAAGTGAATAATTTTGTCTACAAATATAGAGAAAATCTAAGTCGCGGTTGCGCATCATAACTGGCTTGGTCGTACACATGTATACCTACTTACCAATAGAATACCCAAAACGAAAAAAAATATATGTTCAATGTAGTGCATCTAATCCATAATAGGATAGTGGAATAATGATCCCTCGTGCCGGCAAAGACCATTAGACCATTTATCACAAAACACGTTGAAACCGATAGGGCGCCGACCGTACCTTCCGAAGCAAATATGATACCTCATAGAAATCACTATGAATAATACGGTAACAATACTAGCCAATAAATCAATGGAACACAATCGTTTTGGAAGATGCGGAAGTTCACCGACAAATTTGTAACTCTCAGAGCAAGGAATCGCAAAGAGAACAATGTGGCAGCATAATGAAGCTATGGAAACTCGTCACAAGTCTTAGCGTGTAATAATTCAATTAAATACATTGTCATTATTAACAGATACCTACAATGGCCAACTGTCGAACATGGTCGTTGTTCCTAAATCCACCATGTTTGTCATGTGTATAGGCGACCCAAGTGCAATGTATTCATTCACAAATAGGCAAAAATCCAGACGTATCAGTCACCTTTCAGTCTTCTATTATACCTTGTACCTTGTACCTTGTAGTGGCAGCAAATGGGGGAAAACACCGAGTTCTCCTATGACTTCTGACCTAAAGTTTTTTATCTACTTAAAAAAGGAAGTTCTCAGTTTGATCTGTATGTATTTATCTGTTATGTTTATCCAGGTTTATTCAGCAAAGTGCTTATCAGACTTAGAAGAACGTTTTAGGTACATTAACCGACAAAAAAGAAGGTTCGCACTTATACACGTTCTTTGAAATCGGTTCCCTTTTCAAGAAGTTATTGAACAAATTTTTTCTGTCTCACAGAGTTCCTTTTGAAACATTAACTCGATCTGAGCATTAAGGTGAAGGTATAATATACAATCTGATATTCCAGTGTTATATTTCACACCTCTACGCGTATGTGGGCCTGATCTTAAATGTGAACATTTGTCATCTAAAGGTTGCAACTGTGTCTTGCGTAAATGTTATGAATGGTGAAGTTAATGAGCCGAACATTACGTTTTATTAAGGTTACGTTACGTGATTACGTATGTAATACTTTGATGAAGTATAAAACACATGTTAAGTCCATTTGGAGGATATTCAACTTAAATAGGTTTGCCGTGTGATGCTGGCTTAGAATAGCATCACCCTATTCCAATTACGTGGGTGTCGTAGGAGCTGACTTAGCCACTCGAGAGTTTATGTCACTAAAGTGATACACGACTTATCAGAAACGACCCTCAAACATTTTGTCAGACGTGACGACAAGGAATGTAATTTTACAGTCTACCCCGTTACAGATAAAGGCGTGATTTGTGTGAGTAGCCAAAACAGTTGCTGACGTGAATATGCAGATGTAACTACTTTTCGTCTTTCATTCCTTCAGTAACCTCACATTGGCGTAAAAACAGATTAACAAGTTAACAAGGTACATAAAAATAGCGTAAATAGATCTAAACCATCTAAACACAAATTATCATATCATCGACATAAACAAAACAGATTCGCATCGAAATCCCGTACGTTTGTATGTCCCAGCCATAAAGCTTGGCATTGTTCAATGGATCAGCTTATAATGGTCACTCTCAATAAAAGTATGAAAGACCAGTATAACTTGATCCCTTAAATAGGTAGTTTGATGTGGCTGGTGATTGTACAATGAATCTCGAACTGTTTCACAGCCGGTGACAAATGGCCATCCCGATTTATCGGGTTCTGCATAATAAAATCGGTATTGGTGGGATGCGTTTAACCGGTCTAACGCAATCTTGATATCTGGTATATCAAGATTGCGTTAGACCGGTTAAACCTTAGGGCACCCAAAAAATTTAATAACGGCAGGTTTTGTAAAAATCGGTAGGAATCGGTTAGTTAGCATCTAATAATTATTTCATTTATTTTGCAGTTATGACGTTGTTGAATTGTCTGTTGAATTGCACTCCAGAGTATAATTGAGTAAATACCAACAAAAATATTACAAAAAAAAACGAAGTAGATATACCTACCTTCCTATCGACATTCTTCGAAAAAAATAACTACCTACTATATATAGGTAGGTAATATCGATATTCTCCTCAAATAAAACATTAGCTAACACAGATTAAAACAGATCGTTGCTTTATTTCAGTAGAAAGAGCAAGACTTTTCGGAGTGATGCATAAATTATACCGATTTATCAATAGCTCTTGGACACACTATTATACGCGTTTTTAAGGAAACAAGGGGAGATCCGCAGATAGTTTATGATCGGGTTTGATAAGGTACCCCAACTGTCCCTGACCATTGCAGATGCTTAGGGTAGGAAGTATCCCTCTGAATGATTTCCGTTGATCCGTTTATTAGGACTTTATGCTTACAAACTAGGAATTAATTGAAGAATAAATAAAACTGTTAGTGAAGCACAAATGAGTTCTTTAATAAATACGACGTGCAGTCGTATGATGTATCCAGACCATGAAACTGAACAACTTCCCCAAGGACCATAGGTCGATATATGAAAAAAGAAAATTAACCTCCCATACAAAATTATTAACCGACGACAATTTGTATGGGAGGTCCAAAAAAACTCTCATATTTCGAACTATGCTTCTTGGGGAAAGTTGTTTAGTTCCATAGGCTGACTTATCCCTTAAAATATTTGTAGCTAATATTTTTACACGTTACCTATATGTTTTTAAGAAATGTATTTTTTTAATTTGCATAGTAAAAGCATTAAGCTGATCATCATTTAGTATGGTAGGAAAAAAAAATGTCGTTTGACAATTCCAAAATACTCTTTCAGTACAATCAGTATTCTGGAAAGGGGCAATTTGTTTTAAAGAAAAACAGGTTCTGATAATTTACTTTCTTTTAATGCCTTCATAAATAATATTTCTGAATACGTGAACATAATTATACATACATACATATATCACGCCTTTATCCCTTGCGGGGTAGGCAGAGCGCTAACGGCCGTAAGAATACGGTCGCTATTGCCACGTCTGACATTTTTGAGGATTGTTTTCTAAGGTTGTTTCAGAAAACATGTGTATTACTATAGTGACAGGTTGTCAGCCTGTCGCCTAAAAATTGTAATACATCAATAACCTCGAGTCCCTTAGTCGCCTCTTACGACACCCGCGGGAAGGATGTGGGGTGATGCTATTCTAAGCCGGCATCACACGGCATACATAGCAACATAATTATTATCCTACTAATATTATAAATGTGAAAGTTTGTTTGTTTGTTACTCCTTCACGTTAAAACAACTATACCGATTTTCATGACATTTGGCACACAGATAGAGGGTAACTTGGATTAACCTAATTATAGGACAGTTTTTATCCTGAAAAAAAAATTGTGGGATGCCATGGGGTTAAAACCAACTTCCACGCGGGAGGAGCCGCGGGCACCTGCTAGTAAATAATCTTTCTGAATGCATAAACATATTATAATATAATGTAGTCCTTGGAAGACTGAGCAAAGTGAAATAAAATAATGATTGATAGGATATTTACTATTCGCTCGTAAGTATCCATAACTGCGAAGGACGCATTATTGTTGAATGGACCGTAAATATTAACGTGCTGTCGTTTACGTAAACATCATGTTATTGACTATAGTCAATAATAAGGTACCTAAAGCTGAAGTCAATGTAAGTAACCTACTAAGGGAATAGTGTCGATTCGGTGATATATTTTATCCTTTTAAACGTGATTGCTGTAATAAAAACAGCACTGTCCAATAGTTTAAAAAAGGTTCAAATTTCCAGGATGATTACCAAAGAGTCAGATGCGTGTTTAAACAGTGTTTAAATTACCTATATGTCCCTACGATTTGACGTTGTCATACGGTTCAAACCCAGAGGGACACCTAAGGAATGTTAAAATAGATATAAAAGTTGTATGCTTAAAACAATTGTCAGAAAATACTTCGACTTTAAGTATCTTAATTTTTCAAAATATTCAAAGTTTGAATTAATTAACAGAAAAATTACTTATATAAAAGTTAGTATTCTGCCGCCATCCAAATAAGCGACGTATGACGTCATACATTCCAATTTTCATACAAAATACCGTATTAGATCGATTTAATTTAAAAAGTAGCTCTTTTGAACTGCCAGTCTACATCCCTATTTAACTTGTACAAAAAATACGATTTTTTTTTATTAAATTATGACAGGTATCATAACTTAGCTCGTACCATTTCTCCTTTGGGAAAATCCCAACATCTGCTTCGGGCCCAATGGTGCGATTTTATCCATCTATTGTGACTTTACAATTCCATACAATACGGTCGTAGAGCCTTTCAATAGCTGTAAGATCATCAACGTATAGCAGGTAGAACCGTATAGTCATAACATGGTACCGTACCGCAGATTGTAATCTTTCATCTCTTCCGTAAATAGGCAAGTTGATTTGATCGTATAAAAGGTATGGGCTTCTTTATCTTTGGCCCATCCAAGGTCACAATAATGATTAGCTTAGTCAATACAGGGTGTAAAAAAATCTTGAGCCCATCAAACAGAACAACTTTTGCCAAGAAACAAAGGTCTAAAAATGTAATAAACATTTGGACCTCCTGTACAAAATGACTTTTAGGTAATTTTGTATGGGAGGTCCAAAAAACTTTCTGATTCAATCTCCTTTTTCTAGGATGCCCAATATGCCCATTAGCTTAAGTATGCAACCCATAGTTGGAAGTGTTAAACTAAATAAACGAGAAAATGCCGTGCGTTTTATCAGACAAGTGTCTGGCTGGATGCAAAGAAGCCAAACATGATTTCATTCAAGTGTCGCTTAGGCGCGTCGTGGTTACTGGTGGCATGTGAAAAAAAAACATAAAGAAAGCCGTTTAAAAAAAGAATTGCGCGACCACGCGGCGAAAAGTAGAGTTGAGGTAATGTTCGGTTTTAATAATAATTATTTCGGCGCTAGTGTTCGCGGCGCGGCACGCACGCGGCCCAATGCGCCCTCCTGCGTTCTCTCCCACCATTCGTTTGTGTTCGGTCTTCCCCTCGCT
The DNA here is from genome assembly GCA_029255805.1 of Keiferia lycopersicella. Taxonomy (NCBI): domain Eukaryota; kingdom Metazoa; phylum Arthropoda; class Insecta; order Lepidoptera; family Gelechiidae; genus Keiferia; species Keiferia lycopersicella. The sequence goes on from JARACZ010000003.1 coordinate 19,591,636, forward strand.
CACTCAGTCGTCCGCTGGCGTTCGTCGAGAGCGCACGAGTGTCGCTCGCTTCTGTACCGCGGCCCCGCGTAGTCTTCGACGAACATATTCTTCGATTTTCATATAAACTGTGACTGGTTTCTGTGTGTCTATCCCTACTTCTGTAAAGAAGCCGGCATATCCTTCACTGAATATATTATTTTCATTTCGCGTTTATTGTTTTTCGTAAGCAAGTGCAAAATGTGATGTTATGTGTGTTCAACGAGCGTGCCGTCCTGTGTAACGTTTTGCCCTAAAGTGAACTCGATGGATGTAAAGTGCTTTTGATTTGGAAACATTTATCTTTTCTGGTCCTTCGATCCGGATATTTTCCTCCTAAGGTAAGAAAACGGTGCCTAGTTTCTCAGAGCTGCGTGTTTGTGTTAAGATAAGGCGATTAGAAGTACCTGAATAAGAATGACTAATAAATTCAAGGTGATTGTAAATTGTAAGTACACCACGCGAATAGGTAAAGGTAGGTAGATTCAATGATTCAAGATTCAAAACTTTATTTGCAATCTGGTACGTAGAAGACTCATGTTATGATTCTAGCTGAATTAGCTCGTGCCAAAGGTAATTGAATGATTCAATCTGACCACATTTCAAGAGTTTAGTTTTTATAATACGACTGTAAATATAACTAAAACATCATCTGATTCAAAACTTATCCATTAAAAGCAAGAGTCGAGTAGGTAATGAATCTTTGAACCTTCCTTACTATACAAATTGGATTGCTGGTTATTTTACTCCTACAGTGATACATGGAAATATTTCACATATTTTGACCCATATTTCTTGGAAAAACATGAACGTTATCATCACAACAAACCAAATTGCAGATACATCGTGTATAAATAAACCTCAAGAGATTTAGACTCTACGACTTGCATTGCAACATTTAGTGATTGAAATTACCACACTTCAAACGCTTCTACGAAATATATCTCGTATTAAAACCAATAAATCTCGACTGGAACTGTTTATGATTCCAGATGACGTCATGTTTATGAGCTGACCGCCTTGTGTTAATAATCTTGAACTAACCTCAGAACGTATTTACAAACATCCGTTACTCTTTGATGATGATTTGATCTTTGAATTACCGAAAGTAGCTCATTTGGTCAAAATCGTAAAAGCAACCAATAATTACTTTCACGAACTTCTCAGACCGTTACTCGAAAACAAAAGTGATCATTCCAAAAATCGAGGTGAAATCTGCAGATACTGTATCTACAACTTAGAAGGTCAGAAATAAAGTGTGTTGAAAATAAGATAAATTTTGTTCTATAATGTGAGTACAATTTCATCGTGACGAACTAAGATAACCTATTGCAGAAACGTGGTTTGTATCAGATGCAAAACATGAAAATAAAAATAAAGGCATTATTACCTCGGAAACGGCCAGGTAACCTAACAGTATGTAACATTGTCAATTTTAGAACGTCCAAAAAAGTAAGTGGCGTTGTAAATACATAACTCAAATTCAACAACTGTTTCGGACTCAAGTATTAGCCGCAGTCGTTATTATGCAATTTTTATAGCCATGTACCGTCTTGAAGTCCAGAATACTCAGACATAACTCGAAACGGTCAATAAACATTCCAGATATAAAATAAATAAGGATGTAGGAGCAGTCGTTTGATTATTTTGGCGCATCTCCAAACATTTGTGGCCACATCCTTCCGACAGTTGAATGTCGGCAAAAGCCTTCGCATTCGAATATTTCGCAATCTTCGTTACAGCTACAAGGAAATATGAAAATGTCGCATTAGCAGAAAATAATGTTGCTAATAAATTACACACAATAGATTCAATACAACCGAAATCTAATTTAGACGTATCTTTATTAAAAGGGAGTTATGGAAATGGTATTCAGAATGAAGTCGAAAGCTCCAATGTTTGTTTTTTGGAAAAGAATATTATAATGGAATTCACTTATCTTGAATTAATGAAAATCAGCCACAAAAGGAATTCTTAGGTTTATAGATTTTATATGAATGGGATTGAAATTAAAACATCTCGGATAATTAGTTTGTCTTCTAACAAACTAGATGACGCCATGTGCGTGCAAAATGATGAGGCTTACAGAAGTTTCTCGCCATTTTTGACACTAACAACAGACACAAACTTTAGGTTCGCAATTGTAGTCACTGCAATGCCGCTACTATAACATGATCAAAAATTTCGTTCGCAGAATAATCTTTAGACTCAGAGTTTAGTTCTAAGTCAGGCATCTGTATTGCAGTAAGTAACTTATGATTGGTTTTCAACAGGGTTATCACATATGGCCTTTGTTGTAAAATGTTTGTTTACAAGTCTAAAAGTTCAATGCGACCGATAGCGTATTATTTATTTACTCGGCTTCGCTTTGATTCTGTTAATCTTCTGAGAAGTGAATCCTAGATAAACTCAAAGAACCTCGACTTACCCTTTAAAGAGATCAACGTTTGTTGGTGGTTATCTATTGAATGTTTGGAGAACTAGATTATGTTGCTACCTTAAAAATATCGATCTCAAAGAGTGCATAAGAGTTACTATCTATGGAGATTAACGTATGTTTGTAACTTTTATTAAATGTATAGAACCAGTTTATGTTGATATCTTAGCAAGTTTTTTTAAACCACCCGCTGTTACACTCAGTTTGCTATTCATCATTATCAAACACAGTAGTGACGTATTGTTATATCGACGACATTGTTAAGCTGACGTCGCCAAGTCTGGTTAATTTTATGCCTGTAGAGTTCTGGGAAACATGACAATAGTCGTTGAATTCTATTTCTTAGTAATCAGTTGCTTGTTTTACGAGGCCATGATTAATTGGATACTCTTGATTGAAAATACTGTATTTCAAAGCTGTATTTGATATTTTTTGTTTTCATTAAGGAATGGTCTAAAATTTCAAGTGTGACATGAAAGACGACTAACAAGAGAATAATTGATAAACTAAAGACCTAAAAAACAGCAGCCTATCTCATTACTCATTCCGACAACGTTTGTAGATTCAACAAAAACATAATTAAGTTTTCCCAAGTATATTTTTATGAAAGAACATTTGGATAGTCATTATGTAGTTACGGATCGTCTGACAAAAAAGTTAGACACGAGTTTAGATGGTGTTTAAAGTATTAAGACTAGACTCATACGATTTTTCGTTGTCTAATGACTTGAATGTTTGAACTTGAACCAGACGTGTCGTACCAAGAGATGAAAACACTATCAGGAAAGAGAGAAGAGTGGAAATTGCTCCACCGACAAGAGCTCAGCTCTTAAATTTGATGATGATGATGAATGACTTGAATCATGTCCAACTTTTTTATAACTAGAAAAGCAACTACCTTATTTCCGTTCCAACTACCTTCAAACTAACCTATAGTTGACTATAAAACGTGTAATTTCGACGATTTTCACACGCCCTAGGAGCCCTCTTGAAGCAAACTGTGAAGTAGATACCAACTTAATTAAATATTGAATAAATGGAAACATCCTGGCAACACTGGAGACACGTAGAAGTTTTTACATTATTGAGTGAGCTGTTCTTATTAATTTTAACTTCGCAAATGAATTTATGCAAAATGTACGTAGTTGGGGAGTGAAGTTGTTAAATACTAAAGTTTCGCTTCGAAATGAAATGTAATATAATCCAGCTGATTTTGTTGTTCAAAAAGATAATTTTCATAGTTCTATACAGATACAGATGTAAGATATTCTAAACAACTGTCTCCTAGGAACACAGGTCAAAATATTAATTTGTTTGGACATCCCATAGAAATTGACCTGGGCGGGACATTTTACCGACGGACCGTTGATAATTAGCTCGTTTTCATTAGAATATGCTTATTGACGAAAAAATGTGATAACTGATCGATATTATCTTTGGTTTTGCTAAACCGATTTTGATGCGGTTTTGAGCAAATTATTTGTCAGACTTAGGAGTAGGTTTAAGACATACTAACCGACGAAAAATGGAGGTTCACATTACACGTTCTTTAAAGTCGGTTCCCTTCCTTTGAAAAAAGTTATAGATTTAACTATGCTCGACTGATTTTGGCGGCGTAACAAAATATAGTGCGGTTTTCGTTACTTCACTGAGACAGAAACATACGACCAAGATTTAAGGGACCGTATCCCCAGACTAAGTAACCTAAATCCAATTAAAGACACATCCGTAAATGGGCATTGAACCAATACGTCTCCTAACAGGCATAGGGACAAAGGGTTAATATGGTGGCCACCGACTATTCAGAAGAAACAGTTGGGTTCAATCAATAAAACCGAAGCATGTTTACTTAAATAAATCTTATACTGAACAACTGAGTACCTACTCATAAGGACCATAGGTACAAAACATATTATGCAGGGTGTAAAAAAAAACTGCAAGTACTTTAAGGGGTGAACCAGCCCATGAAGCTGAACACCTTTCCCTAAGGCACATAGGAGGTCGAAAAATTTTTGGCCCTTCCATACAAAATTACCAACTGACCAAGTTTTGTCAGGTTCCAAAAATTTTCTCATATTTCGACCTATATTTCTTGAGGAAAGTTGTTCAGTTTCATTTGCTGATTCACACCTTCAAACACTTGCAGCTAGTTTTTTTTACACCCTGTATATCAATTTCTAGTTTCAGTGCGCACATGCCGGTATCATTCAATAATGTAATGAACGATCTACCCACCTTTCCTAAATCCAATTAGAAAGACATCTAAGGTGAACTAATATGTCCCCCAACTAAAGCAAAGGGACAAAGGGTTAATATGCCCACTAAAAGTTTTAGAACAAATAGTTAGAAAGAATTTACCGGGAACCGAACGAGTGAAAGTTCCTGACAGAGGTAGAGTACTGAAGTTAGCTACCAAATTAAATTACTGATAGATAATTCCTTCGTGATAGATAACACATTGGTGTCAATTCGATAATATCTCTTATCCTTAATTTAGCTTTTCATTGCACACAGGATAAAACACAGGACAATCACATTTAAATCAAAAACACAATAAATACTACTAATTTCTGAAAAATAACCTCTTCCAGCAGTCGTCGGTAGAGATATAGCATTAGGTGAGGCTTAAATGTCCCTGACAGTTTCAGTTGAATAGTCATAGACACAGATGGTAGATATTGTACACTATTTTAACCACGTTTAAAAATGTATAATATTTGTATATAATAATGGTTCCTGCATGTTGTTGGACGACTCGGTGTCCCACACGAAAAAGAAAGAAGACTTCTTTGTCTAGCTGCCGTCGTTTAAATCGTCAAACGTATTCACCTGAAAGTGACAGCGCCATTTTCAGTTAAAAGATGTTATCAAATCGACACCATTATGCGTTTAATTAAATCTGATACGGATGATAAATTGTGGGCGTTGTCTATACATACCTAACATTTTTCGTATTTGTTATTAGTTCATTACTATATCTGTTTACAGCGATAGATAAATCTATTATATTGTTTTTTTTACTACACTATCTTTAATTTATTTATTTTATTCTTTAAAAATTTCTAATCCATTGTACATTAATCACAACTTTTTTACAAGTTAACTTAGATATTGCAAAAGGATCAAATTAACAATCTGTAAGAATTCATAAGTTTGTAGATATTCATTTGTTTGCTTAAAATTTTCATTGAAACTTTTATTTACGTATATTTTAAACATTTTGAGTAGTAAAAGTAAATTAACTAAAATTCATTTTAAAAGTTGCACAAGTCTTTGTTAAATATTTGTGTAAAAATTTTCATTAACGTGTGATTAGGATCTCTTTGAAATTTTCTCTTGGCAGGCAGTTTGACTTTTAATCTTTTAATAAGATGTTTTGTTATTAAATTCACCTTTTATTTTCTTTAGTATCAATTTTATTGTAGGTTTTTTAATCTGGCAGTATTGTTCGCTCAGACAATGGTTTGTAATCTTCTCACCCTTTTAATTTATAAGGGAGCTTCAAGTAAATTGATTCGCTTAGAGATTCTGCTTAAGGAAATGTTTTAGACGGTGTGAGTTTCTTTGTTGATATAAGGGTATTCATCTTGGGTACCATTTTGAGGGTAATAGGCTTTTCTTGGTTTGAAATATCATTTGCGCTCTAATCTTTTGCTTTTGAATATATTATGGGGTCCCTGACGTAAGTATTTTAGGTCAGGTTTTGTTGACATGGTTGTTTCCAATAAAGTAAGCTTAAGAAATTATTACTTTCGGAAGAGACTTCAACTTAGTGCTTGATTTTAGAGGATTTATCAGGTCGTCCTTCTGCTCGGTGCCCAACATTACAGTAGAAGGAGCTCAGTGAAGCTCTCGAAGCGTATAGATTATGTAACTTTCTAATTTGCTACCTATCATTGCGAAAAATTTCATACCTAAATCACACAATTTCTCGTGCAACCTTATAAAGCATGCAAGTCAGCCCGCAGTTGTGAAATTGCTCCTCCGTTGTAGAGTAATTATTTCGTATATTTGCATACCCAATTACAGCTGGAGTTACTGTTGATGCTAGATAGCTTTATTGCAGACCAACTTGTGTGAAGATGGAAATCTATGAATGTTAAGGTACGATATGATGGGTCTGTTACTTAAAGTAGTTTATTCTGGCATGAATCTTTCTGTTTTGAAGCTTACGTGGATGACTTTATTTGCTTGGTAAAACAGTGGTTCGATCTATTTATTACTCTTTATTCTGAGAAACGCTGGTACAAATGTTCTGTCTAATGCTTTTTTGGCAAATACTATAGTCAGTAATATATTAATTTTATGTAAACTGTTGACATGAGTGTGTTTATGAAAACGCCTACATGCATTAAAATGTTCCCAATCATTTTTAATAATTCTAGAGGTCATATAATATTATGCTACCCTCATATCTTATAAATTATTTTAACTTTGACAGACTTTTACGACTGCTCACATTGAATTTTTTTAATTGGCCGTTTAATTTAACTAATGAACCGGGAGTTAAAACAGTTAAAATTTAAGTTGTGAACAGAATTATGACGATTAAAATTACTTAAATTACTTTTATGGGTGTAAATTTTACAATAGGAATTAATGTGGGTTAGTCATAAAATCTGAAATTAGCCATAAAAAGCTTTTGAAATTAGAATATTCATATTATCATTATGAGGGCGTGTAATGTAATGAAATACTTCTACTGTAAATTTTTAATTGAGCTATCACACATAAGTAATAGTAGCGTACATAAATCAACTTTAGAATATACATTAAAAAATATTGGTAAACAGGTGGATCCCTGACCAACTCGTTCCCAAAATCAAAGCAATAAACCGCTTGTTAATCTCTTCTCACATCACACGTAGTACCTATGATAATTATAACTTCCGTCACAACATTTCGACATAGCTGTTCACCAAACGATGCTCAAAACCCGCATGCCCAAAGCGAGTTTGTCAAAAGCAATAGAGAAATCCAAAAACTCTTTTGACCTCGCGACTTGTAATGACTCGAAACAACTCATTGAAATTCGGTGTCAAGTTTAAATTTACACACTCGTTTACATTCAATACTCTTCCGAATATGAAATTTTAATGTGGGAATACAAGATTGTTACTTTTGATTAAATATTTTCGTGAATGTTACGCTGGAATTTGACTTTTGCTCGTTTAGTTTTTGTAATGCATAAAATATTAATTCATTTTGCTTTATACAATGAAGAATATTGGTGTCGAAAAGTTTACCATGCAAATTAGAAAGATAACATGCAAATATGTATTCATATTTTTAATAGAATGACAATAGTAGATTACGTACTTAGGCATGTAAGCCATCAATAACAACCGAGGTTTTTTAACGCCCGAGCGGAGCGAGGGCGGTACCTTTCCGAGGTTGTTATTGATGTTACATCCGTGGTACGTATACTGCTTTACATATCGAATGAAAAGTGAGTAAAATAAAGCGATAAATACAAGAAAACGATCCATAAAAGATGATTGTATCGTCTGGTATTCAAATTGCACTACTAAACTTTTTTTTCTATGATTGAAAAATAATGAATTAATATGAAAGAAAAGTATCCTAACATAAAGTAGTCATTTTTCTGATCGTAGGGATATTAGTAATTTTTACTTTTGTTATTGTAATATTGAGTAATAATTCGACAAATTCATTTGTTGAGGTTATAAAAATACAGATTAAAAATATAATTCCTGCGTTCAAGCAACACAATTCATAGCGGCCAGTTCGAAATTTAAAAATTTTGATGCAGCTCCTATTAAAAATAAAAATAAATTGATTTTAACTTTTTAATTGCCGCGATTCTATTGGTTCTTTTTCTAGTTCCATATTTAAAATTACTTACAGGCTTAGTTTTAAAACCTCGCCTGTAAGTTGAACTTACAGGTCGTGTTTTTTGTCAGTAATGACCTACTTTCAGAGCATGAGATATGTAAAAATAAATTTTAATAAAGTTTACTTACATATTTTGTCGTCCCATTTGTTACTCTAGTACAATTTATTTCTATCACAGTAACACGCCGTTACAAAATCCTAACCTATAAAACAAGGGTACCCGCATTTCGGTGTTTTTACGTCTTAATGTGGTTGTTAATGGGTTTTTACGCAAACAGTAACATTTTACTGGGGGTTTTTATGGGCGTCAGTGTCAGATATTGACTTGGGGCAGGTGCAGCGTGAGGGGTAAAAAAAAGTGGAGCAAAAAGTTGTGGAGCATGCAGACATGCTTTTAAAGTAGCGTTACGGAAAAATTACCTATTAATAAACCTAATCACTTTGTAGTAGATAATGAAACAAAATAATAGGTAGGTGCTATGAGTATGTTTCGATGGGTGGGTACAGATCTACACGCATTTACGCGTAAATAATCCATTTGTAGCGTTTCAATACGCTTGAAACTCCTTTATTTGATTTCAATTTGATGCCCGCAGGCGGCTTTATAGTAGTTGATAGGCAAAAGCTCTGTGAGACTTGAACAGATGTGTTGACTCTTGGGACTAGCGGGGGTGTACTGTACACAGGGGTATATGCCACATTGCCCCCAAGGCCCTAAATTACTAGTAAACACTTCAAAACGACTTCTCCGTTATCTTTGGAATATAAATATTAAGCTTTTCTTTCGTGATGCTCAATTAACACAAGCTTCCGAATCAAATGTTGACTAAAGCAACGCACCCGTACAACCTTGAGTCATGCCTCAAAAGTCACGAGCCAATATTAGATACGAAACAATGAAATTAATTGGGCGTAACTAAACACGGAAAAAGGTAACAAAACGTGTAAAACACGGGTCAAAATTGTTATTTTGATTGTTACGGTGCATTTTGTCGGTTCATTTACTCTTCCGTGGCTTTGAGGACTGGCTGGGTAGACAGCTGTCGCGGCTGTCAGTTCTAAATTTAAAACAAACATTCTGTTTTGTTGCCTTTATGAGTTACTGGCTGGTTGGTTTGTAATGTTACAAAAAAACGGTCGTATGGTATCATTATGCTATGTTTTACTTTGTAGATATAATTGACTCTATATTTGGCTTGAAAGGAAGTCGTGTGCCGGTGAAAGGTAGGACTGTTTTTTAATTGGTTCATTTTTGGTGATTTAATGAAGACAGCCATCTTTCATTGGAAAGTTGGTAATGTATTTTATTCATCGAAAGGGTTTTGTATGCAGGTAGTCATACTTGCTACAACTAACAGTCGAATAATGCGCTTGTCAAAAGTAGCACCTCAATAATTGCTTTGAGAACACACCTGCAGGCTAAACTTGAATTGTCCGTCTCGGTCACTCATGTACAGAAGACCTAAGTAAGATAAAGACAAGTGATAGCTTTAAGGTGCTAATTCACAGAACGAGGTGTCGTGACGACACAATTGCTAGTTGAAGTTTAGAAGCTGTTTGTATAAGAATTTAGGTTAGACAAGAATTTGTATGTAGGACCTTACCAAAATAAACCCGCTCGAAACATTGAGGTATATAATCGCATGCTACCTACCAATTATTTCGCGGGTAGACCCGAGATAAACATAATCATGTCTTACGGAACGAATTCAAAAGAAACTATGTTACTTTTATTTACATTCTTTGCATCATCGCTTTTTTGTGCTTTTGCGGTCCAGCGAAAAGGTCGTCCAGGTAGATTTTACTAAAATCCATTTTTGTGCTCTTTTATATGAATGCTCAATTTTATTGGACTACGGCACGGATACGAAACAGGACTGAGTTCTTTGCTTTGAATAGGAATTTATTTATTCACCTAACGATATTACTAACTGGGCTAATCCAATTAGTTGGAAAATAGTAGGTACTAAAATAGCCCTGAGCAAGTACTAACAGCACTAAGTGCTTAGAAAACCTGTTGACTTGTTACTTAGATAAGACACCGATATAAAATCATGATGGCTGCTTAAATCGAAACGCACTTGCGCAAATTACGAAGCATGAAATTTTTCTCCACCCGACTAACAAAAATTCCGCGACTGAATTATACGCAAGTGTTTGCGACGCTTAGGCGAAGTCAAAGTACCAGGCGTGCATAAATCTATCGAAGGTGGAACCCGTTTACTTAGTGCCTACTTTTACCTTTAAAACATTCAGGTTAAAGTTGTGGAGAAATCCGATAAATTATAGTCTCGTAATTGAAAATTTGCAGCACCTCACTCGTCTAAGGGGTCAATTTCAACTGGCTATTCATACAGTAAATAAGGATAACCAGGGTATGTTGATCCCTTAAATTGTAACTATTTATACGTATGCTGACGAGATACTGAGTGATTCTCATATTCTCTATGACTTACCTAAAGCAGTTTACAAGCTGTGAGTAATCTAAAAACCAACTACCCAAAAATTTCGACAATAATGAAAATTAAGAAGAATTCAATAATTAAAATGACAATTATAATATGTCGGAAAAGCCAATCTTTTTAAAAGACATGGTTAAAAAATATCATCGCCGTATTATTTCCGTAACCAATGACTCAGAACCAAATGCAAATACAACCTCCAATCTTGGCCCGATTACGAGCGCGGCTTCAAATGACTACTAATTAAAAACAATGAATCGAAACGGGGATTGCGAACGAGAAACATTTCTACATTTAGAAGAGGTCAGTAGGTAAAGCTGTAGGTGAAATAATTAGCGAAGGAATTAGCAAGATCGAGGAGTGGGCTTAAGCTTTGCAGAGATCGGATTTTAAGAAAAAAACAGGTAGTATTGGCAGTAGTTTACATTCTACGAAGAAATCACAAATATAGAAAGATCAGGATAGGGTATGACTTTTTTTTGCATATATTTTAGACCACTTTCACACAATACATTATTACTATACTCGAGAACAAATTTATTTCCAAAACCACAAAAAACATGATTGTTTCTGAAACAGATTGCATTCATCTTTGCTAATTATTTCTACATAGCTACTGTGTAAATACATTCCAATTACACGCTGTATTTTTTTATATCATTTTTTTACCAGCGACCTAAGCTGTATCTAATAAAGAAAACAAACATCCTAACTGTGAGCGAACGAACTGGAAAAGATTTCAAAAGCGCACTTGCACATGTGAACAAAGTCGTCCACGTACGTGCGACGATGCAATTCTAAGTCGCACGGCTAATCTACTTACAGGGCAAGAATGCAAATGTATCACACGTACCAACAACTTATCAAACTGACACTGTAGTGGTATGGGCTCAGGTTCCAGAGGTCGTTCGTAGTTCTTCTTAATCTTTTCAAAGACGGCTATGAAGCAACGATTACAGCTCATCTACCTATCACTTAGTAACATTGTTCCCAATTTGGTTAAGATAGTGCGGGAATCTATTCCTACAGAAAATTATATATTTGGTCTGCGGCTAATCTACTTGCATGGCAAGAGTGTAAATGTACTTCACGTACATACTACTTATCAATCTGGCACACGTGACGTAGACGGCAAAATGGCGGCTCTTATCGACGACGAAAGATCTGCAGAATTAAATTGTAAGGTTATGGAACTTTGCTTATGGTATATTGTTGGACTGCGTCTAATCTACAATGTGTATTCATTTGCACGTCATGCTTTTATCTATTGCAGGGTAGACAGAGCATTAAAAATCACAATTAAACGGCCGCTATTGCCACTTTTGACAAATATTCGAAGGCTCTTTCAGAAAAATCGTATATTTGTGTAGGTGACACACTGTCCCTAAGAATGTAATCACCGCGGGAAAGAAATGGAGTGGTGATGTTCTAAGCCGGCACACTGCACAATACAATACAATCTACATGTATGTACATATTTCATGATAGGGTTTTGCAATTGATACAGTCAGTCTGTTTACTCAGGTGTTGCGGAAATCATTATCAAATTTGTCACAGTTGGTACACATTATGCACGTTCATTGAGATTCCAAGAAATAGTTAGGTCATTCATAACTTACAACATCTGCCCAATAGATTTGAATATTAATACAGGTCTTTGTCGAAACACAGGGTGTCAGGAAAAGTAGGCACTATCTTCTTTTCAAGGGATGAACCAGCCCATGAAACTGAACAACTTTCCCTACGGAACATAAGGCGAAAAGTGAAAAAAATTTTGGACCTCCCATACAGAATGAACAAAACCAACCGACAGAGTCAGATTGTGTATGAGGGTCAGTCAGTCATGGAATTTTAGGTTGTCTGCTTGAACATATCACAACTCTACCCCTTGCGGGGTAGGCAGTGCATTAGCGGCCGTAAAAATACATTCGCTCTCGCTATGTCTTAAAGATATTCGTGGACTGTTTCAGAAAATTGTGTAATCATATCAGCCTGTCGCCTAAAATTGTAGTAGCTACACTTTCTCGAATCCCTATCACCGACATTGGGCATCCGCTTGAAAGACATGGGATGATGCTATTCTAAGCTAGCATCACACGGCAGGTTATTTGAATATGATTGTTAATTAGGAATGTAATTAACCAATAGTGATTTTTTACCTGTTGCGACACCTATCGAGTGATCTATTTGGGGTTCTCTGCGAAGTACTCTCACGTTGTAAGGAAGTAACGTTTTAATGAACTCTTAAACTTAAATCCTCAACTTTGTATGCAATAAACTATACTTCGTTACTTATGATGTAAATATCAATTTATTAGCTTCTGATAAAATGTTGTGAGTGGATCTCAGCAAGTAGAAAAATAATTACTTCATCATAAAGTTTATTGGTACTTAACTATTAAATTATTTCCAGTTAAGGTTACTTTGTAATCCATGATTAGAAATTAATTAATTTTCAGTTAACATTGTTGAATTAATAACTTAGATTAAAATTTCTTGGAATAAAGTTTAATATAATTTACACAGACTTTGTTAGATTAAGAAATGTTAATCAGTAACTTATAATGGATAAATAAAGATTGAAATATTAATCCCACCAAAAACATTTTCATGTAAAGATATAACCAAAACGAGAAGCTGGTTCCGTGTTTCGAATGGCACGTTAGGCCGTAGGTCCCGGTTGCTGTCTATGATTATTTAGACGGCGGTCGTTACAGATTCATATCAGACTTACTTTTACAAGTAGACGGCAGTTGAAAAGTTCTGACACTAGGGTCCATTGGGTTATCAGAGGACTTGGTGTCCCACACGAAGAGGAAGAAGAATAAACTGCTTGACTGCTGAAAGTACAAGCACTTTTATATCCTGTATGATCGTCACCGAACAATGGGTACCTCAAAACGGGCCTAGACGTAGAAATAGACTCCGAAAATGTTGGCGTGACGATATTGACGCGTACCTTCAGGATTTGATGACGGTGGCATTAGATCACAAGAAGTGGAAGATTGCGGAGGAGGCCTTTGCTCAGCAGTAGTGGGCTAACTAATAATAATATTAATAATGTTCCTCTCAAAATAACTTAGTCAATACATTTCGAATGCTGCGCCGAGAATAAATGACCTGATTTTCATTGTTATAACCCCGTAGAGAATTAAGAGGACAACAACAGGAGGAATTTACATAAAGATCGTGTTTGTAAATATTCATTACATAAGTTTAAGAAGTCGTTCACTGCGCTGCTCTTCGTGCCTTTGAGCTACAAGTTTAATGACCTTAATTGAATAAGGCATGCGTCTTACAAATATATATTCATGGTTTATGAATGCTAAGCAAATAAATATAAGAAGGATAGTTTAGTTTTAAGGTAAGTTAGAAAAGTAAAAAGCAATTTCAATTTCAATCGTTTATTTTCCAAGTAGATTCACAACGAACGCTTTCAGAAAGTCAAAAATTTACAATACAATACTGTCGCTAAAAATAAATTAGTCATTGTAAAAAAGAGAAAATTGTGTCTGACAATTTTCTCTTTTTTATAACAATTTTATGTTCCTAGTAGAAACGCGGCACGAGCATTACCCCATTTCTTGCTCGCGGGTATCTATCAGGAGAACTATCACTATAGTGATACTCGGCGATAGCGACCGTATTTAATCTAACCGTTAACGGTCTGCCCACTCCGCAAGAGATAAGGGCATTATATTACAATTTACTACATTAGATATTGTTCCTGTGGCAATGTTTGCCGACTATAGATACCCTTGAAAATGCTCATGTGAACTGTTATGGTTTAAAAGCGTTTCCATTAAAACCGGACATAGAATCCCAAAGATGGCAACCGTTGATGATTGTCATTGTTATCATCCTGAAGGACGTCTTTTTGAAAAATCTTGTAGAAGAAAAGTAGGAACCTCTACGATAGTTTTTTTTTTAACTTTACCTACCAAATGTTTATTTAATCACAATTAATTTATTTCATACTAATCTTAACCTCTGTTTTATTCCAGGTACTTATCGAAATTGCTGTTGGTAGTACACGGTGGCCCTGTGGTCGCCGGTGGTGTGTAGTGGTGTGTTGGTGTAGGGGTAGCTCCAAAGGGTTGTAGAAATTAAACACTACATACTTAACAAACACTGTACTATATTGGTCAACGATCGGACGCGAACAGCCACGAGCATGTGGCGCAAAATGTATATATTAAACGGAAAGTGCTGACACAATAGTTTACTTAATACGCTAATACTTCACTACACACTACATCATCCCCCTAAAAATTTATAAAAAATTAAGCAATATAAGGTTAATTTTTACTAAACATACAAACTACACAAAATTACATTTATTTACTATGATTTATATAATTTCGTTCTATTTTTATGAACTGTTACGTGTTTACCATTGATATCTATTACAACGTTAGGTGCTGAGTCTCTAATTACATTGTATGGACCTAAATACAGCTGATCAAGTTTAGTGCCGGTTTCGTTTTTTAATAACAATAAATCGCCTGCCTTGTACACAATAGGGTTAATTGACTTATCATAATTAATTTTCCTAGTATATTTAGACAAAAGTAAATTTTTCTTGGCATCATTTTGAGCTCTCTGTAATCTAAATTTAAATTCTAATGCATAGTTATCATGGTTATATAGTGGTTCTACATTTGTACATAAGCTATTAGGAAGTCTACAGACTTGTCCGAACACCAGTTCGAAAGGTGTGTACTTAGTGCTCGTGTGTACAGTAGTGTTGTATGAGAAACACCAATACTGTACCCATGAACTCCAGTTTGATGGATGATTTTCGGTCTGTATACGTAAGTACGCTCCTAATACCTTGTGTGAATTTTCTAAAGAACCAATACTCTGATGGTGGTAAGCTGTTGACATAATTTGATTGATATTTAAAATTTTACAAAGTTCTGCCATTGTACTCGAAATAAACTCTGTTCCTCGGTCAGTCGCGATTTCTCTTGGTATACCATACCTTAAAATAAAGTTTTCAGCAAAGGCTCTCGCAACTTCAGCAGTAGACTTACCTTTCAGTGGATACGCCTCAACGTATTTAGTCAACTCGCACTGTAACGTCAAAATGTAACAATTCATATCGTCATCTCTATCAAGTGGACCAACTATATCAAGAAAAACCTTATCCATCGCTGTCGAAGCTGTTGTCGTAACTGCTAATGGTTCCTTCGTGATGGACGTGTATTTTTGCTTCTGGCATTTGTCGCATTTCTCCACATGTTCCTTGACATCCTTTTCCATTGACGGCCAATAATAATACCGTTTTAAATTATTTACCATCCTTCGAATACCTACATGACCACTACTGGGCAAAATATGAAAATCATTCATTACCACTTTCTTCTCATCTTTACCATAAATTCTCTGTACGTCTTTTATTATACATATTCTTGGACCTTCCCATTTTTTACATTTACTTACATATCTAGCTAGCCATTCACAAAATTCTTTAATAGATTTATTTTTAATCATCACTATTTCTTTTATATCATATTGTTTACTAAAATCAGTCAGTTCTTTCAACAAAACGTCTCGCGTATTTGCTGACAAAGAAGATCGACCAACTAGCAACGTTTTACTCTTTTCAATATAAACTATTCTTCCATTATTAGACATTTTTATTAAATTTCTCTTTTCTTTTATTAACTTGCGCAGGTTATAATCTGATAGAACTGATAATTCTATATCATCTTCCTGTTTTTTGAGTATTTCTACCACTTTAGGTTGATCAGACCCGTCAGTGATAAAAGGTTTTGAGTTATTCTCCTTATTACTAATTTCATTCAATCGTCTTCTTTGCGCTCTAGTCATCACATTCATCACATTTACATTCTTCTCAGACATAACATTCATCACATTTTCATTCATCCCTTTCAACTCATCTGAAGTAATAATCACTCTCGACAAAGCATCTGCTACTACATTCTCGCTTCCTCTCACATACTCCACATCAAAATTATATTCTTCAAGTCTTAGTCGAAATTTAGTCAAACGACTACTTGGGTCTTTCATACTAAATAGATAAACCAATGGCTTATGATCTGTTTTGATGATAAATTTCTTTCCGAACAAGTAGGGCCTAAAATATTTAACTGACCAAACTATAGCCAAAAGTTCTTTCTCTATTGTCGCGTAATTTAGTTCAGCTTTATTTAAATTTCTGCTTGCGTAAGCAACTGGTCTTCCATTTGAGTTACACAAGACACTACCAATGGCAAATCCAGAGGAATCAGTTGTTAGTGTAAACTGATTATCATCTGTAAATTTAGGGTAATCTAGGACAGGTGGGTTTGCCAAAGCATTTTTCAAATATTCGAAAGATGCTTGACATTCAGTTGTCCATTCGAATGTTACTCCCTTTCGACTTAATTTATTTAATGGTAAAACAATATGGGCAAAATTTTTGATAAACTTTCTATAATAGTTAGCCATAGCCACAAAACGTTTGACGTCATCACTTGACGACGGGGTCGGGTATTTTTCTATAGCATGTATTTTCTCTGGGTCGGGTAAAATTCCTTCAGAAGAAATTACATGTCCTAAGTACAAAATCTGCTTTTTCAAAAATTCACATTTAGCTGGGTTGAGTTTCAAATTAACTTTTCGTAACCGAGTGAATACTGTCATCAAATTTGAATTATGTTCCTGAAGATTCCTGCCAAAAATAATCAAATCGTCTAAATATACAAGACATTTCTCATAGTTGAGACCTGACATAGCTACGGTCATTAACCTACTAAATGCCGATGGACTAATTTTCAATCCCATGGGTAATCTAGTCATCTGATATTGTCCTTTATCGGTTGTGAATGCGGTGTATTTTCGACTTTCTTTAGCTAGTGAACATTGATAGTAACTTTGTGATAAATCGCAATGGCTGAAATAAATAGCTCCGCTTAAAGACTCTAACACATCAGTTATGTTAGGCAACGGGAATTTATCATCCTGTATTTTTTCGTTTAACCGCCTGTAGTCTATGACGACACGCCACTTCCGCTTGCCGTCGCGATCTAGTTTTTTAGGGACCAACAGCAAAGGACTAGACCACTCACTACTCGTTTCCTCAATGATATTATCCTTTAACATCTCATCTATGTGTTTATTTAATTCCTCCTTCTGTGCCTTCGGAATACGATACTGCTTGCTGTATACAGGGTTGACATTATCCTTTAATCTGATTGATTGTTCATAAACATTAGTAATACTCAACTTATCCCCTGGCAAGTGAAAAATATCAGGGAATTTGGCACAAATTTGTTCCATAGCACTTTGTTCCTCATCATTCAGATAAGTTCCTAATTTAAGTATTTTAAATAACTCTTTTACCCTTTCTACATTACGTTCTGATTTGTCAAAACTGCCATAGTTATATTCTGTCAACTTATCAACTTGAATACTATTTAAATCCAACTCTACTTCTTGATTAGTCGTGTTTAAAATCCTCACTGGTATTTTACCATTTTTCGGGCTCACTACGGTACTTGCAATAAAAACACCATCCTGTATTTCTTTCGGTAAAATGACACAATCGTAATTGACTCTACTAGGTACGTACTTCAATACTTCACATCGCGGTGATATAACGAATGACTCATTATAAAATTGCAACGGTATAGCTACCGAGCTATGTTGTCTTGTTTTGAGAGTTAAGGTATCATTTTCGTAGTTCGCGATACCCTTGTGTCTTTGCATAAAATCTTGACCTAGTATACCTGATGCTCTACATATCAAGTTTTTAAACACGTGAAACTTGTGTTCAAAAATGTGTCCTTTGTATTGTAACTTGAGGTACACGTGTCCTTCCGATGTTAAACTTCCACTTACTCCATATATCCTAATACTACTCTTATAAATCTTAACGTTACTAATTTTACTTAAAATTTCATACTTAATTGCTGATAATGACGCGCCAGTATCTACTAACCATTCTATATTTAAATTACCTACTCTTAAATTTACCCAATTTATGCTATTACAAGCTAATATGTATTCCTCTTCTTTAGTCACGAAAAAACTTATCTAAATGCATATGCTCGTCATTTTTCTCCTGAGCATCTCGTTCTTCATAGTGGTTCATTGAACCATGTCTATGCCCACGCTTATAAAATGTTCGAGTGCCGCGAAATTGCCTACCTGCACTATTGGACGCTCCGGCGCCACCACCGCCGCCGCCGCGACCAGCGCCAGCGCCACGAGCGCCGCGCACGCTCTGTGCACCGCCAATACCGCCATGCCTGTTGTAGCTAAAGTTGTTACTTGGGGCATTACGGTAATTGTCACGTGAAAACCCTCGACCACGAGCTCCTGAAAATCCACGGGCACGACCATTTGACCTGTAATTGTAAGAGTTTTGATAACTTCTATTGCCAAAACTCATCATTGGAAAATTTTCTCCATCTCGTGACTCATCCTCAGCAACGCGAATGGCTTCCTTAAGAGAAGTTAAATTTCGCGCCGCAACGATAGTTCCAATCCGCTGGCTACGCAAACCTTCAGCGAACCGCTTGATAGCGTTCCGCTCGTTCAGGGGCCGCAGGATCTTATACGCTTCGTCACTGCCTTCCGCCTGTGAAATAGTCAAATCTGCAAACAAACTTTCAATTTCCTGGCCGAATTCTCTTACTGACCTATCACCTTGCCTAGACATTTGCAACTTTGACTGAAGAGCAGTGTCTGACTTTCGCGTAAGCAAATGGGTGCGCATGTCCTTAATGAGACTGTCTACGGTGGCGTATGTTGCAGACAATCGCATTTTAATGTTTGAAGTTAATCTCGTTTTTAAAACAAAATTTATGAGCAACTTCTTACCATCATCATTGAGCATTGACGCGTACAATTCAATAGCATCAATTAAATCTTCAGTGGTGCCCTCATCACCACAGGTTTTAGGCAAAAGGCTTGTAGGCGTTTTTAAACAAAATTTGTCCGACATGTCTATAGTTTCTTCGACAATAAATATTCTTCTTCGTATTGTAATATCCTTTCATATACTTTCTCAATTAAATTACAAATATCTACTTCTGAACCTACAATTTCATAGTGTTCTTCAAAATTTTTCTTATTAATTAAATATATATTATATATTCCCTTAGCTTCACTTACTTTAGATTCAAAATTTTTACCATGTCTCCTAGACGGTCCTAATTGACGTATACTATCTTTAATATAACTTAAATCCTTATGATTTTCCTTAAATGATTCTATATATTCTTTAAAAGTACCCATAAATTCTATAAATAGACAACCTAAATAAAATTATACTCAATGTTCATACCATATGTACCAAAGTCCAGTTCATTGCCGTGTCGCGCGCAAGTCACGTTATGCCGACGCATCACTTTTACGTATATCACACTTCTTCACTGCGTGAACGTATTATTTCCGCACTTATTTTTCACTTTTTAAAAATAGCCGTAACGTAGTCCGTCTTTTCCTAAAATTTCCTTGGGTATTCCTTGATGACACGTCGGGGGACGGGACGGGACGGGACGCGTTTCACAAGTTCCTTGCCCAAAATCTCGCTGTGTCGCTCCAAATTTGGCTTCTTTTCCCTTACTGCATGGCCATCTCCATCTTCATTCTTCACCTTATTCCTTCACGTGGACGCTACCCCTAAGACACGATGACACGATGACGTGGTGCGCAACTTCCTGTCTCTTCTAGGCTCGCTGCATCGACGAATCGTCGAAAACACGCAGGGTTGCCATACACGGTGGCCCTGTGGTCGCCGGTGGTGTGTAGTGGTGTGTTGGTGTAGGGGTAGCTCCAAAGGGTTGTAGAAATTAAACACTACATACTTAACAAACACTGTACTATATTGGTCAACGATCGGACGCGAACAGCCACGAGCATGTGGCGCAAAATGTATATATTAAACGGAAAGTGCTGACACAATAGTTTACTTAATACGCTAATACTTCACTACAGTAGTGACATTTCTATAAGGTGTAAAATTATTAGCTGCAAATATTTTAAGGGGTGAACCAGTCCATGAAACTAAACAAATTTCCCCAAGGAGCATAGGTCTAAATATGAAAAAAAAATCGGCCTCCTATACAGGTTGACTCGCTTGGCTGCTACATTTTGTATGGGAGGTCCAAATTTTTTTTTCAAATTTCGACTTATGTTCCTTGGGGAAAATTGTTTAGTTTCATAGGCTGATTCACCCTTTAAAATATTTGCAGCAATTTTTTTTACACCCTGTATATTCAAAAGGTTTGATTTTAACTGTTGCCTACTATTCTCCATTTGCTACGAGTGTTATATTTACCGGCCCACACTGTAGGAAATAAAATGACGAAATGAACTGTCAAGTTATAATACCATAACGTAAATATTTTATCCAAACAACCATTTCTTTAGTGTCATCGTTATCGCTTGTCATTCTGTCATAGCTATCCGGATCTGTCATCTGATCTTGAAGATGTTTGTCACTGGATGACCTCTTGTTTGCCTCTTGTGCTAAGTGGTTGTCAAGTTGTCAGATCTTGTTCCACAACATTATTATAATTTTTTTCTACCTTGGAAGGTCAACAAACTAAAAGCTGAGAATAGGCTGAATTTGAGAAACAACTTTGCCTAAGAAACATACCTGGATTAGTTGGTAGGTTACATTCTTGTGACATTAAAGATACCTATAAATAATTTCTCACTTGTGACGACATTTCCTATTTTTGCGGTCATGTACGCTCTGCCTACTTCACAAGCGAAAAGGACGTGAAATACATAATCATTATTTTGAGTTATCTTCACCCTTTAGCACCACATTTAAACTTTCTCCCTTGTCGTCGCATTCGTCATAATAATTTCTATTTTTAGCAGCAAATTTCATAGTAAGAAGAGGAAGCGGTGGCGAGAGGTGGCGCCCTCTGTCCGTCCGCTAGATGATTAATGCATGGTTCCAGGACGCCTGCTTCCACAAGGATATGCTTTAGCTCCGCAACTTTACATTGTTTGTGCACTTTGTCATTTAAGCAAGCAAATTCATTTTCTTGGGTTTCTTTTATAGACCAACAACTCCAGTTTATGTAAAAAGTATTTTTGACTCTTTTTTGTAATACTTTTTCCTATAATCATCTGTTCGATTTTGGCATTCCTTCGGATTTGCCTCCTACCGTCATCCCGTCTGGTGGGGCCCAGGATCTTGCGGAGGACTTTTCACTCAGCGACTAAAAGTTTATTCTCTTCTTTTTTCCGCTGGAGAGACGTGGTAGATACTGACTTGCGCGGCCTCCAAGTCAACAACTGGCAGGAGATCGCGCAGGACAGGGATCAGTGCCGAGTGCTCGTTTCGGAGGCCAAGATCCATTTTGGGTCGCTGAGCCAAGGGAGTCAGTTAGTTAAAACCATCCAATGCTGAGCTCACCTCAGACCTCACTTTCAAATGGTTCCATTGTTAGTACTTTAAACATTTCTATAAAACCTTATATAGAGGTAATTACTAATCTAGCAAAGATCTGTATAAGTAAAAATATAATTTTTGTAGTAGCTGGCAACCTTGCATGCGATGATTTCAAAACAACTATAGCTCTAAAAGTTTTCTAATTAAGATAGAGCTGAGAGCACTTTTGTCTTTATGGCCGCAGTATGCCGAGTTTCATACTAGTCTCGTGTCGCTGGCCATCGTCGTTAATCTTTTGCATTTTAGGAGATAAACAGATTTTATGAGGGTTTTAATTAGTATGTAGAGTAGTTAATAAAAACTAGTTATATCATCGTAATATTAAATGCCATTGAACTCTGAGTCTCTTTAGGCTGCTTTCATACTTGCTTGTTAGCGCGACGGCGAAATATACTTATACAAAAATCACACCAGCCAGGTGACGTATGTGAAAAAACTATTAGAATATAGCCCTTATTTCCTAAAGCCTTATTTTGCTTTAATCAGTGAAGAGAAATACGCAATCTGATCTTATTTCCAGCCAGACACAACTCATCCAACATGTTTGCCAAGAAACTCCATTAAAAATCGAATATGTTGAACAATCGAGTGCCGTTACGCAAACAGAGCGTTCTTTTTTCAAATTTACTCCCGACAAAGAATGCTGTCATTTAAACGTAGAACGTCACGCCCACCGAGAGTGGAGAGGCTCGAGAGGTAAGATCGCGCCATCGTAATTATTTGTAAATCATCGGTCTCTCCCGGCTATCCGTAATGACAGGGTACGTTACGTACTTCTTGGTTGCTTTTGGACTTTAGAACATCAGAGAGTAAGTAAAGTATAGATGAGCCTAATGCGCAACAAATGTTGATCGAAGACAAACGTGCAATAATGTGTAAAAAAAGCTATCGCCGCCGAACGCTAGCTCTGTCACTGTCAGTGTATTTCCCTCGTATTGTATGGCGGTTACTGATGTAATTACATGTTTCACATTGTCACTGTGCACATTTTTGATTAAACAATGTTTCTCGCGCATTGTACGTACGCCTTCCGGAAAATCTTCTTGTTAAAGACTATAAACGTAGGTATTTAAAACTGCCGTGACTATGACATTGTTGGTTCGATTCGTCATGGGGAACGGGCACCCTCAATGTGTGGGGTTAGATGCCATGGTGATTTTATTCGCAACTTTATTGCATGCTTGCAGGCCCGCAATGATAAGATCGCGGGTACAATTTAAGTCATTTTCCGTGGATATGTTGCGGTCTGTTGACCACGGAGGGTTTTATTACATGTTTTAGTTGTACAAGGTAGAAATTTGACTTTATAATTTGCGGTTTAAAGTAACCCTAGACAGTCACAAATTAAAACATGGAATGGTAAATAGCACTCGCTTTAGGCCAGACCTAAAATTAGATGTCGAAATACTCGTATCAAAGATAAAATGTTTACACAATTTAAACATCTCTCAAATTCTCGGAATCGTTACTCTTCTATTACACCTACACCAGTTTGAATTAATGTACACATTCTATCTCTAACACTAAACAACTGTACACACGACATACTGTAACATAAACTTCTTAGAACCGTGAAAGCATGCTCTGTGCTCTCAAAGCGCTGAAAACGCTTCTCGGAGACTAGTAAATCCTACCTATAGTGGAGTGACACATCTCTCTCCCACTGGCTAATCCTAACCTATGACGGCAAGGAGCAAGGAAGCGTTCCATAATTTGTAGGTTGGTCTGTCTCTGCAAGTAAATGTTTCAGAAAGAACCTAAAACATAGTGAGGTGATGAAAAACTCATCGCAGTCAGACTTGGAACGCGCTAAACCTCTATAACACGCTATATTTTGAGTACATAGTTGTCTTTGCACTAAATTGGGTTTCAGTTAGATCCAATTTAGGGCCTGAAATTATTTATTTGAAAAGCGAGCCAGTAGTTTCTAGATATAGTATCGCTGTGTCATTGTGTCTCGCTGCAATTGCATTGGCAAAGAGATTGGTAGTTGATTTATGATTTTTTTAAATTGCTTTATCCCGGTTGTTCACAGGGTTTCCTCTTGATCATTCCTTAATCTAAGTAAGGTTGGAATGGGAATTAATAGCTCTGTACGTGGAACACTGCGTCCTGCTTCTGCAATGACGCACGATCTCACATTTAATTGCAAAATTGTGCTTCCAGTGAAGAAATTAGAAGCAATTTTGATTTATCTAGCTTTCCGTCTGATTCCCATAGTATATTATTACTTGTTTTAAAATATAGAGCTTTACCCGACTTGGTTAATTTTTTGCCAGTGTCAGTAGTCAGGCTCTAATAGTAAATGCACTCATAGTTTCCGCTACAACTCCATGTTTTGGGGTCCAATGGGCATTGGGCATAGACTTTTAGCTAGATAAGGTATTACTTAGAATATTAGGTAAGTAATGCAGCCATAAGAACTATTCGGTAATTTTTCTCTCTTTTTGGTACATGTAGACCTCAATTTACTCAACGCAAAGCTTTTAGATGTTTGAAAGCTGTGTCACGCGATGTCAACTAAAACAAACGAACTTACCTAATGTACTAGAAACTCAATAAAACTTTTGTTTTTAGGACTAAAGAACTAAGTACCTAGACATAAACGATTGCTCAAACATCGATAGGCAGGTTTCGTGGTAGACTTTAAAAAAGAGTTTAAAAAAATGTAATGGAGACTATAGGTAACCGATCCATTTAAAAAAAAAACAGAGAAAAACGGCAATGTAAAAGCTAGTTTCGCCTGTAATGTCAGTTAATATCAAAGAACAACACATGCGAACGATTCAAAATTCGAACACTGCACTGCGGGGTGAACCCGCTATGGAATATTTAAATTGAATGTGGAACGTTCGAGGTCATTGCCCTCCCTGACCAATCTCGGCTTTGATAAGATTTTCAATTCGATTATTGAATTCCAATTTCGAATTGATACTGGCCATTCTAGTAGATGCAATTTTGTTGATTATTCGGGTGTGTGATGAATTTCGGGGGATAATAAAAGTGTGACCCGATTTTGGTTTTCAATTAACTTACTTTTTAACAATTATTTAAAGTAGTTAAAACTATCGTTTTCCATTTGTGATTTTTAAAATAATTTTTTTTTTGTTGACTTAAAAGACTAAGGTTATTTTTATAACTAGATGCATACTTTATCGACATTCAATACAACAAAAACAAGAAAACGTTTATCAATGAGATGTTACTATTGAAAACCTGAGTACTTACATTCTTCAATCAAATTCAGTTAACTTTAAATTCCCTCAGTACACTTTACTTTTAAACGTATAATTATGATCAGCTGTCTTGAAATCACTGACTATGTAACCAAGACTGACTCTACTTTTTTGACACAGTGTACGGAAATAGATACGGTCAAGTGCAGCCGGTGCTGAAAGCCTGCAGCCATGAAAATAAAAATCTTATCATATTTTATTAGTACTAAATGCGCCTATTGGAGCAAAATTGGCTTGCATTGTCAAAAACCGCAAATCTGGCTGGAGCAGTGTTTTTGAATCAGTTTAAATCGAGTACGATGAATACTTATTATTACTCTTTGTTTCTTGTTCGTAGTAAGTAGAATGTGAACAACTTTTTTATTTTTACAAATTTTTCGTAGACTTGTGTAATCAAAAACAAGTGTATTAGATTAGTTCAGTACCATTTAATCATATTTTGGTTTGAATGTTCCCTAGTCAGTCTGTGGTAAACCTTTGTCCAAGCCAGTCCAATTTTGGCTCGCATCTGCCCAGTAATTGTCCATAAAACGAACTTGACTGAAACGGAGCCATGAACCAATTTGTGGGCTTTATGACGCGGCTATAAAAATACTTTTTAATTTTCCAATGGGCTTTATTTGTAATTTTTATAAGTACTTTTAATTTAAGGATTGCAAATGTCAGACGCTTTTTATTTTTGCCCGCCCTTCCATATTAATGGCAGCATTTTTTCTTTAAACTATTATTCTATTGGTAAACCCATAGTGACAATTACGTCATATGCATACAAAATATTTTTTTAACAAGCTCTCTATCCCAAATAATTAAACGTTGCGAATTAAGTAAAGGGTCACCAACTGTTGATAATTCGTATCGCATTTTAAACCCCGAATTATTATTACCAATTCCAAAATTAGGGTGAGCTGAGCTACCCATACAAAAATTAGGATAGGGGTAGCAAAATTCGGGTGTGATGTATGGCTACAACACAAAAAGCTGTGCATAATTTTGTCGCGAATATGCAGCGATTGCCGCCATTGTTGACTTTCGACTCCCCATTATTACTTTTTACGGTTTAACAAGCTCGTATTTTTACTTATCTCGTTCTGTGAATTGTTATTGTGTATTTTGGAGGGTGGCTGTGACAGCCCTAGGGGTTGTCTGTCATTTATTGCGGTAGAGTCTTCCGTGGCATAAACAGTCGATGAAAAACTTCGCTTTTCACTGCCAGTTTCTACATCACAAGGTAGTTCTATTCTATTTTCAAAAGCAGTAGTGTTTGACAATATTTGCAGAGATACTGGCAACTTTGCGTCGTCAACACAGTTTTCGGTTTGAATTTCGAGCGAAACTTTTTATTGCAAACTTTTAGCGGTAGTTTTAGGGGACGGGTTGTTTGGGGTTTTCGAAATTTAAACTCGCTAAATTCGCGGAAATGTTTATAGTTATAGCTCATTTAGCTCGCGGCATCCCTGCAGGAAATTACTTGGAACGTTTCGTAACTTAAATTATGTCAAAGCAGAAAGTGCAAAATCTTGTAAAGGGAAGATGTTCGCAATTTTGCAATAGTGAGTCTTAACGATTATAGTTTGGTAGGGGTTGTAATAGTTTTAAGCATCCAGTTCAATTTACAATTAAAATCCTACTAAGTACATATCTGTTTCCGAGTTTTGAAACACACCTGCGAATAGCTGACAAAAATTTGCCACGGCAGTTTTAAATTTCTTTACTATTTTAAATTGCACAGCTAATAACGCTGATGTTTCGAAGGCAATGTCCAACTTATGTCTACCTATACTATAACCTATAATGACCAAAAAACATACAATTCCATATCAGAATATTAGTTATTCAATCAGAAGCGGCAGCCACGCCTGCTGGCATTTCATTATCAATTTAGGTTCCGTATTGATCAAGTAGTATAATTGATTCCGTGTCGACGAAGTTCGATATTCTAAATACTCAACACTCGGTTATTTTGAAAGGCTGCTTTTGTTGTCGAATGGGACTTTATTGCTGGCCACTTGGAGTTTTGGAGTGGTCGGTAAATTAAAAAGAAAACAATTGCAGAGCGATTGTAGGATTTTTGGTTCGATCAGCCAGCGTCAGTACCTAAGTCAAAAAATGTATTCCGGTATTACATTGAAATTCGAATTTTAAAATCATGCCCGAATAAAAAGGCGAATGGGGAATGAAGAACGATTTCAAATCCGTTTTGAAATGGCGGATAAATGTATAGCACATGTGATGTTTTAGTAATGAGCATAAAAAATACTTTACATAGAATAAGGCATATAAAACGGCTAATTCAGGAAAAAAAGACACAATAACTAATCCAGTCAACTACAAAGTGTGCAAACGGCCACATGCCCGTTTAGGCAACAATTTTCTGTTACAAAAGCCAATTATCGATACCAAACGTCGATCAAACGGCACCGGTTCCCTGACGATATTTTCCGGTGAAAAAAAATGGCCGCCATACCCGGTGACCGGTAAAAAGGGTCAGGAAAAATGGCCTATATGATCGCCATAACGCTACGCTTCCGTGAAAAAGTACGGGATACGTAACTTTTATTATTTTGTAGGTCTTTATTTTGCTTTTTGATGGAAAACAATATTCAATGCCTTTGTTTTGTTTATAGCAGATTTAATTTTAGTTTAATTTTTAAACAAAAAAACCTACCAATTGGCCCGGGCAGATCGACTATCGAATCTTAAGATAAGAAAAATAATGTAATTGCCCAAAAAATTAACTAATGAATTACGAACTTTATTATAAAATATACTATTAAGTAATAAACACCTAGTAACCGCACCACTTATCACAATAAAACAACCCAATGCTCTCAACTACTCTATCTTAAAATCGATATCTACACTTTTTCCGCTCGATCGAGCGTATGAGAATGAAATAATTTTCTGATTGATACCGCTCCAGTCCATTTGGCATACGTCTTGTGATACACGACTAAGTTTAGTAGATAGACATTTACTTCCAGGTATGTACGTAGAAGATCGCTTTTTAATTCGGCCGGCAATATTTGTGGTCAGTTCAAATGTAAAGGAAAAAATTACTGGCCACACAAAATAAAGTTCGTTTTTTAAAATTTAATTCATGTTTAAAGCAAATAAATAAGTAAAGTACATAATTTGAATAAGGAAGAGAAGCTGCCAAGCTAAATTGGTCGTGTTATCGATAGACACGCGTAACGCGATACGTGCGTATTGACCCCAAGTGTTATGACCTTGATGTGTTTATTTATTTTTATGCAACTGATTGTTCTAAAGATAATTATGTCATATTTTTTGTTACAGGTAACTACATATATTTTCCATATTCGAATAGGTATAGTAAATTACAATATTTGGTAAGTGATCGGCAACAGCCAACAGCGTATACTACCCAATAGGGATCAACTTAAACTTGCTGTAATCATTAGCTGTATGAGTAACCAGTATAAGCTGATACCTTAACTTGGCATACCTATAAATCACAGACTCATATTGCTCACCACATGCAAGATTTCACATCCATATTTCAAATTTAGAACTCGAATCGTTCTCCCCTATTCGATTTGTAACATGGAGCGCTCGCTCAGTTATTCGGCAGATGGCCCAGTGACCAATTAATAGTATGACGTGTTATTTTTTTTATACCGAGCAGAGAGTATGTGAAAAACTTTAGGTATTTAACTCGTAAGGAATTTTTGGTGCTTGACAAAATAAGGCTTAAAGTAAATCTTGTTTTGCATCTATTTTTACATGACAGACCCACGATATCCCTTGTGGTACCCATGAGGGCTAAAAGAAAATCAGTATTAACTGCACTTTTATGTATAAAGTTCTGAAAACACAAAATTTTACAGACACTTTATAGAATACACACGTAACTGCCTACATTACCTACTTAGGATAAGCATACTCAAGTGATAAAAAATGCTAAATGCAATTTTTTGGCACCCGATTTTTTTTGGATTTTCCTCTATAGTTCGTTTAGTGAAATATCCTGTGAATGCGAATGTTAATACATCAGTCGTTGGACCCAAAGGAAGAAGACGATAAAAAGTCAATATTAAGCTCGTTCAATAAAATAAAGATGACACTAATAATAATTCCCATATCGATTTATTTCAAATCTCCAGCGCACATTTGTCGAATGTCGGTAACGGGGACCAATCACGAGCGTCACAATGCGAGCTCATTACCGATGATTGGTCGAGCCATCTGTCGGACGGACGGATCGGTCGATATTTGACGGATTCGATTTGGACTGTTATGACTTATTGTCGTTGTGTTTATGCTAGATGAGCAAAATGTATAGTGTTTTCGCTTTTCCATAGTAGGCTAATAAAGGTCTGAATAAATTGAAAGAAAATGATGAAATGTGATGCCGGCTTAGAAGCATCAACACATTTCTTACCCGTGGGTGTCGTAAGAAACGACTGAGGGACTTAGGGTTTCAGGTATAGGTATCACAACTTTTATAAGACAGGCTGACATCTTTTCACTATAGTGATACACGAATTATCTCAAACAGCCCTCAATATCTGTCAAACGTGGCGATAGCGACCGTTATTTTACGGTCGTTGACGCTCTGCCTACCCCACCAGGGATATAGGCGTGATATGTGTATGCATGTACGAGTATGTAAGTTCTACAAGAAAATCCAAAATAAGATACCCTAATTCTAGAAACTTGGATGCATCTAGAACAGTAAGCTAGGATCGTCACAGTGTGGACACTTCAAGGCGGGAATCGTTGAAGAGGCAGACCCCGTAAAAGACTGGAGTGATGAGGTCTAGCTCATTTATAGTCAAGACTGGTGAGAGCTAGCGAAAGATAGAAACAAGTGGAAAAAGAAAGGGGAGGCCTTTGCCCAGCAGTGGGACACCATAGGCTGATAATAATATAGATAGGTACTGTTGGTAACATCAGATTGTATATTTTTAATGGCAACACCTTTGTACTGTTCCATTCACTCTTACTTCAACTAAAATACTCTCTTCAACATCACCTCTGTAAATGAACATGTAAATTTTCCTTATTATCAATAAACAAGTGCAAACCCTTACCAAAGTGTTCACCATTAAGACTTCTCGTCACTACAATAACCCAGCAAAAAACATACAGTCCACTACCTACGCACAATCGCGTACAGGTACCCATACCCACATTAGGTTGATATAGGTAAATGTTAGTCGCGCAGTAAATAAATTGGTTACGTGTGAATGTTCTCCGTGTGATGCTGGCTTAGAATAGCATCACCACATTTCCTTCCCGACTGTGAGTGAGAGGTGACTTAGGTACTCGAGGGTCTTATGTGTATTACAACTTTATGCGATAGGTTGACAACCTGTCAGTACAGTGAGACACGAATCATCTAAAAGGGCCCGAAAGCCGATAGCGGTTGTATTTTTACGGCCATTAACGCTCTGCCTACCCTGCAAGGGATAAAGGCGTGATATGTAAATGTATGAATGTGCGTGTAGATAGTAGGACGTAAGGTAATATGAGTATATGTGTCACCTATATTGATAACAAAGGACGTATAGGTCTCGATAATGGCAAACAAGTGGGACTCGAGTTGCAGAACTTCCAATGAGGAACTATCCACGGCCATGTAATAGAGTTGTGGAATGTGGACTGGCAAACGGTATTTTGTATGATAATAGCGATCTATGACGTCATACATTGCCATTTTGGATTTCGTTGGAACACTTACAATTGTGTATTTTTTTTTATTTATTTATCATACTTTGAATATTTTGATAAATTATGAATGTCCGTAGTCTTTCTGGACAATGGTTATAAGCGTACGACTTATATTTATTTTATTAACGACCCAGTCCGCAAGCGAATTGTAAAGAAATTATAGACAAAGCAGTAGACAGTGAAAAAAAAATATTAAAAAATTACAGGTCAAGCAGTTAGAACTAATAAGAACTTGTATGACTTTTTAGAAAATGTTTATTTCACGTATTAATTGCAGTGATTTTGAAAAGAGATGTTTATTATCTGGCATAGTTACCTATAGTTTTTTTTCCTATTACCGACACAGACGATGCACCAAAGCTCTAACCAACACGAGTAGACTAATAAAACACACGCGACCACGCCGATAATCCGGTTACGTCTAGTTGTAACCGCTTATAACCGGTTTCATCCGGGTCGTAAATTTCGCCCGGCCCAATAACGCGGCTAGGGTTGGCAGGTTTTACTGTCGAAATCGACACTCGATTTATCAAAAATATTGGGCATAAGATTGCAAAAATTGAAAAGAAATATAAAACTTCTTTTGCTTTCATAAAGTAATGGCCATCGTTGAGTTCGGGTTGACCGATAACAGAGTCTAAGTCCGAACATTATAAAGGTTATTAGTTATTAGGCTTCAAATTCCAATATATAAATACATGACGCATAATAGATTTTTACACAGCCATATCTCCACTAGAAGTAAATGGCTTTATAACCCCGACACCAGGATTCAGGGTTTGTCAACTTGGTGTCTCAATCTATTTTGTGGCGTACTGAAAGCCTGATTCCTGTTCTTAACCTAGTCTCCTTTGAATTTGAGTTCGCATCATAAAAGATAGCACTGCAGTCTATAAAAGAGATTATTGGAATGAGGCATGCCATTCCGTGTGATGCCGGCTTAGAATAGCATCACCCCACATCCTTCCCGTGGGTGTAGTAAGAGGCGACTAAGGGACTCGAGAGTATTGGTGTATTACAATTTTTAGGCGACAACGTGTCACTATAGTGATAAATATCCTCAAAAATATCAGACGTGGCGATAGCTACCGTATTCTTACGGCTGTTAACACTCTGCCTACCGCGCAAGGGATAAAGGCGTGATATATGTATTTATGCATGCGGCATGCCACTCAGTGCATTTTCTTTACCCAAGCCATCTTTCGTAGCGCGAACCCTAGCGTTTATCCGGGTGCGAGGCAGCCCTAGCTCGGCCGGGTGGAAGCTGTGTACCCTTTAATTGAACACAGTACTGGTATGATGAACACGATTGAACACAAAACACTTTGCTATCGGAAATTAAATCTTTGGAGGCTAATTTTCATACAAATTTCGCGGTATCGCATCTAGATATTGAACATAAAAGCAATCAAGACTTATTTGGGATATTTAATAGTAACACTACATTTTAAACTTTTGCGGTTGTTTACACTATTGTATAACAATATTTCGACGCTACTACAAGTTTACTTATCCGTGATCATGATGCTTGAAACTGTTGTAACAGCGTCGAAATATCGGGAAATCATAATAAAATGGATTTTTCGATAAGAATCCTTAAATTACCCGTTGGTCATAGGACGACTCGGTGTCCCACACGAAAAGAGAGAGATTACCCAATAGATACTATACTAGGTATTATAGTAAAAGTAAAAACACAATCAATGAGAAATAAACAGATTTAGTTCAATATTTTAGGTTCAAAATATTTTACAACTAGGAGCGTCTCCCCGCCGCCATGATGTAGACAACGCCCATAGTGTTTAGTTCTTACTTCTTGGCATTCAGACACTAGCCAGTGTCAATAACTCATAATAAACTTAATTCGCAATAAACCTCTTTACTACAGGTTCCTTCAGTCATAATATAGTTCCACTACACAACCATGTCAGAGGCCTGCTACTTGTTGAAGGCAGTTGAAAAATTCTGACGCCAGGGTGTCCCACATCAAAAGAGAGAGATAGTTTCTTTCTGTATTCTTTGATTCGATTTACCTGTGCCACGTTTTTCGAAACTACAGGCTACACTTCTACAGGTGAAATTCGATGTACATTGCGTAGTGGGTCAAAAATCCTGGTTTTATAATGTTCCACTGGCCACGCAATGTAAATCAAATTTCACCTGTAGAATTGTAGCCTGTAGTTTCGTTGCATAGGCCACTGGTAGTAAACCTTGCCATTGCCTCACTATTACTTCCTCTTGAGAGCTTTCCGGCCCCATCTATAGTAGGATCTAAAGTCAAGCTAAAGTACCCGTAAATACAATTCTTTTAACTGAAGCTCTATTTCATATTCTCTTGCCTTCATTGGCTGAGGCAACACTAATCCCATATTCTTGTACAACGTCGTATTATACTCAAACAACTCTTTACTCGTGTCGGCAGCTGTGTTGCCAACTGAATTCCTAAAAATAAACAGATTTTTGAAAAAATATTTCTTTGTGTGAATCAGGCTATGAAACTGGACAATTTTCACCAGAGAGCATGAGATGAAAATAATGAGATATTTTCAATAAGAAGCCCAATTTTATTAAATTTTTTTCGTGTTAAAAAAAAGTTAAGATTTGAGAACTAAACTAAATTTTTCCTGTTTTTAATTTATTCTAATAAAAGCTGCAGTGTTCAAATAGGTATCCACTAAAATTCATTCGCAGAAATATTGTCTGAACGTGCATTGAGGCCAAGTTACGCAGGTCGCTCCTCACTATCTTAGCATATTAGCTATACCCATGGTTGTACACGTGTTGGCGACGCGACTCTTTCTTAGAGAATGAGCTATACCTATATTACCCATGGCTATACTTGTGTTGGCAACACTGCGTATTATTGTGGTTTTCTTTTGCCGCGTCGTGGCAAAGAAAACAGCCGATAGTCCGGGCACAAAGCCCGCGGCACATGCTCTATAAAATGCCGATACTACTACTCTGGTACTGCCTTCCGACAAGTACATTCCACCGCTAAATGAAATAAATGAAAGTGGGTTATAAGTAGTAAACTTTTATGAAACTTCAGGTTTTAGGCAAAAGCCCTAAAAAATCCGGGCGTTGAAATCATTATTTTAAGGTGCTAAAGATCGAAATTAAAAACTTAGGAGGGACTGAAAAAAAGCTTTTCTTAAAAGACATTTTCCTGTAGTGTCGCTAGGCTATTAATATATTGACAACGGTTTGATCGAGAATAACTTATAATACTCCGCAATAATTGGTACCTACCATAGCGCAATATAAATTAACGCAAAATCTAATCATTTTTCTCCCTACGACTAGTGATAGTGACCCCAATCTACGAAACAAGGTAGATTTCAACTTCAAAGTGGACTGCACTTTAAAAAACTAAAACTAAATCCTTTATACATCAAACAGCGTTCAAACTTAAGTACACCCACTGAAACTCGCATTCGACTGTACGAGTTTACTCTGTGAACCTGGCATAAATCTTTTTGTAAAATAAACTTGTTTATTTTATGCGAAAGTATTCGGAACGTTCGATTTTCTCTATCCAGCCAGCATCCAGCCAGTGTAAATTCGATGTTCAGAACGTGTTTCGTATCCAGTGTAGCCAACTTTACTGTTCTAATCTGCAGTTTTTTTCTATTTCTCTGTTATTTGTTT
Organism: Keiferia lycopersicella; assembly: GCA_029255805.1. Taxonomy (NCBI): domain Eukaryota; kingdom Metazoa; phylum Arthropoda; class Insecta; order Lepidoptera; family Gelechiidae; genus Keiferia; species Keiferia lycopersicella. Next base: position 19,626,412 of record JARACZ010000003.1, read on the forward strand.
GGTTGGACCTCTCACCTCCATATTTTTTTATAGTTTGAACCACCAAATCTATTTTTTTTATGATTATGGTGGTTTAACTGATACAATATTAGTTTAATGCCACCGATGAACATTACAAGTAATTCAATAAACGTAGACGAAAATTAAAATCTTAGTTCAACAAATATTTAAGTTCATTTATGATAACCAAGGTGATTTGAACAAATAGTAAAGTTCATATATGATTTGTAGGTAGTTTTATTGTCTTGATTGATTATTTTATTATCTATTACTACTACCACACACAAGGGATGTCATGCGAGCGTCGCGACGCTAATGTCACTTTTTCTCTGTGAATATTATACGCACCTTTACTGATTTTCTAGGACATTAGACATTTTTTAGGACTTGTCCACAGAATAAGCCTAGAATGGGGTTGGTAACACTGCATCGAATGATAGAACACTCCCTAGGTGATCGGTATAAGTATCTTTTGCGATGTTTTTATTGACTCGATTTGTTATTTAGTTCTTCACATTGTTTACTTTATCTACTTTATTCATTTAGGTCCAAAATGTTTAAACGCTCTGTTTGCAAGGGATAAGGGCGTGATATGTGTAAGTATGTATGTATGTTTAATCGCGCTTTGCAGACTCTCGACTATTTCACGTGACACTGGCTAAATTGCTTATTTTTAAAAGCCAAAACCTAAAAAAAAAAAGATCCTGTAGATTTTATCTTGTGATTTTATCCACTGCAAGATTCCTTGATTTTATAGATTCCGTCCAATAAGTATATTGATTCAGTTTTCTCTGATTCAGTCTACTGGTAAAGCACCCAGCACCCAGCACCTTCCTCGAAACTTTCTTCTTGAATTACTCTATCAATAAAAAAACTAATCAAAATTCGTTACGTGACTCAGAAGTTATTCATGGTGTCCATGACAGACAGAAAAACGCAAAAAAAGACTTCATGTTATTATGCATTGATAAGAGAGTATCTACTTATCCACACGTGCAAGCATTCCCTTTAACATATTCATGAAAACTGTTCAATATCATACACAAGACCATACAATCTTCATTATACTTGAACATACACAGAAATAAGATAGTTAACTTATATCGGTCAGCTATCGCGGACCGACGACCGATAAACCGCCGATACGAAGAGATAGCACCGATATCGGTGTTTGTGTTGACACGGTATTGCGAAACCGGACTCTGACTAACCCTTTTATGTTTAAAATACGTAACTTATCGTCTCCGAAAGCGTAGTTTTGGACTTCCTCCAGTCAGATGGGGACTGATAGAGCGGCTGGTAGCGACTGGACGGCGAAAACGGGAGGTCGTGTCTTTTTGCGTACTCTGGAGGAGAATGAGGGTACTTACAGCAGGGAATTATTATAGACAGATGTGATGTAATCCCTATTTATCAGAAATGCTTACATTTTTACCTGTTTTAACGTTTTATATCAAGAAAAAAGGTAATTATGTGATATAATATGGATGTTACTCGTGATAGCAACCATAAACTCCTTTCATCAACTTTCTTCAAAGAACTGAACCCGCAAAGTCGATATTCAGCTTTGGGTTTAGCTCTTAAAAGGGCACATTCACATATAAAAGTTAACAAAAAGTTACTAAGTAAATTCATAAGGTACCTGTACCCAAAATGTTACCACGTGTATCCTTAAAGTTGGGTTACACGTGGCGCAGTCCTTAATAAAATAAAGAACAGGAGCAACTTGATAATATTCACAAGCAATGTAAACTAAAAACGCTACTTTCTTCCCACGGACTAAAATGCAATCAGTAACTTGGACATGTGCATTTGATAAGAAATGGGCATTTGAACTAGTGACCACAAATGATTGGATTTGCTCCTTTCGCCGACCGGCGCGATTTGTGGTGGTAAGTTTTCTACTTATAATTAGCAAATTTTTAATCTATTCGCTTAGTGGCTCTCGTACGAATGATGTTAAAGCTCAGCAGCGATTTCCCATAGATGTAATAGTTTTTTATTGTGATAATCCCTCAATCTGAAAAAATTACAACAGCGCCACCTAGTTCAGACAAGTGTTGCTATCAGTCCAAATCAAATCTCTTTTGCTTAAAGATATTGGATAGAATTTAAATTAATAATATATTATTAGTAGTACCTATGTTTCCGCTAGTAATGGTCGATGTGATTTAAGATCCATATGATAAAAGGCAGCTTGTTAAGCTTCGTTTCCTTGGGAAATGGCTTGTCATAAGGTTTGAGTTATTTCTTCCCTGTTCCCTAGGTTCTATGTCCTAGATGACGAGTATATGTTTATCTATATTTCTGTAGTTGTAAGACTAGTATTAGGACTTGGATGAATTATAACTAGCGAGACATATTAATAAGCGAAGCTATAGGACATCTGTAAATATTTTTTTAAATTATTATTAAGGTTCATCAAATGATACAAAAAGATTACAAAAAAACGCTCACGCCAAACTACGGCAGTAGCTTGTCAGCGTTTTCTATTACTATATAATTATATATAATTTTCTATTTACTAAAAGAAATACAGAACTGCCATCTTTTAAAAAAACCTCTTCTTCTCTCTCTTTTCGTGTGAGACGCCGTGTCATCAAAGGACTTGATTAATTTTAAAGTTCATGTATATAGAATACAATAAGTCTAAACTACTCTCTCATATCATAACCTATAGTCTGTTAGTTTAGGTACTTAAATTTTTGTAAACAAACTTTGTATGAGAGTGACACTTCTGAACTGTCAGTTTCATTCAAAGTTTGTTTACAAAAAGATAAGTACCTAAACTTACAGACTATAACTCTTAAGGTTTTTTAAAGGTAAAAACGCGTACCTAAGAAAGAAAAAGCCCATTTTATTTGCACCAGCAAAAATGTTATCACACAAAAGTGTAACAATAAAATAACAACCTTAAAACCGTGTAGTCTGCCGAGAAAAATACCTCGTACAAACAAGCCACTCTGTGCTACACTTTTCTACGAACATTCTTCATAAAGCACTGACTGTGAACAGGAGAAGACTTAAGTCAGCATAAATACAGAGTATAAAAAAATTGCTGCAAATTATTTTAAGGGGTGAACCAGCCCATGAAATAATTATCAATTATCAAATTTTTTTGATTTCGCACACTCAGTCGGCTGGTACATTTTTATAGGAAGTCTGAAACATTTCATCATTTCAGCCTATGTATCATGTTAAAAGTTGGTTCATTCCGCACAATATTTAAACAACCTTTTTTTGCGCTCTATAGAATAGATAGTGAGTTATTTATTGATCGGGGAATACCGACTCGATAAAGGACGAGATAAACAATGACGCAAACATTTTTTTTCAAATTGGTTGTTGACATTAAATTTTACTACGACCACCATAGTGGGTCAAAAATTTGCTTTTTTATCCATAGTGACACGCCTAGCCTTTGACCTCCTAAATCCAAAGCGCTAAAGCTGAATACTATTCGCAACTGCCCAAACCAAACTAATTTCTCGGAAGCGTTATCTCCTCCTGTTACCACATCAATGTCCCCCTGTTCACAACTAACAGAGCTCTCTGTTCTACATCCTGCCTTACACCTAAGCCGTTGTGTACACAATAGTTTCTATCCCAGTCGATAACCACTTAGTATATACGTCATTGTGTACAAGGGTTACGAGAAATGTGTTAGTATTGGCGGTGTAAAATATCGAAAGACGAAAACATGAAGAGAAACAGTTGATTATATCCACAGAGTAGAATTGTCGGAGAAACTAGTTTTCTCGGCTTTCTAGGCATCTTCCACACCAGCTCGGAGTAGGTTAAGAGACTTCCAGGCTGCTCAGGGAAGGTCTTTCTAATTCTGATTCACACTTATTGTCACGAAAGAGACACGATAACAGAAATACTTTACCTTTTTCTATTATTGTGAGCCTGAAGTGTCCCACTGCAGCGCAAAGGCCTCCCCTTCTTCCATTTATCCCTGTCTTGAGCCACCTCCATCCTGTTCTTGGTGTGGGCATCTAATTCGTCTCTCCATCGTTTTCGTGGTTGACGCGAGCCTGTTTCGCGTTAGGAGGGACCCAAGTGCTTGCAATATTTGCCCATATTGTGGCATTCTATCAGTATGTCATGTTTTACATACCTATTTTTTAAAATTTAGTTTCTTTCCTTCTTACTCATTATCAAAACAAATCGATGTATTTACTCACAAACTTATTCGATTTATCTCCAACTTTTCCTTTAAACTAAGTAGTCGACATTATCACTTCCATTGTACCTTATAATGGGTCTATTAATTTGATACGGACCCTATAATTGGGAGAAAAGAGAAATCCTCTAAAGGCTAACCTCTTCCGCGGTCGTTATATTTATCTTTACGACAAAAGAGATAAAATTTATGCACCAATCTATAATAAGATGTGTTTTATTAGCCTTTAGTTAAACGACTACGTCTTTTGAGGTTGTGATGAAATTAAGGGCTTGTCAACATCGATTATGGGTTTTTATGTTATTTGAGTTTTGCTATGATCTTTAGTTTTGTATACAAACGAAAATAATACCTGACAAGTAGTTAGGTTAAACCACATTTCTTGAATCGATTCTGGTAAATGTTTAGAATGGGATAGCAGATATCATAATATAGAAGATTTCGCTGTAAAACGCATTCGAGGTAGCGTGCCTTCGATGACGAGTGGTTGATGTTGCGATCTTCGAGGTTAAAGCTTTCGATATTATAATCCGGACCACCTATTATCCCCTCGAGTGAGAGCACTGGAAAATCAAAGATGGCGCTCGTGCGGGGCCCCGTGCGGGTGTCGTCCACTTGACTCGACTCCGATCACATAAACAAAGATTTCTCCGAAACTAGTGAACGATAAGCTTAGTACGTTATGTTCCCACGTTCGTCGTGAAACAAGCTAGTTCTTTGTTGAATAATATAAACATCTGAGACTGTGAGCTAGTGGCACACTCTATCTAGAGTAGTAGCTTTTATTTTTAACCGGATTTTTAGTTTATGAACTAAGATCTACTAAATTAAACCATGTTTTAAGGAAATTATTTGTTATTTCATGACACAAATTATCAAGTTACAATAATTCAATAGAACAAGGTACACACTCATACATTTTTTATACAGCAGGAGCAAATAATCTTTGAGCCCTGATCTACTACTAAAAACCGCAAAAGAAAAAATGAATTTATGAGAAAAATAACTATAACACCGAGTTTTTTTTGTGCACAGACAATAACTCTATTCATCCTACAACCGATTTCATTCATTCATTAACGGCTGCGTTCAGTAAAATGAAAAAAATATGAAGAAATGAGAGCCAACAACTGACCACGCTGAATCAGTCGCGTGCGCACTATAGCGCCTTTTGACAGCAGACTGAATCAGTCTTCTCCGCACTTGACAAGTTATTAGTTATATGTTGAAAACTGTCAACGCTTTCTCCGCAATTTCGCACATTCCTTCTTCGCTTCCTTTTTTGTCTATTCGAGATATCTTTAGTCGTCGCTAATTTTGAAAGATAACGCATAAAATACATAAAATTATATATAACTTTATTTACCATCATCTCATGTTTATCTTAAGTCTTTTCGACTGAAAGTGAAGTGACACTTCGCCCTACTAGTACTTAGTTTGTTATACAGAATTGGATTTTCATCAGCTTCTTTCTTTGTTTTAGAAATGTGTGGGTAGGCCCACACAAACGTTGTCGTCGCATATCATTTGTAATTCATTATTATTAAGATATAATAGTCAAAAGTGAGATTTACCTTCTACAAAACAAAATAGAAAGTGGAACTGTAATTAAATTACAAATTTTGTAGGTTTACGATTTTACGATTTTTTCTATTTTTGTTGTCACGGAAATATTAAAATTTGTCATAATGACACGCGTCAAACGTCATAAAAGTTTTAATATTTGATGGTTTTGCATTAACTTTTGGAGCGTAGGTATTTAATCCGCCATAACTTTTGTTGAACGGCCAAGTTTTCAATTTTTATGAACCATGTTGGCCACATTTGGGAACACGACAATAGCAGTCGCTTTCAAAAGAATATTACGGACACGTAGTAAAATGTTGTATTATTGCATAGTAGACAAAATGTGTTTTACTGTTAGTGCTGTATTTTTTGAAACATTTTGCTAATCTATCTGTATAAACGGAAATTTTAGATGTTCTCATTTTTGGAGTGGCTGCTAAAGGCCCATCCATACTGTCTGTCTGTCTGCCTGTCTGTCCGTCCGTCTGTCTGTCTGTCTGCTTTGCTGTCACGGCCAAACCAATAAACCGATCTATATAGAGTTCAGTAAGATACCTCAGGCTACTTTTTGTCACCAATCGAGGGTCTGAAGTAGATACCTGATGTAGACCACCAGGAGCCGACATGGGATTTACAAATATTGGCACCGAAGCAAAAAATGTTAAGCGTGATGGGCCGCTTCTGCTGGCAAACTTACATAAATGATCTAAACTGCTAGATTTAGACCACCAGGAACATTGCCTGTGCTCAAAATATTGCAACAAAAGCTGATTATATACCTTAGTAAATACTCGTAGTTTGTATGTCAAGAATATGTCTTGGCGAATTGATAATCAGACCTCTACATGTTCTTTTCATTTCGCTAGCCAGAATCAGATTTTATGCGCCCAGATTTCAGCCATCTGATTTTAAATACGTCTCCCATGTTTAGGTATCCTAGAACCGTATTGGAGTACCATTACAGAAAACCCAGCAATTCAGCATACGAAGGAATTGAATAAGCTCTATTGGCTGAACATTTCTGCTCGATATACCCAACAATACATCTTTAACGGATTCACGAACAAGGTTTACTGGGTGGTTCTCGTCATAAATTTCAATGCACTCGCCGGTTCGAACGTTTAGTGCTGTGACAATGCCAAGTCGTTATTACAAATTATTGCTCTTATTCGTAGAGAACGCTTTTTGAAATTTTATGTGAGGGAGTTGGCTATTTGGAGTTGAGAGTTTATTGCTTGGCCCAACCTTCATTACGGAGAATCTAGCTTTAAAAAACTTATTTTCCGTATAGAAAAAGTATTGGAGTCAATGTTTTACTTGATTTTCCATCTTTTAAACTTCCGAAGGGTTTCGCTTCTTAGTTGTGATCTTTTGACGTGACAACGTCTTATAATACAATTTAGCCATTGGAGCCGGCTTCTATGCACCAAAAACATGACCCTAGCGGCGTTACCTCGCTCTGAGGCATTCCATTTAAGGCTTGAAGTGCAAGCGAGAGCGTGGAACGAGCGACGGGGCACAATCCGCCTCCGTGTTCGACAACGTATTAGATATCAAACACGTAAAATTAAGATCTTCTTCTGAAAATGCAACTATTCCGTCGGTATTATCTTATGACGTTATCACTTTCAACTATCGTCACTACCGACTTTACTCTCTGTTAATGGTTTTTTTTAGCCTATCTTTTAGTGGAACGCCTTTTGTGCCTATTTACTTTCCAAACAGCTATGTCTATGATAGATAAGCAATAATGTTTACAAGCGTCTGTATGTTCGTCACGTACAGCTTCGTTGCCTTCGTCTATTGATGAGGTATACTATTAGTTTATCAAAATCAGCTGATATTCAGCGATCTTCAAAGAATTATTTTTGATGAAACTGCTTTTAGTATCTAATGCCCACAGATAATCTATGTAGAGATCTGTTCTAATACCCATGTATATTTGTATTGCTGAAATTAGATGTTTTGTTCGTTTGGTTGAGGATTGTTTTCTAATCATTTAAAAGAATAGTCAGTTTACGTGAATGAAATGAAATAGAGTTTCTGTGACTAAGTTAGTTGACTTACATATAGAATTATGTTCATTTTGCTAAGCAGATGTAGCAGAACTGTGTTATAGATACATACCTATTTCTAAGTTGTGGTACATACTTAACTTTAAACTTAACAGCGATAACAATCTGGACAAACCAAGTCCTTGTTTTACAGAAAATTTATGAAATGTTGATTAATAAAGTCATCAACGCCAATGAATTTGCCCCCGAACACTATTGGATGTCACTAAACAGATGTGACACTAACATTGGAACCGCTGGAACAGCATATACACGCTGACATAGAATAAATAAGCGAAAAAGTGATACAGATGTGCCATGACATGAGAACAAAATAAATATGTATCGAATGTCCAATGTTCAACGTGGATATCAAAGTTAATGAAAAAGAAAACGAAATTGAATCACTTTTGTTTTAGTAGTCAAAACTCAAAAATGTCAGACGTGGCGATAGCGACCGTATTCTTACGGCCGTTAACGCTCTGCCTACCCCGTAAGGGATAAAGGCGTGATTTGTGTGAGTGTTGTTTTAGTAGTTAACTAAACTAGTGATGACAAACTTCCTATAAAAGCAAAATACTGACATGAATTCATACAAAAAATACTTTACTAAATCTAAATAAGTAAGGTTGCAAAAATACAGACACACTGTGACACAAACAAACTGTGTGTGAGAGAGCAAGTTTATACACAAAATGTATGGCACAGGCACTTAATAATTTATTCAAATTAATAGGAAATAACAATTCGATAAAGCCATTTAGTTTTTAGAAAAGGCATTCGGTTTTAGTTTTCCTGGTAAACCAGTTCACTATCACGAACGACGACGAATTTACAGATTAAAAGGTATTTCGGGAAACTAAAGCACTACCAAGAATGGAATATACTTTAATTGATTAAAACAAAAGCAAATTTAACAAAAAAATTAAACCTACCTCACAGTAAACAAGTTTGTAACTTGAGTGAGAATTTGTACCTACTATTGGGGCTCTTCATAACATGATAAAAAATATTAACCCAATAAAAGAACACGTAGCTTTAGCTTGCAAAAATAATAAACACTGTGGAATGAACATGAAAATATTTAGAGACTCTGAGAAATTAATTCAGAGATTCTGTGAAAATTTACTCTTCCTGATACATTATGAGGTCAAAAGTACCTACTTGAGTAAAGTTTAAAAAAAAACTAAAACCACATTGAAAAAAGACTGAACAATATCTGACAGGGTACCTATAATATTACAACCGCAGAGGCGGGAGAGATTCGCCAACTCCGGTTACAGAGGCAGTCAATACGGGAGTAGGGTGCACGTTACAATCCTAAACCAGTTGGTGCCAGTGACAAAAAAAAAATTACAGAATTTTGGTATTGTTTTAAGTAATGCGAAAGGAATCAATAATATTACAACAACTTTATTGATGAAACAATGAAAAACTTCGCAAGTTTTTCGTTTTATTACATATATTTTTTAATAAATGTACTTATTTGTCTGGCGTGACGATAGCGACCGTATCTTTCCTTTACAAGCGTTAACGCTCTGCCCATTCCGCAAGGGATAAAGGCCAAAAGCCCTAAAACTTCTTGTACTTTGCATGTTAAATTTATGAAAACATTACCAATTTTGGTTCTTTTCAATTTAGATGTGGTTTGTCCGTGACTGATACCTGGAGGCTGACTGGGGGTCTAACTTTCATGCCAATACCGATGACAAAAGCCGATCGATTTTTCTTGAATAACAGTGTCAAAATAGCGTCACTATCGGCTTCAAACGTCAAAATAAAGACAATGACCAAACCGATGAAAATAAAACAATCAGAGGGCTGGTTTGCGATTGTAACATCGACCCTACCTCATACCCTCCGTGTTGCGAATAAAAAACCGCCGGCGTGAATGTTTGAGGAGCCAAGAGACAAGGGAATTGTAGCTGAGAATACGTAATGGCGAGGACTACGGAGTTACACATGTATGTGGTGCAGAGGTTTTTAAACCTTTCCTGTTTGCTTGCTGCATTCTGCATAAGGCCCTTTGTTTGACGTTTTAGAATCTTGAATAAAAAATAACCTGCTTCATTTTAGTGACAAAGTAAAATCATGCATAGTCTAGCGGCAAAACGATGTTCGATCATCACTCCAAGTCATCACTCCAAGTCATCACTTCACTTCACAATCCCATAATTAGTATGTTAAATGGATAGATAGTTAAATACACATTAGTACATTGGCATTACTCTTTAGAAGAACCCTTGTATTATGTGGTTTGAAACACAATATCCATAATTATTTAGGAATGCCAACAAAACTTCGACAACGCGGCTAGCAAACGGTCAGGTATAAAGAGGTCTAAAACGATTTTCTTAAAGGATTCTATACTTATTGTAAGCAATTATTTGCTCAGGATACTATTACGTATTTTAACGGTATAAGTACTTACGTGTTCGCTGCACACATGCACACATCCTTTTGGTTTTGCTTTTGTACACTCTGACTACTTTGGTTTGAGTAAACTAGCTTCGTTTAATGGTAGCTTTTCATCGCGACTTCTCTTACAATACGTATTTACGAGGCTTTTAAGTCAGGATTAATAGGATGATCAATGTCTTCGTCATCAACACAAGACATCATGTTCTTCTTCTTCTTCTTTCCGTGTGGGATACCAAGTCGTTCAACGACCCGATGAACCCTAGTGTCAGAATTTTTCAACCGCCTTCTACAAGTAGCAGGCTTCTGACATGGTTGTGTAACGACCGCCGTCTAAGTGATCATAGACAGCAACCGGGACCTACGGCTTAACGTGCTATCCGAAACACGGAACCATCTTACTTACGGACAATCGGGTGGTTCAGCCCGCAATGTCCTAACCAGACTGGGAACAAATTCACAAAGTGATAAATATCGACTTTGTGAGTGACCCACCGAGAATCGAACCCGGGACCGTCTGCGTCAAAGGCAGTCGCACTACCACTGCGCCACATCGGTCGTCGACATCATGTCGTAATAGCACAGCGCCGACCTGTGCTAGACGTACGGGCCTGTTTAGGTAAATGAGATTTTTGGCCGACAGCATCCAATGGCCTGCCTGCCACCCTTGAAGAACGTCAGTCCATCTGGGTAGCAAATCTGAATCTGTATTGCTAAAGCATTATATTGTTTTGGCCTTCTGGTTTCGGTAAGGTACTTCGTCGTATTGGGAATATTCCATAGTAGGAATAGGCCTTTCCACTTAGGCTTTCCTGCAAATAAAAGTCAGTCAGTTTCCAAAAGTTTATAAATATCACGCTTCGTTCATTTTAGACGTGAGTTCATAAAGTAACCCAACTTGTGTATGTTGAGCGAAATATTTAAAATTCTTTTTAGCGCAAAACGGTTGAATAGTGCCCGACGCGGCGTTTGAAAAGTTTTGCCCTCAAAATGCCGTGAAGGCTCTCTCATTTAAATGGAGACCTATTTTAGGAACAGCCTACATTTTCTCTCAGCGGAGTTGAAGTCACAAGTTTCTTGAATGGCACTTAGATGAGGTGGAATTTACTTAGTGGTTAATAGATAGGTAGGTAGGATCTACAATAAGAGTAATTGCATGATTCTGAAGTTTCAATATGAATCCATAGTATATAATGGAGTAGATTTTTGCAATTCTCTGTCTAAATAGACAAATTTCTGTTATGGACTCCAGTAGCTCCCCCTAAACCACGCAACTGATTTTGATGCTGTTTTTTATAGATAGTGGTTTAAGATTTTAGTATTACTGTAATCAAATAATACCTACATGTCGGGCAACTTTTTTAAGTCTTCTTGTTTTAACGGGAAAACCATCAGCAATAGGTGCAACCGCACCTTATACGAAGCTTGTACAGTATGTATGGTATTTGACTGTCCCAATAGCGTAGCGGATAGTATGCCTGCCTTCTACGCCGAGGGTCGTGGGTTCGATCCCCACCGAACATAAATATTTGTTAAGTCAATTTTCAAATAATTGTGTTGAGTCTGGGTGTTTTCTATATATATATATATATAATATGTATTTATTTACAAAAAAAAAGTATATAATGTATTGGTATCAGCTACCTAGTTCCCATAGTACAAGCTTTGCTTAGTTTGGGGCTAGATGGCGCTGTGTGAATTGTCCAGGATATTTATTTATTTATTTATTTATCAGTCAATGAATGTTATCCAATAAATAACTTCGGCCTTGACCCAATCATTGTGTAATACTAATGAGCAATCAGCTTTAATACAAACCAATCAATTTGATTGTTTCAACTCTTTGTACGACCATCAAAGACACTTGTTTTTACTCCCACGCGTACAAATACTATCAATTACTTTTGCTTTTGTCAATGAACAGTGTCGAAACACACTCTTTAATAGTAGAAGCACAAATGGCCAATTTTTTTAAAATACTTATACAAATATTTTAAGCGCCTAATATCACATCATTTCATAAAAAATGTGCATATAGCCGTCCACTACTGGTCACAGGCCCCAGTAGGTAGGTAGAGTAATAAGAAAATTAACAGAAATACAGCCTTACCCTTTTTCTGTGATGTACTTCTTCTTTTCGTATAGGACACCGAGTCGTCCAACGACCTAATGAACCCTAGTGTCTGAGTTTTGCAACCGCCCTTTACAAGTTGGCTTCTGACATGGTTGTGTAACGACCGCCGTATAAGTAATCATAGACAGCAACCGGGACCTACGGCTTAACGATACAATTATGTACTGACTTACTATGATGTGATTACCTATTGTGCAAGGGGTGCAGTGTTGCAGACTTCAGTTTACGAAAAATTTACAGGATTTATTAAACAAAATTTAGTCCTATGCTTACTTAGACATAAGAAGCTCTTAGCACTTTCACTCTCCTTTCATCACTTGCACCACACGCACCCACACACTCACATTACCTACACGTCAACACACAGCTTTTTTACACTCGCACGTGTGTGTGTGGCTTGAAAGCCACCAGCTTTTACATGAATGAGAGAGCCCAACTTTTATTTATGGATAAAGAAATGTGTATTCAATGACATCCCACTTATAGCAAAGTAAGAATCCTTTCTGTACTGATGTATGATCCTTTGTTCGCAGGTGAGACGGTCTTTTGGTTCGGATCCAGTAAGTTTTAGCGTTATTATACTTTACTTATAATTTTTTGTGGTTTATGGGGTTCTTCTTCTTCATCGAATAGATGGGCAATAATTAAATTCTATAGGGCCAATATTCGGCCACACTGATTGCTTTGGGGTTAGCCTCCAGCAGGTCCCGCATAGTGCAAGTATTAGGGCAGTTGGGGCAGGAGAGAAAGTGGTCCGTGGTTTGTTCTACACCGCAGTCGCACATTTAGGGTTGATTTGTTTGATGTATGTAAGTAAACGTCAAAAACTTTCAAGGGATATGGAAAAGTATCTCGATCACTTCAGGATATTATCATCGGATCCTATTATGGATGGAGCTATAGAGTAATTCTTATCAAAAAGTGAATTTACTAAGTCAAAGCGTTAAAAGGACAGGCGACAGGGTGGCAACCTGTCACTAAGGTGATACACGAGTCGCCTGGAAGAGCCCTGAATACTTGTCAGACGTAGCGATAACGACGGTAATTTACCGATTTGTGTATGTATGTAAACCGTCACAAAGTTCTCAGTAAACATACGTAAAAAAAAACAATAAATTGAGACTCTTCTCCCTTTTTGAAGTCAGTTCAAATTGCCTAATCGAAAAAAGAAAAGCATTTAAACATAATTGACATTTAAATTAATATTCAGCGTAACTTAACAAACGCTAAGGAATTTAATTTGACAACTATTTCTGTCTAGACGCGAACCCCCTTTAATCCTAAACTAATTAATCAAATGTACTAATAATTATACAAGCCTAAATTAAGTCACATAATGTGTAATATCTTCAGTGGTTGGGATAATTCTGTTAGGTAAAGGCAGATCGTCTAAAGTCTAAATAGTGTTGTCTTCATCTTTTAGTTTATCGATAAGTAGCTTTGATTAATGGTTTGAATTAAACACTAATTCTTTTTCTCTGAAAATCAGATTCATCGGATACATAATTTGTCAGTTAACGTATTATCCGTATAACGTAAAATACTTTGAAAAACCTCGTAAGCTTCTTGAAAGTCAAAATTGGTCTGGTCGCATAACAACAGGCGTAGAAATCGAAATCTTTTTCTTTTACAAGCCAATAACGCCGATTAATAACAATTCAATATATTTTCAAGTAAACTGTACAGAGCATTATACACACTTGTGTAGCTCTTAGTGTCAAAAATATTGAAATCATAACGATTTGAGTTTTGGCTCAAGACTGCATTAAATAGGCACTTTGGTCACGCCAGTCACGTTCGTCTATCGATATCGATTGCACTTTATAGTAACACAACACTAGTTCGAAGTTTGCATAGCAAAGTGCTTAGTATTCAGGCTGAAAGTTAGGCTAAATTAATACCCTGGGGATATTAGTAGAAGAACGTGCAGTCTGAGGCTCTGAGCTGAAACAGAAACGGTTATTTGCGTAGTTTTGTTTGAAAAATAGTCTAAAACCAACAGTAAAGGAGTTTTACAGGATAATGTTTGTTTTCTGTAAACTTCAATAGTGAAACCCCCCCCCCCCCCCGTGAATATAAGAACTAAAATCAACGTGCCATAAAAAGTGGTTGAAAAACTCTGAGACCCACCTTGAGCAACCATGAAATAACCATGATTTTTGTTGTTAGACGACGCGTTATAGGAGAATAAGTGGCATAGTAAAAAAATCACACAATCAGCACATCAACAAGGAACCAATTTGCATTGGTTAAAGTATGCTACTGTATAAAAAACCAGTATTCAAGATCCCGGGATATTTATCCTAGAGTATTATTGACATAAAAATTGTTGGTCATCTTATAGAACTCATTTTTATTTGTGCTTTTCATAAATTCCGAAGTTCATTAAGCTTATCAAATGGTTTTTAATTCGCCGAAGATTATTTTTGATTTATGTTCCAAGTTGTTTAATTTCCTTTTGAGTCACAAAACGCTGCTAAAATCTTTCAGATTGACTCAAAGCTTAAGGAAACTCGTCATTTTCTGACATAAACCTTCTTACGCGTCATTATGTTTTTATGACATAGTGTAAAAAAATATGAGTTGGTTTAGTACCGCCTTGATGTCATGGTACGAGTCATTTAAGTCATTCGCATAGATCATTAGGTGGTGTGTGGGTGGTTGTTAATTCAATTTTTTTTTGTTTCTTCGGGAAACTTACATAAAACTATTAGTTAAAAAATGAATATTTAAACTTATATTAAATAACATACAAGATTCCACCTGTAGGTAATCACCAAAAAAATATAAAAGAATGAAATGAAATGTTACATGATTACAACTTATTTGAAATTAATTATACAAAGTTTCTTTTATTGTCAGTTTTAAGCAGTCCTACTGTAGACTAAAACTGTAAAAATAAGTAGAGCAACACAGAGATTACAAAAAAGTCATAAATTTAGTTCTAGATATCACGCCATGCCTTTTTTTCAGTTACTTAGTTTGTTTCTCGGCTCAAAAGAAATTTCTGATTTGACACCATGCGAAATATTCAACGTAAATAAACAAAGGAAAAGATCTTTAAACAAGAAGCACATTCATGCTTTTAAGAATGTTTTATAAATATTTATTGGCAATCACATCATCACCTTTGTGCAACTTCAACCGATGAACAAGAAATATGTTCCTTTACGATAATGAAACCGATAACGTGTGGCGAAAGTTGAGATCTTGTCTTGAGATTTAAATTTCGAACACGCTGATGAAAGGCATGTTTATGATCCTGTTCTTCATTAACTTTGCCGACGAAGTGCTGATTGGTTAAGGAAAATAAAGGGCGTAAAAGTTGATTCGGTCGATAATTAAAACAACTTATATGCATATATTGACTTACCTAATAAAAAAATTGTTAAAGTCAACATAAGAAATAAATACCCACACCAAAACGACGTCACGCGATTTATTACCCCACGTAACATAATTAAGATGACTAAGCTAATAAAGCAACTTTTCAGCTGACCTACTGACTTCGCTGCTCTGTGTCATAACCTCCGTACACAACTTCGGGTGCCCATCAGTCACCATCCATCACTCAGAAGGGAATTATGTTTGAGATTAATAATATCGTTCTTAACCCGTCTGCATTGTCGCTTGAGATGAAATGCTTGGGGAATTAAGTGGTTGTGCTGCTGGTGTGTTTTGCTATGGGATTTTCAGATTTTTTTGATATCATCAAAATCAATTTACCTTAATATGCACAAATAGGCTAGGCAGTATTTCTCCTCTTACTATTGCTTACTTACAGCGAAGCAAGCATACAACCACAGAGCAGAGGTGTCATGCGCGCGGGCGACGTGAATGTAATTTATTATCTATGATACTAACCACAGATACTAACTCTTACAGTCATCGTCGAGTTCAATCTTATATTGTTTTAAAACATATATAAGATAGAACTGATAAAT
Organism: Keiferia lycopersicella; assembly: GCA_029255805.1. NCBI lineage: Eukaryota > Metazoa > Arthropoda > Insecta > Lepidoptera > Gelechiidae > Keiferia > Keiferia lycopersicella. Next base: position 19,642,714 of record JARACZ010000003.1, read on the forward strand.
GCAAAACGTAGGTAGGTACACGTTGAACGTATGAGTTAAATTCGCTAACCTATTGATTTCTGTTTGCCTATTCAATCTACAATCAAAACATAACTCAATAATATGAAACTACTGTTAGCATTCGTTTAAAATCGGGGCATTTGGAACATATCCCCCTCTATAAAATCAACCACAATCCCATCACGCAATCAGATGCCCGAACGCGAAATATCTTCAGCAAACAAAGGTGAAACTGTTTATAAACTGAAACCCGACTGCGTTTACTCCAGTTTCAAGTTATCTCTTCCTGTGGGATATCGAGTCGTCTATAACGACCCAATGAACCCTAGTGTCAGGATTTTTCAACCGCCTTCTACAAGTAGCACGCTTCTGATATGGTTGTGTAACAACCGCCGTCTAAGTAGTCATAGACAGCAACCGAGACCTACGGCTTAACGTGCCATCTAAGACACGAAGCCATCTTTTTTACGGATAATTGGGGACTATTCTAAACCAGCATCACATGGTATTTCTTACAACGGTGTTTTGATTGGCGCAAATTGTTAAGCGCTTGAAATCTGGTACCAGGTTTGAATAGGTCCTTTTTCTTCTTTGCGTGTCGTGGCGAATCAAATTATTTTTGATTAACAATTTGCCACTTCTGGCATCAATAAGTCCTAAGAAACAAAGATTCCATCTTTATATAATATAGTTACCCTTCCTTTTTTTGAAGGCGGTTAAAATAACAAACGCAAACGAAACGCTCGCCGAATTCGATAGCGACCGAAAGGATACGAAATCAGCCGAACCTTTCCGAACCGCCATTAAGAAGTGCTCGAATAATGAATTGTCAAAACAAGGGTTTCAAAATTAATTTGCCTTCATTCTATTTTCAATTCGCAGGAAAATGGAGTCCATTTTGTTGTTGTTTTTTTAAATTTGTTCGAATTCAGACTGAACTTTAGAGTTTGCGCCGTGTCGTGCCGGCTTAGAATAAGAACACACCCTTAAAATATTTGTACTAAACTGATATAGGTATGTCACGTCAAGTTCAATTATATTTTCTCACAAATTATTTATTCGAAAATTCAACATCTTTTTGTACCAACAAAGGGAGAAAAAAGGCGTATAAATAAACGTCGAAAACGTAAAATATCGTCCCCTAAAGTGGCTCCTTAATTTTGTCAAACAGCCAGCCTCCGTTTTGATGTATTCGTTCGTGATGCGAATACGAATAACAAGTGTCTACGATCGACGAATAACTGATTAGCTAATAGAATTGCGCACCTGTTCGTTTATTGTATTGAAAAATGTCTTGAATTGACGTTTTTGAAATCGAAGTCGTTACTCGTGTAAAGATTGTAATACATATTGATTTTTTAAATTCATGGTCTCGTTTAACACATATACATATCACGCCTTTATACCTCGCGGGGTAGGCAGAGCGTTAACGGCCGCAAAAATACGGTCGCCATCGCATCGGTCTTGTTTTAACAAGCTGAAAACTTGTCACTATAGTCATTCACGACTTATGAAATATTTATCAGACGTGGCTATAATGGCCTTAGTTTTACGTTTTGCCTACCCTTCAAGGATAAAGGCGTGATTTGTGCATGTATGTATGTATGTATGTGTGTATGGAAGCTCGGAAATCGGGCTGATAATCGATTCAGCCATGTTTGACTACGACTGTTTGCCCAGCCGTGCCCGCTGATTGCGACTCGTCAAATTCAATAATCGAATTGTATAATCGCATTGCCGTTGGGGAGAATTCTAGTGGTTCATTTCATTAGTGCAAATCGTGAGTTTGAAAATCGGCCCGGAAACAATCGGATAAAAAAAAGTCGATTTAGTGAATTCCGCGGCGCGCCCAGCGCCTATGGATATGCTACCGCTATTCAGAGCGATACCAATCTGGACAGCGGTAGACATTTCGCTATGATTGAGCATCTTGTAGGCGGTTTAAAAGTGTTTATCAGCACATCAACCTGCACAGCAGTACACCAGTACCTGTGCGTACAGCAGTTCACTGATGGACCTACGTCCACTAGTGGACGTTGTTGTTGTTGTTGTAGTTGCCTACGCCTCCTCCAGGCCACAGAGCATGATCTCCCGCTTTCGCCATCCTCTTTAAGTCATCAGTCCATCTGGCGTTATAAAGAATGCGTTACAAGTTTCTAATTCCCATTGGGTCGATCGACAACACGGCGTCGACCTTACGATATGATCGAAACCATAATCTCGGGGTGAAAATTCAAACAAAGGGAACTATGAAAATATGCAAGAGCACTGACTTTATTGTTATGCCATTTCCAAACTAGTTTTCAAAAGGTATTCGAACCCGCAGCAGCTCGCTTTAAGCACATCTACCGGTCGGTCCTCTGAAGATTCCAATACCAATGTTTTCTGATATTCCTTCCAACATGGCGATATTACGGACATTATCTTCCGTACTATCCGTGGTGTAGTCCTTTGAGTGTTGCACTTGGGATCGCCTTGGGTTCAATTCTAAAGTGTTGACTTCGTTACACTTAGTTAGCTATTTTTTATGATAAGGTAAGGTTATTCAACAACCACCAATCTTCAGGGACCAATCTCAGTCGAATTTGAATGTGCGTTGATAAAAATTTCAAAAGGATTTAGACAATGAAACAGACAGACAGTTTTTTGAAGCATTTTCGTTACCTGGGTCTATCGGTTCGTCTCTTTTTACCCGACTACAGCAAAGCAAAAAGGAGGGTTATGATTTTGACCGGAATGTATGTATGTATGTGGCAATAATTCCTTTGTTCCCTCCTAGCTCCGAATCTACTTGTCAGAATTTGACAAATGAGGTGTCAGTAGATGCGTCTAAACAGTCCGATGGTTATAGGCTATGTCATGTCACAATAAAGTGAACATGGCGCCCTCTAGCGTGCATAAAGATACGAACAAAAAAAATTTTTTCATCAAGTGGTATCGTGTTGGGTATCAAACAAAAGGGCTTAAATAGCACATTTCAAAAATATATAGAATGTAGGTGAAAGTTTGAAACTTTCTTGCATTTACGCAATATCAATTTAGTATGGAATTGGTACATCGGTTTTTCTCTTTCTCTCTTTTCGTGTAGGACGCCGAGCCGTCTAACGATTCAATTTCTTTTTTCGTGTGGGACACCGAGTCGTCCAACGACCCGATGAACCCTAGTGTCGGAATTTTTCAACCGCCTTCTGCAAGTAGCAGGATTCTGACATGGTTGTGTAACGACCGCCGTCTAAAGTGATCATAGACAACAACCAGGACCAACGGCTTAACGTGCCATCCGAAACACGGAAACATCTTTCTTACGGACAATCGGGTGGTTCAGCCTTTAATGTCCTAAGCAGACTGGGAACAAATTCACAGAGTGATAAATATCAACTTTGTGAGTGACCCACCGAGAATCGAACCCGGAACCTTCTGCGTCAAAGGCAGTCGCACTACCACTGCGCCACATTGGTCTTCAATGAGCCCTTATGTCAGAATTTTTCAACCACTTTCTACAAGCAGCAGGTACATTGGTATCGGTATCGGTGTGGTGTCGGTATGTGTCATACTCGTGGAGCTGATCTGATGATGAAAACGAAAGGCAGACAAGACGTGATAGCACTACATACGCTAAATATCTGTGTGTCAGCTGTGGTAAGAAAGAGCTACTCCTTAGGCTCAGATCTGACATATTTTTCATCACATTTAATGGGATCGAAGTAGAAAAGTACCGCGAAAATTATCACATTTAAATTAATTTAACGCGTAGATAGGTAGGTACATAAGAGATCCTACTAATCCTAATCCTAATTCCTAATTCCTTACATAATTTTATAAACGCGGATATATTGTGTTTGTTAGGACTTGGCGCTAAAACGGCTAAATAGATTCAAATTATACTTTGTACAAAGATGAAATAATGTCTAGAATAAAACATAGGCTGCTCTTTACTGCGGTTAAATTTCTTATTTTTAGGGGAACACGCATTTTCATAAACTTTTGAAAAAGCCAATTGGCGTTTTAGGAAAACTAACAGCGACATCTGTTGTCTGAGACTTTTGACTTACTCAATTGAGTAGCTGCACCAAAATTGACGTTTAAGTCACAATACGTACTGCTACTGCATGTAAAATATGTTTGAATAAGGTTTATATCGTGTTGGGTATCAAACGAATTGTCATATTTTTCATCTCATGTAATATGATCCAAGTTGAAGGTACCGCGAATTATTACATTTAAATTAATTTAACGCGCACATAGATAGGTAGGCAGAGCGAAAGCGGGATAAAGGAGTGATATGTGTTTATATGTATGTATGTATAGATAGGCATATGTATGTATGTACATAAAAGATCCTACAACTAATATTCTAAAATCAGATATTTGTGCATTTTTCTTAGAACTTGTCGTTATAACGCTTCAAATATTCATATTAAATTTTATACTTAGCTAAAATAATAAATGAAATCATCTGTTTTGGTAACGAAACCAACAGCAAGCATCGACCCGGAGGGTTGAGGGGGGCTTTCCCCCCTCGCAGAAAAAGAAACGGAGACATCTTTTTTGGTGATGAAACCAGCAGCAAACATCGACCCGGAGGGTTGAGGGGGGCTTTCCCCCCTCGCAGAAAAAGAAACGGAGACATCTTTTTTAGTAATTAAACCAACAGCAAGCATCGACACGGAGGTTGAGTAGGGCTTGCCCTCCCCTCCCCCCTCAGAATAAAGAAACTGAAACATTTGTTTTGGTAATGAAATCACTCGGGGGGTTACTAGCATATTTTATATACACCTAACAAAATCATAATACAGTTTAAACTCGTACCTACTTACATCTTCCAACAACCAATCGTGAAAATTTAAGTTTACAACCCCAAAATAATTAAAATAAAAAGAAGTCTAAAAACTAAAACCCGACTACTGAGATTTCGCGCTCTAAAAAGTAAGAAACAAGAAATCTGAAATAATAACTACTCACGATTGAATGTGTTTTTCGTCTCCAAAATTCATACAAAGTAAACAGCTATTATAATTTATTTTAATGGCAGTTTAATATAAAGTTCATAGTGGTTTTCAGGTGATAGCTGTGGTCGTTTGCCACGTGTTTTAGTACAATCTAGTTTATAAAATAAATAAGGCAACGTGGCAAACGACCACAGCTTTCACCTGAAAACCACTATGAACTTTATATTAAACTGCCATGAAAATAAATTATAATAGCTGTTTACTTTGTATGAATTTTGGAGACGAAAAACACATTCAATCGTGAGTAGTTATTATTTCAGATTTCTTGTTTCTTACTTTTTAGAGCGCGAAATCTCAGTAGTCGGGTTTTAGTTTTTAGACTTCTTTTTATTAACTAGTGTAAAAGATAATTTCGAAATTCTACTTCACGATTATCTTCCAACTTATTATGATAGGTGGCCAATTCTATTTCAGGGTGAAAGTCGCGTAAATTTTTATTCGTTTTAGAAGGGAACTTTTCCGGTTATTAACCCGTTTCATGCGCTTGTTCAATGCAGGACTTGCAGTGATTTTAAGCAACTTATAACTACCCTAGGAATAATTTGTATTAGTTGGGCAAGCATGAGATACCTATATGGAATGTAAGTAGTACGTTAAAATTTGAAGATTTTGGATTTTGTATTAGTTTTCTACATTCATCTACTTCGTGTCACATGCAAGATTAAGAACACCAAAAATATTTTCCTTTGTAAACTTTTCTAAACTTTGCCTCAATTTATTGGCCCGCTAGACCGTCTAAACTACTAGATAAACCTAATTCCCATTCCTAGACCACTCGTTTGAAACCATCTCCATTTCCATACTGCTCTGGCAAACCCGGAGGCAACCCGGGGGACTCGTAAATTTCGATACCACTATGAAATACATTTAAAGGGCATTAAAGCCAAGACTGCCGCAGGAGGGTAGGTTGGAAGAAGAAGGGGTTTGTGCTGATGATGTAGATAATGTGAGATAAGGTGTTTTGGAGCAAGAGTAAAGGCTTAAAAATGATCATGGGCTGTATCCATGAAGGGTATCAGGTTTTTATTCACATTCTGTTCAGCACAAAGCACATAGGCATTACATTTTTATTTTCTCAACTGAAGGCACTCACTGCTCCCATCCATAAATTACGTGGAAAAGAGAAATAGTGAGAGGGTTTAGCTATTTAATCTTATTATAATAATAATAATAATAATTTATAATAATAATTTATTTATATCAGACAATAAAAATCCATTCTTGTTAGTAGTACTTAATCCTATGTTAGTTATCAATTGAATAAAATTAAATTATACACATTCACAATGTCAAAATTCAAAATATCGTCATGTAATTAGGAGCCCCACCCAGTGTCTTAGTATGGGACAGTCTATCTTCTGTGCAATGACCGTCAGAACACTGTTGGAGCTAGCCCGCACCCTGTATAGTAATGACGCCACCCTTTTGCGCCTGATAGCAAAGAAGTCATCAGTTCGCTCTTGCGCGAACATAAGCGATGCGCTACAAAAGCGGGGCAGCCCCAACAGCATTCTGAAGGCATTGTTGTACTGCACACGGAGAGCATTGTATGCTTTTTTAGTATAGCTGACCCACAGGCTGCTGGCGTAGAAAACCTGACAAAAAGCCTTGAATAAGGATAACTTTACCTGCTTTGTACACCGAGCAAACCTGCAGGCCAACATGTTACTTCTCACAGCCAACGCTCTCCGTTCTCTTTCAATATCTAGGTCATCTTTCAGGTCGCAAGTAAGAATGTGACCCAGATATTTGAATTGCGTCACTGTCTTCAGAAGATTTCCAGCAAGTGAGACAGGAGGCACATCGTTACAATGTGTTTTGCCACTCGCAGAGAACACCACGATTTCGCTTTTCCGCGCATTGTACCTCAACCCGTGTTCTACTGCGTAGGCTTCACATACTGCTACCATTTTTCTAAGTGCACTGACTGAGGGGCTGAGCAGCACCATATCATCCGCATAACTGATGTTATTCACGCTATTGCCGTCAACATAACATCCGGCATGCATGCTGCTCAACCTTTCAATCAATCCATTCACGTACAAGCTGAAAAGGTTGGGCGACGTCAGTCCTCCTTGCCTCACACCACATTCCAGCCTGTATGCTTCAGAGAGCACATTGTTCCATCTGACATGATTCATTTGATTGCTGTACCAATATTCAAGAATCCCCGTCAGCTCAACCGGCAGTGTCGTGCTAGCTAACTTACTCCACAGAAGCTCATACGACACCATATCAAAGGCCTTGCTGAGGTCTAGAAAGCAGGCGTACACTGGCGTAGATCGTTCAGTGTAATACTTGACGGTATGCTTGAGACACAATATGGCAGACTCAGTAGATAATCCTTGCCTGAAACCAAACTGTAGATCGTGTAGATGTAGGTGTTTCCTGAGCTGCGAGTCAAGCAAACCGTCAAGTACCTTGGCTGTTATTGTAGCCAATGATATGGGCCTATAGTTTTCCTTATCAGCCACATCTCCCGTTTTATTCTTAGTTATTGGCACAACAATCGTCTTCATCATGTCATTCGGCAGATATTTATGATGAATACAAAATGTATAAAACATTGAAAGCACCCTGGGCAGATGCACTCCCGCTGCTTGAAAGTGTTCAATACTGAGACTATCGTGCCCCGGAGACTTGCCTCTAGTCATGTTTTTAATAACATCTCCAACTTCTTTGGCTGTAAATCTGTCACCAGGGCTATCAATAGGCTCAGCATTAGCAGAGGGTACTTTCGGCGACGAGGTTAGTGGCGAGGACACTCTGAAGTGGTTCCTAAACAAGTCTGCAATATCCTTTGGGTCAGATTTTCCATTCACCGTAATAGGAACACTCTGCTTGCCGTTCAAAGTTTTAGTAGCTCTCCAAAAACTGCCAAAATCATTGTTGGAGCGGTGCAATGCCAAAACGTCCATTTTAATTTGCTCCTGATTGTTTAGACACCACTTCAGCTTGCCCTTAAAGCTCTTCCGACTGTCGTACATTTCTTGGTATACGGAACCCATAGTCGGTTTCCCGTAGAGCTCCCACATCTTAAACTTAGTTTGTGCTGCAACGTGTGCCTCCCTCACATGCCTATTCCATCCCGCTACATTACGTTTACGTTGCCTCCTTACCGGTTTGTCGCGACTCAGTATTGCAGCATCTGATAGTATGTTAATGATGTCCTTGTACATATTATCAATAACACGTCTGTGGTCAGTATTATTACAAAGTCTGTCGCAACATTCCGATAAATCGGCTGGAAAATCAACATCTCTGAGTTTTTCGTTACAATAATTAAAATACATGTCAATTTGATTTTTATCACGCACGCCCCATAATACTTTATTGCACAATATTTTATTATATGTCATTTGCAATTTTAATACATTTAAATTACATTCTAATTCAATAGGAAAATGGTCCGACCAAAATATGTCATTGTGTATAGTTACATTATTAATAGACTTCCAAGCTGATTGCGTTACTACAAAATGATCTAACCAACTTCTGGTCCCATGTGCCTCACTAATGAAGGTATAGCTGTCTGAGTTAATTCCTAATTTTTCAATGTCTGCACAAATTAATTGTTGTTCCGAACAAAAGTCCAATAATTCCCTACCAAACAGTCCATACGGATGTGCGTTGAAGTCGCCGAGAACAAACACCGATTGCACGTCACAGTTTTCGATCACCGCATACATCTCGCCGAGACAGGACGTAAATTCCGCTAAGTTATCAACGTGATCCACAGGCATATACGCATTCATAATGACTATACTTTGGCTATCATTCACCTCCGCTTTAATCGCCACTAGTCGCGCACTTTCACATTTTATAACTGACACGGATCGAAACATACTTTTACGCCACAAAATCGCTACACCCCCGTATGGACGGCCACGAATGGGCCCCACTGACGTATCCATTGCTGACGTCCCTGTGTACCCGAAGTCGTCATTAATACACCCCAGCAACGGAATATCATGACTAAACAGCCATGTTTCTTGAAGACATATCACGGCTGCTCGCTGAGATAAGGTTTTAACACATTCCATCGAACGTTTCAGCGATTTACAGTTGAAGGATATAAATTTACTATTTATTTGTGTCGTGCTATCCATTAATGTGATTTATTGTTCAACTCATTTTTATCTTCATGCGAAGATTTTCTATTAAAATTTACAAACCGGCGAAAGGAAATTCCATCCGGCCATAGTCTCGCATCCATAAAGATAGGAAATTTACTCCTCTGAATAAATATCTTATACGCGTCGTAGTTTCTCTGGGATTTCATATTTATCTTTACTGGTTCAACATTTACCTGAGTTTTTTCAAAAATGTATGTAGCTATGTCAGATGACGAAGTATTCTTGCTAACATTGGTGATAAAAAGTGGTATTGTTGGCTCAGTCGCAGCTCGAAATTTGCCGTGGGGTTCAACACTGGCTTTGCCTTTATTTCCTATAAACTTATTTTTAAGTCGCTTTCTTTGCACTTGTACCCACTCATCGTCTGGTTCTTCGACTGACCATTCTCCTACCCCGATCACTTCGGAAAATGATTTTTCCTTCTCTAGTGGATGGGAGACTAGGAAACTATTGCTACGGCGGCTGTTACTCACGCGCTCGGTCTGTGAGTCGAATACCTGCGAAGCGCGTTCGGGTTGTTCCGGCACAGGCGACCGGCTGCTAATCTCGGTCGCCTCCGCCGCTTGCGCGGCTCGCGCCTCTGCTCCGCTGCTACCTACGTGACTCACCGTCACCGCACTGCTTGCTACTGTACTCGACTGGCGATCAGCTGTGTCTTCTACCCGCATTGATATATTATGCGCAGCTAACTGGGGTGTATCTTGCAATGATGTACCTTTTTCCGACGAAACGTGAAGCATTCCAATGGGACCACTGTCATAGCTGAAGTCGTCATTAAACTTTACGGTGCCCCTTTTCATGTTGACAAAATTTGGTGGCTCAAAATTATTAACAATTGATGTTGTTTTTAGGTTAATAACGTCCGTCTTAAGAAGTGTAAAATCATCTTGCGTAATATATTGCTCTTTGATTTCTCGAACATCCTTCTGCAGCACAAGTAAATCTTTCAATAATTTAGTGACATCGACGTGATCGAAGGTAACCGGTGGTAATTTTTGAAGGTCTTTCGCCACAAAAGTAGGAATTTCTTCGGGATCAATACCTTTGAAAAGTCCCAGTATGTCTTGTATTTCTCGCTGCGCTTTGCTGTCCTTTTTATTATCCTTGCGTTTTATATTACGCTTCATTATTTTCACTGAATCGAACAAGAGATTTTTCGCAACACTAATTTCTTCCTTTGAAAAAGCGGTTGAAATTATTTGCACCATACTTTTCTCGTCCATAACTTCGTATTTATTTTGAACAAATGCCAAAAGTTCACTAATTACAATATTACAGTTTATGCATTTTAACACGTTAGATGCCATTGTTGACATGATATGAGTCATAAGACGGACACTCTCGCGCCACTAAGCCGAACCGATCCGAACGGGACCCGCGCGACGACTGATTATGTTTTAGATCAAAAATTTCTGTTACCTAAAAGTTCTGGCCAAATAAAAAAATTGTAACAAGATCAAGGCATACTTACCAAAACTTTGTCCTTTCCCCTATTCTTAAATAGAAATTGCCAAATTTCCAATTGATACTCTATTTTCTAGTATATCTCTACCTACATTGGTAACTCTCTATATAACTTAGATACCCTATTCTCTAGCCTCTACCTAGAAACCTCTCTATAAACTTCAGTGGCTGTTATTCAAAACACGTGGTTAAAGTATCCTCGAGACAAGTTTGTGTATAGTTTGACACTAACTAAGTCGAGTAGTCGAGGTTTTCCCGCGGGAGCCGGGCTCATATTGACAGCGGCAACTTTGGTAAGGATAACTTATTGTACTGGAGAGCATAGTGTTTTGTGTATTGTGATGTTTATTTTTGTATCAAAGGTTTATCAACTTATAATGTGAGATTTCAGATCGGTAATGAATGTGGATGAACGCAGGAGAGGAGAGCCTAAAAGAGGTTGGATGGACTTTATAAAAGATGATATAATTCAAGAAGGTGTAAACGAAGATTTGACTGCGGATAGAGATGAATGGAAGAGGAAGACATGTTGCGCCGACCCGAATCAAATCACCCGATCGAATCAATTAATACGGGAACCCATATTTTTAAATATTTCAACCAATATTTCTTGGGAAAAGTGGTTCAGTTTGATTCACCCCTTAAAATATGTGCAGCTAATATTTTTGGAGTATGCGCGGGAAGCCAACTTGCGTCTTTCCGTGTTGAGCCCACTGCAGCGATTTGCCACCTGCGCGGTTAGTAAAAACTGTCATGATGTACCGTGAACATAAAAAAAGTCTTCCTAGTAGGTGGCGCTGGCTTCGAATGAAAGCTTAAAAGCTCTTCTGTACACCTTATATAGCTAAATGATCAATTTCCAAGCAGCCCTGTCTCTAGACGTTCGATTTCCCGGCTAGACGCTGGATCTCTTTGGCCTTAAATTCCTTTAAACCTTCATTTCCTATTAGACGAAATACTTGAGCGTCTAGGAAAGACGATCTCGGTGCTTCGTAAAGCACGAGTCGTGGTGTATTGACTTTCATTAAACACTTCATTTACAAGACTAAATTGCAGTCGTAGGTCTTATGATTGGACAGGTAGGTTAAACTAGATCGTTTGGAATAAAGATATTTATGATAGTTTTAACGAAATAGGTATTTAAGTTACCTATCTACACTTTTTATTTTGATTTACCATCAATGTCTTTTTGCGGCGCAAGTTATTTTAATATCACACTTTTAGATGATACCACGACGACCCCAAATACATTTTAAACACCTACCTACTTATCTTTTACATTTTTGGAATGCATATTGCGATTTGTAAATATCAGCGACAGCAAGTTTTTTTCTCCTTTATTTTCCTTTATTTTTGTAGTTACCAATATCTTAACATGCTGACAAACTCAACTTCCTTCTAGAATCTAGACAAAGCTGCACTTCCAAATGAGAGGTGCATTCCAAGTCCACACTTCACAAAAGGTGTTTTAAAGAACCACACTTCTCTCCAATCAGCGCGTTTCCGGGGCTCTTTGTTCTCATGATGCTATTAAGCGAATCCCACACCTGGCGTCCGTTAGTGCAAAAGAGAAAAGCTTCATCTATATTGCATCTAAGTACCATAATAACAGAAACAGTTGTGTGATTTCGGCTTAGAATAGCATCACCCCATTTCTTTCCCGTCGGTGTCGTAAGAAGTGATTAAGGGTGTCGAGGGTTCATGTGTATTGTAATTTTGGGCGACAGGCTGAGAACCTGTCACTAATTGATACACTACTTATCTGAAACAACCCTCAAAAAATTGTCAGACGAGGTGATAATGACAGTATTTTACGGTTTTAATGCTCTACCTACCCCGCGAGGCATAAAGGCGTGTTTCGTGTATGTACGTATGTATAGCAGAAACAGATGCCAACGCAAGTTGCAAGTATGAGGAATTCCACCTTACATCTGGTTCTAACAGACGTATTAGTTACGGAGGCGCTCATCAACGAACGCCAAATGTGACAACCGCCTGAGCGGAAACGGCTCATACGGGGTGAATTAACGCATCCACTGCTAATAGGATAATGCTACAGATTACTCAATTCACGCTGAGCACGAGGATTGGCCTAATTGAGTATTTGCTTTGTCGCCGTTGTGAATTATTAAAATCTGTCGTGAGCTCGTGGGATGTGAGAATATGGACGTTTTTGATGAGCAGTTTTTCATAGCTTCTTAAGCCGGAGCTAGAGCTAAGGCTGATTCAAAATTATGTCAAATGCGTAAGTTAAACTCGAAAAGAATAAAAAGGCCGAGTCAAATCGAAACTCGAAACGCGGGGCAACAAGCAATTGCTGTATAAGCGGCGCTCGAGCGTCTGCATGCAATGCAAACTTTTTCTATAGAGGTTGAGGTCTCGCAATACCATCGCCGCGTGTGGTGAGACGCCACCGCCTAGCTGTAACTCGGAGCCCCGGCTTTATAACTATCCTATTTCTTCGTTTCACTCGGATTATTTGTTAGTTCCCCTTATTTACTTAGGTACTCTCAAAGAATTAGCAATAAAGGATTTTTGGACTGAAATTGGACTATCTTTGTCTTCATTTCGTTCATATTTTGGACAATTTAAGATAAATGCTATCAGTAGAACCAACCCCAAAGTACCTCTATGAGGTATCAAGACATACTAGTTTTTGATATAGTTGAGAACAAGAACCAATATAAATTGATCCCTCGTGGAATTATTTGAAGACCGTTTGATAGAACATACATTTCGAACATTAGACTATTACGGAGTAGTGACCGGAAACAGCAGGTCCGGACCAAAGGCAACCAAAGGCCAAAGGGAAAGGCAAAAGCAGACCAAAACCGGATACGGTAAAAGAGTGAATGAATGAACGAAATTGCCATTCGAGATCAAAAGGATGTGGCTTTTTTCATGCACGTTACTCTTCCGAAAAAATGTAAGCATGATATTCTTACGTAAAAAGTTTCGCGTCGCTTTACGATAAGTATAGTAATACAAAATAATAGGAATATTATTGCTTGATTTAATGGTGTAGTAAACATGACACGATCAAGATAATATTATCCATTTTCAATCCTATTTGGTGGAAAGTGTTACATTTAATGAAGCCGAGTTTCGTTTCTCATACAATCGCAAGCAAAAAAGGCATACGGGTCATAAAATACGCAGGTACCTACGGATACAAGTTTCAATACCTGCCCTTGTCTGTACCACCGGTTAACAGGACTGAAACAAACTCCTATATCTAATGAAAACTTTTTGTCTCGTTTTAGTCTTAGATCGAAGTAAAAGCTCAAAGGAACCCTGTATATCAAACACAATTAATTTGTATTCCTGTGGTCAATAAGATAGAAGATGCCGCTTATGAGGAGAATCATAAACACGAACAGGCAATTTACTTTTTCCAACCTTCCTTTTGTGAGCTGCCTGAAAAAAAAAACTCTATCAGTAGAACATTGAAGTTCATCCGACATTTAAACATTTTTTTTTTCATTTTGGGTAGTAACTTTCTATAAAGCTCATATCATCCAAACATAACTCCATCTGTATATGTATGATAGAAAATAGTAAATTGTTTTCAAATTCATGTAATTCGGGACTTACCCATCAAATTTGTTTTATCAGACTTTTCAAGAATTCAACAGTTTTATTTCCATGCAGATTCACAATGAATACCTACTTTTAGATTGCCACGAACAATAATTTCACTGGATAAATAAATAAGCCATTGTCAAAAAGTTTTCTTTCATTTAGGTACGGACATAAATCCTTTTCACTTTTATGATTTTTTCTAGCTTGACTATGTTTGCTCGTAGGGTTGTCTCTATTACTTATTTTTGTACTCAAAGGTCTAATGGAAAGTTTTTCGCCTCGTTGTTGTAGTTAGGAGTTGGTGCGGTTTTTCGTCGGCACGTACGCGTCAGATTGTCAGACGTCGGTGGAAGTTTCCAGATGTAATTTGTCGGGTTTTTCTGCTCGTTTCGCTCGCTCAACTTGTGTTACTAGAGCTCTTAGAACGAGGGATGATTTAAGTTATTATTGAAACTTAATTACATTTAAGTTTTATCTGAGTATAAGCACTAGAGAGATGACGCTTTTGTGGTAATACTACCTAAACAAGCTTCCCTCAGTTTAAAAATCTTGGTATACTCATTATTTCATTATCGTTCCACCTATTGCAACCAACCCGAAATTGATTTCGACAAGTCACGCACACTATTTAAAATCTATTTATATTAATACGTTAAGACAGTGATTTTTTTATAGAACACTGGATTTCCACTCAAGAATCATCTTAAGGTTGTCCATTGGACAAAGTATATGAATAATCAATCTACGTCGATGATCTCTTAACAGCCCTACATGCGCTAGATGTACTTACACGGTGACTCCATCATCATGACAAAATCTCCATCCATAAAAACTTCTTATATTGGTATTGTATCCAAATAATTTCTTATCTGAACAACAATTTATCCACGTCCTAATTGTTGGAATATCCCTTCAAAACTAAGCCTGATCTGAGCCTTTCCTCAACTTTGAAGGATTACGCTTTAGCCTAGTTATTATTCGTCTTGTTTACGGAAAACTTTGGCTAAAGGTCTAAAATAATTTTATCATCGGACATTTTCGAGCAATTTCGACAAGAATTTTGACCTTTACCTACTTTGTTTTCAAAGTCCTTAATCCTCTTAATTTTTAGGGCTTCCTCCGGTCCTTATTTTCGTTATTGCTAAGGATACCTTTTATCAAATTCCTAAAACTTTCGATACTATCAGTAGCGCCTCATTAGGGATTCGACCATTCATTCTTCTTCTTAACTCTTTGTACTTGCTTTAGCATCAGCTAAAAGTACCTCAGTATTTATTTAAATAAAGCTCAGTCATTTAATTTCCATCTAACAATGAAACTATACACCCCTAATAACGTAAGGTATAATGTTAACATTTTCCACCTACACAAAGTTGACCTATTTTGCGCCCACGAGGGTAATCACTTGTATTATTCTAGTTTATTAACCCTACTTCATAATTAGGAGCTACACGCCCATGATACCAGGGGAATGATCCAAAGTATGTCCAACCACACCTCCGACAAAAACGTTGTCATTGTTACCATTCCTCTGTCCATGCATGCATCCTTTCCAAAAACATTCTTTTGCATGGAAATGTAGCTTTTTTTCTTGTCCGTTAAAATGACATACCTATACCTTCAGGATCTTTAGTTGAACAAAAAGTAGGTACAAGACTCGAAAAATTTATGTTTGTTTGCTTTGCCTAACTTTCGGCTCATCATGCCTGGTACTTAGTAGGTTTTGATAGTTTGTTTAGATAATTATTTGATTAATTTTGTGATGGCTTTATCTTCATATGAAATGGCAAATTTTCTATGAACATGATTTAGCTTGTATGTTACTACATATATGTATAGTAAACTTACGATCCCTATCTTCAAGTGTGATCGCTCATAAACTGGCTTCTAGGGATTCAAATTGAATTAAGGCAGTGGGCATTACCCATTGTAACAAAATAAACGGGACAAAACATTTCTGGACCAACTTGTCAAGAAAGCGTGACACATGTGCCACAAATGACGGCCATTTTTTATTCAGTTAAAGGTCTTTGACCCCTTGTTGGGTGAAGTGTGATGATGAGGGATATAACTTGGATGGTTTGAGATATAAACGCTAATGTCCTTTCTGCGTCAGCTTTTGGTGTTAAGGGTATGGCGGTTTTCAGTTTAGGCTCCTATTTTTTCTATCTATTCTATTTCAGCCTATTGCAGTCCACTGCTGGACGTAGGCCTCCCCCAAGGAACGCCATAGGGCACGATCTCCCGTTTTTGCCATCCAGTCGCTACCAGCCGCCTTTTTCAAGTCATCGGTCCATCTGGCCGGAGGGCGTCCAACGCTACGCTTGCCGAGGCGTGGTCTCCACTCGAGAACCCGCTTACTCCACCGTCCGTCGGTTCTACGACAAATGTGGCCAGCCCACTGCCACTTCAGCTTGCTACACTTCCAGACTATGTCCGTCACTTTGGTCTTTTTTCGGATGGCCTCATTCCGGACTTTATCCATTATAGAGATACCAAGCATAGACCTTTCCATAGCTCTCTGAGTGACATGTAGCCTATTTTTTCATATCATTTCAATACATGCTGAAAATATTTTTAAACGGAAAATTGAGACTCAACAACTTTCCAGGGGATAGGGTCGAAAATGTTATTTGAAATAAGTATTGGACTTTCTTTAAAATTGTTCATTATTGTTTTGTTTTATGGACTTTTTCAGCACTAATACCTGTCTATGTTTTCTCCGCTTTATTTTGTGTTTGTCTGTATATAAGTATTCTATGGTTTTTCTTCTAATTGACGAACTATTGATGAACTCTAACAACATCGCAACCTGAATTTCACCGTGAATTGAAGTGCGTCAACCTTACTCCTCTTATAAATCTCATAATACCCACTTAGAAGAACTCTTAAATTTGAATTAGAAGGAACTGACAATAATCACCCGTTCGGATGCGCAGGCGCCGTGTAAACACGTCCAAATGACGTAACAAGCCGGTAATAACCAACGGCCGGCTAATACTATTATAATACGGACAATTTGTGTGAAAGCGTGGGCCATTGGGACTACTTTACATGGTATTTTACTTTTCATCTTACGAGGCCTTTACGATGCATCATTGTTGCGAGCTATATTGAATATCCGTGTAGGTTCCATCTTTAATGTAGAAGTGAACAAGTGGAGTGCGGTGGAGTAAGTGGGTTCTCGAATAGAGACCACGCCTCGGCAAGCGTACCGTTGGACGCCCTCCGGCCAGATGGACCGATGACTTAAAGAGCGGCTGGTAGCGACTGCATGGCGAAAGCGGGAGATCGTTCATGGTGGCGTACCCTGGGGTTGGCCCTGCTATAGGCTGATGATGTGATGAACAAGTATCTTTTTGGCTGAACACGCTGTAACCTTTTTCTCGTCTCTTGTGTCTATAAAAATCAAGATCACATACCTATTAAAGCATAGAATTATGAATAGTTTTACTAAAATGAACACCCGGTAAAAATAAATATGGAGACAAAAGAAATTAACGTCAAGGAAATTTATAATGTCGTCCAAATAGAGTCGACGATATAGTATTTCACTCACTGTTTAGGTATTACAGTTACAGTGTGTTTTTGGCTCGAGAAGCCACCCTCGGCGCTCACTGAAAGCGGTTCAAAGACGGAAATTGAAGAGCTACCAGGAATCACCAAGTACAGTCGGCCAGGACGCCAAGTCTGCTGTTCGTAACGCCATCGAAACCCAATTCTCACTCCATTTTCACTGTAGATTTCTAAACTTCAAACTGACTACCAAACTATCAAACCCTGACATGCCATCGGGACGCAACTGAAACGATTTTTATTTAAAAGACTTCGGCCCCAGGATCCTTTAGAAATGTTCCGTAGGACAATCGTAGAATATCTCCTTTTAATTTATACTTCAAAAAGGCTTTCTCAAGTCGAAAAGTGGGAGAGAAGAGAGCAAGCAAAGTTAAAGGGAATTATGGATGAACGATTATTGTTTGTTTGCGGATTGATATTTAAAAAGAAATACTTTGCTGACTACATGCTTCGTACGACATACTTAGACATGCTACTCACCATAATTGATTTTAATGTTATATTGATCAATTTATATAACTAAAAAACTACTATTTTTAGAATAGGACTAAAAAACCGGACTTCGTTACTACCAGAAGAGAGCGGCGCAAAACCGCAAGGGTTACTACATGCTGACCTCTGAACTTCAAATTTGAAGATGGCACCCCATGATGATGATGATGATGACTAAAAAATAATAAAAAATGGTTAATCATAGCAAAATGTCGGAATTTTTAAAAAAAGCTTTCGTTACAATGTTACACGCCATATTGAAAACGATTTTACTATATATTAAACATGTAGATATTTCGTAAAAGCAAACTGCGGTCGGCTGTACTTGAAATATTGGGAGGCCGAAATATTTCGAGAGGATCTTTAACATTTTAATCACACTAAGTGGAGGGTAGACGTCAATTCGTTTAATGTAAAACCACCTGTAAAGAAAATTTGATTTAAATTTTGCTATCTTCTTTCGTGGGTCCCCGAGTCAACGAGCGACCCAATAAACATAATAGTGGATGTAAGAAGAAGAGAGTAACGTAAACATTGCGAGATACTTACTGCTTAATTTGCGATAAAAACAGAAGAGAAAAATCGAAGAAAGACATTATGAACCGACACCTGCTTGCACCAGCGTAATTCCTTGATCAGGTTGCAAAAACACATTGCATTCTAGTCTTGTCTGGGAATCGAACTGAGGAAATCCGCTACGCAATAGCGGTACCGTTGCGTCACGGTAACGGGACTCAAGTACCATTATACCACACAGAGCTACAATTATATTACTGCCGGAACATAGAGATTGCTTCAATTCCATAATGATTGTGTAACGTGAATGCTCAGATCACCCACCGTAACCTGACCTATGACTCCTAATGTGTTATTCAAAAGCTGGGCTCGAAGAAAGCTGGCAGTAAATTTGTATACACCATTATATTGAAGTCATCATTCATACTCTTGCGGCGTCACGATCAGCCTCAGGCTTAATCTAATTTAAAATTTCATCCGGCTAAGTTAAAAAGAAGTAAATTCAATGCCGTGTTACAGAATAAGGGTTCTTCTGAAATCCTCTAGGTAGCGTCTTGAAAGCGTGAGGGAGCATGGACCGCCCTATTTAAGGGGTTCTCTTTTGAATTTATTTTCAAGAGCTCCTTTTTATGGAAAAATATTATTATCTAAATGAAACATGGCATATTCTTACGTAATTAGAACTTCATTTTCCGACGAGTAACGATTTCGTAGAAGAGTGGTTAGTAAACGAGACGATGTAAAAGCAGGAAAACATTGTTTATTTTGATAAAGGCCCATTTGGCTCTGAATTTAATGAACATTTTTCGAGTTTCTAAGAAGTAATTTAGTTATTTTTGCCCTTTATGTTGCTATCAAGAAGTCACGTCTATCCCAACTGATTGATATGATTTTGTTTCCACCATCGACCAGGTATTCACTTTTACAAACACCGCGTTTCCCAGCAAATAAAACCCCGATAGCGTTTGCTAGTAAAAGCATAAAACGCGGGCTTCGTACGTGCATTCTATTGGACGGTTTCCAAATTGGGTGACAATAATACAGTTAGTGTTCGTGTCAAAAACTACCGCGTTTAAAAATATTATTCAAATCTTTTCAACTGCAGTTTGCTGGTCTGAAAATACATTCGCTTGTTATCTTTACACAGATACGCTTTTGAAAACATGATATGAGAACTAAGAAGAAAAATGTTGGACGAAGTAAAGAACCCTGAGGTATTTTTCAATTTATTCGGCACTTTATTTTAATCATGTAATACATGAGCCCGATACTTACGTTGAAGCTTATGACTAAAGTTTACATCATGGTTATAATGGGAACCAACGCGACGTGAATCCTGATCAAAGCAATATAACCGGCTACACAACGTCAAAGGCCTCGAAAGCATCTCAATCACTCGAAAGTACATTGCATCGGCTCCAATTGCCAAATTACAGCGAACAAGTGCGTACGTGGGGGGCTGTTACGATATCGCTCGGTCTTTGGCTCTCTACTCGTTTAATTCGATCCATTAGTCGCCCGTATCACAGATTACTGCATCCGCAGCGTCACTCGATCTTTATGAGTCGGCGGTTCATGCCGTTTGCTATGCTATATGGGGGTAACATGAGAATCCGAACGTTTCATTGGCATGAAGTGGCTGGTGATTTGCGTTTGTCGTAATAACAAGTTCTGTTATGCGTGCCAGTTAAGATGGTATGATAAGAAGGTGGAAATATTTGATCTATCCAGAAACCAGATGTAGATTTATAAAAATGGATGTAAGTGAGGAACAGTGCACCAAAAACGCTGCAGCCGTGGTCAAAACCTAAATCAATCAGACTATTGTTTTCAAATATGGTTGCAAATTTTAAGTCGTTTCCAGTTCCAACAGTTACTTGTTGGGGATATTTGATCAATTTGATGGACTGAATGTACTACCTGTAATTTTTCTATACGCACGCCTCCCCCACACCCTGGATAGGTACCTAGGTTTAATACGTGACGGTCAGAACCCGTATCTCCACCGTCACACCAAGCACAGAACACGGGTCCCGGCAAACAGATTAACCAAACAAAACATCCAATCTAGCCGGCCAAAAGTACCAAGGGTGCATAACAAAACAGGAGCAAACAACAGCACAGCTTAGTTAATCAAGGCGTTGCTAATCCCAAGGACTATTTGTCCGGGCGGCCGCGACATTAGTCCGCCGTCCGGGATCCCGGATTGACCGGGTTTTGCGTACCCTGGATGCCTGATTAGCCCTATGTTTTGCTATAATATAGTTACGTATGTTGCCTGATGAGTTATGGGCAGGATCAACTTGACTTAGCCGAGAGGAAAGCTTCCAGGGACGCTCCCAAAAGGCCAAAACCTTCACCGCTTGACTTGTAATTTTACTCAATTAACTTTCTCCTCTTTTATGCACCCCTAGTTCTAACACCGAACACCTCCCAAGGGATCTTTTCTAATTTTCTTTGCACAATTGCAAGCTTCATTTGTTTCTGGAACGATGTTAATTTCTATGCAAATAAATTCATGAAACGGTTATGATTTACGGTTTGCATTTAATTCTGAAATCTTCATTTTAGAAATTCAATGGAGCTTAAAAAGATTAAAACAAGAGAAATGAGAATGCACCCTAGGGATAGTGGAAAGATTCTGAATCAGAATTACTCGTTTCATCAGTCTCTATAACTTTTAACGTTTTAATATATTCAGCTATGTTTTACAACATTTACTCAGAGTTGTTAACTCTGTCCTGCGGCAGTTTTTATAAAATTACCTTTTTTGTTGTAAAAGCTATTATCAGCAAATCTGATTAAATTTTAACAAAATCACATTTCTGTTAGATCCATACCTAAATAACGGCTTTTGTATTTAAAAAAAATATTCCATTTTCATCTGACTTTTTCGGACATTTCGCGACTATTTGCTTTGCATTATAGAAACGTACGTTCTACATATTTTCATCCACCAACAAGCCAGGAAACAAATTATCTGCTAAAGCATCTCACCCTCTTACCCTTTTATTTAATCCATTACATTTTAATCTTATTAATAATCAAGGCTCATCTTATAAGAAGCTTCACTAATAACTAAGCAGGACATGAAGAAATTTAAACACGCCGTTGTTTTGTGGCGGCACGCCGCGCGCGCGACTCTGCATAATAACACCTTGCATTTGCATCACCATTTGCATGCACTTAGGTAATGACTAATATGAAATAGTAGTATACGTAATTAGGTCCGTTTGTGTGCGGTCTTGAGGCTTGAGATATTGTGCTGAGATCGTTGGAGTCTTCCGTGTTGTTGTTTACGATTTGTTTGTTTATTTATATAGCCTTGATCTTGCTTGAGTAGCAATAATTATCATCTACTGTATACTTATGAAAATAGGAAAGGAAAATACATTCAAGTAAACCTACGTTTCACAAAGACCTAATCAGTTTTAGAACATTTTTCTCTTTAGATCTTTTTAAAAAAAAATACTAACTTTGTATAGCTACTCGCTGTAAGATTTGTGTAAGAATTTTGGGTTGTGACCATCTGCGAAGCGTCGATCTTTTCGGCATCTTGACGACTAATTTTATGAAATCCTTCCTCGACGATATAAATCAGAGTATAGATACTTACTTTGTATAAGATTTTTCTTTAAAGCTTTTATAGTTATAGAATTATAAAAACATAAAAATTATTACCATCAGTCGTAGCTTGATGTATTTCCTGTTCATTAAGCCTAATATGCTCTAGTAACTGTTCCAATCTCAAGCCCGTTATCAAAATTCTTTTGAAAATATTTTTATCCTGGTTCGCACGCACCACTTTTCATAGCCGAATCATCAAGTTTGATAGCCCCATCAATTTGAGACACCCGTTCAATAGAGAGTAACTATAGTATAAAAATGATATCATCGTCATTTTAATCGCGTCATTTATCAATGTGAGTAACCGCTTTGTCACCTGTTAGCTTAGTTACAACACTAAGTCCATAGAATTCCTTTAGAAGATTGCACTGGCAATAAAATAAATAAGTGTCGGTTCTAATAATGTGTAAGTACCTATAAGATGTTTGTTAGGGCTTGTACAAACCGACTTCTTCAAATTTTGAACTTCAAACTTCAAAAACTTTATGTCGTAGTAAGTTAACAATGAATAAAGACTGTTGAAATGTTAAAAAAATAATTTTGATCGTCATAACTTGTTTGTTGGTGATCAATAAACATATCTGTGTTTAAAGAAACAAAAAAGTGATGTTTTAGGCTGTGGAGGCTATGTTGTTCTACTTATTCAACTCACCAATGGTTTTGCAGTCGCTTTGCAGTTATTTCAAAGTCCGTCAGTGTCGACCTGTAAATAAAGCTCACTATTCCCACGCCTCCGTGTACAGTCGCGGAAAAAAGTCATTACTTACGTGTAAAGGATGTTATACGATTTTTTGTCTCGTTCTGATTGTGGGTGATTGCAGCAATGCAGGATCGTTCCAGTTGTTTTTCTGAAGGATAATCGCAGTGCCTCCGGTTATTTAGTCATTCTTTGGTAGGAGGATTAATAGTTTGGTCATTGGCTTAGTCATATACTTGCATGTTATCATTTTTTATCAAGCTTATTAGCTGATTCATAGCAGTCTTTTGATCTAGAAAGTATGTTAGGTCTTTCAGATAGCCATAAATTAATTGACTATGTTTAGTAGGTCCCTAATTTTGTTCTACATCAAAATATTTTCAAATAATATTAATAATCATTGCATAATAATGATCGCAGACGTTCATAATGTTGAGTTATTCAGATTCCGATTCTTCTTTTTTTTTATCCTTTTTCAAATCTTATTTGTCCACCTGACTGGCCAACTAGCAAAAGTATATTTATGTGCAAATAAGGTCAGAGTCATATTAGGCATTCTACTTAAAACCTGTTAGTTACAACTTGTGCTTACTTATGTATTTATAGCAGTGATGTCATGTTGCGGTATTCTAACAATTTAAGTTGCAATCAAGTCAGTGGATTTATTAAAGTCATCTACAAGTGATTCATTGTTATGAGTTAAAGCTGATTTGAGAACAATGAGAGTTGGTACTTAGACTAAACAATAATTTGATATTATTTTATATCAGAGAGTATTTCCGTTGAATTTTTCTAGTGGGTCGCCTGAGTCACCTTGGTTTTGGGGATCATATAAGAGTTTTTCGACTGGGTAACTAGTTGGCATCTGATGTGGTTGGGTAGTGACTCCCTTCTTAGTAATCTTACACCAGTCGAGACCAACAACTTAGCATTCCCTTTAGGTTCAGTTTGCAATTTTGACCAAGCACAAACTCGATGGCGTAGTGGATAGTACCCCTGTCTTTACGCTGAGGGTCGTGGGTTCAATCGACACCGGACACAAATATTCTAGTCTAGTCTAAGTGTTTTCTATGTATACTATGTATTTATTTACAAAAGAAGTGTATAAGTATTGATATCAGCTATCTAGTTCCCATAGTACAAGCTTTGCTTAGTTTGGGGCTAGATGGCATTGTGTGAATTGTCCAGGAATTTTATTATATATATACAAACATTAAAGACAGCATTAACTTAAACAGTATTAAAAGAAGAAGTTTTTTAAATGTCTTTCTAATATTCCGAAAACAAAGTGCGCATCTGCATACGACAATATGTTTCATTATGCGTAAACCGGCTCACAAAAAGCTGACAAGCCGCCCTATATTTCTGACCGCATGACAGACAGCCGATTGAATATTCCCAGTATAGAGCCACATCGAGCCGAATATAAGCCAGCAGTCGCGTTGTCCGATGCATAATGGAGGAGCCAGCGACAAATTCGGATTACATACCGCAAGCCACGAGCTGCAAAACCCCTAGAGAGACCACTGGCTAACTATTTACTGAGGAATACTGAAACTGTGTCTCGCCGCGTACTTCTGTGCGCACGTATCTGCAAAACTATGCGACAGGCCTGCCTTTAGGTAGGCATAGTATAGGTATCTGAGGCAATGTTTAATATCTGACAGTATTTATTTATTTAAAAAAAAATTGTACACAAGTAAATACAGAAGGACATGACACAAGAGACTCAGGTACAACAGGCACTGCTTATTTCTAAAGATTTTTTTCCAGCAGACCTAAGGAAGCGAGATTTCATGAAGGATATACCTACGAATACACAGTCATACAGCTGAAAGCTCTACCTAAATAACTTTTGCAAATTGTTATTTCTAATAACAAATCCGACATCAGAATTACTAAACCATTCTTTTAACAATATTGAGCAAATTCTTTACATCTATTTGCAATTAATTATGGCAAGATATTTACTTATAGTGGCAATATCATCTTACATTTACATGAAGCAGATTTGCTTCAGTGTTTGTCGACCATTTCCTCTCTGTAGATGTTTGTAACTATTGCGACCACAAACGGGCGACGTACCGCGCGCAGGGAATACCACGTCAGTGTGCCGTGCCTTTAAGTTTTTAATTGATTTAAATGTTTTATGGAGCCTCGGGGTTATTGTGTTAGAAGGTTAGGCTTCTACTCTTCTAACTAAAGATAGTTTTTCTAATAAATATGTTCTTTTCATTGTTACAGATTCAGCGGGGATGACAGTCGTGTTTATAAGCAGACGGCTTTCCTGGTAAGTCTCCGAAACATTTAAACGAAAATGATACGACGCAAGAGAAAATACTACATAAAAGCAAAATACAAAAGCCAATGTTCTTTAAATGGAAGCAAAGTACCAGGAAGACATGAACGGCGAGAGTTCTAAAGAGGAGACTAAAGGGTGCATAACGTAGTTCTGAATTCGAATCTTCGATGCACATAAAACGATAGTCGGGACATTTCTCGTTATCTCGCGTGGCGTTCGGCGCAAACGATTCGGAAAATCGGGAGACGGGCAAGCAAGGCGAGCAGGGCGAGCTCGTGTCGACTTCCATTACCGGTATTAGAGTATTGAACGAACGGCGAGCGATCGGTATCGCGCGCTCCCAGCTCTAGCCTTGAGATCGCAGATTGTAACCCCCAGCTTCACTCTACTTAAACCCTATATGCATTCGATACAAAACTTTCCAAACGATGTAACATCGTTATCCTTTTCATTACTGGATTTGAAAACGATTTTACCGATTCACGAAACACAAACCGTCAATAAAACCAAACGCACTCGACAAATTTGATTCATTAAACTTGTGAAAAAATCGCAAAAAGGCCCTTTCATTCCACTACGTGAAACGCAGGTAATACTCGTGTGTACGAGCCAAATTTAATAACGCTCGATATTTTACAAAAGCGGCCGATTACAGTAGCTTTTACCCAAAATTTTAACTCAATAATTTCTGGTTGAGATATCAAAAACAAACGATATGGATGCGCATTTCCGCTCGGAAACATTTTTTGGTGCACAACAAATTCCATTAGGAGAGGAAACAACACACGATTGGAAAACGGGGGACAAAGAAGATGTGGGGACATTTCCCCTAAACATAGTCATAGGTATACTTGTAGATGTAACTTCCGAAACAATAAATGTCTAAAGGGTCGTCTGTATCTAATTCACCTTCCATGCGTGACTGCCCGAAAAGGGGGCTGCAACATTCGCACACAAAGAAATCTTATTGTTAGTAGCAACAAAGTCTACTCAACAAAACGTCGTCTGGATACAAATATTCTTCAACAAAAATATGTTCCGATCTTCAGCACGATAAAACTAAATTCTTAAGGAAATCGGTGAATCCAACCAGAATATTTTCGCATTTTTTCGTCTTCTCTTGATATTCCTAAAACCTACTAACCTTTGTCACCCCTCGTCGTTTTATGAATCTTTCGGAATTCGCACCGAATAACAATTGACGAAAACGACGAATGACAAAATGGTTGTGGTGGTATAGAAATATGTTTACGAAAAATGTCTTGCACTTTCTCATAAATCGGCTAAACTTTCCACGGTTTTTTCACCTCAAATAAATCCACCGTAAATTGTATCTCATAATAAAATCATGAAATGTAAACTTGAAACTGTAAGTAAAAGCACGTTTGTGGCATTTATAAAGCACATAATTTAATTTGAATAAATCAGCAACTTTATTTACAACTCATTCATGATGTCGCATTCCATTTACGGACGTGTGACATTTTAAGCATCGCAACAAGAATTCCGTAATCGCGTTTTTGTTCACTCTGACATTTCGAATCGAGAATCGAGAACTGGACTCGATAAAAAGTCGATTTCTCGTGTCACAGGTAATTTCATTACATAATGTATCGCGATTGATTGTAAATGTTGTGAATGCTTCACACGAGCTTTACAATCCTTACAACTTCACTTGCGATCGCAAAAAATATCGATTACCTCGATAAGCTCGTTCCGTTTAATTGACTGGTCTTATTTTTTGTTTTGTTTGTTGTGTAATACTTGTTCCTTTACCGATTGTATCTTCGTTGTAGGTTGAATTCTTTCGCTGTCTTGCTATGCGTGAGATTACTTTTTCTTTTGTTGATTTATCTGCACCTAGACAGCTTTATGTTAATCAGTCACACTTTCTTTTGCTATTTCTTTATCATCCGGGTCCATGACCTCTTCATCTTCAATAGCCTGCATTCCTTCGTCTACTCTGTATTCATCATCGTCTCGATCGGTTCCGAGTTCAAATATTGCCGCCTACATGGATGATATCAGCCTTCAAGCGCATGCGCTTTGCGTGCTAGTGATCGTGCCGCGTATCGCAGTTGCCATCGGCTTAGCTACTGTTAATGTCGCTACACGCAATCTCCATACTAGCTTTTTTCACAGTTGACAGCACATGGATTTACTGCCGCACACTTTTCACTATGCAAACAGCAGTATTATAAATTATGTGTCCGTGTATAAGTTATGTGTGAAATTGGGCCGTTTTTTATTGGTGTCATGTTTTATAGCAAAAATAAATGATGTTCCTCTAGGCTCCTTTATTTAACATATAAGTAAATGATACTCCAAAAACTGATTGGTTATTCGATTCCAAAATGTAGCGTGAATACCTACATCACTAACTAAACTAATAAGCGTGGCTTTTCATCTAAAACTAACTATCATAATTTAGTGTAACTTTGTACCAATTCAATTTACCTGCCTATAATAAAACACCAAATTTTCGGTAAAAGCAAATTTATTGGGAACTTTTTGAATTCCCTATTCTGATCATGGCTCGAGTTTCTGGTGACCAAGTGTGGCGGCGACAGCAGCAGAAAGAATCGGGCGCTCTTGTGTGAAATAGCACCACATTGTACAGTTCCGAACTTGCATGGTCACGTCGCTTGGGCCAATTCTTTCTGTGATACCATTGGCTTGTCTTTATATTATTAAATTTCTTCTGTTGTGCTCGCCTTTGTCCACTGGCTTAAGGCTATCTACTAAGGTTTCACATCTGATTGATGTATGATGCAGCTTCTAGTCTATGTGTCGCTTTTGCTTGTGACATAACGTCTTTTCGCCAATCATAGTTTGTGTTTAGAATAATGTCATATAATTTTGACTACATTAAAAGGGCAAATCAACGCCTTGCGTCTAGAGAATTTTAAGTATGCTTTTCAATTGTAAAATGTCTTCTGTCAAACCAATTACTTATTTTGATACCGCAAGCAAATATGATCGTTTGAAAGAGCAGTTGTGATTTTGCTACAGTTACCAGTTTCAGACCATTTTTGTAACTGTTGATAAGGTTTTCATAGCAAAACACTTTCAGAGAAATTCGGAGATGACAGTTATAGAAAACTGAGTATGTGCCTTATTGCGTTGCCTTAAGTTGTGACCAAAATTTTCTTTCTATCTTACTATAGGCTGATGCGATATAAAGTACTTCTAGTTACACTGTTAAAACAACTTCGATAAAGATTCGAGAACCACCAGTAGTAGAAATCAGTTCCTAGTCAGCTCACGTGCGTCCAACTTCTTTCCGTGATCGTATCAACCCTCGAAAGTTACTTTCCGAAGTATCCGCCATTGTACCCTAATACGAGTATGTACTACGCTAAATGCTATTTACATAGGTACTTCTTACTAGACTAGTTTCCCAATCTCATCTAACGGGAATTTTTTGATATGTTCGCTTAGTCTCTAGTAGGTGGCACTGGCTGTGAATAAAAGCTTTTTCGTAACTAAGAGTCGCAGAACTTGATAGATAAACCCAATCTGCAAAAATGTCAACAGAATCATCTAGTTCTAACAAATGTTGGTATCGGTCTACATATTCCTCATTCCTTAGAAATCTATTCTTAATTCCATAGGTCTGCTGGAGGAAATTTCTTCAGCAATATGCAGTCAATTGTTAAACAAATGAATGAATTATAATGAATTTGACATGATAGACCATTCTTATCACGTAGGACATTGAGTCGACGGATGACCTAATTAATCCTAATGTGAAGAGTTTTTTTTTCTAGGTATACATAAAAGGAGTTTCACGTGTTGAGTTTCTCTTTCGATTGGGACACCGAGTCATCTTACGACCTAAGTAACGTAATAACTTCTTCCCGAAAAGAGAACATCTTTCTATCAACACCTTGTACATTCATTCTTAAATGTCTTAAAGAAACCAGGAACGGGAACACTCTTAGAATATTATAAATTGACAAACATAAATCTCATAATGCCAGAAATCAAAGTATAGACGAACATAGGCACCTCTAATCATCCTCATACCTCAATCTCATCAACATAAATCCCCATAAATTTAACTTGACAGTAAGTTCATTAGTTCAAAATTGCATCATCACGATCACACTTAATGACAAGAGCAAACGAATGACAGAGTTAATATCATCGCGGAATAATATAGTATTAATATGATTAATATACGAGATGACGTCCGCGTCTCTCCGCTGTTTAATGAAGAATGCCCCCTCCCACTAACCGCGGCAAAGAATAAAGAGGCTTACAGAAGGCTCATGATATTTTCGCAACTTCTTTACCGAAGTATAAGGAAGTTACTGCAGGATTGCTACTGTACTTGCATTGCAATTTGTAGTGGGGTTTGTAAGAATGGTGCTAAGGGTGTTTGACGTGGGATACGATACGTAATGAGATCTATACAATTTGAAAAGTTTTATTTTATTAGTGTATTGGCTATTTTAAAGTAACAGGAAGAGAATGATCACTATAGCGATGCCATAAAGAGCACACATTAACACACCACTTACGCCAACTTACGGGCAAATGCCTATAATGTGAGTTCGAATCAAAGAATCTGGTGAAGAGTATAACCTAAAAGAGTCACGTCTCGTCACATCTATAGTCGTCAGTGATATCATAAGGTTACAACAAGAATTACCAAGTGAACCATCTGTATAAGCGCAACCATACAATAATATCTTAAGGCAGTGCTTATACCCCCCTCCCCCCTCACGTGATTGATGACGTGGCAGTGACGTCACGGCTACCCTACAACCGCTTCAAGTGATATGGGTGCGATCCTTAACGCAATTACCATATGAGATGGGACTGATAAGTGTGACTGATTAACAGGCTATCGTAGGTGACATCTGAGTATTGACTTGAGGAACTCACTGATGGAACCTTTGATTAGAGGATCTCTAGGTGTTGGTTTAATTAAACCTTCAGAAAGTGACGTGTGAAATAGGTGGTTCCAAATAGTGAGGTTCAAATATAGGCAAAACGTTTATAGAGGAAATAATAGAACTGCCACAGAAATTCACTGCTGGAAAGGAGTTTAGTTGTCTAATTTGTTGCTGCAGTACAGATGTAACATCGATAGGGAACGCTGTCGCTTGTGCCGTACCGTATTAGAATAGTAACGCTTCATTTTTACCCGCAGTCACGGAGGACAATAACCTGGTTACTCTCCTCCGTGCCCGCAGTGGTGAAAAATGTCTGAAAGAACTATAATAATAACACATAATATTTGACACATAAAATCATCTCAAATCAAAACCACTCGCTCATAAATGAAGCCATTTACACAACATAACAGTCACGCCTGAATACCCAAATCAGGCGGACCCATTTATCAATCAATTAAAAACAATACAACAAAACAGTTTACAGATAATACAAAATATCGCACCGTGGGCCTAACGACTTCCGGTAGACCTTTCAGCCGTCGACAAAAGGGCGCACCTTTGTACAGCGAACGGGCAGTCTTAGAGTCAAGAATTAACAATAAGGACCTTTATAAATAAAACAGTGTAGCAAAAGTAAGTTCGCACTATTGGTATATTGATCTTTGAATGTTGAAAAATGTAAATAGATGTAGGTATTATCACATAATCGTAACACAAAACTTTGATAGCACAATCACATTACTTACTATTTTCTCTCTATCTTCATATCATGTCACATCTTTCTCTTTTCCTTTGCATCGCGATAGTTTCACTCTGTGTAGTTTTGTCTTTTCGATTGCATCGCGATATTTTCAAGGTAAATATGAACGATTTGCCTAGATCGCCGCGTTTCAGCTGATTTTCATCACCTGTGGTCACGGGATTCGAGACCTTTTTCTATCTATGATACTTCACTTGCTTCCTAGGCTTCTTCTATCCCAATTCTTCGCTCCGAACCAACAGTTTGATTAATAAGTGCCTCTGACATTTTAATTAACCCGGGTAAAAGTCAGGCGACGAAGCTTCTTTGTTTCACCATGAATGGATTCTCAAATGTCGACGTACAATCTACGAAAAGTCAACAACATTTTACCCTAAAAACCTACTCTATTACAGAACAGTAGGGTTGAGTTTGGAAAAGCTACTATGTCGCGGTTTACTGTAGGAAATATTAACGTTCAATGTTTTTGGAGCTTTTATCTACAAAAGCTTTAAGTCTCATCGGTTTTGAGCCTCTGATTTTAAAAGGTCGCTTTATTTTGCGTTTCATTAAAAGATAATATAAGATTAATTTTTACCGTTTATTCATTTAAAACGAATATGCATAGGTACTTACTAGGAAAAAACCTATCAAACGGTAGTGAAAATCAACCTAACTTAAAAGTTCACCAAAGGATTTTTTTTTTGTAGAGTTCTTCTCGACGAAATTTTATGGTCGAAAATTATCTAAAGGTCATAATTTTGTATAAAATTCTCTCCTCTCCTCCGCATGATACTAAAACCGCATTTCCATGAAACTCGTACTGCGGTCAGTGAAAACACTAAAATACTGCTAAGTTCAGTACAGTCAACTTCAAAACAAGATATTTGCTTATCTCGTAATTTTATTAAAGAAGAAGTTACATATAACTCCAATATTATATTAATAGAATGTGTATGACAATATTTTACATTATCAACAGCCACATTTTTTAATGTTGCATCTCTTTCTATTACGAGTTATTTAGCATACCTACGCTTGGCAAGCGGATTAGCGAGCGCAGTGCAGGACGTTACATTCACAGGGAATCCTACTCTCTATTCCCTATATTTATCCGTTTGTAGCCTCTTACGACACTCGTGGGTGTGAATGGGGTGATGCTATTCTAAGCCAACACCAGCATACATTAGCACCGAAAGTGTAAACTATTCTAAGCTCGATTGTACGCCACTGGGGTGACCATAAAAATGCAAATCTCTGTACAATCGGTGCGTACAGCACTAACGACCTGACTTTTAATATTTCCCGCGGGAATATTAAACTTTTTATGAATACCTACACATTTACTGGTTTGTGGTAGATTAGAGTGTTGTGTTTTTTTTATAGGAACATTTAAATACATACTACAACAAAACATGCCTAAATATTCCAGAATTATTCCAGAATTTTAAATATGCAGAAGAAACATCTTCCGAAAACAGATGAATAGTGCTTTGCATGGAAAAGTTAGACGTTGGTTTATCTGCCTAATATTATTATTGATTTTTATTGAAACAAGAGCCTGATGGATGAGACTGACAATCTTAATCACCATCTAGAACAAATCAAAATTATCAATTTATTAAAACATTTTGAGTGCTACTAACATTGACCTGCAATTAGCTCTGGACTGGTTGTTGCCTCAATATTGGTGGCACTCATTGAAAAACGCCATTTTGGTGCTGGCAGTCAAGGAAAGCCAATACGAAAGTACGCGGTACGGAGGCGCTATTAGGGCCGCAAAACTAGCTGTCATTTGTATGTGAGAACCTATCCAGTGCGTAGATAACTTCATATCAATGGCTAATAATAATAACGAATGCTGTTAAGTAGAATTTAAGTACCGTTGCTTCACATTTGTTTAATTTGCAGCGAAGGGCTAGAAAAGGTCAAATTTAACACCTGCAGTTATCTTGTGTTCAATAATTTTACCTACAGGCTGGATATAAGTAGAAATAATTACGTACATAAAAAAATATAACCCCTTGTAGGGTTGTTGCTGCTATTTGAAGCAGGTTTTAACTAATTAGTCTACTATTGATATTAATGAAATAGATCACACTCAGCTGTCAATCTTGACAACATAGGTAAGTCTTGTAATATGATCACGGAATATAAGACGCTATTTTTAAATACCCGCTGGACAAGAGCGGTGATGAAAAAGCATCCTAGGACCGTAAAACCTTCAATTGGCAGATCCCTTGTCAGATGGTCAAACTTGGTCAAACGACATGGTGGACGTCATGGGACCGTAAAAACTTGCGTGAGAAAAAAGAGGGCTATGCCTAGCAGTAATGGGCTGATGTAGGCTGTTGATGATGATGATGAATTTAAAATAATATATATTTGCTAATCGACACTAATGTCTCTCTTTTTCCAAGAATTTTCGTATTCCTTTTACCGGTGGTGACTTGAACCCGAACTGTGTATTAAAAAAACTGTTATTGGTCTTATTTTCAAAAGCAAACACCAATTATGCTTATGCAAAATCCTTATAACCAAACTGGCAGGACACTAATAAGCCAATCCTTTAAGTTCCAAATAGCTCTCGAAAACTGCAGCTCGAAAACCAACTCTGCACCTGCATAAATAAGATTAATTTTCGATAATCCGTCAATAATTTCCACTAATTTGCTTTTGATTTGTCACGCAGCCCGCTTAAGGGTTTGAAAATGTATGTAGTTTTTATTGCTCTTGATTTAAAGCTTAATTTCGATCATACCATGTATAGACTTACTTTACCACGATACAGATTCGATGATACATTTTTTGTAGACTTTATTCAGTTGAATTAAAGTATAATTTTGTTTGTCAAAGCTGCAGGGTAAGTTTGTAGCGGCATTGCGTTTTAATGGCGGTAGTCGGACGGCAAAAAACCGTCGCGACGATGATGTGATGTTATTAGATTTATCGGAGTACAGGGTCTCAGGCGTTTCATCCTTCATTCGTGAAAAGTCACAACTGTCCACTGCTGGACATAGTGCTATCCTACTGTGGGGTGTTTGCCATACTCACTCCTTCTCCCCTCCATAAGTTGTATAAATAGGTTAGTGAGTACACTACCAGATATAGCTTTTTCAGGGACTATTACTGGCCATTCCCTGGATTTACCCCAAAGTCACGCTGATACTTCCGGGTATAAATGGAGTGATGCTATTCGAACTCGACATCATACATCACAAAAGACCCTGTATATACCCACATAGAGATGTCAGAATCTGACGAGATGATGAGGGGAAGAAGATTGTCTATCAGACATCACATCAAATGAAACATTATTCGATTTTGCAATAAATAAAATATTTGATACATCTCTGTTGTCTGTACATACGGCTCTTTGTATCAGATGTTTTTGTAAGAGGTATGTTTGTTTAATATGGGAAACGAAATTAAAGCAAAATTATTATTATCAGATACCTTTTGCCACTGACCTTCACAAAATTCAAACTGTCGGTCAACATTCATAAACAAATGACCGTTTTTATCGAGATCCCCCAATATGGAAACCAGACAATCGAATTCAAATTCAAATAAAGAACGTTCTAATTCCAACCCAAGTAACACCCACCTGCGCAGTGACATCATCATTCAGATATTAGCATTCAGATATCATCATTTAGATAGCCTTTTATAGTGCTGTGATATATAATCCATAGATTTTTCTATAGAACCAAATTTTTTTCATGTGACGTTTATTTTATGCAAAATTTACAGAAGTCAATGACAACTTCAGACAGAGGATCCAGTTTTTTTTTTTTTTTTTTATAAGAAGTAACGTCATAACACACACAACACAATTTTCACATTTTACCGTAACATATTTATGTTTTTATTTTTACCGAAAGTAACAAATAAAAAAGAAATCTTTCAATCGGAGGTTATTGCCGACATTCATATTTAATTAAATTTAATTTTATTATTCCCAACATTCGTCAGTATTATTACTATCGTCATAACATTTCTGTCATAACATGCATCGATCGACTGCTAGTTTCCAGTAGTATTAGCACCATATATTTTAAGCCATATGACCTTTGCAATACAATTCATATCCTCACTATGAATCACCATAGCGTGTTTAATGATCACAATTCAAGCTGACTTATTCGAGTTTGTCTCGTTCCAGCTTGTTTATAGCCATTCGTGTGTCTGTGCTATTGAAGACGTATTTTATTGTATTTCACTCCCTTGGTATTATTGGCGATATTATTTATTGGCTTCGGGAGGTGTAAGGTGTTTATGTGTGGTGGATTGTTAAGTTTGAAATGGATCTCGTGATTGGGTTCGTGACATTTTTATAATCTTTGATAGCTGTGCCTCGTTTTTCGAAACTACAGGCTACAATTTTACAGATGAAATTCGATGTACATTGCGTAGCGGGTCAAAAATCTTGGTTTTTGTCTCACCGGCTACGGAATGTACATCGAATTACACCTGTAGAATTGTAGCCTGTAGTTTCGTTACATAGGTCACTGGTAGTAAAGCTGATGGCATACCTTATATTTGATTTTTTTTAAACAATTACATGTAAGACCAAATGTAGTTCACATAATAATCTAAAAATAAAAGTGTTCTACCTATTACCATTAGTCAATCTATATATTACAATCAGTTGTTTTAAAAATAAGCAAATTGAACAAAACGAATAAGCAAGGTCGTTTTCACACGCACCTAATTGTTTTACGATTCTATTAACGAAAGAGATATAATTGATTCAGCGCGTATCATGTTTGGCTCTTTGTTGAGCTGGTGTCACAGGTTCATCATTTGCTAGCAAAATCGCAATATCGCGCTTCTCCTGTGCGATCCACCAAAGAGTGTTCTGAGAATTAATTACTAACGGGTAAACAGATACACGGGATGTTGAAACCAAGCAAGATTTTCTCGGCATCTGGCTTTGTTTACTTTATAGGATAAAAACGAAGGCTTTCATGGAAATTATTTCCATTACCAGGTCAACATTAATCAGATTATACTAAGAGCACAACTTTGCAGCTTTTCTACCTACGAATTCACTGAATAAAGTAAAAAAAATACTTTTTTAGGTAGCAATAGGAATATTCATAATAACATACTTACCATACAAATCAATTTTATGACACTGTGCATAAAAGTACTTACATAAATATCCATAAAAATACCTCACATTTCAAGGCACTGCTTTTTTCGGTTGCAAAAGGAAAACAGATAGTCCAAAAGCATTAAAAACCCTCCTGCGGATTCGGCGAAGAAATATTACTTATTTCTTTTAGTCGACAAGCGGTAATCACATTTGCTTTTGTTCGTTTCGGCCCTTTCATTCGCTTAATCGCGTTATTTTGGGGCTGTTCCGTAACAAAATCTTCGTTGCGTTTAATTTACGGACGCTGAGCGATTGCTATCTGTGCGAAATAAAGGGTCATCTTGCTATCTATGTTGCGTCGATCTAAGTTGATGACATTGCAGTGAAAGCCATAAATAAGAAGGTTGTAACTGCGATTGATTCTATTATTTCGAGTATTTGCCTCTATCGTTCCCTCTGGCCCGGTCCCATAATGATCTGTTGACTGAATAAAACGCTTTTCTTGGCTAACATACTTATGTGTTATTCACCCGATTATAGTTAGGTATATGAGGAGATTCGTTTTGCATAAAGACTGACAAACACCAAATTTTATTCAGAAGCACAGTAATTTTTTATTACAAGCTGTTGGATTGTTTCAAACAAAAGTTTTTACTGAGTGCTCTTCAAACAAATCAATGCGAGGGGAAGTTAAAAAGAGACAAATTTGTTACAAAAGGCACAATTTAAAGAAAAAAAATCTCGTAACTTAAATCAGTACAGTAGTCTCACCGAAGGGCCGAAGAGAGAAACGGCAAGACAGGAAGGAAATGAACGAACGAAGGAAGGCACAGAAAAAATCTGAACGATTCTGTGTTTGTTTATTCGTTGTAATATCCTCCCAAATAATAGTTTTGGCGAGTTGCGTAATTGAACGGAAGGATAGTTATCAAGGCTGTGCACGAGATGAATGATATTTCAATCTTGAGGCCGTATTGTGTCCCTAAGTTTAAGGGATCTTTTACTCATAATGCGCTCTTTATGCTCTGAAAGACTATTGTCACACTGAAAAGATCATCCATGTAAGCGGCAGTAAGATCATATCTAAGAAAACCTAGCTTGAGCCTATTGTGTTCGTTATAGTCTGTATCAAAAGGACTTATTGGAAACTCCTTTGCATAACCCTTATGGGTTAGGTTAGCAAAATAATCTACATTCTGAATCGATATGGTCTGTTTCAACGTGCTTACTAAGCACTGCTTTGCTTTAGTGAAATTTATCCTAAGATCTAAAAGACAGAGAAACTTAGACAACTTATGCTAATGGCGGATAAGCTTTGGTACGAAAAGTTGGTGTTACACTATCCTGCCAGCAGGGTCATGACAACAGTGACCATTCGGCGTTCAATGCTGCTTATCTTGCGGTTCTTGTGAAGACAACCTTTATAACTAGGAATGTATACAAAATTGGGTGTTGGCAGTGTAGGAAATACTCAACTGCTTAGAGCCAGCGTCTTGTAAACCGCTGCAATGCAAATCCGCCTTTAAACTGCTAATTATTTTTAATCGCCTCGGCTTAGCGTATATCTGATGCAGAATGTTTTTGTTTAAAGCTTGAGTTCGCTTTTGTAATAGTTTCGTGTTAGGGTATGAGCAAGCGATTTCTATTTTGAAGTACCTGCCGACAATCAATCTGACTAACCTTTTTTTCTTCATTACTATGTCATAAATATGCTATCTACACTCCTAGGAGGAGTAAATAGAAAGGTCCTTTACCTTGGTATGAGTTATTTGTACTATTTTGTAATATTGTAAATGAGGCATAGCCAAATACTAATGCGCAGATTTCAGTGCCCGTACAATACAATATTTAGATTAACTTCTTTGTAGCTACTCATTTATTTCTAGAACATATAGATTACACAAAATGTCTTTGTCAACCTATTTCAACAATAATGCTACGAATACTCAAAGACAAAATGAATTTATAAGCAAATATTATTGCAAATACCATAGCATAATGTCATCAACGTATACTCATAAAGCGGATATAATTCCTCCACTTAGCAGACCAACGCCCGTCCCAGTTGCAAAAGCTCTACGTCACAATTACAACTTTCCCGGGACACTTGTAAAACTGGAATAAATGTGGTAGAATTCGGGAACAACCCTAAGTGCAGCCCCGGACAAGCAACTGTACCGCCGCTGGAACAAGTTGGGAATTTAAGAGATGTTTTGAGGATTCTACAGCATTTACATTGTAACTGAAGTTATCGTGAATGTACAAATACGGTAGTGAAAAGTTCGGCAAAAGTTTTAATTTTATAGTTTGTCATTATTTCATACCGATCGGAAATCAGAATCAGGACTTCACGCTAGGCCATTCGATCGGAAACTTGTTTGAAATTTGAAGCATAATCTAGTTTTACAACGGACAATGAGTGAATGATTTGACAGTGCATAGAAGATAAAGTCATGCGATCTGAATCTATTGTTTGATATCTGAACTTAAATAAAAGAATCGCACAGAGACTTACCTGTATATTATTATAATGTAAATATCAATAATAAGAGTCTTATTCCTTCTACACCGGCAGCATAAGCCCTTGTGTTATCTGCAAACTGTTCAAACTCCGATTAGCACTCCATAACATGTGGCCTTAACGTGCATTTGAGTATTCTGTGCAAACCCTGCATCGAACAATCATGCCCTAGGAATCTAAACGACAGCCCCAACTAACATCTACCCCTATAGGTACCCACAGTGTTGCCCCAACTAACATCCCGCAGCACCGGCCCCGCCCGAACGCAGTGATATCGCGATTTGCATGAAATGAGTTCCACAACACCACCACCGCCAACGTCCCCGCTTCAAAATATTAAGCAAATAAGAGAATCCACGAGTTTCATTCGCATTTCATTATGAATTGTTTTATTATTCCCGCCGGTCACGGAACTGAATTGGAATTCTTAGACGGGGGCAACGGCTCCTGCGCGAGATTTCGCTTATTAAAAAGGTCGACGAGTTGCTCGTTTATGAAGATTCCATCTCGGCTAAGTCACGAACGCGGCAGCCGCGAGCATTAAACATAGAGATAAATTCATTACAAG
Organism: Keiferia lycopersicella; assembly: GCA_029255805.1. Taxonomy (NCBI): domain Eukaryota; kingdom Metazoa; phylum Arthropoda; class Insecta; order Lepidoptera; family Gelechiidae; genus Keiferia; species Keiferia lycopersicella. The sequence goes on from JARACZ010000003.1 coordinate 19,681,951, forward strand.
CCGAGCCTCCAGTGCAAAGCAAAAATATGCCCGCCGCGGCAGCTGGCCGTTAATCTGAGAATAATGGCTGCCGAGATTTATCGCCGCAACGCTCCGAGGCGCAAAAAGAACCTGAAGCAACGTGATTGACGCGCGAATCGACCGAATGTAGGCTACGAGTAATTAAAACTTGGCTCCGGCGACGCTCCCACCTCCAAATGCATAAACTTATACTAATTAGAGCGGAATTCTTTCGCAGCAACGCCGCCAAGATTTGGAAGTTGTCGGCGCTACCAACTTCGACGGCGGAGTGTCGCAGCTTTAATTGGGAATCTTGGGGAATTCGCTTTGTCGGGAAATTCGTTTCCTCGCTGAACAAACGGTGACTATGTAGACAATTTGAAGTTGTCCCCGGGGGAGTGCGTTTGAGTCGAAGTAACGTTAGTAAACACGCGTGTGCGGAAGCGGGGGCGGGATCCACCCTCACGTGAAAATACTTACAACAGCGAAAGGAAAGCATACAAGGCGAAGTTCCGTCAATGCCGACGAGACCGAAAAGGCGTTTTGCGGTAGGCGCGTTAATTAAGCAAGAATTTACTGTATTCAAGCGGCGCCTCCGCCAAGTTTAAGTCAAAACCCTAAAACTTTGGCTCTAAATTTGTTTTGCGTACTCGACGGATCTTCATTAACTTTACGAGTCCAAACTTATTACGTATGTTTGACTAGGGGCGCATTAGTGTTGCGGTGCCACGACACTGCTAATCCGGCCAGTTCGAATTTCTACTAATTTCGTGGCGCATAAGGCTCCGAATTCGGTCCAATTATAAGCCGGGTCGAGTCGAATTTGGACCAATTAGATGAGCCAACGAACTGTGTCGCACTCGGGAGCAGTTTTGTCGGCAATATAATTTATTAGGGAGGCTCGAAGTTGTCGGCTTTAACCCTTAAAGACTCGAGTGAAATTTGATTACGGACGCTTTAAACGTGTCCCCTCGCCGTACTCAAAGTTTTAAATGGACGAGTCCGTTTCACACTTATGCAGGGGTCTCGAATCCTTGATACAATAATGGACTAAGCGGAACTTTCCTCTGTCGAAATTAGCGTTGTGATTTTCAAAGATCATTTCAGGGTCAATATTCCGACATGAAGTGGGACCAGCATTTGTCGAATTATCAAATCATTTGTCTCAATCCTCGATGCGATAATGGGCACGTCCGTTTCCCAAGCCGGGGCAACCCTCCATTACCATATTATCGATAGGAGTACGTACGTGCTTAGTTGGGACAAACCTGCATAATACTGGAGTCTCTGCGAAGCTGGGTGGATTCCTCCTACTTTCATATTCAAGGTGCGGAGCAACAGATACGACTCAGTTGTCATACGGTTCGGAAAGCTACTTCTTTCGACTTTAATATCTCCACGTATATTTTTCTGAGAATTCCTCTACACTTATCCTGATTATCCGTCAACTTTCGTCGTGTGTCAGGTACATTTGGCATTACCTCAGGGTATTACACTATGAAAATATATTTGATCAAATATCAATGACAAGCACACATTTGGAACGCAAATATGTGGTAAGTATATAAAAATGTCATCAACATAGAAATGGTGAAATATTTGGAGTGGATGGATGGAAGATATTTGGTAGTGCGTTTAATATTACTTGTATAGCTTAGACAGACGGTTTTTCAAACGAAATGTTGGAAGCTGTACTGTCAGTTTAATATGAGGCCCATTTAATTTCATGATTGTCACTGAATATTCACCTATCTGCTAAAGAATGAATCTAGCTTTTAATAAAATCTATTTGTATTAGAGTCTACTTTGTGATGCTACTGATGAAACTGCAAAGGTGCTGCTGTAGGTAGGTACGTAAACTTGTTATAGATATTTTCGGAGAACGGCGTGATTACAAGATAAAGAAAACAACCTACCTACTTAAAGGTAGGTAATATCTATCTAAAGATAGCTAGGTAGGGACAATAAAAAGCCCAAGTTAGCGATTTTCCTCAAAGGGGACATTTCATGGAATCAATTAGCTTTTTTGTCGTACTTCTTCTTTATTATTTTCTAAAACGTTTCGTTAAACGTTAAGGGTCTACTCTGAGCTTACATGTTAAAGCAACAATAACGACGAGATAGAACGATAGAAACTAAAATGTTTTAAAAATACCAGAAATTGTGTGCTTCATAATATAGCAAATACGAGAAATTAACAAAGAGTCGTAAATCCTTGACTGTTTTATGAAAGTAATAATAGGAAAATAAACACATATTGAATTATGTTGATAGGTACTGCAAATCATATTGGGCTACAAAAATATGCTCTATTTTTCTCCAAGAACCCTTAAATACCATTTCCAATAAAAAAAAGAAACAACAAATCAGGAGAGATCCCCTTAACTGCGAAGGATGGACATCAAAAAGCCTGTGACTGAACTGAATCGCCTTACGAAGGACCAATTTCAGTTGGAATTCCCCTACCACGCTTGTTGACACTTCTTCATACATTGCTGGTCATTTCGTGGGTGGCATTAGATATAAAAAGGATTGAGGTTTGGAATTAGATTATCCGGTATATGCTTGGTCTCTTGGTTATTGATACAGTACAGTCTAACGAGACGCCAACTGCTGAGCCTGTCCAGCAGTCGATGTAGCCGAAATCGACCCGGACACATTATTAGTCCAGGTAAGAGCATCCGCCAAAGTAACAGATATAGTCTGAAGTGTGGCAAAAAGAAGTAGTAGTAGGGTAGTCACATCTGTCGTAAATGGGATGTACGGTACATTATACAGGTTTTAGAGTAAAGTTCATTCCTCGAACGCGAAGCATAGTGTTGGCCGCTCTACGACCAGTTACATAGACCGATGACACCTTTAATAGAATAAAGCATGCCCGTATTTTTCATTGGGTTAGGAACTTGATTCGGGTACGTAATGTTTGAGATCTGGTGGGAAATTATTTCCCTATGTCTTATTCAGGGTAAAAAGCTGCTGGATAGCGAAAACGGCAGATCGTGCCTATGGCGTACCCTGGAAGAGACCTACATCCAAAAATGCACTATTATAGGCTGATGAATGCAAAGTGAGTCAGCAATGTATGCCGATTGCGGCTCTGTTTACAAGGTAGTGTAATACCAGCCTTACGGACGAGGAGCAATTAAAGGTTTTGCCATCGACTCGTCGTCGTCGTCGTCGTCGTCGTCGTCGTCGTCGTCGTCGTCGTCGTCTCAGCCGATAGACGTCCACTGCAGGACATAGGCCTCCCCCAAGGATCTCCACGATGATCGGTCCAGCGCCACCCGCATCCAGCGGCTTCCCGCGACCTTCACCAGATCGTCGGTCCACCTTGTGGGAGGCCTACCTACGCTGCGTCTACCGGTCCGTGGCCGCCACTCGAGAACTTTCCGGCCCCAGCGGCCATCGGTCCTACGAGCAATATGCCCCGCCCACTGCCACTTGAGTTGCGCAATCCTTCGAGCTATGTCGGTGGCTTTGGTTCTTCTCCGGATTTCCTCATTTCTGATTCGATCGCGGAGAGAAACTCCGAGCATAGCCCTTTCCATTGCCCTTTGAGTGACCTTGAGCCTTCTTATGAGGCCCATTGTTAGCGGCCACGTCTCAACTCCGTAAGTCATCACTGGCAACACGCACTGATCCCAGACTTTTGTCTTGAGGCACTGCGGTAGTTGTTGAGAAGAGAAGATGTTACGTAGCTTCCCGAACGCTGCCCAGCCGAGTTGGATTCGACGATTGACCTCTTTCTGAAAGTTGGACCTACCCAGCTGGACTATTTGTCCCAGGTAGACATACTCGTCGACAACTTCCAGAGTAGAGCCCCCAACTGTCAGAGTAATGGGTGCAACAAGAGAGTTTGACATAACCTTGGTCTTGTCCATGTTCATTTTTAGACCCACTTGTTGGGAGGCTCTATTGAGGTCATCGAGCATTGTACCGAGGTTCTCCAGGGTTTCCGCCATGACCACGATATCGTCGGCAAAACGAAGGTGAGTCAGATACTCGCCGTTGATGTTGATGCCAAGTCCTCTCCAGTCCAAAAGCTTGAAGACGTCTTCCAGTGCTGCTGTGAACAGTTTCGGTGATATTACATCTCCCTGTCTCACTCCTCGCTGCAACTGGATAGGTTTCGAGTCCTGGTCCTGAAGTCGAACTGACATGGTGGCGCTTTCGTACAAGGACTTGCCATCGACTCGTCGGATCCCAATTCGGTATTTCGTATCCCGCCTTTGTAATCGATGTTATTGACATAAGACGATCGCCGTTTGATGTCGGCTTCCGAGTTTGGCAAAAGATTTGTTTCTGTAAGGTCGATTGATATTGTGTTTAATGGGAACATCAAAGGTAACAGGAAATTTGGCCTGATTTAGAAGGTTTTCGAAGAATTTTTATCACACGACTGCCCAACCAAAGCAAGGAGTGTAATGTTTTTATAGTTCATGTACCTACCTATGTATATTTGTATGTGTGTATTTATGTGCGATTCTTTAAAGCACTGTAACTCGTAAATGACTAAACAGATTCCAATTATTTAATTTATTTTTGGTATTGAAATATATAAAAACCAAAACTGCTTCTCATAATGCAGCAGCACAAAATACGAGTAGAGATGTCTATGTCAGAAATCGTCAGCTTGCACCAACATTATCAGCAAGATTGATAAGGCTAGTATGTATGTGCAGTTGTTCAGCTGAATAAACTTGGAATTTTCTAGGATTTTTGCGTCGAAATAATAATGTCTGTAAGGATTCTATTTTTTATCTCAAAGTCTGCTTTATCTGTTTCGTAATAAAATCTTTGCTATTTCTACTAAGTAAAATGCTAATTACACCCTTATCTTGTCATCCCGGGACGGGAATCTCTCGGAAAATTCAAAGGGTGGGGATCTGTATTTATATCGACGCTGGAGAGCAAAAAGTACCGAAGCGACATTAAGGCTACTTTGCTAGAATCGCTTGATTTTTCTGCGTCTTTTGACTTAGATGTGTCTAATGTATTTTTGAGTATGTGAATTTTTACTTATAAAGTTCAGTCTGGACCGTCACAATTATTGAACTATTCATAATTTGTCCGTGTGATGTCGGCTTAGAATAGCATCACCTTATTTTCTACCCGTAGGTGTCGTAAGAGGCGACTGAGGGACTTGAGGGATAATTTGACAAATTATCTCAAACGTCCCTCTATATTTGTCAAATGTGGCGATAGAGATCGTATTTTTACGGTCGCTAACGCTCTGCCTACCCCGTAAGGGATAAAGGCGTGATTTATGTATGTATTAATTTAAGTAGCTTGATCATACCTTACTGAATCAGAGCTTCTTGGCTTGACATTCATTTAGTAAGCGACGTTGTTAAAATTAAGCATTTTTTTATAGTAAAGTTCAAAAGATCAAGATTGTAGGATGATTATGGTTTCTATGATAGTAGGATGAATACAGAAAAAACGCGTTCAACGCAACTTTTTGTAGACTACTTTTCTATAAAAGTTACTCCAATTTCGCTTTGCCATTTGTCCTCCCTAGCGTCTATTTATAATTTACTTCTCTCGGCAAAATATCTTGTCGTCAATTTGGAATGATTTATTAAACTCCTTGCATCCCTCAGTTTGAAGAGTCACTTGCACCCTTTACTCTTAATTAATACGTTTAAGAAATTTTGTACAGTTCACGCCAACTTCGACAAACACCATTGAATAAATAAACGACTTAGATAGGTGTTGGCTTAATAAAATCAAGCCCCCTTTAGCCTACTTTCCCTGAAGGCAACTTTTTATAACAGAAATCGTAAATTATTTGTAATTACTGAGGTTCACTTTAAAGTTCATTGTTTAAAGATTTAACTGTGACTGAAAAATATACACACAAATCACGTCTTTATCCCTAGCGGGGAAGGCAGAGCGTAAACAACCCTAAAACTACGGTCGTTATCGCCACGTCTGCCAAGTATTGAGGGCGTTTTCTGAAAAATATTTTAATAAAAAAAATGGCTTGAAGTCATCAAACTTAGTCAAATACTACAACAAAATAAAATAAAACTAAAAATTCCTTGGATAAAAAAGTTAGTTTCCAAATTTTTGACACCAAATTACGAGTACCTATGACAATCAGACTTCAACATTCAACATCTCGTAAACTCACAATCAATAGCAAAAGCTATTCTCAAACTATTCACCCAGTTGTACAAGAGCCATAAATCATTAAAATAACTTGCAAACGAACCCTGATCAGCCAATTAATCACTTCAGCCGTGTATTCTTAGTGATAGGCTCTAGAACCGCCTTTGATTTATGTGAAAATAATATTCTAAGGGGGAGAGTTCCAGCTGCAAACTTCAGTTCTTCGTCCTTATTGTTGTTACTTGGGATTGGACTTACATTTAGACCTCAACAGTCCACTGCTGGACATGGGCTTCCTCCTATTTGGGGGGTATTGCCCCTACTCACTACCCTTTCAATGGGGCAAATGTAGTGAAGACGTTTCCTGGATAAATATCCCTTAGTTGCTTTTTACGACACCCACGGGTGGGGTGATGCTATTCTAAACCGGCATCACACACATTTAGCCCATGAAAGTAATATTTTTAGTCGTCTTCTTCTTTTCGTGTGGGGCACCGAGTTGTCCAACGACCTAATGAACCCCAGTGTCAGAATTCCGCAACCGCCTTCAGCATGTAGAAGGCTTTTGACATGGATGTGTAACATTCTTTCTCTAGGACCAGTTGAAGAAATTCTATCACTTGAATGCCTTTACTGTAGGAAGCTTTTTCCATGTTCCTTTTTCATATTCAGTTTGAAGGTCTAAATGATTCCTACCAGTATTCGGAGGGCCTGTCCCTTATACCTTATATCTCTTTTCTTATTTTCTGTAGCTAAGTATCGTAAACCCGTTCTTAAACAGCCACTGAGCGTTTGTATTTCCACTAATCTTAGATTAACCAAGTCTCACCCTCGGATATTGATCCCCTAGCTCAGCTTCGGAACTTCAACATTTTGCAGCTATCTTAGAGATACCTGGCTTAGTACTTGAACCTAGGACCAGTTGAAGCGAGGTCTTTAAATGAATGGTTTTAGATTTAAACGGGGGTTTAAATGGCGAATTGCTTGAGGGATTCGTGGATAGTTTTTCGAGTTTCTTGCCTGCAACGAGTTACCTACCGCTACAGCCAGCCAAGTCCAGTTATGTACATAGACCTCAAATTGAGGGCGTAATGCCATAACAGGCGGATTGTCGAGCGCAGTGCAAGATATTATTATTCTAGATATTTAACAGATTTATCGCAAAGTCGGGTTTTCCGACGGTTAGGAAGTAAATATTATGTACTTATACCTACTAATATCTCATACAAGTAGGATAAGTCGAGTTACCAATAATGTGACTTATAATATATAAGCTAATATCTCAAATAATATGTGCGTTATTCGATTTCCTGACCACCAACAAAAGTAAAATTACTGACAAACAAGAAATCTCACAAACTCAAAACAAATCCAAACATCCGACGTTCAATACTCATAAAATCATAAAACTGGCAAAATATGATGTCAAAAGGGAGTATCTGCACAATGTGGGGTTTCCGTAATTGACTCGCCCCCCAAATCTGAGTCGATAGCAAACTATTCGCACAAATCAAGATAATTGGAGTTACACCATCAACTCTTTTCTATAGGCCTGTGTTGCCAACTGTGGAACAGGTTTCAGTTTTTTTCTTACTTAAATAACATTAATTTTCTTGGAGATATCCAAAGAATCAAGCTCGTGAATATAGCCCTGTGGCTACTGGATTTCAAAATTACGTCATTTGTTTCATTTGACACGAAACAAATGAATAGTTCAAAAGACATTTTATACTGTGTAAAACTTTTCACATCAATCGCAGCAAGTTTTATATTGTTTTCTACCGAACCAAAAAAAGAGTCTTACATATGTTTTTTTTTTTTAACAAAAGCACTAATAATATTTAATACACACCCAAATTACAAAAAAAAAACCTGATTGGAGTGTAACTGGCAACACTGATATAATGCTCTATAAAGCTATGGTAGAGAATGACCAGTAAATCAACAACTTTTCGAGTTATCTGCACTCTACATCAGGGATATCCTGCCGCCGGGATACGACCCAAAACCGCGGGATAGGGTTGCCATTAACAAAAATTAGGTCAATGAACATTTTCAGATAACATGAGTAATGTGACCAATAGTTTGTGTAAACTTTATATAATTAATTGTTAAATTATAAAAACAGTGGAATTAGTGATTTATTTGATAGTTAGGCAGATTGTCTTCGTAAACGTAAAAACATTTTTCTTCCTTATGTAAGCACGATAGGTAATAATTTTCTTTCCTATGTAAGTTACTACAATAATAACTTTGTCCGGTCTATGCATCGTGACAGTTTTAAAGTCTCATCCCATATACTGTCCAAACCAACCACTTTTTACTACCGTAACCCCTGAATGTCCAGTTTTGTATTTCCTTTTTTCTAATGGCAACCCTCGAGACCTTTTTGCCCTTGTTGGTCCCGTGTTGTTTAACATTCATAATTTACCGAGAAACTGCCTATTACGTCCGGCGAATAAGGATCCCGCAAGCTTGAGCGGCGACTTGCGAAAAATATGGACTATTAACCTATTTTTGACCCGCACTGTAGCTGTCAGCCTTCGAATTTAGGATATGCGTCAATGTTGCTATATTATTAAAACAAACGTAATTAGAAAGACGAGTAAATTTTTCAAAAGGCACCTACGTGATAATTATTTTGTTTCGGATGAATATGACACATATAATTTTCTGCGTTAAACCATGAATTATTTGACTAACTATTACTTAATTAGTTCAACAACGCTATGACAAATGCGCTTGTATCCGTATGCTAAACAAATGCTTTTTAATTAAGCCAGCAGTATGTTTAATTTTTACTAGAATTTTTTTTTTAAAGTTCTGCTGAAAAATAGCAAACTTACTAGAAATGTATTTAAACGCCACTTGAACCATAAAGAACCTTCCCGAAGCAGCATATACACGTAAATTGGGTATTTTAACTAGGTCGCTTAAACCGAATTTCCGGTACGTCAAGCAAGTTAAATTGTTAATCAAAATTGAGTTGCCATCTTTCATTTTCCGTGATGCGGAAAAATTGAGATTAGAACTTTGAAACACGGGGCTTATGGCGCATTCACGTTAAGAGCCGTTTATGAAAAGATTTATGTATAATGATCAAATATAAAATTTTCGGGTACAGTATTAATTTCTTGGCTTTTTAAAGAGGTCTTTTCCCCAAAAATTAGGTTAATACGAATGTGGGTTTCTTTTGTCCAATATTAAGTTAGAAATTTGATAAACCATTTCAATAATCATTGAATATTTTAAGGTGTGTGGAGACAATCTTATACAGCCTACAGCTGATACTTGCTCAAAAGCTTTTAGAAGCCGTCATATCTATCATAATACATGTTATATTTTATATGGATTATGTTACATACACTTAATTCGCAATGTTAACTTCCTTTTCCAAATCAGTACAAAAACATGAAGACAATTCGTAAATGGTTAGCCTGAAGAGTAGGGTGGTCCAAAAACAACTTTTTAGATTTTGCTGCTTTTCTTGTTCGAAACCTTTCTGCTAATTTTAAACACGATATCTCTCAATATTTAGGGGTCGCTATGATTTGTTATTTTAGGATTTGGAAGAAAAATACATTTGTTTTCTAGGCAGTTTCAATAAAATATAGAAAGTAATATTAAGATTAAATAGTATTAATGCATAGCATTTCATCATCATCATCATTTTGAGCCCACTGGAATGTAGAGGAGTGCCGTCATTATCGAAAATGACCACCCAGAAGACTGTAGCCATAATATTTTATGTTTATTTTTATTTTGCACATCTTTACCCGTTATTGCGATTGTATTTTATCAGATAGTGCCGAATGGGTATGTTTGTTGCCAAACCTTTTTCCTTATTGTGTTTGTGTATCGCGTAAATAACTTAATACAATTGCTTCGTTTGACGTCACACCTCAGATAAGAAAACTGTTTCCGAAAACTGTTTCCGCTTTTTGGGAGACAAATATTTTCGTATGGATCATGATTGTGTAGGTGTTTTTTTTTAAGTTAAATAGACTAATACTTATAAACGCATCATAATATGCCGTGTGATGCCGACGTAGAATAGCTTCAAGTGTTGTAAGAGGCAACTAAGGCTCAAGGGTTTCATGTGTGTTACCACGTATTTCAACTTTAGGCGACAGGCTGACAACCTGTCACTACAGTGATACACGAATCAGCTGAAGGGGCCCTCAATATTTGTCAGACGTAGCGATTACGACCGTAATTTTATGATCGTTATCGCTCTGCCTACCCGCAAGGGATAAACGCGTGATTTGTGTGTGTGTGCATCATAATAGAAATTGTAATTAAATGGCCATGAAATTTCCTTTTCAATAAGAGTCAAGACACCCTCGTAGTGAAAAGAACTTATCTCTAAAAGTGTTTAAATTTTTATCGAATTATTTCCCCTTAAAATTGTTTCTCGGTGGCTGTTTGCCGCGTCAAATCAAATTTATTTATGACGGATTTGCAGTCCCCGTAACACCTGCGTATAGGGTGGCCATGCTTAATCCCTTCAGCGGGATAATTCCCTTTATAAATACTATTCCGCTGCCGTGATATAATCCCCGTAATTTAACACCGAGGAAATTCCGCAAATGTTTAAATAGATCTTTCGCTGGTATTTGTGTCGTCCTATTCATTTATTATAATAAGGTAGCTCATGAAATGATTATTATCATTTTTTGCTAATTGTTGCTTTTTTGTTTCAGGTAAGTCTTCTTATTACAACTGCACCGATCGGAATTATTTGGTATATTGCAGTAACGAAGAATGACAACGAGCTACTAGCCAATTAAAACTTGAAATACAGACGAAAATTTTCACGAATAATTTTTGGACAAAACGCGGACAGCACCTACAACTTTATGTCGCGGCGAAATTGCGGGCGTCATTTAAAATTCCATATCGGCACTAAACACTCGCACTTTATTGTCACCCCTACCCTTGTTTCTGCAGACAACCACAGTAATCCGCTTAGAACCGCTTCGAACCGCCTCGGTCAAAGGCATAAAACGATAATTATTATAGTTAGCCTGCAATTACGCGCTGACCCTTTTTATGAGTTTATGAGTTATTACGTTTTTGCGGCCGGCCCATACTTGTGGTTTTGATGTATTGGGGTAAGTTTGTTTTATTGTTGGCAATATTTTCCCGCGGGTGTGGCTAACGGGAAAATGTTAATGAGAACCGAGCAGCTGTGGAACAAAACATTAACCAGAAGCATAAACACGTTACCTAGAAAGAAACCTGCTTACTATGTTATTTCTTCCTCCTGTAATACAGGATGTAAATGATACGAATATACGTTTTAGACCTCCCAGACAAAATGACTAACTGACCAAGTCAATTTGTATGGGAGGTCCAAAAAAATCTCTTATTTCGACCTATGTTTCTTAGAGAAAGTGGTTATCCTATGTACTTATTGATTTATCCATACCTTTGCTTGTAAATATAGAGAAATCATATTTGGCTTATCTGGAAAATTGATTGCACCGTGAGTAATGCAATATTTTCCCCTCAGCAAGGTGTTTCTGTGTAATCACGTGTCAAATCCTATTACAGAATACTAATAGGGGAAGCGAAGGGAGAAATATCTCAATACCTAAAACACAAATTTGAAAAAATAACCACTCTGCACAGCTCTTTCAGCACCCTCGGATTTCTCAAAGGTTGACTGGTTGAGATCCCTTGAGAGGATAAGTGCGCCCTTGTACCTTGGCTTGTTTTGTGACTAACTTTTATTAAGTACAATAAAGTAATTATACATTCTTACCGAAGAATAAGCAGTAGGGACCGATTCATACCTTAATAGCGGCACGCCCTGCGGTTTCATTCGGTGAAACTAATTTTCCCGTGGGAATACTCTATTTCCCGGCAGATATTGTACAAACACACCTTTTTTAATCACTCTATGAAGAAAAAACTACATCAAAATCAGTTGTGCAATTTTAAAGTTTCATGTAGAGTAAACATAAGGACAGACGCGGAAAACAACTTTGCTTTATACTTATAACTCAAACTTCTACCGAAAGAATACAAAAAAAAATCACACAGTAAATACTACCAGCAGCTCATTAAATAACTTTTAAGGGCTCAACATTTACTGGATTTCCATGCAGTTACTAAGAGTGACAACTATAAGTTGATCCCTCGAAATAAACTCTAGGTGCTGCAGTACAAACACAAACAAAAGAGTCCAATCTATTTGTATCTGTTTGGTCGGGGCTCCTAGATAAACACTTTAGTTTCATTATGAAAACTTATCCAATTGAAATTCAGAAGAGCAACATTAAGAAACTAAGTGATCAGTTTTATAATTGAATTCCAATGTTTGACTACGAGATTGGTTCCGAACATTCCAATTAGGCTCTAAGCAAACGGACTACTTTTTTAATTGGACTGCGAAGAATTCTAAATTTGCAATTTTTTTAAACGCTGTAGTAGAGAAATAAATAGCCATAATTGAAGATAATAAAGAAATAAAAAATAAAAAAAGCGTACGGTGCTCGACACCACAACCTTTAGCGTAAAGTGCTAAAGCTGTAACTACTCCTCTATTAGCGTTCTTTCATTCCATTGATGAAATTAACTAGTTATTGTTATTATTGATTTAAATGTGTAACGTCAGCGCCATCTGCAAAAAAACATATTGGTATTTAGGGTACCAAGTTCATAGGATAGCATAGGTATGCACTAGTTTTTGTAAATTGGTAATAAAATAACTGAAACTAGTTTGGTACTTATTCAGTCGATATAAAATTAGATGTATTTATTTACACATTCCATCCTTCTTGATTTGGAATCATTTTCTCCTGCTTTGTGACATAAGGTCGATGAATCCTAGTAGCCTAGTGAGTTAACTACCTACTGAGTAGACCTCTGACATGGTTGCCAAAGTCTTCCGTCCATGTCATCATACAGCCACCGCGGCCAACAGCAACATTTTGCGGGATTTAGCAGGACGTACAAACGCAGTCCGTGTGAAAAGAACCTTATTTATTATGACGAAATAGGCTATGGCATTAATACCTATGATCGATTCCAGACTCGAGTTTCGACAATAAGGAGATGAATCGAATAGGTTCTGAGTCCAATCAGGATTTGGACAGAGTTTTGATGCTAACGTATCTTGATTGTCTTACTTGTTTTGGTTTGTAGCTGTGATAGATTAAATTCGTTTTTTGAATACGTGTAGTACCAGCATTTGTAGTTGTCTGTTTAAGAGGGCAACATAGAATGGTTTTTGAGACAGTTGCTAAGATTAACCAGTATAGATTGAATTCTTAAGTTGAGGTGCTTTTGAACGTCTCTTATTGATAAGAGTACCTACGCTATTACGTGTGCACATACGTAAGGTTTTTATTCCATGTGGCGTAGGTAGATCGCCAACGGTAAACTTAGTTCCCAATTTTTTAGGAAGCTAATAATCGTAGGTAGTTTAGTAGCTAAAATTATGAATGTGAAATGTGCTGAACAGGCGTCTTTCAAGTCTTAAATTACAATTTCCATATTTAAAAGAAATGGGATTTCCGTAGGAGCTCCGACAAAAGAGGAACTTAATAATAAACATATTGTGCTCCATACTGCTCAAGAAATTCAAAAGCTCTTCATATTACTAAAGCAAAAGAGCAATATCTTGCCAAATTTAAAAACGCTGACGGAATTGTTTCATATAACTCTCGCTCAGGTATTCGTCCAATTTCGCGTCTCTGACACGAGAATTGCATCTGTTGGAGTTTTATTTAAAAACACGGAAACTGTGAGCGCAAATAAAAGTTTTGAAGGTTCCGAACTAGCGGGGTTCCAAGCCAGGTATACCATTCCGAAAGATATCCGTAGCGTCAAGCTTCGCATGCTAAACGAAATTGAATCGAAGTTGTGATTTGTGAACTGTAAAACAACCAAGCTTTATTATTAGTATAAAAAAACGATTTAAAGGGCTACAACGAATAAGCCCATGAAACTGAACGTCTTCCCCAAGAACGGAAGATTTTTTTATAACTTGGAGATTAAGAGAATGAAGAGAGTATGAAAAAGAATTCATAATTTATTGTAAGCTAAGTACACAAGTAAAATAGTAGAATGCTGGCCACTTTTAAAACTGTTTTCTGAGCGCTCGTTTTGCATGCTAAATAAAAAGAAAACAAGAAGTATTCGAAACAATGGCAGAACGGTTTAAACTTGGAATTCGATATCTGAACTGTACATCGACTTTTGTTTACTTTTCGTTTCGAGACAACGCATTTTCATTTCTGCCAGTGTCAAAAGAACCGCGTATGTCAAACTTCATTTTGTACAGTCAACGACACATTATCTTTTTTTACCACGACGTAAATCTCATGTGTCGTATCGTATTTTGTCGTCTGATTCCCAGGAGCCGTGTGAGGAATCCGTAAAGAATGCAATAGACAAAAAACGTGCGACAATCGGGACACATCGACGAAAGTTACAGAGGGGAGAATGTTATTTGATATTATGTCAGCGTTTTGGGGATAGGTATGGTGTTTTATTGACATTCCATATACTACTAAAGAATGGCATGTTATGTTATGTATGATAATATGCCTTTAAACAAAGGAAACGGCGCGGCGGTCTTTGAGATTTATCTGCTACTTAGCTAGTAAAATTTTACTGAAATAAATGAATTAAATTTTCGCGAAGTCCATCATTGGCTGCTCAGCACGGCATGGATCTGTAATATGAATTGACAGGTGTCTGTCTGGTGGTCCGTCGGCCGGCGGTCGAACGGAACTGTCATTCGCAGAAACTTCATAGTTCTGGGGGCAGCCATATTTGACTAACCCCCTTCCCTTAAACGTATCTACGTCGAATATTTTGCTCGTTTTGCCTATGTCTCAATCAATTTAAGGGGAAAATTATACTTTTAAAAAGCAATTGCAGATTCTCAAAGTAAGTAAGTAAGTAGTTAAAGTGCCTACATTAAAAAAAAGTAATGCAAAAGTAAATGGCAAAATATACTTCCCAGAACACTGGCTATCTTTAGAATACGTACCAATTCAGTCAGCCATTTATTAAGACTTAGATGTTTTAATCTCTTCATCACTTCCTTTGAAAATACAACTGGCACAAAGACACGTTCATTGTACGAGTAAAAGTCGCGTTCTGTTTTTGAATAATGCGCGGGAAATAGAGCGAGCTAATCCGACCTCATAAAATTTAAGGTTCGTAGTGTTCCAGTGGCACAAGTTTGTTGGCACGGTACGTACCCGTGGTGACTTGCGACGTTGTAGGCACGAATTCGAAAAAAGAACTATCCATGATAGCTGCCGTGTGATGCCAGCGTAGAATAGCATCACTCCAATTCCCGCGGGTGACGTAAGAAGCGAGCAAGGGACTCGAGGGTTTCATGTGTATTAAAACTCTAACCTGTCACTACAGTGATACAGGAATCGTCTAGAAGGGCCCTTAATATAATATTTTATTTGTCAGACGTGGCGATAGCTACCGTATTTTTACGACCGTTTACAGTCGGCCTACCCCGGTAGGAATAGATTTGTGATAAGTATATGAAAGCATAAAAAAGGATTTTGTTTAGAACTACATAATTTCGACCTTTTTATTAAAAGGAAAAAATATTTTAGCCAGAACGTCCTGAGTTAGTATCGGCTATTGCTGTTAAATTCAAGCTTGTGTTTCTGTGGCATTTAATCTTAGTACTTTTATTGTTATGCTATGTTTATTTTATTTATTGCAAGCAATTTTATATGCGTGGACTGTATCTTTCTTTATTAGCAAGATGTTTCAATTTTCAAAGTAATTTTACTTCCTAAATACTTAGTACCTAAAATGTTTAGTTCAATATGTTCAATTTACTTAAACATGTATTATTAATTCTTTAACGTAAAATATATATTTTTATTTAAAAGTTAGGTGGTTAGCTAATTTTGAAATTTTGTATCAAAAAGACCAACTTACCGCAACATTGCTTAACTGGAATAACAAATAATAAAGTCTGATTAATTTTTTTATAAAATATCTTTAAAATAAGTTCGATTTTAACCAATAAGCCTCTTTAGCTTTCTAAGCCATTAATCTCAACGCCGATAGAAAACTTAAAAGAGCTCTATTCATCTTTAATAAAAGGCCCAATCTTCTATTGTCATAAATCTTTGGTAAATTGCCTGTAAGAATATTGTTCGACAAAATATTGTCACCTTTTGACACAGTTTATTATAAGTATAGGCATAGCTTGTAGAGATTAATAAGAAGGGCGATTAGTTTTATTAAAATGTCTCTGACGCTAATGTTTATGCCGTGTGCTTAGAATAGCATGACCCCAATTTGCTAGATGACTGGGCCAATAATAAAATTTAAACTTGTACGCTTCATATTATTGTCCAAAAATGCTACATACTCCATATATAGTTTTTCGAATTATTCAAAGTTTGAATTTATTAACAGAAAAATTATATAAAAGTAAAAAAAAAACAGTTAAAACATAAATTTTTGTAACTTTAGTTAACTCTTTGTTATTCTGCACAAATATTTACAAATTTGTTTATTCTTTATTAACTATAAACATTATAAGTCATAACCGTTTGCAATAATCAATATTGTTATATTCTTTTATGGACCTCCAGGTCTATTATCAAAATATGTTTGTATTTTCTTTTGCATGCATGACTGTATGTGTCCTAAATAATAAATAAATAAATAAAAGTAATTGTTATGACGCCATCTATTCGTATTTTGTACAAAATATCGTTTTAAAAATTGGCTCACTTGATCTGCCAGTCACCATGCCTATTCTACACATGGGCATCTTAAAAAGCGACTAAGGGACAATCTTCAAGGGAATGGGCAGTAATGTTCCCTGTGAACGTAACATCTTGCACTAAACTCACCAATCCGCTTGTCGAGCATGGTGAGTATCACAATATCTCCCAATTGATAGACGCCTATGTCCAGCAGTGGATTCTTGTGGCTGTAGTAGTTGCTTAGATGCTGGGTCCTCCCCAGCGATCTTACACTTCTATCGATTTTAAAAAGATTCAAGCACACGTTCGGAATTTCAATCACTTGTATCAGAGACTGACTCATTTCTACTGATTCAAAAATACGCTTCTTTGACAGACGACAAAACGGGTTTCGCTCAAAAACTATTAATTAAAATGTTTGACACTCTGAGAGGCGAGATTCCATGTGATAAAACTAGTTTTTTTATGAACTGTCTTTCTTTGCTCATGAATGGTGTTTAATTTATTCACTAACTTGAAAAAGTAAAAAAAAAAACTTGTCAGCTAGTCATGAAAAGTTGAATTTCGAAAATACGGGTTCTGCACACAATATTTTTTTAACAAGAAAAGAGGAATTCCTAGGAATTCGGCTAAATTACCTATTTGGTCATGTTACTGCAACACACCTACACTCATTGTTGTCATCTCTCGTGGCCTAAGGCGAATCCCACATTCGACGTCCGTTGGTGCTAAAGAGATAGCAATGTTGTATTTACCATAATATGTAATTGTTACATACAGTGACAATGTTGTTCCTGCGTCAACATCAGTTTTGTTACGGAGAATAGAAAATTTTCTAGCAAATTTCCAAAACTGAAAAAAATAATTTCCAAGGAAATGGATTTTGTCTAGCAGAGTATCAATATTACTCAAATGTCAAAATTTAACCTAACGCAAAGCTATCTTGTATGACATCATAAACTAGCTCAAGATCTGTCAAGATACAGATAGAAAAGTCCCCATTCGATGTTTCCTTGCATCTAACAGACGCATGCGTTACGGATGCGTCTGATAGCAACGGACGGCAAGTGGGATAACCCCCTAAAGTGCAACTGACAGGCAGATAGCATTAGGACATGTGCAATTACTGAAGCATATCCCGTCTGCAAATAGACCTAGGTTCGGTCTAGATTTCATTTCGAACAAACAATGGGATTGAGATTCAACAGTCAGTCTGGGGTTGAGGCGCGGGACGAATTGTGATGTATACGTATGTTAGATCTACCTACATATATATATATAAATCACGCCTCTTTCCCGTTGGGGTAGGCAGAGACATTTTCCTTCAATTTGCTACGACCCTGGCATATTTCGCTTCTTATTCTATTTCAAGTCTTTTCATGCACGCTCGTCGGTTTAAGGTACTTCGTCGGTTTAGATCTACTTGTTTGATAATATTGAGTGGTGCCGGTTTAGAATAACACCTTACATCACCCCATTCGTACATGTAGATGTCGTTAAAAGCGAATACGTACAGATTCTTTATTATCAGAAAATAGGCAGAAACGTTTTACTGTGCAAAACCGTACGAAAGTTACTAGTCTAGCTTCTAAATACGCCTTCCATGATTCGCATAGATATCTTGGTATGTATAACGAAATCTTCAATACTGGTAGAATAGAGGATTTTTGTAACTTATAATAGATAGGTAAAAAAACGATCTTACATCTTCAAACTATGGCACCTAGTGGTGCCTTTGTTACAATAAAGTGGAAGGTAGGAGTAGGTACAAAATAAAGAAGAACACATAAAAACGTAATCAAGACGGACTCTTTACACTTCAATTCAAGTCAAGCAATAAAAAGCACGTATATTTTACTACGATTCACATAAGTACAACTCAGATGCACCCAGACCGGATTAACCGGTCCATTGCCGCTCAAGCGACGAGCTTAGCGCGGGATTATGCTAAAAAGTTCACTTAATAGACCCAGTAGGCCTTTATCGTCTTCATCATCAGCCCACATCCACCTTAAGCATCACAAAATGATTTGACCGAGCTACAAAAAACTGTGTCTAAGCGTTTAACGCCATCTAACTTTTTGTGGTAAAGCCCAATAGGTCTAAAACGTTTACTTTTTTACGGTAAACTACTTACTTACTTAGTTGACTAACTGAGCTTGTACAGCGGTATCCTAGCAAGACAGGGGTAAGCGGTATTCTGATTGATACAAATTGATAAGCGGTACTTAGCGGTGCACAGGTACCATATATTCGCAATTTGAAGAGACTCTTAGAGCCAATGACAGAGTCAGGTATATCAGGTACAAAAATCAGTCGGCATCTCAAAGGATCAAAACAAAATTAAGCTCGTGATGTTGAAGAATTACTACCACTACTACTACAACCATGACAGTCCACTGCTGGCCTTAACGATACCTACGGAGGAAATGGGATGCTATTCTAAACCAACACCATCAGTCTGTCATTTCGTTATTGACAGATTTTGTTGATTAGGCCTACTGGAACTAATAGGCAGTGGGTCTAAGTGAACGACTCATGCAAAGGAGGCAATGTAAAGCATCTTAATTACTAATTGGGATAATGGTTTTAATTAGGTATCTAGTGGTCTCATTTGCATGAGTCTTTCACTAATGAAAATGTTAACACATTGAAGTTCTTTTTTTGAAGGTTATTAATCGATTGATTCGATTTGAATAAATTAGTTTGAGTGGTTATTCCGGCATTGGAAAATTAATTTCGATGCGAAAAGAGTGCTATCTTTCTATCACAATTTGATTACGAATAGAAATGGCTTCTAATTTAAATAATACTTCGGCACTTTATCAAAATAAAGATAGGTGAACGTGTTTTAAAATATATTATCCCGGAAGGTATCATGGCGTGATATGTTATGTATATTACGTAGTAGAAATAAGGTGATTTTATTTGACAGTATAACTTAGACCATACACCAAAGGGAACATGTCGCCGACTCAAAAAAAAGCATACAAGATAAAAAGCCAGCAGTGATTTGTAGATTCAGCACTCTATGGCGCATGTAAATATTAACGATGCCGCTTCTATCTTATCTTTGTCTGTGGGAACATCTGTTTTTATACGAACTTGAGATGGGTGTAGTGTAACAGACGGTTTACCGAAATCTTAGCAGACATGATCAGCCCAAGCAACTGAACAACTTGTAGGATGAAGCCTATGTTGGGAAACCAAAAAATTTTTGAGTTTTTTTTCTATAGAAAGATCTTTTCTATAGAAAGAAGAGCTGATCGGGAATTTTGTATGGGTAGTGATTTTTTTTCTCGTTTATTACCAATCACCACAGCCTCCATAGAAAAAGTTGTTCAGTTTCAAGGTCTGGAATCCAGCAGCAACAGTAGCGGTCCCTATGAGTGCTAAAACTTGCACTGCGCTCGCCAATCTGCCTGCCAAGCGTGGCAAGTATGGCAAAACTCCCTAATGGAAGACGTCCATGTCTAGCAATGGACTGTTGTGACTGTTGTAGTCGTAGTACCTCTTAAACCCGTATGAAGGATGCCGCTTCTACCCTTTCCCTGTCTGTGGGAACATTTGTTTTTATAAGAACTCGAGATGTGCATTGAGCTATGAATTTACTAACCATTGTATGATTGAGTGGTTTTTGAGTGTAAACACGTCGAAGAAGGCGTTCGTTTACTTAGTTTTGATGAAGTTAACCGACATTGTTTGCGTATTAAAACAAATGCTTATTGTAGTTCTAAAGTTTGTCTTCCAAAATAAGATTTTTAAACCGACTTATAAAAGGAGGTTCTCAGTTTGGCCTGTATGTATGTTTGTCCGCGATTATCTCGCGTTTGGATGAACCACTTTTAAGGCGAAATCGGCTCAGAAACCGTCGCGAGAAGGTAAAATAGTGTTCGGAATTTGCTAAACCATTTCTTGAAATCTCAATAAAATGAAATGATATTAATTTTAGTAGTACTTTAAGATATTTGCTACAAAACTATGGGGCCCGAAACACGATCTAATAAAATTGCCTCGATAGAAAAAAATCGCAAAGTAGGCTCTGATTTTGCGTTTTCCGGCCACTTTTTACACTAAAAAGCTGAACGATTTGATTGTTATCCAATATTTCATAATTTATTTTGTGTCTTCTTTTTCCTTATTATATGTGTTATCAACGTATGGCGTCAATTTTCTGATTTTTTCGTTAAAATTAATTAAAAAATAACACAAACGCAATAGTGTGTTGGGTTTGCGCAAGAGCATGCCCACTTCCACCGCGCCCGCGTCCCCTCAGTCGGCCGCCGAGCCTCGTCGGAAGCAGACACGTACAACTTTTTTCTAGCAGCGTCGTGTTTACGAAACTTAGTTAGCGGGGAAGAATAATGCCTAATAAAAGAAAAAAAGGCGACGCTTTCCAAGCGTGCCTATAAAAAACAAAGGATTAGTAACTTGAAAGGGTAAGTACCTATAAAAAACATTGCTTGCGTAAAGTAGTTCTCACTAATGTTTACGTATTCTAGCGATGTATTTTTTTGAAAGTAGGGTAGAAGTACATTGCAAGGACTAGATTTTTTTTATGGTAAAAATACAATTATATCCATATAAATTTGCTGCAAATATTCTAAGGCATCCATGAAAATGAAAAACGTTTCCTCAGAAACACAGGACAAAATAAAAAAACAAAATAAAAAAATTGTCCTCCCTTACAAAATTTGTTGGCTGGTACGCCCGTCGCCGCCCAGTTTTTTGTATGGGAGGAAAAAAAGTTGTTGTGTTTTGACTTCTGTTTTTTTGGAAATCTTTTTTAGTTTCATGGACTGATTTACCCCTCAAAATATTTGTAGTAATTTAAATTTTTACATACTGTATTGTAGTACCCCCCAATAGGGGGCGGCCCATTACCAGCAGTAGATTGTTGTGGCTGTTATGGTATGGTATGGTATTTTGCCTTCCTGTGCCTCGCGGTTATACCTACGGGGCAACGCTATCTATCTTATTTACAAAATTAGTGTGGATGGATAAATACCGGTTTAGCGCGAATTAGATTCGTGCGAGGAGGGTTCCGTACAACCTTGTTTTGTACTTCAAAAAATAATTTCACATAAATCAATACGTCACTGGCGAGTTCCGAAAAAGCAAATGTATATTTTTAATCATAACAAATTATTATCAGCAGTGTTGTAGGTAGTTATAGAATTATGAAGAGGGTACTTCGTGGTCACCAATAAAATCAGTCGTTACCTATCCGGCGTTTCATTAAGACACATAACCTCATTATATGGTGTCAGGTTTACAGAACCTTCGCGAAACCGGTCAAATATTTGTGGTTATAACAATCTGTGAGAAGTGTTGAGTACACGTAATTTTTAATAATGTCGGATCCAGTAAAATCGGAATTAGTGGCTAGTGCAATGATCCAACAACCAGCGCCATTACAGCAAGATGGCAATCTGGCTAGTAATTGGAAAGAATGGAAATCATCATTTGATTATTTTTTGATAGCTGCAGGCAAGGATAATGCGCCTTCAAAAGAGAAATATGGACTGTTTATGCACATAATAGGAAAGTACGGCCGAGAAATTTTCGAAGAGCTTGATGTGTCTGATGACGTCAAGCAAGACTATACAAAGTTATGCACTGAATTTGCGAACCATTGCGATCCAACAAAAAACATCAACTATGAACGTCATAAATTTTTCGAAACATACCAAAATAATAATAATTTTGATAAATTTCTCGGCGAATTAAAGGTTAATAGTAAAAACTGTGAATTTGCGGTGTTAAAAGATAGTCTTGTACTAACGCAACTGATTCGAGGGATAAAGGATAATCAGATGCGAGAGAGATTACTAGCTAAACGGAAGTTGACACTAGAGGAAGCGATTCAGTGGGGTCGTGCGGCGGAGCAAGCTGGACGTCAAGGAGCAGCGTGTGAGGCGAGCGCGGCGCGAGCGGGCGCTGCCGGCAGCGTAGCCGGCGCCGGCGCAGCCGCCTCGCTTGAGCGGGTGGCGCGTGGACCGCCATCCCGGGGTCGCCGGCGAGGCAACCGCGGAGGTCGCCATCTGGGGCCACACGGGTCCTCTACCAGCTTTGTACTCCCGCGAAATGAAAGTGATAATAGGTCTTACGGTGCTCGTGCCTGTGAAAAGTGTTCGTATTTTCACGGGAGTGGAACTCGCTGCCCCGCGAGTTCAGCTCGGTGCCGACGTTGCAATTTAGTAGGTCATTTTGCAAAGTGCTGCAGAGTGCGTTTTACCCAAGAGGTCGTGGAGCAGTATGACTCATACGGTGAGGAATGCGTGGACTATGACAATGGTGAGTTACTAATGTACAATATTTCAATCGAATCTTCGTCGAACGGTTCGTGTGATTCGTGGTTCTCCAATATAGACGTTAACGGAAGTGAAATAAAGTTCAAATTAGACAGTGGTGCGGAAGCTTCAATATTATCTGTGAATAGTTACCTAAAGGCCGGTTTTGAGATAAACAAATTAAATAAATGTAACACCGTGCTTAGAGAAATCAGCAGACAGCAGTTGCCAGTTTTAGGCTATTTTGATGCCGTTTTAAAGAGTAATAATAAAAGTTGCAAGCAAAAGGTTTTTGTTTTGGATTTAAATTGCAATAATTTATTAGGCCTCGCTGCTTGTCTCGCGCTGGGTCTCATAACTCGGTGCGACCAAAGGTCATTGAATAATGTAGGTATTGACGAGTCCATTTTTAACGGAATTGGTTGTTTACCTAATGAGTGTAATATACAGATCGATGAGTCGGTACCGCCGGTCGTTAACGCCACGCGTAAAATACCTATGAAGTTACGTTCACGATTAAGGAAAGAGTTGGAGAATATGGAGAACTTGCAGATAATCCGAAAGGAAGATGGTCCTACTGATTGGGTATCGAGTATAGTAGTAGTAGAAAAGCCTAATAAGACCCTGCGTGTATGTTTGGACCCTAGAAACTTAAACCGGGCTGTTAAGCGAAGTCATTTTCAGTTACCAACACTAGAAGAAATTTCGAGTAATTTATCCGATGCTAGGTATTTTTCTAAATGTGACGCCAAAAACGGATTTTGGATGGTAAAACTTACAGAGAACAGTTCAAAGCTTTGTACATTTTCGACACCTTTCGGTAGGTATAGGTTTTTACGATTACCTTTTGGTATAAATTGTGCACCAGAAATATTCCACAATGAAATGTATAAAATTTTTAAATCCGAGGGAGTAGAAATTTATATCGATGATTTGTTAATATGGGGAAGAACCAAAGAGGAGCATGATAATAGGCTGCAGGAGGTTTTGCGCCGAGCTAAAGAGAATGGGGTCAAGCTGAATAAGGACAAATGTCTATTTGGGGTCGAAGAGATTACCTTCCTAGGTCACAAGTTTAGTAGAGAGGGGATGAGGGCGGATGAAAATAGGGTGTCGGCAATAATGAAGATGCCAACACCAAGAGATAAAAAGGAGTTGGAGAGATTTCTTGGAGTTACAAATTACTTAGCTCGTTTTATTCCCCGGTATGCTGAACTGGCAGCTCCACTCAGAGAATTAATGAGCAAAAAAGTTGAATTTGATTGGCATCTAGTACATGACAACGCTTTTCAGAGCTTAAAAAGCATAATAAGTAGTGCTCCAATTTTGAAATTTTACTCTCCGGATGAACCAGTAACGGTCTCTGTGGACGCCAGCTCACGAGGTTTGGGCGCGTGTCTGATGCAAGGCGGGCGGCCAGTGGCGTATGCTGCGCGCACGCTCACGCCTACTGAAATGCGCTGGGCACAAATTGAAAAAGAATTGCTTGCAGTGGTTTTCGGGTGCACGCGATTCCACCAATATATTTACGGCCATCATGAGGTGATTGTGGAAAGCGATCATAAGCCACTGGAAGCCATTTTTAAAAAACCGCTGAGTGAGACACCAGCACGCCTTCAGCGCTTAATGTTGAGGCTTCAGAATTACTGTGTTAAGCTGCAGTACAAGCGTGGGCGGCTATTATTCATTGCGGACACATTGTCTCGCGCTGCAGTGGAACCTGCCGCGCAAGCTGACTGTGAACTCGATGATGATGTCACGGTACACGTAAACATGCTTATACAAAATGTTGAAGCGACTCCACAAATGATAGACCAGATAAAAACTGAAACAGTGAGGGATGAGGTACTGAATAAAGTGTGTCACTATTACTTTAATGGATGGCCAACTAACAAAAGGGAAACTAGTAAAGATGTAAGGGAATATTGGAAAGTCCACGATGAATTACATGTAGTAGAAGGGGTTTTATTCAGGAATGATAAAGTTATCATTCCGACGTCAATACGTGAAGAGATGCTGCGACGTATACACGAGGGTCACTTGGGCGTGGACAAGTGCCAGCGCCGTGCGCGTGATGTGATGTGGTGGCCAGGCATGGGCGCCGCCATCGAGCGCGTCGTGCTACGCTGCGGCACGTGCCAGAGACACCGCGCCTCCAACCCGCGCCAGCCGATGGTTCCGCACCCCGTGCCAGAACTGCCATGGCAGGTTTTGGCCACTGACATATTTGAATTTAATGGTAAACAACATCTGTTAGTTGTAGACTATTATTCAAAGTTCTTTGAGATTGCACTATTGCCGAATTTGCAAAGTGCCACAGTCGTAGCGGTTTTAAAAAATATTTTTTCACGTTTTGGGATACCACAGAAGGTTGTGAGTGACAACGGAACCCAATTTTCTTCACAAGAATTTAAACAGTTTAGCTTATCATGGGGATTTATGCATGTGACTAGCTCACCCTTATACCCGCGGTCCAATGGGCTAGCAGAGCGTAACGTACGTACAGTCAAAGCCTTATTGACTAAAGCTCGAGAAAGTGGTGAGGAATGGCAATTAGCAATACTGAATTTCCGTAACACTGCACTGACTGGTGAACAGTACTCGCCGGCCCAGCTGTTGATGGGCCGGCGGCTGCGCTCGCGGCTCCCGACTGCTACGCACGCGCTGTATCCGACCGCGGTGGATACGTCGGCGGTTCGAGCTAATAGGCAAATAAAAACACAAAATGCAAAGAATAACTATGATAGAGGTACGCGGAATTTGCCAACCCTGCGTCCTGATGAAGATGTGCGAATGCGACGTGATAAGGAGTGGATAAAATCAAAAGTGGTGAAATTAGCTCAAGACGATCGTTCATATTGGGTTAGGACCGAGAATGGCGGGTTATATCGCCGTAATCGTCAGCATCTTATGAAAATACCTAACTTAGCCACTAATGTCCATTCATATAATGCGAATAGATACCTTGACTTGGACGACTATAATTACAACACAAACACGATACCCAGTCAAAGTCATCAGAGTCCAGCGAGGGCGTTAACGGCGCCGCCACCGGTGCGTCAGCCGACCCCACCACGACAGGTACCTGTACCCGAAGGGGTCACAGTTACTAGAAGTGGCAGGGTAGTTAATCCACCTAGACGACTCATAGAATTTGATTAAGTAGGAAAGTTACTATGTCATTTCTTTCTTGTAAGGTTGAAAAAAAAAAATTAAGAGACATACTTGTGCCTGTAAAATTTTGTTCAACTAATTACATTATAATAAAATAATGGTCTTTATTTGTGAAGTTTATAAAATGCATGTTTAAATAAATTTTGCTTGGGTAGGTATTTAGGTATAACTAAAATTAACAAAGATACCTACATTGTGTATTTTTTTTATATACTATTTTTTTATATAATGCTATACATTGTAATTAAAGTTTGAATAGGTATCTAGGTGTATCTAAATAAAGAAAAATACTTATTGTTTTTTTTCTAATTATGTATATGCCTATAATTTTGGTTGAGTAGGTATATTAGGTATATCTATATAAACGGAATTAGTAGGTGTATAATGGTAATATATAATAAGATTTTCGAAATATAAAATTTTATTATATAAATTTCATTATGTTGAATCCTAGTTGCATTGCATTATAATATGAAACTAAAATAAGGTTTGTTTGTTTGATTATCATATAAATATAAGAAGGGAGATGTTGTAGGTAGTTATAGAATTATGAAGAGGGTACTTCGTGGTCACCAATAAAATCAGTCGTTACCTATCCGGCGTTTCATTAAGACACATAACCTCATTATAAGCAGGTGACCATGGATAATCGTGGGGTTTGATAGCATCCTTTATAGTTTTCGTAAATGTGGTAAGAAAAATAAGGGTAAGAATGCTTTGCATGGATAAACGCATTTTAGCTTGGCTTTGGGATCGGGATCATACCTACTCGTCGGATTACTAGACATTATCCATTATTCATCATCATCATCATTAACAGCCTATTGTAGTCCACTGCTGGACATAGGCCTCTCCTAAAGCACGCCACTGAACCCGGTCTTCGGGTTTACTTCTCCAGTCACTGCCCGCAGCTTTGCGTATGTCGTCGCTCCACCTTGCCACAGGGCGTCCTACGCTACGTTTGCCGATACGCGGTCTCCACTCAAGGACCAGCTTACCCCAGCGGTTATCGGTCCTTCGGCAGATATGACCAGCCCACTGCCACTTCAGCTTGCTAATACGTTGAGCTATGTCGGTCACTCTAGTTCTCTGTCGAATTACTTCGTTTCGGATACGATCCCTTAGAGAAACCCCGAGCATAGCTCTCTCCATAGCTCGCTGAGCGACTTTCAGTTGATGGACCAGTCGTACCGTGAGTGTCCACGTTTCGGCTCCGTATGTCATGACAGGTAGGACGCACTGGTTGAAGACTTTCGTCTTAAGGCATTGCGGTATTGGCGACGAAAAGACTCGACGGAGTTTTCCGAATGCTGCCCAACCCAGCTGTATTCTTCTCTGGACTTCCTTCTCAAGGTTGTTTCTACCTAGTTGGAGCGTTTGCCCTAGGTAGACATACTGTTGAACAACTTCGAGTTGGATTCCATTTACGGCAATCGGTTCCGGATCAACGTGTTCGTTGAACATGACTTTGGTTTTATCCAAATTCATCCGGAGACCGATGCGGCGAGAAGAATCAGCTAGGTCATCTACCATTCGTTGTAGGTCTTACAGCGTTTCTGCCATAATGACGATGTCGTCTGCAAATCGTAAGTGAGAGATGTACTTGCCGTTTATATTAATACCACGACCTTTCCAGTCCAGCGTCTTAAACATATCCTCCAGAGCGTTAGTGAACAGTTTCGGGGATATGACGTCCCCCTGTCTCACTCCTCGATGGAGATGGATAGGTTTAGTCCGCTGGTCCTGTACTTGTACGGTCATTGTGGTGGCTTCATACAGACATCTCATCACTTCGATGTATCGCCAGTCGACTTGGCAACGCTGCAAAGACTCCAGAACAGACCAGGTTTCGATGGAGTCGAAAGCTTTCTCATAGTCCACAAACGCTAAGCACAGGGGCCGATTGTACTCTTGAGACTTCTGTACAATCTGCCGTACCGTGTGAATGTGGTCTATGGTGCTATAACCCCTTCGAAACCCGGCCTGCTCGGGAGGCTAAAACTTATCGAGTCTTCGCGCATGACGGTTCGTGATGACCCTGGAGAACAGTTTGTAAACATGGCTCAAAAGCGAAATGGGGCGGTAGTTCTTCAATAGGGTTTTGTCTCCTTTTTTGAAGAACAGTACCACCATACTTCTGTGCCATGCCTGCGGAGTTCTCCCATGGAAGAGAACGGAGTTAAAGAGCTGTTGGAGCTGTTCCAATAAGGGAGTTCCTCCAGCTTTTAGGAGCTCTGTCGTGATCCCGTCCTCCCCTGGGGCTTTTCCATTTTTTTACTGTTTCAGGGCCATTTCGATCTCGTCTCGGCTGATCTCGGGCAGGTCCTCGGTGAAGTGGCGTGTGAGGGTGGCTCTGCAATCCTCAGTATCGGGTACGGGCTTTGAAGCTTGCGAGGCGTAGAGCTTGCCATAGAAGTCTTCCACTTCCGACAGAACCTCCGGCTTGGATGCGACGACTTCCCCAGATTCAGTTGTCAGCTTCGTCAGGTGGCTCCTACCCAAAGGCCGTGCGAACACCTTTGGTCCCCGATTCTGCTCAATTGATTTTTCAATCAAGAGCGTGTTTGCGGATCGGAGATCACGTCGCACGAGCCTCTGGATGGTTTTGTTGCGCTCTTGACTTTTCGTCGAAGCTGACAATGGGTCTGTACGTCTCTCTTCCATTAAGCTGAGAGTTTCCATCGAAAGTTTGGACTTTTTGCTCTTACGTCTAATCTCGCAGAACTTCGTCCCTTCATCCCTGTTCGACACACTTGATATCTCTACAACTCTTGATATCTCTCCTTCTCGGTTATACAGAAGATGGCCCGATCCCAGAGTTATGGTGTCCTCCCCCACTCTTCGGACTTCACATAACCCTAGAATGTGCCACCTTATGTGCTTCAGCTCCTCTTCTAATTGCGCCAGGTGTTCGTCCAGTCGTAACGTGCGTCCATTGAACGTAGCCAGGGTCAGTTTGATTCTTAGCACCCCCTGACCCGCCGTTACCATGACCGCCGCCTTGGCCAGGAATAGCGGGGCGGCCGGGGACTGGGGGCCTTGGTCCGATGGCTTGTTTCATGAGGGTTTGCCTTTAAAAGATAATCGCCCCGCCAGGCGTGCGTCTTGGCGATCGCAGGACGCAGCTCTTCGCACCGGTGATGCTGCTGCCCATCACCGGTCTGTGGCATTTAGCTACGCCATCATTTCGAAATGGTTATACCGCCATTTGTCGGTCGCCAGAGCCTCGTTCGCTGTTCGGCAGGATGCACCGCGGGCAGGTGAGGTTGGCTTGGAGCATTGAGCTGGTGTTTGTGCCCCCTTACACCCCATCCATTATTATTCTTCCTATACCCAACTAACTATGCGCGGTTTCAAAACATTAAGTAAGTCGATACATAGGTATTATCATTATGTAGAACTAAATTTTGCTGCATTAAAAAATAAAATAACGTCCTGGTACGAAACATTTATAATATTACATAAAAATTTACTACATATCGATAATACAAAATAGTTCTACTATTAGTACGTTTACCCTAAATCTCTCGCCTATACCGTCGAGTCGTGCGCGGGAGCCTGCGCTACGCTGCGCTTGCTATTTCCCCGTACCCCCGCGCCTGCTCCTCCCGCGCGCTGCTTCACCCCCTCATTAGCTCGGCTTCCTCGGACTGATTTCGCCTTAAAACGGCTTTCAGAAAAGTATATGTCAGGCTTGAGAAAAGGTTTTAGGCATATTAGCCGACAAAAAAATGAGGTTCGCACTCTTTTTAAAGTTATTGTTAAATACATACATACATACATATATATCACGCCTTTATCCCTTGCGGGGTAGGCAGAGCGTTAACGACCGTAAGAATACGGTTGCTATCGCCACGTCTGACATTTTTGAGAATTGTTCTCCAAGGTTGTTTCAGAAAACATGTGTATCACTATAGTGACAGGTTGTCAGCCTGTCGCCTAAAAATTGTAATACACCAATACTCTCGAGTCCCTTAGTCGCCTCTTACGACACCCGCGGGAAGGATGTGGGGTGATGCTATTCTAAGCCGGCATCACACGGCATTGTTATTGTTAAATTTATTTGTAAAACACTTTTTCACATTAGGTATGTTTTAATCGAATTGGAGCTTTTAGGATTTTGGGGCCAGCACATAATATGTTCGGCAGAAATTATCTTCGAATATAATGAGCTGCCCCTTTAAGGAAAAAAGGCATGATTTTCATTGTCTCTCTACGTATTATACATTGTAAAGATACTTAAATTTGTAAGATATAAGCGAATAATAGAAGATTGTCTTCCCAAGCCAACATTTTCGAAAACCTTTTAATAGTTACGTTAACTGCCTAAGAATGAGGAAGTCATAACCATCCTGGCATTTCAATATGCTAATTCCACTTCTATTTCTTACTTAACAATCGTGCAGATGGACGGCAAAATGTTGTTGCCGAAACGCAGTTCTTATGCAGTCAAGTGTAGGTAGTATTAAAGTAACGTATCATCAAAGCGGACCAAAACAGTAGTGCTCGTAAGTAGGTAGATAACAGAATTTTCAACCTACAAACGAAATGTGAAATTTTTAGCCTTCACTGTTTAAGATCCGTATTTATAAATCGCACTTAACTTTAAGAGGGATCTCAAGAGCGATTTTGACAAATGTCAGTCAATATTATCAGCATCTCAAAATCGCACTCAAGATCGGTCTCAGAGTTGAGTGCGGTTCATAAATATGTGCCTAAATAAGTAAAGCAATAGAAATATAGCAAACGACTAGATTTCACAAAAGTGAAATAGGAACCTAAGTCAGACAGTCTTGAAGCTCGTCTGCACAAGCCCTTTTTACCGCTTACTTACAGACGCGCCATGCAGTGAAAAGGGACAATTAAATTATGACGTCACAAAGACCTCACGAATTTGTCCTTATAGCTACAATATGGGTAGAAAGTTGACCTTTTGTTCCCTTCATGTGGGAAGAGGTTAGGTTATAAGCACGTATCTACTTTCGTTTAGATTCGGAATTAATTAGAAGAAGTTAGGTAAGCGTCAAAGAACCCTATAGAATCCTTCTTTGTTACATACATACATACATATATCACGCCTTTATCCCTTGCGGGGTAGGCAGAGCGATAGTGGCCGTAAGAATACAACCACTATCGCCACGTCTGACATTTTTGAGTATTGTTTTCCAAGGTTGTTTCAGAAAACATGTGTATTACTATAGTGACAGGTTGTCAGCCTGTCGCCTAAAAATTGCAATACACCAATACTCTCGAGTCCCTTAGTCGTCTCTTACGACACCCGCGGGAAGGAAGTGGGGTGATGCTATTCTAAGCCGGCATCACACGGCATCCTACTAATTCACCATTATTTTAATACTAAACACAATATTAAGCATAATCCAAATCAAGCATAAACCAATATACCAAATCTTATCCATTTCTGTAATGAAAAACAGGCTAACGACCAACATAACCATTTGGGAGAATTTATTTGGCTATTAATCTAAATTAAATTAAAACTCGATACATCAATTTATTACAACTACGAAATATTCTCTAATACCATTTAGATCACGTTCGAAAACTATTTAACATAATACATAATTAATTATATGTGTTGCATTAATGTATGATAAGTCTTCGGATAGTTGTAAATAAAGAATATCGTATCTTTAGAAAAAAACCTTCGACCTTTCAAATCAATTAAAATATTACGAAATAGAACGAGAAAGCCTAAGGTGTAAATTTGTCAATGTTGACAATGTAAATCTTAAAACATAGTAGCTATAATAATTTATTCCAAGTGGTGATGAAACTAGACCACTTTTCCCAAGGAACAATGGTAGAAATACGGAAAGTTTTAGATGTTTGTCACAAATTCCATTGGAAGGTGAAAACATCATTTTTTATACCATCGATTTATGTTCTTCAAGGATATTAGGTTCAGTTTCATGTGCTAATCAAACCCTTAAAAGTTTAGCTTTTTTGTTACCCTGTTTAATACCTACTGAAAACACTTCTGTTTTAGTAGCAGTCATCATCATCAAACAAATGGCTCTTACCATAATCTTGTCGGTGGAGCAATTTCCATTCTTGCCTGTTTCCTGCCAATGTTTTGACCTCTTTAGTAACATCAGCCATCATTAAATCACCATCCTCCTTCTTTCCTCGAAAGTTGAAAACTTTTATTACAGCTGCTTTTTAACGGCAATCTGTCACCGGGAAGGAGACAAGAAAGCGCTTTACACCCGCGAACTTTTTTAAACCCCTCGTACCCTTTCCACTAATTACAGTATGGAAACTTGGTGCGACAAAGTTCTAAATACTTGTGCTTTGAAGGGCTTGGGAAGTTGATACAGTAGCAAGAATGTGCCCTTAATGTCAAACAATGGATATTTGTGAAGTTTTAGGCACGCTGGATGCCCTCTGGGTGATTCTACTGCGTGCCAATTAGGTTTGGTCTAGAATAGACTACGCTTTTTGCCTGATACCTAGCTGTTTCGAGATATTTTAATACCAATGACAGCAAATTTATCAAACAGCATAATATGTCATTGTATCAAACACAAGCGCCAGAATTTGACTCTTTTCCCATGACCGATTTTTTTTACTAACCCTACATAAGTATACTACTTTGAAAAATATATTTTATGCCTTTTTCTGTTGTTTTTTGTTTTTACTATCGGTTCCCAACACATTTTCCTTAGAAAAAATATCATGCCGGCGAAGTTTTTGATACACCGTTCCTTTACCTAAATAAGGTTTCTATCATGAAGGAAATGGTACAGTCTGTGAAACATAATTTGAGCCGATTAGACTTAACAACTTCTTTATGTGAGCACCATAGAACAAAACTTACGCAATAGAAAACAATCGTTTAGTGATTGATAACATTTGTATCTGCTCAAATTATATTTCCTAGACTATATTTTAAAACACAGCAGATAAAACTACCCTTTGCCTAGTTGTAGGTACTCTGGATGCATTTAGGAATTTGGACCCCAAGGGACAGATAAGTAATGTTAGTACGGGAGCCGGTGGCGAAAATGTGGTCATATGTAATTAATGGATCACGGGCCCCACTTTCAATGGGAATAGCTTGGAACTTAGGTATGTTATGTTTGAGAATTGTATGTATTGTTGTCTAGCTCCATAATTAAAGTTTTTGAATGTTTTTGTGATCCTTAGAGGAATATCTCCATTGTCTAGTGAAATTTGCAAGAAAAACTCTGTGATCATGTGAATACAACAGTAAGCAGTATGTATAGGCCTCTATTACACTTCAGCGCAAAAAAACGCTGCAATAACGTATGCGCCTGTCAGATCCATACTAGAGAAATGTTACTCCCTATACAATAATTGCTCTCGACGTTTTTATTCTAAAATGTGGAATAGGTCTTATGTTGTATGTTCTAAATTCAAAACTAGGTAACCATGAATCACCTTATCATTTCATATATCCTGTCTTCTCTAACCAATACAAATAATTTTCTGCCAACATAGCCGCATATTAGTCTCAAAATAATGAGTTCCTTGTCGTTGAAGTAAATAAGCGAGTTCTATACTAGAGTAAAATTCATTACGTACATTTTAGCTCGCACGTACATTCAAATAAATGGTAATATGTACGAAGTCTTTCAGTTGAAACATGAAGCCTTGTAGATATTTGCGCTACATGTTAATTCATACAAATAACCAAAAGCTTTCCCTTCTTAATTAGTTGCGAAACTTCAGCCTTAGTCACAAAGTGTAAGGGTGCGTTTCCACTTGACTGTCTTTAATTTTCGAGAATAACTACGTCGTGAAGTCTCCAGCACGGCTGTCTTAAACTTTCTAACACCACTGCATTGGCATGCGGAGCACCTTGACAAAATGTTTTCATTGCATTACCTTTCTCGGGAACAATGTGCGTTAAAAATGCTCAACATAAAATCTTTAGTAATATTTTGATTTACTGATACGAGGAGACGTAATTTGAAAGCAGGTCCGAATTATGAATTCGTCTAAGTGTGACTACGTGACGCAAAACATTTTCTGCACATTTTGTCTGCATATTTTCGTTTGACCACTTTCTTCGTGAATAATTCTTGGTCGATCTTGATTCATACAGAAGTTTTTCGCGAACGAACTACCAAAAAATAATTATCATGTAACGAACGTTAGCCCAACAGAAAAGTAGATATGTACATTACCAAAGGATATAAGTTATGTATGGTGGTTGTGTTGGTTTGGATGGTGGTGTTGGTTTGTTTGGTGGTGTTGGTTGTTTGGGTTAGGTTATGTATTTTTATCTTGTATCAGCTTCATTGCTTAAAGCCCAGTTCATCTCAGTGGAACTCCTCATTAGCGGCATTGTCTGAACGACACCCTCACCGTTCGCATTCAAATTCATTAGCAACTCGTGACATGCCAGTTACCATGCGAGCGTTATTTTACATAATTTGCGCGGCGACTTCATAATTTGAAACAGAACACCCGGGGTGAAAGCGCGTTTGCACCGGGACAGTGGACAGGAAAGCACTGAGCAGGTAAGAATGCTGAACCATGAGGTCTCATTCCTTACTAAAGGAAATTGGTTGAAAAAAATCAATAGATGGCGATACGGGTACCGAATGTAACTTAAGAGTCTGAAATAAAGGCAAATTTACAAAGTATTGGAAAATTATAAACACATTATTTAAGATGTTTGAGATGGAAAACATGCGATATTATTTACATTTTTGCAATATTTTACAATACAAATGACGTCATGCAATAAAGGTCATCTTATCTTAAAGTTTTGTGCTTTTTGACAAATCAAACACCAAATGGAATAGATTTTCTGTTTGGCAAAAAAACTGAAATGTAATTTTTAAATTTATTTTTATTTTGTTTAGACATTTAATAAGACTTTAGAAAGTAGGTGTCCAGTAACACTTTATGGTTTCAAGAAAACCAACCGATAGCGTGAATTAGAAAACTAACAGCGGCATCTATTGTTATCGATCAACAACCGTTTCCTGTTTTTTATTAACGCTTATCTTCAAAACAACTGGACGGATTTTCATGAAACTATTTGTGGTGTATAGCTACTAGCACTGATCAAGGTTCAAGATCTAGGTTACTTTTTATCCAGGAAAATCATTCATTTCTACGGGAGAATACAATCAAACCAGGGGCATGTAACCAGAACTCTAAAAACAAACACAAAGTGGCTGAGTTATAGGTAATTATGTTCCCTACAGCTTTTTGATATAACATAATACAAGGCATTCTCTTTTGTCGAGTGAGACACCGCACCGAGTCGTCCAATGACCCAATGAGCCTTTATAAATGTAACTAACGTTAAATAGCAAAGCAAAGTCGAGCTAAACGAGCAAAGTCGCGGGCACCAGCTAGTCTTTAATAAATTATTAGTAATACGAATATAAAAAATGTTTAAGTACTTCCTCTTACAAACCCTTGATTCAATACAGTAGAAATTACGCACGAGTAAACTCGCATTTTCGAATGAATGAACTTATCGAAAAAATATTTTGGTTATAATTTTTTTCTGTTGTCAAAATTTCCGGAACTGCTGTTTTCCAACCTCTAGAATATTTCGGAATACGTACCTATACCTTTTAAAAATAAACTGCAATATAGATATATTTTTATACGTCTGGATGTAGTTTACACCCAAAAACTTTTACAAACTCTCACATTTTACAGCGTTGAAAAACTGTAAAATAAGCGCACATTTTCCAGTGTTCTGGCTCAAAATTACTTGCCCGGCTACTGGCGCGAGTGACCCGTGTGAACCCCGTTAACCCATTACCACCGAACTCATTAGCAACGAACCAAAATAAAGCTTGCAATATAAAAGAATGACTCGACGGTTTCGGCTCCCGGCCTATTCATCACACGGAACGGAATATTGCCAGAAAAAAAGGAAAATTGAAATACTTTTTCGCCGTTTAGCATCCGACTGTTTTGGCGGATTTGCTGGCGTGTATGTTGATGATATTGTTGGGGCGGAGTGTATGTGATGTAGGTACATTTCAGGTAAATGTTTCGTGTATTGAAAGACACGCACGGATTGTTGTTGGTTCTTCGATGTTGCTAATATTACTTTACTGAGCATAAAGCTTTTAGGTGTATTGTTTCGTAAGCGTAGAGTAGAAGTACATTATAATTTTGAAGGAAATATTATTAAGTATATTCACGTTTGTTTCAGATCTCAGCCTGCACCAATCAGAATAGATCTCGGCTATGTGAAGTAAGTTCCATTTACATTTTTTCCTTTACCACCTTAACCACACAATAAGAAGCTTGTGCTGGATTGAAAGAAACTCAGGACTCCGGGGCCTTATACCAACGTATCAAGTTATGCTGGTCGTCAAATACTTTGTCAATAACCAACTTAAGCTGAGCCAGTCTGAAAAACAACTAAGGGACGGATCCAGGAAATAAGCAGCAGCGCGTTCCCTGTGAAAATCTACAACATCATTCGCTGCACTCACCAATCCGCCTGCCAAGCGTGGTGAGTATGGCAATACCCCCTAATTGAGGGAGGCCTATGTCCAGCAGTGGACTGTAAGTGTCATTTAGTCCGAAAAACGAATTTGCTCACTTTATCAAATGACCACAAAAACGAATACAGTTTAATCCAATGTAGTAAAAAAGATTGCTGATTTCAAAACAGGTGGTTCATTTTTCAACACAACACCACAAAGGCGTATAAAATTTAAAAACCAACGCAGGCCATTCATTGATTCGAAATACCTTCCAAGAACACTTGGAATAATGTTATTCAGCATTTTATTCTGTTCCTACTATTCTATAGTGGCTACATGAATTTTATTACCATTTTATACCACGCCAGAAGAGCTAGTTAATGTGGCAGCCGTTATGGCGCAGTTGTAATGCGACCTGCAATGAAAGGTTCCTGGTTCGATTCTTGGTAGATAGATAGATAAACTCTTTATCGCTTACAACAAACACAATATTAAAACACAAAACGGTACAAACGGTTGGTAGGTCATTCACGAAGTTAATATTTTGCACTTTATTATTTTTTTGGGTTCTTGGTAGGCATTATTTTGTACTTTGTGAATTTGTTCCCAGTCTGGTCAGGCTGAACCACCTTATTCCCCGAAAATATATTTTCGTGCTTCGGAGGGGACGTTAACTTTCTATCATTACTTACACAGTGCGGCGTTACACCAAGAGTCGTCAGAGGCCTGCTACTTGTAGTAGGCGGTTGAAGAACGAACATCAAGGTTCATCGGGTCGTTGAACGACTCGGAGCCCCACTCGAAGAGAGAGACAATTTTAAACCAGACCAGTAGAGCTAGTTAAATATCCAACGATTGAATAAATATTTTTCTCTATAACGTAATAACAGTAAAAGTGAAATATGAGAACAGCATTTATCGATACAGTAATAGAAAATACATAAAAGTAATTGTTTCTGTGTAGTCTCAATAAAATGTACCTTTTACGTGAAGTAAATAGTTTGGTTAGAATATGTAATAGAGTCGGTATGAATTCAATTTAATTTTATAGACCAAGTACTAAATAAGTGTTGTGATTGGTCGGTTTCCGTTGAAACTGGCTAGATTGCTGGTCTGCCAAAGCCTCAATTGAAATACAGGCTTTTTTCAATTTATGGGATTTGTTTTGTATTGGAAATTAAGGTGTTCGGCTAGTCAATTTATTGGGATTTACCGCACCCACTGTGCTATATAAGGTATAAAAATATTAGCTGCAAATATTTTAAGAGGTGAATCAGCCTATGAAACTGAACATCTTTCCCCAAGAAACATAGGTCGAAATATGACAAATTTCCATTATTCAATCTTCTATACACTTGGTCGGTTGGTAATTTTGCATGGGAGCAAAAAATTATTTTTTTCATATTACGACCTATGTTCCTTGGCAAAAGTTGTTTAGTATCATGGGCTGGTTCACCCCTTAAAATATTTGCAGCAAATATTTTATACCCTATTTTAGTATCATAAATGAAAATAAGAAATCGAAAAATTGCCAAGCGTCGTTCGTCTAGTCGTTGGAAAATAATGAACTTTAGCAAAAGGTGGGGAAACCTATAAAAAGTAAAAAAAATCTCTAAATACAGTTATTCTAATAAACCTTTAACCATGCGTAGATATGTTCTTATGTACAGCATTTCAAATCAATCAGACACAATACACAAAATTAGTAAGTTATATGAAATTTTATATACTTACATTAAACATACACACATTTTTGCCCATTACATAAAACTGTACGCGAAATAATTAAACTCTATATAGAATCAGAAACGTGGCGCAACTCAGCTTGTTGATTCAATTAGAATTTGCCAAGTACATGGCATCTTGAGGTGGCAACTCTCAAATCTAAGGATTCGATCAAGAAATAAGGTAGACAGGTTCGCTGCAAGTTCATAGTGAAGCCATAACATATACTTAATTTTAAGACAATACAGTGTTGCCCTTGCGAATTTAATTTCAAATTTCAATCATTTATTTCCAAGTACTTACAATTATAATGTACGATTATACTTCGATATGCGAATGTACAATTATATGATACCTCCTGTTGGCCTAGGACAAACCGTTAAATAAAATGATAAAATCTACATATATTCTGGGCCATCCAAACTAGGCCGGTGCTTATGTATTTATTTATTTTTTGCGTCGGTTCTCCTTTTCCTTGATAAAAACTAAGGTGAATAAAAGGTCGCTCGTTGGTATTCCATCATAGCGGGTCGTGTATTGGTTATAATTTGATATTTCTTGTTCATTTGAGTGTTTGGTGAATAATTCTGATAGTGTATTAAGCAACAAACTATTCTGAAAGTGTTCATTAAATAGGAAATAGTAATTAATGCATATATTCGGCATTGTGCAATAGTGACGAGCGGTCTCCACGTGGTGCAGAAAATTTTACTATCGAGTTTTTTGTACTACATAATTTTGCGCAACACAGCCCCTAGTCGTCAGACTAGGATCACTGTGTTGTGGACTCTCCCTCGGCGTAATGCCACTTAACTTTACATCACTCTAACCTTACCGACGACCTGACAACTTTGACATTGGCAAAATACGTCTCCACCCATGAGAT
Source organism: Keiferia lycopersicella (assembly GCA_029255805.1). Lineage (NCBI taxonomy): Eukaryota > Metazoa > Arthropoda > Insecta > Lepidoptera > Gelechiidae > Keiferia > Keiferia lycopersicella. The sequence goes on from JARACZ010000003.1 coordinate 19,721,309, forward strand.
GTGACGCCAGAATAATAAAAAAAAAAAACTAAGGTCCGTATATATAAATCGCACTCAACTCTGAGATTGATCCCAAGAGAGGTTTTGACAGATGTCACTCAATGCTAACAGCTTTTCAAAGTCGCACTCAAGATCGATCTCAGAGTTGAGTGTGATTTATAAATACGGGCCTTATTCCGCCTACATAGAAAAAAAATTAATTAAAATAATATTGACATATCACTCTTTCTGCTCTTTTCTTGGTCTGAGACCAAAATAAGTTCGTTTAATTTGAACATTTCGCTTCTCGACTGGGTGGAGTGTTATGGCACCTCTATAGGAGATGAGCTCGGATTGTAGCGAGCTGATGTGATGGGAAATCCAAGTCGAGAATTCGGATTTGGTACTTTCGCTCTTGGAACTTGTTGAATGAACTTCTGGAGGAATTGAAAAGGAGAGATAGAACCACGAAATATTTATGAGTGGAAATTGTATACCTAGAGACCGATGCAAAAGGTTTCTATAATATTAACTATTTTTTTGTTATAAGTCAAAAAGTCAACGATAGGATTTGAACCTCCCACGTCTTCTGATTAGCTGTCTGTCTTCTTCTAGTTTATTATGGTCCTTGCTAAATACTGAAATGTAAGAATGAGCTACAGAAAATTAATTACTTCTACAAGAAAGAAAGGTCGATATATGAAAACGTAGTTTTGAACCTTCGTACAAACTTAATGATAAACTGATTTGAGATCTTTCTGTTGGGCAGTCGTATAAAAGCAAAGTATTTGCATTATGTTTTAGAGAGAAACGCCAAATATCGCATGATATTAGTTAAACCTAAGTTCCCAGGGAAAAGTTGATCTACACCACCTCCGACAAAGTCTGTTATTTGGACGACATTGTTCCTTACACCCGAAAAATACAGAGAGGAAAGACAAGCCTATTGTCATCTTCCCACGATTCCATTTCTGTACATGTAGTGTACATCCGGACTGAAGTGGGCTTGGGGTTCTCTATACAATGTTACCATATTTGCTAAGATTCAGCTGTTTAAGCAGTTTTTAAATTTTAGACAGTTTCATAGCAAACTTTTGCCCATCTTCTTAACTTCAAACTACATGAACCATTAATAGGTCGTGTATTTTGTATTTATGCTAAGTCTTCGACAAACTTCGTTACCGCGTTTTAGGCCTTGGCTTCTGATTGGTTATTCTTCTATGACGTATCCTGTTTACATGGTGCACGCAACGTCGCCGTCGTCTCGTCAGTAATAGACGTATCCAGCGAAGTCAGCTTTCTGTGTGAGGCGCGCGTTTCATATTACCATTGCACCACATCGATTGCCTCGATGATGGTCTATCTATTTTAAAGTATTGTTGACCGAAATACACGCTGTCAGATTCGTCAACCATTTCCCATGTTTGGTAGGATGTGGGTCCTACAGCTGGCAACACAGAACAGTTCTATAATTTATCGTCCTTATCTGGAGCAGTAAATTCTTATTCGCCGCACAAGATTAATGGAGGCCGTGTACAATTTGTGTTATCACATTATTGGAGTAGGGACGCGCATGATGAATCGAGAAAAACACATTAAGGGCGGTGGGAAAATGGGAAAATGTGAGCGATTTGATGAGGACTTGTTTTTTTTGGGACTGTTTTCGCACACTACAACTACTTTTTGCATCCCTAATTTTATTTAAACGAACACGTACTCATCTTGATGATATCTGGGTTTAGCGCTCTATATCGGCTGGTTAAGGTCCGTATTTATAAATCGCTCTCAACTTTGAAATCAAGAGTGATTTTGGCAAATGTCAGTCAATACTTTCAGCATCTCAAAGTCGCACTCAAGATCGATCTCAAAGTTGAGTGCGATTTATAAATACGGAACTAAGATTAAGACAGCTTTCTACTGGAGGTTGACAGATCACATACGCCCGCTCAACAGCTATGATTGCCAAACAAAAGAAGGCTGTCCTAATCAGATGAAAAGAAACGTAGGGGATTCTCTACTAAATAATCTATATATTATATACCTTTACATACTTTTCAACTAGTTGACAATTTTATAACTAACTATTTCTTTAACGCGGTTCCCTCCACACAACTCCTCCTATACTACACACCATAATGAGTAACTAATGACAGTATTATATCGACGACAGTCGGCGACTGTTAAAACGACCAGTGTACCAGCACCTTTATTCGCATAAATTTTGGAGAAATACAATATCATTCTAGCACAAACCGATAAACCCACAATTCAGTTCAAAATCAAAACCGCAGGTTATTCTGTAGCCAGATTATTCCTGCTAATGGAAGCTTTACAAATCGTAATAATTTGTTGTTTCGGAAACGGCCCGAGCGGGTTGGCGCGCGCTAAATAGTTTTCAATCAGAACCGGCAAATCGAATTGCGAGATCGATCTCAAAATTTGTAGTGTACGATTGATGGAGTCAACATTTCCGTGCTGATGAGCGAGAGTGAGCTTGCCGTGTGATGTCGGTTTTAGCTTGCTGTGTGATGCTGGTTTAGATTGCCGTGTGATGTTGGCTTAGAATAGCATCAACCCATTTCTTTCCCTTAGGTGCCGTAAGAAGCCACCTAGAGACTTTTATGGATATTAGAGTGAAGAAGTAGTAACTAGAAAAATTTAAAAACTATGAATCTGAAGCCTGTATTAATAAACCGCACTCAACTCTGATATCGCGCCTGAGATTCAGGACCGTATTGATAAAACGCACTCAAGTCTGAAATCGATGACATCTCAAAATCGCACTCTAGCAAAACTTAACATCCTCTTGATACTGCAGAGATAAATACACCATAGATGCGATCCCAGTAGCTTTTCCACAGTATCCGGTTTGTGAGATTTTCCCACAGACAAAGCTAAAATCCTATTCAAACAGAGAACATACTTCGTAAGAACGCAACAATGGCAGACCAAAGGAGTCGCACACACTATCGAATTTGAAATTAAAATTTCTCTTCATGAAATATTAACACTTGAATAAGGCTCGGCGCACACGGTCTTTGGGAAAAACGCATAAGTTTTCGGCGCGTGAAAGGTCGACATTGACGACCGATGTGGCGCAGTCGTAGTGCGACTGCCTTTGACGCAGAAGGTACTGGGTTCGATTGCGGGCTGAACCACCCGATTGTAATCAAGAAAGATGGTTCCGAGTTTCAGGTCCCGGCTGCTGTCTATGATTACTTAGACGGCGGTCGTTACACAAACATGTCAGAAGCCTGCTACTTGTAAGAGGCGGTTGAAAAAATTCTGACACTAGGGTTCATAGGGTCGTTGGACGCCTCAGTGACCCACACGAATAAAATAAATCATGTTATGCCAAGTCGCAGTTGCGATGTTGTGAAAATGTGGATTTTGTTGAGCGTAAGCCAAGTCATAGATGATAAGATTGTGGCTGTTGTTAGTATGGAACCTCTTTTGCCTGTGCCTTAATAGCAAGCTTTTTTGAAAACTTGACTGTATAGTTTTATTCGCTGCTACTTACATGCTGCTAAGTGGCGTATTGAAGTAAGTAACGTAGAAGTTATGCTGTTGTAGAGGCGAAGAAACTCTGATATAAGGTGAAACAAAATAACCGCAAAAATTTTGGTAAACCAGTTCTTGAAACTCAACAACTTTCTTCAAGAATATAGGCCGCAGTATGAAAAATATTGACTCTCTGTGATAAAGCAAGAATAGTTTCAGCTCACGTGTTTGCTTTATATTTTTAACATTTTTGATTACATACTTTGAACCGTCCGGTTCGTGGCATATTCCATTTTTAGTAGGAAAAACTAAAGATGGAGAAGGGTTTATATCTAGAAGTGCCTACTATTCAAATTCAACTCGTTCTCTATGCAGAAATAGCTCTTTCTCACAACTTGGACCGTATCTATAGTCCAGCCAGCGACACCCCATCGTGCGGAATGCATAAACATAACTTAAAACACAGGTGCATCGCATCCAATACTACTTTATGTAAGCACTCGAGATTCTCCAGCGCTAGAAACCAAATAGGAATGTTTTATTTTATTTTAGAAACAGTCGGGAAGACACCGTTTGGAAGTTGTGCAGCGAAAATGTAAGATTTTTTTGGATAACGCAAAACATCAACTACTTCTAGTTTTTGTAAGGGACACCGAGTCGTCCAACGACCCGAAGAACACTGGCGTCAGAGTTCTTTAACTGTGACTACTAGCAGTACTCAGACATGGTTATATAACGAACTATTTCACCTAGATAATAAGTTATCTAATAAGTGAATATTACAAAAATATTTTTAAAATCGATCAGATACCAATCTAGCTTTATTTAAAAAACAAATGGTCCATCTTTACAAACCTCATAAAAATGTTTATGCCATAATAAATTACGTACTACATAATTCAACTTGCATACGCATAACATATTAGAATGCATATCGGCCTGTGGGAAGTAACGGCGTAACTAATAGGTGACATGTTTTGGTTCTCCATACAAATCAGAGGCATAAAGTCTGGGCCACAGAGTTCTGCAGTCCAAAGAATGTTTGATACGATGACACTTTGCTTTTTTGACATTTGGCACTTGGCGTTAGATTATATTTTCTATTAATATTTCACGGACGTGACATTTCACGCGTGGACATTTTGAAACACTGGTCATTTTGATTTAGTAAAGGTATAGTCACATTCAGGAATGGTAGGCATTTTGGTATTGCGCTCGATGTTGTTTTTTAGCTTTGATTTTTCTTTTACTTTTTAACATGCAGAATTCACTTGAAGACATAAAAATCACTAGAAAGCAAAAGAAGTAGATAGAAATCTAGTCACTCGCTCCCTTTACCATAAAATAAAATAACCCTACTCTAATAAAACAAAAAGCGTAATGTTATGCGAATCGTATGCGTCGCACACGCATCGATTATGCGCGCGCATGGCTGTGACGAATGCGCGGGAGTGCGCGCATACGTCAATATTATAATTTAAAATGCATTAAGGCGCCTCAGTAGTATACGCCATTGAAACTCTGCGAGATATTATAGGGTTGTGTCAGTATGCCTCGCTATGTGGTTTATATCGTCCCATTTCTACGCGTGGGTGGCATAAAAAGCTACTTGAGGATATATCCATGAAATTGGTAGCAACGGCCTCTGTGAATACAACATCTTGAATATTCACCAGGCACAGCGTGGTTTGTAAGTATGAAAAATAACTCCGATAAAGTAGAGGTACCCTGACTTAAAGTTTATTATACTTAACTTACCTACTCCCTCTTGTTATTATGAAACAAGGAATTGTTGTATATGTTTTGAGATTTTCGCGGTTGTTCACAAAACTTAAATTTATTAGTAATTACGGGATTATCACCACGATTATTTTGATAATCCCGTAAATACTAATAATTTAAGTGTTATGGAATTGTCGAACGCGCAATAGGTATGCCCACCATGTACGCCATCATAAAAATGGCAACTTTTCTTTCAAAACACTTTTTCTACCATCTCACCAATTTTATCCTTTATAAATGTTAAGCAGGTACGGCCGATACAAGCGTATCGTCAACATAGCATGCAAGCCCATAACTCCGGCTGGCCCACAGTGTGTGTTACCATGGTTACCACAGTGCATCACCTCGGTGTGACTATGCTAATGTTGTTCACGCCCAACGCTGCAAGCTGCGTGGTAATCAATTAGCCGAGTGCGTGCTTTTACATTTATTTCGAAAAGTGAGCTTATGAGAAAATGTTGAGGCTCAAATTTATTTCTAAAACTTTTTGTATTCAAGTCATTTCAGTCGAAAGTTGAAATTCGCTCTGGGCAAGCAATAACCTATCGAACCTTGCTTGTTTCCAAAGCATAGTAACAAATCGCGGAATTATTTGATATAAGAACACCAAAATAGGAAAAAACATCATCCATATAAGTCTTTTTCTTATCAAAATAACAAACCAAATATTCAGTCTAGGTACAAGCTAGACTTGATTAACCTGGAATATAATATTAATGTCTCCGACAGTGGAACTAGATAATTAGTTATGATTTACGACGTCGGTAACAATACAATATTGCACAAACCCATCCACCGACTGATAGCTTCATAAACTCACATAGCCCGAGAGCTTGCTGCAAGAAATCGCACCCCCCAATATATTATTAGAACACATCCGCTATGGACCCGCCAACCCAACCCTTATACCGACTGCTTAACTGTAATGAACTCACCGTATAAAAAGGACCTGGAGCTTAAACCTTTCTGATAGTGAAATTACTGAAATTGTACACGGAAGTAAGCAAAAAATACCAGTCGCATAAGTAATATTTTCTATTGGTTGATTTTAATGTCTAGCATTGAAATAGGTTAGATCATCTATAAATTAATTTGTGATGCCTAACGTGTGTTACAAGCACAATTAGTAGCAGACATTCGTATGCAAAAAATAGGTAGGTACTTAGATTGTAATATTAGAACTTGTTAAGTTTGAAGTGAAGTACATATCTGGAGGTTTAATTTTATCCATTTATTTTATTACTCGTACAACATGGTTTACCATATCCGGTCTGCCGTCTCATGCTGCGGATGTGATCTATTACGTTGTAGGGTTTCTTGCAGCGACCTCCCGGACTAGTCGTCTTAGATTTGCATCCACGATTTAATGGCTGGCACATTCTTGCATAATATCTGCAGCCAGTGTCGTCTCATTTGTGCGGTATTGTGGAAGGTTAGGATTTGGATAGACGGACTTTGCTGTCGGCAACTCCCAAGGCGACAGTTTTCCTCACCTTTATGCTTGTGCTGCGTACCGTATGTGTCACAAATTCTTCATTTGTTTCGGTAAAGTCAATACTTTTAGTTTTAGTTTTCTTAAAATGTTAATTATAACGAAAAGCTATTGCAGATTTTTTTAGATAAGTCCTCCTAGGTAAGGGATTCTTTTAGGTTGGATAAATTTAGACCGACGATGTGTAAATCCAAGATTTTCAGCATATTTGTAGGTATTGAGGCTCTTACTAGTATGTTCTAGTATAATAAGCTATCGGTTGTCCTTACAAGATTGTACAAATTATTTACTACTTATAAAAGTATTGTAGATGTTAACGCTATACGAATAAACTGAATTACTACAGCTACCACTAAATATATCTCAACGTCACATTGAACAGGTCCTTGCAGTCAATCTGCCCGGGCTCTTAATGGGCCGCCATTCTTGCATAATATCTGTAGGCAATGCCGTCCGTCTGAACGGAACAGTGGGTGTAAGGCCGTCTGCACGCCCACTTACAGTAAACTCTGTCGACTTGCTAGATCGTAAAATTATACATGTTGACTTTATGTCGATTTATAATAGGTTGGGTAAGGTGCGCTTCAAATCTCTCTTTTTCTCTGTGTGGTACATCAAGTCGCCCAACGACCCGATGAACCCTATTATCAGAAATCTTCAACCGCCTACTACAAAAATTGCGCATGATCGTTCACTTTGGAAATCTTTGGGGGATGTTCAGCAGTGGACGTCTTTCGGCTGAAATAATGATGAATACAAAAAAATATTATGTTTTTGTATACTTTTCTAAAGGAACGTAGGTCAAAATGTGAAAGCATGTACGAATAAAGAGGAATAGGTTATGTTATGTATCCCATATTGCAATACAGCCAAAATTGTTTTATTAAGATGCCCAAGTTTTCTTTCATGTTTCGACCTGTATTTTATATTATTTTGTATATTAACATTTAAGTCTGTGAAGTCTATTCACTCGCACACTAAAAAGCACTGCATTTTTTAAAATATTCACGCAACTCTTATCATAGACTCTAAAAACCTTTAGGCGCTTGAAAGGTCTTAAAAGTAGGTGTAACACATAATGGCTACCTAACCCGTGTAACAACGCGTTACAAAACTAAATCGTTCCGTTGTACGGAACGCTCGCCACATTGTTATCCCCAACTTTCTCCATTAAGCCCATACATTTGAACTGGAAGGTTACGTGATTAGGAACGGTTTTCATCGGCCCACGGCTTCGAAACATAATACCTATTTATTGCTGTAGATTTGTCTAAGTCTCGTTGTAAAGTTTGGTATTCAAATCAGCGAATGTTTATGTACTTAAATAAGTACTTACTTTTATTTTTCTGTGGGACACCGAGTATTCCAACAACCCGATAAACCCTGGTGTCAGAGTTTTTCAACCGCCTACTACTAGCAGCAGGCCTCTGACATGGCCAGCCAAGAAAAAAATATCTTTTTCGTCTTTGTGTTTTCGCAAGAAACATTACTTTTAAGTAATTATAGGATTTTTGCAATAGGTAAGTATGCGGAAAATCGTAATCGTTTAACTTGAACCCGGGACAGTGAATGCGCCACTTCTTTATAGGCTCTATTGGAGCCTCGTTTGCTACCACCACTTTTTCGACCTCCACCTTTATTGTCCACAGACAATCATTTATTTTTCAAACTTTAAAGCTATTGTTGATTAAAACAGGCTTTATAAATCTGTGCCGCAATCACCAGGTAATTTCTAACTACCCTTATTAAACTCCACCAAGTATTGAATCGATTCCGCGTAAGTAGGTCGCGAACTATGGCATACCACTTGTGCACGTACCTGTACGTTATAAGTACCTACGTACATCATGGACGATAGCTTCATTAATATACTAGGGAAACAGGGTGTTAGGAGAAGTGCCTTTCTCACAACAATGTAGGCTGAAATCCAAGTACCTAGCGTATTTAGGTAATAGCCTTGTCATTATAACCACAACAGTCCACATGTATGTATGTGTCATTCCCTCAACATACATACATATATCACGCCTTTATCCCTTGCGGGGTAGGCAGAGCGTTAACAGTCGTAAGAATACGGTCGCTATCGCCACGTCTGACATTTTTCAGTATAGTTTTCTAAGGTTGTTTCGGAAAACATGTGTATCACTATAGTGACAGGTTGTCAGCCTGTCGCCTAAAAATTGTAATACACCAATACTCTCGAGTCCCTTAGTCGCCTCTTACGACACCCACGGGAAGGATGTGGGGTGATGCTATTCTAAGCCGGCATCACACGGCATTCCCTCAAAGGGGAAGGTATTGCCATACTCCATCCCTTAGTCGGTTTTTGACACCCATGGGTAGAATTGGGGTGATGCTAATCTAAGCCGGCACCACACAGCAAAATTAATAAGTCCCAACTAGGTATTATCGTATAAGCTAACCTTTTTTTTTCCCTATTTTTCAGGTAAGTTCCTGAGGTATAAGTGCATACGTCACTGGTAAAAATATAAGTGAGCCAGGTTGTATACTGTGGGAAAAAATACCCATAAATGAACGTTGGTATAGTTGGTAATTTTTTCATGATTTTAATGGTGGGTTTTCCTGAAAAATTTCCTTCAGAGGTTATGAGTACCTATAGGTAAGTAAGTATTATTAGTTTCACCGCAGTAGCCCTTTACCTACCTGTACTCCATGTTTAGAACTAGAGACTAGAATAGAATTTCTAGCACATTGCCTAGCGGGTTTAAAATCCTGGTGTGATAATCCATAGGCTACGCAATGTACATAGAATTTCACCTGTAGACTTTTAGCCTGTAGGTTCATAACATGGAGTACTACTGATGTGGGATCGCAAGTTGAGTATGTACGCAATTTTATTATGATTTTTATGCACAGACCCTACTGTAATAAAAATACTCCGGACGCCTGCAGCCAACGTAAGGCAAACATTTCTATGTTTATATGGGAAAGGGCCGTTTGATCTGGTTTTCCTTTTTCCCGCCAAACTATTTATGTAGACGTTCTATTTTCAAAGAAAGATTGAAGTGGAGATGAAGAAAATATCATTTGGTGTTTTTTGTATGGAATGCCGAAATATGTAAGCAATTAGGTAGTTTTTTGTTTTATTTTGTAGAATTTAATTTTAGTTCATAATATTATAATAGATGTAAATAAAAGCCTATATAATTTATTGAAATAATAACTAAGTACATACTATTATTTCTGTGTTCATTGTATTGTGAGACGCTTTAATAACCGCAAAATATTATTAAAAACTGCGAAGAAAACGAAATTACCTTAGAATATTTTAATAGCAAAATAGAACTAAAAATTCATAATGGAAAAGCCACTGAGTTGTGATTTTCATAATTCTTTTGTGACTCTCATTTTCTTGAAAACATCATGAATATTTGATTTGTAACAGAATATTAATAAACATTAATAATTTGAATTATGACTGCTTGTCTTGCTAAAAAACAAGCTGAGCTCCCAAATAGAAGAATAATTAAAAGTCAAATCTAAAGTTAACCTCATAATTTATTTATTTTATTACACTTGCAAAGTAAGCATTACTGAATTTGCAAGAAAATGTTTTCTTTCTTACTGTGTACTTTAATAAATCTTGCGAACCGCACCGTACAATAAAAGCGGCAATTAGCACTGGCAAACACAATTAAATTTAAAAATAAACCGAGCGGGTTCCAATTTCAAAAACAAGCGCGCGTGCATTCCTTTAGCGGGTTCACAGTGCAACGCATGCAGGAGACAGGACTGAAATAGGCGGGAATGGCCGCGTGAACCGGAACGCAAATTCCGTTGGGATAACTTAGGCTCGGCACTCGCTTCCTGCCAAGCAACGGGTCGGAAGTTTTGCTCAAGTTTTGTTAGTGAAATGCGAATTGTCTGCCCTTGTTTTGTAACGGCATGTGCATGTTTACTAGCATTATGTTTGAGCATGATAAAAATTATTTGATTATTAGGTAGGCATTATCTGTTTTGTATCTATCTATCTAGTGCCTAGCTAGGAACCTACCTCTAGATATTTTTAGTAGCAACTTATTTAGACAGAGAATCAAAACACAAATCTCTGTAACTTCGTTAAATGATTATTTAATAATTCTTGAATTTTTGTAAAACTACGGAATCCTTAGTACCTAATCGCGGACAGAAGTAACCTTTGGTTTTACCTCTGAAAAACGTCGAGCATCTTGTCGTTAATAATTTACAGTTTCCAAATTGTTCACAAATATTACTTACACTACACACTTGCCCTCTACAACTGCACAAAGCTATTCAGCACATTGTAAGTCGAAACTTGCGTATCTTGCAAACGACGATGTTACTATGTGGGACAATGGAACAAAGCCGTAAACGCGATTATTGCAGCCGTAACGATAACCCGCAGCAGTTAGCGCTGCATACACGACCATCCAGACGCAGTTCTAGACGGCTATTGCTGTAAAGCGCTTTAATGCTCGTAGGTATTGTTTTTTGAAATTTGAATGTGCCGCTCGCGAATGGGGAAATGGGAAATGTTCTCTCGCCGGCCAGGATTTTACTTTTCTACAATACTGAAAAATACGTAGGTAAAGAAAAATAAACTTATTTTCGAATTTTGAAATAGCTCGACGGACATCTGAGCTGGACATAGGTAGGTACTAAAGAAATCAACAACACGACACAATAAACGATTCCATAAAAGAACAATTATTCACTAAGTAGGTACCTATGCGTTACAGAGTAAGTTATTATCTATTCAGTTCCCCCATTCAAGTTCTATCCGTTACAAAGTTCGTGCTTCTTAGAAACCTACCTACATCAGTTTTACTTCGTATCATGTAATGGTTGGTTATTATAACCCTGTGGTTAAGATGCTACACGCACTCAAGATCCAGATTATACCAGTTCATGCTTACAACCAACGGCACTAATAGAGATCAGTTACGCATAGATTACGCTAGCTTAGATTCAAACTAAATTATACGCCAGATGGTTTTTGAATAAAGATCTACCTGATTCGAATATTTCGAATTCAGAATACAATGTTCATTCATTTGTTATCTCAATCGAAATGTTTCTGTTGATTTCGGCTTGAGTGAAGATGTCAATAACATGGACACTGGCTGAATCGCTAGTCTGCAAAAGCTATTTTTCAAAAGAAGAAGTTTTTGTTTCTCACTTGAAAACTTCGAAATTCGAATCTGAACGCGAGTTTGCATTCGGCCAATTCGAATGCTTGTTTATTTCCTTTGCATGCGGTTGAAACTGGTGTAAACCAGATTTTTGTTTTTGTTAGCTTTCGTGGTAAATGTTGGCAAAAGTTTATTGTGATTTGAGAGAGTCTGTTTACAGGAGTTTACAATTTTCTCGTTCTGGCCGTTTGTAAATTTCTTGTGTAACTAGTCTTTATTACCTAAGTTTTACAGCGCTTTAAATTTTTTATTACTTTTCCTTTAGGTGCAGTATAGTTCAGCGCTTTCGTAATTTTAGGACCAACTATAAAATTTTCGCTAACAACTAGGTACTAGCTTACAATGGCTTCACAATATTACGATTTACGACTAGACTATGCATATAAAATAGGTATGTAAGTTGGCATTACAGGTTACGCTAACAGCTTGAATAAATACGTTTTGAGTAGAGAGCTTACGATTTTTAAACCAGGTCAAAAATGTTGAATTCGATTTACAATATTATCTCATTACATAATGGAATCTTATAAGAGAACTAATATGTTCAAAATAACAATGAAAATTTACTTTCCATCTGTAGCAACCCTGTTGTTAAAAGGATAGTATTAAATTACACCGGAAGAGTGCTTGACAAAAACTATAAAAGACTGTTTGCGAATACATTCGGCTTGTATCTGCTATTCTACTACCAATGCTGTTCGTACTATCAGCCTACCCCTTAAGGGCTCTTCTTAAAATGGTTTTCCATACAGCTTAGAGTAAAAGCCAGTATAAGTTGACACCCTGCTGTTTCGCTAGCAATGTTGTTGGTACTGGCTTGGAGCCAAATTCACTTTTTTTAATATTCCGTGCGCGGCGGAACAACTTTTATTGGTGCATATCGTCGGAGTTTGAACCTGGCCTGAGAGCTGGCGAGGAAAAAGGGAAACAAAGCTAAATTCAAAGATAAGGGCGCCTAAGCTGCGAGAAAAAAAAACTATTTTTATTGAGCAAATTACTAAGGGGCGTCGGAACTTGTACTGCTTTTCTATTTTCTATGTTCACCTTTTTCAACTTACAATTGAAAAATTCTGGCACCAGGGTTCATAGGGTCGTCGATTCTGAGTCCCTCTCGAAAAGAAATAAATAAAACCAATTTTTAACTGGAACAGTCCACTACTAGACACAGACCTTCCCCAGATGAGCGGTATTGCCTATAGAAATAGGGTGATGCTATCCAAAACCCACATCACACGACTATGTCATGTCTAAACCCATCAATAAAATACTTTTTACTTAGTTTTTCTCCTCATCAAATCGTAGACACTCTGCCGTTACCAGTTCTCCAAAAGTTTTGGACCTAGCGCAAGGGTTGGCTGCATACAAAACGTGATAGGGTATCGTGAGTTAGACGGAGGCACGTGGGGGTATGTTTCCAGAATTCTGCTTTTCATGATACTCATTCAAATACATACATACATATATCACGCCTTTATCCCTTACGGGGTGGGCAGAGCGTTAACGGCCGTAAAAATACGGTCGCTATCGCCACGTCTGACAAAATATAGAGGGCCGTTTGAGATAATTTGTGTATCACTATAGTGACAGGTTGTCAGCCTGTCGCCTAAAAGTTGTAATACACCTGAAACCCTCAAGTCCCTTAGTCGCCTCTTACGACACCCACGGGTAGGAAATGGGGTGATGCTATTCTAAGCCGGCAACACACGGCAAAACAAATAACACATTCAAATACGTTTGCTTGTTATTTAGAATGTAATAAACAGAAATATCTGAAACTATTTCATTATGAATCTACTACCGGAGATCTCTAAAATGGTCATAGAAAAAGTCGACATTATGTATATTGCACCCTAATCAATTAAGAAGACACAGCTTCTATTTTACTTCCCGTCTACAGGTGTCAAAAAATCAAGTAAAAATCTTATAAGAGGCTACCAGTCAAAAGAAAAACGAAAAAATCATTCTCAATCTTCCATACAAAGTAGATCGTGAATTTTGTGTGAGAGGTGAAAATTCGTTTTCTAGCATAGGTCCCATTGTGAAAATTGTTCATTACGATGCCCTAAACAACAATTCAATTTTAATGAGGTATAAAACTATTGCTTACATTGGCTTTATGTATGTCAATCGCGATAGTAACTTATTTTATACATTTAAGTTTCTTTATTTTGATATTTATTAGGATTTAATGCACTCACAGTGTTATATTATTTTGATACTAGGAAATTGAAAAAATTACAAGCGTCGTCGACCGGGAATCGAACCAGGGTACATGGAGTACCGTCCCACAGAGTCCCATTGCTCTGCAACTGAGCTATCGACGCACTAGTCGGTTCATATTATTTCCTATTTAGTTCTGAAACTTGAGCCAACTAATAGTATTAATAGTTCACACTTTTTCAAATAAAGCATGAACGTTTATCAACGTACATTCACGATCATTAGAAACCACAAAGCACTTACGATCTTTTATTAAGATAAGCTTATCGAGCTTATGTAAGCTCGTCTCATAACTAAACTTTATCTTGTAGGAAGTGAGTCGACCAAGTTAAATCCGTCCAACGCGCGTAATACTGTTTACGAAGGCAGGTACAAAAGCCCTGATTCTGTGAGGCCTTCCCTTAACTGATCAGATTTTTGGCTCTAAAGTTAAAGAAAATTTAATTTAAGCCCATTTCCGAAGCCTGAACATTTCATAGTCGAATCAGCTCAAATGATATTTCCTAAACTATACCTATCTTTTGACATGTAATATTATAATAAAGAGTAAATATTACAAATCATTTAACATAGATTGAGGTATTATACAAAATACCCGTAAAAACACTGAGTAGCTATTTCAAACGTGACAAATAACTAAATCGTGCTTTTTAATTTTGCTTTACATGTTTTAGGAATTCATCGTTTAAAAAAGATTAGTACAGGTAGTGTAGGTACGTAAATGTATTTGCAGATTGGCACTGCTTTTACATACCTACTTTAATAACAGCTAAGAATTAGCTTAAGGATAGGTCCTGTAGAATCGATGCCAGTGTTAGGGTTAGCCGGTAACTTACGTTGTGTGGTTAGTTTGGTTTATTAAGTGGATGTCCGCCCCACTGCTTTGCCTTATCGGATTTTCTGAAATATCGCCTACGACGGACGTGTAACTCGAACAATGTTGTAAGTAATATCGGATAAATACAGCATCACTCTAGTTTTACACGTGTCGTAAAAAGCCATCAGATGATCACATCGTAATACATCAGCCTGATGCAGTCTTGTGCTAGGAGTAAGCCTCTCCCAGGGTACGCCACAAGGCGCTATCTCCCGTTTTCGCCATCCAGTCGCTATCAGTGGCTTTCTTTAAGTCATCACTTCATCAGTCCTCCTGGCCATCGCTTACGCTTGCTGTGGTCTTCAATTAAGCACCCGCTTGCTCCACTGACCATCGGTTCTGTGACAGATAGGGCCAAAGACAAACCCAGGGAATAGAATTTCTTTTCGTTTCTGTTAACTTCTTTTTCCTTGCACTTTTCCTGGCTAAAAGCGTGTGTTGAATTTCACGATGTACCATACAGGGAACCTGCCCATGAAACTGAACATTTTTCCCCAAGCAACATAAGTCAAAATATTAAATAAAACTTTGGACCTCCCATGCGAAACTACCAACCAAACAAGTCAAGTTATACAACTTATTTAAGGGGAGGCCCAAAATATTTTCTCATATCTCGAGCTATGTTTCTTGGGGAAAGTTGTTCAATTTCATGAGCTGATTCACCCTTTAAAATAATTGCAACTAATATTTGTACACCTTATGTAAAAACTTTTTTTTTTTTTTAAGAAACTTATACAAAAGAGATGAGACTTAGTCGATTACATTGTTACCCAATACTTACGTGTTTGGAATCTTACGACTGATTATGGCATTCCAAGATTGCCCTTTACATCATGAGTCGACATTCACAATAAGCGATAATATGATGAGATAAAAGGGTCAAATTGATTTATTTGTTATAACCCGACTGTCGCAGAAGGAGGGTTATGTTTTGCGAGAGTATGTGGTTATGTATATCGACAACTAAATTCTTTTGCACGTACGGGTGCATACTGACAGTTGCGCTGGTCGTGTATACATTATAATTACCGACCGACTAAGTCAATTTGTATGGGAAGACCAAAATTTTTTTTCATATTTCGACCTATGTTCCATAGGGAAAGTTGTTCAGTTTCATGAGCTGGTTCATCCCTTGAAAGGAATGCATCAATTTACCGGTCACCCTATATATAAGCGAATGAAGTACATATATTGTTAGATTTGTCACAGTACGAGTGATATTGGCTATAGTTATTTTTCATTAATTCACAATGATGGCTCACTAAAAAAATGTTTGTAATGAATAACAGTCGGGTTTTAGTTTTTAAATATTTTATTAGGCAGGTTAAATTTAATTTTATAGCTGGCCACACCACTTTCCAGTTTAGATTAACGAGTATTTGTTAACCTCTTGACTTGAAATGTAATTCATGCATGTAATAAACAGCCGACAATCTAAGGTAAATTGAAGGTAGTTAAAACGTATGAATACGTAGTTAAAATCAAGCATTGCAATGACAAAATTGTGCCGGATACCTAATTCTTATGCTTATGACCAGATCCTATGACTTGCATTTTTCTCGAGTGCATTTTTCAATAAGCGAAACTCAGGCGTGCCTATCGGATCAGAAGTGAGAGTTTTACAAGCTATTATTGTATTCATTTGGATTTGAATGAATGATTCACTAAGTAAGCTGGTAACATAGAGAAAAAATAACATTCGCGTCGCCAGGTCGATATGTCCACCAAAGCACAATGACATGACATGACCATCTTTCAATTATTTTTTTTAGGGTGCGGCTCTACAGGGACAACTCTGCCAGTGTCAAGGTGACGACCGATGTGGCGCAGTGGTAGTGCGACTGCCTTTGACGTAGAAGGTCCCGGGTTCGATTCTCGGTGGGTCACTCACAAAGTTGATATTTATCTCTTTGTGAATTTGTTCCCAGTCTGGTTAGGACATTGCGGGCTGAACCACCCGATTGTCCGTAAGTAAGATGGTTCCGTGTTTCGGATGGCACGTTAAGCCGTAGGTCCCGGTTGCTGTCTATGATCACTTAGACGGCGGTCGTTACACAACCATGTCAGAAGCCTGCTACTTGTAGAAGGCGGTTGAAAAATTCTGACACTAGGGTTCATCGGGTCGTTGGACGATTCGGTGTCCCACACGAAAAGAAGAAGTGTCAAGGTGGGGAAATATATGGGTTCCTCAAAATATAACCAAATGGCCAGTTTCTCTCAACGGTTAGACAAAGCAATCAGGACCAAAAAAAAAGTATAGCCAAACTAGCGTTATCTAGCAAGGGGTTACAGTCTAATATTGTGTCTTTCTTACCTTTCCCGTTTGACAGTCAAATATCGAGTTAAAACGCGGTAAACTTGACACTGGCGAAATCGAAATAAAAACTGAAACAAAGCAAAATGAACGTGATACTGGATACGCGTAATCAATCACATTCAAAACGTCCCCAGAAAACGGATACTTTACTGTACCACTAAATATAAAACTGAATAAAATATAAAACAATATTTTTTCTAAAATTCTAATTATTTCACCTTGTAATATGTGCCCTAAACAGAGAAATGAAAGAAAGAGAGAACCATTATCTCAAAACGTGATATTGCCTGCGTAGGTACCTATGTGTTCACAGTATACATCTCAAGAATCCAACCACATTTGAACCGACATTCGGATCTTTATTCAAACATACAGATTGCCCCGTTTCTGATTATGCCGTATGCAAATACAAAGGTTGCGCAAGAGTGTATTGTCTAACGATGCGCGTGCGCCGGTAAATTGCTCGTTATTATTACGACCGTGTCCTGCTTACGTGACATTCAATTTTCATTGCACGACGGTATAGATGCCGCCTTCTCCCTGATTCGTAGTAAGGCGCCTAGCACGTGTTTTTTTGGTTTATTTACTTTTGTATTTTTATGCCGTGTGATGCCGGCTTAGAATAGCATCACCCCATATCCTTCCCGCGGGTGTCGTAAGAGGCGACTAAGGGACTCGAGAGTAATGGTGTATTACAATTTTTAGGCGACAGGCTGACAACCTGTCACTATAGTGATACACATGTTTTCTGAAACAACCTTAGAAAACAATTCTCAAAAATGTCAGACGTGGCGATAGTGGCCGTATTCTTACGGCCGTTAACGCTCTGCCTACCCCGCAAGTGATAAAGGCGTGATATATGTATGTATGTATGTATGTATTTTTACTGAATTAATGCTCATGAAAATGTCTAGATAAGTATAAGCTAAGCAAAATGGGTAGGCCTGTGTTAAGTCTGTCGCGACACTACTCGTAAGTTAGGTTATGAAAACATTTGTCTCGCCCTAAAGGCGTGATTGATGGTTTTTTGAACAACCATTCTATTATTTCCGGGTGAGCCCTCGCTCCCCAAATGCCGACAGACGTAGTTTTGACGGCCACGGGCCAAAAACATAAAGTCCGATATAAAAAGTCTATAACAAATTCGTTCGTTACTCTACAATGTCTAATTCACATTATAGCATTCACCTCTAGCAACTGAAACCGAAACAGGATTCACAAAACTAAGCACAATATTCCTTTAAAACCCAATTTTCCGTTTGTCAAACACATCCCTGTTCTTAAGATAGGCTCTGTACACCCGGACTGCATGTGAACTGCATTGTAACGCCCATTCTCCGTTTGAAAAACATATCCCTGCTCTTAGGCTAGGCTCTGACAGACGAACTGCATGTGAACTGCAAAGGTAATTTATATGATGCCATCTGAGGCAATAATTGGAAGTAGACGTTTATTGTGGCATATCTGCTCTCCAATAGGTTGAAGCTGGAAGACGCATAGTTGCATAAAAGTTATCTTTTAAGCCAAGCTAAGATTTAGTTCCAAATTGTAAGCCTGCGGTCATCAGGTAATTTTATTACGACTCTTACTCTCTCTTTTACTTTAAGATATGTAGCCGTTTTCCCAATGCCCTATGTGATTGCGCTCAGTCAGACTTTAAGTAATTAGACACTACAGTTGGTTCCAAGTTCTGATTCAGATAAAATTCCGTTTGAACTGCCATATTCGACTGCAGTTGAAACGCAGTCGGCCTGCAGAGACCCTAAAGCAAAAGCGACTAAGTAAAATACAGCTAAGTACCTGAATCCAGAGCATATGGAACAATGCCAACTAGTACAATCGTTTGATTTGCTGAAACTATTCGCCGGGAAACTTGAGCAGTTGGCCTCACCTGGAACTTACGTTTTGCGAGTTACGTCACTTTAGCTGGCGACCGATTTGGAATTGAGCTAGTTTTCATAATTCGGTTTGAAATATGGCGGAACGATTCCGAAAAGTTATGGTTCTTTTTGGTTTTATGCGCAAAAGTCCATTTTGCTCTACAATATTATGAAGTAATTTTTGCACCTGCCATAACAGTTGAGCATAGCTTGGACACATTTTAGTAATTTTTGCACGTCTGCTATGCACCGTGTTTCGGAGGAAATGCATTGAATTAGAGACGTTGTTTGGGACATCATACATACATCATACATACATACATTGAACAACTTTACCTATGGGACCAGTGCTGGAAAACACTAAAAATAAGGATATTTCATACAAAATTAGTCCGGTGATCATAACATACATACATACATATATCACGCCTTTATCCCTTGCGGGGTAGGCAGAGCGCTAACAGCCGTAAGAATACGGCCGCTATCGCCACGTCTGACATTTGTGAGGATTGTTTTCCAAGGTTGTTTCAGAAAACATGTGTATCACTATAGTGACAGGTTGTCAGCCTGTCGCCTAAAAATTGTAATACACCAATACCCTCGAGTCCCTTAGTCGCCTCTTACGACACCCACGGGAAGGATGTGGGGTGGTGCTATTCTAAGCCGGCATCACACGGCGTATGGTGACCATAAATTCATCATAAATTTTAGCATAATCTAGGTTCACTTTACTGCCGCTAACGAAAGTTGATATTTTTGCTATATCCCGCGCCTAAGTAGAAAAATCGTGATCATCACATTTTACAGATTCTAAAATCTTACGATAATTTTCATGTGGCCTTTCATTCCATTGAATTCTTTTATGTGTTTTTTCGAATGTCATTAACTCGATTTAGAAGATACTGATGGCCTTTTTCAATCGTTTCAATGTTTACCAAATGTATTTCACGAAAATGTGCTTTAATTACTGGTAAAAAAAAGATAAGTAGATATCCTTGCGCCTAGGTTTCCTAATTGAATAAAAGTACGAAAATGTAAAATAAAAAATTCAAAGCAGGCTATCATATTTTTACAAAGTAGATGCGCAAAATAAAACGTGGGCTATAGGTAAACTAAGAGAAAAGCGAAAACGTAATCTCATTTTATATTACTCCATATATTTCGGCTTTAAAAAACGTATGAAATAACGGAACGGAATAATATTTTTTCTGCGTCGAAATTCAAATAAAGAATCAAGTTTCGTTTCATCTCGTCTCGACTTCAGACCAGAGAATGAAGGTAGATAGAACTTTGATAAACCTCAAATTGATGCCAACAAAGGATATACTTTTCGATAAAGACCGCATCTTAAACTTGATGTTACATTCTGTAAAATCTATTTTGATACCTGTGACGTTTTTAAGAGCTATACTATACTAAAAGAGAAGTAAACAAAAAAAAATCCTTACTTATGTCATAGCATTTCCCCGAAGCTGACTTCAGTCACAGGTATTATTTATTATTGTACTGTTACTGTATTATTACGCTAAATTTATTATTACGCTAAATTTATTATTATGCAAAATTTTACAGAGTGTAAGTGTCATAGTTTGAAATATTAATTTGTCTACCCTAGACAAGACAGATCTTTCGGCTTGTTGTTGATATCCATAGCGCTTGATTCACGTAGTACCTCCCTGCAGGTTTTAGCAGGTTGTTGCAGGTTGTACCTTATTATTTGATCGAATATTTCGACAGAGAATTTTAGTATCTATAAAATATTTCGCTTCTCGCCCAAGCTATTATCATAAACAAACGTTCACTTTCGAGCGAACGAAATTCGGAGGTTTCTCCATGTTTCCATGAATATCGTTTGCGTTTACAACCGCGTGATCAACCGCGATTGATAGAATGCATTTGAATGGTGTCCGTCGAACCCAACGGCACGGCATGCTTGAAAAATAAAATTGCTTATTTTGTAGTTGTCTTAAAACAAAACACAAAAATATGTAGAAATCGATGCACTGATAGACAGAATCCATAAGCAAAAAGAACTTGGTGATAAATGCCTCATAACTATCTACCGACCCTATGCATAAAATTTTTGTGCATATTCTTGTTACTTACTAACTGTATAACCTTTTTGCCCAGTTATAATGCGCAAACGCGATTTCGATTTTCTCTACACTTGTAGCCAAAATTATTCACTTGTTTTGATAAAATCTTTACGATTTGACACTTGTGAAGTCTTCTCGCCCGTTGGATAAGTCTCATTACAGTGCGCATCATAAAGGGGCTGGTTGTCAATAGTAAATAAGAAAAAACAGTCTATTTTTATCCGTTAAACCTTATATTAAAATTAGCTCACAGACTTCCCTTTAGAACTAGATCGACCCTTAGAGATAAACGCAAAGCAAATTCAATGTAATCAGAAATATTTCCTCCATCTCGGCCCACTATGACTGACTCTGCTTTATAGATTCACAAACGAACCGTACAGATTACAATATTTATCGACTGCCTAGTTAGAGGACGTGGGCATCACTATCTGCAAAGTCTACCTGATTTATAGTGACGTGCCGCGACTTATCGATATCGAGCTGCAAGATTATGTGACAGGTTTGTTAGAATCTCTGAATATTTTATAACCTCATTTACAATTTAAATTTCGAATAAAATACACTTTATTTGAATTGAGAACGGCGTCGTCGTTAATTCTTTAACGTCCTTGTATAATTATTACGGTGGAGATTTATGAGATGATTTTATCGATTTAATAAGAGCTTCCGCCATTTTCTCATTTTGTGTTTGATGTTTCCGAGCAAAGGGAATGTTATTATAATGTCGGTAAATGAAAATTACCTTCAGCTTTCAAAGGATTTTCGCTTATACTTCCTTCCTTACATTACTTGGATCAACAGAGAACTTATTATCCGTACTCTTTTTAATTTAATATTTGCAATCTTAAGTATTTTTTTTATTTAGGTGTTTACCATAATTATCTAGTCCTAGTACTTGAGTGACTGAGCATTTGATGGCTTTCAGTGGCATAAAACAAACCTTTACAAAATGTAAAAAAACAAAAATCCATTGAAAATTATTTCAAGAGGTGAAAACAGAACAACTTTCCCCAAGCAACATATATACCTAGTCGAAATATGAAAACATATTTTGGACCCCCATACAAAATGTTTCGTTCCCGCCGACTGAGCCAATTTGATTCCGGGGTTCAAATTTTTTTCATATTAATTTCATCATGTTTCTTCCTCAAAGTTATTTAGTTTTATGTTTACCCCTTGAAGTATTTGCAATTCATTTTGACTGTCCCAATGGCGTAGCGGACAGTATGCCTGCCTTCTACGCCGAGGGTCGTGGGTTCGATCCCCACCGGACACAAATATTTGTTAAGTTAATTTTCAAATATTTGTGGTTAGTCTGGGTGTTTTCTATGTATAATATGTATTTATTTACAAAAAAAAAGTATATATGTATTAGTATCAGCTATCTAGTTCCCATAGTACAAGCTTTGCTTAGTTTGGGGCTAGATGGCGCTGTGTGAATTGTCCACAATATTTATTTATATTTTATTTTATTTATTTATTTCTACTTATTTTAGTGCTCTTAAAGAGAACTAGGTACAAAAATAGCCGTACCTCATTGCCAACACTACAGTCACAAATAGAACAGTGAATGTTCATGCCGTTCCTTGCAATGACAAATGTTGCACTGTTACATGAGTTGACGAGCTAGTTTCCCGCCCGCGTTTTCTCTCGTATATTTTAGCTAACCACGTTTTCTGTTTGTTTGTTTCAGGTAAATATCGTTTTGTCTATAGAACATCAATAATAAGTAAGAATAAGGTAAAAAATAAAATACTCTTCTTCTTTTCGTGTGGGACACCGAGTCATCCAATGACCCGATGAGCACTAGTCAACCGCCTTCTACAAGTAGCAGGCTTCTGACCTGGTTTTGTAACGACCGCCGTCTAAGTGATCATAGACAGCAACCGGGACCTACGGCTTAGCGTGCCATCCGAAACACAGAACCATCTTACTTACGGACAATCAGGTCGTTCAGCCTGCAATGTCCTAACCAGACTAGGAAGAAATTCACAAAGAGATGAAAATATCAATGAGTGTATCGCCGAGAATCGAACCCTGAACCTTTGCGTGGCAGGCAGTCGCATTACCACTGCGCCACATCGGTCGTCGCTATCTATGTTAGCAAGACACCTGTGCGTTAGTAACTTATTGTTAATCTGTGCCTGTGCCTCGTTTTTCGAAACTACACAGGCTACAATTCTACAGGTGAAATTCGATGTACATTGCGTAGCGGGTCAAAAATCCTGGTTTTATAATGTCCCACTGGCTACGCAATGTACATCGAATTTCACCTGTAGAATTGTATCATTTATCATCGAACAGGTTTACACAAACAATAATCTATGCAAATTGAAATACATTGCTGTTCAAAGCATAGACGTGGGCTTAAATTAATGCATGCAAATATCTCTATTTCATTTCAATTCTTCAAAAGAAATCAAAACAGCTTCCTCGGCCATTCATTATTTCTTTAATCGATTATGCAGATTCTACTCGGCTTCCTAGCTTTTTAACTGACTTAAAAAAGGAGGTTGTAGAACTCCTTTGTGTGTGTTACACACTCAAGATTCAATATATGTTAGCTAAGCACAGAATAGTTACTCGATTTTTGAGCAAGTGTGCAAAATGTTATATATATTTGCATACTCTTTTGTTGTATTTTCCATGAATTATTTACTTTTCTTAGAGTTTTTTTTAATGAGGAGAAAGAAAAATGTTTCCTGAAAATAGGTTTCCAGGTAATTTTTCAACTGGGAAGGCGGTTGATTTTTTACTAAATCGTGATTCATTTCAACTATCGATATGCAAAACTGTTCGATTGCGCCCCTATTTCACTGCAATCTGTTTCATAATTTTATTCTCTGTGATAAGTTTGCATTTTTTTTGACGGAGGATTTCATTTTTTACTTGTTTGAAATAATGACATTATCGTTAAGAGCAAGCCAGAATCATCATTAAAACACCCACTGGGTGTAAAAAAAAAATGCTGCAAATCTTTTAAGGGACGAATAAGCCCATGAAACTGAACAACTTTCCCCAAGGAACATAGTTAAATATGAAAAATATATTTGGACCTCCCTTACAGATTGCCTCGTTCGGCTGCTACATTTTTTATGAGAGATCCAAAAATTTCTTACATATTTCGACCTATGTTTCTTGGGGAAAGTTGTTCAGTTTCATGGACTAGTTCCCCCTTAAAATATTTGCAGCTTATTTTTTCACACCCAGAATGTTGCATTCTCAGGGTAAGATGCTATCCATAACCTGGATTATATTCATCTTCTAGCCGTTTTTCATGACTAAAGAATAAAGTGGTGTGATTTTATTTTACCCAAAAACTAACGGGAATACATACATACACATACACATATCACGCCTTTATCCCTTACGGGGTAGGCAGAGTGTTAACGGCCGCAAGAATACAGTCGCTATCGCCACGTCTGACACTAACGGGAATAGATCCAATTTATATGGAAGAATTCGTAATTCTTAGTAACTTAATATAATTTTATCGCTAGACTGCCTGCGGTGACAGACTGGCTATATTTACGCGTCTATTGGCTGTCAGTGACAGCTTGTCTCTGAGCTAGACAGACACGAACAGGTATAATTTTGACATAGATTTATTACATATCGCGTAGTAGCGGTACTTATATCATCGATATCGATAAACACTACACTACCTTGAATAAAAAAATATTATTTCATCGTCATAGATCTAAATGTGTATTTCTCTTAGACCTTACGAGGGTTGGGTTTCACCTTCTTTCTTCCACCTTCCAAAGACTCTTCTTTTAGAATCTGAAGTTATAATACTCTTTTCAAAAGCACAGATTCATTAAGAACTAAGAGTTTCTGACTAACTATTGAGTACCTAGTGTCGAAAAGAAGTCTCTATAGTTTTAAAAAATACTTGTTACTGCATCTAAGTAACATTCAGGGGAGAACATTATTTTGCGGTCAGGGCTCAACCAGTCACGGAAATCTGCTCGACAATTTTCACGTTCGCCTTCACGTGTTCCCAACGGGAATCGAACTAATTCCAGCTCTCAAACCCAACCACCACTAGACCGCAGAGTCAGCTGACAGACTAGACACGCAATGCATATTAAAAGGTCTAATTTTGTCGTGGTCTTACAGCTCATTTCATGCCGCGACCAGCGTAACTTGACCTCAATGCTCATACAAGCGCGTATGGGTGTGTACTGACAGTAACGCTGGTCGTGACACTATGTAAGCGAATGAAGTATGTATGTATCATTGCCTGCGGTGACTGACTTTGAATTATTGACGATTGGTGATCACGGCTGGTAGTAATTGAGTAAGTTTATTGATGTATCCAGTTACGGGGAAATTAAGTGGTCTACATGTATCATAGTCAGAAATAGACACTCAATATGATTGGAAATTGAAGCTGATAAGGAAATGGTGATTTTGCAATTTCACAGCCAGTATATAGGGTTACATTTAATTTAGTGCAAATAATTTAAGGGTGTGTTCTAGGCATACCTAAAACTGAACAAGTTTTGTTTGAAACTTTTTTTTCAGATATGAAAAAAAAATTGGAACTCTCATACTAAATACACGACCGGGTCACTTAATATCACTTAATATAATCCAATCTTAATATAATCCAAAGTTGTTCAGTTTTCTGACCAGAACACACTCTTAGAATATTTGTACTTAATTAAATTTAACCTTATACAGAGTGTAAAGGACAGTGTAACAAAAACTTTGCAGGCGTGCTTAGACCATGAAACTGAACAACTTTTTATATAGGGCTATGTTGGGTCACGAAAAAATTTTTTCGAGTTTCCATACAAACTCAGTCAGCTGATCGGGCATTTTTTATGGAAGGTCGGATTTTTTTTTACTATCTCCAATATAGAAAAAGTTGTTCAGTTTCATGGTCTGATCGCGCAAAGTAGTACTTGAAGTCTTTTCGTTACACCATCTCTTTTACCTGTATAGCGCCTAATGCCGAAATAGCTCAAACGATGCAAGCTATGAAATAATATGGAAAGGCTATCCCAAAAAGCACTTGACACTGGCTGAATTGGCGTCATTCACATTCATAGAAACTTCAAGAAAGGAGTCGTAAAATCCAGGTTTTCCTTTGCAGAAGCTCTGAGGTACACCATAAGACGGGCGTTATAATATAAATCTCTGGAATATTTCCTAGAGCGGACAACATTAAGGTACCCGGCAGTTCCGCGACGCTCACATTTTTCGCGATTCGCAGCCGCTAGGTACGAATTATTCTCATACTTTACAGCATAGTCAGTTATGTTGCCAGATGCTATTTATATTCTGTGGTGTTTTGTTTTGGTCTACGATGTAAGACCCCTTTTGGATTGGATTGTGAAAAGGTGACAGCAAGTTTAGAGCATTTTTTTGTCTAATGTCAAGTTCTTCAACCATCTACCAAAAGTTGTAGGCCTCTGATATGGTTGTGTAACAACCGTAGTCTTAAAAGGTAACCATAGACAGGACATGGGACCGATTAAAGAGACAAATGCTGAAAATATTAGAAACGGTCAATCAGGCCTTGGAATTAAACAACTTTCCTGAAATAAAATAATGAAACAGAGTACAATAATAGGTGCTTCATTTAGTAGGTACTTCATTTATCTAAACCTAACCATACCATTGTTATCCTTTAGCATTTCATTCTCTCTAACAAACCCACCAGCGTATTTTGAAAATTCAGAAACCGGAAAAGCATTTTTCACATAGCAACACTGAGAAAGCACAGCCGCAACACAAAGAGCATGTTCTATATGTATTGTGAAAGCTATGAAAGATATTAACTAGTATGTATGCTGGAACGGAACGTGCTCAGATCCTTTGAGACGAGGCAACAGAGAAGTTTAAATGATAATAAGTAGGGTATTTCATCAGAACTGTTAGTCTACGTAGTTTTAGTCTATGTATTAGAGTCTGCTGTAGTTGTTCACCTGCGTATACAGGAGTATATTATAGCCAGTACACAAATTTTGTAGGGTGTTTCCACTCATGATTCTGGTGGCTTACCAACGAAATCACAAAAAATAAAAGTGTTTTGTAAAAAATTCGTACCTACTCGGCAAAAATGTATGGAACACCAATGTTTTTGTGATTTTTCTGGTGGCCAAGGTTTTTGACGTAGAACCAAGTTTTTAAATAGAGCGAATGCCATCTGATCTCTGCAACCCGAAAAGTAACCTGACCAGTAACCTAAGTTAAGTCACATTCAAGTATCATCTGAATTCAAAGTTCGAATATGGATTTCATCACAATTTTTTCTCGTCTCCGTCCGAGCAGTCGGTAAATGTACCTGAGTAAAAACACATTGACCACCGACGACGTTCTCAGTGCGATATGATAATGTTGTTAAAAAATTCCAAATTGAAATTCCGCAACGGACAGAAATGCATCATTCCAAATTTGAAATTATAATTTAAAATTCGAAACCCTTATCCTCAAAATCAATAATGATATTCATACCTATTTAAGAAGTTAATTGTTACACAAAGTTAATATGTTTCTGAAACTTGGCGCCGCAAGTTATGCCGCGATCACTAATTCAATTTGACAAGCTGATCCAAGTTCTTGGATCAAAATTAACTATTAAACACAACGCTCAAGTTCACAATGAAAATTATACCGGCATTTCATGCATTATAAAGTTTAAATGCCACATTATTTGTGAGTTTTGTGTGTGTGTGTGTGTGTGTGTGTGTGTGTGTGTGTGTGTGTGTGTGTGTGTGTGTGTTTTGTGTGTATGTATGATGTATAATGTCAAAATTTAACCTCCAATTTCCACAATTTGCTATATCGAATCTTCTATCTAATATTTGTACTTTTTGCAAAATATTGGATACTCACATGGTTCCGCAATATTGTTCTGGAATGAGGTAGGAAATTGAGGAACTAATGGCGCCACTGTCTACTGTGCCTTTTTTCTGTGATTGGTCAAAAATGTGTCAGTGTCAAAGTTCAGTCGCTTCTTATTGGCGCGTTCAGGCACAGTCCCGCCTGCTGCCATCTGCTCCTCTCCTCCCCATTATTTCCCAAAATATATTTTGAACAAGATTTACTACCTATTATTAGCATACTATTGTAAGTAATATTTTTCGTAGATTTTCAACAGAAATGAAGACCACCAAAGCAGAATATGACACTACGTTTCCACAAATACCGCATTGTGCATTTTTCACTGCAAGCAAAATTACATTTTGCATGCAGGAGACGTTCCTAATTAAAGTAATTCTGCCATAAAACGGGCCACAGTATGAACAGACAAGTGGGAAGTATAGACACTATAATGAGTATAATTACAGAACATTCTCGAATGTCATAATGATAATCATACTTTTTAATGAAATGGAACTCGATCTTTAGTATTTTTTTTTATTTTTAGTTTTTGATAGACTGAAAATTGTATACTATTGAGAGGTATTTAAAAGTAAACTAAGACTAGTTACATAGAGCAATACAAACTTTTTTGCAGTAAGTATGTATCTGTGTTTAATCTATATGTTACTGTAAAAGCCCGAACTGTGGTAAATTCTAAGATTTTCCGGTAAAACCTAAGATTTACCAACTCTCAATGGTAAAAGTCCAAACAGTTTTTTTATTTCGAACTTTTACCACCATTCACTAGGTAAATCTTAGGATTTACCTTAAAGGCAAGGTAAATGTTGATAAAGACATGTCATAACGTGTTCGGTGCATCGTACGCGTGGGCAGTCCGCATCTCCCCGCTACCCGTACCGCCTCCGCGACTCCGTTCGCTCGCCACAGTCGTCAAAGAGAATATATTAAAACTAGCGTTTTAAGAGTTGGGTCTTACGTATAACGTTTTTTTTTCAAGTTCACGCTAAAATCTCTAGCCAATATAAGCATTCTAACAATATTGTAACAATGCTACCAACATGACAGAAAAATAGAGATGTGGTATGCCCTGGTACGAAAAGCATTATTGCAGTTGTGATAGATGTAAAGGACAATGAGTTTTACCAACTAGGTACCAAAATTGGAGTACTAAAGCAGCTTTACACACAGAATCAGTTTACCTCATGCTCTGAAGATTTTATTAAGATAGAAGAAGTTGTTAAAGAGAAAGAAGTGAGTCTTCGAGAAGTTGTTGGAAAATTATCGTTGACTGGTGGACAAGGATTCAAAAAATGTAACTGTCTCAAAAAATGCTTGTCGAAGAAATGCGCTTGCAAGTCATCAGGATTACTTTGTAATTCTAAATGCCACAATAGCACTCCGTGTTGTAACAAGTAATCTATTTTTTACTAAGTACCTAATATTTAATATAAATTGTTTTTTTTTCTATTTGTTCGTAAATACCAAATTATAAGAAAATTACTGATTCAGTGAGATTCAATTAGCCAACGTAAGCGTTGTTTGTGAGAAGATATTTTATTTTGCTTTCGAGAAGTATATTAGCGTTATTTCAAATAGTTATTATAAATTAATAAATAAAAATTCCAAAGGAAATAGGATTTGACTTGACTGATTAATAATAGAAATAATTAATAATTGTTACTCTCATATATTCATATGATACACATAAATACATATGTAAGGTTCATAAATACATATGTAATTTAAATAAATGATTGAGAATTACTCATTGTTTTTTTTTTCCAAAACTAATATTTACCATCCATCACTGGTAAAACCTAGCATAATAATATACTAAATTATAAGAGGAAAAAATTGTCTTTATCAACATTTACCATGCCCTTGAGGTAAATCCTAAGATTTGCCTAGTTAATGGTGGTAAAAGTTCGAAATAAAAAAACTGTTCGGACATTACCCATTGAGAGTTAGTAAATCTTAGGTTTTACCGGAAAATCTTAGGATTTACCACAGTTCGGGCTTTTACAGTAACATATACATATAATAAAGCTCAAGAGGACCCAAAGTCTGTACATACAAGATATCAAAAAAAAAAATGTTTCGTGATACTTAATATTGATAACAAAACACGTTTCTGCAATTTTTTAATTTTTGTCTGTTTGGATGTTTAGATGTTTAGATGTTTAGATGTTTGTGTGTTTGTTTGTGGATATGCGGAAGCATCACGCGAAAACGACCGAACGGTTTTTGATGCAATTTGTACCAAAATGTCAAGTAAATCACCGACCAGGTTATAGGCTAAAAAAACATACCCCTAAAAGGGGGGTTGGCTGCTACACATAAAATAAGTTTGTAAATCACGTAAATTTCATAGTGCCGCGTAGTAAAAAGATGTGTATGGGCTTATTGGACCCGAGATTGATTTCAAATTTCGAACTGGCCAGCACGAATTGTGCCACTTTGAATAAGCGCGCAGAAAGAAAAATAACATGAGGCCGTACTTATATTTTTAATCTATATTTTTATAACCTCAATAAATGAGTTTGTCGAATTATTACCCAATATTACGACAAGAAAAGTAAAGTCTACGAATATGTCTACGACTACAAAAATATCTCTTTAATATTGGAATAATTTTAACTTTTAATAATTCAATATTTTTTACACTCGAAAACAAAAGTTCCGTGGTACAAGACGTGTAAGTTGCGTACCAGACGATACAATCTTTATTTATGGATCGTTTTCTTGGTGCGTAATCTACTATTTACCGCGGGAAAATTGCAATAGCTTCAAAGCAAAAGTTTGTGTGAAGGGATATCCTTATTTTTACCGCTCCAACCATGGTTGGTTTTGGTTGGTAAAATGGCTCAGCGGAAGTGGATCTGCTTATGATGTAAGTCGACCAGCGAAGTTCCACAATTTTTTGTTTTTAATTTTTCTTGCTAATTTTGATAAGGCTATTCTTTATATCTATGTTACTAGCCAATGTTGGTCTGTAACATACTGTTATTATATGTTTAGCTGACAATACCAACATTATTTTCAGGGTGCACAAACTTTTTTCTGAAACATTAATTCGAAATATGAATAAAAATTGGACTACTCATACAAATTGGCTCGATCGGCTGGTACATTTTCTATGGAAGATATTTTTTTTCCATATGTTCTGTAAAGTTTTCCTTACGAAAGTTGTTCAGTTTTATGAGTCATTATCATCGGTCTCAAAGCCTCATATGTCTGTGCCAGACGATCCAATCAGTGTCTCAGATAAGACTTTTCATGGCTATAGGTATAAATCGATTTGGAAAACGCCGGATTGCCCAAAACAAGGCCACTCTCTCGGTCTCCTTGGCTACCTCCACAGGAACGACGAGTCGATACATGAGGAGCCAAGTTGGCTGCAGGATAGACCTCTGTCACACGCGCCTGACAGAGACCCCTTTCCGGGTTTGAATGTAGACTCTGTTGTCCTTCTCCAGGGCCGGTCTTGGGTCGGGTTTCTCCCTCGGTTGATTCTTACGCCGCGACCCCCACGGGAAAAGAGGAATTATTCTACTCTGCCGGCAGCACACGGTCTTAATTAAATAGCCTTAGGTACTTAATTAAATGTAACCCTAGCCGCGGCTCCGCCCGTATGGAAATCGGTTATCCCGTGGCATCGCACAGAAACTTTTATTACGATAAAAACTTTCCTATGTGTTAGTACAAGTTACCCCTTTTATGTCTGTTCCCATACATACATCCATACATATATCACGCCTTTATCCCTTGCGGGGTAGGCAGAGCGTTAACGGCCGTAAGAATACGGTTGCTATCGCCACGTCAGACATTTTTGAGGATTGTTCTCCAAGGTTGTTCAAGAAAACATGTGTATCACTATAGTGACAGGTTGTCAGCCTGTCGCCTAAAAATTGTAATATACCAATACCCTCGAGTCCCTTAGTCGCCTCTTACGACACCCGCGGGAAGGATGTGGGGTGATGCTATTCTAAGCCGGCATCACACATCATCTGTGCCCAATTTCATGAAAATCAGTTCAGCAATTTTTGCGTGAAGGAGTAACAAACAAACAAATCTTTTGTATTAATTTATTAGAAGGAAGTAGGATAGGATAGGATTTGTAGTAGGATTACTTGGTTTTTAATAAGCTTATGTTTTATTTATTCACACTCATGAACTCGGTCTTTATTCATCCATCACAATGTTAAGAAATGTGGCATCAGTCTACTTCACGGAAATGATACCTTTGGAAGTAAACGCACGGTTTAAAAAAATCTGCTAAAATGAACTGGAAAGCCAGGATTTGGAACAGGGCGTGACTAATCTGTAACCTGATTCAGCAAATTCAACCTACAGGATTCAAAAAGACCCAACATATATAAAAGAACCACCGTTTTCTTACTCTTTTTTGCATGTGGAAATTGTAAATTTAGGATTTAACAGTTTTTTTAAATTACATATAAAGTGTAAAAAAATTAGCTGCAAATTTTTGGACCTCCCATACAAAATGTAGCAGCCGAGCAAGTCAACTGTATGGGAGGCCCAAATGTTTTTTTCATATTTCGACCTATGTTGCTTGGGGAAAGTTGTTCAGTTTCATGGACTGATTCACCCATTTAAATATTTGCAGCTAATATTTTTACACACTGTATAGTCGGCGAAACCAAGTTTTGGGTACCTATCTACCAACAATTTAATATAAGCTTATAATATATTATTTTATGGTTCTTAGAGTCTATGGGGGGGCTATGTTTATCAGTGGGCTTCCTTTATATAGCTGATATGATGGAGCGAAACGAAGTTCGCGGGCACCAGCTAGTAAGGTATAAAAATATTAGCTGCAAATATTTTAAGAGGTGAATCAGCCTATGAAACTGAACATCTTTCCCCAAGAAACATAGGTCGAAATATGACAAATTTCCATTATTCAATCTTCTATACACTTGGTCGGTTGGTAATTTTGCATGGGAGCAAAAAATTATTTTTTTCATATTACGACCTATGTTCCTTGGCAAAAGTTGTTTAGTATCATGGGCTGGTTCACCCCTTAAAATATTTGCAGCAAATATTTTATACCCTATTTTAGTATCATAAATGAAAATAAGAAATCGAAAAATTGCCAAGCGTCGTTCGTCTAGTCGTTGGAAAATAATGAACTTTAGCAAAAGGTGGGGAAACCTATAAAAAGTAAAAAAAATCTCTAAATACAGTTATTCTAATAAACCTTTAACCATGCGTAGATATGTTCTTATGTACAGCATTTCAAATCAATCAGACACAATACACAAAATTAGTAAGTTATATGAAATTTTAAATACTTACATTAAACATACACACATTTTTGCCCATTACATAAAACTGTACGCGAAATAATTAAACTCTATATAGAATCAGAAACGTGGCGCAACTCAGCTTGTTGATTCAATTAGAATTTGCCAAGTACATGGCATCTTGAGGTGGCAACTCTCAAATCTAAGGATTCGATCAAGAAATAAGGTAGACAGGTTCGCTGCAAGTTCATAGTGAAGCCATAACATATACTTAATTTTAAGACAATACAGTGTTGCCCTTGCGAATTTAATTTCAAATTTCAATCATTTATTTCCAAGTACTTACAATTATAATGTACGATTATACTTCGATATGCGAATGTACAATTATATGATACCTCCTGTTGGCCTAGGACAAACCGTTAAATAAAATGATAAAATCTACATATATTCTGGGCCATCCAAACTAGGCCGGTGCTTATGTATTTTTTTTTTTTTTGCGTCGGTTCTCCTTTTCCTTGATAAAAACTAAGGTGAATAAAAGGTCGCTCGTTGGTATTCCATCATAGCGGGTCGTGTATTGGTTATAATTTGATATTTCTTGTTCATTTGAGTGTTTGGTGAATAATTCTGATAGTGTATTAAGCAACAAACTATTCTGAAAGTGTTCATTAAATAGGAAATAGTAATTAATGCATATATTCGGCATTGTGCAATAGTGACGAGCGGTCTCCACGTGGTGCAGAAAATTTTACTATCGAGTTTTTTGTACTACATAATTTTGCGCAACACAGCCCCTAGTCGTCAGACTAGGATCACTGTGTTGTGGACTCTCCCTCGGCGTAATGCCACTTAACTTTACATCACTCTAACCTTACCGACGACCTGACAACTTTGACATTGGCAAAATACGTCTCCACCCATGAGATGTGACGCCAGAATAAAAAAAAAAAAAAAAAAACTAAGGTCCGTATATATAAATCGCACTCAACTCTGAGATTGATCCCAAGAGAGGTTTTGACAGATGTCAGTCAATGCTAACAGCTTTTCAAAGTCGCACTCAAGATCGATCTCAGAGTTGAGTGCGATTTATAAATACGGGCCTTATTCCGCCTACATAGAAAAAAAAATAATTAAAATAATATTGACATATCACTCTTTCCGCTCTTTTCTTGGTCTGAGACCAAAGTAAGTTCGTTTAATTTGAACATTTCGCTTCTCGACTGGGTGGAGTGTTATGGCACCTCTATAGGAGATGAGCTCGGATTGTAGCGAGCTGATGTGATGGGAAATCCAAGTCGAGAATTCGGATTTGGTACTTTCGCTCTTGGAACTTGTTGAATGAACTTCTGGAGGAATTGAAAAGGAGAGATAGAACCACGAAATATTTATGAGTGGAAATTGTATACCTAGAGACCGATGCAAAAGGTTTCTATAATATTAACTATTTTTTTGTTATAAGTCAAAAAGTCAACGATAGGATTTGAACCTCCCACGTCTTCTGACTAGCTGTCTGTCTTCTTCTAGTTTATTATGGTCCTTGCTATATACTGAAATGTAAGAATGAGCTACAGAAAATTAATTACTTCTACAAGAAAGAAAGGTCGATATATGAAAACGTAGTTTTGAACCTTCGTACAAACTTAATGATAAACTGATTTGAGATCTTCCTGTTGGGCAGTCGTATAAAAGCAAAGTATTTGCATTATGTTTTAGAGAGAAACGCCAAATATCGCATGATATTAGTTAAACCTGAGTTCCCAGGGAAAAGTTGATCTACACCACCTCCGACAAAGTCTGTTATTTGGACGACATTGTTCCTTACACCCGAAAAATTCAGAGAGGAAAGACAAGCCTATTGTCATCTTCCCACGATTCCATTTCTGTACATGTAGTGTACATCCGGACTGAAGTGGGCTTGGGGTTCTCTATACAATGTTACCATATTTGCTAAGATTCAGCTGTTTAAGCAGTTTTTAAATTTTAGACAGTTTCATAGCAAACTTTTGCCCATCTTCTTAACTTCAAACTACATGAACCATTAATAGGTCGTGTATTTTGTATTTATGCTAAGTCTTCGACAAACTTCGTTACCGCGTTTTAGGCCTTGGCTTCTGATTGGTTATTCTTCTATGACGTATCCTGTTTACATGGTGCACGCAACGTCGCCGTCGTCTCGTCAGTAATAGACGTATCCAGCGAAGTCAGCTTTCTGTGTGAGGCGCGCGTTTCATATTACCATTGCACCACATCGATTGCCTCGATGATGGTCTATCTATTTTAAAGTATTGTTGACCGAAATACACGCTGTCAGATTCGTCAACCATTTCCCATGTTTGGTAGGATGTGGGTCCTACAGCTGGCAACACAGAACAGTTCTATAATTTATCGTCCTTATCTGGAGCAGTAAATTCTTATTCGCCGCACAAGATTAATGGAGGCCGTGTACAATTTGTGTTATCACATTATTGGAGTAGGGACGCGCATGATGAATCGAGAAAAACACATTAAGGGCGGTGGGAAAATGGGAAAATGTGAGCGATTTGATGAGGACTTGTTTTTTTTGGGACTGTTTTCGCACACTACAACTACTTTTTGCATCCTTAATTTTATTTAAACGAACACGTACTCATCTTGATGATATCTGGGTTTAGCGCTCTATATCGGCTGGTTAAGGTCCGTATTTATAAATCGCTCTCAACTTTGAAATCAAGAGTGATTTTGGCAAATGTCAGTCAATACTTTTAGCATCTCAAAGTCGCACTCAAGATCGATCTCAAAGTTGAGTGCGATTTATAAATACGGAACTAAGATTAAGACAGCTTTCTACTGGAGGTTGACAGATCACATACGCCCGCTCAACAGCTATGATTGCCAAACAAAAGAAGGCTGTCCTAATCAGATGAAAAGAAACGTAGGGGATTCTCTACTAAATAATCTATATATTATATACCTTTACATACTTTTCAACTAGTTGACAATTTTATAACTAACTATTTCTTTAACACGGTTCCCTCCACACAACTCCTCCTATACTACACACCATAATGAGTAACTAATGACAGTATTATATCGACGACAGTCGGCGACTGTTAAAACGACCAGTGTACCAGCACCTTTATTCGCATAAATTTTGGAGAAATACAATATCATTCTAGCACAAACCGATAAACCCACAATTCAGTTCAAAATCAAAACCGCAGGTTATTCTGTAGCCAGATTATTCCTGCTAATGGAAGCTTTACAAATCGTAATAATTTGTTGTTTCGGAAACGGCCCGAGCGGGTTGGCGCGCGCTAAATAGTTTTCAATCAGAACCGGCAAATCGAATTGCGAGATCGATCTCAAAATTTGTAGTGTACGATTGATGGAGTCAACATTTCCGTGCTGATGAGCGAGAGTGAGCTTGCCGTGTGATGTCGGTTTTAGCTTGCTGTGTGATGCTGGTTTAGATTGCCGTGTGATGTTGGCTTAGAATAGCATCAACCCATTTCTTTCCCTTAGGTGCCGTAAGAAGCCACCTAGAGACTTTTATGGCTATTAGAGTGAAGAAGTAGTAACTAGAAAAATTTAAAAACTATGAATCTGAAGCCTGTATTAATAAACCGCACTCAACTCTGATATCGCGCCTGAGATTCAGGACCGTATTGATAAAACGCACTCAAGTCTGAAATCGATGACATCTCAAAATCGCACTCTAGCAAAACTTAACATCCTCTTGATACTGCAGAGATAAATACACCATAGATGCGATCCCAGTAGCTTTTCCACAGTATCCGGTTTGTGAGATTTTCCCACAGACAAAGCTAAAATCCTATTCAAACAGAGAACATACTTTGTAAGAACGCAACAATGGCAGACCAAAGGAGTCGCACACACTATCGAATTTGAAATTAAAATTTCTCTTCATGAAATATTAACACTTGAATAAGGCTCGGCGCACACGGTCTTTGGGAAAAACGCATAAGTTTTCGGCGCGTGAAAGGTCGACATTGACGACCGATGTGGCGCAGTCGTAGTGCGACTGCCTTTGACGCAGAAGGTACTGGGTTCGATTGCGGGCTGAACCACCCGATTGTAATCAAGAAAGATGGTTCCGAGTTTCAGGTCCCGGTTGCTGTCTATGATTACTTAGACGGCGGTCGTTACACAAACATGTCAGAAGCCTGCTACTTGTAAGAGGCGGTTGAAAAAATTCTGACACTAGGGTTCATAGGGTCGTTGGACGCCTCAGTGACCCACACGAATAAAATAAATCATGTTATGCCAAGTCGCAGTTGCGATGTTGTGAAAATGTGGATTTTGTTGAGCGTAAGCCAAGTCATAGATGATAAGATTGTGGCTGTTGTTAGTATGGAACCTCTTTTGCCTGTGCCTTAATAGCAAGCTTTTTTGAAAACTTGACTGTATAGTTTTATTCGCTGCTACTTACATGCTGCTAAGTGGCGTATTGAAGTAAGTAACGTAGAAGTTATGCTGTTGTAGAGGCGAAGAAACTCTGATATAAGGTGAAAAAAATAACTGCAAAAATTTAGGTAAACCAGTCCATGGAACTGAACAACTTTCTTCAGGAACATAGGCCGCAGTATGAAATAAATTAGGTCTCTGTGATCAAGCAAGACTAGTTTCAGCTCACTTGTTTGCTTTATATTTTTAACATTTTGATTACATACTTCGAACCATCCGGTTCGTGAGATTGACTGTTTTTTCCCCAGAGATTCAGTTCATATTCCATTTTTGGTAGGAAAAACTAAAGATGGAGAAGTGTTGATATCTAGAAATACCTACTATTCAAATTCAACTCGTTCTCTATGCAGAAATAGCTCTTTCTCACAACTTGGACCGTATCTATAGTCCAGCCAGCGACACCCCATCGTGCGGAATGCATAAACATAACTTAAAACACAGGTGCATTGCATCCAATACTACTTTATGTAAGCACTCGAGATTCTCCAGTGCTAGAAACCAAATGGGAATGTTTTATTTTATTTTAGAAACAGTCGGGAAGACACCGTTTGGAAGTTGTGCAGCGAAAATGTAAGATTTTTTTGGATAACGCAAAACATCAACTACTTCTAGTTTTTGTAAGGGACACCGAGTCGTCCAACGACTCGAAGAACGCTGGCGTCAGAGTTCTTTAACTGTGACTACTAGCAGTACTCAGACATGGTTATATAACGAACTATTTCACCAAGATAATTAGTTATCTAATAAGTGAATATTACAAAAATATTTATAAAATCGATCAGATACCAATCTAGCTTTATTTAAAAAACAAATGGTCCATCTTTACAAACCTCATAAAAATGTTTATGCCATAATAAATTACGTACTACATAATTCAACTTGCATACGCATAACATATTAGAATGCATATCGGCCTGTGGGAAGTAACGGCGTAACTAATAGGTGACATGTTTTGGTTCTCCATACAAATCAGAGGCATAAAGTCTGGGCCACAGAGTTCTGCAGTCCAAAGAATGTTTGATACGATGACACTTTGCTTTTTTGACATTTGGCACTTGGCGTTAGATTATATTTTCTATTAATATTTCACGGACGTGACATTTCACGCGTGGACATTTTGAAACACTGGTCATTTTGATTTAGTAAAGGTATAGTCACATTCAGGAATGGTAGGCATTTTGGTATTGCGCTCGATGTTGTTTTTTAGCTTTGATTTTTCTTTTACTTTTTAACATGCAGAATTCACTTGAAGACATAAAAAGTCCTAGAAAGCAAAAGAAGTAGATAGAAATCTAGTCACTCGCTCCCTTTACCATAGAATAAAATTACCCTACTCTAATAAAACAAAAAGCGTAATGTTATGCGAATCGTATGCGTCGCACACACATCGATTATGCGCGCGCATGGCTGTGACGAATGCGCGGGAGTGCGCGCATACGTCAATATTATAATTTAAAATGCATTAAGGCGCCTCAGTAGTATACGCCATTGAAACTCTGCGAGATATTATAGGGTTGTGTCAGTATGCCTGGCTATGTGGTTTATATCGTCCCATTTCTACGCGTGGGTGGCATAAAAAGCTACTTGAGGATATATCCATGAAATTGGTAGCAACGGCCTCTGTGAATACAACATCTTGAATATTCACCAGGCACAGCGTGGTTTGTAAGTATGAAAAATAACTCCGATAAAGTAGAGATACCCTGGCTTAAAGTTTATTATACTTACCTACTCCCTCTTATAATTATGAAACAAGGAATTGTCGCGCAATAGGTATGCCCGCCATGTACACTATCGTAAAAATGGCAACTTTTCTTCCTAAACACTTTTTCTACCTTCTCACCAATTTTATATTTTAAAAATGTTAAGCAGGTACGGCCGATGCAAGCGTATCGTCAACATAGCATGCAAGCCCATAACTCCGGCTGGCCCACAGTGTGTGTTACCATGGTTACCACAGTGCATCACCTCGGTGTGACTATGCTAATGTTGTTCACGCCCAACGCTGCAAGCTGCGTGGTAATCAATTAGCCGAGTGCGTGCTTTTACATTTATTTCGAAAAGTGAGCTTATGAGAAAATGTTGAGGCTCAAATTTATTTCTAAAACTTTTTGTATTCAAGTCATTTCAGTCGAAAGTTGAAATTCGCTCTGGGCAAGCAATAACCTATCGAACCTTGCTTGTTTCCAAAGCATAGTAACAAATCGCGGAATTATTTGATATAAGAACACCAAAATAGGAAAAAACATCATCCATATAAGTCTTTTTCTTATCAAAATAACAAACCAAATATTCAGTCTAGGTACAAGCTAGACTTGATTAACCTGGAATATAATATTAATGTCTCCGACAGTGGAACTAGATAATTAGTTATGATTTACGACGTCGGTAACAATACAATATTGCACAAACCCATCCACCGACTGATAGCTTCATAAACTCACATAGCCCGAGAGCT
This sequence comes from Keiferia lycopersicella, assembly GCA_029255805.1. Lineage (NCBI taxonomy): Eukaryota > Metazoa > Arthropoda > Insecta > Lepidoptera > Gelechiidae > Keiferia > Keiferia lycopersicella. The sequence goes on from JARACZ010000003.1 coordinate 19,761,662, forward strand.
TGCTGCAAGAAATCGCACCCCCCAATATATTATTAGAACACATCCGCTATGGACCCGCCAACCCAACCCTTATACCGACTGCTTAACTGTAATGAACTCACCGTATAAAAAGGACCTGGAGCTTAAACCTTTCTGATAGTGAAATTACTGAAATTGTACACGGAAGTAAGCAAAAAATACCAGTCGCATAAGTAATATTTTCTATTGGTTGATTTTAATGTCTAGCATTGAAATAGGTTAGATCATCTATAAATTAATTTGTGATGCCTAACGTGTGTTACAAGCACAATTAGTAGCAGACATTCGTATGCAAAAAATAGGTAGGTACTTAGATTGTAATATTAGAACTTGTTAAGTTTGAAGTGAAGTACATATTAAATTCCTGGAGGTTTAATTTTATCCATTTATTTTATTACTCGTACAACATGGTTTACCATCTCCGGTCTGCCGTCTCATGCTGCGGATGTGATCTATTACGTTGTAGGGTTTCTTGCAGCGACCTCCCGGACTAGTCGTCTTAGATTTGCATCCACGATTTAATGGCTGGCACATTCTTGCATAATATCTGCAGCCAGTGTCGTCTCATTTGTGCGGTATTGTGGAAGGTTAGGATTTGGATAGACGGACTTTGCTGTCGGCAACTCCCAAGGCGACAGTTTTCCTCACCTTTATGCTTGTGCTGCGTACCGTATGTGTCACAAATTCTTCATTTGTTTCGGTAAAGTCAATACTTTTAGTTTTAGTTTTCTTAAAATGTTAATTATAACGAAAAGCTATTGCAGATTTTTTTAGATAAGTCCTCCTAGGTAAGGGATTCTTTTAGGTTGGATAAATTTAGACCGACGATGTGTAAATCCAAGATTTTCAGCATATTTGTAGGTATTGAGGCTCTTACTAGTATGTTCTAGTATAATAAGCTATCGGTTGTCCTTACAAGATTGTACAAATTATTTACTACTTATAAAAGTATTGTAGATGTTAACGCTATACGAATAAACTGAATTACTACAGCTACCACTAAATATATCTCAACGTCACATTGAACAGGTCCTTGCAGTCAATCTGCCCGGGCTCTTAATGGGCCGCCATTCTTGCATAATATCTGTAGGCAATGCCGTCCGTCTGAACGGAACAGTGGGTGTAAGGCCGTCTGCACGCCCACTTACAGTAAACTCTGTCGACTTGCTAGATCGTAAAATTATACATGTTGACTTTATGTCGATTTATAATAGGTTGGGTAAGGTGCGCTTCAAATCTCTCTTTTTCTCTGTGTGGTACATCAAGTCGCCCAACGACCCGATGAACCCTATTATCAGAAATCTTCAACCGCCTACTACAAAAATTGCGCATGATCGTTCACTTTGGAAATCTTTGGGGGATGTTCAGCAGTGGACGTCTTTCGGCTGAAATAATGATGAATACAAAAAAATATTATGTTTTTGTATACTTTTCTAAAGGAACGTAGGTCAAAATGTGAAAGCATGTACGAATAAAGAGGAATAGGTTATGTTATGTATCCCATATTGCAATACAGCCAAAATTGTTTTATTAAGATGCCCAAGTTTTCTTTCATGTTTCGACCTGTATTTTATATTATTTTGTATATTAACATTTAAGTCTGTGAAGTCTATTCACTCGCACACTAAAAAGCACTGCATTTTTTAAAATATTCACGCAACTCTTATCATAGACTCTAAAAACCTTTAGGCGCTTGAAAGGTCTTAAAAGTAGGTGTAACACATAATGGCTACCTAACCCGTGTAACAACGCGTTACAAAACTAAATCGTTCCGTTGTACGGAACGCTCGCCACATTGTTATCCCCAACTTTCTCCATTAAGCCCATACATTTGAACTGGAAGGTTACGTGATTAGGAACGGTTTTCATCGGCCCACGGCTTCGAAACATAATACCTATTTATTGCTGTAGATTTGTCTAAGTCTCGTTGTAAAGTTTGGTATTCAAATCAGCGAATGTTTATGTACTTAAATAAGTACTTACTTTTATTTTTCTGTGGGACACCGAGTATTCCAACAACCCGATAAACCCTGGTGTCAGAGTTTTTCAACCGCCTACTACTAGCAGCAGGCCTCTGACATGGCCAGCCAAGAAAAAAATATCTTTTTCGTCTTTGTGTTTTCGCAAGAAACATTACTTTTAAGTAATTATAGGATTTTTGCAATAGGTAAGTATGCGGAAAATCGTAATCGTTTAACTTGAACCCGGGACAGTGAATGCGCCACTTCTTTATAGGCTCTATTGGAGCCTCGTTTGCTACCACCACTTTTTCGACCTCCACCTTTATTGTCCACAGACAATCATTTATTTTTCAAACTTTAAAGCTATTGTTGATTAAAACAGGCTTTATAAATCTGTGCCGCAATCACCAGGTAATTTCTAACTACCCTTATTAAACTCCACCAAGTATTGAATCGATTCCGCGTAAGTAGGTCGCGAACTATGGCATACCACTTGTGCACGTACCTGTACGTTATAAGTACCTACGTACATCATGGACGATAGCTTCATTAATATACTAGGGAAACAGAGTGTTAGGAGAAGTGCCTTTCTCACAACAATGTAGGCTGAAATCCAAGTACCTAGCGTATTTAGGTAATAGCCTTGTCATTATAACCACAACAGTCCACATGTATGTATGTGTCATTCCCTCAACATACATACATATATCACGCCTTTATCCCTTGCGGGGTAGGCAGAGCGTTAACAGTCGTAAGAATACGGTCGCTATCGCCACGTCTGACATTTTTCAGTATAGTTTTCTAAGGTTGTTTCGGAAAACATGTGTATCACTATAGTGACAGGTTGTCAGCCTGTCGCCTAAAAATTGTAATACACCAATACTCTCGAGTCCCTTAGTCGCCTCTTACGACACCCACGGGAAGGATGTGGGGTGATGCTATTCTAAGCCGGCATCACACGGCATTCCCTCAAAGGGGAAGGTATTGCCATACTCCATCCCTTAGTCGGTTTTTGACACCCATGGGTAGAATTGGGGTGATGCTATTCTAAGCCGGCACCACACAGCAAAATTAATAAGTCCCAACTAGGTATTATCGTATAAGCTAACCTTTTTTTTCCCTATTTTTCAGGTAAGTTCCTGCATACGTCACTGGTAAAAATATAAGTGAGCCAGGTTGTATACTGTGGGAAAAAATACCCATAAATGAACGTTGGTATAGTTGGTAATTTTTTCATGATTTTAATGGTGGTACGTTTTCCTGAAAAATTTCCTTCAGAGGTTATGAGTACCTATAGGTAAGTAAGTATTATTAGTTTCACCGCAGTAACCCTTTCCCTACCTGTACTCCATGTTTAGAACTAGAGACTAGAATAGAATTTCTAGCACATTGCCTAGCGGGTTTAAAATCCTGGTGTGATAATCCATAGGCTACGCAATGTACATCGAATTTCACCTGTAGACTTTTAGCCTGTAGGTTCATAACATGGGGTACTACTGATGTGGGATCGCAAGTTGAGTATGTACGCAATTTTATTATGATTTTTATGCACAGACCCTACTGTAATAAAAATACTCCGGACGCCTGCAGCCAACGTAAGGCAAACATTTCTATGTTTATATGGGAAAGGGCCGTTTGATCTGGTTTTCCTTTTTCCCGCCAAACTATTTATGTAGACGTTCTATTTTCAAAGAAAGATTGAAGTGGAGATGAAGAAAATATCATTTGGTGTTTTTTGTATGGAATGCCGAAATATGTAAGCAATTAGGTAGTTTTTTGTTTTATTTTGTAGAATTTAATTTTAGTTCATAATATTATAATAGATGTAAATAAAAGCCTATATAATTTATTGAAATAATAACTAAGTACATACTATTATTTCTGTGTTCATTGTATTGTGAGACGCTTTAATAACCGCAAAATATTATTAAAAACTGCGAAGAAAACGAAATTACCTTAGAATATTTTAATAGCAAAATAGAACTAAAAATTCATAATGGAAAAGCCACTGAGTTGTGATTTTCATAATTCTTTTGTGACTCTCATTTTCTTGAAAACATCATGAATATTTGATTTGTAACAGAATATTAATAAACATTAATAATTTGAATTATGACTGCTTGTCTTGCTAAAAAACAAGCTGAGCTCCCAAATAGAAGAATAATTAAAAGTCAAATCTAAAGTTAACCTCATAATTTATTTATTTTATTACACTTGCAAAGTAAGCATTACTGAATTTGCAAGAAAATGTTTTCTTTCTTACTGTGTACTTTAATAAATCTTGCGAACCGCACCGTACAATAAAAGCGGCAATTAGCACTGGCAAACACAATTAAATTTAAAAATAAACCGAGCGGGTTCCAATTTCAAAAACAAGCGCGCGTGCATTCCTTTAGCGGGTTCACAGTGCAACGCATGCAGGAGACAGGACTGAAATAGGCGGGAATGGCCGCGTGAACCGGAACGCAAATTCCGTTGGGATAACTTAGGCTCGGCACTCGCTTCCTGCCAAGCAACGGGTCGGAAGTTTTGCTCAAGTTTTGTTAGTGAAATGCGAATTGTCTGCCCTTGTTTTGTAACGGCATGTGCATGTTTACTAGCATTATGTTTGAGCATGATAAAAATTATTTGATTATTAGGTAGGCATTATCTGTTTTGTATCTATCTATCTAGTGCCTAGCTAGGAACCTACCTCTAGATATTTTTAGTAGCAACTTATTTAGACAGAGAATCAAAACACAAATCTCTGTAACTTCGTTAAATGATTATTTAATAATTCTTGAATTTTTGTAAAACTACGGAATCCTTAGTACCTAATCGCGGACAGAAGTAACCTTTGGTTTTACCTCTGAAAAACGTCGAGCATCTTGTCGTTAATAATTTATAGTTTCCAAATTGTTCACAAATATTACTTACACTACACACTTGCCCTCTACAACTGCACAAAGCTATTCAGCACATTGTAAGTCGAAACTTGCGTATCTTGCAAACGACGATGTTACTATGTGGGACAATGGAACAAAGCCGTAAACGCGATTATTGCAGCCGTAACGATAACCCGCAGCAGTTAGCGCTGCATACACGAACATCCAGACGCAGTTCTAGACGGCTATTGCTGTAAAGCGCTTTAATGCTCGTAGGTATTGTTTTTTGAAATTTGAATGTGCCGCTCGCGAATGGGGAAATGGGAAATGTTCTCTCGCCGGCCAGGATTTTACTTTTCTACAATACCGAAAAATACGTAGGTAAAGAAAAATAAACTTATTTTCGAATTTTGAAATAGCTGGACGGACATCTGAGCTTGACATAGGTACTAAAGTAATCAACAACACGACACAATAAACGATTCCATAAAAAAACAAATTATTCACTAAGTAGGTACCTATGCGTTACAGAGTAAGTTATTATCTATTCAGTTCCCCCATTCAAGTTCTATCCGTTACAAAGTTCGTGCTTCTTAGAAACCTACCTACATCAGTTTTACTTCGTATCATGTAATGGTTGGTTATTATAACCCTGTGGTTAAGATGCTACACGCACTCAAGATCCAGATTATACCAGTTCATGCTTACAACCAACGGCACTAATAGAGATCAGTTACGCATATATTACGCTAGCTTAGATTCAAACTAAATTATACGCCAGATGGTTTTTGAATAAAGATCTACCTGATTCGAATATTTCGAATTCAGAATACAATGTTCATTCATTTGTTATCTCAATCGAAATGTTTCTGTTGATTTCGGCTTGAGTGAAGATGTCAATAACATGGACACTGGCTGAATCGCTAGTCTGCAAAAGCTATTTTTCAAAAGAAGAAGTTTTTGTTTCTCACTTGAAAACTTCGAAATTCGAATCTGAACGCGAGTTTGCATTCGGCCAATTCGAATGCTTGTTTATTTCCTTTGAATGCGGTTGAAACTGGTGTAAACCAGATTCTTGTTTTTGTTAGCTTTCGTGGTAAATGTTGGCAAAAGTTTATTGTGATTTGAGAGAGTCTGTTTACAGGAGTTTACAATTTTCTCGTTCTGGCCGTTTGTAAATTTCTTGTGTAACTAGTCTTTATTACCTAAGTTTTACAGCGCTTTAAATTTTTTATTACTTTTCCTTTAGGTGCAGTATAGTTCAGCGCTTTCGTAATTTTAGGACCAACTATAAAATTTTCGCTAACAACTAGGTACTAGCTTACAATGGCTTCACAATATTACGATTTACGACTAGACTATGCATATAAAATAGGTATGTAAGTTGGCATTACAGGTTACGCTAACAGCTTGAATAAATACGCTTTGAGTAGAGAGCTTACGATTTTTAAACCAGGTCAAAAATGTTGAATTCGATTTACAATATTATCTCATTACATAATGGAATCTTATAAGAGAACTAATATGTTCAAAATAACAATGAAAATTTACTTTCCATCTGTAGCAACCCTGTTGTTAAAAGGATAGTATTAAATTACACCGGAAGAGTGCTTGACAAAAACTATAAAAGACTGTTTGCGAATACATTCGGCTTGTATCTGCTATTCTACTACCAATGCTGTTCGTACTATCAGCCTACCCCTTAAGGGCTCTTCTTAAAATGGTTTTCCATACAGCTTAGAGTAAAAGCCAGTATAAGTTGACACCCTGCTGTTTCGCTAGCAATGTTGTTGGTACTGGCTTGGAGCCAAATTCACTTTTTTTAATATTCCGTGCGCGGCGGAACAACTTTTATTGGTGCATATCGTCGGAGTTTGAACCTGGCCTGAGAGCTGGCGAGGAAAAAGGGAAACAAAGCTAAATTCAAAGATAAGGGCGCCTAAGCTGCGAGAAAAAAAAACTATTTTTATTGAGCAAATTACTAAGGGGCGTCGGAACTTGTACTGCTTTTCTATTTTCTATGTTCACCTTTTTCAACTTACAATTGAAAAATTCTGGCACCAGGGTTCATAGGGTCGTCGATTCTGAGTCCCTCTCGAAAAGAAATAAATAAAACCAATTTTTAACTGGAACAGTCCACTACTAGACACAGACCTTCCCCAGATGAGCGGTATTGCCTATAGAAATAGGGTGATGCTATCCAAAACCCACATCACACGACTATGTCATGTCTAAACCCATCAATAAAATACTTTTTACTTAGTTTTTCTCCTCATCAAATCGTAGACACTCTGCCGTTACCAGTTCTCCAAAAGTTTTGGACCTAGCGCAAGGGTTGGCTGCATACAAAACGTGATAGGGTATCGTGAGTTACATGGAGGCACGTGGGGGTGTTTCAAGAATTCTGCTTTTCATGTTAGGTAGGTACTCATTCAAATATACGGTGTAAAATATTAGCTGCAAATATTTTAAGGGGTGAATCAGACTATAAAACTGAACAATTTTCTCCAAGGAACATAGGTCGAATAATGAGAAATTATTTGGACCTCCCATACAAATTGACTTGGTCGGTCGGTAGTTTTATATCGGAGGTCCAAAATTATTTTTCATATTTCGACCTATGTTCCTTAAGGAAAGTTGTTCAGTTTCATGGGCTGGTTCACCTCTTAAATATTTGCAGCTAATCTTTTTACACTCTGTATACACTTTCTGTTAAAAGATAAAGATAAAAGATAAAGATATTTTATTTACAAGCATACACGGTACATTTAAGATCTTAAGTAGTAATAATATGACATTACATGAATTCGCACATGCGTGATGCGCCAGTATTTGGCATGCAAAAATATAGCAGTTTTAGTGAACCGCTTATTAAAATAACAATTATTAGGATTTACCGCACTCATAGTGGTGAAATTACAATGACCAAAAAATAAATAGTCATTAAACATTATAGCAATATTCAATCCAAAATTCAAAGTATATAATAATAATTCATGTTCATGTTGTTTGCATGTTATTTAGAATGTAGTAAACACAATAATTAGGAAAATATAGCTTCTGTTTTACTTCCCGTCTACAGGTGTCAAAAAATCAACTGAAAATCTTTTAAGTGGAGAACCCGTCAAAGAAAAACGAAAAAATCATTTTTAACCTTCCATACAAACTAAACAGCTGATCGTGAATTTTGTATGAGATGTCAAAACTCTTTTTCCAGCATAGGTCCTATAGTGAAAATTGTTCATCATAACGATGCCCTAAACAATGAGTCCATTTTAATGATTTTCTTCCGAAACATAGTGTAAAACTATTGCTTACATTGGCTTTATGTATTTCAATCGCGATAGTAACTTATTTTATACATTTATGTTTCTTTATTTTGATATTTATTAGGACTTAATGCACTCACAGTGTTATATTATTTTGATACTAAGAAATTGAAAAAATGACAAGCATCGTCGACCGGGAACCGGAATACTGCTCTGCCACTGAGCTATCGACACACCGGTCGGTTTATATCATTTCCTATTTAGTTCTGCAACTTGAGTCAACTAATAGTTCGCACTTTCTCAAATAAAGCATGAACGTTTATCAACGTACATTCACGATCATTAGAAACCACAAAGCACTTACGATCTTTTATTAAGATAAGCTTATCGAGCTTATGTAAGCTCGTCTCATAACTAAACTTTATCTTGTAGGAAGTGAGTCGACCAAGTTAAATCCGTCCAACGCGCGTAATACTGTTTACGAAGGCAGGTACAAAGGCCCTGATTCTCTGCGGCCTTTCCTTAGCTGATCTGATTTTTTGGCACTATAGTTTAGGAAGTTAAGGTGAAGTCACTGGCGGAGAAAAGAAACGAATGGCGGTTGCTCCACCGACAAGAGCATGGCTCGTAAATAAAGAATAAGAAGTTTAAGAAAATATAATTTAAGCCGATTCGCCTCGACATTACATAGTCGTATCAGCTCAAGTTATATTTTCTAAACTATACCTATCTTTTGAGATGTAATAATATAATAAACAGTAAATATTGCAAATTTTTCAACACGAATTGAGGTACTACACAAAATACCCGTAGAAACGCTGATTAGCAGCTGTTTCAAACGCAACAAATAATTAAATCGTGCTTTTTAATTTTACTTTAAATGTTTTAGTAATTCTTTTTCATTAAAAAAAAAATAAGTAGGTACGTATATGTTTATGCAGATTGTCACTGCTTTTACATACCTACTTTAGTAACAGTGACGGCTAAGAATTAGCTTAGGATAGGTCCTGTAGAATCGATGTCAGTGTTAGGGTTAGCCGGTAACTTACGTTGTGTGGTTAGTTTGGTTTATTAAGTGGATGTCCGCCCCACTGCTTTGCCTTATCGGATTTTCTGAAGTATCGCCTACCACAGACGTGTATGTATGTAACTCAAACAATGTTGTAAGTAATATCGGATAAATACAGCATCATTTTCGTTTTACACGTGTCGTAAAAAGCCGTCTGATGACCACATCAGCCTGATGCAGTCCATGGTTGGACGTAAGCCTCCCTCAGGGTACGCCATGGGGCACGATCTCCCGTTTTCGCCACCCAGTCGCTACCAGCCGCTTTCTTTATGCCATCGGTCCTCCTGGCCATAGGCTATGCTTTCCGAGTCTGGTCTTCAATGAAGAACCCGCTTGATCCACTGGCTATCGGTTCAACGTCAGATAAGGTCATAGTCAGATAAATCCAGAGAATAGACAGTAGCGTTCTCTGGTAATTTCTTTTTCCTTGCACTTTTCCTGGCTAAGAGCGTGTGTTGAATTTCATGATGTACCCTATTATACAGGAAGTAAAAAAAAATGTTGCTAATATTTTAAGGGGTGAACCTGCCCATGAAACTGAACATTTTTCCCCAAGCAACATAAGTCAAAATATTAAATAAAACTTTGGACCTCCCATGCGAAACTACCAACCAAACAAGTCAAGTTGTATGGGAGGCCCAAAATATTTTCTCATATTTCGAGCTATGTTTCTTGGGGAAAGTTGTTCAGTGTCATGGGCTGATAAACCCCTTAAAATAATTGCAGCTAATATTTGTATACCTTATGTAAAAACTATCATTTTTTTGAAGAAACTTATACAAAAGAGATGAGACTTAGTCGATTACATTGTTACCCAATACTTACGTGTTTGGAATCTTATGACTGATTATGGCATTCCAAGATTGCCCTTTACATCATGAGTCGACATTCACAATAAGCGATAATATGATGAGATAAAAGGGTCAAATTGATTTATTTGTTATAACCCGACTGCCGCAGAAGAAGGGTTATGTTTTGCGAGAGTATGTGGTTATGTACGTATATCGACAACTAAATTCTTTTGCACGTACGGGTGCATACTGACAGTTGCACTGGTCGTGTATACATTATAATTACCGACCGACTAAGTCAATTTGTATGGGAAGACCAAAATTTTTTTTCATATTTCGACCTATGTTCCATAGGGAAAGTTGTTCAGTTTCATGAGCTGGTTCATCCCTTGAAAGGAATGCATCAATTTACCGGTCACCCTATATATAAGCGAATGAAGTACATATATCGTTAGATTTGTCACAGTACGAGTGATATTGGCTATAGTTATTTTATATTTTTTAATTCACAATGATGGCTCGCTAAAAAAAATGTTTGTAATGAATAACAGTCGGGTTTTAGTTTTTTAATATTTTATTAGGCAGGTTAAATTTAATTTTATAGCTAGCCACACCACTTTCCAGTTTAGATTAACGAGTATTTGTTGACCTCTTGACTTGAAATATAATTCATGCATGTAATAAACAGCCGACAATCTAAGGTAAATTGAAGGTAGTTAAAACGTATGAATACGTAGTTAAAATCAAGCATTGCATTGAAAAAATTGTGCCGGATACCTAATTCCTATGATTATGACCAGATCCTATGACTTGCATTTTTCTCGAGTGCATTTTTCAATAAGCGAAACTCAGGCGTGACTGTCGGATCAGAAGTGAGAGTTTAACAAGCTGAAATTGTATTCATTTGGATTTGAATGAATGATTCACTAAGTAAGCTGGTAACATAGAAAAAAAAACATTCGCGTGGCCAGATCGCTCGAAGGTGGCTGAAAACGACGATATTATGTCCACCAAAGCACATGACCATCTCTTTCCGTTAACGTTTGACAGTCAAATATCGAGTTAAAACGCGGTAAACTTGACACTGGCGAAAAAAGGAAAAACTAAAACAAAGAAAGCAAAATGAACGTGATACAAGCGTAACGCGTAATCACACTCAAAACTTCCCTAGAAAACTGGTACGTTACTGTAGTAATAGGTAGTATATTAGTTTTTCTCTATGGTAATAGTAACTAACGATAAAAATGAAAAATAAAATCGATTTCTAAAATTCTAATTGTTTCACCTTGTAATATGTGCCCTAAACAGAGAAATGAAAGAAAGAGAGAACTATATCTCAAAACGTGATATTGCCTGCGTAGGTACCTGTGTGTTCACATTGAACCGACATTCGGATCTTTATTCAAACATACGCATTGCCCCGTTTCTGATTATGCCGTATGCAAATACAAAGGTTGCGCAAGAGTGTATTGTCTAACGATGCGCGTGCGCCGGTAAATTGCTCGTTATTATTACGACCGTGTCCTGCTTACGTGACATTCAATTTTCATTGCACGACGGTATAGATGCCGCCATCTCCCTGATTCGTAGTAAGGCGCCTAGCACGTGTTTTTTTGGTTTATTTACTTTTGTATTTTTACTGAATTAGTGCTCATAAAAATGTCTAGATAAGTATAAGCTAAGAAAAATGGGTGGGCCTGTGTTAAATTAAGTCTGTAGCGACACTAAATTAGGTTATGAAAACATTTGTCTCGCCCTAAAGGCGTGATTGATAGTTTTTTGAACAACCATTCTATTATTTCCGGGTGAGCCCTCGCTCCCCAAATTCTGACACACGTAGTTTTGTCGGCCGCGGGCCAAAAACATAAAGTCCGATATAAAAAGTCTTTAAGATATTCGTTCCTTACTCTACAATCTCTACAATGTCTAATTCACATTATAGCATTCACCTCTAGCAACTGAAACCGAAACAGGATTCACAAAACTAAGCACAATATTCCTTTAAAACCCAATTCTACGTTTGTCAAACACATCCCTGTTCTTAAGATAGGCTCTGTACACCCGGACTGCATGTGAACTGCATTGTAACGCCCATTCTCCGTTTGAAAAACATATCCCTGCTCTTAGGCTAGGCTCTGACAGACGAACTGCATGTGAACTGCAAAGGTAATTTATATGATGCCATCTGAGGCAATAATTGGAAGTAGACGTTTATTGTGGCATATCTGCTCTCCAATAGGTTGAAGCTGGAAGACGCATAGTTGCATAAAAGTTATCTTTTAAGCCAAGCTAAGATTTAGTTCCAAATTGTAAGCCTGCGGTCATCAGGTAATTTTATTACGACTCTTACTCTCTCTTTTACTTTAAGATATGTAGCCGTTTTCCCAATGCCCTATGTGATTGCGCTCAGTCAGACTTTAAGTAATTAGACACTACAGTTGGTTCCAAGTTCTGATTCAGATAAAATTCCGTTTGAACTGCCATATTCGACTGCAGTTGAAACGCAGTCGGCCTGCAGAGACCCTAAAGCAAAAGCGACTAAGTAAAATACAGCTAAGTACCTGAATCCAGAGCATATGGAACAATGCCAACTAGTACAATCGTTTGATTTGCTGAAACTATTCGCCGGGAAACTTGAGCAGTTGGCCTCACCTGGAACTTACGTTTTGCGAGTTACGTCACTTTAGCTGGCGACCGATTTGGAATTGAGCTAGTTTTCATAATTCGGTTTGAAATATGGCGGAACGATTCCGAAAAGTTATGGTTCTTTTTGGTTTTATGCGCAAAAGTCCATTTTGCTCTACAATATTATGAAGTAATTTTTGCACCTGCCATAACAGTTGAGCATAGCTTGGACACATTTTAGTAATTTTTGCACGTCTGCTATGCACCGTGTTTCGGAGGAAATGCATTGAATTAGAGACGTTGTTTGGGACATCATACATACATCATACATACATACATTGAACAACTTTACCTATGGGACCAGTGCTGGAAAACACTAAAAATAAGGATATTTCATACAAAATTAGTCCGGTGATCATAACATACATACATACATATATCACGCCTTTATCCCTTGCGGGGTAGGCAGAGCGCTAACAGCCGTAAGAATACGGCCGCTATCGCCACGTCTGACATTTGTGAGGATTGTTTTCCAAGGTTGTTTCAGAAAACATGTGTATCACTATAGTGACAGGTTGTCAGCCTGTCGCCTAAAAATTGTAATACACCAATACCCTCGAGTCCCTTAGTCGCCTCTTACGACACCCACGGGAAGGATGTGGGGTGGTGCTATTCTAAGCCGGCATCACACGGCGTATGGTGACCATAAATTCATCATAAATTTTAGCATAATCTAGGTTCACTTTACTGCCGCTAACGAAAGTTGATATTTTTGCTATATCCCGCGCCTAAGTAGAAAAATCGTGATCATCACATTTTACAGATTCTAAAATCTTACGATAATTTTCATGTGGCCTTTCATTCCATTGAATTCTTTTATGTGTTTTTTCGAATGTCATTAACTCGATTTAGAAGATACTGATGGCCTTTTTCAATCGTTTCAATGTTTACCAAATGTATTTCACGAAAATGTGCTTTAATTACTGGTAAAAAAAAAGGTAAGTAGATATCCTTGCGCCTAGGTTTCCTAATTGAATAAAAGTACGAAAATGTAAAATAAAAAATTCAAAGTAGGCTATCATATTTTTACAAAGTAGATGCGCAAAATAAAACGTGGGCTATAGGTAAACTAAGAGAAAAGCGAAAACGTAATCTCATTTTATATTACTCCATATATTTCGGCTTTAAAAAACGTATGAAATAACGGAACGGAATAATATTTTTTCTGCGTCGAAATTCAAATAAAGAATCAAGTTTCGTTTCATCTCGTCTCGACTTCAGACCAGAGAATGAAGGTAGATAGAACTTTGATAAACCTCAAATTGATGCCAACAAAGGATATACTTTTCGATAAAGACCGCATCTTAAACTTGATGTTACATTCTGTAAAATCTATTTTGATACCTGTGACGTTTTTAAGAGCTATACTATACTAAAAGAGAAGTAAACAAAAAAAAATCCTTACTTATGTCATAGCATTTCCCCGAAGCTGACTTCAGTCACAGGTATTATTTATTATTGTACTGTTACTGTATTATTACGCTAAATTTATTATTACGCTAAATTTATTATTATGCAAAATTTTACAGAGTGTAAGTGTCATAGTTTGAAATATTAATTTGTCTACCCTAGACAAGACAGATCTTTCGGCTTGTTGTTGATATCCATAGCGCTTGATTCACGTAGTACCTCCCTGCAGGTTTTAGCAGGTTGTTGCAGGTTGTACCTTATTATTTGATCGAATATTTCGACAGAGAATTTTAGTATCTATAAAATATTTCGCTTCTCGCCCAAGCTATTATCATAAACAAACGTTCACTTTCGAGCGAACGAAATTCGGAGGTTTCTCCATGTTTCCATGAATATCGTTTGCGTTTACAACCGCGTGATCAACCGCGATTGATAGAATGCATTTGAATGGTGTCCGTCGAACCCAACGGCACGGCATGCTTGAAAAATAAAATTGCTTATTTTGTAGTTGTCTTAAAACAAAACACAAAAATATGTAGAAATCGATGCACTGATAGACAGAATCCATAAGCAAAAAGAACTTGGTGATAAATGCCTCATAACTATCTACCGACCCTATGCATAAAATTTTTGTGCATATTCTTGTTACTTACTAACTGTATAACCTTTTTGCCCAGTTATAATGCGCAAACGCGATTTCGATTTTCTCTACACTTGTAGCCAAAATTATTCACTTGTTTTGATAAAATCTTTACGATTTGACACTTGTGAAGTCTTCTCGCCCGTTGGATAAGTCTCATTACAGTGCGCATCATAAAGGGGCTGGTTGTCAATAGTAAATAAGAAAAAACAGTCTATTTTTATCCGTTAAACCTTATATTAAAATTAGCTCACAGACTTCCCTTTAGAACTAGATCGACCCTTAGAGATAAACGCAAAGCAAATTCAATGTAATCAGAAATATTTCCTCCATCTCGGCCCACTATGACTGACTCTGCTTTATAGATTCACAAACGAACCGTACAGATTACAATATTTATCGACTGCCTAGTTAGAGGACGTGGGCATCACTATCTGCAAAGTCTACCTGATTTATAGTGACGTGCCGCGACTTATCGATATCGAGCTGCAAGATTATGTGACAGGTTTGTTAGAATCTCTGAATATTTTATAACCTCATTTACAATTTAAATTTCGAATAAAATACACTTTATTTGAATTGAGAACGGCGTCGTCGTTAATTCTTTAACGTCCTTGTATAATTATTACGGTGGAGATTTATGAGATGATTTTATCGATTTAATAAGAGCTTCCGCCATTTTCTCATTTTGTGTTTGATGTTTCCGAGCAAAGGGAATGTTATTATAATGTCGGTAAATGAAAATTACCTTCAGCTTTCAAAGGATTTTCGCTTATATACTTCCTTCCTTACATTACTTGGATCAACAGAGAACTTATTATCCGTACTCTTTTTAATTTAATATTTGCAATCTTAAGTATTTTTTTATTTAGGTGTTTACCATAATTATCTAGTCCTAGTACTTGAGTGACTGAGCATTTGATGGCTTTCAGTGGCATAAATAAAACAAACCTTTACAAAAATGTAAAAAAAAACAAAAATCTATTGAAAATTATTTCAAGAGGTGAAAACTGAACAACTTTCCCCAAGCAACATATATACCTAGTCGAAATATGAAAACATATTTGGACCCCCATACAAAATGTTTCGTTCCCGCCGACTGAGCCAATTTGATTCCGGGGTTCAAATTTTTTTCATATTAATTTCATCATGTTTCTTCCTCAAAGTTATTTAGTTTTATGTTTACCCCTTGAAGTATTTGCAATTCATTTTGACTGTCCCGATGGCGTAGCGGACAGTATGCCTGCCTTCTACGCCGAGGGTCGTGGGTTCGATCCCCACCGGACACAAATATTTGTTAAGTTAATTTTCAAATATTTGTGTTTAGTCTGGGTGTTTTCTATGTATAATATGTATTTATTTACAAAAAAAAAAAGTATATATGTATTAGTATCAGCTATCTAGTTCCCATAGTACAAGCTTTGCTTAGTTTGGGGCTAGATGGCGCTGTGTGAATTGTCCACAATATTTATTTATATTTTATTTTATTTATTTATTTCTACTTATTTTAGTGCTCTTAAAGAGAACTAGGTACAAAAATAGCCGTACCTCATTGCCAACACTACAGTCACAAATAGAACAGTGAATGTTCATGCCGTTCCTTGCAATGACAAATGTTGCACTGTTACATGAGTTGACGAGCTAGTTTCCCGCCCGCGTTTTCTCTCGTACAATTTTAACTAACCACTTTTTCTGTTTGTTTGTTTCAGGTAAATATCGTTTTGTCTATAGAACATCAATAATAAGTAAGAATAAGGTAAAAAATAAAATACTCTTCTTCTTTTCGTGTGGGACACCGAGTCATCCAATGACCCGATGAACACTAGTCAACCGCCTTCTACAAGTAGCAGGCTTCTGACCTGGTTTTGTAACGACCGCCGCCTAAGTGATCATAGACAGCAACCGGGACCTACGGCTTAGCGTGCCATCCGAAACACAGAACCATCTTACTTACGGACAATCAGGTCGTTCAGCCTGCAATGTCCTAACCAGACTAGGAAGAAATTCACAAAGAGATGAAAATATCAATGAGTGTATCGCCGAGAATCGAACCTTGAACCTTTGCGTGGCAGGCAGTCGCATTACCACTGCGCCACATCGGTCGTCGATATCTATGTTAGCAAGACACCTCTGCCCTGTTATGACAAGACACTGTATTATGAGATACAGTGTTTTGTCACAATAGCGTCAGAAATGCTCCAATGGACGTACACTGCACATACATACCATTAAAACCTAAATTGGCCTTTATTTCATTCAGATATAGAAAGTAAAAAACACTGTATCACGAAAAGTCATAAGGCTTATTTTGGTAAAACACTGTATCAAATATTACCGTGTATTGCCATACCGCGCTCTACTTTCGCGCGTGATGGAAAAACACAGTACTAAAAGTTACAGTGTTTTGTCAAAATAGCGCGGAAAAGACTGCCATCTGCGTGGAAACGGATGCGGACTCCGATTAATCTTTGAGGCGGTTCAGTAAGACTCTGGCAAAGAGTTATCCAGGGACTGACAGCAATGAAATACCGCGATATGAGTCACAGTACTAACGGTAACCCTTGTTCTTGTAGAGGGCACAAATGCGAGACACTTTGAAGTCATCAGGGACCCTCTCCTCCATCCTCATTGGAACGAAAAGTTTCCATACTGCCGTGTGCAACTCCGTACCTCTAGGGTTGCCAGGTCCTCTCACCTGAAGGCTGGACAGACCTGCGAGTTTGGCCGGATATTTGGGTAGAAAAGCCAGACGGACACATTACATTTTGAGGATTTTCGGGGTAAATGTTAAAAAGTGAAAAAAAGAACACCCTGGGGCCGATCTTTGGGGGCGACAGTGCTCGCGTCTAGCACGTGCTTGTTCCTTCACAATTCGGTCTCGACCCGTGCAAATTCCGAAATATAAAAAGCCTAACAAAAGCCGGGCAGGCCGGACGCCGCTTACTTTGGCCGGACAGGCAACCAAAAAGTCTGATCCCGTCCGGCTAAAGCCGGACGCCTGGCAACTCTACGTACCACCATCTTGAAGTAGTTCACCCGGTATAATGTCAATGGCAACCGCCGGATTATTAAGCTGCTGTCTGATGGCAGTAACAACCTCGTCACATGACAGGAGCTTGTCCAGCTCCGTGGCTAACGGGAGTTGAGGCAACAAACTGATATTATTCAGATCAGCTGATCGATCTACGTTAAGCAAGTTGTGAAAATGCTCAGCCCAACGTTTAAGTACATCCTCCTTGCTGGTCAGGAGGTGCATACCCTCTAAAGACTTTAAAGTTACTTTTGCACGGTAGGACGCACCAATCAGCTTACGCACTTCACAGTAAAACTCACCAATCTGGTTTGTATCGGCGAGCCACTGCATTTGACAAGCCTTGTCCTGCCACCACTTGTCTTTTATTTGTCGAGCTTGCGTAATTCTTGGTCACTCTCTTTGACCACCGCAACACTTCCTCCTCTCCGATTATGCCGTCGCAGGCGCTGTCGATGTTTGTCGAATGCTGCTTTAAGAGCCTCGCTATAATCATCGAACCAGTCTTCACTATGTCAGTTTTTCGTACCCAAAGTAGCAAAAGCGGTCTCCTATGAGATGACATGACAAAACTTCCCAAGCAGCACTGACATCACTTGTCTCAGTTATTGGCAACGGCTTTTCAAATAAGGTTTCAGCATATTTCACCCTAACCTCGCGATCTTTCAGCCTGTCCACGTTTAAACACGCAGACTTCTTCACTGTGGATCTGCGAGGTCGACGGGGGCGGAGTCGTAGCTTAGTGACAATTAGGCTATGGTCAGTCCAACAGTGAGCACCGCGCATGACGCGGGTGACTTGAACTTGACTGATGTCTCGTTGCCGTATAATAGCAAAGTCGAGCAAATGACAGTGTTCGGAACGCGTGTGCATACACGTTGTCTTGTGCTTAGCGGCAAGTCTGAACATGTGTTCAATATCGCTAGAAAAACCGAGCAGCAACAGACCATTGCTGTTCATATTGCCAACTCCGTGTCTTCCCAGAACTCCAGGCCGAGCCTCGTAGTCCCGTCTAACCCTGTCATTGAAATCGCCTAGCAACAAGATCTGCTCTCTGGCGTTTATAATATCAAGGCATTGACTTAACTCCTCGTAGAATTTGTCCTTAATGTCTTCAGACTTGTCTTACGTTGGAGTATAGACACTGATGACATTAAGGTGATTGTCTGTATTCAGGTGTAGGCGTAGTGTGGTAACGCGGTCCGAGATGTGAAAAGGACACTCTTCAAGTCGCTTTACTAGATGATTTTTAATGGCAACTCCTACCCTTGAACATCGAGATTCGGATGCAGAGGTACCCTTCTAGAAGAAAATGTAACCACCTCCATCTTCCACCAGTTCTCCTTCATCAGCAAGATGGGTTTCGCTGAGCACAGCCACATCCACGTTATAGCGATGAAGTTCTCGAGCTACGATGGCGGTTTGGCGTTCAGGACAGGAGTTGCCATCTCGATCAATGAGAATTCTCACGTTTCATGCGCCAAATGTCATGACAGATGGTTTCATGCACTTTTTATTTTTTCTGTTGCGTCGACCACGAGTTAAATGATGCGGTGGCAGCCGTGGTTAGTACCACCTTCCAGGTAGGGTCGAGCACTTTTTTAGGGCACCTTTTCTAGCCCCCCCTCGGCTGGGCGAGGAATGGGGTGCCTCCCTTGAAAGGGCTGCTTTGTCATCCCAGGTGCTGCCGAAATCGCATTGTCGTCACGATTTGCAATACAAAAGCGACCAAGGCGTGTACTCGCACTTCTAGGACAGCCTATGTGCAGGAATCAGACAAAGCCCAGCTGGCACCACGCCAGTCCTCTCTACCTCAACCCATAGCCACAGGACAGGACGCAGGCGCATGCCCTTAGCCCTCCCACTCCTTGACTCAGTGGAACTGAAAACCGTTACCTAGGAGAGGTCAGACGCAGACAGTGTCTGGCCAACGGTAACTACCCGCGCCCTCTACTGTCGCCACCTTGGTCACCAAGGTCATCCACCTTGCCTTGCTGAGTCCGCCAAGCCCTTGTGCATATCTGCATTGGGTTGCCATTCTCGCCGAAACAGAATTTTTATTTGTTAAGCAAGGCAGCAAGGCAAGCAGAGGGAATTGCTTGTGTTGGACCTTGGAGAGAAGGGAACTAGGAGTAGGAATAGAAAGGAATTTGGTGAAATTAGGAGAGGAACACAGGTAGTGGGATACTACTGACTGGGAGGTAGACAAAGACAGTAGAAGCTCTGGAAGCCGGGGTCGCATACCCGTATACTTTATCACAGCCCTCGACCCAAAGGCTGAGATGAAAACCCCTGAATAGTATTATATGATACTGAATACAACAAAGATTTCATACAAATTTTATTAGGGAGAAACACGTCAACATGAGTTACAGTGTTTTGCCATAATAAGGTGCATACAAAATTTGCGTTTCTGTTCATACAAAACAAGTTTTCCCTTTAAACTCTATTATTTTAATAGAAACCTAGTATTTTATTATCATAGACCGATAAAGTTCAATATTTTGCTTATATTCTAAAGAAATCAGCTCATTTGCTTCATTTAGATGGAAGTTACAATCAAAATTTTAATTAGAAATGTTATCTCGTTTCCTGAAAATCTACAAATTGAAAGATACAGTGTTTTGCCAACGCAGGGCAGACCTGTGCGTTAGTAACTTATTGTTAATCTGTGCCTGTACCTCGTTTTTCGAAACTACACAGGCTACAATTCTACAGGTGAAATTCGATGTACATTGCGTAGCGGGTCAAAAATCCTGGTTTTATAATGTCCCACTGGCTACGCAATGTACATCGAATTTCACCTGTAGAATTGTATCATTTATCATCGAACAGGTTTACACAAACAATAATCTATGCAAATTGAAATACATTGCTGTTCAAAGCATAGACGTGGGCTTAAATTAATGCATGCAAATATCTCTATTTCATTTCAATTCTTCAAAAGAAATCAAAACAGCTTCCTCGGCCATTCATTATTTCTTTAATCGATTATGCAGATTCTACTCGGCTTCCTAGCTTTTTAACTGACTTAAAAAAGGAGGTTGTAGAACTCCTTTGTGTGTGTTACACACTCAAGATTCAATATATGTTAGCTAAGCACAGAATAGTTACTCGATTTTTGAGCAAGTGTGCAAAATGTTATATATATATATATATATATATATATATATATATATATATATATTTGCATACTCTTTTGTTGTATTTTCCATGAATTATTTACTTTTCTTAGAGTTTTTTTTAATGAGGAGAAAGAAAAATGTTTCCTGAAAATAGGTTTCCAGGTAATTTTTCAACTGGGAAGGCGGTTGATTTTTTACTAAATCGTGATTCATTTCAACTATCGATATGCAAAACTGTCCGATTGCGCCCCTATTTCACTGCAATCTGTTTCATAATTTTATTCTCTGTGATAAGTTTGCATTTTTTTTGACGGAGGATTTCATTTTTTACTTGTTTGAAATAATGAATTGATAATGACATTATCGTTAAGAGCAAGCCAGAATCATCATTAAAACACCCACTGGGTGTAAAAAAATTTGCTGCAAATATTTTAAGGGACGAATTAGCCCATGAAACTGAACAACTTTCCCCAAGGAACATAGTAAAATATGAAAAATATATTTGGACCTCCCTTACAGATTGCCTCGCTCGGCTGCTACATTTTTTATGAGAGATCCAAAAATTTCTTACATATTTCGACCTATGTTTCTTGGGGAAAGTTGTTCAGTTTCATGGACTAGTTCCCCCTTAAAATATTTGCAGCTTATTTTTTCACACCCAGAATGTTGCATTCTCAGGGTAAGATGCTATCCATAACCTGGATTATATTCATCTTCTAGCCGTTTTTCATGACTAAAGAATAAAGTGGTGTGATTTTATTTTACCCAGAAACTAACGGGAATAGATCCAATTTATATGGAAGAATTCGTAATTCTTAGTAAATTAATATCATTTTATCGCTAGACTGCCTGCAGTGACAGACTGGCTATATTTACGCGTCTATTGGCTGTCAGTGACAGCTTGTCTCTGAGCTAGACAGACACGAACAGGTATAATTTTGACATAGATTTATTACATATCGCGTAGTAGCGGTACTTATATCATCGATATCGATAAACACTACACTACCTTGAATAAAAAAATATTATTTCATCGTCATAGATCTAAATGTGTATTTCTCTTAGACCTTACGAGGGTTGGGTTTCACCTTCTTTCTTCCACCTTCCAAAGACTCTTCTTTTAGAATCTGAAGTTATAATACTCTTTTCAAAAGCACAGATTCATTAAGAACTAAGAGTTTCTGACTAACTATTGAGTACCTAGTGTCGAAAAGAAGTCTCTATAGTTTTAAAAAATACTTGTTACTGCATCTAAGTAACATTCAGGGGAGAACATTATTTTGCGGTCAGGGCTCAACCAGTCACGGAAATCTGCTCGACAATTTTCACGTTCGCCTTCACGTGTTCCCAACGGGAATCGAACTAATTCCAGCTCTCAAACCCAACCACCACTAGACCGCAGAGTCAGCTGACAGACTAGACACGCAATGCATATTAAAAGGTCTAATTTTGTCGTGGTCTTACAGCTCATTTCATGCCGCGACCAGCGTAACTTGACCTCAATGCTCATACAAGCGCGTATGGGTGTGTACTGACAGTAACGCTGGTCGTGACACTAGGTAAGCGAATGAAGTATTGTATATCGGAATATACAACGGAATAGGCAACGGATTGCCTGCGGTGACTGACTTTGAATTATTGACGATTGGTGATCACCGCTGGTAGTAATTGAGTAAGTTTATTGATGTATCCAGTTACGGGGAAATTAAGTGGTCTACATGTATCATAGTCAGAAATAGACACTCAATATGAAATTGAAGCTGATAAGGATATGGTGATTTTGCCATTTCACAGCCAGTATATAGGGTTACATTTAATTTAGTGCAAATAATTTAAGGGTGTGTTCTAGGCATACCTAAAACTGAACAAGTTTTGTTTGAAACTTTTTTTTCAGATATGAAAAAAAAATTGGAACTCTCATACTAAATACACGACCGGGTCACTTAATATCACTTAATATAATCCAATCTTAATATAATCCAAAGTTGTTCAGTTTTATGACCAGAACACACTCTTAGAATATTTGTACTTAATTAAATTTAACTTTATACAGAGTGTAAAGGACAGTGTAACAAAAGCTTTGCAGGCGTGCTCAGACCATGAAACTGAACAACTTTTTATATAGGGCTATGTTGGGTCACGAAAAAATTTTTTCGAGTTTCCATACAAAGTCAGTCAGCTGATCGGGCATTTTTTATGGAAGGTCGGATTTTTTTTTACTATCTCCAATATAGAAAAAGTTGTTCAGTTTCATGGTCTGATCGCGCAAAGTAGTACTTGAAGTCTTTTCGTTACACCATCCCTTTTACCTGTATAGCGCCTAATGCCGAAATAGCTCAAACGATGCAAGCTATGAAATAATATGGAAAGGCTATCCCAAAAAGCACTTGACACTGGCTGAATTGGCGTCATTCACATTCATAGAAACTTCAAGAAAGGAGTCGTATAATCCAGGTTTTCCTTTGCAGAAGCTCTGAGGTACACCATAAGACGGGCGTTATAAATTTCTGGAATATTTCCTAGAGCGGACAACATTAAGGTACCCGGCAGTTCCGCGACGCTCACATTTTTCGCGATTCGCAGCCGCTAGGTACGAATTATTCTCATACTTTACAGCATAGTCAGTTGTGTTGCCAGATGCTATTTATATTCTGTGGTATTTTGTTGTAGTCTACGATACCAGAACCCTGTCGGGTGACAGTAAGTTAACAGCAATCCTTTTTTTCTTTTTTGTGTGGGACACCGAGTTGTATAACGACCCAATGAACCATGGTGTCAAAGTTATTTAACTACTTACATAAAGTTACAGGCTCCTGACAGGGTTGTGTAACAACCGTAGTCTTAAAAGGTAACCATAGACAGCACATGGGACTGATTGAAGAGACAAATGCTGAAAATATTAGAAACGGTCAATCAGGCCTTGAAATTGAATAACTTTCCGCAAATAAATAATGAAAAAGAGTACAATAATACGTGCTTCATTTAGTAGGTACTTCATTCATCTAAACCTAACCATACCATTGTTATCCTTTAGCATTTCATTCTCTCTAACAAACCCACCAGCGTATTTTGAAAATTCAGAAACCGGAAAAGCATTTTTCACATAGCAACACTGAGAAAGCACAGCCGCAACACAAAGAGCATGTTTTATATGTATTGTGGAAGGTATGAAAGATATTAACTATGTATGCTGGAACGGAACGTGCTCAGATCCTTTGAGACGAGGCAACAGGGAAGTTTAAATGATAATAAGTAGGGTATTTCATCAGAACTGTTAGTCTAGTTTTAGTCTATGTATTAGAGTCTGCTGTAGTTGTTCACCTGCGTATACAGGAGTATATTATAGCCAGTACACAAATTTTGTAGGGTGTTTCCACTCATGATTCTGGTGGCTTACCAACGAAATCACAAAAAAATAAAAGTGTTTTGTAAAAAATTCGTACCTACTCGGCAAAAATGTATGGAACACCAATGTTTTTGCGATTTTTCTGGTGGCCAAGGTTTTTGACGTAGAACCAAGTTTTTAAATAGAGCGAATGCCATCTGATCTCTGCAACCCGAAAAGTAACCTGACCAGTAACCTAAGTTAAGTCACATTCAAGTATCATCTGAATTCAAAGTTCGAATATGGATTTCATCACAATTTTTTCTCGTCTCCGTCCGAGCAGTCGGTAAATGTACCTGAGTAAAAACACATTGACCACCGACGACGTTCTCAGTGCGATATGATAATGTTGTTAAAAAATTCCAAATTGAAATTCCGCAACGGACAGAAATGCATCATTCCAAATTTGAAATTATAATTTAAAATTCGAAACCCTTATCCTCAAAATCAATAATGATATTCATACCTATTTAAGAAATTAATTGTTACACAAAGTTAATATGTTTCTGAAACTTGGCGCCGCAAGTTATGCCGCGATCACTAATTCAATTTGACAAGCTGATCCAAGTTCTTGGATCAAAATTAACTATTAAACACAACGCTCAAGTTCACGATGAAAATTATACCGGCATTTCATGCATTATAAAGTTTAAATGCCACATTATTTGTGAGTTTTGTGTGTGTGTGTGTGTGTGTGTGTGTGTGTGTGTGTGTGTGTTTTGTGTGTATGTATGATGTATAATGTCAAAATTTAACCTCCAATTTCCACAATTTGCTATATCGAATCTTCTATCTAATATTTGTACTTTTTGCAAAATATTGGATACTCACATGGTTCCGCAATATTGTTCTGGAATGAGGTAGGAAATTGAGGAACTAATGGCGCCACTGTCTACTGTGCCTTTTTTCTGTGATTGGTCAAAAATGTGTCAGTGTCAAAGTTCAGTCGCTTCTTATTGGCGCGTTCAGGCACAGTCCCGCCTGCTGCCATCTGCTCCTCTCCTCCCCATTATTTCCCAAAATATATTTTGAACAAGATTTACTACCTATTATTAGCATACTATTGTAAGTAATATTTTTCGTAGATTTTCAACAGAAATGAAGACCACCAAAGCAGAATATGACACTACGTTTCCACAAATGAAAAAATCTCTTTTCATACCGCATTGTGCATTTTTCACTGCAAGCAAAATTACATTTTGCATGCAGGAGACGTTCCTAATTAAAGTAATTCTGCCATAAAACGGGCCACAGTATGAACAGACAAGTGGGAAGTATAGACACTATAATGAGTATAATTACAGAACATTCTCGAATGTCATAATGATAATCATACTTTTTAATGAAATGGAACTCGATCTTTAGTAATTTTTTTTATTTTTAGTTTTTGATAGACTGAAAATTGTATAGTTATTGAGAGGTATTTAAAAGTAA
Organism: Keiferia lycopersicella; assembly: GCA_029255805.1. Classification (NCBI taxonomy): domain Eukaryota; kingdom Metazoa; phylum Arthropoda; class Insecta; order Lepidoptera; family Gelechiidae; genus Keiferia; species Keiferia lycopersicella. Next base: position 19,787,344 of record JARACZ010000003.1, read on the forward strand.
ACTAAGACTAGTTACATAGAGCAATACAAACTTTTTTGCAGTAAGTATGTATCTGTGTTTAATCTATACATATAATAAAGCTCAAGAGGACCCAAAGTCTGTACATACAAGATATAAAAAAAATAAATGTTTCGTGATACTTAATATTGATAACAAAACACGTTTCTGCAATTTTTTTAATTTTTGTCTGTTTGGATGTTTAGATGTTTAGATGTTTAGATGTTTGTGTGTTTGTTTGTGGATATGCGGAAGCATCACGCGAAAACGACCGAACGGTTTTTGATGCAATTTGTACCAAAATGTCAAGTAAATCACCGACCAGGTTATAGGCTAAAAAAAACATACCCCTAAAAGGGGGGTTGGCTGCTACACATAAAATAAGTTTGTAAATCACGTAAATTTCATAGTGCCGCGTAGTAAAAAGATGTGTATGGGCTTATTGGACCCGAGATTGATTTCAAATTTCGAACTGGCCAGCACGAATTGTGCCACTTTGAATAAGCGCGCAGAAAGAAAAATAACATGAGGCCGTACTTATATTTTTAATCTATATTTTTATAACCTCAATAAATGAGTTTGTCGAATTATTACCCAATATTACGACAAGAAAAGTAAAGTCTACGAATATGTCTACGACTACAAAAATATCTCTTTAATATTGGAATAATTTTAACTTTTAATAATTCAATATTTTTTACACTCGAAAACAAAAGTTCCGTGGTACAAGACGTGTAAGTTGCGTACCAGACGATACAATCTTTATTTATGGATCGTTTTCTTGGTGCGTAATCTACTATTTACCGCGGGAAAATTGCAATAGCTTCAAAGCAAAAGTTTGTGTGAAGGGATATCCTTATTTTTACCGCTCCAACCATGGTTGGTTTTGGTTGGTAAAATGGCTCAGCGGAAGTGGATCTGCTTATGATGTAAGTCGACCAGCGAAGTTCCACAATTTTTTGTTTTTAATTTTTCTTGCTAATTTTGATAAGGCTATTCTTTATATCTACGTTACTAGCCAATGTTGGTCTGTAACATACTGTTATTATATGTTTAGCCGACAATACCAACATTATTTTCAGGGTGCACAAACTTTTTTCTGAAACATTAATTCGAAATATGAATAAAAATTGGACTACTCATACAAATTGGCTCGATCGGCTGGTACATTTTCAATGGAAGATATTTTTTTTCCATATGTTCTGTAAAGTTTTCCTTACGAAAGTTGTTCAGTTTTATGAGTCATTATCATCGGTCTCAAAGCCTCATATGTCTGTGCCAGACGATCCAATCAGTGTCTCAGATAAGACTTTTCATGGCTATAGGTATAAATCGATTTGGAAAACGCCGGATTGCCCAAAACAAGGCCACTCTCTCGGTCTCCTTGGCTACCTCCACAGGAACGACGAGTCGATACATGAGGAGCCAAGTTGGCTGCAGGATAGACCTCTGTCACACGCGCCTGACAGAGACCCCTTTCCGGGTTTGAATGTAGACTCTGTTGTCCTTCTCCAGGGCCGGTCTTGGGTCGGGTTTCTCCCTCGGTTGATTCTTACGCCGCGACACCCACGGGAAAAGAGGAATTATTCTACTCTGCCGGCAGCACACGGTCTTAATTAAATAGCCTTAGGTACTTAATTAAATGTAACCCTAGCCGCGGCTCCGCCCGTATGGAAATCGGTTATCCCGTGGCATCGCACAGAAACTTTTATTACGATAAAAACTTTCCTATGTGTTAGTACAAGTTACCCCTTTTATGTCTGTTCCCATACATACATCCATACATATATCACGCCTTTATCCCTTGCGGGGTAGGCAGAGCGTTAACGGCCGTAAGAATACGGTTGCTATCGCCACGTCAGACATTTTTGAGGATTGTTCTCCAAGGTTGTTCAAGAAAACATGTGTATCACTATAGTGACAGGTTGTCAGCCTGTCGCCTAAAAATTGTAATATACCAATACCCTCGAGTCCCTTAGTCGCCTCTTACGACACCCGCGGGAAGGATGTGGGGTGATGCTATTCTAAGCCGGCATCACACATCATCTGTGCCCAATTTCATGAAAATCAGTTCAGCAATTTTTGCGTGAAGGAGTAACAAACAAACAAATCTTTTGTATTAATTTATTAGAAGGAAGTAGGATAGGATAGGATTTGTAGTAGGATTACTTGGTTTTTAATAAGCTTATGTTTTATTTATTCACACTCATGAACTCGGTCTTTATTCATCCATCACAATGTTAAGAAATGTGGCATCAGTCTACTTCACGGAATTGATACCTTTGGAAGTAAACGCACGGTTTTAAAAAATCTGCTAAAATGAACTGGAAAGCCAGGATTTGGAACAGGGCGTGACTAATCTGTAACCTGATTCAGCAAATTCAACCTACAGGATTCAAAAAGACCCAACATATATAAAAGAACCACCGTTTTCTTACTCTTTTTTGCATGTGGAAATTGTAAATTTAGGATTTAACAGTTTTTTTAAATTACATATAAAGTGTAAAAAAAATAGCTGCAAATTTTTGGACCTCCCATACAAAATGTAGCAGCCGAGCAAGTCAACTGTATGGGAGGCCCAAATGTTTTTTTCATATTTCGACCTATGTTGCTTGGGGAAAGTTGTTCAGTTTCATGGACTGATTCACCCATTTAAATATTTGCAGCTAATATTTTTACACACTGTATAGTCGGCGAAACCAAGTTTTGGGTACCTATCTACCAACAATTTAATATAAGCTTATAATATATTATTTTATGGTTCTTAGAGTCTATGGGGGGGCCTATGTTTATCAGTGAGCTTCCTTTATATAGCTGATAGGATGGATGATATATGGCGAAACGAAGTTCGCGGGCACCAGCTAGTGTTAAATATAAGTACAAAAATAATAATCTTCTTCTTCGTCGTGTCAATGGATCATTAGATTTTTGATATACAGGGTGACTGGAAAATTGATGCATTCCTTTCAAGGGATGAACCAGCTCATGAAACTGAACAACTTTCCCCATGGAACATAAGTCGAAATATGAAAAAAAATTTTGGTCTTCCCATACAAATTGACTTAGTCGGTCGGTAATTTTGTATGGGTGGGCCAAATTTTTTTTTCATTTTTCGATCCAATGGCAAATAATAATTATAAATAGGTACAACATACTTCTTACTTGTACAAATTTTTAGGTAAACATTTAAAAGAAATTTTATTTTCCAAGAAGGTTATGTAGGTAGGTACCTATCTGTATCTCTTTCACATAAGAAAAACTAATTATAAAACGCCAAAAAATATCAAAAAGATCCACCACCAGACGGAATACTGTTCTTACGATTGAACAGATCAATATAAAGAACAGAAAATATTATGCTAAGGAAAAACCGAATGAAATAAAGTGAAGTAAAACGGACGAGTGAATATTCCTGAGAATGTTCAGTTATTTTGATTTAGTCCCGGCTGCCACAGAACTAGGAAAAATCCACCAGAATAGATTATTGTTTTGGATACCTAAACCCCAAAATATCTTATAAATCTAAACCGCATGTTTAGGTATTTCTTAAAAAGAGTATTACTCTCATTCAATGTTATTCAAAATATACACTATTTATTAGAATCATTTTACTGAATAAAGAAATATTCTCAACATCATCTTTTGTACAGGGTTATGACGTCACCTGCTTGTATTTTCATACAAAATAACGTTTCGAATAGTAGCTCGTTTGACTAGTAGTAAAATACCGTGTAACCTTATATACCTTTTGGAGGTAAGCAAACTGCAGCCGAACGGGACGTTTTGATGAGAAAATATTTGCTATTGCCTGACTACTTTGCTCCATTTAAGCTGCCCACAAGCTAGGTATTCAAGCTGCGTTTATCTGGGTACTGCTGATAGCTTTATTATACCTAAGTAAGGGTTGTCGAGTGTTGAAGCATCATTAGATTTCTAATTGTAGAGTTGTAGTGCGATAGGGATATTGATTATTATCAATCAGTCTGCTTGCCAGTAAAATGATAGAGTATTAAGCTCTTCACAAGCATAACTGATAATAATTATATAGGTATTTACAATTATGAATCACTTAAATATAAACAACTTAATGACTGATACCTATTAAGATAAAATTATCTGTATTTGTTAACATTAAGTAGAATTCCTATCGATGGACAAAAACATATATGTGCTGGCTAAAAGGAGCAAAAAGGCTAGTCAACAGACCAAGTCTAAACGTTCCAATGATACCATTCAAGTATCCAACTAGCGATATCTGTCTGGACGATTTCGGCATATGACCATGAGCTTACTTCCCTGCAGAAAAGAGGCCTATCTATTTACCCTGCAGGCGGTGTATGATGATGATTTAGCGATTCTATCAAGACACATCTACTATACAACTTCTCTGAGCCAGTATCAGATCGGCTCCCGGGAGGGTTCTCACCTGCCCTGACAATTTTAATAAAATGATATTTTCCCGTCGCTCGCGGGATATTAAACCGGGACGGCGACAGCGTCGGGACGGCGGGATGGTCCCGAATCTCGCGGTGTCCCGCTTTTATTGGCCCAAATTGCAAATGGCGTAAATATTTTGTTTCGCGAATTTATAAAAGCAATTTGTTGTGTACACACGCAGTTTTTGTTGGTAAATATTTAAGAAATACAATTTTTTGCAGTAATTTACATATCTGGGGTAACCAGTTTTAAATCCTTCCATCCCAGTTATAGATAGTTGTAAGATGATAAATTCAAATACAGCAGAATCTTTTCTTCAAATATTCGTACTGGCCGCTAGCAACCCAGTGTCAAATGTTAACAGATGAAAAAGTTCATATCCGTTCTGAATCAAACCTCTTCTTGCCCAAAGTTGCCAGTTTGCAATATGGTGACCTATCTTAGATATTGTAGATGCTGTAAACAAATAATTTATCGAAAATTCAAATTCAGTGTAAGCTTTTTCTTTTTTCTTCAAATATACGTACTGGCCGCTAGCAATCTAGCCAGTGTCAAGTGTTAACAGATGAAAAAGTTCATATCCGTTCTGATTCAGACCTCTTCGTGTCTAAAGCTGCCAGTCCGCAATATGGCGGCCTATCCTGGATGTTGCTATGCAGATGGATGCAGTAAGCAAATACGCTAGATTGCTCTGCTTTGGGAATTTTTAATTTACGGGCAGAGCCTGCTCAATATCCGGCCGGTTTTGGATCTAGGGGAAACAAAGAGGATGAAGAGAAAAGTTACTGTTAGTGTTAGGTATACCTACTTATGTATGCATGATATTGGATATTTGGTTACAGAGAGCATCGGTTCTTACAAAATAAGTATTCCACACACAGCTTTTAAAAATAGTCACATAAAACTTTATGAATATTTTAATAATCTACATATTGCATCTCGTAGAGCGGTTCAAAACTATAACTTTGTATCCAGCAGTCCCCTTTGGAATTTCGTGATATTTTGTTGAAAGCGTCCTTTCCGATGCTTTTAAAAATTCACACACACATCTTTAACGTACGGTTTTATGCATCTACCCTCATGTTCCAGAGATATGCTGTGTGGCGGTCGTCTGGTATGAAATTTTATGCATTACCCAACCCCGACGTATTCCCAAATGTCTGATGCAGACGACGCGATGTCAAACCATCATACGTTTAGCAGGGTTGTTCTCCTAAACTCCTATCTTCTCTACAGCTTTCACATTCTAGTTGTATGGTAATATTGTACGAGGTTTATTTAATTGCCAGTAATTTTTTTTAGATTGGGTTTCATAGAGATCACAGTGGGGTTACTCACTTTATGAAAATAATACAGTTGGCTCGGTCATAAAATCATCCACTAACGCTTTAGATTTAATTCTTATTGGGTCTTAAATGGTCCGAGCTTTTCAGATAATCACCTAATTCTCTGTCGAATTACTTCATTTTAGGCTAGTATTAATACGAGTATGGAGTATACAGCTGGAAGCTTTCCTATCAGCTTTTAGATCGTAAAGCTATATAAAATCTATATGCCTTAATAAATCTTTTCCATCTATATCTTTTTTCTTTTCTTTTCATGTACCAAAGAGGAACAGCCCATTTTCTTCCTCCTCGGTCGATCTTCGGGCGCGTATAGACAAAATATGATCGCGCTCAATCATATCTCTCAGTGCTTTGGGAGTGTCTGTGTCCCGTTTGGCAAAATGTGTGTTAGAGGTCTATTATCGATTTAGGGGCGTTTCGAAGTTGTTCTGCGTATTGTTTAGCGGTTTGAAAATGTAAAGCCATCAAAGAGAACAAAGCTAAATCCGATTGTTTCATCTTCATTATGTAATGAAGCTTTTTATTCTTCTTTACGTGGCTACCTCTATTTTATTTGAGTGTAATACTCACATAATTATCTTATAAAAATATCTCAATTTGTGAATAATATGAGATCACCCTATTTGATTATAGTTATTTGTGATTCATTTTAAAAAGGAGCTACGACTATTTTCCGCAGAAACTAAGCAATCTACGAGAATCTAAGAAACCTTTACCGTTTTAAGGCATTTAGATTTCGATAAAATCTCTTGCCACACATTTAACATTTAAGAAATAAGTAGATGGGCAAAATAAGCGATTTCCAACCAAATCATAAAGGAAAACGGACAAAATATGATCATATCGTGAAACTGCGCTTTAGGAGCACCGAAGTAGTTTAACAGAAGTCTGGTTTCGTATCGGCCACCGGGGATTTGATATTGAGACAATCGTGAATAGTGACAACGAATTTACTGATCGGTGCGGAATATTGATCCCAAATCCCTGGCAACTGTAGAGACGGATGCATCTATGCATGGTAGGGGCGCGGTATTTTTTGTAAGAAAACTTTGCTCTTTGTCATTTTAAAGCAATGATATTTGTGTTTTCAATTACAAAGATTCGAAAATCTTTATATATAAATAAAGAATTTAATTTGCAATGTCGGCTATCTTATCACCAAACATTATTTCTCAACAAACATGGCGGACACAAGTTAGCTTTTCTCAGAGATATGTCTCTACATGCCCCATGCATGTAGTCGCGTGTTTATCAGCCGGGGTTCTCGCGCGTATATTCTGGTTTTGGCGCGTATATTCCGCGTACATGTCTGCTGCATTAGCGCATCGGGTATTTATAGTCGGCCAGTGCTAATCCGAACCGATTCCTATTTCAAATGGGTAGGGCTGTGATTGAAGAACGCTGAAAATGTTTACGAAAAATGAGCTATGTGCAATATACTTTCGTGTCATACTTATCTACCTACTATAAAAAAAACAGGTTAAACGTCAAAAAATGTAATTAATATATTAGCCCCAGCTTAAAATTGTACGCATTGGCGAAACTGGACATTAATTGTAGGTACTTTAATCTATTTTAAATTGAAGTTGACTTAGGTATATTAAAATCGATTAAAACCCTATCTTTATTAGTTGTGATTTGATGACGATTGCAAATATTATCTTTTTCAGAAAATCAAACGCATATCTAGCAGGGAAATATATTTTTTGGTATGGCGTAGCCCTAAAATACGCGTCTGGTCCAAGCATCGACCATTTCATGCGATTGATTTAAAGTCGGCAAGCGATAACATCCAGTACAGAATCGCCCTTCAAAACCTAACGCATTTCAGATTCTGTATGCGTTTGGTAGTTCGGGTATCGGGTAGGTCTTGTTTTTAAATGGGTAGGATTTAAAGTAGCATGTGCCGTTTCCAAGTTTTTGTCTCTCTCCTCCACACCGCGTTTATGTTTCGACGTTAAAGTTGCAAGCCTGCAAAGTTTTCATTACACCACCGTGCCTTACACCCTGCATATTAAATTATTCGTTTCTAGGTTTCTAGGCATAACGCGATCTAGGCAAGTAAAGATTTAGGCTGATACAGAATCAGCCCTAATGAGAAGTAAGCAAACTGATAATTAGTCCTAAGTATACCTAGTCATTCAGCTAACTTATTATGACATTTAGGCATAACGAGACATAGTCACAGTACGCTTTAGGTATACCCGGCTCAAGGGGTTAAAACAACGGTTGCGTACATACAGCCTGATTTAGCTTTAAAAACTGTCAGACTCAGCCTAAACTTTTCACTCGCCTGGACGAAAATAAAGATATGAATTATGATAACAAAAAAATATTAAACAAACGTGTATGTTTAATTTTCATGTTAGTCATGCATGATGACTGTAACATGCATGACAATTATTGTGACTGGAATTTGCTAAGTTTATAAAACAAAAGAAAGTTTACTTGTACAAGGTGATACTGACACCAATAATTTTACTCCAACGGGATTGTTGAAGTGTCTACCAATGCCCACTCATGATAACACATTGGTACAAAATAGAAGAAGATTACTTACAACAACCGAGCTAGAAAACTCTATAAAAGCAGTAGTTGTAAAAGCATTGGTAACGAAAGCCAGAAGTCGTGGGTTCGATTCTCGCGCTTGTGAAATTTTTGGTTTCTTTCTCTCCACAGGGTTATTTTCAGTCAGTACAGAAACTTTGTAAGGTGTTTTTACTCATGATTCTGAACAACTTTTACTTTGGGGCCATCTGCGAAAGCACAAAAAAAATGGGTTGCAAATACATTTTTACCGAGTAGGTATGAACTTCTGTATGGAAAACCCAATTTTTGTTGCGTTTCCCTATGAGGAGCCATAGTAAAAGTTGTTCAGAATCATGAGTTAAAACACCTACAAAGCTTGTATTTGTATACTAACTAAAAATAACCCTGTATTTCTAGTATGCTACTTATTTTGTTACTATTGAAAGTTGATACCTGAGTTTTTACCTTTTAACTGCTAATCTCACCATTACACTCCAATATTTACTCTGTTATAAAAATAAGCCATCTACAAAATCCACCTTGCCAACTCCAAGTGCATATTTCATATTCTGATTTATATTTTTACACGTGTCAAGTCTGAACATCTAAACTTTTCGCCTGTCTGCCTTCAGGTGAAAAATCACCTACACTATGAGAATGTCTGGGTATTTTAATAGTGATGCACTGCTGTGGAATAAAGTTGTGATATTTTAATCAAAACATACATACACATATCTCGAATTTATCCTTTGCAGACAAAAGGCCGTAAAAATACGGTCGCTACCGTCACGTCTGACAAATATTGAAGGCCGTTTCAGATGATTTGTGTAGCACTGTAGTGATACAAAAAAAGATAAGTCCTCCTCTAAAGATTTCCACCTTGGCCGTCGCTAGAAGTAAAGAGACCTGCGGCAGACTAAATCACTAAAATTATTCACAAATTAACCAATCTGACGACAAATTACAATTTCAATTGTAAAGCCAATAGCTTCCAAGTACACCCATTAGCTTAGACTATGCTCAAAGGCGTACCAAATAATTCCCAGTTCAATTTAGGTATCTCAGTGAATGCCTAGATAGCTAGGACTAGACGAAGTACGGGCTAAGCTAAGAGACCGTAAGCCATAATCTATTAAGCAATAATAGCCCGTTCTGCGCTAGAGATAATAATAGTCTGTACAGGGTGTCGTAAATTTGGTAGTACTGGTGATTGGGAGAAAGTGGAGATATTACCAGCTGTATATCTTGTAACTATCTATATCTTACTGCCTCTGCCATTTGATAGTCATTAAACTATTTTTGGATTCTGTTTTCTGAAAAGTGAAACTGTGAAGTGGAGGTAAGACTAAGGATTGCATCCCGCGGGATTCATTTACAGTATCGACCAATCCCTCGCGGGATCCCAAGATAGGTGAATCTTGTTTTGCGAGATTGCAATCCCTAGATAAGTCTCGACGAACAGGAACATAAGTACCTATTTTATTTTTCGCTCAAACTTAAGACTACAAAATAAAAACAACACAAAATTTAATTTTCCTATATGTACATACATACAGACATACACAAATCACGCCTTTAACCCTTGCGGGGTAGGCAGAGCGTTAACGATAGTAAAACTACGGTACCTTTCTATATGTACATACATGTAAATAGGTTATTATTCAAACCGTCAATTTACATATATATGAAACTTTTAAGAAGAGCCTTTCAGCTAAGAGCATTTTAGCAGCGCTGGCTGACACACATACACAATAGCAGAGTGTTTTTTTATTAGTAAAACTCTTTTTTACTAGTTCAAACACTTTTTCACTAAAGATGATGTTCGAAACCGGTCGCAGTTAGTTTACTTATCAAGATTAAAAATAAGTGGAACTAGTGAAAAAGAGTTTTACTAATAAATTAACATGGAGTTCCATCAAGAAATAACAACATAAAGTGTAAATTAGAGAAGTGTATTATGAAATTCCAGAAGTTGGATAGGTGTATTGTCCCACCATGTAGATAATAGCTGCGTTCCAAGGTGCGGGCTAAAGCTCTAACTTACGACTAATTGGAGACGAACAAAGACAGAGGTAGGCAACCCACTAAACTAGCGGGATGTCTTTATAATGGCCACCCGTTTCTATTCGCCGTGTTTCGGAGGGAATGTAGTGAATTGGAGACGTAATTCAGGGCATTGTATTGAGCAATTTTCATTATGGGGCCAAAGGTGGAAAATAAATAAAACCTCCCGTAATTTTTTTTATGGTCAGCTGATTAAGTTTGCATGGGAGGACATAAAAAGTTCTCGTTCTTTAGTATTGGTTGGTCTTATCCTACAGTGAAAATTGTTCAGACCGATGCCCTAAATAACGTCTCCAATATTATGCATTTCCTTCGAAACACTATGTATACGATATATTAGATTAGTGAGCACATTTCGGATAGTGTGCAGATTTCGGATTATTCAAGTAAGCGGTATATAATCACTTAATCAGTACCAACACTGTGTTACTGGCAAGCGGGCATTCAGCTAAACTGGCAATTCTAGGCAATTTTTACTTTAGAGTTATCCACGACATCACAAACAAAAAAAACTGTTTCATAGGTTTTGTTTGAGTAGACAGGTTTTTATATTTCACGGATGTTTTTTTGTGATTTAGCGGATGGCCCCATGGTAGAACTTATTCGTAATTGCAAATATGGTACCTATCTAAGTGACTTAATTAGAGTTTATAAAACCAATTTTAAAATCTAAAAGATCACGAATGACGAGATCGAATTAGATAGAAAACAAAAAAAGAATGGAAAATGTGTCCCACACCACGAACTTGCAGCTATACGAATAATCAGATTAATCAGAGTGCTTTAATTTCTTAAACTTTGCCGTCACCTGTGCCCGTTATGAAAAATGCTACTCGTTTAAATTTTAAATAGTCTGCGAGCGACAAAATGCTCTAAAGAAAACATCTCTTCACGGAGGTAATTAGTGAAGACATTTCTCAAAGGCGTTCCAAAGTCATGCACTCGTCTTGGCCTTGTCTAATGAAGAAAGTGTGAAGAATACAAAAAAGAAAACTATTTATTTTTACTATGTCACACGTCTACTGCATTGTTGGAATACCGTTATGTTTTAAAAACTATTACTGTTTCAATGTCACCGGTCACCTCTTAATTTTTTAGGTCGGAAATATTTTGACGCAACTACATTTACAACTATGTAGTACAGCCACAAAAGTCCACTGCTGGACAAGGGCATCCCTCTATTGGGGGGGGTATTGGCATACTTGCCTCACTTGGCAGGCGGGTTGGTCCGGGATGGCCGAGGTGCCAATATTGTAGTTTGCGAAACATAAAAAGTCGCGTTAGCGAGAACAGTTCAATGTATTGTAAAAAATTCACAGCTGCCCATTCCCTGGATTCATCCCCCCGTTTACGCCATCCACGAGTAGAAATGGGGTGATGCTATTCTAAACCGCCATTTCGGTTATGCTCACAGAATATCATGTTGGCATGCATACAGGCAAAGTAACTTTGCATCATCAACAGTCTCTCTTTTCACAAACTTCCTTTTAAACATCCATTCTAGGTATATCACCCAAAACAAGAACCAAACCGCACACTGCAACAGATCTTTTTATATCTTTTTATCCGTTTCAAAAACTGTAAATTCTCTGAAACCACGGGACATGCAGGGTGGCCACACGGCAGTACAAAAAGGACTGAAATGGAGCAAAATCGCGCAAAAAGGTGGCGACACCGGACAGGGCAGGCCGTGAAATATGGCCACCCCACGCCAGGGACGATCTCATGTGGGCTCTAGAGTTATTTATTTATTAACCGACTTCAAAAAAGGAGGAACTTAGTTGTATTTTTCATGTACACACCAGTCACTCCAAAAACAAACTCAAACTCAGACACTTGCTAGGTTGGTCGTTTATCGATTCGATGTAAATAATTGAGGAAGATCACCAATATTTGTGAAAGGATTATACCCTCTAAACTCAGTTTTTTAGAGAGATTAATTGTCATTTTCGGTGGCCATTTTTTGTGCAAAAAATTTAATCGTGATGTCAATAAATTGTAAAAAAAAAACAGAGTTAAGAATACTACTATAGCTACCTGCCGTCCAGGTATGGTCCCATAATATAATTGTGATGATCTGATCATGTATTGTATAGTTTGTGTCGGTACCAATTTTTATTCTTTCAATATTATTTAGAAGTATTCGCTGGACTGTAGTTCATCTGTGTGGATTTATACCGAGGCGGGTTTACGACCAAACGCTGGATTTACAAGCTTTTAAACATCCAGACCTTTTGATGGAGAAATCGAAAAACAGTACGTTATGGCAGTAGCCAAAAACAGACCATTTTCTGGTCGAGTAATATTGGTGAACGACATCAAGGCCCTAAGTCTGCTCAATGAAAATCGTTTCAGTTGGATGTCGATTGGATCTCAGTTGGATGATTTCGGTCATTCCTTAGTCTGCTAACAGTCTGAAGGTGAGATGGCAGACAAATGCGGGCCTATTACATATATATATATAAAAAAAAGTTGAGAAAAATCATTTATTTATTTTATTTATTTAATCAAGTACATTTATATAGTTTAACAGGAAAGCTTATCCTAAGCACTATATAAGGAAAATCATTTGCTTAAAACTAATGAGATCAATCACTATTAGCCTAATAATATTACAATTAATCAACAAGTTAAACTCGTAAATTCTCACAAAACATGAAACATTCTTTATTAATTTCTGTCCACTTATCTGCAAAGATATCTACATGTGGTGCAGATTCGAGCAAATCTCTCCATAAACTTAATCCTCGCAGTAGAGGAGACTGGCGGTGAGCCACAGTACGTGAGGGAGGCAGCGCCAGAAGATGATGCCCTCGCCCACGCAAATATTTATCAGGGACGTATAATTGAAAAGCCTCAGAAAGCAAGTATGGGCAACCGTATTCCCCGCGAAGTATGCGACAGATAGTAATGAGTAGTTGTGTGTTTCTCCTGGTCTCCAGTGATTGGAAGCCCAGGGAACCCTGTAAGTACGCTGTGGGGTACATAAATGGATAATACCCATATCGTTTTTTGTAAAGCGATCGGAGGAAAGCTTTTTGTACTTGTTCTAAAATAAGTGTATAGCTTGACTCGTGTGGTCCCCAGACTATTGATGCTGTCTCGATTTTACTCCGCACTAATGCCGAATATAGAAGTTTTACTGCCGTTATATCTTTAAAGTCACGTGAGTTTCGAGTGACAAAACCGAGCCTGCGAAAGCACTCAACTGCAAGAGAGCCTATGTGCTCATTAAATGTAAGTTTTTGATCAAATGTCACTCCGAGGTCCTTGACTGACTCTACACGGTTGATAGTATCTTCACCCAGATAGTAAGAGAAATGTAAAGGCTGGCTGGCGCGGGTAAAAGACATAGTAAAGCACTTGGAAGAATTGAAAAGCAGTTTATTACGCAAGCTCCACTGATGCACGGCATTTATATCGTCTTGAAGCTGTTGACAATCATCCAAATGCTGAACTACATGGATCAATTTTAAATCACCTGCATACAACAAGCAGGAAGCGTGGCTCAAAACATTGTCTAGATCATTGATCATCAAAATGAAAAGCAAAGGGCCTAATATAGATCCCTGACTAACCCCGGAGCGCGTTTGATAAGATTTTGACACAAAACAGCCATGGCGCACATATTGGTGACGATTCCGGAGATAGTCAGCAAAAAAAGTTAATAATGCAGGAGTAAAACCTAGACCACAAAGTTTTTCTAAAAGCAGGTCGTTGTCTACTCTATCAAAGGCCTTCGAAAAATCAAAATAAACAACATCAACCTGCTTTTTATTGTCCATGCTACTTGATACAATATTAACCAGGGCGAGCAAATTTGAGTTAACAGAACGACCAGCCCTAAAACCACGTTGTGATTCACTTATATATGGATCTACCTGTTTTAAAATTTTGGTGTGTAGTATGGATTCAAAAACTTTGGCTATTGCTGACATAATAGCTATAGGTCGATAGTTTTCTACCTTAGATTTATCTTTACTTTTGGGTATTGGGGTAACTTGAGAGAGCTTCCAGAAAGAAGGGTAATTACAGGTGCTGAGTGAGAGATTAAATAAATGGTGAAGAGGTTTGATGAAATGCTCTTTGCACGCTTTGAGAACATATGGGGGAACACAGTCCGGACCCATGGAACATTTACCTTTCAGTTTATTTAAAGCTATTTGTATATCAGATTCAGAAATCATCATAATAGCAATTGAATGACAGGTGGGTTTCGATGGCGTTACAATGACAAAAACTGCAGACTTGGGGTCCTGAAATTATCCTTTTGCCAGGGATATATTTTTAATCCTTTTCTTCCATTTGCGAGGAAACATCATAAATCCACAATTTAATCGTGATAAATTTTGAATATAAAAACTTATTTTTTGCGACAAGAACCTAAATGCTGTATAGAATTACATTATTGTCGTGTTTGTGCGTGTCTGTGCCAACCTGACGACTTATATGAGCCGATTAAGTATTCAATTTTTTTAATGATGATGTAGAAGTCGGTTACTATATTTTATACTTTCACGTTATATTATTATTTAGAATCATTCTAGTCTAGTTTATACTTTATACCCCTGTATGCCAGGGCTGCTGAAATGGTGGGCAGGACGAGCTATGTTTACGACCCACGCTGCAGTTACACGCTTTTAAACTTCCCAGGAGATAAACTGCTCTTTCTGTTTACCATGTTGAATATTTCCATGCATCCTTAAAACTACAGGTTGTCAAACAGAATCTTCAAAATAATTAGCCGACCGAACAATTTTCTATTGGAGTTTTTTTTTATGTTTTGACGTATGCTCTTTGGGTAAAGTTGCTGAGTTCGAAATCAAAAGACCTTGAGTTTGCATCGCTCCTTTGTTCCCAGTAATCCTTACTGATCAGTCCTAGGGTAGAACAAGTGGGACATTTTTTCTTACTAGAGCCTTTCTTTTCAATACTATCCTGTAGAAAAATGGGTATTAATATACAGCTTGAACTCGAACTTCTTAAAGAAAACATTTTTCTATGAAGGACTGTAATACATAATTGTTAAATTTTTCTAATACGATAAAAATAACCACCGTGTGTGCTTTCATAGAAAATCTTAGCATCACTGTCGAAAAACATTTACCAAAACAAATTCAGTAAAATGTAATCGGATCAAATTACGAAAAGAAGACTTCATCCCAAATCTTATAAAACAAAGCAATCCAAATCCATTGGTATTTGGAACGAAAGACGAAACAAATTCTTCGGAACCAAGGGTTCAATCCAAAAATCGTTATTTAGAGAAAATTAAACCGACTCCACAGTAGCAGTAATTGGCCGGTCCGAAAATAGTAAACCGTTTTTTACGTCATTTGTTGCAAAATTTTTGAAATCTGACACTAGTAAAACTTTGCACACTTGCTCAAAGTCTAACTTGATAACAACTGTATCAAACCATTAAAATAAAAATATGCATACATCCGTCAAATTGTTTCTTAAGAAATGTGTGAAAAACAAAACAATTCCTGTAATTCAGAGCGAAATACGAAACAGATTCTTCGGTTCCATGGATTCGAACTAAAAAGAATACTTCCATCTTACAACAGTTTCCCTTGACTTGTTCTATCTTGTAGGTCCCTATTAAAACTATTTTATTTAGTGGAAGAAGATCCCATAGTAAGATCAGTAATCTCATTCATCCCATAAAAGTTAATCAGTGGGCTAATAAAATAACGCCATATGTTCACGACGTTAGACAAATAGGGACCAAATTAATAACCTCCCTTTTTAGTCGGCCAAAAAGAGTATCCTTTCGTAGCCATTTCGTAACAGTTTTCCTTCTCCCCGTCGGTCCGTATTTCCATCTTAGTCAGCGGGTTAATAAATAACACCATGTGTTCTTGTAGCAACGTTGGCGCGAGCTCAGGTGGCGCCCTCTCGGGCCATTTGACTGACAAAGTGAGTTGGCGGATGAAGGGAAGGTATTACGGCGATAGTAAACAACCGAGAGTTTGTGAATTTCCGGCACTTGTTGTGGCCCATCAAGGGGGTACTAAACACTAAGAAGGCTAATTTGAATCGAATGCAAATTTGAAATATATTTTACTTTGAAGAATTTGTGAATTTCTGGTCCGCACTATAAGAAATGATGGAACCGACGGCTATCAGGAAACACTATACAATAATAAGAATATAATATACAGGAAGCAAAGGAGTCTTTTTTTCTTCATTTTCCAAATTTTCCTTTTTTTCATTTATAAATAAAGATCAAAGAAGTCGTCCACAAAAGCGCGATATTTCTAAAATGTTTTATTTATTATTTAAATACTGAACTCACTTCCTTAAACAATTTCTTTCATCCCTTGACTGAAAAGGACTTTCACCTATTGACAAATTCTTTCCTGGATTGGAAAGAAAGGCTTGAGTGGTAACAAATAAACGTTGATTGGTTGAGAAACGATTTTTTATTGAAATCAATAAGGAAAACAAAGATGCAAACAGTCATCTATATAAATACAAAATTGTTGCCAATTTAACCGAAAAATGTAGCGAACATTAACATAATAATTATTTTGAAATTGAGCATTAACAATATTAATTAAACACATGTTGAATTTAAACCAGGAATCTGGTACAGTTGCTTTTCAAATATCATTTCAAAAAGCCTTCCTGTATCTAATGAATATTAACTTGTGGGTTCCATATCGGTTTTCTGTAATTACTAACGAAATTTTCTGTCTTGTTTCAGATTTCTAACTACATTCAAAATCTCCACAGAAATAGCGGTTCCACTATGACTCCGGTAAGTGGAATCCTTCCTAATATCATTATTATTTTTTGTTCAAAATCTATTGACACATACATACTCTTCTCGAGCTTAGAAACTTTTTCCACTTTGTGAGTAACCATTCGATGCAGTGGCCTAGAAATAACTACTTAGCTAGGCGTACCCAGTTCCTTGACAGATTCCTTTTTGTTTTATGACCGGGGGTCCGGTATAAAACTAGGGTCCCGCAATATCGCGCCATCTGCCTCCCGATCATCCCCAGGAATAACTCAAAGTGAACAAATTACGGAATTCCTTTACTGCGTTATTCGTGTCAAGTAGACTAAGGGACACTTTTCATAAAGGCCCAAATTCCGTTCAATAAAATACCGTCTTTACGACTCGGAATGCACGGATTCCCGGATACCCTTCTGAATCCGAACAAACTAATTATACCAACTTTTTTGTACGTCTGTATTTTTCTATTTCCCGTCCGAATTTGTCAATTACTTCTGAGCGGGTCTTTTCCGCTTTGAAGACTAGCAATACATAAATTAGAGGAGTTCTCTTTTGTTGCCGCGCATCAAACGGGGCGAACTTTTAAAATCTTGTTTCGGGGCCATTATTGTTTTGTAAATTTTTCGTTTCGAGAGTGTCCGGGTGCGAGGGCGTCCGCCCCGAGATGCCCGCAAATGATAAAACGGCTAAAACAAAAGGCATAATAAAAGTCCCAAATAATATTTGCTCCGGAAACTGAGAGGGCTTAAATTTTTGGGGCTTCGCCTCGGTCACGGTTTCGGGCGAACTTTTCCCGGTTTTTGGGGACTTTCCTTCCTGACTTGAAACTTTCGGACCTTCCCGAGTTCACGCAGCGGTTTCCTGTTGTCCTTTATTTGGATTTATTGTAATAACTCCGGAAGGATATTATAAATGGAATGAGCCGATTCTTTGTTTCTTTTTATTATCGGTTCCAAAAATGTGGCCTTTTTAATCTACATAAGCGCGTCAAAAGCTGAGCACTTTTAAAAATCTTCTACAAAACCATTTTGATCTTGGTTTTATCTCATCCTTTGCAGCATGGCAAACAAGCTTCGTTCCCTTCCTGCACTTAGTAGACTTTTTGCACCACCCTATTGGAATGAATAATAGATGCTACACAGACACATTCGTTTAAAGTCTTGGCATAAACTGTGTTCAGTTCGATGTCTGTTCCTCTCCAAACAGTTTGCTGCTAACTCAGAGTAAGGAAAAATTTTAAAAGACACCCTACGATAAATCAGTATGAAGCTATGAAAATCTAATCGAATTCAATCTTATTTTGGCATACAGAAAAATATAATTAAAATACATACATACAAACATACATACATACATATATCACGCCTCTATCCCTTGCGGGGTAGGCAGAGCGTTAGCGGCCGAAAGAATACGGTCGCTATCGCCACGGCTGACATTTTTAGGACTGTTTTCCAAGGTTGTTTCAGAAAACATATGTATAACTATAGTGACGGGTTGTCAGCCTGTCGCCTAAAAATTGTAATACACCAATACCCTCGAGTCCCTTAGTCGCCTCTTACGACACCCGCGGGAAGGATGTGGGGTGATGCTATTCTAAGCCGGCATCACACGGTATCAAAACACTACTTTTTATTTATGGATAAGTTTAGTATTTTTTCAGATAGAGATTGTTTTTTGATATAGGTGCATTTTAACGCTTACCGAGATAGATTGAGACGAGTTTTTTTTATTGTTTAGGCGTGGTACGAGTATGTATCTTGAACAAATTTTGTATTTATGCGCATCAAAGTTCACATCAAAACATTGATTGATTGGTACAAGTGTTTACGACTTTTCTTTTACTAAAATGGCATTTTCTGTTAGTTTGTCTTCAATAATATTTAACCACTTGCCTAGTTCAATTGAGGCGACTTCTTTATTGATTCTTGTTCTTCTCAGGGTACCTCTGCAAAATTTCTTAGCTCTGTCTCCTGCTAGGAAGTAGGAAACCTCTTTCGCTTTTAGTGACGCATATGCGCGTTGCTTGTAACGGGAAAATATGAGACACTTTGAGACGGCGTTAATTTAGTGGAGCATAAATTGGGGAAGCTCTCGAGCCGGTAGCGTTTTGAGCAAACCGTACTTGAGTAGGTAAACTTGCTTTCAGCGTTGGACGGTCTACAGGGACAGGTTACTATGTTTTCCGTCAGTATTTTATACCCTAAAATCAGAAGCATCAAGTAGTTACTTCCTTTTAAGGCTGCCCCCACATTGGGCGTTGGCCGAGTGTACGCGTTTCTTGAGCGTACTGCCGACGTCCGCGCGGCGTGGACGTCGCGTCAGCGCACCGTCTGCGGGGCGCGGGCTTCGCGTTGTCCAGCGCCGCGCGGGCGCTGCGTGAACGCCGCGCAGACGCCGCGCTTACGTCGCGTTGCACGGGCGTTCGGCCGCAACTGAGATGCTAGCGGGCGCGGGGGGGAATGTGTGCGGGGGACACGGGCGGCCGAACGCCCGTGGAACGCGACGTAAGCGCGGCGTCTGCGCGGCGTTCACGCAGCGCCCGCGCGGCGCTGGACAACGCGAAGCCCGCGCCCCGCAGACGGTGTGCTGACGCGACGTCCACGCCGCGCCGACGCCGGCAGTACGCTCAGGAAACGCGTACGCTCGGCCAACGCCCAATGTGGGGGCAGCCTTAGAAAGAAACTGGTCATTTTATCTAACCTCAAAAAAGCGGTTATCGATTCAATCCATTTTCAAAACTTAAACTGAAAATACGGGTCAAATAATATAACATCCCATATAAAGTCGGTAATAGGAAATTTCTTTCACTGCAATTGACTTTTGCAGTTTTTTTTCTTCTCGTATGGATAACAAACTTTGCTAGCTTGGCAATAGCGAACATTTACACATACATACATACATACATACATATATCACGCCTTTATCCCTTGCGGGGTAGGCAGAGCGTTAACGGCCGTGAGAATACGGTCGCTATCGCCACGTCTGACATTTTAGAGGATTTTTTTTCAAGGTAGTTTCAGAAAACATGTGTATCACTATAGTGACAGGTTGTGAGCCTGTCGCCTAAAAATTGCAATACACCAATACTCTCGAGTCCCTTAGTCGCCTCTTACGCCACCCGCGGGAAGGATGTGGGGTGATGCTATTCTAAGCCGGCATCACACGGCAAACATTTACACGACTGGTACTATACCAACTACTATTGTATTCCTATTCTCTTTAGTTACCTAGTAAGAAAAATAATATATCGCTTTCATAAATTTGCCGTGTAATGTGAATTTAAGGATCTTCCTACTAAACTAATCAATGTACATACTTTCAAGTAGATTAATCTACACATAGAACATCATCAGCCGTGTGATGCCGGCTTAGAATAGCATCACCCCACATCCTTCCCGCGGGTGTCGTAAGAGGCGACTAAGGGACTCGAGGGTATTGGTGTATTACAATTTTTAGGCGACAGGCTGACAACCCGTCACTATAGTGATACACATGTTTTCTGGAACAACCTTAGAAAACAATCCTCAAAAATGTCAGACGTGGCGATAGCGACCGTATTCTTACGGCCGTTAACGCTCTGCCTACCCCGCAAGGGATAAAGGCGTGATATATGTGTGTGTGTGTGGCGTTTGCAACCGTATTCCTGCGGCCGTTAACGCTCTATCTACCCCGCAAGGGATAAAGGCGTGATATATGTATGTATGTATGTATGTATAAATATGAGTACTTTGGTAATAAAGGTTGCTTATGCGCTTATACTAGGTATAGACCTATATGTTGACACTTGCTAAGTTATTTTCTACCTTGTGTGATAGATCGCTCACTTCACACATTCTCGATCTATTTACACTCAGATGCTCGGCGCGGCTGCTGTTTACATTACCTCTAAAAGGCAAAAAATTAAACCCGGCCAAGTGCGAGTCGGACTTCAGCACAAAGGGTTCTGTAACGTTATCTGTAGAAATATAATAGTTCTTTTTTCTGAACCTTATGTGAGGCCTTTAAAATACCTCGTTAGGATATTCTGTTATAGCGGCAACAGAAAAAATATAGATCTAGTGGGAGTCTGAGGCTTTGCTCGCGTGGAAGTCAGTTTTAATCCCAAAGCATCCCCCAGGAACATTTTTTCGGGATGAAAGCTGTCTTATGTGTTAATCAAAGTTACCCTTTATCTGTGTATCAAATTTCATGATGATCGGTTCAGTAGTAACAATCAAACAAACTTTCGCATTTATAACATTAGTAGGACATCATCCGGGCTGTGACACATGTTATCGAGTTGTTACCGACAAATTATTTATGTTTTAAGCTCGTTTTCAACTGTCTATTTTTCACCGTTATTTATGGTAGAATAATGGCTATTTTTATTTTATAAATCACCGTTTCTGAGATACGGCCTGGAGATAGACGGGCATACAAGGAAACAGACAGCGGGATCTTAGTAACAAGGTCCTTTCCTCCTTTGCGAACGGAACCCTAAAAAAAAGTCATCCATTACTGCGGCACTACTTGAAACAGATAAGCTAATTATAACCCGTCAATAAATTACTTAGACAAATTGCCCACAGCCGCCATCTAGGGGCTATCTCAGTATCTAACATTTTTGTTAACCTCCTGACACGGGTTATTCATCAACTCAGATAACCAACCCTTTGAATAAACATGGCGGACGGGTTCCAAATTCAAATTTTAAAGGAAGTGGGTCACTCGCTGTGCGGACATTTTAATTTGTTCGAAAACAATTTCGTGGGCTATTTAAAAAATCAGGGAGTTGAAATAAAAGAATAAAATATAAAGTCGTGTTTTTATTCAAATTGCTTTATTCAATTTAATTGAGCTCGATTTCGTAAAGTCAATATTTACATAACCGTATGTGTGACAATAATTTTCATTGGAATTGAAATTAATTTTAAAGTTCTTTGTCTGGCCAGGCTTTTGAATTCCAAGTTTTGTAAGCCAACTGAATGACCCATTTATGGGATCAATTTATGGTGGTTGATCTTTATAACTGCATTGTAAACCAGTATATTTTGATTCCTTAAATTAGTCAGTATGTCTGTACTATTGCTTTGCTTCACAACAGGACCTAACATAAGTAAAAGTTTCATACATATACTTAACATATCAAATATCTCGGAAACGGCTCCAACGATTTTCAAGAAAATTCTGTATAATTTAATTTAAATTAAAGTATATTGGGAGATTTATTTTCAAAAAATCCCTCTAAACGGTTGAAAAAGTCTAGCAGTGCTCGGTCCACCAGGTACCTACTAAGCGAGTTATATCTTCACAATAATGTTGTTACTGTCGTTTAGCTACTGAGAGTGTGTTCGTACCCGAGCCAACCGTACTTACCACACATATTTCACGCCTCTATCCCTCACGAGGTAAACAGAACGACAACGGCCGTAAAAATACGGTCGCTATCGCATCATTGGGAGGTTATATAACTTGCTCATATGTAAGTACTAGCAGCCCGCCTAGCCACTGCGCCCGCTGCAACTCGTTTTCCTGTAAGAATAAGATGTTTTCTCAGAAGTATTATACCTACATAAAAACCTTTCTCTTGAATCACTCTATCTAATAAAAAAATAGATAGAAATCTGTTGTACAGTTTTAAAGGTTTAATCATACAAACAGACGCAAAAAACGACTTAGCTTTATACTATGTAGAGATACTATATGTATACTTACTACATTTTCACAATAGATATCTACATCTGATTCGATGTTGACAACTCCATGCCCCCGCGTCTCGCAAAAAACTCTATCCCATCGATCTCTCTCAAATTGTCCATAAAAAGTCCCTTCCCCTCATTAGGGCCCGGCCCTCCTGGCCCTTGAAGGCACGGTTGTATGGCACAGTCGTAACTAACGCCAACTGCGGTGCAAGGGAGTGTACCACCCTCTTTACCGCTCCGATAGTTTCAAAGACTCAAGACCCCTTTCAATGTGTACCTGGGTTAAGTTATGTATTTATTTACTTACCTTCGCGAATTCTACTCGAGAGTAAAAAAAAGGCTGACGCTGGCTTTATAAATATGTTTTTCAATTACAAAACACATAATCTTGTATGTTAATCAAATCACTTAGCATTTTCAAACCCCCACAAAACCATTTCATGTTTAGTTGTCCATCGGAAATGAAGAGTATTTGGATCGTATTACTTCCCATTCAAAATTACCAACCGACCAAGTTGGGGAAAGTTGTTCAGTTTTATAGGCTGGTTCACCCTTTAAAATATTTGCGGCTAATATTTTTATACCTTATATTTACGTCGAATTTCATATTTTTTTCTATCATCATCAGGCAGAGAGTTTCAGTTTCTACAATTTGTTTATGTTCATTTGTGTACTTACGTATTTAATAACGAAGTCTCATGAATCAAAAGTTGTAGGTCTCAAAGTTTGTAACTGCGAACTCCTATATTGCCGTTGCGTACTAGTTTGGAGACCTAAGCATAAATCTTGAAGGGGCTTTACGCAGTGGTGATCAAACAAATTTTGAATACACCACCCCGCATCAAGTACACGCACTTGAAGTAACGTAGAATCGTTCAATTGGACCCACTGCCGATTTTGAGAAACATACACATATCACGCATTCATCCCTTGCGGGATAGGTAGAGCGTTAACGACCGTAAAAAAACGGTCGCTATATAAGTAATTCTATGGTCGTTATCGCCACGTCTGACAAAATGTAGACGCCCCTTTCCGTAGACGTAGAATATACTAGTGCCCTTTCATCTGAATCGTAGTGACATGACAGGTTATCAGCCTGTAGCCTAAATTTATACGCATGAAACCCTCGTGTCCCTTAGTAGCCTCCCCTTTTACGACACCCGCGAAGGAAATCGGGTGATGCTATTCTTAGCCGGCATCACCGATAGTTTGCTCTGTAAGGCTTAAAATGCTATCATATTTTTTTCAGCCACAACAGTTTACTGCTAGACGTTGGCCTCCCTAAAATTGGCATACTCACTCACCGTGTTTGACGACATGCAAGTCGTTGCATTCACAGGAAACGCTGTTGCCTATTGCCCATTATTCTTCAGTCGCTTTTACGACACCTACGGGTGGAAGAAAGAAGATGCTTTTATCAGGCAGTATCACACAGCAGGTTCAGTAGGTAAAATGCAATGCCCCCAAATAGACCCACCGGGTCTAAACGGCATTAGGTCTAGGTAGTCGTCTCCACACTTGAAGGTACGTAATGAGTACTTCTCAGGCAAAGATTTACACTCCGATGGATATGGCTGAGAAGCTTGACAAGTCAGATCCATTCTTGGGATATAGGCACTGAGTTATGTTCAAGCCAGTGAAAATTTTTAACCGACTTTAAAAGTGGGGTTCCAATACGTTCTACCGATCATTTATGGTCCTCATTAGTTACTTACCTCAAAAACTCTGAATAGATTTTGAAGGTTCTTTACTTATTGCTAGAAGACTTCTGGGCAGCCTCTTCAAAGGCCGTTCGTGTGGTAATCTTTTGGGCAGACATGATTTACATACATAAATCACGCCTATATCCCTGGCGGGGTAGGCAGAGCGTTGACCACCGTAATATCACGGTCGTTATCGCCACGTCTGACAAATTTTGGAGGTCCAGTTACGCTATAGTGACAGGTTGTCAGCCTGTCGCCTAAAATTGCAATACACATAAAGCCCTCGTGTCCCTTAGTCGGTTTCTACGACACCCACGGGAAAGAAATGGGGTGATGCTATTCTAAGCCGGCATCACACGGCACGACATTTAAAGGAATAAAATTCAGCGCAATCATTTTAGTTTAAATAAATAGACAGATTTTTAATCTACGTAAATGTAAATGTTTTCATCCTAAAATCGGTTTAGCTTTCTAGACTACCAGCGACCTAAAGTTTTGTCTCTGAATAACTTCATATTACAGAATCTAAATATAAATCGCTATACCCTTTAGGACCCTTTCGTGAATGAAAAACTTGCTTATATTAACTAAATATTTTCCTAACTTGATTTTGTGTTACCATTCAAAGATTTTACTTGATTTTTAAGTTACGAACTGAATATAGATGCCGTGAGCTTCCTAATAAGCTTAGTTATGGATAGTTTAGTTTCCCTGGGTTGTTACTAGTAAGTTGTCCATACATGCAAAGTCAGTTATTGAAAATTGCCTTCAAACCTAAACAAATCTCGTGTAGATAGGTAAGCCATTTAACCAATCAAAACCAAACACATTTTTTAAAGGCATGTAACTTACAATGCATCAATATTCCACAAGCTACCAGGGACGCATATCTCCCAAGAGAATAGTCCCCATGAGGACCATACACTGTAGCGTACTGCGTAACCCTTTATCGAAGAATAGGTGCATGTAGACTTAATCTTAGATGCTCTCAATGTCTCTATGCGAAAACTTTACAACATTTAGAATTTTGACTGAAAAGAAAACCCCCTTAAACAACCAAACCCAATCAAACAAAACAACTATAGCTACCTATGTGTCTCTATAATTCACAATGCATCAATATTCTACAAGCTACCAGAGGGGCATAGCTCCCAAGAGAATAGTCCCTACGAGAACCATACACTGTAACTTCAGTAATTTCGTACGCATACAAGAATACATGTCATAGTACTTATTCTTAGTTTTTCTAAATGTTTAGCATGTAAGGACTTCATAATCTTCAGAATTTTGACTCAATAGAAAACCCTAACACAAACAAATCTTCTACAAGTACATATATGCCTCTATAATTCACAATGCATCAATATTCGACAAGCTACCAGGGACGCATAGCTCCCAAGAGAATAGTCCCCACGAGAACCATAGACTGTAGCGTAACTAATTTCCTACGTATCCGAGAATACGACAGGCGGTATATCTTTGTTCTTAGGGATAGGGATTGAATGTGTGTGCTCGGATGTATGTGCAAATATTAGGACGACGCCATGATGCCCTGTTGATAGTTGTGAATGATAGGGGAGACAGTTGTTAGGAAATATATTGGACTGTTTTTGGAATCTGAGAATTACTCGCATCCAAAACGATTATGTGTTGACTGGCTATTACAATTGGAATTCTGCTTGCTTGAGGTTAAAAGTCGGTAAATAACGATTTTAATATTTGTAAAATTTTCCAATTTTTCAAGTTTTTTTTTTAACAGAAACAACAGTCCACAACGGGACATGGGCCTTCTCTTGAGAGGTATTCGCCATGCTCTGATGAGCTATCTCAAGCGTAGTACAAGA
The DNA here is from genome assembly GCA_029255805.1 of Keiferia lycopersicella. Taxonomy (NCBI): domain Eukaryota; kingdom Metazoa; phylum Arthropoda; class Insecta; order Lepidoptera; family Gelechiidae; genus Keiferia; species Keiferia lycopersicella. The sequence goes on from JARACZ010000003.1 coordinate 19,813,693, forward strand.
TATTGATATTTCAGTCTCTGTTTTAAAAAGTTCGCTGCTCTATGAGTAGATCAGATATGCTCTATGTTTAATCTACTTGGAAGTATGTACATTGATTAGTTTAGTAGGTAGATCCTTAGAATAGCATCACCCCACATCTTTCTCGCGGGTGTCGTAAAAGGCGACTAAGGGACTCGAGAGTATTAGTGTATTACAATTTTACAGGCTGACAACCTGTCACTATTGTAATACGCATATTTTCTGAAATTACTTTGGAAAACAATCCTCAAATATGTCAGATGATAGCAACCGTACTCTACGGCCGTTAACGCTCTGCCTACCCTGCAAGGCTGAATGAATGAATATAGATCCTTAAATTCATTCAGTTAGCTCATCAACCTAATCTAATAAGTGTCGTCAGTAATAGCCCACAGTACAATGAGATAGCTAATAATTAATAATGTAACGATGATAATCTGAAACGTGTTCGCCATTTGGTCAGGGTGTGCGGTATAAGTGTTATTGTATGTAACACGTGTGTGCTTGGTTTACACGTGGTGTAAACTATACGTATCATTTGTAAGACGTACGTAGTTACTGCCAGTGTAATAGAGAAAATTTGGCGACCAACGCAAACATTCCAAAAGTTACCTACTTATTATGTTTGCCAAAACATGTTCTTTTCATACAAATTGTAACTGAAATCGCGAGAGCAACTGCTTTTTCATTTAAATGACTACGTCAACGTATAATAATAGTCGATCGCTCAATTCGTCCGAGTATAAAAAACTCAGACTGTCCAAAAAGCAATACCTAACCTACGTCCAACTTAGAAATCGTATCTTTCGAGCAACACAGCTCTCGTTCCGAGTCCGAAGTTGAAGACCGAGTTGCTAGAAGACCGTACATAAGTTTCTACACATATTCTCGTAATAGCTCGTTGTTCAATAACGCGGTACACAGTTTTCCAAAGAACATACCGATACCGTGTTTTGGAAAACTAACAGCGACATCTATGAGCGAGCTTCGGCAGTTTTTTTGTTCATGTTAATCTCGAAAATCTCCGAAACAAAACAAAGAATTTGAATAAAACCTTAATAATACAAACCCTAGCCCTGGCCTATTTCGGGAAAATTGCTTATCTCTTCGGAAAATACGAAATCTGTCTATGCACATTGTGTTTATGCACATTGTTTAGATGTTTTCTATACCCAAAAAGGAAGCATCACGCAAAAACGACTGAAAGGATTTTAATCAAAATTTACACATAGATTGTTAGCATACCGGGTCAGTCTGGTTAGGACATTGCGGGCTGAACCACTCGATTGTCCGTAAGAGAGATGGTTCCGTGTTTCGGATGGCACGTTAAGTCGTAGGTCCTGGATACTGTCTATAATTACTTAGGCGGCGGTCGTTACACAACAATGCGACAAGCCTGCTACATGTAGAAGGCGGTTGAAAAATTCTGTCTCTGGGGTTCACTGGGTCGTTGAACGCCTCGGTGTCCCACACGAAAAAAGAAGATACTAAAATATTAGTAAGCAAGTAAGTTTATTTCCATACTCAATCAAGTACACGCGTGTACATACACAGGGGAGCTATCATACGCACACGTGTTCTAGACATGCGCCCTTTATAGTAAACAAGTCGGGTAATGAAGTTTAAATAAAAACCCGACTGCGGTGTATTACAGAAGGAAAGTTTCAAAGTTATTTATATACTTTTTGTTTGGATTTGCATCCAGATGGAGTACTGGCATGTACTGGTGTTAATCTGTGAGGAATCGGTCTCATGAGTGTGGTGTATGGAAACAGGGTCTTTACGACAATTTGTATGAGTATTGTCTGCGTATAAAGATTTATAACCTTTTACCACTGAAGAAATTACCCTAGCGGAGAACCTCTGCAACCCGAAGGCTAACCTGGCCCGAATCTTAGGTTAAGTTACATTCAAATATCATCTCTGATCATCTGAATTCATTTGAATGTGGGTTTCATCACGATGTTTTTCCTTCACCGTAAGAGCCGTTAAATGTACGTGAGTAAAAACACATTGGTAAATGGCGGGGCTCGAACTCGGGTCTCATGATTCTAAGACCGGTGTCCTAACCACTTGGCCACCGACGCTCCTTTCTTTTTGTTTTTGTATTGTTTTGTAATACCTTTTTTAAATATCGTGGGAACTGCAGCACTGGACAACTCAATTCCAGAGTTTATTATTAAACTATTGACCCGATCCGGTCTGAAGCGTAAAATTAACTGTTTATTTTATTAACACCCTGTTTACAAAGGGTGGCTATAATTATGTTAGCTATTAATTTTCTGTGAGTTCAAACACTTTGTCTTACTTTATTTTGCGTCCATAATTTATTTTAGTTACTTTGTAGTTCATACCGACTTACATTTGTCGAAATATTTGGATAATTATGTATACTTCACGTGATCAGCGCACGGTGGCGACACTTAAGTACCTAGGTTCCTTCAAGGTGAATACTTTCTTAGCACTAAGTGGGTACTTTCTTATAGAACTCTGACATCGGGTCATTAGGCCACTCAGTATCCCACACGAAAAGGGACAGGGAGAGGTAGAAAAACCTAACAAAGAAAAAGTGAAGTACCTAAAATGTTACTTTTAGGGTAAGTTCCATTTGGTCTACTGTAATCAATTTCTTCTGAATTGTCACTGTCTTAGTCCCATCTCTTTGAAAAATTGAAACATGCACCATTAGTCCCATTCAGCCTTATTACAGCATGTAATGTAACTTTATTGTCATCACTCCCCTTCTCTAAGATTAAACTGTCAATTCCATTGTATTTTCCCGTTTTTTTCTTCCTAAGAGAACCCTCCGTGCCGTAATTTAGGGCTCCGCAGCTGCCACGCGCGTAATGTTGATTGTATAGCGAACGAGTGCCGTAATCGAAGACTTTACCCTTTTTTATGTGGATTGTGTGTGGATTACGCTGGGCCGCCATCTTTCTTTTTACCGCTCTGTTTAGACCAGACACGCTGTCTTCAGTCTTATTCCAATGCCACGAAAGTCCTCTTCTATTTTTCGCAGGTGTAGATGTTTTCTTGTCAGTAGAGAAAAGTAAAAGAGGGTATCTAATACTGGCCTAATTATTTTCAGTTTGGACTTTTTCTATCGTACGCCTTATGACCAGTGTGTGTAAGCGATAAGGAAATACGAGTAAGCGTATTTATAACTTCCTCGTGCAGTAGGCAACAAAAGCTATTTTGCAGCGGCGAACCAAAGTTTCGTAGAAAAGCTATTTAGAACATATTTTCTAGGAACAGGAAACCCACACAGCTCGCATGACATTTTAGTTGAATGACAATAATGTTTTTTTTTAGTTTTCGCAACATTTTTTTTACAAAAGCAGAATGTGATAGTCTGCTATTTGAATCGGAATATTTTTTAAAACAGCATTGAACGTAAGTACCCGCTTAAAACCCTTTCTAGAATATCCTTTTTATCGTCATTTTTTAAACTCTGAAATTCAAATTAAGATTTTTTTATTCATAGTTGTTTCGATTGGGTTTTTCTAGTCATATATTTCTTTCGCCTTCGTTGTCTAGACTTAAAGATGATATTTTTTTCAAAATACTACAATTTACTTCTAATTGTTGGACATGAACGAAATACCCAAGAGTTCAAAATCTCAAAGCGTGTTCTGGAAGCCTACAAAGTACCTCTGTCATCAAGAATTCCGCCGCAAAGTTTTACGTAATCGGCGCCTTAAGAGCCTCTGCTCCCTCAGCGCCCCCTTTATTTTTGTTTAGACAATCAGAAACGACAATTAGCAAGACTCACCGGCGGCAGTGCTGCCAGATTAAAAGCTGGAATTGTGTAAACTAGATTGAAACTTATATAAAAAAGCATTAAACTGTACCTAAAGCCACTTACAAAACACCACTGATTTATATTCGAAAAGGTATGAACATGAACATAACTTACTTTCTTAAAGTTGCTAGCACAGTTTAAATGTTTCTTTCCATTATGATTTCTTAGACTGTATTGGTAAATTTGACTTTCCTAATATATTCTCATTATTTTTAGCACAGAAAAATCTGTTCGTACATGGCAACACTGGCGAGAACTCTCATTACATTAATCCAGGAAATAAATTGCGGGTAGGAATAAATTAAGTCACGACGTTACCGGGCACTTAGCGCAGGGAATTAACCGACGTTTAATTGAAACTGTTAACTGTTGCGCAGACGGTTGGCGCAGTCGGTAGGATTGGGAAACTGATTGGATTCAGGTTCGTTTCCCGCAAAAGTTGTTGCCTGAAGATCATAAGATACTCATAAGTAAAACGTGATAGAATACATTATCTAATTTACATGAGTAATAATTGAACATTGAAACATACTTCTACAGCAACAACAGTCCACTATTGGACATGGACCTCCGCCATTTGCCCCATCTCTCCCACTCGCTTACCAAGCGTGGTGAGTATGGCAAATAGGTGCCCCTTTATTTTCCATACTCCACGCTTGGTAGGCGAGTGCAGTACAAGGTGTTGTATTCACAGAGGACGCTGCTTCCCATTCAATTCTGTGGATTTATCCCTTTGTCGCTATTTACAACACCCACCGGTTTTTTTCTTTTCATGTGGGACACATACAATACACTGTTTGAAATGGGGTAGTACCATTTAAAACCAACACCACTGAACAAAGAAATAGGGTGATGCTATTCTAAGCTGGCACCACAAGACAATGATTGAATGAAACTAGTCTGGAAAAAGCCGTCTCTGTTTGAAGCTGATAAGCAAGGCTGTAATCCATTTCTAAACACCAACTTAAGCCCAGTTGACGCCGAGTTGAGATATTCAACGATTTTAAACCTGATTCTGCCAAAATTGGATTACAAAACTATTGAAGGCTCAGTATTTCACTCAGTAAGTGCTATTTGGGTTTCTAAATGACAAGGATTGGAATGAATGGATTTCGGTATGTCTATTTAAGATTTGAATAGAAGTTTGTGTGATATAAGCACATTGTCTGCAAAAACTCAAAAAATTATCTGAGCAGAGCTATTGTTCTGGAAAATGTATCTAATTTGGGACAGTGGGATCGCCCAATTATTGAATCAGCATTGTTAGATAATTATCCTCCCTATTTACTATGTACCGTTTTCAAACATAAGAATTGCATCATCCAATAATAAACACAACTTAATTGCGTTAAAATTGTTTTAAATAAAAATATATTCATTTAAACAAAAAAAATACAAGACTATTTTTTACAACAAAATCAATCTATTGCACTAATTTGAAGTATTTTATTTTGTAGCTTCAACCCACAGTTCAACATGTTATATCTACACAAATTTTCATACTCTAAGCCGAAGACTTGGAAGATTTGGGAATCTTCAGCTTTTGTTTGTTGAAATCTTATAGAGTAAAACTTTTACGGATCCGTGTTGGATTTAATGGAATCATTTTATTTCCAAAGTTTTCAGTTAAGTACTTTTGTTGCCAATTTATTTGTTTAGGTGTTTCAGTAGAACAACATTTAAATTGGATTTAGGGTCTTGAATGAAAAAAGTAAAATTTAAACTGCTTTTTAAGCTTGCTCTTGTAGCTTTTGTACGATGAATAACAGCAGTATTTTTCTCTACCTACCCTGTAAGGGCGAAAAGCGTGATATATGTATGAATACAGGAATAAGAAATAATGCCTTACCACAAAAATGTTAGACGCGAGTTGAACGTGTGTCTAGCGCTTTTTTATATGAAGATATTTTTAAACACGCGTTGGAATGATCTCTTGCGGTAAGGGCCATAATTATTTTTGACATTTCTACAATAATTTTGTAAACTTCAGATAAAAAAAATGCAGTTAATGATGGAAGACCCGACAAGATTTTTTTTATTGACGTAATTCTCCCAAGCCTATCTGTTCTCACATCGGGGTCAACTACATAAACTAAGGGATTTGGACCAGAGTTCCTATCACTGGTATTTACACAGAACGATACCCAATCTTCGGTAAGGCGTTTTGCCAAACTGAGCGTCTGCAACTTCGCCAAAAAGGCATCAAAGCTGACTTTAGGGTCACTAAGCCTACGTAGAAGCCTTAAAAGTCTTATTACCTACATCGAATGTTTTATTTACATACTAACATCACCTAATTTATTTCCGCCGGTGTCGTAAGACGCGACTAATTACAACTTTTGTCAGACGTGGCGATAACGAATGCCTGCCTCGCAAGGGATAGTAATGTGCGGACATTATATTTACCATTTATTGTACACAAGAAATTTTACAGGACAAAACATAAATAAAATGAACACAACAGGCACTGCTTATCTCTAAAAAAGAAATTTCTTACAGCAGACCTACAGGAGAGAAATGGCATTGGGCGAAAGGCGGATGAGACGTGCACAATAACTATAAATTCAAGATGATATATATCTACAGATGATAAGAGGCAATACATACGAAATATAACTAATATATTACATACAACTACAGATATAAATAATAATAATATAAAATACATACTACAATACTGGTTAATTTGGAAGAGAAAGATAGTGTTCCTTAACTCGCTTCTTAAAAACATTTGTATGCTTTATTAGCCAAGTTTCTCATTCATCCACTATGCTTTAAATAATAACGAAAGCCTAAGGCATGGTTGATTTGTATTTTCATACAATTTATTAAACGTGTATTTGCAAATCTCCCCCAAAGCCACCCACGCTTTAACTAACAAAAACGTTTGCTCATTCGCTCAGATAATGTCCCGACCAGCGTAACTATCAGTGCGCGCCCGTACGTGCGTGTATCGGGCATGAGGGTCAAGTTACGCTGGTCGCGACACTATCTAAGCGAATGGAGTATAATTTCGCAAGCCACGTGGCGCATATTGTGGTATAGATGTGTAATAATAGCATCAATTTCACACGAGTCCCGTGGGACGGACCCTATACCAATAGAGAAGGGACCGACTTACACACTGAATTGAATACCAATTTTGATAGATTGGATAAGCAAATTTATGATTTGGGATTCTAAAATTCGGTAGTACGGTATCATCACATTTTTACGTTGGTACTAGCGGCCCACTGTTATAGTTTTTCTGTGAGTATAAGACGTCTTACTCTTGAATCACGCTATCTATGAAAAAAACTGCATCAAAATCAGTTGCGTGGTTCAGGAGAAGTTAAATATATCTATGACAGACAGGCATAGAAGCAGGAAAGGACCCTTTGACTTATTGATGAATCTACTACTACTTCTACAGCCACAACAGTTCACTGCTGGACATGGGCCTCCCCCAATAGGGGCATTGCCATAATCACCACGTGTGACAGCCGGATTGGCGAGCGCAGTGCAACATATTGTAGATATTCACAAGGAGCGCTGCTGCCTGTTGCCTGGATTCATCGCTTAGTCGCCTGTTACGACACCCACGGGTGGAAATGGGGTGATGCTATTCTAAGCCGGCATGACACGGCCAATAATGAATCCGTCAATACCATTCGTTGATTCTGTGTCACACACTACACTAAGGAGAGTGAATTTTGGATATGAAACTCCATGACCACATAATCCAACGTGACAATGTCACCACATTCAAAAGGTCATTGCACATTGTTCGAAAATCACCGAAAATGTCACATTTTCACACACTTTGTCACGCATTCCTTTTATTGGTTCGTTTGTTTGTTTTGCTACCGAATCAATGCGAGATATTGGAAGTCGGCTTTATATTAGTCGGGGTTTGTACAGACGGACTGCGTGTGCCGTTGGAGTGCCGTTGTTGATAAGGCTGATCGCACACTTAACGCACAACACTCCGCTAAAATAACGCATTCGTAACGCAGCGGTCTGTCAGATCCATACTAGAAACGTCAATCAACTGCTACACCACTATTGACGCATCCGTACTGCATCCGTCAAAATAACGCAGCCGTAATACAGCGTTTGAGCGGTTTTAGTATGGGGATTGACGTTTCTAATACGGATCTGACAGACCACTGCGCAACGTATGCTTTATTTTAGCGCTCCCGATCTGTCTTAATAACACTGACAGAAATGTAGGTATGAGTTAATATCTCTATGGATTGAATTACTTGCTTAAGATGGTATTAATGAACGCAGTGATTTATTGGCTGTTTCTGAAAATGATATTAAGAGCACTCAAGCGTTTCTTAAGTTCTGTCAAGTGACTCTTTTCTTTAATTAAGATACTTATCTGTAGTAATCAAATTACTTTATATACGTAGTATTTAATGGAATCAAATATTTATTTTCGAGAGTGATCCTACCGTCATTTGTCATTCAATACGCATAAATGGACTGCTAACTGCAAAATATATTGAATAACGCAGCTAACTGAAACATTTTCTGTTTTAATAGTATAGCCAGAAAGATAGAAGCGCCTTTTTACTATTTTGACAGACAAAAAAACCTTCTTTTTTTACCGAAAAAGCTTTTTTTTTACTATTTGTTGATATATTACAGTCAGTTTGTATTCAGTTTACAAAGGAATAACATCCCGGGTTGGTTGTTGGCCGCTTTTCTCTACATTTTTTTAAAAACTTTTGCTCATATGTTGCAGTTAGTTTGCAGTCAGTCTACAAAGAATTTCGGTCCCATATTGGTTATTCGCCGCGGTTCGGCAACTGATGGGCCATTATTATTCTATCCCCATCGGCTGTATTAAGCCCGAGGTCTCTTTGATGATAACTCTCTCGATAATTTTGTTTCGGCTACGTATACATAGCAATCGAATTATCCGTCTATCCATAGCCATGATATACCTAGCATAGCAAGTAGCTTAGCTATCATTGGTAATTTCCATATCTTATTCCATCGAAATATCTAACGAATAGTGCGTTAGCATTATTCCAATATTTCTTGTGTTAGAGCAGTTAGTTAGTTATGGTTGGTATTATTGTTTCCTATTAGGTAATCGTCAAAATCAAGGTTGTTTAATTATTATATTGGTTTTTTCAATTCCTGCGTTTTGAGCTCTTTTCAGAGCCTACGCCTATTAAGTGACAATTACGAACTCCAATTCAATAAATCCAGCACATCCGTTTAAAATTTTTTTATCATGATAAGCTTCGAACTCAACTTTAAACACTTCCACATACACATATCAGCCTATAGCAGTCCACTGCTGGCAGTAGGCCTCGCTCAATCTCCCGCTTAATATTCCTAGTGCCAATTGAAAATTTAACTGAGACATGTCTGAAATCTCCATAGTGTAGAAATCGTGACCAGTTCAAAACAATTCGCACCTCATAGGGAAATAGGGACCACAGTTTAGTAGCACCATTTGCCACGCGAATATGATCATTAAGGGTTATGGCATAAGGTCGTCGGATAGGCAAAGGTATTACTGCTAGGATTGTTTCGTTTTTGATTGTTTCCTTTAGGAGCAAATGGGATTTTGGTGTCGTTATTATATGTCAGATAGACCCCTCTAATTTCATTGTCATTGCCATTGTTTTCTTCAGTCAGAAATTGACCTCTCAGAATAGTGTGAAAAAAATGTTTAACTGCATGTGAATAGTAATAATGCTTCTGCTACGTACGTAAGGATTACTTTAATTAGGAGCGACAGACAAGGAGAGCCGACCCCAGATGATGGGATAAGGCTAAGGAGAAGAAGAAGAAGAAGGAGCGTCAGATTTAACCTATTTTTTTATTGATCCTATTTCGATATACCGATACTAAATCATTAGCATGCTTTACCCATGGAAACGCCTCGAACGATTTTCACGAAAATCTAGTAAGGTAGTTTATATTTTTCAAAAATCACTTGAAACCACACAAAACTTAAATAATTCTTAGTCAACCCGTTACTATCTACATATTTATTTAATTCAAGGTTTAAGAAGCACTCAATTTCCAAATTAAAACCGGTTATAACTATCAAGTGTACCACCTCCCTAACTTAATTGTCGCCCTACCATTGTCTTATCTAAACAGCGTTATTTATTTTTATTCGTCGACGTTCCGTTTCACGGTGATCTCTAAGTTCGTCCCTTTACGAATTTATCGGTTTTGTTTCTGCGATTTGTTGTTTAAGGGGATCCCGGAGCATATGTGCTGCCTCCAACACTTGAAAATTCATAGCTCCGAACTAAAATCCGCATGTCAATATTGAAGTACAGAATAAACAGACATTGAAACCTTTACAGAATGTTGTTTTAGAAAAAATGCTTCAGTGTAGTAACAGACTACAGTAACCCGTTTATTACTTTAAACAATTTTCTGGTAATAGATTTCAGTATCTGTATTACAATTTCAACTAGCAGATTTTTATAAGTAAATTTTTCATAGAGTTATGATTTTTGAAGCCTGCGTATACAGATCGTATGCGTGAACGTGGTCACGCTGTACCTACCGATTGTAACGAATGGGAATGAATGAGAGACGGCACACTGCTTGCGTTGCGTCGGTCACGCAATCACGAGCTCGCATACTTGCATACTCTGCCCTTAAGTGTTGGGGGCACCACAGATGTTCTGGGATCACCTTAAATGGTTAAACGGTTCTTGCACGATTCTGCTAACGATATGTTCTGCGAGGACAATGTAATGTGACGGAGATAAGATTGAGTGAACAGGATAAAGTAATTGGAGGTGTTTTTCTCTTTCTTTCTCGTAGAATTCTACAAACTTTTCTTACAGTTCAATAGTAGAATAAAAGTAAGAACATACCTAATTCCCTTTTTAAAAATCTAGAATATAAGGTTAGATACAATAGAGCACAAATATTGCTAGGGTGTATTCTATTTATAAAACTGAATTATTTTTGTTAGTAACATTTCTTAGAAAAAAGAAAAAGATTGTGCGTGCCTGTATGTATGGGCCTGCTGTGTAGGTACACACTTTTTTGAAACTTTTTGTGCATTGGTCCAAAACCTTTTTTCATATTTCCATAACATGTTACAGACACAGTGTGAAATTGCCGTCGATCTACTGAATCTGTGGATATATTAACGTCATAAACAAATGTCAAAACCATAGGTCAAAACGTAGGTTACGTTTTGTTGGTGGGATCGGATCGGCATCGGACCGATTTGGGCCTAAAAGCACGACTTGGACATTATTTCCATCAAAATTCATCTTTTGTAGGTACTTAAAAAACGGATATAACTAACGACGAAGCCCACGGAAGTTTAATACAGCCTAATAATAGTAGTTAATGCCTCAATCCGGTTGCCGGCGGGTGATTTAAATAATTAAACACAAATTAACATTTAACATATTCCTGTCTACGGTCTGGTGGGTAGATATGGAAGCCGTCGACGTGTGACTAAGGGTTGAGTATAGAGGATGCTAAGATATGATAAGCGATAGATATAAAACGCTAAGGGCTAACATCTTTCGAGGATTTTGAGGATTAAGCTGTTTTAAGGAGCAGATTCAAAGTTGATTTCTTCTTATTGCATGGCAATGGCTTCAAATGGGCCATACGAAAAGAGAGAGACATCTGTTATCATATCATCAACTTTTATCTTTTTACAGGACTGCCTAGCTACAGGAGTATAATTTTTTGATATTTTAAGATGGGTACCTACTTTTGGTAAACTCGAAGAAAACTGTAAAATCCATATTACAACCTTTTACTTACATTAGGTATTTATTTTATTTGGGTAGCTTATTATTTTAAATACGAACCATCGTAACTCGTTCTGACATATTTAGATAAATAGGTAGGTACCTTATCTGCCAGTATCATACCGATTCTTTATTATAATATTATTTCTATTCTATATGTTGCCGTGTGATGCCGGCTTAGAATAGCACCACCCCACATCCTTCCCGCAGGTGTCGTAAGAGGCGACTAAGGGACTAAAGAGTATTGGAGTATTACAATTTTTAGGCGACAGGCTGACAACCTGCCACCATAGTAATACACGTGTTTTCTGAAACAACCTTGGAAAACAATCCTCAAAAATGTCAAACTTGGCGATAGCGACCGTATTCTTACGGCCGCCCCTGATAAAGGCGTGATATATGTATGAAATATGTATGTATTTCTAATTTCGCGAATTATCGCTTGCACTAATCCACTGCCCTTGCAACTGGACAGGACAATGCACTGGCGCCAGTAATTCTATCTGCTTTCAACCGCACATCGCTTGACTCTACAAGACAAGGTTTATAAGTAGCACTTAGAACTACAATTTTAAAGGATCAACTTACGCTGGTCATCCTAAAGAACTGTAACAAAAACTAGTCTAAGTTGCTCCCTAAAAACTGCGCAAAGGTGTTGTTTGTATATAGTAGCCCCTATACCCTACAATTTAAACATAATATTATTATCCGATTATTCATTTTAACCCTTCTGTAGTGTCAACTGTCAACTGGAATTCAATGTGGCAACACTAAGGGATTATTTTTTGTATTGTAAGTAGAATTATTGTAGGACTTATTTCGAATTTTTGAGTGGCCGTACGTACTATAATTATTACCTAGGTATAGTTAGTTATATAACATATTCCCCGTGTAAATAGCCTACCTATTCTATACTTTTTTTATAATTTATATATTTTTTAAATTGCCTTGGGCATACAATACAGTGTACTTATGTAGAAAATAATATCTTACTTACAAAGCAATACATACCTACAAATAACAAAAATACTGTGTCCAATTCTAATATCAATTTGCCTCTGTATCTAGAAAGTAATATCCAAAAAATACAAGGAATATTATTCTTGTTCGAGTCCTTCATATATGAATGTTAGCGATGGAGACGAAATATCAGATTTACAATAACATATTCATCAAAGAAATAAAGTGTTATTGGTCCAGAATATACTCTGCGTGATGCCGTCTTAGAATAGCATCACCCCTTTCTTGCCGCGCGTGTCGTAAGAGACGATTAAGGTACTCGAGGATTTCATGTGTAAAAAAAATTTAGGCGAGAGGCTGACAACTTTTTACTGTTACACAAAACATCTGAAAGGGCCCTCAATATTTATTAGACTTGGCGAAAGCGACTGTATTTTTACGGCTTCTAATGCTCTGCCTACCCCGATAGAAATAAACTCGTGAAATGTGTATGTGTACTACATTAATACTCCCTTATATTAAGAGGGACATGTAGGCGCCGAATGACTCGATAAAACTTGGTCTCAAGACTTGGTATGCCTGGTTGTTTGAGCATCCTTTGGCTTTTTAGAACCAAATCTAGCTATTTCGAATTGTATCCTATAAATTAATATGGGGCCTTACTAAGAAAGTTTGACTACTCATGTTTAAAAATATCTTCATACTACAAAAAAAAAAATCGCCAGGCTTTACGTAGATAACCGCGTGTAGGTGTAGGTAGGTTATTATATCTGGGTACCTACTGGGGCCTTATCATTCGTCTAGAATATTCTAAATTGATTGAATATTTTTTTGTGATTGAAAATAAAACTATTTTAGTATTTTATATTACACCAACAATAGAAAGGATATCCAATTAGCAAATCCAATAATAGATATTGGCTTTTTAATAAACGCAAGTGACTTTTCTTCTATAAAATAAAATTTACTAAGTGCAGTTTTATAGAGATTTTAATATAATTCGCAATTCCATTGAAATGGGAGCAAAAATATTATTTCACGAAAGCTTTTATGGTTAGTAGTAAAATATGTCATTCTCATTCTCTTAGCGCTAGAGAAAGAGCTGTCAGAGGAAATCAGTTTTAGTTTTGGTACAACGGCTTCATGCGAAAAATACTGTTGACATTTGGTAGATATACACACACAGACATTTCTTTGTCTGCTTACAACATTACATAATAAATAAACATTACATACGTTAAATAAAGTAACTGGGTAATAGCTGGGTGTAGTATAAGGTGTAAAATATTAGCTGCTTTTAAGGAGTAAACCAGTCAGTGAAACTGAACAATTTTCTCCAAGGAACATAGGTCGCAATAAAAGAAAGATGTTTTGCCCTCCCAATCAAAGTGACTTGGGCGGCTGGTACATTTCGAGTGGGATGCCCAATTTTTTTTCCATAATATTTTGAACTAGTTTCTTGCGGTAAGTAAGTCGTTTATTTAAATGGATTGACTTACCTAATAAAATATTTGCAGTTGGTTTTTTAACCAAGACACTATATCAGAAAACATCTACTATCTATAGGTATTTACACCGGTTTCAATTTAATTTGATACATACATACATACATAAATCACGCCTTTATCCCTTGCGGGGTAGGCAGAGCGATAGTGACCGTAAGAATACAGCCACTATCGCCACGTCCGACATTTTTGAGGATTGTTTTCCAAGGTGGTTTCAGAAAACATGCGTATTACTATAGTGACAGGTTGTCAGCCTGTCGCCTAAAAAATTGTAATACACCAATACTCTCGAGTCCATTAGTCGTCTCTTACGACACCCGCGGGAAGGATGTGGGGTGATGCTATTCTAAGCCGGCATCACACGGCGAATTTGATTAATTTGATTAGGCAGATAATAAAATCAAAAGGGCACACACACACAAATCGCGCCTATATCCCTGTTAAGGTAGGCAGAGCGTTGACGACCGCAAAATCACGGACGTTTTCGCCACGTGTGACAAATGTTTGAGGGTCGTTCCAGATAAGTCGTGTATCATTATATTGACAGATTGTCAGCCTGTCGCCTAAAATTGCAATACACATGAAACCCTCGAGTCCCTTAGTCGGTTTTTACGACACCCACGGGAAAGAAATGGGGTGATGCTATTCTAAGCCGACATCACACGGCAATCAAAAGGACACCTGTTTCAAAATTCTAAGCAAAATCGGTGACGATGAACAATTGGAACAAATTGAAAGAAGATACTCTCCAGTATTATAACAAAAAAAAAATTTAGGCACTCGATTTCGACATGGTTTATTTTTAGGCAGTGTGTAGATCTGATTTTCAATATCTCTCATTTTATTAAGGTCTCACAAGTATATATTTTCTATTCCATCGGCAAATATGTACTTACAGTCCAATTCAGTCGAAATTATTTGATTGTAGATGTCACGAGATGAAACGGTCTGTAATATCTGTCGTATCAAAGAATACTAAATATAGCTACTATAGTACAGACCTTAGCAGATGTGTTCTTAAGAATTGAACATACATACATACATACATATATCACGCCTTTATCCCTTGCGGGTTAGGCAGAGCGTTAACGGCCGTAAGAATACCGTCGCTATCGCCACGTCTGACACTTTTGAGGATTGTTTTCCAAAGTTGTTCCAGAAAACATGTGTATTGCTATAGTGACAGGTTGTCAGCCTGTCGCCTAAAAATTGTAATACACCAATACCCTCGAGTCCCTTAGTCGCCTCTTACGACACCCACGGGAAGGATGTGGGGTGATGCTATTCTAAGCCGGCATCACACGGCATCAGAATTGAATAAGATATAAAAGATATTGGACAGAGATTTTTCTAGAACATATCTCTTACTCTTGGCCGAGTTGTAAAAGGGGGGAGGTTATGGATTCCTCGAGAGACGTTTTTTATGTATGATCATCGATTACGAAAGACGCGTAAATAGTTGCAAAATCATTTAAAAAAAAATTGCGACGGCCGGGAGTTGACTAATAATTTTATTTGTATAAATTTTAGTTAAATAAAAGATATTAATTTTATTTTTGTGTGAAAACTTATAACGCCCAAGTAGGTTAGAAGAAAATCCCCACAAATTCTAGATATGTCATATCATGGAGTATAAACAGACATTGAAATCTGTTGAAGGGATTCAAGAGAAATCGAGGGACGTCTTATTTCACAGTTGAAGTCGGATCCAAATATATTTTACCTACGTACTCGTACCTATGATATTAAAAGTGAAACGTGAGGTCAAATTTTGACCTACAGTACAGAACCCTTTGGTTGCTGGCTGCTTTACTTTAGCGACCTCTTATATTTGAATATCGAATCAGACAAAAGAAACAATCGTATTCGGTTACTTTAGACTTATTCGGATTACTTACGAATAAATGTTTTGACAATTCGAAACAAACGCAAAAATATCACCACAAAGCACTCTGCATTTTGTGATCATAATACTATTATTTATGACTAAGAGGATTAATGTTTTAAAGTTTTCATATACAATAAATAATAATTTTGATAATAATTACTTTGCCGTGTGATGCCGGCTTAGAATAGCATCACCCCACATCCTTCCCGTGGGTGTCGTAAGAGGCGACTAAGGGACTCGAGAGTATTGGTGTATTACATTTTTTTAGGCGACAGGCTGACAACCTGTCACTATAGTGATACACATGTTTTCCGAAACAACCTTAGAAAACAATACTCAAAAATGTCAGACGTGGCGATAGCGACCGTATTCTTACGGCTGTTAGCGCTCTGCCTACCCCGCAAGGGATAAAGGCGTGATATATGTATGTATGTATAATAATTACTCAAAATAGGAATTGTGGTTATTTGAAATTACGTGCATGACTTTTGCTAAGTACAGTCAACCGCAATATTGTGGCACTTTTGCAGATAAACTCAGCATAAATATGAACTAAAAAGTATAAATTCATTTAGTGGCTTACTGTACCAAAAATAATTATAAGCTTGCTCCAAATAAAACGTAAAGAGCATAAATATTTTATATTAAAGAAATAAAAAATCTAGATACTTGATGAATGTTCTATCGAGGATAAAATCTACTACTATTAAATATTAACCTGAGCAACACGTTACTCACACAAGGGTGTGTGAGTAAAAATCGCATCAGAATCTGTTACGTGGTTTAAAAGGAGATGGAGATAACAGTGGTGTCTCTAACAAAGAGAAGAACGCCCAAAAAACTACTTAATTTTCACACTCTTATGTATTGGTTATTAATAATTTTAAACTACGTATTTAAATTTAAAAATAGAATAGAACAAGTGCCGTTATGTTCGGATTGTCAGTTCAATTAACACGATACGATCCGAAGCTGGCTGCGACAGGTAATACTCTATTCCGATAGAATGTTCGGCGTATTTTACACGACCAACGCAAATTGGCCCCGAAACGTCTCGCCACCAATACACTACACTTCAGCACGAAAGGTCAACCAGTTTTGGTCGTGTACTCCCTGCCGTCGTCGTCGTCGTCGTCGTCGTCTCAGCCGATAGACGTCCACTGCAGGACATAGGCCTCCCCCAAGGATCTCCACGATGATCGGTCCAGCGCCACCCGCATCCAGCGGCTTCCCGCGACCTTCACCAGATCGTCGGTCCACCTTGTGGGAGGCCTACCTACGCTGCGTCTACCGGTCCGTGGCCGCCACTCGAGAACTTTCCGGCCCCAGCGGCCATCGGTCCTACGAGCAATATGCCCCGCCCACTGCCACTTGAGTTGCGCAATCCTTCGAGCTATGTCGGTGGCTTTGGTTCTTCTCCGGATTTCCTCATTTCTGATTCGATCGCGGAGAGAAACTCCGAGCATAGCCCTTTCCATTGCCCTTTGAGTGACCTTGAGCCTTCTTATGAGGCCCATTGTTAGCGGCCACGTCTCAACTCCGTAAGTCATCACTGGCAACACGCACTGATCCCAGACTTTTGTCTTGAGGCACTGCGGTAGTTGTTGAGAAGAGAAGATGTTACGTAGCTTCCCGAACGCTGCCCAGCCGAGTTGGATTCGACGATTGACCTCTTTCTGAAAGTTGGACCTACCCAGCTGGACTATTTGTCCCAGGTAGACATACTCGTCGACAACTTCCAGAGTAGAGCCCCCAACTGTCAGAGTAATGGGTGCAACAAGAGAGTTTGACATAACCTTGGTCTTGTCCATGTTCATTTTTAGACCCACTTGTTGGGAGGCTCTATTGAGGTCATCGAGCATTGTACCGAGGTCCTCCAGGGTTTCCGCCATGACCACGATATCGTCGGCAAAACGAAGGTGAGTCAGATACTCGCCGTTGATGTTGATGCCAAGTCCTCTCCAGTCCAAAAGCTTGAAGACGTCTTCCAGTGCTGCTGTGAACAGTTTCGGTGATATTACATCTCCCTGTCTCACTCCTCGCTGCAACTGGATAGGTTTCGAGTCCTGGTCCTGAAGTCGAACTGACATGGTGGCGCTTTCGTACAAGGACTTCAACACTTCGATATACCGATAGTCAGCTTGGCACCGCTGAAGAGACTGAAGTACGGCCCATGTTTCGATCGAATCGAAGGCTTTTTCGTAGTCCACAAACGCGAGGCAGAGTGGTTGGTTATACTCTTCAGTCTTCTGTATAACTTGCCTCAGCGTATGAATGTGATCCACGGTGCTAAAGCCTTTTCGGAAGCCGGCTTGTTCGGGAGGCTGGAAGTCGTCGAGCCTGCGTGCGAGACGATTCGTTATGACTCTTGAGAACAGCTTGTAGACATGGCTCAGAAGCGTGATGGGTCTGTAGTTCTTCAGCAAAGACTTATCGCCCTTTTTGAAGAACAGCATCACCACGCCTCTGTGCCATGCCTGTGGCGTTTTGCCCTCGAGTATGACAGAGTTAAACAATTTCTGCAGTGCTTTAAGTATCGGTTTACCACCGGCTTTCAGAAGCTCTGCCGTAACTCCATCATCACCCGGCGCCTTGCTGTTTTTTAGCTGTTTCAGAGCCATACTAATCTCGTACAAGCTGACGTCCGGGATGTCTTCTGTGTAGTGCCGGGTTAATCGAGCTCTTGGATCTGCGACCCGATTATTGACAGGTGTGCATGTTGTCGCGTATAACTGTCCGTAGAACTTCTCGACCTCTTCCAATAGCTCGGGCTTGGACGATACGATTCTGCCATCGTCGGTCTTTAGCTTCGCTAGTTGGCTCTGGCCTATCGACAGATCTCTAGCAAACACCTTGGAGCCTTTGTTGCGCTCAATTGCCTCTTTAATACGGTCAGTATTAAATTGGCGTATGTCGCGGGTCAAAGACTTAGAGATCTGCCTATTGAGGTGCCGATATTGGGAAGTATCCTCCGACGACTGCAGAATCATCTCGCGTCGTTCCTCCATGAGCCTCGAAGTATGGTCTGAGATTTTTTTGGTTCTGTTCGTACGATTGGGTTTGAAGAACTTAGAGCCAACCGTAAGGACAGTTTCCACGACCCTGTCGTTATAGTCGTCCACGTCGATACACTCACCCAGGCAATCGAAGCGGTTTTGCAGGTGGAGCTGAAAGCTCTCAGGGTTTTGGATTTGGGCAGGTGCTGGTCGGAGCGTAGACTTCATCAGACGTGATCTCTCGGCTTTTACATTAAGATTCAACGTGCCTCTTACCATTCGGTGATCGCTACCCGTTTTGAACGAATTGATCACAGAGACATCGTTGAATATCCGTTTTTTGTCTGTCATGATGAAGTCTATCTCATTTTTGGTAACACCGTCGGGGCTCTTCCAGGTCCATTTTCGATGCGGCCGTTTCCTGAAGAACGAGTTCATCATAAAGAGTCCCTCCTTCTCCATGAAGTCGACCAGCATTTGACCTCGGCTGTTCCTCACCCCAATACCAAATGGCCCAACTCTCAGTTCGTCACCGCAACGATTGCCCAGCTTAGCGTTGAAATCCCCCATGACCACCGTGTAATGAGTCCTGGAGGTAAGAATGGCTTTGGATATGTCCTCATACATTGCCTCCACGTCCTCGTCGGGGTACTTCGAAGTTGGGGCGTATGCCTGTATGACCTTCAGCGAATAACGTTTAGTTATTCTGAGTATAAGGAATGCCACCCTATTTGAAATACTCCCGACCTGTACTACGTTGTTCACGAGGGACTTGTGGACGATGAACCCGACACCACCTTGGGACAGATGGTCGCCCTCCCGGAAGTAGAGCAGGTTACCTGACTTCAGGGCTATCGTGTCCTCCCCCTCTCTTCGGACTTCGGACAGTCCCACTATGTCCCACCGTAACCTGCTCAGTTCTTCCTCGAGTTCCACTAACTTCTCTTCCGTCCGCAGTGTGCACGCGTTATATGTTGCCAGGGCCAAGGTCGTTCGGCGAGGGATCCACGCCGCCCGGGGATTCCTAGCACCCCTGGTCTCGGAGCCGGGTCGATTTTCGCCTGAATCTGCCCGGCCACCGGGGCCGCCGGGCACTTGGGGCCGATTTCTATTTGTAAAATCCATAAGGGGGGTACGGGCCGTCACCCACCACGCTGGCCCAGTGCGGGTTGGTGGGGATTTGGTTGCCAGAGCCTCGTTAGTAGTCCAGCAGGGTGCACCGCGAGCAGGAGAGGTTGGCTTGGGGCCCGAGAGATGTAATTTGGGCCCCCTTACACCCCCACTCCCTGCGATGCTAACAAATCAAATTCTCTCTTTGTGGCAATTATCTACTACATTATCGTTTTGCGATGTGCCCTAAATATTCTAAACGATATGTATTGACTGTAAATGGTTGTTGTTCGGAATTTACAGGACTTTCGATACCTATTAGTTTATTTACTATTTTATTCTGCTGTATATAACAAATTATGAATGGGGAGAAAAACTCAAAGCTTATTGCAGATGGCGTCAGAAGCTACTGTGCCTAAACGCACCAATGAGCGTAAGTGAACTATGACATTGACACATTTTCGACCAATCACGGAAAAAAGGCACTGTCGAGAGTGACGCCATTAGTTCCTCAGTTTCCTACCCCGAAACCGAAGTTTTTTGATCAAGGCAGTAAATATCGTAAACTGGACGAATTCATTTTTCAGAATCAATTTTAGAAAGTAAATAAATGAGTCTTAAAAAAGCAAAATTCCCCCAGAGAGAAGTAAACACAACTCTGTTAACCATTCGGAGCGTAAATAAAAAGCGGGGCCGAGGCAATATCGAGCTCTGTCAAAGCTCAAGAAAAAAGAAAAAAAAGAATCAGTCGAGGCAACCGATAGTGGCCATTAAAATATCGTTGACTTTCAAAAGGAGACGTTCAGAAACTCGATAGGGCGCCGGCGATGCCAAGACGTATCGCGGTCGCCGAAATGGACTTTTGATGTAACTTTGGAACGCACCTCTCGATAGTGCAGTCGGGAGAGGGAGACTGGCTGGAGATATCGAAAAATCAGCTGCAATTTAAAAATCGAAGGCGGAATCTATTCCAGATTTCATGTGAGATTTGAATGTTTTTCGATGGATCGCTGAACTCAAAATAACATCAATTAAATTTTATACTTTAGTTTAGCTCTTTTTTTCGAGAAATTTATCAATTTTCCTATAGCCTTGCCGATCAATACACATCCTTTCAAAGAAATTGCCCCCACAGCTTCTAGTATTTACTTCCTGCACAAATGGACTTGTAAGACTATTGGACAAAACTATTAACAGCCGTTAGTGGGTTCTCTGAGTTATCACTCGATATCTGCGTTTTTCACCCCACTGCGCGCATCCCGTAAGACCCGCGCGGACGTGCCAACTCGAAGTGAAGGAAAATTCTGGAACCCTTGACCAGTTCTTTATAAACTTCTTACAGAAATATCGGTAAATGTCAGAAACTAAATAATATTGTCTACCAACTGAGCTCAACTAACCCTTTACATGCCTTTACTAACGTATAAGTAATAGAGGCTACATGCCTGGCAGGAGTAATGAGCTACCTACTTTTCAAAACGCTATTTTGTAGGCGTCAAAACGCTTTCAAATTATTTTTCTATTTATTAGTTCCAATTTCAAATATTTGAAAAAGTATGAATGGAGGCTGTAGTATTTTAAAACAATAAGTTTAAGCGTACAACTTTTGTCTTTTATTCATGACCCAGGAAACTAGCGAATTCTAATTCGCAAACATTCCTGTCGTATTTGCCAAATTCCGGTTCTATCCGGAATCTCTCCCAGATTCTTATTCCGATCGCATCGTTTGGCCTAAGAGCTGTATTCTTGGTTAATTGTATCCAAAGAAGGGGTCTATTTATAATGGTTTTTACTACAGTTGATAAGGAAAACCAGTATAGTTTGATATCTCAAATATGTAACTGTTTTCCTTCAATAGTTCAAAAGTGATATTATATTCGTGTATCCAGAATCTCCCCCGGATTCTTATTCTGGTCGCAACGTTTGGCCCGAGAGCCGTATTCTTGGTTAATTGTAAACCACTCCGAGTATTGTATGGGATGTGCGTTTTAATCCAAAATGCCAACTGCAGGAAATATTTCGATTGTTTACTCTCTGATATAAAACACATATAAGACGCACATTCTTTTCACAAATAAAAGAAAAGGCTTACGTCGTGTCGTATTAAGAGGTCAAAACATTGGCTGGAAACAGACAAGAATGGAAATTGCTCCACAGAAAAGAGAATGGCTCTTAAATTTGATGATGATGACTCCCTGATATGAAACCAGACGACAGTTGAGTGCAACTGCTTGCAGCGCAAAGGCCCTGGAGTTCGATTCTCGGTGTTTAAGTTTATATTTATCACTTTGTGTATTTGTTCCTAATCTGGCTAGGCCATTGCAGGCAGAACCACCTGATTGTTTGAAAAAAAAATGGTTCTGTGCTTTGGAGGGCATGTAAACCCGTCGGTTCCGGTTGCTGTCTAATGTCTAAAATTACATATACGTCTGTCGTTACACATCCATAAGTCTGCTACTCATAGAAGGACCCCAGGGTTCATCGGGCCGTTGGACGACTCAGTGGAAGAACACGTCGTCTTCTTTATTTTGCTGTAAAATCTGGCCATAGGTTAAGACCTTCTTTTCTTATTTGCTGTGTATTTTAATTCTGTGCCGTGTGATGCCGGCTTAGAATAGCATCACCCCACATCCTTTCCGCGGGTGTCGTAAGAGGCGACTAAGGGACTCGAGGGTATTGGTGTATTACAATTTTTAGGCGACAGGCTGACAACCTGTCACTATAGTGATACATATGTTTTCTGGAACAACCTTGGAAAACAATCCTCAAAAATGTCAGCCGTGGCGATAGCGACCGTATTCTTACGGCCGTTAAAGCTCTGCCTACCCCGCAAGGGATAAAGGCGTGATATATGTATGTATGTATGTATGTATTTTAATTCTGCGTCATACAAATAGTATCTGCAGTAACTCGGAAAATACCTACTTTAAAAACGAAGCTCAAAACAATTTCCATATTTAGAAAACATGTCCCCTTACGAGGTAATAAACTATACGATGATTGGTAGTTAATTATATAAGTAACTACGATAAAATTGAGCGTAGATAATCGGTAATAGTGCGCCGCAGGTGAGAATTACCGCCCGGTCTGCGCGGACCCTAAGTCACTTGATGTTATGGTTAAATGCTGTAGATACCTACATTTGACATTTTAAAATAGGTAGTAGTATGGTCTAAAAACGCTTCAATGAAATCCATTTTATTTTGCTTCAGATTATTCCACACATTTTCTAAAAAAAAAACAATATTTTAGCTGAATATCAGAGAAACTTCATGACTTGACTTCATAACTTATTTTCATGTATTAATGCTTTAGGTCAAATATTTTTTTGTTTATCATCAATACCATCAAAGGAGTTTTGCAATAGGCATACCTAGTAATTTTTATTTATTTTGCGTTTCTTTGAAAGATTGGAATATCAGAGCATTTCGATACGAACAATAAATCTTTATTCAACAAAAAATATTTACTTCTATGCCTATTTTACTTTTTCAGAAACCTATTTTTCTATTTTACTTGAAAGCCAAAGCTAGCCATTTTCACGGTTCAAAGGATACAGTAAACATAACGCAAAAAAAACCTCCACAAAGAACCCAAGGGTATAAATTCTAAGTCAATCGCGAACGAAAACAAATCACGAACGAAATAAGCAATAAAAACACGCTCTGTTATTATTCCAATTTCAAATCCGGTCATCCGTTTCGTTCCATTCACGGTGCCGTTGAAAATGTTCAAATAGAGAATGCAAGGAGTTTAGCCAGCCAATCAGGAGGCCGAGAATCGCGGACCGTTTTTTCAATCGACTCGTGTTGCGAAATGGCGGGTTCATGAAAAATTTATGGCTCGTACTCGGAGGGATAGCGTCGGACTTCGAACAAGTGGAGTAGTACTAGTTAAAGCAAAAGCACTGGCACCTATGCCTATTTATACATGTAGGGATAGTGTCATTTTTACATCTTAAATAAAAAATAAAAATAAATAATCCGGACAATTCACACAGCGCCATCTAGCCCCAAACTAAGCAAAGCTTGTACTATGGGAACTAGATAGCTGATAGTAATACTTACTTATATACTTTTTTTTTTAATAAATACATATTATACATAGAAAACACCCAGACTAGACACAAATATTTGAAAATTGAGTTAACAAACATTTGTGTCCGGGGGGATCGAACCCACAACCCTCGGCGTTGAAGGCAGGGATACTATCCACTGCGCCATCGGGTCAGTCAAATAAGCCGTAGATCCCAGTTGTCTATGATTACTTAGACGGCGTTCGTTATATAACCATGTCAGAAGCCTGCTACTTGTAAAAGGCGGTTGAAAAATTCTGACACTAGGGTTCACCGAGGCGTTGCACGACTCGGTGTCCCACATGAAAAGAGAAAGAGACCTTAAATAACTTGTAACCATCCACATTTGACTACAAATTAGGGAGTCGGCGCCCAATTTTGTGCTATAGGTACTTTTGCCCTTCAGTTTATGTAAGGAATTAACATAGCTATAGTATTTCTTCATATATAAGGAGGGGAATTTAAAAAATATATGTCTTTTAACTCTATCTGCCTTTCAATCCTTGGTGGGCCCCAAAGTCTGAAGTACAAGAGAGCGAATAATATTAGTTTAAGGAGGCTTCGCGTTAGGAGAGCACTAAAACACTTTTAGAATTTATTGGTGCCTCGTGGATGCCTCCTGGATAGATCTCAAAATGGCGGAGTTGGCTTATTATAATAAAATATATGGTTTTAAGGAAACAAAAAATTATAATGATAGCCGATGGCTTATCGGCTCTATCGAGTTCCCCATTCAAAAGATCCCGTAAATGAAGTGTAAACAAAAAACAGAAAATAGATATTTAAGGGGTGAGCCTTCACAAGGATCTGAATGATTTTCACCAAGGAATATAGGTCAAAATTGAAACTTCTTACGAACCGACTTCATCGGCTCTTAAATTTGTAGGTACATAAGAGAGATCCAATTTTATATCATCACCTGTATTCCTTGAGGAATGCCGTGTGATGCCGGCTTAGAATAGCATCACCCCATATCCTTCCCGCGGGTGTCGTAAGAGGCGACTAAGGGACTCGGGAGTATTGGTGTATTACAATTTTTAGGCGACAGGCTGACAACCTGTCACTATGGTGATACACCTGTTTTCTGAAACAATCTTGGGAAACAATCCTCGAAAATGTCAGACGCGGCGATAGTGGCCGTATTTTTACGGCCGTTAACGCTCTGCCTACCCCGCAAGGGATGAAGGTGTGATGTATGTATGTATGTATGTATTCCTTGAGGAATGTTTATCTTTACCACAAGCGCCCTGAGTTTCAGATGTCAGTTACTATAAATTTCTCCGTATACCATACATGTATATATACGTAAAGTGTAAAAATATTAGCTGCAAGTATTTTAAGGGGTCCCATGAAATCGAACAACCCATACAAATTAACTCGTTCTGCCGGTACATTTGGTATGGGAAGCCCAAAATTTTTTTCATATTTCGACCTGTGTTCCTTGAGGAAATTTGTTCAATTTCATCGGCTGGTTCACCCCTTGAAATATTTGCATCAATTTTTTTTACACGCCGTATATTGAAACAAGCTGATATAAAACGGCTCAAAAGATACTATACTGTCATATTGTGCAGCAAGTTAAGACACTGAATTTAGAAAACAACGCACACCACTGGTTTTTCATACAGTTGTTTTATAAAGTGATGATACTTTACTCCCTCATTTATTATTCAACCCTGTGGACACCATCTGCTTTCTTACACCACCCCGCTAAAACTCTATAGAAATGTTTAATTATTTAGGTAGCAGTACCCTTAACAGAGGGGTTGATCTCATAGTAAAGGTTTCAGAGGTAACCTTTTGAACAACCAAGATGAAGTCATGAAAACTGCTCGCAGTGTGACGCCCGCTATAACGCTATTGAATGTGAAAAAACATATTAAGTACATTTTGTAAACAGACTTTTAAATCTCTATTGCAATTTTAACTATTCGTAAATATGTTTTATGCATTTAGTTGATTTTTAGAGTACAATTGCGGTTAAAACCTTTTATATGTACAAAATATATTAAAACACCCACACTGCAATGTATAATGATTTTAAAATCCTCTCCTTCTTCACTAAGCCGTCTTTCCCGCTGTTTACTGTCTATGATTACTTAGATGGCGGTCGTTACACAATCATGTCAAACTGCTGCTAGTAGTAGGCGGTTGAAAACCTCTGTCACCATGATTCATCGGGTCTTTCGACTTTGTTGAAGTTCTTAGCTTGATTCTGCTGTAGGTTCCCTCTAAAACATTCTGTAGGTCTGAAGAGTTGCTATTTTTCGTCGAAACTCTCTTTTTGCCATAAAGCTGACGTACGGGCAAAGTTTGCCAGCGTTCAGTATCGGAGCAACGAAAATGGTTTTTTTGTGAGTTTCGAAGTCGTTAGCGAATTGTTTTTGAGTTGCGATATAAACAACTTACACTTACTACCTTTTGATGGAGTCCTTTATGAGGATTGGAGTATATTGTAGCTTTTGCAGCGTCTCTATATGCCATGACACTCAAATAACTTAAAACGGTTTTTTTTACCTGGTTATATCGCAGTTGGTAATTTCAAATGTGTCTACATCGTAGTATCACGTGGGTGCACTGATATATATAAATCACGCCTTAATCCGTTGCGGGGTAGGCAGAGCGATCGTAACGATCCATCGTAAAGTTACGGTCGTTATCGCCATATCTAAAAAGTATTGAGGGCTCCTTCAGATGATTCGTGTATCATTATAGCAACAGGTTGTCAGCCTGTCGCCTAAAATTGTAACCCTCGAGTCCTTTAGCTGCCTTTTACATCACCCGCGGGAAGAAATTAATGGGCTGATCTTATTCTTAGTATTTTTAGTCCTTATAAAATTAATGCTAATAATTATTTTCTTTGTTACAGGTAAGTCATCATCGTCGGCATGTGATTCAACCTTTACTTACAATACTTTTCCATTTTAAATTTACTAGCAAAATAATTCAAAATTAAGTTACTAGTTGGCGCTACGAGAAAAAAAAAAATTAGTTGTAACTATGTAATTACCTATCTATGTAGAGTATCAATGATTAAAAATGAGTAAATCATAGGTATTAGATAATAAAAATATATCCTGGACAATAGCAAATAGGTACGTGTATTTAAAACTTATAAATAACGGAATCATATTTTACAATTTCACATCCTTATAACAGCATTAACTATGAAAAGAGAAATAGCTGTTTCGTTAATGACTACTCCTTTTGTCGGAACCAAAATGCATTATCACTAAAGATGTCGGAAGGGTATAGAATACTGCACTTTCAGGAAACAATCACTTTGCAATTTTAATAGATTAAAGTCTGAAAACACTTCGCAAATGGAATAAGCATTTCTGCAATCTCTCTCGCGGGACTGATGCAGTTATATTTTAATGGATTATCCGTTGGATCTAAAGATACATGTATTATATATTAGTACCTGGTTCACCGAGCATTGCTCGGCTTTTTCTGCCGTTCAGAGTGATTTTTTGTAAATTAAACCTAGCTAGATAGATTTATAGCCCCCGAATCCGCATCTACGTATTTTCATAAAATTTCTTTCGTTTCGGAGATCCCAAATATTATTATACAATTCTTGTTCGT
The DNA here is from genome assembly GCA_029255805.1 of Keiferia lycopersicella. Lineage (NCBI taxonomy): Eukaryota > Metazoa > Arthropoda > Insecta > Lepidoptera > Gelechiidae > Keiferia > Keiferia lycopersicella. The sequence goes on from JARACZ010000003.1 coordinate 19,841,383, forward strand.
GTATAAGTATTAGAATAGATAGATAGATTAGATATTCTAGGTTATAGGAAATCTTTGTACAAGTAAGAAAAAAAACAGAGAAATTCGACAAAGTTTCGAAAAAAATGAAATTTATTCATCATGTATTATTCTGTAGGATTTTTCTACTGCTAGTTTGTCGTTTGGGATATAAAGTCGACGAATGACCTCACTACCTATAGTAATCCACCGCTGGACTTGGCCTCCCGCAGGCTACGCCACTAGACGCGATCTTTTTCGCATTCTACCACGCTACCACAACCAATTTCTTCGTCATCTGACCGTCCAACGCTACGCTTGCCGAGACGTGGTCCCCAGTAAGAACCCACTCATTCCTAACTTAATTTCTATTAGCGTTTCTTATATTTCTATTTCTTGTCTCTGTCGTATCTCGCAGCATCCTTATGCTCTGAAGTTAGCAGCGAAAGCATTAAGCGCAGAGATTGCAAGGAAGCCTTAATAATTGCATCAGACTCTCAAACGGCTATCCTGGCTAATTTCTCAAATGTGCAAAGGAAAACGCTCAAATCGCTTGTTGAGCTAAAAAGTTTAGACAAATTGGATTATGCTCAATCAATTCTTGATAGAATTATCCTGCTGCAGAAATGGCATTTTAATAAACTCGATTCGACAACTGTCAGATTCGTGGTAATACTATGACAGATTTTCCTTTGTCGGCATCTCTTTTAGTATGAAACTTTCAATCTAGTCTATTCTGTAGCTTAGTTGGTAATGTGAAAGAGCGGTATTCTAAGTGTCCTGTTTTTTTATTTTCGTTTATACAATTCATGAATTCTCTATAAAATATCGTAATAAATCCCACATTGAAATAAAATTTAAATTCAGGTGATATTTGAATGTGACTTAACGTAGGATTCGGGCCAGGTTAGCCTTCGGGTTGCAGAGGCCAGATGGCAGTTGCTCTGTATAAAAACATGGTTCCTAGCTAGCGACCCCGACAGAGAACGGGATGAGGCAAGGAGAATTATGATCAATTATATCGACGGGTTCCGGGCTATTTGTATTAACCGACAATTTTTGCGATATAGACTTTTATACATATTTGGAATCAGCGAATTTTTCTGCGTCGTTTGAGCTCGGTTTGGTGATGATCGGAGCAAAAAAATGTCGCTTAATACAACCGTATTTTTTGGGCCTATTTCGAAGTGCAATGTATGAACCGGCACAAAATATTGACAAATTTAAGGCTTGTGTACTTAAGCTCACTACCAAATGACCACACAGTCGTTTAAACCTTTTTGTCTGGAACAATAATTTACAGGGTGCATACGTTCAACCATTTAGCCTGACCTTATAAATATATAGAAATGTCGCTTAAAACAGTTAGCCTCTTAGTAAAATTCATGTCAAATGTCGCTTAATACAATAAGTCGAATAAACAAATGTAGTCATATTTTTAGCCATATTTAGCAGTTTAAGATGTGGTATTTAAATTTATTCGCTTAGGATTAAAATATGAATAACTTTTTGGTAAAAGCAAGTACTTAGAGCTAGTATTTTCAATTCTAGGTACTAGCTTGGAACATGTATTAATAAATCTAGGCGGTTGAGTCATTTAGCCTGGAACAAAAAACCATAACCTCAGGCGGTAAAATCATTTAGCCTGGAACAAAAACCCATTATCTCAGGCGGTTAAGTCATTTAGCCTGGAACAAAAAAATGAAAATTTTGGGTCACTTTGTATTAAGCGCCATATATTTTCGTTAAAAAGAGAAATATCAGAAAAAAATATTAATCAAATTATAGATAATGAGTAACAGGAACAGAAATTTTCTTTGTTGTGATAAAATAATGCGATTTGTTATAGTTATGATTTTTTTTCTGAAACTTTAAACTTTAAACTGCTCTGGTGTAAAGTTTCAAAAATGGCGGTTAATACAAATAGCCCGGAACCCCTCGATATAAGTACCGTAACAGTTGAAAAAACTTCTTTGATTTGAATTCAAATGTACTCTTCTAATAAGTGCCTATCTACATGCCTATATACGTGTATGCATTATTTACTTTTACGATATAAATAACTTCAAATAATCTCTTGGAAACCCTTGCCTTCCGAAACCCACAACCAAAACACTTAATGTATTCCGTCATACAATCTGTATTAGCATTTAGTTATGAATCAATTCTGTGTCCAGCGACACAGTTGGTCCAACCACCTTTTGGGCCCCCCTTGGACCCCCCGGAACCCCCCCGGAACCCCTAAGTGAAGGGGGGCCACTTCTGCGGCTGTCCAATTGAATAATCAATCAGCAAAATGGAAATGAGGCTGACAACTGGCCGTCGGTCGTTTGATCTTCGGTCTTGGGACTAGGGATGCAATTATATGTCGCATTTCGATATATATCGATATCCCGATGCCCAAAAATATTGACACATCGAAGAGTCATACAATGATCTCAATATAGTCGAAAGCCCTATCAAATTCTCAGAAGTCGGTACAATGATACTGGCATCATTTTTGTTACTGCAGCACCGATAGTGTTATGCTTAAAAGCTAAAAAGACGCGGTTGCGGGTCGTGATGCTATAGAATTTTGAATTATTTGTCGTACCTATTTATTGCATAACTTTAATTATAAATTAGGTTTCAATATAAATTGATAAATTATCAATGTATTGGAGTCCTGGGTCGACATGTGGATATTGTCTGAACTTGATATTTATCGATATCGATAGTTTGATAAATTTTGCATCTCTACTTGGGACTGCTCCTTCTGATGCCTCTCTGATATTGTTTTGGTTGCGGAAAATCGGGACATTATTTTGATAAGTGTTAGTTTTGTTGTCGGAATCGGAAACTATGCTTTATCGTAAAGATCTATGCTTAAGTTGTAGTGATTTGTTGTAATAAAATATAATTTTAGCCTTTTAGTTCACTGCGAAACAGGATGATGCCTGAAAGCATGTAGAGTGTTTGTAAAAAAATATCTTTGTTATCGTTTATCTTAAAAACCACTAGACTGATATTGAATTTTTATTTGTAAGCGCAGCAGTAAAATAAAATCGATGTAGTGAGCACCTTCCAAAAGATAAGTAAGTACCTACCAGCTACCTAACAACTTTTTTGTATTTTTCTACTATGAACCCGCTTAAACACTTTACCTAATAGGTAACTTTTTGTTCTTCCACTGCACATGCAAAAGTGATCCCTTTTCTCTAATCACCCAAATTTTGAACCAATTACACCAACAAGATTTCCAAAATCCTCAAAAGTACTGTCGTGAGCTAAAACCGTAAAGATCCGTTCAGTTTGAAAGAATTCCGACAAAGGCAAATCCTTTTGAGGTAACTAAGGCTGAAACACAAACCCATTACAGATTCACGGGAGCGGAAAAAACGTCAGTCCTTGAGTCTAGGATTAACAATAAACTGGGTAAAACCAGTATTTTTGCGATTATGCAAGTGTGACTCGAAATTACTTTCAGTGTTCCGTCGGTCAGAAACTTTTAATCACTTACAAAGGACATGCAAGATGCCGTACATGCGTGCAAAAACATTCAACGAAATACCCTTTTTTTTTTAACAGGTAATATGGTCGTAGATTTTAGTGACTTTTCAAACACTCTACATACACATAAATGAAAAGCTGTTACTGATACAATGATTACAATACACAGTATAAAATTAAGTTGCTTTTGGTGTATCAACCGTCCGCGCCAGCTCTTCCTGAACCACGTAACAGATTTTGACGCGTTTTTTTAGTAGATAGAATTTTTGTACATAACACACACCCGGAAAATATATTATTTTCACGAAAAACCTATTAGCAGCGGTAACAACTGCAAGGCGGGCCTCTTGTAGGTAGTTTTGATAATTTCGAAATAAAACCTTATTCCAACGAATCCCCAAAAACTCAGCGCAGACCGTGGTGACAAGTACGTCCTCAACTGAGACTTCACAACTGCCGTTTAAAATAAAACCGTAAAACTATTGTTTAAAGTTGGTTTTTAATCGCACTCCACAACTCTTTGTGCCGGGACACTTGGTGTGGACGAAATTTGGTTAGGAGACTTGCTTTTCCTTGACTCGGAGAGGTGAATCGCACATTTGCCAGACAATGTAGCGGTTCGCGACAGTGACCATCATCATCGCATCATCATCATCAGCCTCAGCAAGCGTATCGTTGGATGCCCTTCGACCAGATGAACGATGATGACTTTAAAAGCGGCCTGTAGAGACTGGATGACAAAAACGGGACTGCCTTGTAGCGTACACTGCTTGTGACTGAGAGGCCCACGTTCAGCAGTTAACTGCATTAGGCTGATGTGACAGTTACCATACAATATGACATGCGACAGTCGCAATTTTAATGCGGCGACGTGTGCTATGGTATCTGGTTTTAGTATGGTATGTAGTAACTTCCTTTTTCTGACAATCGGGGCCGAAAAAACGGGCAGTAGGTGTGAGAACGGGCGTACATTCAGAGAGTGCAATCTGAGAAACTTCTGAATTTGGTAGAGTTGGGTATTGTTGCTGGCCTAGTCTAGCTCTTCGCTATTTTATTTCGTTAGAAAATTTTCATTCAGTATATACTATTTCTTATTCCATTAACCGCGATGGGTGTAGCTCGTGAGATTGCGCTGGATTTTTATTTGCTATCTACGTGGATGATGTTTTTACAATGTTCACTTTATTTAGGTGTCCTATTTATGGAGCCCAATTTAAGGCACGTTTAAAGATCGTTAGATGTCTTTAGCTCCTAAGTCCAATACCACCTTTACCTAATAGCAGCTTTTACTGATTTTTAAAACGAGGAATCCAGGGTACTTGAAAACCCGAAATTATATTTTCTTTACCGATTCATTTTATTTAAATATCCTACGTTTACGTTATATCCTTCTGTACTGTCCCAGGGCTACCCCTGTATGTCATGACATGTTCTGAAAAGGGAGTCTGTTTGTATTGTTGCCCATTAGCCCTCCGGCATTTTGTATTTTAAATTGCGGTTTGTATCTTTTATGTCAAAAACAGCTGTCTTTTGATATTACATCCGTAATTGTGGAAAAAATAAAATACGAATATCACTTCACTGGCCTCATGTGACAGACGATTCTATTAGTGTCTGAGGCAAAAGTGGTACTGAAATTAAAGTCAGTTTTGTTGTACTTGTTTGGTTTCTGATTCTGATGAAATATTAGTTTCGCAACATTATATATTTAGCTAATTATCTTTCAAGTTGTCACTAAAACAAGGCGTTTTACAGCCGAAAAGACAATTATTGGTCTTATTTTGAATCGACTTTGAAGGAAGAAACTAAGCACCTATAATATGCTCGCAAGCTTGCTACCCACAGGCCAGACACAAATTTATTTTTTGCTCTGCGTTACTGCATCATTCTTCTTGCCTTATCCTGTTCTCTGTTGGTAGCCACCTAACCTAGGGGATTTGACGTGGAACCAAGTTTATTACACAGAGCGGCTGCCATCTGACCTCTGCAACCCGAAGGCTAACCTGTTCGGAATCCTAGGTTAATTCACATCAAGTATCATCTGAATTCATTCTGTGTTGCTACCATTAGCAGTTAATTCAACCTGCGTCCGACAGTACTAGGGAACATCTAGAAAATTCCACATGTTCGTACGAGGCCAATTCTCCAGGGCCCTAGTTTTACGCGCCATTTACTTCTAGAATGTTCCACGATGTGGGTCGGCTCATATTTGCAGCAGGCGAATCCCACACTTGACGGACGCTAGTGCAAAACAGACTAGGTATATTGCATCTATCATAATAACTGTCTCTCTTTTCGTGTGGGCACCAAGTCGTCTAACGACCCGATGAACCCTAGTGTCAGAGTTTTCCAAACCGCCTTCTAAAGGTAGCAGGCTTCTGACATGGTAGTGTAACGACTGCCGTCTAAATTATCAAAGACAGGAACCAGGAGCAATCTTTCATACGGTCTATCAGGTGGTTCAGCCTAAAATGTCATAACCAGACTAGAAACGAATTCACCAAGAGATAAATATCAACTTTGTGAGTGTCCCACCGAGAATCGAACTCAGAACCTTTGCGTAGCAGGCAGTTGCACTATCACTGCGACTGCATAATAACTATAACACAGGCACATGCCTACGGAAGTCCCTGCCTTGCTCCTGCCCCAAAGTATTGGGAATTCGAAATTTCTGGCATCTGGCAGACGCATGCGTTACGGGTGCGCAAATAATACGCAGCGTCGTGCGTTAAATGTGGAACCGCCTAAGTAGCGTCCGACGCTGCATCTCGTAAAAGCTTTGCGTATTGGAACGAGATGCTATGTTTTTCCTTCAGTAAATGTCAGTAAATGTACGTGAATAAAAACACATTGGTACATAGCGGGAATCGAACTCGGGTCTCGGATTGTAAAACCGGTGTCCTAACCGCTTCATCATCGACGCTCCTCGTAAACTACTTAACGGATATTGATGCGGGTTTTTAATAGATAGTGGCAAAGTGATTCTCTTACGTGAATTCCTTTGAAATAGCCCCTACAACTCCACAACCGAACTCGGTACAAAAACCTGCCAATGTCCTATAAAACCGACTGTAGATGATAAAAAACTGTCCTTCCGTTCCTCTCAAAGGCGACCCCGAAGCACCATTAAAAAAAAATAACAACACAGAAAATTTCCTCATGAATCCATAATTCCGGGATATAAATCGAGGAGCGGAAAGCAAGTAACCGCCGCTTCCCGTTACGTTCGGCTGAACCCAAGATGTTGGGGACCCGCAGGCGGAATTAGGGGACCCTAGTTGGACACGACTTTTTGAACAACAATTTTAAAGCTTGTTTCATAATTGCATATCAAAAATCCTCAAAAAACAAACAATCCTCAAAAATGTCAGTCGTGGCGATAGCTACCGTATTCTTACAGCCGTTAACGCTCTGCCTACCCCGCAAGGGATAAAGGCGTGATATATGTATGTCTATCAAAAATCATTCGTAATTACAGACGCTCATAGTAATTTTTTTTCGTACGAGTCACAAAATCTAAAAGTTAACGAATATTATGGAGGTGAATGCAAGACCTTGCATTGCGCTCGCTAATTCGCCTGCCAAGCGCAGTGAGTATAGCAAATTTATATCGCCAATTACAAGAAATCTATGTTAAGCAGTGTACTTTCGTAGCACTTGAATTGAAGTTCAAATTCATAGTGCAGGAATTGTAGAAAGAATTCAATCAATGCCAAGCCTACGTCGTAGCATTTTCGTAGCATAATGTTATGATCGTACCGTAGCAAAATATAAATCGAACGAAAAAATTTTGTTATACATAAGTGGTTTTCAAACGTCAAATATGGCGAAAAATTATTTAAACTCTGCCTAAATACGCGTCTAACTATGTATTATGAAATCACACAATGATCGTTTCGTGACTAAGCGTCTAACTAAATATGGTAAACTCTACAACTTCGTAGAAACTGGCTTAAAAGCTTATTTTACACGAATCAATTTATGTTACTTATGTACCTGTTAGGTTAAACTATTCTAAGTTCTGATAAATTTTTAATGAGCTAAAGCTTCAGAATAATTCGAGTTTGCGATTCGCTGGAATTGTAGAATTTGTTGCTTGTTCTGCATTTGTTTACAGGAGAGGCCAACGGCCTTGCTCACGTAGACTGAATACAAACTAAGTTGGGTTCAAAGTACCTATACATTCGACTGCTACAGTCACTACAGTCCACTGCTGGACATAGGCCTCCTCCAAGGGGGTATTGTCATATTCACCATGCTTGGCAGGCGGATTGGCGAGCGCAGTGAAAGATTTTGTAGATATTAACAGGAAACGCTGCTGCCCGTTTTTTCGCCCCTTTTTTAACGCCACCCACGGTCAGATATGGGGTGATGCTATTCTAAGCTGGTGCCACACGGCTTAAACATACAAGTACTTTCAATCTTATTAACAGGGCCCTAAGTGAGTTACGGGTTAGCTACATGAAAATCGTTTCAGTTGGATGTCAATTGGATCTCAGTTGGATGATTTCGGTCATTTCGTAGGTCTGCTAACAGTTTAAAGTATAGTAAATGGCAATTGTATGACAGTTAAGTTTCAATGGCGTTACAATGATAAAAAATAGCAGACTTGGGGCCCAGTTTGTTGTTTAAGGACACACATACAAATAACGTGACAACAGGGCAGCTTATTTCTACTAGAATTTTTTTTCAGCTGACCCACAGAAAGTGAGATGTTTTGACACTTTTGACCTGGCTTTGTTACAACCGCCATCATTACCATAATCATCTACGACAACCAACCTGCTGTGTGAGACCCCGGGTCGACGAACGACCCATTGGAATGAACCCTGATGGTATGGATACGTGTCCTGAGTCCTCAATGATACTGGCCAGTGAACTTCATTAATAAAGGGCTGTCCCTTTTGGTAACAGAATTACGTATAATAATCCTTTAGATCTAATTGGTCTAGATCTAAGTCTTAAGTACTATAGGACCTATTGAGTTAGAGATATTACTAGAAATCTCTTGTAAGTGCTTTTGGGATGCTACAAAATATACCTAGGTATAGTTTTATACTTCAATTATCGTAATAAAATAAATTTATAACAAAAAAAGCAGAAAAATGATATTTAACATAACATTTTTCAAAATAAAACATCGTCAACAAGTAGAATCGAGCTGAAAATCTATCAGATTTTTGTTTTGATGTAAGTTTCACCACCATATCAGAATACTTCTAGTAGGTGGTTGAAGAACTCTGACATAAAGGTTCACGCGAAAAAATATAACGGTGTGATGACAAAAAAGTAAGACGCGTGTTTAGACAATGTTTAAATTATTGTTTTTCCAAATGACTTAAACATATCATTGATCTAAACCATGTCTTACTTGTTTTGTAAGTAAGTAACACGGTAGGTATTTAAATTTTCCTAAAGAGTTTGGCTAAGCATTAAGTTCAAATTTATTTTTTGTCCGATATCAACGGAACCACATCAAACGGTTCCCATCGTCAAGTGGTATTTTTTGCCAAGATGGCGGCCGCGATACCGGATGTCCCCGGGCGAATATTCCCCGCCGCCTCGGGGACCGGATATGACGTAGTATACGAATAACTAGTGGAAAATATTAGCTGGTACGTATAATATTTTACGGGTATTTCATGGGTGTTTGACTCGCATTGCTGCTCATCGAAAAAAGTGAAAGGTTTGGAGAAATATTGAGTAGGGATCGATTTTCTTCTATTATTTTTTCTGGTAGTAACACAATGTTACTTACCTACTTATTGTGCAAAGAAAATTATTAAAAAACTATGGAATAGGAGTGAATGCTCTAGTTTGATCTTTTAGTAAACAATTGTATCGTTTGAGAAGCTTTAAGTACCATCATATGTTGTTGCTTCAAAAAACAAACTTATGTCTTCCAGGCAACCCATTGAAACTGTAAGATGATTTAATATAGGGGTAGAACAGTGCAACACAGACATAAAATGAAGACATCGTACTTTTGAAAAAAAATATATATATATATATATTTCATACTATTGAACCCTTGAAGTAGTCAAAATAATTGTTCCTAAAATATCTTCTTTGAAATACTGAAAATAATCGTGTCCTTTTTAATGACTCTCTCATTATTTAGTATTAGTACGGTTAGTTCCTTTCTTCGTATCTACGATATTTCTTGGAAGACTTTCTTCGTACTGGGCTTATCATTTTCAGAATTAAATTAAAATTTAAAGTTTCTATCTATTTAAGGTTCAAAGAAATAGTATCGAGATATAATTTAACTTTAAAAATGCAGATTTCTAATTTTAATATCTGATATTAAACAGATATAATTTCAATGAAAACTCGAGCTAATTTGAATACGTTTTATAACTTTCGAAATTAAAATGTTATAAGAAATTAAACTTCGCAACTATATTTTTTTCTAATTTTTGACTTTGGATTATCTTGGTTATTTTATTGACTAGCCCTTGCCGTAAGTAATATGAAAAGAAAGATTTTCAGTAGTACTTATATAATTTGTAAGACATTTTAAAGGTCTAACCTGTAGGTTACAACAAAACACTGTAGTGTTTAGAAATCTTCTTCTTTTCGTGTGGGACACCGAATCGTCCAACGACCCGATGAACCCTAGTGTCAGAATTTTTCAACCGCCTTCTACAAGTAGCAGGCTTCTGACATGGTTGAGTAACGACCGCCGTCGTAAGTGATCATAGACAGCAACCGGGACCTACGGCTTAACGTGCCATCCGAAGCACGGAACCATCTTACTTACGGACAATCGGGTGGTTCAGCCCGCAATGTCCTAACCAGACTGGGAACAAATTCACAAAGAGACAAATATCAACTTTGTGAGTGACCCACCGAGAATCGAACCCGGGACCTTCTGCGTCAAAGGCAGTCGCACTACCACTGCGCCACATCGGTCGTCGTTTTTAGAAATGAATGGATTGTTTATTTACTATACAATAGCAGGCAAATCATGAAGGTATTACTTACCTTTAGTGCCGTGTGATGCCGGCTTAGAATAGCATCACCCCATTTCTTTCCCGTGGGTGTCGTGAGAGGCGACTGAGGGACTCGAGGGTTTTAAGTGTATTGCAATTTTAGGCGACAGGGTGACAACCTGTCACTATAGTGATACACGAACACGACTAATCTGCGACGACCCTCAAATTTTGTCACACGTAGCGATAACGACCGTAATTTTGCGATCGTTATCGCTCTGCCTACCCCGCAAGGGATAAAGGCGTGATATGTGTATGTGTATGTATCACTTACCTACAACCACTCAGTTGTTTAAATGACAGGGAAAAAAATAAGCAGATCCATTTTGGCCGCAACTTAGATTATCAGAAGATATTGAACAAATAATACTTGGTTCCTCGTCAAATCCCCTAGGTCAGGTAGCCAACCCTGACAGAGAAAGGGATAAGACAAGGCGATTGATGATTGAACGCGTAATGTCTGAAAATAACAACAAAGAATATGAATATCAAAGTTCAAGAGTCCTGATATCACTGCTAAGAAAAATCGTACACGCGCTATTTCAATTTTCTATAGTTTCGTAATAATTTGATTGATATAAAAAGAAGAAATAGTTTTATAATCTGAATGTCAGACCAATTAGATATTTTTATTCATCTAGCCTTTTAAAGGTTTTTCTTAAAAACATTGATGTCATTTATAACTTATACTGCTGCCAACCAATTGGACTTAATTCAATAAAGACATAGCCAATTGCCACTCCCAATAAAATTGCGGTTGTCAACAGGTGTACATGTCTGCCCACTAATCATAATTATACTTCAATCGCTTACATACTGCCACGACCAGCGTAACTGTCAGCACGCGCCCGTACGTGCGTCTATGGGGCATTGTGGTCAAGTTACGCTGGTCGCGACGCTATCAAAATACTCTTCATTCGCTTACATACTGCCACGACCAGCGTAACTGTCAGCACGCGCCCGTACGTGCGTGTGTGGAGCTTTGAGGTCAAGTTACGCTGGTCGCGACGCTAAGCGAATGAGGTACAACATCCCACCAGTCGTACTCATACATATGCAATAGTGGGATGCAATCTCCTTGGGGCCACTTGTTAATATGGACATGTTGGGACAAGAATTAATTTTGTGGACTAAATTGTGGTACGAATTACTTATGAACGAACATTTTGCTCAGTAAATACTCTGTTCTTGAGGAATTTAGTATTGACAGAGTACATAACAATTCAAAACCATAGGTATCTACAACATGAATCCTTAGTAAATAGGCAAAAACATATTGAAAAATTAACAGAATTGAGATTAGAGTCAAGTACTCGTATTTTATGGGGTGAATCAGCCTACGAAACTGAATAACTTTCCCCAGGTAACATAAGTCGAAATATGAAAAATTTTTTTAGACTTCCAAGACAAGACTTCGTCAGTTGATAATTTTGTATGGAAGGTTTATATTTTTCTCATTCCGACCTATGTTTCTAGGGGAATGTTGTTCAGTTTCATGGGCTGGTTCACTCCTTAAATTATTTGCAACATTTTTTTTTACACCCATTATTAGATAACAGACTCATCGTACCCTTTTTTGTGAATCTAAAGACCGACACTCGCAGCCGTTAACAATAAAGTGTCAGCGACATCTATAGCGCTCTACCGTCTCTCAGAGCTCTATGGAGTGTCGCGAACTCCGGAAAAACTTCTGCACGCAGGTGTAAGCGATAAATAACTGCCGGCCGATGTTGCCAGACCAGTTCTAGAAATTACTAAAACTAGCTACAAAAGACTGATTATTTTAGCTAAAACTTAAAAAAAAATGGGCTTAATTACCAGTCCCGAGGGCCTTGGGAGGCTTTTGTCCAGCAGTATGAATAATATGTTGCAATAATAATAGATCGCCTAGCGCTCTACCTTCCCCGCCGGAGATATAGGCGTGATTTGTGTGTGTTTGTAATAATAGGTAGGCAAGAATATATTTTGTGTCACATGATCTAGTTACATTTTTAGCGACTTTTCGGCTTTCTAGTATGAGGTAAGTCATGTTATCTTTCAGTCTAACCTTCCTAGTGTAGGTAAGTTTAATTTTTTGTTTAAGTTGTTAGCTTATTTTTTATAAAATAATTAATTATTTATATTAGAAAATAGCTATTGACATTTTCGATGAAACCTGGCAACACCACGATGACACTTCGGCCAGTGTACTCGTGAATAAAACTAGTGTGAGCTCAGAGCGTTCCAAATTTGAATAAAAGCTTTCGGTTTATGTGAATTGAGTGAGTCGAGTTACTGTTTTCATGTAGATTTGAAAGCAATTCTGAAAAGACTGAATTTGAGTTGACAATTTTAGTACTGAAACTTGTTTGGTCTTTTCATAACCTAGTCCCAGATAAATTGGCTTGCTTTTCATGAATAGGAAGCTCTTTGTCTAAGGCAAAAAGTAATGCTTCCGTTTCAAATTTAGAATTTATTTAAAGTTTAATTATTAATTTGACGTACGTATAGTGTTTGAATTCGAAATACAACTGGCTGAAAACACTACAGAACAAATAAAATGTAGGAGCTTCATCTGTTCTTTATTTAAATGTAAAATACTTATAAAAACAGCTATACATATAGCGGCATTGGTTCCGTAGGTAGTTTAATTATTCTTTTTTTAAATTAAATATACGAATCTTCAACTATTGCCAACAGCAATTATGCTTTTGGGCATTTAAAATTCAACAGAAAAACAAAATATTATTACGAAAATTTGATTTTATCAGATACTAATACCTACCTATTTAAGGTCAAACAGTAAAATTGAATGTGAAATGGAGTTACTTAGGATAGACGCGTTATTATTATTTTAGGCGACAGGCTGTCAACTCAACTTGTCACTCTAGCGATACACCATTTTTCTGAATCAGCCTTCAAAGATTAGTCAGACGAAGCGATAGCAACCGTATTTGTACGGCCGTGAACGCTCTGCCTATCGCGCAAAGGATAGAGGCGTGATACATGAATTTACGTACATAGCATTATATGACGGAAATGTACTTACTCAAATGAACGAAGTTACGGCTTCAAAACTCAATTTCATGAAAAATATTTTTACGCATTTCATATCACTTCACGTCTCCGGGCTTCACGACAATAATAAAACGAAAACAATTACTTTTTAGCTGACTTAAAAAAGAGGTTATCAATCCGCACAAACAAACACACACAATCAATCCGACTGCTAAGTAAATTATTATAATATATAAAAGTTGGTTTTCGGAGGTTTCAAAAACTAGGTCGGTAGGTATATCAAAAACTACTTCACATAATATTACTTTTTTATTGTTTAGCGATCGGCTAATTTTGACAAGTTTTTAAGGTTGGAGCTATCTATCTTCACTGTGAAATTATTTTTGCTAAAAACATGAAATTGTAGTAATAATACAGAAAGGGTTTAGACCTTTAAGTGGATACCCTAAAAACTCGGCTTTGAGTTTACGTTCCAAGGAGTGCGGACTGTTTATGTGTCTCCAATCTAATTGAACTTCTCCCTAAGAACGATAGATACTAACAGATAGAAATGGGTAACGCTAGCTGGTTGACAACTTTTTTATTTATCACCAAATGTGTGATACCAATTTCTGCGCTGGTAACCTAGGCTCATCAGTCCAATTTATATTTTTATACTTTGCTACCGGCCCGCCTAGCGGCTGCGCCCGCTGTATCGCATTTTTCCGTGGAATTAGATGATTTCTAGGAAAATATTATGCATAAAAACCTTCCTTTTGGATCACTCTATCTATTAAAAAAACCTTCATCAAAATCCGTTATGTATTTTTAAAGATTTTAGCAAACATACATACAAACGCGAAAAGCTACTTTGCTTTATACTACGTAGTGATAGTGATTTATTTGCACAGAGATTAAATTGTAAAATCACTTTAAAAAGTTTCCGTCCTTACTAATAAAATGACCCTATATCACACCGTACTCGCATATGCCCGGTCCTCTGTCACACCGCACGGTCAGACGCGTCAAAGGTGTGAGGTCAATAATAGGAGGTCAAATATTTGCACCTGCCTGCGGGCGGAGATGTTTGTTCCCGGACGGGATTACAGCTGGCAAACTATACGTTATAACCTGCTGGGTTGCCAGCTGGGGACTATGGTTTGATGCAAACTTAAAATATTTTTAAAGAATAAACTTAATATTTTATTTGACATATTATGATCCCGTCATGACGGGATGTAAGGACATATGAAAGGACCTCAGTTATTGATATCCTTTTTAATTTGTTTTAATCAACAATCTAAAGAACGAAAACAAAATAAGTTGTCTTGTTCAAGTAAACGAGAGAAACGTCCAATAGTTTTTGGATGTTTGATTTTTTGCTTATTTTATCAATTATGAAAAAGCTTGATTTACGTGGCGAGATTGGTCACATAAACTGACTTGATTATTCGACATACGAAGGAAATCTTGCATCTACCTTTTCAATAACAAAAAATATTCACGATACTACTCTTTACCTAGGTGCCCTATATAAGGTGAAAAAATATTAGCTGCAAATATTTGAAGGGGTGAATCAGCCCATGAAACAGAACAACTTTTCCCGAGAAACATAGGTCGAAATATGATAAAAAAATTGCACCTCCCATACAAATTGACTTTGTTGGTTCGTAATTTTGAATGGGAGGACCAAATTATTTTTCATATTTTGACCTTTGTTCCTTGGGGAAAGTTGTTCAGTTTCATGGGCTGGTTCACCGCTTAAAATATTTGAAGCTAATTTTTTTACACCCTGTACTTTAACGATTTTGTCCTTCTCGTATCAGTGTACATTTCCCAATGCTATTTGGAACTAAAACTTAAAAACAAGCTTTAGTTTGGATGTACTTTTCTGCATAGCTGGCAACACAGATAACCTATGTTTTGTACACTTCATGTAGTTTGCAGGGCGTGAAGTTAGGGAAGTGTTGCCAGCATCAGGATTCATGTACTTAAGTAACGTGCAGTGTACCGAAGAGGTGATTTACGGCGTTCAGTACTTCATAACCTATTGTTTTGTGTGCTCTGTGGCCGGCAAGGTGTTATTGTTTGATTTGTAGCTTCTAGGCATGAATTTGATTTTCATGATATAAGATAGAATCAAGAAAGCAGCCAGCGATTTGAGCTACGCTTTCAAGGGATCAACAATATCCAAAACACACGAAACAAACGAAATAAAACAAAACTTTTTAGATTTAATGGAATTACACAGAGCGAAATTCATCAACAAGAATCAAGCACTTATTCAACGTAGAGAATTTTCATTTTACTTATTGATAGTCTAAAATTTACTACTATGTAGTTATCAACTCACAAATAATCATTGTAAAAAAGCAAATATTGCAATACACAATTTTCTCGTTTCTACAACAATGTTATGATCCTGGTATAAACACGGCACAGGTGGGATAAAAAAATAAAGGCACTGCCTCCCAGGCTGACCACACAGCATGTAAATTACGTCAACAATGATTAGTATTATAATTTTAAGCTTAGAGTGTCCCACTGCTAGGCAAAATCCCTCCTCTTCAACAATGATAGGCACCTGCGCTATTAGAAAACGTAGGTACGTTTTGTAGGTACACAATAGCATAGAGCACTACAAAGGCTGATTTGTGGATCTGAACTCGCTGTCGACTGCAAACACTTGATAGGTCGATCAGGTCTGGAGGTGTCTTTGACCTTTCACATGTGCCGAGCTCACAAAAGCTAAGGTTACATACCGACAGACTACTTGCACACTGCCTACAGACATCTAGACAGACTACTTACTCATATCACGCTTTTATCTCTTTTGAGGTAGGCAGAGCGTTAACAGCCGTAAAAAAGACGTCTGACAAATATGAAGTGCCTTTTCAAGTGATTCGTTTATCAAGCTGTCGCCTAAAGTTGTAGTAATACACATGAAACCCTTGAGTCCCTTAGTCGCCTCCACCCGCGGGAAAGATATAGATTAAAGGGTGATGCTATTCTAAGCCGGCATCACACGGCATCTGACGGTATGTTCCCTCTTACATGTACCGAGGTCACAAAAGCTAAGGCTATATACCTACAGACTGCAGACGTTAAGTTAGACAGTGTGGGAGTAATGGTGGAGGTAGACATTGCAAATACATGAGTATCATTGGAAAGATTGAAAAATACTAACACACACATCAGCTTATAGCAACCCACAGCTGGGCTGTTGCCTCCCCCAGGGTACGCCACGGGGCACAATGTCCCGCTTTCGCCATCGCTACCAGCCGCTCGCATCTGACCGGAGGGCGTCCAACGGCACGTTGCCGAGGCGTGGTCTCCACTCGAGAACCCGCGCTTACTCCACCGTCCATCGATTCAAAAATAATCACAAACTATCTTGAGTTTAAATGGATAGTGTAAACTATTGTTGTCAGGAGAAAAATAAAAACAGTTCTTGTTGTTATTTTAACGTCTCTTTACTGCAGATAGTTCATGCGAGAGAATCAGTCAGATAATCATTAACAGACACTCACATGTCTGAAGTAGTTTTACATTCGCAACAACTCACTCTTCGAACTTTATTGCAGATTTGTCATTCAAAGAAAACACTTTCGTCATTGAAAGAAAATTGAACTTGAGTATTTGCATTCGTTTCAATGTTCCATGATCACTCAGTGCTGATGTGCGCAGTGGTAGAGACCAAATGTTTCGGGTTCGATTCTCGGTCTGCTCCTAGTAGTAGGCAGTTAAAAAACCAAGTTTCGTGGCGTCTTTGGATGACTCGGTGTCCCATCAAAAAGTAAAAATAAATAAATAAACTTTTTGTCTGTAAAAAGTGTCAGGAAAATATTAGTTTGATACTTAATTCAGTATCATATAAATGAATTTATATGCTAACAGTTTTATTTTCTTTGTTACAGGTAAGTCGTCATACTAATTCTACTACAACTATCACTCATCGGAAGATAAGTAATAATACGTAATGATTACTGTACCTTTATACAGGGTGTAAAAAATAAGCGGCAAATACTTTGAGGGATGAACCAGCCCATGTGACTGATGACTAAACCTATGATTTCATTAGGTATTCCATTAGGGTATTCCTTAAATTGTATCCAACAGTTTTTTTTTACGTTTTTGCGTCCCTTCAGATGCCATTTTCTATCAAACATGTTTTTCCTATCGGCTTCTCCGTATCAGAAACCGACAGTGTCACTTCCCAAAGCTTCTTGAGAAGATCCCCTAGTCCCCCCCTCATTAGATCCAACCCTTCCCCGCTATCGCTACATCGGGTGTCGTAAAGTGTATCCTACACTCTGTCGTATGAGGCTTAGACCGAGGGAGTCATTCAGAAGGAGCTATGAATAAGTAGACTGAAGCCATGGAAAAGTCGTCGAAATCAGATTTGGCAGCCGATAAAATAATGCTTCATTTTGTTCAGATGGCACCCCCTACCATTATTAGGTGATTGGTAGCAATTTTAACTTCACCTGAATCTGTTGGAAACAAGGACACCGTGATGTTTTAGAACAAAGATATTTTGCGTCTGCCTGATTTTATAAGTCTGTCTGGCTAAAATTAAACTATGTTACAGTAACGTAAAATACTATTTTATAAGCTTATTTAATCTATCTCTTGTATACCTACAACAAATGAAGTGGTCACATGTGATCGTTTGTGTAGTAGTGCTTGTCGGGCGCTCTTTAACATCATAATTATTTCACTTTAGTGTTCGTCGGGCTCCCTTCGACACATGTCCTTGTTCTGAGGTATGAAGTTCTCGAGACGCCCAATCCTCATTAAATCCACAACCCTTCTGCTATCTCCCTCATCATTGTTACGTAACGTAAAGTGTGGCTCAAGCCTTATCAAAACCGTAGCCTGGTCCTTACCCCCAATGTGCATGGAATCCGTAATGATATGACGATTTTGGATTTTGTTGTCCGTAAATAGCTGGAGGTATAAACTTCATTCGCTTACATAGTGTCACGACCAGCGTAACTGTCAGTACACGCCCGTAGGGCCTCGGTCTCGAATTTTGCGGGCAGCGGAACGGTAGGATGTTTTGCATACATTCAAATGAACTGGTTCTCGAAATCAGCGGCGCGGGAGCGGGCAACGAGCGGCGCACTCCCTAAAAAAAAAGGCGAGCGACAAAATTCGAGACCAGGGCCTAAATGCATGTACAAGGCTTTGAGGTCAAGTTACGCTAAGCGTGACACTATCTAAATACTTACTTTTGTCCCACCTGGAAGGCTCCGTGATTACGGTCAGTGTAGTTATGGCTACTCCGTATGTAAGTGATGAAGCGGGTGTTTATTATCTTACTGTATCAAATCGCACCCCGGACCAGTGTGACCATAAACACGGGTTATGCAAGTAGACTGCACTGGTCTATAAACTTACCGGTGTCAAAGGTTGTGAACCCTTACCGCGGTCACAATATATCCCAGTTCCATTAGGTACACCTTACAAGGATTGTCTCACATGCATACCTACACATATCATGCCTTTATTCTTTGCCGGGGTAAGCAGAACGTTAAAAGCCACAAATACAGTCGCTATCGCCCGTCTCATAAATACTTAACAGCCATTTCAGAGAGATCGTTTCTCACCACAGGTTTTCAGACCATTTATTGCCTAATTGAGGATTTTTTGGGCTTACAGCAACACAAATTCCGAACTAGGTGACGCTGTTGGCGCTTTTTTAGATGAAAGAATTATTTGGCAAGTTTCGTACTTAATTAAAAAACTATCTATCTCTGTCTATTGGATATCACTGCTTAGCTTTTACATTATACGCACGAGCGGCACCTAACAGATCAAAAATTTCCCATTGTAATCACAAGAAACCTTTAAAAGTCTCTTGCGACACCCACAGGAAAACACGGGATGATGCCATTCTAAGCCGGCATCACACGGCATAAACTTTGTGGTGTCAAAGGCGGTGACCTCTTCCCGCGGCCACATGTATCCCATTAGGTAGGCCTTACAAGGAGAGGCTCACGTGACAATGAAATACGTATTTTAATGCTTAGTTGTTTATTCTTCATTCGCTTACATAGTGTCGCGACCAGCGTAACTCAGTATGCGCCAGTACGTGCGTGTATTGAGCATTGAGTTCAAGTTACGCTGGTCGTGTCACTATTTAAGCGAATGAGCTATGTGTAGCACCCATGCAATATTAGTACTGTTTGAAATCGGTAGAGGTTTTAGTCGATTTAACACAAGTGACTCATTCAGTAGGAAATGTATTTCGAAATACGACAAAAGACAGAAGAAATTATTGGTCAGATAAAATTTAATTTGCTTTGACACGCAAAAAAGAAGAAGTGGATCAAAGTAAAGTTACAACAATATCACAAAGGATGAATCAGCCCATCTAACTGAACAATTTTCTCCAGGGAAAATAGTTTTAACACAAATATTGTAGGTCACAGCCAAGTCATTCGTACGAGAAGCCAATTTTGTTCGTACTTTATACTGAGAAAGAATTAAGAATAGAAGTATCAAGAAACCAAGTTTTCAAGAATTAAGTGTCCTTAAGATTTACATAAATTACGCTTTTATCCCTTTCGGGGTAGCAGAGCGTCAACGGCCGTAAGAATACGGTCGCCATCGCCACGTCTGACATTTTTGAGGATTGTTTTTCAAGGTTGTTCCAGAAAACATGTGTATCACTATAGTGACAGGTTGTCAGCCTGTCGCCTAAAAATTGTAATACACCAATACCCTCGAGTCCCTCAGTCGCCTCTTACGACACCCGCGGGAAGGATGTGGGGTCATGCTATTCTAAGCCGGCAACACACGGCAAGATTAAGATTTACATGACAGTAAAAACGGGGTCTAAAGTAGAACTTAACGCCCTACCGTATAGCTCAAGCCGGCTAACCTAACCCGATAGTTTAACTGCAACCATCTACAAACGCTCCACCATTTACCACCGCCAATAAAATACTCTCCAGAAGCCAGATTACCTTCTGCTCACGAAAAAATCCACCAGACCAAGCTTAGAGTTAGTTACCCAATTTCGTACTAAATCAGTGGGGTGTCCAAACTTTCTGCAGATCCGCAGATTTATCCTGAGACTTATCCAGATCCCGTATCCGTCTCGTATCGGCCCGATCGGTTAATGAAACTTAAGAGAATACTTTCTCGGTAATCCAAAATGGCCGCCAGTCGACACCCGAGGATTTATTCCCGCGCCGATACGTATCGAGATACGCCAGAATACGGCTCTCTCGCCACACGTAATTTAACTTCCCGAATACGGCTTTTATCCGGTATCAAAAAGAAATTATAAGGGAATCTTCGTGCTAGGGAAGCGTTGTCACCCTAAGTAATGGTTTTATTTTGGTACGTTTAGAATTTCCGTGTGATGCCGGTTTAGAATAGCATCACCCCATTTCTTACTTGCGGGTGTCGTTGCGGGACTCGAAGGTTTCATTTGTACCTATTACAACACAGGCGACAGACTGATAACCTGTCGCTACAGTGATACACAGACAATCTGAAATGGCGCTCAATATTTGTCAGATGTGGTGATTACGACTGTATTTTTACGGCCATTATCACTTTGCCTACCCGCAAGTGATAAAGGCGTGATTTGTGGAAATGGAATTTCCGGTAAAGGTGAGGATCTGACAGGGTTGTTAAAAAGTTTTCTACCGACCATATAAGTCTATAATTTGTACCACTAGTAACTCGCGTGGTTTCACTCACGGCTTTCCGTTTTTCGTGAGAATAAGAGTTGTTTGTTTCTTGACTCGTTATTCCACTTGACTAGAATCCGCAAACTACATTTTGAAGGCAAAACTTTTGTCTTGTATTTTTGACGTTTTATCTAAGGACTGTATTGATAAACCGCAGCCGCACTCAACTCTGAGATCTACCTTGAGTGCGACTTTGAGACGGTGAGTATTGACTGACATTTGTCTTGAGATCGATCTCCAGAGTTGAGTACGATTTAGAAATACATGCATACACATATCACGCCTTTATCCCTTGCGGGGTAGGCAGAGCGCTTACAACCATGAAATCGCTAATCGCCACTTTTGCGAAATATTGAGGGCTCATTCTGATGATTTGAGTACCACAATAGTGACAGGTAGTCAGCCTGTCGCCTAAAGTTGCAAAACACATGAAACCCTCGCCTCTTAACACACCCACGGGAAAGAAATGGGGTGATGTTATTCTAAGCCGGCATCAGACGGCATTATTTATAAATACAGAGCTACCTACCGTTTTGCTATGACACCTATGAATGACGAAATTAATCTCTGACACTTTTCCTAACAACAACATGACAAAAAGTAAGCATCACTCACTACAAATTACAACAGTACATTATACAACGACTAGCGCACGGCAGTGTGTCAGACCAAGTCCTTATCTTTCACGAGTCGTTAGGTTAACGCGAGCGCCAAGTACCTACTCCTGCTTCATATAAATCATCGCACGTACGTAATTGACTTTCGCATTCGTATTTGAATATCTAGAATACGAATGAACAATGATCATGCTTTATGACTTTGCGAATATAGGGTATCTTATCATTTTACGGCGCTATCTTATAGAATAATGGTTAGGACATTAATCATTTGTGAATTAGTAAATTATGAAATTTGAATTTTAGGTACGAATAATAGAACAAAGTTAGGTCAGGGAGCACTTTGTGGGCGTATAAAATAATTTTACATCGGAGTTCATAAAATTTCACAGTTGGTCAAGTCTGTGTTCGAAGATAAAGGTCACACAATTGAAAATAAAATATTCTCTTGAATTTGTAAACTTTCGGCAGTGCTTCTCATTTGAGTGGGATTCTAATCAAACCCACGTATTTCGGCGTGCTTAATTTTTTTTTGTATAGTTTATGCTTGAGGCACTGTACTGATTATCCTTGAGGACCTGTGAAGTAAACATCAGCTAAAATCAAGAATTGTCTCCGCAAATTAGCATAATTATAAACCAACAAAAGTCTTTTCTTTGCCCAAACGATAGCCATTTCTACCAGCCTCTCAAACAATAGACAAGCTACTAAACAGAAGACGCAATACTCAACAGCATTAAAGTTTATTACCTACCGCATCGATCCGCTGGTACCGAAATTAATTCCGTCGTTTCATTGCTTCATAAATCTACACTTTACAGCCCCGTCTTGGCGAATACTCACATTTAAGTAGATGGATCGTCTGTCTGCGCAGAACAGAAATGTTTCTAAGTAAATACGTCTCGGAGTTTCCACCGAATGAAATGCATTTTCTGCGGAATAGAAGTAAACAGAGCTTTGTTTTTATTTGGCACAAATCTTGCCCGTTTCGTCAATTAGATGTGAATGTACAAAATTGAATTAGGTAATGCTGTGTTGTGACAGACATTTTTATTTGCCGTCCAGAGGCTGTGCCGGCTGCAACTCATTTTCCCGTGGGAATAAGATGTTTCCCGGCATGTATTTGCTTTATACTATGTAGTGATGTGTGTCTTAATCTTAAGACAATCTTGGCAATCATACTGTTATTTTTTACGCATATCCACTCTTTGTTATCTTTGCCACCATGAAAAATTTTTTCAATGGCTCCAACCAGTAAGTATCATTTGAAAACTCGTCGTCAATCAATTGCAAAAACTGATTGAATAAACTAAAAGCCATGCAGTAAGCATCAAGATATTTATAAACTTTCGCCATTCCTACGCAAATATGAAGATTTTTTACGTTTGAAAGCAACTGTTCAACTTATTCTTTTAAAAACAAAATTCGTTTCAGTGCAAAAGGTGTTAATACTCGTGTTGTAATTTATATTCTTTGCAACGTTTGAAGTAAATTTGCTTTATTTGATGAATGCTTGTTACTTTCATATGAATCTTGTTTCGCCGTTTTGAAAGATTAAGTTATGTTGTACGAAGTTAGAAGAAGATTTATATCGCAATATGTTTTCGTCTTGTCTAAGATTGGATTGGGATTTATTGACTTTTAGCGAAAGTTCGAGATGTAGGTATAAGGTATAAGTAAGTACAGTACCTATACATAGGTACGGTATAAGTTACTTGCCGTTTGGTGCTGGATTAGAATAGCATCACCCCTTTCTACCTGTGGGTGCCGTTAAAGGCAACAAAGGGATGAATACACAGACAATAGATGTTACGCGTGCGTCTTCCCATGCAATTGACGCAAATGTCATTTTTGCTCTGTAGGTAGATGACTCCATGGAACTGGCAGCAGCGCTACCTGTGAATATCTAAAATATCTTGCACTGCGCTTCCCAATCCGCTGTTAAGCGTTAAAGGCGTGATAAGTATATGTGTATGTATGTGTATTAGCAGCAACTTTTTCACCCTTCACACCTTTCCTGCAGAAGCGCACTCTTCCGTAAATGAAAAATTCTGCAGTAGTACTTACCTTTTTTTAACAATTTAAACTAAGGAAAATATTAATAAAGTAGTTTAATACACTGTGTTCTAACCACGGTCCACCTTCTCTCCTGCCCCAACTGCCCTACTACTTGCAATATGCGGGACCTGCTGGAGGCTAACCCCAAAGCAATCAGTATGGCCGAATACTGGTCCAATAGAATTTAATTGTTGCCCATCAATTCGATGAAAAAAAAGAAGCTGTGTTCTCCTCCAAATTCAATTGAAATATGCACACGGACGGAATTTGCACCTACTTACTTATCAAAAGTCTACATTCATTAGCCGTTCAACTGTTGAGAGCGCGCCAAGTCGAGAATTTTGTTTCATTCGCTATTTCGCGCGCTAATTTTTGAGCTGAAAGAAGTTCAGGCCAACTGAATCGTTTAGCCGTTTTCACTGACATGTGACAAGACAGACTCTACATCCACTTTTTTTTTGCCATATCGTGATTCATGACAGCGAGTCGACAGACATGCTGGAGATGGTATTATTTAATTATTATATTAGTTTTTTTGCCGTGTCAATAACTTTGGCAGCGTTAAATTAAATTCGACCTATACTCCGACATCACACTGCGTTGATTTTTATTGATTGGTTGACAGAAAGTAAGTAAGTATTACGTATATTTTTGTTTACCTTCTCTTTTTCTCTCTTTTACCTCTATCAACGAATACGAACTTAGATTTAAACAGTTCTTAGCATTCTAAGACGTCATGCTAGGGTATGACGTCCTTGCGCCATTATTATTTTAGCAAATAGTGGGTTTTTTTCAGCTGTCAATCTTACTACGATAGTTTTTTTACTACAGCAGACATTAAAGCCTCTATAAGTGAGAGAGAGAGCAGTCTTATGTGGTTTTTTGGTCTATGTCCTATAGCCCGTTACAGAACTGAAGGCAATTTTCTGTCCTATTTCTTTCGGAAGTCGGAATTATCTGCAATCAATCGGACAAAGAAAACGAATGAACAAAGTTATTTCTCTCGTCCATTTATCACTACAGTCATTTGTTTTGGGGCTGTCTTCTTGTGTTGTGTGCTTAGCATATTCAAATCATGAAAGGATGGCAGGGCACGTACAAGTTATCCAAACTTAATAATCCAGTGACAAACTACAAAAAATGAAATTCATAAAAAAGTAATTACTTATAAAAAGTAATTAATAATAAAAATATTGTTTAATTTTGAATTAAATTACAAAAGTTAATCAATTACATTTAAAAATTTGATTTTATTTGTATATGTATTTTGTTGATAAGCCTAAATGGCGAGTCTTAATCTTAAATTCAAATGCTAGTTAATCAAAATGCTATTCTTCATATAAACATTTAAAGGTATTACTTTCTCAAAAAAAAAAAACATCTATTATTAAAAACATGCGACAAAGATGACTAAATATACATTGTTCATAATTACTGTCTTCGCTCCGCTCACTCTTATTTGCACAGTCTTAAGACATGATTAAAGCTAAGGCAGAGACAAAAGAAAAGTGCGTCGGTCTTGTTCTTCGTCGGGGGCGAGAGAAATGGTTTTAAAGCACCCTCGTGACTGACACTTCAAAGTGCAATCATCCCCCACTCCTGTGTTTGTTCTGAAGGACTTGGCGACTGGGTGCCGTGCGCCTTTTTGGTCATTCTTGAAACTTTTAAGTGTACCTACCTAACTATTGGTGAGTTGTTTTTCATAACAATGATGGTTATTTTAAATTATTGTGACGCGAACTAAGGGTTGGTGCGCACATTGAGTTATTTCGAGAGTGCCCGTTTTCAGTAACCAATTGAAAACTAACTGTATCGTTAAACTTATATCGCCTTTTTTCACATGCCCTAAGGTAGACTGGTAGATAATGTCCTCAGCATTAAGTCCGCCTATTTTAATTTTGCATTAAGTGAAATAAATAAAATATACTTGAAAATAATGTCGAGATATTCTCGCATGCTGTTTTGGCAGATCGATAGGAAAAATTACGAAACAGATCATTTTAAATTTTCTAGTTAGGTTGGTATTCTTCGGCCGGCCAAGATATAACTCAATACTTACTTCAGATTCTAAGATCATTTTTGACCCAGAAAGACTACTATGCGAGGAGCTATAGTTAATATTCTTTGCTACTATCAAGAGAACATCGACAGAAATACAGGTACAAAATTTAGGCCCCTAGGATCTTATTAAACTGGTTTACCATGGAGTTTATAAGATAAACCAGTCTATTAATAATATCTATGCCTCCTACGAGTATGCACACACATTTCACAACCGTTAATAGCCGATGATTGTAATAATTGAAGCGTAAAATTATGCCGCTGTTCAGCGTTATTTTCATGGTGTATTATTTTGTATTACCAATTGATTATATCACTAACAAATGCGTAAATTAAGTGCATGGAAGATTTTAATCAGAATTACAAAATATAAATTTTAGCTAGAAACTTACCGTTCTGACTACCATAGGCGTGATGTAAGTAGGTATGTATGTAGTATGTAAGTATGTAGGTACTTACGAGTCTCACTCGCATTCGCATATGATTTTCTGGTGTTTAGAGGGATCACGCACTTAACGCACAACGGAACGCTAGCGCAGCGTCGTCCGTCGAGTGCAGATTCAGTATGGGGAGTGACGTTTCTAGTGTAGATCTGACAGACCACTGCGATGTTTTAGCACTCCGTCGTGCTTTAAGTGTGAGATGCGCCTTCGCCGGTTCCGGTTTTTTGACACAAAAACCAGATGCCGTAGGACAAGTCACCGCATCAAATTGCGGCTTTGACAGGTTGTCATGTATATGGTGGCTATGTCTGTGCTGTTATACTGATAGTTAGTAATAGTACCTAGTAATACTAGTATAGGTACTAGTTAATAATAGGTACCAGGAAAGCACGTTTCACGTAACAAGTTTGATAACCGCATTTCATAGAAGCGCAAAATTCAATGACAAAATTAAATATTATTGCACCATTTCGAAATTCGAACTGCAAATATATTTTTAAAGGCAACGGTTACGAGCGATTCAGCCGGCGTACATGTGCAATGAGCATTTACAGAGACAGTTTTTACGCTTTTTGCCGCCGATGACACCTAACGACTTCCCGCGCAAACGCGAACTGAAAATGCAGCGATTTTGAAAAGCGCGCGAATACACACGGGGAGAGTCGCTCTGAAGGTGGACCTCCATTTTACCTTAGACAGGCACATAAGAAAATATTAACTGCATATATTTTAAAGGGTGAATCAGCCCATGAAACTGAACAACTTTCTCCAAGAAACATAGGTCGAAGTATGAGAAAATATTAAATTTCGTATGGGTCCAAAGTTTTTTCATATTTCGACCTGTGTTCCTTCGGGAAAGTTTTTCAATTTCATGGGCTGGTTCACCCCTTAAAATATTTGCAGCTCATATTTTTACAGGTGTAAAAACTTCTTTTAAATACAGGTGTATAGTAAAAATTTAAACTGGAATTAGAATTTTTGAAATTTAATTCTGTACTTACTTATTGGGAATCCAATGCACTCACACACAACTAGAAATTGAAAATTTGCCAAAAGTTTAGTAGGTAGAGGAGTGTCCCTATGTGTCCCAGCTTCAAGCCCCGGCCCACGCTGACTTCTTTCAATTTCCTATTATATTTTCGTAGTTTAGTTGCATCAAATGGTGGCCGACCCTAACGCTTACTCTTTGCACAACATGAGCGACACGAGCAAAAGGAGTCGATTGTTCGCCTACAAGCGGAATGTTGGCGGCCGCGTGAAAAATGAATATTTTCCAACGACAATAGCGACAATCGCATACGACTGTAGGCTCGGATTGGAATAGGTAGATTTCCGGATTGTAGCACCGTACATTGAATGACGCACATTTTGAGTTTATTGCGAGCAATTTTTTATAACACTTTCACACGAATTTTAGATTTTCAGTTATGTTTATCTACTTGATTGCCTCTTTAAATACTGGGCCGATTTCACAAAACTTTGCTTACATACGACCGAGAAATTACACATTTCACAAATTGTCGGGTATCATGAAAAAATTACATCCCTTTGTAAAGCACAGTAGGTACAGCACAGATATCATGCGCGCCCATAAAGTCTCAGATCTGTGGCTCTTTGCGAGACATAAATGCAGATTTGATTAGGAGTAAAAGTGTGGCCGAAATCGGTCAGAAAGATCATCATCATATTATTTTCTACTGAAAGACGCCAAATTCCTGTCCTACCAGTGAAATCACTTCAGTATGGCTAATAATAAATACCGGTATTTTCCGGTTCCAAGCTCAGACGCCATGGCCACCGTCGCTTATCTAGCGGCAAGGGAATTCACACACGCAATTTCACCGCGAAAAAAGGAGAAATGGACAGATTTGACGGCCAATTCGTTCCGGGCTATTCGAGGATAACTGGCTGTAAAATCGGTTCATATTGGCTTCAAAAATCATGCTCGGAACATACTTTTTCATTTTCGTAAACACCTAAAACCTTGAACTAAAAAGCACCTATTCTAGACCATAAAATTCTATTAGATAAACCCCTAGAGCGTTGCTCCATTTTAGCACCGCTGTGCAATAAATTCAACCCAATATAAAACCCAACCAATAACATATATCTAGAGCAGATTTCTGAACTTTCTATCGGGTCCGAGCAGGGACAGTTTCCTTGAAAAATTACCGGCTAAGCGCAGCTTCTAGCAGAGTTCCTTCGAAGTCACGACACGACCTGGCGATTTCTTAGAACGGTCAATTTGAACGCATCCTTTGGATAAGTAGGTTACTGGCTGGTGATAAGAAAACTTTAAGTAAAAATTTAAAGAAACATTGCGAATTTAATCAATATAAAGTTTTATGGACGCATTCGATATTCAAAAACTACAATAGGTAAGCTTGCCGTGTTACTGGCTGAATGGCTGAAGAAAAGAAAATCGACATATTTTGAAATGAATGAAGAATAGACTCGTCGGCGCCGTTCCATATTCGAAAACTACAGCGAACATGATCATAGAGTAGGTAATTGCACAGAGGCGAACCGGAGTGGTTTTATTGGCCGCGAGGCGAGAGGTCGAGCAATTTGGCGGGCTGACCGCAAGAGCCGCGCATGTTTATTAGAGACGGACCCCCTCCTCCCCCCGATTTGCATAACGGTCTGTGTCGTAATTAGAAACCATCTCGGACGATCCTTTGTCGCGTCAAGTCTGGGGGCGATGTCAGACGCCTTCTATTTAGTCCGGAGGCTAAGCTGTGTAATCCCACTGAATTAAGATGCGACCTGCATTATAACTTTTACCGCAGGGCCTTTAGGAGTTAGCAAAAGGTTATGAGGTTACTGATGAGTATGAAAATGAATCTTGGTAAATGTAATTAGAAAAGAAAATATAAATTTGCCTCAATCGTAACTATTTCTCCTAGAAAATATCAAAATGGAACCACAGAAAATAAATTCTAAATAATATTTACCTTTTACTTTGTTAATTACGTAGATGCTCATTTATATTTTACAACTCAACTCAAATAGGTAGGTACAATCATTTTGAACCTCTAGCGATTTAATTATAAGCAGAAACTCAAACATCGAAGCTAAAAGCAAATGAGATTGCATCCATAAAATTTAAATTACAAAAATTGCTTATCCATTAACGTGCCGAGTAATAAATACTTCTTAGAAAACACGGAGTAGCGCTTTGTAGAGGCGGCATAACTCATTAAGTGGGGCGTTTACGAGGGCAGCTATATCGCGGGCTGGGATAATGACGCTAAACCGATATCCTTATTTACTGCAAATTGCGTCGGCTAGCTGAGCTCGGATACATTCGGGAACTAACGTATCAACTTACGTCGGCTGATTAGTTTTGTTTCCTGGAATGCCTTAAGGTTGAATTGAAAGGTTGTACTAAAGTATCAGTGTACGTAATCATGCGAATGAGTCTTGAGGTTTATGAGAAAAGGCTTAAGATTAAATTGCTTTGGAAAGCGGCGTCTTGTTCTGTTTGTAAGTAAAATGTTTTCTGGACCTATATCAAGTAGTTATTACTGCCTATAGAATATGTGGAACTGAACCCTATGCATATAAATTACGAAAAATCTCCGAAATTAAGCCACCCTCTTCCACTCAGCTAGCTGACGCAAATCATGCGTAAAGTGAGTTCTGAAAGCGTACCGAGCTTCGTAAACGCGCCACCAGCTGTCAAAAGCACACGCGCCTACAATAAACTTGCTCGCTCGTGCGGTTGTACTTATTGATTCACATACTCCTAGCAAAATACTTCATGAGTATGTATTTCCAAACCTACATTGAGAGAAATATTGGAGTTCGCAATATTAGTTTTATAGAACAGAAATGTTTTTGTTATATATCTCTAAACAATGATATATCGTTTATTAAAACGAAAAATATATACTTTTTCGCTGGAAACCGTTTCTGTTGTATCAAGTTTATGATACACAGATATACATGTCATGAAAATGTATGAACAAACGGAGGACTGCGCAATAAACTCTGAATCTTTAATAGTAAACGAGGAAAATCTTTTTATAAATATTTTGAAAGCTTTGGCAAACAGAATACAAAAAAAAACAAGTAACCTACTTCTACTTACCAGAGAAATTCTGAATTGTTGCTTATGAACTTATTCTTTTTTATTTTGAAACTTACATTGCTATTGAAAATTAATTTCGTTTGCCTAGTGCTTTGATAATTATTTTACTTTATTAACAATTTTTTTTTCTTTCCAGGCATTAACAGCAGACCTTCAATACAATAACCCTAGCTTGAGGATATCAATGGTAAGTTTCACATCCAATTATAAAAGAGTATACATAAAATAAAATAATAACCTGGAAAAATCACACAGCGCCATCTAGCTCCAAACTAAGGAAAACTCGTACTATGTGAACTAGTTTATTAATAGAAAAACAACCATACTAGGCACATATTTTTCTATCCAGTGGGGATCGAACCCGCTATCCGCTACGCCATCAAGACAGTCCAATAAAAATAATAAATTCTATAGGCGTTTAATTGTAGTTCAAACAGAATAGACAAATGATTATTAAACTCGACTAAATTATCATGCATTTGCTTTTCATGATATGTACAAGTGTAAACTCCTCATAACTACAATAAGTGCACTAACGAACTATACTAATTACACGTCTAGTTGCAGTCCACAGCCTAACCAGTTGTACCTCTCAAACAAACTTGCAGCAAGTTAGGTACTCTCAACTCAAACTGTAGGCGGATTGAAATACAGGATGTAAAAATAACACTGCAAATTTTTCAAGGACTGAATCAGCCTTTGAAAACTGAACCAGGTTTTACAATTTCAGGTTTTACGAAAATAGATGTCATAAAGCCCTTACTTGAACTATTTTGAAACACAGTGATATTTTTTGAGTTGAACGTATTGTAAGCTGAAGTAAGGAATCAAAAGAAATAAACAATACACAATTAAAAATTACCTCACGTAATTACCTAACTTTAAAAACATTTTCTTTACTTTATAAACCATTTTTTTAAATAAATTATTTTATCACAAGAAATAAACTTTAGACTTTAGTTGGAGTGCACATAGTAGCACCGTGAGTTCCACGTTCAAATGTTCAAACCGACGACACGGAGGTCTCGAGGAATCCTCTCGGAGTCTCTGACGCATAATTACTCTGCGTCTTGTCGACTATTATTCTACAACATAATCACAAACATATGCAAAGTAACACAAGTTTTTTTTTGGATTAGTTTTTTCCGTGTGTATCTTTCTCATAGTAAAGATCCCAATGTTATTTAAAAACGTGTGGTTAGACCAGTTATTTTGGATTTTTGTGCACGAAACCGAAAACGAACTGCTGTAATTTTGCATGGTAAATACTGGTGCATCACGCGTGTGCGAATTAATGTAATGTAATGACATTTATTACTTACTTTTTAAGATTTTTCATGTACCGTGTATGCTTGTGAATAAAATATCTTTATCTTTAACGTTTCAGAAATTAAACTCCCGCGCGGTATCTTATTATATTAGCAAAAGATTACTTTAACAGTTTTTTAACTAACCGCGTGGTCCCATCCTGCCATATCATTCACACGAATCGGACACCTGTCAAATCAGACTCATTAAAACGGCTTTACTGTGTGTAATAAAACAATACCTCTGTCAGTTAGCACAGTTATTAATTAAGCCTTAATTTACTGAGTAAACAATTGGGAATGTTGTATTTGTATTTGATTTATATGTTGCGTTATTTCAGTTTAATTTGGTTGAGTTTATAATTTTCGCTCAGCCATTTGAATTTATAATGGGTCATTACGACTTTGTGCCGTTAGGAAGTAAAATATGAAATTAATTCTAATACGGGGTGTAAAACTGTAGACATACACTGAACTGAAGGTTTCCTAAGAGGTATAACTATTTACTTCTCATCTGATAAATCGGAACACATTGGTTTTTATGATTTGATAAAACGCGATACCTATAGAAACTGTTTCAAATTTGTGAGATTTTCATTAAGTTTCATAAACCTCATTTTACTCACTAGTATACGATATCGGAGATACTCCAAATTAAATATACTTTTTTAATACTCGCACAAAACATAAACTTGCAAGGTGTCCCGAATTTTATATTGGGAACGTCATAAATTTTAGAACTCCCGTACAAATAACTCGACTCTCAAAACATCTTCTTGTTTCCTAAAGTAATGATCCATTTATGTATGATCATGCCTGCAAAATTTTTGGTAGGTACACGTCGCTTACATTATACCCTAGGGCGTTCCTACTTACCTACTACTACTACTGCTACTACAATAGTCACACCAGTCCACTGTCTTTGTTGTAGACACTTCTACAACAGATGGCGCTGTAGGTTACTACAACTCGCTATAGAGATGTCTTCTTTTTTACATATTCAGACCATATAAATAAAGTTTTTCGTTGTTCAGTACAGAACAAAATGTGATTTTATTTACAGTGGAAGTCATAGAAGTGATAGTAAATAGTCAAGTTTAGGGCTTTCAGCCTTACAGGAGTTTCGAAAAAATCAGGTTCACGACATGAATTCACCGTGCGAGTCTTTTTTAGACACTCAAAGTGCGAATTGAAAGGTACTCGTCAAACACTAGACCCGGGAACGAAACCTAGCCCCCATCAGAGACCTTTACTGGGTCACCTTTGCACGGAAAAGGTCCAAAAAGGTGCAAAACTTTGTGTACATTCCCGCACAACCGTCGATTGTGCCCGATCGGTCACTCGTTCGAATTTCGAACTCTTTTGTCGTAATTGCGCCGCTCTCTGTGCGGTGCGCGCCCTCTGTAACGAACTTTACTAATGGCCAGTACTTTTTTAACTTACCAACTTCGAAAATCGAATGCCGGTGGCGCGCGTTTGAAATTGTTTGGAAGTTTTCGTTGTAATAAAATTTTGTGATGCGACTGCTCTGTTTGGCTGAGTAATAGGCGTACGTGTTAGTCAATTTATTTCAATTATGTTTCTATTTGTATCCTACAATTTCGTTGGTAAATGAAATTACACTGGACTCGCTAACATGATGACAATAATTTCCTTGTTCACACAAAATCTTACTTTACAATACCCTCCATAGTGCAAAATGCAAATATTTATACATACATACATAAAACACGGCTATATCCCTTGCAGGGTAGGCAGAGCGTAAACGGCCGTATAACGGTCACTTACGCTGCGTCCGACAAAAGTTCGAGAGTAATTTCAGAAAACTGTGTATTACCGTAGTGACAGGTTGTCAGCCTGTCACCTTAAATTGCAATACACTTCAAGCCTCAAACACAAAAACAAACAACAATCCTTAGTCGCCTCTTAGGACACCCACGGGAAAGATACGGAGTGATGCTATTCTAAGCCGGCACCACCCGGCTATTTGACAAATATTTATTTTTCACCAGAATCAAATACGCCTGCCTACCTTTTGAATACTAATCACGTACTTCGTGATAACTTCTACAATCCCATAAGAACCCCTATTTAGGGGACGCCGCCCCCACATCGTAAATTCGATAGCGCGGTTAATCAGAACTCACTCTTTGCCCTTAATAGCTAGCTAATGTGACATCTAATTTCCTGAAGGCAGTTGGCAACCCTGGCGGTGTTGCCACCTCGCCACCTTTTATTGGCGCGCTTTTATTCGCGTCACGTGGTGCCCCCTTGTCAAACCCCCCCTGGCACCCCCCTTTTGCAGTCATCAAGCCGAAAACTTGTGAATTAAAACGTGAGGAGATTCCGATTGTGTCCAATGAAGGATCGGTTTACACAGCACGTAGTAAAGTTAATGGTGATAGGAACTGGATAGAACCGGTTTAGGGTTTTTTAATCGTTCATTGGTAATGCGATACTGAAGTACAGTCACGTTAAAAAGTGCATATAGAGGGCCGGCCACCTCAAATTGTTGAAATAAATTTTTATTCCCAAGGTATACAATAATGGTTTTCAGTTTCATAATAAATAGAGTTTCACTCACTGCAGATACCACAAAATAAAAAAAATTAAGAAAGTAATGTAGTTTATAGATATTTTGAACCATTTGAGGTGGCCTATATACGTAGTTTTTAACATGACAGTACATACATACATTTCACAGAATTGAGAAAAACACAATTAATCTAACCTCAAACTTACTTTGATGATAGTGTGAAGTCTAAGAACCTAATGTATTTATTTATTTAATAATACAATGAACAGCGAACAGGTAAACACCTAAAAGTACTAAACAAGGAACAATATACAAAATCAAAAGAAACAAAATACTTAAATCTACCATAAGATATACAAAATTTTAACAAAAAATTACCTTATACTTAAAACTAAATGAGATTATTAGTTTAAAGACTCGCAGAACTCCAAACATTTTCTACTGAGATGCAACAAGCTGTCGGCAAATACATCTACATCTAGATTTGAATTTGTGAGGTGCCTAACGAGACCCACTCCCCGAAGCAGAGACGACTGACGTCTCGCCACCGTGCGGCATTCTGGAATAGCCAGCAGCTGATGTCTGCGTCCTCGCAAGTATCTGTCCGGTACATATAAATTTAAAACGCTAGGAACTAATTGCGGAGAATCAGATCCACCCCGCAAGATGCAGCAAATTGTAACCATAAGTTGGTAATTACGTCTGGTCTCTAAGGAGTTGAAACTTTGGGCACCCTGGAGGAATTTTGTAGGACAAAGAAATGGGTAGTACCCGTAAGATTTTTAGTAAGAGAAGGAATGTTTCACGGCCTAAAATTTTATTGACAAACTATGCGAGCCTTTGCAAACCTATGAGCTTATCACTTTATGGGCCCACTGACGTATATACCTAATTACCTTCACATCACACCTTTATCCCTTGCGGGGTAGGAAGCGCGTTAACGACCGTAAAAATACGGTCGCTATCACCACGTCTGACAAATATTTCAGAACCGCTTCAGAAAAATCGTATATCACTATGATGACAGGTTATCAGTCTTTTACCTACAAATGTAATAAACATAAGACCCTCAAATCCCTGTAATTATGTTAAGAAACAACAATTAAAAGTTTCAGAAACTCTCATACAACATATTCGATTAAAATGTTTATTAACTAAATACCTCTGTCTGCATATTGAGACAACAAATTGACTAAACAAATCTAATATTTGAAAGACTAGTTGTGGCTTAAAACTAGTTTCAAACAATTTTAATATTGTTTATATTTTTGAAACTTTAGGGCCCAGACACATTTACTACGATTACAAGGACTTTTCAAATCAAAGTCAACTTGTGGTAAAAAACTTTTTCAATTTATGCCTAAACATACATAATGTTTTGTATGATATATTATTTTTATTTAAGCGACTTTAAAAAGAATGTAACCAGATCGACCAATATGCGTATAATGTATTTTAAAATTCTGGTCTCCAAAGCTGCGGTGCATTAGAAAAAAATACTGGTTTAAAATTATCTAACAAAAGAGTTGCGTGTATGTACTAGCCGCATTTCAACATACCCATTTATAAGAACAACTTAAGGTTAGTTTTTCATATATTTAATTCCGGCCAGATGGACCGATGACTTAAAGAGAGCGGCTGGTAGCGACTGGATGGCAAAAGCGGGAGATCGTGCCTTTTTGTGTATCCCGGGGGAGGCCTATGTCCAGCAGTGGACACATTACTAGCGAAATTCAAAAAGGAGATTCATTCAAATCATTAATTTTTTATACATAAGCAGTTTATGGTGTTAATTTCTTCATGGTTTGTCCTGTATTGGATTATTTTTAGTCAGTACAAAACAATTTTGTATTGTGTTTCTTCTCATGATTTTGAACAACTTTAACTATGGGGCCACCTGCAAAATCGCATAAATAAAAAAAAATGTTCCATACATTTTTGCTGAGTGGGTATGAACTTTTCTATGGAACACCCTATTTTTGCAATTTCGCAGGTGGCCCCATAGTAAAAGTTGTTCAGAATCGTCAGTAGAAACACCCAACAAAGTGTGTGCGTACTGATTAAAATATAACCTTGCAGAACGTTGAAATAGTTAAATAATTTTTTTACCAAGAATAATTACTTATTCACGTCCCAAACTTGAAAAAGGCAATATTTTAATTTCCTCTCAAGTTCGAGACGACTCTTTGATTGATGTTCACAAGCTCTCGATATGAGTGAGTGAGTGAATGAATGAATGAATGAATGAGTAATGTTGTTCTGATACCGCTCCCAACTTTTCGACCAACTTCATTCCAATTTAAGTTTATAGGGAAACAGATTTGGTGTTTCGCGGTAGATGCGTCTTTTGTTTTTGTGATTTATGTACTGGTTTCATATGTATGTTACTTTTAAGGTAGATAATTTTTAGTGGAATCAAGTTTCTTAGCACTAGGATAGAACTATTAATCGTTGATAATTCAGACCTTTATTTTAAATTTTGGATAACTTTATATATTACAATATTGTTCTCTCTCTGACTTTCTTCTTCACCCAAAGGTTAGCAACGGTTACATTTAGTATATGTGACGTAACTATTAATAACCAGTAAAGTCGAACCACTACGTGAATGTATGCTGTGGGATTGTGGATATTGTGTTATAGCTATGTAGCAATTGGCTACGGCGTAGCGCGTAGCAACTACAATCTTTACTCTACGCCAGTATATAAGTAATTCTATAGTTTACTTGTAGAAAATTATTGAACCTACAAAAGCGTTCCTACAAATTTGTTATTTCTAAAGGGTTATTTTATTATCTTTGTTATCTTCTGAAACTTAGAATGTACTATTTTCAAACTGCTTCCATAACTTACCATACTTTACATATAAACTATCAGTGTAACCTTACATCACACGATCCCCGAGTGACCCCTATTGTTCTCCAGCACTAATTAGAGACCTGGGGCAGCTGGAGTTGCAGCTCCAGAAGTAGAGGACCCTCCACTTCGAGGACCCTAGCGTTGCGGTCTGCTGTCCAATTGTCTTCGAGCTACGAGCTTAGAGAGGGAACATCTTGGAGATAGTAGTGAAGCCATGAGAGACTCATCACTGATTTAGCTCGGTAAAGCACAAAGACGGCCTGATTCTGTACAAGCGACCCGCCCAGCGGAATAAGACTTCTTCCCGGCATGTATTTATTATACATATAATTCTTCCTCTTGAATCTCTATATCTTAAAACAGCTTCAAAATCCGTTGTGTGGTTTTATAGATATGAGCATACATACATACACAAATAAATACATTGGGTGGGACAGACATGGTAAGCGAATTCGCTTTATACTATTATGTAACGAAATACAGTTTTAGCACACATAAACTTGACTATAGTAGTATTTTGTTAGTTACACTACCCTTATTGTACTCTCACTCTCTCTCTCTCTCTCTCTCTCTCTCACTCTCTCACTCCCTTTCTCTTTTGAGACGTCCAAAGACCCAATGACCCATTGTTATAGTGCACTAATTGGCGGCGACCTGAAGCAGCTGGAGTTGCGACCTGGACCCTCCACTTTGAGGACCCTAGCGTTGTGGTCTGCTGTCCAATTGTCTTCGAGTTACGAGCTCAGAGCAAGGAGTGTTTTATAACCGTATTTTGTCGTATGATATCGTGTTGTATACTAAACATCGTTGTTACAAACTCGTTGTGCATTTAAAGACATTTGGCTATGAGAGGGCAATTTTTTGGTTAGTTTGTGAAAATATGTCGAGCAGGCGATTATTGAGTATTTTAAGGAATTTTAGATGTATAGTTTATAGTTTCTATTATAATCACATCTCAATAAAACTGTGTTTCATAGTTTCATATTTTAATCGTCGTTATGATCAGAAAAGATCAGTTGGACGGAAAGGAAGACAAATGAGGAAGTACTAGCATTGGTTGGGGAAAGGCGTTGTCTATTGGAGAACATCGAGAACCGAAGAGGGAAGATGGTTGGACATTTGCTAAGACACGACGAGTTCATAAAGAACATTGCTGAAGGAAAGGTCGAAGGGAAAAGAGGAAGGGGAAGACCAAGGCGCACATTCTTCACACAAATTAAAGAAAAGGCTCGAGTCGTGTCGTACCAAGAGATGAAAACACTATCAGGAAAGAGAGAAGAGTGGAAATTGCTCCACCGACAAGAGCTCAGCTCTTAAATTTGATGATATTAAAATACTGCCTTTTCAATACATGACATAGAGACACTAATTTCCCATCAGTTTTTTCGCTGCGTTTACCTGACGAAACCTTATTACTCAAATATTACTTTCCCTTTAAACTACAATAGACAGAGCTATGTTTCTAATTTTATTATAGCACCAAATGCACCAATAGGTAATTAGTAGAGTCAAAATGGTCCTCAGATTAGTTATAGTCTGCTGAAACTACCCGCAAACCGCCAATACTCCGGCACCACCAAGTAATGGTCCCGCTCCAGTCGATTGCCAGCATTTAAACTTTATCCCGCTTAAACGTTTCCGCTCCTCAGAGCAAGGGAATGTATCAAAGTGAATGCTACGATTACTTAGAATGAAGGCAGAACTAGCGCGCGTTTCTTTTTCGAAATTCAAACTAGAAGTAGTCAATCATACAATACATGCATTAGTGTTTTTGGAATACAGACAGAATATAGCCCGTCTTTTTGTAACTATGTTGTTATAGTACACACCAAGGCTAATTGCGACGAGTTTTTATTCATTTATCTGTCTTATGTTATGATACTTTTATGCACAATTGTGTTATAGTTTTACTTTAATTCTTTGTGGCCTCCCGCAAGGGATGAAGGCGTGATATATGTATGTATGTATGTATGTTGCCCCTAAAACACACTCGCTTTAAGCACCCTACTGAAATGTTTCCGTCTAAACCGCGCGTTCTATAAATCCGACTGACAAATCACTTTATACGGTGTAACGCGAGATCTAGACTAACATATTAAATGGTCTTAGAGAAATTTAGCGCGTATAAACTCTCACTGAGACGAGTTTTTCATGACCTCACCTTTATTTTTCAAGTTCCCTCTGAACCTTCGTTGCTCTGAGCATTCCGCTGAAACGCTTCCGTCTAAACCGCGCGTTCTATAAATCCGTCTGACAAATCACTTTATACGGTGTAACGCGAGATCTAGACCAACATATTTCACGGTCTCAGGAGACCGGTCCGGGCTAATACACCACTGCTAGACGTGGCTCAAAGACCTGCTATTTTTAAGACTTAGGTAAGTAAATCTAAACAGCCACAACAGGGTATTGCTACGGTAGATGGATTGGCGAGCGCAGTGCAAGGGAACGCTGCTACTGCCCATTCCCTAGATAATTATTTCCTAGTCGCTTTTTATGACACTTACAGATAGAGTTAAAGTGGGATGACCTTATTCTAAGCCGGCATCACATTCACGCGGTACTAATGGGCTTTTTATAATCTTCAATCTTCTACCTACTTCTGTTTTTCGTCTTATCTGGGACATCGATTGGTCCAACAAGCTGTTTTTCAACCATCTGCTACAAGTAGCAGGCCCCTGATCGTGTCTAAGTTATGATAGACAGCAACAGGGATCAACTGTGATCTTCGAAACACAGAACCATCTGATTGATCGAAATGTTCAGCCCGCGATATCCTAACCACATGGTGTAACTTTAAAAATCGAGCGTAAAAAAAAAACAAATAACAAGCGAGGTCAGTCCACCAGCTGTTATATTACCTGGTCTGTCAACAAATGATGCGTCTTTGGTTGGTTCAAATTCCGAACGCGCTCATCAATAACCGTTTTGACAGCCAAGCCGCCATTTTTCACCAGCCAGCAACTCAGTGCCGGAAATCGCACAGTCAGAGGTTACGAAACAAAAAACTCTCGAATCTCGAAACTCTCTACCCAATCGCTTAACCTGCCAGTATTTTTACATTACCGCTCTAGATTTAGTTGAAAAGTTTTCGCCGTAACTTAGTCAGCAATGGAACTGCGAGGTAAGCGATTTGTCGACCGCTGGATGTTTTAGAGGGGTAGTAGATCAACTTCCGAGCCATTTATTCGCGAATCGAGTTATTGCACCTCCCGCAGATCGCTTTACACAAATCGTTTGTGGAAATTACCATGTCTCTGTTGCCTTTTGGTCTTTAACTATAGTGCCAGCATCTATAGTAGCATAGTAATAGAATAATTTAAGAATAGAAGCATATTATGGGAAGGAAAACTAAGTAATAGTCTGTGCCGATCTTCTTTGCCTGCGATTGGTCGCTAAAGTGTCAATTTCAAAGTTAAGTGAGTTCTTATTGGCGCGATTAGGCGTATTTGCGCCTTACGCAATCTGCAATGAGCAATTTTCTCCCCATTTTACTGTGAAATAAGAACTCTACGTTCAAATTTTATAGGTTCTAATAAACGCAATATAAACTTATTTTGATTGGCGCTTCATCACGTCATACTGTTTTCTATTGGCCGATAAATCTCGGAAAGTTCTAGAACGAAAAATAAACCTAAGCGCGCGGCGTGCTCGCGTTTTCTTAATTTCCTGCACTAAAGCGGGTCGCACACTTGACGCACGACGGAGCGCAAAACTATCGCGGCGGTCTGACAGATCCATACTTATAACGTCACTCCCCATACTAAAACCGCTCAACCGCTGTCATCGCGGCGCTATCGCAGTGTCGTCCGTCCAGTGCGGTTTTAGTATGGAGAGTGACGTTTCTAGTATGGATCTGACAGACCGATGAGATATTTTTGGGCTCCGTCGTCAAGTGTGCGATCCGCCTAAAGCGGTGCATAAGCTTTAATTTATACCATCGCGTGGCCGAGATAAATTTGTTCGTATTTATCACGGTCGTGCTTAACAAACACTACTTTGTAATCCACTATGCAAGTTTGTAAGCTAAGGGATAGTGCCAAAATTCCAAAGTCATTAACGTAATTATGTAACGAGAATTAAGTAGGTATATTTTTTTAATCTGGACCTAAACCTTACAATTTTACTAATAAAATTGTGTAAGTCGATACTTAATATTACGGTCGTTGACACTCTGCTTACCCCGCCAGGGATAAAGGCATGATTTGTTTATTTATGTCGCGAGTAGTTGCGTTTTTATGTTGTCTCTGTGAGACACTGAGTCGTGGGCCGTTAGAGATGCAGTTTCATTGGGTCGTTGAACGACTCGGTGTCTTGCATGAAAAGGAAGAAGAGTTGCAAAAAGTTTGTAAAATCTATAATATCATGACAAAAGAGAGCTTTTTATGTTACAAAAACACGTCGAATTGTTCTCAGACTCGTATATTAAATGTATGCCTCTTGTAAATTCTTGCCAGACTACGATGAATAATCGCTTTTGATGTGTGTATGTCTAATCATCCATTAGCTACAGGGTTTTGACTTCAAGCTCAGAACATTTTCTCATTTATCAGCTATCGGGTTTTGACTTCAGGCTCAGAAATTATCATCAACTTTTTTTTACAAAATATTGTTATATTTTGGCACTCTCGCTTAGTCTATTGTGTAATTTCCCGCTGAACGTAATGTATTTCGTATTTAAACAGTGTCCCGCTAGGCTGCGTTCACAAAGGCAAATCGAGTTATAAGTAACGTCCAGGCTATCCGTTTATTTCGCTGCGTTCCGTTTCTGCATATCGTAAATTAAATAACGTGTTTGGACTATGAATAATAGCCCCCGCGGGCGTCTGAACGCGTTACGAGGATTCCCCAATTTGAATTTAAAATAAGAACAATTATTTACGGTAGTCTAGGATTGCGTTTTAATTTGGTAATCATTCTTTTCTTTTTTATGCCAGTGTCAATGGCTGAATAACTGCAGTAAAAATAAATTGAACTTTAAAATAAGAATTATAAATTACGGGTAGCCTAGGATTGCGTTTTAATTTGAAAATC
Organism: Keiferia lycopersicella; assembly: GCA_029255805.1. Lineage (NCBI taxonomy): Eukaryota > Metazoa > Arthropoda > Insecta > Lepidoptera > Gelechiidae > Keiferia > Keiferia lycopersicella. The sequence goes on from JARACZ010000003.1 coordinate 19,883,557, forward strand.
ATTCTTTATTTTTCTTTTTATGCCAGTGTCGACAGCTGAATAACTAAAAAAACTAATGGCCTTACCACAAAATAGTTTATTTCGCGCTTTTTTTGTAATGGAGTATTATTTTAAACACGCTTTCGGCTCGAGTCTAACTTTTTTGAAGTAAGGCCCTAAGATTCTCGCTCGACCCTTGATGCCCTTATTCCATTTCGGGCCTAAAAGGACACTCATAATAAATGTATTTGTGTCATGTTTGATATCTCTTTCCATTTTCCTTTGCTAGTATAATACAATGCTCTCTTATTAAGTCGTCTACTTATGTCTAGTGACGTTTGGTGGCCAGTAATTTTCCTGTCACTTTAAATAGGAATGTTTCTAGACGTTGTGGTGTTATTTTTAGTCTGTTCGCCATATCAATGTGGCTTTTTCATTTTAATAAAAAAGTTTACTAGAAAGGGATCATTTGTTAGTCCCTTTACATAAAAAAATCTACTAAAAGGAATGAAAGGCTTTGCTAGTGACATATATTTCCAATAGTTTAACAAATTTACCAACTAATATACATCCGAAACTGACGTAAAAGAAAATTCAATATTCGAACAAACTAACCCAATTTTAATTCCTAGCTTAAACTATTTAGAATTGGTTTTACCTGACTACCCACTAAATTGATTTCACTTAGAGTAAACGTGCCAGTCCCGAACTAGACTTACCCAAAACAAAATATTAGAGTCATTTTTGTTTATTATCTTTAGTAGCGTCCCGACCTGCGGGTATTGGAGATAAGATCTGATAAGAGTGGCAAGACATCCCAAGGACCTGATTTTGGTATTAGCGACCATCAGGCTTGAGGAGAAGAGGAAGAAGATGATACATCATAATTCACGTCACTTTAGCTTATAGCAGTCCGCTGCTTGGCGTAGGAATCCCCCAGAATACGCCACAAGGCCACCAACAAGATACATACAAGTCAAAGAAGATGATACAGCCACACATAAAATACTACATGATATAATGCCTTGCTGGGTAGGCAGGGCGATAAAAGCCGCAAAAATACGGTTGCTATTGCCACGTCTGACAAAATATTTGCGGCTCGATTTATGATTTTAAGTGAGACACATTATTGCAAAATCAAGTAATTAAATTGATTATGACTGTACCTGATTTGCGACCAGAACGTCCACCCTAGTTAATTTCGCAATAAAACGATTTACACTTTTGATCAAAAATCGTTTGCCAATCTCTTTGCCATAATTCGACCGGAAATCGCTTACAAATTGACTGACAAGTGTTAAATAGTTCCACCAATTACTAAAGCTCCAGAATTCAGGTTCAGACCCACGTGGCTATTGAAAATGAAAATTCTAGGTAAAACCAGGTAAATGCTGAATAGCCCAAGTCGCTTTGTTTGGCTAGATTCTACGAATTTCAATTTTGGGAAATTCGGGATAGTTTTTCTTTAAAACCATTTTCTATTCTAGACACATACACATACACAAATCACGCCTTTATGCCTTGCGGGGTAGGCAGAGCGTTAAGGATCCTTAAAATTACGGTCGTTATCGCCACGTCTGGCAAGTATTGAGGGCCGCTCCAAATGATTCGTGTTTCACTGTAGTGACAGGTTGTCAGCCTGTTGCCTAAAGTTGTAATACGTGGTAATACACATGAAACCCTCGAGTCCCTTAGTTGCCTCTTACAACTCCCGTGGGAAGAATTGGGGTGATGCTATTCTATGCCGGCATCACACGGCAATTTCTATTCTATTACACGTATTAACGGGTTTACATTGAGTTCCCGATATTTTGTTATTCCGGTTTCCCTATATACATATATTATATATGTAAAACAGACGGTGCATTTAAATTGTCTTTATTAGAAGAAGGACCAAGACGCACATGCTTCACTTAAATAAAAGAAAAGGCTCGTATAAAGAGGTCAAGTCAAAACATTGGCAGGAAGAAAGATGAGAATGGAAATTGCTCCACCGCAAGAGATGATGATAAGAAAAAAGTTCTGAATAGATGTTTTCCTACAGTTTTTTTTTCTATCAGCTACACATAAACCTACCATTCAAGGGACCAAGGTCAACTGGTGTTTCATAGTTTTACTAAAAATCACCAGTATAACTTGATTCCTTGAAATGGATAGATCGATATGCTGGTACTACTAAGGACCAACATAGACTGGTGTTTCATAGTTTTACTAAGAACCACCAGTATAACTTGAAACCTTACAATAAATAGATCGATGCGTTAGTACTACTTAGTACCTGCGTTCTACTTGTGTATAATTTGATCAGCAATTGACTCGGGACCTGATTGACACGATGAATAGACGAGGCAATTAACTACCGAGACCTGGATGTGATTACCAGCCAGAGACAGGTATTGGATAATAGATAATAACCTCACTTTAACAGCCACAACAGTCCCGGCACTTATCTTCTTCCTTAAATTCTCTATCACTCCAAACAACACAAGAATAGTTCCATGCTTTTGGTAGTATTACTTTTATCATTAGGTATGTATATGTACAGTCTTTTTATCTCACGAGCGCGGGTTAGCATACTTGTGTGTGTTATCTCTCTCTCTCTTTGTTGGACGACTCGGTGTCTAAAACGAAAAATGAAAGAGATAACACATACAAGTTAGCCATACTTGTATGTGCCTGTGCTCGTGAGATAAACGGTCTGTATATATAATGTAGTAGAAATATGACTTCTCCTACTTACAAATAGATAATTTTGTAGTACATATTTCATAAAATGTCCACTAGATACTGTGTCACGTTATCAATTTTCATTCAGTTAATTTGTTTGTAGCATAACATGAAATCAATACAAACAAACTCCACTCTACATAAATAATTTACAATAATTTGTGGTAATTGCTCCTGACACAATCAATTAGTTTGTTTACAAGCCGGGCTCGTTACTAAATGGATTCATCATTAGCGGCCATAACTGTCCACTGCTGGACAAGGCAGTGGATTGTTTTGTTTGCAGTATTCGATTTGCCCATATTATGCAGTATTTTAACGTACACTTGCGGGATCATGCCTCGTCTTTTATAAACACCCACGGGTAGAATTAGGATGATGTTATTCTAAGCCGGCATCACACGGCACCCATACAAACACTACCCTTAAATATAGCAAGCAGACGACCGATGTGGCGCAGTGGTAGTGCGACTGCCTTTGACGCAGAAGGTCCCGGGTTCGATTCTCGGTGGGTCACTCCCAAAGTTGATATTTATCTCTTTGTGAATTTGTTCCCAGTCTGGTTAGGACATTGCGGGCTGAACTACCCAATTGTCCGTAAGTAAGATGGTTCCGTGTTTCGGATGGCACGTTAAGCCGTAGGTCCCGGTTGCTGTCTATGATCACTTAGACGGCGGTCGTTACACAACCATGTCAGAAGCCTGCTACATGTAGAAGGCGGTTGAAAAATTCTGACACTAGGGTTCATCGGGTCGTTGGACGATTCGGTGTCCCACACGAAAAGAAGAAGAGCAAGCAGTATAGTTGAACCGTTGAGGTCCGTAACTAATTTAAAAGACCTTGCATGTGGCGCCAAAATTGTAAAAAAGAAACCCAAACTATTATACGGGCTAGTCAGTAGAAATTCTTACGACAATACTACACTCAAAAGATGTTTATCGTCAAAATTACATTTCGAAAACTACCGAAAATATTAATTTTAAATTACACAAACGACGTCCAAACGGCCAGTCCTTGACAATTAAGTGGAAAAAATAAATAGGAGTTATGGTAGATAGCATCTGTAGGTAGTAAAAAAGTATAAAAGTGTGGAGTCGTTGCGTGTTAAGGAACGAATGTTATTTTTTTTTATTTACGAAGCAAAAAAATCTACTGCCGGATCGTCACGCGACGCGGCCCTTCGGTATTTTATGAGGGGTTTGGTTTTGCTAACGTACGTACAGTTTTATGGCTAGTTTTACATTTACATACCAAAATAGGTTTGTTTATGGCTTCATAGACGGTGAAGTATAAACTATGCGAGGCACTGTAAGCACCTATGCGTATGAGATAAGTAAAGTTTTTGGCCTTAGAGTATACAAGCAATCTATGGAGAGCCTGTATTGCTCCGAAACGTTGTGCCCAGCGTAAACGAAAGTTCTAGCAGGAAAGGAATCCAACATTTTCGAACTCAATTTTATAGGATTCTGCCGACTTTTTGAGAAGTCGTCATTTTGGAAACACTGACTCTGTCACTCCGTTCTGTGACTGATTAATAAAAAGTATATTATATTAATTACCTACCTGCTTAATTTTGGAAATTCAACATCTTTTCTATTGCGCGGGCTGTGAGTGAATAGAAGTACCCCAGTTGGCAGAGGCGTCGCCAGCACAAGTGGCAAAAGTTGCTGGTTCAAATTCAGCCTGTGATGTTTTGCAAGTTTTCCAAAACTACCCTTATTTAGTCTAAAGAAGTCGAAAAAACTATGAAGCTAAACTAATAGCAAACAATACTAATACTAACTTACTTGCTCCAATAGTCCTAGCTACAGAATCAAATTATTGCCAGATCAACACAAGTGACTACCAGCTTTCACTTTCTTCTCAATTCGAACTCAAGTCCTATTAAATATAACGGACATAAGTACTGTACTACACGTGGAACAATTAATTCCAAATCCAGGTAACCGAACACGACAAATCTCACATTACTGATTGATCATCACTTTGTCGGCGATTTAATTAAATACTCGACAACCTCCGAAGATCGATTACTAGAATTAGTCGGACCATTTGATATTACACTTTGTTTGACAACCAATTAGATTGAAGAATTGGATCCGAAAGATTGACTTCGAAGAATAAATCTTTAGTTTGTAATTAGAATTAGAATTGATACCCCGAAATTTACTTTATTAGATTCAGAAATCTAATCAATGGATCCTCTATTCTATAAGGACTTTTCTCTAACTATTTATTAGATATTGGAGCTTGTGTAGAGAATATAAAACGTTTCGGTATGTACGATAAAAATAATTTAATCATGTTAAAAGTCTACCAACTGAAAAAAATAATAACCGAATTTTATCTCGTTAAAATGAATCAACGAAAATTTCGCGTTAAAAATATTTCGTGTTTCGTTCCAAGCAGATGTTTTACCGAAAAATATGCATTGGACGAGAACAATTAGCGGTTTAAAATCCCCGTAATTATTTCCAGCACATTATATGGAACAATACGCAAGTGACCGTGGCGGCCATTTTGCGAATAATTCAACAAGATTCGCGCGAAATGGCCGCTACTTCCCGCTGTCCAGACTACAAACCATTGTGTGTGTTGTTTTAATATTAAAATAGATGTTCCTGCACTAAAACACTGTAGGTAATTCCGGTTTATTACTTGTGTTGTTCTGTTCTGCAATAACTTTCTGGGTTTATGTATGAAGCTAATGTTAGAAATACGTCGACCACAAACACTGATCTTTGTAAGAATAGATTCTTGTAGAAATCTATTTGCCACGTCATGCCAGACGAACCCACCTTGCACTTTCATAAACTTAACATTATTAGTGCCTTCTCACAAAGACAAGTCCAAGCAAAAGCTCTAAGAAACCATTCAACATTATTGATTACAAAGTTCAATTACCGCAGTAGGTAATAATACCACAAACTTAACAAATCTCTCTCCACAAATCTCTGAAAATTTCTTAGTGAATAGATGGCGCGAGCGTGCAGTAATAAACTGTTCTTTATGTGTCGGGAGGCAACGGCTCTAAGTTCCTACAGCCATAGGCGACGCAGCACAATGCTATGTGGCCAGTTTTACTACAGCTAAGACATACATAGTTGCTTCTACTCTGATAATTCCGTAGAATTCGCAAATGTTTGTCGTTTCCGGACGAAATGATCGAGTTGGGTATTTGCATAAAATCAGCCTGTGTATTCGTGTAATGTGCTTTACGAATAGCCTTGTAAGCAAAGGCAAATCGCTACTAAAGTGTGGATGAAGGAGCATTCCTACCACTACCTGCATACTACACGATAAACACCCACTGACACTGTTAGTTTGGTTCAAATATAAGCACGTAAGTCTTATTAGCTATGAAAAGTATTGCATCAGACACTGAATAAATACTCTGTTACAGAAGTACGAGGCCAATGATGATGATGATAGCTTGAGAGCAGTACCATGAAACTTATGTTAGTTTCTATTTTTGTCTTGAATTTCACCATCGAAGCTAAAGAACTTGAAAAATGAAGTACAGAATTTACCGTGCGACAGAATAAGGCGATGGATTATCTCCAAACTTTACCACTGCACATAAATTCTCCATACACGCGACCACTAGGGGCATCTATAATATTCTCTGCTCACACTCTTGTTACACTACACTGTGAGAAGAGCCTGATTTGGCATACATTGCGTTCATTTACAGGTTATCTTGATTAAAATTTCAATGACACTGTGGCGGCACGCATGCGCTTCACATCGAAGTTTTTCCGCCGATAACTATATTATGCAACTTCTAAACGTGTCCGGTCAGACCAGTCGATCCTTTGGTCAAAGGCCAGAATGGTACGTACCGCGGCATAGATTTTCTCTACACCTATGAGTCGAAATTCTTCACATGTTCTGATAAAACCCATACGATTTGACACGCCTAAAGTCTACTCACGCGCAAGATGAAACTCTATATGGGACGCATCACAAGCCAAAAGGCGGGTAGCCGACTCTTTTCCTCAGTCGTCACTCGGCTAACGGGAACTCACCATCACTCCTCCTACTAATCTCTTGAGTAAAAGAACTAGCAATGTATTCCAAATCATGCAGCCAGCCATGTTGGTAGTGTAATACCAACTTCAGTTTTAATGCCGTTTCAAATTAACGTCCGTTTGTATGCGGTAATCCAATAACCTAGTAACCGACGACCGGCTGTTTACTGTTTGCTCATCTAAACTGTTTAACACGTTTGCTGCCCATTTCTGCTGTGCAGTGAGAAATTTTCATTTAGGAAGTTATGTGAACAGTCTCCAAAAGGAGAATGCTCATTCTTGGGCTAATAATGTGTCTTACGACGCAAAACAAATTGATGCAAATATCTATTTATATATATCGTCAATTTTAATGATGCTAAGGAGCGGCAAATTGTTGCACAGCGCAAGTAATCTAATTTAATTTAAAAAATCGACCGTATTTTAAACAAAGATTTTTACTGAGATGTGAAGTGTGTGTTTTACTGAGATGTGAGATGTGAAATGTGTGAAGTTTTTTTGGAGACTGGAACATGTATGTTTAGGTGGATCGCACACTTAACGCACGACGGAGCGCTAAAATATCGCAGCGGTCTGTCAGATCCATACTAGAAAAGTCACTACCCATACTAAAACCGCACTCGACGGGCGACGGTGCGCTGCGTCGACAGCGGTTGAGCGGTTTTGGTATGGGGAATTGATATTTCTAGTACGGATCTGACAGACCGCTGCGATATTTTAGCGCTCCGTCGTGCGTTAAGAGTGCGATTCGCCAATATCTTCTATTATCTATAGTTATACTCTATCCAACTGTACTTTCTTACATGTCATATACTATTAACTTTTCCTTCTGCCTATCTAGACAGACAACTAATTAAATTAAAATTAATAATAGTATTCAATAAAGAAAACCAGTCATAGAAATCCCAGACATGTTTAAACTAGTAAATGTAATAGGTAAAATAACACGCTTGACATAATAACACCAACTAAGAACGATGATATGTCTCGAAAATAACAAATTTCGCCCCTAGTGGGCGTGTACGGACACTATCTCTCAGTAATACACTCAACTACATCTAAAACTGTATTAATTTTTAACTGACTTCAAAAAAGCAGGTTCCCAGTTTGACCTGTATGTATGTATGTCCGCTATTATCTCGCGTTTGGCGGAACCGATTTTGATGCGTTTTTGAGAAAGTATTTGTCAGACTTAGAACATGGCATATTAACCGACAAAAAAAAAATTAGTTCGCACTTCTTTGACGTTCATTGACGGCGGTTCCCTTTTAATAAAAGTTATTTCTACATTCACAAACAATGAACCATTTGAAACATTTCTCTTACTACACAAAAAGGTATGAAATTTCTGTGGTAGATAATACCTGAAAATTTTGATACAAATAGGTAGCTACGTACCTACATAGGTATTAAAGAAGCAACCCTATCACTCTAGACTTTTATATATTTAAAATAATTCTTACATAATTTAAGAATTTAACTTTTTCTGGGCTAATCTAAAGTAAATCTCGTCGACTATACTAAGGACTCTACCATACAATTAGAACGTCACGCCTGGCTAGCGTGCGTACGATCGCGTTTAATAAGGCCCTACGTGTAATAAGGCCCGGGCACGAAACACGGCCGTATTTGAGGATACACCCTCGCGGTGAGGAATTCCCGTCAAGCTTTCGAGGATCTGGTAAACTGGTTAATCAGTTACCGGTTGGTGCGATGATATTGTGGTTTAAGCAAATTTTGCGGATATTAAATGCATGTTGGCTTAGAATATACACCATGTTAATTTCTATTTCCTATTTTCAGCCTTGAAGTTCCGTATTTTGTTATGCAGTTTTAGGAAATGAGCTGCTGCCAATGTTACTTCAGTTACGGGGTTCTTGTTATGGTGCTAGAATAGGTTTATTTTGTCAAACGTGGCTAAAACTGTCATTTTTTCCTATCCCGCAAGAAATATAAGTGTATTTTTTTATTCAAATCAACATTTCGAAATAACCTTTTTGCATTGTATTTTTACCAAAGTTGAAAATATTTTATTAATCATATAACTGAACAAGTTTCATAAATAACATAATTCTCCTTGCCTTATCCCGTTTCTCTGTCAGGGTCGGCTACCTAACCTATTATTTTACCAAAATATGATAAAGAGTTGGTCATAGGTACAAAATATCCTAGCCGATGAGTCTCTTTGTACGGGAGGTCCAAATTTCGAAAAATATGTTTCAGACAAAATTTGTTTAGTTTTATAAGTAGAACGTACCCTGAAAATATTTTATAGCCTAAATAAAATTGTGTGCGTTCAAACAGATGAGATTACGGACGCGATGATTATCAAGTAGGGTGTCCATCTTGTCGGCCATCTTGGAATTCTTTCGAACCCATACGGTGCCAAGACCGCTAACTAATTAATCACTCATTTGCAAGAATCTCCGAAACGACAGATTAAATACAGCAAAATTGATAGCTTGCACCGTTAAAGCAGACAAATTGAGGAATTTGAGAATCGGAATGAATTTTGGGTTATTCTCCAACGCTCAAGCTGTTTCCATTTGAATGTTATTTCTTTTGCCGTGTGGTGCCGGCTTAGAATAGCATCACCCCAATTCTACCAGTGTCGTGGGTGTAGTAAAAACCCACATAGGGATAATTATCAAGGGAATGGGCAGCAGCGTTTCCTGTTGATGTAACATCTTATACTGCGCTCGCCAATCCGCCTACTAAGCGTGGTGAGTGTGGCAGTACCCCCCAATAAGGAGAGGTCCATAAGCTGTCAGATAGAAAATTTCCTTTTGGTTAGGAGGTACTTTTATATTAAGGTACTATTGGTAGAAACTTAAAATCTATAGGCGCATACAAAGTTGCAAAATATTCCAACAGGGTTTCATTTTGTTCAGAATAACCCAAAAACGATTATCCATGCTCGTGGGAACAAGATGGTCAGCGGAACCGTAAATCAGAATCCATAATAATGTTTATAAAATGTCTTGTCACATACTTACGTGCATCACGCCTTTTTCTTGCGGGTTAGGCAGAACGTCGATGGCGAAAATGCTGGCGTTATCGCCAAGTTTACCAAAGAAAAATCGTGTAGGTATCTTTAACTTTTTTCACGATTCTTGATTTTTAAATTACTTTAAATACCTAATTAAGCTAATTTAATATAAAAGTACCTACCGTTTATTTCCATATTTAGGTAAACAAAATTTGAATCAATATTGTAGACATGTCTGTTCTTGAACAAAGTAATGACAAACTCTACGCACTTCACAGAAATAATCTTTTAACCGCAAAATTCTAAGAGAAAGTAATGACAACACTCAGGTGACATATTACACTCGTATTTCAACCTAATGACCTTAATATAAGATCTAATGTGGCTTTACTAGATGTATTGCGACATTGGGACGCCATTTTGTAAGGTTTTTATCGAAATCCGTGGTTTAAGAGCCTCTTTCCCACGCTGCGTCATCGGCGGGTATTTGGAAAGAGTATTTCGATTATCTTTTGATAATTAATTTGACATTATCACGGGATTTGACATATGTTTCTCAGACAGACATACTGTCAGCAAGGCATCATTAGCAAGTACTAAATATCTATGCTAATGATAGAATCAACACTAATTTTATATATTACTTAGTAATTATATATAAAGCAACACTGCTTAATTAGCCCATACAAAATGTTACTATACCTATAAATCCACATGATGTCTTAACAATCACAAAATAACTTTAAAAAGTAATGAGAAAAGATTTTCCTATTGTCACACTTTAAAAACATCAGTCTAATCGAAACAGTCTTCCAATACTTATCTGGATGATTTTGTCCTCGAAACATAAAACAATCTATAATTTCCATGTGCACTGTTTTTTATTATTTTACTTAGCTCCGCAGCTTTATGGTTTTCCAATAATGATAAAGTCGAAGATAAATTTTTCACTGCGACTTTTTTACTTCACGTACCAAATGTAACAGTAAATCCAAATAACACGCGTTATAATGAAGCCCCGAGCGTGAACCAAATGAATATAAGATGTCTACTTACGAGGAACTCATAAAACGCATAAAGGCGTAATTTGACGTTTGATATGCGTCAGCGACTGTTCGCCCCATAACTCCACACGGGAGTAATAAAGAGCGCGATAAAAATGAGTTTTTAAAAGCCATTCCTCTATATTGAAGGTTCTGGTTGCCTGGTAGATGAAACGGAATGTGCTAGTTAAAAGTTAGAGCATTAGCACTGTTTTCAAAGGTCCTAGGTTCAAATCCCGCATGGTCACTGTGCTATCTCAGTTGTTCGGAAACATTTGCATACCAGCGTCCTGTGGGCCGCATCGTTTCTAGCTAGCCCTAATCTAATCGTCCTGAGATGCCGCAGGCCGCAGTGTCGTGTCTCCATAGGGCAATCCGACCAGATTCTAAACTAGCCACCTTAACTATCTCAATCGTATGGTGAGATTTGCCTAGCAGCATTCTCTTGGCCCAGCATATCAGCTGCTAGTATAATCGTTCGTGAAACTCCTGCAAATGGCTACTTAACTAATCAATTTTTTTCTTGTTTCAGGTAAGTTTCACGTCTTCAAAGACCATTAACAAACGACCGCAAGTATCAATCGAAGCTTTGTGTGAGATAGTTGAATGCTATCTAACTGGAAAAGAGTAGATAGTTTAAATTCTGTCAATTCTGACATGCCCATGCCTGACCCAATGTTGGTACGGTGCAGAAAGCCTGAGTTTATAATTAAGACTCCCACTTTTAGGGCCAATCAAGAGCTCTCCCACGTGCTGAACCATGCCATACCTAATAGTTAGGTAGGTATAGTCATCAGAACAAACACATATACAGATACTACTACTACTTCTGTAAGCAATGTCTAAATTTTGAAAGAATCAACCTTAAGTCTCTTTGAATAACGATTTCTTTCCTGATCCGTCGATAAAAGTCGGATCGTGACTTACAGTGGGAATGCACAGCAGGCCGCAGGCCGCAGCCGGTCGCCGCAACGCAGCATGGCGCGTGCGGTGCCGCCTGACGACCGCAGCCGCAAATATGCAACTGCCGACGACAGTACAGGCAGGGACAATAGTCTTTGTGAAAGACTAATCCTAGAACACTTCAGAGAAAATGGTAGCTCAATTTTTAAACACTTCAGGGCCCTTCTTCTTCTTAGCGAATCGATTCTGGCGCTTAAATATATTTGGACCAATACTCAGCTACGCGCACAGCGTTGTCCGATTTGTAGAAGGCCCTAAGTCTGCTAAATGGAGATCAGTTCAGTTGGATGTCGATTGGATATCAGTTGTATGGTTTTGATAGTTTCGTAGTCTGCTTGAGGTATAGAAAATCACAATGGCAATTGAACGACAATTGAGTTTCAATGACAAAAAATAGCAAACTTTGGGCCCCGATAAGCGGAAAAAAATAAGCCTTTAATATACTATCTCATCTAACTTACAATTTACTTCCCATACAGTAGGACGAAAATCATTATACTCGTACGAATCATCATCAAGAAACTCCTGAGATCATCCTGGGTTTTGCATCGGTAGTCTATCTGGATGATATCCATATGTATTACGAGTATTGTTGCTAAATGAAAACATGATGATCTAATCTCAGAAGATGGTGAACTTTACTGATACACATTAATCATCATCATCATCATCATCATCATCATCATCATCATCATCATCATTGGCCTCATACGTCTGATACATACTTTACCACACACACTTTTTTTACACTTTTATGTGTTTGATACCTACACATTATTTACTCAATTTCAGAGTGTACTAAGCACGCAGCTACTAATTTAAAATTAAAACACTAACAAACCACTTTTGTATCACAAAAAGCCTCCTTAACAAGAATGTGATTTTCAACTCGTCAAATCAGCGAATTGTGCCTCACACGAACTCCAAGCATATTCAAACTTACAACACACTTACCTATTTAGGTCGCAAGCAAAGGCAGAATGTTCAAAAACATCATTCCGCACTTACAGTTTTACAAAGTTGGGTAGTTTCGCAGAGAATTAGAAAACTTTAAAGTTTAAGTAAGTTTTCGCGTTGAGTGTACTGCGATGTGCAGTCATTTCATTTCATTACTTCGCGTCTATGTTAATGAAAATGCTAATGGGAGTCGCTATAGTACTTTTTAATAAGACATTTCAGTCGGCCTTATTTCCTACGTTAAAAGTTTTTGCTGTACATCTAATGTTTGGACTATAGACGCTGTTTCTGTGTGTATGTGCAGCAGAAATAAGTAGGTAAGTTATTGGGTTGTAATAGGTAGGTCTTACTTATGACAAATTTAGATTGATTGACACTTATATAACCCTAGCTTTTTTTAACATTTCTACTTAAGTTCCTTGGACATGGTTGTTCAGTTTAATGCATAATTTCATTCTGTAAGGCCACACACTTTTTACCGTACTGAGCCTTTTACATGAACCGTTTATACGCAATTAATTTTCCAGGTACCTAATGGCATTCTTTCTTCTTTTCGAGTGGGACACCAGGTTGCCCAAAGACCCGATAAACCCTGGTGTCAGAGTTTTTCAATCGCCTACTACAAGAAGCAGGCATCTGATATGGTTGTGTAACGACCGCCGTTTAAGTAATCATAGACAGCCCTCCGAAGCACGGAACCATGTTTTTTACGGACAATCAGGTGGTTGAGCCTACAATGTCCTAACCAGCCCCGAAACAAATTACCTATGATAAATATAGATTTTGTAAGTGTCTCACCGGAAAGCGAACCCAGAATCCAGTACAACTTCGCCACATCGGCCGTCTTAAATTATTTGACGTTTTTCATTCAAATTGAGCCATTGCTTGTAGAATGTATAAGAGCCTGTAATGTACATATAAGAACCAATTGGATGACACGTACCCACGTATCCTGCAACCATCTCACACTCGTCTCATAACCAAATCATCGATCGAGCGTTGACTTTTCAATTAAGCACCGGACAGAGGCTCCGATTAATCAATCACTTGGCTAGGGTGACCAGCTCTTACAGTCTAGATGAAGACAAACACAAAAAAATCCTACTACTATTATAAAGGCGAAAGTTTGTAAGTATGGATGTATGGATGTTTGTTACTCTTTCACGTAAAAACTACTGAATGGATTTGAATGAAACTTTACCACAATATAGCTTATACATCAGAATAACACATAGGCTATAGCTTATACAAAGACGGGACGAACCTGAAGTCCACGCGAACGAAGTCGCGGGTAAAAGCTAGTACAAAATAAAATACAAATTTTGGGACTACCAAGAAAGTGAACTTGATCATTGTCATCTTCAACCAATATTTTCCCAATTTCTTACTTTGTGACATCGTTTCTAGTTGGGCAATTATAGGCAGAACCAACTGGTCACGTTAAGTCTTCGGTTCCTGTGATGCATGATCTATGATGCATAACCATATCAGAACAGAAGCCTAGTATTTGGTCTTAATAGTACAAGGCAAGCTCTTTAAAAAACACTGTAACACGGCAGGAACGAATGATCGCTCTCCCGAAATGCACGTCTCTTCTTTTTCAGAGCATCAATGTGTCAAATAAAAAATCCAAAACTTGCAAATGAATTCCCGATCCTGTCCGGGTTTATCCGGACGGCTGGCCACCCTACATGTAGGGGCACTCAGCGTTCGGTGCTCGGATCTCGGACAGGAATCGAATCGATATACTCGCCCGAGTGGTGATGATTACCAGCTGTGTTGATTACTGCTCCAGGGTTTAGTAGCGCTGGGAAAGGACTAGGACTGTCGTATAATTCAAGGTTCAGGAAAAATCATCTGAAATAGGAGTTTAAAGATATACCAAAATTGTATTGGCACTTCTGCAGTTTTCGGCTTCGCAACCTTCGTTCCGAGGCTACCAATAGTAGGCGGTTGAAAAACTCTGACACTAGGGTTCATCGGGTCGTTTGACGACTTGTCCCACACGAAAAGAGAGACTACAATTGTCATATATGTAGAGTATCAAAATCCAAATCAAGAAATCTTAGATCTATTTCAGTGCTTCTTCTACATCGAATTATGGCAACAATGACTGTTATGTTTTCGTTGACCAATATTTGGCAACTGAACTACCCTGGGGTTTGCTTCTACTAGGTTCTGAAGTGCTGTACAAAATCGAAGAGTAAATAAGTGGCCAATCGCACAGTCATGACCGCAAAACCGCCGTTCCACCGCACCTTTGTGCCTTGTACCCATCAATTGATCGCTGCTGACTCTCCCCCGGTTTTGTGGTCTGTGGTACGGCATGCCCCTTTCATTAAAAGCAAAGAGAGAATATTTTACTTTATGCTTGCTCCATTTGTTGCAATTTGTTGTATTTTGTACGTTGAACCACAAATTAAACTTCAATGTTGTGGTTAAGAATGTTATATGGTCTTTTGTCTTGTGCTGGTATAAACACTGTTGAAGTAAGAAGTTGTTTTCTAACAATGATTGAACCGACTTCACAGCGGAAAAAAACGCCTTGAAACATGGTACCGATTTTGATGAAATTTGCCGTTACTTACTGTTAGACAACCTTAACCTATGCCTAACCACTACTGGATCGGAGAGCGCAGTTCAAGGCGTTGCGTTGTATTCACAGAGAACGCTGCTACCTACTCCCTTGGTTATCCAAAATATTTGCAAAAGTACTGATACAGAAGTAATCACAAAGGCATATCTGAGGTCTACTGAAAGTATGAAACATGTAGGCTAATAATGCGTCCCATAGAGAGACTTATTTCGCGCGCGAGGAGACTATTCAGACGAGTCAAATCAAATTGTATGAGTTTTATAAAAAAAATAGAAGAATTTAGAAGAGACGAATCAATTTTGCGGTAGGCATCATATTGTGATGAGCCAAAAAGACACTTATAGGCAGGCCTCTGATCGCTTTGAAACCTACACAGATCGACGGAGAAATAATCCCCGATTCCGAATATGTACAAAACTCATTTTTTATCATAAGTATGTTATCCATTTTGCCTTTCCTGCGCCGATATGCATACAGGGTTCATAGGGTCGTCGACTAAAGGCCTAGCTTTAGTATAATTGAATTGCTTAAAGCCCAATCTAGGTTAATATCCCTGCAAACCGCACCCAGTCCGCAGCAAATATCTAATTGTAAGGAGATTGAGGGCATTGTTCAATCAAGACATCTATGTTGAAACTTCATATAAACCTTTGACCGTCTCAGAGGTTAATTCTGCTTAATATATGGTCAAAAAATTATAGATTTAACCTTTCAAAATACCTTAGCTATTAATATATAGGTGGTTTCCACATCTAACGCGCTAGGCTACATACACATTTCTAGCGCATCCGTAATGCATGTCAGATGGAAAAAAATGAATTTTCCATACTAAAACCCGACATTGACGCAAAAACAAACAGAGACATGCGTTTGTATGTGTCTTACACCTATTATGACTTGGTGTCCTACATGAAAAAACTTAGGTCCGTATTTATAAATCGCACTCAACTCTTCGATCTCAAGAGCAGTTTTAACAAACGTCACTCAAATACTAACAGTATCTCAAAGTCGCACTCAAGATCGATTTATCTCTTTTGCACCAGCGTCCATCAAGTGTGGGATTCGTGTACAGTTCAAGCTATAAATGCATAAGCCTCTTGAGAATGCTTAAGAACTTCATTTTACATTTTCAATATAAAGCTATTTTACAAATGAGTTTATGATTTTTAGTAACTTCACCATAACCTCAAAGTTCACAATATTAGGGTCAGTTCACAATTGAAAATGTCCCCTAATTTGTAGTGGGTAAAGTTTATCCTACTTTAGTGCTGTTTACATGCAAAAGCGTGGTAATCGGATAGAGGTTATAAATACAGCTTGGCCGGTTGCTCCACCGTGCTCTAAACGTGTTGTTTCGATGGTTATTATGAAAATCTTTAAATTTGACAATTTTGTGCATGTTTTATTGTGCATGTCTAAGGGACTCGAGGGCATCGGTGTATTACAATTTTTAGGCGACAGGCTGACAACCTGTCACTATAGTGATACACATGTTTTCTGGAACAGCCTTGGGAATCAATCCTCAAAAGTGTCAGACGTGGCAATAGCGACCGTATTCTTGCGGCCGTTGGCGCTCTGCCTACCCCGCAAGGGATAAAGGCGTGATATATGTATGTATGTTTATTGTTTATTATTCAAAGTAGAAATAATCAATAGAAGTTAATAAATTGACATCTCATAATGAAAAATCAAGTTGGTGACCCTTTTTACCGCAGCGCAGCACTTCTTACATTGGTTTAATTGAAAACCAGAATAATTTTCTTATTTGTATTAGTTATCAGCTTACGGCCGTTAATGTTCTGTCTACCCCGCAAGGGACAAGGGCGTGATATGTGAAGGAACCATCCTTGACAAGTATGCAGCATGTTTTCGGTTCACACGGCGCATTTATCATCGTGTACAATAATATTATTGCGTAAATTCCAAATGTCGTAATTGTGTGCTGTGGAACACAGTTATAGACACCTGTAGACTGACCACGCTTGACCAGTACGTGGATGCAGCTTGTTTTGTGTTCACATTCACACGATTCATTTGATTTATCATCGCCTACGAGAGTTATTGCGTCCGCGCATGGGATTGTACAATAATTGAGGATTTGTGTGCATTTTATTGAGATTGTGTTCTACCTGTGGTAATGAATATTTTAGGAATATTAATAGAAAAAATGGTATGGAAATTTTGTAATTAAGACTATGCTAGAAGTTGCATTCAAAATAAAATATACTGTCAGACAGATTTAATAAAAGTTGACAGTACGGTAAGAGTACGGTACGATTCGGTAGAGTAAAAGTTGCGTTTTGTCTAGCCTATAATGAGGATTTTTTGGACTGATAGCAACACTGGTTCGAAGTACGCAGCGCTGTAGCACTTTTTCACAATAAAGAAACCTATGATCCCTATCTATTGGAAATCGCTGCCGAGTTTTTCCATCATTCGCACGAACGCCACCTGCTAGGAACTAAATGAACAAATTAAAAAACCCCATTGCGGTTCATAGAGATGACATGCCTATGATCGTCCGATAGGGGACTTTTCAAATCATTATTTTATTCAAATCACTACTAATCATCAAAACTATTATTTTATTTGTTACTCTTTCTATCTATTCCTTATGAAGCATTTTGAAGCTAAGTAATTTCGCAACTAGTTAATCTTATTTGCATACCTATTCCATTTCGCAATTCACTCAGTTTTAATCAAACACTGCATACTAATATCTTCACAAAATGCAAGTCCGACTATAAATTTCTTGGCGGAGTTTAATTTAATCTCATAACTTGAGCGGCGCGCAACGTGTTCGCCTAGAGTGGAATTAAGATCGGATGCGCGAGCGTTCGCAACCACTCTACTTTAGAAAAATAGTATTTGTACTTAATATCTTTGCTGTGTCATGCCGACTTAGAATAGCATCACCCCATTTCCTACCTGTGGGTGTCGTAAGAGGCGACTGAGGGACTTGAGGGTTTCAGCTGTATTACAACCTTTAGGCGACAGGCTGACAACCTGTCTCTATAGTGATACACATATTTTCTGCAGCAACCTTGAAAAACAATCCTCAAAAATGTCAGACGTGGCGATAGCGACTGTATTCTTACGGCCGTTAACGCTCTGCCTACCCCGCAAAGGATAAAGGCGTGATATATAATAATAATAATAATAATAATAAGCCGAGATGGTAAAATGCCAAAACAAACAATAATAATAATAATCCTTTTATTTCAGGCTACTAAGGCCCATAGTATAAAATAATATGATACAATATAACTTAAAAATCTATAAACATACTATAAATACACTACAATAACATTACTTAATAATACATATATGTATGTATGTATATTTTTACCTAATACCAAATCATTATTTAGGTTACGCATAGTTATAGGATTTATACACACAGAATTCAGAGAATTAATAATCCATATTTATAGTTATTAATGGTTTCTAGTTAATACACATCAGTATGTTTATGAATTTTACCTATAAGTATGCAGCTTAAATCTGTGGCACAAATCGTAAACGCAATAAGTTGTACCGTACCTATTTTGGCGCCAAAAAATTTGAGTGTGGACGCAAATTGCTTACAGTAAGGCCACTACAACAGAGACTCGTTTTAGGCACAAAAAAATTCAACTTACTGAGTTTATGATTTCCGCGGCAGAAATAAAGGCAGTGTACAAAAAAAAACTGCAAATATATTAAGGCTTTACCAGTGTATGAATCTAAACAACTTTCCCCTAGTCTCATCGATCGAAAAATGAAAAAGACTTACCCACATAGAGTGTATACTTTCCTTTCCTGAGATCCAAAACATTTTCGGTTTTCTACCTATGCTACTTGGAGAAAGTAGTTCAATGTAATTTTATGCCGTTGACGCTCTGTCTACTCAGCGCAGGATAAAGGCGTGATTTGTGTACGTAAACTAGCTGCGAAACTCGGTCAAACCATCAGCCGACTTCTCTGCTTTATGGCGCGGCAACGGCAATATATGGCAGCATTGTATGGGAGCCGTAGTACACGACCCGCTCCTAGTACATCTAATCGGTTGTGGTGAATGACACACGCACCGGAGGATATTGCGGTCCCTGACAGCTACCATATACTTAAGGCCTTTTTCACTGACGCACAAGCTAAAATAACGCAGTGATCTGTCAGATTTGTACCTTCTAGAAATGTCAATCCCCATACTAAATCCGCTCAACCACTGTCGCCGCAGCTGTGTCAAAATAACACAGCAGCGTCGAAAGCGGTTGACCGGTTTTAGTGTGGGGATTGCCGTTTCTTATAGTTCTGACAGACAGTTCGTTTTGGATGCGTTATTTTAAACCAAATCCATAACACAGGTAAATCAAACGCCGTGTTAAAACAGTGACAGCGACAATTTATGACAGCCGCAACTGTGACGTATATTGGGTTTTTCTACAGGAGTTTCGTAAATTCCTCTCGTCAAAAACACCGGAACTGGCTAAACGACCGGACAATCATACGGCGTGTGTGGAAACCTCCTTTGGTTATGATGTGCAGATTTATGCCCACAAGCGGCTATGATGTGTGGATTTACGTTCACTGTTGGGCTCCATTCATAACTCGGATACGCATATTTTAGCGATATCGTGGTGTCAGCGACAAAGCCGACAAACATGAGTTGTATTGACATACATACATACATATATAAATCACGTCTTTGTCCCTTACGGGGTAGGCAGAGCGTTAACGATCGTAAAATTACGGTCTTTATCTGGCGATCTGACAAGTAGACGTGGCCGTCTGACAAGTATTGAGGGCCCTTTTAGATGATTCATGTATCACTGTAGTGACAGGTAGTCAGCCTGTCGCCTAAAATTGTAACACACATGAAACCCTCGAGTCCCATAGTTGCCTTTTACAACACCCGCGGGAAGAAAAGGGGTGATGCTATTCTAAGCCGGCATCACACGGCATAGTTGTATTGACACTGGCAGAAATTGACCCTAATATCCTAATATTAATGAGCCTAGAAATTGTTTTGGAAACATCATCATAAATTATTAATGCGGACTCGCTTCCAAAAATGTTATGTTTGCATTGCCAATGTGGATGAATATTTATTATAGGTACTTATGATGGATGACGCTATATTTACGTATATGCAGGCTTGACAGGATGTTAGGGACAGCTCTCCGAATACTGATAGGGTGCATGAAGGAGCAACTCCTTCACTTTGAATGTTATTATCCGTATTTGTTTGTTAGATAGTTTGTTGGTTATTTACGGAGCGGAATTGTTAAAGGAAAGATGTGGTCCGACTTCGTAGAGCGTATATTGCACATTATAGTAAAAAATGCATTGTACATGTAAATTGCAGATACAGCAAATTGGTAAATATGTGACTCATTCAACTTATTATAAAGAAATATAAACTAATGTCGAGTATACTCGTACAGTGCATTCAGCCCTTAAGGCTGAATAACTTTCCCCTAGGAACATATGGTCAGAAAACGTCAAAAAATATACTTTCCATTGTAAATGATGTCAGATAATCGCGACTATAACTTGGAAGTCGATATTTTTTTGTCATTTCCTAACATAAGCAGAAAATTGAACAGTTTCATTGTCTGCATGCACCCTATCAGTGTTCGAAGAGCTGTCCCTTACACCCGGCATAGACAATAAATACAGTTCGCCATTTCATAGTTTGCCTCGTGCGTCCATCTGGGTGAAAATAAAATGACCTATTTCTGTAGTGCTTTCGTAAATAATAAACCAGGTAGAAATTCAGCACAAAAAAGCTTTGCTATTTTGACGTTTTTGAAATATCTGGATTTTTTTCTAGAATATTCTATAGAGCATAGCTTGCCTCGCCCATTAGTCGCACAGTGACCTATTTATGGCTTTGTAAACAATAAGCCCTCGCGATATGGGTGTGGGCGTGTAGTGAGAAATGGCCCATTATATAGGTAGGAGCTGTCGATGGGATAGGAATGGTCTTGAGTGGCGGTCACACAAGTCGGAACAGTATCCTCCATGTGGACCGACGCCCTTGTAAGGGATGGCCCATTACGAAGAGTACAACGGGCTCTCGATAGGGTTGGAATGTTCTCGAGTGGTCTCATATTAGAAACGTAACGAGGGACTGCTTCCAGGTGGATTTACGTGATTGCAGCAGCCGTTGTATATAGTCGATCTAAAACTAGATCAACGGAAACTCATAAAAAAACCTGCAAATAGCATATTCTCCCATCTCTCCTTCAAGCAATGTATAAATTTCCACCAAACTCTGTTATCCTATATTTTCCGCAGTCATGTCTTTCAGGACCTTATTTTGGAAAAAAAGGCTTTGAAATGGATAAAACTATAGTTTCAAATAGCACCCTGGACGGAGAGCCTTGACCCCAAATATTCGTAACATAACCTCAAAAACTCTATGTCCACAGTCCAATAGTGGACTGTTGTTGCTGTTTTAGTTGTAGTGCTATTTTTGTGATTCAGTAGCCAAATAAAATATACACAGTATTATTTTATCATTCATTTTTCCTTTGCAAATAACCTATTTTGGGATCATGTAATGTTATTATGTTTATTGTCAGTACGAAGATATATTTTCAAAATAGCTCGTAGACGTTTGGGATCTAGGTCGCATAGAGCTAAATGTGAATAGTAGAGCTCTGAATGGCTCTATGTGAATAAGATACGTAACTTATTCTATGCGACAATAACATTCTAGGTGAGTAATGGGAAGAGTAAGAAAAATGATATACAAATTAAAGAACATTTTAGCTACATACCTACAAATTACAAAAAGAAAACTGAACTCTAATTTTCATCGATACATTGCGTTTCTGAGGATAAAAATTGATTAAGCCAAAGTAGTTAAAAGTAAAACTTCATTTAACTTTGTGAAAGTTACTAAGCCAAAGTTTAACAGGAAGTCTTTTGAAAACTTCAGTGCACATGACTTGACCCCAAATGTTCGAAAGAAATAGGCGTCAAATACGTTCCATTTTTGCATTTTCTTGAAAAACAAAAAGCTTAAAGAAGATTCGTTTCGTTCAAAATTTGAAATGTTATTTCTTTTATGATTCAGAGCAAATAATTTTTAGAAGCAAAATGCATTTTTTTTTATTCGAACATTATAAAACGGTTGTAAATAAAAAATTTTGACTGTTTGTTAAAGTCTATATCCAGTCAGAAAGATTGCCTGAGTTCCTCAGAAAGTCAAATCATAAAAACTTGTTTCTCCTATTTTTCAGATAAAGCTATGTTTTCTCCTAGTGTCTTCTCTATTTTCAAATAAAACTCACTGGTTTAAACTAGAAAGGAGTGTTTACGGGCTCTGAACAACCAAGCCGATAAAACTAGATAAAAATATATAACAGTAAAAACACCAGAATATTTTCTCGCTTTTAAAACGTGCTCTGCAGAAAAATATTGTGGGAATCTTTTGTGCTTCAATATCAATATACATAGAGAGAGAGTACAAAAAAAAATGTCTTTTTTTTAGCATTTTAGGCGATAGATTGACAACCTATCACTATATGACACAGACTTATCTGAAACGGCTCTCAAATATTTGTCAGACGTGGTTACGGTCGTTAACACTCTGCCTGTCAGGGATAAAGGCAAGATTTGTGTATTTTAGATATATGAATGTGTTTTTTTTTTTGTCATTCCTATCTTTCTGGCATGGGCATCGCTTGCTCCTCCTAAACCAAGCAGCGAATTTTGGTGTGATTATTTTGAATGTAGTGATTCATGAGGAAGATCTATAAATGTCAAATGTCGGCAAAACGATTAGCAGCAGGTGCAACCGCTGAACAGACCACTAGTTTGTACTAAACCAAATCAACTGATCATATTTACCGATAACAATTGTAACCGACCGTTTTAATCCGCAAAATCCAATTAATCTGCCAAAAATATCCAAATCGAACGTCCCCCTAAACACGGATTAGTTATGGGAATAGTGGACACGAGCGACACAAGCGACGCTAGCGGGGATAGCGGGGCGAGTAACAGTCGGGTTGCGAATTGCTGATATTATCTTAATAGGATAGCGCGCGATTTACTAGGGCAGTTCACATAACGCGATCCTACAGGATATAACATCGCTAGTGATGTGATCTTGCTTTATTTTGTGGAAGTTGAAACGTAAAAGTTTGTAGAGGCTTCAAAAAGGGTTAAATAGACATTCGTATCTACTATTTATGCACACGACCCGCCCAATGGTTGTATGATGTATTAGTTAATAAGTGTACCTACTGATATTGATTATGACGCGTTCGTTTCTGAACCAATCTGCAAAAAGAACAGGCTGTTTTCCTAGCCTAGGATAACTCAAAAACTGCGGAATCTATTTCGATGATTCTATTGTATTGTCAGAAATCGTTTAATTTACTAAATCTAATAAGTTTCACAATAATGCTTGGTATGTGTTTCTTGACTGTAAAATAGTTTGTATAGCTTCTTATATTTAAGAGCTTATTGCAATTTACTACATTTATGAAATTTATTGCTGAAATCGGATGACAACAGAACTTTCGTTTCTGTTCCCGTATTAATCCCATCACTGGAACAACGCTTGTCACACAGGTCGAATTAATAGCCTGCTTTATGTGATGTGGCCGATAGTACCATCACAAATGTTATGGGCCGTTCGGAACGTCCTTGCGGCTTTTATGGACGACTTCGTTATATGTGGACGACATTGTCATTCGGCCAATTCGCCGGATTGATTATGCAGATGGACAGGGCTTGGATAGTTCTGTTTTCAAGATTTGGTGATTGGATTAGTATAGAGTTCAAGGTTGATAGCATGGCATATTGTTTTGAAGAGTCGATAGCGTAGGTTATGTTGGAGAATTGTAGAATTAGGTGATTGTTGTTTACTAGTAAGGCCTTATAGTTCTTGCAACCGGAACACAACGTCATCATCGTCAGTAGCTGCAATGTTTCGGTTTATTTCCTTCAATTTTCTTCATTTTTCTCTTATGGCATCCGTAGTAAGATAGGTCCGGGTGCTATGCTATTCTATGTAAGCACAATACGGCATCAGTAAAATATATACAGGCACAAATTTTGGTTTCGGCATCAGTTTTAAAACATTGTACCACTTATGAAAAAGTTGGATCAGAGCTGCACAAAAAACCGACAAATTCCATATCTCATGTTTTTTAAATAGCCGAAATAAAATTCCAATGTTAAAAATTCTGTCCAAACAAAAAATAAATCAGTTTCAAAGCTATCAATTGAATATGGTGGAAAAAGTCGTGAAAATGTCCGTAATATTGTACATTCCGTTTTTTCGGTTAATGCCTGGATGAAACCTGGAAAAAGTGCAAAAAAATGTTTGCCGCAGAGCGTAGGGGTAGATAACGGTTTAAAATGTAGGCCAACTTTTTTGTAAATCCTATTTTATGAGGTCAAAATGTAGGTTAACTTTTTATAAAGCCTATTTTATGAGGTCAGAGAGATATCTAGGCTTCGTCGATGCCGCGATGGCTTTGTTCAATAGTAGGGTAGGCAGTTTTGTTTGTGATCGTACTGGGACAATGTTTCACGACGACGGAAGAATCTGTTCTCAAACTGGCCGCGTGTACGATATTACCGTCATATCTGATCTGGTTTTAAGCTGTTAAACTTTTGAAGACATCTACCTACTTTTGAAGTAGGCACTGTATTTGTTGGACAAACCTTGATTGTAAAATAAACATGCATCGATTTCCATGTGATGCCTTCTTTAGGATTAGAATGTCATCAACATATACAAACGTAACATATGATAGTGCTGTACTTATACCTTCAAATTGAATTTCATCAACGCAATACGTGGAATAAATAATCTCGGGGTTGTGGGGATTAGGAGGCTGTTGCTCGCGATAAGCATGCAGCAGCGGAGCGAGCTAAGTAGAGGAGAACTAGTACAAACCGGTTTATTCTAGAGAAATTGCATTTAGGCCCGTATTTATAAACCGCACTCAACTCTGATATCAATCTTGAGTGTGACTTTGAAATGCTGTTAGTATTGACTGATATTTGTCAAAATCGCTCTTAAGATGTATCTCTGTGTATGTATCTCAAACTTGAGTGCGATTTAAAAACACGGACATTAGTTTCCGCAAAGATGTCCGCTGCCGAATAAGGATGCTTAAACGGTTTCAAATGTGATTGCTAGCGCAAGTTAGTGTATATAGACTTTTGATTATGACCGTACAAAGTTTACCGGTTACTTACCATAGGTATCTAAGCGACAATAAGAAAATAACAAGCAATTTTTTCTCTCTGTCAATTGATGAATTTCTTTTGGTGTTTTAACTGCTAATGTAGGTAGCACATATTGTTGTTTTTTAAATACATTAAGGTTGATTAAGTGGGAATAGTAAGGTGTAAAATAAAATCTCTTTCTCTCTTCGTGTCGGACACCGAGTCGTCCTACGATCCGATGGCTGGCACACACGCCGTATGACCGGTATGGGTAGATCAAACTTATATTTACCGGTTTATTTTCTTACCGGTTTATTTTCTCACCGGTTCTGGTCTCCTTATCTGAGTAGCAAGAGGCGAGCGGAGTGAGCGGGACTTCTCAAATCCGACTGCTAAAGAACTTGCTACTTAGTGCACTGGATTATTGGGTGAAGCTTTTTCGCGAGCTCCCAGTGTTAAGAGTTTTGAATAAAAGTGATGTATTTTTGTATATATATTTGTACATACTATACATTCTATATGTGGAAGCTTGTAATTGGCATTTGTTTATACATTAAGTAAATAATGTTTTTAAGGCTGTAAGCTACCCAAATAATAGTAGATTACGTACTGAGGTATGTAAGCTATCAATAACAACCGAGGTTTTTTAACGCCCGAGCGGAGCGAGGGCGGTACCTTTCCGAGGTTGTTATTGATGTTACATCCGTGGTACGTATACTGCTTTACATATCGAATAAAAAGTGAGTAAAATAAAGCGATAAATACAAAAAAACGATCCATAAATGATGATTGTATCGTCTGGTATTCAAATTGCACCACTAAACTTTTTTTTCTATGATTGAAAAATATTGAATTAATATGAAAGAAAAGTATCCTAACATAAAGTAGACATTTTCCTGATCGTAGAGATATTAGTCATTTTTACTTTTGCTATAGTAATATTGAGTAATAATTCGACAAACTCATTTATTGAGGTTATAAAAATACAGATTCAAAATATAATTCCTACGTTCGAGCAGCACAATTCGTAGCGGCCAGTTCGAAATTTAAACAAATACAACCAATTGGACGGAACTCCTATTAAAAATAAGAAGAAATTTATTTTAACTTTTTAATTGCCGCGATTCTATTGGTTCTTTTTCTAGTTCCATATTTAAAATTACTTACAGGCTTAGTTTTAAAACCTCGCCTGTAAGTTGAACTTACAGGTCGTGTTTTTTGTCAGTAATGACCTACTTTCAGAGCATGAGATATGTAAAATAAAATACGTATCACACTTGTATCCAAAAATGGTGTTAGTAAACCTTTGCAAGGTTGGCAAACACTTCACGGTCAATCACGCCTTGTCCATCTTGGTTTGCCAACTTCTTGAAAAAACTAGGTAAGTCACCTAATTGCTACTAAGGTAGTATAAAATAATGATGATGATAATTATATCTACTTTATTCGCTTACATACTGTCACGACCAGCGTAACTGTCAGTACGCGCCCGTACGTGTGTGTATGGAGCATTGAGGTCAAGTAGCGCTGGTCGCGACACTATGTAGGTGAATTAAGTATTACCAGTATTATAATTACCAGGATAAAAAGCCACATTAACTATATCCCGGGTGAAAAAATATTTTCACTCATTAATCAAACGAGTCATTTAACTGAAAAAAGGCTCGTAAAATTCAATTACCGTCGTTTCCGCCATTAAAAACCGCGTGCCAAGTTGAAGTGACAGTTCACGCCATTATTCCAGTCCACCAGGCCGGGCTGAATAAAGGCCACATCTAGTGCCAACTGACAACACTAGTTTCAAACAACCCAATAGCACCTTTTTAGGCCACAAATGGTAATAAGTACTTAAAAAATTGCATACGTACATACACATATCACGCCTTTATCCAGAGTAGGCAGAGCGTTAACGGCCGTAAAAATACGATCGCCATCGCCACGTCTGACAAATATTGAGGGCCCTTTTAGATGTTTTGTGTATCACTGTAGTAACAGGTTGTCAGCCTGTGGCTTAAAGTTGTAGTACACATGAAACCCTCGGGTCAACTGGTACGACGACCTTTTCAACATTTTTTATATACAGGGTGTAAGAGACGGTGTAACGAAAACTTTGCAGGCGTGCTCAGACCATGAAACTGAACAACTTTTTATATAGGCGCTATGTTGGCAAGGTAAAAAAAAATTTTCGTTTCCCACCATAGCAAAAGTTGTTCAGTTTCATGGTCTGACCAGGCCCGCAAAGTTTTCGTTACACCGTCTCTTACACCCTGTATAGGTTTTCTAAACATACTTTAACACCTATTATGATTCAACCCACGTTCAAAATAAAATGCACTCTTTAAAAACTCGATTCTCAAAGGAACCTCTTTTCAAACTACGTGCGCCTTCTAATTTTCCTCTTCACTCTATAACGCTCCAACCCTTCCCTTCCCATAAAGCATGAAATTCCTCCGCCGATCATTGGCTGTTATCGGAAGTGGATAAATTACTTTATTACTGCACCTTCCAACGCTATGCCACAGTAGGAGTAAATCAGTAAATAAATGGCGCAGATAAAAAAAGGCCTGTGCGCCATTGTGAGTGAGGTAAGATGGGACCGGCCGACATGGAAAGTAGAGTCATTGGGGATACTTACTCATGATTAAAAAATATTGATGTGCAAATAACCTCACATGCTTTTATTTTATAGGTGTGACTGGTTTGTCAAATCGCTTTGATCAGCACATCTCTTACCTAATTACCTACTATGGATCTGGAATTCTGGACCAGCAACTCAGCAGCCTAAAGTATGGTCGTTCGAATAGGCCGTATTTAACAACTGTCAAAATCGTGTTAATGTATATTTTTCTTTGTTGGCATGTCCATTAGTATGGATTTGACAGCTCTCAAACGGCTTACTCGAACGGCCATACTTTAGCTATGAACCCACATCATAAGTCCAAAGATCCACAAATATCGCGCGCGCGCAGTATCACTAATTTGAAGTAGATCCATGTGTTGTACAAATGATAAAGACTGCATACTGCACCAGACTTTCTCTACTGTGGCTTCTCCCAAAATGGAATTTCTGAAGAGAAATTTCTTTCTACCCGATGTATTAGGTTTTACCTGGGGTGGTATTATGCAAAACCCGACAAATATCTTCGCTCACGTGAAAATATAAAATAACCAAACTAAGTAGGCTTTGCATGAAATTATTGGCTTCAAGTCTAGAAGGAAATTAGGTTTAGTGATTACTTAGGATGGATGTTATAGGTTATAAAATGGCGCATGAACATCAAACGTTTTCAAGCAAAATTTGGTTTGAATTTATAATTATTTCTCTCATTTTGTAGGCTTAGAGTGTTGAGTAAAGCACTTATTTACGAATGGGTAGGCTTATCAAGGTAAATGGTGCCGCAGAACTTCTGTTTCTCTAGTTAAACTGTATCAGGGTCTGAGAGTAAACAATCAGAAGTCATTTGCCCAAGTTTTTGTTACTATAAAGTTCAATGAAGGGTTCAAAGTGTAGACTTACCTACACTACGCTACGTAACCTACCAATCCATAACAAATTATTACCAAATGTGTCCGTTTTTGGCACCTTCATTTTACTTGCAGCAATTTTGTTTTTCTTTCCAGGTTTCACTATTAACTTGAAGATACTCGTAGCACCAAAAACTTTGAATACCTAATGTCATTCAAGGCCACGATTTTCTTATTTTTTACAATATTGTGCCTCTGTGTTGATTTTCTATACTTTTAAATGTTACTTCTACACTATGAAATGACTCGAACCATCCAACTGAGACATTGACATGCAAGTGACCCGATTTTAATTTAGCAGACTTGGGGCCCAAATGTACTCTGAGATCTTGAGCGATTGACTAACATTTGCCAAAGTCGCTCTTGAGATCGAACTCAGAGTTCAGTGCGATTTATAAATCCGGACCTGAGAGTGCGTATAGTGCGAAAAATCGTGTTCAATTATTTTTATTCAATACTTATTCAGCGAGAATACAATACAATACTTACTGTTCACTTTATCCAGACAACAAAACACGACCTCTGAGATATATGGGTCACGACTATTATTCTAGCCAGACCTACAAAAAGTCTCCATATGTCTTCACGGCTGCTACACAACTGAGTAGAACTAATGCAGTAACATACCTACATAAAAAACATACCTACATAAGAAGCCTAACGTGACTAATGGAGAGCTAAGGGACGGGCCACGAATAAAACTAATACATACATACATATATCACTCCTTTATCTCTTACGGGGTAGGTTACTACGCTCGCTATCGCCACGTCTAACATTTTTGAGGATTGTTTTCCAAGGTTGTTTCAGAAAACATGAGTACCACTATAGTGACAGGCTGTCAGCCTATCGCCTAAAAATTGTGATACACCAATACTCTCGAGTCCCTTAGTCGATCTTACGACACCTGCGGGAAGGATGTGGGGTGATGCTATTCTAAGCCGGCATCACACGTCATAAAAGCACAAATAAAACTAATAATACTACTAAAATAGTACCTATAGATGTCTACCTCTAGATTCTGAAGGCGTTTCCTACACTTAACGCACAACAGAGCGCTAAAATATCGCAGCTGTCTGTCAGTTACGTGCTAGAAACGTCACCCCCATACTAAAACCCTGCGCTAGTGCCCGTTGAGCGGTTTTGGTATGGGGATTGACATTTCTAGTATGGCTTTGACAGACCGCTGCGATAGTGTGCGATCCGCTTTATGGCTATGTAATAGTTCTACAAAAAACTTCATCAGCTTTATCGATAGAATAAATAACAAACACGTCATCGTTTCTAATACAAAATGTTATTCTAAAGTTTAAATATAAATAAACAGTAAACAATACAAAAACCGTACATTTCGTACAAAGTAAATCTCCTTATGTCCCGTTAAAAACTACAAAACAGACCCATGCTAATTCCCGGGGTCCAATTAATTATGAACGAGGCAAAAACCCTTTTAGTTGGCGCAGACTAGAGATGTGAAAAAGTAATCGATTTTTAGCATAAACGATTATGTATTTCAAAAAACTATTGTTATTCTACTTACATTACTATTGTACAATAATTACTATTACTATTTACTATTGAACAATAATAATTACCCGATTAATTTAAAGTTGTTTTTTGGAAGATAGAGAAAACTAACGTATTGTTTCGAGTCCTGCGTAATATCAATTAAAATCCACAAGTTCCCTAGTATACTTTCGTTTAGGCAGTATATCATGTACTTCATAGTTTCATACATATTTTTCCACTGTCGGTAATTATATCTTAATAAAATACTATCCCATTAATCAAGAAAAACATGTCATATATAGACTTTTTAAAGAATTTAATGTTATTAAATAAATTCTGTTTATTTTCGTCATTTCTATGACTATATATAACGGCACACACACACAAATTACGCCTATGTCCCTGGCGGGGTACGCAGAGAATTAACGACCGTAAATTTACAAATACGTAGACAAAATGTTTGAAGGTTGTTTCAGTTTTAAATATAATCGATTTTTAAAAAATCGTTTTTTTGTTACTAAGTCGCATCCCTGGCACAAACTGAAGGCCCGACCGACATTTATCTTTATAAGTGCTTGGGCAGCATTAGGACCGAGGTGGAGGGCACTTCATTTACTACGGTTATTTTTTTGGACAGCCCTATTTGTGTTAGTAGCCGAGGAAAAGGTGCTGGGCGGTGTTTTATAGAAATGAGTATAGGGTATCATTTACTTCTCTAGTAGGTACATAGTATGTACATACATAGTATAAAGCAAAGTCGCTTTTCGCGACATCTGGTAAGAAATTATTAAAAAAGGCAAGAACTGTCACATAGAAAACTTCGTATTACAATTTCTTTTGCCATTAATTGTGCATACATACACAAATCACGCCTGTATACCTAGGCAGGGTAGGCAGAGCGTCACCCCTGGCAACGTAAAGTTACGGCCGTTATCGCCACATCTGACAAAATATGTTTGAAGGTCGTTTCAGATAAGTCGTGTCTCACAATAGTGGCAGGTTGTCAGCCTGTCGCCTAAAATTGCAATTTTTTACATATATTTATTTATTTTCACTGTGCTAATAAGTATTTATTAGGAAAAATCCGCGCTAAAAATGTCTGTCTGTTTGCGGTGACCCTTACCCTTGCGAACGACATCTCATCACATACTCAATAGTGCGACAAAATAAACATCTATCAACAAAACCAATATATCAGGTTAAAGTGGTTTTAATCTTGTAAAGGTTTGGCCCACCGCTGGACCATTAATCAAAGACCAAGGGCTTATCTCGAAGGGCACAATCAGGACACAATAGGGTCACGCTGACGTGTGACCTCCGAGACGCTGTGTGTAAAAGGAGGGTTTAAACTGTTTAAGAAAAGTGCCGCGACACTAGCCCCACTTTAAGAAAAAAAACTATATTACTAAAAAAAACCTTTATGCGTGTTTGAATAATATCAGAAAATTCTTGGCCTACTTATGATATTTAAAACAAATTAAAAACGGTTTAAACTCTTGTTTTTGCTGCTAAATGCTTGCTAATAGGTACACACATAGCCGTAGCCGTATGCTTACCTATTCACTACTTTTGATTCACAGACATAAAACAGCGGCCTTTGCTGGCAGTTTTCGCTACCACGCAACAAAGTGCTGGAATAACATTCCACCCCCTATAAGATCTGTAAAATCCAAGGTAACATTTAAATCCAATATGAAGAAACTTCTTTTGGAGAAACAAATCATTGGTATCCCTAAGTGTTATGCGTAGGTAGCGAAAGCCGTCATGCACGACCCTAGCAAGTGTGAAATAGTGATTTCCTCTAACATAACTACATAAGCTATATACATTATCTATTTACTACTTATTTAAGTATATACTTACTACAAGTCCAAGTCCAATAATATATAAATTGCACCTTTCTCATATATTTAATCTATTTTATCATATAATATTATTATTATTAATTATATTGTGACAATCTATTATAATTTAAATATTTAAATTTACACGTCATCTGTTTCAGTCGGTTACCGTCACACCGCGTTACTCGCAGGTGATAGCTGAAAATCAGCGATTTGCCCTCAAAGCAAATATTGACGCTGAGCTATGGCCTTTTGCATTGCTGCGGCACACATGCGTGCCCTGGTCAGGGCCCTGTCGTATATGGTAGTTTGTGTAGATTGTTTTAATTATTGTTTTGTAAATTTTTATTTTGGTATTGATTTAAATGTTTATGTGTGTGTGTGACTGTGGCAAGAAATAAACTTTTTATCTTTCTATCTATCTACCTATTATTCCCATGTGGACCCGATGAGAATTAAGTCTTAAACAAATGTTTGCTACTGATTTCCTTACATTTAATAACAGTGAATATTTCACCTTGCATGTTTAGATTCAATATATGATAGATATATAGATATGATAACAAAAATGAAAAGCCACTCCAAGGATATTTAGATGTAAGAGGTACTTTTTTCGTGAAATAGCGCTAGTTTCGCAGCGCCTCTCGGCTTAGACTATGTCTACACAGCTCAGATTTAGGGATTGAAAGTTTTACTTTGGTTCTGCTAAAGTCGGTGAAGTACCTTTATAAAATAAATTCACTATCTCAAAAACAAAATTTTTAGAAATAATATTCACGCAGGGCTGTAGTCATCATTATCATCGTATAATTTTTTTTCTATCCGTTTTAGCTTGTTAGTTTTGTTGAGTTGAAATTTCGACATTTTTATTGATATTCGACTAGATAAACTACTTTTCCTTGAAAAGAACATTTTTCAGTTTAGCTCAGCGCCATCTATGTACACTTGAAGAAACCCATTCTCTTTACCGCTTGCCATCGTTCTCCTTGCTTTATCCCGTTTCTCTGTCGGGGTCGGTTACCTAACCTAGGGGATTTGACGCGGAACCAAGTTTTTACTTTACCATTTGCCATCAAATAGGGCTAATCTCCACAGGGCTCCTTAGCCCTTAAGCCGGACTTATCCCGCCCTAGCGCGATGCAAGAAGCCTTTTACTACTATTTACTTTCCATTCGCTCTTTTGACATTTAAGGTTGCCAGATCGGTTACGTATTGGATTACAAATTAAATGCTTTTAAGGTGTTTTGAATTGGTGTTCAATTGCTTTGTTAGTTGGTCTTGTAAGTTGTACTTACTTACTGATAAACTTATTTCATTCTTATATTATAGTTTTCTACTTCTTCTACAGCTATAAAAGACCACTGTTGGACATGGGCCTCCCCCAATTGGGGGGTACTGCTATACTAAGCACGCTTGGCAACCGGATTGGCGAGCGCAGTGCAAGATATTGTAGATAACCACAGGCAACGCTGGTTTCATCCCCTAGCCGCCTTTGCGACACCCGTCGAAAGAAATGGGGTGATGCTATTTTAAGCCGGCACCACACTGCTTGATATTGTTTTATGTGGTCGTATTAAATAGCTCTACTTACTTACTCATAATAATTTGTTGCCGTATGATGCCGGCTTAGAATGGCATCACCCCTTTTCTTCCCGCGGGTGTTGTAAGAGGCTACTATGGGACTCGAGGGTTTCATGTCTGTTACAATTTTAGGCGACAGGCTGACAACCTGTCAACTACAGTGATACATGAATCATCTAAAAGGGCCCTCAATACTTGTCAGACGTGGCGCTGAAGACTGTAATTTTACGATCGTTAACGCTCTGCCTACCCCGTAAGGGACAAAGGCGTGATTTATGTATGTATGTATGTAATAATTTGTTCCATTCTTTTGTCCACAGGTAAGTTTTTCTGTACGTTCATTAAAAAAATTGTGAGTACGTTGGTAAGTATAACTATTCTGTCGTATCAATCTTGCTACTTTACTCACCTCCTCAAGAATTCTATAAAAACTCCTCCTAGAACTTTTAAATTAACTTTCGATTTAAATACCAAATTCAAATTAAGAACAGCACGGCGGCTGGCTGAAAAAGTCTTTCAAAGTGCCAGTTTCATTCCTAAATTAATTTAATAATTAATCAGGCATTGAGTGGATGAATTTTCAGTAGCTGGCCGTAAGCGTAGTGCATAAATAAACTCGCTCAATGGGTCCGTGTCACAACTTGTCCCGACAATAAATTACGGACAGATGAAATGCGCCGCCGCTGTACTGGCCAGTAATAATAAATGCGATTAAACAAAATTGCCTGTTTTAATCACATTTTTTTAACTTGGGATGCTGGCGCTAAAAAATGTAAGAGACGAGGCAGTACGGTCAGGCAGAGACGAGATGTTTGCCTGTCAAAAAAGGAACGTAACTTTTAAAAGTAAAAAAGGTAAGTTTTAAAATGGAAATCATGGCTGAAAAATACCGCCAATTCAAGCTACATCTAAAATTTATTCAAAGGTCACTGTTCAACCTTTATAATATAAAAGATAAAATTTAAATAAAGATACAAAAGGTTGTTGGTTGGTAGGTACTCCATTTAAACCTAGTTTATAGGGTTTTAAACCCCAGACGACAAAGGACAAGATTACTTTGCATTTGCATAGGTATAGACACAGACCTGCTAATCCCTACTTTTATTTTAAATAGGTTTTAATGTAATGGCTAATGCATTACTTTCATGGGCGTTTGAATATTTTTATCAAGTTCTTTTTGATCAATAAATTAAACTGTATATTTTGAATAAGTATCTCAAAAAATATCAGCAGTAAATAAATAACAAGGCCTAAAAGGTACAGAGTAAAAAAGTAATTTACGAAACAGTGCAACATGGCAATCCCGTTCAATTCATTCATTCCCCCATTTCATTCAGCCCAATCACAAAAGCGTTCGAAATTCAAATAATTTCGTGTGATTACGTTCCGTTCGACGGAGGCGCATTCAAGATCGCTCAGCGTAATTAACGTCTACATTGAGTTATTTACGCGCCCGCATGTGTTGCCGGAAACGGAACGCTCCAACTGACGGTACTATTCTTGCATTTGCTTAACTTGATTGCTGTGAAAATAGAAGTTTTCAAGTAATTGGCCGTTTAATTGCAACATAAAAAACCTCTTTCACGTAAACAGTATGGGGAAGATTTTTTACTCGCTCCACGTTTAACACAAATAAACCATCAGCGAAATAGAGCGGCCAACCTACAATTTATTTACAACGAATAAAGCTGAACACGCGACGCTTTTCTCTGCCTATTTTTTTTTTTATGTTTTTAATCACTGACATTTCCGTGACTGCATCACTTATTCGCAGTACTTGATGCACGAAAACGAACTAAGCTCGAAACATTTCATTATTGTTTTCGCTATTTCACTGTTGCTACGGACGAAACTTTTATTTCGATTTCCACGTAACAAGGATGAAACGTCCCGACGTTTTTATTTTTAAACAATTCTGTCTAGAGATAGGAAAAATGGTTATTTTTTCCGCGACAAGATGTTTCCAGCCAGTGGCTAGAAAAAATACGGACGATCATTACTATCTGTCCCGAATTATTAGCTTGGCTGGGTGATGGATGGATCGCTGGCCATCTCATTTTCGGTATATATTCTTGGTGTTGGTGCGTGAAAAAAAAAAGGGCGTCCGCCATACCTTTTTCGTTTTCCCGCCATATTCGCGCGCCCCCATCGATCAGGCGCGACCACGGCAATAGTGGCTACATTCTCTAACTACTGCTTAATGTACTTATTCCGGGTGATCGATCACCGAGCCGATGACATCGGAATCCATTAAACCCTGTCTAATTGATCGCCGCGTGAATTGAAAATGGCAAAAAGTGCCTCTGAAAGGGACCCGTCGCTAGGTAAATAGTGAATAGAGCTAAGATGGCGGCTAAATTTCGTGCGATTGCGAGATTAAATGTAATGGCCTATAGATCAGCGAATCTTGCTGGTTCGGCTTACCTTTTATATGATGAAAAACGGAAATAGGAAAAGGGAAAAATATGGAAGACAACGTTCCTTTTCATTTTCAGGCACTAAACAGATTACAACCTATGCCTTTGGTTATATCTTTACGAGTATATCATTAATATAGAACGGCATTGAAAAAGTCTAAACAGCCCCCACACATTAGTTCCATAATCCTCTTCACCGAAAGGGTGTTCGAGAATGTTCCAAGAAGCAAACCTACCCCTGACCCGAAGGAATTTGCCCAGTAAGCCGCTCGCAGCCCCGCGCGCCCGAGTCGGCCGGGCTGGCCCATGTAGCCGCCACTACCGCAACACAATGGCGCGTGATTGCGGTGTGCACCTGCATAAATCACGCTCGTTATGTATTGTCCAAGGTACGAGATCTAGCGGGACCAATCACGCCTTTATTTCTTCGGGATTTTTTCAGACGCGTCAAGAATGAACCTGTAATATCTGTCTTTGCACTTTTTATTCCAGGCGAAAAAAATATTGCTTTAAATTATTTGGTTATTAATGCTCGGATGTAGCCTAAGGTTTTAAAAAATCTAGAGCAGGAATTTAGGTATGACAACAATTCTTTATTTCAGCTTATTAAAAACTTCTTGGCAAAAATATAACATTTTCATAAACGTATTCACTTTTCATTATTACGTTCTTTATACAAATGAACAGAATTTTGTGACGGAATGCAATTTTTCGTGTTGCTCTACCATGCTCTACATGAACCATCAAAATATCTTAGGCTATTTTACACTACAATCCGTAAGACCGCAATCAATCCTATTCAAGTTGCAGGCCTTGCTATAACGGACAATTTCCATTAATATAGCTTTCAATATCTCATAGCTTACACCAGAACTAGCTTCACCTCGGTATGCCTTGAAGAAATCTTAGATAATGCGTTACGAAGTTGGCGCGGTTCCGGTCGTTTGTTTTGTCGGCTCCTTGATCGATTGCTGGGATACGGCTGCCATTCTTGATGTAGAGGGGTTTAACCGCTATCTGTGGGAAGGTAACATGCTCCAAAAACAAATTCAAAGCAACACCAAATATTGATACGAAAACTAAAGAAACAAGTCGAGTTTCATTCATGATACAAGAATATAGTACTCAGTATCTTACTTTACTTTTTTCGTAGATAAAAGCTCGCAACTGCACTTAATCCAGCCAGTATATTTACGACCCTTATCGCGCGGGAATTAAAAAAGAAATCGCTCCAATATAGGCTGTATAAAAATAAAATCTTATCTGTGCGGCCAGTATTAAGCGTACTGGCCAGTATTACGCTCCCTTGTCGTCCTATCTCATAATTTCGGCGTTATCGATGCACTGCCACCTATTATAATTAAACTCGATAAAATCGACATGTTCGGTATCGCTAGTGCTGCGCCGTGTTATCGATAAAGTGCGTGTGGTCAGACCACCCGGGGCATAGCGCGAGCGCATGTAGGGCCTAAATTAAGTGGGCATTAGCATGTATATTTTAAAACAATGGCCCCTTGACATGACTTTGGAGTTTGCGGTTGACGATAAAGATTGGGGCCTGGCTGGGAAGACATGTTCTGGTGAATGAAAGTTGTTGTTGAAGAAATCTGTACTTTTTGACGGCGTCTATCAATGAAATATGTTTTGAGTGATTTTATCAATGTTGCAAGGCCGTTAAACGCTTTAAAAAATAACTTACACTATTATTTAATATTATTTACTTACCGATCTGCATATATATAGATCAAAAATCACTGAAGATCATAAAGCAGTAAAAATATAAATTAATTTATTATTTTCCTTTCACTAAAAAAACTTACTCTTTAACGATAAAATAGAATATCGTTTGCAGAATTTCAATCCAAAGTTGCGAATAACGGGCTTTAATATTAAAATCTCGTTAATATGGCTTGCTCGCCTCACAAATTGCTTGTCTATAAACAAACTCAAAATACAGAATACATTTTCTTATAGATGATCCGACGGATTTGCCGAAATTGGGTCAAAGATTTATACATGGCTTATCAAAGGGGCGGGTAGATGAATGAAGAATATAAATTGTTTGATCACATACATACACATACACAAATCACGCCTATATCCCTGGCGGGGTATGCAGAGCGTTAACGACCGTAAGATTACGGACGGTATCGCCACGTCTGACATATATTTGAGGGTCGTTTCAGGTAAGCCGTGTAACGTTTCAGTATAGTGCAGGTTGTCAGCCTGTCGCCTACAATTGCAATACACATGAAACTCTTGAGTCCCTTAGTCAGCTTCTACGACACCCATGGGAAAGAAACGGGGTGATGCTATTCTAAGCCGGCATCACAATTTGCTTGATCTCATTAGATTAAGATAGTGTTGCTGTAAGCACATCCGTCCCTAGCTCATGAAGTTATTTTTAAGTATTCATCTTGAACTGTCAAGTATATTAGAAACTAGTGTATCCTACTAATATTATAAATGTGAAAGTTTGTATGTTTGTTTGTTACTCCTTCACACTCAAACTACTGATGTTGATGATCCTTTTTCCAATACATAAATAAGAATATGTAAATTATCCGTACTGTCAATAGAAACCGGCCGTAAATTATCCGTACTGTCAATAGATGCCGTGTGATGCCGGCTATGCCGTGTGATGCCGGCTTAGAATAGCATCTCCCCATATCCTTCCCGCGGGTGTCGTAAGAGGCGACTAAGGGACTCGAGAGTATTGGTGTATTACAATTTTTAGGCGACAGGCTGACAACCTGTCACTATATAGTGATACACATGTTTTCTGATGCAACCTCGGAAAACAATCCTCAAAAATGTCAGACGTGGCGATAGCCACCGTATTCTTACGGCCGTTAACGCTCTGCCTACCCCGTAAGGGATAAAGGCGTGATTTGTGTGTGTGTGTGTGTGTGTGTGTGTGTGTGTGTGTGTCAATAGAAACGTCTTACAAGGTTTTTGTATCAGTAAAAAAATAAAAGCCATGCACCGATTTCAAAATTGTTCGACATATTTTAAGACTAAACTACCTTCACCTACCCTTATTAAATTAGTTTACTATATTACTATTTTTGCGATATTTTCATTTATTATTAAATATCTTGCTTTAAAAGACTGCACGAAAAATTTTATTCCATACTTAGTTATCAAAAGCAATCATTTCAAAAATACGCTAACCAGACCGTTATTTAGACAATTTGCGAGGCGTATTCGAAATTCGAAACAATAGCAGTTGGCCAATTCGATTAAGAATCGATGTCTGGCCGGCATCGGAAGAATTCTCTCGATTCCCCCGGCATTTCCTTACGGAGGATCTTAATTGTGGCTAATTGTGAGAAAAGCCCCCCATTAGGGCCCTCCTGCAAAGAGTAAACGAATTAACAGACACGTTCCTACTTGCCAGGGACGGCTGCAGTTGAGGTTGTGAAGTCTGTGTTTTTGCTCAACTATTTTACTATTAATTCTTATTTCATATATGGACAATTGTCATTTTGATTAGCATTTTGACTCATTGACTCACATTTTTTTTTACATTTCGACATATTCCTTGCAGGAAGAAGTCCTGTAGTTTCGTTTCATAGACTGGTTTTTCTTTATACAAATATTTTCTTATTTACTTATGAGAAACATGTGAGAGGTCTATCTAATAATCACGATCGATACTCAATAGAAACTAATCAATTCTATTTCTTTCAAACAAGATGCAGAATTGTCCATATACATGTGTACGCGTCAAGATCTGCAGGAAGAAAGCAGAAGTCAAGACAAATGAAAAATTTTGACAAAAGTCAGTCAATACTAACAGCATCTGAAAGTCGAACTCAAGATCGATCTCAGAGTTGAGTGCGATTTATAAATGCAGACCCCAGTAAAACTGATATCGTCGACTAAATGATGAAGAATAAGTTAGTTTGTACAATATACTGTTCATCTGTCTGGGGAAAAATATTTTTAAATCGTTGGCCTAGGCCCCGCAAGAAGACACTGAGTCCTCCCCTGTCTTTCGCACAGGACATCGTGAAGTGGAGTGGGGGTGTAAATTCGTTTTAAAATAGCGCCTGGTTCAGGTGCGACCGGCTTTTAAGTAGAATAGATTAAACGCGCCTCAAGAGCTAAAATGGCTAAAGTAGTTACGCTATCAATGCAACTTCTAAGAAGGTTTTAGCCTAAAAGGCAGCTAATTCTACTTTAGCACTTTTAGGTAGAGAAAATTCAACCGCATCTTAGGATTTTTACGGAGCCTTTTAAAGTTACCTTTTTGTGCGTTGATGTGTACTTATAGTTCACTTTAGGACGGTATTACAAATCGTACAAAAAAATTGTAAAAAGTTTTGTGTCTACTTTTTTTGGTGTTGTTAAATTAAAGTGGATAATAAAATGCTTCTATGGTATGTTTCTGTAAGTTGATATGAATACATTTTGATGCTAAGAATCTCGCTAAATAATATCTACGTATATAATGACCGCACAGCACACTAAGCGTTTTCATGGTCTCCTACTTACCTACAAAAAAAAATTAAGAAAAGAAAATGTTCAGTATTTCTTTTTTTTTCTTCCGTCGCATGTCCCAAACCACGGTCACGTTCTTGGAACAGCCAGTAGCTCCCCTGGGCCAGCCTCGCCTTGATAAAACATTGCTCTGCTCTATGCTCTATCTCGCAAAATTATTTTTAAATTATCTGAAAAAATGTTTAGAAAAATGTAGAAAAATATAATTGATACTATAAACAATATGACTGTGTCATATAGTCATCGCTGCATAAATTCGAAATAAGACTCTCAATAATTCTCGCGCCATTTTAGTTATTTCGTTCGCGCGCTTTTCCTATAGGCGTTCCGTCCTAAGCAGTTTACCATCAAAATTTATGCCAAAAATACTAGATTGATAAAACATTTCAGTAGTATTTTCAACCAGGATAGTGGTCTAAGACTGGATGAATTTATACTAAGGTTTACCTGTACTGAAGACTTAGATCTTGACTCAAATATGTATACACAACATCTAGTTTCCTACCTATAGTCCTATAGTTAGTCTTAATGGCTAGTCTTGTCCGCACCTACTAATGGCGCTATTGAACTAAAGCGGAAACGAAACGCAGCGCGCACGACTCGGCAATTTACGAACTACGAATTAACAACCTTAGGTCGCGGTATTAATGGCCAGTGAGCACCTCAAATTATCCCCAGTTACGTTAGACCTAGGCAGAAGGAGCCGCTTTCCTGTGCCAGTCTAATGAGAGACGTAATGAATCACCCTACTTACTCGGAAACTGCTTATAACGGAACGCGTCAGTACAAAAAGCGTGCGAACGAAATAAAATTGGCGCGAGAGTTTTATTTCGCGCGTTCTTTTTCGAATTTCGAGATTAAATTTTTAAGAACTACTTCATCACACATACATAATGAATTATATATACATACGTCATACACTTTATTTTGATGTGTTACTAATTGTTTTAATTAATATTGACAGTATATCTATTAAAAAAATATATTGTTTTCTTACTTATTTACTTTAAGTAACTATGTATTTTTGAAGAAGCCTGAGAAAAGCCGTAACCAACCTAATATCACTTCGCCCAATTAATTACGTAGACATTCTTAGGGCTTCATTACTTTGACTGTCTAGGTATGACTGGGTTACACTGAGTCTTTCGTTGATTTCTCACAACAACCAATCCTGGGAATTATATTTTCTAACCTGTAAACTTCATTTTATTTGCAAAAGGGAATCTTTTTGCTGATGGCACATTTTCATTATTACTTAGCAAGCAATTTCCATTACAAAATAAATACATCAGTCACCCGACTTTCGAATCTCGAACACACATAACCTCTCACCTACGAGTGAATTAAGTAGCGGGAACGTTACAACCCCAGAGCGGAGATATTTTTCAAAGGGAACCCTTCGAACAACCAGAATTCATGGAAACCTCGCTGTGATCAGACTTTACTTGCGCTAAAAGACAACGCTAAATTGATTATGACGAAGAATGCTACATGAATTTAGCCAAATGTAGGTTTGTGTTTTAAGCGTAAAAACCTGATATCATGGGATATGTACCTCAAATTACGGATGTCAAAAATTTTAATTTGTATGGCAGCTCTCGAAAACCGCAATTTCGTTCGACGCGTGTACCTACATTCAAACTTAGAACACGTCGAATCTGATCGCAAATTGTTTTTCTTGACCTCATTTAGTTTGTTTTGATTCGCTCCACAACGTGTCCTTGCTCTAAGAATACGACAAACTTTTCGTTTTTGATGAATCGCCGGTAATGTGACTTGCTGAAGTTGCCAGCTCTGCGACGCAACTTCGAGGATTTTATTACAATAATGTGGCAACACTTTATTGTGATGGCTGTTGGAGAAATGTTGTCGTTTGAACGATTTGCTTTAAGTTCGGCGAGTTTTATTAAGAGGAGTTTCATTAATTTTAGTTGAACTGATTATTGAAAAACTAAATTATTGAGGTTACATATTCTATACTTATGCATAGGTTTAATTGGTCATAATAGGTAAAAAACCTGAAACAAGGTTAAGTCAAGGTAAAACTGTGTATGGATGAATTATACTCCTTACCCAAGCGATAAATGAACGTAAAGGCAATTTCATTATGGAGGCGATAACAAGATCTCATTCCGCTAACACATTTTTGTGTTTATTCGGATGATTTTATGTCTCTCTATGTTTCTCTCTGAATTCCTTTCTCGGAATTTCTAGATCCGCAAATTGCTCTCACAAATATTGATTTAGTGTGGAACTACAACAACGCAGAAGTGCACTATTTTAGAGATTTATTGCAAATTTTCAACCCGCAAGTTTCACCAGGAATTGATCAAACAAGTGACGTGTCGCATAGTTTTCTTCTAACAAATATCCCTGTCCTGTGATAGTCTTTCCTTCTTATATAAAATCCGGGACACCTGATAAATTTATATTTGATACGAGCATTAGGTATTTTGAAAGTGTGTTAAGTTTGGAATAAATGTCTGATATCGTGTAATAGTGAGTAAAATTCGGTTTCTAAATCATAATGAAAATGTCGCAAATCATACCTACTTAATTAAAAGTCATACCTACTTATTTAAACTTAAAAAGCAACTTTTCCAGGGTAACGTTGGGTGATACAGTTGCCGCCTAGCTAGTGCAATTGCGCCTTAGCAGAATAAGGCCCGGCTTAGAATAGCCGTGTTCTCGCATTGTGGCGATATTAATGTGATTACGGCAATACAAAGCTTTTGTTACTGCTGTGCGGGTTTTGGTTACGAGATTTAGTCCTAAAATTGTATCTGCACCTAGTTTCATTAAGTTATCATCTTCTTCTTCTTTTCGTGTGGGACACCGAGACATCCAACGAGTCATGAACCCTAGTGTCAGAATTTTTCAACCGCCTACTACAAGTAGCAGGCTTCTGACATGGTTGTGTAACTACCGCCGTCTAAGTGATCATAGACAGCAACCGGGACCTACGGCTTAACGTGTCATCCGAAACACGGAACCATCTTACTTACGGACAATCGGGTGGTTCAGCCCGCAATGTCCTAACCAGACTGGGAACACATTCACAAAGTGATAAATGTCAACTTTGTGAGTGACCCACCGAGAATCGAACCCAGAACCTGCGTCAGAGGCAGTCGCACTACCACTGCGCCACATCGGTCGTATGTTATCATGATACACTCTTTTTAAAACGTCTTCCTAAAATTTGACAAACGTAACGATAGTGCCCGTAATTTACGACACTTAGGTACCTACCGTTCTGCCTGCTCCGCAAGGAATAAACGCGTGATAATTATATTGTATAATATTCACATAATTCTATTCGGATACGCTTTTGTATGAGGAAAGAAAATATCTACCTATGTAAAAATATTAGGTTCCTACCTATAAGGTAAATTACGGAATATTAGCGCTTTCCCGCAGCAAAACGCAAGTACCCGGGTTTTCACTCAAGCGTAAGTAAGATCAAAAATTCTGGTACTTGGTTTCATGTGTGGTTTATGATGTGGGGGATGATGGTAATAGAATTTGGAAAATCACACACCTTTT
The DNA here is from genome assembly GCA_029255805.1 of Keiferia lycopersicella. NCBI lineage: Eukaryota > Metazoa > Arthropoda > Insecta > Lepidoptera > Gelechiidae > Keiferia > Keiferia lycopersicella. The sequence continues at coordinate 19,927,949 of JARACZ010000003.1, forward strand.
TGAAAATTATCGATTAACAGCATACAATTCAAAATATTCTTTACTCTATTATGTACACATAGTTCATGAAACAATGTAGGGGAATAGGGGAAACAAGAAAAATAACTCCACATACTACGAATTCCTGTTTTTCAGTATAAACCGAACGTTAACCTAAAAAATCCCGAAAAAATATGGCAACGGTATTTTCCAACACGGCATTGTGCTATAATTAATTCAAACAACGCTGGTGCTGTGCATATGAATACATTGTATTCACTTAAAGATAAAAAATACACACATATAAATCTCACGCCTTTATCACTTGCGGGGTAGGCAATAATTGCGGGTGTTGTCCTGGGCAGCGAAAATTGTTTTAAAGTAATGCCCATATTATTCTTATTCAATGTGTCAGGCTTTATTGCCGTGTGATGCCGGGTAAGAATAGCACCACTCCATTTCTTTTCCGCTGGTGTCGTAGGAGGCGACTAAAGGACTCGAGGATTTTATGTGTATTAAGAACAAGTCTTTTGGTCAGTCAACTTAGAAGGTAAGAAGATAGATTCAATATGAACTTAGTAAAGTGGAATTAATATGAAAATGCACCAACCAGTATTAACTAAGCCTAGTTTTAATTATGCAATATGCACCGCGATATGCACTTGCATCGTTGTACATGCATATTGCATCTGCTAAGAGATAAAATGCTAATTCTAGCCACAGATGCATAGATTAAGGTTTGATCGCACTAGGGGCAAATGATGACTGGAATACTTTTTAGCAATAAAACTGCCTACTTAGTACCTATTTATTCAATTCTGTTTTTGAATTCTATCTAGAGCTGTAAGAAACTTGATCTTTGTAGTCCTGTTTAATGAAACTTAAGTTATTTTTGAAGACTTGAGTCTATTTTTTAAGACTCAGAGCCCAAGTTCTTTAGAATTTTTAGCTTTTTGTAGAACAACTTGAGTCCAACTCAAGTCTCGAAAAGACTACAGTTTTACAACACAAATTTTATCTGTTTTGATTGTTATATCTCTGGATGGATAATGAAACATTCTTGGTTTCGTAAGTCATTCAAATCTGCTTTAGGAATAAAGTTCTGCTTTGCAAGATTTAAAATGAAACGTTGTTTGTAAATTGCCATTTCGTGTGTTTTCAATACTAAGATGATTTAATTTTTTTACAGGTAAGTGAACTGCACAGCATTCATGCTAATTAATAGACCATTCTATTTGTACACGTAAGTATATATCGTTTGTATTGATGAGAACTTTCTACAATTATGGGAAGTTCTTGTAAGAAACTTTCTAGTTTGATCCCATAAATGGTTGTTTGGAGGAGCTCCTAATATTCTTCGAAGTAATACGATGTAGGTACTGCACAAGTAGGTCAAACCTCCTTGGAGGCTTCAAAGGCTAGACCACTTGACAACCAGACGTTGATGAAAGACAAGGGACAGTGCACACTGATCCCCGGGGCGCGATACCGTCGATTGTGTGGACGAGGCCTTAGTGCAGGGGTCGTAAATCTTGACGTCCTTGAGGTCCTAATTCTGAGACATTGATGTAGTCAGTTGCAGTAAATTATGGTCCGCCTATATTGGTTGTATGTGGGTATGTTATATTATAGCTTGTAGATAAGGCATTCGTAAAATGTATGAAAATAACGCACCGGAGATGACAGCTATGTCGAGCGAGACATAGTTTGTAGTTTAGTTCAGTTTTTACGCTGCTGAGCAAAGAGTTTCGCTTTCGATTCAGCTATTCTATTCAGGTACCTTTTGAAAGTGTTTTTTGACAGATGGCCAGGCATCAGTCTCGTTGAGTGTTTTACGATAACTCGTACATGAGTTATTTTCACTGCAATAAACTTCCTGGACCTACACTAGCTAAACTCGGGCAATCGCTAAACGTTATGCTACTCTATACTTCACATCGACGCAGTTTCAAATAATTTACAACCTTTTTACATTTGTGTAGCAGAGACGCAAATACCACTGCGTCACATCGGTCGTCGATAGTATATCCTCAATTTTACTATGGCAGTACCTTACTATATTATTCTGTCCTATAGCCATGGCTAAGGCGGAACTGGGTGGGTCCTAACACCGCAATACCACTCTACAAGAACATCATCAATATAAGGTTTTATTTGTATAACCTCACGTAATGTAATCTTTTAGTTTTGCCAAGTTGGCACGACTTCTTTGCGTCGTTTTTTGTTTATTTAGGCGACTGCTGTAGTTGACTGATACTTACATTCTTTATGAGGGCAAAAGAGTTTTCCTTGTTCGTTTTATCTCTAAAAAATAATTTGTGATTGTAAAAATGTCAAGACTGCAAAACATTAGCAGTAAATAAGTTGTCTATTAGAACGGAAATTACTCTACCAACAAGATGAAAAACATCATGGTATGGGCAATGTGCTTTTAGCTTTATTTCGGGTCTGCCTACACTTTACTCTACTATCATCCATCACGCTCACCTATTCTTTCTTACTACATACATACATACATATATCACGCCTTTATCCCTTGAGGGGTTGGCAGAGCGTTAATGGCCATAAGAATACTACTTCTTTGACTATTATTCTTCCTTACTTCTACGCCCTAACCTTCTATTCTTACCCCGCATCGTTGGTAATGATTGTATGATTCTTTTCAAGTAAACCCATGGCCACAATCTTCGAAGAACAACGCCCTTTCATCCTAATTACATCTACCCTCATTCAGCTTTACGCCCGACAAAAAGAAAGTGGCGCGCGAAATTCCGCGCATATGACGAAATAAGAGCGAGTTATTTTGCACATTCCCTGGAATGCCCGCCCGCGTAATCCGCGGATTCAGGGCTGCCAACTCCTGTAGTCTAAAGGACAAACTAATTTGGGTATCCTCGGAAAACCCAGACACATCTATGTTAATTTTAACTGTCTATTTTTTAGCTAGACATGTCCCACTTTAACTCATAGGCATTTTAAAATGTCTCATTTTCAATGGATTCAAGGCGAAATTGTGTGTGTGTGTGTGTATGTGTGTGTGGGTGTGTGATTTTCAAAGGAACATAAACCTTAATTGGCACTCCTCTATCGTGGAAACCAGATGTCCTGAATATTCCGACATGAATCTCGTCATATGCATCATGGAAGGAATGTCTAGTTTGTTTGACCGGCAGACATTAACGCAAGATCAAACCCAAACAAAATCGCGATGTGTGAAAGCACCTGGACAAGACTGGGCAGTGGACTTTTATCTAGGCCCAGGCGCCAAGTCTGCCATTTTTTGTCATTGTAACGCTATTGAATGAAACTCAACTGTCATTCAATTTCCATTGTGACTTATTTGGTTTGGTTGATACTTCAAACTGTTAGCAAACTACGAAACTACCAAAGTCATCCAACTGTGATCCATTCGACATCTAACAGAAACTATTTTTATTTAGCAGCAGACTGATCCCTGTAATCACGAAAAAAACTGAGCCGTGACCCTGACCGGATTGTATCTGGCAACCCTACGCGGATTGTACGCACTTCCAACAATACATTTCCCAAATTGTCTCCATGAAGACGCAATAATTTAAAAAGGCCCGGGACTTGTGATTTCATTGCCGGTTGCTCGCGAGCGGAGACATAATCTGTAGTTATGCGCCGAAATAAGAGCTCCATTCCGACGATTCCTCTTCTTTTCGCGTATTCCGGGGCGATCGACGACTCGATGAACCCTGGTGTCAGAGATCGTGAAGATATAAACTCGTGTAGATGTTATTTCAGATGCGACGAAAAGAAAGAGAGACAGCATTTTGACCGAGAAATGAGCTGGCCAATACATACTACACACAACAAAACTGGAAAAAGTACAAATTGAATATCGGCGATGTTTTTCAGAACAAAACAACGTGAGACGAGACTACTAGACATTTGTTATAATGCGATAGAATTAATAATTAATACGTTACGCATAGGCGCAAGGCAATGAAGAGTAATTAGATTCAAACATTTCTTGATGATGCTCGTAGTTTCAACGTCAAAATGGTGCAATCGTTATTGAGTTACGCGCCTAGTTTGAACGCTGATATCTCGCTTTGCGACAATTTTGTCTATAAATTCTCCAATTTTGTGGCTCTGTTTGATCATCTATTCTATACTTCGATAACAAACTGTTTTAATGAAAATCCTAGAATAGCACCTAAACTAAAAGCGACCCTCACACGACCTGCTTGGTATACAGTGACCTGACCCTTGAATTCCTTTCAGACGGATTCCATTAAAACATGTTAATATACCTATCCACGGACAAAAATCTTAACAAGATTGCTTGTGCGTTAGAGTAGAAAGGTAGACGCGAGTTTACCCTCTGCGGGTCACTTCACTACGAGATATTCACACAAAGTTTCAACTGCGTCTTCTGAAGGCTTTACTCCTTTGTAACAGGGTCCTATATCCTCAAGCTTGGTTGGATCCACTCCTTTTGGACTCTTGGTAAGATGTTCCAGCCCACCACCTCTGATTTCCCAAAGGTCACAGTCAAATGTTTTTAAAATCCGCCTCAACATTAAAAACGTGGAAATATTATGCTGAGCAATTTGTGGAAGACCTCTATTTGTTTCTTTATTTGCTTTTTCTGTTTTCCCGGGATGAAATTTTTCTGGTTGTGTTTCTCGCTGTTTTCGTTTTGGTTTATGCTTTTTTCGTTTATGTTTCTATGTGTGTCGCCTTGTGTTGTGGCATTAAGCCTAAAAAAAACAGACCAACATTTTAATTCTGAAAGAAAGAAAGAGAGAAACAAACACATTAAAGGCAAAAATACTTTTATTACAGTGCTATATTAGATTCCCGGTCAGCGCTGGTCAATTATTTAATTTCTTATTTTCATTTATGAGACAACATTTTTAGTTTAGCATTCAAAGACGTGATTCCCTGTTTCAATATTGAATTACTTACTTAGGTATAAATTATATCGGTTTCCAATCTGCCAACTAGTTCTAGGAAATACAAGCCTAGTGAACAGTAAACATACTAGTCGAAGCAGATTTCAGCTAAATGAGTATGTGAGGGACATCATGTTTACCTACCTTGATGATATTTGGTTCTCCCGAAGCTACAGACTACCTACATTACATAATTCTATTTATTATAAGTAGTTATTTAGGTAAGGTAACTTCGTGAGAATAATACTTATGTTAAACATGACTATTAATTGCATTTTCTGAGCTGGATATTTGATATATAATGGCATGTTAATTTTGTAGTTCACTTGTTGTTTGAAAAAGTCATTAAAATGTTATGTTAGCAGCTAAGATTTGGATATCGACTCTACAACAGAAATGGTGTTAAGATGGCCATACATAATTTTGTTCAGAAGGTTAATTTTGTTTTAATAATTAATTTAAGATTTAAATTAATTAAAGTTGAAAACTTTAGTTTCTTGGGGAAATTTTCTTAATCCTGTCCTGTACCTGTATAAATATTTCCGAAACTTATATTTTTGAAAGCTTCTCTAGAGATGTAACATGGTAGCTCTGTAATCACGGTTCCAAGTTCTCACCCCGGGGGTTTACATCGACTGGAGCGTGCTGAGCGTTAACCTACTTCGCATCATCAACACGACTACATTAATAGTTCATTCTGATTGAGTACTCACTTTAGCTCGCCATTTTCTTATCAATCATCAAATCAAGAAATCAAATAACAAACAGATTTCGGCTTATTTCCCGGAGTGCAACTTATTTTCCTCAGAAAAAGTTATCGATTCATTTTCTTCTTCTTGCCTTCTTTCTTTTTCTCCAGGGTCACAAACGTCACAGGGATCATCCTATATTTTACAGACTATTGTAGATTCCTTAAAGGGTTAGATTTTTTTTAATTATATAAGCTTAGCTACTTAAAAGGATTAGATTGATGTACTGCTACTGTTTTAGTCCGACACCTACGAAACTTTTTTCTAATCTTTAGGTGTAAAAATTGGAATAGACAACACATTTTGTTCATAAAAGGGTCGCTAGGGTGTCGCTTCATAAAATAACTGTCCGCCAGTTTATCAAATAAATCGTAGCAGTGAGCCTTAGTGTTGTCGAACTATCGATAATACCCTGCTGCAACTGCTATCGATAGTTTTCATTCGAAGAACCTAATGTAATCGATAGTATCAATAATTCAAAATATAGCAATACTGATGTGTACAATAATATCAATAGTATCGTGGCTCATGATTAATGGTAGGTAAATCGAAAATATCGACAGTTTGATGATATCAATTTGTTATATTGTAGTAAATCAATTGTATCGACAGTTTTCAGATCATGAGAGACGATACAACGATAACATTACTACGATGGACGATAGCTTAAAGTGAACTATCGAGGTCGATAGTCCACTATCGAGTGGCAACACTAGTGAGCCCTGTTATTGACAAAGTATAGACAGGTCGAATAGCGATTTATTGGCTATCGTTTGTATCCATTTTGTTTCGCTTTTGTCAGATTACCGCCAAAACCAGACGAATCAGGTCACGACGCTGCTTTACCTATAAGCTTAAGTAACTAGATATAGGTATACCTATACCTATTTATTCTCGAGAGTGGAGACTAGAAAAAAGAGAGAGGAAAAAACGACATCTAAACATGCATGTTCCATCCAATCTCTAATACCGCCTTCACCCGTAGTGTGTGCGGAAAGTCATGCCGCTCCCGCATTGGCTTATATAGCCACGAAAAGTCTTGCCTCAGACACTGATTCAATCGTCTGTCTCAGACGTATGAGGCCAATGATGATTTATTCTCTTACTGAAAACACATACACACATCACGCTTTACGGTATCGCTTGCGACGTAGGCAGAGCGTAAACAGTCATGAAAAGAAAACGTTGTTATCGCTACGTCTCACAAGTAGGTAAGAGTGATTCTGTCCATTACCTAGATTCATCCCTTTGCCACATTTTAGAAAAATTGGGAAAAAATGAGGTGATATTATTCTAAGCTACCACCATACGGCAAATCACCCTTTGTGTATCTCGAGCCACTGACTAATAGGTATATAACAGAAGCGCTAATGCCTTCTCAACGACTTTCTCTGCTCGTAGGGTCAATTTCCACACAATTCCAACTCCGGAAATCGCTCACGAGTTAGAGTCCGTTCTTCTGGCATTTCCAAAGGGCCCTTTATTAATGTTCTCAAGATTCGCCATTAACGCAGTCTGGCGCTGGACCCGGATAAGAGGCCATATATCACAATTATACGAATTTCGGGACCTCTGGGTCCGAATCGCAAATAAGTCATGGGAGAGCCGTGAGCCGTGACGCGTCCTGAAAAGGGTCCCAGATTTCAGAATGTTACTAGTTATGTTAGGCAAGGGTTAATCCGTTTTTGTTGATACGGGTAGTTAGGTTCCTAAACCACAAAGAGTTAAACGTAAATCACAAACGAGTCGCAGATATTTAGGGCGTAAAGAAATTTTAGGCTCTCTCACTCTCTTTTCGTGTGGGACACCGAGCCGTCCAACGACCCGATACACCCTGGTGTCAGAGGCTGCGAGTATATCAGACGTTGCGAGAGTGAGTGTATTTTTACGGCCGTAAATGCTGTGCCTACCCTTCAAGGAGAAAAGGCCTCATATGTATGTATTTATGTAAAGTTAGGTTAGGACCGATGAACATCTAGTGTCATTTAGCGCGTAACACGTTCTAAAGCTACTTCAAAATTAACTGTATCGTCAACTGAAATGAAATCAATAATGGCTTTTTACTTGGCTGGTAAATAATTCCGCATTGAGTATTCCCCCTTTTTTTACAAAGAACAAAAGTAAATGGTAGCATAGCATTTATCGATTTAAAAAGATCAATCCCAATTTGCTTTCCCTACACGCTAAATAGCACTAGATATGCGCTGGCCCGTGGCCTGTAAAATAAGCATAAATATATTTTTTAACCTGTACCAAATCCTATAAGCGATATTTAAAGCCCTAAGATGCCGAAGTGCCCAAAGGCATAATGTTATCTTGATAAAAAAGCTTAGACGAATATTATTTCGCGAGAGAGAGAGAAAGTAACACAAAATTATAATGAAAAGAAGAAAATATTACATCCTGCGAGGTTAATAGGATCTGGAACCTTGATAATAAACAAATTACTTTTTTATTTATAACCGAAAAATGTTTTCCTTACGTGGTGTTGCCGCTGGCGTTTTTCTCGATGGTACCTCGATTTTATATTACTTACCTATTTTGATGATGTTTTAAGACTAATCCAACTACTAATAAGTACTCTTTATAAAGAATACAAAATAAATTGAATACTATGAATAATATACCTATCCTAAAAAGTTGTAGTATGGACACTTCCATGTCTAATGATCCCAAATGAAGATGAAACAACTTGGACCTTTCGTCTACGGTACTTCGGCACTCATCGCTTCGGCCTAAATGCTAAGTTAGATTGCATAATTTATTATTTAAGTTTATTTTTAATAATACCCTAATTTACATGTCTGTCTTCAGGGCAGATCAGAATTGAAACATATTCAAAAAAGCGTCTTTCAATTCCGTTCTTCGGACCCTATCTTCTCTTTAAAAATACATCCTTATTTTTAAGGGTTGCGTTCCGAACACTTTGCAATCACTTAAGGGTCAGCCCTTCCCCTCAAAGGGACTGCAAATAAACACGTGTAATATAATATAAATATGTAATTTTACAACTTCTTTCGTTCGCCCTTTCACTTAAGGAAGTCGGGGATGAGTTTTGCGGGTACTTTATTTTTTATGAAACGAGAACTTCGCCCCTTGTCTTGTGTTGTCATTTGGTTAAACAAGATTTCCGTTTTCTTTTTTTGCTTGTAGCAATATATAAAATAAACAAATTTGTAGGTAACAACTTAGACATCGGCACTATAGCTAAAGTAAGCAAGAGTGAATATGGATTATCTAAGCAAGCATGTTCCATCATCGTCTGCATCGTCACTTACCATCAGATGAAATAGTAGTCAAATGCGGGCCGCCTATTATATGTAAAAAACTACTGTAAATCGGAGCCAGTTACAATTTAGGGATTAGGTATAGACCAGACTTTTTAAATGAACAATTCGTTTTAGGCGAATAAGTCTGATAGGATTCGCTTGAAGCGACAATAAAATCTAACGAGATGGATGAGATAGCATATAATTGCTAAAGTCTGGTAACAAGTGATGAACATTATTAAAAACTTGTCAAAAACGCAGCTCACGCAGCCTTTTCAGTCATTGTGCCAAACTTTTGCCATTAAAAACCGATAAATAGAACCATTTAAATCCACAAAAAGAGCAGTTTTTAGCGATCTAACTTTTTTAATTCTATTTATTTCTCCCTGCGTGGTTGTCTCGAAAGTTACGAGTTTTTAGAAAAGTTGGAGTTTTCGGTCACATTCGTGTTTTGTGTCCAATAAGGTACAGTCGACCGGGCTTCAAGTGTAAAGGGGTCCTAGCTCGAGGTGTCTCGCATTGTGTTGTTGTGTGTGAAGTGTCCTTTACAGGGAACGAGGACATTGTTAGAATTCTTATTTGTTTTGTGACAGACAGAATGCCTTACGATGTATCGGCGGCTGGCTGGATATTTTTGCTTTTAACTTTTCCGTTATGTATTTTATACATAAAGTACTAGAACCTACTTATTTGCCTTCAAACCACTCCCACTGGAACTATTGCCAACTTGCGCCCAAACAAAATTATCACTGGCTAAAAATCTTGTGTGTTCTTTACCGGAGCCGCAATTTCTCCGGGCAAGTGTCGGGTTTTAAATCCCACTTCCGTCCCGGCCAGCCTCCGAGGTGTAAGTTAATACCGGTCTGATATCGCCCCGAGATCGGACCGGACAAAACAGACCAAGTAAATATTGTAGACGTTTATTCTCTACTAATAAAATGAAGCCAAATATATCGTTACACGTGGAATCGCACGCTTAAAATTCTCTACCCGAATGTAGCCTTGCGATGCCGGTTATTCATAGCATCACCCCACCAAACCAAGTGTCGTGATTATTGTCATTCGAATGTACCCAGCAATGGCTTGGGTGTGAACTGTCAAGTAGATGAACACTGTGAGAAAACCATTGTCGACTCAAGAATGTGATACATAAAGAAAGAAATGCTTATTTGTTACATAGAAATCCTGAAGTCATCGACAGCATTACGATAGACCACGTAGTATTTGCGTTGTTAAGGGTCTACCTGAGGAGACCTTAGCCATAAATACATGCTACATATCTAGTATCAAAGAATACTAACTATAGCTATTCGCTAGTATTTCACTGTGTTTTCTTCAAAAGACTCTATGTACGTTATGTCTTTACTCTAAGCTGGTCACTTAATGCTCACTGGCTAGCCCGACATAACCGTAGCCAAGGGAAGATGAAGGATAAGAAAGGGTGATTCCATGAGACTTGGTAGTGGACTTGGTGAAGATAGTGCATCAGCAGTAACACCTCGAGCTACTAGTTCAAGGGATCAAGGAAGACTGGTGGTCCATATGGTTTGGTCAAGATGACCAGGCCAGCCTACTACGAGTATGATGTAGTGTCACGAGAGTCTTTGAAAATTTACATTTTGCTTATTAATTCTCATTTATTTTATACAATATCGATAAACAATAATTCACAAATCATTGTAACAAAGAGAAAACTGTAAGACACAATTTTCTCTTTTCCACAACAACTTTATGTTCTTAGCTGAGTCCTATCAATAACTAATGGCCACTGTATAAATATTAACTGCCTACTTGTTTATAGTAGGTACCAATGGAAATTGAAAATTATCATCCTAACGTAATTGAAAAACTCAAAACATCGAAAGGCGACATGACACGACCTCACTACCCTATGCCAGAAAATATGGACTTTATTTCTATCACAACATTTTGTAATCATATTTTTTTTTGCCACAAGAAAACTGGCCCGCTAGATGTGCACAAACCCTTACCCAGTCCGTCATGTCGTTAGCAGCCTCAACTGAAAGTTGTTCAAAGTGAAATTGCCATCATTTTTCAACCTCCAAGACGAGGCTTACGACCCCTCTGAATTCAAAATGCGATACCACAGCCCTGAAATTTTCCAACCGACAGGATTACGGATAAATTTATTACTTTTCACTTAAAGATACGGAATCTTATCGTATCTTTAGCTGCGGTATTTGGTACTGTATCTTTAAGGGATTTATTTTTGATTCCCGTTACTTAAGAGGGGTTGATAAGATTTAATTGCAAAAGAGAAGTCGGAAGATAAGTTTTATTACGTACGTTTTCGTAAGTTAAATGTCTCTATTTGGCAACATGTTTCAATCTTGTTTGTCGTAGTTTGTTACAGTACTGGTATTTGTTTATACTCGTACTTAGATACTCTTCTTCTACTTCGTTTTCTTCTTCTTCTCGTGTCAATGTACGTTACCCAACGTTTTTTTGCCTCTAGTACTTTTACTTTACTTACCACTGCCAAAGCTACTACTGCTACAACAGTCCACTGCTGGACATCGGCCATTCAAATTAGGGGACCAATTATTGAAGGATACTTACTCTACTTCAGTAATATGGAATTAGCTTATCCACAGTTACTGAAGAAGCTTATTCTTTCCTACTTCCAGAATAAAGTTACCATTTTATTTTAGGTTCTTATGAAGATTGGATTCTACAATTGGATTCTAAGGATTGCCTAACCTTATGGCAATTTTTTTTGTACTACCCATTCAAGAAACTAGGAAGAAAGTTTATCCCTTCCGTGAATCCGCACGTTAAAACAAGTGAAGCACTCATATGAAACAGACTTCTCTTGTTTTGAACAATAACATCACATGCGTATACGCACATACACATACTAGAATACGCATCCGTACTATACAGGGTGTAAGATACTGTGTAACAAAAATTTTGCAGGCGTGATCAGACCCTGAAACTGGACAAGTTATTGGCCTATAGGGGCTATTGTGGGACAAGAAAAATTTTTTTTGAGTACCCATACAAAATCATGCAGCTGATCGGGAATTTTGTTTGGAAGGTCGAAAAAATTTTCACGTTTCCCAACATAGCCCCCATAGAAAAAGTTGTTCAGTTTCATGGTCTGATCACGCCTGCAAAGTTATCGTTACACCGTCTCTTACACCCTCTATAGTTTCTACTGTCTTTTGTTTAGAACAAAAAGCGGTATTGTGCCACTCGAGACAGCATGTGGTGGGAGCAGTAGAAAGTAGGAAGTGATTTGCACTCTCGTACGTGCGAATTGTGAAGGGCGCGGCTTGCGGTCTGCTAGCGAAGTTTGCGGGAGCGTGTACGTATCTACATATCTACACGTATCTAACTTGATAGGATAGTTTTCTATGGCACCTTCTTTGTAGGAGTACCTATTATAAAAAATATATAGATGGCGCAGTTAAGGAGCTATGCTAGCATGAACTTTTTAGTGTATACTGACGAGTGACAGTCCCATCAAAGAGATAACAATAAATTAATACTACGAGTAATACTCAGTAACCCGTAGCGCGCCATCTATCTTTCTTTAAATAACGTGTCTTGGACGTATAATTTAGAACAAATATAAAAGTTATCTGTGACCCTAGAATGTCCGTCATTCTAAACACTAGCGCTCCGGGTGACTTTACCCTGTTTTATCGTGTGTCGACTTGGGTTGTAATTTCACTTGTTTTCCTATCGTCCTAACGTATGCATGCTGCTCATAGCAAAATGTTGTAGCTTATATCCCCACAAAGGTAAATCGTGTCTTTTGTCACGCTATTTCTATACTAACCTAAACTATCAATAGTTTCTGTAACAACGAAATTCCCCGCCGAATTCTACCTTTTAGTCTGCGGGATCAGCCCGCGGCAATATTAAAGTTATCCCCCCGCCTTTCCTCGTATAGGTAGCTGTATTGTATGTGGCTGTACTGAGACGCGGAAATCAAGCAAATCAAATAACCTTAAGAACCTAGAGAATCTCCTGAAATTCGCTTTTCCTACCAATAACAACGAAACCACAGATAACTAGGTACTAATATTGTGAGTATGGAAGCGACGTCAGCGACGAAATTCTCAGCCAAAGTCTACCTTTTAGTTCGGCAGAGGATCTACTGAGGGCAATTTTAGCTGCGTCTTATTTCTGTAGCTGTATGCCCTGACGCGAAAGAATCTACGGAACTTCATGAGACCAAATCGTGTTGACTCGTAACACCTGGATAAATATACTATAGGCACATATAATATCATTGTTTATAGGTCGCTGGTGTAGAAATTAAATCCCTCGCCAAAGTCTACCTTTTAGTACATCGCTGGATCTGCCGGGGGCAATTTTACCCGCGTCTTATTTGTAGTTGTATGCCCTGACGCGGAACAATCTACAAAATCTTATCTCATGAGACTAAATCCTGTTGTGTCGCTATGACTACATCAGCCAATAAAAGCGAAACAACAGATACCCTTGGCATCAAACCTGTACCTACTATGGTAGCGACTCTAGCGACGAAATTCCCCGCCAAAGTCTACCTTTTAGTGCGGCAAGGATCTACCGAAGGTAATTTCAGCTGTGTCTGTCTTATCTATAGCTGTATGCCCCACAAGTTTGCCCTGACGCGGAACAATCTACAGAATCTTATCTCATGAGACTAAATCCTGTTGTGTCGCTATTCCTACATTAACCAATAAAAACGAAACAACAGATACCCTAGGCACCAAAGTAGGTACAGGACCTACTATGGTAGCGGCTCCAGCGACGAAATTCCCCGCCAAAGTCTACCTTTTAGTACGGCGAGGATCTACCAAAGGTAATTTCCGCTGTGTCTGTCTTATCTATGGCTGTATGCCGCACAAGTATGCCCTGACGCGGAACAATCTACAGAATCTTATCTCATGAGACTAAATCCTGTTGTGTCGCTATTCCTACATCAGCCAATAAAAACTAAACATTAGATACCCTAGACACCAAATCTGTACCTACTATGGGTATATGGTAGCGACTCCATTCGACAAAGTCTATCTTTTAGTACGGCGACGGTCTGCTGAGGACAATTTCAGCTAAGTCTTATTTGTAGTTATATGCCCTGACGCGGAACAATCTAAAAAATCTTATCTCATAAGAAATCCTGTTGTGTCGCTATTCCTACATCGACCAATAAAAACGAAACAATAGATACCTAGGCACCTATGCACGACCTATGGCTATAGTAGCGACTCCAGCGACGAAGTTCCCCGCCAAAGTCTACCTTTTAGTACGTCGCAGGATCTGCCGAGGGCAATTTCACCCACGTCTTATCTGAAGCTGTATGCCGTGACGCGGGGTTATTTACGCGCGCCGCCGCCCCTAATCCCCTATTTATTCGTCGAGATGTATCTGAAAATTAGGGATCACATCCCAGCAGGGAGACTGCGGGATCCCGTCTGGGTTAATTTGCGGGATTGCGGGATTGCTGTCGCGCGGGAAAACCCCGAGGAAAAACGGAACGGTGTAGCGTTTCATTGTTGCTAAATAGGTAGTTACAGTTTAGTTGAAATAAGCATGATAGTGCCAGTTCTACAGGAACAAAGGATAAGGGTACAGTTGTGTGAAGGCGTATTAGCGTAAGCATAGTGCAATAGAAAACGCCTTTCACTTCTTTATAAGTGTAATAAGACACACAAAAACTATAGAATACTTGGGAATGATTTTTTTTACTTTAAACTTAACATTCTGAATGGTATTTTTCATTAAATAGGCCTTTCTCACACTTAAGCGCAAAAATAACGCTGCTCTAACGTATGGTCCTGCCTGCCAGGTCCATAGGTACAAGAAACGTCAACCTCCATACTAAAACCGCTCCCGACGCACGACCCAGTGCTAACGCAACGCTAGCGCAGCGTCGTGCATTGGACCTGACGTCGAGAGCGGTTTTTGTATGGAGAGTGAGGTTTATAGTTTCCGGATCTGACAGGCGCATACGTTAGCGCAGCGTTATTTTTGCGCTGTAGTGTCATAGTGGCTAAAGTTTTTACACTGAATTAGTAAAAGAGTACCGTAGTACCAATCAGTAGTATCGACGAAAGAGGAAAAGTGAATTTGCGTACTAAAATAAGTAGATATAGGCAACTGTTTAGCTTTTAATTCAGCCATTCAGCCATTCATTCATACTGTTCAGTACCGCGACGGTTTGAATGAAACTGCGCCTTTTTTATATGAACCGCAAGGCATAGGTTTTTTATTATTTATTTACTTACCTTTGATAAAACACGAAACGAAGACACGTCACGAAATACTCCGATTAGTCTACTATACTACCTTTTGTTCAACCAAACAGCTTCTTTCATCTCATTTTCTTCGCTTTCATGTTAAAGATTGTTTTCTTAGGCGAGGAACACACTTGACACACGACGGAGCGCAAAAATATCACAGCGGCCTGTGCGATCCATACTAGGAGCGTCACTCCCCATACTAAAACCGCACTCGACGAGTGACACTGCGATAGCGCTGCGTCGAGTGCGGTTGAGCGGTTTTAGTATGGGGATTGACATTTTTAGTATGGATCTGACAGACCGCTGCGATATTTTTGCGCTCCGTTGTGCGTCAAGTGTGTTCCTCACCTGTTAAAGATTGTTTTCTTATATTTCATTTGTGTTTTTGTATCATTGGGCTTTGCGCTCGTTTATCACGGTTCAAAAGGAGAGAAAGTAGCGAGACAGGTCGGAAACAAATCGGTTTTCGTCGAAAGAAACGTACTCACCGAGACCCGGAGTGATTGAATGTATAAGTGCTTTACTCTAAGTGATGTTGGAGAGGGTATTAGGAATATTTGAGACAAAAACGGGTTGTTGGGAGAGGTTTTTCCTTTGTGACATATCAAGCTTTTAGTAAACTTAGGTACGCTGAGACAGACAGACAGAAACTCTTTTACTGCTTAAATTAAAACATAACACACACATTCTAAATGTATTCGTTGAGAATCTAATTAATTAACAATTGAGCTTTGAACTTTTGAACATGAACAAAGAAAAACAACATAATACAAGTAAAGGCGGCCTATCGCTTTAAGCTATCTCTTCCAGGTACAGAGGCTGTAACTTATTTTCTTCTTTTTCATCCTGAAACGTAAAGTTACAGTCAAAATAAAGTATTTTTTGTATTGACAGATCTTCACAATGTAACATTGAAAACCATCAAACCAAAACCAACTAAACATATTTCACGAAAAAACTCTATCTCATCTATCGATTCTGGCCTTACTCTTCTACGTCCTTAGCTCCCTGGGTAAATACGGCCCTCCCTTCCAATACACTGTAACATATCCATTTCGCGGGAATGGGCGTTTTAAAACACTTTTCCGTGTGTTTAGGCCCTCTGGCCCTTGCAGTCCTCCAAGTGTGAATTGGACACTTTGGTGACAAGAGTCGCGGGTGAAAGTAGAAAGGGGAATGTATAAAAAGCTTGATTCTGGATTCGTCACTGTTATATTCTTATAACTTGATCGGATAAAGAAAGGATCTCGAAATGGCAACATTATTTTTTGTCTCTCTATTAAAATATAATGACATGTAGGGATATGTGTTATAATTACAATAATGTTGCCATTTCGGGATCTTTCTCTATCTGGTCACTCCTACCTGTGAACTTCATGTTTTATATGATTTATGTTTTTATAAGTCGATACTAAATTAGGCAAACCATCCTCAAAAATTTACACACGTGGTGATAGCGACCGTATTCATACGGGCGTTAACGCTCTGCCTACCCCGCAAGGGATAAAGACGTGATATAGGTATGTAAATTAGGTAAGACTGGTCAAATATTTATACAAAAGATAAACTCTGGATTGCAGTGTCTGTTTTTTGTCAGAGGATTTTACTATAAGCTTCCGAAATCATTCTCCTTGCCTTATCCCGTTCTCTGTCGGGGTCGGCTACCTAACCTAGAAGATTTGACGTGGAACCAAGTTTTTACAGAGAGCGACTGCCATCTGACCTCTAACCTGGCTCGAATCCTAGGTTAAGTTACATTCAAATATTATCTGAATTGAAATTTTATTTGAATGTGGTGGGTTTCATCACGATATTTTTCCTTCACCGTAAGAGCAGTCAGTAAATGTACGTGAGCACACTTTAGTACATGGCGGGATTCGAGCTCGGGTCTCACGATTGGACCGGTGTGCTAACCACTTGTCCACCGACGGTCTGCAGAGCATTATCTTCGTGGCAAGATTATCGTGCTCATCCCTAGAAGGGTCACGAGGAGGTCCCAGCGCCACATACGTGACATGAAAACATGTCTCCATCGGCCTGGGATGGACCCTACTGAAAATTTAAAGCCGTCCTTCCTGCCTGACCTCAACTACTCCCTAGTGTAGTGGGTTATTTTAGGACCAAGGGATTACTAGAGATGTTTGGTATACGTTTCCTAAAGACTATAGTGAAGCTATTAGGGTGTACACTGGATCATAGCATTGCGACATGTTTCAAGTCTTGCCACGAAATTGAGTTCTTTTTTTATTTCAACGACTTTGGCTGTCTCTTTCGTAAGGCCAGCTTATGTGCTTGCTTTCTGTGTGACAATTATATGGCTCTAGTACTATGTCAATTCTCCTTCGATGATAGCTCTTTGAAGTTATAATCACTCATCGAAAGTTAGAGCCACTACATATGCTCTAGCCATTACTGATTCTTTTACTGGATCTACTGCGATAGATTATTTGATTCTTCTGCAGAACATGGGAGGTATTTTATGGCCATACTCACATTTGTACTACTACCCGAAAATATTTCATCCGTCAAAAACGCTACAACAGCAATATTGGCCCCCACAGTAGCGCCAATTCATTAAAAATCCAGAACACCTAAGTTTTCCGGAAAAACAGCTCTGCCTCGCACAAAAACGCGAAGTTGTGTTAAAACAAAAGAAGTAAAAGAAAGTGTTTCCAATGATAGTAAAGCAAGAGAATACCTAGGTACTTGCATAAGAAGATATTTATCGAAAATGATCGATTCAGTGGTCTCGAACGAAAACTATTTAAAAAATAATAATAATAAAAAACCTATTTCCACATTTTAGCAAAAAAAGACATCGGAAATGACATATTGAGTGGTCCTTGAGATCTATTAAAAAAAAATAATAAAAATAATCCTACTTCCACATTTTAAATATTAATATCTATTACTTAATACTTTTTTTTCTCCTCGATTTTGTCAGGAAAATACCCTACTTTGTCCCGGTTTCCAATTTTCAATGCTTTTTCTATTATTAATTTACTCTTACTTTTGTGGTAAATGGGGTAAATTTTGGAGTTTTTTTTTGGGTATAAAATTACAACACACACATACATTCAACAAAACAGTCCGTGTATTAGCGAAACGGAGTCAATGTCTGCTCAATCTATGGTTGTTTTAAACACTTTCAAAGCAGGCGTGGCACAGGGCGTCCTTTTTACGTGATGTAGTGGATACGGCGTGTTCTATTAGCAAGCAACCTGTATAACGTTACAAAAAGCTTTCCTGCGAACTTGATGCAAAATAATACGAAAAGATTTTGAGAGGAATTACTTAGTTTATGAGTGTTGGATGGGAAGGTGTTTTAAGAAGAAAATAAAACACTGTTGTACTTATGTATACGGGGGGTAAGGAATAGTCCTATGAATACTGATTGATAAGCATTCAGACCATAAAACGGAACAACTTTCTTCTAGCGATTAATATCGCAAAAATATATTTTTTTAATTTGTTGATTTTCCATCATGATTTTGTATGGGAGTTCAGATATTTTTGTTGTTTTTTGACTTATATCTCCTATGGGAAAACTGTTCAGTTTCATCGATCTATATGCACGCTCAGTAGGTATTCAGAAGATTGTCCTTTATACTCTGTATATGGATGTGTTTAGGTACTTGCCTATATAGGTAGTACAAATTCTTTGCACGCGTAGGAAAGTAAATTTGATATCATCATTTGACATTTTGAAGCTTTCATCCGTCAATCCTCTCAGAATCCACTAAGAATAATGTCATTAATATAATGCTCCAATCATTCTGAACTCGAACTAGAAAACGTGAAAAAAATAAGGATGAAAGATATCTACGTAATGAAATTTACGAGCTCCGAGAAATTCTCTGATGAGAATTATTGTAACGCAATTTGGGGACGATTCAAGTTCCAAAAGGACTTTTATTTTTAGATTCAACAAAACCCCCGCAGAAAAAACGCCTTAAGAATTCGCAGAACTACAAGTAGGTATTTTGAAATGAAACATTTCTCCCTTATTTCTTCGCGATTGCTCTACTGACATTCTTTTTTTGTATAAATATTGCCATCGCAAGGCAAAAGTAGTTCAGCGGCTTTTGTTTTCTGAAACAAAAACGGTTGCCTGTAAAAGCGGCCATTTTTCTCTCGAACTAGCGTCGTCATTACCGTTTCGCTGCGCATTTGCAAACTCCCTTCGCGGATTCGGACTAGAGTGACACGGCAAATTACTTTTGAGCGGAAATTTCGCGCACTCACCGCCGTAATGGGCGCGGACGCCGCAAACAAACCCGACACGGCAACTAAAAGTTTTAAGTTGGCAACTCCGCCGGCGAATGCCAGAATGCCGCAACATTGGAGCCGTAACAATGGTATCCTGGAGGAGACCGCTAGGCTCAACAAACAACTCAACGATCTGCCAACGATATCGTCATCCATCGCTCGCTCTACTGACGTGATTAGATCATGAAATTGAACAACTTTTCCTACCGAACATAATGTTGAGAAGCGACAAAAACTTCATGCTATGTCCGGCAGCAGATAGTAAAAATTCGTCACGTTTCCTACATTGACTATTGATCATAGAGTAAGGTTTTCAGTTTCATGGTATGATCCATAGAATTACTTATACACTGGTCTGATCACGCCTCTCCCTTGATCTATTGGAGGGCGCTGAATAGGCTCCGATCGGGTTTCGGCAGATATAAGGAGTTCAGAAAGAGGTGGAGTTTCGTGCGAGTGTGGCGCAATACAACCTATGCTAAATTTAATGTCATCTCCTATCTCTCCTGCCGCTTGCACACAGGAGGACCCCTCTATAGTATCAGAAGGCTATCAAATTATCCGCTTTCTGGGACTGTAGTCCGGGGTTAGTTACTGGCCAGGCCATTGACTCGAAAAAAAGTAGTTTGATCACGTCTAAAAAGTTTCTGTTACACCGTCTCTTACACCCTGTAACCGGCAGCGGACAGCGCAACGTCGCGTCTGATATCGCAGATCGCGCCCTAGGCGTTTTGACTATACCTTTCATTGCAGGTACAAGTGGCTCGTACTAAGTTGTTAGGCATTGATGCGGACCATAGTTGCCGCAGTTAAAACTCGCTGCGAACTTCTGCTAGCTAGTTGTTTTTCAGTTAGTCCCTCGTTACAACACTTGTATATAGTGCTTGTGACTACTAAAGCGCACAACGCAGCTTTCTGATAACGGTTTGACAGACGCATGCGTTACGAAGCGTTATTTCAGCGCTACGTTGTGCGTTAAGAGTACAGCCTAATATGAAATGAAAACGCTCCGATCGACAATGTCACTATTGTGAGTTGGAACCACTACGTTGGAACTGTTTAATTTGTAATTTTATTGTTGTACTAGGTATTTGTAACAGTATCAACAGTTAATTAAGTATCTACCTTGTTAGGTTGTAACAATTTCACTGATTCAGAAGGAGGGTATTGTTTTTCGTGAGTATGTATATACCTACAATACAAAGTGGGACAAGTATCTAAATTATTTTTCACTGGCCTGTCCAAACGGCCAAACATATTACAAGTACATATCGACATACGAGGTGTCGTTAAGATTCGTCTCAGCAGCGTGAGTGACTTTCAAAAATTCAAAATGGCGTATTATATTTCATAATTTATGCTTGTTAGCTTTGAACTTTGGAGGTACCTACCAACTCCTGCGAGCTAGCTAAGCGACTTAGAATCTTCCGAAACTCCCGAAATATCTCAGGCGACTTTATAAAATAACTCGGGCACCTGTACAGGATAGTTGGCTGAATGGCGCACGTGCCTTTGCCTGAACGTGGACGAAGAATGCGCGCGCCACTGAATAATGGCGGCCATCAAGAATTCCCGCTCAATCTAGGCCATTCGTTCTCTATTCTATTTCAGCTGCATCATGCAACGTTGTTTTCGAGGGAAATGACAGGATCAAAAGCATAATGCATTTCAAAGTGGAGGTTTCCGTTTCAGTTTGAATATTGCACGTTCCGTTTGAATTTGGTAGATGACTGGGTCATTAATAAAATACAAATTAAAATACCTACGCCGAAAACTATTGTCTATAAATACTCCATATATATTTAGTTTTGCGAGATATTCAAATTTTGAATTAATGAACAGAAAATATGTATATAAAAGTAGGTAAGTGTTTCGACCCCATCCAAGATGGCGTCATCATTCAGTAATTTCATACCATATAACCACTGTTAAAATTTCCAAGTGACAGCGAACCCCTTACATAGAATTAATCCCCCCCCCCAAAAAAAATGTTTAAGAAAATAAGGATTTTAGTTTCAGTTTGAATATTGCACGTTCCGTTTGAATTATCCGTATTCACTTACAAAGATGGAGAAATAGCAGTTAAAATAACCTATCCTGGCCTTCCATTAGCCTAAAGAAACGCCCAAAAAAATAAGTACTTTTCTGCCTACGCTGGTACTTACTTAGGAGCTTACTTTTATATCGGTAACAAAACGGGAACCTCGAATATTCTGCGTATAAAGAGTAGCAATTTTTTGCCTCTTACATCTACTCGGCGACAAAGCGCCGTGTGTATACGTGAGAGATGTTATTTATTATGGACACTGAAGGCGATAAATGTGTTTATTTTATCTACCTGCCGGCGACAGCGAGGTCTTAGATAATGCATGTTTGCTCGTAAGAAATACGCGATACATAGAGTATTGGAGTGTAACTTATGATTAAAGTGCCTTTATATATTTATGTCTGGTTTTTTAGATCACTTTGCTTATTGACACATAAAAGCAGATATCGGACATCGCGCCTATATTCCTAAAAGGGTAGGCACAGCGTTAGCAGCCGTCATAAATCTTATTATTGCTATCGTCTGACGAATATTGAGAGCCGTTTTCGATAATTCGTGTACCTACTATAGTAGTTCAAAATTTTTAGGCGACAACATGTTGTACACTTAAAATTAATTAATTAATACGTAATACACTTTAAATTCTCGAGCCCCTTAGTCTCTTTACACGTAAGCCGGCAAAGGCAAAATAAAATAAGATAAAATACATCAAAAGTTTCGGTCATCATCATTCTCCTTGCCTTTCCTTGCTTATCCCGTTCTCTGTTGGGGTCGGCTACCTAACCTAGTAGATCTGACGTGGAACCAAGTTTTCACACAGAGCAACTGCCATCTGACCTCTGCAACCCGAAAGCTAACCTGGCCCGAATTCTAGGTTAAGTCACATTCAAATACCATCTGCATTCTACTTGAACGTGGGTCTTTCTAGAATTCAAACTTATCCATTAAGAGGAAATTCACAAAGCGATGAACACTTACTGGTTGCTCACTACGAGTATATGCTCTTTATATTGCATTATGGATACTCGCTTTATGCTCTCTATATTGAGGTGAAGAGTTGCTAATGCGTTTCCGGTACTAGAACGCATTAATCTCTACTGAAGTGGAGCTACGGAGAGGCTAAGCGACATACTTTGCTGATCATTGACCGTTTGCAACGCTTGAAGAATATTTGTCGCGAGTTTAACAGAAAATGGAATGAGAATGCAACAAAGTATCGTTTAGAATGTTCCACCAAAAGTATAGTTTGAGAAATATAAATTTCAGTCGCTTTGCCTTGACGTTCCATACTCAAATCGGCTCAAATTATATTTCTTAAACTACGTACGTATACTGGGAGTTCGATTGCCCTAGGACGGCTATTGGCGGGCTATTTGATATGTCGACTCAGCGCGTGCGTTGCTAGCGACATCTAGCTTATTTATTGGATACTTCGTATTGACGACATTAGATTGAAAAATATTGCGAAAATGTGAATAATTCGCGTGTTTTCCGTCACAAAACATCTTAAATAATGTATTTATAATTTTCCAATACTTTGTTTTTGTAAATTTGCTTTTATTCCAGTCTCTTAAGTTACATGCCGTGTGATGCCGGCTTAGAATAGCATCACCCCACATCCTTCCCGTGGGTGTCGTAAGAGGCGACTAAGGGACTCGAGAGTATTGGTGTATTACAATTTTTAGGCGACAGGCTGACAACCTGTCACTATAGTGATACACATGTTTTCCGACACAACCTTAGAAAACAATACTCAAAAATGTCAGACGTGGCGATAGCGACCGTATTCTTACGGCTGTTAACGCTCTGCCTACCCCGCAAGGGATAAAGGCGTGATATATGTATGTATGTATGTATGTCTTAAGTTACATTCGCGACCCGTATCGCCATCTATTGATTTATTTTTGGACTAATTTCTTTTAGTAGGGAATAAGACCCCATGACTACACCGATTTGCCCTGACTATGTACAAATTTCCCTTGCAATTACTCGATTGTGCACTGTATAATGAAAATGTTATAATAATTGAGGGGTAATAGTGGAGCTGGTGGGAAAACGGCATGTGGCAAAACGGTTCTATAACAGTCCTATAAGGAGGGCTAATGGAACTAGTCAGCAAATAAATGAGCATGTGTGTTGAACTCTTCAGGCTTTACTTTAATGGGTTCAGCAAACTGAAAATACAGGGTTATTTTTTAGTCAGGTTCTGATGAACTTTTACCATGGGCCCACATGCAAAATCGCAAAAAAATTAGGTGCTTTATACATTTTTACTGAGGATTTTTTTTTGTCTCGACACAAAGAGATGGAGGCCTTTGCCTTGCAAGTGGGACATGTCTGACTCAAAATAATAATACGAAAATAATACCAACATAATAATAACAATATTTTTTGTAGGTATTAACTTTTCTATGGAACACCCAATTTTTTTTTGGCAGGTGGGCAAAAGTTGTTCAGAAACACCCTACAAAGTCTGTAAAGTGACTAAAAGATAACCCTCTATGGCCACTTATAATGATAATGAAAGACTGGATGGAAGGAAGCTAAAATATAAGGAAATTTGTGTAGTTTTCTATTCTATTATGACGGCGGCCATGACACGCAAATCTGAGGGCACGGCAGTGCCCCCGCCAAGTCGAGCTAGAAAGCGGCACAGCCGTACCATCCTTTTCTCGAAGCGGTTCAGGCCATTTTCAACACCTTATAACTTTCTTGTGGATAAAACAAAAGACTTGAAACTTCAGGAATCAATCAAAAGCCCTGTAGATACGGTATATTTCAAATTTCGTTCACTTTGAACCAGTGGTTTAGGAATTATAGCTAGTCAAAGTTCTTAATTTTGTCACTGACTCACTCACTGACCGATCATCAAAATTCTAAGGCACTTCTAGCAGACATAGAGACTTCTAATTTGGAATATAATTTGGGTTTAGTGTATAAATCAAGGAAAAACTTAAAAATCTAGCAATTTCAATGCAGTTTTCTAGATAAACCGATAGCATAAATAACTTTGTAATTCCATAGAAATGTACTGTTTACCAAGTTATATTTTGCTGTCGCTCCTAAAATACTTTGTTTTGGTCCAGCAAAATAATCACAGATGTCGCTGTTAGTTTCTAAAACACGCTATCGCTATTTTAATGTCCATCGCGAACAGTTTCCAATATGTATAGCCTATGCTATAACTATACATAAAAGTCAAGGCCTCAGTCTGAATAATGCGCCGATGGATATAGGTTCAGCTGTATTTACATCTGGTCAAGCTTATGTAGCACTATCAAGAGTAACAAGTCTGGGCGGCTTACATTTTATAAACATAAACTTTGGAAATATTAAAGCGCAAGAATCTGCAATTTGTGAATACAATAGACTAAGAAGCATTTACCGTCCAGACTTGACAAAAATCATTACTACAAAGATTCCGAGAAAACCACATAAAGATAGAGACTGGGCTATGAGAAAAACCGTGGCTGAGGCTCAAGAAATAGAGCCGCAAAAGAAAAAAAGGAAGACTACCTACAAAAAGTAATGAGATCCCCTCAAAAACATTAATATATAAAAAATTCCAAGTCTCGCTACTGAGCTGTTCAACCGTAAAAAGGTATGAAATCCATTTGAAACCAAGTCGGCTATCGATTTGTTCATTCCCCACTTAAGAGATCTATCTTAATTAATTACGTAATTAGTTAATAAGCATTATTTTATAGTGACCATATCAATATTTTCAATATATTTTAATGTTTACAATAAATTGAATGACTTGGCAATCGCACTGAATGTATTAATTTTAATATGTATTACACGTTAACCTTCTGTTCTAGTGCGATGGCTAAGTCATTCAATTTATTGTAAACATTAAAATATATTGAAAATATTGATATGGTCACTATAAAATAATGCTTATTAACTAATTACATAATTAATTAAGATAGATCTCTTAAGTGGGGAATGAACAAATCGATAGCCGACTTGGTTTCAAATGGATTTCATACCTTTTTACGGTTGAACAGCTCAGTAGCGAGACTTGGAATTTTTTATATATTAATGTTTTTGAGGGGATTATTATTTATGGTTGAAGACTTGTGGCTACGGGAGACGTTATTTTTGCGCAAAATACTTACTTCCGCTATAACGCGGCTATTTCCGATAATAGTTTGAAATTTGAAATGAATAAAACAACGGGGGCATATCCTTCCAGATTCACAGTGATTTAAAAAATCGGTGAGGAGTGTCACAGCTCAACTAAATTATTCTAATAGGTATGATAAGCCTTAAAAATAATTAAGTTCAATTTTATGGTTAACCACTCGCGATATTTTTATGTAGTAGTATAATAATTAAGTACCTAGAGCTAAATTACTTAGCTAGATTTTCGTGGCAATAAAATAGTTCGTATTCTCTTTTTTGCAGATGGCGCCACTACGAGTTGCAAAACGTGTAGCGTTCATTTTGACATCTAACACAGTTTTGGTAAGTATTTTTTTTTTATTCTTTTAGAGAAATTCCTTTTCTCTGTGGTAGAGTCACGCCGCATCAAACACACTATGGTATTGTATGGAAAGGCCTGAAAGATTGGAATATAACTCTCCTAATGCAGTTCTGTTGTGCCTCTTTCCCATTTCATAATCATGTCTGTTTATCGGACTCAATAGTTTCAAAAGCTATAAACCTAATTTACCTCGTTTAAATGGCGACCAAACAAACGCGCGTCGATTAACAATTTGGAGAATGCACGCCGCACGGGCGCGTTCATCTCATCGCTCGGATGCGTTCGAAATTCAAAATCTGCATAACGCGGTCCATTGACGAGCGCTTGTGCTCAAATGAGGCGCGAAAATGACGTCCAGCGCAACTTGACCTCTGATAACTATTCCGCCATCAACCGGAAAGTGTCTTTGACGGCTGGCTGGAGTTCCACGTGTGTGAAGGAGCACAAATATTCGCGAACGGAGACTGGGCTTTGTGAATGCGCGATTTTGGATTAGACCGAGGAGGGGGATGTTCAGCAGAATAGTTCTAAGTTTGAAATTCGATTCGTTGAGTATTCCGATTTGGAATGTGTTGGCTTTTGAATGAAAGCAACCAGCCAGTGTGTTTGCTTGCTGAGAGTGCCCGATTGTATTTCTGTTTGATTTGTACGATTTGTAGAAATGGATGGATTAAGTGGTTTTGTTTGTTTAACAAACTCGTATACTTGCATCCGTAAGTGCTTACAAAAAAAGTAAGTAGGTATTAAAAGCACCAAGCATTTTCAAACTATCCACAATTATTTTACTTCTTCAATTTTAACATGATGTTCTAAGTGGATATTTTTTAGTTTTATAAGTAAGTACCTATTAATTTGGTACTTAGGTATGTTATAGGTTTCTGTGAGCAATCTGTGAGTAGTCTCTAATTAATCCTTCATTATTTGAACAAAGCTCTATCGGAATACCACCGTTAATTCAAGTAGATAAGGTCCTGATTAAATTATGCGTATTATCATTTCATTATAATGCCAGGATTGCCAGGCATCATTATAATTCTTACTAAAAGGATGTCTGTTTTAGCCGTTTTCATACAAATGTATTCTCCTGTTTTGTTCTTTCTCGAGTTATGCACTAACAATTATTTTTCTTCGTTTACTGTAGCCATGTGTCCTATTACTTTATTTACGTACTAGCTGGTGCCCGCGAACTTCGTTTCGCCATATATCATCCATCCTATCAGCTATATAAAGGAAGCTCACTGATAAACATAGGCCCCCCCATAGACTCTAAGAACCATAAAATAATATATTATAAGCTTATATTAAATTGTTGGTAGATAGGTACCCAAAACTTGGTTTCGCCGACTATACAGTGTGTAAAAATATTAGCTGCAAATATTTAAATGGGTGAATCAGTCCATGAAACTGAACAACTTTCCCCAAGCAACATAGGTCGAAATATGAAAAAAACATTTGGGCCTCCCATACAGTTGACTTGCTCGGCTGCTACATTTTGTATGGGAGGTCCAAAAATTTGCAGCTAATTTTTTTACACTTTATATGTAATTTAAAAAAACTGTTAAATCCTAAATTTAACTTGTTTTCCGAAACAACCTTAGAAAACAATACTCAAAAATGTCAGACGTGGCGATAGCGACCGTATTCTTACGGCTGTTAACGCTCTGCCTACCCCGCAAGGGATAAAAGCGTGATATATGTATGTATGTATGTATGTAAAAAAGAGTAAGAAAACGGTGGTTCTTTTATATATGTTGGGTCTTTTTGAATCCTGTAGGTTGAATTTGCTGAATCAGGTTACAGATTAGTCACGCCCTGTTCCAAATCCTGGCTTTCCAGTTCATTTTAGCAGATTTTTTAAAACCGTGCGTTTACTTCCAAAGGTATCAATTCCGTGAAGTAGACTGATGCCACATTTCTTAACATTGTGATGGATGAATAAAGACCGAGTTCATGAGTGTGAAAAAATAAAACATAAGCTTATTAAAAACCAAGTAATCCTACTACAAATCTTATCCTATCCTACTTCCTTCTAATAAATTAATACAAAAGATTTGTTTGTTTGTTACTCCTTCACGCAAAAATTGCTGAACTGATTTTCATGAAATTGGGCACAGATGATGTGTGATGCCGGCTTAGAATAGCATCACCCCACATCCTTCCCGCGGGTGTCGTAAGAGGCGACTAAGGGACTCGAGGGTATTGGTGTATTACAATTTTTAGGCGACAGGCTGACAACTTGTCACTATAGTGATACACATGTTTTCTTGAACAACCTTGGAGAACAATCCTCAAAAATGTCAGACGTGGCGATAGCAACCGTATTCTTACGGCCGTTAACGCTCTGCCTACCCCGCAAGGGATAAAGGCGTGATATATGTATGGATGTATGTATGGGAACAGACATAAAAGGGGTAATTTGTACTAACACATAGGAAAGTTTTTATCGTAATAAAAGTTTCTGTGCGATGCCACGGGATGACCGATTTCCATACGGGCGGAGCCGCGGCTAGGGTTACATTTAATTAAGTACCTAAGGCTATTTAATTAAGACCGTGTGCTGGCGGCAGAGTAGAAAAATTCCTTTTTTCCCGTGGGGGTCGCGGCGTAAGAATCAACCGAGGGAGAAACCCGACCCAAGACCGGCCCTGGAGAAGGACAACAGAGTCTACATTCAAACCCGGAACGGGGTCTCTGTCAGGCGCGTGTGACAGAGGTCTATCCTGCAGCCAACTTGGCTCCTCATGTATCGACTCGTCGTTCCTGTGGAGGCAGCCAAGGAGACCGAGAGAGTGGCCTTGTTTTGGGCAATCCGGCGTTTTCCAAATCGATTTATACCTATAGCCACGAAAAGTCTTATCTGAGACACTGATTGGATCGTCTGGCACAGACATATGAGGCTTTGAGACCGATGATAATGACTCATAAAACTGAACAACTTTCGTAAGGAAAACTTTACAGAACATATGGAAAAAAAATATCTTCCATAGAAAATGTACCAACCGATCGAGTCAATTTGTATGAGTAGTCCAATTTTTATTCATATTTCGAATTAATGTTTCAGAAAAAAGTTTGTGCACCCTGAAAATAATGTTGGTATTGTCGGCTAAACATATAATAACAGTAATGTATGTTACAGACCAACATTGGCTAGTAACGTAGATATAAAGAATAGCCTTATCAAAATTAGCAAGAAAAATTAAAAACAAAAAATTGCGGAACTTCGCTGGTCGACTTACATCATAAGCAGATCCACTTCCGCTGAGCCATTTTAACCATGGTTGGAGCGGTTAAAATAAGGATATCCCTTCACACAAACTTTTGCTTTGAAGCTATTGCAATTTTCCCGCGGTAAATAGTAATTTACGCACCAAGAAAACGATCCATAAATAAAGATTGTATCGTCTGGTACGCAACTTACACGTCTTGTACCACGGAACTTTTGTTTTCGAGTGTAAAAAATATTGAATTATTAAAAGTTAAAATTATTCCAATATTAAAGAGATATTTTTGTAGTCGTAGACATATTCGTAGACTTTACTTTTCTTGTCGTAATATTGGGTAATAATTCGACAAACTCATTTATTGAGGTTATAAAAATATAGTTATTGTTATTTTTCTTTCTGCGCGCTTATTCAAAGTGGCACAATTCGTGCTGGCCAGTTCGAAATTTGAAATCAATCTCGGATCCAATAAGCCCATACACATCTTTTTACTACGCGGCACTATGAAATTTACGTGATTTACAAACTTATTTTATGTGTAGCAGCCAACCCCCCTTTTAGGGGTATGTTTTTTTTTAGCCTATAACCTGGTCGGTGATTTACTTGACATTTTGGTACAAATTGCATCAAAAACCGTTCGGTCGTTTTCGCGTGATGCTTCCGCATATCCACAAACAAACACACAAACATCTAAACATCTAAACATCCAAACAGACAAAAATTAAAAAAATTGCAGAAACGTGTTTTGTTATCAATATTAAGTATCACGAAACAATTTTTTTTTTGATATCTTGTATGTACAGACTTTGGGTCCCCTTGAGCTTTATTATATGTATAGATTTGAAAAAAAAGAAAAACATAAAAAATGCATTTTATATTGCATTTTTTAGAAAAGAGATTATAATTCATTTTTTTTTCGTCATTTGCAATTTGTTGGCAATATTAATCGAAAATTATAAATTATAATCGAAAATTAAACATTGTTTATTTCAACCATACCACAATCTGGCAACACTACCAAACTATCTGTGCTAATGTAGCATCTCTTGTGATATCTAAACCAATCATCTATTAATTAATTGGGCCGCGTTCACCCGTGCGGCGTAAACAGTACCTACCTACAGCGCTAACGTTATGACAACCTGCCGGCTTAAGATAATATTGAGCGGCAAATTACGTAGGCTACATTAAGATTATATCTATCTATATCTACCTGTCGATATATACATATTCCATTCATTCGATCTTTTATATAGGGTTATTTTTAGTCAGTACACGAACTTTGTACGGTGTTTGTACTCGTGATTCTGAACAACTTTTGCTATGAGGCCACCTGCGAAATCACAAAAAAAAATTTGGGTGTTCTGTAGAAAAATTCATACCTATTTGGCAATAATGTATGGAGCACATTTTTTGGTTTTTTCATATTCGCTGGTGGTCCCACAGTAAAAGTTTTTTAGAATCATGAGTTGAAACACCCAACAAAGTTTGAGTAGGTAGTGACTAAGAAAAAACCCAGTATAATACAGAACTATTAGGTTGATGTCATTTTTCTCTGTTTATTTCTTAATTTAATGTATAGAGCAGAAACGCGGCACGACGGGTGGAGTGAATTGGAACATTATTGGAACATGCAACTTAAAAAATCATAAAAAGAACTGAAAAAGATTCACTTATGAATGAACCTACAGTGCAACAAAAAAGAGTAGAAATTAAATAAAATGGAACTAAAATTTTTTTATGAAAAATTGTTGCCATATTTAAGCCTTATCTGTCAGATTTGACAGATTGCGAAGAAAGTGGCGCCCTCATTTTTTCTCTACTCTTTTTTGCTGGGCCCCAAGTCTGCTATTTTTTGTCATTGTAACGCCATCGAAACTCAACTGTCATTGAACTGCCATTGTGATTTTTCTATACTATAAACTGTTAGCAGAATACGAAATGACCAAAATGATACAACTGAGATCCAATTGACATCCAACTGAAACGGTTTTCATTTAGCAGACTTAGGGCCCTGGACTGTCCAAAGTGGAATCTATAGCTACATCCTCATTCTGCGGTCCATTTGGGCGTTCTTTACTAACTGCCACAGATTACAAAATACAATTTGAAAATGAAATTGTTGTTCTCCATAAATTCGATAATAATTTACCGAGCATTGGAGCAACTGCATGAATGGCGTTATCGATATTTTCATCGGGATTTATTGGCCACACGTAATTGGTAGCCCGTAGTCGACGAACAACCGAATTATTTATGAGATTTGTACGGCAAAATGGTAAATAAATATCATGGGACTATTGAAATTGTATCTCTATACATATAATAAAGCTCAAGAGGACCAAAAGTCTGTACATACAAGATATCCAAAAAAAATTGTTTCGTGATACTTAATATTGATAACAAAACACGTTTCTGCAATTTTTTAAATTTTTGTCTGTTTGGATGTTTAGATGTTTAGATGTTTGTGTGTTTGTTTGTGGATATGCGGAAGCATCACGCGAAAACGACCGAGCGGATTTTGATGCAATTTGTACCAAAATGTCAAGTAAATCACCGACCAGGTTATAGGCTAAAAAAAAACATACCCCTAAAAGGGGGGTTGGCTGCTACGCATAAAATAAGTTTGTAGATCACGTAAATTTCATAGTGCCGCGTAGTAAAAAGATGTGTATGGGCTTATTGGACCCGAGATTGATTTCAAATTTCGAACTGGCCAGCACGAATTGTGTCACTTTGAATAAGCGCGCAGAAAGAAAAATAACAAGAGGCCGTATTTATTATTTTTAATCTATATTTTTATAACCTCAATAAATGAGAAAAGTAAAATCTACGAATATGTCTACGACTACAAAAATATCTCTTTAATATTGGAATAATTTTAACTTTTAATAATTCAATATTTACACTCGAAAACAAAAGTTCCGTGGTACAAGACGTGTAAGTTGCATACCAGACGATACAATCTTTATTTATGGATCGTTTTCTTGGTGCGTAATCTACTATTTACCGCGGGAAAATTGCAATAGCTACA
Organism: Keiferia lycopersicella; assembly: GCA_029255805.1. Taxonomy (NCBI): domain Eukaryota; kingdom Metazoa; phylum Arthropoda; class Insecta; order Lepidoptera; family Gelechiidae; genus Keiferia; species Keiferia lycopersicella. The sequence goes on from JARACZ010000003.1 coordinate 19,960,188, forward strand.
AAGCAAAAGTTTGTGTGAAGGGATACCTATCCTTATTTTTGCCGCTCCAACCATGGTTAAAATGGCTCAGCGGAAATAGATCTGCTTATGATGTAAGTCCGCCAGCGAAGTACCACAATTTTTTGTTTTTAATTTTTCTTGATAATTTTGTTAAGGCTATTCTTTATATCTACGTTACTAGCCAATGTTGTTCTGTTACATACTGTTATTATATGTTTAGCCGACAAATTGTAATACACCAATACCGTCGAGTCCCTTAGTCGCCTCTTACGACACCCGCGGGAAGGATGTGGGGTGATGCTATTCTAAGCCGGCATCATCTGTGCCCAATTTCATGAAAATCAGTTCAGCAATTTTTGCGTGAAGGAGTAACAAACAAACAAATCTTTTGTATTAATATATTAGTAGGAAGTAGGATAGGATAGGATTTGTAGTGGGATTAGTTGGTTTTTAATAAGCTTATGTTTTATTTATTCACACTCATGAACTCGGTCTTTATTCATCCATCACAATGTTAAGAAATGTGGCATCAGTCTACTTCACGGAATTGATACCTTTGGAAGTAAACGCACGATTTAAAAAAAATGCTAAAATGAACTGGAAAGCGAGGATTTGGAACAGGGAGTGACTAATCTGTAACCTGATTCAGCAAATTCAACCTACAGGAATCAAAAAGACCAAACTTATATAAAAGAATCACCGTTTTCTTACTCTTTTTTGCATGTGGAAATTGTAAATTTAGGATTTAACATTTTTTTAAATTACATATAAAGTGTAAAAAAATTAGCTGCAAATATTTTGAGGGGTGAATCAGCCCATGAATCTGAACAACTTTCCCCAAGCAACATAGGTCGAAATATGGAAAAAAATTTTACAAACAAAATGTAGCAGCCGAGCAAGTCAACTGTATGGGAGGCCCAAATGTTTTTTTCATATTTCGACCTATGTATTCCTTGGGGAAAGTTGTTCAGATTCATGGGCTGATTCACCCCATTTAAATATTTGCAGCTAATATTTTTACACACTGTATAGTCGTCGAAACCAAGTTTTTGGGTACCTATCTACCAACAATTTAATATAAGCTTATAATATATTATTTTATGGTTCTTAGAGTCTATGGGGGAGGCCCATGTTTATCAGTGAGCTTCCTTTATATAGCTGATATGATGGATGATATATGGCGAAACGAAGTTCGCGCGCACCAGCTAGTCTTAAATATAGTTTCAGTAAGTGGGTATCGTACCAACTACATTTTTTTCCAGTGGTATATTTTTTGGTATTGCTCTTTTTGGGTTATGGTAGACCTCGCTAGATTTTTTACTTTTCCCATCTGACCCAAATGTAGCCCAGACGTACAAAATAATCATTTCTCTTTTACAGAAATAACTAATGACGTGAAGTACGAGTAGTTGTAGAAGGAGGTTGAAAAATTCTGAAACTAGGGTTCATAGGGTCATTGGACGGCTCGGTGTCCCACGCGAAAAGAGAGGGGTGAATCAGTCCATGAAACTGAAGAAGTTTCCCCAAGGATCATAAGTCGAAATATGAAAAACAATTTGGACCTCCCATACAAAATGTACCCGCCTACCAAGTTAATTTGTATAGGGGGCCCAAATTTTTTTTGCATATTCCTTGGAGCAAGTTTCATGGGCTGATACTCCCCTTAAAATATTTGCAGCTAATATTTTTAAACCTTTATATAAATTAGAAGCCCACTGCACTACATAACTCTAGGCACTAAGCAGAAAGTACCTCTCTCATTCGGGTGGGTTTTTGAATTTGATAGGCCGACTTTGTAGGCAGATATAAAAAAATTGTGAGCTAAACTTTTTTATAATTGCTACACGTTTACTACGGCGTAGTAAATGTCTACGCTTATCCGCAATGGCGAGTAGCCTCGTGTAGAAGCAATATTTATTTTATATCTAAAATGTAGTTTGTAGGGTACATTTTATGCATGCTCCTTTTAAGCGACAGACAGACTGACAATCTGTCATTATTTCTGGAGATGGCCTTTAAAATAAGTTTTTATCAGACGTGGCGGTAGCGGCCGCAAACGGTCTGCCTTTCCCGCAAGGGGTAAAAGCGTAATATTTAAAGTAGCCTCGTAAGCATGGACACGTGTCAGTTCAAATTACGCTATTGACACGCGTTGCAGGCGCCATATTGTTTCCGCATTCGGAAACTAAATAAAGGTGAATCTGATTATACATTCATTTAAGTTGCGAATGAAATCATGACGAACCTTTGTGTATTTGTAGCAAGTGTGATATGTGTGTATGTGTGTGTGTTTTTAAATATAGGTTGCAAAACGATACTACCTAATAATAATCTATAATGTTACACAAAAAACAAATATAGGGTTACATTAAATCAAGTACAAATATTATAAGGGCGTGTTCTAGACATAAAACTGAACAACTGACACTTTTGTTCGACATATGAAAAAAAAATTGGATCTCCCAAACAAAATGTACCTATCACCCGACCGAATCACTTAGTATGGGACGACCAAATTTTTTTTTTCATATTTCAAACAAAAGTTTCCGACAAAAGTTGTTCAGTTTGATGTCTAGGACACGTCCTTAAAATATTTGTACTTGATTAAATTTAACCTTATATGTTCAAATATAAATCGTTCAATCGTTTACTATCGCGAGTGGCCCATTAGTGAATTAAATGGTGTAGCTGGATAGCATTCTCTTTAACTACGAATATTAACGTAAATATTTCTGAGTTGTAAAAAAATAGTTTAGTTGTAAGTAAGTACTTACAAAACAAATTGAAAAATCACCTTGGTAAAACGTGATGGCAACTACATAGTTTCTATCAAATGTTTTCATCCACATGAGAAAAAGAAATCGATTCAGTAATAAGTAGTGCAGAAAAACATGTAGGTTTACAAGGAACCCAGCTAACCTAGTTCCGTTTATGCATACCCAGGCCGAGTAGCAAATTATAAAATTTGCATAGCTTACTTACAGTTCTTTACGGCTTGTGAGACACGCCCTCTGTTGCAAGGTACGCCCTTCTTGTGTATGGGCAAAGTGGAAATGGAAGTTAAAGGAAAAAATAAAGAGAAGATTGCCTTCCATTTTCGAAATTAGTATGTGTTGTTTGGGCGCGAAAGTAATAGATAGTGTAGATGTGTGTTGTCGTAGCGATCGCTACGTAGTGCTACGGCGTAGCGCTATGTCTACGAATGTGGCGGTGTTGTAGCAGTTATAGCGTGATTCAATCAATTTTTTTGGCCCCAGCCAACAAAGAACAATTTCGCCAATGTCTAACTACACATTACAAAAAAATCGATAATATTCTTAAGTTAAGATTATTAGGCCCGTATTAGTAAACGGCACTCTACTTTGAAAGAAAGAAAGAAAGAAAGAAAATACTTTGAGATCGATCTCAAGGTTCTCAAGAGCGATATTGACAAATGTCAGGCAGTACTAATGAAAGTCAAATCTCAAAGTCACACTCAAGATTGATCTTACAGCTGAGAGTGGTTTATTAATGCAGACCTTAGTGTACTGTTATTGCATACAATATTATACAAATAGAGACAACAGTACAGAAGCTCAAATAGCTTACCCGTCTTCATATCATATCTCTCTGTCAGTTAAAAATAACTTGACACGTCGCTAACTTTGTAAATAAAGACAACTTGAGAGACAACGCTCCAACTCTGTGTATATTGGATTCCGGCATCTGCGGAACCCTGGCCAAAAACAACCGACGGAACCCGACCCTACATTATCCAATTGCAGGATTATTCTGGATAGAATTTGATCTTGGTCGAATCGAGAGAAAAAATAATTAGGTACTAAAGCGTCAGCAGCTAGGCTTTAACCTCTCTTAGGGATCAATATCCATATCTACAGTAAAGTGAGAAAGGAGAAAAACCTGTACAAGATTTTAAGCGGTTTTCTAAATAAGTCTACCTACTTACTTAAATGTATCTTTGATTATTGGGTAAATTTTGTTCAGTTTTATGATTACGAAAATGTTATCATGGCAAGTTTAAATATGAGAATCTACCTATCTATATTTAAGTGTGGGACACCGAGTTGTCCAACGAACCTATGAAAATAATATCTAGATAAAAAAAAACTGACTGTAGAATATGCCCCACCGGCCTGCAACCAAAACAAGCATAGTGATTCGAGCGTATATTGGGGCAACGATTTCGACTCGTATTCGGCCATAATGGAAACAATACAACACTAGTGGAACGCCAGCTTTCGCCAATATGAATTCTTTACTAGTTTCAAAACTGATATTTTTAAACGGAACATAAAATCACTTTTTCATGTTATGTTGATTTTCCTCTGTTTTTGTATCCATTTGCGATAAATGTCAGGTAGGTGCGAATGTTTAGCGTCAAATCATGTTTTTTAATCGTCTCGTTTCATGTGGAACACCAAGTCGTCCAACGACCCGATGAACCATAGTGTCAAAAATTTTCAACCGCCTTTTTTAATTAAACTTAAATCGGATTGTTTGGATATGTATGAATGACATCAAAGTTTTTCTGTGTGCGGACTTGTCAAACAATGACTACAATGATATTCAATTTTCAATTTGCCAATATTACAGTTCCATATTCATGGAACAACGTATATCGCGCAACAAATAGTGTCTAGCAGAAGGAACCCCGTTTGAACTATTTTAGACTCTAACCAAGTTTTATTTAATTTGGAGTTTTATTTTTTTTATAAAGACAATTTATTTTAAATATACTTCTCATTAAAAAATTCGGGACATCTTGCAAGTTTACGTTACGTACGCATCATTATTATGCAAAAAGTGTGTTTATTTTGGAATAAACGTCTGATATCGTGTGATAGTGAGTAAAATGAGGGTTATAATTCTTAAAGAAAATGTCCCAAATTTGAAATAGTTTTTTATAGGTTTCGTGTTTATCAAATCATAAAAAGTATCCCGATTTCTTTGATGAAAAGTGTATTTACCTACATTTTAATAAACGCAGGCGCGCAAAATCTTGTTCTTAAGATACAAGCGAAATCGGTCTGTGACTCAATCTAGTTTTGGACCAGGTACGTCCGACCCATTCAAGAAAACAAGCTTAATATAATAAGCTTGCAAGATTTGTATCTGCAGAGAACGAAGCGAACGAAGTCTGTCTTAATCCGCGTCGCAGCTCTGTATTTGATTTCTGAAGCGTTCTGCTTCTTCGAGTGTTCTCACAATCGAGTTTCGCCGCGACTCAGAGTTTGTTGTTTCATATAACTCATTTGACAACACTGCGACAAAAACTATTTTGCAGTCTCCGTTTCCTAGCCAGTAGCTTGAATGAACCACTATTTCATTAGGTATAAGGCCGCCTTGATTTCTGTATCTATCTATAGGGTTTTTTAATAGGGGTGGATAGATGTTGAAAGAGAATAAACAAAGCTATGTGTGTGTTTTTTGTTTTTTTTGCCAAATTCAGTGTGCAGTATGACATTAAAAGGCCACCTCGGCTTCTTACGGCTTCACGGGTTGTATTGGCTTAATTCTCATTTTTTGTATCGATTTTGCGCACTAAAGCATTATGATTAGCAACAGCAATAGTACACAGCAATACCTCGTCGTCGTCGTCGTCGTCGTCGTCTCAGCCGATAGACGTCCACTGCAGGACATAGGCCTCCCCCAAGGATCTCCACGATGATCGGTCCAGCGCCACCCGCATCCAGCGGCTTCCCGCGACCTTCACCAGATCGTCGGTCCACCTTGTGGGAGGCCTACCTACGCTGCGTCTACCGGTCCGTGGCCGCCACTCGAGAACTTTCCGGCCCCAGCGGCCATCGGTCCTACGAGCAATATGCCCCGCCCACTGCCACTTAAGTTGCGCAATCCTTCGAGCTATGTCGGTGGCTTTGGTTCTTCTCCGGATTTCCTCATTTCTGATTCGATCGCGGAGAGAAACTCCGAGCATAGCCCTTTCCATTGCCCTTTGAGTGACCTTGAGCCTTCTTATGAGGCCCATTGTTAGCGGCCACGTCTCAACTCCGTAAGTCATCACTGGCAACACGCACTGATCCCAGACTTTTGTCTTGAGGCACTGCGGTAGTTGTTGAGAAGAGAAGATGTTACGTAGCTTCCCGAACGCTGCCCAGCCGAGTTGGATTCGACGATTGACCTCTTTCTGAAAGCTGGACTATTTGTCCCAGGTAGACATACTCGTCGACAACTTCCAGAGTAGAGCCCCCAACTGTCAGAGTAATGGGTGCAACAAGAGAGTTTGACATAACCTTGGTCTTGTCCATGTTCATTTTTAGACCCACTTGTTGGGAGGCTCTATTGAGGTCATCGAGCATTGTACCGAGGTCCTCCAGGGTTTCCGCCATGACCACGATATCGTCGGCAAAACGAAGGTGAGTCAGATACTCGCCGTTGATGTTGATGCCAAGTCCTCTCCAGTCCAAAAGCTTGAAGACGTCTTCCAGTGCTGCTGTGAACAGTTTCGGTGATATTACATCTCCCTGTCTCACTCCTCGCTGCAACTGGATAGGTTTCGAGTCCTGGTCCTGAATTCGAACTGACATGGTGGCGCTTTCGTACAAGGACTTCAACACTTCGATATACCGATAGTCAGCTTGGCACCGCTGAAGAGACTGAAGTACGGCCCATGTTTCGATCGAATCGAAGGCTTTTTCGTTGTCCACAAACGCGAGGCAGAGTGGTTGGTTATACTCTTCAGTCTTCTGTATAACTTGCCTCAGCGTATGAATGTGATCCACGGTGCTAAAGCCTTTTCGGAAGCCGGCTTGTTCGGGAGGCTGGAAGTCGTCGAGCCTGCGTGCGAGACGATTCGTTATGACTCTTGAGAACAGCTTGTAGACATGGCTCAGAAGCGTGATGGGTCTGTAGTTCTTCAGCAAAGACTTATCGCCCTTTTTGAAGAACAGCATCACCACGCCCCTGTGCCATGCCTGTGGCGTTTTGCCCTCGAGTATGACAGAGTTAAACAATTTCTGCAGTGCTTTAAGTATCGGTTTATCACCGGCTTTCAGAAGCTCTGCCGTAATTCCATCATCACCCGGCGCCTTGCTGTTTTTTAGCTGTTTCAGAGCCATACTAATCTCGTACAGCAATACCTAGTTTGATTTAAATCAGAGTTAGGTAAGTACCGCTTGATCTTCTTCCATATATTTTTTAAGTACTATGGCGTGGCGAGCGCAGTGCAAGGAGTTATTTTCACTGGGAACGCAGCTTTCCCTTCCCATGGTCCGCAGCTTAGTCTCCTTTACGACACCGTTAGAAGTAGGGTGATGCTGTTCTAAATTGGCTCACAAATAATAGTAGTAACTAGATTTGTCTTACAAAATATCAAATTAACACAGTCTCAACTCGTAGACGATTTGTAGAAACAAACGTTTCAGAAATCAAATACAAAACTTGGAGATTGTTCTGTTAACAGGTTGGCTGCAGACGAAACTTGCTTGGTAAACAGGGTGTACCTAAAAAGACGCAAATCCTTTAATTTTTAAACAGAGTGTCCTTAAAACTGAACAACTTTTCTAAAGAACCACGGGCTGAAACAAAAGAAACGTATTGAGGCATATTTATAAACATATTTATATAGGCGTATTTGCTTAGGCACTTCGGCGACTATACGTCTATCGCGACTTTATAGGCTACGTAGCATTGGTTTATCTAGGTATCTCATATTATGTCGTTTGACTTTGTTCCTGTATGATATGTCATGTTTTAATGCGAGCAATAATGTGTTTCTGTCTGTCTGTTTGTCCGTCTTACTCAGACGCCCCGTAGTTACTGCTCCTTTGTAGAAACACCCTATATAACAGGCAATCTGCAGTCGAGCTCTTCACCAATTGAGTTTTCATCAGCAGTTCCGTCCGTATCGTGTTTACGGAGCTTCTTTGTCTCGGAGATGGTCCGCGCTGGTGTGTTCCCGTTGACCCAAGATGGTCCAGGTTTGGAAAGGTGTAGCAAGGTATTGCCGCACCCTCTGCCACAACTTAACCCACCTGCTGCGCCACCTGCCCCGCCTTGTTACACCTTGCCCACCCTGCCAAACCTTGCCCCACCCTGCTAAACCTCGCCCCACCCTGCCAAACCTTGCCCCACCCTGCCAAACCTTGCCCCACCCTGCCAAACCTTGCACTACTTTCACCGGGGACAACGGGAACACACTTCCGCGCTGCATAAGACCTGCTTGCCCTGTTAGAAAATTTAAAGACATTTTGGGACAGATTCAAAGCACGTTTCGTCCGAATTATGGAAAGATTTTTTGGAAGATTTCTTGCCTGCCAGGAAGAATTTCAAATTTTTTTCGCTCCTAAACCTACATTAGTAAAGTATTTTTACCTAGAGACCTGCGAGCTAATCTCGTAATCCTCAAGTCGATTCTTGAATCTCGACTCCGCTTGAATCGCGCAGCTAATTGTTATAAAGAGGAACCAAAATAAAAATAGTCTTTGAAGCAAAGGCGCTGCCCCGGGGCGCCCTGAACGCATTTTAATAAATTAAAACTGGAAAATTCCCATTCCAATATTCTATCTTTCCTTTTTCTCCAGAGAGGTTCTCTTACATTGATTCAGCTACATTTTAGCGATCAATTTTCCGCTCAACGTTATTTTATCCGTATTTAAAACAGGAAATGTTGTTTTTGAAGAATTGAATAGCAATTTTTCCTTCGTTTTTGGAATAACAGGTGTTTTAGAATCAAAGCGAGCGCTGCCCGTATGAAATAAAATTCAAAATATAAGTGAGATTGCGTGTCTCCTTTTATCATCGCGAGGATTCGTCTCTATTGCACTTTAGTGGGAAATTGCAGGTTAGAGTGAGCTAGCTTTCCATTGTGTTGTAACAGACGGACAAAAAGAAAAACTAAAAAGGTTGACGCGACGACACCTAGATGTAACGTTCCTGTCGCCATTGCAAAGCAAACACTCGTAGCAGTCTACCAAAAAGACTTCAAAAAGTGCTTGAGAGACGGGGCGGACAAAAGAAAAGTAGGAAAGGAAAACACATATATCTATCATAGGACTTTACACCGTTTCTACCTAATCTTCGAGAGCCACGATGTATATGGCTACTAGAAGTTAACAAAGGGTGTTGAAGTAACTGAAAAAGTTGTGAAGATTTTACGCAGCTAAACAAATAGGTCAATACTCGTGCTTTCAGTTCTGTTTTGTAGTCTTTTCATATTTCCCCTTTAGAAATGCTAATATTTAGAAAATAATTAACAGTTCTCTTTTCTTCTATTCCAGATGTTGCTGGCATCCCTAATGATGCTGTCGTCCCGGAGCGGTGCAGCAGCCCTGGCCAACTGTCCGCCCGGCTGCATCTGCAACGACGACACCCTCGTGGTGGTCTGCGAGGAGAGCCGCCTCGACGTCCTCCCCATCGCCCTTAACCCCGCCATCCAGCGGCTCATCATCCGCAACAACAAGATCAAGACCATCGACAGCTCCATGCAGTTCTACGCAGAACTCCAACACCTCGACCTCTCCCAGAACCACCTAGTAAACATCCCAGCAAGGAGCTTCTTTTTCCAACGCAAGCTACAAGAACTACACTTGAATAAAAACAAAATATCTTTAGTGACAAACACCACATTTCAAGGACTGAATTCTTTGACAGTGCTGAATCTCAAAAGAAACTTCCTTGAAGAGCTCAAAGACGGCACCTTTTCCACTCTCCCTAGATTAGAGGAACTAAACTTAGGGCAGAATAGATTACAAAGGATTGAGCCAAAAGCTTTTGCTGGATTATCAGCATTGAGGATACTATACTTGGACGATAATCAGCTGAGCTCTATACCTACTGCTTCCTTCAGCCTTTTAGGCAGCCTTGCAGAACTACATATTGGCCTTAACGGGTTCACTAACTTACCAGATGATGCCTTCGCCGGTTTGAATAGACTGGCTGTACTAGATTTGAACGGAGCTGGTCTCTCAAATATAAGTGATAATGCCTTTAGAGGTCTCCCAGGACTGAGGAGCCTCAATCTATTTGGTAACCCATTGGGCATTGTGCCTACTCAGCAGCTATCTACCCTTACAAGATTAGAAGAACTGTACATAGGACAAACAGATTTTACAGTTTTAGAAAGCCATTCTTTCAAAGGTCTAAAGAACTTAAAGTTGCTAGACATCACCGGTGCACCTCGCTTGGAGAGAATAGAAAAGGGAGCGTTTGAAGATAATGTGAACTTAGAAACCGTAATTATTTCTAACAATAAGAAATTGGCAGTGCTAGAGGACAGTACCCTTTTAGGGTTGCCCAAATTGAAGCATTTGACCTTGAGAGACAATGCAATCATTTCACTCAGTGAGGCAGTGTTTGTGGGGAAGGATCTTCGCCAGTTAGACTTAACTGATAATCCTATAGTGTGTGACTGCCAAATAAGATGGCTACAACAGCTTCTCAACGACAAAAGCAACTTTACACAAGTCCAGTGTGCCGCCCCAGAGCATTTGAAAGATAGATATCTAAAAACATTGAATGCAGATGACCTGGGTTGTGTGTTACACGACACGCGACAGCAAACCATCATCTGCATAATCGTAGCTGCGTGCGTAGCCACCATCGCCACTCTAGTCCTTATACTGTACAGATATAGAAAGAGCATGCAAGAGAAATTGAAGGACTACAAGTGGAATAAAGGGAGGAAGAACTTAGACTACCACAAGCCGATATCGACGGAGGAGGACTGCATAGTGCGCGGTATCCACCCGTCGCAGTACCCGGCGCCGCCGCCGCACGCGCCCGGCCTCAGGCCCATTCCGGTGACGGAACTGTAGCTAGAGCTTTACGCCTCTCCGAGCGTGTTCTTCATGTCAGGCGGCCAGGGCTCCGCGCGGCGGCCGCAGCGCTCGGGAGGCGGCGGCGGCGGCACGCTGCCCGCTAACGGCTTCACGTACATCGGCGGCGACCGGCACCAGCCGCTCACGCTGAACAACGGCGCGCCCGCGCACCACCTCAACAACGGCACGCTGCGCTCGCTCAGCTCGCTGCCCGACAAGAAGAACAACCGGAACGGCGTCGTCTGCCACCCGGACAACTTCCAGCGCAACCTGGACACGCGCTACTCGCGCAAGCAGGAGAACGGCTACATGCGGAACTCGGAGACTATAATCGGCTTCAACCGCGAGCGCGACAGGGAGCGCGAGTACGAGCGCGAGCGGAACGATCGGAGCGAGTACAGCGAGCCGGAGTACTCCGTGATCCCGGAGAGCTACTCGCGCCGCGATGACTACCGCGCCTGTACGCACTCCAACACGTTCGACTGTTGAGGACTATGAATGACTCTTTCAATCAAATCGTTTGTGATCTTGTAATTCTAGCAATAAACCTTCATTCCATTAAGTTTTCTATGGACAGACTATGTGACGGGCGTAGTGCTGTAGAGCGGTTAGTGACTTTAGTAGGTCCGGTGTACGTTCGACCAGTGAGGACTATTCTGTATTCGGTTTTAAGAGAGTACCTTATTTGTAAATTATAATAATTAAGTAGTGATCTATTTTTCGATGAGAGATCGGGGCGGGTGTGAAAGTGTGACTTTCACTGGACAATCGTACAATGTACAGCTAGTCGCGATAAGTAGGGGTAGCGAGGGAGCGAGACACTACATTCGACTCCCTGCTACACATCATAAAAAAACATTGTGATTTGTATTTTTTCTACCACGACCAATTTTTGAAAACTACCTGTAGAAAGCCAGGAATATTCAAACCAAACTAGACTGTAAACAGTGTTTCCCAGTGTAAATAATTTAATGAATGGTAACATCAGGGCCCTGTTTCACGATACTACAACTTACAGATCTGTAATTTGTGCGTGTCGATGTAGCTACATTGCATGCGTAGTCTGATAATCATTCTTGTATTAAAATGGCTAACTATTCACGAAATCAGTTTGTAAATTGTAGCTTTGAGAAACGACCCGTTGGTAATTTTCAAAAATTGGTACGTCTCGTTTCGGTGGAGAGTTTGTATTTTTGATTTTGTACAAAAACCATTCCATAAAATCTTTTTAACGTGTAATATTTTATTTATAAATGACTAAAATAAGTGTGCATTAAATAAGACACCAATATGAAGAATATTAGAATTATGAATGTAAATATATTTATACTATATTGAGATATTTATAAAATTTAATACGATCTTGTTCTTCTAAAATTATCATAAAATTATTTCGGGATTTCTAATATTGTATGGTTTGCTATATGGACTGATATCCTAATCATAATGAGATTTCTTACATCACTCTTGTTAATACACTATTTCGTATAGTGTAGGTACAACTATTGCACACATAATTTTTCCATACACCTTATAAATCACTTCTTATGCTCAATCCTAATCCTATATTTTTGATTAAAATATGATGTAACTGATTGTATCCTATATTAGATATCTGAAATATGAACCAAGGTTCATTGATATTCATAGGAATCCTGTCAGTCAAATTAAATTAATATTATAGGGTCCCCTGCAACACAGAGTTTTTGTAATTTAAAATTTTCATCAATATTTGTAGTAACCCCTTTCCAAAAAATGGCATCTTAGACTTTTTCTGAATAATTTATGGTATCATATCATAAATTATACCTATTAAAATATCAAACTGTTCGTTATTATTATTTTGTACCTACTCAAATATTTTTATAACACTGCCTTTGATTTACTGCCCCGAGAATGCAATAAAGTTGGAGAAAAGTATTCAACTAATAGCTGCCCAACCCTTTATATCAAGTATTTTACAAGATATTTGGTCACTTACCTGGATACAAAAAAAAACTTACTGATTCTTGTGTGAGGACTCGAAACATAAATCAAAGGGATACTAACCTATCTTTTGTTCATGTAAATACGAGAAATTAAAGACTAAGAGATAAGGCATGCGTTAGTGCCTAGTGAATGCCTAAAACGTATACAAATTCGATGAATACATATGAAAAATTGTGATTAGTGTAAAACTCACGACATTGTAATAGATCATCGGTCATTTCTGTACTTTATTGTAGTTATTACCTACATACAAACTCGATAAATATAACATACCTCAAATTTAAAAACTGTGTTTTACTGTTTCATTTCTCCTTAATACTTACTAAATAATAGGTATACGTAACCTACTTATCACGACAAAAATGTAATATAGTACCTACGCAAAACGAAATGCGAAAAAACGCAACTTTTAGGCGACAGGCTGACAACCTGTCACTATAGTGATTCACAAATTATCTCAAACGGCCCTCTATATTTGTCAGACGTGACGATGGCGACCGTATTTTTACGGCTGTTAACGCTCTGCCTACCCCATAAGGGATAAAGGCGTGATATATGTATGATTATATGTATGCAAAACGAAATTATTGGAAAGTAAAGTAAGATAATCCAGTGTTACCACATTCATTGGAAATCAGAATAACCGGCTAAGCAATGTACCTAGCTACCTACATCGAAATGTACCTACGTACCTAATTACTTGTAGGTTGTAAGTTCGTGTAACAGTCCCTTTCCATCTAACAAATGGGAAAGGTTGAAAATTGCAACCGATTATAAAACATTGTAAAGTACCTACCCTCCACAAGTGGTAGGTGAAAATAACCAAACCAACTAAGTAGGTGAAATTAATCAACTAAGAATACGAGCAACTGTCGTTCATCAATTAGCTCCGTAACCCCCGACTGGACTGCTTTAAAAATTCTTTCACCATGAGAAAGCTAACATAGGCACCTTTATACCATTGAGAAACGTACAGCTCTAGTTTGTATAAAATTTCTTTTAATGACTCCTAATTTCAAAACTCTCCGGAAATAAATTAACTTACAAATTATTTTGTCGGAGCAGCGCCATCTTTGATCGACTAAGTGAACCTGTTCTGTAATATGCTAGCTCCTTTCCTTGCGAGGTAGTAGAATGACGCAAATCGCCAACCTGATGACGTCAATCTGGGGATTCCGGCAGCAGGTGGACAGCAAAGCAGCACGCAGCAGGCTGTTCACCTGAATGCAGCAAAAATTAATACCTACAACGAATAGTACCTATAGGCCGTCTATATACACGTAGTTATTTAGTTAACTTCATTCGCATGGTCGCGACCAGTGTAACTATCAAAGCCGTCTTTAACTTATTGGAGGCTCTGGGCATATTACGATAATGGGGCCCCTATGACTTTGACAGAACACTAATTCGTTAGAATAAACAAAGAAAGCCGCGATTCTATTAGGAACATAAAATTGTTATTGTTACTATGACTAATTCACTTATTCAGTGACCGTTTTGCAATTTAACTCTATGACATTCTAAAAGCATTCATTGTGAATCTACTTGGAAATAAACGATTGAATCTGAATCTTGAAAAAAGTACATGAGCAAGTTTCTAAATTCATCTTTATTGACAGTCACATTAAATAAATAGATAATCTAATATAATTTTGTTAGAATAAACAAAGAAAGTAGATAAGCAAGCTTCTAGATTTATTTTTATTGACAGTAACATAAATTAAATAGATAATATAATATAATCCACAAAAGTAACTCATTTAACATTCACATGTTAGTACTTAAGAATCTATGTTGATTGAAGAGGAACCCTTCTCGATTTGAGATGGGCAAAGTCGTTAATCACTTCTTCAAAATCAATGTTTTTGAGCACATCTCATTCTATGGACAACAGCGACAAACTGGTTAATTAATCTCTCTTGAAGCATTATACTTCTCAATTCATTTTTTATTCTTTTCAATTTGGAGAAGGAGCGTTCTCCACTGCAGTTAGTTACCATCATGCTTAAAAAAATTCTCAATTAGATTTCTAAATTTGGAAATGTGTCTTCAATTTTTTTTTTCTTTCAAAAGTTGATATATTTTCAATATACTGATAGTATATTCCCTCATTTTCATTGTGAACAATTTTCAAGTATTCTATTAAATGCAGACATTCCATTTCTAACTCCTCCTCATTAACATCTTGATAATAAAATTCAGCAAATTCTTTACAACTTTGTCTCAACTCTCCAGAATTTAAAGTCTTCAAACGAAAAAAGAAATCAAAACGTTTACTAATGTTCTTATACTAACTTCACCGCTGTCTTAGATGAACGCTCAGCATATCAATTATGGGAAAAAAGGTTTCTACTTTAAATTTCTCTCTTCTCTTCTTTGTAATCTTTGTATATACACAGCTATTAGGACAGTAGAAACGTTTTTTTAGAAATTTACCGTTATTTATTATTTGTAAACAAAAGCGTACATATTTTTTTTTTTGTTTGTAAAAAAATAACTTTTTTATATTTTGTTGATTAAATATCTCGAGAACAACACATCAGAAATTGAGACATGATGCATATAACTTTTAGAGAATTTTACGTACTTAGTATACCATTGAATTGTATTTTTATATATTTGAATTTATCTAAGCATGCGGAAATCAAAAAGCCTAATTTTTGGGTAGGAGTAGATTAGCTTCGCACATCCAAAAGCTGTAAGCAAATTGGTATTGTAGTCAGTAATTTAGGTTCGTTGTATTCGAATCAAAAAAGTATTTCGGCAATAAAAATCGGTTATCGTTTAGTGATCTGGCAGGGACGAGGGGGCCCCTATCGATCACGGGGCCCTGGGCACTTGCCCAGAGTGCCCAGTGGGAAAGAGGGGTCTGGTAACTATCAGTAAACGCTTCTAGATGCGAGTAGCGAGCATGCAGGTCTAGTTACGTTGGTCGCGACACTATCATAAGCGAATGAGCTAGATTGCCTACATTTTTCTTGCATTATCAAAAGGAATAGGACGTCTCGTTAGTATTTTCGTGCTGAAAACGAAATTATACAATTGCATATGCATCATATCGCAAGAGTAAAACTATCAAAACATTAGAAAAAATTGAGATCCAGGTTAGTTACCCACTTGTTTTGCTTATTTATGAAATTGATAGAAAAGATATTAATTAGGTAAGTAAGTAGTATTTTGAAAAAAAGCAATCCCTTTTAAGAGGTAAAACAAAAAGATAGAAAGTAGTTGTTCATTAATTTATTATTTTATAGTATGCAACATTAATTTACACATTACAAAATCGTTCAGCCTTAAGATGGGGAAGCCGAAGCATTCGGTTTTATTATGGACTTGATTTTACAAAAATAAATAAAAAAATTGTGTTTAGGCGAGTCAAGTTGTACATGGAATATTATGAGTTTTGCTTAGAACTTAGAATTTCTCCTCTTCGAGACCGTGTTTGAAGAACATCATGATTGGTGTTGAGACTCCGTCAATGTCTCTGTATTCACACATGGCCACCATGCCATCGCAGTCCATGGATTCGCCGGTGAAGAACTGGAGGTCCTTAAATCTGCCGAGGAGCTCCTTCATGACTTTGTTCATGTTGGTTTTGAAGACATCTACTTGGTCAGGTGCTGTCTCTTCCAATTTTGCTACTAATCTGAAATGTATAGGAGAAATAAGTAAGTATGGGGATAAGAAATAATAACTACTTATTGTCTACTGTCTAAGACATAGACAATTTAATCAGTGCCCCAGATAAGAATTTTCGTGTCTCAAATAAAGAATATACATAGAATAAACCAGAACTTGGTCAGTTTTTAAGCTATATGCTACATCACCCACATAAACAGTGTAGCAGCAAAAAAAACACATCTTTTGGCTTGGCTCGGATATGGAACATTAGATGAAATAGGCATTGCCAGTACCATTAGTAAAAGTCATAGGATGAAATCCCGCGTTTGGCAGAAAATATTGATAAAAGCTTTAGAATTCTGATTTTCAGACAATGGTCAACGTAAGATAAAAATTGTCACCCCCCTTTCATGAACAGACACTATGGGAGTGAATGTTTTTTCATAAAAGGTATTTCCTCTAGCATCAATAGCTCCATAGGCTGACACTGATAATCAGCTTTTGGTATTAGATGATGCACAATTTTATGTAATGGTTTATATTTCACAGTTGATATAACAAGTTGTATGTCATATTCAAATATAACAAGGTTTATCTGGATTAAGATAAGTTAAAAGTAAATAATTGTTGAGAGCATACAGAATACATTTTCAACAATCGCAAAGTACAGCATAAAAAAGTCCAGCAACTGAAATGTCTGAATATTAGGTCGCACAAAACATTAACATAGGCGCATAAACAGTAGTATTACATTAACGTAAATAAGACCAAGAACTTGATCTTGTTACAGACTACTGATAACGCTGACCTTGTAAATGATTATAATGTCAAAACAGAGATAATTTATTGAATACAAGCAAAAAGTATATGCTGTGGTCAGTTCTACTCAACCAGCATTTTATTCGTACTGATAAAACAGACAGATTGGGCCACCAGCTGCACCAGTATGCACTTCCATATGCACTAGAAATAAACTAGATGAATCACTGCCACACAACTTTGTTATATCAACTGTGTCACGTTTGAGGTTATACCGCACTGATCACTCACTTTTTCATGTAGTCTTTGAGGTATAATGTGTAGGACTTCTTGTCGCCAAAGGCGAAGGTTTCCACTAGCCTGTGGTTGAGAACTATGTCAACACCACTCTCCACGGCCTCGTCTGTGTCCTCGTTCGCCTCCTCAGCAGAGGGGTTGAATCCCTCGATCTTGATATCGCCCTGTCCTCGGGTTACAAGTCTGCCGGTGACTTCGTAGATCACTTCGTCAACCAGTTTGATTTTGTATGTGTCCGAGAACATCTCGTCACCTGAAAGTATTACACACCAAAGTTAAGATTGCACGCTTCATGTCTTGAGCGCTCATGACCGTCTCGACTGTAGATGAGGCACATTAAATTCGAAAAGCTGTTGATGACCAATCACTATCAGACGAAATGTCAAAATCACTCGATATCAAAAAATGTCAAAGATAGACACAATAAACAAAATATTAACTGAAACCATATTTTCAAAACATTATAAACGCAATTACCAGTAATAATATCCTTATAGATCCTCATTTTAATGGATTACAGGCGATTAAAATAATAAAAACCGAAACTACGGCTTCTAGCCCAAAGAACTAAACCGGAAAGGGCTGTCAAACGATAGATGCAGTGTTGCCTGCATTTTGTGTTTCGTTTCAAGGTTAATTTACTGGTGGCGAGTAATTTATAACTTTCTCAATTATTTTAAATTATATAACGTATTATTTTATACGCATCAACATGTTTTTGATTGTTGCAAATAATATTCAGCAATAAACTTTATACAAAGTTTTGAAATTATATAAACTTATTTATATGAAATATGCAAAACTAAACGCATTGATCGGGTTACATGAGATGAAACGGAAGTAGATGGCGTAGTTAGATTTGGTTCGGATTTTTTTCCTTTTGTAGAGATGGAAGTCTTTCTCTATAATTCTACAGTTTGTAGATTATGTGGTGAAGAAAATGACAGTGGAAACTTATTGTATTCGAGTGACGATAATAATCAAAGCCTGTGTGATTTGATCAATACATATTTACCAATCAAGGTAAACGAAGTACTTTATTATGTGATTGTATTGACTTCGATTCTCATATCAAGATGGCTGACCATTGTACAACTATACCATTTTCATATCTTTATTGCTAATGATATCTTTGTAAATAGCCCGTACGATAAATACGGCTTTGGGTTATTTTGTGTAATTTTTTTATTGTTTATAACCATCCCCGCTTCAGGTATTTGGATTTTGCTATTGTGTGGTATCAATATTAGAATATCACTGAAACTATAGGCGAAAAAGGATGCGATTCTATTGCCTAACGCGCCAGAATTTGACAACTTGAGCTTTGAAAAGTTTATAAACTTAGCCATCATAGGTACTCTGAAATACAAAGCGCTCTCAATGCACTTCACTGAAAATCCGTCTGATTTGTATAGGTACTGAGAAGAGTTTAGTAGACTGTGGGCTAAGAGTCTTCTAAATATTGGACAATTTTATTCTTGGCAATTCCATATGAGGTACCCCTATTCCTATCCACTAAAATAAATTCCCGCTTGGACCCAGGTATCAGATGATGGAGTACTACCCCGAACAATTTGTCCAGGATGCACCATACAGCTTGAGGCTACTGTTGAATTTCTCAATCTGATCATCAATGGACAGGTAATGAATACATACATATCACGCCTGTATCCCTTGCGGGGCAGACAGGGCATAAACGGCCGTAAAAACAGAAATTTATGCCACATCTGACAAAAGTTTGAGGGTTATTTCTAAAGAGTGTACTATGATAGTGGCAGGTTGTCAGCCTGTCGCATAAAATTTCAATACAAATCAAGCCTCAAACCCCTTAGTCACCTCTTACGACACGCACAGAAAATATATGGGGTGATGCTATTCTAACTAAGCTGGCATCTCACAGCAGGAAATGAATGACTGTAAAGAAAATTTGTTAAAACTGATTATCATTTAAATTAAAAGATAAAGAATCATAGTTTCTCTCTTTTCGTGTGGGACACCAAGTCTTCCAACAGTTCAGGAAAATTTGTGAAAATTAATTACACTTTTCAGAAAGTGATCCGTGAACTACATCAACGGGAAAAGGAGTATAAGAAAACTGTTCTACAAAATGACAATGAGCCTGAAGTTATTACTGAAAAAATTGTCTATGAGAGTAAGAAACACACCTTTTAAATTGTAATGAATAAAATTTTTTTCAGGTATATTATTTTGTAAAACTAAAATTATGAAAATCGCAAAAAGTTGGTACATTTTAACCTTTAGCAATGAGAAAGTGCTATGTCAAAAACCGGTTATCAATAGTAAAAAACTGGTTATTTTTAAATTGAACTTTTAAACCGGTTTTTTAAATGTTTTTATCAACATTCATTTAAGACCTATGCATGGTGGAGCAATTTAAAATTCATCAACTTATACGCATCAGCCTTGTATGCAAATCTTTTTCCCAAATGTTATGTAAGTCGTATTATCCATTCTACTTTTTTCAATTCTCTGCAAAATTACGACCTGTCTAGCCAGTACATACAAGATGTAAATAAATGTAAATATTTTTAGGGATGAACCAGTTCATATTAAACACGGAAAGAATTTTGAACCTCCCATACAATTTTTTTTTTCATATTTGGTTCATATTCCTTGGAAAAATTGTTCAATTTCATAGGCTGGATCACACCTTAAAATATTCGCAGGGTTTTTTGACACCTTACATACATACCCCTTACTCTACAGTTAACACCAGCGATGGCGTATACCAAGTTGAACACCCAATTGCCCTCCAAGTGTCTGGTCTGGAGAAGCCGAAACGCAAGCGCGGGCGCCCGCCGAAGAAACCTAAGAGCCCGGAAGAAATAGCCCAGGAATTGGCAGCCAGGGAGAAGGAACTGGCTGCCAAGAAGCAAAAACTTGCCAAACAGGTGGAAATTTCTGGAAAGAGAATGCGCAAGGCTCCAACTAGGTACAAGGAAGCTGTTCAGGTAAGTTAGCTAGCAAAAACCTCTAGCAAAATCAAACTATGGGAATGTTTACTATTTTGTAGATTATTTTTTATTTATTTATTTCGAGTGAGACAACGAGTCTTGCAACAACCCGATGAACCCTAGTGTCAGAGTTTTTCAACCCCCTACTACTAGTAGCAGTAGAAATTGGCCACAAGATAGTAATTTTGTACACTTGGTAAGTAGCCAAGTGACAAAAATATATTGAACTGTGTGCTTCGTTTGTATTAACTTTGTAACAAAACGTTAATATCAAACCATGGGGGTAAGATTCTAGGATAAATTTACTACTTACCTACCTACAGACTAACCTTTGTAGTTTGACTCTTCAATAATAAAGGACTGTTTATATACAAAGTTGTCGGTTTTACGAGCTGTATGCCCAGCGTATTATCGTATCGGCTTACTTGTTTTGTTTTACTAAACAGACACGCATTATATTCTGATCATTTTACTCAGGGTAAAGAACTGGAGCGCATATTTAAAGAGGAAGGCATGATAGACGAAATGGATGGCGATGCTGAAGTGAAAAAAGAAACAGAAGAAGAAGTAGACGAGAAACCCGCACCAAAGGAACCAGAGGTCATCGGACACTTGGAGAATTCGGGAGAGCTCGTGGTCGTGGTCAAAGGAAAGGGCAGGGGCAGACCCAAAGGTAAACTGACTCACGTCTCAATGTCAAAGGCCTTTTTGCGTGGTAAAATTTATATCAAATTATTATGCCTTTGTCGTCGGATGCTGGCAAAAAGTTGTTGCTTTCTAAAAAAAAAGTATTGCCTCATCCCTTTTTCGTAGGTGACGTAAAATCTACCAAAGGACTAAAGAGATCATGTGTTTTACAATTTTCAAATAAAAATAAATGTTTTACTCGTAGTCAGCGTCAACAGATCACTATAAATAGTGACATAAATTCTAAAAATTTTAAAAAAACGTGAGACGTAGCGATAGCGACAGTAACACGACCGCAGTATCAACATTTCATGCTTTTCTAAAACCCTTAGAGCATTCGCCCTAACGAGATGGCAAAGCTGGGCTTATCCCTCTGGCAGAATGCACTGCCCGTTTGCCCAGCACATTATATGAAACTGACAGTTGCCATTTTGTATGTGGTTGTCAAGTTGTTGTAAAATCATCGTTGTGTGCTGTATGTGTTTACCTCCCCTGCCGCAAAAAGTGGCAATAAATTAGTTTTGTAATTGGACGTAGTTATGCAAACGGGATCCAACCCACACCCTTTGAGTTTCGAGATATTGAAGGTTTTGTTAGAAATTTTATATCTAACTTACTAAGTTTTTTTCAAATAATAAAAGTGTATTGACTTGTAGGTTAATAGACAAAGTATCTATGTACACGAAGTATTTATAATTTTTCCTGGAAAATGGTTGAATTTTCATGGAAAGTAACGTTTGGATCTTTGTTGAAAAATTGTGATGTGGCTTGGATCATTTTAGTCTGGAAAATTATAATGTTGTTATTATATGAATGGGAAGATAAAATAAAAGATCGCGTTTTAATAAGTGGAGTTTAGTTATAAAAAAATAAAAACTTTTTATCAAAGTAAAGGCACAAATTCAAAAATCAAAATAAATTGTTTCAAAAAGCAATGCTAATCATAATCTGAATTTGAATCTTCCATGGACTCAAAGAGAATAATCGCTTAACAAAATATCAAAGCGAAGTGCTTGAATAAGTATCGTCATTATAATCAGCGTTTGATCGATCACTTAAACTACTTTACGTGACTTTATATCATTGGGCAGTATTTAAACGCAAATCAAAAATTATCCTTTTTCTATGCAATAACATTCCAAATTCCCATCAAAATTACTGACTTCACAGCATAATATTCAACCCGAAATATCACTAAACATACTACAATATATTTTCGCAGCGTACAGCGATTTTTCCTAAAGCAAAAGCTTTTTCATGAATGCACAGCTAATAATCTTAATGCACATTAAACATGTTAACTCTTTTTCTTTTAAATATAGCTACTATTTGTATATTATTTAGTTTGTCTAAATAAAACAGCATTTTATTAGTCAAAGTCGTCTTATTATTTATTATTTACCACATAATGAGATCAGCAAAAAATATATAAAATTAGATACAAAATTGTAATCTAATGAATTATTAAAGGCGGGTCATGCTTTTGAGGGAGTCCACGCTTCCTTTTTTGCCCAATTAGCACATTTTTAGCTTCTGCAGGTGGCGCCACGTACTTGAGTCGGATCGCAAGTAGGATAATATGCTTGCACATATAGTTCTTAAAAAAAATGGGGCAGGTGCATTTTAACCCAGGCGGTTTGTTGGGTGGGCAAAGCAACTCTCCAATATGCGAAAGTACTTGTTTTTGTAACCATCAAAAGTGTCCCAATCTTGAGTAAATGTCATGTCACTTGCTGTTGAGCTTCTAACTATATAAGTATTTAGTCCGTAATCAGATTCTAAAAATTTTACATTCTTGTCAAGTTTCTAGTGCTATCTCTATCTTACTTAATCGCGCCACTCTGCACTCCAGTGACGAAAAAGTGCGCGAAGTCGCAAACCCTTTTTCAGGTAATTTGTTCTGCTTTTAGAAATAATGCAATGCAAAAGGATTTTTTTGGGTATAGTAATCATTAAATATGCCGAGCATGGCTACTTGAAAGTCAAGACAAATATAATGAACAGGTTTTGTTGTACTTACTGGTTAATATGCGATGCGACTGGGATAGTTATTTTGCTATGAAATATGGAAAATTTGCTGTGCAATCAGTATTAATACTATGTATGAAGTATTTTTGAACAAAAATTAATTTAACTGTATTGCATTATGAGGAAAAAGTTATGTCATATTGATGTAAAATTTCGAATTATCTGCAGTTTGAGTTTTGCTAAACATTTAGTTTATTTGTAGTGAAGTAGGTTATTTGATGTAAAAAAGAATATAAATGATGAGTAGGTATTGATAGGTGATTATTTATTTGATATGCAATTTATAATATCCCCATATCATTGAGTATCTCCGTCATTCTCATCAAACTCAAAATCCAAGCCACATGGTGCATATTTTTTTTCGTAAAAGTATAATGCAAATAAGATCCAAGCTACATGGTTTCATTAAAACCCTTGAAATAGGGGAAAAAAGGAACCAAGTAACTTGGATATTACTTTATAATGGGGTTTTTGTTCAGCATAAGCGGCATGGATCTTTATTTACTTTCTAAACAGACTTTAAACAATGGTATCGTTGTTAAAATGCCATATTCACAAGAAAAGTGGCGCCAAACCTCATGGGTGTTTTTTTTTATGAAAATATATCCCATTCTGGACCGGTCTATGTACATAACTCAAAAACAACCGGGTTGTGGGTTGGATCTTGTTTGCATAACTACGTCCAATTGTCTGTTTAGCACCTCCAAATGGTGAATGCTCCGACCTAAACCACTCGGCGTGATTTCTTTTTTCATTTTCGAAAACTTGTTCCTGTTGATTTCTAAAGATTAGCGTCAGGATATCAGCTCTTAATGGTTTCTGTAACTTGTCAGGCCGCATGCGGCACACCCACGAGGAATGCACGATCTGCGGCATGGAGTTCACGAGCGTGGGCCGCTACATGTCGCACGTGGCGCAGCACGGCCCCGTCATGTACCGCTGCGCCACTTGCGGGCTCACCCACCCCACGCTCATCGCCCACCAGACGCACCAGAAGGCCGAGGGGCATGCGGGCCAGCAGGTCATACCGTGTCAAGCGCCAGAGGTATGTGTACAGGGATATGTCCACTAGTGGACATAGTGAGGCAGCTGGTTATACTGTGTCAAGCAGTAGAGGTACGAGCAATGGTGTTTTTAGAAATTTTGCACCTTAGGGCCAAAAAGTTTACCGTAACTATTTCGTTTATTATCCATGTCCCTACATAGAATCTTATTTAATGCAATGTAGGTAATATATTTTAAGAGTTTGCTGATATTTTTATTTATTTATTCAGTACCATTATACCATTTCATTTCTGTGACTAAACAATAACTGTTTAAAATCAGTACATAATATGTACATATGACCGTTAAACTACTTAAACAGTCAGATAAATTAACCGGTTCTTAACAGTTTTTAAACAACAACAATCATTTTATTTAACAGTATAACAAATATAAATTAACCAGTTTTTAGCAGTTTCAAAACAACAACGATCATTTTATTCAACTCAGCAGTTTAACAATTTCTAAAATCTGTGTCACAATTTCAGGACAAGACGACGACAGAAGGCGACGTAGAAATCCAAGAGGTCCCCGAACAAGACCCGCTCAATGTGCCCGAGCTGGCGGTCCCCGAGGAAGCCAGGTCCTTGCCGACCTTGGACGAGACCAAGGAGGAGTTCATCAAGAGCCTGGTGTCTGGCGAGTCCAGTGCGAGCGTGTCTGACGTCAATAATGATGAGAAAGCTAATGGTAGTGGTAAGTTAGCATTTTTTTGCTTATTATGGCTTTACAATTTGATTGGTTCATGCCATAAAAGAATAAGGATTTATAAATTCTTTATACATGCGGGCCTATTACATATAAAAAAAAAATACATAAATAAGGGTTACAATGAAAAATTATAATTATTATGATAAAATAATTAATAAACTATTGAAACTTACGACGGAGACAACTAATAAGTCGTTTAACTGTAGAAAACGTAATGTAACATAACGTAGTCTTTTAACTGTGTAACTGCCGTGTGATGCCGGCTTAGAATAGCATCACCCCATTTCCTTCCCGCGGGTGTCTTAAAAGACGACCAAGGGACTCGAGTGTTTCGTGTGTGTTACAATATCGGGTGACAGACTGACAACCTGTCACTATAGTGATACACCATTTTTCTGAATCAGCCCTCAAATATTTGTCAGACTTCGCGATAACGACTGTATTTTACGGCCGTTAACGCACTGTCTATCCCTCAATAGATAAAGGTGTGATGTATGTATGTATGTAGGTATGTATGTAAATGATAAATTATTTCTGTATCTTAACTACATACTCAATAAACCTTGATCTTTTAAATAAACCTCTACATAGTCAAACATTTAAAAACTTAATCTAATTTCCCTACAGACAATCCGAAAGAGACCATAGAATCGGAAACGGAAGTGGTTGAGCTGGGTCCCAAAGGCAAGCCGCGACTCAAATGCAACCAGTGTGATAAGACCTTTAACAGCAAACAGAGCAAGTCCCTACACATCAAGGTGAGACATTATTACGTGTTTATGAATAACTTCTTTTCTTCTTCTTCTTTTCGTGTGTGACACCGAGTCGTCCAACGACCCGATGAACCCTAGTGTCAGTATTTTTCAACCGCCTTCTATAAGTAGCAGGCTTCTGACATAGTTGTGTAACGAACCCCGTCTAAGTGATTATACACAGCAACGCAAGCAAGCATACGAGAACTGATTTCCATAATGTTTTGTATTTCCATTTGGAGCCATAATATTTGAATTCGTCTAGAGTTCGCCTGTGTAGCTTATTCGTTTGCTGTGTGTACTAGAGCCATCCTAACAAACCCGATTTTACAAAACGATCTGACTAAGGCTTCCAACCACAGCCAACAAACCTTGTTTCTTAGCATTATTCTTTTTTACGTGTGAGACATCGAGTCGTGTAACGACCGGACGAACAGTTTGACAGCGTTTAATCGTCATTAAACTAGCTATTGAGCTATGGGCATTTGCGTCTTATTATTGTTTTTAAACATTTTATTGTATAAAACCATCGATGGATAAATATAACAGAAATGGACCATAAACCGTTTTTATGTTACCGGTTATTAAGTCGCCTTGTGTTGTATGCGACCTTCACTCGAAAGATACGGATGCTATGTGCCTTTATTCTACTTAAGTTCATGGTTACTAAAACGATTTGATTTTTGAAGCCACGTACGATATAATATCCGATATTATTTAAGACTTTACTAAACTCCACAAAATTAAACCACTGATCACAATACCTAAACATCCGTAAAACCATAAAAGGTACAAAATAAATTTGTATCTAATGTGAACTATTTATATTACATTAGTTACTTATTTCATTTTGTATCTTTTAAGGTTCACGAGACATCAAAAAGAAAGAAGTTAACAAGAGAAGAAAGACTTGCAAGGAACAAAGTCGCGCAACAAAAACGCAGGGAGAGAATCAAACACGACCCCGCCGCGTACGAAGCGCTGAAAGCTAAAGATAGGCAGAGAGTAATGCAAAAGAAAATGGAAGGGAAAATTGTACCCATAGCGCAACTGCCGCCGCACCAACAGAGACGCGTGAGAGAGAGAAACAAGATGCACTCAAGAAAGTATTATATGAAAAAAAAGCTTCTGAAACAGATTATAGCCGCGAGTCAGGAGTTTCTTGTGCATGAAGAGAAAAATCAAGATAGTGACGGTGATAGTTCAGAGTCAGAGTCAAATTAAAAATATTATTAAGAAAAGTGAAATTAATGCAGACGATATTGAATAAAAAGCATGCTAAATATGTGAAATCTATATGACCTACCTCAGAAATTTTAATCCCTTACGTTATATATAAATATTTAATCATTCACATAAACTATTAATATAAATATTTATATATAACGTAAGGGATTAAAATTTCTGAAATTAAATAATAAGTCATTCACATTCACATATCTGACAAATTGAAATACGTTATGTTATTTTGTATAAAATATGTTTTATTTTTATAATTAAGACTTAGTTACTTTTTAAATGTAGGGAAAAATACTTTCAAGACTGATACAACTTACACATTATACAAAATGTCTCAGGTGTTACTAAGGTTACTAATTAGGTCAGTGGGAATTATAATTACATACTTAAGTGGTAAATAAAAGATCTCGTTATAAACTGTTGTTTATTTCAACACTAATTACTATCAAAAGATACATATAACATAACCGTGTAATGCCGGCTTTTAACAGTATCACCCCAATTCAACCCGTGAGTATCGTAAAAACAGACTTAGGGACAACCATCACGGGAATGGGTAGCAGCGTTCCGCTTTCTCTTTGAATGAAAAATTCTTACACTGCGCTCGCCAATCCGCCTGCCATGCGTGGTATGGCAATACCTTCCGAAAGGGGCAGCTTACGTCCAGGAGTGGACTGTTGTAGCGCTTATGGAGGTAATCATAACACATCTCACTTCTTTTGAATTTTCATTGGTTTTCATTGTATCAAAAATCTCAAATACAAATTAGGAGTATCGAAAGGGGATATCGAACTCACGAAACTGAACTACTTTCCTCGTGAAACATGATGTGAAAAAAAAAAGAAATTAGTTCTCTCATATAAATTGGCTGATCAGCTTTGGTTGAAAACATGCTTTAATTCAGTATTTAAATACTATTACTTTAATTCATTTATTTATTTAACCGTTTTATTGTACACAATAGACCACAAAGGACACACAACAGGTCAACTTATTTCTAAAAAACAACTCTTCCAGCAGACCTAGGGACCTAGAACTTATTTAATTTGTACTTGAGTTATTTACAATTTATTTTCAAGGCTATACATATATTATCTTTGCATCGGCAGGCGGTGCACCAAGGCGAGAAGCCGTACGTCTGTCAGGAGTGCGGGTGCAAGTTCGCGTACCCGCGCTCGCTCGCCCTGCACGCCATCTCGCATCGCCGCAACAGAACCAGCGCCAGAAGATATGCCTGTGACTTGTGCGGCAAGGTATAAAAACGTTCCTGTTTTTAACTTTTTAGAAGCTATTTAAGGCCCCCGCAGTCAACTGGAAATTCGGCCTTGTTTCTTTGCATTTAGTGGACAGAAACCTGGCATTTATCGTTATTGTTTAATTTAAATTATATAAAAGAAAATCTGGGTCAGATAAAGGAGAAAATAATGGTCACGTCGTACAGAGAAATCAAGGAGAAGGCGGAGGACAGAGAAAGCTAGCAGATACTCCACCGACAAGGGCAATGCCCTTAAATAAATTATAAAAAAAGACAATCTCAAACCGGTAACAAGTATTGGCCATAAATGTTGTTTATCAATAATGGTTCTTAGCAATTAAATCAAGAAATTAAAAAACATTTAAAACTGTTTTCACTTTCTTTTTTTCATTTATAGCACTGTGTGTGCATTAAATTGGATTGCCGTGTGATGCCAGCCTAGAATAGCATCGCACCATTTCTTCCGGCGGGAGTTGTATGAGGCAACTAGAGGACTCGAGGGTTTCATGTGTTTTAAATCACTGCCACTATAGTGATATACGAATCATCTGAAAGGGCCCTCAATACTTGTCAGACGTGGCGATAATGACTGTAAAACTATCTGCCTACCCCGCCAGGGATATATGTGCGTGTGTGTGTATCTTGTTATGAAAACCGGTTATTGATACTAAGCATCTACCACTATCAACCTTTATCACCATTCCAGGTTCTAAACCACCCATCATCAGTGGTGTACCACAAGGAGGCGGAACACGCGAACCAGCGCTACGTGTGCAACACTTGCGGCAAGTCGTTCAAACACAAGCAGCTGCTGCAGCGGCACCAGCTCGTGCACAGCCAGCTGCGTCCCTACACCTGCAAGCTGGAGGTAGGTTGATGCCACTTCATCATACACAAACACAAGCAGCTGCTGCAGCGGCACCAGCTCGTGCACAGCCAGCTGCGCCCCTACACCTGCAAGCTGGAGGTAGGTTGATGCCACTTCATCATACACAAACACAAGCAGCTGCTGCAGCGGCACCAGCTCGTGCACAGCCAGCTGCGCCCCTACACCTGCAAGCTGGAGGTAGGTTGATGCCACTTCATCATACACAAACACAAGCAGCTGCTGCAGCGGCACCAGCTCGTGCACAGCCAGCTGCGCCCCTACACCTGCAAGCTGGAGGTAGGTTGATGCCACTTCATCATACACAAACACAAGCAGCTGCTGCAGCGGCACCAGCTCGTGCACAGCCAGCTGCGCCCCTACACCTGCAAGCTGGAGGTAGGTTGATGCCACTTCATCATACACAAACACAAGCAGCTGCTGCAGCGGCACCAGCTCGTGCACAGCCAGCTGCGCCCCTACACCTGCAAGCTGGAGGTAGGTTGATGCCACTTCATCATACACAAACACAAGCAGCTGCTGCAGCGGCACCAGCTCGTGCACAGCCAGCTGCGCCCCTACACCTGCAAGCTGGAGGTAGGTTGATGCCACTTCATCATACACAAACACAAGCAGCTGCTGCAGCGGCACCAGCTCGTGCACAGCCAGCTGCGCCCCTACACCTGCAAGCTGGAGGTAGGTTGATGCCACTTCATCATACACAAACACAAGCAGCTGCTGCAGCGGCACCAGCTCGTGCACAGCCAGCTGCGCCCCTACACCTGCAAGCTGGAGGTAGGTTGATGCCACTTCATCATACACAAACACAAGCAGCTGCTGCAGCGGCACCAGCTCGTGCACAGCCAGCTGCGCCCCTACACCTGCAAGCTGGAGGTAGGTTGATGTCACTTCATCATACACAAACACAAGCAGCTGCTGCAGCGGCACCAGCTCGTGCACAGCCAGCTGCGCCCCTACACCTGCAAGCTGGAGGTAGGTTGATGTCACTTCATCATACACAAACACAAGCAGCTGCTGCAGCGGCACCAGCTCGTGCACAGCCAGCTGCGCCCCTACACCTGCAAGCTGGAGGTAGGTTGATGTCACTTCATCATACACAAACACAAGCAGCTGCTGCAGCGGCACCAGCTCGTGCACAGCCAGCTGCGCCCCTACACCTGCAAGCTGGAGGTAGGTTGATGTCACTTCATCATACACAAACACAAGCAGCTGCTGCAGCGGCACCAGCTCGTGCACAGCCAGCTGCGCCCCTACACCTGCAAGCTGGAGGTAGGTTGATGTCACTTCATCATACACAAACACAAGCAGCTGCTGCAGCGGCACCAGCTCGTGCACAGCCAGCTGCGCCCCTACACCTGCAAGCTGGAGGTAGGTTGATGTCACTTCATCATACACAAACACAAGCAGCTGCTGCAGCGGCACCAGCTCGTGCACAGCCAGCTGCGCCCCTACACCTGCAAGCTGGAGGTAGGTTGATGTCACTTCATCATACACAAACACAAGCAGCTGCTGCAGCGGCACCAGCTCGTGCACAGCCAGCTGCGCCCCTACACCTGCAAGCTGGAGGTAGGTTGATGTCACTTCATCATACACAAACACAAGCAGCTGCTGCAGCGGCACCAGCTCGTGCACAGCCAGCTGCGCCCCTACACCTGCAAGCTGGAGGTAGGTTGATGTCACTTCATCATACACAAACACAAGCAGCTGCTGCAGCGGCACCAGCTCGTGCACAGCCAGCTGCGCCCCTACACCTGCAAGCTGGAGGTAGGTTGATGTCACTTCATCATACACAAACACAAGCAGCTGCTGCAGCGGCACCAGCTCGTGCACAGCCAGCTGCGCCCCTACACCTGCAAGCTGGAGGTAGGTTGATGTCACTTCATCATACACAAACACAAGCACTATTGCTATGTATTTACTACTATTGCTATGTATGAAGCACAGAAACCAAATTTTTTACCTGAATTTTTCTCTATTTCCATTTTAACTATTTCATCATTCTGTACAGTCTAAATATAATTTGTTTGAAGAATTTTATCTCTTAAACGATTGTTTTCTGTTGTGCTTTCACAAAGACGACGCTAAGCCTTATATTTCTCAGACTAAACCTACATTTTAACCTGCATTATCCAGACATGCAACGCGTCGTTCAAGACGAAGGCGAACCTGCTCAACCATCAGCTTCTCCACTCCGGCGTGAAGAAGTTCAGCTGCGAGATCTGCAAACACAAGTTCGCGCACAAAACCAGTCTCACGCTGCACATGAGGTGGCATACAGGTAAAAATAATTTGTCTCGGTGCTTGATAAGAAAAACTATATTATTGATTTTCAGCCTAATTGCCTTTATTGTACAGGGTGTTGCTACTTTTCAATTTTTGGACCTCACATACAACATGACTCAGACGGTGCATTTTATATGGGAGGTACTTTTTTTCCATATTTCGACCTATGTTCCTGAGGGAAACTGTTCAGTTTCACGGGCTGCTGGTTCATCCTTTGAACTGAAGTTAGTACTTTTCCTAAAACGCTGTAGAAAGTTATTTAGTGTTTATTAGACTTGGTTAGCTCTGCCCTATTAAATTAACTGAAGAGGACTCGAGTTGACTAGCATGAAAATGAAAATAAACTTTAAAACATAACAAAAAAAGTTATAAGCACAAGAGTTATGTGTCCACTTATTACTTGACGTGAACGAATGAATGTAGGATAAATTATGAATAAATATAAAAGCACATAAAATAGACAGAAAAATAACAAACGAATGAATGGGTTACCTAATGTACAAAATTTGAATCTTAAATTTCTCGTTCAAGGTTCAAAACCGTACGGTTGCAAAGTATGCGGCAAAAGCTTCAGCCAGAAAGGCAACTTATCAGAGCACGAGCGCATCCACAGCGGAGAGAAACCCTACCAGTGTACGCTCTGTCCAAGGAGGTTCACCACTTCCTCCCAGTACAGGCTACACGCGAGGAGACACCAGCCCGAGCGCCCGTACGCCTGCTCGCACTGCCCCAAGAGGTAACCCTACCAGTGTAGTATATACCGAGCAGGTTCCCCACTTCCTCCCAGTACAGGCTACACGCGAGGAGACACCAGCCCGAGCGCCCGTACGCCTGCTCGCACTGCCCCAAGAGGTAACCCTACCAGTGTAGTATATACCGAGCAGGTTCCCCACTTCCTCCCAGTACAGGCTACACGCGAGGAGACACCAGCCCGAGCGCCCGTACGCCTGCTCGCACTGCCCCAAGAGGTAACCCTACCAGTGTAGTATATACCGAGCAGGTTCCCCACTTCCTCCCAGTACAGGCTACACGCGCGGAGACACCAGCCCGAGCGCCCGTACGCCTGCTCGCACTGCCCCAAGAGGTAACCCTACCAGTGTAGTATATACCGAGCAGGTTCCCCACTTCCTCCCAGTACAGGCTACACGCGAGGAGACACCAGCCCGAGCGCCCGTACGCCTGCTCGCACTGCCCCAAGAGGTAACCCTACCAGTGTAGTATATACCGAGCAGGTTCCCCACTTCCTCCCAGTACAGGCTACACGCGAGGAGACACCAGCCCGAGCGCCCGTACGCCTGCTCGCACTGCCCCAAGAGGTAACCCTACCAGTGTAGTATATACCGAGCAGGTTCCCCACTTCCTCCCAGTACAGGCTACACGCGAGGAGACACCAGCCCGAGCGCCCGTACGCCTGCTCGCACTGCCCCAAGAGGTAACCCTACCAGTGTAGTATATACCGAGCAGGTTCCCCACTTCCTCCCAGTACAGGCTACACGCGAGGAGACACCAGCCCGAGCGCCCGTACGCCTGCTCGCACTGCCCCAAGAGGTAACCCTACCAGTGTAGTATATACCGAGCAGGTTCCCCACTTCCTCCCAGTACAGGCTACACGCGAGGAGACACCAGCCCGAGCGCCCGTACGCCTGCTCGCACTGCCCCAAGAGGTAACCCTACCAGTGTAGTATATACCGAGCAGGTTCCCCACTTCCTCCCAGTACAGGCTACACGCGAGGAGACACCAGCCCGAGCGCCCGTACGCCTGCTCGCACTGCCCCAAGAGGTAACCCTACCAGTGTAGTATATACCGAGCAGGTTCCCCACTTCCTCCCAGTACAGGCTACACGCGAGGAGACACCAGCCCGAGCGCCCGTACGCCTGCTCGCACTGCCCCAAGAGGTAACGCTACCAGTGTAGGATATACCGAGCAGGTTCCCCACTTCCTCCCAGTACAGGCTACACGCGAGGAGACACCAGCCCGGCGCCCGTACGCCTGCTCGCACTGCCCCAAGAGGTAACCCTACCAGTGTAGGATATACCGAGCAGGTTCCCCACTTCCTCCCAGTACAGGCTACACGCGAGGAGACACCAGCCCGGCGCCCGTACGCCTGCTCGCACTGCCCCAAGAGGTAACCCTACCAGTGTAGTATATACCGAGCAGGTTCCCCACTTCCTCCCAGTACAGGCTACACGCGAGGAGACACCAGCCCGAGCGCCCGTACGCCTGCTCGCACTGCCCCAAGAGGTAACCCTACCAGAGTAGTATATACCGAGCAGGTTCCCCACTTCCTCCCAGTACAGGCTACACGCGAGGAGACACCAGCCCGGCGCCCGTACGCCTGCTCGCACTGCCCCAAGAGGTAACCCTACCAGTGTAGGATATACCGAGCAGGTTCCCCACTTCCTCCCAGTACAGGCTACACGCGAGGAGACACCAGCCCGAGCGCCCGTACGCCTGCTCGCACTGCCCCAAGAGGTAACCCTACCAGTGTAGTATATACCGAGCAGGTTCCCCACTTCCTCCCAGTACAGGCTACACGCGAGGAGACACCAGCCCGAGCGCCCGTACGCCTGCTCGCACTGCCCCAAGAGGTAACCCTACCAGTGTAGGATATACCGAGCAGGTTCCCCACTTCCTCCCAGTACAGGCTACACGCGAGGAGACACCAGCCCGGCGCCCGTACGCCTGCTCGCACTGCCCCAAGAGGTAACCCTACCAGTGTAGGATATACCGAGCAGGTTCCCCACTTCCTCCCAGTACAGGCTACACGCGAGGAGACACCAGCCCGGCGCCCGTACGCCTGCTCGCACTGCCCCAAGAGGTAACCCTACCAGTGTAGTATATACCGAGCAGGTTCCCCACTTCCTCCCAGTACAGGCTACACGCGAGGAGACACCAGCCCGAGCGCCCGTACGCCTGCTCGCACTGCCCCAAGAGGTAAAATAGATAGTTGGTAATACCGTATTGTAGATAACTACGCATTTGAGGGGTAAAGATAGCGTGAATGGCCGTTAAAGCGGTTAAAAATTGCACAATAAGCTAATTTCTTATTCTAAACTAACTTTGTAATTATTTTGTATATAAGGTTTGGTGTTCCATAGAAAAATTCTTACAATAATGTATGGAACACCCGTAATTTATGCGATTTCGCAGTTGGCCCCCATTGTAAAAGTTGTTCAAAATCATCAGTAGAAACACCCTACAAAGTTGGTGTACTGACTAAAAAATAACCTTGTCTTTTACTTGAATATTAGCTCAACAAAGTAGTGAAATAATAAAACCAATGAAACCATTTGAAACACCTTGTTCATTCCTTTGTCCATTGTTCCAATTCTTATGTTCAAGAAAAGCACTTTACTAAACAAATCAAATCAATAAACGTGTCGATATTTCATATTTTTGACTACTTGTATTAATTTCTCCCGTCCAGATTCGTGTCGCGCAGCTCGTGGCTAGCGCACCAGCGGCGCGAGGCGGGCGTGCGCACCCACGCCTGCGGGGTCTGCTCGCGCGCCTTCGCCGAGCGCTGGGCGCTGGTCAAGCACATGCGGAAACATACCGGGGAACGCCCGTTCAAGTGCCCATACTGCCCTAGGACCTTTGCTGACTGCTCTAACCTGAATAAACATAAAAAGGTAAGTTCAAAAATGATAGATGTCTTAAGAAATAGTTTATCCAAGTGTATGTGTGAGCGTTAACTATCGTAAAATTACGGTCATTATCGCTACGTCCGACAAACTTTGAGGGTCATTACAGATAAGTCGTGTATCACTATAGTGACAGGTTGTAAGCTTAAATATAAAAAATAGAATATTTAAAATATAAGGTAATCACTTACAAACCAAAACAGATAGTGCAAAACACAAACTAGTGTTGAACACATAACAAGGCTAAATAAAAACTACTGAAATGAGCTAAACCGCCACTTTTTCTTACAGCAAGTGCACAAACAAATCAGCCTGCTGGTGAACAACGACAGAGCCGTGCAACCAACAACGCAACAAGTCACGCTAACCAGTCAACAGCAGCAACAACAGAGACTCATACTGCAACACACGCAACAACAACTACAGCAGGAACAAGAGCCACAACAGGTAACTCAATTTTATGATTTTATGTATATTTTTTTTATTTTTTGCTTTTATGGTTTCACTCGCGACATTTTTTATTGTAATATAAACTGAATTACTTTTGGCCCGACGAATATGTGAAAATATCACGTGAGCTTAAAAAATTATATATTAGTAAATTGTTTTGTTGTACAGAAAATTTGCATAAGTGTAAATAAGCACGTAGAAATCTATGCCATTTGGTTCGAACTTTGAAGTTCTCTTGAAGTTTTTTTCGTAGAAAATGAAAAATATGACCTGTTTTAGAATTAAGTCCATGATGTTGAAAGTTTGTGACGAGTATATTTTTATGGTTAAAAATAGCACGTGGCTCAGCTATCTGGACTCCCTACCCTAGACTAGACTATCAGCAAATTTGAGCTTTACTATCCAAACTCAAAATTTAAACCGAAATAAAATAAAAATAAAAGCTACATTGAAAAGATCAATGCGCACGAATAATTAAGTTTTCTTTACAAAGTGAAGAATATTTAGTTTATTTAATTCATGGTATTATAGGTGTCAATACCAGACATTCAGTCGGAAGCGGACGAGGGGGACGAGGAGGGCGTGATTTACGTCGCGTACGATGTGGACGACTCGCAGGCAGGGTTCACTATTATGGATCCACAACAGGTAAATAATTCTTCATTATTTAGCATACAATACGGCCGTTTGCACTTTTTATTTGAATAATCAAAACTTGTATTCTCTTTTTTTTTCTCTTCTTCACAATGATTAATTTCGACGTACTAAAAGATAAATGTAAAATTTACTACTTTGTAAAACATTAATAAACAAAATGGTATTACTGAAATAATAACCGGTTTTTAATTTTAACCGGTTTCAAAATATGTGATTAATAAAAATTTACGAAATAAAAAACGACACAATTATTCCAGGCTGTAAACCTCCAAGACAACAAAGTGCTGAGAACGTGCGAGTTATACTCGGGTTCATCCCTCTTAGTCTCTCAACCCGGCATGGAGCTGAGCTCGCTGCAGGGGCTGCAGCCGCTGGAGCTGTCAGCTCTCAACCAGCAGCAGATCATGCTCAGCTCTGACCAGGACCAGCTGTTGGAGCAGGATGAAGAGATCATGCTGGATACGGAGACTATTCAGGTAATATTATAATAATATTATTATTATAAATTATATTAAAGCTTTGATTTTTTGTCTAAGTTTATGTTTGTCTTACAATGCTTTTAGTAGGTGTGAAAACTTTGCAGGATGATTTTACTTATCATGCGAAAGAAAAAAAAGTGTTGAAAATATTAATCGGTTTTCTAAAGTAGTTATATTTAACCGGTTCTTTAAAGATGTTATTATTTAACCGGTTTTCTAACGTTAACTTCAAATGGTCTCCCAACGTTGGTAATTTAAAAAGTAAT
Organism: Keiferia lycopersicella; assembly: GCA_029255805.1. Lineage (NCBI taxonomy): Eukaryota > Metazoa > Arthropoda > Insecta > Lepidoptera > Gelechiidae > Keiferia > Keiferia lycopersicella. The sequence continues at coordinate 19,996,986 of JARACZ010000003.1, forward strand.
ATTCGCCTTCAAACTTGTGAAAAAATCCGAAAAACTGTCAAACACCCTGTATATTGTTATTTAATAAAATAATAATAATTTAATAATATAGTAAAATATGTTGTTGGTTGTGCAGGTGACGGACGCGGAGGGCAACCCGCTGCACTTCACGATGCAGGACGGCACGCGCCTCGCCATCACCTCCGCCGACGGGAAGTCGCTGCAGGTACCTACTTGTTGTATGTTGTGTAGTGACGGACAACCCGCTGCACTTCACGATGCAGGACGGCACGCGCCTCGCCATCACCTCCGCCGACGGGAAGTCGCTGCAGGTACCTACTTGTTGTATGTTGTGTAGTGACGGACAACCCGCTGCACTTCACGATGCAGGACGGCACGCGCCTCGCCATCACCTCCGCCGACGGGAAGTCGCTGCAGGTACCTACTTGTTGTATGTTGTGTAGTGACGGACAACCCGCTGCACTTCACGATGCAGGACGGCACGCGCCTCGCCATCACCTCCGCCGACGGGAAGTCGCTGCAGGTACCTACTTGTTGTATGTTGTGTAGTGACGGACAACCCGCTGCACTTCACGATGCAGGACGGCACGCGCCTCGCCATCACCTCCGCCGACGGGAAGTCGCTGCAGGTACCTACTTGTTGTATGTTGTGTAGTGACGGACAACCCGCTGCACTTCACGATGCAGGACGGCACGCGCCTCGCCACCACCTCCGCCGACGGGAAGTCGCTGCAGGTACCTACTTGTTGTATGTTGTGTAGTGACGGACAACCCGCTGCACTTCACGATGCAGGACGGCACGCGCCTCGCCATCACCTCCGCCGACGGGAAGTCGCTGCAGGTACCTACTTGTTGTATGTTGTGTAGTGACGGACAACCCGCTGCACTTCACGATGCAGGACGGCACGCGCCTCGCCATCACCTCCGCCGACGGGAAGTCGCTGCAGGTACCTACTTGTTGTATGTTGTGTAGTGACGGACAACCCGCTGCACTTCACGATGCAGGACGGCACGCGCCTCGCCATCACCTCCGCCGACGGGAAGTCGCTGCAGGTACCTACTTGTTGTATGTTGTGTAGTGACGGACAACCCGCTGCACTTCACGATGCAGGACGGCACGCGCCTCGCCATCACCTCCGCCGACGGGAAGTCGCTGCAGGTACCTACTTGTTGTATGTTGTGTAGTGACGGACAACCCGCTGCACTTCACGATGCAGGACGGCACGCGCCTCGCCATCACCTCCGCCGACGGGAAGTCGCTGCAGGTACCTACTTGTTGTATGTTGTGTAGTGACGGACAACCCGCTGCACTTCACGATGCAGGACGGCACGCGCCTCGCCATCACCTCCGCCGACGGGAAGTCGCTGCAGGTACCTACTTGTTGTATGTTGTGTAGTGACGGACAACCCGCTGCACTTCACGATGCAGGACGGCACGCGCCTCGCCATCACCTCCGCCGACGGGAAGTCGCTGCAGGTACCTACTTGTTGTATGTTGTGTAGTGACGGACAACCCGCTGCACTTCACGATGCAGGACGGCACGCGCCTCGCCATCACCTCCGCCGACGGGAAGTCGCTGCAGGTACCTACTTGTTGTATGTTGTGTAGTGACGGACAACCCGCTGCACTTCACGATGCAGGACGGCACGCGCCTCGCCATCACCTCCGCCGACGGGAAGTCGCTGCAGGTACCTACTTGTTGTATGTTGTGTAGTGACGGACAACCCGCTGCACTTCACGATGCAGGACGGCACGCGCCTCGCCATCACCTCCGCCGACGGGAAGTCGCTGCAGGTACCTACTTGTTGTATGTTGTGTAGTGACGGACAACCCGCTGCACTTCACGATGCAGGACGGCACGCGCCTCGCCATCACCTCCGCCGACGGGAAGTCGCTGCAGGTACCTACTTGTTGTATGTTGTGTAGTGACGGACAACCCGCTGCACTTCACGATGCAGGACGGCACGCGCCTCGCCATCACCTCCGCCGACGGGAAGTCGCTGCAGGTACCTACTTGTTGTATGTTGTGTAGTGACGGACAACCCGCTGCACTTCACGATGCAGGACGGCACGCGCCTCGCCATCACCTCCGCCGACGGGAAGTCGCTGCAGGTACCTACTTGTTGTATGTTGTGTAGTGACGGACAACCCGCTGCACTTCACGATGCAGGACGGCACGCGCCTCGCCATCACCTCCGCCGACGGGAAGTCGCTGCAGGTACCTACTTGTTGTATGTTGTGTAGTGACGGACAACCCGCTGCACTTCACGATGCAGGACGGCACGCGCCTCGCCATCACCTCCGCCGACGGGAAGTCGCTGCAGGTACCTACTTGTTGTATGTTGTGTAGTGACGGACAACCCGCTGCACTTCACGATGCAGGACGGCACGCGCCTCGCCATCACCTCCGCCGACGGGAAGTCGCTGCAGGTACCTACTTGTTGTATGTTGTGTAGTGACGGACAACCCGCTGCACTTCACGATGCAGGACGGCACGCGCCTCGCCATCACCTCCGCCGACGGGAAGTCGCTGCAGGTACCTACTTGTTGTATGTTGTGTAGTGACGGACAACCCGCTGCACTTCACGATGCAGGACGGCACGCGCCTCGCCATCACCTCCGCCGACGGGAAGTCGCTGCAGGTACCTACTTGTTGTATGTTGTGTAGTGACGGACAACCCGCTGCACTTCACGATGCAGGACGGCACGCGCCTCGCCATCACCTCCGCCGACGGGAAGTCGCTGCAGGTACCTACTTGTTGTATGTTGTGTAGTGACGGACAACCCGCTGCACTTCACGATGCAGGACGGCACGCGCCTCGCCATCACCTCCGCCGACGGGAAGTCGCTGCAGGTACCTACTTGTTGTATGTTGTGTAGTGACGGACAACCCGCTGCACTTCACGATGCAGGACGGCACGCGCCTCGCCATCACCTCCGCCGACGGGAAGTCGCTGCAGGTACCTACTTGTTGTATGTTGTGTAGTGACGGACAACCCGCTGCACTTCACGATGCAGGACGGCACGCTCCTCGCCATCACCTCCGCCGACGGGAAGTCGCTGCAGGTACCTACTTGTTGTATGTTGTGTAGTGACGGACAACCCGCTGCACTTCACGATGCAGGACGGCACGCGCCTCGCCATCACCTCCGCCGACGGGAAGTCGCTGCAGGTACCTACTTGTTGTATGTTGTGTAGTGACGGACAACCCGCTGCACTTCACGATGCAGGACGGCACGCGCCTCGCCATCACCTCCGCCGACGGGAAGTCGCTGCAGGTACCTACTTGTTGTATGTTGTGTAGTGACGGACAACCCGCTGCACTTCACGATGCAGGACGGCACGCGCCTCGCCATCACCTCCGCCGACGGGAAGTCGCTGCAGGTACCTACTTGTTGTATGTTGTGTAGTGACGGACAACCCGCTGCACTTCACGATGCAGGACGGCACGCGCCTCGCCATCACCTCCGCCGACGGGAAGTCGCTGCAGGTACCTACTTGTTGTATGTTGTGTAGTGACGGACAACCCGCTGCACTTCACGATGCAGGACGGCACGCGCCTCGCCATCACCTCCGCCGACGGGAAGTCGCTGCAGGTACCTACTTGTTGTATGTTGTGTAGTGACGGACAACCCGCTGCACTTCACGATGCAGGACGGCACGCGCCTCGCCATCACCTCCGCCGACGGGAAGTCGCTGCAGGTACCTACTTGTTGTATGTTGTGTAGTGACGGACAACCCGCTGCACTTCACGATGCAGGACGGCACGCGCCTCGCCATCACCTCCGCCGACGGGAAGTCGCTGCAGGTACGTACTTGTTGTATGTTGTGTAGTGACGGACAACCCGCTGCACTTCACGATGCAGGACGGCACGCGCCTCGCCATCACCTCCGCCGACGGGAAGTCGCTGCAGGTACCTACTTGTTGTATGTTGTGTAGTGACGGACAACCCGCTGCACTTCACGATGCAGGACGGCACGCGCCTCGCCATCACCTCCGCCGACGGGAAGTCGCTGCAGGTACCTACTTGTTGTATGTTGTGTAGTGACGAACAACCCGCTGCACTTCACGATGCAGGACGGCACGCGCCTCGCCATCACCTCCGCCGACGGGAAGTCGCTGCAGGTACCTACTTGTTGTATGTTGTGTAGTGACGGACAACCCGCTGCACTTCACGATGCAGGACGGCACGCGCCTCGCCATCACCTCCGCCGACGGGAAGTCGCTGCAGGTACCTACTTGTTGTATGTTGTGTAGTGACGGACAACCCGCTGCACTTCACGATGCAGGACGGCACGCGCCTCGCCATCACCTCCGCCGACGGGAAGTCGCTGCAGGTACCTACTTGTTGTATGTTGTGTAGTGACGAACAACCCGCTGCACTTCACGATGCAGGACGGCACGCGCCTCGCCATCACCTCCGCCGACGGGAAGTCGCTGCAGGTACCTACTTGTTGTATGTTGTGTAGTGACGAACTACCCGCTGCACTTCACGATGCAGGACGGCACGCGCCTCGCCATCACCTCCGCCGACGGGAAGTCGCTGCAGGTACCTACTTGTTGTATGTTGTGTAGTGACGGACAACCCGCTGCACTTCACGATGCAGGACGGCACGCGCCTCGCCATCACCTCCGCCGACGGGAAGTCGCTGCAGGTACCTACTTGTTGTATGTTGTGTAGTGACGGACAACCCGCTGCACTTCACGATGCAGGACGGCACGCGCCTCACCATCACCTCCGCCGACGGGAAGTCGCTGCAGGTACCTACTTGTTGTATGTTGTGTAGTGACGGACAACCCGCTGCACTTCACGATGCAGGACGGCACGCGCCTCGCCATCACCTCCGCCGACGGGAAGTCGCTGCAGGTACCTACTTGTTGTATGTTGTGTAGTGACGGACAACCCGCTGCACTTCACGATGCAGGACGGCACGCGCCTCGCCATCACCTCCGCCGACGGGAAGTCGCTGCAGGTACCTACTTGTTGTATGTTGTGTAGTGACGGACAACCCGCTGCACTTCACGATGCAGGACGGCACGCGCCTCGCCATCACCTCCGCCGACGGGAAGTCGCTGCAGGTACCTACTTGTTGTATGTTGTGTAGTGACGGACAACCCGCTGCACTTCACGATGCAGGACGGCACGCGCCTCGCCATCACCTCCGCCGACGGGAAGTCGCTGCAGGTACCTACTTGTTGTATGTTGTGTAGTGACGAACAACCCGCTGCACTTCACGATGCAGGACGGCACGCGCCTCGCCATCACCTCCGCCGACGGGAAGTCGCTGCAGGTACCTACTTGTTGTATGTTGTGTAGTGACGGACAACCCGCTGCACTTCACGATGCAGGACGGCACGCGCCTCGCCATCACCTCCGCCGACGGGAAGTCGCTGCAGGTACCTACTTGTTGTATGTTGTGTAGTGACGGACAACCCGCTGCACTTCACGATGCAGGACGGCACGCGCCTCGCCATCACCTCCGCCGACGGGAAGTCGCTGCAGGTACCTACTTGTTGTATGTTGTGTAGTGACGGACAACCCGCTGCACTTCACGATGCAGGACGGCACGCGCCTCGCCATCACCTCCGCCGACGGGAAGTCGCTGCAGGTACCTACTTGTTGTATGTTGTGTAGTGACGGACAACCCGCTGCACTTCACGATGCAGGACGGCACGCGCCTCGCCATCACCTCCGCCGACGGGAAGTCGCTGCAGGTACCTACTTGTTGTATGTTGTGTAGTGACGGACAACCCGCTGCACTTCACGATGCAGGACGGCACGCGCCTCGCCATCACCTCCGCCGACGGGAAGTCGCTGCAGGTACCTACTTGTTGTATGTTGTGTAGTGACGGACAACCCGCTGCACTTCACGATGCAGGACGGCACGCGCCTCGCCATCACCTCCGCCGACGGGAAGTCGCTGCAGGTACCTACTTGTTGTATGTTGTGTAGTGACGGACAACCCGCTGCACTTCACGATGCAGGACGGCACGCGCCTCGCCATCACCTCCGCCGACGGGAAGTCGCTGCAGGTACCTACTTGTTGTATGTTGTGTAGTGACGGACAACCCGCTGCACTTCACGATGCAGGACGGCACGCGCCTCGCCATCACCTCCGCCGACGGGAAGTCGCTGCAGGTACCTACTTGTTGTATGTTGTGTAGTGACGAACAACCCGCTGCACTTCACGATGCAGGACGGCACGCGCCTCGCCATCACCTCCGCCGACGGGAAGTCGCTGCAGGTACCTACTTGTTGTATGTTGTGTAGTGACGGACAACCCGCTGCACTTCACGATGCAGGACGGCACGCGCCTCGCCATCACCTCCGCCGACGGGAAGTCGCTGCAGGTACCTACTTGTTGTATGTTGTGTAGTGACGGACAACCCGCTGCACTTCACGATGCAGGACGGCACGCGCCTCGCCATCACCTCCGCCGACGGGAAGTCGCTGCAGGTACCTACTTGTTGTATGTTGTGTAGTGACGAACAACCCGCTGCACTTCACGATGCAGGACGGCACGCGCCTCGCCATCACCTCCGCCGACGGGAAGTCGCTGCAGGTACCTACTTGTTGTATGTTGTGTAGTGACGGACAACCCGCTGCACTTCACGATGCAGGACGGCACGCGCCTCGCCATCACCTCCGCCGACGGGAAGTCGCTGCAGGTACCTACTTGTTGTATGTTGTGTAGTGACGGACAACCCGCTGCACTTCACGATGCAGGACGGCACGCGCCTCGCCATCACCTCCGCCGACGGGAAGTCGCTGCAGGTACCTACTTGTTGTATGTTGTGTAGTGACGAACAACCCGCTGCACTTCACGATGCAGGACGGCACGCGCCTCGCCATCACCTCCGCCGACGGGAAGTCGCTGCAGGTACCTACTTGTTGTATGTTGTGTAGTGACGAACAACCCGCTGCACTTCACGATGCAGGACGGCACGCGCCTCGCCATCACCTCCGCCGACGGGAAGTCGCTGCAGGTACCTACTTGTTGTATGTTGTGTAGTGACGGACAACCCGCTGCACTTCACGATGCAGGACGGCACGCGCCTCGCCATCACCTCCGCCGACGGGAAGTCGCTGCAGGTACCTACTTGTTGTATGTTGTGTAGTGACGGACAACCCGCTGCACTTCACGATGCAGGACGGCACGCGCCTCGCCATCACCTCCGCCGACGGGAAGTCGCTGCAGGTACCTACTTGTTGTATGTTGTGTAGTGACGGACAACCCGCTGCACTTCACGATGCAGGACGGCACGCGCCTCGCCATCACCTCCGCCGACGGGAAGTCGCTGCAGGTACCTACTTGTTGTATGTTGTGTAGTGACGGACAACCCGCTGCACTTCACGATGCAGGACGGCACGCGCCTCGCCATCACCTCCGCCGACGAGAAGTCGCTGCAGGTACCTACTTGTTGTATGTTGTGTAGTGACGGACAACCCGCTGCACTTCACGATGCAGGACGGCACGCGCCTCGCCATCACCTCCGCCGACGGGAAGTCGCTGCAGGTACCTACTTGTTGTATGTTGTGTAGTGACGAACAACCCGCTGCACTTCACGATGCAGGACGGCACGCGCCTCGCCATCACCTCCGCCGACGGGAAGTCGCTGCAGGTACCTACTTGTTGTATGTTGTGTAGTGACGGACAACCCGCTGCACTTCACGATGCAGGACGGCACGCGCCTCGCCATCACCTCCGCCGACGGGAAGTCGCTGCAGGTACCTACTTGTTGTATGTTGTGTAGTGACGGACAACCCGCTGCACTTCACGATGCAGGACGGCACGCGCCTCGCCATCACCTCCGCCGACGGGAAGTCGCTGCAGGTACCTACTTGTTGTATGTTGTGTAGTGACGGACAACCCGCTGCACTTCACGATGCAGGACGGCACGCGCCTCGCCATCACCTCCGCCGACGGGAAGTCGCTGCAGGTACCTACTTGTTGTATGTTGTGTAGTGACGGACAACCCGCTGCACTTCACGATGCAGGACGGCACGCGCCTCGCCATCACCTCCGCCGACGGGAAGTCGCTGCAGGTACCTACTTGTTGTATGTTGTGTAGTGACGGACAACCCGCTGCACTTCACGATGCAGGACGGCACGCGCCTCGCCATCACCTCCGCCGACGGGAAGTCGCTGCAGGTACCTACTTGTTGTATGTTGTGTAGTGACGGACAACCCGCTGCACTTCACGATGCAGGACGGCACGCGCCTCGCCATCACCTCCGCCGACGGGAAGTCGCTGCAGGTACCTACTTGTTGTATGTTGTGTAGTGACGGACAACCCGCTGCACTTCACGATGCAGGACGGCACGCGCCTCGCCATCACCTCCGCCGACGGGAAGTCGCTGCAGGTACCTACTTGTTGTATGTTGTGTAGTGACGGACAACCCGCTGCACTTCACGATGCAGGACGGCACGCGCCTCGCCATCACCTCCGCCGACGGGAAGTCGCTGCAGGTACCTACTTGTTGTATGTTGTGTAGTGACGGACAACCCGCTGCACTTCACGATGCAGGACGGCACGCGCCTCGCCATCACCTCCGCCGACGGGAAGTCGCTGCAGGTACCTACGCCTTGTTGCGTTAGAACCTTAGAGCATACAACCTATGGAGGTGGTGAACAGTCAACTAACGAACATAATTTTCTGCCACTTTTTGCGTCAGAAGATGTAAACACGTACAGCACACAATGATAACTTTACAGCAACTTGATAACGACTCGAGCTCCTTTGTAAAACTATATTTTGTATGAAAATACGAAGAGATGACGTCATGTCTCTCTAGTTTGGATGACGTCAAAACACTTTTACATTATTTTTCTGTGTATTAATTCAAACTTTGAGTATTTCGAAAAACTATAAATGAAGTATGTAATATTTTTGGACTAAAGCGTTCAAATTTTGATCAGAATAAATGAAATTATAATGATCATATCGAGTGAATTACGAAAAAAAAATGCAAGTGTTGACCGAGGATCGAACCTGGGCTTAGAACCTGGGACACGTGGGTATCGTCCTGGCACCGATCGATGCTTCCCAATATAAAAGATTTCTTTAAACTGAGCCATCTTAAATAAAACCTGGCCAAGCTGAGCTAAAGTAATATTTTGAATCCTCAGGTGATTACGCAAGATGGGCAGACTATTCCGGTGGAAATCAACGACTTCGCTGAAGAAGAGGTAAGTTCATTGCATTTAATTTTCTGACTCTGAGGCATTGCATACCAATTACACTGATTGATATGAAACTCGAAATTAGTATTTACTAGCGGCCCGCCCAGCGGTTGCACCCGCTGCTTAAATTTTCCCGTGAGAATAAGACATTTTCTCAGCATGTATTACAATAAAATTATACCTTCCTGTTTAATCACAATATAAAAAAACTGCATCAAAATCCGTTGTGCAGTTTTAAAGATCTTAACATAGAGACAGACGCGGGATACTTTATATAACGGCATTAATTAAAGAAAAAATCTGTAAATGGCGGCGGTTACCTGAGTGTGCGGAAGAAAGCATGAACGCCTTGTATATGTCAGAGCCTCAGTAGGAAAGAGAAATCATGACGATCGGCCGCCATTCACAGATCCTCTTTAAAAAATCGGGTTCTACTTTGTAGTGATTTGTTGCCCATTATTAATTGATACTTTCCATCTTACCAGTATTTTATCAATACTTTACCATTACTATTGTTTACCATTTCTTCACAGGAGAGTGAACAGAACCAACAAGTGCTGATGCCGAACACGGTGATCCAACAACAACAACAACACCTGCAGAAGATCGACGTCGCATCCTCCTCCCCCGCCTCCTCGCCCGCCCCCGCCGCCTCCCCCTCCCCCACCCCCGCACCCGTCACGCACTACTTTACCATCGTGTGATTAGACAAGAGAGATAAGGTATAACTCTATGGGGATGGAATACAGAGTCCCTAGGGGTGCGTCTCCACTGAAGCGGGGCTGCGCTCAGCTGAGCTGAGCGGGGCATGACTTGACCAATCCAGTGTCTCCACTGAAGCGGAGCGGGGATTTTGAGGCTCATGATTGGGCAATTCATGCCGCGCTTAGCTTAGCTTAGCGCAGCCCCGCTTCAATGGAGACGCACCCTAAAGGCTGAACGGCAATGACTAGTATAGTATACTAGTTGTATGTCAATGGAAAGTCATCACCATCAGTGACGTGCTGTAGTAGTCGCTGGTAGGTAACATATATTTTGATGAATTTTGAGCTTGACTTAAGACTTAAAATAAAGCTCTATTCTCTTGACCCTACCTCAAAACATCAATGATACTTATAAATTACCAACTTTTGAGGATGCATGTTGTTCAGTTTTAGTTGTCAATGTATTTATTTTTATGTTACGTAATTAATTATAAAAGTGGATCTCTTAAATTTTTTTGTTTTGTCGAGTGTTATTATTGGTTTATTAACTTTTTATTAGAAAGTTAATACATTATTGGTATAGTATTGGATAATTGATTTCAAGTAATTGTAAGAATTTTATAATTAATACAGCATAGTAACTTAATATTAAAGACATGATTGAAATGTGATAATTATAGAGAAAAAAAATTAAGTCTCAAATTAGTGTAATCTTTCAAAAGTAGATATTGATTTTCAATTTTTAATTATAATGTAAGTATTATATTCTTACTTCAGTACTACATTGCTTCAGTTTTAATTTTAATTGAAGAATGTAAATCGTAAATTTCAATGTCGCGAAATCTGCAATTCACAATCCGCAAAAATGTTCGACTGACATTTCGCTCCTTTCTTTTGCATTTTGCGAATTGAACAATAACCCCGAAAATAGCTCTTAGATACCAGTTGATGATATTTATAATAATAAAAAGCTACTTAGTAACTTGAGCCAAATAAACAATAATTTGATTTATTACTTTTCTTGTTTCATTATCGACGATTGAAATAAAACAACTTGGTAATATGAAATTCAATATTATTTCGTTATGCTTTTTAATAATACAATATATTTGCATACCATATACTATCGGTAGTATATTATTGATGACCAATCATTAAACAATGAAAAAATGATATTCATCAATTTTCGTTTAACATTCTTTTAATAAATAGCTGTATACAAAAAAACAATTATTTACAGGATAAGGCAGTATTACCACGTAAAGAGTGCCTTTACTTATTTTAGCTATACAAGCAGTAAAAAAATGGAAATTGAAATAACGTTAAATGAGGGTCATTTAAAACAAATACGTAATCATCCTAACCTTAACTCCAGTCAAATTGAAATAATTACTAACGAGTTAATATTATAACAAATAAGCGATAATTAGTTTGTGAATTTGTTATTTAATATTTTATAATGTGATACAAAGTATCTAAAATACGAACGCACTCCGAGAGTTTGGCTGATACATGATTTGAGACAATTTCTTCAACTTGGAACGTATCGACCATCTCACTAACACATTATGGCAAACATTACACCGAATGTACTTTCATACTGAACACAACACAAAACTATTAGAAATTTTGGTCAGTAAAAACTGGCAACCCTTAAAAGACTTGCGTCATGATTGGTTGATTATCACCAGTGTTGCCAATAACGTTAAATAATGTTAACTAGTAGTTTTGTGTTGTGTTCTTTGACTGGCAGCAATCGACGCGACTATACCTCACACCAAGAAAATTGAACCAAGAAACAAGCCACCTCCAATCAACACATTAAAATACCGCTAAAAGAGTTTACTAATGTCTTTTATAAGAAAAAATATTTTCATTTATAGGTTATAGTGACCCCTTTTTTACTGCAAAGGAGTTGTGTCTCGTGGCCGAAAGGAGGCTGTAAATCTCGATACATTGAAATGATCATACATAACACGAACAAAGTGGGTAGGTACAGCAGACAACATGATAGACTTTCACAAATGGAACCCAATTGAAGCAATATGTATAGAAGTCCTAACTTGATTCGAGCTTACTCTCTAACAATCGTCCTAACTGTACAATATGACACAGGCACCGATCGCAACGCTTAACGGCCAACCATTTGTTTTAAACACTAATAATAGTCCTTTTGAACGTTGGCAACACTGACATACCCTCATAGGCCAAAATCTGCGATTTGAAAACGATTAAATCAGCATAATTTGTCATTTCAACGCTAAATACAACATAAATAGATTCTTTCACATAATCTTCCATCATTTGATTAATTTGAATAATAATAATTAAAAATACAAATGATTAAAATATAATTAGTCTCATCTCACTTAAAATAAAACGAACGGGCCACTTCAGTTTTGCCTGTACCAACTCAAAGTTACAACTGGTAGTTTTAGTAAAATTTGATACATCGAGTAGTATTTGGCCGCGCGCTTTACAAACATGTCGGTCGACAAACCTCAAGCGAGAAATAACTAAACGCAAACATATTGTCCTTAAAATGCACTAACCGATGTTAAAAATACAATGGACACTGGCACTATTGCCCTACCGAAGCGTTTAACTTGTGGAGTCAACCGGCTTACAAGGTAGATGTCACAATAAAAGATTAGGTAATTAACATAATTTGTGACGAAGCTTAAAATGTTACTAAGTACTGGACTATAAACTAAAATTAGACCTCAAAACTAATAATTGTGAAAATGCAAGTCAATATTTGTCTCGAAACTCAACTAAATCGAGGAAAGCCAAAGTTCAGACTAGAACTACTCCACGATTTACTTTTCATTGCAATTGTCATTCATGCATTTTCTATTAAATCGCTTTATTTACTTCTATGTCACATCTACCTATACTTCATTCGCTTACACAGTGTCACGACCAGCGTAACTATCAATGCGCGCCAGTACGTGCGTGTATCGAGCATTGAGGTCAAGTTACGCTGGTCGCGACACTATCTAAGCGAATTAGCTATACTCGGCCGCTTCCCCGCACAAAACTAAAGAGTAAAGTTGACTCGAGTGCCGACTGCCGGCGACTAGATATCGTGACGCGACTGTAACACACTCATTCCATGAGCTAGATACTCCATAGGACAAGTTGACTGGTACATATGTATGCCAAGCTAACTGGTCCATATGATACACTAACTGATTCATATGACAAGCTTACTGACTGGTCCATATTATTAGCTAACTGGTCCATATGATAAACTAACTGATTCATATGACAAGTAAACTGGACCATATGACAAGCTAACTGATTCACATGACAAGTTAACTGATCCATATGGCAAGCAAACTGATTCATATGACATGTTAACTGGACCATATGGCAATCTAACTGGTCTTTAGAGCTCGCTAACTCGCACATAGGACCAGCTACGTCATTCATAAGACAAATTAGTTGATCCTGTAATTAAGACAAACCGACTTGTTCAAAGATTTACTGACGTACGAAGGAGTCAATTTGTGGATAATTATGACAAGCAAGCTTTCTTGCCATATGACAAGTGCAATGTCCTATGGAGCCATATGACAAGCAAACTGGTCCAAACTAGTTAGATCGCTCATACCAGTGACATATCCTATGGAGGCACATGACAAGCGAACTGGTGCAAACCGGTTACGCAGCTCATATGACGAGCGCCATGTCCTTCTTACTGGGCAGCTGCGTCTTCTTGCCCTGCCACAGCGAGTTGTGTATGGTGAACGCGTCGATCGTCACCGTCAGGTGCTTCGTGTGTACCTGCGAGAAGCATTTGCTGCCCGAGTTGTATCTGGAAATAAGGAATAGTAAGTATGAATTGGTAGGTTGCTTCGATCTTCTTTTTTTCGTGTGGGAAATAATAAATAGATAACGAACTGATGAACCCTCGAGTTAAGAGTTTTTCAACGTTGCTTTAACAAAAAAAATTAAGGATTTTTAGGTTCTACTAGTCTAAAGCGCTACTTCTCAAAACTTTATTTTGTACGAAACTAAGACGAAAACTGAGGCGCGAGACGTCGTAAGCCTGTATAAACTTGGGCGTCAAAATAGAAATTTTATATAGTCATAGGCGTATTCTAGTCATTTGTTGAAAATATTTAGAGAAATCGCTGGTGTAACTGTTTTTTTATTTCTTACAAAGTTAAAATATTGAAATAATTTAACATATTAGCTACCCAAAATATCTATTCATACTTACTTGAAGAACTTATCAAACATCCTGTCATTCACGTGCTTAGGCCCGGTGCCGTACAGCTTAGTCACTTGTTCAGAATCCGGACAGTACGAGTATAATGCTCGGAACTGACACCCGGCGTCTCTGAATAACACTAGGAAATGCTTCGCCTCAGAGCGGGCGATCTCTTCAAGCACTCGGCGCTTCGCCTCCGCGTTCACCGCGCCCGGGAACACGCAGTACTCCACCGCGTTCAACATTATGCCACGATTCGATTTTGTCGTAGGCTGTTTGTATAATCGAGGACCTGGAAATTGGTGAAGAAATTATTGGTAACTAGTTTTTCTGTTGTATGGTGCGGTGATGTACTAAAGTGTGGCCATTCGAATAGGCCGTATTTGACAGCTTGAAAAATCATGTTAATGCTATGACATAAGGTATATTTTTCTTTCTTGACATGTCCTTTAGTATGGGTCTGACAGCTGTCAAATATGGCCTATCCGAACGGCCATACTTTAATCAAATTTTTGTGTTGTTCTAGTTACATTGGTTCAGTGAATAATTTTCAACGAAGTGAAATTTAGAAGCAAGTTTTTTATATTCTATTATTGACTATATCACGCAAGTGACAAGTGATAAGAATACAATTGGTCCATCACCTTTGCTTATACGTGTGTATAACACAAAAATAGTAGATTACGTACTTAGGCATGTAAGCTATCAATAACAACCGAGGTTTTTTAACGCCCGAGCGGAGCGAGGGCGGTACCTTTCCGAGGTCGTTATTGATGTTACATCCGTGGTACGTATACTGCTTTACATATCGAATGAAAAGTGAGTAAAATAAAGCGATAAATACAAGAAAACGATCCATAAAAGATGATTGTATCGTCTGGTATTCAAATTGCACTACTAAACTTTTTTTTCTATGATTGAAAAATTATGAATTAATATGAAAGAAAAGTATCCTAACATAAAGTAGTCATTTTTCTGATCGTAGGGATATTAGTAATTTTTACTTTTGTTATTGTAATATTGAGTAATAATTCGACAAACTCATTTGTTGAGGTTATAAAAATACATATTAAAAATATAATTCCTGCGTTCAAGCAACACAATTCATAGCGGCCAGTTCGAAATTTAAAAATTTTGATGCAGCTCCTATTAAAAAAAAAAATAAATTGATTTTAACTTTTTAATTGCCGCGATTCTATTGGTTCTTTTTCTAGTTCCATATTTAAAATTACTTACAGGCTTAGTTTTAAAACCTCGCCTGTAAGTTGAACTTACAGGTCGTGTTTTTTGTCAGTAATGACCTACTTTCAGAGCATGAGATATGTAAAATATATTTACATATCTCATATGTAAAATATATTTACATATCTCATGCATACTACTATTACATACTGTATACGTTGTTTAAAAACTGAAAATTAAATTGTACATTCTATTGTGTAAGTAATTTAAATATGTTTTTGTTAAACATGAAATGAAGCCAAATGCGCAGTGATATGTCGATACACAGTTTTACACATTGGCGCCACGTGCTTTAGTGTGTGTGAGTAAGCGATGTGAAGCGAAAACGTTATATTCAAAATGCACTCGTCAAACCATGCCTTAATTTATATTACACATTCGTAACACAGAGCAAGTATAATTGTTCTGTGGTTGAGGAGACTTTCCGTTGGCATGACATAGTCGGCTGCTATTGGTGCATGTGTGTTCAACAACCTACTTCACTACAGTAATTAACATTAAAACCTTTACGTGGGGCTTCACAGGACGCTAGCGAAAATAATTATAGATATCAGTTACAAAAAAGTCGGATTACAGTTGGCAATACGACGTTCCAAATTAACAGTGACTGTTACATTTTTATGTTAAATTATATTATTGCCTAGTTCTGTATAAAAACTAGTAATAGTATAAATTAATAATAATTAGAAAGTTGAGTCTGACATTGCGGCAATGTTCTGTTATTATTATGATACTTATTAATGTTGCAGATGTTCTATCTTACAGAAATGCACAAACTAAACCTATTTCGGCAAGTTTCGTATAAATGTATAATTACTATTTATAATTATTTTAAAATTTTTGGCACGGAGTTCCCGTTTCTTGAAATAGAATAAAAACAATATCTCACCCAAAAAACGGTCATCTTACGTAAAATAAAACATCTGCAAAGACAAAAAAACCTTTGACCCTGCAATACTTTCAAAACTCACCGGAGTAATCCATGATAGAGGAATGCGTGGACGAGACGTCGCTGGCGTCGTCAGGCGGCACGTGGCGCCGCTTGCCGATAGCGCCGGGGAGCGAGCCCGGGCCGGAGCCGGCGGGGGAGCCCAGCGTGCGCAGGCCGGGCGACGCGGCGCGGCGCGGCGGCGTCGCGCGACCCAGCCCCGAGTCTGCGCAGGTTATTGTTATGCTACTGGTTTGGGCTAGTGGAAGCTACTCATTTGTATAGTTACTATGCCCTCAAGAAATAGTTTTGTAGATTATGAATCAAAGGTCAAAGGAATCCTTTCCAAGGATAGGTACACTTAGTTGCCAAAAAAGGGGCCCCAGCTCCGAGTCTGCGCAGGTTATGGTTATGCTACTGGCTTGGGCCATTGGAAGCTACTGATTTGAATTGTTATTATGCCCCCAAGAATATTTTTGTTGTTTTATGACACTTCGGGGACTTCGTCAAAAATTATTTACTGAAGAACTAGCTTCATTACGATAGATACATAAAATCATTTGAAGAAATGATAATTAATCCATCCCAATCGGACTAGTTTTTATTAGGTAAGAGTTCTAAAAGAAAATATAATTGAACTTGGCTGGACACGCTACCGCGTGTCTAAATATTAACTGGCAAGAAACAATAAACTCATTCAAGACGACACAAATAAATTAAGTCTACATAAACTTAGGTACATGTTTTTAAAAGTTTGTCTTAAGTAAATTATAGGTTAATAAGACTAGTATCCCTGTTAGTCTTTTAGAATAATTGTTGTTTTATTGACTAGCATAATAATAAAATTAGTATATAAATATGAAATCTATAGATTAGATATTGCTAACCATTTTCTTATAAATAAATTATACCTACATTTTAATATTCTAAGACAATTATAAAGCGTAAAATACTAAATGAAACATAAGAAATTAAAATTCTACTTTACGTCTACTGCGAAGCTAACTAAAGGCATAACTAAATATAAAAAGCTTCTAACATTTTGTATTTTACGCCTAAACATTTAACATAAAGAAGGGTAATTTCATAATTATTGATATCATAATAACATCTATTATGTATTTACATGTGTAAATACTTAAGTCTCGTAACTATAAATAAGCATATAAATGTTTTAAAGTTGATTTAAATCATGATAACTTTAGATCTATTTGCATTTTATGTCATTCGTTTTCATTACATATTGTTGGCACATTTTTCATCTGTTAGTAAGAAAGTTAAATTATGATCAGTAGTTGCTAACTCAAAAATCAAAAATAATGTTTTATTTATTGAGACTATTGCAAGTATTTTACACATAATAAATCCCTACATCTAACAAATATTTATATAACATAAAGACGATGTCACACCAACACCATATTGTTATAGAAAACAGGATCACTAAGTCATGCTGAACAGAATCGACAAACATTTGGAACATAAAATATAACCACAGCCTTATATGTATGTATCGACATAAAATACGTAGATATACCGACGACCCAATAAAATAAAATATGTGCACAAGACGAAATCTGTACATGGGAGATGTGTACAAAAAGAACGGAGAATATATACGGCGTGATTACAAAGTGCCTCGGATACACAGGGGTTCTCTTTTTGATTTGTAAGACAGTATTCTATCCATAGCATTTAAATGTTAACTGGAATGAACTCGATGCCTCAGATAAAGATGTCTCAACTGTTTCGGTGGAAATCACTCTGCTAACTGTTGTACGACAACAGCAAAATTTTAGATATGCGAACGTAGGCATAATGTACAAAAAATACTAAAGAACAATAGATATGGTATTTGAATACCATGTGATAGAAAAGTTGATTTTCAGAAAAATATTTACATTAAACTATGGTTAAAAGTAGAGATATTAAGAAAGGTTTCATGTTTCATGAATTAAGAAGCAGGAATGGTGTATCAGTGGTTTTTACATAGTATTATTGACAAAAGTTTTGATACAGTTACCCTTTTCAACTTCTGTTCGCAATTAGTTGAAAAAACAAAAAGAATATTAAAGTATCAGATATACTAAGAAAACGAAAGTGATTTATTAAAATGAAAATAAGATAATGAAAGTAATTGTTTGGGAAACTAAGTAGATCAATCATCTCCCAGTACAAAGCAAAGTAATAGTAAACCCAACGCACCAAAAGCCGACCTTTACCAACGTGAAGCCTTTACAATATCGTTCTTACCGCACAAGTTCATAAGAGAGCTAGACTTCCTCCCCTTGCTAAAGTTACTCTGGTAAGTGGAATATTTAGACCTTCCACGGGTCGTCTGTGGTTCCTCATTCACACGCTCTGAAAATTGCCATCAAATTCACGCAAACGCATGCAATGTCTTCCTCGGTCAACTGTCTGTGGTCTGTGACGTCATCGACGTCCAAAGCATGCACTCACACAAGCAGGTTTATATTTTGATCTTATTATATCAAACTTTTAAAGGGAATATTATATAGCAAACAAAATGAAGACTATAATGCCAATAACGCGACGATATTGTACACATGACTTTAAATGAAATGGAACCAATCTTGATAAAATGCGCGGAAGGTCACACCCGCTTTATGATTTGGAAAAATATAAGCTTTAAAATAACCTCGTTTTATAATTTAGCTTGCGAACTACGATAAAAGGCCAATAAATGTAATAAGCATAAATTTCGTGAGTATCTAACTCTATGCGTTGCTCAAATCATACACATATAAAATAATCAAATGAAAATATATACTTCAAGCGTTCTACTGAACAAAATTTTGAAAAAGCATTTACTTTGCCTTGTGGCCTTTTAGGGTACAATTATTATTATTATTTTTTAATTTAAAAAACATGTCGGAGGTATAATTCAAGCTTTGTGGACTCAAAAACAAGATCATTCTTTTAGTTTTTAATTCCACAAATGATCATGAATTCATTTTGATTTTTTATTGAACTCATCTAATGTCACACATTTTGATCACCGTTATTTATCAAAATGAACTCTATATTATAAAAACACTGCATTTCATCATAGACCATGTAAGCAGAGCAATTTGTGAAAACTGATAGATAATGTTTTCACCAATCGCTCTGAGGGAGTACAAACAAATCAGGATTTTCATACATAATTTACTAGTATTGGGACAACATAAAATGTTTTTTTTCCATTAAATTATTAATTAATCACTTGTTAAGTTTCCAAAAGTATAGTATGTTTAAAAATCCCATCAGTTTGTATGTGAGAAATCAAACATTTATTAAACCATCATTGTACTAGCATTAAACTTAAACCGTTCTCTCTTTGTCGCCGTTAAAATGATGGAAAACTCCACGAGCGCAATTTTTTTGATTGTTTTAAATGTTTGACGTCTAACAAAAGCGAAACACGAGCGAAGCGAACGCCGGTTAGTATCGGGCGCGCATAGCAACAACGACAACATTTCAGGTGTTCGCAAAAGTCTCATTCGTGTCATATTACATCGTGATTTCAAAAATTGCTATTTTTTTTAAACATTTGTCGATCAAACAAAAGCTGTTCAGCTTCATAGGTTGCTTCACTAGGCGAAATATATTCGACATATTCCTCTAACTTTACAAAGGAGACTTTTCGAGCACCTATCAAGTAAGGTATGCGTTACGGCATCGTGGTGTGGGGCAACTCACCTCGCGAGGTCTTGCAGGAGCCGCGGCGGCCGAGTGGGCCGCTCGACGCGCTGCCCGGCGACATGCCGCCGCGGTCCTCCACCGGCGAGTCTACAACGTTTAGTGGGATTGTTTTTAATACATTACAATAAGTTACTTCAAGTTTTGACTATTTATTGATTGATTTGGGCCAAAGAAGAGCGGTGCCTTCCGACACAGGTTTTTTATAAACTTAAAGAAAGACATTGTACACTCTGTAAAAGCCAAATACATTTTTACTTATTTACCTATTAAGGTTGCGTGGTTTACATCACTAAAATGAGTACGCCTATCAATGTTTTTTTAAGTAGCTGTTTGTGATTATGTTCGAGTAGAATAGAAACAAATGAATAAAGGGGAAACAAAAAAGACAAGCTATAAATGGATATTGTAACACGTATACTTCCCGTTTTTATATGTCACTCTTTGATTGAGTTCAGAAAGCCTGACATGGCTGAGACTCTTGTACTTTTAAACATTTCAGTACTGATATTTATACACTACTATGGTACACCTGAAGCGCGGCCAATTAGCACTGCTGGCTTCCGATATCATTTATCGATAATCATACAAAAAAAAACAGACTCGGTTCGATTCACTTCAGATTTAGTAAGATGCAATTCAGCCAGGTCGTAGTTGAAGCGTGTAAAGTAATACGTAATACAATACCCAACATAGGATAAGGCACATAGTAAAACCTACCTCTGTAGAGGCCGGCTCGCTCGGCGAGGCTGTCCTGCGAGCCGCGGTAGTAGTCGCGCCGCATCGTGCCTAGCAACAACACACGCGTGACAACGACTAAAGGGAGGCGTGCTAACTAGTGCAGTGCTCAATTTACTATTAAAAGTTCGAAAATTTACCGGAAGTTTATAGAAGATAAAATCTTTACATTTGTTTAAAATTTTCGGCTTAGGGGGCATGTCGCCCGCAAAATATCTGGGCCGTGGGCGAGTTGACTTTTCTTGAAAAATTTGTGGTTATCTGGCCCGAATGTTTATATAATAAAACTTATAGTGGTTATTTGGTCCAAAAAAAAAATATTGCAACTTTAATTACAAAATAGAGAAAACAAATGAGAGAAAACAAAAGATAAAATTACTATTTTATATTAATAAGTATTTTATATTAATATTAATAAGAATAATTATTCTTTTTTTAATTTGATATTTTTTATTGTAAGCGTTTGTCGTTTTTATTTTATTAATATTTTTACCTGACCAAAAAATACAATAATGCAGCCATTGGTAGGAAAGTTTAAAGTAATTTTAGAAAGAAAAAAATATTTAACAATAAATTGTAAAATATTACATAATTCGGAGTATGCGCGGTGTGCCAACTTGCACCTTTTGCCGACCAGCGCGATTCGCCAACTCGCTCTGTACCTACTCGCGCGTTTAGCTTACTGCAGTGTTTCGCCACCTACGCGTTTAGCCGAAAATTGCCTGCACCATATTTTCTGACTCTACTATCGCTTACAAATCTAATGGACTGGTGCATGCGATTTTCGACCTTATTGACAGTTTTCAGAATGCCCTGGATTTTGGAAATTCTGGCACAAATATGTTAATACGGCCCTTTGTACTAAAATTTTACAAATGTCAATGAGGTCGAAAATTGCTTGCACCATATTTTCTGACTCTACTATCGCTTACAAATGTAATGAAGTGATGCACGCGATTTTCGACCTTATTGACATTTCTCAAAAGGGTCGTATTAACATATTTGTGCAAGAATTTCCAACATAAATGCATTTTTAGTTTGACAGCTGTCATTCGAAGTGTAGAGCTTGTCAAAACAACAACATCCTCAAAGAAACTGATAGTGTAGCGCACATAGTTTCCGACATAAATGCATATTCATTTTCTTTCAAATATTCCAAAATGCAGATAAATACGGGTGAAATCATAGGTCATATTTATCATGGTCACACTTAGTCTGATTTAAAAATAAAAAGGTTTAAAGATTTTGTACTTAAATGTACACAATAGCTGAAGTTTACCAATCGCGCAGGTCGCGGATCGCTGCAGTAAGCTAAACGTGCGAGTAGGCACAGTGCGAGTGGGCGAATCGCGCCGGTCGGCGAAAGGCGCAAATTGGCACACTGCTGCCAGCCAGACCCAATTTTGGAGGTTCGCGTACATACTGGTCAATTGATTTTTGTAAAAGGATGGTCTCGGGCATTTGTGACCCAGAGTTTTCATTATGATTTCACCAGTATCAAGTTTCGGCGATGACTTTGACATATTAAAAAAGCATTCGGGCCAGATAACCACAAATTTTTCAAGAAAAGTCAACTCGCCCACGGCCCAGATTTTTTGCGGGCGACATGCCTCCTAAGGGAAATTTTCACTATTATACCTGCTAGCATACGCTAAGCAAACGAGACAGTTGTGACTTCACTATGAAAAGATAGAGCAAAATCTTCAAAGTGAAGTACGCAACTGCCTGATAAAGTAACAACATTTCAAGGCGCGGGGCAGGACGCAAAGTTCTACGTATATAAATCATTACTTTCCATTGATTTTGCTTTTAAAACCAAACTTTTACAAATTAAAATTGAGCACTACACTATAAACAGCAAACAAAAATTATGGCCATGCCATGGAAGAAAGAGCAATTAGTTAAAACATATTTGTGAAGGAGGCAACACATTTATAAGGGGACATTGGGGACAAGCTAAGAAGAAGTTTGATCAGAAAAGCTTTTTTTACTTAATAAACACGGGTAATAAACGGGATTTTGATTACTGAATATTCTACTAAGTGTTGGTGTTTTTCTGATCAAACTTTAACGTTCTGTGCTAAACAACAAAAGGTATGGAACAAATAAAACATTTAACACTCATTCACGGGGACAGAAGTGAAAGTATTGGGGAAAACAACAAAAAAAGTATTACAAGTTTGTAGCAAGTGTTCATAGTATTACCAGTATAACTGTGTAGGTTAAGCTGCAATTATTGTAAGGGGTTAATCAGTTCATGAAACTAAACAACTATCCCCAAGAAACAAAGGTCTAATAAAAAAAATTTTATCTCTCTTCAAATTGACTTGTTTGTACAGGAGATTCAACAATTTTTCCCCATTTCGACCTATGTTCCTTGGAGAACTTTGTTCAGTTTCATAGACTAGTTCACCTCTTAAAATATTGGGAAACTCAAATTGGAGGTCTAAGTCCAGCAGCGTATTGTTGTTGCGGATTGATGTCCTGATGGCGTAGCGGATAGTACCAAATAGTATTGCCTTCTACGCCGAGGGTCGTCAGTTCAACAATCCCCACAGGACACAAATATTTCTTTAGTAAATTTTCTAATATTTGTGTTTGCTTAGTTTGAACCTAGACGGCGCTGTAGGAATTAAAGTACTAGTATTAACGGGATTATCACCACGATTATGTATGTTTTCACCTCGAACACGCTCCATGGTCACGAGTAGACTGTTTTGGCGAATGTTTTCATCTTGCTAGGGGCAAACATATCTGTCTACGCTGGTTTCTTGTACGTCGATGGCTTATTGTTTCTATCTAAAAACATATATTGCTGTAGGAATTGTCCAGGATATGTGTAGATATGTACCGGTGAGGTTGGTGGAGCTGGGCTGCTTGTGCAGCATGCCCTCGGCGTGGTGCGCGGCGCCGGAGTCCACGTGGATGGTCTTGGGGCGCGCGCGCGTCTGCGCCTTGTTGCGCAGCCGCGCTCCGGGCCCGCCCGCGCCCGCGCCCGCGCCCGCCGGCGTCGGGGCCGGCGACATGCCCAGGGACTGCATTAGCTCCGATTTGTCTAGCACTTTGCCCTGGAAGTGGTAAACGTAAAAATTACAAAAGAAACTGAAAAACTGTGAAGCGTCAGGCGGGGTACGAACCCGGGACACTTGGAGTGCCGTTCCATTATTCTGCCACTGAGCTACCAGCGCTATACAAACATAATATTTATGTAAAAAAAAAATGCGAGGGACACTAAGTTGTGCCACAAAATCGCTATATTATAGCGCACGAAGCTAGCCAATTGGTTCACGTTTCTGACCTCTCTCTCAGCTTCCTCGATGGCCTTCTTGAGCTTGTACTGCTGCAGGATGGCCTCCCTGCGGCGCGCCTGCTCCTCCTTGCGCGCCAGCTTCTGCTCGTGCAGCTGCTCCTCGCGAGCCTTGCGCGCGGCCGCGGCTGCCTCGGCCCGAGCGCGCGCCTCGTCCGCGCGCTGCCGCCGCTGCAGGGACATCATCATTATGCGCTCTTTCTTGCGCTCCATTTCTTCCGCTGAGTTCTGTAAGGGAGAATAAAGATTGTAAATGGAAATGCGATCGGTTGGTTCTTTTACGGAGTGGGGTGGAATGTTTTTTGAGGTGGATGAGTTAGTTTCTGGGCTGGGGTGGGTCATAACGGATGGTTCTTGATTATTAGTTCTCGAGGAGATTTATCAGTGAGATTTTTGAGTATAGTCAGGTTTATGTGTCAGATAGGTTGATTCTTGGGGTGGTTGAGACTGAGTCGTGAAGATGATTCGTTGGTTTTTTATTCGCAATACGGTACATTTCTTCTTGAGATAGGGTTTGGTTGTTATCTTTGCTGTTGTTTGGGTCGATTCTTGCTATTAGTTGGGTCGGTTCGTCAAGATATTTAAATAGATTTTTTTTTATAAAACCTACAATCTAGCTTGCATGTAACACTGAAATTTGATAACTCACAGGGTCGGGCGTGAGTTCCCCGATGATAAGCTTGGCGGGCTCGGCGGGCGAGGTGCGGTGCAGCGCCTGCAGCGCCTGCCTGGGCGGCGTTTCCCTCGAAGCATCGCCAGGCCGGCTCTCCAGCGCCGTCGCCCCCGTCGCCCCCGTCGCTCTGTGCACCACGAATTGTTCCTCCTCAGCCTGCTGCTGCAGTCTTTCCGTCCATGTGTGCTCCGGTGACCTGTGAATACGAGATTTATTAAAAAAAAAACAGTAATACATGACAATTTACTAATAGTGGCAATGGACCCGAAATATAAACATAATATTAATACATAAACGAGAAAATTGTAGATATAACTCGATTATTTAATAAAAAAATAATCTCGAAAAAGAAAGGGTGCCTATGAGCGCGCTGTCAACAATAATGTTGGCAACATTAATAATAATAAATAATAGGCAAACAATAATGTTGCCATTTCGGGACCCTTTCTTCATTAAATCGAGTTGTTACAACCAAATCAACAACTTTAATAAATGATGATTGGTAAAAAAAAATCAAAAGACATATATACCATTCCGGAGTGACCATGGGTGTCCTTATCTTTCTTAGGCGAGCCTCGTTTGGTTCGCAGCGGTGATTTAGGTCATTCACACGTTAAAGTCTATTCATAATTCTTCTTGATTGCACGAGTTCGACTTAGTATAGTGTTGCTATTTTAATCATACACAGAAATTAAGATAACAATCATAATAAATACCTTTCCGGAGTCAACATTGGTGTCTTATCTTTCTTGGGCGAGTATACTATAAATATAGAGTGGTGCTATTTTAATCCGTCACGTCAATAAAGGCGAATCATAATAAATACCTTTCCGGAGTGACCATGGGTGTCCTATCTTTCTTGAGAAAGCCCCGCTTGGTGCGCAGCGGCGGCTTGGGTCGCTTGAGCTGCTCGTTGTCGAAGGAGATGTAGAAACCTTTTAGGATGGGATGGTGCTATTCTAAACCGACTCAAAAAATAAGGTAAGAATCATAATATATACCTCTCCGGAGTGACCATGGGTGTCCTATCTTTCTTGGGAGAGCCCCGCTTGGTGCGCAGCGGCGGCTTGGGTCGCTTGAGCTGCTCGTTGTCGAAGGAGATGTAGAAACCTTTTAGGATGGGATGGTGCTATTCTAAACCGACTCAAAAAATAAGGTAAGAATCATAATATATACCTCTCCGGAGTGACCATGGGTGTCCTATCTTTCTTGGGAGAGCCCCGCTTGGTGCGCAGCGGCGGCTTGGGTCGCTTGAGCTGCTCGTTGTCGAAGGAGATGTAGAAACCTTTTAGGATGGGATGGTGCTATTCTAAACCGACTCAAAAAATAAGGTAAGAATCATAATATATACCTCTCCGGAGTGACCATGGGTGTCCTATCTTTCTTGGGAGAGCCCCGCTTGGTGCGCAGCGGCGGCTTGGGTCGCTTGAGCTGCTCGTTGTCGAAGGAGATGTAGAAACCTTTTAGGATGGGATGGTGCTATTCTAAACCGACTCAAAAAATAAGGTAAGAATCATAATATATACCTCTCCGGAGTGACCATGGGTGTCCTATCTTTCTTGGGAGAGCCCCGCTTGGTGCGCAGCGGCGGCTTGGGTCGCTTGAGCTGCTCGTTGTCGAAGGAGATGTAGAAACCTTTTAGGATGGGATGGTGCTATTCTAAACCGACTCAAAAAATAAGGTAAGAATCATAATATATACCTCTCCGGAGTGACCATGGGTGTCCTATCTTTCTTGGGAGAGCCCCGCTTGGTGCGCAGCGGCGGCTTGGGTCGCTTGAGCTGCTCGTTGTCGAAGGAGATGTAGAAACCTTTTAGGATGGGATGGTGCTATTCTAAACCGACTCAAAAAATAAGGTAAGAATCATAATATATACCTCTCCGGAGTGACCATGGGTGTCCTATCTTTCTTGGGAGAGCCCCGCTTGGTGCGCAGCGGCGGCTTGGGTCGCTTGAGCTGCTCGTTGTCGAAGGAGATGTAGAAACCTTTTAGGATGGGATGGTGCTATTCTAAACCGACTCAAAAAATAAGGTAAGAATCATAATATATACCTCTCCGGAGTGACCATGGGTGTCCTATCTTTCTTGGGAGAGCCCCGCTTGGTGCGCAGCGGCGGCTTGGGTCGCTTGGGCTGCTCGTTGTCGAAGGAGATGTAGAACCCTTTCTCGGTCTTCTCTTCCTCTTGGTGGAAAGAGTTCCGACTGAGCGAGGGTCGGGTAGGAGATGGAATGCGGTACGTCCGCGTGCCGGACGTTATGTTCAGTCTGTTCAAACCAATTTTACATTAGACAAGGTACAGAAGTGGCATTATACATATATTATACGTGTAGATATAACGCCCTATCCCTATCTCTATCATCATTCTCCTTGCCTAATCCCGTTCTCTATAGGGGTCGGCCTAACCTAGGGGAGTTGATATGGAACCAAGTCATTACACAGAGCGACTGCCATCTGATCTATCCCTATTTCTATGTTGCGTAGATATCAAAGACTGTAAAAAAGGCGGTCGTTATCGCCACGCCTGACAAATATTTGAAGGTAGGTAAGTGGTCAAATAAAAATTGGCAACATAATTGTTTGACTCCTATTAAAATATACATATGAGCGGGATGCCAAAAATAATGTTGCCCTTTCGGAATCGTTTCTCTATAAAATCAAGTTATAGAAATATAACAAAAATTTTAGAAAAATTTACATGCTGATTGATTAGCAAGATAGACGAATTACTGTAAAAAAATATTATGAAAAAAAGAAAGAAAGGAAGAACAAATCAATACATTGAAGGTTTGTAGACATTGATTGAAGTAACCTCACCTGTTGATTCCTTGTCGTAAGGCGTCGTCCTCCGCGTTGCCAATGAAGGAGATGTTCTGCGGCTCCATCTCGTCGGGCGGCGGCGCTTTCACAGGCGTGTGCAGCTGGTGCAAGCTGACAGGCTCCGGCCGCCGGCTCACCTCCGGGAGGGAGCCCTGTGAATTAATATGTAAGCAAGACACGGTGTAGGTATAAACGGGATGGAAAAAAATCTACTGCAAATATTTTAAAGGGTGAACCAGTCTATGAAATTGAACAACTTTCTCTGAGAAACGTAGGTCGAAATATAGAAATTTGGACCCATACAAAATGTACAGCCAACTAAATCAGTTCGTATTGGAGGTCCAAAATATATTTTTCATATTTCGACCTGCGTTTCTTGAGAAAATTGAACAGTTGCATCGGCTTGTTCACCCCTTAAAATATTTGCAGCCATTTTTTTGCCCCTTCTATACAAGAATACATGTCGCATAATGTCCCTTGCGGGGCAGGCAAAACGTAAGCTTTCGAATAAAACGGTTATTGTCTACGTCTCTCTAACATTG
The DNA here is from genome assembly GCA_029255805.1 of Keiferia lycopersicella. Taxonomy (NCBI): domain Eukaryota; kingdom Metazoa; phylum Arthropoda; class Insecta; order Lepidoptera; family Gelechiidae; genus Keiferia; species Keiferia lycopersicella. The sequence goes on from JARACZ010000003.1 coordinate 20,025,045, forward strand.
AAAGGTAATTTCAGAAAAATGACTATTACTATAGTGACAGGTGGTCACCTCAGCCCATATCGCCTAAAATTATAATCACACATGAAACCACTCAGTCACATCTTACGAGCCCACGCGAAAATGGGGTGATGCTATTGCTATTTGGAAAATTACGTCCTAATAAAAAACGATAAGATATTGATACTGTAGCAATAACGCCGCCAATTGTAACAATTTGTCCTTTCATATATTATTTCCTGTACATTTTTCTAATGTGCAATAAAGTACATATTCATTGATTGATAACATCATAAATAAAATAGCTCCTTCTTTTTCTTTCGTTTAGGACAAAGAATAACCCAGCAAACTCTGATGTCAGAGATTTTTCTCACCTGTCGTTGCGGTGTTTTCGACCGTCGCGGGCTCGTCGAGGGCGGCGATTGCGAGTATTGGTTATTTATCACAGTGTAGCTCAAGTGGTTCTGACTATCGTTCCCGTTCTGATACCTGTGAAATAACAAAGGACTTTGATGATGATGATCGCTCCGACCGATTTCGGCCATGGCGACCACTTATTAATTTACTGTCTCTATATATAAGGTCTAGAACAGGATAGATGACAAAAAATATAATTAGTTCGACTTTACGGAAAATATTGTATAAGTATTTTTTCTATTTTCATGTCAACAAATTTATCACGAAGCTTTTAGATAGTTGAAATCGCGCGTGACGTCACGACTATGTACGATTTTTTTATGACAGTAACGTCCATTGTGAACTTTGATACTTATTATCTTTATTATTTACAGATTTTTAAAAACACACAATGCGCATCAAATATTTTCCGATAATCTAAATTACGGACTAAACAGATTTAATTTAATTTTTATCCTGCCACTGTCATCTAGCCAAATTGTCTGTATTTCGCCTATTCCTATTATAATGCACAACAGCAGACTCTCTCTGCTTTCCCCCACTTGTTGGTTCGTTTTTATCAAGAAGCACTAATCCTGATTGAGGGGGACAGTATCTACTGGCTGGGTTGATGTTTTACAGCTATAATTATCTATATCTCACCTATCCGTATTATAATGCACTTGGAAGGGCTGGCTCTCTCTTCTCTCTGGCTGCTGATTCGTTCTATCATGTAGCACGAATCCTTGTTGGGGAGCCCAGTTCCTGTCGGCGGGGGGTTGGGGGGAGGGGGACTTCCACGTGCGCGGGGGGGGCTCGTGGGGCCGCTCGGGCTGGAATTGCTGTTGGTGGTTTTGGTGGAGCTGGAAATTTTGAAATCGTAAATTAGTTTTGAGAATCCAATGGTGCGTAATATCTACCTACTGTTACTCAGTAACGTGACCCATTTGTCTACCTTTTGGACACTAATAACTTTTTGTGGAGTTTACACATAAATCGCTAATTTGCTATACGTGAAAAGTTTTTTTGCCTGCAGTAAAATTGCTTCATGAATTTCTTTTTATAAATTTTTTGTTGAATATTTTCTGTGCAACTTAATTATTTACTCGCAGGACAATAAGTATACTCGTACCTATTTCTAAAGCTGTGTGATTTTTCAATCGCTACCTATTTCTTCCACTGTAGTTGACAAATCTACAAATATATTACGTACTAATTTGTTTGCATATTTTACGATTACCAAAATTGTATTCTAGCGTACAGTGAAGAGAAATCCCAAACAAGCTTTTATAGCGCTTGCAATGTACCATAAGCACAATGCCTGAAATGTATCTTAGAAAAAAAAAGTGTGGATGGAAGCTTAGTTTTAACATGTCGATTGCTTCATGTATTATTATTTTGCGTAAGGTGGTCAGAATTTTAGTAGACCAATTTTGTTAAAGTTATCTCATACATTCCATTCACGCTTTTCTTCTACCAACTGCGTTATTATAAAGCTACACATAGCGTATTACCGGGCTCAACTTGAGGGTAGCTGGTTTGGCGCGTGGCAAAGTCATAAAGTGGACCTTCACGTGCTAATATGTGCAAAAACAAATAAAAGACAAACCAAGAAACGTTGGCGATGTAACAATACAAAAATCTTGTCAGACAGAAGAAAAGTTATAGTAGTAAGATATAAAAATAGATAGAAGAAAATAAAAAGAAGAAGATTTAAAATAGAGAATTAAGAAAAATATTATATGAGTGCTATGTCGAAATTCACTGATATTCTGTGTTATTTTGTAACACAATCTTATGTGATTAATAAGAACAAAGTCGCAAAACGTAAAAATCGTAAAAGTAAACAAACAAAAACACCACTTACTACACGGAGGACAATAACCAGTGGAGAACGCATGCGGGGGCGACCGCACTCACTTGATGTATGCTTTATAAGGCTGACGCATCAAAATTTTGATTAGTCGGGTTGAGACTGTGCGAAAGAACGGACGTTCCGCGCTTCGTTTTTTGGCGTATAAACGTAATCAAGAATGCCTTCCTGTGCAGTGAAATGGTGTGGAAAGCGTAATACAACATCAAGTTCCGCAAAAGACGGGATAACATTTCATAGGTAAACATTTTTATGCTTGATTCTTTCAAAATTTCATTTTAATGAAAAATAATTCCATATTTATAATTTCTGATGCGCTCCCGTTGATGTCTTTCATTGCTATCCCTTTCTAACGCACGGGTGTGTCCATACGTAGGCTGGCTCTTTCTTCGTATTAGTGCTATACCACTGTTCTCAGAAGTATAGAATGATTTTATCGATAATTCTGGGATCGTCATAAAAGAATTATGTTAATGTACGTACTTAACAATTTACCTACAATGTATATTATATGAATGAATGCATTCGGGGTATATGGAGTAGCGCGGACGCATTCCCCCCGCGCCAAAACTTCGTGTTTCATTATTATAAATAAACGATCTTGCGCTAGTCGAATATCAATTTGTAACATACATACATACATACATCACGCCTTTATCCCTTGCGGGGTAGGCAGAGCGTTAATGGCCAATGGTAAGAATACGGCCACTATCGCCGCGTATGACATTTTTGATGTTTGTTTTCTAAGGTTGTTTCAGAAAATATGTGTATCACATCACTATAGTGACAGGTTGTCAGCCTATCGCCTAAAAATACACCAACACTCTCTAGTCAATTTGTAACTATTTCATTTATTATGAAATCAGAACAAAATATCAATAGCTAGGTCAATATATCATCTTGTCATGTCCGTCTGTCTGTCTGCTGACCAGCATCGTCTCGCCAACCAGCCCTACCATCCAAAATGATCGTAACAGGTCGTTTCCAATTCGGTACAATTATGTCAATACATACCCTAAAATTACAATGTAAGTAGGAGCTTATTATTTTTTTTTTTTATACATATATCGCTATATTAATATTAGCATGCACATGTTTCAATAAATTTTCTTACACATAATATGAGTAAACTTATTAAACGGTGATATAAAATATCGATATAATTTTACATATTTATTTTTCCCATCTCTACAAAATATGCGGTCATTGCGAAAGCCAATTGCGTCTAGCGATAATTACCTCTCCCCCCGCAAAAACCAGTGAGCTTGGTTTTGAACAAAATCGTACCGACGCGTTCTCCACTGGTTACTCTCCTCCGTGACTTACTAGGAAATGTAGAGGGATAAATGACTTGGTGATCTGATAGTAGTGGTTGAAAACATTGGACGCCAAAAACTAACAATTGGGGCTCAATTTTCAGACAGTTTCCTCTTAAATTTTAAATAATTTTCAACGACCTAGCACTCACAGTCATCCGCATCATCATCAACCGCATCTACAAACGAAAGAAAAACCTGGAAACCATTGCCACACCGACCTGCCATCCTCTCAACTCCTGGTTCTCCTGGTTCTGCTGGTGCTGCTGCGCGTGCTGCGCCCAGGTGCGCCGCTGCGGCGCCGGCGGGCTGTCATGCAGGTAGAACTGCTGGCGATTCATCTCGTCCATATCCCTGTACTGCGTCTGATACTGGTCGTATTGCTGGTACTGCTGGTAGTTTTGTTGTTGGAACTGCTGTGGTTGTGGATAGCTGTGTTGTTGGAAGTGCGGGGGCTGCGGCAGATGCGGCGTCGATCCGAAGCCTGACGCGAGTGCGGGGCGAGACACATTGTGCTGCGAGCTGAATTGGCTGTGCTGGAAGGTTGAAGCGCTTTGTGAGCTCTATGGTGGCTCTATGCCAGTCAGTTGATATAAGCAGTTCGGCGGTATAATGCAAGGTAATGTAATGCAATTCTCATTATGTAAGTTTAAACGACTATGCGTATGCAGTTCTTTCTAAAATGCTTGTGGATTTATTACTTTGATTGTAAATCTATTCAGTCAACTTTGTGATTATTTTTGAGATTGGTCATTATGTGCATTAGCATTAGTTCAATGGGCGTTTAGATTCCTTTTAAGTCATTCTCTAATATAAACTTATTTCCATATAACTAGATTTTTTAAAGAGAGGATCCTGAAAGGGCAACATTATTATTACTATACCGCTCATTATATCACAATATTTTGATAGAGAGACAAACAATTATGTTGCCTATTCGCGATCCTTGCTTTAAAACACCAAGTTATATTTAATTATTTAAAGCTAAGCTTAAATCTAAACCTTTCTGAAATCTACATGATTCTGCAGTCGAGAACTATCAGTGATACTACCACCAAATGCGAATATTTTGTTGGCGTGAGTCGATCAGCATATGTTCCGCCCTATTTTACCTCGCGTGATTGTGACGTCACACTTTCACTACTACACTACAATACTTACTCTTTCGGCCACTTTTGTCCACGTCTAAAGGATGAAATTATATTCAAACATATTTTACGGAAGATATGATTGATTTACACGAAATTGACCAAACCTCGTAAGGCATGTGCACAAATGCAATGTTAGTAGTAGTATAGTTTTTATACGACATGAATTTACATGAAATACAAGAAATATTAAGATTGGCCCTAAGCAAGGATTTGCATTTGGGCCCTGTAAAACTTTAACCCATCTTTGTGTCAACTGAGCTATCTGGGTCGTGTCTTCCTTCATTCTAAACCCACTTACCTTACCTAACAGCCACAACAGTCCACTGCTGGACATGAGCCTCCCCTTATCGGGAGCGAGGGGTATTGCCCTACTAACCACGCTTCCCAGGCGGATTGGCAAGCGTAAAATGTTAATTATCAGGGAACGCTGGTGCCCGTTCCCTGGATAAATAAACCCTCTAATCATCTGTGGAATGCTAAGTTGCAACTTGCAACTTCTGGAACAGCTGGTTGGTGGCTTGCTGCAGGTGTTGTTGTTCCTTATCCGCGGGTGAGGTAAGAGGCGACTATAATTAGCTTGATACCTGTGACGTTTGTGACGTTAAAGTACTTACCAGCTGTGGAATGTTAGGTTGCAACTGCTGGAACTGCTGCTGCACTTGCTGCTGCTGCTTCTGGAACAGCTGCTTGCTGCTGCTGCTGCTGCTGCAGGTGTTGTTGTTGTAGTTGTGTCTGTTGCGTATATCTGATATACACTTACCAGCTGTGGAATGTTAGGTTGCAACTGCTGGAACTGCTGCTGCACTTGCTGCTGCTGCACCTGCTGCTGCTGCAACTGCTGCTGCTGCTGGAAGAGCTGGTTGGCGGCCTGCTGCAGGTGTTGTTGCTGTTGTTGTTGTTGTAGTTGTGTCTGCTGCGTGGCGAGCCGGGCGATGTCCGTCTGAATGTCCTGCAGGCTGGAGTTCATTCTGGAAGGTTAGTCGGTGTATTGCGATTCGAACGCAAACGTTTGTTTAATAAAACAAAAAAATAAAGTAAATAACTTTTTAACATAAAACAATCAAAGTTCATTCGAAGAAACGTGGGAATTGTTGGTTACTTTAACATAAGAAAAACTTTATTTAGACGAAACAATATTTTCTTATCTTTCCCCCTCAGTGTCACCAGTGCTAAAGTTAAATTATTGAAGCGTACAAGAGACTTATAATTAAGTCCTTGATACTTGAATACTAAATATTAAAACACTTCCGATGTGAGGTATAAAACTTTAGGAAAACTTGAATTGTTTTTCAAGTGAAACAAAAATAAATAATAAGTAGTTAAAATAAATAAATGTTCAAATTCTTACTTGGCAATGGACTGCTGATATTGTTCTAACGCCGCCTGTTCTGCTTGTTGAGTTTGCTGATCCTCCTGTACCAGAAATACGAAATAAACATTACAATCATTCGTCGGTTACTTTATTTTTTACGAAAGTAGACTAAAGCGTTAAGCTGTTATGTTATGATGCCTTTTAAGGGCATATTTTCATAATTGGATTTTTTACCATGATATTTCGGAAAAATTGCACAATTCATATTTTCAAATCAGTGTGACAAATTAAAGTTTGATGATCTTTCCTGCCATGCGGTTATTTTTATTCACACATTCATGCATATGAAGCAAAAATGTAAGTAAAAACTGAAGTTATCGGTTGATTTTTTTATTTTGATTATGTTTGTGTCATTATCTAATAAATTAGGAAGGTAAAAAAAAAAATAGTTTGTCAAAAGCATGATCTTTTGATGATCAAAGCTTTGACGCTATGCCTGCCGCCTTATTCGGTAAGCTTTTGCGGCCTCTGATAGCTACTGTCACTACTGGATTGGCTAGCGAATGCTACTTAGCAATAAGGTTGCCTTGCTGTTCTGTTTCTTTTGTTCATTATCAATTATTGAATTAACGTATGTCTCTACTTAACCAAAATTCTTAATTGTACTAAATGAACAAATAGCATATTTTGGTTAAGTAAGTGCATGCGTTCATTGATAATGAGATGCACACAAACATTCAACCATTTGAGAGGTAATGATACGAACATATATCCCGAATAGAATCCCGTCTTAAATTATTGTGAGTCAGCATATACCCCCTCCTCACCTGTGGTGGTAGTTCATTAAATACGTTACGATAATGCAACCCCCCCCCCCCCCCCTCACCTGTGGTGGTTGTTCGCTATGGTTCTCGTCGTCGGCGGGAGTGCGCGCGCCCTTCCCCTGCAACACGTGCACCGCCACCGTCACAACAAACTCGCGCGCGCAATGCGCGTACGCGTAAAGCATGCGAATACGAGGCGATTGGAATATTGATGCGGTCGAATTTAATTTACTTATTTTAAGCGGATTATAACATAACTAGTTTTAGATAACGGGATAAGGCAAGGAGAATGTGTAACATAACTAGTTTTACTAAGATTTTTGAATTTGAATTTGAATTCGTTTGTATTTTGAAAAGTTTAGTCTTAATGTGCAATGCCATTAGATATTTTAGACTGAGCAGTTGTTTGAAGAGTGATTCGCGTTGCGGCAAAAGTCAGTTTCTTTCTTCACGTGGGACACCGAGTCGCCCAATGAACCCCAGTGTCAGAATTTTCCAACCACCTTTTACAAATAGGAGGCTTTTGACAGTAAAATAGTTATCCTGCTGGCAATTTTCCTCATCAAGATTAATAAAAATACTGATAATCAGCATAAATTTTCCAACCACCTCAGATACATGCTATCAAGTACAAGGGTCAAACCATTTCTCCTAGAGGTCAAAATGTGCTTTAATCAAATTAGTTTTTGTGTAGGGTATCTCGTGGATAAATTCTAAATTCAAGAAATTTTGTGAGAGTGAATGTTGACGCTAGGCAAAGTCGTAGTGAATTTTGAAAATCTATAATTTTAATGACAAAATTTGGCTGCCACAATCTACAGCAAAAGATTAGGCAACAACCTTAAAAAAAAGCCTAAGCAAATGGTTTTTGGTTCACTCAATAATTATGGCGTTATGGCGAAGTAAACTAAAATGGCCAATAAATTGAACTAGGCACTCAAATACCAATAATCATGAAAATACATAAAAAATTTGAAAATGTAAAATATTCAATCAATAAAAATGCGTGGAAACGTGAATCTAATCTGCATTTATGTACAAAAAAAAAATGTAATTTCTAAAACTAAATGAAAAAGAGATTTTGAAAAACCAGGCCACTCACCAAAGAGGCCAACTGGTATTGCAAATATGTATCCTAATGGAATAGAAAAACATATTTTACTATGGCCGTTATTTTCCTGATAAACACGCATTATTATTAGTAAAAATGTGCCACCAGTCCAGATGTAGTTATTGTAATCAATCAATACATTATCTTAATATTATCACCGATTCAAGCTGACATATCACATTATAGAATACACATAACACACACAACCCCGTTTATAGTACACACCAAACCACCACAACCCATATCAGCTTTATATCGACGGTTAAAAATAACAAGAAAATCGTTCCATGATTCAAGAAAGCAATCAGTCATTCATACAAACTTCATGCTTACTACCAGACCAGAATTCACTTTTTTTTTTATTGAATAATGAGTATGATAACGAACCGTCGAGATTAATACTGAACTAAGAAGTACAGACGTGTAAGACGTATAAATGCGATATTAAGTTTTTTTTCGTAATCCTATTTATGAGAATAATACTTAGAGCAGTTTTATAAACCATACCACTGTTCGGACTAACGCTATCTACAAAAATGGTAGAATACATCTTTCTCGTTCACTCGCGCACGGGTACTTACAAAACGCAACCCTTCTAAGTGTTCGTTTGATCTGCTCTTACATCTTGACAGAATCTATTTTACATCCGTGCTACATGCAATCTCAAGATCTTTTGTCCTAAAATTTGAAAATCTATCTATCACAAAGTATCATGGGAATAGGAAATAGCCATACCACACTATCACATTTATATACAATAGATTTCCCATGAAGTTACAAATATATCTGTTTCGTTCACCGTAGTAACAGTCTGTTGCTATCTCTGTCTGCTAACAGCAAGCTCCATACGTCGTTTTTCCTGCTCTACGCAGCATCGCTACTCTTACAATTTGAAATTTTCTATTTCACATTCATGCCTCAATCAAAGTCTTAACTAATAGACACTTTAGGGAAACTATCTACTACAAAAAACATGGAGCTATAAGACCACCACATCATATCATATCAACATTCAACATTCTTGATCCCAAAATTCAATCAAATCGAGAAAACTTATGGTTTTACTTTACTTATACATATCACTAAAACACTGGGACTATAAAATTACCATACCACACCACCACATATTACCAGTGTCACCAAAGATAAAACACACCACGAAATCAGTGAGATATATTCATCTCGCTCATCCTCGTGACAGCATGTAGGAACGCCTGCTGTCCCAGTTGCTGTCTCTGTCTGCTGACAGCCAACTCCATGTGTCATCTGTCCTACTCAGTGCAGCATTGCTAGGCATTGCTACTATTATAATTTAAGAAATTCTACTCCACATTCATTCCACAATCAAACTCTCAAACCCTAATGACACATGCGACATTTTCGGACATAAAATTCAAAAGTAGCACACACACAAATAAGTTATTCTCTAATCAAATCTATAACAAAACACATGGGGTTCAAAATCAATACCACGATACCACTTCACCACATTTATTATCAGAGACCACACCCCAAATTAAAACACACCACGAAATAAGTGACATATATTCGTTTCGCTTACCCTGGTAACAGCTTGTAGGAACGCCTGCTGGCCGAGTTGCTGTCTCTGTCTACTAACAGCGAGCTCCATGCGTCTTTTGTCCTGCTCTATACGTCGCCGTTTCTCTTCTAGCTTGAGCCGGATGTTGTTGAGTTGAGCGGCCATTGCTCCACCGCTGGTGTTGCCAGCATCGTCTGACATGTCCTCGCCGTCTGAGGAAATTCAGAATATTTTAATATAGATTATATTTTTGGGACACCCGAGTCGAAGAACAACCCAGTGAACATTATTGTTAGGTTTTCTAAACTATTAACATGTAGTAAACGAACAAAAATATTTAAGATGAGATTTTTTTGAATGATAGTGGGAAATTACTTGAAATAGTTTATACGTAGCTTGGAGCATAACATTCACATTATGGTGTGGAAATTGTGGTAGGTAGGACCGAAATGTTGATCTTTCCAACTTTACACAGACCGTTCATGAAAAATCGCTTCTAGTAATACCGTTTCATTAAGCAAAGGGATAATGGGAGTTCTTCACCAAATGTATTGCTTAAAAAAATATTCAATACAAAAGATAACATGTGAAAAGTATCTGAAAGAAAAATCACTAGTAAAAACAATTAAGAAGTTAAGAACCGGGTCAAATATGAAAATAAAATAAATACTAACTGGGCTGTGTCTCTTGCTGCATAAACTGTTGCTGCCACGTGGTAGTATTCGCTGGTGGGGTCGAAAACGTTGTTTTCCGTCGATCCGTCGGCTCCACGTCTTGATTGAACATCGATTGAATACCTGTTGATCAATCGCACTCAATCACTATTTCAAACACTATTAATGCTTGAAGCCTGATCAACCAAATTGATACTGAAATTTCCAGTCCGTATTTTGTTCAAACAACGTTTAGATGATCAGGCTTTTAGAGGGTTTAGTCGTTGGGAATATGTGGTCGAGTCAAGCGTAGTAATATAATAAACACGGAAAGCGGACTCGCAAAGGCCAAATGGGTTTTAGTTTGCAAATAATTCAAGCTAAAATATTGTTCAGATGATTTGATTTACTGGCGAGTTTGGTTTACTAAACGAAGTAAAAAAGAGATATTAGAATAAATCCATTACCAAGTAATTCACATCATCGTAACAAAAATAGAAGTAGTCGCAGCTAGAAATGCCATCAACAGTCCGTGCTAACTTGCCGACTGCGACACATCTAGTTGCAGCCACGTCTGTGCACAAACCTGGTTGGTCGCCGTTACTCCTGATCTTGTTCGGATCCGCAAAACTCATTTTGCGTTCCATCAAATCACCATCTGTGGTATCTCTATCGTTTAGGTAGAATCCGTCGCCACCGCCCTTATGTTGAAAACCGATGTTCTGATTTTTGCTCAACGTGATTGTGTCTGAGCTGAGCTGTCTTCTGATTGGATAGAACGGTTGGTCGTTGTCGGGTTGCGAGTGTTGCCGTTCGACTTTGTTTGGAGCGACTGTTAGGCGGTCGTCGTCGCCATTTTGGAAGTCGCCGTGGAAAAATTGTATGGAGCCGCGTATGTCTTGTTTTGACGAGCGGACTGGGGGGTTGTAACTGTCTAGCGGGCCTGTGGAATATTATATCACTTTAGATATGAATAGTAGGTAAATAAGGATATTGTTTTACATCAGATGTATTAAGAGTTTCAAAGTTACTAAAAACTGCAATAAATTCTTACCAGCCGGCGCGGAAATCTTTCTACAATTAGCCAGAGTCGCCAACTCTTTCTCAGGATTCCGTCCCGCAAAGTGTAGCCTATCCTGGGACCCTCCAAAGTTCTCCACAGTCAGCTGACTGTCGTCGGATATGGAGGAGCGGCGCGACCGTCGTCCCGCAAACGAGGTGTTGTGTGTGTCAGCCCAGTTGGACGGTCGCCCCGCCGCCGTTTGGTGCGACACGTTTGAGTCCACTGATACTGAAACGGGGAAGATTATTAGGCTGTAGTCCAACTTATAAAAGAATTTTCAGCAGAACTTCTATGATAAAGTAGTTTTGACTATGATATCTTTCGAAGACTCGTTTAAGATTCGTATTCAAAAAAGAACTTCACGGACATATTAGTATTTGCGTCAAACCAACAACAAAGCAGTGATTTAAAACAATTTTTAATATCGGCGTGTTTTATCTACGATTAAAGAAATTAAATTCGGGTCACGTAAATCCGGGTACGTACGGGCATTCTTAGCGTAATCAAGTACTCCTATTTAGCTTTCTAGTACTCACCATTATCATCGTCCCTGGTGTCCCGTCTGACCATAGAGGACAGTGTAGTCACGCCCCTCCCTCTGTGGACCACAAACTCTTCCCTCTGTGGACTACAACTCCGTCGTTCGGGAGTCGAACACGCGGACCGGCCGGTGGGAGCCCGGGGACGCATCGCTAGAGCCGACGGCGACCGGGGAACTAAAATTTTGATGTGGTTTTAGTATATTGTAAACTTGGTATCGTAATAAATAAATGACTTCAAAAGAACCTAAGTACCTGATATTGCTAAGGTGAAAATAATTCAAGAAAATCATGTAAAATTAAAAGGCATTGAAAAATTTAAAACTAAGACTGTTTATAGGGAAAATTAAGATTGAAAAGTTTTAGAATGGAAACGTAATAACAAATACCCAAATTGAAACGGAAATGGAACTAAGATTAAAGCTAATATTTAAAAAAAAAACTAAAAGAATACAAAAAATCAAACTACAATCGAAACTTTTAACTTCAGCAGCAAATACTTACGTATACACTTACCCCAAATTATCATTTCAAACAATTTATTTACTGTTAGAATTAATACCAACAATCAAACTACAAACATAAAATTATTTACTCATCTACCATGCTCTACGCAAAATCAGGGAATCATGAGGACATAATGTCAATGATTCCATTGTTAAAAAAAAGGTACATAAGCACAAAAAAAGTTTAATAAAAGGTTAAAATAATAAATTCATGCAAAGCACCAGCGTTAAGAAAGCGGGTTAAAATAAGTAAGGTTAGAAATTAGTTGACAAAAATGAAGCGAACAATTTAGTAGATTAGGTTTGTGTAAAAGGTTAAGATTAGTTCAGAAATCCGGACAAAATATAAAAGCGAAGCAGATTATTATGAATATTGGTAACTTATACAATATTTTAGCAATAAAGAGTTTAAAAATCTGACTTGAAATCGAATAAATTGTTCAAGGATCCTGAATAAAAAAAATTAAATAAAATGAAAACATTTCCAGAACAGACACTAACACTTACTTTTAGGTCCTGTTAGGTAGAAAACATAACACTAGTTTTAATCTTTTAAATTAATATTACAATAACAAAAAATCGTGCCTAAATACAAACATTCTACAGACACACAAACACACGCACACATCTATGGTAACATAAGACACGCCCACAAAAACAACAATAAAATGGTGATCCAGGAATGTGTATGGTTCCCGATATGACATTTATGGACACCAATGTGCATGAACACACAAACTCCAAACAGAAAGTGATACGAACACAACACGACATCAATTGACTGTTGAGAATGGTACTGAAAATCAGATAAACTGGCCAATATTTTCATAGATACTTCTACCTTTAGGTGGTTTCTGATTGCATGCAGCCATTTGAGTTGAACAAATGCATTTTTTATATAAGAGAGCTGTATTTGCAATATTTTCCCAAGCTGCAATTCTTGTAATTCCACCCGTTGGACTGGAAGGTTCGTTTCATTTTTCGTGTTCCGACAAAACTATATGAAAAGTTTAGTCTCACAAGTCAAATATTTCTTGAGAGGCGTTTGCAGCGCAAATGACTCGATATATCTTCAATCGTTATGTTGTGAAATATCTAAAAAGGTTTATTGACTGTAGTAGAGTATCGTATAAGTTTCAATGGCAGGGCCATACTAAGTGGAAAATCTTTCGACAGTTATCTTATCAGCTTTAATATATGCCGGCATCTAGGCAAGTCTACCTAATTTCCAGTACCACTGTTCCCAACCATTTTCTCCCGCTATACCTGAGAAGGGCTGTTGCTGCAGCGTCCCCTGCGTGTCTGCGCGGAGGTCGGGTATCGGCACGGGCGGCGGCGGCGGCAGGCAACCCCGCCGCATGCGCACGCCGTGCGCGTTGCTATCCGCTGAGTCTACAATCCCCAATATTGGTAGGTGTTGCCAAGTGTAAGAGGTCTAATTCCTGCTTTCTGTTATTATTATTAATGAAATATAATTTGACAGCATAACAGCGTTGGGCACTGGCAAATTTTACTCATTATATTTGGTGTCATGTTATTATAATACTAGGAATTCCGGTTTTGCGAAAGTTATCGTGATTGTGCTTTTGTACATTTTTCTACTAATTTCATGAACTCTATACATCTGGCAACACCAAAATGTACGAATACTTATAAATTGTACGCGTGTATGCATTACTCCGTCCAATTTTCGTCCAGGCGTGAAAATCACCCTGTCTCACTTACCGATACGAAGAGTAACTTATTGACAGCAAACCATCTACAAACCGGTTTCAATCGCCGAATAAGAAGGTTCGGTTTAAGGTTTACAGGATTCCAGACAACTGGAAGGTTTCACAAATTTTCCCCGAAACATTTTACAACCCAAATTAATAACCCGATATCACAAAAAGATTGTCCATGAATTTCAACAGCACAATTTGATGATCCCATGCTTAAATATCAATGAAATATACGACGTACACATAGATTTTATGATAATACCAAATTGCAGTCGATATGGTGCTATCTTAGGAAGCAAGTGTGACCGTTCAGAAAAAAATGTTTGCGTAAGCAAGACAGGGTGGCAACACTTGGACGCCATATTGCAAAGCGATCATTCTTCTTTAAGCGATTTTTTTTAAATCGTTTACCTTACCTCACAAACACTCATTCATATCTCAATATAAAATATTTAACAATAAATTTAATAAAACGTGTTTTTTTACATTGTTGAATGTCATAAAAAATTGCGAAATAAAACATTGCTGGTTACTTTTTAAGTTCCCATTATCCCTTTGCCTACGTTTTTCAATTTAAATTATAGAAAGCGTTACCGCCGCCGCGATTTTTACTTTTTAAATTAGTAGGCAATAGATTCTTTGATATTACGACCACATACTCCCATAGTCTAGCATGCAATACGGGTATAGCCTAGTCGAGTTAAGATGGTATGCGTTTGTGTGGTACTTACCGCTTCCGGGGTGTTTCACTGATTTGACAGGGTGCACTTCCAACATGTTGAACAGATCAGCTAGCATTGCTATTAGATTTTGTCGCATTGACCTGGAATTGAAAAAAGGTTTTATCGTGATTTGCTCAATAACATATTTATACAAAATTATTTATAACAAGTAGGAAAATAAACATTACGTAATACTAACATTCTTGTTAAGCAGATGGCCAAATTTACACAGCTGATGGTTAATTTGCGGTTTTGTGGTGGAAGAACAGTTTACCCTTCAGTCTAATGCACCACATAATAGCCTATTTTACAAAACAAACTTGTAACTATAGGTAGCTCGTATAAAGTCAGATAAAAAAGTATGTATTAAAACATACATACATACATATCTCACGCTTTTATCCCTTGCGGGGTAGGCAGAGCTCTAACGGCCGTAAAATTACGGTCGCTATCACCACGTCTGACAAATATCGAGGGCTCAAAAAACTGAGGGCTATTGAGGGCTTGTATTAAAACAAAAGCTTCTTATATCGGACCTCTTGCTTTTCTGAGAGATATCCATACATCTCCGATGGCCTGGCTATTTACTATAAGACTGATTTTCAATATTTAGGTCTGAATAAAACTTCCAAGTTAAAACAGAATCTTGAAGCCAAAAGGTTAGACAATTTTGTTACTTATGTAAGGTGTACTGAACATTGCGTATTGAATAATCTTTTCATATTAAGAGCGGAGCACACCGGCTCCGTATGCGTTGCGTATCCAGCTCTCTTCCGTAGTGACGCGCGTGATCACGTCCGTACACCCCTGCCACACCGGGTTACGGACGTGGTTACGCAGGTTACGCGCGTAGCTACGGATGCGAGCTGCAAGGGGTCTGTTGCGTACCAACTGTCATATCCAAAAGTTCTGTCATCAGTGTGCAATAAATATTGCGCAAATAAAAGCGCGCATCACGTTCTGTGCAGCAAAAAGTTGACGACATGTCAGTGTAAAAAAATTAGTTGCAAATATTTTAAGGGATGAACCAGCCCATGAAACTGAACAACTTTCCCTAAAAAACATAGGTCAAAATATGAAAAAAAAATTCGGCTTCTCATACAAAGTTACTGACCGACTCAATTCAATTTGTATCAACCAATGTATTTCAACCTATGTTTCTTGGGGAAAGTTGTTCAGATTTATGGGTTTTCACCCCTTAAAATATTTGGAGCTAATATTTTTACACCTTATATTTGACGCTTAATATAGTGCACATTTTTTGATGCGCATTGTGGTAGCCCGTAGTCCGTACACACGCGTCCGTACTACGCGCAGGACAGAGCTGTGCGTGTTCGGACGTGTTTGGTGTGACGTCCAACAGGGAATCTCATAGAATACAACGTCATCACTGCACGCAGAGTACGCAACCTGTTTGTCTTTTGGCAGCTGTACGGCGTAACTACGGCGTAACCCTACAATGCGTGCAGCACGCAACGGATACGCATCACAGGCAGTGTGCCGTATCTCATACAGTCCCATACATTACAACGTCATAAATACATGCGTAACTACGGATGAGAGCTGGATACGCAACGGACACGGAGCCGGTGTGCCTCGCCCTTAATCTCTCTCTTTCCATGTAGGACACCAAGTCGTCCAACGGCCCGATGAACCTTAATGTCACATGATGAAAGCCGCATACTCACCCTCTCATGTAAGTGACGTCTTCTGGCATCATGTGGAACACGTTGTGCGGCAAATAGTTTTGACAGAAGTCATACACCAACATTAGATTGTGAAGGCAGTCCTGAAAATGATAACAAAAATGTTAAAACGTGCCAAAACATAATGTTCGTCTAGCAGTGCACACCGCATCAGCCTATAGCGGTTCTTTGCAGAATGTAATATATATCACTCAATAATAATAATGTAGGTATAGCATGTATGTTAGTCTAAGTACGACCGTGGCTTCTATCACACACCTAAGTCCATACACATATAATATGGCGCAGCCGGTAGGATACGAACCTACGCTTCCACAGAGGACCTGATTTCGAATCAGATTAACCCTAACTAGACTACGTACACGTATACCAGGGTACGCCACTAGACATGATCTGCCGTCTTCGCCATCCTGTCACCACTTTTAAGTCATCGGTTTGTCTCGCCGGAAGGGCGTCAAAGGATACTACGTTTGCCGGGGGGTTCAAGTCCACAGGACATCTTATTATTTCGAGCCAGACACGCCCCACTGCAGGGTAAACGCCTTCCTCACTTTCTTCCACTTCTCCCTATCTTGGGTCGCTCTATCCCGTTCTGACCATTTAACTCTCTCAATCTTTTCCTGGAACAACCTTATTACTTATTTGGTATAATTTTTTTCTGTAATATCTCTTACCTGTATGGACGCCATGCGGCCCACTCGAACAGCTGACCGTGGCAGCGCGTCGGGACAGTAGAACGATATGAGCGCAGCGAGAGCAGTCCCGTCGCATAACTCTTGGAGATTTTTCACCATTGGCACGTGGTTTGATGTGTCTTCCTGGAATTTTGAAAGAATAGGTATATGTGAGTATCTGTGACTTCATACAGTATATAAAAGAATCAACTGCAAATATTTTGAGGGGTGGCCTAGTGCCATGAAACTGAACAACTTTCCACGAGGAACATAGGTCGAAATATGAAAATAAGTTCTTTTTTTTTTCATTATAGTTTGACATATGTTGCTTGGGGAAAGTTCTTCAGTTTAAGGGACTGGTTGACCCATAAAAACATTTATAATAGGTTCTTTAATCTATACGCTTAATCGTAGGTTCAATCTATCTATACGCTTAATCGTAGGTTTTCAAGGATGAACAAATTACTGTTTATTATGATGGCTGCTACTGATAAAAAGCTCTTCGATCCATTTATCACACACACTGTTAACGAAGCAACAGGTGACCAACGTCATTCATCATTCAGCCATGTCTACAGTTACGCAATCTTAACAAATTCGATTTGACAGCTATAGAATCTACACCAGAAGAGATTCCACATAGAAAATATGGCCTAGTTTAACAGCATTCTCACACTAGGATTAATTCAGTGTCTCATACGAAAAGAGAGAGACAGCATTAAAATGAATCCAACTGTCAAATCAGCGTTTTGAATTGGCTCACATTCAGTACTAAATCAAGCCGTAAGACTTATCGTGTGTTGATCGCGTGTATTATCTACTAGCGTGCCCAAATGACATTGGTCAGCGCTATTAATAAACACACCCTTACGACAAACTAAAGGTCAAGCTACGCAATACGTTAGTATACCTACATATATCACACTGCTGCTGGACAAGGGCCTCCCCCTATTGGGGGGATTAACTTTCTCCACGCTTACCAAGTGCATTGGGACGGGAAGCGCAGTGCAAGCAAAGTGTGGTTATTCACAAGAAACATAGCTGCCCATTCCCAGGATACATCCCTGACTTTTTAGGACTCCCACGGTTAGAATTGGATAGAATCTTTAGTTTTAATGCACCTGTCCTGCTTTTTCCACATGCCCTAAGGAAGACTGGGAGATAATGCCTCTGGCGTTAAGTCCGCCATTGCATATAGTTTAATAAATAAATAGAGATAATCATTCTGTAAGCCGGCATCTTACGTCACACCCTTACAATACAATCATCTAAGGTCAAGCTACGCAACATATAAAAAGGTGACCTGTCTGCGGTTATTATTGGATTACAGTTTAAGCACAGATAAGCTTATTGAGGAGTGTACGGGATCATCCCAAGATTGTTTTCTACAACAGGGTTCAGAGCGATCACCTGACCTAAGCTTGAACACTCTAATCCGCTTTAGCTAAACTGCAGTTTTACAGAGCTTATGTTGAAAATAGAAATAAGCGGTTAAATTGTTGATACTCTGCCTTATATCGCTGTGTGGGTATCAGAATAGCACCACTTCATTTCAGCCAGTGCTGGTATCGTAAATGGCGACTACGGTTTTTAGAAAATATGCAAAATTTCCCCCAGTTACAACCCTCTATACTTAGCACGGAAAGTGTTTTAAAATTTGGTATACAGGCGATTACAGGTTGAATACGTTGAAGAAATGTTTGTACTGTGTTCGTTTGTTGTGTGCTATGCGTGGTGGTGAGAATATGGCAAAATATCCCCAATAGAGATATCATGAAATATGATGGAAGGTAATGGTATACGATATGATCAAAGATACTTGTGACCAGAGTTGACCTGTGACAAAGGTCTTACCTCAGCCTTATTGAGCGCAGAGCAAGCCGCGTTGATCCAACTAAGCAACCCATCTTCGTGAGGTATATTGGACCCCATCTGAACGGGCTGACTAGTGCCGAACCGCTGGGCCGCTGCTGATACTCTATCTAACGTGACCACCTCGCGCGCGTAGAGGGTCATTATAGCCTCCATCACAGCCATGTGCGCGCCCTGGAAGGAAAGACAAGAAAAAAATATAGTATGACATAATAGTAGAAAAATATAACACTTCAATCCCCAGCTGAATGGACAGAGTACCGAAAGCAAATACTTGGAGATCATTTTAGATATGCATAACACTAGAGACAAGTTATTTATACCGATACGGCAACCAAGGCTTCTTTGCAGTCAGTGCAAATGGCGGAAGACCACGTAGCCTGGAGTAATAGCTCCCCATCATTGTTAAGTCTCACACACGCACACATATCTGTTGTTCGCCTCAGCTGAGATAAAGTAGAGACAAGGCCCATTGGCAAAAAGAATCACGCAGTAAACAGAATGCCACAACTTTTCAATAAAACCAATGGATACGACTACTATGAAAACAAACATACCATCTTGAGTGGGTTGGTCTGTATGAGCACGGTCTCTGTCAGCGCGCATTCGCTATCCGCCACATGAACACCTTTCCTCGCCAATGTCTGCAAGATGTTCCAATGGTTCAGACTGTGGTAGTTGGGGTCCGAGTACATGTTGGCGAGGGCTAAGCAGTATAGTTCTGCGTTCGCTAGACCCCCCACTATAGGCGGCTTCAGGTGCTCCTGATCCTGAAACAAAAAAGAAAAAAAATACATTATATAAAGTTTTATAATACATAAAATAACGATTTAACACATAACTTGATCGTTGATGCTTTTGGCAACAGGGTATGACGATGATAGCGACCACTTTTTTGTGTTGGGTATTCGTTTACGGCCTCTAGGCCATCAAAACTACTCCGGACGGCTTCGTGGGGAGCGAGGGATCACCTAGAAGATAGCGACCACTACGATTGCTAATCAATTTTGCACTGATGTGCCTGTAAATGGCTATTGTAGTATATTTTGGCCACAAGTAAAGTACTCCAGTTCACAGATTTCAAAGTAGGGCCGTTTTGATATCGCATTATCATCTTTGCAAAGAAATTAATATCACTAAAAGCAATGTTCTCAATTTTTTCTCGTACAAGGAAAGACGCATAAAGGTGAATTAATCTTCGAAAGTGGCTATATCATGAATTTTCGATGTATGCAAGGGTATTCCTCTTGACCTATTTTTGCTAACACCACAACCAGGCAAAGCAAAAATAGTAAATATAAAGTTTAAAAGTGTCATAAAATAACTATAATCTTTATTACTGGAAGCCGGTAACTTTGCAGTCGTTATACTTAAACTTCAAGAGGTATTTGACATTTTACAGACGGCTCAAAGAGTACTTAAAAACCACAAATTAGATAAGGGTTCAAAACCTTGAAAATATTATAACTGGATTGGTGGGTAATTTATGTAATCACAACTATGTTTGTAGTAGGTGTTCATCTAGTCTAAATTTTACTATTTGAAAGGAGCAGAAGGTTTAAAGTAAAACGCAACGAAGCAATTCCCTCCTATAACTCAATAATCTAGAGAAGCCTTTTCTATCGAAGAGTCTAGAATTTCTAGAAACCGACATAAGGTCACGTTCTCTTTATAAATAGGTCGAAGTACTTAGCAGTTTCTTGTAGCTGATATCAGCTAATAGAAGTTAATCTAGGGATTAGTACTTTATTCCATTAATGAATCACGTAGGACTTATTGTTAGGTAACTAGTAACACTGGCTTAAAGGATGACAAGTTAGTATGTTTATGGGTTCTTTTTTGTTCAAACAAAATATTTAATATTCTTACAGTTTGAGCCGTCAGGGCTGAAAAAACGGCATAGCCCTAACTTTCATCTGCCATCGGTTTCATTTTGATATTTGAAGCCGATAGCAACGCTACTTTGATTTGATGAATGCTATATACTCCAAACAAAAATCGATCGGGTTTTGTCATCGGTATCGACATGAAAGAGACGAAAGAAGAGACATTCTTTCAACCGTGGACAATTATTATGTTGGGAAGAAAAGAAGACAGTTTACATAACGAATTCATGAGGATTTATTGTAACCTCGTAGCAAACAACCTTCCAGCACAGAATGGCGATCTGTACATTTATTAAGAGGCTGGCTATACTTAAATATCACAACTTTTTAAATGAAACACAAACTGCCTTTCGATATCAGGTTTCATTACACTAAATGAGCCCTTCGATCCTAATAATCAGTAGTTTAGTAAGTACTACGTAACTACATCAAATTAAATAAATTGGTCGTAACTTCCCACACAGGACAAATTGTTGCTCAAGTTGTTTTAAAGCTCGATTTGTCAATGCTTGTCTGTTTGTATGCTAATATACTGCTACTGGGCATAGTTTTCTTGAGAACTATCAGCGCTATCTACTAGTACAGAAACTTGACACACATGTTCTTAGGAACATAGACCTTATGGAGTATTACTTTGATAAGCTTCTAAGAACACTTCTTTAGGTGTGACAGTAATGTAAATGCATGAATGTAACTGTTTGTATGAAGCACACAAGTGTTTTCAAAACTATGTCTTGGTAAAGCTACGAACAACTTCCCCTAGCTGTCATGTCAGTAATCCTTCGCCTCGAGACGAGTATCAGGAGATTGAGAATTTGGTAGTGTCGGTCAAGGTACCCGTGGTCCAGTAGGCAGAGCAGTGGGACAGTACTTCGCGTGTTCCGGGTTCATGTCCCCGCTAACATATTTTAAATTTCTTATGTTTATGAGAATAATATAGGACTGCGAGTGCATTAAAATCCCAATACTCAGTCGTGGTAATTTGAGATCTGCACCTACGCATGTAACTCTGGACAGGTTTAAATATACTGGACACGTAACTGCTTTTGACTTTGTTGTTGGACGTAGGTGTCCTGAGATCGAGTTTCGAACAGACTAGTTTCAGATTTCTGCCGTGGGTTGAGATTTTGACGTGGTGTTTTCTCAGTAAAATACACTATCCTGAGAGAATTCGTTGCACAGGGTAGTTTCGAATTTCTGCTGTGGGTGCAGTTTTGAAAAGCTAAGCTTTCCGAGAATTTTGCCTTACTGTTTCAGCAGCTAAGCGGTCCATGGACGATGTGTCTTATGTATGTATTCGGCTAGATTTTAAAATTGTATAAGGTCGTTTAGTAGAGTTGTAGGTGTAGAGGGCAAGGAACAGGGACAAACTGGACAAACTTCCCCTAGGAAATAACAAAAATTTGACCACCCATAAAAATAAGACCAAGGGAAATATATTTTTATTCTTTCTAAAATATATTCCTATAGAAATGTTGATTTCTATGGTCTGAATGCACCCTTTCAGTATAAGGTGGTCTTTCTGTTACACCCTGTATAAATATAAACGCAAATGAATGAGATATTTAATGGAAAACAGTGAGCAAGGGGTGAATCAGCCTTGCGTCATAGATAGTTGTAGTATATACGGGCGCGGTCACGGCGGGGTAGGCCTAGCTGTGATGACGTCACTGATACATTCACGAGTATTCACGACAACCCTTACTGCTAGATTACTAGCTTACTATGGAAGAATTAATAATACACATCTAAGTCAGTGGTAAACTTACGTGCCCACACTGTACACTCTGAAGTTATGTCTACAATAGCCATCTACGGGCTCGTCAGCACCGACTTGATTAGTAGTCGAAGTGGTCGCCATGGCCTATGTTAATATACATATGTTAATATTCATTCCTTGCCATGGCCGAAATTGGTTGAAGAGTTCAGCACAACAAGGCATACAGATATTTCATTGGACAAAGTTAGCCTTCTTTTAGGTACAAATAGGTGATAGGTTCTATTCTAAGCGGTCATCAAACGGAAATCTATACTACAGGATAATGCTTATCTAAAGTACAAGTCAGGCATTGAACTCGATACAAAAACCGTGAGTCACAGTGACTATACGACTTAACTATCCAATAGGTAGTTTCCCACACTGAATTGCTTCTATACTTCTATTGAGGCGCTGGTCAGTGAACCTTTTGATTTGCATCAGCAAGGACATGTCGTGTAGTGCCGGCTTAGAATAGCATCACCCTAATTCTACCAGTAGTGGGTGTCATGAAAAGCGACTAGGAGTTCATCCAGGGATGGTAGGAAATCAAAGAGTAAATTTGCACAATTCAGAATGAAACTCAATCGGCACTATAAACCTTTCCAATATATAGTTTCCCATACCGAACTGTTGTACTTCTATCAATTGAAGTGGCTGGTCAGTGAACCTTTTGATTTGCATTAGCAAGAACACGACAGGCCCTCTTCAGACAGACGTCATAGAACCCTTATTGGACCCTTCAGAACTAGATTGCAAGTCGCAATCCCAGTCAATGTTCAAAAGTCACTGAATAATTTAGAACAGAATAAGTACGATGTCACCTATCGGCAAGTCCTCGAATTCGCCGAAACAAATTCTGGTTCTTCGTACTAGTCTTTAGTAAGAATAATTAACAATGTTAAAATGTGCCTATATTTCAGGCTATTGGAACAAAAGCGCAGTATTTAGCAGAAAAGTGCAATTTCCAGATGCGAATTTAATTTGCGGCCGTCGAGCCTCTACTCGTAAGCGTATTAAAATGTTCTGCCAGACGAATTGGGTTAAATATACGAGGATTATGCAAAGCATGTCTAGGAGAGACGGCTTAATTATAGAGCGAAATCAAAACGGAAAAATAAATTTTTTTCTTGCTATATTTTGGGCTATAGGTGCCTGGTTGCTATAGTTGTAATCATGGCTCGAATGGAAGTCCGATTTCAAAGTATTGACCGCTGTTGTAGGTATGCTATTGAGATCAAAGTTGATATATTTTATCTTCTATAATTTGTAAAAAACATTAGCAACAACTATCATTACTTCTACTCCGCGTCGCATTATTAGTAGCTCTATTAATAATAAAAAAATAAACAGAAACAGCCAAACTTCTACGTAGAGCTTATAATCCAATACTTTCGTCCCACATTCCAACCCCTCATATTGAGACGAACCGCGATCTAACCTTGACCTGACTATGAGAGCTATGCAAGATTTGTGCTGAGGCAGAAGCCCCACAAATTGGAATTTAACGAGAGAAAGCTAGTTATCTGAAAAGGGGTTGACTTTGACTTGATTATTAAAGCTATATAAGACACGTGACTGAATTGACGGTCCAGCAAATTAATGTTAGGACTTCAAATAAAAGGAAGAGAGTCAAGTTACTCTACTTATACAGGTCTACTCATAGCAAGAGAGGAATCTTATAATGAAGTGGAATTTCTCCGCATGGCATTAGAAATGAATTGCGAGCCAAAATATTGAATGAAAATGTAATTTTACGATTTATAGACCTGTGTTAAAGTTACAGATTTATTGGTGCTTAAATTGATTCATAATACTAATACAGGATAAAATGCTCTTTTATTTATTACTCTTGCACTCTGCTCTGTTTTCTGTGTTTATTTCCTTTACCCAAAGGTTGCCTGTAAGAGATCGCTCTTAGCAATAAGGCTGCCTTTGCGCATTTCTTTAGTTGAATATATGATGTTATTTCTTTTTTTACTAATACACTTTAGTGGTGTTGTAGTAAATACGAATATCGAGTTATGAAAGTCGACCTTTTATGACAGAGACAATGCGTTGTACTCGTATGTAGGTATTACACTCGGAATATAGGGAAAATTACTTACATCCTACATACATTAATACTTTCTTCATAAAGTAGGTACAGGATTATTTCATGCAGGGACAAACATTGAAGCCAAAGGTTAAGTATTTAAATATTAAATGTGTCATACAGTTAAGTTACAGATGTTATGAATGACAGAAAACCCAGTCTTTCTAAAATAAAACAGTAATCTTTCATTGTTCATTAGAAACATGTAAAGTATTTTGTACTAGTAACACTATTTTATAAATCCATTAGTATGAATAGCAAAGCAATGGTTATATTTGCCCGTATAGTAAGGTAAGCCGTGTGAAGCCGACTTAGAAAAGCATCACTTCATTATTTCCTGTGGGTGTCGAAAGGTTTCATGGGTATTGCAATTTAAGGCGACCGGCTGAAACTATAGTGATACACGACTTATTTGAAACGAGCCTCAAAATATTTGTCAAGACATGGCATTAAAGACCATAGTTTTGCGGTCGGTAACACTCTGCCTACCCCGTGAGGGATTTGTGAATGTATTTGTGTGTAGTAAAGGTTTTATAATATATGAAACATTTTTTTTAAATCGACTTATCTTAGGCATATGGAAAGTTATTCTGGAATGCATTCGAACTGCAACATAACACGAAACAATAATGATTGTTTCTTTAAACAGGAGTTGCAACGGCGCCGGCAGCCAAAACAACTGAGTACAGTATTTCAAACATCATTGTCATACTAATAGGTGTCATTCAACTTGAACTGACAATGCCAGGAGGTGTATTTAGGTCTGGACTGTAGGGTGGATGGCGCAGTAGTTCAAAACCACATCGGTGAATGGCAGCGGTCGCAACACGACTGGTGTGCACGGGCGCGTTGTCATGCAAAAGCAGCACTCCTTTGGTCAGTTTTCCTCTCCTTTTTTCTTTAATCGCTTCCTTCAATCGATCTAACAAGGAAGCGTAGTACTCTCCCGTTATGGAAAGGCCACGATCTTTATAATCCACCAGAAGAATGCCTTCAGAATCCCAAAATATTGTCGCCATGATCTTTCCGGCCGATTGAGACACCTTAAACTTCTTAGGAGGGGGAGTGCCCTTTTTCTGCCATTGCATTGACTCTTGCTTTGACTCAGGTTCATAATGATGAACCCAAGTTTCATCCCCAGTCACAATACGGGACATAATTTCTTCCTTTTGATCTCCACAGCGGTCCAAAAACTCGCGGCAACAGTCGACGCGCTCTCGCTTTTGAAACGGCGTGAGCATTCTCGGGACCCATCTTGCGCAGACTTTACTCATACCAAGATGTTGATGAAGGATATTCAAAATGGTAGTTTCTGATACACCAACTAATGCTGCAAGCTGTTTCTTCTTCAAACGGCCATCCTCCAATACAAGTTTCTCAACTTTATCGATGATTTCCGGCGTGGTGGCCTCGATCGGCCGCCCAGAACGGGGATCGTCTTCAATTGACTCCCTTCCTTGCTTGAAAAGATTATGCCACTTGTAAATCATAGTTTTTCCAGGAGCAGAGTCCCCGTAAACAGATAACATATCTTGAAAAACAGTTTGCGGCGTTTTTCCCTGTTTGGTGAGGAACTTTATGACGGCGCGATGTTCAATTTTTTCCATACTGCCAACTTTCTTCCCGATTCACTTGTTTAATCGTTGATAACTCAAAGACTAGTGACCCAATTAGGCTAAAACTTGGTATTTATAGTAATAATGAGTTACTCAATTAGCGAGTACCTGGACAAGCATCCCTACCCCCGCCAACCCCTCCATTCCGCGAACTTTTTGACCTCCCCTCGTATATGAAGCCTAGACGACCCCACTACTTGACATAGGTAGCTGTTTCTCTTTCCAGACTTTGCGGTTCATGGGTTCCAAAATCCGTGGTTAAGTTCTGCGATCGGGTCGTCAAGAAATGCAAGTGTACGTTGGTAGTCTTCTTCTTTTCAGCATGATTACAGTGACACATTGTATGTAGTAGTTTTGATATATACTTAACAACACATTCAAGTAGATGTTTTGTTATATTACAATACAAATTACACTTCAATGAGTCACAAGATTAGGGCTCTTTTAAGTGACTCGAATTGAAGTCGACCGTGTTGACTCATTTGCGAAAAACAAACTCGTGAGAAAAGTAATTAATATTTTTTGCAACAACCTACAAAAACGTTAGAAGAAATTTCACGCCCCATTCACAGTGTGTTTCCTAGTTGCTAAATCCTAATTCAGTGCATGCACATTTCAATCGAAAGTATAGTTAGAATCAGCAACACAAGGAATAATCCATATAAATCAATATTTACTGGTTTTTTATAAGTACAAATATGGTGGATGATCAGTAGATAAAGGGTGCTATACCAAATGAGTAGTAGTACATCTACATTTTTTTTTAGTTCGTTCGGTACCAACTGTGACAATAATCATTATCCACTTACTATTCTTTTGGATGAGGTAGAAGTTGTAGTACATTTTTCAACAAAAAGCTGAATGTATTATATTTTCCCAATTAATTTGTTTAACCATGCGTATTCGGATACCACACACACATATCACGCCTTTATCCCTTGCGGGGTAGGCAGAGCGTTAACGGCCATAAGAAATACGGTCGCTATCGCCACGTCTGAATTTTTTGAGGGTTGTTTTCCAAGGTTGTTTCAGAAAACATGTGTATCACTATAGTGACAGGTTGTCAGCCTGTCGCCTAAAAAATTGTAATACCATCGAGTCCCTTAGTCGCCTCTTACGACACCCGCGGGACGGACGTAGGGTGATGCTATTCTAAGCCGGCATCACACGGTTCGATACCGAAAGTACTAAATACGAGTACAAAATTGATTCTTCTAAGTTCAGCAAGACAAGACGGACGCAACGAGATGGAAACGTGACTCTGCATGAAACAGCTGACTCATTGCGCCAATCACGGTTAAGACAACAAGACTCAATAGAATATCCATTTTACATTAAAAAAAACAGTTATTATGTTGACGCAGATGTGCAAGATGTAGAGACCACAGCCATAAATCGAAAACTGAACTTGCACGAATCTTGAACGAAACTTGAATCAGTGAGCTTGAACGTGATTTCAACTCTATTAGTGAGCATTGAAATCATTAGCAAATTAGAGTTATAGACTCTAGAGTCTGTGATGCATCGGTGATTGACCAAAAGTATGACTTTATCAAAAACCTAGGCGGCTAATAAACTTCTTCAAAGTAGCCAATATTACTCTCAATGATAAAGCAGGTTTGTAACAGTGGAAATTGCAGACATTTGAAGCCATCGATACGCAAGAAGAGGACGACAGTGGAATGTTTTTAAAATGGCTATTGTAGCATTAAAATGTACCTATCGATTACAAATCCTAGTTTGTTATTGCAAAAGTGCGACATGAGTTCTACCTTATCCCACTATGAGGATATATGAGGCTCGTTGTGAATTGCTAATCGCGTCGTCGCTACGTGTGCGGTGAGCCTTATCAACAAAACAAAAGCCAAGAGTTTACTCGAGCCGGAAACGTAACCGCCAGTAAAAGCGTATTTTTACCAAACGCCCGTTCTATATTCGCCCTTTACGGCATTCCCGGTTCAGAGTTAAATCCCGCCCGTTTACACCCAATTCGGAAGATTTTCTAAGCTTAATTTAAGACACTTGAAGCTTGCACTAGTGATGTAGAAGTTAAAGTAGCTAAATGAGACGTCCCGTATCTAAATGAGATGTCTTTTCCAATGGAAGAACCGACTTTAAACTTGTAGTCTCCAGAATTTTATTTTGATGAACGTTTTGAGCACAAAAAGATTTAGTTAGCGCTGATCATTCTTTCTTTTTAGGTATAGAATACTAAGGACACCTTACCGTAAGTTATGGTGCTACCAATAGCATAATCAAACAAAACCAAACAATATTTTCAAAAGTTTACAAACAAAAAATTGCATCAAAATGTATCAAAACACACAACATGACAAATTATTTGTTAGCTGTCAAAAAGCTAACAACCTGGTTTGTGAGTTTTCGCTTTAGTTGATACGATTACGTTGCCAAGAAATTTTTCATAACGGTAGGTCGTTCGCCTCTATTGCAGGTTTAGCTCGCATGTTTGTAGGCTGTAAAAATTATTGAAAGGAATACTAAGCTACCTTATTACCAAGAAAATATAATGTAGAAAAAATCTGCGCCGGGAATGATGGGCTCGAATCCAGTGCTCATTTTTGTGTTTTAATATTTTTTTATAGAATAGAGTAAATATTTTTGGTTCTGCGATAAAAGCGAATCACAAAGTTTTTTAGATTGGAATACAAGTGGACTACTTGTCTTAAGATATAATGAAAAAACTAGGTACCTACTCAAAAAGCGCCTTAGAAAGGCCTGAAATATCTAGTTACCACTTATAATAGAACGGTAATAGAACACGAATAACCTGATAATGCCAAGAATTCACCAAATACCGTAGTATAAACCCATATTAGAATACAATGGTGGCTAAACTGGTTATGTCAAATTGGCCGTGTGCCAGTGGCCTTATTTCGGCTGCAGCAGTGCATGCGTGAGTCTGGGGCTTTATGCAGCTTATCTACGTGATAATATGAATAGATATAAGCCTAAGCTGCTTTAAACATAAAATGTAAGAGCAACAATCGAAGCTCTAGTGTGAAACTTAGAACATCATGCTCGTTTCTAGAATTGAGACCGCGCTTTAAAGAAGAGGTTCAAGGAAAAAAGAAGTTTGAAAAAAAAAAGCACTACTGTGATACTGATGGAAGGGACTGTCTCTCGAGTCTTTCCTATATTATCAATTTAAAGTTATCTGGAAATCAGCAATACTTTTCCCAGAGTGAAAACTATACCACACATTGTTTTCATTCTTCACTCTGCTGGAGAGCATACTAAAAAGTAGTAAAACTATTCCCAAAGTGAAAAATATTAAACATGATTTTTATTCTCTACTGCACTACAGAAGCTTTTAATGTGATTAATCTTTAACAAATGTTACAAAAGCAATTTCACGTATGGACCGAAAAAGAAACAGGATAATCCTATTATCCTTTATAATTAGTTTTCCCGGAAACTACTGGTCATCCATCGGAATTAGGGAGGCCACGACGAATCACCTGTTTGTTTTATGTTCTGCTTGTATTTAGTATCGAAAACTATGTGAAAAGCTTTTAGCGAAAATGTTTATTGCGATGTTGTGCAAGCCTATGACTTGAGTAGGAGTTCTAGATAAAATGCCAGTTGCAGTTGCAACTTCGTAATTATATTCTACTAGCAGCCCAATAATGAACGGTTAGACCCGCTGCTAATTGTATTCCCGTGGGAATAAGACATTTAGCCCTTTCCCTTTCACACTATCAAAACCACATCAAAATCAATTGCATGGTTTAGGAGTTAGCGATTTCCATGACAGATACAGAAATACAAAAAGTTTTTTTTAAAGATGTCTCTTTTTGTGTTATTTATTATTATTCATTTATATATCATAATATTATTATGTATGACTTACGATCGTCTTGACTTCAGGGATGAATTTTATGACACGATTTTTTCAATTTCATTGACCAGAGGGTTTATTGACTAAGATGTTAAAATGACCATAGTGCTAAAATTACCAAAATTGTGAAATACAAAAAAGCAATCACAAAAGTATTTTTGGGTAGCAAGCGTGACGACTTATGGGATCACTCGTTGCCCGTGATCCTATACTAAAAGCTAACAAGAATGTATAACTGTGTATAGGTTTGTCTAGACCGGACCAATTCAATCTGTGTATTGATTTGGGTTAGAGTTTGCGTTTGATGACGATTAATAGAGGGATTAAATATTCTCCTTGTGGTAGTGCAGATAAATTTACTCCAATTGATTAACAAATTATCTTAAATTGGGCTGTGTCGTGTAAAACCTTAGTTGTAAAGGAAGAACTAATTAATACCAAAACAGTACGCAATACCTCTAATAATCAACTTACAAATGTTGATTTAGAAAAGTAAAATACGTAAGTATCCTGGACAATTCACATCTAGACTCACTCTAAGAGAAGCTGGTACCATGGAAAGCAGCTTGTTCTAGCTAATAATATTTTTTAAATATATACTTTTTATGTAAATAAATACATACGCCAGTTCGTAAACCCATATCCATAAGCCCGCCAGTCAGGCCTAAAGGTGTATACGGCGTACGGCGTCTATATAATTTTATTATTATTTGATACAGGTCGTGATAATATACCATGACATTTAAGGTTATAAACAAATAGGACACCTAGAAATACGATAGGATCCTTTGCTAGGTTTCTGCGAATTAAATCCAGGCCTCAAGGCCGGTTCAAACCGGATTGCCTAAACAGTCGTAAATGTACATCCGGACAGAAGCCAACACGATGTATCTTCTTAGAAAATGTACAGGAATAAAAGTAAAATCAGCGGGTTAGGAATAGTGTTGCCTTGGCACTCGATAGTGGATTATCGATAGTTTACCATCGTTCAAACATCAATCAAGGAAACTATCGTTAGTATCAATTCACTAAAACCAAAAGAATCTATAGTATCAAACTATTTGTTTTTATATAATGAACCACGAAAAATACTATACTATTGGTTCGCCTTTTGTATAGGGTATTTGGAATGAAAAAACACAACACTAGTTTGGAGGAAGGTGCACGTTCGTTGAAAATTGCATGTTCGTTCGGCGTATTAGAGTCGAGATATCGAATTTTGCTGAAAGCATCTAGCTTGTTTTGACAATTTTGGCACACCAATCTCGGCTGCTTTCATGTTATGTACATTTCGTATTTGGACATTTCATCTTGAACTTTCATCCAACCAAATATTTTTGTATGCAAAATCATAAGCCACTTTACCAATAAATAAATGATTATAGTTACTTAAAATTAGGAGATCACATTGACCAAGCAGATATAAAATCTAGTGCCGAAACTTTCTCGTCATTCATCATTTCCTTTTGTATTACATAAATCTTAACCCGCACTAAAACTAACCTCAAACCTGACCTTCCGCTTCCTTTTCCTCGGCATCTTTCCAACAATAACAGCCATTAGTTTAGACACACATAACGATGTAGTAATCACTGATATCACATGGTGTAGGAGGTTAATCGTTAATGTGTAATGGGTAGAGCCAGCGGCACTCCCAAATGTTGCACACACCGAGTCGGCACTGAGCAATGGAAAGCAGGGGAGCATTTAGTATACCAACGTGGTTTATGGCTGCATGTCACGGAAATATGGATTTGTTGCTTGAAAAACGCGAAGACATGAGAACCCAGTTTCATTTTACAAATAAACGTAGAGATAAGAACGATATTCAGGATTTCAAAACCGGAGTTCATTCGGTATTGCTAGACAAGGAGCTACATATATGAATCACACACATCAGATTTTTGCTATCTACTGCTGGACATAGCCCTCCTCCAGGGTACGCCACAATGCACGATCTCCCGCTTTAGACATGCAGTCACTACCATTGGCATATTTTTCATAAATGGTCCAAAACTTTGGAGATTTTGACAGTACTCATACTAATACACACTTCGATAGTTCCAGGCAATCAAAATATACATACCTACCTAACTATACCCAATGTTGTTGAGCTATTTAGAAACAAGTCTATATTTTTTAGTTTATAGACTTTTAGTTTCCAAATATAGATTGAGATGTGAAGTGGACCGTTTCAGAACGAATCCATTCACAGTTGGACGCTGGCTTGTATTTCATTAGGTCATCGTAATTAGATTCTAGATTGAGGTATTAAAACACCATTTAAGAGACAAAATTATTTAATAGAATAGAAGGAACAGGTAATTTACGTGAATTCTGATGAAACTCCTTTACTCAGCAACTTGTACGCAAATTAAGATTTATTTTTAGACATTTTTGTTTGTCATTTACACGAACCAATGAAACGAAAACCATATAGTAAATTATCTAAAGGTTGAAGTGTGTAACCTATTTCTGCGTCCTTATTTGGAAATGTGATTTTATTAGGACCTATATCTGAAGACGTGCCTGGTGAGCTTCGCGTGACACTACCAGCCAGCCCCATGAAACCGGGTGGATCAATATCATGCTGAAACTCCATATAGAAGATATAATAGGCATATTTTTCAAGGGCAACATTTAGTACTATATTTTTGGGCCTATCTGTGACCAAGAGCAAGACATCATATCGTTCTGTAATATATGTAGGAAAACGAACTTTAATATTTAGATAGATTAGATCATCATGATCTTCTTTTTCTTTTTCGTGTGGGACACCAAGTCGTCCAACGACCCGATGAACCCTAGTGTCAGAATTTTTCAACCGCCATCCACAAGTAGCTTCTGACATGGTTGTGTAACGACCGCCGTGTGATCCGAGTGATCATAGACACGGAACCATCTTACTTACGGACAATCGGGTGGTTCAGCCCGCAATGTCCTAACCAGACTGGGAACAAATTTACAAAGTGATAAATATCAACTTTGTAAGTGACCCACCGAGAATCGAACCCGGAACCTTCGGCGTCTAAGGCAGTCGCACTACCACTGCGCCACATCGGTCGTCATGATAAAATCATGATAAAAGTTAGTTATAAGGCAACATGGTTACAAGTTACAAACTGATTTGATTAAATTATAATCGAAAACAGTCAAGTTCATACTTCATTCATACTGTTTTAATCCAACAAAGCACAGATTTTGTCACTAACTCATAATTTTTCGCTTTTGGTCATATTAATGGGAAATCAGAAACTTAATCATTTCGATGCACCGTCTAAAATTCATTAGGAAAATGAAACCGTGAGAAAAATGCAACATTTGGTTCGGAACTTGAACACTTTGATGTCAAACCCGTTGTCTATGAGAGACAGACATATAGACAGACAGAAAAACGCAAAAAGCGACTTCATTTTATACTATGCAATGATGAGGATATTTACAGACAGGTATTTTATGGCTTTTAAACCTGCTAAAAACTCGAAGGTGCATATTTATAAACAGCACTCTACTCTGAGATTGATCCTAAGAGCGATTTTGACAAATTTCAGGCAATACTAACAGCATCTCAAAGTCGCACTTAAGATCGATATCTGAGTGCGGTTTATAAATACGGGATGTAGAAACAGTGCATGATGGAAACAAATTTGGCGGTCTACCTACTGTAAAAACAGTCAGATTTTGCCATTATGTAATAGAAATAGCTACGATATGATAGGTATGATGTTGCTTCACTTTCTTTATCTGGAAGAATAAAAGCCCTTCAACATCAAAAGCCCATCTCACGAGCATTTTAAAACCACATCAAATGAACTTTCAAACAATCGAATTTCTAATATTGTGCAATGTTATACTTAACCTAAAAACGCTTGATTTATAGCACAATGCTCAATACTGAACTTTTATAAAGATGATAAAACAGGTTGCTCAATCAAAATGGTGTCAAATGAAACGTAAAATATCAATCATCTTACAAATGCATTACTATTAGTTTGTTGTGATGAATGGTACATTACGAATCTTCATTACGCAATCATTTCAAGCAGTTTTATAAATAGGAGCTATCTTGCCGTGTGATTCCGGCTTAGCATAACACCATTTCTTTCCCGCATGATTCGTAAAAGGTGAGTAAGGCACGAAGTTTTCATATGTATTCCAATTTTAGGACAGGCTGACAACCTGTCATTGTTAGTGTAACACGCGGTATGAAATGGAACAGGTAATCAAAATATTCTATGTGTAATTATGTAAAGATCTATCTTATTTTACTTCAATACTCATAGTTTGTTTAGCTATTACTACTGGAACTTGCTTTGTCTACATAAAAAAATGCCAACAATGTAACAATAGGGAAAATTACTTGTGAGAAAATCAAATAAAGACCGTTTCACACAAGGTAGTTCTGAGTTCCGTTATAGTTAGATAACCTACCAGCAACAAACACAGACTCTATTAGGCGCATCTGAATCAGAAAGACATTTATTTATATTTAGGAGATACGACAAAACTTCTCTTACTTATGAGACTGTTTGCTTTTACAAAAGTCTTTACTTTTAAATTTATAAAATTAATGTATCGTCACGTTACCCTTGCCGTGTGTATAGCTAACAAACAAGCAATATTCAAACGTATGTAAATAAAATATCGTTAAACGTATGTCAAAAATACGATGAACGGCTATAATATCGGTGATTCAATCAACCACCAAATTGCACTGTGTATAACGGCCCTAAATAACAACTACTTGGGTCCCATCTAACGCCAAACGGGCACGCGGTCGTCCCAGAAAAAGATGGAAAGACGAGCTGCACACCCATGCCCAGAACTGGATGGAGATGGCTCAGGATAGGGAAAAGTGGAAGAAGGAGAGGGAGGCCTTTGCCCTGCAGTGGGACATGTCCGGCTGATAATAATAATAATAATAATAACGGCCCTAACTATACGTAAGTAAGTATAGTCGTAAGAAAAGGTCAAGAACCTCTTATCTGATATCTAAAGTAATAGAGTGAAATCTTGTTCGTTAAGGTAATAACTTTATAAAGATGTTATTTAGTGATTAACGAGGGTTCAAATTAGTAGCGTGAACAGACAAATTAGAAAATTGTTACGTAATTAGTTTTGTCGATATTATAATTTACTTCAGGATTTGATATTACACCGGAATCACTTGTTTGTTGGTCTGTTTATTTTTCAAGGAATTACTCTTACTACGCTTCTTTTATACCTTTCTTTTCTATAACGTACCCAAAAACTTAATTCTTTCACAACGTAAGGTGCTCTTCATATGTCTTTTAAACAGAAAGAACAAAGTAAGGACGATTGCTTTGGAACTAAGTAAACATTTTGAGCTCTTGAACCCTTTGTTTTTTCTTTGACTGATAAAGAAGCTTACCTTATCTTGGTTATGTAACAGGTTATGTTGGAATTGTTACTTACTTAAAGTAGGTACCCAAGCATGGGATAGTTTAAACACTTTTTACCGTCTAATCAAATTTCGGTTTTTACGAATATGAGGTCTTGAAATAGATTATAGGTGGACGATAGACGATAACGAGGTGGAGTAGAAAATGAACTGACCTCATGATCCCTATAAAACGGCTCCTGTAGATTCTCCGGCACCCTGTTGTTGAACGCCTTCGACAGCAGCCATTTGATGGACGCCCGCTGCTTCGACTGGAACAAACAAACAAACAAACTGTTTAATATAAGAAGTAAATATATTTTTAAAGATTTTTTAGGTAAAATTATTGCTCATCTATCAGTCACAATAGAACGAATTAACAGATTTACATTGTTAACAATTGGAAATACAGGTTAGATGCGTTACAGTTGTTTTACACAGATGAAATATTTAGGTAAGAATCAGAGAGTCCCGTTTACGGCGAACGAAAATGCCATTATAGGGCTTATACGCTTCTTACATACATACATACATATATCACGCCTTTATCCCTTGCGGGGAAGGCAGAGCGTTAACAGTCGTAAGAATACGGCCGCTATCGCCACGTCTGACATTTTTGAGAATTGTTTTCCAAGGATGTTTGAGAAAACATGTGTATCACTATAGTGACAGGTTGTCAGCCTGTCGCCTAAAAATTGTAATACACCAATACTCTCGAGTCCCTTAGTCGCCTCTTACGACACCCACGGGAAGGATGTGGGGTGATGCTATT
This sequence comes from Keiferia lycopersicella, assembly GCA_029255805.1. NCBI lineage: Eukaryota > Metazoa > Arthropoda > Insecta > Lepidoptera > Gelechiidae > Keiferia > Keiferia lycopersicella. Next base: position 20,061,406 of record JARACZ010000003.1, read on the forward strand.
CTAAGCCGGCATCACACGACAAAGCCGGCATCACACGGCAAATACGCTTCTTACCGACGAATTAATTTGCTTTTGGGTTTCCGATAGTTTAAAATTAAGTGTTACATACGTGATAGTTTTTCGCTCTGCAACTATTAGGTATCACTACATGGTATAGAGCAAAGTAGCTTTTCGCGTCTGCATGTATGTATGCCTGAATGTATGTATCATTAAAATTACACAACAGATATTAATGCAGGTTTTTTAATAGATAGAGTGATTAAAGAGGAAGGTTTTTATGTATAATACTTTCCGGGAAAATGACTTGCAGCGGGCGCAGCCGCTGAGCAGGCCGCTGGTTCTACATAATACTGAGATTGGCCAGAGTCACTAATGTTGTGGAGACTGAGGTATTGAAGAGTTAAATTTGATTTTTCTTTTCGTGTGGGACACCGAGTCGTCCAACGACCCGATGAACCCTAGTGTCAAATTTTTAAACCGCTTTCTACAAGTAGCAGGCTTCTGACATGGTTGTGTAACGACTGCCGTCTAAGTGATCATAGACAGCAACCTTAGCAGGCTTAGCGTGCCATCCGAAACACGGAACCATCTTACTTGCGGACAATCGGGTGGTTCAGCCCGCAATGTCCTAACCAGACTGGGAACAAACTCACAAAGTGATAAATATCAACTTTATGAGTGACCCACCGAGAATCGAACCCAGAACCTTCTGCGTCAAAGGCAGTCGCACTACTATTGCGCTACAGCGGTCGTCAAATTTGAAAGGTAAGATGAGGACGATACAAACTGACGAAATTAATATAATCAAAGGAAAGTTGGTAAAATGATTCATGGAAACAATGAGTTATGTATTTCAATGTGTGTATTGTAAAAAAAAGCACTTACAAAGATAAACGATCCAAGGTTTATGAAGAATACATTTAGATAAGACGTTATTGAAGATTGGATACGGGTAACCTAGTAATGTGCTATCAACATGCAATGTCAATAGAAGAGGTTTCTATTTGTAGAATATCGATGTAATCCAGCTCAATATGCATTGAACGAACATTATTCAGTATGAAGTCTCACTACATGTAAGTTATAAAGATGATAGGTACATTTTTATTGACATTTAAGGGGCTGAGTAGAGCTAAAAACCGGTCCCTTTCTGACAAATGTCAAACTGCGCGCGTGCGAACGGGACGGAATCTTGCCGATTCAATGATAACTCGGTCAAAAATAAGTTATTTGAAAATCGAAAACAATATGTCGATAGAGTATTGTAAGGCGCTCATTCTGATAATAAACACTTAATTATTGCATGGGTTTTGTTCATGCAGTTTGCGATATAATAGATTTTTAGAGGTAACTTTACGATGTTTTTCTATCAAGCTCAATTACTAATATCATGTTTTGGAAACAATAACACTACAGCAAATATCCTGAAGATTATTACCTTTTTTTTTGTCAGTTTTTTTGCAATTTATCTAGGGTAGAAATCACTTATAAAAGTAGCTTTTAGCTCTACTCAGCCCCTTAAGATGCAATTGTGATGCCGGCTAAGAAGCATCACCTCGTTTCTTTCTCGAGGATGTCGTAATAAAATAAGGGACTCGAAGGTTGTGTATCATAATAATTTTAGGCGATATTCTGACAATCTCTCACTATAGTTATACACGATTTGACGATATCGACCGTATTTTTACAGCCGCCAATGCTCTTTTTACCCCGCAAGGCATAAAGGTGTGACGTGTATGTGTATTTATTGATCAACATTAAGGATGCATTGGCAGTTTCATCTCATCTCTGGCTCATCTTGTCTCTGGTACCCTATCAAATCCAAAGTTTTAACCATCTAGCTGCTCCTAGGACTTCGTCAGTCGATGCTGAAAGCAGCTTTAAGTTATGTCATACCACATCTGTTTTGTCCTGCATTTTTTTATCACGCACACGAAATCTTCGATTAGTGCCAAAATTGTTCAACTTCAGTTCCCAGTTTAATTTCCCTGTTCAATAGGTTGTCTAATTACAGCTAAAAACATGCAAACATTCTTTGGGGCAGTTAAAATAAACGTAATACGAATAGCGTGGACAAAGTAGGCCAGACGCTCTATTACTGAAATGTCGTAATTGTATATCGCGCACGGAAGTCAGCAACGAGTGGTCTAACCACACGTATTTCAATTTCTACTAAGGACTCAATTATTTTATGGTCAAGGGTATGTGTGTGTTTTTTGGTGCATCTACGCATGAATCAATAATTTTAGTAGAACGTGGGACACGAGCACAATGACTAGCTGACTTCCGCATGCGAATATTCAAAAATAGAGCTCCAGATTACATTACGAAACCCAATGCTTGGAATATAAAGCGCATACTGTTTTCGTTTGTGGATAAGTATACATTTTTGTACGAGAAGGATTGTTCAAAGACTGCCAGGGAAATTTGCGTGTGGCGTGTTATGAAAAGGGGTTACAAGATGATTGTCATATGTCTTGTAAAATAGGTTGAGCATTTCCTATTTTTCTTAAATAAAAGATACTGTAGTAAAATCATTTGTTAAGTTACTAAGGGTTTACAAGATAGGCAGGACATAAATGGCCGTAAAAACGATGGTTATCGTGCGGTTATCGCCACTTCTGACAAATATTTGAAAGTAATTTCAGAAAATTACACTACAGTGATAGGATGTTATACACATTTGACATTTGTTGATGGTGCTACACATTTGACCCGCAAAATAACCCCTAACCTATTATTCCCTGAGATTATTCTACTGCGAACTGTATTCCAACATTACTACTAGTCAACTGCTCATGCAAGAGCACACGTCAGTTGTGACAAATTATGTCTGTTTGTCAATCTTCACTCTAACATGGTGACGTCCGGTTATTGTCGTGTTGTTGATCAATGACCGACCGGATCGAGCCTTGTCCTAATTTGTGTCGTTGTTGGCAGATCGACAGGCTCAAATTGCAAAATGGCGGCTGGTAAAAGCTTTCATTAACCCATCATCATTGACTGCTATTGGCTTATCATTTTGCGTATCGCACACATGTACACATTTACACATCCCCATTAACACTAAATATATGCACCTGTCTATTACTTTGAGATCTGCTCTAAGATAAGAAGAGTACCTACGTGTTAAAGCAGCTGGTTAAGGAGGCTATCTATAACTGAAATCACCACCATAAATTCTGTTAAGATCAAGACTAGTAGTTTCTGTTCAGACCTACCATACTATTAATGCAAGAGTAATAAAAACTTAGTTGATAAAAGCCAATGCCACTCTCTTTTTATGGAACCTAAGATTTCAGCTCCGGGGCCATCAAATCTACGTCGGACGGCTTGGTTCGATATAAACAACGGACGGCTAGATGCATATCACTCTGTCGCAGTATGCAAATATTTTATATCAATTACAAAATGGCTACTGAATTTAATGATAAATAAAGGCTTCTAAATGAGCTGGGCTAGATCTGTCATTACATAACTGATACGAGTGGCGGATCGGAGCTGGCATCAGATGTGCTAAATCAATTGGCAAAGAGACACATGCAGGCCACCCGGGTACAAAGTTGGTGATCGAATAGTTAACGAATCTAGAACTAGTTACTTGGTATGAACTAACTAGCACTGTGCCGTGTGATGCCGGCTTAGAATAGCATCACCCCATTTCTCCCCGCGGGTGTTGTAAAAGGCAACTAAGGGACTCGAGGGTTTCATGTGTATCACAATTTTAGGCGACATGCTGACAACCTGTCACTACAGTGATATACGAATCATCTGGAAAGGCCCTCAATACTTGTCAGACGTGGCGATAGCGACCGTAATTTTGCGATCGTTAGCGCTCTGCCTGCCCCGCTGGGGATAGGGGCGTGATTTGTGTATGTGTATGTATGTAACTAACTAGCAGCATAATGGTGTCGATTATGTTGTTTCTCTAAACTTAAAGTAGGGCTGTCAATTTAGTAAAGCAGAGGGGTGGCAATTTAATAAAAAAAGGCCAAAACAAAGTTTCTAAAATCAACAGCGCATTACGACGACACGTTCGTGATGCAACAAGTGTTATAAATATTTCTAACTAATCTAGAGGACGAACAGAAGCAGTGAAGTATAATAATGTCTATGATTTCTTGCAATCATATTCAAACAGTAAAACGAATAGCGGCCATGGCGGTTGCATTCGCTAGGTGAGCCGCTAGTTTTAAAATATAGTAAAGTTATTAAACGCCAGGATATTTATGAGTTATAAACCTACAGAGGCAATTTATGTTTTAATTAAAGAAAGTACTTTACTACTGCAGATACCATGAATTTCATTTGGTCGAAAGGTGAACAACCTTTACTAAAGTTATGAAGGTTTATTGGTCTTACAAACAAACACAACAAACACTAAACTGAAAACAAACCCAAGTCTAAACGTTACGCTAGTAACATACAGGGTCTGCGAGGCTATTATGAAACTTTGCAGGAATGCTCAGACTATGAAACTGAACAACTTGTAGGTAATATGGGGCCTATGATCATCATTGAGTGCCATCTTCAACAAAAAGTTCGGATGGTCAGCATCCTCGCGGTCTTGCACCGCCTTTTTGTGCCTATGTTGGGAAAACATGGTTCGAGTTTTGATAGAAAGTCACGTCAGCTGATCGGGAATTTCGTAAGGGATTCAGATCGAAAATTATCTCATCTACGATAACTCCATAGAAAACCCAACAAACAAATTAAACTTATAAAATTAAGTCTATAAGATCTATACTCTTATACTTGTCGTAAAATAGCATTAATAATGTCAATGTTCCTTATAATGGCACATTATAAGAAGATTTAGTTAATATTACCTTTACTCTTATAATTTGGCTGGTTAAACGTCTATAAATCCAAATTATATGGCTACTATAAGGGCTCGAAATGTGTTCTTCTTATAGAGGCTAACTACATTGCTTTTCAGCCTTATAATATTCAAAGATATATAAAGGCTTTTAATATGATAAATTATTCTTATAAAAGACATGCATAAGGTAATTATGATGCTTGTCAACTTATAGGAGCATTTGATAGGACGTCTATCCAGCAAACAAATTTTGACATTTTATATAATCTTTACAAGGATGAAAGCATTCCATATTCCCTAATACAGCGATTTTAAAAGAACTGTTCTCTTTATGGTTATATTAAAATGGTTTACATAACTAAGATTGCCATTTTGAAAGCATAGCAGGTTGTGTGGATTTATTACGGAGTGGAATTTACATTAAAAAATGGATTCAAATAAAAAATAAATAAATTTAAAAATTAAAAACTTAAGTAGTACATAATGGGATTTTGTTCGTGTCAAAGGAACCCTAAAAATATATTAAATGGCGATAACACAAAATGGCGATAAAATATAAGCAACAAATGTGGCCATAATAAGGTTTCCACTCTCATTGACCCCTTGTAGACAATGTGCTTATCGTTTTGCTCTCTTAATGGCACTGTACAGAACATGAGTAAATAATTTATTACATTTTTAGCACTCAAAAAGCATAAATTCGAGGGCGGGTTGACACCACAACACACAGCGTACCACATTTTACCGTGAATTTGAATTCCCAGTTACTTTTCACTATATATGAGCACACAAATCAGAAATATATTAACTACTTAAAATAATTATACTTACCGTTCTCTTTTCAGTTAAATCGTTCATGTACCTACTTTCCACGCCAAAACACTTGTTGCAGAATCATAAACAGACGGCTATAAGGGCCTACGGATTTTTAAGAGCCTTTGATTTGCCACAATGGGTTTAACTCCTTTGTATCGGATTATGATAAAACACATATAAGGGTGGTCGCCCTTATTAACGTTTTTCATATGATTTTTATATGTGTATTGGTTATATAGAAGTTATTTCTTTGCCATTATAAGTTTATCTTCCTTGTCCCTTGCCATAATATAACACGTATAAAGGGAAAAAAGCGATCAATAAGGTAACTATAAGGGGGGTACAAGGATATAACCTTTATAAATTGTGCCCAAACACACCCTTATTAGCGATAATACGGCTTGTATAAGTATATTATTTTTGGCTATATAAGCCACAATAAGAGCAACTTTTGTTTGTTGGGAACGTTTTTCAGTTTAATGGTCTAAGCATGCCTATTAAGTTTTCTGTACATTGTCCCTTACACCCCGTATGACATTGCTCTAAACTAATAAACAGTAGACAGATAACGATACGAATGGGGATTTGGCACACACCCAAATGTCCCACAATCGCGAGTGATTGAACTGATGACGATCAATGCCAAGGTTGGTTAGATCATCGGCAAGGCATACGGTAAATTACTGTAAAGGTTTTGTTTGGATTTTCAGACGATACAATGGGATATAGGTACAATGGCTGAAGATATGCCACTTGGTTGACGACGACGGTCCAGAAAGACCTGCAGGAAACTAATATGGACGCCGAAACTGCACGAAACAGAGAAAAATAGAAAAGGCAGGCAAGGAGAGTCGACCCCATTGATGAGATAAGATGGATAAGGCTAAGAAGAAGAAGACAATTGCATAAAGGTATGAGGGAAAAAGCTGTTCCATCTACCCAGCTGTTCTTGTATACTTACCCGCATATGTCTCGTTCGCATTTTGGTAATTTTACTGAACTTCCGAAAACGGCTACGTAATATCACAATACGTAATAGCGTGAATACCTGAGCGCTTTCAGCCTTCGCGAAAAACAAAAATATAGAGCATGATATGCATACTCAATAACAAAAACCTATAGGAATCGACCAGTATAGACACTGAATACATAACAGTAGCTACTCTGGATTATATCGATCAGAGGTTATGAGCAGATGAGACACGCGAATCAAACCGTGAAAGTGCACATCACGCAACAGCATCTGGGCGGTGCTCGCTATGCACATGCATCTACGTGAACGGGAGCAAATTAGTACACCCGATGATTAGATTAATCAGATGCTTGCTGAGAAAATGCTCGTGTGACCAGACTGACAAGAGGTGAGTGATTCAAAGTTATTCGCTACAAGTTATGAGGTTTACTGATAGGTACCTCGTATGAGTAGGTAGGTACTTATTCCAGATTATACAATTATTTTACACCCAAAGGATAATTAACATAAGCTACGACTATAAGAATGTTAGAAAAATAACATAATAATATGTTATTCAATAAGCTTAAAAGGGAAAAACCCTCAAATGTTGTCAGACGTGGCGTTAACGACCGTAATTTTGCGATCGTTATCGCTCTGCCTACCCCGCTAGGGATAAAGGCGTGATATGTGTATGTATGTATATTAAAAGGGAAAGCTGACTGATAAAACTGGAGCTTTCCTATAAAAATAGCTCTCAGGAATCTAACACAAACAATGTTGCCAATAACTGTCAATTTGTTAAAGGTCAGGAGTTAAGTAGTCGGGAAATCGTTAGTGAGTTGAAGTACTTTCTATAGAAATATTGTTGAATTATTGAAATAAAAACTTTCTAAATCAGGCCTAAAGTCGCCTACAAAACAGATTGTCGCCTAGAAATACCATTTATTTCATTAATCTGAAGCTACCGGCACTTGAGAATAGATTTGAGAGGCCTTTATCTGAATCTAGCCCTAAACAGCAACATCCAATTACGCCATTCTCAAGAAAGAACAAACAAAATCATCCATGTATAAATTGGGAGCTATCAATAACAGCGGCGACAAATCATACGGCCGGGCGCGTGCCGCCGCATGCGTCGGTAAAAATAGGCCGCGACACTCCGGCAAAGGAAGCGAGAACACTTGAGAACAGATTTGAGAGCTCTTTGGCTTTTGAAGGAATTTATTAGGTAGGTAATAAAGATACAGTGTAGAACGGGAATAATTTCTGAAATAAGAGCCCTGAGAACATGACCTAGGATGTCACATAGTTATAATAGCTACAGTAGTTATAAACTTGAACTTGGCTGGACACACTGCCGCTTGTCTAGATCTTTACAAACATTGTATGTATTCAAAATACATGTACCACATTGTAAATTTAAAGCCGGAATGTCTTTCATTGTGGAAGACATTCAGGCTTGAATGATTGCAGCACTTTTTAACCTATTACGGCATTAGGCACTTATCTCTATGAATAGAAAAAGAAACGATGCACTCACTCAATGGTACAAAAATAAACACTAAACTCTAGGAGTTCATATTACCCCCATCGAACGTAAACAAACAGCTTTGAGTCTGACACGGTAAAAAACGCATTTGCATACTTTAGATTACAAACGAGTTCCTATCAAGGTGCTAATGGATCACTCTACTGATTTGAGTAGGCCTTTGAAAAAGTGTAGGAAAGTATAGTAATGAAAAAGTGAGATAGTAAAAAGTGTAAACAATTTCCTGCCATTCACGGTTGAGCAACTAAATAATGGTGATGGACGTGTTTCTAATATTATGATTGCTACTAGAACACTAATACTTACCTATACGGTACGTATAGTAATTGAAAACTCAGGTAACCACTTATGCTACTAAAAAGTTATTTTTCTTTTTGGGTCCAAAAAACGTATAAAATTATGGTAATTTAATCATTCTTTTTGAGTCTTCGGGAGCATATTTAGTCTATGTACGGCGAATCTGATTTCTTCTTGTTTTTTTCATGTGGGCCACCGAGTCGTGCACCATTCCGAATATTTCCTAATATTATATTTCATTAAAGGAAAAGGGCAGCACCGTAGGAAACTATAATTTCTCACAGCAATAATCCAATATAAAGTACCACTCATGGCTTGGCTCGAGATGAAACTTACGAGTCAGCTAGTAAATCAAGAAGATTCGCAATTTATAGGTGTGGCTGCCAGCAGCTTCACAACAGATAAATGCAAGTAACAGTTAAAAGCAGGCACATACAATACACAGGGTGTATAAACACGAAGAACCGCGAGGAAATAAAGCTACCACAGAAACTGTATCAGCGGAAAGCACTTCCGTCCAGTTTATTTGTTCTCAAGTAAAGTGGCGCTAATATATTTCTTTTTATCTTATTTTGTTACTTTATCAGGTGACCTTGTACCTTAATAAGGAAAAAATTAACCCTATGAACTCAGGTATTATAGTTTTTCAACCGCCTCATACTCTTTTGACTTCTGAACAATATACACATCAGAAGTCTTCCAGATGTGATCGCCATTAGCACAATCGCTCATTTTCTCGAGCATTTACGCACACCATAATTTCACAGTCAGGATTTACAGCCTGCTTATTTACGGACACGCTGCATCTATAGTTAGCCACAAATCAAATCTGCAGCGGTTCATAGCTCAGATGCCTGTGATAATCACCGTTGGGTGTTGTAAGCTTAGCCGCGAGCTGCGCCCATGCCTGTTATTTCATCGGTTGCAACTGCATCTTGGATAGGTCTGTTTTTGTTGTAGTTGTACAGTTGAATGGCGATTAGTACTCTGACAGGTGCTTGCTTGAAACATTGCATTAGGCATCATTTATCATGGTGTTCTCAGATATTATACAAAGCAATGCCCTGTAATTCCTCTGGTTACCCACAAGTCAAATCTGCAGCGGTTCATAGCTGAGATACCAGTGATAATCACAGCTAGGGGTTGCAAGCTGCACCGGTACCTATTATTTCATCGGCTGCAACTGCAGTTTAGATACGTCTGTGTTTAGTGTAGCTATACTATCTAAGGGATCTACATATATTGGTCCTCCATATAGTTATTGAGAATGACCATTACAGCTTGATACCTTAAGTTTAGAGAAGTCTGTTTCTGTTGTGCTGTACAGATGAATGGAGATTGGCACAAAACCATTGCATTAGGAATCGCTCATCGTAGGAAACGCTTACAAGCATAGAAATGGGGTGATGCTATTCTGAGCCGGCATCACACGGTAGGTACAATAAGAGGCTAAATATACTTCTTATATTGATAGCAAATTCTTAAACCCTTGGTCGGATCGGTGATCTTTTAGATTATAATCCTCCTACTAAACAAAATAACTCCTACATAACACATTTTTTGGTTCTAAATCCAATTGCAAAGATTATATGAGCTGAGTGTAAACAATTTTCAAGTCGATTGGAAACCAGCGGCCATAAACATTGATTATGTAAATGTATTCAGTGGCTTCTAACTAATTAATAACTACACTAATCAAGGTTTCAATAATTTATGCAGTTATATAAATAATTTGTCTTAAGATATGAGTAAATATTCATATTATAAAACGCATCGAAAGAATTTGTAGTGTAGGGAGAGGAACCGTTATTGACATATTTTTATCCGAATTCTATTTCTGTGAAACTATTTAGCTACAGACTTTTCAGATTAAAATGCCGAAGCCCTCAATATTGGTTGGTACAAATAAGTTTAAAAGAATAATATATAAGTTTCGTTCTGACTAACCGAGCACAGAAAAGCTATTAGATGTGGGCCGCAATAGGTCGGTAAGTCGAGTCGACCGAGCACTACCCGTTCATATAGTTTAGCTGTCAGAAGGCGATCCATGTATCCTGCAGCTGATGTTTTTAATCCCTGGGCAGAGAATGTAAATTGTTTCCATTGGTTTTTAAATCCGTTGTTGACAGAGGTAATTTAGGCTCAAATCGATGCGCTTTGAGGCCATACCCTTTCTAAGGATAGAACATAAAAAAACTTTGAACATTACAAAGTTGTGTTTTATGCCATGAGTTGGTATTTTTAGAACTGTAATAATTCTTCGTCAGAAAGCTACACATAAAACTTACGTCGAAAAGTCCTGCCTGCCGATTTTCCCACAAGATAGCGTTGTCGAGATATCACGATCGTCGACAGCTTTCAATTAACCCGCTTCATGACTCGCGCTTTATACCTTATCGATACAAACAACCAATTATGTAAGAACTTGCTTACAATTCAACATTATCGTCCATTTAACCATGTCTTCTAAAAGCTATGAGTTGCGTAGTCAAGTCGGCGGGGATAATTTTCCAATTTCGTAATGAGCTCTTCCTGCTACAAAACAACAGAAACTGAATATGCCTTTGCATAAAGCGTTTTGATATCGAACGTCTAATCCCCCGCTTTTGAAGAATTTCGCCCATAAAGCACCTACTATTAGGTATTTTCATGCACTACGCTATAACATATGCCAAGTGGAGCAGACAGGCCACTCTCTATCACTTGGCGAATTCGTGGGTATAATAGCTGGGTGGCCAGTAATTATTGACTCCATTTCACTCTCTCTTGGGTGGCACTTTATTAGACAGTAGAGGAAGACCAATATTTCATATCGCTTCCGCTCTGTAATGACTTGTTGATGGCGCTAAGATTACAAATTGAATAATTTCCGAGGCGTGGGATGCAGGCGTGGGTGCCGTGAAAGGTGGACTGAGAGATAATCCAGGAAATGGACAGTAGCTTGTGAAAAACCCACCTAATTACGGCCAACTAGGCCAGTCTAACGACGTCCAAGGGCGGTGAGTATATGGTATAGGGGAGTAAAGCAGAGGGCAGGGGAAATGTCCAGCTGTGGCTGTTCAGACGTCCACCAATCTGACGGCAAAGCGTAATGAGTATATGGCAAACACACTCGAATACGGGAGTCAAGGAAAGCGCCCATGTCCAAGGCTGTTGATGTGAACTAATATTCAGCGCTCGCAAAGTTACCGATCTCATAAATCTCGGTCTCGATCTTGGCAACCACACTATTTGAAATATGTAATAACTCTCAAGGAAGTGGTTGCTGGCCTAGATGGCAATTATAGCGAAGTCGCTAGTCACTGGCGTTTCCTCTCTTGAAGTCTAAGAGATACTTCATTAGCCAGCGGAAGACCTAAACCTAAAATGCACTGGCGTCCTGCTGTTCGGCATTTCCTCATTATTTAAGTGGAATTCGATGGCATATTTATCGACTGAAATACGTAACAGACTCTACCGATATACTCTATTTATTTCGCCACCTATGGTCACTGTTGGTCAATGAACTGATAAAAATGCTTATTGTCCGATAAAAGTTTAACAACCTACTCCACAAATTTCGCGAGTACGTACGTAACTCGACGATCTGACTGAACTACTACTCTAGAACATTTTACAAAAAGAAAACACTTGAAGCAGAAACTGGCACAAAAGCTTCCGGAAAACCATTGTAGGCTAGGCACTGTCTAATGACCACTGCCTATACAATAGATGTCAGTTACGCAGGCTCGACTTGTAACTGGTTTTGTACCCATTTGCAAATTCATCAATGATTTATGCGAGAAGTAAGCAGCAAGAGTAAAACTAGTTAGCATAAATTTCACTCTCTCCTAGATACCTGTTTGTGAATCTATCGCCAAAACACAGCTGTGGAAACAGGTATAAGCTGTTTTATTATTTTACGTAAAAAGAAGGGGCCGCCCGTCCAACGGTTCCATCCGCTGTAACTCATTTTACCGTGGGAATAAAATCTTTTTTTCGACAAGTATTATGCATACAAATCTTTTTCTTAAATCAGACAGACGCGTATCTTGGACTGCTATTTCTTCTATACTGTGGGACAGTAACTATTGATATTTAATAATTATAATAATAATAGAAGCTTTTGATGCATTAACACAAACAGATGCAAGAATCCAAATAAGTCGATAAGAAATTAATCAAAGCACTTAAGCACAGCCTACGAAGAAATCAATTGAATAATAACACAATTAAGAAGACCAACAAGCGTACGTATAAGATAGCTTTCTTTGTAGCGATAGTAAACATCACAATGATAGTTGAAACTAAGAGGCATTGTTGCCATCTTCACGGGGAACAAAAGGCGCACACCACATTAACCGACTTGAACAAAGAGCAATGCAATGCCTCAACGATATCTGATACCCCGTCCGCATAATTCAACATGGAACACGGCAAATACCATAAACGAAGCCATATCTTAACCGAACAAAGAAAGAAGTGAAGATGTCTTGCAAATAAGTCATTCTGTCAAGTGAAAATAAATGACATCTCATTCGAGACCCAAGATTGCGATACTTTAGCATTCAATGCGTAAAACGGTTTCGAGAATTTCCTTATAGAGGTCGAACCGTTCGCATGTATAATGAGATCGAAAACGCTTTATGAATCCTAAAAAGTGGATTGAAATTCAAACTGAGAACAGGACCATACGTCTAAGGACTAAACGCCATGAATGGGCTTGGGGTCAAGGGTGGTTACAAAAGACGGCTTGCTGCCAGGTGGTTGGCTGGTTGCCGAGTCGGAGCTGGCCATGCGTGCAGACTGGAAAGGTGCGTTGGCTCTCGGCACCTGCAGCCCACGCGAGCCAGAGAGGTCGTCCGATCGACGATCGCCTACACGCCGCCTCCACTCCACAAACCTTTACACTTCTTGGAAACACTACCTCCTGCTCACTCTTCTGTAAAATAAACGAGACAGAGAGAGGATTGGCGGCTAGTGCGGATATGGTCGAGCACTTTTTGATGGACGCTAACTATGCCGAGATTATATCGTTCGCTACAAAATTAGCTAGGCCATCACTCATTTTTATTCTATCCAATATTTCACCGTCTAGCGGTATCCAAGACATGGTGCTTTCACATACCATTAGAACTTTAGTAGTATAATAGAGTGGAGCTACCGTCGCGTGTCGACAAATTTATTTAATTAGCCTCATATTGCATACATGCTCGGTTGCACTAAACCGGTATTTTAATGGCGATTGCAGTACGGTAAGGTGCAACAAGTTCCACACATCATCTGCCCAACATGTCTTAACAGGTGACAATACAAGTTCTTTTTAAAAAGAAGCAACAAAAGTAGGTACAATAACGGGAAGACATATGGTGAGCAAAATAGCATTGAAACATCCTTAAGTAGTAGCGGCCAGATAACATCTTAAAGTAAAACAGTAAACAAGGAACAATCTTGAAAACTTCCTCACAAATGAAAACCCGAAAATAAAAGAACCTAAATCAAAGTCGACGAGGACGAAACAAGCCGTGATTCAACGAACCAAATACGGAAGGCAGGACGGCGGTGGCGCAAAGAATTCTACAAGATCTTTAGCGCATACACGGTACATATTCACGGCCTCCTTATGGTCATACCGGCTAATACTAATCACACAGAATGCTGCAAGGCAACTGCACAAACGATCTCCTTTATTGGCAATGAGGAAACAAACAGCTTCTCTTGAACACTAGATCGAACCAACAAGTTATAAAGGCGTATACAATAGAAACGTGATCAGCATTTATGGTAAGAATAGGAGTTATTGTCTATTCAAGCAAGCAAAGGAAGCAGGAAACATGCAGCCAAATATGTCAGAATCGGAAACTGAATAAATCATGTTCTCTGTAATACCTCAGGTCAAAGTCAAGGACAGTTCCAGAGAACTGCAAGCTCATAGCCAAGCGTAACATTATTGTAGCTTTCGATGCTAGTGGAACTAATGGGGTCGACAATTAGTTTTGCGGCAGGAAGTGAGAAATGATTGAAACTCAACTGACTCACAGAGATTGTGATTTTGTACACCTGACAGATTAGTCATTGTGGTTTACAAAAATCGCAAAAATAGATACTTTTAATAGATTTTCAAAGCCTTGATATTCTGATAAACAAAGGAATTTATACAATATACTTGACAAAGTTCAATGCAAAACTTGAACAGCAGCGACCGGTGGCCGATGAAGTCATAACTAATGACAACTATAAATATCAAACCCACGCAACCTCGACGAATCAGCTCGATGGAGCTCTGCTAAGGATCATACTACAAACGATCTTGCGAACAACCACATTTGTCAAATTTTGGGACAGAAAATTATATGGTGTATTAAAAAAAAAATGGGTAACTATCGCAATTATTTCATGGCAATTATGTCGTTCCGTTGAGACTTGATTAGGGTATTTACGGTGTTAAATATGTAAAAACAAGAATATGTGATACTTTTAGTAGGTATATTTCTCAAACAATATACTTATTCGCTTAGTAACTCCAGGTATGGCTATTCCACACGTAAAACAAAGTATCGGGTGCGCAGGGAAGCCAAATATTTTTGTTTCAAGCGGCATAAAGCCTTAATTATTCTCAAACGACAACAATTATATACGAATTATTTCATGTTGTCGTATTTGGATGATATTTTGATTGCAGATGACTCGGAACACGCAATGTTTGACATTGAATGTACATGAACGAACAATATGCGGCTTAGTGCTAATGCCTACGCTCATCGGAGCACTGACAAGGCTCATCAACTGATTATGTGCAGGAAACTTGTGCTTATGTGATTTATAACAAAAATCTTTATAAGTCAGCTAACAGACATAAATAGGTCAGGCCGATTTCATACCGCAAAATGGCGTCTGGCTAGTGGAAATACTCCATTGTCCACTATCGATCTTCAACTGATATCAGAGTATGAGTTTTATATCGTAAAGTATACATACAGTTGACTCTTAAATAGGTATTCGCTACATACATTTTACGCAAATGGGCGTCTATGAATAAACTTATCTAGAAGATAGCGCCGTACGCCGCCATTGATTAAGAGGAAATAACTGTCAAACTTTGACAGCTAATCCAGCAGTCTATGGCGGCGCTGGACGTCATCTTTCGGATTAGATATCTGCAAAAATTGTCCATTGTATCAGAAATAAACAAAAATATAACCCTGCAGAGACATACATCAAAAATTGAGCAATCTATAGTTGTCGCGATAAAGATTAGAGTCATGCCCGATAAGCTATCTCTAGTCACAGTTAATTCTAGAAACTTTCACTGCGGTCCAAAGGGAAATTAAATCAAAGGCGTTTGATTAAACTTTGAATGAGAATCGCGGGAGTTTCATACTCGGTTCTAAATACAATTTTTAATTAACAGACTTTAAATAACAGCAAATATATATTATGTAAGTTACTTTGGGTTGATATCTCTACGGATACACGTTTCAGAACATTATGTGAAGGAAAATTTGTAGACGGACAGAACGAAGGTTTAGCACCCACGAGTAACGAGATACGATGATGAATTGGAAGAGCAAATAACCCGTCTATTATAACTATTTATTTGCTTTTGCCGGTGGATTAAAACGTGTCAGATATCTAGACTGGGCGCAGGAAGAGAGATCACATCTAAAGAAAGGCAAACTATTGATTCGACAATCGGAAATTGCATAAAGAAGAATCAAAGTACGGTACAGAGTATGAAACTCTCCGATTCTCGTATTATCTCTCATCGACCGGCCCCGTTGCGGAGAAAGTGAGAAATGCGATGTGTTAAGGGAACCACTGTCTATATTATCGAACTACAGTTTACAATATATGTTTTTATATACAGTTTATAAATCTACAGGCAGATGTACATTGCGTAGCCGCTAAACCAATTATGACCCAATTATTAAACTAGATAGATAGATGAACAGTCGAACACTTTATGAGCTGTTTATTGCTAATAACATATAACAAAAACATAGAACAGTACAGAAAACTATAACTAAAAAGTAAGCAAAGTCTTTATTGCTTGTAGCGATCTTTTCCAGGCAACCTTTATAAGAGACTACGCAAGACAACCACCAGGAACGCAAAAATGTTACCTACAGACTTGTAAGGGAGCCAGGCGTTAATATACTTACCACTAGTAGTAGTACAAACATTTCGTAAAAGGTATATGAGGGACGGTGAAGTCGTATTGACTTGTTACTTCCGGACATGTGGTTTCGCGAAAAGATTTTGGGTGCGGAACTGGTTTTATACGATAGTTGATTTAACAAGAAGCTTTGTAAAAAAAACATTGCATCATCGCAAAAACGTAATGCTAAGCTGCTACCTGTGTGACCTATACCAAAGCTAGAACTCTCGTTAATTTATAGGTAACCGAATTGAAAAGGACAACTGAAATCAATGCGGACGGTTTTCGCTATACCATGTCCAGTAAATAATATTAAACTCGTGTCAACCGTGACCTCATAGACACTCGGAACGTGGATGATGTCAACTTTGCATAATAAATTCTAATCAAATAGAAATGAGGCCTGAAGTAGCTTGCGGATGTCACTTCGGACATTATTTCACCTAATAAATCCTAGCTGAGGAAGATTTAGTTTCAATTCGACAAATTAGTTTGAATTTAACATGTTTAAAATAAAATTATACGAAGGTCCATGGTCTGTAGGGCCATTGTTTTTGTGATTTTCAATATACCATAAAAGTAAGAAGTAAGTTACTAAAGCATCGAGACAATATCACCAAATTGACACATTCCAAAGCACGGAAAACGGCTAGTAATACAAAGTCAAAGCATCTGAAGTTTTGTACTTTGTCGTAAAAAAACCAGCAAGCCTTAATAAAACTTATTGAAGTTAGTAGCTTATTTATAGCATCAAAAAAACCAGATCGATACTAACGACGGTTGCCAGACGGCTCATAGATCATTTGGGCATAACATTGTGTACACTTACATGGATGATTGCGTCATAGTGGCCAAATATTACCTACCTATTGATACAATCGTAACGATTTTTATCGCAGACGAGAAATTTCTTATAACGAAAGTTGACTGCCATCGGATATACAAAAAAAAAATTGGTAACACATATTCGATTTGCGAAGAGAAACACTAGTACTAGGAAAAAGTCAAGAACGAGTGTCCAAGTAGAAACTGCAAATTGTATTTCGGTCAGGATAAAAAAGGTTCGTTTTCTGACTCTGAGACACGGGTAAAGAAAGAATATGAATTAAAAACACATAGAACAACCGTAAATCTGACGTAGGCGTTTTCGGCCCACAGCTGTCCAAAAAGCTGTAATTTTATAGGCCCACACGCCACCAGTGAAATATGTGGCCTGACAGAAATGGGTTATTGAATACAGTAATGGTCAATAAAGATAACTTTGTCGGCAGTGCGTGCTTGGACGCAACAAGCTACAAAAATGTGCTATTTGTCAACCAGAGATATATTACCACTATAGTTAGTATTCTTTGATATTACCCAGACCCACGAGCTTTGTAGCCTGATTACTTGCCTGTTTTAGCTACGTTATCTATTGTATTCATTACCCCTATATAAGTAAGGAATAAAGGGGGTGATATGTGTATGTACGTCTAATACTTATTCTATTACTCAATCTTTTCTTGTCCAAATATTGCAAATGCTTTGTTTACTTTGTCAAAGGGATATGTAAAAACCGTAAACGCCTACCGTTTACAGTGTTGGCGTAAAGTGTAATGCAAAGTGACATTGTCAAGTTTGTTCACAAACTCACAAAGCGTTCAAGGATTGGTGTTCTTCTAAATCAATATCTTGGATCTTAACCAGTCGACTTAAAGTTTTTTCAGTTCGTCGCCTTAAATTTGTTACAGATAATATCAATAATAAAATAAAAAATAAATATCCTGGACAATGCACACAGCGCCATCTAGCCACAAACAAAGCTTGTGTTATGGGTACAACAACATCACCATTTATGAGCATCGTATGAAAATTAGCGTAAAGTCGATAAAATGATCGATTCAACCAATCAGAAACGGTAATGATGACGTGTCAATGTCACGAAGCGTCGCGATTGGTTCACAGCGTTTACATACAAACGCATACAAAACGCACAGTTTATGAATCAAGTACTGTTATTGTTTTGAATGACTAAGAAGACTCTCCGAATGGAGATGAGGCATCAGAAACCCATCAATGGAAATGCGACAAGCTGCAAAACTTCGAAAGCCCGCTTCGAACAGAAAATTCAATCGAAGTAGACACGAGGTATAGGTATCAACATTTTCTCATACATTCACAGATGTATTTGACATGGAATTTGGATGTCGGCAAACGCGAATCGGTAATATGTTATTTCCTGCACTTTGCAGCAAGCAACATGCCTTTTAGTTTACAAAAGTAGCAGTTTCGTTCCAAATTCCGATGAAATGAACTCACTGTTATGTTAATACAAAATAAGCAAATAATACAAATGGTTTCATGAAGAAATGTCAATAAGCCTTCAAACTACGAAGGTCGCGTCGTCTGTTTATACTTTGAAATCAATAATTGGATTTACGATTAGGTAGATTCGTACGATACGATTATATCACCATATCTGTGACTGTATGACTGTCCTTGTAGGCATGAGATTTTATGGTCATTGCATCATTTAGGTCAATAGTTTGTCGTGTACACAGTGGATGCACGGTAGCTTCTATATTAAGAAAATACTGGCTCTATTTGTGTGGCTTGGCAACATGTGAATAAAGTTGGGTGGTCTAACTACCGAGACGTGGAGAGAGTACTTTTATATAGTACTTTTATATTCTGTTGTAGAGGAAACCAGGCGGTACCACTTTGTACCAACATTTCTTGTTATTTCAGCAATATCTTCAGAGAAATTTTGTGCGACAGAAACAAGTTCAAATTGGATTTAAAAGTCTTAGCTTAGCGTATGAGAAATAGCGCCCCACACCTACATATCCGTGCTCGTATGTTGTTTTTCTAGACTTTGATGATGTGAATAAGTAATCGTCTAAATATTAAAGTATTTTCACATATCTTTGAGTAGGTCATAAAAATGCATAGAAATATCCATCCACCTACATATAAAGATACACTGCGTCTTTCATTCATAGAGTGACTTGGAAATGGGCTAGAATGGTAGCAGTTATTCTTAAAAATCAGGACGCAGCATCCATAACTTACTCAGCTTTTGTAAAGGTACGCTACTTTTTTAATCACGTAACTTGCCGTGCTCCAAGCAGTCTGATTATTCATTCAGGTCTTGAGAGTTCCCACGAGCTGGTACATACTACTATAGTAGTAAGTATATCTACCGTTTTCTGCACGGAATCTGCGGTGGAATGATGCAAGAATGTCGCTCGAGGTCCACTTTCTTAGGAAGTTAGGAAATCTTAATGCACTTTGCGGGGACCACAGTGATGAAACATTTAAGTGATAAAATTTAAGTACTAGGTTTACGTACTATGGACATAGGAATTGGATATGTTATGACTCTGATTTTAGAACTAGTCCCACGCCACAGAAGAAAATACCATGACTGGAAAGCAAATTGAAATAAATTATATAAAGATGCGGTGTGGTATAAATTCCAACATCATTTTGGATGTAGAACGAAAATTAGAAGCAGGCTGATAAACTCATTTGTAATTAGTTAAACAGGTTTTTGAAGATGACATTGAAAATGCACGTAAAATATGTGCATATTGATGTTATCGGTTTAATTATAATATTCTAACTATAAATTATACGTAACGACTTGTCTGATCTTGATACTTGGTTGTTTCAAGTGTAAAAATTACAAATGTAGCAAGCAAATATAATTGCTTTAAAGTACAAGTTAAAAAAGAAGAAAGATATGGCCCGAGAAAACTTCAATATTTGGGTCGGCCGGATTTGTTGTCCGCCTTCTTCGTTTTCTTTTCTCTACCCTGGAAGGTAATAGGAAAACCACCCACTGATATGATGATTGATGACTGATACTTCTGCTGTATGTTCTAAACTTTTATTTTTCTTTTCCCTGAAAACGTACTAAGAAAAGCAGTGCTTTTAGATCACCCACTCGTAGACGAATTTGCAGGCAACAAGCGCAGCATAAATGCATGGCAAGGGCGCCAGTGCCATTAAAATTAAAACCCAGCCTTACAGAGTGCGGTACGGGCCAAATGAGCTTCGTCTACAGCTGTTCCATTAGTTAATTAGATGACATTCATGATATAAAAAGTCTTCATCGCTACGTTATATAAAACAAAGTCGCTTCCCGCTGTATCTTTCTTTAAAACTACAAGACAGATGTAGATGTATCTTTTTTAATAGTAATTCAATAGGAAGGTTCAAATGTATAATAAATGCCGGGAAAATGTCTTATTCCCACGGGCAAACGATTAGGAACCGCTGGGTGTGCCACTAGCATAAATCGATTGATGAGCTATATCTCAGTCTAGAATATCTGTGCCTTTATCCCTCTTATGCGGAGTATAATAAAAGCCTCACTCAATTTCATTCTGTTGGTGTCATAAAACTAGAAATGTTTCAGTATATGGATCCGTGGGATTGACTGCAATGTAGGTAGGCTATAGTTTACATTACAAATATTACCTACATTAACAGTCACAATCACAACAGTCCATCGACTGTGTACTGACCGGTATTCTTGTGAGTTTGCTAGATACGACACCATGGTGATAAACGACTTTGAATAGGTATACAAAACTATCGAACGGCCCACTCATTTTTCACAAATTTTACGATTCCCATGTCCCTATTTCAAAGTGTGAGAATTCAGAGAATTGAGAAAATTATAGGCATTTTGTACGTTTGTGGGAAACTATGCGAAAATGATACTAAGTTGAAGATCTAGTTATGTTCTATTGTGGAAATTACATGGTGTTGCGGTAAATAGCGTTTGAGTACATATTTGCGCCTTGTTAGAGGTGATTAGGTATTTCGTTATACATAATGAATAGGTATGTACATACAGCATCTCAAGGTTTTGATAAAAAATGATTTTTATTTGAGGAGATAGATCTCCCTTGTGAAATACACGTCTCGTAATTTTTTGGACCCGGCTTGTATCTAATCAAATGAGATTTTAGAATTTTACCCTAAGTTTAGTCAGAATGCCGTTTTGTACGAACTTTACGCTCTGCTTACCCCGCAAGGGATATAGGCGAAATGTATGTATCAAGGACTAAACTGATTTCAATGAAAAAAAAAAAATCAATGAAAAACCTACGAATTGTACGTGAAAGTGCTGAAATATGTACCTAAGTGAAACGAAACTCTTAAACTTTGAAGGATTCTCTTAAACAAACTGAGAAGATTTAAGATGTCAAAACAAGATGTTTTGCCTTATCTTGTTCTTCACTGATTATGTAATCTTTGTCTGTATGCGTAACAGAAAGTGTTTGATTGACAGATCGTCCACATAAAAGTCAAGTCGAGATGATTATCCGTAGGTAAAACAAGTTTTTTAGATCGTCAGTTTTCATGAAAATGTCAAACTTATTTATGCTCATTTTTTACTTATAAAAGCATAAAATCACACATCAAGAAGAGAAGTATACAAACATACGACTCTGAAGTATGTGGACACCAAATCTAAGTATAGTCCCCTTGTATTACAGGGAAAGATTAAGTTTTAATTAAAAAATTATATATATTACCTATGTGGGTATGTATGTATTTGGGTATAATCCGCCTGAAACATCGTTGGTCTTATACTTCGTTTTGTTTTTATTGTCTCAGTAAGAAGCAGTATGGAAAGTTATTTCATTATGCTGAAAGTAAAAGTATAATTGGCTTTCGGTACAATCACTGCCTTTATTTTCACGGGAGCGGCACAGTCAAATTAAGCTGTGGCTAATTCGAAGGCACACTAAATTTGCTAGAACGAAAATGCTACGAAGTGCCAATACTGTCAACCATCTTAGTTTACTTACGGATCTGTTTAAAATTCAGGGTGTAAGGGGCAAACCTCCAAATACATACTGATACGGGGCATTCAGGTCTTTAAACTGAACATAGTATAGAAATATATTTCAGGAACGTCAAAAATGTTGGAATTTCCATATTAAACGCAGCTGATGATGATTTTGTATGGTCGAATTTTATTGTCGTTTTGTGACTTATGTTCTTAGGGGAAAGTTGTTCACTGTTATGATTTGCCTGCGCCATATCAGTATTCAGAGGATTTTCTCTTACAACCCGTAAAATCCAGGCCTTTGGCAAAAGATGCTAGCATGACAAGTATGGTATATCATAGTCTGCATTATATGCGTCACCACAAAAAGCAATTTTCCTAATAGATAATGTATTTCATAATACTTTTCTTTACCTAAATAGTCATAGAAATGACATGCTGTTTGATAACGTAAGTAAAGATAAGCTGATAACACATTCGAATGTGACCAATATCAAATTTTTGGTTACTTTCTTATTTATCGTCTTTACCAAATTATGATCATACGTCAATACTATTTTGCATAATCTAAGTATTTTGATTTAAAAAAATAAACAACTGTTACAGCATACACGTTTTACAACATTGCAAAACAGTAGCTATAATTTATAGTTCTAGATAATGTAAACACCAGTAAGCGTGGAGAGATACCCCCAATAAAGGGGTGCCCATGTCCAGGAATGGGCTTTTGTGGCTGTTGTAGTAGTAATATTTTTCAGCAAAAATGTAACTTTTAACATCTATATCATCAAACATGACTCTTACACCTACCATTTGCATTGTAGCTACTCTTCTCAATTTCTTGAATAGTTAAGACAGAAAATCTAAGGCTACCTTTGGTTATTTCTATATTGTTCGTTCTCCTCAAATCTCACTCAATTAAACACCATTCCCTGTATTTGCTTATTCAAGAAACTGGCAGAAATTACTGAGAATGGTATGGAAATATCACGCCAAAATTGAGAGCAAAAATCTATACTGCGATTGGTTACAGCATGCGAAGTATTCCGCTAGCTGGCGCAACATAACATCCGGTAGTCACAACACAATACAATAACATTATTGCACGACAAAAGCAGTCAGAATCGGATTTGAGAAACGTATTTTTGAATCAGTAGAACTCAAATTGTGCATTCGTCAGATTGCAATAAGATGTGTCGCACGGTCTATCAATCAAATCCATTGGCTTCAAGGCTATGTGGGAATGGTTTCATGCACTGGCACCTGTAAATCGAGTGGCAACAATACTATTCGCAGACTGACGACGCATACTGGCTTAGCGACTCGAAATGGATCTTGTCGATACAACTGCACACAAAAAGCGCATGCGAAATCAAGTTTCTACTATTTTAAAAATACGTCTCCAGCTGCCAACCAGCTGACGAGGTGACACAGACCGCATTCCCTTTCATTGAGGAGTTGGATAATAAGTGTATAACGTTACCTACTTCTGTACAATGTTCATCACAATGGCCTGACCGGAGAGAGCGGTCCATTCAATCAAGACGCAGAAAAAAGTTATTGTACTGCGCGCGAAGTAGGTAAATGTGGACTCAATTCAAGTTCAGATATGTGACTCATCATCATTGTTTAACCAGTGTTCGAGGAAAGACATGAAGTTTCTTCTCCACCCACAGACACTGTAGTGATGATTGTTAAGATGATAGGTCGTTTAAAAAAGTATTTACAGCACGATAATCGATTATGTAAACAATAAATATTCAAGAGGTTTTCAATTTACTACGTGTCCATATTTTCAAGAAGCCATTTTACATTTCATTGCAAAGAAACAAAACCAGACCCTGGGCGAAAGAAATTAGCTGGCGAGACGGACACAAAATGTGTTTATGGGATTCATGTGTGGAATCAAATTAGGATACAATTACATGTAACTGACATAAACTGCGCTGTAATGTACCTCTTCATCACACCATATACCCACACCTAATATCGTAATTTATGTTGGCCGACTCGGTGTCCCACACGAAAAGAGGGAGAGAGTTTACACATTGTACAAAATCCTATGCGGTGAATACCTTACCATCCGCTGACCAACTGTAACGATAACGACCTGCCGGTATCTGAATGGACAATTTCACTTTTCGCAACACTCATACTTGTATACTAGTATGCTAATTTTACGCTTCACTTGGTATAAAGAGCTAGGCAAATTATTATGAACAGATAACGTAACTTTACATACCGAATTCTTTTATTACACCGGTTTTGCCTCTGCATCCTTTATAATAACTTGATTTTTAAATTGAAATGGAGTATAAAAGTATGACAGGTTTGTTGCAGAATCATGTTCAAGTTTTTAGATAAAAAATTACAACGTATCGGAAATGGACGGTTTTTCCCAGTTTCTATTAATAGTGATGCTTTTGTTGTTGACTACCTACAAGTATCTCTTTTATTGTCAAAAAATGGAAGGCATTGCATAATTTATAAAATTCTTGTATCAGAATCCCTTCGGCCGTTAAGGAAACCAAAGTTTGGAAACTAGTTTCCTGGAAAGATTTTTTTATCCTTCTACGTAACTGGTTTCCTTTAAGGATTTTTTAATACTTTTACGTAACTGGTTTCCAAAAAATACTTTGTTTGTGTTATTTCAGCCACCTACGAAACTAATTGGACTTCAGTAGTAATTTTACGAGTGTTATTAGTAGACCTGTAATAAAACCGTTTATTTCAGATATTTGGATTTAATAACGAAAACAATTGAATCATTTAAACATAAAATATAACTTTTTCATACAACATAAAAAAACAATTAGGTACCTACCTATAGGTACCTGTAGGAAACTTATTATAAAGTTTCCTTAAGACAAATTGATTACAACATTAGAAAAATCAGTCACTTAACTTAAAACGTAAAAGAACTCTTCAGATGAACTTAAAAAACTTGAGTTTTGAAATAAAAATAAAAATGCGTACGGTGAAATAATTTTGATACAGTGGCCCACAGTTATCAGTCCATTTTTCAAATCTGTAATCGCATTATCAATTTCATTATTTATTTCTTAGTAGCGTTTACTTTTGCTGCAGTTAGATCTAAAAATATTCGTTACTTTACTTTCCTTAATCAAAACTTCCAATAGATTGGTTACCGTGACATTTTTCTTGCCAATGTATGTGTTGATACGGCTATGCCACCCTTCTACATTGTTTGTTGTTCTAACCTGTTCCTCACTACAGCTTATTAGTTATTCAGTTACATAGAAGTATAAAATAAGCCTTACAGGAAACCAGTTACGTAAAAGTATTAAAAAGTTCTTATAGGAAACCAGTTACGTAGGAGGATAAAAAAATCTTTTCAGGAAACTAGTTTCCAAACTTTGGTTTCCTTAACGGCCGAAGGGATCAGAATATATCTTGACTTCGATCTTACATGAATACAATCTTAGAATGAAGTCTGATGATCATGATTCGTAGTTTATTTATTATCCACTAACGTATATTTACTACACATTGAATCTTTTGACCTTTGCCAGTAATGTACTTAAGTTTACCTTATGAACTTACGACATCAATTTGCTTGACATTTTTACATATTTTTGTATACGTGGTTTATTTTTTATATGCTTTACAAGGTATATTCGCTTTTGATCGTACAATTTAACACTTCTAGTACATGTTTCTTCTTTTATATTCACACGGCTCAATCCCCAATCAATCACTAAACTTATAAGTATTAAGTTTTCTTATACCATTAGCTTGTCTATTAACAGCGATTACTGTTAGAGTTTTTGCAGAGAATTAATTGTT
Organism: Keiferia lycopersicella; assembly: GCA_029255805.1. Taxonomy (NCBI): domain Eukaryota; kingdom Metazoa; phylum Arthropoda; class Insecta; order Lepidoptera; family Gelechiidae; genus Keiferia; species Keiferia lycopersicella. The sequence continues at coordinate 20,087,577 of JARACZ010000003.1, forward strand.
TTAGAAGTAAGACATGATTTGTGTGAAACTAAATTGTTAGAGCTTTCACATACTTATGTATCATTGACGAGCTTATGCCTAAAGTTAAGCCATAATAGAACAACAGATATAAAATCAAAGTAATTCTGTGATTTTTACATGCGTACGGGTCAATTTGATATGCTTTTTCTAGATCAATAAAAAGCCAATTACTATAACAAGATGAGAATTTCAAGAATTAGCACAGTAACGTCGTTTAGAAGAAGCTAGAAGTATCATCTCACGGTTGACATACTACGCGAGCGACATACATAACTATAGGCAGGCACGACGTACGGGCAACGACTCGAGATTGAATAGCATGAGAGATGGGAGTACCAACAGACTAGAGCATTGAAGCACAAAAAGCTGTGTGTGTGGCTTAGCGATATACAATGTCTCTGATACATCGAGGCTCTCATACACATATCTAATAGAAGTTTTATGGTCTTGCTTCACGTGTCGTATTCTGCAATGTTAAATGAAGGTTGCGATCTCATAGTATTCTGAATGAAAAGTGAAAAATGTTCTTCCGACCACTATTATATTCCAGTTTCATGGGCTTATGTTTGAAGTTTCATTCACTAAACGATTTCAGCAATTTTTTGTTACATACTATAGCATTCAGAATACGGAAACATAAGTTACTCACAGCATAAATATTTTTCTCCTAAACCTTTCTTTAACGGATATATCACCTTTCGTTATCAAAGGTGCATATTGTGCCTTAAATGAAAAAGAAATGCGTTTATCGGTTAGTTCTTAGCAACTCTCAACATAAAAAAAAACTTGTACACTCGCACCTTCAAGCTTCCCCATGTCTTAAATCTTTTGTTTACAGTTGTAAAGCTACAGAAACTTGATGCAGTGCGGCTTGGCAACTCGGCTGGGTGCGACCATAAGCGACTCTGACTCAACGAGATAAGGACGTTCGTGCCCGAGCATGTAGAAGTTAGCTAGCTCATACAGTGACAAAATATAGGTGTTACGTGTTAAGAATATATCTACCTACATTTGCAGACTAGGTTTATATACTTTTTTTCTGCATGAAAATCGATTAAATACCAAGCGTAAAGATTAAAAACTAAGCGAAAGATGTATAAGTACAAGTAGGTAGGTACTTAAGTAAGCAAAAGATCGAACATTTCCGTACTTACTTAAAAATTGTATTCAAAGTATTTTTTTTGAGTTTTTACTTACTTACTTAAAGCTCGGTTAGTTCGTAAATTTTATATTCTTCAAAAGTTATACGTGACAATGCAACGGCATATTTTTGCAAACCACGTTTTTGCCATCTGCTTGATAATAATACCTAACACGTGCTCAAGAGAGACGCCGCGCCAGTTTTCATATGCAAATAAAAGTCGAAGATCTTTCCTTGAAAACATTCATAACTATACAACTTCAGATAGCATATAATCGGTCTTTCAGACCAATGTTTTTTATTGCTAGTATTACTTTCATAATCTTTAGGTATATGAAGTTACTAGCTGCCCGCCCAGCGTCCTGCTAATCGTTTTCCCGTTGGAATAATACATTTTCCCGGCATGTATTATACACACAAACCTTCATCTTGAATCACTTTATCGATTTAAAGAAACTGCATTTAAATCTGGTGTGTATTTTTAAAGACCTAAGCATACATAGGGACAGATGCGTGAAGCGACTTTACGCTATGTAATGAAGATTATTAGCGTGAGACGGCGGCCGTGAAAACCGTACATAACACGGGCTATAAAGAGAAGAGACCATTAAACAAGATAGTGCCTGCTCGCATCTACATACCATTATGCAGCGTGTGTAAAGAAAGGCCAAGTTCGGGGAAAACAACTCTCTCGTACACAGTTCGGGTCGTTGAACGACTCGGTGTCCCACACGAAAAGAAAGAAAGACAGTTCATAAGCAGACACATTTTTGTTGCAATATATAGTAAAAACTGATTGAACTTATACTCGTATTACCCAGCTATTGCTGTCTAATTTTGATAAAAAAAGACTTTGAGCAATAAAACAAAAAATATCCTCTTGCAATTTCTTAGTAGATGTTTTGAGGATGTATTCATTCTGCACGTGTCGCGAAGAATTAAATTTTGTCTCTTCAATATGTCGCCTGTTACACGACCGGCATTTAGAATGGCTTGTATAATGCAAAATACTCTTTTCTTCCTACAATGACATGAAAAGTCTTAACTATCGCATATAATCTAATCAAATTTATATATTTTCAAACTTGGCTACTGCACCGCCGTGCGCCTAATGTCGAGCTTAGCCGCATGAAAGCAGACATTCCGCAGCTTTCTCCGATCGTCGACAAATATTGCGGCTGCGTCAATACCGAGTACTACCTCGTACTACCACGTACTATCTACAGTGGTACTATCTCGTGTTACATGGTACCATGACCTCGGTGAAGGTCTGCTGGAATTGGTGGCTTCGTGATTGGTGTGTGAAGATTTTGTGGTGAAATGTGAAGTAAAAATGTTTATGGAAATACATTTAATACTTTGCACCGTGTGATAACATTTTGATATGTGATAATAGACAGCGGAGTGTTAGTTTTAGGCACGTACGCTCTTAAATTACACCGAGCCTAGTAACCCGGCTTAGACTAGTTAAATTATCTCCAGACTCAAAATAATGTACGTTACAAAAAATCCTAACTCGTAAAAGTTAACACCCTAACATCTTAATCCCATGTAGGATTGTCTCCCAAACAAGCCATATCTTTATAACTGAAATAAGGCCAGTACTTTATTTATTACCTTCACACAAGTAGTAACAATAATCAAAACAGCATCACAACATCTGTACAAGGGAAACGCACAAGGACCAACAAATCAAAAACGCATAAAATTAATAAAAGTTATCTGCTATTCTCATCAGATCATCTAAAAGTGGAGATACGGTAAATTAGCACCAACCTTTTCGCAAGGTGACTTGACTAGGTCTTGCAAAATATGCTTGTTTTGGTCATCCATGGTTATTTTTATTGCAATAAAAACTGGAAATATTTGAAAGGGTGTACAACTTTACTTACGATGTATAATATAATCTCCCATACAAAATGTGTTACGCTACCTGTGTCATTAAATAGGGACTAAAAACGTCTATCTAACTAAATCGTCTTCAGTAAAGTTGTTGGTTTCAAAGTCAGGTTGACCCCTTGACAAATTAACAAAATTTTTTTCACCTCATACTTACTACGAAAACATATACCAAAACTAGAAAAAATTGCCCATTTACGAATAAATATTTGTATAGCTATTCAAACTCGACATAAAACGCGATTATACAAATTAATCAGCGTAAATACAACAACAAAATGCCTACCCATTGGACAAAATAGACGAACGAAGGTTAAAAATAACATATTACAGATTCTTTGACCTATGATGTTCATATTTTGAAATGGCTGTGTCTAGAAAATTTCTAACGACTTAGAGAACGAGTTCAAGTTCTATAGTGTCGAAATTATGAAAAACTAAGAGGGTGACATTTAGCTACAGGGACGTTTAGCGACAAGGACATTCAGCTACAGTAACTTTTAACGAGAGGGACATTGAGATACGGTGACCGACACCGGGACATTTCGCTATAATGACGTTTGTCGACGGGAGGAAGAAAATTTGCATTTTTTAAATACGTTTGCTAAGCTAACCAGTTCAGTAGCCTGGCCTCTACCTGTTAGCATAACAAGGGCGGAAATGTCGCAAATAAATACCGTAGAGCCTATTCCGTTTTCCCAGTACGAAGTGACAACATTGCAAAACGCCTTCTACATAAAATTGAAGCCTACAAGCGTATTGGACCAAGGCGAGCTTCTATGCTTGCGTGGGCGCAGGAATGCATCGCCAGTGTCGCAAACTTTACTTATAAATCGACTAGATTGGCGTTAGAGTAATCAGCCATTTAGTAACGAACAGCAAATGGTTCATAAGGTGTAACAGATAAAGCTAATAATTTTTCTCGTCACCTTCTGAGTTCTTAGCAATATCTAAGAAAAGACAGAATATTCCAAGGTATGAATCAGTCCTTAAAATTAAACAACTTTCCCTTAGCAACAAAGATGAAGATACATTTCAGCAGAGATTTAAAAAAATGGCAGCTTTACTTTTTCTATGGAATATATTAGCACATACGGTGATTACTATCCTGCAGTTTTCCCTTCTTATTTATTTCTATCTAAACATAAAGCAAGTAACTAATCAGCTACCTACCTGAACAGGTCTATTACAGATATTTAGTCAGCTAATGTGATAGAGACATCTTATTGGCCAATAGTGGGCGGTAATGTTGTCCATTGATGTCTAGTACAAATACGTTGGCTACATATATTATCTCTTACTTCGTGCGACATAAGAACGATATTAAGTGTTTAACCTAGTTGAGGTTGTTTAATTAAAAGTACTCTTCAATGCCAAACTAAGATCGATATTTTTTATTTATTTATTTACCAAATTAAACATTTCAAAAAAAATACTAAGGATCATCATCTGAAGCCTTATACTTAGGCTTATCTAAAGATGATGACATAGTCCCACATTCTATTATAGTTGTGCCCAAATAAATATTAGATACTTCACCTCGACAGACCAAATAGTTCATGTGAAACTCGATTTTTAAAAAATTGTTTTTGGTACAGTGAAATAGAAAGTGTGAAAATAGTAAATAGTTATTGTCGTTCATTTTAGTACCCATTCCCAATAATATCGTTTCCTATAAAACTATCTATATAAATTCTCAGACATCTTAAATAATACCAGGTGTAATAGCTAACCCATTAACGATATCCCCTGAGTTAAGACACGCTTGTTCACTTCAATATGTATCAAACAAGAATTTCCATTCACTGAAATGCTGCTCAACTAGTTATAGGGCCACCTGCAGTGCACAGATGGCAGTAGGAAACTAAGTGGTTTTCTCACAACATACAAACACCTTAGAATTCTGGGGTAATAAGGTCACAGAACCACTTAAGGCGATGCATCTGTTTATCTACAAAATTGCCGCAATGTTCTTATAGAAAAGGATCGGTGTATCGACACTTCTATACCTGATGATCAGAAATGAACGAGACAACCTGTACCTTTCGTCTTCGCTACTTCGACACGGAACTCATAGCTTCAGCTTAAATACCGATTAAGGCAGTCAAAATTGTTACCTAAAAACTGGTATTTTAGAACTGAAATTACACTGAGATATAAATTGCGAAAGCGACATTGATACCAATCGCTCAAATTGTGTTTTATATCGCTTCGTTTACATTTACAGCGTCGAAAAACAATCGAGTGGGAAAGGAAACCGGTAAACAATCGGCTTGGGTTACGTCTACGGCTCTCAATTTCCATTGGCACTATTATCTGACGATCGCTAGAGATTGGTTTTCTACGCACTAGCGAGGAATAAGACAATTGTTACTAACATGGAGAAATTCAGTAAAGACTACTTACAACGCCCAACTTAGTGTAGAAAACGTACACATTCAGAATGCAAAAGAAATTCTTTAATCCATTGGCATACGCTGCCAAACGCCGGCGCAGCAGACCTATCCAAGTCATATCACGCACTGAACACAAAAACTAGAGAACTCGGGATTTGAATACAACGGACTCCAACGAAAAGCCTCCGAAGACTGTTTTGAGCCGGTGAGCATCTGGAGCGTTTTCAATTTGCGGTGAAGAGTCGACATGTTCCACATTAATTTGAGCAGGCAAAAAGCGAGTAAGCGCCGACTGATCTGGGTCAGCTAGCAGCTCGTTCCTTTCTCGAGCTCTTGAGATCAGCGAGCCGTGATCTTAGCCACGCCACGGTCTGATGAGCTAACCTTGACAGTCCTGTGTGTTCCTATGACATCACTATCGAAAAATATAACGACATTAGACCATGTGGCGATGGTGACCAAGGTTAAAACATCGATCGATACGACACGGTGGATTAAAATGGAAAGTTGGGTTGATGACCTGCTGGCCAGTTCGCTATAGTTAGATTTTATGGATTTCAAACGTTTTTTTTTTTAGCAACGGAAACGTTTTTTTGACGTGATGGTACGACTTTACTGTGAAGCATATTCGATAAATCGCAATTCAATAAGCTTATAATTATTTTTTGCATAGCAGCATTCTTCAAATTTAATAGACAACATGATGAGCTCTCTAGAGCGGTAATGCGTAACTTTCTAAAGCTTTTGTATTGAGATAATCGAGTGGCCGAACCAATTATTTATTACTTTATTACATGAATATTTTTCTGCTACTGTTATCGTGATTATCATACCAGTCGCGCGATACGACGTAATAATAGGACACACCTTTAGTTGCTTCGAACCAAGTTATTATCGTTGACATTCCTATCGGTATAACGTTACTGTACAACACAATATAACAGTTCTTGGACCGCAGTGTTCAACTGTTCTTACCACAATAATCTTTTGACAAAACAGTCCCTAATGATAATGACATTATCGAGTAATGACACTTACGTAGGAATCTTGTAGGATTCTACAAGGTTAGTCCTTTGATGTAACTTAAATGCGTAGGTGGATACTTCCATTTGAGTGTAGACGATCTTGAGATGACATAAACTACGCCTCGTCTAATGAAATCAATAAACAGATGACCGGTAATATTTGGAAACCTAGCTAGGACATTTTCGACTTCGTAGATATTCGATTTTAAACTTTTGGAATCACTCTCCGGGTGGGCCGCAAAGGTGTGATTAGCTGCTTCTTTTAAAACTATTTTACTTGTTCCGCGTAAAATAGAATCTTACCGAAACAGCGACGGAAGCGGTGGCGCCTTCGGCATCGTGGTGTCCCTCGGGTGCGCTTAGAAAACGGCGCAGCGTGCCGTATCCAGACGCGGAGGCCACCATGGCGACCATAGCAACACTAGCACAGTATATCACAAGCACAGGTTATCACTGAGTCATCGGGTCGTTCGGCGACTAATTGTTCCACACGGTATGGAAACTGAGTCAACTCCAGTTGGGTCTGGCTGGCATGACCCGCGTGCGCACTGCCGGCGCGCGGGACGCTTCTCAACTGCGCGCACGCCAAAGCTTGGCTCGCCCCCACCAGTTCTCTAAGTTTGTCAACTTGGAAGTGCCGAGATAAGTGTGTTTGGTTATGTACTTCCGTCGCGAGGATTCCGGTTTATTTTTGGCAGCGCAAGGCAGTCCTTGAGGTTAGAAGGGTAGATATTTGGGCAAATTTTGGTACTAACTATTGTGGGGACCAAATTAATGAAAGTCCAAATATGTCTTAGCAAGCAATTTACCCTAAATATCAAATACATACAATCGAACGAAGCTACTTGTTTGAATTGCATATTTTTCATTTCATATCATGATACTTTGATTGATTAAATACAGTTTGTAGAGTTATTAAAATTAGTCAGTAAAATTTAAACATCATTATTATTTTTAGTCCAATTTATGTCTTATGCTTTGGCTCATTAACAGAGGTGGATTTCAAATGGGATATCATTATAAAACCATAAAGTGCTAATCATCAAATGATGGGCTTCATCAGACTAAATGCAGAAATTATGAATAATAATAGGTTGTAAAATGATTGGCAGATTCTGATGATTGACTATGATGTGACTAGTAGGTATCTACTATTACTTGTATTTTAGCTTTGAGATCGCATATATCACGCCTATATACCTTGCTGGGTAGGCAGAGAATAAATAGCAATACAAACAGCATCTTACAATAATTTGAAGGTTTTATAAAAAAAAATTGTAAGCTGTTTAATACCATAGTGTCAGATTGTAGCCTACTGCCTAAAATTGCAATACAGGTAACCGTTCCAGACTTATTATTTTTGTTTATCAACCATTCAATGAATTAATTCAATTTAGAAAACACTGAATTTACAAAATATTGACCAATTAACTGCCAAATTAATCCATTGTTAGATATAGACATAATCAATTGGGAGCTTATTTACACACATATCATCCCTTTATCCCTTGCGGGGCAGGCAGAGTATTAATGACCATTAAAATATTGTTGCTATTGCTATGTCTGACAATTTATAGAGGGCCCTCCCGATGATTCTAACTTATTTATAGAGCAAAGCTGAATTCACACAATTTAAGATAATGAATTCTTGGGGAATGCCTTTACAATTAATTGACCTTTTACAAAACATGCTGGCAGATATAGTAGGATGCTATTCTAACACAATGCCACAGTAACATTATTTAAAATGTTTATTGAGTGAGAATAGGTTCACCTCGGCAAGTAATTGACAACAAATCCTTTATGGAAGTGGTAAATACTCTTGCAATTATAAGCAATTGAATAATATCAGATTATAAAATGGCTTTCAGACAAAAGCAGTTGCCATAACCATCAGATATGGCCTGTGTGACACATAACAATGTTCTAATAGAAATAATTTATTCATTGGCAGTGTGGGTTGTGCAGGCAGTGTCGCCCACAGGCTACCTTGGGTCGCTTTTATTTAAAAAGGTGACACGGTCTCTATTATATGTCCTCTCGTGTACATCTGCATACCAAAGAAGGTTGATTGAACCAATGGCTATGACTTTTTGCTCACACTATGAGGATAATGGTTAGAGATTTGATAAAATTGAAGAAACAACATTGTTGCAAAAAAGCTATAGTAAGACACGCAAAACAAGTAGTGTTCACGCGCCGTATGTTACGACTACCAGGTAGACATGGGCAGGCGGAGCTGAAATTGCTAATAACCGGCAATTACAGTGGTAGGACTCACCTGTTTTGTGTCCGTGGAGTCCGAGGCCTCCATGTTGGCATGTGTCCGCTCCTGCCTCTGCATGGCTTCGAAAACATCAGAATCGCCTACACCATCCACGGGGCAATACAAATTCACACAAAACCACCATAAACATAACAATCGCGATGGGCTCTGCAATTTCTAACGAAACAATGTCAATGGTCGCACCAAACACGTTCGAGAACCAGAGTCCGTTACGCCAATAGAAGGGATGGAGGGTATTGGCGGTCACACGTTACGACCCATTTCGATTATTTTAACACAGATGTGAAGCACCAATTTCAAATTCTTTGCTTTTATTACGAAAAACACTGTTCTTCACCATCTTAAAAATTTCACACATTCCGTCATCGAGGCCCGATTTTGACGGTCGCTGCCCTAACGACCCGTTTCAAATTACGCAAGTGTTAATTTGATCTGAAAATTTAAGAAATTCCTTTATCTTTAAAATTTGAAGAAATATGGATAAAATAGATTGACTTAGGTTTAAATATTTGTTTTTTTTTGTTTTATTCTCAAACAAATCAAAATAATTTACGAAACTGGATTTTCATAACATATTTCAAAATGCGTGTAATGGAATTTGTAAAATATGTTTAGTAGCGTCATCTATCAATACGGAAAATTACTATTTCAAAACTAGGGCATTCAAAAACCGGTTATTATAAAAAATCGATTTCACTGTTATAATCGCAAGTGTAAACGATTTTTACAACGATTAGATTACCGAAGTTAACTGGTTAAATCAAGTGTTTTCGTGTGTGGGAAATAAATAATGAACTAAACCTAACTAAAGATATAAAATGCCTCGTGAAAAAAGTCGTTACCGGGACCGGCGAAGCTCCTCCTACAGTTCAGACTCCTCGTACGATAGGAAAAAGTCCAAAAGCAAGCACAAGCGGCGTTCCCGATCAAGAGATCGATCAGAGTCCAGCAGTCACCGAAGGAAGCGATCTACTTCTCGTTCCAGACACAAACGGAGAAGTTACTCTCGAAGTCCTTCAAGGGATCGCTATGAGAAGTCCAGGCGAAGGTCTGCTTCAAGGTCTCGGTCTAGGAGAGAGAGATCTGTATCGAGATCCAGCTCTCGAAGCAGGAAGTATAAAAGCTATAAGAAGTCCCGAAGGCGTTCTCGTTCGTCCAGCAGCCGGTCCGGGTCCTACGAGATAGGTAACGAATGCGATAGTTCCACTTCAGAGGAGCTAGGCGAAATTTTATCATCCTTGTTGCATTTAAATTTGAAGAATAAGAAAGGGCCTTTTTTATCTACTCGTTTCCCAAGTCAGTATGCAATTCAGTTATTGTTTGTTATAATTATAACATAGAAATATTTGTCATTGTTTTTCCATTGGAATCTGTAAATTCCTAGTTTAGTAGGACCTAATGAGATATATCATACAGGATACCTTATATCTTAGGTGTATCAAGGATATATTTTATATAATCATTTATTTGTTATTTCAGAACGTCCAGCACCTCCAAAAATTAACTTAGATGACACTGAATCAAAGCTTGAGAAAGCTATCAAGGCAGCTGAGGCTGCTGGTCTTACAATGACCAAGATTCCCACCTACGAATACAAAGAGGTGGAAATTAAAGAGGATATGCCTACTATTCATGACAGGAATTTACTAGCAGAGTTGAATAGTGATTCTTTCATACAAAAGCCATTTGTATCATCATCCAAGAAGAAAGAATCCAAAAACATTGTAATAGATCTAAATGCACAAACTGTTAAAGTTCCAGACAGCGATATCAAACAAAAAGAAGAGTCTATTATTGATTTCAATGTAAGTTACTATACTACTGTAATGTTACTAATGTAATGTCATAGCATAACTTAACTATGAATACTACTGTTGTTCTCGTGTCTATTTTTTGTGATGGTTGCTGTTATTTTGGCCACGGAGCTATCAAATCTAAGCCAGATGGATATTGCTGTTCCACGATTATGGCCAAAATATGGGACAATTCAAACAAAATTGTATGTCACAGTAATAAATGGTAACAATGTTTTAATAGTTATTTTACTTCTTCTAACAAAGAATTGTACAGTGAACTAAAACTAAACTAAATAAATGTAAATAAGTTATCTGCTTTTCCATGTGCGAAATGTAGACCTTGTCATCTTGTTACAGGAGATACCAAATGAAGAGGAACTTAAGGAGATGTGGATCAAGAAACTGTATCAGTTCAGAAAAAGAATGCTGAAGGGTGAAATTTAAACACAAAAGATGAAACAACAATTTTTTTTATTTGAAACAAATCTCACAGAAACTAGTTGAGTGAACTTTCTACATAGAACACTATTTACCTACACAGTTTTAACATAATTGTGTACAATTGTACTTTGAAATGAGATAAATACATTATTTTTTCACATCTTTTTTGTTTTCATTCTCATGCATTTATTTAGCATGAATGCACAAGCAAGCCAAGTAAATGCACAGGTTAATAAGTCACATCTTTATAACGTTACAATAGTGAAAATATGTTATAAATGCTGTTATCATGATTCAATCTTATGTAACTTTGAAATGATCTGAGCAGCAACCAAATTGTCTTCTTCAAATAAACTTAACTGGCAGGCGACCGCAACGCACAATTTAACAATGTAGAACTACTAAATTGTCTCTATTTACATGTGGGAATGGACCCGTGAAGCCTCACATATTGTTCCGTTCCCTTTGAATACGAGTGCTGTATGTTCTGGAGACCAGGTTCCACGCGTCCATGTACCTGTCCATACACATCGCGATGCATTTCTGTTCTGAGTTGTCCAGGGCCGTGCCCGGCTTGTTGATACACTTCTTGAAACATTTTTCAGACATTTTCGTAAGCAGTTCTTGTGCGTTTGCTATGGCTATCTGCTGCTTCACCTGGTCCATTAATTCTTCTTTTTGAGCGCCGCTCAATGAGCCAGTGGCTAAACTTTCCATTTTAATTAATTTAGCCTTTTAGCTTCAGGGAATTTAGCGATAATTAATTTATTTCAGGAACGTCTGAAGTCTGACAGAATAAATAACCTCAAAAATTCGACCACCAGCACGATTTTTGATATCCATTGACAGAATTTATGTTGCCAGAACCAGAAAAATTTGATCGAACCAATATTTTGTTCAGCAAAGATGATAAATCATAGGAAAGACTTTCCAAGTTCAAGAGACACCTAAGTCCACTTAGTGATTTAATTAAAGAAACGAAATTATCTTCTTTCGTTTGGTATATCCATTTTTTTTGGAAAGATTTTCTTAAGCCAAGTTTTTCTAACTTCGCCGATCGCTAAGTCATTTGTTTGAGTTGAAAAAACAAACACCAACGATATTATATTATTATGCCTAAGTCCTAATCTATAGTGTGTTGAAACCATGAATAACGATATTGTTTGTTTTGCCCTAAGTCCTCGTGCTTTACTACAAAAATTCCAATAAAAAATCACTAATTACAATCACTGGAACTAAGCCCCAAGTATTTGAAGAATATTTCATAAAAACCAAGGTACAAAACATGTTATATTCACATGAAAAAGAATCATCTTAACCTACATAATTATTGTAGGTAGGTACTCTATTCTCTCCACCGCCCTAAAATCATCATCACACACATCAGCCTCTACTGCTAGACGTATGCCTCCCCATCCCCAAGTCCCCATGATGGGTTGTTTGAACTACTAATCAAATATTTCCGTACTTTTGATAACCCCGGGGTCGTAAACGAATCGGCAACAGAAAAAAAAGCAAATAACAGCTAATTTTGTATCTAACTTTGAAACGCCATCTATGCTAGTTCCACTCTCTTTTTTCAGGACTGCTATTTTATTCCACATCTAGTAGAACCTGACTAATTATATTAAAAGTGCGTGTAGAATACAAATCCTAATTAATATTGCTAGAGCCGTGTGATGCCGGCTTAGAATAGCATCACCCCATTTCTTTCCCGTGGGTGTCGTAAGAGGCGACCAAGGGACTTGAGGGTTTCACGTGTAATACCCTTTTTTAGGCGACAGGCTGACAACCTGTCACTATAGTGATACACAAATTATCTCAAACGGCCCTCAATATTTGTCAGATGTGGCGATAGCGACCGTATTTTTACGGTCGTTAACGCTCAGCCTACCCCGCAAGTGATAAAGGCGTGATATATGTATGTATGTATTAATATTGCTACGTAAGATTAATCTACGCAAGTCTGGCAATAAAAAAGTAAATGATTGTCTATGGTCATAGTGTTGTTCAGAATCTGTACCGGTTCTTATTTCTGACATTGCCGATTCAAGTTCTGCTTGTTTGTTTACATCTACTTTACTTACTATAGCCTGTAAAATACAACATGGATTTGCACGATATACAGCAAAAACTTTTAATCTATACACAATGGAAAGCGTAGAGAACGTTGCAAATACCTTATCTCACGACGAGCTATTGGAAATAACAAAATCATCACTGTATACTCTTCTGAAATGTGATCCCCTGCTCTCAGATCTACCTTCTGATATTGTCCTGGATGAGGTGCTCTCACAGGTAAGCTAAGCTTATGAAGTAATAATTTCAAAGTATTACTTATTCAACGTTATGATATTTTCTAAGCATGTGTTATTAATTATTTAATAATATTTTGGAACTCAATAACAAAGTTTGTCATATTTTTAGATAGCAGTAGAACATGGACAAGCCATAACAGTATTTGTGTCAAGAGAACATGAACCTGTTTTGAAAGTAATTGTAAGTAATGGTTGAAAAAAATCAATTAACTGATATTGTACCCTACATTTACTTAGTGCTTGGTTACATCTTTCCAGGTTCCACAAAATTCGTCTGTCCAGGATCTAAAGAAGGCTATAGCTCGGCATTTCCAGTTGTACCAAAACCGAACCGGTAGCAAAGTGAAGATATCTTGGAAATACATATGGAAGACCTATGATTTGAGCTTCGATAGTATAATTTTAGATGATGACAATAGCTTGATAGAAAACTATGGAGTTGTTAATAAAGTGATTCTAACATTTAAGAAGAAAAAGAGGAAGAAGAAATAAAAAGTCATTTTTCTAGTACTATGCTTTTATTTAATCTAAATACATAAAGTATTTCCTTAATCTTATATGATTTGCTTATACATATTATTTTAAGAAGATTAATAATGCCACCATAATATTGTTATTTATGACCACAGCTATGATAAATGAATGACTGCCAACAATATTTACTGTTATCCGAAAATAAAATTTCACTATAGGTAAATAAACAAATATACATAATAATAATAATGTCACAAAACTAACTTACTCAAGTCAGGCAATATTACGAAGAAAATGTTTGTTGGCTAGTCAAATAATCTTAGTTCCCAGCTGATTGGTTATGAAAACCTCAAAATGTATCCTGCTAAGGAAATCCAATGGTGAACTAGAGCTGTTCGAAGTCTGGCTGCGGCGGCGGCTCCTGCGGCAGCGGCTCGAAGTCCCCGAGCGTGTAGGCCTGCTCCTCGTGGCGCGGCGTGGCCAGCGGACGGTCGTACGCGTCGGCTGCACCGTCCGCGTGCTAAAGAAATTCAACAAAATGTTGAGAATAATTTAGGATAACATTAAGTTCTTCGGCGAACTAATTTTGGTCGTCGCAAAACGCCACAGTAGCGAAATGCCAACATTGCAAAATGTCAGTACAGAAGTATTGACATTGCAATGTTATGTATGTATAAAACTACCGTTGTTGCTTTTCACAGTAAGTGTCAATGTTACAAAACGTCACAATAATGACAATTAGACAATTAAACGACACAAAATGGCGCATTAAGTATCACCGTTTTAGCGTCACATTATAATAATGCCTTATTGTAAAGGGATAACAATTCTAAAAAGCTGCGTATAATTAATTGGCCAGCCTTGAAATTGTGGAACATACTGTTGCTTGGCTAGCTGAGCATTGATGTCTTTGTATTGGTTTGATACACATTGGTTGAACAGATTTTTCCTCTTTGCCCTTTGTAGGAAAAGCCGCGTAGTAACGCAGGAAATGTTGCAATAAGACGTCACTGCTGAATATAGGCGTCCCCCTAAAGATTTCCACCGTACAGTAGGTAGGTATTACCTGGTCGGACTGCAGGACGGAGGGCGGCGCGTAGTCGGGCGGCGTGGGGGGGGGGCGCGCTCTCCACCGTACAGTAGGTAGGTATTACCTGGTCGGACTGCAGGACGGAGGGCGGCGCGTAGTCGGGCGGCGTGGGGGGGGGCGCGCTCTCCACCGTACAGTAGGTAGGTATTACCTGGTCGGACTGCAGGACGGAGGGCGGCGCGTAGTCGGGCGGCGTGGGGGGGGCGCGCTCTCCACCGTACAGTAGGTAGGTATTACCTGGTCGGACTGCAGGACGGAGGGCGGCGCGTAGTCGGGCGGCGTGGGGGGGGCGCGCTCTCCACCGTACAGTAGGTAGGTATTACCTGGTCGGACTGCAGGACGGAGGGCGGCGCGTAGTCGGGCGGCGTGGGGGGGGCGCGCTCTCCACCGTACAGTAGGTAGGTATTACCTGGTCGGACTGCAGGACGGAGGGCGGCGCGTAGTCGGGCGGCGTGGGGGAGGCGCGCTCTCCACCGTACAGTAGGTAGGTATTACCTGGTCGGACTGCAGGACGGAGGGCGGCGCGTAGTCGGGCGGCGTGGGGGGGGCGCGCTCTCCACCGTACAGTAGGTAGGTATTACCTGGTCGGACTGCAGGACGGAGGGCGGCGCGTAGTCGGGCGGCGTGGGGGGGGGCGCGCTCTCCACCGTACAGTAGGTAGGTATTACCTGGTCGGACTGCAGGACGGAGGGCGGCGCGTAGTCGGGCGGCGTGGGGGGGGCGCGCTCTCCACCGTACAGTAGGTAGGTATTACCTGGTCGGACTGCAGGACGGAGGGCGGCGCGTAGTCGGGCGGCGTGGGGGGGGCGCGCTCTCCACCGTACAGTAGGTAGGTATTACCTGGTCGGACTGCAGGACGGAGGGCGGCGCGTAGTCGGGCGGCGTGGGGGGGGCGCGCTCTCCACCGTACAGTAGGTAGGTATTACCTGGTCGGACTGCAGGACGGAGGGCGGCGCGTAGTCGGGCGGCGTGGGGGGGGCGCGCTCTCCACCGTACAGTAGGTAGGTATTACCTGGTCGGACTGCAGGACGGAGGGCGGCGCGTAGTCGGGCGGCGTGGGGGGGGCGCGCTCTCCACCGTACAGTAGGTAGGTATTACCTGGTCGGACTGCAGGACGGAGGGCGGCGCGTAGTCGGGCGGCGTGGGGGGGGCGCGCTCTCCACCGTACAGTAGGTAGGTATTACCTGGTCGGACTGCAGGACGGAGGGCGGCGTGTAGTCGGGCGGCGTGGGGGGGGCGCGCTCTCCACCGTACAGTAGGTAGGTATTACCTGGTCGGACTGCAGGACGGAGGGCGGCGCGTAGTCGGGCGGCGTGGGGGGGGCGCGCTCTCCACCGTACAGTAGGTAGGTATTACCTGGTCGGACTGCAGGACGGAGGGCGGCGCGTAGTCGGGCGGCGTGGGGGGGGGCGCGCTCTCCACCGTACAGTAGGTAGGTATTACCTGGTCGGACTGCAGGACGGAGGGCGGCGCGTAGTCGGGCGGCGTGGGGGGGGGCGCGCTCTCCACCGTACAGTAGGTAGGTATTACCTGGTCGGACTGCAGGACGGAGGGCGGCGCGTAGTCGGGCGGCGTGGGGGGGGCGCGCTCTCCACCGTACAGTAGGTAGGTATTACCTGGTCGGACTGCAGGACGGAGGGCGGCGCGTAGTCGGGCGGCGTGGGGGGGGCGCGCTCTCCACCGTACAGTAGGTAGGTATTACCTGGTCGGACTGCAGGACGGAGGGCGGCGCGTAGTCGGGCGGCGTGGGGGGGGCGCGCTCTCCACCGTACAGTAGGTAGGTATTACCTGGTCGGACTGCAGGACGGAGGGCGGCGCGTAGTCGGGCGGCGTGGGGGGGGCGCGCTCTCCACCGTACAGTAGGTAGGTATTACCTGGTCGGACTGCAGGACGGAGGGCGGCGCGTAGTCGGGCGGCGTGGGGGGGGCGCGCTCTCCACCGTACAGTAGGTAGGTATTACCTGGTCGGACTGCAGGACGGAGGGCGGCGCGTAGTCGGGCGGCGTGGGGGGGGCGCGCTCTCCACCGTACAGTAGGTAGGTATTACCTGGTCGGACTGCAGGACGGAGGGCGGCGCGTAGTCGGGCGGCGTGGGGGGGGCGCGCTCTCCACCGTACAGTAGGTAGGTATTACCTGGTCGGACTGCAGGACGGAGGGCGGCGCGTAGTCGGGCGGCGTGGGGGAGGCGCGCTCTCCACCGTACAGTAGGTAGGTATTACCTGGTCGGACTGCAGGACGGAGGGCGGCGCGAGGTCGTCGAGCGAGAGCTGCGTGTTGAGCACGGAGGGCGGCGCGTAGTCGGCCGGCGGGGGCGCGCTCTCCACCGCCTGAGGGAAAAACCAATTTAAAAAGTTTGTAAATAAGTACCGAAACTTGAAAGTGAAATTTATTGATCAAGAGTCAAGCATACGGTAAAGTTAGCATTCTCTCCTTCTGAATGTGATCTATGAATTAGTGTAACCTACGTTCTTTGTAAGTTTTTCAGTTTGATAAAGCAAGCAATGTTTCTTGCATTCTGTATAAATGCGTGACGGAGCTACAAATACTGACCGCGGGTGGTTCGTCGGCTGGTTTGTCGGTGTCCGCGCGCGCGACGTTGGCGGCTGCTTCCTCTGCGCTCGGGTAGGCCGACTTGTGCTCGCAGGACAGCAAGTGAGTCAGCATGTCCGTTCCTTTAGATAAAAAAAAAAACATGAGTTTTACAAGTTTTATTTTACTGTTTTGGTAGTTTTATGATCAAATTCAATGTTCTTCTGATGGGTGCGTACACATTGAACGAGCAGCCTCAGATGCTCACTGCGGCGCGCAGCATGCGGGTACATTGCGCGGTCGGTGTGGACGCGTTTCGCCTGAGCAGCGCATGCTAATGTGAGCATCTGAGGCTGCTCGGCCGGTGTGTACGCACGTAATCAAGATTTATTATTACACTGGTCAGGTTCAGTATTGTACTAAGCAGTTTAACTATTGTATTGGCTGGTTTCGGTGTTGTACTATCCAGTCTCAGTGTTGTATTCGCGAGTTTCAGTGTTGTATTGGCCAAGTCTAAAGTTGTATTGACCGATTTCAATGTTGTATTACCAGTTTCATTGTGGTATTATCAGTTTGGTATTAACCTAGCCTTTTTAAAGCAATTTGTTTGCATGAAATTTTTATTGTTGTATATAATGTTTTGTTAGTTGGTAAGTAATAAAATATTGAAATGAAACGTACCTATTTCAGTCTGGTAGCCACAGACACAGTGAGTGGCGTAGGGGGCGTTCCTGGGCGCGTCCTCCAAGGAGTGCGGGCCCGCGCAGTACGACGAGTGGTGGAGCATCGAGCGGTAGCAGTTGGACACGTATGGACACTTCGAGCACGTCGTACGACCACTGGAAAGAGAATATTAAATTATAGTTTAGGAAATATAATTTGAACCGATACATTATGATAGTTGAATCGGCTCAAATTTTAACTATAAAAATACCTTTAACAACCATAAATTTAACAAACTGGGAATCCATCTATTAAATTGTAGTGGTACAGTGTTTAAATGTAAATAATTTCATTGAACTTAACTTAGATGCGATGACGATGGCGCGAGCAATGTACATCAAATGCGTGTGGGGACAAATTGTTCCCATTTGTAACCGGTGATGGAAATTCTAGTGACTAGTGACAGATGGGACTATATGGTGAAAACCCGGACCAGTAAGGAATGGTATTAACTTACAGGAAGTGCTTCTCCTTCTCTATGGGCGCGTCGCACTCGCGGCAGAGCATGCCGTCTGGCAACACCAGCGTCACTTCCTCTAGAGTGTCCGAGATGTTGTGGCTTGTAGTGTCCTTAACCGGCGGCCGCGCCTTGTTCTGTCACATATACATTTACATTACATCAAATAAATGCATGTTACTGTCTTGATTCACTAGAAATTAGATTTTTCATTAAAATTGATGATTTGTCGACCGTCCTGCGTATGCGGCAAGACTAAGTGGACTATGAACAGTGGGATACAGGCACTATCAGTTGCTACAACTGCCTGCCTGATAAAATATAATAATAATAATTTAAGAGGAGGCCTATATTATGCAGTAGTTAAAATTCTATGATTATGATGGTATTTCAAGCCGACATTACACGGTATATTAAATATAGTATAAAATTTATATTATATGGATCGTATCGTATAACTTTAGGCGACAGGCTGACAACCTGTCACTACAATGAAACACGAATCATCTGAAGAAGCCCTCAATACTTGTCAGACGTGGCGATAGCGACCGTATGTTTACGACCATTAACGCTCTGCCTACCCCGTAAGGGATAAAGGCGTGATTTGTGTATGTATGTGTATCGTATAAATATCGTGTCCTTACCCTAGGCTTGGTGATCAAATGTTCCTCGTTGCAGAGCGGCGCCGCGTCCTCCACCGTGATGTGGTCGCGCACCTGGTGCTCCTTCAGCTGCCCTGCACAACAGAAAAGGAAATTCACAAACTTCTTTTCGTGTGAGGTACAGAGTCGTTCAACGACCCGCTGAACACTGTTTTCGGAGTGGTACAACCACCTACTACAAGCAGGTGTCTTGTACTTTAAATATAGCTTGAGCTCTGTCAGATCGATACTAAAAGAAAAGTAAACAAAGGAAAATGGACCCTAGGCATTTGCCCGAATTGGACGCTAACAGGGATCAAGTGAGATCTCTTTCTCTCTCTCCAAGAGAGAGCCGTAAAAAGAAAAAAAATATTCTGATCAAAAAAGCTGAAACGCGATTTCACTACCCACAATACCCAACTAGTTGTAGCATCATTTTTTCTTCGCCATTGCATTACTGTTACTGATAAGAGGGGTTCCGTAGTCCTGACGTAGCCCTGGCGCACTCAGATAGCCTCGCCTGAACTTCACGCACTTCATTTGCACCGTTTAAAGTAAAGTGAACCACGCACGCGGAGTTATCGAGCGACAGATCACGACTGTAAAGTGTCAAAAGGGACTTAATTACTTACCGAGGTGCACGAACTTGAGCACGCAGCGGTTGCATTTCACCTCGATGTCCTTATTCTGGTGATCCTTCAGGTGCTCCACGTACAGAGCGATGTTGGACGTCAGCTCCTCGCCGTCAGCATACGCTAGCGTCACCTGCAGAATAAAACCGGTAACATGTGAGTTACCTAAGATACAGGAATATCTATTTTTAGTTAAGGGAATAGTTTGCCGTTATAGCTATTTTTGTATAATTTTATAGTAATATAGTTTATTACAGTTAATTGATCGAGTCAGAAACACAACGCTGCGCTCCCGCACACAAATAATAGACGTAGGACAGAAGGCACACATCTCAAGTGGGATTGGGCCGGACATGTGGCCAGAATGCCTACTACACTATGGGCAAAAAGAACTACTACTTGGGTCCCTCCAAACGCAAAACGGGCACGTGGTCGTCCCAGAATAAGGTGGAAACGACCGGTGGACGAGCTACATACCTACGCCCATGACTGGATGGAGGCGGCCCAGGATAGGGAAAGGTGGAAGAAAGAGAGAGAGGCCTTTGCCCTGCAGTGGGACATGTCTGCTCAAAATAAATAAAATAACAGTTTATTAAATAAAGAATTATCGTATCGTATTTATCGAATTATCGTGTAGAATTTTTCAACTATAATTAATATTTTAGTGTGCTGATTGATTAAAAGTGAAAATGTGGCCTAACGTTGAGAAACATGGTGATAACTTGGTCTGGGGGCGAATTATCTTTTGAATATGATTTGATTGAAATTGAAATATTTTGGATCTATAAAACTGTATCACAAGACTGACCTTGAGGCAGTGCGGGCACTGCAGCGCGGCGTCGTGGCTGTGCGCGGCGTGGAAGTGGTCGACGAGCGCGCGGTGCGCGGAGCTGCGGTAGTCGCAGCGCTCGCACGAGTATGTGTGTGTGTGTGTGTACAAGGCTGACCTTGAGGCAGTGCGGGCACTGCAGCGCGGCGTCGTGGCTGTGCGCGGCGTGGAAGTGGTCGACGAGCGCGCGGTGCGCGGAGCTGCGGTAGTCGCAGCGCTCGCACGAGTATGTGTGTGTGTGTGTGTACAAGACTGACCTTGAGGCAGTGCGGGCACTGCAGCGCGGCGTCGTGGCTGTGCGCGGCGTGGAAGTGGTCGACGAGCGCGCGGTGCGCGGAGCTGCGGTAGTCGCAGCGCTCGCACGAGTATGTGTGTGTGTGTGTGTACAAGGCTGACCTTGAGGCAGTGCGGGCACTGCAGCGCGGCGTCGTGGCTGTGCGCGGCGTGGAAGTGGTCGACGAGCGCGCGGTGCGCGGAGCTGCGGTAGTCGCAGCGCTCGCACGAGTATGTGTGTGTGTGTGTGTACAAGGCTGACCTTGAGGCAGTGCGGGCACTGCAGCGCGGCGTCGTGGCTGTGCGCGGCGTGGAAGTGGTCGACGAGCGCGCGGTGCGCGGAGCTGCGGTAGTCGCAGCGCTCGCACGAGTATGTGTGTGTGTGTGTGTACAAGGCTGACCTTGAGGCAGTGCGGGCACTGCAGCGCGGCGTCGTGGCTGTGCGCGGCGTGGAAGTGGTCGACGAGCGCGCGGTGCGCGGAGCTGCGGTAGTCGCAGCGCTCGCACGAGTATGTGTGTGTGTGTGTGTACAAGGCTGACCTTGAGGCAGTGCGGGCACTGCAGCGCGGCGTCGTGGCTGTGCGCGGCGTGGAAGTGGTCGACGAGCGCGCGGTGCGCGGAGCTGCGGTAGTCGCAGCGCTCGCACGAGTATGTGTGTGTGTGTGTGTACAAGGCTGACCTTGAGGCAGTGCGGGCACTGCAGCGCGGCGTCGTGGCTGTGCGCGGCGTGGAAGTGGTCGACGAGCGCGCGGTGCGCGGAGCTGCGGTAGTCGCAGCGCTCGCACGAGTATGTGTGTGTGTGTGTGTGTACAAGACTGACCTTGAGGCAGTGCGGGCACTGCAGCGCGGCGTCGTGGCTGTGCGCGGCGTGGAAGTGGTCGACGAGCGCGCGGTGCGCGGAGCTGCGGTAGTCGCAGCGCTCGCACGAGTACGTGTGTGTGTGTGTGTGTGTGTGTGTATATATCTGACCTTGAGGCAGTGCGGGCACTGCAGCGCGGCGTCATGGCTGTGCGCGGCGTGGAAGTGGTCGACGAGCGCGCGGTGCGCGGAGCTGCGGTAGTCGCAGCGCTCGCACGAGTACGTGTGTGTGTGTGTGTGTGTGTGTGTATATATCTGACCTTGAGGCAGTGCGGGCACTGCAGCGCGGCGTCATGGCTGTGCGCGGCGTGGAAGTGGTCGACGAGCGCGCGGTGCGCGGAGCTGCGGTAGTCGCAGCGCTCGCACGAGTACGTGTGTGTGTGTGTGTGTGTGTGTGTATATTATCTGACCTTGAGGCAGTGCGGGCACTGCAGCGCGGCGTCATGGCTGTGCGCGGCGTGGAAGTGGTCGACGAGCGCGCGATGCGCGGAGCTGCGGTAGTCGCAGCGCTCGCACGAGTACGGCAGCTCTAGCGGAGCGTGCGCCTTCTGCATGTGCGACGCCAAAGTCAGCACCGCCGCGAACCTCACCTGGAGGACAGATAGGAAAAAAACATTTAGAAATAAGCAGTGTCTATTGTCTTCTTCATCGAATCGATGGTAACAGTTACAACATCGCTGACCAATATTTGGCTACTGAAATGCCCCTGGGGTTCGCCTCTAGTAGGTCCTGAAGTGGTTCGGGCAGTTAGGGTTGACCAGCAGGTGATCTATTGGTTGAACGGCCCCCCAGTCGCATTTATCGCCAGTCGAAAAACCCCACTTTTCCATGTTTTCGCGACTGTCTATTGTACTAGTATTTTTTTCACACTTGTGTACAATAAATTGTTAAATATATAAGTCATTCACTTAGCACCGCTTGGCACAACACATAGCTCGTAAAACCACCTATCGATGAGGATGGAAGACTATATATAAGTATTAATATCAGCTATTTAGTTCCCATATTACGTATACAAGCTTTGCTTAGTTTGGGAATAGATGGCGCTGTGTGAATTGTCCAAGATATTTATTTATTTATATTAGGTATAGCAAATAGCTCATTTATTAAGACCATTGGAGCAGTTTTTATAGATTTGGTTAATTATATGTTATATAACTTACCTCACAAATCAAGCACGCATAGGTAAACAGTTCCGGGGATTTAGTACAGTTGGGATGGTCTCCAAGGATGGTCCTCATCATTAGGGTACCGCAGTAAGCAGTACTTGCATATAAACACTGAATCGTGCTCAAGGGTAACTTATAGAGAGAAAATTTCACCAAGCGGCTTGAATATGTGATAGCTCAGTTGAGACTCCTTACTTTAGAGGGCGATAGTTTTTTCTAGACATAGCTAAGACAGAATCGCGCATAATATGATGTTTTCAACTTACCTCGCAAATCAAGCAAGCGTAAGTAAACAGCTCAGGCGACTTAGTATCGTTAGGATGGTTCTGCTTCAAGTGAGTCTGCAAGTCCTCCTCGCCGGGGTACCGCAGCAAGCAGTACTTGCAGATGTGCGCGGTATCAGTTGCGCTGTCGGCGGCGGCGGCGGCGGCGGCGGCGGGGGTGACGTGCGCGTACAGGTGGCTCATTAGCTCGCAGTTGTTGTTGATCTCCGTGTGGCACGTTGGGCACTGCGGAAAGGAGGAGTTACAGTTAAAAATGAAGAAGATAGGAATGGATAACAATTAAAAAATAGAGAAATATATACAACTTCTGAAATAAGGTCCGACAAATTCTAGTTCAATGTCATGGTAGATGATGAACTAAGTCGTAGACCAATTTTTATTTCTATTTGATGAGAAGAATAAGCACAATATCCAGATTCCGGGGTAACCTACCAGATACTACAGTCATGATGAGACCAGTTAAATGATATGGTAAAGTAGTAACTTAATTTCAAGGGATGAACTAGCCCATGAAACTGAACAACTTTCCCCAAGGCACATACATCGAAATATGTAAAAAAAACCCTATACAAAATGTACCAACCAATTGAGTCAGGTTCTATGGGAAGTCCAAATTTTCTTTCATATTTCAACCTATGTTCCTTGGGCAACGTTGTTCAGTTTCATAGGCTGGTTCAACACTTAAAAGGAGGTTAGTACTTGTTCTAACACCCTGTATAAAAAATCTACTTGTAGTATGTTAGGTACTCAAGATGCCATGTATAGGCTCAAAATTGGACCATGAAACTGACTAAACCCCTTAATATGTGTAAAAGTTCATAAGAAATAGTTACTAGTCAATACTAACCTCAACAGCGATAGCGAGCCTGGGATGCTCCCCTTTCCCGCCGACCTGTCCGAAGTAGTACTTCTCCATGGACACAGTTTCCTCCGGCTTGAGCTCCTTCTTGATGGTCTTCAGCGGCACATCGTCCATATCGTCGTCAGGGACGTATGTGCGCGGCACCTACAAATGTTAACAGAATGTTGACGCCATTTGTAATAAAAAAAATGGTATAAAATGTGTAACTTTAAATGCGCAAACCTGAAAATAGTTTGTTCAGAATCACGAGCAGATCAATAAATTAATAAACCAAATATTTTAAGGGGTGAATCAGCTCTTGAAACTGACAACTTTCCCCTAGAAACATAGATCGAAATATGAGAGATTTTTTTGGATCTGCCATACAAATTGACTTGGATGGTTGATAATTTTGTATGGGAGGTCCAAAATTTATTTTTTCATATTTTAGCTTATTTATGTTTCTTGGGGGAAGTTGTTTGTGGGCTGATTCACCCCTTAAAATATTTGCAGCTAATATTTTTACAGTATTATTGACTCTTGATTTTAATTGTAAAGGAAATGTACAAAATAAAATTAAAAAATAGTTACGGTGGGCTTCCGCTTGCGCGCGGGCGCGGCGGCGGCGGGGCTGCCGCGCTCCGACTTGTCCTTCTTCTCCTGCTTGATCTTGGTGCGGCGCAGCGCCAGCGGGATCTGCGGGACATTCACAAATCAAACATGAATTTCAATATTTGAAGGTGGCGGCGGTTCACAACATCGAAACAGGTGGCGCGAGAGACAGGAGGCCTTTGCCCTGCAAGGGGCGCTAAACAGGGCACTAAGTCTGCTATTTTTTGTCATTGTAGCGCCATCGAAACTCAACTGTCATTCCATTGCCATTGTGATTTTTCTATACTTCAAACTGTTAGCAGACTACGAAACTACCAAAATCATTCAACTGATATCCAATCGACATCTAACTGAAACGATTTTTATTTAGCAGAATTGGGCCCCGGGTAATTAAAAAAAAAGTTTCGTGGGTATCACGAAAGCCCATTTACTTGTGAACATGGTGATTGCAATAGCGCCGAAATATCAATATAAACAGTCCCTTAATATGTGTAATAGTTTTAAAGAATTTGAAATCCAGTTGATAAAAATAAATAAATTCATATACGCCCATCCTGGGCGTTTTAATGTCCGATTTTTTAAATATGTATATCCACTATTCGACGCCCGTGGCTCCGCCCGCGTGAGAGTCCTTTTAAAAGCCATAGCATCCCACAGGAACTATTTATGTGTTAATTCAAGTTACCCGCTATCTGCATGCCCAATTTCATGAAAATCAGTTTAATAGTTTTAGCGTGAAGGAGTAACAAACAAACATACAAACTTTCACATTTACAATATTAGTAGGATGCTGACTGGACCCTGATGATGAAAAAAAAAACCTTTTAAATATAAGTAATTAAAAACAAGCCTTACCTCTTCCTCATCGTCATCCTCTACGTAGGTGGTCTTCTCTTTCCGCTTCCGCTTGGGCGCGGGTTCCGGTTCCGGCGTGGGCTCCCGCTTCTTCCGGCCTCGTTTCTTCGGAAGCTCTTCCACTACATCCTCTACTGCTGAACGGTCTTTCTTGCTCTGTGACAAAATTGTAATAAGTACTTGAGAATTATGAAGTTGTTTCTTTACTTCATCGAAATAAAGGTGCGTAGAAAGAAAGTGCGTATTTATTAAAAAAGATGGACAAAGGTTTAAAATAATTGATGGTGGAACAATGGATGACTTAGAGAGAGCAGCTCCAATGAATGAGGGTGGACAAAATGCGTTTTCAAATTAATGAAGGTGGACGACCTGAGGTTTCAAATGAATGAAGGTGGACGAAATGCGGCTTGAAATTAATTAATAGATAGACAAAATACGGGTTGAAATCATTATGGGTGGACGAAATATGAACTGGAATCATAGAGGGTAGAAAAAAAGCGGAGTGAAATGAATGAACAAGGAGAAAGTTCAGATTCAAATAAATCAGGACAGGATAAAGTGCTAATTGAAATGAATATGGTGTTAAATATGTGGATAAAAACGAATTGAAGCTGATCAGGGAATGCTGTAAAAGGAGTGAAAGGAACAGTAGAAGGTAGACTTCAAGTCATAAATCATAAATCATTTATTAATTCATCAACACAGGTAAGAAAATACAAAGTGTTAAAATACAACGGAAAAACGCTGTGATGTACCGTACAAGGCATATGAATCTTCATGCAGACAACTATTAGAAGAAAGTAATAATAATAATACATTAGCCTAATAATTACGACACAGTAGATTTCAAACTATAAATTTAAAATAATAAAATATTGAAAATTATAAATTGTCACATTATTAAATTTACTCAATTATTAATTTAGTCAATAAATTTAGTTAAAGTTATTTATACCTAAATTAAATGTCAATATATAATTTTAATTACCTAATTATGTCATATGAATTAATTCTTTGATGGAGTAGAATGCTTTCTCCACCAAAAACTGATGCAAATGGCGCTTGAAGCCTGCCAGGTTATCTATGTCACGTAAGGTTTTTGGAAGAGAGTTATAAACTTGTGGCGCCATTGCAAACACGCTTTTGCGAAATAATGTTGTTCTGCAAGGATGAGCGCGGTACCGGTCGCATCAACTCAAGGTCGTCAAGGAGGAACACTTTTAAGGAAGGAAGACTTTTAAAGAAACATCGAAAAAATAAATTAGCCGTTACCTTGCTCGGGTATTTCCAGTTCTTGAAGGGGTTGGAGGCGATCTTGTTGAGCCGCACTGTGATGGGGTCCTTGGCGTCTAGTTTAGTTTGCTCCGAGATGTGCAACACTATATTGTCGAATGCCAGTCCGGGGGATACTCCAAACCTAGGTAATAAACGATAAATATAAAATACACAGCAATTTTGGAAAAATGTCATAACTGCTTTACTAGTAAAAATATAATGCTCTATGCGTCATTGACACACAAATTTAAGGTCCGTATTTATAAATCGCACTCAACTCTGAGATCGATCTCAAGTGCGATTTTGACAAGTGTCAGTCAATAGTAACAGCATCTCAAGTCGCTCGCACACAAGATCGATCTCAGAGTTGGGAGCGGTTTATAAATACGGGTCTTAATATCACTCACTATTCGAAGATGAATATTATTGCTGCAGGTCATTGTTCAGTCTTCTTTCGATATGGATGTTATTGTTGCAGATAAGCAAGACATTCGTTTATTTTTGATAAAAAAAATCATGATTTTTTGATGAAGAGCGTCGGTGGCTAAGTGGTTAGGACATCGGTCTTACAATCCTGAGACCGGAGTTCGATCCTCGCCACGTACATTTACCGAAGAAGAACATCGTGATGAAACCCACATTCAAATTTGAGCCTTCCGGTTGCAGAGGTCCGATGACAGTCGCTCTGTATAAATTAGGTTAGGTAGCCGACCACGACTGAAAACGGGATAAGGCAAGGAGAATGAAAAATTTCATGATTTCTGCATGCCTGCCGTAAAGAGGCTTATTGGAAAGTCATACCGTTCCCTCCAGACGAGTTCGTCGAGGAACTGTTGTATGATCTGGCGCGACAGCAGCGAGAGCGTGTTCTGGAACATTCTGGGCACGATGCGACGCAGGTACTCCATTATGTTCGCGTTGCTGTTGCGCTGCGGCTGAAGTTAAGCGTGACATTAATTATCCTTATATCTACAAACAAGTTTGAGCCGTGTAAGGAAACTGAAGAAACTCAACGAAAACCCGAAGCGAAATCATGACAAACTTCCAATAAGATTTCAACACAACAAAATGTATTCAACAAAACTCTAGTTTATTATAAATTAATAAAATATCCTGGAAATTTCACACATTGATGTTCAAATTAAAGAGTTTTCTTATAGCAGAGGATACAAAATAGATAGATTCAAGTTCGAATTCGGATTACGACGAGGTTTTATGACTACACTCTGGTTGTCTGTATAGTTCCGCCATTGGTCCATGGTTCCGCCATAAGTTCTGCATAAAAAGCAAGGGTCGTTAGTTCGTAGAATATTTGACTGTGATACGAATATGTTACCTGGTCAGCATGAGACGAGGACTGGTGCACGTTCTTGAAGCCCATGTTGACCAGCGTGCCCTTGTCCACAGTGAGGTCGGTCAGGATGATGGAGGAGGGGTTCACCCAGTTGTTGAGAGGCTCCAGAATCTTTTGGAATCGCTTTTTGTAGTTCTTCTCGTGTTCGCCTAAAGGCTCCACAGCGCGCAGACGGATCTAGAACAAATATCGTATTTTAATTAATAAATTTTGGAATACCGTACTGAGGAATACTAGATATAATCTACTATATGATGATGGAAAAAGTTGCTGGGAAAAGAACAAGAGGCAGTAGAAAACAAACATGGCTGCGTAACATACGGGAATTGTAAGGAAGCGAGAGTGCTGCCGAAGTGTTTCGCCTCGCGATAGATAGAAGGAAAATGCAGAGCTGACGGCCAACCTTCACTAGTTGTAGAGGCACTATCAGAAGAAGATATTTTGGTATATACAAATTTATTTTTCATATAACTTCTAGCTGGGATTATTAGGTAGTATAACGTGTGTTGCATAATTGCATATCTCACGTCTAATTTGTTTTAACCTTTTGAACGCCAATGACCACTATAGTTGCCAAACGCTCGCGTACATACGACGCCACTGACGACTAAAGTAGTCCAAATTTACCTATTTTTATAACTTAAATTCTGTCTTGTTTAAGACACCGGGCTGCTTGCCGATAAGTTTTTACCATCTTCACATTTTTCTATGCTTGGCGTCGGGGGTGTGCCGACGTAAAAAAACTCTGGCGTGCAAAAGGTTAACAAGGCCTTTCGTGTTTTTGATTGTGTGTATATTTCACATTTTCTAATTGTATGGTAGTAAGGATTGGAAGCCTAGAGCAGAACAGGATGAAAAGAGAAGTTTTTGAAATTCGTTAATTATTGACCGTGTCTTTGTAGTTTACGCAAGTCTCCTACTGTACGAGGGTCTCACCAGCTTCTCCACAGGGTCCAGCACGCCCAGCACCTCCACCTTGACCTGCCGCTGCGTGCCGTCGTGGCTGGTGGTGCCCAGCGAGATCACCCCCACTTCCACCTTCTTCCCAGGTCCCCCAAGGAGTCCCATGTGCTGGTGAATGGCTGACGTGCACACCGCTCGCAGCCACGTGAATAAACCTTTGAAAAATTTGAAATGTTTATGTCAATATAGAAGACGAAGAATAAAGTAAAAAAGAGGAAAAAAAAATAGTGAAGATAGGCGTCATGTCCTATAAGTAAGTAAAGGAAAAGGCTCAAGTGAGAGCATATTAGATATTACTCCACCGACAAGAGCGAGGCTCTGATGATGTCAGTATTCTGATTCAACTACGTACGGCTAGAAAAGAGTAGAATAGACTTTTTAAGTTGTTACTCTTATCTTTTCTAAAGCTTGTAATATTGCTGAAGATATAAGATTGAAAGATATCTTTAAGAAAGCCACGTGATATTGCTTAGTTTTCTTTTTACATCACAATATTTTAACTAACATAATTTTAAATATCTCTGGGCGTTTTGTCCATACGAAGCAAAACAAATCTAGTTACAGATCGCGAAATTTAATATTGGAAAAAAATAATTACGAAAACTGTTGTTGCTATGTATTAGTTTGTGTACCTTTGACATATAAATTGTCCACTTTCACCCACTGCACCACATTCTGCACATTAGTCTGACAAGCCCAGTGGTATATCAGTTTCAATATCACACTCGGAGGGAAGGTAGCGCCTTCGAATATGGAGCTGGAGAATACAGACACGAAGCGAGTGGGGCAACACTCCGAGATCCACACGTAGCCGCCCGAGTAGGGGAACTTTGATACGTCGGAGTACATTCCTGAAAATAACAAATACACAATTGATTTCAATTCACTATTCGTCAAGAGAACTGATCATTCGAACTTTGTACATCACCAACAGTCATAATAGATCTGTATTAGTAGTGTTTGTCATGCCACATTTGGTAGCCGAGTTGATGAAAGTAAAACAAGCCTGTTGAATTTGCAGGGAATGTTGATGAATTTGTTATGCAAGTCACATTAGTTTTTAGTACTGTGTTGGTTAATATTGATTACCAATTTCAAGTTTTAATTATGTGTAGTGTAACGAATGACGTAACTTTTCAACGCCCAAACCTCTGCGAGCTTTTCTGAGATAAAGTTCTGACTGCCTTTTAAAAGATATGATTCTTCAAAGCAAAATGGATCTTATGAGCACCCCGTTCTCCTGGAAACTTGCAGTTCCGAGTATCTTGGGTATACTGACATAAACCTTATCAAATGCCTCAGGGAATCCCGTATTGATTAGTTCAAACTATAAAATATTAGGAAACCTGGATACTTACTTTAAAAGTTTACATAATTAAGGAATAACAAAAGACCCAAGTTAGTAGGCTATAAGGTAATGTTTGCAAGGGCTTTGGCCTGAAACACTTTAGAGCTACATACCTTTTAAAAGGCATCTGGGCGTTACGAGGGTAAATTCAAGGGTGATTTTTAAATCTAGTCATAATTAAATGACTTTAACTTATTTATTGACTTATATACCAACAACATTATTCAGTACCTATACGAAAGTTTATTGGGCGCGTGCGTGACTTACCCAGCTTGAGTTTGTTGGGCGCGTGTATGGCGCACCACTGCTCGGAGCGCACGAGCCCCTGCTGGATGAGCCACTCGGTGAACTTCATGGGCGTGTGCATCAGCACGGACTTCACCTTGCTGTCCAGCGCGGGCCGGTCGGCCGGCACGCCCGAGCCGCCGTCCTTCGCGCGCAGGTACGGCCGCGCCACCACCACCAACGACGGGAAGGTCTTGCCTGGAACAATGCGGAATAATGTGAATAGATAGGTAGAATTTTGGAGCACGGTTTAACAAGTATTCAGTTGTCAGAAGATTCAGATGTCACGATGTTTTTCCTACGAGTGCCTTTTTAGTTTGATGGTTTACACTATATCACCTTTCCACGTCTAGAAATTATAAAGCAAATTGTAAACAAAGATTATAGATTAAAGCCGAAATGAAGATGAATCTGTTACAAACATATTTTTGCATATCTGCATTCTTACTTTGATTGTTTTACTTTTGTGAATGTTGATATCTAGAAAAAAAAAGGACATCTTGTGTATTAATAAAAAATACTAGACTCTTTGGTAACTTACCTTGCAACTTATTGAAGGACACCTCTCTAGAGTCAGCCACATTCTTGGTGCTCGTGTCCTCTTTAGTGAGGTCCACAACAGCAGTTGCTTTTGTGGCACTGCCGGTGAGCAGACCACCAATGGCAGTCGCTTCCGATGGACGCACGTTCGTCACTACGCTGTGCACATCTGTTGGAAGAAGTATTCTTTGTGCAATTACAAATTACCAGGATGTCTTCCAGTTGACACAAAATTCCGTGAATAAACCTGATCCTGATTCCTGATAAACTTTTGTGTCAAAGGTTTTGAAATGTTGCTTTCCATTTTGTTGGTTGAAATATTTTCTAGATAGTCTCATACACACATGCCATTGGTTTTTGCTGTGTGAGTCAGTGGTCAACACAGTTTTTACAATTACTTCTGCTATGCTATAGTACTTATGGATTTTAAAATAGACTTTTGGGTAGAGAAATGTTATAAATTTATATCACAATGTTTCAAGCAGATTCAATTAATACACAATACTGTATTAATCCCACCCTGAGTTAGATAACGATTGACTTACTAGAAGGAGCAAGAGTCTTGTCTTTAGTCTTAGTATCCTTCTCCTTTTCTTTCTCCCTGTATTTATCCTTTTCTTTATCCTTCTTCTTCTTCTTATGCTTAGTTTCAGGCGTGTGAGTGCGGTCGGGTGATGGGGAGTAGTCACGGTCCTCTTCACGGTATTTCTTTGGACGTCCTGTGGGAAATAATAAAGAAGATATTTATTTAATAATTAGTCTTGTTTAACTGGTTACAATTGTCATAAATGAAAATAAGAAATCAAAAACTTTACAAGCATTGACAGAGAATCGATCTCCGGCGTGGGGTACCAGCCTACTGTTCTACCACTGAGCTTTTGATGCACCAGTAGGCCTTCGTCAAATTCTCAATCTCTTGATGCTCATCTTGAAGCAATAATCTAAAAAACATCTAGTAGTAGTAATTTAGTACTTACTACCTGGTTAGTCCAGATAGCAGAAAGAATTCAATCCATTTGATGTATGATTTATTAAATTTTATGGTTTCAATTTTCTCTTCTTGCTTTTTTCACCCTGCTTTCATTAAGCATACAACACTTTAAAAGTAGATAAGATAACATACCTCGTTTCCCTGCCTTGGTAGACTCTTTGGAAATGGACAATGATCTAGACCTGGATCTGATAATGTCTGCACTCTGTCTCTCCAAATCTTTAAGTACAGGTTGTCTGAAATAAAATAGTAAATAAACAGGGGTAGGTAGGATGAAAAGAGAAGAGTGAGGCCTGCTGAAGAATTCTCCAGCTGTGGCAGTTAGACTAATTAAGATAAGATATCACTACATACTCTACATAGGGGTTGTTATGTGTTTGTATACATGTACAAATGCTTATTTTTTATTATTATTGTAAGCCTTGAGTGTGCCACTGCAGGACAAAGGCCTCCCCTTCTTCCTTTGCTGCCTGTCTTTAAAATTACACAACAGTTTTTTTTAAGAATAAGTTTTTTTTATTCATGAAGGAGCAGAATGTTTAAATGTCTAAATACATGCCGGTAAAAAGTCTTATTCCCACAGGAAAACAATAAACAGTGGTTACCACTACTGTGCGAGCCACTAGTTTGTAAGTATACTTACTTCTGACCAGAGAAATTGAGACACTTTCATTTTTATGATTTGATAAAACATGAAACCTATAAAAAACTATTTCTAGATCAGGAATCTGCAACTGTAACATTCCTAACACTATCCTATCAGACTAATGGTTAATTATGATTAACTACACCATGATGAGAAAGAAGTCACTAGGTATTATCTCGAGGTTCACTTACTTTCCAAGTAGCTGGTATGCAGTGAACTGATCACCATTGTACACAATTTCACCACCAGTATCCTTCACCATTTCATCCAGTTTGTTCTGGATGCTCTTGTATTCATCGTCGGCGTTTTTGTAAGCCTGGAGCTGGGCCTCCGAGAGTTCTTCTTCCCAGCACTCGAGCTCCAGGGTAGGCACATCTGGGCCAAAGTATGTACGCTTGTACAGGTCAGCTTCGATGATCTCGGCTTGAGGAGGCTGTATCACCTCCTGAAAAGAAAGTAATCAATGAAGGTTATCGGTACTTATCGGCGTCTGGTAAGAACACAAATTATTTTATAAATAGAACAAACCTCAGCGTCTGTTTTCGGTTTCTTCAGTTTCATTGTGGAAACTGACTTCTGAAGCAAAATCAGCAAATCATAGGATTTCTGTCACTGTAAAAAAGAAAACGAGAAGCGAAACAACGCCAAAACAACGGCGGCCATTTGCAAAATGTGCTTGTTTTGTAACTTGTATGTTGAAAGCCGTGTGTTAAAAGATAGCACATCGTCTACTTTTGTATTGGGCTATCTATCTCCTTCGAACATTATGAAAACGCTGTCATAGACTCACGCAAACGAAAACCGGTAATGCCTTTAGTGGTGTATCTTGCCAGGTTTGAAATCGATTTACCACTATCATCGATTTCATTGGAATCAAGGAGAAATGAGACAAATTACCGGTTTTTTGTTCCAGAACCAACCCAAACAAATATGACAGTTCCACAAAAAGCCAATTTATGATGAAATTGTTTTATCAAGTGATAAATACGTTATTCGGGTGAATACAGTGTCCAGAAACATGGAAGCGGTCCCCAAATTACCCTTGATCAGTTTTGAACTGAAACTGAGCGAAGAGAGTGCTCATTTCGCACCCAAATTGAAGCAGGTAAGTGGGTCTTCTAATCTCCTCTGATAAAGCTTGTTTGGGCATTTCTTTGTCTTCACCTTGTTTTGTTGTTTTTTTAGTATATCGCGGAAGCCTATAGAGAAGACCCTGACAACTACGGCAATGAGATTCATAAGTTAGAAGGTCTAAGGTCGACAGCAGTAAGACCTACAATAGACTCTGCTGGTTTGAGTGCCCTAAATAGGTATTTCTGCCAGCTACGATGCCTACAAAGCAGGTTTCCGATGGCCAAAGGCCAGCCAGCAGCAGTATCTTTCTCCTGGTAAGTAACTCTATTATTCTAATGAATTTCCAACTAGTCAGAATCTTGTATAAAACATGACTCATTGTTATACGTAAAGAGCGTATTTACGTCTAAAATGCTTATCTTCTATCTCTCTGATGGTGCAATATGTATTTTTTAAATGTCCTTAAACTACTCCATTTATGTTACCTAAACTATTTTCTTTACCCTAGGAAAGACATGTACGCCCAAATGTCATGCACACAATCAGACATACGGATGGAAATGGCTTGTATCCTGTACAACATTGGAGCCCTACACACACAGCTAGCTGCCTCAGAACCTCGCACATCTGCTGATAGCTTGAAGGCGGCTTGTACTCACTATCAAAAAGCTGCCTGGGCCTTCATGCACTTGAGAGAACAGTATACACAGCCACCTGGTGTTGATATGGCAGTGGAAATCATGAGGTTGCTGCAGGAGATCTGCTTGGCTCAGGCCCAGGAGTGTATTTTGGAGAAGAGTATTCAGGATACCAGGAAGAATAGTGTTATTGGTAATTATGATTCAAACAATAGCAACAACATTACACTACTTTTTTTGTTGGACAGTCATGTAAAAATGTTACTGTTTTTCCTTGTTTTATCTTTTTTGGGTTGTTTTAAAACTGTTCTTAATAAAATGAATATCACATACATTCTTAACACCACAAATAGTCTGAATGTTAGTTTTTTTTTAGAATCAGCTTAAAATTGAATGTCTAATAAAAGTCATACATCTAGGAAATTTAAATATTTTCCTCTTATTTCTTCCATATCAGAATCTTTACTTTACCTATACCTACTTTGATAAATAACCCATCGTTGCTTTTAGTAACTGTTGATACAACATTCTAGAGGTAACTCTGTCAGTTTTTTAACCCCAAATATTTGCATTATCTAGCAGAATGTTGTGGCTGCTGCTTATCCTAACAATTTTAATGTTATTTACAGGTGCTGTGGCAACCCAGGTGCTACTCTTCTACAAGAACTCTCTGGCTCTACTTGGGCCCTCAGCTGGCACAGACAATATCCATGAAATAATCGGCACCAAATGGTACAATTACTGGTACCGTTACTTGTCCTTCAAGATGTCCTACATTGGGTGCATTGTTTGTTTGTATCAAGGTGAGTGCTTCGTTATGGTTTTTATACTTTTTTCTGAAATCTTTTTTTTTTCTTTTTTTTTTAAATGTAATTATAATTTTATAATACATACCTAAGTACGTAATCTACTATATCAAAGTAGGCAGTAGGTAAAGTAAAGATTTTAATATGGAAGAAATAAGAGGAAAACACTATACATATTTGTTGGACAGTCATGTAAAAATATTACTGTTTTTTATATCTTGACAAAAGTGTTGTTTTTTACTTGGTAGTCTTATTTGGAATGCAGAAATAGTTTTTAAGATTGATTTCTGCTTTGCTTAGTAGTCAAATCACCATTTCTTAAGTTTTCCAATCTTTTGATATACCTGTATGGTTCCAGTCTTTACACTAATCTTATCAGCTGACTAATAGTTCATTTACTTTTTCGTTAACAATGGTGATAAATTGATGCCAAACATGGTATTGATAAAAAACTCAGCATCTAGAAAGATTTTGATTTTTTTTCAAATGTTTCTTTTTTAACAACTTAACAAAGTAGGTTCTTTGCATTTAGCTATTTAACTATGCAAACAATATTATTCCTTTTATTATATAGCTACTTTTTCCTTTTAATGTTTGTTTGTGATCTTCTGCTGTGTAGAAAAAGATTTTTGATAATAATAGGAACAGTACACATGAGAATAAACAATAATTTATGACCTAGGTGGCAATAGATATGCCAGAAGATTTTGCCTTTTATATGATCTGATCATGCTAACAATACTCCATTGGATTTCAATAGTAATAGGTTTGTGGAGTGGTAGGTCAAATGAGCTACTTTTTATAAGAATTGTAAACAGTATTTTATACGAAAATAGTAATGTATGACGTCAAACATTGCTATTTCGGATGGCGTCAGAACACTTACTTTGAATATATAAAAAAATATATGAATGAAGTCCATAGTATTCTTGGACAATAGTTTTAAACATACTTTTATATCTTATTAATGACCCAGTTCAAAAGCGAATTTTCTACATCCTTTCTCCACCAATCACCTTTATTTTAGGTTTACACGCCGAAGAGCAGCAGAAAATGGGCGAACGCGTAGCCTTCTACCAACTAGCCGTCGACAAACTAGCCGAAGCAGCCAAATTGACCAAATACATCGAACCAGTACAAATCACTAAAGAAGCGTTACAATTCACCAACGACGTAGTTGAAGGGAAACGGAAAGCGGCTAAGAATGAGAATGAGTTTATCTACCATGAGGAAGTGCCTGATAAAGATCTCTTGCCTGACTTCAAGCCGGCTTGCTTGGTTAACCCGATACCGATCAACTTTAATGACCCTGAGGTAACTTACACAGAAAAATCGTAATGGAACTTCTTGGTTCATGTTTTACTAGGTTTTGATGAATCATAAATTAGAACATTCAAACGGGCTCTGCTGTGGCACTACCATTATTTTTTGTAGATGACAAAATATATGTTTTAAAGCTTTTTTATTTAATTCAAAATTTCAATAAATTGGTAAAATAAATTGATTGTCAATAAAACTACTTTTCAATAATTATTTGACCTTATAAACCGCAATGAATCTTTCTAACTTTCCTTGCATTTTTACAGATTTCCGGCCCAGACATATTCGCCAAGTTAGTTCCAATGGGCGCTCACGAAGCATCCTCAGTGTACTCTGAAGAGAAGGCCAAGCTGCTTCGCCAAGTGGTGGGCCAAGCCGACGCCAAGACCACCGAACTGACCGAGTTCATGTCCTCACTACAGCTCGATCAGCTGGAGGTCATTGATTCGCCAGAAAGGTTAGATAAGCTAGCTAATGCCATAACTTTTTTAATAAGATACCTGTCAACAAAACACGTCTAAAAGTGCGAAACTCTATTTTTTGTCGGTTAATATGCCTCAAACTTCCTCCTAAGTCTGACAAATACTTTGTTGAAACCCGCATCAAAATCGGTTAAGTCAAACGCGTACATACAGATATATATATCAATATATAGGTCTTACTAAGAACCTCCTTTTCTTTGAAGTCTTTAAAAATGAAAAGATTTTCTTTAAAATGGGGGTACAACTATTATGAGGTAAAGATATAGCGTCAGTAGTGACTCTCGATTTAACCGACAAGACATTGCTTATCTGCGACATATTTAAATTGAATCATGATTCATTTATAGGGTAAAAAACAAAGTCTATTTATAAGTGATATTACGTACTATGGTTTTATTTTTATATATTTTTTCTGCTGATTTTGTGATCACCAATCTCTTCAAAATATGTAATAATAACTTGTTGAAGAGTTTGTTTTGTTTTGACGAAAAGCTAAAGAATGAAAACATATCTTGTTCAATATTTTTTCCGCATTGTATTCGTGAATAATGCACAATCAATTCGGTGATATGATATGTATGACTAGGGGTCAGTCTGTATAAAAATTCAGAACAAAATCCTGAAATCCTTAGTTTACTTAGTAATCCTTATCAGATACGCCATAGACTTTTCTCACTCCGCCATATGCATGTACAGTTTACGATATATAATTTGACCCGATTGGACTATGAGACGGCAGGGCATTAAAATCGGCTCAAATTATATTTCTTAAACTACAATGCTATATTTTCTCTGCAGAATACCACAAGAGATTGTAGACCGATGCGCAGCAATGAATGCTAAGACAGATGTGATTCAAGCGCTGGTAGATTCTATGAATAATCTGGCTGAAATCATCAGCGACGTCGAACACTCACTTGCTGATATCAACGAAATGATTCAGGTGAGATACTTGTAAAACTATTTCTTACGAAATTCAAATAGCACACACATATCACGCCTTTATCCCTTACGGGGTAGGCGGCGCTTCCACTGCGACAACAATGCGGTCGCTATCACCGGTCCTTTCAGATTCGTGTATCAGTGTAGTAACAGGTTGTCAGCCTGTCGTCTAAAGTTGTAATACACATTAAACGACTCTTACTACTCCCGCGGGAATGAAATTGGGTGATGCTATTCTAAGCCAGCATCGCACGACATATAACACCATCAAATAACACAATATAATAGAAAAACACTAAAGTAATGTCAATAATGTTACTATAACTGAGTGATAGCTATTTTAATAACAGTTGTCTCTAGTTTGTTTACATTCTTTTTCTTGATTTGTTTGCCTTACTTTAGAAAAGCATAGTATATAAAAAATTGCAAGCTATAATGTAATTTTTCAAAGATATTTTTGCCTAGGAAACGTCAAAGTATTCAAAGTGTTATCTATACTCCACAGGAAGAAACTAAAAAAGAGAAAGAATTCCAAAAAGTAATGGGCCCTCGCCCGCCCTCCATCGTCCAGACGGAACTTTCTCGAGAATTCCACAAGTACCAAGAAGCCCACGCCAGAACCAACGAGAGCAACCAGGTGCTGCATAAAGCTATGACGCTGCATATTGCCAACTTGAAGTTACTGGCTCAACCGCTGGATGTGCTGCAGTCTAAGATACCTAGCATAGATAATATTGGTAAGTTGTCGTGTTTTATGTATGTTGTGAAAAAGATGTAATAAGTTGCCTTGTTTTTTTAATATTAATTTGGCGTACTGTGTCCTATGGTTTGAAACTATAAGCTACATAACATGTCTACAATTAAAATTGTCAGTACATTGCGTAGCGGGCTTATAGTGACCCACCGGCTACGCAATGTACATGGACATTTGCTTATAAACTTGTAGGCTTCATAACATGGAGCACTAGTCACTGCAATGATGAGTCATGTCCATGTTTTCGTTGTCAACGATTCGGTCTTAACGTTTTTAAATGTAAACACAACAACAAGTGCTTTAAGTGTGATTTCAATCGTTTTTTTTACTTGCAGAGGGCCTCGACCGAGAAACGATGATGGAGATGCGTCGCGTGGTCGGCAAGGCTCGCGAGATGCAAACACAGAGAGATATGCTCATCAACCAGCTCAGGGAGGCCATTAATAGTGACGATATCACGTCACAACTGCTGGCCAGGAGTTCAGAGCCGAGGGAGGAGATCTTCAAGGAGGAGCTGGAGAAACATACTCCTAAAGTAAGAGCAGTTTTTTTTTGCAATATTTCCTTTTGACTATTATTTTAAGATGAACTTGGTATAGGTTGAGGGTCGTTCAAATAATGAGTTCATCATAGAAAATACACACACACACACACACACACACACACACACACAAATCACGCCTTTATCCCTTACAGGGTAGGCAGAGCGTTAACGGCCGTAAGAATACGGTCGCTATCGCCACGTCTGACATTTTTGAGGATTGTTTTCCGAGGTTGCATCAGAAAACATGTGTATCACTATAGTGACAGGTTGTCAGCCTGTCGCCTAAAAATTGTAATACATCAATACTCTCGAGTCCCTTAGTCGCCTCTTACGACACCCGCGGGAAGGATATGGGGAGATGCTATTCTAAGCCGGCATCACACGGCATTATCATAGAAAATATGTTTAGTTAAAGAAAAATGCTGATGTTGAGTTTTAAAAACTGCTGATATTTCATTATGCTATTATCTCTCATCTTTAAATTTCCAATTTAATACAAAACATTCACAATACTGCTCAATTGTCACTTTTATTCCAGGTGAAAATAATCGAACAGAATTTAGCGGCGCAAGAAAATATCATCAACAAACTGACATCCTTATACGCAGCTTATGGAGAATCCAGGCGTTTGCTTTCTGACGTACTGAGGAAGCGAGATGGTCTTATCAACGGTAAGATTTGTAACCCGCGTATTTGTTAGTTAATAGAATAAAATTAGATATATGGCAAAAGAAGAAGGACGCCTTTGCCTAGCATTGGGACTTCTTTTTTTTTTTTTTTTTTTTTTTTTCGTGTGGGATACCGAGTCGACCATCGACCCAGTGAACCCTAGTGTCAGAATTTTTCTACAAGTAGCAGGCTTCTGACATGGTTGTGTTACGGCCGCCGTCTAAGTAATCATAGACAGCAACCGGGACCTACGGCTTAACGTGCCATCCGAAACACGGAACCATCTTTCTTACGGACAATCGGGTGGTTCAGCCCGCAATGTCCTAACCAGACTGGGAACAAATTCACAAAGTGATAAATATCAACTTTGTGAGTGACCCACCGAGAATCGAACCCGGAACCTTGTGCGTCAAAGGCAGTCGCACTGCCACTGCGCCACATCGGTCGTTGTAGGATATTGGCATTGGGACGAAGTAGGATAATTAAAATAAGATAAGAAGATATATAACGTGATTTATTACATAGTAAGTAGTAGCAAATATGCATACGGTCTGCAAGTAGTAACCGTGTCATGTTTCACGTATTATCATGATGGGATCAGGCAAATGTGAAACAAAATAAAAAAGGCTGTAAGAGTATGACATTGTTTTCTACAAATTCCGTGGTGAGTGATAACTGAGTGGGTTAATCAATATTCGAAAAAAGGTACTAAACCTTAACTCTAAGGCAGCAGTGATATTAGAGCAAATGTTATTCTATATAAAGTAATACTTAAGTATTGTCTTTTTTAGCACTAATAACTTCCTACGATACATACGAAGAGCTGCTAGGAAAATCACAAAAAGGTCTGGAATTCTACAAGAAAATGGCTTCCAACGTGAACCAGCTGCTGTCTCGTCTGAAGAGCACCTGTCAAGTGCAAGAGGAAGAAAGACAGCAACAGTTGGCAAAGCAGACTAGTAAAGGTAAACATGGGCTATCGACTTTTTTTGCTTATTGTCTCTTTTTGTGTTAAGATTTCAAGATTTCAATCATTCATTTCCAAGAAAATTCGCAACAAATGCTTTTAGAATATCAGCAAGTTACAATAATACTGTCACTGAATAAATGAATTAGTCATTGTAAAAAAGAGTCGGAGTGTCTACAACAATTTTATGTTTTTTGTACTTACTACTAATCTAACGGTGAGCACCCATAGCGACACGAGCGAAGCGAGTTTGGCATTTCAGACTGCCAATAAGCGAATAATCTTACGAATGTAAAACATGTAGGCAAGTGATATGATGTATCGTGAATGTCTTGACATGACATAAGATCTCGTTTCCACAGCCGCCCCCGCGCCTGCCCCCCACCCCAATTCAGCAACCCCCCCGCCGCAGCACGTAACTAACATCAAACTGCCAGAGGGTCTCCCTGTACCGGCGGCCGGGGGGTCGCTCAAGCTCAAGGACTACCTGCCGTATATGAAGAGCCGCGGTATGGGCCGCAGTAACACGCCGCAAGGTAAGCCCCCCATCCTATCATAAACCCCCCCATCCCACCATCAATTTCCCCTTCCCAAGTGACCAGCATCACACTGCCGAAAGGCTTGCCTGTACCGGCGGCCGGGGGGTCGCTCAAGCTCAAAGACTACCTGCCGTATATGAAGAGCCGCGGTATGGGCCGCAGTAACTCGCCGCAAGGTAAGCCCCCCCATCCCACCATCAGCCCCCCTCCCCAGGTGATCAGAATCAAACTGCCGGAGGGCCTGCCTGTACCGGCGGCCGGGGGGTCGCTCAAGTTCAAGGACTACCTGCCGTATACGAAAAACCGCGGTATGGGCCGCAGGAACACGCCGCAAGGTAAGCCACCCCATTCCACCATCAACCCCCCTCCC
This sequence comes from Keiferia lycopersicella, assembly GCA_029255805.1. Lineage (NCBI taxonomy): Eukaryota > Metazoa > Arthropoda > Insecta > Lepidoptera > Gelechiidae > Keiferia > Keiferia lycopersicella. The sequence goes on from JARACZ010000003.1 coordinate 20,129,674, forward strand.
CAGGTGATCAGAATCAAACTGCCGGCGGGCCTGCCTGTACCGGCGGCCGGGGGGTCGCTCAAGCTCAAGGACTACCTGCCGTATATGAAGAGCCGCGGTATGGGCCGTAGTAACTCGCCGCTTCTTCATCAGAACCCCATCCGTTCTCCCCCCCCTTTATCAATCCCTTCTTCAACCCTTCTACCTTTATAAGCCGTCCATCAATCACTCCATCAATTCCCGTCCATTCATCACCCATTTTTGTGAAAATCTCATGAGTTTCGAATACATTTCTACTATCATGTTCCTCTGAAGTATTAAATAAGAAAGCTTTAAATATATTACGTTTTCCTGTGTAGTTCCCGTGGAGCCAGTCCCGCCTGAATCGTACTACCCCGAGTCGATTTATCCTACTGGTGTGAGGCCCGCCCCTGTCGGATCTGAAGGTAAGAAAATAATAATATATACAATATATGGAAAAATAATAAATATAAATAACGTATTATTAATTTTTTTTATTGACAGTCCGATAATTTTTGCGATGATATAAATTTTAATTCTGAATTTCTAAGCTCAAGGCTCTAATTTCGGACCTCACAAATAACTTGATCACGTTCTGGACTTGTACATTTTGTTCGTTTAAGAAAGCAAAAAGAAACTACAGAAATATTTCTCATTATTTTAGCCACAGACATAACAAAAATGCAGATCCCAGACGGAGTGGTAATGCCCGGGATGTCCACACAAAACCCTTACAATAGATACGGAGGATACACCCCTAGCGAGCCCGACCCTTATCCCGTATCCACTAGCTACGGGTACCAGAAACCTGATGATGGAAACTATTACACTACCCCATACACACCAGCTCAATTCTCCAGCCAAGCAATGCCATCTGACAGCCAGTATTCTAACCCTTACTACTCGGGAACACAGAATAATACCACCGCAGTAACAGATTCATCCGTGCCTTACAACCCAAGTAACACCAGCACCTCCCAGACTCAATACAACGTCAATGTATACCAAGATCCTTATTCTGTACACGGGAACCAAATGGCAACCATACCTGAAGCAGTTTCTACTGTGACAGTCTTCAGCACGGTCAATCAGAACCAAACAGACTTGAATACCAACTTCAGTCAAATGCAAATAGGAAAATCCGAACCGAACTATTCAGAATATTCAACGTATTATCAATACCCGCAAACATCTCAAATGGCGACTTACAGTAACGCGCCGCAAAGTTCGGGAACAAATGTAGTGCTGTCGCAAGAACCGACAGATTTGAGCGCGAACTATCCTTACTCTTCTGAGGCAACGCAGCAGCCTTACAGCCAACCGACTCAAATATCTACCTATAATATAACTAACCAACAAGGCCAGCCAGGCGTAGCCCCTACTTCTACCTACAACGTGTCTAATCAACCGGTGTCTTCTGCAGAACAATCAATGTACCCAGTATCGAATCCATACAGTATGCCAGACCAATCTTATAGCTATCCTGGGACATCACACGAGGCGGCATCTCAGGGTTACGCCATCTATACGAACGCTGACAGCGTCATTACTTCGACTACTAGCGTTGTCACCGCTCCTCAAGTCTCCATAGCTAACGTCCCACAACCCTACAGCTTTGAACAAGACCCGAACTATAACCCAGCCGCGTTAGCACAGCTAGACGCTATGGACCAACCGATCAAATCTCACGTCACTGGAGAAGCGTTGTCCAATGTAAACTATCCAATTTATCATCCATATGACCCAACCGCAGTAAACCCTCCTGAACAAATCCCTGGGTTAAACTCTACGGATCAGACGTACCAAGGGCAGCAAAACTACCAACAGCCACCCAGCCAGATAACGCCACAAAACTTTCAAGCGAACTACGCCTTTGTAGAACAATCAGCTGCTAACTACTCCCAGTCTTACCAGAGTCATCCGGGATATACTTACAATCCCGCGACGGGAAACTATGAGTACACATACGGCTCAACACATTCCTACACTGAAGGACAATCTCACGCTCTACAGAGCAACCAGGAACAAAATTACGTTCCAAATGGGGTCTACACTAGCGCGGGCACTTGTGAAACCGTCCAGTCCCCTTCAGAAAACACACCAACGCCCCAAATCCCTTCAGAACAACCCAACAACCAAATCTATTACAACTCCCCTTACGGCTACCTGACAACTACTAACCAGTCAGGAGAAATAGCCCCGAATTCCACACCGAATGCTACAAACTATGGGGCCAACGTAAATCAGTCGACCTATATGCAATCCGGGCAGCAGAATACGAGTGTGACTTTCAGTAATAACCAGAATCAAGGTAAGAGTAAGTAGATTGTTATTTATTAATATGGTTTGAATGTGGTATTCTAACTTTCCATATTTCCACAATATGGTAGATAATCCAAATTAGTACAAAAAGCTATAATTATGACATGTTTGTACTTTATGTAATTACTTTAGTACATAGTCACACAATCCTATCACAACTGTACGTACAGGTATTTATTTATATTATATCCTTTTTTTCTTGTAATCTAATTTTATATTACTAACTAAAACTAACTTATCTGTCTAGTATGAGTAGATTGATTTAATGCTAATAAACTTATTTAAAAATAAACTAGGTTTTCATTGAAAAATTCCTTTTCAGTGACCTCACCAACGTCTGACGTTACCGAACCACCAAATTTTAATCAAAATACAGCTTATAATACTAGTGAAAATAACACACCTACTCCAGCCCCCGTAAAGCAAATAAAAACCGAAGAAATCAAACAAGAACCAGTCGAGGCAAAATCGGAACCGTCAGTTTTTGATCTGTTATCCGACATAGATTTCACTGTAGAAGCACCGCCTCTAAAACCACAAATCAAAGTGCCACAGATATCAGAATCAGCTATCATTAAAAGATCCATTTCTTTGCCTAAAGAAGAGCCAATCATGAAACCGGTGCCAAAAGAGGAGGTCATAGAGCGACCGGCGAAAAGAGACGTATTCTCGGACCCCAGTTTGTTGAATAGGTTTACGGAGGAAGTGAAGAATTTGCAAAAGTTTGTGGATTCGTTGGTGAATAAGGCTGGTGGAGGTTTGACCGTGTTAGATGCTAAGTGGAAGACGTACCAAGAGGTGCAGGTAAGTTGGTACAATATTTGGTTTTTTTATTTTATTTACGAAAGGTTGGCCGACTCCTGAGATGAAGTCAACCACTATTTAGGCTGTGTAAAACCAATCAAAGAAGGAGCCAAAAACACATTGATATTACTAAGAATTAAAAGAACTGTCAAGTTAGCACAGACTGTTCAGAAAATTATATTTTTACAATCACAGAGCGTCCACAGAGCATTGATTTGCTTTTATTCAAATTTTCATACTGGTTCGACTAAGATCTTGTAGAGGTAATTGTAGATTTCATATTTTAATGTTTGATTTTAGAGCAAAGAAAACATGATTAGAACTAAAAGAATCGCAATGAAGCATACCGGCGGAACTATCATCACTGAAGTTGTGCCTTACGACGACTCCAGAGTTACTCTCAAATCTGATCCAGACGCTTATATCAACGCCTCTTACTATAAGGTAAACTATGCTATTATTGATTTTTACTCAACCAAAATGTACAATGGTGGCTTTAAGTTTTTTCAAACGCTATCTCTATGTTTTAGCACTCAGACTGATAGTTTCGGTTCGTTAGATGTATCAAATATACATTTCCCTTATAGGAGCTTGAAATATATGAGCTGCTTTGTTTTCTTGAAGCCTACAACTTAACACAGGATGTTGTCATTTTCCTCCAATTTTCAGCAACTGGCCCCATGGTGCATTCCGTTAGTGATTTCAAAGAACCCCTCTGAGATGGAATGCAGCAATTTCTGGAAAGCAGTGCTCGAGAACAAACTGAGCTGTGTTGTGTGCCTTCTTAGTGAAATTGAAGTGAGTTTAAAATTGAAATGTTACTTTTCTTGTGATATTTTGTTCCATAAAAATCAGTAGTGGATATGGGTTCAAATACTGCTCAGCATGGCTAACGTGCGTGCCACAATAAAATTTTGTCAGCGCAATATGTCTTCTGCAGCTAACATCACTGCGAATAAGATACTCATTCTTCCGTAGTGACATTGTGCGCATATGAAACAGCAAAATATGTCGTGGCACGCATGTTAGCCAGACAGGTGAAGCTTTAGATTTTTATACTTATGGCTGAAATCTAAAAAAGTTATTCTAGAAGAATATTGGGTTGTAGGTTCTTGAACTTTAAATGGAGTTTTAAACTCTCGATAAACAAATATGGATTGAAGTTAACAATCTATTTTTACAGATGCAAGGGAAATCCTACTGGCCAACAGCAAAAGGCCAATCCCTAGACCTCGAAGATGGTTTGAAAGTGACCCTAGACGAAGTGACCTGCACTGTTCACTGGACCGAGAGGAAACTGACGATTGCCAACAAAAACACGTCTCAGAATGTTGTGCATTACCAGATCAACGTATTTCCTGCCAAGTAAGTTGAATATGAACATAAATGTCATAATTGTCTTGATGTATAACGTCCATTTCACAAAATGTGTACTTGTTGCAAAATGTCTCTTTCGCAAAATGTTCCTTACGGACAACTGGCGAAGTCTTTTGGCTCGCAGAACTTTCAAAATTTTACTTGTCTGAGTAAGTACATAGCAAAGATTACCTTTAGGTCTACTTTGTCCATTTCTCAACCTTTTCCATTTTCCGACTCTTTCATGTTTTCCCAAAATATCATGTGTTATACTTTTACATTATACGTTTACAGGTTTTTTTACTTTCTTGTTCACAGAATCGTCTGCACTCCCTTAGTACTACTATCGGATAAAATCCTCAGCCAAACGTACGACAATCGCCTCAGCAACCAGCTCACTGGAGCCCTGATCCAATGCCAAGCCGGTTCAGGCCGTAGCGCCGTCATGGCTCTACTTATAATGGTCATGTGCCAAGTCCGAGCGGGACAGATTGACCTCTGTGGTAAGTGCGAGAACGTGTAAAAAAGAGGATATAACAACCAAATATGAAGTCAAAGAAGCCACTGAACAAAATTAGGCTAGGAAAATAGGTTAAATAAAATACCTCTCATACTAAAATTTTGTATGTGAGGTCCAGTTTTCAAAATTAGTGCATTATCTTTGAGAATAGTTTCGTGAGTTTCAAAATCTCTTATAGTTTGCCTTAATGTTACACGAAAATAACATATACTAAATGTAACCTTTCTTTCAGATATGCTTGACGCAGGGTGCGTTAACCTTGTCAAAAACAGGACCAATGTGTTAGAAGACACCAAATTCTTGGCAGATGCTTACAGAAGTGCCCTGTTTTACGTGCAAGGCGTACTTTGTTCAGGTAATTATGGCATCATATGAGTAGCCACAACTGTCGACTCCTGGATACGGGTCTCGTCTTATTGCGCGGTGAATGCTTAAAGCTTTTGACAGGCGGGATGGCGAGCGCAGTATAAGGTTGTAATATTCGAATAATTTCTTCTGGTGTAACTAGTCGTGTCACATTTACTCTACATTTACTACATTATTTCTCTTACATACTACCTGCATCAATGCATTAATATGTGTGGGATGATATCGAACTTCTACTGATTTAAAAATATATCTCTACTCAAATACTTCTAGTTAATTACCTAAAGAATAAAAGGGATAAAGGCTTGAAATTATTTTCTAGATCTATGTGGAATATCTGAGGAAATGCCTCATTCTTGTATCTCTCCAACAGGTACAACACTATTCACAGGCGAAGCCGTCTCCGTACCAACGGGAGCTTCTGTACTCCCTCCAGCACCTCAACCCAACTCCCCCGCCACCACACCCACCGGCTCCAAACCACACAAGTTCTCCAAGGAATCCTTCGAGGAGATGAAGCAATCGCCAGGCCTGAAGAGTGGGGATATGAAAGATCCACTCAACTTCTTAGATCCGTTGTGGAGTTTGAAGAAAAAGTGATAAAAGGGGAAGAGAGGTGGGGAAAGGTTAATGTCACAATAATCCACTTACTACTGATAGTTTACAACGGGTAAACAGATCAATTGGAAAATATTTTAAGGGGTGAACCAGCCAATGCAACTGAACAACTTTCCCCAAGAAACATAGGTGAAAATATTAAAAAAATTAGGGCCTCCCATACAAACTGACAATACTGTCTAATACATTTCCTTGTTCAATATCATAAACTAGTTCAAGCCTTCAAATAATTTCAGTTGATCTTTTTACCCCTTATGAAGTTAAAATTGTTTGTTATGGTTCGTAATCGGCAAAACTCCCAACTTACTGACTGACTGAGCTGAACAAAAACTATTAAAATTTCCAATGAATTGAAAATTAGAAGACCTCATCGGGTTTTTCGCCCGTTAAAAATAAAAAGTAAAGTTCTTCTATGTGGCAAGACTCAGTTGAACTTTTAAAACCGGCCAAGAGGACTAGTATCCAGGCTAGAAAACCTTACAAAAAAAGAAGTAAGTTCATTTTTTTCTACACTATCTGTGTTTTCAATTTGCCATGAATAAGCATTTTGATGCTGCATTTTGTAACGATTGGACTTTCAAGGTAGGAAAAGGCTGAATTTATCAAGATGTGAAGAGCATGGACTAAATTTTGAAGTAAATGTTATCGGTTATAGTATTATTCGATTCAATATCTAGCTAAGTTACTATCATAACATTAAATATTTATTGATAAATTATAGTTATAGTTACTTAAAGATATCTAGAAGTAAAATTATGAATTAAATATATGAATCACATTTTTATTCGCATTCCTGTGTTAGTGCTATCCGAGACTAGTGATTATTTAGATTAAAAGATTTATGATTAAGAATTATTTATATGCTATGCCAATACCGCTTTCAACCTGTAAAATATTTGCAAATACTGTTTGTGATTTCGTATCCTAAAAAATAAAAGGTGTAAAAATATAAGCTGCAAATACTTCGAGGGGTGAATCTGCCCATGAAACTGTACAAATTTTCCCAAGGAACATAGGTCGAAATTTTAAACAATTTTTTGGACTCCCCATACAAATTGACTTGGTCGACTTGGTACATTTTGTATGGCAGGTCTAAAAAAAACAGTTTCGTGGACTGGGTCACTCTCGCCTTGGTTAGGTAGGGACTAGGCAAGGAGAATGATGATGGACTGGTTTACCCCTTAAAATATTTGCAATTGATTTTTTACATCCTACAGGTATCCATTTTCAGTTTGCCTACAGTTGCGCAAGTAGGTACCTACTGTGTAGATGGTGGATACAAATTGTAAAAAATTATGAAAACAGTATAGCCCTTGTTTCATTCGTCGTCTCAGCCGATAGACGTCCACTGCAGGACATAGGCCTCCCCCAAGGATCTCCACGATGATCGGTCCAGCGCCACCCGCATCCAGCGGCTTCCCGCGACCTTCACCAGATCGTCGGTCCACCTTGTGGGAGGCCTACCTACGCTGCGTCTACCGGTCCGTGGCCGCCACTCGAGAACTTTCCGGCCCCAGCGGCCATCGGTCCTACGAGCAATATGCCCCGCCCACTGCCACTTAAGTTGCGCAATCCTTCGAGCTATGTCGGTGGCTTTGGTTCTTCTCCGGATTTCCTCATTTCTGATTCGATCGCGGAGAGAAACTCCGAGCATAGCCCTTTCCATTGCCCTTTGAGTGACCTTGAGCCTTCTTATGAGGCCCATTGTTAGCGGCCACGTCTCAACTCCGTAAGTCATCACTGGCAACACGCACTGATCCCAGACTTTTGTCTTGAGGCACTGCGGTAGTTGTTGAGAAGAGAAGATGTTACGTAGCTTCCCGAACGCTGCCCAGCCGAGTTGGATTCGACGATTGACCTCTTTCTGAAAGTTGTACCTACCCAGCTGGACTATTTGTCCCAGGTAGACATACTCGTCGACAACTTCCAGAGTAGAGCCCCCAACTGTCAGAGTAATGGGTGCAACAAGAGAGTTTGACATAACCTTGGTCTTGTCCATGTTCATTTTTAGACCCACTTGTTGGGAGGCTCTATTGAGGTCATCGAGCATTGTACCGAGGTCCTCCAGGGTTTCCGCCATGACCACGATATCATCGGCAAAACGAAGGTGAGTCAGATACTCGCCGTTGATGTTGATGCCAAGTCCTCTCCAGTCCAAAAGCTTGAAGACGTCTTCCAGTGCTGCTGTGAACAGTTTCGGTGATATTACATCTCCCTGTCTCACTCCTCGCTGCAACTGGATAGGTTTCGAGTCCTGGTCCTGAATTCGAACTGACATGGTGGCGCTTTCGTACAAGGACTTCAACACTTCGATATACCGATAGTCAGCTTGGCACCGCTGAAGAGACTGAAGTACGGCCCATGTTTCGATCGAATCGAAGGCTTTTTCGTAGTCCACAAACGCGAGGCAGAGTGGTTGGTTATACTCTTCAGTCTTCTGTATAACTTGCCTCAGCGTATGAATGTGATCCACGGTGCTAAAGCCTTTTCGGAAGCCGGCTTGTTCGGGAGGCTGGAAGTCGTCGAGCCTGCGTGCGAGACGATTCGTTATGACTCTTGAGAACAGCTTGTAGACATGGCTCAGAAGCGTGATCGGTCTGTAGTTCTTCAGCAAAGACTTATCGCCCTTTTTGAAGAACAGCATCACCACGCCTCCGTGCCATGCCTGTGGCGTTTTGCCCTCGAGTATGACAGAGTTAAACAATTTCTGCAGTGCTTTAAGTATCGGTTTACCACCGGCTTTCAGAAGCTCTGCCGTAACTCCATCATCACCCGGCGCCTTGCTGTTTTTTAGCTGTTTCAGAGCCATACTAATCTCGTACAAGCTGACGTCCGGGATGTCTTCTGTGTAGTGCCGGGTTAATCGAGCTCTTGGATCTGCGACCCGATTATTGACAGGTGTGCATGTTGTCGCGTATAACTGTCCGTAGAACTTCTCGACCTCTTCCAATAGCTCGGGCTTGGACGATACGATTCTGCCATCGTCGGTCTTTAGCTTCGCTAGTTGGCTCTGGCCTATCGACAGATCCCTAGCAAACACCTTGGAGCCTTTGTTGCGCTCAATTGCCTCTTCAATACGGTCAGTATTAAATTGGCGTATGTCGCGGGTCAAAGACTTAGAGATCTGCCTATTGAGCTGCCGATATTGGGAAGTATCCTCCGACGACTGCAGAATCATCTCGCGTCGTTCCTCCATGAGCCTCGAAGTATGGTCTGAGATTTTTTTGGTTCTGTTCGTACGATTGGGTTTGAAGAACTTAGAGCCAACCGTAAGGACAGTTTCCACGACCCTGTCGTTATAGTCGTCCACGTCGATACACTCACCCAGGCAATCGAAGCGGTTTTGCAGGTGGAGCTGAAAGCTCTCAGGGTTTTGGATTTGGGCAGGTGCTGGTCGGAGCGTAGACTTCATCAGACGTGATCTCTCGGCTTTTACATTAAGATTCAACGTGCCTCTTACCATTCGGTGATCGCTACCCGTTTTGAACGAATTGATCACAGAGACATCGTTGAATATCCGTTTTTTGTCTGTCATGATGAAGTCTATCTCATTTTTGGTAACACCGTCGGGGCTCTTCCAGGTCCATTTTCGATGCGGCCGTTTCCTGAAGAACGAGTTCATCATAAAGAGTCCCTCCTTCTCCATGAAGTCGACCAGCATTTGACCTCGGCTGTTCCTCACCCCAATACCAAATGGCCCAACTCTCAGTTCGTCACCGCAACGATTGCCCAGCTTAGCGTTGAAATCCCCCATGACCACCGTGTAATGAGTCCTGGAGGTATGTATGGCTTTGGATATGTCCTCATACATTGCCTCCACGTCCTCGTCGGGGTACTTCGAAGTTGGGGCGTATGCCTGTATGACCTTCAGCGAATAACGTTTAGTTATTCTGAGTATAAGGAATGCCACCCTATTTGAAATACTCCCGACCTGTACTACGTTGTTCACGAGGGACTTGTGGACGATGAACCCGACACCACCTTGGGACAGATGGTCGCCCTCCCGGAAGTAGAGCAGGTTACCTGACTTCAGGGCTATCGTGTCCTCCCCCTCTCTTCGGACTTCGGACAGTCCCACTATGTCCCACCGTAACCTGCTCAGTTCTTCCTCGAGTTCCACTAACTTCTCTTCCGTCCGCAGTGTGCACGCGTTATATGTTGCCAGGGCCAAGGTCGTTCGGCGAGGGATCCACGCCGCCCGGGGATTCCTAGCACCCCTGGTCTCGGAGCCGGGTCGATTTTCGCCTGAATCTGCCCGGCCACCGGGGCCGCCGGGCACTTGGGGCCGATTTCTATTTGTAAAATCCATAAGGGGGGGTACGGGCCGTCACCCACCACGCTGGCCCAGTGCGGGTTGGTGGGGATTTGGTTGCCAGAGCCTCGTTAGTAGTCCAGCAGGGTGCACCGCGAGCAGGAGAGGTTGGCTTGGGGCCCGAGAGATGTAATTTGGGCCCCCTTACACCCCTTGTTTCATTCGTTACACTTATAAATAGCACAGTAAATAGGTAAAGTTTCGAATGATTTGTAGCTATGCTAGAAGAGCCTAGGTTCTAAATTTTTGATGTTCCAATTTTTGGTCAAAGATAATAGCTATAATGTAAATGCACTCTATGTAGTATTATGTTATGTTATGACGATAAATATATGATGTTTTTTAACATTACTTAATCAATAAAATAAGCTGGACTGAAAAGCGTCTATTTTTTGTTAAACATTTTTTAATTAGTACCTTATTCTATTACACATTCATTCACACATGATAGCAAATTAGCTAAGGGTAATTAAACTGATTAACTATGATAATCATTTTGCTATTGATAAACTACGCACGACGATTCGCGTAGTGTACAACTTTTAGAAGTGACCCAACTTTTCTGAAATAATATTTTCCTTCTCTGTTCTCAAACTGTTGACCCAGTTACCTACTTTAGATGAGAGAAACAAAGTGGTTCAGCTGGGGTTCATTCAAACTTTGGTAGTATAGTTCATTCACAAATTGTCTTAATGCGGATTTTAAAGTATGTAGGTAGCAGTAGTGATAATGATGATAGCTTATCATCTTATCATTCTATACCTACAGCTATTCCTGAAAGGGAAGACCAATTCTTGAATCTAGAACTTGTGTGATGACAAACATCGGAAGTCCGGAACTCCCAAGCGCATCTCACCGGACGGAGGCTGAGGCAGACTGCCGGGCCGGAGACGCTACCGCCGCTGGAGTCTCGAGTGAACGCGTGCGGTAGTCCGGCCCTAGCCGCTGCGCCGCACGAACGTCCGCCCGCACGCCCGTCGCACCCACCGCGCACGCGCACGATCGCCGCGCGAACCACCCACCTACTCGCGAAAAACCAAAACACCCGCCTGACAGTGACAGTTCAGGACAGCGACAATAACACCCCTTTTTGCTATGTGAATTTCATTTTATCACCAATTTATTAGTATATCTCACATTATAGTGACAAAAAATTTCAGTGCAGTGTTGATAGACGGTTAAAAATTTGGTGAAACGATCGATCGGATAGTGTTTGTGCGGAAAACATTGTGACTGAAGATGGGCTGGTCTGCGGGATAGTTCGCAGTCATGATGCGCAAAGGTGGAGGGACACAGGCGGCCGGCGCCGAGTACGCGCTGGACGCTGCCGAGTGTATGAACTTGCAGAAGATCTTGCAGGCGTTCAACTCCACCATCAGCGAGGAGCACGCCTGGGCGCTGTTCTACCAGTGCGCCCGCTCCTTCCAGAAGTGCTTCTCGGAAGGCGCAACCTGTTACTCAGTCAGCGAACCGAAGCATGTGCTGCTGCATAAGGACGGTAGTGTACACCCTAACACGCTGCTTCATCCCGGAGGTAAGTTTATCACAGTTTTGTCGATAGATTATGAAACCTTAGTTACTTATGCCTGAGCCCTTTGGAGCTATATGGCCAGAGTTAGCGAAAAAGACCCATCTCCATGAATGTGTCTTGAATGAACCCAATGGTTCCGGAATTCCGGAAATTCTAATAGGTACTTTGCAGTGGTTTTCCCAGTAGCATCCATCAGGGCAGTTTGTCCAAATCACAAACACTTGGCTTTATCAGTCACGATTATTACGTATCACGGGTGTTATCATTGTATTAATAGCCATATCGGGCTCATATCGGGAGGCACCTTAATCGAACATTGAATTCTGCTACATTCGTGTAAATCGACCTTTGCTTCTTTCTTTTTTTATTTTAGCTCTTTTTTATTTTTTGTTTAATAGACCTTATCAAAGGGTTACCCTCGGTCCATTCCACAAAACCTTGTCGTTCTATTTATCAAAAAGTAAGTGAACCATTTACTGAATAAATAAAGAAAACCAAAGGTCTCAGCCATTGCCAGTAGGTATAGGTAGTTATTGGCGAAAACAATTCGCTTCTTTTAATTCTTTGTACATTTTGTTTCGAAAATGATAATGACCTTCTAAAGGGTTATCTTCGGTCCATTCCACAAAACTACAGGCAGACAAAATCTTGTCATCTACTTGTTATACCCGTAAGTAGGTAAATCACGGAGTAGTCTTCTACAAATAGCGAAAACCAAGGTTTATATTACGTTCAAAGGTTGCAAGTCTCATTATGTTAAGCATACTCGCCGGCGAAAACAATTTTCTTGAGCACATGCTTAGCCTTATTTCCACTTCGCGTCTTGTTGAACTCCGTTTTGTGGAGAAAGGTTATCCGCTTGTGGCATTCAAATTTGAAGATACAAAAGATGCAATTTGGGCTTACGGATTCTTGCTTTCATGTCATGCCTCTTCTCTTATGCTCTTTTGACATAATCTTATTAACAGTTACAATGACGTGACCAACTTTTGGCCACTTCTTCGAAATTCCATCACAAAAAGTTCTTTCGATAACATAAGTTAATTGTTATTGCAATAAATTTTCCCAATACATTCTGGATCTTTTTGTTCTCTAGTTTGTAGTAATAGGTATCATGTTTTGTTGGTACCTTCCCTTATTCATGTCTATAGAGACATGATAGGGACCTACTTTAGTTTACATCTTCGGTTTTCTATCACAAAACGTTCTTTCGAAACCATGGCTTGTTGTGATTACTATTCCCAAAATATTCTGGTCGTTTTCCTACATTTGAATGGATTGGTTTTTTGTAAGATAATCTGACATTCCCTTGATGAAATCGCAAGCTGAATTCCATTCCAGTATCGTATGTCCTCATGCGTTTCTAGGCTAGTGTTTGACACTAATAATGCCTGTGGCACTTGTATTTAAGCCAGCACAAATATCCGATACTGCACTTGCAGATACTTGGCTTTATTGAATGCTGGCCTATTTGAAGTGGTGCATTGATCTCGTAAAACTGAGTGCAATTCGTTGCTTGCGCAATGTTTATAGACTACTGATCGGCAGTCTAGATACCGTCGTCACCAATATGCAAAATATTGGTTGCATATTTTCCTGACACCGTTTTATTTACTAAAACGGAACGAGCGTCGGTGGCCAAGTGGCTAGGACACCGGTCTTACAATCGTGAGACTTGAGTTCGATCCCCGCTATGCGCCAATGTGTTTTTAGTTACGTACATTTACCGACTGCTCTTACGGTGATGGAAAAACATCGTGATGAAACTCTCATTCAAATAAAGTTTGAATTCAGATGATATTTGAATGTGACTTAACCTAGGATTCGGGCCAGGTTAGTCTTCGGGTTGCATAGTCAGATGGCAGTGGCTCTGTGTAAAAAGTTGGTTTCACGTCAAATCCCCTAGGTTAGGTAGCCGACCCCAACAGAGAACGGGATAACGCAAGGAGAATGATGACCGTTGTATTTACTAACAGAACGCTAAACAAAATGAGAAGCCAAAAACATCAAGAAGTATTTCAGGAGGACCTTGGTTCAAGAAGCATTAAGCAAGACGTAAACTTGACGATCTTCAAGGTTGGTTCAAGTCGTCAAAGTGTTAAGTCATTGACTCAGTTAACGTTACTCAATGACGTTTCCGCGGTTCTTATCGCATTGTTTGTGTTGCTGACGGTACTGCCTACAGCACTTTTGAAGAGGTATTCATAGAATAGTCCCCATACAGTTCTTAAGAGTAACTAGAATAGGTAGATCTCTTCAATGGGTAAATGCAAGTGCTGTCTTTACGTTGCAATTTGCAGCTAATAGATGCTTTTCATCTACACCTCTACTATTAGAAGCCAGTGGTTATTTTCTTGACAAGTCATTACGCGGTATGATAGATCGCTCGTGGGAAGTTTTACAAGTCTTGTGTAGTGTGATAAGGCGACCTTCAGACTTTCTTTACTATCAGGCTATCACTGATCATTATTTTATCGTGATATGGTAGCCGCTTATCTTATGTTTACTGTTGCAATGGTGGACAATATCACTTCTTAACTACTGCAAAAATATAGAATAGGTAGATGATAAGTAAATGAATAATTTATTGTTTAACGTAACCATCGAATACGTATCAATACTGTCATAGACTTGAGTTTTAATTTCACAAAGTAAGTAGTTAGGTAAGTTATTTATTCAAGTCGTAGTGACTTGGTTCAAAAAATTTAAGTAAAGGGGATGTCTCAGTTCTAACTAGGTCAACACACAGCATATGGACTTCAAAAAGGCTGGTAAAGAGTCGAGTTTTTACCATCCTTTTTAAAGTCGTTTAAAAAAGAAAAGCCAACAAATAACCATGGGAGTGATGATCATTTCTATTCCAGGTTTAACGAGCACCAGAGTAATCAAATCACCTAACTATTTGCTATTACAAAACATTAGGTACCTATTCCTTGAAATTCAATTAGCTTGTTTATGAGACAATCTCGGCTTCTTCTAACACATGTCATTACATAATATTAACTAGTACCCTTTGCCGATTAGACTGGGTTTACTGCACTCTCCGATCTATGAACAGGAAACTTTTAATGAATCTCTTCGATTTTATTGAATTGAAAATAGAGTTATATAGTTTTATTTCGTACGAAGTAATTGCAGTATTAATGTGTCCTACCTAGCATCTTGTATTTTCTTCTCAATCTTCGTATTGATAGAGTTTCCATATGGCCAAAGACCGGCAACAAAAGAACGAAATAAGATTGATAATTGTTTTGAATACAAGGGCTATAAAATGTATATGTTTTTTGGTAACATCAACCCAGACAATAACAATAACGAAGTATGATTATATTTCATTTTTCCTATTAACATAAGCATGCATAATATTATAGTGTAAAGATCTCACGCCACATTCTAATTGGGCTTGAGCATTATCTTTATGTCTAACACTTTTTGCTGCATCTTCGAATAGCTGTAATCCACAATCTTGATTCAAATCCACATTGTCTAATTTCACGGCTCACATCATGCTCACTTTTATACATAAGTAATATCTACAGGTCGCTTCCTTTTCCATTCACGAGTTTTGTGATACCGGTCTCAGTTTGGTGGAAAGATTGCTGACTTAAGTTAAAAGTATGGCCGTTCGAATAGACAATGCTATGACATAATAAGGTATTTTTTATTTGTTGACATGTCCTTTAGTATGGGTATGACAGCTGTCAAATATGGCCTATTCGTACGGCCATACGCCATACTTTAATATTTCGGAAGAGAGATTCCGAGCCTCATTGCCGTTATTTGTCGGTTATCTTCGTCTACTACTGTTTATGATTTGCCGAAGTGCCCTTACTGTTACCTGAACGTACAGATTAAGATAATAGCATATACAGGGTGTAAAAAAATTGCTGCAAATATTTTATGGGGTGAATCAGCCCATGAAACTGAACAACTTTCCCCAAGAAACAAAGGTCGAGATATGAAAAACATTTGGAACTCCCATACAAAACTACCGACCGTCTAAGTAAATTTGTATGGGAGATCAAAAAAAAAATCTCATATTTCGACCTATGTTTCTTGGGGAAAGTTGTTTAGTTTTATGGACTGGTTCTCTCCTTAAAATATTTGTAGCTAATATTTGTACACCTTATATAATTATTTTGAGTTCAATGGGTCCTTCGTCGACTTGTGTCTCATGATATGATGCTTAGCAACCAAGTTGGTCTTGGCCCGTTTTTGCCCGAACGCTATAACTTCTACAGCAGTCGTATTGTACTGTCAGTCAGTTCAGTTTCTCCTACCGTGGGAATCGGGTTCGATCCCGGAACCAATACCAATGAACATGAAAGAACTATTTTAATAAACAAAATGGATTATGAGCTCAAAGCTTTTCTAGAAAAAGTTTCCCACAAAATAGAAGCTGAGTCTTTCTATTCAAAGGATTTGAAAGGACACGGAATAATCTTGTTACAATTCTTATGGTTATTTTACTTTTAGAGAGAGATAATAAATCAAATCCCTAAAATGAGAAAACTGGACTGGTTTTTGTGGTAGGAAAGGTACAGCCTAATAAAACAATAAATATTGAGGACCTTATTTCCTGTTTTATTGATTTTGAGATTCGAAATGACTTTTACAAGGTTTATGGTACCAAATGTAAGGACCAGGGACAATAACAGTTTTGGTTAAAATTTAGGGTAGAAAGTAACGCGTGTCTTGTTATTATTTATAGTTTGTTACGGTTCGGTTACTATACCGATCTATATCTTTATTAAATTAGTAGCCGTAAATTAAGAAAGGTCGTTTATTTCTCAGCATGATACAGTTTAGTTTAGGGTTGGTATAATATTTTCTTTATAAGTGAGTAGGTACTATGGCTACACGGTCATGGTCGCATTTTAGCACCAACGAAGCCGGCCAAACCGAAATTCTCGTTTTTGATGTAAATTCACCGGCTTGCTCCATTTTACTTGAACGATTTAGACGAAAACAGCCAAGAAACCATCCTCACAGCCATAAATTTTTACCAGACACGTCAATATCGGCCAAAACCGGCCAGCGGTGTCTTTGACCCAAACCAATAAAACCAATTTACATAGGAATCCTTTTTACAACGTATCGATAAATAGATTTGCCTTCCGAACGAAAAAAATATTCAGACGACAATAGAACCGAACATTCTAGCAATCTATTTCAATCCTTGGGGTTGCATCAATAGGGTTGAGAAAGGATCGTTTTACCTGGATGATATGTTGAATAACTTTAGTACCTTGGTTCCTAGAAGGCAGTAGCTGCTTCAAGAACTGTCGAAGTGACACCTCAGTGTATGTTTAGGAGGACGCTAAGCTGAAATCAAACAGTAGGTGAAGAAAAATAAATATTTTAGTGCAGTCCTTGCGTGTGATTGTTGATGTTGCTAAGAGATTGCTAAGAGCTGGTTGTTTTGTTTAGTCTGCCTTGTCACTGCAATGTTTTGAAAAGAGGACCTGAAACATAACAATAAATATAGGTATTGTGACCTGTGTTAAAATGAGTATTAAAATTTTCCATTATGTTTATTTTGAGAAACGTTTGTGTGGTTTGGTATGGTATCTTAGGAATACCTATAACGCAAGAACTTATTATTGATCTAACGCTTATTGTTTGGATCTTATTAACAATAGAAATCCATTTCTAAATCGGTAAAACAATAGCCAAAACAAAGCCCATAGGGGCTAAATTGTTCAACCTTTTGAATATGAAATGAATTACCGTGCCTAGTGCATTGCAGTTTTCTGCTAAGGATTAAGGTTGTAATAATTCTGCAAAGCAAGAAACTTATAAATAAACGCCGATAAATACAAGAACTGCAGCCGGAAGTTTCAACAGTTATCTAAGGCCAAGAATACTAACTAGAGTATAAGCATTTTTCAAGACCACTCATATCAATTCGTCGTGTATGTTTTCTTTTCTTGCGTTCAGCCTTGCTATTCTCTCTGTTCACACAACTTGTCTGCCAACAACAACAACAAAGTATCCCATGGACTGTTTACCTTCTTTGTCCTTTTCCGTCTCTTCCGCTCGAGTTACCCAACCGCGACCCCCCACTGAAACCGCGGGACGTTTCCCGGAAATGACGTGATGCATGGTGCCCCCCTCGTGACGTCACGCGGGGTGGTATCGATCGCGACCTTGGCGGGCAAGGACATCGACTCCCAAGGCGCGGGTGGCCTGAGAACTCTTTTGCTGTGCTGCTAGCCTGGTACTTTCGTCGACAATCGACTTAATTTTTTCGTAAGTACGCAAACGAAGGGCAGAATCATGCAGAATCATCGAGGTAATATGTTTAGTACATATTCTCTAAAAAAAACCGGTGATGCTCAATGCAAAAACAAACAGACTAAGGGCACAGTTACAATCACTGCATCGGCAAGTTTTTCTCTCAAAATCTAGAACCTTGAAGTAAACGGTTCTTCGTACTCACTGCGAGTTAATTTTGCATCATTATTTATTACCTATTTTAATTGAATGAAAATGTAGCCAATGTCAAGCAGTTTGATAATAACAATACCTACAAAATAATGTGTGTTACTGGTCAGTGCTCATACTTGAATGACTTTGATAACTTTATTGCACAATAATGAAGGTTTATGAATGATGTTTATTAATATTGTGACACATCTCGCAAGTTATCGAATAATTAATGAACGTCACCTTCATTTAAGATATTTACTGTAAGTACATTTAAATCAATTCTGAATGGGTAAGTAGATAAAACGATTGACTGGTGGATAGTGGGCTAAAGTAGTG
Organism: Keiferia lycopersicella; assembly: GCA_029255805.1. Classification (NCBI taxonomy): domain Eukaryota; kingdom Metazoa; phylum Arthropoda; class Insecta; order Lepidoptera; family Gelechiidae; genus Keiferia; species Keiferia lycopersicella. Next base: position 20,148,271 of record JARACZ010000003.1, read on the forward strand.
AGCATAAGAGCGATAATGCCAGTGGCTTTAGGCCAAGGCTCCAACAGTTTTTGGCCCAGGAATCTTTGGTCCAGTGATCACTCTGGGTTGTTTGTTAATCTTCTGAATATAATTTTCAAAAACCTGCTAGGTTGAATTTTCCGATCGTAGCTTATGTTGAATTTTCTGGATGAGATTGGCACACGTTTATGAGCATACGAGTATTATCAGACTAATTTCCAGTAGAGTACATAAGTAGTTCTAGTATTAGATGATGGCTTACTTGTAAACACTATTGATTGTATTCACTACGTAGTATAAAGCAAAAGTCGCTTCCCGCGTCCGTCCCCATGTCTGTATAAAGCTACACAACGGATTTTCATGCAGTTTTTTTAATAGATAGAGTGATTCAAGAGGAATGTATACGTGTAGGGAAAATGTTTTATTCCCACGGTAAAACGATTACTAGGTGTAACCGCTGGGCAGGTTGCTAGTCCTACATAAAGCCCCTTGTCACGTGAACCCGAGCGTGCACTATTTTAAATGGGATTAAAATGTATCGAGTAAGTGCAACAGTATATGCACTTTTCTACGAATGCACTACATTGTGTTTTTTTTTATCTGCACTACCCACGACTATGCAGTTATGTTCTTAGAAAACTGATGTTATGAAAATCTGAGATTTAGTTTCAAGAATTGGTTGGTACTAGAATAGATAATTGGGTAGGTGGTACATAAATAACATAACCATTTCAAAATTCAAACTATCATTCAACAAAGAATAAATATCATAATAATGCTCAAATATATGTACTTTACTGCAAGCTGCATTGCACATGCAACATAATATCCAAATCAATAATTGCAAGGTGAAAGAAATGTTAGCATAGTAGATTAATTAGAGTCACATTATTTTAGCATCTACGTTATTTTAGTCAAAAATTGCAGAGCATTTACTTGTTTGTAGTCAAAAAAATGCTTAATGTGTTCAATTTTAGACCTCGTTTAAAAAACAATTGGTAGGTCTACACTACACATTTTGCAGGAACGGGAAATCTAAAATGTATCGTAATATTTCCACCTACGCGCTTTTTTTGGATAGTCGCTCAGATTTATCAACTGTTTCACCCTGATTTTACACCTGTATTAGAATATTTTTATAGTTTGCTTTTTGACGTCTTACTCTATCTATACAAAAGCCTAGATTTTCTAGCAAACGCCTATCATATTCGAACTTGACTCTCAACAGCAACTCGATCGATTAGGATGCCTTCCGTATGCGTCGATTGCAGACAACACCTTTTTTTCCCTACGGGCAGACGTGGTAATGAGTCTTAGAGCCAGAGATAATACGGAGGGAACTACGAACTATAGCAATGAATCCATGAATCTATTTTGTAAGTTTTCTAAAATTGTATACGGAATATGGGGTTCGAATTTTTAAATTTATATTTGTGAAATTTTGATATTTCATCCAAGAAAAAATCGCGAAAAACTCTTTTATGGACGCACTATAGCACACTTTATAAAAAAATACACATAAAACGTATCCATCCATACAGAAATATTCGTCATTCGTAATAACGTATTACGAATTTTAACGTTCAATACATCAATTCAAACAAAAACAAAACTTTACTTTACCTAAATGTTATTCTGTATTTAGTCGTGTTTTTAACGAACGTTAAATCGGTTGTGCCGAGTTTTTCCTGGCTTCACTATTGTTGTGCATACGGTTCCTTCTTGAACACTTCCTTGCTTGCTCCGAGTAATCAGTAGGGAAAGCCATTACTAAGTTGTTGGAAAACGCCTAGAAAATACTTAGAAAACTATTCCCCAGCCTATTTAAGGCGTTGATACGATTAACAGTAATTGAATAAAGCTATTTTCTCGATATGGTGTGGATTTTATCGGGCGATTACTGCGTGACTTCGCTTCCTGGACTACTTTTTCTTTTACTAGGTTGTTAAAGGAAGGAAATGCTTGGCACCAACAAACACCCACAGAAAAGTTTTTTTTATAGGTTCTTGCACTTATAGGTAGACACACGACATACGTTCTCTGTACTTTTTCGAAGAAAATTGCATGAAGTTCTATTAGTGACGTATAGTTATTGAAAACTCAGGGGGGCTTTTGATAAAGAACAACATTTCCCAAGTCACATAGGCCCACGAATTTGAAAAAAAGTTCCTTTACAAGGCCTTACAAAGTTGACGGCTACCTGTGCCTCGTTTTTTGAAACTACAGGCTACAATTCTACAAGTGAAATTCGATATATATTGTGTAGCTGGTCAAAAATCCTGGTTTTATATTGTCCCACCGGCTACGCAATGTACATCGAATTTCACCTGTAGAATTGTAGTCTGTAATTTCGTTGCATAGGCCACTGGTAGACACTAGAAGACAGCATTCAAGCTTCACATCACACTAAAACAGAAATAAAGCTATTTATCATCACAAATGTAGCAACAGCGAGTGATATAAAAATAAGATTTAGGCGACAAAAGGCAAATTCTCAAAATGGCATGGCACACGAGTCTTAAAATGGCTAATTATTGTAAAGGCAAATTAGTATAATGGCAAATTATTATAATGGCAAATTAGTAAAATGGCAAATTATTGTAATGGCAAATTAGAAAAATGGCAGATTATCAAAATGGCAAAATATCAAAATGGCAAAATAGCAAAATGGCACATCAACAAAAAAAAACAGATTTCAACCAAATTCATTCATGGTGACACTTAAAAGAAAATATGGACGTTTATTTAAAAAAAATAACTATTACTAAGTTCAAATTAAATAATAACAATATAATAATAAATAAGAAGGGGAGGGAGGCCTTTGCCCAGCAGTAGGATCCAGATGGCTAATTAAGTTTAGATAAGAATAATAAATAAAACAAAAAGGGTCTTTTTACATAAATTTGTAATACGTTGATTTACGTTAAATTATGAACTATTTAAATCTTATACCAATAAGAATAATCACAATAATTATGATGTAGCAACACGTAATATAAAACAAAAGTGACATATTTTTTTAAATATTGGAAGTAGAGTTTTTTTTGTATTATTATAACCATTTTTGCAAAAAGCACAGTATAAACACGATGAATATTCCTCAACATAATGAGAATATGATACGTGAAACTAAGATATTCTAGACCAATAACTGAACAAAAAAATAGTGTACTATTGTAACAAAACAAATTGCGAACACGTTGTAATTTTCTAATCACAGATTAAGATGTCTGTTTTTTTTTGTTGATGTGCCATTTTGCTAATTTGCCATTTTGATATTTTGCCATTTTGATAATCTGCCATTTTTCTAATTTGCCATTACAATAATTTGCCATTTTACTAATTTGCCATTATAATAATTTGCCATTATACTAATTTGCCTTTACAATAATTAGCCATTTTAAGACTCGTGTGCCATTTTGAGAATTTGCCTTTTGTCGCCTAAATCAAAAATAAAAGCAAAGACTTAGTGTTGGCAACCGAATTATAAACGGCTTATCTTTATCAAAATCATATACATAAACTTTCACAGCTACGGATCAAAACCCATGGAGCGTCAAATAACAGATCCTTATCATGATTATTGAATAATTATCGACTTTCTACCATACATACATACGTCATATGACACCTTTATCCCTTGAGGGGTAGGCAGAGCGTTAACAGCCGTAAGAATACGGTCGCTATCGCCACGTCTGACATTTTAGAGGATTGTTTTCCAAGGTTGTTTCAGAAAACATGTGTATCACTATAGTGACAGGTTGTCAGCCTGTCGCCTAAAAATTGTAATACACTAATACTCTCGAGTCCCTTAGTCGCCTCTTACGACACCCACGGGAAGGATGTGGGGTGATGCTATTCTAAGCCGGCATCACACGGCATACCAAGTACTTCTATAATTGTGTTTTTGTGTAAGACTAGTCGTTATCAGCCCATATCTAAAACGACCTTTGATGCTGATTATGACGTTAACGAGAAAAGTGCTATCTCCGAAATTGCGGATTTATGTTGTGCAAGTAGGTAACCTTCGTACATAAAAAAACATAATAAAGAAAAAGGCAGGTACAACTGAAAACAAACGCAAAATAAGATTAGTATGCCTATTAATCTTGGTGGATTGAACTAAGTAATTCAGACGAGCCTTGTTGCAAATAAATATGATCCTACTTTGCTTGGTGTTCTATAGACAAAACTAGCAGTAGGTACGAAGATTGTAACTTTGAATGAATAAAGATTTTCTTATTCTTATGCTATTAATATATTTTCTAACTCAATGGTCTGATCCTTAAAACTTTACCGTCATGGGAAGGTGGGTAACAAGCGCCGTTAGGACGCATTATATACATAAAAAACATGCCTATCTCAGATTCTTTATAGGCATGCTAGCTTGTAAAAACATCTGTTTCTATACAAGAAAATACTTTTACATTCCCGATGAGATATCCTCAACTATGTAGTTCAGAAAGAGCAGAATTCTCTCCCCGTTTTCTGTTTAACCAATGATGGATTGAACAAGTCTGCAGTGCTTGTATTGATTGATTGATGAGGTCCTTTCTAAGTGAGAAGTGAGAACTGACAGAATATACATTATCTCGCTCGTTTGCAGTTTTTGCTGATAGTGGAAGCTAAGGTGCCGACAGAATTTCGTGTGGGTATCCTGTGTTTTAGATTTGATTGACAGTCGGTTAGTAGTTGATGAAAGAGCGGCATTCTGAAGATTGAACGTCTGGGTTATATAATAAGATAATAATTACTTGGTTGTTTGCCTACGCAACATAATGGCTAAGGATGGTTTATAAAATGTACCTAAGTGAAAAATTATAGGCTGTTTTATTGGATGCGGAAAAAGGAAATCCTTTGCCGAAGTCACTAGACACAGTAATCATGCCATATAAAATAATTCAGCCTTTCTTTCAAGATTAGTTCACGCTGGTTTAATTATAAAGCGGACTTTACAGGACGAGAAAAAAAACTTGTTGCGACGTCTTTTTTTAACTATGTAATTGTAAACCAACAATTTCTCATTTAGGTAAACCCACAAAAAATAGTATCTATCGAAACAATAAATGATTTATTTAGAGTTTTGTGAGAAATACTTACATACATTTCTCTTTTCTCGTACATGTTCGGAAACCCTATAATAAGGCCCACGTATTTGACAAATCTAAAGTTAAAACATACCTTACGGGTCGTATTGATAACAATTTTCTTTGAAGTCAGCTAATGAACAAATACTTACCTATAAGTTAGCGTGGAGTGGTCGACGATAACTTTATAATCGCGCGCGGTCAATCGCCTTAGAACTTGAACAATAAAGGTGAATTAATTGACGCAAACAGTGCAATTGTAAGTAGTTTTATAATTATATTACTTTATTAGCATTATAAAACATAAGTGGGCGCCCGCGGCTCCGCGAGGAAGTTGGTTTTAATCCCGTAGCATCCCACAGGAACTTTATGGTCCTATGTGTTAATCTAAGTTACCTTCTACCTGTGTGCCAAATTTCATGAAAATCGGTTCAATAGTTAAGCGTGAAGAAGTAACACACAAACATACAAACTTTCACATTTATAATATTAGTAAGATTGAATTAGTACCAACTTACCTACATACTTACTAACTGATACACCCATCTTAGTTTAATACTTACTGTATAAGTAGTGGAAGACAACACTATAAATACTCACAAATTCCTTATCTTACGTGTATAAAATGGCTAAGTAGATAAGTAAATTTTATACGATTTGACTCAATAAAAGGAATTTCAAAATTCAAATCGTTTACCATCTTGAAAAGACAGAAACCGTTATTTTATTACGTAAAAAGTTCACCAGACTCACGCTGATTGTAATCAGAGAAAAGAATAACGTTCACGCCAATTTCGAAGCTATTGAAGCTAGGTATAACAAGACAGCCGACGATCTACGGCCATCAGATTCGCATCGAGCCGATTTGCACCTATCATCGTCTTTCCCACGGATAATTCACTTATTACAATATCGTCTTACGAGCTAAAAAGACGACTCACTTTAGACCTGCTGCCTTTTGGACCTAGTGGGTTCAAATTTTAATTTACCTACCGAATCTGTGACTAATTAGACCTACTGTCAAAATCCTGTGAATATTGGTGCAAAGTGCAGTCCGCATCTCAATAGACTAAATCAAAATAAGTGAATGTAGATAGTTAATTAATGTAGCCAGTTTGTTGATCACTGATCATGATTTTTTAGGAGGTCGATTTTTAAGTGGTTTGCCTGCATTCAGCCTATCAGTATTTTGATGGCTGTAGCTTACACCATGTACATTTAAAAACATACGAACCAACCTTTTTTCTAAATAATGTAAAATAATCGTTAGGTAATTATTCAATTTAGGATTTTCTTTTCAAGCTAACTGATCTAAGCATCACCTGATTTATTATAACAGGTTCAGTGGGTAAAACGCACTGTAGCCAATTAGACCTAGTGGGTCCAATCGGCAATAGGTCTCATAATACCGTCTCAAAAAGAAAAAGGCCTGAAACACGATCGCCTAGGCTTCGTTCCCATGCCATAACATGGGGCACTTTCGAAACGCACAATTTCATTAAATTATCTTCGGCAGATATTTAAAACCAGTCTTAAATCATTATCTGGGAACACCCAGGGGCTCTATCAACGTTTCCCAATTATTAAGACGCAATGAAAAAAAAATTGAGTAGCAAGTGTATAAAGCCTGTACCTACAGGATGTATTTAATTCTACAAATAATGTTAAGGGTTGAAGTGAAGGGGTGGGGAGTGCAGTCCATGAACCTTACCTCATTTCCCCAAGAAATATAGGCTGAAAATGAAAAATAAATTGTGAATCGGTAGAAAATTTAGAATTTTGGATCTCAATGGATACCAAATGTTTCAGCCGACAAGAGTTAATTTGTACCTATGGGAGGTCCAAATTCTCTTTCATACATACATATATCACGCCTTTATCCCTTTCGGGGTAGGCAGAGCGTTAACAGCCGTAAGGATACGGTCGCTATCGCCACGTCTGACATTTTTGAGGATTGTTTTCCAAGGTTGTTCCAGAAAACATGTGTATCACTATAATGACAGGTTGTCAGCCTTTCGCCTAAGAAATGTAATACACCAATACCCTCGAGTCCCTTAGTCGCCTTTTACGACACCCGCGGGAACGATGTGGGGTGATGCTATTCTAAGCCGGCATCGCATAATTCTCTTTCGTATTTCGCCTTTTGTTCCATGGGTAAGTTGAACAACTTCTTTTCTGAAATATTAGTTTATTAGGAGACATGCTATTTGCAGTTTTTTAAATAAGAATAATTCACAGTTGTAACATCGATTGTTGAAGAGTTTTGTTGGCATGTCTTCAGTGTAATGGTATTTCTAAACGATGAGAAACGATCTCATTATCGCAGCTTTACCTTTGTGAAAAGAACCGACATTCACGTCAAACAAACCATTTCATATCCAATTGAATATCCATTGCTGTCTACAAAAGAGCCCTTAGTTGCGCCATCTTTGAAAATCATCGGTGTATCTTAAATATTAAATTGTTTAAGATCAGAGCCATCGCGATCTATAAAAATGTCATTGTTATCGTTACGAACATCACTCATTTTAATTCGAATTTCGAATATCAAAAGTTGTCCATCAATTTAATGTTATAAATGCGCCATTAAGGTACAGTACACACAAAGGGGGTTACGTAACAGGGTTTGGTAACTCCGGCAGGTCCGGTTCAACACTCGCTTGCCCAATATCAAGTGCAGGTTATAATTTTTAAATCCGATGCACCGAGGCTGCATAAGTCTCGATTCCACGTAACCACATGTCTGACTAAAAAAGCGCCGTTTCTTTCCGTTAAAAAGTTATTGCAATAGACCATTTTAGTTATATTTAAAATTGACAAAAGTTTTTTCGTGATTCCGCACATGTCTAGCTGGCTGACATATTTTTAATGTAGTTTTGGCAGATAACGCGTAAAATCTCTTATCCTCGTATCTCTAATCGTATGTGTAATTCACTCTGAAAGAGACGAGCTGACGACCTGACTGCCTCAGAAGTGGAGTTATGTTTGTGAACAAGACTTTTTTTCACAGGCTGTTCAGATGATACTGGCTATATTAGAACATAAATTCTGTATGGCGGATTTTATTTTGCGGGGTAGGTAGAGCGTTAACGATCGCAAAATTACGTTCGTTATCGCCACGTCTGACAAGTATTGAGGGCCTTTTCAGATGAATCGTGTATCACTGTAGTGACAGGTTGTCAGCCTGTCGCCTAAAATTGTAATACACATGAAACCCTCGTTGCGTTGCCTTTTACAGCACCCGCGGGAAGAAATGGGTTGATGCTATTCTAAGCCGGCATCACACAGCATCATCACGCAGAATATGACTTAAAAATAACCACAGTCGGATTTTTAGTCAGAGATATTAGACGGCAATGCGGAATCGAGACTATTAGTTGCATCGGTTGCATTGGTTGCAAGTGCTCGGTACTTAAAATTACTTAATACTGCATCTAAGCACGATTAATAAATGTTTTTCTTGCGTTGCCCAATCGGTAAGCGTGGGTATTTTTTCTTTCTAATGCAAATGTAACGCATAATTGATATGCAGTTGGGAGTTGAAATATGGTTGTTGCTTCTTCTTCTTTTCGTGTGGGATACCAAGTCGTTCAACGACCCGATGAACCCTAGTGTCAGAATTTTTCAACCGCCTTCTACAAGTAGCAGGCTTCTGACATGGTTGTGTAACGACCGCCGTCTAAGTGATCATAGACAGCAACCGGGACCTACGGCTTAACGTGCTATCCGAAACACGGAACCATCTTACTTACGGACAATCGGGTGGTTGAGCCCGCAATGTCCTAACCAGACTGGGAACAAATTCACAAAGTGATAAATATCAACTTTGTGAGTGACCCACCGAGAATCGAACCCGGGACCGTCTGCGTCAAAGGCAGTCGCACTACCACTGCGCCACATCGGTCGTCAATCATCGGTTGTTGCATGACGAAATGTTATTTTACTTCCGGGAAGATATTTTCGATACAAGAGGAAGAGATATCTATTTATATATTTCTGTAATTTCTAAATGGAAATAATCTGTAACTACCTAAAGGAAAACAATATCCGATTCGCGCAACGTCTGAGTCGCATAACGTTCGATTTGCAAAATGTCTGATTCGCATAATGTCCCATCCGAAACAAACAAAAAGCATTTGTGGCGTATTTTGTTTCTTTTGTGTCTTTTCTAAAAAGTTTTTGTGTGCAAATAAAATAAATAAATAATACGAATCTGTTGTTCATAATCGATTTCAAAAACAGAGTTTATCAAATTCTAGTGATGAGTAAAATATTTGTTATCACGATACACCTATTTCATTAACTATATCAACTCCAGACGACCGATGTGGCGCAGTGGTAGTGCGACTGCCTGCAACGCAGAAGGTTCCGGGTTCGATTCCCGGTGGGTCACTCACAAAGTTGATATTTATCACTTGAGAATTTGTTGCCAGTCTGGTTAGGACGTTGCGGGCTGAACCACCTAAATGTCTGCAAGAAAGATGGTTCCGTGTTTCGGATAGCACGTTAAGCCGTAGGTCCCGGTTGCTGTCAATAGATAGCGGTCGTTATACAACCATGTCAGAAGCCTGCTACTTGTAGAAGGCGGTTGAAAAATTCTGACACCAGGGTTCATTGGGTCGCTGGACGACTCGGTGACCCACACGAAGAGAGAGAGAACTCCAGCCGTACGTAGATATCTAACCTAATAGTTAGTTGTGTTGCTCACTATACTACCTAATTCATTTTGTGCGCGGATATTTCGGAGGGTTACAAAATATTTGCATATCTGTCAGCAAAAAATATGTTCTTGTCATTTGCCGTGTTATGCCGGCTTAGAATAGCATCACCCCAAATCCTTTCCCGCGGGTGTCGTAAGAGGCGACTAAGGGACTCGAGAGTATTGGTGTATCACAATTTTTAGGCGACAGGCTGACAACCTGTCACTAAAGTGATACACATGTTTTCTGAAACAACCTTGGAAAACAATCCTCAAAAATGTCAGACGTGGCGATAGCGATCGTATTTTTACGGCCGTTAACGCTCTGCCTACCCCGCAAGGGATAAACGCGTGATATATGTATGTATGTATGTCATTTCCACGCGAATCTGGGCACGCGGTGTCTTTGGCCTGTTTATCGGTCCTTATTTTATCACATTTGTACAATATTAAGTTTTTATTATATTCCATTGTATCCCTAAATTTATGATTACTCAGTTCTCACGGTGCTAAGCGTCATGACGATTTACAACAAATTTTAGTACATTTAAGTTTAATGTTGCTTAGCATGATACGGCTTGCTACAGTTTTTTGTTATACAAATTGTTGTTATTTAGGAGTATGCTCGTTATGGCAGTTTTCGTGAGTTCCGGGTGGCATCTGGGGCCATCAGTTTAGATTTTTTAAATAGAGTATAAATTCTTTTTTGTCTTGTGACACCTACTTAGAGTAGGTATCAAACATACCGAAATAGAGACTCCTCGTAGTATCATCTAGCTTTTTGTTTTCAATAGCCAATAAGTTTTTTCTCTCTTCCCGCTTTCTCTCTCTCTCTCTCTCTTTCTCTCTCTCTCTCTCTCTTCGTTTGGGACCACTGTGAGAAGTCGTGCAACGAGCCAATAAGGTCTAATAACTTGGGTAATTCTACAAACATTTAAATTTATATTCCAAAATACCAATTAATAAAACCCATTAAAATAAACATGGTACATGGTATGGGTAGGTACATAATTGTATTAACAAGTAGATATTTGAGCGATAAAAGTAACACAATTAATTAACTATGCGCCCTTGAACACGAATAAATGTTATCGTGAAAACAACCAACCTACCAAATATAAAACCACCTGCGCACACCATGTCCTCTGGATTTCTCAAAGGTTGACTGGTAGAGATCCCTTAATGGGATAAGTCCGCCTTTGTGCCTACACATTATATTAGTCTATTTAAGTGTTTTTTGTAATTTCCTGCTTGGTACAATAAAGTTATTACATACATACATACATAAAAGTAAAATTAAGTATATATAGGTATTTACCTTAACAGCCACAACAGTCCGATGCTGGACATGGGCATTTCCCTATCGGGGTGTATCGCCATACTCACCTTGCCAGACGGATTGGCGAGCGCAGTGTAAGATGGTGCATTCACAGGGAACTCTGCTGCCGATAATAATTACGGATAATAATCTCATAGTAGTTTTTTACGACACCCACGGGGAGAATTGAGGTTTGCTTTTCTATGCCGGCAATACACGCATAAGTACGAGCTATCAAAAAAATCATAAATCTGGGGGCACGGCAGTGCCCCCGCCAAGTCGAGCTAGAAAGCGGCACAGCCGTACCATCCTTTTCTCGAAGCGGTTCAGGCCATTTTCAACACCTTATAAATTTCTTGTGGATAAAACAAAAGACTTGAAACTTCAGGAATCAATCAAAAGCCCTGTAGATACGGTATATTTCAAATTTCGTTCACTTTGAACCAGTGGTTTAGGAATTATAGCTAGTCAAAGTTCTTAATTTTGTCACTGACTCACTCACTGACCGATCATCAAAATTCTAAGGCACTTCTAGCAGACATAGAGACTTCTAATTTGGAATATAATTTGGGTTTAGTGTATAAATCAAGGAAAAACTTAAAAATCTAGCAATTTCAACGCAGTTTTCTAGATAAACCGATAGCATAAATAACTTTGTAATTCCATAGAAATGTAAACAGTACATTTGTTGTAAACAGTACAATGTTTACAATAAATTGAATGACTTGGCAATCGCACTGAATATATTAATTTTAATATGTATTACACGTTAACCTTCTGTTCTAGTGCGATGGCTAAGTCATTCAATTTATTGTAAACATTAAAATATATTGAAAATATTGATATGGTCACTATAAAATAATGCTTATTAACTAATTACGTAATTAATTAAGATAGATCTCTTAAGTGGGGAATGAACAAATCGATAGCCGACTTGGTTTCAAATGGATCTCATACCTTTTTACGGTTGAACAGCTCAGTAGCGAGACTTGGAATGTTTTATATATTAATGTTTTTGAGGGGATTACTTCTTCTCATATAACTTTGCTTTGTTACCTAAAAAATTCTTTCAACAATCCCTTAGATACCACGTACCATTCATACCTCCGGGCTATATATTCCTCTTCACTTTTACTTTTTTCCATAAAAACTAATAAGTTAGTAAAAGTGTTCTGCTTGTGGGCGGATACTTGTGTTCCATGGAGGATAACATCATTATTATCATTGAAGCTGATATTGTAGGCACTATCGTCAACACCACAAGTTACCCATTTAAGGGATCAACTAATTATTAAGAATCACCAGTTTAAGTTGATCTTTAAATTCATTCAAAGTTACTCAAGGTCTACTGATAATACGTCCCAATTTACAACATTTTTTTAAAAAGAGGTGTTATTTTCACGCTATAAAGGTTCATGCTGTGTGATGCCGGATTAGAAAGGCATCACTTTTAGAGGCGACTAAGGGACTCAAGGGTTTCATGTGTATTACAACTTTAAGCGACAGGCTGACAACCTGTCACTACAGTGATACACGGATCATCTGAAAAGGCCCTCAATATTTGTCAGACGTGGTATTAGCGACTGTATTCTTACGGCCATTAGCGCTCTGCCTACCCCGCAAGGGATAAAGGCATGATATGTGTATGTATGTTAAAGGTTCTTTGTGGGGTCAAAGTGTGTCTTTCAAAACACTGTTGACTGTACTAAGCATCCCACACCCTTCCCATACATCTTCCAGAGATAAAGGGTCTTTTTTATCTCGAACCCTTGAACAACCTTTGTTTTCGTGTCGAACATGTCCAGACTGGGTGGTCTATGGATCGATTCGAGCGAGACACGTGGATATAGGGTGGTGCTAACAACGAACAAAGACATCAATAAAGATTCCACTCTCGAACATAAACAGCCTATAGGCTGCTCTTACGGTGAAGGAAAAACATCGTGATGAAACCCACATTCAAATAATATTTACAATCAGATGATATTTAGATGTGGCTTAACCAGGATTCGAGCCGGATTAGCATTCAGGTTGCAGAGGTCAGATGGCAGGCGCTCTGTGTAAAAACTGGGTTCCACGTCAAATCCTCTAGGTTGCGTAGCCGACCCCGACAGAGAATGGGATAAGGCAAGGAGAATGATGAATGACGTATGTAAGCTTATTTTATCTTTTTCACGATACTTGCATGTTGACTTGCGTGCTATGACAAAATTTTGTCACAGTATTTTGCCGTTCGTTTTGTGCTAATTGATATTTATTCCTAGCCCAAAATATGCCACGTCCTTCATAACTAGCCATGTTCCACTGTACCAGTTTAAAAAAAAATCGAAGTTTTTTAATCATACTGTTCCTACAGCCGATAATACCAGTTTATTCGAAGATTTATAACCTATTTCCATGGAGATTACCGGTCCAAAGTTCGATCCCAAAGGTCCAAATAATAGTAATTGTAAACGAGAACCAACCATCGAAAGTGTTGAAACAATTAACCACCGGGAAATATGATACGAAAATTATTATTGAAATGAGCAGATAAAATTTTATGTCTATGAAAATTATACGGATCGTATGAGGTTCCTTGATTGTTGACTTTCGATTTTAGTAGATAGTTTGTTTTGATAGTCGTATCTACTCTTTGTTTTGTATGATGACTATAGTCTTCAATAGGTATTACATTAACTTTCAATAGAATAATTTGTGTAGGGTTTTCTTTTATTATAATCTATTTTAAGGCTGTTCCTTACATCATCATCTTATGTATTTACCTACTTGTGTACATTTTATTTGTTTATAATTACCCTGTTAACCTAATCAAAATTCTATATAATTTCCTAGATACTTGTAAAAAAATAAAATCCAATCAAAAATCGTGCTTTACTACATCTTATTGACCTAACCTCACATGCTAGATGCACTGAATCATTCAACAATAGCTCCACATTGAATAGCGAGCGTGTTGCAAGTTGCGCCCGCGCACCGAAGGCCACGAGCTGTCAAATGTCATTGGATGTCACAGGATTTAGATCAAGGACAAGAACTGGTCTTGCGCACGATATGGTAGTCGTTATGGGGTCTTAAAAGGTTCATTTCTCATGGCATTTTGACGGGGTTTGGGTTTGTCGCAGAACACTGCTAATGATATAATCTGAAAGTGAACAGAGGTATATGAGAATCGATATTTATAAATATTTGTAATTGCTAAATTACAATAATCGAGTCATGATATTTATTACAAGCAAATAATTCTCCAATTACATTTACAAACATATAATATAAATCATATATTGAGATATTTCAATATTTGAATAAACATATTTGTACAATCAAAACAGATTTAGTAATCATTGCATCATGAATAGACTGAACTAGCAGTATGCACGTAAACTGAACAATAACAATGCAAATGTAAAAATAAATTGGATCTAATGGCGACGGACAATGAATCAGAGGATCACAATGGATTCCTTTCTCCTAACTAGATCGTAGGTGGATGTACGGCCTTGGGTCTGAGAGGCTTAGAGCTGATAGCCGGATTGGTTAAGCTGTTTTTAGAACCTGAAAGATCGTAAGTACTTTGAATTGACTGTTAAAAATCATCCGAAAAAGTTTATCACAGGTAGTTGTGGGGTGAAACTGGGGTCGTTGGACGACTCGTCCCGCATGCAAAGAAGAAGAAGGGAAACTGTGTTGTGGAAATGGTGTTGAAATTTGAGCCCAGGCAGAAAGTTTTTTCCATATTTTGTTTTGGTAATACATAACTCCTTTCGTTTACATCAGCTAATTTTCAAATTTTCGTATTGAGCAAGTTTACTGTATTCATTTTTTTAATGTCGGTTTGGTATTTATCTAATTTTGATTTCAATATCGAAGTCACAATTTTCAATGCATGTTAACTCTGTATGTAAATGTTGGTTCGTTCTCATTATTTTCTTAAACAAATTTAAAGAGGGCAATACAGTCATGCAGGCCATTATTGTGAATTGTGATCACGATATTCAAAACTATGTGCTTGTTGCCCAACTCCTTGATTTTGACAACAATACCCCTTTTGATATACAAGGTCTTCTTACCAGTACAGTCATGAATGTAATGCCATTATCATTAGTACATTACCTAGTAAGAAGTCCTCGTACTCAAGTCTTTATTTTTACTCATATAGTACCCTACAGTCAGGGTAACGTCTGCAGTGTAGGTAATCTTTTGGGCCTAGTCATGGTTTTAGATTTTTAGGTCTCGGCTTTGGTTCCTGTACAAGACAACACTTTTTACCTTCTTTGGTTTTGCATTTGTAGGCTCTCTCCATGTTTAATTCTCTTACGAAACAAATTGATCTGATTCCCTTTGCAACTATACCAGCGATTTTTAACATTTCTATTCTACTCTCAATCGTAATAGTTCTTGTTTATTCAAAGATCATTGAACTTGATCCCAAAACTGGCTGCCTATCACATCAAAAGTAACTTAAAGATAATCGGTATTAACAAGGACGGGATGTATTAAATTGATAAAAAACTGGTTTATGCTATAAAATTTGTCGCAGTGAATAATAATTTCTTTCGCCCAATAATTCGAAAGTGATAAATTAATTAAAATCGTCTTTATTAAGGTGTAACGGATATTACTAGTAAGTATCGTTAAGGTGCCGTGAATAATTGTTATGGTCGTAAGATCTTCAATTTTAATATGCGTGCCTGATCCTATAATCCTATTGGTATAAGCTTGTGGTTTGACCATAAGCATTCACTTTAGAAATTTTATTATAGCTGAATGTCTTGTTTAATATCGAGAATCATATTTACTTATCTACTTACTGCTTAAAAGTTATTAGTGTTGAACCTCTCACCTCATCTGACTAGGAAAATGAGAAAGAGAAGATATTAACTTTCATAAATCAGCGCCAATTTCTCGCCTGTTTTTAGAATATCAGCCTGGAAACGATGTGCATATTGCAATGGCGATGTACACATTGTCAATCTGTCCTCTGCGTTTTTTGTCCTGTTCCTATGTGGTTTTGTTCAGTTTTGATGCGGTAATGTTACGCTAAAGTTCAGATAAGATTTATGGTTTCTCAGTTATAGATTGTAAACGTTTCGGTACCGCCGAAGACTAGCTGATCTATGTTCTACTGTGTTTTCATACTTGTATACAATCGATCACGCACACGCGCGGTCTGGCCACATGCGCCTCCGCAAGAGACGCAACGAGCCAACAAACCGCTGTTAGCGATCCGACAAACCGACGACGACACGAGCACGAAGACGTGACCGCAAGGACGTCTGAAACGAGCTCTTGATATCTGATAGCGGATGGGCTATTGCGATGTAGAGCTTAGCAAGTGCCTCAGAGGAAGAAAAACACAATAGATACATATATTGAAGTACATACTTATTAACAAATTAAGACTTGTCCAGTTATGATGCGCAACCGCGACTTCGATTTTCTCTGCACTTATAGGCAAAAATATTCATTTGTTTTGATAAAATTCATACGATTAGACACTTGTGAAGTCTTCTCGCCCTCGAGATAAGTGATCATCATAAAGAGGTATGTAGTTTAACGACTTTTTCATGATTTATCGATTGAGTAGACATGATTCAGGTATTTGGACCGTGATAACAATCCGCAAGGTTAATTAAAAATTAGTTAAATTGTAAAAGATAGGACATGACTATCATTGTGAAGTACAAATATGACGAAGGTACTAACATAAATTCTTTTAGAGACGGAAGAATTCAAAAAACGTATTCATCAAATAACAGAACTTTTAAAGACTTTGAATGACTGGACGTACTTTTCATACCTTGCTGACTAAACATGAGGCGACACAAAATTACGATACTCACATTCTTTAAAACACAACAGTCTCAGCACGAAAGCTGACACCAAAACATTGCGACACGTACAAAATTGGATAATAAGCCTGTTACAAAGAGACCATTACATAACGCCAAGGTTAATATCTGAGCCCACATCAGCAACCCTTCAAGGCCGATTCAACCAATGGTTTCTTACTAATTGATCTTCCTACGTAAAGCCGAATCGTTTAACGACAGTTTCGTTCTTCATTCGGCTTGACATTGACATTTTAATGAATGACACGGTTAGCTGAGTCATTTTTGAAGTGGCTGAAGTAGTTGTTGATTTTTTCGCCGTTTGTAATGTAATGGGTATGATTTGCATGTTCTCGCCAGATGTCCAGGAAGGCAATAATGATCATGTGATATTGTTGGTATGCAATATTTTTTTACTGTACAAGAAGTGTCCATAGTGTTTGATTATAAGAAGTAAGACTCTTGCAACGTAGAATTTAGAGAGCGTCTTGAACCTACTCAATCAGTTAAAATAACCGAAGATGTTATTTGGAAAAATAAGCATACTATGCTCATCCTCAATCACATCACTTATCTTGAGGCGTTCAACATATCTTCAACGAGTCGTTTCCGATTCATCTCTGATACAATGTGTATCGATATTTTCTTTAAAAAGATCATCAGCATGTACCTGTAACTTGACTACTCAAGTTCAAAACTCAATGTCAGCATTTTCGTCACAGTGGCCAGCAGTGACCGTTACGTCATTGAGCCTCGAGTGATCCAGGCTGCGTCTGCGCCGCCCGACTTGCTCTGTCTTGCGTAACGTTTATTTTGCTCCCCGGGTGTAGGCTTGTTTATTTTTGTCGAATAGTTTGAAGAGTTGATACTGCGGTTTGTCAAACTATGATAATGTTCATGCTGTTAGTTTTTTTTCTAATGTAGTGGGTGTAACAATTATGTCGCAAATCTGTCTTGCCTTTGACAGCTGCAAGTCTTTTGCTTTTTCTAATCCGGTTTTCGGTTCAACTGATAGTGACTGCCAAACATAGGTGTGACGTAGGCGTTTCATACATGAGTGATTTCCGCGTACACCCAACTCTCAAGATCAAGGAAGTATCGCTTGATACATTCTAGAATTGAAACCTTAGTAACGCAACATAGCGTTCACTTCAAACGATACCGCCGCGGCTTTTTGCTTCTTGTCAAATGGCCCGTGAATCCTTTGATAGCGTTTAAAAGAATCGATCGGTCCATATTTTTATTTTATTTTTAAGGGTGATTTATCTTTGCTTCTACAATCTTATTGGCTTTTGAAGCAATATCTCACAATTCCCTAATCAAATCTGGAGCTTTCATCTCCATTCATGATCTGTTATTTCTATATCTTTTTGTTGGCGATCATTAGTTGGTGTAATAAAGATTTCATCTCCGAATGACGGATAGCCTCAATTAGCGGCTGCGTTCCACTTGTGTTACTTTCCAATGCTAGTGGATAGTAACGGTACTCAGCTTTGTCTCTGCTCGATCGCGGGCCGCCCTTCGTTACTATGGCAACCAATGCTTCATTCCAATCTTCCGGTATAATTTTAACATACCTGGTTCCACCTGTAAGTAGTTGTTGTGCAGATGCAATGAGACATTCCTAGTCGCATATCAGCCAATCAAATCCTTGGATTGACTTGACAATTAGGTTCAATAATCGGCGCAAACGCATGCCCTGCCCTTCCGCGACCTGACCATTGAAAGGGGGTAGTTAAATTATGTAACCACTAAGTTTACTTCCGCATCTTATTATCTATAAATTATCTACAAAACAGATGTTAGTTTTTTCTTATTTTCATTAAATGACTTTGATACTAAGGCTTCAATTCGAATTCAAATTTTATTGTAAGTAAGCGTTGTCTAGAGCGATACTTTCTTCATCTAACTTTCAACATTGTGATCATTTTGCTCACTCACGTCTCGCGCATCGATATATTTATTAGAGAGAAGATTACAACAAAAATTTTCGAACCTACTCCGAATTCGGAACCTCCATTTTCTCGGCGTGACACCTAGTTTTTACAAATTTCGAGATATTAAGTTGTTGTCAGCTGCCAATTTGGTCGCTCATCATCACAAAATGTGTTCCACATTTGGAATTGCTTTATTATAATAACGTTCTACATTTTGTATACTAGCCGGAACATTAACTCGACGCCGGTGTTTGGCATTGACATTGGCTGTAGTTACACCAGCACCGGTGGTTTCGTAATTACTACGCAGTTACTACCTGTCATCAGATGCAGAATCGACAGCTCTATTGTTTAAATTGTCTGTCTGATGGTTTCCATCCAAGACATCATTGTTCTAGTCGTTTTTATCTGATGTCGTTTGTTTTTGGAAACGGCGAACGGGATTTATTTTGATTGTGATCTAGGATTCTAAGAACTGAATCTTTAAGTGCAAAAACAAGAATAACGAATGGCAATTTTGCGATTACTGTCCGTTGAAATATAAGATAAGAATGACGTTCCTTTTGAAGTAAAAGATTTCAACTGATCGGATCTGGGTTCGGTAAATCAAAGAAAATTTATATTTTTAATAAAGTATGCAAATATAGCACCCAATTAGTTTCGTCGTTTGAAATTTAAATCTATTTCACTATAAACCAAACTAGTTTAACTATCAAAATTTGCAATAAAATAAATCAAGTATAATTTATGAATAGAAAACTTGTTTGTTTAATGTTTAACACTTTTACGGTCACTCATAATACCTACCAAAATTTAAAACGGGGTTTTAAAATAATATTATTAACGGACAATTCATAACATACTGTATTTTAGATAATTACTGTTGTCTTCTTCTTCTTTTCGTGTGGGACACCGAATCGTCCAACGACCCGATGAACCCTAGTGTCAGAATTTTTCAACCGCCTTCTACATGTAGCAGGCTTCTGACATGGTTGTGTAACGGAACCATCTTACTTACGGACAATCGGGTAGTTCAGCCCGCAATGTCCTAACCAGACTGGGAACAAATTCACAAAGAGATAAATATCAACTTTGGGAGTGACCCACCGAGAATCGAACTCGGGACCTTCTGCGTCAAAGGCAGTCGCACTACCACTGCGCCACATCGGTCGTCATTACTGTTGTGAAGTGACGGTACACAAAAAATGTATCACGCAAACAGAAAAATTATAATTAAAGTAAACTTTCCCAAGTAAAAGCCTTTGGAATGTTGTCATGATACAAAGCAATAAAAAATTTCGCAACGACGTTGGTGACTTTGAACTCAACGATATTTGGAATTGGAACACTTTAACAATGCATCCGTGTACCAACAGATATTGAAAATGCATTACAAGATGAACGAATTTTAATGTCGAAGCATTCAATGAACCTAAGCAAAGAAAGTGCTTTCATGTTTGGTCGTGTAATGTTCAAAATGTGTCGAGTGCAAGATAGTGAGAATATAGGTGATCTACGCGAGTGTGGGGCCCACACTGTGGGCGACTGACTAAACATTGCTAGTAGAAATTTTCTAGTGGCAAAATCTAAAAATGAAAATAAAATATTAAGGTTCAAAACAACAAATAGAAATAAAATTAGGCACATAAATAATGATCAAGTATAGCACTAGCCCTAAAAGTAAGGATGTCGAAATTAGTAAAGGCTAAGACCATGTTTACCAAAAATTTAAGGACATGTGTTTCAATGATTTCATTTATTAAGGATTAAAGAAAAATTTAGAATTATATAAAGTTTTTGATACATGGCCAATGTTAGTAACATGCGAAGTTTACAGATTTACAGAAATCAACAATCCTGATACAAGAGTGTTTAAAGTTGTAGACGTGGAAATCTTAAGAAGCTAGTTGAATGTGGGAATTTCCTGGCACCTACTGGATGAAGAGAACAGGAATCTCTTGATTGCTTCCAAGAATAGAATCTAATATCCTGGACGTGTCATACTTACATTTATATTTTATTGGGATAGGCTTTCGGAAAATGTAACTTGGTAACGGGAATATAAAAGTTTGTAAACTTTTTTGGATTATGGAGTTAGGTGAGAACGATATAAATGCTCAGCTACTTTGTAATAAAAAAAATCTAGTTTAAAAAACTTAAAGGCCGTAACACATTAACACCATTCATTACCTTATCTACTTATGTAGCCCTACAATACAAAAATTTCAAACAAAACACAATTACAAAATATATACTTGGTAATTGCTCATCATCATCATCATCATCATCGGCCTGCCCTTATCCGAATTCATTTGGGATCGGCGCAACATGTCTTCTTCTTCCATTCATCTCTTATCTGCAGTCAAAGCCTCATTTACGCCTTTTTGTTCATGTCGTTTTTACTACCCTAATTAATTGCTACCCTTTGCCTTATTAATTACAGACCTGATAGGTAATAAGCAGACTCATTCCAGTAACTGACCTCATTGCCCTCATTCCTTGGTTCACGGCACTCATCAAACTGCGGCCTAGTACCTAATATTTTACATACAGGATTCTGGGTTATTCTTTAGGTATGTACGCGTAATTTTACTGTTGATATAAACAGTTTTCCCTAAGGAAATCTTTGAAATCGCAAAAATAGCTAGCTACTCGACAAAAATGAAAGTAGCAAGGAAGGAAGAGGTGATTTTTTGTCGCTATTTCGCTAATGGCTCAATCCACAACAAAAGTTGTTCAGAAATTCGTCTTCGTAGATTTACTAATTAAAAAATAACCCAGTATGTGTAAGTACTTGCGTGTGAGTTTCACCTTCGTGCTCTGCTCACCCACCGCGTCGCCCTTGCGAAAGTTCCCAGGGGACGAGCTGCCGCCGCCACCTGCGCACCTATGTGGACGACCTGATGAATATTTATGCCCCATTGTTGGCCTTTACGGTCAGCCGGTGATGGGGTATTTCTAGAGTGTTGAAGCCTTTTGTTTACAAATCTGTGACTCTAGTGCTTTCTCCATTTCTGCAAAATAAAAGCTATCGAAAGTTTTGTGCAAAAAATAGTATGCCGCACTCACTAAGGCGTTGAGAAACGTGCCCATTACCTAGAACCATCCCTTAAATGCCTTTTACGAAACCTGCGGGTAGAAATGGGATGATGCAATTCGAAGCCGGAATCACACTGTCAGCATCAGTAAATTTTATGTTTGCCCGGTACATAACGCTCTGCGGATTATCGTATTACTGTTTACTTTCGGATCTTTGCAAACTGTGTCATACAAGCCTACAGTTAGTTCGAAAACAATTGCTGTTACCGTCAAGATGTTTGTCAGCTTTGTTCATGGAATAATCTTTAAGTTTATACATAAATTCCATTAGAATATTTCCAAGTGTCTCAACGTTTCCTTACCCACGGTTTCGCTCGAGCTTTTGTATAACCTGCTGAGTAAGTAGATTACGTATTTAATTATGCTAAGTACATACTTTGTTTTCCAAAAGAAAGTACGCTTCCTAGTTTGCTATTAATAGAAATAACTGAGTTTATTATGTACAGACAGGCTGTGACAGGCCTTTTCACGTCATTAAAATAGCAAGAACACTACTGGTGTATTTAGGGCGTCTACAATTATGAATACACATGTTGCTTTTCTTGACAGTTTATATTTTCTTATTTTCTCTTCGCAATGTTGCCGTAATGGCTTTTATTATGTCAATAAACGTTTATGTTTGCGTTATGACGAATAGTATTTCTAATTGAGTACGATAGGTGTCTTTATAAACATTGTCAAGTTTGGCAAATATCGTTGGTAAATTGATCCAGCTATAGGTCTTTGCATTTTGACATAATATTATTTGATGGCCTAGATTACACCTGTTCTGTACATTTTTCAACAATTTAATCCTCAAACTTTCTACTTACCTTTGATAAACAAAATCTTTACCTGTGCGTGAGAAACCTGTGGAATTTATGCGTATTGTTGCGTTAATACGCACGCATTCTTTCTGAATTTGCTCTCTTGCTTTCTCTTCTTATCTGGGGTGTGCAGAACAGCATGTTCTATGATTTATCTCCTTAGATGGGTGTTCAACTGCTATGCGGTCTGTTATTGAAGGCAATCTCGCAAAAGATGCGTTGCCGCAAATAGCCGATGCCTCCGAAATTACACGTCATTTTTTCCGTTCATAGTCTATTGTTCGTGTGCTATTCGCAGATGTAGGCCTCAAAAGGAGCGAATTAAACAAGTTTTTACTCGACTGCCTCTGTATTATGTGGACAAGTAGATTCTATTTCACGCGCCACATAGAACCCAAACGGGAGGGAGAAAAAAACCTCACTACACAGTGACCCTCTTCGTTTGATAAATTAAACGCGTAATCAACGGTTTCAATTTTATCAAATGAGGACCAAAACGTAAAACTTGGTTTTGTACTTGTAACAGTGTCGAAATATCAGGAACTCAAAACATGTAATTCGTTGGTAAGAACTCGTTATAATTATAATAACTATGAAATTAATAGTGTAATCAACCCTGATAGTTGAGAACTAGTGTATAACTATTGGTAGATTTTTCTATAATGAACTGCTTTTTTCGTGGCCTGAACAGAGTTTAGACTTGCCACGTCTAAATTTATGATTCAGTAGAGCACTTTTAAGACGAAATTGTTACATTGCGCGTGATTAAGTAGATCTCACTTTCTTTTGTAAGTGTAAGGCCCCGGTCTCGAATTTTGCGGGGAGTGGCGGCGGCCTTTTTTTTCTAGGGAGTGCGCAGCTCGTTGCCCGCTCTCGTTCCGCTGCTGTTTCCGAAAAATTCCATTTGAATGTATGCAAAAGAGCATGCCTCTGTTGCGCCGCCGCCGCCGCCCCGCTGCCCGCAAAATTCGAGACCGAGGGCTAAGTCGCTAGGTATGTTATGATTGGTATTCTGTGCAAGAACTTATAGTGTAGAAAATTACGAGCGAACAAAAAACGTCATAAAGAATTGTTGAGATTGTGGGTATGTTTGGTACCTATATACGGAACGCTCTTATGAGCTTTACATTAATGTTTTTTTTTTAGTTATCGATGTTATTAGCACACTTACAATAATAGGAGTACCTGCCAAGGTATCAAGATAAAAGTAAAGAAAGTAACTTCGAACATTAAAAAAAAACAAAGTCTGTAAAGTCTGTTTACTTTACTGACGATAGTTGAACGTGAAGATGTCATAAGAAAATACTGAAGGAATGGTTGCATATTTCAAAAGAAAATTATAATCTTATTTGTAAGATTTGTTACTGCCGAATGCGGAGGTCCATTCTACCTCTGTGATTCCGCGCTCTCGCTTGCACTTAAAGGCTTAAATGGAACGCCTCAGACCATAGTAACGCCGCATGAGTTAAGGTTTTTTGGTGCACGCAGCCGTCTCCATTGAATTACAAGACGTTGTCACGTCAAAAATCAGACTCTTGATGTGGGCAACGAGTAGAAGGACGAACCGATGAACCCTGATCTCAAAAAAGACGACTACTGTTCCATTTATATGCCACAGTTTTGAAAGTAGGTCAATAAGAAAACCCACTCAAGTCAGTAGTACTAAACGCAAGGTCTTTCTTTTAAAAGTGTTTTGAAGAACTCTTTGACGCTTGAATATCGTTTACATAGGTGGCCTGTTTTGCCGTGTGGTGCCAGCTTAGAATAGCATCACCCCATTTCGACTGTGGGTGTCGTCAAAGAATACTAACTATAGCTACCCACCGTGTCGTAAAAGGAGACTAGTGAATCCAGGGAATGGGCAGAAGCGTTCCCTGTAAATACACCTTGCAATACGCTCGCAAATCAAGGGGAGGCCTATGTCCAGCAGTGGACTGTTGTGGTCGTTGTTGTAGGTAGCCATTAGGTGGCCTCAACTTACTTTTCGTATATCAAAAGTGAATCTTTTTAACAAGCATTGTAGCATAATTAGCTGAGATATAGCTTTTTTACGCTGCTGCAGCATACATACATACTTGGTGTCGGGGTTGCGTCCTCATTTTGTTCTCATAGTTTCTAGT
Source organism: Keiferia lycopersicella (assembly GCA_029255805.1). Lineage (NCBI taxonomy): Eukaryota > Metazoa > Arthropoda > Insecta > Lepidoptera > Gelechiidae > Keiferia > Keiferia lycopersicella. The sequence goes on from JARACZ010000003.1 coordinate 20,173,168, forward strand.
ACCTACCTTTCTGTAACAACTATTAATTATGTATGTATGACTGTAGAACCATATAAACATTTATTATATTTTAATAAAAAGCTCTGTCACTTCTAAAACCGCGTAGCTACATTCGCTACGCCGTAGCAACTCGGTGACTCATGTTTTCTGTCCAAGTGTCAACTATCTATCAGTGAACGTTTGTTTGCCAATCGCTGAACCCAAGCTGTTTGCTTACAACGACCTCTAAGCACGGAAGCGCGAATTCTCGCGACCTCGCGACCTCGGCGGCAGGGATGCGACTTGAGAAACTAAAATAGGATTAGTCACAATAAAAATCGAATAAAAATAAATCGGTTGAAAAACAAAAAAGCAATCCATTTTTCTATGTAGGTACTTATTACTTTTTGATGCAACAATATTTTTATGATGTAATTTAACGGGATATATTTGCTCAGAAGTGGACCACTCTAGGCTGAAATAATAATAAAAATAATTACCGACACAGGCAAAATATACTTCATGCTGCCGAAACGATTTGTCTGTATCATCATGATGATGATGATGATAATGATTTGCCCAGCAGTGGACCATTCTAGGCTGAAAATGACAATGAAAATTAATTACAGACACAGGCAAAATATACTTTCATGATGCCGAAACCACACTTCTAGGGACCTAAAATTTGTTGTGAACTGATGTTACGCGAAAAAGTTCGTTTGTGCGTATAATATTATCATACGCGAGCTATAAATAAAAAAAATAATGGAAATAATTTCAATTGCGTACTTAATCGATTATAAAAATCGTTCTTTTTTAAACAATAATCAATTCTTTTAAAAATTTATCGTTTTTTGACATCCCTGCTCGGCAGTGAAAATTATCCGGCGTGTTGATAAAGCCAATGAGGCTGGCACTTTCTAAACGGTTATTATTATGAGTCCAGATGACCACAACAATGTGTTTGGGCCCGGAGGTCAGAGCGGTCGTGATGCGCGTTTTTGCACCGTGTTTCTGAGCGCACGGCAGTTGGCCCCCAAGTTGATTCTTGATCTGTGAAAGGCAGCATAAGGAAGGTGCCACGAAAACAGAGTGGGGTTTCTTGACGGATGACAGCTGCGGTTGCGGTGTTGTCCAAACTAGCCCAGACTCAAACCCAGTTCGAGACCTGCAGAATCCAAACCCTAGAGACATTTCCATGGTCAAGCACTGGCCAAAGATTGTTTGACTTGTTACCGGTGACTCGATGAAGAAAAAGTATAAGGCATGCGAATAAAGAAAGGATCTGTAAATGGCCGCGGTTACCTAAGTATGAGAGAGAGAGCATGAACTCCAAGAAGCCCTTAAGAGAAGAGCCCTAGTGAAGTATAGAACTCAGAGTGCATGACATTCGGCCGCCACTATTTTACAAATCTTTTCTTTATTCGCATGCCTTAAACTATTCTTAACACATTTTGCGTGCAAAAGTTTGGATATCCGGAGGGATGGGCTTGAATCCAACTCCTATGATATATCTTGTTTCTGTTAATTTACATTATTTGTTACATCGAGTAAATGTATTTTAACTTTAATTTGTTAATGTTTATCACAAATATTGGTACAGGAATTTTTTGGCATCAGTGTGATGCGATCATCCAGTTTAAAAACATCGTTCCATTACACTTAAAACTGATATTTAACGTTGGCATGACCACAAATGACGCGAGCACTTTATGTTTGAATACACATATTGTTGTGCGCGAAAGAACCTAACCTATTATTTTAATTTTTTTAAATTTTTCATAAGATTGAGGGATCAGCGCTCATAGCTCATGCCACGCTGCAGGTCAAGTGTTTCTCAAGAGACTTGGCCGTATTTTAACATAAACATTTTCGGGTTTGATCTCACTTTCACGGCATTACCTTATTAGTGGCCAAGTGGAATATTGGTCGGCAGGTCGTGTTCTTTGGGGTTTCGTTTTCATTCGTGGCCCGGGGCACTAGTCTAATGTTGTCTTAATAAACTGCTCCTTTGTTAGTTTTGTGATCTGAACGAAAGTTGCTGTTGATATGATATTGTTGTCGTAGTAGGGAAGTAATCGTCAAAGTAAAATGTTTTCTTTATTGCTTTTTTTTAATTTACGACGAACTCTAAAGTATGGTCGTTCGAATAGGCCATATTTGACAGCGGACAGATCGGCGCATCAGCGCCGATCTGATTAGGAGTCAAAGTGGTCGCCATGGCCGAAATCGGTCGGAGAGATCATTTGACAGCTGTCAAACCCATACTAAAGGACACGTCAATTCAATTTTTTAAGATATGGCTTCTGTCTACAGGGACAATTCTGCCAGTGTCAAGGTGGGGAAATATACGGGTTCCTCAAAATAAAGCCAAATGACCGGTTTCTCTCAACTATTACAAGAAAGAAAAGTAGACCTAATGTCATAGTATTGACATGATTTTGACAGCTGTCAAATATGGCCTATTCGACCTGCCATACTTTCGAAACTTTAGAAATTGGCAGTTGACACAAAAAAAAAATGCTTACCTATTTCATTGATCTAGGTACCTATGTACATGAGTCGCGCCTATGGTTTAGAATTAAATTTGCGATATGTACTGTGTGTGCGCTGTTATATTTTAATGACTGAACCCATTAAAATGAAATAATGGTAATAAAAAACGACTAATAGTTACACATTTGCACGCACAATATTAAATTTAACATACGTGTTACTAATTTGCACTAAAGTCAAATTTATTGCACTAATATTTAATTTGTTTGTTGCAAACCATTGGTTTCGCTTTCATAACACACTTAATTGCAACATACGAAAATTTATGGTGTTTCCATAATATCCAATATTGAATTTATAATGGCCATTAAGAAAGCCATAAGAAAAAGGGCAATGGATACTAGAACAAATACCATTACAGTAGTTCCCAAACTTGCTTAGCTTAGTCGTCGATAGATCTACCTAAGTCAATTGACAACTTAATTCGAAAGTCAATTAAGAATGAGCTCAAATTATAAAATGTTTAAAATTATTTTCTATTTTAAACAGACTGGTATCTATATATATTTTAGGCGACAGGCTGACAACCTGTCACTATCGTAATATACATATTTTCTGAAACAACCTTGGAAAATAATCCTCAAAAATGTCAGACGTGGCGATAGCGACCGTATTTTTACGGCCGCTAACGCTCTGCCTACCCCGCAAGGGATAAAGGCGTGATATATGTATGCATGTATGAGATCTATATTATTTAGCCTCTTAAAATACAGGTGCACACTTGCCCTTGTGGTCTTGCCAAGCGAGGTGACGTGTACCACGGCATTTTTATTGGAGTTGAACGGTCTATGTCTTTTCGACGCAGCTACGTTGACTGAAGAAAGTTTTTCAGTTAAAAAAGAACGATAATCATTTCAAACAATCAAATTCTATTCAAACAACCTGATGAACCCTAGAGTCAGAGTTTTTAACCGCCTACTACTATTATAGTATGGCCGTTCGCATATACCATACTAAAGGACATGTCAAAAATAAAAAATAGACCTTATGTCATAGCATTAAAATAACTATGACGGCTATCAAATATAACCTATTTGAATGGCCATACTTTAGTAAGCCTGTTACATGGTTGTATTGTCCAACGGCCAGCGTCTAAGTAATCAATAATTATAGACAGCAACTGGGACCGACGGTTCAACGCCCAGTGGGTCACACACTTTGCGAAACGCTGGAGAGCTGATCTCTAGTCACCCAGGAAATGAGCACCACACGATCGCCCAGAGGGTTTTGTTTTTCGTGACACATTTGCAGATATAGTCTAGAAATCGAAATTGTATTGTATGCGTAATTGTCTGCTTCCGTACGGGTTATTCGAGATGGTAGAGTTTCATAATATGAACGGATTTAAAACGTGTTTGTTGTGTGTTTTTGTTTGTGTCTTATGCCGTGTGATGCCGGCTTAGAATAGCATCACCCCACATCCGTTCTGCGGGTGTCGTAAGAGGCGACTAAGGGACTCAAGGGTATTGGTGTATTATAATTTTTAGGCGACAGGCTGACAACCTGTCACTATATTGATACACATGTTTTCTGAAACAACCTTGGAAAGCAATCCTCAAAAATTTCAAAAGTGGCTATAGCGGCTGTATTCTTACGGCCGTTGACGCTCTGCCTGCCCCGCAAGGGATAAAGGCGTGATATATGTATGTATGTATGTATGTTGTTCCTTCGGTGAAATAGCCAGGAGAAGAAGACAAGACCGATACTTTTTTGTAATGCAATTTTAGTTTTTACTGATCTAATAGCCTTTTACCAGAGCCTAACAGCAAAGACCGCCTCCCACATCATAATGATTCTATTGCTATAAACCTTTTATGCCGTTTGGTACCGACTTAGAATAGCACCCGTGGGTGTCGTGAGAGGCGACTAAGGGAGTAATCCAAGGAACGAGCAGGAGCGTCCTCTGTGAATATCTACAATACCTTGCACTGCGCTCGCCGATTCGCCTGCCGAGCGTGGCAATACTTTCCAATTGGAGGAGGCCCATGTCTTGTGGCTGTAAAAGAAGAAAAATCCCTTTTCAGGTTTAGACCCACGAAAGGCAAGGTCACAGTTTTTACCCTATAATAATTATTCAAAGGTCGTTACTAAGTGCTTCTGTGTGACCTTTGTCACTAACGTGGTTATGAATGACAGACTATTCATGGACGATACCTTATACTTACCACCGTATATAGATATACCGTATATATATATATGCCGTGTGATGCCGGCTTAGAATAGCAATGCCGTGTGATGCCGGCTTAGAATAGCATCACCCCACATCCTTCCCGTGGGTGTCGTAAGAGGCGACTAAGGGACTCGAGAGTATTGGTGTATTACAATTTTTAGGCGACAGGCTGACAACCTGTCACTTTAGTGATACGCATGTTTTCCGAAACAACCTCAGAAAACAATACTCAAAAATGTCAGACGTGGCGATAGCGACCGTATTCTTACGGCTGTTAACGCTCTGCCTACCCCGCAAGGGATAAAGGCGTGATATATGTATACGTATGTATGTATGTATGTATATAGATACTTATGGAATTGATAGTCGTGGTATGTAGGCACTTAGGAGGTGACTATGTCAGTATTGACTACATGAGTGACAGGTCAAATGACTTACTGTTGAAAAAGATCTAAAATGTTAATTTATATACACAACTCAACTTTTATCATGCGTACGGCTAAAGAGTGGAATTCCCTGCCGGCGGATCTTTTTCCGGAACAATATAACTTGGGCCTTTTTAAGGCAAGAGTGAATAGGCATTATCTAGGCAAGCATGTACCATCTTCGTCTGCATCTCCACTTACCACCAGGTGAGATGGCAGACAAATGCGGGCCTATTACTTATAAAAAAAAAAAAAACATAATTATTTATGACATCATATTGCGCTACTTGGGAAGGCGTCAAAGCAGTTATTTTTATATTATTTCTCTGTTTATTATTTTATTAATTTTGAATTTATCTTAAAAACTATGAATAGAGTTTCGGAAAAAAGTTTTATTAATCACGCTGTCCACTTGAGCAAGTTAAAGTTTCTAGTTACATTGCGTTGTCCACTTTTGTTAGCATGTCAGTGGTTCGCTTGTGGTTTATCGTTCGTCCTAGTGATTAGGTTAGCACGGTCATATTATGGACTTTTTACAGTTTGTTTTACGACTTTTACGTAACTTTGTGAAAACTGCGATAAATGGTAGCGATAACTTCTAATTTCATTTTCAGTTTTTGAGATCGAATTGCAATAAAAACACAAAAATGGGTTTGCTTTTTTGAAGTAATTAAAATATTGCCGTGTGACGCCGGCTTAGAATAGTATCAACCCATTTCTTATCCGCGGGTGTCGTAAGAAACTCGAGGGTTCCATGCAATTGGTTCACTAAGCTTGGCAGGCAGGTTAGCAACCGCAGCAGCGCAAAAGGATTGGATAGCAGAAAACACTGTTATTATCATAAACAGCCGTGAGGCGTCCACTGCTGGACATAAGCTTATCTAAATAGGTCGCATTGCGCATTCTCTGAATTCATACACTCGCAAAATATGTCACCCACGGCAATAAATTAACGCTATTCTAAGCCAGCACTTCACAAACTTTTATCCTTCACCGGCCGTTTCCCAGCGGTACAGTATACCTAACATCTTTATAAATACGCAATGTATGTAATTTCTTAGCTCTCATAAATAACCAGGCATTACTGCGACATGGAATATAGGCCACCCTCGGGCTAGGCTTTCTCCAGATCTCTAGGAAAGTCTTATTAGAGATAGCTCGGCGCTTCTTGTTGTATACGTACTTCCAACTTTTTTTAATCGACTCTGTATTTCCGCGTTTCTCACGATAATCCGTTCGTAATATAGCTATAATCTAGTTCTATGAGAAGAAAGGTGTGTAGGTAGGTCCTAATTTTATCGAGATTGAAAAATTCAATAACTTAAAAAAATGGAACTGACTTCAAAGAACATGTAAAAGTGCGCACCTCAATTTCGTTGTCGGTTAATATGCCTAAACTTAAAACGTTCTCCTAGGTTTGACTTTGCTTTCACTTTGCTGAAAACCGCATCAAAATCAGTTCAGCCAAACTCTTAATGAAATCGTTAAAAATAACAGCCTGAATAAAATAATAACTCTATTTCGCATGTGTTTGTGCAGGCAATTTACATACAGACATATTACGCCTTCGCTCGACAATCCGCGTGCCAAGCGTGGTGAGTATGGCAATACCTCCCTATTGGGGGAGGCCCCTGTCCAGGAGTGGACTGATGTGGCTGTAGAAGTAGATATTACGCCTTTATCTCTTGTGGGGTTGCCAGAGCGTAACGTCCGTAAAATACGGTCGCTATCGCCACGTTGTAATACCAATGTCCAGCAATGGACTGTTGTGGCTATAGTCTTTCCTTTCTTTTCGTGTGGGACACCGAGTCGTTCAACGACCCGATTAACTCTAGTGTAAGAATTTTTTAACTGCCTTCTACAAGTAGCAGGCTTCTGACATGGTTGTGTAACGACCGTCGTCTAAGTGATCATAGACAACGTGCCATCCGAAACACGGAACCATCTTACTTACGGACAATCGGGTGGTTTAGCCCTCAAAGTTCTAACCAGATTGGGAACAAATTTACAAAGTGATAAATATCAACTTTATGAGTGACCCACCGAGAATCGAACCCGGAACCTTCTGCGTCAAAGGCAGTCACACTACCACTGCGACACATCGGTCGTCGTTGCTATAGTAATAGTAGTAGATAAAGCGAAATTCTGCCCTATACCTTTCAGAGCTTCTGCCCAGTAATCAAGAACTCTTACGTTTATAATCATGTAGCTAAGGAGAAAGAAGTACTCGGGAAATGGCCTACATTCGGTAATCAATATTGTACGGCCAGTTTAATAGTGTTAGTAGCCTAGGGCACACCTGGTGTTATAATATAAGGCTTATGTTATAAGTGAAGCCCGTAATTACTACCTTTCCATGCATAGGCAGTTTGTATAATATTAATGAAAGTTATGGGAAATGTCGCAACATAAGAACAGGTAGTGGAGGTGAAATTTCACTATATCACCGATCCTGTAAAAATGAGCATGGTCTGGCGATAAAAAGCGATTTTTCTTAAAGGAATATATAGGTCAAAAATTACCTATTTGTACCTAACTCAAATCAGCTTATCCCCAATGAAATATGTAGAGTTAAAATTTACTTTTTTTTGACCGATATTAAAAGATTTTTCCTTCATCTACCCGTACTCTGTTTACAGACCGGTGACTATGGTTTGAGACAAATGCATAAAAGTTCATTGATATTGATAAACAAACTGTTAAGGTGGCGAGAAGTCATCCTACAACGGGTGTACAATCCTACAACAGTTGAAAGGGGTCAATGAACTTTTATCTAGATGTATTTAATTCAAAGTGCCGTGTGATGCCGGCTTAGAGTAGCATCACCCCACATCCTTCCCGCGGGTGTCGTAAGAGGCGACAAAGGGACTCGAGAGAATTGGTGTATTACAATTTTTAGGCGACAGGCTGACAACCTGTCACTATAGTAATACACATGTTTTCTGAAACAACCTTGGAAAACAATCCTCAAAAACGTCAGACGTGGCGTTAGTGGCTGTATTCTTACGGCCACTATCGCTCTGCCTACCCCGCAAGGGATAAATGCGTATATATGTATGTATGTATTTAATTCAATCATAATATTTACTTTGCCTTTGAGTAAACCCACTTACACTAAGATCTACATTTAAAATGAAATACTACTTGCAAGGAAATCTCATTAGCTGACTATCCGGTAGCCTAAATGTGTCAGTGCGAACAGTTACGTGCTGATACTGTCGTTAATTAAACTGATAAGCTGTTAAGATACGATATACATAGCTAAGATTGCGATAAATGAGGGAATGTAATTGACGAATTGTATATTTATTTACGTTTTTTACTAGCATTAACGAATATTGCGTAAATGATTCTAATATCCTGAGAATTTAAAAACTGTGTGGCTACTTGTATAAATTTCTTAAAGTAGAAGTTTCGATCGCTAAAAGCGTGAAGTTGTCTGTATCGTTTTAGTTATTCTACAAAGTTCTATAAAACTGTTGATGTATTTGTCTAAGTATCTACTTGAGGTGTGTCTTAGTAAAAAAACATCTTTATCACGATCACGAAGAAGTCGTATGCTGGCAACAAGACTGCAAATCATACCCTTCTAGGCGAAAATTGGAACCTTCAGATAACACTCGTACATTATTTAGGTACAGAGTTGTAAAAGTTGGGTACGGTAAGGCAGTAAAATCACGATATGTGTATTTAGGTAAAGGTCAAGCCACACGTCATAAGGTAAGGTTTCGCACAGGGTGTCTACAAAGGCTACAAAAGATGGTCGTACATTCGCCATCATTAAACCGATATATCGAAGGGGTTTAAAGATGAACTACATAGATATTCCTAAGATTGGCATTTGGAAAATTTGCACAGGATTGTGAGGAGTATAAGAGGCCGGCAAAGGCTTTTGCTTGGTTCTGCGGTCCTGATAGTTTTATTATTTCCTTTTTTCTAATCTTTTTTTTGTCCATGTGTTGCCTGCTTAGAATAGCATTACCCCATTTCTTAGGTGGGTCACCCCATGGGTGTCGTAGAAGCCGACAAGCCTAAGGGACTCGAGGGTTTTATGTGTATTGCAATTTTAGGCAACAGGCTGACAAACTGTCACTACAGTGATACACGACTTATCGGAAACGACCATAAATAATTATTAGGCGTGGCGGTAACGACCGTAATTTTACAGTCGTTAACGCTCTGCCTACCTCGCCAGGGATATAGGCGTGATTTGTGTGTGTTTTTTTCGGGCAAAGCTATCCTTGTTCAGTGTCCAAAATGCACTATTAAATATCTGTTCTGGAGCTACCTGTATATTACGAGATTTCGCGTAGGTTGGTGATGAAGGGTAGAATCAGGGTAAAGTGGGTAACACCAGTTAAATATAGAGTAGGCTAGTTCCACTTTATTTCAGCTAAACAGAGTATTATTTCTGACCTTTTGTGGTTTGATTCTCAGGTAGACTTACATTATATATCTGCATGTTCAAAAGGAAAATTCATTTTTTTATGTATTTACATTGCTGATGATTTGTAAATTTTTACGTGTTTGTGTTGAAATAAAATTACTTTGAATATTATTGTTGATCAGAATGACATTTGAACAACAGTCTTTCTAACTTATCCGATTTGTACTGTATCGTTAATTTGCTTCTTCATTTTCGATATTGGTATTCCAATATACATAATCTCGAATGATATAGGTACTATGCCGGAATAATTATTAATTAAAAATCTCCTATATGATTTAAATATTAACCCGAAACTAATTTGGATAAGGGCAGAGATTGATGTTTTTTTTTGTCTTAACGCGATTCATTGACAAGTTCAAACACCGACGTCTGACGAACACCTGATTTCGCAATCTGACCCACATGCGCCAGCTAGGTGCGCACAGATAAGATATTGTAGGTAACTAGACGTAGGTGGTTTGTTTTGATAGTGCCAAGGACAAGATTCGGAGGGTTTGTTGACCTGATCGTTCCAGTATACTTGGTTTTGCAACACTTGTCTTGTCTTTTGGTCAAACATAAATTTGATCGCAAGAACAATTGCGCAGAATTTTTATCATAATACTCCTTGCCTTATCCCCATAATATTCTCTGTCGGGGTCGGCTACCTAACCTAGGAGATTTGACGTGGAACCAAGTTTTTACACAGAACGACTGTCATATGACCTCTGCACTAACCTGGCCCGAATCCTAGATTAAGTCACATTCAAATATCATCTGAATTCAAATTTTATTTAAATGTGGGTTTCATCACGATGTTTTTCCTTCCCCGTAGGAGCAGTCGGTAAATGTACGTGAGTATACATTGGTGCATGGCAGGGATCTCACGATTGTAAGACCGGTGTCATAACCTCTTAGCCACCGACGCTCTATTTTTATGTCAGACATAAATTGATATATAAAGAGATTTTTAATTTATAAGAATAGTACAAAAAGTACGAGCAATGCAGCTAAGGTGCTATTGTTATCGCAATACAAAACACAAACAGTTTTGGTTGCCAGTTCGCTCAGCTATACACCGCAAAGGTTTGCAAAACATCTCTCTGTGAGCCAAACACCACCAAACACGTATTGTTCCTCAGCCGAACGCAACTCAGAGTCACGTGCTGGAAAAGATTCCAACTAAACTGCGCAGAACGTGCCAAAAGTTTTTCCCAACAACCCTGAACTTTGCGAATATAAGGAATTGCTTGTATGGGGTCTTGAAAATTTAGCATAGAGAAAATAAATAGCGAAAAATTTCTTGGGTCCAGATGTTTTGTCAGCAAGCATATATAAGTACCTACTTAAATTCTACGCATTTCTAAAATATACTAATTTAGTTTAGTTTACCAGAAAAACGTATCTTTTCCTAGGTCATAACCTATCTTGTTTTGTGAGTGGGCAAGATACAAAATCGAATGCAAAATTACGTCTCAGAGTAAATATTGCAATGTGTGAGGTAATTGAAGATACGCTATCAAGAAGGTAATTAACGCAATAGTTGATAATTGGACTACTAACTTAAACAAGCTAGGTAGCCTGCTAGACCAGTCTATCTGCACCGGCATCAATGTTGCGAACAAGATTATATGAGCAGATCTGTGAAAATCCTGTTCAATAAAGTCGTTTTGATTTGTATTTGAACTTCCAATAGCGGCGAGCAATTCCAAAGCATATTACGGCTATTGGTTCAAAGTTCCAGGGTACTGAAGGTGCCAGAGGCAGGCCTATATACATATCCTGGACATCTCACGGCTAATAATAAAAGCGATGATGATGAGTCATTCAAGTTGGTCATCTTCGCTATGAAGGTTTTCTAAATATTTACTCTTGAGCGGTTAATAATGCGGTTCATCTCTGTCTCTGTGAACAAAATGCGAGAGAAATGATAATCGCACAAACAGTTAGACAGTGTAAAAGACCACCTGGGTGTAATCGTAATACCTACAAATAGCAGCGGAGGTTTACCTGCCACGAGAATCCCCAAGCTTGTTTTGCACTCCAAGAATCTCTTAGGTAATTTTCTACAAACTGCAGTAACAAGAAATGAGCGAAGAAGTCGTCTAGGTAGACATGCTGTCTGCGAGGGTCCCGTTATTCACTGAGGTAGATTGTTATCTAGAAACACTTTTGCTTCATACAAAGAATTGCTTTAAGTAAAAACAATAAAAAAGGGTTAAGGGCGTCCATATTGGTTAATTCGCAGATGCCATGACAAAAGACGAATTGACCTTAAACTGAATTGACTCATCGAAAACTGAAAGCGAAATTCATCCTACGACAATATGCTTCGTTTTTTGCAATCCGGTAGGTATTATCGTGATTGAATGTGGGTGGAAATATGAACATGCTGAAAATAAACAATTCAGTGAAGAGATAAGAGCAACATGATCAATTTCGCGTGCGTCATTTGCGTCGGTAATCTAACAAATAAACCATTATTGTTAGTCAGAGGAAGCAATATAAAATATAGTGATAAAACTATTTGGATGTGATAGATTCTTTCATATATTTGATAGGTTTTTGATGAATACCTAACTTTCCACTCCTAATCCATAAGATCGGAGCCTTAATTTTACCACAATGTTGTCACGCTTTGTTGGGAACGTTATTGAAAAAATAGAATAATGTAAAGCTCGTCAACTAACATTGTACGTTGTACTTATGATAGAGTTAGTATCCACCTAAACTTTTTATGTCGGATCGTACAAAATTGTCCCACTTAGTTTTTTACTCACCTTCTACTGCCTGTCGGCATCTTTGACTTTTTCCGACAAATTAGCTTTTACGAGACAGAAAGTCAATTTCAATTCCAAAACATTATCAAAGGCAATAATTTGTTGGCAATCAACGAAAGCTTGTAAAATATTGGAAATACTTAAAATGTACGACATGGCAGAATGTTAAAGCCTCAGACTGGCGAACTACCAAAAAGTTGTCAGGTAGAAGATTGTTATTGCTCGTTCAACTGACATTGATCGATCAACTGCTGCAAAAAATTCCATACTGAAGTAACTTTAAAATCGAAAGTCATTTTACATGAAAGCGGACGTTTGATAATGATCAGCCGAATGTATTGGGATCATCTTGACATAATGACTATGCTTTCGCTATCTGTAGTATGTTCGGTAATTTACAAACGGTTTTTTCCCTGCCTGATATGTCACTGTCAGCTGCTAGGTTGAAACATGGTATGCTGCCTTCCTAAAGGCAACTTCTGACATTCTTTTTGCATAACACCTGCTGTGCTCGTAATTTGTTTCCAAATACGTGTTTATCTGGATGATTTGCTAGTTGTATGTTCATTCTTGTCATAGTTTTTGTTCCCAGTTATTTTGTGTATTCTATGTGGCCATTCATTTATTTTTCTGAAACAAATTCTTGGATTCTTTTCTCTAATGATAATAGGGCGAACATTAGTCTCGTGGTTCCGTACAAATTGATTATTCGTCATTACCGGGACGTGCCTCCTGCCTTAGACGGACGCGTTTACGTGAGCCCATTCCAACTTTTTTTGTCGTTGCATGCCGCTCTGTTATTTGTCACTACGTTTAGTTATAGGCGAGTAGCTATAGTTAGTATTCTTTGGTTGTAAGAAATACCATCAGGGTTGGACTTGGATTTGTGCATTCTTGATTAAAATCAGTTCTAAGATTGTCGCCATTGTACCTATTGCACTTTATTTCTCGTGTGAATATTTTATTTCCTCTAACATCACTTACGATCTCTACTACATGTGATTTTTTTTTAACTATGGTGTGATGTGAGCTCGTAATCTATATTCAGTTCTGATTGCATGCCTGGCCGTAGTACGTGCTGGATTTTTTTATTTGTTATAACAAAAATTTCCACTTATAATGTAGTTAGGTATGTAATGTTTGCTGTGCTCTCAAAACATATACATATAAGATGTAGTACAAAATAATATTTGATCGTTATTATGCAAGTTAATCAATTACCTATACGAAAAAATTTAGAGAAGGAAGTTGAAATGCTCAATTTCTCTCCGATACCAAATAAATTAAGTGTCACTCACCATATTTGTACAGAGGAAACTGGGTGCACTGAACTACAAATTAACAAAACCGTAATTCACGTTTTGCAAATCTTAGTAAGTACCCACCAGTAGCTTTTTTTTGCATAATCATCAAACTTATATGGTGTAACCAGGGAGCAATGTCTTGCAAATTGTGACTGTCCCAAATCAGTATAAAGAGGTACCTAGTTTATTTAAAGGCACTAGTATATTTTTTTGCTGTGAATCTTGTACAGTCAGCTACATTTAGTATCTTCGCTTAGACCCTAAGAGTAGAGTGATCACGTGTTCTGCACTGAAAAGCTTTATTGCAAGATATTGACGCCTCGTGGTGGCAACGAGTGACCAAACTTTCAGCTTTTTTATCAAATAATCAGCCTGGCCATTAGAGAGGCTATGCTGCTGCTACTCTCTATAGAACCTTTCTTTGCTGCGAGTTGCTCAGATATTTGTTAAATTCAAAGTTGCTTAGTTCGTAATTATACTTGATGTAAAGGATCACTAAAGCGAAAAACATGAAAACCTCAAATCCATTAGTTACCTCCTACAACTTACAACACAGACAGATTGCAAGCCATCACACGGAAAAGTGAGCAAGTTAAAGGTACGGCTGTGTAGTACTGTACAGCTACAGACGTGGTTCTGCAAATTTGTTTGCGAAGATGAATGTGTTTTGTATGAGCACTGTAATGTCACGCCGGGATGGGTTTGTCACGCGCCGCCTCCAGGGTGAATGCTCTATGGAACGCTGTTTTCTCATAAAACGCTACATGTATCAAAAATGTTGGCTTAAATCACCTACTCGTGTCGTTTTTTGTGCCAGTTGTGTTCGAGTGAATGCTCTGTAAAATGTAAAAAATATAAGTCCTAATCCCCATTTGATGAATACGCGTGTCTTTACGTATGTGAATTTGAGTGAGTTTTGTAGATTTAAGAATGGTTTAAGTATTTGTGACTTATAAGCAGCATATTACACTACTTTACTTACCTCGTTCTCACTGTTAGTCTTGATTACTATCCTAGTTTTTTCGTCTTCTTTTATTTTTCGATAAAGGCTTAGGTATAGTTATTTCGACTATTTGCACCGCGCGCTGTCTCTCAAATTTTTGATATTATTGTCGGTCTAAGTAAAAGTGTACAAGTGTATCATAATGCTATTGTCTATCGCGCTGATAAAAAATTCAATAAGTTTGCTAAAGGATTAGTATGTCTCATTAAAGAACCCTCAACAAAGCCGCCATCATACGAAACCCATGTGGTAGACCCGTGAGAAACTGACCCCTCATTTATCTGAGCACAGATTACATCTCCATTTTACCGGCTGGCGGAACCCTGACAGTTCACGTATGAGTTATCAGCAGCTAAATATAAACCGCGATAGCCGTGTTTGTTTACGAGGAACTATGATGTTGCTGGGAGAGTTTGTCGTTATTTCGCTCTTGACTCAATTTCTTGTAAAGGAGTTTTCAATGGAAATCTGACTGCAAATATATATATTATATATACATATTTACTTGGGTGTAAGGGACGTTGTAACGAAAACTTTGCAGGCGTGATCAGACCATGAAACTGAATTAACTTTTTCTATGGGGGTCGTTAATTGGGTCATTAGAGGACTCGGTGGCCCACTCGAAAAAGAAAGACAGAATGAAATTAAATTATATTTATAATCCTCTCTAACCAACAGGGTCTCCTGTTTCAGGTTGATATTTGAATACTTACCTATAACGTTAGAAAAATAGTTCTATATTGCCGTGTGATGCTGGTTTAGAAAAGCATCACCCCATTTCTTTCCCAAGTGTGTCGTAGAAGCCGACTAAGGGATTCAAGGGTTTCATGTGTATCGCAATTTTAGGCGACAGGCTGACAACTTGTCACTGCAGTATACACAAATTATCTGAAACAATAATTTGTCAGACGTGGCAATAACGACCGTAATTATACGGTCGTTAACAACCTGCCAACCCCGCCTGGCATATATGTATACGTGATTTGTATGTATATGGTTCTATATTTTATAGCTTGAGAAAACTACGCAGAAACCCGATTCTAAAATTTACTTACCAGAAAACATAAAGCCAATTCAACAAAATCCATTGATTGCTTGTGTACGTACGAGTATTTAGTATTTATATTCCTACTAGTAAGTAAGTACTTGTTTTTGTCTTACAGTAAACCTATAAGTTACCGTAAACAGGACTCTTAGCTGATCGTAAGTGGAATGCCAGTAAAATAGGCAGTAAATTTCAGATTCTTGCTTAGGGGCCGATTTTACCATGCTTTTATTTAACCACTGGTTTAATGGTATGTAGGTGGATCGTAGGTTTATGACTGTGACTCAAATACATAAAATTCGTAAAAGAGACCGACATTATTATCTTTCTGTTAAATCTGATGTTCTTCCTACTCAGCATACGTAGAGTTATTATAACATTCTACTGTCATCTAAGGTACGCACATTAATTTAAGGCTATGTTGGGTGGGAAAATAACTAAACAGTTATTGAGTAATGTTTTGAAATCTATCGCGTTTTTATTACTAATTTATAGTTCTTTATTGTTATCAAACTTTGCTGATTCAATTACATTAACCCAATTAACCTTATAAGATCCGCAGCTTTCATTTTGACAGGTTAAATGACTGTACAGAAATTAAATAATATCTTTTGTAGATACTTAATACATAATGACTGGTAATTTGTGCTTTACGAGCTATATAGGCTCAGTCATTCGTAGAACTGCCTTCTACGAATCCTTGATAGTGGAGTTGTGAAAAAACCAAAGCTTCTCAGTTAACAACAGTTAACTGTTTTCAGCCATAGACTTAGTTAACCAGGCCTTAGTGGACTTGGGCTTAAGCCTAGTGTGTGCATTAGTCTCAGTCATTAGATCCTCCCGGGGCCAAACGGGGCCTGTTAGCGTCGTTTCGTCAACTGGGACGCTTCGAGCATCGCTGACACTGGATAATTCGCTAACCGTTCAGAGGCCGTGAAATGTATGCGTAGTTGGTTGTTGAGTGTTCAAAGGATTCTGAAAACTATGTTTAGTAGCCAAAAATCGCAATCTGTGCAATCGCAACTATGGGTCCTCACAAGCTATTGATGATGATACAGTAAATAAGTTTCAGGTTTTCGAATCGGATGGGAGTATTATTGAGATAGTTAGTTACATAAAAAAGTTTTGTTTTTGTATAAAAATACTTTTTATTCCCATTGCTTGGAAATACACATATTGTTTTTGAAAAAAAGAACCTATTCCACGTTTTTCTCTTTAATATTTTGCAAAGATAAAAATGTCATAATAGCACACATTTCCGCTACGGTTTACTAAATCAATAATTTCATTGTTTCAGATGACAGCAGCAGAGAAATTGTAACATCAGAACAACAGGTAAGCTTTTTATATTAATGTTTAGTATTCTGTTTGTGATCCCTTACTTTACGAGACATGCATACGAAATTTGGATTAAAGTGACCGCAGTTTGCCAGCTGAGGTGCTTTTTGAATTGGGTTATCAAAATTCATCACGTGAAGTACGTGTCCTGTGATGCCGGCTTAGAATAGCATCACCGCACATCCTTCCCGTGGGTGTCGTAAGAGGCGACTAAGGTACTCGAGGGTATTGGTGTACTACAATTATTAGGCGACAAGCTGACAACCTGTCACTATAGTGATTCACATGTTTTCTGAAACAACCTTGGAAAACAATCCTCAAAAATGTCAGACGTGGCGGTAGCGACCGTATTCTTACGGCCGTTGACGCTCTGCCTGCCCCGCAAGGGATAAAAGCGTGATATATGTATGTATGTATCCCGTGAAGGTTACGTGTATCTAAACAAAATGTATTTGATAAAGACATTTTCATGCACATCAGGCTTTCCAACTTTTTGTTAGTTATCACACAAAACCTTTAAAAGTGATCACGAAAATGTTGTAAAATTCCACTGACTGCACTTAGTATTACTTTCTTTCTTTTAGATTTTCTTACATTAACAAAGTGTTTCTTTATCAAAGGTTAAGGTTTAGGTTAAGGTTAGGTTTATTTCAAGTTCACGTTAAAACATTCAAATACATTGTAAAAGTAAATCTTTTTTATACCACGTCGTAAGTGCTAACCGAAATAATAGATCTTCATTCACTATACCACGTAATAAATGCTAACCGAAATGTTAGTGCCTAATTTTTAACAATGGTTCCGTGCTTCAAGAGGACACGTTATGACGTCGGTTCCGGATGCTGTCTACATACATACATTCATAAATCACGCCTTTATCCCTTACAGGGTAGGCAGAGCTGCTGTCTATGATTACGTATAATTATTAATATAATTTATTAAAAGAGCAACCATGACAGAAGCCTGCTACTTGTAGTTGGTGGTTAAAAAGCTCTGAAAACAGGGTTAATCGGGTCGTTGGACGACTCGGTGTCCTACACGAAAAGTGTGTAATTCAATGTGCTACAGTTAGGTATACTTGGTTAGTACTTATCTACCTATAAGTATTTTGTATTTAAAACAAGTGCCAGTCAACGAGCGTTATGCGTTTTGCGGTGCTGGCTAAATGGAAAACAAATGACTACCAATCGATATACAATTGCAGTGTGGTTTGTCTCTTGTTATTTTTGCGTTGTCTTCATTGCAGAGGTACTTAGAGCAAGTGTTTTATAAAGAGGTTTAATATGTTTCGCTAAATTTGCTGCAGGATACACGTAGTAGCGACATTTCATACTAGATGAAAGCGCGTGTAGGATAACTTTTTAAAAAGAGAACAGACTTCAACGGACGTAAACTGCGAAACAATTTTTTTTTCGGTTAATACACCTAAAACCTTCTTCTATGACTCACTAATACTTTTCTGAAAACTGCATCAAAATCGAGGGATAATAGACATAAAACCTTCCAAAGTAATTGCTAGACAATGACACTAAATTTTAAACTATTGCGGTTATTTACACTATTCATAGTTATGATTTTAACGGGTCCTGACAACCCTTTATCAAGATAGTGCTAGCTAGACAATAGCTATGTTGTACCTTGTATTTACATTCTATATTTTATAAGGCGTTGTTTTGGGAGAAAAAGGTAAAATAACATTACGTTCCATTCAGTTTTTAAGCTGTGTTGATACCAAGACCTGAAATAAAAAATGTATGAGTGACTTGCCCAAGAATAATCATCATCATCACATCAGCCTATTGCAGTCCACTGCTGGTAGCCCTCCCCCCCATAGGGTACGCTACAAGGCTCTCGAATATTATCTATAAAATATATCCTTTTTACCCCATTGGTATTATAGGTTTTTTGATTAATAAAAACTTAAAAAGAGCATAGAAACACATAAATGAATGTACAATAATACAACATTCTTACAAGGTGTGAATCTTTGTACCTTCTCGTTCAAATTAACTGGCTCCACACGTTCTTGGCATTTCGACCCTCAATAATTAATTATCCTATAAATATCTCCCATTCAAACACATGCCTTCCATGCAAAGTACGGGGTATTCAATTTGTCCTTTTTTTACTATCAAGATGTTTGTCAAATACATGCATTTTTAATGTAGATACGTACGCTTTTGCACCAGACTGTAGATAGAGCTACTTGATATGTCAAAATACCGCATCTCATAATAAGGTTGTTTTTATGGTCATAATTTGTTACTTGTATGGAATACGTAATATCGTAATGAATTTAAACATACGCCTAGTTTCATGTAGTATCAACGAACCATGAAGCACGATGTGTTAATTTTTTTGTAAATGTAATTTAATTATGTGTCTTGCAAGCTATTTTAAGACCATAAGCCATTATAAGTCCTTATAAGCTGCTGTGGCGTCAGATTATCACTTATAAATAGATTTCAGGTTGATATCTACACTAGTTCTTTATAGGTTTTATAAAAACAGTTCCAAAACAAATAAATAAACTTAAGCAATCGTATGACTAGGGGTAGAAGACCTACTTCCAGCAGTGACATGAAATAACTAAATACCGACTCTAGAAGAAGATTTGAAGTTATTATGACACTATAATTAATATCTGTAAAAACATATAGTAGTTACTATGTATCTGTCAGACTACGACGACGATCAAAACTGTTGGTATACATTAGGTAACCTATATCTGGGTGTAATACCCAACCTACTAACAACCAACTCAAGACCAGACTACCATCTACCACTATAATAACATCTCTTATTAATACAAGCCTCTATAATTCACTGTGAAACACCATAGCATCAAGATACTGCATCATTCGGGTCCGCTACTTCCACAGATGGTAGTAAGTGAGTAACTGATGTAGCTACGAGCTCCTAACTGAATCTTTACTCAGCTAATCCGAGAGATGGCTTGGCAAGTTAGTATATCACGGACCGAGAAACCTACTGCCGGCTGCAGCAGGGGTAGCCAACTTATGATGCTGCACCACAGAATATTTTCACTTAGCGTAATCAGAGAGTTGCCGCGTAGTAGTATTATATCACGAACTTCATCTTTTGTCGTTTCGATGGCAAGCCCATTCTCTCAAATATCGTTCGCCCAGTATTTCGCTACCCTCGCAGGCTCCCGCCTGCAGGTAGTTGGACACGCAAAACACGATATTAGATGGGCCTTGGTAGGTCAACCCCGCATTTAAACGAAGATTTAATCCAGAGGTTGGAATCATGCGTGAACCCCTACCTGGAACGGACTGAGAACAGAGAGACTGTAGCAGAGATGACCAACTTTTAATACTGCATATGAAATATAGAATGGAATCTTATTTTGAGTTGTAGATATTTTGCGGAAAGTTTTTCCTTTTGGTTGCTCTTAAACTCCACCCCTCAGTTATCAGCATTGGTATCTAGTAAAATAATTATCAATCATCTTGTAACAATGTTAATTTGTCTGATACTTTACTACGAAATTATTTTTCAAAATTCAAATCATTCCTTCACCAGTTCCCCAAGTACCACAGCAAGTGTGGCATTTTTAATTAGTTTAACCTTCAACTATAGCTTCTGAAAAATAAGGGTACTCTGTTTTAGTCATTTTTAAAATCGTTTTAGCAGTTTTTGTGGTAAGTCCCGCATTACGCTGCTTTGTCTCAAGACAATGTACCGAGGTAGACATATGGGTGATATGATAAGGCATGCACCTAGTCTTCAAAAGTTCCGCAATCACTTCAGCCACAGGGCATATACATAAAAGAGATGGCGTATGAAGTTTTCTGTAAATCGGCTGACGCTGGCGCACGTTGATGGGTCTCCCCATTGCACAGGCACGGACGCACGAGGGGAGCACCGTCAGTACAGCCAACTAATAGCGTAGTAGAGTAGTAATTGAACTAAAATTTGTGACGTCACAACCTACCTGATGGTCTCACGCCTACTTGCTTAAAGCTAGTCTTCTTTGTATTAGGTTTGTGCTCCAAACCGGTTAAAGCGGAAAAGGTTTGCCACCTCTGCCACGGCTGGCAATAACCTAGCCATTTCTGTGCGGGTTGCAATCCAAATTTACGATTCTTCGGCGTGTTGCTCACGGCCCTCAGATCCGCGAGTGACTGCGCTACAAACATACTAGTCTTGTTCTGTCGTGCGAGAACCGAGTCGTCGAACGACCCGATAAACTCTGGTGTTAGAGTTTTTCAACCGTATCATTAGTTAGTATTAATAGTAGGCCACCTGACGTCATTGTGTAACGACTGCTATCTAAGTAATCATATCTAGACTGAAATCGTACTATATGACGACTTTATGTACCCTCCGAAGCACGGAACCATCCTTTCCAGATAACCATTGCAGCCAGCAATGGCCTAACGCAACTGGGAACAATTTTATTCACAATGTGATAAATTCTGGGGGGAATACATCAAGTCAATATCGACTTGGTGTATTCCCCCCAGCTGCCGTGGTGCAGTGGTCTGAGCGGTCGTATCAGGATCCGGAGGGCCTAGATTCAAGGGCCAAGTCGATATTGACTTGGTGTATTCCCCCCTAGTATCGAATCTGGGCCCTCCGGATCCTGATACGACCGCTCAGACCACTGCACCACGGAAGCTGTTAACACACTATTCTTAAGTGTACTATTACTATACTTCTCAGTACTGCAGAAGATTCACGATGGCTGTTAATGTTGAGTTTTATTACCTGACTTTTAGGTCTAGGGGTGTAAAGTCTAGGCCACCACAGAATAAGGACATAGGTATAGAAACCAAGTTAAGCCATGTCAGTTGAGTCTAAACATAACATACATACATAAATCACGCCTATATCCCTTGCGGGTTAGGAAGAGCGTTAACGGCCGTAAGAATACGGTCGCTATCGCCACGTCTGACATTATTGAGGATTGTTTTCCAATAAGTGTATCACTATAGTGACAGGTTGTCAGCCTGTGGCCTAAAAATTGTAATACACCAATACTCGAGCCCCTTAGTCGCCTCTTACGACACCCGCGGGAAGGATGTGGGGTGATGCTATTCAAAGCCGGCATCACACGGCATAAACTCATTCATAATTCGGCTGCAAGGTGTCAATATGGCAAGACAATCATAGTCAAACGAGTAAGACTTTAGTCGTATTTAAATGAAGTCAATGGAACCAATTGGAATCAAAGGTCTACATGAAAATTATAAAAACAGATTGAAGTTTTTCCTCAATCACGTAAAAAGTCATAAGCAAAAAGTTCTGCAAAAATTATGCATATTAAGACTACTTCTATAGCTAATTCCTTATTCTACGATATATGCTCTCAGCTCAAAACATACGATAGATCGACTTCTGGAAATGAAGATGGAAGTCATATAAAAGCCACGATTAGTAGGTAGCTTTTAAATTTACATCTGTATCTATATAAGTAATTTGTGATCTACTCGTACCTAATAAGTCAGTACGTTCCTAATGCCTTATTACTTGAAAGTGCAACAACTGCTTCTCTAAAAGTCTATTGGCTTTCAGTTCGGAAGCTTTGAGTGCAGTTTATGTTTTATTAATCGCTCATAAAGGGATTTATATTGTCCAGTGGCCCAGGCCATTCGAGAATTGCAGACAGACAGACGTATTTAGCAATTCATTTCATCCTTGTATGACTGATATATGTATTGATGATATTGTGCTTAGTTGGTATGAGTAAGTCAACTATCAGAAAGGATTTATTGAACTCAACTAGACAGACAGTAACGAACGGTCTGCTCAACATTTCAATCAGAAATGGCAGTTACTGGAATCATTCTCGTATTAATAGCGTCTGAACTGAATATGGTTGCAATCGTCATTACTTTGTCAATCATTTTACGTCTAGAAGCATCGACAAGCGGACTTTAGGAAGGCGTGTTGTAATAAAGCTGTTTTTATGAGATAAAGAAATGAGAACCGTGTAGGTATTCATCAATCAAACCAAGAATGACTACGTATACGTATGCTGAGTTAAATCTTACATACATGCACATATCACGTCTTTATCCCTTGCGGAGTAGACAATCGCCACGTCTGACAAATATTGAGGGCCTTTTCAGATGATTGAAAAAATAAGAATAATAGAAGATGATACGCTATTAAAATGGGTGACAATTTAGGGAAGGGCGAACATTTTAAAATACAGACCAAGACAGACATAATTCCGCGGATTTTCGGTAGGAACACTAAGTGGGACTATAGTTATTGATTATCTCAACCAGAGAGACTCTGCCTTTGGCAACGGGTCGTATACCATTCCGGAGCTCCGTTGTGGTCACGAAACCGTTTGTTAGGAAGCCAGGGGACCACAATTAAATGAAATGGTGTCTCGCGGTTGCCAGAAGGTTTAATCTTGTCGCAGAATTAAGCACAGCCGGTAAAATCATTGAAGTCATATACTCTGCAGAAATTTGAAATGTGTAAGTAACTAGTTACTTAGTAAGTAAAACACTATTGTACGATAAGAAATTACATATTGGATACTAGGGGATGGCACGTTAAGCCGTAGATCCTGCTTGCTGTCTATGATCATTTAGACGGCGGTCGTTACACAACCATGTCAGAAGCCTGCTACTTGTAGAAGGTGGTTGAAAAATTCTGTCACTAGGATTCATCGGGTCGTTGGTCGTTCGTCGACTCGGTGTCCGACACAAAAAACGAGAGATAGAGTACTTAGTAGATACGATACTTCTTTCTTTTTCGTGTCTGACGTAGTTGCTGAAGACATTTTGAGAATATTAAAATAGACAAGTAAGTGGGTGGTTCAGGGTTTGTGCGATAGTTCAGTACTTATTTGGTTGCTTGGAACTATGGATAAAGAAAAGTTTTTAAAATAAGTTTAATATTAAATTGACACATAATAAAGGCACAAAAATAAAGGTTTTTATTTTTGTGTCTGTCTTTCTTTAGGTACCTACACTTAACACTGCAATAATCTTATGGGTTCTTTCTCAAGGATACACACAATCTGGGTTCAATCACATCAAGCCATTGAATGAAATACTACCCAACCGAGTGTGGTAGCTAATTCCTTGTGTGGTGCAAGCGGATGCCATAGTGCTTTACAAATCGTTCTTGTTCTATAGGGAACAGGAACCTATAGTCGAAGAGATTGTGCAAAGATTTTGATTTAGATTTTTTTTTCAGACCAACCAACGACGGACAGGTACTTTATTAATTTTCGGTTTAAAATACATATAGTTGTTGATAGCACTGTTGTTTTTAATCCTGATAAAGTGCCCGGAAATACAAAATACACATAGCTGCTACAACCTACACAACAATAGCTTCTTGTTCACATTTTGAACACCTTTGATGTCCTAGTAGTAGACCTATTTATATGCCAGATGTATCTGCTTTATAGATGCTAGTCTATGCATAAAGAATTGCAGATGTTTTAGGGGTATGCTTTTGACAGATGACTGAGTCGGCACACAAGTAAATAGGAATGAAATCCTGCTTATTGAAAACTAGCGTCCTGCCCCAGCGGCTGCACCCGCTGCAACTCATTTTCCCGTGGAAATAATGATTTTTCCCGAGAAGTATTACACATAAAAACCTTTCTCTTGAATAATTCTATATATTAAAAAAGACCTGCATCAAAATCCGTTATGTAAACATACATACAGAGACGCGAAAAGCGACTTTGCTTTACACCATGTAGTGATTGAATACCTTTTGTGACTCTTGCTCTCTGGCTAAGACAGGAACCTGGCAAAGGAAGTTGTGCAGCTAAAGCCCGCGTCCACCTTGCCCGGCGACTTTTTGCGATAAGCATCGACACAGCGAAAGTGAATCGATTGTTGGTATCGATCTGCGATTATGAGAACCATATTTCGTTGTCTGCTGCTGGTTGGAAAAGTAAGCAGATTTATGGCAGAGATTATTGTTTGACAGGGCGGGCGTGACTGTAATTATAAGCATTGCCTATGATTAATTTTGTTTAAGGAGTTTCGCAAAACTATGAGAAGACATACTTTATTTTAAAGCACAGCACAATCGAAGAATTGACCTTGTTACGAAGAGTGACACCGTTAGTTATTCATAAAGGTATGTTTGGTGTAAATTCTAAAATGCACATTATACACGATTCCATCGATCCATTACAGTGTGAACCCGAAAGACTGGTTTAAGCATTAGCTGTGACATAGAAGCCTTATTAAGTGAATAAATAATCAATGGGCTTACAAGCCACTATTAATGCTCAAATCGCGTGTCCAGACTAAACTAATGATGGCAGTATCAATGACGAAGACAGTGAAAATTTCGATTAATCTTGTTACAGAGTGTCGAGAAAGTGCGAAGCAAGCCAAGGAAGTAAACATTAAGATAAAGGAACGAGAAATGAAATCGAAACAAAAATTTGAGACACTTTTTATGAAAGTATGTAAAGGAGAGTCGCCTTCTCCATTACCTGATTTGGTATTTGCTGTATTACAATAAACTAAATGCCTATGAACAGTTAGCGCTGGCAAATTCTAAAACAAAACATCGCTCTAATTGCCATAACAATTAAAATTACACAATATGTTGTTTTATATTATTGTGTTCATGATTTTACCTGTGACATCATACTTTATATCACAACCAAAATTCAGTTCCGGAATCCACTTCCTCGATGGAATTGCTTCCTACAGAACAATAGATTCAGCGCATTCAAAAAGTCCATTTAGTTTGTCTGTTGCAAATGATCCTTTTGGCAAACTAAATTTATGGATACATTGTATAATTCATAAATGAGTTTTACAGGTAGATATGTCTATTGTTTAGGTGTACAATAGTTACTACAAGTTACTACGTTCTGTTCAGTTAAATAATTTACAACGTCATCCGCTATTGCGTCCTTTCTTGTGAATGCGTATTCAATAGCTGTTCAGGTCTCAATAAAATGTTCACCATCAGTAACACCAGAAGCAGTTTCATCCTTGTCGGCTTACGGTGCATAACAATGCCATCCGCATTCTTGTAGACATTGCATTTGTATAATTGGTTAGCCCAAAAAAGAAGTTGCTTTGGTAATGGGCGCCCTCCCACGCTAGAATGACCCGAATGATGTTTAAATAGCTTAATAGGGATTTGCGTTAATTTGATCGTTGCATGTTCAAGATGTCTCTATTTTACTGCTACTGTGAGAAGATTACAAATGGACATCTGTTGCTGTTGAATAGACATAGCCGAAGTTATAAGACATAGTTAAAAGATCTGGGGGTTGTTGGGGCGGGCTTTAAAAGTTCTGGACTGACCTACTTTGGTAAGAGCAACGTAAGATCGTGGTCTTGGTTGGATAAAGGCCTAAACAAATGAGACTTTGCATATTTTTGCCATTGTTGTCACGCTTTGATCTTGTATCAATATTTTGGCAGATATTCAAATACGGTCAAGGATAGGTAAGGAATATTGCCAAAAGCTTTATTTTAATTTTCTGCAGTTAAGTGTAGTTACTTAAACTGTCAGTAGTAGCCAAGTATACTATAAGGTACCTACAACATCACTGGCATTGCAACCCTTAAATGCCAACTGCTCGTTCGATGATGAAATAACTGCGTAAAATCGCTGATGCGGTAAATCTATGATGAATTCCCTCCGGTGAGATTAGTTTACGGTTTGTTAAATCATCTAATGTCTCAACCAAATTCGGTTTTGGTCTTGTTGTTAGTAACTGATTCGTGGTTTGTGGTTTCTGGTATCATTGACAAAGTATTATCTTGCGAAATGGTAGGTTTTGATTGAACAGTTGATTCTAGGCCTATTTCCTTACGTTACATCACGTCACAGCAACAACAGTCACAAAATCCACAGGTGTACATGGGCCTCTCCTAATTAAGGGGTGTTTGCTATCCCTTAGTCACTTTTTAAAATACCCTACCTACCTACAGATAGAACTGAAGCGATGTTTATGTGTCCAAATTTCCGTCGCAACAAGATGTTTGAAACCAAAACGTATGTAAAAATATGAAACATTTATATTAAAAAAAGTTTGTAAAATACTAATGCAGAACTAGAATGTATCTCGGTTGTCGTTAAGTTTAACGATAAGGTGAAAGAGGCGTATGCAGTTACCAGGCAGTTTCGCTGAGGATCGTGTTCGGCGCCTTGGGGTTCTTCTGAACTTGACACTATTATGATACATCATAATATTAGCTCCTACTATTGATCTGCTTCTTCAAATATTTCATGATTTTGATTTTCCGCCACAAGGTATTGCCTATTTACTATACAAGTAAGTAAAAAAGTTTTTGTTAAATAAGTATACCTACAAGATTGCCAATCTTGCTTTTTTTATGTACACGTGTATGATATCTTTCTTTTGCATTATCATCACCGACAGAATAGTAAATTAAAATTTCACTTTCATTATTAATTAAATCAACCTCTTACACCTTGATATTAGTCTACGCTACTGACTGAGACACAATGAGACAAATAATGAGCCTAATTCTTGTCTCATTATGTTCTTATCTTGCCATCGGACAATCTAATTGCTTTCAATGTTGGCCCAGCGAGAGTCCCAGCTTCTATTGTGAGTTGTGATCGAGAAACCGTGGTACCACCTGTGATAAGCCTGGTCATAGAACGCAGTGGTGCTAGAATAACCGTTATGCGTTGATAGGAAACTTAAATAGGTTCCAGACCATGCTTTGTAATGGGTGGAACAGTTAGATTGTTTCGTCCATTCTAGATGACCTATCATTGGCGGTTGATACCACCTGTCTAGTTTAAGTACCTGCCTTAAGACTTGACACGACACCCAATGTTTCGATGTTTCAATGAAAAAGATATAAACGTGAAAAATATGAAACATTTTAGAGCGAACTACAAAAATCATAAAATTTACCTTATGTGGTTTAAAATGCCAGATAGAAAGATATTTATCAAGTTAAGTGAACTGAAAAGAAACAAGTTGATATTGGAAAGCGGAAACGATAAATTCTCCAAAATGATACCAGTAGTTGGTCGTATTTTGACTAAGCAATTTTATAGCAATTCAAAAAATGAAATTGAAAATACAAATTCTCTATCTCATCTCTTTACTAGAACTTGCACACGTTTGTCGAACTGTCTACAAAACTTTCGTGTACAATCATCTTTTTCTGCATTTGTCACAGCTATAGTCTTTCACTAATTGGCGTATCCGAACGCCTTGCCTCTTTTGGAAACTTCAGATTCCAATCTACAATATTTAACTTGCGCCTGTCGTCCCACTTTTGCGTTATTCTTTACTTTCGCATCGTTCGAGCTTTTAACGATCTCACTCTTTTCGGTGGCAAAGATAAATTTGCATTCGTGTAGTTTAGGTTACTATTGTATATTTTAAACTTTTGTCTGTGGTTCTCAACGAGCACTCCCACGGTTCTGTCTCTAAATGGTGCGCCATTGTCCGTTCCTATGAGCCCTGAGACAATTCTTGACCTTGTTCTAAATTTTGATATACCTGTATCAAATTCTTTTGGGATTTATAGTCTTTGTTTGCACAGCTACAGTTGTATGTTATATTTCTCTCAATTTGCTTGCGTTTTAATTAAAACTGTTCAACATTGTAGGTTTTTGGATCACTTGCTATTCTAGTATTCGTCACTATAAAATTGTGTCACTTATTATTATTTGTAGATCATGCGGTATTGGGTTTTCTTTTCGAATGAGGTGTAATTTTGTAAATTATACAAATTGAGAAAGCTAATCGATCAATACGCGATAGTGACTTGAAGTTTCCTGTAATTATTATACATAGTTTATAAACTAAGCAATTAGTGTCTGGTCTGAGCTGGTCTTCGGCTTCCGTTGCCGCGTTATCGGAAGAATGGCTGATGGCCTTTGCAGATTTCACTGCAGGTACTCTGAGGAACTTGGAACCCAGCTGGAATGTTGCATGTAGGAGCTACATAGTCGGAAAATTCCTGACCGCTCGCATCTTATTCTAATGATGCCACGTAAGCGGTAGATAGAAGACCGCTTTTGCAAACTATTAAAAAATATATACCTTTTACTTTCTTTTTTAAACTTTAAAAAGAAAAGTATTACACCGACTTAGTCACGAAAAACAAACAGTAAATCTTTTTCTATCCGTCGAAAACGTCACTTCATTCACGAACGCCGTAACTAAATAAAAGGTTACCCTGACCACTCAAGTTTTCCGCTGTACGGTACGCCTGTGAATCAAATCTGGTGGTAAACTTGTGTTGACCGGTTTGTAAGTAAATGAGCGGCGGCTGCGGCGTGCGCTTGCGCGCGGTCAAGGCTAACCGTCCGCGTTTTATTGGCGCGCGAAAGTTCACCGCTCTCGCGCAAGTCGCATGCGCAGCGCTGCACTTGATTAGGTGTCGTTGGAGTTGTGCTTTCGCTGTACATTGGCACTTCGATGAAATTTACGTCATAAAAAGTCTTATCTTCTGAACTATTTATTTCCTGGCCTGGAGCAGCAACGTTTGCTTTGAGTAGGTTGGCCAAATCGAGAATACATAATTCTGCCTTACAATCGTCCACATTAGAAACACGCTTCGTAATGACTGGAAAATTAGCAACATTGATGAATTTGCTAAGCCCCTTTAGATTAGGTTTTATTAGATCGCCAAGGTATGCAAGGTATCAAAACCAATGTACGCTGTAGCGCCGTGGTATCAGCAGCTTTGTAAAAGCTGGCGCTACGCTGAGCTTGGAGCTGCTGCGGCATATAGGGTGAAATTTTATTAGCCAGTGCAGCCCATTGTGCCGGCGTGGGAACAGCGGCGCAATGCGAAGAAGAAATTGAATTTTTCACATTTTTCTTTCCAAGAAACATACTGGATTTTACATAAACGGGTTAAGAATAAAACTATGCCGTTTATAGTAAATGTACGACGGCCGATGTGGCGCAGTGGTAGTGCGACTGAATTTGACGCAGAAGGCTTCGCATTCGATTCTCGGTGGGTCACTTTGTTTCCAGTCTGGTTAGGGTATGATTACATTGGGGGCTGAACCACCACCCGATTGTCCGTAAGTAAGATGGTTCCGTGTTTCGGATGGCACGTTAAGCCGTAGGTCCCGGTTGCTGTCTACGACTATGATTAGGACGGTGGTCGCAACACACCCATGTCAGAAGTCTGCTACATGTAGAAGGCGGTTGAAAAATTCTGACACTAATGTTCATTGGGTCGTTGAACGACTCGGTGTCCCATACGAAAAGAAAGAAGATAGTAGATTAAATTTTTATGACATTGAGGTAAAAGATAAAACTGCTTTGACCGTTTAATTTAATTCGAATATCAATGTTCTAGTGTGATTCAGGTTCCTTATCGCTGCGGTATTTTTGTAAAGGGGAATACCAAACAGACAGCAAAGTCCATCTGCCTACTTATTTACATATCGACGATACAGATGTGTGGAATGGTCTGTGTAGGTAAATATTTGCTATCAGCAGTCCATCCGTTTTAGGGGACGAACAAGCCTAATAATTTTTAAACAGAATGTTTCTTTGGTATACCAAACAAAATAGGTATGTATACTTTGGTAGGTCTCCAAAAGTTTGCTGAAGATATGAATATAAATGGGTGAATCCGTCACGAAACTGATGTTGGATAAAAACGAGAAATTCATGTTCGGATAAAGATGTTCATTTTTGAAGCGTTTTATTAGGTCGTTGGATGACTCGACGTCCGACACGAAAAGAAAGAAAAAAGTTTTATATGCTGGTTCTACCTTTCTTACCCTTGATGTATCACTAGCCTTTTTATAATACATCCTCTCTATATGACTATATCATGTGAAGGGATCATCAATTCCCGCATCTCCAGCAATAGAGCCGTTACTCGCGAATCTGTGAAGCTCTCAACGGTCACGCCCGATCCCTTGCAGCTGTGGGCCGCGTCCGACCGCAAGATTACCGATTACATGGGCAGCGCGTGCCTGCCTGATCGACCTGTGGACCGTGACTAAACACTGAACTTCAAGTTATAGCCTAAGTGTCCGATAGAAGACTTTTTATTCTGTTCAGGTCTTCTTAAACAAATATGACTTTAGAGCTCCGCGTAGGTAAATTGCCGATTACATGGGCAGCGCGTGCCTGCCTGATCGACCTGTGGACCGTGACTAAACACTGGAACCTGATGCCTAAGTGTCCGATAGAAGACTTTTTTATTCAAGTCTTCTTAAACAAATATGAACTTAGAGCTCCACGTAGGTAAATTGCCAATGACTTGGACAGCGCGTGCCCACCTGATCGGCCCATGGACCCTGACTAAACACATGTCTAATAGAAGCCTTTTTATTCTGTTAAGGTTTGCTTAAACAAATATGACTTCAGAGCTCTGCATCGTAGGTAGATTGCCGATGACTTGAGCAGCGTTTGCCTGTCTGGCCGAACCATGGGCTTTGGCATTGCACTTGAAGAATTCGAAAACCTTGGTGTCGTAAATGCTCAATCTGTTTTCGTGTGAGACACCGAGTCGTCTATCGAGGCTACATTATTGACTGATTGATTCATTAAAACCATTTCTATTTAAAGCTACGTTTAAACACAAATCACAATAAAGTAGATGTTATCAAAGGCCGGTTTAGCCTAGCCCACCTCTACGTTTAGCCCTCCTGGCTAGTCTGAGACCTAAATCTAGACAAAACTAGGCACAGGGCGGCGGACGGTTCACGGTGTCAGTGGCGCGTGGATTTGTTGCGCTCATGCAGATATCATTAGGCAAAGATCTATCGGACGTTCGAAGCAATTCGACTAGATCGTGTGAAGTGAATTTCTCTAATAATGCTGAGAAACGTTTCTGTGTTTATAATCTAGCTTTCCATGAAAGTAGTATGCTAGTTGAACTCGTAAAACACACATTTTATGGCAACGGTACCAAAGCAGGCATAAGTACCTACCTATGATGTGAAGCACCCGCCGGTATAACGTAAACTTAAACGCACTTAAGAGGTAGTTGTTATTTAATCTGTGGCACAGGTTCCCAGTGCCCCTGGTGATGTTTCAGCTCCAAGATTACGGTACTACCTGGCCAATTGCCATCTACTGTACATAGTAATAAAATTCACAACTTCTACTTTGTAATAGTTTGTTACTCGCCGCTTAGACGATTTTATGCTAATTGCTTTTACCTCCGATTGAGTCAATCGACCGTTATCATTTAGTGACTGCCCATTAAATTATATTCAGAAATTAGATGCTAACCTCCTTAAAGTAAGTTTAGGTTGCTTCCTACTTACCTTGTCGAATCTACGCAAATCTAACTACTAATCGCTTGGACACTGAATCCTTGACAAGGCCTTTATTATGCTGGAGTTTTACGCGAGCGTTTTATTTCTTCGACATTTATTACGGTCAACACCGCTGTAGGTAGAAATGTTAATGCCTTGAGGATGATCACATTTATTGGTGCATTTTACTGCGCGATCGCAGCTTCATAGATCAGCATTGCCCAGATCGGGGTCGTTCGTGGATTGAACATCTCTAACGGTTCTCGCCACACCTTTGCCGCATATACAGCGCTATACGTAGACATTTATTCATCATTAATTATGTTTTACACGCCTTTAGTCTTTGCGTGAGAATATGGCATTGGATTTCTAAGTAGTGCCTCGTATAATTTAAGTAGTATTTGTCAATATTTGAAATTTACGTGTGTTGCTAGCTTTAACTGCCAATAGAATTGCTAGTTTCACTGTCTAATGCCTTGAAATGAATCTTTATCTATTTTTGGTTTCATCAGATTTGTCATTGTCTACAAATTCTTCAGATATTTTGGCGGATTTATTTACCTATGCAGATAATAATGCCTTATGCCTTCGTGAATCGAGCACAGTAAATGATCCTATAATATCTATTCTAGCTCGTTTAGCTGATGAAAGATGAGTCTAGTCTGGACCTTCCGCGGTGTTTGTGGTCAGTCTCAAGTGTTACTGCAGTATATTATGAAAACCTGATAGCCAGTCAGCAGCCACCTACGTGGACTGGCAGTATAGCAGATTATATGACCATCAACCACAAAAGTTGCGATATTTCCTGAGTCTACTACTATGAGTAATGTTTTAGAGTTAAATGAAGTAGAGAGAGAATGAGTAGGTACCTTGAGTCAATAAACAAATCATACCATTGATTGACAGTTTTAAACAAGGCTGTCTTTAGCGAATAATCTAGGACGCTTTTGATTTCGTTAAGCCACAAGTTTTTACGTGCAAAAAATCTGACCAACTTAATAGAATTAATTTCACTGAAATGCCTTTGAGGTTAGAAAGGTTAAGTAGGCGATGTTACTGAGAATACAAGTCTAGAGATTAGCATTGGCAAAATTTGATACGTCTCAAACGTAGATGTCAATATGTTGACTCTCGCTCATAGTATACAATCCGAATCAAACACTCAACATTCTAACCCACTTTTTTCTGTAACATATATGTCCAATTTAAAAATCTAACGCGTTCCACATAACAAAACCTGTTCGATCAGAGTAGCAGGTTTATCTTTGCTTAATGTGTTAACCAGATGATTTGTATACGCAATTTCAAATATAAGAGCTTTTTCGTTAAATAACCGATTCGGAGAACCGGTTCCGGTCATTGATATACAGTCAATAAAGTTTGTGATTAGACAGAAAAACCATTACCGCGGGAACCGTTAAAAGTTCGTTTAAATCGTTGGAGCGATACGATCGAATTTGCTTATTTTTTGCACATCGATGATAAAAGTCAATATTTGCACTGACTTGTTCACATACTACTTCAATTAGCTGAGACGCGTGTTTGAGTTGTTTGTAGTGAAATTTTATAGTTTGTTGACAAAAGGATAGGTATTTTTTATTTTTTTATATATGTAATAGGCCCGCATTTGTCTGCCATCTCACCTGGTGGTAAGTGGAGATGCAGACGAAGATGGTACATGCTTGCCTAGATAATGCCTATTCACTCTTGCCTTAAAAAGGCCCAAGTTGTATTGTTCCGGAAAAAGATCCGCCGGCATTTGTAATTGTTTATTTATCTACGACGTGTAAATTGTATTCGGTTGGCATTTTACTGTTTGCTTGCTTATCATGTAGGATACCGAGTTGGCAAACGACCCGATTAACCCTGATATTTAACCATTACTTATGTACATAGATAATTAATTTGTTTGTCTACCTTTAAGCAGTAGGTAGCTATTATTTACAGGCGAACTTTTGATGGCCCCGGGGCCGTAAAGTAGAGTCTTTTACTAAATAAATTGTAGGTAGCTATAGCTAGTATTCCTTGCTTTTAGTGCTTAAATAACTTCTCTGAAATATTTCTGCAAAAGGTCAATGCTTAAATGGCTTTTCACGATTGTGCAGATTATCTCCAGACTTTCCTTCGGATTGTGTGTCGCCGATGTGATGTTATCTTGACAACCATCGCCCGCTTGTTTCGCTCCATTGTCAACCAGTATCTCCGCATCAGTGAAATGTACAACACTTTCAACACTGTATTTAGTCATTGGCTCTAATGAATCTTTAATCGTCTTTATCATAATGCGATCAAGATTTATAATCTTTGAACGTTCCTGCTTAACAGACATCGACCCTCTGTGGAAGGAAATGTTCTAACAGGAAACTAGGATCGTAAAAAGTGTCTTTATTAAGGTTTTTACAATTTATCAACGCTGTCCTACTTACTAGTCTTCCTTACATCATGTTGGTGTTTATAGCTAGTCTGTAAAGCTGTTATCGTGGTTTTATGATGGGTTGCTGCCGATATTTATGGCGTTTTTACTCCCCCTGCAATTAAAGCGTAAGTAATTGGCGATGTCGGGAGTACTTTATTGTCGCTATAGGGCATTGCAGCTGGAAATAGTTGTATATCTTCATGCATGCTATCAGTAGCGCAAATACAAAGTGGCGTATATTATGCAAAAACTCATTTCATGCATTGTGCTGTCTTCTAAGTAGATAATGAGCATAATTATTTAACTTGCTTATTACAAGCTTTGAACACAATTTTCTTAATGTTAGACATTTCTGCTAAACATAGAGTTAAGGTGAGGTAAGGCTTTTATTTTCTCGAGGTAATATCTAATTATGAACCAGCTCATGACTTCAGCAAATGTCACCTGCTTAACAACTACTAGCAATAGTTCATACAACACGCCATAATTTGTGAGCTTTACCTTTTTCTGAAGATGTCTGAGTATTTACTACATCGCCTAACTTTTAAGTACCAATTTGATCATGATCATGTTCTTCTTCATGCATGGCTCGTCACCTGCATCCAAAATAGCTTCCATTAAAAGTTACTTCACGCCGCAAGAGTCATTGCAAACGTAACATTAACGTTGTCCACGTGCCTATGAACGATTACAGTTTTTGTGGCCGGTGGCAGGTGACGCGCAGGAATGCTGCGTCTGCGCCGCTGCTGCGTGCACGCACCTGCCATAGTTCCGTTGATTTAGTGTTTATTTTATTTTGCCTTCGAGCAAACAGCTGATGCTACAAACCTGTTCTATGATAAGTTTTTGTGTCGAAGAAAATGATCCTTATGAGAGAGCCTTGTCGGAATTGACTATGCAGTAAATTGTATAGGAAGGTTGGAAGGAAGCGAAGATTGTGTGACTGAAAGGTGTGGATAATTTATAATTGTGACTGCGAAGATATCTCCAGATCTAATAATCATAGACTCTAGTTATCAAGATTGGCCAAGGTTAACGGCGAATGAACTTTCCTTGCATGATATAATACAATTAGCATTCGTCACACATTTTGTAAAAGTTATGGTGATTTAAATACTTGACCTTCGCGTGTGCCAGAAAATCGGCAATATTAATCGTACAGTAACCCGCATTGCAGGCTGTAAAATATGTCTATAAGCTTTGATAAAATTGCACATCCGCATAACTGCCGAAATTGATCAATGTGATCTAAAGGCAAGGTATTTTTCGCCACACTCCTACCTCAGCTTACTTTGTGAGAAACATTTTCAACTTGCAATTTTGTCATTCTTTTCAGCCCAGCGAGCAAACTTCGTATGCAAATATTTTATCTAGTTACAAATTCTTCGCCTATTCTGTTTGCACTTTCACGCTAGGTGTTTGCAATTGAAATTCCCTTTTTCTCCTTTCGTTATCTATGTAAAATGGTATTAGCATTGCTTTTAGCGCTCGCTTCAATTTCCACTCTTCATTGATTTAGTTTTTGTTGTTTTGCACGGCCCATTGGATGATGACGGTTGGATGATTTGCATTTTCTATTGCAGTATCAATATATCATTGTAGAGCGGATCTCACGAGTTGAGTTCTTGATTTATCTATAATTTTCAAGTGAAATTATGCTGAAACTTTTGAACAGGTCTGGTATTGAATTGAGTGAGGCGAGTATAAAAGATATTCTGCTTCCTTCCAGCAGACTTTTTATTATTATTTTTATATTATATGTTCTTTAAAATTATCTAGTCAATTTGGCTTAGCACCTTCCTGAAAATACGAATAATGGTTTTCTATTTATACTAAAGGAAGTCATAATATAGGCCATGTTTAAAAAAGACTCTTTATACCATCCGGTTTCCGGTTATTACAGATCTAGGTTTTCGGCCACCGCTGTTTATGGTCAGTGTAAAGATAAACACTAGTGAGGAAGAAAGAATGACACACAATGCTTCTATAACTACTGCCTACTACTTTCCTACTTTATACTATTTTTATGCTTACGGAAATAGGTAATAGGAACGTATTATTTAGGGTTATTAGAGTTTATATAGTTTAGACTCTCATACACCTAATATTACTCGTATCAAATCAACCTATTTCTTTCCTTCCTTTTCTTTTTGTGTGTAACTAACTAAAGTATTCTTATCTTATCTATTTTGTCGATCGAAATTAGATTTTCATATATTTTTCTAGAAACTGTAGTATTTTATTGAAACACAAAAACTAGTAGTATCCCGAACTTTTCCATCTTTATCTCAATCAACATTTCCATGTTTACCGTTATCACTTACTCTCTTAGTACTTGCATCAAAATTTGACTTTTCATTCGAAATGTCTTGTTCCATATCCGTAGCCGAGTGACTTTCGTCTTTCGGTTCGTTCGTTGGAACTTTCAATGCGTGTCTCCGTTTACTCATTAACAATTATAAGCTGAGCAACCATTGGCTATCGGTACTCTGCAGGGGTGCCGTCTTTTTTATCAAGAAGGATTTTATTACTCTAAATATTACTGGTTTCGAAATTATGGTTATTTTTGGTGTCAAATTATTGTTTATTGTAAATGAAAATGGGATTTAGGATATTATAAAAAATAATGACTTAACAGGACCGCAATAGAAACACTATAACAATTTTAAGGTTTTTGGTTTTTTTAGATTGGAAATGTGAGGAATTACGTACCACGTACCTTATGATTACTTTTATATAATTTAGGAAAGACTTATTTTAGTTCAAAAAGAAGTTAAAATGGAGAGATAATATTGTTATTAATACAAAATAAGAAATATTTAGTCTCTTTGGCGGCCCTAGATGTCTGCGCCGACGCATACGTTTATCACATTGAGGTTGCGTTGAATATCCATCCTTCGTAGTGAGTGAGTGTGACAGACCTTACAACAAACCAACTTTGCCATAACAGAATTTATACCGGTGGTCTTGTATCGGTCAGATAGCGTAGCTAGCGTTTATCGGCTTTTGTTTGACGACTCGGTGTGACACGAAAAAAAGTAGAAGAAATGTACACTACACTGATGAATTCAGATAAATTTGATATTTTTGTAATTGTTTAAATTTATTTTGAATAATAATATTTGATAATAAAAATAATTGATAGATTAAACAATTTTAGTTTGCAATCATTCGTGTTTTTCTCTTCATATACGTCAGGAATTTACAATTTTTGCCGGCCTTCATTGTTTTTTTTGCAACTAAATAAAGATGCAGAGTGGGCACCACTCAGTACATACACTTGTAACTTTTTCTTGCGCTTCCTTGATTATGTTTCTCTCTTTGTCTCTACGGGGGGCTAAATATTTAACAATGAGAACCGCTTTGTATAAAAACTCATGCTTGTGTATTTTAAAAAATCATGCTTCTTCTCTCTACCTACTTTTCTATGGCTTTTGTCATATCACCAAAGTTACAATTTGCTCCACACTCAACCACGTGTAGGTAAGTATAGTACTCGGATTTGCCTTTAGGGCGCATGCGTCAAAATGGTTATGTTTACAAGTTATTTACTGTTTCCTAGCCCGCCCGTTTCGTGGTCAGTTCGTTTTCTAAACGATTAGCTTCGACGACTGCTCCTTATGTTATTGCTATGGAGTTTCAACATATGATTTGTAATGGTTTAGTAATGGACCATATCATGTAGAACGAAATCGTCAACATAAGATGAAACTCTAAATATGTCTTTATTGCTCTAGTCTTCAGAGACTAAGGTAGATGAACTTTGCTCTTCGACTATTCACGTATTTCTTGGTAAGTTTTACAGTACCCAAGGGAAATCTAGGAGCTGCTTTGTAGAAAAGTTCTTCGATTCGTTTTCTTTTAAGAACAGCATACTCTGATCGTAAAGTTACAATAAAAACTGTCTTACAAAAGTAGCATACTTAGTCGTAAAATACAATAAAAGCTGGTCGCAAAGCTCATTCACAAATTCTCATAATGGCATCTTACACTTGCTTATACCTGCTCGCCATTTCTCTCCCAAAAGTGAAAGTTTCCAAAATCGAGGTCTTGTCTGGAATTCGGTTATTTTTAGTAGTAAAAATAAGAAATATATATTATTCATGTATTTGCATCGCTATCAATATTCGGGTGGACCGTTATACGCCGTCATCGTGCAGATTTGAAGGCCTTACTACGGTGCTGCATGTTTTGTGATTATTTTGAGTAGTATTTAATAAGTTTATTAAAGTAGCTCTCGTTTTATTTTATATACTTGTCATTGTTGGCTTTGAATTGGTAGAAATGAAAGCCTGCTGGGAGGGGAGCCTTTTGCCCAGTAGGGTCTAGTAGAATAAATGCAACAAAAATATATAATATCAATTATCCAGTCATAACCGCACATTGCTTATTATGCTACTTAGGTATATATATTTATAGGTCTATTGAAATGTATTTTAAAAATGTTTTGTCTTTTTTCAGGTAAGCAGCATTTAACTTTAATTAAGAGCATTAATTCTTGGTAAGTCAAATGTATTTTATATAAAGGCAGTTGCTTTTCGTCTCACAATTGAAAATCGCCAAAAGTAAGTTTCCACAAGAAACAGAATTTGAAACCAGTTCGAGTATTCATAGTACGGGCGATAGATGCACCAATGCGGCAAGAATTTATGCCATAACTTAGCGGCGATGTGTGTCACTGCATACTATTGTGAGTATTGTGTAGTGTGAAGAAGAAGAGTACAGACAGTGATGGACAACACAATGGTATTCGATTACATTAACCAGTTTCATACCAATCGGTAACTGCTACATTGGTCTAGCGGTTTGGGCGTCGGTCTCGGAATCTGTAGGTTCCTAGGTCGATTCTCATGGCGGTGTGGACACTGAATTGATTTTTATTGATTCATCAATTTATGGTATAAAATTGTTCATAGATTAGTCAAGATATTGAAAGGCATACTATCTGATTGTCTCTGAATAAGATGGTTTTGTGCTTTGGAGGGCACGTTATGGGGATTGGATAAAAGACTTATAATCCATCGGGTGTTTCGTTGTCGCGATTTCCTACACGACAAGAAGAGGAAGATATCATTCGAGAAAAACGCGGTATTTTATCTACAAAGGCTCAATAATGAATGAAATTATTGGTCTAAAAAAACGTGTCGGAAGAATATGCGACTATTTAATCGTACGGTCAATGTCAGATACCCTTATGCTTTGCCTGTATGTATATTTGAGTGTGACGGTTCTTTTTACCAATGATTCAAAGGAAACCTGTAAATAAATACCTTTATTATTTATTTGGAGTATTTAAGTATTTGGAGGCCCAAGACTGAGACAGGTGGTGGCGTGAAAGAGGGGAGGTTTTTGCCCTGCAGTGGGATATCGAACAGGCTACTTTAAAAATAAGACTCTAATTTTCGTAAAGTAATGACCTACTTTACGACATCTTGGCCGTAATGAGACAGTACTAGATTAGGGCGACAAAAGACCGTAAAAACTGGTGTGAGAAGGAAGAGGCCTATGTCCAGCAGTCGGCTGGTGTGGGCTGTTGATGATGATGGATGATGTACCTTCTTTTTAAGACTAGGCTGATAATAAAACTATGCTCATCAATTTTGGCTAGACTTCACACCGAGGCTCCAAATAAGGATTTAATTTGTTCTCATCTTTTAACTGTCAGTGAACTAATTAACTTGTTAACTAATCTAAAATTAAAAGCAAATAAGTAGGCGTATTATTTAATAGTTCATTAAAAAAAACTTACATTAGACCTTCATAAAAACTGGAACAGCCATAAAAGCTGACCCGAATTCTCCAAAACTACCCATGTCAAATTAAATTACACCTATTCTATACAAATTCACGAGCGCTTTTTTCACCTACTTTTCGACCTTTTCTTTGTAAATTATAGTTCTAAAAGCTCGAAGAGGTAGGCTTATAAATCGAGGTTATCAATTATATCTTCGCTTCAAAATGTGATACGCCTATTATTTCGAGTGTATCATTTGCTAAAATAACTACGTATGAGAGAAGCATTGAGATATCTACTAAAACGAAATAGCCTCTAGCGAATTTGCCAGCTGGTGATTTGTTACCGTTTCTTAGGACGATCTCTATATTCGTCGGTTTTATATTTTTAGCACTTAACTTTGAACAAAATGTTTAAGTCGAATCCAGGATTTTTGGCTCGCCGTGCCGACGGTACAACCACTGCATTATCGTGCATTCTCAATCAATCGTTGAAATGTTTGCGTCAATGTGCTTTTATTTTATAATAGAACTTGTAAATACTCGGTTTTTCGGTCCAATCTTTACTTCTTCTTCTTCTTCTTCTTCGTCAGCATGGTTTTGCCCACTGTTGGGCATATGCCTCTCCTAATCTTCTCCATTCTTCGCGGAGCTCTGTCTTTTGAATCCACAATGTCCCGGCGCTATCTTTGATGTCATCGGTCCATCTGGCGGGTGGTCTGCCTACGCTGCGCTTACTTTATCTTTACTGTAGTAAAATTATTAGAATCTATACTTACCTATCTTATTTTTTTATTTGTAATTTTTGATTTATTATTTCATGACAAATAAAAATCATAATGTTTTATAAACTACATACATATATATCGTCATTAGATATCATTAGATTTGTAATATTTATACCTGATATTACGCCGTAAGCAATTAACTGTTGCAGTTTTAAAACTATTATTAGTCGTTGCTCAGAGTAATAAAACTAATAACTTACAATGTTACTGGTCACTGAACGTCTAAATTAAACTCTCAATTTAACTGCGGTTACTGCCTACAATTTGACACAGACAGCAAAACTATAGGACATACCTAACATTACAACTAAATTACTACAGACGTGATTATCATAAATACTGTGAAAAAGGAATCACGAGTTTTTGTGTTTGATTTTGAAAGGGCCCATGCACGGTCATGCTAGCTCCCACTGAGCCAAAAATGGCCTCTCCAACAGCTACAATAGTCCACTGTTGCTTGAAGTAGGCAGGCTCAATTGTAGCATATCATAGGTTGGTTGTATTATCAGAAAACGATGCTGCCTTTCCTCTGAATTACGTTAGTAACGCATAACGTATTACGTTACGCATAATTATTAAGGCACAATTAATTCAGTAGGATAAATGCGGTGGGGCTGTATTTCAAATCGACATTACACGAAAATTGTGTACTGATGCGTAGTCTAAAAATTTCGTGGTCTATCCTTTGGACCTTCCCTTAGTAATTTATGAATACCGGTTCGCTCTAACTCGCGATAGATCACAGGTGTCCTCAGATTTGCACTTGTTAGTTTACACTGGATTGCTTGGTGCTATTAACGGCGGAGGGATTGATAGAGGTCATTATTTTACCATCAGTGCGATATTTATCTTAAAGTTGCATGCGGGTATTTACCCATCACATATTACTTTCATTGGTTACTGTGTATGTAGCACTTAAATGCAGTAGGTGGTTCCATGGAAAGTTGAAATACTGAAGTGGACTTTCAAAAACTCACGGCTGTAGAGAAAAACATGTATCTCAAAGAAAGTCAAATTGCTCCCATAATTTGCTGTCGGTTTCGAATCAAAACCGTTTAATCACGAATTAAAACTGTATACATGGCGTAAAAAATACTCTGTTTCAAGGGTTAACCTGCCCATCAAAATGAACAAGTTTGTCCAAGGGACATAGGTCAACATATATATATATATTTTATTTGAACTCCCGCACAGTGTACCTACACTGTCATGGACGTGTTCATTCAAGCCTTAAAATAGTTACAAGATCTAATTAACTCCCTAAACTTGCCGTGTGATGCCTGCATAGAATAGCATCACCCCAATTCTTCCCACGGGTGTTGTAAGAGGCAACTAAGGGACTCGAGGGTTTCATGTGTATTACCACTTTAGGCGACAGGCTGACAATGTCACTACAGTGATACACGAATCATCTGAAAGGGTGCTCAATACTTGTCAGAAGTGGCTATTACGACCGTAATTTTATGATCGTTAATGCTCTGCCTACCCCTGTATGCATGTATGTACTTGCAGCATATTGACGTGACCGCCGCCGCTCATGGCTTGCTCAGCTCGTTTGGCTCGGCCCAGTGACCGGGTGCCCAAATATCGGACATCGCTCGGAGGACAGGTTGTGGCGGTACACTTCGGAACCCGTCCGGCAACTTGTCTGTGGCTGCCATTGTTGCCGCGTCTGTGCTTGTGTTTGGTTATGTTGTCAGTGGCTGCAAAGGCTTAGACAATGTGCTGTTTGTGATCGTCTTTAGTTTGGAAAGACAGCGTCCTAAGTCTGCTAAATAAAAATCGTTTCAGTTGGATGTCGATTGGATTTTAAGTGGATGATTTCGGTCACTCGTAGTCTGCTAACAGTTTGAAGCATAGAAAATCACAACGGCAAAGGAATGACAGTTCTGATGGCGTTACAATGCCAAAAAATAGCAGACTTAGGGCCCTGTTTAATGAAGAAAAATTTGCCAGCATCTTCATTCTTATAGAAAAACAAATTGCACAATCCTGAAATGTTTCTTGTAGAAAAATCCGACATATTCCGGTAGCTGTCAACGTTACAACGATCAAGAAAGATTGACAATATTTTACAAATGTATCTATGAAATTGACTATATTTACCCAAGGGGAAAAGGTGATAAAAATTGGGATGGACAAATGGCTATATCTCTCAAAGATTTACGCCCAAGTAGGTCTTGTGACAATGACTGAGCTTCACCGAGACCCACATCGGTGATCGCTGGCTTATTAACAGTCTCGGGCAATTACTTTCCATATTTATTGTGGATTTCTGGCAAGCTCTCTCCGCGCGGAGGCTGCACCAGCTCCATCTGGGTCAACGTGCCAGCGTCGCGAAATTCCGCGCAGTGGAAATATGATAATAGCTTTTCTTTAGGCGAATCATTATGATAGCGCGGACACAACTTTCGCTAGTGGTGTTTACTTCGTTTTTGAATAATCGCTGAGGAATCATACATACATACATATATCACGCCTTTATCCCTTGTGGGGTAGGCAGAGCGATAGTGGCCGCAAGAATACAGCCACTATCGCCACGTCTGACATTTTTGAGGATTGTTTTCCAAGGAATCATAAAATTGTTAAACAAACACATCATCATCATTGGATTCATATGTTTGTGACAAACTACTTAATCAGTGTCTGAGGCAAGGTTTAATTTGGTAATATACAGCCATCAACCAATATTGAGACAAATAAACAAAAACAAATAAGTATTGGCAAAACTGATATCATCAAATAAAACGGGTTCTGTAAACTTAGTTAAAGCTTTTAATTTACAAAACATACGGGGTGTTTGGAAGAGTGATAACTTCCTTTGAAGGGATAAGCCAGCCGATAAAACTAAACAACTTTCCCATATTTTTATTTAGACCATATGAGTACGAAATGTTCCAGCCAACCGAGTCAGGTTTTATGTGAGGTAACTTTTTTTCACATTTGACAGGAAGTTATCACTCTTCCAAACAACATGTACTCGTATTAGCTTAAAGACAGTAAAACAAGCCGTGAAAACCATTTATGTAGATTGAACTCATTAAGTGAACCACGTACTCTTTTGTTAACATCTAGCTTTAAGTGAATGTAGGCATGGATTGCCTGTTAATGTCTAGCCGTTCATTCAAGACAGCACAGTTTAATAAACATTCCTTTCATGTCTTTAAGTTCAATGTTGGATATTGAATTCCGACCTCTTACTTTACTTACTTTATATTCTCCTCGCAGGACTATTCTAATTACTACAGCTATGAACTTTATAAATAAATAAATATCCTAGACAATCACACAGCGCCATCTAGCCTCAAACTAAGCAAAGCTTGTACTATGGGAACTAGATAGCTGATACTAATACATATATACTTTTTTTGTGAATAAATACATATTATACATAGAAAACACCCAGACTCAACACAAATATTTGA
Organism: Keiferia lycopersicella; assembly: GCA_029255805.1. Taxonomy (NCBI): domain Eukaryota; kingdom Metazoa; phylum Arthropoda; class Insecta; order Lepidoptera; family Gelechiidae; genus Keiferia; species Keiferia lycopersicella. The sequence goes on from JARACZ010000003.1 coordinate 20,217,769, forward strand.
AAGTTGATTTAACAAATATTTGTGTCCGGTGGGGATCGAACCCACGACCCTCGGCGTAGAAGGCAGGCATACTATCCGCTACGCCATCGGGACAGTCGAAACTTTACTCCGCAGACCTATTAGATCTTAGCTACTCTTATCTCTTGAATGGTGATCGATATCAGAATCTTAAGCACACACATTGTCACATAATGACAGCTTTTATCGGTGTCTAACTGTGTCATCGAACGGTGCCACTAAGTATTCTAATCAGCTGCATACTTCGGCAGGTCCTAGACTTGATATGATCCAAAGGGTGACAGAAAATTAGAATGGCATTAGCAAGTGAATATTGACTCGTATTGCTATAACGCAGTAAGCAAACCGCACTAATATTGTTCATGCTTCAAAACCACATTTTAGTGAATTCAAATAGTTTCGACGTAATAAGCCTATATCGCACAAACCCAGAGCGTGTCACATACAAAAATACAAATAAAGTCTATTTTTTTCATTCAGTTCTTTGAATTACTTAGTAGGATTATGTAAATACGAGCGCTAGTTTAGTTTATTTCACAGTCTCCCATGAGGTGGTAATCCTGATTAGGGCTAAGTCGCCATCCGCCATCCGCCAAGCCCTACACTTCCGCTGCATTGACACGCTTTGCGCAAGCGCATGCATTCTTCACGCATTGTTGTCTACGCCTCTCATCTATCACTAGGTTTAAACCATGGGTAGTATAGACGCATTGACAGTAGTTATATTTTCGTTGCTTTCATACAAGTAATCTTTTGGAAAAGTCGTCTAAACACCCAATATTTTCAAGTTGAATCTGAGCTGCACTTACATTAGTTTTTTTTTTAAATCTGGCGTCACATCTCATGGGTGGAGACGTATTTTGCCAATGTCAAAGTAGTCAGGTCTAGGGTATCCAATCCCGCAGGTTTTTTCCGATCTCGGTATTTGCGGGATCAAAGATTTCAATCCCGCGGGATCTCGGCATTTGCGGGATCCCGCAAGTATAACCCTACAAACTAAGCCCAGCAACCTGAGCTGCTTTTAAATGTTAAGGCTTGTATTTTATAAATCGCTCTCAACTCTGAGATCGAACTCAAGTGCGACATTGACAACGTCAGCCAGTACTAAACGACATCTGAGACTCGTACTCAAACCTACTCAAACACAGAGCGATTTATAAATACGTGCCGTGCCTAAGTATAGTGTAATGGTAATTTGTTAGGTAGTTATACGACAAAAAAATTAACACGAACTTTTTTTAAATTAAATAAATTATTTATTAAAAATAAGAAAAGTATTATAAGTAGGAAATTAACATTTTTGTTGCTGAAAATGTTTACGTAGGAAACATAAAATGTCCAACGTCTCATCTCCTAAATTGCTACGTATATTAGAAGCTAAGCATCCCGCAGCAGAGAAAGCTCTTTCTGACTCGACGCTGGTGGGTTAAATAGATTTAAGAGCGTTGTATGTAAGTAAAGGACAAATATTTGCCCAATGAATTTCCTGATTTAAATAAATTAATTGCTTTTCTAATTATTGATTCTACTGAATTAATTTAAGAAACTGCCGATCGATTGGCATTTGAAGCTGAAACTAGCGTACGCTCAAATTATTCTTGTAATGTAAGGATTTGCGATTCAGTACTTTGGTTGCCAACACTATTATTTTGTGCTGCATCGTTCGCTCCAACAACAGAAAGAGGCACTTCGTCCTCGCCCTCATCAGATCAGTACTCTAAATAAGGACATATGCTGCTTTCTAATCCCGCAAATCCCGCGGATCCTGCACTCGTAATCCCACACTTTGCGGGATCACAAAATGATGCGGGATCTCGGTATTTCGAGATCTCGGTATACCGAGATTGGATACCCTAGTCAGGTCGACGGTAAAGTTAGAGTGATGTAAAGTTAAGTGGCATTACGCCGAGGGAGAGTCCACAACACAGTGATCCTAGTCTGACGACTAGGGGCTGTGTTGCGCAAAATTATTTAGTACAAAAAACTCGATAGTAAAATTTTCTGCACCACGTGGAGTGGAGACCGCTCGTCACTATTGCACAATGCCGAATATATGCATTAATTACAATTTCCTATTTAATGAACACTTTCAGAATAGTTTGTTGCTTAATACACTATCAGAATTATTTACCAAACACTCAAATGAACAAGAAATATCATATTATAACCAATACACGACCCGCCATGATGGAATACCAACGAGCGACCCCTTACATTAGTTATACTAATACTAATGGAAATATCAATGACTGTACATTTTAACAGAATTTATAACTTACAAAATGCACGGAAATCCCCAAAGCAAGTAGGCATATAAACCGTGTCATTCTAGTGCCAATGGTGTCAATAATTCGACGTCAGCGCGCGTGAGGCTCTCGAGCGCAGGTCGTCAGGTCACGCCCTTGTGCGTTTCCTCTGCGTTTACGCACGCAATACGTCTCCGCGTCTTGTAGGTACGCGTTCGTATGCAGTCTCCAAGCATTCTTTATGATGTGCTAATTAGCCACTCCTGTTATCGCCAGATAAGGATGCAGCCGAGTTCAAGATTTGAAGAGGATATTTCTCACTTTAAAGGATGATATTTTGAAAGATTAAGATCGTAGAATGGTATTGGCTCTACCTTCCTGAGCAAAGTTCTCCGTGAGGCTCCGTAAGGGGTTGCCTGGTTTGGGACTAACCTCCCATCAGAATTCTGCGCCAAACAGTTGAGTCTTGATGTGTTCTTTCAATCTTCAACTCGGCTTTATCCTTATCTTATCTGGCCGAGCCAAGAACAAATCCAACATTCATATAAATGTGTTAGATTGGTACTGGACGATACATCTTTCGATAGTTTCGTTGAATATTAACACTTGAAAAGAAATGAAAATAATTTAGGTAGTAGTACAAATACTTTTGACGACTAACGAATGAAACCATTTCTTATTGCGAAACCAGCACCGTTAACCGTCGATTAAACATTAATGATCATCAAACAATGGTTTAAAATTAAAACAGATGAGTTTACGGTTTTTTTCTAATTAATGATCTGTGGACGATATTACGAAGAAAGTATAGTTATTGTTTGTATGAAGAATTTAGGATGAACCTATATTGAAGTATTTCCTATCGCACGGTAGTTTACCAATAATATTTTGATAAACAGTTTCTTGTTTAATGGAAACTTGTGCCATAATATAATTAGCAGTAATTTCTTCATTACTATTCATCATGTTGGGACGTATCTTTTATCTTGTACCTCCCAGTGTTACAAATTGGAAATATTAAAAGGCTATCATTGTAATAGCATTGTGTATCTAAACTACCGCTTTCACTGGGCATGAGATACGCACTATCGCTCCATTCCAAAGCACCCAAACATTTGGAGAGTGAAATAAGAAACACAAAACGATGTGCCACATAGATGCAAATATCTTTTTGTGATGTTCATTACGCGGTGTACAAAAAATGCTGAGATGAAAGTGATTGAGTTCGCTTTCGTGTCCGTACACGAGGTACGATGTTTTATTATGTACGTTGTATTGACAGGCATTGAACAGTGTGAAGGTAATTTCACTTTTGTCATTGTTTTTGGGCCTTCTCGGATGTTCGCTGTCGGGGTGAATGACATGGGAGACGTGGAAAGGATGTCCAATCTGTTTGGCTTGCAATTCTGAAACTTGTTGTATTGTATAATATTACGTACGCTATTGAAATGTCAGCTCTCATCGTCCCTTTATAACAAAGTTTGTTGAGTTTCATGACGCCTTATTGACACACAAAGAAGATAATGTCATTCTTTGATGTTTAAAACGTTGGACGACTCGCTGTCCCACTCGACAAGAAGCAGAATGTTTACTTATTCTGTATTTTTTGTAAACACTCCTTCGTCATATCATATTCTCTTCTTACCAATTTTTTTCCCCTTCATCATAATTTAATTCAATCTTTCTTTTCCAAGCAAAATCTCAAAAACTGAATTTATTATGAAAGTAGGTAGGCAATCTATGATTTGGTTTCGCGTTCGGCGTATGTGCACGACTTAAAACTTTTCACAAAGTGCCTGTTCGTGACATGAAATTTTTCACTACACGATATTGATTTTAAATTCTTTAATGCGTGCAGAAACTATTCTTTTATGTTTGGAAATTGTTGAAAGTTCAAACACTATTATCTAACTTCACTCTATTTTTATTGGTGCAGTAGCCTTCGTGAATTTTACCACTGATATGAGTACAGTAAGCGAGACATTAAATTGTACTTTTTATTACACATACTCATGGCCCAACTGAAAGATATGGTATACCTACATGCAGTCAATAAGTTCATGAAAATATAGAAATTAAAATATTCACTCAAAAATAAATTGTCTCATCCACCGTCGTTCATATCCATTGAATAAGCTATCATGTTTATGTCTTGTGTAAAAAATACAGTTTTATTTTTCATGAATTGAATATAACCACAAATTATTAATTTATTAATTTACCTACTTTAAAGTATGGTTATTGTCACCTTGTCTGTGTCCAATGTGCCTTGTAAAAAGCTTATTGTTTCACACATAGAAGTTTATATTGTATTATTTTTCAACTTGATATACTTTCTCACGCTTTCCCGGTCAACTGTACCTGCCAGTATTTACTTTCGATGTCCGCTGGTGTGTTATTGTCCAATTTGGTGCGTAATGGTGCGCCTACGCTCGTCAGCGCCGTACACCACGTCACTGACATAATGTGCGAATGCCATTAGACATGTATCTGTTAAAGAGTGTTTGTGTTACTTCAGTTTTACTTTCTTGGGTGATTTATTGTTATGACCAGAGAAATTGCATTTATTTAAAATTGTTTCTATTTTCTTTGATGTGAGTTTTTCTAAAATTGAAGGCGCTTTTACTATTGTTGCAATTTTATATTTTGTTGTTCTGTAGTCAGTTGTTTTCTGTGCTTCTAATGCTATTACAGTTTTACTTTCTTTGGTGAAGTAACACTTCAGTTTTACTTTCTTTGGTGATTTATTGCTAAGAGCAGATAAATTGCAGTCAATTTTGAGGTTTTTTCTGTTATTCTTATTACTTTCTTGTGTCCCTATAATCATTTGTTCCAGTTATCGTTCTAAGATTTTAGTGATTTCAGTTACATAACTTATTTGTTGTCACGTATGGTGTGAAATCTGTCTTACGTGTTATTAATTGTTGTTTACTTTCTTTCGCCATTGATAGGTTCTGCATTATTAAATGTTATGTCAATCTCCGTAACTCTTTCACTGACACCTTTCGTCATTTCTTCGCCGATTTTATTCGAGATGGAAGATAACACTTCTTTATTCAGCTTCTTATTGTTACACTACTCTCTAAACTTTTCAATTATCTTCAGCTTTATGTTTACACCCACTTTTAATACTTTCTAGTTGTTGGTTGGGGGTCTTTGATTTAAAGGTGAAATTTGTGGGTGGGGCTGTGGTGATAAGTTCGTAATATAATAATTGGTTCATTATCGGTGACGAATGCTACGTAACGTTACGTGTGGTTATAGAACTTTCATAGGATATTGTGTTTATATCGGCCGTAATTAACATTGGTAGCCTAAGGCTGTTCTGTGCTGTTTCTGTTACACTCATATGTAGCTTTATTCGTCATAGCAACATTCGTTTCGTTCGTAAATTGTTTACTTTGAAGAGATTGTTTTAAAAACGAAATACTGCAAACAAATTACGTTTTCTATATATTACGTTTAAAACCATTAATTTCGTAATTATTTTACGAAAAAGCATATTCACACAATCACAACATGTTACGCTATCTAATCTAATAATTGGTATTGAGTAGGTATCAATTTCTGCCAACACAACAAATATAAATCGTCAAATTATCGATGATTCATATTGGAAGACACGAAAATAAAGAGAATAGTAAATAAAGCCTTTTGGATTCTTACAGTCTTGATTTGGATCGTAGATTTGAAATTCCATCACTGATCTTTTTATGTTTTATTCCTTGTTTAGTTTACCTAAAAGAAGGCAATAAATTTCCTAGCTAAATTATTTTCATCTAAACCACACCGTCTAATTTAAGCTCTATCTTAACTAACGTGTAGACTTAGCTTTATGTTTTGGCATTTTCGATTAAGCGATTACAATCGATATTATCTGCGAAAGGTCACACGACATCGATGTATCAAATTGACTCATTAAAGAAATAGCCTGACATTTTCTGGGCTATTGTGTGTTGCACTTTCTGTTGGGTACCTATTGATTTGGGTATCTGAAAGATTTGAAAATGATAGATCACTTATTTGGTTAACCTTTTTTTATCATCAACGATTCGCTAAATGGCTGAGTCATTCATAATATACAAGAGTAGTTTGCTAAAAACTATTGTCCAAAAATACTACATTCTCCATTTATAGTTTTTCGAAATATTCAAAGTTTGAATTAGTAAACAGAAAAATAATATAAAAGTAAGAGTTTTGACGCCAGCCAAACTAGAGAGACATGACGTCATTTCTTCGTAATTTCATACGAAATATCGTTTTAAAAGTAGCTTATTTGACCAGTAGCCAGTTATTATGCCCATTGTGGAAGATGAATTTGTGGACTCAATCTTCTTGGGTTTGCTAGTTATCATACCGAGTGCACCTATTTCGTGCTATAAATTGCTTCTCATGAATGTATTATTAATGTCCAGGTAAAATATAACGATCAGTCCAACAACAGTAAATTGAACAAACAGCAATTTGTTTGTTTATACAAAAGCTACGCAATGTTCTTGCAGATTACTGTTTTTACGTCAATTTTCGCGTAATCTTATTTAAAGTTTATTAGAAAGGCATTTGAGTCACGCGAACATGTCATCTTTTAAATTTTTTGACCACCGATTATGAAGTACTATGTCGAAACCGTTTCGTACTTAACCAATTACAATAATATAGTTTCTCAATCCAAAGCAAAGTGTATTGAAATCGCCGAATTTTCTGAAGATCGTTCGTGATGATAAAATGTTTTGGAAGACTATGATTTCGAAAATGCGATTGATAAATTCAACTTTCAAACACGCAATTGTAATTTTGATTTCAAATATGTAAACGAATTTTGGATTTAAAGCTGTAAAATAATTGCAGGTTTTTTCGCGTTGGTCGTATGATTCACGAATGGATTTTCAATTCTCAATCGGATTGGTCTGATCTTGACTTGATTTCATCACGATACGTCTCCATGTACAATTTATTGGTGATTACTACTTTGCTATTATTTTAGTTTATTATTTCTTCTATCTTCCGTCCAGATTATTCCAGATGCGTAAACCGCCGATTTCGTGTTTTTTTAGTATATCTTGGCTAGTGTGGGAATGTGCAAATTTTGATACGTCGAGTACTGAATTTGACTCGTAATCCGTCAAGTCATGCAAAAATCATGCAATAAAGATTCAGTCGCATCACCGGAATCAAAAAGTCACTGACCCAATCATCTGTGTCACTCAGTTGCAGCAATTTCACACAAACCATTGTGCATTCTCAGTTTATCTGGGTTAAGTATTGTTATACAATTCGTATTCAGCGGTTTCAGCTGATATTGTGTCTGGCGTGTAATGTATTTTTAGGATCGACAAGTTGGCAACAATCTTGTGAGACTCATTTGAAATTGAATAATAAGCCAGATATCTGTCTGTCTGTAGATAATATTCTGCAGATTATTTATCTGCCTGTGTGACGTATAATCAGATTGATTGTTCACGACTATACGGGGTGTAAGGGATAGCGTCCCGAATACTGGTAGGGTGTAAGCAGACCATAAAACTGAACAACTTTCCCCTAGGAACATATGTCAGAAAACGTCAAAAAATTTTTGGTTTCTCATAGTATATAGCTGATCGCGATTTTGTATGGGAGGTCGAATTTTTTTTCATATTTCGACGTATGTTCCTTAGAGAAAGTTGTTCAGTTTCATGGTCTGCTTGCACCCTATCAGTTTTAGGGACGTTCTCCCTAACACCCTGGATAGTATACCTTCACCTTCCTATCGCTCCTAGAATGCGTAAATCAGAAAATTTTTCTTTCCCCTAGTAAAAGTAGTTCATACACATGAGCAGAATAGGATTACAAAGTTAGCGCACTGATTAAAAAATAACCTAGAATTCACCTGCTCATAGCTAATTGGAATGAATCTAATTAGTTTTTTTAGTTTTCTGGATACTTAGCTTGCGTGCTCGTTAAGTCATTATAATCGCTTTTATCCAATTTATAGTTCTATACGTATTTCTCTTCCTCTTTACTATAGAATAGCGTTTTATTCAAATTAGAGCAACTAGTAAATAAACAAGAATTAGAAACTTTATTGTTGTGAAAATTAATACTTATAGTAAATCCTCAAAATAGAACAATTTCAACTACCAATAAATTATAACTTGGATAATTACTTTGACTTATTTGGAAAGGGCAAGTTATTTATGGGGTTACTTAACTTGTAACCATTTGATCAGATCGCTATATCATTGAGTTCGTGATTGTAGTGACTATTATACGACTCTTTTATGACCTGTTTAGTGTTTTGCTATTAGTAAGCTAATTTACTATTTTGATTTACTTGATATTAATGCGTGGGAAATGTTTGGTTTAAGTTTCATTATACATCAGCATATTCAGCATTGGAAAGTGAAATGGGATGTTCAAATTTATGTGAGACATATTTTATGCCGTGTGATGCCGGCTTAAAATAGCATAACCCCATTTCTTTCCCGCGGGTGTTGTAAGAGGTGACTTCGGAACTCGTGGGTTTCATGTGTGTTACAACTTTGGGCGACAGGCTGACAACCTGTCACTGTAGTGATACCTACACGAATCATCTGACTGGGACCTCAATATTTCTCAGAAGTGGCGCTAGCGACCGTATTTTTAACGATCGTTAACGCTCTGCCTACCCCGCAAGGGATTAAAGCGTGATATGTGTATGTCTGTGTGTACGTATTTTATTTTATTCCGCATATACTGATGTGCCGTTCCCGGTAAGTTTCCCTAGCGTGGGAATATTCCCAGTAGCGTTCCCGGGCACATTCCCAAAAGTGGAAATATTTGGGAAAGTTGCTCAAAAATGTTGTTGAAAGAAATGATATTTTGTTAAATTTATTACTTTTGCCTTTAAAACAAGTCTACTATATAAACACAGTTAATAATTAACGCGATTTATAAATTCCCAAAGTTACTGGAAACTTACCGGGAATATTCCCATTTACTTTCCCAGGAATATTACCGGTAATATTAAAATGTTTTTTTAATTCTTTGATTTCTATATTTCTAATGGGTAACTACCTAGTGTTGAATAAAAAATTTAATGAAAAATAAAAATCAATGTAAATGGAATAATTTTAGTTTAATAATCTATACATATAATAAAATTATAACAACCTCATGTCCGTACATTAAGGATATTAAAGAAAAACTAAGATGGGGGATCTTCATACAACCAATAAAAGCCAAAAATTTGATTCAAAAAAATTTTGTCTGTCTGTTTGTTGTCCGCTTTTCACGCAAAAACTACTGGACGGATTTTGATGAAACTTTTTTTTGTTATATAGATAGGTATTTTATTTTTATTTGCTCTCTAACGGGGTAAAAGGGGGGTGGGGGGATAAGTTTGTATGAAACTACGTCAGTTTATATTTGGCTATTGGGTTAGAAATTAAAAATTACGCAAAAAGTATCTGCCTTAGAGGGGGTGAAAAAGGGGGGGTAAGTTCCTATGAAACTCCATCCGTTTTGAAGCTAAAGCGATTAAAATTGAAGCTGTATACGTGAATACTAAGCTTTTCTACCCTTCGTTTTGTGACGGTTACCTGTCTAAAGAACCGTAGTAATCGTAATCCTATTAATATTATAAAGGTGGATGTTTGTGTGTGTGTTTGTTAGGACTTGACGCTAAAAGAGCTGAATCGATTCAAATGATACTTTGTACATACAAAGACGAGAAAATGCCCAGAATAGGACATACATAGACTACTCTTTACCCCGGTAAAATGTCTCATTCCCACGGGAACACGCATTTTCCAATATTTTTGAAATGACGGCGCCATTGAGCCAATTCGCTTTTTAGGAAACAATTTTTTTTAACAGTGACATCTATTGCTCGAGACATTTGACTTACTCAATTGAGTAGCTGCACCAAGATTTAAGTTTAAGTCACAATACACAATCCATAAAAAATATGTTTGAACAAGATGTTGAAATAAAACCTTTTACATATAAATATGATATCCCAGTTAAGATGTTTCACCATGTCCTCTGGATTTCTCAAAGGTTGACTGGTAGAGATCCCTTAATGGGATAAGTCCGCCTTTGTGCCTACACATTATATTAATCTATTTAAGTGTTTTTTGTAACTATTTCCTGTTTGGTACAATAAAGTTATTACATACATACATGTTTTAACAAGATCATCAAAAATTTATACACGTAATATTTTGACAACCAGGGTCACAATACATACTCCATACAAAATGTGTTTCAACAAGATGTCGACTTTATTAATTTTACAAAGATATTAAAACATTTTGCATATAAATATGACATGCAAGTTAAGATGTTTAACCACGATCTATCCAAAATTGAGACACGTAATATTTTGACAACCAGCGAGCCATTTCCGGTCACAAAATAAATATAAGTAAAATACTGGACTAAAATGTATTATGAACAAGAATGAGTTTATTCTATGGTTTATGGGCGGATTTTTCTAACGTTGTCCGCTGAAAATTTGCGTGTCGCACGTGTTCAGATTTATTTAGCTGCGACCGGCGACACGAGGGTTTAAAGAAGCTTACCCAGCGTCGACATGGGGGGTTGAGGCCCCCCTCAAAGAAAAAGAGAAAGCAAACATTTGATTGCAAATCGACACCAGCTGCAACGCGCGACACAGGGATTTACGGAAGCTTACCCGGCGCCGACGGGGGTTGAGTGTGGCTTGGCCACCTCAGAGAGAAAGTGAAACCAGCAGCTAGCATCGACGGAATATAAAAATAATAGGAATCCTAGGAAAGGTCCAATAAATTTCATCTGTTGTGGAAATGTTATAATTTTTGACGTGTTTTATTTTCCAAGCAATCGTCAAAATCTAACAAACGCCACAATGACAAGGATTTTTTTCGTACCGACGTTTATATTTAAATCCTTTTATTTATCTTATTTGTTTGGTGAATCATGTTTTTTACCAATAGAGTATTATTTTATTTATTAAAAGTTTCACTAAGTCGCGGGTGAAACCGCGGGGCGGGCAGCTAGTAATATAATGAAGAGAGTGTTGAATGTGTACTTAAAGACATAGAAATGATGTCTTATTTCAAAGTTAAAACAAAACAATCATACATATTGAATGTTCCCGCAAAGGGAATATTCCCGGGCACATTGGAAAAATACTGGGAATATTCCCGGTAGTAAAATACTGGAAATTGGAATATTCCCCACGGCACATCACTATCCGCATATTGACCGACTCTGTGTTCCACTCGAAAAGGGAGAAAGAAGAATCCGTGTGATGCTGGCTTAGTAAATCACCCCATCTCTTTCAGTATGAAGTTTTTTTACGATAGTAACTTCATGAGACCCGAGTCCGATTCCCGCCATGTACTAGTATCAATGTGTTTATACTAACGTACATTTACCAACTGCTCTTACGGTGAACGACAAAAAAACAACGTGATGAAACCCACATTCAACAAAATTTGAATTCAGATGATATTTGAATATGACTTCACCTAGGATTCTAGGGCAACGTTAGCCTTCGGGTTGCAGAGGTCAGATGGAAGCCGCTCTGTGTAAAAACTTGGTTCCACTTCCACGTCACATCCCCTAGGTTAGGTAGCTGACCCTGACAGAGAACGGGATAAGGCAAGGTTTTGATGAGTAACTTCATAAAAAATAGAAAAAACTATCTCCATTTACCCTAACACATACAAACAGGAATTCGTTTAGCAAAAAGTTGTTATTCTAAACGCCCACCTCTAATCGACTCGGAAGAGATCACTTTCGATGTCGTATAAGGTATTTAGCGCTAATAGTTCCTCGTGTAACTTAGCATTACGAGGACATCGCTCAGAAGTGACAGGTGGTCATTGTGAGCCGTGCTTGATTGAACCGCCAATGAGAGTAAAAGTAATCTAAATAGGGCTGTCAGTCGTGAGCTGGCAACACAAGCTGTTATGAAAAAAAGACATGATATTTATCTTTGCTTCTCTATCCTTTTTGTGTTAGTCGTGATATCAAGATGATGCTATAGGTCTTTGGTCTTGATAAAAGTAACATACACAAATCACGCCTTTATTCCTTGTAGGGTAGGCAGAGCGTTAACGATCGTAAAATTACGGTCGCTAGCGCCACGTCTGACAAGTATTGAGGGCCCCTTCAGATGATACGTGTATCACTGTAGTGACAGGTTGTCAGCCTGTCGCCTAAAGTTGTAACAATAAATAAATATAATATTAATGTCGCCTAAAAATAATATTAATGTCAATTCTAACTTTACACTTAGTTAGCATTTAAGCGCCGAAGTACCGAAGACGAAAGGTCCTGGTTGTTTCATCTTCAATTCGGAACATCAAGTATGGAAGTGTATATGTTACTGTAAAAGCCCGAACTGTGGTAAATCCTAAGATTTTCCGGTAAAACCTAAGATTTACTAACTCTCAATGGGTAATGTCCGAACAGTTTTTTTATTTCGAACTTTTACCACCATTAACTAGGCAAATCTTAGGATTTACCTCAAGGGCATGGTAAATGTTGATAAAGACAATTTTTTCCTCTTATAATTTAGTATATTATTATGGTTGGTTGTAGTTGTTTGGTTGGTTGGTTATATTATTATATTATAATTGCATTTAGACATCAAAAACGCAAACAGAAATGAAATTTACGTGCGCGTTCAAACGTGTCAAACAAACGATATACGGCAACCTTTAGGATTGTTAAAGTCTAGTTGGACTATGAATGCAAATCTACGAGGCACCGGTCTCATTAATGTCTTGCGACAACTCTTGTCCGTCCTCTACGATAAGCCACTTGTACCCATTAGCGGGTAATCCTTATTCATAAGGTAATTCTTACATACATACATATATCACACCTTTATCCCTTGGGTAGAAAGAGCCGGCCGTAAGAATACGGCCGCTATCGCCACGTCTGACGTTTTTGAGGATTCTTTTCCAAGGTTGTTTCAGAAAACATGTGTATCACCATAGTGACAGGTTTTCTGCCTGTCGCCTAAAAATTGTAATACACCAATACTCTCGAGTTCCTTACGACACCCGCGGGAAGGATGTCGGGTGATGCTTTTCTAAACCGGCATTATATAGATATGAATTCATATTCCGTCCATCCGGACTATACCTATCTTACAAACTTTTATTTTTCTTCAGTTTCAAAACTGCAAAGCTTCCACAAAAAGTAACTTGGCTTAGGTCAAAGGCCTACATATCCAGGTCATCGTATCATTATAGGTCTAGTTACATCACAAATAAACGAAACCTAATATTTATAGTCAGTGATACCGAAAGTGAGGTTTTCCGCGAATGGTGGTCGGCGTGGGCGAATCGCGAGGTCGCAAGCGAAGAGTTCAGAGCAATCGAAGTCATCGATTACACCCACGGGAAGAAGGTTGGAGTCTACTAAGTCAGTGAAGTGCTTTGATAAATCAAAGTTGGAGGGAAAGAGACAGAACATGGAATATGAATCACGAGGTCGCAATATCGAAGAGGTCAGAGCAATCGAAGTCATCGATTACACCCACGGGAATAAGGTTGTAGTGGAGTGTACTAAGTCAGATAAGTGCTTTGATAAGTCACAGTTGGAGGAAAAGAGACAAAACATGGAATACATATAATTCGCGAGGTCGCGATAGCGAAGAGTTCAGAGCAATCGAAGTCATCGATTACACCTGCGGGAAGAAGGTTGTAGTGGAATCTATTAAGTCAGTGAAGTGCTTTGTTAAATCACAGTTAGACGGAAAGAGAAAAATGCTGTCTAGGAGTCGAGAACTCAGAGCAAGAGCAAGAGGAGGAAATGAAGAGTGTCAGGTCGATGGAGGTTTTTTTTCTATAATCGGAATAAAAGAGACAAAACTGCACCATACATTATGGTTATCCATATTATAAATTATAAAAATCTTAAAATCAGTGACAGATTTTAGCTGTATTAATTTGAGAAGGCAATTGGTTGTATATCACTACGTAAGTAAAAAAATAATATAAATATATTATTAAAATTGTTTGTGCATGCATTGGCATGATATTGCTTGTACTTTTATTCCCAATCCATCACAACGTCACCGTTCAAACTGATTAGAGGCCACAAATTAAAAACATACATGTGCTTTTGCACTTTTAGTAGAATCAGTCCCCTAAAGCAGTAGCCTGCAGACCACTTTACATTTCGGGCTAGAAAGCGAGAGTCCACTTTCGCCACCAATAATATGTGCAAATAATTTGACAGGTCCTTCCTCTTCGATCATGTGTGGGCGCCATTATTATAGATGGTTAGGTTTATGCTGATTAATTTGACTGGTAGTATTGCTACATGGCTTTTTGATTATGTGTTTATAGCTGTCCCGTTTTAGAAGATAATAGGTTTTCTCTATTTATCATAAAGTTAACGATCCTGTGTGAGTTTTTATAAGTAGCTTAGCTATGTTTCAAACACAGTTTTTAAGGTTTATTACCTGTTTCTGAAATAACTGAAAGTATTTTGAAACGTCTACGAAAATAAACCATACGCATCTAGCTACGAAAATAGAACCTGCTACGTTGCGCATAAAAATAGCTGCTACGCGCTACGCAACGAACGGCACGAACGATATCGCATAATAAATACTTACGTTGTATTATCCTAGGCTATTTAAGACCCATTCACCATGTCATATTTTACGAATTTTTTCGTCTTTCAGTACCGTCTAAAACAACTTTCAAGCATTTTTTTCATAATAACTACTAACTAATTACTACTACTATAAGTCTTTTATACAAAAAAGTACATTAGTATTAATATCAGCTATCTAGTTCCCATAGCTTAGTTTTAGCTTTGCTAAGTTTGGGGCTCAAAAAAGTACATAAGTATTAATATCAGCTATCTAGTTCCCATAGCTTAGTTTTAGCTTAAATTTGCTAAGTTTGGGGCTAGATGGCGTTGTGTGTTGAAATGTCCGGGATATCTAATTCTTCTTTCAATATTGTAGAAGCTATCACTCCTACAGCCGCAGCAGCCCACTGCTGGACATAGGCCTCCTTCAATAAGGGGGATAGCCATACTTACCACGCTTGGGAGCTACAACGCTCAACAATAGTTTTTTGTAATCATTACCTGATACAGCATGACATTATTCTGCTCTAGTACGTCTCCTCTACATAATAGAGATGTAATATAACCTTAATTTGCATAATGATACGCAATGGTCAATTTTGTTCATAATATTTGTTTGTGATCGATTGCAACACTACCGTGAGCTTTTTAGGAATTCGCTACGTAATGACATTTTTGTGATTTATTGAGGTTGATTTGCTGTTTCCGCATTCTTTTTTCATTTTGTGTTTTGTTATGGTATTATAATTTAAATTAAAGTAGGTACATATTCTTTTGCTATTATTTTTCTTATTACCTATCCTATAAACGTTTATTTTTCATTGTTTTCGTGTTATCTTATTAATTATTATCAAAAATTTGAGCAGTTTTTATAATCTATACCTTTCTTCTCTTAGGCTTAAAATGACTTACATTCCTAAGTATTTTCAAACTTATGAAGTGTTGTGTTCCTGTCTAAAGAGTTCATTTCATTCTTTTAAAATAATAATGAGATTTCGATAGACTGTTTGTTATTATTATATTGCAGCAATCCAGATCGTATCCGGCAGGTTAAACTGTCATCTCAGACCAATAGCAATGGTTGGATGGATAACTAGGTTTTAATAAGTCAATTGTAATTGCTATTATGACCAAACACTTTTAAAACTATTGCGCAATTGTTTTGCTCAAATTCTCCGTGAGAAGTTCAATATTTTTTAACTATAATATAACTGACACATTGTTGAATAGTAGCAGAACTAAAGTTATACCTTGAGGCACTCTTTGGTCTTGTATTTGGGTTTATATTCAACAAACAAAAAGGTCTGTTGAAGATATGGTCGATTGTACTGAGTTTAATTTCAAATGTATTGTTACAGAGAATTACGTAAAGTTTTCACCTCGGATCATAATTTTATAATTTATTTTTCGGTCTTGATATGAATGGTGTTGACGGAAGTAAAAACTCAATTATTTTACTTAGTTTTTCGTCTCATTGTATTTTGATGAGTGTGGCTGATACCAATCTTATTCAAAAAGTACAATCTAGGTACTTAATATTACGTAATGTTGTAGGTGAAGTTTAATTACTGAATTTAAAAAGGTATTGCCTTTGCTAACATGGGCATGGATGGTTCATATCTTGCGAAATCTATAGAATTATAAATTATCTGGAATTGTAAATAATTGGCGTAGTAGGGAAAAAGGTAGGCTGTATGAGGGTTTTGGTGATGATGATGAGACAAAAGTGGAAATTGATCAATCAATTTAAAATATAATAATTTTCAATCGTAATTTAAAATGTTATGTGGAATCTTCATATAAATATCTATTACATACAGTATAACATGTTTAAGAATAAATTAACCTTTAGTGCGTACACTATTTATATTATACTTAGTATTAACTACAAAAATGTCAGACGTGGCGCTCTGCCTACCCCGCAAGGGATAAAGGCGTGATATATGTATGTGTGTATGTATTAACTACATCGGATTATAATCAAGACAGCTTGCAGACAACTGAGGTGAGGCAGGTCCCAACAATTTCACTATCACATAACGGCCCGTATTCTCATGTCACTCTTCAACTCGCCAACCCGTCAGCCGGCCAACCCTCGGGACATCGCCGTCATACAATGTGACAAGCGAAATAATTGAATTCCTTGCCTCGGAGAGAATCGTGGTAAATGGAAACTTGTTAAGCATTAACCTCTACGTACCTACGTCCAATATTAATATTTACATTTATGTGGTATTCATATTCACCCAGTTTCAGAATTACCTATAAGTTGAGAATGGCGCAATAAAGAAGAGTCCAGCAACGGGGTTAGTCTAGGTTTGGTATAGATAGATATAAAGGGTGTAAAAAAATTGCTGCAAATATTTTAAGGGGTGAACCAGCCCATGAAACTGAATAACTTTCCCCAAGAAACATAGGTCGAAATATGAGAAATATTTCGCACTTCCAAATTTTTTTTTTCATATTTTGACCTATGTTCGTTAGAGAAAGTTGTTCAGTTTTATGGGCTGTGAACCCTTTAAAATGTTTATGGCTAATATTTTTACACCCTGTATAAATAACTACATTTGCGTTGCATCCTTGATTTATACGACGCTGGAATAAAGTCAATTACTCCAAATATTAGGTTGCGATTGAATCACATTGACTTAAAATTACCTATATCAGTTTTTCAATTTGACTACAAATGATGTTCATTGAAATTGTCTGTTCAGTACAAGGTTCTGTATGATACTGTAAAGGATCGATGCATATTTAGTGTGAACCGTGTCAGCAGAAAATCAAATATGCTATCTGTGATTGAAATATCTGCCGCCGATAGCATAAATTACGACCTTGGTTTCTGCACTATTCAGTCTCCAAATTGACTTTATGTCGTCTCTGTGAAAATGGCGATCTTTCTTTTCGTGTCGG
The DNA here is from genome assembly GCA_029255805.1 of Keiferia lycopersicella. NCBI lineage: Eukaryota > Metazoa > Arthropoda > Insecta > Lepidoptera > Gelechiidae > Keiferia > Keiferia lycopersicella. The sequence continues at coordinate 20,235,507 of JARACZ010000003.1, forward strand.
GCACCAACGAGGAGTGATCCAACGACTCAATGAACTCTAGTTTCAGAACTTTTCAACCGCCTTCTATAAGTAGCAGGCTTTTGACATGGTTATTCATTCTTGCGGGCTGAACCCCCCGTTGTCCGTAAGAAAGATGGCTTTATGTTTCGGACGGTTAGTGTCTATTACTTAGACGGCAGTCGTTACACAACTCATAACAGAAAATGACGATACGGTCCATCTTTTCGATATCTAATATAAACTAGCAGCGGGAAATGCCTCTAGATGTGCGGTGGCCTTATTAGCCGATCAATGTTAATTGTGTTTAGACCAAATTATAATGACATTGACCTTAACTGACCCTGCCACTGTCTTGTTTATTTAGTAAATGGTCCAGTCACAGTTATATTGTTTGTGTTAAATTAAATGTTGATCGCATTCTAAACGCAATTTAAAACAATTGATTTCGAGTGTTTTTAGCTCTTTAACGTTTAATTGATTGTAATAGTCTAATTCAACTTAATTGAAATACTTTTTGATAAGTACTTATGGCAAATGCCCGCGAATAGGGACTCCAACCGACTTTATAGTTAGTACGCCTCCTTAGCAATTTTGGACCTAAAAGGTGGGAGGGAAGAAGGGAAAAGGTGGGGGGGGGTCAACTTTTTTCCCTTCTTTTCTTGTAACACACATATGTAAGCTACGCGCATGCCAAGTTTTTTGCTTTTTGCTAGATGCTACCCATCCGGGGTGTAATGACCAAGATGTCAAAATGCCCATAGTGCTAGAATGACCAAGTGGCGAAATGAACATGGTGCTTAAATGACTAAAGTGCTAAAATTATCCATGTGCTAAAATGCTACTATACTGCCATACAATCTCGGACCTAAGGAGGCGTACTAAGTGGACTTTATTAGCTTTGATGACAGTTATGTTAAAAGCCAATATCTTCAAAAAACTTTGCAAAATCACCCACTTTGTAAAAAGAAGCTTTCGAATATTACGCTTAACCAATGACTCAATATGCACTACAAATGCGATTTACTTGTCTTGCAAAGTAGGTAGCTACTCGGTACAACAGGTCGGGGACTTGCGAATTTGTAACCAACGGAAACTTATGTAACATTCCGCTGCCTTTTCACATCCGCAAGTTGTCGCACGCACGCCTTAAAACAAGATGTTTTTCAGAGAGAACCTTTTGAATGATCAGAGTGAAGCTCACAAAATAAGACAGCTCGAATACTACTAAATTTCAAACAATTGGCTATAGAATTATTGTGTCTAAAGAAATTCCTAAATTAAACATATTATGTTAATATATTAGTGCTCCATGACTGTGTAATATTACTACTACTACTAGTACTCTTGCATTAGAGCTCACTATGCTCTCTTGAGACAAGTTCAATAATAGACACTCTGGTAAACGAACTGATTTAAACTGTTTTGTTTTTCGCTCTTTGTTTGTAGGGTACCTACTTATTCTATCTAAGAACCGACACAGGCTAGGAACTCTATCTATTCTATCTACGTACGGATATTCTATATAGAAACTGGCAGCAGCATTCCCTGTGAATATCTACAATAGCTGGCACTGCGCTCGCCAATCGGCTTGCCAAGCGTGGTGAGTATGGCAATACCCCCCCCATTTGGGGCTGGCCTATGCCAAGCAGTGGACTGTTGTGGCTATAGAAGTAGTTACTACCAATATCACTGTCTGTGATCACTTAGACGGCGGTCGCTGCACAACCATGTCAGAAGCCTGCTACTTGTAGAAGGCGGTTGAAAAATTCTGACACCAGGGACCATCGGGTCGTTAGACGACTCGGTGACCCACACGAAAAGAGAGAGTAGAAGTATTATTCTATCTATAGTATTTCTTTTCTCTGAGACGTACGCGCTTATCTCGTGCATTCGTGCGCCGGCGCAGGCTGCACAAAGAGCTATCGCTCGTTCCCAACGCTGAGTACTCGGAAACGGTGGTTTTGAACAAACCGACTGTATCAAAGATCCAAAGCTTAGCATAGTATGTGATTAAGATAATTTTGACAACGATGAGTCTGACGTCTTGCAGCTAGGCAGGTGGTAAGGTCCACAAATCAACGAATGTTGACATTTGTGAGGTCTTCTGTTCTTCTCCGTTAGGACCTCAAATTGGTTTGATGGCTTGGTGATCCCTACTGTAATGAAGACTGGTCAATGAATCTATGGCACGGGGAAGAGGTTTACGTAGGTTTATATACAGCAGTGGGTGGATAATGTCTTGAAATAATGATTAGAGTATTTGGCCAAGAATGATAGAAATCAGAATGCTTATCAAAAGTAGTTATTTTCATTCGGATATTATGTACAAAACGTTTGCTATTGTAGGAAAAAGCTGTAATCGATTTTGCTGATGTATGATGTAAAGTTACGAGTGTTACATATTTTCGCAAAAGGGTACGGATAAGCGATCAACCAAAAAAAGCCAAAAAAGTAGGCCAAACATTTGTTATTTATCCATAGTAAAACGGTCACCTCATCTCCAAGTGGGAAGTTACGTTTACTCTATAATATAACAATACTACACAATTTGTAACACGTATTGTGATGTTGTGTAATCAAATCCTTTTCAAACCTTCCGCATCAGTTATGTCTTGACACAAAGGAACTGCCTTCTTCTTAGAAATAGCGGTATTTGGGAAACAGACTGGAAAGCACAGTACAGCTTGCTGTTTTGTGTCGTTTCCTTGCCAATTTCACGTCGGCAGCCGGCAGTAAAAAACTGTTATTATTGGCATGAGAAAATTAGTCTTTTTTGACTCGAGGTATCAGAAACAAAAATGTATGATGCAGAGAGGAAATAATTCGTTAAAAGTTTAATGTGATTCCGACAAGTGCATAGCTTTTAAATGTTAAGAATGAGTGTAGTTCGCTATTTTTTTATACCTAATTACCTACTTCTTCTTTTATTCAAGTAAGATGCTGGGATGTCGAACGATCCGATGTACGATGGTATCAGAAAAATTCCACCTTTTACTTCTTGTAGGTTTGCCAACTAGTATTTCTATTTAAATGTCCAATTACTTCAGATTATCCGTTACGATATCATTTGAATACCATCGCAGAACACCCTGATCTATTAGACAATGGCTTGAGAATTCTGCATTCAAAATTTGCATGCGGAAGCGTTTCCTCACCTGCGCCTGCGTCTTCTATTCTCCCGTCATTTGTTCTCATACCACTTTCTACTGCTAGATGGCGCTGTCTGCTATTGCCACATTATGCAACAGCTTGTTAAGAACTGTCCCCGCAAACAAAGCAACAAAGACGACGGTTAATACGGTCATTCTTCTTAGAAATTGTAGGTAGACAACTGTAATGTAAGTTATGACTATGACATTTGTTTGTTCGGTGATATTAACTTGGGGAGATTGAATAACTTGTTCTGGTTTTGGGTGATTTGGTGAGAGGAACGATTGATTCAATATTTTTTTTTGTGTTTTCTTTTTTGCCGTGCGATGCCGGCTTAGAATAGCCTCACCCAGTTTCTTTACCGTGGGTGTCGTAAAAGACGACTGTGGGACTTAAGTTGAGGGTTTTAAGTGCATTGCAATTTTAGGCGAGAAGCTGACAACCTGCCACTATAATGATATAAGACTTCTCAATCAATCCTCAAATATTGTCTGCCTACTCTGCAAGGAATAAAGGCGTGATTTATGTATGTATGTAAGATCTTATGTCCCACAAATTTTGCCATAGCTTCGCTTCATCTACTTCTCGTGCCTTAAAACTTTTTGCTGACAACTGTGGAGAAATATTCCTCCTATGTTACTTTATCTTTAATTTCGTTTAAAACTGACATCTCGAAACCATGTCTATTCTCGACTCTACGTTCCTAACTCTGTTCTAAACAAGCCGGGTAACCTCCGCGATGACGACCGATGTGGCGCAGTGGTAGTGCGACTGCCTTTGACGCAGAAGGTTCCGGGTTCGATTCACTCACAAAGATTGCGGGCTGAACCACCCGATTGTCCTTAAGTGAAATGATTTCGAGTTCAGATGGCACGTTAAGCTGTAGGTCCCGGTTGCTGCATATGATTACTTCCGAGTAGGTGGCGGTCGTTACACAACCGTGTCAGAATCCTGCTACTTGTAGAACGAACGAAAAAATAAAATAAAAAAAGCTCCGTGTGAAAAAAAAAGATTCCTGCATGTGTATCATTATACTGACAGGCTGACAACCTGTCACTATAGTGATACACATGTTTTCTGAAACAACCTTGGAAATCAATCCTGAAAAAAGTCAGACATGGCCATAGCTCTTCTTGCGGCCGTTAACGCTCTGCCTACCCCGCAAGGGCTAAAGGCGTGATATGCAACTCGGCATTGACTCAGACCTCTGTATAAAACATTAGCCGTGCGACAGAACTGAGTTATGTCTGTTTGAATATTCAGCAGACGAGTACACACTTAAGCTTCTTCAGGCTACTGTACTTGTGTACTCGAATACTTATGTGTACTTATATGATAATGAGTCGGGCTCTTTTGAACACGGCGATGAGATGTGTGAACACGCTTAGCATTATACAATAGCGTAAGGCGGTGTAAAGGTTGGTTTATTTGTGATTATTGTGCCTTTTGTTGATGTAGTAAAAAAATATTGTAACGTACAAGCTGATCATACTTGTATGAATACGAAGAGCAACCTTAAGTTTTGATTAAAATTACCTGATTACTTACCAATTTATGTTCGGCAGTACCTACCTGGCGAAAGCGGGAGACCGTTCCTTGTGGCGTACCCTATGTCCAGTAGGCTGACGCGATATGACAATGATGATGAGTACTTAGTGAAAAATAATCTCTCATGTTGTTTCGTCAAAATAAGAATTTTCGCTAAACAATAATAAAAAAGATATTGCTAGCTAACCAACATACCAAAAATGCAAATGGTAGCTTTAAAATACTTGAAGAAAAAACAAATGCAAATTTCAGAAAATGAAACAATTTTCATCACATCCTTTCGCGCAACTCAAACTTTAAAAAATGCATCTTCCGTTTCCTTGACAATGGTGACAGACTTGCTAATTAGTCTGAAACTTTGCCACATCTGCATAACAAAGATTCCTCATTTACATGTAAAGTTGTAATTATCGTAAGCGACTCTTGAAGTGACAAGGTGAAGTATATGTTAGAGGTATTACGACGTGCGAAAAATCACAGTAGCTGATGGGTTTCTTAATGAGTACGTTACGTGGTGTTGGGTCATACAAGTGAAATGTATCGTTTAAGTGACGATAGTCAGACGTGGGAAGGCTTTTGTACTCATTCATGATCTGTTTGAACAGTATTTACACAAATGAACAAGACAATTTGTAAGTATATTTATTTTTCGAAATATTAAGTAACCGAAATAAGTATATAGTAAGTGCCGTGTGATGCCGGCTTAGAATAGCATCACCCCATTTCTTCCCGTGGGTGTTGTAAAAGGCAACTATGGGACTCGAAGGTTCCATGTGTATTACAATTTTAGGCGACAGGCTGACAACCTGTCACTTCAGTGAAACATGTATCATCGTAAAGGGCCCTCAATATTTGTCAGACGTGGCGATAACAACCGTAATTTTACGATTGTTAACGCTCTGCCTACCCCGAAAGGGATAAAGGCGTGATTTGTGTATGTATGTATGTGTTAAGTAACCTTAATGTTTCTTGTGTGAGACACTGTGCCAAAGAACCCTGGATTTTACACTCCTACGCTTATTTAAAAAAGTTTAGGAACTGGACTTTTTCGGTCGATTTAATTAAGATTTCACTGTCTATGACAAAAGGTACATAAATAGTGTTACAAATACATACAGTTTCAGTCTACGCATTTCCATCTTATCTCTTCTTGACATGCAGTAAATGAAATGTCTGCTTGGCAAATTCTATGGCAGCCATTTTGTTGACCAGCCAATTATCGTGCTGGCAAACAGAACAGCAATTTCGTGGCATGTAATTGAATGTATCTATACGAATGTGTAGAGGGCAACTCAATTAAATTGGTTGGGACATCTGTGCTGCGCCCATTGGATAAAGGATGTTCTGATTCAATTTGTTGCGGTTTCATTGTTTACTTTGTTTAGAATTTCTTTATTATTTTGTAAAATTTATACTTTAGCTCGTAGTTCACTTTACGGAGGAGGAGAGTTGATCAGTTTTATTGGTTTGTTCATCATCCTTTAAAATACTTTCATCACTTTTTTAGTTGTGGTACCTGGTAAGGATCTACCTTATTTTATTATTCCCTAGAATTTGTTTCTATTATAAATCTTTTTACATTAGATACACTACTCGCCGTCAAATTCAATTCATCCAGTTTCTCTTCAGAAATTATAAATTAATAAAACTCAAGGTAGGTACATAAAACGCAAATCGGTATATCCGATTTCGTAAATCATACTACGTACGATGTTTTGTGACCGCAATCGGCACTCGGACAGGCGACAAATCAAATTAATTAACCGCCGCTGCACGATGGCAGCCGTTTGGCCCAGTGGGTGGCGCCTGCGCACCAGTTGGGACTTGCGAACTGCGCACATTCCCATTTGGGACAGATGATATCGGGGCTCCCTGCAAGTTGCTTGTCTTGCTTAATGGGATTTGCTGATACGTAAGACAAATGAACACACGCATAAAGGGGCCATTCTTCACATGGATAAAGACCGATGGGCAGTGACGTTATAATCCGGTGGACACGATTATATGATTGGCGCTTGGCGAAGACAAAATCCTGAGGAAGATTATCAAAATATGCATAGAAAAGATCCGATAATATATGAATCGTGCAGACGAATGCATGCAAAGGCAAAAATAACTAAAAGAACTTCAAAAATGAGAAAGGCCATGATATTGATGACGAGAAATGAAACTGTCCTCAAGTTTGAAAATGATATTGGATGATCATTGTCGGCATAAAATGAAAGATACCCAACGGATCTGAAATTCCCATTCAATTATCTACAGTAGAAACCTCAGATTTATTTTTAGCTCAACGATACACTTATATTAGTTGAATAACCTTGTTGCGTTATTGTCAGGCATCGGTTTTTACTCGGCTCGGTGCATGTCTCGGGGCTTCCTTCCTTCCGTGGGTACAACTGAGTTGCGTAGTTGCCTACAGGAAGTATTCACGACCTTTCATTGATTCAATATTAGTTTATAGCTCGGCTGTGGGTCAATGTTTGTTGTCTCTATGCATAACGAACATTGTTCGCAGGTTGATATTGATTTTTCGCAATAGATGTTCTACAATAATTTGATCAATTAACAAGAATTTTTAAACTATAAAGAATAATTTGTATACTTACTCAAGTCCATCTTCTTATTTTGTAAAGTATAGAGCTAGTTTGTTTATTTATGAGGCGTAGCTATATCGAAACAACTTTTTTATTCCATAATTACAAAACTTTTATGTCTGCAGAATTTACTTGTTTGTACTTCAAACTTGTATTGCGGTTTCGGTTTTGTTCTGAGCCACAACCTGTTGTTCCCATGGACTTTCTCCTATCACCTTATATGGGTTAGTCGGTCCTATGACCGATTGAACCTAGGCTAGTAGTAGAGAGTAAGGTTATCATTGGGTCATCGGAATGTACAATTGAATTTGTGTTGGCCGGCGCTGCTGGCGCTACTGCCAATTCGTACAGTTCAGTAATGTTAATGGTAATGACTATGTTTAAGTGTAATGGATTACCATTGGTTATTTTAGCTTTTGGTTAAGCTCTACTACGTCTTGGTGTAGGGTTTGTTTCTGTTTTGTCAAAGTTATCTTGATTCAAAGCATCTTACATATTTTTTCTTTATTTTTCGTCTAGGCCATTATTGATAATGATCCTTTTAAACTTTATTTCAGCAGTGTATATTATCTTTTTGTACAGTTACAGATTTTTTTACGAAAACTGTAGCGTACCAATTGAAACTTTGTAGGTAATGCGTGTGCGTGACCGTTACTTCAATACTATTAATAGTCAATTGCCCTCCCTCAATCGCAGTACGCAAATCGAAGTGGAGTATTAAAACAAATCGATTTAGCTGTTTCTAATCGATATTCCAGGCTATTTCCTTTGCGATTAGTTTATTGGGGGCGCCGGACATCGTACGGATGGATGTTACTTCTAATGGGCCTATCCTCACTGAAGGTTTCTACCTATCTTTCTATCTATTGCTGTTTGGAATGAAATTCACATAGGTCGGTAGATACTTCAATCATTGATTAATTTATGTAATATATTTCTGCATATTATATTTTTTCATCGCATCAGCGAGTACAGGTCCAATCATCGCGGTGATATCTATGAAATTATGCTGATTTACAATTGTATTGAACTTTTGTATTCATGGTGCTCTGACTGCTCTGATATAATTTCGGCCATACCGTTTCGCGATTTCATCTTGTTATTATTTATATAAGACTGGCGCTATTGTTTGTATTGCAATAGCAGCTATAGAAAGTCCCTTAATGTACTGTTTGCATAATTTTAGAATAATGCTTTCTTTCATGTTTCTTTTTGTAATTACATTGTAACTATTGATAGAAATTTGGAAAATAAATAGAATAGACAATCTCATTTCCTGTTTCATTTCATATGGTCTGAAGTTAATAAATCCTATTGCTTGAATTCTAATCAATCAAACAGATAAAGTTGCTTTACTATCTGAAGTAAGATCTTATCACCAAGTGCACTTGTCAACACAGTATTTACCTACTAAGGTCCAAGCAAACGAGATATAACTCTACTTATATGCTAATTCCATTCAATTGTCTAACAGATAACGCTGTGTCACTGTGTCACTCAACTCGCGAGCGTGTTCCACTGTGTCACTAGCTGTCTACTCGTTTACATTGAAATGCTCAATAATTTTCATGAGATAGACTATTGATGCTTATTCTGTATTGGTATTGTATCTATAGAAGTATATTTATGTGTGAATGGACAATAATAACGGGGCTAATAAAGAACCTTAGGGAAGTCTCCCAAATCTACTTTCGTGTAGATAGTTTTTGTGCTTCTCATAAAGAATATACGGCGTGATTATAAAAAATTTAGACGCCTGTCTAGACAGTGTTGAAATTATTGTTTATGTTTACCTTTTTTGTAATAACACGGATAATGTTTTAATTGTCAAATAGATAGACACGTTAAGCTGTTACGCCGTTAACGGTTTCTGAAATATTTACTGCATAACAATCCTACTAGGCGAACCAGATATTATTATATGCTAAGTAATTATCGTCAATCAATGGATACTTACGAGTCACAACAGTTTACAAGTACTCTGCAGACAAAGGCTTGCCTGATTAAGCTTTACGCCTTTGATGGCTCATGAACGCCGAACTATGTAGCGGTGCTGTTATTTCAACTACGTGCACTATTATCTATTGCTTATCAAATGCTAATACCTACATTGATTTGTAAGTAACCTCTAGTACGCGTGAGTAATCTAGGGAATAGTTCACGCGTTCTTGATCTTAAGATACCATTATTAGTTAAACTTTTTGGATAAGTGTGGGTATTTTTTTGCTTAATAAAATTTCTGACAGCGGAAAGAAAATAAAATTATTCGATTTTCTGGTAAATGCTACGAAACGAACATTGCTGCAATATAATAGTAGCACAAAATAAAGAACGACGGCATACATTTTATACCTATTCAAAAATGTTTATTAAGGAAGTAAGAAGAAAGATTCACGTTATAATGTTCTAACTGGAGACAGAGCAAGAACTATAATTCCCTGTGACATAAAAAGCCACATTCAATAATGCTAACGAGCTTCTGCATCAAAGGGATCATTATGTATTACATCAGCCCTCCCACCGGTAGTTGATTGATAGTTTATACTGTGCACGTTAACGGCCGATGTAGCGTTGGTAGTGTCACTGCCTGCGACGCAAAGGTTCCGGGTTTGATTCTCTGTGGGGTAGACACAAACGCGGTATTTAGGAACAACCTGTAAGTCCGAAAAGAATCATCAAACAACTGACTTAATTGAGAATTGTTTGTATTTTGTATTCACTTCTTCAGATCTTTGAAAAATAATGTAGGTAGGTTAATATAGTCGTTATTTTGATACACTTATATGTCCTTGGGATTTTTCTTCTTTATGACGTGTGGGGCGCCGGTAGTGATCTTTTATATCAAGGGTTGCCTGACTGTACGAGTCTTTACTAAATAAAAAAGGGAACCATAATTGATGTAATAGTTGCCATTAGAACTTCAGATGCAAGTGTTTTTACCTATACCATCACCGTATTAGTTACTGTAAGTGTCTTTTTGTTGCTACTTGGAGCTGATATTAAATTCTCTATATCCGGATACTTAACTGCTTCAGCTAGAGTCTATTTAATGTCTTTTATCGGTGAGTTGTTCTTTATTTTAAATTTTTTCTTTATTTTTAAAATAGTGGGATTTTTTTCTTATCAGATGTATATATATTCAATAGCGGGCGCCCGCGGCTCCGTCCGCGTGGAAGTCGGTTTTAGTCCCGTAGCACCCCTCAGGAACATTTTTTCGGGATAACAACTATCCTATGTGTTAATCCGAGTTACCCTCTATCCATGCTATGTGCAAAACTTTATGAAAATAGGTTCAGTAACTTTAGCATGAAGGTGTAACAAACAAACATACAAACCTTCACATTATAATATTAGAAGGATTAGTAGGATCATTAGAAATAGTAGGAACGTTTCTTTTCAGTTGTATATTTATTTAGATTTCATATAGTACTTGAATAATTAAGATAGATCTCAACACATCCTCAAGTCGAAGGCTATTTAACAATGTTACTATGAACAAACAACCTCTTTAGATGAAATCGTTTAGAGGATTTTCATTGTGTGGTCCACATCGTAAATCGGATGTGGTTAAGTCATGGTCTACAACTATGAAACAATGGTGTTTGACTGCATTCCGGTCTAGGTATTTTGTAGGATGAATGGATTTTATAGCGCTACCACTAAGTTATCGCCAGAACAAAATATTTTAAGTCTTAAAAGTAACAAGTGATTATAAGCATGCTCTCTAGCAGTGTATATCTTATACGTGTTCTGTTTGTATAAATACGAATACAGATAGTGCTTTGCCAGGGCATGAGGCTCAATTTTTATTCTAGTTTTGATGAAATATATATATATATATATATATATATATATATATATATATCTGAAACCTTTAAACGAGCAGTTATTGTATAGAAATAAAGAAATTATGATCTCTGAAACGGGTCTAACTGTAATGAAAGTATGTAGGGGTTTCGTAATACATAATCTAGGTAGGTTTAATTTTTTGAAAATCATTGTCTTATCCTTTTTTTAGAGTTATTATTTTGGTAACAACGCCATCTATTGGGCTGAAGCTGGTTTTGAATTAAAATAAGAACGCAGCTTAAGATCTACCCTTAATCTTGGCGGTTGCGTGCGCTTGCGCAACTGCCGGCGCCATATTGCACGTGATTTGCAAACAATGGCGGCGATAAGAGATGCTCTCTCGATATTCGGCTATCGGCCTCTATTTCGATGTTTACAAGGGCTGTAAAAAAATAAACACAAATATTTTAAAAGGTAAACAAGCCTATGATACTTAAAAATTTTCTCGAAGTAGGTCGATGTATGAAGGTGGGTCCCGCCCCGCATACAAAAATGTTGTAATAGCTCATATCGGTTTGTGAAAAGACCAAAATTTTTTATGGACCTACGTTTCTTACGATAGGTTCTTTAGTTCCAAGAGCTACTTCATCCTTTGAAATATTTGCAGGTACAGTTTGGCAAAAAAGAATAGAGAAAAAATGAGGGCGCCACTTTCTTCGCGAGCTGTCAAATCTGTCAGATAACGCTTAAATATAGCAAAAATTTTTCATACAAAATTTTTAGTTCCATTTTATTTCGTTCCAAAGACTTTTTGGCCAGACTTTAATTTTGTAACACCGTGTATAGACCAGGTTGAATCAAACGTGTAATTCGGTAGTTGTATCTTGATGCGGGCTATTTTTGTCATTGCATTTGATGATTAATAGTTGAACGCAATTGACAAGTATCGTTGCGTAAATATTTTGAGATACTTCTAAATCAGGCTCATAGGTATATCAGCGATATTTGCACACATGGTAATTATTGTGATCTACCTACTGTTCTTTTTCTCCTTGTTCCATTCTTCGATGAACCTGGTGTTTCATTCCAGTTCCATCTTTTTTTTCTTTAGATGGTTTATATTTTTTTGTTCGATTCTTTTGGTTAATCAATCAGTAATTCATTCATTATTTATACTTATCTTATTTTGCATAGTCAATTACGTGCGCAATTGCGGTCATTTAATACCTGATTATCCAATGTATTCCATTTTATCTTGATAATTGATTGCATTCGATTTATAAATGTATCAGTTTTGGTACTTGCTGATTACTACTGTTACGTGTTTGCTTATAAAAGTAATGCAAAATGTCATGTTAATTTTGTAATGTAATACGTATACGTTATTGAAATCTGCAAAGAGGTCATCAGATTGTGAAATGTCCATTAGTTACCTTAGTACACCTTCAGACTAAATTATCCGTGTGTAATTGCTTTATTTTTATACAGGAAGTTGGTTTCATTTTGCTTGTCATCTCGTCATGAATAAGTATTGCAATGTTGTTTTTAGCAAAGTTATATGTATTGCGAATGTGGCAACTGGATCTATTAATCAATATAATGCTTGAAGGAAAATATTTGTTTGTACTTTTTTAATCGATCACCTACCTCTAGGTATTTCAGACCGAAAATCTTATAGTGTTTTCCATTCTTCCTTTTTGCCTTCTTCTTTCATTTCGGTGACCAACTTTAAGTGTGCTTGACCAGTGTGTAGCCATACTTTTCTCACAGCTACTACCAAATTTAATAAAGAAACTTAAATTAAATCTCGTATATCTACGACCACATCAAATCCGAAAGTAATTATTTTGCAGTTTTTTCATCATTCTTACATGTTCCCTATTAGTATGCATAAAACTTACAGTTTCGATATTGCCAGCCGGACTATCTCTGTTGTTATCTTGTTCATCTATGTCGTTATTGTGGCCACTGTTGTGTAACTGACACGCCTACGTTTAAGAAATATGAGTCATCAAAATAATTGCGAGAGTAACTTATATCTTGTGTCTTCTTCAAACTGAAAAGGCTGTTGGTTGTCAGTAGAGTGGTTTCGATTCTTGAAAATTCTTTGCTAATGATTTGATACTAAATTTGCGAACAAATCGCTTTCTTCCTCCATTCCTTCTACCTTCTTTTTTCTTATTTCAAAATAATAATTGAAAAAATTTCTTTAAATCTGATTTCCTGACTCTGTTGATCCGGATCACGATTGGCTGTAGCAAATGACGAATATTTATTATCAATCGGCTTTATTACTATTTCAGTACACGCTCTGTTTATGTCTTGACTTTTTTTACTGTTCAGAGGACAAGGATCAGCCATCATCAGCCTCACCTTATGCTATCTCTCTACCGTGGGACTGCTGGAAGAGATTTCTTTTTAGAAATAAGTAGTACCTGTTGTGTTTTTTATCTAAATGTGATTGTCCTGTTTTCTCTTGTGTGCAATAAACAGTTAAATAAATAAAATAAGAATCTCTCGCGATAGTCCCGATTGGGTTCATTGCTTCGAGTTGTCGTTATGCTGCATGCCCATGAACTGTTACTACGACTACTCTTGCGTGTCTGACTGACACACCTTTCATGGTGCTGTATGGTTTAGCCAGAGATTTGGTCCAACACACAAGCAGAGACCAGTGATCCAAAAATTTTTGATGATTTGCCACGTAAAAATCAATTAATAGTAAGTCGGTCTGTTTCTGAATGTTACTCATGAATTTAGGTCATTTAAGACGATTAGATCGTTGGACTACTCGGTGTCCCACAGGAAAGGAAGGAGAAGATTACGTAAATACAAAAAAAAAAGATATGATCCCCATAGCCATAAAGCTGAATTTGAAATATTTATGAGGTAACATTATACGCAAATGGAGGACACTATAAAAGGAATAGGTATTCCTTTTTATTATAATTATATTAGCTATTAATGTATTATTATATTAGCTAATTGACAGCCTGCGGATTGCAGTAATTTAGATTTATAGTTTCCAACACTAAACGGCGTAGATGTTATACTATATTTTAACCAAAAGATTTGAGATAAAAGAAGAGTTTGCAAAAGAAGAAGAAGAGTTTACCTGCGCTTTTAGTAATTGTTTTGCCCATTTTTATATATCTGGATGATTTATTCCTTCTATTAACAGCATGCTCTGCCTATGTGTACATTGGCAAGTAGATGCTGCTGTGGGGAATTTATTGGTAATTTCGGCGTTGATGACGTCGGTAGACATTTTAACCAATAAACTATTGTTGGTAGAACCATGAAACATACTTAACATAACATAACAAAATTCATTATTGCACAAAATTAAACAACATGTAGAAAACACAAACAAAGGAAACAGTACAACAAGGCGGCCTCAATGCTAGGTAGCATTCTCTACCAGGCAACCTTAGGGTGAAAGGGAGAGTGCGATTATGGAAGCGGGATAGTGCAAATATTATCTACTAGTACATACTACATAAATAATAGTAAAAAAATACATATACAATTTTACATATCTTATTAAGTAATACTTAATAAGTACAAAATAATAAATTAACTAAACTATAGTAGGTACCTTTATCACACGTGAATCTGTTAAGAAATTATACCAAGGCCGCGAATAAAAGAATTATAATGTACCACACCATGCTCCATACGCAGCGGATGCAGCCAGCGAGACTATCAGTGCAGCCTCCGGAACGGGCGTTGTACAGATTACCCAACGTTCGCAAAGGACTATGGGCCTTGTCTTCACTCGTGTATTTTTTCTTCCATTATTATAGTGATGCCGGCATAGAATAGCATCACCCCAATTCTTACTGCGGGTGTTGTAAGAGGCAACAAAGGGACTCGAGGGTTTCATGTGTAGTACCACGTATTACAACTTTAATTAACAACTGATAATCTGTCACTACAGTGATACACGAAGCATCTGAAGGGGCCTTCAATACTTGTCAGACAGGGCGACAACGACCGTAATTTTACGATCGCAGCATTGCGAATACTTGACTGACCCTACACCGTCGTCGGCTCATCCTCGTGAGTAACGTTATTTCTGATTTGTAGAAAAGTGAAAAAGCACATTGTACGCGTTTGTTCGTTGTAAATCGTGCAAGCTGACAACGCACTTGTGAGGATAGACTTATTGTCTACTCTGTGGCAAAAGAGAGCAATGCAACCGCTCCCTGCAACGCTTCAGTCCATTAAGCGCGTGTGGAAACAAGATTAATGTGCCAGCTTAGGCCAACAGATGATTCCCGTGGAATAATTAAAAACTCTTGCGAATGGGTGCAAAATCGCACATAATAAATCAAGTGTCAGGTTAGTCAGCCTATTAGCGGTGGCAACACTATGGGAAATGTTGCCGGTGATTAGGCCAGAACCTATCTTGCAGATAATTTATCAAATAGTATTATTTTTCCAATAAAAGGAAAGCCCTTATTCAGTGGATGATATCATTTTATGAATACAGACTGTTACAAACGGCGGCTAAAATACTTAGTTAAAAAAAAATTGCCTCTTTTTTGTATAGAAGCCGGTTTTAAAATTACAGGTTTAGACGAACCTTATCATTTTCATAAATTGCAGGCTGGCTCGGGATATGCTTAGGATTTCATGAAGATACTGAATGGGTAGGTACATCCCTCAATATCTGAGCTATCACTTTTCTTTACAAACCTAAGCGATATCCTTATGTAATGTGGGTATCCTGAAATCTGATTGGCCAAGGGATAGAGTTCCGCTACACATGTACTACTACGGATAGGGTTGGAATAAGGCCTAATGGTAGTAGGCTTTTTGCCTTTCGTTGTCTCACAGGATGTTTTCAATTGTTCCAGTTGGTGGTGAACCTGGCTCTGGTGATCTACCACGCGCTGGACTACACGCACTCGGAGGACGAGGAGCGGCTCATCTCCCCAGACCTTGAGGGGCTCATCACCGAAATGACCGCTTGCGAAATTACTGGTAAGTCACATCTATCTATACATCTTCCTCGATAGCATATGGATAGATTTTTGTGTTTGTAGGTACTTAATGGATAAACCCTAAAAATGCGGCCGTCATTGCCATGTCTTGCAAATGTTTGAGGGCCATTTCAGAAATATTGTGCATCATTATAGACATGTTTGTCAGCCCGTTGTCTTAACTGGTAATACACAAACCTTTGAGTCCCTTAGTCGCCTATTCCGACACTTGCGGGAAAGAAATGGGCTGATATTATTCTAAGCCGACAACACACCGTAGTAGCCGGTACTTACTATCAATGCATCCAAAGTTGGACACGATACATAATGATTTATAATGGACATATTAATGTAGGTTTAGTGACGAGATTGGTTTATTGCCAACCAATAAAAAGATTAACATAACGGTTAGCATTTACGACTTAATTTTAACACTTTACATTATAATTTAACACGTATGCAAAGAGCTATCAATCATCAAAACGTTTAAAACATCAACCTCTTAAAGAATATCTCGCGTTGCTACAAAATTTGAACAGCTCTCAACAAGTGCTTCAAACACTTTCGTTTACTAAATTAAATTCAAAAGATCGTCCACCTACATAGAATAAAGAGCAACAGTGCAAAATGCACAACTTTAGTTTTCTCCTCGAATAGCTGAACTTTCACCCTCGACCTTTGTGTTGTCACGTTGGAGGCAAAGGCGCGGGCGGTCGTTCAAATCCGATTTAGCATGATTTAGTTTAGCTACTGGCTTTTGCAGCTCAGCGTTGCATACAGATTCGTCTGGCTCGAAATCGAATTGAACGGCGATTTTGGAATAAATTGTTTTATTTCAAACGACACGAATGAATTTGTTTTGTTCAAACATCAAACATTTTGTAAAGAAAGCCTTCAGCGACATTAGAGCAGTGAAATTTAAAAATACAGTCACACACACAGCCACCTTTTTAAAACAGTATAAGTTATTTTCTGTATAGAGATAATTTATCAAAACACGTTCGTCGTTCAATGGGCGTTAATTTTTTTTGTGGTAAGGTTACATAAATCTAGGGTTTAAACCTTTTACCCACCTATTGAAGTTGCTCAAGCCAAGGTGATCTAAAGACAAATCTATCAATCAGATGCGAATTCAATTTCCCGCGTCAATGACCTTGTCACGTCGCAAAACACCATTTTATATGATAGGCTATTTTTATAATTAAAAAGTTGAATTAAGTTTTGACGTACGAATGAATGGTTTTATGAATTCCGCGGTTTTGACAAATGATTCTGTATTCAAAACAGGTAGCATGAGTGATTGATATATCACTTGATAATTCTTACGGCTGTTAACGCTCTGCCTACCCCGCAAGGGATAAAGGCGTGATATATGTATGTATGTATGTATGTAATAACCGTTATTTATGTAATTTATTTGCTACTGAAATTGATAAATAATTACGTCTGCAAAGAGGTAACACTCGTAAACATATTTTTACAAACTTGATCGGGTTCAATGTCATTATAGCTCTCATCGAGGTCAAATAGTTTTACACTTTGGTACTTAATAAAGCATATTTCTCCTCTCAGAGCTTTGCTTCAGTCTTTTCTCTGTATAAGTCTTTCACGATCTTTTCAAATATCTATTAGATGCTAGATAATATCTATTATTTATAAGTCTAGTCTGCGAAAGGAATCTTTAATATTTTACTATGCACGAGCAATGTAATTGAAAACTCATCTTCAAATATCCTCTCATGCTGTGCGTTTGATGGACCGACGCGCAATGCTAATGTTTTTTACCACAGTGTTTTACTACGGTTTTTTCAATATTTAATCAGATTTCTTGCAGCGCAAGTTTGGTTATATACGTTTACGGTATCTTTCTTGTGTAGGTACTTTTTGGCTGGAACCTTTTTTCTATTAGGTGTAAATACGCAATCTACAGCAACGGTGTGATAAAAATTTAGTAAGATAAAATTTTGCTCTTCGATGTGTTTAGGTTCTTTCTTTTTCACTCATGAAGTTGGACAAGGCTAATATATGTTTGATCTGAATTATTAGGTTTTACAGTAGTCAATCAAACTGGTCTAAAGTTTTATCTTTTTGATTCATAGGTCGATATTTAGATTATGTTCACTTAGACTTTTAACTCATGTCATAAGTAGTGCATTTCTTTCATCCATTTCACTCGTATTTGTATTTGCTCATGCATCGAGGCCTGTTCGTTCCAAGATCAACTGACGTATGGGAGCGAGACGTGGGAACTATCTTCTGCCATTAACATTTGCCTGCCCATAACGTATTGTCTCTTATTGTTGTGGTATGGCTTCGAACCAGGTCGGCACTAATTATCTTTTTTTAAATCTGATTGTATGGTGCGTATAAACATTGATACTGTGTAAAGCTTTTTTCTTTTAGTGTTGTATGAACTCGTTCGTGATAGGGGTCAACACGATTGTTGAAGAGACCTAAGTAGTGTTTAACCTACAATTTTAATGTGTCAATATCTCATGCTGTATCTGTTACCTCCCAGATTAACATATAAATTGTCAGTTACTTTTTTAAAGGAGAATTCTTGTGAATTGTTCTTATGGGATCTCATAAATACAATGGCGAGAGAATTCTACAAATCTACATATTCCCATTAGATTCCGGAACATCGTGATTTCCGCTTCCATTTAGATAGTAATGAGGAGTTAGTTTTACTAAAACCCAAAAATACACTGACATAGTTCTCAAACTTTTATCGTATGCAGTGAGCATAACCGTAACTAGTGTAACTTTTCGATTTGAAATGATATGAATACCAACAAATTATTTAAGAAAATTTTGTTCTACATACAATTTTGTCGCAATAAACACGGAATCATGCATGCACTTTGCATATCAGCAATTCTGATATCATCATACAGGCATATCCTCCCTTCATATTCACTTTCTAAGTTTCTATCAAGTTTGTCGCTATCACTTCTTATGCATGCACTATCCAATGCTGTACCTGATGACATTTCGGTTCCTGTAGTTTGTCAGTGACCTATGCACTAGCGCCTCACGGGCCCTCCCACAGTATTGGCTCACAATGAACGATACATTCGTCACGCCTGCATTTCTCCTCCCTTTACACTGCGCTCGAGTTCTCTACTCACTCAATCTATATTAACCTGTCATACATTCTGCTCTTCCAAGAAAGCAGTTTTTACTGAGACGATTCATACATAATAGAATCGCGTTTGCGGAATACCACAATTTTCCGTTTGCGAATCCATTACAATCTGATAGTTTTCTAAGTTAGACAGCATGATGTGAAGTAATTTTTGTGTTTCGAATGTTTACTTAATTAAAGATGTAATCATTTTGTATGAAATTAACTGTTGTATAATTTAACTGTGTTTGGCACAAGGTAAAAAAATTTGTTATGCAGTTTTATTTAGACGACATGATGCAAGCTACAGACTTGGTATCCAGTTACAATTTATTCACACTTCCTCACAAGATTTCCTAGTCCGTAGCTGTTACTGTCCGTGATGAATTTATTACTGTTTAATAGCTTACGCCGGAAAGTGTACCGTTTTATATGACCATGTAATTTTATGCCAATCAAAAATACACACCTGCCGCAAGGGGTCAATGCTTTAATAACATAACACCATAGGTATTTTGATTTATCCTAACCAATACCATAGAAGCTATAGATTACAAAATTATACGGTGACGGTTGCTTTTTCAAGACGTAACGGAATCTTTATCTTTCGCACAACTGTAAACTAAAGAAACGCTTATTTATTTACCTAAATATATACCCAGTCTCTACAATTTTGAAGAGATACTCATCGGTCATGAACTACATGTTTCTTGCAACCTCACTATCGACGTATGTCAATTATGTACTTTACTTGTTGCAGTGGTCTTTAATTCAATGCCTAACTTTGAAATTCGAACACGATTTTTGTTGTATCGGCATCGGAAACCCTTTCTGCGCACGCGCACCGGGCTATCGTAAATCTCCCGAAGTTCACGGCCATTCTGGTTTCTCCGACATGTAACTGTTGTTCGACAAGTGATCGAATCGAATCGAAAGTATCGATTTTATCGATTCGTTCGGATGCGGTCACTGGGTCACATGGGCAGGTGATTATGGTACAATGCCTCACAATGAGATGACACGCAGGCCTATTGTTAGCACAGACAGGTTTTTGTGTAACCAATCGAACGTTGACATTATCGTTTCAATCTTTCGAGTCGAATATGAGCTGGTGGTTCAAATAATCTCTGATTTGTTAGTTGAGTATTTTTGTTCTGATGCTTTCTTGATGATATTTTTCTATATACTTTATTGAATACATATATTCTTCTTTCTCAAAATATACTAATGATTATAGAGTAGTACTTATGAAGATGTAAATGTCAAAGATTTACCTGAATGCGTTATTTTTCAACTTCGTCTTTCACCTCACTAACCGTTTTCCCCAGCCCTCGGCCTTGCTCAAAGCTAAAAACTGTTTAGGAAAGTGCGCAGACGTCTTATCTCAACCGCTTTATGCAGATCTAGGAAACTCAGATCGCAGTGTTCCCACGGATCTGTTATTCCTCTTGCCACGTTTTTAACAGTTTCATCTCGGTCTGCGTTGTGCAGAACGGTGTTTAGATTGTTGATGACATTGTCTAGATTACTGCAAATTTCTGAAGCATGTAGAGCCACAAATTAAGTATTGGCGGGCACGCGCGCAAAATTCTCTTAGCTGTGTCATGATTTTTCATGATGTATGATTTTCTTCACTTCACAGCAAGAGAATAGTATTGAATATTCTATTAGACTATAGTCATAATTGATCTGTGATCGATGTTTGTTGAGAATTTATTGAACGATGAATGCTTGATTTGCAAATCTAATTCGTCGATTCATTACTGCACCTGCCTATGCAAAATCAATACGTTTGATTTCACATCGCAGTTACTCTCATTTCTACTACGTGATTTGTACTTCGTTTTCCTTAATGACTGTTTAACATACGATACGACTAGTTTGTTTGTTTCATTCGAATATGATACTTTCCCAGTGCTCTGATATTGATCTCGATCGCTAGAGAGTACTCCAATTATTCGGATAGCGTCGCGTTCGCTTTCAAATTTATTACTATTGGGAGTGAAGTCTCATGGTATAAGGCAAGAGGATGGCGGTAATAGAATAACATATTGAAATACAAGCATAGAATAAACATATAGTACTAATACAGACTAGTAAATAGTTTCGTTGCACATACTGTAAGTCGCGTAAGTCGAAGAAATGTGGTTTGTAGGTAGGTAGTATCAATTTTGTTTCTACGACGGAGTTATTAATTGAAAGCCAAAAAATATTTGACTTCATTATATCAATTAGTTTAAAAATCATATTTATAGTCCCTAAATAGTACTGATTGATAAAAACCTAAAATTCCAATGCGTCTTTTTTCTAGATGAAAATTTAATGAGAAGAAGTAAGTATCTACCAATGTAAAATACTTAAGCAAGTACATTCCTTTGAGATGTCTTTGATGCCATCTACAGAATGTGTATTTAGAGAAAGTAAACGTAAAATTTTATAGTATTTTTATCGTTACGTTGGAGATGGTACGGAGAAATGCGTTTATAGGCCAATCAATTTCATAATTAATGGTATAAATTAAATAACTTCGAAATGTAGAGGTAGTTTATTGGAATTTGTGACCAGCAGTGGCGTAGTAAGGATTGTAAATATTGTATTAATCGTTTGTAATGATTTAAAAACAAGACAGAAAAGAAAGAGCGTTGGAAATTGAATTTCATTTGGCTGCTGCATTCATTGATGATAAATGAATAATGCATAAGCGTAACACAATACAAAACACGTCAGAGTAATTCATTACGTACTCTATAATTAAGAACGAATGCCAAAAAATAAACTTAATTTACGTTAATGGATTATTGTTTAAATTCCACACCTTTTCTCATAAGGTGTTCCCACACTTCATTGTTAATTACGGTGATGGTGGAACTCCTACGAGCTTTCCCTCTACGTTACTGATATCATCATTTCCATATCTTTTTTGATTATTTAATTTGGAGTAAGTTGGCTTATTGTGTAGGTGGCAACTTGTGACGTTTTGGATTTAAAACAAATATTAGTTGCTGTTCTCATAAATATTTCAGAACATATCTCAATTCCTTTTTATTATAGACGGTAATAAAAACAAACAATGCAGAGACGAAGGCTAAAGATTCCAGTTCAACCTACATATTTGCCTGAAACTAGTATTGTGTACCAATCAATATTATGCTAATCCAAGTTTCCGCAACTTGTCATGCCAACCACATCAATCATGGTCGTACACTCCTCCTCGAAGCTTAACTAGCTCATTTTATTCTCCTCCTTTAATCTTCCAAGAATTTTCGATCAGCTTAAGATCTTGTGTGGTGAAGTATACGGAACTACAGCCTTTGTCGGTGGTAACCGTTCTCCGCCCGTCTTATGTACTTCTTATGTGTATAATCAGGTGTTGTTATTATCAAAGCATACGATAGGATGGTCTGTGTTTGATGGAGGATCTCATTTACATCCTTGTGTAGCTTTTATATATATATGGTAAGTAAAGGTCTTCTAAGCTAAATAATTTTCATATAAGTATTTTATTTAGTACTAATGCTCGTCAATAGTTAATTACATCATTGTAATGTTCATTATCAATGAACACCATATTACTATTCTCATTATCTCCTACACTTATATCCATTTCAAGTCTATCAGGTATATTTGCATTTGTATTGAATTCGAGTTCATTAACACCGTATTTGGCAAAACCATATGCCTATCAGTCAACACGATGGCTTCCATCAATCAGTATGACAGTTATTATGCAAGCGTGTGTCAGGTAATATGACATGACAAAGCTTGAGAGGAAACTACAGATTTGCAAGCAGTTATTTTAGTAACTTTGGTAACTAATCGGTAATTAGGCATTGTAATAGGCAATACCTAACCTACTTATCTAACGCGCTATTTACACACGTGAAACATAAGACGGTAGATGGCGCCTTTTCTATTCCTTACATTTGGTATTAAAACTGTTTTTCGACTTTTCCAGCGTCGCGCTGTTTTCTCGTCTCACGCGTGGAGATAGCGTCCCAATTAATTGTCTTCGGAAAACTTTGGATAGTTTGGCTTATTGGAAAACATACTTTGCCCAATGTGGCCTAGTAGACATTGCTACCTAAGTAATAAGGCTGCCTAAATTGTACTTTTTTCTGTTATGTGCTTCTGTTGTGATGTATTTGCAATAAAGAATATTTATCTTATCTTACTTTTCTGCAGTAACTGCTATACAAACTGAGCATCTGTGACAAATTGCGCCCTCTTTAGGCTCCTATTTTAATCACAATCACGGAAGCGACGATAAGCGTTAAAACGATGCTCCTAATATGGAGCCTCTGAGGAATTGTACGCAGATATTTGCAAATGTGTAAAGGGTTCGCGTCCAAACAAATGGGCCTTTATGGGTAGGAGAGCTAGGGCTGTTTCCTAGCAAAAATTTCGCCATGGCGGTCAGCGTCTTTTCTGATAGGTATATATTATTAGGATAGAAATTCATACTGTTGATATTTATCACTTTGTGACTTTGTTCCCAGTCTGGTTAGGACATTGCGGGCTGAACCACCCGATTGTCCGTAAGTAAGATGGTTCCGTGTTTCGGATGGCACGTTAAGCCGTAGGTCCCGGTTGCCGTCTATGATCACTTAGACGGCAGTCGTTACATAACCATGTCAGAAGCCTGCTACTTGTGGAAGGCGGTTGAAAAATTCTGACACTAGGGTTCATCGGGTCGTTGGACGACTCGGTGTCCCACACGAAAAGAGAGAGAGAGGAGTTCATAAGTAGATAGTGAATAGAAAAACACGGATACGACACTAGTTCCTATTTAGGGTGTCATAGATAGGTATACAATTTAGAAATTCTCAAAAATTTTGAACCCTCTCTGGGTGATACCTATTTCATCATATCTTGGAATTGTCTATCTTGGACAGCCTGCCCTCTGAAGTGAATATAAAAATACTGCAGAATAAAGGCAAAGATACACTCTTAATGAAAATATAGAATACAACCCTATGCAGACAGAGGCGTGCATACGATCTGTCCAGGCATTTCCCCATAAGCGAAATAACGGTATCGGCTTACAGAGGTGTGGTGAGGTGATATTATCTGCAAGACTCGACAAATGTGGGATTCCTTAGATTTATACTTGTTTACTTCAGTGTACGTACCTACTTCAATTTAACTATCAACTGACTGAAGAAACTACAGCCGCAACAGTCTATTGGACATGAACCTCCCCCAAATTGGGGGGGTATCGCCATACTCACCACGCTTAGCAGTTGAACTGGCAAATGCGTCAGTACAAAATATTGTTGATATTCACAGGGAACTCTGCTGCTAGTTCCATGGTTTTATCCCTTAGTCAACTTTTACAACATCACAGGTAATACTGGCGTGACGGTATTCTAAGCCGGCACCACACGGCTAGAACGTAGAAACTCCTATCCTCAAGAACCAATCTTATTAAGAGCAATAAAATACATCGTTCAATTTAGCCCTGATATCTCTTTACGAAATTAACCCCAATACGATCAGAGCAGTGCTTCATGCGAGGACGTCAAAAACACGGCCGTATTTTCACATGGACCACCAATAAATTTACAATCTCCTTCTCGACAAGCAATTACAGGTTGTGTATCGCTATCTGCTGAATTGGCGGAGTTCTGGTAACGTTGCTAACCTACTTCGAAGTCAGGGTATTTCTTCTTGACACACTGCCTGATATATTTGTGCTAACTTGGTACGCATTGTTTCTTGTCAGTCAAATGAATAATTAAGCCGACGTCTGTAGTCGGTGCAGTGATAATTGTTGATGATGCATAAAGATTGCTGCTATGCAAATCGAAGTACTTATCAGTAAAAAATTTCATTGTATGTTGTCCGTTTGTGGTCTGCTGGCAGTAAATAATATGCTGAGCTTTCTGTAAGCCGTGAATGCGACAACTTAGTATTCCAAAGTTGGTAGTCTATTTATAAAATAAACTATAAGACTCTCGATCTCGATTTCAAGTCCCTTAGGCGGCAGACGATATTTTCTTTCCTGCTGCCTATTGCCCAAAACAGTTCACCAAGATGGACACCATCATCTAAATCCTCAACTGACCTTTCCAGATCTCTATTCTATTACTGACTACCATGTAGGGTTGCGGAGAAAGTCAGCGGGCGCCAGAAAGCAAGTTGTAACAGTCGGACACAATGTAGTAAATTGTTATTAATAGTGTCGGTGTTCGCGATTAGCACCTCTTTGTTCAGCCCATTGGCAGACCCATAGATCGTGATCGATGGGTCTGCCAATGCGCAGTAATGAAATGTCATGAGGTGCATTAGTTTGCTGGTGACTTCCGGTATGTAACACTTCAATAGACGAGGACCTACTCATTTTCATCATCTCTGATCTTTCGCACGCTTTGTAGTTTGCCGATTTAGGTATTTATATCTTTACGAAAATTGAACTATTTTGGATTCGGTGAACTTTTTTATATTAGTATCCTGTAGTAGATAGTCAAATCCCTAGTATGTTTGTAGGTGAAACATCGTTTATTACAAGCGTCTCCAAATACTTCGTCTTTGTTATACTATGTCATAATATTGTAAACCCTAGAATGTAGAGATGCAGATTATGTCTAGTGCATCATCTATCACAATTCGATCCCGTTTTTACGTCTCGCTAACCTAACCCACAGCTCTGTTCTCCATACACGGCAAATAAAACGACTGAACCAATTCACGTATTATCAAAGTGGGATATTCTCGATGTTTTGCACCCCCATTGAATACCATCCGTGGCATGGGAAGCTGCGCCCGCGCCGTATCGAGACAACAGCCAACGGTTAACAGTTATTTGGTCTCTCCCACGCGAGTATTGCCATACTGTTACAAGAGACCTATTACACACAATATCGAACTGTTTTCTGGAGTATTCGTTGGTGTTATTTGTTACTTCTGTTAGGTAACGGGGTAAGATTGCGAAGATTTACCGTCGAAATGATGGGTTTAGCCGTGTGATGCCGGCTTAGAATAGCATCACCCCACATCCTTCCCGCGGCTGTAGTCTAAGAGGCGACTAAGGGACACGAGGGTATTGGCGTATTACAATTTTTAAGCGACAGGCTGACAACCTGTCACTATAGTGATACACATGTTTTCTGAAACAACCTTGGAAAACAATCCTCAAAATGTCAGCCGTGGCGATAGCGACCGTATTTTTTCGGCCGCTAACGCTCTGCCTACCCCGCAAGGGATAAAGGCGTGATATGTGTATGTATGTATGATGGGTTTGGGATGGTTGAACCGTAGCGGTTTAAGAGTTTGTCTTTGAAGATTTGTTGTAATTGAAAATTACAAAAGGGAGACCACACATTAGCGGTTATCCCGTGAGAAGTCGCCGCCGCGTCGACACCCATAGTTAATGACGGGAAGGTGCCACAGGGACCACGGCAAATTTAATCACAATCCCAACAGCGGCATAAAAACTGACGAGCTCGGAAGACAAATGAGACGATGCCATCAATGTCAACGTATTTCAAGTGGATACTGTGCTTAAACGTGAAGTTTATGACTTTAAGATTCAATAACGGAAGCAATGTGAACCTTTAGCCACTAATTAGAATTACAAGCTATCATAATAATTTACAACTCAAAGGTACCGATCATCATACATACATACATATATCACGCCTTTATCCCTTGCGGGGTAGGCAGAGCGTTAACGGCCGTAAGAATACGGTCGCTATCGCCACGTCTGACATTTTTGAGGATTGTTTTCCAAGGTTGTTTCAGAAAACATGTGTATCGCTATAGTGACAGGTTGTCAGCCTATCGCCTAAAAATTGTAATACACCAATACCCTCGAGTCCCTTAGTCGCCTCTTACGACACCCGCGGGAAGGATGTGGGGTGATGCTATTCTAAGCCGGCATCACACTGCAAATCATCAGTAAGCAGATAAAGTAGTTCAGTCACTGACCTGAAATTAGGTGTGGACTGGTTGTTGCTACAATATTGGTGGCACTCATTGAAAATCGCCATTTTGGCGCTGGCAGTCAAGGAAAACAAATGCGAAAGTACCTACCTGGAACTAAATAGTATTTTATATATTTTATTTAACCGTTTATTGTACACAATAGAACACAAAGGACGTAACATTGAGAACATTACACAACAGGTCAGCTTATTTCTAAAAAGAAATCTCTTCCAGCAGACCTAGGGCAGTGAGATGGCATAAAGTGAGGCAGTTGACGTGTACAACATACTTTAGTTCCGAATAGTTTAGTTCCGAAGTCGCAACTGTGGCGATGGCAGTCAAGCAAATACGAAAGTACGCGGTACTCTCGTAGGTGGCGCTTCAATTAGGGCCGCAAAACTATCCGCATTTGAATGGGAGAACCTATCCAGTACGTAGATAATTTCATATCAATGAGTACAATAACTTAAGTGCCTTCATAAGCTATCGGAGTAAGGCAAATGGTAGCGAGCACGAATCTGTTTTACGCAAGATACGATTTACGAGAGCCAGATCGACTGGCGCCGCTCGAGGATTTGCTCCGAGGGGTCACAGCCATGAAAGTGAAAAGGTAAACAAAGGATCACTAGGGCAGATTAAATCGGTTCTCAAAACCGGTTTCGAGTTTCCGATAATCCCCGAATTTCGATTCTGAATAAGGTTTTTGTCAGTTTTGTGTAGTAAAACAGGTAGCTTTTTAAATCCATCTATTTTTCTTATTTAATAAATATCTTTCTTATTTCGGGAACATTTGCTTGGGGGACTGTGAGCAGTTATTTAGGTACCTGGCAAAATATGCGGAAAATGGTGCAAGTGTTAGCAAACTTATGCTTTGTAAACGATGAAACATTGGAAAACTATAAGAATATCTTGTTTTTCTTGTGCCGATATTAAGGATTCTAAGGATCTAAAGCTCAGAAAATCTGTAATCGAGATATCGGTATAATCGGTCCGATATTCCGGTTTTACGAAATCCCGGTTTCCATCTCCAAATCAGGAGTACCAGGCTATCATAGTTGAGTCAGAGGCTGGGCGACATGAACTCTTGCGCAAGGAGTTTGGTTACGGTTATGGCTATTAGGATTTATGCCCAATGACAATGGCCGTCGCGCGATAATCTATTTGGTGATATTGTTATGGATTTTCACTTTCGACGTATTAAGGAAATGGAAAGCTATGGGTGCACAGAGCATGGGAAAGTAAATCGAGACTATCCTCAAATTTCAAACAATTATTTTTCATTGAATACAGTTCTCGCTCCTAATAGGTTTGCTGTAAGAAATTTCTTTCTAGAAATAAGCAGTGCCTGTTGTGCTTGTTGTTCTTGTCTTGTTTCTGTTTTTGTGTGCAATAAATGGTTAAATAAATTAATTAAAACTTAACAGAGGCCTTATTACAAATTTTCTGTGGCAGCCATTTACAACTTATTAAAACTTTGTTTTTAGTTATAGTGTTTTCAGCGTAGTAGAGGCATTCTAAATTCGTCCAAACTACATCATTACTGTCTGATAGAACGGAACGACTACAGGCAAATCAGATTGGATACACATAACAATACACCATCTGGAAGTACCAGGATGGCATATCTGAGTCAGAGTAGCAATGGCAGACCGCGACATGAACTGTTACGCAAACTGACCGAGCGGCCATGGCGATTTAGTCAATTTATGTAGCAGAAAGCGCCTGGCGCCGCCGACAACGACGTCTGCACGGATTATGGCACTCAGGAAGTAACTTAGTTTATAACAGCAAAGGAATAAAATATTATTGAGGTTCGAACCGGTCAAGATCCCAAGACCTGAGAAGATTATGTTTTGTAGATTGAAAACAGGATTTTCTTTGTTCAGTTCAGTACAAGTTCAGTACCTATACTATAGGCATTTCTTATTTCTTTCCTCATCTATTAATTTAGCCTACACTAGCTAACTGACTGCTGGACTCTGCCGCTTCAGATAAATTGAAATTAGATCATAATGATCTGAGTGACGTTATTTCCTACTTCGTATGCGATTCGATTTCAAAGGTTCAAAATTAGAAAATTTGTGATAAATATCAAAAGGAAAACTTTATGATCGTTATTGAAGTTTGATGCGCTTCCTAGAAAATAAATTTAAAAATATCTTTATCGGTTTTTGGTTGCTTCCTGCAACACTATCATCTGTATTTATTTTTTAGTATACCTACGCATGTTGTACGTTTTTATGTAACATGGTATAATGTCGCATAACCTAGTACCTACCGACCATGAAATCAATTTAAGTCGGAATTGCCAGCTTCGATATTTCCTTCATTGTTATGCCATATTACAAGTTCCTCCACTACGATTTGTAATTATTTATCATTTTCTCATAACAACACTTTTACTCCGTAACCGTGCTTTCTGTAGCTTTGCTTTAACTGATCGCTTTATTATGCTAAGACGTTATTTTGCATAATTATACGGTATTGCATAAACGGGATTTGTTGTTGTCGTAATATTGGTCATACGCGTGTTTTACGCTTTTCCTTTTGGCTTTAGGCTCGTGATATTTTGTTGTGGGTGTAGCTTTCTAAGTATTTATTACGTATTTATTTACTTCTTTACAAATACTATAAAGCCATAAAGTTAGTATTCTTTAATAATATTCGCCTACACATACATACATACATACATATATCACGCCTTTATCCCTTGCGGAGTAGGCGGAGCGTTAACAGCCGTAAGAAAACGGTTGCTATCGCCACTTCGACGACGATTGTTTTTAAAGGTAGTTCCAGAAAACATGTGTATCACTATAGTGACCAATTGTCAGCCTGTCGCCTAAAAATTGTAATACACCAATACTCTCGAGTCCCTTAGTAGCCTCTTACGACACCCGCGGAAAGGATGTGGGGTGATGCTATTCTAAGCCGGCATCACACGGCATTTCATATTCACCTACACTACCGATAATATTTCTGATCTACTCATCGACACTGGGTAGTCTTAGCTATTTGTATGACTTTTATTTAAAATCTTTTCAACTACATCAGTTTCAAGATCTATAGTGCCGACAGTACCATTAGATCCGAATTCCTTAACTTCACACATATCACTTTAAGATTGTTGCTCTATAGCCTAACATATAACTATTGTCCAGAATATAATAGGCGGTGAACGAAACAGTAAAGTTTATGGGCGTAACCCTTATGACGTGTTTACGAGAAGTGGTTTGATGTGTTCCATTGTGTGCTTGATGCTGATTGATAGCTTCTAGGTGCTAGCTTTTTTATTGTAAGGGTTTTTTTTTGTTTTGTTTCATTCCATTAGCTCTATGAACGGGTTTGAACCAAAGCTAAAATCTGTAGAGGAATGTATATAGACTAAATGAAAAAGAGTCTGCGTTACATGTTATGGACCATTAACTTGGTTCGTATTAGTTGCCGTGTGATGTCGGCTTAGAATAGCATCACCCCATTTCTCCCCGCGGGTGTTGTAAAAGGCAACTAAGGAACTCGAGGGTTTCATGTGTATTACAATTTTAGGCGACAGGCTGACAACCTGTCACTACAGTGATACACGAATCATCTGAAAAGGCCCTTAATACTTGTCAGACGTGGCGATAACGACCGTAATTTTGCGATCGTTAACGCTCTGCCTACCCCGCAAGGAATAAAGTAAAGGCGTGATTTATGTGTGTGTGTGTGTGTGTGTGTGTATCATTAGCGATTAGTTCGTAAATGTCAGACGTGGCGATAGCGACCGCATTCTTACGGCCATTAACGCTCTGCCTATCCCGCAAGGGATACCTAAGTATGTTGTATTATTAGCTGCTACGTAGTCTTACCTCTTTACCTCTGTAAAGACAACCAAAGTCTCCGTTTATTTTCACAGTACCCTTAATTGTCAGGCATTTTTTATCCAATTGATTAGCTTATGACCGTGAACCGTATGGGTCTCACGTTACGCCTACAATTAATTCTATTGGCGATTGGCGCTTTGCATGATATCAAACAATGATAATTACAACGCAATTGACCATAATGGTCCATTGTCGTTAATCCGCGACCAATGTCAAGAATGAAGCTTTTGGTCCTGTTGTACTCAAACTTTTCAGAAGCCTTTTGCTTTATATAATCATCTCTTATTCACTGACTTCAAAAATTAAGTAAAGTTTCTTCATTCAGTTTTACATTGGTTCTAGTTTTCTTCGTTTATAACAATCTCCTTGGTGTGAAAGCATGTTGTCAAGTAACATGTCCATTTGTTATCAATTTGTTTTTCTTCTGGAGCTGATCCCATAATCACTAGCCAGTTAGGATGTTATGATCGTGGGCACCCTTTTAATTTTATAGGCACGACTGAAGTTAATATCAAATACCAAAACCTTTTGTTTGGTTTATGGTTTAAAGAAGCCCTATCCAAATCTGCTTGTACTATGTAAATCTTGTGAAACAGATTGATCGCTATTTTTGTACCTTTATCGTACATTTTGAGAACCGTAGCTTCCGATCAATCACCCCGCGGCGGCGGCGCGCACAAAGCGCAAATATGCGGCGCTTGCGCAACCGATTCGTTCGCGGTGTCAATAAGTGTAGCGGATCGTGATTGATACCATGTGCAATACCTTAATCGGACCACACGTGTCTGCCAAGGACATTGCTCTGAAGCCTTAAGTGGATCGATCGGTCGATGTGTCGAATTTTGATGCTCGATAAATACTGTTGCGTTAGTTACTGACATCCTCTTGATTGATAGGGATATTATTTGCAATTGTCCCGTGGGCCATAGTTGGTCTATTGGCAAAGATTTAAGACCCTTTTGCGACATCACCGAATCAATATGTTGACCTAATTTTCTGTTGTTTACAGAAGAAGAAGACGAAGGCGGAGCTCTGTCAGAAGAATCGGAAACCTCTGAAGTGGGCAGGGCGGACACTGACGATGAGGGTATCGAGAGAGACGCGGAACCTGCGCCAAGACGCCGCCGGCGACGCAGGAAGTTCATGCTCAGAGACGTCGTTGAGGTTAGTAATACGATAGAAAAGATTGCTGAAATAATGGAAGCCTCAGAGGTAGTTAGAGAGAACTTTGACGATGAGGTTATTAAGAGAGCTGCGAAATCTACGACGCAGGAAGTTTATGCGTATGATGTCGTCGAGGTATTTAAAAAACGGGATCAGTAGAAGCTGAAGGATTTGCAATTTCGCTTGTAGGTAGAGAGAAAGAGAGATATCTTGAGAGAGGGTAGCGAAAAGGACACCAGCACTCCGATGAATTTGCAGCGCAGTGTAGAAAAGTAGCCGTCAGATATCTTGCAAGAATTTGTCTCAACCTCACTTCAAAAGGAAATTTTTAGTTTCCTGTCACAAAATGTAGATAAACAAACCAGAAATTAGAAAGTTTTAAAGGAATCACTTTCATTCCACTCCATTACAATTATTCGAAAACTTACAAGACGTCTTCGTTATCTCTATTCATGCTTTCAACTATGCATTTCTCTGGAAAGTGAGTAGGTAGCACCCAGCCATATCAAGGAAACATCAGACCACATGTGATGTAACTTTCTCTTGGAGACGAGCACGATCCTTATCCGAAAAAGCTTCTTCATAAAAATGTATCACTAGCTTGAACTTCCCATAACATGACATACGTTGCATCACATTACCTAATTCCACGTGCGCAAGAGCATAGTGATGACACTGCTTTCACTAGATCACATATTAGGAAGTGATCAGTGATCACAGATTAGACCAGCCCTCGAAGGCCGATAGAGGTGACCCGGCCGGAACAGATATCGTAACAGGTTAATGGTGTTATTGGTTACGTTTTGGTATGTGTTTACCAATGTGACGGAAAATAGAAATGAGTTTGTATGGTGACGAATTTGGGTGTGCGTGTTATGTAATGCGATGGTATACTTTTGTATTAGAGGCGTAGTAGCACAAAAGTGATACACTGATACTCTATTAAAATAAAAAATATATATTAATTCAAGTCAATTTTGATGAAGTCAAATCATACTGCCAAGTATGTAGATGTTTATTAGACTCTTTCGTATTATTATAGTGCACATCTTTAAGTTGTAATTTCGACCATTATTATTTCTTTTTTCTCCATCTTTGTACCTCTACCACTTAGTAGGTTTCATGTTTTTATGAGTAGAGATTTCCTGTGATAAAAAGGTAGTCTTTATTATATACTAGCGGCCTCAGCGGCCCACCCAGCGTTTCAACCTGCTGCTACTCGATGTCCTGTAGAAATAAAGCTTTTTCCCGTGGTAAAAGGTATCTGAAAACCTTCCTCTTTAATCACTATGTGTTAAAAAAGCATCGCATCCATTGTGTAGTGTAAAGATCTGATTAGGGTCACCGGGATACGGATTAGACTCTGCAGAAAGTATTGATAATTATGTATGCAGGTAGAAACTTCTATCAGAAAATCTCATGGAAATTAAATAAGCAGAACTACAATACTCTCATTACTTTCAACCATAAACTTGTAGAGTAAATATTAAATTTCGAAATAACAGTCGCGTAATTCAATCTCTACCAGGAATATGGTAATAGTGTAATCCACCTTTATGGACTTGTAAAGTGAATCTTATGTTCCCATAAGTTTCCAATAAGTGGTTATGGTTTAATGATTGTCGCGTAAGTGGCCGTTTGCCCTATTATATCTGTTCTATGGATATTTTATGGGTAATTTTGAATTTATTTTTGATATCGGTAATGGCTGGGTTTGCTTTTAGAGAAAGTGTTTTGGGATATTGAATTTTAATTTTACTTTTATCGAGAACGTAAAAGTTTTGAAGCAGCTTTTAAGTTATGAAATATCTATGAGAAAATGTAAGATCAATAAGGAATGCTAGAGGTACATGAGATTATTCAGTTTAGAGATTATTATTATTTTGCAAAAAATAATGTACGAATAGGCAGTAGGCGATCCCAGCCAGCCAAATCTGGCTACTTGGGGTAGCTTAAGACTCAGAAAAATAAAATGTTCGCAAGAGAATCGTGGAAGAGATAATAAAGAAAAACGACCATCGCGATTGCCTACTACCCGCATACAGGGTGTAAGGAATAGGTCAACATTACTATTAAAAATATTCACGTCAATTGGTATTAGATAAAGGGCATCTATTATTACCTACACGTTTTTTCCGGCAATATCGGTACAATTTAAGGGTGCGACGACCGTTGTGCCGTAGTGCCTGCAGCGTCAAGGTTCTGATTTCGATACCAGGTGGGGATCTCTCAAAGTTCATATTTATCACCTTGTGAATTTGTTCCCACTCTGGCAAGATGATACACCTGGCTGTCCAAAAAGAAAGATGGCCCGTGCTTCGCCACGTTTAGCCCTATAAATTATTAGTTAGACGGCGATCGTTACATACACGACCATGTCAGAGCAGAGGCATCCTCCTAAGCCAAATTTTCCAAATATGTAGATAGATATAAGTACTTAGGGCTTTTGGTTGATCAACATTTCAACTTTAAATTGCATATAAACGGACTTTGTAATAAACTGAGATCAATACTGGGCAAACTTTACCAACTAAAATCAATTGTTAGCAAAAGGACATTACGCATTGTGTATTATGCACTAGCAGACTCGCTTATTACCTACGGATTAACTATTTATGGTCGCACTTTTGATACCTACATGAAAGACGTCAAAAATCTACAAGTTAGAATGATTAAATACTTAGTGGACAAGAAAACAAAGAAAGAATGTAAACAGAATTATGACATTTTGTTTTCGGTTTGTAAAGTTATCCCAGTTCATCTCAAGGTTAAATATTTATTAGCACTTAAACATTATCATACTAAAGACTATAAAGAAAAGAAATTTAATAAATGGTACACAAGTAGTGTGAGAAAGGGTAGGCTTATAGGAGCAAAGGTAAAAAACTATTATGGCAGAAGACTTAATAAATTCACTATACCTATATTATTTAATAAAATGGAATGGTTAAACCTAGAACCTAAATTGTGTTTAAGGGGCCTTAAGGAGAAACTGAGGGATACATTATTAGAATGTTAAGCATAAGTCATAACTAGTATAAGTAGTCTAAGTAAACTATAATATAAATATGTAAGTACCTACAATAGGTGCACAATGCGCTGAGTGTGTGAGCGGCAACTCGCCAACAAACTGTTAACCAGTTTGGCGGGAATTTAGTTGTAAGTTAATGTACCTATTTATATATGAATAAACGAATAATAAAAAAAAATTCCTATTTTAAGGATTGAGCTACAAGTCTGAAATCATTGCCCGTTGGCTTAAATCGCCTATATTACTTAGACGACGATCGTTAAATACGCGACCATGTCAGAGCAAAGGCATCCTTCTAAGCCAAATTTTCCTGCACATTTCCTATTTGAAGGCTTCAGCTACTTCCTCTAAGATAAGTCTGAGATCATTGCCCTTTGGCTTAAACCGCCTATATCTGCTCGTACCCCAGTATGCCCTGCTTGATCTCTGAAATGGGTCACTGGAGCGGGGCCTTCTCATCAATAATTTACGGAGCGTCTTCAGCAGTGCTTTTCTGGTGTGTTTGAGGATTTTCGTTTAGCCAAGAGTTTGTACAGGATAAGGACTTTTGGGTGGCGATGGCGATAGATAAAAATTGATGAGACGTTTAAGATAGTTGTAGAATTTGGTGATTTCTGGTCCGGTACTCGTAGTAGAAAAACTCTTAAATATAGAAGAACTAAATAGGCAATACTAGCCTAGGGTAAACTAGTTTTAAAGAGATGACTTCTATCGTCTCAAAGACTCATTTGTCTTGAATTTTAAGTTTTTTGGTTGTCTTTGTCTTTTGCAATGGCTTTTTTTTATCACAAACGGTTCTTGTTTAAGTATATTATGTAACTTAGCTATGTTGGTAACACACTAAAATCAATCTTGTCCGACAACTTGTCCAGAAAGGTCTAAAACAACATTAAAACTCAAAAGATTAAGATCAGGTTATTTGACAAAATAATTTGATTTCATTGACCATAAAATTGGATTCCGACCGGACCTCCGTGCCTATCAGATTAAAGTTCCCATTATAAAAACATTGTGAGAATTTGCTAGCAAAACTTGATATTTTTACACCTAGACCTACCTGTCTGTTTCCTTACGATAATTTCCGTACTTCTTTTGAAAGGGATGTCAAATTTTGTCTGGCTTCAAAGAAAGCATCTAAAAGTTTCGAAAAAATATATTTTTTTACAGGCGACACATTTACAGGTCTCGACTATAATTCTTCGTATCGTATAGTAGCCCTTCATAGATGAGTGCCTGTAACCTTTTGTAAGTTTTACTTACTTTAACTTTTTATAAGTTTCATTAATAGTTCAAAATATCGTCGAAAACGTTACACTCGGCCAGATCGAAAGTTGTTAACAACCCGACGATTAAATAAAGTTGTAAGGATAAAATAAATTACAATTAAGACCAGTTTAACAGACCACGCAGTAAATATATCTCATTCATTTGCGATAAGAGAGAATTTGCGAAGTGTTTTATGTGCGAAAGGTATGCGCAGGAGTTACCCCTGTAGTGCTTGTTCCACAATGCTCTAAAATTAAAAATACATTGTATTTATTTATTTTATTTTTAGCCTATGGTGTCCCACTACTGGGAAAAAGGCCTCATTTCTTCACTTGTCTCTATCTTTGGCCGGCTCCCACCAGTCTTGACGATACAAGCTAAGATCATTACTTCATCTTTTACGGGGTCTGTCTGCCTCTTGGATGATTTCCGTCTGAATCCGTCCGTCCATCCGAAAAATACATTAATTTTGTAAAAAAATATATTCTTTAAAAAGTCATCGACATAAAGTTTTTAACAATCATTTTGACTATTCCATTTCTTATAATTTCTTTGTGTTATTTTCATTATAGTTCTCAAGACTGTT
This sequence comes from Keiferia lycopersicella, assembly GCA_029255805.1. NCBI lineage: Eukaryota > Metazoa > Arthropoda > Insecta > Lepidoptera > Gelechiidae > Keiferia > Keiferia lycopersicella. The sequence goes on from JARACZ010000003.1 coordinate 20,272,536, forward strand.
CATCCAACAGCTATCAGCTGCTTTTGCAAAAATTACATTTATAACAATATAAGGCGGTGACTCGTTTAATATGGTTTATATTAATTTGATACATTTACAAGACGATCCCTTATCTAAAATCAGCTACCATTCACAGGGATAATACATCACTCTTGCAATTTATAGCTTGTTCATTCACTGCTACTGATACCCACTGCAAGCTCTTTAGTTTGTACTGTGCCTTACAAAAGATATATATCACGAATCGACATCAGGTACACCATTTACAGTTAAAACGCGGCTAAAATATCTCCTGCCTTAATAATTCAAATCGAACGACCATATTTCACTGTTTATTTTAGATTTATTAGATTGCGAGCGATTCACGATAATGAAAAGACCGTAAGAGCTTGCGAGAGGGTGCTGCCTACTTTGTATAAATAAACTAATTATCCTTGTTATTTGACGTAAGAAATACAAGAAATAAAGCCCTCTATATTTTTTTAAAATCTGGCAAAATTTCCCCGCAGACTGGATACTTAAAAGAGCAATTTTGGCTGGATACCAAATATTTTATACCTAACATGGGAACTGTTTTAAATTTGCTATTCAATGAAGGTTATAAAAAGCACAATAAATAAAACGTGTATTAGATCTGACTGTTTCTGATGTTCTTTCATTTTAAGTTAGTATGTTCTTAAATGTTGTCAAGCAATGATAGGGAATGTTCTAGTAGATGACTACATGAGTAACCAATTTCAATCATGCTATTATTTACTGAAGTCTGACCGTAAATTCGGTATACAGGATGTTTGGAAAAGTACTAACTTACCTTTCAAGGAAGATCATTCTCTCACGATTGTAAGACAAGTGTTCTAACCACTTGGCCACCGACGCAAAAAAAATAGGAAAGTATCTACACCAACTTTGTCGTTTATTTCGCCAACAGACTAACCATTTTCCTTTTACGTCTATTCAATGTCCACCGGTCCAACTACAAACTTATCGGCGAATAAATCTGCCGCAAATTAATTAAACTTAAGTAAACATTTACCAGAATTTGTGACCAACAATGCAACATTGGCAAATCAGGCGACAAAACATGAATTAGGAGTAGATTGGAGTGGACACGAAGGGGTATAATGCAAACGCTGGTGTGGTTGCGACACTCGATGTTAAATGAGACGAAATTTGGTGCGTAGGTTTTGGTATTTGGACTATTTTGGAGTGGGACTGTGGGATCAACAAGCCCTAAAGTTTCGCCGCTCTAATAAGCCAATTCCGGCAATGGGGACTTTTCTATTGGTCTGTATCTGACAAATCTCGAGCTAGTTTATGATGCCATACTAGATGGTGTTGCGTTAGGTTAAAATTTTTGACATATTACTCAATTAGACAAAAAACTTTTCCAGTTTAGCTCAGCGCCATTTATGTACACTTGAGAACGGGCTAGAAAATTTGTCATTGTCATTTATTAGAAGAAATGTCAGCAAATTAAAATAGATCTTATTCTCTCTCTCTTCTCTTTTTGTGTGGGACACCGAGTCGTCCAACGACCTTATTTCGAAGCATTAACAAGATTTTGACAGCTGCCAGATATGTCGTAGGTATTCAGCCGGCGATATCGTAACTGTGGGTATCTCCAGAAGTAGGTACCTATAGTTACTTAGGTATTGAAATAGCGGCTGTGACTGCCGATACATAGAATATAGATAGTCTTTGGGCTCCGTTGTACGTAGAAACATAAACTTGGACTGCCCCTAATGTAATATTGAACGAACGTAGTAGGAAGGTAGTCGATACTGGTCTCAGTGCACGTAAAATAACATTATTTCTAGAGTCTGATCTTATATTCTGAATACCTCCCTACCCCTTAATGAAATTATATACCTAATTATTATCGTTCTTCTTTTCAATGGTGTTTTAGATCTACCTTTGCGTTGTTACTTACTTATTTCAAAACTAAGTAGTCTAATAACTATTTGGCCTACCACAAAAAGTTAGGTAGCGCACGCTGAACGCATGTTTGAATAATATCTTTCGCTACACACGCTTTCAACGCGTGTCTGACTTTTTTTGCAGTAAAGCTCTTACTAGTCTTCAAAACAAAGCATATCTATTAACGTAAGCTTATATAAATGTACCCAGGTATAGCTTTCCAAATTACGGCAGCCAATTTTGTTACGCGTTAAAACTTATTTATAGTTCCACTTCCTACGACCGGCACTACGAGTCTACGAACGATACAGGTGCGGCGGTACGGAACCTGGGAAACCGATTTATGACACCACTTTGACTCCCACTTGACGTTTAGGGTACACCAGACACGATCAATGATGGTAGTCTGTCAATGCCAACGCCAATCCGTTACAATGAAAAAAAAAAACCAGTGGAGCTTAAACCGTCTGTTACTACTAGTAGGCTTCTGATAGGGTTTAACTTTGATGCCTGAGTTCATCGGGTCGGTTCTAGAATATGCGACAAAAGAAGTGAAATCTAGCTGAACAGTTGTCCTATCGTAGCTACGGGTACCTCTATTATTTCACTATACAAATGTATTTAAAAGCGCCAACATCTAGAAGATAAAGTCAATATCATCAACATCAAGTTTAGGAAGATGCTTGATAACTTTAATCTACCAGCATTTAATGCATAAGATTGACACGACTGACATGCACAATTGATAGTCTAGCTCTAAAAGAGTCAGTAGTGTTTGTAAATCTTGAAGGACAGTTGCTGGGTAATTTACAGGTGTTAAACGCTCAGTTAATTGGTATTAATTACACAAGGGCTATTTGCTATCTTGTAACTTTGATAGTTCTGGTGGTACAATATAATATAGAGCGACCACACTGAACACTTGATTACGAGTATGGACATATAAAGAAGTTTGATATTTTACTCCCGTATCTCCTCTAAAGGAATCTTATTAGAAATAAGCAGTTTTCTTTTGCATAATGTCTTTTGTCATGTTTTTCTGTCCTATTATGTTTTCTAAACAGTCAAGACCTGTGCCTCGTTTTTCGAAACTACAGGCTACAATTCTACAGGTGAAATTCGATGTACATTGCGTAACGGGTAAAAAATCCAGGTTTTATAATGTCCCGCCGGCTACGCAATGTACATCGAATTTCACCTGTAGAATTGTAGCCTGTAGTTTCGTTGCATAGGCCACTGGTAGTGATTTGTACAAGGTATTAGTAACATATCATCCATGTAACCAAATGTCGTTGACTGAAAAGATAGGCGCAATTTTTTTCATGTGTCCATTTATTTATCATGACAAGTCATAGATGTTTTATTATTAAAGTAGTTAATTATAAGTCTGTAAAAATACTAACAAGGTACCTACTATGATGCATACATGCATGAAGCAAGAGAATTTTAAAATGGTCCTAAACTATATGACTGCATTCACTCTTACAGCCAAACAGAATACGAAATGAGCTAAAAAGCCAATAAACTTAATACACTTAAAAGCTCGACACGGGTGCATCTCCACTTTAAGCTGAGCACGAACACAAAATTTATTTCTACAAGAACATCACTGAGGGATTTATGGAGCAATCAAATATTTGTTTTGGTTGGTTGACATGATGTTTGACAGAAATACAAATCATGTAAAAATTGATATCCTACTTAAGAGTTCTTTTGGTTGTTACAACAAAGTCATTTTAGTCGGGCAGTCTAGGCGTACAATATAATTCAGTATCGTCGCAGAAAAATCGAAGTTATCTTTCGAGTTCACGCCATGTATTCAGTTCTTTTTATCTTGACGTTGACGTTATGAAAATATGAATGAATGGGTAGACGTATCACGGGAAGTTAGTCAGTCCCAAAAACATTGCTTACGTATACTAGTATAGATAAAGAAGAAGAAATATAGATAAAGAAGCATGTTGTAGAGTGTGATTGGGAGCATGGAATCAAAAGAGGGTTGATTTTTTTTATGCAAGGATGTGGATGGAGTTTAAGATTGACTGCCCCGATGGCGTAGTGGATAGTATGCCTGCCTTCTACGCCGAGGGTCGTGGGTTCGATCCCCACCGGACAAAATTATTTGTTTAGTCAATTTTCAAATATTTGTGTTGAGTCTGGTTGTTTTCTATGTATAATATGTATTTATTTACAACATAAAAGTATATATGTATTAGTATCAGCTATTTAGTTCCCATAGTACACAAGCTTTGCTTAGTTTGGGGCTAGATGGCGCTGTGTGAATTGTCCAGGATATTTATTTATTTATTTAAGGCTAAGGCTTAAAAATATAGGATACCTACCTATCAATACAAATGTAGTCAACGAAAATTTTATCCTGAAACAGACAGATGAAAAGAAAAAAACAAGCATGTTGCGACGATAACTGTGTAACAATTCTACATTCAACAGAAATCTTGGTACATAACCATGAAATCTAGGCGTCTGTGCATAATGGTACTGTCAGGCTTGATTCTATTAGCTAGACTTGACGACAAACACACATCAAGCTTCGAGTTTCGTAACTCCATTATTAATTGTCGGCTATGCATCTTGCCTGCACAGTCAGTCAGTACTTAGACTTGCAAATGTGCCAAATGTAATCCATGTCTGTTTGTCTGTCTGTCCTTGGAAATTTGAAAGGGATCTGGTGCTCAGTGACTGTGTCCTATTATAACGGTAGATAGCGATCTGTTTTGGGGGGACGGCTTGTTATAATGGTGGTTTGATTTGTAGCTCAAAGGAATTTACCTACTGTGCGCGCAAAATATCCATATAGTTTGGTCTATTTTGTGCTCGATCTTAATGATAATTTTACCTAAAGGATAAAGGTGTGATATGTATGTGTATTATGTAGTTTCCTTAACAGATTAGGTATGTAGGTTACCAATATTAAGTGATGCCTTGATTGCCTGGACTTCAGCCAACCCCGGTCAGAGCCAACCAGACCCATCCTACGTGCAACGCTCTTGGGACGATGTCGGGTGTAAGGCTACACTTGAGCGCCTAATGGATAACGCGACTGGAGCGGATATGGCTAGGTTAAGAGCAGTTGCAACCCCCGAGTCCGGTGCATGGTTGCATGCCATGCCATCTCCCAGTATGGGTACATTTATGGACGACGACTCTTTGCGGGTGGCGGTGGCGCTTCGGTTGGGCTGCAATGTCTGTGAACCTCACGTATGCATTTGCGGCTCAATGGTTGAGGCTAATGGTCACCACGCACTGAGTTGCCAACGTTGTTCAGGACGTTTTCCAAGGCACCACGCCTTGAACGATTTAATTCGTCGGGCATTGATATCCTGCAACGTTCCATGTACCCTGGAGCCACCCGGTTTAAGCCGGTCTGATGGCAAAAGACCAGATGGCCTGACGATGCTGCCATGGCAGAAGGGGCGGTGTCTCATCTGGGATGCTACTTGTTTGAGCACGTTTGCGCCTTCTCATTTGGGTAGAACGATACGAGTGGCTGGTGGGGCGGCAGAATTTGGTGCTCAGTTGAAACACACAAAGTACGCCGATTTGGAAGCCACATACATTTTTGTTCCATTTGCGGTAGAGACAGTAGGACCCTGGTGCAAGGAGGCCAGGGCTTTTGTGTCTCAGATGGGACAAAGATTAAGAGAGAAAGGTGGAGACCCCCGTTCCGAGTCATTCCTTGTCCAACGTATCTCAGTAGCTATTCAGCGTGGCAATGCCGCTAGTCTGTTAGGTACTTTTGGACCGGGAATGATTCGGGGCGGAATTTTTAATTGACGAAAATTATGTTGAATTTATTTATTTTATTTTGACTTGTTTTTATTTTAATTGTTTTATTTATTTTAGTTTTAAGTTGACATTTTATTAATTTTGACATGCTTATTTTATATTTACAAATTGGATTTTTTGAATAAATATTAATCTTTTGAATAATGACTACATTGCCCACAAGTCAGAAATTTGAGGTAACATTCGTTGCTGAATAAATTGAATAAAAAAAGAAAAAAAAAAAAAAAAAAAAAAAGTGATATGTAGGTTCCTTAAAAGAGAGGAAATGTGTTTTTGAAAAGTCAAATTTAAAGAGTTTCGCGGTCTACTAAAAACCCTTAACATTTGTATATCTGTCTATTTGTATATCTGTCTGTCCGTATTCTGCACCTCATCGAAAATTGTAGCACTCATAGAAATATTGTGATGTATTTTTCAAAACGAAATTATCATAATAGTACAAAAGGAAGTTTCAATTCATGTTTAGTGACCTACTATGAAAACTTGTATTTAGGCGTGTCCGACATGCTCTTGGCCAGTTTTTATTTGTATCGTAAATTTGACTTTCTCGGTCTTAGGTAATTTTAAGTGCTATTATCTAATTTATATTATCGCAGACACAATCTCAGCATTTCTGTTTTAAAATATCTTTCTAATTTGTGTGAATTTTATTTTATAAGTAAATGGACTATTGTCTAGTGAATCAGTGTGAATATGCTAATTTCTTATGGTCGTACACAAAATGACTACTTAACCTACCTTGTAAAATCTAATTTCTCATTTCCTTCTTTTAAAAGGCAACCTTTATCTCTGTGGAAGTAATATATTTTTCTGTATCTCAATCAATCTCAATATTGTTTTACATTTCCGCCATTAAAATGTCTTATGTGTAAATTTAATTTATTGTTATTTTATTATCCTTTTAATCTTTTAATACTTAAATTGAAGAAAATAACGCGGGAAAATATAGTAGGGAAATATTCCATTACGTTTAGTGTGTTTGTTACATGTTTTGCCGTGTGATGCCGGCTTAGAATAGCATCACCCCACATCTTTCCCGTGGGTGTCGTAAGAGGCGACTAAGGGACTCGAGAGTATTGGTGTATTACAATTTTTAGGCGACAGGCTGACAACCTGTCACTATAGTAATACACATGTTTTCTGAAACAACCTTGGAAATCAATCCTCAAAAATGTCAGACGTGGCGATAGTGGCTGTATTCTTACGGCCACTATCGCTCTGCCTACCCCGCAAGGGATAAAGGCGTGATATATGTATATATGTACGTATGTTACATGTTCAGCTGGATGACTCTTTTACTAACACAATTTTCATTGGGGCAAGCTGTTGCAAGGATTGAGGAGTAGCATAGTTTTGAATAAATGGTTTTGTAATACCTTCCACCCCTATCAGACAATACCATAGGTATTGTACCTTAGGATTATACCTTATATAAATAAATAAATAAATAATAAATAAATATCCTGGACAATTCACACAGCGCCATCTATCCCCAAACTAAGCAAAGCTTGTACTATGGGAACTAGATAGCTGATACTAATACATATATACTTTTTTTTTGTAAATAAATACATATTATACATAGAAAACACCCAGACTCGACACAAATATTTGAAAATTGACTTAACAAATATTTGTGTCCGGTGGGGATCGAACCCACGACCCTCGGCGTAGAAGGCAGGCATACTATCCGCTACGCCATCGGGACAGTCAAAACAAATATGTATGTGTTAACTATAGTAGATAACACATATTTATATAAGGTGTCAAAATATTATCGGCAAATATTTTAAGGGGTAATAACCCTATGAAACTAAACAGCTTTTTCTAAGAAACATAGGTCGAAATATGAAAAATGGACCTCCAACACGATTGACTTGGTCGGGATTTTTGTACGGGATGTCTAAAAATTTTACTCATATTTCGACCTATGTTCCGTGTGGACAGTTGTTCAGTTTCTGGGCTGGTTTACACCTTAATATATTTGCAGCAATTTTTACGAGATGACTAAATTCTGACTAAATTCTCTAACATCTATTCTTCCTTCTTCCAGCGCTGCGTGTGGCACTGCGGCGGCGGCGGGCGCTGCGCACGCGACGCCGCCGCGAACCACTACCGCGCAGTCTGCCGCGCGCTCGTGGCCGAGGCATTGGAGCTGGCTTCCTTCCTCGCCAGGGTCCGTGTCGGCGGAGTCAGGGACTTGGGAGCCGCTGAGGAGTCTGTCACGCATCTGGACACGCTACAGTTCTCAGACTGGGTAAGTTCTATCTTCAATCGTTGGCTGAAGCTCTCGTGCTGTCTGCCGCGCGCTCGTGACCTAGGCTTTGGAGCTGGCTTCCTTCCTCGCCAGGGTCGGTGTCGGCGGAGTCAGGGACTTGGGAGCCGCAGAGGCCGCTGTAACGCATCTGGCCACGCTAAGTTCTCAGATTGGGTAAGCTCGTATTACACACCTATAGATAGATAACAAGCAGTCTTCTGCAATATCAAGGCATTGAAGTTGACTTCCTTCCACGCCTGAATCTGAATTCTTTATTAGGGTAGGTAGGTTATTTTCTTTCGAGAAACATTTAACGTAATAGAAAGCTTTTCTGCATAGAAATTGACGTTAAAAGGTCAGTATCATTATCATCATCATCAACGTACCTGTTAGATATTCCTCTCATAAAGACAAAAGGATTTCCCGCACCGCCTCGCACTTTGAATCAGACAAGCCAATGCGTTGGACGATGAAAGCTAACTACTTAGTTAGTATCTATTATACAATAGGTTCTTTCCGTGTTCTAAACATTGGCTTAAACAGTACTTAAGTGCATTCGTGCATACTACGATGCATATGAATTGTATTTAGCTGTGGAGTTTAGTGTAAATATTAATGGTGGTCCCAGGAATTGCACATTGCAATTCATCAATGGTGTTGAAATAGCGGTATCGCGTGCAGGATTGTTGATTGAATTGGTAAATAGGACAGAAGTAATAGATATATATTCAGAAAAGATAAAGCGAAGTGGAATATTTTAACCGATAAAAATGTTCTTTTAAGAGCTTCTAGAGTATAAGAGGGTACAGTTTCATAATTTCCATTTAGTCACTTGTAGGTTTTCCTATCCATTTTTCGTTCCAAAATATTCTAGCTAGCGTCTTATTACACTTAATTATTCGTATGGTATAATGTTAATATTCTTTATTTATTGTGTATTCGATTCGAATTAAGAAAACTAACGTAAAGTTTCTTATTTATAGTCAAACCGAAGGATTTGGAGAGCCCTACAAGTATGTGGATGTCAAATCTGCTTCTTTTAGTTTTTCAGTCCTATCAAATATTTAATTTATTGTCCCTTATAAGTAGGTTTGCCCTTAATCTTTTTTTTGTTACCCTGCCTTTATTTCTTTCTGTGTTTTGAGTAATATTGTGCATGTATTTTGTGACCACTGAATTGTGATCTTGTATAGCTACCATTCTTAAATTGGATGACGCTTGAGACGCATGAGTTGTGTTTTTTCGATTACTGAAATTTATTTAAATAAGATTTCCAATCATCTCTTTCTCCCCATAAGCCAATTTTTATAAAATGACGATTCAAATTTAGTTTGGCAAATAACCTCTACGTTTTGTAGTAATCTTTTTACTTTGTATGCGTCTGACACTTTTGTTTTAGCAAACTCGCAAGTAACCATTTGCTATTTTATTCTTACAGGCGAGGTTTTGGATGCAAGTGATTGGTGAACTGCGGATGGGAGTGAAGTTAAAAAAAGTAAATTATTCAAGAACGCCTATAGAATACGAGCTCACGCCATATGAAATACTCATGGATGACATCAGATCAAGAAGATATACGTTAAGGAAAGTCGATGGAGCAGCAATACCTCACAGGTTAGTATGTACACTAACTTCCTACTCAATAATCAACAGAGACGAAATATATGAAAGAGACGACGACATACTCGTAAGATACGAAAAAGTAGTGAGGCTATGCGCACGCGCAGCATATAATTCATTCCAAAATGATACCTAGGTACGTACACTTCGTTCGTGTTAGACTGAATTCTGAAAAAAGTTTGTTAGCATCGTCATACTATGTATGTTATATCCGTACTAATGCCATTTTTTTGTTTACAGTGTGAAGAAAGACGCGCACGCAATGATACTCGAATTTATTAGAAGTAGACCACCGTTGAAAAAGGTAAGTTCCATTATTACTAGGTACTTAGAACAATCAATCAAGTCTTCATAAAATGTCAGACCAATATCGTGTATTCTCACGCCTAAGAAGGATTTCATCCATCGTAATCTATAGCGTCTAATAATATTTGCTTTCATATATCCATCAGGCGTTTGGCCGAATGTTTCTTTGCTGGTTGCTAATGTGCTATTGTGTTTTGGACAGGCGTCGGAACGCAAACTGCCTCCACTACGGAGAGAAGTGACACCTCGGGAACAGCTGATGCAGTCCATACAGACGGGGAGAACGCTACGGCCCACACCGTACTCTAGAAGATTATGTGAGTACCTGCCTATAAATATTTATAAACCGTTTTGGTGCACGCCCCTGCTGAATCTGTAAAGTTAGGGCTTCATAATGCAGTTCAGATCTTCAGAACAGTTTTTACGCTGAACTAGTAAACAAGTTCAAAAAACGAAATAATCTTTGTAAAATAAGTAGGCAACTGTTTCGCTTTCGATCCAGCTCTTCAGGTAAGCAAAGGACCTTACGATAGTTCATGTTTAAAACTGCGTCCTAATGGACTATATATATTAACTATTCATGGCTTAAGGTTCATATTTGTAAAGTTACTAATTGCCTTTGGCAAAATCTAACGATTGCGGAGGATGTATGCCTATTAGAGAGAGAAAAACAAATCTTACCTTACTGTCTGCAACGCTACTGTTTAATTACTTACCTAACTATTCCTAAAATGTCCCAATGTTCCGTATTTCCGTATTTGTTCCAGAACAGACCTGTAAATACCAGTCCTTTTGAAAAGATCTTGAAACTATGGATAGTACAAAAATTAAGAGTAAAAACTATTATGGCGTAGGTACTTTTTCTTCGTATAGTATTGGGCAAGTATATCACACATCAGATAAGACACGATCTGTAAATGGCGGTGGTTGCCTAAGTGTGAGGGAGAAAGCACGAACGCCTGGTATATGTAAGAGCCTCAGATGGAGAGAGAAAGCATGACAATTGACCGCCATTTACAGATCCTTTTTTTAATCCAGCGGGTATAGACAAAAGCATGCCAGGACCAATTCTTCTATATGAATGTCAATTTTTGTAAAATGTGAAATAAAATGAGTGAGCGAAATAGTAATAAGTTGGCGAAAGTAAATAATGAGACCGGATTGCAAGCAGCGTGTGGTAGGACGTAAAAATTTCGCAAATATAATTATTTAGCATCACTCGGCTTAGTATTAAAGTAGGAACCTACTTTAGGTATCTCGTCAATGTCAATACTGACCCGGGTATTATTTCATTCGCTCAGTTAATGATTGTTCTATTTATATATTTTTTAAGCTGACTGTATTTTTATACAAGTTGTTTTTTGTATACTTATTTTATTTTGATCTATTTATTTTACAACATTTTTGACATAACTAATTATGATTTAAACATCAATAAAATCTTGGAATTATTTACAATGTTTTGAATTTTGGGTTAGGTATACTGTTTTTCCGGTAGTATATATTTAGATACCTACAACTGTACTCGTACTTTAGATAGTGATAGTAATATTGTTTTCCTCAGTAAATGTATACGATATGAGCATCCCTATACTCTAGAGATATTCATATCTTTATACGATATTTATATAGGAAAACGAAATATCGCTACCTAAAGTACGAGTACAGTGGTAGTAAATGTGAAAGATCGCTATTGTCAAGCTAATGTAAAAGCACTACTCGTATAACTAGATTTTTTCGATTTTATCTTTTGAAACACAGAATTATAATCCTTTTCAGTTAGATTTGGAACAAAATCATCATGAGCAGGTTTTATCGTATTATATTACTTACCACAGCCATGTAGCTCAAATTGAACTATAGTATGGCCGTTCCAATAGCATATTTGAGAGCTGTCAAAATCATGTTAATGCTACGACATAAGGTCTATTTTTCTTTGTTTGCATAGGCCTTTAGTATGGGTTTGCCAGATGTCAGTATTCGAACGGCCATACTTTACTGTAACATCACACTTAAACCCGAATTGCCTGAAGATTCTTGCTAATGCTAGAACTATGACAGAGCGCCCTTATTCCTTCGCTGATATCTATTCGAATCATATATATGTCAAATAAGGCTTATTACAATGGCCCGACTATAAACGTCTGCGCTTGTAAATAGGTTAGCCTGTGAGATCGAGTCACACGTATCGCTATTGCGACATTGCGTCCGACGCTATCAGATGTGCGCGAACTAGTTTCGTCATGCGCAAACGCACAATGGAGTGATAAATTCATAGATCATTTAGCAGCACTGATATTATGATGTCAAACTGTCAACTAAAGGTTGTTTTAGACAATGTTTGCTTAATTATCTTATGTAGCCTTATCAGTTAGATGGGATTTTGAATAGATTTTAGTTTTTTCTTATGCAACAGCCATAATCGATATTATACTTAGTTTAATGAGGTAGGAAACTGAGGAACTAATGACGCCACTCTCGACTGTGCATTTTTACTGTGATTGGTCGAAAATGTGTCAATGTCAAAGTTCAGTTACTTCTTGTTGGTGCTTTTAGGCACAGTCGCACCTGCTACCCATTTTAAATCGTCCTGTTAGATATTCTTCTTGTTTCATATTGTAAGAATTAAAAGATCTATAGAAATTAACAACTTTTTCAAAGGAACATAGGTGAACTAATAAATGACGTGATAACTGAAACCAGAAACGGAATAGATTTATTAGAAAACTGTACTTGGAGGCCCAGAGCAGAACAGGATGAAATGAGAAGAGCCCAGCAGTGGGACACTGTAAGCTATTGAAGATCCTATCAGCCGGGTATACTTAAAGCGTGCTTTGCTCGTCAAGACTAAATAAGTTAGCTAAATGGTATATGTAGGACTAATTATCAGTTTTCTTATTTCTTATTAAGGCTGATTATAAATATACATATTTAGATTCCTGAAAACTAAATTACAAAAAAACAGTAGGTATCTTACTATTCCAATTGCCTAACAAAAAATAATACAAATCCACCTTCATCACATCACTTATCTAGAAACACCGGAAATAGATGTTTAAGAGAAGGGTTGGTAGGTACTAGATACAGCCCTTGTTGGAGCGAATGAAGTTCCGGTTTACGATAGGAAAATGTCTTTTCCAGAAGGACAATGGGATAGGAAAAGCGAGGTCATAGCGTCTAGTTTATCACTCTCCTCCCATCAATAGTTTTTGTTGTTGGACTGCATATAGTAATTTGTAAACTGATCTTGAGTGCAGACGTATGTTTTGATATTAAGGTAATTACTAAAGGTATTTTGATATTTAAAAGGGCCTTCAATACTTGTCAGACGTGGCGATATCGACCGTAATTTTACGATCGTTAACGCTCTGCCTACCCCGCAAGGGACAAAGGCGTGATTTGTGTATGTATTTTGATATTTCTCCTATATTCAAATTGTACCACCACGCTTGATAGGCGAATTGGCGAGCGCAGTGCAAGATATTGTTGATATTTACAGGGAACGCTGCCGCCCCTTCCATGGATTCATCCCTTAGTCGTCTTTTACGACATCCACGGGTAGAAATGGCATGATGCTATACTAAACCGGCACTACACGGCTATTTTGTATTTTTATATTTTGATATTTACTTTAGGTTTTTTATATATATCAAAAACTAAACTATAAAAATCTGAATCAGATATTAAGTACACCTAGGTGGTATATAACATTTTAAATGTTTGCAAAGAGTATTACGACATGGTGATTATCAAAACAATCTTTTTCAAGATAATTATGTCACATGTTTAGCTGAAATTATGATGCCAAGCGGTGGTGTCGTCATTAAAAATATGGATTAAAATTGCCCCACGTCTGGCATTGATATCATGCTGTAAGTAAGTAGGAAAACTAGCAAAAACTGTATGTAGTATGCTATATCAATTTGTTTTTTTTTGTCTGTTGTAGGTATCCTTCCAATTAAAGATTTGAAAAAATGTTTTGCTAGTTAGTACTGCACTTCTATGCATTGATTGTTTACACTATTCATAGTTATAATAACAACAAAAGTGTCGTTTAATATGAGAAACTCAGTACAATGAATTCTTTGGTAAGAACCCGTTCAAATTATAACTATGGACAAATTTTCAATCTGTTGATGCTTGAACCTATGATAATAAATTGTGATTCACTGAGTTTACCGACCGTGCCGTGGCTGAGGCAAATATCTGCTAAAAGTATATTTGAGTCATCGACACGAAAGAAGAAGAAGAAGAAGAAGAACTGAGTTTACCAATACATGCACGTGCTTAATTCGAAAGTCTAAAACAACTACTCCCTTGGGAATCTCTCAATTTATCCCAACTGTCTGGACTAGATGGATTTTATATACAGTGCACTCCGTATTCAGACGGTCTGCTGGCGTCAGTATGTCTGCGGCGTTGGCTATCCAGAACTTCGTGCTATATTTATTGATTTAGGTCACCCATCTAGACGATTGACCTTAATTAAGACTCCTCCAGAAGCTAGCGTGCTGCCCCAAACAAAAAAAAAACATCGATAAAACATAATTCATAAAAAAAATCCGCTCGATAATTCGCTGGCCGAGATTGTACAAAACGACTTGCCGGGAAAACAACTAATTCGCTCGGGAAAATTAGTTAACAGCTGGCGGAGCCACTGGGAGGGCCGCTAGTACTAAATAAATGATTGTCGATCAAATACGATTTGATCCAGTTATGAATTTTTAAGTATTATGATGATGATGGAAAAGGTCAAGCTATGTGCATATATTTATGCTTCACAAACGTTTTTTTTTACTATCTAGCTACGTAGAAAATTGTGGACTTAGCGGTCGTCAACCAGGGCCCCGATTCTCTTATTTTTTGGCCATTTGTTGTGGTGCCAGCGACACTCAACTGTCCTTCTATTGCATTTGTGATTTTCTATTCTTTAAACTGTTAGCAGATTACCAAATGATCAACACCATCCAACTGAAACCCTATAGACACACAACTGAAACTATTTCAATTTAGCGGACTTCAGGTCAAGGCATACACGTATATAGGCACGACAAACTCATTTTACGTGACTTTATATGTAACATAGTTTGGTAAAGAGTTTAGCCATCTACGTCAATTTTTAATAACTACCACCTGCATTATAATCTATGCCTAACTAAAAAGTACCTATTATATCAGACAAAACCTACCTACTACCTAAGTAAAATACTTTGATCCAGATCTTGATAAGTTTCTGTTTTAGTTTGTCAGACAGCGTTTCTCAATATTACGAAAGGCGCGCAGATTTTTTCCACGCATTTTTTTTTCGCTCAAAAAACCGAGTGAAAAATCAATTTCAAGCGGCACGCACGATGTGTTGTAAAAAGTTGTAAAACGAGAAGTGTTTGCTTATTGTGGGATACAATGGGCCGCGGAAAAACGAACAAGGTTTTGATTGCATAAACCTGCAAGACACGAGGCCTGAGGTTCATTAACTTGTAATTCTAGTTGAAAATTTGCGTTGCGTTGAATAATTATTGCGTTTTTTTGCTATATTTTTATATCGTACCTATTAATATAATACTATACAAATATCTTTATTTCTCTCATCTTATACAATAAATAATTACATGACAGCATTCATAAACAGCAGTAGGTATTAATAAGCACCAAAATGAAAATACGATATACAGCATTATAGGTGCAGACTATAAGTTAGTGACCTCAAAGAATAAAAATTACGTCGTACAGCATTCATATATCTTGTTTATTCAGCTTGACAGTAAATACCTACTTACTGTACTCATACTCGGTCTTTAAGGGTTGTTCATCGAGAAAAAAGAAGCTTATTATCTGTTAATCCTACCTACCTGTTAAGTTTTATATCCATTCATTAGTCATTTAATAAGATATTGTTGCTGTAAAGTACCATCCAAATATACGTACTAACTGTGTTTAAAAGCGTTACTTAGTTAGCCCAACATACCCTGCATCGACAACCGTCTACTTGCTGTGTTGAACAAAGTTTGAGAGCCTCGCCGAGCAAGACACAAATCTCGAACTGGCCGCAGTAACAGTTCGAATCTGTTGCCGATCGGTCGTGCGTACTTTCGCTTCTCTACTCTGTGGTTTTAAAACAAAACCTTTTCGATTTTTAAATTAAAGAGCAAAGAAAATATTCTTTGCGGCCAGTGTGTTTTTTTTTTTATTTAGGCAAAGGCTTTTTGTGCTGTGAATTCTCCCTGGAATGTCTGTTCTAATTAAGTTATAGGAAGTAAATCCATGAGGCTTCTTCAACCCTTAACGGCAGGTTATAAGTTTTAATGAGATTTACAGTTAGTGACTCGGTTTGAAACGTGATTTTTATAGTGGTCTGAAGTTCTTTTTGTGAAACGTTTTGAAAAGACCGTTGAGTTTTTTGTCTTCGGTGATTGTGACCTAGTTCTTTCTTCATGATGGGAGTCTTTGTCACCAACACTTTGGCTATGGATATAAGTCGTGAGTATTTCATTATAAATAATAATAGGGTATACTTAGATAGAACCATAGAATTTGAGACTGGTACGTAGGGTACTGAAGTTATTAATGTTCAGACAACTGTACTGCAGAGACATAAAAGGAGAAATCATTAAACAAAATTATAGGAAAGTTTAACTAAGTACGAAAGTGTACAAGTAATATATTTCATTTTTAAAGTTGGCGGAAACGCATTGATAACGAAACCGAATACGATAACAGTGAGTTTTATTGTGTTGACACGTTTTTAGAGCTATTTTGCAAAAGTCGAAGAAAGTAAGTACCACCCTAACTAAGTTTTCAACCTTATGACCACTGAGAAAAGGAGACCAGTTCTACCCCTTGAAATATTTTCAGTTTTTTTAGGTTGTCATTGTGTATACGTACCGTCTCTTCTCTTCTTCTTCTTTTATTGTGGGACAAAGGTCGTTCAACGACCCAATGAAACCCTGTCAGTTTTTTCTTTTATACATATATCACGTCTTTATCCCTAGCGGGGTAGTCAGAGCGTTAACGGCCGTAAGAATACGGTCGCTATTGCCACGTCTGACATTTTTGAGGATTGTTTTCCAAGGTTGTTTCAGAAAACATGTGTATCACTATAGTGACAGGTCGTCAGCCTGTGTCCTAAAAATTGTAATACACCAATACTCTCGAGTCCCTTAGTCGCCTCTTACGACACCCGCAGGAAGGATATGGGGTGATGCTATTCTAAACCGGCATCACACGGCATACCTACCCCTTCTACCTTTTGAAATATTTTCTTTTTTTTATAGATTGTTATTGTGTATAGGTACGTACGGTCTCTACTTCTTTTCGTGTGGGACAAAGGTCGTCCAACGACCAAATGAATCCCTGTCAGTTTTTTTTCTTTTATAAAACGGTAAATTGAGAGCGACGCCTTTGCCCTATAGTGGGACATGTCTGGCTCAAAATAAATAAATAAAACGGTAAAATATAAACTGTAAGTAAGTACAACTGACTATACATAATCGTAGACAATCAACCTCTTTGCACGAGTGTCAGTTTCCGCTGTCATTTTCGCTAGGGGTCATGTAGGTCGGAACGGACGCGGTTTCATCAAGAAAGTGAGACTTATCGACGACTTTCCACGACAAATGTCATTTGATAACCTACAGATGATGCTGAAGCTATTGCCAACTTTTTTACCTTATCTTAATTAGCCTACTTTGCCTAAGATAAGATAAGATGCGAAGGAATGAAATTTTTCTATTGACCGATACTGAAAACTCAGGGCAGGCTGATGATAAGGAACAATTCTCCCCAAGGAACATGGTTAAAGTATATTTAAAAAAGTTATACCTCGCTGGTACATTTTGTCACCTGTATGCATTGTTTTTTAGATATTTCGATCTATGTTCCTTGGGAAAAGTACATCCTTCACTAGAATCATTAGTCTGCCCTGAGTTTTCCGTATACCCGGGGAAGTTCGGACTATTTTTTTGTGAGTTGGAAAATGTCTTGGCGAATTTCGTATTACTCATTACTCAGAATTATTTACTTTATTGCAATCACTGGAAATGATTCATAATAAAACAAGGTATTTCTGAAATTGTGTTTGATATTCTACAATGAAATAAATTTTTCGTAATTCACGCTCAAAGTAAATTATTTTTTTTATCGAGACCTCCTGCTGAAAAACGTATGTGGGTAAAGTTCGGACTACTAATTAATTTCGCTTCTATAGCTAGGGCAGCAAAGTCCACAGCAAAAAAACATCCGATGTTTTACCATTGACAATATTTGGCAGACCTGATTTTGATCTCCTACAAATACGGCGAGAACTACATTGCGTATTTTTTTTTCACTTTTTTAGTCCGATCTTACCCTTGTCAGCAAATCAGTGAAATTTTGTGGTTCTCAAAATTTTCATGGCCATGAAGGAAAAGATCGGATCCAGGAATTAATAAAATACTGGATAAAATACTAGTAACCGATACTGAAAACTGAGGACGGCCTGGTGATATGACAAGGAACTTGGGTTTGACTATCGAAGGTTTTTCAGTTCCGGAATTGACTTTCGCTACTTATTCACTTCTTCACTTTGGAGCACAAAATACTTTTTTTTAAGTTGTATGAAACGGGTGCTGAGCAGGAGGAGAGGATTACGCTTCGTATTTTTGTATGTGATGATTGAATAAAAAATCTTTTACAAACATTTTTATATTTGACTGTTAAATGTCTTTTGACAAATTGCTAATGTAGGATTAACATAACAGTTGAGAAAAAAGTAATTAAACAAAACATAAAATTACACAAAATTATAAAACCTAAAAATTCGGACGGTTTCTAAGTCTTCTTTGCTGTATGAAGTAGCTCGCCTTGACTTTCTTATATATTTTGAAGGCATGTTACCACCATCTCACCTAAAACAAAAATAAATGGATAAAAATAATAATCAACAAGTAAGTAGGTTGCCCAGCAGTTTCACCCGTTACCCGTTCTCCCGTGGAAATTTAAGTTTTCTCATAGCAAAAATAAGCTCATGTCATGTTAATTTCAGAGATATAGTTCCGGAAGTTAGCTTCCAGTAGTTTTTGAGCCTATTCGTTATACAAAGCATACACACAAACATACAAATCTTTCTTCTTTATAACATTAGTATGAGCATTGAAATCAGTATTTTGAACAGCTTTATAAAGATAGTGACATTTGGTTACGACTTGTCAACAATCAATCAACATCAATCTTTTAGATGTTCGTCTACAGTAACACCAAACTGATTGCAACTTTACGTCCGATCTTAAGCCGACACCATAAAATTATACCAACACAATAAAGTTTGAGAGCCATTGTCTCTTCTCTGGTAATACGATCTTTACCGATCAAGTCAAAGTTCGGATCTCAGTTAATATCTATCCTAGGATCATTTTAAATAAAGAAAACAAGCCATTTTGTAACAAAACTGTGTTTTTTTGTAGTTTTAAATACCAAATAGACTAATTACTTACCAAAAAACCGCAACAAAATTTCAGGTGGAAGACCGGATCTCGAAAAATTTGACAAAACAGGCACTTTTTTTTCAAGTCGTCGTCACACCCAACCTCTTTGTCGGAGTGCTAGTCTCGGACTAGTGAGAGGGGCGCGGTGAAATGGCACAACGAACTGTGTTGCCAGAAATAAAAAATAACTCTCAGTTCGTACAAAATTTAATTCATACGTTCTTACCCCAGATCCGAACTTCCCCGGGTATACTTAGTTACTTTCTACCAAAATTTTATCTTACGTATGTAATAGCTTTATTGTACCAAACAAGAAATAGTTACAAAAAACACTTAACTAAACTAATAAGCGGCGGAATACACGAAGGCGGACTTATCCCATTAAGGGATCTCTACCAGTCTTATATGACAGATACATAGTTTTCTTTTTAGAAATAACCTACTGTGGTTTGTTATTTTGTGTTATGTTGTTTTATTTACATAAATGGTTAAATACCAGCATCGGCATTAAAAGCAGAAAATGGTTTTGTGATAAGTACCAGAATTCACTAAGCATACACTCAATTTTGCTCATACCCACTATAAACTTACTTTTCGCTATTTTGCAAGACCACAAGTTTTTATAACAGTGCATCACACACATTAATGATGAGATGCAATGATGCAATTTCACTTTGATGCACTTTTGATGGACTTCATTCCAGTTATGATTATAACTTATAACGTAAAATGATGCAACGATTATGAAATTTGCAAAACTCTCCTTTCCAAGATGAGTAAGTAATGCGCCTTAAAATTAATTTTGTTATAACTGTGCTCCGCCTATTTTAACTATAAAATTTGAGTAAAAACCTGTCAGAATTTAGCAAGTCCATTATATAATTCAGCTTATATAATACTGTGCTGTGCATTGATATCAAGGACAGGTCCTGCGCAGGACTTGCTCAAAATGAATTCACTAAGTGGCATAGGATCCGAGTTTTTCCTATATACACACAAGTTATAAGGTCTCTAACAAACAAAAGCCCAAAGATACTAAATACAGATACCCGGCTTAGCTTTTTTTAAGGAACAATCCTGCGCATGCTGATAGGCTGCATGCAGACCATTTTTTCCTCTAAAAACATTGTGGTTAGTACACAAAGTAAAGTAAACCTTCCAAACAAAATCACGATCAGCTCACTGCCTATGGGAAGTCAAAATAATCTTGACATTTCTGAAATATATTTCTAGGGAAAAATTGTTTAAGAAAATGGTCTGAATGCATCAGTGTTGGGAGTGCTGTCCCTTACATATAATAAGTCAGATGATTAGAAGGAATTTCTGTTTAGCTTCACTGCACTTTCAAGAACCCATTCTCATACCTGGGCAAATCATGTTGCAAGAGGTATTTGACGTAATTGTTCGACTAACGTAATTAAATCTGTATTGACAGCAGATTAGGTAAGAATCGATTACTTACATTAATCAACATTTACATTCTCTTGTAGGTAATGTAATAAGAATAAGAATTGATGTTTGAACTAGATTCAATGAGACGAGTCAAATTGAAAGGGATATAAGCGGTTCAAATTATGCTACATTAATGTAATGTTGGAACATAAAAGATTACTAATTGAGTATTTATGATTTAAGTAGAAACAAATTATTAATATTACGGTACTGCCACTAAATAAAATAGTCAGGGTATTGCAAACGTCAAAAATATATAGTTGGATGTAATTTTGCCATTCCTTTTCTTCTTCTGGTAGTGCCTCTCTAACTAGTGAAGGTTGGCATTAATTCGCGAATTTTAATGATCTCAAGAAAAGAAGGAAAATTGGTTGCCTAAAATAGCTTACGAAGCTTTATTTCTCACTTCGTAAATTTTCTTGTCAGAGGAGAGTGACCTTCAGTCAGAACCATTAGTTCTGTTCGTGACGGATGCTTCGCGTGTCTCACGCCTGCGATACATCAGTCCACAACTCAATACCAACCAGACAACTGACAACCATTGAGGTGGAGGTCTGGGCTTGCAAAGTCTATACTAATCTTTGAGAATGCAACCTTAAGTTAAGAGATTTACGCTAATGTGGAACCGGAGTGCCTTAGGGTATTTCATGGTTCCTTTCTCTTATAAAGTATTTAAAAATTAGTTTAAGTCTTAATAAATGAATATTATTTCTCCAAAGTTTTAAGATAGAGATTATTATATCAAAAATACAGAATCTTAGGCAAGGTAATAAAAATAAGAATTAGAAGATAGAAGAGTTTTTCATGTACCTATTCGTGTATTTCACTTGCATCCTTGAACTTTTAGAAAAAGTGCAAATTTCTAGCACGACGAACACGATCTAACCGCAAAGTTCCGTGTTCCTTCTCAATGAAGCTAGTGCTAGGTAGTAAGATAGCTAGGTATACGAGTACTTTGCAAAATTGGAAAGGAAACGTATATACTTCTAGTATAAGAGTGCAAAAGCCAAAGCAGAAAAACAAAATCAAATACCCAAAAGCAACCAATAAAATATTAACGAAATACAAGTACTTTATTAGTTAGTTTTGTTGCCTCCTTCGGAAAAACTACTCGGTCAAGGAGGTATCGGATTTGGGATGCTGCCAAGGTCTGGCAACTGGCTACGCAAAAATGAAAGATAGAGTGATCGCCGAAAGGAGACGAGAGGTTAACTTACCATGCAGATGTAGGTTTGTGACTGAACTCAAGATTTAAGATTCAAGCATTTATTGGCAAAAATAATTTTCACAACTCAAATGTTCTTAATAATAAAATTAGAAGTATTAATATTATTAATTATAAGTATTATTACATACATACATACATATATCACGCCTTTATCCCTTACGGGGTACGCAGAGCTAACGGCCGCAAAAATACGATCGCTGTCGCCACGCCACGTCTGACAAATATAGAGGGCTGTTTGCGATAATTTTGTGTATCACCATAGTGACAGATTGTCAGCCTGTCGCCTAAAAGTAAGTATAAAAGTAAATAGTAATAAGTATTATTATTTGATTACATATCTGAATTTGACAATTATTTGTTATACCTAGGGTTCAGTTGATGAAAAGAATAAAATCTATACGTTGTACATAATATAGAATAACATTAAACTATTTTTTGTAAAAGTCTACGCAAATGAGACGATCTGCCCGAGAAAGGTAATGAACATTTCAGAAAATTACAGCATATTTCCTAAGTTTTCCTCAACGAAAGAATCCCACAAAATTGTCACTGAGTATTTTTCTCACACGAAGTTTAATTAATAATATTTGTTTGTTTAGCTTGTTTGATAATAACAACTCTGGGTACCTATATATATTTTAATATCGTACACAAATGTTTATAACCTCGTTCACAAGATGCAATAAACATTTTACTGTTTATTATTTATTTAGAGTAATAACTGCATTACTTACTGTTGGTAAACATTAATAACCACAATGGTAATTCAAATATAAGTAAATTGTTTACTGAATAATAGTGATGCAATTGCTTAAACAATAGGGCGTGATCAAATGCTATTGTATAGAGTAATCAGAATAATGTTCATAATCTTCTTTATCAGATGAAGCTACTTAGAAGTCATTGAAATAGATCAGATAAGGGTACCTACTAACTCTCACTGAAAGATGTGAGGAAACTTGTATCTACTGATTCTATTGTGGATTGATTGTTTTAGTCTTATATAGTGTATACTTGCTGTTTCGATGTAATACCGCACGCATTGCTATTTTTATAGTGATCAATTTTATGATAAGTACTTTCTCGTAACCTTCTAAAACCCACACTTTGAGAGCTTTTTACGAATAGACATTTAAACTCATATAAAACAAGAGTCTGACTGAAGTAAGCAGGCCGTTACAAAAAAAAAATATGATCCATAGAAAAATACATACTACCTAACTACTCGGCAAAAATGTATGGAACGAATTTTTGCGATTTTGCAGCGGGTCCCATGGTGAAAAGTTGTTCAGAATCATGATCAGTGTAAAGGGCTACAAGCTACCAGAGACGAATTTGATGATGACCATCCCATGAAAGTATTAACACTAAGTCATGGGCAATTATTTGCTCTATTTTGAAATCCTAAAGAAACAATAACAAATAATTTTACAAAATAACTCAATTTACACACAATACCACATAGGACAATACTTCTGCGTGTTGACCTAAAAGATAGAATACATAAGTAGAATAGAAAATGTTTATTTGTTAACGCAGATCGTGGTTTCATACAAAAATCAGTTGATAATCACAAGGCCATTGCTTTCAATATAACTAATGCAAATGTTAAAGCCTTTTACATATCTCATGCTCTGAAAGTAGGTCATTACTGACAAAAAACACGACCTGTAAGTTCAACTTACAGGCGAGGTTTTAAAACTAAGCCTGTAAGTAATTTTAAATATGGAACTAGAAAAAGAACCAATAGAATCGCGGCAATTAAAAAGTTAAAATCAATTTCTTCTTCTTTTTAATAGGAGTTGCATCCAATTAGTTGTATACGATTTTAAATTTCGAACTGGCCGCTACGAATTGTGTTGCTTGAACGCAGGAATTATATTTTTAATCTGTATTTTTATAACCTCAATAAATGAGTTTGCCGAATTATTACTCAATATTACAATGACAAAAGTAAAAATTACTAATATCCCTACGATCAGAAAAATGTCTACTTTATGTTAGGATACTTTTCTTTCATATTAATTCAATATTTTTCAATCATAGAAAAAAAGTTTAGTGGTGCAATTTGAATAGCAGACGATACAATCATCATTTATGGATCGTTTTCTTGTATTTATCGCTTTATTTTACTCTTTTTTCATTCGATATGTAAAGCAGTATACGTACCACGGATGTAACATCAATAACAACCTCGGAAAGGTACCGCCCTCGCTCCGCTCGGGCGTTAAAAAACCTCGGTTGTTATTGATAGCTTACATACCTCAGTACGTAATCTACTATTAATGAAATTACGACTAAGCATAATGTAGTTACAGAGATTGTTACTTGATTGGATCTGCTCAAAGATATTTCAACATATTGTAATTGCCTCATTGCGTCTAGAATCTGTAACTTGGTTTTATGATTTGATGAACATGATTTGATTGTAACTATCATGCATGATTTAGCTGTGTAATTTTGATGGTCTAGGAATGAAATCTGCTTTTTTGTTGCTATTCTTTCACTATAGGTAGGTATGGATTTTCACTCCGCTCTCAAGTTTGTAAAACTTGCAAATTTTTCAATAATAATTCTACCTTTATATTGTCGCGTGACTATGTCATATCTCAGTTTGAAGATCCTCGGCAGATTCTGAACTAATTTGATGAGAAACTGACTAATTTAATTAGATAATATTATTCCTTGGCTGTAATTAGCAATTTTCTTAGTCCAGACCACGTTTTGCTCGAGTCTAGATTGTGGATAATTACGTCAATTTTAGCTTTAAGCTCCTAAGGTACAAGAAAACCTTGAGGAATAAAAGTGGTTCATAAAATTATGATGAGCAGTAAAGTTACTGTTTATTTTGTGTTCGTTAAATATATAATATGTAAATCTAATGAGCTAAGAGCATTGTGTTTTATCAATGATAAAAGACACGGTGTTCAACGCACGTAATTTTTTGTGGTAACGTTCGCATTTTTAACACGTCTTTTAGGTCATACAAAGCCTTAGGTGTTGGTTAATTTGTTATTACCTTTTAATCAATTCACTGTCCAAATCGGGTGTCGTGATGGTAATCGGTGAGACGGTGTACGGTTGAGAGTTTCTCGGATCGGCATGAAGTCTCTCGAACACTTACGCCACTCAGTAGACCAAGTATGATGTTAAAACGGAATGGCGGTCATCATGGGAACTTTATGCCCATCCACAAAAGGATTTGATCTCAGACCCAAACAAAAGGCCCCCTGGATTCGATGCCCCGCGCTCAATTTGGGTGAGGCTGAATAGGTTTAGAACCGGACACGGGCGATCAAACCACCACCTCCACAAATGGGGACTCAGGGAGTCGCCATCCTGTGAGTGCGGAGAGCCTGACCAAACCCTAGCCCACATTGTGAATGATTGCCCACTGTATCGCCTACCTGGCGGCATGACCGAGCTGCACCGTCTAACACCAGCGGCCGAAGACTGGCTCAAAAACCTAAAAATTGACATATAGGATCCTGCGCAGAGAGATGCCATACGACATGATGAATCAATTCACTTCTGCTTATAATATTTTGTCAGCGTTTTACAATGATATTTGATGATTTCGATGATAAAGATAATGCATAATTTGAATCTATAATTGATGGTTTTGTTTATGAAAAACTGTCGTTTCTACTCCGCCATTTTCCAGAAATTTATTAAACATGTTACACTGATTTTCCTTCCTTGAAAAGCCATCTAATTAAACTTTATGGTATCCATTACCTCAACAATTTGTCTCACTTCAACTGACCTTTCCATAATTGTGATCGTTACTCACACAAAATGGGTCTCACCAATTTGAGTACCTAAATAACTCCAGCAGAAAATGGGTCTAAGCAATTTGAGTGCCAAAACAACTCACAACTCCGGTCGGAATGAAATATGGCATGCACGAACGGAATCACTCACTCTGTCCATTTGCCCGGTATTTAGCACACTCGTTAATAGACCAAAATGATTTTGGTACTCATACAACAAAACTTGGAACGAAATTGTTAGGTCAAAAGTTGAAAATCGGAGTGTTGGAAATATTTTTATCTTTTACGTTTTATCTCACTACTGTTACATTTAAAAAACTAAAACATCAGAGCCGTCTATAAAGCATTACGTATTTTTTTGAAAATATAACTTTTACTGGACATAATGTAAGAAAATATCTTGACCTCTCATAGCGATCGGCTGATCAAGAATCTGTATGGAAACTTTTTTAATCACAAACCGACCTGTATTAGGCAAATTAGATAAGTGCTATCATCACCATATCAGGAAATATCCTATACTGTTTTAATTATGATCAATAATTAAATGAACTGAAAAATAATAATTTACAAAATTGTATGCTTATACATGTATTGTAACTATATTTTGTCGTTCGTGCGTATCAGTTATTCATTCAACCGCCAACATTCGCTCGCGTGTAAGAGATCGGTTCAAAGTGTTCAAATTGTTCAAAAGATCGTCCACACAAGGTAAAGCTCCACTCTACATATCACAATAGAACCATTGCATCATTTCAATGTATCATTAATTTGGGCCTTTTCAATTTCATTGATGGTGCCGTGATCTTTTGTGAGGAAATTGCGAAACAAGACCTTGGGTTAATTACTAAACGGTCTTTTCAGAACCGCTTTTTAAGTCGATTAGTTTGCTGAGCCTCGTCAAACGAATGATTTTTTATAGAAAAAGTCATTTTAGAAATAACTGGTTCGTATGCCCACAACCTGTAAAGGTGCTTTTCATCATTTAGTGCTTATTTAGGTAAAATAGTTCACTCCAGCCTATTTTACGTTCCAGAGTGAAAACGAAAACATTTTATCGATGTATCTTAGTATCCGTTAGAATAACAAAGTTTGTTTTGTACTGTCCATCAGAAATAAAACCACTCAAGCTCGTAACGAGACAAGAGTCATACAAGGTACTATACTAGGCCTAGTGCCCTAAATTCTTTATGCGCTTGACATGAGTGGTCCGACAACAATTCATGTTTTTATACATACAAAGGGCAGCTCTGTGACCA
This sequence comes from Keiferia lycopersicella, assembly GCA_029255805.1. NCBI lineage: Eukaryota > Metazoa > Arthropoda > Insecta > Lepidoptera > Gelechiidae > Keiferia > Keiferia lycopersicella. The sequence goes on from JARACZ010000003.1 coordinate 20,299,613, forward strand.
CAAACATAGAACATAAACTTCAATGATGATTGTCTTGTCTGACAAGAACTGGTTTACAAATGCCAACTAGTAAATGGACAGTACAATACAAAACCTCTCACGGAAGTCATACGCAGAGTAAGAAACAATAATCAATAACAGCCAGCGGAGCGGGTTTAAGGGCTCTGTTTATACCGGTTAGTGTTTATAAATGTGCGGATAACCAATTTGCACTGACCTTTTAATTGTTGTGTATTGTACTGGAGGTTGATAATACATTAAAGGGATCTAACAATGCCGGTCATTCTTGATAACTCAATGAAAAGCCAATTTAGTTTGATACCTTTGAGCTGTTGCCTATAGTACAGGAAGTTGGGTAAGGAATAGTTATTGTTATTGAAAATGGCAATGTTAACGATCACTTTTGCGATCCTATCGATGATGGTATTGCCAGATTCCACTTAAAACTAATTCGATACGGTGCTCACCAATTACATAGTTACATCAACCGTAAGCTGTATTGAAGATTTTTTTGCTGGCAACATTTATAAAGCTAAAGTCTTTGAACTAACGATTCTGAGTGAAAGAAAATCCAAGCTTTGTGGCGAAATGAACTGAAAAAAATTGGGTTGCTATTTTTTCTGGTCGTTAGCGGTGTGAATATTATGTTGCATGATTCACAAAATTTCTACATAGAAAAGTTATAATTTATTATAGTAAAGTTCGGCGCACGTTTAGCAGTATTTGGCGGCTGTTGTTTCAATATAAAGTTGAAAATTAATTGTATCGTAAATGAGAGAAAAAAAACTGAAATTGGTCTGGTCCTTCGTCTGGTCCCATAATGGCTCGAGCGGAGTGCGAACGCTAGCTGCCGTTTGCCAGACAAACTTCGTACTTATTTTATTTTGAAAATGAACAAAAATATACCACGCCAAAATGACCCTAGTTGTGCATCGTCTCTAAAACCTACCTGCTCCTCATATCTGTAGTTTAAAATTTTAATTAGCCCTAAGTTTCCTACATTGTAAGCTGGAATGCGGTTACTTTCGCTTGCATGTTTGTCATGTATTTCTTGCAAAATCCAACTAACTAGGTACAACTTCCGCGAGATAAGTTTTCCCAAGACTAATCAAGCTAATAACAGGAAGATTAACACAATGCGGAGGTGTACAGAATCGATACACGCGATTAGTTCTGAGTATCAACGCATGATCGACATTTTGCAACATTTTTGCTATGTGAAAATTGTTTAGTAATTTATGTAGGTTCCTATATATCTATAGGTAGGTACTACTACCGGTACGAATCGATATACCTACAGATGTAAAAAAAAAACTAAATATTTTTCCAGAGTAAATCTGCCCTGAAACTGAATAGTAGAATAATTGTTACTTAGGTTTAACTACGTGGAGTGGAGATCCTTGGGGGAGGCCTATGTCCTGCAGTGGACGTCTATCGGCTGAGACGACGACGACGACGACTTATTAAGTATTCATATTTTTTTAACTGTTGAGAACTATACACGTACATATTTCTTCTCTGTGTGTTAAGAATTTACATACACACATATCATGCCTTTATTCCTTGCGGGGTAGGCAAAGCGTTAGCGGCTCAACATAAACACGATCGATATCGCCACGTCTGACAAGTATTGAGGGAAGTTTTAGATGATTCGTGTCTCATAACAATTTGGCGATCCTAAAACAATCACATGCACACTTTAGAACTCGGATCGGAATCAATCACATTTTTTGTACAGCCTGATGGTACTATCAACAACACATTAAATTACCATTGAATACCACTCTACACCAGTTCTTCTTGATAACTGTACGAAAACCAATATAGATGGACCTCTTGAATAAAAACTCGAGCGCTGTTTGTGGAGAGGCGGGCAATGACCAATGTAGCGGTACGTGATTTGTCATACTTTGTAGGTGTGGTAGGTAGTGTAGGTACATAAATACAAGACAACCAGTCATGTCATGATACGAATTTCATCTTATGGGGTGTAAGTGACATTGTCGAAAACTGACTAGTTTTTCTATGAACCATTGGATGTTATATTGGTAAACAATAAAATAAGATTTTCGACCTCCTATAGAAAGGTCCTGATCTCTATGGAAACTGAATCTCTATGGAAACTCGAAGAAAAAGTTTTCGTTTCCCAACATAATGCTACATAGTTGCTCAGTTCAGATTTCGATACACCGTCCTTCCCTTATACCCGGTACCTACGGTATATAAGGTTATGGTGTTACTACTCATGATTCTGATCAACTTTTACTATGTGGCCACCAGCAAAATATAAAAAACAATTTGGTGTTCAATAGAGAAATTCATACCTACTCGGCAAGAATATATGGAACATCCAATTTTATTTTTGACTTTTCGCAGGCGGCTTCATATTAAAAGTTGTTCATGAGTAAAAACTCTCTTCACAATTCGTGTGCAGACTGAAAAATAACTCTGTATGTAAGCGTCCTATATTGTCTGGGAATGAAAAGGTCAATGGAAAGTTTCTTTAATAGGATATCAAACCGACCCATGATATCTAAAGGCCACCAAGAACAAGGCAACTTTAATAAACTTGTTAATTAAATGGTAGCGAGATGGTACAGTCGTAATCCTTTGGAATGACGTACTTTAACATTCTAGGTACCTAGATGTTAGTTACCTGCGCGATCTTTGTGTCAGTAATTGGAAGAAGATCGCGCCGGACATAGATGGAGTGGAGAGAGCTCGTTTGGGAGGCCAAGATCTTCTTTGGGTCGCTGAGTCAAGTCAAAGTTTTTTTTAAGTTAAATGTTTGTAAAAAGTAGCACCTTAACCGGCCAAGTATTGTACCTAGTACCTATTTTCGTCACATCGCAGTCCACTGCTGAACATAGTTTCTCTAGGGCACATCTGAAAAGCCACAATCTCCAGTTTTTGCTATCCATTCGCTAAACTTTACTTAGGTCTGTATTTATAAATCACACTCAACTCTGAGATCGATCTCAAGAGCGATTTTGACAAATGTCAGTCAGCATTAACAGCATTTCAAACCGTACTCGAAGATCGATTTCAGAGTTGAGTGCGGTTAATAAATACGGGCCTTAGATAAGATTGAACTTCATTCAATACTAGAGAACTAATTGAACGCTCATGTATTCCGATTTTTCAGCCAGTTCAATGGCAAAAGATATCAGCGCTAACAGCCATTTAGGTACCTATTAAAAGAAAAATTGTATCGTTCTTATTTCAAAATCAGCTTGTTAAATGTAACTGGCTATTTTCAAGGCTGCCAGTCGCGCTATTGTTGTCCTAATGGTCTTTATCGCGGGAAATCTCTTCGGCATGAGATTTGTGTGGTACTGGGAACTGCTAGTGGTATACTTCTTTCGCTCTCATAGTGTCACGACCAGCGTAACTAGTTTTACGCCCCGTATGTGCGGGTATGGAGCATTGAGTTCAAGTTACGTTGGTCGCGACACTATTTAAGTGAATGAGCTATACGGGCTTGGCATGGCACGATTACTTTTACTTACATGGTTTACTAGGGTCGGTGTATCTGTCCCAAACCAGTATGTTCCAATTACAAACCAATTTATTACCTTTAGCTAGGTATATTGCTTGAAACGTTATCACTCGATTTACGAAACCAAATGCTGCAAGCAAAAATCAAAATTATATTGCAAGAAAGCTGCCGGAACGTTTACAAATGCCAAATACACCAAAAGAAACACATTATTTGCGAAAATCTTGATTGTCTAACTTATAAGCGAAATTAGTCTATGCCTGGGGACCGGTACTTTCACCCTACGTACCTACTGTATACTCCGCCTACGCTATGGATATTGCCCTAGGCTATACAAGTCAACTGGAGTTAGGTTGTTTAATTTACTCTACCCGTGGGCTGTTACATTTACTGTTAATATACCAGCTACTATGTTATTAATTCTGATAACATATTATTACATTTGAGTATTTATTAACCGACTTCAAAAACAGAAGGTTCTCAGTTTGACCTGTATGTATGTTTGTCCGCGATTCTCTCGCGTTTGGATGAACCTAGTTTCATGTGGTTTTTCAGAAAAGTTTTTTTCATACTTAGGAGAAGGTTTTAAACATATTAATCGACAAAAAAATTGAGGTTCGCACTTTATACGTCCGTTGAAGTCGATTCTCTTTTTAAAAAGTTATAATTTAAAGTGTCAAATGGAAATTGATACATTTTTAGTTGTGCTGAGCTTCATAAAAGATTCAGCCAGTCTCGGTCTAAGCTAAAATTGTCACTGACCTAAAACGTGATTTAAGCCGTTGAAACCACGTGATTTGCTAAAGTACTTTAGTGGATTAAAAACTTACGAATGTAGGTACTTTTAAGCCGGATTTACACTGTAGGAAATAAATATACGTATAGGAGTGTAGCACTTTAGTAACTAGATCGCTATGACTCTAGTTAAATTGTATTACAACACGTCGAGTTTCAATGGACAAGTAGGTAAATAGGCTGAAAAAACTGTGATACCAGGGTTCATCGGGCCGTTGGGCAACTTGATGTCCCACATGAAAAGAGGGGCTGACAGTACGCGTATTGCTGGCTGTAGGTACCTACATAACATCTTGAATAGGCACTTGTTTGGGATCAGATACGAGTTGCTTTTCATAGACTTGTAAGAGCATCTAGTATAAATTGGTCAGTAAGGTAAGGTGGTATACATCTAGGTACCTAACATATGGGTTGCGCAACAATAGCAAAAGTTTAGATTAGGTTGTTATACTTTGTTAAAAGTTACTTTGTGTAAGTGCCTATTGAGGTGTCTGAATTTTAGCCACCCTTCAAATAGCAAAAGCGCGCAAGCTTATACAGGTATGTTTGAACAGAAAATACCAGATTCTAGTTCACACAAGTTATAATTGACGTAGGTTGGAGGCTCAAGCAGTGACGTCATTGATCAGACCTCTGTTACACCCAAAATTTTACTCAAAAGCAGCTAAACATTAATTTCACTGTACATTGACTGATATATTCCGAATGCCTTTGTTTTCGCAAGTAAATCACGCAATGGTTTAGCTATTTTTGCTTACAGTTTACCTTGTACCGTGACATTTTGAATAAAGAACCCCTTGGGGGGTGAAAGCGCATGCGTGAACCAGAGCTACCCTCGCAAGCAATCCAATATGGCGCCGAAAGCCACCAGACTTGCACGCGTTATCTATTTACATCCGAATTTCGAACGGAGATTTTATTTTTCTTCGCTTTGTGAATGAAAACAGCCAGTGCTAGTGATATCACAAGTGCTTTGATAGATTTAATAATCTGTGGTGGGTCGTTTGGAGTTTTTGTGTTTGAGCCAAAACAGTGGCGCAGTGCGATCATGTGTTTGATTATTTTTGAGGTGTAAAAGTTAGGTCAAATGGTTGTAGGTCAATGTTAGCGTTTGATTTAGTGAATTAATCTTGAAGAATAGCTTTAGTAAATTTTACACACATCATTTAGAAAATACGTTACTTTAAACAGTTAAAATCTATTAATAAAGTAGAGTGCTAAATAAAACTTAGTTAACGACACAGATTACTAGATACTGCGCAACCAATAAATAAAAAACGTGTGACGCGTTTGAGAGTTAATAACAAACAAAAAATTACTTGCGTTCTAATTTCAAAATAAATTGAAGCGCGAATATTTCAACCACCGAAAAAAACATCCATCAAACTGCGTCGCTCGAAGGTATCGCCCGCGGCTCTGCTGCTGGGTACAAGGCCCGTTTCTGGACTGATAGAACCTGTCAGAAGTCCTGAAGAGCCAGCGTTGGACGTCGCACAGGACAAAGCTTACTGGGGCAGCGTCGCTACAACTATGACGAGTAAATATTTTTATTTTTCCTTTTTAGAACTGGCTGAATGTAGAGCAAGTGCCTGGGAGCACAACTTCTGTGTTTGAGAGTAGTTTGGTTCTAAAATATTTCTTTCCCTTCGTTGTACTTGTATTTTATCGTGAAAATACTGGTGTGTTGCTAAGCCATAAAACCATACCATAAAACACATAAACTACGCTAAGGCTTCGATGAATCACGCGTATCTTAGCAACCGCGATGAAAATTGCACGTCGCACGCACACAATTTTCCGATACGCGCGTTTGTGATGAATGCAACGTTTTACTTAGGACTTCAATGAATAAAATAGGGTTTTTTTTATTATTATCTAGTCGTGGGATAGATGGCGCTGTGCTTGGTATACCGCAAAGAACGGAACGTAATATTTATTTTATGTTTTTTTGAAACTTGGACTCGGACTCGAACGAACGAAAGTGTCAGTGCATGCCAGACTGTCAGTCAGTGTTGCTATGTTTTTTTTTAATCTTTTCGCTTTGGAATCTACACGCTAGTATGTTCTAAGTCTATGGAATCTACACTGGAATCTAGTAACACAGTCACTTCAACGCCATCTATCGAGTTCTTGGAATACTAGTTTATTTTTTAATTCTCAAAAAGAAAACCGCCTATAGAATAGGGTTATTGTGACGTCAGTAAAAAGAGGCAGTACGCAAAGGGATCAGCTTGAACTGGTTATTTTTAAGAACTGTATGTAAAACCAGTATAAATATCTAATTCCTTCAACTCGAGTTGCTTGCTGGTGGCAGTACAATAGGTGCATTAACTTTGTCGCTGTTTATGAAAGAAAAGTATGTTTTCTTAGGCCAGAAAAGTTTCATTTGTTGGTGGTACAAGAGCGACAAAAGAAAAGAACGAGGCGATAAACATGCCTATAAAAAAGGTGTACAAAATTTGCGGCAAATATGGTAAGGGGTGAATAAACACATGAAATTGATTAACTTCCGGAAAGAAACTTATCAAAAATGTCGAAACAAGGTAAAATGTAAACAAATATTGGCCCTCCTAAAGAAATTGACTTAGTCGGCTTGTGTATTTTATAATAGAAAGTTCAAAACCCTAGGAACAAACAACGAAATATGAAAAAAAAATTTGGACCTCACATACGAACTGACTTTTTTTGGTTTGTACATTTTGTATGATAATTCAAATATTTTTTCATATTTCGACTTGTGTTCTTTCGTGAAAGTTGTTCAGATTGATGGACTGGTTCACCTGTAAAATATTTGCAGTTGTTTTTTTTTACATTATGTATCTATAGCATCCAACCTATTAATAGCTAGGCTAATAGTTAGTTATGCCGTGTGATGCCGGCTTAGAATAGCATCACCCCACATCCTTCCCGCGATGTCGTAAGAGGCGACTAAGGGACTCGAGAGTATTGCTGTATTACAATTTTTAGGCGACAGACTGACAACCTGTCACTATAGTGATACACATGTTTTCTGAAACAACTTTAGGAAACAATCCTCAAAAATGTCAGACGTGGCGACAGTGGTCGTATTCTTACGGCCGTTAACGCTCTGCCTACCCCGTAAGGGATAAAGGCGTGATTTATGTATGTATGTAATAGCTAGTTTAATTATTACCTTCCTGTTCATCCGGCTAAATGTCTGAGGTATTCCATTTACTCTCTTTGGTCCCTATTAATTGGTTGACCTTTTCAAATATTCCTCTTTAGATGATCCGATTTTTATTTAAAAATGTCAACGTCTGCTCTTTTAAAAATATCTAATGGAAAAGCTTAAATAATTCACACATTTTCCTTTGTAGTAAAAACTCTGCAAATAGCTAGGGAAAACATTAAAAGTGCCCTTAGTCACTTTAGTGCTCTAAAGAAACCTATGTAATTAAACTTTAAGATATTATTTTAGAGCGGAATTATATCACCTCTATTCTAGCTTTACCTATTTCAGTAATTACCTGGATTTCCCAGTATTCCTAAGTAAGGAATGTAGGATGAGAAAACTTGGCAACTCTTTTTTACGTATTTTACTACATAGTCGTTTTGTATTGATCAGAAAGTAATAAAGGTAATTTAAAATTTTGTATAGGTACTTATTGTAAAATAAAAAATATATTAATTAATAAGAAAATGCTTAAAAGTCACTCATTGATGCAATTTAAGTTACACACGATAGCTTGAGTTAAAGCGTCGGCAAGATACGCTGCTGTAAGTTCTGGGTTCGAATTCCACAACCGGTAAGATTTTTTTGGTTTTTATTTTTTTTGCGTATTACCTATTATTATTATTATTTAACCGTTTATGTCAATTTATATTTGTAATAAAAACACAGTACATACAATTGTGAAAATAACTTTGTACACAATAGAACACAAAGGACATAACACTGAGAACAATACACAACAGGTCAACTATCTACTATCTAGCCTAAACTATATTATTTACTATCAAGTTTATTTATTTATGACTCTTGCTGTATGTATCTTCCGCTGTCAATATTGTACTTTTCCTGACCTTCAAATCTTTAGTAGTTACCTAATCCTACTAACCTAAGTGTCCGAACCTAATATAATACTAATAGTTGTTAGCATAGCAAGGTACTGTTGACCTAAGCCCAACCCTGACTGGAGAGTTATTTGAAATAACATACATACATATATTACGCCTTCATCCCTTGCGGAGTAGGCAGAGCGTTAATTGCCACTTCTGACATTTTTGAGGATTGCTTTCCAAGGTTGTTTCAGAAAACATGTGTATCACTTTAGTGACAGGTTGTCAGCCTGTCGCCTAACAATTGTAATACACCAATACTCCCTTAGTCGCCTCTTACGGCACTCGCGGGAAGCATGTGGGGTGATGCTAGTCTAAGCCGGCACTTTAAATAAATAATACGTCAATTCCACGTAAATTGAGGCTGCAAATGGAACCACCTGTTATGACGGCTACGGCCTACGCAAATTTTGATTAGGCTAATTTAAATTTGTTAGCGGGATTAGGTTGGAGGTCAGCGCATTCGGAGTTTGTTTTCCCTTGGGATTTTGTTGGAAAGTGGAGGATTAAAATGGTTATAAAATTCACATTCATATTCTCTTTTCGTGTGTGACACCGAGTCGTCCAACGACCCAATGAACCCTAGTGTCAGAATTTTTCAACCACCTTCTACAAGTAGCTTCTGACATGGTTGTGTAACGACCGCCGTCTAGTCATAGACAACAACCGAGATCTAGGGCTTAACTTGCCATCCGAAACATGGAACCATCTTTCTTACGAACAATCGGGTGGCTCAGCCCGCAATGTCCTAACCAGACTGAGAACAACATCACAAAGTGATAAATACTGTGAGTGAACCACCGAGAATCGGACCCGGAACCTTTTGCGAACACTACCACTGCGCCACATCGGTCGTCCTCCTAGATTCCTATTAATTTGTATTTTACGACTTTTTTTTACTAAAATTCCATTTTTTTTAATAGCGTTTCTTGGAGAATGCTGGTCAGTTTTATATAACTGTTAGGTAGGTAACTTAATTACAGTAAAAAGAATAGGTAAAGTACCAAGATACTTAACAAAATACTTCATATGCCATACTTATTATTGCAAAAGTAATTCATATCTTCCGTTTCGATCACGTCTCATCCCATATTTTCATATTATTATCTCCATTGCTTTGTGATGCCGCCTTAGAATAGCATCACCCCATTTCCTACCCGTGGGTGTCGTAAGAGGCGACTGAGGGACTTGAGGGCTTCAGGTGTATTACAACTTTTAGGCGACAGGCTGTCAACCTGTCACTATAGTGATACACAAAATTATCTCAAACGGCCCTCTATATTTGTCAGACGTGGCGATATCGACCGTATTTTTGCGGCCGTTAGCGCTCTGCCTACCCTGTAAGGGATAAAGGCGTGATATATGTATGTATGTATTATCTCCATTCTGTTATCTTTCCCACTCTGCTTACACAGTTCTATTTCCCACGGCGCTCCTCATTCTCAACAAATCTTTGCACATGTGTGAAATTATAATATATATACCTACCTACCTACTTAGCTGTAATTGTTACTTAGAGTTGCATAACGCCACTATGCAGCGCTTAAGCAGCTATCGCACAATCTGCTCTTGAAACGAACTAGGTTACAGGCTTTATAATGTCGAGTTTATGGCTGTATATGCAACTACCCAACCCCTTAAGTACCTTAAGCCTTATTTATGGAGTTTGGTAATAAGCGGATTTGCAAAGATAATGCACTCCAAAGCACTATCTCTTTTTCCATGACAATCAGGTCTTTTCTTTCTTGTGTTCTACACAATCGGGCGCAATATTAAATTAAATAACTCGTAAATTGGAAGCCGACAGATTTCATTCGTAAAACATTAAATGAATTGTCAAAAATCAACTTTTTATTTTTCTACCCACCCCAAATATCACACCAAGGAACCCTGACGCGAAACTCAGACCGCTTAACCACAGACACAGTGTAGAAAACGAACCATAGCAGGCTTTATAATGGTGGGCTTATGGCTGTTTATGCAAGCAAGCCTTAGTTATGGGGTTAGGTAATGGAGGTTATGTCTGGATTTGCGAAGAGATAATAGGTAGAGATTGATATAGCTTTAGCCTTCTCTGGCTGCTGGCCAATTTGCGTGGTTTTTCCATTCGTACCTTATATACGTTTGTGTGGGAGTTTAGGTTAGAATTTGCAGCAATTTTGCATGAAAATATTAAGAAACGAAACACACTTATTTCGGAAACAACATAGTAATTGATTTTTTTGCTAAACTTGAGCATTCAGACGCATAATGAAGATATCTGTCGCAAAATGTCACTTCCCTGGCTGCTAGCCAATTTGCATGGTTTTTCTGGAGGCAAGAATATAACTATTCGCAAATATCTTGTCATCGCAAAATGTCTCCTTAGCACAATGTCGCTTTCATAAAATGCTCCTTTCCTAAAATGACTCTTTCGCAAAACGCCCTATTTTTGTTTTCCCAAAAGGATGTTGTCGTCCCATTGCAATTCCTTTGAACACTGAAAAAATGTAACAATGTAGATTTAGTAAGTAAGTGTAGTAGGCCAACTGAATGCCGCGGTAATGTACACATTACAACGTAGTTTAATGGAAATTTTGTTTGAAAACAAACGTTTGTACAGCTGGCGGTTATACCACGTTTTACGCTGAACGGAGGAAATTAGGTCACTACTGAATACGTAGAATGGTTCCTTTTTTGTAATTCATCTATGCTATGTACCTACCTATTGTGTAACGGTCAGTTGATTGGTAAAAATGGATTTCAATTTAGGTCATTATGCGTTTGGGACATTTTTAGGATTTAGGACAATATGCGTCGGGAGGATATTTTGTTATTTTACTATCAAGTAACACGACAGACAATGCTAGCCCATACTTACCTACGTATATTGTCTGTATTACTTTTTGTTACAAAGTTAATACGACTATAATTGTTTATTTGAGTAGGTAACAATTCTATGCAATTCAATGCCGTGTGATGCCGGCATAGAATAGCATCACCCCAAATCCTTCCCGCGGGTATCGTAAGAGGCGACTAAGGGACTCGAGAGTATTAGTGTATTACAATTTTTAGGCGACAGGCTGACAACCTGTCACTATAGTGATACATATGTTTTCTGAAACAACCTTGGAAAACAATCCTCAAAAATGTCAGACGTGGCGATAGCGACTGTATTCTTGCGGCCGTTAACGCTCTGCCTACCCCGTAAGGGATAAAGGCGTGATATGTGTATGTGTGTGTATGTAACAATTCTACCAAGAGAGTTTTTCCTAGCACCCACCTTTTTAAGATAGAAAGAATTATTTTTAAGATAGATTACATTTCCAAAGATAGATTGTGAGTCAAAGCCTCCATAATGATTCAAGAAACTTCCAGGAAAAATACGTATATATTTAGAAAGGCTTTGATTTCATCTTATAAGGAGATATTTTATTGGATTTTCTGTTCATTTGATCCTATTCCTGACTAAAAGCATTGAGCTCTGTTGGCACCTGCTTATACAGGTAGGTATTTGATACAGTTAGGTACTGTACATCTGACACCCTTCTCTCTCCATTTAAAAGAAAAATTTTCCCGAGAAACATAGGTAAAAGTATGAAAAAATTGGACTTTCCATACAAAAAATGAGCTGATGGATGTATTTTTTCTTTGGGATGGTTTTTCTTTAAAATGTATGCTACGCTTCTTGTGGAAAGAGGTCGAGTTTAGTGTTTTTGTGAAGTCATTCAGTACTTCTCTGTCGGTATGTATTATGAGTAGCTATAGTTAGTATTCTGTGGTATTTTACTTTTATCTATAAAAATCCGTAATAAGTAAGCCAAGTGTTTATATTCGCTCTTTAGCGTCGTTATCTCAAGTTCGCAGCTTAACGAGCAAGAATTTAATCTGTTCATAAATCTTGTCTTGTAAATCATAAAAGTGCTTTTGAACGGCCACTTTCAAGGCCTTCTTAAGCACGTTTCAGCACCACCTTGAATTATTAGGGATTTACTTATACTGGTTTGTTTTAGCAAATCCAGGGAAAACCAGTAAAACTAGATCTCTAGGGACTAAAGCAGCGAAATGGTTTCTGCAAAATCAACAATACGAGACGTAATTGTTTCATAATATAAAGTACATACAATCGTTAAACAGTTTCAACGTTAATAAGCTGTGTTCAATATATAATTACGTAAATTAATTTATTAGTACGGTAGATAGTTAGTTTTCTCGTGTTTTGATAACAAGATTTTTTAACAATACTAAGGGAAAGTTGTTCTGTTTCATGGGTTTATCTATTGAAAGGAACGAAATACGTATCCTAACACCTTGTGTAGGTATGGCGGGAATCGCATTCGAAACGCATTTTAGCGCTAACTATACGCTGTAACGGACGTCAACTGTGTGATCCGCTTATCTTTGAAACCAAACTAGTCTTACGTAAGTACAGGTAAAGTTTGATAACTTTAGCAATATTTGATTAGAACTTCAAAACTTACTGTTCTGTGAAATTGCTGAAACTAATTTAATTTCGAATAACAACGTAACCGTTTGAGCGAATAAATAATTTCAGTCACGAATTTGAAATAATATTTGTAAGCATTTGGGAGGTGAAGTACAGTACAGTACCTATTAAATACTGAATTAAGAAATTAATTTTATTAATACCGACGACTTTTGACTAACGACTAACGTGATAGAAATAAAATCCATATTGTACGGGGGCAAGGACAGCCTTTTGAATACTAGGTTCCCAATCTGGTTAGGACATTGCTGGCTGAATCCCCCGATAGTCCGTAAGAAAGATGGTTCCGTGTTTCAGCGTCCCAGTTGCTGTCTATGGCGGTCGTTACACAACTACTTATTTCAGAAGCCTGCTACTTGGATGGCGGTTGAAAAATTCTGACACAAGGGTTTATTGGGTCATGACGGGGTGATAAACCGAAAATACACATGAAAAAGTGAGATTTCTATAGTACCAAACATCATTCTCCTTGCCTTATCCCGTTCTCTTTCGGGGTCGGCTACCTAACTAAAGGGATTTGACGTGGAAACAAGTTTGACCAAGATTTGTATAGTAAATTTACAGTTAATATTCAATTTGCCGAACACGCGAATTTACACCATGTGTACGTATGTACCCTATATTTTTTATAAATATGCTTTGTATGCTTATCCACGTAATCTGAAACATTTCACAATCAACTAGTTAGGTATTTAAAGGTCATATTATTATTTATACTTACACTCAATGTGATTGCAACTAGCATTTGGTATTGTTAGTGGCCATTGGACAGGTATTGGCAATCAATTAGGTTTGAATGTCATGACATTTACTACTTACGAGATCTACTGCATGGGGACTACAACCTAGACAAGATTTATAAGGATGTTTTTTAAATTATCATAACAGTGCGATCTGTGCCCCTTGTTATGAAAATACAGGGTCTAGGGGAAAAATTCTTAGTACACAGCACTACTACTACTACTTCCTCCCGCGAGCGCAGTGCAAGTTATTGTAGATATTGACTGTCCCGGTGGCGTAGCGGATAGTATGCCTGCCTTCTACGCCGAGGGTCGTGGGTTCGATCCCCACCGGACACAAATATTTGTTAAGTAAATTTTCAAATATTTGTGTTGAGTCTGGGCGTTTTCTATATATAATATGTATTTATTTACAAAAAAAAAGTATATATGTATTAGTATCAGCTATCTAGTTTCCATAGTACAAGCTTTGCTTAGTTTGGGGCTAGATGGCGCTGTGTGAATTGTCCAGGATATTTATTATTATTATTATTATATTCACAGGGAACGGTACTGCCCGTCCCTGGATTCATCCCTTAGTCGCCTTATACAACACCCACGGATAGAAATGGAGAAATTCTATTCTACGCCGCCACTGCGGGTTAAAAATCCTAGGGTAGAAGTCTGCTAAATGTAAATCGTTTCAGTTTCGCCTCGATGGTATGTCAGTTGAATAGTTTTCATAGTTTGGTAGTGTGCTATCAGTTTGAAGTATACAAAATCACACACAATGGCAAAAAATACCAGACTTGAGGCTTTCTGAGCTGATTTGGCCTTAAAATTGTCCTATCAGTCACAGTAATGAAACCGAATGCCCCATACTTAAATCGCAGTTAGCCATCAGTCAGTATCTGTAGATGTTGCAACAGCCAGCGGCAAACCATAGGCCATGTCTCATGATCTATGGTCTGCCATACCCGTAGCTTCCAAGTGAAAGTAAATTGCCTTGTCATTATCTATGCAATGTTAGTGTCCCTTAGACATACATACGTGTCTACGTGATAGCATTCTGTGTTGAACGTACTTACTTGTACTTTCGGTTTCGCTTTCTAAGTTTTTTTTTTATAATTTGTTATTTCTTTTTTCCGTGTGATGCCGACTTAAAATACTATCAATCCATTTCTTTCCTGTGGGTGTCGTAAAAGGTGACTAAGGGAATCGAGGGTTTCATGTGTATTAACTTTAGGCGACAGGCTGACAACCTGTCACTACAGTGATACACGAATCATCTGAAAGGACCCACAATATTTGCCGCACGTGGCGATAGCTTGCTACCGTATTACGGAAGTTAACTCTGCCACCCTCCAAGGAATAAAGGCGTGATATTTGTGTGTGTATGTTTATTTTGTATTCATGTTTATATGCGAAAATATAAAACCTTCGTAACAATCTAACGTTTCTTCAAACCATCAAATACAGAACTTCTGATTAACTAACTCATTACACGACTGATTACGTTACAACCAATTAACTATGTACTTATAAAACCAGTTGGAATTCGTATAACAGTGTGATAAAGTTGTGCTATTGCAATGTTGTTCACGGCCAGTCTACTGCCCGATATGGGCTTCCCCGATCGAAGAGGTATTTGTTGCCATACTCACCACGTTATCACATTTTGGCAAGCGAATTGGTAAGCGCGGTGCAAAATGATCCATAGGGTAAGCTGCAGCCCTTTCTTTGGATGACTTTGTCCTTGGGTCACTTTTATAGAGTTTTTTTAATCAAGGTTACATATTGTTGTTGTTACCTATATTTAAAGAAAATCAAAGATATATTACACTACTTATTCATTGACAGAGATTAGAGTATACCAGCTAGCGAGGAAAATGTACTTAGAAAAATTCCCCAAACGAAAATCGCTACTTTTAGCTTCCAATATTTGATGTTTACCTGAGACTGAGTAACGTTAAGTCGAAAAGTATTACCTTCAACTTTTCTTAAGGCCTTTCAATTTGCTGACATCTTGAAAACATTTCTTTGGCTTGCTTTTGGTTCTGGTTGTTTATTCTTCTTTTCGTGTGGGACACCGAGTCGTCCAACGACCCGATGAACCCTAGTGACAGAATTTTTCAACCGCCTTCTACAAGTAGCAGGCTTCTGACATGGTTGTGTAACGACCGCCGTCTAAGTGATCATAGACAGCAACCGGGACCTACGGCTTAACGTGCCATCCGAAACACGGAACCATCTTACTTACGGACAATCGGGTGGTTCAGCCCGCAATGTCCTAACCAGACTGGGAACAAATTCACAAAGTGATAGATATCAACTTTGTGAGTGACCCACCGAGAATCGAACCCGGGACCTTCTGCGTCAAAGGCAGTCGCACTACCACTGCGCCACATCGGTTGTTTATTATAATCGCTATAAGTTCACTTCTTCTTCGTGCCAATAGTCGAACAATATCTTTTCCTGCCATCACTTCACAACAAAGTATAAAGGAAACCGAACCGGTCCTTATGTCTGTATGTACGGTACGTATGTAAGATCTTTAATACTAAACGGATTTTGATAGAAGTGTTTAATAGATAGAGTAATTCAAGAGTAAGGTTTAGGTGTATAATTCTTGCCGGAAAAACAACTTGTTTCCATGGGAAAATTCGTTACAGAGGATCCAACCGCTGGGCGGGTCGCTAGTCGTTATGTATTTAAACTTCTTTTTAAAAATCGGGACCTGGGATGATTGGCTTTTAGATATCAGGTTTAAGTATTAGTTATATTTAAATAGGTAATAGATAAAGATATATTCATAGATAAATATAGATATGGGTTTAAGTTCATAGTGCAATGCCTATTGTCTTTCTAAACTTAGAAACTACTTCCTTACCTGAGCATTTTGAGTTTTATCCGTATTTCACCGGAGGGTTCATATTTTTACGCATTTTCTTCCATAAAACCTTCCCCTCGGCGTCAGTCTCTTGATTAGATTAATGGATTTTCTATGCGTGTTTCTTTATTGAATGCGTATGTCTCCCTCTTGTAAAGTCTATGTATTCGTATTTTACGACCCATAACATTATTATGGGTCGTTTACAGGCCGATATTTCTGTACCCCTGGTATAAAAAGTGTCATATCGACTACGAGTCTGTTTATAAGTTCGAATGGTTTGGTGTCAATTTGGTAAATTCTCTTAAAATACCGCTGTCACATTCAGTCAAATAGCTTTGGATCAGGATAGTAGTCGCAATGTACATATTAACCGTCTGTGATTATTTATTTATGTATAAGAAACACATTAACTGCTGATAATTGCTACGACGTAGGCCTTGTAGCAAGACATACTACGATTTTCTCATGTATAGAATGCCGGCATAATTTCCTAAAAAAAATACCTAAACCCGTCTTGAGGTTTTTACAGAAAAGCGAAGCCACCACGACTTCTTTGGTGTTTGGGTTTCCTGTTTAATCAGATCCAAAAAGTCTTTGCTGAGTGCTGACAGATGGTTGACGATTTTCATCTAGTTAAAAATCCTACGCGTTCTCGTTACAGATCCATTTATGTAATATCTGTGTAACATCTACTAACAATCCCACGATGTGTCATACGCCTACGCCTTGTCCTTTTACTTCGCCTCATATCTTGTAATACAAGAAAAACATAATCCAAATATTAAACAACATAAGCTTTTGTGACCTTTTTTATCATTTTAATATAACCGTCATGCCTTAATGTCATATCTTTGATATGAAACTCTACGTCATATTACTATGACAGAAGATTAATTTAGTCAAAAGATCTGCTATAAAAGCGGCGCCTTCCAAAGTTACTACAGAATAATTTTTAAGTTTAAATTTTTGATGTATGTTTTCGAATTTTCGACCCCCAAACACTCGTTCCTTTGGGTGGATTGGAACTGAAACTAAGCATAACTTGCTTTTATGCATCAAATAATGTGTTGTGTTGTGTAAACAATCAAAAAAAGGTTGTTTTTCTTCTGATGATGTGTAAATATGTGTGATTTTGATAAACATTTTGATATGACATTCTTCTATATCTCTATTTTCCTTGTTACAGCAACTAGCGGTGCGGGCAGTGGTCCCGGAGGGGGGGAGAGGAGGGGCGGTGACGTCACGCCGCATGCGCAGCCGCAGAGGAGGCTCATCAAAGTCGACTTCGACAATCTTGAAGTAAGACGAAGATTGTCATTGTCATGAATTTAGGTCACGAAAGATGTTGTCTTAAAATAGCATCACCCCAATTCTTTCCAGAGGGTGACATAAGCGATTACAATTTTCACTGCGGGACCAATGATGGAAAACGAGAATACAGTAAATTTTGCAGGAGAGGTCGATTTTTTTCTCGTTGTCCCATAATGATTTTTTTTCAGTAAGAACGATACCCTGAACTGCAGGTCAGACTTATTGCATTTCCGTCAAAACAGGACTGCGAACTCATGAATTCATATTTATCCTACCAAGTAAGAGAAACGATGTATCAAAGTACCTGCATATTTTTTATCTTCTGTGATTTTATCTTATCTGAATCGCTATATTCTCTCAAACCTAAACAGTAGGATAAAATGTTATCAGTTGACGTAGGTAATACGGTAAGCTATTAAGTGCTAGATCTAGATTAGTACGTAGTCATAGATTTATCTAAGGTAAGCGATAAAATCTAACTGCAGGTTATCGGTGAAAATTTCTTTCTTTTACTAGTATTTTTATCCGTCAGATCCTTTTGTGGAAGATCTTTCCATCTATAGTAGATAGAATGTTACTCAGTTATTACATACATACATAGGAAGATATACCCCTCGCGGGGAAGGAAGAGCGTTAACGATCGTAAAATTACTGTCGTTATCACCACGTTTGACAAGTATTGAGGGCCCTTTCAGATAATTCGTGCCTCACTGTAGTGAAAGGTTGTCAGCCTGTCGCCTACGCATACTGTTTTAATAGTCATGAAACCCTCGAGTCCCTTTGTTGCCTCTTACAACACCCGCGGGAAGAATTGGGGCAATGCTATTGTAAGCCGGCATCTTACATTCTCTTTTAAACCACAAAGAGGTACAGAAAAAAAAGTAGATAGGTAAGTGGTTGGTATTATTTATTTGACCATGTGGTCATAATTGCGTCCACAAAAAGATAATTAAATTAGTTTCCGCTATGGGTGCGCCTACGTGGATGACTTTTTAAAATTATATTGCGGCTGGACTTCTAGGTCAGTCACATCCTCTACAATCACACCAAATTTGGTCAGCCTGTCTTCAATAATTACCAAAACCTGTTTTCAGACTTAATTGTATACCAGAACTTTGAGTACGTACTTGCTCAGAAATATATTCTAAGGAGATATTTGTTTCTAAGCGTATTTTCTGGAAAAGTTGGTCCAAATACCAAAAATATGAACAAAATTATAGCCTGGAACATCCTCAACAAAAACAAAGACACTATACATAATGAGCTTTTTCGTGGTATGAAGTTGGCGACTGGATGTGAGAGATAGGCCGTAAGCTTAAAAATACATCAGCTTTTACGTTTATGAGAATGTAGCTCATTTTCTACTCGCTATGTGATGTTGTGCGAGGCGTGAGAATGCAAAAGTAAAGGGCTAAAGGACATTCTAACCAAAAAGTAAGGTGAAAAAGAGCTACCCAAACAAACACATTTTATTCCATTTCATATACGTATTAGTAAAATAATTATGTATAAGGTCTGTTTGACAAGCCTTTACATGATTTCTGCACTCAAAATTCCCGGCGTAGTGACTCCCCTGAAATAAAGGACTTCTCTATTGTAGTTACACTAGAACCAATAATTTGCACCCAGATGAATATTTATGGTGTGGTATGCCACCAACAGCCTTCCATATATTAAACTGAGGGTCAGTTTTCCTCCTCTAAATCAATGTCGCACCTGATATTGGTTCTACAAGTCACATGCAAAATTGACGTAAAGGTGACTACAAACTAGTTGCCTACCATTTTCGTAAAAGTTATAGACATTTTGCTGATTTTGTGCCATATTTCACAATTAGTCTCTAAGAAATCAACAAATCAAAATAAGTTAAAAAGAATAAGAACCATTTTTAATTGATTCACTAAAGATTCACACGGTATTAAGTAGCGAGGATCTTTTGGAGAACATCTCTTGCGAGAAGAATTATAAAACCAGCAAGCATAGTCTGTTTTTGAATGCGCTAATAGTACTCCTAGCTAGGTACTAATAGCTAAAGGTACTCCAAAAGCCCAAACGAATTGATATATTTTATTATTTCCGAATAAAATATTGATATTCTTAAAATAAATCCTAGGACAAAATTAATAACTTTACTAGTAATGATTTCCATAATCTTTTTATTTTCATTTGGGACTTTATAAACTTCAATTCGTTTGGAGCATCCTAAACCTGAACGAAGAAGTGTGCAGTTTATTCCTTTGCTGCGTGTAGGTACAAAAAATATACAACATATTAGCACCATTCTTCGTAAACATGTTACAGATGTAGGTTTAATGACCCGAGCACATTCTAGAGTATATACCGACTGAACCTACATGAACAAGTATAGTTATTAGAGTACAGCTGCTAATTACTCGGTTACGGTAAAAGATTACACACATCCTGGAAAACGAAGACACGACTTACAAAGTTATTTTTGCAAGTCCCAAACACTACGCTAAAAAAATCCTTAGCAATTCGCAAACGAAGGAGACGAAGCTGGGCTTTTTGGGCGCAAAGGTAAGTTTGCAAAATAAACGATGCTCGGGTCAGTAAAGGGTGATGGTGCCTCGTGCCCTAGTTTTGAAAACGGGATTTCAGTTCTCAATGAATCATATAAACAAAGCCGTTTTTCCATGAAATAATGTCCAGTTATTTTGCTGACCGAATAATAATTTCGATGTGAGGAAATTTGTTAGTGAAAATTGAGTAGGGCAAAAGCCAAGGTTGAAAAGTATGAAAACTTTGCAAAAATCATAGTAAATGCAAGCATTCTCTTTCCGTGTATCATCCAAATATATCCATCCATCCATTACGTAGAATTTTACTTTACCTTTAGTTTTAGTGTTTACGCAAGTCGACCTTACAAAAAGCAGCCATATCAAAAGAAAGTAAAAAGCTTTGACGCAGACTTCGCAAATAGTAGGGACTCTTCAGAGAAAGGCGACCTATTCACCCTTTAACATCGAGCTGGGAAGCTTCAGCCCCATTTGTACCATCGGCCTCGTGCGAGACCATCAAAGCTAAGAAAACCAGCTTTACAAAACGTAGGGCTGTCACCATTCCTCCCTTCGAGATTCCTCCAGTAGTAAAAACATTGCTTTTCCCGCTATTTGAATTCGGAACTGATGCAAATTCTTTGAGCTGAACCACGGAACTACATTACACGGACATATTTCGGAGCGGTTAATAGAGTAGGGTGAATTACCTTATGAAACTTTTAGTACTCTCCCCTAAGAACTAAGGTTAGGTCCAATGAAATAAAAAATAGAGCTCTTATATTTGAAGTCAAAATGTTATTTTAAACTCGACTATGCTACGTATATATCTTCCTTGGGGCAAGTCACGCAGTTTCTCGGGCTACTTGAAATACTTCCTTAGCAATTCGAACGGCAACCCTACGTGAAATGTCAAAGAGGGCACCAACAATGCAGGCGGGTTGCATAACGCACTGCAGTTATGCAGTTCAGGTACTTTCCCTTCGATAACCACTTGTTCTTGTATTGAGTCAGGATATTGTATAAGGGACTTGTCCTTTTGCGAGAAAAAAGCAAGTATTGAGAGATTGTTGAGATCATATAATGTGGTCGTCGATACGTAATGTCTCATTATTACCTGTCACTTACATAAATAGCTCACTATTATCAACATTATTAGTTTTTTTATATATAGAAGCTGATTGTAGATACTTGCGTTGGTACTTCAGACCACTCATTTAGGGCCCAATCTAAAAGTTCGGCTGCCAAATAAGACTATTTCTGTCTTCGTCTGCATCTCCACTTACCACCAGGTGAGATGGCAGACAAATGCGGGCCTATTACGTATATAAAAAAAAATTATTACATTGATTGTAACTGAACTTAACCTACTAAGGTGGCTGGTGTTCTGACTCTATTCATTCTTGTTCTAGTACTTTTATATCGGAATTTATTAAAGCTTCGTGACTAAGCTTGAATTGAATAACTGTTTTCTGTCCACGTCAGGTTCAGAATTAATTGCCAAAATCGGTTTAATAGCACAATCCGGACTGAAACCATTTTCACGCTTGCCTTAACAAACGATATTCTCTTTCAATGAAATAAATAAAGCAACTCTATACGGCTTTTCAGCTTTAGTGGACGAGGTTCGTAATCCTGTTATGGAGGTACCTCAAGGGATAAAGTGTTCATCTAATGACCTGGAACGAAGCCAAAAACACGTTATAAATTCGTTTTATTGCGAGAAAACCTCTTTAAGTCGTGTGAGGATTTCATAAAGATCTATTTTTCTACCGATGGCAAATTTGTAGAACCTGCAAAAGTAAAATTTCGAAAAAACTGTGCCTCGACGAAAGCTTATACTCTTTTATGGACTGGATGAATTAAGATATAAGGTTTGTAAAGGTACAAAGGCTACCTTTGGAAGCAAGACCTTAACCAAGTCAACAGTGTACAAAAAACATATTTGTAACACTGAACAGGCTACATAGAAAAGAAACAGTAGCTAGAAATTGATGATTGACTTTCTCCGTCGATGGACCAATAAGTCATCAAAATAAACACCCAATCACCCAAGAGAGAGGATCACGTAATCGATAAAAACAAAGAAATCGAATCGATTTGTAGACAATCGATCACAGTTATTTAATGTTGTAATGAAAGTAATAGGTATTGTCTTGTATCTTTTAGTAACATTGGTGCCTATGTAAATATTTAATTGAATAGGTACCTTGTGGGTACCTTTCTATGTTCATTGGGTAGGTAATTTTAAAAACAACAGGATGAAAGAAACATCTGAAGAACTGGCCCCAAACTAAGCAGAATTTGTAATTTAACAACTAAACAACTGATTTATAATGCCTACATTATGCCTAAATACTTTAAAAACAGACTCTACATAACACATCATCACATTAGCAGTTCAGTCTATAGCAGTACACTGCAGGACATAGGCTTTCTTTTAAAATCTGCTATTTTAGCCATCAAGTCACTACCATTTGTTTTCTTTAAATCAGCCTACACAAATATTTAAACAAAGGTAGGTACTTAAACAAACTTCACAGCTATAAGCTTTGTGTAAGCAATATTGCGAGGTCAAACTTTCGACAGAACAACAGTACCTTTAGCAACCGTATAATCTAAAGTCATGCTTCAGATTAAAATATTAGGGTGTGAAACAGCTCTAATTAGAGACGACAGGGATTGGAAAGTTTCAACACTGTTAACAAAATAATCTAAGCAGTTCGTGTTTTAAACACAGGCTTAGCCTTTCGCTGCTGACTTTATTTGGTTTGAATTGGATCAAGACGTGTTTGATTTCGATTCAGATAACAGTTTTGGAAACATTTCCGTGTAGTTACGTCGAGGTTTAGTAAACTTTGTAATTCGATCCAAACACATTTGCGAACCTACAATACAGCAGTTAGCAGTAGAAATGTGATTGATGGAATGTGACTTCAAAGATTTTCTGTGATAGTTGTCAAATCTCTCTCATACAATCTGCAATTTCGCGGCTATAGGCGGGTGCTTTGAGAAACATAGTCTTCCGTCCCGTTCCTGCCCGGAGGCAGATGAGCTCCAACTTAACTCATAGTCAGAATGACTCAAAGCAAAGCAACCCAAGAGAATTTAGGTCTCTTGCTTGTCTACAACCACATATAAGAATGTCCTGCGCGCGCAGAACCGCGACATAAATGTATTTTTTTTTCTCTGTGGCTGCAATACTCATTTTACTTTTGTCTTCGTATCTTGTTCTTCTAATTTCTAACCTTCCTATTGTCTCACAAGATTTTTTTCATTTATCCTTAGGACGACGAGGATGAGGACGACACAGAGACCTGCACGAGCCCCGAAGTACTAGCGCCGCAGCCCTACCCGCGGCAAACTGCGCCTCAACAAGCCCCCAAACCTTGGAAGAGAACTGGTAAGAAATGAACTAACATATCGGCACACTATTTGCACCAGTAGTATTTCTTGTCCCGAAAAATAGGCTAAGATCACGAAAATCTTGCTTGAAGAGAGCCCGTCTTCAAGGCAAAATAATACCTCAAAGGTGTCGTGAAGCCCTCATCTCGAAGCTTTAACAATAAATCTGAGACTAGTCATATCATACTGACAATGGTGGATGAAAAAAGCGGATGCCTTTGCCCAGCAGTGTGATACTCAAAAGATATCACACAGAAAGAATGTGACACAGTTTACAGCACAGAGTGACCACTATAGAGCTTAGATATCAACACCTTTACAAAGCTTCTGTAAAAACAGTAGTAAAATATACCGCTACAGACCCCTCAACACCTATTATAGGACAACCTTTTCCAAATATGCTACCTATGGGTTTTATTTCGCCTATTCAAAAACGCCGGCGAAATAAAACTTCTTTTGAAATTATATAGGTACCTAGTTCTCTTATTTCTCATCAATTTTGCAGCATGACACTGCTGCTTAGGTAAAGGATCAATGTCTTATCCCATGTAAAAGTAAGTAGGTAGTATAAGCAATCCCTGTGGTGTGATTGAAGATTGTAAACTGCCTTTCTGTAAACGAGATAGAAATTATCAAGAAGCGTACCTACCACTTTGTCACCTACTTTCTCAAAAGCATTGTGAAAATCACTTTTCCAAGTCCCAACACGTTCTATCCCGAAAACATTTGTAGCGTTTTTAATATAGCACTGGAATTTGAATTTGGAATTGGTTGTTGCCGCTGCAGAGGAGCCGGCGCAGGCGCCGCGCGCTCCGCCGCGCACGCGCATTTCCCACGACGAGTACCATCAGTTCTGCGACGATGCCCTCGAATGTATGATCATTGTAGCGATTAGGGTAGACTTTGTTGAGCTATTTTGTTTTTAGCAATGTAGAGACATAGATTCCGTTACAAGCTTCATAGTCGGTAGAATGTTTACGGTTTGATATGTAATTTATGGAATTTTCAAATTATATCCTTGGCGAAATCCATAACGGAATTAGTTTTTGAAGATTTCTTTATTATTTCGTTTGTATTCATATCATAGCATTTGATTTAGGTATTGAGTAAATATTGATGAGAATTAACAACATTGATGTCAAAGCCCCTAAGTAAAAGCAGATTGAGCCCGGATAAAAATAGAATTACTTATAAGTAATATTTGCGATATTTCTAACTTTGTTTTTACCAATACTAACATTTGTTCCACTGTACCGACCTATATATATTTGTACCAAAGTCTACCCTCAATCGCTTTCGTGTTTGATTATGCATGGATGTCACGCTTTTTACGTTGCCCTATACATATTTTTTGGATTGGCTTGCGTTTGAAATATTTTAATTCCTTCCTACCTGTAAATTTTATTGTTTTCAAAATTGTTGTCGTATTTTGTAAAGAAATTGTTTTAGTAGGGCAATATAATGTCATATTATGATTGTAGTTAATTGAGTGTACCTAGATTAATTACGTACCTACTACAAACTCTATAAATCAAACAAACGCAAATACAGTTTTTGAATTTCACATACCTTAACACTGTTCACATTTTAACGTAAGTAGTTAGATTTTTCTGTATTTTGATTAATCTCGTTATACTTACACTTAATTTCTTAAATAATCATTACTTACTCGTACACTAAGGGACTAAGGGACTCGAGAGAATTGGTGTATTACAATTTTTAGGCGACAGGCTGACAACCTGTCACTATAGTAATACACATGTTTTCTGAAACAACCTTGGAAAACAATCCTCAACAATGTCAGACGCGGCGATAGTGGCTGTATTCTTACGGCAACTATCGCTCTGCCTACCCCGCAAGGGATAAAGGCGTGATATATGTATGTATGTGTTACTCGTACACACACATTAAAACTTCGATTCACGATCGATAAGAATATACATAATAAAAAAGTGCCTTTTGAATGTTACAGCATACGACCTGGCGACGCAATGTCCGTCGAGGAGAGCTTCGATGAGGCGACATACAGTTACGCACGCTGCCTGCCCTTTACCCACCGATGGAGCACATTCTCTACCACACTCAAGGTAAGCAGAATCTTCCATTTTCAAATAAAATGCATCATCTTGGTTGATTCTATATTTTAGAAAACAATATAAAATCATAAATAAGAAATCATGTTGGGCTTAGTGCGCAACCTTGAGGAACTCTTACATGAAAATATGAAAAGCCAAAAGTAATTGTCTATCAGCTGCAATATTTTTTTTTATTTTTAAAGTTATAAAGCTCTCTTTGTTTGTCGTAATAAAATAAAACGAATCGGGTACAGTCATGAGATGTTATGTCGAAAAGGCTAATGGCGACGATATTTAAAGCAAAACACAAATCGAAATTAACAGTATCTTCCTATAAAAGCATTTTCTTATTTGGTCTTCGATACTTCTATTCTATACTAAACATGTAATGTTTGAAACGTTTAAAATAATTTTACTCTTACTTCCAGGCCAGGATCCCGTGCGTCAAACGCAGGTGCCGCCTCGATCGCCAGCAGCGAAGCGGACGCAGCTCTCGGCGAACTTTCGTGGTCAAGGTCTTCCTTGCAGGACGAACTCATCAAGTCGGTTAGTGGCAGCCCTACCAATGGCTCGCATGTGAGTAGTGCAGTGTGTAGTTGTATCCTTTGTTGCATCATAGTTTTTAAGAGTTTTAAAAGGATGAGTGCCGACTGCATTCAAAGCAGGGTTTAATTTTCGATAATATGTATTAATGGTAATGTGTATGGATGTTTTCTGATTGTGATAATCGTGATCTGTAACGTGCACCTTATTCTGTAAATCTCGTCATCAATAATTAATCCATTTCAATCTTGATGAATCTACTTAGTACCTATTGCCTTAAAAAATGAATTTCACAATAACGTGTAAATTGACTTTTTAGTTTAAAAACTTGTTAGCAACACTCTTTGTTAAGTTGGCACCGAAATTACTGGCAGGCGAAGCTCTGATTGTTACAGTAAGTTCTGTATAAAAGTGAGATACTTAAAATATTAAACCCTAGAAGTCACTAAACCTAGAACGTAATATTTTGTCTGTTAACCCATTTATATCTCATGATTCCTAGCTTGACTAGATCTAGAATGTTATCGAGCTACCTAATATATTATCTTTTATGTTTAGCTAAAGTTAAATGTGTGCTAGTATGTAAATGTTGTAATTTGCCGTTTCGTATTAGGTACTTATTGTTTAATTAGGTATTTATTCCTGTAGTATTATTAGAAAAAAATTAGAGGTAGTTTAAATATTTGTTTAGATATTTTTATGCGCTATTGTTTTTATGGGCAAATATGCTGCTTATTCATTTAATTTAATAATGTTTTTTCTCGTGTCCAACTAAAGGGAAATCTTATCAAACGACCAAAATCTGTCTAATTTAAAAAATGATTATTCAAAGCTATTTAAACATATTTTGATTTTTATATTTAAGCAGTTTTGTAGCATTGTTAACAAAATACCAATTTTTGATCAAATTTTGTTCCGAAATTGCAGAAACAATGGCAAGACGCGATAATGTCAGACGACCGCCTCTCCCTGACGCTGGAGGAGATCGTCCACATAAGATCTGTTCTGACCAAGGCTGAACTGGAGGTGCTGCCGGTGGAAGGAAGAGTGAAAGAAGATGTCGAGAAGAGAAGAGTAAGTGCTTCTACCGGATGATTTGTCTTATCCTACCTTTCATTAGTCTTTATTGTTATTTTAGGTTAAAAAGTGAATAATCTAAGAGCGTAATTAAAGACTAGGCACCTTCGATTTACGTGCATCTTCATGAGATGTCTAGTCTTTCGAAAAGTCGATCAAGCAATAAGAATTGACCTGTTTTCTACATCCTATGATTTTAAAACTATACTTGATATTATGTGATTTAATTAAATTACTGCTTGTTGTTCCAGGTGTGCTTCCTATGTCTAAAGACTAGGTTTGGTATTTTCGGACCTTGGGGCCAAAAGTGCAAACTTTGTAAAAAGACTGTCTGTCAGAAATGCTGTTCAAAGGTAAGCAATCTAAAAGATTCTAGATTCATTAGTTCAGTTAGCATTCATTTATCTCTTACGCAAATTAACAAAATTTTGCGCGCGCGCATTGATCATAATGGCGGTTCTATTCTTGACAAGGCTTGTTTAAAGATAAAAGGTTATCATCGCCCCATCCACGCTTCGTTTTATGAGCAATGGCTTCCCGATGATGGTCTCATGGACAGCTTTCTAGCTGTCAGCACCTTACTACAAGACTTGTTAACAATGGAAAATTAAACATCATTACTCACATAAGTAGTCAATTTAGTATGACTAGAATCGAAGTTACATTCCTTTCTCTCACAACTTTTTCTTCG
Source organism: Keiferia lycopersicella (assembly GCA_029255805.1). Classification (NCBI taxonomy): domain Eukaryota; kingdom Metazoa; phylum Arthropoda; class Insecta; order Lepidoptera; family Gelechiidae; genus Keiferia; species Keiferia lycopersicella. The sequence goes on from JARACZ010000003.1 coordinate 20,327,703, forward strand.
CAGATGCGGATACCAACGGAACACTTCGCCCACGTGCCAGTAGTTTTACTGAGTCCGTCTCTGTTGCCCTCCCCTGAAGACGAGGCGCAGTCTTCCTTCCCCAGGAGCCTCATGTCGAGGCTGGTCTCTCCTGAACATGCGGTAAGTGATATTGCATCCTTGGAAAAATAACGCCCTCATTCTGTTCAGCGGCCCAAATTAGATGGCGGTCGTTACACATCCATGTCAGCTGTTACTTGTAGTAGGCGGTTGAACAATTCTGACACCAAATTTAATGGGTCATGACTGGGTAATAAAACGAAAATGCATCGATTCATTGAATCGTTGGAGGATTCGGTGTCCCACACGAAGAGCAAGTCTTTTCGGGTGTCAAAAATCGCTGATGAAATTGATGGGGCGTACCAGGCCAGAAAGGTGAAGCTTACACCACCTTCCTTGATTGAGATTTATGAACAGAGAGAAATTAAAGATGTCCATCGCCAATTTCAATCATATGATGTTCTGATTTGTTCCTTCCAGAAAACGGTGGAAAACAGCGTAGGCAGCGCCCCCAACTCTCCGGCGGCAGTCAGACGCAACCACGTGCACTCAGCGCCAGGGTCTCGCGGGGGGTCAGCGCTAGGGTTCACTGAGTCCCTCTCTGTGCCTCCCGCCTGCATGTCGCGCAGTGTGGAGGGGCCCGAATCCATGCCTGTCGGGATGAGCACGCCTACAAGTACTATGGAGCGCAGGTACAGTATTTCTTGAGCATTGTTCTTCAAGTTAGTTCAGACGATATGAGGTGATGCAACAGATAGCTTTCAGGGCTTTCTTTTCCAGCTACGCCGCTTTTGAGATTTAAAATACTTGATACCATTGTTTTTTTTCAGGGCGCGTTACGGCCGCACACTAACAGGCGTGACGGCAGCCGAGCGCCTCCGCGGGGTTCAGATGGCGGTATGCCACGACTGCAAGGCGATGGTGCTTCAGATCATCAAGTCGTCTCGCGCGTCCCGCTCGGCGTCCCGCGACCGCGCGCTGCGACACCTCACGCTCGACCTCGCGCCCGTCTACACCGCCGACTGCTAGACTACTACGGTCTCAAGCTTTTTACGAAGCGTGGCAAACGATCCCCAAAAATATACCTTGCGGGACATTCTCCGTGAAATACATTACTGAAATACACAAAGATATGGAAAATATCTCCAGTGATTGCAATGATTTCAGCGGATTAGAAAAGCTGTGTCGCTCGCAGTCCGTAACCAAACCACGCTACATGAAAAGATTATACGAGTTGGGTTTCATTTTCGGCCAGGATTTAGAACTAGTTGGTCAAGGAGGTTTGATGTATTTAAGGGCAGTTGGGCTGACTTTCTATCAAATTTGAACAATCGAAAAGTCGCTATTGAAAAGCAATAAACTCCAAAACCATAAGACATTTCCACCTTGAATTCTAAAAATTGTGAATGAAATTTAAACTTTGGAAACGAGATCTGAAACATTCACGAACAAAATAAAGAGCTTCCGAGGTTGTGTAGTCTTACGATTGCGTTGTTGCAGACGGACCACATTTGTTTTAAAATCGACTATTAACTTTTGACAATACTATAGATGACCTTTGACAGAATACCACACCTATTTTTGTTTATCGCACAAAATAAACTTAAATGATTCACTAAATTAGAAGATATTTACCTAAATTATTATACATAATCAGAGATACTCATAATATTTAATGTTATATGTATAAAATTAAATGATATATTCCACAAGATTACTATGAATGATATTTTGTCACGTATGTGTACCTACTAATAGATATTTATATTTTTCCCCAACAAGTAGAAATGTTTTAATAAATGTGAATTAAAATTATCTGTGTTCATAACAAATATAAAATGTGCTATGATATTAATGTTATTGTGTAAAGTTCTATAAGATATAGAAAAGTATATGAAATAATAATACCAGTATGAAGAGAACGTACGAAGTAAAAGATAGACATTGCCGAGACTGACAAGCATCATTTTACGCGCTGTAGAATTTTGACCAAATCATGCGACCATACGACAAAAATGCGCAAGTCTGTACAATCCCTTACTTACTTCGAAATGCCTTGTTCGGCTTATGCTCTAATACTTTCAGTACGAACTCTTTCTCCGTTACTGATTATAAAAATATTATGTGTACACTACCGATATTAAATTATCAATGCAAATTAAGCGCCCATCACTTTTCTCAAAATGACATTTAACTATACGACATTCGCCTATTTAATATGAAATGTTTTATTTTAAAATTCAACTTTGAACCTAATTTATTTCTGTGCCATATCGAAATAATATCACCGCTTCTGACAGTCATGCGACTTGTGATCTGTAGTCAAGTCGGAAAATAAAGTTTTTTAAACTACACCACTTTTATATTATAGTAACATTTTGTATTACAAGTTTGCGTTGCTAACATTCTGCACTAATTTGGAACTCAAAATTGTTTGGTTTACAATTAACCGCATGCTTCAAGTTTTTCTAGATAGAAATATTTTTGGACAGAGGTAGGTAACAAGCATTTTCCATTTTGCCATCTTTTACGAAATTACTGTTCTATACATAGGCACGTATTGTAAACTGTATATTATTTAGTTTGTCCTAAAATCGGCCCAAGATAATATATTTGCTATTTAAAAATGTTCTCTCTGCCTAACGGCGTAAGATAGATAGAAAGAGCGAAGAAAATGGCTGCATCTTGGGTCGTATAAGGCTTCGCGCAAACGATGCGACTTGTCGCAAATATAAGTCGCGCGTTTGCACAGGCCTTAACTCCTAATATACTCTCATCCATGCCTTAAATTAATTTAGTTGTAATTAAATTATTTTGCCAAATATGTAACCACTTCACATTTCTTGTAAATATCTGTTCATCGATTTATTTTTAGTTTAGCTTTAGGTTTCAAATGTTCAAGGCATATTTGTAAGCAGATTTTGTAAGCTGGGTTATCCCCTATAGTCCCTCCGTTAATTTGTAGTTATTTTAAGTTATTCCGAAGATTATTGCAAGACTATTGTTGATTAGAGGTATTTGATATACGAATGAATGTATGATACTATAGTACAAAATGCCATACTTTGTATGCTAAATTCCTCTACTTTAAGTTGTATCAAGCATTTTCCTTCTAAAGTGGTTAATTGAACAAAGTTTTATTTTGAACTAAATCAAGTAGCATTTATGTACCTAATCAAATAAAGATATCTTTCCAAATTTCGATATTTCAAAAATTTAATTATGGCCTATCTTATTAAATGTTTTTTTGAAAATATTTGATTTTTTTGACATTTTTTTTGCAGTTATTGTACGTTTTGAGTAAAATCCATAAAAATATTCAGTTTTCATTCATATGCCCAGTTATAACTTGTAAATGTTTGTAAATTGTAGTCTATATTAGATGTTACGTAGAATGTAACTGTCTAAAACATAATTAAAAAGTAAAAGAGAAAAATAACAAATAAAAATAATTACAAATCGTTTGACTGTATTTTTATTTCACCAACTAAGTAACATTTATAATTACCTAAAACGTTCGTATTGTATATAGTAATTGATAATAAATATAAGATACTGATTGATAAAAATGCGAGTCTACTTATTTGATAGCATGACTGACAAATTGGGTAAAAAATTAAAATGCCCCGTACACACTATTCTACGGAAAAGAGAAACGCTGCTAAAAAGTTGAAATTTGCAACAAAATAGCAGACAATGCCTTTGTATATATGTAATTTTCTATACCGTGATACTATTTTGTTCCACACGGTCAAGTCAAAGGGGGTAAGTGTGTAGGAAGCATAACATAACTGTATCAAAAATGGAACCTAGTTTATTACATCACGGATTATAAAATTAAATAACGAAAAATTACGTCGGATCACATTTATTCGCTATAGATAGATGTACAGATTTCAACGATAATAAATTATCTACTTAAATAATGTTTCAGTTTACCCTACGACAAGGGTTCCCTCGTCGGCGAACGAGTGGGGGGGCACTTCCAGGTTGAGGGGGGCGGGACCCTAGGAATAAAAAAATAAAATACATTAATGTGGCATATTTACAGGTGAAATGGGGTTAAAACTCAAAAGATTGTTGCAGATTAACTTATCTAAGTACCAAATTCGTTGCATTACTATTTTGCTTTAAAAACTAGCAGTAAAAAAAAATCATAAGATATTTTGACACAGAATGCACAAAGCATGTTTTTATGCAACTGCTCGAATTTGTAATCCGAACATTATGAAATGAGTGTAGATACTACTTCTCTGGCCACAACAGTCTACTGCCGGACATGGGCCTCCCCCAAATTGGAGGGTATTGCCATACTACGCTTAGCAGCCGGATACGCGAGCGCCCTGAAAGATATTGTAGATATTGAGAGAACGCTGCCCGTTCCATATATTTATCCCTTAGGCGCCTTTTACGACACCCACGGGTAGAAATGGGATAGTAGATAGGTACCTAATAAATGTACATCTCATCAAAAATCCGGGACACCTAGCAAGTTTAAGTTTCGTACGAATCACATTATTTTAAAAGTGTGTTAATTAGGAATAAATACCTGATATCGTGTAATAGTCAGTTAAATGAGGCTTATAAATCATAATGATAATGTCCCAAAGTGGAAAGCGTTTTCATCAGGTTTCGTGTTTTATCAAATCATAAAAAGAAAAGTGTCCCGATTTCTCTGATGAGTAGTGTATTTACACTTAGTCTAGTCTTATTATAGCTATTGTACGTACCTTGCGGATACGTCCGGATGCGTCGTAATGGGATCCGTGGCACGGGCAGTAGTAGCCGCCGAAGTCACCGGAGTTGGCCACCTGAAGCAAAATTCAGACAAAGTCAATACATAGAAGTTGATCATTCTGTTGTCAGCAGTGTATTTAAAAAATAAGCAGTTATTGAAAAACAAAAACCAGTCAGCAGTATCCGCCATTTTGAATATATAAAATTTCAATACAGCAGTGCAATATAGCCCCACTCACAGTGCTAAAACGAACCTAATAATCATATCTCAATATCCACCTACCTGTTGTAAACACTAGGTCTTATCCCGCGAAAATTTACTAGCAACAGTGGACACAATTATGATGAAAAGAAGAAGGTAACTTACCGGCACGCAGCCCAAGTGTGTGCACACTCCGATGACCACGAGCCACTTGGGGTCCTGCACGCGCTGGTCGTCGTGTTGAGGGTCGCGCAGCTGGTCGATGGGGACCGCCTTCTCCGTTGCTATTTCTGCTTCGGTTCTGGAATTATATTACGAGTACATTAGGCTAATGAACAAATGGAATGTTGAGTAGAAAGGCTAAAAACTCTGTCTCTCTCCTTGGCAATTATTATTCCCATCTAACAACCATTTCAATAAAATATAAGGACAACTTAATAAGTTCTGTATCTGATAGGTCTCGAGCTAGTTTATAGTGTCATACCAGATAGCATTAGGTTTAAATTTTGATATACATTTCCTTGGAAAGAATCTTTTTCAGGTTAGCGCCATCTATAAACAGTTGAAATTTGGCTAGTAAGGTTCCGAGTGAGTAGCAGCTGAATCATAAATACTAATGGTACCACAACAAAGGTAGTAAAGTTATTATGTCTACTTGATCACATGGTCAATAAAATTTTCATTGACAAGATAAAAGTTAAGTTTATTTACATATTTACCGTGTGATGCCGGCTTAGAATTGCCGTGTGATGCCGGCTTAGAATAGCATCACGCCATTTCCTACCTGTGGGTGTCGTAAGAGGCGACAAAGGGGCTTGAGGGTTTCAGGTGTATTTCAACTTTTAGGCGACAGGCTGACAACCTGTCACTATAGTGATACACAAAATTATCTCAAATGGCCCTCTTTATTTGTCAGACGTGGCGACAGCGATCGTATTTTTGCGGTCGTTAGCGCTCTGCCTACCCCCTAAGGGATAAAGGCGTGATATATGTATGTATGTTATTTACACACAGTCGGCCTCCGTTACTAATCATTTTTACACGGGAATAAGATGTTTTCCCAGAAATTATTTAACTTATCAACATTTCTTTAAATAAACACAATAAAATCTAGAAATAGTGATGTACCATGACCATGACAAACAAAGAAATGTATTGATAAGTCTAACAACTGATTGATTTCCATAGACATAGTTTCTTGCAAATTGTAACTACATAGTCTTCCTTCAAAAGTTATTAGCCAACTCCACAATAAAAACTAACCTGTGACGAATGAACAGGGGCTTTCCACGCCACTTGAAGGTGACAGACTTGCCCTCCGGGATATCTGCAAGCTTGACTTCGATCTTGGCTAAGGCCAACACGTCAGCGGCAGCGGCCATTGATGACACAAAGTGGGTGACCACTGACTTGGCTGCATAGGCACCCGCAGCACCTCCAGCTGAAACACGCAAAAATATGCTCAGTACTTTGTGACGCCATAGTGAGTCCAATGCCTTTAAATAAAATAATAGAGCCAAATAAACATACATACATACATACATACATATATCACGCCTATATCCCTTGCGGGGTAGGTAGAGCGATTACGATCGCAAAATTGCGGTCGTTATCGCCACGTTTGACAAATGTATGAGGGTCGTTTCAGATGAGTCGTGTATCACTGTAGTGACAGGTTGTCAGCCTGTCGCCTAAAATTGCAATACACATGAAACCCTCGTGTCCCTTAGTCGGTTTTTACGACACCCATGGGAAAGAAAGGGGTGATGCTATTCTAAGCCGGCATCACACGGCAAAAGCCAAATAAATACTTTGACTTTTTTATTACTGATATTACAATGCAATAAAGACTACATTGGACTTGTACAGGGTGTTAGAGGCAGCATCCCGAATACTGATAGGGTGCAAGCAAACCATGAAACTGAACAACTTTTCCTTACAAACATATGTCAGGAAATGACAAAAAAAATTCAACCTCCCATACAAAATCGCGATCAGCTAACTGCATTTTTAATATGGGAAACCAAAAATTTTTTGACTTTTCCTGACATATGTTCCTAGGGGAAAGTTGTTCAGTTTCATGGTCTGCTTGCACCCTATCAGTATTTGGGACGCTGTCCTTTACACTCTGTATACTATTTTTTAATTATCATCAGTTTGCGATCCATCAACAAAGGCCTCCACTAATCTCTTCCATTCTACCCTATTTATTGCTTGCATGCCTTAAAAATACAAGCCTTAAAACTTGCTAAAGACAGACTCTGACACTTGGAGGAATATTCTAGAAAACCTGGAAGAGAGTCTATGCAGATGCAACCCTCACTAATAAAAATGAAGAAGTAAACAAGACAGTGCTCCGAATACTAACAATGTACTATGCTAGGCTTGACTAAAACAACAGTTTCCGGTCTCATTCACTTAGGGATTTTGGACTTGGCCAATCCTTAATTTTACTTGAGCATAAATTGGTCTCTTCTAAGACTGCAATAATGTTCCAAAAATTGTTCATCAATTGCATTATATTTTGCAACATAATGTGTTTGGTTATGATCCAAATAATGTACTTATACCTACTCCCTACTAATAGAATAATTCATAAACTTACTACCTAGGTAGCTACCTACATATAATACAGATGCCATTCGAGGTTTATTTTGGTAGACAAAGAAATTGAAAGTAGAGTGTTTCAAGCTGATATCATTAGAAACAATAAATGAATAGGCATCTTGTCATCAGATAGGTACTCTTATTATTCTCTAAATTACTGAGAAATAAAACTAACCTCCAGCGATGAGGTATGTGAATGATTTCCTCTCTTCTTCATGCTCACTGGCCTTGACCCTCGGGTCCTGATTCTGCTTGCGACGGTACGCAGAGAAGTCGGGAACAGCGATATCAGTGTGCGCGAATCTTACTTGCACTTGAGCTGAAAATGACAAGTTATGTAACATGATTTTCCTCAAAAATTACAGGTAACAGTGACTGATGGACACGAAAGGTTGGAAATAACTTACGACCAGCTCCAGCTTTGACCTTCAAACCCTGAATCGGGAGAGCACCGTGCAGAGATTGCACTGTCGAGGTTTTAGGAAGGGGCTGCACCACGATTTTTTCCGACGACACTGGCACAACAACCGCGGGCTTCAGCCCGTTCGAGACCACTTGAGACGACGCCTTGAAGTACGGCGCCAGGTGGCCAGCCCTTACCACAACAGAAGTCATCTTGTTTTATTCCTGAAATACGCAATAAAATTGCTTTTCTTCAGTCGCAAAATTGCAGTCGCGACTCGAGACGTAAAACGTCAAAGCTAGGGTTACCAGCCCAAGATTTTTATAACTACCATTTTTAACAAGTAATATTAAAAAGAACTATTTGGCATGAAAAATAGGCATGAAAATTATGAAATAGGTGACAAATATAATGAATTCTCTTTCCATCCCACTCTGTCTTTTATTCTCTCCAGTTATGTGAGTGGTATGGAGCACCCTGAGTACCGAACGGTGTACCTTTGTCTTGCAAAACCAGCCGTTTTTTCATTAATTATAAAGAATACGACTTTGTAATGTTTCTGATGTGATAAGTTCATTTTCTCAGCCACCGACATAGCTCGAAGGATTGCGCAACTTAAGTGGCAGTGGGCGGAGCATATTGCTCGTAGGACCGATGGCCGCTGGGGCCGGAAAGTTCTCGAGTGGCGGCCACGGACCGGTAGACGCAGCGTAGGTAGGCCTCCCACAAGGTGGACCGACGATCTGGTGAAGGTCGCGGGAAGCCGCTGGATGCGGGTGGCGCTGGACCGATCATCGTGGAGATCCTTGGGGGAGGCCTATGTCCTGCAGTGGACGTCTATCGGCTGAGACGACGACGACGACGAAGTTCATTTTGGTTAGCCGTGGACAAAATTTTCGGTCGGCAGACTGGATGTTCTATCTACACTCGAGAGCGATAAATTAGGGTCATGGGAAAAATAGCAAATATCTCGGAAACTAAGAACGCTAGATTAATGAAATAAATTGCATTAAGTAGACAATTTAATGCTCCTTAAATGGCTGAAATAAAATTTCTTACTTAATTTAAGGATATGCCATAAAACAATACAAACTGAAAAAGGGAGACATTCGGAGATGTAACTACGAGACTACATACATCGTTTATGCTTTTATTTCTAATCTGTTGTTTAAGTGAATATGTAAACCATGTTAATAATGTTGAATATTTCCTATTCAAGCTGTATGAATGTCATTTACACCTGGATATTGCACCAGAATACTCACAATGCTGGAAACCGGCTGGGGTCAGGTTAATACTACCGGGGCAGTCAGTATACCGTCGCTAACAGTCCAAAATGTTCTCGAATGTTATGAGAAAACCAGCTGTAACCTATGCAGACTAAGAGCAGGCAGAACCAGGTGGATCACAATAAGAAAAAATCGATACTTATAGAAAACTATGCGTCGTTGTCGCTTTCTTACAGGATTTGAACCCATTTATCAGTTAGGACGGCTTGGAGAAAGTAAGCCAAAGTTATGGAAAAGGAAGACGACAATTTGTTGAAGGTAACCTGAAATCACATAGACCTGCAAACATCCCAACTGGAGCCAAGCTGGCATTTCAAAACATTTTGATAATATGCCCAAAACCACTTAAATTGGAGTACACCGTTTGGTCACATTTAATACTCTTAAACGAATTAAAACCTATACAAATACACTTAAAGACTTCTATCGTGCTTGTAGAGCACAAATTTTTACTCGTAGAGGATATGACTAGTGCCGAAACGGTGTACTTCAATTTAAGTGGTTTTAGGCATTTTATCAAATTGCCTTGAAATTTAAGTTTGGCACCAGTTGGAATGTTTGCAGGGCTAAGTAGTTTCAGGTTACCTTCCACAAGTTGTCGTCTTTTTTTTTCCATGAATTTGGTTTACTTACCCTAAGCCGTTCTAACTGATAAATGGGTTCAAATCCTGCAAGAAAGCGACAACGACGCATAGTTTTCTACAAGTATCGATATTTTCTTTCTGTGGTCCACCTGTTTCTGCCTGTTCTTGGTCTGCATAGGTTACAGCAGGTTTCTTCATAACATCCGAGCTCATTTTGGACTGTTGGAAACGGTATACTGACAGTCCTGGTAGTATTAACCTGACCCCAGCCAGTTTCCAGCATTGTGAGTAATCTGGTGCAATATCCAGGTGTAAATGACATTCGTACAGCTTAAATAGGAAATATTCAACATTATTAACATGGTTTACATACTCACTTAAACAAAATATTAGAAATAAAGGCATAAACGATTGAAGTAGTCTCGTAGTTACATCTCCGAATGTCTCCCTTTTTCAGTTTGTATTGTTTTATGGCATATCCATAAATTAAGTAAGAAATTTTATTTCAGCCATTTAAGGAGCATTAAATTGTCTACTTAATGCAATTTATTTCATTAATCTAGCGTTCTTAGTTTCCGAGATATTTGCTATTTTTCCCATGACCCTAATTCATCGCTCTCGAGTGTAGTATATTTTAAGTCTATAGATGTTAGGTTGACTGACGATGTCAGCATTCAAATGCCAATATCAATCACGGCACAGATTAAAGAAACAAAAGTGCGTTCGTTCGTGTGACCGTTTGACAGTGGCATGTACAAAATTTCACCTAACGGGCGAACTAGAAGGCGGGTTTCAGAACCTGTCTTTCGAGAAAATCTCTAATCAGAGAAACCGAACATGTTAGAAAATGTAGCACCATCTAGTGGTAAATAGCAAAACTAAATCCTTTCACTAATCAAATGTTGGGAATCTCTGCAGCTCCGTGACCTTTCGTTCAAAAGCTATCCATAATGTAAGTAAAATATATGTTATCCAGGTCCCTAAATATATAAAGTAGTGATGGCCGAATTGGGTTTCACCGAAACCGAATGTTCGGCCGAATATTCGGTAAAAAATTTGCCGTGTACCTAACATGAACCGAATATTCGGCTCATCTCTAATATAAAGTACTCTTTGATATGGACTGTGGTCATATGAAATGACATGACATGAGTGGTGCGCATGTGAGAGAAAATAAACTTTAAACTACCAATAGTAAATTTTATTTCCTAATTGGCAACAACGTGGTGTCACGCGTTTATCGTTCAGAAACAATTTTTTATAGCGTTGTCTCTTTTTTCTCCAAATCAATCCAATATGTTAGACAGTGATACAAAATATCTAGGGTGAGAAAATGTGAGTTTTTTTCGAGTTGTTGAACAAATAGCAATGGTAGTGCATCGGAGAAAAAAAGTCATAGGTACATAGGGTAACGTGTACAATGATTGGCCCTTTAAGCAAAGTCCTCACTTCGGCCTCCTGTTTCTCTGAATTAGTGACATCATACTGTTGCAAGTTAATATAGTACCGTTCCGATAAAACTTAGGAATCTTTTGAATTAAATATGGACCCTACACCTTCGTAATAAGATCAGTTTTTGTTAAATTTTCTAATAAACCCCCAGAAGTAGTATTATTGGCCCCCTTGAGCATAATCATTGACCTAATTTTTTTACAATGATTAGCCCGGCCAATCATTGGGCACAAGGTGGGCCAATGAATGTACTAGGATAAGCAATAGTGATGGGATCAAACGAATGAGCTGCATAAGGGTGCTACAAACGAACTGAAATATTATAGTTCCAAATAAAAATATAAAGATTATTGAAATTGGTTCTCATAAAGGAATTCTTTTCGTACAAAAATTTATTTAAGTAATATCAATACTTCTATTCGTTTGGAGTATGAGAATGCGTATACTTATTAAAAAACAAACAATATACTTATCAATTACCTAGGTAGGTACTTAGGTAGGTAATTAATAATACCTATAGTGAGACTTTATTTTTAGTAGGTAAAATGCGCACATCACTATTGCGTTCTTATGAACCGAGTGTAATGATTGGCCCTCCCTATACACAGTGATTGGCAGTGGCCAATAGCATCAAAAGTACAATGATTGGCCATGCCAACATTTATTTACAGAAAGTAAATTATAGTTTTCGCATCAATATCCGAAATAACTTTAATAACTAAGTGTAAATAAAGTTCAAAATCTTACCGATAATCGATAAGCAGTATTTTAATTATTGGCCGCCATGCCATTCATTTAGGCTTTCATATAAGTGACAAGTACAGTTATTGGCCGTCTGATTATTCCATTTTAGGTTATGAATCGCGTTTCATCTGAGTTTAATTAACACGTAATCACGATATAATAAATGAAATAAACAGCCATTTACATTATTTACGCTTAATTCAACAAGAAATACAGCACCAAACTTGCCCAGGCATAACAGAATTTGCTAAGAATCAGCAGGTTGTGGCTCCCTCGATGACGCACCAACAAAAGACACTTTTTTTTCAGTTTTGCTAGTAAGGAATTAAAAATACTACTAAATGGTGTTACCAAAGAATAATTGGTAGTTTTGTTTATTTATTCACTTTTTTGTTTTTGTGATGGTAATCCTTAGTATTAAGCTAAAAAAACCCAAGGGCCAATAAATACAGGGGGGCCAATAATAGTATCGTTTACCCTAAGTTTTCTTTTCTAGTTTTAGAAATGAAAAGTTGTTGGGTTGTTGGAATAAGAGAACCAAGTGCTCTGCTTCATCATAGTGTCGAATCTCGCTGAAGCCAGCAAAGTTCAGGGTAAGTCATACTATTTAAACTTATATCACTTTCAAGACTTTACGGTGTTTTGTTGCGGACATTGGTTGCGGGTATCCAGACAAGCAACAGTATTTGTTTGTTTACATCGCTATTTAGCCCTATTTAGGTATTTATAAGCCTTTGCAAAACTTTACCTAAAGGTAGGTTTACCTAAAGGTAACTCTCGTGTCTGAAAAAAGCCGCCTGTGTGCGCGGTGCCTTTTAAGCTACAACTCGGAAAGGCTGCTCATCTCATCTCTTACCACTGATCATTATCAGATTATCACAAACCAAATAAAAAGAAGACTAGCCGTAAGCAATGCAGCCTAGTCATGACGTCACAAATTCTAGTGCGATTCATCAAGTTACTACACGCTATTGTTTGGCGAAACCGGATAATAGTTGTGTCTCCATCGCCTGAGCAGCCTCAGATGCTCACCGCCTCGCGCGGCATGCGGCGCACGCTGGGATGCGGCAAATTCGGCCCCGTCTGGATGTGTTTTTGACGCGCCCTAAGCGAGTAGGTATTCTATGCTTGGCATGTAGACATTATCATCGGTACATACGCCTTGTAAACTTCCGTGGCCGACATGGAAGTCTCTCAACAGACTTGGCTCAAGTCATGTCTGGTTGAATTCTGGTCCAAACTAACGCCGAAGCCGTTCAACTCGATAAAAAATTGTTACGTATATTATTTCGCTTTGCTTTTCATAAAAGCACTCCCTAGAAGCGCCTGCTAGGCTACTTGCTGAACATGCTCGAATTTCGTTATTTCGTACCAAAATTTTCGTACTGGTAAAACCTAATACCCTCGTAAGGCCCAGAGCAAGATGTCTTGCATACTCATTGTATCCCATGGTCCCTCCCATGGTACTTAATTTTTATAGTAGTTCAGGCCCAGCGCTTGAATTAGAGATATTTCACTCAATGTTTATTTTATTGTAATATTGGTTTAAGGGTACATTGTTTATGGTACTTGATGGTCTCTAAGTGTATTTTTCTTCAAATTCAATAAATAAATAATACGAAATATTTAGCTGTCAATTTCCATAAGCGGCAAATTTGAAATCACTACGACGCAAAAATGAATAAGTACCGCAGGCGCCACCTTGGGTTTCTATGAGTTTGTGGCGTTGCACTGGCAACACCACTTTACTTAATAAGGTACCACCCTCAACATGGTTTTGTATGTACGGCCGTGAACATGGTCCCTACCGGAAACCGGGAGCCCTCTGCTTCCGGTATCGTCTGTCGGCCATGTTCACTGCTCTTCTCCTAGATCGACACGCGAAGACGCAACACGTATCGCCTAGCTCTGTCCGTCCGAACTCATTGTAACGCGCATTATATTATTTACAAGTTGTATTGACTACTGTATAGGGAGTGTGTACGGTGAAGAATAAACTCTTGTGAAACCTATCCAGCCGTTTCCTTCAGTCACCTCTACACACCACCCATAATGGTGACTCGACGCGAGTGAGTTTTGGACATCTGCGTGTCTCTACAAGTGGTGCAGGCAATCTTGCCGCGCCGCCTGAGTGTGCCCGGACGCACCGGCCCAACCAACGGTACGGGGGGGCGCAGCCCCGCGACTAGGGCTTGCAAATATTCGAAAATTTCACTATTCGAATATTCGTTTTTTTTTTCGGGATTATTCGAATTATTCGAATAATATTCGAATATTTCGAAAAGACGAAAAAGCTTGTTATTTAGATAGAAATTTGCTTTATTTTCACGAAAAATATGCTTAAAAATGAATAGGAGACTATCATCTATAGTTTTGAGTATTTAAAATCTAAAATAAACTCTTAAACTTTCATAATAACACAAAAACAAATATAAAACATTAAATCAATAATAATTATGACAGCAGTGAAACCAAACATCGGAAATTCGAAATAAACATCAAATCAAAAGAAATTTTTATTTATTTATTTTATTTATTTTATTTATTTTATTTATTTTATTTATTTTTATTTTTATTTTTTGAGGGAAGCTAACAGCACTAAAGTAACATATTTGACAATGAAATTAGTCATAAAGAGGCTAATTACAAGCATCCACATTTGGATAGAAAAATACAAAAACAACGTAATTGACTAAAATAATCATTAATGTAGACATCCCAGAGATAGTTATAATTAACATTTTATTTCTACGTAATTTTATCCATTTTCTGATGAAGGTACTACTTTCACTGCTTTTGGAGTTTATTAATGAAAAACAACTTAAACGCATTGATGCTAGAAGAAAAAATATCGAGACTTTGATCTTCACCACCCACATTGTTAAATGACCGAACGGTCCTGTTTATAAAGAAGTTTTTTCTATAGTTAGTTCTAGAACTAGGAACAGCAAGTATAGGTCGACGACGAAGAGATCTACCAGGCGCATGAATTCCAATTTTAGAAAGAATATCCGGACAATCAATTACAGCTCTTAGTAGTTTAGCTAATAATATGATGTCGGCAACATCTCTGCGGTCTTTTAATGGTAAGAGGTGTAATCGCGAACAACGATCTTCATATGGCAATTTAGGTAATTTAAATTTGAAGCCTAGATATCGCGTGAACTTTTTCTGAATTCTCTCAATTCTGTTGATATGTTCCTTGTAACAGGGGTTCCATATTTGAGAACCATATTCGAGGTGACTGCGCACAAACGTACAGTACAGTATTTTTAAAGTCTTCATAGATTTGAAGGGTTTCGATGATCTGTATATGAAACCTAGCGCCCTAGACGCCCTTTTAACAATGACGTCGACATGTGATATAAAATTCAGCTCATTGTCATGGAGAATACCAAGATCTTTTGCCTGATTTAGCTTAGCAATAGGTTGACTTTTCAAAGTATAATCAAAGCTAAATATATTTTTCTTGCGACTGAAAGTTATACAAAAACATTTGGCAACATTAAGATCGAGTTTATTACAACAGCAGTATTGGTCAAACCTGGGGCCCGAATCTGTTGCAGCATTTTGACATATCGTGAAAGCGATATGCCCTATAAGGCTTCGGTTACCGTTTTTACCATATTGGGAACAGTCCATTACAGTTTTTGTTACCAAAATCATACTCAATTTGCTTAGAGCCAGCAATGTAGGAGCTTATCGCAAGCTATAAACCGTAAATACGCGCGTTTAAAAAGTTGTCATCTAACTGCCAAAAAAAAGAATAAGTCAAAAAACGGTATGGGCCTATTCTGGCTTGATTTTGGCGTAATCGGAACCAAATCGTATACACCGTCCTTTTCAGTATTTATGACACCGGTAGAAACAGAAAACATTTCCGCATATTGGTTCTAATACCGGTCACTCATAGTTCTTTCCATTCATTCAATTTCCTGTCCTAAATTTTCTTCTGTCAGTTTTAGCTTTGTTTACTTTGCAATAAATTGTATTTGAGTATGTGAAAATTCGAAATATTCATATATTTTATAAGTAATTGTTATATAAGAAATACACATGGGTTTCACGGACCACGGATACATACATACGTATTATAATATGTACGCGCGACGATGTCTGTCTCGATTGTTAAAATAGGTACAATTTTTTAAAAGTATTTTGCTTTAGTTTTTTACTTATATCCCCCTCATCCATTAACATGATGGAGTGTCATGCACAAATCGAACCCCGAAAAGTATACTCTGAGCGAAGGTTGGTACTATATTGAGCTAGAGCCTGATAAAGTGATAATGATAAGTCACCACGTTGGTCACCACGCTAGGATCGGTTCCGGAACAAAATATCAGTTAAATTTTTTGATATAGTGGCAATTTGATGAAGTGACTGTCTTTCTCACTCTGTATGTATGTAATCATTGAAGCATTGCACCGATTCTTATTTTCTTTGCTTGAGAATCTTACTATGGCTTATAACCCATTATTGTCTCTACCAACTTCAGATATACCTACGCTATCAGCCTGCCTACCTTACAAGTAAAGATAGTAAAGGGAGTAAATTTTGTAAAGGAGAACTTCTCGATGAATAATTTGAAGATAAAATTTAGTAAATAAAACTAATAAAGGTAACTTAAAACTATACGATTAGAATTTCTGAGTAGGAGCACCTGGAGCTCCATTTCTGAAACGTCGTAATTCGATTCATGCTGTAATTTGTTTCCTTCTAATTATGCTTGTATCACACATTCTACTTTACATATCAATACCCACATATCCTTATAAATTCACAGAAAGGTGAGAATTAAATCTTAGAGTAATAGAAATTATAATACATTGGACCAGTCGTTGCGGACTCCCATACACGGAATCAAAATAAGCAATTTATGAAAATCTTTAAATTCTATCACAGTACCAACTGATTTTGATACACACAACAATCTAGCTAGCATAGTACAGTTACAGATCACAGCGGCAGATAGAAAAAAGAACAAAGTAATAATATTAATTTCTGATTCCATTTTAGTTGTCATAAAGTGGCACGTGCGTTCTACCGATGAGGAAGAAGATTGTGCCGATTTCATTACCGAGTACCAGTTTAAACACAGGTGGTATGGATGGTATTCGCATTTAATCCACCACCACTGCAGCAAACGAAAAGCAGTGCTTCTTTTCAATTTAAAGGAGAAGCGGAATGCCTACCGAAAAAGATATCTCATCTAAAGCGTTTTTCGGCTGGAATTGCTACGTGAGGATGATAAGAGAAACCAGGAAGTAATAATAGATTTCGTCGCTGTTGACCAATCGTAGCATTTCCAGTAATCATCATCGTCGCAAACCTTGATTTACTTTGAAACTGTTTGTTTCCTGACGTGGTTTAATAATTCTTCACACATAATAATGTTATTTAGCGTTTGATCTTGTATTTTTTTTTCTACGATTGTTGGTAACCTGATGAAAATGTTTTTTCCTATTAATTTTGTTATTCTGTGTAGTCTCCTATAATATTCCTCGTAAAGTCCAGATGCTTTTTAAAAGGTATGTCGATCTATAGTGGTGCAAACATCACTTTATAAAGCAACCTTATAGCTATAAACTTGGGCATAGTGTTTATCCTTTAATTATGTAAAATTTTAAAGTACATATCTCGTCTATTAATATTTTGTAGTTCAAACTAAGTAATTAACAAGGGGCTCTGCTGGAACTGCAAGTTTCTGGAAAAACGGTGAGCTTATAAGGTTAATTTTCCATTGTAGAATCATACCTTTTAAAAAGGCATTCGGGCCGTTATATTAAAATTCTCACGAACTCCTGAGCCTTACGAGGTTAAAGTCCTCCTAAAGTAGCATCATAGATACTACAAACACTTGGGCTCCTAAAATTATGAGACTACGACAAGAACACGCATTTCGTTCTTTTCCTTTCTCTATCTATTCGTATGCTGCTGGCAGAAGGACATTGTTATTTTGAAAAATAGATAACTATGAACAAATTGGCACCGAAATGAGCACTAAAAGTTTTAGAAACCCCTAAACGATATTCCTACATATTATAAAAATTCATAAAAAGCAATGAAATAACAGCATGATGTGATACATAATATGATTCAATAGATGGCTCTGTTAACATTTAAAACGCGATATCAAAATCAATCCTATTTAGAATTAAGGTTTCCTTAGCCTACTACAAAGCCTATTATGCTATATACCATACTACCTCCTTATAATTTTGTTTAATTTGTCTGCCTGTGTTCGAAAATGTTCGACTCCAATTCCTTCGTTAGTTTTACACCTATGTAGTTTCATAAGAATAGTATTGAAGTAATTTTAGAACCGTCAGCAATAAAATAAAAAATGTTTGTTGAATCTTCCCTCATACATACAAGTGTTCAGACGACAGGAGCTACCAGTATTGTTAGTCGATAAGCAGCCTATTTTGTCACGAAGTTTTTTGTAACTTATCATCTCGGTGAATGTCGTTGATGGCGGAATCCCCTACTATATAGGGAGGGCAATCAAGGCAAACGCCCTTCAACTCTCCGATAAAATTGTTGAGTAGGAAAACAGATTTTATTTCAAACAGATTTTTTATTGGATCAATAACAGACTTTAGCCTAAATTAACTTTTACCAGCAGTTCTTAAAGTAACTTCATTCAGAGAGCAGCAGATGTTTTCTTATATAAGTTTCATATTATTGTATTTGAAGTACTTGCAATTAAAGCAATATTTTCATGTTTTGTAATAGGAACAGTGCCAGGTGTTCTAAGATTCGCATTTATATATTTTTTTGAGGACATCGTTCTGCAATAAATAATTGAAGTTTGTTAATATTTGGTCAATATTCTCACTAATAATCTACTATCCAACAATGTATAGGTATAGAGACATACAAAACACCCAGACTGGATACAAATATTTTAGGATTAACTTAACAAACATTTATGTCCTGTAAGGATCGAGCCCCCACCCAGGAGGAACCCAAGAGCGTCGGTGGGCAAGAGTTCAGGACACCGGTCTTACAATGTAAGAACCGAGTTAGATCGTCGCCATGTACTAATGTGTTTTTACTAACTGCTCTTTCGTTGAAGGAATAACATCGTGATGAAACCCATATTCAAATTAAATTTGAATTTAGATGATATTTGAATGTGGCCCGACCCTCGGCGTAGAATAGAAGGCAGGGGTACTATCGACTTATCCCGATAGCATAGTGAATCACTTCGGTGCTACACCATCGGACAATCTTCACAGCCAGTCAGTCAGCCCTATCATTATAAAATTCAGCACAAATTTATGGGTTACGGTAGCTTAGCTAGCAGTAGTAGCATTTTGCCATACTAAAGATAAATTTTCACAATTTAGTTTATTTTTTTTATGTTTTGATTTTTTAGACATTATGCAAGACGACAGCTCAATCAAAGACATCAACGTCAATCTTCCTGAGATTTCGTGACACGAAGTTACCAAAAAGTATAAGGAGGAAGTGTCTATGATTTGGCAGTCGTGTAAAAAGTTCTGTGGCCACGGTGGTGGCCCCGCCAAAGCGAGAAACGTGATAGTTTCCGATATACTAGACTGATCAAATTCTCGGGATATATTGTCAATAGTAATTTCATTAAACAGGCAAAGTCTTATCTTTTTATTATTTTAACGATGTCTAAAATCCGCCAATCCAATTTCGTCATTGACACACTGATGATCATCAAAATTTTTGGGTACTTCCTGAAGTGCCAGAAAGCTGAAATTCGTTATCGATTGTTTAATCGATGGGATGTTTATCCCATAAACCCCCCACAACCTTCCAAATTGAGGGGTTAAAGTTTTAATGAAACTTTCTAGGATTTTCATGCTAGAAGTTAGATATTTGGTATAAGGACATAATATAATACAGTACGCGAATCAGTATTTTATAAAATCACTCTACGCTCTACCCTCTAAGAAAAG
This sequence comes from Keiferia lycopersicella, assembly GCA_029255805.1. Classification (NCBI taxonomy): domain Eukaryota; kingdom Metazoa; phylum Arthropoda; class Insecta; order Lepidoptera; family Gelechiidae; genus Keiferia; species Keiferia lycopersicella. Next base: position 20,347,697 of record JARACZ010000003.1, read on the forward strand.
GGGGGCGGAAGTGGTTCCCCTTCACTACAAAACCAATGAAATCCAACCAAAAACATTTACATTTCAACTTCTTTTATAAACCCTACATATTGGTTAAATGTATGGTTTGCTGTTTCAGCAGAATGAAGACAATAACAATTTGACTGGAGAAATAAGACAAAATGCGCCTTTTCGAAGGAAGAAGTTTTCTTCCGTTTGGCCAAGCCGTACATTTTAACTAAGATGTAGGTAAAGTTTGTAAGACAGTTGGTGTACTTAGGGCGCGTACATTGAGAAGCTTGGCTCTATATTGAGGTCTGATGTCTATTTGTTGCGCTTTGACTATATCTTGACATGAAAATGTTTTTGGTGGGATTTGTATTTCGTTATATCATAGGTTTGTTTAACCGTTTAGCAACGCGCCGGGACTGGAGGCCGTGTTTACCATGTTGACTATCGACGTATCTATCAAGATTCTAGAGTACCTACCTGATTTAGACCATAAAAAAGTCCACTTTAACAAAAAATAAACAAAAATATATATTTTGATAACTGGAAGAGATCTCTTAATGGGATAAATCCGCCTTTGCGCCTTTTATGTTTTACAATACTTAAATTAATAGTATTAACGGGATTATAACCACGATTATGTTTGTTTTTACCTCGATATTTCGAAGCGGTTACACGCACCATGGTCACGAGTAGACTGTTTTGGCGAAGGTTGTAGTCCATTGCTGGACAAGAGCAATACTCACCACGCTTGACAGTCAAATTGGTGAGCGCAGTGCAAGATTTTGTAGATATTCACCGGAAACGCTGCTGCTCGTTCTTGGATTCATCGCTTAGTCGCCTTATACAACACCCACGGGCAGAAATGGGGTGATGCTATTCTAAGGCGACAGTCGATGCTATTCGTACCTACATAATACAAAAATGGAAGCCTAAATCAGATCAACTAAACTATCCTACTCTTCTGCGGAGACTCAACATTCAAAGCTAAAGTTGTTCAACACAATGAGATTTGCAGATCCATAGCAAACGAGGATCGTGTTGTTTAAAGTCTGAGAGTTCATCACTACATAGTATAAATCAAAACTCGCTTTACGTGTCCGTTTCTTTTAAAAGATAGAGTGATTCATGAGGAAGGTTTATATGTACAATATTGGCCCAAAAACGACTACTTTCAACAGGAAAACGAGTTACAGCGGGCGGAGCGACTAGGCGGGTGGCTTGTCTTACCTAGAGGTATCATTGCTGTGAATAGAATGTATAAAAAACGTCTCAGTTCTGCGGAAAACGAGTAGAAGAAAACCGCCGCAAACCCTTACATAGTTTTAAAGATCTCGCACAATGGAACAGAGAGCAGAAAGCCACTTTGTTGTACCTTGGTAAATAAAAAGACATAGTTCCTACTCAATGGTATTCTTGACGTACAAACAGCTTTAGAAATAAATACATTTCGGGACTGTCGACTGAAGTTTGCACCCATTTTCAAGCAACACTATTTTTAGTTAAACATTGAACTTGGCTACCAACTTCCACATTTATGTTTATGGTGGGACTATCTTTGTTTCAATAAAGCCTTACTAATAACAATTCTCATTGTTCAGTCGATCTTTTTTGTAAAAAAAATTGCCCAACACTTCGCCATATCGTTTTGGACCCCATCACTAAACGATATCGTTTTTTTGACATAAAATAGCTATTGCAGTGTATCTTATTTTGACGTAAGTTTATGCCAAAAATATGTCCTTATTCGGGTAAATCATTCAAAATTGAGTGAATGATATGAATTTTTTGACCTACGATTTCGAACACACTGACATATGCAAAAAAAAAAATTGAATACATAGACTGCTATTAACCATATCTTTTTTTTGTTTACTACAAAACTATCAATGTACTGCTAATTCGGCGCGATTTGTCGTCAATTAGCCAGAAACCACCCATATGGTTTTCCATATCGTTTTTTGACGTATCGTTTTTCACCCAGATTCGACCCCCTGTTCAAATCTTCTTGAAGACGTAAAGCTTCAGACATGTCATTAACAGAACTATAGATCTTCATATCGTCAGCAAAGAGGAGAAAGTTAGAATTTAAAAAACATTCGCCTATGTCATTAATAAAAATCGTGAAAAGTAGGGGTCCTAGGAGAGAGCCTTGCGGAACACCTGAAGGAATTCCCCTCCAAGAAGAACAGAAGCTATTTAGTACGACTGCCTGACTCCTGCCTGAGAGATAATAATAATAATAATAATAATAAATTTATTTCGGAAAACATCCATAGCAATACAATTAACACAATTAATTAATTAAGTAACAATGCTGCTTACATAATAAGTTAGCCTATTACCAAACATATAAATAAATAGCAACACGTATAATAATAAATTTAATTTAAAAAGCTTGGTCTTGAGACACCAGAGCCATAAGTAACATGCAAATGTCTCCAGTGTCCCAAGATCGGACAATCCGGTTTATCTGATATGACATTCAGGATGCTGTTGCTACCTGCCCTAGTTCTGTGCATTAGAGACGCAGTTCTTTTGCGTATTATTGCGTAAAAGTCATCGACATGCGCCTCGGCAAACATGCCCGACGCACTACAGAACCGGGGAAGGTTCATCAGCATCCTGAACGCATTATTATATTGTACTCGGAGAGCATTGTAGGCCTTTTTCGTGTATCTTATCCACAGGTTGCACGTATATAGCGGCTGGCAGAATGCCCTAAAAAGTGTGATTTTGGCATCCCTAGAACAGCGCGCAAACCTGCGGGCAATCATGTTGCAGCGTACCGCCAATGCTCTCCTTTCCCTCTCTATGTCGTCATCATCTGACAGGTCCTCGTTCACCACATGGCCCAGATATTTGAACTTGGAGACTCTATTGAGAGCGACCCCTCCAATTGTGACAGGTGGAACTTCTGTAACCTTCCTAGCCTTAGTTTTAAATACAAGTACCTCACTCTTCTTAACATTGTACACTAGACCATGTGTGTTGGCGTAGGTCTCGCAGATAGCAACCAGCTTTCTGAGCGCGCTTATCGAGGGACTCAGCAACACCATATCGTCCGCGTAGCTTATACTATTGACAACGAGTCCGTCTATAGAGCAACCCACTGAGGCGTTGCTGAGTTCAACGATAAGCTGATTTATGTAAAGATTGAAAAGTGCAGGTGAGGTTAATCCCCCCTGCCTCACCCCACAGTCCAGCCTGTACACCTCAGATAAGGCATTTGACCATTTAACCTGGTTATTTTGGTGATTGTACCAGTAATTAAAAGTTTTAGTAATCTCGGCTGGTACATTAAGATCGTCAAGCTTTTGCCACAGAATGTCATATCTAACCAGGTCGAATGCTTTAGAGAGATCAAGAAACGCAGCATAAACAGGTGTTTTTCTGTCAGTGTAGTACCTGACAATGTGCTTAAGCGACAATATTGCACTTTCAGTGGACAATCCCGGTCGAAACCCAAATTGGGCGTCGTGGAGTTTGATATATCCGCTGAGTTGCCGCTCAAGCACACCATCAAGCACCTTGGCAAATATTGTTGCTAATGAAATTGGCCTATAGTTGTTTTTGTCAGATACGTCTCCAGTTTTGTTTTTCACTATCGGTACAACTACGGTCCTCATTAAGTCACTAGGCAAGTAAGAATGTCTTATACAAAACGTATACAGCATAGACAAGACTCTACACAGATGCGGTCCGGCATGCTGGAGGTGCTCAATGCTGAGGCCGTCGTGTCCAGGTGACTTGCCTCTCGTCATCTCCTTGATCACGCATTTGACATCTTGAGACGTAATGCGAATCGGTGCCTGAGACTCGCCGACCGCAGCACGGGGCGCCTCCCGCACAGTTTTCGTTGCTGATTGAACTCTAAAGTGACTCATGAACATATTTGCTATGTCTTTTGGGTCATTAATACCCTCCACGCTCACCGGGCTGACAGGCTTTGGATTTAACTTTTTTGTATGCTTCCAAAATTTTTGAAAGTTTTTGTCGCGATGTTGTGAAGCTAAAATATCCATTTTTATTTGGTCCTGATTGTCCTGACAGAATTTTAGTTTTTGCTTAAAAGCGGTTCTGGTGGTGTTCATTTCCTGGTAAAGTCGACCTTCGCGCGGTTTACCATTCCACATCCAGTTGAGAAAAGCTTGCCTGGCAACCCAGTGTACGTCTTTTATATGTTTATTCCAGCCTATGACAGTTCTACCGCGCTTCCTGACCTCTCCAAATGGGCAAGTGGCCTCGGCAGCACCAGAGAGTGCTCTGACCACATCCGAGTACATTGAGTCTATGACTATTCTGTGGTCAACGTTTTCACACATGTGATCACAGCAGTCACTGAGTTCAGCTGGAAAATCAATATCCCTAAGCTTTGCATTACAATATACGCGATATGACTCAATACAATCTAAATCTCGCTCACCCCATATTACTTTATTAATAGTATTACTTGTATTTGTTATCATGGGTCTAATCATATCTAAATTACATTCTAATACGAGAGGAAAGTGGTCCGACCAGTAGACATCATGGTAAATTTCAACATTACATATTGTGTTCCATGCTGCCTCCGTCACCAGACAGTGGTCAAGCCAACTTGAGGTTCCATGCGCCTCGCTAATAAAAGTAATTGTACCTGAATCGACGCCTAGTCTCGCAACATCAGCGCAAATCCAATTTTGATCATTACAAAAACCTTGTAGCTCATTACCAAAAAGTTCGCCTGGCTGTGCGTTGAAATCACCCAGTACATAAACAGATTCGACATTATTGTTATCAATTATTGCTGTTATCTCACTCATACATTCGCAAAATTCAGTTAAGTTATCCGCACAGTCAGTAGGCATATACACGCAAATTACTAAGAATGACCGGTTATCTAACGATATTTTAATTGCCGTTATCCGATCACTAGTGCACTTGATCACAGACACTGAGTTAAACAGCCGCTTTCGCCACAGTATAGCGACACCGCCGTAGGGCCGCCCGCGAAGTATTCCCGCCGAGGTATCCACTGCAGATTTCCCGACAAATCCAAACTCTGGATCGGCATCCCCCAGCATTGGTATGTCGTGTGGCAAAAGCCAGGTCTCCTGAAGAGCTATAATATCCATTGACTGGCAAAGTGTTTTTATACACTCAATAGATCGTTTAAAAGATTTGCAATTAAAACTAACAAACTTACTATTCATATTTTGGGCTTTATCCATTAACGGGGTTATTTAAATGTAATACACTTTCTTCCGACTGGGTATACTCATATTTTTTTTCCTGTGATTTGTGAAAATTAACAAATCTACGAAAGGAAACTCCATCAGGCCATAGTTTCTCGTCCAAAAACGTAGGCAACTTCTGTTTGGGTATTAAAAACTTGTATGCTGCATAGCCTTTCCTTTGTCGCATATTAATTCTCTGTAAGGTTACATTAACATTTGTCTTTGTTAGGATATATTTAGTGATATCTTCAATAGGCGATTCCGTCGCAACGTTATAAATGTAGAAAGGAATTTTGATATCGGCCGCCTTGAATTTGCTGTTAGTCAGGGGGTCCGCTGTGCCTTTTTTACCTACAAATTGATTACGTAAACGTTTTCTGTATGGATCTATCCAACCAGGCTTGGATTTTTCATTTTTCCACACACCGCCCTCCTTTAACACATCCGACATCAGTTTATTTTGACTCGATGCGGTCGGGGCCCTGTCGTTAATATCCGAATTCACATTACCTTTATTTGTCGGTGACAAAAAAGTAGGCATGATCATCGTAGGCATTGATGGCTTGGTGTTTACATTGTTGCTAGCCGGTACATCAGCTGAGCCGGCCGGGGTCGGCGATGACGCGTGCGCGCTCTCCCCCTCCTGTGCTACTGTCACCATCTGCAAACCGGTTTCGCACTGCTGCGGCACCGTGTGTGCGACCGGACCATACTCGTAGTTAACTATTGTACGATAAGGATCGCAAGTCTTCTCACTAATCTGACTTATATTTTCATGGTCCTTGTTTATTATCATGGATGATTCGGCGTTCGGTATGTGTGTTAAACCTATTGGTCCGCTCTCATAGTGGAAGCTATTCATAAGACATGCGCCTCGTTTTCTATTCACATTCGAGTAAACATCTTTATTAGAAATGTCCCTTTTTTCTACCATTTCTTTAGTTGCATAAGTTTCTTTAATAGTGTTAATCTCATATTGCAGTTTAGTGATATCTCGCAGCAACTTGGTCGCGTCGATGTGGTCGAAAGTGACCGGGGGTAGTTTATGTAGCTCCCTCGCAACAAACACTGGCAGTAGTTCTGGGTCTACCTCCTTTATCAAGCAAATTATATCCTCGATATCTCGTAAGGCTTTACCATCTCTTTTACGGTTTATCTTTCGGCGGCTTGTAGCCACTGACTCGAATAAGAGGCATTTAGCCTTCTTAATTTCATCACTAGAAAAAGATTCCGTACACAAGCGAATTATGCTCTCCTCGGTCATTACATCAGCCTTATTTTGTATAAAGGCGAGTAACTCAGAAATAACCACATTGCACTCATTGCATTTCACAGTGTTCAAAGTCATTTTCACTACGTAGGTATTTCGCGAACTCCTCTCCACCGCAACGGCACAATGAGTGCGCGCGCTCTCAAACAAGTGCGTTTGACGACTGATAAGACTTAAACCAACTCAATAACTTCCCGTCTATTCCAAGGGCTGACAGTTTCAAAGGAAGTGTACTATGGTGAATACGGTCAAAGGCCTTTGTGTAATCGGTATACACCACATCCACCTGCTTTCCGTAGAATATCAAGAGGCTGATAGATAAAAGATATAATTTTTTAATGAAATGAAAAAAAAAGCAATAAGGTTTTATTTAATAAGAATTTGATCATTTAATTACCATTAGTGATTAGATTTCAAATCACCAGATTGTTACCAGAATTGTCATATATATCTCTTAACTATCAGTTTCTTGATATTACTTTTAGTTTGATGGTTATTTCAAATTTTTGATGTTTGATTTCACTGCTGTCACAATTATTATTGATTTTATGTTTTTATTTGTTTACGTTTTTATTGATTTTTTGTTGTACGCGTAGCGCAAATCTGGCACGAGAGGTCAAGTTAACTGGTCAACATTATGTTGTTTGTATGACGACCATCCTAACTTGAGCTCATCCGCGCGCCAGTTTTGATAAAATATGTATGTGAATTGTGCAGTTCATATTCATTGTTTCTATTATAACTAGCATTATAGTTTCATATTAAAAAAACAGTAGCATTAAAACATTATAGCATTTATAGCTAAATAGACGACAAACAAGTTTCTTTATTTGAGGTTAGGTTAGAATCCGTGAATGAAAAGAAAAAGTCAGTAAATTATAGTTTAAGGTTTGTAAAATTGTGTTACTTACACTAAAAGCATAAAGCAGCAGCAGTAAAGCATACGTTTATTTTCTAAATAGTGAAATGACACCGTAAAAAACACTGAAACACTCACAAACTCAACAAAATTTTGTTACCGCGCGGAGAAAGTAATTTTTTTTTTTTACGGGGACATTTGCCGTTAAGGAGCGGCAAGGATGTTGATACCATGCCGCTTAGTTTTGTAAATAATTACAGGTTTATGATTATGGTCGAATATTCGAATTTTCCCAATTTGTTTTCGAATATTCGATCTGGTTTACTATTCGAATTATTCGAATATTCGAATATTCGAATGCAAGCCCTACCCGCGACACGTCGAGGCACGTGCGGGCACACAGACCGTGTTCCCGGCGACGCATCAAACCTAGCCTGCATGCAAAGCCGCATGCGCATCTCACACCCTGCGCGATCTCAACGCCTTTTTCCGCGTGTGTTCGCTCGCTTCAGTGCTTAAAATCATAACTCTGTGTCAAAATCGTGAATTTCGCATGAATTTTGAGGTTGTGAAAATTTTTCCGGAAGTGCGCCATTTTGCAACACGTGCTTGCACATTTCGCGCTGCTGGAAGCGCCATCTCGACTCGAGTTGCGACAGTTTCGAGTACTACTTGTCTGTGACCGGTGACCTACTTCCGTGACCGACAAAGACCGGTTCGGTGGTTTCCGAACGAAACACGAAACTGTCAACGTCAAACGTCATCACAACAGGTAACCTCAATCTACGAACTTTGTTTACGTGTTTTCATCGAGCTTGCATGAACTTTTGAGGCGATTAACAAACTTATCTGGTGTTTGCAACGTTGGACATTATTTTTTATTAACGGCAGAGGACATTTTACTACAGCAAGGACATTAACATAGATTTTAAGTGTTTGTTTACCATCATAATTATTACGTCGTCTTGTTGTTTTTGTGTGTGCTACTATAGCTGATAAATCTAACAGCATCTTACGCGCCTAGCTGGTTTGTTTTTGTACATATTAGCGTTTTGTTTAGGACAGTTTGGTTTTGTAAATATTGGTTAAAATGTCTGACGATGATTATCATGACCCTGATCCTAACCCTGAGAATGCTGGTGGTGATGGTGATGCTGGCTGTGGTGATGCTGGTACTGGCACGGGCAATCCTAACCTTAATGCTGACTCACAAGTGTTCCGTGTCACTATAAGAACCCCTCCTTTCTGCAAAGATAGGCCAGCACTGTGGTTTTGCAGTCTAGAATCACAGTTTCATATCAATAATATTAAGAATGAGACCACGAAGTATCATTACACTATAGCTCATCTAGATGTTAACTGCACAAAAGAGGTTGAAGACTTAATCCTCAACCCCCCCAAATCAGAACCATACACACGGCTGAAGGAGGCTATTGTAAACAGATTCTCCGACTCTTATGAGGAGAAGGTCCGAAGGTTGCTAGAGAACGAGCAATTGGGTGATCGTAAGCCATCATCGTTCATGAGGCACCTGCGATCTCAGGCCGGTCCTACATTTCCTGATAAACTCCTCATAACAATTTGGACTAATCGGCTTCCCAGGCAATTACAGATTGTTCTAGCAGCTCAAAAAGAGCAAAATATAACCGACCTGTGTGAGCTTGCTGACAAATTGATGGAAATTAATTCTCATGCACCGCTTTACTCCCCAGCAGTAAACCAAGTTTCAGCAGCCCCATCTGAGTTGCAGGCACTGCAGTCGCAGGTTGCAGAGCTGACTAGAGCTGTTGCCTCGCTCACTTCTGGTGAAGCTCGAGGCTCGCATGGCTCACGCTCACAGCACCGCGACCGCAGCAACAGCCGACACCGTGCTCGCAGCAGCTCACGTCGACCCATGGATAAGAATTTGTGCTGGTACCACAACAGGTACGGTTCTAGGGCTAAGAAATGCATCCCTCCATGCAATCAATCTGCGGGAAACCAGAGCAGCAGTCAGTAATGGCGACTACTGGCTGCCCTCAACCCAGTCGCCGTCTTTTTATTACCGACCGGTACACCAACAAGAAATTTCTTGTTGATACTGGTTCGGATATTTGTTGCTTCCCTAGGACCGCACTCAGAGAGAGACGGCGAGCTACATCTTACCATCTTGTTGCAGCTAATGGTTCTGTCATCAACACCTATGGCACATTGCAACTTTGTCTGAACTTAGGCTTAAGGCGCGATTACAGGTGGAACTTTATAGTCGCAGACGTGGAGACAGCCATCATCGGATCAGACTTCTTGGCACACTACCACCTATTGCCAGACTGTCGTCACAGCAGTCTAGTTGATGGTACGACCGGCTTGAAATCAAGTTGCTCTATCATGAACTCCGCTCAGGTGAGTGTCAAAACTGTAAGTCTTGCTGAGGACACACCTTACCACAAGATCCTCGCTCAGTTCCCTGATCTGATCAAACCCCCTGGCATTAACAGGGAGATCAAACACTCCACAGTCCATTACATCAACACTACTGATGGACCACCTGTGACTTCCCGCCCACGCCGTCTAGCCCCTGACAAGTTGCGAGCTGCAGAGAAAGTGTTTGCTGAGATGGTACAGTCAGGCACAGCTCGACCATCTATGAGCTCATGGGCCTCTCCCCTCCAGGTGACACCGAAGAAGGACCTGACCTGGCGTCCCTGTGGAGATTACCGAGGTCTCAACTCCCGTACTATACCGGACAAATATCCTGTCAGACACATTGGTGATTTCAATCACAACTTGGCTGGATCATCAGTGTTCAGTACCATAGACCTGGTAAAGGCATACCAACAGATCCCGGTTCATCCACCTGACATTTGCAAAACTGCCATCATAACCCCATTTGGTTTGTACGAATTTCCATACATGGCATTCGGCCTAAGGAATGCAGGACAGACATTTCAGCGCTTCGTGGACGAGGTGGTACGTGGCCTGGAATTCTGTTTTGCTTATATCGACGACATACTCGTTTACTCCAAGAACCACGCTGAGCATGCAGAACACCTGCGCATCCTTTTTGATCGTCTAAACGAGTATGGAGTTGTGATCAACCCGGCCAAATGTGTCTTCGGTGCCGAGGAAGTGTCTTTCTTAGGTTACCGAGTGACCACCAAAGGCACCTGCCCACCTCAAGACCGCATCAAAGATTTGATGGATTTTCCCCCTCCAAAAACAGTCGAAGGCATGCGCCGATTTTTGGGCATGATAAATTTTTATCGCAGATTCTTACCTGATGCTGCTAAATTTCAGGCTCCTCTCATCGATGCTGTCACGGCTACGCAAGGCAAAGGCAAGAAACCTTTCCTGTGGACGCCGCAACTCGAGGAGAGCTTCAACGCCTGCAAGGAGAGCCTGTCGTCTGCTACAATGCTGGTTCACCCCGACCCCAACTCCCAACTGGGACTTTTCACTGATGCGTCAGGTACCCACATTGGCTCTTGTTTACAACAACGCTTAAATGACAACGAACCTTGGCAACCACTGGCTTACTTTAGTCGTAAGCTGACTAAAAAGCAGATGGAGTGGCCTACGTACTACCGCGAGCTACTCGCCGTTTACGAAAGTGTACAACACTTCAGGCATATTCTGGAGGTCCAACACGCGACCATCTTCACAGACCACAAGCCACTCGTATACGCTTTCGTACAACGGCGAGACAAGCTACCGCCGCCACAGCTCAACCAATTGTCATTCATAAGCCAATTTACTACCGACGTCGTCTACATCAAGGGGCAGGACAACATTGTAGCGGATGCCATGTCGCGCGTAGAGACTATCTCTCTTAGCGACGACCACGCCGCACTCGCTCTCGCTCAGGCAACAGACGACGAATTAGATAGGTTGCGTTCTGACTCCTCACTTAAGCTGGAACCTGTTCTTATTCCAGGCACCGACATCCGCATCATCTGCGACACCTCCACGGGCAAGCCGAGACCCTACCTACCTGAGTCGTTCCGCCGCCCTGCGTTTCAGCGTCTGCACGACCTCAGCCACCCTGGTGCGCGCGCGAGCGCACGCCTGGTAGCTGAGCGCTATGTCTGGCCACGCATGCGCCAGAATTGCAGCGCCTGGGCGCGCTCGTGCGTCGCATGTCAGCGGAGCAAAGTCACGCGACACGTCACTTCGCCGCTAGGAACGTATGCTAGTCCATCTGCTCGTTTCAGCCACATCAACCTGGACATCATCGGACCTCTTCCATACTCGAATGGTTCCTCTTACTGTCTCACTGCTGTCGACAGATACTCACGCTGGCCAGAAGCATGGCCTATGGCATCGATGACAGCAGAAGACGTCGCTAATACCCTAGTTGCAGGATGGATCTCCCGGTTTGGTGTGCCGAGCAACATCACCACAGATCAGGGCCGGCAATTTGAATCCGAATTATTTCAGCACCTCATAACGATCTGTGGATGCAAACGCATCCGCACAACCAGTTACCACCCACAGGCCAACGGCATGGTAGAAAGGATGCACAGGCAACTGAAGGCCGCGCTGATGTGTCATCAGGACACCTGGTCTAAGGCTCTACCTCTCGTACTGCTTGGGATGAGGACTGCTCTGAAAGATGATCTTGGATGCTCTGCCGCTGAACTGCTCTATGGTGAACCGTTGAGGCTTCCTGGCGAATTTTTTCTAGGTTTGTCCGACAGGTGCACAAACGATTTTGTAGTGCAACTTAGAAATAAGATGGCTACAATCCGTCCCACACCCGCAGCGCATCACTCGCAGCCGTCCACTTTTGTTTTTAAAGATCTCGCTACGGCTACTCACGCGTTCCTGCGGGACGACACCGTTCGCCGGCCTCTCCAGCCGCCGTATACCGGGCCGTATAAGATTTTGTCTAGGTCCGCAAAGACTATCACTCTGGACACAGGAGGTAAGAGTCATACTGTTAGCATTGACCGTGTCAAGCCAGCCCACTCAGTTGCTCTTGATACAGCGTCACCAGCATCAGCATCTCAATCTTCCTCCCCATCTAGTCCCACATTTCCACCGACTACACCCACCTCCCAAACCACATCACAAACTGGTCCTGCACCTATCACAACCAGGGCAGGCAGAACTGTTAGATTTAGGGATATACTAGACTTGTAGATGTAAATATGTTATTTAGTATGTAATTTTGTCTTAGACATTTTTTTTTTCCTTTAATTTTTGATGTGTACTGCATAACATTGCTTGTTCATACAACTGTAATATTAACTATTTTTCTCTTTTATGACTATTTTTTTGGTATAGTTTTAGTATGGCAAACTGTTATTTTTGTATACTCTCATTATACTCTATCATTCTCCGTAGGGGGGTGATGTGGCGTTGCACTGGCAACACCACTTTACTTAATAAGGTACCACCCTCAACATGGTTTTGTATGTACGGCCGTGAACATGGTCCCTACCGGAAACCGGGAGCCCTCTGCTTCCGGTATCGTCTGTCGGCCATGTTCACTGCTCTTCTCCTAGATCGACACGCGCAGACGCAACACGTATCGCCTTGCTCTGTCCGTCCGAACTCATTGTAACGCGCATTATATTATTTACAAGTTGTATTGACTACTGTATAGGGAGTGTGTACGGTGAAGAATAAACTCTTGTGAAACCTATCCAGCCGTTTCCTTCAGTCACCTCTACACACCACCCATAAGTTCTTAATGTTAACTTGTGCTGGGCCTGAATGACTATATTAAAAAGTACCACCGGTGACCCCTTGGGCCTTACGAGGTTATGTCTTCTTTTCGTGTATAACACTGAGTCTTCCAACGACCTGATGAACCTTTGTCTCAGTTCACAGGTTTGAAACCAAACTTTATGGTTGTGCATGTGTTACGACCGCGGTCTGAGTAATCTTAAAAAGCAATGGGTACCGACGGCAAAACCGGCATGCCCACAAAACATCAGAACCATCTTTCTTTTTGGACAGTTAGATGTTTGTCTGCAACCTTCCTAACCAGACTGGGGCTAAATTCACAACGTGATTTATATCAACTTTGTGAGTGCTGCATCGAGAATCGAACCCGGAACCTTTACGTCGTATGCAGTCGAACAGTTCTACATCGGTATACCCGGCTAAAAGGAAAACAGGTCAATATCAAAAGAGAATTTAGTCAGCTTTTAAGCTAAAACGATGAGTACCGAAATACCGAAGACAAAAGGTCCAGGTTGTTTCATCTTCATTTCGAATCATCAGGCATGATGATAACTGCTGAACATGCTCACACACTACAACCATTTAGGATATAATAGAGTTCAGATGAACTCTTAGAATACAAATCTGCGAGGCATCGGTCTCACGAGTGTCTTGCGACAACTCTTGTGAGTTTCGTCCTCTACGATAATCAACGGAGATAGTCACCGAAACTCTTTGAACTAAATAGATGATACATACTTTACTGACATACCTAAGCAAGGTCTGAGAATACAAATTGATTGAATTGAGGTGAATACGACTTAAGGCCTACTTAGGCCGATCTTGGCTTAGAAAGGTCTGTGTATCTCAAGCACATAAGCATCTAGTTCATTTTCTAAGACAATTTCTCAGCATTTGAGAAGCTTTGATCTTCTATAATCTAAAAGCTTGGTCCTTATCGAGCAGTCATTGCCATTCACATCAGTTCTCTACTTTGCTCATTTCGCGCAGTTTCTATTCACTCTGTATGCTGCATATTACACATGTCGCCCCACGCTTACCTATACATTGCATTGTAAAATGAATACGCCTGTTCAGCTGTAACGCCTGTAACTAATATCTGTGTAATTACATAATATATGTTATTCTAGTAAAGGCTTACTTTTAGAAAGGAGTAAGATTCTTCAATAAAAGGCAAGTCACAGTGTACCTTCAAAACAAATTTTGTAGCCAGTGCCTACCGTTCGTAGGTGCGTCTCTGTATCCCAATAATTGGACTATGTAATATGCGTCATAGAGCTGTGGCATAAGATATTTAAGAATATATTGTTTTATTAATAAATCTGCCATCGTAGATATAACAAACAGCTTTTAAATTGAGTTAGTTAGAATAGTTTAGGTATATTCCACGGTGTTGCATCGCTTATCGTCATAGTACTCAGGACCAATAACAGATGTCGCTACTAGTTCAACAAAACGCTACCTATTTCCCTTAAACACGCATGATGGTTACATGACACGCAAATATTTTTTTCGATAAAAACTAATACTTATATTTAGCATAAATTATTTCTATAATGGCCGCTGAGCTGCCTTTTCCTCGTGACCTCGAGATGCGGGTATAATCTACGTGTTCTATAAACAAATTCATGGTCATTGCTGCGCTTTGTTCGCATGTGTCCGTGAGCGTAGTAAATGGGGTTGCCAGATGTATCTGAGTGATCTACGGAAGTAATGCCGTTCCGTGCTTTTCCTGTAAAAACGTAAATCGTATATTGGATAATTTTTAGTCAGTAGTTTAGTTACACACACTTTGTAGTTTTTTAACGGAACCTTCGGCCCCGGTGCAATCAAATCTACGCCCGGACGGGTGGGGAGCGAAGGCTTACTCGAGAGGCTTGGTGGGGAGCAGTGGCTCACCCGGAAGGTCGCTCTGTAGGGAGTTTCGACTCATGATTCTGAACAACTTTTACTATAGGGCCAGCTGCGAAATCGCAAAAAAAATTAGAGAAAAATTCATAAACTACTCGTCACAAATTTATGGAACAAGTGGAAATAGCAGGTGGCCCCGTCGTAAAAGTTGTCCCGAATCATTAGTTGAGATACCCAACAAAGTGTGTGTACTGACTAAAAAATAACCCTGTATTGCTGGAAAAGTTTTTGCATAGTCGGATTGGCGCAGTTTATAGTACAAATTATAATGCAATTGCATTCGCTCGTAGTTCGTAGCTACGCCGTAGCCGCTACAGTTATATTTTTCATCGGGAGGGCTATGTGTGATGCTAAGTTTATTTTTTCGTATCGTTCATCATTCTCGTAGTTCTCTGTTGGGGTCGACTTCATAACCTAACAGATTTGACGCGGAACCAAGTTTTTACACAGAGCGACTGTCATCTGACCTCCGCAATCCGAAAGCTAATCTGGCCCAAATACTAGGTTAAATCACATTCAATATTATCAGAGAGTCCTTATTTAAATGTGTGTTTCATCATGATGGTTTTTCTTCACTGTAGTATAAAATAATAATTAAAAACCTTGTAAAAGCTCTATTCTTCACATGTAAGTTCTGCTTTTGATATTTTGGAAATCAGAACATTCTAAACCAAAACTAAAAACATGTAGCTCAAAAATTACCTTCTGGCAATACACACCGCACACATAGACACGTTGCGTGGTACTCGAGTCGTAGATGCGTGTGTTTACACACACATGCGTACGAATCCTTGAAGTAGACACACACACACACTTGAGGCGATAAATAACGCACTGAAGTTGCGTGCGCCACGTTGTATCCACGTCCGTCTATTTTGCATAGAAATAGAAAAAAAATAGGCAGGTGCTACCTTACGACCAGTTTTTTGCTATTTTGGTTATTGCGTTTTAAATAAAATTATAACTAAAGCACTAACTGACCTTCTATAACTTACTCAACTCAAGGTAGTGTAGGATAGTTTATCGCATGATTAATTAAAGAAAACGAATCAATCCAGTTTAGTTGCATTAAAAAAAATACATACATACATAAATCACGCTTTTATCCAACGTGGGGTAGGCAGAGCGTTAACGATCATCAACTTACGGCCGTTATCGCCACGTCTGACAAGTATTAAGGGCCCTTTCAGATGATTCATGTATCACTATAGTGACAGGTTGTCGCCTGAAATAAGTGTTTCACGTATTGAAACACTTATTCGCCTATTATGACCATGGTGACCTTACATGCATACTTGGACATTTCCGTGGTGCTACCAACAAAAATGTTGTCACGCACAATTTTGTACGAAGTATCAAATTTTTCATAGGCACCGTATGCTTCATTCGCTTACATCGCGTCACGACCAGCGTAACTGTAAATACGCCCTAGTACGTGCGTGTATTGGGCATTGTGGTCAAGTTACGCTGGTCGCGACACTATGCGAATGAGCTATACGCACACAGTTGCAATGCAAGTACATCTCTAATCTGGCCGGCTTCCGTGTGTGGGTAGAGTATCGATACTGCTGAATAGATGGCGTTGCTAGTCGCCGATCGTTAGTGCGTTTTTTAGTTCCGATCCGAGACGGTCAAGCTACATAAATCAAGCATGTAGTCAATTGGAGCTGGTATTGAAGCTTCTTGATAAACAAATACTAGACGTCCAATACTATATTAGGCATATCCTAGGGCTAGATTACCAGCGATTTTCAATAGAGGCTCATTGTTTAAAAGATTTTTATTTATAATCAAATTTGCTAAGTTTTTAAGAAACTAGATTTAAATTAATTCATGATCGTGAATGCTCTCAAAGTAGATTCTACTTATCTATTTACTTTAAATTCCATCATCGTGTTGACTCTATCTTGGCTAATATATTTTCGTGTAGGTAATTCACTATACGTGCATGACGGTGTCGGTACTCGGCAAGATGCGTTGCGTTTCAGGCTCAGCTGAATAGAGCATGTTTAGATAATGGCCGCGATGCGCGCGGGGCACTCTTGGGAGGGACGCCCCAATTTCAACCGCGGCTTCTGGCTGGCCCATTACACAATGAATTTATTGCCGCATCCAACTGACACGTATTGCGTGCACGTCATGAGCGCCATAGCGCTGGAATGTCTCGATAATTAGCGACCTCGTACCCTAATATAATTACACGAAGCCCGTTCACCAATTTCAGGAACCGCTGTAACTTATTAATTAGTTTACAGTTTTCATATTGTTACAATCGAACTTTGCAAAGTCGAATTTCCATGGATTTCTGAAAGATCGTGGCTGAAACTTTGCCTTTCGAGGTCATTCCATTGAGTTGTTTATAAGAACAGTTAATTTCACATACATACATATAATCACGCCTCTTTCCCGGAGGGGTAGGCAGAGACTACATCCTCCATCATCCATCATTGCAGTTAATTTCCAATGTTAAAAATACTCCCTTGATGACTGCACTACGTAACAAGACTAATGTAATTCTTTCGTCCTATGTTTGATTTTTGCTTGGCGACGATCCAAATCGACCTGTGATTTTCAGTCGTTTGGCAACTTTTCTTTTCCACCGGCACCTGTCAACGCTGGTTCATCGTGAGTACCTAGCTTCTCGTCTCGACAGACGTAACGTAGTTATTATGTATTTCCATAAAAATCATCAAACGCTCGTTCACAAGGCAAAGGGCAAGGGCACGCCGCTCAATGTTACATTAATTCCGCCTAATATACTTGCTACTGCTACAATATCGCGTTTCCTATATTGATTGCTTTATTTTAATCACGCTACGAAATCACACATGGAAGAGGCCCAATTCGTGCGTCGGACACCAATTCTAATCAATACTTTGAAAAACTGGTTCAGTCAGAATTCAATGTTTGTATGACAAAAGCGTTTTGCGAGGGTTGGAGACCTTACAAAGGGAATTCTTTGGCTAAAAAGCAGGCCCGAGGTCCGATCTTTTGTGTGCCATCTTTCGGTGTATAACACAAGTTGTTGTACGAGGTATTGTCCATAGAGACAAATCCGTTAATAAAAAAAGTGTAGGTACCTAACCTACTTAATATTTTTTTCTATCAGAATTACGTTAAGCCAAAACTAATTCTGTCTGAGAGACACGTGAAAACATATTGCGTCTATGAGACAAAACCTAGTAAATAACATGATAAACGTCATACGTTATCATTGCATCGATAAATTCGGGCATTCATACTCTTATCTGGTCTGGGCGTAAAAGTGGTGTACGTACTATGAAATCCTGAAGATAACAACTCAAAAACAAACAGCAAATGAGTAGGAATTGTTTGGCGTACTGCAATTTTCCGTATTATCATGGCCATGACGATAATGTAGTCGCAAATAAGTTAGAAGGCCTTGAACGAATGCAAGTTCAAATAGATGGTCATTGTATGCGGAACGATGATGTGTAAAAATTCGAGTTAGCTAGAGAATGACTCAGCCTTTTTAGGATTGAATATTTCTTGTAATAGATGTCGGTAATTATTTTTTCTTTTGTTATGTATTACTATTACTATCGTGAAACGATTGGATTTCATTACAGTCTCTTATTAGTTTCCGTTTGATTTTGCTTCACTTTTTATGTTTTTATCTATGTTTGATGTGCAAAAATTCTTTGTAAGGGTGACTCAGCCTTTTTAGGATGTAATCACTTTTTCTTTTGTAAACAATTACATTTCCAAAGCGACTAAATTTCAAACTAGTCTTTTATTAGTTTCGATTTGCTTCACATATTTTTTTGATCTATTTTCTAGTCTTACCAATCTTATTGGTATTCCGCGCATGTCCTAAAGAACCATAAGTACAACCTTTACAAAATAAAAACACCATAACTAATGGGAAATAATTAAAATTTAAAACAATACGTATGGAGATACTTGTAAACCCATCGTATTGGCTACATAGTTCCATAGGTACATGGGCAGTCGTGTAGGGGCCGAAGGCGGAAACTTCTCAAGGTCGAAGAACCTGTTTGGAAGACCGGTACCATCATGCAAAGCTGCCCATCGATGAGCCAACAGGGATTCGCATTCTTATAACATGACTTAGAAAATAGAAAGGGTATATTGGACTAGAATTCTTGTCATCAATATGTTTATGTTCTTTTATTATCCAGGTGGAACTCGAAAAAATGGTGTTCATATTTGTCGATTCACATAGTTTTAGCTTAGATAAAGTGAACAAAAGTTATAGTTTTAAGCCACAGTTGCTGAAAGACTTCTTAGAGCGGCTCTACATTGCTACTGATCATAACAACAACTAATGATCTTTAAGAAAATTATCTAATACCTGTAAACGAACAACAATTGTATTGGGATCTCGGAAACGGCTACAAAGATTTTCATGCAAATTCGTACCTACCTAATAGATAGGGGGATTCAGATACAGTTTCTTTATGTATAACAATTGTTACATGTCAAAATCCAATTTAGTAACAGATACTGGGACGATAAATCGATCTAGCTAGGTTTTATTTCCCCAAAAATCACTCCGACCGGCGGCAGAAAAAGCCGAGCAAGGCTCGGTCAACGAGGTACTTATATTTATTGCGAATGTAAAATACCAAAACCAATTACAATCTACAACATTATTGCCTATAATAAGCACACCTGTTGATGCAAAACTATTCCTAGAAGAAACTTTGTTAAAAAACTAGTTAGTATACTGTTTCACCGATCATCTAAAATAGTACCAATATCCTTTTTTCAAATATCAAATTAAGTCACATGATAAATAAGGTTACGAAATTGAAAAAATATAGGCATCAAAAAATATTGAAATGGTTTCGGAATGTATTGTGAAAAGTAGGTAAAAATTTAAAATATGTATTAATTTATTTTTTGAGGTTTTTAGGTCACAATCAGAAGCCTCGGCAAAATTCTTACAACTCAGTTATTGAAACGAAAAAAGAGAGAATAGAAGAGAGTAATTTAGTATTGTCCGATTTACTAACTGTGCCGTCTGATGTCGGCTTAGAATAGCATCACCCTGTTTCTTTCCCGCAGGTGTCGTAAGGGACTTTCTAATATTGTGGTTGGAGACAATTTCTTTTCTCGGTACTTTAGATCCATTGTGTGATGCCAGTTTAGAATAGCATCATCCCATTTCTACCCTTGCGTGACCTAAAAGTCGACTAACGAATGAATCCAGGGAATGGGCAGCAGCGTTCCCTGTGAATATCTACAACTCCTTGCACTGCGCTCGCCAGCGCGGTGAGTACTTATGGCAATTACCCCCCAATAAGGGGAGGCCAATGTTCAGCAGTGGACTTTTGTGACTGTTGTACCCAGTTAGTTTATAGTTATTTTATGATGTTACCGACGAGCATGTATGAGAAGGCTGATGAATGTTGAGGAAGCGAAAGAGGTGTGGTTTTGTAAATTGTTATTTTGGTCTTGATTTAAGTGTGTTTATGTATGTGTGACTGTGGCAAGAAATAAACTTTTTATCTATCTATCTGTCATGTGTGTCAGGATCGTAGCAAGTGGAAGGATGTAATCTCTGCCTACCCTTCAGGGAAAGAGGCGTGTTCATATGTATGTATTTTATGTTTTTTTTGTGCACACTTTGTGTCAAGAGCCGTCAAAGTACTTCAGCTAGCAGTCATTAACATTAATGAAAATGACACATCTGCTGTGCAGATTGTCACAATGTAGCGTCCTGTGCAAGTACTTACAAGTTGGTTTATAATAACTAACAATATAATAGACGAAATTTTAGAGCTCTAAAGGAACTCAGCGAAGTATATATGAAATTTAGCATAATGAAATTATTTCTCCTTACTTGTGGGCGCCCGCGGCTCCGCCCACGTGGAAGTCGGTTTTAATCCCGTAGCATACGAGTACCACAGGAACATTTTTTCGGGATAAAGATTGTTCTATGTGTTAATCGAAGTTTTCCTCTGTATGTGTGCCAAAAAACGTAAAAATCTGTTTCAGTAGTTTTTGCATGAAGGTGTAACAAACAAAGAAATTTACGCATTTATAATATTCGTAGGATTCACCTTCAAGTGAAAAAGAATAAAATATTTTGATATCCGGAATTCCAGAAAGAGACATGTAATTTGGCCGATGATTAGCCGTAAAGGAATTTTATAATCGGACGTACCGATTTTGCGAATATTTTGCAATAAAAAACATACTACAACCTACAATAGTAAGAATTGTGTCTTATAAAATACACAATAGTATTTATTTTATAAAATATATTTCATTGTGTTGCAAAATATTTGCACATGCAATTCGTAGCAGTGCTACGACCGTAGAGCTGTAGCCGTAGCTGCATTCTACGGTGCATCGATGCACGTAGCGCATCGGCGATGAAGCATAAAATTATGTATGAATTTGTATCGCAGCAAGTTATGTTGCGACTTTTATTGAAATTAGCATCTATTACCAAATCAATAGATTCTATTATATTTTTTTAAATTAAAATCTACACACACACACAAATCACGCCTTTATCCTAGGCGGGTTAGGCAGAGCGCTAACGACCGTCATATTAGGGTCTTGATCGCCACGTCTGACAAATGTTTGAGGGTCGTTTCAGATAAGTCGTGTATCACTATCGTGACAGGTTGTCAGCCTGTGGCCTAAAGAATCTACTTACTATTTAAATAATGCAAACTAAACGAAACGTTATCGATCAAATCGGTTGTTGCTGCGTCTAAGTACCTATTCTCCATAATCATTTTGTTTACTCATACAATCAAAGTTTACCTTGACCTTTGACTAGCAACGCTGTCCGCGACAGTACCTAAAATAAAATATTTTACTTGCCTTAAAAATAGCAAAACCTAGTGTTACGCTCTGGCGATAATTTCAAATTATCGTGTTTATTTTTATCGTAGTCAAAAGCCATGATAATCAATTGCTAACATGCGCGGGCGCACTCGCCATGACATAAGATGCGCGTGAGAAAATTCCCGGGTAACGAACCCACAACCTACACAGCAATCTTACGCTGACCTCTGCCTTATTACTACAGCGCTTTGTTAGCTACAAATATTAGCACACTGAAGAGCTCTGTCAGGGATCTCGTAAGGTTGGTTGTCTAGTGAAGACTGGGTTTATTTTCATTCCTATGTTTTGGCCAGTGCGTTTGGCGCATTATTAGAGCAAAAAATATAGGAAGTATGTACCTTGAGGCGTATGATAAATCCAGTTTCTTTGAACGTTTCTAATTCTAGTTCTGAGTCTGAGGCACTTGTTTGTCTAGACGTGATGTACCTACCTATAAGTAGCAGTAGATTTTTATTTCTCCTTGTGGGATACCGAGTTGATGAAAATAATGGCTGTTCTCCGCCAAAGTAGCGCTGCGTAACGCATGCGTCTATGAGATCCATACTAGAAACGTCAATCCCCATACTAAAACCGTTATTCACGCAGGTCCAACGCACGCTGCCTCAACAAGCTAAGTGTAAAAATGGGCAGAGGCTATCTTAAACTTTGACTATCGTAAAAGGTGATTATTGGGCGAAAGACATGAATCCAAGAAATGGGCGGCCTATGGGGTATTCTTTGCACTGCGCTGGCCAATCCGCCTGGTAACCATGGTGAGTACGGCAAATACCAACTACCTAATAGGGGAAGGCCCTTGTCTAGCAATGGACAGCTGATAATGGCGTATTAACCTAATAAAACTTAGTAGTATGAGATTGCATTGTTTAAATATCTTTTATACAGTGTGTAAAATAAGGTGTAATAAAAACTTCGCATGCGTGAAAGACTAGACCATGACACTGAACAACTTTTTCTACCGGGGCTATAAAAAAATTTCGACCTTACATACAAAATTCCTGATCAGCTGACTGACTTTGTATGGTAACTCGAAAAAACTTTTTCGTTTCCCACCATAGCCCCCATTGAAAAAAGTTTCATGGTCTGATCACGCCTGCAAAGTTTTCGTTATACCATCTCTTACACCTTGTATAAAACATTAAATTCTTGACTTGACTCATTAAAAAAAATGTTTAACTATCATCAAAATATCTCGGCAAGTCATTCTTATAAAAACATGTTTACGTTAAGAATTGTAGTATTTCAAGTTTTTTGATGCGTTATGCGTTGGTATCGTACGCATGAAACATCGATTTCAAGGTATGTTAACATGTTAACTTCAGATAACGTGTTAATTTTGAAATGTCCCTGTATCGTCTTTAGGTATGTTCAATTTAAAATTTGCAACCCGGAGATGCGTGCCGTATACAAAGTTGTTTTGTTTGATGGGATACTAGTTAGTGGATCGTGATCGTTCACTATTATTTAGTTGTTCTTCTACTCTGGGGCTGACCTGCGCATCTTTGTGTCAGCAATTGGCAGGAGATCGCTCAGGACAGGGATCAGTGGAGAGAGCTCGTTTTGAAGACCAAGATTCTCTTTGGGTTGCTGAGTTAGTTATTCTACTCTGACAACAGGGTCCATCAGATCGTTTGTTTTGTCGTTGTCCTACACAAACGATCGATTATGGATGAAAAAATAAATATTTTTGATAGATATGTATGTATTCTAAGAACACAATATTGTAGCATAAAATATTTCAGCTGGTTTCAGTTGACCTCTTTAGGTCGGGTTAATTTCTTTGGTGGTTTTCCTCATTTACTACCCAACTAATAGAATGTGACCATCACCGGTCAACGTGTATACATAAAGAGCACGGCAAACCAAACTAGAAATAGATTTTTTTGTGCCTTAGCTCCTTTGCATTCAAACTTCCACGGGTTCCCGGTAGAACGATTTTACCCGATTGCCTTAGAACGAGGGTTATGTTGTTTCAGAGTATGTCCGCGGACAAGTAAATTCTTTTTCACGGGCTATGGCCTGATAGATGTTGACATAATAAGGTGTTGTTAGCTTTGTCTGAGCTCCGCGAGGTGACATCAAGAAATAATCAAATTTCATAAATTCAAAACGTTGAATTTTAAATGCATAATATATGGAGTGTAAGAGACGGTGTAACAAGAACTCTGCAATATGATCAGACTATCAAAGTGAACAACTTTTATTATGGAGCCTATGGTGGAAAACGAAAAAAAAATTCGAGATCCCATCCATACATAGTCGGTCAACTGATCTGGAATTTTGGTCGGATTTTTTTCTCATATTCCATAGCTGCCATACTAAAACTTGTTCAGATTCATGGTCTGATCACGCCTGCAAAATTTTCAGTTCAGCGTCCCTTACACCCTGAATAACTTTAAAATAACCGCGGTCGGGTATATGTTTTTGATAATAATAGTCCTCTTTTCGCATTCGTCTCGAGCCCGAGTTTAGAATGCCGGTCATAAATTATGTTTCAAGGCTGCATCTCCACGAGGGCCTTTACCTATGATTCCTAGAACCTTTTATCTAGCTGATTGACCCTGAAAAATAATGATCTTTTTATGCATACTATAGATCGAACTGCATCGTGTTTTGGAGCAAGTTTTTCCGTATATGAATCATCATGTACATTTTTTGTTTCGACGTTGCAACTAAATACCTATTTGCTAATAGTATTCCGTAATCGTGTAGTATTTTACCGTGTGATGCTGGCTTAAAATAGCATCACCCCATTTCTACCCTTGGTTGTCGTAAAAGGCGACTAAGGGATGAACGTAGGAAATGAGCAGCAGCGCCTGCAAATATCTACAACGCCTTATACTGCGCTCGCAAATCCGCTTGCCAATCGTGGTGACTATGGCAAGTACAATAGGGGGAGGCCCGTGTCCAGCAGTGGCAAATGCCTAACTTTGTTGCTGTTGTAGCGATAGAAATATGATAGATAATATTTTCCTATTCACCTTCAATTGAAGTCAAAATTTCGTTGATATAGAAACAGAGCTACTTATAGCGCCTATAGGTCCCTAATAATTCGGAAAAGTTGGTTCATCAAACAAACCTGCAGAATACACAGTTTCCAAAGGCTGATAGCAAAACAACCAGAACCTAAATACATTATTAATGTTCCAAAAGTTTATGTTCCATTGCCTCTTTTCTGTTGAGCCGAAGCACTGGTGTGAAATAAGTTCTTACACGTGTACGAAATGTAGGTACTTTTAAAGGAAAAAGCCGGATAATTGTCGCTACTGGATAGGGGAAATATTTAGGCAGAAAATGATAATAAAAATCTGGTCATTCACCGACTTGGTGTACTACACGGCAAAGGAAAAGAATTCGCTAGATGACTGGGTCATTAATAAAGTACAAAAGTTGTATGCTTAAAACTATTGTCCAAAAATACTACATACTCCTTTTACAGTTTTTTGAAATATTCAAAGTCTTAATTAATATAATATAAAAGTAAGTGTTTTGACGCCAGCCGAACTAGGAGACATGGCACCATCACTCTTCGTATTTTCATAAAAAATATCATTTTAAAAAATAGCTTATTTGATCTGCCAGACATTCTTCTCTAGCTATTTGATTGATTCATAAAGAAAAATGCCGTGTGATGCCGGCTTAGAATAGCATCACCCCACGTCCTTCCCGTGGGTGTCGTAAGAGGCGACTAAGGGACTCGAGAGTATTGGTGTATTACAATTTTTAGGCGACAGGCTTACAACCTGTCACTATAGTGATACACATGTTTTCCGAAACAACCTTAGAAAACAATACTCAAAAATGTCAGACGTGGCGATAGCGACCGTATTCTTACGGCTGTTAACGCTCTGCCTACCCCGCAAGGGATAAAGTCGTGATATATGTATGTATGTATATATAAAGAAAAAGCTCTTGCAAATACCAGATCGAAAAGTTTGGGTGCGGGCAAGGTGTGGGCTAATCTCAGAGACGACAGAAAATACCTGATCTGAATCTCAATGCAAAATAGTTACGTAATTATTAGGCTAGGTATGATTTATTACTACCATAAATTCTTAATCTAGTCAATCGGTCTCTCATGTGATCAGTGTTGCCTGATCGCTTCAATTTCAGCCGATAAAACTCGAGAAAAGAAACCATTTTCCGCAAACAGATCACTTTTCTTAAAAATATCTTTATCAAAGTTTTTTTTTTGGCGGATTGGAAATGATGGTGTAAAATACAAGTTTTTGGTAATACAATAACGTGCAACGAATGGAAAATGTAATTTTAAGTAACTTCTTTTTTTCTCTTCTTCTTTGGGTCAATGGCAAACGATATTATTTCATAGCGTGTCAGCCCAAAACGTGGCCTTTTTTGCTATGATATATTTGCTTGATAGAGTCAAAAGACAGAGACAATGTAATGCAAAAAAGACTTATTTTATTTCAAAATAGAATGGAAATTCATCTATTTTAGGACGATCTGGCAACGCTGCATCTAATTCGCAGTTCAATTTTAGTGCAAGTTTTTGCGCGCAACACCATGCCCCCTGGCAGTTATATATTCAGAATCGCACACGTGTTTAGCTTTACCTACATGTGAACGGGTCAATAAACCTAGATTTTTAAAATTAGAATCACGTACACTAAGTATCAAGGAAAACATGGCCAAGTGGGGCTTCTTAGAGGGTGCCGACGTAAGCTGTTGTGTGGTGCAGTCCAAACGATGCACCACCTAATATCGTGTCCGGCGTGCCCCAACACCTGCACAAAGGACGACCTTATGACAGCGTCTGCCAGCGCTGTTAATGTGGCCAAGTTCTGGGCTACGACGGTGTAGTGTCTGCCATCGACACGCTAAGAAGAAGAAGTATGGGTCTAGGAGTTGCAAGTGCCTGATTTTTTAAATCTATTATGCTCCTAAACAAGGAATTGTAGGATACAGCGTTGTGAGATTAGTCTAAATAAGTATCAAATACGAATCAAGTAATAATTCGAATAGGATTAGTATTCCATAGCTAGTATTATCCTGTGCTTAATATAAAATAGCAAAATTATTTACCGGGTACAACAGTAGAAAAACAAACAAAAGAAACACACAACAAGGCGGCCTTAATTCTAAGTAAAATTGTTGGTTACTAAAATTATAATACCGAAGTAGAACTATTTTTTAGACCTTCGTTTTAAGCACATTTGATGAAAAAACTTCGTCAATTTTTTGATATCTCCTTTATTTAATTGTTGTTGTACAAAAAAAATAACAAATGCAAACATTACTCTCAAAACGTTTATGTCGATCATAGAAGCTTAATTGTTTTTATCTCTTACTGATAACACTGAACTACTAATACTGATTATAATTTATCTATGTACTATTTTGCAAATCGTTGTTACTAAGGACTTTTTATACGCATAAAGATGGTAACCATAATTCTTGTGACTTTTCGAGACTGCATATTTATGTAAATGTACATTACGCTCGTGGGAATCAACAAGGAATAAAATCCACTAATTCAGATTGACATAATAGCAGAATAGATAATTCCTAACTTGTAAAAATAATTATTAACATCGACAAACAGATACTGTATTTTTGCACAGATTATTAAATTGGTAACTTACCTACTTACCAAGGGAAAAGTGATAATTGAAATACCCTTATTTTAAATATTAACCATTTTTAACTTACTTCTATTAACTGCTAATTGCTCCGTACAAAACTAAATGTATGGTAGTCCTACTTGGTCAAAACTGGTCGCAAAATGACGTCACCTATGCGTTCGGAATGTTGGCTCTAACTTCTCAAAGTATTGGTTCAGTTTGTCCACAGATGGACAGTTCGGGTTCCCCAAGCAACATTCTTTAAGATGAATCACACGTGCACCAAACGGTACACCATACAAATAACAACTTGTGACAACTGAAAATTGTATAGTTAGAATTCCGTAAAGTCCTCTCGTTGAAAAACCGAATCCGGCAATTAACCGGAAGATATTGCGGTGCTTGTGAGAAACGCAAAATTTCATGTCACGAATAGTTTCTAATGTGATGTGAATAATTGTTTTTCTTCTATTGTCTCTTATAACATTATCGATAGGGCCCTGAAAAACTTTCATATCAGTTCATCGGCTCGTAAGACGACTAATCTTCACTTGTACAAATACCTAATGCTGAAAGAAAATTAATTCTTTTGACTGTAATACGACCAAAGCTTTCTCTTAGCTCGAGGATATTCAGATCTGTGTTTGCACCCGAAAACCAATGTCGTATAAACAACTCAACGGATCCATTTGAATACGCACACGCCAAAATTGCTTTTTGTTCCTCGTTCTTGGTCTTGGTTCATTCAGATTCTACTCCAAGACAAAAGCCGTAGCTAGCTTAGCCGTTGTCAATAGCCACTTCATTTGCAGCTGCTGTTTGCGACACCTGAAGTAGCAGAGTGTCCTATGCCAAGTACTATAGCGTTGTCAGGAATATTAAACTGTTTTTTTTTGACAGATAGTAAATTGAAATTTTGGGTTGGAATTTTTTTTAAACTTAAATAGTGATGTGCCGTAACAGCAACTGTTGTTATCAAAATGGGAATTTTTTAATCTGTTTCTTCTAGTTCTTAGTAGCTGACGCGCTCGTGCGAATGATGTTAAAGTTCAGCAGTGATTTTCCGTAGATCAGCGTAATGGTTATTTTTAATTACGCGCTGCACTTGACAAATGATTTGAAGGCGTCTGTTGCTGGTTTTCTTAGCTGGTGCGTAAGTTTTTTAGTTGATTTGTTGCAATGTACAGCGTACATAATAGGTCTTTATGCGTTTAGGTCATTGTGTCTTTAGGACATTTTTAGGATTTAGGTCATTATGCGTCGGGAGGATAATTGTCTGGTAATTTAGAGTTCAGATGGGTCCGATGTCCGAAGAGTTTATCAAAAAGACAGTGCACAAAGACCGGGCTTAAGAACTTGTTTGGAAACTTTTTGGAACTTCAGCAGTGATTAAGGCGCCTCACGGAATGCTGAGGTCGTTGGCGCTATTAAGGGCGACGTTTAGGGATTGAGGCATCTTGATTAGAATTAAGGACTTAGATTGTTATTGTAATTATTTGTGAAGTTGCACAACCATTAGCATTTTAAGTACGGTTTTTAGGAAATTACTGTTGCTTACCGGAAGGAATACTAATTTTATTAGGTTTTAAGTAACGCGAAGAAAATTTTCCCGATTTTTATTTTAATCTCTGAAATAATGTCCGTTTCGCCAAGAAAATTATTATAATTACCCATCCTATTAATTAACTTCGTAATTGGTTTCGAATAGGCAGATGATGTTTAAAGTGGCTTGCTCTAGTAATTTTACGTTGGGAATATCAGGTCTGTGGGGTCCCAGGAGGCAGGCTTGCCGGATTAGGCCGGTGGAGGGGTTGCACAGCTCCCGGCTCACCTTGGAGAGTAATTATAATGATCGGCGCCGGAACCCTAGTCTGGAACGGGTCCTTCCTGGAAAGGCGTGCCGGGCTAGGGGGTGGCGCAGCGTTGGTACGCCTACGCACCCACTCCATCCCTCTCGCACTACAACAGCCTTACGCGTCGAGGCTACGTCCCGCTCTCTCGCACGTCCCGTCTCGACCCCCCTCGCCCCCACACACTGTAATAACCCAATTTGTAAGAACCCCCCTTTTTCAAGGACGGCCGTCGGTCTTTATGGCGGCGGCGACGGCGGCGTTGATTCCCCGACCTTGTTTATTTCAGTTTCTTTTTGTTTAGAAACTGGCTGAACTTATTTTTGTACGTACAGGGGACATGTTTCGTAAAGACACAAGTCTGGGATTTGATGAGTTTACTCACAAAACTAAAGAGAAACAGAGGAGCTTTGAGCGACCGCGCCGTGAATAGAGTTGCTAAATTCCAATTATACAGATCTCTTCAAAGGCTGTGAAATACCGCATTTCCATTCCTTTGGGCTTCTCACGATAAGTAATTGGATGTATTTTGTTTGAATGCTAAGCATTAGCCCGTAAATATTGTGGGTATCACTGAATAGGTACAAGTTTGTAGCGGTTATCATGAGAGTTTTGTTGAAAGGACTTTACTTTTCGGTGGTGGAAAAACGTCGTGAGGGTAGATATATGTGCCGCAAGGGTAGCCTCATTTGTTTAAGTCATTCCAAAGTTCAAGGCCGTCGACAACACCCTTATCAAAATCCGTCCTTTGGGTCGTCTAGACGGTTTCACACCTTTAACCCTTCAAGGGTCCAGTTCTCAATTACATTTTTTATTCGGAAGGCGTTTAATTTTTTCTGCGATTCCGGGAGCAACAGGAACTGTTTTTCAGTAAGAGTTTAGCGTCAATCAAATCAGATAGAAATGTTTTTGGTGAAATTTAAAATGAAATTTTACTTAGTAAAAAATAGTCTTGTTGTAAAATTAATAAATTTGAGCGCTAAACGGGTTCATTAATTTAAAAAATCTCTTGTAGAATTATTGTATTTTCTGTACAAATGAGAGCTTTGTTCCGTTTAAAATGTGTCCCACTTTTGAATTGATGTAGGTGCTCCCAGTTTGGAGACGGGGAGGGCGGAGGGCCTAAAGGCCTTCAATTTAATGTACCTACGCCGTGTTTTGATCCTGGATTGGCACAGTTTCCCGCTAGGCAACTACCACCCCCTGAGCCCTGGGCCACCCACCTAAAGTCAACATTTCAATTCGGAATAGAAAAAATATCAGCCCAGCAATTTTGGTTTCCCATCCGTTGAAATTTTAAAGGTCATAGGATCAAAGGATTTCCCTTTCGTTCTGGTTGCGTCAAGCGCTGTCTGTAATACAGCGATTGTAGCTCTAGTACTCAGCGAGGCGAGGCTGGAGGCTATTGGAACTATTTGGGGGCTTGGGGTGCGAGGTGGGGGTGGGTTGCCTAGGTGGCAAGTTCGTCGCGCCACTTTCGCTTTATCCCGGGCCTGAGCGCATAGAAAGTGAAATGTGCCACCGATAAAGCACGACGCCAAAACACGGACTTATTTCTTTCTCGTAGTCGGTTCGTAGAGCTACGAGGTGTAGAGGCGTCAATTATTTGTTTCCTTACTTTTTTGTGCAAGAAAGCAGTCTTCTTACTTAGCTGCATAAATTTAGTAAAATCGGGACTCGAGGGTTTCATGTCTATTACAACTTTAAGCTGACAGCCTCTTACTACAATGGCACACAAATCATCTAAAAGAGCCTTTATTATTTGTCAGACGTTAAAGCAAGGGATTAATGCGAAATGTGTGTTTGCTGCTGTTTGATGCCGTGTGATGCCGGCTTAGAATAGCATCACCCCACATCCTTCCCGCGGGTGTCGTAAGAAGCGACTAAGGGACTCGAGAGTATTGGTGTATTACAATTTTTAGGCGACAGGCTAACAACCTCTCACTATAGTGATACAGATGTTTTCTCATCTTGCATAAATGAACTCTCACCTGTATTAACGTACCTTATTAATTTGTCGTTCTCTAAAGGTATATTTCCGTCCTCTCTTAAATTATCGATTGTGAAACCACTTTACAAGGCAGGGGAGCGAGGTGACATTAGTAATTATAGACCGATTACTTTAATTCCGGTTTTCTCAAAGATCTTTGAAAAAGTATTCCATAAAAGATTGGAATCATTCTGTAATAAGTTTGATATCATATGTCCCGAGCAACACGGGTTTCAAAAGGGCAAATCTACGTCGGCAGCATGCTATAAAATTATACAACATCTATCCTCCTTTGTTGACAAGCGTAATCCGGTATCAGTAGTCCTTTTCGACCTTAGTAGAGCCTTTGATTATGTTTGTCACAAAACTCTACTTAAAAAACTAGAGACGTACGGAGTGCGTGGGCATGCATATGACTGGATTAAGTCCTACCTTAGTGATAGAGTTCAGAAAGTGGAAATTAGTAATTTAAATGAATCGTTACAGCTGACACCATATCAATCCCAATACTGTAAGAATAGCTATGGAGTACCGCAGGGCAGTATACTTGGCCCCTTGTTGTTTATTTTATATATAAACGACCTGCCCTCGGTAACGCAGTATAGATGTACGCTTTTCGCGGATGACATTTCAATTATAATCAATAAAAAACCTAACACAAATTATGAAAATGAAATCAATAATACAATAATCAATATAATTAAATGGCTCAAGCATAATAATTTATCTGTTAATTTATCAAAAACAAAATATTTACAATTCTTTAATCATAACGGAAGAAAACAATCCTTAACTGTGAAATATAACAACGAACCAATCAGTGAGTGTACAACGGCTAAATTTCTTGGCATTCATTTTGATCCTAACTTAACATGGAAGGAACATGTCACTGTCGTTTGTAACAAAATTAATAGATTTATATACGCGCTGTATCGGTTGAAAGCAATCTGTAATCTAGAAACAGCACTTATGGCCTACCATGGTTACGTTTGCTCTACATTGCGATATGGACTGATCTTGTGGGGGAACTCGGTAGACGCTGACCGTGTGTTCGTGATCCAAAGGAAATGCATTAGAGCAATGTGTGGTGTGGGGCCTATGACCTCTTGCAGACCTCTGTTTAAAAAATTGAAACTTTTACCGCTGCCATCACTGTATATTTTGGAGATTTGCGTATTTGTTAAAGCTAACCTGAAAGATTATACACGTAAGGATGAAATTTGTAAATTCTCCACAAGATACCCAAACCGATTAGTAGCACCTTCCTGCTCTACGACTGGCTACCAAAGGAACTCTTACTACATGTCCATTAAGCTTTTTAATAAATTACCGAACAATTTAAAAGAGCTGCCTCTGCCTAAATTTAAAACCGGTTTGTTTAATTTCTTATGGGAAGGATGTTTCTACAGCGTACAAGAATATTTGACGTACAAAAGTCGCTGAATTTACTTGTTGTGTGTGTTGTGTTACATTACTGGAACATTTTTTTTTTCTTTTCTTCTTCTATCTTCTCCCTAGACATAAATTGACATTGTAATTATTATTGTTAATATTAATCCCTAATAATAAGTTTATATTATTGACATTAATTTAATTTATGACTATTGTAATTATTATTAAGGCTATTAATTTTATTATGTATTATTAAATGCACGCCTCTCTATCATATTTGTATACCAATTCATATCAAATTGGTTAAATGTGTGTGACTATTAGTTTGTAAACCACCATCGATGTATGACCACATTTACTACAAATAAATATTCTTATTCTTATTCTTATTCTTATTCTGAAACAACCTTGGAAAACAATCCTCAAAAATGTCAGACGTGGCGATAGCGACCGTATCCTTACGGCCGTTAACGCTCTGCCTACCCCGCAAGGGATAAAGGCGTGATATATGTAGGTATGTATGTGTTTGCTATACTATTGGTTCTCAAGTTTTCATCAGAAATGATAAACAAATTCTTTTTTACTGTACAAAAAGAAACATTTGTGTTTCACCAGACGCTAAAGTTCAAAGGTCTACTTAGTGTGCAGGGTGGAGGAATAACTTATAGCGGCATAAGCGCTGAAAATCGAGGCCGGGCCCGATATCGAGGGAAAGTGGCAAGAGGCACGCACCGAAACGCACGCCAGTCCAGTTCTCGTATTCCACCCAGTGTTGCCAACTTAGTGGATTTTCCACTCTCTCTTTTCGTGTCTTGACACTAAGTCGTCCAACGACCCGATGAACCCTAGTGTCAGAATTTTTCAACCGCCTTCTACAAGTAGCAGGCTTCTGACATGGTTGTGTAACGACCGCCATCTAAGTGAATTATTTATTTTCCACTAAATCTGGTGGTTTTGACTTGCCTTTTAGAGGACATTTTTGCTTTTAGTGCATAGTGGATTTGTTTAGTGGAATTTATTGAGACCAAAGTCGTACCAATCGAGAGATTCGTGATGATGTTTCGGACGAAAACGACTCATCTGTGATGACTTAGCAAGATAATTTCATGATTTTTGTTAGATACTGTGTAATTTTTAATGTTTTTTCTCCAATAAATGTATCTTTAAAATATTGTCCAACGACCCGATGAACCCTAGTGTCAGAATTTTTCAACCGCCTTCTACAAGTAGCAGGCTTCTGACATGGTTGTGTAATGACCGCCATCTAAGTGAATTATTTATTTTCCACTAAATCTGGTGGTTTTGACTTGCCTTTTAGAGGACATTTTTGCTTTTAGTGCATAGTGGATTTGTTTAGTGGAATTTATTGAGACCAAAGTCGTACCAATCGAGAGATTCGTGATGATGTTTCGGACGAAAACGACTCATCTGTGATGACTTAGCAAGATAATTTCATGATTTTTGTTAGATACTGTGTAATTTTTAATGTTTTTTCTCCAATAAATGTATCTTTAAAATATTGTGACGAGAGTCGAACACAATATTTTTTGTGAATGACTGAAATGAATTGAATTCATGAACAAAAATTTGTTTAAAATGAATTTTAGTGCAAAATATTGCAGTTTTTTTACTGACGCTATTTTTGTTAGTGGATTTCTGGTGGTTTTAGAGGTCTTTTCTGGTGGGCAGCTTGATACTTCGTTGGCAACACCGATTCCGCCTTATCGTACTTTCCGCAGGCCATAACATCGCTGAAGTAATTAACCATTTTTTGGCCAACATGCAACCGCCTCACGCCACCACCTCCACAAGCGCCGATGTATATCTCTTCAGAATCTCGTGTCGCTCTTTATTGCGCACATCCACAATAATCAGATGTTCTTTGTCGGCGCGTAACGGGCGATAATGTATTCTATGTTGAAGCGATAAGGGTCGAAATTGTGTTGGTTATTGCGGGTCTCTGTGCTTGTTATAGGGTTTCCTCGGAGCTATTGTAGAGGCTTCATTGTCGCCTAGATAATAAGGTTCAGTCTACACGCACACGTTGAGGTTTCCGTTTGGATTGCACGCGGCAGATTTTGAATAGGTGGTTTGTCTTATCTTATCTATATTTATTGAGACGTTGTCTACTGAACTGACACAGATTTTTAGATCAGATTAATTTATTAAAAGGATGGTGGTTCATCCACTGAAAAGCGTTTTTCCGTGGGAACAAGATAATAATATGTTCCGGTAGTAAAAGTATTCAATAGTATCAGGAAAACGGCAGCTTACTAAAGGTGAAAAAAGTTGTCAAATCGGCTCGTAGTTTTTGAGCCCACTTGTTACAAACTATCCACACCCATCCAAATAAACACAACAAAATATTCTTATATCAATATATTCTTTATAGTTTTTACTTATATCGATTAGGCACTAACTACTAGGTAAAGATTTTCATCAGACCTGTATATTTCCGGTCCAAAAAACGAAGAAACGTAACTGTGAATTGTATCTAATACCAAATCTAATGCAGAAAGAACTAAAGATTCAGAATTTGCATAAAATATAAAAGGATCTAAAGCCGCACGCCCGTATCGTATTGACCATTGCAACGCAAACAAACAGCTAATGTCCCTGAAAAATTGACTCTACACACAGACTAGGTACATAAAACGCGGAAAACGAGCGTTCGAACGTCGCCAAAAATGTTGGCGAGCGAATTGATAGCGGCTTGCAAGTAGATGGGGCTATTGCCCTCCCCATTCCATTGCAAGGCCACCCAGAGCCGCACTCCGACGGCGGGCCTCACTTCCGTAGCCATGGCGATCGTGTGGGCGCGGGCGTTGCGATAGTGACGCCCCCCCGTGGCCTTCTTCTCTTACACCCCCGACACGCGCTCCGCTTATTTCAAGCTCTTTTCAATTTTCCTCATGGTGGTAAAATCTTACCTCAAGGCCTAATGTTTTCACATAGAATTTTTTGTAAGCTTTATTACTTAGCTTGGGACAAAACTTTAACATTAAGTAAAATATATATTTAAAAAAACCTCGAAAAATCCCGCTAGTGAAGTTCGTACTTTCCCTGCAAAGTTTTCTTACTGAAGGTAATGTCAATTTAGTCCCGAAACATATTAAATAAGACATTAAATAACTTTGAGGCTGAAAATAACACACCACTTTTTTACGCCCATAGTAACCAACAAAATAGCGATATGTTATATTCTCTAATTTGTACTGTACCTACACAAAACGTACAATATTTGTTCTAACGTATTTGAATAGACGGCTGAGGAGGTATAGGCTTCCTACGCTTCTCGGTAGGCTTCATTGTTTGAGCTAACATCAAAGCTACGACCAAATTTATTGTAGTTGTTACTGATATTAGGTACATCATCTATCTGATGTTCCAGCCATGTAAAATGTTCATTACGTGTAAATAGTCACTCACTTACGAATTTAATCAAGAAATTACATATAAATACATTATTGTAATCAACATCTTTTGTCGTGTGGGTCAATGAGTAGACTAACGACCTGATGAACCCTGGTGACAGTTTTTCAAACGCCTACTACTAATAAGTATCTGACATGGTATGTGTAACGATTGTCTTAAGTAATCATAGACAGCAACGAATGCTTTCGGACAATCAGGTTCGACCTGCAATGTCTTTAACCAGACTGGGAAATAAATCACCAAGTGATAAATATCAACTTGTAACCATCGATATCATTCAGTCTCAAGGCCTAGGTTATGCGATTTCTATGATCGTAAAGTCCGGAACACTTACTTAAAATCACGTCTCAACGCGCCACACAAAATTCGGCAAACGTGAAGTCTCTTTAAGTCTAGAGTGAATAGGCATCTTCTGGGCAAGCTCGCTCCACCGTAGATCCCATCTCTGCTCTAGGGTAAGATTGGGGTCAAGAGTAAGCCCATCACAGATTAAAAAAAAAGACGTTGCATTTTTTGTCCTAGATACGGCGAGTACGTCCCTGGACAGAAGGTAGGTACTACAGTGTATGCCAAGTCGCAGCTTGCTATTTGTGCGCGCCGGGCCTCCGAACTTCGTACCTACTCACTCCCCCCCCCTTCCCGCGGCTCCCCCCCCCTCCCCCTACAACTACTCCAACTGCTCTCTGATAATTCATATATTCGACGATTTCGCCGATAGATGAGATGGTACTTGAATTGCTTTGCTGTCTATCGTCATATAGGTTATGGATTTCAGCCTGAAATATCTTATACGGCACCTTTCTGTGATTAGTGAATTAGATTAGGTTTTGATGTGTACACGTGATTCGGTTATCTGAACCGTGTAATATTAGGTTTCAAGATGCTTTGGTATTAAATGGAAATGGAAAATTCTTTCCTATTTTCAAGGTTCACTGTTCTTTCAACAGCTTTGACGAAACTTTAATTATAACTAGAAAGGATATATCCTTTATATTCGTAGGTAGGTATCCCAAGGGTCTTATGCCCTACTACAAAAAAATTACGCGTCTTGAATGCGTGATGAATAACAGAAATATAAAGGTATTAGGGACAGCGTCTCGAATACTGATAAAGTGCATTCAGACCATGAAACTGAATAACTTCCCATAAACAAAATTTTCAGGAGCCGTGTTCCCAGAGGAAAGTTGTTCAGTTTCATGGTCTAAATACACCCTATCATTATTCGGCACGCTCTCACACCCTGTATATTATTCATAGAAAATAACGCTCTAAACACGCATTCAACGCACCTATAATTTTTGTGCTAGATGAGGCCCAAATAGATTAAGTTCCTTAAATCCTGCCTGAATAAAAGAAAAGAGCAACAAAAAGGTAGTTTCAAAGTTTTACAGCTGTGCAAATACATTTACGAAGTAGGTACGAAGGTAAAGAATTTCAATTTATCCACGTACCTATAGGTATTATGGTCACGTGCGGAGCCAGGCCGGCTGCAGGAGTCTACCGCGCGATAGATCTCTCACACGCGCCTGACGGAGACCTCGCCGTTTCTGTAGATTCAGCCAGGGAGGCCGAGAGGGTGGCGCAGGTCCTGGTTTTCCAAAACTGCGTCCCAGGCAACGTAGTGTCTGAGGAGAACTCTCGCCTCATAGTCTGCCACAGACGTGCGAGGCCAATGATAATGATACATACTAAAAATTACGCTTATATCCCTGGTGGGTTAGGCAGAGCATTAACAACCGTAAAATTACGGTCTTTATCGCAACGTCTGACAATATTTGATGATAATGATGGTGGTGTTATGGTTGCAGGTAGTATACTTACTAAATCGAAGCAGAGCATTTTTCAGTTTAGTTTGGTATTTTCGAGACATGATCCTGAGATCAAAAAGTCCAAGACGAAATATTTAGAAACTAGAATAAAACTGTTATGTAGAGTAAAAGAGAACTTAAATTTTAAGAGATTGATTGATCTCACGGTTTCAGCTAGACCCGATTTACATTCAACCATGGCTCAACTAAATATATATTTTTTCAAACAATAAATTTCTAAGTGACTGTTGATATTTTGGTTGTTGATGGGTACCGTCCTATTCTCTTTTTCTGATAATACATGTCGCCCATTCATGCAATTGTATCTACTCGTAGATCAAGATTAGTCCTTCTTTAAAATAGATGTTCTCTAAAATGAGAAATTCTTGAATATTTTTTTGTCTATCACTTACATCATGTAAACATGAACATTGAATAAGTAGATTTTTTGACTGTTGCATTGGTAGTACCAGAAACTACGCACTGTTTCCAGGCGCGATATTTCCTTCTCAGTAATTACAACTTGAATTTCGGCTCCAGAAATTGCCAACTCCTGATTCGTTAAAATTAGTCAGCGGAATAGAACGGCCCTGAGAAAGCCTGGTAAAGGGATCGTTGCCATAGGAACGCACAGACTTGGCAGGTCTCAATTTAACTCGGCTTATTGATTATAGGGATCGAATGCTAAAACTCAAATCATAATTTCAACATTTCTGTTTGTAGAAGCGTCGGGAAAGGCTTTGATGTGGATCCACAATGAATTCTGTTTTGTTTACGGCCGATTAAAAAAGAAACTGATGAAAAGGGATGAGGGTGGGTGTCTGGCGGGCATGAAAGATTGTGTTTTTCGTTTTTGCTGATATAAAAATACGTCTATCGCGATCAAAAGCTAACACACGTGAATTCTTTTCATATGTATATATTTATTAAAATACTGTAACCATATCCATTTCATTTTAAGGTCATGAGCTTTTAAGATTCCATCGAAAATTTACCTATAGGTAGATACTCAGTTAGTTCAAGTAAATACGAAAAAAAAGGACCTAGTTGGATAAGGTGCTAAACTCAGGGTTCACCGGATCGTTCGTTGACTCTGTGTCCCACACAACAGAAGAAGAAAGACTCTCTCATCAATTTTTTCTTTGAATTTCCTACGCCTAAAATGTGCGTATATAGAATCATCGTCATAATGATCCAGTCACTTTTACTTGCTTTTCGTTAAGTTGGTATGTTTCCTGACCTTGATATTGTTGTTGTGTCTGGTTTGTATGATGACTTCGTTCATTCACGGTACAAGTCCCCAATTGTGTACCTTGTGTCTTCGTAGTAACGTCGGTTTTGCTGCGTAGGAAGTGTTTTGCATAATTTTAATAGATTCGCTTCTCACGAGGGACTTGTTTTCGTTCCAAAACAATAATCTCATTAATCTCTACATTACGAATCTTCCTCATTGAAACGTGCGTGCGTTCAAGTGTTTAACTAACATTATGAAACTAGCATTATATTAAAAAACTTGTCAGTTAACGATACTTGATATCATAACTCTTAAACAATGTTGTGGTTGACCTTTACACAAACCATGACCGTGATCATTGATTTGATTTCAAGTTCATTACGTAACTATATGCGCTCATCTTTCCTTATAAAGAACTCGGCTATTTGAACAGAGCACGCTGTATTCGAGGCCAAGTACCAAACTCAGCTCCAATTTCAAATATTTTCAAATTCGGAACGTTATTGCGTATTGGCAGTTTGTGAACGCATTATGCTAAGGTTCGGTACTAGGAAGTGGTTAATGTTATGCAATTGGCTGGTCGTTTTTGTGGGATGACGTCAGCCTCGGCAGCGTACTCGGGAGGTGCCGGGTTCACGGACACACTCAAGTTCATACATTGTTTTATTTAGACGACAACCGATTCTATTTCAATGTATCTACTTGTAGGATTAGTAACGATGTCTTTGTGTGTGGTTATGAGAGCTAATTTGGCTGTATTGGCACTGAAAGAGAAAAGTTCGAATTGAAGTAAGAATAGTTAACAAGAATACAAGAAATTGTAAAGCAATACTACGAAAATTTTAATAAAACATTCGTGGACGAATAAAATAGTAGGTATAGTTGTTTTTTATGAAACGCATGTACCTACCTAGTAACGCCTAAGATTGACAATCATAAGATGGTATGAAAAGAAAGGGCCTAGTAAAAAGCACCTCTAAGCTCCTAACAAAAAAAAATATCACGTTTTCTAGTTCATTTTTATTGGGTCAAATTCATGGTACGTTTCGGTTCTTGATAAACTACTTCTTTAGGCTTGATATCACTAAAATGAAAACGATTCTTCGTTCCAATTTAAAAAACTAAGATTTTGTTTTTTTTTTCAAGAGGAACCTGGCTTTAGGGATCAGTTATATTTGTTTAAATAAATAAATAAATAAATAAATAAATATCGTGGACAATTCACACAGCGCCATCTAGCCCCAAACTAAGCAAAGCTTGTACTATGGGAACTAGATAGCTGATACTAATACGTATATACTTTTTTTTGTAAATAAATACATATTATACATAGAAAACACCCAGACTCAACACAAATATTTGGAAATTGACTTAACAAATATTTGTGTCCGGTGGGGATCGAACCCACGACCCTCGGCGTAGAAGGCAGGCATACTATCCGCTACGCCATCGGGACAGTCAAAATTCATAAACCCTTTGGATGTTATAACGTAAAGATTTTTTCTAACTGACAGTTCTTGTCTCATTTTATAATTTGATACCAGATGGCGTTGTCTTAAGTTGAAATTTGACATTTAAGTTATATTGAAGGTGAAATAGATAAATACATTTCTTCCAAAATAAACTTTTTCAGTTTTGTTCAGCGCCACCTAAGTATTCGTGAACGTTGGCTAGAGAATTTCCCAATGCCACGTAAATGTATCTATCTACCCTTTTTTATGTAATTACGTCGAAAAAGAAGATGAATTATTCAGCAATGATAAGTAACAAAGATTAGTTAAATTCAAAATCTAAACAATGTAGCGACTCTTTAGAAAGCAAACCTACCTACAAATTGGTTGTCCCAATTAAATGTTATGTCTCGTATTAAAATATTGATGTATTTATAGGTAGTTACTCTACCCAAACAACCTATCCAACAAGATACCTACCAATAAATGTTTTTGTTCAGAGATAGTAAAAAATAGACAAGTTCCTATCTAAGTACTTTGTAAAGATTGATCGAGAGGCGTAAAATTTAGTGCCTGTTGCTACGAAAAGCGCGTAGGTACCGCGTAGCTGATTTTGATATTCGTTATATTATTTACATTACATTTGTATACGGTGTAAAAATATTATCTGCAAATGTTTTAAGGGGTGAATCAGACTATGAAACTGAACAACTTTCTTCAAGGAACAATATGTCGAAATGAGATTTTTTTTGGACCTCCTATACAAATTGACTAGGTCGGTTGGTAATTTTGTATGGAAGGTCCAAATTATTTCGCCCTATGTTCTTTGGTGTTCAGTTTCATGGGCTGGTTCACCCCTTAAAATATTTGCCGTAATTTTTTTTACACCTTGTATTGGTAGGTAGTTCTATAACATACCATCTACCGTCATCTTTCTCAGTTCATGTATTATTTAACGACGCCATTACTGTATTTTTTATGGTTATGTTTTCATCAGGCGTCCAAAACAATGTAGTAGTTGCATTCAAGCTTGATTCAAGTTCCATTGTTCTTGCTTAGAGTCGTATGCGGAAGCCTAGAATTTTCCCCACGTTGCGAATGTGTGCAAAATTCGCGTATGTGTGAACGTGCAACTAGCCGTTCGAGGTCGCCCACATCTGTTCTGTGCAAATTTCGCGGCTGAGGTCGCTGCCCGCGCCCAGGGTCGCGCGGCCGTATCTCTCAATTTTTGCCTGTTAATTATAAAAATAATGCGTTATATAACGCTGTTCACCTCTCGCTTGCTCTATAGTGCCCGTGCATATGGCTGTCTCCTTGCCACCGGCGTAGAAACGCACACATGCAAAGTGACTAGAAAAATACATCCACGAAATTCGGCTAGTTGTGCGTGTGTGTGCGTGAATGACGTTATCGCACAATGCGATTACAGAGGCGCATTGGAAGTTTTGGAAGTATTAAATTCGATTCGGTATTTGTTTGTCTTTGACTTATTTATTTTGCACGTCTGTTATTTTCGAAGGTACATATTTATGTTAGATTTGGCTTACCGGATATTGAAAACGGAGGAAACCAATTTAATTAATATTCTGAAACTACAAAACAAAACACTTTCAGTATTCACTAATCAGACTTTATTTTCGTAATTATTTGGAGTTTTGGCTGATTACCAAAATTTCACTATTACTTTTTTTACCTTCATGGGAACCAGTTACTTTTTAGGTCAGAATTCTAGGGAGTTCTCTACCTATCTTATTAGTTTGAATTCTCGGAATGAGGAATTGGAGGATGATGTCTTTGAAGTCTTCAATTTTCCACCAAATTTGTCAAAAGACCCTCTAGTAGAAGATACCTAACCTACTTAAATTAGAATTAGAAAAGGTTGAACCAGGTAAAAGGCTGAAAGTGATTAATATATTCCAATATTAGAAAATCATTTCAACCATTCTTTATGATAGTTACAATATGCAATATCTTGAAAGAAAAGTAATTTGTAGCATAAAGAAAGAATAAAAAGTAAATATTCTTGACATTTTTTACTCAGCGCCATCTAGCTACAAGCTAAGCAAACCTTGTATTTATTATAAAAACTCGTTACCTGATAGGTATTAATACTCAAATATTTCTTTTTGCAATTAATTATATACATACAATACATAGAAAACACCAAAACAAATATTTGAAAATCAAGCCTGTGTATCGAATTCACGACCATGGGCGTAGGAGGCAGGGGTACTATTCACGATGCCAGTGGGCCAATCATGAATCATGATCAAGAATCACCTGAAGGCGAGTGATCAGATATTTTTTTTAATGCTGTATTCTGTCAATACTTTTTTCTGTGAGATGCCCGTTTAGAATACCCCATACCCAGTTTAGAATACCCATTTCTACCCGAGGATGTCGTAAAAAGCGACTAAAGGATTAATCCAGGGAATTGGCAGCAACGTTTCCTGTAAATATCTACAACACCCTGCACTGCGCTTGCCAACCCGCTTGCCAAGCGTGGTGAGTATGGAAGAAACCCCCAATAGGAGGACGCCTATGTCCAGCAGTAGACTCTTCTGACTGTTTTAAAAATCTGTTTTGTCAAAGACAATGCCTCTCCATTATGCAATACAAAGTAAATTACAAATTCTATTGATCCTGAATGCGTCACTGCGCTTACACGTGCCGGGTTAGGATGCGATGTTTGGCAGTCATTGTATGCAGCGTATGTATTTGCGCGTTTCCCCCCCCCCCCCCCCCACTCCCCC
The DNA here is from genome assembly GCA_029255805.1 of Keiferia lycopersicella. Taxonomy (NCBI): domain Eukaryota; kingdom Metazoa; phylum Arthropoda; class Insecta; order Lepidoptera; family Gelechiidae; genus Keiferia; species Keiferia lycopersicella. Next base: position 20,390,955 of record JARACZ010000003.1, read on the forward strand.
AGCCGCGCTTTGGGCGCTATTTTCAATATGCACGCGTGAAGCCTGCGGAATAAGGCGTAGAGAACAAAAATGAAACCGATTTCAAAGTAATATCAATACAAAGAATAAAATAAAATAAATGAAGCCAGTTTTTGTGTTCCTCTGACATGGACTTTAAGTTCTGAACCACGCAAAGGGTTTGGATGAGTTTTGATCAGTATCAGTGATTCAATAGAAAGGTTTAACCGTATAAGAAATACGGGAAAAACGTCTAGTTCCCACGGGAAAACGGTTAGCAGCGCAGCGGGTGCAACCGCGGCCCGCTATCGTAAACTAAAAACTATTGAAACGATTTTAGTAATAGTTGTTACCTTTCTTATACGCATATGTAGTGAGATATTTTCTTTATAGATAAGAACAGAATTCAGAGATTTACGGTGACAGTCTTAAACCCACTGCACAAAATTTGCACACTTTCTCATAAGCCTTTATCACAATATCTTGGTATCTATTTTAAGAATAGTAGAAGGATCAAGTCTATACCCTCCTTTTTAGAAATCTGCCAATAATTATGAATTTATACAGGGTGTAAAAAAAATTGCTGCAAATATCTTAAAGGGTGAACCAGCTCATGAAACTGAACAACTTTGGTTTCGTGCTCCGGAGCGCACGTTGAGCCGTCGGTCTCGGTTGTTCGGTTGTGTATAATTACACGCTACAGAACCATGTCAGAGGCCTGTTAGTAGTTAGTAAATGGTTGAAAAACTGACATCTGGTTTCATCGGATCGTTGGACGTCTCGGTGCCCACACAAATATAGAGCAAATATGGAGGTCCATAATATCTAGGAGGAAAACAATATCTATTAACAAACGTAATAAGGAGCTTTTCCTCTGCCCCGTGGTCATTCATTTGATTATTGTTTATGTAAACAGACAGAATGGTAAAGGGATACCATAAGAGGCCAATGAATATCTACTCATCCCTCTGTCCAATATAATAAGGGTCCTTGAAATGAAAAAGGTTTTGAAGGTCGGAATTAATTATGTACCTAAGTATTTGACAAATCTCACATGCTTCTAAAAAATAGCTTTTACTTCTTTAAGCGATAGGATAATGCATCGTTTCCCACAAAAAAGTTTAAATTTTAAAAAATAATTGAAAAAGAGTACTCAATACATGTTTTTAATTTTAATGATTTTCAGTTTTCAGTGTAGGTAGGTTAGGATAGGACAAAAGGATTTTATTTCCAGTCTGCGTCTTATTTACTTTCTCTTTTATAGTACAAAACTCCTGAGCCTCGCTCTTGTCAGTGGAACATACACCACTTAACATATTATAAACTAACAAATTATATACATATTTTTTTTACCTCGAGAAACATTTAACATCGGCCTACTAGTTCTATTATTTAGTTCCTACAACATCTTCCGGGTTACCAAATCAGCAAGGATCATGTAAAAAACTAAATAAATTCGTGCATTATATCCCTACAACAATAAATAATGGACCCTAATATTACACTCGTGACTTTTATTAAGGAAGTGAAGATTGTCTTAGGTTAGGAAGCGAACCTTGGACTGGCCGTGAAAAGTGTAGAGGCAGCGAAGCATGATCAACGTAGGAACCTTGACTATTATGCGCCTACACCGCTACTACAAATTAGAAGTGTAGTGTGCTAAGTTTGCTAAGGCTTTCTGTTTAGGTCTTTTTAGGTTGTTTGTGGTATGTTGTGTCTAGGTATACAGGCTGCAAATGTTTTAAGGGGTGAACCAGCACATGAAACTGTAACAATTTTCCGCAAGAAACATAAACATAGGTCGAAATATGACAAAAAAATTTGGACCTCCCATACAAAATTACCAACCGCCCAAGTCAATTTGTATGGGAGGTCCAATCATTTTTCTCAAATTTCGACCTGTTTCTTGGGAAAAGTTGTTCACTTACATGGGCTGATTCACCCTTTAAAATATTCGCGGCTAATATTTTTACACCTTATACAATTAGTCCATTGAATGAGTACCTCCAAAGGGGGTCTAGAGTGCGAGAGTTAGTAACGTAAGATGTTTCTTCGGAAATATGTCAAGAGTCCCTAGATAATAAACATACTAAAACCCCGGGACACTAGGAGGAGCCCCGGAGTGGGGGGAGGGGGGGAAAAGGTCCATTTTTTCATTTTTCGCTTAAATCTCAAAAACGGTACATGTTAGAGAAAAACGTTCAAGGAAAAGTTGAAAGGCCATTAAATTATCTACAAGTTATACCTTCACCTACCTACCTACCTTAAATCACTTTTTCCTATATCCTACCGTTTCTGAGTTACACGCATTAAAAAATGACTTTGGCTCAAACAATTTTCCCATACTACATACCCATGTTTATCACATCAATCGATCAAAAAATATTTATTTCTTCCATAAAACTCAAATGTGCAACTTGTGACCGGTACTGATAGATTGCTCTTGATTAGGTCTATCATTGGTAAACTAAACACATTCTTCCATGGAAGCCTTTAGGAGGAATCGATTGTCAAAATATTATATTAGGGTAGTTTTAGTTGCTGAACTTGCACTATTTATTTTTTTCTTCCAAAAAAACTCAAAAGTGCAACTTGTGACCAGTACCGATAGATTGCTCATAATTAGGTCTATCATTGATAAAAATACTAGATTCCACCACGGAGGCGTTTAGGGGAAATTGAATTTTATAAGGGTAGTTACGATACCTGAACATTTTATTTTTTTTCTTCCAAAAAGCTCAAAAGTGCAACTTGTGACCGGTACTGATAGATTGCTCTTAATTACGTCTATCATTGGTAAAAAAAACACATTCCTCCATGGAAGCCTTTAGGAGGAATTGATTGTCAAAATATTATATTAGGGTAGTTACGCCACTTGACCTTTTTATTTTTTTTCTTCCAAAAAGCTCAAAAGTGCAACTTGTGACCGGTACTGATAGATTGCTCTTAAATAGGTTTATAATTGGTAAAAAAGACACATTCCTCGGTGTCGGAGCGTCGGTGGCCAAGTGGATAGGACACCGGTCTTACAATCGTGAGACCAGAGTTCGATCCCCGCCATGTACCAATGTGTTTTTACTCACGTACATTTACCGACTGCTCTTACGGTGAAGGAAAAACATCGTGATGAAACCCACATTCAAATAAAATTTGAAATCAAATGATATTTGAATGTGACTTAACCTAGGATTCGGGCCAGGTTAGCCTTCGGGTTGCAGAGGTCAGATGGCAGTCGCTCTGTGTAAAAACTTGGTTCCACGTCAAATCCCCTAGGTTAGGTAGCCGACCCCGACAGAGAACGGGATAAGGCAAGGAGAATGATGATGAAAAAAGACACATTCCTCCATGGAAGACTTTAGGAGGAATCGATTGTCAAAATATTATATTAGGGTAGTTTGAGTTACTGAACTTGAACTATTTATTTTTTTCTTTCAAAAAACTCAAAAGTGCAACTTGTGACCGGTACCGATAGATTGCTCATAATTAGGTCTATCACTGATAAAAAAAAACAGATTCCACCATGGAGGCGTTTAGGGGGAATTGAATTTGGTGTGGAGTGGTCAAGTGGAGTAACTAGCCTAATAAAATATTTTGACAATCAATTCCTCCTAAAGGCTTCCATGGAGGAATGTGTTTTTTTTTTACCAATGATAGACCTAATTAAGAGCAATCTATCAGTACCGGTCACAAGTTGCACTTTTGAGCTTTTTGGAAGAAAAAAAATAAAATGTTCAGGTATCGTAACTACCCTTATAAAATTCAATTTCCCCTAAACGCCTCCGTGGTGGAATCTAGTATTTTTATCAATGATAGACCTAATTATGAGCAATCTATCGGTACCGGTCACAAGTTGCACTTTTGAGTTTTTTTGGAAGAAAAAAATAAATAGTTCAAATTCAGTAACTAAAACTACCCTAATATAATATTTTGACAACCGATTCCTCCTAAAAGCTTCCATGGAGGAATGTGTTTAGTTTACCAATGATAGACCTAATCAAGAGCAATCTATCAGTACCGGTCACAAGTTGTGCAACAAATTTGAGTTTTATGGAAGAAATAAATATTTTTTGATCGATTGATGTGATAAACATGGGTATGTAGTATGGGAAAATTGTTTGAGCCAAAGTCATTTTTTAATGCGTGTAACTCAGAAACGGTAGGATATAGGAAAAAGTGATTTAGGTATAACTTGTAGATAATTTTATGGCCTTTCAACTTTTCCTTGAACGTTTTTCTCTAACATGTACCGTTTTTGAGATTTAAGCGAAAAATGAAAAAATGGACCCTTTCCCCCCCTCCCCCCACTCCGGGGCTCCTCCTAGTGTCCCGGGGTTTTAGTATGTTTATGACGACCGATGTGGCGCAGTGGTAGTGCGACTGCCTTTGACGCAGAAGGTCCCGGGTTCGATTCTCGGTGGGTCACTCACAAAGCTGATATCTATCACTTTGTGAATTTGTTCCCAGTCTGGTTAGGACATTGCGGGCTGAACCACCCGATTGTCCGTAAGTAAGATGGTTCCGTGTTTCGGATGGCACGTTAAGCCGTAGGTCCCGGTCGCTGTCTATGATCACTAAGACGGCGGTCGTTACACAACCATGTCAGAAGCCTACTACTTGTAGAAGGCGGTTGAAAAATTCTGACACTAGGGTACATCGGGTCGTAGGACGACTCGGTGTCCCACACGAAAAGAAGAAGAAGTATGTTTATTATCTAGGGACTCTTGACATGTTTCCGAAGAAACTTCTTACGTTACTAACTCTCGCACTCTAGAACTTTTTATTCAATGGACTAAATGTGTTTCGGAGGAAATGCATTAAATTAGAGTCGTTATTTAGGGCATCATACTGAACAACTTTCCCTATGGGACCAGTGCTGGAAAACAAGAAAAAATTTTCGACGTTCAATACAATAAAAGGTGATCATGAATTATGCATACATACATACATACATATATCACGCCTTTATCCCTTGCGGGGTAGGCAGAGCGCTAACAGCCGTAAGAATACGGTCGCTATCGCCACGTCTGACATTTTTGAGTATTATTTTCTAAGGTTGTTTCGGAAAACATGTGTATCACTATAGTGACAGGTTGTCAGCCTGTCGCCTAAAAAAATGTAATACACCAATACTCTCGAGTCCCTTAGTCGCCTCTTACGACACCCACGGGAAGGATGTGGGGTGATGCTATTCTAAGCCGGCATCACACGGAATTGAAAACACATGAATTTTGTATGAAAGATTAATATTTTTTTTCGTTTTCCAGCAATGGTCCAATGGTCCAATCAGTACGATGCTCCAAATAACATCTCCGAAACACAGTGTATAGTACACACAACAAACAACATACCTACTCAAGTAAGACCTAAACAGAAAGCGTAAGCTGTCTGACGTAAGAAGGATGTAAGCAAGTAAATTAAATAAAAATATACCTACTTTGTGAATTATGTCTTGTTTAATCAGTGGTATTCATTTTAGTACTTATTTTTGTGTTTATTTTGGACCTGCCTTAAACTAGCTAAGATATCACCTATATTACAAGGTGTAAAAATATTACCTGCAAATATTTTAGGTAAGGGGTGAGTCAGATTATGAAACTGAACAACTTTCTCCAAGGAATATATGAGATATTTTGGACCTTCCATACAAAGTTACTTGGTCGGTCGGCAGTTTTGTATGGGAGGTCCAATTTTCTTTTCATATTTCGACGTATGTTCCTTGGGGAAAGTTGTTCAATTTCATGGGCTGGTTCATCCCTTAAAATTAATGCAGCTATTTTTTTACACCCTGTATTTTTATGTTGGTTTTAACATGATGAGTGTCGCCATTATCAAAGTAGCGTCCAAAAAATTTGTCTAATCTTCTCCGTCCAAATATGCTTCGGTGTCAAGAAAAGACCGGCTTAAATAGCAGTTTTTTTACCAATATTTCAGTAGGTTTATTTCGAGCCTTTTCTATTTCTGACTCGATTTTTCTCTTAGGAAATTGAGATGGATGGTTGTACGAATAAGTAGGTATAACACGGTTTTCTTATATAACAAGCTTCTTTTTAAGTTGCGAATTTCTATAAATAACTTCTGTTAAAGCTTAGTACAAGCATAACAAAAGATTGTAAAGCCTCCTTGTCTATTACGACTTTCTTAATAGGTCTATACAACACAATAAAACGCTCTACCGTATTCTCTCTATTACCTAGTATAGGTGCCCCGTCGTATCAATCAATTTCACCTTCGATAGGCGATCGGTCCTCTGAAAAATACAAATGCAGAATAATTCATATTGTCTGAAACGTATTCTATCTTTGATGGATCTAACTTATGATATACACGAACCCGACCATGTAAGAGGCCTTCTATTCGCATCATCATCATCATCATTTTCAGCTCACATCCATCCACATTAGTATTAGGCGGTAGAAAATTTCTGCCATCGCAGTTTATCGGGTCGTTCCTCAACTTTGTGTCCTACTTGATAGCAAAAGAAGATGGATGTAGCTCTTGACAATGATGTTTAGTCCAAGCCAAACCTTTCCAGTCAAAATATTTTAAACAAAAACCTTTAAAATATTTGACAAAAGTTAATTCGTCTATTATAAAAGGCTAGCCCAGCCCATAGGAGTTCGAAAGGGGTAAAATTGGCGCACTAGCTGAACTAATAAAGATAACATCTTTATAGAGCTGCTACATATTTTGGGCGTTTCATTTAGTAATTAGGACTTGAATTGCGGCAAATTTATTAGAATTTCATGTGGGGCTTTCCGCTGCAGATGACTCATTCATTTCATAATTACTTATTACTGTTTTTACTATGTACTTACCTTTCATACTAATAATTGTATCCTAATTGTTATTATGAATTTAAAACAAATTTTAAACACGTATTTAAACGTTTTCTCCTTCACAATTTTTCTCAATTGTAGGTACCTCAATGCTACCTTACCTTGTATCTTATTCTTTGAATATATATTTTTATGTTTTTTATTGTTGTTCGTCCATTTCATTACGGTAAGTTAACACATCTGTCTAAATAATAGGCTTTATGATCGCCAATAGTGTAAATACTGCCTCTCCCTCGCTTTGGATGCTACTGTAATTTTGATCATTATCTAGGCCCGATGCAACAAACCGAATTTTAAGACTGGAAACCAAAAGAACGTGTCCTGTAAAATACACCGCTCATAAAAAGTACGAGAAAATATTGCCACCCACACTGCATTCGGTTTAAATTCCCTGCAACACAATGGGTCACACTTGTGCCCTCATTATCACACACAAACACACAAACGGATAGGCGTATGTAGGTCATTGATGCGAAGAATCTTACTATTAATACGTAGGTATGAAAATGCTTGGATTGGCCCACTTCCCTAGGCTGATTCTAAAATTGTACGCATTTTTCACGCGGACGCTGTGCAGACTCTGATGCATTCTTCGTGAACGTTATTTTTAAAGTTGGCTAAGGTGGGATTTTCCAATCGCTTGCCGTTTGCTTGTCAAAGGTATTTTTGTCCATTCGAAGAATCTGCATTATAACAAAAATATCTATTGTGACTGTACATTCCTAATGCTAAAATCCAACAAATAAAAACCTTTTCTGAAAAATCGAGACATTTTCTAACAGAATGATGCTGTTCTGTACTAATTCAATTGAGCCATTCTTGCATATTTTAGCAGCCACTTCGAGGTTGAGAAGTTTTTGACAGTCAGCCGACCCCTATCCGAACATCTTAATTATTCTTGACACTTTTGATTAGGAATCAAAATGCCATTTTTCATTTAGTACTCCTGAAGTATTTGACTTGTTTTTATAACTTCTGGATAGCACCACCCTGTTTTGTTTATAGTACGGTAAAAACGTCTGCCTATTCGTGGTTTTGCCTTCTAGTCCACCATATCACGCCTTTATCCCTTGCGGGGTAGGCAGAGCGTTAACATGTTTTTACATCGCAGAAAATTACACCAAAAAGAGTAGTATCATTGGTGCTTTTAAAGTAGATACTTTTCATGTGTTCTAAAAAACGAAATCCCGGTTTATTAATAGCGGAGATGCGCACGAGATGATTTGTCGCATAGGACTCGAAACATTGAAATAAAGGGTCTTTAAACTAAAAGTTAGTAGGCACAATAAAAATTAAATCCAATATTTTAAGACGTATCAAATTAGGCGTCTAAATAAGAACAGAATTTCTAGGAAAGGAATACGATCATAGCGTCAAAACTTGCCTTCTAAAACATTGTTTTAGTATTTCAAATGACACAAATTCGAGTTCTTGATGGCTTACTTAACAAAATTAGCAAAACAAAGTAAGTTTTTCTTATAAGAATGCTAGTAAACAAAGACCCTGCATACAAATTGAAGTGAGACGCATCGCTTGGCCTACTTATCGGCCGGAGATCTATTTCGGAAAAGAGCACACCAGCTGCATTATTTTTTGGCGAGCCATGGTGACCCCATTTCTCTGGGAGTGCTACAACGTCCCTGGAATGAGTCCTTTGTTTTGCGGTAGTAGTATTTGTCTACTATTTGACTACAAAGTATGATATTATGGTTAAGTTCTTGGGTTTTTCGTCTTGTGAAATTGTGTTCAAATGAATTAAGCTGATTTATTCTATCAGAAGACCAGTCCAAAAGGTATTTGTTAAGCAGAAGCAGTTACTCTTTCCACCGACTGGTGACAATTTGCGTTAATTCTTCTTTTCGTGTGGGACACCGAGTCGTCCTACGTTACTGTTTTCATTATTGTTTGGTTTTTAATCAAACTTTTTTTCGTTATTATTGAAATGAGGACCAATATAATTGATTTAATAAAAAACTGACCAAGAGGGTGTCGGACAGGATGAAATGAACTTTAATACTTAGATATAAATTAAAAATGAAGTTTTAGTACAATTTGAAAAAATCGTTTTATTAATTTTGTATGAAAAAAATTTGTGCTACAGTTTTCTTTATAGCTGTAAACTCAAGCCAACTACAGATAAAAAGGTGCATCACATATATTGTTGAAATCTTCACAGCGGGAACAAATTAAGGCTAAAAACGTCCTTTTCAAAAGCAAATATCTCGTGAGGGGAACATTAGATTTTTCCTCCCCAAAAAGACCTTCCATATTTCGTTACCTTTCTTGGTTTGTTAATTCTTTATCTTGAGCATTTCCTTATCAATTAACGTTACTATACGTTGAAAGAGTACCGATTAATTCAGTCTTTCACAAAGCTGAAATGTATAGGTTTCCATCTCATTCCATCTAATCTTTAGTGTCAACAGAAATACCTGAAAAGGAGTACTTTTAAATAAATAAGTCGTGTTGGAGAAATGTTAGCTGAGGTGAACCATCAGTTTTCATTCATTTAGAATCAGTCATAGTATACCTACCCAAATTTTAATGCTAATCCTACGCCTCGATACACGATGGAGCGGTTTTAGCTCGATCCGAACGTTATGCTAATACATGCCTGCCTACCTAACTACGATTCAAAACTCATACCACTATCATTGAAGCCCGACCTAAATGTCAGGGCCACACATTCGCAAGACGCCTAACCTCTGAATGTCACAACATTTGTCACATCTTTAAAGCGAATCAAATGAAGCGCTTTTAAAGACCTAATAGACAATCAATATGCGTAATTGGTACCGCTTATAAAAGCAGTCAATAACATTTTATGAATTCAGGATACGGGAAAAAATTGAAGCGTTATTTAGTTGAGAACGTCCCAAAACCCGTAGGCCGCAATTACGGTAGACTGATTACGGCCATTGTCTCCTTTCGATTCCAGCTCGCAGGTGGATAATTGATTGGGCAAACAGAGTTGCGGGTGGTTTCGAATTTGGAATTTATAAAACCGTTACGCAATGCATTTTTTAGGGTCGGGCGGTAGTCAGCGCTTTCAGAAATTACGGCGGGCGGTGGGTGGCGGAGCGGTGCGAACGGTGTGCCGGGATATGACGTTCGATTTAGAGGGTAGGCAGGCGGGGTGGGCCGGCTGGCTGCAGGGCGGCTGTTGACGGGCGCCGCGCGCGTGCGCCCTGCAGCCGGCGCCCGCCGCCGCCCGATTTCCGTACGAGCGTTGACAGTTCGCCCGGTCTGACTTCCTCGAGTTGGCGCGTCCGCGGCGTCGCTGCACCAGGGCCGACCGCACCGCCCCGCGAGCCTGGCGCGCAGCCAGCTAGCCCCGCTGCCCGCTGCTTCTCGAGTGACGTCGCCGACGCCGATGGCTGAGTGACGTGTTTATCTAACGTAAGTACCTCGCACGCTCGCACGCCTGCCGCACGCCTGCCGCACCGGCCGCGAGCCGGCTGCACTCTCTGTGTCACGGATCCAATTAGCAGCTTGGCTTTGGGGCAGTTGAAAAATACTAGGTTACCTTTTATGTTACAGTTTTTACATGCGTGTTTTGGTAAAACAAGGTTTCTCGTAGAATTTTGTTTGATAGTGTGCATTTCCTTTGTCCTCTATGGTAGTTAGTATTAGGTCGCGTTCGGTAGGCGCCAGTCGATATGTGATTAAAATTTCAATAGTCTATTGAGGGGTGGTTTAGTGGTCTTCCTTATGTTACCTTAGTTAAGCTTTTTCTTAAACTTCGACAAGAACACGTTTTAAAACATATTCTAAATTTATTTTACTAAAAATACAATATAGTTCTTTTCAAATAGTTTTTTTCAAATAAGAAATTAAAAAATTGGTTAGTTGCTAATCTTTTGGTACTTTACTACAACTCTAGTAATTTAGTTATTTCCTCAACTACTTATTTAACTAAACAAAGGATCTCTGTTCCTTAACTGTTTTAGATGAGACTAGAAATGCTGTTTTACAATAAAATTTGAATTTTAATTATACAATATGAAAATGCACATAAAAAAAGCTGCGTCCACGCATTTGTTTATTTTTAACAAGCTCGTGTACTGTGGTTTTTATTTGTATGTCTAATAAATGTGTCTCCCTCCCTGCGCCGCCCCTTTCCCCGCCATCCCCCCACCCCTCCAAATATTCTAGAATCCTGGACGGGCCTATTCAGGACCAAGGAATTTAGGTCAGTAGAAACATCGGGGTTTACAGGTGTTAGCAACTTTCGGTTTTATACGAAAACCCGCGAAAAGGTCTTTTTATATCTAAGGTTGTCGTAGCTATATAAAAGACCCTTTTATATAGCTACGACGAATGTTACGCCGCCGCCGTAACTTTTTGAACAAAATGGGACATTTTCTAGCCAATATTCAAGTATACATAGATGGCGCTAAGCTAAACTGGAAAAGTTAATTTCCAATGAAACTTATTTTAGGTATCTAGTTGAATAATACGACTCTAATGTAAATTTTTTAACTTGACACAACGCCATTTGATATGAAATTATAAAATCGGGTACCTAACATTTTTCAGATCGAAATCTATTGATTTTCTGCATAGTATTTTTCATTGAGTCTAGGTGTGTCAAAGATATTTTTTTTACTAATATAAAAATATTAGGAAAAGTACATAAAAGAATTGAAAGTAAATAGGTACACGCAAAACGACTTCTGCCTAAAATGTCAAGTTTGCCTAAAGTAAATTCCGTAAAAGCTATATAGCCTGCTATATCCGCTTCATAGGGAAGTACGCGACAACCAGTGGCCAATAATATTGCCAACTCGGACATTTGAATTGTTCCTAAAATATATTTTTCGCTCTATCATCATATTTTTTTTATAAAAGTAACCTTTATCTTAAAAAAGGACAAATCATCTAAAGCAGATGATATAAGAAAATATTAGTTAACAAGCGTTTTAAAAGAGTGTAACATTAAATTAACACATCGGGTGTTTTGGAAATTTAAATTGTTGCTATGATAAAGTTTTGTTTCATTTCTTTTCGCGATATGGTAGGCTTTTCTTTCAGAATTCAGTCGTTCCTGTAGTTCTGGCAACACCGGTTACCACCGAGCCTATTTATCAAGTCAGATGCAGGAGTATCACATTGTACTGTACGCATGCGCTAATATTTGCCCAGATCTAATGGCTGGACCCTGTAGGTGGAAATTTCTGATTGCTTTAGACTCGATTTCTAACTGTATACCTGCCTACTTAGGCAGCCATAGAGAGTCCACTGCTGGACATGCCCCCCCCCCCCCCCCTCTATCGGCGGGGTATGCCATTCTCACCACGCTTGGCAGGCGGAATGGCGAGCGCAGTGCAAGATATTTAATTCACAGGGAACGCTGTTGTTCATTAACTAGATAATTATCCTTTAGTCGCTTTTTACGGGACCCACGAGTAGTAATGGGTTGAAGCCTTGATAGCTCGATGTTTACTCTTTGTGCTTAATGGTATACTTAATGGTAGACTATTTCCTCCCACGATTTTGGCATCCTTCTTTCGCTTCTTCTACATTGATCAGTCTTTTCAGGTCTAGGGTACTTCCGACCTGACCTTTCTTAAAATCGAATTGAAGTATGTAACTTTTATTTTATTTGGAAGAGCCGTTCGAAAAAATCTAAGGGCCTAAGACTTTCTGTATGTTTTTTAAAACCTTGTATCTGCTTTTAACTATGTATTATGATGGAAAATTTTAGCGTGTAAAACCACGAGTGTAAAACAATATCTAAAATTTTATTTGAAACTAACTGAATGCCAAATAATATAATTTACGAAAACAAATAATTCAGTGTCACGCTGTTTTACAAAATCAACTGCGTTCAAAATTCAAGGTTCCATAGAATTTCCTTGTTAGGTTATGCATATTAAGCTACCTATTGACGTTATACGCAAGGACGTAGTTTCTAAGTGCATATTCATGAACCTTGCAAAATAATTACCTACCTAAAACAATTTAGAATGTTTAAAATACAAAATAAGTTGAAAACGTAAAACAAGGCATCACTAAACACTGTTTTTTTGGTAGAGTGAGGATTTTATATTTACATAAATATTTAAAAGTTTTCAGATCTGTTATCTATGTAAGTCACACAAGTCAAAGAGTTTACGTGATCAACAATTCAACAAATCTTACATTATAGTTTTATACTTACGAAAAATCTTTAAAATCACATAAAATGTTGTCTACATATATAGGTACCTAGAGAGGAGTACCTATTAGATAATGTTGCAGTTACCAGATCCACTTTATGAAAGATTGATAGCCCACACGATAGGCCCGAGAACATATTTTTTTGTGCCATACAAAATATCGAGGGTCCGTCATCTTGAAATCTAGTGGATGGAATTTTGACATCTTCGAATAGAATAATTCACAATAGCCCCTAGTGTCACTGAACAAAGCGGGATAAAGTATGCCAGTTGTTAAGTGTCTAAACGCTACCCACCAAGACTGTCTAGTAAATTCCTCTAAACGTCAATTGTAGCATGTTTGTACCGTCTCATATTTTCACGTGAAAAATGGAGTACATAGAAGTAGGTACATTCTAATATTAAATTGATAAGCGACACGGTGCACCCGAGTGTCGGCTAGCGCTGATTAGATAACCCTGCAAGAATTTTGTAAGCCCTCAGAAGTATAGGCTGTTTCTTGCATGATAGAGGAAAAAACATTCATCAAAAAATTTCATACAGATAAAGCCAAACGGATTACATGGAGAAAAAGGACGGTATACACTATTTGTTACATTGTAGTGTGAGTACATTTTCCTATAGAGAATAGGATTAGAAAGAAAGAAAGAGGAAGAAGATTACATACAGTTTTTAGCATAGAAATTCAAGAGCCCAAGTAATTGTCATTCCTGTTGCTCTCCGCCGGTTGGATGCAATGTCCTACACGAAAAGACAAACTGTTTTAACCTCCTGATACACATTTTCTTATAATTCGGTTGTAGACTGGGTCATTAATAACATATAAAAGTTGTACGCTTAAAACTATTGTCCAAAAAAATACTACGGACTTATTTAATTATTTTTTGAAAATATTCAAAGTTTGAATTAATAGACTGATAAATATTAAAGTAAGCGTTCATACATTCCTATTGTCATACAAAATACCGTTTAAGATCGTTTTAAAAACTGGGTAGCTCATATGACCTGCCACCATGACAGTCCACAACCCTATTATTTGAAATCATTTTAAAATCCAATATTTTCAAAAAAATACTGCTGATTATTCCATTGATGGTTTTTCTTTAGTCACTTTTTGCAACACGCAAGGGTAGAATTGATAATGCTATTCTAAGCCGGCACCGCACGGCTATCAATCATAAAATCTAATCATCCTGTATAATAATTCTAACACGTTATCAAACGCATGTGGCCTTGCCGAATATGATAAGGAAGCAGACCCTTATTCAACGCTATTGTTTTTCTAGGACATTGCACATTTCCGTCCTATCCGAAGAATGATCAATAAGCAAACTTAAGCTAGGTATTCAGAACAATATAGATTTGCATACGATTGGTGGAATTTTTTATTTGTGAAAATTAATTTTTAAAGTATGTCATGATTTTTAATACCTTCGACCATCTTAAACATGCAGAATTGTTAAAGTATACGAAGATATACGAAGGTCTGTTGCTGTAAAATATACTACGAATATTTTTTACCCTTTTGTTTTTCGATGCGTATTGAATAAAATAAATGGTGAAAACGGGCATTTGCCTACCCAGTACTTATCTACTACATTTATTATTACCTAGACGAGGTTGACATAATATTGTACCAATAGGTTAGAATTTCCCTAGTGTAATATTTTAGGAATCGATCTAATGCTCCATTGAGGCCACTTCGAAAATTATAGACATGACAAAGGAGTTTTTAGACATTCGTTCCAATTTCAGACAGTTGCTAACTAAGAAAAGAATCGATCTTTTATATCTTATCAGCGCTAGAAACCATTTTTCTTGGTTTGTCTTTCAACTTTTATTTGTCGTGTAATTTTACGAGACTTCTTTAAAAAATATATATTTTTAAAAAGAAATAGGTGTGACTTAAAAATGTAACGTCAAAACTAAACGACAAATGTAAATCTGTTATTTTCAGTTTTAAAATTGGTTGAACGTATTAGTAGTGGGACCAGTTAATTATAAAAAGCAGACCGAACTTGTAATGTTATCTGCTTATACGATATACAGAAAACGTGGTAAAAATGTTTTAGTATTAAAATCAAAACAACAACAAGCTTAGTCATCGCGCGTAGTAATCTAGACTTCTACGAAGTCTAGACTGTAGCGCAGTCTACGCGTGTCCTACGCTCGTAGCGCTTTATGAGAGCTAATGTGCGCGCGCGCCGGGCGGCCGCGGGCGCGGGGAATGCGGCAGCGGCGTGTGCAGACTAGCTGCATCGAGAGGGCCCGCAAGGGGCACCATTCTAGCTCTAGCCACCTCTTTTTCATTTTGCGTGCGTCTTCTTTTGGCAGCGCGCGTTAACCTTGAATTTTTTCATAGCGAAGCGCTGCACGTACGCGCACAAGTTTCGGCGTTTCGGATAGTCGTAGAGCGTCCCCCACTCGGCGCGTCCGAATTTTCTGCATTCGGGCGTTGTGAAGAGTTTTCGGCGGTCGCATTCGCGAGCGGGGCTCCCAGCGGTTTGGAGCGACGCGCGCACATTCGAAGCACAACTGGTCGTCGGCCGCGCGCGAGCGCGCTCTATTATGCGGAAGTGAATACGCACCACATTGACATACGGTGCCGAAGTGTAACTCAAGTGTTATTCAGTGAACGCACACTCAGTGACAAAAACTATGATATTTGTGGACGGCTCACTAGAGCTAATGGTTTTCTTTTAACGATACAAGGACTGGATTTTTGAATGGAATCAAGGAAAGTATTGTTTTACTTCTCTGTCACTTCTATACTGAACGCGTGCGTGACATTCATGCCGGCAGGCATGATATGATGATACCAGCAGTTAAGATGCTTAGAGATTTGAACCCAGTAACAAGAATAATATAAATAGGTACTTATAAAGAAAACGCGCGTGTTGCCATATTTTTTAGGTTCCCTATGGTATTTAAATGCAAACAGTTCATGCTTAGGTTCTGAATACGCAGTCGTTGATAAATACTTGTTGACACAGAACAGAATACTATACATTTTAAGCATCAGAGACCGCATAGCATTTTGCACCTTAAGACTCTCGATTCAGAAAACATGTTCCAACAGCCGTGCAAAAATCCGAAATTTTGCATTTACACGTGCTGTCGTTTTGGGGCTATTGAACTTGATAATAAGACAAACGTATCTGCTGTTTTTGTTCAGCTCTATTGCATCACTAATGCTTTTTGCCCGGTTGCCTACCGACTGGTTCAACGTTTCGGTGCACGGTGATTCACATCCAACCTACCATTCTAATTCTAACCCGCATCAATGCTCTATCCAACACGTTGGTGAATCCGATAGGCGTGAATAGGATCTGCGCAAGAGCAGGCCCGGAACCCGAAACTGCCAGAACTGGTCTCGTAACGCATAACATTTGCATAGAAACTGTCATTGTGGCCCCGTGCGGCCCATGGCTGTCGATTAGCACCTCTGCGACCACTTGGCGACATAAATTAGCCAGTTTAGTAGTTAAGGCCACTTGCCTCTGTCAGCCTTTCGCGTTACAATGCTAAGGCTCGGTATTTCCTGAAGTTTCTTCACATTTATCAATATCATTCAAGTTATTATAACTTTAATCTGATATATCTTCCTTTATCTAGTCTAGTTCTGGTTCAAATGGGACGTCAATAATAGCAATGTTTTCAGAAAATATCTAATAAACAGTTTCGTGGAAATGTCTCCGTCTACTACAATGTTTTCGTCAGTTGTCTTCTTATCTTGTTATAGCAAACGTAACCACTTATTACTATCACATACGTAGCATATCATCAACATAAGTATTTAATTGCACAATTACTTAAATTGATTGTAGAAAATGAAGTTACAAAATCAATCTAAAACTATGGAAAACACAAAAACAATAAAACTAGGCAGTAACAGTAACAATCTATGATATTCACAGCAAAAATTGTTAATGCATGGCCAAAAATAAATTCCCTTTATTATTTAAAACTATAGAGAATTTCTTCTTTTGCTCTACCGAAACCCATTGCATGTGACTATGATACGACTAGTCTCTATGGCAACAATGCGTGTTCAACGCAGTACAAGTTCTAAGTTTGAATTTTCCGTTCCGCTAGCAAGCCTCTGATTGGTCCAACACATAATGCGTATGAGTGTTTAGATGCGACTCTACATTCGCGCGTTTGCATTTTAATATTCAATAGCCTACCTAAAATGATTAAAATTTTCGTATCGTGAATTCCGGGTTTCAAATTTGTCCTTGCCATTAAACTGGAGTTTGTTGACCTGTTCTTATGCAATCAAGTTTGCAGAATTATCAATGACGTCACCGCGTGTTCAGTATGTTTTTTGTGCAGAAATTCGTTATTCGTATAAATGTCAGCTAAGTTTATCACAGTGTTTTGAATTTGTGACTGTCGTCTTATCTGCAGCGTAAATTAGCAAGATAGCTTCCTCATCGTGCGTTTCTCGGCCAATGGTTCGCCAAGTCACGTGTCGTGAAGGGCGGACCCGGTACCTACAATAGAGCTGATTCGGTCTGCGTCTATGTTCATGCGCTGCGCGTGAGGCGACGAGAATCAGCCAATGATCGCAAGCTCGCTGCCTCGTACACATTTTTAAATTAGGAACGCATTTGTTTAGTCATAGATAACAAGAAGATATTGTTTCGTAGTTTATGATTAGCGATAAAGTCTTCAAAACATAATTAAAATATGTACCGAATTTACAAAATCTACTTGAAATGGGAACAGATAATAAAACTAAATAGATTACTGATTTTACAATATAGAAATTATTGTTACCCAATAAATATTTACTCAGGTGCTACGAATTTAAAATTCTTTATTACTTTTTTATGAAGTTAGCTGGTTTCGAATTACTAAAAGATATAAAAATGTATGAGAATGACGATGCCATATAAAAATGAGATCCTTTGTACCTGAACGAAAACAAACTGCTTAATAGCTTTCTTTCATGTCACATCCAAAGCGAATTTTTCACGTTATTTTACACTTTTTTAGATGCGTACGGTACATGTCTATTACTTTTTCCAACGATATAACTAGGTGTGTTACCAAAATAAAAGCGCTCAATGGTATTTAGGACTGAAAATGTAAAGGTATCTTTATAATTTAAATTGGGATCCTGGTGTGACCGGGCCATGCTCGGTATTTTGGTTTTACGCCATCTATTGGTAATCTTAAAAGCCATAACGTACGGACAACGTCTTTTTCTGGTCTAAAGTGTTTTTTGGAAAATTAAACGCCTTCGAAACCCCCATTTAAAATTTTATGAAAATAGTTTAGAGCCGCTTCCAAGATTTCTATTATTTAAATAACTAAATAGACAAGAATTGCTCGTTTAAGGGTGTAATGAGATAACCTTAAGTTTGTCAGCCTACCGTAATCTATGTATAGCCCTTATCACAAGATAAATCAAAAAAAAAAAAAAAAAAAATCACAAGATAACGCTACATTTTTATCATCACTCATTGCAAGGATAATTTTGTATCAGAAAATGTAGTACGCACTGTTTGTTTTACGATTGTCTGTCAGATCTAGATGGTTGTTATTGAAAGAAATAACTCATGCACTAACGAAATACCCACGTCACGAGAAGAATCTTGAAAAAATAAAAAGTATATTATTCTGAACAATACATACAGCGCATTTGTCCTTTTTTCTAGATCCTCTTAAAGTAGGTAAATAACTACAACATTTTTATAAATCACATCGACTAGTACTTATTTTATCTGAAAATGCCTTTCAGCTACTGGCAACATTATTACTTATAAACCACATGTTTACTGTATTTTTAAGCCGAAAAAAAAACACTGCCTATTCTACCATAGACTTACCTAATGTACATAGGTAAGTATATTCCCACATCTCAACAATTTATCTTCCGCGACCAGTCGTGACAAATGTGTTTACGTTCTTGTCCACTTTATTTACGTTAAAATTATGTTTGCATGAAGTTGTGATGTGCAGTGTAAATTATAAAATTCGTTCCGAAACATATGTAGGTATTTACCATAAGTCTTATTTTTACTCAGTACTTGATGCATACCTAGGTGACAGAACAAATAGATTAAAATAGCTAGGTGTATACAGAAGACTCATGTTAGTTACATAGTTTTTGAGTGGGTTTATTTAAAATATTTTTAGTGCACAATTCAAAACAAAATAAAAGTCTACTTAGTTGGTACGTAGCTAAGCTAGGTATACAAAGTTAAAAACTACCTACTTAAATTCTTTATCAACACATAGGTAGGTACTAGTAATCCAGAATTAGAACTATACGGAATCCTCTGGCGCATATCGATTAATCTTAAGATCCCGGGATCACTGAAATTATTTTGGAGCATAACAACAGCTGACAGGACCCGGCGGTCCTGGATGAGGCCCTGGCCGGGGGGTGGAGGGCCAAGGACGCCCCCTAGCCCTCCAGGCGCGACGCTTACGTAACCAAGGCCAAGTCTTCACAGTGCTGGTGCGTGTGCACTAAGAAGTGTGTATCTTGACGATGTTTTCAGACCGAGAATAGGGTTGTGGACTTGACTGGCAGGTCAAATGACCTACTTTAAAAAAATATTTAAGACGATATGAAAGATAAGAGATATGAAAATAGGAATGTTTGGCGTCATACATTAGTATTTTGGATAGCGCGGAGTCAGAACACTTACTTTTATGTATTTTTTCTGTTTATTAATTGAAACATTGATTATTTTGAAAAATTATGAATGAAGTCCGTGGTATTTTTGGACAATAGTTTTAAGCGTACAACGTTTTATAATTTATTAATGACCAAGTCCACAAACGAATTGAGTGTAATAGAAGTCGCTATAGAAATACCACATTTTGTTTTACCTACCTTTCTTAGGTAATGTATCTCAAAAGCCTACGCTACGCGTTTGGTTTCCCGCACTCATGATTTTGCCAGCGTACAGTTTTTATGTTACGTTCCCTTTGCCACACGCAATGTAATGCGAACGTCACCCTTATACTACCTTTCATAGCATCACCTAAGGTATTATATTATACTACCTATCCGTAGTTATTACATGAAACCACGCCTTACTGTCTAGAAATCTAAAAAGCTTGGCACACACTACTCGTAAATCACTGTTACAAAAATATCCAACAAGTGCATACTGAATTCGTTTTTCGTGTGCAACCAAGTTTTTTCATTGGTAAATAGTATTACAATACAACCGACTATCAAACCACATTATACCTATTAAGAATGTTTGTCAAAAACATGTTGTTAGTCGGAAATGGTTTAGCCTTGATTTATTGCATCTACTTATGTTATGATCTATGACGTAGCGTGTTTTTCGAAGGTAACTGCGCAATTGTTTATTATGTATCTGCTGCAGTTTTTGCTTAAATATTATAACGATGTTGTGTGAAAAAATACGTTTTTTTGTATCTTTTGGTATCTTCACTGTTACTAAGCTACAGGTGGTCCTTAATACGCTAAACGCGATAAATTGTTAGCCTTGTACGATCAACCGAAAATACACGCTGTGACATCAAATTGCTAACCTTCCTAAATTATGAACCTTTTCATCAAACCTTTTTTATACCTGGATCTTTGCCTAATTACTCGAACACAAAAATAATTATTTCTTCCTCATTTGAATATATTATACACCATAAACACGAATCTCAACCCGTTCAAAAGACAGTTTCCTCGTAATAATAATACGTTGGTGACACTCTTGTAACACAAAATTGTTCCGCGTCGGGCGAATCAGGAATAATGCATAAACTGAGTCCCTCTCTTTTGTGGCGGCGAGTTAATCCTTGACCCAAATTCGCCCCTGATGCGCGAACCAGTTTGTCTGTCCGTCTGTTTTGTCCAAAAACTAAATAAAGGACTCCTTGTCCATACAGGTTTTAGTATGTCGTCCAAATAGAAAACAAAATAGTCCAATGACAGAATATAGAAATTATTTGCATTGTAGAAGAAATTTTGTTGCTCTTTGTCTGACTTTTCTACACAACTCCGCCTTAGGTTAGGAGTATATTATCCTTGTAACGAAATGTGGTTATTTGACGGACGTTTTTCACCACAAAGGATTTATAGCCCTTGAATAATGTTTGTAATCCTTACAAGAATACTTCGCGAAATGGTAGTCTGCCTTAGAAATTCAAGTGTACCAAAAGATCTTAGAATAAACGGCTGAAATTACGTTCATTACAATATGGTGCCAATAGGTACATAGTTTTGTTTATTATTTTGATTATCTGTGAATGAAATTCACATTTCTTTATTAGTTCTTCTTAGTCTTTGATACTACAGAATTTCCGAAATCGGTTCTATTTGGGTATAGTTCTTTCCAAAAAACATTCCTCATCTTTCATAAAAATCTTTGTGTACTTAATGATATGACCAATAAAATAGTGGATTAAACGAATATGTTAAAATAATTAAATGTCCAGGTTACATCATTTCCACTAATAAACTATTTGGATAAAACGAAAGTTGTCCTCCATGAAACACTACGGTGTTAACTTGTTTTACTACGAAGTTTATTACTTTAGAATTTATAGCATCACCACACTGTTAATTTGTATAAGCTCTTTTTACTGTTTTGCGTACTAATAACGTATTACGAGCTAATTTTGGGTTAACACGAAAATTGCTACAAAAAAGTAAGAAGTTTTCTTTATAAGTAATTATTAGATATCTTTGTTTGCTGTTATTTTATACATTTCTATTATTTCCTTTCGTTTACACAATTTTGCAGTACTTTTGCAGTCTTTGAATCATACCTACTTACTCTCTTTAGAAAAAATATGTACGATACCAAGCTTTAAAGAAGCAAGTGAAGAAGCTTGGTGTCCTTTAGAAAAAGAACGAACACGCAATCACCACTCAGGACAGGAGGTAGTATAAATTGCGTCACAAATTTATAATTTATGCGTCTCGAAACGTGCGTTGTAATGGCTTGTCTACGCACTGCAACACTGCAACTTTCTATTTTGACGGAGTACGGTTATGATCTCATAATGTTAGAACAAGCATAATAACCGCACTCAAATAATGGAATATGCCACATGAAAGATCATAGATTTTTATGCCATAATCACACAAGAATGGAGAAAAATGCTTCTTCACTAAGAAGATTTAGACCTTCAAAAACCGTTACCGACCAAAATCTTAAAATGGCTCCCCTATAGCAAAAAAGAGCGTTACAATGTTATTATTATCAGGTGTCGATATGCCCTCTTTCAACTCCCTGATTAACTGGCCTTACCACAACATGACGATTAAAATGTGCCTCATTCCTTGTCCTCCGTACAAAAAATATAATAGTCGAACAATGTAGAACTTTGCATACGACCAGCTTAAATCTTCATTTACCGCAAACGGATGACGGTGAAAACATGAATTGGGCAACTAGAAATGTGCGTGCTAGAAAACCGCGTTGTAACGTGCGTACGCGCTGCACCGCTGCAACTTTCTATTTTGACGACCTCTGCTTCCTTTGTCCGAAAAAATGATGCATTAGAAAGTCACTGTTTGCATTATTCTGTTTTGGAGCTGTTCATTTTCTCCAAATTAAGGCCATTTTTCTGGAAAACGGCTTTTGATTCGATGCATGTATCAATTTATTGATGAAGATTTTGTTCTAAACATTGATGCGTAGGTATCGTAAAGAACGCCCAAACTGAATGTAAAAAAGAACAGGTTGTTAATTTTCGGTAGCTGGCTTGTCACCATAAAAGGTGCGTAAATAAACTTTAAATATTTAAAGTTCACATGACTTCCAAAAGCAATAAAAACGTATCTAAGTACATTATGTTACTCAATTTGAATTAACCATGAGAAGGGAAACAGAAAATGGAAGTAGAGACAGAAATTGCTCCACGCAGCAGACGCTAAACTTTTCTATACAAATTGCATCGTCTGGGAATTAGAAACCCGTTGTGCGTTTCGTTTCGACACGATTTACGTAATCACGGAATCCGGTACGTATATACTGCGCGCACGCACCGGCCATCCGCAGCCGCGCCTTTCTGCTGCAGTTCTGACTTCTGACGTCGAAGGTGACCTACAAATGACGACTCACTTTTTGTTAAAGTCTTTTTGTTAGTAGTGACGCTCCTGCACAGTACAGTTACCTAATGACGCAGTTTTACGAGGCTTACGAGTATGAATGACCTAAAATTGCTTTAGTTTATTAAGAAGCTCTGTTTAGGTATCTTTGACTAGTTAATGATTAGATAGCACTACCTACAATCTATATACAATTGAAATTTTGCGAGTTAATGTAATTGTGATTTCGAATTTATTCAAAATAATACAGAAGTAGGTATTTCTGCATTATGGTAGAGCTCCGTGTAAATATGTCTCTAGATAAAGTCATTCATCGTAGTTATACAGAAAACGTTACTTGTTTACATTTTTTACACCATCACAGGTACCATTTAGTTGTGGTGCATTACCTTCAAAAAGTTGACGTAAATAATTGTCAAACCTAAACTTGAAAAACAATTTTCTTATAGTAATTTCTAACTTAAATACTTACCGTTCCGGCAATACTTTATTTTTTTGCCTCATTCAGTATGTTTTGTTCCAGTTTGCTAAGTCTTGATATGTTTTTGTACGGACTGATATTTCGAAATTCATAGTACGAAACTTCTTCCCAAGTGCAAGCGGATCTAATGAAGGCGCATTGCACTCTTGCCTATTATTTCGGATTTGCGGTACCGTTGTATGTGCGTTAGCGTGACTTCTTCCATTTTGTACTACTTGACTTGATAGAGAAATTTTAAAATTGGTTCCACAATTTCAGAATTATTTCTGTTTGATACTTGCAAACTTTTGAAATCCAGTTTTAATACTAGGTAGCGACTTCTCTGTTTGGATGATTTTTTCTTTGACTATAAAGTTTCCCAGATTTTTTGTGAGTTGCAGTCAACTAAGACATTGTCAGTATGTTAAAGCTACCTATTGCTAGTATTTTGGGGTCAATTTTTTTATAAGTACTACTTACTACGTTACATAATATCCTAAAGTACATTATCTGTACATATAAACACATTAGGAAAAATACTTGTACGTGCGTCATTCCCCACCCGATAAAAATTACTTTGAACCTGTTTCGGGAATTCTAGCTTTCTTGAAGTAAACATGTTGATACTAATCGTTCGTAGAATTCATTTCTCATGAGATAAGATACTTTATATTATAATGTAAAAATGTATAGACAACATTATTATAGTTTATATATTACTCATTTTCCCGCGTGGATAAGGATTTTTCCCGGCAAGTACGTTTATACATAAAAACCTTCCTCTTGAATCACTCTAAAACACCTGCATCAAAATCAGCGTGTAGTTTTAAAGATTTAAGCAAACATACAGACTGACGCGAAAAGCAACTTTGCTTTATACTTATTTACCTATGTTGCATTAACTCTAAATTGAGATGAGGGCAAATAGGTGATGATGATGCTATAACTTTTGCGATTACAATACATAATATGCCTTAAATAATAAAAGATTATCTATGTAATGTATCGATACCCCTGGCGGGGCGCGGGGCGCGAGGTGAGGGGGAATGTGCAGTACGCAGTAGTAGAGCAGCCGCTCGATGCAGGCTTTGTTCGGCCACCGTTATAGGCTGCACGCACAGAACACTCTAACAAGTTAGAGGAAAATAATACAACCTTTATTTATGATCATTTTAAATTCAACGCAAATATTTTCAGGCATGAACCAGGTTATAAAACTGAACAAATTTCCCCAAAGCATATGAGTTAGGACGCAAGTCGTCCCATACAAAACAGGTCCGGATATAGGGTTAAATAATTATGAAGGCTTTTCTTACAATTTATGTTTCTGGATGAAAGTTATAGAATCTGAAAAATTACTATTTATTGACTTATTCTGAGAAAGTAAGATGATAATGAAATTAACAAGTTTTCCCAACCTTCTTCGTCACTTAGGGAGCTTCCGTCATGCTAAAAAATGTTCCAATATAAAATAAAGTTAAATATTACTTCTACAACGTTTTAAAATAAGCATTTGTTAACATAAATTCATACAGAGTGTTTAAAACAAGTACCTAAGACAATGACATAATGTGACCCAATTGAATACAAAAACAGTTGATATAACTATTTAGTTTTTTATTTACGAGTTAAGTGCATTATGCTATGATGTGCCTATTTTCCCGTTTGAAATTTGGGTCAGTGAATCATAAGGTTACAAGCTACTCTTTGTATTTATTATTTTTAAGGTATGAACTTATTTTTCCTGTTACGATTGATTAAACGAATACAGAATTAAAACTGTTTGTATCGAACTGCACAAAAAATAACTGTCCAACGTATTGAAGTTTAAAATTCAGTAACCAGTTCAAAATTAGAATTAGAATGGGGCCCTAGCTGTTTTCTATGCATTGCTCTGTGCTTCGGTTGCAGAGTGACCGCTGCGGCACTTTGCGCAACTCGGTGCACTCCCCCCCACCTCAGCCCCCTCGCCAGCCAGTACGCTTGCGCGCGTGCTGCATGCCGGAACCGGGTCGCAGCCGAAATTCCACTTTAGCCAATTTAACCGGAGCTACCCTGCCCTCCACGCAGCCACGTGACGCGGACTAACAAGGGCTCGTGACACCCGACGCAACGGATCACGTTTCGCTGGCTGTCTATACGTGCACGCATGCAAATGTACAGTTAGGCTGTAACGGAGCTGAGGTTGGAAATCAAATCGATACTGTATCGGCTCGGTGCAGTCTAGCTGACGTCAGTTCTCTGGGCGTACCTGGACGAGTGGACATTTGTCTCTGCATTCAAGATGAAATCTACTAAAATGAGAGCGTTCCCGCTGTTCAAAGTTCCAATGGTGACTATCCCGGTCTTCAAAAGACCGGGGATTCCATCTAAACCGATTATTCTACCGAAACCGGTGGGCCCGTCCAAGCTTCAAGTGAAGCCCCAGCCGAAGCCTCAACCGAAAAGGTAGCTCGATTATCGATGTTGTCTTCTATCCGTTCTTTCCTGTGTTTACTTGTTGCTTGTTCAAGTTTCGATCAATGTTTTGTGTTTCGTCATTCATCACATCACGTTCTTTATTTACAATAAATGTTTTTGAAAGTTTAATCAATGTACTTTTTTTTCATAATTCATCAATAAAATAACGATAATTTACATTTTTTTCCACCTGAATCTTATATTCGATTACTTCTGAAGTCTCAACAACCTGTTGACGCCCCCAAACTTTTTCCGCATTTATTTTGTCTCATCGTTTCCGCTTCTCTGCGAACTTGTCCAAAACTTCTAGAACTTAGTCCTCAACTCACGTAGCAACTATTAACTATTCCCTATAATTTCACCTAGCAAAGGCCACCGTGGGAACAGCCAGTCTGATATTACGCATTCATGAGTTTGGCCTAGTTGGTTTACTCCTGTTTCGCTGTCTGTCTTCGCTTTCGATGTTTATCTACTAGTGCTTATTGACGGTGAATAAATGATTTCCTTAGTGAATTGAAGCATTTCATATTATTTCAATTTATACGAATTTTCTGTACCCCAACATAAAGCGGCAAATGAAAATGTCGGGTAATTGATCTACGTATCATTTTGGAACAAAGAGTCTATAGACAGTCCGATGAACGGCTCTGAACCCAGTCAGAGCTTTTACTAACAACCAATATTTAATAATGTCAAGGAAGTAGTATTTAATTTCAAGGGCTTGGCATATCGATCCTACATCAGTAATTCAGCTAAGCCTCTAGCCTTGAGCCCGGGCCTTCCGCTGCCTAGTAATATAAAAATAGCTCTACCCTCGATTGATTGTGTAGCTGTCTAGCGACGGTATAACATCATCTACGTATAACTTGTTGAAAACGAAGCATTTGCGGTGATGTAAATAAATAAATAAATATAAATAAATATAAATATCCTGGACAATTTACACAGCGCTATCTAGCCCCAAACTAAGCATAGCTTGTACTATGGGAAGTAGATAGCTGATACTAATACATATATACTTTTTTTTTTGTAAATAAGTACATATTATACATAGAATACACCCAGACTCAACACAAATATTTGAAAATTGTCGTAACAAATATTTGTGTTCGGTGGGGATCGAACCCACGACCCTCGGCGTAGAAGGCAGGCATACTATCCGCTACGCCACAGGGACAGTCAAATGTTTGTTATCATGAGTCACCAATATTTTCAAGGCGTTTGCTTACGCTTGTATGTCAATAAGCAAAATGGTTATAATTTATGCAGTGCAGGTGTAGTGCTCCTACATCTGCATTCAGGCATATTTATTTACACAGAACAATAATACCTAGATAATAGTAATTAGTATCTGATTGGATTGTAGGTATTATTGGAAATACCTACTTATTAAGCTGTCAGTGCCAAAAAAGCTCTAGATTTTTGTAATATAAAAAATGCATTCTTTTAGAGTAGAACAGGGAATATACCTGGAGTCTTCTCATCTCAGCATCTATAATGTACCGATTAGTCACCTTTCCCGACGACCTTGGGCCCGGACATTTCCACGGCTAATATTAAAATACATACCCTTCCCTTATTTTTATGCCGGGTGATAGGACACTTTAGCTTTCACTTCATATCAGGTATTGGCAGATTTAACGTAAACAGCAAGAGTAAGGACTCGCCTGGAAATGACAAGCTGAAATGTAGCACTTAGGCGCATTACTTATTCCACTAAACTCAGATTTTTTTTTGCAAAATCTACAAAGTTCGATGGTTCGACAATGATAAAACCAATGTGTTTAATTGTTACTAATGTTACTAGCATACTTAAGGTTCTTTCGTGTGGGATATCGAATTAACTAACAAACCAATCAACACGGGTGTCAAAGTTTTTCAGCCGCCTATTAGGACCTAGTAACAGTCCTAAACACTGTTAAAAAAAAAACTATATTATTATCAAATATCTAATTCTTTGGCATATATCTACTAACCGAGTATCTTACTAGAAACTAATTAGATTAGTAGAGTTGTGGGTTTTTGGAATATGTTGTTATATTTTTAGGGTGTGATTTTCGAAGTTAGGTTCATTTATTTTCCCTCTTGCGTTACACGTGTTTACCTTTACGCTTTATTTTCTTTTGGAAGCTGACATAATATATCAGGTGACATGTATTGTATCATATTCTTTCATGTTCGTGTTAGGTATGTAATTAATATCATTAACATCAAAAATAAATATACATCTTAAAAACATGAAAAAGCAATTTCTCAGGCAACATTTAGATACTTTAATATATTTTGCAAAGTTGTGTAGCATATAACTTATACGTTCTATTCAATTGATCAGTTATGAACTTTTAAAAGGCCAAAGATACCCAAAGGAAATGCTGTACTTACCACTTTAGCTCTAGGAATAATAAAGCATCTTATAAAGGTCAAGAGTTAGTACCTTAGGTAACTGATAAAATAGGTTCAACTACGTACCAATAATCATATCATTCTCTTGGGATAACAGTCTTATCGACATCTGGCATTCGACAATAGCAAGAAATTGAAATTTGTCATATTAGAATATTTGATCGCTTATTGAAACCTAAGAAAGACCTACAATTTGGAACTGACCCAAGTCTAGAGTTTGAAGATTAATCGTACGCATTTGTCATATTTGAATAATATCTGATCGGTTTTAAGGCTATCAGTAATTCAATATAATGTACCTTCAGATTTAACTGGATATATTCATAAAAACAGGCAACTTGAGAATTCATTTAAAAAGTAAAAGTTTTTTTTTGTTATCGACGTACCTACCTACCTATCCACTCCGTAAATCTAGTTACCCAATTGGGAGATCAATTTTTACCTGTACCTTATTTAAGTTGATCCTTTTAACTTGCGCGGAGTGTCTCAGGGTTGTGTCGCCGCCCCACTTTTATTTAACAACTTTGTCTTACCTATATTCTCGTTGCTGCAGGGCTGGTATCCGAGGCGGCCCGGGCATGGACTCGCAGCAGCAGCAGTACTGCCTGAAATGGAACAGCTTCGGCTCCAACCTGGCCACCTCGTTCGCGAACCTCTGGAACTCGGAGAGTCTCGCAGACGTCACCTTGTACTGCGAAGGTAAGTGGACATTGGAGGAATGCTGTAGAACAGTCAGCAGTAGGTGCCTGACAAGTCACAAGATTGACGACTAGCTTCATGTAAGTATTCTTCATGTAGCTTTAATTAGGGCGAACGCGTTCTAAGTGAGATAGTTCCCGCGTAGAACAGAGTTTGAACAATTCAAAAATTATTTTACTTCAGCAAAGCATTATACTACACAATTTTTACAACTTGATAAACCTGGAAAAATGGAAACCAAATTGGCAGTGGGTGAAACTAATAGGTGATTTGTTCAAAAGACTATAGTAATAAAGACTATAGATCGCGCGATATCACATTTCAAAAGCGTTAGAGAAGAACGAGGCATGTTTCGCTTCAGAAACGTATTGGGAATCGTATCTATGCTTTGTCCTGCTTGCACCTTTTCCGACGTACTGTTTTTCTGTTACATCAAGATTCCAATCTAAATGTTTATCATGACCGGAAATGATAAAAATGTTTGTATCAAAGCGTCATACAAGTCAACTTACACTAAGACAATGAACATGACTACGATTTACTATAGTACCAGTCACATTTACATAAAAGAGTTTGTAGGCAGTGTTAAACAGGCTTAGAATAGCATCACCCCATTTCATTCCCGCTGGTGTCCTGAGAGAAATTAAGAGGGATTTTTGTTTATTTCGATTACCAGCTGACCATTTATTTACCACTAATGTGGTACAGATTTTTCTAAAACCGCGCTTATTTGTCAAACGTGTTGTTAGCCCGTATTTTTACAGCCGCTAACGCTCAGCCTACCCTGCAATGGATAAATGCTAGATATGTGTACGTATGTTTGTAAAAGCGTTTGTATTTCGGTGGTAGCTCACGAAGTTTACGAACCTGCTGACATGACGCGTTAGAATAGTGATTCTAATCTGACATGTTAACACAAGCTGTGTGGTGTAGGCTTTACTTGAATCCAGCTTAACCTTTCTTACCTAACATAACGGTCATCAATTTCCTAGTATTACAGTCACTTCTGTATTTAGATATCAAAAAATTCACACCTATCTGTGAAGAATCACGCGTGAACCGGGCAATTTTGTGGTTCATGAAAACAACCGGACAAACGACAATCTGACAGCTGCAATAGGAAATTTTGAAGCCAATTTTCAAGTGTACAGATGGCGCTAAGCTAAACTGAAAAAGTTTTTTTTATGGAAATGTATTTTGTCTAGTTGAGTATCAAATCAAATGTCAAAAATTCAACCTAACGGAACGCCATCTGGTATGAGATCATAAAGTAACTCGAGATCTGTCATAATATAAAATTGCATAGAAGAGTTCCCATCGATGCGCAGTGCTATCATATCAAAGCCGATTTTAAATGGAATTTCGTTAATTCCTTTTTACACTTCCTAAAAAACCGTATCTGATAAATAAAATATGCCGTGTGATGCCGGCTTAGAATAGCATCACCCCACATCCTTCCCGCGGGTGTCGTAAGAGGCGACTAAGGGACTCGAAGATACTGGTGTATAACAATTTTTAGGCGACAGGCTGACAACCTGTCACTATTAGTGATACACATGTTTTCTGAAACTACCTTGGAAAACAATCCTCTAAAATGTCAGACGTGGCGATAGCGACCGTAGTCTTACGGCCGTTAACGCTCTGCCTAACCCGCAAGGTATAAAAGGCGTGATATATGTATGTATGTATAAACCACCAAGAAATCAGCGATGCGTTTGAGAATCGCCTGAATTACAGCAATCATCAATAACAACACCATTACAGCTGAATATGCTTTTCGTAAAATTACTACATTCCGGAAATTAAAATGGCAAAACATGAATTATTTGTAAATGCAATAATAAACTTACTAGGAACTCATTGATACAATGTTTTTATATTATCAGTTCAGTGTCACGTTCATTAGACTGATGTGACGACGTGTAGCCTTGACTCAGTTTAATAATTTTGTATGATTTCGTGGTACGCATATTTAATGTTGTAAATCAACATTGGTTTCAGTAAGAATGACTTCCGTAGTAACAATTATTCTCATGTTCATAGTATAGTAGGTAAGTACAGTCTCTGCGCGTCACTCATGAACAATCCAAAGTTTAAGGTATTTTTTTTTGGAATTGCGTTTTTCAGTAGTAATTATTACTTTTCTAGGCGAGGTAACATTTACTGAACATGCATCATCATTTTTATTTGGCTTGTTGGTAAAAATCACTAGAAGAGATCTTAAAAACTCAATTTATTACCGACTGTATTATTTGATACCTTGAAAAAATTAGTTTAGAGAAAAATAAGAAATACCTATTTTTGAATAAACTAAATAGAGTGTTTTTAGATAGTTTCATCAAGTTAATGTCTTTTTAAAAACTAATGATGATTCGGAAAATTTTAATAGACTCTTCAAAATCGATTTCTTGATATTAATTATTGACTCGACTCGATGGAAATAAATAAAAAATATTCTAACACCCTACGCCAATTGTAAATTGATGCCTATACCTATACTAATTTATTTGTTCAGATTGGTAGCGTAACGGACAAATAAACTATGATAATATTAATTTTAATTTGCCGGCAGTAGTTTTACTAAATATGTAATTTATTTTACATATCTCATGCTCTGAAAGTAGGTCATTACTGACAAAAAACACGACCTGTAAGTTCAACTTACAGGCGAGGTTTTAAAACTAAGCCTGTAAGTAATTTTAAATATGGAACTAGAAAAAGAACCAATATAATCGCGGCAATTAAAAAGTTAAAATCAATTTCTTCTTCTTTTTAATAGGAGTTGCATCCAATTAGTTGTATACGATTTTAAATTTCGAACTGGCCGCTACGAATTGTGTTGCTTGAACGCAGGAATTATATTTTTAATCTGTATTTTTATAACCTCAATAAATGAGTTTGCCGAATTATTACTCAATATTACAATGACAAAAGTAAAAATTACTAATATCCCTACGATCAGAAAAATGTCTACTTTATGTTAGGATACTTTTCTTTCATATTAATTCAATATTTTTCAATCATAGAAAAAAAGTTTAGTGGTGCAATTTGAATAGCAGACGATACAATCATCATTTATGGCTCGTTTTCTTGTATTTATCGCTTTATTTTACTCTTTTTTCATTCGATATGTAAAGCAGTATACGTACCACGGATGTAACATCAATAACAACCTCGGAAAGGTACCGCCCTCGCTCCGCTCGGGCGTTAAAAAACCTCGGTTGTTATTGATAGCTTACATACCTCAGTACGTAATCTACTATTTATTGTTATCGTTATTTTTATTATATCGGATACTGACTCTGTACCTAAAATTCCAATAACATAACATAGGTAGATAAGTAGGTAAAATACTTTTATGCACTATTACAGATACCTATAGCATTTTTAAGCCGTGAAAGTAGTGTAGCATTGTTAAATGATCTTGGCGCCGCAAAATTGCCACCATTTAGCATCAAAAATCCCCACATGCTTGCATAGAAACTGTGAACAAAAATTTTACATATGGTTCCGTATGGTCATGGCTTCGTATATTGAGTAATCAATTGATATCAATAAGTACAGATATTTTTATTGGCGTAGTCACAAAAAAGCTACTGCAAACTTTTCCATCTAGGTAAACGATGGCAAAGTTTTGCTACGGCGTAGCACTTCCGTAGCATTGCAAATAAATGCACTGAATGCATTGTATTTTTGCACTCATAATGGCTATTCTAGTAGTTACTGTCTCTCTTAGACTCCATTCATTTAGAATAGTGGAATAGTTTTCCGCAGTGCCAGATTTAGTATTCCGATCGCATTTTAGTGATTTATAAGTGCACCAATGATAGATTATGTTTTACCCACAATCGGGCAAATAAGCATTACATACATACATACATATATCACACCTTTATCCCTTGCGGGGTAGGCAGAGCGGTATCGCAAATAGCATTAGGTATATTAATTTTCGTCTGCGACTACGAAACCCTAAAATGGCACCTTCCGTTTACGTATGCAAGCAAAATATTGCTAATATGATAAACAGGACATTGACATCCACTTGCGCTAAACGCTATGAATGTGTATACGTACCTATTATCCATTGATATTGAATTATTCCGTCATATTATTTTATCTCAATTGTATTTCTTTTTCGTATTAATCTTTTTAATACATTAAATTACGCGGTAAAATCATACATATTGTAGGCCTTTTCAGATAATGCGTGTATTACTATAGCACGGAGGACAGTAACCAGTGGAGAACGCATGCGGGGGCGACCGCACTCACTTGATGTATGCTTTATAAAGCAGACGCATCAACATTTTGATTAGTCGGCTTGAGACTGTGCGAAAGAACGGACGTTCCGCGCTTCGTTTTTTGGCGTATAAACGTAAACAAGAATCCTTCCTGTGCAGTGAAATGGTGTGGAAAGTGTAGTACAACATCAAGTTCCGCAAAAGACGGGATAACATTTTATAGGTAAACATTTTTATGCTTGATTCTTTCAAAATTGCATTTTAATGAAAAATAATTCCATATTTATAATTTCTGATGCGCTCCCGTTGATGTCTTTCATTGCTATCCCTTTCTAACGCACGGATGTGTCCATACGTAGGCTGGCTCTTTCTTCCTATTAGTGCTATACCACTGTTCTCAGAAGTATAGAATGATTTTATCGATAATTCTGGGATCGTCATAAAATAATTATGTTAATGTACGTACTTAACAACTTACCTACAATGTATATTATATGAATGAATGCATTCGGGGTATATGGAGTGGCGCGGACGCATTCCCCCCGCGCCAAAATTTCGTGTTTCATTATTATAAATAAAAGATCTTGCGCTAGTCGAATATCAATTTGTAACATACATACATACATACATACATATATCACGCCTTTATCCCTTGCGGGGTAGGCAGAGCGTTAATGGCCAATGGTAAGAATACGGCCACTATCGCCGCGTATGACATTTTTGATGTTTGTTTTCTAAGGTTGTTTCAAAAAACATGTGTATCACATCACTATAGTGACAGGTTGTCAGCCTATAGCCTAAAAATACACCAACACTCTCGAGTCAATTTGTAACTATTTCATTTATTATGAAATCAGAACAAAATATCAATAGGTAGGTCAATATATCATCTTGTCATGTCCGTCTGTCTGTCCGCTGACCAGCATCGTCTCGCCAACCAGCCCTACCATCCAAAATGATCGTAACAGGTCGTTTCCAATTCGGTACAATTATTTCAATACATACCCTAAAATTACAATGTAAGTAGGTACTTATTATTTTTTTTATACATATATTGCTATATTAATATTAGCATGCACATGTTTCAATAAATTTTCTTACACATAATATGAGTAAACTTATTAAACGTTGATATAAAATATCGATATAATTTTACATATTTATTTTTCCCATCTCTACAAAATATGCGGTCATTGCGAAAGCCAATTGCGTCTAGCGATAATTACCTCTCCCCCCGCAAAAACCAGTGAGCTTGGTTTTGAACAAAATCGTACCGACGCGTTCTCCACTGGTTACTCTCCTCCGTGTACTATAGTGACAGGTTGGCAGCCTGTCGCCTAAAAATTGTAATAAACATGAAACCCTCGAATCCATTAGTCGTCTCTTAGTCGCGGGAAAGAAATGGAATGATGCTATTCTAATATGGTATCTAATTCGGCATCACCGTTTAAAATTGAATAATAGTTTTGAAAATACAAGAAAATATTATATTAACATATATGCCTTTAGTATAGTTACACAACTATTTTGTGTTTATGTAGAGAGGATCTATTCAAATTCTAATGTTAATTAACGCACATCACGTCTTTGCTTGCTAGTGTAGCGATCACCGCTGAAACTTTGAACATTGTACCAGAACTAATATATTTAATTCGCTTACATAGTGTCACGACACGACCAGCGTAACTGTCAGTACGCGCCCGTACGTGCGTGTATGGAGCATTGAGATCAAGTTACGCTGGTCGCGACACTATATAAGCGAATGGGCTTTACCGCAACAAGATTACATATGTTGGTGAGTTATTACATGCTATTTAATTATAAACATGCTGTTACTAACAGGCGTAAAGAAGATATAATATATGTGTAAAAGCAATGTCTTTGAATCAAGTGAAAACAAGCTATTACAGGAGTAGAAGTTTAGGATATAATTCGTGATTCTGTAATTTCAAATGACGCCATTTAAGTACGCCAATACAATATATAAGTATTCTGAAATGTATGGATTGGAGTAGCTACTGTTTTTGGGTCTTATATTTCACATACCTATACAATGATAATACTAAATCCCGGAAAATCGGTAGTTAACTTATTCTTGAAACATTCTAGGGAAATTCTCTCATAATATACAATTTTAACTTGAATTTTTCACCAACAACCTTAAACTTCACAATGAAAGCTAATTGCAGCTCATTTGTTAACTGTTTTCAATGGACCGCGGGGTTTTTTACGGCTTCGCTGAAGGTTCCAAGTTCCAACTTTTCGAGGTCGCCCAGCCGAGTGTGCTAGACGCAACGGGTGGGGGCGGCAAGAACTGGGGGGGCCTAACCCCCCGGCCTTCCTTTCGGGGGGGCGCCACCCCCTCCCGGTGCGTGAGAACGGGGGTCTAGGAAGTTTGCACTCCTAGAGGCCGCTGGAAATTTAAGGCCGTCTTAATTGTTTATTGCTCGCGTTCGGTACTTCCCTTTCTGTTCTAAAATGTTCGAAAACATGCCAGCTTTGATGTGCCCAGACGATAACAGAATTTGACTTCTGTATTTTCGGAGATAACAATTTCACGTCTTGGCTTTTGGAACGACGACACTAAAATATTACGCCTACTAATCTTTGAAGCATCTACTAATGATAGAGCCACTCGTTTGTACTTTCAAAACCACATATACATATTAGGGATCAACTTATAATGGGATTTCTATAACCTATAATAATCAGAATGTTAGGAAAATTACTAACTTCTTTTAAAAGGATAAACCAGCCTTTGAAACTGAACAACTTTCCCTGAGGAACAAAGGTTGCACCTCGCACACAAATTGACACAATCGGTTGATACATTTTGTATGAAAAATTTTAAGTGTTCAGTTTCATTGGCTGGCTCATCCCTTGAAAGGAAGTTACACCGTGTATACCTACAACCAATATAAGCTGATCCATCAAATTTTGTTACTCGAGGTACTAATAGTACATTGGTTTCCATGAGGGGTGAATCTCGTTTTCTGCATGGTCGACTCAAGGCCTCGTTATATCGCCTCCAGCCTGCAGAGTCATTGGCATCGGCTTAAAGACGAATTACTGTTGAAATGTGTTTCTTGCCATTGAGATAACAAGGTACCTAAGTACCTAAAGGAAGTCCAAAGGAAAGTAAGCTTGAAACCTAACGGCATTAATATCAATCAAAAGAAATTACGGTTTCAGCTGTTACAATAATACATACATATATCACGCCTTTATCCCTTGCGGGGTAGGCAGAGCGTTAGCGGCCGTAAGAATACGGTCGCTATCGACACGTCTGACATTTTTGGAATTCCGGAATCATTCATTTCCGGAAATGTGAATCACTTTTGAAACAGTGCCAAACCCCAGTAGATTATTATATGTAACACCTACACAATTAGGGTTAGTATCTATCTTCTCTAACTATTGAAACATCTGTCGGTTCAGTTTACAAAAGTGACATGTTGCCCAGATGATTAAAGTATCTATTATGTATCGGCAGATGTCTTTGCTACTTCCGCCGCCATAGGTCTAGAATTACTCTTGAAATATGTAATCATATAAAAAATTTCTTTCTATGAGTACGGTCAAGCTCAGGATGGGATATACTCTGACCGGGACTTTAGATTCTAGATTGACCTTACGCCGAAAATCTGTACGGTATCAAATACAAAATTTCTCGATTGGAAAATATAAATGTACCTACTAAAAGAATCCAATATCGACTTATATCCCTAGAAAAGGGTTTAGATGAGCAGTTTCACTCCTAGAAACGAACGTATCGTCTTACCACCCTGCTGAAACATCGACTCCAGCGAACCGCCCGCTAGAAACTGAAATGGAACCATCGCTCACCTGATATCGGCCATTACGGTGCGCAACTAGCGACTGCGTTTTCGGCGCTCCGAACGCATCGGCGCGGCCCGCTTTTCCTTATCGACCGCGCCAGCTATATGTGTCGCGCGGCAACCACCACCCTTCCCCCCTCCCGTTTCCAGGCGACACACAGCTGAACGTTACTAAACGCAGTAATGGGAATCTTAATAAATAATAGTTGATTGACGTCATAAATAATCTATGTGGAGAGGTAGCTGGTTGCAAAAGGATTCGCCCCATC
Organism: Keiferia lycopersicella; assembly: GCA_029255805.1. NCBI lineage: Eukaryota > Metazoa > Arthropoda > Insecta > Lepidoptera > Gelechiidae > Keiferia > Keiferia lycopersicella. Next base: position 20,428,368 of record JARACZ010000003.1, read on the forward strand.
TATGTGGAGAGGTAGCTGGTTGCAAAAGGATTCGCCCCACAAAGATTTTCAGACTTTTCGGTGAGGGTCTGTCAGGCTTGTAAATGCGTTAACATATGCATATTCCAACGGCCTTCCAAAAGAATATTCTTGGAAATAGAAAAACAGTTTTAAGTAAGTATTTTCCTGTGTTCTAGATGTTCTGTGATTGTCAGGTTTCCAAGGCAGCGCAGTTGTCGATTTCTCACGGGGCTGCGGCTATTTTTAAACGCTAAATATTCCGTCTAGGTAAGTTTTGGGCCGCTTGATTTGGGCTAAAGAAAAAGATTGGTTGGTATAAGTTTCCAGGTGGTTGACTCTATTTATAATTTCAGCTTCTATTTTGTAGAATATATGTAATACTAATAGGCCTTTTCTACTAATTTATTTATTATTTTCTATAAGTTATTTTTAGAATAGACACAAAGGTCTTTTTAGTATCTATTGCAAGTGTCTTTATTGTTTAAACTTTGTTTTACAAAAATGGGCAGCGTGCTTTCAGCTACGGCTTTAGTTCCGACAGTAGCCTCTAACACCGAATTTTAAGGTTTACTTTCGTTTGATTTAATTCGCACAGGGTGTATCGCTGAATTTGCAGATACACTACCCCTCGTCTCGTGATTCTTTTGCATCACTTTTACGGTTTCACCCGCTTGGTGTGAATTACGTGCAGTTATTCAAATTAGGCAGCGCGCCGTTTACCGTCAAGACGTAAGACGTTTCATTTTATACTAGCCGAGTTTATGCGTCGACAGTAAACAGTAAACTTTGTATACAATAAACGTGAATGAAATTGTTTTAGAGACCATAATAATGAACTGAGTGAAACGATAAAATCAATTGCTTTATCAGAACGAAACTGTAAGTGCGTAGATTACTTTTTATCCTTCAAGCGCATTGATAACCAAAAACCCTTTCGATAAATGTTTTTAAGAGCGCTATACCCTTAACGACAATATTTGAGATCGTGGCATGGTTCTTCGAAGGCGTACCTATCTTGAATACTTGATAAGCAGCGCCAAATGTTCGGTTTTACGTCTAATAAAACAGCTTTATGTTGTATTTATGACTTTATTTCAATAATATGATCGATAAGGTTAAGATTTTGACTTCATAATGAAGTATGAAACAAGAGTATCACGCATATTGCTAAAAGTTCAAAAGCTGTCAATACCATAGCTTTATTTATCAATTTTCTAATCATATTTCCGGATTTAGGTTACATGGACTGAAATATGCTGAATATTTCGTTAGTACAAATCTTAAATTTGCACTAATTATTTACGAACAAGTACTGTCCATAATTGATGATTCCCTTCGTGATACTCTCCTATTCGTTGAGGGCTTACAACATAAGGGCAACTTGTAACAGCAAATGAACTCTTAACCTAATACCCCACCATAAATATCTGTTAAACACCGCTGATTACAGTAATTTTCTCGCATTTTATCACACAAGTCGTTTTTAGTTAACGTCAAAAAATCAGGTGCTGCGGCCTACCGACCTTCTGGGGTGGGCTAGGGGAGCAAGTGAGAAACACCACACTTCCACCCCCCTTTCTATACTCGGGTGCATTATACGTTAGGCGGGCCGCACACTTGACGCACGACGGAGCGCAAAAATATCGCATCGATCTGTCAGACCATACTAGAAGCGTACTAAAATCGCACTCGATTGACGACGCTGCGATAGCGCTGCGTCAAAAGCGGTTGAGCGGTTTTAGTATGGAGAGTGACGTTTCTAGTATGATCTGACAGATCGCTGCGATATTTTTGCGCTCCGTCGTGCGTCAAGTGTGCGATCCGCCTTAAACAACGCCCCGCGAGTCCCAGATATTTACTCTGTAGTTGTGCATGTAGGCTTAACTTGTACCCTTGTAGGTTACCCCTTTAGGGGGAATGTGCACGGATGTAACTATTGATTGGATGGCTTGTGGGGAGGTGAAAGGATAGCCCGAAGCAAACGATCCCCGAGACAACGTCATCATCATGATTAAGCGCTTTTGGTAGGCGTGAAATTGGCGTTTTGATCCTCTAATTTAAAGCTAAGTCGTCAATTTATCTACAACTTTTACTGCTCTAGAAGAACTTACCTATACCATGGACCAATCCTATATTACGTTTCATAAAAGTAGCCAAGGAAAAGTCTGTCTTCTTATATTAAAATTCTAGGTCATCTTGTATTAATATTCTCGTGAAAGACGCCTTAATGAATAAAAATTCTGTAAGCTTGTTTAATTTTTCGTCGCAGCCACGTAATTCTTTCCTTTCATGCCCTGTCACGTCCACCGCCTGTTTTTAATTGCATTTTTAAGCCGCCTACCAAACACCGCCAGCATAGCTAAATTTTACCAGTATTTTAGGATCTCTTGCTTCTTTGTCTGGGAAAATAGAGATTATAATGCCTGTATTAGTTTAGGTTTGATCAGTCAAACTTTTGACATATCACACACCGGAAATCACGTATTCGGTAGTTTGTTCACGAATGATTCGAAGGAAATAGATTTGTATTCTATTTTTGAAAGATCTTTTCTATTTGAGACTTATTAATTTTGTCTCAATTATATCTATTGCAATTGTGTAACCGCACAATAGTGGTTTTGCTCTCCCATTGCCAAGCTACGCACGTTCCCCGCACCGAACGTCCGAAACGGTTCACCTAGTTTTTCAGTACCCCCACTCCCTGCAAGATTGATTTTCTCTCACGCATTTCGCTTGCACTTTCGTTCGGGGTAAGCGTTTGCGTCCCTTTCTAGCGCTCGCCCACCCGCTCCGCCGACCTTGAAATGGGGCGGCACACAAACAGACGCTTGCTACGCCGGCTGGGGATGCGTTGTCATCCATATTTGTCTACATGTGTGCGTGAGGCTGGAAACGGGGTTAGTCGTGCTCCCCCCCTCGACGTCGCTTTCACTTGCATCCGCTCCTACACCGTATACGTATGTTTCTATAGCCCCCAACTCGATTTTCAATTTGATTTCGGATTCGCAACGAATTTTCGCAGCGATCGGATGGCGTGGGGGGATGCGGGTATTTGTAGAGATGTTTTTTCAATATTTTTATGCTTTCTCGATGTTTTCAAGATCTTTTTGGATTGTTTATTGATATCAGTATTATGGTATACATAAAATCTACTTTCTTTGCGATTGTTTTGTCCTTACTATCTATTTCTAAGAATATTTTTGATGAAATTTACTATCTTGACCATTATGTTATCGAAAGTATTAGATCCTACGTATTTTATACCGGAAACAGATATCTACACAATACTTATCAATTAAGTTTATTATTAACAAATTGAATACAAATTATCAATTCTTGACTGGCTAGCAATGACGAACCCTTTTGATAAAAAAGACCTACCTATGCAAAACACCCTTTTATTAGCAAGTGCTTCCTTTTTGAAGAACACGTAATAAACGAAAAATAATTTGATAAGGACTGTCGTCTACACATGTCACTTAGCATAACAATTGAAGACACAGGTACATTTAGTAACAAAAATAATTACGCGTGAAGGTTGCCACTTGTTGCTCTGCTTATGAGCATATTTGAAAATAACATTTGCCTCATTCGTTTTTATTGTTTTGGCAAGTACTTGTATTTTACTTTGGGTTTGGTTTTAATTATTTGAATGTAATAAGTACACTTCATTATGATTTCAACTAGTGAAACAAATAAGAAGTTAAAAAATAAGTTAAAGTTGGTTAAGAAGCTATCATTGGTTGTTATGAATTTATAAAATTTTGATATACATGGCGCCATTCGCGCTGCTGCTGAGACGAATATAACGACACCTCATATTTATACATCAAAGAAGAATTCACTTTTCCACACACATACACATACATACCGAGAAACATAACCATTTTTCTATGGCAATCGAGTAAAAATAGCGAGTTGTATACGGATCCTCGGCAATACAATAATATCAATATGTACGAGTAAAAGTATGAATGAGCTGAAAGAAATGCTTTTTGAATAAGGGACACATCCTGCAAAATCGTTAATATATTCCCATACGAAACTATCTCTACTGTACAACTACAATAGAAAATCGTCCATTATTGTACGGATTGTGATTCCATTCTTAAACTAGTTGTATTCATATCTCGCCTCGTCGTAATCTAATCCGATTCATTTTGACCTATTTTCGAAGTCGACACTCAGTATGCGAATGCATCGGTTATGTGACGCCGAGTGTTCTTCGAAAAATATTTCTCGTGTTTATTAGTTTAGTAGGCTTAATATGTAGGTTAGGTCCTATACATACACTAGAATATGTTTTTATTCGGCTTATGTTGCCATTCAGAGATTTCTGGATAATAAAACCTAGCTAGATCGATTTATCGCCCTTGAATTCCCCTATATACGAATTTTGAAGAAAATTGTTGGAGCTGTTTCTGTGATCCCGAATATATATATACAATTGTCGCTCATATATATATAAATATTTAAAGGTATTAGATAATTAGATAAGATAGATAGATTAGATAAATGAAATGAAATGAGATTTGAATCATGATTTTATTCTGTATCATAATGGAATTCACTTTATTTTACCTCTTAAGTCTTAGCCTAATACAGAGGAGACTGTGGTGTAAGCTAAGGTCAAAATACACAGACTTAGATACCAAGAAATCGCTTTTCATTTGTCTAGTATCTAATTCTGTTTCAAATGGCTCGAATGTTATGCTAGTAACGACTTCAAGTACATTGTCATTGCCGAATAATAACGATGCATTGATACTTCTAATGATACAGTCTATTGTTTTTGTCAACCTAAAATTGATTCTAATTTATACCCACACTACCCACATTCTTGGACTTTATCATAAAACATGACAAAACTTTACATGAAATGTTAACGATTACCTCGTTGAGGTAAGAATTATATTCAAGGTTTTAGTACTTATTTAACTGTACGTACAACACGTACTCTACAAAAATGGGCGCCCCTGTTTAAGTGGTCCGAAGCAAAAATATAGATTCTGGACACCCTTAGCTACTAATTTGTAGTATTGTTTTTCTGCGAGTAATACGCAAAAATAAATTTTGTCACTCATTTTCGATCTATGTTACTTAGGGAAACTTGTTCTGTTTCCCCCTAAAATATTTGCAGCTAATATTTTTACACCTTATACTATAGATTGGTAGTAGCTTGGTCAGAAGCCTACTACTTGAAGAAGGCGGTTCAAAAATTCTGACACTACTCTCAAGGTTCATTGGGTCCTTGGACGATTTGGTGACCCACACGAAAAGAAAATAGTAGCATATAGGGTGTAAAGACTACATATTTTCTTTGGACCACTAAAAGAAGGACGCCGTATATACCTACGTTGGTACTTACGCATGCTGTATGTTTACTTATGTGGCAACTGTACAAAGTTTTGAATAAATGTTTCATTATACCTATGCAGAAGCTGTTGTCACGCGTTAGCGCCATATTTACTTTATAGATTCAATACAATTGGATTTATATTCATGATTGGAAATCATATTATTCTATCCAATGAAAATAATGTATTATTTTAGAGATTTTAATATCTTATTGAGTCTACGTGGCCTCTGTTCCAGTGCTTTGATCTTTGCCCAGAATTTTCCGATAGGTTATTATATTACATATTAAAAAGTTATTTACTCCATCTTTCATTAATACTCAATCTGTCTTTACCTTGAAGTTATATAGATTTACTCGCAATGCTATAATTTAAAAAGTACCGGACAGATTTTAAGAATATCTTGTATTGTGACTGACATAATACCCTAGTTTTTATTACTAAAAACTACTGAGTTCAAACTAGAAAACCTGCGACAGTCTATGAACCGCTAGTAATCTTGGTGCGTTGGTGCTCACTTGTCCAAATATTCCCAAATGGGCGCACGCGCGTTATCTCAGCGTTAGTAGGTCTCCTAAGTCGGCCAATGTCAGCGCGGTGTTGCACAAGCGACGCGAGCGCCAGCCAATGTCGCTCGCTCATTTCCTCAATGCGGCGGAGTGGGCGCTCGGTGCTGCGCCTGCGCCGGTGCTGTTGCAACCGTCGTGCGATGCGCTGCCCTAGATAGTAGTGTTGTATTTGTAAGCATTGGTTGAAAGATTGAACGTGTAATATTCGGCTGGGTCTGGGTAAAAATGTGATAGTTTATTTCGATTGAGATTTAGACAATATTGACTGGGTGAGCGACGACACTGGCGTCTAAGCGAGCCGTTCTATCGATGGAGCAGGTGTGCGTCAGCAGTCTTTAGGAGTTAGTTTATAACTGTATATAATTTACTTTGAGTTCAAAAATGTCAGACGTCCTTGCTGCCTTTTTCCCTTCTGAGATGAGTACTTAAGTACCTAGGTTCTTAAGATTATAAGATCGGCAGATAGGCTGTAAGAAAGAAATTGTCTTTAATAAAAAAGGTTTTTTTTTATATGTTGGCTTTCTATAATATTCTTACTTAAGTGTATTTTTTGGCTGTTTTGATGCTAATTTTTGACCTGACTTGTTACTTGCCTATTTAAATACTTCTCAACTGCAAATTACAGTTCTAAGGTTATTTTTGAGTTACACATGTAGAGTCTGCGTTAAATATGTATGCGCTATATTTAAAAACGTTCTGGTTTAATTTAAAAATGCATACATACCATATCTAAATATGAAAAATTCATACCATAGTAAATACTTGTAAAAATGTATATACCTAGTAGTGTAAATTTTTGAGAATGAGGTAAAAATACAATCAACATGCAAAACATGTCATTTTCCTATACATACACACACATATCACGCCTTTATCCCTTATGGGTAGGCAGAGTGTTAACGGCCGCAAGAATACGTTATTTTCCTATACTGCCTCGATTCCAATTTTGTTGTGATCAGCGCTTGAGGAGCTACTGATAGCAGGCACATAGACTTCCTAATGTATTATATCTAATACCTTAACATAAATAGGTGTGCTTCCTGGTTGAGCAACTATCGATAATGACAGAAGTACCTGATACTTTATCAACGCTGCAAAAGGGCCTGAAGGTTAACTGGTAGGCACGGTATCAAATGAGTAGATTTTTTTGCCTATTAATGTTTAGAATAAAATATAGGTTCTATAGGGCGTTTCGGTTGGGTTATTCCTTACAACCACAGTCGGTCAATTCGTTACGTATGTCATTATTACGAACAACTTACTGCAGGGGTTATAATTGTAAATTAATAATGATTTAGATTTGGCGGTGTAGTGCTGTCTCAGACTAGCATCTCTCGATTTCTACCCGTGGGTGTCGTAATAGGCGACTAAGGCATGAATCCATGCGTTTCCCGTGAATATCTACAATATCTTGCACTGCGCTCGCCCCATCCGCTTGCAAGGCGTGGTGAGTAAGGCAAGGGACGCCCATGTCTAGCAGTGGACTGTTGTGGGAATCAGCGGTAGAATAATTTAGAATATTTTGTTTGGTGGGGAATACAATATAGAAGAATAATTATACGCAATAATAACTAAATGATATGTACGTAGATAAACTCTGTAGGTACACATAGGAACAAACCACAAAACTGTGTTTAAAAAAACCAGCTGCACACAAAACAAATCAGCGAAATGATCAGATCAGTTTAGTCAATGAAACAAGAAAGGTTTTATTTGACATTATAGATTAAGCTGATAGGTAGCTAGGTATCATATCAGTGCTGCAAGAAGTAACTTCACTAGTAAACAGGTATTCAGACATTCTTTAAATTGAATATTAGATCAATAAAACTAAGATAAGCCGACGCCAGTTTTGAGAGATAAACATTTTATTGCTTGCATCAAAATATGAAAACAAACACGTGACTTGTAGAATTTATGATTTTTCGGTTATGTTCTAAACCGATAGAAAATTATCAATCAATACCTAGTACAAAATCAAGTTTCTGTAAACATATCTCTATTATGGACATAGCTAACTTATCCTAGATTACACAATCGATTTTGATTAATAGGTAAAGTATTTCATGAGGCTGATTTATATATGCTGGGAAAACGTTTTATTCCCAAGGGAATAAAAAACAATTAGCAGCGGCTGTAACCACTGGGTGGACCGCTTATAAGTATCTAATGTAACATAAACAGAAATGAAAAATAAAAAGTACAGATAAAAAACAGATTAGAAAAGCAATATAAAATGATTATTGAACCTTTGTGCCCTTTTTAAATCCTCATAAAAACATGTCCTACTACGTATAATATTTCCACCTAAACATTTCGTCGACCGCGAGAAGTTTATGAAGTTTTAATGTTCTAATTGACCCTAATACGAACCATGGCCACAGTCAACTACATTAAGCAACCAAACTAAGTTCAAGGTGGAAAAGGCTGTCAAGAGTCTCAGCAAAAAGTTTGATCAGGAAGTGGTCATTGAGTGGATTCGAATCAGTGTACGTCAAACCACGTTCTCATTTCTATCAGTTATTGATATTACCTGTCTGTTGAGATTCGAAACGCACAGTACTTACATAAGTGTACGTAGGTCAGTTCGGTTTGGTTCGATTTATTAGTGTAATTTATAATATTTACTATGTATGCCATGTGATGCCGGCTTAGAATAACATCACCCTACATTCTCCCGTGAGTATCGTAAGAGGCGACCAAGAGACTCGAGAAACGGGCTGAAAACCTGTCACTATAGTAGTGATACACATGTTTTCTGAAACAACCTTGGAAAACAATCCTCAAAAAGTCAGACGTGGCGATAGTGACCGTATTCTTACGACTGCTAACGCTCTGCCTACCCCGCAGGGGATAAAGGCGTGATATATGTATGTATGTTTGTAGGCACCTTTATTACAAAGCAGGCCTAAATGCAAGCAGAACCTACTTAATCGGCATGGAGATCAAGAGCACGCAGATTCTTAGAACACTACCAATATAGTACTATCTGATTATCTATGTAACGCGGAAGTTTATTTTATAGTGGGCGGTGTTACTCGATGCGGAATGCGTTCAATTTGATCTACAACAATGCAAATTTTCCAAAACTTTTGTAATTTTAAGGTACATTCTAATTAAAATTTGGGTAAAATTAAGTAAGAAACGAAATGAAATACTTGCGAGCATTTTACTGTAGAAAATCTAAAGCGAGTTTTACGGTTGGAAATCTCTACATTGGATCGATGCTCTACATTTCTTAGAAACAAACACAGTTATCTTTTTCTGCTCTACTCTAGACATGACACCGTTGACACTCAATAAACATTCGATCAAAGAGCGTCTACATCTGAAAATAGTGCGTACGGCCAGTCGCGTAAACGCCCGCGTGGCGGCAACCTTCAACAACGCATCAGACCAAGGCTACTAGACGGAGAGCTCGCTACGTGAGTAGGTGTTTGATATGACGAACCGTCACCAGTAGGTGCCAGTAGCGTAAACGACCGCGTGGCGGCCGGGTAGTTAGCTATATTTTGAATGCGTATGATTTGACGAGAAACACTTGGCTTTTGAGATTGTTAGAGTTTAACATTTTGCCCCTGAACTGTTTTCGTCATTGGACGAAAAACAGTTCTGTTCCACACGAAAACAGAGAAAGTCTGAACTGTTGTCCAAAATATCGTGGGTCAAAATAAAAGTAACAATGATCCAGGACTATGCTTTCAACCGGACCAGAGAAGTAACCCCAAGAAATCTTTATCAATTAAAACCAGGCACCTAATTCTATTTGTAATATTTAAATAGTATTATTATTAGTAGTATTTAAATAGACAACCATACCTTACGGCACGCAATTTACGGCTTACACTAATGATATTAAATGCTCGTTGCTCATGGCGCCTTTCGAAAGCCTCTGACGTAGCCAGCTCTTCGACTATTAGCCGTATTTTGTTCCGCGCGATTCGCTCTGACGTCAGCTTGCATGTACTATGCCATGCTTATCTATAGCCGTAGTAGTATTCGAGATACGGAAATGTGTTTTCGAGGGGGCAGACAACATAGGTTTTGGTATGGTAGATAATGGTTATTAAAATTTTTGGAGGTTATTGCGATAATTTTGTTTTTATATTGATGCATTGCATGTATTATCTTTAAAAAATTGGTAAAGCGTGAATTTTGTTTGCGATGTAATTTTTTTTCGTTTACCAGCATTGGTCCCATAATGAAATATTTTCATTACGATGCACATGCAATCGGTGAACGTAACTCATGGCATGACAAATTAAGTTTTTCAGGTTTCAGTTTTCTTGTGATCGTTACCAACAAGCCGGATAAAAATGATGATGCACTTTCAATAAATGTTACTGCATCTAAAAAAGTAATAATTATTTCTGAAAAATGCAACACAACAGTCTCAAAAATGGCGATCATTTCCTTCGAAAGATGCCGTAAAACACTCATCATATGTAGAATTTAATGTTATTATTCCTTACGTATTGTTTATCTTTCTCGTGCAGTAATGTGGACAATTGACACATCAAGCCAAGCGCCTTATTGCATTACAGCTATAAAATTGTGAGCTCCATTAGATGAGTGTTACCCGGAACTAGTGTTGCCATGCTTTAAGAATTTAATCATTTTCGTACTCATTTTAACTTAGAGCAAATGAGTTCAGTGTGTCCTACTCATAAAACAGACTGATCAATTTTCTTGGCGACCTTTTTCCGAAATATGAAAAAAGAATAGGTCTGAATTTTTTAGAGTTATTCTAAAGGAAGTCGAAAAATTTTCATCTAAAATCTAAAAAAAAATATCGAGTTAGTTGTAGATCTTTAGGTTCACTAATACAACACACACCGAAAATATTTTTAACCATGTAGAAACCGAATATTATACATGGCATAAGTTACTGCATCAAATTGCAGCTGTCATACGTTGTCATTTGTAAAGTGGCTGTCACGAAATGTAATATGACGATATTTACGGTGCGGGTGTCATATGAATATTTGTGTATAATTTCGCGCATACATCTCCAAGTTGACACGCCTGTCTCTTTCTGAAATGAGGAGAAGAAAAGAGATTAGAAATCTAATAAATAAATAAAAATCTGTAACCTAACAGCTAACGCTTAATCTAATGGCAATCTTGTACTTTTCCTTTTAGTGTTAGAAGAGATTGCTTCCAGCGATAAGGCGGCTTTTGCTTATACTTATTATAGTATTTGTTTTGTTCCTGTATAATGATGTTTAACATGAGCGATAAAGTGTTTCTGTCTGTCTGTCTAATCTACACCACTTGTGTTAGATTCCTTTTTTTAAACTCATGCTCTTTTAGCGATAATATAAATAAGAAGTCAAAACACTCTGTCACCAGGGTTCATCGGGTCGCTGAGCGACTCGTAATCCCACACAAAAAAAGGAGACTAGTATAAATTGTAAAACTTATTTTTCTTGTAATTAAATTGTTAAACTTGGCAGATTTGTTCTTTAGTACTGGCAACATAGGTCAAAACTACTGGGACCACCGTGGTAATCACTTTAGGGTTTTGTTTACTGCATAGCGTGGGGCACACACTCTGTACTATTGTACATCTATACAGTACAAGGTGGGTGGTGTAGTGTAGAAATTTTGTTAGTGTAGTTGTGCAGTTCTCGCTTCTCATAGGTCTTCTGTAAGAAATAAGCAGTGCCTGTTGTATCCTTTTTCTTCTTGCAACTGTCCTGTATCTGTTTTTAGTGTGCAATAAATGGTTAAACATTGTGTTCTTGAACTTGTTTACTAGTTTCAATGATGGGTTTGCTCTTCTTCTTCTTGAGTGGGACAACGAGTCGTCCAACAACCCGATGAACCCTGGTGTCAGAGTACTTTAACCGTCCTGCAAAAGTACTAGGCCACTGTTTGTTCTTGATTGTGCGATAGGGAAAAATTGGGAGAAAAAACCCAAAAATACTCACTTTCCTATCAGAAATTGCATTCCGACTGGAATGTGAATCAGTCGCGATTGCATACCGTAATTCTCATACAACGCGGTCTCGTGTGTTTTTCAAATTTACCGCTTCAACTAAACCTCATGAGTGTGAAAAAGAGGAGAATTTTCTTCGATGTAGAGTCTGTCATGACTTACTGTTTTTCGAGTACCTTCCTATAAGTTATGATATCTGCACGCCAGCAGTTTTAACCGCTAATACCATTTCCTGTGGTAAAAGTTAAACTAATGTTATTCGGGGATATGTAGTAAGGACTATCGGTAAACAAAATGTAACTTTCTTAACTTGGGGGCCCTGTTAGGGTTACTAGCGCCATTACTCTTCAACAGATGGCGTTGTTAGTTTGTAAAACGCGGTATCGAAGTGTTCACGGTGAAAACATTAGTACGCCTGGCACTTACTGTAGAACATCATCACATCAAACAGCCTTTAAGCTCTATGAGCTTAGTCCACTGCTGGGCATAAGCCTAAGATTTTTTAAAACAGGATGTCAGTGAATGGTACTCCTGTTTAATATAATGTGAAAACTTAAAGTAATACTATCAATCTATCTCTGGATACGAGTTATATATTGGGCTGAATAAGAGTTGGGATGGTATAACAAAAACTCTTTGCGTAACAAGAGGTGAAGCTGAACAACTTTCCGGAGCTGTATTATTATTGTTTCCTTTAGTCATTAAGGTTGGTTATTTTGTTGAGAAGTCGAAAAACAAACTATCTTACTTCTTTAAATACATGTCATAAATAAAAAAAAAATTTTTAAGAAACAAGTCTAAACTTTTTTTTTCTTTCCAGGCCGCACATTCAAAGCACACAAGGTGATACTAGCGGCGTGCAGCAAGCACTTTCAAGAGTTGTTCGACACCGCACCGCCCAGTCATGCCGGGGCTTGCTACGTCATCCTGGAGGCCACCTCCGCAGACAATATGCAGGCTCTGCTGGAGTTCATGTATAAGGGAGAGGTCCACGTCAGTCAGGATGCTCTCTCCAGCTTCCTCAAGAGTGGAGAGAATCTGCAGGTAAGCCCCATAATATTAGTCTGTACTCTAATCGCTATCGTGTTGAAAGATACTGTATCGTAGTTTGCAACGTCATCGTAGAGGCCACCTCTGCAGACAATATACAGTCTCTGCTGGAATTCATGTATAAGGGAGAGGTCCATGTCAGTCAGGATGCGCTCTCCAGCTTCCTCAAGAGTGGAGAGAATCTGCATGCAGGTAAGCCCCATAATATTAGCCTGTACTGTAATCGCTATGGTGTTAAAAGATACTGTATCGTCTAGTTATGCCTCGGTCTTCTACGTCATCCAAGAGGCCACCTCTGCAGACAATATACAGGCACTTCTGGAGGTCCATGTCAGAAGGGAGAGGTCCATGTCAGTCAGGATGTAGTTTCTAGCTTCATTAAGAGTGGAGAGAATCTGCAGATGAGCCCCTAACATTAGTCGTTACTGCAATCGATATGGTATTGAAAGATAGTATCGTTAAGCCATGCCGGTGACTAGGTATAGACTTTTTGCAAGATGTCCTAGTCTGAGAACGATAGATTGATTTTTTAAATGTCAATGCCAACCAAGAAGTAGCTACTTTCATAATATGTTGGTTCTATGTTCCATCTACATTTTGTCACAGTCAATTCCTATCGAAACGTAATTTTTGGAAATCTGCATTGAAAGTTCATAAAGCGCGAAAACCAGTTTGCAGAAATGCCTATGGAACAGGTGTCAAGGACATTGTTATAAAATCAGCATATTTATTGCTCATGTATGTAAATAGGCTCTTAATATGGATGCGTTCAAAATGCCTATCAACCAAATTCTGGCCTATCTAATCGTTTTCGAAGGCGTACAATTGATCTTATTTCTCAACAAGAAATCCTTAACGGTATTTCAATAAATTTCAGGTCAAAGGCCTATCGATGGAAATGTCTCAAGACGCGTGGGTGAAGCAGCAGACCCAACAGAGTGGTGACCGCCACCAGGCTCGCATCAAAACCAGTCCAGTCTCCGGATCGGGCAACTGCGAAGCTCAGGAGGCTACCAGCCAACACACCGCTACCTTTGCTCCGATTCTGCCTCAGTATGGGATCCCGATTCACGGTAGCGGGTCAATCGGTAGATACGCGCCACCGGCGCACGTGCCCCTCCATCCGACTAGTCACCGCCGACCTGCTCAGCCTAAACCTTCGCCATCACAGAGTCCACATGCTAGGAATTACAGGTAATGATTTTTATCTCTAGGTCTAAAATGTTGTCTCTTAACCTTATTTCAAAAGTCTTATTCATCGTCATAATCCGAGTTTATCCAACGATGTCTTTCTACGCTCTGGATAGATCTCTTTGTCGCGTTCAGCTAGGGCTCCAAGTACCATCTTAAAGAATAGCTGTCAAACAGTGTTACTGCACTGTATACTGTAAGACAGTGTGTAAAGACCACAAAAATCTTCAGCACTGTTACCTTAGAATATTATAAGCTTAGCAGGCTATAGTTACTAGGTACGAACGATTAGCAAGGATGCGAACACAGCATCACTATCAGTCGAATAACGACAGTGAAAACACTATTGAAGCTATGGAACTTTTCGCTTAAGTAGCGATCAGACGAGACAATGCATCGCACCCGATTCGGTATACGCCATTGCTAGTTTATCTTGATTTTATTGTTATGCCATCCATAAAATAAACAGCAATGTATGCCGAATCCGGTACAATGCATCGTTTCGTCTGATCGCTACTTTATCTCTCCATACCCTGCTTTCGTCCTTCCAGACAAAGTTCATCGTCATCCCACTGCGGCAGCGTGGCCGACGAGCCAGACACTCGCTCGTCGCCCGGCGCCGGCCAGCGGTTTGACGACAACAACCAGGACTGCACATCGACCTTAGGCAACCCAGTGAAGAACAACGGATACGAACGCAGCGGATCGGCAAACGATGAAAGGATTGAACACATGGCCAATGATCAGGGAGCAGCTGAAGGTGCGTTTGTAAGATTCTCTGAGAGCCACAACTTCTAGGGAACATAGTAACTATTTGTCAATACGGATTACTATTGACTTTTGATTTGTGACAGGCGTCTTTTCCAAACCTACCTGCATTGACCAAGGAACTATTGTTTTTTCTAGGAGTTCGACTTCGACTCGTGGTATGACGTGTATTCTAGTCATTTTCTCTGTTTTTTGTTTCACTTGTGAAGTATAAAGTTTAAGGTTCAGGGTTCAGGACTTTACATGATAAGAATTTGAAAACCAAATCTTTAAACAATTCCCATGTTAGGTGTACAATTTTTTTGAACTTGCAATTTTTTCTCCCGCGGGCTTGATTTGAACCTGCGCTGCCCTGGCTTTCGCCATTAGTACCTACAGACGAAGCCTAGTCTATCTGTTCTTGGCTACCACGGCTCAATCGTTGCCTGCGAAATTATGCAAGAGTATTTTTGCTAATAACGCGTGACATGAAAGTTTTTAAAAACTCATACATATAGTAGTAATTGACGTCGAAAATCATTACTATTCCAGACTTACGGGTAAAAAGCGAGAACGACTACCATCAAAGCGGGTACAACAATTCCCCGCCTCCGACTGCGCCGATGCCGACCACCAACTACCACGAGAAGCCCCTGGCCACGTCGCCGGTCCCCCCGAAGCCAACTCCTGACATCTGGCCCACCAAGATCATCACCAGCAAGTCTGGTGGCATCGCTACTGCTGACGGTGAGAATCCAACATAATGATATAAAGACTATACAGAGAGTTTGGAAAAGTGAAAACTTTTTTTCAGGGCATGAACCAGCTCGTGAAACTGGATAACTTTCCCCATGAAACAGATCGAAGTATGAGAAAAAAATACCTCACATAATCTGACTCGGTCGGCTTGTACGTATTGATCGGACATCCAAAAACTTTTTTCATATTTCGACCCATGTTCCTTGGGGAAAGTTGTTCAGTTTGATGGGCGGGTTCATGCCTTGAAAGGAAGTTATCACTCTTCGAAACACTCTGTATTAGTTGTCTATGAAACTGGTCACAACAATTGCCTACAACCAACTACCACGAGAAGCCCCTGGCCACGTCGCCGGTCCCCCCGAAGCCAACTCCTGACATCTGGCCCACCATGATCATCACCAGCAAGTCTGGTGGCATCGCTACTGCTGACGGTGAGGATCCAACGTAATAATGTAAAGACTATACGGAAAGTTTGGAAGAGTGAAAAGGTTAAACCTCGCATAACCTGACTCGGTAGGCTAGTACGTTTTGATCGGACATCCAAAAACTTTTTTCATATTTCGACCCATGTTCCTTGGGGAAAGTTGTTCAGTTTGATGGGCGGGTTCATGCCTTGAAAGGAAGTTATCACTCTTCGAAACACTCTGTATTAGTTGTCTATGAAACTGGTCACAACAATTGCCTACAACCAACTACCACGAGAAGCCCCTGGCCACGTCGCCGGTCCCCCCGAAGCCAACTCCTGACATCTGGCCCACCAAGATCATCACCAGCAAGTCTGGTGGCATCGCTACTGCTGACGGTGAGGATCCAACGTAATAATGTAAAGACTACAGAAAGTTTGGAAGAGTGAAAAGGTTTTTTCAAGGGATGAACAAGCTCGTGAAACTGGACAACTTTTCCCATGAAACAGGTCGAAATATGAAAAAAAAAACCTCGCATAACCTGACTCGGTAGGCTAGTACGTTTTGATCGGACATCCAAAAACTTTTTTCATATTTCGACCCATGTTCCTTGGGGAAAGTTGTACAGTTTGATGGGCTGGTTGATGCCTTGAAAGGAAGTTATCACTCTTCCAAACACCATGTATTAGTTGACTATCAAACTGGTTACAACAATTGCCTACAACCAACTACATGATGAACATGAAGCCTCTGGCCACGTCGCCGGTCCCGCCGAAGCCAACTCCTGACATCTGGCCAACTAAGATCATCACCAGCAAGTCTGGTGGCATCGTTACTGCTGACGGTGAGAAATGAATAGTTAAAAAAAAAAATACTCGGTTTGTGATTCAGACCGTGAAACTAAAATAGGTACTTTGGCCTAGGAATAAAGGTATTTCAGGAAACTTAAAAAATATATATAGTCGGAAGACTGTCCCCCTATAGTTTCTGTAATTTATTATTGTCTGACTGTATTTGGTTTGGATATACGTTTTGATTATTCCATTTCTCGTGTTCAGTTTATTCTTATCTTTCATTTTTCTCTTCTTTTAATTTTTTCATTTCTTTTCTTTTCTTTCCGGTTTTTCTTTTTTTTTCTTTTCATTTATTTCTTTTCTTTTCTTTGCTTCTCTCTCGTTCCCTTTTTCATTACTTTTTTTTTGTTTTTTTTTTTTTTGTATTATGTCACTACTAACCAATTTCCCAATTCCCATGTTCCAGGCAAGAAACTAAAGTGTCCGTACTGCGAACGACTGTATGGATACGAGACGAACCTGCGCGCGCACATCCGCCAGCGGCACCAGGGCATACGCGTGCCGTGCCCGCACTGCAGCCGCACGTTCACGCGCAACAACACCGTGCGGCGGCACATCGCGCGCGAGCACCGCCACCAGGTCAGTACACGCCGCCAGTACACGCGCACCAGTACACTAGCACCACCAGTACACCAGCACCACCAGTACACCAGCACCACCAGTACACGCGCACCACCAGTACACGCGCACCATCAGTACACGCGCACCAGTACACTAGCACCACCAGTACACCAGCACCACCAGTACACGCGCACCACCAGTACACGCGCACCACTAGTACACAAGCACCACCAGTACACGCGCACCATCAGTACACGCGCACCACCAGTACACGCGCACCACCAGTACACTAGCACCACCAGTACACTAGCACCACCAGTACACTAGCACCACCAGTACACTAGCACCACCAGTACACTAACACCACTAGTACACCAGCACCACCAGTACACCAGCACTACCAGTACACTAGCACAAGTAAGCTAGCACCAGTACACACAAATTCTGTACTAGACTTTACTTTCTTTTATCCTTTTACGTAGCTAGTGTTATTCTTCTCTTCGTGTCGATCGTTTGGCTTCCTTTAACCTACTTCAAAGTATGTGATATAACTAGTCGCCCTTCAGAATTTTAGTCTTGTTTTCCAAAATAAGGCAAATAGTGTCGTAGGAATCGTATTTCGATTACGAAAATGAATTTCGAGCAGAGTTTTCCTTCTTGCAGGTGACTCCGCACACCCCGCACGGCGCACACGGCGCGCACACCACGCTGCACACCGCGCAGCCGCCCCTCTCCAACCACACGCAGTAAGCCATCTAGCTATCTCTCTCCCACAGCGCATCTACCTCCCTCGGCCGCTCGGGTGTACCACTCTGTAAAGGGGTTTTATGGGTAATGTCGACGGGAAACACTACTGGATGCTGGATGTATACGTGCAGTAGATGTTTATATTTTGGTCTATAACATTTTGCCTGGATTTCCTTTGCTATGCTTTGGAAAGTTAGCAAAATTCTTTTTGAAATCAACACCCATGTACACCCAATTTTTCACAAATTCTTGTACTGTAAAAAATTTTGTTTTGGAAAGCAAGGTATCTACATTATGAATTATCTGGTTGGTTTTACTCATAAAACCTTTAAGAAAATTGATACAATCGAAGATTGCACCTTTTTCTGTCGCCATTTTGTAAGTTATGTTACCGTGTCACCCGAACGAGCCAAAAAATCTTTCGTAACAAGCGTACAATAAAATACCTCTTTGAATGCATATTATTGTAATCTTTAATCTACCTCAAAAATTGATCTTAAGATTTTTTAAGGTTTTTTGAACGTAAAATTGTGCGATAATTGTTACTTAATTTAATTATTGTGTGACTTGTAATGGTTGCTCAGTGTTTGTCTCTGTTCGGTACAGTGTTTTGAACTATGTACCTGTGGCACCCTCTTGTATTGTAATTCGTACCCTATTTCATAGTACAAACCTTGGTAAGTTTATGTCCAGACTGTGAGTGAAAAAGTTACCTTTGTAGACGATTTATTTTGAGCTCTCGAGTACGACATAGCTTTTAATATAAAACACGAGCTAGGGAATCTTAGAAATGATGTTGAGACTGATGGTCATAGGCTAAGTGTATGTAAATAATAGGAGAATGTTGTATATCGCCTTGGCCTAGGTTGAGACTCGCTAACAAACCTTTGTGGCAAAATAGCTCTTCAGATCATAATTTTTATGCTCATTCATTACTTATATTTCTACAAAACTTTATTTTTAATATACAAAAGATTAAGTTTCTATTCGAATTAATCTGTGATACAATAGAACAGGCACTCTACGTAAATATTTTTGCCACATTGTTGTTTATGCAAAGGAAACTATGCGCGGGATATAACAAATCCTTCAACAGTTTTGTAACCTGTACAGGATTGGACAGTTTTAGTTTTGTACAAAGTACAATTTGCCCTAGATACATAAGTAGTTAGGTAAAAAATCGTGTTATAAATTCGCATGTAAGAATCGAAGCATGAATGTGTTTTCAATCCATTTCTGCCGTTCCGATCCTATCGGGTGTTACTATTGAGACCAAATTATTATATGTTTGTCGGTGGTATCGATTTTAACATTCCGTTGTGATTTATTATAATTTTGTTTCGTTTTAGTGCATTTAGATGAAGGCCACTTACTACTTCTATATTCCTAGTCATTTCAAGTGCAACCGGTTGAGATTTAAAGAAATATTTTAACGTTGATATAGTGGCGTCGTCGCGTCGTTGTATTATAGTTTTATTGGTGTTGACGCGTCGGCGTCCAATGTTATATTGCATTTTAGCAGTAAATATATAAACTCGACTTGGTGCGGGCAACATCTGTACACTTTGCATTTGTGCAGCCTCTTTCAAATAGGATACAGAAAGATACATACCAATATTTGCTAGATAGAGTGATCAGCATTATTTCATTGTATCTTTTACTATTTGAGATAGGCAATGAATATCTGCATTACAGGTTTAAGGTAAAGGATGGGACAGTGCCAAATATCCTCAATATTTAAGTTCACATCTTATTTATGTTTCGTTTTAAGTGTGAATGTAACAACTGTGTGTTTTATTCCTGATATTTAGGAGTAAGTTGCATTCATATTTATTATTATATTTATATTTAGGGTACAGTTTATATTTTTTATGAAGATACTTGCTTTATGAACTCAGTGATTTTTAATAATAGTTTACTATTTCTGTATCATTTAAAAGACAGCGTTTTAGTTATCTTTAATGGTTACGTTTACCTCGTTTATTATTCTTACCTCCTCAATATATTCATGACAGATTCTAATAATTAGTTTATAAAAGTTTACTGTTCATAGACCAAATGTATACGTAGAAGCTATTTTTCAATTTTAACATATTTTACGAAGTATTTTAGTTAAAAGCAGGCTATTATATCCATACTCGTTAAATCATATATAATGATATTTTTCCTACAATCTCATAAAGTTACCACGTTACCGGTTAATAATTCTTAAGATTTTCTAAAGAGTAAACCTATATTGATTTCACTGGGTGGGTGTAAAATGGTTTGGGTGATGGTAAGAAAGCAGACTGTCCTGTCTCCTAATTCTTTATTCTTGGGCAAAATTTCTCGTAACAAACAATTGTCAACAAGTTTACAAAGAATGTTCAGATTTGCAAAACTTCAATTGTTGGTTCTGCCTTCAGTTACACATTCTTTACTTGACAAGATTTTTATTTGAGGATTGCGTTGACACAAAAAAGATGTGTCTAGTCGATCTTGCTAGAAACAACATTGTATTGAGCTAAACTACTGGCGTTTCAAAATTCTTGGGATTCCTATTTTTCGTCTACTGTTTGTAATATACTTTTAGTACCATTTGAAGCATTGGAGTTCTCCGTATCTTTGAATATCTTTAAGGCAAAATTTTTTTACTTCTTCAATTCTAAATTGTTAAAATTATGTTTATTATTATTGAGATAGGAAAAAGGAGTTGTTCTATTTTTGTCTTTTCGTTTTTTAATGAATTCAAAATTCATAGTTGTGATTTCTTTTGACATTTAATGTTTTTTGTGATACATAAAAGAGAATTGCATTAATGCGTCACGTTTTTTTAAGCTTTTCATTTGAATATTTTCTTTGATAAGATGAGGGTTATAGGAGATTGTTAAGGAACGATTGCGTGTAGAGGTAGCAATGTAAGGAATCGCCGAAATCAATCAGTATACTAATGTTGGGATATTGGATAAAGCGTCTAAATTAAGCTGTCACATCGTTAAATCTAAATTGAACGTATAAAGTAATCCACGTTAGTTGTAATGTTGTGTTCGATGTGATAGAATTTCAGATTAAGTCGGTGTATACAACACCCTCCCGTGTATAGACTTGGCCGATCTCCCCCGATATCGCCACGTAGGTATTTCCTCAATGTTTAATAAACATTGGTGAAACACACCGTTCAATTCAAAATTTTACCTGATTGGGTCAAATGTATTTGGCATTATCTAAATTACAGGGAATGATCACTGTGTCTTTGAATTTGACAATTCTTTTATTGGCATTAACCTCGTGATAAAGCTAAATTAAAAGAGCATCAAAATTGTGCTCTTTCTTGTCAAAAGCTTTGATCATCACCCTGCGTTAAACATAGCAATTAGGGCATTTTTAGTTGATAGTATCTAATGGAGCTTTTTGTTTTGCTGGATCAAAACCGCATTCAATTTTTTTATCTTTTTGGCCCCATTGCAGTTTTTTTTGTTAGATTTATTTAGTTTTAGTTTTATCGCGATATGTCGTGATGGTAAAGCCAAAGATTATTACGGGTATGGTGACCCTCTGCCGTCACTGGGCTGTGTGGTCAAGTACATTCGAAAGTGGATTAGAAACTACAAAAATCACCTGAATGGACATTTCCACGCAGCCCACTTAGTCTTAAGATAAACTACCTCGAGGAATATAACTTAGATAATAAGTAAGCTTTTAAATAGATTTTTATATGAAGAAAAATATAAAACTAGCAAGTAAGCGTGAAGCAAAAAATAAAAATAAAAAGTACAAAATATACTACCTCAGGATTCAATTTAGTCACATTGATGTTCTTACTATAACTACAGATGTATATCTAGATGTCTTTATTGTAACAGATACCTGTGTATTGTATCTGTGTAGTACTCATTGCGAGATGAATAAACTTAATGCAGGGACTGAACGTTTCGTGGAACAATTTTATGTAATGTGTTGTGGTTGAAATGTAAATAAATGGGCGTTCAGTTCGTGGGTACTGTTCAATCTTTGAATCTCTGCAAGGTAGTGAGTGCTTCAGCCCAGTGTTGCTCAAAGAGGACCAATGGTGCATTTGCACTGGAATACATGGATTCGCTTTAGCCCAGATTATAATGAAGAAAATTTCATATAAATAAATCACACTTCAAAAGAATGTTTAATACTATTTGTGGGAATTTCACTATTTTATATGTATTCTAGTGTAAATATTCCATTAACATCGATAGTCCGCCTCTACCAGAGCTGGGTTGACAGTCTTAAATATTTAGTAAGTAAGTGTTAATTAGGTTAGTTTTAACAATCTCATTGATGTTCTACCTCATTTTGTAAGCACTCGGGGGTCGGCCATGCGTCACTGTGTAATCTAATTGTACCTACCTTCCTTCACTCTCAGGAGTATAAAACTTTTTTTTATTGATAATTCTATTATTATTACTTTTCCCAGTTACTTTTTGTGTTACATAGATGTTACTATGTTTTTAAGGAGACGAAAAAATTGAAAATTATTGTTTGTTCTGCGAATTAAAAATTGTAACAAATTTATTTTTTTGTTTATTATTTTTGTTTTCCTTTCCTTTTCTGTTCCTTTTTTATCTTGACAAGTTTACACCCGTCCATCGTATTTTAATGTTTAATTTAAGTACATTATTTAAGAAACTTGCATTTAAGTATTTCATGGTATAGATGTACTTAACAGGACAGGAAGTATTTAAGTATATATTGTATGTTTTATATTAAGAGTGCACTAGCGTAGGCCACGAGTCCTCTTGTGGTCAAATATACGAATTTGATAATGACAAAAATCTCTCGCATTTAATGTTATGTAAGTGTGGTATTTAGTATAATATGCTCACTTCCTGATCACTTGAGTAATTCACACATTTTGCATGGAAGTGTATGAAGTGTGTGTGAGAGATCTCGTGTGTTTCATATAATTAAAGTTTTGGCAAGAAGTCAGCTCTTACATAGTGCGAGAAAAGAAATTGATGTCTAAATAGTAACGACAGGGCGTTAATCATTTTCGATTAAATAATCATTTCTCATGGCTGTAAATACACCATGTTTCATATTATGAAACTTAGTAATATTTTATTAGTTTTCAGAAACAAATAAAATAACTCATCTGAAATGAAATATTAAACTCATTATGTAAAGAAACACGACTCACTTGTTTCAAATTTGGTTGAGGGCTCGACAAGTTTCGGCTGATTACAGCATTCAAATTTGAAACAAGTGAGTCGCATTTCTTTAAACAATACTTGTTTGTTTAATAATAGAAATTTTAAATTGTCTTTAAAATCAACAAGGCAAAACTAATAAAATTTACTAAATTACGTGTTATTAAAGTAATTCCTTCGATAAGTTTAATTGGGGCTATTCTCGGTGTATTAAAATATTCTTGGTGTTGGATTCTGTATGAATGTTAACATTAAAATTAATGGCAAGACAACGAGCATTAGCTAGACCTAAAGTACAAAAAGGAAGTCTTAGAGTTACTGCCAGTACAAATTTGAATAGAGAAAAATCAAAATTATGGTATCGGATTTTACATAAACGTTGCCAAAATTGTATTTTTTGAGGCATCGGTAAATTATTAGCGTAGGTTATTCATGGAGTACAAAAATGGTACAAATTTGGTACAAAATATGTACAACAGCCCGCGCGTGGTACGAATGTGGTGAAGCGAGAAAGATGGACACTTGATACAGAAGGAGACTGATTGTGGCTTGTCAGTAAACATCATCCATCGGATTTCAACTGAAATTTTGACAAGTCATTAGATCACCGATGCTTCTGTTACTGGTTGGGGAGATGGATTTAAGTCGAAAAAGTTTTGCAGCAGTGTTCTTGCAATTATCAAATTTTGCCTCCTTGAGACCTGTGTGGGCAAGAAAATTGATAACAACTTTACAAAAATGCGATTTGAGCAGTGAGTTCCCCAACCAGTTGAAGAGTTTTCGGTAAATTTACATTTACAGTCAAATTCTGTATGTATTCTATTGGCGTTTTTATGAGTTTGTTATTTTGGTGGGGGAGAAAAGACATCTGTGGAAAGGTCGCATGTATGGAGACTGCTAGTAGAACGGTGACTTAGAATGATTATAGTATTGTATGTAAACCAGCATGGTTGTAAAACTAAGTAGGATTTTGTACGTAGCGAAATAATGCTTATCGTAAGGAAATAAATTCGGTCGTCGGTGGTCTATGTCTGTAAAAGGGAAAAGTGATTGTCTGTGATTTTTTTAAGCGACTTTTTTATATATATGGAAGAAAATTATTCCTTAACAGTAAGAATAGCACTACTTGTGATTTTACATATACTAGATGTTTATTAGTTGACTTCTTTTTTTGTACTATACGATAGATTAAATGTAGCAAGTGGTAGTGTTGAGTGAAGCGGGTTGAATGTACATAAAAAAATCATGTGTATAAAATAATATGGGCGTCGTGTCGACATACGTTTGGCTAATGGTTTGACCACAATGCTTGTTTTATAATTTCCTAGTCTCGCGTATATGGTAAGCCTCTAAAAGGCTGAGATACGAATTATAGGTCTACTAGTCTTTGCGCGCGGCTTTTATTAGTAAATTTATTTTGGGTATTGTGACGGTATATACCTCGTTCTAGCGAATTTTTTAGTGTGGTAACATTTTGGCAATTTTTGTTACTTATGTGGTATAATGTAGTAATCTAACTGTTATGTTTGCTTTAGGCAATAAGATAAATTTGTGACACTGGACTACAAAATAAAGAGATTAAATAGGTACGCAGTATAATTTATACAGGCAAGTTAAAATATGTTGATGGCAGTAACTAGAAATATTATTTACCTA
Organism: Keiferia lycopersicella; assembly: GCA_029255805.1. NCBI lineage: Eukaryota > Metazoa > Arthropoda > Insecta > Lepidoptera > Gelechiidae > Keiferia > Keiferia lycopersicella. Next base: position 20,453,363 of record JARACZ010000003.1, read on the forward strand.
ATTAAACTAAAATATTTCATAAGTCAGATATTTTAAAGTCCTGTTAATAAATAGTTAAATAAATAATAGAGTAATTTGAAAATGTTAAAAAGAATTCCTGCCTACCAAAATGTTCCGTGTTGGTCCAGTGTTACGCTCGATGTCTTATTTTAAGAATAATTGGCTAAAGAAAAACGCGCTGGAATAAAATAAATAAAAATTAACAAGAAAATGTAACTTAATGAAATATACTTTCAAGTTCTTTGGACTAACTTAACATAAAGTAAATCCATCGCGTTTTTCTGACTACATGCTGTCATAATAATTGTTTAATTAAATCGTAATACAGGTAATATTGTCCATGTGCACTATATTACAATAAAAATAGTGAAAAAACCCACTACACTACATTCCGATTAGGAAATAGAATATTTAAATGGAAGAAAATTTTGTTCCATGTGGAAATCTTAATAAAAAAATGTTGGAAAAATGATTCAATGTTGTTGATTATTTTTGTGCCGTCTCTACCCTCCTTTCTTGTAATTCTCAAAAGCGCCTGACAAAAAAGTGAAAGCAATGATTAAAAACGCAAAATATTTTTTTTATGTGGCGTTATCATAATCCAGTCAACACTCATGAATAAGAAAAAAGTGACGACCATGTTAACGATAACCAAGAAGAAACTTTTAGATAAAAACAAATGTAGGTACTCTGTTATATATAACACGATTTTTTCAAGAAAAGATCCCGAATCGAAAACATTATTGTCTCTCTATCAAAATATGACATATGACATTATGTATACAATAATTTGTTGCCCTTTCGGGATCCTTTCTTTAAAAAATCGTGTCAAACACTAATAATAATATCTAGTCATTGTCAAATATATTTGACATTTTCTAGAAGGTTTCTTAAAAGGCGATTAGCGTTGATAACTTCGACATTACAATATATTAATAGATAGTAAGTGAGTAAGTGTCATGGTTAAGATCGAGTTTAGTAATCTATCAGCAATGAATCACAATCTTGCGACTCTATTGACATTTTGAATTCACCTTCATTGAACAAAACACACCTGCGTATTACAGTCGCTGATTTGGATTGCCATTGTAAGTTCTGACATCGGAAATATAGAAGAAGTAGGTTGATATAAAGTATTTTTCGTTCAAGTTGTCATAGACATGACGCACTGACACAGGCTATGTACCTACCTGTAATTGATGCAAAATTATTGTAAACAAATAGGTTTTCTTTTTGACAATTAAAAGAAAAACTAATATTCCAAGAACTCGATAGATGGTGTTGAACTATGTTACTAGATTCCAGTGTAGATTCTAAAGCAAAAAGACTAAAAAAACATTGCAGCACTGACTGGTCTGGCATGCACTGACATTTTCGTTCCAAATGAGTCCGAGTCCAAGTTTGAAAAAAATAATAATATTACGTTTCGTTCTTTGCGGTAACAATCCAAGCACAGCGCCAGTTATGCAGCGACTAGAATAATACTAATAAAAAAATATAATTCCCTATTGCAACATAACGTAACACTTCTTTCTAAGAAATTCAGGAAGACTACACACTGCCTACTATCTAATATTATAATAGCAATTCCTTAGAGAGCCGTATTCTCAAGATCGACCAGTCTGGGCCAGTGATCCAGTAAGATAGAGGTTCTCAAACTTCTAGCTTTTAATACCTTACGGTCGGAACTAGAGTTCGTCTAACGGCAAACGGCTCACACCTCTTTCAGAGTAGCCTTAATTATACAATTTGAAACTGTAAAAAACGAAATAAAATAAAGCCTCGCTGCTGGAGAGCTCGAGTTCGTCCGATTTTTATTTTTATTTTGGCACGCTTTAGGAAGGACTTTCTATCAATAGATATTATAGATGCGTAATGCATAAATAGATGATACTTATGACATTTATGACTCATTTTTTGGATAATATCTAATCGAATTTTGCGTGCGATACCTACCACAAACAACCGATTTTCTCGAAAACACTGAACAACCTTCGCCAAAGATGTTCATAATATACATCAAATCATCAAAATATTCAATAAAAATAACTTAAAGAAAATCGCTCGAACATCTACTCAATTTCTTTTTCAGTAGGAGGTCTTATTTCTTATTCAGACTTCAGACCTTAAAATTTTTCCTTGGGGAAGGTTGTTATGCTTGGACTGGTAAGCTTGCTCGTAGGTAAGTCAAAATGATCGGTTCATACCGCTGATGACTTCCTAATATGATGAACAGACTAGTACATATCTTCATTTATATATTTCTCCAAGAGTTCTTTAGCTGTAAGTTGAGAACCCCTGTTATTTAGGGCTTACTTACGTAGTACTTGAACCTGATATAAAGCTCTGTGAGAAACCAATGTTTGCATCATTCACTGGATTGCCTTTGGAACTATGGTGACTACGGTACGTCTAATCCTTTGATAACCTACTGTGATAATTTTAAGTGAGCTAAGTGATTTTGTGCCATTTGTGTTGCAATAAGAGTAGTGTATTATTAGTCACCCATTCGTATAAAACGTGCAGTTTGATAACAAAAAAGTTAGACAAGTATTTAGACAATGTTTAAATTATATTTGACGTTTTCAATCGGCTTAATCCTTGCTTAGCTTCTACTAGTTTCTTTGTTATACCTAATAAGAACCGGCTCCGACTGTTAAGTGCTATTTAGAAATTTGTATCTAACTTTGTTGCTTATTAAAAAGTTCTAAATGTGCCTCTGACTATGGTTCTGATAAAATCAATAAATTATCTGTGCAAAGCGAGTTACTTACATTAGTCTAGTTCTCGTTTCTTTTCTACATTTTATGCTAAAGTTCTTCAATCTTTTTCCCAAAATTTTCATCAAATGAACGAACAAAATTAGGACTAGCAAGCTAGGACTGTTTTGTGCGAAGCTATACCACTTTTTAAAATTGTTACGGATATTTGTTACAGTTGGTTTTAGTGCTAGCTGTCGCGGCCTTGGGCCACGCCTCGGTGGTGCCAGTCCCGGCAGCAGTAGATGCCGACTACACCAGCTTCTCCTACGGAGTTGCCGACCCCTACACCGGCGACTTCAAGAGCCAAGCGGAAACCCGCGTCGGCGGCAACGTCGTCGGACAGTACTCCCTGCTGGAGTCCGACGGCACTAAGAGGACTGTTGACTACGCTGCTGATGATTACCATGGATTCAATGCGGTTGTGAGGAAAGATCCAGTAATTGCGCCTGTAGTGGCTGCGGCGCCCGTTGCGCCAGTGGTTGGACCTGTAGTTGCGCCAGCTCGTATTGCCGCTGCTCCTGTCATCGCTGCGCCCGCTCCTGTCGTAGCGGCTCACGGTCCCGTACTAGGCGCTCACGCTCACGTCCTTGCCGCCCCGGCTCCAGTAGTTGCCGCCCCTGCCGTAGTTGCCGCCCCCGCCGTCGCCCACAGCCACACAGTCAGCACGCACACGGTCTCCGCCGGCCCGGGCGTGTACGCTGCTGCCGCCCCGGTTCTGTCTCGCACTATCGCCGCCCCAGCTATCCATGCTCAATATGCCCACCTCACTTACGCTCCTCACGCCGCTCCTCTTGCCTACTGGTAGAATACACTCACTCTAGACTGAGGAAAAGCTTTAACGTATGTACCTACCGATGTGTTATGCTGTTTATACATAAAGATACAATATTTATGTTTATAGAAATAAAAGAATAAAATGCGATACCATTACCAAACTTTTGTTTTACTTTTTTCTTTTATACATACATACATACATATATCACGCCTTTATCCCTTGCGGCATAGGCAGAGCGTTAACAGCCGTAAGAATACGGTCGCTATCGCCACATCTGACATTTTTGAGGAGTGTTTTCCAATGTTGTTTCAGAAAACATGTGCATCACTATAGTAGGTAACAGGTTGTCAGCCTGTCGCCTAAAAATTGTAATACACCAATACTCTCGAGTCCCTTACGACACCCACGGGAAGGATGTGGGGTGATGCTATTCTAGGCCGGCATCACACGGCATTCTAAGCTGGCATCACACGGCATCTTTCTTTTATAGACATAATTTAATTCCGTGTTGTAATAAAACTACAAATTAAATTTTATTTTTGAAGGGTAGATATCGTGTAGATACACTTTAAAAAACTAGAGCACATTTTGGCATTTAATTTCCAAGGTCCTCAAAGTTATTTACCTACTAAGACATTTTATTAGGCGCAAGTCTATATAAAAACTAAATTGAGATTATATCCGCTAACTCAATGTCGTTTATAAGATATGGTTTGTTTACGTGGGCCGTTTGTAAGATTTATTTTAATTAGTTAAGAAAAAACTTGATTAAAATTGTTGGCAATCTGGATTAATCTTTATTTACTTTAATTAAACTTTGGGCCGTAAAGAGACTAGTACCATTTGTTCATAAGGCCTCTATCACACTTCAGCGCAACAATAACGCTATGCTAACGTATGCGCCTGTCAGAGCGATACTAGAAAGTTTCTAGTATCGAAAATTTCTAGTATGAACGTCAATCCCCATACAAAACCACTCTCGACGCACGACCCAGCGCTAGCGCAGCGTCGTGCGTTGGACCCGTGTCGATAGCGAATTTTGTGTGGCAAGTTTTTTTAGTTAGATTAAGCTAGTAAGTTAAATGCCCTCTTATATTAAAACCAGGGACCTTCTTTAACCAAACCGTTAGAACTAGAAATGAATTAGCTCACGTCGGAAGTGAATGTAATTTAATTGTGGGTGTCAAAATCTGTGAAACAAAACAAGTCAGCTCTAACCTACCCGGAAGGAAGTAAAATGTGATACTACACCATATCGTGGATTGTAGTCACCGTAAGGCGGATCGCACACTTAACGCATGACAGAGCGGTAAAATATCGCAGCGATCTGTCAGATCCATTCTAGAACCGTCAGTCCCCATACCAAAGCCGCACTCGACATTCTAATATGGAACTGACAGACCGCTGCGATGTTTTAACGCTCTGCCGTGCGTTAAATGTGCTGTCAGACGCCGTACCGTATTTTGTCAGACGGGACCATAGCGACATTAGCGACCGTATCTTTACGGCCGTTAACGCTCTGAAAGAATTTATTAGCGTGAGGTGTGTATGTAAAATTCGTATATAATTCTACTAATTACCTGATTGTTCATTTAATTCACTTTGATGGCGAAATATGACATTAGCGATTATTCTCAAGAGTTGTCAAATATCTTAAATGTCCAAAGTTCGCATGTGAGTTTTATCCTACTTACGAGTATGTTAGTTAGCTGATATCAAGGAAGAACGGATTGGATTAATATCTAAAATGTCTAATGTACCAGGAATTAGTTCTCATTTCTGACGGATTTCACATTTCGTAAATCCGCGAAATGTTCTCCGAAGAAAAAAAAACCGTTTATTAGTTTCATTCATCGGATACCCTTGATCCAATCTTCACCGATACATATTACAGACAAGTTCATATCATCAGAGCAGTCTGTTAGGTTTGGCAGAATTCCATCTTTAGAATTGTCAACCTTCAATGCAGAATTTGAGCGGAAGTGTGAGGTTAATAATGTAGTGTATGTATTTATGATTGGCTCTAAGATCAAAGCAATAATCGCTCTGTTCGTGTGGACCACCGGGTCGTCCAACGACCCAATGTTACCAAGAGACTGAATTTTTTAACCGCCAATAAAGCAATAATAGGCAGTTTATTTCTAATAACTTTCTACTTGGTAAGTCAAAAATTAGACAATTGTAGGCAAAAGAAACAAATTGTTTTATGGTAGTTTCACTTTATTTCCGTGTGGCGATGTATGTACAAATTCGTAACAATTATATACAGATCGAATTGAACACTTCATGGTCTACAACCAACTTTTTCAGCTGGCTAGTAACGCTGAATTTACCAGTAGCTGACGGCGGGGTTGGCGTAAGCCGAGTAAACGGAAGGGGCAGCGTAAGCGCGCGCGGCGTAAACAGAGGGGGCGGCGGCGTAAACGGAGGGGGCGGCGGCGTACACGGCGGGGGCGGCGTAAGAGCGCGCGGCGTAAACAGAAGGAGCGGCGTAAACAGAGGGTGCGGCGTAAGCACGCGCGGCGTAAACGGACGGGGCGGCGTAAACAGCAGGAGCAGCAGCGACGGTACGCGCTTCAACTACAGCCGGGGCGGCAGCGACAACGGGGGCGGCAGCAACCACCGGGGCAGCATGCACCACAGGGTCTTTACGAACGACCGCGTTGAACCCATTCACGTCATCAGCGGTGTAGTCCACGGTACGCTTGGTTCCATCGGAGTCCAACAGCGAGTACTGTCCAGACACGGCGCCCCCGACGCGGGTCTCGACCTGGCTCTTGTAGTCGCCCGTGTTGGGGTCGGCGACGTCGTACGCGAAGCTGGAGTAGTCGGCGTCTGCTCGCACGACCGGCGCCACTGGCACCACGGAGCACCGCGCCACGGCCACGAGGGCGAGCACTACGACGAACTGGAAAGAAAGGGGACGAATTAGAAACGAAGACAGTGGTGAAAATCTAGGAAGAGGAAAATTTTACACTATTTTAACGTTGGTCCAAAAAACAGAAGATAATGCCCTCAATACTACACCGCGAGGAATAAACGTGCGTAATGGGTGTGTGTTCAAAAAACATCTAATGGTATACTAGCTGGGTAAACAATACCAACTAGCTTATTGATAAAATCTAACAGATAGTCTTTTTTATGTCTCGTTGAATGATTTTCATTGTTTTCTTCATTAGTTTTTGTGTGAAACATGACATTGGAAAGTGCTTAAAAAGTATTTCGGATTCAATAAAAAATTCATTTCCGTGTTTTCTTTTCACGCAAGCACATCAAACGGAAACGTATTAGTGAAACCACTTTGACCAATATCTATTTTGCAAAGCCCGAGCCTTTGACGGCCTTCAAAGGAATTCGCACTGTACTAAATCACTTCACACACTATCAGAATACAAAATAGATCACCTTAGCAGCCATTGCGATATGTTAGACTAGAGGATGTCCACACGAATGAGTTTGGGATCGCGACGCGAGCTTTTTATATGATTACAGCTCATTCGCTTAGATAGTGTAGCGGCCAGCGTAACTTGACCTCAATGCTCCATACACGGACGTACGGGCGGGTGCTGTCAGTAACGCTGGTCGTGACACTATGTAAGCGAAGGAAGTTTATATGGCGCGGGCGGGACACTGGTTGATCTTTAAAGTAAGGCGTATGCGCATGAGCAATAGTCATTACAACTTACTAGCTTTCCGGCCTGCGGTTTCGCCCGCCGTTAATGATTTATGGACTCCTCGAAATAAAATGTCGCTGTTTTTTTATTGCAGTGGAATAGTTGAGCTATTTTTTTAAGGATATTGCTGTGTTTCCTGAAGAGTCAGTTTTTATGGCTATAGCGCTTTAATATTACAGCCAAAACTGAAATATGCATTTTGCCGCCATTTTCCATTTGCGTGTTTTATTGCATATTGTAAGGCTCTTATGTGAGGGAGGGACTCAGATGACTCTATTAACCGTGACTACGTCAGCTAGTAGCATGGTAAAATAATTAATCTGTGTATAGTACCGTACTCATAAACCACACGTTTATGGATACAGGCCTATACACAGATTCTCAACTCTGGGATTGATATTGAGTGCGATTTTGAGATGTCATTAGTACTGCCTGACATTCGTCAATGTTGCTCTTGAGATCGATTTCAGAGTTGCGTGCGGTTTACCAATACAGAAAAAAGTCATAGTCAATTCATAATTTTGTATATTTTTTTGGAAGAATTGAAAGAACTGCCATAACAAATAGACATACTTACAAGCTTCTGCATTTATAAGTAATAAGAAAAGATTACTCGCCCGTTGTGTACTTGGTGTCCGGAAACGCAAGGCCGCCGATGAGACAGAAAGATGAGAAGAAATTACTTTCTGAGTGATCGCTCAAAAGCTGTCTGCAATAGGAGGTAGAGATGCACCGAATATTCGAGAATTCGTCGGCTTTTTTACTTCGGTATACCTACTTACAACTTCTTTTGAGGAAAGTAATGAGAAAAAAAAACTTATTCAATTTATATATTTGGTAGGTATCAATTTCGTTTAAAATAGAGGTACCTAGGTCTTTTTCAATTGATCACGCAGCTAGGTCAATATGACTTACCTCCATTTCTTGGTAAGTAACTACGCTTGTTTGCTTGTTTTTGACACTACAAAATACTCATTTGCAGAAAATGTGGTATACCACCATTTATTCGGTACTTACATTCACGCATATAACGCCTGTCCCTAGCATGCAAGGTAGGCAGAGCGTTAAAAAATACGGTCGCTATCGCGCCTGATAAATATTTGAGTGCCACTTCAGAAAAATTGTATAGGTATTAAAATACAAAAACAAAAAAACCAAAACACAAATCACGCCTTTATCCCTTGCGGGGTAGGCAGAGCGTTAACGATCGTAAAATTACGGTCGTTATCGCCACGTCTGACAAGTATTGAGGGCACCTTCAGATGATTCGTGTATCACTGTAGTGACAGGTTGTCTGCCTGTCGCCTAGAGTTGTAACACGTGCTCATACACATGAAACCCTCGAGTCCCTTAGTTGGTTCTTATAACACCCACGGGAAGGATAGGTATTAACCTCTTTTTCTTTTCGTGTGGGACACCGAGTCGTCCTACGACCCGATGAATAATAATAATGGGTTGTCAAGGTGCCAGCTAAAATTGTAATAGGTACGCATGAAATTAAAAAAAAACCCTTGAGCATCTCTAGTAGGAAGTAGCATCATAATAATTAGTATCAGCTTGGGCAATAAGTAATGGGTCTTTTGTCTTGGAGAGCGCTCTTTAATGTGCCTCCATCATAGGCGTAAAGATCAATGTCAATGAAACCAATACTGCTACATATCGTTCGTTCAAGATCGTGTTTGTAGCTGATTTGTTTCAAATCAAATCAAATCAAATCAAATGCGTTTATTGTATAACCATAGGTTGTACGAGTAGTTACAAAAGATCTTATAAATGAAAATGTCCGCTATGATTTACCTTAAATGAGGTGTACAATACATAAAACATAAAATCTAATTAAAATTACATTATTATACAAAAAAAATAGTTAATTTTCAAAATGTCAAATAAAATCCAATTATAAATACAAAAAAATAGTTAATTTACAAAATGTCAAAATACAATTACAAATACAAAAAATTAGTTAATTTACAAAATGTCAAATAAAATACAATTACCAATACAAAAAAAAATAGTTACTTTCCAAAATGTCAAATAAAATCCAATCTATACATATAATAAAGCTCAAGAGGACCGAAAGTCTGTACATACAAGATATCCAAAAAAAAATTGTTTCGTGATACTTAATATTGATAACAAAACACGTTTCTGCAATTTTTTAAATTTTTGTCTGTTTGGATGTTTAGATGTTTAGATGTTTAGATGTTTGTGTGTTTGTTTGTGGATATGCGGAAGCATCACGCGAAAACGACCGAGCGGATTTTGATGCAATTTGTACCAAAATGTCAAGTAAATCACCGACCAGGTTATAGGCTAAAAAAAAACATACCCCTAAAAGGGGGGTTGGCTGCTACGCATAAAATAAGTTTGTAGATCACGTAAATTTCATAGTGCCGCGTAGTAAAAAAATGTGTATGGGCTTATTGGACCCGAGATTGATTTCAAATTTCGAACTGGCCAGCACGAACTGTGTCACTTTGAATAAGCGCGCAGAAAGAAAAATAACAAGAGGCCGTATTTATTATTTTTAATCTATATTTTTATAACCTCAATAAATGAGAAAAGTAAAATCTACGAATATGTCTACGACTACAAAAATATCTTTTTAATATTGGAATAATTTTAACTTTTAATAATTCAATATTTTTTACACTCGAAAACAAAAGTTCCGTGGTACAAGACGTATAAGTTGCGTACCAGACGATACAATCTTTATTTATGGATCGTTTTCTTGGTGCGTAATCTACTATTTACCGCGGGAAAATTGCAATAGCTACAAAGCAAAAGTTTGTGTGAAGGGATACCTATCCTTATTTTTGCCGCTCCAACCATGGTTAAAATGGCTCAGCGGAAATGGATCTGCTTATGATGTAAGTCGGCCAGCGAAGTACCACAATTTTTTGTTTTTAATTTTTCTTGCTAATTTTGTTAAGGCTATTCTTTATATCTACGTTACTAGCCAATGTTGTTCTGTTACATACTGTTATTATATGTTTAGCCGACAAATTGTAATACACCAATACCGTCGAGTCCCTTAGTCGCCTCTTACGACACCCGCGGGAAGGATGTGGGGTGATGCTATTCTAAGCCGGCATCACACATCATCTGTGCCCAATTTCATGAAAATCAGTTCAGCAATTTTTGCGTGAAGGAGTAACAAACAAACAAATCTTTTGTATTAATATATTAGTAGGAAGTAGGATAGGATAGGATTTGTAGTGGGATTACTTGGTTTTTAATAAGCTTATGTTTTATTTATTCACTCTCATGAACTCGGTCTTTATTCATCCATCACAATGTTAAGAAATGTGGCATCAGTCTACTTCACGGAATTGATACCTTTGGAAGTAAACGCACGATTTTAAAAAAATTGCTAAAATGAACTGGAAAGCGAGGATTTGGAACAGGGAGTGACTAATCTGTAACCTGATTCAGCAAATTCAACCTACAGGAATCAAAAAGACCAAACATATATAAAAGAATCACCGTTTTCTTACTCTTTTTTGCATGTGGAAATTGTAAATTTAGGATTTAACAGTTTTTTTAAATTACATATAAAGTGTAAAAAAAATTAGCTGCAAATATTTTAAGGGGTGAATCAGCCCATGAATCTGAACAACTTTCCCCAAGGAATACATAGGTCGAAATATGAAAAAAACATTTGGGCCTCCCATACAGTTGACTTGCTCAGCTGCTACATTTTGTATGGGAGGTCCAAAAATTTTTTCCATATTTCGTCTTATGTTGCTTGGGGAAAGTTGTACAGTTTCATGGACTGATTAACCCATTTAAATATTTGCAGCTAATATTTTTACACACTGTATAGTCGGCGAAACCAAGTTTTTGGGTACCTATCTACCAACAATTTAATATAAGCTTATAATATATTATTTTATGGTTCTTAGAGTCTATGGGGGAGGCCTATGTTTATCAGTGAGCTTCCTTTATATAGCTTATATGATGGATGATATATGGCGAAACGAAGTTCGCGGGCACCAGCTAGTTATAAATAAAATTTATTAATTAAAGCGATTCAATATTCAATAAATTATCCAAAATAAATACTTTTAAATTTTGCCTTTATTATCCAAAAACTCTCGAACACTATAGAAAAGTCTTATTAATAACCAATCCTTTAGGTTTGAGAGAATGATTGGAGTTTCGTATAGATTTGTACTTGTTTATATCTGGGTATGATAGTGATTGCGAACAAGCTTGAATAAATCGATAGGTAAGCCAGGATTAATTAATAACTATGATTCCATTCCAGTACCAGTAGGCTTTCTTTTTTCGTGTGGGACACCGAGTCGTTTAACGACCCGATGAACCCTAGTGTCAGAATTTTTCAACCGCCTTCCGCCAACCAGTGGGCTAATAAAGTACATTATCTACTTGTTAAAATTGTGCTAACTGATATTTTCGAATGATGATCCTACATGAATGCTAACGATGACGTGAATCTTTTTCAAATGTAGTATAATTCAAACATGTATAAGACAACATACCTATTTATTCCTTCGCTAGTGCGATACCTACAACAACACATACACACACACAAATCACGCCTTCATCCCTTGCGGGATAGGCAGAGCGCTAACGATCGCAAAATTACGGTCGCTATCGCCAAGTCTGACAAGTATTGAGGGCCTTTTCAGATAATTCGTGTATTACTGTAGTGTCAGGTTGTCAGCCTGTCGCCTAAAATTGTAATACACATGAAACCCTCGAGTCCCTTAGTTGCCTTTTACAACACCCGCGGGAAGAAATGGGGTGATGCTATTCTAAGTCGGCATCACACGGCATAGCCGGCATCACACGGCATACCTACAACAATCTAGGCCTATTTCATTCATTTGAAATATTAAAACCTTTTTTCTTGTATAGTATCGCGCATACTCATAATCTGAATGTCTTGTGAAATCCTCAAAAATGTCAGACGTGGCGATAGCGACCGTATTCTTTCGGCCGTTAACGCTCTGCCTACCCCCCAAGGGATAAAGGCGTGATATATGTATGTATGTATACTATCCATATTCATCTGGACAGGGTACGAAAGAAAATCATTGATAAATAGATGAGCAGAGAATGGACTAGGTAGATCGTAGTGGAAATTAAATTACAGACAATTAGTATTCACATGTGAATTAGTATTAACGTCTGACATTTTTGAGGATTGTTTTCCAAGGTTGTTTCAGAAAACATGTGTATCACTATAGTGACAGGTTGTCAGCCTGTCGCCTAAAATTGTAATACACTAATACTCTCGAGTCCCTTAGTCGCCTCGTACGACACCCGCGGGAAGGATGTGGGGTGATGTTATTCGAAGCCGGCATCACACGGCAAACTGCACAGAATTAAGTAAATATAAAGTTATATCTTTGCAAATGAAGAAATTATAACCTTTAATGTAAACAATGAGCGGCATGATAGCATTTACATTTGCTCTATATTCGCCAAGGTGATCCTCTTAGTGAATCGGACTTGAATGAATGTAACAGTGAGATGCAAGTAATCCTTTGCAGTAGGAGGGTTATGCTTTTTAAGTCTATTGCAGATCGCACACTTAACGCACGATAGAGTATCGCACACTTAACACATGACAGATCGCTAAAACATCGCAGCGGTCTATCAGATTCATACTAGAAATTTTAATCTCCGTACTAAAACAGCTCAACGGCTGTTGACGCAGCGCTACCGCAGCGTCGTCCGTCGAGTGCGGATTAAGTATGGGCAGTGACGTTTCTAGTATGGATCTGACGCTGTGATATTTCAGCGCTCCGTCGTGCGTGAAGTGTGCGGGTATATGGACTAAAATTACAAAAGGATTTGACGCGCGTTTAGACTTTTTCCCATACGAAGTCATGTTTTCTACATTAGAATTAACACGGAAAGTCGTTAAAATGTAATTGTCATGAATAATTGGAGCACTATATTCGTCTAACATTTGCGATTAATAAATTTAAAGTTTGCACGCCCGAAACTAGCCAAGCAGGAAGTGATTCGGTAAAAATACTTACTTTATTATCTGTTTGTACGTATATAGGGGACTAAGATTTTTTAAGTGTTTCTCATTTAACCTAATTTTCCTATTGGCTCGTTTTATTACCGAGCAGTTCGTTGGTAATAGAGAGCTTTACATGAGAAAATATTTTAGATAGGTATCTACATGAAATTATTATAAGAAATAAAAAAGTCTTTTTAAAGCGTTTGAAATAATACGTTACCAAATCAAGAAAAAACTTTAGAAATTTTTATCTATTTATATTGTTTTAATCATGCACTATAGTCTGTAAGTTTAGGTACTTATATTTTTGTAAACAAACTTTGTACGAATGTGACACTTCTGAACTGTCAGTTTCATACAAAGTTTGTGTACAAAAAGATATTAAGTACTTATCATACAGACTATAGTTGATATCATTGATAGGTACGATTTTTTACACCCTGTATATAACTTCGTTGCAAAGTTACTTAGTTTAGGTACTATGTTGCTTGATTCGGATAAATGACCCAATAAATCGAACCAAGGACGTGTCGCATTGAAGGTACTACCTAAAAAGATATTAGTTTTTTTTTTGCTTATACTTTGGTATTTCTGTATCTATCTTAGTATAGCTATATCGTGGTTACATGTATATGTGATTACGTAAGAATATAGCTATGAATAGGTATAAGAATATGTGGTATTAAATTATGAGTATTACTTTAATAATTTATTATTATGAGCAATAGTGTGAGAAATACATGACACGGAAATTAGCTCGGTGACTTAGAAAAAATGTGGAAAAAAACAAGCGGGCTTTACAATTCCAATACGTTTATTGGGTTTTCACTTTGCAAACAATACGAAGCATTAAAAATACAGACAATAAAATATTTACAATAAAATGAATGATGAAAAAGTGCGTTTGTTTGTATATGACAATTTACAAGGAGATCTTTGATGTCATATTCAATCAATCTATCGAAATGGAATTCGATTTACTAACGAAACATTAGGAAAAAAAGATAAAAATATAAGGACTAGTGCAGGCTAAGGAATCAAGTCGATAGTCGTTCGTTTGATCATCTTTGAGGACTAAAGGTCAGGATATTGTTTACCAGCCACCGTATCCAGCATGGCCGTAGCTAGCATGCCCGTAACCGGCATAGCCAAGCCCATTGTACCCGCTGTAACCACCATGAAGAGCTGAACCGTATCCAGCGCCATAGCCACCATAGACACCGCCGTATCCAGCGTGAGAGTGAGGCGCGTAGTGGGACAGACCACCGTAGGCGTAAGGAGAAGAGTATCCTCCATGGTGGACTGTACTAGAGTACGCAGAAACAGCTGGCGCCGCGTGGATGGCTGGAGCTACCACTGGGGCAGCGTGAACTGCTGGGGCAGCGTAGCTCAGAGGAGCAACAGCGGCATGGCCGTATCCAGATCCATAACCTCCGTATCCATAGGCAGCAGGCGCTGGGTGCACACCATAAGCAGGGTTCTTCCTGACGACAGCGTTGAAACCAGTGTGGGGATGAGCGGAGTAATCGACTATTCTCTTCGTGCCGTCGGACTCCAAGAGTGAGTACTGGCCGACGACGGAGTCGCCAACGCGTTTCTCATGCTGGTCCTTCACGTCGCCGGTGTGAGGGTCTGATACTCCATAGGAGAATGAGGAGTAGCCGCCGCTCGCGTGCGCGGACGCGGCGAGGATGGCCAATAATGTCAACTGAAACAAAGTATTACCACCATAAAACATCGATAGAAGTTGCGGAAGGTTTATTATATCTGGAAACTAGTTACTTGGGCTGCTTTTTTTCTTTAATTTCCCTGAAATACGAGCAGGATGACAAATCACATCAATTTAAATCACTTTCTTTAACAAGCACGAAGGAATTCCGAATACAAAACAGAATTTTCGATCTGGTACTCGGTACAAATTTTGGAGTTTTTTTTAAATTACTTGAAATCACTTGAGTGAACAAAGCACCTATTTACCTTGAAGAACATTGTTGTGTTGTTCTAATTTTGCTGTTTGCGATGTAACTGATGAATTATGATAATAAACCAGCGTTTATATACTAAGGTACATTGATATTGCAAATGGTTTGGAGGAAGTGTAAGGTCGTTTGTAAAGGAAGTCTTCTTCCTAAAATTCATTCAATAAAATTATAGAAATGTAAGGTTCAAGTATATTCAATCACGTAATTATCATCATAGTTATATTATTAAACCCATTTTCGATAAAATGGGTGATGGTACTATTAGCATGCACGTGTACTCTCTGGCCAAACAAAAATTTCATGGTGATAACAACATACCTAAGTCTTTTTGGAAAACTCTAAATAGAAAACTCTAAACTAAAGTACCTAGTAAGAAAAAAAGATGCAAAAGCTATTGATTTTCTTAAAGTTTTTGGACATAATGGCCTAAATAAATTTCACAGAGCTGTCGTAGTTTTGCATACAATGATGATGTACTATTTCTTTGAAGTTAAAGTTACAGATTAAAAACTACCCAATGATTACATTCCCGTTGTTCTTAGATGTACAAACGTTACTTAATAGTACGTAATTTATTTCACTCATCATTCTTTATATAATATCTTCACCCCATTTCTGACACTAGGGCTCACTGGGTCGTAGGACGACTCGGTGACCCACACGAACAGAGAGAGACCGCATTTCTTCCAGTGGGTGTCGTAAAAAGCGACTAAGGTATAATTCCAGGGAACGGGCAGCAGCGTTCCCTGTGAATATCTACAATATCTTGCACTGCGCTCGCTAATCCGCCTGCCAAGCGTAGTGAGTCTGGCAATAGATACCCTCCAATTGGGGGAGACAGTGTCCAGCAGTGGACTCTTGTGGCTGTATCAGTAAGTAAGTAATATAACGATACTACCTAATTGATATTATTAAATACAATAAATACCCTCTTGTTTTATATTGTTACCTACAGGCAGTTCTGAGTAGGGTGTTTTAATTTAATATTCTTAAAAAATCTTCAATAAACAGTTTTCAGAAATGCATTCATTAAGCTGAAATATATTTCGTTGGGGTATATCATAAAACAAAATTAATGCAGCTGAATTTTCATCAGGTGTACGAAAATCATTAATCATTAATTAAAAGCTCGCGATAAATAATATGACCAGGTCCTCTGATATTTATGTTATGAGATTCATTTTAATAAAATATCTAGCATATACAGGGTGTTAGAGACAGGGTAATGAAAACTTTGCAGGCGTGCTCATATCATGAAACTGAACAACTTTTTATATGGGGGCTATCTCGTGAAATTTTTTCGACCTCCCATACAAAATTCCCGATCGGCTGACTGACTTTGTATGGGAACTCCTAAAAACTTTTTTCGCCCCATAGTAAAAGTTGTTCAGTTTCATGGTCTGATCACGCCTGCAAAGTTTTCGTTACACCATCTCTGACACCCAGATTTTTTACCAGAATAAAAACAACTTGTGCAGTTTTTGGAAGGTATTAAATAACTACTGACGTTGTGTCTTGAAGGAACCTGCGTTTAACACCATGTAAGGACATAGGGTCTGACTAATAGACTCTATGTGGATAAATAGTGAAACTCTATAAATTTTACTAGTAGATCTCACGGCATTCAGGTTAGAACATTACTCGAAAGGTTTTGAATCATAGAAACACATATGATATAGGCAGTATGTAATAGATACCTTTCTGTTTATTAACAGGGTGAAGTAGGTTAGGAGATGAACTGCATCCTCAGAGATTTCTTGTGTAACTATATAACTTATACAGCTGTCGTACACAACTATGTCAGAGGCCTGCCACTATTACTAGTAGGCGGTTCATCAGATCGTTGGACGACTCGAGTATCCTACACAAAAAGAGAAAGAGGTTTTTGTCAATTTAGCGTGCTATCTCCCTAACATCCTCCTTAGCATAATTTCGAACAATTGCTATGATTAACTACTATATTACCACACTTGCTCACGCAAAAATTGTAATTAGCATCTCTAATGTACTAGCGTTACAGTAACCGAGTGCATACAAATCTTCTCATTATAACCCCAGAAAGTGCAAGTTAGTGAGTTTTAGAGAATATAAATACTAAAAAGAATTTAGATTAACCAGTTCACAGCTCAGCTTCTTCAGTAGAGGAACAATTTCCTAAGCAAGCAGAAATGGCAGCTAAGGTAAGAAAAAATATTGTAGATTATAATAAATTACTCCTCTCAAATAGTTCTCTATTAAAATAATACTGTTTTGTGTTATCAATGCACACTTAGTAATAAGTAGAAGACAAATATAAACATCACAAAAATATATACTTGCGAAGATGTGACTGAAAATGCTTTGACAAGAAATCAATTAAGAGTGTCATTTACACAGTCTTAGCTTTTAATTAAATATTGAATTTAATATAATAATTTAATAATTTTAATTGTACAAATATTTGCTGTAAGCAGTCTAGAATGAATTTGCAATTATATAATTTTCTTAATAGACTTTGTAAGCTGGGTCCAGCGGTCGAATTAAAGGGATTTTTTATTATTATTTTGTGCCTGACTTGTCCCACTGCAGGTCAAGGGATAGCAATGAAAAAAGCTAAAATGCTGACTTGCTTTCCTTTTTATTGTTTTTTTTTTATTGTTTCATGTTGATCTAAAGATCTTTTTATTTATTTTCTTTCTCGTTCCAGTTCATCGTTCTCGCAGCTTTGGCAGCAGCAGCCCACGCCAGCGGTGGGGGCTACTCCTTTTCCTATGGCGTCAACGACCCCAACACCGGCGACATCAAGAGCCAACACGAACGACGAGTCGGAAACTCCGTCGTCGGACAATACTCCTTGGTAGAGTCAGACGGAACCAAAAGAGTCGTCGACTACGAATCGCATCCGCAAACTGGATTCAACGCTGTCGTGAAGAAGGACCCGCCTTACGGAGTACATCCTCCTCCTGGAGCCTACAGAGCTGGATACGGCGGTATAGCTGCTCCTGTTGCTCCGGTGGCTGCGCCCTTGGCTCATGCTGGACGTGCTGCGCCTTTGGCTGGAGGTCTTGCCGCACCTTTAGCCCACGGTGCCTTAGCAGCTCCTCTGGCTCACGTTGGTTTAGCGGCTCCTCTGGCTCACGGTGGTTTAGCGGCTCCTCTGGCTCACGGTGCCTTGGCGTCTCCTTTGGCTCATGGTGCCTTGGCGTCTCCCCTCGCTTACGGTGGTCTAGCAGCACCCCTGGCCCATGGCGGTCTGGCAGCGCCCTTAGCTGGTGCTTATGCCAACCCCCTGGCCCATGGTCTCGCTGGAGCAGCTCCGTTAGGTCTTGCTGGACGTGCCTACTCTTACTCTAACTTCAACCGCTACCCTGGACACGCAGGATATGCTGGTGCTGGATTGGGAGCCGGGTATGGAGCATACGGAGCCGTGAACCCTCTTGCCCACGGAGCGGTTGCTCCTTTAGCCCATGGTGCCATCTCACCTTTGGCTGCTGGTGCCATCTCACCCTACGCTGCTCCTCTTGGCCATCCTGCTGCTGCTGGCCAATACGGCGCGGAATGGTGATTAGCTGTTACATATCGCAAAGAAAACATTGTTCCTACTAGGCTTTTGTAATAGAATGAAATAAAATAATCTTATGAATTCAAAGATGGTTTTTTTCTTATTCTCAACAGAATAACAATATTTTTTAAGATTAATTTGAAACCAGAATTGAAGAATATTCTTTTAACCTTCAGTCTTAATTAATAGAGGATTGCTATCCTTAGATAGCAGCATTTCTTTTGGACTTTCTTAAACTAATAAATTGAAACCCAGTACTTTCAAAGTTGCAACTGTTCAGTAACATTATATAAATTATATCTTTGACTGAATTTATTACAATGATCGTCTTATTAAGTCTTTTACTAAGGCTGTGGTTGTTTTAGCGCTGCATTATGCGTTGAGTGTGAAGTGTGAAAGGCCCATCTCTATTATTTTTAAATTCATTTGGAGGCTATAATTTGCCATTTCATACACAAACGAATAACCTACTATTTATATGTAGTTTATACAGTACAAATAAACTATAATTTCTCGTTCTATTATCCATTAATATGTCCGTCTACTAATTTGAATTAGGCGTATCGCACACATAACACAGGACAGATCGCTAAAACATCGCAGCGGTCTGTCAGATCCATACTAGAAATGTCAATCTCAATACTAAAACCGCTGGACCGCTGTTGACGCAGCGCTATCGCAGTGTCGTCCGTCGAGAACGGTTTGAGTAAGGGGAGTGACGTTACTAGTATGAATCTGACAGACCGCTGCGATGTTTTAGCGCTCCGTCGTGCGCTAAGTGTGCGATCCGCCTTATTGTTACTTCAATGGTAATTTAAATGACTAAATAAATTATTAATTTGGCTATTTTCTCCAGAATGGCTTCGTCCAAATTATAGTGGAATCCATCAATAAATTAATTACAACAAAGAAAAAATTAATTTGAAGTGATAGTTAAGTAAGTGAGAAAATAAAAGTAGGGGGTTGGTTTAACAAACTTCGTTTATTTATATAAAAATTATCATTCAATCACAGCAGTTCGGTCATCCTTCACAGGTCAAATAAATTATATTTCTATTAATTTACTATTTACCAGAGGCCGTTGGCACCGAGACCATGGGCTCCGTAGGCGATGGCGCCGTGGGAGAGACCGTGAGCTCCGTATGCGACGGGGGCAACTCCGGCACCGTAGCCGTAACCGTGGGCGCCATAGGCCAGGGGGGCGACGTGGGCACCGTGGTGAGCACCGTAGGCAACGGGGGCGGCGTAGGCCAGAGGAGCGGAGTGAGCGACGGCGCTGTGGGAGACGGCGACGGGAGCGGCGTGGGAAGCGTAGGCCAGAGGGGCGGCGTGAGCGGCGTAGGCCACGGGAGCGGCGTGAGCAGCGTAGGCCACGGGAGCGGCGTGAGCTACGACGGGAGCAGCGTGGACGACGGGAGCGTGAACGAAGGCAGGGTCTTTGCGCACGACCGCGTTGAATCCAGAGTGGGGTCCAGCGGCGTAGTCAACCGTCCTCTTTGTGCCGTCAGAGTCCAGCAGGGAGTACTGGCCGACGACGTGGTCGCCGTGGCGGGTCTCGTGCTGGCTCTTCACGTCGCCGGTGTGGGGGTCCGACACGCCGTACGAGAAGCTGGTGTAGTCAGCTCCGTGGATGGCGCTTGCGTGCGCGCACGCCACCAGCATAGCGACAACGACGAACTAAAAAACACATTTAAATAGCTAATTAATATTAATATTTATTTTGAAACGTGCCCAACTCCCAGCGCCCCTATACATATACATAGGGAGGCCCCCGCCCCAGATAAGAGAATATAGATAGAAGACAATAACATTCATTGAGCTAACATGAATCGAAGTCTAGATCGTGGATTGTCCGGTCTATTGAATTGGAACCTTTGTCTAAGCTAATGCCATTCATAGGTCAAGCCAATATTGATAGTCCGTCCCTGGCAGCGTACAACCTTGACCTATAAAGTCTGGTTGCGTATATTTCTTCAATGTAGACCATAATCACTATGCCCTAGGCAACACAGCTTTGAACTGCAGAGAATCCTTGATCTGGCACTGCGAAACCTTTTATTAGCACTAAATTACACAGAACTGCAAAGGGCTATTTACCTTAGCTGCCATTTTGAAACGTTTGGTTAGCTTGCACAGTGAACTGCGAATGATTAATCCCGATTTGACTTGTCTTTTATATGAGTCCTGCACAATCATTTCTACGCTAATAATAGGAAGTAAAAGACATACGCTCTAGGTCACGCACAGCGAGGGGTTTTTTTGTACAGACTACATTTAGGAGTTCAATTTCGTCAGTGAACGAGTAATGCGGAACTCCGCTGACGACAGCTGGCCACGCCAATCATTATGTTTATTGTACTTATTTGTTTCTTTTCATAATATCATATTATTAATCATGTTTTCTTCAAAAGGATACAATTAAGTTTATTGTTTGCATCGCAATCAGGTCGTTTCCCGTTTCTGACCAAAATATTCAAACGACCTTGATAATAGTGTGATGCTAGGGTAGATAAGTATTACAATTTTAAAGTCAAATTGCTATTTGTGTTAATTGGACAATTTAAATTTTAAATTATGCATAATGTACGCAGCCGGTATTGCATTATAACAAAATGTTTATATAAGTAATTATAACGCCTAGCATTTAGTTGATATTTGTATGAGCTCTTGTTGTAAATTGTAGAAATCCTTACCAAGAGAATGTGCAAATTAAACATGTAGGTAAGAAAAAGGTGTTGCGTATGTGTGTAACATGGTTTGGTTAATAAAAAACAAGAATAAAGAACTGTACCTAAACTTTTATTTACACTCCAATTATTTACAAACATTGTAACCAGAAAGACGTTTGCGATTCAGTGTTTAGTAGAGACGGGCGTAAGGGTAGGCGTCATAGGCGTAAGGGTAGGCACCGAAGGAGTAAGGGTAGGCACCGTAGGAGTAAGGGTAGGCTTTGTATGCCGGAGGAGCGGCGATGGGAAGAGGCAGAGTAGAGGCGATGGGGAGAGGCAAGGGAGCGGCAGCAATGGGAGCGACGAAGGCAGGGTCTTTGCGGACGACGGCGTTGAAGCCGCTGGCAGCGTCAGCAGCGTAGTCAACAGTCCTCTTCGTGCCATCAGACTCCAGCAGCGAGTACTGGCCACGCACAGAGTCACCGATGCGGTTCTCTGTCTGGCTCTTGAAGTCGCCGGTGTAGGGGTCTGCTACTCCATAGGAGAAGCTGGATGCGTCGGAGGCAGCAGCCACGGCCACGCAGGCAAGGACAATGACGAACTAGAAAGAAAGGCGCGGTTAAAATCTACAGAAATTTCACTTTGAAGATCATATTGAAAGTTTATATAATTATAATAAACATAATAATCTGGATAACTTGTATACAAAATATTTACCTTCGCAACCATTTTAAAGGGTTTATTGGTAGTTGTGACTACGTCGATTGATCCTGTGAATCTGATGCTATCCTCAGAATCTGAACGCCCTTTTATATCATCCAACATCGATCCAGTTTTATCTCGGGCAACTCGTTTAAGAAGAAATTCAGGAAATGTATCTAAAAGTCAAGTTCGAAAAGGGCGATGCACCTAGCGATCTAAAGGTTTCAAGTCCTGCCACTTCATATGCATAACAATAGTGTCTATATAGTCCACTGTTTTCTATATAAAGTGAAGTTACCTGGAACGTAATTGACGTTATAGATCGCCTCCGTAAATATTGTTGAACCTTGGAAAACCAATTTGAATGCAAAGTAGGCTATTTTTGGTGAAAACATCTCAGGTTAATACTCGTTGCAATTTAGCCAAATAAATGAAGTAAATAATAAGCTTTATTCATTACGCTTTGTCTAGGTGCCATATATGTAGATACATAGACAAAAATTTTGAAGATATTGATAATGATAGAAATGTTTTTTTATGGATACTTATAGAAATTGTATATATAATTAAATCATTAAATAAAAATCTCATTTATTTCTGAGTGGGCGTATAATTTAATAAACTTGTTAATTATTAAAGTTATATATCTAGTTACAATGTTAAAACCACTAATAATACGGTTATATAATAGAAATAACTTGCTATGGTATTTCTTAAACAATTTCCCTGAATGTAGTAATCATTTGACCAACAAGGTCGCCAGGTCCGGTCACCAATTATCTAGCTATGTCTACAATCCTAGTATTTAATATTTCAAGCATTGGGCTAAAATATAAATGCAAATATATATTACATATCGCTGTCCGTTTTCCGCCGCCTTGTGACTATCTACTTCCTACAACTTTGAATATAAATGTGATATAATACGTCGTAACTAAGATATTATAATAGTATATTATATACACTCTTGAGTCCGTTTGGCGTTCCACTGTCAAAACTCAAAGTACCTTTTACTTCTTAGGCCCAAGATCGTCCTTCATCCCTGCGACTATGTTCAATCTGAAAATTTTGAACTATGGAAGATCTGGAAATCGCCGACGGAGCCTCATTTTCTTGGCTTTGAGGTTGAGGTTGCCACTGCTGTGGTTGTGGCTGCCTCTGCTCCTGATCAGGTTGCCCCTGGTGTAGTTGCGGTGGCCACTGCTGGGATTGCTGCACCTGCTGTGGTTGTGGTTGCTGTAACTGCTGCGGTTCAGGATGCCTCTGTTGATTTTGTAGCTGCCTCTGGGGAATTTGTGGTTGCCATTGTGGTTGTTGGTCTTCCTGTCTATCATCGTCGGATTGTCTGTTTAGGTTGACTCCGTTGTTGTTGACTGTCGCTAAAAATCCTCTAGCGTCATCAGCTCGGTAGTCAACTGTTCTCCTGATTCCATCAGGTTGGATGAGAGAGTACTGGCCAATGACAGTACCTGAAATTGGTTATGGTAAATAGAGATCAGAATTTCAAGATGACTAGTAAAATTTTTTATGCAGTAACTAAGAATAAAAGACCTCAATTTATTCTGCGTTCTGCAGCCAGCAATCTTCTGAATAGAACGCAGCCAAAGAGCTAATAACTCACCTCCATGCCTGGTTTCTTGCTGATGTTTGATATCACCAGTGTGGTCATCGTTCACGCTGTATGCGAATCTATAGTTGGGGATGTGATTGGCTTCCTGAGGCCGACGTTCTGGCTGAACATGGCGGATCGGTACCAGGTATTGTACTTGTAAGGGAATCAGAGGCAGAATCGAGCAGGTCGTCGAGATAATGAGCACGGACAGGATTGTCAACTGAAAATCAAAAAGCAATTATTAATTTTCCCAAAATAGATAGATCTTCAGATATAAATGTACATTCCCGAAAATCGTCTCAAAGGCTAATTCAAAGGCCTTTTGTGAAACTCATCTTCTTAAGCGTGGTGTAGGTAATAAATACATCAAGAGGTATTAAATTTACGATTAAAATTCATTAACTCCTGAGCCTAACATTATGATATTTGAAATCTTACTCTGGGCACCATGTTGGATACAATTCTAGTAGTTTTCTTTAGTGCGAACTGAGATATGAATGCAAATGCAGATTCCAGATAATTTATATGCGTAGAAAATGAAAACTGATCTAGAATTTGCAACACGTATCAAATTTTGCGCGAAATAGAGCGTCTTGTTCAATAAATCAAACATGTATTGCGGTGTTACTATCTAATATCAGAATATACTCGTATATTTATGAAATTATATAAGCATCTACAAGAAGTTAGGTATTCTATTTTAGGTACGCCAAAGATCAATTACGTAGAAACAGACACACACACACACACACACACACAAATCACGCCTATATCCCGGCGGGGTAGGCAGAACGTGAGCGACCGTAAAATTACGTTCGTTATAGCCACGTCTGACAAATTTTTGAGGTTCGTTTAGATAAGTCGTGTATTACTACAGTGACAGGTTGCAAGCCTGTCGCCTAAAATTGCAATACATATGAAACCGTCGAGTCCCTTAGTTGGCTTCTACGACACCCATATAAAAATCTCTGTTTAATAAACTACAGCAATTTCTTCACATATCCGGAACATTTGTTGACGCGGTCACACCCGGTCGTATCCCGTCGTGTTACGGACTTTTGCGTCACAGAATTACCAGGAGAGCATACGCTTTAGGAGCTATTATGGGACTTCCCAATCCCGCCGCTAGCACGAACACTAACCGAACCGAAATACTGCTGTGCTTTATGCTGCTCTGGTACTTTAGAGCTGCACTAGTCCGGGATGTCCGGTAAACGATTACAACCGGTAAGGGGTTAAAGCATTTTCCATAATTTTAGATTTTCATACATATACGTACATACATATATCACGCCTTTATCCCTTCCGGGGTAGGCAGAGCGTTAACGACCGGAAAAATACGGTCCCTATCGCCACGTCTGACAAATATTGAGGGCCGGTTGAGATATGTATCACTATAGTGACGGGTTGTCAGCCTGTCGCCTAAAACTTGTACACATGAAACCCTCGAGTCCCTTAGTCGCCTTTTACAACACCCACGGGGAAGAAATGGGGTGATGCTATTCGAAACCAGCATCACACGGCTATTTAATAATAATATATTTTAGATTTTCAACTGAAATAATATCTTTCTACGAGAAGCTGGACATAATATCTTGTATAATTAGTTATATTATAACTAGCGGCCTGCCCAACGGCTGCGGCCCCTGTACCGCATTTTCCCGTGGGAATTAGATAATTTCCCGGAAAGTATTATGCATAAAACCTTCCTCTTGAATCATTTTATCTATTCAAATATTAAAATCCGTTGTGTAGTTTTAAAGATCCGTGTGATGCCGGCTTAGAATAGCATCACCCCACATCCTTCCCGTGGGTGTCGTAAGAGGCGACTAAGGGATTCGAGAGTATTGGTGTATTATAGTTTTTGGGCGACAGGCTGACAACCTGTCACTATAGTGATACACATGTTTCTTAAACATCCTTGGAAAACAATTCTCAAAAATGTCAGACGCGGCGATAGCGGCCGTATTCTTGCGACTGTTAACGCTCTGCCTACCCCGCAAGGGATAAAGGCGTGATATGTGTATGTGTATGTAGTTTTAAAGATTTAAGCAAACATACATACATACCCGAAAAGCGACTTTGCTTTATAGTATGATGAAAGGAAGTGATTTTATCATGGCCGAAGAACCTACAAAAAATAATAAAGTCATTAATCACAAGTATTTATTTACTCTCACAAAGGTATAAAAACTTCACATAAATTGTAACTTATAAATTAGAGGTATTATTATAAGAGTCATTGTGAGAGACAGGCGCCTAAACTAAGCATTTTGCGCAACAACTGCATAAAAAGCTCACATCCATCACCGCAACTTATTAAGTGCATCACATGCAATGCAACAATGTGCATTATGCATTACGTAATATACCATTAAGCCGATGTCGAGTCGAACGGCCATGGCAATGAACCTGACAGAATTATGACATTGCACTGGCGCCCAAAAGTGACCCCGCAATATTACATAATCTGTGGGCCAAGTTATCTGCGAATCACATAATTTAATAATGTAATGTCGTTTGTACAATTGTATGAGATATGTATGTCTATCGAGCGATAAAATTTTGACGTCGTATTGATATAATTCTGAATACTTTCGATTAGTTTCTACTCGTAATACTGAACAACTTTCCCCGAGGAACATAGGTACAAGAATTTAGAATATTTTTGTGTGGGAGTTCCGTTGGATTCAGGCTGTTTATGTTGTGATACATTTTTCTAGAACTACCTTTTTAGTATTGCACATATTAGAACAATTTTCTACAGAATTTTAGCCGGTTATTCATTTAAACCACTTTCTGCGTCTCATACATTATTTTTCGTCTCATTTCTGCTAGATGGAGATCTTTAGGCGCCTGTGTTCAGCAGTGGACGTCCTATGGCTGATGTGATGAATTGATGATGATGATTCATTTGAACTGCTATCTACATCTTTCAACGCGTTATGTTGTGGTCAGTGAACTGTTTCTGATTATGGTTCGCTTTCTCTCATACTTTGTATCACCAGAAAGAGTCATTATCTAGAGTAGTTAATTATAACTTGTTCGCAGATGCTTCGTAAAACTATAATGACTGCATTAAGCTTTTCAAACTTTAGTTTCGTGTTAAAATTGGAAGTTCATTCTCTGTTTTTAGAGGAGCCAAAGTTTGAAGTCAAATTATGTGAACGTATTTCGCATTAAAATTTGGAAGGTTATTAAATTTTGCTCGTATTAAATGCATGTTCTATATAAAAGAAGAAAAATTGAAAAAAATCTTTTACCTTGTTATAATATGTATCTATAATAAGTTATACAGCTTAAAAAGGGCGGAATAAATAGTGGATAGATACTAAAAAGTAAATAAATAGTTAAAAATAGTGAAAATCTAATTAAAGGTTTATGGTAGAGTTAAACGAACTAGTGTCCTTGTAAAATAAATTGTTTACTTTGTAGAGACATTTTTTCTTTAGCTTGAATAAAATATAAATACTATGCTCGGTTATAAAAACCTATTCGTTTAGAAATAAACACGATTTCACTTCAAGGTTTCTTATAAGTGTTCGTTGTTCTCAATGGTGGTATAAAAAACTGTTGAAAGATAATTTTAGAAAAAGTTACAAAAAGTCACTATACTACCAGTCAGTACCAACTTATCTTGCACTAATCCTTGCAGAACAAAACGATAGATGCCACCAACTTTGTAGCCCTAATCAGATTCCAATCATCATCATCATATCAGCCATAGGACGTCCACTGCTGAACATAGGTCTCCCCTAAAAATTTCCACCTTTTCCGATTATCCGATTCCAATATCAATTTAAAATTAGTATCAAGCTTATAAGTAAAAAATGTATTAGCATTAAAACAACAAGATGATTCACACTTCATTGCCATCTTCATTCAAGTTCAATCTCATCATAATACTATACGCAAAACAAGTTCATACTATACTGGCTGTTACAGCGCCGAATGTGGCATACATAGCCGGTTTCTTAAGTTTAATGTAACTTAAACCATTCGATATCCAGCAATGTATTCTAAATCAGCTGTTGGTAGTGAAAAAGCCAACTATTGCATCAGAGTATCAGAGTCATCGGTCATTGACACCAGCTCATCTCATGAATGAACTCATAGTGACCGTATCGTAAATGGTAGAACCAGTTTTGATGAGCCGTGATGTGCTGGTTATGATAAAGAGAAAGCGGATCAAGTAAAAGTGGT
Organism: Keiferia lycopersicella; assembly: GCA_029255805.1. Taxonomy (NCBI): domain Eukaryota; kingdom Metazoa; phylum Arthropoda; class Insecta; order Lepidoptera; family Gelechiidae; genus Keiferia; species Keiferia lycopersicella. Next base: position 20,481,287 of record JARACZ010000003.1, read on the forward strand.
GAAGGGCGATGACGGTGTAAAATATTTATCAAGGGTACCTATTGTGGTTAGAAGGGTTGCTTTTGCTATGCAATTGATTTTTACAGAAATAGCAAGTTCTTACTTTGCATGAAGTGACTATAATCTTTAATATCGTTTTCAGGTGGTCTAAACCATGCCAAAAATACATTTTTTGTAACAAATAAACGGAATATCGAAGCAAAATATCAGTCGTGTTCCGGTACTGTAAAATTTATACGCAAGCTGCGGATGCTTTGAATAGGAAATAAAGAATTCCCAACCGAGTTGTCATATTTCGAAAACATCGGAAACTGAATTTTGCCGAACCAAACTTTGCAGCCAGCGGTAGGGATGAATAAAACGGAAAAGTTATAATAGTTTCCTATAAAATATCGCGTGGTGATCTTCTGAACGGCATAAATGCAATTGTGACAGTAGTAATCATAAAAATATATTGCTAGTCGCGCATGCGACAGAGGTTTTAATGAAACCCCATCTTATAGTACAGGACATTAGGAATACTATGACGTTTTTAGCTTTAAGGCCGTTTTCACATTTAACGCATAGTGCAGCACTATAAAAAACGCTGCGTAACGCTTGCGTCTGTCAGATCCGTACTAGAAACGTCATTCCCCATACTTTCTTACGCAGCGTTATTTTAGCGCTGCGTTGTGCATTAAGTGTGAGAGTGGCCTTAAAAAGAAAAGATTACTGGAAGTGCTCATTACATTATAAGTTCTATAATTTATAACTCATGTTGGTCGTTCCGCATGAGGGAGACATAGGATCTAGTGAAATATTTGTTTCCTATCAAACATCTCTTAGGGAAATCTCCTATACCTATGAGACCCATCCCCTCTGTAAATAAATAAATAAATAAATACTTATATATTATAGTACTTATATTTCTTCTTATAAAAAGAGGAGCTATTATTGAAGTGCTTATTACAACTAATGTTTCATTGAATGACATTGGTCTTGCGCATGAGTCAGTGGTTTCGGCGGAATGCGGATTGTGGGACGATGGCGATTCACAGTACGGTCTGTAGACAAATCTGTATCATAAAGTTGTTATTTATGAACACACAATGACGACGAATAATGATGTATGAGAAACAAGTGCTGGACAAACAAAAAAAAAATTAACTGACTTTTCTTCACTTGAATACCAAGCCAAAGGAATGGGGACCTTTCTATCTGACAGATCTTGAGCTATTTTATAGTATACAACAATGATGACGAATAATGATGTATGAAACAAGTCGTGGGTCACATGGTCACATGATTTTGACAAATGCCAAATTATTGTTTACTAGCTGGTGCCCGCGAACTTCGTTTCGCCATATATCATCCATCATATAAGCTATATAAAGGAAGCTCACTGATAAACATGGGCCTCCCCCATAGACTCTAAGAACCATATAATAATATATTATAAGCTTATAATAAATTGTTGGTAGATAGGTACCCAAAAACTTGGTTTCGCCGACTATACAGTGTGTAAAAATATTAGCTGCAAATATTGAAATGGGTGAATCAGTCCATGAAACTGTACAACTTTCCCCAAGCAACATAGGTCGAAATATGGGAAAAATTTTTGGACCTCCCATACAAAATGTAGCAGCCGAACAAGTCAACTGTATGGGAGGCCCAAATGTTTTTTTCATATTTCGACCTATGTATTCCTTGGGGAAAGTTGTTCAGATTCATGGGCTGATTCACCCCTTAAAATATTTGCAGCAAATTTTTTTACACTTTATATGTGATTTAAAAACACTGTTAAATCCTAAATTTACAATTTCCACATGCAAAAAAGAGTAAGAAAACTGTGATTCTTTTATTGTTTGGTCTTTTTGATTCCTGTAGGTTGAATTTGCTGAATCAGGTTACAGATTAGTCACTCCCTGTTCCAAATGCTCGCTTTCCAGTTCATTTTAGCAATTTTTTTAAAATCGTGCGTTTACTTCCAAAGGTATCAATTCCGTGAAGTAGACTGATGCCACATTTCTTAACATTGTGATGGATGAATAAAGACCGAGTTCATGAGTGTGAATAAATAAAACATAAGCTTATTAAAAACCAAGTAATCCTACTACAAATCCTATCCTATACTATCCTACTTCCTACTAATATATTAATACAAAAGATTTGTTTGTTTGTTACTCCTTCTCGCAAAAATTGGTGAACTGATTTTCATGAAATTGGGCACAGATGATGTGTGATGCCGGCTTAGAATAGCATCACCCCACATCCTTCCCGCGGGTGTCGTAAGAGGCGACTAAGGGACTCGACGGTATTGGTGTATTACAATTTGTCGGCTAAACATATAATAACAGTATGTAACAGAACAACATTGGCTAGTAACGTAGATATAAAGAATAGCCTTAACAAAATTAGCAAGAAAAATTAAAAACAAAAAATTGTGGTACTTCGCTGGCCGACTTACATCATTAAGCAGATCCATTTCCGCTGAGCCATTTTAACCATGGTTGGAGCGGCAAAAATAAGGATAGGTATCCCTTCACACAAACTTTTGCTTTGAAGCTATTGCAATTTTCCCGCGGTAAATAGTAGATTACGCACCAAGAAAACGATCCATAAATAAAGATTGTATCGTCTGGTACGCAACTTACACGTCTTGTACCACGGAACTTTTGTTTTCGAGTGTAAAAAATATTGAATTATTAAAAGTTAAAATTATTCCAATATTAAAGAGATATTTTTGTAGTCGTAGACATATTCGTAGATTTTACTTTTCTCATTTATTGAGGTTATAAAAATATAGATTAAAAATAATAAATACGGCCTCTTGTTTTTTTGCTTTCTGCGCGCTTATTCAAAGTGACACAGTTCGTGCTGGCCAGTTCGAAATTTGAAATCAATCTCGGGTCCAATAAGCCCATCTTTTTACTACGCGGCACTATGAAATTTACGTGATCTACAAACTTATTTTATGCGTAGCAGCCAACCCCCCTTTTAGGGGTATGTTTTTTTTTAGCCTATAACCTGGTCGGTGATTTACTTGACATTTTGGTACAAATTGCATCAAAATCCGTTCGGTCGTTTTCGCGTGATGCTTCCGCATATCCACAAACAAACACACAAACATCTAAACATCTAAACATCCAAACAGACAAAAATTTAAAAAATTGCAGAAACGTGTTTTGTTATCAATATTAAGTATCACGAAACAATTTTTTTTTGGATATCTTGTATGTACAGACTTTCGGTCCTCTTGAGCTTTATTATATGTATAGATTCAGGCGGTGATGTTGTATTAGGTAATGATTGCATCCGTTTCGTGCGTATTTTAATAGCGTAAAATTTTCTAAAACCCTCTTCAGACTGGCAATTTATGTCTCTACCTCATGTACCATTTAAAACAAGCACGCAACTAAAATTATAAATAATATTCTACATAAAATATGTAACTTTTTCTTTAATATTAGAATTGCCGCTGCTGACTCTACGCAACTACAACCAGCAGGCTGCGTACGCGCGTCAAGGCCGCCTGCGCTTGCGTCTATGTACCACCTTCATCGCCTTTGTTTGATCAATAACACTTCGCATCGATCACTCACTCTCTAGGTTATTTTCATATCTAGCTGTCATTTAATATTATTAACTGTCACTTACGCTCATTTTCAAAATTTTTTTTTTCAGTATTTTCTTGGACTGTCTGACTGGTACACGCGTACCTTTTTGTTGTTGCAGTTATAGCTATGTTATTACTTATGTGAGAAACAATCTCTACTTACTTATTCAAAAAATGATATTCTTTTTATCTTTAGATTAACTATTTCAGAGCTTTATTAAATATTTACCGACGTATTTTTATCTTCATACAACGTTTTTTAGTTATATCATAAAGTTTAATATAAAATTTATATTATCGTTAGGTACAAATAGGCACTTAGTAAAAAAGTGTGGCAAGAATTCAGTAAAAAATAACTGGTTTTAATACGTAAATGCTTTGAATAGGACAACTGACATTTTGGTAAATTAATTTTGATTTTGAACCAATTCGACTTAATAAGACAAAGAAGTAGTATGTACGTTCAAACTGTCAATTCTAATATATTATTAGCTATTATTTATCTGTCCATAGCTGATAGTTATAGAAATAGGTAGATATATGACTAAGTAAGACTTGATTGTGAAAATTTGTATTTTAGTACAAAAAAATTACCTAACATACCGTGCATTCCTACCGTGCTAGATACCAAAAATAGTTTTCAATTTACGATATATAATATGTCATATTGTACATAATATGTACGATTAATGATTATCATCTTCCATCATACAGGTTCATACAATTGAATTTTTTTCACTTTTCCGACTTACATTAACGAACTAAACCTTTAACATAAATACAATGCACATTAATATAATTTTATTATAGCGTATCGAGTTGTACCTTCTGGTTTCTCCATAGGTAATTTAAAATAATTACTTTATTTTGATCCCATACATATTGGATACATCAGGCAGCTGCAGATAGTAGGTACTATCGCCACACATTAACACAACAATTTAAGAGACTAACTTATACTGGCATTTCATATAAATACTAAGAAAAACCAGTAACAAAAGATCCTTCTGAGTATGCTGATTGGTACGTGAACCAGTTTAAAATAAGCGAGATCAGGGCAAAGCAACCTTGGTGACTTCCGCGAGAGAAAGGGCAGCTCTGTACTTTATACTTTTTGCAACGATTCTTATGGGATCCCTTTACCTGGATGATTTAATGGGTTTAAAAATAAAGGTCTAAAAGTGGACTGCAAAGGGCAGGAGAATGTTAAGCTTGTAAAGTAGTACAGTGTTTACGAGAATTATACAGTAGAGGGACGCGACTTGTCAGTAGCATAATTACGAAAGCAAGTCAAAAAAGAACAATTGTAGTCAAAACGTAATTCCGTCTCAGATAAAAAGAGATTTTGCAATAATTAAAATCTCTTTTCTCTCTTTTCGTGTGGGACACCGTGTCGTCCAACACGTCCCGGTGAACCCTAGTGTCAGAATTTTTCAACCGCTTTCTCATGTAGGCTTCTGACATGGTTGTGTAAATTATTTAAATTTATATACATTTAAATAAATATAATTTATATTTAAAAAATAATTTATAAATAAAATAATAATAATAGGATATCAAATATTTTCACTTTCGTCATATTTTATACTACCTACTAAGTTTTAGTTGAAATGTAGGGATCCTGTCAAGATTTTGAAGTCAATATTATACCTACTAGAGGTAGTAAAGGCGGATAAAGCTAGGAAAGACGGATTGCACACTTGAGGCACAACGAACCGGTAAATATCGCAGCGGTCTGCTGACAGATCTGAATCCATACTAGAAATACCAGTCCCCATACTCAAACCGCACTCGACGGACGATAAGCGGTTGAGCTGTTTTAGTCAGGGAATTGGCATTTCTAGTATGGATCTGACAGACCGCTGCGATATTTAAGCGTTACGTCGTACGTCAAGTGTGCGATCCGCCATACAGGGAGTCGAAAAACACACAATACCTTTTCACAAAAAAAAATGTAATAAAAGTATGTTAAATTTCTCTTACTAAGTTTTTTATAATGAGTTTAGTCTAAAAATATTATTTTCTATTCTTAGGCTGGCGCCAAAACCTTTGTGAGAAATTAATTTTTAACAAGAAGTCTTTGATAACAAACGAAGAAAGGTGTTTAAAAATAGAACCCTGTTCTACCAGACCGTTCCAGCTAAAACTCACAGATGGCGCTGCCAAGTCGGCGGCGCTACGTCAAAGCTCTATTTTGGTAGGGGCGTGGGGTGTTCTATTTTCGCACCTGACTTGCGCCGAACTCTACCAGAATTCTGCTCCCCTAGTACAGTGGGGACGCGAAGTGACTGGCGTGACGTAATGGACGGGCGCCCGTCACACGTCAATGTCATTTCACAGCTGTCACTGAAGTGTGCGCTCTCGTGCGCTGCTTTCGAGAAATATGAAATGGCTCGTTCCCGAAAATGGATTGGATTGTGAAAATTGGCAGTTTGATCTTTTTAGGTACGCTTTTTATGACGAAGAGGAGGCTAATGAAAAATTTTGCTGTTTCTTAGTGTTTGTTTTGAATCGGTTTTATTGCTAATAATAAAAATTGGTATTTTTCGTATTCGCCTTTGTTGTTATATAAATAAATTAAAATAACTAATCGTTTTATGCAATTTTTATAGATTTTGTGTTTTTTTTTAAATTACAGCATTTAAAAATTTGTGACTTATTTAAATATTAAAATAAAAGTCAGGTTACAGGTCAATTCATTCACCAGTTACCCACGACAACGGATTTCCTTGAAATTTCAGTAATAAGGTTAGGAGTACCAGGAAATTAGGAAGCGGAAGGACTTCACGGTAATGGTACTCCTGAAATTTTGATAAGTGTGCGTACGTATTGCCACCGTAGTACGGGGCGTTTACGTTTGTGCGTGCCAGTTGGGTATCGTTGTGTGTGCAACGCTGGAACGCTTTGTAACGCTGCTATAGAAAATAAACGTCACAATCGCAACTTCTGAAATGCATAACAACTTTCTGTAGGCACTGATGTATGAAATGTAAGTAGAATTAGAATACGGCAAAGAAAGCAAACATTAGAAGGATTTGTGTCTTTAATCTTCTATGAGATCCGTTGTACGTGTCGAGTTCACATAACTCGTGCGTAGGTAAATAATTTTCTCAAAATTCCTACTTAGAGAATGAAATGAAAATGAAATTTAATCTGCAAAGTATTGTGCGAGAAACATGAGTTTAAAAGTAAATAACCACCAAATACAATTCACCAACTGAGTTTAACACCTGTAGAAACTTTCTAAGCAAATTTTCGCCTGTGTGCGTCTAAACACCGAATCACACACACGCACCAATTTTTCAGACTGCTTGGCGCTTCCCCTCGTCGTTTCCGAATTTAGATTACACCCTTCCCGCTCGCACCCCTAAAATTAGACATATCGGCGTTCCTCTCACGCGCGCTTGCTTTCCTCGAGCTTTCCCGGGCATGCGCAGTGCGTCGCGACGCACGTGTGAAGCGACGGCGAGAGCTCCTGGTGGATTATGTGAGCCTGGTACTGGGCGCGCCTAGGGCGGCACCGTCGCGCCGCCGCCCGAGCCGTCCCGCCCGCCCAGAAGCGCAGACGACACCCTCCGAGTCGGTCTGTTCCCCAGTCGTGTGGAATCTTCGCGCCCACGTGCCAAAACTTCCCGTCTCCCAAGTACTCCCAACCCCCAACAAAAGTTTTGAGATGTTCTAAGTTCGAGTCAGTGTTCCTGTTTCAGTCCTTTTCCAAATACCTTGGCCTTGAATTCTTCTTTTAAAGTTGTATGGTGTTTATCTGGTGTGGTGAGTGTTGTGTTCTAGGTGTCGCCGGTGGCTGATGCGTCTTCTTCTGTGCTGAGTCTGCTACTTCGGATTCTTCATCATGAGACGTCAAGTTAGTTTGCCAGGTAAGGGTTAGATTTAACTTGCATAATATAATAGGTCCTACCACGGATTTAGGGAATTAAAAAATATTAAATTAATTTTAAGTTTTCTTCATATAATCAAACTCGTTGGTTCTAAGTTTTCTTCAAAAAATCAAATTAGTGACTGGACTTATTGTAGAGCTAAGTTCCACCGTTTTGACGGTCCCCAATAATAATAAGAGTTGCCTGTACTTGAACGTCGCTTCATCCGGTCATTATTTCATAATTAGTTCGTGAAGGATACTCATGCTTGTTCATAAAATATTTAGGCTCCGATTTTTCCCGTTAGGAAACATAATATTTGGACATATTTAACTTGAACTGGGACATATTTTACAAGAATCATATCCATCTTCGACCAGCAGTAAGATGAAGTGGGTTGCGGGATTTCCCATGGGAGGTTTCCAGCAGCACAGATAACCGACAAAGAGATTTATAATCTGGCTCTGGCTTTCCATTGTCAGTACAAACCTAGTATAAATACGAGTACGTACCTATATATTTTTGGGTTCCTCGTCTGCCACTGCTTACTCTCTTCCTTAACCACGTAACGGATTTGATGCATTTTTAGTGAATTGAGTGTTTCAATAACAAAGTTTTACCTATACGTGAGTATATAACATGCCGAGAAAACCTCTTACTTATTTTCAAAAGGAAATGATTGGCAGTGTGTGTTTGCAGCCGCTGGGCGGGCCGCTAGTAGAAATAAAGCATTAATAGATTTTAAGGCGGTTGTCATATACACCACGTCATTTTCCGGTTCTAGGTTTTGACGTGATCAAACATTATCGTGCAATTTACCAAACTATTTGTAAGAACACCAAAATTCTAAATAAGAATTTACGATTTAATTTATCATTGTACTAAATATTTTGCGATTAAAGCTTGTTGAACTCTGAACTGCTTTAATATTCTAAAAAGCAAGGATTGCAAATTCAACGTAAACCTTCCGATAAGAAAATGATTAATGATTTTGCGGCCTGAAGTTATTAAAAGCCAACCAGCAAGTAAGCAAAGCGATCCAGTTGCCGAATCGCGTCGGTTGGCGAAACGATCAAAAAGGCATAAGTACCTAACTCCAAAACAATTAATGTTTTTGGTTAACAAGTGTTGTTGCAGTATTAAGTTTCAGAGCGTTTTCTAGATGTGGAACTGAACATCTTTTCTAAATAAGTTTATATTGCAATACGAAAGATTATTATTGTGAATTCGTTGTTTATTGTAAACAATAAAACGCATAGGACAAATAAATTAAAACAACAGATGAACTTTTGCTGCAAATGGTTTATAATCACTCTAGAGGCAACTTTGATTCTGAAAAAAAGTTACCTACACAGCAAAGGGGTTCGCTTTATTTTGACGTCTAGAACATTTACGGTACAGTAGTAGACCGTAATTTTACGATCGTTAACGCTCTGCCTACCCCGCGAGGGATAAAGGCATGATTTGTGTATGTATGTAGTTAACCAAACACACTGTATCAAACTAAACTAGCCTCTGATCTCACCTCGGTAAGGGATGCAATCAGACGTGGACGCCAGGGGATGAGACCAACACTTACAGATAACTCGATTTCGTGGCAAGCCTCCCAGGCGATAGCCACGTCACCTTAGTAAACACAGAGCGACAAGTTGAAGTGATATTGTAAATAAGCAGTATAGAAAACGTTATATAAGGTGTAAAAATAGTAGATATAAGAGGTGAATCAGCCTATGAAACTGCAGAACTTTCCCCAAGAAACATAGGTCGAAATATGAGAAATTATTTTGGACCTCCTATACAAATTTTGTATGGGAGGACCAAATTTTTTTTTTCATATTACGACCTATGTTCCTTGGAAAAAAGTTGTTAAGTTTCATGGGCTAGGGCTTACACACTTTAGTATTAATATAGGTAGGTAAGGGGAAATACGAAAAAAATCTTCGCATTACAATAAACTTTAGGATTGAAAGTGGGAAAGTCAAAGCATGCATGCACGCATGTTCTATAGGTAGTAGAAAATCTGCCAGTCATGTTATGTATGTTGTATTCTTTCTTTAAAAAAGTCTTAGACACTCATGTCTTGTTTTGAAAAATGAGGTTCCGGAAATGGTATTCAGACGTAAAAATGTAGATGAGACTACACATTAAGATATTTGATTTCGTGGTAAGCCTCGCAGGCGATACAGCGACAAGTTAAGGTACTTATACTGTAAGAGATTATATGAGAGAGAATTAAGGGAAAATATAAAAAATGTGATGCCGGATTTGAATAGCATCGCGCTATTTCTTCTCGTGGGTGCCGTTAGAGTTGATTCAAAGACTCGAGGGTTTCATGTGTAGGTATTAAAACTTTAGTCAGCAGGCTGACAACCTATCACTCCATCATCTAAAAGGGCCCTCATTGTTTTTCAGACGTAGCGATAGTGACCGTGCTCTGCCTACTCCACGGCTTTCTGTCTCTCCATAATTACATAATCACCGCAATAATATCTTTCTTAGTTTAATTTCTGACATGCTTATCCAAGTTTCTGACATGCTTATTCTTCGTATGGAAAATTTTATCTTGGAAATCCAAGTCGGCGTGTACTTTATAAGGCTTCATTGTTTTGCCGACTGTGGTCTGCGGCTAGGGATGCAATCAGACGGAGAAACCTGAGCAGGCCAAGCGACTAACTCGATTTAGTGGTAAGCCCCCGCAGGCGTTTGAGAACACGAAATGACGGGACAGGCGCAGAACTAGAACAAATAGATTTCGTACAGAAATAGAAGATACGGGGGTCATTTACTACGAGAAAATGGGGATACTGCGGGTTACTTTATTCCTAGGGGGTAACTTTAGCTCAAATCGGGAAAAAGAATCGATTACCTACCCGCCATTCCAAAACCGTAATTTATTCGGTAGCTTATTCTATCATCTAACATTTCCAGGTAGAACAAACTTGTGTTTTCGTCTAAGTAGATCAAACGCCTGTCAGATCCTATAAACTGTCAGATACTAGAAACATCACTTCCCATACAAAAACCTCTCTCGACGCAGGTCCAACGCACGATGCTGCGCTAGCTAGGATCTGACAGGCGCATACGTTAGCGCAGCGTTTATTTTTGTGCTGAGGTGTGGTAAAGGCCTAACGTCATGTTGTGCTTTACACGCGGTGCACTAAAATTAAGGTTTCCAACTTGGTTTTGTATCTTATCAAGACATGACGTTCACGCCCTGCTTATTAAGGCGAGGTATTAGCTATGAGCCTATTCCGGCGTATCTCATTAATTATTATGAGGTTGGCACACCTGAAAGTTTCGGTTGGTAGACGAAGACGGAAGCAATTAACCGCCACGGCAGCCTTCCCGTGAATCACGTTCCTTTTTTGAATTATTAACTATTATAGAGAGAAACATTGTCAAAAAGTTTCTATTGAAAACGGATCATGACTAATAGATCAGTAAATTGAACCTGCAACAAATTAAAAACAAGGCAACATGATCAGGGAAATTACCAATTCTCTAGATGACTGAGTCAATTTAAAACGATATCAATTATAAACGTTGTACGCTGAAAACTATTGTCCAAAAATACTACAGACTCCACTTATAGTTTTTCGAATATAAAAATTTGAATTAAAAAACAAAAAATAATATAAAAGTAAGTGTTTTTAAACGCCATCAAAAAAGAGACACAATATGACGTCATCTATTTGTATTTTCATACCTATAATAATTCTATAATATCATTATGTCTATAGTAATTTAAAAAAATACAAAAATCCGACTGCGATAATTTAAAAATGACCGAGTCCACAGCAGAATTAATAAGTCTGAATGATAAATAAGCGAATTGAATAAAAAAATATAATAGCGAACTGTTGTCGGTCGGTATCAAAGAATAATTACCCTTATTAACATCTTACAAGACATAATTCCTGAATTAATATCCAATCTTAGGGAGCTCAGATTACCTTCGAATATTTCTTTTGTCTTTATTATCTGATAGTTTCAGTTCGATGTCGAATAGAATAGCGTTAAACTTTCTCTCTCTTTTCGTGTGGGACATAGAGTCGTCCCATGACCTGACGTTCAACTTTATGTGATGTGACGTATGATGTATAAAAAACGCTCACATTTTGAATATTATGTAGGTACGAATTGAATATGGCGTGATTATTGGATATTGAAATAAATCCTGGTGGAAAGGGCACTTAACGCACGACGATGCGCTAAAACATCGCAGCGGTCAGATCCATACCAAAAATGTCAATCCTCATACTAAAACCGCTCAAAACCCGACAGAGACTGGATAAGGCAAGGAGAATGATGACGTCGAAATGTCTCTAAAGAGAACTTAATACAAATGCAAGTGTATCAATGGTTGTGCGTTGATACCTAAGTTAACACTTTCTTTTCTATTACTAAATGTACATAGTACTCGTAATATAGCTGAAAAACAGCCGAAACATGGAGGGCTGAGCCTTGTACCAAGTATTAAATAAGTAAATAAATAAATATCTTGGACAATTCACACAGCGCCATCTAGCCCCAAACTAAGCAAAGCTTGTACTATGGGAACCAAATAGCTGATATTATTACTTATATACTTTTTTTTGTCAATGAATACAAATTATACATAGAAAACACTCAGACTCAACACAAATATTTGAAAATTTTACCTAACAAATATTTGTGTCCGATGGGGATCGAACCCACGACCCTCGGCGTAGAAGGCAGGGGTACTATCCGCTACGCCATCGGGACAGTCGAATATTCATAAGAAAGTCGTATAAAGCTACATACTTTCTATTCTTTCGAATCGTAAAATATTTGCGATTGAGGCCAAGTTTGTGGCCGACCGTATCCGCCCATCAAACCCTTTGACACTTGGCTATAAACGGGCGTTAAACTGTTATGGATACGACCTACGTTACGGCAGATTAATGGTCGCCTCACTAAATCGAAAGGTCGTATCAAAGACACTTGGTAGTAAACAGGGTGTTAGAAAAAGTACATTTATTTTTTAGCTCTTAGACTCGAAAGATAGAATATGACCCTACACAGCTACGCCAATTTTTTTACAATGTATTTTACTTCTGAAAATTACTACAAACAGTCGCGTTGTGTAAGGATTGAGCCTACGATCTTTTGCGTAGCAGACACAAGCACATGCTATATACCTAGTTTTGGAGAAAAGTTAATGCATTAAGATGGAGGCGTTGCTTAGGGCACCAAACTGAACAACTTTCGTTATGGGACCAGTGTCGGAAAACTGAAAAAAAAAAAACTACTTCCCGTATAAAGTTAGTCCGGCGATGATGAATTTAGTATGAGAGGTAATTTTTTTCCGTTCTTCGGCACTGGCCCCATAGGGAAAGTTTTTAAGTGCGATGCCTTAAAAATCTCTAATTTAAGGGGCTGACAAGAGCTAAAAACCGGTCCCTTTCTGACAAATGTCAAACTGCGCGCGTGCGAACGGGACGGAATCTTGCCGATTCAATGATATTTTCGTATTTTCGATGATAACTCGGTCAAAAATAAGTTATTTGAAAATCAAAAACAATATGTCGATAGAGTATTGTAAGGCGCTCATTCTGATAATAAACACTTAATTATTGCGTGGGTTTTGTTCGTACAGTTTGCGATATAATAGATTTTTAGAAGTAACTTTACGATGTTTTTCTATCAAGCTAAATTACTAATATCATGTTTTGGAAACAATAGCACTACAGCAAATATCCTGAAGATTATTACCTTTTTTTTTCGTCAGTTTTTCTGCATTTTATCTAGGGTAGAAATCACTTAGAAAAGTAGCTTTTAGCTCTACTCAGCCCCTTAATGCGTTTCCTTTGAAACACGGTGTATAGGGCCCGTCGAATCGTAAAATATTTGCTAGTAAGTTTGATTGGCCGTGTGATGCCGGCTTAGAATAGCATCACGCCAATTCTACCCGCGGGTATCGTAAAAAGGGTTAAGGGAATTGTTCAGGGTTCCCTGAACAGCAGCGTTCCCTGTTAATTAAATATCTTACAATGCACTCGCCAATGCGCCTGCCAAGCGTGGTGAGTATGGCAAAACCCCCTAGAGAGGGAGGTCGCTTGACATTGACCTCCTCGCTTCGCTTCGGAAATATTATCCTACGATATTGAGGTCCATAATAATATTATCTTTAGAGGTATCGGTCGGTTTAATTTCAGTCCTAATGGAATTAGACCACTCAAATTCTTTTGACCCAGTGCGGAATACGAAGATTTAAATGAATGTTCCACGATGAATTTCGATTAATCTCAATAAAGCTCTTAATTATTGAGATAAAATAAGAAGGTAGGTTTTTTCAGGCGTGATGATACGACACTTTTATGCCTGCCTAATCCGCCAAGACTACAGGCGTGATGAGTGTTTCACCGTATACTTTTTCTGTTATGTGGGACTCCGAGTCGACAAACGACACAATGAATCGTGAACACAATCATAATACTTATTTCATTTAATTTTAACCAACTAGTGTCAGGTGCGTTCCGACCCTAAGGTGGACCCTGACGCACAACGCTCCACTAAAATAACGCATCCGTATCGCAGCGGTCTATCAGATCCATATTTGAAGCGTCAATCCCCATACTAAAACCGCCCAACCGCTGTTGACGCATCCGTAACGCATCCGTCGACAGTTGTACGTTAAGGGTGCGATCCGTCTAATACGTATCTATTGAAAATCACACACTTATTGGCGGAAGCGAGCGTTCGAAACCGGCTCCATGAATGGGCTTATTTTATACTCAGTAAGTGAGCAATCGTGCCGAGGCGAAATTCCGATGCGAGCAAAGAATTTCTATTTCACGGGATATGAATTTAGCGGGCGTGAAGGATTCTCGCTGAAATGAGGCAAAGATCTGATATTCTGCTTCTTGTCTATCAGAAATTATCTACGTAAGCTAAGTCGTAAAATATTTAATTAATTAATACGTACAGCAATGTGGCGTAGAGGAAGTGGGAATGCCTGTGGCGCAAAGGTTCCTGCTTTGATTCCTGCCAATCGAAGTCGCGGTTGCGCATCATAACTGGGCTGGCGGGGCACTCACTAAGTCGATATTTATAACTCTGTGATTTTGTCTTAGTTTGATTAAGATATTGCACACTGAACCTCCTGATTATACAGTATAGAGCTTCGGAGGGCACGATAAGTTTACATTCTTATATCTAATTCCACTGTATAGGTTGACTGGAAGAGATCTCTTTAAAGATATAAGTTTACTTATTTGTAATCTAGTTTCTAAGTTCACATTTAATTGTAATTGTACACAATAAAGAATACATATATAAGCGGTGGGTTCCGATTGCTGTCTATGATACGGTTATAGTGGTCGTTACACCACTATGTCAGAGGCCTAACAGTTAAGTAGTTGAAAGACTGTGACACCAGGATTCATGGTGATTTTTGTACCATGTATTGTACGCCCAAAGTACATAATATACTTACGTACAACGCAAAAACATCTACTTTATACCCACTTACCTCCGAATCAATATGCAACTGAGTATTGTTTTCACTCAGCCGTTTGATGTCAGCTTAGATTGGTAGCATGAATAGCAATTAATAACTTAAAAGATGAAAAAGGGACTACCTCAAAGGCTTCATCACTGGCGGATCGTACACTTAATGCATGACAGAGCGCTAAAACATCGCAGCGTTCTGGCAGATCCAGACTACAAATGTCAATCCCCATACTAAAACCACTAAACCGCTGTCGACGCAGCGCTATCGCAGTGTCGTCCGTCGAGTGCGGTTTTAGTATTTGGAGTGATGTTTCCAGTAATGATCTGACACACCGCTGCAATATTTTAGCGCTCCGCCGTGCGGTAAGTGTGCGATTTGCCTTAGAATTGGTAGCATGAATAGCAATACATAACTTAAAATATGAAAAAGGGACTCCCTCGAAGCTTTTACGATTATGTTTTACAAATTCTAGCGATTGCTTGCCTGTCCCTATGTTCGGGTCACTCAATTTTGGCTGTCAAAATCATGCTGTTTCCTTTGCTGACTTGATATCTAATATGGGTTTGACAGTTGCCAAAATTGACTTTTAAAAGTAACCCGAGAATAAATTGAGCATGAAATACTACGATTTTTGCGTGCGTTGATGCTAAGTCTACCTTGTAAGTGACAGCAGCGTGATTTAGTGCCACTTTAGAAGATACAACTAAGAGACTCGAGGGTTTCATGTGTTTTACAACTTTAGGCGACAGGCTGTCACTACAGTGACACACGAATCATCCGAAAGGACCCTCAATACTTGTCAGACGCGGCGATAACGATGGTAATTTTATGATCGTTAACGCTCTGCCTACCCTACCCTGCAAGGGATACCTAAAGGCGTGATTTGGTATGTGTATTCGTGTTAGAATTTTCTTTCTTTTCTTGCGTCGCATTTCTATATATCTAGATAACATTATTATTTTAGACGTTAATGTCCTTAGAATTCAGACGAAGTTTTAAGGACTTGATGATTCTGCTTAAACTTTAAGTTATAAATGTAATAAGTTTCACGCCATTCAACAATTATGATACCATTACTCCTTTGAAATTAAATTGTAGTTTAATTTGTTTAACCAAAACAAATTACACAACAGTACAACAATTAATTTGTTTGTATATTTACGTCTTCCCAGCTACATTACCTACTGTTTGGTTTAGTAAGAATTTACATTAACGTTATTGTTTGAAATTACACTGGTTTAAAATAGCTGGTAAAGATAGCTTCACCTCACTTTTTTCCCATATATTTACGCAGATCGCATTGGTCTGTCAGATCCATTATAGAAATGTCAATTCCCTTACTAAAACCGCTCAACCGGTGTTGAAGCAGCGGTATCGCAGAGTCGTCCGTTGAGTGCGGTTTTAGTATGGGGAGTGACGTTTCTAGTATAGATATATATAGAGATATATAGATATAGACAGACTGCTGCGATATTTTAGCGCTCCGTCGTGCTTTATGGGACAATTTTCCTTATGTGTCGATTAAAGGTGCTAGGGGGTGTTAATTTTCTACAATTCTAGACGATCGGCTGACAAAAACACAAAGTATCAATAATGATACTTCGTGTACGGATGACCCTAAAACTAGTTTTCTTTACGTGGTTGTACCGTACTCTTACTCTGAAACATTCACCATAACTACGAAAGAGCTTAAATTTAAGTGGAATAATACATACATACATACATATATCACGCCTTTATCCCTTGCGGGGTAGGCAGAGCGTTAACCGCCGTAAGAATACGGTCGCTATCGCCACGTCTGACATTTTTGAGTATTGTTTTCTAAGGTTGTTTCGGAAAACATGTATATCACTATAGTGACAGGTTGTCAGCCTGTCGCCTAAAAATTGTGATACACCAATACTCTCGAGTCCCTTAGTCGCCTCTTACGACACGCCGGCATCACACGGCAAACTGGAATAATATTAGCTGCAAATATTTTAAGCCATGATACCGAAAACTTTTCCTCAAGAAATATTCCACCTCCCATATAGTTAAATCGACTTTGTCGGTCGGTAATTTTGTATGGGTCCCTCTCAAATTTTTTTTATATTTCGACCTATGTTCCTTGGGGAAAGTTATTTAGTTTTATGGGCTGTTTCACTCTTTAAAATATATGCAGCAATTTCTTTTCCACTATTTATATTGTCTAGATTAGCGTAAACGAATATTTACGTTAACGAGGCTCTGTAAATCCTACAAGTAACAAAAGCGTGATGGTGAATCTGTACGTCAATAATAATATCTATAAATTGCTCATATCTCATCTGACCACAGCTCCATTTATCGCACTCTATAAAACGTATAGACCCTGAGGTACAAAGTGGAAGGTCATTAATTTTCGTTTCTGGTCACGTCAGGCCTGTTAGTGCCTTTTCAGGCGGATCGAGTGGCAGATTCCGTTATACAGAGTGTTCCCATAACAGGGAAGAGAATTTCGCTTGTCGAAAAAATAATGTAACTGAACAACTTTCCCTAAAGAATAATTTAACGGGTTGCTATCGATGAATTCTGTTTATTTTGTGGCCAAGTACAGAAGAGATAATTTTACTTATCGAAATAAAGTAGAGGTAAGGCAGGATCATAGTAAGTGGATGGATGTAGTCTTTGTCTAACGCTCCGGGAAAGAGACGTGCTTATATGTATGTATGTATGAAATAAACTATGAAACAGCTTTCCCTGAAATAACCCATAATATGAACAAGGCAAAATATTTAGAGAAAAGAGACGTTCCATTTAAAATTTACTAACTGACCGATAGGTAGGTAATGGTACCTTAACTTATATTTAATTTAGTCACGAGTATAAAAAAGTCATAAATTACTTATAAGTAAGAGGGTACCTACTTGTTTATGTAACTAAAGACGTTAATTTATTTTTTAAATATTTTGACCTATGTTTCTTGGGGAAAGTTGTTTTGCACAGGTATTTTTGCCCCTGTTGTGGCTACACGCTGTACTTATTAGTAGGTAGGTAGGTAGGTAGGTCTATGTAGGCTTGTATATAGCGAGAGAAGAAAGGAGTTAGGGTAGAATGCAATATGTCTCCTATATATTTTAGGTCGCAGTTTCGAATAATAATGTCTCTTTTCAAATTTTTTAAAAACCTACACATATTGCGCCTATATCCCTGGCGGCGGGGTAAGCAGAACGTCAATAACCGTAAAGTTACGGTCGTTATCGCCACGTCTGACAAATGTTTGAGGGTCGTTTCAGATAAGCCGTGCATTACTATAGTGACAAGTTGTCAGCCTGTCGCCTAAAATTGCAATACACATAAAAACCCTCTAGTCCCTTAGTCGGTTTCTATGACACCCACGGGAAAGAAATGGGGTGATGCGATTCTAAGCCGGCATCACAGGGCACTTTAATTTTCTCTATGTTCAGTTTTTATTCATTTTATTTAGTCTATTTTCGTATAGTTAGCATGTAGGTAGCATTACCTACATAGAGTGAGGCCATACAACGATGATCGCTACACGTCACTTTAAGTTGACAGTCTAAAGGTTTCCACGTTCAAACACCTGCATGTAAATTTTACCAATTAAAATAAACTGTAACAGGGTGTACCATGAGTTGCTGGCTTAGAATAGCATCACAATACAGTACAATACAATACAATACAAATGCTTTATTTGTACAAAAACACATAACAAAGAAAAGTACAATAACAGAAAATTCGGTACAATATTGGCGGCCTTATTGCTGATGTAGCAATTTCTACCAGGCAACATTTTATTGACAGGAAAAGTACGCAGGGTCAAGCGGGATAGTGCATATGTACGATCTATACCTACATAGCATCACCCCATCGGAGTCGTAAGAGGCGATTAAGGGATTCGAGGGTTTCATGTGTATTTTAATTTTAGGCGATAGCCTGACAACCTGACACTACAGCGATACACAAATTATCTTAAAAGGGTTCTTAATTAGCGATAGCGACCGTATTTTTATGGCCATCAACGATCTGCCTACCCTGCAAGGGATAATGCGTGATATGTGTATTGTGTATGTATTTCATTAAAAAAAATACGTTAATTCATGACCCGATAAACCCTTGTTTCGAACTTATGCTGGACACTGAATAGCATAATACATGGATACTGTCACTTTTTTCTTTATGTCATGTTAGGACTCCAAATCGATGTACGTTCCGTTGAATGTGCCATAGGATAAATGGGTTAAGGATTAGGTAGGTACTGCTTGGGAAACAATGAAATAGACACTGTCAGTTCAGCGTATAATTCATCATAAGACTACTTAATCGTTTACATTGTCATCTGCAAACACCACCATTATGCCGTCGTCACCTTATGGTAGTATTCACATTTATTGCACAACGGAGCGCTATTTCAACGCACCCGTAAAGCATGTGTCTGTCAGATGTAAGGAAATTTCATTTCTCCTAATAACTGACGTTGACGCAGGTCCAACGCTTGAACCTGCGTCAACGAATGCGTAGGTTAATCTGTTGGTGCTGCGTCAATGTTAATTTTTAGTATTGGGAATTTGAAGTTTTCTCTGGTACATCTGACAAACGCATGCGTTACGGATGCGCTGAAATAGAGTGCGTTAGATGTGGCATTCGCCTATGGTGAGATTATGCCCGCAAAACCTGCGTGACTCTTCAAAATTTAACTAATTTCTTGAAGATGAAGATGTAGCATATAATATATCTCACGAACAAAAATCTTGTTCCAGATTTTTTATTTACCCTTAAATGAGAAATGATGAAATAATTTCTACATATCACGACTTTATACCTTGCGGGGTAGGCAGGGCGTTAACGGCCGTATACAAACAGTCCTTATCGCCACGTCTGAGAAATGAATTCCCGTTTAGATGGACCGTGTAAAACTTTAGTGTCAGGCTGATAGGTGGTCAGCCTATCGCCATAAGTTGTATTTTTACATACTTTGGAATACTACCTACTAGGAATTTGTTGATTCGAAAACTATTTAAAAGTTAGTTGCTCTATTTAAAGAACTCAATAATCTAAATTTGATGTGACACCAAAAGTCCTTATACTTCTGCAGATTTTTCTGTAAATATTGTTCTATGTATTTTGTAACCTGAACATCAAAAAAAGGAGTCTAAAGGAAAATTGGTTTAATTATTTAAACAGGGTCGCTAACATGAAACGCGAGAACCTACCTGCAAAACACTCTTCTAATTAAGTTACCTATTTTACGATTTTTTTGGGGCGTAAATTTTTAATTGACATGACATATTTATACAGCATAATGTGACAAGAACAAAAAAAAAAATATTAGAGAGGAACTTAGATTAAAAATTGGTGTAGCGAGACCTATCATTCCTCTCTTACCTACTCTTTTCGTGTGGGACACCGAGTCGTCCAACGACCCATTAAAAGTGTCAGAATCTTTCAACCGCCTTCTACAAGTACCAGGCTTCTGACATGGTTGTGCAACGACCGCCTCCTAAGTAATCATAAACAGCAACCGAGACCTACGGCTTAACGTGCCTTCCGAAACACGGAACTATCTTTGTTACGGAAAATCGGGTGGTTCAGCCCGCAATGTCCTAACCAGACATCAACTTTGTGAGCGACCCACCGAGAATCGAACTCGGAACCTTCTGCGTCAAAGACAGTCGCACTACCACTGCGCCACATCGGTTGTCATTCATCATTTCTCTAAGAAAAGGGAGAGACAGATCTTGAGTGCGATCTTGGCATTAGTACTGCCTGACATTTGTTAGAATCGCTCTTGAGATCGATCTTAGAGTTGAGTTTGGTTTATTAATGCGAGCCGTAGATATGTTCTTTTATGTGGACTTATTAGGCTTTTACTAGTTTAGCGTGTTATTTATTACTTTATTACCCTTAAACTCTCATCTCGCTCTCACTCATCGCTATAAGCCCGACAACTTGCGTGACCCAAGACAGTAGCTTTCATCACCTATTATAAGAATTAGGCACTTTATCATAAAGTATTAAATAGAAAAGTGTCTAAGAATTTGATGCCACCATGCAAAGAAGATAATTTTTTGGAAGTTCTTAGGTATAAGTATAGTATCTACATACTTTTCTATGCTCTCTATCACAGATTCAATTTTTTCAAATATCAGTGTTATAATATGACATAAAACATTTGTCGAAAATGCTGTTGAACAGTCATAAAATAAAGGATCGCAAACTTTTTGATTACCTATAATTTTACTGCGTTTTTACTCTTACACCAGGCGTCGGATCGTTGGATGACTCGATGCACCTCTCAAAAAGAAATAAAATCGTTAGTATCTATTTATCAAGTAAAGCGACTACAACATAAAACAAGTTTCACAAGATATTGTTTGACAACAGTATTTTAATATTGTTCCATTCTATATTCAAAGCGGAAAACGGAGCCAGCGCAATGTGGCCGAATTTGTTTGCTGATGGCGCTTAACCGGCAATATCCGTCGACATTGTCTCTCTGATGTTTCGCGAGATTGGCCTTGTGTACAATGTTATTGAAAACTCGACATGTCTCGTGTTATTTGACTCGTGAAGTGTGGCTAGAATAAGTTTCAAAGGAATGAGTATATGCACTAAAGCTAGCCAAAAAAGTTCTTTTCTAGGGCATTTGTTTGATGAAGGCGCTTTAATAGCAATATCCGTCGACATTGTCTTTCTGATGTTTCGCGAGATTGAGCTTGTGTACAATGTTATTGAAAACTCGACATTTCTCGTGTTATTTGACTCGTGATTCTTGTGAGCTAGAATAAGTTTCAGAGGAATGAGTAAGTATACGTACTAAAACTAGTCAAAATGCCACTTAGATACCAATGTATTAACACTGGGGAATTTATTTGTTGATGGCGCTTAACTGGCAACATCCACCGACATTGTATCTATGATGTTCCACAAGATTGAGTTTGAATATTATTTGACCTGTGATGTGCCTGTGATTGTTGTGTAACTGAAAAAAGTTTCTAAGATAATAGGTTTTTACTAGAGGTGGTTAAAATTACGATTGACTACCACGTCCACCACATCAACCCCGGAGGTATTTTACTCATTGTCTTTTTGATGTTTCCCGTGAGAAAAATGTTATTGAAAATGCGACATATCTCGTATTATTTGTCCCGTGATTTTTAATTCTTTGTATCTAAGAAAATGAATGGTGAATCTACTACAGAATATGGTCAAAAGTATTATTCCTTATCACATGATTCTGGGACATTTTTCTATTTTTTACTCTTTGTTTTGTTAATCTGATTGAAGTCGAAATTGTCTTTCTGATGTATTGCGTGACTGAGCTTATGTACAGTCAAGCGCACGTCCGGTTAGACACTCGATCTGCCAATGTAAATATTATGCGCGCCGCTTTTGAACGGTCCAAATTATAAACTGTCTAAATAAGTCCAAACTGCCTGAGCTTGTAGGAAAGAGGAAGTAGAGGTAGAAGGAAAGAGAAAAAAGAAAGAATGCATTTCCTATGTAAACAGAAGAAGCCAATGCAATGATTCTTGCTTTTAGCGAGTAAAACAAAGTTTTTAAGGCGTAGAATACCAGAATTTTACATCCCTAGTAAAAATAACAACTCAATTACCTACCTTAAATTAAATCCACCATATTAATAGGTCGTAATTACAAGTAATGAACCTTAATAACAATATGGGATATAATTTCCTTTGATGCTTATAATACGAACCCAGGTATTATCAGCCGAATTTTATGTCGCTTATTTTATAATGGTTTTTCATACGGTTAATAGGGTTAACTAGTATAAATAAATCTCATAATTGTGGAAATTTAAGTGGTGGTGGCGTGATTCAGTATATTATTATAGCTTATGTTGATTCGCGACGAATCGTTATCGTGTGGGACACCGACCTGATTAAACATGAGTGCGAGGCTCACCGGGAATCCAACCTGGGCCCTTTGTGCCGCAGGTAGTCATACAACCACTGTGCCACATCTACCATATAGACGGAACGGCACGGAATACCGCGTTGTTTGAAGGTAAAAATATATAAATGTATTATAACTCTAGATGCCTTGGGAAGAACAGGGGAATACGTATCTATGAAATCTCGACTCTAGGGAACGTTCACGCAAAATTCAAGCTCAGTCATGTTGTTGATTAGCTATGGTCACAGTCCAGGGTGGTCGTAAGCAGAGCACTCCAATTTACTAATTTATGAGTTCTATTTATACTGGTTAACCTCCGCGCACAGTACGGGTGAGGGTGAATAGGTTCAGAACCGGACACGGGCGATCAAACCACCACCTCCACAAACAGGGATTCGGGAGTCACCATCCTGGGAGTGCGGAGAGCCTGACCAAACCCTAGCCCACATTGTGAACGATTGCCCACTGTATCGCCTACCTGGCCGCATGTCCGAGCTGCACTGTCTTAATCCAGCGGCCGAAGAGTGGCTCAAAAACCTAAAAATTAATATATAGGAACCTTGCACACAGAAATGCCAAACGACATGATGACTGTTTAACCTTAAAAACTACTATAAATGAGTGACATGTTTGATGCTGATAATAGCTAAGTTCGTAGCTCTTAACTGGTAACAAAATACCTACGTGATAGAAACCTCACACCGGCACCGTTTTACCCTATATCTGGTTTCCTCCTTGTAAATATAGCCACAGTTTCAGTTACGATGCCCGTATAAAATGTGGGAAGGGAAATCTGAAATGTAGCCGAAGGATCAAAGGGAACCGTTTAAAATGTTCCTGTTTGAATCGCTGGGCTCGGTCTTTTTGGACCTTTTTAAGCTTTAATGTTAGTTTGATTTAAAACCTATATAATAATTACTTATATAATACATAAGTACCAGGTTGACCAATCATTGCAGAGCTTTTTCTGGCGTTCAGAGTAATTTTTGGAAAATCGAACCTAGCTAGATCAATTTATCACCCCCTCCCCAAATAAGAATTTTCAAGAAAAAATTAACCGAGTAAGTTTGTATCTAATTTCGACCAGTGTATACGGAGAATGTTGTTCAGTTTCAAGAGTAATACCACTCTGTACTATAATATTTGCCATTTTATATATTAACTGAAAAACTTTACCAACACACGCACACACATAATCACTCGTGAAATTTCGTTTGTAACGGGTTTTGGTTGGATAAATCGAACAAGATGGTTCAATTTACCAAAAACAATTTATATATGGAAAAACATTGAGTAAAAGCCATCTCATCACCTAATTGGTTTTCAAAAATAATCACGAGTATAGCTCGGTTACACCAGGTTCTTCATATTTAAACAAACATCGTTGGAAACTTTCGGCGGATCGCACACTTAATGCAAGACCGAGCGCTAAAATATCGCAGCGGTCTATCAGATCCATACTGGAAACTTCACTCCCCATACGACGCTGCGATAGCGCTGCGTTAACAGCGGTTGAACGGCTTTAGTATGGGGATTAAGATTTTTAGTAGAGATCTGACAGACCGCTGCGATGTTTTATCGCTCCCTCTTGCCTTAAGTGTGCGATCCGCCTTACTCTTCCAGCACTTATTAGCTACCTGCAACTTATGTTAAAGTTGACAGACGTCTATACACAACTACTTTATAGCACTTCCTGTGTAACTTGAGCTGGTTGTTTGTTGTTTGATACTGGAACTCTGCCTGTTAAGTCGTATGATGGAGATTTAGCTGTGTATGGGTTGAATTGAGTCTTTATAGCTGTAGGTATGTAGTATGTCAACCACACAGTGCAGATACACAGACAGAAAAGATAGCGTATGACGTTTTCTGTAAGAAATTGGGTGAAGCTTGACCGAGGGGGGAGCATGACGGGGGCACCAGAAGTACATACATACATATATCACGCCTTTATCCCATGCGGGGTAGGCAGAGCGTTAGCAGCCGTAAGAATAGGTCGCTATCGCCACGTCTGACATTTTTGAGGATTGTTTTCCAAGGTTGTTCCAGAAAATATGTGTATCACTATAGTGACAGGTTGTCAGCCTATCGCCTAAAAATTGTAATACACCTATACCCTCGAGTCCCTTAGTCGCCTCTTACGACACCCGCGGGAAGGATGTGGGGTGATGCTATTCTAAGCCGGCATCACACGGCAAACCAGAAGTACCGCCCAACAATAGCGAGTTGTAATTGAACTTGAATCTGTGACGTCACAACCTACGTCATGGTTTCAAGAATCTTGGGGTTGTCTTTGATGACTGTTTGTCATGGAAGGACCATGTCTCTGAGGTAAGCCGGAAGATGTTTGGCGCGTACAGCTCGCTGAAGCGTCTGAAGAACCTGCTGCCAACAAAAACTAAAATCTCCTTGGCACACTCGCTTCTGTTGCCTATTTTGGATTACGCTGACGTGTGTTACCCAGACCTAACAGTCGAGCTACTCACCAAATTGGAGCGTTTGCAAAATCTTTGCATAAGGTTCATTTTCGGTTTGCGGAAGTTTGACCATGTCTCTGATTATAGGTCCCAGCTTAGATGGTTGCCCACCTTAGGAGGGACTGCCATATTCTCTCCCTTCTTTACTCTGTCCTTTTCCTTCCTCATACTCCCCCTTACCTCAAAGAGCGTTTTATCTTCCACTCCTCCACGATAGCTCGCAACCTGCGTTCCAGCAATTCTCTTCGGCTCAACCTACCTTTCCATAAAACCGATTTCTGTGCAAAGTCTTTCACAGTGCGAGCTATCAAGCTGTGGAATTCTTTGCCAGAGCACATCCAACGCTCTCCGTCACTCGCCTCTTTCAAGGAGAGAATTAAAGCTCATTTTTTGAGCTCTATTAGCTTGAATAAGTAGTCTATTTACTATAATTACTGCTGTTTAAATTATTTTTCTCTTCGCTGTCTGATAGTTTACTTTTTCTTTTTGCTATCCTTCTACCATATAATTATGTATTAGTTTATTGTATTAAATATTTCCGTATATATTAGTTTATTATAATTTAATTTGTGCATTAGTATGTAAAATAGTTTATTAGTATATGTAGGTATAGTTCGTACATATGCACTATCCCGCTTGACCCTGCGTACTTTTCCTGCCAATAAAAGGTTGCCTGGTAGAAATTGCTACCTCAGCAATAAGGCTGCCTAATTGTACCGAATTTTTCTTTTATTGTACTTTTCTTTGTTTTGTGTTTTGTACAAATAAAGCATTTGTATTGTATTGTATTGTATTGTCATGGTTTCATCTCACGGCATGCTTAGGGCTAGTTTTCTTTGTATTTGACAAGTAAATTATTTTTCATGGGCTCCAGCGCAAGCGTCACCGGGTAGGCCTCTTTCACACTTAACGTCCAGCGCAGCGCAAAAATACGCTGCGCTAACGGATACGTCTGTAAAATCCATACTAGAAACGTCACTCTCTATACAAAACCCGCTCTCGGCGGATGTCCCAAGGCACAACCGCTGCGTTGCTTGACGACGCATACGTCAGCGCTAGCGCTGCGTCGTGCCAAACGACGTCATTTTGTCTGACATTTTGATCGTGCGTCATGCGTTTGCTGTCACTGCGTTGGTACAGCGTTATTTTAGCGTGCGTTTGACATTTAAGTACGTGTATTAAAGTCACATTTATCATAATGAAATCACACAGGACCAAAACCCTCATTTAGAGACAAAGAAAAACCCGATTTCTGTATTTTATTCAGTAACTTAATCACGCCCAAACGCTTTCGCGGATTGAAAGTAAATTGTGTCACGTCTCGATAACACCAAGTTTTACGAACGGAACTAGTTTCGGATCCCGGAGATCCAAGGTTTGATTCCTGGCGATGATTATGATTTTTTACACGTCTTGCGATGCGAAGCCTAACGATAAATCGCGCGATCTTGGATGTCATAGAAATTTTACCAACTTTAAAAGTTTACTTTTTTTTCATTTTTTAAATTTTCTATTGCAACTCCAGAAAGGCTGTTTTAAAGATAGATGATGGCAATCGGGATTTCTCTATTTGACAGGTTCTCGCCACTTCACAATTTCATACTAGATGCCGTTGTGTTAATAAAATTTTGATATTTGAGTTATATTAGAAAGAACCCTTTTTAGTTCAGCTCAGCGCCATCTACCTAAACTTGAAGGTTGGCTAGATTCCCCTTCGTTTAGAAGGAAACCATGGCCCACAGTTACCAACATGTTTAAGAATTGTGCCAGAGTCTGGCAATGGTATAATTTCTCCTATCATCTATTGCCCACCTGTTTACGCATTGAAACTACTGAGTCGTGGCAATAAATCTAATTAGTGTGCTAGACAGACGATAAATTGGATAGAATTAGACTTTAGTTAGATTATACATGCTGTAACAGATACCATTTTTTGTTTTGTGTTAGTATTTTATAGATATAATATTCAGTATTAGACAACACGAAAAAGAATAGATCAAACTGGAGGCACAATAATAAGTCGCCAAATATTTTTATACCCTTGAATGTTAACTACTTTGTAGAAATTTTCCACAATATAGTAATTTTTTAACACTTGGTTGGCGGTTAACACGTTTGTCCCGGCAATTCAAACGATATGGGTTCGAATCCCATCGGTAACGTGATTTTTTTCCACCTAATTTTGAATTAACTTTGTAACAAAAAGTTAAGATTTTATACCATTTTTACACTACCATGATTTTTATACCTACTACCTCCTACCCCGATCACATAGAAAACAAAATCAATGATCGAACCATAGCTGAACCAGCCCATGCAAGTTTTTCCGCAAACAGCCTTAAATATGCAAAAAAATGGACCATCATTTCACGAGTAGGTGCTTGATGTCAACTCATTTGCGAAGGATTTCACTGGCTTAAAGATTTTCCATTACAAAACACTTACCAACAGCCATTTTCTCTAGCCCTCGTCTCTCCCCCTGTCATTGCGTTCGCTCATCCATTCTTGGCTTACTGTCATGCCCTACATAGAAACGCTCTCTGCTAGACGTTTGTTCAGTATAAAATACCGTGTTTAATGTAGAGTGTACGAGGTCTGAGAGGGCAAACATAGGTTTTTTTTACTGACTTCCAAAAGGATGTTTTCAATTTGACCTTTATGTGGGTACGCCATGCGAAAGAAATACATTAAATGGATACTATAAAGTAACTATACTATGCCTATAATTATAATGGATACTATACTATGCCGTGTGATGCCGGCTTAGAATAGCATCACCCCATTTCTTTCCCATGGGTGTCGTAGAAGCCAACTAAGGGACTCAAGGGTTTCATGTGTATTGCAATTTTAGGCGACAGGCTGACAACCTGCCACTATAAAGATACATGACTTATCTGAAACGAGCTTCAAATATAGTCAGATGTGGCGATAAAGACCGTAATTTTACGGTCGTTAACGCTCTGCCTACCCCGCCAGGGATTTAGGCGTGATTTTTGTGTGTGTATAAAGTAACAAATACTTTTTAATAAGAATGACCGATGCTGAAAAATAAGACAAAGTTCGACCTCCCAGAAAGTCAGTCAGATGATTGTGAATTTTGTAAGGATGGTCGAAATATCTTTTTAATTTTCCAACATTGCCGCCATATAGAAAATTGTTCAGTACCAAACTCTAACCAAGTGTTCAATCTAATGCATATTCTAAAAAACACCTCGTTTTTTGTACGTATTATGTATCATTCTTAGAAGATTCGGTTGTAGGGTGTGAAGTGAAGTAACTCTGACGCCAAGGTTCATGAAGGATTATGAAATTAAGAGTTTCTTTACCTTAAATACCCAGAAGTATATCGAGAATTGTGACGACCTCTACGGACGCTGGTCGGTAGCTTACTGCTGGCCAGTGGATTGACAGACAGACAGAGAGACAGGACATATTGACGGACGTAGTTTTGATTTAGTTCGGAAATAAAAGACTAAAGCTAGACATGGTTTTTCTCTTACAAGAATGATTAAGGTAATAACCCTTTTCATGCCTCATCATAAATCGATTACAATAACTTTATAAATGAGAATAATAAAAGTCAAATGTGCCTTTGTATGGGCTGGTCTACCAACCTTATAATGTAATCGAGTTGTTCGACGAAACGTAATGACCCGGAACCTTTTAAACCCTTGGGGTCCGAATGGCTGCGACCCCTGAAATTCCTTTTCTGCATTCAATGCCCAAAATGCTTAGCACCTTACTCAGAATTATGAAGTAAATTGAATATTAATTGCTTCCAAACCTTTTGACTAGGTTAATGAATTTTAATGTTTTGATTGTCCTACATAGGTAGGTACTTAAGTTTTAGTCACTTTTTACATAAAAGTACATCAATCATTAGTTATTTCATTTATTTTATTTGCCGACTAAGGCGTATCACATAGGCGTATCGCGCACTTAACGCACGACAGAACGCTAAATTATCGTAGCGTTCTGTTAAATCCATACTAGAAACGTCACTCCCCATACTAAAACCGCACTTGACGGACGACGCTGCGATAGCGCTACGTTGACAGCGGTTGAGCGATTTTAGTATGGGGATTGACATTACTAGTATGGATCTAACAGAACGCTGCGATATTTTAGCGGTCCGTCGTGCGTTAAGTGTGCGATCCACCTAAATACAGTGCACTTCTGAACAAGGGCCTACTTTAATTAAATTTAATATTGAATAATGTTTTGAACATTGTTATCATAACTTATTGTATCTGAAATTCCAAAGACGTTTCAATTTAAGCTGATATTTGGTGAATTACACACCTTGAAACCACAAGAATCTTAAACGTCATTCCTCTAATGTAAGATGATAATTATCAAAATAGTATTGAAATAGATTTTATATTCCATGAGCTTTAATATTAATGTAAATTAAACTTTCCATAAAATGTTTTGATAATGGATTTTGTCTCTACTGTAGTCGATTCCAGAGAATTAGGAATATTATCAAAGAATACTAACTGTATTCGTATTATGTAAGAAATTATGAATATTATAGCCGAAGACCGGGTTCAGTGGCGTGCTTTAGGAGAGGCCTATGTCCAGCAGTGGACTACAATAGGCTGTTAATGATGATGATGATGATGAATATTATAATGTATTGTGTTTATTTCGTAAAGATTTACTTGGTCAATTTAAATTTTAAAATTACGCATTAAATACACATTTGATTTTGGCGACGTCCAATTTGACAGGCGCATCGCACACTTGACGCTCTACGGAGCGTTAAAACGTGGCAGCGGTCTGTCAGAACCATACTAGAGATTTCAATCCCCATACTAAAACCGCTCAACCGCTGTTGACGCAGCGCTATCGCAGTGTCATCCGTCTAGTGCGGTTTTTGTATGGGGAGTGACGTTTCTAGTATCTGATAGACCGTTGCGATATTTTTGCGCTCCGTCGTGCGTTAAGTGTGCGATTAGCCAATGCGATTTAAACTCTCTAATATAGAGTTTTATTTGTTCTCTGCATATAGTGCAGAATCTTCACTTTAGAAACACTGAAAGCAAAGTTCGTTGTGTGTTCATTCGCTCGCAACACTCGACTAGGCTATTTCTGTGGCTTGTAGGGGCCTTGCCACGAAAAGATGCCCGCGAGGAAAAAATATTTAAAAAATGGTGTGTCAAGTGCAAAGTGTTCTTCTAAAACGAAGAATAAAGTGCCCAAGTTTGTATCAGAGATACAGAGCTATTTAAAAAAAATCAAGTAAGAAGGTTTTTAGAGGGTTTGATTTTCCCCGTGGTTGAACCACTTTTACTAGGAACTATTAAGCCAACTACAAAACCATGGAAAAACAAGATGATCCGTAGGTAGTACGTTGTATAGGAATATGACAATTCACGTGGAAGATCGTTGCTTGATGTCATAATCAAAAGATCTAAACTACTACATATTATACAATGCGTAGGAGTTTTTCATACGTTTACCTATATAAATTCTTTTGTGAAGTTTTTATATATTTTTTCATAACCAAACAAATATTCAAAAAACATCAGAATTGTTTCGTCAGAGGAAAGTTAAACAATAACAAAGGGAAGGGAACACGGTACATTATTTTGTACCATGTCGCGCCCTAAGGGCTGCAGGTACGCAGTCGTCTTCATTATTTATTATTTCATGTACCAACGTACTAGCTTTTATGTAGTATCTATTTATGCCTATATAAGGTATAAAAATATTAGCTGCAAATATTATTAGCGGTGAATGAGTCAATGAAACTGAATAACTTCCCAAGAAACATAGGTTGAAATAAGGGAAAAACTTTTGGACCTCCCATACAAATTGACTTGGTCGATTGGTAATTTTGTATGGGAGGTAAAAAAAAATCATATATCGACCTATGTTTTTTGGGGAAAGTCGTTCCGTTTTGTGGGCTGATTTACCCGTTAAAATATTTATAACAATTTATTTATACTTTTTATATGGAAGTGCCTTATTCCGTTACCTATTCATTATTTTGCACAAAATATGAATAATATTATAATCATTATTATTCATTACTTCTCAAATGGTGGCTGGTTTTACGAATTGCCGTGGGACGCCTCCGTCCAGCAGTGAACTGCTTAAAGATATGATGCGATCATTAACATTTCATTTATTTGTTTACAGCAAAGATAAAAAATTCATAGTTGTTTTCACATTGTAGTAGGTAGATCTTTACGACTGGAGCTATGCGCGTGACGTGTTTGTTCAAAACTTTATCACCGAAATTCTATTTCCAGCTGCAAAATATAACAATGTGAAACGTAAACTGCTTAAATACGTAAACATTTCCACCTGAGGCAGCTCGCGTTGCCTTTATGTCTAATTACACAAAGAATTTTGGTTTACAAACGGAATGCTTGAGCGAGAATAAACTTTACAGTCGCAGATGTTAGCATTGTGTTGTGGAAGTGTGTAGTATAGATGGCGCTGTTACTTTTTCAAACGCGCTATAAAGACAAATTGAAAATAGAGGAAGATTTAATCGTATAACGTACGAAAATACGTAATAGTATGAAAGATTAGTCAGCATTCACTGTGTGCATCATGATAGCTCCTTTCTCCCCGTACTAAATCAGGACTCGAGTGGGGATTATTCTAGTTGCAGTATTATGTATAATAAGGAATACTCCCAAATTGCAAACTTTACTGCACGAAATAAAAAGTAAAACTTGTATTTTTTTGCAATATATTCAATATAACAGTTTGATGTTGTATGTAGGTGTGACTGTACAGAATAAAATGCACATTCCTGTCACGTCCCACGCTGACTTCAGAGATACCTAATTCTGTACTTGCTGTAGTTTTAAAAGCATTATCTGATGGTTTAGTGCTCTCGTAAACAGCTGAAGACATACTTTTTTAATAATAGCCTGCAGCAAGGAGGTAACAGTTAACAAAATAAACTGCGTTTAATGGAGTCGAAAATGATATATATTTTTTTTTGATATCGGTAAATTATTTTTTCGTGTGGGATACTGAGTCGTCCAATTGAACAGATTCAGAACGGTGTCAGAGTTTTTCAAACATCCACCACGCCCCACCGCGATTCGAACCCGGATCGTTTGCTTCGCAGGCAGTTACTATCACGTATCCTTATAGGTCGTCGAATAAACAACATATAAATGTATATTTATGAGTACTTGTCAGATAATAAACAAGGTACTAGTCCGATACTTAGAAGTCCAATATTGAAATTGTAAAATTCACTATTCGACGAGACTACGAGTAGGATAAGTACCTACTTGACTCGATGCCAGGAGCTCAATTTTTGAAACTTCGTAGTTCGATACCGTGCACGGAAGATCACAACGACTACTCTAACCATACGTGTCAAAATTTCTACTACTCGATGTTTTTATAGTCAATTGTGAATTTATTACGGTATAAAGGGAATTAATAAGTAAAGTATGACTGCACCGATGACGTAGTGGATAATACCACTGCCTTCGTCGTGGGTTCCATTCCCACCGGACACAAATATTTGCTTAAGTCGATCTTCAAAATTTTTTGTCAAGTCTGGGTATTTTTTATGTATGTATATTATATATATTTATTTACTAAAATCAGCTCTCTAGTTCCTATAGTACAAGCTTTGCTTAGTTTGGGGCTAGATGGCTTTGTGTGAATAAATGATATTTATTTATTTATGTAAGTAGAACGTAGGATACAAGGATAATAAGTGAGTAGCAGATTTTCGCATGAATCGAATTACGACGTTTCAGAAATTGATCTCCAGGAAGGCGTATTGAGAATCCTATTTTATCGAGTGGTCAGATATTGGATACCTTCTGCGAATGTTAGTACATACATACTCGAGGAGGGGTTTACTCGTAAGCTCTTGGAAAATAGTATCAGTTGTATGTATTTGTATCAGCACTGGTTTGGTTTACATATTGTTGGAATGGGTATAATACACTATACGACGTATGTAGATATTTTTAACTTATCAATCGAATAAAATGTCATATCAGTTATGAATCGTATAAAACATCACGCCTCGCGCCCGATGTGTGAATATACAAAATATTTAATGAAGTCGATTTTTGTGTTTCTCAGTCTGTTTGA
The DNA here is from genome assembly GCA_029255805.1 of Keiferia lycopersicella. Lineage (NCBI taxonomy): Eukaryota > Metazoa > Arthropoda > Insecta > Lepidoptera > Gelechiidae > Keiferia > Keiferia lycopersicella. The sequence continues at coordinate 20,514,692 of JARACZ010000003.1, forward strand.
CTATCATCATTGTTAATTCCTCAGCAGCAGATGCAACCGCTGTGCGGGTCACTTGTTTATATATTAAAATATTTAATTAGGATAGAACGTCTACCATTATTTCGTTCTTAGGTATATATTAAATTTCAAATTCAATTGATTGATTATATTACCTTAGAAATTGAACATAAATATGAAACCTACCGTAGACTTTCAGCCTGAAGAAACAACCAAGTTTTTAAGAATACTAAATTATAAGTTTCAAAGTACCTTTCAGAAGAATGGACCGGTAAATCAACTCTTTCTTTACAACTCGGTTGTAACAAATCGCTCTCCTAAAAAGTTACGCCGGACTCTATCCCGGTTTACCACGGGCCGATACGTCAGAATCCATACAAGGGTCTCAGTTCCTCACACTTAATAATGAACAAAAAAATAACATCGTATTTCGTAGCTAATGCATTAAATTGGAGACGTTGATCGGGACATTGTCAAAAGATAATTGTAATTTTGTTTTGTTTGATAGATATACGCTGCCGAACGCGGAGGCCGATTGTGCCTCTTTGTCGCTCGTTTCGCGCTTCCGCTTGCACTTGAATCCATAATTGGAACGCCTCAGAGCGACGTAACGTCTTTTGGTGTGTGCAGCCGGCTCCATCGAATAATAAGACATTGTCACGTCAAAAAGATTGTGTGACGATTCAGAACTCGTTTTTGTTCATGCGAACTGGAACTGTGGTGATCTGGCCATAACTCGTTCGCTAAAGTTTATTAGGTACAAACTGGTTGGCGGCACAATTTTGTCACTATTGGCCGTAAACTCTCAAGGGTTTTGATTGGGAACCTTTTTTTAACGACTGTTTGATCGACAATCATGTTTGTCTTTCATGATCTACAAAAAAAAGGAAGTTATAAAATATACTTGTAGGTCATTAAAGACTGACAAAATGTATACAAATTATAAAGTATATGTTTGTCCCTGAACATGTAAATACAATCTGAACATTGATTTTTGATTTTGATATTGTTGTAGGTTTTAACATCCTCCTGTCGTCATTTTCCAATTGAAGTTTGGGAGTCAGCATGTAGAACCATTGGGGTCTTGCGCCCTTTGTAACTTAACTAAAATGTTACTAGGAACACCATCTATCAACTTGTATTTCAGAATGAAGAGCTGCAATCAAAAAGGGGTTCAGAGCAAACGTGATATAACCTCCATCAAATAGGACCGAGTGAGGTACGAGCAACACAATCCGCTGCTATTGGTCGTAAAACTCTCGAGGGTTGCCAAACTAGACAGGGGCAGATCACTTGCCCCACGTTTTGTATTGCAGATGTTTCAGAAGTCAGTCTTTAGACTATGGGCATAAATCCATTCAGTTGATTTAGTTTTCACTGGCTTAGAGGCAATGGTTTAAGAGGGTGAAATTTGAAATTGCAAGAACGCGATGTAAAATATGTTCTGAAGACATTTTGTTAATAAACAGGCAATACTTCAGCGCAGATTATATCCAACCCTGAAAAATATTTTAAACAGGCGCGATTACGGCTTAAAACAGGATCACCCCATTTCTTACTCTGGGGTGTCGTAAGAGGCGACTAAGGGACTGGAGGTTTTGTATTATATGTCTTAACTTACAATTTTAGGGCATAGACTATTTAACCAATACTCAATTTTACTGAAACTTTCCGCAAATTTGTCAGAAGAAGTAGTGATAGCGACTGTATTTTTCATTCTGCCCGCAAAGGATAAAGGCATGATGTAAGTAGGTACCTATTTTATGTGTATAATGAATGATCGTATCGTAACTAATCGCATTTGCTGCACGATCTGCCGATAAGGAGAGTGCTTGAAACTTAACACCAATAACGCAATATTCAATTTATTGGTAATCTCAGTTTGAAACTTGAGCTTGAGTTCTTAAGTGATCTATTAGGAGCCTGCTTTATTATTTTAATATTAAAACACAACTTTGTGAACAAGATGGATAAGAGTTATTTATTATATGGAATTTGTTTCCATTTGAGTAACATACGGTAAGTTTACGGCAAGCTTATGTCTTTTGTCAACTTCGGTTTTTTTGTATGAGGAATTCATAATAATCCTTGCTGCTAACAGACGCATGCGACTTAATTGACGTGATATACTCTCGTTAAATAAATCTCTTCGATCGATCCAACTTAAATTATGACATTTCTACTTAAAAATAACAGACAAGATGAGTGAGAGTGGTTGGTATTTAACGCGTAACTTATTTTACATTCTTGTGTCCGATGCAGCCTTGAGTGTAGATAATCGTATGTACGTAGTTTAATTAGGTAACCAAATTTTATTATACAGGATGTAGGGGACAGCCCTCCGAACAATTTTTTTTTTCCGAACAACTTTCCCCAAGGAATATACAGGATTTTTAGCGATTTCGCATGGGGCCCCATATTAATATTATTGGACAGTAATTCAAAATATTCGGGCTAGTGTTTTTAAATTTTCGGCAGATGTTGGATGTTGTAAAAAGTAAATGCATTGTGTTAGTTTCACTTTTATTGGGTTTTGTACATATTTACAAATGCGATCTCAAAGTTGTTTAGAAGAATCGGCCGTAAGGGTAGGCTCCGTAGGAGTAAGGGTAGGCGCCGTATGAGTAGGGGTAAGCTCCGTAGTTGTATGGGTAGGCTTTGTATGCGGGAGAGATGGGAAGAGGCAAGGGAGCAGCGATGGGGAGAGGCAAAGGAGCGGCAGCGATGGGAGCGACGAAGGCAGGGTCTTTGCGGACGATAGCGTTGAAGCCGCTGGCAGCGTCAGCAGCGTAGTCAACAGTCCTCTTTGTGCCATCAGACTCCAGCAGCGAGTACTGGCCGCGAACGGAGTCACCGATGCGGTTCTCCGTCTGGCTCTTGAAGTCGCCGGTGTAGGGGTCCGCTACTCCATAGGAGAAGCTGGATGCGTCGGAGGCAGCAGCCACGGCCACGCAGGCGCATACGATCATGAACTGAAAAGATAAGTCATTTTTAAACTACCGTCAACAGCGGCTGCAGCTAGACATAGGCCTTCCCCACAAAACTTATCAATTCCAGGAATGAAATCACGCTTGGCTGACGGTTTGAATATACAAAATATTAAAAAATGAAGCTCTCCTCAATAGGTACCCACCCACCTATCATAAAACTGAACGTTTTGTTTTCTTTTTAAATGCCTCAACTCTACGTCAAAGGCTCAAAATAGCTCGGCATTAGCAAATTATGCGCTCAACTAAATTAGCCTCACCATGAAATTGGTAAACACTTGCTTTCACACGATATTGTTCCACTGAACATGCAAATTTTGCCAGCTTGACATTATTATGTGCATATCGAACAAGTATTAGAAGCTAGATTGAAGTAAGTAGATCAATTTTACCTTGAACATTTTCGGTTTGATTTTGTAGTTGTTACTACTGCGACGAATCCTGTGATTCTGATGCTTTCCTAACTTTGCGTCAGGTTTTTATACTATCAAAGCATCAATCCAGTTCAATAAAAAAGACGCAAATCAGGAAATATTTATTTCAAGTCTCGACAAGACGTGAAACTTGCTAAAAGGTTAATTGTGTATTTTGTATTAAACTTTACTTGTTCATTGTTACTGACTGGTAACTTTCGATTGATCTTATTGATATCCATAATATTTTCAAAAATTTCGAACTTTGAGTGCGCATTCCTAAAAATATTTATTAAAAAACATATTATGGGCAAGCAAGAAACGAAACATGATGGCAAACTGTTGTTTGTTGTAGGCCTATTGGTATTTATAGGACAATTTAGGTTTGGTGATCGACATGTCCCTCTGTCAAAGGGTCTAATGAATTTACATCAGGGTATTGAGTCTGTTTGTCGAGATGTTTGGATGTGATGCGACCCATGGATGCGGCTCAATGATAAATATTCATCGGGACGGTTACAGGTCAGTGGTTTTGGGTATGCAGGGGTGGTCATTGGCTGTGTGGGCTACTGTAGCATGTTATGGTAGATTTTTGCATCGTACAATGTGGGTAGGTAAATACAGTTAGAACTTTTTGATTGATTTTGATAATGTTGTAGGTTTTAACATCATCATGTCATCATGTGCCGTGTGATGCCGGCTTCGAATAGCATCACCCCATTTCTTCCCCGTGGGTGTCGTAAGAGACGACTAAGGGACTCGAGGGTTTCACGTGTATTACAACTTTTAGGCGACAGGCTGACAACCTGTCACTAATAGTGATACACAAATTATCTTAACCGGCTCTCAATATTTGTTAGACATAGCGATAGCGACCGTATTTCTGCGGTCGTTAGCGCTCTGCCTACCCGGCAAGGGATAAAGGCGTGATGTATGTATGTATGTATGTAATTAGGTATCAACGCCGCTCTAGGCCCCAAGTCTGCTATTTTTGTCATTGTAACGCCATCGAAGCTAAATTGTCATTCCATTGCCATTGTGATCTTCAATAGTTCAAACTGTTAGCATATCACGAAATGACCGAAATCATCCAACTGAGATCCAATCGACATCCAACTGAAACGTTTTTCTTTTAGTAGACTTAGGGCCCTCATTAGGAGTTGAAGAGGCCACTACGGCTGAAATTGGTTCGAAAGATTTTCATAATCATCAACCAACCATGCTTCTTCTTTAAAGTTGCCTGGGCACTGATACCGATAACCTATAGGTATGTAGATAGGTTATTTACTTAGGTACCAAAGTAACGTGGAAATGCCGGATGTAGGTCATGCAGGCCGCTTCTAATCGGACAAGGTGGAAATCTTTAGGGGAGGCTTATGTTTGAAATGATGATGATGATGATGATAAAATTCCATACATTTCAGAAAGTTGTATATCTATTCTACTATTGATATTATAAACAATCCTAATTTTTGCGATTTCAAAAATACTTAACTACCTTAAAAGTCAAATAAAAATGTCGTGCTCAAAATTCAAGTCCATTAGTAAAACTCCCTAATTGGGCAAATCAACGCCACTGGTTTCGTTTAAAAAGTTAGTCAGCTACTTTTGGCGGTTCCCTTATTTCATGTCCGTTGCTGCACAATTTTTGGCGCATCCGTCTCTCATTTTACAAGCATATTTCGAATCCCCCTTAGAAAAAAAACCGACGTTAACAGAAATAACGTAAAAACTTATGTTGACATCTGTCTCTGTTACACTTATTTTATTATGGTAGATGCAATAAACCTATCTCTATTGCACCAACGGACGTCAGGTGTGATCAGGGTGTTTGGCGAGCAGTCGTAAACCTCTGATCCAGTTGTGGACCACTGGTCCAGACGTCGTCGCTTGTCAAGCGCAGGGGTTTAAAGTTCACTCGGCTAGAAATTTTCTAGGGCAACCAACTTTTTAAAATAGCATTGTGACCTTTATAGGTACCAGTAGCGCAGTAGTTGTGGGACTGCTGGAGGGTCCTAGGTTTGATTCTCGGTGGGAAAATTACAAAGTTGCAAATTATCACTTATCGAAATTGTTCTCAGTCTATTTACATTGACATTGGACATTGCTGGCTGAACCACCCGATTGTCCGAAACGAAAGAAGGTCCCGTGCTTCGGGAGGCACGTTAAGCTGACGGTAATTTCGGATAGCTGTTTATGATCACTTCTTGGCGTGGAAGCTTGTTATTGGTATTTGTTTATACATTAAGTTAAAAATGTTTTTAAGGCTGTAACCTACCCAAATAAAATAAAATAAAAAGTCACGTTGACGGCGGTTACAATCATAACCATTTCAGAGGTATTAATTTAAGTTATAACAACTAGTACCAAGTGTGGCCGTTTTTGGAACTCTCATACATAACTTAGTTGAGCGACCCTAGTTCTGCGGCACCACTTGTCTTAAGGGGCTTCCAGAGAATAAGTGGTGACCCTATCTATTTTGTAAATAAATAAGTAAGCAAAACATCCCCTTTCACACTAAGAAATGGCATTAGATAGCTATAAGCTTCGGTAGTTATCTTTATTTAAATCTCGAGCAAAGTTTCGACAAATTACGTTTTCATCGAGTTATGAAATTTTAGGAGTTAGAGCCAGCACTTAGCCTCAGGAAGTGCCTTAATCAAATCTTCCATGCAACTACGAGACCGCAGCGTCGTATAAGAGTGGATGGAGCCACCTTAATTAAGGCGCTGTAATTCAACCTAGTAGGGTTTAATCAGTCAGAGTCAAGCTGGGGCCATCCTCATTGTGCTCTCAAAGACATGAAGTACGTAGTCGGTCCCAAAGTTCTGTCATATATGAAAATACTGATAAAATAAAAAGTACCAATCCGTTTTTAAAAATTTATATATCAATTAAAAATACAATCATCGAAGAATCAAAATAACATAAAACTATTCGAAATGACCTCCCTTGCTTTTAACAACGGCCTTCAACCGCGGCGGCCAGTCGTCTATCGCAGCACGCACCATATCCATGTCGATTTCAGCGACTGCTTTAACTATGGCTGACTTCAGACTCTCCAAATTTTTATGGGGCTTAGCACAGACCTTGCTCTCTAAGACCTGCCAAATTTTATAGTCCAGAGGATTAAGGTCCGGACTGGAGGAAGGCCAATCTTCGTGTCTTATAAACTCAATGTTTTGACGTTCAAACCAGGCTTGAGTGGTCCTGGCTTTGTGAGCGGGCGCAGAATCCTGCTGGAATACAAAGTGATGTCCTGAAAATAGTGTGTTGGGCAGGTCTTTGACGTACCGATCCAAAACCGTCTCTTGGTACACTTATGCGCTGGTTTTGACCCCCTTTTCGCAAATATGAACCTCAGTTGGCCCATAGTAGGAGACTCCTAACCAGACCATGACTGAAGAGGGATGATGCCCATGTTGCACCCGCGGAACTTTGTTTCCTGCTTCTTCAGAGCTGGTAGCGTACACTCTATCGTTTTGTTTATTATACTTTTCTTCTATATCAAAAATTTTTTCGTCTGTAAAAAGTATATCGCGGTGCCGGTTTTTCGCGTACCGTTTTAACAACACCCGAGATCTTTTGAGTCTAATTTCTTTTTAACGGGCATTAAGTAAGTGCCCACTCTTTTTTTTGTATGCTCGCAGCTTAAGGTCTTCGTTTAAAACCTTTTTGACTGTTTTTCTACTAACCTTCATCTGCAAAGCCATAAGTTTCTGTTTTCGGACAGGATTTCTTCGTATGCGCTCCTTGATCGCTTTGATCACTGCTGGTGTTCTGGCGGAGCGAGGCCGGCCAGTTCTTTTCTTGTCCTCAACACTAGAGACTTCAGTGTACCTACTTATAGTACGATACACAAACCTAAGCGTTATTTTCAATTTTTTGAGCAACTTGAAAATGGTACTCGGCGAGTGCCCACAGCGACGCAACGCCAAAACTGCTATTCGGTTTTCTTTCAAAGTCCACTCCATCGTGAAAAATCGCGCCAAATGATTATTTATTGTTTTAAAATAATTGTTAAACATTCAAAAACGGAATGCAATAAAACTTTTCCAAATCCGTGTTCTAAATTCAAAAATAATATGCCAGTGACAGAACTTTGGGACCGACTACGTAGTTTACTCTTCTTTGGCTTTGGGTTATATACTCGGAAATGATGACTGCATGAGTCTTCCCACAAATCCAGAAATATGAAAAATTTAGGACCGTATTTTTATATATCGAACTCAACTCTGAGATCAACATCAAAGGCGGTTTTGACAAATGTCAGTCAATACTAAATGTATCTCAAAGTCAAACTCAAGATCGATCACAGAGTTGAGTACGGTTTATAAATACGGGCCTGAATTTGTGGGATTCATAACTTGATGAATAAGACACATTTCTCATTTCCGATGTTTGGATCAAAATTATGATCAAACTAATGACACATAAGTTTCACCCGCAAACTATTAAGTAAATATATAACAACATGTTTTCTTTAAACATACGTCGCGTAAAATCAAAACGAAGGCAAACATTGGCAGGTTTCCGAAACAACGCCTTTTGAATCCTATAAAGTAGCTAAGGAACACGGGACCTCTTCAAACAATGACCCTCGGGCTCGGCTTTTACTAGGACCGCGGAAACCTGACTAAATAAACCAAACCCATGTTCCGTACTCAGATAAAATAACCACAAAGATTAGGATCTACTTAAAAGGGGATGCGGGAATCACACGATTTTAAATTGTTCAGAATTTAGAAGAACCACAACTTCCGGAAATGGGAAATAAATTTACTAGACTGCGAAAGACGCAAATCGAAGAACATTGATATAAATAGTCGCTCTAGCAATGAAACTTGTGATTAACGCTGGATCAAAGATCCCTGGCTTTCAATAGCATCACCTCAATTCTTCCCGCGGACGTCGTAAAAGCGAGTATAAGAGATAAATTTACATTGTTCCCTGTGAATGCATCTTATAAAGCGCTCACTAATCTGTCTGCCAAGTGACCGCTGCGATATTTAAGCGCACCGTCGTGCGATAAGTATGCGATCCCCCTAATACGGGATGCAGATGTCCAGCATTTCACTGTTGTAGTTATAGAAGTTAAAGTTAAAAGAGCGCAGCTCCGAATTGCGTCAATTACTTTGTAAACCTCTCGAAATACACCCTGTACTGCCAGCTTAGCAGGTGGGTAAGTAAGATATTATATTTACGACCGCAGTGCCCACCCGTTTCCCCTTTAATACTTTATAAGGCTTTTACAATATCTCTGTGGAGATTTTGAGGCTAAGGCTGTTCTGAGTCTGCTCTAGTTTCTATTGAAACCTTATGTAAAACAAAAAGGGGAGTAACCTTACTGTAAACTGCTTTATTGGGAGAACAAATAAGTCGCAATTTTGCTAAAATTGAACTGATTTCACAATTGAAAAATATGTAGCCAGTTTTTTTCAAAACTGACAGTGCTTCTTTTCTTTCTTGTTTTTTCGTGGTTTACCACGGCTACGGCACCTGTATAATTCTAATAAAGTTTATTATTTTTAAAACATGCTAAAAAACATACATGCACTTTTCTGATTTGCAAACGGTATACAGACTTTTTCTTTGATATAGGAAAAATTTATTGGGTTTAATTAAATATTTTCTCTTACAAATTCGGTTAGTAGGGTTTTTACTGGAGAGTTTTTGTTAACAAATAAATTGAATTATCGGGTATTCAACCAGCTGCGAACCGTTTTCACCAGAAAATTAAACACATGTTTTACTACGTATGATCGTACTCTTAATTCAACCATCGAGCGCAGTCTGTTGCAACGGAAATTATTTCAACCGCCGCACTCGAATTCAAAAAAGGAAATTGAAATATTCGAATTCAAAAAAGGAAATTGAGACATTCCGACAGGATGCAATTTCCTCGGATGATAAATGACCCATCAGTCCACACCGTAGATAACTGCTTCCAAGTTCTGTGATTAATTTGTTTATCGAACTAACGACTTTCGTATCGGAAAGTTTGACTCAGACCTTGTCATTCATCACCAAAAATCTGATGCTGGGCACTGGCCTCCCCCTGCATGCTATACCAACCTAAACGCGATTTGTGAATGACTACATGCAATGTCGTTTCCCGCTCGTTAAAAGTACAAAAAAACTACACAAAGGAATTTAATGCAATCTTTTTTCAATAGAGTGATTAAAGAGGACGATGTATATGTATAATACATGCCGGATGAATGACTCATTCCCACAGTAAAACAATCGGGAGGGCCGCTAGTTCATGTAGGCGTTCAGTCGGGATTCGCAATATTTTGCGGGGATTTTATTAGAAAAACGACGGAATTGTTCAACCATCTTCTTATATACTCTTTTCATATTTGTTACAGTATTATTATTATCACATTATTTCATGATTTCCTCACATAATCGATTCGATACCATTCACCAAGACGCTACTCGTTTGACAGTTCTTACAAATCTAACTTTCATTTGTTTTGCGTACGAGAAAGGCAAAGGTAGTATAGCCACTATACTGCCAAGGAGTTTCTATTCAGCCTGTGGTCTTCGCTGACAGTGGTTAACTTACATGCCCACACTGTGCACAAGATCCTTTTAGCCGGGTACACACCTAAAGCGTACTGTTGAGAATTTACTGCTAAAGTTTGCTACAAAAGTCATCTGCGGATGCATCAGCGCCAAGTTTATTAGGAGTTCGAGTGGTATTCATGTCTGAAATCGGCCGGAGATCTCATCATCATCATGTCTGTCTATCTACCAACTCACAGCGCTTTACGAATGTTGTTTTTTACAAGGAATGCTGCCGCCCACTCCTTGGATTTGTCCCTCAAAAACCTCTTAAAATACCTACTGGGTAGAAATTCAGTGATGATATCCTAAACCACAAAAGGCCAGAGAAGATTGTGGCTTGAAATGTTTTGCTATAGAATTTAGGACAGGCGTAATAATATACATACATACATATATCACGCCTTTATCCCTTGCGGGGTAGGCAGAGCGTTAACAGTCGTAAGAATACGGCCGCTTTCGCCACGTCTGACATTTTTGAGAATTGTTTTCCAAGGATGTTTGAGAAAACATGTGTATCACTATAGTGACAGGTTGTCAGCCTGTCGCCTAAAAATTGTAATACACCAATACTCTCGAGTCCCTTAGTCGCCTCTTACGACACCCACGGGAAGGATGTGGGGTGATGCTATTCTAAGCCGGCATCACACGGCAATAATATACCAGTGCTTTTTTTAAATTTTGGATTAAATACATACTTACTATACTGTTATTATTATTATTATTATTTATTTTTAAAAGTGTATGTGTGATACACATACCTACGATTACATTCAAGCAAACAGATCGTTTTATTTTGTTGATCATTCAAGTGAAAAGAAAATGTAAAATATACATATTTTAGGCGTTCCTCAACCGTAAAGCACAACAGCAGTTGTGCGTTTGACCTGCGTCTACAGTGTTTTGTTATAGGGAATGACGCTTCTAGTAAGGATCTGACACAGGCATGCGTTACCCAGCGTTATTTTAGCGCTGCGTTATGCGGTGAGTGGGAACATAACATAACCATACGATGATCAACAAAAGAATCACACAGTATGGACGTAAATATAGAGAATGATTTTTAATTTCGTATCTCGTATTCGTAATAAAGTTCACTTTCACAAACGTTAATAAAATTTTCATATTCAAATAGTGGAAGAGTTTAATGAGTACCGTAACAGCCCCTCATTAAGAACCTGCACGGTAGAAAATAAGCTGCAATTGAGAAAGATGCTCTACCCTATAAAATAATGATATGAATTTGCGTAAGCTAATGGTCTCAGGTACAGAAAATGTCCTATGTGAAAATTGGTCCACATACCATTTGCGATGAGTTGTGTTGGGAAGAACAGACCGGACTGCGAGAAGAACGGATAGGACTGATTTGTTATCGCTTTGTGAAGACTGAAAATATGAAGTACAACAGTAACTGATTCTACATCTAAATTCGAAGATGACTATAGGCAAGCGCAATTTTTTTTAGTTGTCATAATTTAGATAGTAGAGCGACTGAGGGGTATGTCCTTGCCGTCGACCGCCATGTGGCCACGGAAACAATCCCAAATATGTCCTATTACCGTATAATGCAGTCCATTTGAAGTTTTCACGTCTATTCCGCTATGTCGAATGGACGAGGCGCCAATATGGCAAACGTCAGAGTCCGTGAAATGTCGTAATGAAATTCCTAAGCAGATTCATACTTCCAGACAAAGTATATGGAAATATCAGTAGGTTGCCAAGGACACTTTGGAAGCAGTTGAAATAATTTATTCTGCAAAAAAGTAGTGCTGACAACAGTTTCAATAATATGTAATAGTCAATGTCTTTCAAAAATGTTCCTATTTTTTGAGAAATTTGTTTTCCTTTTCAATTTAGCTTAGCTGGAGACGTGTGACACCGGTTTGGTTTATCACCCCCATTTCTACCCATTGGTATATAAGGTGGCTAAGGTCATCCAGGGAATGGGCAGCAGCGTTCACTGTGAATACCTACAATACAACACTTTGCACTCCTCGTGAGTATGTCAAATAACAGCAGAATAGGGGAAGGCCCAGTCTACATCAGTGAACTTTGGTGGCTGTTGTAGAGTTTAGCTTATCGTTTTTAGGAAAATCAGTCATTCAGAACCAATACGTATAATAATTCCCAAACCATCCGAAAACACAATTTTGTTCTGCCTGGAAATGTCATATGTTGTCAGCACTACTTTTTTGCAGAATAAATGACGCTTAATCGAATCTTTTTCCCGATTTGGGTTAAAGTTACACCCCTATGGATAATGTAACGCGCAGTCCGGGTGTAATCTGTTGGTGTAACTTAAGTCATATTTGTCCAGCTATTGAAACTATATTCTTGTTGAACTAGCGATGAACGGGGTCTTTGATTAGTCTGGTCCTTTCTGTGTGTAATTAATGCAAATTCAAAGTCCATTGGTTCAGTGGGTTTAACAGTGGTGTCTATTGTAGCGTTACCATTCAATGGGTAGGCCCAAAGGCTTTACGTGTACCTTGTAGTGTTGTCGAACTATCGATAGTACTGCTATCGGTAGTTTTGATTCTAAAATCTATATACAATTTCTTTATATCCGTTGGTTATCTCCACCTGTTGGCTAACGGAAAAATAGTTTACAAATTGAGAAACAAACAAACAATTTGCCGTGTGATGCCGGCTTAGAATAGCATCACCCCACATCCTTCCCGCGGGTGTCGTAAGAGGCGACAAAGGGACTCGAGAGTATTGGTGTATTACAATTTTAGGCGACAGGCTGACAACCTGTCACTATAGTGATACACACGTTTTCGGAAACAACCATGGAAAAATATCCTCAAAAATTATCTCCGTATTCTTACGGCCGTTAAAGCTCTGCCTATCCCGCAAGGGATAAATGCGTGATATATGTATGTATGTATGAGAAACAAGGTGGCGGCGCGTCGCTGCGTAGTATCACATGTAGAAACTACCAGCACACAGATTCTTAAAATTGTATATAGGCAGATGATGTGTACCTACCCTTATGTTGGTTTAAACAACTTACGTTGTTTTGGTGGAGTTTGGAGATATACGACAGCTTTCTTCAGGAGGACGACAGAATAAGTTACCTGAATTATACTTGTTCGTTTAATATTACCATTTTTACCCTTTTAAAACTTAATGTAAAATTCCTAAGAGATTGTTATTCTCTTCGTAAAGCATTTGTTTATATTTCCTGTTTTAGCATTTTCTAAAGCATTATCATGAAAGCTTAAAAATTATGAACAAACAAATCCTTCATACTTCCGAGACACGAGTTCCGTGGAACTTTTTAAGTAAATTTATAAGTATGTTCGAAGGTTCTGAACCCAAGTTTTCCGTTGCAACTCCGAAAACAAATATGATCGGTATTTTCTGATCTTCGTAAATAAGTTACTTAAGGATCATTGAAGATTTTGCTTTTATTCTTTCGTGATTTTCGTGACTTTTTTTAATAAAACGGCTACTCTTCAAATGAGTTAATTTTTAAACGACCAAAACGACGACTTTTTGAATGAAGATATTGAAATATGACGTCATATTTTACTGTTTTGAATGGCGTCAAAACAAAAACACTGGTATTAATTTTCAATATTTTGAAAAACGATGAATGGGGTGGGGTTACTAGTACCTATTTTTGTACAATAGTTTCACAGTATAATTGTGTAAAAGACGACATGAACAAAAAGGGCATAAATGAGGATTTGACTGCTGATAGAGATGAATGGAAGGAGAAAACATGTTGCGCCGACCCCAAATGAATTGGTATAAGGGCAGGCAGATGATGATGAGTTTCACAGTATAACTTTCGTATGTTTTTAATGACCTAGTCAAGTACTGAGGTATATATGTCGGATTGTAAATTATTAGCTACTATATTGTTATTAATTACTTAAAAACGTTTTATATTGTTTCAGGTAATTTGATCAGAAAAAAACATTTGGTTATATTGAGAAGTACGTAAGTACGATATCCGGTGCAATATTTTCTTTGAAAGGATGTCATATTAGGTATAATACGGACAAAGTTTTAATAAGAATATCGGCTACCTACCCTTTTATGATGCGCAACCGCGACTTCGATTTTCTCTTCACATGTAGATAAAATTATTCACTTGTTTTAATAAAATCCATACGTTTCGACACTTGTGAAGTCTTTTCGCCCTTGAGACAATAGTCTCTACATTGTGCGCATCATAAGGGGGCTAATTAAATCTACCCTACGTTATTGTGGTGACCTTTGACAAGATATTAGAAGCAAAAACATAAACCCTTCCGTGACCGACCAAAGTAACAAAAACAACACAGCTGAATATTACAAGTGGCTTCACTTAGTTTAGAATGCAGGACTTAACAAGTCGCTGACACTAAAGACAAAGCGGCTGTCACAATCAGGAGTGCCATTATTTATAATTTCATTCGCTTGCATAGTGTCACGACCAGCGTAACTGTCGACGCGCCCGTACGCGCGTGTATTGAGCATTGAGGTCTCGTTACGCTGGTCTCGACACTATTTGAACGAATGAACTATGTACCTTGTATTTTAATAACTCTAGGTGCTGTAGATACTATAGCTACTACTACTTGTACAGCCACAGTAGTCCACTGCTGGACATGAGCCTCCCAATAATTGTCACAGTCATGACGCGTTGCAGACAGACGAATTAAAAATATTGAAGATATTCACAGAGAACTCTGCTGCCCGTTCCCTGGATTCATCCTTTAGTTGTCTTTTACGATAGCCACTAGTAGAAATGTCGTGATGCTATCCTAAGCCGGCACCACACGGTTACACTACACTACACGTTTGTACTGTAGCAAAACAATGGAAATGGGTTTTGCTCTGTCTAGAGTTTAGTCCATCCAAAGGTACTTAACAAAACAAAATTGCCAAATTCTAATTAGCATTTTGTGAGTTAGGAGGGAACAGACGAAACTAATTCCACAAAATACATACTGGTCAAAATCATGAATCTCGTTTTTGCTTTGCTGTAGTCAGTTTTAGCTTTGTCGAGTGTGTTTGTTTGCTGAAGTGAAGTCGGGCTAATAACGACCAGTCCTGAGGTTTAAGGAATGTATTAATTTTTGTCTAAGTTGTTATATTCTTGCATCTAAAATACGCAATTTAGATAGATACAGTTTATTACCTATTAACACGTTACCTACGTTGCATAGAATTTATCATTGACATTATTTATAGTACCTATCGTTAATAAATACATTTGTAAAATGATCCTTGAGATACACAAAAAATCCTTCTTTCTTTCTTCCACTGAGTCATCCAAGATCCTTACTACGTAGTTTGCTTTGTATCTAGTTCCTTTTCCATTATCCCTACGAACTGAATTAAAGTTGTATTCAGAAGCCAATAGACCATCAGACCGCGAGCAAAGTTAACTATATGGAACTACGACTATAGGGCTGTAAGGTTCCAATAACACGCCAGTCATGTAGATAAACACAGAAATAGTAATACTGGAACAGCTTCTGTCTAGTCGATAGTCTTTGTCGCTCTTTTAATGTAACAGCCACAACAGTCCATTGCTAGACACGGGCGTCCCCCTATAAGGATAAGGAGGGAAGATGTGGTGAAGAATTAATATAAAAACACAAACATTAGCATGAATGGTTTTCGTAAGATTTCATTTTCTCTGCCATGTTCCTCGCATAGTTATTTATTAGTTTTTTTGAATTATTTTTAAGACGACTAACAGCTAAATAAAAAATAATAAGTCTCCGCCATAGTACGTATATTTAGAGCCTTTATTGGTCGCATGATAGGGCTCATAAGAAACGATGTTTACTATTAAATGCCGGCAACATTAGTTTTTTTGCATTTTTGCCCTAAATTTTAAAGTATTTTTCTGTTATTAGTCTGTCTTGAGTTTATATTAGATGTATACTACATCATCGAGTTGGAGACACTTTTGGAACAGTAGTCGTCTTCAATTTACCATTTTATCTCTGGTTTTCTTTCTATAGGCCCAGAGCCACTTCCAGGCTGTGTACCTACATCATTGTTTTCACCAGATCGTTATCCGGTGACGTAACTGACTAAGTGACTCTCCGATGCCACCTTTGTAATGAACCGACGAGATAACTCCCGCATGAATCTCCTCTCATCCATCATCAGCTACAAAAGTCTTCTGTTTACTATGGGCCTTCCCTATTTGAGGGTTAGTACTCACAATGCTTGGCAGTGCAGTATGCCGTGTGATGCCGGTTTAGAATAGAATCATTCCAATTTTACCCATTGGTATCGTTCAAGGCGACTGCGAATGAATTCAAAGAATACGCAGCAGCGTCCTTTGTGAATACAAAATATTGCCAATCTGCCGGCGAAGCGTGGTGAGTATGGCAAATATTCTTCATAACCTAAAGACTGAAATTGGTTCATCCAGTCGTTGAATGACTCGGTGTCCCACACGAAAAGAAAAAGACCTACTAGAGGAAGGCCCACTAGTATAGTAGAAGGCGGGCCGGTGAGCATAGTTTCAAACTATGAACTTATTCACAGAGAATGCTGCTGTCCATTCTTTGGATTTATCCCTCAGTCGTTCTTAACGATAGAGTCTCGCGGGAGTCTCTTCTAGTATTCATTCAGACAATGAAGATAAATCAAAGATTCACGATGTTGGCACTGAAGTAGTGAACGATGAATCGCTAGCATTGTTGGTGAGGGGCATAGGTTTGTATCCTGCGTTTGGCATAAGAATTTTGCCACTTTGTTAAACTATATCGGCAATAATCGGCTATTAAGAAGACTATCATAATCTCTAATTAAATAAAATTAATACGTATGAGTAGTACGGTTTTGGTAGTATCGTGTAGGTAAATTCGACTACGCAACAATGTTATGAACTAATATTATCATAGTACTACGAAAATAATATTATCATACTAATTACGTACAATTTTACCTGAGTGGCGTGTTTGAAGACAAGTCTCATCTTTTATCTAGGTACTCGTACTGCATACCAATCTCAGCAAAGCCACAAAACCCAAATCAGTCCAAAGTGCCTCCACAGTCCGCCTTTTGTACAACTGTGCCACTGTGCACTCCAATTAGCACTCTCTGTGTGAATCTGCATACATTGATTCTGCTATCTATAGGTACATCAGCTATTGGTTAACTACTTCTCCTTCGAGTATAACAACCACAGCGCTATTCAACATGGGACTCCCCTTATTAGGGGAGTAGTTGCCGTCGTTATAGGCTGACAGGAAGATTGCAATCTGACGCCATGGCGAAAGAATATCAATGTGCAATTTAAGAAATCTATTGCGGTTTATTGCATGCAATCTGGAATGCTTGGTAAGTAAAAGGCGGATCACACAGTTAACGCATGACGGAGCACAAAAATATCGCAGCGGTCTGTCAGATCCATCCTAGAAACATCACTCTCCATACTAAAACCGCACTCGACGGTAGCGTTGCCGAACTATCGATAGTAAAACAATCGATAGTTTTCCTATCGAAACCCCTATACAATCGATAGGCCAATCGATAGTATCGATACTATCGATACTATCGATACTATCGATTGTTCAGAATGAGGCAATACTATCGGTCAGCTTCGATAGTATCGATACTATCGATAGTATCGAAGCTGACAATCGAAAAAACAATCGATAGTATCGATAGTATCGATAGTATCGAAGCTGACAATCGAAAAAACAATCGATAGTATCGATAGTATCGATAGTATCGATAGTTTTGGTCTATCGATAGTCGGCCGATGAGCGATAGTATCGTTCAGTCAGGTATGGATATTTTATTTTACATACATATAATTATCATGACTTTATCTCTTGTGGGGTAGAAAGAGCGTTCACGGTCGTAAAATTACACAGTAAAGCGACAGTAATCATTGCTGTCGCTTGCTATCGCCGCGTCTGAGGGCCGTTTCATTAATTCGCGTATCACTAAAGTGACAGGTTGTCAGCCTGTCGCGTAAAATTGCAATACACATGAAACCCATGGGAAAGAAATAGGATGATGCTATTCTTACCCGGCATCCCACGGCTAATGGGTTAATTATTGTATATGGATTATTTTAAAAGATTTTTTAAATTTTAATAATTAAAGTAAATTCATTTAGCCATAGTATTTAGCAATGAATGAATTAGTTATACAATTAGATACATAAAAATACACCTATAGTTTTAAAGGCATTTGCACACTAGATGCGTGCGCCTGCGTCTGCGTGCGTGCGGGAAAAAATAGTATGGATATGACAGGAGAATGAAATCGACGCATCACGTGATGTATCACAATAGATACCTACGCATCACCTGTCATGTCAAGTTGTAGCGACCTCTGGTGGCTACAACATGAAGCTCACTCAAGTAGTTCGCATGCATACAAGACGCAACAGGAGTTCTCAACATATCGGAGAGATGGCGCCACGTGACAGAACAATGGGCCTGAAACGCGATATCGAAGTGTTCACCGCGCAACGCATATATACAACTTCTAATCCAATCCAGGTGTACCCGTCGGTCCCCTGGCCACAACACCCGGCCAGGCGGGTAGCTACCCTTTTCCCGACACCACCTGCATTCATCCTGTCACCCGCCATAAAGTAATAAAACAAAAATTCTACAAGAAAGGCTATTATGAAATATCTGATTATATGCAGGATAAATCTCCATGGGAGTAGTTTTAAATGTATAAAGTTGACTTTAAATGACGAAACAGGTAGAATTATCTACTGTATACATATTATATTGTATTTTATGTTTATTTCAGCATAGCCATTTCCGGCTATTAATTTTTTATTATTATTTTTTTAACTTAGCTAGGGTAGCTTAGGGCATGAGCAATTGTATTTAGAATATATATTTAGAATATTTATTATATATACTGAAACGGCCCTCAGACGTGGCGATAGCAAGCGACAGTAATGATTACTGTCGCTTTACTGAGTAATTTTACGACCGTGAACGCTCTGTCTACCCCACAAGAGATAAAGTCATGATAATTATATGTATGTAAAATAATCCATACCTGACTGAACGATACTATCGCTCATCGGCCGACTATCGATAGACCAAAACTATCGATACTATCGATACTATCGATACTATCGATTGTTTTTTCGATTGTCAGCTTCGATACTATCGATACTATCGATACTATCGATTGTTTTTTCGATTGTCAGCTTCGATACTATCGATAGTATCGATACTATCGAAGCTGACCGATAGTATTGCCTCATTCTGAACAATCGATAGTATCGATAGTATCGATAGTATCGATACTATCGATTAAAAATCGATAGTTCTTACTATCGAAAAACTATCGATAGACTATCGATTGTCTATCGATAGTCCACTATCGAGCGGCAACGCTACTCGACGGATGACACTGCGATAGCGCTGCGTCAACAGCGGTAGAGCGGTTTTAATATGGGGATTGAAATATCTAGTATGGATCTGACAGACCGCTGCGATAGTTTTACGTTTCGTCGTGCGTCAAGTGTGTTCCTCGCCTTAATGAAATTTGTTGAACTAGTTCAAAGAAAGGGACTAAAAATAATATAAAAGATACTTACTAGATTCTAATTAGCCATGGACGTAAAAATACTGATGTTCTGTTTACTGAGAGACTGTTCTACATCCATATGCCTCAGACACCAATCTGTTGGTAATATCCTTTTCGAGATTACCTTGCATTGACTCCTTCCCTAATTTGAAAATAAACACCTTCATGCTTCTTTCTAATAACATTTGAAATTCAAATAATTCGTAACGATTTTGTGTCTAATGATGACCATAATGAAGTGATTAATTTATTTAAGTGAACAACTCTATTCAAAATAGTACGTTACATATCACGCATTGTAACAATGGATGATAAATGATGATGACAATGAAAATATTGGATGGTACTATATAATCTGTACGTACATTTTGGAAAGAATGAGATTAACTACTTATTTATCATCTTTTATTTGAGTAAAAAATTCAACTCAAAATAGTGCGTAATAACGAATTATTATGATGGATAATTAATGGTGATGACAATAAAAGTAGGTTAGTTCAATTTGGAAAAATTAGATTAACTACTTATTTATCATTTAAGCTGGAGATAAATGCCGTAGTACCTATGGCAAAAGGTTCAGGTTGTTTTATCTTTATTTCAAACAACCTTTTACGATATAACAATAGATTCTACAATGCAAATCTGAGAGCCTTCAGTCTCACGAGTGACCTGCGACTACTCTTGTGAGTTTTGTCCTGTATAATAAGCTACGTGTACCTCTATCTCTCTTTTCCGTGTTGAACATCGAGTCGTCTAACGACCAGATGAACCCTTGTGTCAGAACTTTTCAACCATAGGAGGGCTGTGCCAGCTAAGGGTAATCCTTATTTACTTAGATAAGCTTAAAAAGTACCAATTTTTTTATTGAAACGTCATGATTGCTAACCTTTACCTACATATTTTGGACAACCTACATGTTATGGATAACCAAGAGAGAGAGGGAGAGAGAGAGAGAGAGAGAAACCTAAATATTTTTGTTCTATTTACTTGATTACCACATTACTACATAAAAAAATCTGTTTCAGTAGTCCAAGTAACTCCATAGGTTTACTAGTAAAAGTACATCGCGGGAAACGGCATGAAATCCGGAAGCTGGCATGAATTTATTCGCGAGCCGTGAAGAGAGCCGTACAAATCCCCAGTCGGATATTGCAGGTCGATTGACGCCGAGAAACAGCTCGGTGCAGTTGAATGCAGGGGTAAAATGTACTTTGCAGTGAGCTATACAGGTAGTGGGTGAAAAGTGTAACTAGCAAATATGGGAGCTATGTAGCTACTCTCTCTCTTTTCGCGTGGCACATCGATTCGTCCAACGAATCACTAGGAACTTGATACAAACTTTCAATTATTTCCATACATTTTTATTGTTAACCCGGGTCCTTGGCCCGGGTCACTCGCGATAGTTCTTAGGGTAATATAAATGAAATTACCTTTGGCCCGATGATTCAGCTGAGATACATCATTCATTCATTTACTTTTATTTTATTGTAAGTCACTTGCAGAGTTTCTATTAATACTGTGGCTTTGTGTTATTGTAGTATTTTGAAGATATTCAAATAATTTACATTATTTTCTAAGAGCGACAAGGCAACCTCGAAATGTTCTTACAACGTACATGCCTATTGACGTACGCATCTAGAATTTTATATTTTAAAAGCTGTTAATTTAAATGTTGACTTCCTATTTCCACTACTTTTTCTCCTATCTTCCTTTATGATCTCTTATCTACTATATACCGAAAAAAATTATAAACTTGTCTTAAACTCTTTGTTTCATCGAAGTGCAAAGTTCGTTAGGCGACGCTAACTAGGGCGGAAAATCGGTACCGGCGAGCTGGTAAACCAATTTGTGAAAATCGGTAATATTAGGTACCGGTATTCGGTTTAGCGGGGTAGCATGTGTTCGGTTAATGTGACCGATTGCGTCTATTTGTCAGTGACTTTGTAGAAGCGTGTGTTATGTTTAAGGCTTTAAATAAAGCATTAGGCACTCTAATATATCTAATACGTATTTCCGGAAGTATTTCTGCCTGATACGCTTTCACACTTAAACTACTGAAGCAATTTTGATTCTTGGTACAAACATAGGCTTGACAGCCAAAAAGGGTTATTTTTACCACGAGTAATCAGCCTTAATAGTTTTTGCAATAACGTTTTTATATGCGGCAATTTACAAAAATACGTAGGTAAGTAGAAGAAATTAGAACTCATCACTACATAATATATAAGCGAAGTCACTTTTCGTGTATCTATGTATGTATGCTTAAATCTTTAAAATTACACGACAAATTATGAGGCGGTTTTTTATTTAGATAGAGAAATGTTTGGATAATACTTGCCGGGAAAACAATTTATACCTAAGGGAAAATGGTCGCTAATGGTCAATAAAATGTTTTGGGAAACTTAAGTAGGTACCGCGTCGAATGCTTACGGGATTGGCGCAACAGAGATGTGGGCTAATCATGATGAAAGTATACTAGGTAGCTTCGTTTATTCTTGGAGTCATTTTTACTATATTTTACCGATATTGATGCTAAACCCGTCATTTTTCATTTGCACCTTTTATAATATTTCTTTTTGCAGATAGTCCAGTCTTTCATATTTTATTTGTGATAAATTGACGTGTCAGCGCGGCGGTAACGCGCCGTAGTTTTCATTTTTCAGACCAATGAATAGCGCAACCAAACAAATATCTGTAATATCGCTACATAAGGGATCAAAAAATATTAGCTGACAATATTTCAACGCGTGAATGAACAACTTTCTCTAGAACACGCGTCGAAATTTCCATGATAACTTACGTCTTGGTTGTCTGAATCAATGAGTAGTTACTGTATGAAAAACCGGTTTTAGTTGATCCCTCGTGAGGGGAGATTGATGTGGTGCTGATAGTTCCTATGCTACTCAGCGCTAGAACAGATGAACTCACTCTTTGTGTGCTTCAATAGGGTTCCAAGAACTTATAAGTACGTGCCTATCTACCAATCCATCATTATTCAGCTGAATTCGCTTCGATTCGGAATCGTTAAATTGTGCAAATTCGTTGCAAGTTTATTTAAATTTCAATTTGAAGCGGTGACTGCTGGAAGCCAGATTATCAGAAGGACGGCGTTAACTGTTTCCGTATAAAAGCCCTGCTTTAATTAATTTCTGAAGGTAATTTTCATACAACTCCATAGCTTAATAAGAAAATAGGTACAGCATAATGTCAAGCTACAATAAACTGGTAGAAACCTGATTATTTTACAAATAGTTCCATAATTGTATGACATTTTTTTTCGTTTTGGTTAATAAACTGTAGGTAAAAATAAAATAATTACTTTCAGATTGAAACAATTTACTACATATGATTCTACGAGTACAAGGTTATATTGTATCGTAAATAGAGAACTTTCTCAGTAAATAAGCAATTTTATGACGTCAAACTTGTTTGATGAAAATTTAACTAATCTTCGTAAAATTCAGTCATGAAAAGGTATGACATCGGCCGCGGTAATCATTGACGTCATATTCAAACAACTCAGAATACTGTGATTGATCTTGAAGCACGTGTGTTTCATCGTTCCATTGCTGAAACATTTAAGTGATAAATGACAACATTATCCAAATGCTTCGATTTCTGTGTTTCCTCCAAAACGTAGTGGAGCGAGTTATCTGCACCAGACAGCGAACGGGCTCGCCCCTAGTCTCGATTCCGTACATTCAGAACCACTCGATCATAAAAATCTCGTCTGTTTCTGAATTCCTGATACATTGTAGGCTGATATATGCTGTGCAGATAGAGAGTGAACACAAGATAGGCGATTAATCCACCACAATGAGCTTTACAAGAATTATTTGTAAACATGAGAGAATGCTGAGAAAAATATTTAATGTACTTACCTATAGTAACTACAGCATTTAACTAATGTTAGATGCACAAACTGTCACATCACACTGTTAGTGATTTTTTATCGCACTAAAAATATGTGAAGTACTTCAAGGTTCCCAAAAAAACATCGTTCCCAAAATAAAAGAAAATAAATTGTCATTTTAGGGATGTCAGCCATTTTGGAACAAGATAATTTAAAAAGATCTCATTGACAATCCTTGCGAAAAATCATCCAAAAGCAGGCCTGGTTCTGACGTACTTTGTATAGGCGATAAAAATTTATTAGCTAACATTTTTCATTCTCCTAAAACAATAAGCTTTACAATTTACTTTCAAAACCCATTTTTGCGGAAAACCGCTTGTAAATTCGTTTTGCATTTTCTCATTGTGTCCGAAGAGAGGATGGCAAATTTAGTTTGAAACAAAATTGAGGCAGTAAGTGGTTTACAGCAGGCCTATAGTACTACCATCATTACTTTGGTCCGCACAAAACGAACGGATGAAAGAATATAACCTTCAGAGAGAAATATACTGATAGTTTCAGATTTATCTTTTGGTAAAAGTTGCTTTCCAAAGGTTGCCTGTAAAAGATCGCTCTTAGCGATAAAGCCTTTGGGCATTTATTTAGTTTAATATGTCTTGAATCATGTTATTTCTTATTGTGCAATAAAGTGTCTTTAGTAACTTACTTTCAGTATCAAGAACTTTTAATTCAAGGTATCCTTTCATAAGATGATTCTTTGCGTTCTTCTTCTAGTTTTCAAAACAACTGGTACACACTGACTGAGATTAATCCCTGCTGAGAGAACCAACTTAATTTCAATTCAGGTGATATTTTCATGGAATTTCGAGTAACACAGACATTTATGCCAATGTTTTTAGCTCCTATGTGTTATGATTAGATTTCTGAGCACAGAGCGAACAAAGTTGCAATTGCTTTGACTCCGGTCTGACCATTAATTAGAAACTTACAATAGGGACTCTCGAAGCTTGTCCAAACCAGAACTCATTGTCTAAGCAAAGTTGGGATGGAACAGGGGGCCAATCGCGCTATTTTACCATTCCAACGTAACGTTGACGATTTAGCTTCGATTTAGTTTTGGTTTGGATTTGGTTAATGTCAAAAAAGCTATCGCGGTAAATTTTCTGAACGTATAAATCGTTGTCGTTACCCAATCGAAACCAAACCACAACCGTTAAGAGCTTGCAATGAGTATTCTAAAATACTAGATAATATTTTTATAATCGATGCTCGATTGTGCATGTCGCGTAGTGGGCAGCACTATTTTAAAAGTAAAAATGTCAAGTTGTTGTTGATACAACCGCCGTGGTGTGTATTTTTCTACGTGTTTTCCAATTATTTTTGTTATATTTCGTGGGACACCCAGTCGACGTGGCTTTTCTGTAAGTACCTAATAGAATACCAAAGTTAATTTCCATTTAGACGCTATCAATATGATTCAATAGTTGGAACTGTGTTATTTACGATTTGTATTTTTATAGAGACTATGGACCAAAGTAAGACCACGAGCGTGCAGCAGCTGAAGATGCTCGATTATTTGCTTATCTGGCGCTGGCGCTCGGCAGACTCCGCTCAAAAGGCGGGTCAGAATATACTTTTCAAGGCGCGGGCTCTTTCGAACTGCTTATGGGCCAATTGCGCCAACAGACTCAATTGTGAGGGCCCAGCTAGGCAGCTCAAAGAGTGAATCAAGGTTAGCATACTAATGAAAACCTAACTTAGCTGCTGTTAATAAAAAAACACATGATAAGCCATTATTTAGTTGTGTTGTGATGTAGCTTAGGAGGAGTTAGCATTGTCCATAACAGACAGACTGGGACATGTGGAAAATGACTTAATTTTATACCTACTATATCAGTGTATGTGCATGTATTGACTAGTATACTACTTTACAGATGTGGAATGTCTAGAAAAGCAAGGTGGCCCCGTGTCAAATGTCACTCTCTCTGCACTGGATTTATATTATAGAACCAGACATTGGGCACCTTCCATTCATCACCCAAGATCCGTTTTACAGGTACATAATATTCTATGCCGGCTTAGAATAACATCACTACCATTCGACCTGTGGGAGTAGTAAAAAGCAACTTAGTGAATGTCCCACCTAGAATTAAATCTGTACCAAGCATTACAGTTGCACTACTAGTGCACCACTCAACATCAGAGATGACAGCATCTATCCATCCATCTGCTTGTTTGTTCATACATATAAATAAAATAAACTTACACATTGACTTTGTTTCAAGATTATTAATTTACTGTTTTAGCTCAAATGAAGCCATCCATCCGTCCCTCGCTTCAATGCTAGATCATACACGGCAGCATCAGCGGCAGTGGAAATCACATACAGCGTCAAGAATCCAAACTCAAGCTCAACACAAAGTAAGTCTTCCTTCTTCTTTTCTAGTAGAACACCGGGTTGTCCAATGCCCCAATGAATCAATCAGCAGTGAGTTAGTTTTCCACTCACCTACTACACGTTGCAGGCATCTGACATGGTTGCATAACAACCACCGTCTAAGCTGTCATAGACAGCTACCATGGCCTATGGCTGAACATGCTAATCATGACATGTGTCTAGGTACATCTATTTGATATTTCTATTTAGCAAAATATATTGTAATCTAGTGTTTTTGTAATTTTACTTTGACAAATATGTAAAATAATATGGTAAACTAAGAGATGAAATATGATCAGAAATAGGCGACTTCTAACTGCAAGAAAATATCTCATATGTACTTGGGGTACCTACACTATTATTTATTTTGTTTCAGGTATCATCATCTGATATGGAGCCCTAAGAGCTTAGCCTATAAGTTTAATAAGAAAAATTAAATAAATATAGTAGGGGTAGTAATAAAAGCTCCGATAATAAATTTAAAAATGTCCTTACTAAAAATATAATATTTACTGCCCGAAATACTAAATCTCCGACTACTTCTGTCCGACTAAAAATGACGAAACGACCGAATGATATACTTAAATCTCAGAAAAAATCTTATGACTGTTAATTTCTGTAATACTTTTTTACCAGATAAAATTATGTTCTACTGATAACAATGCTTTGTAATTATTACCTTTGCTTGCCAACTAGAAATTCATCAATTACATTTAATTTTTCATAAACTCTGTGCTATTTTTACTACAATGTTATACTTAAATTTCTATTGTTGGCGCTTTTCCAGAAAGTTATTAAAAATACAAAAATGTACTTACTATTATTATGAATTCTAGTTACTACAGGTACAGGGAGCAAAGAATAAAATAAAATTCAGTTCATTATATCTAAAATATTCTTTAATCAGTAGTAGAAAATGTCATCATTTCTTCTTATGACCCAAAATAAAGAGGTAGGTAAGTAGTACCTAATCTTAATAATATTTCGCGTTATAAGAATTCATTGAATTAGAAGAGCAGGTCTGGATTTAGTAGGACGACCCCGTTTTCTTTTTTGTCCTATAGGTAATGCTTTCGCTTCCAAAGGCGGAGTCGCGAGTTCAATCTGATAGCAAGCCCAAGAAGGTGTTTACAAATGTATTTTTTATAAAACTGCGGGCAAGTGCAGGATCCTTTTTTCCAATTTACATTTTCAGTTCCATTTTTTGGGACCTTGATTTTCCAGAAAGCAAAATGTTTCCTCTTGTAATCATCGAAGTTTAACCACTGTTCGCCGTAATTTACGTCTCCTACTTGGCTACTTGGCATCAAGTATTCTGTGTATGCTGTGTTGGATAATAAAATCTTTATCTTTAATTCTTTTTTTGCCCAGCAATAACCATCAGTCTAATCCTTTAGCTCAATAGTAGGTTCTTCAGGTAAAGATTCTTTGCAGCTTTGTATAGACCATTGACCAACCATCTCAGTCGCAATGGCCAAGAAATGTGAAAGCGGAAAACGTTCACGTAAGGTGTTGTGGTCTTTAATATTCCGATTAAAAGCTTCTAACGCATTATTTGTGACAGGTGAACACGGCGCTGCACCTCAAAACCAATTCGGATGGTTTTTTAACCATTCTTCTTGGAAGTAGTTAGCAAACTCGGTTTGAGCCTGCCATTTCTCAACAAATGCTTGTGATGCAGCATTAAATACTTCATATGATGTAGCATTATGTAGCGTGTCTATGTCCTGTATGATTTCTTTCTGTTTTATTTTGTGGACGGTTTTCTGAACTTTCTGTTGCATATTTTTCTTCGCGTGAGCCCAGCACATACGAACAACAGGTGCATTACCAAAAACTTCTATGAAAGCATTTATTATAGCCTGAGCAGCGTCACAAACTAAAACTCTAGGCTCCAATATGTGATCAAATAAACTTAGTGCCTTTTCTTTGAGGCCACCAAAAATAATTTGGAAATCTTCTTGACGTTCATTTGTGGAGATACCAAGGCAAACCGGATGAAACTTGCGGTTCTTGTCAGTGGTACCAAGAACTAAAACAGGGATCCCTTGCCATATGAGTTTGTAGGTGGCGTCTATGTGACAACCTGTCACTATAG
The DNA here is from genome assembly GCA_029255805.1 of Keiferia lycopersicella. NCBI lineage: Eukaryota > Metazoa > Arthropoda > Insecta > Lepidoptera > Gelechiidae > Keiferia > Keiferia lycopersicella. The sequence continues at coordinate 20,542,584 of JARACZ010000003.1, forward strand.
TAATACACATGTTTTCTGGAACAGCCTTGGAAGACAATCCTCAAAAATGTCAGACGTGGCGATAGCGACCGTATTCTTGCGGCTGCTGACGCTCTGCCTACCCCGCATGGGATAAAGGCGTGATATATGCATGTATGTTTGACTGTCCCGATGGCGTAGCGGAAAGTACCCCTGCCTTCTACGCCGAGGGTCGTGGGTTCGATCCCCACCGGACACAAATATTTGTTAAGTAAAATTTTCAAATATTTGTGTTGAGTCTGGGTGTTTTCTATGTATAATATGTATTTATTTACAAAAAAACGTATATAAGTAATAATATCAGCTATTTAGTTCCCATAGTACAAGCTTTGCTTAGTTTGGGGCTAGATGGCGCTGTGTGACTTGTCCAAGATATTTATTTATTTATTTATTTATTTATGTATGTATGTCTATGTGAAGTACGTCAGTGGAACAAACAATGTTGAGTAATTTTTTTGTTGACAATGCAAGACAAAAAGTTGGTACTTTATCTTCTAGCACGTAATAGCTAAACACAAAAACTTCATTTTCATCATCGGGAATAGTTGTTCGATCAAAAATCCACTTTTCAAGTTCACCTAAGTAAATTGTAGCTCTTCCATACTTTTCGCGCCTTCTGTCATATAAGTAGTTATTAAGTTGCCTTTTAGAAGGGACCTTCATCCCTTTAATCTTGTTCAGAGCATCTAATACGTATATAGCTTTTGGCTTTAGACGTAAATCAAACAGCTTATTTATTTCTCTTTTAACATTTTCCGAAATTCCGTAATCACTTCGCGTACCAATCTGGTCATGGTTGTGCTCTGAAGTAGTCTTAAAAATAAGAACATCTTTGCAATCGTTCACAAACAATAAATACAAGGCACAATCACACTGTGGCCCTTTGGATTTTACTCTATTACAACGATAGAACCGTTTTTGGCCTTTTTCACTATCCCGCGTATAATTTCTTGCCCAAGTCTTTTCATCATTCACAAATTCTTCTGCTTCTTGTTCACTGCACCGTTTGATTAACACCCAACTTTTAATATGACGGCTCTTCTTCGCCGGTACTAACGGTTCAGCTCCCACTTCTTCCTCATCAGAGTCAGAACGGTACACAGGTACCTCATCCATACTTCAGTGTCCTTAGTTTCAACTACAAATACAAATATTATAATTATTTATGTAAACAAACAAACGAAACACGCGGCGAGCTGTCGTTGCAAGCGCACTGCGCTCGAAACTTCCGACGTCACGCCGAACGTACGCGAAAACACCCGAACGCGACCCAAACGCCGTTCGCGTGGTCCAACCAGTTTCGGTATTTTCATCAATGTTGAGAGTTAAAAAATATATTTGGTAACCAACACTAGAAAATTAAATAACTCATAAAATTCGTAAAAGAATGATGATTTTGACATGACCTATGTTGTCAGTAACCCAGTAATCTCGTCGGAGGTTCAGTATTTTATTCAAAAGTTTAGTTTTGTTATTCGAAGTTTAATATATGTTTAAGTAGAAATGTAATTTGATTGTGTTCATAGGTGTCAGCAAAATTTAGGTATTTTATTCGGTATGCTTTGAATTTTTTTGTCGGTATATTATTATAACGCTGGTAAATTAGAATAAAAGTCGAACAAAGATAGCTGGAGATTTATTTATTTGTCGCAACTATTATTATTTCCCATATAGTAGGTGCAATATATGTTTCTTTTATTTACAAAGTATTTCACTGCACCCTCAGCTAGACAGCCTTAGTTCCCACTTGTCACCCCCCTTGTCGACCACCAGGATGGTCACTGTTACCGATGGTTGCCCCCATGACCATTGGAAATAGTTCATCACTTGAGGTGATTCTACTACTATAAGTTCATGCATATAATACGGATGAAATAAATCATCTGCAAATATTTTAAGGTGTGAACCAGTCTCATTGACTAAACAAGTTTCCCCTAAAAATACAAGGTGTCAGGAAAAGTACTAACTTCCTTACAAGGCATGAACCAGCCCTTGAAACTGAACAACTTTGCCCTAGGAACAGATCGAATTTTTTGGATTTCTCATACTAAATGTACGTACTAACCGACTGAGTCAGTTTGTATGTGAGGTCCAAAATTTATTTTCATATTACCTTTGTCTCTTGGGGAAAGTTGTTCAATTTCATGGGCTGGTTCATCCTTTAAAAGGAAGTCAGTACTTTTCCTAACATCATGTACCTATAGGTCGAACGGCGGGTCAAGGCTTCTTCTTGGTCACATCTACCTCATGGACACTTTCAATGGTGTGGAGATAGAGCCCCACAGCAAATTTTCATGATTTCCTTCCTTTTTTGGGTTGAAACCGTAATAAAATCCACCAACGATCGTCAAACGTGTCAGAAAAAGCTGCTCGAGAGGAACTTTTACAAAAACGTTCATTTGACAGCGTTTGAGACGTTCCCAACGTAACGGTTGTGGTTAAATACGCTGTCAAAAATTTGCGCGATACCGATGCACACCAAAAGTTCGAACGTTCGCTATATCAACGTAACTTCCAAAGAAAAGTCGAAACGTTTCCGCTCAAACAATTAGCGCGATACGAAAAGTGCGTAACGTAGCGTTTTTGGCTGCGGTTTGGTTTTGGTATTATCGTTCAACATTAGCGCGATTGGCCCCCAGGAACAGATTCATCTATTGAATGGAAACAGTGACCTGCTGAGATAATCTACATTCTACATTAGTTATTGATTTGAAAAAGGTCGATATGTATCTAATTGACTTGGAATCTATTAATTTAAATGACAAAAAAATTTGGGATGTTTACCGAATAGTCCTGCTACGTAGAAATATCGATCTCATATCAATGATCGATAGAAATTTATACCAAATTGTGTACATATCGCACCAAGAACATACATACATATATCACGCTTTATCCCTTGCGGGGTAGGCAGTGCGTTAACGACCATAAGAATACGGTCGCTATCGCCACGTCTGACATTGTTGAGGATTGATTTCCAAGGTTGTTCCAGAAAACATGTGTATTACTACAGTGACATGTTGTCAGCCTGTCGCCTAAAAATTGTAATACACCAATACCCTCGAGTCCCTTAGTCGCCTCTTACGACACCCGTGGGAAGGATGTGGGGCGATGCTATTCTAAGCCGGCATCACACGGCTTATTTAATATGTTTTTTTTATTATTATTTAGCTTGTCTATACTTTTTTCGATTACCAAGCGATGGAATTAAGTTGTCGTCCCATTTGGATGCGCGGTGGATTTCCAAGTGGCCATTTATTCTGTTTTATATCCTGTTAAATTCTATTGAATCGTTTTGCTTTCAGTGTAGATTGCGGAGTTTAAGGACATTGAACTTCGTTAATTAGTTAAAATGTTTTTTCGTACTTCTATTAAATGAGACTGTTTTTAACCGACATCAAAAAAAGAGGTTCTCAGTTTGACCTGTAGATTATGTATGTTTGTCCGCGATTATCTCGCGTTGGGATGAACTGATTTTTATGCAGTTTTCATAAAAGTATGTCAGAAGCCTGCTACTTGTAGAAGGCGGTTGAAAAATTCTGACACTAGGGTTCACTGGGTCGCTGGACGACTCGGTGTCCCACACGAAAAGAAAGAAAGATAAAAGTATTTTTTCAGACCTAGGAGAAAGTTTTAGCAATATTAACCGGCAAAAAAATGGAGGTTCGCACTTATATACGTCCTTCGAAGTCGGTTTTCTTATTAAAAAGTTATTTATTACCTAATTACCCGACCGCCACAGAGGGAGGGTTCTGTTTTTCGAAAGCATTTGTGCAAGTATGAAAGTTTGTGGATAAGTAATTTTTTTCACAGGCTACAACCCAAACATGTAAGCAGATGTTGAGGTTATGAGGTGTCGTTAGATTCGTCTTAGCAGCGCGAGTGACACGCCAGAAATATTTAATTTTAAGAATTAAAAATGGTGGATTGAAACAAAAATATTACTTTCTTTGAAAGAACCGTCTAAGGATTTTTTTTATTCTTATACAAACTTCCGAAACTGAGCTGAATCCTTTCCAATAAGTTGCCGGGATAAGGTAAAAGAATTAATTTATTTAGAAGGGTTCCTAATTCAGCTGTAGAGGGATTTGCTTAGCCGACTACTTAGTGTAGAATTATTGATGACTTGTTTCAGAATTTAAGGAGGACAATTTGCTGCTTGGTGTTACAGAATGTAGTATTTATATCAAGGAGGTTGTTTATTCCTACCTACAGTATTATAACAACTACTACTTATTGTATTACAACTTTTAGGCGACAGGCTGACAACTTGTCACTATAGTGATACACAAATTATCTCAAACGGCCCTCTATATTTGTCAGACGTGGCGATAGCGACCGTATTTTTACGGTCGTTAACGCTCTGCCTACCCCGTAAGGGATAAAGGCGTGGTATATGTATGTATGTACAGTATTATTATTATTTCTCTTTTCCTTTCTCTGGGCTCGGCTACTACTGTTGCCGGTGTTAAGATGCACACGGGCCTAAGCCAAGTGTGCCCCATTAATATTTGTGCTCTTATTATTTGATATTTCTGTTTTGGGGGTAGCGTCGGTATCTAAGAATTTTCTAACTATTCGGCATGTATTTAGAATGACAGCTTTTTGCATTAATGTTGTTGTATTACTTGGTAGAGCTAGTAAATCTATTATTATTATTAGCCTTGTGATGCCGGCTTGGAATAGAATCACCCCACATCCTTCCCGCGGGTGTCGTAAGAGGCGACTAAGGGACTCGAGGGCATTGGTGTATTATAATTTTTAGGCGTCAGGCTGACAACCTGTCACTATAGTGATACACATGGTTTCTGGAACAACCTTGGAAAACAATCGTGGCGAAAGCGACCGTATTCTTACGCCCGTTAACGCTCTGCCTACCCCGCGCGTGACATATATATATGTATGTATGTTGTTATGTTGTTCATTCCTACGTACAGTATATCGTTTATTATTTACTAGCGGCCCGCTTAGTGTTACACCTCGCTGCTAATCAGTTTACCGACTTTTTCCCGAATTGTTTTATACATAATATATAAATCTTCTCCTTGACTCACATTGCTGTTAGTTATTGATTTGAGGACTAATACTTTTCCATTAAATTGTTCTATTCTATTCTATTTCTTGGTTATGGCGTTTTCCTTATGATTTCGCCAGTCTCGAAGTGAAGTAATGAAAATGTGGCATTACGCCGAGGGAGAGTCCACAATGATGCGCAAAAATGTGTAGTAACAGAAACTTGATAGTATAATTTTCTGCACCACGTGGTGGCCGCTCGTCACTATTACACAATGTGGAATATATGCGTTAATTACAATTTCCTATTTACTGATTACATTCAGAATAGTTTATTGCATAAAACACTATCAGAATTATGCACCAAACACTCAAATAAACAAGAAATATTAGATTATAATCAATACCCAACCGCCATGATGAAATAGCGGCGAACGACCTCCATTAAATTGTTACCCTGTTTTCGGAATGATTTGACAAGTGACATTTGTCCCAGTGTTTCTAGTATAAAATAATGTTAAACAGGAGTGGTATTGTATTTCGACACATGATGGGAGATGTTCATCCCTTTCATTTGGTTGTCAACTGACAAAGATAGCACTATCGAGCTGTCTACACAGCCTTTGGTCCAAGTGTGAATCGAAATGCAACACCAGGCGAATATGCGGTGGTGTAGTAAATTCAATAATTGTGATTAAAAATAAAATGTGACGGTACCCATTCATTTTAGATTAGAACATTGGAGAATAAAGGTGTGCAATAGTGTAAAATATTACTGGTCTTTCAATAATATCACACTACCTATTAAAGAATTTCTCATCAAAATCCGTAGCTTCCACGTATCGCACACTTAACGCACGACGGAGTAATAAAATATCGCAGGGGTCTGTCAGATCCAGCTAGTGCTGCGTCGGGAACGGTTTTAGTATGGGAATTGAGATTTCTAGTATAGATTTGACAGACCCCTATACTTTAGCGGTCGTGCGTTGAGTGTGCGATCCGCTTTCGGTATTGGTGACAGACTGCCGGAAAGCACAAAAAATTTTGTACACCGTATGAAGATGTATCATCCTTTTAACCTAAATCTACTTCAATATTTTTCGGGATTTAACTCGTGAGACACTAAGGCGGATCGCACACTTTACGCCTTACCCTCGACGGCTAAGCCGTTTACGTTTGGGGATTGACATTTCTAATATGGATCTGCCTAAAATGTTTTAGCGCTCCGTCTTGCGTTGAGTGTGCTTTTTTTTTTCAGCAACCAGGACCTATGGCTTAACGTGCCATCCGAAACACGGAACCATCTTACTTACGGACAATCGGGTGGTTCAGCCCGCAATGTCCTAACCAGACTGGGAACAAATTCACAAAGCGATAAATATCAACTTTGTGAGTGACTCACCGAGAATCAAGTGTTAAGTGTGCTATCCGCCGTACAGTTTAGTGAAATTTTAATCCCATTTCCTTTACCGCTTGCAGTTTTGTTTAGTAAATTCACTACTTGACGTCCATTCAGATCACAACTTAATTCTAAAAGTTTAGTCATTGCACTTTCAGAAATTGGATACTGAGTGCAATGCATAGAATTTTCTATTCCTAAATATCGTCCTCAAGGTTGAAGTAGATGTTTATAAAAAAACGGTAGTTAGATGCGAATAACTTATTATGAATTCAAACAGTCTTTTCATCAAGTCATTATTTTTCATACTTTCAAAATTTTCATAAGGAGCTTCGTAAATATTAATTTCCTCTTCCGTATATAATATAACATATTTACTAAATAATTACAAAGTAAAAAAAGGTGTTTTTAAGAAAAAATCCTACTTAAATAAGACTATTAAAATGCTAGTCAATATAGACATTAATAAATGCTAGTGCCAGTTTATTATTTTAAAAGGCTAGTCAAGCAGACTTCCCATAAATTTCCAACAAACATTGATTCGCATTTCGGATTGAAGTATCTCAAAAGGAAAAAATAAGTTTTATAGTGTAATAGTACCGCGTGATGCCGGCTTAGAATAGCATCACCCCACAAACTTCCCGCGGGTGTCGTAAGAGGCGACTAAGGGACTCGAGAGTATTGGTGTATTTTTAGGCGACAGGCTGACAACCTATCACTATAGTGATACAATAAATGTTTTCTGAAACAACCTTGGAAAACAATTCTCAAAAATGTCAGACGTCGCCATAGCGACCGTATTCTTACGGCTGTTAACGCTCTGCCTACCCCGTAAGAGATAAAGGTGTGATATATGTATGTATATAATATGCAAGCTCTATTCAATCAAAGTTCAAGCGTGACATAAATGAGCAGAAAATTATTCAAAGTCACGAATTGATGTGAAAATCACGAACGCGAACACTTTACTTGGCAAAATGGGAATAAATTTAACAGTTCCAAATTGCAGTTTCAATTGAATATTGTTAACCCACTTCAAAAAGAAGGTTTTTATTCGATCCATGTGGTTACGCATACTAGGCCTTTTCACACTTAATTCACAACGCAGCGCTAAAATATCGCAGCTGTGGACGCAGCTGCATTATTTTGACGCATTTGCGGTATTTTGACTCATTTGCGGTAATTTGATGTAGCCGCTTCGACAGCGATTGAGCGGTTTTAGTATGAAGATTGACGTTTCTAGTATGGATCTGTCAGAACGCTGAGTTACCGATGCGTTATTTTAGCGCTGCGTTGTGCGTTAAGTGTAAAAAAGGCCTTATTCACAAAATTCTTAAATATGTTCAGGTCGGGGCCTCTTAAAAATTCTGAGAAATTTGCTAAAAAATAAAAAGTGTAAGCATATTTTTTTCCAATATCAATCTGCTGGAGTTCTTGATGTATCCGGTTCGGGCTACTGAAGTTCTTGTACCTCAAGATTCAAGATTCAAGATTCAAGATTCAATCGTTTATTTCCAAGTAGATTCACAATGAATACTTTTAGAATGTCAGAGAGTTACAATACAATAATGTCACTGAATAAATGAATGAGTCATTGTAAACAATAACAATTTTCAGTTCCTAATAGAATCGCGGACGAGTGGGATAAAAATAAAAAAATAAAAATAGTAATAAAGGCACTGCCTCGGGGCTGGCCAGGCTGACCACACATCATGTAACTTACATCACCACCATCAATTAATGAAATCAGTTAAATTAAAGACAAAATATTTAAAAAATGCTTGTTACATGCTAATCAGCCGGACCCCCTGAACAGGAAAACCACCCAAAAACCTGCTCAGAAGTGCTCCTAATCTCAATTTACAATTTGTACCTATAGAATAGGCCCTAAGCTACCCTAGCTAAGTTTTATAATTATATATATATTACTAGCTGGTGCCCGCGAACTTCGTTTCGCCATATATCATCCATCATATAAGCTATATAAAGGAAGCTCACTGATAAACATGGGCCTCCCCCATAGACTCTAAGAACCATAAAATAATATATTATAAGCTTATATTAAATTGTTGGTAGATAGGTACCCGAAAACTTGGTTTCGCCGACTATACAGTGTGTAAAAATATTAGCTGCAAATATTTAAATGGGTGAATCAGTCCATGAAACTGTACAACTTTCCCCAAGCAACATAGGTCGAAATATGGAAAAAATTTTTGGACCTCCCATACAAAATGTAGCAGCCGAGCAAGTCAACTGTATGGGAGGCCCAAATGTTTTTTTCATATTTCGACCTATGTATTCCTTGGGGAAAGTTGTTCAGATTCATGGGCTGATTCACCCCTTAAAATATTTGCAGCTAATTTTTTTACACTTTATATGTAATTTAAAAAAACTGTTAAATCCTAAATTTACAATTTCCACATGCAAAAAAGAGTAAGAAAACGGTAATTCTTTTATATATGTTTGGTCTTTTTGATTCCTGTAGGTTGAATTTGCTGAATCAGGTTACAGAATAGTCACTCCCTGTTCCAAATCCTCGCTTTCCAGTTCATTTTAGCAATTTTTTTAAAATCATGCGTTTACTTCCAAAGGTATCAATTCCGTGAAGTAGACTGATGCCACATTTCTTAACATTGTGATGGATGAATAAAGACCGAGTTCATGAGTGTGAATAAATAAAACATAAGCTTATTAAAAACCAAGTAATCCCACTACAAATCCTATCCTATCCTACTTCCTACTAATACATTAATACAAAAGATTTGTTTGTTTGTTACTCCTTCACGCAAAAATTGCTGAACTGATTTTCATGAAATTGGGCACAGATGATGTGTGATGCCGGCTTAGAATAGCATCACCCCACATCCTTCCCGCGGGTGTCGTAAGAGGCGACTAAGGGACTCGACGTTATTGGTGTATTACAATTTGTCGGCTAAACATATAATAACAGTATGTAACAGAACAACATTGGCTAGTAACGTAGATATAAAGAATAGCCTTAACAAAATTAGCAAGAAAAATTAAAAACAAAAAATTGTGGTACTTCGCTGGCCGACTTACATCATAAGCAGATCCATTTCCGCTGAGCCATTTTAACCATGGTTGGAGCGGCAAAAATAAGGATAGGTATCACACAAACTTTTGCTTTGAAGCTGTTGCAATTTTCCCGCGGTAAATAGTAGATTACGCGATCCATAAATAAAGATTGTATCGTCTGGCACGCAACTTACACGTCTTGTACCACGGAACTTTTGTTTTCGAGTGTAAAAAATATTGAATTATTAAAAGTTAAAATTATTCCAATATTAAAGAGATATTTTTGTAGTCGTAGACATATTCGTAGATTTTACTTTTCTCATTTATTGAGGTTATAAAAATATAGATTAAAAATAATAAATACGGCCTCTTGTTATTTTTCTTTCTGCGCGCTTATTCAAAGTGACCACAAAGTACTTTAATATATATAGGGGTATAGAGACCTATCTCAGCTGCCAAAACTGGCAATGCGTAAGTAGCGCCCTCTCAAGCACTTAGTAGGAACTAACTACATAATATATATATAAATACATCTATAGCTATATATAACATGTATGCAGCTATATAGGTACTTATACCGAGCCTATATCTAAAAGTACTCATGAAACTAAACAACTTTCCCCATGGAAAATGGGTCGATTGATAAATTGGCAACATAGAATTTGTAAACTGCCACGCCATCTGTGAGATATAGTAAGAACAACGCTTCGTAATTTCGCATCGTATTCCGAAAGTGTTCCCCAAATCACAGTACTATGATTGAGCGCCCTGAAAGTGACACAGTTCGTGCTGGCCAGTTCGAAATTTGAAATCAATCTCGGGTCCACTAAGCCCATACACATCTTTTTACTACGCGGCACTATGAAATTTACGTGATCTACAAACTTATTTTATGCGTAGCAGCCAACCCCCCTTTTAGGGGTATGTTTTTTTTTAGCCTATAACCTGGTCAGTGATTTACTTGACATTTTGGTACAAATTGCATCAAAATCCGCTCGGTCGTTTTCGCGTGATGCTTCCGCATATCCACAAACAAACACACAAACATCTAAACATCTAAACATCTAAACATCTAAACATCCAAACAGACAAAAATTTAAAAAATTGCAGAAACGTGTTTTGTTATCAATATTAAGTATCACGAAACAATTTTTTTTTGGATATCTTGTATGTACAGACTTTCGGTCCTCTTGAGCTTTATTATATGTATAGATTAGCCCAAAAGACGGCTACGCTAAAATAAAATAAAAGTATTACAGAAGATAATTCTAACTGTTTCGTCTTCCTTACTAATTATGCCAATTGTAAATTCCATGCACGTCCCGATCTGGTATTAAAAATGACTGCATGTTTCTTGTGCTGCGCTGGAATTTCAGAGGACCATGCCTCCTTGTCATTAACATAATCATCTAACTTATAATAAGCTTTATAACATAATGTTCTCTTAATAATAGATTTAAATTTACTTTCAGATAAACATAATATATTTTCCGGTATTTTGTTATAGTATCGTATACTTAAACCTTCAAATGAAGTCCTTACTTTAGCTAGTCTATACGTGGGTTGATCTAATTTATTTTTACTCCTTATATTACGATTATGTCTTTCATGATTTCTTGTGAACGTATGAACCTCTTTTGAACCCATGTTTTAGATATTTTTAGCAGTTAAAAATTTAATATTTTTTCACTTTATTTTTTATGGCTTCAAAGAACAAAGCACTTTGAAATGAAACATCTGAAGGAACTTTTTTATTTTAAGATTTTTTTTAAGACAATATAAAAAAAAATATAATGCTATGAACCACAAGAAGCTTTACAATTTATAAAAGTACAGTTCACTTAGGCGGATGGCACACTTGACGCACGACGGAGCGCTAAAACATTGCAGCAGTCTCTCAGAAACATACTAGAAATGTCTAGAGATGTCATACTAATATGTATCTGAGAGACCGCTGCGATTTTCTAGCTCTCCGTCGTGCGTCAAGTCTACAATTCTCCTTCGATATTTCTACTAGCGGCTATACAACTTCACGTTCTAAAGATTCCCTTCGTAAAAGTTTGAGTATATGGTTTGGTTTTACGCTTTCCGGGTATTTGCAAACTTCTTACATCGTGAGGGTACATAAACTTTATTAATTTGGTGCCACTTCTAGCGTGATGTGGTTTCATAAGAAAACCAAAGTTTTAAAGTAACCTAACTATACGTATATACGAGCTAATAAGGTACAGCTTCTTTTTTAAAAATATAATCAAAGCTCGCCTAAATTGAAATTTTTACACACATAGTACAAAGTAGATACAATAGGGGCTAGTTTTAAGTTTTTAGTACACCTGAGCCGCGTTTACGCTGGGTTCATAAAATTGTTGTAGGAAATAGAAAAGTGTACTCATTCTACATTTTTCTCTTTTTTACAATGACTAATATCTGTCAATAAAATAAGTTAAATGTAGAATTTACTACTTTGAATAAATGATTTGAGTTTGAGTTTGAGTTAAACCACATTTTGATATTACTACCAACATAACTAATAAATAATAATTTTTATTTTCTCCTCAAAAAATTAAAAGCTCTGAAAATTTGTTCCGAAAACATAGGCCATGAAAGTTAGTTCAGTCACTCCCCAAACACACTGTAAACCTAGGCGAGTGAGCCTAAATTTTAACTCCTGGCTTGTACAAGAGTTAAAGCGTTGTATATTAACTGTTAGCCAGGTGAGCTCTAAATTAATTAAACATGTAAAATTATGGGCTTGCTAACTTTTAACATCGTTTAAATTAGAGGCTCACGTAACGCTTACAACGATGTTAAATAAACAACGCTAGTATAAATTTTATAGTTATTCTCCACAGAATATATTATGGTAAAATTTTGTAGGTTCTACCTTAATTTTGGGGATGAAATTCCCATGTGGCTTGACGAGCGAACAAAAGGGTTTTTTAATGCAATTTATTCTGTAAAAAGTGATTGATCCATCAATTTAGCGCTAAGATTCAATTAATGTATATTCTAAAATTATTTATGTTGTCTTGTATGCCGGCTTAGAATAGCTCCACCCCACATTCTTCCCGCGGGTGTCGTAAGGGGCGACTAAGGCCCTCGAGAGTATTGGTGTATTACAATTTTTGGGCGACACGCCGACAACCTCTCACTATAGTGATACACATGTTTTCTGAAACTACCTAGGAAAATTATCCTCAAATATGACAGACGTGGCGATAGCGACCGTATTCTTACGGCCGTTAACGCTCAGCCTACCCCGCAAGAGATAAAGGCGTGATAATATGTTGGTTGTAGTTATATGCCTATCTAGATACATACCTATCTAGTAACAATTGCAAACATGACATGATAAGTGAAACAGCCTTTCATGCCAATTAACAGATTGCATGCCAATCATCTTCTTCTTCTTTTCGTGTGGGACACCGAGTCGTCCAACGACCCGATGGACCCTAGTGTCAGAATTTTTCAACCGCCTTCTACAAGTAGCAGGCTTCTGACATGGTTGTGTAACGACCGCCGTCTAAGTGATCATAGACAGCAACCGGGACCTACGGCTTAACGTGCCATCCGAAACACGGAACCATCTTACTTACGGACAATCGGGTGGTTCAGCCCGCAATGTCCTAACCAGACTGGGAACAAATTCACTAAGTGACAAATATCAACTTTGTGAGTGACCCACCGAGAATCGAACCCGGGACCTTCTGCTTCAAAGGCAGTCGCACTACCATTGCGCCACATCGGTCGTCACTACCGTTGCCAATCATGGCAATGATTGTAGATTGGTGATTTTATTCTGTTTATTGTGACAGTATACTGTTTATTAATCATTAATCAGTGCAGTACCTACACGATACCAACAGGATTCTAGTATTTGCTTGGATAAACAATCATATAGTTGAATACATCATGAATGGCAATAAATTTTGCCTTTATAAATTGTAGGACATTATATATTACAGAATAAATAATAGGACATTATAAAATAACACATATCGGTTTTAGTATGGGGAGTAACGTATCTGACAGACAAGTTATAACGCGTCAGCGTTAAATAAGTGAGAAAGGCCTCAGGCGGTTCCCTTCACTTGACGAACTTGAAATTTCTAGCGCATCCGTCACACATGCGCCTGTCAGCACAGACACTGACGCAGGCACCTGACTCTGTTACACTTATTATTAATTTTCAAGCCAACAGACGTCTGGTGTGAATAGGACCTATTATTCATATCGGCTAGTTCTACAAAAGCCATACAAAGTACTTACCAAGACAATACTGCTAAGATCCCATTTCATAGGGCAAGGGTCGGACACGGCTCAGTCGTTTCGTATACGAAGGGAATGCCTTCATACTCGTATGTCTTCGCGTGGCCCATTTGGAAGGGCAAAGGGAAAATGAAATAGGACGGAATTGATTCTTCACGGCGGTTTAGGTGAATCGTACTTGCTTGTAATGTGCCATTTCCGGTAACGCTGGTAACATTCCTGACAATTATCCGGGTCTAAGAACTCTTTCACACTCAACGTCCAACGCAACGCTAGAATAACGCTGCGCTAACAGATCCGTCTGTCAAATCCATACTAGCAACGTCACTCCCCATACAAAAACCGCTTTCGGTGAATGACCCAACGCACAACTGTTGCGTTGCTTGACGACTCATCCGACGACGCTGCGTCGTGTCAAACGACGTCATTTTGCCTGACATTTTGATCGTGCGTCGTGCGCTGTCACTGCGTTGGTTCAGCGTTATTTTAGCGTCCGTTTGACGGACATCAGAAATCCGCAGCGTTGGACGTTGTGGTGGGACGACTTACTTTGCTTTTTAACTTTCTGCCTCATTTTATGCCATCTCACTACCCTAGGTCTGCTGGAAGAGATTTCTTTTTAGAAATAGGTTGACCTGTTGTGTATTGTTCTCAATGCTATGTCCTTTGTGTTGTATTGTGTACAATAAACGGTTAAATAAATAAATAAAAGAATCGTGGTAAAAAAGTTGTAGCAAAATTTTCGAATAAATAATAATATTTGGGGCCAAGTGGACTTCCCATCGCTGACATAATACAGTAGGTTAGTATTCTCTTGTATAGTGCCACTGTGCAAAAATTACCTACATTGTAAAATATTTGTGATGTCGTGTCCTTGCTGCATGAGAATGCAGTGAAATCCCGAGATATATTTTACGGTGAATTGGTAGCGTTAAAATTGCAATGCCTTTCCGTAGGTATTTACTTTGCATCTACAGAAGAGTCTTGGTAGTATTGACTACTTTTTATTAAGGACACAATGACATTTGGTTTCAAAGTTTTGAAATTCGTTAGCAAGGGAACGTCTACTAGAAATGACTGCCCGACGCATTTCCTTGATTAGGCAGTAACACATTGCTACCAGTACTACACATATCTTCATTCCAGCGACCTCTAAAATTAAATTATCACCAAAAGGACCAAAAAAATAGACTATGGCGAGTAACGCACTAGACGCACGACGGAGCGCAAAAATATCGCAGCGGTCTGTCAGATCCATACTAGACTCTCCATACTAAAACCGAACTCGACGGATGACACTGCGATAGCTATTTAGATGATATTTGCGATAGATAGATATTTACCGTTGGAAGCCCTCCGGCAAGATGGACCGATGACTTAAAGAGAGCGGCTGGTATCGACTGGATGGTGGGAGAGAGTGATCGTAGCTTGTGGGGAGGCCCGTGATCAGCAGTGGTCTGCTATAAGCTGATGTGTGTGACCTCTAAAAAAATATTCACCCAAACTTTCTAAATAACGTAAAATACAGGAAATGCGCATATTAGAAAATAAATGGCCTATTACAGAAAAATGGACCCTTTATTTGATCTTAAATTACGTTTATAACTGGAATGACAGCTTTGAGGAAATAATGATAAAATTAAAAGATACTCGAAAAAGCAATCTCGGAAATGGCTGGGAATTCGCTAGAAGTCAAAAAGATTTATAGGACGTAATCGTAAGGACTAGAATGAAAATGGGACGATTTTTTACACTGAGTGACTTGGATGCCTTTTGTAGATTCTTGATACGTGAAGTTAAATAGGCAGTCATTGCAGACGTACGGCATTTTTCACACTTAACGCACAACGCAGCGCTAAAATACCGCAACGGTATGTCACATCCATACTAGAAATGTTAATCCCCACACTACAACCACTCAACCGCTGTCGACACAGCTGCGTAAAAATAACGCAGCTGCGTCGACAGCGCTTGAGCGGTTTTAGTATGGTGATTGACTTTTCTAGTACGAGTAGGTATGGATCTGACAAGCCGCTTCGTTACGGATGCGTTATTTTAGCGCTGTGCTGTGCCTTAAGTGTGGGGGAGGCTTTACGTCATCAAATCTTTCATTGTTTTCTACAAAAAGGCATTTAACAGAAAACAAGGGCTCATCGGGTGATTATTTTTTAAACAAGAGAGTGAATCTTCATGGCATTAAAATAATCAAATCCATGGTTTAAATTAATTAATTTACTTGAATATCTACTTACATTGAAATTTTAGTCTATAAAACATTAAATTGTTGCCATGTGATGCCGGCTTAGAACATCACCCCATTTCTTACCGCGGGTGTCGTACGAGGCGACTAAGGGACTCGAGGCTTTCATGTGTATTACAATACAACTTTAGGCGACAGGCTGACAACCTGTCTCCATAGTGATACACGAATCATCTGAAAGAGCCCGCAATATTTGTCAGACGTGGTGATAGCGACCGTATTTTTACGGTCGTAAACGCTCTGCCTACCCCACAAGTGTATGTATGTATGTGTGTATGTGTATGTATAGCATTAAATGGTCTGAAGGAAACCCGTAGGTAGTGAAAAAGTTGTAGTTGAATAACTGCCAGGTACAGTCACGGCGGTCAACCTATATTAGTCGGGTAAGATTGCGCACGAATAATAATCTAAAGTGACTTGCAACTCATTCTTTTATGCCTATAATGGCTTTGGTAATAATGATCTGCTGATATTATACTCTAGATAGTGGTCAGAGATCTATAAGAGGCTAGGAAAGTAAACTGAGTCTGATTGAAAAAGATATATATATATAAGATGTTACTGAAAGGTAATTGTTACAATCTCATGGGTTTGAAACTGGCATTAAACTCTAGGTAGAGAGGTATGTCCTTAAACAAATTACTATCAATATGGCAAACAAATATTTCACCAGCGGTTAGAGGTGTCATGATTGGGCAATATTCATAGACCAGAGATGCCATGCACGCGCGAGCGACACAATTAATCAAATGTTTCATATTCGATTTGTAACAAATACTAGCAGCCCGCGCATCGGTTGTACCCGCTGCAAATCTTTTTCCCGTGAAAAGTAGATTTTTTTCCAATATTTATTACCATAATATTACTACCCCGTAAATCACTCCATCAATTTAAAAAACGCATCAGATTCCGTTGTGAGGTTTAGGTTAATGGTGTCTTCACTTTAGTCTACCTATGAATTTGAAGAATTCATGTTAAAACAGTAAAACCAGAGTATGATTATGTTCAACTTGGGCGGAAAATCTTATTTTACTTTAAAATATGACAACCATTTTGTCGCCACAGCTGGTCGCAATTGTTGAAGGAAAGATTAAAAAAAGAAGAGGAAGGGGAAGACCAAGAAGGAGTAATTTGGATTAGATAAAAGAGAAAATAAAGTTTTCATAATGGTCAAGCTAAGGAGAAGGCGGAAGACTAAAAAAGCTGGTGGATACTCCACCGACAAGGGCAGTGTTCAAATGATGATGAATTGGTCGCAGAAATTGAAATATTTCAACAAATTAAAAAACTGTCTTGAAATATCTTGTTACTGTTACACACATAGGAGGTAAAATGTAGACGTCGGTGTATTTATAGGAAAAATCAATTTGACACGAGTAATCGGGAGATAATCTTTTCCTATTGAATATGCTTATCCTATATCCACCTTTCCGATATCACAAAGAACCCGGAAATTATTCCGGTTTTCTCTTGCCCTTCCACAGTAGAAGTATAGAACAGCTATTTAAGTGTGATACGTTACTCCCAGAACAATTCCTAAGTCCAGTCTCACCAAAAGGGTGTGATTGGGCTGGTTGTTTGAACTACAAAATAAATTACAAAAATACAAATGGGTACGTTTATTTCGCGTCCAAAATAAATACATAGCGACTAATACTCACGGTGTGCTCTCGCCATCCGCCGAGCCGATCAGCATAGTTTTGTCAGCCCTGAAGCCAAAATAAAACAATAAAACAAAAACATACAAAACCGGTAAAGTCAAACTAGAACCATAATTTAAAAAACAAATAATAACTGATTTATAACCATTTACTTGCAAATGGCTAAAATGTAGGTAATAATAACTTATAGACATCCATTTTTGTCGGCTGTCCTTGATATATACAGACAAAATTAGCAAGTAAGGGTAATGTCAGTGGTGTACTACTGTTACTTTCCTTTACTATGTTCCTATCCTATCAGCAATTCCAATTTAGAACGAGCTAGAATTAAAATTTATACAAGTCTTTACAATACCCTCTCAGGAGGATTACTTGGATCGCACGATTTCTTTTATTAAAATATAGGGTATCTACCTATGTATCTGGTTAAGAGTTTAAATGAATGCGGGATGAATTTCTTCCGTAGAACATTTACTATTCAAATAGAACATTGAAAGAAACATAAAAAAAAATCTGTAGAATGCTTATTTTAGAATGTTAATCTATGAAAGTGTGGTACTCTCAAATAAATAAAAATTGTCGTATCTTAAGTGCGGCAAGTCACGAAATAGGTATAATGAAATTACTTATTCTGATTTTTGTACCAAGTTTAACGTAATTGATTGAATTCTATATAACTCAGTAGCGTAGCTAGGCGACTAAGGGACTCGAGGGTATTGGTGTATTACAATTTTTAGGCGACAGGCTGACAACCTGTCACTATGGTGATACACATGTTTTCTGGAACAACCTTGAAAAACAATCCTTAAAAATGTCAGACGTGGCGATAGCGACCGTATTCTTACGGCCGTTAACGCTCTGCCTACCCCGCAAGGGATAAAGGTGTGATATATGTATGTATGTATGTAGCTAGGTACCTAATTAAAGGGCCTGGGAAAAAACAGGGAGCTACGCAACTAGACTGCGTACCCTGTGCGTAAATCGTCTTTTACAAAAAAATACGATGTACTTACTTATTTTAGATTTTTCGTGATTCATATTCGTCTATTCTATACTAGTCTACCCAAAGATAACAGTGAAACCGCCTTTCTCACTCTTAAAGCACAACAACGGAGCGCTAAAATAACGCATCTGAAACGTCAGTCGCCATACTAAAACGGCTTTTAGCGCAGGTCCAACGCACGTCCAACTGTGACTGAGCGTTGGGACCTGCGTCAAATGCGTTGTATCTGACAGACCGCTGCATTACGGATGCGTTATTTTAGTGCTGCGTTGTGCGTTACATGTGAGAATACTTTAAATGCTCCGCGACTTTTTTACCAAACGACTGTATTATATAGGATCAAGGGCCCTCTTAAGGTCGAGGGCCCCAGGATACCGCCCTTGTTTGGCCCTCTGTATATATACTACAACAGCTTAACCATAACTTCAAAGTAAAAATAAACGTTTTTATACAGAATGTCAAAGCTTTTTTGTGGGCGTAAAAAGAATTAACAAATGGATGCTGATAATCCAATTAAGCCAATCAGCGAAGAGAATTTCATTTCAATGTTCGTATAGTCCAACGGATTTGCATTCTATCAATGAATGGTACCAATTTTAGTAAACTTCGCTAGATTATTTAGAACCGATTTTTGAACTCAACACTATCTATTTATTTAAAAAGTGCTGAAAAAAAGTGAGAAGGCCATGACGCATATGTTTAAATTTTTTTGTCAGTTTTACTAAAGATCCCAGTTCAAGTTTAGGTAGGGAAATCCCTCCTATGGATAAAATAAGGATTTAATAAACTATTTCAGTACTCTGTCCAGCTTTATTCGATAAGTAATATGAAAAATGCTTAGCTTACTTATTAGGTAGATAATATCATAAACGCTTGGTGTATTTCTTAGGCATCCTTCACCTAAAAATGTCGAGCTCTGTATGAGGAAAGTAGGACAACTAGCAAAGACACGAGTTGTGACATGACAAGTTGAGATGTGCTGAGAATGTACCCTGTTTTTAAAATTAAACTAAAGAATGATGGTCCATTTTCATGCTCCATTTTCAAATTGTCTACCGTTAATTAAACAAACCACACTCACGCCTTCATCTCTAACAGGGTAGGAAGAGCATCAACGAGCATTAAAATCTGACAAAATATTTGCAGGTCGATTTGGCCAAAGATCTTTCGAGAGTAAATTACTTTTTAATAGAGACATGACATGCAGGAAAAGTATATTCTAACCTTAAACGACACTCTAGTAACAACTGATTCAATCAACTAAAAAATTTCGTAAAAAAATAAAACGCTTTAGCAACATTTTATTTCTTTCAACGCAAAAAGTGTGACAAGACTCGTCGAATTCAATAAACGAGCGCCTCGTAAAAGTTTGCGGAGGAAAATACGTTGCGAATGTTGCGATGAAGTTGATCGTCGTAGGCGGATCGCACACTTGACGCACGACGGAGCGTTAAAACATTGCAGCGGTCTGTCAGATCCATACTAGAAATGTCAATCCCCATTCTAAAACCGACTAACCGCGGTCGACGCAGCGCTATCGCAGTGTCGTCCGTCGTGTACGTTTCTAGTATGGATCTGACAGACCACTGCAATATTTTTGTGCTCCGTCGTGCGTCAAGTGTGCGATCCGCCGTAATACGAGTTTTGACAAATTTTGCATCGCGGCTGCAGAGCTCCGGAAAAATAAATTGGTTTTATCAACTTTCAAACGTACTTATAACTTCATTTTGTGTGCCGTGTGATGCTGGCTTAGTATAGCATCGCCCCACATTCTTCCCGCGGGTGTCGTAAGAGGCGACTAAGGGACTCGAGAGTATTGGTGTATTACAATTTTTAGGTGACAGGCTGACAACCTACCACTATCATAATACACATGTTTTCTGAAACAACATTGGAAAAAAATGTCAGACGTGGCGATAGAGGCAGTATTCTTACGGCCAGTATCGCTCTGCCTACCCCGTAAGGGATAAGGGCGTGTTATAATATGTATGTATGTATATATTTTGTGTTGAAATCATGAATGGACTGAAAATAGATTTCGACAAGTAGGAAATTTTATGCGCACTTCACGCACGACGGAGCGCGAAAATATCGCAGCGGTTGACGTTTCAAGTATAAGCCACTCCCCATACTAAAACCATACTCGATGGACGACAGTAGCGCTGCGTCGACAGCGGTCGTTGTCGGCCCTCCGTCGTGCCTTAAGAGTGCGATCCGCCATATTGTTAAAATATTTAAGTTTCGTAATAATAAATTGTTATAACATGAATCATAAAAAATCCAAGCGTGTGGTAAATAAAATCCCATACTTACCATTCTAAATTCTACGATTTATTTCAATCTTCTTCAAATTAATGTAGGTACAGGTGGGTTTCTGCAATAGGCTAAACGCGCGAGTAGGTACAGAGCTAGT
The DNA here is from genome assembly GCA_029255805.1 of Keiferia lycopersicella. Lineage (NCBI taxonomy): Eukaryota > Metazoa > Arthropoda > Insecta > Lepidoptera > Gelechiidae > Keiferia > Keiferia lycopersicella. The sequence goes on from JARACZ010000003.1 coordinate 20,563,656, forward strand.
TGGCTTACCGCGCATATTCCTGTTTACCTACCTACTTAATAAAATTTTTGATAGGATTGAAAATAAGAATGTTGAAAGAAATATAAATGTTGTCAATTTTATTTATTATACCTTTTTCAGAGTTTTTTAATTATCCCATACATACATACATACATAAATCACCCCTTAGTCCCATGCGGGGTAGGCAGAGCGTTAACGATCGTAAACTTACAGTAGTTATCGTCACGTCTAACAAGTATTGAGGGCCCTTCCAGATGATTCATGTATCACTGTAGTACCACCCGCAGGAAGAAATTGGGTGATGCTATTCTAAGCCAGCCTCACACGTCTTTTAATTATTAAATACATACATAAAGTCTATTGAGAAAGTGTGTTATTAAACAACGGCTATAAATGGAATTAAAAGTCATAACATAGCAAAAATACTTATCCGGACTTAACTCTCCGGCACATAAAAATGCCACCAGCATAAGCTTTAATGCTGTCATAAAAATGCATTTTAAAATTTCTAAAAGCTTTCCTTGGACGATGTGAGCAGAAACCGGTAGGAGCGAAGATAATTCTTTTTTCATACCTATTCAGAAATTGTGTGGTGATTTGATATTTTATGTTAAAAGTAAGGTAAGTTCATTACTATTGTTTATCTATTTGATACTACTTAAAAACAGAGAAGAGATAATAGAACAGAAAAATTGAGTTACTTTTCAACTTTGATGAAGTTAGGCGGAGCGCACACTTAACGCACGATGGAGCGCTAAAATATTGCAGCGATCTGTCAGATCCATACCGGTAATCTCTATATCAAAACCGCAGAACCACTTTTAACGCAGCTGCGTTGTGCGTTTATCTCGCACTTGTGAGATAGGCCTTTATGTGTTTTTCGTTCGTAAATAGTAATCACTTTACAATAAAGTTTTAAATGACATTGAATAGCAATATTACTTTTTCGACATTAATAAAAATCTACCTAATTTAATTTACTTATAAAGTAGGTGAATGTAGAAATTAATATTCAAAACCTCGACAAAAAAACTGCTACTCGGAGAAGTACCCAGTTGGTAGATCCTACGTGCTTGATTTGTAAAAGGGCCCTTAGTTCAAGTGTACCTCTTACGCAGGGCTCTGACCTTTACTTAGACAAAAAGTAAACAACGAGGTTTTGAAGAAGATTTTGAAAAAATTTACTGGTTATTCAACAGGGCTGTTTAAGTACTAAAGCTGATAAAACCAACAAAGAATATTTAAAATAACTATGTAGCAAATGTGACTTCGTGTTATGCCGGTTAGAATTTCTCGTTGTTAGAATATGAAAAGCGACCAAGGGGTGAATTCTGAGAAGCGATGGCAGCGTTTCCTGTGAATACAACACAATACACTGCACTCGCCAATGCATTTGCCAAGTATGACTAATACCCCCAAAAGAGAAGGGTGCATATCAAGGTTTGTTATGGCTGTTGAGAGCAAAGAGTAACTCCAAGTACCTTCTGATATTCCCGGCGGACCGAGCTCGCTTGTTTCTTTTTGTAAAAGTAACACCTATCTAGATCGATTTCTCGCCCCTAAAAATCGTATTTCGGAAATCCATATTTGCTAGTTTAAAGATATTAAATTTCCTACTCTATGTGGACTAAAATGACCTGCACAGAGCAGGCTCCAATCCTTTTGCATGCAAATGTAATTGAAACCAGCGCATCGTGTTCCATTATGACGTTTAGTGAATGGATAGCATTGGCAACAAATAGGTATCACAGATAGACATAGAGTATTTAGATTATTTGCTATTATTAGCACTTTATGGGTCAATTTAAGTGACACCCGGAGCAGAAAGATTTTATTATTCGCTCGTAAAATATAAATATAAATGATGTTTCAAGCTTATCTGACAAAACAAAGAGACAAAATACAAAAACAATAAAGAAGATAAGGTTCACCAGGCTGTCGCACAGCGTCCAAAACTTCCCATGAATATTGACAAATCACTCGATCGTGCATTGGATTGAATTAAATATTGGGATTTTGCGTAGAGTGGACATCAACATCGTGCGTTGGAAGGCTATATTATGCTGTTGTTGTTTGGGCAATTTTCATTCTAGTGGATGTATTAGTGTAAAAAAAAATAAACAAGCATGACACGTATCAGCTGATAGGAAAAAAATCCGCATCATAATTTTTATATTTCTATCTAATTCTAAAGCAAGCCAAAAGTAAATATAGCAAAGAAAAGTTGTTCAGTATATTTTTATAAATTCGTGGCGCTTCTTTATTTTAATGAAAGTATAGTAGCACTTTATTTGCCTTTTCTATTTAGACGAATGATGATGATGATGATTTCTTCCTAGGTAGACAAAGGTGATGACGATGATAAAAAAATGTGGTCATCGAATGATTGAAAATTTAAGCCTAAATCAATTCATCGTTTTAAACATACTGCTTAATGAATCTAATACCTGCTCCATTGATTCCAATGATTTTCATGAAAATCGTATATAGGGGCATTCGGGGGCAATAAATCGATCTAGCTGGGTTTTATTTTTCAAAAGTCACTCTTAACGGCAGAACAAGCTGATCAATCCTCGGTTAACCAGGTACTACTTGTTTTAACACAGAACATCTGAAAAAACAGATCATTAGCTGTGTCAAGAGATATTACGCGCCTGCTCATAATATTCCGCATAAAATAAGCTCTAATATGAAGTGGAATATTAAAAGTCTAATAGCCTATTAGACGCATACTCGGGTATCATTACCACTAGTGGCATCATATCCTAGTTTGAGAGACTGGGCTTATATGAAATTCCTCTATCACCCAGACTGCATATAAATGAGTTTTAATATTGGTATTTTTTACATACTTCTTTTATCGTTTTATTTTCATACGAAATTCTCAATAAGTCCACTCACTTTGTAATTATGACATCAGTGATTTTCGTTATAAGCAATAAGTAACAAGAAAAATTTCGTCACCTCCTTACCCATAATATATAATATCACGCTTTTATCAGACGCAGAGCGTTAACAGCCGTAAGAATACGGTCGCTATCGCCACGTCTGATATTTTTGAGTATTGTTTTTTAAGGTTGTTTCGGAAAACATGTGTATCACTGTAGTGACAGGTTGTGAGCCTGTCGCCTAAAAATTGTAATACACTAATACTCTCGAGTCCCTTAGTCGCCTCTTACGACACCCGAGGGAAGGAAGTGGGGTGATGCTATTCTAAGCCGGCATCACACGGCACAAAATAAATAAAAAATTAAATAAATGAAATTATAAGTTACTATCTAATTATTCTTTATTTAAGAGCTATGCTCTTGTCGGTGAAACAACCGCCATTCGTTTCTTTTCTCCGCCAGTGACTTCACCTCGTGATACGACAAAACATTCACTTATTGTTGAAAATAGTTTCTCCTAGGTCGTCCTCTTCCTCTTTATCTTTCTTCTTTTCTTCTAATAATAATTTAGTTCTGTAAATGAATTATACAACTATGAGTGCTGACCTTAAATTGACTCCCTTAGAGTAAGTAAGCGAGCGGCAGTTTTAACTTTGGTGGAGTTTCTTTTTGGAAATAAGCAGTGCCTGTTGTGTCATTTTTCTTATTACATTTATTCTGTATTTAATTAATAGCTAAGTAAGCTCCAATGGTGGAGCAGCGGATTCTAAATGTTTATAAAATACTTATGATATTCTGATCAGATTCTGTTTCTTGTCAAATAATGCGAATATAGAAATATTTGTTAGTTGTTTGTCGGCGTTGTCGGCACTTTTTTGTTTATTTGACTAGGTTAATTAAAAGAATGTCGTATTATTATTAATTAAATATAAAGTTTAAAATTTTTATAGGAAACAAAAAATACCCCGATGATATTATCACAAAGTCCTTTTAAGGTCAGCCCATTTCAGGCATCGATCATAAGATACATACAGATATATACAGATTTGATAAATAAATATTCTGGACAATTCACACAGCGCCATCAGGCCCAAACTAAGCAAAGCGTATACTGTTTTTTAAAAATAGTTTCTACATAGTAAACATCCGGACTCGGCACCAATATTTGAAAATTTACTTAACAAAAAAATTTGTGTTTCCGGTGGAGATCGAACCCACGGCGTAGAAGGCAGAGGTACTATCCGCTGTGCCATCGGGAGAGTCAGTAGAAGTTTTAAGAAAACTTTAAATAATTTCCTTTGTGATGTCAAAAGGAAGACTGAAACTAAGTATCGCAATCTCAGACTCTACCGACTGTGAAATAAACTAGTTTGAGACGACAAACACAGAAACGAAAAACAACCGGAGAAGTCAAGTCAAGACAAGTTCATTGTCGTAGTTTCTGTATATGAAAACTCTAGCTTCATTTAAAAGAACAGTTCTAAACAATTTTATTTTTAGGTAAAACAAACTGTCAACTGCATGAAAAGGAGGTTTTCTTTTTGAGAATACAAAAAAAAACTAGTATTCCAAGAACTCGATAGATGGAGTTGAACGTTAAGTTACTTGATTTTTGTGTAGATTCCAAAGCCAAAAGACCTGACTGTCTGGCATAAACTGACACTTTCGTTCCAAATGGAGTCCGAGTCCAAGTTTAAAAAAAAAAGTTTAAAAAAAACAAAAACTAAATATTACGTTGCGTTCTTTGTGGTACCATACCAAGCACAGCGCCATCTATCCAGCGACTAGAATAATAAATAATAGAAAATACCCTATTGAGTAATGATGTCAACTGACGATCGCATTATATCAAACTAGCGCTCTGGCTCTACAAAGAAAATTATATTACATTCATGTTTTCGTAATCTTTATTATACGATGTAATAGTATTAGTTCTCTGTGCATCATAATAAAAGCTGCACACACGCGTAACTAAATGCTATGCATCCTTGTAGCCAAACCTCTTTGGCGAGAAACACACTTGACGCACGACGGAGCGCAAAAATATCGGTTTGTCACATGCATACTAGAAACGTTACAAACGTCAATCCCCATACTAAAACTGATAGACCGCTGCGATATTTTTGCGCTCCGTCGTGCGTCAAGTGTGTTCCTCGCCTTAGATTCAAATGCCAGTAGCCAGTAATAGTATAAGTCTACGCTCCACAGTTTAAAGCCGCTTAAGTAAATTTCGAGGAAACTCGTTCGAGCTTTCATAGGTATTTTGAAAACAATAATATTATGTGCCATCCATAATAAACCTTCATTAACGTACTTGACATAAAATAATACATTATACACCTACGTGACGATAAAATTGAAAGCAAAATGTAAGTTTGAACAGAAAAAATGATATCTTTTTCCATCACTAGGTTAAACACCAAGTGATGAAAAATGGTAATGTAAAATGGATCTTTTTTTAGGTGTAGTAAAATTAAAGTTCTGACGAATTCGCCAGATAGAATGCTGAAGTAATGCTATAAAACATTTGTGTCACATGTAAAGCGTATAATAAATATAATGACATCAACAAACAAATAAAAAAGCAAGTGCTGTGTGATGCCGGCTTAGAATTGCATCCTTCCCGCGGGTGTCGTAAGAGGCGACTAAGGGCCTCGAGAGTATTGGTGTATTACAATTTTTAGGCGACAGGCTGACAACCTGTCACTATAGTGATACACATGTTTTCTAAAACAACCTTGGAAAACAATCCTCAAAAATGTCCGACGTGGCGATAGTGGCCGTATTCTTACGGCTGTTAACGCTCTGCCTACCCCGCAAGGGATAAAGGCGTGATATATGTATGTACAAACAAATCGAATAAGTTTTAATATAAAGGGAAACAGACAAACTTTTCTTTTGCAGTGTCAAGTATAATGAGTAAAGTTATAACTGACAATATTGTGTCTACTCCACTGCCCTCCCCGGGGAAATCAAAAAATAATAGTAGTTACCTATTCTGTTTGAGAAACTCTATTAAAACATAATTAGGTCTCATAACGCACAACGCAGCGTTAAATTAACGCATTTGTAACGCATGCGGCTGTCAGATCCGTACTTAAAACGTCATTGCCAATGCTGAAAACGTGCAATGCTGCGATATCGCTGTGTCGTGCGTTGGACTAGCGTCAATTAGCTGAAAATATTTTATGAGGTGAATCAACCCAAGAAACTGAACAACTTTTACAAGGAACAAAGTTCGAAATATGATAAATAATTTTTAATCTCCCCAGTACAAATTGACTTGGTTGTTATGGACGTTTCATGGTTCACCACTTAATATATTTATTTGCAGTTGACTTTTTAACATCCTGTATAAAGTTGTAATTTAGAGTAATATTTACGTATGCCGTGTGATGCTGGCTTAGGATAGCATCGCCCCACATCCTTCGTGTGGGTGTCGTAAGAGGCGACTAAGGGACTCGAGGGTATTGGTGTATTACATTTTTTAGGCGACAGGCTGACAACCTGTCACTATAGTGATACACATGTTTTCTGAAACAATCTTGGAAAACAATACTCGACAATGTCAGACGAGGCGATAGCGACCGTATTCTTACGGCCGTTAACACTTTGCCTACCCCGTATAAAAGCCGTAGGGATAAAAGCGTGATATATGCATGTATGTATGTATTTACGTAAAATTATCTTTGAAGCATTTTTTAGTCAATAGAATCTTTAAGAGAAAACTGTGCGAGCAAGCAAAATTATAAAACCAGTCGTTTCAGTGATATTTAGCACGGGCTAAAACATAGTATTCAAAACAACAGGCTCATACATCGTACCAATTTTCAATCTTCTTCTTAGCGTGTCGATGGCAGACACTACACCGTCGTAGCCCAGAACTTGGCCACATTAACAGCGCTGGCAGACGCTGTCATAAGGTCGTCCTTTGTGCAGGTGTTGGGGCACGCCGGACACGATATTAGGTGGTGCATCGTTTGGACTGCACCACACAAACAGCTTACGTCGGCACCCTCCAAGAAGCCCCACTTGGCCATGTTTTCCTTGCTCCGGCCAGTTTGGGTCCGAAGTCTTCAGGGACTTCCAAACTGGCCAAGGTAATCCATGACCAGGCGGCAAGCTTTCAGCGATAGGGACGAAAGGAGCTGGTAGGGTTACCTTTTCCTGCCAAAGTTTGCACCTCGCTTGTTTGGGGTAGATGCAAAGAGGAGACACGCACTTTACAAAATTATTGCGGCTTTTCAGCCGTTGTGGCACTGGGATGTGGTCGTGTAAAGGGTGCCGTGCATCTGACTCCATCTTTGCTCTTTCAAGGGAGCTAGCCACAGTCCTGCGAACAGCTGGGGGCGCCATACCTGCCAGTGGGTATAGCTGGCTAACCGGGGTCGGTTTCAAGCAACCAGTTATGATCCGGCAAGTCTCATTTAAGGCTGTATCCACTAGCTTTGCATGGGCTGAACGACTCCACACAGGGCTTGCGTACTCACCTGCAGCAAAGGATAACGCCAGCCCAGTAGTTCGCAGAACATGAGGTGTTGCTCCCCATCCAGTAGAAGTAAGGCGCTGTAAAAGGTTATTCCGAGCAAACACCTTCATTTTTATATTTTGGCAGTTCTTACTGAAGGTAAGTGACCTATCCAGAGTAATGCCCAGATATCTTAGATGTTTATTGTGAGCTACAGGCACACCTTGCCACTCAATATTGAGCCTACGATCTGCTTGACTGTTGCGGAGATGGAAAACGCAGGACTCAGTTTTTGATGGGTTGGGTTTCAGTGAATTTTCTCTATAGTATTTGCTTAAGTCCTTCAAAGCGTCAGATAAGTTCACCTCAACCTCCTCAAAACTGGTCGCCTGGGAAGTCAGTGCAAGGTCGTCGGCGTATAGAAAGCGGCACGTGTTGGGACAGGATGGTTGGTCGTTAGTGTATATGTTGAAGAGCAACGGGGCAAGAACGCTGCCTTGAGGCAGTCCGTTCTTTTGCGACCTCCAACGACTTTTGTCCTGAAGAAGATGCACCTGAAAACGGCGGTTATGGAGAAGTTCTCGAAGAATTGAGACGAATTTAAGATCGCCTGTCATCGTCTCCACCTTCCACAACAGTCGCTTAAGATTTACTGTATCGTAGGCTGCGGACAGATCTAGGTACGAATACAGCACCGGTTACCTTCCTCAGTTCAAAACTATCCTCGATGTGTTGCGTGAGTTTCAGTGTCTGACTGCTGCAAGACTTGGTCGGTCTGAAACCCGCTTGGCCTGAAGTTTTTGGGACTGTCTGTTGGTTTTCCGGGCTTTGGAATGGCTATGACCTTTGATTTCCTCCAGACACGGGGGATCGAAACGGATTCCAGGCAGTGGTTAAACATTTGCAGCAACCAGGACACGGCAACAGGGCCAAGTTGTTTTAGCTGCTCTACATCAATATTGTCCACTCCAGAGGCTTTACCGCATTTAAGATGCTTGATAGCAGTAGTGATGTCAAGTAAGTTAAATGGCTGACTAATCAGATGGTTCGTGCTCACAGATTTGTCTGTTTTAGGAACCCTCTCAAGGCGACCTACTGATTTGCCATTTAAGAGGAGTTGGTGGGCTATCTGATTAGCTGTAACTCTACTGGGAGTTGCAGAAGGAGGTGGATCAGAAGTGAGTTTGCGAATGGTGTTCCACGCCTTTTTACTGTTATGCGTCATGTCTATGTTGGTAACAGTGCTGATCCACCTTTCCTGTCGAGTTACGCCAATCTGTGACAGCAGTTCCTCGCCAGCCAATGCGGTATCCTCGGAGAAAGGATCTTGGCTATAATGGGACTCGTACTCTTTCAGCAGCTCTGCAGACTCCTTTGACAGCCCTGGGATGTAGGAGGTCCGGCAGCCCCTCGGTATGAATTTACGCGAAGTTGTTGCAACTAGATCAACAAACTTTTCATAGTTTTCGGGTACAGGCGGAACACTCAACAGGGCCTGATCAATGGTCTGCGAGAACTGCTTCCAGTTTGCCTTCTCATAGTAGAACCGGCGCTTCAACGGTACACTTACGGGGCGGACTACAGGTTGGACTGTGCACATGATCGGTCTATGTTGGGTGCGAGGTATAGGAGGACATACGGTTTTCACGCTCTGGGGACTGATAGTTTCGCTGACGAAGATAAGGTCTGGATTGTAGCCGCGTCTCCACCGGCCACTATTAAAAGAAGCCGGTAGTTTGGCATTATGAATCAGACCTAACTCATTGGCCTCAGCCCATGCCTCGACAGCCTGACCACATGGATCCGTGTTGCTGTATCCCCAACTTGTACTGTGACTATTGAAGTCGCCGGTCACTATTTTGACTGGATTATCGTCAAAATTTCCGGGAGCCTCAAACTGGAAAGGGATACCAGGAGGTTTATAAATAGAGGTGACAGTGCAGTAACCAAGGTTGACGGTTATGATTTCAAAGCCGTTCTGGGTCGTACATTCGGCAGATGTTATGCTCACGCCGGGAGCAGCAAACACTGCGTTACCGTGTTTCGGATGGTAGGTCTCGGCGATAAGCGTGAGTCCAGGAATGTGTGGCCGGCTTTGTGTTTCGTCTTGATGGGTTTCTTGTACACACATAATATCACAGTGTGTAGTGCGGCTGAGCTCAGAAAAAATTTCTGACTTGGCCTGTGAGAAACCTTCGATGTTGATCGAGACTACGCACAAAGCTGGCCTTAGGGCTGGACTAGGGGAAGCATTGGTGTTTGCCATCGTGGTGTAGTAACTAGTTTCACGGCATCTGCCGCTACTCACGGGGAGGGCCCGAGCACAGGTATCGCTCTTCGAGAAGGCTTACTACATCCCCACCAATTTTCAATTGAAATTCCCTAGACGGATCGTACACTTGACACACGACGGATCGCTAAAATATCGCAGCGGTCTGTCAGATCTATACTAGAACCGTCACTCCCAATACTAAAACCTCACTAGACGGACAACACTGCTATAGCGCTGCGTCAACAGCAGTTGAGCGGTTTTAGTATGGAGATTGACACTTCTAGTATGGAACAGACAGACCGCTGCGATTTTTTAGCGCTCCGTCGTGCATCAAATGTGTTCCTCGCCTAAGACATAGTATTCATATACATCCTACCAAATTGCAAGTTAAATCCCTTAAAGGAGTTTATTCAGCCTGAGGTGGGAATATGGAAAAGTATCGAGAAAAACTACGGTGAGCGGCTTACCTAATGCCAATTTAATTGCGATACATTGGTTTTTGTCGTGTGATGCCGACTTAGAATAGCATCACCCCACATCCTTCCCGCGGGTGTCGTAAGAGGCGACTAGGGGACTCGAGAGTATTAGTGTATTACAATTTTTAGGCGACAGGCTGACAACCTGTCACTATAGTGATATACATGTTTTCTGAAACAACCTTGGAAAACAATCCTCAAAAATGTCAGACGTGGCGATAGCGACCGTATTTTTGCGGCCGTTTACGCTCTGCCTACCCCGCAAGGGATAAAGGCGTGAAATGTGTGTGTAGATTTTCACAGCTTTATTCCCATTGAAACATTTCCTTACTATAGACATGAAAATTCATTCATATAGTATGTTCACAGCATTGAACCCAATTCCATCTTGCCTGAACTGTTTACCTCTTTTAAAATAGCTTCGTTAAGCCCGGCTCGGTCAAGCGCCCTCACTTTGTGCAAACCCTCCTGCATATTTAGTTCATCCATCACTCCTCCCACTACGGGGGACGGTTTTTATGCAGTTTTTTGTTGCAGTTTGTTTGTTTATTCAGCGTTTTTGGAGAGGATTGTGTGGAAAGATAGATAGGTAAGGGCTTCCAGAGGCTTTCTCGTTTGTTGCCTACTTTATTCGTTGGGGTCACCACAACTTGTGCCGAGGTCTGCTATATAAAAATCGTTTCAGTTACGGAGCGATAGAATGTTAGTCAGTTGGATGGTTTTGATAGTTAGCTAGCTAACGGTTTACATACTAGTACTTCGTACTAAGTACTTCAAACTAACTAACAAAGTAATCTTCTTAATTTCTTCCCAGTCTGGTAGGGACATTGCAGGCTGAAGTAACTGTTTGTCTGTAAGAAAGACGGTTCCGTGTTTCGGAGCCCACGTTAAGCAGTAGATCTCGGTTGCTGTCTAAATTACTGAGACGATAGTCATTACACAACTATGTGAGAAGTGTCTACTTGAAGGAGGCGGTTGAAAAATTATCATTAAGTTGTTGGATGACTCGTTGTCAGATATAAAGAGAAGAAGAAGAAGAGTTCGGATGATTTTGTTGTAGTTATATTAAAAGAGTGTCAAAACCTAAGCACTATCTTCGCCACCTTATTGAAATCACTTTTTGCTGGGCCCACTAGAAAAAAACGGCTATCCTATAGTTATTTAGGTATAGGTACGAATCCATCCATCAAACTCCCCTTGACGTTGTTTCAACATACTGGAGATATCGTGCGCTTTTTTGCATTTCAGAAAAAAAAATGCTTTGAAGCATTTTTGATATAGCTGGAGTATACTTAGCTATGGACAATTATCTAAAGCAATCACTTAAATCACATTATAACCCAATTAAAGCCTATTTAATTAGCCGGCTTAGAATAACATCACCCCACATGCATCCCGCGGGTGTCGTAAGAGGCGACTAAGGGACTCGAGTGTTGGTGTATTACATTTTAAGGCGACAGGCTGACAACCTGTCACTATAGTAATACACATGTTTTCTGAAACAACCTTGGAAAACAATCCTCAAAAATGTCAGACGTGGCGATAGCGGCCGTATTCTTACGGCCGTTATCGCTCTGCCCACCCCGCAAGGGATAAGTGCGTGATATATGTTATGTTATGTTATGTTAAAGCCTATTTGAAGTTGCATAATTTTCTACCACAGCAGACAAGACTTGAACCCAGCCTGATTTAAAATTGGTTAGCGATTGAGACGCTATATAGCGGATACCATTGTGATTTGAATAGGCCTTTATAGGCAGGTTTTAAGAACCAAGGCAGGGTAGATTTGTATTTGTCTACGCCGTAGCTCGTAGCTGTAGCTACGATATGGCTACGAGTTCCGTTGACAATAAACAAGGGCAGAAAAACTAGTCGCCTTGTTACGTAGCATGAATGAAAGGAGACGATTATGATAAGACAAGAAACAGTTTTTAAAAACCAAAATAATTTAAAAGCCTTTTTTTGTCGCTAGCCTATTCTATGCCGCGTGATGCCGGCTTAGAAAATCGGCATCAACCCACATCCTTCCCGCGGGTGTCGTAAGAGGCGGCTAAGGGACTCGAGAGTATTGGTGTATTACAATTTTTAGGCGACAGGTTGACAACCGGTCACGATAGTGATATACATGTTTTCTGAAACAACCTTGGAAAAAAATCCTCAAAAATGTCAGGCGTGGCCATAGCGACCGTATTACTACGGCCGTTAACGCTCTGCTTACCCCGCAAGGGATAAAGGCGTGATATATGTATGTAACGTATTCTAAGTTTTAAGTAGGTAAGTACTGTATGACAAAAAAATACTTATTTGTACGTTAAAAGCACAAAACACGTAGATTTCACGCAAACGTGCTCTCACATTTTCGCCGAAAATTAAATGATCGGAATATAATCTGAAAACGAAGTTTAGATGCGTGGAATCGTATCAGCGAAATAAAGATGCGTGAATTTGACGGAACCATGATTACTTCGGTGAAATATCTGGTTGGGGAATCCAATTTATCACGATACAGCTGAGTAGGTATGGCGTATCACACACTTATTGCACGTCGGAGCGCTAAAACATCGCAGCCGTCTGTCAGATCCATACTACATAGGAATCCGCTGTCGACGCAGCGCTAGCGCAGCGTCATCCATCGAGTGCATTTTTGGTATATGGATTGACATTTATAGTATGGATCTGACAGGCCGCTGCAATATTTTAGCGCTCCGTCGTGCGTTAAGTGTGCGATCCGCCTAGGTATGAGTCTGCTTGTTCATGTGCGTGGAAGCGAGGAAGTTGTAAATTGACAGAGCTTAGGTGCTGTGCCGTGTCGTGTAATGCCGGCTTAGAATAGCATCACCCCACATCCTTCCAGTGGGTGTTGTAAGAGACGACTAAGGGACTTGAGAGTATTGGTGAAATACAATTTTTAGGCGACAGGCTGACAACCTGTCACTATAGTGATACACATGTTTCCTGAAACAACCTTGGAAAACAATCCTCAAAAATGTCAGACGTGGCCATAGCGACCGTATTCTTACGGCTGTTAACGCTCTGCCTACCCCGCAAGGGATAAAGGCGTAATATATGTATGTAGGTGCTGTGGGGTACCGGCTTAGTAGCATCACTCCATATTTTTGACCTCGTTTTTACGGCCGTTAAATCTCTGCTTTCCCCGCTAAGGTTGATGTCTGACAACTTGTTACAATAATCATAGTGCTCCGCGTAACTATAGCGATCCGCGATAATTTCTGAAGCAACTCATAAATTTTGTCAGACGTGGTGATAACGCCTGTTTTATTTATTACCGTTAAAGTGTGTCTGTTTGTGTATGTTTTAGTTGAATTTCACTGGACAATATTGCGATGTGTGTGTGACAGCCGCATTTTCGTATTTTGATGCGTCGATGTATGTTATTACACAGATTACAAAATAAAAACTTTACTTTGTAAGAAACCTTTGCAATTACATGCATGCAAAAACCTCTTTAAGCATAAAACTGATGATTGAAAGCAAAACATACTCGTAGGTTGATTACATTAATACAAAAAAGGGAAACGTCAAATTGTATGGGAAGATAGTTTTAGTTTAGAACACTCTTCCACAGAACTAAGCATCTTATTTTTGTTCGATTTGTTCAAATATACCTGTTAGACTTTCATTTTCCTGATTAAACCATCTATTATTAATAAAAGTCAATATCAGTTTCTATTTGTGGAAAGAATCGAATTATTCCGCAATGCCGCTGGCTCGGCTGTAATCTAATTTTCTTTGTTTCCCTTTAATAACCTTGTTATGGTGGGAACAGCTGGTTGGACGCCAGTAAAGAGATTTTAACTATGTTTATTACTTGCTAAAGTATTATTAGTTTCATTTTATTTCTATTATGATGTGGATGAGATTTAGATAGATCGATGACTTAGGCGCATCGCATAGTTAACGCACGACGGAGCGCTAAAATATCACAGCGGTCTCTCAGTTCCATACTAGAAACGTCACTCCCCATACTAAAACCGCACTCGACGGACGACACTGCGATAGCGCTGCGTCGACAGCGTTTGAGCGGTTCCAGTATGGAGATTGACATTTCTAGTATGGAACTGACATATATTTTTGCGGTCCGTCGTGCGTTAAGTGTGCGATCCACCTTAAAGATAGTGGCTGGTAAAGACTGGACGGCGAGATCGGGAGATCGTGCCTTATGGGTGCCTTGTTATTATTATAATCCTGGAGGGGGTTACGACCAGCCTAGGACTGCGTGGGCCGATGTAATGTGATGATGGCATGTGTGGTTCTAACAAAATAGGTCGTTGTCATTGTGATTCTTTTTGAACTCATGAAACTTCCTACTACATAACATGGGTGTCATAATGGTCTCGTTAATGGTTCGCATTATGCTTCCAGAAAAAATTGATAGCCATATTTTTGTCAAAGTACGTGAAGATAAGTCATTTTGCCTGGAAACTAAGATAATTATATCCATCTAAGTCATCACCTACCTTTTCGACGTCGCTTTTATCTCTTTACCGCGTCAAGCGTATTAGAGGTAAGATATAAAAATACAGGTAGCATTCCTTACATTCACCAACGAAACATGATCGTAAGGATATTGAGGAGACATATTTAGAGGTCTTTTATTGCAAGACAAGTTTGCAAGGGGTAGTACCAATAAAGGCTTTTCCGTGAGAAAAATGGGTATTTGTGTATATGTGTGTCGTATCTACCAAGGAAATGGATTATTTGTTAGATAAGTTATACACATTATATTAACGTATGTGTCTGAAGTTAGTCAAAATAAGGGTTAAACCTTTTACGTTCTAACTTAAAAGATCGGCTTCTTTTTTACGAGTTACCCCAAAATATAAATATTTACGATGAGCCTTTGTCGATCAAAAGGGCCACAGTCTAAAAAGGCTTTTAAATCTCAAACGATTTCAAGCTAGGTACGTATCGATTTTGTTTATATAAAATCAGATTACTTATTTTCGTAAAATAAGTAATCTGATTTTAAGTTAAGCTAAAGTGAATTTTACAAGAAAAACAACTATCATTAGTAAATGTATGTTAGCAGAATTTTTGCTCAATATCCAAAAAAAAAATCTTAAATATAAACGTACTTAAATGTGACAAAAAAATTACTTTACGTAGCATTTACTAAACTGATGAAAATACAGCTGTCTGTCATATCTTTAGATTTAGGTTTCGTTATGAAAATATTTTCTCAAGATAGGCGGGTAATCAAAATGAAACTGCGATTGAGAAACACGATTGCCCCATGAATAAATGATAGCCGATTGCTTCTTGACTATTATTTATTTAACTACCATGCTACCTTCAATTTAGCTCATCATTCATCATTAAATTTAAGAGCTGTGTTCTTGTCCGTGGAGAAATTTCCATTCCTTTCTATTTCCTGCCAATGTTTTGACCTCTTAGTATGATATGACGCTCACTTTTTCTTTTATTTGTGAGAAAAATGTGCGTCTGGGTCTTCCCCTTCCTCTTTTCTCTTCGACCTTTCCTTCAGGGATATTCTTTATGAATTAGTCGTGTTGTGACAAGTGGCCAACCATTTTCCCTCTTCGGTTTTCAATGTTTAAGTAGACAACCGCCCGATTGTCCATAAGTAAGATGGCTCCGTGTTTCGGATGGCACGTTAAGCCGTAGGTCCCGGTTGCTGTTTATGATCACTTAGACGGCGGTCGTTACACAACCATGTCAGAAGCCTACTACATGTAGAAGGCGGTTGAAAAATTCTGACACTAGGGTTCATCGGGTCGTTGGACGACTCGGTGTCTCACACGAAAAAGAGAGAGAGTAGACAACGCTCCGGTATTAATTCTTGTACTCTTTCATTCGTTTTCTTTTCAGTCCAACTGATCTGTTCCATCCTTCTCCATCTCAAAAGCTTGCAACCTTTCTCTATCCAATGCAATTTAGCTAAAGAACAAAAAACAACAGAAAGTAATCAAAATGAAATATTTGACACGGAAGCAGGACTGTTCAATATATTCATCGAGCTACTTTAATTACTAGGAAAGTGCGATTGTCAATTATGATGATAGTTAATGAGCGAAAAGTACAAGTAAGTATTGAATCTCTCTTTTCGTGTGGGACACCGAGTCGTCCAACGACCCGATGAACCCTAGTGTCAGAATTTTTCAACCGCCTACTACAAGTAGCAGGCTTCTGACATGGTTGTGTAACGACCGCCGTCTGAGTGATCATAGACAGCTACCAGGACCTACGGCTTAACGTGTCATCCGAAGCACGGAACCATCTTACTTACGGACAATCGGGTGGTTCAGCCCGCAATGTCCTAACCAGACTGGGAACAAATTCACAAAGTGATAAATATCAACTTTGTAAGTGACCCACCGAGAATCGAACCCGGAACCTTCTGCGTCAGAGGCAGTCGCACTACCACTGCGCCACATCGGTCGCCAATGTATTGAATGATGTATGTTAAACGAACAACAAAAACAGTTTTCTCCAGAAATTAATTATTTGTAGATATAACACATCTCTTGAGTATCGCAACTTGTGTATTGGCTGGTACGCTAAACTCTTTTTTATGTTATTAATTTGTCTACTTTCATGAAATGGGAGAAGTTCGAACTTTTCTGAGTAGAGGAGTGAAGCTAGAATTAGAATTTTTTGACTGAGTGCGTATTTTTTTTATTCGTTCAATGTTAGACTTCCAGTGTTGATAAATAAAGTACGCAAGATTATTAAATAATCATTATTTCGTACGTTTTACGAGCACCACCTGCCGACAACTTCCATATTCTCAGCGCCAAGTTCCGAAATCGCGTGAAAGTCTCGCGAATAATTTAACTTCTCATATCAACTTGACTAAGTCGTGCTCAGAATTTGTTCGTACGGTGTGACTTAGGCCCTTCTCACACTTCAGCGCAGAAATAACGCTGCGCTCACGTAAGCGCCTGTCTGATCCATTCTAGAAACGTCAATCCCCAATCTAAAACCGCTAGTGCAGCGTCGTGCGTTGGACTTGCGTCGAGAGCGGTTTTTGTATTTGACGTTTCTAGTATGGATTTGACTGGTGCATATGTTAACGCTGCGTTATTTTTGCGCTGCAGTGTGATAGAGGCCACATGTCATGAACATGTCAATTTGAAAACATTGCCTGTTAGAGATATTTTGTGAGGCATCTCGACCGATTGTTTTTTAAATTGCACCAAATATTGATAAAACAGAACCAAAGTAGAATATTCTTGGAGTGGGCAGCATGTCATTATTTAAAATGTATAATATACTTATTTATACATTCAAAAATAATGTTGTGGTCATCTTACATTCACAAAAGGGTAAATTTATTCAGTATACAAGGAAGTGAGTAAATTAAACTGGTGTGAGAAAATGATGTTCTCTAATATTTTATAATATATATTAAAATGAGTATTTTTTTATTATTTTTGAATGATGGCTAGCTATTTAATCGACTATTACATACATACTATTACATACATACACATATCGCGCCTTCATCCCTTGCGGGGTAGGCAGAGCAATAACGGGCGTTAAAATACGGTCGCTATTGGCAGGTTTTTTTTTTTCAATTTATTCTGACAACTTTGAGGATTGTTTTCCAAGGTTGTATCGGAAAACATCGACTAATCCACTATTAGTTAGTTTTTATTATGATTCTGGCAATACGTACTTGAAAGGGAAACACTGCCTGTTTAAGTAGGTTCCATACTATATAAGGAAAAAAACTATTGTTAAAATCGCAGTTTGTTTTAAAGTGGCTCTTAATTTACCTTTTCTTCGCAATCTTAGTTTGAGGCTTTTGTCCTAAGTTAACAATCACACGCGGCCAACTTAAAAGCCTCTAATGGATTGGACTGTCATCGTTTATTTGCAAAAGTATTACATTTCGTTAAGGTTTTTACGACGATTCGTCGAAGAGACAAAAAATACATCCTCTGTTGGCAGAGATGGATCACATAATTAGTATTTTTGCAACGAGATACGATGGTGTTTTTGTTCGAAAATTTGAGATGTCAGCTGCGTTACTGGTTTGTCTGAATTATTATTCGGACCAATTGGGCGGAAATTACATGTCATTCATATAACATTGTTAAATAAATATTAAACCCCTCAACGGACCACCATCGCTTAAAACTGCAACATATTGATATCTGTGATAAGTATGAAATAGAAACAACTTACTTTTTTTAACAATTAACAACAACTTAACAATGAAGAATAGAAAGTTTCATACAAACTTTCATCCCCTGTTTTACCCCCTTAGTCTTAGTCTAGATAACACGTTGTTGTATAGGATAAAACTCTCGGCCCGCCGGAGCAAAATTTAGAAGGTATCTACTTGAATAATTTAGACGAAAACTGAGAACTTCAAAAAGTACCATGTAAATTAGGAAAAAAGCCAAACATTTTTACGAGATTTTATAATAAAGTACTTTCTTCCGGTGTGATTTATTTAAATAATTTACAGAAAATTCTACTTTGTTCGTACTTTTTTTATAACATAAATTATTATTTTTCCAATATCGTCTCCACATTTCATGATAAGATTTTAATGACTCATTTATATCAGAACTGTTTTGAATGTGCACAACTGAAAGAGATAGTCTGAAAGCTATATTTCAAAGTAGCTTTTGACTCACACAATATCAATGAAAGAAAGGATGAGATCTATGTGTTTGAACATGGAACAAGTCTTCCCTATGCAAAGTATCAGCGTCCTCAGCTAACGTTACAAAGAGATTGCATTTACTTTGCTTTTTGCTTTGAGTAAAGTGGATGCATTTCTGAAAGACGAAAGAGCGCTGGAAATCTGAAGCAAAATCTTCGTGGGAAAGGGAATAGAAATAATGAAAAGTGGAATTTTGATATAATAACTCAAGCCAAAAACCTTTTGCTTTCGCTTTCCGTAAGTAAACTTGGACCCTACTAAATTTAAAAAGCGTGCAAAGTTGACAACGAAAGAAGCGGAATTTCGATAATAAAATATACCATAACCACACGGGCCAATATTTATTACTGTTAAGTTTGGACAAAAATCGAAAAAGCGTGTAAAATTATGACCGAAAGTCACTTCAAAAACACCCGCCATCCAACCTCAACCTATATTCAGCCCATTGCTCGTGTTCCGCGGCATTTGTTAAGCAAATGCGAAATGATTTGGACTGACAAAGCCCATTTGTATGGCGGGACCGCCTCTGGATTGTGAGGGTAAACGATTATTATTATTTCATAAATACGAAACGTTCGTTTTAATCAGCTCTCATGGGTGGGGTTATGAATGAATTCTGGTATTATTCTTTATTTTAATTTTTTATGCAATGTTTGTGTTTCGCTGCCAAAATGTTGACCATAGTACGTATAATACGTAGGTACTTACGCTCAGTTTTATTTTTAGTAGATGGTCCTATTATGTCCAATTTAAGGGTATTGGCTTTTTTGGTCAAATATTCGTCAGCCTTTTCTGTCTTCCGTCCTTTCCTTGACTTCCCGGTACGACATTAATTTCTTTTTTATTTTTATTTTAAAACCTCCTTTTTGGACCTCCCTAGAAAAAGATGGTTAGAGTAGAGGAAAGGAAATTAGTATTTATGGCATTTTGTTTTTATTTTTTCAGGTACATTATTTTTATGCAACTCTTGCTGAGATAGTATTTTAATCTCCAAACGCCGTGATGAGTACCTGATGGTGAGTTTTTGCTTTAACCTGAAATTATGATTTAGAAAACCTTCAATTCTTAAAAATTTTACAATTTTCTTGATGTTATTCGCAGGAAAACCTGAGTTTGAATGAAATGATTTGAAAAAATGAAATGAATAAAATTTAAATTTCAATCGCGTAACATTTTGTTATGAGTTTGGATCAATTTCAGAGCACAGAACAATATCTTATCCGTTTTACTTAAAGAGAAGCCTGAACCGCTCTTCTTCAGGTGGTTCTCATACATCCGTAACGCATGCATCCGTCAGATGTGAGGAAATTTCAAATAGGTACTTTAAACCAAGTTGACGCAGGCCAAACGCATGAATCTGCATCAACGGACGCGTTGTCAAGTTTATCTGTTGGTGCTGAGTAACGTCAGTTTTAGTAAGGCGAATGTTATGTTTCTTTACATCTGACAAATGTA
Source organism: Keiferia lycopersicella (assembly GCA_029255805.1). Taxonomy (NCBI): domain Eukaryota; kingdom Metazoa; phylum Arthropoda; class Insecta; order Lepidoptera; family Gelechiidae; genus Keiferia; species Keiferia lycopersicella. The sequence continues at coordinate 20,583,874 of JARACZ010000003.1, forward strand.
TTCGTTACGGAAGCTGTAAAAAGGTAGCGTCGTGTGTTATACGTGGGATTCGTTTCTAGTTACAAATGACGTGCCGAACTGACGGAGTGTTTTCAAACGAGATTGAGAATCCCACCGTTTCCGGAATGAGGATAAACAGTTACACCTTAGTGTGGCATTGTCAACATAAACAGGGTTATTTTTTAGTCAGAACACAAACTATGTAGGGTGTTTCTACTCATGATTCTCAACAACTTTCATTATAGGGTGACCTGCGAAATCGCAAAAAAAAAATATTCAGTGTTCCATAGAAAAATTCATAGCTACTCGATAAAAATGCATGGAACACCCAATTTTTTTTGTAATTTTGCAGGTGGTATTAGCGCTACCTAGCTATGTATATTTCTGTCTGTATGTTGTGGTAATTTATCTTATCTGCGGAGGGTTAGACTTTGGAGCTATAAAGATATTACATCGGAGATTTTGCGCTCATATATATAGGTAAGTTAAAGCATTCCGCTGAACGTTATGCAGGAGAAAAATATTATTTTCGATGAATTTTGCTCTAAACAGTGCCTTTACAAAAATCATGTCCCATTATTAACACCCACCCTACAAAATGCGAGTGATACCGGTAACTCTGTAAATCTCGGCTTGTTTGTACCTGTATATTTTATTCACCCCAAAGCCGGACGAAACCGACTTACGAACATTAAAATTCTGACTCTTCATTGACTCTGTTTAGAAAATTCGTCGGCTATTGCCTACTACCTAATATTTGTCAGATACGTCCATTAGTAAGATGAGCAATGAATTGAAAGAGAGGTAGATCAAAAATAGTGTGCGTGCTCACTTGTACTTCTCCTTACTGCCAAAAAATACTATCTGCTTTTTAGACTTGCGTTCAAACCTATTATAAAAAGTGTGATGTAGTTTATAAATAGCTAGGCACTTTGAAATTGAAAGATAACTAAAATACACATTTTCTTTAAGTGTTTAAATGGGTATACCATTTCAGTCAGTAAAAAGTATTTAGACCAATTAGTAATTAAAGAAAAACATAATTATCATCTTGTAAATTTCCTGCTAACTAAAACCAGTTTTATCATTTTTTAAATGTCTTTTTTATTCTGATGGAATATCGGGTCTAAAATGTAACAGGTCCGTGAAAGATCTGACCGACCAACAGCGGTTAGCTGGTGGTCTGTATAAGGATTTATTCATAAACAACATCAGGTTTACTGCACTATGAATTCCGAGAGAACCGTTATTACTCAGGATCAGAGAGAAAGAGTGTACACTTGATAGTATACAGGGTTGGGGTGGAACCACAAATTACGTATCTACCTATCTACTTAGGAGACAAACGATACTTACGATACATACTATGCCGTGTGATGCCGGCTTAAAATAGCATTACCCCATTTCTTCCCATGGGTGTTGTAAAAGGCAACAAGGGGACTCGAGGGATTCATGTGTATTACTAATTTAGGTAACAGGCTGACAACCTGTCACTACAGTGATACATGTATTATCGAAAAGGGCCTTCAATACTTGTCAGACGTGGCGATGACGACCGTAATTTTACGATTGTTAACGCCCTGCCTACCCCGGAAGGGATAAAGGCGTGTTTTGTGTATGTTTGTATACTAGTTTTTTTGCCAAGTTGCTCTGCTGGATAGACTAATATTTTTATTATTATACATTCATCTATCATTTTACCCTTGTAGGTCCCAGAGAATTTCGTGGAAAGGTATTAACATTGAACCTTATGAATACTTTGAGTTTCCTAGAAATTTTTCTTCATATCAAACCAGTTTATTTGAAATGTACGTAGCAACTGTTAGACTCCAGGCTTAGAAACACATTCCATGTTTACCAAACCGACGGTCTAACTTAGTTCAAGTACACTCTAGCACAAATCAAAATTATACCGTGCTGCTAACAAAAAATCAAAGGGAAAGAAAAACTTATGATTGGCATCACTCAATTTATGTATTGCTTTTAATGCGAAGCGCAGATGATTATTTCCTTTTTTTTGCCGAGTAAAACTCTGAGTCAACAAACATGAGATCCACATATTATGACACGTAGAGAGACTTATCTTGCGTGCTAGAGACTTCAGACGTGTCAAATCGTATCAAAACAAGAGTTTTGTCACCAAGACGTAGAGAAAATCTATATCGCATCAGAGCCAATATTGGAAGGCTTAACATTCCTGCGCTATACAAAATTTTATCAACAACCGTGTTATGTCGAGTTATGGTTGCCAATTGAAATGCAAAAGAAATAAAGTTGCGCCAAGAACAGAACCCTGAGGGACTAAGGCATCATTAGCCTGCAGATTGAAAGAAAGTACTAGAACTTATACGATCTGAGGTCTGCAGTATATTTGCAAGGCATCTTAAGTCCTGAGGTTTCACGTAGTTCTCTGTACAGCATTTAATCCTGAGTTTAGTAGCATGCGATTAGTTTTGCAGCACAGTATTAGTCTTTGCCTAACAAGTGCAAATAGTATGTATTCAAATATAGTTTGAAAATACTAAGGCTTTTGGGACAAGTAACGCCTAAGCTTCATTTGTTTAAATATAAATATATATAGCACACGGTTTAAAGGTCTTGCTACTTGCTATGCTTTTTGGTTTCTGACGTTTCAACTTGACGCTGGTAAAATTCGGCCATTTCGATTGCGTTGCCAATACGAGCTTTAGAAATTCTTTAGTATAAATATTTTGTTTATACACAATGGTATAACGGAAATAATGATGATAAAAGATAATTTGTCTTCGTAGAAAGACGTAACCGTGTAACATTTACCACTAATAGCCGTCGTAAACAAACCTGAACATAGGCCGTTAACACCTGCCGCGGCGCCCTAAGTCGTTCAGTGTTTTATTGCACTGGTATGGCGAGAACAGTTGAGTTGAACAATCGACGGCGCTTCCTCTTTTGAAAAGGATTGTCATTTATTAAAAACAAGCTGTTTATCTTTGTTTGGAGGGACAAAATCTTGATGCCTACCTTTACTCTTCAGTTAGGTTAAGCACTAGATGCTAATAAAATAACACAATAACAGAAACAAACTGTTTGAATTTTATAGGTATAAACGATAGGTGTTAAGTATTCTCTACCCAAGTCACAAAATTTCTAATGTTACTGTAGAAATAGTTTGTTTTCCCAGCAAGTATTATACTCATAAACCTTCCTCTTAAATCACTCAACCTGTTGAAAAAACTGCATCGAAATCTGTTGTGTAAAAAGATTCAAGCAAAAGGTATACATACATACATACTGATGCAAAAAGCGACTTTGCTTTATACTAAACGTAGTGATGGATAACTCTATGAAAAATAAGATTGATGTTAACCCTGTATTTATATTAGTACTTTAAAGTAGCGAAACTACTGAACTTGAGGGTTTTAGTAAGGTCTTGTCAATTGTGAAGGCACTGGAAAGCATTTCAGTGTAAACGGATGTCGCAATATCGCTGAAAGCTAAAGAATGGATCGCTGGGCACGAAGATAGCGATTTAAACTAGAGAATAAGTGAGAAAATTTATAAATTCTAACGGTGTTTTATATTACAGCAAAAATATGTCAAAAACTAAAAAACACAAAGGAATATTTAAATAAACAAATCTTGAAGTATGTCAAATTCATTGATGACATTTTTATGACAGTTTTTTGCGCAAAGCTATTTAGAAACTTACTTGAAAAAGAAAACAGTATGCATTTGACAAACACAAGTTTTTAATGTCACCATTCACAGAACAACAATGTCACAGCAGTATTTTACCATGCTCTTTGTTTTTATCTTCAAACAAAACAATATAAATTATATATTGTTAGCTTTCTGTCTTCAGAAGCTTTTACATGCATTGTTAAGAAATAACAACGTAGGTAGTCAGGAATCAATCGAGTTGAATTTTCCCAATGTATTGTAAATGTTCGAAGTAACTGTATACCTTTTTTGTAATATCTACTAAGTTGCTATTTTTCTTTACAGATGCTTAGAAAAATCAGGTGATTTCTAAAATACGTAGATCGAAGTGCTGCTGTACCAATACATAATACCTTGTCTTAGATAACGGGTAAAAAAAGTTATTTTAAATTAAGTGAAAATAGTATTTTAGAGTCAGTTCCAAATAACACATTGAAAGGATCACCACATGAAATGAAAATCATTACCTACCATACAATGACATATTGTTTCATCTGTTCTGTATGGAAGGTCCATTTTTTTCTCATATTTGGACTATGTGCTTTAAAAAAGTTACGCAAGAAAAATTCACCTTTATATTTGCGAGAAGCGAAAGAAGTATGCCAGGATCGTAGCAAGTGGTCAGTTGGTCAGTCTGTGCCTACCTCAACGAGAAAGAGGCGTGATTTATGTGTGAGTTTAAAATGCCCTTACATAATGAACGACTTATAAAAATCTAAGTCAAAGATTTCCATTGCTTCTAACGAAAGTACCTTTTCTCCTAGAGGTAGTTAGGTCTTATCAGTTCTTTGCAGCTGTAAGTAACTACAGTTTCTAGGGATTTTCTTGAAGACGTTGGAGCTCGCCAATTGAAGAATCTTTGAGATATTTTCTATAATAAACGCCATCTTTGGTACGATGTGCTATAAATTTAAAAAAATCTCAATTTATATTCTTAATCCTAATTTTTGCTTTACATGTTGTACGAACAATACAAATAGGTGTTATTTTTTTTATAACTTTATAGAGCGCTGTTATTTGTCGTGTTGAATGTTTAAATTAAAAATAATACCTTAAGGTCCGTATTTATAAATCTCACTCAACTCTGAGATCGATCTCAAGAGCGATTTTGACAAATGTCAGTCAATACTAACAACATCTCAAACTCGCACTTAAGATTGATCGCAGAGTTGAATGCGGTTTATTAATACGGGCCTAAGATAAGTATTAAGCTATTGTATCTTCAAACACGTTTATAGCTTGGTTACCATTTTTATTATTTATTCGGTCTCTTTTTAATCGTCGCCTTACTTTGCAGATAACATGATAAACTTTTCAAAACCAATAAGACGGAAAGTGACATGGCTATTCAAAAAAAAGTTGAAAGTTATTGAATTTACATCTTTGATCACATTAATCATAAAATTCATACTATGAAGCAAAATTTACTAGTCCAGCGCGTAGGAACTTGCAATAAATTGTTCCAATTCACATCTGGGGTTCTCAGCGACTATTATTGAAATGAAATTGCTTCGGTCTGTAGAGTTGCCACAAACTATTCCCTTTCACTTGTAAACAAAATATATTTATTGGAAATTTTTATAGAAATGGTATAACTTCTTGGTTAACGAAATTAATGCTAAAATAGTGTTAAAAATTGCCGATTTTGCATGATTGTGCGGGCCAATAAGATTTGATAGGTTCGATCGATTCTCCAACAGATCACAATGACTATGAGCCAACCCGGTAAGTTTTATTTTGTTTCAAATGATATTTATCGCAATAATTTCCCAAGTTTTGAAAACCTCTTTCTAATTTTAAGGCAATGTTTTTTTTATATCCATAAATAATGCATTGTTACAAACTTGCAGCCCAACTTCTTGCCAATTTACACCAAAACTTGACACAACACATGGATTATCGCGGGACCGCAGCCACAAGTTTGAAACTCCGGCTTATGGGCGATAATTCATACAAGATACATCGTTTAAATATAATTTTCGAAATGAACTGGTGATTACAAAATGTTGGTTTACTTAGTAACTAGCTTTCGCATAGTAGTTTTACGGCCAACAGAGTTGAAACTCATCATTAGGAACATCGGTGGCCAAGTGGATAGGACACCGGTCTTATAATCGTGAGACCAGAGTTCGATCCTTGCCATGTACCAATGTGATTTACTCATGCGCATTTACAGGCTGCTGAGTTGAAGGAAAAACATCGTGATGAAACCCACAATTTTTAGGACTGAACTTTGTATTCCTACTCTTTCCTCACACAAAAATCACGCCTATATCCCTGACGGGGTAGGCAGAGCGTTAGCGACCGTAAAATTACGGTCGGTATCGCCACCTCTGACAAATGTTTGAGGGTCGTTTCAGATAGGTCTAGGATGCTATTCCAAACCGGCATCACACGGCACGTTACTCTTTTCTAACGATCTTATATTTGCCGCTTTTACCACTTTACCAGGAGAGCGTACATTTTTATAACATGATTCGCATTCTGAACAATGTGAGTTTTATAAAACGCTTTATTGCGAGAAAAGGCTTAATGTCCTAAGAATTAAAATGTATTACAGTGTGCTGTGAAAATGCTCAAGCTCATTTCCATAAGCCGTCGTCGTCGTCTCAGCCGATAGACGTCCACTGCAGGACATAGGCCTCCCCCAAGGATCTCCACGATGATCGGTCCAGCGCCACCCGCATCCAGCGGCTTCCCGCGACCTTCACCAGATCGTCGGTCCACCTTGTGGGAGGCCTACCTACGCTGCGTCTACCGGTCCGTGGCCGCCACTCGAGAACTTTCCGGCCCCAGCGGCCATCGGTCCTACGAGCAATATGCCCCGCCCACTGCCACTTAAGTTGCGCAATCCTTCGAGCTATGTCGGTGACTTTGGTTCTTCTCCGGATTTCCTCATTTCTGATTCGATCGCGGAGAGAAACTCCGAGCATAGCCCTTTCCATTGCCCTTTGAGTGACCTTGAGCCTTCTTATGAGGCCCATTGTTAGCGGCCACGTCTCAACTCCGTAAGTCATCACTGGCAACACGCACTGATCCCAGACTTTTGTCTTGAGGCACTGCGGTAGTTGTTGAGAAGAGAAGATGTTACGTAGCTTCCCGAACGCTGCCCAGCCGAGTTGGATTCGACGATTGACCTCTTTCTGAAAGTTGGACCTACCCAGCTGGACTATTTGTCCCAGGTAGACATACTCGTCGACAACTTCCAGAGTAGAGCCCCCAACTGTCAGAGTAATGGGTGCAACAAGAGAGTTTGACATTACCTTGGTCTTGTCCATGTTCATTTTTAGACCCACTTGTTGGGAGGCTCTATTGAGGTCATCGAGCATTGTACCGAGGTCCTCCAGGGTTTCCGCCATGACCACGATATCGTCGGCAAAACGAAGGTGAGTCAGATACTCGCCGTTGATGTTGATGCCAAGTCCTCTCCAGTCCAAGAGCTTGAAGACGTCTTCCAGTGCTGCTGTGAACAGTTTCGGTGATATTACATCTCCCTGTCTCACTCCTCGCTGCAACTGGATAGGTTTCGAGTCCTGGTCCTGAAGTCGAACTGACATGGTGGCGCTTTCGTACAAGGACTTCAACACTTCGATATACCGATAGTCAGCTTGGCACCGCTGAAGAGACTGAAGTACGGCCCATGTTTCGATCGAATCGAAGGCTTTTTCGTAGTCCACAAACGCGAGGCAGAGTGGTTGGTTATACTCTTCAGTCTTCTGTATAACTTGCCTCAGCGTATGAATGTGATCCACGGTGCTAAAGCCTTTTCGGAAGCCGGCTTGTTCGGGAGGCTGGAAGTCGTCGAGCCTGCGTGCGAGACGATTCGTTATGACTCTTGAGAACAGCTTGTAGACATGGCTCAGAAGCGTGATGGGTCTGTAGTTCTTCAGCAAAGACTTATCGCCCTTTTTGAAGAACAGCATCACCACGCCTCTGTGCCACGCCTGTGGCGTTTTGCCCTCGAGTATGACAGAGTTAAACAATTTCTGCAGTGCTTTAAGTATCGGTTTACCACCGGCTTTCAGAAGCTCTGCCGTAACTCCATCATCACCCGGCGCCTTGCTGTTTTTTAGCTGTTTCAGAGCCATACTAATCTCGTACAAGCTGACGTCCGGGATATCTTCTGTGTAGTGCCGGGTTAATCGAGCTCTTGGATCTGCGACCCGATTATTGACAGGTGTGCATGTTGTCGCGTATAACTGTCCGTAGAACTTCTCGACCTCTTCCAATAGCTCGGGCTTGGACGATACGATTCTGCCATCGTCGGTCTTTAGCTTCGCTAGTTGGCTCTGGCCTATCGACAGATCTCTAGCAAACACCTTGGAGCCTTTGTTGCGCTCAATTGCCTCTTTAATACGGTCAGTATTAAATTGGCGTATGTCGCGGGTCAAAGACTTAGAGATCTGCCTATTGAGCTGCCGATATTGGGAAGTATCCTCCGACGACTGCAGAATCATCTCGCGTCGTTCCTCCATGAGCCTCGAAGTAAGGTCTGAGATTTTTTTGGTTCTGTTCGTACGATTGGGTTTGAAGAACTTAGAGCCAACCGTAAGGACAGTTTCCACGACCCTGTCGTTATAGTCGTCCACGTCGATACACTCACCCAGGCAATCGAAGCGGTTTTGCAGGTGGAGCTGAAAGCTCTCAGGGTTTTGGATTTGGGCAGGTGCTGGTCGGAGCGTAGACTTCATCAGACGTGATCTCTCGGCTTTTACATTAAGATTCAACGTGCCTCTTACCATTCGGTGATCGCTACCCGTTTTGAACGAATTGATCACAGAGACATCGTTGAATATCCGTTTTTTGTCTGTCATGATGAAGTCTATCTCATTTTTGGTAACACCGTCGGGGCTCTTCCAGGTCCATTTTCGATGCGGCCGTTTCCTGAAGAACGAGTTCATCATAAAGAGTCCCTCCTTCTCCATGAAGTCGACCAGCATTTGACCTCGGCTGTTCCTCACCCCAATACCAAATGGCCCAACTCTCAGTTCGTCACCGCAACGATTGCCCAGCTTAGCGTTGAAATCCCCCATGACCACCGTGTAATGAGTCCTGGAGGTATGTATGGCTTTAGATATGTCCTCATACATTGCCTCCACGTCCTCGTCGGGGTACTTCGAAGTTGGGGCGTATGCCTGTATGACCTTCAGCGAATAACGTTTAGTTATTCTGAGTATAAGGAATGCCACCCTATTTGAAATACTCCCGACCTGTACTACGTTGTTCACGAGGGACTTGTGGACGATGAACCCGACACCACCTTGGGACAGATGGTCGCCCTCCCGGAAGTAGAGCAGGTTACCTGACTTCAGGGCTATCGTGTCCTCCCCCTCTCTTCGGACTTCGGACAGTCCCACTATGTCCCACCGTAACCTGCTCAGTTCTTCCTCGAGTTCCACTAACTTCTCTTCCGTCCGCAGTGTGCACGCGTTATATGTTGCCAGGGCCAAGGTCGTTCGGCGAGGGATCCACGCCGCCCGGGGATTCTTAGCACCCCTGGTCTCGGAGCCGGGTCGATTTTCGCCTGAATCTGCCCGGCCACCGGGGCCGCCGGGCACTTGGGGCCGATTTCTGTTTGTAGAATCCATAAGGGGGGTACGGGCCGTCACCCACCACGCTGGCCCAGTGCGGGTTGGTGGGGATTTGGTTGCCAGAGCCTCGTTAGTAGTCCAGCAGGGTGCACCGCGAGCAGGAGAGGTTGGCTTGGGGCCCGAGAGATGTAATTTGGGCCCCCTTACACCCCATTTCCATAAGCATTGTGTTCTATATAATTAGCAAGGTAATTTGTAGAAGCACTTGCATTAAGTGGAGTAATGTAGCACTAATTTAGAATTTTATAGCTCTAAAGTATATAATTTAATCATATTCTAGGTGCTTCTATCAAGAATTTAGTCTTAATGTCTTTATGAGATAAGGATATCTATCCTGTTGATATCTAGATAGATAGATATCCAGATGGATATCAACAGAATTTAATTTTATATTTGCTGTGAGTTAAAAAACTACAAGATGCAATTTGATGCTGACTTTTTCTGCCGCTTGAGTGATTTTTAGAAAATAAAACCTAGCTAGACGATTTAGCGCCTCCAACTCCTTCCCCATATATATAAATTTTCATGAAAAGGGAGTCGCTTCCCAGATCCCTATTTTAGTATTTACAATTCTTGCTCATATTAACGTATAAGATATATTAAATATATTAAGTTAGATAATAATAAAATAAATAATAAACATCCTGGACAATTCACATAGCGCCACCTAGCCCCATACTAAGCAACGCTTGTACTATGGGAACTAGATAGCTGATACTAATACATACATACTTTTTTTTTGTAAATAAATACATATCTCTGAGCGCCTCTTTGTTGCAAGAGACGGGCTAAAGAGGACGCAATGTTAAGTGCACTTGTGTTTTGTATGTTTTTAGATGCTTTATGAGAAAAAAGAATACAGCGCCAAGAAATATTAATACTTAACTAACATTTTAGAACAATACGTCACTTTGGAGAACTTAAACTTGAGACCTACAAACTACAATAAACTTGAAGCCGTGTCAAGAAGTGAAACCAACATTATACGAGTAGTTCTAGAAAGTGCTTTAATTTAACCGTTCTTTAATAGCTTTTGTTCATACACGTGTTGCTGTAAACACCTTTACTGAAACTGCAGTTCTAAATAAACCAAAGTAATCAGTCAACTGCCTTTCAACCTACCTAAAAGTTAGTGACTATCAAAACTACAAATTAGAGTCATTTCACGCGAACTGATATCAAAAACAAAATAACTTAGGCGGATCGTACACTTAACGCACAACGGAGCACTAAAATAACGCATCCGTGACGCAGCGATCCATACTAGAAACGTCAATCCCCCTACTAAAACCGCTCAACCGCTGTCGACGGATGCGTTCATCTGCGTTATTTTAACGGATGCGTTACGAAGCGGTTGAGCGGTTTTAGTATGGGGATTGACGTTTCTAGTATAGACCTGCAAACTGCTCCGTTACGGATTAGTTATTTTAGCGGAGCATTGTGCATTGTCTAGTTAAGTGTGCGATCTGCCTTAATTTTTTATCTGAAATGAATATTAAAACCTGTGTCTGGAAGGATGACCATATTTTCATAAATTATGAAGGATCTCATAACAGCCGTGACGTGAAAACTGACCCTGAAATCTCTAGGATTATAGCCATATTTTTAAAAATTTAGTGTAGATTTAGTTTAGTAGTTAGCCACTAGGCTATATTGTAGCAGTAAAAATAAATTAGATACTTCTAGTTGTAAATGCTATTTAAACAAAATGGAATAAGACTGGATAATACTAAAAACCGACAACTTAACTGTTAATCGTCTTGTAAATTGCTTTAATACCAATTCTCACTTATCACTTTAAATTTTCGCTAGAGTTCAAGAGTAAATACTGAGCAATATTTCAAATTATACAAGATATAAAACAAACATCTGGAAACATAGATCGAAATATGAAAAAAGAACTTGGATGGAGTTCCCATATAAAATTACCATTTGATATTTGAATTGGCCATTAATCCTAGTTGTAAACATAAATTAGTTTTACGTGCATATCAAGCTGAGTGTCAAGCGATTGACTGTGACATATTATTTTACGACGCAATAGTTTCACTATTCCGATGAAATGAGTATTAAACTTGGTAGGGTATTCTCATAGAGCAGAAATGTCATTCGTGTCGCTCGGGCAACCGCATGGTGACTTCTCTCCTATGTGAGAATTCTCTTACAATTTTCTAAATGTAAGTCTCAAGCAATACTAGTTTTTCTTATAAACTGTTTAAAATATACGTACATTATAAATTGGTTCTTCTTCTTCTTAGCGTGTCGATGGCAGACACTACACCGTCGTAGCCCAGAACTTGGCCACATTAACAGCGCTGGCAGACGCTGTCATAAGGTCGTCCTTTGTGCAGGTGTTGGGGCACGCCGGACACGATTGGTTTATAGAGATAGATTTAAGTGCAGCTGCTGAGGTTTACGCGTAATTTTGTTAAAAATAATAGTGTGGTAAAAGCCTATGAGACTGAACAACTTTCCAAGCAAAAATGTATATTATGAAAATATTTACAAAATATTTACTAAACAACCTGTAGTCTGAGCTAAAAAAAACATCGAGATAGATAAAATAAAAGACTACCAAGATAAAAGTGTTGAAGCTAATAAAAATAAAACTCTAAGCTTACACTAGACCCAAGTTAAATATAGATCTTTGTTGATCAATAATCTGTAGACACACATCCCAGTGGGTTTTGCCGCGGTTGTCTATAAACTAACAAGGGAAGATAAATAAAGTGAAGGTAGTATTCAAGTTTATTTATATCATCCTTATAAATTACCTACTTATCGTTATTCAAAGAAAAGTAATTGATGTAGTAATCAAAAAGAGTTTAGGTCGTAATTACCACTATCTAATCTTCTAACGAAATTTTTGTTTGTATTTTGTCATGTATTTATGTTTCAAACATGTCTGTTTACTTGGACCTAATTATTTATTTGTGTAGGTTTGTAACGATTTGATTCAAAACTGCTTAATTTATTTTCAAATTTCTACATCTATTTATACGGCGGGCACATGAGTCTAGAGAGGCATCTAACTAAATGAGTTTTGTCCGACTGTGAGTTTAAAATTTTATTTGGTTTTTCTCGCAGCATAGCAGAATAACATCGCCCCATTTGTACCCTTGGGTATGTAACTAGTAACTAAAATTCTGACACTAGGGTTCATCGGGTCGTTGAACGACTCGGTGTCCCACACGAAAAGAAAGAAGTAACTGAGGGAGTGGCAGCAGCAGCGTTACTCTAGGTACATACTAATATATACTACGCTCCCTTTTCGCCTGCCAAGCGTGGTGAGTATGGCAATACCCCTCCGATTGCAGGGGGCCATACTAACCGTTTAACCGTTTATTGTACACAAAAGCAAAATAACAGATACACATACAAAGAATAACGACTTAACAGGACAGTTTATTTCTAGTACAAAATTTCTTCTAGATGACCTACAGAAAGTGAGACGTAATAAGACATATTCTTTGTCCATGTCCAGCAGTTGACTGTTATGGCAGTAGTAGTAAGTAGTTCCGAAGGCGAAATTCAACCCTCTAAGACCATTCATCCTGACAAAGTGGTTTTCTGTTTCATAAAGTGCTTAGCGGCGGCCATTTTATAACTATTTAGTCCACGAACGTAATAACGAGAACTGCCTGAAGCACGAACTATTTCAGTACACTTTATTTGCCCAGTTTATTTGAGCGGTGGTACAAGTTGAAGTAATTTACTACTACTAACGTGGTCTAACTTTACATTTTGCTGTGAATATTGTGGTTTTTGTCAGCCAGCTAGAGATGATAATACAAGCGTTTCTCCACTTATCCGGTCCGGCTGCCGGATGTCGGAAGTACTTCCGACAACATTCGAATGCCGGATGACGCTTTCCACCTATTTGGTAAAAGACAGCTTTCTGTCTTCAAGAATGTCTTGTAGAATGACATCATGGTAGAGTTCAAAGAGTACCTTTTATCAAAATTTTTGTTCGTCTGTCACTTCGGATCGTTAGAATTCAAATTTCGGTTTGGAAAATTCCCGGATCGATTCTTGCCTGATGCCGGAAGAGTGGAAAAGCATGTATAGATGTGTAATAGATTTCTAAATCGGATCGACGAATCGGCAAATGACGGATGCCGGAGAAGTGGAGAAAGGCCTTTACCACATGCAGAACAAGTTTTTAAAATCCTATCCACGCAATAATGGCTTGTCTTTTTGAATTACGTATTTATTTTATCTAAAGAATATCAAATTATCACTAAATTCGACATTCAAATAACGCACCCAAATGCTTTATCGTTGTAACTTGGCGGGAACATATTTAGTGTTGTAACTTGGCGGGTAGATATTTTCCCGTGGCAAAAGTACCCCACGTTAGAGTGCTGAATGTATATTGAAATCGTTTTCAGTAGTTCGGGAGTTACTGTAGATTGCTACTGTAGAGGCTATCATGAGAAAAAGCCTCATTTTTTACACACTCGTCCGCCGAAGAAAAACAGCTCCATAAATTTTCTCTCCAGCTTGGGCCAAAACTGCGGGAACGTAAACGTCGGTTTATTGCACTCACTGATGAGCCCTCAGTTAATTACTTAGTTCTTACTCCTGACATATATTGAGGTCATCTTTAGTGCTTTGTGAATGAGCAATATATAATGCCAACATAATTTTATTGTCAATCAATTTTAAGTTCAACAGCCACAAAATTATACCTCAGGGACATGTTTCTCTCCCTATTGGAGGCATTGGCCGTATACCACGGTTGGTAGGCTGATTGACGACGAAAAAATGTGTTGTAACAAGGAACGTTTTGGCGTCTTCCCTAGATCCATCCGTACTCGCCTTTTACGACACCAACGGTTTCAATGGAGAAATGTTATTTGGCTATCTAATAATTTAATTTGTTATGAAGCCAGTTTCTTAGACAAGATCGTTTCAAATAATAGACGTAAAATCTATTTGTCATGCGATCATAAAATGTGAGTACTTATATCTTAGACAAACTTTTTTAGGCAGTCTTCTCTCTTATACCTACTTCCTATTCTTCTTCTTAGCGTGTCGATGGCAGACACTACACCGTCGCAGCCCAGAACTTGGCCACGCTGACAGCGCTGGCAGACGCTGTCATAAGATCGTCCTTTGTGCAAGTGTTGGGGCACGCCGGACACGATATTAGGTGGTGCATCGTTTGGACTGCACCACACAAACAGCTTACATCGGCACCCTCCAAGAAGCCCCACTTGGCCATGTTTTCCTTGCTTCCTATCAAAATTTCTCTACTCTGTATTAATTATTTAAGAAGAATAAGCTTTAATAAAATCGCCAAAGTTGGCGCCCTTGTAAAAACTTTTACTCGAGCAGAAGAAGCTGGTATTTTTATTACATTTTTATTGGAAAGGAATTCGACTTTATTAGGTAATAAAGTTAGCTAAGTGATGACTTGTAGTGTAATAAACTTTCACAGAACTATTAGAAAAACCCTTATCTCATTTGATAGATACCTATTTATTCTTGCTTTGTTTTGCGGTAAATGGGAAAATATAAGAACCTCTAATTCCACAATACAATTTAATGTGGTAAACAAGTAGTGGCCCGATTCCAACTTCAGATCGTATTTTATTTATTTGATCGACTTTCGTAATTTAGTCTACAAGACGCGGAAAAAACCATAGTACATAAAAGATCGAATAATAATACAGTGCGACCAATGGATCAAAAAACCATAAAGTAATACGTTCCACAAGTAAAATGATGTTCAATCTTGATACTGGCCGACGAAGATGTTCAAACTTGATACGAAGGAGTCTACAATCTTATAGGCGTGTAGGCGCTGTAGTTTTTGACTTCTTTTATTACTACGTAGTCGGTCCCAAAGTTCTGTCACTGGCATATTATTTTTGAATTTAGAACACGGATTTTAGTGGAGGGAATTACGGATCGCTCCCATACTAAACCCATTTTTTTTTTGTGGAGCAATGAGCTTCATCTAATATGTTCCTTGAGTAATTCTAAGCATTTCTAGTCCGGGAGACAATAAAAAAGTTCGGTCTGGTCGGGGAGGGGGGGGTACAAAGATGGCCGCCACCCGTCATCTTAAAAAAAAGTCTTTTTTCGTTCCGGTGGCTACTATGGCAAGATTGGTATCATTTTCGTATAAACCAAAGACGTAAAATTCATTTCTGATATAAGGATTTTAAAATTCCATAGTAATATACAAATAAAACGTAAAAAGGTGAAAATTTAGGTTGCAGATTTTTGCTTTGAGAGCTAATAACTTTTGTATTGTAACAAAAAAATCCTAATAAAAAATACTATAATAAAGCGTAATTCATGCAGATTTTATAAATATATAGTTTATGCTATATCTTCATACAAAAAGATGCTGAAAAAAATTATAACCGCAGTGGTGTATGCGCGCGTACTCATGTCGCATTCGCGGAGGGAATTACGGATTTAACAATTGTTTTTTTTTGGCGCTATGAATTTCATCTTATATGTTCCTTGAGTAATTCTAAACATTTCTAGTCCGGGAAATAATAAAAAAGTTCAGTCTGGTCAGGTAGAGGGGGGTACCAAGATGGCCGACACCCGTCATCTTAAAAAAAATCTCTACTCGTCTTGTTGGCTACTAGGGCAAGATTGGTATCATTTCCGTATAATCCAAAGACGTAAAATTCATTTCTGATATTAGGTTTTTAAAATTCCATAGTAATATTATCAATAAAACGTAAAAAAGGTTCTTAATTATTTAGGTTGCAGATTTTTGCTTTGAGAGCTCATAACTTTTGTATAGTGACAAAAATGTCCAAATAAAAAATACTGTAATAATGCGTAGTTTATGCAAATTTCGAGAATATTCACATGTAAATTAATTTATAACTAAATTAACAATAAATAAATTACTGCAACCCAGAAGGGTAACTTTACTTGCGTTAGGCGGAATTTATCTTTCAAAATGGTCGAGGAGGTTCATAATACTCGTGTATCTTATGTTAAAGTGATGATGATGATGATGATGATCTCTCCGACCGATTCCGGTCATGGCGACCACTTTGACTCCTAATCAGATCGGCGCTGCTGCGCCCGGAGATGGCTATTGTAGCCAATTTTGGCAGTAAACTCCCGTGCACAGTGTGGACACATGAGTTTGCCACTTACATAATTATAGTTAATGGCGACGGGTGGACGGGCCTTCAGCTCATCGCGCTTAGCGTCGAGGTCTGCTTTACGCCGTTCCTCAAACTCGCGGTCTTGCCTCTTAACCATCCCGCGCCATTCGGTGCGCTGTACTGCCAGACCCTCCCATTGAGTGGGCTCAATGTTGCATCTTTTCATGTGTCGTTTCTGAACATCTTTATATCTGAGGAGTTGTCCGCCATGCTTTCGCTTGCCCTCCTCTAGCTCAGAGTAAAAGATGCGCTTCGCCACTCTCTCCTCCGACATCCGGGATACATGACCGCACCACCGAAGCTGACGACGCATTAGATAGGCCTCAATGCCACCAACATTGGCTCGTCTCAGAACTTCGGTATTGCGCACTCGGTCGGACCATCTGATCTTCATGATGGTGCGAATGCATTTTAGGTGGAAGCGATCCAGAGTGCGTATGTGGTGACGATACATATACCAAGTCTCGGAGGAGTGTAGAAGGTTTGGCAGCACAATCGCCATATATACAGAGATTTTTGTGGCTAGCTTTAGGTCATGCGAGCAGAAAACCTTGGAACACAACTTCCCAAATGCTGCAGCTGCAGCACTGATTCTGCTGTTGATCTCAGCATCAAGGTTACACTTAGATGTTATAGTGTTCCCCAGATAACGAAACTTATCAACCTGTTTCAGCATATCCTCATTAAGCATAATCACCAGTGTCTCGCGACCATGCGGGTCTAAGGACATCACTTCCGTCTTTTTGACACTGATCTTCAGGCCGAATTTACAGCATGCTTGGTGAAAAACGGACATAAGCTGTTGCAGGCCGTCTGGGGATTCTGCAAGAAAGCACAAGTCATCAGCATACATGATCTCAGTAATCAATGCAAACGAGACTTTAGTGCGCGCCTTAAGTCTAGCCAGGTTAAAAAGACTGCCATCTGATGAAACGGATGCGGACTCCTTGGGAAACAGTATTTAGGACTTCTTTGACTACAACTGCAAAGTATAAGGCGAACAGTGTGGGCGCTAGAACACACCCTTGTTTCACCCCACAGGTGACGGGGAAGAAATCAGACTGTTCACCGTCTACAGAGACGCAGTACTGCCAGTCGTCATGAAAATTAAAGAAAATTAAAGTGCACAGAATTATGCCTGTGTGCCGGAAACTGCGCTCATTAAATTAAATTATAATAATGTATAGAAAGTGTTTTACTTGCCATCATCAAATGAATTATTAAGTAAGTAATACTTAAACATAGATACACGAGTATTATGAACCTACTCGACCATTTTGCAAGATAAATTCCACCTAACGCAAGTAAAGTTACCTTCTGGGTTGCAGTAATTTATTTATTTCACAATATTTTTACAATAGAACATTATTACATGTGAATATTCTCGAAATCTGCATAAACTACGCATTATTACAGTATTTTTTATTTGGACATTTTTGTCACTATACAAAAGTTATGAGCTCTCAAAGCAAAAATCTGCAACCTAAATAATTAAGAACCTTTTTTACGTTTTATTGATAATATTACTATGGAATTTTAAAAACCTAATATCAGAAATGAATTTTACGTCTTTGGATTATACGAAAATGATACCAATCTTGCCCTAGTAGCCAACAAGACAAGTAAAGATTTTTTTTAAAGATGACGGGTGTCGGCCATCTTGGTACCCCCCCTCCCCGACCAGACTGAACTTTTTTATTGTCTCCCGGACTAGAAATGTTTAGAATTACTCAAGGAACATTATAAGATCAAATTCATAGCGCCAAAAAAAAAAATAGTTAAATCCGTAATTCCCTCCGCGAATGCGACATGAGTACGCGCGCATACACCACTGCGGTCATAATTTTTTTAGCATCTTTTTGTATGAAGATGTAGCATAAACTATATATTTATATAGTCTGCATGAGTTACGCTTTATTCTAATATTTTTTATTAGGAGTTTTTTGTTACTATACAAAAGTTATTAGCTCTCAAAGCAAAAATCTGCAACCTAAATTTTCACGTTTTTACGTTTTATTTGTAATATTACTATGGAAATTTAAAATCCTTATATCAGAAATGAATTCTACGTCTTTGGTTTATACGAAAATGATACCAATCTTGCCACAGTAGCCACCGGAACGAAAAAAGATTTTTTTAAAGATGACGGGTGGCGGCCATCTTTGTACCCCCCCCTCCCCGACCAGACCGAACTTTTTTATTGTCTCCCGGACTAGAAATGCTTAGAATTACTCAAGGAACATATAAGATGAAGCTCATTGCTCCATAAAAAATTTTTTAGTTAAATCCGTAATTCCCTCCACTATTTGGAAAAGTTTTATTGCATTCCGTTTTTGAATGTTTAACAATTATTTTAAAACAATAAATAATCATTTGGCGCGATTTTTCACGATGGAGTGGACTTTGAAAGAAAACCGAATAGCAGTTTTGGCGTTGCATCGCTGTGGGCACTCGCCGAGTACCATTTTCAAGTTGCTCAAAAAATTGAAAATAACGCTTAGGTTTGGGTATCGTACTATAACTAGGTACACTGAAGTCTCTACTGTTGAGGACAAGAAAAGAACTGGCCGGCCTCGCTCCGCCAGAACACCAGCAGTGATCAAAGCGATCAAGGAGCGCATACGAAGAAATCCTGTCCGAAAACAGAAACTTATGGCTTTGCAGATGAAGGTTAGTAGAAAAACAGTCAAAAGGTTTTAAACGAAGACCTTAAGCTGCGAGCATACAAAAAAAAGAGTGGGCACTTACTTAAGAATAAGAATAAGAATAAGAATAAGAAAAATTTTATTCAGTGACCATATAGCTTGCATATTATTATATTACAATGTGTGGGAACAAACAGTTTTTATTGAACATTTCTGTATTAAGTCTATAACAGTACAGTAGTAGGTAAATAGTACACTTAGAATTGTAAGACTTATAGGTAGTCCGTTTGTTATTGAGGACACTGAAAAGGCACTTCGTTCAGCGAATGCTACAACAGTAGTATTTACTACTGCGTAGCGCTGGTCTACCACGAAGCCTAAAAAAAAGAGTAGGTACACCGACCAGGACAGTGACTTGAAATATTATTCCTATGAAATAAAGATTAGTTAACATTAAAATTATCATTACTAGATCTATATCACAGACATTTAGAATATACTTTACGTAACATAGATTTACATTAGTAAGTTTTAGGCACCGTAAAATCCCACAGCAATGGCCCCAAGTCCCACAACTATGATCCACACAAACCTGATTATTTTTGAAAATATAACAGCGATACAAAGTAAAGAGGTGCTAATGAAGTACGTTACCCTATTGAAATTCGGAATTCGTTAAAGCTAAATGAGAACTTACAGGTTTGTTCGGATCACAGCTGTAAGCCAGGACCACAGCTGTACAACTTCACGGTACCCAAAGATTCAAAAATAAGCACTAAGCAATGCAATTATCCTAATATATGTAGGAAGGAACCAGATATGATGATTAAATTATTACATGGTACAACCACCTACAGCATTGACTTTTGTTCAGTAAGAATTTGGGTTTTTAATAAAAGCTTGAAACGATAAATTGATTTTGAATTTCTTACTGGTGGGGGCAAATTGTTCCAGCATTTCGTGGCAGCGTAACGAAAACTGCCACGAAAGGCGGTTGTACGATGTTGTATACCAGTCAAACGGACAGCATGTCTTACATTTCGATTAGATAAAGAGAGTTTAGAGTATAGGTATTCAGGTTTTTGTGAAGAAATGACTCCAAACAACAAAGTGGCAAAGTGTAGGTTTCATCTAGACTTCATGTTCAAGATATTGTTTGAATTTAAATATGGAGAAATGTGAGATCTACGTGGTATCTTGTAACAAAAGCGTGTACATGCGTTTTGGATACGTTGAATAAATTTTTGAGTGCGAGAAAGAAGACAATTTCCATAAACAGTGTCCGCATAATTAAGCTTTGATAGTACCAATGTGTCACACAATCTCAAGCGCATCTCAACAGTCAGATAATCACGTATTTTGTACAGAACCTTTAGTCTATAGAAGCAATTGCGAACTGTGGTAAGGACGTGACTTTCAAAACGTAAGTTACCATCCATCAAAAGGCCTAGATTGCGAGCTTCTGTAACACGTGCCAATGGCTGGCCAGAAATGGAGATAACAGGATTGTTATTAGCAATTTTACTAATTTTTTTTTTGACCCTAGAATTAAGTATTTTGATTTATCTGGATTTAAGAACAAACAGTTTGTCTCAGACCACTCAACAATACGACTCAAGTCTTCGTTCATTCTACTGACCGCAGCGCTAGAATCCTTAGGTTTGAACGAAATATAAAGCTGAACATCATCTGCATAAAAGTGATACCTGCAGTGTTTTATATTTTTTGCAATATCTGATGAGTATAGAAGAAACAAAACTGGTCCAAGGATCGACCCTTGAGGAACACCTCTATTTACTGAAGCTTCGTTAGAAAAAAGTCTAGAACCATCTGAATTACTACTTACGTACTTCCACAAACTGAGACCTTCCCTCCAAGTAACTTGAAAACCATTTTATAGCCATATGATCGAATCCATAGAAAGCAAGCTTGGATAAAAGCAATGTTACATTTAATGAATCAAATGCTCGAGTGAAATCTAACAGAGTGAGAATGGAACCTTCACCTGAATCCTGTGCTACCAAAATATCATCGACAACATCCAAAAGGCAAGTGGCAGTACTGCGCCCCTTCCTAAAACCAGATTGCTTAGATGGAAGAATATCATTAGTTTCTAAGTAATTTGTGAGTTGCACACATATGACTTTTTCTAAAATTTTTGACATGAATGGCAAAATGCTGATTGGTCTCAGATCTTTTAGATAATTTGGATTACTGATTTTTGGTAATGGTTTTACTATGGCGGTTTTCCACTCCTCTGGAAAGGTACTTGTTTCAATGGACTTGTTGACAATATTTGTAATAATTTCAATAGTATACGGAAGTGTAAGCAATACCATGTCTAGTGAAATACCATCAACACCTTGCGCATTACTTTTAAAAGATTTAATAATTTTTGATACAGTTAATTCGTCAACTGGTTTTAGAGAGAAAACTGAGGACCCATGTCTATTAAATTCGTAGTAAGATAATGCTGAAATACTTATGTCATCTTTACCAGGTAAAGAAAGAAAATGAGAGTTTATGCTATCAGGATTTAACAAATGATTTGGGATATCAGATTCATTATCTTTAAAGTTAGCTACATTTCTTTTTATATTATTAAAGAGAGCACGAGGATTATTAATATTCAGATTGATATGGTGCTTAAAATAAGCACATTTTTCATTATGCAAAGCTACGTTAACAACCCCTTTAAGTTCTTTATAATATTGAATGTGTACGTCTAATTTAGTCCTTCGACTACGAGAATGAGCGTCATCGCGTATTTGCATAATTTCCTTAATATTATGAGTAATCCACGGATAAGAAAAACATTTTAGGTATGTTAATTTAATAGGGGCATGTAAGTCAAACAAACTCACAATATTGGAATTAAATGATTGAACCATATCGTTTACATTACCGCAACATTGCTCTGTCCAGTCAATTTCTGTAACATCTTTGAGGAACTTTGACATGTCTATATCTTTAATGGGCCTGTATAGCGAGAATCTTGGACGTGGCTTCTCCTTCTTAATGTTAAGCCTGCATGATATAAATGCGTGCTTACTTAGATCTCGTATGTAATCGACTTTAACATCATGCACTAGCAGATTAGAAATTATAACGTCCAGTAGAGTTTCGTTACTCTCAGTGAAATGAGTAGGTTGGATGACATATTGAGTTGAACTCATATAATGTAAGAAATCTTTAAGTTTTTTAGCTTTTGCGTCTGACTCCAGAAGATTAATATTAAAATCTCCAAGAAGAACGAAATAATCAAAGTTGGAAAAGTGAGTCAGTGAGTCTGTCAAAGCATCGATAAAAGTATCTACATTATGCCAGGGGGGCCGGTAAGCAGTACCAATTAGAATCTTATGTCCGTTCACGCTTATGCTGAGCCACATCTGTTCGACAGTTGGAGAAACTGGATGGGCAAGTATACGTGTATTACATCCTCGCCTTATATAGAAACCCACACCACCACCTCTTTCGCGGTTACATGCAGCTGGGCGAGGAATGTGCCGAAGACGGTAGCCATCAGGCTTAGGCGCACGGGCCCCCTCCCCCTCTGACAACCACGTTTCATTTACTGCAAGGATATCTACATCGTGGCGCAGCATGGCTACATAAAACTCGTCATGATTATTTCTAAGAGACCCTGGATTAATGAGCCCGAGGCTTAACTTCCTAGATGCAATGAATTGGAACACATAAGCATATATAATTTGAGATAACTTGCAATTTACTAAGAAAAATCTGAGGCATGTTAAATGTCGTCTATCAATTGTGATGCACTTGAGCGTTGTGTGACCAATAACATAATAAAAGCTGAAAATAGGAATCACTGTATTGTAAACCAAAGTTAAATTGTGGGGTCTTATTTGTAATAATAATAAGTGTAAGATAAATACATGTTGCCTATGCAGGTAAATAACAGGTTGTACTACAGACTTACATAAATAAAATTGTGTTTGGAGTCTCATATCTAGTCTTATTTGTAATAATAATAAGTGTAAGATAAATACATGTTGCCTATGCAGGTAAATAACAGGTTGTACTACAGTTTTACATAAATAAAATTGTGTTTGGAGTCTCATATCTTGTCTTATTTGTAATAATAATAAGTGTAAGATAAATACATGTTGCCTATGCAGGTAAATAACAGGTTGTACTACAGACTTACATAAATAAAATTGTGTTTGGAGTCTCATATCTAGTCGTATTTGTAATAATAATAAGTGTAAGATAAATACATGTTGCCTATGCAGGTAAATAACAGGTTGTACTACAGTTTTACATAAATAAAATTGTGTTTGGAGTCTCATATCTTGTCTTATTTGTAATAATAATAAGTGTAAGATAAATACATGTTGCCTATGCAGGTAAATAACAGGTTGTACTACAGTTTTACATAAATAAAATTGTGTTTGGAGTCTCATATCTTGTCTTATTTGTAATAATAATAAGTGTAAGATAAATACATGTTGCCTATGCAGGTAAATAACAGGTTGTACTACAGTTTTACATAAATAAAATTGTGTTTGGAGTCTCATATCTTGTCTTATTTGTAATAATAATAAGTGTAAGATAAATACATGTTGCCTATGCAGGTAAATAACAGGTTGTACTACGGACTTACATAAATAAAATTGAGTTTGGAGTCTATGTGTTATGTGAGTAACACTGATAATTTTTTTATGCAGATAATTATCAGTTTGTCTACAAAAGAGAAAGTACCAAAGTATAACTATGCCTACTAACTGCAACCCTACTGAAAAATCTAAAGTGATATGAACACATTTTTCATAAAGAGGAATAGCTGTACGCAGGTAAGTAATAAGACATAAGAAATTATCTGTGATGTACAGCAGCAACACAAAGTATTCTATAATATGAACGGCACTAGCCAATATAGTTAGGACAAGAAAAAGATAGTACAGAATTGTAACTTTCACTATCATTAGTAATGCGAAGAATATTATATTATATTTTTCAAGTATCAAAATTAAAGTTTGGTTAAGAAAGAAGGAGTATAAAGGATTATTTTTGATTAAAAGCAGTGATAAAAAAAGGCCTATCATAGGATTTAAAAAAAGGTTTCTTACATAGATCTCTCCAACTACATTTTGACCAAAAGAAATAAAATACAAAATATTGTCTGTTATTAACAGTAATGCAAAAAATCCTAGAACAAAATTAATATTCACACATTTTTTCAAATTAGGAAACACAACCTGCCTGAATGAGTGAAAAGAGAAAAAAAAAATCAGTTTCTAACCGCATCAATGCAAAAAACCTGATCATAAAAACAAAAACATTGACACAATTACTATGTCGAGAAATCTCAGCATATTCAAAGTTAAAAGAGGGCAAAAGATTACCTGATGCTAATAGCAACAATGTAAGGAGGCCTATCACCAAAACAAAATCAACACATTTTTTTACTTAAGTCCACAGATTGTCTAAAAGTAAGAAGGTACAAAATATATTCACATATTGCTAATAAAGTTGCTAATAGTAGCAATGCAAAAAGGAGTATTATAATAAAAACAATGCAATTTTTCTGTGGTGAAAATTGAAAATGAAAATAAGAGTGACAGTGCAGTGGTTCATCCGTTGCTAACAGTAGCAATGCCAAAAACCCGGGCTAGGTCATCCTCACTGCGGATTTTCATGGCTGGCTTTCCATTGTCTTGGCGGACAAATATAGATCCTTCTTTGGTCCAAGCAAAGCGCCAGTGAAGTCGTACTTAATGCCCGTTTAAAAGAAATTAGACTCAAAAGATCTCGGGTGTTGTTAAAACGGTACGCGAAAAACCGGCACCGCGATATACTTTTTACAGACGAAAAAATTTTTGATATAGAAGAAAAGTATAATAAACAAAACGATAGAGTGTACGCTACCAGCTCTGAAGAAGCAGGAAACAAAGTTCCGCGGGTGCAACATGGGCATCATCCCTCTTCAGTCATGGTCTGGTTAGGAGTCTCCTACTATGGGCCAACTGAGGTTCATTTTTGCGAAAAGGGGGTCAAAACCAGCGCAAAAGTGTACCAAGAGACGGTTTTGGATCGGTACGTCAAAGACCTGCCCAACACACTATTTTCAGGACATCACTTTGTATTCCAGCAGGATTCTGCGCCCGCTCACAAAGCCAGGACCACTCAAGCCTGGTTTGAACGTCAAAACATTGAGTTTATAAGACATGAAGATTGGCCTTCTTCCAGTCCGGACCTTAATCCTCTGGACTATAAAATTTGGCAGGTCTTAGAGAGCAAGGTCTGTGCTAAGCCCCATAAAAATTTGGAGAGTCTGAAGTCAGCCATAGTTAAAGCAGTCGCTGAAATCGACATGGATATGGTGCGTGCTGCGATAGACGACTGGCCGCCGCGGTTGAAGGCCGTTGTTAAAAGCAAGGGAGGTCATTTCGAATAGTTTTATGTTATTTTGATTCTTCGATGATTGTATTTTTAATTGATATATAAATTTTTAAAAACGGATTGGTACTTTTTATTTTATCAGTATTTTCATATATGACAGAACTTTGGGACCGACTACGTAGACACATAGGTAAATAAAAAATGTAATTCGCGTCGCGCGCGCATGACATCTCTGGTCTGTGACTAGACACAATCATTTTGATAGGTAGGTAGGTATACGTACATGTTCGCGTAATGATTGGTTGTGTCAGATAATGATGACAACTTACAGGGAAATATTTGATGTCATAGATATAACTGAGTTGAATTGCTTTGACGTTTCCCTTTCAACTTTCAATATCTTGGGTAAAAACTAACCCAGAAAGATACGAACGGTATATCGTTGAAAAGTGGTGATTTGATGATAACTTTTCAACCCGGAATCTTTCAAGTTTTATTGAACGTTCCTTGTAACAAATTTATTTAAAGTTCGAATAATCTCGACTGGAAAGTTTGAAAGAAGAACGTGCGAGATTAAAATGGATTCAAAAGTTTTCATCTCATTAGCGCTGCTGGGTTAACAGCTGTGCCTTAGTTTGTGTAACTGTGAATCTGTGAATGGTGTCGTAAATAAAAAAAAAATATAGTATACACCACTAGAATTAGAAAAAAACACCTACATCCAATTATAAGCAGGAAGGTGCGTATTTACTTACAGCGGATCGCACCCTTAACGCATCACGGAGCGCTAAAACATCGCAGCGGTCTGTCAGATCCATGTTAGAAATGTCAAACCCCATATTAAAATCGCTCAACCGCTGTTAACGCAGCGCTATCGCAGCGTCGTCCGTCGAGTGCGGTATTAGTATAGGGAGTGAAGTTTCTAGTATAGACCTGACAGACCGCTGCGATATTTTAGCGCTCCGTTTGCGATCCGCCTTCAGTGACAAAAAACAACAAACTTTCTAACTATTTTGTAATAAACTACAACACCGTCTGATAGCTGTCAATAATCCTGTGATCTAATAGTATCTCTCTTACGGGTAGATACATAAATAATTTATTTATTAAATAGTTATCCATTAAACTCAACAACATTTCGTCCATCCAAATTCCAAACTGGACTTAAACAAAATCCCAATAGTTGGAAAACATTTTGTGAGTGGAGTTTTCAACTATAATATTAACAGAATTTAAACTATGAGCCCGCGGTGAAGCTGGGAGCATCAAAAGTAGGCGGATCGCTCACTTGGCGCACAACGGAGCGCAAAAATATCGCAGCGGTCTGTCAGATCCATGCTGCAAATGTCAATCCCCATACTAAAACCGCTCAATCGCTGTCGACGTAGCGCTATCGCAGTGTCATCCGTCGAGTGCGGTTTTAGTATGGGGAGTGACGTTTCTAGTATGAATCTGAGAGACCGCTGCGTTATTTTTGCGCTCTGTCGTGCGTCAAGTGTGCGATACGCCGTAGCTGTTTAGTTTAGATAGCGGAGCTCTACTGGCCTGAATGTGTGGACTCCTCAAAGTAATGTGGTTGCCGTGTCATGCCACCTTAGAAGAGCAACATTTGACAACCGATGTGGCGTAGTGGTAGTGCGACTGCCTTTGACGCAGAAGGTTCCGGGTCCGTTTCTCGGCGGGTCACTCACAAAGTTGATATTGATTACTTTGTGAATTTGTTTCTAGTCTGGTAAGGACATTGCGATCTGAACCACCCGATTGTTCGTTAGATGGTTCCGTGTTTCGTATGGCAAACCGTAGGTCCCGGTTGCTGCCCATGATCACTTAGACGGCGGTCGTTACACAACCATGTCAGAAGCCTGCTACTTGTAGAAGGCGGTTGAAAAATTCTGACACTAGGGTTCATCGGGTCGTTGGAAGACTCGGTGTCCCACACGAAAGGAGAAGAAGAAGAGTATCAACCCATTTTTTATTTGCGATTTTTTTGGTGTTGTGCTCTACAATTTCGGCCCCGGGGCCAAATCAAGTCTACGCCTGTCGGCTTGGTGCGAACGAGCTCACTCGGAAATAATTGATTGGTTGTTCAAACAACCAGCTCAATCATGCCCTTGGGGCGAGACTGGGCTTAGGAGTTGTTCTGGGAAGAACGCATGAGACTGAGAACTTTCTTGCGAGTGTCATCAGATTAAAGTGTATTACAATTTTAGGCGGTAGACTGAAAAAGTGATCAACAATACGTATATTTCTGAAGATTCTCTAATATTTGTCACATGTTGTGAAAACGATCGTATTTTTACGGCCGTTGATACCAGGGTTGTTGCGGATGCAGATTTTTTCACATCCGTGGATGCGGATGCGGATGCGGATTTCTGGGGGCACACATCCGCGGATGCGGATGCGGATGCGGATGTGTACAAAAAACTTAAGTTTTGGGAGAAAAATTTAAAAGACGATTTAAATAGACGATTCAACAGGTTGAAAATAGGTCCATATTTCACTTTGCGTAGGTGGAGGCATAGTTCAGTTTACACAAAAGTAACACTCACTTCACTTGACGTAATTGTTACCTACGTAAACAATTACAACGCAAAAATACAATAATTAAAGCAAAAAACTTGATATTAAGAAGAAAACAAACGAGCACGTCAAATCTTGTCACTACACAACACAAAAACAAAAGTGAGGCGCGGGGCTTCCCCGGCGAATAACAGACACCGAAATTAAAATGATTGATTACTTATTGGTCAATTAGCACGAGCGCGCGACACGCGCCAGTCGCCGGACCCGCCCCTTTCTTTCTTGTCCCGACCTGTTTCACATCCGCATTCGCATCAGCTCTGCATCGATTTTTGCGGATGCGGATGCGGATGCGGATGCGGATGTTCCGCGTATGCGGATGCGGATGCGGATATTCGCAACATCCCTGATCACTACCACAAAAGGTATAAAGGCGTCATATGTGTATGTATGAAGTGTGCTTTATATTGCAAGGTTGGATAGTAACCTCATTTTGTTGCTGCAGTACGATTACACAGTTTGATATTTGATACATTTTAGTAAAAATTTGTTTCAAAATACCATTACAAGAACAAGGGAAGTATAGATAATTTAAAATTATAGTTCAATTTTTTGTAGCCTACATAATATTTTCCCCTACCAAGCTATAATCTGTAATTCGCATCTCATTTTAAAACCCTGACGTAAATGAATCTAGAGTGCTCATATTTCTTTAAATTTATGCGCTTTCTTACCAAACGCAACATATTGAGTTTATGAGCGTTTAAGAAGAGCGAATAAGAACGTTTTTTGTACACCCTACAGAACTATTGCTTACGCTAGGCATATACTCTTTTTTCGTCATTTTGTGTGCGACACCGAGTCTTACAAGCACTTTAATAGCTTTGTTATATACACTCTAAAGTAGTTAGTCGATATATTTCCGGGCTTTTCCAAGTAAAACCAGAAGATACGTTTCGAATGGCTGACCGAAATAGTACAGTATCCAATATCCAGCCACTTCAGAAGGCTTCTAAGAATACTCCTACCTTATTGTTCGCCTCAAGAGTCAAGTGTTCTTGTAAACTTTCAGGGTTAGTTACGAAGGTATAAGTAGGTTTTATAAGCAAGATATTGGTTTACAGATAAAAATGAGATATGATACCGCACTTGAGCTTCTTAGTGGGTTCTCAGACTATGAAAAATTGATATATTAGGGGCAAGTGTCCGTTATAGTACAAAATGATTGGCTGATAATGGAGCCGCGTGTAAACTAGGAACAAAAATGGTTATTAGTTAATGGTTGTTGTGCCTTACAATTATCTCCTTTTTTACAATGATTAATTCATATCTCATATCGTCACACATCATCACATCAGCATATAAAAGTCCACTGCTGGACGTGGACCTCCCCTAGGGTACGCCCCATAATGAACGATCTCCCGCTTTTGCCATCCAGTCGCTACCAGCCGCTCTCCATCCAAATCCAATAATCCAAATCTAGTGAACAATATTGTGAATCTACTTGGAAATAAACTTTTTTGAGTTTGAGTTCGCGAGACGTATTTTTACCTTGAGGGGTAGAACATGGCATTTGATAAAAAATGAAAAATATCATCATGATCATGTCGATGAGTAGTTCCAATAATCTACTCGTGTATACCTACTTACTAATTTTCGTCCGACATCTCGTCTCTAAGTTAGCCGGAGGTATTAAGGATACATCAGACAGATGCAGATAATACTATAAGTTACGATCGGCAATCCCTTTTGGAATTTGCGGTTTGTTTAAAGTATTATGACAATTTATATAATAATATTAGGTGTAATGTTCGCGAATCAAATAGTGGGCTTTGATATTATATTTATGCAATTCATATCGTTTCTTAAGTCAATGCGTCATTATGATGAACGAGATATCACGATACGACATGAATTCAAAGTTTTTTGAGACGAGTTAAAGAATGACAAATTGTCATATGTGCAAATCGGAGTGTCACTCGTCACCGAAATATTCAACGATGAAATCAGCTCCTTTTAAAAAAATATCATCA
This sequence comes from Keiferia lycopersicella, assembly GCA_029255805.1. Taxonomy (NCBI): domain Eukaryota; kingdom Metazoa; phylum Arthropoda; class Insecta; order Lepidoptera; family Gelechiidae; genus Keiferia; species Keiferia lycopersicella. Next base: position 20,613,873 of record JARACZ010000003.1, read on the forward strand.
AATATCATATGTCTGCTACATGCTCACAATTGCAAAATTTCCTAAAATCACCAATCTGTCTATCTGCAAGGACCTTTAAGTATACCATCTCCAAACTTGTACCATGTTTGAACAGCTGTCAGAAACCAGATAGGGAAGACAATGCGATGTGGAGTCCCGGAAGTTGACTTAAGAACTGGCGAAAGTACACAAACTTTAAGTAGCTATTAGTCAATTGTGTTGTCAGACGAGATCTCTCACTCTCTGTTTATGTGGTGAGAAATTGCTTAAATACCTACCTTAGATCGAACAATTATCAGTTTCTGGAATCGGCTACATACGTATAATTGACAGGTCAAATGAACTACTTTTTAAATAGACCGAAAACGATATTTATAATCTTACTAGCTGGTGCCCGCGAACTTCGTTTCGCCATATATCATCCATCATATAAGCTATATAAAGGAAGCTCACTGATAAACATGGGCCTCCCCCATAGACTCTAAGAACCATAAAATAATATATTATAAGCTTATATTAAATTGTTGGTAGATAGGTACCCAAAAACTTGGTTTCGCCGACTATACAGTGTGTAAAAATATTAGCTGCAAATATTTAAATGGGTGAATCAGTCGATGAAACTGTACAACTTTCCCCAAGCAACATAGGTCGAAATATGGAAAAAAATTTTGGACCTCCCATACAAAATGTAGCAGCCGAGCAAGTTAACTGTATGGGAGGCCCAAATGTTTTTTTCATATTTCGACCTATGTATTCCTTGGGGAAAGTTGTTCAGATTCATGGGCTGATTCACCCCTAAAAATATTTGCAGCTAATTTTTTTACACTTTATATGTAATTTAAAAAAACTGTTAAATCCTAAATTTACAATTTCCACATGCAAAAAAGAGTAAGAAAACGGTGATTCTTTTACTATATATGTTTGGTCTTTTGGATTCCTGTAGGTTGAATTTGCTGAATCAGGTTACAGATTAGTCACTCCCTGTTCCAAATCCTCGCTTTCCAGTTCATTTTAGCGTTTTTTTTTAAATCGTGCGTTTCAAAGGTATCAATTCCGTGAAGTAGACTGATGCCACATTTCTTAACATTGTGATGGATGAATAAAGACCGAGTTCATGAGTGTGAATAAATAAAACATAAGCTTATTAAAAACCAAGTAATCCCACTACAAATCCTATCCTATCCCTATATGATAGGTATCCCTTCACACAAACTTTTGCTTTGTAGCTATTGCAATTTTCCCGCGGTAAATAGTAGATTACGCACCAAGAAAACGATCCATAAATAAAGATTGTATTGTCTGGTACGCAACTTACACGTCTTGTACCACGGAACTTTTGTTTTCGAGTGTCAAAAAATATTGAATTATTAAAAGTTAAAATTATTCCAATATTAAAGAGATATTTTTGTAGTCGTAGACATATTCGTAGATTTTACTTTTCTCATTTATTGAGGTTATAAAAATATAGACTAAAAATAATAAATACGGCCTCTTGTTATTTTTCTTTCCGCGCGCTTATTCAAAGTGACACAGTTCGTGCTGGCCAGTTCGAAATTTGAAATCAATCTCGGGTCCAATAAGCCCATACACATCTTTTTACTACGCGGCACTATGAAATTTACGTGATCTACAAACTTATTTTATGCGTAGCAGCCAACCCCCCTTTTAGGGGTATGTTTTTTTTTAGCCTATAACCTGGTCGGTGATTTACTTGACATTTAGGTACAAATTGCATCAAAATCCGCTCGGTCGTTTTCGCGTGATGCTTCCGCATATCCACAAACAAACACACAAACATCTAAACATCTAAACATCCAAACAGACAAAAATTAAAAAAATTGCAGAAACGTGTTTTGTTATCAATTTTAAGTATCACGAAACAATTTTTTTTGGATATCTTGTATGTACAGACTTTCGGTCCTCTTGAGCTTTATTATATGTATAGAAGATTATTTACTAGCAGCCTACCACAGCGGCTGTCCCCGCTGCAACTCATTTTCCCGTGGGAATAAGGATTTTTTCCGGCAAGTATTATACATAAAAACCTTCCTCTTGAATCACTCTATTAAAAAAATATATTTTAAAAATAGATGTGTAGTTTTAAAGTTTAAGCAAACATACATACAGACAGACGCGAAAAGCGACTTCTTATAATTTATACTACCACTGCGCCACATCTGTTGTCAAGCAAAACACTAGGTCTAGCCGGTCTAGCTTGTAAAATGCCAATAACTTCAACAAATTGCTTTAATTTGTAAGTTCATTGTTATTCAGCTGGTGCACACTCATTTAATAAATCTTGAGGATTTTAAGCAAGCCTTTATGCTCAAGGGAAAATAAATGATAGGTATCATTCTTGAAAATGACGGTAGGAATAGTAATATTCTGGAATTCAAATTATTACGAGCTTCAATTATGAGGGTTCAGCCATCAGCCATATGAAGAATACACGCGTAGATCGCAAGATTATTCATGATTGAACCCGGATTCAGATTCAGGTAAAATGACCTGCACTTTAAATTTTATTTTAATTATTTTTTTCTTATTTTAATGAATATTTGAACATGAATTTAAATTGTAAATTGTATGGCATGATTTTTTTAAAGCAATTGTTATTATATTTTCATTTCTTTTTCTGTTTATGCATTAATTATAACAACAAATTATGGACTTTGTCTGAAATAATTGTTTTTTTTTTTTATGTATAATTTTGTCGTGAGACGTAGCAGCGGGGGCAACCATTGAGCAGGCCACCAGTGTCAGAGCTTTGGATCATAACCTTTTTTGCCAAACGGCAAACAACCCACTCAGACTTTCTGCGGATGAAATGATAAATTTGTTGCCACAGTGCGATCATTAATTAAACTCTGTTTCAGGCGACTCCATTTTGTACCCAATTCATTATCACCATTAACCAATTCATTAGAACCACCAATTACAGATCTAACCATTATTCCAAAACGATAATTGATGATTGGTTTGTTGCACATTATTCATTAGACTGTAGTTCAATTGGTTGCAAATCATTCACTTGGCTCTTAAACTTGCAGCTAATTAACTTTTTGTTAGAAAGCTAATACAAACGAAACAAGCGGAAAAAATTCAACCGCCGATGGGACTCGAACCCATATCTTCTGACTAGCCGGGTCAGATGTGTTAACCGTTACACCACGGTCGGCTCTAACCCAGGCAGCGAAATTGTAATCCACTTAATTACAGCTAATTATTTGCAGTTTCAAATCTTCTTCTTACCTTATCTTAATTAGCCTACATCAATTTAAAAAAGTCGCAGTTTCTACATTATTTGTCTCGTGGCATTTTGATTTTTAGAAACCACTAGCCGGGTGAAAATTTGAAAACGGTTCTTCAGGTCCCTTTCCTGGCAAATTTGAAATTTTAGTTTTATGGTTATTTTATCATTGCATAATAATAAAGGCCTATTGAAAAGGTTATTTACGAAAAAACATTTAAATCGAACCACAGGTTTCATCAAAATTCAATTTTGAAATTTGAGGTGCCAGTCAACGGGACATTTTGCGCCAGTCAAGGGACAAAGTAATTTTTTAGCAAAATATATTAATAAAATCTGTTCATCTTTTGCTTTTACCTAAGTAGAATAGAAGTAAAAGTTGCCGCAGCCTACCAGACTGACGCCCTGAAGCCTCAGTCTGGTTAAGACACGACGCACCTAGTCACAGACAATTTGCTCTTGCTTGAAACACGACACAGCCAGCCCGACATACGAAATGAAATAGCCACAGTGTTCGACAATCAAAGTTGACAGGCGGGCGTATGTGATCTGTCGACCTCCGGAAGAAGGCTGTTCGTAAATAGCCGAAACGTAGATCCAATTATCCACCAAAACAATAGTAACGTAAGTCGTTTAAACTTAGGCCATAATGAAACAGCTAGCATGAGACAAGAATAAACCACCGCAAACATTATGACCTGAGAATTAACTGTGATGAGCCACTTAAGACATTTTGCGAATTGTACATTCTGCTACTGTACAGACGAAGATAACCTTAAAGTTGACGCAATCAGCCTGAGACATGCATGACTCAGATAGCCTTAGACATCACTAGGCAAGCAACCTGACACACGACGCTGTATACATGAGACACGACGCAATCAGCTTAAGAGACATTGCAATCAGACTGAGACATAACGTAACTAACCTGAGACACGACGCAGTCACCTTAGAGACGACGTAATCAGCCTGAGACACGATATACTCAGCTAAAAAGACTACGACATACAATGCAATCAGCTTAAGAGACGTCGCAACCAACCTGAGACATAACGCAGCCATGCTGAGATACAATGCAGACAGTTTTAGAGATTTCTACAGCAATCTGAGACATAACGCAGTAATCCTGAGATACAACGCAGTCCGCTTAAAAGACGTCGAAATCAGCCTGTCATAACGCAGCTTCCTTGAGATACAACACACTCAGCTAAGACATTGCAACTGACCCAAAACATAACGCAGCCATCCTGAGATACAATACAATCAGTTGAAGGGGCGTCGCAATCAACCTCAGACATAACGCAGCCAACCTGAGATACAACGCAGTAGGTCAAGAGACGTCGCAGTCAGCTTTAGAGATGTCGAAGTCACCCTTAGTGAGACATAACGCAGCCGCCCTGAGATACAACGCAGTCTGCTTAAGAGACGTCAAAATCAGCCTGACATAGCGCAGCCACCCTGAGATACAACGCAGATACTTAAGAGTCTTCGCATTATGACCCTGAGTGAGATAAAACGCAGCCAACCTGAGATTCAAGGAAGTAAGCTGAAGAGACGTCGCAATCATTCTGAGACATGACGCAGCCACCCTTATATACATCGCAGTCAGCTTAAGAGACGTCGCAGTCAGTTCAAGAGACGTCGAAATCAGTATAAACGAGACATAACGCAGCCGCTCTGATATACAACGCTACTGCGCTACAACGCTAAGCTACTGCTTAAGAGACGTCGCAATCAGTCTGAGACATTACGCAACCACCCTGAGACACTACGCAGTCAGCTTAAGATCGTCGCAATTAACCTGAAACCTAACGCAGTGATCCTGAGATACAACGCAGTCATCTTAAGATACGTCGCAATGTGCCTGAGTGAGACGTATTGCAGCCGACCTGAGATACAACGCACTCAGCTTAAGAGACATCGCAGTCAGCCTAAGATAAAACACAACCACCCTGAAATACACCGCTGTCAGCTTAAGATACGACGAAATTAACCTGAGACTTAACGCAGCCTCTCTTAGATACAACGCAGCCACACCTAGAGACATAAAGCAAGTGTTTTTAAACTATGTTATCTGCACGAAAAACAATGCAACAAGGAGGTGAACACCTCCTGGATACCCTTAATCTAACTTACAGTACCCATGAGGAGACATGGGGTGGTGCTATTCTACCCTACAGGCACACCTATACACAAAAAAAATGCAAAAACAATCATTAAAATAACATTAGTTACTTGACTGGCATAAAATGTCCCTTGACTGGGAAAAATGCCAGTCTAATGAAGCCAGTCAAGGGACAATTTTCTATGTTTTTAGTGATTTATTGTTAAATGCTTGAATGTAATCAAAATTTGTAAACGAATCTTAAATCTCGCTTTATTATGCGACATTATTTGTTTAGAACAAATCCTCTGTAATAACTCTTTCACGAAGAAAACATGCACAGGAAAGGGACCTAGCGCAAGTGGAAAAATAGGACCTAAAAATTTAACAACTCTTATTTCATTCTAGAAGTGCCAAGGAGTTATATGCTCCCTCTCCAGGGATGAAGAAGCAATCCTGGCAGAAGGCAGAAACAAGACTCAGCTCACAGTTCTATTAGTTTCAGCGATTCAGTCGTTTTAGACCACACATTAAGAAAACACAAAAACGTGTGACCAACACAAACTGTAATTTTTATCGGTGTGTTCAGTAGAATATTGTCAATATTATAGTTCACTATAAATCTACATGATACAAGGATTATTTTGATGGGTGAAAAGTTCTATCATGTCCAGTTAGATAAAATTTTACATATGTTTGAATTTCGCAACAGCTGAGTGTGACACGCGAAGAACGCGTATTTTGCCCCCGATTTTATGTTTCAGATTAAGTTTTAGTTAAACATATTTCATAATTTGTGGATGGAGTTTTGGTTTCTGAATATTCAATTTAACATTATTTCGTGTGAAAGTTAGTAAAAACCTGTAAGTGTTATACTTTTGAAGAAATTAACGTGTGACCGCAATTTTTACCCTCTCCAGGAATCACCCAGCCGTATTATACTTACTAGGAGCTTTGATTGATATAATATACCTATTTTTGTAATATCTCAAATCAAAATCTACAAAATAGAAATAGCACTTAGTGCCACGATCTATCTGCAAACCAAGCGGAACAAAAAATTTCTTATAACCTAATGACATCAAACATTTTTTACATGGTATACTATTCTATTTTGAAATATGGCGTTCACATCTACATCTAGAGACGTATTTTGCCAATCTCGAAGTGCATGTTGCTACGTAGAAGTAACACCAAGTGGCGGACCACTTGGTTGAGGGAGAGTCCACAACACAGGAGACCCTAGTACGACTAAGGGCTGTGATGCGCAAAATTGCGTAGGTAGTTACAGAAACTTGATAGTAAAAGTTTCTGCGCCACGTGGTGGTCGCTCGTCACTATTACACAATGCCGGATATATGTATTAATTACAATTTCCTGTTTAATGTTAACTTTTAGAATTGTTTGTTGCTTAAAACACTATTAAAATTATTTACTAAACACTCAAACGAACAAAAAAAAAATATAACAAAGACACAACCGCCATGATGAAATGCCAACGAGCAACCCTTACATGGTATTGTATTAGGTAATTGAAAATATTTACCTATCTTTTTCTATCAATGTTTTTTGTCTGACAGCAGATTGTAGGTACTTACAAAGTAAATACTTTGCTTGTTAAGTTACTCTACTTTGATATCGTAGGCGGAACGCACACTTAAAGCACGACGGAGCGCAAAAATATCGCAGCGGTCTGTCAGAATATCACTTCCCATACTAAAACCGCACTCGACGGACGGCGCTGCGTCGACAGCTGCGCAGAGAGAGATATTTCTAGTATGGATCTGACAGACCGCTGCGATGTTTAACGCTCCATCGTGCGTTAAGTGTGCGATCCGCCTTACCGTTTAGCAACTCCAGGCGAGCATGAAATACGTCAAAGTTTCATGTTTTTTCAACAAACAAGGAAAATTGTTTGAAACCCCATACTTTCCGTATTTTAAGAATTCTTGTATGTAGCAGGTATTTTTCTTGTTTCTTTATTCCGCGATTTATTTTCAATATTATATTCTAGGAATATTTTACGATTCAACAACATATAATGTAGGTCAGCCGTAATAAAACATTAATCAATCGAAAGATAATAATTAGAATTATTTACAGACAGTTGTTTCGACGGATTCCATTATAGGTGGTAAAAGAAAACTCTGATACCCGGGTTCAGCGGATCATTGAACGACTCGGTGTCCCACACGGAAAGAATGGAGAAAAGAAGAAGATTTTATTTAATGTAGCACAGGTCCATTCCTATCCCATAACCTTTGGCAGTCGCAATTTGATGAGGTGTCGTGAGCTATACTCGTAGATAATTCTGACTTTTGTTTATGGTTTTACGTGTTTCGTCAAAAACCCATATCTGGTGCGGTGTGCCCCCCACGAAAAGAGAATGACAAAGCCCTACTTTTTCGACTATTCAAAATATGTATAACTTTTCAATAGGCGATGTTTTTTCAATAGGTGACACCGTACCGATAACGTACGAATATGGGTTCGAACAAAAGTCGGGACGCGACGACCGATTTCCCGGGGGTGAAATGATAAAAAAAACTATCCTATTCAATTCAATGAGATAGTGGCGATGAAGGACATGTGGGGTTATTTTTATCATCATCATATTTTGACAGCCGTAAGTTCAAAATATCTTTATGCGAAAAAACGATGTTGCTTTATAATTACTACTATTACCTACTTCACATACATACGTACATATATCACGCCGTAAGAATAAGTTTGCTATCGCCACGGCTGACAAATTTTGAGAGCCTTATCAAGATGATTCATGTACCACTGTTGTAACAGGTTGTCAGCCTGTTGCCTTAAGTTGTAAGACACACGAAACCCTCCAGTCCCTTAGGCGCCTCTTACTTCAACAGCAATAGAAGTCCACTTTTCAACATAGGCCTTCCCCAACAGAAGGTGTTTGCTGGTATTCACCACGCTTGGCAGGCGGATTGCCGAGTGCAAGCTGTTTATAAATATACAGCAGCGTTCACTAGGGACACACCACAGTGAACGCTGCAGTTTATTCCCTGGATTCATCTCACAGTCAGTTTTTTACGACAACCACGGGTACATCAGGGGTGATGCTATACCGACACAACACAACTTGACAACGGCACGGCTTTATGAAATACCTAAATACAGGATGTAAAAAATATTTTAAGGGCTAAACCGGGCCATGAAACTGAACAATTTTCCCAAAGGAACATAGGGCGAAATATGAAAACATATTTGGACATTCAATCCAAAATAACCAACCGACCAAGTCAATCTGTATGGGAGGTCCAAAAAAATTTCTCATATTTCTACCTATGTTTCATGGGGAAAGTTGTTCAGTTTCATGGGCTTATTCATCTCTGAAAATATTTGCAGCTAATATTTTTACACCTTATATTTAATCTTTGACCAATCGGTAACCGTTTTATAAATAGGTACCATAAATGCTATCGTTTATTCAAGACTTTATCCGCATTTAAAAGTATGGAGTTTAGGAGGAAAACACCTCCTAGGATGAAATCATTTACTTACAAATTGCCTTTCACTTTCTCTAATCGAATTTCTTTCCGTTATTAAGCCACAATAGCAGAAATTTTATGATCAGTAATCCTGAATTTGTACAACTGAATTCGAAAGTAAGTTTGGAAAACTAAATTACGGTAGATAGGTTGTTCTAGTTTTCAACCTTTCATTTAATGAAGAAAGTTTCAGTTTCAGGAGGTACCAATTCACTCCTCAAAAAAAATTTTAAAATAATTTTCAGTCCTTATTTAAAAGTTTAGTTTTAAATAAAATATTTTATCGCTATTCAGTTTTGCGCTAAACCGTCATTCAGTACGGCCAGTTTTATTTTTTTTGTGGCTGTATGCTGGCATGGCTCCAACAGCCACCAAGAGCTTTGTATTAAAACACTAGGCCTCGGCAAAGGTTGAATATTTGACTCCAAAATAGATTTTCGGAAGGCTTCGTACGTAAGCCAAGTGAAATTAAGTACTTGTAAGTCCCAACTTGAATTATGTACAGGTTATTTTAGTACTCTACCTATAAGCGAATGTGGGTAAGTAAGTAGGACTTAAAAAATCATATTTCTATTGAGTACTTTTACCCTAAACTGACGAGCGTGCATAAAAAGACTGATGAATGTAGAAGAAGCGAAAGAAGTATGCGAGGATCGTAGCAAGTGGAAGGAAATAGTCTCCGTCTACCCTAACGGGAAAGAGGAGTGATTTATGTACGTATGTATGTATTGAGTACTGAAATGACGTGCAACCAGGTTACGATACCTACCTACAGTTAAGTTGTGTGTAATATCCTAATTAAGATACAAACGAATAAGTTTAGGAAAGTACATTTTCCTGATTTCTAAGCTTATATTTTCATTCATGCATTCATTCATTATCATCTAGGAGGCATTTTCACTCATTCACTTTTAGCCATCCACTCCAACGTTATCCCGGCCCTTCGGTGACCTCAGCTGAGGGTAGATAGCTAAAAGGCTATAATGCTGTATTAAGAAACTGAGCAGACGAACCACAAACCGACTGCACTACAGAAAATCCAGTGGCAAAAAATGGTTTCAAAAATAGCGCAACCTTTTCAAAGGACACGAACGTCAAGTCAAGCATGTTGTAAAAGTTATGCTCCGAAATACCAACAAAAGAAAATCAGTTATCTACTTCTCATTCTTAGATGAAAGAGGTTAGTTTAGCAAAGTGGCTTTGGGGCATTAGTAGCTTTTGTTGAGGATCTTGACGACCAATGTAGCGCAGTGGTAATGCGAGTGTGACTGCAACGAAATTCCGGGTTCGATTCTCGGTGGACTCTGTTATATAACCAAGTCAGAGACCAGCTACTAGTAGAATCCGGTTAAAAAGCTCTGACATAAGGCTTCATCAGAGACTTGGGTCTGTATTTATAAACGAAACTGAACTCTGAGATCGATCTTGAGTGCGACATTGAGATGCTGTTAGTATTGATTGACTGACATTTGTCAATATAACTCTTGAGATTGGTCTCAGAGTTGAGTGCGATTTATACAAACAGACATAAGCGTGACAGATGATAGAAGGAGGAGAAAAGTTAACTCGGATTTATAAATAGACAGGTTAGAGTCCCATAGGATAGAAGGAGAAAAGTAGTCGGTGTGTAACAACCCTAAGGAAGGTATCGGTAGGTATGGCGCCTGCCGTCGTCCCCTCCCTAATGCGTGGATTTGTCACTGTCTCGTCCAAGTAAAAACTTGGCGGAAAATCTGCACACTTTTAGTTGAAAGCAAACTGAAAAGCTTTCCAGGGTTCCGTAGATACCCAGTGGGTCAAAAGTGGACACTATTACCGAGACTTTCGTTTCTGTTCATCTGTCTGTCTGATCGTCTGTATAGACCGTGATAGTTACGGCAACAAATACTGAAAACTAACATAAATTTAAAATCACAGACAACAGATAGAATGCATACGCCGTGGCGCAAATGCAATTTTTGCTTTGTGAAAAAAATGAACGGGTCTGCCATACATGAAGTATTTTTATGCAGTTTTTATATACGGTATGGAACACTTCGTGCCTTAGTCTGATTCGTTCTTGGCCGTTTTTTTAGCTTTGCCCTACTTCAGTTCAGGTGGAAACCATTAGAGAAAGATTTGGGAAGTTAGGCTCAAAGGTCAAATCTATGTAGCTATACTCAATAAGTATTACAATTGGTAGCTCCTGGGTATTTAGAATTATTAGAATAAGATATGACCACCTGAAGCTTAGAATAGCATCACCCCGTTTCTGTCCGTGGGCATCATAATAGGCGATAAATCCAGGAAATAAGCAGCACTATCCCCTGTGTATATCTATAGCACTTCTCACTGCGCTCGCCAGCCAAGAGAACATGGCAATCTTTTCATTCAAGGTATCAATCTATATTGGTATCTCTCTTTTCGTGTGGGACACCGAGTCGCCCAACGACCCAGTGAACTCGAGTGTCAGAAATTTCAACCGCCCTCTTTTATTGGTTATTCTTGCTATTCTTCGAAAAAATTGCTGATAATTATTGAACCATTCGAACTGCGTATTCTTTCGCATGCACTAAGAAATTCATAAGCCACATAAACGGTCCGACGGTCGGACTATAACTCGAGCAGAAATATTGCTTTCATTTCACACATCATAAAATAAAGCAAATAAGCTCTAGCTTTAACGATTTTGATTCATTCATACGTTCACAGGTTTTCTTTATGATTGTATCGATAGCAAAATAACAATATTATATTATTTGGATTTTTAATTGGGTAACACGAAATGTAGAAAAATTCTGCGTTTTTTGGAATTTTGAACTCACATTCAAGCTTTTAAAATAGTAGTGGACGAGAATTTAAAGTTTCCAAGCTCTGCGCTATTATCTACAAATCCATTTCTCTTACTCGTGGCCGGTGAAGTAAGCGAATTCTTGAGTGAAGACCACGCCTCGGCAAGCGTACCGTTGGCCGCCCTCCGGCCAGATCACGGAGTAGAGTAACCAGTGGAGAACGCGTCGGTACGATTTTGTTCAAAACCAAGCTCACTGGTTTTTGCGGGGGGAGAGGTAATTATCGCTAGACGCAATTGGCTTTCGCAATGACCGCATATTTTGTAGAGATGGGAAAAATAAATATGTAAAATTGTATCGATATTTTATATCACCGTTTAATAAGTTTACTCATATAATGTGTAAGAAAATTTATTGAAACATGTGCATGCTAATATTAATATAGCGATATATGTATAAAAAAAAAATAAGTTCCTACTTACATTGTATTTTTAGGGTATGTATTGAAATAATTGTACCGAATTGGAAACGACCTGTTACGATCATTTTGGATGGTAGGGCTAGTTGGCGAGACGATGCTGGTCAGCGGACAGACAGACGGACATGACAAGATGATATATTGACCTACCTATTGATATTTTGTTCTGATTTCATAATAAATGAAATAGTTACAAATTGACTCGAGAGTGTTGGTGTATTTTTAGGCGATAGGCTGACAACCTGTCACTATAGTGATGTGATACACATATTTTCTGAAACAACCTTAGAAAACAAACATCAAAAATGTCATACGTGGCGATAGTGGCCGTATTCTTACCATTGGCCATTAACGCTCTGCCTACCCCGCAAGGGATAAAGGCGTGATATATGTATGTATGTATGTATGTTACAAATTGATATTCGACTAGCGCAAGATCTTTTATTTATAATAATGAAACACGAAATTTTGGCGCGGGGGGAATGCGTCCGCCCCACTCCATATACCCCGAATGCATTCATTCATATAATATACATTGTAGGTAAGTTGTTAAGTACGTACATTAACATAATTATTTTATGACGATCCCAGAATTATCGATAAAATCATTCTATACTTCTGAGAACAGTGGTATAGCACTAATACGAAGAAAGAGCCAGCCTACGTATGGACACACCCGTGCGTTAGAAAGGGATAGCAATGAAAGACATCAACGGGAGCGCATCAGAAATTATAAATATGGAATTATTTTTCATTAAAATGAAATTTGGAAAGAATCAAGCATAAAAATGTTTACCTATAAAATGTCATCCCGTCTTTTGCGGAACTTGATGTTGTACTACGCTTTCCACACCATTTCACTGCACAGGAAGGCATTCTTGATTACGTTTATACGCCGAAAAACGAAGCGCGGAACGTCCGTTCTTTCGCACAGTCTCAACCCGACTAATCAAAATTTTGATGCGTCAGCCTTATAAAGCATACATCAAGTGAGTGCGGTCGCCCCCGCATGCGTTCTCCACTGGTTATTGTCCTCCGTGGGCCAGATGGACCGAGGACTTAAAGGTGGCTGGTAGCGAATGGATGGCGAAAGCGGGAGATCAATCATTGTCGTGAAGCCTTTGTCCAGCAGTGGACTTCTCTAGATTAATGTGATGACATTCTGCAACTAGCGCTAAATAATAGATTTGTACAAGGAAGATCGAACGTTGCACGGCTTTTTGTTGTTAAAAATGATCTTTTTTAAGAAAAAAAACTAAATACCTAGATCAGTTTATCGCCTTCAAAATTGCCTACTTACGAAACTAGTGAAAATAATTTCAACCGTTTCCGAGATGAATACCTATTAGACTAGATGAGTACTTAAATATTGCAAGTCTAAGTAACAGATAAGTTTTAAAGTTAAGTAAGTAACTTAACAAACTTTGCAGCGATAAATAAAATGTAATACACAGTATGAAAGTTCTAACAGAAGGTAGTAACTAGACACGCTTCGATACTTAGTTGCTGAAGAAAATAAATCGTAACTTTAGTTACAACGTTGTTCTTACGCCGTTGTGGTCCAGTTCCTCCAAGTCGAGCTATTACTTTAAAGAGACGCAACTTTGTAAGAAAGTGGTATTCGAAAACGATACAACTTAGTTAGTACTTTGTTTCTCTCGTTTATGGTGCTTTTACTGAATAAGGTAGGAAACTGAGGAACTAATGGCGCCACTCTCGACTGTGCCTTTTCTCTGTGATTGGTCAAAAATATGTCAATGTCAAAGTTCAGTTACTTGTTATTGGTGCGTTTAGGCACAATCGTGCCTGCTGCCATCTGCAATAAGCTTTGAGTTTTCCTCCCCATTAGTGGTATGGTAATGGTAAAAATGGTTTTTGTCTTATAAATTGCACTAGCAAATATCTGATTAACACGTAGACTACTAGAAACCCGCTAAGTAAGTGGACCTCTAATTTTCATAATTTAAGTGAAAAAAAACGTGCTAAAATGTTAAATGTATATGGATCTTTTTCTATACCTAGTTATTTTTATTTACTTACTGCTGGGAGCAACAATAGGGGTTAAAATGTTAGCTTTTTATATTTCGACCTATTATTCATTCCCTGAGTCATTCCTTAATATATTTGTAGCTATTTTTTTAACATCCTGTTTTAACACAGGGTATTGTTTTTTATCCAAAAAAAAGGTTCAGCTACTAAAAACTTTTATTATCATCAATGCTGCAAAAGTTGTTCTAGTTATATTATGTATGCTTATCAAATGGTTCCTAGCTAGATAGCTATTTTTTTAACATCCTGTTTTAACACAGGGTATTGTTTTTTATCCAAAAAAAAAGGTTCAGCTACTAAAAACTTTTATTATCATCAATGCTGCAAAAGTTGTTCTAGTTATATTATGTATGCTTATCAAATGGTTCCTACAAATTCAAAACTAAAATATTCATAAAGTAGATAGGAAGCTTTAAAATAAAACTATGTATCAAAATGTAGCGTGGCATACTGTACCAAATATTACAACTTTGTAAAGTTCTTCCTACAAAGTACATCAGCAGAAAGTCATATATCTTTGACATACTGTATGAAACTATTGTAACTACACTTCCTATAGGTATGCTAATCTTCGAGTAAGTATCATTCTGTCTTCCGTTACTTATTAATACAGCTATGAATTACTAAAACAACTCGGGTCGTTGGACAACTCGGTGTCCCACACGAAAAGAGGATACAGCTATACTGTATATATAGTACTTGCCTACTTTTACTTCGAAATTCTGCTACGGTAGTAATTTTTAATGGATAATTTAAGTAAAAATTTCAACCCACGAATCTGCGCTCGACAGGTAAAATTTCGGTTCATTTAAGTTAAATTTAAAGGTATGCTGGCCCACCTGGCATACCTATTATTCCATACCGGCTATAACAGCAAATTCAACTCAAAATCATGAGAAATTATTCCTACAGTGCACCCCTCTATTTGAAGTGTATACAAACTAGGACAATGATGCACATGATTACCACAGCGCTCCAGTCACAGAGAGGCCGCCCAATTAGTGGACGCTCCTTCTGCCTAATGACATACTCTAGGCATCTAGAGCCTACCTCAAGCTTATCTTCACGAACTAAGGTAAAAAAAGCTTCACGGTGCATTTTTGCTCGAGATAAGATTCACTCTTAAATGTATGGCATTGTAGAGCTACTGACATAGGCACCGTGCATCGACTACTAATCATGCCAAAATAGTTTACACACAAACACAAATCACGCCTATTATATCACCGGCGGGGTAGGCAGAACGTTAACGACTGTAAAATTGCGGTCATTATCGCCACGTCTGACAAATGTTTGAGGGTCTTTTCAGATAAGTCGTGTATCACGATAGCGACAGGTTGTCAGTCTGTCGCCTAAAATTGCATTACACATGAAACCCTCGAGTCCCTTAGTCGGCTTTTACGACACCCACGGGAAAGAAATGGGGTGATGCTATTCTAAGCCGGCATCACACGGTGTATAATATTTTACGGTCGTAAGAAAGTTAGGTTGAAAAATGGATCAATGTACATTGGTTATTCTTGGTTACTATATAAAAAACTATTAAAAGCTAATAAATGGAAATAAGAAATCGAAAAATTTACAAGCGTCGACCGGGAATCGAACCCGGGCCGCATGGGGTGTTGGAGATTGTATTTTCTACCACAAATAATTTTGTATTTTTAAGTAGGTATCACTTCCGGTTACCTTCACTTTCCACCATATTGTATCGTGTATGTACGCAACAACGCTTAAGAGTTAAATAAATACCAGAAATAGTGAAACTCCGGCTTTCCTTCAACAACGCCCTCAAGATCCCTACAAATTTGGTCCTTCGAGAAGAAAAAAGAAAGCGTTCCAGCGCGCAAGTGGCAGTTGCAAGCATCAGGAGGGAAGCGCAATTTCGTCGTGTGGCAGGGTGCAATCCATGCGCAATCATACATCGCATCGCCTTGTCATCGCGTTCACTACGACTCTTCTGGTTCCGTGAGCATACCCGCAAGATTATATTTACTTTTTCAAGAAAACGTGTCGGTTTAGCTGCGATTTCTACGAGTTATAACTTGTTTCGGCTACACTGCAAATTTCATACGTCTTCCAAGGTCATTGAAATACCTACCTTTTACCGGTTTAGCTGCGATTATCACCTTCATCTGGGGTACAGCTACGCTGCAATTCAAGAATTGGATGTTTCCAGAATATATATGTAATACAAGTATTACATCGAAGATAATCTGTAAGTTTTTCATCATTCATCAGTTGGCTGCGATAAATCTCCATTTTGATTTTGTGTTTGGGGACAGCTACGCTGCAAATTCTGCTTTCTACCAAGCGGAAGTACGAAAGTAGCAACACCGGCGCACCGACATTTCAGCGGGAGCGAGACAGAAGATCACTACGCGCAGGAGTAAGTGCGACAGAAGACTATCAAAACCGTTACGCCATCTATCGGCGGAGTAAAGAATTTATTTGACGTTGCATCAAGAAAGAGACGCATATGGGACATTGCGACCAGTGGGAAAGAGACGTCGAACTTTTGGTAGTTTTTATAGTTGCATTTGTTTACCGCAAGGCGTGGGGTGGCGCTGTATGCGTGATCTCATTGCGCGATCGTTTTCCCGTTGTCGAAATTGTGACGCCATTTCATTTCATTTGTAAAAGTTTCATTTCGTAGTGTATTCCTACGCTAAATTTGCTACAGTTAGTGTAAAAAATTGTAAAACTAAGTTATAAAAATGAGTGAGGAGGAGAAAATCATAAAAACTCGATTAGTCGCGAAACGTGGTTATATTAAGGGTACCTTGACGACCGATGTGGCGCAGTGGTAGTGCGACTGCCTTTGACGCAGAAGGTCCCGGGTTCGATTCTCGGTGGGTCACTCACAAAGTTGATATCTATCACTTTGTGAATTTGTTCCCAGTCTGGTTAGGACATTGCGGGCTGAACCACCCGATTGTCCGTAAGTAAGATGGTTCCGTGTTTCGGATGGCACGTTAAGCCGTAGGTCCCGGTTGCTGTCTATGATCACTTAGACGGCGGTCGTTACACAACCATGTCAGAAGCCTACTACTTGTAAAAGGCGGTTGAAAAATTCTGACACTAGGGTTCATCGGATCGTAGGACGACTCGGTGTCCCACACGAAAAGGAGAAGGAAAGGACGCGTCTATTAAAATACGCAACGAACAAAGATTTGCTCGAGAAAGCGTCAACGCAAGTAGGTAATTGAATCTAAAATTAACCACCTGAAACAATCCTTTGCCGAATATGAAATTCAAAATTCAGAAATTTTTGCTATCGATCCAGAAGACTCTGAAGACGTAGGCAGTATTGAGGAGAACTATCATACTTCCTACGGTGCATTCCAAGACGAATTGAACAAACGCAAAAAACAGAATCATTCGCCTCCTCCCTCACAAAAAAACAAACTTAAGTTACCTACTATCAACATAGAACCATTTAATGGTAAGTCGGCTTCTCAGTATGTTACCTTCCATAGCATGTTTATTTCTCTGGTTGATAAAGATGAAGGCCTAGACAATATTCAGAAACTTCACTACCTAAGGTCATTTTTAAAAGATGAGGCACTAAGCATTATAGCAGGGCTACCTCTCACACATGACAGTTACTCGGAAGCTCTTAAATTATTGCAAGATAGGTATTATAACAAACAAAAGATAGTCACTGAGCATGTGTCTGCATTGTTGGACTTGCCAGCATTAACAAGGAGTGGTAGTGAGAGTATTAGGTCATTTGTCTCTCAAATTAGGTTGAGGTTGTCTGCTTTAAAAAATTTAGAGATTGAAATTGATGAATGGGACCCCATCCTAATTGTTATTTTTATACGGAAACTAGATGGCTACACAGCCAGAGCCTTTCAACTGGAGAAAGATGATGAGAAGGAGCCGACTGTCAATGAGTTGCTTCCATTTCTGGAGAAGAGGGCGCTCGCTGCTGAGACTTCTCCAGCGACAACAAATAACTGGAAGCCTGCTGCGAGACTGGCAGTGAATGTTGCAGTCCAGGAGTCTACATCCTGCTTAAACTGTAAGTCAGATTCTCACAAATTATATAATTGCAAAAAATTTCAATTATTGCCATCAGCAGAGCGGATTCAGTTTGCCAAAGATAAGCATCTTTGCTTTATATGCTTGAATATGCATAAAGGGAAGTGTCGTTTTCATTTCCGGTGTACCCACTGCAAAGGCCCACATAATTCCTGGGTTCATCCTGAGGATACACCACCAGTGACACTTATGTCACATATAAATGGTCAAGTTTTACTACCTACAGTTCGGGTTAAGTTATTCACCAAAGATAACAAAGAAGTGTATGTGAAAGGAGTGCTGGACTCATGTTCCCAAACATCCCTAGTTTCAGCCAAACTTATAGATCACTTGCAATTAACACCCACGCGATCAAACACTACTATCGTGGGAGTTTCAAGTGCTAACAGTAAAAGTAAATATTCCATACCTCTTGAGGTGCATTCACTGAAGACTAATTATAAAAAGATAGTCAACTTCAAGGTTGTTGATAGTATCACATGTCTCATGCCTCAGCAACCAATAGATATCTCGAAATGGGAGTTACCTCCCTGCTCAGAGCTAGCAGACAGCACCTTTGACACTCCAAGTGAAATAAGTTTGTTGATGGGTGCTGATGTGTTTTTCCAGGCGTTGGTACTGCCTTCAACAGGTCCACAGATCGTTGCACAACCAGTGAGTGTAAGGCCAAGTGCAGCATCCAGCCAACAGCAGCAGCATAATGAGGGGGAGATAGCGCCTACAATTATCAACACGAGGTTTGGACTTATAATTGGTGGTTCATTGCCTATAACAAATTTAGATTCAAATCTGATTTCTTTGCATTGTCGTACATGTGAAGACAATATCAGCGAATTAAATGAAAATATAAAAAATTTTTGGAAACTTGAAGATGTTCCTCAAGTTTTAAATGATAAACTTTCTGAGTCTGAACAAGCAGAACAAATTTTTTCTGACTCTGTAAAGCTAGAAAATAACAAATTTCAAGTGGATTTACCATTGAAGATAAATTTAGATGAGGTTAATGCAACATTGGGGAACTCTTTTGATTTAGCCTTGTTTAGATTTCACAGTTTGGAAAAACGGCTTCACAAAAATATAAACCTGTTGTCACAGTATACAAAATTTATTGATGAGTATGTAGGGTTGAACCAAGCTCACTATGTGGACATCAATTCATATAATTTCACCCAAGATCCGGTTTATTTTTTATCTCATCATGCAGTTTTTAATGAGACGAGCAAAACAACACCGCTTCGCGTTGTGTTTAATGGTTCCATGCGTACTAATAAGGGTGTTTCGCTTAATGACATACTATACAATGGGCCAAAGGTACAGCGTGATCTTTTCGAAATACTAATGCTTTTTAGGTTCGGTGAATTCATGTTTACCACAGACATCAGACGCATGTTTAGGAATATTAATATTAACCCTGCACATACATCGCTTCAAAACATTCTCTGGCGAAAGAGTCCGCATGACCCAGTGCAATGTATTCGCTTAGACACAGTAACATACGGTTTGAAGAGCTCTGGCTATCTCGCGACACGCTGCTTGTTTGAATTAGCTACGAGATACGAGCTTGAATTTCCCCTAGCATCCTTTGTTTTAAAGAACTGTACATATGTTGACGACGTAATATACAGTCATGAAGATTTAAACGTTTTAAACGAGACGAAACGACAACTGCGTGAGTTTCTAAAACTTGGAAGTCTAGAGGCGCACAAATGGTCTTCAAATGAAGCCAGCGTTCTCTCAGATATACACTAGTAGCCAACATTTTGAAAATTTAAATTTCAGTGAAGATTGCAATTTTAATATCAAAACTTTAGGTATGCAACTTGATTTGAAACAAGACTCATTCATAATTTCAAGTCCCAATAGCCCGACAACTTCGCACGTTACAAAAAGCAGTATTTTGAGCTGCATTTCTCGTTTTTATGACCCTTTAGGGTTTGCAAGTCCTGTCGTCGTTAAAGCAAAGGCGATCATGCAGCGATTATGGGAAGAAAAGGTAGAATGGGATAAAGTTCCATCCCAAGAAATAGTTCATGACTGGCTGCAATTTTCTGAAAGCTTAGCTAGCATGCAACCTATATTTTTAAATAGAAACATTCCAATAGCCGACGCAGTTACAGCGGTTCAGCTCATCGGATTTGCAGATGCTTCGTCTACTACAGGCTATGGATGCTGCTTATACCTGCGAATTGTGGAGACAGAAGGTAACGCTAAAACGTTCTTGCTCTGTTCTAAGTCAAGAATCAATCCACGCGCTAAGCCACTAACTGTTCCCAGATTAGAGCTGAATGCGGCGTTGTTATTGGCGAAATTAGTGTCCAGAGTGTATGATACGCTTCTTACAAAAATTAAAATTGACAATGTTTTTTTGCACAGCGATTCAAAAATTGTGCTTGCTTGGATTGGTACAGATGTGACCAAGCTTCAGGCTTATGCTTCTAACAGAGTGAGAATGATCAAGGAACTAACAGGTGCCTGGCAATGGCTGTATGTTCAGTCACAGGACAATCCCGCTGACCTCATAAGCCGTGGCGTGGATCCACAGGCTTTATGCGATGCTGATATTTGGTGGTATGGTCCAGCGTTCCTGCGAGCTAAGCAGCATCAATTTGTGAGTAATAAAAATGACTTACCTATAGAAAACTTACCTGAAATGAAAACAGTTCCTTCCTCAGCATCTTTCTCCAATGAAGTGGTACTTCTTACAATTAAAGAAAATGATTTTATGCAATCTTTCATAGATAAATATTCTGACATAAATAAGATGACTCGTGTCATGGCATATATTCTCAGATTTTGCAATAACTTAAAATCAAAATTGGGAAACAAAAATTTTAAAGTTGACAAACAGGCTCTTTCTACAACTGAATTACAGACAGCCTTGTTGTTACTCATTAAATATGATCAAAGTGTTAATTTTCATAGTGAGATACATTCATTAAAAACAAATAAAGATATTAACGGTCCTTTAAAGCCATTACACATATTTTTAGATAAAGAAGATCTCGTAAGAGTAGGTGGTAGACTGCACAACTCTGATATTAGTTACGCTCAAAAACATCCTATAGTTTTAATAAAAGGATCTCATCTAACAGAGTTAATTATACGCAGTGAACACGCTAGATTGTTACACGCTGGTCCCAAACTTTTGTTGTCGAGTCTTAATCAGAGATACTGGATATTGAATGGGATTAGGGAGGTTAAAAAAATAACTCACAAGTGTATCACGTGTTTCAAGCTTAAAAGGACAGCCGCTAAACAGTTGATGGGTTCATTACCGAGTGATAGGGTAGTTCAACCTCTAAAAGCCTTTTCCAAGGTCGGTCTAGATTTTTGTGGCCCCGTAGAAGTAAAGCAATCACGGTTGAGAAGTTCGGTTATAGGTAAAGGTTATATCCTTGTATTCGTGTGTTTCAGCACTAAAGCAGTGCACCTAGAACTTGCTTCTGATTTAACTACTGCTACCTTTCTGGCATGTTTCAGACGGTTTGCATTTAGAAGAGGGTTACCGAGTGACTGTTATTGTGATAACGCTAGTACTTTCCGTTGCGCGAGTACTCAATTAAGCGAATTATACAAGTTATTACGTTCTCAAAGTCATCAAACACAGGTAAATGATTATGCAGTACAAAACCAAATAAATTTCCATTTCATTCCAAGTTATTCGCCAGTGTTTGGTGGACTGTGGGAAGCGGCGGTAAAGAGTACAAAATACCATTTAAGGCGTACTGTTCAAAACAGCAAACTTACATATGAAGAGTTGTATACTGTATTAGTACAAATAGAGGGAATACTTAATTCAAGGCCTCTCTTGCCAATGACATCTAATTGTGACGATTTTACATACCTAACGCCAGGTCATTTTTTAACAGGTGGTCCAATAACTACCTATCCTGAACATGATGTAAGTGATACTCCTGTTAACAAGTTAAGAATGTGGAATGTTTGTAACAAAATGGTACAAACTTTTTGGAAGTTGTGGTATAGGCATTATTTAAATGTACTACAATGTAGACCAAAGTGGCAAACGCCTCAGAGTAATGTTAAAGTAGGGTCTTTAGTACTTTTGATTGATAATAATACTCCACCTTTATCATGGCCTATGGGTAGAATAACTCAGGTTTTCCCTGGCAAGGATAACCATGTTAGAGCGTTCGAGGTTATGACCCCGAATAGGAAGACTCATATTAGGTCTGTTACGAAAGTATGTGTCTTACCTTTAGATTAAGTATTACTAAGTATGGTTTCGTTAATACCTACTAGTTTTTAAGTTGCCTTACATCTAATACTGCATTGTTGTTAAACAAGTGGAATACTGTGAGTAATTACCTATGGGTTTTGTTATATACCTACGCTCTCGGTAATTGGTCTTACTTTTGCTATACTTACTTACACTATTATGTATCCTAGTGTTGTTTTTGAAATACTTACGGTCTTGTGTTCGTATGTTACATAAATATTTTGTTCTAAATACTAGGGATTTATCTATCTATCCTCATATTAGTTATTTAACTTTAGGTATTCAAGTATTGCTCTAATACCTGCTATTAGATAGGTGATTTTAGTTACTTATTTTAATAAAACTAAGATGTTGTTTAATATGTACAACCATTTAATTTCAGATTCATGATGTACAAGATTAATGTTCTTTACATAACAAGTTAGATATATTTATTTTGTCACAAGTCACTTAGCATTCGAGTTAAGTAGGTACTTAACAAGTTTTTTTATATAAAGAATATCTTTTATATGTTAGGTACAGTTCTTTGCTAGGTGCCCCAGCATGTTGGAGATTGTATTTTCTACCACAAATAATTTTGTATTTTTAAGTAGGTATCACTTCCGGTTACCTTCACTTTCCACCATATTGTATCGTGTATGTACGCAACAACGCTTAAGAGTTAAATAAATACCAGAAATAGTGAAACTCCGGCTTTCCTTCAACAACGCCCTCAAGATCCCTACATGGGGCACCGGCCCACTGCTCTACCACCGGTTGGCCTCGTTAATTTCTCGATCTTTTGATGCTCGTCTTCTTCTTTATAGCACTGTGGGTGCGGTTAATCCCAATAAATTAATAAAAGCTGACTCTTTATATGAGCGCCTAGGCTGAATACAAAATATACATACATACATATATCACGCCTTTATCCCTTGCGGGGTAGGCAGAGCGATAGTGGCCGTAAGAATACAGCCGTTATCGCCACGTCTGACATTTTTGAGGATTGTTTTCCAAGGTTGTTTCAGAAAACATGTGTATTACTATAGTGACAGGTTGTCAGCCTGTCGCCTAAAAATTGTAATACACCAATACTCCAGAGTCCCTTAGTCGCCTCTTACGACACCCACGGGAAAGATGTGGGGTGATGCTATTCTAAGCCGGCATCACACGGCAAATACAAAATATCACCCAATATTTAATTTAACACAACAAACACCACTAATCATTGCCACAGCAATGCGGTCATTTTATCCGTTTGAATAGATTGCTTAATTTGCATAATAAATTATGTTTGCTCAATTTTACCAGTATTTCAAATAACATAATGATAGGATCTTGCTGGCATTTTATACTAGTTTCATAGTAGAACTAGTTTAACTCTCTTAAAATGACTACTCGAAGTCCCTTTTTCGAGTGGGACACGTACGGGAGTCGTACAACGACCCGATGAACCCTAGTGTCAGAATTTTTCAACCGCATTTAACATGTAGCAGGTTACACTACTCGAAGTGAAGGTAATATGAGGACATTTACGGAGCAACATAAGTAGTTAAATAACACAATAGACCTTACTACAATAAGCCTTACCAGAAAAAGCCTTACCATAATATGCCTTACCAAAAAGGTAAGGCGCGCGTTGCACACTTGTGTACATACATTTCCATACTAAAAATTTCCTTACTAACTTATTTGCGTAACCTATTAACTAACTACTTACCTACATCAACAGTTTTTTTTTTATAACCAACAAAGTAAATGCTTGTGGATATATAAAGCTAGATACTTACATAATGTAATAAGAAAATTCAGATTCATGTTTATTCAACTTGTTTTAAAAGTTTCTTTCCTTTAATTTTTTTTATTCCCATCCAAACGAAACTGTTGAAAAGCATTGCACAAAATAAAACTCTTTGGCCGGGCACAGCGAATGTTTTACTAAAGTAGTTCACACACTTAACGCACAACGTAGCGCTATTTTAGCGCGTCCGTAACGCATGAGCCTGTCAGTTGCAAAGAAATTTAAAATTTCCCATGCTATAAACCGACGTTGACGCAAGTTCATGTGTAGGACGCGTTGTCAGATTACGGAAGTTTATTCGTTGCTGACTACGTTAACGTTAACGATGTTCCTTACATCTGAAAGAATTCGTCTTTCAGATGTAAGGAACATCGTTAACGTTATGCTATTAACGTTGCGGATATGCTAAAAATGCGCAGCGTCTTGCGTTAGGTGTGGGATTCGCCTTACTGTGGCTTTGACCGTTGTACCTATTTGTATAAAAGCTTCACTGAAAACTAACGAAGAGGATTTTTCAAAGAATTCCAAAGCTCGCTCGCTACTGTATTGACGTTTGCGAACAGATTTTATGCAATACCTACCGAATGTTCATCAGAATTTCCCATAAATAAACGTCAAAATTCCACCTACAAAAAAGAAAACCCTCCGTGAACAATCATCGTACTCTATTTAAACCTAGATACACTTATTTATCTCTTTCGGGGTAGACAGAGCGTACGCAAGTGAAGAAAATTATCGCTATAACTTTCAAACTTTGGGAATAATTTTAGAAATGTACCACTGTAGTCCTTCCTTTCGTGTGGGACACCAAATCGTCCAACGACCCGATGAACCCTAGTGTCAGAATTTTTCAACCGCCTTCTACGAGTAGCAGGCTTCTGATATGGTTGTGTAACGACCGCCGACTAAGTGATCATAGGCAGCAACCGGGACCTACGGCTTAACGTGCCATCCGAAACACGGAACCATCTTACTTATGGACAATCAGGGTGGTTCAGCCCGCAATGTCCTAAACAGACTGGGAACTAATTCACAAAGTGATAAATGTCAACTTTGTGAGTGACCCACCGAGAATCGAACCCGGAACCTTCTGCGTCAAAGGCAGTCGCACTACCACTACGCCACACCGGTCGTCAACCATGACATTTACTTTATATATGTATATTTTATTTTATATGTAATAATTTTTGACATATGATATTTAAATTGTAATTGTAATTGATTTTGACCTTGTAACTGTATTCTGTGCTAATAAATGATATTGTATTGTATTGTATTGTATTGAATTATATTGTATTGACAAGTTCTCAGTCCGTCATCTAATCTTGCAATAAACATGAAACTCTTGAGTCCCTTAGTCGCCTTTAGAATTATAGGATGGTTCTATCTATATTTTCTAAAAGCAATCTAGCGATTCCATTTCAGAGAAAATTAGTTTTTAATCTTGTTATATTTTAAATTAGAAGAAAATTGAACTTTCATATAATGGGAAAAATATTACATGTCTAGCTTAGGAAGACTAGATACTTCAAAAAGTATCAGGTAGATTATTTACGCTCATCGTCATCATAATCTGGGAAACTAAATTGACGAACGACCAGATGAAAAGTTTTAATACTCTGACACCCAGGTTCATAGGGTCGTTAGACGACTCGGTGTCCCACACAAAAAGAAGAATACATTTGAATAAATAATAATTTAATAGCGGTAGTTAAATAACCACCGTAAAAGTTACCCACTAGTAAGATAGGCGATTTAAAACACTAGCATCAGGGTTTATCAGGTATTTTGTAGACTCGGAGTACACGCTATATATGAATGCAAACACACGCACACACACACACACATATATCACGCCTTTATCCCTTGCGGGGTAGGCAGAGCGTTAACGGCCGTAAGAATACGGTCGCTATAGCTACGTCCGACATTGTTGAGGATTGTTTTCTAAGGTAGTTTCAGAAAACATGTGTATCGCTATAGTGACAGGTTGACAGCATGTCTCTCGAGTCCCTTAGCCGCCTCTTACGACACCCGCGAGAAGGATGTGGGGTGATGCTATTCTAAGCCGGCATCACACGGCAATGAATGCAAAGAGATATTTAAAGCTTTTTTGGCAATGCAATTAATCAAATAGATCCGATAGCTGGCATAAATACCGGGGGATCAGATCGGCGGTTCAGCAAAGTTGTTTTTTCTTGGATAAGTATATGACAATGATAAATTGAAGTAAAGGCAGCCTCAATGGTTTAATGGTTTGCACCTTATCGATCACAACATTCTACGGCTGACATAGGCTTCCCCCTATTGGGGAATTTTGCCATACTTGCCACGCTTGGCAGGATTGGCGAGCGCAGTGCAAGATGTTTAATTCAAAGGTAACGCTGATGCCCATTTCCTAAGTAATGATTCCGTAGTCTCTTTTTACGACACCCACGGGTCGATTGGAATGATGTCTAAGCATAGGTCTCAAAAGCTGAAGGTTCCTGATTTGCCTTGTACATGATGCCTTGGAGGCTGTATCTCAAAAATGAAAAAAGTCAGACAGTTGACATTTTGTTATTATTCCCGGTACAAAAAAAAACAAAAACTTGAAACTGTATCATAAATAATTTTAGAACGTCAAGTGCATAAATCTAGATAAATAATTGCTTAAAAGGGCGGGGAATTTTTTAACCAATCTTAAGCAAAAGAATCCTTCCAAGGAAATAAATAATTGCATAAAATAAACATGACATGTACCCGTACGTGCGCGAGTCTGACCCGCACTTGGCCGTTTTTTTTTTATTTTTGAATAGCACATAGATTTTTTACGATTTAATTTTATACAAAATATGGTTCAAAAACACATTTTATTATATAAACAGTTACTAATTAAGTATCCTATTTGCTTTGTAGCTGGGAACATTTAATTAAAATACACATGGCTGTCAAATTGTGCTTTGATCTTTTTCATGAAATTCAATTTTATGTACGTACCTACTTCCTAATTAAAACACCTTTAAATTAGTCCTAAGCTTTCTCCTTCGATAAAAGAAAGATAAAAGTCACCAATAATGAATTGAAAACTTGATTGGGAACCTCCGTTGCTTTTTTTTCTTCGAATAAAACGGCCTTCTGTTCCGGCTAGAACGAGACAGAAGATCGTGTTTTGCTTGTTTTAAAGGGTAGATGTCAATATTAACAATACTTGCTAACCAAAGAGTTTTTATATCACTGGTTGAAAGACAAAATTTACAGCACGCGTGCTGGCCGAATAAGCTTCGATTGTGTCACGTGTGTGCGCGAGTGAAAAAAAGAAAATTGAAAACAAATGAAAAGTGTATGACTGAACATGTAAATTATTGGATCTTTTTCATTTCTCAAGTTTGAACTTAATAGTAAATAAGTACCTTACATTCGTAGAAATGGTAATATTCTAATCTAATATGATGTGATCCTAGGCATTGTGCTATTTCTGCCGGTTTTGTTCTAGTATCCCATGTTAGTATCAAGTATGTCTGCAATTTTCTGAGGAACTGCTGAAGACGAAGAAAACACGTTGTTTATAAGGTAGGTAATCCAGTTTCTACTGTTATCCTAGGACCCGCAACATGTAAAGAAAACCTTTAAAAAACTACTATTATTTCTTGAACCTAGAACGATTAATCTTCGTTATTCCCCGACTATTTGTACTCATATTCGTGCAATTGTGACGGGCAGCTGGTACAACAATGAATCACCCGTTGGGACGTGCTGAGACAAAACGCCTGCCAGTACGTGCACAATATAGGAAAGCGAATTAACTTTTGCTATAAAAGATTTTTCAGGCGCGCCTTGTTGGAAAATTTTGGTGATATCTTTGCAAAGATGCCGTTTTTTTTTTCCAGTGAGACTCCAAATTGTCGAACGACCCGATTAATGATGCAATGTGGTCCCAGCTTATAATAGCATCACCCTAATTAGACTCGTAGGGTGTCGTAAAGTGTGACTAAGAGCAAATTTTCAAGGAATCGGCAACACCTAAGCAGATTTAAAAAAATTAGAAATGTTTTACCAAAGTCATCAGCAGTTCGACGACATATTTTCTTTTACTAGTGTGCAAATATTGAAAATGGCTATTCAGAGCACACATCTTGTCCCACAAATCTTCTCATGAATTTTATCGTAATAGCATCATAAATCAGCTCCTTTGAAGCACAGCTCTAGCCAAGATCTAAAGTGTCTGTTTAATGGTATAGAAGAAATATTACTTACTAGCGGCCCATCCAGCGGCTGCGCTCTTGTAACGCATTTTCCTGTGGGAAACAGATGATTTCCCGGCAAGTATTATTCATAAAACCTTCCTCTTGAACCATTCTATCTATTTAAAAAAAAATTGTATCAAAATATGTCGTATAGTTTTAAAGCTTTAAGCAAACATACATACATACAGACGCGAAAAGCGACTTTGCTTTATACTAAGTAGTGATAGGTAATAAATCCTCTTATATGACTAATATTGAATCCCCTTTGCCGTATCATGCGGCCATAAGTACTTTTACTTCAACAGCCACAAAAGTCGACTACTGGACATGGGTCTCCCCAAATTGGGGGTATTACCATACTCACCATCACCACGCCTGGCAGGAGGGTTGGCGAACGCAGTGCAAGATATTGTAGGTAAATACTTACAGGGAACGCTGCTATCCGTTCCACGGATTCATCCCTTATTAGAATTTTACCTCACCCACGGGTAGACATGGAGTGATGCTATTCTAAGCCGGCACCGCACGGTCATATCTAACCATTTCATATACATACATATATCACGCCTTCATCCCTTGCGGGGTAGGCAGAGCGTTAACGGCCGTGAGAATACGGTGGCTATCGCCACGTCTGACATTTTAGAGGATTTTTTTCCAAGGTAGTTTCAGAAAACATGTGTATCACTATAGTGACAGGTTGTCAGCCTGTCGCCTAAAAATTGCAATACACCAATACTCTCGAGTCCCTTAGTCGCCTCTTACGCCACCCGCGGGAAGGATGTGGGGTGATGCTATTCTAAGCCGGCATCACACGGCAAATCTAACCATTTCAATATTCATATCATATCTAACCATTTCAATATTCCTTTTTACTGACTAAGTGTAATTCCCTAAACGTTTGTTTTTTGTTTACAGGTAATAATTGTCTACATCATATAGAATAGAAAAATTGGGCTTTGTACCAGTAAAAGGTGAGTCGGTCAAACATTTTTTTGTATATTTAAACACACCCACAAATCACGCCTTTATCCCTTGCGGAGTAGGCAGAGTGTTAACGATCGCAAAATTACGGTCGTTATCGCCACGTCTGACAAGTATTGAGTGCCTTTTCAGATGATTCGTGAATCGTTTTCAGCCGGTCGCCTAAAGTTGTAATACACATGTAACCCTCGAGTCCCTTAGTTGCCTTTTACAATACCCGCGGGAAGAAATGGGGTGATGCTATTCTAAGCAGGTATCACACGGCAATTATATTATTTTATTGAACGAGTATATTTAAAACAATAAAATAATATAATATTATTAATCATCTCTTTTTGAAATGATTGGAACGAACCGAACGATAGACCGGCTTCATTTCCATCAAATAAAAGTGATTACTTTCTGATCTCTGTTCTCGGCAGCAGGCAATCATTGGTGTCGATTCTATAATATATTTTAACTCTCTCTCTCTCTCTCTTCGTGTGGGACACCAAGTCGTCTAACGACCCGATGAACCCTAGTGTCAGAATTTTTCAACCGCCTTCTACAGGTAGCAGGCTTCTGACATGGTTGTTTTAACTAAAAATAGCACTTTTACTCTCCAGTTAAAAAGGCTAAGAAAAGTATTGTACGTAGAATGTAGATATTATTATCATAGACTTATTTTTGTTATGTAATGTTTAAAAATGTAATTTTGTTCATTGGCTGCTTTAATTTTTTAAGACCACTTAAAACGCCATTTTGTATAAAAAATATTGTACGTAAATATGATATGACGTCGCATGACACAATTTTAGATGGTGTCAAAACATTGACTTTTTATTCTATTCTAGTTTATTTTTAATCTTCAATATTATGAATAACATTTTGGTTTTTAGTTTTACCAATATAACTTTCGTTTTTATTAATGACCCTGATTAATGCATCGATGATTTTAAAAATTTGCCGTGTAATGCCGGCTTAGAATAGCATTACGCCATTTCTTTCCGTGGGTGTCATAGAAGCCGACTAAGGAACTCGAGGGTTTCATGTGTATTGCAATTTTAGGCGACAGGATGACAACCTATCACTATAGTGATACAAGACTTATCTGAAATGACCCTCAAATATTGTTAGACGTGGCGATAAAGACCGTAATTTTACGGTCGTAAACGCTCTGCCTACCCCGCCAGGGATATAGGCGTGATTTGTGTGGTTGGATGTGTGTGTGTATGAATTTTAAACTTGTAAATAAATTACTTTATTTTTTATGAGTAAATCATTTTAACATTAAATATTGTCACGAACCAAATTTGCTGTTTCGCACTTATCGTCGCTTCATTTTAACGTATAAATCGTGATTACCTCCTACCCCTGGCTTAGTCTATTCTACTGTGAGAGACAGCGTCATTTTTAGTTAAAATACTTATCGAATTGACACCATTGTAGACAGTAATAATTTCGTTTCGTTTGAGCCTATTTGCTGTATCAATACAATTTTAATTGAAGTTGTGCCTTTGATGCTAAACGCGTTTTGTTTGAGCGAGTGAGCTATGTATACGTACGTTGTGGCTTCTGTTTATTTGATTTTATAAAATAGCTCAAAGGAGACCAGTGACATTTACACACACACACACACACACACACACAAATCACATAATTATATCCCTTGCGGGGTAGGCAGAGCGTTAACGCCAGTAAAATTTAGGTCTTTATCGCCACGTCTGACAATATTTGAGGGTTGTTTCAGATAAGTCATGTATCACTATAGTGACAGGTTGTCAGCCTAAAATTGCAATACACAAGAAACACTCGAGTCTCTTAGTCGGCTTCTACGACACCCACAGGAAAGAAATGGGGTGATGCTATTTGCTATGCTATGCGGCAGTGACATTTTAAAACCTAATTATAAGATGGAAATTGCTCTACTGACAAGAACAGCTCTTATTATGAATAATATGACCAACCATATTAATTTCTGTGACTAAATGGGTTCAAAGTCTGCTAAATAAAAATCGTTTCAGTTGCGTCTCGATGGCATGTCAGTTGGATGTTTTTGATAGTTCACCAGTAGCCTGCTAACAGTTTGAGGTACGAAAAATCACAATGGCAAGGGAATGACGGCTGAGTTTCGATGTCGTTACAAAAACATTTTTTTTTTACCTCTCCATCTTCAAAGAACTAATTTGCTGCGTAAATTCAGTGAAAAAAGGTCGTCTTTATATCGTCGTTCGAAATTCAAATCACATTTATAAACTAGTGGAGAAAAGTAGGTGGGGAAAAGTGATTTGAATTTCGAACATCTCATTTAATACTAAAGTTTTTAAAACTAATCTTAATAATGGTGGCGATTTCCAAACGCAAACTTCTTATTGTCATTTCGTAAAATTTCTGAACGCAGAAGTTGTTATTCTGTGCTATCTTGAAAAGTTGTGTGTGCCACACGAGAGCAAATACATTTACAACTCGTGTTTTTGACTCCCTCACTGAGCTCAGGATACTATTTGTGAATCTTTTGCTATATTGGGATTCAAAATTTTCACTCGCAGCAAAAAGCAACTTTGCTCTCTTTTTGTATAAATAACTATTAAACCACATGTCAACATCCACTGATCCCATTTTGGTTGACATCATTGTTAGACGATTTTTCCATATAATCACGACATTTTCCTACAAATACTTACCAAAGTTCTGGTAAGTTTAAAGGTAATACAAGTAGCGCCATCTAGTTTCGTTTTAGAATAGAGCAATGACGATGTCGCGCTTTCCACCCTTACGGTTTCCAACCCATAAGGGTGGAAAGGGTGCGAATTTCATTTTAGTTCCACCCGCCCTGGAAAGATGGCGTTGAGTACAAACATGCGATGCAGTTTCTTTGCAGTTGATTTCTTGTGTATTAATTGATATATTTTTTAAAACTATTCATTAACAACATCTTTATAATTATTTTGCATAATTGCTACTTTTTATAACATAGAAACCTTCGATAGAAAACATCAACTACTAACTTTCCAATTTCCAAAGTCCAAAGCGCATGCGTGAAACTCGTAAAGCTCCGCCCCCTAAACATCCCCTATCTTTTTCTAATGCCTTCTCACGCTTTTCCTTAGCTCCTGTGTGCTTTGAGCGCCTGGTACCTAGTAGACATTTTCCGCTCTAATCGGGATTTCCAGAAATCTATTAGCCCGTAGGTGCGAATTAGATTTGCGCTTATCTCCCGTCTTCGAGTTTTCCGGGTTCCCATAGCTTCGAAGAGAACTTCTTAGAAATATGCTCGCCTGGTACTTTTTCCCTTGGCGCTGAAGCCTTCCGCTACGGGGAGCGCTACGTTCGCTACAGGGTGCATCGTAGCCTCCGCGTAGCTACGAGAGTTCGTAGATCGTAGCTACGAGGGCGTTGCTTAATGTTGAACGTAGAGGGAGCCTCTTGTTTGATTAAATATTTTAAAAAGGAAAAATATGTTACGGTCTCAAATCAGGCATAAAAAAATATAGGTTAATATTTTTTTGATATTTGTTTATTTGTAAATATCGAGGCAAAGAGCCCAATAATTATTACGCGCGTAAACACGATAAAAAAAAATATTACATTGGCCAATATTTACTTAAAGAAATATATAAGGAATTCAGACATCTTATTCTTTACCAATGGTACAGATAGGCATTGAAGCCGGAAAGAATACAAATATCGGAAAATTCCTAACTCGTCCAGAAACTATCGAAGCTGCCGAAGTTAGGGAAAACGTGACATGCCTTATTTATATTGTCGAAATGTTTTTATTTGACTTGTCGTGTTTCTGTTGGCATAAAAGAAGGTAACAGAGCGTTTACAGCTGGCTGGTCATAATGCAAGGTTTGCAAGCTTCGCGTATTTTGCAAGTATTTTTCTGTATTATTATGAACATTTTGTTTTTTTCAAAAACGAAATAAGAAACGACCATCAAATATTAGTCAGATCAGATCAGACGTGCCGATAATGACCATAAATTTACGGTTGTTAATGCTCTGCCTACACCACCAGGGATAAAGGCGTGATTTGTGGATGTATGTAGGTGCAAGATATTGAAGATATTCACACCCTAAATAATGCAGAAACATTTTTGGACATGATACAAGTAGACTGACACTAAATCTTTGTACAAGGTTCTATATATAAAAGGATAAAAGGCTGAAAGCATATTTTGGATTTGCCTTAAGCTAAAACAAAAATAATAAAATAGATAATTCTGGACTTTTGCTCGCATTCCAAGCCAAGTCATAGATATAAATTTATTTGTGGGGTTTGAGCTAGCATACCGCTTTGCTTATAATGAGAAAAAATAATACGATGTAATAAAAAAAACTGGCACTCTCTCTCTCTTTCACTCTCTCACTTTTTCTCTTTCCGTGTGGGACACCAAGTTGTCCAACGACCCAGACTGGCAATGAGACAGCGTTTTAATTATTATTTCAAAGAGTTTCAATGAGTGACTTTATCAAACAACTATTTAAAAGATTTTTGGAATAAAACAACCAGTAGAAAAAAAATCTTATCTGTATAGAATTTACTACAAAACTGTTTTATATCATAAACAAGTTTCTACCGAGCTATATAATATACCAGTTCCATTATTTATGAAGAATCAAGGCCTTCGAGATAATTTCTTTCATCTTTCCCTAAGGAAAAGTTTAGGGAGTCCCTTTTGAAATAGAAGTTTTCTAATCGAAGTCATTTAAAAGTTGATAGCAGCTTTTTGTCATTTGCCATTGGTGGATGTTGTGAATTATAATCTGGGGCTCTTTCATAGACTTGTTAGGCTCTCCTTGATCATTTCATTAAATTTTTTTTTAATAAAGACGTAAGTATTGTACAAAAAACCCGGTCTTAGATTGCTCAGTTTCCTGAAATTATGTATCGCTGCCCGAAGCAAGCATGCCAAATATTCTGCCTTGGAGTCGGTGTATGATTTTGTGCCTTTTGCTGTGGAAACCTCTGGTCCGTGGGGCTCAGAAGCCAAAAAACTGATCGCCGACATCGGACAGCGATTGAGAGATAGGGGTGGTGACCCACGATCGTGTTATTTCTTGGCTCAGCGAATTTCCCTGGCAATCCAAAGGGGCAACGCGGCTAGTGTTATGGGCACGTTTGGTCAGGGGACACTGTGCGGGGGTTTATTTGACTAGGCTACCTTTCGTAGCTTCTATTTGTATTTTTATTTTATTTTAGTTTTAAGTTGACATTATGATAATTTATTGTACTTGACATTTATAAATAATGTATCGCTTAGTTTGGTGAAACGAGTGAGGTTCCTATCCTATCCTATCCTACAACAACATATCTTTTTCTTGGCCTTATCCCGTTCTCTGTCGGGGTCAGCTACCTAATCTTGGGAGTTTGACGTGGAACCAAGTTTTTACTTAGAGCCCGGGAGAAATTGCTATTTGACCTTTGCAACCCGAAGGCTAATCTGGCCCAAATAACATCTGAGTTAAAATTTTATTTGAATGTGGGTTTCATCACAATGTACGTGAGTAAAAACACATTGGTTCATGGCGGGGATCACACTCGAGTCTCGATTTTAAGATTGGTATCTTAACCACAGGGCCACCGACGCTCTTTTTGTACTACAACATACTTAGTCAGTAAAGTTGTCTGTTTAAGTAATGAAATGCATATAAAATGTAACATTCATGGCATTACCACTACCTCTGTATGCTGAAATATGCAAATGCAATTTCTCGTATGTCAAATGCAAAATAGCACTCTGAATAACTCTGCATTCGTCTACCAATTAGTACTTTAATCCTTTACTCTACGTTTTATGATGAAAAAATTAAATTGTTACTGCAAGTAAGCCATTCCATAAAAAGACAATTCAAAAGATTAAGACCCGTATTTATAAATCGCACTTAACTCTGAGATCGATCTCAAGAGCGATTTTGACAAATGTCAGTCAATACTAACGGCATCTCAAAGTAGCACTCAAGATTGATCTCAAGAGTTGAGTGCGATTTATAAAAACGGACCTTAGACAGTTTTCAATAAGCCTTCATCATTTTGTGAGGTTGTCCAAGGACCCAATGAAGCCTAGAGTCAG
The DNA here is from genome assembly GCA_029255805.1 of Keiferia lycopersicella. Lineage (NCBI taxonomy): Eukaryota > Metazoa > Arthropoda > Insecta > Lepidoptera > Gelechiidae > Keiferia > Keiferia lycopersicella. The sequence goes on from JARACZ010000003.1 coordinate 20,649,360, forward strand.
AGTTTTTCATCCGCTTTCTACAAGTTGCTACTTGTAGTAGGCGGATGAAATTGACTGTTGGCTTATGACCTGGTTGTGTAACGACCACCATCTAAGATATCAGTGACAGAAACTGGAACCGACTACTTAACTATATTTCTTTTCGGTAAATCAAATGTCCAAACCAGACTGGGAACAAATTCGGAAAGTGAATAAAAACAAGTCAAAATTTAATTTGACTTGTTTTTATTTAATTGTTTTATTATACAATTACTTTAGAAATATCATCATCTATTTTTTAAAAAAAACTAAAATGATACATAAACATACTTACCTAATTACCAAACATAGTCATTTCTCAGGATATCCTAAGTCTACACACGAATAACATAAAATCCTGAAGTTCATAAAAAATATTGTACCGTTTGATTTATACAGGAACACAAAGAACAGAAATTCCAAAAGCTTTATGCCGACGTTTGTGAAAACCGACGATGTAAATCCCAAGGGATAAAAGAAGGGTGAGAATCAGGCGGGTACGGTGCAAAAGTAAAATAAAGTGATTTTATAGTTAGGAACAAAAACGTCGTAGGTATGAGGTCAAACCTGGTTTTTGTCGCGGAATTTTTCGTTTATATTTGGATACAAAGCTATGTAAGACTCGAGGAAAAAGGACTTAGTGTAAGTTTGTGTAATTAAAGTCCTCGAAGTCTGTTTTCACGACGACTTCTGCTACAATTTACTATAATTGAATAAAATTTTCTGTGATCGTCAAAGAAATTTCTGCACTTTGATTCCGGGAATTCAAACAATTATAGCAAAGTATGAAATTATTAGTCTGCGTTGTAGGTATCGCATGAGTGAAATTGTGGGCTATAGTATTTGAAATAACTCAGTTAGTAAGCCGCCTATTTATCGATTTACATAAAAGCAGAAGTCTGTTCGAAAATCAAGGTTAGTTAATCATAAAATCTTTTTTCAATCTTCTTGTGTCATTGAGTTGACAAACGACTCTTTAAGCCCGTTTTAATAAATCGCTATCAACTGAGAACAATCTCAACAGCAAATGTCAGGCATTACTTTAACTTAATCAAAATCGCACTCAAGATCGATCTCGGAGTTGAGTGCGATTAATTATAACGGGCCCTAGTTGCACACTTTAAAGGTAAAATTCAGTTTATAATTAATAATTTGCATATTTATAATATCATGTTTTTGTAATAGTTATAACGGCACACATAATAAGAAACAAAAAGCAGTTTTATCACTGATACAAATTCACTCAAATATAAGAAAAGGCACACGTCGTGTCGTATCAAGAGGTCAAAACAATGGCAGGAAACAGACCAGAATGGATATTGCTCCACCGACAAGAGCATAGCTCTTAAGTTTGATGATGATGATAAATTATATGACTCAAGCAATCCTCACAAATATTTAACCGTCTTTTTCGCAAAAATCGTACACGCCACGAACTAGTATGTACAAATCACATGCTATTTATTTTACATGAACCACAAAATGAACAGTCCCGAGACCCCGTCGTATATTTCAGATCACGTAGAGTTATGTTCGCAGAGTCAAGGGTATCTTGATTCATTTGCGTGTATTTGTCATATTTGAATGAGGGATGTACCTATGAAAATAAAAAATGAATATGAAATAAGTGGTTTTATTCTCGAGTAATTCAGTAGATCTTTTTGTTGTTTTGTAATTTAAAAATGGAAATTTATTGTTTGTCATTCGGCTACACTGCAGAAGTCTCTTTATCTTTTCGTGTCGTCGACACCGAGTCGTCCAACGACCCAATGAACCCTATTTTCTCTACAGGAGTAGAACATGTTATTTTAAAGAATCATGCCTACGGGAGATTCTTGTCCTGGTTTTTATCAGTCTAGCATCATCACTTGTAGGCCTCGCAATAAAGCCAAAGTTATATAATGTATAGAGTCTAAATATTGCTCGACATTTCGTAACTGATGATTATTTTATTAGGACATTAGTTTCGTTACGCAACACACATTGTTAGCCTGGTATGGGCATTCTACTTTAAAACCGCTCTTCTTCAAGTTTTTTATGCAAGGCAGGGGCTCAAATTGTGTTGTAATTTGTCTTTTTCTTTAACACAGTTTGAGGCGGATCGCACACTTAACGCACGGCGGAGCGCTAAAACTTCGCAGCGGTCTGTCAGATAAATACTAGAAATGACAATTTCCATACTAAAACCGCACTCAACGGCCGACGCTGCGCTAGCTTAAGTGTGCGATCCGCCTTATGTTACCCTGAACTTGAGCCAAGATATTTGGCAATGATTCGCGTCCTATATCATATTTTATTATATTGACGTGATTGAAGGACGCCATGAATATGATGTTGATGTCATAAGAACGTCCTACGTTTCTATATTCCTTGATTATGAAAACGTTTTATTGATTTTTTGTACGGAGTAAGATTCGCTTTAAGACGATTTTTATTTTTCTACGTGGTTTTAACAACTTTCAGTTGATCTTTTCCCTTTTCAAAAATTTAAGATTCCAATCGTTCATTTCCAAGTAGATTCACAACGAAAACTTTTAGAATGTCAATATTAGTTACAATACTATCACTGAATAAATGGATTAGTCATTGTAAAAAAGCAATCACAGTAGCCAATTTTAAATTTACAAGACTAGGCACGGTAACGAAATAGTATCGTGTTTCTTGTAACAAAATTACCTTTTAAGATGAAACGTGTTCCCGGAAATCGACGAACCGGGAATACGGTCAAATTAGGATCCGACGAAATTTATATAGCCAAAGGTACACTTACCTAAGACGGGTTGAAGGTTTTAATTATTTTTACTTTGAGGTTTCTGAAAAAAACACCAACACCAACCAATCATGATTTTTAAAAATACTCCGCAGTTTTAGTACCTAAGTACGTATGTCCGCTGGATTACTTACATTTTGAAATGTATAACTTAGTAGATTATAAAAAACAAAATAAAATGTAGTAAATAGATAATAAAATGTAGAGCCGTTCCAATAGGGAAAGCAGCTCCCGCCTGATGACTAACTACTTAGGACATTCCGAAGTTTTCAGTATCTGTCACTGGCAAAATTTTACCCGATCAGTTTAAGCTTGAAATGTAGATATAAAGACATTTATTTGCCAGAATACAGTTATTGGGATCTTATAGAATATATAAGATCTTGATATATGTTGACGCTCTGCCAACCCCGCAAGGGATAAAGGCGTGATATATGTATGTATGTATGTATAGAATATATAACAATGGTAGTTCAGTGTATGAAGCCTGCAAGCAGACATGCAAATTTGACTCATTTATGTATGTGGACGTCCAGTCAGGATTCGCCGTATTTTGCGGGGATTTTGTTAGGAAAACGACGGAATTGTTCAATTATGATCTTGTATTGTCTCCTTTTAACAATTAGTTAGGATTATCACACTGTTTCCACACTATTTCCCGTTATTCGACTCAATACAATTTTATAAAGCGGCTACCTCTTTGACAGTTCTTACAAATCTACTTTCATTTGTTTTCCGTACAGGAAAGGCAATGGCTATACCGCCGAGGAGTTTCTATTCAGCCAGTGGTCTTCGCCGACACGGCCATTCTGACAGTACCACACGTCCTCGTGTGGGGCCTTATTCATCTGAAACAAGTTTAGGCACAGTAGATTCTTCTGCTCGGTCTTTCCTGACCAAATCATGGGAAAAGTAGGTAGGTACTTAAAGAGTTCTCAACATAGCACTAATCAGGGGCAGTATAAATAGCTCAAGACTCAAGATTAAATAATTCAATTCAATTCCATTACATCAAATTCAATTACAATTTTGCTTTATCAAATGACCATTTTAATTCACTCTTTGTTAATTTAATGTAAAACTTGACAACCATTTTAATCAACTTTAAAACTGCATAGTTGAAACATCATTTGACCAGTGAATGCTACTAATAATAAAGACATTAATGACAGTTCAATTGTCCAGCTCACTGTTTATCTACTCCATCTCACCAGCGGACGGATCACTTGACCAGGTCACCGTTCCTCCAATTTTCTACTCCACTTGCCCAATGGAGTTCGCATAACTATCAGATACCACTTAAACAACAGACGTCGCTTACCCAGCGGATACCACTTACCCATTAGTCATCGCTTACCCAGCGGATACCACTTAATCATTAGTCATCGCTTACCCAGCGGATACCACTTAACCATTAGTCATCGCTTACCCAGCGGATACCACTTAATCATTAGTCATCGCTTACCTAGCGGATACCACTTAACCATTAGTCATCGCTTACCCAGCGGATACCACTTAATCATTAGTCATCGCATACCCAGTGGATACCACTTAACCATTAGTCATCGCTTACCCAGCGGATACCACTTAATCATTAGTCATCGCTTACCCAGCGGATACCACTTAACCATTAGTCATCGCTTACCCAGCGGATACAACTTAATCATTAGTCATCGCTTACCCAGCGGATATCACTTAACCAGCAGTCATCGCTTACCCAGCGGATATCACTTAATCATTAGTCATCACTTACCCAGCGGATACCACTTACCCAGCAATCATCACTTCACTTACCCCAGTGAATACTAACTGACCAGCAGTATTCGCATAGCCAGCATAGAACAGGGACAAACAAATCACATTGTAGAATGTACACCGCACACTCACCAAGTTCAGAAGAACTGGAGCTACAGCTACATTCCAACTTTATGCAATCTTTGCCATCTACTCCAGTAACTACATGAGGCTTTACTTATGAACAGTATTATTGGTGTTCATTTAAACACATATTTCATACACACTAGTCTGAGGTTCCACACAAGTGTAACTGTAAGCAACCTTTTCATACTACAGTATCCCTGTATCACTGAATTTGCCTGATTATGTCAAATTATTGACTGTTCATATGCAAACAACTCAGCTTATTACTCAACATTACAATTTGAAAACATCTCACCGAATGTAAACAACAATCCAGTGGGGTTGCTAATTAAGCATGGTCCAGTCCAATCAAAGCATAATCTTGCATCAACTCGGAGCGGCTTCACATCTCATCCATAGAGACAGCTGTCCGGCTAATGCACTTCCATCACTAGTATGTTTGACAGTTGTCTTGACTTCTATTTTTGGGTTTACTCAATTTTCAACATCTTGATACATCTCACAGAATAGCTGAAACATAAACAAAGTATGAACGCTCCATAAAATAATAACAGTACCAAATAAATTATGAAACAACTAAAACGTGACCTTTTATTATCCTTAGATAGGTGGTTGGCATAGCATGCCATAAACCTGGTGTAGCAATATGTCATAGTGTTGCTTTTGAATAATAAAATCATTGCTTCTCCGTTACTCGCAACAACTTAATTTCTCTTTTTCAGGTATGAACAAGTGTGTTTGTGTTGCAGAAAGTTGTAGTTTAATATTGGACACCATTTTTCATAGTAAATGTCATTCTCTCATATTAGTGAGGTTATCTTGTCTTGCAATTTTCTGTTTTCATGTGGGTCACCGAGTCGTCCAACGACTTATCCTGCTACTATGATAACCAAACTTGGAATATATTGCAATGTCATTGCAAATAATTATCTAGCGTGTGCTTGCACTATTGACGTAGGGCTTGTTTACTTTACTTGTAGTAACTTCAGTTGTAATTTCCTTGTCACATTCCTTGTTTCATATTCATTTCAAATAGGTATTTACTCTTCCTGGCACACTATTTTAGGTCTTCAAAATGTCATGATGTCTCAGAATGTTACACATTCGACCAAATATTGTGCACTGTTTGCTCACTCCAAACAAATTTGGAGGTTATGTACCCAAGTACCGGGCTGCTCTTGCGCCGTATTTATGACCTTGACTGTTGTAGGAAAAAAATTTGCCACATGTCTTGTGTATCATGCATCTTTATTTCTCTTTTCATCTGTGAGCACATGGATCATTCCACTTCTGATGTGGACGTCCAGTCAGGATTCGCCGTATTTTGCGGGGATTTTGTTAGGAAAACGACGGAATTGTTCAATTATGATCTTGTATTGTCTCCTTTTAACAATTAGTTAGGATTATCACACTGTTTCCACACTATTTCCCGTTATTCGACTCAATACAATTTTATAAAGCGGCTACCTCTTTGACAGTTCTTACAAATCTACTTTCATTTGTTTTCCGTACGGGAAAGGCAATGGCTATACCGCCGAGGAGTTTCTATTCAGCCAGTGGTCTTCGCCGACATGTATATAAATTTAATAATTTAAACGAAACGAATATAAATCTAATAATTTAAATTCATAATGTCACTGGAGATTTAAAAATAGAAATAGAAATGAATCTTAACTTTACATATTACAATTTTGGTTACATTTATGGTTTAGATAGTCACGTAGGTACACTATAAAAACAATGCTTCTAGAGCCGTTTTGTGAATGTCCGGAGAGTAACTTTAATTTATTTAACCATTTATTGTACACAATATAACACAAAGGACATAACATTAAGAACAATACACAACAGGTCAGCTAATTTCTAAAAAGAAATCTCTTCCAGCAGACCTAGGGTAGTGAGATGGCATAAAGTGAGGCAGTTGACATTTAAATTGTCAGGAAGGTGGTTATACAATAATATGCTCATATTAAATATATTTTTACGGTATATGTTCTTACAACAACTTGGCCAATATTTCCAAAAAGTTTATATGAATGCATAATGTGTTTATAATTATAATCACAAAATACCTTGGAACCATTGGAATCATACTATACTGTGCAAAATAACGTTTCACATCTTTGTTTGAAACTTGAAACAAAAGAAAATTCTTGTTATTCGCTTGTCCTATTTTTTACGGTAAAGTGGTTTTGAGGCAATGGAAAACGGTTTTGTCTGGAGTAGACAGAATGACACTTTTATTATACACTTTTTCATGGAAAAATAAGTTCATTATGTTAGAATAAAGTGCGTCAGACACGTTGAAGATGCGGTGAAGAAATATCTCTCGCTATACGAGTCTTAGGCCCGTAATAGGCCACACTCAACTCTAAGATCGATCTTGAGTGCGACTTTCAGATTTGTCAAAATCCCTCTTGAGATCGATCTCAGGGTTGAGTGCGATTTATAAATACGGATCTCAAATACTGTATGTACAATCAAAATAATAAAGGTATTTTTTTAAGTGTGTTTCCTTCTACCCGCGCTCTTAGTTTTTCTTTTTCCAACCATAAGCGCATTGGTGCACCCAATCATATTTTTCACAGTTTTATGGGGGAGTCTGCAATAATATTGTTGGCAATGATTAATAAACTGATGAGTTACTCGTCTGCTCAAAATCATTGTTAACTTTTGTTATCACTAACTTTTGCCTGTGTTCAGGCCATTGGGTTCATTAAGTAAGACGAGATCACCATTGAATCGACAAGAATTTACAATATTATTAACGTGCTAATAAAATTATAACTAAGCAATTTTCTTAGACCCAGTTTCCTATCACTAGGACAATAGCACCCGATAAACGCAGCATAATGCATTATTCCGAAACAAAGGAGTGCTTTTTGGCTGGTGCTCCAACTTACTCTGCTTTGTCATTGTAAGGGAACCGTGGGTAGTATAAACCATTTATTCATTCGTATCGTGGGTGGTTGTTGTTCAAAATTCAATAATGTTCCATTCATAGTACATAATATTTAAACAACATATAACACGCCTTTATCCCTTGTGGGGTAGGCAGAGCGTTAACGGCCGTAAGAATACGGCCACTATCGCCACGTCTGACATTTTTGAGGATTGTTTTCTTGTTTTTAGAAAACATGTGTATCACTATAGTGACAGGTTGTCAACTTGTCGCCTAAAAATTGTAATACACCAACACTCTCTAGTCCCTTAGTCGCCTCTTACGACACCTGCGGGAAGGATGTGGGGTGATGCTATTCTAAGCCGGCGTCACACGGCATATTTAAACAAAAATGATTTAATCTACCCATACTAAAATTTTACTTTATCAGGCTAACGCCTACGAAAGTTTACTAAGTAGTAAGTTAAATGGGTGCACACAAAGAATGTTAACTAACAATGAAAACATTAGATTGTCCGATGCGACGTAAAATTGTATTGCATTTTTACTTACTGCCTGACGACCGATGTGGCGCAGTGTTAGTGCGACTGCCTTTGACGCAGAAGGTCCCGGGTTCGATTCTCGGTGGGTCACTCACAATGTTGATATTTATCTCTTTGTGAATTTGTTCCCAGTCTGGTTAGGACATTGCGGGCTGAACCACCCGATTGTCCGCAAGTAAGATGGTTCCGTGTTTCGGATGGCACGTTAAGCCGTAGGTCCCGGTTGCTGTCTATGATCACTTAGACGGCGGTCGTTACACAACCATGTCAGAAGCCTGCTACTTGTAGAAGGCGGTTGAAAAATTCTGACACTAGGGTTCATCGGGTCGTTGCACGATTCGGTGTCCCACACGAAAAGAAAGACTTACTGCCTAAACATTATTACATATTTATTTTATGGTATTTGCTAAGATAACCCTAGCAAACCCATAATACAACATACATACAAGTAGAGTATGTAGATGAACCCTAATATCAGAGTTTTTAGGCAACTTCAGGGTTTGACCATGTTAAACCTTTTAAATTTTTCTGCAAAACATCTGTTATAAAACGTTTTCTTTGATGTTTTGTCGTATTCAATAGTCGATTTCCCTTGCCTGACCTCAAAGGAATAAATAATGACAGCAGATGCTTTCAACATTTTTTTGTTTGTAAGCGAAAAAATACAACATTGTTGCCAAAAATACTTTTATCTATGAATAAATAAATATAAATTTCAACAAAAATGAAGGTAGTTCAGCTACCAACAATTATAATGATTAACGAATAAAAATAGTAATCAACATTGAACTATATATTGTAATGGTAATCAAAAGAAATAAATGAAGGAAAATGGGTAATAATGACTTTATATTTTTCTAGCACAATTAAGTTTATAGCATAATTAAGATAGTTAAGTAACTGATGTTGCAAACACAAAACATTTTAAATAATTTCATTGTTTATCGTATTTTTTAAACTTATTTTTGCGGGTACACACCTGTAAAATCACCTCGTTGGCACATTTCCAAGGAAAAGTGCAGCTTCAAAAATCTAGATCAATTTTCTCCTAAATTCTTTTTGAGCTGTGATGCATGCTTCGCTTTGCATTCTCTGCCGCTGTGGACGTGCACTTGAATGCTAAAAATCCAGCAAATATTTTCATGCCAGCTCAATACACGACTGAAGTAAATAGAATTGTGTATCAAACTGTGGTATGTACCACACAGACTGAACTATTGGTTGCATATTTGAACCAATGTTGCATGTGACACTATTGGCAACTTGTGATGCTACTATTAATATCTACTATTATTATTATTTAAACGTTTATTGCACCCAATAGAACACAAAGAACATAACATTGAGAAAAATACATAATAGATTAACTTATTCCTAAAAAGAAATCTTTTCCAGCAGACCTACGTTATCATTCTACGTTGTGGAATTGTGCAGATAAAACGGTGTTATTGAGTATGTGGGACAAAGACAAGTTTCAGAATATGAATAAGTATAAATAAAAATAGGTAGGTTTTTAAAGCTATTGCATTTGACGGATCTGCTTGCGAAACGAAATTTGAAAATCCTATGCGAAAATCACGACTCACGTTGCCGTATCAAAATTGTGTCAATTACAATAAACGAAATATCGCATATACTTATCGTGAAAATGTGCAATTCGCTACATAGGTACTTTTTCCCATACTTTAATATCATTCAAAAAAGCTACTCACATTACGAACGTTGAAACTTTGTAGAACACTGCGATCGATTTTATTGCAGAATGTGACCGTACCTGTCCTGTTAAAAATTTAAAGCCTGAAAAGTTTGATGGGTACTAAAATTTCACAGCCCTGAACAGCTTTCGAAAGAACTCCTCCACATTTGCGAAATAAATTATTTACGATCAGAATCACGAGAGGGATATCAAAACAGCCTTGAAGATGGATCTATTTTAATGCTAACTTTTATGTCGACAAAAGGTCGTTTTATGGATGAATTATTTCGCTCACAACCTTACTTCCCCAGAAATTTGAATAGATGGATCGTCTTTTTACTAATGTTAGTGAAACACTACAGGCATTATGTTTTTAATTTTTTACAAATACTGAGCTGTCTATGAAGGTCTATGGAGGTCTATGGAGGTGGTAACCAATCAATTACTAAACAAATATTTCTGTCACTTTTTGGGGGAGGTAAACACGTACAGCACACAACGATAAATTTTACAACACTTGACAACCACATACAAAATGTCAGTTTCATATACGTGCTGGTCCAATGGGCAGTGAATTCTGGCTGAGGAGTAAGCTCAGTTTTGCCATTTTCATAGGCTGAATGCTCGAAGTGTTATATTGATAGATCTTATTAACGTGTAGTATACATAGTTGTCTAACAATTTTATGAGCACCAGTGTCCGAGTTTGGTGTAGGAGTTAGGAATAGACAAGAGAATAATTTATCTGAGATACAGGGTACACGAAAGCAATTTTACTGCACTACTTCACATCCCAGCTGCCCAACATTGTCCATACGGTTTAATAGAAATGAAAATTAGTACCAGAATTTAGTAATATCTCGTACCCTCGACGTACAGACATCGTGACATTCGTGACCACTAATCGCACATGAGCGGCGCTTTTATCGACGTGGCGTATGATGATATTGCGCCCAACATCGATATCAATGTCTTTTAAATATTATAGGTTGTAGGAGTTTTTATATGTCATCATTATTTTAATTTGCTATTTTGACTATTAAGTAATAAGTACACGATAAGGCGCCTAAAATTTTTGTTTACTACATTTCAATTTCAATAAAATTTTCTTTATTTAGTTACGTGCTAAGTCTGTGTTTTGGGTAATGCAAAAAATGTGAAAACTTGTCGTAAACATTGAAACTTTCCAGCAGGATTCGGCTCCCAAAATTGACGTGTTAAAATCGTGGAAAGTGGTCTAGCAAATCGATTATAGAACTAAAACTAATTAATTTCTCTGAACAGAGCTGCAACAGCTGAACCGTTTAGTCGATAAAGCAGTGCTTTGTCTCAATATGTCGAACTAGTAGTTGCATACAACTAAATTAATTTAGCTCTGGGCCATTGTTCATGTTTTGATTAGTAATAAATTGTACCTTCAATAATCTAAAAATTGTACATCGCTTTTGGGGTGTCTCTGTCTGCCTATCATTTTTTTAAAGATATAATTCAAATAAATTATAGTTAAAGAACCCATACCTAATACTAAGATTATATAAGGTGTAAAAATATTATTATTAATAATATTTTAAGGGGTGAATCAGCCCATGAAAGTGAATAACTTTTCCCATTAAACATAGGTTCAAATATGAGAAAATTTTTGCACTTCTCGTACAAATTTTCTTGTTGATAATTTTGGTATGGGAGGTCCGTAATTTTTTTCATATTTAGACCTATGTTCCTTGGGGAAAGTTGTTCAGTTTCATGGGCTGGTTCACCCCTTAAAATACTTGCAGTAATTTTTTTACACCTTGTATTTCTGTTCGTATTTCATTTTAGAAAATTGAGATTCAACGTTTTTTCAAAAATACGTCAACAGTAATGTGAATAAAAAAAATTAAATGTTGTTTTAAAAAACGTCGATAACATGACCAAAAAACAAAGAAAAGACATCAAAATTCAATAATTTAACAAGAAGGCAGACAAGACATTTATTTCAAGTTTATTCAAAGAAGTGCTCGAACAATTCTTTGTAACGGAAGGCGCTGAAAAGCTGAGGGTCCATAAATTTGCAGTCTCGCCTCATTCGGTCCAATAGGGCGGAAACAGAGGTCACACTCGATTGGCCCCACTGCCATTGCCCCACATACAAACGAGCGGTGGCGATGGTAAGCAGATTTCTTGTAGCTGGTCTTATCTTTGAAAAACCATACTACTAAGAACATAGCTAAGTGTAAGTAATATTAACATGTCTTCATCACCCCATTTCTAATCACCTTATGCTGCCAGATTTTAAGAGCATAACTAATTTCTATCAGTGGGTGTCGTAAAAGGCGACTAAGAGATGAATTCAGGGAACGGACAGCAGCGTCCTATGTGAATATCTACAATATCTTGAACTGCGCTCGCCAATCCGCCTGCTAAGCATGCCAAACGTGGGGAGTAGCTATGTAATTATACCCCAATTGGGGCAAGCTATTGTAATGTGGATTGTTGTGGCTGTAGAAGTAGAATACATTCCTGGAGAACGACTCATACCCATGAAAATTGGATAATTTCAGCGGATTTAACCTCTGCACGGGAATCTTGACACATAAAGTCGTAAAAGGAAAAAGACGTAACGGATTGAGGCGGATCGTACACTTAACGTATGACGGAGCGCTAAAACATCGCAGCGGTGTGTCAGATCCAACCGCTGTCGACGCAGCTCTATCGCAGCGTCGTCCGTCGAGTGCGGATTTAGTATGGGGAGTGACGTTTCTAGTATGGATCTGACAGACCGCTGCGATATTTTTCCACTTTGTCATGCGTTAAGTGTGCGAGCTGCCAAGTAGACATTCCATTAAATGTACTTAGCCTGCCACGAGGCTGCTAACTACCCAACTTCTCCCCCCCTCAGACCCTCTATCTACCCTCACAAACAACATAATGTAAATTTTCTGAGATGCAGCTGGTAAGATCTAATCATTATTCGTTGCATTGTTTATAGTCTCAATATTGAATACGTTCGTTAGGTATTTGAAATGCAGCCGTCTCCGGGAAGGAATCATTATTCAGCTTATGTTCAGCAATTTAAAATTCCGAGGAGTGCATTTCAAGACAACATTTTTAATGGATGCCGCTCGCTTGCGTTTCTCCAACCAAAGTAAAATTAATGGTTCCCTTTTCAGAGGATCTGTTTTCTTGTGCCAGCATTTATATAGTCGAAGACTAGTCAAAATAATAGAGAAGGGACCCGTCAATTGGTTTATTCTGTCGATAAACGCGTCTATTGTCGATAAAATCTATTGTTATGTGATTTAATATGCCAATATGTAATCTCAGTTGCACATCAAATATTTAAACAAAGGATCTTAGGATCACCTATACTAGTCTTCTTCTTTTTGTGTAGGACACCGAGTCGTCCAACGACCCGATGAGCCCTAGTGTCAGAATTTTCAACCACCCTCTATAAGTAGCAGGCTTCTGACATGGTTGTGTAACTATTGCCGTCTAAGTGATCATAGACAGCAAGCGGGACCTACTGTTAACGTGCCATCCGAAACACGGAACCATCATATTTACGGACAATCGGGTGGTTCAGCCTGCAATGTCCTAACCAGACTAGGAACACATTCATAAAGTGATAAATATCAACTTTTTGAATCACCCAACGAGAATCGAACCCGGAACCTTCTGCGTCAGAGGCAGTCGTACTACCACTGCGCCACATCGGTCGTTGTACACCTATACTAGTTATGAGACAAAATCAGCCTAAGTTGCTTCCTAGCAAGGGACATAGTAAAATAGCAAAAAGCAGAGCGTAGCAAGCTAAAGAGGCAGTAACTTGTGGCATTCCCTCAGGGATGTCTCCGTCCAGCAGTGGACTGCTATAGGCTGATGTAATATGATGTGTGATGTAACTTGAAGTTCTGCAGATTACAGGTTGCTAGGTGGAAAAACAACCATCTCACCATTGACTTATATTGATAACAACACAGTTCAAAATCTATTTCAACATTTTATTCAGACCCTAACATAATATTCCATTAAAAATAATAAACTAAGTAGTTGTTGATGGCTCAATAATCTCAAAAGTAATTCATGATAATTATTTCGCGGATATTTTACAAAGAAATGTGACAAGAGGTAGGTAACTTAAACTCAATCACGAACTCTGTAGTTCTTTGATCATAAAGATATTCTTTGACAATTGGAGTTTAATTTGATTTGAATTTCTGTATTCATCACTTTAACTAAACCACATTGTTAAAATGTTACAAGTTAAAGTGAATTTATTTCGTTATTCCAAATTAAAGTTCAATTAAGGCAGATTGTTCCAAAACTTTGATCATACTCTCATCATGTCTTGGATACCACAAATGTTAATAAAGTGGTCTTTTAGAAACTCAATAGCTAAACTTGAAATTTGGAGTCTTTAAAATTCAATCTAAAATTGAGTACACTCTTCTCTTTTGGTTACTATTACTAGTTTTCAGTATCAAGTGCATAATTGAGTAACTATTAATTCAAGGATATACCAAAAATCACTTGTGTTAAAAATATAGATTAGACCAAAGAATAAAACCTTCAGACATGTATTACAATGTGTTTTTAATCAACCTCTTCAAACAACCTTAAATGTAATTCTTACAAAACATATAATCATCATCTAAACACAGTTTAATCTGAAGCAACAATACTCATCTTTTAATCATCCAAAGATCAAGTATATTCTACGTATTTTAGTATTTTTATATTTTTCAAAGATTTCCCTCTATTCTCACACTGACAGCTCGCCGAAAAATTGCGTCATCCTCCTGCGCTTATTTTTCACGATCACTCGTACGGTGCGCTTATTTTGCATGATCATTGCAACTATTTAATCGATTTAGGAAAATCGTTATAAATCAACATTAGAAAATTTATAAATAATCAGCTGCATGAAAATGTGTCGATTGATTGGCCTTTGGACATGCCACCTTCTTAATACTCGTCCATCCTGACCTCTTATTTGCGTCCCTGCAAATAACAAAAAGAAAACATGAATAGTATGATAAAACAAGTTTATGTATTCCCCTTTTCGAAATTAAGTTCCCAATAATCATAAACAGTTACTAATCGCAATTACCAAACTCATGAACACCTATTATTGTCTCAAACAGGAGTTGTTATCTAAAACCAACCAAAATTAATTATCAACTAGTATAATCCCCAACTTCTGGCAAAATACAATAGTAATCGACAGATTACGGCCCAAAACAAAGTCCAATCATAAACACCAGTTTACGGCCCAAGAGAAAAGTCTAGTACCAAGATCCACAGTTAAGTCCAATCGTAATCAACAGATTACGGTCAAGGTCCAATCGTAATTACCCTATTACGGCCAAAGTCCAATCGTAATTACCTTATGACGAATCAAGTCCAATCGTAACCACCAGATTACGGCCTAAGTCCAATCGTAATCACTAGATTACGGCCCAAGTCCAATCGTAATCACCCGATTACGGCCCAAGTCCAATCGTAATCACCCGATTACGGCCCAAGTCCAATCATAATCACCAGGTTACGGCCCAAGTCCAATCGTAATCACCCAATTACGGCCCAAAGTCAAGTTAAGTCATACATACCAAAGTTCACACTCAAGTCCAATCGTAATCACTAGATTACGGCCCAAGTCCAATCGTAATCACCCGATTACGGCCCAAGTCCAATCGTAATCACCCGATTACGGCCCAACTCCAATCATAATCACCAGATTACGGCCCAGGTCCAATCGTAATCACCCAATTACGGCCCAAAGTCAAGTTAAGTCGTACATACCAAAATTCACACTCAAGTCCAATCGTAATCACTAGATTACGGCCCAATATTAAGTTTAATCGTATTCACCATAATTCACATTTAAGTCTAATGATTTCTTCAACTTCGCTATTCATTTATACTAATGACTTCTCATGGTAGGTACCTCACACTTTATAAATTAGTCTGGGTATATACTGTACATACTACTGTCAATATAAGAATTTTTTTTTTTTACCATTTCATCCTTCAAGAAGATCTATCAGCTCTTCTGTGCTATCCACATTAGAATCACTAGATTCCGAATCACTATCAGTGTCGTTTCCAAATTTTCTTAAAGCATCTGATGCGACCACCGCAGAAAACTTTTTGTATCCTTTTAGCCCTTTTAATGCAGTTATTACATATCGGTCATTCCCAAGACATTTCGTAATTTGGTAGGGTCCGCTGAACTTCTCTTTCAATTTCCGCCTTACATCCTTGGTGCCTGCTTCAGATTTCTGCCATAAAACCAGGTCCTTGACCTTGTAATTAGTAGGTGCCTTTCTTTTTGCATCAAATCGTTTCTTCATGCCAATCGCTGTCTTTTTAATATTTTGATCAGCTGCTTCCGTAGTGGATTTGGCTGTATCTTCTGAGTCAACAGTATTATCTCCAATTCCTTGTACATGGCTCCGACAGGCTTTAAACATAAGTCTGTATGGTGGGAAACCTGTTGTGGCATTCACGGTGTTATTCATTCCCCACATTACTTTGCCCAAGCAAGAATCCCAGTCTCTCTCATCTTGGGTACTCTTATTGATAGCTTCAACCACTGTCCGATTGTACCTCTCCACTTGTCCATTAGACCGCGGAGAGGCAACGGCATTTTTGACATGTGTTATTTGATTGCTCAAGCAGAAATCTCGAAATGTTTTGCTCGTGAATGCACTCCCTAAATCAGAGACTATTCTTCTCGGATAACCAAATTCACAAGATATCTCCTGTAATTTACTTACAGCCTCTGCGGATTTAGTTGTTTTGCAAGGCTTTGTCCATACAAACTTTGTAAAGGCGTCTACCACTACGAGAAGGTAAGAATTGCCTTTACGGCTCTTACAAAAAGGTCCAGCATGATCAATATGCAACGTATCGAGAGGTTTGTCGACTTTTTCGATTGGGTGTAGCTCGCCTTCTTTTTCCCATATTGGCCTCTCTTAAATGCGCAATCCATGCAGCCGTTCACATATTTTCGTATGAATCTAGTCATTCCCGGAAACCAACAATTATCTTTAACAAGCTTGTCACATTTTTTTAGGCCTGGGTGGCCAATATCATCATGGTACCTTCTCATGATGTTCCATTTACAGTATTTTGGGATAACAAGTCGCATTTGGTCACTCTGGCATCTTCGGTAAACTTTGTTGTCCTTTAAAATATAGTTATTTTGAATATCCGGGTCATTGACATTGCGTTCTAGTTTTTCTCTAATAACTCTTATACGTGGATCTTGGTTTTGCATGCAAACCACCCAATCGAAAAGATCTAAAACAAGAACACTTGCTGACTCTGCGTCCTCAGTTGGTGCGCGACTGAGCGCATCTACGTGTTTTTGCAAGGTTCCAGGACGATGAGCTACCGTAAAACTGTACTCTTGGATGCTGAGCCACCACCGGGCTATTCTTGGCAGTAAGTCACGTTTTTCGAATGTTTGACGTACGGCAGCGCAATCTGTTACAACTCTAAAGTCAATTCCCGCGAGATATATCCGAAAACGTTTAAGAGATTCCACGACTGCCAAGCACTCCAATTCATACGAATGATAGACAGACTCCTCCTTAGAAGTCTTTCTACTAAAATAGGCAACTGGTTTCATTTCGCCATTATTTTCTTGGAGTAAAATACCCGCGATCCCTTTACTTGAAGCATCTGTGTGTACTTCTGTGGTTGCCTTGGAGTTATACAATGCTAACATTGGTCGAGATGTGAGGATATGTTTGAGTTTATTAAATGCCTCTTGTTGTGCGTTGCCCCAAACCCACGGTTCATCCTTTTTTAAAAGTTTGTACAAATCGTGCGCAATCAAAGCGTACCCCTTTACAAACTTTCTAAAGTAACTCGTCAAACCTAAGAACATCCGTAACTCGTGCACATTAGTGGGTTCTTGATATTTTAGAACAGCTTCAATTTTCTTCTGGCCAGGTCGAATGCCCTTTTCGCTAATTTCATATCCCAGGTATTGAATTTCTCGTTGTAAGAATTTACATTTTGAAAGATTAAGCGTGAGTTTGGCTTCCCTGATAACATCTAAAACAATACGTAGTGTCTCGATATTTTCCATTTCGGTTTTAGATGCTATTAAAAGGTCGTCCATGTAAGGTAAGACTTCGTCATGACGTAGCGATCCTAAGATTTTGTCCATCAACCTTTGATAAACACTCGGAGAGTTTGCCAGGCCAAAGGGCATTCTAAGAAATTCAAAGTGCCCCTCTGGTGTAACAAAACCAGTTTTGGGGATAGAATCCTCCTCAAGAGGGATTTGATAGAAGCCCTGAGACATGTCCAGAGACGTAAAGAATCGTTTTCCCCCTAATTTTTCGACTTGCTCTTCTATTATCGGTAAGGGGTAACGATCCTTTACCGTTATACTGTTCAGTTTCCGAAAATCGACACATAGTCGGTAATCGCCATCTTTTTTCCGAACGAGTACAATGGGGCTTGCAAATGGTGATCTTGACTCACGTATTATATTATTTTGCATTAGATCCGCGATTTTTTCTCTGACTACTAACTTTTCAGCTTCCGATAACCTGTACGGTCTGTAGAAAACAGGTTTGTCTGAACTTAAATCAATCTTCATCTTTATTTTGTCTGTACAGCCTAATTCCCTTGTATTAGTTGAAAAGCAGTCAGAATACTCTTGTAACAGATTGGATAATTTTGTTCGTACATTTGGGTCTGTTGATTCACATTGAATCTTATCCACGTCTATCGACAAAATCGGATGATCTGCTTCGCCGGAAGTATCTATTTCATAAATAGCTTCTACACAACGTGTACCCCGAGCCAATAACGTATTGCTTTTCAAAAATAACGGAACGGTGGACGCGTTGGTTATACTCAAAATCCCTTTTTGGGAGGATAAAATAGTAGACGGAATGTGATATTCTTTGTCATTGAATAAACGATAACGCGCGTCGACATAAAATGTGTCGCTATTCCCGGCGCCTTCACATTTGACTTCAACCATAGCGGTCGTACCGGGAGAAACTGTAATATCTTGCGAACAGTGAATCTTTATACTATCCGCCGCTGAGTAAATGTCATGGTCAATCAAAAGCAGTTCCGCGCAAGCGTCTTCATTGCGTGGTTTTTTTTCTATGGTCAAATTCGTGCCATTTACTGTAAAGGTTATCAGAGGGTCGTTAATTACCGGTTGACCTATTATTAAGTCGGGAATTGAAGGGTCATTATAATCTACTACCACTAAATCAATGTTAATACGTATGTCATTTACTTCCAATGTCACTTTGTGTTGTCCTGTAGCTTTGACGGCATTACCCGTAAACCCGCTGACCATGTAATCGCAAGGTAATAAAGGAATGTTTAATAATTGGGAGTTTTTCAGACTGGTCACATTAATTTTAGCACCGGAGTCGAAATAAGCGCGAAATTTAATATCATTTAATGAAACATCCCTAAAATATGTATCATTTACCTCAGTAGAAATCATATTGATTGCAGTCGCGGTTGGTTGTGATTGTGTATTGTTTGATACCGTTATATTTTTGCTCCAGCAGTTCTCGACGTCATGGCCTATTTTCCCGCAATGGCTACAAGTGGGTTTTGTGATAAGTTTGGGGCACCGACGCTTAACGTGACCTGGAACGCCACAAAAGAAACAAGCAAGCGTTTTCTTGGCATCTTTGTCACTGTTAATAGTTGGCGTAGTATCCGGTACAGGTTTAATTGTTTCAAAACGCGAGGGTTTCGATTTGGCCTCCATCACGGACAAAAATTTTGAGTACAGCTCACTAGGTGACGAGTAATTCCCCGCGCGTGCAGGGGCTCGCAAAAATATTGGCAGTCCATCGATCAGACAGGCTACTGCCTTTTCATCGCGTATTTCAAGTTTGCTCAGCATGGCGTTTTTTTGGTAAAAATAATGTGCCATGGTTTCGGCCATCCCTTTCCTCCTAGATAACATTTCTCTGAGTGATTCTGCGTAGTCCAAATTATGGGGAAAAGCTTTGGTCAATTCACGTTTCCAGTCATCCCAGGACAGATCGTAATTTTGTAAAGAGGTATGCCAAACTTTCGCCATTCCCGTCAAACGGGATTGCATATAGAAGCTTTTCATCTTGTCTGACCAGTTGTGAACAGTCCCCAATTGCTCTATTTTCTCCACCCACTGATCCGCAAATACGTCAGAGGTTTCGGGGTCAAATGTCGGAATGACATCCGTTTTCATCATCGCGCTGTCAAAAAGTATTGGTACGGTCTTACCATGATTAGGAACTGGATCCTGTGAAACTGGTTCTGTTACCATAGCAGGAGTGGCATCGTGATCATTATCCTCTGGTGCTTCGGGCGTGTCTCTGGAACGCCAAGGACGCCAGCGTTTGGACTCCGGAGGCTCATCCGTCAACTCTTCTACGACGAAGGCACTGCTCTTCTGTTTACGAGCGCGAACACGTTTCGGCATTCTGGTGGATCCCACTTCTGAAAGTTGTTAAAAATATAGATTAGACCAAAGAATAAAACCTTCAGACATGTATTACAATGTGTTTTTAATCAACCTCTTCAAACAACCTTAAATGTAATTCTTACAAAACATATAATCATCATCTAAACACAGTTTAATCTGAAGCAACAATACTCATCTTTTAATCATCCAAAGATCAAGTATATTCTACGTATTTTAGTATTTTTATATTTTTCAAAGATTTCCCTCTATTCTCACACTGACAGCTCGCCGAAAAATTGCGTCATCCTCCTGCGCTTATTTTTCACGATCACTCGTACGGTGCGCTTATTTTGCATGATCATTGCAACTATTTAATCGATTTAGGAAAATCGTTATAAATCAACATTAGAAAATTTATAAATAATCAGCTGCATGAAAATGTGTCGATTGATTGGCCTTTGGACATGCCACCTTCTTAATACTTGCTTCCATAGAATTACTTCAAACATAATTGTGTACCATAAAAACCCCTTTTAAGAAGTGTGATACTTAAGAACCTTCTTTTTCGGGCTCAGGACTGAAAACTTGTATGGAATTTCAGTTTTGTCGTGTCTTGCCAACCTGATGGCTTGAGTTTATTTACGTTT
Source organism: Keiferia lycopersicella (assembly GCA_029255805.1). Taxonomy (NCBI): domain Eukaryota; kingdom Metazoa; phylum Arthropoda; class Insecta; order Lepidoptera; family Gelechiidae; genus Keiferia; species Keiferia lycopersicella. The sequence continues at coordinate 20,670,241 of JARACZ010000003.1, forward strand.
TCTTTTTTTAAATAATAATGAACATTATAAGCAAATTAGATTTCTTTTCATTACAGGTAAGTACGCCATGCATCACCCAAAAATTGTTGTATGTTCGACAGGCTGCTCTCCTTAAAATCGGTAAGTAAATTACATTGTAAAGTCTTGTGAGTGCTGTTGAAGCTCTTTAGAAAACTTGCGCAGAGCTTTCATATATTTTCACACATAATATACTCGTACCTACTTGGTTAAGCACTGTGCTGTGACGCTGCTGTCCCTATTTACAACTTTTATTTGTCTTTTTTTAAGTTTTACATGTATAACACTGAATCTAACTCAGAAATATGTGACCTGGAAGAAGAAAGCCTGGAATTCAGAATGTTTACGTTATACTCGTAAGTACCTAAAGTTGATTTGTGAATTAAATATACTCTTTTCATTATTTTTTGTTATGTAACCTATAAGTTTATTTACTAAGAGTTAAATGTTGGCTAACATTTAGAAGTTTCTGTTTTTTTCAAACCGTAAGAATGTCGTCAAATAATTTTAATTATGATGTGAAGAAGGCAAAGAGAATGTGTGTGTGTGCGTGTTTGCGTGTGTGTGTGTGAATGTCATTATGACCAAAGTGTAATTACAAAAATAAAGATACATATATATTAATTCGCAAGTAAAATGTAATATAGCACTTACTCCAAATATCTGTTAAACTTCGAATTAGGAAGCCGCACCTGTTTATCCACTCAAAAACCGTAAACATTAATACCTGTACAATAAATTTTATCCACCCGTTTTCCAGTGCACATTCCTTCACAAACAGATCGTTTTTCCACCCAATGGTCAAATGCTTCTCTTTATTCCGAGCAAATGGATTGCCTTTAGCAGATGTGGCAAATGTTTTCGTGTGTATGGGGCGCTAGTACCCTTTCTAGCAATTTAGGCGCTGGTAGTCGATAAAATTGTGATTTTTTATATGTAGAAGATGTTTATTTCACCTCTTTTTGGAAGGCTTTGTTTCGTTTCTTCAAAAGACGGGAGAATAAGCCTATTGTCAGCAAATTTTGACAAAATTGCTTGCTTGTCTCAATATTGGTGGAGCCGAGTGTCTTACCGATGAGGCAAATACGTATCTCTAAATATTTTGGATGACTTGATGTTCCACACCAAAAAATATATATATTTTGGCTTTTTATTTTAAGCTATCTATTAGATTAAAAGTATAATTAGTGATCAAACTATGATCATTACAACAACTTACACATTTAAAGGACAAACTTTTAGTCGATATTTATACAAACATAAGAAAACTAGCATAAATTGGTATGGGAAATGGGTAGGTTAAGATACCCTTACCTAACCCACCTAGTTAATTATTGAAATGGTTAGCAGAAAGAAACCTTTTTTTCCCTTTCTTTAGTGTACACGGATTGAAAGTTTATTTTGTTGTCGATCAGAAAACGGTTTCTTTTGGAACCCTTTGGGCGATTCTATAAATTTTTTATGTGCTATTATGTGATTCAATCCGGACATTCACTCATTCTTTTGAATTCCTGCCCGGATTGCTTTTAAATTGTCTTGCCGTTTTTCTGTTTTATGCTTTCTTTACGGACCCATTTGCTGTCCCAAGTGTCCATTGGCAATTTGATTAACGGTTTGAGATTGATTTATATTTTAGTCTTTATTTCTTAGCTTTACCTATTTACCCGTTCATTATCCACCTACCTACCGACAATATAATTTAACACTAACGGGTATGCTGATATTAGTTTGACACAAGCATCTAATGCCTAATTAGGCTTAAAAACTCTACATTACACTTAAATGTCATAAAACAAGAAAATCAAATTCAAGTTCACACAGCAATTTCAACTATTTTTATCATATTTCTCCATTGGACAGGTACAAGTCTTCAAACCATTTTCCCCAATTCCCAAAAGAGACAGTTGTCAATATTTATGTTAAAGTTTTATGCAGGACGTATGAGGAAGAATAAATCTAAAATGCTATTAAGCAGACTATATAGCCACACAAATATACTTTGCCTTCCAGGAAAAAATACATGTATTGCCTATCAATCTTTATCTATCTTGGTAGCCAATAAAAAATAATCCGGACTCAATTTCCGATCAGTCGGATATTTTGCTACATAGATGATTCGCTATTTATTATATCTCTTTTGATGTCACTAGGTATACACAACGTATCTACCAATAAATGTGGCCGATTTTTGTTATACTTACTACTTTGATAAATAAAACATTACCAGCTTTCTTCCTCATTTCGAATAAAAAAATCAAAAACATAAATGATCTGACGAACCTTATCTTCTTTTTATTCATCGTATCGCCAACAAAATTAAATACTGATATTATACCACTGTTTTTTTATACATCACTGTCATATACCTTTTGGTGAATCAGAATTTAGTAATGCATTTATTTCTGTAATTATCCTAATAAAAAACAATCATAAAAAAGGGATAGGTTTGTACGAGTACTACTCACTCAATCAAACAAACTTACAAGTATAATGGCAATGATAAAAAATTAGGATTTTCAAATGACAACAAACGATGTCTCATCTGCTCGTTCGCCCAAACCTGCCTGTTACCTGGACACATCAGGACCTCATTGCGACCAACCTAGCAGAATTAGCTGCAGCCAAGCACTGGCAATCACTAGTTTAATAATTATGTTCACAATGTAGATAGTATTAGGAAACGTAAGTTGACACAAGAACAAGAAGAAAAAGATAATTAAACACATACGCACGTACGTACATTTTGTGTTGGCTTGTACGTACAGTAACGAGTTTGTCTTATCTCTCGTAATTAAAGTAATTCGACCTTTATTGAGGAGTTAATAAATTACAAGTTACTAAAAACATGTTCTGGTAAAAATGAAATATCGACCAACATGATCCTTTGCATAATTTACGACCTACAAAGCGGAAAAATTTGCGAGACGACGCGTCGAGTTTAGACGAAGATTTAAGAATAATGCGTGTACGTAATCCGATAAAACATACGAAGTTTTCGAGGAAACATGGCTTATCCTCGATCGGGAATAAGGAAAATATAATTTGTTATTGAGTTTTGCAGGGAATTTTCTCACTTAAGACGCCTACTCAGGCTATGTGCTGCTCTCCACATTATTCGTGAAAAATTTTCGTCGAAACGTACTTGAATATGTGCTGGTCGTGAATGAAATTGCTGAACCTTATTTAAAGAGTAAATTTCGACATTAAGGTAATATCCAAGCCTCAGCAAATTACGCTTTAATCGAGCACTAATTATGGGAACTCGTCATTTTTATAACTCATAATTATAAGGTTTTTAATCGGAAAATTTGCATAAAAATAAACGAGGATAATTCTATTCCATTTTTTGGGCACCCTTCTTTCCATTGCATGCAACAAATTCGTATCATCACCTTGCTTTTTCATCTTAGTTATCGGCATGCTTTAAATTTTTCAATAGGTCAATAATGGTTTTTTTCCTACTGCGAATTTTAATATTGTTTTACTACTATACTATTGTCTATGAATACAAATACTAACTATAGCTCCTCGCTTTGTTATATGGAATCATGAAATATATTACACATCAGAACCTAATGACTGAACCTTTATTTAAACCAAATACTCGCATTTAAGGTACTTATGCCGGCTTTGAATAGCATCACCCTATTTCCTATCCGTGGGTGTCGTAAGAGGCGACTGAGGGACTTAGGGTTTCTGGTGTATTACAACTTTTAGGCGACAGGCTGACAATCTTTTTCTATCGTGATGCACCAATTATCTCGTGATGTAGACGTGGCGATAGCAACCGTATTTTTGCGGCCTTTGTTGCTCTCCCTACCCCTTGTGGGATAAAGGCGTGATATATGTATTTGTGTATCTTGTAGAAAGACTTAACTACTAAGTACTTACTTTGTTTGTGCTATAACTATCGCCATTACTACAAGCTAAGAGACCTTGACTATCAAATTGTTATCGCATTAGTGGTATCTAAGTACTCGTTATGTACATGACGAAAATGTTTATGATAAAACTATGACGCAGGGACAGGCGTTATCCCTTAGCCCTGAATTATTAGAAAACCGGCACAACAAAACATTTTTTCTTTCAGTTTACGTTTTGTAGGTATTACCTTTTTTTCTTCGTCGCGTATAGGTTAGGTACACCATTAAGCGATTTATCGTTTTCAACATTCAGTAACTACTGGCCATCCTATTCCTATTTAACTTCGTATCCCAGCCCGATTTCCATAATTGTAACTTAATTCAATATATCGATATCGATCAACATATCGATAGTTAAATAAAACTCTCATCCCTTATATCTGTAATACGTCTTTTGTTTTCGCAGTCTGCTAGTGACTCTGGTCGGGTTACATCAAAGAGGAATCAGCAGTGTGCGAAACTGAGTTAAACTCGGTTTGCCACGGTACTGGTTCGCCACTCACAAAAACGAAATGCAAAGAAGACTAGCCGAAAGCAATGTTGCATAGGTACCAGCAATGTAGTCATGACGTCACAGATGCTAGTTCAAGTACTACTAGCTATTGCTTGGCGGTACTGCCGACGCGCTCTCACCCTTCCGCAATAGTTGCACCCAATTTCTTATAGAAAACGTCATATGCCATTTTTTCTATGTATCTGCTCTGTGGTCACACATCCTTTTCTACAATCCATCGCTTTCTGCTCTGTTTTCTATTTCCTTTATCCAAAGCTTGTCTGTATAAGATCGCTTTTAGCGAAAGGCTCGTTTTACGCTTCTCAGCTCATGATGTTCTTGTAAGGTGCTTATATTTATAAAAAACTAGTCCTGATTCGGCGCAATCTACCTAAGGCAAACATACACATAACCAACCTAATTACACATAAACTGTCGGATTAAAAATTAAATGGCCAAAGCGGGAGATCGTGCCTTGTGGCGTATCCTGGGGGATACATCCAGCATTTAACTGCTATAGGCTGATCTGATGATAATGTGTGATGTGATGATATTATTATGTGATTATGTGGAAGAACATCGGAGCGTCGGTGGCCAAGTGGTTAGGACACCGGTCTTACAATCGTGAGACCCGAGTTCGATCCTCGCCATGTACCAATTTGTTGTTACTCACGTACATTTACCGACTGCTCTTACGGTGAAGGAAAAATATCGTGATGAAACCCACATTCAAATAAAATTTGAATTCAAATGATATTTGAATGTGACTTAACCTAGGATTCCGGCCAGGTTAGCCTTCGGGTTGTAGAGGTCAGATGGCAGTCGCTCTGTGTAAAAACTTGGTTCCACGTCAAATCCCCTAGGTTAGGTAGCCGACCCCGACAGAGAACGGGATAAGGCAAGGAGGATGATGATGTGGAAGAAAATTCTCAGCGAACCGGGACTGTGGCAAACAGGAACTAGGTTTTCGAAACTTGTGCAAATCCATTGTTCCGTAATACGTTGCCAAAACAAACAAGCGGCCTAGATAGAAGCTATTTATTATTATTATGTAAGTGCCAAGTCATTTGACATGCAAGCAGAATTTTGTGGTTTGAAAATTACGAGTATAATTTTTGTACTGTCAGCAACACTTTTAGAGTCTGTACGGAAGAAGAACGAGCGTGGATTTTGGGGGCGCTTTTGAGGCTTATTATGACTTTGAATTTCTATATAAAAATGAACAAATTCACTTTTTTCCTGCGACGGTCCTCTTTTCGCACAGACTCTTACCTACGTTGAACTGTAGGTGCAGGTAATTCTTGGCAACCGTATGCATAACCAATATTATTTTCCTTTGTATGTGTTGCCGTGTGGCACCGGCTTAGAGAATAGCATCACTCCAACTCTACTCGTCGCAAAGAGATACTATGGGATAATCATTGAAGGAATGAACAAAAGCATCCCATGCAAATGCATCGTCTTGAACTTTACCAACTAATTAATCCGCTTGCCAAGCGTGGTGAGTATGGGGTAGGCTCAAGTCCAGCAGTGGACTGTTGTGGCTGTTAACTTGTGACTTCAACATAGGCTGAACGTCCTACAGCAGACATTGAACTCACTAAAGTCTTGCTTTTACAAATATACCGCAAAATACATGCTATACATGCATACGTTTGGTTTAGATCAATCGCAGCTTATTCCTTGATATTTGGCATAATGGACATACAGTTACAGTCAAAGAATTAAGTAGGTATAACGCTTTCTAAAATATTAAAAATATATTCAACCCTTTAATATTTTTTTGCTAAAAATTACTTTAGTTGGGCAGTAAAATTTTGAGTTCCGAGTAAAGAATAACTTTTTGGAAAAAAAAAACTATATTCAGACGTTTAGTTATTTCAAAATAGGTAAGCATTACTATCAGTAAGTAGGTATGTACAAAAAAATATTTTTTGTAGCTGGTCATTAAATACACACGAATACCTTATGGTCACACTTTGAGACTATACCACATTCACAGGGAACGCGGCTGCCCATTCCCTGGAGGACTCATCCCTTCATTCATTCAGCTTTATCTTTCTGTCCCTGAATCCTACTATGGCATTGCTCTACCATTAGCCAAGTGTCGTTGATTCTATCTTCAAAGGGTTGCAAATGATAATTCTACGCACAAACAGACTAGTGTTTTGGTTTACGTATAATGGGGTTAATTGGATTGGACTTGGCGTTTTGTTTTATCCTGTTACTGGTTTCTATCACAGTATGTAATTATCTTGTGTATTTTTAGCATAGATGGTAAGTTGGATGTTAATTGTAAAAGCAAATTATATTCCAAGGGTCCAATTTAACTTATACTTCTACAGCCATAACAGTCCACTGCTGGGGATGGGTCATGGGGAAATATGGAGGACATATTTGGGGGTATTGTGGTATTACGCTTGACAGACGGTTTGCCGAACGCTGTGTAAGATATTGTAGATAATAGGTATTCGCAGGGAACGCTACTACTGCCAATTCCCTAGTTTCATCCCTTAGTCGCTCTTACGACTGGCTGTTCATACTGCTTAATATAAAGTCAATGTAATATGTTTCTTAAACAAACCAACAGATGCCGCTGTACGGTTGGTGCGATTTTCTAAAACGCGATATTAAGGTGTTTTCGTCAAAACATAAGTAGTCTAAGGACTTTGAATATAGTACCTTCTTTCATACCACTATTCGGTTGTATTATTTCATAATAATCACCTTGTGGGATTTTTGGGACTGTTCACTGGCTGAAATGGGGGTGATGCTACGGCACCACACGGTACCCCATTAATTTTTGGATATTTGTTATGTAAATTTTGTAATTTAATAAATGAAAATGCGGCAATAAAAGAAACTCAGTTTTGTTACTTTAGTCTCAAGCTTGTATCGCACAGCGAGAACATTGTACGAACATTGACCCTTAATACTAACATTCAGACAAAAAACATATAGCGTTTTTTATTTCAAGAGTTCAATTCGCATCTAAAAGCGTAAATGATCTTTCACCTAAACTCTTCTGTCAGTATACCAATTACCTACTAAGTATACTCACCTAAAGCAGACATAGATTGGTAGGCATACTAAAACGATTGAACGAATAGCAATAAACCAGCAACCGTCAGAGCTTAAAAAAATCCCCGCCGCTACGCTTCCATAGACTTGATAAAGTACCGCCACTAATTCTTCATTACCCCAATGTCGGGAAGTGGCCGGCTAGCGGAAACGCTGAAATTACTATAAACCGGCCGAATGACGCCCGTAAATGTTATGACTACGGCCACGGCACTCAAATTCACGTTCTACGGCGATCTTTAGCACTTACAATTAAAAACGCCTTTAATTTCCCATACGAAGCGCAATGCAGGGGATACAGTAGTACGGGGGCGCGAGCGCGCCAGACGTTCTGATATCGTTCGGGCGAAAGCACGACTCGGGTCCTGTCTTCCCCGGTACGAATTTCGGCTTACGTAAACGCACGCGTTTTCGGTTTCTGGAGTTTATTTAAAACTAAACGGTTGCAGTGTTTGGATAGAGTGAACAGTGAGTGAGAAATGTGAAGGTTTGTTTATATTTTTGTTCCAGAGTTGGATCCGCTGAGCTTGTTATTTTGTACTTGAGACAAGAGTATTGGTTTGGTATACATGGGTTTGTAACTTTGAGGATAAAACATTAGAAAAAACTAGATTAATTTTCAACAAAACTTAAGTTTTATTTGTCGATATTTTACGGCAATCTCTCTTTTTGTATCAGGATAAAGCAATAAAATTGTTATTTAAAAAATTATAAATACGGCTGGCAATAGCAGATAAAATTGATCTGAAAAGCAAAAACCAAGTTTTATTTTGTATGAAATAGGATCTGAACCATTGAGTGTAGCTAAACAAATCATTCAAATGATTCAAAAACTTCCAAGGCGCCTTTTCTATGATAATAAAAACAATAATTACCTGCTATAAAACAAATTTACAACTGAAATCAAGGACCATTACTGTCTTTAAGCCATTATTAGGAATAACTTAGTAGAAAACGTAGTTTTAAACAGTTTAACCTACTTTCATGAATACTATAAACTACAAAATCTTAAAAAAAAAATATTTTGGAATATGGACATCATAAATACAACTTTTGTATCATTTTTACCTACTACTACATACATACATACATATATCACGCCTTTATCCCTTGCGGGGTAGGCAGAGCTATAACGGCCGTAAGACTACGGTCGCTATTGCCACGTCCGACATTTTTGAGGATTGTTTTCCAAGGTTGTTCCAGAAAACATGTGTATTACTATAGTGACAGGTTGTCAGCCTGTCGCCTAAAAACTGGAATACGCCAATACCCTCGAGTCCCTTAGTCGCCTCTTACGACACCCGCGGGAAGGATGTGGGGTGATGCTATTCTAAGCCGGCATCACACGGCACTACTGCTACTGCTACAGCTACAACCGTCCACTGCTGGCCATGGGGCTGCCCCAATTGGGGGGTATTGCCATACTTACCACACTTGGCAGGCGGAGTGTCGAGCGCAGTGCAAGATTTTGTAGATATTCACAGGAAACGCCGCTGCCCGTTCCCTGGATTCATTCCTTAGTCACCTTTTACGACACCCAAGAGCTGGGGTCTAAACCGGCACCACACGGCGCGTCATTTTTACCTACTTAATCAGAATTTGTCCGTGATTACTACGTATCAAGTTATTTTATGGATGGGAGATATTTTTCGTCTACGCGTATAAAGCATGATTAATTACCTATACAAGAATATTTTATTTCAAAAGCTTCTGAAAGCTTTGAACTTGTATATAAAACTTTTGAACCAGACTCTGTAGGTTGGTACATAGTGTTCTGTATCGGCTTGAAATAGAAGTTATTAATTGATACTTTTTTGATACAAAATAAAACAAGCAAGTAAAACCTAATACACAATATGGTTCTCCTGATGGAAAGCGGTTTAGACTAGACTAGACGCCTAAAAAAACTAGGACTTACGTGTTTGTTCTCGACCGAAACCTTTTCCACCTTTTTTTTTTAACAAGTTGTAATTTTCTATTAACACTTCGAATATTTAGGTTTTTATTTATAAAAAATTATCACATGAGGCAGATCGCACACTTGACGCCCGACGGACAGCTAAAATATCGCAGCGGTCTGTCACATCCATACTAGATATGTCAATCCCCTTACAAAAACCGCACTTGACGTACGAGTATGACGCTGCGATAGCGCTGCGTAGAGCGGTTTTCGTATCGTAATTGAAATTTCTAGTATGGATCTGACAGACCGCTGCGATATTTTAGCGGTCCGTCGTGCGTTAAGTGTGCGACCCGCCTAAGTCAATGAAGGTCTTAAAGAGTTCTCGAGAGATCAAAAGAATCATTATGAAAACGATCTCAGCATCAATCTTATTACAATAGACTGAAAATTACGCGCTAAGTGGATTTTAGGGATTTTTTCGTTGATTATTCACGACTATCGCACTCTTTCCACGATGCTTAGCAATAATATGATGGTGATGTCCCGCTATTAGGAATGTGAGAAAATAATCGATTTTGTCATGGAAATAATCGTTTCATAATAATTGATTAAATAATTTGAACTAATCAATTAATTGAAGATATTTTATATAAAAATTCAAGATGAATCTAATAAAATGTTTTTATTTTTGCGCCACGTATTGCAATAATAAATTGTTTGCGGTTTTGCGCAACATCAATAAAGTTGTATACACAACACCCTCATTTAAAGCCTCTATTAGTATTTTTTTTGTTTCAGCAATATGAAGTGTATTTGATATCTGAGGGAAATTATATTTATGCATGAAATCAAGTAAAACATGAAAAAGTACAACATACTATGAAAAAATAATTATCAAAAAAATCGATTAGATTTATTAAAAAAAAAATGCTAATAATGAAAATCGATTTTTGTTTTTGAAGTCACATCTCTGTCCTCTATTGTGGCACGATAATAATGGAATAAATTATGATAATACCGCCCGTACGAACACTCGCCCGGCTTTTACATGCAAATTGCACATCATTTTATATTAATTTTTGGTATAGTTTTCAATACATTTTGTGATATCCCTAAGATCATAAGCAAACAGGGCAATGAAGATAAAAACAAAATACTATTCAAAACCAAATTTTTTATACCTGTTAACATTTAAGGGTATCTCAGCATTTCATTCATTAATCGATAATTTATCGAAAATCCGTTGGTCGAAATACATATCACTCGAAATAGAAAAAAATATCACTGATCGACCGGTCGGTCTACTTAAAATAATCGAAAACCGAACAGGGTAGATGGTTGTCCACTTTTTACGGCACCACGAATTTATGAAGAACATTATTGAGGGGAAACTCGAAGGGAGAAGATGAAGACCAAGACGTACATTATTTACTCAAATAAAAGAAAAGGCTCACGTCGTGTCGTATCAAGAGGTCAAAACATTGGCAGGAAACAGACAAGAATGGAAATTGCTCCACCGACAAACGCATGGTGTTTATGTTTGATGATGATGATGATGATAGAAATACATACATACACGAATCACGCCTATATCCCTGGCGGGGTAGGCAGAGCGTTAACGACCGTAAAATTACGGCCGTTATCGCCACGTCTGACAAACGTTCGAGGGTCGTTTCAGATAAATCGTGTATCACTATAGTGACAGGTTGTCAGCGTGTCGCCTAAAATTGCAATACACATGAAACCCTCGAGTCCCTTAGTCGGCTTCTACGACACCCACGGGAAAGACCTGGGTTGATGCTATTCTAAGGCGGCATCACACGGACATGATAAAAATGCTGGTATTAAAACTTATAACAAAATTATGTTTTAATAATAAACGAGTAACTGTAATGGCTACCTGCTGCTATTTACCCCGCAAGGGATAAAGGCGTGATATATGTATGTATGTATGTATGCTATTTACTGTTTCCAACTCCACTCCACCCTGTTTTAGTTATACGATATTCTGTAATTATGTTATGCATTTTTAAGTGATGGGGGCAGCACCTTGCCATAGGAAGTGTCTTTTGGGATCAACACTTAAATTAATAGTATTAACGAGATTATCACCACGATTATTTTTGTTTTTACCTCTATATTAATACTCGATAATCTCGTTAATACTATTAATTGAAGTATTGTGAAGTACCGCGAAAAACTAAAAACACGACGCACGACGGAGCGCTTAAATATCGCAGCAAACCACACTCGACGGACGACGCTGCGATAGCGCTGCGTCTAGTGCGGTTGAGCGGTTCTGGTATGGGGATTGACATTTCTAGTATGGATCTGATAGACAGCTGCGATATTTTAACGGTCCATCGTCCTCAGGGATCAACTTACTAGTATTTGCTGGTAATAGGGTAGATTGATAAGATAAGATTTATTATCCTTTTAAACGTTAGTCTAGTCCAGATCTACCAAAGTAAACGTGCTTTTGAAACGCAATGAAACAAATTTATTAACGAACGAGAAAACTATTCAAAAGCTTTTTTCTGTAATAAATAAAGAGAAATCTTCAGCTTATATAATATTATGCTAAATAAATTCAAAACAAAATGTCGGCACAAAATTAAATAAAATATTTTTAAACCAGCTCACAAGTGAAAGTAAAATAAATGTATTTTTTTCGTCTGCCATAGGTACGAGTACCTATTCAGTGGAGTATCGTTGAATAGGTCCTGTAGAACAAAGGAATTGTTTCTTTAGAAAAATAATTAACATGTTCCTGTCAAGGGATAGTCAGTTTTGAAAAGGGTGTTTTTCAGCATTATTTTATTCCAGCTGTAACTTCCAAAGTTTAATTGCAAAAATAAAAGAATTTATTATAATGAAAGGCGTAGCAGGTACACTTTTAGTATAATCTTTAGTGCTTTAGAATTATGTTAAATTTATACTTGATTTTAAAGATTATGTTACGCAATGTTTGGGTAACACGCTTTAATCAGTTTTTTATCCAAGGGATCATGAATAATCTGAAAAAAATCAGCAACATGAAATCCCATCCCAATCCCATTTCTTTCCCGTGGGCGTCGTAGGAGCCGACTAAGGGACTCGAGGGCTTCATGTGTGTTGCAATTTTAGGCGACAGGCTGACAACCTGTCATAGTGATAGACAGTGTATAGTGATACATGACTTATCTGAAAAGACCCTTTAACATTTATCAGACGTGGCGATAACGACCGTGATTTTACGGTCGTTGACGCTCTGCCTACCCCGCCAGCGATACAGGCGTGATTTGTGTATGCGCAATAAAACTCGGCAGATTATTATAAATATTTAGTACTTCGTCGTTTGGTAGCATCTTCATCGATTTTTCTATATCTCCTTATTAATGTGGCGAAGCATCCGGCCTAAACGGCCCAAGTTTTATAGGTTACCAGCAGCAGTGCCAAGTGCCAAGTAAGGCAGTATTTGGTAATTCATTGCAAGCCAAAAACTGTTTTCCACATTTCATAGGGCCTTTTACCACCAACAATTAGACGCGTGTTTGAACGCGTGTTTAAGAAATATCGTCATACATTAAAACAGTGGACACGCGTTTTACTTTTAAAAAGTGGTATGTTCTTAAGTAGTACGTTTGCGAATTTTTCAAAACAGTTTATTTAAAAAAATTATAAACACAATTGCGTAAAAGTTTCTTTCGCAATTGTTTTTATAAATACTCTACCTAAGCAACTTACTATATACTATACTAAGCAAATATATATTTTTTATGAAGTGTATTTGATGTATGAAGGGTACATCGAGTTGTTGGGAGACTCGGTATTCCATACGAAAAAGAAGAAGAAATTTTAATATAGCCTTAGTGATTACAAAAATGCGCATTGGCTATATTATTGGTAAGAAAATGATCCTTTTAATCGCAAACTACTTCCACAAGCCATAACCGTAAACCGCTATGGAAATGGTTTTTGTTTGCCCTTGTTTTTAAATTAAGAGATTTCACATTGCGCCGGTTATGGACACGATGCAGGAGGCGTGTCTACAATCCAATACTGACTGGCCCGATGGCGTAGCGTATAGTGCCCCTGCCTTCTACGCGGAGGGTCGTGGGTTCGATCCCCACCGGACACAAATATTTGTTAAGTGAATTTTCAAATATTTGTGCCGAGTCTGGGTATTTTCTATGTATAGTATGTATTTATTTGCAAAGAAAGTATGTAAGTATTAGTATCAGCAATCTAATTCCCATAGTACAAGCTTTGCTTAGTTTGGGGCTAGATGGCGGTGTGTGAATTTATTGTCCAGGATATTTTATTATATAACACAAAAAAAGATTTAGCATGCGTCAAATTGTTACCAGCCTCACAACAAATTAATAACGCACTTACCGATGACATGATCGGATCAGAGTAGTTTGACGTATTATAATAAGAGAGGATAGCTTCGACCACTCGTCTCATTTGATCTATACGAAATCGGATTTCAATCGATTTGAGAATACGCCTCCAAGTTGGGATGGAAAATAGCAGATTTCATAGGTCAAATTTTGTCGCTCTGTAAGGTTTTTGCGAACAAAAAGGAAAAACTATGTTAGCTAACAAGAGTTAGATTTTCACTTTACTTGTGTTTCCCACTTATTTCTCAGAGTAAGTTTGTGTAAGGGTGCTCAGAAGATTTCTTTGTTAAACTGAGAATAGAGAAATATATCTTGCTGTTGAAAATCTCAACAAAATAAAGCACTTTGTAGACATACAGGGTTATTTTCAGTCACTACACACATTTTGTAGGGAGTTTTTACTCATGATTCTAAACAACTTTTTCTATGGTGCCGTCTGCGAAATCTCAAAAATTAAATTGAGTGTTCCATACATTTTTGTCAGGGAGGTATGAATTTTTCAAATGAATACCTAAATTTTTATTTTGCAGGAGGCATAGTAAAATTTGATCACATAAACACCCTGAAAAGTTGTTCTGACTAAAAAATAACCCTGATATTTCATTCGATTTGACTATAAAATACTTGGACAATTTTTCTTAGTGCACTACTAAATACAGTAAATTAAACCAGCGGACGTCTAACATCTTCCGCATCCCGCTATTTGCAGTAAAAGATAAAAATGAAATGTATTCCAATCCAATGTAAATAAAGTTAAGTTGTCAATTGAAATCGATTTCGATTTGAGAGCTTAGCTAGCCGTGCTGCTCTAGTAAATTATTGTTATTATTATCCCCCTAAACTGTCCCACTGCTGGGCAAAAGCTTTCCCATACTTTCCCTAATAATACTATTGAGAAAATTATACAGTCGCTAATAGCTAGTGCTAATAGGCTACAAAAACAACAGTTGTTTAAATTAGTCAAATAATTAGTTAAAACACTTCAAGACTCATTAACTAAAACAAAAAAAGTCATGTTTCCATATTTGTATTGCATGTAATGTATTTTGGAACTATCATAATATTATTATGTCAGTTCTTTGATCTTAACCAAGTTTATAGTTTGCAATGCAACTATACATATATGTCTCATTAGCCTTCCGGTTACGCTGTCATGAATTTCAGCTAACAATATAACATCAAAGTATAATTCCGACTAAGATCTCTCACAGCCACAGTAGAAATAAGAGCAGTATCATCACATCTTCAAAAACGCGATCTCAATTTGTACTGGTACAGATACTACGACAACAACGTACGGGTGTCCACTTTTTTTGACATTGTAATCAAATATTTTTTACGCTATTTTGGCGATTGACGACAATAAATTATTTCGCGAGCACTGATAAGCCTCTCTCACAAACTGTATATTATATGGAGCACTAGCGGCCCGTCCAGCGGCTGCGCCCACTGCAACTCGTTTTTCCGTGGAAATACGATGTTTCACCAGCAAGTATTACACATTAAAACTTCCTCTTGAGTCACTCTATCTATTAAAAAAAGCTTCAAAATCCGTTGAGGAGTTGTAAAGATTTAAGCAAATATACATACAGACAGATGCGAAAAGCAACTTTGCTTTATACTATGTAGTGAAACTAGTGAAGCTCTACTTCTCATAACATTGCAACTTTTTTCTATACTGTGATTCAATTCTCCTTGCCTAAAATTAGCATGGCAAATTCTCATCAGCCTTTGGGCTTAAAATTACTCCGTCCAAGTACGTAAGGGAAGGTTGAATTTATTCAATGTACGAGTAGCAACGTTTTGAATGAACGAATGAATGAACAATTTTACTTTTTTCTTTTTTTGTAAAATCTTTGAACGTCAATGATAATTATCACTTTTATGTAGTAGTAAAATGAGAAGTGGCTACGTCAGAGTTACCCTTATGTCGGCACCTTAGTAATTCATCCGTTGGGTCCCAAAGGGTTTAGGCTTATCTGCCCAGCCGAGAGTATCAGTGAGTCGTGAATAGATCTCTAACTTAGAAATTACAGGCAACGCTGTTACTGCCCATTATATAATATCTTAATAACGTTCACAGATAATAAAATAAGATTTCAACTTGATATCACATACATACATATATCACGCCTTTATCCGTTGCGGGGTAGGCAGAGCGTTAACGGCCGTAAGAATACGGTCGCTATCGCGACGTCTGACATTTTTGAGGATTGTTTTCCAAAGTTGTTTCGGAAAACATGCGTGTCACTATAGCGATATGTTGTCTGCCTGTTGCCTAAAAATTGTAATACACCAATATTCTCGAGTCCTTTAGTCACCTCTTACGACACCTGCGGGAAGGATGTGGGGTGAAGCTATTCTAAGCCGGCATCGCACGGCAACTTGATATCCTTGTGAAAAAAAAAAAACTATAAATGAACAGGTTTCTGTTGCTCGAAAGTTTTAATAATTTAGAGTTCCAGTCTAATGACAACCCTGCAAAACCGCCAATCAGCGTTCACAAGGCACGTGTGGTTAACCGAACCCACGTCGACATATTTGCAAATCGGTTATACGAACCGAAATTCCTTTTGTGTTATGATTCGTTTCACTGTTTTCACCAAGAACAAGTCGTTTATTTTAAAGGATGACCGAATAATTTGGTTCTACATATTTTTATTCCTTATTTTTATCTGTATAGGATATCTTGATCCAGTAGTTCGAAGTTCATCGATTACATACACCAATAAAACTATTCTCTTCTTCTTGGGTGTACATTTTCTACAGCCTGGTGCCGTGTGATGCCGGCTTAGAATGGCATCACCCGACATCCTTCCTTCGGGTGTCGTAAGAGGCGACTAAGGGACTTGAGAGTATTGTAGTATTACAATTTTTAGGCGACAGGCTGACAACCTGTCACTATAGTGATACACGTGTTTTCTGAAACAACCTTGGAAAACAATCCTCAAAAATGTCAAAAGTGGCGATGGTGACCGCGTTCTTACGGCCGTTGACGCACTGCCTACCCCGCAAGGGATAAAGGCGTGATATATGTATGTATGTGGTTCTCAGCACCCTGTACGTTCTCTTAGATAATATTGTACTCATTATTTCTTTTCCGAACCAATTTGCCATCCAATCAGTGGAAGCATATTGGACTCAGAATGGATTTCGTAACTATTTCATAACTAGAATTGATGCAGCTGGTTGCTTTATGAAACAATAACCACACATATTTATTTTAAAAAAACTTGATTTAAAAGTTCAATTTTGCGTTTCAAATCGGCCATTTCGAATTCTAGTTTTCAGTAATGGACTATTAGTTCCTTCGTGAACTTTTAGTTTTGCAAGGTGTGGGTTAGCGTAGTAAAATTCTAAATATATAATTAAGTAGGTACACTCCTACCTATAGGTACCAAATTTGATAGATAGTCTCCAACCGCAAATAAACCTATATCGTGTACCTACGTAAAAAACGTGATTAATTTTATTTCCATCACAGTATAAATGCTCACAAAATGCCCATTGAAAATCTTTCATTTGCAAAGCTTCCCTCATCAGTACAATAGCCCTCGAAGTCAAATAAGAGCTTTCAGTTGGAACCACATCGCTGACGGGTATTTGACGATACCAGCCTTAGATTGATAAATGGAGAGGTTGTAATTAAAACTTCAAGTTGAATAGGTACTAGGAGGTGTGGTTATGTAGGATAGGGTTTCAAACCGTTAGTTGAAATTTTAAAGCTACCGGGGGGGATGTAGCGATCGGCGCTATTCCGACGCTATGTTGTTGACTCCTGGCAGACTGGCTAACCAGACCAGCCGCCGTATCTAAAATAGATTTAAGAAAATGAAAATGTAATTTTACTTTTTTATATTTAATATTATGTGTATAAGAAATGATTTTTGTACATTCAGCGATGTCTCCGCCAGCTACGCTCCTACAGTAGTTACTTATTTTATTGCAGACTACCAGCTTGACCAGCGGTTGCGCCCGCTGCTAATCGATTTCTAGTAAGAAAATAATGCTCCGAAGACCATATATTGAGAAAACAAAACGCTAAAAGCAACTTCATTTTATATACTATATGATTGATAGTGAAAGGATAAAAAAGTCACACGATATGAATATCCTATCATAAGATATGGATGTATTCACGTCACGAAAAAGCAATTTTGATGCTAGCGTGATAGGCACTGTTTTCTAGACTTCTTAACATTCACCGAATTTCTTCCAGGCGATGTCAACCTTGAATTTAACAAGAAGAATCATACTGACATTGCATAATAATGGAGGTTACAGCTGTCCGGAAATTCTTAAATATGTTTAGGTGATTCTATGACACGAGTTTTCGATTAACTCTACATTTTTTTAACAAAAGTAATCATCCCTATATTTAAGGTATTTTTTTTATTTGGTGGTATTTACATTGACCCCTACAATATAAAGGTATCTGGTATATACAAAAGTAATTTGGTAGATACTTTTGAACGGTATATTTAACATTTACTGGTCTGACCACTCATTGATAAAATTAATGTAAATGATTACCCAAGCGTGAACGAACATTGAAACGTTTTCTGTTAGGCCTCTTTCACACTCAACGTCCAATGTAGCAAAAATAACGCTGCGCTAGCGAATCCGTCTGTCAAATCCATACTAGAAACGTCACTTCCCATACAAGAACCGCTCTCGACGGATGTCCCAACGCACAACCGCTGCGTTGCTTGACGACGTCATTTTGCCAGATATTTTGATCGTGCGTCGTGCGCTATCTCTGCGTTGGTTCAGCGTTATTTTAGCGTCCGTTTAACGGACGTCAGAAATGCGTTGCGTTGGACGTAGAGTGTAAAAGAGGCCTTACTGGCTAAAACTGTCGAAATGAAATGGCGAACAGAACGTTTCAAGGTTTGTTTTTTCTGTCCAAAATTACTTCGGAATTGATATTTTCTAGAGACTAGTGGTTTTAGAGTTTTAATATTGCTGCATGCAACGACAAAATTAAGGGATTTGAACGAAAGGAAAAACATCTTTCTATTGTTTCATAAACGCGTACTTAAATACGGGTGCAAGAGTGAACGAAATACTATTTTAAGAGTTTACAATTTCATGGACGATTGGCTAGAATCAGTAAACGTAATTAAGAATCTATGGCAAACTATGGCGGATCGCACATTTGACGCACGACGGAGCGCTAAAACATCACAGCGGTCTGTCAGATACTAGAAATTTCAATCCCATACTAAAACCGCTCAACCGTTGTCGACGCAGCGCTATCGCAGTGTCGTCCGTCGAGTGCGGTGTTAGTATGGGGAGTGACGTTTCTACTATGGATCTGACAGACCGCTGCGATATTTTAGCGCTCCGTCGTGCATCAAGTGCGCGATCCGCCAAACCCAGGAATACGGCCCCAGATTTTACCACTAAGCCATCGAGTCAGTCCGCCTACTGTCAGTTAGAGACCTCGATAGCAGTTAGCATCCATCACTGACGGCTATTCGGTACAAGCGAAGATCGATGGACCTTTTCCTTTTAAGTTTTTCCAAGCCCGTTTCATTGGTGACCCAAATAGCTTGAAAATAAATAATTATTTTCCTGGTGGCAGATCAAAAAAAATACTGAGGCTGATAAAATAATATTTTTAAATTCTAGATATTTTTTCTGGTTGTTGAGTTCTAGTTGCTACTCCGGTGAATGCTATGATAAAATTTTATCACCTCATTGTATTACGAGTTGCTAACTTCATTGCAAACTATTCCCGTGCTCTATTCATACTGAAGTTTTACGCGTTCGCAACGACAAAATTCATCGAAGTTATATCCTATGGTTTCGATTTCAAGGATTTTTTTTCAACCTTCAACTGCATTTTTATTTCATTCCCATCACTTCAAAGTTTCTGAAAAACAACCCGTTTGTTTATTATATACCATCTTGTTTACTTATAATATGCTGACAATATCCAGATTTTGTGGAACGAGATTCTTAACCTCATCTCATTCTTGTGCCGGAGATCTTTTGATCCCCAATGGGCGACAGTAATCCTGAACCGGGCGTCCATACAATATACTTCAATAATACCAAACACTTAATAATTCATGTATAATCATGAACGCCTAAGCGAAGCTGGTAAAAAGTAGTCTTTACATAAAAATTGAATATAACCTAATGCTCGAAATCTTCATATTTTCATAGCTACTTATACAGGGACATCTCAAAAAATATTGGCGAAACAAATAGCATAATTTACGGCCTTAAAAGACTAAAGCATCACCTTGTTTTTATGACCGCGTGTGAGCACAGCTCGAAAAGTGGGATTGGGTTTCTTCATCTGAATTTCGTTTGCACAAACATATTTCCTTCTAAACATTTTTTTGCTCTGAGAAATAATAAAACATGTTTACATTTTGGAATTGGTTTATCTTATTCGATCCTGGATTAGATGTCGTCCGGGCTTAAGCCGGGATACGGTATCTTTGACCTTCAACTTAGGCTCTGTGGTTAGTAGAAACGGTTTTATGTAAAATATCTATGGAAAATAATGCTTTGACAGATTGTCGAGGGTTGTTTCAGGGTCTTTCTTCCAAATGTGGGTAGGTATGTTATTTTTAAACTAGTATCAACTTGTTTATTATAGTCTAGGAAATATAATTTGAGTTGATGAAAGTTATCTCCAAACGATTGTTTTCTTTTGTTTCAGTCTTTTGTTCTATTTGTACTCGCATAAAGAAGTCGTTAAACTGAATCGGCTCAAATTATATTTCTCAGACTATACCTATTTCCTTCAATTCAGGTACCTAATGTGTCATGTAGGTGTTTGCCAACTACGATCAGGTAAGCAGACGCTGGCAAAACGTACCTACTTAATCTAGATACATTTATGCTATGCTCCACTGAAGTATATTTTAACGTGCGATGAATTGACAAGTATCCGGTAAGACAGGCTATGAAAGCTATTGAAAGTGCTAACATGTTATGTTGCTAAGTTAAGTAGTCACGCGCCAGTGCAAGTACTTAACTGATTTTCTTGAGCTTCAATCAATACCTAGTACCTGGTTGACCGAGCAATGCTCGGCTTTTTCTGCCTTTCATGGTGATTTTTGAAAAATAAAACCTACCTAGTTGTCATGTTTTGTGCGAGGAATAAAGCGTTTCTATCTGTTTGTCTATCTAGATCGACTTATTGCCCCCAAATCCCCCCATTTAATGAAAATCGTTGGAGCCGATTCAGAGATCCCAACTATTTATTACTCGTATATATATATACTTAAGTATTATTTCTTGCACGTTTAAAGTTATTAGATGTAGTAAGTTTTTTATTCCGTTTTTTGCGTTTCTCTTTCATAAACACGGCTAACTGCTAAACCACATAACAGCTTATTTTAGACATAGTGATACAAGAAAATTTGTTTCGTACCTAAGGCATTTAAAGATGATTATTTATTTAAGCAACCTTTATTTTATAGCCATGCTTACTTTTGAAGAGCATATTAACTTTCAACGCTCTCTGTCCATCAACTGAAATGGCGTAACAAAACGTAGATAAATAAAGAATAATTTGTAGGTAAAGCTACAGCCTGCTTATAAACTCTTCGGAAACTGTCAGTTTCCCTATTTAATTAATTCATAAGCTAAAAAGTTTTTAAATGAGAAGAGGCCTTAGTCTGTATAAATTCAATCTTGAACCGTTTCGTTGTATAATTTATACCAAATGGAGTTGTGTTGAGTTAAAATGTTGTCATTTCAGTTATATTCAGACCGCACTAGATTAAATTCGTACATTTCTTTCTAAAAAAACTTTTTTCAGTTTAGCTTCTAACCATCAATGTGCATTTAAGATTAGGTAGAAAATTTCCCATTCTAGGATGTGACATAAATAAAGCTCCATACATACAATATCTGTATCCCTTGCGGGGTAGGCATAGCGCCAACGGCCGTAAGAATACGGCCACTATCGCCACATCTGTCATTTTTGAGGATTGTTTTCTAAGGTTGTTTCAGAAAACATGTTCATCACTATTAGTGACAGGTTGTCATCCTGTCGCCTAAAAATTGTAATACACCAACACTCTCGAGTCCCGTAGTCGCCTCGTACGACACCCGCGGGAAGGATGTGGGGTGATGCTATTCTAAGCCGGCATCACACGGCACATAAATAAAACTCCAAACCACCTTTATTCAAGTTGGCTAACAAAAATCACTTTTAAGGTAAGAAAGTACTTTAGAGCCCAATTCGTGTCAACCTGTACCTATACTTAAAGGTTAATTTTCTAGAGCTAAGTCTGTATTAGCCTCGTCGCGTTTCGAAGTTTTCCTTTCGCAACAAGATCAAAGGCGCCGACTTTGACTGCCGTGCCGTGCTTATTACTGTATACACTTTTAAAGGCCAGCGCTCTTGGCAACTTTTTTTGCTCCTGGACTTATAATTGCTTTAAGCCTAGTTCTTGCCTATTTTGAACTGATATTCTTTTTCTGAGTTGACGTATTTCTACAGCTGATATTTTCTGACACGATCTTTATTATTATTATTATTATTATTTATAATACACTAGCAGTACACTGTGCTGATGCGTGTATATCACTGCACTTGAGTCAAATGTTTGTCTAGGCTGTGTCTGTATTACTTTATTATCTAGATCCAGGATGAAAGACTGCCTGTCCATAGCATAATTCAAGTAACCGAGTTTAGAGGATATGCGAACATAATTTTGCATGTTGTTATCAAGTACACCTTCTTTATACCTTTCGAAGAGGTCTATTTGGCCTCTAATTTCCATCTCCAACAACCATTGTATCGTTTGACTTAGTACTCTTACTCGGTATAATCCTCCTCTGCAAACTATGCACGAGTTTCAAATGTACTTGCACTATTGCATTTCTCTGCACTGAGTTCAGGTGAATTCCCAGAATACCAAGTGCGATTAGGTTGTAGGATTCGTGTCTTGTTGTTTAGTAAATAGAAATGCTGTTCTCATAAAGTATTTTAACCTATAAAAACCATTCAACACTGTGCTTTCCAGGTGGTTAACACTACTTTATAACTTTCCTACCTCAATGAACCAACTCTCCGACCTTTAGAAATTGAATAGTGCGACAACGAAGAGACCTCCATAAAATATTTTAAGCCATCACTTGCAATGCTTATTCAATTATTGATAGAAGGTCAATTATGTTGTGTCGTGTGTTGACGGCTTAAAACAGCACTACCCCATTGTCAGATAGTGTTATAAAAAGAAAATCCATTGCCTATAAATGCAAAATCTTGCAAGGCCTTCCCCAGCCCGACTGTGTACCTATGGCAATACCCCCAATCCGGGGAGGCACATGTCCAGTACTGGTCTGTTCTGGCTGTTAATGTAATGTATGGTAAACTATTTTAATCTGCAATGAAGCAAAATAGGTTGGAAACACTGGCTATTGTTTCCGAAATGAGCCCCATCCGTCTTGGGCTTTATTCCAATTAGTCTGCTTCATTATGGTTGTAATTAATGGGCATTAGAAAATAAAAGAACCACCTGAATTGGTTTTCGTTTTTATTTTGGTAATAATTATTAATTTTTGGGAGAAGGAAGGAAGGTGTAGTATAGACTGAATTAACATTATTTTGCACAAAACAGTCATGGAGAGATTTACTGAATAAAGAAACAAAACTGAAATAGATTTGTTATGTTCTGTTATGAAAAATCTTTATTGTAAGCTTACGATGTGCACTTTAGATTTTGTCTACACTTTTATGTCTGAACTTATTCTCTTGTTTTGATAATCCATACCGATTTCACACGTTGTTTGAAGAGTACGCACATCATAAGCCTACTGATCGTTTTAACATGGTATACAACGAATTAACACTCGCACTCATATCTTATCTTCTAACCTTGATAACCAGCCAAAATTCCCTTCCATACTTAGTATATTCTAATCATTGTCAACAGAGCCGAGTTATTTGCAACGCAACCTTAATTCTTTTTAATAAAACTAAAAAATTCTGACATTACGGTTCAATGAGTCGTTGGAGGACTCAGTGTCCCAAACGAAAAGAAGAGGAATAACACATCACTGTGGCTCAATATCAGAATTACTTCTTTCCTTTTGGTCTACAATGCACAGATTCTACTCTGGACATCAGTTTACATCCTGTCATCAAAGCTTTTTCTGTCAATACGATAGACTCCCTCGCGCGTCGGTCGGCAGATTTGCTATAGGACAGAAACTTGATAAGGCAGAAGCTGGATTGGGCAGAATCGTGTTTTGGCAGAGTACAGTCAGGATGCTTGCTTACTTATCGCGTGGGTTGTAAGGGTTGGGTGATTAGAATATCATTTTATTTGCAATGAGATAGTTACCTCATATTTCAAAAGAATGGGTAAGGCAGGTAGATTTTTCCTTTTCATATCCATTTCACCTCTTTGCATACATATCCTATTCATCCTAAATGTGAAAAAAATATATATATTATAGGTACTACATGAAAGTTTACCCTCCACGACTTTCCTAAGAAAACAACGCTGAATTCTTGTAACCGAGAAGTAGGACACAAAGGGCACAATCGACCCTTATCCTGATAATATCTTGCGCCCGATAATGGAGAGCTTCCAGAGGCCCTTGGTCACGTTAGCTACACCCACATCTACCTATATAATAGTGAAGTTACAGGCCAAAAAAATATTTTCCTCCTCTAAAATCTTTGCTCGTAAATGGCGTCATCATTTCAAAAATAGAAACCAAAATCGGTTCGTTTAAGTCGTCAGTTTGGCAGAGGTACGTAGTCACGACAAAAATGAAATGCCATACACACATTTCGGTCGTTGTCCGGAATAAAAAAGATTCTTACGGAAAAAGGTTTCGTTACACTTCGGGAATAGGTGTTTTATGGCACACAATTTTAATAGAAATTAAAATGTGATTTAATTGAAGTTTGAATGTGATTTTGCCGCGCATTCTTCTTTTATTCAATGGAACGTAAGTAAGTTAATCCAACGCAATCCAGTGCATGTTCAGTTTGTCAGTCAAAGTACATCGTCTTTATTTTGCTTTCATTGCGACAAACGGGGATGATTCTCTTTGTAGCTGAGACTGGGTATTTCTCGCTGTACAAACAAACTTCATTTTCCCGTTTTGGTGGTCACTCAAGCTAAATTGACGATTCAGCAAAATTAAATTGACATATCTTGAAAACTATAGAACTGATCTCATCATAGCACATTTGCGGAAATTTAACACCATACCTTATCCTTTTCTAAAATTCTGCTATCAAACGGGGCTTATATTAAATGGGTATCGGGAAAAAAATATCAACATTACAGCTGAGGAAATTGAAAATGTTAGAAACATCAAAGGCTGTAAGGATGGCCTCGTCATGAGCGGCGGAGCGATTGAGCGGCGAATCCTAACAGATTTGTTCTACACGGCTCTAAACATTTTTTTAAATTAATTTATGCCTCGTGTGTGACCGGTTAGAATAGCAACACCCCGTTTCCATCAGAGGGTGTTGTAAAAGAGGGTGTTCTACTTTACTCGCCAATCCGCCTGCTTGATGGGTAAGTATGGCATTATTATTATTAATTTAGCCTACACTGTCCCACTGCTGGGCAAAGGCCTCCCCTCTCTCTTTCCAGGCTTTCCGGTCTGCGGCTGTTTCCGACCAGTTGGGATCATAATCAACCTGGTCATCCCGCCAGCGTTTTCTAGGTCTCCCTCTACGGCGACGTTCTTCAGGGATAAACTCGGTGGCTAGTTTGGCCCACTTTTCCGGGTGCATACGGCTCACATGGCCAGCCCAATCCCACTTTAGTCTTGCGGCTTTTTTGCCCACGTCAGTGATTTGAGTTTTGGAGCGGATGGTTGTGTTTCGGATGCGGTCCGTCCTTTTGACTCCTAGTATGCTCCGCTCCATTGCTCGTTGACATGCCCCGAGTCGAAACTTTTGTGAACCGGTTAAGGACGAAGTCTGCGCTCCGTAAGTTAGGATGGGCAGGATGCACATGTCGACGAGTTGCCGTTTTAGACATAACGGGAGGTCTCCCTTCATTAGATGCTTCATGGACCAGTAGCTCCTCCAGGCATTTTCTATTCGACGATCGATTTCTTTATCTTGTCGGTTCTGGAAGGAAACTATCTGGCCCAAGTAGATATACTCGTCAACGTACTGAATTTCCTGCCCCTCTACCTCGACCTTTCGTTTAACGGTGTTGGTCATTACTTTTGTTTTGGACCGGTTCATGTGAAGTCCGACATCGAGACTGGCTGTATTAAGACTGTCTCATAAGTGGGTTAGACCTTGTGCCGTTGGGGCGAAGAGGATAATGTCGTCAGCGAAGCGGAGGTTTGTCAGCCTACGGTCGCCAACGACAATCCCCTCCTGCTCCCACGCAGTGGCCAGTTTCTTAAATACTTCTTCAAGTGTACTTGTGAAGAGCCTTGGCGACAGTGGATCTCCTTGTTTAACGCCTCGGACAATGCGGAAAGTTGGGCCGGTCGATTGTAACTTGATAGAACTTGTGCTGCTGTTGTAAATGTTTTCTAGGATATTAATATACGTTTCATCTATGTCCTGCTGGCGTAATGCGGTGAATATATTGTGATGGTAGATACTATCAAATGCCTTGTTATAGTCCACGAATGCTACGTATAAAGGTTTTTGGTATTCGGTGTATTTTTCTATGATCTGGTTAAGAGCTTGCATATGATCTGTGGTGGCGAATCCGGGGCGAAAACCAGCTTGTTCCGGGGGTTGATGCCTATCAAGCTTGCCGTCAATCCGGTTTTGTATGATCTTGATAAATATCTTGTAGATATGAGAAACCAAGCTTATAGGCCTATAATTTCCCAAATCGCTTTTGTCGCCCTTTTATGTAACAAAATTATGTTAGAGTGACATACATTTTCTGGAACTTGCCCTGATTGAAGGATCGTATTGTACAGGTTAGTTAAGTGATGAAGCAGTACTGGTTCTCCTACTCTTAACGCTTCCGTAGTTACCCCGTCTTCGCCAGGACTTTTATCGTACTTAAGACTTTTCAATGCCTTATGCACTTCTTGATCTGTGATGTTGGGTATTGTATCGGGACAGTGGTATTCTGTTGTCGAGTATTCGACTTTGGATGGATTGGAATATAAAGATCTATAGAAGTTAGTGCATATTTCCATGATTCTATCTCTGCTTCTTTGTTTTATCCCATTTTCGTCTGTGAGGCTAGTGATCCAAGCTTTACCCGATGATAAACCGTTTTGCGCTGCTTTAAGAGAGGTGCGTTTTTCTAAAGCTACTTTGACTAGGCGTGTTTTGACGTCCCTGATATCCTTTCTAATCTGTCTTTTCGTTTTTCTATCTATCTCTCTATGTGTTTCTGTGCCCTTTTCTAGTTCTTCTCTAGCTTTAATTAGTTCTTCTGTTTGTTTCGAAAATTTCTTTAACTTTTTGCGATCTATTTAAATTTTGTTGCTAGCTGTTTTGATGCTCTTGACTAAGTTGTTGTATTGTGTGATGGAGTCTTTATCCTGCATATCTGAATCCAAAATGTTAAAAGAGTTCTGTAATTCCAAATTTAATTGTTCTTTGTTATGAAATAAAATATGTCTTGGTATTCTCTTTGTTTTGTTGTTAAACAATTTAGCTCTAGAAATTTTTAACATTCAGTTTAACTTTGACTCGTAGAGGTCGGTGATCTGAGCTGAATCTGATCTTATTTATGACGCTTACGTCATTAACAATGCTCCTATCAGACGACAGCGCGTAGTCTATTTCATTGCGCGTGTTTCCGTCTGGGGATATCCATGTCCAGCGCCGCTGTGTCTGTTTCGGGAAGAAGCTGTTTAGAATTTTTAAGTTTTGTCCAAAAGCGAATTGAATTAACCGAGTTCCTCTGTCATTTCTGTGTCCTAATCCGTGTGGTCCGAGAACTTCTTCGTTATCCATTGCTTGTCTCAAGCCGATTTTAGCGTTGAAGTCTCCTAGGATTATTCTCCACGTACTTTTGTTCTTCTCGCATGCCTGGTTCAGAACGTCGTAAAAATCTTCGACTAATTCGTCTGTTTGTGCAGATGTTGGTGCATATGCTTGAATTATAGTTAATATTTTCTTGTCTGATACGCGAAATTTGAGGACTGCGATCCTTTCAGAATACCCGATAAATTCTACGATATTATCTTTCCATTTTTTGTTTACCAGAAATCCGACTCCGTATAAACCATTCGTTTCACCGTAGTGAAAGAAGATATTGTCGTCTCTTTCAACTGTATGCTCGCCTAATCTTCTTACTTCGGACAAACCAATTATATCCCATTTTATGGGTTTCAGTGCTTCTTCAAGCTCTATGAGTCGCTCGTCACTCATCAATGTCCTGACGTTATATGATAATACATTAAGCATATCGGAGTCCGTTTTAGATATAGCCTTAGTCGTTTGTGAAGGAATCGCCGCCCGGAGATTCTTAGCACCCCTAGCTCTAGCACGTGTACTAGAGCCGCCGGGCACTTGGGGCCGTCTCGTGGTTGTACTGTTCATGAAAGAGGGGGTTTGGACCATAACCCACCATACTGGTCTCGTCCGTTGATCAGCAGGGTGTACCACGGGCAGGAGAGGTTGGCTTGGGTTTCGAAAGATGTTGGTTGAAACCCCGTACACCCGCATTACAAAGCATAAGTAAATAAAATAATTTGTTATTTCATTACAATTGTAGTTCTACAAGAAAACGCTATATTTCAAGACAATTGTCACTAACCAAGTTAAACATATTTTATGATCTTGATTAACTTGTTTTTCAGTGTTGCTTTATATGCACCAAACTAAAGTTCTCTAGTTGCTTAAACACGCCTTTGTAAGGTATCAATAAAAGTTTTTTAAGAAGTGGTAATAGTGTTTAATATCAGTCAGATATTTGATCTTTGTGGAACTACCCCTTGTATATAATAGGCTATTTTAGGCGAAAAACCCTCAAAACATTGGAACAGATCAGTTGGGAAAATAAATGGATGTTCTGATAGTGAGTTTATTGTTAGTGTCGTGTCATCACTTCAAAAAGTAGATTAGCAACATCCTCGATAGGTTTGGAATAAGAAGTTCCAGCAAAGAAAGTTTGTTATCAAGGTCATGATTGTAAAAATAATACAAAGAGTACTTTTAAGCAGTAAGTATGGTTTATAAGAAGGTTTCGTAGTGATGCCGTGATGCCGTGCGCAGAGGTCGTAGGAGGCGACTAAGGGACTCGAGGGTTTGTGTATTGCAATTTTAGGCGACAAGCTGACAACCTGTCACTATGGTGATACACGTCTTATTCTGATAACATTTAATACTTCACCGACATAACTTTGCAAACACGAATAGCAAGTCAATCAAAATATTAAAGGCTAATGAAACATAAAAGGAAAATATGCCCATTCAACAAAAATAGGAGAATATTCAAAGCATAGATACACAGAGACTCACAATAAAAAAACAGTTCTTTTAAAAGACGCTGGCAATTAAATATTCATCCATTCGTATCAATCTTCGTAATTTGTTTCAGACTTTTAAATTCGTTTTTCTTTTTTTGTTTTGAATAATTTTAAGGCCCATAGTAATAAATCGCACTCATCTCTGAGATCGATTTTGAGATGTCATTTGTCAGCCAGAGTTGAGTGTGGTATATTAATACGGGCCTTAGTATCTATCCTTCTCTTTGAAGTAGAATAGACCGTATTTACTACTTCTTTTATTTGCAATATCAACAGAAAAGTTTTTGTATTTGACCTTCATGGTATGTAAATAATCTTTTCCTTTTACCCACATGACATGAATGATGATTGTCGGTACATATAATTATTATAGAGATTTCCCACATAATAAAGGTCTTTGAAGTCCTATTAAAATAATACCTACCTTAGGCTGTTTGTAAGTTGGCTGATAACATCCCAACCATAGATCCCAGTGTTTTGTTTATAAAAATAAGCCATAGAATCTTGGCAGCGAAGATATTATCTAATGTAAAAACAACCTCAAACCTAATTACGAAACTTATTTACAAAAATCAATATAATCATTTCAGACCCCGAAACGCAGATTTCCGTGTTGCGATCAAATAAAACGAATGAAAAATATAGTTATTTGGACTCGTATCGGTGCAACAAATCTCCTGACTCCATAACACACGCTCTATTAAAAGTTTTAAAGGGGTACCACGTGGAAATACCGTGGTTTTACACTGGCTATTATATTTCAAATGCGTGCGTTGATGTTATCAATACTCAGTAAAATCCAATTTCGTAGTTTAGTGCAGGGAAAATAGTAAAGCCATTTTTTACTTGCCTACCCCTGGAAATGATTTGAAATAAAATTTCCGAATCGAATAGAAAAAGTAACTGCGTCCTTAAATGGTGCGAATTGTGACAACGCGGTATGAGTTTCGGCCTCTACGATACCTGAGATTTTGGTCGAGCTAGGTAAGTTCAGTATTTACTCTTGAAAAAAAAACAATAAAACTTGAACAGAACTCATGATATAGGAATTCAAAAAATTGTACTACAATGGTAAAACCAAGTCAGAACTAAGTAATTTAACAAACAGACAGAAAATAGCGTAAAACCTGTAGGTAGAGGAATCACTGAACCACTTTAATGGGACCTTTACTTTTGTTCTACAATTATGGGTATATTGTAATGGTTTTCATAAGAAATATACAGGCCTGTATGAAAGTAATAATAATTTGCAATTTTCCAAAAGTTGTAAAACGGAACTTGTTATTTAGAAATACATATTGTATCCCGGTATTACCCAAATAACTGGATATTTTCAGTCAATAGTTACATTGTGGATAACATTATTCACATAGAACTTTCTACTCTATTATTTGACTACTAATTTGTCAAATAGTCGTGTTTAGTATAGTAGAGTTTGTCGAAGGAGGCGTATTTCTGAACGAGTTGAAATCCAATTGCACAAACGCCAGTCAGCAACGAGTGGTGCAACCATTTGTATCTATCACACGTTTTGCTACTTGAATCCAATCATTCAGGGGTATGTGTGTGCAGTGCATGGATTCAAGTAGTCCGCTTAGGCTGGGTTAGACAGATTGCACTTTGGACCGTTCTTTTGACTTCTTCTTCATCGAATCGATAACGGTCACCTGGTTCTTATGACCAGCGCATAAGAACTACATTGGCGTCTCGAGTATCTAGCCGAACGTGAGCTTCTGTACAATGTGTAATATACGGGTAAGTGGCATCATATACAAAACAGGAAATTCGATTTGTTTAAAAATATGTCTCCTTATATACTGTTGGAACCTACTCAAAGGATGTATGTATTAAGGAGCTTTTGACCGAAACTAACTTGGCAATTGGACATGGATTGAAGCCAAAACTACGCATTTGGCCATAGATTACTACTTGGCATAATTTACGTAGAACGCTAGTACGATATCTTATAAAATATTGATGAGTAGTAAGTGGAACGAACGAGATTATATGTCGTAGAATCTTATTCATTCCACTTACTACTGGTGAACTAATTTTCAAACTATTTGGGCGAGTGGAGACAAAAAATTTAAAGCTAGAATTTTAATCATAATATACAACTAAATTATTTAGGTTCGACAAAATCAAAATAATAAGTCCTATTACGATCGTCATTAACAAGATTTTTTGTATGACAAACCCACAACGGAGAAGTTTATACAAAGTTTAAAAACTGCTGCCTGTTTTCTTGTTGGACAAGAGTGTGGGTTTCAGATTCAAAACAGTGAAGCTGTTGTTCAACTTATTCTTGAAACAAAGATACAATCACGTCTAAGAAAATGTTTTATTATGAGTAGTGCCAGATGCGGTGATAGCAACCGATGGTAGTTTTATTGTCGTCAACGCTCTGCCTATACCGCATGGGATAAAGGCGTGATAACTGTGTGTACAATTGTACATATGTGAATGTATTTATGTGTTTAAAGTTGTGTTATTGATCCAACTGAAAGTGTAATATTTTTTTATATGCCCAATTTGTGCCATAATAATAAAAATAATTTACAACAATTATTTTTTAGTGCCCAATAAGTGCCTACCCTGAATTTCTATGGACATAACTAGACATACCTAGAGTTCTCTTAGTCACGTACTGAATACTACTGTAGATTAAACATTCACATAGGTTTCTCCAGTATACAGAGTATTCAGAGTCAATCACAAACCAATAGCAGAAATCATTAATACGTCAATCGTTTCTCAGTCTTGCTTGTATCTTCTGTAGTTGGGAATCCTTCCTTTTACTAAAATAATAATCAAACAGTTACGAAGATTGACGTGTAGCCATCAGATTTTTATTTAATGTATAATCTTCTTCTTAATGTATAATGTATAATATATTGCATAAATATTTGTCATTACTTAACGTCTTAAAAACTTTCGGAAGTCTAGGTCCTACCTTTTATGTAGAAACAAGTTTAGATTATTTTAAATTTTCTTGTTTCTGAAAGTCTTTTTGAGACTTCAAAACCCAATTCATGTTTTATTCATGCTAAAGACTCAAAGACGATTCAAAAGAAGAAAGTTATAGACCAGAATGTTTTACACTAAAAGCTAAGAATAAGTTTTTAGAACTTGATCAAAACTGAAAGAAATTATAAATTGCAAAAAAAGCGGTAGTAATAATATTTGGTTGTGAAACTGTTGTTCAACTTATTCTTGAAACAAAGATACAATCACGTCTAAGAAAATGTTTTATTATGAGTAGTGCCAGATGCGGTGATAGCAACCGATGGTAGTTTTATTGTCGTCAACGCTCTGCCTATCCCGCATGGGATAAAGGCGTGATAACTGTGTGTAAAATTGTACATATGTGAAACAATTAATAAATCGCAATGACGTATTTAAAGTTGTGTTGATATTTTTTTATATGTCCAATTTGTGCCATAATAATAAAAATAATTTACAACAATTATTTTTCAGTGCGCAATAAGTGCGTACCCTGAATTTCTATGGACATAACTAGACATACCTAGAGTTCTCTTAGTCACGTACCTAAGATACGTGCTTGTATTAAGCTGCTCCTATTGACTGAATACTACTGTAGATTAAACATTCACATAGGTTTCTCCAGTATACAGAGTATTCAGAGTCAATCACAAACCAATAGCAGAAATTATTAATATATCAATCGTTTCTAAGTCTTGCTTGTATCTTCTGTAGTTAGGAATCCTTCCTTTTACTAAAATAATAATCAAACAGTTACGAAGATTGACGTGTAGCCATCAGGTTTTTACCCAATGTTCATTATTTTCAGATGTGTCTGGGGTAATATCTGCATAAATATTAGTAATTACGGCCATTACTTAACGTCTTAAAAACTTTTGGAAGTCTACATATTGAAGCAATTTTTGATTTCTTTTAACTTTCTAGTTTCTAAAAGTCTTTTTGAGACTTAAACCTACTTCATGTTTTATCCATGCTAAAGACTCAAAGACGATTCAAAAGAAGTAAGTTATTGACCAGAATATTTAAGACTAAAAGCTAAAAATAGGTAAGTTTAAGAACTTGATCAAAACTGAAAGAAATTATGAATTGCAAAAAAAAGCGGCAGAAATAATATTAATGACCCATATTTTTCCACAAGCTTTAAGAATACCGGCTATATCATAGAACTTACAAACACGGTGTAATTTTTTTCTGTTGGCAGAACAACTTTCAGCCATACTTTTCCGGAAATAGTTCTTTGTGGTCTGCAGGATGACCAACGAAAACGATTGTAGTGACCGTTAACCTAGTTTTTGTAATACTACGCATTATACTAATGTAAGGTATTCAACTCCGCAGAATTGTGAATCAGGCAGGACTCGTGGTGTTGACTTACAGATTAGGGAAAGTAGGTCGTTCCAACCATGAAGTAGAAATCCTCCCCTCCTGCAATAAACTTTATTCCTAAACCTTGCCGCAAACAGTACGCAAATTTGTGCCTGAAGCTACTACATTGTTTTAGCGTTGAAATAAATAATTCCACGATTTGATTAATTATAGGTATAAAACCGGATCTATCGCGATGGTATTTAGGTAGCCAACCGGCGACCACAACTCATTAAACTGCGTTGAAACATCAGACTCAAAAAAATTGTGGCGGGCTTTTAATTCTTCATCAGTGGAACATTACTGTGCGGTTTTCGTTCTAATGATCCTAACCGAGTTCAACTCAATTTAGGCTTTCGTATCTCTAACGAGGCGAAAATTAGGGTAGACAGTGACTTGGTGAAAATCCACGGTTTTTCTTAAGAAAAAATGTTTGAAAATGCCTTACGGTAAAAAGCTTTAAAAGATTTGGGATTTTTGATTAATTTACAAGGTGTGGACTTTCTCTTCTAAATAAGCATCGTATTTCTATTAGATTTGTATTCGAATGACAACGAAAAACAATGTATTTGTCATGTAAAACACATGCGCAGAAATATTTTTACTTTAAATTGTGATCAAAATTCAAAATGTTAGCTAATAAACTAAAAATAAATACAATGTAGGCACCGAGTCTAATCATCTAAATACCTGACCCTCTTACACCAAATTAAGCAAAAAATTTAATAAGTATTATAAAATTTTTTGTTACGTATGTCCTCGTAAGTACCTTACGACATTAATGGCAAAATTGCAAAAGCAAATTACGACTGTAATTAAAAAGCACTCATTTTTCGTTTGCTTTGAAAATGACTACTTACAAAGTCATTTTTAATTTAGTGTTTGTAATAAGCTTACAATGAATTTGATGGTTTGTAAACTCTGTTGATAGTCGTGAGTAATGAAAAGAGTCTGAAAATAGGGACAACTTTTTATAACTTTGTAAAAAGTTTAATAAATTATATTATACACTGATAAACTAGAAAATATTTGAACGAGGCTATTATTTATTTCTTTCCCGAATCCTAAATTGTATTAATATTATGACATCAAAGATTTAGCGCAAGTACTATCATATTACGATGTAAAACTACATAGCCCCAAATCTGCTATTTTTTGTCATTGTAACGCCATCGAAACTCAACTGTCATTCCATTGCCATTGTGATTTTCTATACTTCAAACTATTAGCAGACTACGAAATGACTGAAATCATCTCTTATTGAGATCCAATCGACATCCAATTAAAACGATTTTCATTTAGCAGAATTAGGGACAACCTGAACCTTAAATTTCTGTTACTGATTCTGCTTGTATAACGTATACTACTACTCAAATCTATTTGACACATGACACATACCATTAATATTTCCAATCTATGCTAGACATAAACAAATTCAAGTAGCAGAAACTGTAGCTTGTATTTCAATCTCGACCAGCGGATTTCCGATAAATTAGATGTCCATCGAGTTGTGGAGTTTGAAGCATTGGAGGCAGCACATACGCTCTAGAATCCTCCTTACACCAAAGAAAAAGCAAAGCCTTTCTCGGATCTGTGCCATTAAGTTCTACTTTAAATACGAGGTATCAGCAGAGACATCTTAGGGCGTGTCCCTGCGGAGAGTTAACGCGCGACACGATCGGTGCTGAGATATTACACAAGGGGGTGTTTTGACATGAAAAATTACTCCTAAGAATTTAGTAGGATATTCGCACATCTTCACGGGATTACGGGATAATAATCTGTTTCCCGTTTCTTTGAAATACGGTCAAGTATCAAGGAATTTGCGTGGTATTTTCCTGATGAATAATTTACCTACGTAATTGTACTGAAGAATTTAATATAGGTATTTCGTGTTAATTATTATTAAATTTTGATATCAAAACGTTGTCAAAATGGTCATTTTATTTCGTAATAATTACTTACTCGTTGAAATTTAATAAATTAGTCACAGAAACATTTTTGAAACAAGCATAAAGTATAAACTAGATAAATCGTATTTAGATACGTAATTATAAGCGGTGTTGAAGTATTTAAAAAGTTGATATCTCATTTTCATATTGGTTTCTACGTGATCCATACAAACTATTTTCATTTAAACTTTCCTATCGTTTCATCTTAAATTATTATCGCCCTCGCCTTACTTTGACGAGTTTATAAAATGAGCTGAAATAAGCCGTCGCTAAGGAGCAACAACATTATAAGGAAAACATTTTTAAGCGTAAACCATTTTCTGAGATAAGAATGTTTTTTTTAATCTATTCTCGAATCCCCAAAAATGTTTTTTTGTGTTCGAAGTCACGTCGTAATCTTGTATATGGGTTAAGGATTATCTGGGTAAGGGCTAATTGATTCCACATTTATCTTGTTGACGGGGACTTGAAAGCTATCAATAATTTTATTATGCTGCGCTGAAAATAACTTAGGGTTGTGATTGATGATAAACGAAATGTATTATCTATGGCGCGTGTTTTACTTCTACAAATTCAACGGCCATTGCTAGATATGGACTATTTTCTATTAGGGGATGGGTATTTGCCATATTAACCACGCTTGGCTGATTTGTGATCGCAATGCAAGCGCGCAACGCAAATGCAATGAAACGCATTGCCTGGATTTATCTTTTGTTTACCTTAAACGACACGAAAAGGATGATATTCTAAGCCGGCATCACATGAAACAAATATGAGAGTCTTAAGATTTCGGCTCAAAAGTTTTGGAGTTGATGTGATCAGGCAAAGTTTTCCCTTTGGTCAGTTTATCAGAGTCATCAAACTCTCAATGAGGAATCAGTGGCCTATCATTTAAATTGACTTCCCAATCTAACTTACAAAGTTGTTATTACTACGGAGAAATGTGTATCAGTCCATGGGGAAATTCAGTATTCAAAGCTGGGTCCCTTTACAATCAGACCCTAATTTTGTGACCCTTAAACTAAACTGGTGGCAAAATGTCTCGTAAGTTTTTCAATATAAGTTGTTTCAGGGTTTCTTAGTCAACACCTTTTATATTATTTTTATTTGGTTTATTCTTTTGATCTTTTTGTATACTCAACCTCAATAGCTATCTATTCACTAGGTACCTTGTTTTACAAAGATTTGGGTATGTCAATAAAAAGTAACAAACATATTTGAATTTGGATAAAAATACTGGTAAGAGCAGAAATTAGTAATTTTATTGTAGAAAGGTTAGTTAGAAGATTTTTATTCGTAGGTATGCTATTATACTAATTATATACATATTAAATGAATTATGTATGTACTGGCCCAAACATGGTCCTAAATCCAATCATCATTCTCTTTTACTTACATCCAATGTGGTCAAAAATATCTACTGGTACCTAAAACATTTTAACCAAAGAACACGGCACAAAGTCTTTGATGTTTGAAAGGAAAACTTCTAAAAAACCTTTTTTAATCAAATTTGTCCACAAAGTAAAACATGACGAGAATTATAATTTTTGTCCGTGACTAAGCTAGGGCTTTGTTGGGACCGTGTGGATGACCATGAACCCAAACTGGAAATATAAACTCCAAGAATATCATGTTCCAACCATGTCAGAGATCTACGGGGGGTAAGGGGCAGTGTACAAAAAATTTTGCAGGCATGAGCATACCATGAAACTGAACAACTTTTTCTATGGAGACTATGTTGGTAAACGAGAAAAAAATTCGCCGTATCCTACAAAATTCTCCATCAGTTTGCTCACTTTCTAAAATCCTTTTTTGGTTCCTAAATTTGGGCTCCATGGAAAAAATTGTTCAGTTGGTCTAACCAGAAATCTGATCTCTTAGTCTAAGTAAACTGTAGCGCGAAACAAGGCTCTTATAAAAATCTTTGAAGCAACTTTGGCCACAGTATAGCATTATTAATGTTTTATTGCCACTTTTACATAAAATATTCGCTTTATGGGTTGTTTCTTGTACATACGTTCATATAACGTGCTTAAATTACATTGGGTACTCTCAATAATTTCATGAAAAAATCAGTATGAAAAGTTCCCCATTCGTGTTTACAATATCGATAACTAGTGGCCTGCCCAGCGGTTGCACTCGCTGCTAATAATTTTCCCGTGGGAATAAGACATTTTCCCGTGATTTATTGCCGCTACGTAACAGTGATGTGACAAGTATCTACGATACAATCCAGGCACGAATCCAGTCGTATTTCATTAAAATAACGACACTATAAAAACGTGTTGCTTTATGCTGTTACTTTATGCGACTTGAGTAATTCAGTACAATGATGTGTGTAATTCTGAAGTGTGTTATGTTT
Source organism: Keiferia lycopersicella (assembly GCA_029255805.1). Lineage (NCBI taxonomy): Eukaryota > Metazoa > Arthropoda > Insecta > Lepidoptera > Gelechiidae > Keiferia > Keiferia lycopersicella. The sequence goes on from JARACZ010000003.1 coordinate 20,708,137, forward strand.
TAGTGTTTTACTGGATTTATTGCTATAAAATGCTCTTTCAGCCAGCAAATTTAGTATGGGACTTCAGTTCTTTTTCAAATATGATGACAGTATCTATTCTACTGGATTAGCATGTAAGGGTGTCCAGAACCTAGATTTTTTCTTTAGACCACTTAAAGAAATACACCATTCTGTTGCCTAATTGCTAAATTACGCCGTGTGATGCCGGCTTAGAATAGCATCACCCCATTTCTTGCCGCGGGTGTTGTAAAGAGCAACTAAGGGACTCGAGGGTTACATGTGTATTACAATTTTAGGCGACAGGCTGACAACCTGTTACTACAGTGATACACGAATCATCTGAAAGGGCCTTCAATACTTGTCAGACGTGGCGATAACGACCGTAATTTTGCGATCGTTAACGCTCTGCCTACCCCGCATGGGATAAAGGCGTGATTTGTGTGTGTGTGTGTGTGTGTGTGTGTGTGTGTGTGTGTGTAATTGCTAAATTAAGGCTAAACACACTCATAGGCACAGCTTGGTAGCTATCGACTGGTTGATGAAACGAGAACTTGCCCCAAAGCCATAGGTAACTCTTACACTATAAAGAACCGAACATACAATGTTCGTATCGTAAAGTCGCACAATACTTTCTGTGAATAAAATCATTGACATGAATTGAACAATAAAATTGAGCTATCACAGAAGACATTTGCCCAACCGTAATAGTTTTGTGATCCTCATAAAAAGCAACCCTAAAATGATTGGTTTCCTGTGAGAATGCATAAAAGAATTTTATGAGAATGCGAAGGCGTATTGTGAACGGGTATTTTAAGGTTTTAGTTGATGGAAACGTCATTTCGTCAAGTTCTTAGGTACCTATTAAGAGGGATGATTTTAAAATATGGTTTGCCTAAACAAAGACAGCTTACCTATGTAGGTATGAACAAAAGGTATTAACGTATAGGTAGATGTGTTGCGACAAAAATTTACCTGCGTATGTCTCAGAAAATCAGATTCATTGTATATCACATCAAAAAAATATTAATATGTTGTTTTGTCATATCGCATACTATCAAAAACCCCCGAGTCTTTACCTACAAGCCATACTGATTGGAATACCTCTTACTCTCTGTTGGGCCAATTTAAAATTGAAGTGTCGAACAAAACTCATGTCCTGTCAAAACAAATATAATACTGTTAAAACGTTAGATTTACCGTAAAGATTATCCTGAATCTTGTTCAAGATATTATCTCCCGAACCTTAGCAGCTAAAGCTACCGTTCATGCGGGTCCTATCTACGATAAGTGCCTTCAGATTTGCTATTTATGTTGGTACTATCAGTAGCATCTTGAATTACCACAATTTAATCTTGAAACACACCTGCGTTTAATTCAGCATTCCGAATAGCTTGATTCAGAGTATGGATATGTTTTTTTGCGCGAGTTGTTGTATCAACCAACACTACAGCCACAACAGGCCACTGCCGGTCACGGACCTTCTTCAGTTGAAGAGGGGATTGAGATTGACATACTCAACAAGCTTGGCAGACAGATTGGCTAAATAGTCCTTTAACGCAACCGATCTGATCTATATGCTATTAATTTTCAATTTGAAGGAACCCCTTTCTTTGTTTTCATCGAACCCCTTTCTTTGTAAGTATACAGGGTGTTAGCAAATGTATTGACTTCCTTTGAACCAGCCAATAAAAGAAAGTTGTTCGGTTTCATGGAATGGTAACATCTTGAAAGGAAGTCAGTACTTTTTCTAACATCCTGTATAACTACAAAAATATGTTCCTTGAATGAGTTTTAGAGTGGGTCTTTGGTGTGCAGTATTTGGCAATGCAGGGCATGTTATGTTACCTAATGACACAACTTGAAATGAAATACTGCTGATCGTAAATTATGCATAAGCAGTACAATATATTTAGGTACCTATCTATCTAGAAATGCGTTCGCCTCAACGAGGCCAAGTCAATACCCTAACGAAGCTGGCAGTGGCAGCCAGATACGGCCATTGTCGGCTTTCAACGTCAATTCTATACAATTGAGAGACTGTGGAAACTGGGGGATGGGTGTACTTACTTATTCAATAGAAAAGTACTTACTATACCGAGTTTAATGTGCTTGCAGTGCACTAGTTTCGTTTAGAATTGATATCGTATACGTACCTAAATCCTCCAAAAAAACACAAACGTAACAGGACCTCCAAATTTTGAGCACGAACTTTATTCCCATGGGTAATGAAATGAAAACGTCATTAAACTCTGATTTCGGGGTTCGTCGGGAAGTCCATCGACTAGGTGTCCCACACAATTTAAAAAGGAGAATCAAAGCGCTAAGAATATATTATGTTAATTAAACTATAAAATCACGATATGAAATTAAACTTTGTTCTCTGAAATTAATTTTCCTAAAAAACTGTCAAAGCAAGGTGCGAATTGGAAAGAAGAATTTTTCATTTCTTACTTTTCCGGCAGGTGTTACTTCTCACTTGAAGCTTTGACGAAAACATGAAAATAAGAATTTCTTTGAACGGTCAAACACAAAAATAATATTCTTGTGTAAGAATTGTTGTTTTCGGTGTATTCTTAAAATAATAACTTACGTTAGTTTTATTTAACTTAGAAAATAATATACCTGTCAAAAATAATATCCAATACATAGAAAAAAAATCAGTTTTGTAACTTTTATTTGGAAATACAATTGCCTTCACCTCCAAATCAACGCAAGTCATCTTGATCCTGCAACTTACCTTTGTAAATTCAAGGCCATTTTACTGGCTTGGTATACCAGCTTTGATGCTATATAAAATTGGAGACACCACAACAAGCTAGACACAGTTTTTTTGTAGCCTCATTTAAACGTTGTAAATAAACCCTACTACAATAATTTATCATTGATCGTCCTTGTGACAAATACGTAGATGATTAGTAGATAAATACCTATATCACACAGCATAAATATCTGTCCCATCAAATCAACAATCAAATGGTTTTTTACATAGGTAGGAACACTATCGATTCGTTTGTTTGTAAATTACTTACCTTACAACTTGAAGTGGTGGTGGTGGTAGTCTATTTGTTTATTTGTAAGTACTTAATTAAACACAAATACTAACGTATGGATGCAGTTACACTTTTAAAGCAACATTACACGCATAATAACATTTCTATTCGTATCCACAACGTTGCCGTTTTGATGTCATATCTATTAGGCAAACAATTAAATTAGACATAAGTACATACATATATCACGCATTTACCCCTTGTGGGGTAGGCAGAGCGTTAACGGTCGTAAGAATATGGTCTCTATCGCCATGTATGACATATTTGAGGATTGTTTTCCAAGGTTGTTTCAGAAAACATGTGTATCACTATAGTGACAGGTTGTCAGCCTGTCGCCTAAAAATTGTAATACACCAATACTCTCGAGTCCCTTAGTCGCCTCATACGACACCCGCGGGAAGGATGGGGGGTGATGCTATTCTAAGCCGGCATCACACGGCACTGTGGGGTGATGCTAAAGTAAGCCGGCATCACACGGCACTAATTTAGATAGATAGATAGATAAATGCTTTATTCATTTAGAACACCATTAAATTAAATTATAATACCAGAATAACTCGATGTAAATACTAGCTATACTATGTGCGCTTATAGCTTGTAACACCTTTTTAGGGAAACACTTTTCTAGTCTAGTGGAAAGTAGGAACCTTTTTTTCTCGATTTTGTCGATCGTATCGTATATTCGTAATTTGCAAACGACCCGATAAATTTAGGGGTTCAAAGTAAAAAAGAAAACTTAGCTCTAGAAATTATATTCCTATTTACCTACACCAAAAATGGAACATTGTTACAAGGGAGAACTGAGTTAGACAAATAGCTTTTTAAAACTTGAGTAACGTCACTAATGAAATAATAAATGGGTTCTTTGAAAACGGGTAAAAGAAAACTGAAGAAAAACAGGCGTTGAAAAAGGACTCTTATAAAAAAGTCATCTGGAATACAACACAGAGATTTCCTACAGTGTATTTTTATGCTTAAAAACAAATTTGCCGTGTGATGCCGGCTTAGAATAGCATCTCCCCATATCCTTCCCGCGGGTGTCGTAAGAGGCGACTAAGGGACTCGAGAGTATTGGTGTATTACAATTTTTAGGCGACAGGCTGACAACCTGTCACTATAGTGATACACATGTTTTCTGATGCAACCTCGGAAAACAATCCTCAAAAATGTAAGACGTGGCGATAGCGACCGTATCCTTACGGCCGTTAACGCTCTGCCTACCCCGTAAGGGATAAAGGCGTGATTTGTGTGTGTGTGTGTAAAAACAAACATTATCATTATCACTTGTTATATCAATTATTTTATTTGGATTTTACTTGGGTCATACAAATCACGCCTTTATCCCTTGCGGAGTAGGAAGAGCGTTAACGATCGCAAAATTACGGTCGTTATCGCCACGTCTAACAAGTATTGAGGGCCCTTTCAGATGATTCGTGTATCACTGTAGTGACAGGTTGTCAGCTTGTCGCCCAAAATGGTAATACACATGACACCCTCGATTCGGTTAGTTGCCTTTTACAACACCCGCGGGAAGAAATAGGGTGTTGATATTCTAAGCCGGCAGCACACGGCAAAGTGTGAAATGTTTGAAATGTGTCTAATATAATTTATTTCACAAATTTCCTAGTAATTTTTAGATTCTATATTTGCTAGGAATTGTATAAAATGACGGATTTCATACATTTCCTGTAACATATGATCGTAAATGTACGATCTATGACTGACTCACTAACAGAGTTTCGCTATGTCGAATGTATTCGACAGCTGCTTCTTCTACATAGCGTGGCGATGGCATACAAATATACGTTACGTTCACAACTTAGTCTGGATTTTGTTACCCCTTGCCAAATTGGACTTTTTATTTGCTATAAATTATAAGAAGGCTAAATGCTATAGTCAAAACCAGAAGATATTATAGTTATTTATGGATGATTTTGAAGTAATTACATTATACATCAAACTTGTTTGGAAGTTGTAACCCAATTTGAGTCTCAAAAGCTTATTCTGACTATTTTTTCATTGAACTAAAACCTTTTCAGTCTTACTCAAGCTGTATAAAATTGGATAGGTAGGCACTTGGTTGCACTTGGCTGGCGAATAAAATTACGTAATCTCAGCCCCGACCGTCAGGTGGCTAAATTTCTGCGGAGAATTTTACTTTTTACTCTAAATTTAGTTCTTGAGCGGTGAATTTCATTCTTAAACGGTAAATTTCCTGCTAAAACCTGCAATTTAATTTCCTTAAGCTAGATTATTCGTGTTTCTAGTATATTTATGGAAACGCTTATGTGAGTAGAATGTTTAAATTTTGGTAGACTTTTGAAGAATAAAGATAATGTAGGTCGATGCAAAATATATAGGTTTAAAACAGCAACGAATATAGGTGTAATACACGCATTTTGTTATTTTATTTGCATACTATTCGACTACAATTAAATACATAAAAATTAGATTTTTAATTGAGTTTTTAATAGGTAATGAAAAAATATTAATAGGTAATGGCGTTTCAATTAATTTAGTAGGTATAGATAATGTTTTATTAATTTCAAATTAGTGACAAGTTTCATTAATATACTTTCCTGTCTATTTCCTGTATACTTGGGTGTCTTCCCATACCAGCCCAATAATAAAGTCTAAAAAATGTCCTTATGAAGACATAATTACATGCATAAAATTTCCTACATAACTGCAGCAATATCTTTAACATTTTTCGTTATACATAGAATTATTTTTTTAGATGTATTCTTCACGTGTTGCAAACACTTTATAAACCACAACAAAAAATCATTACAGAACCCTCTCAAATTGAGGTACCCCTTGCGTAATACTCGTACATGTTGAATTATAGAACTTGATGTCTTTGGGCAGGCGACTACCCGTATCTGTAATGAAACTCTATTTTACCTGGTCCCACCTTACTTGCCCTGTAATTTAGACATGAAATAATGGAGCTTTAAGGCCTAGAGGAAGACCTGGCCAAGTGCCAAGTCATATAATAGGCTTACATGCACTTTCCTGTTTTTCCTATGGGCTAACAATAAATGAAAACCCCTATGACGACCTATGTCAGAGTTTAAAACCGCTTACTATTGTATGTTGTACAAGTATTAGTAGAACGGTAGCTATTTTTAATATTCTGTGATTGCTCATGCAACTTTAAGTATTTCTAAACATTCCCACACATTTTTAATATTTTAATACTTCTATGCTGACTAAAGAAATACTGTGGGATTTCTTCTCATGTAGACACAACAGTCCAATCTCTCTCACTCTCTCTCTCTCTCCTTCTCTCTCTGTCTCCCTTTCTCTCTCTCCTTCTTTTACTCTCCCTCTCTCTCTCTCCCTCTCTCTCCCCCTCTCTCTCTCTCTCTCTCTCTCTCTTTCTCTCTCTCCCTTTGTCTCTCTCCCTCTCTCACTCTCCCTTTCTCCCTCTTATCGTGTGGGACACCGAGGCGTCCAACAACCCGATGAACGCTATTGTCAGAACTTTTCAACCGCCTCCTACAACAAGAGTCCAATGCTGAGCGAACATGGGCCTCCCCCTATCGCAAGCGTGGTTCAAGATGTTATTTTTATTACAAAAAGTGCTGCTGCCCATTTCCTAGATGATAATCATATAGTCGCTTCTTACGAAACCCACGGGTAGAATTGGGATGATGCTTCCCATGTAGCGACAACTTTAATTCCAGCAAAATTTGAGAACAAAAGATTGGGCCAAGACGGAAATAAGAACCGCCCCTAAAGGACTAGGACATGCAATTTAGTGACCTGGCTCGGTTCCAACGTGCGTCCCATTCCTACAATGAGCTTACGTAACAATAAATATAAAGTATGTAGACCTAACATTAGACCTACAATTTCATATAAGCTTGTGTCGTAGGAGATTTGCTGCATGGTTTTTGCGGTAGAGGTTACTATTGCTTCATTCTTTAGACAGCGGTCGTTATGTACATCACCATGTCAGAGGAGAAAGTCCTCATTATAAAGATCTTAAACCCTTGAAAGGTTTCACTATTTGTTGACTCAGGTATCACGTACGACAAAAAAAACTTTTTTTGCTTCTTGTAAAGTATGTTAAGTATATTTTTAAACTTCTAAATTATCGAGTCGATTCAAATAAAGTTCAACAATCGTGTTATTTAATTCCCAATTAATACTTTGGATTAAAGAGTCAAATAAAACTCAATTGCAGAAAATTTCGCAACGGTTTAAGATTTGAAGAGTAGTAGCAAACCACGGTATAAGTAAAATATTTGCAAATCGGAGAAGAGAGTGGTGGAAGTTGAATTGACACAGCAATCATCTGGATAACTGATTCGCGTACTGTGGATTTACTTTTTAAATATCTAGGTAGTTAAGTACTATCAAGTTTTGTACTCAACATTGAGTTAGTAACTAGTTTCTTTATTCAAAATGTCATGCCTAAACTCGACGAACCTGAATAACAAACTTACAAAGTTCTCTGTTTAAACAATGCAAAATCAGCTGTAAGCCTTGAAAAGATTCCAGGGTAAATAACAAATATGAGATTTCAGGAGACCTGAGCCCTTACCAAATCCATTTTATTTCGGAGATATTTTACCTAGTACTGTGTAAACCGGTTTCTGAATTCATTATTTCTGATTGTGCCTTTGTGTTGATCATCACTTGGCTTTGAAAAACTACTCGTATATGCCAACTTTTATTAAATAACGGTGTAAGTACGTACCACGGCGTAGGTAGGTAACAGTATATACATACTAACTTCATAGTTATTTGTGAATTTGTTTATGTTTAAAAGAAACCGGCTCACAAGATGGGGAGAGCTACGATTTTCACAGGATGTTGGTGATAAGAATGTGCGAATACTCACATTGGTCTATTAAATTAATGTATTTTAAATCAGGATGAAACAAAAATCATATAATTTTAACTTCACTGTATTAACTGAGTATTGGACAGTCCTTCAAATACTGATCGGACGCATTCATCCTACAAAACTGAACATTTTTCCCCTAGGAGCATGCTCTAAATGCACTCTATCAATACTTATTCGGAGGGCTGTGTCTTCGTAAAGTTCTGAACTGGTTTTTGAGGTTGGGTATGGTTGCGTTACACAATTCAAAACCTATTGAAAAGAATCATGATTTCAGGATATAAGTATTTCACCGCAGTAATTTGATTTAAACTGCTTAATTTGTTGCTTAACTTACGACTTGTTTACTATTACTATGATTATGGCTCCCCAGAAATTTAATCGTGTTTATAGTGGGTGAATCGAATAGAGCAGCCTCGGCTGAAGCAAACACGTTTTATTAAAGTTTATAACGGCAGTCCACAATAGGACTAGTCACGCGATATGAGAAATAAAGGGGCCGTCTCCACGCGGGGTTTAGTGGAATTTTTACGATTCACGATCACGGCTTTTACTCGATTGATAAAAGTTTTCTGTGTCCATAAATTCAATGCGAAATTTACGTAAGCGGAGAAATCAGAATTTTCATGGACATTTATAACTATCATAAAATCAATGGTATAGGTAAGGTCCTTTAAACTGGTATACCTATAGGTACACAGATTATATACTTTCTTTGAAGTAAAAGAATTTCTCAATTTGTATCGAACTTTTGTTTATTTGGGTTTAGTACTTAATCAGTATTATTCATTTTTACCGATTATCTACTCACTCAAATGTTTTCCCCCGGGATAATCGTTCGCAACGAGAGCAACCACAAAATATCAATAGAAAAAGCATGAAATCAGGTAGGTAAGGAAATAATGCAATAATTAATATACCTTTAAAGGTAGATTAAGCACCCTACACCTTCACTTAAACAACGTTTATAACTTGGTATAACAAGCTAGCTTACCAGGTTAAAACCATTAGTACAATGTACAGTCAAGCGTACATACGGTTAGACATTCGAACCGCCAATCGAAGTCTTATGCGCGCGGCATAAAAATGGTGCAAAGTCGAAACAAGGGTTGAAGAGGAAGCTGTTATGAGGAAGTAACAAGAGAGTTTATTTATGAGGAAGAAGACGCGGATACGGAAGAAGAGGAAGCGGTAGAAAGAGACAAGAAATGAAAAAAGGCACGAAAAGGAATACGTTTGTTCACACATGCTTTTTAGTCATCTATGACGATACGGGTGGGAAGAGGCATTTTATACATTTTTTTATGTGGAAGCGGTAGCAGATGAAGACCTTCAATAATTGCAGAACTTCCGTGTTGTGAGGATTCGGAAGAGGATTCCTCATCAACATTAGTCCGAACTGTCTTACTCCGCCTGAGCTTGACTGTGTACCTCATCTATCGTAGTTGTACAAGATAGAAAGTTTAGCCACATAGGGTTTGCTGTTAATCTAGAAAGTTTCAAGACTCGATTTAAAACTAAATACTTGTCTTGCAGAGGTAGCTTAATCTATGCGGTTGTTCGTTTGTTATACCAATAGCGATTTAAATTTAGCCTCTCTGAAGTGCAAAAAAGTTTTCGATAGTTTTTATTACTTAAATGGGTATAAAAGTGGAAGCATATCACGCCTTTATCCTTTGCGTGGTAGGCAGAGCGTTAACGGCAGCAAGAACACGGTTGCTATCGCCACGTCTGACATTTTTAAAGATTGTTTTCCAAGGTTGTTACAGAAAACATGTGTAACACTATAGTGACAGGTTGTCAGCCTGTCGCCTAAAAATTGTAATATACCAATACTCTCGAGTCCCTTAGTTGCCTCTTACGCCATCCGCGGGAAGGATGTGAGGTGATGCTATGCTATTCTATAAAAGTAGAAGATAGAAGATAAAGTTGTGCGATTGCGAGATGCGATTGTGCGAATTATACCAGTTTAAGATGCCATTTAGAAAATTTTGACGCACGCTGTTTTACGTTGGTAGTGGTTTAAAAAACAACTGTATGTAGAAATTGTGAGTGAACTTTGAATAATGCTAACCAATATTTCAGGTTCTCTAGTTTTACTTTGATCCCGATTTGAACCGATAAAGTTCATTTTCGATTTGTTTTCGTGATTTACGACTTGCTTGATATGCGTTAGCTCTTTAATTTATAGTTGCGCCATCCATACCGTAGCCTTTATCTACGGTCATTTATTTTAACAATGTCCAATTATTTGGAGGTAATTATTTACCAACTTTAGGTCAATACCTACCTACTATTAAAAAACCATTTGTAAATTTATTTGGTCTGTTGATTTTTAGCGAAATGGTCGAATGGTTGCATTGTTGCAAAAGTTTTGTTTAATTATTTATTTTATAATTTATAGAATACTAGCGGCTCGCCCAGCGGCTGAGCCTGCTGCAACACATTTTCCCGTGGTAGTTAGATGATTTCTCTGCAAGTATTATACATTCCTCTTGAATTACTCTATGTATTGAAAAAACTGCACCAAAATTGTGTAGTTTTAATGATTTAAGCAAACATACATACAGGCGCTAAAAGCAACTTTGCTACACTATACTATGTAGTGATTTCCAATAATTTGGGAATCAATGTTATTTACTTTTAAGTGTAAAAGCACGAAGCTGATCATAATTGGATTTTTTTTTGCTTGGCCTGCATTATACCCTATCATTATTCTAAGCCCTGTCCCTCACACCGTATAGTTTTCTTATTCCTATTATGACCACAAAATATGACAACGGGTCTGTAGGAAATTTTCCACATGATACAACTTCGTTCCTGACTTGTATCTAATTCAAGTTCAAGGCCAAGATCACATTTTTCCCCAATCATCACATCACATAAATCGAATATATAACTGACTAGGGACGAACAGAGTTCAGATTGTCCCCTACTTTCCAACATGAAGAAACAAGTTTCGCTGAACACAAAAACCGCTTAAACTTGGCCGAATGGCGACCTCGATATTAGACGTCATTGTTCTTCTGTCGAGTGGGGCACTGAGTTATCGTACGACCCGTTGAACACTGGTTTCAGAGATTATAAACGCCTACTAATACTAGCACGCTTCACGCTAGCACGTATTATAGTTAAATGGCATAAAGCACGATCTTTCGTTTTCGCCATCCAGCTAGTTACCAACCTTTCTTGAAGCAGAATACTGACCTCGAAATTGCATACATACATACATATATCACGCCTTTAGCCCTTGCGGGTTAGGCAGAGCGTTAATGAACGCAAAAATACGGTCGTTATCGCCACGTCTGACAAATATTGAGGGCCGGTTAGGATAATTTGTGTCTCATTATAGTGACAGGTTGTTAGCCTGTCGCCTAAAAGTTGTAATACATGTGAAACCCTCAAGTCCCTTAGTCGCCTCTTACGACACCCACGGGGAAGTAATGGGGTGATGCTATTCGAAGCCGGCATCACACACCTCGATATTAGCGCTATTATAATAACCTGCTGACGTCCTTATTATCGTTTTGTTGAAAAGATTTGTTGTGCGATCGATAAGAAAGAGATTTGAAGAGAATTGGTCCTTTGTGGAAAAGTTTTCTTATTAAATTGGTTATTAATCTTGATTGATTTTTAGGATGGAGTGGAATGTGAGGGAACATTTTGTAAGCTTCAAATTTCAATTTCATCATTCTCGCTTGCCTGTTAGACGGAACAGTCTAGCGACCATCCAGTTGGACATTCGAACCGCCAATATAAGTCTTAATTACTTACACAATTTATTAGGATATAATGCACTCACAGTGCTTTATTACTTTGTTGGACTTTGTTGACTCGTGTGACTCATGACGTTTCGAAGCGACGATCTTAGCGACATCTAGTAGCAGTACTCCCTCCCTACCCTAGTCTTACTCCCTCGTCATTAGAACGGTCAAAAGTCCTAATTATGTCAATGAAGCCTAGCTTAGGCTTGTCTGTATATTTTATACATACGACTTTCCTCTCTTTTATTCCACTTTAAGCAAATTTGCCTTTCTCATGCAGATTTTTTTCGTCTGAAAAGTACAGGCTAATCAATATTCCCAATATAAGTTTTTTGTTACAAAATTCTACAAAATAGTAAACATGCCCAATATTATTTATTCTTTTGTATTCTGTTGTGTATTGTTACATAATATAAAATTAGTAATACTTATTACTTCCTAGGTTTTGTTATAGTTCTAACTATAAGTACACGGCCTACTTTTTAAATCTCGACAACAATGTAGGTACTCACTTTAGTCAAACTGAAAACAGCATTTGAAACCGAACTACATAAATAATCTTCAAAACTATAGTAGGTACTTTTACGTACTCCCTTTGTCACACAATCTCCACTCAACTACAAAGGCGCAAAGTCTAGAAATGGTTTCACAAAATACAGTTAACACAAATCCGGTGTTTCTCAAAGTACAGTGATTGTTTGGAAAACCCCTTTCGAACGCTAGTTTAGAAAAGCGAATCGTTTTTTTCCAGCTACTGAATTTCTTACGTGTAGCAGTATATGCTCATGAAAAACCTATACTTTCAATAACAAAACCGGGACACTTTGCAAGTTTACGTTTCGTACGAATCACATTTATAAAAATTGAGTTTATTTTTGAGTAATCTGATGTCGTATGAGTAGAATGAGGTTGATAAATCTTAACGTTTCGTGTTTTATCAAATCATAAAAACGAAAGTGCCTATGATGTAGAGTGTAGAAAGGTTTGTTTAGAATAACTGACGATCTTACCGCCACCTATATGTTAATACTAATATCCCACAATCAGTAGCGTACCCTATTTAAAATCACAGTGGAATCCACTTACGTTCATTGTACCTAAGCGATTGAGTGCTGGATACCTTCATATCACGCCGTTCCCTCCGATTAATCGTTTCTTTGACTAAATCTGAAGTTTTTATTTTTCTTCACTGAAAACACTTTAAATTTTCATTTGTGATTTGATTATCAATCTTTAAATAAAGGCTTGAAACTGTTTTCACGTTTGTAAACTGCAAGATTGGATTGTAAACTGCAAGATTGGGTTGTAAACTAAAATATTTTATTAATTTAAGAACCACTGCACTCAGACTTGAACAAATAAATTAATTAAGAAAATCCCGAACGAAACTGGCACCGCCATAGCTTAAACGTGGTCACCGATTTGGAGATATCCAATTATAACCAAATTTCAAATAAGCTTGGGCTTCGGTATCATATTAAAATATACGGTAATATTAAGTACTACAATGATCAGAAAACTTAAACAGACGGATAGAAGGAAGAAAAGTTAAACAATCTATGCAACTAAAATTAATTACCGACTTATTGCTAAAATCTTCTTCATCGAATCGATGGTAACAGTTACTACCTCGCTGGCCACTGAAATGCCAAAAAAATAAAATAATTTAATTAATTTAATTAATAAATTAAATTTTTCTAAAGTTACTTGCTTGCTTTGGTTATCAAAATAATACGTTTCCGTTAAACAATAGTCACCGTTCGAGGTTCTCATCCAGATATACATTAGATTCGATGGTCCACAAACCAAAAAGATCAAGTTCTGATTTTAAATTAATGAGGGTGCCACTTATCCTCAGACGCCTAGCGACAATACTTACTATGTACTTAGGCACCTTCTTGATATAAATGGCTGCCTTTGTCAAGCTTGTAGAGTGCTAACTGAGCTCAATCTTATAAAATATTGTTTTAAGCTGAAGCTACTGAATAGGAGAGATTTAATTGACAATAGCTCTGTATTTAGAAATTCATAAAGCGTCTCAACCTACCTATGCAATAGATTCTTCTGCTGGCCTATCTTGATGATATTTTTAACTTTTGAGTATTTACGAACTTTTTGACTGCATACCTACCTACTGATTTGTTATTGATAAAAAATCTATTGAATAACTTACCTACATTTTAGAGTTAAAAGCATCCATGCATTACTCTGCGGCGCCAAAAAATCTATTAAGATTTCTTGAAATTTTTTTTTTACTTAGTAGACTTTGCAGTTAGATTTTCTAATACACCCTTAATTTTGAATTGGGGAAAGAATACTAACTATAACTACTCTTGAGTTATGTTTTATTTTAAAAAAGCAAAGTATCAAAATAAACAAAAATGCCGTGGTCTGAAAGACATTTATTTTTTAAGACAAAAGCAAAATCACTACGATTTTTATTTTCTTGAGTAATAAATGTACCTACTTAATTCTTTTATCGTGTGAAGCTCGCTAATGTAGAAAAGGCATTATCAAAAGGGTTTAAAAGATTACGACGACGAAGGATGCCTTAGCAAAGTAATCGGACGGAAAGATAAAAATGGTTGAAATTTAATAACGGTGTTGTCCGATCTTTCGTTCCAAGCAGACACTACGTCGAGAAAAGGTAGTATTAAAATTTTAATTTTAGTCTGAAAACCAATACCCCTGTCTCAAGTAGCTTCAATTGAAATTGCTGATAGCAATTTTGGACTTTCAAAATTATCTCAAATTAAATTTACGATTAAAAATAAACGTATCTTTTCAGAGACTTGTGTGCATCATCACATCAAATAGCAGTATAGTGAACCAGTGAACTGAAAAATGTGCAGTGTAAGTGATATTGAGTGAAAGTGCGGAAAAGTGACACCTCAGAATGGACAAGAAAGCGTCTGAGCCACGGGGGTGCGGGCAAGTGCGTCGGGGGCGCGACAAAACACCCGACTGGTCGAGCGATATGTCGACAGAAATGTCTTTCGAGGAGTTGCGCAATAAATTCGACACTAGCGCCGCGGTGGTGAGACGCGAAATCCCGTCGAACCCCGCGACGCACGGGAGCGCAACCCGACAAAGCGTCAGCGGCAAGGTATTCAAGAAGTGCAAGAGCGCTACGTTTCAGATAGATGGCGCCACTTACACTATAGGTGAGTTTCATGTTTTGAGGTTGGAGAGACAAGAAAAATTCTAAAATGAAGTGTAGAGGACTTCGTTTGACACTCCATCAGCGGTTTGTATCTTTATTTCTTCCAGGGCATATTTATTTAAAAACACTTCTTTTTTTTAATGTAAGAGCTTTTGGTATTATAAAAAAAATATCGACTAATAAACTTTAGTCTGCTTAAGACTCGGGTCTTGCTGGTACCGTAAAACGTAGAGAAAAGGAAGCAATCTTGTTCTTGTTTCTGTTTCTAGTTTGTATTTGCTTTCATCTATTCTACAAAGGTACATACAAACGCATAATCATCGATGACAACAAGTCGCGGCTTAGACTGCGCGGTGGAAACCTAGATTAGTATTATAAAATACAAACACAAGTAAAAATATACGAGAGCTTCTTCAGAATTGTAAACGGACATAATGTAAGAAGGTGAACCGACCTGAACTGAGAGCCGGACAACCTGGAAAAACTGATCATCGTGGCCATTAAGGTGTAAAAATATTAACTGAAGTATTTTAAGTGGTGAATCAGACTATAAAACTGAACAACTTTCTCCAAGGAACATAAGTCGAAATATAAGAAAATTTTTTGGACCTCCCATACACTTTACCATTGACTTGGTCGGTCAGTAGTTTTGTATGGGAGGTTTATATATTTTTTTCATATTTCTACCTATGTTCCTTTGGGAAAGTTGTTCAGTTGCATGTGCTGATTCACTCGTTAAAATATTTGCATAGGCGACCATCCTACCTATGGACTTATCAGATTGAGACAGTACTGGACATGCCAATTGCTACACCTATCCGGAAGACAGGAATATGGAGGACCCTAGTTGCAGCCTCTAACTAAAGCGTTCCAAAATAAGGAATTATAATCGGACACTACCTTCAGAAACTGAAGAGTACCTATACCTACGACAAAAAACCGACCGACCGATTATACAGGAATTATGATTGGGAATCTAATCTGGCACATATCATACAGGGTGTAAAAAAAATTGCTGCATATATTTTAAGTGGTTAACCAGCCTATGAAACTAAACCACTATCCCTAAGAAACATAGGTCGAAATACGAAAAAAATAGAACCTCCTATAGCGTCCCATACAAAATTAGCAACCGACCAAATCAATTTGTATGGCAGGTCCAAAAAAAATCTCATATTTCGTCCTATGTTCCTTTGGCAAAGTTGTTCAGTTTCATTGGCTGATTCATCCTTTGAAATATTTGCAGCTACTATTTTACACCTTATATAAAATCTGCGGTACCTAAATAAATACCTATCTACTGTGTGATCTGCGAATTAGAGGTCGTTGACTTTCAAGTCCCATTTTAGACTTTCCCATTGATCGATCCTTCTGAGAACTTGCCAAGTCTCAAAGTTTGCCCGGTTTAAAAAGAGAATCTCTAAACACAGAGGTACCTAGATCACAGTATAAAATACGCATTTATAAAAATGTATTAAAAAGGGTTTGTTTGTCAATCTGAGTTATTTGGCTCATTCCTTGACTCTGAGTTCCATACAGCTACACAAAACATCTGTGAGTAAAACCGCGAGCGGAGAGGTATGGTTATTGAATAACATAAAATATTATTTTTCTTCTCGTACATATTGTGTACGAAAATTTAGAAGCATTTGCTTTAATAGCTTAACATTTATGTCCCGCACAGAGCTTGTTTTTCATGTGCTAGTTCACACTTTGAAAAAATCTGATATTTTGCAACATACTGTAAGAGTGTGACTATACTCTACTATAAGTTCGTAGCTTAATTTAAGCGCGTCTCCCGAGAATTTAGCTTCCAATTGAAAGCAGAACTTGGGACTGCATGTTCGTGAATTTGTAAACAGCATGCAGATCGATGTGATATTTGGTACCTTCTCTACTGCAAATTTGACTGCATCTCCGACTAAACACTGATTGTGGTTATATTTTGTTATTTTCCTATTAGTACACATAACGAAGAAATCAATCATAGAAATAAGTGAACTCGAAATCTCTAAAACAAGCTTTTCAACAGTAATGTTTTAACTACGGCTGTTCTTAGACCAATAAAAACAAGAATGCATTATGTACACTTTCTCGTTCAGATAGAAGGGAAAAGAGGACGAGGAAGACTGCGATGGAACTAGTTTTAACAAATGCCTAAAACGCCCTAAAGAAAAAGGTCAACTTTGGGTCGTATCAAAAGATAGTGGCGGAGAAGAATGGCATGGGCTTTACAGTTGGATCTTGTCTGTACAGCCTAAGCCATTCTTTTTAAATATAGAAGAAGTATGGATAATGTAGGGGGTACGGAAGTTATTTCTCGAAACTACTCGAGCCATAGCTAGAATATTTCTGACCCCTATCTACTAGCCAGAAACAATTACAATCAGCAATCGTTGTCTGTCGAGCCTTGATGTTAGCCCCTAATTCGTAGTTCTGAACTAATCCACACAACTTTTCTGCCGCTTTCTAAGTAAAATAAGGCGTAGCACCCTACCTAACTGCGACCTTCTCGTAATTGGATCAACATTGAGACTTTGCGTGTGGACGCACCATTCCTCGTCTTGCTCACTACAATTTGTTACAATGTTGCACTAGATGAACCAGCGATAGCGACGAATTTGTGGAAATTTACCCAGTTTCATTTGCTTTCGTTTTTTTATAACACGTCCATAAAGGAGGATCATACTATTGATTCAGTTCAATTCAACATACTTGCCTATTGCTTCAATAGGTATGTTGTAACATTTTTAGGAACCGATAGTGTAAGTTTTGATGAAGTTCTCTAATGATTTCTTTGCTATATGAGTTCGCAAAATTTGACCTATATTTTTATTTGTTTGCTTGCACATATAAAAATAAAACTAAACATAATTATATTATTTCAGTTGATTTATGAGGCAAAACTCATTAAAATTGGTTTATTGGATACGGAGGTGAACGTGATATAGCGGCTATTGTTTATATAAGCGAAGCAATAGCATTTTGTGATTGAAGCATGAAAGGTGAAACACGTGATATTATTCCAGGAATAGTGAGACAAAACGCTAAGAAAAATATTTAAAAGAAAACGTCTGAAAACAGAAATCTTTACAAATATAAAACAAAGTTTCAGATAAAAAGCCTTTGAAAAATCCTGTTCACGTGCGAGTCAGTACTTTTCGGGGAAATCTCTGGGGCCCAATGTTCTTGGCTGATATTTCGCCTGTTCGAGTTTTACCTTCGTCTCGGCTTCCATAGGTATAACAAGGGTAGCCAAACCAAGGCACCGTATCAACATTCAACATGACGTATAGGTACTATACATTGTATAGGGTTTAGGTAGGGTTACATGACGTATAGCTTCTCATATATGTTTGATATAAAGACCGGGTAAAATATATTGCACTGTTGTTTCCATTATTGATTTGACATCGTGGTTTAAAAAGGAACATACATTTTAGTTGTGTGTGACATATTGCTGCTCGAATGTTCCATATTTAACGTCTGTCAAATCCATAGCAGAAAATGAGTCGTCAAAGAAAAATCATTCTTAATATATCCTAGCATTAATTTGAAATTAGCTGTTCGAGTGGCAATCTGTAATGACTAGCGCTCATTGCTACTACTGGTTGATGTCAAGAGTTTATGCAAAGACGACCGCTAGAAAGGGACTTATATTTTTTCTTACTTTCTTGCTAAAAGCTTTAAAAGAAACATTCAAGCTTGAAAGAACTTTGCACCTAAATTAATATCAAAAAAATGCACCGTAAATTAATGTCTCATTGTAAGGAAATTGTTTCTTTGTTGAAAGATTCTGAGAAATTATATTAAACAAACCTATCTCCAATACTTTTGCTATTTCTTTTTGCAAATGATGAGATGAAACAAAATACACTTACCTACTAGTTTTTTCTAGTGCAGATGAAAGACAATTAAAAGAAAGTATAAAATTGACACTTTTAATGTTTTTCCTGTCATGGAAGCTGCTTACTACTCCTAAAGGACGCAAATAATTTTAAGGTGGTCTTTTTGATAGATAGTTTTTCAAGACGCATAATTATAAAAATGTTTTCAAACATCTTATTCCTTAGAGAAAATTATTAGCAGCGGGTGCTGCCACTGAAAAAGCTGCTAGTGTTTTATTAAAGAACAGTTGAGAAGTTGTTATAGTAGTTTACGTTTAAAAGAAGTAATATTGCACAAACCCTGTTAAAATGTATTTTAGAATGAAGTCTCTCTCGCATCGTGTGCGACACCGAGTTGTCCGACGTTCCAATAATGTAAGAAAAATTTAAGAAAACCTTTTAAAATTAAATATAATTAGGTTTTTTAAAAAAAGACGAGCAAGTAGGTACTTTCCTGCCTTTGATCAAAATTGTATCTACATATTTATTACTTGTCTGTTCATTGTGATAAAGAAGTTACCTCAAAGACAGCATTAACGAGTTTTTAATGACTTAGATTCAAATAATTCGATTTACGCCTCAACTTGTAACTTTGTTTAAAGATTACGACATTTGTTCGATGTAGGTAATGATGTTAGAAACTGGTTATTTACATTGATGGGACTGGTTGTTTACATTACCAGTTTACTTGAAAGTAAATAACGTAAAACCACTCGTCAGGATTCTGTGAAACTGTACGAAATTATAGAAGAGTAGGTATGTGTAATAAACAGGATGAAAGGGACAGACCTTTAAATACATGAAAACTATAAATCATTAAAACTCTCTCCTAGGAACGTTATGTCAGGAATTGGTCAAAAGAAAATATCTCCAGCGCTGGAATGTTCACTCACTGACACTGGCAGAATTATCCTAGATGGGTAGAAGCCCATATTACTAAATAAAAAAACAAATAAATAAAAAAATAAAAAAACAAAATTAGATAGATAGAGCCTTGTTACATAGACGCTAGTAGTAGTATAGAAGAGCTGTTAAAGTTTAATAGGAGAAAGTTTGCCAATAACTGTGTAAGAGCAAACTCGAGCACATTCATATCAGATCTGAGAGGCATTGTTCGTGACCTTCAAACTGAGAAGTTATAAGTAGGTGGGTGTATAATGCGGGCTTCATATGAGTTCAAAACTTATTAGAGGCATAAGTCAAATAGAACCACATCCTAACTCCTCTGTTCCTAGGATGTATGCAAATCTGACTTTAAAATTAATACTTACGAGTAGATTATACGGATAGATTAGATTATACGAGTAGGTTACGAGTAGATTAGACTATAAGGTTTTAAAAAAAACTTGCAAAATTTTACACCGCATGCAGGTGTTCTAAAATTAAAGGAAAATTTGGTGTTTAGATGTAGCTATTTTTAATTAATTTAAAATTTATATAATTAGAAGTACCTACTTATTATGTATTTATGACAATATTTAAGATACAATTTATAATAAATAATACACAGGTACAAAAACGAAAAATGTGTTATTATTTTGTATTATGAAAAGGAATGAATTGCTTTTGGCACGGAGCAAAAATGGCATTTTTGCGTCAAGCGTCGTCACTCGCTGGCGCACGCATGACATCTGTTGTCTGTGTTTTTTTTTTGTAATTTTGTTCTGTACGTAGCTATTTTGACCAGAGCTATTGGATGGACCAATTTTAATTTAACAATAATTCTTTCAGAATTATAATTTATTACTCAGTAGTTGAGTACTCTGTACCAGTAAAAATCTTTTAATCTTTCGGATAAACGGTAAGCAGAACTAAACTCGGCTGGCCTTTAAGAATAAATATAATTTAACCAAACTTTAGCCTAGTTACACATTCCAAGACGTTATTGTCGACACGTTCTTAGAAATTATTGTTTGGAAGGTAATCTTATATGCACTACACGACTTACTCTCCTTTTGTTATGTTGTTTAAACTACAATAGCAGAACTGTGATACTCTTGTATAACATTTCTTACTTGTTTCTGTGTAAATAACCAGTAAACTGAATACAGTGACCTTTCATTAGGAAAATGTACCGGTCGAGATATTGCTAGAACGTCCTTTGGTGGATCGCACACTTAACGCACGGCGGACCGCTATGTCAATCGCCATACTAAAACTGCTCAACCACTGTCGCAGCGTCGTCCGTCGAGTGCGCTTTTAGTATGGGGAGTGACATTTCTAGTATGGATCTGACAGACCTCTGCGATATTTCAGCGGTCTGTCGTGCGTTAAGTGTGCGATGCGCCTTTTGAAGTATTAGCCCGTGCTTTGGAGAACACCTCAAAGCGTCGGTTTTGATTGTTGTCTATAATTTATTGATACTCAACGCATAAAGAAGTCGAACACATCGTTGAAGTCGATATTTATTACATTGTGAATTTGTCCTGGACATAGCAAGCTGAAACACTTGACTATCAAAAAAAAGATGGGTTCGTGTTTCGGAATGCACGTTAATTCAGTTCTGTTTGCTGTCCATAAAAAATTTGACGGAAGTCCTAACACAACCTTGTCCAAGTCCTAACAGTAAGCAATACCTAATGGCGGTTGAAAAACACCAGAGTTCATAAGTTCATCAAGTCAGTAATGCACATAAAAAGAAGAACAATGGTCGATGATTTAATCCAATTTAAATTCAAACTGTTCATATTTTTAGATTGCTGTACCATCATTCTCTTTGCCTTATCCCGTTCTTTTTCGGGGTCGCCTATCTATTTTAGGGGATTTGACGTGGAACCAACTTTTTACGCAGTGAGACCTCTGCCATCAGACCTCTACAACCCGATGGCTAACCTGGCCCGAACCTAGGTTAAGTCACATTCAAATATGATCTGAATTCAAACTTTATTTTGATGTGAATTTCATCACGATGTTTTTCCTTCAACGTAAGAGCAGTCGGTTAATGTACGTTAGTAAAATACATTGGTACATGGCGGACATCGATCTCGAGTCTTACGATTGTAAGGATCAGTGTCCTAACCACTTGGCCACCGTCGCTAATCAATTTCACTCGTTACATTGAGTGATACCCTTTGATTGAGACAGCATCACACTCAGTGAGATTGCTCGTAATCGTAACATACCGGAAATCTTTCCTCGCCTTTAAGAGGAAATTGGTCAATATATCTGGGATTTGAATTTGGAACTGAAATGTTAAAAATTACGTTTACACACGGACCTTTAAGATCAAATATCTCCAATATCAAAATTGGACTTGGTACTGGTACTCGATGTTAATAAATAAGTAATTTTTATTATTAAACTGTCGTAAATACGCTACGTAGTAGTATGCGCTCGTATTTGTATAGGAATGCCTGTTCATTCACACCTTTTTGTTTATAACATAATTTTCATTTCATAGAAGCGCAAGAACTTTTGTATTTTATTGTATCGTAAAATATTAAATTTAAATCAATTTTATCAGAGTTAATCAATTTAAAACATAATAAATATACATGAAATCAATTTATGTAGGTGAAATTCGAATTCAGAAATTGGACCCGACATGTTGTTGCAATACAAGATATTCAATCTAATCTCTACACTTTTCCTTCTACAACAGAAAAGCTCTTCATCTTTAGATAGTCTAGTCCTGACAAAATCAGTGGTCCAGTCGACGTGATCAGATTGTACGCGCCCTATAATCAGCTACCTGTGGCTGCCCGGCATGAGCGACAGTCGCGCGCAGGCCTCCAAGCCGCTCGGTTGCGCGTCGCGATGCCGCCGTCAAATCTACAATCGGTGTGAACGTGCCCTAAACTAAAGCCGGCTGGACTCACTGGCCGGTTAGAATCAACTACAAAAAATAAAATTGTTCGAATTTTGTGCTTTTGTTTTGAATAACGGAGAGTGGCTGGCAGGCGTTCGTAGGATTGCTCAGTAGCGAAAGAATTAGAAAAGAAGACCACCTGTTGGCTACGATTTGTCGAAGTCCAGAGTGGACAACGTCACAATCTGTTTACAATATGGGCAGCTACCCCCCTTGGCAGGGGGTATGGCCGTGAGCCATGACGCAACCTTTTATGAGCCAAACGTTACTATGGCGGAAAAACAACACGAGTCGCGTGGAAATAACTTTGTGTGTTTTCAGTTTCCACTTGTGTTGATTTGATTACTAATAATAATCGGGATTCCCACGTCAAAACCGAGATGAACTGTCGAATTTTCTCGTCCGCCGAAATTCTTGGTGGAAAATTTTCTAGCACCAACCGTAACGCGCATTGTTTGGAAACAATTCGCAGTTAATTTGGAATTCCGTATGCGCTAAGTTTGCTAAATTTTGCGGTAATTACAAAGAACAAAGGTCTATGTTCGGGGTTTTGTTAACAACTGCGCCCATTTCGCTAACAATGTTTCTTCAGTTGAAAAAATCTTCTTCATTTCGTTTGTCATAATTTACGTCATAATGAAATCTCAAACGTAACATGTAATGGCAACTACAATCTTAATAATTGTTCCCTAAATTTTGAAGAAAAAACGGATTTGAATTATTCATTGAAGTAATCTGTGTAGATTAAATTACAAAAATGTTTAAAGTTTTGACTACTACATTGCCTACATCACGTTTTTACCCCTTACGGAGTAGGTAGGGTATCTTAATGATAATTTATTTTATAACTTATGCAGATTGTTTTATTTTTTTGTATTATACAATGAGAATCACCCAAAACTATATTGTTTAGGTAGTAAATACCTAATAAAAATGATTTCTACCAATCTACCAATTGTACTCAAATATCAAACTTTGATGGATGATTAGAGTGACCCAAAATTTTTAATAGACTTCAAATTTTGATGTATGAGACAAAAACAATTCACTTAGAGCTATGTTCTTGTAATAAAGCAATCAATTTTCTGATAATAAATCAATTCAATAGTCATTATGAACTCGATATTAAATTTAATAGCTTTTAAATTTAGATGACATGTTTTGACACATTCCTACAAAAAACCTCTTGTAACGTTTTATTAAAATATTACCTAATAAAAATTCAATAATAACGAGTAGGTAGGTATACCTATAGAAACAAGATGTTTTTCTACTAGGTATATAAAAAACGTAGGTAAAAACGCATCTTACTCCGTTTTGGAATTGAAATAGCGGTCTCCATGACACAGAAACGTAAAACTTTATTTTGTACAAAAAATAATAAAAAATAGTAAAATAGCAAAAATTTCATCGGTCGAGAAAAATATACTAAAAGAGATTTCGATTTTCAAAAACAATGCCAAAGACATGATATTGTTTAAATACCCGTTTATTATATTTTGCAATGCAACATCCTCTTTACGACAAAGAATATAGTATCTACTTGGTTGTTAAAACAACAGTAATTTTTATATATTATGAGAATCATAACAGAATACCATTAGGTACAATTGATGGTACAAATTATCTGTATTACGACTGATTACATTATAATTTATGATACCTAGTACCGATTAAGAATAAAAATTAGTATATAATATAGTAGAATAAAGTTAATAATTAGTTAGGAACAATGAGTCTATTAGCACTACTTTTAATAAGATTGACTACATTTAAAATCAGCCTAACGTAACTGTATCCGATTAACCATAGTATTTTATGACTCTACAATGGTCCGATTATGTCATTTTACGGACTATGAAATACAGTAATAAACAGATTTTACTAAAAGCTAAAGTCACCTTTTATAATTCTACAAAATATTTAAATGCATTTGACCTAGATATATAAAATATCTACATCACACAGCTTTAATGGGTCTTTTTTTAAATTTTGGTCTCGATTATCGGTTAGAAGATTATCATGTCACAGATAAGACTTTATACAGGCCTATACTACCCACACTAGGCTACCTGACCTACCCATTTAGTTTTCGATATATTGAAACACCGTGATTGTCTGTGGATACTCGAAGAGTGCATTCTTATAAATAATTAAGATTGTGGTACCGAAAGATGGACTTCTTCGAAAATTTTAACTCAACAGGTAAATTAAACGACTTTCACGGATCAAAAGGTCAAAATATAGATATTTTTAAAATTAACTTTCCAAACAAAGGAATTGGCTAACCAAACAGTTTTCTAAGGTAGGTACTTAGTCACCTATATTTTTCGGTGTAAATTGTTCAGTTTGACCTGTTAACTTTAGCGTTATTGCAAAAAATCCATCGTTCGTTACCACCCCGTATTATAATACAATACTATATCATTCATTGACGCCTGCCAACTGGCTCTCCAAATACCTCAGTTTTATTAGCTATTCAGTGGGAAGTAATGAAAACGTCATAATTTACGACGCAATCTGCTACATATCAAAACATACACTGCTGCATTTATAAACATATCTCGCGGTAAGAATTTCTCATCGATCGATTTGCGAGCTTAGACGTCGCGGTTGTGTGAAGAACAGTTTTGAAAAAGTTTGCATATAACTTGACACCAAGTGGCTTTGTAGTGACAAAAGTGATTTCTCAAAGTGATATCAAATACGTGAAAGTGAAGTGTTTGTGACTGGAGATAGCGTATGATGTGATGATGCGTCGAGGCAAAGCTCTTCTTGAGGGGAGCAGGCAAGGCTCTGTGGACGGGAACAGCAATGTGTCTGATAAAGAACTGGTGCACAAATGTCATAGTGACCCTGGAGGTGGACGGGCTTTAGGGGCAGCTCCTAGAACTCAGAGACATCGTACGGCCTCAGGGGCGCCTAGAAAATGCGTGTTGACGCTTGATGGATACTCTTATGTCATAGGTGAGTAGTGCACTCAATGTGTAAAATGCCTTACCGGGCATGACAAGATATTGGAAAATTTGTATAGCACACCTACACCAAAAAAATACCTGTTATTTAAGATAGCTATTTTATCTAATCACAATACAAAAAACAAAGAATTTCACTACCATTTTCCTACAAAGACTGATTGCTGAATTACGTGCCATACTAAACTACTAACTTTATTTTAGTTTTGGTTGATAAGTTGGTTATTTTCTGCCATTCTCCCATTTAGTTACTTTCATAATACTAAATTTTATTGCCTTTTTTGTACAGTTCTAGAATTTATAGTTACATAAATAAAATGTAGTTTAGGTCATCTATTGAGATTAAATCATCCCCAATAGAGTACAATAGAACGCCAGACATTATTAAGAAGGGTAGCGAATACCTTTAGTAATGGTCCTATACATGATCAATACCTAGACTCTTTTCAGATACATCCACGCAGTACCAGTTGCCCTAATTAAAGGGAGGCTTCCAGGGTCCCTTACTTTTTGTGACTTTAAGGAATCTCTAAAACCAGTAGGTCGATTTTTACCTAAACTGCAATTAGATTTAAAAAGTATTACTCAAGATTGTTCAATAATATATATCGACGGTCCCTACGTACAATCGCGTAACTGACACTTAAGTCATTTGCCTTTTTTCTTTGATTTCGCCTCAGTTTATCATAAGGGTATTGTTAGTAAAGATAGCGAGTTACAATATAGCCTGATTCTACTCGAAATCGACTCCCCGTAACTGCAAAATTTACACAATTCCAACGTAAAACGACGGTAGTGGTAGTTAAAAACCCACGTGACAACACATCTTCCGACGTAAAATGACAGTAGTTACGCTACGTTACTTTACGCCTTTACGTCTATCTCGTATCTGGCACTTACGGAGTAAAACCATTTCTTTTAATATTCTCTATACTGTTGATTTTATGAAGGTTAAAGCTGTTCTCAAACAACAAGTTACTTTTCTTTTTACAATTCCTAATCGTATACATTTGTAAAACGTAAAATACGAGGTAAAAACCTATTTATAATTATGATACGTGTGCACTAACTCCAACGTAAAATCTCTTAAATGACAGTTACGATTTTTGGTGGTTAAAAATTTAAACGCATAAAATTTTAAGTACCACATAAGCTTTCTACAGCTTAATTTTTTGTGCCGTAAAACTACGGATGTGCTTATTTTTATAGAAATAATTATTATTTTCAATTTTTTATCCGTTATTCTAATAAATGACGACCAAATACATCTATGTTCAAATTTTCAAAGCTCTATCTATAAAATGACTTGAAATATACTCATTCGAAACTGTAAAACACTCTCCTGTAAAATTTGAAAATTTCACTTGCGTCATTGTACGTAGGGACTGTCGATATTTGAATATCAATACTATATTATTTTGTATATACATTTTTTATATTTCATTCTTATTATTCGTAGGATTCTCTTCTTTTTGGAACATTTCATTGCTCTGTGAGAGCCAACCGCCTAATAAATTTCAATGGCGGGCAGCTTATGAAGGCTGCTATTATATTCGGAGCTCGAGATGTCCCGATGTAGATTAAAAGATTATTATATTACGGCCTTAGAAATTTCCGTTTATCCAATCCGGGGTCCTTGATTTGGCTCGGAGTTCTTATAAGAAGATGATTAAGGCCGGAAAATATCTTATGAATGTATTCCTACCTGATTGTTCGAAAAGAAATATGGTTGCGTGCTTTCGGTAATCCAGTTGCTGTCTATAATAACTCAGATAAATGCAACCATTTCATCAGTATTTTCTTATGACGTTGTTACGTTAAACTATCGGCAGTAAACCAAACTTACAGACAGCCGGGTTTTTTGTTAAAATTCTGGCATTATTATATTTTATTTTTCTTTTAAATAGGCAATATATTGGTAAATACTAAGAACGTTATAACATATATCGCTGGCCAAAAGTAGTTTTTTTGCTAGTCTGTATTACATCGAATCAGAAGTTTGGAATGCAATATCGGGATACCGGAATCCCGCATGTATTTTGCGGGAATTGGACCACAGAATCATGGAGGAGATATTTTCCATGTTTTTTTTTCGTTTTTTATTTACTTGCTGATATATCGGCAACAAGTCGAAGAACCTACACAGTCTAGTGTCTGGTGTGAAGTCTTAGGGTTTTTAATGGTCATATGAATAATGGTCGTCTGATAGGTAGATGAGATATTCACCATTTACTTTCAAATTTTATCCTCTCTTGAGAATAACCATAATGCGTACAATTTTTAAAAAGCCAAAGAGAAAAAAAATAACAACAATGTTTCAATACTAATATGACGTATTAAAACATGTTTTGATACATACATTTTATTCAGGTTTCAGAACCATTTTATTTGTGTATGGTACAGAACAATTCAACCGTATTTCTATAGTTTAAACGCGTTTTAGTTAGCGTATTAGTTACGCTTTGACGCCAGTTCCACGTTTAATATAAAGAATAAATAAATACCGATTCGTCACGAAAAACGAGTGAAAAAAGCCTTTTGAACACGTTCCATGTAAATGAAGGTGACATTTTCATAAACCACAGTTTGGAAGTAAAACACCCGTGACAAAATTTTATGCTTGTCAGTTACACACAAAGGACCTCGAGGATATTTTCTTTATACCGAAAAGCTTTTCAGGTTTTCAGTGTATTGATTGACGTAAAGACTAAATTAAGTTCAAGGGTGCTAGGCAAAAATACAGAATGTATAAAAGATGTTAAAAATATAAGGTGTAAAAATATTAGCTACAAATGTTTTAAGTGCAAGTGTTTTGTTTTTGTGTGCAATAAAAGAACATATATTATTATTGTTATATTAAGAGGCGAATCAGCTCATGCAACTGAACAGCTTTCCCCAAGAAACATAGGTCAAAATATGAAAAAAATTATCTCCCTTAAAAATTGACTTGGTTGGTGCGTAATATTGCATGGAAAGTCAAAAATGGGCTCGCAAATCTCTTAAAATATTTGCTGCAATTTTTTTACATCTTGTATTTTATGGGGTAATCCAGCAATTCTCTACACCTTTGTGTAAAATATTTATAAAACTTGATACGACTGAAGTAGTCTACGGTGCACAATACAACACACAAAACCAGCCACATATCAAGAAATATATCACAATGTAAAAAAATGTTCTAAAAACACAAGACATTAGGTCAAGATCAAGACAAGAGTTACTCATTATGTATAGCAGCAAGGTCAATTTTATTTTTGTTTTGATCTACCTTGGAGAAAACCATGGGTTCGTCATATTAGAAAAACACAGGCGTTTTTTAAATATCAGTAATAAGAACTTATTGTCAGAACATAATATCTATACAGGGTATCCCGTTATGAATGGATCAACCATTAACTGCGGAACAAGCAAGTGATAAGCAACAACATTTTTAGTAATTTGTTTTGAAATATGGAAATATGTTTATGGATAGGCAATACAAATTCACTTTGTCACTAATACATTCTCTATGGGCGATCCAAGTTCTGTTGTCATATTTCGCAAAAAAACTTTGTAATGTCGTGTCTTCACACCAGCCCGAACCTTTACCTTTTTGCATATTACGTGTTTTTAGTTTTAACAAAGTTTACAATTTTCAGTCGGTCAGATTTTTAGTAGGTCAAATCCTTGGCTTTTTTCAGTTGAAGTCGGTTTTGACAGCAAAGTAATGATATCATAGTTGTATTGCAACACGGACAGGGCATGCGTTCGGTTATCATCGTGACGTCACCGTTGAGATACCGATACCGTATCAGATACCGTGATGTAGCATTAATCGAACGTGTTTTATTGTGTTCCATTTGTTTTGCGATACCGGAAAACACCGCTTTTTAAGTTGTGTTTTTGTTTAGAATTATAGACGAAGAACTGGAAAATTATATTAATCTCGCGCCGAGATTAAGAACTCAAGATCTCGTTCGAGATTGACCATCTCGAGATCTCGCTTGATTATTAAACGAGAAATTCGATATCTCGATGATTAGTCGGACGGCTCGATCCCGTGTCCCATACCTTCCGCACCCACTTAATGGCCTTCTGCCACTTGCACCGGCAGATACTCTAGTATCTAGTGTTTATACTGTGCTTACGCTCGCATCAATGTAGGTACACGTCAATGTTTAAGCCTTATAAAAGCATCTCGAAATCTTCAATTCTCCTTCCCAATCTTCATGGATATTTCCGAGATCTCTTAACGATTTTTCTGAAACGAGATCCGGTTTGAATCTCGATCTCAAAAAATTGCACGAGATCTCGGGTATTTTGAAATCGAGATCGCATTCCTTAACTATAATGCAGTCCACAATTTGAGGATATTATATCGCCTGTGCTATTTTGCTTTGTTTCGATGTAACACAAAAGAATAACTGTGTGTTTTTTGACATGTAGAATTTTTTTCCAATTTTGTTGGTAGCCTAGTTGGTTGACCTATTGTTATGTTCTTTTTTAAAATATGAATTTCATGTGGCAGTAGTATATAAAAAGTGAACAGTACACACACTGTACCTCGGGTAGATAGGTCCAGTCTTAACTTGGTCTGAATCAAACTGGTTAAACAAGTGTCTCTATCAAAATGTATGTTTACCATACAATGAGATGTCGCATACTACTTTGACATAATTAGGTAGCATTACAATTGTCCTGTCATGATACGAGCATAATGGATAGGAGCAACCGGTTCGTATATTCTAGTTCTACATTTATTGGTATGATTGTCTCATTTGTATAGAGAAATTGTGTCAGTAGGCAGACGTGAGTTTATTAATGTTCAAATAATAGTGTCAAATCAATCGAGTTTTTAATTTCAGCTTGATACCTACTTATTTCCTGTTTTAGGTTTCAACTAAAGAGTCACATAATATAACCACTTTGAATGAAATAAAAAGGAAAGTAACGCTGTATTTTTACAGATCCGTAGAGTTAAAAAGGTTCACTTTCGTACATTGACATCCGCTAGAGGTTTGGCGCTTTGCCCTTCATTTTCTATCATGTGGGATACCTAGTCGACAAACAACCGGATAAACTATGATGTCAGTGTTTACGCTATTTCTCTAAAATACTACAAAATAAAATCACTGTCCATATAGGTACAAGATAAATTATTCTAGCTCGTGCCATGAAAACAAGTTGCATTGTACGCCCGCCTCCTAATATGGTACGTTGGTTCTGTCTAATGGCAGACTTGCATACATGAACTTTCGATAAGCCTCGCTGGTTTCGCAACCTAATTTGCGGTTTAGTCACAAAATTACTCGTAGGTTACTTACTGTCGAAACAAATCTGCGTATTAATTTTAAGTTTGGTAATCTAAATGAATAGGCAATGTGAATTTTAATATGACATCAAAGATTTTCGCGTCAGTTGTAAAATATGATATCTGGCGAGGTCGCGACTGCACTTTATGGAAAATAAAACTCCAAATACATCTCTTAGAAATTTCATTATTTAATGAAATAATGATGACATAGCTTTGATGGTAAAACAATAACTCTTTTGTGGTAGATTTTTAAGTCAATATCTACGTAAAAGATAGGTATTAATGGGGTAGCTCTTACTGCTGTTAACTCCTTTAAATTATTTTTATGTTAGTCAGATTTCAGTCTCCAAAAGTTTTACAAAATAAACGATCAAAGTATTCTTCTCTGAATCTTACCTTAAAATTCCTCAAATCTCTTGGTAAATTAGTAAGATTGAGAAATGTTAATGTCAAGTTTCGTCGTAAATAAATGTAATTTGGACAAAATGTTGTTTTTTGCAATTAGAGAGGTATACGTTTATACCAATTAGGGCACACCGCACTTGATTGTACGAAACAAAGGTGTTATTAAGGATCGTTACATAAAATTTTACTCATTATCATGTCGTTATTGGTCAAACAATTCTCCCATTGCGGCCTTTTTCCTGATAAGTGTGGTAAAGTGTATAATTTTGTGACCATTGGAAACGTATATTTCGTGACATTTCTGCGATTTTTAGTACCCTTCGCTGCAACTCTGATTTGGCTCATTTATTTTAAAAGCTATGTTGTACCCGAATCCTGCACTTTGTTGTAAAGGTATGGAATGATTTTGTGTGGAATTATATTTTTCTTATAATGTTTCGGTATTATAATTACTAACAATTTAGTCGTGAATGTGTGAACGATTTGAGATGTAGAAATTCACACGTATTATATTTTGATGTCACATTCTAACAATCTGGAACTAGCGGGCTGCTCTAGTTGCGATTTCCGGAATGTATTATGCATATATAAACATTCCTCTCGAATCATTCTCTCTATCGAAACCGCATCAAAATTTGTTGTGTGATTTAGGAGGAGCCAACTCCTCCATGTGTCCATGCATGCTTGACAAATATATCGTAGATTTTTGTAGGGCAACATAATTATCAATCATTTTAAAACATTATTTCAAGTACAAAGTTTATTTATAGAATGACAAGACATTAAGTTTTGAAATTACATGAGTTTTTATTACATATTAAGTCATCTTATTGTACAAATATTTTCCCACAACATAAAGTTGTGTTATTTTAACAAATTATTCCTAACCATAGCTATTAAAAATCCCATAACTTGCATATTTTATGGCAACATTGGTAAATTAAATTATCTGCCCGAGTGACAAGTTATCAAAAGATTTGCTGTTAACTGTTGTAATAAAAACAAATGAGTTTAAGAAGATAATTGCCGTACGCCAAATTAAGTGAATATAAATTCCATATCTTAATGCGTTCACTTACATTGCCTTACTTTCTTACATTAGTATGTGTAGTTTCGTAATAAGATCAAATTCTTTGCTCTCTTGTAAAGGTTAAAGATTGTGACATGAGTAGCTTTCTCTGTCTCTCTACTTACACAAATGCCTTACGTTTATTACATTGAACGTTTCCAATAAATCCAATGATTGTCTTAATCAGCCGAAACTAGTTGGGGCTCGAGCCCTCACCCAATTTTTAAACAAGTGAGTCGAGTTTCTTTACATAATCCAATGTCAATTTTATTAGACCATTTGTCATATATTATCTCTCATGATTTATGTGAACAAATATTGATATTTTGTTTGTCTTAGAATGTAAACAAACAACTACATTATTATACGAGAGCTGTTATTCACGTTATGTATCTAAAATTATGACTGAAAATGGAACACCTACATTTTAATAAAATAATAAAATTATGGCACATGAAAAACATAAGTCATGGGAAAACGTATATAAGCTTGTGACTGTGAATTTATTTAAACTTATGACGACATTTTGAAAAATAAGTTTTTTGTTTTCAGTCTCACGTCACATTTTTTTTAAATGGTTCTGTGCCCTATCCATGATACACAAATAGCAGCCCTCGTATTAACGCTGTGCAAAAAACTAGGTACTCACAATATAAAGGTTAGTAAATAATCAAAAATACACAAACCACGCCTATACCCCTCGCGTAAAATTTCGGTCATTATCGCCACGTCTAACAAATGTTTGAGGGTCAATTCAGGTAAGTCGTGTATCACTATGGTGACAGGTTGTTAGCCTGTCGCCTAAAATTGTAATACACATGAGTCCCTTAGGCGAGGAACACACTTGACGCACGACGGAGTGCAAATGTATAGTATGGGGATTGACATTTCTAGTATGGATTTGACAGACCACTGCGTTATTTTTGCGCTCCGTCGTGCGATAAGTGTGTTCCACGCCTTAGTCGGCTTCTACAAAACCCGCAGGAAAGAAATCGGGTGAAGCTTTTCTAAGCTGGCATCACACGAAATAAAGTTAGGTTAGTAAATAAAGCTATTTAAATATGTTTTTACATGTAACACGACTCGTAATGCTGTCAGAAGTACTACGTTTAACTATGACGTCAACTTTGACGTAAATGAGCCCGAGATGACGTTACTTACAGCGTAATAACTTCGCGTGCCGGCGACGCGACGACGTTGAGTCCATCTTAGCATATTGGATTTGAACGTAGTGGATTATTTTGCATGGAAAGTGGGGAATTTTGTTGTTGAAGAACGATCGCCGTGTGGTGTTAGAATAGCATCACCCCATTTCTGCCTGTGGGTGTCGTAAAAGGCGACTAAGGGTTCATACAGGGAACGGACAGCAGTGTTTCGCGTGAATATCTACAAAATCTTGCACTGCGCTCGCCAATCCGCCTGTCAACCGTGGTAAGAATGACAATACCCTCCAATTAGGGGAGGCCCATGGCCAGAAGTGGCTGTAGCAGTAGAAGAACGATTGGAAGCGCGTTTTGAGCCACTGATTTTTAACGTAATAGTACGTTTCCACGCAAAAAGGGTCCAGTAATAATAATAATAATACTGAAAATTTGGCTCAGTAAGAGCATCAAAATCTTGAATAGTTTTTTTATCATACTGTCTACAAACACCTATTTTTCGAAAAGACATCTAAAGATGAAACTCTGAAAATGCCAACTCTCAGAAACAAAATGCCGACAACTGAACCCTTTACCCGTGCATGCTCACATTAGCTATACTATTACTTCAAATACATAGTAAACCTCTGACGTGGTTGTGTTGTCACAAGCATCGAGATCGATACAAGCCCGTTTCATATTTCCTCCTTACCAAATCAACTACTTTGCAGATACATACACACACATATCACGCCTTCGCAGATAGCTACTGTTTCATCCCATCAAAACATTGGATGAAGAAAGTGAAATGGAAATTTTGCATCTTTTTGTACATACATACATAAATCACGCCTTTATCCCACGTGGGATAGGTAGAGTGTAAATGATCGTAAACTTACGGCGGTTATCGCCACGTCTGACAAGTATTTAGGGCCCTTTCAGATGATTTGTGTATCACTATAGTGACAGGTTGTCAGCCTGTCGCCTAAAATTGTAATACACATGAAACCTTCGAGTCCCTTAGTTGCCTTTTACAACACCCGCGGGAAGAAATGGGGTGAAGCTATTCCAAGCCGGCATCACACGGCATCTTTTTGTACACCTACCGCAAATCTTACCTTAGCTTAATTAGTGAAGCAAAACACGAGGCGTCTTAGGTAATACTCAACCTCTTCCTGTTCGAAGCCCTTCAACGTTTCACCTTTGACATTTCATAATTATAAATGGAAGGAAAATTCATGGAGTCTCTCAAGTTTGTATTATCCTAGTTGATTTAGCGTACATTTCTGGATAAGGCTCCATTACAATAACCTCAAGATAACGAGAAATGTAGTATATGCTATAGGGCCTATTAACGTGTACCTTCCTACCTTACGTTTAGCAACTTCAAATTTGAATTGTGAACAAAAACTAGGAGGTCCAATCCGGTAACTCACTTTTTGAAATCACTAGACATAGAAACAATTTATTAATAACATGTAATAGTTATCGAAAAACACAAGTATTTGTATTTTGGTCCTTGTTGCTATGTGCGTTTACTTAGGCGGCGACCGTTTCACAACTATGTCAGAGACCTGTTACTAGGTAGCAGGCGGTTAAATAACTCTGACGCGAGGGTTCGCTAGGTCGTTAGATGACATGAGAAAGAAATAATATTAAAATGAAAACTGATATTAAGAAAATATGCTTTATGTAGATTCAGATCTTTAGAGCTGTAGGTACAACAGATAATGTTTTCTGGGCTTTCTGCACCTACATCGATCTCGATAAATTTAGTTTTTATATATTTATGAGTTTTAAAATGATAATGACAAGCTTCTTACATATAACAATGAATAAACTAATTGTACAATGTCACCACATAAACTCACATCTAATTAATGACTAGGTGTACTGACTTGACTAATAGCGTAATTAAAACTTACTAATTTGTTGTTTTCGATTTCATTCAAAAACGTGTTTTCATCGGTACGATACCTACATAGCTTCCTAACGGAAAAACACTTTTGGTAATTTGTATAATTGAATAGTTGTAGAAAAAACGACTGACTAGATCACCAACCATTAATATCAAATTATTGACATGTATGTATAGTAACAACACTAAATATGCAACTGTCTATGAAGAGTCTAGTAAAATTTTATGCCAAAACAGCACAGATGGATTATTATATATATTAATAAGAAATAACATTATTATTGTACCTTAATACTTTCTATGTAACTGTTATTTTACCGTGACTATCTGTCGCGATGACGAGTATATTTATTCAAGGAGGTTTTTTTTACTTTCTTAATTGCTCCTTATTAAGAGCTACTTAGCGCGCCTGTGCCGGGAATGATACCTCCGGTCGAAGACTGTGATAGCATTTTAGCGAAATGATTTCTCAAGAAAGGATCCTAAAGTCCAGTTTTAAATGATTGCTTATTGGAAGACGTTGGTGGCGTTTTTTGCATACGAAATACTTCAGAAATTGTACCATTAGCCAAGGAATCGGCTGAATTTTAACATGTTTTTGTATACTAAGAAAGCGTTTCTGATTACTACGTTATGTGGCATTTTTTTATAGGTACATGTACGTAGTTCACGATCAGTTTTATAAATTACTATTTTCCGGTGTAATATTACGAAAAAAGTTTTCGTAGGCAGACAATTTTATTTATTACGCGCAAAACGGTTTCGTATTATTAAAAATGATTGGAAAATTTTCAATTTAGATTTCGTTTTTTAATCTGCGTGTTGAAAATTTGAAAAGGTATCTAATCTAAGGTATCTAGGTAATCTATCTAATCTTATATTTAATGGACAAATAAAAAAAATAATGGTAGTACCTACACCATTGTTCGTTCAATCATCCAGATACATAGGAAACTCAACTGAAAAAAAAAAAAAACTTTCTAGGTATAATAGTGGCAATAGTGCCAGAATTCGTCCAATAATTGTGTACCTATATTCGAAAATACTAGTACCAGTAATATTTAAAATAGTGCCGGAACTTACTGCTAACAAGATTTTGAAATGGGTACAAGATAGATCAAAGATATTATAGACTATTTTACACTTGTCATGTCTAAAAATGCAAATGGTTTCATTGCAACTTCCTTTTCAATATCCATTTTTATTGTCACTTAATTTTGTTATCGCAAAGGTTAATATACATAAAAATATACTTTTACAATTTTTATTCGCATTTATCTGTATCCTAATAAAGTGAAATTTTATTTTATGCAACTGTACTTGACAAAGCTATTTTTAGCTAAGAGAGTCATCGTTATCATCTTCATCATATTAGCCATAGGACGTCCACTGCTGAACATAGGCCTCCCCTAAATATTTCCACCTTGTCTGATTAGAAGCGGTCTAGCTGAATCCAGCATTTTCCCGCGGACTTGACCAGATTGTCTGTCCATTTCACGGAGACCATCGCCTCGAATCGAAGAGAGTTATCGAATTGTCCCAATGCTCCTATTGGAATTCGAAAACGGGATCTGGCTATCGATGGAACTTTGAATGGCGAGTCT
Source organism: Keiferia lycopersicella (assembly GCA_029255805.1). Lineage (NCBI taxonomy): Eukaryota > Metazoa > Arthropoda > Insecta > Lepidoptera > Gelechiidae > Keiferia > Keiferia lycopersicella. Next base: position 20,745,067 of record JARACZ010000003.1, read on the forward strand.
GTGGCGCTCTGGCTTAATTGCCACTGGACGCAACAGATAAAGCTGGGTGGAATATTTTTAGTACCTTTTACAAAAAAATACCAACTACAGCTCATTAATTTCATTAAATTTAGGAGCTATGCTCTATTATCAGTGGGACACTTTTCATCCATTTCTATTCCCTGTAATGTTTTGACCTGTTAACAACACGACGTTTACTTTTTCCTTTGTCTGTGTGTAGTATGTGCGTCTTGGTCTTCCTCTTCCTCATTTTTCTACGATCTTTTCTTCAACCTGTCTTCCTTTCTACCTTTCATCTACTACAATAAGATAAATAGATATATTCTCGTAGTTTTTTTTTGTAAAAAAACACTGAAAGTGTTAAGTTATTGCAGAGTTAGCAACCAATGAAAATGAACAAAAGTTTGCTTGAACATATTTAAGTCAAAACACAATTTTATATCTTTGACACAGGTATTCATTTATGAAAAACTAAATGGGCTCTGTCACTCCTTGTAACATTATGAATTTGTCCTAAAAAAATAAACTGCTTTTTGAGGTCAAAACATTGGCATTGCACTGCTGTTCTTCTACTTTATTTCGGATGTCCGTAGATTGTCAATTTCTGCGTTTCATACGCTCCACGCGAGCGATCCGGAGATGAAATGTACAAGAAATGTTCCACGAAATAAAGGCAAATTGAGTTTGCGGTAAGTTGTACCGGGAGTTCCCTTGGGTGAAAAATTACGAGTGAACTGTGAAAGAAACGGTGCGCAAGATTTGAACAAAATTATTGCTATAATAATTTGATGGCTATTCCAACGTGGTTTTCTTTGGCATCACTATGTTAGCCCGAACTAAATTAGCCCGACTCTCTTGTTGTTGCTGTTGGTGTTCCTATTTGCAATAAAAAAAGATACTTCATTATTATCCTTTAGCAACAAACAACTTTATCGCGAAAATACCTTGTTACCACGGAGTAACAAATAATGGAAAATTTTGGAAGATTGAAAAGCTAAAAATAAAACAGACAAATAAAATACTCGATCAGTAAATATTTTGCTGAATCCTATTTAGATGTTCTTTTCAAGTGTTTGTCTAAGTCTTTTTAGATTTTGAGTTGTTTAATTTCCAAATAAATTTTAAATCTAAAGGTCAAACTCTGAAGACCATTAGGAAAATGAACTGGCAGTAAAAGTCCCTCGCCGTAAGTTAGGAACGACTAATCAATCTAAAGTAAGATTAATTTGTTGCCCCTATAAAAACATTTGTACGACTAAAAGCACCCATATAGTCACATTGTTTGTTTCCAACTTTGTAATAAAATTCTAACCTATTCAAGGTTTAGCCGTGTGATGCCGGCTTAGAATGGCATCACCCCATGTAGCATGTCTTTCCCGCGGGTGTCGTAAGAGGCGACTAAGGGACTCGAAGTTTTTATGTGTAATAAAACTTTAAGCGACATGCTGACAAACTGTCACTACAGAGATACACGAATCATATGAAAGGGCCTCCAAAATTTGCCAGACGACGTGCCGATAGCGACTGTATTTTTACGACTGTAAACGCTCTGTCTACCCTGCAATCCAAGTTGTTTTTTATAAAATAATATCTTAAGTCATTTAGTATTTATTACAAGTGTATAATTAATTTGGTGACCTAAATCTTTCGAAGGCTTGCAACAAATAATTTAAGGTCCATGAACCTTGCTGTGACAAAAAATCCACTCTTAATCAAATGTCATACACGCTTGCGTACATTTCTTAACAAAAAAGCTCTTAATCTCATTTTAATCCCATACATCTTATCTCTTACAAATCGATTTCGTGTAAGCACTTGACATTAAGCTTCTGTTGCATAAGGCGAGGAACACACTTGACGCACGACGGAGCGCAAAAATATCGCAGCGGTCTGTCAGATCCATACTAGAAATGTCAATCCCCATACTAAAACCGCTCAACCGCTGTTGACGCAGCGCTATCGCAGTGTCATCCGTCAAGTGCGGTTTTAGTATGGGGAGTGACGTTTCTAGTATGGATCTGACAGACCGTTGCGATATTTTTGCGCTCCGTCGTGCGTCAAGTGTGTTCCTCGCCTAAAACTGGGTTAAGCTAACGTTACATTGATTCGGTGTGGATGGTTGTAAATGTCAAGCAAAATATACTAATTGATTTGCTTGTTATTCAGACACCTTTTGATGCCGTGTGATGCCGGCTTAGAATAGCATCACCACATTTCTTTCCCGTAGGTGTCGTAGAAGCCGACTAAGAGACTCAAAGGTTTCATGTGTATTGCAATTTTAGGCCACAGGCTGACAACCTGTCACTATAATGATACATGACTTAACTGAAATGATCCTCAAATATTGTCAGCTGTGGCAATAAAGACCGTAATATTACGGCCGTTAACCCTCTGTCTACCCCTCCAGGGATATAGGCGTGATTTGTGTGTGTCAGACACCTTTTAATACGACTGTATTTGTATGTATGTAAGTATATTATAAGCAAGTATTGGATCTCCCATACAAAATTAGCAACCGACAAAGTCAATTGGTATGGAAAGTCCAAAGTTTTTCTCTAATTTCGAATTTAGTTTCTTGGGGAAAGTTCTTCAGTTTCATGGGCTGATTCGCCCCCTAAAATATTTGCAGCTAATATTTTTACATCTTATTTAATATGTGGAGTGGACAAGTGAAATCTTTTTCACGACGTTAAAGTTTTTTGTGTGCTAAATAAATTAAATAACTTTGTGGGCTTCTGTGTAAGGGTTCAGTAGTGGGGTATTAATAACTTCCAAAGTGGTAACTTTGTAGAATCCAACTTCATAAAAATGCAAATATCTCGAAGGTCCTCTAAGGAGATTATTCACTTAAGAGCGATTCCGGAATCTAAAATAGACCGTCTATCACACTGACTAGAGAAATATTTCGTGACACTTTCTTACAAACTGCCAAAGCCGTAACTTTGAATAATCTAATTTCTCAAAAATGCACATACCTCGAAAATAAAACGCTGCAAACCTTTCACCTTTTAATCCCAGCGCTAGCGCAGCGTCGTGCGTTGAATCTCCGTCGGGAATGGTTTTTGTATGGGTAGTGACGTTCAAGTATGGATCTGACAGGTGTATACGTTAGCGCAGCGTTATTTTTGCGCTGAAATGTGGGAAAAGCCACAGTGAAATTAAACTATGTGTGACAATGTCTGTTTAATTAATTGTCGTCTTGGCCATCATTGCAATAGTTTTGCAAAGTACTTAATAAAGTCACACAGACAAATTACTGTCATGAGGCTAACGTGAATCAACGTATTGAGAACAAAAATAGAACCCGCATTAGATCGCCGCATTGAGAGCGAAATTATGATCGCGACCTGCTGGGTTTAAGCAAATTTTCTTGAATACCATACACACTTTCCGTGTCAGGTATATTTCGCATGCTGTGAGAGAGCTCTTGTACAAATGGCGAAAGATGCTGGTTCAAATCCAGCTTGCGGTGAAAACTTTGTAAGTTCAAAATTTGCAATTCTTGCCCCATCTACACTACACTACTACCATCTACATCCATACCGTGTGGACCAAAAAAGAGCATAAGCAATGAAAATTAGAAATCGACATAATGTTAACTGTGGCTGGGGTTTGGCCACTTATATTCCTTTCAGCTTTGAGCAATACAGTGACGACTCGAAGCATTTGAGCTTAATGTATTTAGAGCACTGTGACTGCATTAGATTTCCAATACAAGAAAAAATAAGCCAACGAACTGTTTAAAAAAACATAATGAGAGAGCTAAGTTACATCTCCTAGGGTGACTTTTACGGTATAAAGATACACGTCTTGTTTTTCTTACAAAACGAGAGCAGCGGATAGCTGTATTCGAGTACTAAATATACACGCCTAGAACTTCTAGTTAAATGCTATTTAAAAAAAGTGGGACAAACAAAAACATTATGACCGTACTTTTTTTTAATGCTATCAGAATATATTTCCTTCTCAGTACACTAGAAGAAGCAGTGAATATCAAAGTACCTACGTAGCTCCAACAACGTGCACAGCTGATCATTAATCGTTACGTCATTACAAACACCTATGAGTCAATCATGGGCGTTGTGAATGGTCTGCCCTAGTTTTAAAATATTGGCGTGGCTACTGGTCCTTGCAGACGAACTACAGGTTTCGAGCTGATTGAGTATGGGACATTCCATATCAACTTTTTGCGTTTACTTGGCCCGATTCAAAATTTGTGCTTATCATTCTCGATGTAAAACCTAAAGCTTTTGCGCTTTTATCAATTCGGTATCTATAAAATCTAATCTAAAATTACACGGAAATCTAAGAAATAGGGCGTCACGTATGCGACATTTACATGGAAAGTATTTATACTTTGTTATCGGAAACTGCCTGTCTAATAGTTACATACATACATACATATATCACGCCTTTATCCCTTGCGGGGTAGGCAGAGCGTTAACGGCCGTAAGAATACGGTCGCTATCGCCACGTCTGACATTTTTGAGTATTGTTTTCTAAGGTTGTTTCGGAAAACATGTGTATCACTATAGTGACAGGTTGTCAGCCTGTCGCCTAAAAATTGTAATACACCAATACTCTCGAGTCCCTTAGTCGCCTCTTACGACACCCACGGGAAGGATGTGGGGTGATGCTATTCTAAGCCGGCATCACACGGCATTGTCTAATAGTTAAGTATTTAAATTATAATTATTGTAGTACGTAACGTTTAAATATTTAAAAACCTATCAAAAAGAGTTTACCTATTTGTACATTTGCATTTTATTATTTTTATAAAAGATAGATACTTAAGTGTATTCAATGTTTGCAGAATTTTATAACCATGAAAGTTATATTAGATACATTTTTGTTTCTTCTTGGACTCAGACGAAAATTCTTAAATAAGTTGCTACAGTCTTCTGGCGGCGTTCTTCAGGTTGCTGGACAAAGAAATTGTAGCTCGTCTATACAGAACCTTTGTACACCCTTGACACCATGTGATAATGTTTGATGGCCTGGGTAATTTGATAGATCACATTTTGACCACAGTAGTTAGCTAGAACTGACGTTCACAAGTTTGTTTATTTTATTATATTCTACCTATTGCGATATTTTAGAAATGACTGTCTATCAGGATAGAGATCAATATTGCTTCTTTTTGTTGCACACGCCAGCACAACGACGAGCATGACAAGAAAGCACATATTTTGATGAACTCGTGCGCATAGTTTCTCCCTAATTTCTGCGCTTAGGCTGTATAATTACCTGATCATACCCGTAAAGGTTTTGGTGTAGTGATCCTTACTTACCTCTACCAGAATGTAAAATTATTGTCTCACACCTTTATTCTTTACGAGATAGGATATGGTTGTTATTGCCACGCCTATTTCATATTTCAGGGGCTGTTTCAGGAATCGTGTCTACGTATCACTATACTGACAGTTTTACAACCTTTCATAGTTAATTTCAGCAACTACGCACTTCAAATCTTCGAGTCTCTTAGTCGAATAAATATTTTGAAAAATTCCAACTTTCTACTCAGCTTTAGACTTTTTTTATAAATAGGCAGAAAACCGCCAATCTCTGTAAAAACTTGTTTCCACGTCAAATGAAAAAAAAATGCAGAAAACCGCCTTAGTGTACTTTTATTTCACTCGTACAGTCAAGCTCACGTTCGGTTAAACACTTGAACCGCCAATGTAAGTACTGTACGCGCGTCATAAGGACAAACTGTCCAACACAGCCTGATCACGACTGTACGTAGTCAAATTGCCTCGTTGAAGCATTTCACAACGTTTCCTAGGCTGGGTGCGGTCAAAGCCAATTCACTTGGCAAAGGTTATGCGCAGGCTGAAGATAAGCTATTTATTTTATGGGTCATTCCCTTTTTTTGCTTTTGAAAAAATGCATTCAGGTTGGTTGTCTTTGCGATCAGTATTTATCGATGTCCATCTGCAGTATACAGCACTGAAGAAATTCTGGCAACGGAGACTGTTCCCATTTTATTCCGGTTATTTCAGATTGAACAACGTGACTGGCAGTAAGAAAACTCATTCCGTACCTCTGAGTGCACGTTAAGAAGTAATACCAGGTTACTGTTTATGGCTCCATAGATTGCGGTCGTTACACAACGATATCACAAACTAGGTAATTATTTTCTTAGTACTAGTAGGTGGTTTGAAAACTCTGCAAGTTACCTGCGTTTCTTGTTGTGTCAGTGTCCCATGGTATATCAAGAGAAATTGGGTATTATAGGATCATATTTCAATATGTAATGCATAGACCGACCCTTACCGACATGGAAGTAACCGGTTCTCTTTGATCTTTCACCGCTTGCGGCGGCAGGGCAAAGGGGTAACACAATTTATATTGCGACCTTTATTAGACTCAACTTTACACACGATTGCTATATAGCTGACTTTTTTTATTGTTTTTATGAGATAATTTTACCCAATTTTCATACTTTTGAACCAATTTTTGTACTAATCATGAAAGACAGAAGAAGACACGCAAAAAAATACTATCAGCTAGTAACAGAGGTAAACAGATAGAATTCGAATTTGGTTTGTTCCGACAAACATGGTTTTAATACTACCTCGTATTATTTATGAAGTGTGAATTGCTGGTCATTTTTCCGGTACGATCACGCGACGGTGATTGTTTCAACAGTTTAAAAAAAATAGTTCAATGTTCGTGCTACAAAAACGAAAAACTATATATTTATTAGCCTTGAGGTGCTGGCTCAGAATAGCATCACCCAACTTCTACCCTTGGATGCCATAAAAGGCGACTAAGAGATGAATCCATGGAAACAGGCAACAGTGTTTCCTGTGAATATTTTCAATGTCTATCCAAAAATCGATTTATTTCCTATGCGTGTAATAGAGGCAGGCTAATGATAATAATATTATTACTCGCTCAGATAAAAAGAAGATTTCGTAATGACAACATTATCGTTGTTATCCCGCTCATATGCCATGTATTTTGCTAGAGAGACAAACAACAATGTTGCCATTTGGAAACCTTTCTGCGAGAGTTACATACAAAATAATACCTTTTTATATTAAATCCTAATTTAAAACAGCGTTTTGTTATGCCTCTTAAAAGCTAACCTGTCTGGTTGCAGTAATAACTAACGCTTGCTAACCGGAGCACATTTAATGTTGCTGTCCACTCCAATCAACTACGTAACCGGCTTTTAAATTGATTCCACGTTAATTCCACGAGACTACAGCCACAATTTACTACATCAGAAGATATGTTAGACTAGACTTTATTCTAAGTATGCTACTGTTTAAAATTGCCAAATAAAAATTGCATCGTAAAAGCCAAAGATAATGGTGTCTGCAACTTTTTAAAACTTCATCGTAATTTCGGTTTCATTTTCTCCGGCTATTTAGGCACCTCGCACAAAATCCACAAAAAAGAACTGTTATTGGATGGTAACATAGAATCAAATTCATTGTTTACTAACCTTGTTTCGTAAAAATTATTTGTGGTTCTTGTAGGATAGAGTGTAAAATTAAAATTCCAGCGCTTTATGCCAGCAGCAGAAACAAAATACGCAGCTGTTGATCAATTAATTCTCGTGATACAGTTTGGTAGTAAAATGCACACGAATCAGCTTCAAAGTTTTTGTCACTTATAAAGCAGTCAAATGATTTTTTGCTTTTTGATCGCAAACGTATCGAAGTACAGTCGAGCTCTGCCCACTTCGAGCTTTGTATGGTTTTATTTCACACGCAAGCAGAGTCACTTAGAATGGCGCTTCCAAAACTGAGTTTAATTGAAAAAATAGTTTTTCAGCGAATAGCAAGTTTTCAACTTTAAATTGCATGCGTAGATATTATTTTCAATACCCTATTCACTTGTCTTCTATTTGCTATGATCTAAATCTTTTAATTTGCCCTTAGTGCGTGTACACAGAACGCACGGTATGTGCCTTCAATGTGCGTGCCCCTGGGCCACGCAGTTTTAGCGGTAACGTTCAAAGAATACTGTATGTCATCGCTCGGAATCACACTCTACGATATTTCACATAAGACATATTATTTAGGCGCAGTTTTGTTCTCTTTTTTTAACTGGGATTCTATTCGTAGCGCAGGCTTAAAAGCGCGTGCCACGCTGCGTCGGCGCCGTAAGCGGACCGATTGATTTATAGGTAATGCCACCGCGGTTGAAAAATGTGTTCTATGTACTGGTTCTGTCGCTTTATATCCGTGCTGTTCGTCTGTAGGCAGCCTATTTTGCCATGAAATCAGGCTGAACTATATTACCTACAGGTGTTTAATCGAAATAATTTGAAAATTAGTTTTAACTTTGTCATTTACCAGTGTTTGATCAAAAATGTTTGTAAAGCGCTGTTTACAAACTTATAGGTAAATAATTGGATGATTGATTGATGTTTTGTAATAATGGCCATACTAAACTTAAACCGATTTGTTATTATTTGTATATACAGGGTGTAAGGGACGATGTAACGAAAACTTTGCAGACGTTATCAGACCATGAAACTGAACAACTTTTTCTATGGGGACTATGGGTATACGTGTTTTTTTTTTTATACAAAATTCCTGATCAGCTGACTGACTTTTTATGGGAACTCGAAAAAATTTTTCGCTTACCAACATAGCCGCCATAGGAAAAGTTGTTCAGTTTTATGGTCTGATCACACCTGCAAAGTTTTCGTTACTCCGTCCCTGTATATGCTTATACCAATTTCTTCAGTAGTATATTTGGATTAATTTATTGTTTTTTTTTTCAGGTAAGCTTTGCATCTTAATAACTTTACTGAGATGACGAAAAAGGGTAAACAGTAAGTTATAGTACTAGGTAATAAATAAATGAAACCTATCTACCTTCATAAATCAATAGCGTAGGCGTAGCGTAGGTATCACGTGTTTTAAGTAATACTTAAAAAATATATATTCCGTTGATTAAACCGACCAAAAGATATGTTAGAATATATAGGTATCGAAGTTGGTATCAAACTTGCTCTTTTTGGTTGTTCCTCAAAATAGTCACGGAACCTATTTTTCATTTCTTTTATAATTGAATAATTACTAGGAATGTTTACATATGCTTGTTATACAAAAAATCAATATGTACATACTCGTGTGACTGCATCCATTAATTCAATGTAAACTTTATTATTCCTGTGAATATAAAAGATTACGCAAATACTAGCAGATAGTTAATTAATAAATGTAATCGCTCTGTATAGTAGATCCTTTTCCAATTACTTAGGTCCTTTTTTAATTAGTTGTAGAGTACTGTAGAGTACTAGTGGTACCTATAAATTGACTTCATGCTTTTATTAGAATTAAAATAAGATCATTATATTTTTTCAATTACCAAGATGCTGAATTGACTTATTTTAGAAAAACGTATCAGTTCAATAACGTGTCAGTTGGATGATATTCTAACAATTTTAAATAAAGAATATGAAGCAGTAGAATAGCGGTTGAGTTTCGTTGGCATTCTTCTATTCTACAGCCCCCACAGTCCACTGCTGGACATGGCATTACAAGGGCAAAAAAGGCAGATATTTGTTTGGTACTCTGCTGATAGAAAGAGTCCCATTGAGTCCTATGTTTCGTGAATAATGATTTTCCGTCAGTAACTATTCAAACAATATATTAAGCATTTTTACCTAATGTATTCAATATTCTGATTATTTAAATGTTTCATGTATAGGCCTTTGGTTTGATGATATTTGGATGTGAATTAACCTAGTATTGGGGCCAGGTTAGCCTTCGGTTTGCAGAGGTCAGATGTCAGTCGCTCTGTGTGAAAACTCAGTTCCACGTCAATCCCCTAGGTTAGATAGCCACTTCTCTTCTTCGAGAACAGGATACGTCAAGGAGAATCATGACTTTTCAGTATTCAAACAATACATGAATAAGATCATTTACTTTATTTCAATTTTCATCATCTTGCCTCGTAGCGTACCCAAGTTCATTAGTAAAACCCCATATATTCAGATGCCTAACGTATATATCAAGTCGCCAGTTTATCACTAACTAGCTAGGCATGTAGTTTGCGGTCGCGACGGAGTCTACACGCGTAATAGCCGGTTCAGTTAGTACTAAGATAAAGCTATATTCACGTTAATGAATCTGATCCCTTCTGACTTTATAACGAACCTGATGTAAGTCGTGTCTATGATTATCGTAGAATATAAATTGTATCCAATACGCAGTTCTGTCATTACCAACTCGAACGAGGTGTAGTAATTTTAGATGGTATGAAATATGACACAATCTTTGATATCATACCTTATATCATACGTATTTATTTTGTGGTCATACCTAGTAAAAAAGAAACTATAGGATGTATGATTTGGACTAAAGGATTTCTTATATGAAAGACAAGATCAATCTAATTATTTGTGAGAAAGTATTGGAGGCAATAGGATAGTTTGAATATTTATGAATTAAATTTATTTTTCTAAATTATACGGGAAATTGATCGAAGTTCTTTTATTTTAGTTTTTTATGTAGGCATAAAATGATTTTCCAAAACTGTGCTTCAGAAATATTTTCCGCTTAATTACTTAAGTGACCTTTCTTCATACAAATTGAGTTTACTTTGTTCTTACAAAGTGAGTGGTTTGGTTAAGAATCTTTCATCGTAAATTTTGTTACATTTTATTAATACGATTACCTACCTAAAGAGCTGATTTTAATTACAGAACTCAAATAAAATAAAAATATTGATAGCACCATAATTATTCTTATAGAAACTATAGTTACATACATATATCACGCCTTTATCCCTTGCGGGGTAGGCAGGACGTTAAGGGCCATAAAAATACGGCCACTATCGCCATGTCTGACATTTTTGAGAATTGTTTTCCAAGGATGTTTTAGAAAACATGTGTATCACTATAGTGACAGGTTGTCAGCCTGTCGCCTAAAAATTGTAATATACCAATACTCTCGAGTCCCTTAGTTGCCTCTTACGACACCCGCGGGAAGGATATGGGGTGATGCTATTCTAAGCCGGCATCACACGGAAAAACTATAATTTAGCACTGATGTTACAAAATATATTTTAGTAAGTAGTAAGCCATGAAGAACCCATAGCTAATAATTAGAGATAGATCAACACACAGTAACTTCTCCTAGGTTTTGTGCCAAAAATAATTTTTATGTAATAAGACCATTAGATTACGATAAAATTATAGTACGGTGTAGTAACTAGGTATTGAAACGTGATGTATGTAACCTCGAGGATGAGAAAATTGATGAGGATTCAGTGACAAACTAGAAAATTACTGTGAATTACTAACCTTGACCGGAAACACTATTATTTCAACATTAAAGATGACAGTCATTAGACTATTGATCTATGTGATAAACATCTTTTGAATTATTGATAATGAATCTCATCAATATTTTTACTGTTACAGAGTATTACTATCACTCGCAATATTTTTAAGGTTTTATTTCGATTAAAATTTTCGCGTCCTGATAAATATCGGTTTTAAAAATGTGTGAAAATAATCGCGAGAGCTGAAAAAGTTATAAAGTAGAAATTGTATGTCAAAATTAATTTGATATAGAAGCCAAACTATCAACACGAGAAGAAAAAGTACGATAGCAATTGTTTTAATTTGTGTAAAACAAACAATAGAGCTATTAAAATGATCGAATGCTTCTGTAATTGTTTGATTGATTTGTTTGTGAAGGTTGTATCTGTAAATGAAATAAAAAAGTAATGAAATTGACATATATGTTACCATTTTATTCATAGGTTGGTTTAATGTAATGACTTATGAGGTTGGCAAGTACTAGTATTTAAGTACAGTATGAACGTACTAATTGTAATTTTTTTGTAAATAAATAAAACTGCATGATCGTTAGAATAGAATAGTTTCCCTTAAATCTTCTTCTGATTAAAACTACCTATGATTTTCTGTTATCTTGGGAAAAAAATGTTTTTTTGTATAATTCATATTTCCTAAAGTAGGTATATGTATCGAAGTCCTCCACGTGTTATTTTCATAGAGTCAGTCTTTATTCCGGATGTACGTATAAATTAGACGATTCTTACTTGTTATTCTGGTTTCTTGTTCTAAAAACGAATATTTACCCATAACAATCATGAAGATTATTTCTGTTCCCTATAAATACTTTTTGAAAGTTTAAACTGTCCTAATACATCAACCCACTTTATACCAAAAGGTCATTGACAGTTTTAAAAATAAAGACATTGAGCTTGTTATGCTGTTTACATTCTGTGCCAGTATTTGTAGCCGTAAAATTATTCTTTTCACCACTCATATGAAATTTTATTATTTACGCACTGGATAAGCTGCCCCATACAAATGACAGCTAGTTTTGTGGCCCTAATTGAATCGCCACCTACGAGAGTACCGCGTACTTTCGTATTTGCTTTCCTTGACAGTGCCACAGTGGCGACTTCGGAACTAAATTACTTAGTTCCGGTTACGTTCGTACTTGCTTTCCTAGACTGCCAGCGCCAAAATGGCGATTTTCAATGAGTGCCACCAATATTGTAGCAACAACCAGTCCATAGCCAATTTCAAGTCAGTGCTATTCACTCAGTACCAATATTTTGGCAGCTTCTAAATATACATCGCATATATTTGAATAAAATATTTTACGTACTCTTAAAAGTGATAAGTTGCCTTGTCCTGATATAACTCTGGTCTTCTTAAAACATCACGTGCTCCATATACAACAGAATGTGTAGTTTCCATAAACAATACTTACGTCCCAACTCTTGCCGAAAATGTGAAAAAATAATTCGAAGCTAAATACCATTGCCTAGTAGAATTTCATTATAAAACGGTCCTCATTAAATTTTTTTACATTATGTATGATGCAAGAACTTAGACTCTTAATATGATCCTTGTAAATATACGACTGGTTCCGCGTTCCGCACCGCTTTGATGTTTCTTTGATATTCCACATTTTACTTTTTAAATCTCCGATTTATGGTTAATCAACTCAAACTTTTTCCATAATTTGAGAGGCATAGTGATGAACTTATCATTCGTTTTCTTGTGTGTTTCTTTAGAATCGCGCATAATAACAAGTATTAAATCACAAATAAATACACATACTCATCGTCATTGGCCTCGTACGTCTGTGACAGACGATTTAATCAGTGTCTGAGGCAAGATTTTTAGTGGCTATAAAAGCCGATGCGGGGTGCGGTGTGAGCTTTCCGATGAAGGTGGAATTAAATACTGGAACATGCATGTTTAGATGTCGTTTTTGCTTTTTGTTGGCGAGATCAATAAACCAGGCATTATCGTGAGTCTTACACACCTACACGCTTCGCCATTCGTCCCTATCCTCAGCAAGCTTCTCCCAGCTTTGATGGTCAATGTTAAACGCAGCCATATCCCGCTTGGCGCAATCTTTGAAACGCTGCAGGGGTTTAGTACCATTAATATTTATATAATAATGATAGTGTGGTGGGTCCAAAAAGGATCTTGAACTCCGCCAGCAAAAGTCGTCAATCTTAGCTCTTCGGGCGGCGACGGGCCGGATGTTTACTGGACGGCTTTCCCAGATATAATGCTATTTTGACGACATCATCCCATGATAGGTGAAATCAAATCGCCACGGATTTGCCGGAATAAAATAACGGATGCACGAGAATATCTTAATACAATTCATGAACAGTCAGAGACTTTGGGTATTTTTTACTCTGCCGATCGATTCATTTTGGTTACGAAAGATAAAAAGATGATTTTAGGCATAGTAATTTGAGATTATTGTACAAAATACGACTTTGAATTTCATCTAAAACTATATAACTTTGCTACCAGCTAAAACTATATAATTTTAATCTTATGCTTTTGACCACAGTGATTAAGACTAATTACTTCTTAATTAGAAAACAGGTTAGTTGGAATAATTGTCTTGTTATAAATTAAAAAAACTTGATTAATCCAGCATTTTACGGAATAAAACACAGAAATAACGACATATATCACTCTTTTATTTTATCCGGAATAAATATGATTCAAAATCTCAAAAGTAACACCTAAAATAGGCTTTTCAATTTCAATGTTAAGAAAGAGCTAAGTAAATGCTAATCTGGAATTCATGCAACACACATGATCAGACAGATGAGGTAACGGGACGACGTGACACACAAAAGAAAAAAAAATGCGAAGAAGACTATCTCCCAGGCTGAGCTCTTCCATTGAAACCTTTTCACTTCAGACCCAATTTTGACACCTTTTTATAAAACCCTTTTGAATACGCCGGTACTTTTTATCAAAAATCCAGGTCTAAAGAAGTTATTACTTTTTCTTTTTGCAATAATCGTGTACCATTCAATTTGGCCCAATCAATGTCCTTTACGAGTTCGCATTCGAATTCAAGTGCGACGTATGGAAGCTATATTCCACACATACGTCTTGCATTAGAACTCCACTAATTGACTGGAAATCCCTATTTTGGCTCTGAATTGCTTGTTATCTCGAGTTCTCAACATTCTGTGAATGGTACACATTTTGATAGGTAATAAAATGTTGAATAGACATCATGTTGCTTGAAGTGTTTTATGTTCCCTTTTTGATTCAGAGTGCGCTGTTCCGACAATGTCTTTTCTTCTAATAATTTTTATTATCTCAAAGGTATCCTTTTCAATATCGCTTTACTGTATACACACACCTCACACAAATTCTGACACTAGGGTTCATCGGGTCGTTGGACGACTTGGTGTCCCAAACGATAAGCAAGCAACTGTATAGCGTCTCTTATAATGTCCGTTTTAATACTACTATAGTAAGTCAGTCCTAGTTGTTCGAAACTAAGGAACTAAAGTCCTTAAAGTTCTAATGAAGAGACAAAAGTTCAAAACTTGTCTCAGCAAATTTAGTACGTGATAGGAATTATCGAAATTGTCTTGGACAGTTCACAAGGAGGTAGTTTGGTCAATCACGATAACTCATTTAACTTAGGTACCATCAGCAGCAGCAGCACTTTGAGAGATCTACAGAAGTAATCTACTTATATAAGGTGTGAAAGTATTAGCTGCAAATACTTTAAGGGGT
This sequence comes from Keiferia lycopersicella, assembly GCA_029255805.1. NCBI lineage: Eukaryota > Metazoa > Arthropoda > Insecta > Lepidoptera > Gelechiidae > Keiferia > Keiferia lycopersicella. The sequence goes on from JARACZ010000003.1 coordinate 20,760,092, forward strand.
GAATAAGCCCATGAAACTGAACAACATTTCCCAAGGAACATGGGTCGAAATATGAAAAAACAATTTGGACCTCCCATACAAAATTACCAACTTAAAAAAAACACATTTGTCGACCTATGTTCCTTGGGGAAAGTTATCATACAAAATTACCAACTTACCAAAAAAAATTCACATATTTTGACCTATGTTCCTTGGGGAAAGTTGTTGAGTTTTATGTGCTGATTCACCCCTTAAAATATTTGAAGCTAATATTTTTACACCTTATATACTGGTTATCTTTATTGTCTGATAAATCGCTTTTAACAACTTCATGTCAAAATTATGTTGACCTTTGTAATTTTCGTCTATTTGTGTTCTTTTTCTGCTATTATTGCTTCTTACAGATGATGCCGGCTTGTCGTAAGATGCGACTAAGGAACTCGAGGGTTTCATGTGTATTACAACTTTAGGCGATAGGCTGACAACCTGTAGGTACAGTAATACACGAATAACTCGAATAACGTATTCAACATTTGTCTTCGATATTAGCGATCGTATCTTTACGGCTGTTAACGCTCTGCCTACCCCGCAAGGGATAAACTTGAGATATGTGTATGTATGTACAGATAGCTGAAACATTTTTTCTGTAAATGTTCTTTGTCCTATGAAGGTTTCGCCTCCGATATAAGAATACAAGATTCGTGAATTCCGTACAAAGAAAATTTGCGTAAACATTTTCAAAGAGTCCGTGATTCTTTGTTATTTACTTCAGTATTTAAGAACTCTGACAACAGCGTTTATAGGGTCGTCGAGAATTAACAAAATTTGCTGAAAAATATGAGCTGTTCTATTAATATCGACAGTTACTAACGCCTTGAGTTCAATATAATGTAAGACCAAAAATATATTTGCTCTTTATTAATAATAAGGCGTAGCGATGAAAAATTGTTCGCACGTAAATTGGAACGTTTAATCGTCGTGCTATGTTGACAGGTATTCTATTTTTCTGGTTAAGTCTTTATTAACAAAACCACTCACACTGTTGTAACTCTCTCTAAAGAGACCAGAGAGAGACTGTTTTAACATTAGTTCGGCACTCGGCTAGCGGCGCATCGCACAGTTAACGCACGACGGACCGCTAAAATATCGCAGCGTTCTGTCAGATCCAGACTACTAGAAACGTCACTCACCATACTAAAACCGCACTCGACGGACGACGCTGCGATAGCGCTGCGTCAACAGCGGTTAAGCGGTTTTAGTATGGAGATTGACATTTCTAGTAGGGATCTGACAGAAGGCTGCGATATCGTGCGTTAAATGTGCGATCCACCTTAGTACGCGGAACTGTGAAAATCAGCTTAGTGCTCGTGCTATGGTAAGAAAAAAAACATTTTTTTACAGAGTTCATAGCGAGATTTTCGCCGTCCGATGTGACATACAAAAAAAATCGATACAAAATGAAGTTACTTTTTGCGTTTCTTTGTAATCGACACCGCTAACTCCTTCTTTTTTATTCGTGTGGAATAACTATTCATCCAATGATGAACCCTTCATAGTTTAGTAGTTTTACTCCTTTCGTTTTAGTTATAGGTAGATAGAGTGATGGATGCAGGAGGAAGGCTTGTTAAGTATAATGTATGCCGGAAACCCGTATCCTTACGGGAAACGATACAAAAAGCATTGTTATCTTTTGAAATGAAAAGTGAAGTATCAAAATAATTGTAATTAATATTTAAATAGTAAACTTGGCTACGCGCTACCATGAGCTAAGTTTAGTTTGGGAACCACTGGATAGTTCTTTGTCTCAACGTCGAGCGACTTGAGGCAGACAGCACTCTAGATGGCTTGAGAGTCACTTGTCTAGCCCGACTTCGTGGCTTGTTAAAGTAGAGCTAAACATAGTAAGAAGTGAACTATGTAAACTTTTTAATTGTGCAATTTTATGCCACAAAACATACCTACTTTTAGACGACAGTTGAATTCAATTTATAAGTGTTTGCACTTATGAGACCCACTTCGTAAGCCAATTTATTAAATTTATTTTTTTGTCTACAATTGGTTTATAAAAAATTTGTAAAGAAATAGTAATTATATTAATGGTGGGTGATTGATGAGATAACAAAATAAGTACCTACAAAATATTCTGCGAGCCTAAATTTCGAATAGATTGATATTTGAAATTAAATTCCTAGCTACCTTCGATAAATTGGATTGGTGTCAGCAGCTCATCAAAAAACATTTTAGGCGCATCGCACATTTAACGCACGACGGACCGCTAAAATATCGCAGCGCATCCATACTAGAAATGTCACTGCCTATACTAAAACCGCACTAGACGGACGACGCTGCGATAGCGCTGCTTCGACAGCGGTTGAGCGGTTTTAGTATAGGGATTGACATTTCTAGTCTGAATCTGACAAAACGCTGATATATTTTACGTCGGATTTTTCGGTCCGTCGTGCGTTAAGTGTGCGATCTACCTTAGCTTTATACAAACCTAGGTTAATATGTCAGAGTTTTTGGAATTATATTTAAAAGAGACATGAAAATGAATTAGGTATGTCAAAGTCAGGTAATTCCGGTGGCTGATTTTCAAATTAGTTGCTTGGTTCAGTACTATCAGCAGCTCTTCGAATAAGCCATTATTAGTGTTCAACTTATCAGAACATTCTGATTTTACTTACATTTACAAAATCTAGTACCTATACCTACGTAGTTCCCTTCATATGCGTAGGGTGTGGCGCCTGTCTTGTTTGAATAATTCATAATGAATTTGCAGTCAACAGCATGTTGTAATTAGGAAACCACTCCTGGCACGTATGAAATTCGGATTTGCATAGGTAATTAATACAAATATTTTGGCGTTTAGCTGTTACTAGGGCCAGTGGCGGGACCAGTGGTTGCACCCACTGCTGATTTTTTTCCCTCCATTAGATGATTTTCCCTCCATTAGATATTTTTCCGGCACGTATATTATATGTAAATCTTTCTCTTGAGTCACTCCAATACAATTTATATAAAAATACAGCATCAATCTGTTACGCGGTGTAGTGTCTATTATAGCGAAACTTAAAAAGCGATTTGAATGTTTACTACGCGGCGATTGGTAATATTATGGATAATAATGTGTATTAACGCTAATGATTCTTCTCCTACTTATTTACTTACATATTTTTTTCTAGTTATTTAAATAATTTTCCTGTCATATCATTATATTATAATAGCAAGGAAGCTTGAAAATACTCTCAAAAGTATTTCTAATAATTCCCCTTTTGCAATGAATAATGCTCGTTCAACAGAATACGAATAAATAAAATGACTGATTTAATTTTACATGTCTTTTTCGTGGAAAGCCTTATTTATTGTAAAGAAATACCAATTCCGTGTATATTTATTGGACAACTTTCAAGACTAAAGAATCGTAGCCGTCGACGCTCACTGTGTATGGAACAATTTCACTGAAACAAAAAATACATGAAAAAACTGTTTTAAACTTCACACACACTGAATCAAAACATAATAGTTGTTTTAAATTGATCATCATTGTCGTTGCCTTATCCCATTTTCTGTCGGGGTCGGCTACCTAACCTAGGGGATTTGACGTGAAACTAAGTTTTTACACAGAGCGACTGCCATCTGACCTCTGCAACCCGAAATAGTTGTTTTAAATTATTATAATATTATGTAGTTTCCCACCGTCATACTGTTTGCCAGCTGCCAATCGAAATCATTCTTTGTCAGAAGTTTATATATTTGATTATGATAAATTCACCTACTGTATAAAATATATTTACCCAGGGTTCTTCAATGACTGGGTGTTGGTCACTACCACCTCCAGAACACTGGACACGTTGTCAAAGTAGCTCAGGTCAATGGTGTAAGGCAGTCCTCTGAAGTTGATCAAGACTATGTAGGTTTCACCTTCGTGCCATCTGGTAAAGAAAAAGTAAATTGAAATAGATTAATCGAAAATTGAGCTCTACTAGCTCTACCGAAAAATTTCAGTGTAACATAATTTAAATAAATATATTTCTGTGAAAGTAAAGTAAAAAGCAGGCTCGCATGTAGCGTACATTTTTTATTTGATGCAAAAGTTTTGATATTCGAATATAAAAAAGATCATGAATTAAATATGACGGGCATGATCAATGAAGCATACTACAAGCAGATAAAAATGAGAACTTACGTAAAAAATATGGGTGACATGAAAATTTCGTAGTATGGGTATTATTTGCTTGAATGCAGGGTCTGTCTGGGACATAGACTGACTTACTCCATCAATTTTGTTGCTAATCATAAGGTTATGATTAGCAACAAAACTGACTGACTTAATAGGTACTAATTACTATACCAAAACTTAATATTATTGTCGTAGTAGCCTTGTCGAAGTTCAGTTTTCTGGTCAAATTTTGCAAACCTTCTAAATCCGAAGACATCACTATTGAAAGCCACAGACTCGAATCTTCCGTATCTGAACACCGGGTCAGTGCGCAGGCGTGCCAGAGCCTTGTACACGTTCAAGTGAGACCTCTCCAGGAATTGCTGGTGTTCCACATTGAGGTTCTCGTAACCCTCGGCCACTGGCAGCCAAGTCTTGTCGGCTGTGGAGAATCCTAGAAATAGGTACAATAAAGGTTTAGTTACCTGATAGTAAAAGTTTTTAGACAACCTTTCCTATCCATCTCCTTTAATGTTGGAAATTTTTCTAACAAGCTATGACGCAACAACATGAAGCAACAATAAGTCAATTAAAGGTCAGAAATTGATCGAATCACGTTGCGTCCGCTGTCACAATTGTTATTTTAGTTACAATGCATGGATTCATATTTGACAGTTTGATAATCAATGAATTTTCAAAGCAGTTCATTAACTTCTATCCTAGCTTTCTTTTGTTCAACTTATCCATTATTAGCAAGCTGGCACAGATCTAAGCAGAAACAAAAGACTTCATAATTATTGAGACCCAAGTTGTAGAAAACAAAGCAACCACAATATAATGGACCCTAAAAGCCTTATTTTTCAAGGCATTTCGCATTTTTTTTGTTAAAATCTAGTGCGTCTGATTTTGAGAGTTTAAGTTAAAATTTTGACAATCATGGAAATAATCGATTAATATTATGCTATAACTAAATGCGGCGATACTCCAGAGATCATCGCTTCTACGATAGATGTAGGCAGGCCACTTCAGCATGCTACGTCGGATCAACTCATTTAGGACTTCGTGTCAATTTTGATGTTTAAAATATTTTTGTATATTTGTACGTTCACTCGGTCTTCCATACGAGAATCAAGCAAATCACGAATTAACCGATAATTTTACTTACCAGCATTTAATTCTGAACTCCACTGGAAAGGTGTTCGTTCCGGGTCTCTAGACTTTTGCCAGTAGTTAATTGGATCGTTAGTGTTGCATCCGCTGGGGTCAACAGTGTCTTCCCAACTCACAAACCCGTCAACCATTCCAATTTCTTCACCCTAAGATTATAATTACAAATTTCAATTTGATTTTCTGTAAATATTATTTTTTGGAGCTATAACTTAATTATTCCTGATTTTTCTTTTACATTGAAAACATAATTACTTAAAAGTGATACTCACCATATACGACACAGCGATTCCAGGAAGAAGAAGAACAATCATATTGATTCCATCAACCAATTCTGGGCTAAATCTTGAAGCAACTCTGCTGTTGTCGTGATTGCCACCCTAAAAAATAATTTTGTACTAACTAACGAGTCTTAAGTCATAAAAATAATGTTTGGAAAAACAAATGTAACGTACCACCCAGTTGGCTAATTTGTCGATCGGTTTAAAAGTCAAATATTTGTCAAGAGAATATTTAATTTCTTGAGCTGTAGAGTCCTTGTTTATTTCTCCAATCAACACAAAGTTGAAAGGCATCTGTGCTCCTTCACGTTCACCATCTCCGAAGTACTTCATAATAATTTGAGGAGAATCGTAGCATTCTGTCATCATGACACGCGAAATACCGTCTCTAGCTTTATATTCTTCAAGGACTTCTCTCCACTGATATACCATTCCGTAAGTCTCTTCATGATTTTTCGTATAAATGTGATTTGTGTAATCGTAACTATCTGGATCATCTGTTTGACCTGAGAGGGGCTCATCAGGATATCTCCCTCCGTAAAGTTCCTTGTCCACTTCAAAGAGATGAGCAATAGCGTCAACTCTGAAACCAGCAACACCTTTATCCAGCCAGAAGCGGATAACATTTTTCATCTCTTCTACAACCTCTGGGTTTCGGTAGTTTAAGTCAGGTTGGCCTTCAACGAATTGGTGCAAGTAGTATTTACCAACTTCAGGACGATAAGTCCAAGCGCTGTATCTAAATACGCTCCGCTGTAAATGGATATAAAACTCTTATATACTTATTTACTTTGAATTAGACAGAAACATACTTGTTATATAGTTAATAGGTACTTACCCAGTTATTTGGCGGTTGCATAACACCATTCTCATCTATCACTCCATCTTCCCAAATAAAATAGTCGTAATATTTGGGATTGCCTTTTAAAGCCTCCTCAAACCAGACACTTTCGTTGCTTCCATGGTTAGGCACAAAGTCAAGAATTATTTTAATACCTAAAATTTTTCAAAATATTTTTCATAGCAAAATATAATTTGGAAAAGTTCAGTTTTCACGAATATTTCACTTACTCACCTAATTCGTTTGCTTTTGCCAATAAATTGTTAAAATCTTCCATAGAGCCATACTCGTCTTGAATGTCGTAAAAGTCAGCAATATCGTAGCCAAAGTCGTACATAGGTGACTTGAATATGGGTGAAAGCCAAGTTGCGCCAACTCCTAGCTCTTTCAAGTAGTCTAACTTTGAAGTTATCCCTGAAAAGTTTGGGTAGGACCTTTTGAATTTCAATATCGTTTTAGACTGTTTAAAAACAAACTTCACATTTTGTACCTTTCTGAGTACAGCAAAGAAGTGACTTAAAGTTTTCAGTGAGTAACGGGTAAGAAATCTTCAAAATGAAGTATTAACAGTTATCTACGCAAATTTGAGATTTTTTTTCTTATCAACTCCATTTTTATCATTGTGAAGTATATGTAGCAACTTAAAAGCATTGCTGGACAATCTTCTATATATTCCACTTAGAGGCATTGTTTTGTTCTGGACATACCTACCAATGTCGAATGTAAAAACGACTTAAAACTAAATGTTACAGCGTTTCTCCACTTATCCGGTCCGGCTGCCGGATGTCAGAAGTAGCCTTGCGACAATATTCGAATGCCGGATGACGCTTTTCCACCTATGTGGTAAAAGACGGACAGTAGAATGACGTCATGGTAAAGATCAAAGGGTATCTTTTAAACGCATACTTTTTGTACTACTGTCACTTCGTACCGTCAGAATCCAAATTTCGGTTTGGAAAATTCCCGGATCGATAAATGCCGGACGCCGGAAGAAGAGAAAAGCATGTATAGTTGTGTAATAGAATTCTAAATCTGATCGAAAATTGACGGACTGGCAAATGACGGATGCCAGATAAGTAGAGAAAGGCCCAAACTAATGTAAAACTACAAACCGTTTAAATCACCAATTCCATCGCCATCACTGTCTTTGAAAGACCTTGGGTAGATTTGGTAAAAGATGGTAGTCTCCCACCAATCCAGATCCCTCGCATGGCTAACTTGTGCCAATAGGAATAAGAGAGGCAAGACAAATATGCCCCTCATTTTTATCTGTTAATTAGAATATTACACTAGACATTTTGTTGCGTATGCACTTATAAACATTACAACGTACTAAAGTACTAAAAATAAAACTAAAACCAACTTCAATATCGCCACCCTTCAGTAGGTATAATAATGAAATTGAAAACACCCACCATACAATACAATACTATCAAGTCTGTAAGTATGCATATATTTATCTCCTATCAAAACATTGTTATGTATGAGGTTATATTTGCGCCGGTAATAATATGTTTAAAATCGTTTTTGTATTGTAAAAGACAGCAAGTATGTCGCTTAAAATAACTTTTCATATTGAAAAAACTATTACCATAATAATAGAGAACAATCTTCATTTTAAAATACCTACTTGAAAGATATGAACAATTAAATATTAAAAACAGAAGTTATCAATACTAAAGAATAACTACAGCTACCTTACATTTTAAATTTTGATACAATTTGAATCATTTACAAGACTAACACAGATACAATATATATTATTAAAATTTTGTAGTCTAAAGTACTAAAGTAATGAAAATAGATAATTTTATAATTACAAAAGTGTAATACAATTGTTACGAGTTTATAACAACTGTTTTTAAAGTAATCAATTTAAACTAATAATAAATAAATGACAATTTGCTCACCTGCAACGATGATGCTTAAGCTACACAAGTGTTTTCTAAATTTTCTTACCTTTATATCCAATTCAATGTTTGATAAAAAGATAAACCGTAAACACCGAATTTAATGCATCTCAACATGACAGATAATATATTTTAGTTTTATCAGTGACTTGTATATCTACTTAGTTACCTACCTATATGTTATTGGGTTGCAACATACCTCAACACTTCAAAACATTTAGGTAGGTATATTGTTTTTTTCCTGACGAAAAAATACTGACGAAATCTGTCTTTAACAGCTAAAATTAGAAGACCAATTTCAGGTACAATTAAGATATTATGAAGCATCACCTGGATTTAAAAATCTTGGTTCCGATAATTGAATTTTTGTACACGTTACAAACATTAGCGTAGAAACCACCTTCTTCAGCAAAATGGTTCAGAAAGACTGACACAAACGTGCAGTTGGAAAAACATATTACCTAGAACTAGATGATGACTATCATCATCTTTATTATTGAGGAAACAAACATTTGTACGCTGAACATTGTCGCTATTAAAAATCTTAAATTGGAGATTGCTCTGTTTACGTCACTTTGCGTAGTTTAGTTGTAGATGTAGTAGATACCGTACCTAGTATTGTTGTATCGGATTCATCTAAGTGTAGTTTCTAAGTCCGGGTCGCTATCTTCTTATCAAATAGCTATAATTAATTTAATTATGAGCCTGATTTACGTTGTACTTAACCTATTTTATTCTTTTCGTCTGCAAGATAAGACTTTATTGTTATGGGGTATGATTCGCATAATACTGCAACATTACGAATGTTAATGTTTGCTTTAAATGCGATTGATTTCCAGAAGATATTGTGTCTTAAGATGAATAGGATGAAATTAGGAAACATGCAATACATAGAACGTCATTTTAATTATATTTTATTTATTAATGCGAATGTGAAGAAAAGTTTGTGCATAACATGGTGTTTATTTACCTTTTTCTTCTTTAATACATCAAACAGAATGTTTTAAGTACCTACTCAATATGTCTATTCTTTATGGCATTGTTTTGATTATTATTGAATTCTAAAACTGTTTGTTATTGTGCTTTCTTATATTATGAAGTAGTTTTGTTTATTTTACTGATACTGGTAAAGAGTCTACATAGCCAATATCGATCAGATCAGTTAGGTCTGGTAAAAAAGATAACCATGATGCGTGAGCTTTGACGACAACACCTTCGAAGGGTGCAACAGGGAATGCGGAAGCGGAGAATTTATCTCTGAAAAAGAATATTATTGTTATGACTCAAACAGAATTAGGTACAGTGTTGCTCAAAAACTGTCAAAAGACTTAGAAGCTAATATTTTTTACCTATGGAAATTCTGATTCTTTTTTGGATCAAACTTTACCGTATCATTCATGTACCTAGTCAAACAACTGACTACACGCATTATAGACTATTTTGTGAAGGTACTTAGAAAAGTGTTTTATCGGAAAGATAGGATATCAGTGAAAAATACGGCATTTCAAGTTTAGTTTAAAGATCAATGTTATAAATAAGCTTAAGATTAGTTGGAATAACCCATTTTCTACTGTTACGCAAGGAATATTTTAGTCTTTGGATAAAATTCTATAAGTTAGTATGACTTTGGTAAAAACATACCCCGCATTCTTTTCTGATGTTGTACTGGCCACTACAATTTCAACTTGTTTAGGAATATTTTCGAAGTAGGTTAGATCCACGTCATGGGCAGTCTCTCCTAGGTTAATTATAACTAAATAAGCCTTATTTTTTTGCCACCTGGAAAATAATAAATAACCAAAAGGCAATAATGAACTTAGGAACAAGCATAAGAGTTTTTGAATTTAAAATACGTCATTTTGAATTGATGAAGCTTTAATAAAACCACTGTCACTTGCGCTGCTGAGAAGAATCTAACGGCACCTCATGTTAACGTCTATCTAAATCGACTTTAAATAAAAAAAAAAACTTTTCCACGTTATTTAATTACTCTTGAAAAACATTACGAAAAGGGGATGGGAAGAGGGGATGCATTCAGTTAAATACCCTAAGGTAGCTTCAATTTGAGTGACTCATATAAAATAAATCCAAGATCATAAATAATTACCTTCTGAACACAAAGACGTCTTTGTTAAGAGCAAGAGATTCGTAACGTCCGTATCTAAAGATTTTGTCTTTTCGAAGTTCCGTAATAGCTTGGTAGAACTTTAAATTAGATTTTTCAGCTGCCTTTTGGACTTCTACGTTCAAAGTTTCATAACCCTCAGCAACTGGCAGCCATGTTTTATCAGCAGTTGAGAATCCTGAAATTAAAATACCACATTAACGTTGTTCGTTTATGGTTGTAAATAATTCATGAAACATCTGTGTTTGTAAACTTTAATATATATTTTTAATTTAATGCAGCTTTTTGACATCACAATATTGCAATGTCACTGAATTTATTGGCTATGTCTGCATAATTTCAGATCAATCGGAAGGCGATAAGTGGCGCAAATTTTGCTTCCAAGATTTCACCCGAATAAACTACCTCAAACTAAACATGTCATGGCAAATCAAACAAAGGCCTGTAAAAATATTTTTTACTTTGTTTGTTTTACTGTTAAGGCTCACACACGAAAAGAGAGAGATTATTATTTAATTTTTTACACAGGTGTGTTTACCTGCATTCTTTTCAGCGCTCCACTGGAACGGGGTCCTTTCAGGATCCCTTGATGATTTCCAATAGTTAATGGGATCGTTGGTGTTACAACCTGAAGGATCAACAGTATCTTCCCAGCTTACGTAACCATCAACCATTCCAATTTCTTCACCCTGCAATTATATTTTTGTAATTCATCAAAATAAATCTTGGTTTGTTAAACATTTGACTAGACAAATAGTTTGTTTTCTTTTACGTACCATGTAAGTGATTCCTATGCCAGGTAATAATAAAACCATCATGTTGATGCTATCCACTCGTTCCACACCAAATTTAGTCGCCATACGTGAATTATCATGGTTTCCGACCTAAAAAACATAATGTTTCATGTAAAATTTGGCAGTATGAAAAAAAATACCGCCATATTTTTTTCAATGAGTTCAATGAATGTGAAATGTTTTTAAGTATGAATCATCACTTACCACCCAGTTAGCAACTTTATCTACCGGCTTGTAAGTAAGAAACTTATCAGTAGCACGTTTCATGTCAGCAGCAGATGAGCCACCATTAACATCGGAAATCAGATCAAAATTGAAAGGTATTTGCGCTCCTTCTCTTTCTCCTTCACCAAAGTACCTAATCACATCTTTTATGTCGGCGTAGACTTCTGTCATCATTATTCTTGTCATTCCATCTCTCGCCTTGAACTCATCAAGGACATCCCTCCAGTCATAAACCATGTAGTAAGTTTCGTTCTGGTCCTTAGTATAAATATGCGCCAAACTATCATGTGAACCAGCGTCTACGTCAGTTCTGCCTGAAGAAGGTTCATCAGGATATTTTCCTCCAAAGAGTTCTTTGTCAACTTCGAAAAGACAGTTAACTGCATCTACTCTGAATCCGGCCACACCTTTTTCCAACCAAAACCTAATAACGTTCTGAAAATATATTAACATAAATACAAACATTATCTTGGAAAAATATTAGATTAGATTTGTAAGAAAATGTATCTCACCTTCATTTCTGCGACAACTTCGGGGTTACGGTAGTTCAAGTCGGGTTGTCCAATGACAAACTGATGCAAGTAGTATTTTCCAACTTCTTCTCTATACTCCCAGGCACTGCCACGGAAATGACTCAACTGAAATTAAAATCCAAAATAAATAAGAAGCTGCTACCAGAATAATTCCAACGTAGTATTTTACAATTCTTTCCTTTTATAAATTAAATTCTAACAAACATACCCAGTTGTTAGGAGGATGCATGTTTCCATCTTCATCTACTGTGCCATCTTCCCAAACAAAGTAGTTGTAATACTTATTGTCACTGCCTTTTAGTGCTTCTTGGAACCATACACTTTCGTTCGACGTGTGATTTGGTACTAAGTCCAAAATGACCTTCAAGCCTGGAAGCAAGGTTATCGTTATGTGTTTGATTTATTTTAAACATAAATAATTGTTACAGCCTAGATACCTTTATTATAAGGTTGCTCCTATGGGAGGCCTATATTCAGCAGTGTACGTCTTAAGGCTGAAATTATGTTGATGATATCCTAACTGTCCTTACCTAGCTCTTCAGCTTTTTTCATCAGATTTTCAAAATCTTCCATGGTTCCGTACTCATCATGAACGGCGTAGAAATCAGAAATGTCGTATCCAAAGTCGTACATAGGTGACTGGAACATAGGAGACATCCAAATCGCTCCAGCACCAAGATCCTTGATGTACTCTAGCTTTGAGGTAATCCCTGAAAAATTAAACCAACACAAAAAAGTAGAGAATGTTTTTTATAAGATATCGCACACAGGTTAATGAGTAACATTTATCAATTTAAAAAAACCAAAGCTATGAGTAGTTTCATAAAACTTTGTGCTATGCCTAATATAATTTTGTACTTATAAAAGGTCAAAAAACGTACCATTTAAATCACCGATTCCATCGCCATTGCTGTCCGCAAACGATCTAGGGTAGATTTGGTAGAATATGGTTTCTTCCCACCAATCCAAATCATCACTCCGAAGCTTGACATCATGGGTATGGTCATGATCGTGGCTATGGTCGTGGCCGTGGACGTGATCATGGTCGTGGTCGTGGTCGTGATTGTGGTCGTGCTCGTGGTCGTGGTCGTGGCTGTGGTCATGGTCATGATGGTCATGGTCATGATGGTCATGGTCGTGATGTTCATGGTCATGATCGTGGCTATGGTCGTGATTGTGGTCGTGGTCGTGGTCGTGGTCGTGGTCGTGGTCGTGGTCGTGGTCGTGGTCGTGGTCGTGGTCGTGGTCGTGGTCGTGGTCGTGGTCGTGGTCGTGGTCGTCGTGGTCGTGGTCGTGGTCGTGGTCGTGGTCGTGGTCGTGGTCGTGGTCGTGGTCGTGGTCGTGGTCGTGGTCGTGGTCGTGGTCGTGGTCGTGCTCGTGGTCGTGGTCGTGGTCGTGATCGTGATCGTGATCGTGAATGTCATCGTGATCGTGGTCATCCTCTGAATTTATTTTAAGATCACGTTTTTGTTCATCTCCATGGTCATGATCATGATGGTCGTGATTATGATCGTGGTCATGTTCATGATGGTCATGATTGTGATCATTATCGTGTTCGTGGTCATGGTCGTGATTATGATCGTGGTCATGATGATGATGGTCATGATTGTGATCATTATCGTGTTCGTGGTCATGGTCGTGACTGTGGTCATGGTCATGATGGTCAAGATCGTGTCCATGGCTGTGATTATTTTCGTGGTCATGGTCGTGGCTGTGTTCAAGATCATCTTCATGGCTGTGGTCATGATCGTTTACCTCGTCATCGTCTTGCAGGTACTTTTCAATGCTTTGATTTATTTCAAGATAATTTTCAATATTTTGCTTAGTGTTCCCAGAATCACGAATAACTTTTATAACATTTCCGGCACAGAAAACTGCCAAAAACAATGGCAGTATCAATACCGCCTTCATATTGGCTGATTTGAACTACTCTTTTTGGGAAGATGTGTCGTCAAGTTCAACACAAGACTTGTTTGCTATAAATCAAATCAGTGGCTTATATACGATTGTTTTGAAAGATTTTATCAATACGCTTGTTCATAGATAAGCAGAATCTTTTGACATGATAAAAGACTTGTTTTATATTGATTGGAATGACAAGTGGTCCTTATCTTTTTTCGTAACGCCGTTAGAATATATATTTTGGGGTCAACACTACAGCACATAAAAGGGGAAACATTGAAAAAAATAAAATTGAAAGGGTTTTATTATACAGTTGAGATGAATTAAGAAGTAGGTCCTTATATATTACACATCGAGGTAATATGTACTAGCGTACTGGAGTAGCTATTCTCAATGAAAGTTTTGCGCGAGACCTTGCGGCGGGGCCCGCGCGGGACGCGCGGGAGCGGCGGTGCAAGTCATAGATAACGAGTAATGCGCGCAGATGCGACAAATTGTGCATTACGTCTACTTGACACTGTCAGTAGGAACTAATAATCGGGAATATAATAAAAAGAGTACATTATCTAATATTATATTTTTAAATAAAACAAGTTTTGTAAGTTTATGTCGTTTTGTGTAGTGATCCGTGAATAATTTGATGGCAACCACGTTTCTTCGCTACGATCTTTCTGTACAAATTTCATCCTCGCCTCTCTTTTTTCATGGCCCGGATGCGGAAACCTTTAAACAAGTTCAAATAAAAATAAACAGCAAGAACGGAAATATTTATTAACTTGAGCCTCATTTTCACTTTGCGTAGTCAGTTAAAAGTATAAATATTTACAATACTATACTACAATAACATTTCCACCCAAATTGACTGTTTTTTATTAAAATGACTCATCTAAAGTGTCATGTCTGTACATACTGTAATGTTGTTAATCTATGATTTTCGCCGAAATATGGCCGCCGCGTCCGAGCGCGCGGTGATTTTTTACAAAATTATGAAAATAATATTCCGATGCATGGTTTACTGATCATCATCATGTCGTATGGCATCTCTCTGCGCAGGATCCTATATGTCAATTTTTAGGTTTTTGAGCCAGTCTTCGGCCGCTGGTGTTAGACGGTGCAGCTCGGTCATGCCGCCAGGTAGGCGATACAGTGGGCAATCATTCACAATGTGGGCTAGGGTTTGGTTTGAGCAGTATCTTAGTACACAGCCTGGCATTTTGAAACTAGCACTGACACGTGACGTCGCGGCAAGCGGCGGGCTCAAACTAAGCGAGCTAGAGCGCGTGCTTTCTAACGCGTGTTACAAAAAGTGAAGGTGCGGTGTCTCCTCTAGTACGCTAGTACATATTACCTCGATGATATTACAATATTTTTTTCTCATAAATGTTGATGAAATAAATAAAAGAGAACAACATATTTTAGTATATTATGACGGTATAACGTTTTCTATCTATCTAGACTATCTATACATATGATAAGATTGTAGAAAGAAATAGTTTTCGATACAGCATACCATGTTTTAGAAACTAACAGCGACATCTATTGTTATATAAGAACAACCAATTTCTGTTTTTTTTCACGCGGATCTAAGAAAATAAACAATAAACTTAAATGAAACCTGTGATGTATAGCTACTAACCTGCTCAAATTCTACGTTACTTTTTATCATAGGGAAATCACTCATTCCTACGGGAAAATACAGATTCAGATTCAGATTCAGATTCATACGATTAAATTAGCGGCATACAACCAGAACTGTATCTCGTTCTGTCTGTGGGTTTGTGCTATTAATAAGAAAGCAGTTCTACGGAATCCTTCATATCAAAATTATGTTTAGCTATCAACGCTAAAGCTATTTTGACAAGCGTTAAGCTAGACATTTTACGAATTGGCAACGTGTCAATCTAACGAAATAACGAAAATTATCTCAAGTGTTATCGTCCGCGCATGTAGTAGGTAGTTTTCTTTGATGATCGATAAAATTCCACGTACCTACTGTTTGAATCAAGTAAAGAGGCTTATATTTCAATTCGATTTCTAAAATAAGTTTGAGTACCTATCTTGTTACAAGTTTAATTTACAGTCTCATTTTAGGATAGTAAATCTGGAAGATTTCCACAAACACAAAACCAACTTTGTTCGTCAATTAAATCCCCGTCAAACACTTCGTTGAGAATCAAAGGTACCTACAGTTTATCGGTTTATTTTTAATTATGACATCTTAATTTTATGCGCAAGTTTTCATTCATACAAATAAAACAACATTTAAATTCATAATTCCGAATATTCTTTAGATTTTTTAATTAATGGTAAAACGTTAACAAAAATATACTTACGGCTACCTACTTTATTTTATATAAATAATCTGAGTAACTTTTGTTAATTTATTATATTGACAACTTAGTTAAATTTACACTTGCATTCTTAGTACCAAGGCTTCGTCAGCAGTGAGATCCAAGTGTCCTGCTTGTATATTATCACTGAAAAAAAAAACGAGTTAATATTCAATTTACTTAGCGTGCACTATAAACAGACCTAAACTAGCAATATAACAAATAACTTTCTGAATTATACAATTAACCAGTCATCAAGACAATCACATTAATCGTAAATGTTTAGCAATGTAAATTTTCTGGTCGATTTTTTAAATTTACTTGAGTAACCTACACAAATATGAACTTGTTCCCAGTATGGTCAGGACATCCGATTGTCTGTGAGTATGCTTCCGTGTTTCGATGGCACGTTAAGCCGTAGGTCCCGGTTGCTGTCTATGATCACTTGGATGGCGGTCGTTACACAACCATGTCAGAAGCCTGCTACTTGTAGAAGGCTGTTGAAAAATTCTGACACTAGGGTCGATCGGGTCGTTGAACGGTGTTCTAGAGATTAACCTCTTGTGAATATAGTTTACCTGAACGTTCTAGAAGAAAGAACGCTGCTGGCTTCAACTTCCATGGTACCGAAGACCAGGTCGAAAGCAGTCAAGTTGACGACGTGGTAAGACCGCCCAACGTTCATGACAACCACGTAGGTGTCATCGTTGTACCACCTACCAGAATAATATAGATAGCAAAATTACAACTTCTTATGGTGATGAGAGAATGTTCCCACAATAAATTTTACCTAGATATGTCAAAAGCAAAGAACAAGATTGCGATTGTCTGTGTGTATAGTAACTAATAAAAAATAACTATTATTTAGAGCAGAATAGATAAAATCTATTTTTCAGAATATCTCAAGAATTTATATCATAAAAATATTTTAAAATGTAATACGGTATTTATCAATAAGTCTTGTGATTAACAAAGACTACAAACCTCTTGAAAGCAAAAACGTCGTTATTTAGAGCGAGTGACTCATAGCGGCCGAGTCTGAAGGCGGGACGCATGCGCAGACCAGTCAGTGTTCTGTACACCTGGTAATGAGATCTGACAGCTGAACGCTCGGTTGCCACGTTCAAGCGATCATACCCGTCTGCCACGGGCAGCCAAGTATTGTCGTTGGTAGAGAAGCCTGTGAATAACAAAAGATGTTTAGAATTTACTTAGGATTGATTAGGAAGCTGCTATGAGGAAGTGGAAGTAGAAGTAACAAGCCCAAAGTTGGAGGATGTGGATGAGGATGAAGATTTATTTATGAGAAAGCGGGTGCGGATGAGGAAGAGGAAGTGGTTTAAGAAGAACAAAAAAGAAACAGAGAGACTGAATGGTTTTTTCAGACTGAAAGATATTTCATACTCCGCATATTTTGTTTCATAATGTGACTAATGTGACTAGAGATGGCTTCCTCTTAGCTTTCTCTCAATTTGTGATGATGCGGAAGCGGAAGAGGAATCCTCATCAACATTAATACTTTTCAATAAATCCACATAAGCAACATGTCCAAGCTTTAAGCTTTTTTATAAGAAAAATCATTTGAATTAAATGGTAAAATGTGAATTATACATTATGTAAAGAATTAAAACAGATTATTTTGCAGTCGAAAAATTTGATATCAGAAATGACAACATCCGCATAAATATTTGATGTCACATTTGAACAATTTAACGTCCTGATACAAAACGAACAAATACAATTAATTGAAATCGGATGTTTATTCTCAAAAATAAAAATAATAAATTGGAAAATAACCTAATAATATTGGTGATCGTAGCCAATCTTCGCTTTAAGATAAGTATCAAGAGATTGAAAATTCAGTCGGTCTAGATGCCGGTAGCTTAGGTGGCAGTGTAGAGAGACACTTTTTTCCAATTTCTTATTTTCATTTACATACATACATATATCATGCCTAAATCACTTGCGGGGTAGGCAGAGCGTTAACGGCCGTAAGAATTTATATTTAAGACCACATATATCGTAATATAAGTATGTTTCGAGTTCAACCTCGATTCGTTGGTGAAAAAAATAAATTATTCTGGATGCCAAAGGACAGGACCTATTCTTAGATATTGAATTCCACTTTGGCATACTCTTCGAAAGTATGTTAATTTGGGTCTGCCTTTAAGGGTGTGGTGATATTCGGTCGTTATGGTAATGCAGAGTTTGGTCAAGTTTTAGTAATATTCTCCGCAAATAACCATATTTGAAGGATAATAGCACGCTATTAAGATACTTAAATACTTACACAGCTTCACTTTTCTTTCAAACATTAATTTGTGTAGAAAATAAAAGCTGTATCGTAAATATACACGTAGATAGACATAGATAGGTACTTATTTAAATATTTTTAGATATAAAATACATTCGCTAAGCACAACTTTGTCTTTAAAACGATTCATATTCCCCTTCCATTTATTTCTGTTCAATTTACATGGGCATGAAGGGTGACGTAATAAGCTGAGAGTTTTATGTTTCGCCAATCCAATTTCATATATCGGGAGCCTGAAATCGTATTGTGTATGGGTCCAATGATGATTTTGTCAAACGACGACACCTGCCACTTCACTTGGAATGAAGGTATTATTTGCACTCGTGACCTACTACCTACTTTTCATAGAAAACGTACATACGTGTATCGAACATGTCTGATCGAATCCATTGCGAGTAGATCACTCCACAAGTTCTTCAAGCAACCGACGTTCCCGCCGGCGGGGTCACGGAGGTCCCTCATTTGCGCCTCATTTTGGCAATTACCGGCACATACCGGGTAGATTTAGTCCGATCCGTTCTTCCCAGAACAACTTCTAAGCCCAGTCTCGCCCCAAGGAAGTGATTGGGCTGGTTGTTTGAACAACCAACCAATTAATTTCGGGTGAGCACGCGCTCGCCACCAAACCGACAGGCGTAGTTTTTATGGCCCCGGGGCCAAAAACGATTAGACCATCACTAAAAAAAAACTGATTAAATAACCATAGTTTTTTACGTAGTTTTGACTGCCCTTGAGACTTATAGCACTAATTTCAGATAATGTGAGAGATGATATGTAAAGAGATTGATAAAGATTTCTACTTTTAAAAGTAGTACTTCAAGCTAAGACCACTGACCTCCGTTCTTGTTCGAGCTCCATTGGAATGGTGTCCTGGCAGGGTCACGGGAGACCAAGACAAAGTTGACAGGGTCATCAGTCTTGCACGCGAGCGGGTCCTTCGTAGCGCTCCACGGGACGAAACCGTCTGTCATGCCGATTTCTTCACCCTGCGGCAGATAGACAAAGACAAGACATCTCACATTAAAAAAAAACTATTCGAATGCCAATGGTGGATTAAACCACTTTACAGTCCTAGTCTTTTATAGTTTTTGAGTGTGCTATTCTATTTACGCTTCTTTAAACTAATTATGAACCTACAGTGAATACCCTTGAAAGTTGTTTGGATCGCTGTATCATCATATTGTGAAAGTGCAGAGCTCATTTGGACTTTTGTGTAACCTCGCTCCATATTCAACAATTCTTCCCCCCCTGTTTATAACAGCCCCCGGATCCTGTAGATGACACTATGACCCTACAGAAGCTACTGCGCTGGAATCTCTTCTCACTGACTCTGGCAGAATTACTCCTTGATAGGGTAAAAGTTCATTATTTTTAGGTAAATAATAACTACACTAAGTAAGTAATAACGTGGGTCGGAAGAAGTAGTTTTGGACGGCCTCCCATAAGGTAGACAGATGATCTGAAGTTCGCTGGACGCCAGTGGATGGTAGTTGCGCAGGATTATTCACTTTGGAAATCTTAGGGGACGGCCTATATTCGGCAGTGGACGTCTTCCGGCTGAAATGATGATGATGATGATGAAATAATAACTGAATAAATGTTGTTTATATTTTTTACCATGTAAGTTATAGGGATTCCTGGCATGAGGAGTACCAGCATGTTGAACGCATCAACCAGCTCTCCTCTGAAGCGAGTAGCCACTCGGTGTTTGTCCTGGTTGCCACTCTGAAAGAAGGCCGGTTGGTTCACATCATTATTCTCCTTGCCTTATCCCGTTCTCTGTCGGGATCGGCTACCTTACCCAGGGGATTTGACGTGGAAACAAGTTTTTACACAAAGCGACTGCCATCTGACCTCTGCAACCCGAACCCTGACCCAAATCCTAGTTTAAGTCACATTCAGTTGGTTCACATAAAGGCACTATAAATAAACCAACGTAGAAATAAGCTGATCTGTTGTCTTTTGTTCCATTTACCATTTTGTGTATTATTGTGTACAATAAACTGTTAAAATATAAATAAGGCACAAAACGTACTTTCTTTAATTGTCTACTTTTCAAAATGTCTACTTTCACGAAAATTGGAAATACCCCTTTTACGAAATGTTAAAGCTAAACGTAATTAATTAAACATTACGTGTAATCTCATTTCATGAGGTTTAATAAATTATATTTTTTTAAGTGTAGAATGAATTCTTTTATTTTTGCACGCTTTTTCCGAAAATATTTTCCTGAATTTTGTATTGTATCTCAGCTAATGAACCTCTCACGACCTAATAATACCCCTTGACATGGGGAAGGAAAGAGTCAACTCGACTTCATTTTCCGCCTCGAGGCGTATTATACAAACAGCTTTTCCAAAATGATCCTCATAAATTACCCCTTTGAACACCACGTAACAATTTAAATAAGTATCCTGAAACATTTTCCGGATGATATAGAATATATCGGCATTGTTTTCTATGTGCTTTCGGGCTCTTTACGTTTTCGTTTTATTTTCGATAATCAAAAAATTCTTAGTAATATTGAAATTAACAATGTAACTGTAGACGTTACTGTTTTTTTCTATTTTCTTCATGTGTCAATAAGCAAGGATACATGAATTTACTCGTTCATCATAATTTATAGTAGGTATATCATGATAAGTAGACTTTGTAGTACATTTTCAGAAAATTCATATTACCGCCACCGCATCGCTAAGTATATGAATAGTGTATAAATTGGTATGTAAGGGTAAGTTCAGACACCACCATACTGGTACTTACCATCCAGTTAGCTCGTTTGTGCAAAGGTTTGAAGGTCAGCCAGCGATCAAGAGCATATTTCAGGTCTCTAGCATCAGCATCTTTATTCAGGTCCATGAGGGCAAAGTTGATGGGAATATGAGCACCAGAATGGATGTTGTCGCCGTAGTAGCGTACTGCATGCTTGATTCCAGTTAGTGCCTCAGTTATTAATACCCTAGTGAAAGAAAAACATATATGAAAATTTCAGCCTCAGAAAGTCATCAGCTTTATTATTAGCCGTAAGACGTCTACTGCTTGACATAGGTTAGGTTAGATCACGCATGAAAGTTAGCTCACTATCAGCTTTATCAATAATAAGAATAAGGACCGTGTCCCTATAGGTCTGTGATTCTCAAATATATCAACCAACATTATGATAATAAAATAACCATAATACACACAGAGAGAAAAAGTTTCAAAAACCAAATCGAAATCAATGCAATGGAAAGTAAATACTGTCAAATTATAATCAATAGCCGTAAGACGTCTGTTGGGTTTGCCGCAGAAGGCGTAGACCGTGATTTGGGCTAGCTGCTTTCAACTGCTACTCGTAACCTAAACAAATGCTAGGTACATGTAAATGGCAGGAAACTAGGCTGCCAACTTCACAGATATTTTTCGCAAGTCGTTAGCCCATATCACGATTTTTACTTGTTTACAAATCTTACTCTCTCTACTCACCTCGTCAGATTGTCTCTTACAGAAATAGATTCAAACACTTCTCTGAACTGAGAAATTAATTCGTAACTTTCTTCCAAGTCTTTGGTGTAAAAATGGTTCAGGTAACCGTAGTCATCGGGTTCAAACCCTGGTTTTCCAGTTTTCGGCTCATCAGGGAATTGTCCCCCAAAGTTATCCCTGTCAACTTCGAAGATGTGGTTAACAGAGGTCATCTTCATTCCTGCAACGCCTTTTTCTAACCAGAATTTAATGATGTTCTGAAATTGGGAACAGATATTGTTTTAATTGAGATAAATAATTATCAAATTTGAGTGGTAGGTATAGGATCTACTTTCTACCAGTTAGCTGTTGCCTGGATGTTGCCGTTGCATTACAGAATTTCTCGTGTAAACAAATGGATAATCTCTCGGTAAAAACTACTTTAAACAAAGGGGAAACCCGTAACCTGTTCTACACCTAGGTACAATTTTCTATTGGATTTGAGCGCCAAAAAACTTGCTCTTCTGATTTGTGACAATTCTTATGTATATTATACGGAGGGACTCCTGTAATAATATTCTAGTGATAGCGTAAGTTCAAAACAGTTTATTGCTCTGTTCCGTTTAGTTGGTATACCTCGGCTTTTTATCTTTCTGCATAAATTTGATCTTTGTCTTTCTTGGGTTCATCTGGCTTCCAATTCTGATCCAGACTAATGTCATAAGAAGATAATTATACATAAATTGCTAATTATCGTTACTAAAGAATGGTTCCTTAGCTTTAAGAGATTTAATACCTTGATTTCTTCCACAACAACAGGGTTTCTATAATTGAGATCAGGCTGCCCACTTCCAAACTGATGTAGATAATATTGGTCTCTAAGTGCTGAATAAGTCCAGGCACTCTTTCGAAATACACTTATCTGTAAAAAATGTTGGTATTAGACACGTTTTTTTATAATTTTTTTATGAATAATTAATACACATTTATACATTTCTCTATTCATAAATAAAAATATATAAATAAGAAAGATTCCCATACTAAAACCACTCAACCGCTGTCAACGCAGCGCTATCGCAGTGTCGTCTCGAGTGCGGCTCTAATATGGGGATTGGGGAGTAACGTTTCTAGTACAGATCTGACAGATTGCTGCAATATTACATATAAAAATATATATATTTAAGCGCTCTGTCGTGCGTCAAGTGTGCGATCCGCCTTAAAAGCCTTAACAATCCATTGCTGGACATATAGGTCTCCCACTATTGGGGATATTGTCATTACCATTCTTTTATTTAATTACATACCCAGTTATTTGGAGGATCTCTGCGTCCATTGCTGTTGATGTGTCCATTTTCCCAGATGTACCAGTCGGAGTAGTACTCATCCTTGTTGGAAGACCGAATGAAGTAGTCACTCTCGTTACTCGTATGATTTGGCACGAACTCCAACAAAATCTTTATGTCTGCAATAGCAAATGAAAGGTAGGAACATTAAAAAAGAGATGAACTACAGATAGACAATTTTGTAGAGTGGACTGGCCACTTTAAGAACTAGATTTCCGCCTCGTGGTTTCACCTTTAACGGTATTTAGGATTTCCATTGAAAATGACATGTTTTCTCACGGTAAAAAGAAATACAGTATTATTTCAGGTTATATCAATAATATGTGTACTAAGCTAACTTTCAAAGAAGCTAATACTTCCATGCCGCAAAAACGCAGATGATATTATCGCTACCTTTCGAAAAGCAATGTATTTTTTTTGTTCATTTAGTTCATAGCGGTGCAATTTCCCATTGATGATGATCTCTCCGACCGATTTCGGCCATGGCGACCACTTTGACTCCTAATCAGATCGGCGCTGATGCGCCCGGAGATGGCTATTGTAGCCAATTTTGGCAGTAAACTCCCGTGCACAGAGTGGACACGTGAGTTTGCCATTTACATAATTATAGTTAATGGCGACGGGTGGACGGGCCTTCAGCTCATCGCGCTTAGCGTCGAGGTCTGCTTTACGCTGTTCCTCAAACTCGCGGACTTGCCTCTTAACCATCCCGCGCCATTCGGGACGCTGTGCTGCCAGACCCTCCAATTGAGTGGGCTCAATGTTGCATCTTTTCATGTGTCGTTTCTGAACATCTTTATATCTGAGGAGTTGTCCGCCATGCTTTCGCTTGCCCTCCTCTATCTCAGAATAAAAGATGCGCTTCGCCACTCTCTCCTCCGACATCCGGGATACATGACCGCACCACCGTAGCTGACGACGCATTAGATAGGCCTCAATGCCACCAACATTGGCTCGTCTCAGGACTTCGGTATTGCGCACTCGGTCGGACCATCTGATCTTCATGATGGTGCGAAGGCATTTTAGGTGGAAGCGATCCAGAGTGCGTATGTGGTGACGATACACACACCAAGTCTCGGAGGAGTATAGAAGGTTTGGCAGCACAATCGCCATATATACAGAGATTTTTGTGGCTAGCTTTAGGTCGTGCGAGCAGAAAACCTTGGAACACAACTTCCCAAATGCTGCAGCTGCAGCACTGATTCTGCTGTTGATCTCAGCATCAAGGTTACACTTAGATGTTATAGTGTTCCCCAGATAACGAAACTTATCAACCTGTTTCAGCATATCCTCACCAAGCATAATCGCCAGTGTCTCGCGACCATGCGAGTCTAAGGACATCACTTCCGTCTTTTTGACACTGATCTTCAGGCCGAATTTACAGCATGCTTGGTGAAAAACGGACATTAGCTGTTGCAGGCCGTCTGGGGATTCTGCAAGAAAGCACAAGTCATCAGCATACATGATCTCAGTAATCAATGCATACGAGACTTTAGTGCGCGCCTTAAGTCTAGCCAGGTTAAAAAGACTGCCATCTGTGCGGAAACGGATGCGGACTCCTTGGGAAACAGTATTTAGGACTTCTTTGACTACAACTGCAAAGTACAAGGCGAACAGTGTGGGCGCTAGAACACACCCTTGTTTCATCCCACAGGTGACGGGGAAGAAATCAGACTGTTCACCGTCTACAGAGACGCAGCACTGCATGTCGTCATGCAGGAGTCTTAGGAGTCGCACATACTTTTCTGTGCACCCTAACTTTCCTAGCACCATCCAGAGAGCTTCGCGAGGCACACTGTCGAATGCTTTCTCTAAATCAACAAAGCAGAGGTACAACTGGCGACCTTGTTCTCTACTTTTTTCTTGTAGTTGACGCACCGAGAAAATAGCTTCACATATACCTCGGTCAGGTCGGAAGCCGAACTGGGTTTCGGGCAGAATTTTTTCCGACAAATCTTTGAGGCGGTTCAGTAAAACTCTGGCAAAGACTTTTCCAGGGACTGACAGCAATGAAATACCGCGATAAGAGTTACAGTCAGAACGGTCACCCTTGTTCTTGTAGAGGGCACAAATGCGAGACACTTTGAAGTCCTCAGGGACCCTCTCCTCCTCGCACATTCGAACGAAAAGTTTCCATACCGACGTGTGCAACTCCGTACCACCATATTTAAGTAGTTCACCCGGTATAAGGTCAATGCCAACCGCCCGGTTATTATGCTGCTGTCTGATGGCAGTAACAACCTCGTCGCATGACAGGGGCTCGTCCAGCTCCGTGGCTAACGGGAGTTGAGGCATTAAACTGATATGATGCAGATCAGCTGATCGATCTACGTTGAGCAAGTTGTGAAAATGCTCAGCCCAACGTTTAAGTACATCCTCCTTGCTGGTCAGGAGGTGCATACCGTCTAAAGACCTTAAAGGTACTTTTGCACGGTAGGAAGCACCAATCAGCTTACGCACTTCACAGTAAAACTCACCAAGCTGGTTTGTATCGGCGAGCCACTGCATTTGACAAGCCTTGTCCTGCCACCACTTGTCTTTTATTTGTCGAGACAGCCTGCGTAACTCTTGGTCACTTTCTTTGACCACCGCAACACTTCCACCTCTTCGATTATGCTGTCGCAGGAGCTGTCGATGTTTGTCGAATGCTGCTTTAAGAGCCTCGCTATTGTCATCGAACCAGTCTTCACTACGTCGGTCTTTCGTACCCAAAGTAGCAGAAGCGGCTTCTATGAGATGACATGACAAAGCTCTCCAAGCAGCACTGACATCACCGGTCTCAGTTATTGGCGACGGCCTTTCAGATAAGGCTTCAGCATATTTCACCCTAACCTCGCGATCTTTCAGCCTATCCACGTTTAAAAACGCAGGCTTCTTCACTGTGGATCTGCGAGGTCGACGGAGGCGGAGTCGTAGCTTAGTGACAATTAGTCGATGGTCAGTCCAACAGTGAGCACCACGCATGACGCGGGTGACTTGAACTTGACCGATGTCTCGTTGCCGAATAATAGCAAAGTCGATCAAATGCCAGTGTTTGGAACGCGGGTGCATCCACGTTGTCTTGTGCTTAGCGGCAAGTCTGAACATAGTGTTCGATATCGCTAGATCGTACTGAGCACAAAGACCGAGCAGCAACAGACCATTGCTGTTCATGTTGCCAACTCCATGTCGTCCCAGAACTCCAGGCCAAGCCTCGTAGTCCCGTCCAACCCTGGCATTGAAATCGCCTAGCAACAAGATCTGCTCTCTGGCGTTTATGCTATCAAGGCATTGAGTTAGCTCCTCGTAAAACTTGTCCTTAATGTCATCAGACTTGTCTAACGTTGGAGCATAGACACTGATGACATTAAGGTAATTGTCTGTATCCAGGTGAAGGCGCAGTGTGGTAACGCGGTCCGAGATGTGAACAGGACACTCTTGAAGTCGCTTTACTAGATGATTTTTGATGGCAAATCCTACCCCTGAACGTCGAGGCTCGGATGCAGAGGTACCCTTCCAGAAGAAAGTGTAACCACCTCCATCTTCCACCAGTTCTCCTTCATCAGCAAGGTGTGTTTCGCTGAGCGCAGCCACATCCACGTTATAGCGATGAAGTTTTCGAGCTACGATGGCGGTTTTGCGTTCAGGACAGGAGTTGCCATCTCGATCAATTAGAGTTCTCACGTTCCACGCGCCAAATGTCATGATAGATGGTTTCATGCTGTTTTTATTTTTTCTGTTTCGTCGACCACGAGTTAAGTGATGCGGTGGCAGCCGTGGTTACTACCACCTTCCGGGTAGGGACGAGCACTTTTTTAGGGCACATTTTCTAGCCCCCTCCTCGGCTGGGCGAGGAAAGCAGTGCCTCCCTTAAAAGGGCTGCTTTGTCATCCCAGGTGCTGCCGAATTCGCATTGTCGTCCCGATTTGCAATGCAAAAGCGACCACGGCATGTACTCACGCCCCTAGAACCGCCTATGTGCAGGAATCAGACAAAGCCCAGCTTGCACCACGCCAGACCTCTCTACCTCAACCCATCGCCACAGGACTTTGCGTCATCGGAGTCCATTATTCGGAAGCGGTCAGTTGCGCAGGATATATTTCGGTGCGCAAACGTTCGCGCAAACGCAGGCGCACGCACTTAGTCCTCACCCTCCTTGATTCAGTGGAACGGAAAACCGCTACGACTGAAGGAGAGGTCAGACGCAGTGTCTGGCCGACAGTAACTACCCGCGCCCTCTACCGTCGCCCTAGGCCATCCACATTGCCTTGCTGAGTCGCCGAGTCCGCCAAGCCCTTGTGCATATCTGCATTGGGTTGCTATTCTCGCCGAAACAGACTTTTTATTTGTTAAGCAGGAGGGAACTGCTTGCTCGGGAAGCCGGGGTCGCATACCCGTATACCACATCACAGTCCTCGATCAAAGGCTGAGATGAGTACCCCTGACTATTTTCCCATTGATAGGGGTACTAAACTAAACTTGACAATACCTCAATGTCCTCTTGAATAGTATAGGTTCTGATTTTATAATGTTACCAAAAATAACCATTAAAAGTTGCTCCGTACTAAGTATATTGCTACAACTGCTAAAAAGTATAAAAACCTCACAATTCAATATCTTTATGGGATAATTAACGGTTATAATAATTAAATGGCCATATTATTTTGATCATTATAGTAATCAACAATAGTAAATAGTATCAGTTGTTACAACAATGTCTTGTAGATTGTTAACTAAAGGTGATCAAGATAAAAGTATAATGCTTGGTATTTCCAAGAATAAATACTAGGGGACTATGCTAGGGATCGCATACGTCAATAATACGAAGGCCTCCCCCACACTCAACGCACAACACCGTGCTATAATAACGCATCCGTAACGCAGCGATCTGTCAGATCCATACTAGAAACGTCAATCTCCATGCCAAAACTAACTAAAACCGCTCAACCGCTATCGACACAGCTGCGTCATTTTGTCACATCTGCGACATTTCGACGCAGCTACGTCGACAGCAGCGGTTGAGTGGTTATAGTATGGGGTTGAACATTTCTAGTATGGATCTGATAGACCGCTGCGTTATTTTAGCGCTGCGCTGTGCGTTATGTACGAAAAAGGCCCATGTTCACCATACAAAACTAATCAGTCAACTTTTAGCTGGCTTTTCATATCTACAGTAATAAAAAAAAACACTTGGGGTAGAAAAGAATCTTATAGTAAAAACAAATCTGTTAGTAATTTAGTTTATCTTTTACTAGTAGTGTAAGTGTTGTGAACAACCGCGAAAAACATATAAACCTGTTAATGTTACAGAATTTTATGTATGTGTTTTTTATCTTTGATGTAGTAATAAGAAATACTTTCGTGCTAAATCAAACCTACAAATTTTAACAGATTCTAGTTACCTATGATGTAAAATAATTTTCTAGTTTTCTGTTCAGCAGATTAAATACCTTTTAAACAATTTCAGCAAAAATGTACCCTGCTCTGCTCGCCTTCCCAAACTCATAATGAAATTCCTCAGCGCATGTAATAATTGTGGAAATGAAAACTATTTTCAACTTTAGAAACTCTACACTCTTGATGTCAATTTTTGATGGCAGGCACGTGAGTTTCAAATTCTTGTTTGAAATTCAAACGACTTTAAATCGGGATCGTTTTGCAAATGCTTCAATTTGCATTCGATTTTAGGGATAAGTACTGTCTTTAGCTCTTTAAGATGTAAGTTGATGTAAAATGTGTGAGTTGCGGACTGAATAACTTATATTTAAACTTGCAGCTCGTGCGTTGACTGTACTGATTTTTGCGACTTAATTTTATACTGTATTTAGACAGCAATTTGGAAAGGGGTATCATTTCTTACGCTCAGATAAGTTTCAGGCATCGACGTAAGTTCACCAAAAATTACGTAGTATTTAATATTACTTGACTGTTCCGATGGCGTAGCGGATAGTATGCCTGCCTTCTACGCCGAGGGTCGTGGGTTCGATCCCCACCGGACACAAATATTTGTTAAGTCAATTTTCAAATATTTGCGTTGAGTCTGGGTGTTTTCTATGTATAATATGTATTTATTTACAAAAGAAAGTATATATGTATAAGTATCAGCTATCTAGTTCCCATAGTACAAACTTTGCTTAGTTTGGGGCTAGATGGCGCTGTGTGAATTGTCCAGGATATTTATTTATTTATTATAATCATCATTGGCCTGGTACATCTATACGTATATTAAACGATTTAATCAGTATCTGAGGAAGACTTTTCGTGGCTTTATCTTGCGATCGGCTTGACTTTCTGCACACAATACAGGTGAAAGTGTAATTAGAGACTGGAACATGCATGTTTAGGTGTCATTTTTGCCTTTTGTTGGCGAGACCAGAGAACCAGGACTCATTCAATTATTAAGAAACACGAGTATAAATCATTCCCTTAACTTTGTAGCTTGATGTGCTGGGATAGTTTTGTCTATATGTATGTATTCATGACGTTTATATGTGATACTTATATAAATAATTAGCTAATTACCCTACATCAAATAAGGTAATTTGGCTTGACTTACTGTTACTAATGGCTTTCTTCAAAAGCTGCTCAAAGTCCTCCATGGTGCCATACTCGTTCTGTATGTTGTAGTAGTCCGACACATCGTAGCCGTAGTCAAACATGGGCGACTTGTAAATAGGTGACAATATCAATGCATCCACGTTCAGCTCTTTAAAATACTCTAAGCTTGAGGTCACACCTGAAAAAATACAACTTTTATTACCATAATATAGCTTACTAGCGGCCTGCGCCTGCGCCCGCTGCAACTCATTTTCCCGTGGGAATAAAATTTTTCCCCGCAAGTATTATTACATAAAAACATTTCTCTTGAATCACTCTATCTATTAAAAAAAGGTGCATCAAAATCAGATGTGTAGTTTTAAAGATTTAAGCATACATACAGACAGACGCGAAAAGATACTTTGCTTTATACTCTGTAGTGATTGACCTAGAACAAGTTGGTATTGTTGTCGTATTCATTGCAAGGATCACATATTTTGAAGCACGTCTTTAATACTTTACGGCACTAGCTACAAATTTTACTTAGCAGGAGCAGCGAAGAAGAAGTGTTTGGCAAATTCCGCTGCCGAAGAGATTTTTCATAATGTGCATTATTATACCCGATTTCTACAAAATCTTGCCGATATCAAACTCCGCGTTCGCTTTTCTTGAACATCTCTTACTCTTAGATTGAAAATTGGTCTATTTATCTAGAGATAGCTCAAGCCACGTTTTTATTAAACTATAAAAGATAATTTTACAATAAATTCTACTTTATGACACTCAATAAAGCATGTCTATAAAGGCAAAGGTTATTTAACGGCATTTTACTAGTTTATTTCCAACTGTACTCAGCCAAAGTGCTGAAAGTAGTTGTTTAAATTTTTGATTCACTGCAAGTGAATGCTAGCTGCAAATTCTTAGTAAGATAGGAATTGTCTACGTCTTTTTTTTGTTTTTGACTCTCTCAAGAGACTGTAATCTAGTCTAGTCTCAGATTTTATAAATCAAGATTATTTTGCTCTGTAGTCATAAAAATATAGCATTGTGTGAGTAATCATAGAGAAATATATATATATAATACCTATTATACTTAATTCCAATAAAATATAATACCTTACTTTTTATAAGGAAATGGTATCTGCTTTTTTGAATGATTTTGTTTAAAAATCTTACTACAAGTAAAGAGTAAATTTTTGTGAGGATTTGACAAACACCTGACAAAGTCTTACCATTAAGATCCCCTACACCATCTCCATCGCTGTCCATGAAGGATCTGACGTAGACTTGGTAAAAGACTGCGGTCTCCCACCAATCATGGTTAACGTTGACGTTCTCATATCGACCATGGACCGCAGCCACTAAGCCAATAAGAAATAGCCTCCACATCTCTGGAAATATATTTTCTTTTTAATTTAGAGTATTGTATATATTAATTTTTTTTTATTTGTATTATATTGTACTTAAATCTTATAAAGATATTATAATTGTTATGCCTTTCTGATTACCACAATTACAATACTTTTAATGCACCTGCCCTGTTCTTTTCACAAACCCTAAGGTAGACTGGGAGAAAACGCCTTTGGCGTAAGTCCGCCAATGTACAGCTGTGCATAAAGTTAAATAAGCAATTAAATAAATAAATATTGTTGTGATAACGTCCTTTCATTTTTGAACAGTCTATTTTACTTAGAACAAAACTATTTTGAATTCGTTCATTTTGTTTAAAACCTATATTTTCTATTGCTTGCTTTTCGTGTGGGACAACAAGTCGTCCAACGACCCATGTTTTCTGTTAAAATAACCCCTTGCTGAATAGTTTAATATATTCCCCGGAATTTAACGTAAGTAAATTATCGCACACCTCACTTACCTTTTCTTTTATCCTACGATAATAATGATAACTTATTAATAATTTAATGATTTTTTCTCTTTAACAGAAGAACTAAACATAATCCATTGTGCGATGTCTGTTTAAAAAATATGATAATTTTTTTAAATAAATAAGAACAAACTATAATACAATAGCTTCAGTACAACTCCTTTAAAATCTGCAGTTCAACTGAAAGAAATGAAAGAAAAATTATGTTTGATTTAAAATCAATAACAATTTGTAAGACAATCGTGTTGAGTATTATCATAATATTTGGTAACAATGACGAAACCTGAACGATTGTGTCAAAACATTTGAACAAAACATTTTATATTGTGTATTGTTGTGTTCTGACGGTGTCAAATCGTAATCTTACACCATTCCATTGCAAAAGGATTTTTTTTTGTACGATGTCGACCCGGCATCTACGCGAGGTGTAGTTGAGTTTACTGTAGGTACATCATGTCAGCTTACTAACCGCGCAGGTGGCGAATCGTTAAAGTAGGCTTAACACGCGAGTTGGCGAATCGCGCCAGTGGCAAAAAGAGCAAGTTAGCTTACCGCGCGTACTCCGTTGATTGTACGACGAGGGTCTTGGGTGTGACAACTTTGACATCGACACATTTTCGACCTATCACAGAATAAAGGCACAGTCAAAAGTGGTGCTATAGGGCACTATCTCCTCGCGTGCGAAGTGAGACAGCGCGACGCTCGAAACCGTTTCTATTAAAACGTATGAAACAGAAACCGTCTACACCCTTGATCATCGCCGGCGCCGCCTCATATCTGAGGTCTTACGTCTCCCGATTTCAGATAGCGACTCAGTTCCCCAATTTGCTATTAGATACATTTAATTATGAATTTATTAGCTTGTATACTAATGTCGTAGGTCAAATGTATGCAAAATAAAAAAATGAATATTTTTGTCTATTTTAGGGCCAAATGTCATTCTCCAGACTATGTATTTTTTTAATTGTGCTTTTTTTTCTTTTCAGGTATGAGAAAAGTCTATTTTTTGTCAGCTTTTCTTTCTGTTCATACAGTGAATTAGTGAGTGATTTTTGGTACAATGGTCGTAAATACAATTAATTAAACTAATTTCAATGAAATTTACTATTTACTAGTAACACACCATTCAACATCGGAAACATTTTAAATCTTATGTATGCGCAAGGAAACTGTTAATTAAATTGAACAGTGAATATATCATTTCAGGCCCATAATTCAGAATGGTGCTTACATTATAATTTCAAAGAGCTGTTGTTATGATTTATTCAGCACGTTGGGATGTTCATAAATAATTTCAAATGTGAAGCTGTAGGTACATTTACCTACATAATGTGCATATAGATTTTCTTACATATGATGATCAGTCCCTAAATATAAATAATGGTAGAATACCAATACACCATGTTTACCTGCGCACACCATGTCCTCTGGATTTTTCAAAGGTTGACTGATAGAGATCCCTTAATGGGATAAGTCCTCCTTTGTGCCTACACATTCTATTAGTTATTTAAGTGTTTTTTTTTTGTAATTAATTCTTGTTTGGTACAATAAAGTACAGTTTTTTTTGTACCGCATGTGATTTTGCCGTTTAATGCCGGCTTAGACTAGCATCACACCATTTTTTCCCGTAGGTGTCGTAGAAGCCGATTAAGTGTCATTAGGGTTTTATGTATAGGTATTGAAATTTAGGTGACAGGCTGACAACCTGTCACTATAGTGATACACCCTCAATCTGAAACGACCCTCAAACATTTGTCAAACGTGGCGATAATGACCGTAAGCATTCGTTAACGCTGTGCCTACCGCGCCAAGTATTAAGGCGTGATTTTTGTACGTATACTATTGATTTTTTTTTCGTCCTGAAATAAAACAATGACAATGACAAGCTGGTGGAAAACCTTTGTTAGCGCACACGCGCCGACTTTTTAATTTGTGTGGTTAGTTACTAAATAACGATGGATAGTTTTTTTCGCAGATGTAACGTTTCTTTTATTTGCTTTAAATATTTATAAACACGCAAGTTTTTAACGGTTTTATTAAGCTTGTTGATGTGAAATTGCATTTATACCTGTCCCGATGGCGTAGCGGATAGTACCCCTGCCTCCTACGCCGAGGGTCGTGGGTTCGATCCCCACCGGACACAAACTTTTGTTAAGTCAATTTTCAAATGTTTGTGTCGAGTCTGGGTGTTTTCTATGTATAATATGTATTTATTTACAAAAAAAAGTATATATGTATTAGTATCAGCTATCTAGTTCCCATTGAACAAGCTTTGCTTAGTTTGGGGCTAGATGGCGCTGTGTGAATTGTCCAGAATATTTATATTTTATATTTTTATTTATACAGTGAACCTATACTTTAATATGAATAAGATTGCACTAGGAAAATAGATTGAAATATTATGGTCCACCCGTACAAATCGGCAACAGCATTTTATATAAGGTGTAAAAATTTTAGCTGCAAACATTTTAAGGGGTCAACGATTCCATGAAACTGAACCACTTTTCCCAAGAAACATAGATCCAAATAATGAGAAAAAAATTTTGACCTCCCATACAAATCATCATCATCATTATCATCATCATTAACAGTCTATTGTAGTCCACTGCTGGACATAGGCCTCTCCTAAAGCACGCCACTGAACCCGGTCTTCTCCAGTCACTGCCCGCAGCTTTGCGTATGTCGTCGCTCCACCTTGTCACAGGGCGTCCTACGCTACGTTTGCCGATACGCGGTCTCCACTCAAAGACCAGCTTACCCCAGCGGTTATCGGTCCTTCGGCAGATATGACCAGCCCACTGCCACTTCAGCTTGCTAATAAGTTGAGCTATGTCGGTCACTCTAGTTCTCTGTCGAATTACTTCGTTTCGGATACGATCCCTTAGAGAAACACCGAGCATAGCTCTCTCCATAGCTCGCTGAGTGACTTTCAGTTGGTGGACCAGTCGTACCGTGAGTGTCCACGTTTCGGCTCCGTATGTCATGACAGGTAGGACGCACTGGTTGAAGACTTTCGTCTTAAGGCATTGCGGTATTGGCGACGAAAAGACTCGACGGAGTTTTCCGAATGCTGCCCAACCTAGCTGTATTCTTCTCTGAACTTCTTTCTCAAGGTAGTTTCTACCTAGTTGGAGCTTTTGCCCTAGGTAGACATACTGTTGAACAACTTCGAGTTGGATTCCATTTACGGAAATTGGTTCCGGATCAACGTGTTCGTTGAACATGACTTTGGTTTTCATCCAAATTCATCCGGAGACCGATGCGGCGAGAAGAATCAATAGGATTTTGTCTCCTTTTTTGAAGAACAGTACCACCATGCTTCTGTGCCATGCCTGCGGAGTTTTCCAATGGAAGAGAACGGAGTTAAAGAGCTGTTGGAGCTGTTCCAATAAGGGAGTTCCTCCAGCTTTTAGGAGCTCTGTCGTGATCCCGTCCTCCCCTGGGGCTTTTCCATTTTTTAACTGTTTCAGGGCCATTTCGATCTCGTCTCGGCTGATCTCGGGCAGGTCCTCGGTGAAGTTGCGTGTGAGGGTGGCTCTGCAATCCTCAGTATCGGGTACGGGCTTTGAAGCTTGCCATGCGTAGAGCTTGCCATAGAAGTCTTCCACTTCCGACAGAACCTCCAGCTTGGATGCGACGACTTCCCCAGATTCAGTTGTCAGCTTCGTCAGGTGGCTCCTACCCAAAGGCCGTGCGAACACCTTTGGTCCCCGATTCTGCTCAATTGATTTTTCAATCAAGAGCGTGTTTGCGGATCGGAGATCACGTCGCACGAGCCTCTGGATGGTTTTGTTGCGCTCTTGACTTTTCGTCGAAGCTGACAATGGGTCTGTACGTCTCTCTTCCATTAAGCTGAGAGTTTCCGTCGAAAGTTTGGACTTTTTGCTCTTACGTCTAATCTCGCAGAACTTCGTCCCTTCATCCCTGAGAATTTCCACCACCTCTTCGAGTTTCTGGTCAACGTCATCTGTGGTTTACAAGGCAGCAAATCGATTTTCCAATTTTAATTGGAAAGTTTCGGACCCTACCACGGTTTGGAGTAGATTCGGTCGGAGCGTGGACTTCACCAGGCAGGCTCTTTCAGCTTTGTAGTTAATATCCAGAGTGCCCTGAACAAGTCGGTGGTCGCTTCCGGTATTAAACCTGGTGACCACTGTGACATCCCTGAATATGCGCCGTTTGTCCGCGATGATGAAGTCTATCTCATTTTTCGTCACAGTATCGGGGCTTTGCCACGTCCACTTCCTTTTGGGCTTCTTTTTGTAGAATGAATTCATCAAAAAGAGGCCCTCTTTTTCGAGGAAGTTGACGAGCATTTGCCCCCTGTGATTTCTACTTCCAAAACCGTAGTTGCCCATACTCGATTCGCCGCAAGTCTGTACTCCCACTTTAGCGTTAAAGTCCCCCATAACAACGTTGTAGTGAGCTTTGGAGGTGGTATGTAAGGCTCTGGAAGTATCTTCATACACGCTTTCCACCTCCTCGTCCAAGTGTGTCGAGGTCGGTGCGTAAACCTGGATAACCTTGAGGCTGTACCTCTCGGTTAGCTTAATTATGAGGTACGCAACCCTGTTCGACACACTTGATATCGCTACAACGTTGGCACAGAGAACCTTATTAACCAGAAATCCGACGCCACCTTGGGAGGGCTGATCGCCTTCTCGGTAATACAGAAGATGGCCCGATCCCAGAGTTATGGTGTCCTCCCCCTCTCTTCGGACTGCGCCAGGTGTTCGTCCAGTCGTAACGTGCGTCCATTGAACGTAGCCAGGGTCGGTTTGGGTTGGCGGCCGATCGTGACCCGGTGATTCTTAGCACCCCCTGACCCGCCGTTACCATGACCGCCGCCTTGGCCAGGAATAGCGGGGCGGCCGGGGACTGGGGGCCTTGTTCCGATGGCTTGTTTCATGAGGGTTTGCCTTTTAAAGATAATCGCCCCGCCAGGCGTGCGTCTTGGCGATCGCAGGACGCAGCTCCTCGCACCGGTGATGCTGCTGCCCATCACCGGTCTGTGGCATTTAGCTACGCCATCATTTCGAAATGGTTATACCGCCATTTGTCGGTCGCCAGAGCCATACAAATCCCCTTGATAATTTTCAATGGCAATAATGGTTTTCTTTTTTTCATATTTCGATCAATGTTCCTTTGGGAAAGTTGTTCAGTTTCATGGGCTGGTTCAGTCCTTAAAATATTTGCAGCTATTTTTTTCCCACTGTATGAGGGTTTTTTTATTTTTATTTGTATGATAACGCTTGGAAAAAATTGTTCAATTCCATAAACGAGTTCACCCTTGAAATAATTCTTTGCCCCTCATAAATAAATAGACGATATCTGTTCGAGTTTCAGGATTTGCAAGTCAACAGGAAATCATATCAAAGGCCTCATTAAACTTTCATACAAAGGTCACACTCGGGGCTTATCTCGGGGTGAAGGCTCATCAAATTTTAAAATGGTTCAGCCGAAGTTCAGAATTCATGTACCTCTTGTTTCGCTGAGGATTACATGAAAGTAATTTGGTTTTCATTTAAGCGCCTGATATATCGTTGAAACTGGGTCAGTAGATAAATAATACAAGAACAATCCTTTTTCGTGATAAATATAAAATGGTATCCTTTTCTCCGTCAATTTCTCAGTGATTCCATTTATCTAACTGACTTACGATATCCGTCACTGCCCAAGCTTACTACGCCTATTTTTTGCACCACTTATTCTATTAGTTATTGTTTTGAACTTTGTACTCTGTTTTCATAGTTAACTTTTTTTCTATGATGCATGAAAACTTTAGTCATGCTTGATTTAGGCTCGTATTTATATACCGCACTCAACTCTGAGATCGATCTTGAGTGCGACTTTGAGATGCTGTTAGTATTAGCTGAAATTTGTCAACTTCATACATGTCAAATAGTATGGATTTTATCAAAACAAGTGGTGATTTTTGACATACCTACCTAAAAAGGTGTAGAGAAGTCTGTAACTGGGAAAGTCATCTTTTTTTGTGAGAGAAGCGTTCAGTTTACATCGCTGTTAGCAAATTCAATCAAATCTATCTGAAGAAATGTGCTTTGCAGCTTTTAACTTTGGTAGTCGATTCTTTTTAAATAGTTTTTCGATGCAGACGAAATAAACTTTTAAGTGTCACCCTTTTGCTGGACTTTCAGCTTTCAATTTTTCATTACAACGTGACAAAAGTATTTAGGTACTATTATTTTATCACTAAACTTCTCCTAAATACTAGAGAGCAACCCCGTCATTTTACGTTTTTCCGTGGAAAGAAGATGGTAGTGAAAAGTCGATCATAGATTTAAAAAAAAAAACAGTGTAAGTCAAAAGTATTAGTACGTAGGTATAAATAGTTTTGCTAAATATTCAAATAGATAGATTTGGAAAGTGGACGAACAATAATAATACGGATCAAACACTCATTTAGAAACACTTTTATCACGGATTATGTTACTTGTTGGTGTTTATCTTCAGGTATAATTTTTTCTAAGACATACAAAAGAACATATTTAATAGTAGTCGTTCAATTCAACTCACGTGCCTTTATTTGCTCCTACTACGCTTGTTAGAAAATAGTTTCTTTTTGCCTCTAGTTCCCCGCTCGCCGTGTTTGCCGAGCCTCATTAGGATAGACTAACTCGCTCGTTCCTAGTACTGTACACACACCATTAAACGTGAAAAGGGCGTTTATAAAGATAGCTACTACTACTCAAATTGCTTCAGGCTTAGAAGATAAGGAATGTGTTCGTGCTATTTCAGGCAATTGGGTAAAAATAATGCAAACACATTTAGTCCGCAATTGAGGTTGTCGAAATATTTAAAAAAATCTGTAAATAGTATCAAAATCTTGGAGTATAGGACGTCACCACTAAGTAAAATCTTACAATAGGCGTACCGTCACGCACGATTTCAGCTGTCTATAGTTTTATTTAGATAAAAAACGTGTTTGATACTACTTTATTAGACGGTCTAAAGCTTTAGCTATACAGGGCATCTAGCTTTAGGCGGATCGCACACTTGACGCACAACCGTCATCCGTCGAGTGCGGTTTTAGTATAGGGAGTAACGTTTCTAGTATGGATCTGACAGACCGCTGCGATGTTTTAGCGCTCCATGCTGCGGTAAGTGTGCGATCCGCCTTATTGCTTTACGAATTTAAATCTGAAACTAAATGAAATCAAGTTTAAAATTAGAATGGCTTTATTTAAGCGAGTGTAAAAAGTTTTTGAAATTCATTAGCGACATGCATCATTTTTCATTGCATGCTAATGAAACAACGCATGGAAACATGTAATATGCAACCAATTACTTGTAAAATATTCTGGTGCCGTAAATTATGAACTTTATTTTATTTATTCTTTGGAAACAGTAACAGCAGTATAATATATAATTAACAGTATAATATGTAGTGTATGTAAGAGAAGACGAGTTAATTATATTTGTCAACTCTATCTGTCTGTCCACTAACCAGCAGCAAGCCACGGCCAGCGTCCGTAGAAGTTGCAAATCTTTGGATACTTACCTAAAAGTAAGGCAGCGCTACTCGTATGATGCATAGAATGACTTCATCACGTTGCGTCTCGTTGAATTACGTGCAACGACGTTGATGCACATTATTATGGTTTTATCGGGTCTATGCGCGGAATAATTACAATGTAAACATGCGGATATTTATTTACGTTTCCAACGGGTTACACCGCACATGGTTGCGACAAATTGTAACGATAGTAATAAGTAGGTACTTATATTGTAGGAAATATAATTTTTCAGTAAAATCGCTTAGAATAGCATCACCCCAATTATACCCGTGGATATCGTAAAAAAATACTGAGAGATCAATCATTTTTCAGGGAATAGGCATCAGCGTTCCCTGTGAATTTAGCAAGTTAAATTGCGTTCCCCAATCCACCTGCCAAGAGTGGTGAGTGTGGCAATTCCCTCAATCGAATGTGTTATAATAGAATAGTGAAATAGAATGTGTAAAATAGAATGTGCTGGACATGAATGTGCCACATTCATGTCCAGCAGTGGATTATCGGAGCTAAAACTACCCGTATAATTGAATACAGGTTCGTTGAGGGGTCAG
Source organism: Keiferia lycopersicella (assembly GCA_029255805.1). Lineage (NCBI taxonomy): Eukaryota > Metazoa > Arthropoda > Insecta > Lepidoptera > Gelechiidae > Keiferia > Keiferia lycopersicella. The sequence goes on from JARACZ010000003.1 coordinate 20,799,923, forward strand.
GAGCAGTGGTTTATAAATCTATTTGTTTTCACGCTGCAAATACTCTGTGTGTGTTTGTCATGCGGGATTTATGCTTTGTTGCCGTGACCAGGATTATGAATATGTTTTTTTTGTTTAATTAAAGCTGACATGGCTTTGCGGTCACTCGTTAGTATTTTCAGCCATTGTTGTGTTTCTTTTTTAATCCTGTTTGTCTTATATCGTTACGATGATGGTGGGTGTAAAAAAGCTAACCTCATCTAGTTAGAAAAAATAGTTAATTAATAAGAACTTTGACACTTTGATTCCTTCTTTTGTATCATTTATTAAAATTATGGATGAAACTATTTCACACTTTACTTAGGTCCGTATCAATAAACCGCACTCAACTCTAAGATCGATCTCGAGTGCGATTTTTACATGTTATTATTAGTACTGCCTGACTTTTGTCAACATTGCCCTTGAAATCGATAACAGAGTTGAGAGCGGTTTATTAATACGGGCCTTAGATTTAACTCAAATATAAATTAAACTAGGTATGGTCTTTTACTTTATCATGGAATTAGAGGTTTAGCTAATAAGCACTAAAAGTGAAACAAAGTTTTGAAACGTGCGTATACCTTATTTACGAATTTATATAACCAATAGATGGAGTTACTCTACGTAGCTATATTACCTATATACGGAGGTACCGGAAGTTCGACTTTTGCGAAAATGCTAAATTAAACAAGTTAAACTGGGCATCTTTTTCCAAAAAGTCGGTTAGTAGGTAGCTTTTTTGTTCATGTCATTCGATATTGTACACCTAGATATTTTACCGGAAACACTTCTAAAACTTCATGAATGTTGAAGCGCCGTGAATATAATATACTTAACTTACCTGCCACGTCGAGGTGAGAGTTTAGGATGTTATGCATGCTCAACTTTGAATTTTCACTCAACGAACTATACTGATCTTCTCAGAAACTGGCGCCAAATAAAATTTGATGTTTAGGTTAAGCCAGATTCACAAGTTGCTAATATTTAAATAATTATCAACTGAATTTCACAAATAAACAGTATTGTGGTTATCAATGCTGTGTGGAGACCTAAACTTTTTTAAATACTTCATGTAGACTTAAAAATATAGTACTTACCTACGTGTTTTTTCTACATTTCATTTTTCATGGGTGAACATAATCGATTCTATCCTGCTTTATTGTCTTCTTAGTAGGTATATCTCGCGTGGTAAAATATTATAACATTGGTACTTAGCTAATAGTAAGATGATAAGAAACGTAGAGTGTAGACAAGGCTAACAAGAAAGACCCATTGGAATATTATTTTACTGTCCTGAAATTACAGCTTGCCACTTGAGTTCCGTTTTCTCTAAACGAACATTAGCATCGAATTTTACCTCCCATACACGGTGTAGACGCGGGATTGGAATCTTAGAGATAATCAACTCTCGTCACTCTCGTGCCAGGAAAAGACAACATTTTGAATTGGAACTTACGTTTTAAGCTTTTCATTCTTTGAGATTTTTGTAACGGTACTAAATGTACCGGCAAATTCGTATCAATTCAAAATTCAAACGCAAAATGTGTGACTAGCCAGGCAGTTTTTGTCATTTCCTACTAGTGGGTTCCCGCGTCGAAGTCTGTTTTAAAAATTATCCCATGGAATTTGTCGGGATAAAAACTATTATACCGTTTATGTCTGCGCCAAATTTCATGAAACTTGATTAAGCAGCAGTCGTAGAAGGAGTAACAAACAAACATACAAACGTTTGCATTTAAAATATTACCTACTAGCTGGTACCCGCGACTTCGTTTCGCTGACTTAGTATTTTAGATGATAAAATAACCTTGTTTCCTTCACTAACGTCCTAAATTATACATGCTAATCTGGGCTCCTATTAGTGCTCCTTGTGGACTACGTCAGGAACACCAAACCTTATAAGTCTATATGCCAGCAGAAACTACCCATCAAGCAGAACAACTTTTGCTTTCGTGCCATATCTTTATCTCGTATAGTTTAGGTGGGCTCCTGGTTGTGTACCTGGTGGTCTACATCAGGTACTCCAAACCTTCAAAGTCTATGTGCCACCAGAAGCTACCCATCAAGTTAAACATTTTTTGCTTGGTGCCATGTCTGTATCTCCTATAGTTTAGGCGGGCTCCTGGTGGTGTACCTGGTGGTCTACTGAAGGTACTGCAGACCCTTGAGTGGTGAAAAAAAGTAGCCTATGTCCGTTCTCGGTATCTTACTAATATCTGTGTGAAATTTCATGATGATCGGTTCAGTGGTTTGGCCGTGAAAGCGTAGCAGACAGACAGAGTTACTTTCGAATTTATAATATTAGTATGGAAGTATGGATAATGAAGAAAACATCCTAAACTTATCCAATCCTAACAATTTATCAAATGTAAACTATTTGAAATGAACTAAAATTTACAGTGGGATTTATAAAACTTCTATGAAACTACGAGTAGTACTGAGGCACTAGAACTTCCAAACTGTTTGCGTTTCATATTGAGATAGCAATACTACGCAATCAAAGTTTCCTAGTTGTAGTTCTATAATCCTAGTTCCATAGTTCAATATTGGATATGGATATCTGTTTTCTTATAACTCTATTTCCTATTCTTTGGTTTTTTATGAGCTTTTAAAAATATTTTTAGACGCGTGGCTAATTATATCTATTTGATGTATAATATTCAGCATATTTTCTGGTATTTTTTCTTTTAAAGATTTGAATTTTGCCTAAAAGTATGTTATCTGATGCATCATTACACATTTATTTGATTGAATATGTTGTAAGACCGAAAAGTATTTTTCGTAAAAAAATTAAGGCTGCGTAGGGTAAAAGGCGTAAACACCCTTTTCGTAGAGCAGTGGTACCTACGAGTACTGTTGCTAACTATGGGGAGTCTTGGAACGATCGACTTTCCCGAAAACGCTGTGCGGAAGGATCAAAAAAATTCAAAAACCTCTGACCTTTAACAGAAACAGCTAACCATTTTTATGGGAGGTAATTTGGAAGAAAATGTGAACCAGGAGACCAGTTACTTTGTATGGGAGGTTCAAATCCATTTTTCGTATTTCGAAAAAAAATATCCAACGAAAGTTGTTCAGTCTTATACTCTTAAAACACACCCTGAAATTGTTTGTACTTAATTAGATGAAACCTTATTTGTACTTAATTAAATGTAATCTTATATTTTTACTCACACCTACTCTTAAGTGAAAATTTCTCATTTTGACGTGCTTTTGGGAGAATTAATCGTAGAGTATAATCATATTAAGTATACTTACCCAATATAAAAATCTCCCAGGGAACTACCGCTCAGATTTATTCAAATTACTGTATCCGGTCCGAGGGTTCAGTAAACCTGGCATTTCTATAACTTGTACTATCCATAACAATTTCCGTCGCTTATTTACTGCTACCCGGTGAGGTAGAAAACGGATTTATCAAGATAAGTTTAGATAGATTTAAAACATTTTCGAACTTAGTCTCCACCACCAGTTTAGATTAGGTGCTTCCTAATAGGACAAAATTAAAAAGAAAACGCTTGTATTTTAAAACGTTATCATAATGTTAATACATTATATACCTACCTATACCAAAAACTACTGGTTCTAGCTACTTGCTCCTATACTACACTATAGGGTTATTTTTTTGTCAGTACACGAACTTTGTAGGATGATTCTACACATGATTCTGAACAAATTTGTACTATAGAGCCACCTGCGAAATCGCTTAAAAAAATAGATGTAAAAACACTCAATTTTTTTTGCTATTTCGCAGATGACCTCATAGTAAACGTTGTTCAGAATCATGAATAGACACACCCTACTAATTTTATGTACTGACAAAAAAATAACCCTGTATATACTAATATATAACGTTATATAATCATATAACTTCGAAGGTTGAAGGCTAGGTTAAGATTGTCGATCAAAAATACTGAAGAAGATGGCCACACGTAAGTCGGAATAATGACATCAAAAATGTTAGAGGATGTCTGTGTCAGATACCTGTTTAATATAAACCTTTGGCTGTGGTACACCGTGAGCATTATACTCCGTATAATTAAGCATGATACCTGTGACGTTATACAGATCAATGGACCTTAGGATTTGCCCGAAACTGACAGACCTCATAGATAGCTATATAAGCACTTTAGGTTATTTTTGTGTAAATGGTCAAAGAATTGAAAAACCTCCTAGCGATCTCACGTTCGTTTTTTTTTCAACTAGCAAAGCCCAACGCCTGACCCAATTTCGATCAGCTAGTACCCCAAACAACAAGTTTTTATTATTCCATACTCCTCTTGGTGCTCCCATTATTTTCACGGTAGAGTTCCGATGGCAAGTGGCAGTAAAGTGTCATGTTTTATTCAGAGAAGCTGCTTGAGTAGTGAACCGAATCGGATTATTTTCTAACCTGTTAAGAAGAAAAGGTGAAAGTTTTAAAACTTTACTTGTAGCCCAAGGCTTGATTGATCGGGTCCATGACATGAATCAAAGCTGGGGATCTTAGGTTGGTCGTTTGGTTAGGTACGAGTACGTGTACCTGGTTGACCGAGCTTTGCTCGAATTTTTTCGTTGTTTAAGGCGTTTTTTTCTAATATAAAACCTAGCTAGTATAATTTACCGTCGTCGAAAACTCCTACAAGCGGAGTTTCGTGAAAATCGTTGGAGTCGTATTCAGGATCCCGATATTTATACAGGCTATTAGGAAAGGCTGCTAAGGCACTCGAGGGTTTCATCTGTATTGCAATTTTAGGCGACAGGCTGACAACCTGTCACTATAGTAATGCACGGCTTATCATAAACACCCTCAAACGTTTGTCAGACGTGGCGTTAACAACCGTACTTTTACGATTGTTGACGCTCTGCCTACCCCGCTAGGGATAGGGCGTGATTTATGTATGTATGTATGTTAGGAACAGTAAAGCGTTTCTTTAATCCTACGACTGAATTACCAAGTCTGTTTTGATTACAGTGCTAAAGTTATAATATTCTGTGGTATTTTATTGTCGTGTGTGGGCAACGAGCCAACAATCCGATGAAACATAACTTTTTATTATTAAGTACCTATCTTCGATTTCAACTGACGACTATTTGTCATTATTTTGTCAAGTATCTGTCTGCCTGTCAGTATGTATGCCCCGCGATAATTACTAAGAAGTGAGTACTGTTATCATTTGTCAAACAAAATACGTTAAAAACCCCTTCAGTAACATTATCATTGAAGCTGTCAGATACATAATTCAATTAATTGAATCCTTTGTTAATATTAATGGAATCACGAGTATCTATTGGATGATTTTCATTTCGAGGCACATTCAATACTGAAATAATAATTAACTATATATCCGACATTGTAATTATTAATATTACTTTGATGTAATTTTGACTGAGTTCGCTGTAACACGTTTACACGGGAATATATTAGAAAATGTATATAAAATGTACAATTACATACATACATATATCACGCCTTTATCCCCTGCGGGGTAGGCAGAGCGTTAACGGCCGTAGGAATGCGGTCGCTATTGCCACGTCTGACATTTTTGAGGATTGATTTTCCAAGGTTGTTTCGGAAAACATGTGTATCACTATAGTGACAGGTTGTCAGCCTGTCGCCTAAAAATTGTAATAGGTACACCAATACTCTCGAGTCCCTTAGTCGCCTCTTACGACACCCGCGGGAAGGATGTGGGATGATGCTATTCTAAACCGGCATCACACGGCAACAATTATACAATTATACAATTATACCTAGAATTATGTCAATATGCTTGTTTATAACACGATTTTTTAAAGAAATGATCCCGAATTGACAACATTATTGTTTGTCTCTCTATCAAAATATATGACGTATGAACGGGATGTCAACAATAGTTTCTTTATAAAATCGTATTATAAAACAGATCTGTTCACCATAAATACTCGGCTATTATATTTTTGTAAAAAAAAAATTCAGATTCAGAGTCAATGAATCGACTTAAGTTTCATTTTCTTAAAATCCTTTCAAATAACAAAAGTAGCCGACTGAGTGCCGTCCGTACGTTTTTCCGCCTCAAATTCACCAATAGATGGCGTTAAAAACAAAATACCGAGCGTGGCTAAATTCACAACTAGCTAAAAAAAATATATGTAATTATGACATGACATGATTTCAAAAAAATAAAATAAAGTAGTTAGTAGTCTTACTATTATTGATGAATTACGTAATAATTTGCTTGAAATACCTAGTATTAGTAGAAATATAACATTTTCAGAGTTAAAATATTATAAACATTGATGAGTGGCATTAAAAAAAAACTCGTGTCATTTAATTTATATTTTAATGTTTCTTATTCTTTCCTTTTCTCACAGCTTGCTTAGCAGCTGAAAATGCATGTTCCAAGTTGAACGCTAAAAAATAAACACGCAGTCATTTTACGTATCAGGTGTAAAGAAAAATTTCTGAAGTAAACGGCCCATAAAACTTCACGTTTTTACCCAAAGAATATTTCCGATTGAGTCGTTTGAGAAAGATTTTTAGTACAGGGTGTAAAAAAAATTGCTGCAAATATTTCAAGGGTTGAGAACCAGCCCATGAAACTGAAAAATTTTCCCCAAGAAGCAATAGGTCGAAATATGTTTTTTTTTTAATTCCAGACATATTGACGTTGTCGGTGTTGGTAATTTTGTGTGGGAGATCCAAATTTTGTTTCTATATTTCGACCTATGTTTCTTGGAGAAAGTTGTTCAGTTCCATAGGCTTGTCTACACTTTTAAATATTTGTATCTATGTTTACATGGATCTAGTAAGTAAGAGAGTTTAAGTAAAAAAAACTTACAACTTTTGCCCATTTGTTTCACTTGCGCAAGAAGATTTGCGAAGTACTGTTCTTGATCTTCCTCTGAAATTGAAATGAACGTGTGTATATAAAATGAAATTACAATATATTGAACATTGTGTTTATGAAAAAAAAAATTGTTGCACACGTTATTTAGGGAATTGTATTTTTAAATTTTCACCATAATACCAATAATGGAACACGGAAAAAAACTTAAACCGAACAGATTATTGACTTTGTAACAAGGCTTCAAAAGTGTTTCTCGCTTTTTAGCATTGGTCCTATAGTTCAGATCGATACTCTGGAGTCCGTATTTATAAACCGCATTCAACTAGACTTGACGCTGTTAGTATTGACTGAAATTTCTCAAAGTCGCTCTTGAGGTCAGTCTTAGAATTGAGTGAGATTTATAAATACGGACCTAAATAACTTCCAGTGCCATTTATTCCCTCAAAAACACCGCGTATAGTAACTAAGTAAACGATTAGTTATCTTCTTTAGGACTATATTTCACTTTTTTACTCAGTAGAATTATAAAATCAGTCATAAGATGTTAGCTAGTTCTTATTTCAAAGATGTTTTGCACCATTCAGTATAATATCAACCTATCCCTTCAATGAATTTACTGGATTTTCTTATAAACTATATAAAAAATAATCCAAATCAGTACCTCAAAAGGATCTTCAATGTGTTTAGTATTTTTTTTTATATATAATTGACAAAGTATACATAAAACATAAGAGTTAGTCAATTTCAAATTATTAGTGCTTAACCTCACATCACAAAAATTGCGTCTTATTTTTTATACTGAGATTTTTATGGGTTTAACTTTGATTATTACCATCTTTTTTTAAAACGTGTCCTGAAATAGAAAAAAATCACATCAAATGAGTAACTTTTTAAAACTAATTTCACATTGTCTTTAGGTGTCGTCTACTACTTACTGAATTTTTTCTTGTAACGGTTAGCCTCCTTGTCAGCTATTATTAACACAATAAAATGTTTTAAAAAATACACACCAAAAAATAAGTATTACATTAAATCTTGGTTTTGAGAACTTACCAAGATATTTGAAAAATTGATCCAATTCTGTAACAGGAACATACAATATACAATAACATAAATGATAAATACATTATATCAAAAACAAAGTAAGGCCAGTTTTTAAGAAAACCAATGTGCTTTTATGAGCACCGCAATTTCAAAATCAAACTAAATGTTTGATTATTATTGAAAGCTCTCCATACCATACTCCATACATTTCTTCAAATAACGGCAGTTAGCGCGTCAAACGCACACTAAACGCACGACGGACCGCTAAAATATCACAGCGGTCTGTTAGATCCATACTAAAAACGTCTCTCCCCATACTAAAACCGCACTCGACGGACGACGATGCGATAGCTAGCGCTGCGTCGACAGCGGTTGAGTGGTTTTAGTATTGGGATTGTCATTTCCAGTATGGATATGACAGAGCGCTGCGATATTTTAGCGGTGTAGCGTGCGTCAAATGTGCGATCCACCGAATGAGTTACCTAATATTTTATAATATTGTATAAAATCCAAACCTTTTTCCTCCTTTGAATTAGAAACTACGTCACCAAAATCTACGGCACCTTGTAGTAAATCTGTAATGGAATTATTTTAAAAACACTTAGCATAAAAGTGCAAATGCAAAGCGTAAGTTTTTGCCTGCTTTTTAAATGTTTTATATTTCGATCGGGTCCCTGGGCCAAAGTAGACACTGGAAACGATGGCGTGACAACTTTTGGTATGATGTGGACCAAGTTAGCTATGGACCGATATAAGTGGAAGACCACGGGGAGGCCTTTTCCTAGCAGTCGCATCTTGTAGGCTTACAGAAAATAAGTCTAACTGATCCTTTCCGTAGATCCAAATTACTAAATACTATTGCAGGTGTCCTTAACCGCGTTTGTGTAGGTGTACTAAATACCGGATACCACCGCATCATTACTGCGGCTGTCACAAACCGCAATAACCCTCCGGTAAATGTGCGCCTCAGTGACAAAAACGTGCGCGGCCAAATGCCGCAAAACTGTGCGATACGTGGAATCACCACCTTTTTTACCTTGAAATTGTCTTTTTTACCTTCCAATTTGAACTCAGTCGAGACATTTTCTATTAACAGGAAGATCTGTGGAAGTTTGTTTTATGTAAGCATTATTTTCCACTAGCGGGTGCCTGCAGCTTCGCACGGAAACATTTTAACGGGTTAAAAACTATCCTATGTGTTATTCTAAGTTATCATGTATGTTTGTGCCAAATTGCATGAAAATCAGTTAGCAGCTTTATGCGTGAAGGAGTAAACATACAAGCTTTCGTCTTTATAATTACTTCGAATATGAAGTACGACGGTTCGATTTATTCAGATTCTGTTTAGAGTGACTTACATTGAACGACGGCATCTCTTTTCTCATTTTATAATGATCTCAATTAAAAATATACAGAGTGTAAGCGACAGCTCCCCGAATACTGCTAGATATAGTATATAAATAGTGTAAAAAGGCGCGAAATTTTAAAAATTTTGTTTTACGGTTGCAGCGCCTAGGCACATAATTATTTACGAGGGGGAAAAAAATCAACCTTCCATGCAAAATTATGATTTTTTTACTTCATTTATTTTTTAGAGAGCTGTGTCTTTAAGCTTTTATAAAAAAAAAACTTACAGCAATGAAACAGAAAATCATTCTTCAGCTGAAAAATGGGTTTGCAAATTGTAGCAGTTACAAATGAATGGTCGGCAACAACTGTGCTTAACAAAGTGAGCGTAGTTTCGATTAGAGCATTCAAAACACAGTTCTCTACATGTATCGATACTGATGTATCGATATTTATTCGATTCATCTATAGCATCGTATTGTAATCAGTATCGTAACTGAAAAGAAACAATCATAAACCTATGGGATAATTGGAGGAAGCTATAGCTTGCGAACGAATTTTATAAATTACTTTTTTTTTATCTACACACCCGTACGTGCGTCTACGTATGCTCTACTTCAATAACTTTATTCACATCAACACATCACATCAGTCTGTAGTAGTCCATAACTGGACATAGGCCTCCTCCAGGGTACACCACAATAAGTGATCTCTCGCTTTCGCCAGTCGCTACCAGTCGCTATCTTTAAGCTGTAACTTTGATAGTAAGCACTATTCAAACATTTTTTGCAGAGATGGCCGTAACGACTGTCAACCTCTTCTATATCCCACTTAAGAGCAAGGACCCCCCTCTTTCATGCCACTCATTTCAATGTTGAACCTGCAACTGCCAGTTTTAGAAAAAGGCTTTTATTTTATAGCGCCATGTTCTTCGATGCTTCCTCAGTCGCAGGATTGATTGAGGTAGAATAGCAAAATAAATTCACATCTATCGATATCTTAATAGGTACATCTCTACACTGCAGTCACATTGCTAATTAACAGCGTGGCATTTGCACTTTGCATTGCACCGCGCCCGTTTAATTAGCTGGCATCGTTGATAATTCCAAGATTGCTATTGCATTCTGTTTTATACCTCTGATAAGGTATTAAATTAAAAAAATAATTGTCTTTCAAATATTCATTTTTATTGGATGACTTTCGGCCAGATAGACCGATGACAGAGGACGGATAGTAGCAGTGGTATGGCGAATACGGAAGATCGCGCCTGATAGCGTACGTTGGGGAGGCCTATGTCCATCAATTTGTTACAAATATCCATTAAAATACGATACAAGGTCACACGTTTGGATTTTAATTAATTCTGGAAGTGGGTTGAAGCCCATTTCGTCCTCTGGGATCAAATAGATTATGCCGCCGTATTACTGAGTATTATGACTTGGCATCATATTAATTCAAAGTACATTAGCGGATAGAGATTGGTCATTTCTCTTGTACTAAGCAGCAAATTTAGATTGTGTAAATTTACAATTATTCATAGATACATAAATCACTTCTTTCTCCTGAGTCAGACAGAACCTACTGGCATATTCTTTTTAAATTTGCGGATTTAGTGGGTTTTGACAACCGGCATCGATTAAAATTAAAGTTTTATATTTTACTCTTAGTAAGTTGCAAATTGGACAGTGATAGCGCTTAATTTGTAAATAATATATATCGTCACTATTTTTTTATCGCCAAACCACAAAAGAAAAGCAACAATCTCGTAAAAAATAACACGTAAAAATCACTTACTGGCTACACATAAAGTATTTCAACATAGTGCAAAGGCTACCGCTCTGTAGTTAGAAGAGGGTTATAGTACTTAAGCCTGGTCGTATCGGATATCAAAGTAAAATAACAGGGTCTCAAAATTTCCTTGAAAACCTTCTGAGATCTGATATTCCGTGTCTTAACTTTGCGGTAAATTATAAATCCTCATCCACCAGATGAAATAACAGTGTATTTTACAAAATTTGAAATATTTTACATGTTGTGTTTTTGAAAGGCAACTCTCATTACAGCAAAAAGTTGAATTTTGAAATCGTAGTATGAAATGTCACAATTTTAGCGGAAAAGATTTGACGTGATATTTATTTTATTCCGTTGATGTTAACATAACAGTATACTTATGTCGAGACTCGACTTATATACTTTCTTACCTATTTAACTTCGGTTTCATTATTTTTCAAATCGTGGTGCATGAGATAATATTCGCCAGACTTCTTTCAGGAAATTTTGATCTTCTAATGTAAGTAGTTAATTTTGACGCCTATGCTCAATAGCCATCATTCACCAAAGGACTGCTAGCGTTGCATCGTCATGATCTATCGGGTTCCAAAGCGAAATCACAGGTCTATGAAGTCCTTGTTAACCTGAGACCCCTAGTGTCTAGATCCTAGCTTTGCAGTAATTTAAAGCCTTTGACATTTCCAACGAGGAACTACAAAACAAGCTCCTTTATCTAAGGTCCCTTTGATGAGTATTACTACAGATCGGTATCGGTAATACTACTCAAAGAGACAGGCGTTGGGTTATCATGTAGTTAGGCACATCAACAATGCATTGACCAACACATTCAAGAAATGCATAAGCTAATGATCTTATTTTGGGTCACCGCCTAAGTAGATCGTCTTTTACGTTTTGCTCTGTAAAAATATAGCCTGAACGTGTACCAAGTTGAAATGGCAGTCGGCGGGTTACATCTGATGTAGCAGTGCAATGTTGGAAAATCCTTAAATATAAAGTGTAAAAATATTAGCTGCCAATATTTTAAGCGGTGAATCAGCCTATATTCTTCTACTACTGCTTTAACTTTTTCCATAAAACATAGGTCGAAATTTAAGAAAAGCTTTTGGACATGCCATACAAATTGACTAGGTTGGTCGGTTGGTCATTTTGTATGGGAGGTCAAAAATGATATTTTTCATATTTCGTCCTGTGTTCCATGGGATTTTTTTTTCAGTTTCTTTGGTTGTTTCACCGTTTTAAATGTTTTCAGCTATTTTTTACACTCTGTATTGTTAAAGGTAGTTTTGGTCTATATCGAACAGAACTATGTCCAATAGTCTACATACCTACATTGTGGTTGGAAGAGGAAACAATCTCCATAGATCCATCAACATGTGTGCAGTGTGGCGGAAACTGGGGACAGGTAATCTCCTCCAGTGATAAAACAAGTAGGTGGCGAAGAAGATGTATTGCAGTTTGAGTTTACTACGGTCGTTTATCATTACTTGTGCGATAGTTTGTGTACGGATGTTGTAAAGTGAATAGTAAAGATATATATAGGATGTAGCAAAGAAGACTACAATATTATGGGCAATTTGTTACTATTCCAAAATATTATGACAATATAAACTTACCAATGTAATATGATTTAGCGGAATCGAAAAACAGTAGGCCCTCTCTTACAAACTGAGCCGGCCGGCCAACACATCTAGTATGGGAGGTTCAATTTTTTTTTCATATTTCGACCTGTTTCTTGGGGAAAGTTGTTCAGTTTTATGGAATAGTTCACCACTTTAAATATGTGTTTACAGTTTTTTTTTACACTTTGTTCTTATTAGGTATACTTTAATTTCTTATTGCAGAAAGGTCAAATATTTGGTCGCTTCTGAAATCGGGTCGGGTTTCAAGTATTAACCATTTCAGGACAAGGTGTGTGACTACATAATGATTCGTGGTAACTAGTAACGAGCGAGTAACGAGTTTTTAATTTTGTTTGCGTCGTAGCTGCTATAACTAGTTTGACCTGCTGCTAACGTTTTCCAGCTGTGCTGCTAGCCTAGCTGAATGAGGATAATATTTTTTTTAAAAGGACTTGTCCTATCGCGTTTCATGGCCTTTAATAAATCTCAAAACGTTCTAAATACACGGCGTAAAAAAAAGCGTGTCAAATACTGATAGGGCATTTAGACCATGAAATTGATCAACTTCCCATAACAAAATATTTCGAGTAACGTACATTTTTATGTATTTACTATTAGTCAACTAATCGTGATTTATAATTAAGTACAAGGTTTTTTTTTAATTTCACGATGTACATATTTATGTTCCTCAAGGAAAGATGTTCAATTTTATGGACTGCATGCATATCTTATCAAGATTGCCAGCTGTCCCTCGCACCAGTCGCACACCGTAAATTCCACTCGAAGAATAAATGACGTGAGTCATGACGACTCTATTAGGCGAGGAACACACTTGACGCACGACGGAACGCAAAAATATCGCAGCGGTCTGTCAGATCCATACTAGAAATGTCAAGCCCTATATTAAAACCGCTCAACCGCTATTGACGCAGCGCTATCGCACTGTCCGTCGAGTGCGGTTTTAGTATGAGGAGTGACGTTTCTAGTATGGATCTGACAGACCGCTGCAATATTTTTGCACTCCGTCGTGCTTCAAATGTGTTCCTCGCCTTCGGTATTGATAAAAACACAAGACAAAACACAAGTCCGTTATAGAAACTCGATTCCGTCTTCCATTTAAAACAGCACAACGATGTCTGTTTGAGATAAACAAACGGAAATAGAAAGAGACAAAGCGTAATATCTTGTATATTGAAAGAAAAAAGAAAAAGTATATAAATAAGAGAATGACAAATCAAGATTCAAACCAACTCAAATGCGAAAAACTGAGATGATCATTTCAGTTAAAATAAATTAATGTAACAATACAACTTTCATAATATAATAGACCATTTTATTTTATATTTAAAACTTCCTGGTTACACCAATCGTGTTTTATTTATTTTACGGTATTTTATTTATTTTACGTTTTATTGTTCCTGTTTTTCGTAAATAAAGTTAACCCTCATAAAAATGGTGTAACAATGATTTTTGAAGAACTAAACTTAGGTATTTATTGCCCTCGAAAACTGCTACACACGAAATAAGTCATGATAGGTAATCTTTAGAGCTGTTTCAGAGAACCTGATTAATATCATTTTAATCTATAGGTACTTGTTCCTCTCTCTACGTGTGGGACACTGATTCATCCAACGACTTGTTACTTTATAAACATGATGCATACAATTTAATTATTGAACTATATGCAGATGAGTTCTGACCGGTAATTCAATCTAGCAGCAACTGGAAAATTATTGAAAATTACTCAACTATCCATGTCTGGCGCAAGTACTGGCGTTATATGAACAGAAGCACTTCAAATGCCACGCCACTACTATTGCTAAGCTAGTTTCAGGCATGCAGGCGAATGTTGCATACATTGATCGGTTGTTGAAGGGTTGGCAGGGGTGTGAATGGGCTCTATAATCACGTTTGCGGCGCTGTAGACTGTTTTCTATGGAGTTTGTTATAACATGTGTATACGATTCGTTTCCTAAGAGATTTCAGATATGATCGGTTACTATGTTTTATTTTTTTCGTCAAAGATTCAGGACGTCGGCGACGTCTTGTGAATTTACAACCGTTTCAAGTACAAAAATCTATAAATAGTACGAATTGGTGTTTTAATAAAAAATACTCCATAAACGCTTTTTTTCCCCTCACCGCGTTTTCAAACGTTTGTAATTATGTCTTTGTTTATTGATCCAAGCTTCGCTTATCGTGTATTTCATCTTGCGTTTGAAATATCAAAGACATATTAACCTGTAATTTGTAGGTTAAATACAGAGACGTAACGCGTTCAAAGCTACCGTTCCGTATTTTAAATTTGTGCTATCTATGTCAAGACATATCTTCAAAGTCGATGCCTCCTTCATGAGGGACGTGACCAAGTCTGAAAAACAGCAGCCTTGCTGAGACTGCCCTTTTTATCTTCTTATTTGTAAATACGTCGTGTTTTGGATGAGTAAATTGATTTGTTGTAGGGAGCCACTGCTTTTCCAATCTTCTCCAGGCTCTGTGGCCTTGTGCCATATGCACTGACGCTTGCAGTCAAGTTATAGTCAATACCTTGATAAAAAAATATTTAAGGTTTGACATTATGTACTCACTGGACATTCTGTTAATCAGTTCAGAACAGACAATCCTTTAGTCCGGAGTATTGCGGTGTGCAAACATTAATTCTAACGATTATTTTATAAGAGTTTTACAGAAGTAATTTTTTACAATAATTTAAGAGGCAAGAGCTTTTTCGAAACAAGCATAGATGTAGAAAACATGTGAACGTACAAAATAACTGTTTTTAATGTTCATCGAATATGTTCTAAAAGAAAAGAAAGAACAGTGTGCAGCAAAACTACAAGAGTGTCCGTATATCATAACGTCCATCCACAAACCTACAAAAGCATCGATGTATGAAAAAGTATGGTAACTACTAACAACGTATGGAGCTCTATTAGTCTGTATTCTATACCTATACCTATTAATGATGACTTGCGGAAGCGTTTACTCGGGCAAAGACCCGGCGGGCGCACGCGAGCCGACAATCGCCGCTAATATTCAAAGTTTTACTCCACGCTCACGTTACAGACGATACTTATTTAAATTTTGCAGGAATATTCAAATTTAGTACTGCAGTCGGTTGCAGTTTGGTGAAGTAAGCGAGTGCGATACTTAACTTCAATGCATACCTAGTATAAAATGAAGTAGCTTTGTTTGTCATGGACGCCGCTACATGCGCTCTTTAACTGTGCAACGAATTTATGTGGTTTTTTTTTCATAGTTTAATCCTCTTCAATTTATGTAATATACCAAGAAGGTGTCTTCTTTCCATGGGAAAGCGATTAGCAACGGATACAATCGATGGGCGGCAAAAGTCTTTAAATTGAAATAACTTAGAAACCTGAATCTTAGAACTAAATACTATCCGCTAAGTCATCAGGACATGAGACAGTCCTACTAGAAAAACTAGAACGTTTTGATCCGTTAAGAAGGTATCTCATGTAGATTTCAAGTAGCGATCTATAAAAATACCTAGGTAGGATGCGTAAATAGCAGAGGTGAAATATCAGACTCTCTCTGGAGTCGGGGTTTACACCTTCAATAGCTATTTTTAATCTTGACTTTTCTGTAGCTATCTATCAGTATGCTATTCGTAGAATCTATCCATATCCTATGCATCTATCCCATCCGTAGTAGCAAAACAGCAGGCTGTAGTATCTATAAAAATACCCAAGTAGGATGCGTAAAGAGCAGAGGTGAAACATCAGAGTCTCTCTGAAGGCAATCGGGCGAGTAGGCGTCGATGCAAACGTCGGTTACACCTTCAATATCTATTTTTAATCGCGAGTTTTCTGTAGTGTTTTTAGATGTTTATTGTTTCCTTCCAACACTGTTTGAAACACTGTGTCTTACACTCTAGAAAATTAACGCAAATGTTGGTTTTCTACGCTTATTACTAAGTACCAATTTAATCTCTACTTCTAGTCAGTACTTAGGTACGGTAATAGATTTCTAATTTACTTTTTTTTGTCTGAGACACAGAGAGTAAATATAAATCTAACGAAGACACCTAAAGAAATTTTCGATCTTCATAAATCTGCATTGACAAGTCTTGTTCACGCGTCAGCCATCTTATCATATGATATGATGTTTCTTTTTTTAATAATGTTTTAAAATAATTTTGACCGAAAACGTAAATATCGATGCGAATCTCATAGCAATTGAATGACAGAATATAACAGGAAAAAGATCTTGAAAGTTTTCTCATACGGTACGGGCATTACCAAGTTTAAATTACTTTGCCCAGTTCACAAGGCAATTTATGTTTTGGGAATCATTTCAATCCGGTTTGTATTTGGATTTACCTTTCTTGCTTAGGTGTGGTCCCGGGGGAGTGTCATAGTTCGAGGGTCCAAGGATTGTGTACCCTGCAAGGGATAAAGTCGTAATATGTGTGTGTATGACGTATGTATGCAGGGGTGACTTCTGTAGGTGACCGGTTTTGCGCAGGTTTTGAATAGCAGCACCCCAAATCAACCTGTACCCGTAACAAGTCATACATACACATACATATAACACGTCTTTATCTCTTGCGGGGTAGGCAGAGCGTTAGCGGTCGTAAAAATACGGTCGACAACGCCAGGTCTGATAAATTGAGGGCTGTTTTAGACGATTCGTGTATTACTACAGTGACTGGTTGTCAGCCTGTCGCCCAAGAATTGCAATACACATGAAACCCTCGCGTCCCTTAGTTGGCCTCTACGACACCCACGGGAAAGAAATGGGGTGATGCTTTTCTACGCCGGCATCACACGGTATCATAACAAGTCACATAGGGATAAATATTCAGGAAATGGGAAGCAGCGTTTTCAGTGAACGGAAAGTCTTGCTCTGCTAATCAATCTGCCTGCCGAGTATGGTGAGTATGGCAACAGTGGAAGGCCCATGTTCAGCAGTGGACTGTTGTGTCTGTTAAAGGTAAGGTTAAGTAAATTTTTTATTTCAGTCAACTTGGTGTCTTACACAACAGACGAATTTCCTGAAAATCGCATAAATTAGATTTTAGTACGTAAATAATATTTTTTTATTTCCAACAAACTACATAGGTAATTATATAAGTAGAAACGACTTACGTTGTTTTAAAATATGTAATATTAAACAATGCATTGTAAAGATCATTATCCTTCATTTATTTTTAGGTACAATGTAAGTTATTCAACATTTGTTTGTTTGTTACAGGTAAACATCACTTTATTTGAATACCAATAGTAAATAATATGAAACTGTAAGTATATAAAATAATTGGGTATTGTTTTAAAATGCCTGGCATTATAATATACCCGGCTCAAAGGCTTTGATCCTTTCTTTGATAGTGTGGCCTCACTTGACTTCTGTAAATGCGTAATTTTAGCGCATCCGTAACGCATACGTCTGTCAGATGCAAGAAACAAAATTCCCAGCACTAAAGAACAACGCTAACCTACAAACTTGCGTTGTTTTACAGACGCATCTATCTCTGTTACATCTATTATGGTGATGTAATATAGGTATCAGATAGGTATCTGCTTTGCACCAACGGACGCCAGGTGTGAGATTCACCTATTCTGTGTGTAGCAGGTGCCTACCTACATAATGTAACACGTGCTCTTACGATCCTATTCTAGTTAACCTGCAGAATCTCTACTCTTTATGCGAAGAACGTGAGAATACTGCTTACAGCATACTTTACCGATATCTATCAAATTGTCGAGACATGCGTTATAAATTGGTAGATTACATGACCTAGAAACCTTTTTTACGAGATTCATTTTTTAAAAGTCAAGCATATAAAGGGCAATGGGCTTTAAAAAACGATCTTTTGTATGAAAATACGAAGAGATGACGTCATGTCTCTCTAGTTTGGCTGGCGTCAAAACACTAACTTTTATATTATTTTTCTGATTATCAATTCAAATTTTGAATATTTCAAAAAACTATAAATGTAGTATGTACCTAGTATTTCTGGACAATAGTTTTAAGCGTACCGTATTTGTATTTTATTAATGACCCAGTCATGTAGCGAATTACCGATCTTTTTATAAGTCGGAACACAACAACTCAGGTATATAGCTCAGCTGGGCTGATGTAAGAGGATCCCAGAACGTATGTGCTGCCCAAAACACTTAAAAATTCATTACTCAATTAAAATGGTATTCATATTTGAAATCCGCTAGTACACTGAAGCTTACTTACAGAATATTGTAGCGGCCTGAAATGTTTCAATGTAGAGTAGTAATTTCAGTGATACATTTATTATTAAAACGAAATTTTGTAAATAAATTTCAACCAGTGGGTTTTCAATAATTTTATTGATTTTTTATACAGGGTGTAAGGGACGCTGTAACAAAAACTTTGCACGCGTGCTCAGATCATGACAATGAACAATATTTTTTTTTGGTACAAACAAAAATAATTTTTCGAGTGGCCATGCAGAGTCAGTTAGCTGATTGTGAATTTTGTATGGGACGTCGAAAAACATTTCGTGTTTGATAGAAAAAGTTGTTCACTTTCATGGTCTGATCACGCCTGCAAAGATTTCGTTACACCGTCCCTTACATTACACCCTGTGTTTATTCAGTGTTAGGACAGTACCATGTTCTCTGTGATCCTCTTAATGAGGTGATGACAGCTCCCGAGGTAGATATTTGATGTCATCTCATCATAGTCCGTCGGATGACATATTCAAGTAGGGTATATAATAAACGGTTAATATACCTAAGTTTTTTGTCAAGAACGTGATAATCAGAGCCATATACAGGGTGTAAAAAAATTAACTGCAAATATTTTAAAAGGTGAACCAGCCCATGAAACTGAACAACATTTCCCAAGTAACATAGGTCGAAATATTAAAAAAATTTTGGACCTCCCATACAAAATTACCGATCGACCAAGTCAATTTGTATGGGAGGTCCAAAAATTTTTTTCGTATTTAGACCTATGTCTCTTGGAGAAAGTTGTTCAGTTTAATGGGCTGATTCACCGCTTAAAATATTTGCAGCTAATATTTTTACATCTTATATTATACCTTTATTACATATTTTTGCGTCTGATGGTTTGTCAATTATCTGTACATTTACAAATAAATTAAATACAAATAATTGTAATACACCAACAACGCTGTGAGAACTGCAGTGCAAATAATTTATTAATTAATAATTTGTTCGTTATCGAACTCATATTGAATTCAGTGTTGTTACCAGTTCTCTGGGTATGAGATGAATTTAATAATGAGCACTATTTTATTGGTATAAAGTGAGTGAACAGATTCCAATAAACCTAAATACCGTTCTTTCCTTGGTACCATATCTGTAGCTTATTACATACCTTACCTACCTATCGAGCAAAAATGACATTTGTGTCACTCAGAGCCGGCGCACACATGATATCTGTTGTCTTTGATGAAAATCTTGAATAACATCAATAAAAAACTTAAACATAACGCTTAACAGTTTTTTATATAATTAATTTTCTAAGCCTTGTATTCGAAATTCTGGATGATATGAAGATGTCTATCATTATGTACGCCTATGTAAATGGCATACGGATTTAGTGAACAACGACGTCTGATTTGCTTTGCTGTCTTGAGCTATAAATATTAGATAAATTACTACTACTACTCAATTAAAATATGAACAGCTGGAAATGATTATATGCCGAACGTGTAGTCAAATTTTCAGACGTCAAGATTTTGGTCCTAGCCATCAACTTTGTACAAATATCCGTCGCAAAAATTACCTCAGACCTGACCCTTAAAATAAAGCATCAGTAAACATTACTCATAAACTTGGAAGAAAATAGCAGTCAAAAAACGACGTTGGCTAGTAAAGTTTACGGAAATTTACGACTTTTTTATGACTTACCAAACTTGAACGTAACTGCAGTCTTCGCTTCGTAAAAAATGAACATTTTAAAGCCAAAAGAAAGGACTGAAAAAGTAAAAATAAACTTTTGCCGCCATAAAATGGACATAAAAATAACACAAAGTAGATTTGTGGTGTCCTTTGTTTGCATACATATAAAATGGAATGTGCTTTAAAAAACGGACAGAGTGACAATGCTTTATATTGTAACTGACTTGATAAAAAAATATATTTTAAATAATGAAAATTCTCTGATTTTCAATAACATTAACCACACTTTAAATACACCTACCTATCCACCTAGATGGGCGGAGTTATCCCTGGCATATGATGACATATGACTGTATCTGTAACAATTTTTAGGGTTATGAACGCTCTGCCTAACGCGCAAGGGATAAAGGCGTGATAAATGTATCTCATAACGATTTGGTTTATTTACTGTTATGTTATGAACTTATTGAGTAAATAAATTGAAATTGAAATGTCGAAAATCTTCAGCTTTGTTAGGAAATGCTATAAAACAGGGACCAACGAGTCCTATTTTTTTATCACAGAACAACTCTATTAAAAATTTGTGAACTTTTAAAGAAATCAGAAATATGGGTTTTTTACTCCTCGAGAAACAGCAAAATAGGATAAATAATGCGAAAAATAAAGAAAAGATAATATTTCACATATAAAAACGACATTAAGTACGGGAAATTTCGAAACAATTTTCTCGACAATTTCCTATAATAATATCTCAGACTCTTTGTATGAGTGAAATGGAACTGATACGAGTAACTCCTGCGTATAAGTGCGAAAGAGAGAGATGCTCGTGACCCAATTCAGTGCCGTTTAGATTCCGTTGACATTTCCGCGACCTCATTGAATTAAAGTCGTGAACTTGAATTTACAGCTGTTGGCGTATACATCTGCAGCACCTCAAAGAGATCAAACTATAGTGGTTATTTTTCATTGCTCTTTAAGAGTTCAATATAAATTGACCTCCGAACTGGTAACAGCAGGACCACAAGAGATTGAAATATAGTGGTTACTCTTCGTGGCTCTGTAAAGGTCTAGTTTAAGTTGACCTTTGAATAGGTAAAAGCACCTCAAGGGATCAAACTAGATAGTGGTTATTTTTGTGGTTCTATAAGAATCCAGTATAAGTTTACCGCTGATGTATTGCTGGTATTTAAAGAGAGTGTTTTACACTGTTGAAGCAATTTCTATTGACATCTTACGGTATATTTTGGCTGCCGCAAAATTTATACTAGGTCAGAATTGTCACTTTTCTCGAGTATACTTATATGCAGTAAATGAAATTATTTTCTTGTTTAAAAATGAGTGAGTAGTGAGTATGCCGTGTGATGCCGGCTTAGAATAGCATCACCCCACATCCTTCCCACGGATGTCGTAAGAGGCGACTAAGGGACTCGAGGGTATTGGTGTATTACAATTTTTAGGCAACAGGCTGACAACCTGTCACTATAGTGATACATATGTTTTCTGGAACAACCTTGGAAATCAATCCTCAAAAATGTCAGACGTGGCGATAACGACCGTATTCTTATGGTCGTTTACGCTCTGCCTACCCCGCAAGGGATAAAGGCGTGATATATGTATGTATGTATGTATTAAAAATGAGTATGTTTATACAAGTAAGCGTCTTTCCATTTCAAATTCTTTTATTCCATCTTATTGCCTCGTTCTATTGTCAAAAGCGTCCTTGTCCTCTACTTCTTCTTCTTTTCGTGTGGGACACCGGTTCTTCAAACTACCTGATGAACCCTAGTGTCAGAGGTCCTCTTAGCGTCGTCTGATTATTTTGTACACAGATTTTTTTTATTCTAAAACCTTTACAGAGATTTTGCTACATTTCAATATTGTTACCCATATTTTGTCTTTATAAGATATCTATGTCAAATTCTATCAAATCTTTCCCGTCCTTTCAAAACAATAACATAACCCTTCATCATAAAAGGCAGATGCCAATATCAAACAAAAACAAATAAATGTTTATTTTTTCATCAATCACTCAACACGTAGACAGGAAACAAACACTGTGCGTATACAGGATGTAAAAAAACACTCAAATTATTTCAAAGTGTATAAATATTCATGAAATAAAAAAAAATCTAGGAACATAAGACAAATATAACAAAAATCATTTTTGATTTCCCCCATACATTATACTAGATAATTATAATCTTTATACGAGGTCAACTTTTATCCAGCTTTCTTTTCCTATTTCCAGTATTTAGGTACCTCGGCGAAAGTAATTATGTTTCATACGTAACATTATCATAATATAAGTTACGCTCAGAATAACATCACTCCATTTTTTTTCCGTTGGTTGTCGTAGGAGGCAACGTGGAAGCAACTAAAGGACTCAAAATAAATGGCTTCTAGATATGTGCATTGCAATTTCAGGCGAGAGGCTGACAACTTGTCATTTTGGTGATATGTGTGTTAAATTAAACAACCCTTAAATATTATTCAAAAGTCGCGATAAGGGCAGTAAATTTACGTCGTTAACGCTCTACCTACCCCGCAAGGAGTAAAGGTGTGTGTGCGTTGTATCGCTTACAATTCTGTTTAATACCCTGTATAAGGGTAGGGTTCTGTATCCATCATGACGTAGAGTTGACGCGTTGATAATGAAATCGCTGACCCACATAGCCTGGCCGACACTAGGCTCGCCTCCGCCGTCAAATTATACTACGCTGTGTTCCGCATACATAATTCTGTAATATTATTATTATGATAAAGCGTAATATTTTTGTATGAAATCTTCGTAGCCTCTTTATGATGCGCAGAGTGTAGAGACTTATCTCGCGGGCGAGAAGACTTCACATGTGTCACATCGTATGGATTTTATCAAAGCAAGTAATAAATTTTGTCTACAAGTGTAAAGAAAATCAAAATCGCGGTTGCACATCATAGCTATAAACGCTAGCATACTAGCTATATATATCGACAAGTTTGTTAATCTGAAAATCACGCTATTCAAATTCATAATCTCTTTGTTCTATGATGCAAATTTGGCACAGATGTCAGTAGCATGCGTGCGCCGCCCGCAAATGTGATTTTGCTCTATGGAATTTGGTTTGATTTTATCCAATAAATCATCTATACCTGATTATAGATAATTAGTTAAAGCAATGAACTTCTCATCTATTACAAAAGTTATTTTACTCACACACACACACACAAATCACGCCTATATCCCTAGGGGGGTAGGCAGAGCGTTAACGACCGTAAAATTACGGTCTTAATCGACACGCCTGACAATATTTGAGGGTCATTTTAGATGAGTAGCGCATCATATAGTGACAATTTGTCAGCCTGTCGCCTAAAATTGCAATACACATGAAACCGTCGAATCCTTTAGTTATTTTACTATCTTATTGACCATGACACTCAAAGTAAAACTATGATAATATGTATACGATGATACCCCATAAATATATGCCAAACGTGGCGATAACAACCGTATTTTACAGCCTACCCTACCCAGCTTTTCCTTTGCCTACGGCGGATCGCACACTTAACATACTACGGACCGCTAAAATATCGCAGCGGCCTGCCAGATCCATGCTAGAAACGTCACATCCCATACTATAACCGCACTCGACGGACGACGCTGCGATGACAGCGATTGAGCGGTTTTAGTATGGATCTGACAGGCCGCTGCGATATTTTAGCAGTCCGTCGTGCGCCAAGTGTGCGATCCGCCTACCCTGTAAGGAATAAAGTCGTGGTGTGCATGTATCTGACCTTTTCCTAACATCTTATTTCGTATCGTATTTGTCATAAAACTTATTCCACCCGCATTACAAAGTTGTTCGCGGAAGAAAATGCAATTGAAACTTTAGTTGGTCCGGCTGCGGTCTGCAACGATATTAAAGTTTACTCGTACTGCTATTTTGGACGATTGAAACAGAACAACACTTTTAATTTTAACTAGTGCTACCTATATAAGGTGTAAAATTGTAGTGTAGTAATGTTATATAAATATGCAAATATTTTAACGGATGAGTCACCCCATGAAACTGAAAACTTTTCCCAAGGAACATTGGTCGAAATTTGATGAAAATTGGTCCTCCCATAGACACTGCGGTTATTTTGTATGGAAGGTCCTAATTTTTTATTTCATATTTCGACCTATGTTCTTTGGGAAAGTTGCTTAGTTTGATTGGCTGGTTCATCTCTTGAAAGGAACTCATATATCTGTATTGGTCTCTAGTATATTTTTTCTCATTTGATGTTGAAATAAGCTTTATAGTAAAGCAAGTATGTGATTCAACTTTCTGTCCCAATAAATAACCTTTAGTGAGAACATTTTTATGTGGCACTTTTCCTACGTACATTAAGCTTAAGTGCTTTTAGAAATTTTCTACTTATGTTAGGCACCTTTTATGAATTTCAGAATGATACACAAACATACTTAGCTGTATATGTGTTATAAACATACCAAAATGAAAGCCTGTATCACGCAAGCCACTGTGCCATATTACGTGCGCAGAAATCCAATGATATAAAGAAACGGTTAAATATAATGAATGTTGTAAAAAAACGTTGGATAAATCTGTGTAGTCATAAATTGTTAGTAGTTAGTATGATATCAAAGATTAATTTTCATTCATTCGCACAAGTACATATGTAGTCAAATCTCATATCTATAGGTTCCTATCTATGAATAAGTTAAAAGAGAGGTAAAAATAACAATACCGCTTTCTTTACATGCAGATAACAAAATCAGAAATATGTAGATATACAGTAATATTTCAAACAGTTAGGTACAGTAAAAATTTTCGCCTTGCTTGTTTTATGAAGATACTCGTAGACTAACATAATAAAGTGAAATATTAATTATCCTAATTGTTAAAAATAAAACACATAGGTATTTTGTACGTGCAACGGTTAAGGTAATTTTCTGCCAATATTAAAAGTTAAGCTGCTTATTATTTTTTATTTTAGTGTATGATTATTTATGGGCAAATCGAAAATCAAATCGAAAAATCGAGAATATGGGATTGTTTTGTTTTTTCTGCCCATCAGTCCTACTATAATTTTTATTTAAAGTTTTCTTTCTTAAATCTTCAAAACATTTAACAAAAAATAACTTACAAGACCGGATACCTGCAAGATCTACGTTGCACAACAAGTAAAGTAGATCTAATTTAAACTTTAACTAGGCCAGCAGTTCAATTGAGTTTTAGTTAAATTAGATTGAAACCTCACAGGTGCAACAACTTCTTGCCGGAAATTTATTCTTATAGGAATAAAAAGTTATTGCAATTTTAGAAAACGTCTTACATTTACCTGTTTAAGATAAATTAACAATATAAGGAGACAGTTTCTTGGAAATTCATTTTATTTTGATATTTTTTGCGGTGTAGGATGTATACATGCCCTAACCTATATTACTAGTAAAAGTTTTTAACGTATCCATTAATCATGCGTCTGACAGATGTAAGCTAAGGAATTCCCTATACCAAAAACTGACGTTTTACGCGGTACGATCGCATGAACTAGCGTTGTTTGACAGACGCATCCGTTGACGCAGATTCGACCGGCATCAACATCGATATTTAGTATAGTTTTTTTTTGCATTTGACCGACGCATTTGTTAGGGATGCGCTAAAATAGCGCTCTAATATACGTCAAACTAGACCACCATGTTCTTTCTTTTAGAGTATGCCTGTGTACAATGTTTTTAAATAAGCCTCCGAATGATTCCATGTTGTGCTGTGACCTGGATTCTAGTGAGGCGGACGCGGCAGCGGATGTAACAGCGTCCGTCTGTTTACATTGCTATGCAGCGAGCAGCTGCTCAATAGCGCGAAACAAGCTTTACAACGACATTTGCATGTTGCATTTCCAAATGAGCTTTGTTTTCAATTCGGTTCAAATATTTGAAGGGGTGAACTAGGCCATCAAACTGATTTTTTTTCTGAAAGATCCAGGAAGAATGGAAATAGCAAGTTAGTTTCTATGGAAGATTTAAAATGTTTATGCATATTTCGACCTATGACTTTTGGAAAAAGTTGTTCAGTTTCATGGTCTAGTTCACCTCTCAAAATACTAACAGTGAGTTTAAAATCCATAATAGCCCACTGGTGAACATAGTTAGGCTATTGAGGAGTACGCTTGGTAATCGATTTGTATAGCGCAGTGCAAGGTGTTGTATTTTCTGGGAACGTTGCAGCCTATTCCCTGTAATCATCCAGTAGTTCATCCTGTAATCATTCATTTAGTGGTTTTAAGGTATTGGAATCTTAGACCACACAAAAATAAATAGACATAAAAATGTTTTAGTAGCTCGCATACACGGTGGAATAAAAGAATAAAATATAATCACAGCCTTAAAATTATATCACATGACGATCACACGGATCTCTGAAATTGAACCCGTATAGGTACTGGATTCAGGAACTCCAAGCCTCACCAATTAGACTGCTAATCTACTCACGGCCATAACCCGACAATAACCACGACACTTCAATTCATTTCCCATCACCGCGTATAAAGCGATTACACCATCGGGGTACAGTCGCTCACACAAATGAAAGCTATTGCTATACCACGGGTACAGTCGCTGACACAAATGAAAGTCATCGCAATAACACGGACACACCCGGCCTATCGCGACATTTAATATCAGGGTGTGTTGTAGCGAGGAGGTGAAGAGAAAAGTTAATGAGAGATGAAGTTGTGCTATCGTTAAAAGTTTCCGAAAATTTGCTTAGTGATGTATCAAATTATTTGGATATTTGTAAACGCGTAAATACGGCTTCGGAAAATAAATAGGCGTGTTGAAAACTCCAAAGTAAAATATTGATAATTTATGAAACATTGAAAACCAAGTTAATATTTAGATGTAATTTTTACTATCTAACGCGTATTATTATTTGAACTAAATCCAGATAAAAATGTGTACTAAATGTAAAAAAGGTAGTAAAATATGTGTACCTATCTAAAGTTCTAAAGTATACCTGCATTCCTTGAAAAGTAGCTTTAGGTCCTATTAGAACCTAAGCGGACGTTGGTAACAAAATTCTTTACCAATCTTAATCAATCTACCCACGTACTACACAGATACCGCTCAGTAAATTTAAATAATGTAATAGAGACTTATCTATAAACAAAAATCCGCGATATGCTTTTAAGGCCTATATTTATAAACCGCACTCAACTTTGGGATAAATCTTGAGTGCGACTTTGATATGATGTTAGTATTGATTGATAACCTCTGTTGAGATCGATCTCAGAGTTGAGTCCGATTTATAAATACGGACCAAAACTGAAGTTTTCTTGCCACGCTTCTCTGCGGAACTGTACTGTAACGATGATAGACCTGATACAACGCCATACCTATCCTAGTACGCACCGCAATAACATGCCATTCGGCTGATTAAATTGCCAGCCACACTGCACAACATCGTAAAACTCGGTTTAGTTTCCGTTTCTAACTAATTGTTCGTGCACTCAAGACACTTTCTACAGTCTAGAACAGAGTTTTTTATAAAATCAACAAAGGGCTGGAGAATGATTCATAAAATATGGTACATTTTGGATGCATAAAATCAGGTAGTTTTGATTTTTTTATGTGTGGTATTTATATACAACATTATGAAATCCTACCCGATCTGATGCAAGTGAAGACCGTTTTTATAGTACGATTTCCATGCATCAACATCTGGGAACGGATTTTTTCGTATGGAATATGACAACTTCTGCGAAAATGTTTGATGTCATATTAAAACAATCCAATAATCCGCAACTGCAGGTGGGATTTGAATTATTTATCAAATCAGCTTGGATACAATAGTATTTCATTCATTTGTCTTTCTTCTTTTCGCTCTGAATACCTACTCTAGTCGTCCAACGACCCAATAAAATCTGTTGTCAGATTTTGATTATTTTTGTTCGATTTAATCTCCATTGCATGGGAAAATCGTGAGAAAATTGTCTTCTCACTCTGTTGTCTGTTTTCGTGTGGGAAATCGAGTCGTCCAGCGACCTGATGAACCCTAGTGTCAGAATTTTTCAACCACCAACAGAATTATTTTTTTAAGATAACTGTCTTTCATGTTTTAATGTTTGTACAGCACTTTCATCATGGTCATAAATAAAAACGGGGTATTATTGGTGCGAACAACAGCAGATGGCAATGACAGCTTACTCGTGTTGCTCGTTGTCGTTGACTAAGGATCAGCTAGTACCAAGACGACGACGAACCCAAACAAACGACGATGAACAAACGACGTCCCAGACACAGAGTGAAAAAAAACTCCTTTTTGTTTTTCGACCTTAACCTAGGTATCTAACCAATATAATCCTTGGGATTTTAACTTTTTATTAGAAAGCTAATACAAACGAAACAAGCGGAAAAAATTCACGCCACCGATGGGACTGGAACCCACATCTTCTGACTGGCCGGGTCAGATTTGTTAACCGTTACACCACGGTCGGCTCTAACCCAGGCGGCGAAACAAGTTAATATCAATTATTCGAAATCAAGTATTCGAAATTACTATCTTGTGGATATTTCTACAAAATAGTAAACACTCATTAATCCTTAGGAGTTTATTATTGTCAGCCAATTTATATTTTTTATGTGTTTCTTACTAATAAAATTTTAATCACTTAAATCAAATATTAATAATTCTTATTTGATACATAAAGACATTTTGCCGTGTCTCGTCGCGTAGCGTTTTGGTGTAAGTAGGCCTTTAATCAGTAAAAGGCCAATGTAGATATTTTTCAACCATTATTGTTCTTTTTTCTTTCTCTTCGTGTAGGACACTGAGTAGACCTACGACCTAATCAATTATTGTTACTTCTATATTACCTACTTAGGCGGATCGCACACTTAATGTACGACGGAGCGTTAAAACATCGCAGCGGTCTGTTAGATCCATACCAGAAATGTCAATCCCCTTAATAAAACCGCTGTCGACGCAGCGCTAGCTAAGATGCTGTAGTTTTTAGGTTGTTTGGATTATTTTACCAAATAATGTTAAACCATCTTATGAACGAATAAAATTAAAGATTGTCTTCTGAACTTGGCACCCAGTTAGATATGAATTCTTTTGTCGGCGGACGTATTGAACTTAGCTATTAACTTTCACATGTATGTTTTTGGTGGGATAATATATTCATTGATTATGGCTAGATACATAATATTGGTTTATATTTTTTTTGTTCCACAGACTCAAATAATCATATTATTGCGACTTGCATGGCTTTATTTGTTGGTAAACAGTGCGTGTGTCTTTATTACACAACCTTGAACAATATTTCCCTTAGGGCTTGAGGTTGTAAGAAGTACTTTATAATTTTATCTTTCATCTGATAATATTAATTCATGTTCTTTCGTGTTCATTTCACATTAATATAAAAATATTTTTTACTCCATTTCTTACATAGGGTTTGATTTACGTAGTCGGACCTACAAACGCAACTTTGCAAGTAAGATGTTTTTCGAAAATAGTCATCTAGTAATCCTTGAATTAATAGATTAATAGATAATAGAAAAGATTACATTTAGCGCATTTCCTGATTTTTCAATACTGTTACACACACTGTTATTTCACAACTTTTAGTCAAAACCATTATGCGAAATATATTATGGTTTATCAAATGGTATGTAACAGTATGGTTTATGGTTCTTTCTTTTATTATGGTTTCTATGGTTAGATCAAATCGAGGACTTTCTAAAGAAAGGTACCCTAAACTGATGAGCATGTCATGTATGAAAAGGTTGAGGAAGCAAAAGAGGTATGTCAGGATCGTAGCAAGTGGAAGGATGTAGTCTCTGCCTACCCTTCCGGGAAAGAAACATGATTATATAAATAAACACATAAATCACGCCTCTTTCCCATTGGGGTAGGCAAAGACTATTTCCTTCCACTTGCTTCGGTCGTGGCATACTTAATAAGTGATTATGTACGTATGTATGTATGATGGTTTATTTTGAATCAACATAACTATTTTATTTGAATCTAAACTATAAACACTAAATTCTGCAAAATGCAGTTGCAAGGAACATGTTGATGGCATCGGACATAAGGCACTCAAAACTTCACTTCAAAACTTGATTACCATTTTGTGCGACCGTAGCATTCGTTGACCGCTATATAGATATGTACACAGAAAATTTCAAAACCAAATCACCCCGAACCGGCATCCGTCGCATGTCAGACATGACATGGCCGCGTTGGGTCGGGTCGGGAGGGTCAGACGTTTCAATTTATCCGTCCAACCCGCCGAGATCCTGTTGTATTGTGAATTCATGGAAACATGAGCCCTATTACGCGGATGAAGTATCAGATAATGATGCAGCTACAGAGAATATAATTCGGATAGAATAACATTTTGTTAGTGGATTACCCGTATAGTGGTGGAAACTGATATCATAACTTATGTAATTATTCGCGACCAATAAAATGAAAGCTTAAAAATATAAGTAGCTGAAAATATCACAAAGAGGAAAACTATTTAACTAAATAGCACTCATTTGGCATTTGTTATTATTTGTAATTCTGTTTACCTATTGTCATATTTTATCTATTTGACATTTGTTATTCTGTTTACCTATTGACATATTTTTAATCTATTCGACATTTGTTATTCATTTGTGAGTTAGAAATTGTTTTAATTTTTTTTATCTTACCTTTATTTTATTTTATTTTTTTGACGATTGTTTTATCTCTTGACATTTTTATTTTATGTAATGATTTTACTGATAACTATGAATTTGATAATACAAAATAAACTAATCTAATCTATCTATCTATCACTCCCCAAGAAACAAAGGCCGAAACGACAAGATTTTTCACTTAGTTTTAGTACCTAGCAACTAATAAGTATTATATAGGTACTCTGACCTTTTTTCAATTATTCCAATCTAGCGACCTGCCCGCTGCTAACCGTTTTTCAATGGTAATAAGACATTTTTATGACATAAATTATACTTATAAACCTTTCTCTTGAATCAATTTTTCTATTAAAAACGCAGCAGAATCGTAAAGTCTTAGAGATCCAACTATGAACATAGACAAACAAATACACAAACAAATACACAAACAACAAAAAGCAACATTGTTTTATTCTATCTCTTTCTCTCTTTCCGTGTGAAGCACCAGGTCGTCCAACGACCCAATATACCCGAGTGTCTGAATATTTCAACTGCCTTCTACAAGTAGCAGGCTTCTGACATGTTTGTGTAACTGTTTTATGTATACCAACCGTGTTGTGATAAAGCCTATATTTAACCGCGTCAAACGATCTCACTAATGTATTTACTAATCACTATGAGCTGTGTACTATCTGAAGCCATCTACGGAATTGAAATCATTGCTAACGAGCCTGAACCGAGCTGCTTGTACACGACTCAGGGCAAGGAAATGTTCAGAGAGAACTACATGGAACCAGAAAAAAACCGACAAGGAGGAAGGAAGTCGTCAAAAATAGACTTTATAATAATCAACGTCCACTGCCGTCCTTAGATAGGCTTTTTCCATAGACCGCTTATTGACAATAATTATCAATATTTTCACTCAATTTAATAAGACTTTAGAGTAAACACGTGCTTGTCTTTCCTGTGTAGTAAGAGTGTGGAGCCGCGAAGGTGGCGCAGTTCATGGGCAACCCTGCGTTTTCCATAATTGCGTCCCAGGCAACGCGGTGTCTGTCCTCTTGCTTCAAACACTGATAAAATCTTCTGTCACAGACGTATGAGGCCAATGATGATGAAGAGTAAATAAGCACTTATAAATACTTTATATATGAGAATTGTTATTTTATTTTCGAATCCGATAGTGACGAGTTTTTTGATAGCTTTATTTTGTTTATTCCTGAGTTGCTATCTAAAAAACTTCCTTCCTCTGAGACACAATAGCTACCAATCTCATCCAAGGCTCCAGCATAATCATATCCACATTGGTGTCTAGTAATTTGGGCTGGATCCAGGTATATCCATGTTCAACTCATCGACCAATAAACTTATATATTTGATCTAAAACAACTACCATTTGATACAAATCTATGAACACCTCCAATAACAATAAAATTACGAAGAAACCCTGTTTCCAGAATTTTTTAAACAATCAACTACCAGGAAAAGGTCTTTTGAAAATAATTTGCTTGCGTGAGATATGGCGGATCGCACACTTGACGAATGAAGGGGCGCTAAAACATCGCAGCGGTCTGTCAGATCCACACTAGAAATGTCAATCCCCATACTAAAACCGCATTCGACGGACGACACTGCGATAGCGCTGCGTCAACAGCAGTTGTCGCAGAGTCTGACAGACCGCTGCAATGTTTTAGCGCTCCGTCGTGGGTCAAGTGTGCGATCCGCCTATGACAACTTAAGCAGAATAATATCTTTTTTGTCGTATGAAAACGTCCAACCTTTGTATTTTTAATCGCATTAAAGCTCAAAACATGTTTTCAAAACCACACAAAATCCAGCTCGTAAACATAGGCTTTAGAAGGGCATAGAAATTATGTGGGTATTGTAATATTATTCACCCGCTTCGTAGCGCTTCGTAGCGCTCGCTACGCTTTTGTTTTGCTACGGGCTACGGCGCTCCGGCGTCGACATGCCGCCATTATTGTAGTAGGAGGAATTTGGATTAATGTTTTTATCATGTTACATGAGGCTCGTATGGTGATTTTTCCTAGCTACCTATGTGGGAATAAAATACTTTCTTATTCATTATAATGGAATCAACAACACAAAAGAACGATTGTCTATAAAGTCAGTTTACTGACGATAGTTCAACGTGACAAGGTAATAAGAAAATAATGATAAATTATTGCATTTTTCAATCAAGCCTTAAATGGAACGCCTCAAAGGCGACACTTCAAAGGTAAGAGGCGAGGTAACGCCGCATGAATAGCGTTTTTTGGTGCGCGCAGCTGACTCCATCGAATTATAAGACGTCGTAACATCAAAAAACTGGCCCTGTATTTCCTTCCCATATTTTCTCCACTCTGACCACATTGATTCCTATTTTACTATAGAACCCTATTACCCGCATCTTTACCTATTTATTACCCAAGAAAAACAACAACGACAATACTTAACCTTTGACATTCACTTGTCTCTGAAGGTCAATTGTCGTTAATTCCTGTTTCCTGTCCGAGCAGACCGGCTGATAGCCTGAATGGGCCAAGTTTCCTCGTTATAGGTTTGCAACTCATTGATTTGATGGCCCATTCTGTGGATTGGAGGCTCAGAGCCACGGAATATCGTAGAGGATGTGTTTAGGACAGATAGAATGAAGCTACAAAAGACTCGTCGCCTAAAAGGCTCGGCTGGGTCTAAAAATCTTATTTCATTTTCATAATAAAGTATGAAGTTTTTTCATAGAACGCGCTGATTGCGACGAATTTTCCAGAGTCTCGTTCTGATTATAAATATTACCTCTGCAAAAGACAGGCTGCATAGACCCTGCAGGACCTTTTGGTCACAGTATAACCACACAAATGTCAAATATCTCAAAATAACGACGGTTTCAAAATATCCTTGAAAAGTCCACTTCATAAAAACATTAACAGCCACAGCAATCCCCTGCTGGACATGGCTTCCCTAATTGGTGGTATTGCCCTGTTCACCACGCTTGGCAGGTGGATTGGCGAGCGCAGTGTAAGATATTGCTTTCTCAGGGAACGCTACTGCCCATTCCCTTGATGGTTATCCTTGAGTCGGTTCTTATCATGTTTTACGACATCCACGGGTACAATTGTGGTGATGCTATTCTTAGCCGGCGTCATATGGCGGCACTACATAAAAAGATTCCTTCTAAGATATTGTCTTTCTCTTGGATTGGCGTAAACTTTATAGGGTGGTCGTCGAAACAGGTCATGGTCGCTTGTTACATCTCTGTGGCTTGGTAAAAACGGTTTGATTTGTATATCAATTTATCTTAGTCTCGAGCCACACTTGAGGCTTATTTCGGAGTTATTTTTATTTTTAAAACTATAAACATGATTTATGATTACAATAAAATTTCACACACTGGTGACATTATCAATAAAATTTCAGTAAATATGGCCTGCATCTTCTTGTTCAGCAATATTTGTACTTGACTGTCTTAAAAGTTTTATGAAAATCTAGGCAGCAGATAAAAATTTTGATTCGATAATGTTAGATTTTTAAAAAACTTGTTGTAAATATAAGAAAACCTTAGAAATGTTAGATTACCAAAAACCAGATATTTTTCAGGAAGCATTTGCCTAAATATCATAACATCTCTCTTGACGTGACTGGCATAAATCCTGCGTAGAAAAAAAAGGGAAACAAAGCACTCGTAAATTATGCGCACCGACCAACTCGACTGAAGGCCGACTACCCGACTACCCTCTTTATCTCTCAAGTAATGGCATATAAAGGCGAAATTAGGAGATTGGCGCCAGAAAACTTTTTTTTTTCTTCTATTAAGAACAATTAACAATCGTTTTTAATTGTTTCAATTTCTTTATTCTGATAAATTAAAGAGACAAAGGAACTGACAAACGAGAAGTAGAAAAACTTTGGAAATAATAATATTACTACTACATACAAATACTACTACAGATAACCAATCATATTTTCTTTCAGTGCTATTTACAGATAAACAACTTACTACAGAGTGTTCCTAAAATCGAGATAGTGATTATGACAGATAATTTAGAGAAAAGTTACCTAAAAGGAATGTTTTTCGTCCCATTTTTCAGCTATTGTAGCTGCAAAATAAACTATTTACGCTCTATGCTCTAGAAACTGATGTCTCTGATCATTCCTCACCAGAAAGAATAGTAAACTTTCCCGCAACTTCATAATAGTAACCAAATTCAGCTTGGAGATCCATATACCTACTTCCCAAGAAAAAAAATCCTACTTCTTGGAGGTAACCTGGTTTACAATTCCTCTCAAAGTATCAAGCGGGATTGTGAAGTAGGGACTTTACTTCATTCATAACATTTTAACAATATAGAATTTAGTCGATTTTTTTTTACCGACTGCAACTTCAGTTGAATGAGAAAGCTGGTAACCCTCAACTGTGGAGTTACTATCTCGACTTTACGAACATACTACCAATATGTAGGTAGATAGAAGGTAAAAGTCGACAAACGCAATAAACGTCATTAACTTTGAACGTCAATAACTTGGAAAGGTATTTGTTATGAAACGCTTTTCGCAGACGACGTTTATCTTTTGAAGACAACATCATAAA
This sequence comes from Keiferia lycopersicella, assembly GCA_029255805.1. Taxonomy (NCBI): domain Eukaryota; kingdom Metazoa; phylum Arthropoda; class Insecta; order Lepidoptera; family Gelechiidae; genus Keiferia; species Keiferia lycopersicella. The sequence goes on from JARACZ010000003.1 coordinate 20,835,646, forward strand.
ACAATATCTTGGTAACGAACAAAATAAGATCTGTTAAATAGAAAAAATTCTTCAATCGCAAACCCGAATTCCAGGAACATAACTATAGTACCATAGACGATGTTGTTTTATTTCGTTACCTACTACGCCACAAGTATGGCACAGTAACAATGAACAAGGCATTTTCTTTGTACGTGTAGTATAAAAGAAAACATAGATGGCGTTTCAGGTGCTTAGTATAAACTTTTTAGTGCATACTGAAACGGTCCGATCAAGGGATAACATTATTGTAATACCCAATTAATAGTTACGCCCAGTAACATCTGTTGCGCGCCATTTCCATTTTCTTTTCAATAATGTTGTCCTGGACATTTACTTTACGACACTATATTGAAGTGAAGGAAAATTCCTCATTGCGCAAAGATTGAAAAAAAATCTTTGAGATCAATATGTCACCATTTATTCGCACGATTTAGCAATTTAGTAGAAAATTTCGTATATGTTCGTTCAGTTAAAAAGAATACGGCGAACAATCGTCTTCCGCTACAATTTTAGTGTTCAGTGGCGGGTAAATCAAGACAAGACGTACTTTGAATGGATATTTTTGTGTCTTCTACATTTAAATAAAGAATTGTGAAGATTTTACCTATCCATAAAAACTAAATGCACGGTATTAATTTAATTAATATAAGTGACCACAAAACCTAATATACATCTAACGTCTAATGTGAGCATATAACTTCATCGGGTCGTTGGACGACTCGGTGTCCCACACGAAAAAAAAAAACTTTTGTCAACTAGGCTGATTGGCCAGTGGTCGCGTCAGCTCATAAATCACCACAGACTATCAAGTACCAATACGATATGGAGCTCGATTGCTCTCTCTTTTCGTGTAGGACACTGAGTCGTCCAACGTCCCAGTGAACCCTCGTTTCAAAATTTTCAACTGCTGTATTACTGAAATGTTCGTTGTCGGGTCCGTGCACGAAGGTTTAACCACACGTTTTTAAATTTCTTTTATTGTTTTTATAGTCAAAAATATGTGTGAATTTTTGAAGGTATGTGGAAATCCATAAGTCAAGTACCTAGAACGTGCAATGCAGGCTTATTATAAGTGGCAGATTTTTGCATGAAACAAAAACGTACGTTTCAGAAATACAGCTCCTAATATCCTGGCAGAAAGTATTCGTCTATTTGATGTTTAAAACCCTACCATTTCCTGTAAATATTTTAGTTACGTTTAGCTCTTTAAGTGAAGCAGGAATTCTGCTCTGTTATTTCCTACTATGTCACGGCTAGACAGTGCCCGAGGCCGCGTTGCCATGGCAACCTAATCCAATCCAGCGTTTGACGCTCGAGGACCTGCGGCTGAAATTTCACGCCCAGTAACTAAATAAGGATGTGGAGAAACTGAATTAGCTATATACGTACGTAGTAACAGTAGAGCGCCAGAATCGATTCGCTAAGAAGAAGAACAGTAGGCAAGACAAACATTGAGGTTAAAGGCTCTATTGGTAAGGCCTTTCCCACAAAACAACGCTGCGCTGACGTATGCGTCTGCCAGACCCAAACTAGAAATGTCAATCCCCATACTAAAACTGCTCTCGACGCAGGTCCAACGCTCGACGGTGCGCTAGCGCTGCGTTCACAGCGGTTGTGCGTGGACCTAACAGACGCATACATTAGCGCAGCGTTATTTTAGCGCTGAAGTGTGAAGGAGCTCAGGGAGTTAGTTTTATTTAAAAGAAATAAAGATCCGTTTACTTTGTAAATTGTAGTCGTAACTTATACAGGGTGTTAAATAATATGAGCAAGTATTTTAAGGGGTCAACCAGCTTGAAAATGATATTCCGACACACATTTATCTGAATTGAATTTGACAATGAATTGGCTGTGAATCAGGTTGATTTTATTACTTACTAGCGCTAAAATCTGCGGTTGCACTTGCTGTAACTCATTTTCCCGTGGGGTAAGTTATTTTCCCGGAAAAATTTACACATCATCATTTTCATCATTCTCCGTGCCTGATCCCGTTCTCTGTCGGGGTCTGGCTATCTACACACATATAATAATTATAAATCTTTCTCTAAAAATTGCATCAATATCCGTATAGTATATTTAAAATCTAAGCACACATACATAAATACATAGGAACAGACGCGGGAAACATCATTGTTTTATACTATGTATTAACTTGACTAGCGACCTGCTCTGCGGTTGCAATCGCTGCTAATTGTTTTTCCGTAAGCAAATGTTTTACCAATATACCTTTTCCTCTTAAGTTGTTACTTATACGATGTAAGGGCTATAAATAAACCTTTTTCATGCGTTGACCCTAACGTCTCTGGAGGGCCATTCCGATAACGACCTGCACGGTTTATGACTTAGATTCGTTTTTAGATTTTGTATCTTACAAACTGACTACTGACGCAGAGTGGTTTCATCCACTGCTCTTTGTTTTCTTGCGGGAATAAGGCATTTTCTCGGCATGTACGTATTTTTATTACACCTTTGATTATACATAAAATAAACCTTCCTCTTAGGTCTTTCACACACTTCAGCGCAAAAACAACGTCACTTCCCATACAAAAACCGGTCTCGACGCAGGTGTTGGACTCGCGTTAGCGCTAGTTCGTGCGCCGAAGGGGCTTTAGTATGGTATCGACGTTTCTAGTATGGACCTGGCAGGGGCATACTTTAGCGTAGCGTTATTTTTGCGCTGAAGTGTGATAGAGGCCTAACACATTTTAACCTTCCTCTTGTATCATTGAAAACCTGCTCCTACTCGTACGTCTAAAAAGAGAGCGTTTATATACAAAAATCCATTGCTGGGTTTAGGAGAGGTTCCCTGTGTCCATGACAGACAGACAGACAAACGCAAAAAGCGACTTCATTTTATGTTACGTATGTGAGGGTGATAAATAAGCCGCATGTCAGCACATTAGCCCCGTCGCCTCGGGAGAGCCTTTCCGATAACGACCTCGAGGTTTACGACTCGCTGCACACACACACACACACACACACACACACACACACAGAGTTATATGGCGGCAACCATCAAATGTCAAGGACCTGTAAACTGTTGAATTAAATTTTTATATAACTGGGCCCGGTGGAGCTGTCCATGGTAAAGTTTGTTTGTTTATAGTCTGGGTTTGGGCGTGGAGCAAAAAATATTATTTTTTAGTGAACAACTTGAATTGAAAAAGAAAATCAGCAAGCTTCATATAATTTGGTTTTTCTTCTTCTACAGTCACAAAAGTCTACTGCTAAACATGAGCCTCCCCCATATAATTTGGTTGACGAGGAAATATTTCTTATTGGATAATTTGATATCTTTGATATTTATAATAGTATAAGATTTTCATATTGATAAATCCGTATACTTAATCACCTCGCAAAGTTTTACATTACCTACCGTTGACTGTTTTCAAATGGCATTGTTTTATTAACAAGACACAAACATTCCTTTGTTAAACACGTGAAAGCTACGCAATGTTACATTGTTCCAAAGAAAACTCAAGTGCAAATAAAACAAAAAGTACCCACATACGAGTATGTCACATATGTACTATGCGCACAACACAGTCAAATAGTAGTTTCAGGAAAACAATGAAATGAATTTTATATTTCAATGTTGCCTCTGCAAAAGTAAAGCTGTTGTACTTTTACATTTACATTTTTTCATTATCGATAGAGATGGATTACGCATGTACTATAGGTACTATACAACTAGTGTACTACTGTGCTACTGTACTATATAAGCCACAACAGTCCACTGCTGGACATGAGCCTTCGCCTATTGGAATAAGGAGGGTGTTTACCTTTCTCACGACGCTTGGCAAGCAGATTGGCGAGCGCAGAGCAATATGTTGCATGCACAGACAACGCTGCAGCCCATTCCCTGGATTCATCCATTAGTTTTTTTTTTATTTTATTTTTTTCGTGTGGGACACCGAGTCGTCAAACGACCCGATGAACCCTAGTGTCAGAATTGTTCAACCGCCTACTACAAGTAGCAGGCTTCTGACATGGTTGTGTAACGATCGCCGTCTAAGTGATCATAGACAGCAACCGGTTCCATTAGTAAAGTAAATTTAAACAATAGCCACGGGTAGATATGGGGCGAAGTTTTTTTTAACCAGCACCACGCGGCTTTATTCAATGTAGCTATACTGATAGACAAGTGTAATTATTAACAACACAAACTCTTCATGATAGTGGGATCGTAGTTTATTGCTCGAACATAAATCTTGTTGGAATAAATCTAAGCGGGATATTGTGAGACGGCTCTTGGGAACGGCTCGAAGATTTACTGGTGTATGGTGTAAGAAACCAGAAAAATACAGGAAAATAAATATAAAAACTTAAAAAAATACACTGGAAGTTAGTGATTTAGCCTTAAAATATATTTAGTTCATTTTATTTTTAATTTATTTATTCTCTTACTAGGAAACATTACACATGTTGTATATAACGCTCCCAAACTTCGAAGAAGTTTATCGGGAGCACGAGTTGCTGCGCTTATCTAATCCTTATAAGTTTTTATCTAAGTGGATACAAAAATGGTTTACCTTACATATCTAATAGGAACTTTTTAATTTTAGATTTTAACACATTCTGGGAAACATTAAGATTTTTAAGTTCTGTTGGCAATCTATTGAAAATATCGGGAACTATATACTTATTTGTTCTTGTACCATACACATTATTAAAAAATGATTTCAAATATTATAAGTGTGTTTCTACTCATAAAACTTTGTTGGAACATATTTTGACCGAAATATGAAATAATCGATACAAGTTATTTTTGTGAAATGTTTCTAACGAAAATTGTACTAAGATATTTGTACTTCATTAAATGTAACTCTAAAGAAATTTTTAGGTGGATTGCACGCTTGACGCACGACCTAACGCTAAAACATCGCAGCAGTCTGTCAGATCCATACTAGAAACGTCACTCCCCATACTAAAACCGCACTCGACGGATGACACTACGATAGCGCGTCAACAGCGGTTAAGCGATTTAAGTATGGAGATTGACAGTTCTAGTATGGATCTGACCGCTGCGATGTTATATCGCTCCATCTTGTGTCAAGTGTGCAATGTGCCACGTTCTCAAAAGTCCGAACCATAAAAACTGCGCTGCGCTGTCGTAAAGAGACGATAATTATTATCTCGTGGAATTACTCTTCCTAATACTATCAAAATTTTATGTTCCTGCATGACCTATTTGATTTAAAAGTTTTCCTTTGCTTGGCTACATGAAAGGCATTGCCGAAATTGCATATAAAAACTGCATATCATGGCAAATAGCCGTATCTAATTTATGGTAGCTGTCACGAACCGCATCATTGTCCATTGCGTGTGCATTTTTTTATTTTGCGGTCCTTTTTCGCCAAAAAATTCTCGCTAGTTTCTCATCACTTGAAAGCTAAGCAATATTTTATTGGCACTTTTACAACCGTCTGCAATGAGACATGGGGCGAGTCAGGTAAACTGGAATTTAGTTCCCGCGGGCCGATTTGATGTTCTGTTCACGTGGGGTCACCGTAGATATGGGTCACGTGACATGGAGTTGACCTATAGGCTTCATACAAATTTTATGTGAACTGGTTGATGTTACCTAATAATTGGGCATAATTTTGTTCGCCCGTCGTACGTTTGTGAATCAAAAAACCCTGGCATCATAGTTAGCCAGAAGGCTAGAACTTTATTGTATACCACATCAGATATGACATTAAAGATTTTTGATCCAAGTGATTTAATTTGAAATACCCCGATTGAACTGTTTGTATAATAATATTAATTTAAATTGTTTATACTTAAGTGAGTCATGACTGTAGTTAGTTAATTTAGTGTGATCACGCAAGTCGTCAAAAAAAGGTTTACCGTTGTTTAAAGATATTTAAATATATTCCATAAAAGTTCACCTACATCAATATTTCTGAGTATGACATCAAAATATTTCCACCCGAGTAGTATGCCGTGTGATGCCGGCATAGAATAGCATCACCCCAAATCCTTCCCGCGGGTGTCGTAAGAGGCGACTAAGGGACTCGAGAGTATTAGTATATTACAATTTTTAGGCGACAGGCTGACAACCTGTCACTATAGTGATACATATGTTTTCTGAAACAACCTTGGAAAACAATCCTCAAAAATGTCAGACGTGGCGATAGCGACTGTATTCTTGCGGCCGTTAACGCTCTGCCTACCCCGTAAGGGATAAAGGCGTGATATGTGTATGTATGTATGAGTAGTTGTTCATAAAAATTGCAAATTCCTAAACTGAATGGTACCTATATTGGTGAGTTTCGACAAGTTAATATTGCTTTGTATCGCGTGGCAGAAACTACCGCGCCAGTTTCGAGAAAAGTTGTATTTTTTTTTTTTTTTTTTTTTTTTTTATCTATGATGGGCTTACTCTTGACCCCAATCTTACCCTAGAGCAGAGATGGGATCTACGGTGGAGCGAGCTTGCCCAGAAGATGCCTATTCACTCTAGACTTAAAGAGATTCAGGTTATATGCACTCGGAAATAAAGACGCAGGCAGGGAATTCCATTCTTTAGCCGTGCGCATAATGAAAGATGTTTTGAAGCGCTTAGTGCGTAATGTGGGTATTTCAACTAAGAACGGATGATAGCCGGCCGTGCGTCTGGATGTCCGATGGAAGAAAGGAGACGGTAGTATGAGCTCGTGCAGCTCACGCGCACACTCTCCGAAGTACAATCTATAGAAGACCGATAGGCAAGCAACCTTGCGGCGGTGAGCCAGGCTGTGAAGCTTGGTCGCCACCAGTTTTTTATCGCCTATTAATCTCTTGGCTCTGCGTTCCACCGAATCCAGTGCAGCAAGTTGGTATTTCGCCGAGCCATCCCAAAGGTGGCAGCAGCACTCCATGCAAGATCGCACTTGAGCTTTATAAAGAGTTAGAAGCTGTTCAGGCGTGAAGTACCGCTTAACTTTATTCAGGACGCCCAACTTTCTAGCTGCAATTTGAGCCTTGGACTCGATGGTGGTGCCGAAGTTGAGGTCAGAGGACAGCTCCATGCCAAGGAGTTGAAGAGTGTTGGTCACTGGAACAGATATACCCCGAAAAGTAGGAGAAAAGGTGAAAGGACTCCTTTTTGCGGAGAAAAGACACGCCTGCGTTTTTGAAGCATTGAAGCCGACGAGATTGTCATCGCCCCACTGGGAGACGTTACTTAACGTCAGGTTCGTACGCTCAATCATAGCCTTTCTCAATCTTTGGATTTCATCACCACTGGCTCCTGCACCGGACAGATATTTCTCGGCGACAGTACTGTCATCTGCGTACCCAACAATTCCTGAAGATAGAAGGTCATTGATGTGCAGCAGGAAAAGCGTCGCGGAGAGTACAGACCCCTGAGGAACTCCGGCGTCAATAGTCTTGAGGTCAGAGGAGCAGCCGTCTATGACCACTCGGATCGACCGTTCACTCAGGAAGTCAGCCACCCAGCTACAGAAGCCAGTGGGGATGCCGTACGCTGGAAGCTTGCTCAACAGACTCGCATGCCACACCCTATCGAAGGCCTTTGAAATGTCCAGCGACACTGCTATTGCTTCGCCGTGGTTTTCAATGGCCTCGCCCCAGCAATGCGTTACGTACACTAAAAGATCCCCCGTGGAACGCCCTCGGCGGAAGCCATATTGACAATCACTGAGAAGATCATTGTCTTCGAGGTACGAAAGCAGTTTGCAGTTCAGAACTCTTTCCATAACCTTACAGATTACGGAAGTGATGGCGATCGGTCGATAGTTGCTAGGGTCGGCACGGCTGCCCTTTTTGGGCACAGGTTGCACATTGGCAAGCTTCCAAGATTTTGGTACAATTTTTGACACGAGAGAGAGGCGGTACAGGCGCGTCAGTACAGGAGACAACTCAGGCGCACAATACCTCAACAATCTTGCTGGTATGCCATCAGGACCACTGGCCCTGTTCAAGTCCAGACTACGAAGGGCTCTACGGACCTCTTTGTTGTGCACTGTGATCTCAGACATCAAAGAATCACAGTGAGGCAAGGTGGGTGGATATTTCGAGCCAGCGTCTATACGAGAGTTGCTCGCAAACAGATCGGCAAATAAATTTGCTTTCTCTGCCGCGGTGTGGGCAAGTGATCCATCAGGTTTCTGCATTGGAGGTAGTGTGGGACGGCAGAAGTTGGATTCGACTGATTTCGAAAGGGACCAGAACTGCTTACTACCCGGTGGGTATGATGCAAGCTTTGTCCCAATACGGCTGATATGGTCGAACCTAGCTTTTCGTAGCACCCGTTTGCAATACCTGGCGGCGGCATTATATGCTCTCTTCTTTGCTCGCACTCTTCTCGCTCGCACTTTTCGATCACGAGCTTTTACCCAAGCTTGGTAAGCGGACTGTTTACGAGCCTCAGCTCGAGCACAGTCCGCATTGAACCAAGGTTGGGCTTTATAACCGAGCGGGATATCGGAGAAAGGAATGAAATATTCCATTCCCTGCCGGATTACAGCTGTGATCGCATCAGCGAGGCATGAGGGGTCTTCCGAAGAGAAACATATTTGCCGCCACGGGTATGAAGCAAAGAAAGCACGCATCTCGTCCCAGTCTGCTGACTCGTATCGCCATACTCTCCTCGTGCCCCTAGGGGTGTGATCCGGAGGAGAGCAGATGGACACGGATTTCACCACACAGTGGTCGGATGATCCCAGCGGAGCTGAGACCGAAACCGAATGTCTGAGCGGATCAGTAGTCAGCAGAAGGTCCAGGCAATTGGGTGTGTGGTCTGTGATATCCGGTATTCGCGTCGCTTGTTCCACCAGCTGGGTGAGATCTAGCGCCAATGCTAGTTTACGCACCTCTCGCCCAGCATGGTCAGTTTTCTGGTATGGGAACAGCCACTCTTTATGGTGGGCATTGAAATCCCCCAGAAAAACGAGCTCTGCTGTTGGATATCGCTGAATTGCTGTATCTGCCGTCTCAGAGAGGTACTCCATTAGTCTTGTAGTCTCCTGGTCTCCGCTGTGCGAACGATAAACACTGGCGTAGAGAGTTTTCTCTGCTCCAGTGTCAACCAGAAGCCACAGCACGGGAAACCCTGAATTCTCAAAGCCACGGAGACGCTTACAGCAAACGTCATCGCGAACATACACACAGACCCCTGCACGCTTCTTAAACTTATGCTCAAGAGTGTAACCAGGGTAGTTGAGGTATGCCACGTCCGACGGTGTTGCTATCTGCGTCTCCGTTAAGAAGAATAAGTGCGGCTTCTCGGTCTCCAGGTGGTGATGAACCGGGTCTAGGTTTGTGTGCAGACCTCGGATGTTCGTGAGGTGCACTTTGAGTGGGAGGAAGTGTTGCCGTTGGTTAAACTTTTTCTTCTTAGATAGCTTTTTCATGTTTTTTTTTTTTTAAGAGTTTTTGTGGGGGAAAGAAAAAATAGTCGAGGCGCTGCTTAGAAGCCCTACTCGTACCTTTCGGTTCAACTGATCCGAGGGGAACTCGCTTGGAGACTGCGGGGACGCCCGAGCCCCCCCGATAACACTCCACCGGGTCCTCCCATCCAGCCGCCAACTGGCACGGTGGAGCATACCGGGATTTTTCGCAATTGGCGGGGCAGCCTTTGCGCGTGGCTAGCGCGCAAGTCGGGCCCCCTACTGACTGCGGTCGGCCAACGGCTGAGACCGTGCCTCGGATCCCGCTACCCTCCAAAACGAGTTACCGGATACAGCATCACCTAAAGACAAAGACCGGTTCCAGCAGCGCAACTGACTACATTGCTACCCCCCAATGGCACTGGTAGTCCCGCACACCGACGGAACACAGCAAGGCTGTTTGGCGCCGGACTCCGGCGGGATGGTGGTCGCGAGCCAGGCGGCCCCTTTCAGGGCCTACCACCGCTTTTGGGATCTTCAGCCGCCAACACATATTGTGAGGACGTTGCGCGGGGTGGACCGCTAGGAGGTAGACCCCACCCACCCCAAAGTATTAAAGTTATTGTTTATTTAGCCGTACAGCCCGATGTAGCTACAGTAACCTGTTCGGTTTGGAACTTATAGCACTGCATTGCGGCGTCTTGGGATATACTACCTACTGCATATCGTTACACAATCATGTCAAAGGCCTACTAGTAGTAGCAGGCGGTTGAAAAACTCTGACGCTAAGGTTCATAAGGTCGATTTTCTACACCGTAGAAGAACCATACCTAACTAGAGAATAAGAGATGATCTTTGAAGATATTAATATTATTATTCTGGTGCTCCGTGTAGTTTTTTGCACTCACGCTAGGTACCACCACACACGGTTGCTAACCTCGACAAGGAAGTGGGATAATGCAAACAGAATGATGACTTCTATCCTGGAATGTAAAATACCACAGCGGCCGGGACTTAAACCGGTCGCGAACATAAAGTATCTTCTGTCTCAATTCTCTGTACAGGAGTCATAACTTGCCGTGTGATGCCGGCATAGAATAGCATCACCCCAAATCCTTCCCGCGGGTGTCGTAAGAGGCGACTAAGGGACTCGAGAGTATTAGTGTATTACAATTTTTAGGCGACAGGCTGACAACCTGTCACTATAGTGATACATATGTTTTCTGAAACAACCTTGGAAAACAATCCTCAAAAATGTCAGACGTGGCGATAGCGACTGTATTCTTGCGGCCGTTAACGCTCTGCCTACCCCGTAAGGGATAAAGGCGTGATATGTGTATGTGTGTGTATGTATGAGTCATAACTTCATACAGACATTCAGAATAACCAATAGTTTTAGGCTGAGCGGTGCTGTTGATATAGTGCATTCTACGTAATCCTGCAAATGCAAACATCTGAGTCGTGTGCATCTGTGGTCTACATGTAAGCCTCTAAGCTCTGGACTGTGGGCTCAATTGGCAGTGGCTTTAGCGACTACCAACACGTATTGCTTCCAGTTTACTAAAGACAAAACAGGCAGGTATTATCCGCCAGACGGGAAATTATTATTCTTCTTCTTCATCAAACAACAATTCTATTCTATTCACATAACTCAATCTTGCAAATCTAGGTTTTAAATATTTATTTCTGTAAGATAATGTCAGTGCATACATTTAATTAAATAGTATATTCTGAATTGTTTCAGGTAAAAATCTCAACTTCTTGGAGCTTTTACTACATACACCCATATTTGTAAGTGGTTAGTTTAGTAAGATGTGTGTTGGACCTGCGTCTATAGCGGTATTAGTTACGGATGCGTTATTCTAGCGCTCTATGTTGTTCGAAGCATGAGAAAGGCCTAAGATGTTTCTTGGGCCGAATCAGCGAAGATACTTATGCATAATTTCTTCTGATTCTGAAATGCTAATATTTATTTTCATTCTTATGAGTTAAAACAAAATGAAAGCACTGGCGCAACGTACTTGTTTTTCCTTTAATCTGGACGGTTTACCAATGGACAACGGAAATCGAGAAGCTTCACGTTAAATTAAATCCAATCAGAATTACGCTTTCAAGAGCTTTCAATTAAATATAACGGCGTATACAAAGTTATTGCCAGCTTTTATTACGGAAATTTCGCATTGTGGTTTCAATAATTTACTGTTTACTAATGAAATTAATGTAAATTTTAAAATTAAGTATGTACACTAAACGCGGAGGATATAAAATTCCGAGTTTACCAAAATCTTTATTCCTTTTATTTTTATTTAACTGTTTTTTGAGTCTAAAGTTTTTAGGTTGCCGTGTGATGCCGGCTTAGAATAGCATCACCCCATTTCTTCCCGCGGGTGTTGTAAAAGGCAACTAAGGGTCTCGAGGGTTTCATGTGTATCACAATTTTAGGCGACAGGCTGACAACCTGTCACTACAGTGATACACGAATCATCTTAAAAGGCCCTCAATACTTGTCAGACGTGGCGATCACGACCGTAATTTTGCGATCGTTAACGCTCTGCCTACCCCGCTAGGGATAAAGGCGTGACTTGTGTATGTGTATTTAAGTTTTTTAGGTTAGTAGTACACTAACCTACAAGCTTCGTTATCTATCTTTGTTATCAAAATTATTCGGTCGATTTCATTGAAATTATCTGTAATGGACGGACATTATTAGTTACCTTTGTTAACCTTTATTATTTATTTCAAAAATTTACACAATCATTACAGGGCACGCCTAAGGCGATTGCATAAGAATCTTATAAATATAAAGAATGACTTAGGAACTAACTAGCTATCACAACCACAAAATTGAGATCTTGACTAACCTTATAGTGTATTTACTTACTTTGTAATAATAAGACTTTATTTCTGACATAGTCCTCTTTATTTTTGTTATTTTACCAACACTTTGCATGAAATCTTTTACAGGGTGAACTTGTTTAAAGTAACTTCATTTCATTTTAGAAGATACTTGCATGGATGGTAGCTTTTATTCATATAGGTAATGGAGTCAGACAGCGCTTGCTAAGCCAATTTTATAGTCAATTTTACCAGCTCGCGTGATGCATACAGAATTTATAAAGATCCATGTTCTACGTGTAACAATCTAGGTGCATATTTCTTAAATCATGGTTATGATAATACATAACTTTTCCCAGTTAACATAAGTAGTTTTGAATTACTAGTATTAACAAGACTATCGCCACGATTATGTTTGTTTTTACCTCGATATTTCGAAGCGGTTACACGCTCCATGGTCACGAGTCACGGAGGACAATAACCAGTGGAGAACGCATGCGGGGGCGACCGCACTCACTTGATGTATGCTTTATAAAGCTGACGCATCAAAATTTTGATTAGTCGGGTTGAGACTGTGCGAAAGAACGGACGTTCCGCTCTTCGTTTTTTGGCGTATAAACGTAATCAAGAATGCCTTCCTGTGCAGTGAAATGGTGTGGAAAGCGTAGTACAACATCAAGTTCCGCAAAAGACGGGATAACATTTCATAGGTAAACATTTTTATGCTTGATTCTTTCAAAATTTCATTTTAATGAAAAATAATTCCATATTTATAATTTCTGATGCGCTCCCGTTGATGTCTTTCATTGCTATCCCTTTCTAACGCACGGGTGTGTCCATACGTAGGCTGGCTCTTTCTTCGTATTAGTGCTATACCACTGTTCTCAGAAGTATAGAATGATTTTATCGATAATTCTGGGATCGTCATAAAAGAATTATGTTAATGTACGTACTTAACAACTTACCTACAATGTATATTATATGAATGAATGCATTCGGGGTATATGGAGTGGCGCGGACGCATTCCCCCCGCGCCAAAACTTCGTGTTTCATTATTATAAATAAAAGATCTTGCACTAGTCGAATATCAATTTGTAACATACATACATACATACATACATATATCACGCCTTTATCCCTTGCGGGGTAGGCAGAGCGTTAATGGCCAATGGTAAGAATACGGCCACTATCGCCGCGTATGACATTTTTGATGTTTGTTTTCTAAGGTTGTTTCAGAAAATATGTGTATCACATCACTATAGTGACAGGTTGTCAGCCTATCGCCTAAAAATACACCAACACTCTCGAGTCAATTTGTATGTAACTATTGCAACTGCGGTACGATTGAATTTGTTAAGGAGCATACTTATATTGGACTAATAATAGATCACAAGTTTAGTTGGGTGCCACATATTAACTATATATGTAACAAACTGCGATCCATTCTCAGTAGAATAACCATATTAAAGTATAAATTACCATATAGCACACTGAGAATGTTATACTTGGCTCTCGCTGATTCAATAATAAGCTACGGACTTAGTAGTTATGGTAGGACCTATAAAACACATTTAGAACTCATATATAAATTACAGATCAGGTTGCTAAAAAACATAGTACCAAATAATATTTAAAAAAATACGAAGATGACTATTCCAAATTATTTCAACACTGTAAAGTGCTGCCCATCCAAAGCATGGTTAAATTATTAACTCTTAAAGAAGAATATAGCTATATACCTAATCTAAGTGTAAACAAAAGGCGTAGCGATCTACGTACACTCGCCTACTATAAGAAATTTAACCTACCTAAATGTAATAATGTATATGGCATGAGAACTATCAGTTACTACCTACCTAAATTAATAAACAGCCTACCCAAAGACATACAAGATGTGTACCTACACACGAAGAAACCACACAATAGAATGAAAAAATATTTTCTAGCATGTTGTAATTTTGAATATGTACTATAATATGAAACATTTTGTGTTTAGTTTAGAATTTGTAATAAGTATTAAGTAGTCGGACTCATTGGCTGCAAATAAGCCTTTATGGCTTCCGCAACCTTTAGTTTAAGAAAAAATTTGAAACTCTGCGTGATTAAAACTTTAATAAATAATAAAAAAAAAATTCATTTATTATGAAATCAGAACAAAATATCAATAGTTAGGTCAATATATCATCTTGTCATGTCCGTCTGTCTGTCTGCTGACCAGCATCGTCTCGCCAACCAGCCCTACCATCCAAAATAATCCTAACAGGTCGTTTCCAATTCGGTACAATTATTTCAATACATACCCTAAAATTACAATGTAAGTAGGAGCTTATTATTTTTTTTTTATACATATATCGCTATATTAATATTAGCATGCACATGTTTCAATAAATTTTCTTACACATAATATGAGTAAACTTATAAAACGGTGATATAAAATATCGATATAATTTTACATATTTATTTTTCCCATCTCTACAAAATATGCGGTCATTGCGAAAGCCAATTGCGTCTAGCGATAATTACCTCTCCCCCCGCAAAAACCAGTGAGCTTGGTTTTGAACAAAATCGTACCGACGCGTTCTCCACTGGTTACTCTCCTCCGTGTCACGAGTAGACTGTTTTGGCGAATTTTGTCATCTTACTAGAGCCAAACATATCTTTCTACCCTTTTTCTTGTAGGTCGACTGCGATCCACCATGGAGCGTGTAACCGCTTTGAATTATCTAGGTAAAAACAAACATAATCGTGGTGATTATCCCGTTAATACTAGTAATTTAAGCGTTATGAACAACCACGAAAATCTTTAAACATATACAAGTAGTTTTCTTATTAAAGAAACAAGTATAAATCATTAAATTGGTTTAATCGACTCACTTGTGCTCGGTATTCACAACTGACGGGCGGCCGTGTGTGAGCGGTCGACCTCTGTGAAGAAGGCTGTCGTATACAGTGAAAACGTTAAGAGCCAAACTCTCTACCAAATTAAAACAAGTGAGACAATAAAAACATTATAATGATATTGGTAGCTTAGATGTAGATGTAGGCTTCACCGACAAAAGCATAGCGACAGCGACATAGCTGTTTAATAAAGAAGACGATTTTGTAGGGATTTTTACTGGTATTTAATTCCCTATAAGTGTGATTATTATTTTGGATTCCATCCCTGAAGAGATTAAGTACAGTCAAGCTTACATCCGGTTAAACACTCAAACGGACAATGTAGGTCTTACGAGCGCTACACTAGATAGATAGGTGCAATGTCCAAACTTGGGCTGGACTGTACTTACACCAGTTTTTTCGTTCAAAAATACAATACTATGGCCTAAGTTTAGTATACAATTTTAAAAGCTTTCATCAAGAAAAGTAGGTAATACTTACCTAACACACTAAATTCCTACTAAATAAACACACGCTTATTAACCTATTAACCCGTGGGTTGGTGTTCCAGTGGCGAGTCCGCCGGGCGGCGCAGGCGCAGCCGCGGGCGTCCCGCCGGAGTTGGCGCGCCCCCCGCCCCCGCCGCCCGCGCCCCGCAACGGCACCCCTCCGAGTAAGCACGCCCCTGACCTAAGCGGTTATCACGATTATGTAAAACTAGGACTGTGTCGCTTTGGTTTTTAATTTTGCGTATTTTTTTTTGTATAGAAAGTAAGACAGAAATAACGTTTGTTTGAGTCACTTTTAGTTATGCAAATAGACGACCGATGTGGCGCAGTGGTAGTGCGACTGCCTTTGACGCAGAAGGTTCCGGGTTCGATTCTCGGTGGGTCACTCACAAAGTTGATATTTATCTCTTTGTGAATTTGTTCCCAGTCTGGTTAGGACATTGCGGGCTGAACCACCCGATTGTCCGTAAGTAAGATGGTTCCGTGTTTCGGATGGCACGTTAAGCCGTAGGTCCCGGTTGCTGTCTATGATCACTTAGACGGCGGTCGTTACACAACCATGTCAGAAGCCTGCTACTTGTAGAAGGCGGTTATAAAATTCTGACACTAGGTTTCATCGGGTCGTTGGACGATTCGGTGTCCCACACGAAAAAGAAGTTATGCAAAGTTACATTATATATTTATAGAATGAAGAAAGAGAGAAAAAACGTTTATTTTAGGCACTTTTATTCATACCAAGCAAAAAGTTTTAAATATACAAACGTGATAGTGTATATGTTACAGTAAAAACCCGTTTTTAGTGAAAACGCGTTTTCACGAGTTAAAACTAGTTTTAACTGAATAGCTTTGTCAAAACTAGAATTAACTGTGGTTCAAAAAATAAATTCAGTTAAAACTAGTTTAAACTAGTCAAAACGCGTTTTAACGAAACCAATCAGTTAAAACTGATTCCAAAAACTTCAGAAGTGGCGTGACGTGTTAGAACGATTCTGATTGATCTCCAAAAGAAGAAATGTTTTTTTTTTATAATTTTTATATTGATAGTAACTCACTAAGTAGAATACTAGTTTTTGTCCTGTATGAAGATTTTAATAATACTTTTGTTTAATGTGTAAGACTTGATTTAAACTTTAAGTAAAATTGCCAATTTAGTTATTTGATCTTCCTAAGGAGATTTTTTTTTTATAATTTTTATATTGATAATAAATATGAATGTTACTGAATTATTGAAATGTTACAATTCACAAATATTCTCAATAAATGTTGTAATAAAAAATATATTTTAATGTTTCATTTTTAGTCAAGGCAAATTACAAACAAAATTTTCTGCTTAAAACTAGTTTTGTCTATCGTTCAAAGTTAAAACTAGTTTTACCTAAAACTCAACCGTATAAATCAGTAAATTCTAGTTTTTACTAGGAGATTCTAGTTTTTACAAAGGCAGTTAGTAAAAACTAGTTTTAACTCGTGAAAACGCGTTTTAACTAAAAACGGGTTTTTACTGTAACATATCGAACTAGTCGTGACTAGACTTTTTGTTCGTGGGCCTTCAAAGATTAAACAGTTCAATTTTATATATTCAGTACCTATAGGACTTGTCATATTCAGAGTACGAAATAAAATAACGTCATACTTCTTTTATAAAAAAAGGTCTTTGTTATGCAAATATTGCATGAACCCAATTTTCATTCTCACAGCGCTTATGCAAGAGCACTCTTCGCGCCATTTTCTCTTATGTTTATTGTATGAAAAATTTCCTCAGAAAAGCAAGAGAAAATTTAATATTACCATCTACTTTAATATGGGTTTGTATGGTTAAATTGTAATGAAAATTTTGCTTAAAATCTTGAAATCGTGATAACCACAATGTCAATTCGTGCACGTTCCTTTCTAATTTTTTCCTTGCATCTTGTCTGATTATTCTTTATTTCATTAGTTGAAATCAAATGCCTTTATAAACGACCATATTTTCATGAAAACAAACGTATTTCTGAGAAGGGAGAAAATAATACCTAGTATTATGTGATGGCGACTTAGAATAAATAATTTTTTACCGCAACTCAATGTTTTCATGTATATATTACAATTTTAGGTGACCTGAGTGATACGGGATTAATTTGAAACGCTACATAAACATTTGTCACCGATTTTTTATGACAGTTAACAATCACCTATCATGCAAAGAAAGAGACATGATATTTGTGTATATGTCGCAGGGATTTAGTCAAAGTCGTTATATTATAATTTCACTAGTGAAATTTTAATTACACTATTTATTGTCAATAACGACAGATTCGTATAATTTCACGGGCTCATTTCAGTGATATTGTAATTTCACTGGTCTGCAAAAGTGACATTATAATAAATTTAGGTTTATTATGAGTTATGATTGTGGAGGGAGCCACACGTGATCTGATTGGTCAATAGGGTTAATCAGTCGCCATTTGCTCAGTTGGTAATAAAATCAGACCAATCAGCCATTGGTATGATAATCTAACGGCTTGCTCAAGCCAGTGCTATTGTCAATATATCACTGCCTTACAATTTCACTGTTTCGGTCTAGTGAAATTATATAGTCACTGAAACTAGCCCGTTAAATTGAGAGTAATGCAATAAATCAGTGCAAATATAATGTCACTAGTGAAATTTCAATATCACGGCTATTTTAATATCCCTGCAACATATATAAAATTTTTGCTCTTTTAAAGTTATTGGCAAGTTAATATCAGTTTTATAAATGTAGAAAGAGAAGTACATTAAGTTGGTATATCATAACACAAGGCATTTTGTTTCAATTTGCATTTTTGATGGGTGTTTTATTATATAAGCATGTTTGGTTGTTTCAATATACTTCTGTATTCCACGTGTGATAATAAATAGTTTTAATTTTGTTGTTTTATTAATCTGGCTGTCATCGGTTTTCGTTTTTATTCTGCAGCAGGTGAGTATTTTTTTCGATTGTGCTAATTTATATATTTTTTAGTATTTACACTAATGAGTGCAAGCACCGGTGCACTCGTTTTTATGCTGCATTCGTAATTAAATTGGATTGTAGTTTTGTAATTAAATTAGTCTACAACTTCGTATAGAAGTATTTTTCATTTAGTTCTAAGATATTTCTTGATGATTTTATGCGCTTGATATTGTTGCTGTTATAAAATATATGATTTAAATTTTTAAATCATTTATGAGCAATGTTAAATTACAATAATAGAATATTGCTTTGCGAATAATTTTGGCATGATATTACAAAAATATATAAGTTTTTTTTAACTATTCGATATGAATGAATGCCTAAAAACTATAAAAATGAAGTCATCTCTTGATTCTCTATCTATCTGTCAAAGACACTGCTAACTTTTCTTAAACCACGCAATGGATTTTGATGAAGTTTTTTGAAAATAGTCTCATTCTCACTGAAAACAATTAACAGCGGGTGCAACCGCTGAGCTAGTTTGTCTATATTGATACAAATATTTTATGCAAAAATCTTCCGTGTTAAATATTTGTACGTGTTTTTATTTATCAACTGGCAAAAAAATTAGGTTCTGTTTTAATTAACGAACACGGAACGATCCAGTCAACGAGAAAAATCTAATCAACTCTACGTTTACATTACTCCTAATTATCTAGAGTTGTTTGTATTTATTCAATTAATTCAAATAATGGTAGTTCGTTTCGTTCGCTGCTTTAATTAATATTTCTTTGTGAGGGTATATTTCCGGGAAATGAGAAATCAGGAAATAATATTGAGATTGCTGGTATGGATAAATAATTAAATTTATACTGTAGTTTGTTATTATCTGTTTGGAACAGTAGGTCTTGTTTCTGCGCTTTATATTACGACCTTTTGTGAGCTTGTTTATAAATTGATATTTGTAAATATAGTAATACAGGCAAAGTATAATATTGCGCTAGTATTACACCTAATCAATGTCCTGTTCTAACAAATTCGAGTAGTAGAAAGTCGATACGAGTGATTAGAACAGCCGTTGCGGACTCCATGCAAGATTTTAGAATCACACTTTTGGAAATTGATCTCCTGAACCACTAGGTCAACAAACTGAAACGGGTTTTGCCTCCGAAACGAGCTTTTACCACTATAACTTATCTCTTTTCTGTTCTAATTTTATGACTACAAATTTATGATGATCCACATCATAAATTTTAGTTCACCGGATTTCACATCTCAGTCTTTTCGGTTTTCATACGTTAAAATCATAGGCAAAGGTTTCGCTAGTAACAATATAATATCACTAGCGGCCCGCCTAGCGGCTGCGCCCACTGCAACTCATTTTCTCTTGGGAATAAAATGTTTTCCCGGCATGTATTATACATAAGAACCTTCTTCAATCAATCAATCTATTAAAAAAAATTGCGTTAGTTGTGCAGTTTTAACGATATAAACAAACATACATACAGAAGCGAAAAGCTACTTTGCTTCATACTATGTAGTGATTGACAAAGGTGACCTATCGCGTCGGTTTATAACCTGTCGCATAAATAAACAGCAATCCTCGAGAGATTACGATCCAAATAAAACCAGAATTCAAATCAAAGTAATAGCGGTCTGTTTACTGCTTAGTATTTTATTTCGCGCATAAATTCTGTACAGCTATATTTGTTTATAGGATATTTATTTATTTATTTACAATGATCTAAATGCAGTCACATTTAGATCATTGTAAATAAATAAATAAATATCCTGGACAATACACACAGCGCCATCTAGCCCCAAACTAAGCAAAGCTTGTACTATGGGAACTAGATAGCTGATACTAATTAATACATATATTCTTTTTTTGTAAATAAATACATATTATACATAGAAAACAACCAGACACAAATATTTGAAAATTGACATAAGAAATAATAGTGTTCGGTGGGGATCGAAACCACGACCCTCGGCGTAGAAGGCAGGCATACTATCCGCTACGCCATCGCAGCAGTTTAGATACTTAATACGATCCATTTCAAAATAGCATCACCTCGCTTCTGCCCGTAGGTGTCGTAGAGGCAACTAAGGGATGAAATTCTACTCAAATTATTCTACTTTACTACTCACTCAATATGGACTTCCCTCAGACTGAGGATATTGCCATATTCACCACGCTTAGCAGGCGGGTTGGTGAGCGCAGTGCATAATGTAGTAGATAATATTTGCAGGGAACGCTACTTCTATTCCCTGAATGAATTTTAACCCTAACTTGCTTTTTATGACACTCACGGGCACAAAACTATACATGGTAAAACAAAATCTGTAATCAAATGCAACACATATTCTTCTTTTCTCTTCTCGTGTGGTGCACTGAGTCTTCCAACGACCCTACAAACACCCATTCTAAAAAATAAATACAGACACTCATACGACATGCAAACATAGACACGTCGTGAATAATAAAATAAAATAAAAATCGTACACGCAGTTGTGTTTTATTTTCAAGCTAATAATCTTGTATTTCGATATTTCTGTCATATTACCTTACAACAACAAAAATGTTTTTATTCGTGCAATAAAACCGGGAGTACCTTGTTTGATGGTACGTGATATTTTCCGTTTATTTCGGAGATAGGCGGTTTTGTTTAGGGCCGAGGTCAGAGCGTAAAACCACACTTTATCCTTTATCAAAGCTCGCATGAAAATATGGACGAGATATTTCACGTTTTTGACAGAAAAATAATTTAAGAATTTATGAGTTAAGTCGAAATTTAAATTTCTTTTTTATTCTTATATTTAAGTCTTTCATAATTATACGGATAAAAAACTAAAGTCTCAATAGTAAAAACGATATATATTTCTAATTCAATATTTTTATAATATTATGTTTACCTTTTCACACCTTATATTTTCTTCTAAAATAGATTTCCAAAAAAAAGTTGACGTTGCCGACCCGTCTGCAATCCGTAGAACGCTACGTAAGCTAACATTCACCGTAGAGCTTGCTACGGCGTAGACAGCAGCGTAGCAAGCTATAACGTAACGTTTTATGCTGCGAAGAAACTATGAGCCATTACTCAATTTTATAGCATTCTCGGCTATCTTATAGCTGAGATTTACTGTGTCATTTTACTCGATGGTATCTACTTTGAGTTCAGTAAAAAACGATTGTCTGTAAAGTCAGTTTACTGACGATAGTGACTATCGTTCAACGTGACAACGTCACAAGAAAATACTGATCGAATGGCTGCATTCTTCAAAAGAGAAGATATTGTGCCTCTTTGTCGCTCGTTCCCGCTCTCGTTTACATTCCAAGGTAACGCCTCAGAGGTATCGCCTCAGCGGTAACGCTAACGCCCCGCATGAGACATATTTTTAGTGCGTGCAGCCGGCTCTATCGAATTATAAGACGTTGTCAAGTTAAAATGACTTTTACACCCATGAGACGCGCGTCTGATTGTCGATTACTCGTTTGACGTCTCTCGTCTCACGTAAGCATATAGCATCCGAGGAAATTATCAAAGAACATACATACATACATATATCACGCCTTTATCCCTTGCGGGGTAGGCAGAGCGTTAACGGCCGTAAGAATGCGGTCGCTATCGTCTCGTCCGACATTGTCGAGTATTGTTTTCGAAAGTTGTTTCAGAAAACATTGTGTATCACTATAGTGACAGGTTGTCAGCCTGTCGCCTAAAAATTGTAATACACCAATACCCTCGAGTCCCTTAGTCGCCTCTTACGACACCCGCAGGAAGGATGTGGGGTGATGCTATTCTAAGCCAGCATCACACGGCATATCAAAGAACAATACCCTGAGTACCAGTATTCTAGCTGAAGCTTCATTTGGAAGCTAACTTTGTTGCCATGGCAACGGAGGGCAAACAAAACTGGTTACAAGCACACGCAAACCCGCCCAGAGATAAGCGTCGGCGAAAAAACAATTTATTTGATCTAACTTTGCAATGAAAGAGCTACTGGATGCATTAAGCGTTTGTTGAATAGTCTTGACAATTGTGAATAGACATTCATTTTTGATACACATACACAAATTACGCCTGTATCCCTTCTGGGGTAGGCAGAGCGTTAACAATCGTAAAATTACGGTCGTTATCGCCACGTCTGACAAGTATTGAGGGACTTTTTCGATGATACATGTATCACTGTGGTGACAAGTTGTCAGCATGTCGCCTAAAATTGTAATACACATGAAACCCTCGCGTCCCTTAGTTGCCTTTTACAACACACACGGGAAGAAATGGGGTGATGCTATTCTAAGCTTGCATCACACGGCAACGTTTCGTTTTTGATACTACCATTTAATTCTGATCATTATGATGGTTCTCATACGGAACGTACTATTATGCGGTATTTTTCTGGTCTGGTTTTTGACGTAATGATTCGTAAGAGACTGCATATTATACTATACGACGATACATTGCCGTGCAGTAAAATAGCTGGCTGCAATTTGTTTGCTCGCGAAAACCAACAAATTGTAACACACGTATCCTTCCGATAAACAAAATATATTAAAATAATTAAAATTATTATCTTCTTCTAGTACATAAATTTGAGTGAGATTCGCTTCTTGTAGAAGGCGGTTGAAAAATATGACACTAGGGTTCATTGGGTTGTTAGACGACTCGGTGTCCCACACGAAAAGAAGAAGTCACACATCTATTGTTTAGTTAAACTTTTCTGTTCTATTTTAGGAATTTAATCTAAGTAGCTTTACTTAGTTGTCCGAAGTAATCGTTTTCTATTTAGATTTATGTCTTTCTATTTGCCTTGCGATTGGCGCAGACAATGCAATTTTCCAAGTATTTTATCTTGTTCTTAATAGTTTATTTTCAATTAGTCAGGAGTGCATTATTAAGTTTATACAAAGTGTTAGGATAAGTACTAACTTCATTTCAAGGTATAAACCAGGCCATGAAACTAAACAACTTTCCCCATAAAACATAAGTCAAAATATGAAAAAGAAATTGTACCTCCTATACAAAATGTACCAAAAACCGATTGTGACTGAGTTAGTTTGTATGTGAATTGTGAGGTCCAAACCTTTGACTTATGTTACTTTAGAGAAGATGTTCAATTTCATGGGCTGGTTCATTCCTTGAAAGGAAGTTAGTACTTTTACTAACACCCTTACTTTGTATAGTTAGAACTTCGATAAATTCTCGTAGGGAACAAAGTAACACACAATTGCAAATTTTAAAAAATGCCGTACACCAAAAAAGAAGAAAAGGAAAGCAAAATGATACAATTTCAACTGCAAATATAAAACTTATTTAACCCGTAAGATTATTATAGACGTTATGAATTTTTCAAAATGACATTACTTATAGGCAATTCAAAATATCTAGAAACCTTCTTATAAATAATAACGAAACTTTCAAAAATAAAAACGATTTATGGCGGGTGACAGGAAGAATCCAAGTGGCGTTGTGAAAAGGGTAGCTACCCGCCTGGCCGGGTGTTGTGGCCAGGGGACCGACGGGTCCACCTGGATTGGATTGGAAGTTGTATATATGCGTTGCGCGGTGAACACTCCGATACCGCGTTTCAGGCCCATTGTTCTGTCACGTGGCGCCATCTCTCCGATATGTTGAGAACTCCTGTTGCGTCTTGTATGAATGTGAACCACTTGAGTGAGCTTCATGTTGTAGCCACCAGAGGTCGCTACAGTACTCCCCCTCAAGACCGGAGGTCGATACCGTAAGCGATCGTAGTGGGGCTGATGACGTCATTGTAGCGTGATGATGCAGTCTGGCGTGGTGAAGCAGTGTTGGTTCCAAATGTCCACGGTGAGTCGGGATGATGATGGAAGACCAATGAAGCTGCAGGTCCTGGTTCCAATGTCCACGGTGAGTCGGGATGATGAGGAAGACCAGTGAAGCTGCCTGTGCTGTGACTGTGATAGTTGCTGATGACGAAGTAGTTGGCTCCATGCTGTAGTGGTTGATGCGTGGTTGATGCGTGGTTGAAGGCTGCGAAGTCCATTGTAGGGGTCACCAATATGGCGGGTGACAGGACCTTTGTGACAAATTCACGAAATTCTCTTTAGACAGGGAGGTATTTGCAAATATAAATAAAAATTTAATTTTTTAAGTTGAACCGTACCGTCGGTCTTGATATGCGACCTGAGCTTGTTACGTAGTTAGATCTCCGTACTTCACTTGATTCGCACGATTCCTCAGTACTCAACATATAAGCTGGTTTGAGTCTATCTAGAGAGATGACTGTCGATCGATTCGGCATCTGAATCTTATAAAATTTCGCTGATCTCTGTAGAACCTTAAACGGGCCTTCGTACGGAGGTGTTAGCGAGGGACGTACCATATCATTACGCACGAACACATGCGAACTGGTTGCCAAATCTTTATGAATGAATATCTTGTCTTCTGTATTGCGCTTTGGAACGGGCGCTAATGATCTCATTGTATTAACTAGCTTCTTCACCAATTCTTCCTCATCGTAAGTCGGCGTCGTAGGCACGAAGAAATCTGACGGCAGGCGAAGCTGTGCTCCATAGGTCAACAGGCTCGGACTCAGACTATTTTCTTTACGCAGGGTTGAACGTAACCCTAACAGGACGGTAGGTAATTCGTCTGCCCAGTTACTTCTAACTCCTCTGGCCATTAGAGCTGCTTTTAAAGTTCGATGAAACCGTTCAACCTGACCGTTCGCCTGAGGGTGATAAGGTGTGGTGCGTATTCGTTGAATTCCAAATTTTTTAAGTAAACACTGGAACAGATTAGCTTCAAATTGCTTCCCCTGGTCGCTTGTTATGCGGATAGGACAGCCGAATCGCACTATCCAGTGCTCATAAAATACCCGTGCCACTGTTTCCGCTGTGATATCTTTTACTGGCACGGCTTCCGGCCACTTAGTAACACGGTCAATCATCGTGACGCAATATCTATGTTCCCTGGAAATCGCCAAGGGCCCAATTATATCTATGTGGACGTGCTCGAATCGGCTTGATTCTGGAAACTCACCAATGGGTGTCACGGTATGCCGCTGAATTTTAGACTTTTGACAAGCGGTGCAAGCTTTGGCCCATTGACCGACGTCCCTGTTCATCCCTGGCCAAAAGTATTTTGACGCTATTTGCTTTCTGGTTGTTCGTATCCCCGCGTGACAGATTTCATGCTGCGCTTTGAAAATAACTGGCCGATATGATAATGGTAGATAAGGTCGAGGGTTTCGTGTTGAAACTTCACACGTGATTGGAAAGTTATCTATTGTGACTGACACGAACTTCAGATTGGGTCTTTCTCTTAGTTGTTTAAGCTCATCGTCCTGCTCCTGATCGATAGAAAGCTGTTCAAACTCAATAGAAGACGGGCAGCTTATCTCCTCGATCCTCGATAGCCAATCAGCAACTGCATTCTTTGGTCCTTGCAAGTATTCGATTCTAGAGCAAAATTGGCTTATGAAACCTAGTTGTCTTTCATGACGTGGAGTATCACTGTCACTAGGGGCCTTGGTGAGTGCATGGGTAAGTGGCTTATGATCCGTATAAACTGTGACATCATCATTTCCCTCAATCAGGCGACGGAAATGCTTGGTAGCAGCGTATATTGCTAATAGTTCGCGATCATACGTGCTGTATCGCTTCTGTGTTTCACTCATTGCTTTCGAGAAGAAGGCTAACGGCTTCCACTCATTTTTCACTTTCTGTTGCAAAACGGCCCCAAGGCAGCTGTCAGAGGCATCTGACATTATGCCCAAAACTGCATTGTGACTAGGATGAGACAAGGTAGTTGCACTTAAAATGCTTTGGCGGCATTTTTCAAATGCTTCTTCTGCCTCTGGCGACCAGTCGATGACTGTCTTATCGTTTTTCTTTGTATTATGTAGATATTTATTTAATTTTTGTTGTAAATGTGCCTGATTCGGCAAACAAGTGCGGTAAAAGTTCAGCATCCCCAGGAAACGTCTCAACTCCTGCACATTCTGGGGTTTCTTGAAATTCATGATAACCTCTGTGCGCTCAGCGGTGGGCGAGATTCCTAGGTTTGTTACTCTGTAACCCAAGAATTCGATCTCATTCTTTGCAAACTCACATTTATTGACATTCAGTGCCACTCCGTACTCATTTAACCGATTTAGGACCTGTTTCAGTACGTCCTTGTGAGATTCTTCATCTTTCGTGAATAGAAGAATGTCGTCCACGTAAACGAATACACCTTCTAAACCTCTCAACACCTCGTGCATAAATCGCTGAAAAGTTTGACTTGCATTCCGAAGGCCAAAAGGCATGCAGCGGAACTCAAAAAGCCCAAAAGGTGTTATGATCGCAGTTTTTTCGGCATCCGCCACAGGTATCCAATAGTACGCACTCTTCAGATCGAGCTTAGTGAACCATTTCATGCCATCCAATTTGTAGGTGAAATCTTGTATGCGAGGGATCGGATATCTATCAGGCAACGTTACTGCATTGAGCCGACGATAGTCACCACAAACACGCAAGGTGCCGTCTTTTTTCTTAACTACGTGGAGGGGGCTCGCCCAAGGACTCTTTGAGGGTTGGCAAATTCCCAGCTCCATCATCTTAGCAAACTCATCTTGAGCCGCTTTGTATTTATCGGGTGGCAAGGGCCGTGCCTTTGCATATAGCGGTGGACCTGTAGTCTCAATGTGATGTCTTACACTGTGCTTGGAAGGCTCCTTCAGTGAAGACGGTCTTATGACGTTCGGGAAATCCTTCAAAATGTCGAAGTAAACGTGATCTGGGTTTATCATTTGTATTGACCCTTGGACCGATCTTACGGATATTGCTTTGACTGCTAATTCCGTCTTCTGGTCTATTAGTCTTTTGTTATGTATATCAACCAATAGTTTGAAATGGTCTAGGAAATCCGCGCCAATTATTGATAACTTGACGTCTGCCAGCACGAAAGTCCAAGTAAATGAGCGTCGCAAGCCTAAGTCGAGGACCAAACTTTTCTCCCCATAGGTCCTGATCGGCGTATTATTTGCCGCGTAAAGTCTATATTCTTGGTTATCGCCGCGGTTTTTTTTTAACTTTTGCTGCTAAAACCGATACTTCAGCGCCTGTATCGATCAAATAACGTTCCCCCGTTACCTTGTCTAAAATTAATAAGCGGCGGTTTCTCCTGACGCCGATTTCCGCCGCAATCGGTGCCGATATTAGTTTCCCGAACTCCAAGTGGATTTCCATGAGCATGGGGGTGAACATTTGTATGCTCTTTTAGCAAAGGTAGCATGATACCAGCAAATCCCTCTCTGTTCCATAATCTTGCTGATAGAGCTATCCCGCCGATTCTGACTGCGAGGACGTGAGCGATCACGAGACCAATTGCTAGAACTAGATCGTGGACGAGATTCCCGCGACCGTTTGTTGTATAATTCCTCTACTTTTGCTGTTAATTCGGAAATCTGCCTGCTAAGCTGATCACTCTGGCTAGACTGCTGCTGAACGACGGATACCGGTGCAATGGATGCTACTGTAGTATATTCTAACATTTTATCTGCCATTAAAGCCAGTTGGTCTAAGTTTCTTTCAGTGCTTATCGCCAAAACGGTTCTCATATGAACTGGCAACTGCTTCATCCAGTGAATCTTTAAACCATCCTCAGTTAACATGCCGGCACCAAGATCTCGCAGACGACGAAGCAACTGGGTCGGCTTTTGGTCGCCTAATTCTCGTTCCCCAATTAATCTTTCAAAATTCTGCACTTCTGACTGCTCATACGACGCTATTAAACGCTCCTTGACAGCCTTGTATTTATTTTTAGACGGCGGGTCTTTTAAAATGTCCGTCAGGTGCCTTAAATCCTCTTCTTTGAGTTGCTGGAGCAGTAAGGCATATCTCTGGTCGTCGCCATTTTTCAGGGGATCGATAACCGCCTCGAACTGAGCAAACCAACTAGTCGGGAACTCGCGCCAGAAGGGAATAATCCTTGACTGGACAGAAACACCACTGACGCATTCGTGGCGAGGTTGCTCTTCCTGAGCTTTCAGAACTTCTTCGTCAGTGTTAACCATGTTGAAATTATGTTTGCGATATAGCTATGGCGAATTGCAAGTTGACGCAACGGTTTCTTGTTTTACGTCGGGGTCACCAATATGGCGGGTGACAGGAAGAATCCAGGTGGTGTCGGGAAAAGGGTAGCTACCCGCCTGGCCGGGTGTTGTGGCCAGGGGACCGACGGGTCCACCTGGATTGGATTGGAAGTTGTATATATGCGTTGCGCGGTGAACACTCCGATACCGCGTTTCAGGCCCATTGTTCTGTCACGTGGCGCCATCTCTCCGATATGTTGAGAACTCCTGTTGCGTCTTGTATGAATGTGAACCACTTGAGTGAGCTTCATGTTGTAGCCACCAGAGGTCGCTACAGATTCACGTCCCGTTTTTGAAACAGAACATAAATCCTTGTCTAGCTATTTTTGCTCGTGTAATCTATCAGGCGTCTCGCATTCTTTGCATGATAGTTGGAAAACAGCCAACTTACTCGAACTTACTTTGAATTCAACTTGACATACTTTATATGTGCAGCCAAGTTCTAAAAATAACTTTACATGGAGTTGGATCGCGTAGAGCAGTCCGCTAAGAGATACATTTATTTTGAAGAACAATTGCCTGCATGTTCATTTTCCTAGTAAACAAATGAAAATGGACTTTAAGGCAGATCGCACACTTGACGCACGACGGAGCGCAAAAATATCGCAGCGGTCTGTCAGATCCACACTAGAAATGTCAATCCCCATACTAAAAACCACACTGCTGTCGAGTGCGGTTTTAGCATGGGGAACGACGTTTCTATGTAGTATGGTCTGATAGATCGCTGCGATATTTTTGCACTCCGTCGTGCGTCAAGTGACGATCCGCCTATGTCATAGCATTTGCTCCAAGGTCACAAACGTCACAAGTATCAAGTTAAATTTTACATACATACATCACGCCTTTATCCCTTGCGGGATAGGCAGAGCGTTAACGGCCGTAAGAATACGACCACTATCGCCACGTCTGTCATTTTTGAGAATTGTTTTCTAAGGTTGTTTCAGAAAACATGTGTATCACTATAGTGGCACTATTTTACAACCTATAAATGAAACAACCTTACTTTTGTTATTTGCCCAGTATTCATTTGTCCACATTTTGCTGTATATATGCCCCGGGGATGAAATGCTTGCATCCAATTAAATGGAAAGTCTGTTTGTTTGCTAATGAACTGTCATTTTTTATTTTCTTTTTATGAACAATACTGAAAATATGAAAAATATTTTTACTAATCCAATTCAACTTCAGATATTTATGTTTCTATAGAATATTACTTGTATAAATTTGTATATAACTTGTATAGGGTCCAGGCTAAAGAACAATTTTACCGCGGCGGTCGTTACACAATTCTGACATTAGAGTTCATCGGGTCGTTGGACGACTTGGTGTCCCACACGAAAAAAAAACCGCGTAACTACCCGTAGCACATAGATGGTAACTATAGAGTTACGCATTTTAATGACATATGTATGTAACATATATCACGGCTTGTTCCCTTGCGGAGTAGGCAGAGCGCGAGCGGGCATACAAGTACAGTCGCTATTGCCACGTTTGACAAAATATTGAGGACTGTTTTAGATAATTTATGTATCACTATAGTGACAAGTTATCAGCCTGTCACCTAAAAATTGTAATATAAATAAATCCTTCAAGTCCCTAAGTTGCCTCTTATGACACCCGCGGAAAAGAAATGGGGTGGTGCTTTTCTAAGCCGGCATCACACGCAGTACAGCATTTTGATTAAGATTTTGTATAAAGGTTGCTAAGAGTGGAAACTCACCTACGTATACTTGAGTCTTTGATGACCATAATATTTTTTTTGACAATCTAACATTTTAAAATGTAGAAATATAGTAAATATCCAGTGTGATGCCGGCTTAGAATAGCATCACCCCATTTCCTACCCGCGGGTG
This sequence comes from Keiferia lycopersicella, assembly GCA_029255805.1. NCBI lineage: Eukaryota > Metazoa > Arthropoda > Insecta > Lepidoptera > Gelechiidae > Keiferia > Keiferia lycopersicella. The sequence continues at coordinate 20,866,112 of JARACZ010000003.1, forward strand.
TCGTAAGAGGCGACTAAGGGGTTTGAGGGTTTCAGGTTTATTACAACTTTTAGGCGACAGGCTGACAACCTGTCACTATAGTGATATACAAAATTATCTCAAACGGCCCTCTTTATTTGTCAGACGTGGCGACATCGACTGTATTTTTGCGGCAGTAAGCGCTCTGCCTACCCCGTAAGGAAATATAAAACGGTCGTATGAATGAACATTTCAACCAAGTCGGAATAAATCTTGTGGATTCCATCCGTCTGCAGCTCAGACTGAAATGCAATTCCGAGTAGAGAACTCCAAGAGTTTTCTTATGTAAATATCCACCGATAGACTATTTACAAGACCATATGTAACGTATGGGAAATCAAAATATTTTTTTTGAGGAATATTTATTTATTTTAACAATTTATTGTACAAATTAAAAGCTACGTGATTCCTACTCCGTTTAAGACTTTAATTTTATTTTATTTTAATAGAATAGATTGATATATCGGTATGTTTTAGACGAAGTCGTGATAAAACAATAATATTAAAAACTCTGTTGTTCGAAGTAGAGTCATGCTTCGTCCATATTGATTTGCTGGTTTATTCAGATTATGCTGCGTTTTTGCTCGCAAAGGTAGATTTTCGTATTGCATGCATAGTTTTAAATCGTTGTATAATCTTGCCTAGCTGTCTATACAACGCAATTTCTCTGTAAAAAAGCATGCATTAATATTATCTATAAAACGGTGTAAAAATATTAGCTGCAAATATTTTAAGAGGCGAATCAGCCCATGAAACTAAACAACTTTCCCCAAGAAACATAGGTCGAAATATGAAAAAGAATGTTGGACCTCCTACACAGTTGACTCGCTCGGCTGCCGCATTTTGTATGGGAGGTCCAAATTTTTTTACATAATACGACCTATGTTCCTTGGGGAAAATTGTTAAGTTTCATGGGCTGATTCACCCCTTAAAATATTTGCAACAATTTTTTTTACAAAACTTAGCTATGTACGTTTCTTTGTTACAGAACAAGGCGCGTTAACAATAGTCCGTCGGTCGTCGAGTCGAAGCAAAGCCGAGAGCTGCTCGACGCCGACCGACGAGCAACTAGACCAGCTCGATCTGGACACAGAGCACTTGCCCGCTGTCGACACCCCCGACGCGTGCGACAAGGCCGCACTTAGGTGAGTCATCTACTCTCTCGCTCACTCTTTAACACCTAGACCAGCTCGATCTGGACACAGAGCAGTTGCCCGCTGTCGACACCCCCGACGCGTGCGACAAGGCTGCACTTAGGTGAGTCATCTACTCTCTCCCTCACTCTTTAACAACTAACCAGCTCGATCTGGACACAGAGCACTTGCCCGCTGTCGACACCCCCGACGCGTGCGACAAGGCCGCACTTAGGTGAGTCATCTACTCTCTCGCTCACTCTTTAACACCTAGACCAGCTCGATCTGGACACAGAGCAGTTGCCCGCTGTCGACACCCCCGACGCGTGCGACAAGGCCGCACTTAGGTGAGTCATCTACTCTCTCCCTCACTCTCGAGCAACTAGACCAGCTCGATCTGGACACAGAGCACTTTCCCGCCGTCGACACCCCCGACGCGTGCGACAAGGCCGCACTTAGGTCAGTCATCTACTCTCTCCCTCACTCTTTAGCAACTAACCAGCTCGATTTGGACACAGGGCACTTGCCCGCTGTCGACATCCACGACGCGTGCGACAAGGCCACAAGGGAGTCAACCTGTTTTGACTACTATTGTTACCACAGGGCCCATAAACCGCTTTCTCACTCGAACTTTACAGTTTGTTGTCAACGTGTTCCGCAACTGAACATATAGTTTGCAGGTGAGGTTGTTGTCAGAGGTACGGCAGCAGCAGTAACCGGGGTTGCTTTGAAATTAGCCTAAACACGTGTAGCTAGATTACAAGAGTTCTTATTTGAAACAACCCAAGGCCCACGAAAACTCAATCTCTAACTCGTGTCTGTTAAGCGACACATAAATTCTACAAAATCATCCTTGCTTATGTCGACTTTTTAAAGACACGTAACTAATGAAGAGAGTCTAAATGGTGCATAAAATCAGCTCGAAACTGCTAACAAGTTTACAAAAATAAATAAGCCCTCTCCGCGAACCATTTCAAATGCATTTAAAAACGTAAATATTAGTCAGAACTTTCCTTTGCAAAGCGCCCAGCGTTATATATGGCGAAAGAGATTTTCCAGACTAGATGCCGTGGTAAAATAAAGTGGATTCCCTCCACAACTTTCAACTACATTTCCTTGATACAGTATTTTCTTTGCCCACATAAATATCTTGCTAGTGTTTGCTTAATCTTGAGTTTCCGTGCCTTGAGCTTTAGCATCTAGATAATAAACCGACAACAAAGGCTCCTTTGTAGCGAAAAATGTTGATAGACTTGCCCGAAAATCCTTTTAAAAAGGTGATAAAATATGTATCAAGGTGACCTCCGTAGAGACCTTAAAATAGTTGAGGAGAAAAGATTTAGACATTGGGGTTTGGCTAGAGCATTTATTTAGACCTTTCAGGGCGTAGAGATCAAAAGACTTGAAGGTGCATAATTTTATCCTCAAAAATAGTTTTCCTTTACTGTAGACATGTTGATAAAAAATTTGTTTGAGTTTCTGTATGCTGAGAATGGGATAAAGGTGTCAGTGAATGTATGTTATTAATTTCAACATCAGCAGACCACTGCAGGACACAATCGACCCCCTATTTGGCAGTGCCTTTATTCCCACCCGAGAGCCGCATTAACTAGGATCATAATAATAATTAATATAGAAAGAGAAAATTATGTCTAACATTTTCCTCCCTTTTACAATGACTAATGTATTTATGTGTGACTGTCAATAAGCTAAATGAAAATTTATTACGTTGAATACAATACATATTTCGAGTTTGAGTTTCAAGAAACGCAGCAACATTCATTAGATTTATCCCTTATGCGGCTTTTACGACACCCACGGGTAGAATAAGAATTGCCATTCTAAGCCAGTATTGCACAGTTCTATTACTTGTAGAAAAACAACCTATTTGTACAAATACTTCTTAACAGCCACAACAGTCCACAGCTGGACTTGGGACTCCCTCTATTACCACACTCACCACGCTTGTCAGGCGAGCGCAGTGTAAGATGATTCACAGGGAAAGCTGCTGCTCATTCCCTTTTTAGGACAACCACTGGTAGAATTGGGGTGATGCTATTTTAAGCCGGCCCACACAGTTTTATTTAAATACCTTGAGCAAATGTAAATGTTGCTATCACTTTTTTAATTGATTAAAGGCTCCAACAATACCGATATTCTGAGAATCGTTAAAACCGGGAATAAAATAAAATCTGAAAACGCGACTACTCTCTTTCAATAATGAAAACGCGTAGGTAGAATTTTCGAAGTATTTGTATTTCTAAGAAAACTCTTTTGTTAGCACCAGGAGCTCAATTTCTGAAACTTTCTTTTTGATTCATGTGAAAATCTGGTACTACTCGTAAATTTGTTTCTTGTAGATATATTTTTTCAACAGGAATTTCGAAAATATAGACTTTTTTATTATGTATTAAGTTATTAATGGGTAGTTCCCATGCAAGTACCGAATGTGGTTTTCGAATTGCGACTGTCTTGTTTTTACTATCGCTCTCGATGTTTATTGGGACATTTCAAATTTATTGTTATTTGAGTATCCATCTGCATTGTCGAGGTTTATTGCATCCCACAACGATATTTCTTTTGTTGAAATAAAAACTCTTTGTTCTGCGTTTCAGGATTATTTCAAATAACAAGAACAACTACAAAGTGTAGAGGGCATCATATGATTGCGATAATTCATGTTCATATACTTAGCGTTTTTCTTTAAAGGATATTTCGTGTGGGATACCAAGGCAGATCACACACTTAACGCACGACGTAGCGCTAAAATATCGCAGCTGTCTGTCAGATCCGCACTAGAGACGTCACTCCCCATACTTAACCCGCACTTGACGGACGACGCTGCACTATCGCTGCGTCAACAGCGGTTGAGCGATTTTAGTATGGGGATTGACATCGCTAGTATGGATCTGACAGACCGCTGCGATATTTTAGCGCTCCGTCGTGTGTTAAGTGTGCGATCTGCCTAAGTCTTCCAATGACCCGATGTACCGTTATAAATGTAAATAAAATTAAATAAAATTCACTTCACGCAAACCACGTCATGGACACCAGCTAGTTTCAATAAATTTTGTAATATTATTTGCAACTAGGTACTCAAGTAACCCATTTTCAACGGTTACACCAGCAACTACACATTTTCTGAGGAAATAAGACGTTTTCCCGGGACATGTTATGCATATAAGTAAGTCTTCCTCTTGAACCACTCTATCTATTGACAAAATTTTGTTGCGTGGTTAAAGACAAGTTAGCGGTGTCCATCAACACTGAAAGTGACGTTGTGTAATATGTATACGTTGAATGTATTTTCATATTCTACTAAAATGCTAATCAGTTAACACTTAAAACAATGAAAATTTGTAGTAATTTTAATAGGTTCGACCCTCCCAGCGCTAACGCAGCGCTAGCGCAGCGTCGTGCGTTGGAATTGCACCGAGAGAGTGGTTTTTGTATGGGGAGTGATACTTCTAGCATGGATCTGACAGAAGTATACGTTAGCGCAGCTTTATTTTTGCGCTGAATTGAAAGAAAGACTAGTGCTAGATTTCAGTGGTCAAGAGCCAATTATACGTTCGCCAAACCTTTTCAATAATTTTCAAGCGGCTTCTTATTCAGAAAACCTTCGATTCGGATTAAATTTGAACCTTTTTTGCATGCTCCTATTCAAAGTACTCGACCTCGAACCAGTCAGAACTTAATAGGAGCACTTTAATTTTGAACGATCTTAACAATTTCTTCTATTTCTAAAATTAGTGTTTTTTGTGAAAAAATAAACGAGGTAGGTACCTATATTTATTTACTAGCTGGTGCCCGCGAACTTCGTTTCGCCATAATATATCTTCCATCATTTATCAGCTATATATAGCACGACCACTGCTAAACATAGGCCTCTAAGAACCAAAAAAATAATATTAGCTAATATTAAATTGTTGGTAGGTAGGTACCCGAAAACTTGGTTTCTCAGACTATATGTAAGTAATTTAAAAAACTGTTAAATCGTAAAATTTCAATTTCCACATGCAAGAAAGAGTAAGAAAACGGTGGTTCGTTTATAATATTTAGTCTTTTAGAATCCCTGAAGGTTCAGTTTCTTGAAGTCGTCTTCCCCTGCTACGATTTTTTATCTTTCCAGTTCTCTTCCCTATATCTTCAACTTTCCGCCTCTTATGCCATTTTTAGCAGATTTTTTTAAACCGTGGAATATTTACTTCCAAGAGTATTAATTCCGTGAAGTAGACTGATGCCACATTTCTTGACATTGTGATGGAAGGCTGAAGACCGAGTTCATGAGTGTGAATAAATAAAAACAATAGCAAGTAATCATACTACTAATCCTATCCTATCCTACTTCCTACTAATAATATAAATACAAAAGTTTATATGTTTGTTTGTTCCTCCTTCACGCAAAAACTGTTTAACTGATATTCATGAAATTGAACACAGACATAAAGGGGGTAACTTGGATTAACACATAGGAAAGTTTTCTTCGCGAAAAAATGTTCCTGTGTGATGCCATGGGATGACCGATTTCCACACGGGCGGAGCCGCGGCTAGGGTTACGTTTAATTAAGTACCTAAGGCTATTTAATTAAGGTCGTGTGCTGCCGGCAAAGTAGATAGCACCTCTCTTCCCGTGGGAGTCGTAAGAATCAACCGAGGGAGAAACCTAACCAAGACCGGCGGCCCTGGAGAAGGACAACAGAATCTACATTAAACCCGGAACGGAGTCTTTGTCAGACGCGTGTGGCAGAGGTCTATCCTGCAGTCAATTTGGCTCTGCACGTATCGACTCGCAGTTCCTGTGGTGTCAGTCAGGGAGCCCGAGAGAGTGGCGCAGGTTCTGAGCAACCCTGCGTTTTCCAAAATTACACTCCAGACAAAGCAGTGTCTGTGGAAAGTCGGCTTATACCTATAGCCACGAAAAGTCTTATCTCAGATACTGATTTGATCGTCTGGCACAAACGTATAAAATATAACTTTCGTCAGGAAAATTTTACATAAATATAGAAAAAATGTATCTTCTATATAAAATGTACCAGCCGATTGAGTCACTTTGTGTGGGAAGTCCAATTTTTATTAGTATTTCCAAAGAATATTTCAGAAAAAAGTTGTCGCACCCTGAAAATAATGTAGCTGTATTGTCGGCAAAACCTATAACAGCAGTATGTACCAGACAAACATTGGCTAAATAGCCTTAACCAAATTAGCGAGAAAAATTAAAAACAAAAACGTGAGCCATTTTGACCACGGTTGGAGCGACAAAAATAAGGATATAACTTTTGCTTTTAAGTTATTGCAATTTTCCCGCGATAAATAGTAGATTACGCACAAAGAAAACGACCCATAAATTAAGTTTGTATCGTCTGGCCACGCAACTTACACGTCTTGCACCACGGAACTTTAGTTTTCGAGGGTAAAAATTTTTTAATTATTAAAAGGGAAAATTATTCCAATATTAAAGAGATATTTTTGTAGTCGTAGACATATTCATAGATTTTAGTTTCCTTGTCGTAATCATGAGCAATAATTCGACAAACTCATTTGTTGAGGTTATAAAAATACAGATTAAAAATATAAATACGGCCTCATGTTTTTTTTTCTTCCTGTGCGCTTATTCAAAGCGACACAATACGTGCTGGCCAGTTCGAAATTTGAAATCAATCTCAGGTCCAATTAGCCCATACACATCCTTTTACTACGCGCCACTATGAAATTCACATGACCTACAAACTTTTTTATGTGTAGCAGCCAACCCCCCTTTTAGGGGTAAGTTTTTTTTAGCCTATAACCTGGTCGGTGAATTACTTGACATTTTGGTACAATTGGCTTCAAAATCCGTTCGGTCGTTTTCGCGTGATGCTTCCGCATATCCACAAACATCCAAACATCGTACAAAACTCATTCATAGATGTCGCCACACGTCTTTTAAAACGCGCTATCGTTGTGTTTTGTCAAAACTATATAGGGTCACTGAACACTGACTTGTTACTGTCTTATTATATGTATGGCTGGATGTATGGATTATAATCAAAATATAAATATATTGTTATCTGTTTTAGTGTTGGGAATTATGAATGAACTAGTTATGTATGAGTTGAATTTCAACAATATTTTTTAGGAAATTTGTCGTGTGTATTGCGAACAAAAACTAGTTAATAATCAATAATTTTAATATGAATTGATAGTTATTTTTAATGTCGGTATTATTGGTCGTATATCGCCATTATTGGTCTAAAACGAGTTCATTTATTTTTTATGGATACAAAACGTAAATTACTTACTCGAACTAGACAGACGTTTCACATTATCATCGCGTTCTTTTTTCAAATCGCTCTTTTCTGCACTCTAATTCGAATTGAACCAATCCGAACCAAATCGCTACTTAATGTTACACTGTCTGCGAGGCGAAAAAAGATCGTCGACGTAGAGATGCACCTCAATCGTTTTTAACGAAGGGAAACAGGGAATGGGGCATTTTGTCTGGATGCAAATCTTTGCGCTCGCAAATCCACCTGCCAAGCGTGATTAGTATAAAATATAGTATAGTTTAACTACCGCTACGACGACCGATGTGGCGCAGTGGTAGTGCGACTGCCTGTCACGCAAAGGTCGCTCACAAAGTTGATATTTATCACTTTGTGAATTTGTCCTTAGTCTGGTTATGACATTGTGGGCTGAACCACCCCATTGTCCATAAGAAAGATGATTCCGTGTTTTGGATGGCACGTTAAGCCGTAGGCCCCGGTTATTGTTTATTATTACTTAGACGGCGGTCGTCATTACACAACGATGTCAAAAGTCTGCTAGTTACGGTTGAAAATTCTGATACTAGCGCTCATTGGGTCGTTGAATGACTCGGTATCCCACATAAAAAGAGACTAAGGGAGACAGTGAGTTAGCAGTATTCTTTCTAGATCCTTGCGCTCGCCAATCCACCTGCCAAGCGTGATAAGTAGGATTAGAAAGTTATTTGGCAAATTAAAAAACGTAACTTTTATTTACCTTAATTTTTGGTAGGAATAGCTGGTGAGGCACAAAAATTCACTTCCAAAAAGCGTCTCTCAATCACAATCAGGAAAGTATACAAAGAATTTTCAATATCACTCGGAACTGAAAAGCCTTTGGACTAGGAAAGCTTAACGCAAAAATGGTCACTGTCTGCTTATCGATTTATCTGGAGTGCTGTTTTTTCACACTACTTAAAAACCTATTTTTTTTAATTGATGGACGTGACTGTGCCATAAAACGATGTGACCAATCAACTCATTTCCATGTTGTCCATCGTGGCTTGGTTTATATTTACCCCGCAAGGGATAAAAGCGTGATATATGTATGTAAGTTAGTCTGGTAGGAAACTAAATAAATAATGCTATATCACAATGCATTAACCTCTGGTCAGTGCGACACCTGTTTCCGCCATTTTGAATAATTGTGCGGTCGCGCGGCGACAAGCCCACAGTCAGGCATTCCACATATTTTTTTTGTATGAACTTTTATAAAATGGGATTTTCTCCTATTCTAATAGGAATTATGAATTAATACAATTAAAATAATACTCATAAAAACCTATTCTGTGTATATCTTTACATATTTACCACATTTGTAGTTATTTGCCTAAGAAAATTGTACCTTAACATAGGGTACCTAAACTTTTATTCTATTTCTTGATATAATTTATTAAATAAACAATAATCTAACTAAAACTAATTTTTATTAACACCTTACATATCTAAGTTTACAATAACAACTAAACTCAAAAGGGTCCCATACATATTTTTCACACCACACATGTTTACAAAGTGGACACTTGAAACGGTTTCACTTCAGGTAAATAAAAAATGCCGATTTTTTTATTATTTCCGACCACAGACTATCGGAAAAGAATTTTGACATAAAGCCGAAGTCACTCTGACTATGATTACAAAAGTGCAGCAAAAGAATGAAACCTTAAAACGCGCGAAAGTTTAGACAGGGAACCGCAGTCGCGTCGCGACCGGCTCACATACCGGGTATGTTTGCATTATGTCGCAGCTCACTGACCAGAGGTTAATAATATTTTATTCCTTGTTCGTTTGTATCTTCGCAACGCAAGCTAATCGTAGCAATTGCTACGACAAACTTGTTACAAAGTACTACTAAGATATAAAATTTTGTAAACTACAAAAAACTTGCGTGACTCAAAACGTATTTAAGGGACCAACTTATATCGGTTGTTTTAGAAAGTGTATGAAAACCAGTCTAAGTAGAACCGTCAAGTGTGTAGGATGATCATTTTTGCTACGGTTAACGACTTCTTTTGACTTTCTTTGGACATTTAACTTTTAACTTTACGTGAAAGTTTTTAAATTACTTAGATAAGTTTTTATAACTTAAAAATGTTCTACGCTAGCTTGAGGCAACTTTATGAAATGGGATGATTCAATTCAAAACAAATTGTCTTTGACAATGAAAGACAGTTTGTTTAACTTTGACTGAAGTTTAAGAAGTTTGAACAAAGGCTTTTTTCCCACGCTTTTCCTACCAACATGTTTTTCCTTCCAACAATTGCGTATTTTGGCTCCCGTCTCTTTTCCCCGTATGTACTTAATATACAGTAAAAAAATTGCTGCAAATATTTTAAGGGGTGAACCAGTACATGAAACTGAACAACTTTCCCCAAGGAACATAAGTCGAAATATGAAAAAAATTTTGGACCTCGCATAAAAAATGGAGCAGCCGAGTAAATCAACTGTACGGGAGGTCCAAAAATATTTTCATGTTTCTACCTTTGTTTCTTTGGGAAAGTTGTTGAGTTTCATGAGCTGATTCACCTCTTAAAATACTTACAACTTTTTTTTATTACTAATCCAGGAAACCAGCGAAATTGGAAGCGGGTGAATGTTACGCTTTTTAAAACATACAACATTTTTACAACTGTAAATTTTTCTAGAATGATTTGTTGTAATAATTTTATTATGTTTATTAATCAAATACATTATAATTTGACGTTTCTCCTTTTGGCCTCTATCACACTTCAGCGCAAAAATGACGTTGCGCTGAAGTGTGAGAAAGGCCTTAGACAGAACCTACTTTTGTTAAATATGGAAGAGAAATGATAAAATATTTCACTAGGACTGACCATACAAATTCTTCATGCAAAACTAGTTATTATTAAAGCATTCGTATTTTTCACGTGATGATTGTTTTTTGAAGTGTGGTGCCGGCTTAGAATAGCACCACCCCATTTTTACCCATAGGTGTCGTAAAAAGCGACTAAGCGCTGAATCCAGAGAACGGAAAACAGCGATTCCTGTATATATCTACTATATTGCACTGCGCTCGCCACTCCGCCTGCCGTGGTGAGTTTGGCAATACTTCCAATTGGGGAGGCCCATGTTCAGCAGCGGACTTTGTGCCTCTATTTTCGTGTGGGACACCGAGTCGCCCAATGACCGGATGTGACTGTAGAAGTAGTTACAATGTTTTTAGCTTAGTACGACTATTTTGCTTTAGTTTTCTAAACTAATTTATATATTTCTCTTTGTCCACAGATTACGCTATCTCCTTAGACAATTAAACAGAGGTGAAATATCCGCAGAGACTTTACAAAAAAACTTACACTACGCCGCGAGAGTACTAGAAGCAGTTTACATAGATGAAACCAAGTAAGTGTGACATTTCTACTCATTATAGTTTCTGTTGGATGACACGATAGTTGTGGTTTTGTGTTGTAATGGATATTTGTAATAAAATTATCGGATGTAAACTTAGGGTTCGCCTATCAAAAACCTTACAGGTATGCTAAAACTATGAAACTGAACAACTTTTCGTGTTGAGCTTATTTTGGGAATCTACAAAATTTTTTGAGTTCCCATAGAAAGTCAGCCTTTTTTAAATATTATTATAGTTAGCCTACTAGATCCCACTACTGGGCAAAGGCCTCCCCCGCGGTTTTCCACCTCTTCCGATCCAAAGCCAACTCGGTCCACTCCCTATCATAGGCATCAAGATCGTCACGCCATCGTTTTCGGGGTCTACCTCGGGGTCTACGTATTGGTCAGGAATTTATTGTATGGAAGTAATTTTTGTAGCATTTGCCAACAAAGCCCCCATACAAGAAGTAGTTCAGTTTTATGGTTTAAAGATACCTACGAAGTTTTCGGTACATCTTCTGTTTAATTTACTATACTAAACAAATTTTAGAAGTAAAGGAAAAAGAAGAGCACTAGCCCAGCCGGACTTAAACAAGGTTATATCTCAGTCAGTACACACACACACACTTTGTAGGGTGTTTCTACTCATGATTCTGAGCAAATTTTACTATGGGGCCACATGCGAAATCGCAAAAAAAAAATTTGGTGTTCCATACATTTTTGCCGAGTAGGTATGAATTTTTGTATGGAACAGTTGGAACATCCCATTTTTTTGCGATTTTGCAGCTTTCCCCACAATAAGTTGTTCAGAATCATTTAAGTAGAAACACCGTACGAAATGTGTGTACTGATAAAAACTAACCCTGCACTTGGTAGTCTATTATTATATATATAATATATTATTATTATTATTATGTTGACCAAAATATCCATTGCAGCACAAATCGATTTTATGTAACGAGACAATTTCATATTTTTTAATGTTACAGATGACCTAGCCGTCCATTTCTTGAACTAGCACATTGCTAGTTGTATTTTGAATAGGAATTCTTTTCAAACGAGGTTTTTTTCTTTTAGCTAAGCTCCCATTGAAAGCGTTTTTCTGTTCTCATTTTCCTTTTATTTTCTTTTATTTCCTTTCATTGTTAGGGTTCAATGTCGGAGCATTCGTTTTATCAACAGTTGAGGTTTAACTAAAAATAATTACGTCACTGATTCTTCTGTCGCTAGGGACACTGAATTGACAACCACCTCAATGACCCCTGTTGTATTAAGTAGGTGGATCGCACACTCAACGCACGACGGAGCGCTATAATATCGTAGCGGTCTGCCAAATCCATAGTGGAAACGTCACTCCCCATACTAAAACCGCACTCGAAGGATGACACTGCAATAGCGCTGCATCAACAGCGGTTGAGCGGTTTTAGTATGGGGATTGACGTTTCTAGTCTGGATCTGACAGACCGCTGCGATGGTTTAGCGCTCCGTCGTGCGTCAAGTGTGTTCCTCGCCGGAGTAAAAAGTATCTGTTGTGTAGCACAAAATAAAACGTGTTGGTGCAGTCAACTACACAAAAAAAGAACTGAAAGACTTTGAATCCTATGTAACACATTTTACTAAATTGGTCAGTTAAATAAGTAACAGAAACAGATAATTCTCTGAACACTACACCCTAGTTTTGAGAACGTGAAATATTTCAGTTCAAATTGATGATCGTAGGAAGCTGGAAAAATGTTCCTAAGTAAAAAAATACTCCTCTTTCGCTTTCAACCTATTTCTGCCGGTCCTTTAAAAAATACCATTCATTCATTCAAAAATTAAAGGAAAAATGTAACGAATGTCCGGAATTGGAGGTTCACGGACAAAGCTAATTGGCGAGAGAAGGAAAGAAGGCTAATTAGTAAGGCGGCTCCGACACACGCGGCCCGGATTTCCGGTTTTATGCCGGATCCATTTTTTTATTGACAATATCATCATTGTTGCTAATACGTCTGAGAAATGAGTGCCTAAGGCAAAACTTATTATGATTCACTAAATTTTACATTGTCGCGGTTGTTCACATTATACATAGTTATGACTTTAACAGGTTCTTACCGACAAATTTATTTTGTTTTGTGTTCCCTATATTTCGACGTTGTTGCGTCTTCGGTTTTGTGGAACACAATCGTCACTATTGGAACTCACTCGAACTCAAAAAGGCAACATAGGCAAAACAAAAAAAATCGTCTTTATTAGAATTATAAGTCTATATGAATGAATTGGGTAAATTTTACCGATTACAGATTATGAAATTCCATACTAAAACTAGATATTGTGACACACGTCGCCGCTTCAAACTGCGGCTGACTCAGACTGTCATTTGTCCATACAAATGAAGTCCTCAGACTGTGATTGCAACGTACCGCAATACTCTGCGAAGCGTGTACGGTAAATACCTAAGAGTGGGTGAGGTAACTTAATTTGTCAGATAGCAGTGAGGATTCTGGGCTTTGAAAAATTCACTGACAACTCTGACGTCAGAGGTTGATATGGGTAAACTTATGAATAAGGGCAATTAGATGTGCGACGACGGGTGGCTTAAGTTGGCTTAAGTTGGCTTAAGTTTAAGACACGTTGTACCTAAGGGTTCATTTAATATAGGTATAATATCCTAGTAGACATTTCTAGCTGGCAGCTTTCTACCTATACAGTAGAGAGTACTGGGATAGAACATATTAAATAAATTAGACTATACTCTAATAAACTTTTCAAGAACAATAAAAGTACTCAGGTATTTCAGTCATGTTCTAACCCAATTTTATTTTCACCTGCTTGATTTAACTATTTGCAATTCATACATTTACGCAAAAAATATTTTAAATGGTTAGGTGAATAACAGTTAAACAAATTGAAACATAGTTAGATCGAAATTATGTAAAACTTTATAAAATTACGTTAGCCGACTGAATGAGTTACTTGTATGGAAAGTCCTAATTTTTTTTATCTCGTCCTCATAGAGTATCATTTAATTTCGTGGACCATTACAGTTCCATCTGTATACATAGCTATTCTAAAGTGCAAAATACATTTAAGAAATACAAAAAAATCACGAGTAATCCAGCGCAGGTAGCTTTTCCACACCAAAGCTTTGCGGAGCTTAGGTAGGAATATTTAAGCGGTTTTAGAAAGCGTTTTCTCTCGAATCGTCCGAAGAACCCTCTTCATCCATTAACAACCATTACACGCCTTTTAGTTTGAGTCCCTGTTTGAGTTTGTAGGGGCACAGTCGACGACTGATGTGGCGCAGCGGTAGTGCGACTGCCTGCTACGCAAAAGTTCCGGGTTCGATTCTCGATGGGTCATTCACAAAAGTTGCTTTTATCTCTTTGTGATTTTTTTCTTGGTCTCGTGAGAAATTCTAGGCTGAACCACCTGATTGTTTGTAAGAAAAATTTATCTGTGCGTCGGAGGACATGTTAAGCTGTCGGTCTCGCTTATTGTCTACAATTACTTAGACGACGGTCGTTACACAACCATATCAGATAGCAGGCGATTGAAAAGCTCTGACACCGGGATTCACCGTGTCGTTGAACGACTCGGCTTGCCACTCGAAAAAGAAAGGAGTAAGTAGTACTATCAAACTCAGGAGAGTGGTTTGGTCAACTTTGGCCCGTCCTTATGCCTTACGCGTAATACTTACATTGGCGGTATAAAGTTTATTTAGACCTTGCGTTTGGACCCAGTACCAATATAGTTTTCCCGCGGAAATTTGATGTTTTCCCTGCATATTAAACACATAAACTTTGACCGTCAATCACTATATATTTAAAAAAACACATTAAAATCAGTTGCGTGATTAAGCAGTACTTAGGCGGTTTCATGACCGACAGACAGACTAAGAAACAAAAAAATCGAGTGAAATTTATACCATATATTTATCACAATGTTGATATTTAACACACACACATATTACGCCTTTATCCCTTGCGGGGTAGGCAGAGCAATAACGACCGTTAAAATGCGGTCGCTATTGCCACATTTGACAAAATATTGTAGGCACTTCAGATGATTCATGTATTACTGTAGTGACAGGTTGTCAGCCTGTCGCCTGAAGTTGTATTATAGATGAAACCCTCAAAGATATTTATCACTTTGTGAATTTGTTCCCAGTCTGGTTAGGACATTGCGGGCTGAACCACCCGATTGTCCGTTAGTAAGGTGGTTCCATGTTTCGGATGGCACGTTAAGCCGTAGGTCCCGGTTGCTGTCTATGATCACTTAGTCGGCGGTCGTTACAAAACCATGTCAGAAGCCTGCTACTTGTAGAAAATGGTTGAAAAATTCTGACCCTAGGTTCATCGGGTCGTTAGACGACTCGGTGTCCCACACGAAAAGAGAGGGACCATTTATTTCCACAGAATCAATAATAGAACTAGCGTGCATTGAATTGATAGTGTGGAGCGACCTCCTTAGTCCGCCACTATGGCCTGGCCACACGTGACGTCACAAATAAAAAGTCGCGTCGCTTGTCTTGTCACTTAGTTGCGAAAAATCATCTTCTTGTCGAGAGTATATAAAATCATTTATTTATTATTTAAGTGCTGTGCTCATTATTTGTACCCCACATAAGTGGTGACCCCGAGTAGGATTACCGGCACCACCAATACGCACCATCCCCGAAAATCCCGGACGAAAAATATGGCCAGCGAAAATCCGACAGGGCCGCACTCAGGCACCGTGACCCCCCAAGGAGCCCTCTGCAAAGTCGAAATAAAAGTGCCGGAATTCTGGGCAGACCGCCCCGCCGTATGGTCCAAAGAAATGGAAGCGCAGTACGTACTCGAAATGGCAAAGCAAATCGCCGAACTCGCAAAATGTATCGCTGAACTGTCGTCAAGGGAGCACCCCAACCCTCGTCGCCGATCAACATCACGGCACAGAAATCACTTACATTCACGTGGAAGACCAAGCCCCAACCCGCGATCTTGTTGGTACCACCGCAAATTCGGACAGAAAGCCAATAAATGCGAAGGATTGCCATGTAAACAACACAATGTATCGGAAAACGCATCGGGCAGCCGGAAGTAGCGGCTAGCGACTGCCCCCGTTCACCCGGCCGCTTGTTCATCACAGACAGAAGATCCAAGATACGCTTCCTCGTAGACACTGGATCCGATCTGTGCGTCATCCCACGCGCGATGAGAAGAGGCCACGTTGCTCCAACGGATTACTACCTGTACGCGGCTAACGGAACAACCATCCAAACCTACGGTTTTGCTCATCTCTGCCTGGACTTAGGCTTACGCCGTGACTTCTCCTGGAGATTTGTGGTTGCAAACGTCACCAAACCGATCATTGGCATCGACTTCCTCGCCCATTTCCACTTACTGGTCGACCCTCGATACCATCGCCTGGTCGACGGACTCACCTCACTCACCACACCTGCAGAACCTGTCAAACCTTCAGAATCCGTTCACTCTGTCAAAATTAGCCAGCAATCCGAGAACATTTCGCCATACCACGCGATCTTGAGCGAATTCCCAAACATCATGCGCCCATCTGGAACACCCAAAGCTTGCCCGCATCAGACTATGCATTACATCAAGACGACACCAGGCCCTCCCGTCTCGTGCAAACCACGACGCCTGGCACCGGACAAGCTGAACATCGCGAAGCACGAATTCGAAGAGATGGTCAAGAACGGTACTGCACGCCCATCCGATAGCCCATGGTCCTCTCCACTACACCTCGTACCAAAGAAGGACAACAGCTGGAGACCATGTGGAGATTATCGTCGCCTGAACGCACGCACAATACCCGACAAATATCCCATCAAACACATTCACGACTTCAACGCAAACTTAGCCGGATCCACCATCTTTTCCAAGATCGACCTTGTGAAGGCGTATAACCAGATCCCCGTCTATGACCCAGATATCCCGAAGACCGCCATTTCTACGCCCTTCGGACTTTTCGAGTTCCCTATGATGACTTTCGGCCTTCGGAACGCGGCACAAACGTTCCAACGCTTCATCGACGAAGTCACTAGGGGTCTCGACTTCTGCTACGGCTACCTGGACGACATCCTGATATTCTCACCAGACCGCCAGGCTCACGAAGCCCACCTACGTCAGCTTTTCAAACGCCTCGACAATTACGGCATGGTGATCAACGCCGCCAAATGCGAGTTTGGAGTACACGAGATAACCTTCCTTGGATACCACGTGTCAGAGAAAGGCATCACACCCTTACAGCATAGGATCGAAGCCATCAAGAGTTTCCCGGAACCGAAAACAGTGAAAGAACTCCGGAGATTCCTCGGAATGTTCAACTTTTACCACCGCTTCATTCCACATTCCGCAAAGCTTCAAGCTCCTCTCAACGAGCTACTCAAGGGTGCACGCAAAAACTCACAGCCTGTTAACCTCTCAGAAACAGAGCGACAAGCCTTTGAGGCATGCAAAGAAGGATTATGCCAAGCTGCCATGCTTGCACACCCGGACTGCAACGCAAAAATTGCACTGGTCACTGACGCTTCAGATTCAGCCATCGGCGGAGTACTACAACAATACCAAAACGACTCATGGCAACCGTTATCCTTTTTCTCCCGCAAACTGACACCGGCGCAGAAAAAGTACAGCCCGTATGACCGAGAGCTCCTTGCCATCTACAAATCCATCCAGTACTTTCGTCACATGCTCGAAGCCCGTCCATTCAGAATCTACACCGATCACAAGCCCTTAACTCATGCCTTCAAAATCAACAAAGATCACTGTTCTCCACGCCAATTCAGATATCTCGATTACATCGCTCAATTCTCCACAGACATCCAGCACATCTCTGGCAAAGATAACGTAGTCGCCGACACACTCTCCCGGATTGACGAAGTTAATGCCATAGATTACGATGCACTTGCCAAAGCACAGAGCACTGATGATGAACTGTCCCAACTCTTGCAAGGCGAAAGTTCCCTGAAAATCAAGAAAATCAACGTGACCGGTAGCAACTTACCCATCTACTGCGACGTGAGCACATCTTCACCAAGACCCTTCATCACTAAATCGCTGAGATACCAGGTGTTTAACGCATTTCACTCTTTGAGTCACCCTGGAGCGAACGCAACCGCACAGCTCATAGCTCAACGGTTCGTCTGGCCCGGCATACGCAAGGATTGCCGAGAATGGGCCAAAAACTGTATAGCTTGCCAGCGATCAAAAGTAACCCGACACGTCTCATCACCAACTGGCACATACTCCCTACCTCCTGCAAGATTTCTTCACATTCACATCGATCTGGTCGGTCCACTTCCCATCTCAAACGGATATCGTTATGCCCTCACAGCCATCGATAGATTCACGCGTTGGCCTGAGGTTATACCGCTGACCGACATGTCCGCTGAATCCACAGCCAAAGGCCTTGTAGCCGGCTGGATTTCGCGCTACGGATGTCCTGCAACCATCACCACAGACAGAGGCAGACAATTCGAGTCCAACCTGTTCAAAGCCCTGACGGCATTAACCGGTTCGCAACATAAGACAACGACGGCATACCATCCTGCCTGCAATGGCATCATAGAGCGTTTCCACCGCCAACTAAAGTCGTCGATCATGTGTCACGCTGATCAGAACTGGACCGAGTCACTTCCACTAGTACTGCTCGGAATACGCAGTGCCTGGAAGCATGACTTGCAAGCGTCACCGGCAGAACTGCTGTACGGAGAGCCACTACGCCTCCCAAACGAGTTTTTTAACCCGCAACAAGACGTCCTGCCTGACCCGTCAGACTATGTCACCAGATTACGTGCCCTAACAGCCAAACTTAAGCCAACGTCAGCTTCCCACCATGACAAGAAGTCCATCTTTATATTCAAGGACTTGGCTACTTCTGAGTTCGTTTTCCTTAGAGACGACGCGGTCAGAAAACCGCTACAGCCCGTCTACACTGGCCCACACAAAGTTTTGGAAAGAGGCACAAAAGCGTACAAAATTCAAGTTAACAACAGGACAACAACAGTTTCCATCGACAGACTCAAGCCCGCATACATCTTGACAGATACAAACAGCGGCGACGCAAACCCTACATCCACATCATCTCCACCCGCCAACACCCAGAAGACCACAACAACAAAATCCGGACGTCGAGTCAAGTTTACCAATTTTTATCGCCCGTAGTAACGGTCTCGGGGGGGGAATAATGTGGAGCGACCTCCTTAGTCCGCCACTATGGCCTGGCCACACGTGACGTCACAAATAAAAAGTCGCGTCGCTTGTCTTGTCACTTAGTTGCGAAAAATCATCTTCTTGTCGAGAGTATATAAAATCATTTATTTATTATTTAAGTGCTGTGCTCATTATTTGTACCCCACAATAGTATTGTTGTAAATGACAATTAGTTCCAACGTTTGATAAACCTGACCTGACATCCAATAATGCTGAAAGCGCATTGTTATCCCACATAAGCCGGATTCGTGTAATTCGATTCGCATTATTGCCTAGAGCTGCTTATAGCATTTGAAGCAATAGGCTACATAAATAAGTTTCGAATATTAAAAATGTAATTCGTTTTTTATTTGACTGCCAGGTCAAGATGAGCTTGTGAGTCAGAAGGTGGGTGCCGAATCCCACATCTAATGCACAACGGAGCGTTATTTTAGCGCAACCGTAACGCATGCGTCAGTGACGCAGGTCAACTGCATGAACCTGCGTCAAGCACCGTAATGTTTTTAAGGTCCGTATTTATAAATCGAACTCAAGTCTGAGATCGTTCTCAAGAGCGGTTTTGACAACTGTCAGTCAATACTAACAGCAACTCAAAGTCGTACTCAAGATCGATCTCAGAGTTGAGTACGGTTTATAAATACGGGCCTAAGAGTATTGGACAAATACATTAGTTTTTACTGGCTACTGCTGCGGATTTTGTAGAGGGATGTGAACATATGAGACGTCGTCGCGTCGTTACATTTGTCTCAATAGTTGGAATGATTTTGTGTAATTTATATTAATAACGAAAAAGTTTAAAGTGACCACAGTCAGGTTTTAATAACTACAGTTCTTTAGATGGTTTGAAGGAAATTCGATTAATATTTCATACTTTTATTGGCGTCAAAACACATTCATATTTTTACATACACACGCATTTTTCTGTTTATAAATTGCAATTTTGAACGACGCCGGCGAGTTAACAAATTAATTTAATCATAAAGTAATAGGTACATTACTAAACATCAACAAAACTTTGGTTAGTATTCTTCAAAGAACTATTATTTAACTAATTTTTGAGATAAATAATCAATCAATGAATGTTCGACTCGGAAACTGTGCCAAACAAATTGATGAGAACTCTAAGCAAACTACCGTTTCCAGATATGCAATGGTATTGATCCAGCCTCAGTACATAACAGAACCTAGAATCCGGAGTTGAGATTAGGGATACAACGATAGATATATCAAAATTCGATATATCTACAAATCTCTCTCTTTAAAAATGAGGGATATAGAAAACTGTACAAAAAAGTAAGACGTGTGCGAGCGCAAAAGATATATCGAAGAGATATAATAATACCTGATGGACAATACTGAAATGGAAAAATCTTAATAAATAACATTTACAAAAGAAGTAATAGTAGATTACGTACTGAGGTATGTAAGCTATCAATAACAACCGAGGTTTTTTAACGCCCGAGCGGAGCGAGGGCGGTACCTTTCCGAGGTTGTTATTGATGTTACATCCGTGGTACGTATACTGCTTTACATATCGAATGAAAAAAGAGTAAAATAAAGCGATAAATACAAGAAAACGATCCATAAATGATGATTGTATCGTCTGCTATTCAAATTGCACCACTAAACTTTTTTTCTATGATTGAAAAATATTGAATTAATATGAAAGAAAAGTATCCTAACATAAAGTAGACATTTTTCTGATCGTAGGGATATTAGTAATTTTTACTTTTGTCATTGTAATATTGAGTAATAATTCGGCAAACTCATTTATTGAGGTTATAAAAATACAGATTAAAAATATAATTCCTGCGTTCAAGCAACACAATTCGTAGCGGCCAGTTCGAAATTTAAAATCGTATACAACTAATTGGATGCAACTCCTATTAAAAAGAAGAAGAAATTGATTTTAACTTTTTAATTGCCGCGATTCTATTGGTTCTTTTTCTAGTTCCATATTTAAAATTACTTACAGGCTTAGTTTTAAAACCTCGCCTGTAAGTTGAACTTACAGGTCGTGTTTTTTGTCAGTAATGACCTACTTTCAGAGCATGAGATATGTAAAATCATGTTACTGCCAAAACTTATCTTACTTCTAACACTATTAGTAAATGTGCGCCGGCCGGATGTGTATCATAATAGTAGTTTACGTACTGAGGTAAGTAAGCTATCAATAACAACCGAGGTTTATTAACGCCCGAGCGGAGCGAGGGCGGTAACTTTCCGAGGTTGTTATTGATGTTACATCCGCGGTACGTATACTGCTTTACATATCGAATGAAAAGTGAGTAAAATAAAGCGATAAATACAAGAAAACGATCCATAAATTATGATTGTATCGTCTGGTATTCAAATTGCACCACCAAAACTTTTTTTTCTATGATTAAAAATATTGAATTAACATGAAGGAAAAGTATCCTAACATAAAGTAGAATTTTTTTTGATCGTAGGAACAATAGTAATTTTTACTTTTGTTATTGTAATATTGAGCAATAATTCGACAAACTCATTTATTGAGGTTATAAAAATACAGGTTAAAAATATAATTCCTGCATTGAAGCAACACAATTTGTAGCGGCCAGTTCAAAATTTAAAATCGCATACAACTAATTGGATGCAACTCCTATTAAAAATAAGAATTGTCGCGATTTTATTGGTTCTTTTTCTAGTTTTATATTTAAAATTACTTACAGGCTTAGTTTCAAAACCTCGCCTGTAAGTTGAACTTACAGGTCGTGTTTTTTGATAGTAATGACCTACTTTCAGAGCATGAGATATGTAAAAGTATTTTATTATGTAAAAGTATTTTACATATCTCATGCTCTGAAAAGGAAAGTAAAATCAATTTCTTCTTATTTTTAATAAGAGTTGCATCAATTAGCTGTATACGATTTTAAATTTCGAACTGGCCGCTACGAATTGTGTTGCTTGAATGCAGGAATTATATTTTTAATCTGTATTTTTATAACCTCAACAAATGAGTTTGTCGAATTATTACTTAATATTACAATAAGAAAAGTAAAAATGACTAATATCCCCACGATAAAAAAAAATGACTACTTTATGTTAGGATACTTTTCTTTCATATTAATTCAATACTTTTCAATCATAGAAAAAAAAGTTTCGTGGTGCAACTTGAATACCAGACGATACAATCATCATTTATGGATCGTTTTTTTTGTATTTATCGCTTTATTTTACTCACTTTTCATTCGATATGTAAAGCAGTGTACGTACCACGGATGTAACATCAATAACAACCTCGGAAAGGTACCGCCCTCGCTCCGCTCGGGCGTTAAAAAACCTCGGTTGTTGTTGATAGCTTACATACGTAATCTACTATTATTTTATTATTTATTTATATGATTCATTGAGTTTTAGAAAATATCGATATCGGATTTCTATGTTGACATATCGATATCTTCGCTCTGAAGAAAAGAAGATATCGAATTGACTTCACTCGATATATTATATCGATATCGATAATTGCAAAAATTCACTTCCCTATTGGTGATATTACTAGCTAGTTTCACTTTGGCTGTAGTAATGACGAAAACTTGATCAACCGAGCGAAGACTTTGATATTCCCCGTTAGGTAAGTTAGGTTCTACGTAGTTGGACAATTTGACAAGTGAGTAAACTCAGCTGGCAGTCGGGATGAAAAGGGCAAAATAATTCAAAAAGCACGTGAAGCCTTTTCGATAACGTTGCCGATATCATGTCATGCTAATGTCATGTTGTTTATAGAAATTTCTCTTTTTGACGCTATATTATAGTTCCATAAAATAACATGAGATAAATTGACTTAACGTGGTAGCTTTGTATGCCTTAAGGCTGATCACAGTATGTACCTCTTGACTATATTATATTTTAACATAGTACATACATACATATATCACGCCTTTATCCCTTGCGGGGTTAACAGTAGTGCTAACTCAAGGCGCAGAAGCCCCACATATAATGCTCGGTGGCGTTCCCTTGGACATTGTCGACAAGTTTTGCTACTTGGGGTCGACTGTGTCGAACAATCTCACACTTGATGTTGAGATCAATACGCGTATCGGCAAAGCGGCAACCATGTTTGGTAAGCTGAGTACAAGAGTATGGAACAATAAACATCTGACCACTAAAACCAAGATTATTGTTTACCAAACTTGCGTTTTAAGCATACTCTTGTACGGAGCTGATACCTGGACATCGTATGCAAAACAAGAGCGTCGACTTAACTCGTTTCATATGCGCTGCGTAAGAAACATCTTGCATATAACCTGGCAGGACAGAGTCACAAACGAGCGAGTTCTAGAAATTGCACAGCTGCCTAGCTTTACCGCCCTGCTCAAGCAGAGACGCTTGCGGTGGCTAGGGCATGTGCACCGAATGGAACCTTCGCGTCTACCGCGGCGTGTCCTGCTTGGTGCCGTAGCTAACGCCAAAAGAGGGGTTGGAAGACCCATGCTGCGTTTCAAAGATTGCGCCAAGCGGGATATGGCTGCGTTTGACATCGACCATCAAAGCTGGGAGAAGCTTGCTGAGGATAGGGACGAATGGCGAAAGCGTGTGTATGATGGGCGTAAGTCTCACGACGACGCCTAGTTCTCTGGTCTCGCCAACAAAAGGCAAAAACGACACCTAAACATGCATGTTCCAGTCTATAATACCACCTTCACTTGTAGAGCGTGCGGAAAGTCATGCCGCTCCCGCATTGGCTTATATAGCCACGAAAAGTCTTGCCTCAGACACTGATTAAATCGTCTGTGACAGACGTGTGAGGCCAATGATGATGATGATGATCCCTTGCGGGGTAGGCAGAGCGCTAACGGCCGCAAGAATACGGTCGTCATCGCCACGTCTGACATTTTTGAGGATTGTTTTCCAAGGTTGTTTCAGAATACATGTGCATCACTATAGTGGCAGGTTGTCAGCCTGTCGCCAAAAAATTGTAATACACCAATACTCTCGAGTCCCTTTGTCGCCTCTTACGACACCCGCGGGAAGGATGTGGGGTGATGCTATTCTAAGCCGGCATCACACGGCTATATTTTAAGACCTACAGAAATGTAATTACCTGTGTTTCACAAATAAATTATTCTGATTTCTGATAAAGGATCTATAAATGGCGGCGGTTACCTAAGTGGGAGAAAAAAGCATGACAATGGGCCGCCCTAGATCCTTTCTTCAATCGGCCAGCTTCTACTAATAAGTGCATCTAAACAGCAATGTTACGTGCTGTGAGGTTAACTTTGCTGACGCTGAAGTATATTGCTTTTATGTTTATCCAATCCGTGTTACTTGGTAAATATATGACTTTAAAGAATGTGCAAAATATTAAAATTTATATATTATTGATTGATTTTAAACACTCATGCCATATTAGCTATAATTTATTTAGCCTGTCAATTCATCTACTAAACGTAGTATCATAATTCATTTATTTAAAAATACACACACAATTAAATCACTACATAGTATAAAGCAAAATCGCTTTTGCGTCTGTATGTATGTATGTATGTAAGCTCAACTCATTAAAAATACTCCACGAATGTTGATGCAATTTTTTAAATAAATAGAGTTATTCAAGAGGAAGGTTTATAATACTTCCCGGAAAACATCTTATTCCCACGGGAAAATGAGCCACAGCGGGCGCAGCCCTTAAAAATAAATTTATTTAACCCAATATTAACCGAAATTATATTTCAACTAACAGTATTTCAGGTTAGATAATTTATGCCTATTATAAAGTGGTTTATGTTTTAGTGGCCATTAAGGAAATTAACGTCCACTCATCTCTATGTGGAAATTCCCGACGGGTGTACCCGCGATATCACGCAACGCCATTTTGCTAAATTACTAGGAACATGAAACAATTCACCTTATAATGAGCATTTCAACTCGATTTGACACGTATAATAAAATCTCGCGTGCGTTTGAATTATGTTTTTGCGGGATAAACATATTTTTGTATAATCAAAAGTGATATTTTAATAAGTGTTGTATTTTGGATCGAATTTTGACATCGAATATTTAGCGTCGTCGCTATAAAACACTTACCTAAAGTTCAGTGGCGGAATTTCAGATCATTTCACGAAACAAAGGTGTATCTACTTAACTTTTTACTATCCTCGTAAGGCCCAGAGCAAGATATCTTGCATACTCATTGTATCCCATGGTCCCTCCCATGGTACTTAATTTTTATAGTAGTTCAGGCCCAGCGCTTGAATTAGAGATATTTCACTCAATGTTTATTTTATTGTAATATTGGTTTAAGGGTACATTGTTTATGGTACTTGATGGTCTCTAAGTGTATTTTTCTTCAAATTCATTAAATAAATAATACGAAATATTTAGCTGTCAATTTCCATAAGCGGCAAATTTGAAATCACTACGACGCAAAAATGAATAAGTACCGCAGGCGCCACCTTGGGTTTCTATGAGTTCTTAATGTTAACTTGTGCTGGGCCTGAATGACTATATTAAAAAGTACCACCGGTGACCCCTTGGGCCTTACGAGGCTATGATGATCATTAGCATATGACATGACAGATTAATGAGAGACAGATAGGATAGAGCTCGTCCCATCTCTGCTCTAGGGTAAGATTGGGGTCAAGAGTAAGCCCATCATAGATAAAAAAAAAATAGAGGCTGAGAAATAATGACAAATAAATGATAATAAATGTGTTCCAAATATCCCACGAACAAAACGATGTTTTCGTGGGTAAAAGATCTTTTTGCGAAGTATAAAGAGCATATTACGTATATCCGTAGGTTTTTCTACACACTTTTTAACAATGAGGATTTTTTGGGCTTATAGCTAATCGTATTATAATATAGCTACTTGCGTTTACAAGGTATATACGCGTGAACTATTTATGTATGTACATGAGTTTTTAGTATAAAATATTCCTGCACATTTGCAGACTCAGTGAATATGCCCCTATAGAGAGTGCACTGTGGTGCATGTCACACGCAGACTGCAATTATGTCACTCCTCGTGACGTCACGAGATGCAGATAGCAAGCACCGTTCATATCGCAAAGTGACGTTTGACGATGCATTTCATTATTATATCATATACACATACATACACATACACAAATCACGCCTTTATCCCTTACGGGATAGGCAAAGCGCTAACGGCCGCAATAAAGCGCTCGCTGTCGCCACGTCTGACAAATATAGAGGGTCGTTTGAGATAATTTTGTGTATCACTATTGTGGCGGAGCCGATGTGGCCCGCTGGGTGCTCACTTAGCTGAAGCCTGGTTTTGACCGATTTTCGGTTGAATAAAAAACTAACTTTCTCTACCACGGCTTTATTGACACTCAGTCAAAAAACTCAAAAAAACAATACCTTGTCCAAAATAAAAAGTAATAAAAAATACAATCGATCATACAAAAAAGTGCGATTCCGCACAACTATAGTAACAGGTTGTCAGCCTGTCGCCTAAAAGTTGTAAAACACCTGAAACCCTCAAGTCCCTCAACCGCCTCTTACAACACCCGCGGGAAGAATTGGGGTGATGCTATTCTAAGCCGGCATCACACGGTATTATATATTATATCATATAAAGGTTATAGTATAAGTCAAGTAGGTAAAAAAAACACAGAATACACAACCTGAAATGATACAGATAATATTTGGTAATAAAAAACTTTTACAATGACAATGGGAATCTCTTTTTGAAAGGTTATAAGAGAGAGAATGAAACAGTAACTTTCTCTAAGAAATTTTCCACAGTCTTCTAATAATGAGAATTTCCCAAGAAAATAAAACTATTTCATTTAAAAGCTTTATTCTTATCCGGAATATATTCGTATAACGTTTTGGAAATACTAAACAATGCTGTTTACGAATGGCATCCATACAAATGTCTGATATTGTTTGCGTGGAATCCCAGCAAACTTCGTATTAATTAGAACTGCTACTGTACAGTCAAAGCTATGGCAAGTTAGCTTTGATATACAATATAACTAGTAGAAATAACAACTTGAACCGTTTAATGTGACTTGCGACCGGCTGTCCCTACAAAATAATGCTGTTATTATATAGGTACTAAAATTTGAGGTTTTTATTTATCGACCATACAAAACCCCTGCAGCAAAAACCCACCCAATAAGACGAAGCCCATTGTAACTGTTAAAAAGTTAAAGTTCATTACACAAAGGTTTACCTAAATTGCGTTAAATCAATTTATATCACTGAAATAATGTTCCGACATTGAACGTCATTTTGTTTTTTGTTCGTTAATAGTTATTTATGATTCCTCTATTATTTCCTTTTTGTTCGAATAGTTCTAACTTGTTTCTAAAAGTACCGACAGCATAGTGCACGCCTATCTGTCTGTATTGGCGTGACTGGGGGCCGTCAGTTCTGATGTGTAACGCAGGGATAGGAGAGTCGGCGAGCCGGCGCGCGCGCAGCCCACGACGGCACTACACACACGCCGCCTGCGCACGCCCTGCTGGGCGCGCTGCTCAGTTGAGAAACCAGAAGCAAAGTTAATATAACAACAGCGGCCCCGGCCATGTAGTCGCGCCTCCCTTCTGTCCACTCTGTGCTAGGTCTTTCTGTTCTGTTGAAGCTTCCGTACTACTGTCTCAACTTCCTGTCCTCCTGGTAGCTTAGACTTCGAACACGTTACTTCAAGGAGCTGTGTTGTGATTATGGCATGCCTGTGCTCCGATCCATCTTCGATTTTGGGTTTTCTAATAGAGATTGAGTCGGGTATTTTATTACGTGTGACATTGTAAGCTTTGCTTTTACCTGACTTATTCTCGTAGTCTAGTGTTTTACTGTTATCTATATAGATTAGTTCTGGACCTAGCCCGATTGTGACGTCTTTTCCCTGTGATTGGTCTGTCCCCACTTCAACTTGTCTACGATTACTTCTTAGGCATGAAAGTTTTTCTTGACATAGACTTTTTTTCAGCTTCACATGTATTTTGATTGCTTTTTTTTCAAGTTTTTCCCTGATTAGGTACTTAATTATCACCTTTTGTTAATTTTGGCTTTATTTTTATTATCATCACGAAAAAATACTGCTTTTTTCAGAATTAATAATACTAGATTTGTAGTTATAGTTTCAGCAAATGTAAATAATTGAAATTATAACAAAATGTATAAACTGCCTAGCTGATGCTAAGCTTAGGTTTAGATTGAATACTAAATTGGTTTTAAATAAAATCAGAGTAGGTCACTTATGAAGCATATAAAAGGGATTTATTTGCGAATCTTTTCGGAATTCACAAAACAATCCCCAATTGTTATATTTCTGACTAGTTTTATAAAATTTTATCAATTCAAATTGAATACCTATCCGATTCGTTTCAGTGATTTGTGAAAACCTTTTGTATTTTTTTTTTTATTTTAGCTTCCACGCTAAAATAAGTTGGATTATTTTGCGAATTCCGAAGCGTTCTGATTGATACACTATGTGTACTTTGATGACACGTCCAAAATTATCTTAATTTCTTCAATGATTATGATTGGTGTATATCGTTGTCGTTTTTTGGCGATGTGAATCCCCCAAAGTCCCGTGTTTTTGACTTGGTGTTTTTTTTAGACCGGCAGTGGCGCGCCAGCAGTCAGCCCCAACCCTGGTGTTTAGGTGTGTCGATGTTACCTACTTTACCGTCTGCTACTACTTGAATCAAACTAGTCTTTGACGGGTCGTGTGATGCCGATCGACGAAGGATATTTCTTAGTTTGGCTGCAAGAACTGCTTTTATTCGACAAATTAGACGTAAACCCTTTGCAAAAAACGAGATATAAAGTAATTTAGGGATAGGTCCAGCAATCAGTCAGCCCATATATCGCATTATAAAATAACGCATATCGAAATACGGGTATTTCTAGTAAGTTGTAAAAAAGGGGAATTAAACTACACTCAAATAATTTATATGTGCCTCAAAAGTATTTGTGATAGATAACGTTTTAGAAACATAGTTCGTTTAGATTCCGTGTACCTAAATACAATAATTTCTCGTAAATTACTTTATTTTACCTACTTAGCGTAGTAATAAGTAGTTTTTTTTTTTCGAATGATCAGCTTTACATACCCTTTTATTTATTATTTATTATATTAATGAAAAAAAGTTTTATTCAAGTGGTAACAGATCCCTTACCCCCCAGTGAGCATCCCAACCCCTGCTTGATTAGTTCTGTGCAAACGTTTGACGTTGCTTTCCATTGTAAAGAGTCCCAAATCTTAAAAAAAGAGTTTTCTATATCGTACCATACAAATCATATAGGCTTATTGTTGCGGGACATGATATGGATAAACCTACACGAAAAACTGTCATATTTGAATAACAACGATCGACTGAACTGCGTATCTCGAATTCTCAACGCTACTTTGAGAGTATGTTATTTATTGAACTTTGGCCTCTATAACACTTCAGCGCTAAAATATGCGCCTGTCAGGTCCATACTAGAATTGTCAATCCCCAAACAAAAACCGCTCTCACTGCACGACCCAGCGCTGACGCAGCGTAGCACTTAGACATTTGAATTTTACTATTTTTAAGTAGGAGTTGAAATTCATCTCGATAGAGAATTATCAATCCAATAGAAATCAAAACATACCGTTAAACCAGTTCCGCTCGGCAAAATCCCTCGGCAATTGGAAAGTACTGCCGCCTATTCAAACTCAAATGAAATTTCCACTGATATTGCTACGGCTTCATCAGTATTCAACCCGAGTATAACTAGTTTGGACCAGTTCACTTGCTATTTTTCTGCAGAATAACTCGTTTCCATGTTGGGTGTTCCGCGTGGGTTGATTCTTAGAACAGCATCAGCGCATTTCTTTCCCTTATGTGGCATAACATTTCCGCGCATATGCAAATTTTATAATTTTTTATATGACCTCAAAATATCTAAACATCTCCGATAAAATGTGTAACTTATGCTAGTTAGTTTTTATCCTCAGCCTTTTAAGACTATTTAGCACAACATGACTACGTTTGCGTCATTGCGTAATCATTTCACTTCATTTTACAATAATAGGTTGTTGGTAATTTGTACGTATATATGGAAAGCAACGTTACGACATCTAATTCTTGTGCACGCAGCATGAACGATCCTGCTACGATTGTCACGTCTCTAGCATGTTCTGCTAACCTAACATTTTATACTCTTCTCCATTATCGTTTCGGCTATGAAATCGACAGTTTAAAAAAATCGGTAAACAGCGACTTTGCAGACTTCAACACTTGCTTACAGTATCGGTTCGAAGGAAAAGTCAAATTTTGAACATCAATTTTGGTTCGATAAGAATATAAGCAAGTATAAAATAATTTCTGGGGTAAAAACTGCTTGGTTTTGAAGTGGAAAACACTGTCTTTGTCTAAGTTTTTTAAGTGCATTAAACGTTAACATTAATTTGCGAATGAATAAAAGTTAAGGTACGTAAGTAGATTATTATAGTTGGTAAAAATGAGAAATTTGGATTAGAAAATCTAATTCTGTTTCTAGATTGTTTACCACTTAATACAGGTTATTAATGAATGCATTCTTTTATATAAATATCTTTAGAAAATTTTAGGAGGGTACAGTAGATATTTCATAAGCACTTACTTAAAAATGTAATAAAATAGTTGTAGAATATCTTCAAATCTGTTTTCAAATAAAAATCTTATTATTATAATTTATCAAATTTTGATCACCTAGCAATATTAATAACTTAAAATATAATCTCTTCTGCCTTGAATCCGAAACCTACAGATCTGTCATATATTTTCGATGCAAACCTAACGATAGTTATTAAAGGTTGCTGTAACTATACGTATATTTGACATTGACAAGTAAAATCTTCACAGAAATAATGTCATGTCAAATATTTACTAATTTGTAAAAGTTTCGTAGACCTAAGCTTTCATTTGTTTCTACAATTAATTTACACAAGAGTAGGATATTAAGCGCTCTATCTAATAACGCTAAACATTTTGTGTAGCGATGCCTTAGCCCTTAGCTTGCATTAACTTGTAAGCTAACTGTGTTGAGTGGATTTGCTTGCAATTTACCTTAGATATAAGGATAGACAATGCTAGTCTCGACATCTTCATATTCAAATAAAGCAGACGAATTTTATTTTTGAAAACAGCTGTAATTTTAAATTATTGCACTTCTTATCTTCACTAAAAACTTCTATAGCAAGCTATTTTAAACCGTAACTAACAAAATTTACAGTTTTGCACTTATGAGAATATCTAAGAAATGAAAAAGTAAGTATAACCTCAAACTCAGGTCACCACTCACTGAATAATTAATTCGCTCTACTAGACTAACAAATGTTAACCATTTACATTGTTGCACCAAAGTAAAACGCCATACTTTAATTCCTGTTTGATGTGTGCGCAGGCGACTGGCAGACGAGGATGACGAGTTGTCAGAGGTCCAGCCGGATGCAGTTCCTCCTGAGGTCCGGGAGTGGCTGGCGTCCACCTTCACGAGGCAGCTGGCGACGGCGAAGAGAAAGTCCGACGAGAAGCCCAAGTTCAGATCCGTGGCGCACGCGATCAGGGCAGGCATCTTCGTGGACAGGATCTACCGACGCGTCACCAGCACCGCGCTCATGCAGTTCCCGCAGGACGTCGTCAGAGTTCTCAAGGTCAGTGTTTATTACTTAATAAAGGTCAAACGCTTCATCGCGAGTTTGGTTAGCGCGGACGCTCCGCGCGCTATCACGCTTTACTTCAAGCGGTTTTGATAATGTGATAGAACTAACGCGCGGGCCCACAATTTAAGCGCCCGCGCGGACAAAACGCACGATGCAATTTTCGCCCATACTAAATCATGATGACATTAGTAAACATGCCTCTTTGTCTTTCTATCGGATCCATGGCTATCTCGTATTCTCGTGACTAGCAAGTCTTTTC
This sequence comes from Keiferia lycopersicella, assembly GCA_029255805.1. Lineage (NCBI taxonomy): Eukaryota > Metazoa > Arthropoda > Insecta > Lepidoptera > Gelechiidae > Keiferia > Keiferia lycopersicella. The sequence continues at coordinate 20,897,968 of JARACZ010000003.1, forward strand.
AATGATCAAATGCAGTTTTCTCAAATAAACAAAGATGTTTTCTGTATTTGCTTCTAAGTACTTATTACTAGAAAACTCGTTTTTAATTTTAAAGTATTAGGGTCAATTCAGAACAACTGAAAATATCTACCAAAGTACCCGAAGTAAGAAAGAACCCGAAATATTTTCTAACTGTATTACTCCCCAAAATTGTTTTGTAAAATTATGTACTTATACCATGGCGGAATTTTATACTACCAACAGTTAATCTTGAATTAGGTAAAAACCGTAACTTACAAATTGTCTATTTCCTCCATGATTAAAAAGTAGGTTCTGGGGTAAGTAAGCGTTTAAATTCTGAGTATCTATACTTGGCGCTTAAAAATGCCTTACGTAAAACTCGCTCTTGACCTATGTAAAACGATTTCTTGACGATGCTAATGCTAACGTTTCTTACATTGTGAGGCACGCTTCGAAATTTAAAAAGATTTTTAGCTCTGTTGCTCCCAGAAAACTCTAAGTAATAAAGGTATTTAGGTCAATTCTTAAGCGTCTCCCCTTTCTCCTTACATAGTAAGACAGGTCAAGTTATCCAGTCACGTACGATCCACCATTTGCGGTTTTACGTAATGCTATGCAGTAGGACGTGACTGCATTTTATATTTTAATCATAGTTGTAAGTAAGATCGACTTGTCATGCAATGACATGACCTAAGGTTGAATTTCATCGAAATAAGAAGGGAAGGTAACCCTTTTTCACACTTAACTGCCTTAACGCACAATGCAGCGCTGAAATAACGCAACCGTAATGCAGTGGTCGGTCAGACCGATGCTAGAAACGTCAATCTCCATACTAAAACCGCTGATCCGCAGCTGCGCTATTTTGACGCAACTGCATAAAAGTGTGAAAAAGGCCGTAGGATTTGGTTAAACATGAAATTATTTACTAGACATCTATAGTTCTTGATATTTAGAGGAAACAACTTATTAAATTAACAAATTTTACAACAGGGCAAACTAAATTAAATAATGGTAACAGTGCAATGATACAGAAAGAAAGAAAATTCTGGACATTTGCGCCAGGCCTTTCCAGCTCTCTTTATTCTTCACAGTCCAGTAGTAATCTACCTGAGTAGGTAGGTACAAAATAAACTATTTTGTTTTTTACTCTAGTGACATTCTTATTTCATATTTTTAATGGTTTAATCCGCCTTTCGCGATGCGTTATTAGATAGGTACGTTAATAAAAAAATTAATATAGCTTAAGTGGAAAAGGCTAATAGAATTTGTGAAATCTCTACCTAATACTTAAAGTGTTATTTCTAGCAAACAAAATTCTGCAGTAAAATTTATAATTCAAAGCGTAAGCCGTACCTGGCTCAGACGAAATTTCTCCAATTTCGTCCCAAAGTTTGTCCTAATAAAGTCAAGATCAGGAATTAATTAAAGGAACTTATTCCTCGCCAAACGAGTATGTACCCTGCATACTGATGAATACTGTCGAATCTTGCCTGTTACTACCCGAGCACTAACAATTTGGACTTCAATGACATACTCACTAAAGAAAAATTCTGGTCGTGATGAAAAAAGGTGGCTCTGAATTTTCTGAGCTCGTAAAAACCTACATAGGAAATCGTAAACTTTTACTAGAGACATATCTTAAAAAGATTTTCATTGGTATTCTATAAAACTGGTCAATGCCCCTCTGAAAGGGGCACATCTAATCATCTAATTCATTCACATTTAACATTCACGACCAGCGTAATATTCAGTAGGCTCGCATACGTGCGTGTATGGAGCATTGATTCAAATTACGCTGGTCGCGACACTATCTAAGCGAATAAAGTGTAACGACTCGAGCTTGTCGTTCTGTGAACGCAACATCCTCAAACGAGTTTTTTTAATGAATACGGAAAAGGTAGAGCGACAACGGCTGCAAAAATACCTTTTAATGCTGAACAGATTTAGTTACCTAATACTTACTCGATCGCGATAATATTAGGTAAGGTAAATGTTAACAATACCTACCTGTAAAGACGAACAATAAATCAAATGATAAAATGAAAATGAAAACAGTTTTCCTGTGTCCCGACGTTTCAACACAGTTTCATATTATGTTGTGTTGTGCACATGCATTAACACATACGTAGGCCGCACAACGCAGCTCTAAAATAAGGCATCCGTAGATACTAGAAGCTAGCGGTGCGTCAACAGCGGTTGTGCGACCTGCGTCGAGAGCGGCTTTAGTATGGGGATTGACGTTTCTAGTATGGATCTGATAGACCGCTGCGTTACGGGTGCGTTATTTCAGCATTTGTGTATTAAGTGTGAGAAAGGCCTAAACAATTTTGACTATTTCTCAGCAATTTCTGTTTTATCTCGCTTCCTTCAACGTTATTAAATTGGGGTAGGATCGTCTATCTCAATCGTATGTTCGTTAAATTATGGAGACTGAATGGTTGGGCTAGGGATATTTATAGGGCGGTATTCTGGACCCTTTCTAAGGTCAAAATAATGTATGTTTGTAGTAAGTAATGTACGCTGGCTTTGGTTGAAGGCTTTACTAAATCTATTTTTGCCATGATTTTTACCAAAGAAACAAATGAAAAAGACGGCGTAATAACGCGTACCTAGCAAAACATAATTGAAATGCTAAAAATATTTTTATTTTCAGTATAATTAGTTAAATACAGCTAAAGAGAAACAAATACAACTAAAGACAAAATGGATATATGCAATCCAAATATTAGACGTAATACTTGTATCGGGTCTTCAGTTTTTGTAAAATCTAGAGACAAATTAAAAAGATTCAGGTCAGATATAAATTCTGAAGATACTTTGTGGCCAGACGCCAATTTACTCGTAGTAAAGTCAACAGGGTGAAACTTGACCGAGTATTATCGTCTGCTAAGTCAATCAAGATTAGCCATCGCCATCTTAAACTTAAAGAAAAAGCTTATTCAAACTTCTTTAACAGTTACAATAGTCCACTACTGGACGTGAGCCTTCCCCTAGAGGGGAGGGAGTACTTAACATATTATGATAATGTCGAGTACAATTCAAGGTGTTGTATTCACACGGAACGCTGCTGTCCATTCCCTGATTACAGCCTTAATCGCTCTTTACGTCAACCACACGTAAAATTGTGGTGATGCTATTCTGAGCTGATTCAATACAAGAACGTAATACGGTTCTGACGACTGTCGGCTAGATCATCCATCTTCAGGATTTTCACCGGTATTGATCAAAATTAACCCTTAACTCATCATTATGTACGCTTCTGATCAGACCGCCCACACATATGACACATGCATTATCTAGACATGATAGTAGTCCATTATAGACACGTCATAATAATGTGCCCTTCTTTAAGGTGAGGTCAAGGTGCGTATAAGGGCCACAGGGATTCGGTCCTTTGAAGTTTGTGTGTTTGTTTATAACAGCTACATACCTGTGAGCACTAAATTTGACTTACATACTTGAATTATTTAGTTACTGTATGTACATTTATGTATTCTAGCGCGTTTACACGCAGACAGCTAATAAAAAGTCCACGCAAAGTCACAAAGAAAATGCTGCAAGTTACCTACTTATAAGTTCATAACAGGCAGTTTAAAAATTATATCTGAAGTGAAATCTTTACGAAGTATCTAAATTAATAAAATTGAAAGAGCTAAGCAGATGTTATTTTGCAGTACCTACCTATAGTATATGTAGTATAGTAGGTACTAGTGGGCGCCACAGAAACATTTCATCGGGATAACAGCTATTCTATTCTGTGTTAATCTAATCTACCCTCTATTTATGTGCCAAATTTCATGAAAATTAGTTCTGTAGTTTTAGCGTGAACGAGTAACAAACAAACAAACAGACAAACTTTCACATTTATATCATTAGTAGGATATTAAACTTCACTTTAAGGCCCCAAATCCTATTATTTTTACCATTGACATTCTATTGCCGTTCGAGCAACATGGTCTTTTGCTGTGATGTCATATACATATATATCACGCCTTTATCCCATGCGGGGTAGGCAGAGCGTTAACGGCCGTAAGAATACGGTCACTATCGCCACGTCTGACATTTTTGAGGATTGTTTTCCATGATTGTTGCAGAAAATATGTGTATCACTATAGTGACAAGTTGTCAGCCTATCGCCTAAAAATTGTAATACACCAATACTCTCGAATCCCTTAGTCGCCTCTTACGACACCCGCGGGAAGGACATACATACATACATACATATATATATCACGCCTTTATCCCTTGCGGGGTAGGCAGAGCGTTAACAGTCGTAAGAATACGGCCGCTATCGCCACGTCTGTCATTTTTGAGAATTGTTTTCCAAGGATGTTTGAGAAAACATGTATATCACTATAGTGACAGGTTGTCAGCCTGTCGCCTAAAAATTGTAATACACCAATACTCTCGAGTCCCTTAGTCGCCTCTTACGACACCCACGGGAAGGATGTGGGGCGATGCTATTCTAAGCCGGCATCACACGGCAATGAAATGAGGATGTCATATGAAATAAGCAAAACCACCATTTCCACCGACACAGTTTTCCATAGCTGAGAAGTTTTTAAAATAGCAGATTTCGAGCACAGGGCAAAGGACTTTTTTATGTCACTAGTCTCGATACAACACGTGAAATGGAAGGAGTACCCTCTTTCCCGACACTATCATGACCTCATTATTATCTCTAAATGTCACAGGAAACTCACATCACGTGACAGTACACTAGCACGACAGTTGGTACCACTAGTACTAGTGTTGCCGCTCGAGAGTGGACTATCGATAGTTAATCGATAGTTCACGCTATCTTAATGATAGCACACACATAGACGCAAATCATGCCTATATCTCGGGGTAGGCAGAGCGTTACTGACAAAAAAAATTCGGTCGGTATCGCCACGTCTGACAAATGTTTGAAGGTCGTTTAACAATCTATGGTTAATCGATGCTATTGCAAAATGTAACTATCGATGAATGATACTATTGATAGTATTATTTTTCATAATTTGAAACTATTGATAGTATCGATCCACTACAAAAACTATCGATACCATCGACAGTAATAATTCAGTACGAAACTGTCGACCCTATCCTTTGATTGTTTTTCACGATAGTATCTATCGATAGTACTGCACTTTTCAATAGTATATTGCTGCATTGTGAACTATCATATCGTCGCAGGAAAGGCAATTTTACTGAAGTACCAAATGACCATTTCGAGAAAAAGCCGTTTAAAGTTTTTTTTTATCGTTTTTAAATCATAACTTTTTTTCTAGCACATGAATTTCGATGACGTCAAGGTAAACTTTTATTCATTTGTCATTTTCTATGTCCAAAATTACAAACCATAATAATTAGACTGCTGGTTTGCGATATAGTGGCGCTTAAGTAAAAATGACTTAAATTTACAGTAAAGAAAAATTTCTCAAACGCCATTTTGATCAAAATATTTATAGCGATCAAAATTACTTATAACTCTTAGGTATATAAATTGGAAGACGACAAATTTTCTTAAACTATAAAAATAATGTTATGTTTGTTATACTAAATTACTGAGAGGACTTTTTCAAATCTTGTATCATCATGACAAAACTACTTATAAAGTGATCGGCCCATTATGTTGAATCACTAAAAATACTCAACAGTAGGTTATTGTTTTAGTTTTTTCGAGTAAAAAGACGTAAGAGATAATTATTTTTTCTAATCACCCCTTTAAAACTACTTATAAATTCAGTTTATACACTATAAAGAGATACTTAAATACTAAAGTGCCAAAATAAAGTTACTTGAACCATAAATAATATCGTATACTCCATTACTAACGTGTAAGAGTAAAGTCTAAAATGCTTAAGATTATTAAAATTCCTATATTTTTTAAAATATGAAGTATATGAGTAGGGCAATAACATGGATTTGAGCTGGGCTGCCTCCTCTGAAAAGTGCTCAGCTCTTAAATTAGATAGATAGATATCTGGGCAAAGGCCACCTATTTGAGATAAGAGGGAAATAGTTTCGAGAAATAATTTAAATACAACTGTTAATTCGCATTTATTATTTATTTATGAATTGTTTGGTTTGCACCTTTACAGTATTTAAATTTATAATTTTACTACTTTTAAACAAAAAGCCGTTTACCTCTTCGGCAAAAATAATAAACTTACATTGAGTAACAGAGCCTTTAACTTCTTTGGCAATAACAATTACTTAATAATTTTAGAATCACAGAGACTGGTATCTAAGTACCAATTACAAAAAACTATCTACTGAAATAATAAAAAAAAGAGAATCAACGTTTCTTTCACTCTTTGACAGTTAAAATAAAAATAAAATTACCTTCTAATAAAAACAATCTTCATGAACTAATAATAATAAACCTTTTCGACTTTATAACTCTTTTGAAACAAAAAGCCGTTAACCTCTTTGGCAAGAATAATAAACTTATGTAACAGAACCTTAACCAGAGTAACTCAAATACTAAAAGTGAGAATCAATGTTTCTTTCAGTCTTTGACATTAAAAATAAGAATAAAATTAACTTCTAATGAAAACAATCTTAATTAACTAATAAACCTTTTCAGCAGTATTAAAAAAAACGAGTATAAAATAGCAAAAGGTCAGTTGGATCCATTTCAATCATTGGCCAATACTTCATCTTCCTCGTCTGTTTCAGCCAAACAGTCTTGAGCTTTGGGATCATTACTCATACTTCGATATTCCGTATGATACACAGTTGGTATCACATTATTCGAGCACAATTTGTTCAGATCCGTGTACTTCTTTTTGCAAATGGGCAGCATCGCTTTGTAGCATAGTTTAAGCTGTAGGTTATTTTTCTTCACTATCTCGATTTGTTCTATTTGCGCATCCGGATTCATAGAGTATTTCACAAAAGCGATATTTGCCACCGATTTCTTAAATGTTACCGTCCTCAATTTGCTTATTTTTCCAGTTAAATTACCTTTGAAATATTTTTCAGCAACTGTGTCCCATTTGTTAAAATCAGCAAAACTAAGCACCTCTACTTCATATGGTTTTGGTGACTTCCTTGACATCGTAAAAATTGTGCTCCACTGCGACGGTGCCCACACTATAATGCCTTTTAAGCTTTTATCTATAATAGAGTGCATAGAGTCGACAGGCATATAGGTATGCCCTGGGAGCAAATAATTTATTTGAATTGATAGAAGAGTGTTACACTTCTTAAGTGTTTCATTTAAACATGTCAATACTATCTTATTTTTATTTTGCCCCGGACATGAGTCACAATATAGTAATAAATGTTTCACTGTACCTCTTAGATCCACATTATTGATGTACTTCTCTAAAATTGATGATATCTCATTGGCACCCCTTTTTCCATTATTTTCTGACCATGTGTAACAGAACCCGTTTCTAGTACCTGATTCATAGAATGTCAAATTGAAGACAGACACTTTGCGCGAATAATACAGCATCATGTTTTCACCGTGGGGCGTGTTCAACACCTTTTGAAGGTCAAACGATGCGCATAAAACACTGTTGTCTTTATTATGAATAATTTGATGTGCTTTAAACCTTTCAGCAGATTCTTCTTTGTCAATTAAGTGTTTCCGTTTTTCTTCTTCATCAAGACTCTTATTATTCTCATATTGTGTACATTTCAGACACTTATCTTTACGAGGGAAATGGAATCCAATGTTAAATTCTGTAGTAAATATTTTTTTGAACAGTTTTTCTCCAGCGTAGGCGTTGCCATTTGCAAGCTGTGTCTCTTTATAAATTCTATATAAATTTGAAATGTTACGAAATTCTGTCGGCAAATATGTTCTTGTGCTATTCTTCCTGCAGTAGTGTGAAGGCAAAGTCGGTAATTCCTTTATGTATGTTCGTACCATTTCGGTAACTAAACTTGGGGTTTTATTCTGGGGTTCGTGCTTCCCACGCATGTCTTCTTTTGCACTACCAAATGATGCGTTATTTACTGTGTTGTATAAGGTTTTTTGTTTGAGATCTAGTGTACAAGTCAAAAATTGTTGACACACTTGGGCTTGCCCTTCACCATCGTTGATAAAGTAATTAAAAGTGTTGGTACGCTTAGCCGTATCTGCTCGCTTTCTTTTAACGCCCATCTTTTTAGAATGGCTTACCAACCAGTCTTTACGTCTTACAGACGATAAACCCCAAAAGTGTAAAAATATCGCTTTTCTCTTTTCCTCAGTTATTTCGTAACATGCGTTATGGCAATTTTGTGGATTACAGGGATTTTGTTTCATTTCTTTGGCTGGTATAACCTTTCCTTTAGAATTTATATACTCATGCCCGGAATCTTTTTTTGCTTTGTTTTCTCTTCTTTTGTTCTTCGTTTTCTTCTTTTCTCTACTCTCAACTTCAGGCAGGTCATTCTCTTCTTCTCGATTTTTCAATTTCGTAGTCTTCTTAGATCTCTTATTTTTCTTTTTTGATTTCTTACTTTTCTTAGTTTTTTTCTTCGTTCCATCTGAGGATTCTGATTCAGATGATGAATGTTCCCATGACGAAGAACTCCATACAAAATCTTCATTATCTGACAAAAAGTCCACGTACTTCTCTCTTGTTTGTTGTCTCAATCGTTTATTTTTTATGTATTCATTATGATCATCTTTTGTAACATTTTCATGCTTCTCATGGTTAATATCTTTAACATTGTCAGTTCTTATCTCTTCTTTTTCATCTTCACTTATCTTATTATCCAAAACGCCGTTTTCGCTTACATACGATTCATTTTGTACTGTTTCATTTATTTCAGGTACTTCCGTATCTTTACAAATCTTTCCTCCATAGCTTTTTAGGTCGTCCTGTATATTCATTCCTGTATTCACCAAATTATTTTCAGAGGTTACTTCTTCATTATCTTGTAAATTAATATCTATTTCTTTGAAATCTTTCATGCACTTAAGATCTGGGTCGTTGTGTTGCTCCACGTTTTTTTTAAAACATAACAACGTGCCGTTTATAGCATTATTTTCAGATTTTATAGTTTTATTAGTAACTTTAACAATATCTCCGTTGTTTTCTTCTGTTTCAAAATACTGCTTACTATCACATCGCTTCTGTATGTTGTCTGGTATTATCTCAGGTGTTTCAGTGTTGTAATCTTCTATTATAATTTTAATGTCTGTCAGCTCAGGTTGCTTAGATTCAATTTGTACAACTTTTGATCCCGTGTTCATCTCATCAAAGTGGTCCCGTCGAATTTGTTCACAAACCTCCTCAATGTCCATAGCATCATTTTCAGATTCATTATTTTCATTATTACCTTTAATTATTTCCGCGTTGTTTTCTTCTGTCTCCAAAAAATTACCGTCATATCGCTTCAGTATGTTGTCTGATACTATCTCATGTGTTTCAATATTGCAATCTTCTTTAACAAAGGTTGTGACTGTAATTTCAGGTTGTTTAGTTCCAATTTCTAAAAGTTTTGATCCCATATTTATCTCTTCAAAGTGTTCTCGTCGGATTTGCTCACAAGCTTCCTCAATTGCATGTTGTCGTTCAATTTCTCTGAAGATCTCTATTTCTTTTTGTATTACGTCGTAACTTGCTTTTGCTGTAAGATTTTGTTCCTGGTATGTTTCTTTTGTGTCGTCTTCCAAATCGCAAACTGTAATATCAATGCATGGTGGTTCAGCTTCTGTCTTCACACTGCGCATAACAACGGGTTTTGGTATCGATAGTTCCTGGTTAAATTTATTTGATTTATTCTTCTGTCTTTTTTTTTTAGGTGTATTAAATATCAGTCTTTTAACTACTGCTGGCTTTGGGACTGTTTCCATCAATGGTGTCTTTGATGTTCCAGCTACAGGTTCCTTTTCGTCCTTCAGTCTTGCTGCGTACGTTTTGTAAAAACGCTGTTTCTTACTTTCCATTATGAGCTGATAAAACAGAAAAGGAATAGATTAAATTGAAAAAAGTAAGTCTTATATGAATTTAAAAAAGGTTTAATATACCATCTAGTGGCAATAACTTAATAAATAAAAAAAAACCGTCGGGGCTACCATTAAATTGCTTTTGATATGAGAGATATTCAAAATGCTATAAATTTCATAGATATACGATAAAATTAATGTATGGTAGCCACGACGGATATTCTTTTTTATTTATTAAGTTCATAGTAGTACAATGAGTTTTTTGTGGTTACGAAATACCATTAATAAAATGATTTAGAATCTGACATACAGAAGTTACTAAGGTTCCCATATCAACTAGAAAAAGGCTAATGAACAAATGGCTGAGCACTCGAAATCACACAAAAAACTCAAAGAAAATCGGGTTCTATTATCATAGACAGACAGAAACGTTAAGTTTATAACACCCATTTAGTCCAGGCGAGCGGGACTTGTACCCGCGATCCCTACATTCCGTGCCAACACTCTAACCAACCAAGCCAATGCTTCGTCAAGCACTCAATCGATCGACCGATCGATTTTGTTATGTTAAATATCCAAATATCCGACAAAGCTCTATTCTTTCTCTCATTCTAACTTTCAAATGATGTCGTCCTATACTTATTAATATCATGTTAAGCGTCACCACTAGTCATTATATGTGACGGACACAAAACATTGTTTACTATAGTGCATGATAACCACACGGCAATGACCATACGGCCATGGGGCGGTAGGTACTATTCCTCGACGTGTCCTCGACCGACACCACATGGTAACAAGCCATTCTCGACACCGAAACCAACATTCCACACTCTTCAAAAATAAACTTAACATTAGCTGGGTACCTAATCTTAAGTTAACAACACCTTCACACCCATCCGTAACATAATTAAACAACGAATAGAACCAGCAGCGTCAAATGACAATTCGGCAAATCACAGCGTCAAATGATTAGGTATATAATTTAGGTACTTACTGAAGATGACTTTACTAATAATTATTGCTTCATATGAACTATTACAATTGTAATACTAATAATTAGCTAACTTACCAAATAAAACGTCCGTTATTGCATTATTATATCTAATATTTCCTTGTTTTCTCGATCTATTTGTGCGGCACCGCCGGCAACAAATACCAACACACGTGTACTCTCAGTGGCTTTGTCCAGCAGACTGACTGATACGCGGCGTACGCGCGGGTTATAATCAGGTTTTTAAGTATTGCAGCTCCATATTTGTTTACTTTGGCGACATAAATTAGGTATTGACCAGCTTTCTATTTTTACTTCCATAACTTTTGCTAAAATATTACTTCACTGTAAAGATACTGAAAGTCAAAAACTTGCTCAATTACAGTAAGGCAAAATTACTTATACGCCACTTCCTGCATAAAAATGGAAAAACTAATATTCTTAAAAGCCTTACTTAGTATAAATACTTCAATTCAAAATTGCTTCTACCAACCTTTATATTTGTTTGGAGTAGTCCAAAATTACTTATAAGACATTGGTTTTTAAAATACCAGATGCCAAATTTACTAAAACTTCACTTGTAAATTATTGCAGGAAAACAAATTTACTTAGGTGACAGGCACGAATAAAATGCCAAAAAAGTGTCGCTTAAGAACTCGGGCTGATGAAAAATCCCCCTTTTTTCCATTTACTGAAACGCCAAAAAAGTGCTCGTATCGCTATGGGACCCAGACTGATCGACGCAGAAAAAAACGCTGATTCCGTATATATATATAACTCAATAAGCCTATTTTGGCGCTTCAGTAATTCTGCCTTTCCTGCGACGATATAGTATCTTATCGATATTATCGGTTTTATAGAATTTTTCGAAAGAAAACTATCGATAACAGTACTATCGATAGTTTGGCAACACTAACTAGTACCACTGCCTTCATGTGCACATAACCTTATTTAACTTGGTCTTTGTTTGTTTGACTTCGCTTCCCTTAAAGCTGTGTTTGCTTTGCGCCAAGTCTCAAGATTTAAACAATGAAGTATAATCATAAACACAAGTCATTATTAACCCTTTTCTCGTGAATATATTTGTTAATTAAGAAAAATTCTGATCTTTTCCTTAAAAGCATTTAATAAATCCCAAAATAGCGAAACGGAATTTTCATTTAAAAAAAGCAGGATTTTTCTTTGCCTTAATTAGCGCGTCCTGACAAAATAAGTCGATAACTAAGACGACAATTTGAAAAATAATTTTCCAACTTTTAACGCAATAATGTGTTCCTACGCAAAAGTCTACAAAACGACTTTGACAGTTTAGTTACCAAACCGAAAAGAAAATTGAATGATTGTAGGTAGTTTCAGAATTTTCTCAGTTCAAGTTCAAAGCTAACAAACAATTAAAACAAGCATTGCCCCTTTAAAGTATAAAGAATTAATTATGCGGGTTCAGGGGCTGAGTAAATACCGAGTTCCTTGAAGAAAGGGTTGTGTAAGTAACGAATTCAATGTTATTCACTTCATAAGAATCTAAGCAGCACTTTGAACAAACATACATACATATATATCACGCCTTTATCCCTTGCGGGGTAGGCAGAGCGCCAACGACCGCACAAATACGGTCGCTATCGCCACGTCTGACAAATATTGAGGGCTGGTTAAGATAATTGTGTATCACTATAGTGACAGGTTGTCAGCCTGTCGCCTAAAAGTTGTATACACGTGACCCTCGAGTCCCTTAGTCGCTTCTTACTACACCCGCGGGGAAGAAATGGGGTGATGCTATTCGAAGACGGCATCACACGGCAAACAAACAAACATTGAATATTATTATGATTTTTATAGGTTATCACAATGACTTGCTGTATGATGCCAGGTAGAATAGCATCACTCCGATTCCAACCATGGATGACGCTAGTAATGACTAAGGAATAAATAAATTCAGGAAAATGGCACCAGTGTTTCCTATGAATTCAACATCTTGCAACCGATATGGCGCAGTGGTAGTGCGACTGCCTCAGACGCAGAAGGTACCGGGTTCGATTCTCGGTGGGTCATTTACAAAGTTGATATTAATTTATCACTTTGTGAATTTGTTCCCAGTCTGGTTAGGACATTGCGGGCTGAACCACCCGATTGTCCGTAAGTAAGATGGTTCCGTGTTTCGGATGACACGTTAAGCCGTAGGTCCCGGTTGCCGTCTATGATCACTTAGACGGCGGTCGTTACACAACCATGTCAGAAGCCTGCTACTTGTAGTACGCGGTTGAAAAATTCTGACACTAGGGTTCGTCAGGTCGTTGGACGACTCGGTGTCCCACACGAAAAGAGAGAAGAGAGAACATCTTGCAGCGTCCGTCAGTTTGCCAGATGTGATGAGTATGCCACTACCCTATTGGCGAAGGTTAATTCACCAGTGGAGAGAGGCTATGTCCAACAGTGGACTGTTCTATTGACATCAATGTAATGTGTCATATTAACACTGTTACGTTTTTATTAGATGAGTAAAAGTTGTGCAATTTCAAGAAAATGTTTTTGTGAGTGACTGCTGTGATAACAAAGAAAAAAACCTAACGCTTTCTTAGACACTAGTAAAATATACTATCCTTCTACTTAGCTACGACGACGTACACATCTTACTAACATATAGCATGAATTGTCTCATAACTTGAGTCTCTGAATACGACTCAATTAAGATCATATCGGATCGCAAAAGCCGATGACGAGACAGCTAATAACTGTATCACTCATCTGAATGTGACATGCTACTAATTAGGTATGTCTTAACCAGTGAACGAATTGTACCTAATTATAGAATTAATTTATATGTCTTAGACAACAATATTCGTCGCGAGAAAAAAATGTTGGACATCACATAACACAATATTTTCTTCGACAGCTACCTATTTATTTGGCATGTGCTTCATCTGTGTCCGGTTATGTTAATCAAACAAAGCTACTCAAGAACTTCATTATTATATCCTGGACAATTTACACAGGACCATCTAGGCCCAAACTAAGCATAGCTTGTACTATGGGAACTAGATAGCTAATACTAATACTTATATCTTTTTTGTAAATAAATACATAATTATACATAGAAAACACTCAGACTAAACACAAATATTTATGTCCTGTGGGGATAGAACCCACGACCATTGGCGTAGAAGGCAGGAGTACTATCCGCTACGCCATCCAGACAATTATGATATAAATGTGACATCCTATTATACAGGCTGTTAGGAAAAGTACTAACTTCCTGTTAAGGTAAGAGCCAGCCTACGAATCTGAAAAACTTTCCCCAAGAAACATAGGTCGAAATATTAAAAAAAAATTGGACTTTCAATACAAAATGTGCCAAAGGACTGAGTTAGTTTGTATTGTATGTACAAGGCTTGTGCAAGGTCTTGTATTTACAGGGAACGCTCATGTTTATTCTGCGCATTCATCCATTCTTCACTTGTGTAAAAATGGGGTGAAGCTATTCTAAGCCAGCACTACACGGCATGATGAGCGTTGAACGTGTCTGTCATTATTCATCACATTGGTTGTGGTTTCAGCAGAATAAGATTAGGTATTAGATTCAGTGTTCTCGGTACAATGCACAACCAATTATCTATTCACTATATCTAGAATATCACCATTATCTAGACTAATAATTAGCAGTATTAGATCCTAGTAATTGATTATTAGCATCAATCGCCAATTCCGTAAACTTGCTCAGAATATTTTAAACAACAAAATCAATATATTTTGAACTCTAATAACGCATAAATACGGCGTTTTATAGTCATCTTTTGTGGGTTCAGTTAAAAATGCGTTTGGAAACCCATACTATTAATGTACGTCCGTTGTATATTGTAGTATTGTTACCTCCGCACACTTAAACAACTTGACAGTTTTTCATATTTATTACGCACACAGATAAAAAATCACATTTGCGCTGCTCGCCCTGCGCGCGCATGACATCGGATCTCTGTTATGTGGTTACACAGATATATACATACATACATATATCACGCCTTTGTCCCTTGCGGGGTAGGCAGAGCGATAGTGGCCGTAAGAATACAGGCACTATCGCCACGTCTGACATTTTTGAGGATTGTCTTCCAAGGTTGTTTCAGAAAACGTGTGTATTACTATAGTGACAGGTTGTCAGCCTGTCGCCTAAAATTTGTAACACACCAATTCTCTCAAGTCCCTTAGTCGCCTCTTACGACACCCGCGGGAAGGATGTGGGGTGATGCTATTCTAAGCCGGCATCACACGGCATATATTATGATCTGGAATAAAATATAGGCTACTTTTGCTGCGAGAAAACATGCCGTTCCAAGGAAAAAATTGAAAAAATGTTGCGAGTTATACCACAGATTCCACATCTAGTTACTTAAATCCCACTAATTAAAACTGGGTTTACTTAGCCGTATTTACTGTTTGTACGTTTGGCCTTTCTGTTACATTTTGAGTGTAATGGGTTCTGTCAAGCTTGATTTATTTAGGGTTATGAATAACGGCAGAAGAATCAGCATTTACTAGATTAAATATCAGTATTTGGTAGCTTCTCAGCATTTGGTCTGAATTCACAATTCAGAGTAATTATCAAATTTGCTTTAGTATTTTAAACGGCCCTTAACTCTCTGCCCACCCTGCAAGGGATAAAGGAGTCCTACGTATGTATTTTATGTATTCCGTAGATGTCTGATATCTGATATTTTTATGCATAACTGGCAACTAATATTATGTTAAACTTTAAGATATATGGTGTGGAACACTGGTGTAGAATGGTGATGCAAGCTGAAGCTAGGAGACATGGGTTCAAATCCTAATGGGGATTTGAGCTGGCTTGTCCAATGAGCAACTTTTAAAAACAATCTAAACTGTACTTTGTATGAAAATGTATGACGTCACACGTTGCTAATCTGGATGGCGTCAGAACACTTACTTTTATATAATTTTTCTGTTTATTAATTCAAACTTTGAACATTTGGAAAAATTATGACCGACGTCCGTACTATTTTTGGACACAAATTTTAAGCGTACAACTTTTATGTTTTATTAATGACTCAGTCCACAACGCTAATGTTTTTTTTATTCTTACCGGCAAAATACAAATCCATAGTCGTACTTACTTACATATATTGTTTTGTTTTACAGACACTGGACGAATGGTCCTTCGACGTGTTCGCACTTCACGAGGCGGCGAACGGGGCACCTGTGAAATACCTCGGCTACGAGCTACTCAATAGATACGGGATGATACACAAGTTTAAGGTCAGTAACTAAATTGTTTATACTTAAGTGAGGCATATATAGTCTTAAGCGCGGCGACCGCAGCGTGGACGTATAGGCGCGCATGACTGAAAAACCACTGATTGATTTGAATCGTCACGGAAACACACAAATATGACAAGTGAGTGAACCGGAATATTAATTATTAAAGGTCAGTAACTACTATCAATAGCTAAACTATCTACATCTACTTCTACACTATCTACACCTACATCTACACTATCTACACTTACATCTACACTACCTACACTTACATCTACACTATCTACATCTACAACATCTATAGATATGGTCTTGCTTTACGGGGCACCTGTCCAATACCTCGGCTACGAGCTACTCAATAGATACGGGATGATACACAAGTTCAAGGTCAGTTACTACTTTAACAGCTAAACTACCTACACCCACATCTACGCTATCTACATCTACATAAAATAATAATAATAAAAAATTACCTGGACAGATCAGACGTGAAAATTTATTTAGGAATGCCTAGACATCTAGGCCACAAAGACCGTTGTGTTCTACAGTGAACGACAAGTAAAAGCAGGTATCACAATGTAACAATAAACTCTTTAAAGAAATATTCAGCAAATGAGAACTTTTACCTTAACCCAAATATTATGATAATAAAACGAATTTAATGTAAATACAACGTAGCATGTAAATTTGGTAGAATAAACATGGTAGAGAAAAAACCTTTGGGCGGGAAAGAAAACATTACTAAAGGAAAATATTATTTTTTCAGGGTTTTATTGTGAAGCAAATAAGAGTCTGGTACTCGTAATCACTATTATTTGTAAGAGTATACATGTTTTTTGCGTTGGTTATATAGTATTTTGGTATTTGTAATTGCCCACATAGTTTTATACACTATTTTAATCTGCTTCTTCATCAAATCGATCATCAAATCGATGATACTATTTTAATACCAGCTATAATATTCGGAACTATCTCGTAATAAATACTACGCCCGTAGCAAGTGCTACGAGAAAAGTAGTGAAAAAAAATCGCTCGAAATAAAATCGTTATGTGGATCCACTATAGCATCGTTCCAGTTCAGTCATGTCATGTAATATTAAATTATGACATTTATGATATCAAACATTTTATGTGTATTGTCATATTTCGCACAGTATATTCATAGAATTACATAAATAATATAATATTATACTGGTCGAAATTTAACAATCAGAGTGTTCTGGAAAGAAAGAATAGGAATTTTTCGATCTACTCCTTTGGTTCTCTTGCTTAGCATAGGTAGGAGTAATAGACTTGTTTATATACACTGAACTGGTTCGGACTAGTATTGCTATCAGTCCAAAAAAAACCTCATCATAAAGTCTAAGCTGTAGAGAAAAAATGTAATCCTCTGTTTCTTTAATTATAAAACTCGGTTCATATAGAATTAACATTCTTGACTGTAAATTTTAAGTAGTACTCAAATCAAAATCAAATCAAATCAAATTATTTATTCAAAGTAGTAAATTTTACATTTCGCTTTTTGATGGTCAAGAATTAACAATTTTAACAATAACAATTTTATAAACCTAGTGTAAACGCGGCTCAGGTGGACTAAAAACTTAACACTAGCCCCTAAAGCACTGCCTCGGGGCTGGCCAAGACTCTCAACACGATTGTTAGCATTTGTTCTTGTTCTCATTAGCGTAATTAAATTGACATGTTCACCGCAAGTGCTGGTAAAGTACACAAAGCCGCATGTTTGTTTGACGCTCCGTATGTTTTTATTATTATTTTCTAAGTTCTAAGAAGAACCTTCGTAAATAAAGCTGGGTTTTAATTAGGGTGGGTTTGAGACACGGAGAAAATAATTTCAATGAAGATAATTAGGCTTTTTTATTCCTACATTCGGAGGATTCTCGAATAAGCAAAGCGTTAACGACCGTAAAATTACGGTCAATATTTGAGGTTATTTCAGATAAGTCATGTATTACTATAGTGACAGGTTGTCAGCCTGAACCAGAACAAAATTTGGTCAGGTTTCCAAATAAACCAATGACTTAAAGACAGCTGCCGGTAGCGACTGCTTTGCGAATCCCTGAGGGCCTACGTCCAATAGAGGATTGCTACAAGCTGCTGTGATGTGATGATGATCCCTATTTTCACGAGTAGTGCTGATTTAAAATAGCATCAGCCCACTGCTACCATCGGACGTCTTAAAAGGTTTAAATCCATTTAGGGAGATGTAAGCGTTTGCATACTTGCATCTTGCACTAATGGGGGAGATATGGTTTCACCTGATTCAAATATTTAATAATGTTTATATTCTAAATAATATTGGTGAGCGTTATGTATGTAC
This sequence comes from Keiferia lycopersicella, assembly GCA_029255805.1. Taxonomy (NCBI): domain Eukaryota; kingdom Metazoa; phylum Arthropoda; class Insecta; order Lepidoptera; family Gelechiidae; genus Keiferia; species Keiferia lycopersicella. The sequence continues at coordinate 20,916,439 of JARACZ010000003.1, forward strand.
AGCCTCTCCGTGTCACACATGAACAATCTTTCTTAAGACCTTTGCGTATTTCAGCAATAATTATTACTTTTCTAAGGGCAGTAAAATTTACTGAACGTAAATCATAATTTTATCCGGATTGTTGCTAACGATCACAAGAAAATTTAAACCTTAAAAACTGAATTTGTATTACGAGTATTAGATTCTTTCTACTAGATACGAAATTTTATGCCCCTAAACATCGCTAAACCAACACGTAGTGCAATTTTCAGCCTTTTTGGTTTACCCATTTTACGCGAGAGCTAACTTACAATTTAAAAATATTTTTAAAACACTTATACACGGAGTAATAAAACCTCATTATCAACAAGTACCTGTACTAATTACAGTTCCTCGGGTTAAGTAAAGTTTTATTTCTCGTGCTGCAAGCTAATCCAATTTATCGAGTTTTATTCACGACAGAAATAAAACAGTTTTTATATTCCTCGCTCACTTCTTCTAGTTTTTGCTTGAGTTCTTGGAAATGTAGGTCAAGAGCAACTGAGAAAATGATGTGGTTTTTTTTTCTGGATTATGTTCATTGTTTTCAACTGATGATGTTTCAATACTTGGAGAAACACAAGACGTAAAATAATACGTACCTATTTGAAAGTATTTCAAGGGATAAGTCGGATCACACGCTTAACGCACGACCGAGTGCTAAAACATCGCAGCAGTTTGTCAGATTCATACTAGAATGGATATGTCAATCTCCATACTAAAAACGCTCAACCGCTGTCGACGCAGCGCTAGCGCAGCGTCCTCCATCGAGTACGGTTTTAGCATGGGGAGTGACGTTTCTAGTATAAATCTGACAGACCACTGCGATATTTTAGCGCTTCGTCGAGCGGTAAGTGTGCGATCCGCCTAAACCTTTATTTTTGCCGACTCTCATAACTATACTCGCACAGAAAGTACTCTATGTTGGCTGTTTTTAGTAGAACTTTTTGATTTCAAATGCCTTTACTCGAGACGAGAAAGTTTGATAGAAATCAGCCGCCACTACGCCTCAGCTGAGAACTTCAGAAATTCAGAACACTCTTTAAAGCCAATTTCTGAGGATCGTCAAAGTACTTTGATATTCCGCAACATGTAAATTGGTTTGAATGTTAGGACGGTTGTTTAACTTTTGAATCAGACGTGCATTTAACCTACGTAAATTATGTTCAGAGTAGGTGAACTTAAGAAAAAGGAATTTTCCTAGCAGGTATACTTGTTTAAAATGAAATATTTTGCGTTGTAGTTTTTGTCTTAGACCCAGAAGTTGGAGTAAGAACGCTAAAGTGAAAACCGCAGACTCTCTCTTTTCGTGTGGGACACCAAGTCGTCCAACGACCAAATGAACCCTAGTATCAGAATTTGTCAACCGCCTTCTACAAGTAGCAGGCTTCTGACATGGTTGTGTAACGACCGCCGTCTAAGTGATCATAGTAGACAGCAAGCGCAGACTAAAGGACGTTGATGCCGACGCAGGCCGCTAAGACCGGCTATCAAGCAATATTTAAATAATTTGTTTTATCTTTTTATGACAATGTACTTTTGTTTCCCTTCTCATTGCTTTGAAATAGACTCTACCATGAACATAGGCTTGTTTATAGTAGTTCATTGAGTAGTTATGAGATTTATCCAACTCGCCACGATATGTGTTTATCAAAAGGGTTCTGCTTCGGGCTACAAGTCCGTGAACATCTAATGGTTGCTCTAGATTTGTTTCGTTCGGACCGACCCTAATAAAGTACTCTTTACACGGCCTTCTATATCAGGTTTTATGTCTTTTATTTACGAACATACGACTTTTTCTTCCCTATAGTGTCTTTTCTTTTCAAGTTTGTAACTATATTTTCCACTGGACTGTTATTAATTTCTAAAATTAGTAAAATATTAACTCCAAGCAGTCGTTCTACGGACATAACTCAGTGATAAACTGATTTAATATTTTGAGTCAGTAGCAATTAATTTCAAATAGACATTTACTTACAGAAATAATTTTAAATCAAATAGGTACAGGATATTCCACAGTTTGTAATTTTACATGGGCAGATCGCACACTTTAAGCACGACGGAGCGTTATAACATCGCAGCGGTCTGTCAGACCCATACTAGAAATGTCAATCCCCATACTAAAACCGCTCAACCGCTTTCGACGCAGCGCTATTGCAGTGTCGTCCGTCGAGTGCGGTTTTAGTATGGGGGGAGTGATGTTTCTAGTATGGATCTGACAGACCGCTGCGATATTTTAGCGCTCCGACGTGCGTCAAGTGTGCGGTCCGCCTCTGTCTAATAACCCGCCTCTTGCTTTACCGGATGCAAAGGTTCCCATAATACTGGCCCTAATTGTCGCGTTGTACAGTCAAACTCACACTTGAACAATCAATGTAAGTCCAAATTGTCTAACCAAATCTGACTTTGGCTGTACTTATCACTTAGGCAGTGTATATAGGTACACTTATTACCAAGACCTTTTTAAAACTTAATGCAAAGCGTAGCGCTAAAATAACGCATCCGTAACGCAGCGGTCTGTCAGATCCATACTAGACACGTCAATCCCCATACTAAAACCGCTCAAAACCGCTGTCGATGCAGCTGCATTATTTTGACGCCGCCGCGTCGACAACGGTTGAACAGTTTCGGTATGGATCTGACAGACCGCTGCGTTATTTTTCGCAACGTTGAGCTAAACTAATGTAATGTTTGTTCACAGGTCCCACCAACAATACTGGAGAACTTTCTCAGTAGGATAGAGGAGGGCTACTGCAAATTCCACAATCCGTACCACAATAATCTACATGCAGCTGATGTGGCGCAGACTGTACACTACATGCTGTGCCAAACAGGACTCATGGTAAATACAAACAACATACACAAACACATATCACGCCTCAAAAACCTTGCAGGACAGGCAGTAGAGTAGAGTAGAATTCTTTAGTAAGTAAAGTAAAATACGGTCGGTACTGCCACGTCTGACAATATTGAGGGCCCTTTCAGATGATTCGTTTTTTACGGCAATACCCATACATACATACATATATCACGCCTTTATCCCTTGCGGGGTAGGCAGAGCGATAGTGGCCGCAAGAATACAGCCACTATCGCCACGTCTGACATTTTTGTGGATTGTTTTCCAAGGTTGTTTCAGAAAACATGTGTATTACTATAGTGACAGGTTGTCAGCCTGTCGCCTAAAAATTGTAATACACCAATACTCTCGAGTCCCTTAGTCGCCTCTTACGACACCCACGGGAAAGATGTGGGGTGATGCTATTCTAAGCCGGCATCACACGGCATACCCAATAGGTAAAAAATAAACAAAATGGCTTTTTGATAATCATTCCGGGAAGGGAAGAAAATGGGAAGTGTCTTTTATTTTTTTATTTTTTTTCTTTTACCTTAGTAATATTTCTAAACCAGCATCACACGGCATTCAAGGCTGGCATCAATTTCAGTATTTTAGTTTTTTTATACAACCTACTTACGTATATCACATACAATCGAGTGGTAAGCCTATTCACCATTTGGTGCGATTCACACCATCTTGAAAGTACGTACCTAGTTGCAAAACATTTTTTTATATGAAAAGCCAAAACATCCTCACATCAAACTATTATCTTGCGAAAAAACTCGCTTCACATAACGAAATTAAGACGCATATTGAAAATCTGTAACAGATAACCTTTCATGTAGGTCATAAGAGCACCTGTACATGACCTGTTTACCTGCCAACCTGATTATAACGTGGCTAACCTTGCTAAACGTTAATCATAATGAATCTGTTAGCACGGTCGTGCTCTCGCCAAGATGAGCCAAGCCAAGGCGGCGGCTCTACCTTTTTTCGACGTGCTTTATCGTTCTCTGAACCCTTTGGGTTTCAATTCGTCGGAATATGTGTTGAAAATAAATTTGCTAGTAATTTTATTAAGTAGAATAGTAATTTACTAGTAATTTTATTAATTTCAAGTTGAAATAGTCTGATAATGAACACTATAAATCGCAGATTTGGCCACTGATTCACTAACACATTTATGATCATCTTAACGTGCTGAAATGCTATATCTATCTCTATTGTTTCTCTCTACTTAAGATCTGATATATTTTTTTCAATTGTCTTACAGAAGCTTGAAAGCTTCGTCTTGGCCACATTTTACACGAAAATGTTTTGGTGTTTAGTGCTTACATTATTCGCAAAATTTCATTTTTTTCGGCGCTTTATAATAACAACACCTTCACCAGCTTACAAGATAAATAAAAAAAATGTAACTAGTTAAAAAAATGTAATTAAGGACCTCGTTTTCAATTTTACGCTTCGCCTAGCAGAGCTAACTAACCGGAGAACTAACCTAACTAACCAAGTCATCTACTTGTTTAAAATATTTCGATTGAATTTTCTAGTGCGACTTTCAGAGAAGATGGAAGATGTTTTAGTTATTTGGTGCTTGGTTTTATTAAATGCAGTGTGATGCCTGCTTACAATAGCATCACCCCACGTTGTATAAGGCGACTAAAAGACTCGAGGCTCGAAGGTACCATGTGTATTACAACTTTAGGCGACAGGCTGACAACTTGTTACTATAGTGATACACCATTTTTATGAATCAGCCCTCAAAAAATTGTCAGACTTAGCGATAGCGACCGTATTTTTACGGTCATGAATGCTCTGCCTAACCTACAAGAGATAAGGGCGTAATAAATGTATGTACGATTTTAAAAGCTTGGTCATATTTATACGTACGTATGCACTAGTGTGCAAACTGCTTTGGGGGGAAAAATCTACCTCCCATGCTAAATTAAGATTGAACTGAATAAGACTGCTTTTACTAAGGAAAGTCAAAAATTTCTTGACGTTTCCTGAAATACAGGGTGTCAGGAAAAGTACCAACGTCCTTTCAAGGGATGAACTAGCCTGAGAAACTAAACAACTGTCCCCAAGGAACATAGGTCGATATATGAGAAAAAATTTGGACCTTACATACAAACTGACTTAGTCGGTTGGTTTTTTGGTACAATCTGGATGTGAGGAGTCTGGAAAAGTTGTTCAGTTTCATGGGCTGGTTCATCCCTTAAAAGAAAGTTAGTATTTTTCCTAACACCCTGTATACTCCTGGGGACAAGTTTCAGTTTCATTGTCTGAATGCACCGTACCAGTCTACCAGTATTCGGAGAGCTGTCACTTACACGTCGTTCTATTCGGTTTCCAGAACTGGTTATCAGACCTGGAGATCTTCGCGACGCTGGTGGCTGCAGTAGTCCACGACTTCGAGCACACGGGAACCACGAACAACTTCCACGTGATGTCCGGGTCAGATACAGCCCTGCTGTACAACGACAGAGCTGTCCTGGAGAATCACCATATCAGCGCTGCCTTCAGGTAGGTACATTTATACTCGTAACGCCCAGATGCCTTTTAAAGGGTATGTAGCTGTATAGTGGTTCAGGCCCAAGCCCTTATAAACATTACATTAAAAAGCTACCTTATAGCATACTTACTTGGGCCTTATCTTTTCCCTTAATTATGTGAACTTCTAAAGTAAATATCCGTGTTTATTAATATTTTATAGTCTAAACTAATTAATACGGAGTTTCCTGAGGCATTTGATATGGTTTAAACACGGGGTTAAATCAGTAGACCCAGGACACCCTGCAGAACTGCAACTTTCCATGACAACGGAGTGCTCATAAGGTTAATTTTGTTTGAAGAATCATACCTTTTAAGAGGCAGCCTGGCCTTTTTCTCAGAAAAGCCCATAGAGGTCCAAGTATCGAGTAAGACCGCACTTTCTGGATCTTCAAGGATCCCTGTATTATACAGACTACAAAACACAACGTATTTCATAACAGTTTCATTTTTAAAAGCTTCCAAAGTTGTAACTCTGTAAAAGCTAGCTTTACGAAAATGCAAATATTGTAAGCCAACAGCTGGACTCTTTACGCTCAGAAGCCCACATAATCATGGATGTTTGATATACCCAAAAATGCAAATATCATGGAAACTAAATGCCGACAACTGGTCCCTTTACGCGTAGAATCCTATATATTTCAGTCCGCATTTTATAATCAAATGTCCCTTTTCTCTTTCTTTAAAGAAAAATCTGATTGTCGAACTAAATATTATCAACAATTTAGAAGTACTGTATCATGTCGATGCCTTTCGATAGATTGTTCGCTATTTCTATAATAAATGCTTCATGTCTTACCTAGCCTACCTTAAAACAAAATAACTGTGGTAAATGAAAGAATCGAATAAAAACAAAGTGCCATAAAATACATAGACCCACTAGAACCTATAGATTCACCATAAAGAGAAGATAAAAAATGAGGGCGCCACTTTCTTCGTGATCTGTCAAATCTGACAGATAACGCTTAACTATCGGCAAAAAAAAAACGTACAAAATTTTTAGTTCCATTTTATTTAATTTCTACTCTTTCTGGCCAAGCTATACCTACATTTCAAAGGCACCGTATACAAAAAAACCTTCTTATTTAGAAAAAAGTCTGGTAAAAATAAATTCTACTTCTAGTTACTTACTTATATTATCATCTTTTGAAACTATTCTTACATTCGAGACTTTCAATCTTTCTCGCGTCACTGGTGACATTTATATTGGGTAGCTTTGAAATAGATAACGAATTCTGGAATTTTCCTTTTGAAATTCGCCGACTCTGAGATAGGGCTGTCAACAGTCTGAGCAGAAGATAAACTGGATGTAAATCAGTAGCAACCCCTAGGGTAAGACATCGGCGAGTTCAGATCACAATTTTATTGCAACTTCTATTTTTAAATCGAAGATATTTCCTAAGCTCCATGTTTCGTAGAGACCCGTCTATATCTCTGTTGGAGATAAAAGCGGTGCAAAGCTCGTAGTCCCCAAGGGGTGCAAAGATATCGCAACTTTTGATATAAAATAAACGTTTCTTTTCGGCGATTTCTTTTAACAGTATTAAGTTTTACATATATGTATTTAATACTTGATATGATAGATACTCAGTTTGTGATATTTTCTATTATATTGGCTACGAGTGGACGGTAGTAAGTGTGTAAACTATGTTCAGATTGTTTAAAAATAACATCAAATGTTCTCTGCGCTTTTTGTCACATCATAAAAGAAATACAGTAGGTAATTTCGCGTGTATTTAGGTAGAGCTACATATTTATATCACAGAAGGTTACTAAAAAATGGCATTAATGAGGATTTGACTGCTGATAGAGATGACGGAAGAAGAAACATGTTGCGCCGACCCCAAATGAATTGGGATAGGGGCAGGCAGATGATGAGAAGGTTACTAACAAATTTAATTGATTGAAAAAATACCTAAACTTTTTCGTCCAAGACGAGATCAACGATAAACTTTTGACTCAAAGACTTTTAACAAACAAGGCAAGTTTACACCTTTACGAAACTTGAAAAAAGCTCAATGAAAAAGTGAAAATGAATATCGTAGCGAACAAAGGACAAGGCCGCCGACTCTGCTCATAATAATACGAAATAATTTCCCCCGGGACGGGATATTCCAATCTTTTTGACACCTCGACTGCTCAATTTGTGTGAAAATCGACATTATTGGCTGTCTCTGAACAGCTGACAAGATTTTTTACGAAGCGGAGAAAAAATATATTTTATTTTTAGACTTGCTAGTCTCGCTACGAGACCCTGCAATCGCAGAACCAAAGGTTTGAAAGTATTTTTTAGAGTTCAGATAAAAATAATGTAAGTAAGTACTACATTACTGCAAAAAAATGATGCATTTGAACACTCGTGTCAAAGTATGGCTGATTTAATTTATTCAATGACAGTATTGTATTGTAACTTACTGACATTCAAGTATTCGTCGTAAATCTACTTGGAAATAAATCTAAATTTGAAATCTATGATCACACTAAACTCACGCTCTAATGCCATAAACTACTCATCATCTGCCTGCCCTTATCTCCATGTATTTGGGGTCGGCGCAACATATCTTCTTCTTCCATTCATCTCTATCAGCAGTCAAATCCACATTTATGTCCTTTTTGCTCATATCGTCTTTTACACAATCCATTCAAACTTTTTAGGGCCTTCCTCTCCTCCTACATCCATCCACATTCATGTTCATTATTTTCATTAAAATGCTTCTCGTCTCTCCACTGTAATTACTAATCCTAATGCTACACAGTTATGTTTTTGTTTTTCCATTCTCTTTTCACTAGGATGTCGCTTAGTAGACAGGTTTGTGTGAAAGCCTCATATAAGTGGCTGATAGTATCAAATATCACGTACGCGTTGCCGGCAGCTATACCAGGAGCTCGATTTCTGAAACTGTTGTTTCTGAAAAATGCAAGATAGCATGAAATTTTGCTGGTTTCTCAACCCATATCACACTTTCTACTGCTAGAATTTGTAAATTTCAAGTGTATGGGTGAATTTATTGGGGTATGTCAGAATTGATAAGTTTATTAGAACGGTGTGATACCAGCACAATTATTAGCAGAATTCAGCATGTGAAATTTCAAAAATAGAGTTCCCACTTATTTTGTCTTGAAGAACAATACGAGTATATCGATGTCAGGAAACAATACAACCACTTAGTTTGATAATCTCGTGTTCTAAGCTCCGATCAATAATATTAAAGTGGCAGATTAGTGGTATAATATCAGAGTGTCTTATTTTAATTAATTATGCTGATGGTCTTTAGATAGTGGTTATAACACATACGTATTAGAAAGTAGGCGGTTACTCTTTCTCTTTTCGTTAGGGATATCCAATCGTCAAATGACCCGATGAGCCATGGCTAACTAAAAAGTTAGCCAACTTTTAAGCCTACCTTTGTTTGTGGGTCAAATCAAACCGTACAGTTCGTGAGTTTTTCGGGCAGATGTTAAATTGTGATCTATGAAGGTTGCAAAAAGATCTATGTTCCTATTCCAATCCATAACTGTAGTTCACTAAGATGATAATGAATGACTCTCCCATGACGTTGCGGATAGTACCCCTGCATTCTATGCCGGAGGTCGTGGGTTCGATTGCCACTAGACGCAAATATCTGTCAAATAAATTTTCTAATATTTGTGTCTGGGTGTTTTTTTATGTATTTTTTTATTTAATAGTACAATTATTGGGGTAGGTACCTATATTTCAGCTACGCAAGGTATTGGCGAGATAGATATACTCCAAATGTTCCGAAAACTTTGCAGACATGATCTGGCCGTGAAACTGTACAACTTTTATGAGCCTGTGCTGGGAAACGAATACTTTTTCCAAGTTTCCATTGAACATAATTTTGTACGAGAGATTGAATGTTCTCCTTCTTTTCGAATCATTGGCGATCTCTTCAAATTTTGCTTGCCCAGACTTCAGCCATCTTAGCCGCTTTTGAATGTTGATGGTTGAATATTTAATGTCCCATAGTAAAGTCATATCGAGTGCGTGGGACAGGGAGATCAAGGTTGTTTCCTAAAGAAAAGCTATTCAGTTTCGTGGTCTGCGATTCGGCATGTATCATATTATCATATATTATCAGTGTTCGTAGGGCTATCCCTTACACCCCGTATACTTTTACCCCAGTTTCGGTTCGTGGGCTATCCATCTACATTCTGGCAGTCGATAGATCTAGCTGAACGCGATAACCGGAACCGTAATATGGCAGATATCGATTCTCTTGTTTCCGAGTTGATGGATTTCGGGATCGGATCGGGGAGACATGTTGCCGCAGTGGCTTTGTTGCGGGTCACATTCAATCGAGCTAGCGAATCTTTTTGAACACGGTTTCACTGACATATCGATATGGCGGTACATTGTTACGCCGATTCATGGTTCGCCGAATCTTTTGCCTCATTACTGATCCCAGACTACAGGTTACGCCGCTTAATAGATCTTTTAATTAGCTGTCAACGAAACCATGTTACTATTCAGCTCAATGATATTAAGTAGTATAGCTTAGCCAGAAAGAGTAGAAATGAAATAAAATGGAACAAAAAATTTTGTATGAAAAATCTTGCCATAATTAAGCGTGATCTGTTAGATTTGACAGATCGCGAAGAAAGTGGCGCCCCCGTTTTTTATCTACTCTTTATCATCAAGATATTTTTTTTTTATTTATATGCTCATATTTATATTTTTTCTACCTATTCCTATAGCAATCTTTGCACAATCCGGCAGATAAGTCATCTGAATAGATCAGATATCAATTCTATTGTTGCCGCAGTGGCTTTGATGCATTCACATTCAATGTGCTTCTGGTGGATTTTGGGTCGTCCTTTTCTCACGTACGTTTAGACAGTCATCGTCTTTGAAGCGACGACCATTCACCATCTAAGTGCTGGAGGTGATACTCCATTTCATCAAAAGTATTTTTCACCTCTTGAGGTTGAAAAAACACATCCTTACAGCGTAAACAGTGAGTCAAAATCAATTTGGGTCGTGTTTTGTTCACTGTGTGGTACGAATGAGAAAAACGGCGTGTGTAGCACTACATTTTGAAAAAATTTAAAGCAATAATTTACTTATTTTCAAAAAGGTTTGGTTCGATCAAAAGTGAATGAAATCTTTTTTTGAGTTGAAACTTGCTAATGTTGGAAAATCAACAAATAACTCGTAGTAACTAGGGTAACTCAAACTAGTGCCGATTGTACCCTCAGTATTCACATTGTTCCGAATCGATGCATCCTGAATCAAGACATGTTGTCTGTTGACTCAAATTCACTGTGCTGCAGTCAATCTGTGTGGGTGCAGCCTTGTTTAGTCTCGGAAATTCGAGCTATAAATGGAACCAACTGTTTGTATTGAAGGTATATACGTACTCAACCAATGTGTCAAAGTGTTTAGGAAATTAGAAACACTCAAGAGTTGAAGACAGATGTTTGACTTGAATGGAAACAAAGAATAGTCTAGCTACGTTGTTTTAAACTTCAGATTTTTACAGGTAGGTACGTTACTTTTATTAAATTTAAAAAAATTAAAATACGTTTATTTCAGGCACAAGTCCAATATAAATAGTCACAGCGCAACATGTTTTATCTTTTTTTTTGTTGGAATCTACGATTTTGGCCTCGCGGCCATCAAATTGCTGCAGCCATTGCGAGTAGATCACATTCCAACAAGCTCTTCAAGCAACCGACGACGTCTCCGCCGGCGGGGTCGCGGTGGTCCCTCATTTGCTCCCATTTTTGGCAGTTACCGGCATGTACCAGGTAGATTCAGTCCGATCCATTCTTCCCAGAACAAACTTCCAGGCACAATTTCACCCCAAGGGCGTGATTGGGCTGCTTGTTTGAACTTTTATTATGCACCAGCGGCCCTTGCAATGGTGCTGTTAATTGTTCTTTTTATGTGGGATCAAGATATAAAACTTTCTCTTGAATCACTCTGTCTATAAACAAAAAAACACATTAAAATACGTTGCGTGGTTTATTGGGGCGATGTACATGATGGACAGACAGACAAACGCAAAAAGCGACTCCATTTTATAGTCAGCCACCATGAATGATTGATAATATGATTATACTGACTTCTTAAGATAAGACTGATTTCTTGATTTATAAAAAAAATGTCGTGTATAAACTCATCATAATGTGAAAAACCGATGTTCAAGCAAATTAGTTTATTCACGTTTCGGCGCACATAGTACAATGCACTTCGCATTTGCATTTAGGCAATGTACTTAATTGTAATAAAATAACTTTGCTAATGCGCCTCTGGTGTGTTGTGGCGAGTTTGTTCACTAAGTACTTACTATCTACCTGCGGTTGGGTACGAAAATAGAAGGTAGTCTGTCAGGCTAATTCACTGCATACTGCATAGACTAAACGTTGTTGTTGAGGTAGTGCCTAGATACCTGTGCCTAGATACTTATTGTATTTCCAAAATTGGTGTTAACTAATTTAAATTTGTGGGAAATGGCCTCGGATATAAGTGTACGACTGCTCGCAAGATAAAAAATATTAGTCCAAAAGAAATACCTAATGATACAAAAAATTACAATTATGTGTTGGTGCTTGTAATAATACATACATAAATCACGCCTCTTTCCCGTTGGGGTAGGCAGAGACTATTTCCTTCCACTTGCTACGATCCTGGCATACTTCTTTCGCTTCTTCTACATCAGTCAGACTGTAATAATAAGGTCTACGATACTGCGTAGCTCAGCTATTTTATTGTAAATAATGAATTTCTGACTTTGAATGTTATCGACCTGTTATACGTAGGTATGTATACCTACTTACAGTAGAAACGCAAAATGTTACTTTAATTAACTGAAGAAATGTAAGATGCTATATATACGTAGATGAAGATTTCCAACAGTACACTCGTATAGGCTATTGATGACCTATTTTTGGCATGTTGGAATTTCTAGACACCACGATTTTAATCATTCAACATAACCTATCCTGCATTCCAATGCAAAAGGTGCTTTTACATAAATGCCTATTTCTCTTTTTCTGTGCAAAAGTTTATCTTTGTTGCTCTTTTTGTGTGGGACACAGAGTCCTCTAACCACCCAATGAACCTTAGTGTCAGAATTTTTCAACCACCTTCTACAATTAGCAGGCTTCCGACTTCCGATATGGTTATATAACGACCGCCGGCTCAAGTACCTAATCTTCATAGACAGCCAACTGGGACCTACCTACAGCTTAACGTAGCAAAAGTTGTTTATAAAAATATTAGCTGCAAATATTTAAAGGGGTGAACCAGCCCATGAAACTGAACAACTTTCTCCAAAAAACATAGGTCGAAATATGGAAAAAAGTTTTGGACCTCCCTATACACAGCCGAGTGAGTCAACCTGTATGGGAGGTCCAAATTTATTTTTCATATTTCGGTTGACCCCTTAAAATAATTGCAGATAATATTTTTACACCTTATATATTCTATTTTCCTTAATTTTCCAGGCTGATGCGCGACGAAGAGTGCAACATCCTCCAGAATCTCTCCAGGGACGAGTTCCGTGAGTTCCGCACCCTGGTCATCGACATGGTGCTGGCCACGGACATGTCGTTCCACTTCCAGCAGCTCAAGAACATGCGCTCCTTGCTGAGCCTAGCGGAGCCTACCGTCGATAAGTCGAAGGTGGCATCGCTGGTGTTACATTGCTGTGATATTTCCCATCCGTCAAAGGTAACCAATATTGACACGTAAGAGAAAATTATTTCACTTTTCACCAAACTAGGTCCTTATTGGACTAGGAGATAATAGAAGAGCCACTATAGTGATCTCTCCTATCCGTATAGCAGATGGTTTGGGGTGTAAGGTTTGACTCTCAGCAATTAGGAACTTGAAATCCTGACTGAGTCTAATAGTACCTAGTAGTTTGACTTACTCAACGGTGAACAAGTCAAAAGAGACGTCGTTGATGTTACACTGATGTGATAGATATCACCAAACTTTCAAGGATCCTTAGCCTTTGGAACCTTCGAGTGCCTTTATCCAATCCACTTTTGTCTTGATTTCAGCGATGGGACCTCCACCACCGATGGACAATGAGCCTCCTCGACGAGTTCTTCCTGCAAGGTGACAAGGAGCGAGACCTGGGGCTTCCCTTCAGTCCCCTCTGTGACAGGAACAACACCCTCGTGGCGGAGTCCCAGATAGGTTTCATCGAGTTCATCGTGGAGCCGAGCATGGGCGTGTGCGCTGATATGCTGGAGTGTGTGCTGGGGCCGCTACATTCCAGCGGGAAGAACTCGACTCCACCGAACCAGGACTCCATCAGCGAAGAAGGTGAGAAAACCTCAGTAAATTTTCAAAATAAGTAGGCAACTCATGCCGAGTTGTAGTAAGATACTCAGGAGACCGATGCATCGTAGATTCGCACCAGTACACGACACCACCGACCTACCTATGGACGCAGTTTCATTCCGTAAAATCATCATGATTACCTAGTCTGGATCATCGGTGGTCAAGTGGTTAGGACGCCGGTCTTATAATCGTGAGACCCGAGTTCGATCCCCGCCATGTACCAATGTGTTGTTTTGTTACTCACGTACAGTTGCCGACTGCTCTTACGGTGAAGGAATAACATCGTGATGAAACCCACATTCAAATGAAATTTGAATTCAGATGAAATTTGAATGTGACTTAACCTAGAATTCGGGCCAGGTTAGCCTTCGGGTTGCAGAGGTCAGATGGCAGTCGCTCTGTGTAAAAACTTGGTTCAACGTCAAATCCCCTAGGTTAGGTAGCCGACCCCGACTGAGAACGGGATAAGGCAAGGATAATGATACCTAGTCTGGATCAAACGGTATCCAGAGTAGGTAATCATGATGAGATTCATATTTCTTTAGGTCAATCGTGGTCAATTAAGTCTTATGATATTTAGACCAATCGAGACTTTATATTAAGCCATCCGTGAATAGCCCATATGTTAAATCTGCATATTTTTTTACAATTTCAGGGGTGGAGCCTCCCAAATTTAAGATAAGGAAGCCTTGGATAGCGTGCCTCAGCGACAATAAGAAGATATGGAAGGAGCAAGCTGCTAAAGGTATCAAGATGTTTTTATAGCAATACGAATCACGAAATCTACGATATATCAGACTTCCACCACTCGGAAGAAAATCTACAGTACCACACTGTAACAAAATTTAGGTAAATACTAATAACGGGTTTTTACTGGCGAACTTGGTCAATCGTACGGCCGTATCATACTGGTACTCCTGCAGCCGACCTGGCTCCGCATGTACCTATCGACTCGTCGTTCTTGTGGAATCAGCCAGAGAGGCCAAGAGGGTGGCGCAGGTCCTGAGCAACCCAGCTTATTTCCTTGCGTCCCAGGCGACGCAGTATCTGTGCTCTTGCCTCAGAAACTGATTGAATCGTCTGTCACGAACATGAGGTCATAGATGATTGATGATGACTGGCGAATTACCTACTATTATTATTATTATTTACATAAATTTAAAACCGTAAACTGACATTTCCAGACGCAGAAGCTCGAGCTAAACTAGAGCAGCAACAGCAGGAGCAAGAAGGCGCGAGCGAGCCGCAGCCTGCAGAAGAATAATATTTAGCCTCGATCGTAAATAGCGTAAGGACCAGCTGCTGCAATGTGCTGCACTCTCTGCTGCACAGGAGTTAGAGGACTGTTGTTGGGTAGAGGATTTGACTTGAAGTTCCTGATAGATTAGGGTATGTAGCTGGTTATATGAAAATAATTTCAGAGGTCTCTTTGAAATAAACGACTACAAGTTTATAATATGGTGGCTTGGGGTTTTGCAGGACATGTAGTGAGATTTCTAGGAAAACGTTAAAAAAATCAAGTGATTGAGAGAGAAAGTTTCAAGAGTATCGGTGGAGATTTTCACAGTTGTACTGTACGCAAATCATTCATGGTTTCAGAAATTGTAAACTGAAAATTTCGTTGTCTTTAGAATGTTTTGATCAAAAGACACGATGGCAAGAAAATGAGACTAAAACCGTAGTAACCTACATGGATGACATACCATTTCAAAGACTACATCGTAGGTATTAAATTTGAAAAGTACGTACCTACTTAATCATCTAGGAACGTTCAAGTCAAATCCGCTACCGCCTGAAAATATTTACGTGCGTACGCTTATAAAAAGTACGATGAATATAGTTGTGTGTGACGCACAAAGTGAACGCAAAGCACAAGTGGAAGCCTGATGTATAATTCTCTATGTGGAAGACACCATAGTGAGCCAAACTCTCATAGGCGCCCGTCTGCGCGTGCGCAGCGGAGATAGCCGTAGTTTGTAAGGGCGGGGTTGAAGTCACACTTTAATAATTTCAGAATGTTAAGTATTTTTTTTATTGTCTAGATTAATCATTCAATCGATAAATTACCTAACTAAAGCCTAACCTATTGGTTTGTGAACCCCGAAGAAAACAAACATCCCAATTTAAATATCCTAAGACATGCAAAGCATGCAAGCTAATAAGGCGGAAAAACGCATGGACCGGACGTTTTGAAGGGGCGCGCACAAGTATTTTTTTCTTTTCTTTCGCAAAAGCATACGAGCTGCACACACACGCAGTGTGCTCTGCTAGTTATCGGAACTAAAAGTGACTTCAAACATAACATAATATAAAAGTGTGACTTCAAACTGCTATTTTATTCATTGTCATTAATCCATTAAAATCTACTGTCCTACCTGTCTTTCGCAATAACCAAAATTAAATATATTCGAAACAACTACCGTCATAAACGTCAATAGTAACTGGAATAATGTAGCTATTTCACTGCCCTGCCTTGACATCCGATTTGGCATACATTAGTGGCTATTTGCCATACAATATCCAGCAAATATACAAAAAAAAATTTTGGACCTCCCATACAAAATATACTTAACCGACTGAATCAGTTTGTGTGTGAGATCCAAAATTTTCTTCACATTTCGACCTTGGGGAAAGTTGTTGAGTGTAGTAGGCTGGTTCATTCCTTGAAGGAAAGTTAGTACTTTTCCTTACACCCTGTCTACTAAATCGGGCCCTGTCGGCAGGTAGTTGAATAGCCACTTAAACAGCTTTATGTATGGCGGTACATTCTGCAAGAAAAGTGTTAACCGAATAATGAAAGTTTTACGACTTGATAGCAGATGGCGTTGAACAAGCTAAAGTTATAGCCCTTTACAACCGAAGCATCGATTATTACTGGATTCATTTGAAATTTACACCAGCTTTTTAAAAACATACGTGAATCATGGAAAAAATGTTCAAAAAAATCCTGGATGTTCTGGTCTCCAGCAACCAGACCCTCACGATCATGAGGTTCAGGAATAAAAGTTAAGTCGCACGGTAGTGAGTGTGAGTATTTTTTTTTTATGACATGGTTTTTTAAAATAAAACAAATGTTTGCGCAAAAACAAATTATTATTATTATTCTTAAATCTCCTCATAATAGTTTTAGGCAAAAAAATACTAAAAATTATAACGAATCTTAATAAAATTCAAACAAAATTTACTTTTCATAAGTTTTTCACTACTTAGGAACAAATTAACTGTAATAATTAGGAACATAGTAACTGTAATCATGACAAGAGATTTCTTTGGAATCAATGTACCTTAAATTTACTTTATAATCTTTTTTATTTTGTGTGGAAACGTTTGAAACAGTCTTTCCCACGAGCCAAACATAAATACGCATCGCACTTTTCGCACCTTATCTTAGAACGACTGCTGCAATTTTCCATACGACATGTTCTTGGTGCAGTTATGTCATCAAATACGGGCACATGGTCATATCCATCGTATCTTTTGGCTTCAGATGGTGCAATGGCAGGTCTGTAGATCCTGCCTGGGCGAGGAGCAGGAGGGGATTCGACTTCAAATCTTACTCTTACTGGAGTACTTAATAAAGTGTCTGCCACGTCCATGCGAAAGTCTAAAAGAGCCTTTGTTTCTCTCCTGGTGAAACCATTTGCTGTACAGTCGTTTTTGTACAAACGCCAAGAGTTCACTAAAACGAGATCTAATAGATGGATGAAGACTTTCAATGTCCATTTTCTCGTTTTGATGAACGTTCTGTAGTACTCCATTTGTTGGTCGAGCACGTCGACCCCTCCCATGTAACTGTTATAGTTACTAACAACTTTTGGAGCGGTAACATCTTTGTAAGTTCTTGTGCCTTTGTCCCAGCGTTTAACGTTGACTGTATCTGTGGCGCCAGTACAGTTTGAAGCCATAAGAACTGATTTGTTATCTTTCCATTTAACGATAACAACCGGGTTGCAAACAAACTGCTGACTTTCGCCACGAATCATCTGCGAGTCTTTCTTGAATTTTATTGTGGCACGATCCGGAATACGATTCTGCATTATGGTTCCTGTGCTGTGCAAGCCTAATCTGTTCATCTCTTCAACCAGAGCAACTGTAGTGAAGTACCGGTCATGGAAAACACAGCTGCCAGGTGGAATCTTTTTCGAAAAATGAAGGTTCACAGAAGGGCCTAAGCCGAGTGCTGTGTCTTCAAACATTGTTTTCGCTCCTCGATAAATATCAAAATCAAGCATAAGGCCGCCGCTAGTAGTTAGCACGAAATTTTTCAAGCCCACAGGTCGTGGTTTGTTCTTGACAACCTGTCGCAGTGCAAAACGTCCTGTAAAAGGTATCATTTGCTCGTCAATGCTGTAGAAAGCGGGTGCCCTTTCAAGTTGATTGCAACTATTTTTCACCCTGTTTATCATAGGCTGCACTTTCCAAAGTGGGTTGGTTTTCTCTGATTCTTCAGGGAAGTCAGCATCTACAACGTGGAGTGCATTACCAGTTACAAGATATCTATCCCTTGACATAACGTTAGAAATCAACTCTAATTTAGTTCCAGCTCTCCAGTACATTGGAAGCCTTGGAAACGGAATGCAACCCATGGCAATATGAATCCCAAATAACCTTGTGATCTCCGGACCTGTAGTTTTAAGCTCTTGACCATTTCTGCGTAAATAATATAAATTTGTGCATCTGACAACCTCCTCTATGAAATTTTCGTCAAAATAGTCATGAAAGTAGTCAATTGGTCTACGTACTGGGTTTGTAGGTAATGGAACATAATCATGTGACTTATCATCAAAAGAATCTTGTTTCCATAACCTTCTTCGGGAGCTTTCCTGACCTGCATTCATCGGAGACGATAATGTCCCTCTTCCTTGTAACGTACTTGGAGTAGATGTTGGTCTTTGAGTATCCCTAGTAGTACGAGGCGCTAATCTACAGAGTGTAGATCTATTTTGAGCTGACCCACTACTCATAGACCTGCCACGAGCCGCGCTGCCGCGACCTGACCTGCCCCGAGCTGATCTGCCCCGAGCTGACCTGCCACGAGCCGCGCTGCCACGAGCTGACCTTCCATGAGCTGGTGGTGGTGATGGCGGAGGTGGTGGTGGAGATGGCGGAGGTGGCGGTGATGACGGGGCGTCCATATCCACATCCATTGGCTCCAAACACTCATCCGCTAGACGATCGAACTCCTGGGGCTGGAATTCCTCTTCAAATTCATCCAAACCTTCAATATCCGACAGGGCTCCATCTCCCAACAGGTCCTCAATAACTGCATCTGGCAAATGTACCCCTAGAGTTGAAAAAATAACACATTTTAAAAGTTATCACTACAAGTAGAGTGCCTCACTAACAAAAAGTAAGAATGTTAGGTACAACCGACGCAACACGATCGTGCGTGTTATTATTTAGAAGGTCAGTGAACTCTAACGAAACAATATTTTGATTGAAATTACTGTGAAATGGGTAGGGTATACACTAAATAATAATCTTATATCAAAAAAAGCAATAAACTGTTAATCTAATCCACAAAAATATCGTGCTTACCTGAGCGGGTGCGCCGTCCCGAAAACGCAGCCATCTCTCCGCAAGGATTTGGACGTCTGGCCTCTAATCACTCGCGCGCCGCACCGCGTAATATTTTTTCCGCCAATCACATATACCCGCACGATCGATCGACGCCGGTTGCGTCAAGAAAAAGTGATTCCGATTACTTCCAGATTTTTGTAAAGTCAAGTCTCACAATCGTATTACTTCGGGTGTAAAGGGCTGGCATTGTTATTCATTTGAGCCTTTTTATATATAGTTTTACTATTCTTGCAGTGATATAAGTTGTATATCAGTTGCAAATTACGTGCAGGTCAAATTTGTAGTTAAGTTTATGCCTATGCGTTCCAATTTCTAAATTATAGGTACTGTAGGTACCTACAAATTCTGACTAAGTAGGTACTTCTATATATCGTTCATGTCTTCATGCACATCTGCACATCCCTTTTGATCTTTATAAGTGTAATAAATTATTATTACTCATATGTATTTCATAATACTAAAATGTAGCTTATAGAAATAAGTATAAATTTTAATAATTATAATTAGTGTAATGTTAACCCATATGAAAAATACGCTTATTAATTTTAATGTTTCCGATAAAATTGGAGAGTCTTGATATTCCTGACCAAATGTTATTTAAAATATATATAAAATTATTTTCTAAATACTGCCCTGCGAGGGCAAAACACTGTATCTTTTAATTTGTAGATTTTCAGGAAACAAGATAACATTTCTAATTAAAATTTTGATTGTAACTTCTATCTAAATCAAGCAAATGAGGTGATTTCTTCAGAATATAAGCAAAATATTGAACTTTATCGGTCTGTGATAATAAAATACTAGGTTTCTATTAAAATAATAGAGTTTATAGGGAAAACTTGTTTTGTATGAACAGAAAAGCAAATTTTGTATGCACCTTATTATGGCAAAACACTGTAACTCATGTTGACGTGTTTCTCCCTAATAAAATTTGTATGAAATCTTTGTTGTATTCAGTATCATATACCTAATACTATTCAGGGGTACTCATC
The DNA here is from genome assembly GCA_029255805.1 of Keiferia lycopersicella. Taxonomy (NCBI): domain Eukaryota; kingdom Metazoa; phylum Arthropoda; class Insecta; order Lepidoptera; family Gelechiidae; genus Keiferia; species Keiferia lycopersicella. The sequence goes on from JARACZ010000003.1 coordinate 20,936,735, forward strand.
TCAGCCTTTGGATCGAGGGCTGTGATAAAGTATACGGGTATGCGACCCCGGCTTCCAGAGCTTCTACTGTCTTTGTCTATTTTCCAGTCAGTAGTATCCCACTACCTGTGTTCATCTCCTAATTTCACCAAAATCCTTTCTATTCCTACTCCTAGTTCCCTTCTCTCCTAGGTCCAACACAAGCAATTCCCTCTGCTTGCCTTGCTGCCTTGCTTAACAAATAAAAATTCTATTTCGGCAAGAATGGCAACCCAATGCAGATATGCACAAGGGCTTGGCGGACTCAGCAAGGCAAGGTGGATGACCTTGGTGACCAAGGTGGCGACGGTAGAGGGCGCGGGTAGTTGCCGTTGGCCAGACACTGCCTGCGTCTGACCTCTCCTAGGTAACGGTTTTCCGTTCCACTGAATCAAGGAGTGGGAGGACTAAGGGCATGCGCCTGCGTCCTGTCCTGTGGCTATGGGAGAGGACTGGCGTGGTGCCAGCTGGGCTTTGTCTGATTCCTGCACATAGGCTGTCCTAGAAGTGTGAGTACACGCCGTGGTCGCTTTTGTATTGCAAATCGTGACGACAATGCGATTTCGGCAGCACCTGGGATGGCAAAGCAGCCCTTTCAAGGGAGGCACCCCTTTCCTCGCCCAGCCGTGGAGGGGGCTAGAAATGGTGCCCTAAAAAGTGCTCGACCCTACCTGGAAGGTGGTACTAACCACGGCTGCCACCGCATCATTTAACTCGTGGTCGACGCAACAGAAAAAATAAAAAGTGCATGAAACCATCTGTCATGACATTTGGCGCATGAAACGTGAGAGCTCTCATTGATCGAGATGGCAACTCCTGTCCTGAACGCCAAACCGCCGTCGTAGCTCGAGAACTTCATCGCTATAACGTGGATGTGGCTGTGCTCAGCGAAACCCATCTTGCTGATGAAGGAGAACTGGTGGAAGATGGAGGTGGTTACATTTTCTTCTGGAAGGGTACCTCTGCATCCGAACCTCGATGTTCAGGGGTAGGAGTTGCCATTAAAAATCATCTAGTAAAGCGACTTGAAGAGTGTCCTTTTCACATCTCGGACCGCGTTACCACACTACGCCTGCACCTGGATACAGACAATTACCTTAATGTCATCAATGTCTATACTCCAACCTGGCAACCCTAGAGGTACGGAGTTGCACACGGCGGTATGGAAACTTTTCGTTCCAGTGTTGGTGGAGGAGAGGGTCCCTGATGACTTCAAAGTGTCTCGCATTTGTGCCCTCTACAAGAACAAGGGTTACCGTTAGGACTGTAACTCATATCGCGGTATTTTATTGCTGTCAGTCCCTGGATAACTCTTTGCCAGAGTCTTACTTAACCGCTTCAAAGATTAATCGGAAAAAATTCTGCCCGAAACCCAGTTCAGCTTCCGACCTGATCGAGGCACATGTGAAGCTATTTTCTCGGTGCGTTAACTACTAGAAAAAAGCAGAGAACACGGTCGCCAGTTCAACCTCTGTTTTGTTGATTTGGAGAAAGCATTCGACAATGTGCCTCGCGAATCTCTCTGGATGGTGCTAGGAAAGTTAGGGGGCACGGAAAAGTATGTGCGACTTCTAAGACTCCTGCATGACGACATGCAGTGCCGCGTCTCCGTAGACGGTGAACAGTCTGGTTTCTTCCCCGTCACCTGTGGGGTGAAACGAGGGTGTATTCTAGCGCCTACACTGTTTGCCTTATAGCAGTTGTGGTCAAGGAAGTCCTGAATACTATTTCCCAAGGAGTCCGCATCCGTTTCCGCACAGATGGCAGGATTTTCCGCGCTATTTTGACAAAACACTGTAACTTTTAGTACCTACCGTGTTTTTCCATCACGCGCGAAAGTAGAGCGCGGTATGGCAATACACGGTAATATTTGATACAGTGTATTACCAAAATAAACCTTATGACTTTTCGTGATACAGTGTTTTTTACTTTCTATATCTGAATGAAATAAAGGCCAATTTAGGTTTTAATGGTATGTATGTGCAGTGTACGTCCATTGGAGCATATCTGACGCTATTGTGACAAAACACTGTATCTCATAATACAGTGTCTTGTCATAACAGGGCAGAATACTGAACGCCATCTCGAGTTCTAGGCGTAGGTAGATAATTATACCTATTAGGTGTGAGAATTTTCAAAAATATAGTGAAAATATATAATATCAAACCCTGTATCAAACTATTTACATATTTACAGACTGTCTGATCTTGAAAACTTACGCTATAACGAAAAGGCTGAATCTTAATAAAGATTCGGATTCCAAAGCCGAGCAGCCTTTTTAAAACACATAAGAATTAAAGTCAAACGAAGGACCTTATGTAAAATAACCGTCCTTTTATAAGCCCTATGGAATGATGAAAATGTTTTTTCAATGGTTTTTATCGTTAGACTAACTACATATTTTAGTGGAAAAGTTAACTCTGGTAAACATGAGTCTACTATACAGTATTTTTGTGTAAGAGTCATACTTAGAAAAATCAAGAATATGGTGATAAAAATAATCTGATAAAACACCTCTTAGTCAAAATATTCTTGGCAGTTCGCGTTATTTTGTATAAGTTTCCATTTAATTCTCATATTTACAAAATTTGTGAGGTAGGTTAGTAGGTACGCGCCTACCACACTAAGTACTTGCCTACATTGTAAGGGAAGAGATCTCCAAATTTTGGTTTTTACCTTGGATTGGACAGATATCCTCAATTAAGGATATCTGTCTGGATAACGTATCTAGCTAATTTATATTCATAAATTAAGTCGTTGAAAAAGTAAAATGCTTATAGGTACCTAACTACCTACTCACTGATGCCAAACTTTTTCATAACCATGAATCAGCTCGGAAAGTGTTTAAATAGTAAACATACGGAGGCCTAGTTTTCTCGTAGGTTTGAGGGACCATAACTCATTAAAATATCAGATCTAAAACCATAATCACGACTTCTATTAGGGTCCCTATATAATTTTTATTTCAGGGATGGTAAGGATAGATTATGTAATCCAACTGGTGACGCTTATCTTAGAAAATTAATAATAAATCTTTTTATAAGTATAATATATTTATTTATCATCTATTTAAAAAGTACTTATATTGGAAAATTCTGTATGTATATTATGCATTTAGTGTACCTACCCATTTATAGATTGTTAGTAATATAATAAAATATGACGTAGTTAGTATGCCATTCTGATCGGGATATAGCTTTATGAATTGTAGTATAGCATAAAGAGTCTAAAAACCTTATTCATTGGTCGTTTTTTGATTTCAATAAAATAGCTTGAAATAGTCACGATACTATTAATATAGCAACACAGATTAACAGTAGAAAATGTCTAAATCGTGTACATGACATTGACTCTATTTGAAATAAAATAAGAAGGTAGTTAATTAACTATACTTACCTACTTATGACATTCCGTATGATTTTCAAACTACATCTTAGTAGGTATAAATAAATAAACCAAATCAAACATCAAATAAAATCCGAAATATATTAGTTAACTTGACTGTATCTACTTATAGTCATAGTTTATAAAATATAGCTTGATACCTGTGACGTTTGTGACCTTGCAACAAATGGTATATGGTCCATTTTCCTAGTAAACAAAGTAAAATGGACCTTATGCATTTGCTCCAAGGTCACAAAAGTCACAGGTATCAAGCTAAATTTTATAAAGTATAATAGATATGCGCAAATAGTTCAGGAACTTGGCTAATTAACCCTATTTCTTACACAGCAAGGTTTTCTGAACTACTTTTAACAAGTAACAGGTTTTTTTGATTTAATTGTTTCTACCCACAAACAATAAAGTAGGTATTTAATTAAACTGTTTAACTCTACTTTTTTAATTACATATCTACCCTACCTATGTACCTACATAGGTATAGTATAATATTTCATTTATGACAGTGTACTTATTTATGTACCTACCTACATAGTTCCGTTTGTCAAGAATATTTCCTATCCATTTTAGTTGAACATAATTTTTTAAAAGTTGTAACTGTTGTTTGAAATCTCATGTGTTAATGTATTTCTATCATTTTTTAAATTTTTCTTTATTCTTTTGTAAATAGATGTCAAAACCTGTCAGATATGTGTAAATTACATGTAAAATAAAAATAAACATTTTTGTAGAAAATGTAATTCTTTGGAGTTTTCTTTTTACCTACTTGAACCTCCTAATTTTTTTTAGAATATGAACTCTATTGTTTTATAGATTAGGTACCTAACTTGAGTATTTTAAATATAAATGAATTAAAATAAATTTTCAGTAGTAGTAGCTTTAATAAAAGCTAAAAGCAATACATCATTTATTCCAAGCACTTGGTTTTTCATATTTTTTGTATAAATTTCACTTTCTATCAGCTTTATATCTATTGAAAATACAAAAAATAAGCCCACTGGAAATACTTACTTAAATAAACTTTTTTTCCTTATAGCTACAAATAATCAGAGATTTACATGCAACAAGGTATAAAGAAACTACTACAAAATAATTATATATTTTACAATTTCAAAATAAATGGCACTCATAGTGCTTTTCTATGTAATAAAAAATAGAAAACAACAATTTTACATGGGTGAAATCAAGGCCCCAATCAGTTTTAACATTTTCTTGATATTCATTGAATTTTCTAACTGAGGATATATTTGTGTGTCTTCCCAAATATCTGAATCTGAATAGAAAGAGCTCTCACATCTGTTTTCTGTCTGCTGCAAATTATTGTACCTTCAAGTACATCACCTTTTTTAACCTCTTTACAATCTCTGAAGTAAAATACAGTCTGTTTCCAGTGTGTTGCAGTAGTAAGAGGACCGGTTGAGAAAGCTACTTTATTAGGTAAGTCAAAAAATGTATCAAAATATCCTACTAAAGATGTCAGCGAACCATCTTTAGTTATAGGTAACTGGAACGCTGATGTGAAATTCATTACATCGGTAGTGCAAATGTGTATATCAATATCTGTAACTACACATGGTTCTGATAATATATGTTTTGAACCAACAACATCTACACTTGCTTCCCGTACCACTTCTGATTTCATACAATTCATTTTGTACCCATACACATCAGACCAATAATCTATTAATTTCTTATGTGTATCTGTGTCTCCATTTGCAACCAGACTTATATTACATCGGTTTGGTAATAGTAGTCCTCCAGGCTTTAAGTAATTATCTCTTGCATAGATAACACTGTCTAACATTCCTTCGAAAAGTAAAAAGTAGCCCATCCATTCTGATACTATAATATCTACTTTCTCTTCCAACTTTGTGTTTTCTAATCTGCCTTTGATAGTCTTGATTTTGTCTTGAAGATTGTTTTCTGTGATAATGTCTATGGCGTGGTAGATAACTTCGGATTGGTCCAAAGCGTACACCGTTTTAGCACCTGCTGTGGCTGAAAACATTGATAGAATACCGGTGCCACAGCCTAAATCAAGAACAACCTTATCTTTGAATGTTTCAGAGTTTTTTAGTATGGCATCACGGTAGCTCTCTGTTCTTACTTTGTCAGATAACATGTCGTAATGTATACCAAAGTGAGCATAAGTGTTGAAATAGCCCTCATCATCTTCTAAAGGCAGATTTGATACACAGTTCACAATAGTCACATTGTCTTTACCATTAGTATTTGTATCTCCTCCTTCAACCATAGTTTTCATAGAACTCTGCATCTTAGAGATATCTTCCTTTGCCATCTGCAAGTGTAAATGGCTTTCTTTGAGCTGTTCATTCAATTGCTGTATAGTCTTTTGTAGTTCTAAAAAGTGTGACTGTGACAAGGTTACAAGTCCGTTTTCAACATTGGCGTGATATGTTTTAGGGGAACTTGAATTATCCGATAAAGATTCGAAGTCGTACATCAGCCACTCGTCGTTTACAATAGGTTTGAGGTACTTTTCGTCTTCCCAAAGAGACGAACTCGAGTTCATTATACTCTCGGCGGTTGGCTTGTGTATCCTTATGTAGTTGATGAGTTTTATGTACGAATAGCACTCCATGTTGTGTTTGGTTTTCAGAGCGGTCAAATTGAAGTGATGCCTAGCCTCGCAATGAGAAATAGCTTCCTCAATCGATGTTAGAACTTCGGTGCAAAATAAACATGTGACCGATGAGCTCGAAGTGTCCATTTCCTGCCATTCCTCGTCTTCAAAATGTTCCTCGTCACTGCTTAGATCTGGGACATCGGACATATTGATTTATTCAGTAGATTAACACTTATAAAGAACGAAATTGAATGTATATATGAGTAAAATCACGATTCAAATCACAAATTCGCAAACCATGTGGCAAATGACAGGACAGTAACAGACAGCTGACAGCAGGCGAATGCGTTTTTTAGGTGCCATCATAGTACAGTGTGAGCAAGATCAACAACTAGAGTTCGCAGCTTGGATCTAATCAGCGAGTTCTAAACTGTTTTTCTTAGTCATTCAGTTCATTATTTATTTATTTTTATTGTATTTATTACAGGAAATCTCGCAGCATTTAAATTTACTTTTACATTGAAATAATACATGAAGTTTGCCAACAAAAGAGATTACACTAATTTACAATTTACAATGCTAACAACAACTAAGTACAAACAGCTTTCGAAAAAAACGCAAAAAAAAAAAGAAAATACTGGCTGATTTTCTGAGAATATTTTGTGAGAAAGCCTTATGGTAAAAAAATTAAATTAAATTCAGATTATTATTTTTTTTAGTTTTGGATGTCATCCAAAATAACTAGCCAGCAAATCCCTCAGTCAGTATGCGAAATTTGCGAAATAATTCTACTTTGTCACTCGAATGGGGATTTAGAAACAGTCAATTGAGAAAATTTGCAAATCGAGAACATCACGAACGCACTACTGTATAAAACGCCGAGAAAAAAAGAAACAGCACCTGTGATTGGTGCGCAAACATTGGCGCGAGAATCGTATTTTGTTTCCATAGTTACCAACATGTTTCCAATGGTTACTAAATCAAAATAAAATAAGAAATCAAATATACAAGCCAAATATTTACAGACATTTGCGATGAAATTAAAAATATCTTCATTCAAAGAGCCAAAACATGTGGGCCCTGTGGTTTGTGTTAGTTGGAATAATACAGAAGATGTATTTTCGTGTGGGTTGGTACATAGCTTTCGTTTATATTTTTCGTAGTACAGTCAGCAAAAAAAACTGTAAAATGCGTTTATTTTTCAGCGACGATCATAAACTCCTCAAATGGAACCTTGTCAATGGAGAGTGCATGACCATCACCACATTTGCTGAAGATTTTTATCCAACGGGAATGCATTTGTTTCCAAAAATAAATGTCGGCGGAAACAAACATCAACACGATGTTATATTGATTTCTTCAGCCGATGGCAAGTAAGTATGATGCCCTGGTTACACATAACAGTTGGCAGGTACGTAGATAATAGGGGACAAGTCGTTAGGTATCTATCCTTGTCTCAAGTTTTCTCTGACTGATATTAGAATTGTCCCCATGCTTGTCATTTGATTAAATGCCTATTTACCAGGTTCCATATTGTAAACCACAATGGTCGCGTAGAGAAGAGTGTAAACGCTCACCTGGGAGCTGTCCTCGCTGCACAGTGGAGTCCTGATGGCGCTGGTCTTCTTACTGGTAAGCCTGTTTGTTGCTTGCTCATGGTTTACTGACAGTACGTATAGTTTAAAAGTTATGCAAAACAATCAACTGAAAATATTTTAAAATATTTGAAAAGTCTACAAAACTGCCAACTTTCCCCAAGGAACACGAAAAAATAAAAAATAAATTTGAGCTTCCCATATAAATTAACTCGGTTGGCCGGACGGTGATACATTTTGTATTGGGGGTCTTATTACACGTTTTGAATAGGTATTTGAAACGTTCCTCTTCAGTCTTCTCTTCAGCTCTACAGCCTTGACTACAGCACAGTCAAGCCAGCAGAATTTGGAATAGCATGTTACTTTTAGGTTTTTTAATATTTTGTGAAAATTTTTTTCTTATTAAACGTGTAAGTCTTTGTACCTATCCTAATTACTATTTTTAATTTATCCAGCTGGTGAAGACGGTTTCGTCAAGATTTGGTCTCGCAACGGTCTCTTGCGGTCAACTCTCGTTCAATCGGACGTGCCTTGCTACAGTGCCGTTTGGAGCCCTGACTGTGCTGCTGTCCTCTACACCAAAGGAAACAATTTAGTCATCAAGCATCTCAACTCTAGTTCTAAGATAACCAAGGTTAGAAAAGTTGGGGCCTTACCACAAAAATGTTATAGATTTTTTTTGTATTATGATAATTTGAAACACGCGTTTAACGCGCGTGAACTTTTGTTTCATACATTTGATAGTTTCTTAGGTACTTAAGGTTTATGTTGAAATGATGAAGGTATACATAATTGCATATTTTCAGTGGAAGGCTCATGAAGGTCTTATTTTGTGTGTGGCTTGGAACGCTAACAATAATACAATTATTTCCGGAGCTGAAGATGGATATTCGAAGGTAAGTTTCAGTAGGTAAGATGCAACAGCTCTATCATTAAGGAAATCGTTAAGTAAAAGCCATTGATTGCCAAAGGGTAAATTATGTTCAATTACCTACAACTTTTTAATAAATTGTTAATTGCTAATAAAACATTCTGTTCACAAATAATTGAATACACAATGCACCATAATATTACAGATCTGGGATATATTTGGCCAGCAAATATCAGTAAGCGTGAAGCACGACCAGCCAATAACAAGCGTCGCTTGGTCTCCTGCTGGCGACCTCTTCGTCATCGGCAGCTACAACTTGATAAGACTTTGTAGTGCTAACGGGGTGAGCTATAAAATAAAATGCTTATCTATTTTTATGATTTTTGTTATGGCTTTCGGTATATCAAATTACAATTCCAGTAATAGTTGCCATTGATTCCATGTTAACGATTTTGGATTGCTACACTTTTTGTCAGGAATCTCTATAAAAGTATGTGCTTGTTACAGTGGTCCCACTGCCTGGATCGCCCTAACACTGGAAGCATTTACAGCATCGCTTGGTCTTCAGATGGAACACAATTAGCCGCTGCTTGTGCTAATGGCCATGTACTCTTTGCTCACATTATTGACAGGTAAATATTTGGGTAAATGACCATGACAGAGAAAGCGATAAGACAACGAGAATCATGATGTCCATATTGAGTGTGTGAGAATACTCGATTGTTGAGTTTTTCATATAACATCAAAAATGATAATAAATGTGCTATAATTTCTGATACTGAAAAAACCTTATCCTACCCCCAGGGAATTTACTTGGAAAAACTTCGCATGCACACAAGTTGGTCGCAAGGTGATCGCCATTCGTGACATCATCACTGACCAGAGTGACCAACTCGACTATCCCGACAGGGTTATACAAATAGCCCTAGGGTTCAACCATTTGGTCATAGCAACGGTGAAGCAATGTTTCATACACAAGTTGACCTCTTGGAATACACCGGTAACGTTTGATTTGAAGGAAGGGACGATTAGCATGATTCTTTTGGCTGAGAAGTGAGTAGTTAACTACTACATATTTTATGTTTTATGTATGTTAGGTACCTAAGCTACTTGGTTGCATATTTATTTCATGATCTTAATATAGTTTTATTTAACATGATATTACTATAAAATATACAAATTTTGGGTACGATATCATACAAGGCAAAAAAAATTAACGTTCCAAGCAGCTGTTGAATAGACGTACCCATGTGTATGATACTTTAGAAACAAAATTGTTTTTTTTTCAGATGGTTCTGTGTAGTTGAAAGAGCAGGACTCTCAGTGTACAGTTACATGGGCAGGTTGCTCGCTAGTCCAAGATGGGGGGCTCGACCTGAAACTCTTGGTAGAGCTGCTCTATCTTTAGGTCCAGATGCTCTCGCCGCTATAGATCAGAGTGATAGAAAATGTAAGAATCACTACCCAACAAGCAAAGTAATCCTATAACAAAAGATTATAAGGCTACTTGTGCTAATAATGTTCTTATTAAGGCATTGGTGCAGACTATGTATCTTATATTGGTCTTAGTTAAGTACAAATATACTCAAGAGCATAAGGTTTTATATTTTAGTCTTATAGTTTACTACAAGACCATCTTATAACCAACTAATAGGAATATAGGTCCTATAATTGCCTTCAGCAAGATGAAATAGTCTTGAAACCTTATAGTAGCATTTCGTAAGCAAAGGAGATCTTGTAACACTCTTAGCTAAGATAATTATAAGTTCTGAAAGCTTATAGTAGCATTTTGTAAGTCTAGATGATCTTGTAACATTCTAAGCTAAGATAATTATAAGTTTTCTTGTGACTGTCTTATTTAAGACTTTTATAAGTAAAATTAGTGCTGACCAAGACTCTTTTAAGTAAACTAGTTTTTACATAAGTACGATATAAGATCAAATAAACGTATACTCGTAACTGTCTTATTCAAGACTCTTTTAAGTGTAATAGTGCTTGGATAAGTATGATATAAGATCAAATAACCCTATAACATACTAGATCAATCATTATATTAGTAAACATCAGCCATTTTGTTGAGGCAAGTAATCTTGACTAAAACTACTACAAGTACAAATGTTCTTATAATTGTACTATAACATACTCAACGCAGAGCATTGAAATAAAATGGCGAATGTACGTTAAGATTTGACGAAATATTATTTTACAATAAATACTCATTGATCTTTTTTCCAAAGCGCGTTGTAAAATTAACTAAATCTAAGCACACATTTACAATAACAATGACTTCCCCGGCGAGTTCGCATTGTATTATCATTATACTAACTCGTGTTAAAATGTTATGCAGTTACTACAAATTACATCTCATATTATAAAAGGAAATATTACTTACGTTTTAATATTTTTGTTTTATCACCACACACCGCAATAACCAAACAGTCGAAATAACAAAAAAAAAACAGGTTATAAAATGTATCTGTAACTCTTGACTAAGTATGTTACTAGAGCATTATAAGCAAAATTGCTCTAGTAAATTACTTACGCCAGATAGTTATTAGAGTGTTTTTACTTATAATGGTTTAGGCTCAGAACATTACAGGAGCAATTGTGCTTCCTCAAGTATACTATAAGATAGTTATAAGAATAGCATGCTCCTATAACTGCACCCAAATCCAGTCTTGTAGTATACTACAAGTATCTTTTAAGTGCAAGAAAACATAGTCTTGAAGAATACTTCAAGTACTGATTTTGCTCCTTGGGTGACAGCTTTATTTTTTCGTGAAATAGCCAACAAAAAGCCAAGTACTAGATTACATACAAGGAATCAATAGGACTTATCATAATTTTCTTTCAGTGATTCATGTATTTGACCTTCCAACGGGACTAATAGTACGAAGCTCTACGGACAACACTGTGACCAAACTTTCACACAAAATGACTGTATCCTATATAGCTTTGAGCCAGACGGGACCTATTTCTGAAAGGCAGCTGGCTCTACTAGATTATAATAGAGATCTGTATGTGGTTACAGTGAAGGATAGTAAGCCAAAGTTTGTAAAATTGGGTGAGAGAAAATTGAACTTTGAAAAATATTGACTTGATTAAAATAGAAACTACTCCCTCATAACATGAACCATTATTTTTAAAAATCTTTTCAGGATCACAAGTTCTTAGCATCGCTTGGAGTACAGAGACGGAATTGCTGGTGGGATTACGAGCTAACGCTGCAGTGGCGTGGTGTTGTCCCAAAGCTGCAACAGAGCCAAATTGGTTGACGTTAACTACTGTCAGTAAAGAGATCAGGTAATATTAAAACACTAATTGTATTCTGAAAGTCACGTACCAACCACATAACGGATAAAAGTGACCTGTTAAGGATAAAAGTGGTGGTAAATTGTATACATTCATTCGTCTCTCTCTTCTTATGTGGGACACTGATCGTCTAACGGTGTCAGTTTTTTAACCGGGTACTGCTAGTAACAGCCCTCTGACATGGTTGTCTGACGTCCGCCGCCGTCTAAATTATAATAGACAGTAACCGGGACTTGGCTTAACGTACCCTTCAAACCATGGAACTGTTTGTTCATTCGTTGCGTCAACAGAAATACCAAATATTGAATTTCCAGTTTAATTTCAATTTAATTTCCAGTGACCTAGGCCGAAACCCTACTATCTTAAGTGTTGAAGATGGCGTGGTACGAGTATGCCGTGGTAATGGATCATTGTTGCACATTTCACTGGCTGCCTTCCCAGAGAAGTTGCTGAAACATGTCGCAGCTAACATGTGGCAGGCTGCACTGCAGGTGAAGTTGTAGCGACCTTCTTAGGCGCTAACCTTACTTCTTGTATATAGTCTTAAAATTGTGAAACTGTCTTTTTGACATAAAGACTGACGGTGAACATTCGATCGACTATATTTTTACAAAGTAACAATTATTATCTTATTTTCTGTTGTAACATACGTACGTATATTAATCCTGCGCATTGTTTTAAATAAAGCTGCGCTAATACATTTACCTACTGAGTTTCTCGTCGCATTCAATACTTCAGGCACCCTAATCACTAAAAAAATAACGTTTTTATCGGTAACGGTAAAACATGTGATGGCGGTGACATTTGAAAAAAAATGACAATGTAAAAAAGTAATTAAAGAGAAACTTACCTTAGACTGTTAAACTGGGTATTTCAATAGTTTTAGTTGTTTTTTTCTTGATTATTTCTTCAAATTGATATTGTAGAATTATCAATTTCAGCTCTGCCGCACTGTAGAAGATGAAACATTATGGGCATGTCTGGCGGTATTGGCGTGGCAACATCGCCAGCTCGCCGTCGCCGAAGAAGCATTCGCCTTAATTCATCAGTACCACCAAGTGTGCTACATTCAGCATCTCAGGGTAGGAGAAGAGAAATATAAACACTAATTTATTAATTATGTAATTTTTATACGCATGCTTGTTACTTATTTTACTTAATAAAAAATCAAAACATGTACTTTAATCTATTTTTTTACAGAACTCAGTTCCTGAACGACTGACATCGAAGGAGGGTGTCCGTGCTACATAAACCTCATTTTTTAGTAATAGCATAGAAAAGTAAATATCTAGTATAAACAAATCGGTTAACGATATGATGGTTATATTAAAAGATTTTTTTGCAAACCACACATTTTGTATTTCATCAGAACATAAAGAGATGTGCTTCCTTTACTGCCGCTATCGATAAAATTATATATCGATGTACCTATTTTGACTTTGATGCTACACCTTTATGACATAATAAATATTAAGAAAAGTAAAAAATCGTGAGCAATGAAACTTAATACACAGCACCTACACAATGTACAAGAAAGCGCCGAGCGAGCTTCTCAACACATTATAGCCAAGCGAAAATAATGACGAACGAGTTCGTTGTTTTTCTAATAAATATTAAGTTAGTCTATATACTTATTACATTCACTTATATTGTTTCTTTAATATTTTTAAAGCATTTGAATAGTTTGAATGCTGTACATAGTTCATGAAAAAAATTACCGATGTATACCTAAATGCACACCATCACGCCGCATCATTCATCACATCACTAGTTTCATTCAGTCGAGCTGTCAAAGTCAAACTTGGTGAACGTGTGTGTGCGATGGTGTTGTGTTTTCGAAAAACTAAATAATTTTAGGTAAAATCAGAAACAAAAGCCGGGGTTATTACTAAAACTGTATTAATTTATTACTTTTGCATTAACTAGTGATTATTATGTGTTAATCGAAAAAAGGACGGTTGAGTTTGGAGCTTGTCCTAATAACCTGTAAATACGAAAGTTCTAACTTTTTACTTTTTCTTCCATTTTTGAATGGGGTGAAAAGATGCGTGTTCCTAATTTGAATTTGGTGTTTCTGTGTTGTGTGATTCTCGTGCATGGGCATATCAACGATGTCGAGCAAGCGGGCGAGCACTCGCTCGAATTGACCCAGTCCTTGAACTTGGCCAGACAGGAACTTATTCAAGAAACTTGTGCTAGATTCCCGCCGAAACATACGTTGGATGACCTCTCCGCCACCCAGCTAGAACATATCCTTATAGACGATGAACACAAGTTATTATACTGCTATGTGCCAAAGGTGAGTCTTTCAAGGCAAACTACATAATCAAACTTGTATCTCGAAAGACGTCTGCGTAAGAACATTGATTAGATAAACAGAATCCTATGCATTATCTCCTCAAAAATGTATTGGCAATATGTGTCACTAAGATAAGTTATTTTATGAATTGTTTGTGTTATCTTTGATTGTAGGCATGCAGTTTTTGATATTACTTTACCTTACCACAGTCCACTGCTGGACATGGGCCCCCTATGGGCATTGCCATACTCACCATATTTTTGATATTAGGTATCTAAGATAATTTATTTGTGCCATATTATTAACCCTTCAACTGCGCGCACTTGACTATCCAATACACTGGGGCGCCCCCGCCGGGTGCCGCACTCTTAAGTGGCTCGGGTTACAAAAACAAAAAGTTCTCAGAAACTATTGACTGATAAGCATAGTATGTTATATTGCCGAGTTCGTCTTGGAACAAGCTTTCTTGTTGTGAAATAATATAAACACTTTAGCCATTGTAGTTTTGACAATCTCAAGCTGAAGTGGAAGTTTTTTTTGTACCCAGATTTTTGTGTTCAGAGCCTAAGATCTAGCAAATGGAAAAGAATGTTTAAAGGAAATCATTTTCATTTAAATTATTATACATCCATTTACTAAAATAAAACGTAAAATATCACATCTCAATACATTATTTTCACAGACAGAGCATACAAACATGTACCTAAAACTGAGAGTAAGAGCACCTGTCAAACAATGAATGATCTTGCTTGAAAAAACTCTATGGTCCGAGCTTAATGTTGCCATTTTTATATTCCAAAACCTACCCACTAAGTATTTTACTCATACATTTACCGCTGCGTTCAGTAGAAATTATAAAAATGAACGAAATATGAGCTCGCAGATGTGAAGCCATATTATGGCTTCGCCCCAGTTTAGGGAAAAATGGCGAAAGCCAAGTTATGGCTTTTCCCCAGTGCAGGGGTTAATAACCTATCTACTATTATGATTAGTTACCTACTAGGTATCTACCTGTTGACAATAATCATTATAGGTAGTTTTATACTATAAAATTGTTGATATTAACCTATCATAATATAAATTGAATAAGGCAAATACAGAAAAGAAACATTAAATAAAATAAAATAAAGTGTGTTTAGAAAAAATTCAATGTAAAAAATTAATAAAATTAAAATTACCTACTCAGAAACATTTAACCTAGATCAATTAAAGCTAGAAGTGTTATTATTATCATATTACAGTTCCTAGTAGGGTAAAATTGATCAGTTTTTTTGGTCTGCAAGCACCCACCCTATCAGTATTTGGAGGGCTGTCCCTATTTATTTATTTTATTATTTGATAGAGCAGGGGCTTGTCCTGAGAAGACCAACAGCCACTGCAACGTTTGCACATCTACTGTGGCAAAGCTGGCTCTAGCTCTAGCATCCTTTATTATACTTAAAATTTATTAAACAATCTCTTCTAATTTCTACAATCTAGGTGGCCTGCACAAACTGGAAGCGGATCCTCATGATCCTCCAGAAGAAATGGAACGACACAGATGTCCTGGCCATCCCCGCCAGCCTGGCTCACACTCCAGGCCTGTTCAAGAACATGAGCATGGTTAACAAGGCAGAACGAGAATACATGCTGGAGAACTATCACAAGATGCTCATCGTAAGGAATCCGTTTGAGAGACTGCTGTCTGCGTTCCGGAATAAGCTGGAAGGAGACACGCAGAGTGCTAAATACTTCCAGGTAAGTTAACTTACTTAAATACATACATAAATATATCACGCCTTTATTCTTGCGGAGTAGGCAGAGCGAGAGCGGCCGTAAGAATAGGCACTATCACGATTGCTTTCCAAGGTTGTTTCAGAAAACGTGTGTATTACTATAGTGACAGGTTCTCAGCCTGTTGCCTAAAAATTGTAATACACCAATACTCTTGAGTGCCTTAGTCGCCTCTTACGACACCCGCGGGAAGGATGTGGGGTGATGCTATTCTAAACCGGCATCACATGGCACATAAGTAAATAATTTGTTGTAAATGGCCGGAAGGCTTTTCTACTGAGTATCCCTCTTTATAGTGGACAGGGTCATTAAAAAAATATAATAGTTGTATACTTAATACTATTGTCCAAAAATACTACAGATTTCATTCATAATTTTTTTAGTATTCAAAGTTTGAATTAGTAAACAGAAAAGTAGGTGTTCTGACAAATCTATATTCTGGACACCCTTCTCTACTAATCGGGAATATTGTTTTTTAAGATACGAAAAAAACGAAATTGAACCTCCTATACTAATAAGACTAGTAGTAATTATTCTTCTTTTATTGTTGTGATATGGTGGCTCAATAGAGCCTCCCAACAAGTGGGTCTAAAAATGAACATGGACAAGACCAAGGTTATGTCAAACTCTCTTGTTGCACCCATTACTCTGACAGTTGGGGGCTCTACTCTGGAAGTTGTCGACGAGTATGTCTACCTGGGACAAATAGTCCAGCTGGGTAGGTCCAACTTTCAGAAAGAGGTCAATCGTCGAATCCAACTCGGCTGGGCAGCGTTCGGGAAGCTACGTAACATCTTCTCTTCTCAACAACTACCGCAGTGCCTCAAGACAAAAGTCTGGGATCAGTGCGTGTTGCCAGTGATGACTTACGGAGTTGAGACGTGGCCGCTAACAATGGGCCTCATAAGAAGGCTCAAGGTCACTCAAAGGGCAATGGAAAGGGCTATGCTCGGAGTTTCTCTCCGCGATCGAATCAGAAATGAGGAAATCCGGAGAAGAACCAAAGTCACCGACATAGCTCGAAGGATTGCGCAACTTAAGTGGCAGTGGGCGGGGCATATTGCTCGTAGGACCGATGGCCGCTGGGGCCGGAAAGTTCTCGAGTGGCGGCCACGGACCGGTAGACGCAGCGTAGGTAGGCCTCCCACAAGGTGGACCGACGATCTGGTGAAGGTCGCGGGAAGCCGCTGGATGCGGGTGGCGCTGGACCGATCATCGTGGAGATCCTTGGGGGAGGCCTATGTCCTGCAGTGGACGTCTATCGGCTGAGACGACGACGACGACGATATGGTGGTTGGTATTTCATATTGTTTTTCTGAGCTTTTTTTTTTCAATTTTAAGTAGAACTGCGAAGACTTGTTCAATGTTCATTGTTAAAAAAAGACTAACTAATTACCAAAATATTGAGTTCAATTGTCTTGACTTGACATCTTTCGTAAGTGACTACAATTAATCCAGATTGGTAGCAATTGACTTCCACATTGTATGAAGGCAATTATTTATTTTCATTTACGAGAATAATATAGCACTGTGAGTGTGGTAATTCCCAATATATTTTTATTTTTGGCTTGTGGTTTTATATGTGGTGTACATATGTATTGATTAGACTCCAGTTTTAATTTATAAAAAATTGTACGGAAAATATTAATTCAGGAAAAAATATTAACAATACGTCCACCACACACAGCCATATGTGGCAACATATTTATTTTAATGAGCGAATGCTAATTACCTACTAAATGAAAATAAAATTTGACTAGTTAGTTATAGATTGAAAAATAAAATTTGATTATTAATGAAATCTTAATCACATGATTACTAATTTTAGTATGCACTGTACACGACACATAGGCAATTTAAATACAGACCTCCAGGAAGCAAACGCTAGAGACATTTCCGTGGCCAATCACTGGAAAAAGGTTATCTAAGTTGTTACCATCGACTCGATGAAGAAGAAGAATACAGAATTCTCACCAAAACTATGTAAAATCAAATAATCAATAATAGCAGGACCTATATTATAATAATGGTGCTCGTATCGTATATTTTACTAAACTTGTCCAGTCACACATTCTATTGACATTAACTAATTCGAGTAGTAGACAAAATAAGACGAGTGGATTGATCAGTCGTTGCGGATTTCAGTGCGCGATTTCAGAAATCACACTTTCAGAAAGCAGGCTCCAGTAGCAGTGTAAATAAGCAGATGAAAAAAATTATATACGTACATCTTTATTTGAAGAAGGCATTCCGAAAGAGGTCTTTTGTCTTAAAAGCCGACAATAATGCACTACAGGCTTGGACGAAATACTTCAGGCCAGGCCATCCCTTTCCATTCTACGATCAATGACATGGAGTATGGATATTGTTGACTGGAAAAATAATTTTCGGTCACTAGTTTATTTTCAAAATTCACGTGCGCAAAGTGCGACCAGTGTTCTTAACCACTTATTCATAATCTACAAGAACTCGACAGTTTTGACATCAATCGGTTTGAATAGGTAGTAGAAAATGTGATACACACACACGTATGTTTAGACCGTTCCTCTATGTTCCTCTTCCTATTTCCATTCCATAAAAATGCGCTGATGTATAGGGTTTTAAAAACAAAAATGCAATATATTTTGTGAATTTTCATGAAAGGAAACAGGAAGAGCGTAAGAACACACAGGTATTAACTCAAACTTGGTTTCCAGGACCGCGTAGGGCGTCGCATCATCAAGGCCTTTCGCCAAAACCCTTCAAACGAATCCCTGGAGCTGGGCAACGACGTGACCTTCAAGGAGTTCGCCCTCTTCCTCACGAACAAGTCCGAAGAACTCGCCGACCTGGTGAACAACGAGCACTGGCAGCCCATCACCAGCCTGTGCCATCCTTGCCTCATCAAGTACACTCTAGTTGGTGAGTACAGAGTACAAGTGTTATTATTGTAGACACTTTTCAGGGAATTTCGACGGATAGTGGCCAAAGGAAGCGGAGAAGTCTGTGGAAAGACTACCAACTCGGTGATCCAATTAAATCTCTCGCTGTCAAAATAATAGTTGCCGCGACCATCTGCTTTCCTATTCTACGTCGCGTCTTGAGGCCTCGGTCCTGAATTTTGCGGACCGGTTCTCAGAAACAGCAGCACGGGAGCGTGCAACGAGCAGTGCACTCCCTAGAAAAAGAGGCGAGCCCGCGGCCGCTGGTATCGCCCCTCTGACGACGTCACAGCCCACAGACAAGTTCTTACGGGCTTCATGTGTATTACAATTTTAGGTGACAGGCTGACAGCCTGTCACTATAGTGATACACAACACAAATCATCTGAAAGTGCCCTCAATACTTGTCAGACGTGACGATAACGGCCGTAAGTTTACGATTGTTAACGCTCTGCCTACCGTACAAGGGATAAAGGCGTGATTGATGTATGTATGTACCTCATTAAAAAGACGCCCATTGCCGGCATGGATCGTCTTGGTTTTGGTGCACTAGAGCACTTCTCTCGTGCACCAACTGCCTATACCTACCTGCAATCGGTGGAATTAGCTTATGATTATTATTGTACATTTTAGTATCTTCATGATGTCCTTAGAACTGGCCAACGATAATTAAAGACCTTACAGTCTACAGTGGCTAAAGCTAAACGAACCACAGACTTTAACAAGTAGAACAACAAAATATTAGGCATGTCGACTGTGCCATACCCACGCGACACAGAAAAACAAAAGCGAAACTAAACCTGTATCGAACAGGAAGTCCTCACAACATTTTACAACTTGTATATCTGCGTCATTTCAAACTTGACTGTTTGGGGATATCAATAAAATTTTACCTTAGCACATACGTCACACATTTATCCTTTGCGAAGTAGACAGAGCATTAACGGCAATAAAATTCCGCCTAACAAATATTTGGGCGGCGTTTTCAGGAATAATCGTGCTTTACAATGACAGATTGTCTAGCAGTCGCCTAAAATGTTAATGGACTTGAGGATGGCAGTTTTCTTAGTCGCGTCTTACCAAAATCACGAAACAGAAATGGAGTGATGCTCTTAAAGCCATTACAACTGAAATCTGATAAAAAATACACTAAACTTTTTACATGAATTGTGGTTTCAGCATCCGTTAGGCTAACCACAATCCAAATTCGCCTTTGCTAAAATAGGTTCAATGTGTTTTTACTCACTTACGTTTACTCTCTGCTCTTGCGGTGAAGGAAAAACATCGTGATGAAACCCACATTCAAATAAAATTTGAATTCAGATTATATTTGAATGTGACTTTACCTAGGATTCGGGCCTTCGGGTTGCAGAGGTCTGTGTAAAAACTTGGTTCCACGTCATATCTCTTAGGTCAGGTAGCCGACCCCGACAGAGAAACGGGATAAGGCAAAGATATTGATGATGAATTTGTATCCTCATCAAATGTGCTAGGATTTGTAAGAACGGGTCTCAGACAAGCCTTATAAAAACATTATTACGTTGATATTCTATTGGCGTCATTCGTGTAGGTATGTAATAAAATTTTAATCTTATTAATTCAAGTTCTCATACATTTTCTATTGATAGTTTAGGTGTTTATTAAATAGATTTCAGGCACATGTAAGATAAAATTGTTTTCGTAATACGGCAACCATGAGCCATGAAATCTCTTAGATAATCGTTCACACGAATTATCTATACGAGACTCTAATAACTTACGACACGAATATCAAACCATTTTGTAATTTTCACTTATTCAAGTTTATGCACCGTGCATCCGTTGTACACTCAGACAAGTAATAAGCTACACATATCGGGGTATACCTACCTACCAAACGATTTTTATTCCTTGGTCTCTACGGGCGTATCAGCGAGTGCCGACTTGATTAGGAGTCGATGTGGTTGCTATAGCCGAAATCAGCGTCATCATAAATTATATTAAGCAACGCTAAAAATAATATTAATCCGTTTAACTGGTTCCAATCCAAGTTTTGGATTTACGATATTGAATAACTAACCTGACGCAAAGTATTGACAATAGGCGATAAAGTCAAAGCACCTATTTCATTACACTTCAATTATACATTAATTACAAGTAGCTCACCTCTTCAACCAACTAGACCTGAAGCACGCAGATAGGGCTCGCAAAACTTTGCTAATTAATCTTCAATAAATGAAGCTGGAATGCCGATTCTGGATTTAAAAATAAAGAAATATTTTACTGTTTTTCAACTCAGCGTCTCTTGTCTCTACTATGATTTCCCAAATTATCACGAGGGATGTTCCCAGATAAAGTTTTCCCATATGTAAAAAATTCGAAGTAGTGCCAGTTTAGCTTATTTCTGGTCTGTGTGTACTTACTGATTCACTGTACCGCACTTTCTTTACGTGCCGAGAGTAAGCAACATTGTACGACAGTACGTGTACTACTTTCTTTCGTTATTAGAATTATTATCTCATGCAACTTATCTTTATTTTGGTGCACCTTGTATAGCTAACATTCTTAGATGCCAGGTGTAAAGTAAATTGATTAAAAGTGTCTTGTCTCGAGGGTTTGTCTTGAGGGACGGGCTGACAACCTGTCACTATATTGATACACGACTCATCTGAAACGACCCTCAAACATTTGTCAGACGTGGCGATAATGACCGTAATTTTACGATCGTCAGCGCTCTGCCTACCCTGCCAGGGATATAGGCGTGATTTGTGTATGTATGTATGTCTTGAAGCTGGACCTAAGAAAACTTCATCGAAATATATGCCTTTGCCTGCACTATATGTCTCATTCTCCTTGCCACGACTGAGAACGGGATAAGGCTGACGGGGCCGGCTACCTAATCTGAGCTATTTGACGTGGAACCAAGTTTTTACACAGAGCGACTGCCGTCTGACTTCTGCAACCCGAAGGCTAACCTGGGGCGAATCCAAGGTTAAGTTACATTCAAATGTCATCTGAAATCAAATTTTATTTGAGTGTGGGTTTCATCACGATGTTTCAAGACTGGTATCCTACAATCGTGAGACCAGACAGTAACCTAACCTAACCTAACCACTTTGCCATCGGCGCTATAAACCTCCAATAAAATACACCAAACATAATTAAATCTTCTCATACTGTTTAGTTGAGATTTGTATAAATCCAAATGTAGAATTAATTAATTTGCGTCTAAAAGTTAGCTATTATTATCATTAAATGATGAACTATGACTTTTATTTTGATAGATGCGTAATTATCGTGTTCGGCCTTCAATGTAAATCTTCACCTCCTAAAATATTCCGTGATGTTTACAAAATACACACCCACAAACAATTTAATACGTCGACCTTTAGGTACAAATACCATCAGTCTGAGTAGGTATCACACGACAACACCATATTACTTTAATAACATGTTTAGTTTTTCTACCTCAATACATAGTTTATAGTCTATATTAACGAACTGCGTACTATTAAAAAACTGGTATTGACGAATATCGAAGTTGTTACACTATCTAGAAAACATACCCAAAAGTATTTACATTGCGAGATATTCTCAAATGTATAGGTACTACTTAATTACAAAATAAATTTAACAATTAAAAATAGTCACAAGGTTGAGCTTATCTATAAAAATCTCCGCCAGCTAACTAGTTAAGTACTAAAATAAAAAATACTTTAGCATATTAGATCTAAAATCAGCCAGGCATCATAGGTACCTATAGTGTAACGAATCCTAGCAGGGCAAAACCCATTCAAAAATTGCTATATCATTATCCTGATACCTATTATAAAATGTAGAACACAATGTTTCAAAGTAGGTAACCACTGAGGAAGGAAGCGAGGAAGTGAGGACTTTGAAAATAATAATATTAATAAGACGAACTCGGTAGCCGTGACGTATGATTTCGTATAATTTACTTAATTAGTTTGTTCCGGCTTATTTACTAAACGCAGATTGCTACTAATGTATGCGCCAGTAGTGCAAGCATGATCATGGTAGATATCACAACCGTTTTCTGAAAACATCGTTTGAATTTTTACACACACATACACATACACTATGGGAACTAGCTTCAATATGGGAAGTTTAATAGCTCTCCCTACGTTTGAACTTTTTGCATTTGAAGCTGTGTCACTCAACGAATTCATGAAAATTTACTACGTTCCCTCCTCTCTTTTCGTGTGGGACACGGAGTCGTCCCTGAGTCACATGTCTTTTCTTTTTAAATTAGCCCTTCTTCCCATACTTATTTTGCCGTGTTTCGTAGAACATGTATTTGATGTATTGGACATGTTGTTTAGGTTTCTGGAAAACAAGAAAAAATCGGCCTAAGTCAGTCGTGAATTTAGTAGGTGAATATTTCTTTTAGTTTTCCAGCATTATTGGTCCCATAATTCACTACGTTTCCCTAAACATGTCCCATTTAATGAATTTCCCCCGAAACACGGGGCATAGAAGGTCCAACACTTTTTCATCCTTCGACCTTTCTTCTTTGACCAAATTTCGGGTTGTTAAACTTTTTCGTTACAAGCTTTATATAACGCACCTGCTGATTTACTGATCGGATGTTTTGTTGATGAATATTCGATTCATTACTCTTAGAACAAAAATAGCTCTCCAAAGTCTGCAATAAAATTGCGCAGTATTGCAAATTACTAAGTGATTTTCGTCTATTATGAACTTTGAATTGTAAAATGTGATTAAAAAAGTGTCTGTTCTAAACGTTACTAATCTTGAACATTTGAATATAATTTAAAAAACATTAGACGTGGTGCAAAAAGGTTAATTTACATATTGCTTGGCTGTGGAAAAAATAACCAGTTTCCGGCAAAACACCAACCACAAGGTGTCACAGTAACAACACCAAACCTCAATTGACGACCGATGTGGCGCAGTGGTAGTGCGACTGCCTTTGACGCAGAAGGTTCCGGGTTCGATTCTCGGTGGGTCACCCACAAAGTTGATATTTATCACTTTGTGAGTTTGTTCCCAGTCTGGTTAGGACATTGCGGGCTGAACCACCCGATTGTCCGTAAGTAAGATGGTTCCGTGTTTCGGATGGCACGTTAAGCCGTAGGTCCCGGTTGCTGTCTATGATCACTTAGACGGCGGTCGTTACACAACCACGTCAGAAGCCTGCTACTTGTAGTAGGCGGTTGAACAATTCTGACACTAGGGTTCATCGGGTCGTTGGACGACTCGGTGTCCCACACGAAAAGAAGAAGATTAGATGGCATATCTATGAACTACACAATAGGTCTAGCTCGAATTCTTTTAAAATCAGATCAAAGTGAATTCAGTTCTTAACTTGAAACAAACTCGTGGGAATCGTCACAAAATCGGAGCCATTTTGTAATTACTATTATAACATGTATCAGTATGTACCTTGGTCCTAAAAATATACTTCTTTCTAATTAGCCCCTAAACTATTACAAAAGTATCTGCAAATGCGGCAAAGTCTAAAAGAAGGCAAATCTAGTGTCATCTTTATCAGTATCTCACATTTTTAATCTTTTTTTACTTAGTTCTTATCTATTACCTACCTTAGATCTGTACTTTAAGTAGCTACCACGTCACAACACTATATTATTTAGCTCTGATTATACTTAAAATCTTATCTTACCAAAATACGTAATAAAAAAACAAGCGCCTTTGAAACAAGCCTTTGACCCGACCACTATTTTTAGATACTAAATCTTCACCCAATGGTTTCACAGAAACGCGTTAACGATATCTTTAAGCAGATGTTTTTTCTGTTATGATGATGTCATACCCTGTCGCTCAGGACACATCTAGAAACTGCACTGCACTAAGAAGGCTATAAGTATAGGTAACTGTCTTCTTCTTTTAGAGTAGGACGCCGTGTTTTGCAATGTCCCGATGAACCCTGGTGTCAGATATTTTTTAACCGCTTGCTAACTAACTCTAAAGAGCATCTTGGTCTCCAAAAACTGTGTACTGCGCGATCTCCTGCCAACCGCTTACTGAGTTATTGTAACAAAGTGTTAAAAAGTGCGATTCCACGCAATGTCTGACCAGTTCTGTTCTCATCAGGCAGGTTTTATTTTGATCTTCTTGAAATGTAGTACAGGTGTCTTTTCTATTTCTTTCATGCAAAAATTAACCTCAATTTTGGTCAGACTTGGCGATACGATAGCAACTATGTTTTTACGACTATTAACGCTCTGCCTACCCAGCTAGGGTGTAATATGTGTATGTATGTAAAAGTAACTGGTCAACACTATATATAATTTATTTTTACCTAGGTATGGCGAATGGCGGTTCTTCCACCGAGAAGAGCATAGCTCTTAAATAAAGAAGAGAGAGAGCATTTCGTATTTCAGACGGCAGTGTGAATCGTCTTTAACTAACTACACCAACCTCTTTTCACTGAAAAACTGAACCCCCTTTTTCACATTCCAGGTAAATACGAGACTCTATTGGACGATTCGCTACTTGCTCTTCACACGATCAACGCCCCCTACATTCAGTTCCCGCACCTGGCACATACATCAGGTACCGCTGAAAAACTACATCATTACTTCTCACAACTAGAACTACCTTTAATAAGAAAGTTGTATAAGTTATACAAACATGATTATAGGATATTCAAGTATGATTTAGACAATATTGTCGGTTACGATCTAGGATAAAACTGTCAGCATAGTTGCAATGGTCCATTTTTACGTTTTACGTAAAACTAAACAATTTTTTCATATGATGAGGCCTCTTACATCCATTTCTCGTTCCTGACACATACTTCAGCTACCGCTGAAAAACTTCATCATTACTTTTCACTGTTAGAACTGCCTCTTATAAGAAAGTTGTACAAGTTATATAAACATGATTATAGGATATTCAAATATGATTTAGACAATATTGTCGGTTATGATCTAGAATAAAACAGAACTAACTTTCATTTGATAGAGAAAGTACCTTTAAAATTTTGGAACATTTTGTGTTTTTTCCACCGCTGAAAAACTATTTAATTTACGTAACGTACATACCCGTTGTGGGTTTGTTTTGAAGACATTTTAGAGATTGTTGTCTCTTAGTTATGTTGTTTATGATATATGTTTATGTATAACTTGTTTTATTATATTTTGGTAGGTACTTAAAAGTACAATATGTAGGTACACTTTTTAATGTTACATATCAGTATGTACATTTGTAACCTACAAGTACAATCAACAGATTTGGTGATTATTCTGTGAAATTAGGTAATCATAATGGTGCTTATTTTCGTAGTTAACTTATATTATTGAAACAATAAATAATGCTCATTTAGAAATAGATTTGTTAACTATTTAGGTACCTAGCGGTATTTCTGTTCATTGTGTTGAACTTGTATATAAGTAAACAAATTAAGTAGAATATGTAGTTAATTACGTAATATAGTAAGTAGCATGTAGGTAGGTACTTATTTAGGTATTATTGCAAGTAATAGAGATCTGATAGGTGGTGCTGAAAAATATCACATCAGATAAGGAAACGATTTGTAAATGGCGGAGGTTACCTAAGTGTGAGAGAGAAAGCGTGACAATCGTACGCCTTTTACAGATGGTTTCTTTATTCGGAGGGGTATAACTTGTTTATTATTGTTGCTTTTATGAGATCTTAAACTTGTGTACTGATCGAATAAACAATTTTAGCATACTTTTAAGCTTGATATTGTTTAAGAAATAGTAGGTAGCGGTAATTATTTTGTACATTGTTGTACATTCTCATTTGTGACTCAGTAAAGCTTACTTTACACTCTGTACATTATTTGTGTATTCAGAGTGTTAGCTCTCCGAATATTGATGGGGTGCATTCAGTTCATAAAACTGAACAACTTTCCCCTAGAAACATATGTCAGGAATCGTCAAAAAATTTTTGGTTTCCCATAGTAAATGCAGTCAGAATGTTATGTCGTTTCCTGACATCTGTTCCTAGGGGGAATTTGTTCAGTTTCATGATCTGCATGCCCTATCGGTATTCGGGGGCTGTCCCTTACGGTTTCACTTTACACGATACACGATATTTTTTTTATCATAGCATAGGTAGTCATTATTCACAATATATTCCAAAGCTCTCTGTGATAGGGACAAACTAGTTATAACTACTGGTTTCTACATTATTTTTATAACAATGTATTTACATAATTATAAGTCCCAATAGTGACCTTTATCATATCGCATTTACAAGTATTTTCTACAATCGTGTAAATATGAAATAATAATGAGCTTTTTATCAAGAAACATGTTGTATAAATATTTTATTTTAATGATAAGTACAACATTAATTATCAATTCAATATATATTTAATTATAGCATTGATTTTTATAGGTATGCATACGTAGACTTACTACGTTTGCTTTTTGTTGTTATGTAGTTTTGAATAGTACTTATTGTATAATCTGTTATATTGTTGCGAATTCGTGGGTGCAAAAGACAACATTAGAATACTGTAAGGATGCATTCAGACCAACAAAAAGTTTTCCCTAGAAATATATTTCAGGATACGTGTCGTGATTTTTTTGTCGCTTCCTGTCATATGTTCTAGACGAAAGTTGTTCAGCCTTATTGTTTGCATGTAACCTATTATGTATCTGTATTCGGAGAGCTGTCCCTTACACATAGTATACCTTTAGCTAAACTTTGAAGAAAAATCGTTCCATCCATATTTAATCACATTATCTGTCCTGTTCGCAGTATATCGATATTATTGCTTAACGAAGCAATAACTTTCGGTAAAACCTACAAACAGTATCAATTTTTACTCCGAAATCTCACCTGTATGTATGACGCACGAAACACGTGTATAAAAAATTGTGTTAGTCAAATCCCAAGTTGACGTTTTACCAATTTCGCAACTCCGGCGCAGGTAAACCCCGACCGCTGACAACGCAATAAGTCAACAAAGTTGTGTACCTTATCATCAAAGATAGTTATAGTAGAAGATCACGCCATACAACGATCTTCACCTAGCTGTGTAATGGACGAAATATATTTTTATCAAATAAAATATGCCAATAAATAATATTGCATATGGATTGCCTAAAAATGTTTAATCCAGAGTATGATTAAATTTAAAAAAAGGTATTTTTACGTAAGTTTAAAAATATTAGCGACAATTTTTTTCACCTTACGTATTTTTTAAAATATTTTAATTAACGCTACGGCTATATATTCATCAACGTATTTTATTTGATTAAAAAATATATACTTCGCCCATTAAACAGCTCGACGAAGGTCATTGTATGGCGGTATCTTAGACCATTACTACCTAGATGTAATGCGCCAAGTTAATCAAATTTTCTGACCATTTTCAGTTTGCTAGTGCATTTCTATTTTCACCTGCTGCCCATCAGACCTCTTTGTTGACGCACGGGACAAATTTTTATTTTCATAAAACAAATCCCACACGTTGCCGTTTTTACCAAATTGGCAAGCCTGCCCCGGGCAGGTAGATACTCGTACTAACAGCGCGTTGGGCCAACTAAATTTGTACTTTTTTGGAGTCTTCAAAGATCGAGATATCAGTATCAAACTTGTTGTGCAAACTTCGTGCAAAGTTTATTATGCCTTTGGCCACTTTCAGTTAATTTACAACTTAATGGCGTTATTAAGTATAGAGAAAAAAGTCATTGGTGTCGTTCGCCACCTCTGGTCTCATGGTTTGTGGCGTTAGGAGTGCACTGGCTGCGTTTTAGCAGTCTTGTCACCTGTTTGTTGATTCGAAGGTTGACGCATACATATACATACATATATCACGCCTTTCTCCCTTGCGAGGTAGGCAGTGCGTTAACGACCATAAGAATACGGTCGCTATCGCCACGTCTGACATTTTTGAGGATTGATTTCCAAGGTTGTTCCAGAAAACATGTGTATCACTATAGTGACAGGTTGTCAGCCTGTCGCCTAAAAATTGTAATACACCAATACCCTCGAGTCCCTTAGTCGCCTATTACGACACCCGTGGGAAGGTTGACGCACTAGATAGTTTTCGTCAAATCCCACACGTAGACGTTCTCGCTAGTTTTATTATATACCCTTTGGACGTTTTGACTAATATTGCAATTTCGGTCGCTTAGTCAACAAAATTATGTAACCTTTGATATCTTGAACGATGCTTACTAAAAAATTTTGAGGAATTCACACCTTATTTTGAGGAATTCATACCTTGGTGCTCGGTTAACTATGCCTTTTCGATACTTCAGTTATTCATTTGAACTTGTATAAACATACAAATTTACTACTTCTAAGTCGATTGCTTATTCCTGATGCTACTGCTCCACCAAATTTAACTTAAAAATTGTTAATCGATATTAATTTTTGCTAGTTGGGTTGTCTATTTTGTAATATTTGACCTCATACAAAGCATTATCTAGTAGGTACATTTTATTTTGTAGTTACAATTATCTAGTAAAAA
This sequence comes from Keiferia lycopersicella, assembly GCA_029255805.1. NCBI lineage: Eukaryota > Metazoa > Arthropoda > Insecta > Lepidoptera > Gelechiidae > Keiferia > Keiferia lycopersicella. The sequence goes on from JARACZ010000003.1 coordinate 20,965,945, forward strand.
GTCTGTCTGCAGTAGTTTTGATAATAAATAGGAATTTGTAATAAAAAATATATATATGTTTAGTTTGATACAGATCTAAAACCACTGTGATAAGGCCTAATTATTTAGAATTGGTAATCATTGTTACTTAGATTAGATTTAAGTGTATGGTTGTATAGTGTTCATTCATTTGTTAAAGTCAAACTATGCGCTAGTGGCGCCGTTTATTAAAAAGAACTCTAGACCTGAATGCGCAATGCATGCGGAATCTGAACCATGTTTTCCCGTAACCAAAGACTGCCTAAAGGAAATAAATTAAACGACGTAATGTACCGTCGACCGTCTTGACATTGCGAAATCATGGTTTAACCTATTATAATAATAATAGTATATCTTTTATTTCAGATTCATGATCCATAGTATTTGTTAGTAGCACTTAGCACCTATATGGTTTGCTACTTAAAGCATGGTTTAACCTATATTGGCCAATAAATAGTTGAAACTATCTTACTTTTTGAAAGATGCGTCTAATGTTCGGCCAGGGTTATTTATCCTCATTGAGGTCACCACTAGCGCATCGTTTCATCACTAATAAAGATTTCTATTTCTATTTAATAATGTTCGTGATTAATTGATTATGTACCTACAATTACTTACGTAGGTACGTATGTAGGTATTGTTATTATATTATTGTAATAATAATTGGAGATTGTATTTTTTTGTACTGTACAAAACTTAAATGTTAAATATATTTTGGTTTATTATCATTTGCACCTTTTTTGTTCAACCCCATATTATCACATGTCAATATATGGCTGGTTTCAGAGCGGCGCGTCTCAGCAGCGCTGCCCAGGCGCGCGCGGCTCGGGTGCGCGCCTGGGCAGCGCTTTCGCTGTGAAACGACATTCAGACGCGCACGCTTCGTTGTGGTGTACGGTCGAGTGCAGAGAATCATTATGCCAGCAAACGTAATCACTATATTAGCTATATACGTTATATGGAAAAGAGTGCAACAACGACGTCTTAAAAGATTGCAAGTCGACGCTACTGGCAATCGAAGGAGATCCGACCGCGGCGCGGCCGAGACGCGGCCCAAGACGCGTCACTATGAAACGCTACATACAATCTAGTGTAATGCGAGGCGCGCGCGGCTGGGCAGCGCTGCCGAGACGCGTCGCTCTGAAACCAGCCTATATTTTTAAAAAGAGCAACGAACCTAGTGAGTGCTCAAAGCGGAAATTGCAACAATAAAACAAACTATTTTTTTATAAATATTTTTATTTTTATTGTTGATACTTTATATTATTAACAATTTTGTCAATCCAATCTTTGGTATTAAATTCACACTATGACTATGACTTGTTCATTGAATATTCTTATCTATCACTGTATCTCAAAATTAAAAGCGTTCATACGATACTGAAATTTGGAAGATAAAATGCCGAAGATTTTAGAATATGTCCTTGCAATTTTGTCGACTGCAATCGTACAGACAGATAACTGCTTTTATTATGTCACACAAAAGACTAGCTAATGCCCGTAAGGCCTTTCTCAGACTTTAGCGCAAAAATAATGCTGTGTTATGCTCCCCTCCGCTCCTGTCAGATCGTGCTAGTAACATCACTCCCCATACAAAAACCGCACTCGACACAGGTCCAACGCACGACGTTGCCTTAGCCCTGCGTTAGCGTATCTAGTGTGGATCTAACAGGCGCATACGTTAGCGCAGCGTTATTTTTGCGGTGAAGTGTGATAGAAGTCTAATTATAGGGTTTACGAGAATTCTTTTTTTATTAAAATAACACCTAACCAAAATGTGTGTCACTATGATCCTCTTGCCTTGGTGTACGCCGAATTGCCAATCTGGTCTGCTGGTAGGGGGCAGTCTTTCCATCGCTTCGTACGTATGACAAAGGGTCCACCTCCCCGTAAAGTCACTGAAAATAAACACATCTTTAATGAGGTGTCTCAAAAAATATACAAATTTACGTGGAATTTTAACTTTTTAGCATGAAAGCGCTTTTCTACTAGAACAGAAAAGACTTCTAGAGAGATATCATGAAAGTAGAGCCAACTCACACAGAAGAATAAAAGAGAGACAGACATACACAAAGACGTGTCAGGTACTAGAGTGATGTAGGTACTGCCAGCGCTTGGCGACCGCTTCCACAAACAGCGTCTTACTTGAAATGTGGATTCGTAACATCACAACGTACTATGTACCTGACATGGCGCAAGAGTGGCCTGGTACTAAAGTGACGACGTACCTGACGTGTCGGTCACTACAGTGAAAACGTACCTGACGTGTCTGGTACTAGAGTGACGTTGTATTGCCCGTTGAACATGGTGAGTGGCCAGCGCTTGTCAACCGCCTGCACGGACAGCGTCGTGCTTGAAATGTGGATTTCTAACGTGAGGTTCGCGCCTAGGTACTTTATTCCTGAAATATAAATAATTCCACATAGATTAGTTCTTGATATTAAAACAACCGTGTGATGCCGGTGTATAATAGTACCTATCACCCTATTTCTTCCTGTGGGAGTCGTGAAAGGCGACTAAGGGATGACTAGGGAAAGGGCAGCAGTGTTCCCTGTGAATATCTACAAAACCTAGCACTGCGCTCACCAATCCGCCTGCAAAGGCTGGCCTGCGTGGTGAGTATGGCGAAATTGCCAAACACCCCCAATAGGGGGAAGCCCATGTCCAGCAGTGCACTTCTGTGGCTGTTGAAGTAGTTGTATTAAAAAATAAGCGTGGCTGCGCTAGAGTAAAAAGCTGGGTCGTTAAGCGCAACGTCGTGCGGCAAATGAGAGAGCGAACTTAGAATATTCTCTGTTAAGTTGGAATTACTTTCCTTCAGTGGCCTGGCGATATATGGAATAAACATTTCTTTTGAGAACAGGACATTTTGAAAACTAAAGGCATTTGACTACCTTTAATCTTAAAACTAGTGGCTTCAGGCGGCAGCAGCGGCCTGTCGATTTCGAGGCGGTCCAGGTGTATCCTGATGCCTCCGTAGCCGAATATCACCGTCTGGAGGAACCCACCCATGCCCGTCAGGAAGTTGACAGCGCCAACGCGAGGGCGACGAAGCTCGCTCCATATCTGAAAAGTGTAGGGAGAAGGAGGTAAGACTTGGTTAATTTATGGTATGCTTAGTAGATATTCGTAGATCGTACGCATTATTTTAGAAGACATCATCGCATTTCATAAACGACCGAATAATGTTCGATTTTCATGATTGTCAGATGTGGTGATAACGACCGTAACTTTGCGATTGGTAAGTTGCGTTAAGTGCGTTCTACCTATCCCGCCCGCAAGAGTTATTCCTTGGTTCAGGAGTGATATGCGTGTATCATCGTATTTATAATAATAATATTCTCTATTGCACTCTAAAACAACAATAACATAAAAATATAGAGAAATTTTGATGGTCCAATGAGGCGGCCTAAATACTAAAGTAGCATTCTCTTCCAGGCAACCTTTAGGCGAAAAAGAAAATGCGATATGGTTAGCGGGATAGTGCAAACACCTACATATACTACTTATATATTTCATTCTATTTATCCAAAGGTATATTTTTATTGTCCATAAAAACTTTTTATCCCTACTTGCCCCTTATAGGTAGAATTATAAATCCTTTTTCGTGTGCTCCTTTCAATCTGGGACTCTTATGTTTGTCTTGAGAAAATATTTAGACTAGCAAAAAAATTATACGATCAGCTGAGACACTGACTGACTCGGATATACCTTGAAGGGTTCCCGCACATAACCCTCATAGCTCTTGTTAAACATAAGCGCTGCTTGCAGGTTGTCATCAAGCTGGAGATGTCCGATGGTGTGTATACTCCAGGTCATTGCTGGTCCGCTGGAGCGCGTCACCGTTTCGTAGTAGGCCAGGTCGTTGGCTCGCGTGCTTCTGAAATGTGGAGAAAGGCTGATGGAATACTTGAACCATGACTGGAATAATGCAACAGGTTCTAAGGTCTTAGTCAAAGTATTAGATATATATTTAGTTATTGCCAGCCCAAAAAGGAAGTGGACGTGGCAATGCCCCGATACTGTGACGAAAAATGAGATAGACTTCATCATCGCGGACAAACGGCGCATATTCAGGGATGTCACAGTGGTCACCAGGTTTAATACCGGAAGCGACCACCGACTTGTTCAGGGCACTCTGGATATTAACTACAAAGCTGAAAGAGCCCGCCTGGTGAAGTCCACGCTTCGACCGAATCTGCTCCAAACCGTGGTAGGGTCCGAAACTTTCCAATTAAAATTGGAAAATCGATTCGCTGCCTTGGAAATCACAGATGACGTTGACCAGAAACTCGAAGAGGTGGTGGAAATTCTGAGGGATGAAGGGACGAAGTTCTGCGAGATTAGACGTAAGAACAAGAAGTCCAAACTTTCGACGGAAACTCTCAGCTTAATGGAAGAGAGACGTACAGGCCCATTGTCAGCTTCGACGAAAAGTCAAGAGCGCAACAAAATCATCCAGAGGCTCGTGCGACGTGATCTCCGATCCGCAAACACGCTCTTGATTGAAAAATCAATTGAGCAGAATCGGGGACCAAAGGTGTTCGCACGGCCTTTGGGTAGGAGCCACCTGACGAAGCTGACAACTGAATCTGGGGAAGTCGTCGCATCCAAGCCGGAGGTTCTGTCGGAAGTGGAAGACTTCTATGGCAAGCTCTACGCCTCACCTCTAAGCCCCAGGGGAGGACGGGATCACGACAGAGCTCCTAAAAGCTGGAGGAACTCCCTTATTGGATCAGCTCCAACAGCTCTTTAACTCCGTTCTCTTCCATGGGAGAACTCCGCAGGCATGGCACAGAAGCTTGGTGGTATTGTTCTTCAAAAAAGGAGACAAAACCCTATTGAAGAACTACCGCCCGATTTCGCTTTTGAGCCATGTTTACAAACTGTTCTCCAGGGTCATCACGAACCGTCTTGCGCGAAGACTCGATGAGTTTCAGCCTCCCGAGCAGGCCGGGTTTCGAAGGGGTTATAGCACCATAGACCACATTCACACGGTACGGCAGATTGTACAGAAGTCTCAAGAGTACAATCGGCCCCTGTGCTTAGCGTTTGTGGACTATGAGAAAGCTTTCGACTCCATCGAAACCTGGTCTGTTCTGGAGTCTTTGCAGCGTTGCCAAGTCGACTGGCGATACATCGAAGTGATGAGATGTCTGTATGAAGCCGCCACAATGACCGTACAAGTACAGGACCAGCGGACTAAGCCTATCCATCTCCATCGAGGAGTGAGACAGCGGGACGTCATATCCCCGAAACTGTTCACTAACGCTCTGGAGGATATGTTTAAGACGCTGGACTGGAAAGGTCGTGGTATTAATATAAACGGCAAGTACATCTCTCACTTACGATTTGCAGACGACATCGTCATTATGGCAGAAACGCTGCAAGACCTACAACGAATGGTGGATGACCTAGCTGATTCTTCTCGCCGCATCGGTCTCCGGATGAATTTGGATAAAACCAAAGTCATGTTCAACGAACACGTTGATCCGGAACCGATTGCCGTAAATGGAATCCAACTCGAAGTTCTTCAACAGTATGTCTACCTAGGGCAAACGCTCCAACTAGGTAGAAACAACCTTGAGAAGGAAGTCCAGAGAAGAATACAGCTGGGTTGGGCAGCATTCGGAAAACTCCGTCGAGTCTTTTCGTCGCCAATACCGCAATGCCTTAAGACGAAAGTCTTCAACCAGTGCGTCCTACCTGTCATGACATACGGAGCCGAAACGTGGACACTCACGGTACGACTGGTCCACCAACTGAAAGTCGCTCAGCGAGCTATAGAGAGAGCTATGCTCGGGGTTTCTCTAAGGGATCGTATCCGAAACGAAGTAATTCGACAGAGAACTAGAGTGACCGACATAGCTCAACGTATTAGCAAGCTGAAGTGGCAGTGGGCTGGTCATATCTGCCGAAGGACCGATAACCGCTGGGGTAAGCTGGTCCTTGAGTGGAGACCGCGTATCGGCAAACGTAGCGCAGGACGCCCTGTGGCAAGGTGGAGCGACGACATACGCAAAGCTGCGGGCAGTGACTGGAGGAGTAAAGCCGAAGACCGGGTTCAGTGGCGTGCTTTAGGAGAGGCCTATGTCCAGCAGTAGACTACAATAGGCTGTTAATGATGATTGCCAGCCTGCGGATATAGATAGCTTGGTAAAGGTGGGATGACCCCGTAAGATGCCATTAACAATACATCTCTCTCCTCCATTTCTACCCGATTATGTTTGTATGGTTGTAAGCAAGAATGGGCAGTAGCAATTTCAGTGAAAGATTAAGGTTTAAAGATTTCCCGGTTGCTTACCTTACCCATTTCATTTTTATTATTTAACAGGTTCTAATCCACCAAATCATGAGTTTTCGGCTAATTACATTTTTTACTTACACACTCATAGGATACTGCAGCGGGAATCCTAGCAGCACTACATCAGCTTGCTTGATTCTGACTCCTCGCTCGTACCCTGAAAACTGAGGGTGGTAGTCCAGCTCCTCGTCGTAAGGCAGAGTCAGGCTTCTGGCGATATCCGCCCAGTGCTCCGGATCTTTGGCCAGGTAGTATGCTTTACAGAGGCAGGATACGTATCTGGAAATGCATTTTTTGTATCATTTATATCTGGGTTGTCACCCAGACGGCAGGGTGCAGACACGAAGTGCTGACCAGTATTGTCAATACGATTAGAGTTCCAATAGCAGACAAAGACACAAACGCCCCAAAACTTGGTCACGTTGCAGTCACTGTCATTAGATCGTCCTGCATGCAAGAGTTAGAGCTCGCAGGCTGTAGTGATTGGTGGTTTGATCATTTAGTTAGAAGAATGGCTACAGTGAGTAGTGAAAATTCGCTTTTAAAGAACTGAATAAACGTTCCTACTTATTAAAAACCTTACTTATTACGTTACCACTTACTTAGCCAAATAAAGAGAGTATCCAGCGACGACATTGGTAAATGCCGAGTTGGTGATGTTGCTGTGGTCTTCATCTGGGCCCATCACATCTGCGCATTCCAAAGTTAATTAAGTTAAGGTTCAAAGTTCAAAGAACTCTCATTAGAGCTATGTTTTCCCGTGTGATGCCGGCTTAGAATAGCATCACCCCACATCCTTCCACGGGTGTCGTAAGAGGCTACTAAGGTATTCGTGTAGTACAATTTTTAGGCGGCTGGCTGACAACCTGTCACTATAGTGATACACATGTTTTCTGAAACAGCCTTCGAAAACAATCCTCGAAAATGTCAGACGTGGCGATAGCGACCGTATTTTTACGACCATTAACGCTTTGCCTACCCCACAAGGGATAAAGGCGTGATATATGTACGTATGTTTATGACAGACTTACTTCGAATATCGTACATCCCCGTAGTGTAGTTGATCACAGCCCGAGAGGCCCAGAAGTCTGCGATGTGAGTGACGATGTTACAGCCGCCATGCTAAAATTGAATTTAAAAGGTGTTTATTAGTCTGACAAAACAAAAAGTTCCGGAACGAATTTTCGTTTTCTAATGTTGTTATATTTTTATGATCTCCAGTATAATCTAGCCGAGAACTTCTGCCAAGCTCTTTAATTCTGATCCCACCCTGACAACCGTTGATAATATTCGTATTCAACTCCCGTTTCATTCAACCATATTGGCTTTTAATATCTTGGATTGAAGCTCTCACCTCTAACCAATCTTCATCCCTGGTCATAGCCAAATATTGTCGTGCTGCAAAGGCGATGTCAGCAGATATGTGCAGCTGGAACTCTGCCACCTCAGGGCAACATGGCTGCGTCACCTCCACGCCTGTGAACGCGCTCTCCCAGGGAAATCTGCAATCAAGAATTCATTTCGAGTAGGTACTGCCGTTTTTTTGTATAATATAGTATTTTCAATTTGAAAGTAATTTTAACATGCATAGGGCTTTTCAAGATTCCCTTTGTTGAAAAGTAGAAATCCATTACCTGTAACCTTTGTTGCCAGTCTTTTTGGCCAGTTCCTCAGCTACATAGGCCGTGTCGAGTCGATACTGGAGCAGCTTATTCGCGTATTGCGGGTAGAGCAGGAGTATTGAAGGGAACATCCACATTTCAGTGTCCCAGAAGTTGTGACCTGGAAGAAATTACATCTCAGTCTAGCTCGGCTATGTTACGTCAGAGAATGAAGGCTTGACTTGGTTACGAATATAGTGCAAAGAAAAGAGGTCCATCGGAAAACCGAATAACATCTGCATCAGCTAAAATTTCTTCAAAATCAGTCCGTCATCAACTGCATATCACGAACCTCTCTTTTATTGGTTATATATGTACGCACTCTGGTCAAGTACCTATAGGTATTTCTTCAGCTGGCCTAAGACTTTCCTGATAACAGTGGCAGATCGACACTTAGACAGTGATGAAATAATCTGTTCGTTACCTTCATAATCATCAAATGTTCCTCCTCTTGCCAACCCGGTAGGGCTGAGACCGTAGAATCTGTCCAAGGGCTGGTATGGCTGCTCGGCTGGTAGAGAGCTCAGGAAGTAGTACCAGATGCCATTGACAATTTTAGCCTGAAAACAACGGGTCTATGGATTTTTGGCAGTATTTCTATTTGCAGAAGAGACTTTTTTTGCTACGTCTAATTTTTTTGCCGCGTGATGCCGGCTTAGAATAGCATCACCCCATTTCTTTCTCATGGTGTCGTAAAAGCCGACTAAGGGATCAGAGGGTTTCATGTGTATTGCAATTTTAGGCGACAGGCTGACAACCTGTCACTATAGTTATACGTAGTCGGTCCCAAAGTTCTGTCACTGGCATATTATTTTTGAATTTAGAACACGGATTTGGAAAAGTTTTATTGCATTGCGTTTTTAAATGTTTAACAATTATTTTAAAACAATAAATAATCATTTGGCGCGATTTTTCACGATGGAGTGGACTTTGAAAGAAAACCGAATAGCAGTTTTGGCGTTGCATCGCTGTGGGCACTCGCCGAGTACCATTTTCAAGTTGCTCAAAAAATTGAAAATAACGCTTAAGTTTGGGTATCGTACTATAACTAGGTACACTGAAGTCTCTAGTGTTGAGGACAAGAAAAGAACTGGCCGGCCTCGCTCCGCCAGAACACCAGCAGTGATCAAAGCGATCAAGGAGCGCATACGAAGAAATCCTGTCCGAAAACAGAAACTTATGGCTTTGCAGATGAAGGTTAGTAGAAAAACAGTCAAAAAGGTTTTAAACGAAGACCTTAAGCTGCGAGCATACAAAAAAAGAGTGGGCACTTACTTAATGCCCGTTTAAAAGAAATTAGACTCAAAAGATCTCGGGTGTTGTTAAAACGGTACGCGAAAAACCGGCACCGCGATATACTTTTTACAGACGAAAAAATTTTTGATATAGAAGAAAAGTATAAATAAACAAAACGATAGAGTGTACGCTACCAGCTCTGAAGAAGCAGGAAACAAAGTTCCGCGGGTGCAACATGGGCATCATCCCTCTTCAGTCATGGTCTGGTTAGGAGTCTCCTACTATGGGCCAACTGAGGTTCATTTTTGCGAAAAGGGGGTCAAAACCAGCGCAAAAGTGTACCAAGAGACGGTTTTGGATCGGTACGTCAAAGACCTGCCCAACACACTATTTTCAGGACATCACTTTGTATTCCAGCAGGATTCTGCGCCCGCTCACAAAGCCAGGACCACTCAAGCCTGGTTTGAACGTCAAAACATTGAGTTTATAAAACACGAAGATTGGCCTTCCTCCAGTCCGGACCTTAATCCTCTGGACTATAAAATTTGGCAGGTCTTAGAGAGCAAGGTCTGTGCTAAGCCCCATAAAAATTTGGAGAGTCTGAAGTCAGCCATAGTTAAAGCAGTCGCTGAAATCGACATGGATATGGTGCGTGCTGCGATAGACGACTGGCCGCCGCGGTTGAAGGCCGTTGTTAAAAGCAAGGGAGGTCATTTCGAATAGTTTTATGTTATTTTGATTCTTCGATGATTGTATTTTTAATTGATATATAAATTTTTAAAAACGGATTGGTACTTTTTATTTTATCAGTATTTTCATATATGACAGAACTTTGGGACCGACTACGTACATGACTTATCTGAAACGACCCTTAAACATTTGTCAGACGTGGCGATCACGACCGTAATATTACGGTCGTTAGGGCTCTGCCTACCCCGGCAGGGACAAAGGCGTGATTTGTGTGTGTGTGTATGTATGTGTATCTAATCAAGTTTGTACAAGCTAGAATTACGATTGATCTTCAAGAAGTGTAAAATCAGCTCATTTTTGGTTGACTAAGATCAATGCCATCAGTTACGGAACTCACCAGCTTCAAGTTCCCCTCGATCTCCAAGGTAGCCTGCTCGTACAGCTGCTGCCACTGCTGGACGTGCTTCTGGTACAGCTCCTCGCCATCCTCCTGCAATACTGCACGCGTTTGTAACTTTACCAATCAGGTCATTGTTCTAGGTTTTACAAAACCTTTCGTTTGGGGTAACCAAAAAAGATAACAAATAGGTATACCTCGACGCATATGTTCTCTAAACAAGCGATTAACTGTTTAACCTCTTTATGTGAAATAGTTAATATCTCTGATTAGACCTAAGAGAATTAGAAATCACCATTACGCAAGCCTCTTATCTAAAAAAAAACATGAAGAGAAGTACAAGCTCTCAAACATTAAAGGATGTCATGCATGAGTAAATAAGCCGTAAAATAAAATGGCCTATTTGTGGCAATTGGTTCATATAAAACGCATTTTGCGTAAATTCATCCGCTAGGGCTATGCAGTAACTACTCTAGTTTTGATGTCATAGCAGTTACATCATACCTACCTATCTGGTAAATTAAAATAATTATAAGCCATTTACTATTGTGTTACTGAAGGTACTAAGCATTCTATAAATAATATGCGTTCGTTAGATCTGCAAAAGAGCAAATTCCGACTCATCTTCCTTGTGTTACGATGTTCAGAATCATGAGGACAGACTGTTTAAGTCGTTTGAATGTATATTGGTAAATCGATGGCTGATCGTTACCAATAACAAAATATCTATACCACACATAATTAAATGGAGATATTCTATAGCTAAGGTACTATCTAGGCCTACCTTTAACAAACTCTTCTCTCGCCACAGTTTTATTCTTATCCGCTGTCATGACAAACGTGAACACCCTGGACCCATGCTGCGGCACCACCAGATGATCAGGCACCGAGGTCCAGTAGGCGCAGACTTCTACCGGCACAGGCTGGTACTCCAGGTCCTCAGATTCCATGGTGAAGCCGCAAGTGCTCCACACGGTGCGACCCTCGATGATTTCAGGAATTGGGGCCTGGAAAGCGATGTCTTCGCTGTCGGGACCAGGCATCAGTTTGACGGCTATCCAGATTTCGTGGTGGATAAAATTTGGGTCTGAAAGTTCCAATTTGGGTCCTGTACTGCTTTTTTGTAGCGAGTCTACTACAACTTTTCGGCAACGATTCTAGTAAAACTTTTTCCTAGGGACTCTTCCACAACTGTTTCATATCGAGTCTACAACAACTTTTTCGTAGCGAGGCTTGTACTACTTTTTCGTAGCGATTCTGCTACAATTTTTCGAAACGATTATAAGTACTACAACTTTTTCGTAACGAATCTTCTACTACTGTTTCGCAACGATTCTACTACAACTTTATCGTAGTGAATCTTTAACAACTATTGCAAAGCGAGTATAACACATTTTTTTCACAGCGAGTCTACTACAAGTTTTTAGTAGCGAGTGTACTAACTAATAATAGGTAACTTTTTCTAATGAACGAATGATTTTGAAGTATTTCGACTTCTTTTGATTTCAGATGTCAAAATCTTCAAGCAACTTCAAAATATTTCATGAATAACGATCATACCTGCATGAGGCTTTGACACTACTTGGATCTGGTTGACAATGGCTCTTGTGTAGAACCTATGCGCGTAGATCCTCTGCGTGACTATAGAGCGATCTCTGTCCACCCTCACTTTGAAGGCCGCTTCCTTAGTGTCCAAACTGTACACGGGGCTGAACGGGTGGTGGGTCAGTGTGGAGTTCAGCCGTATGTTGGCCCAGGCGGGGATCCTTAGAAAAACCGATTGATAAAATAAATTGTGACACAGAAATGGTTCTGAGTCTGCATAAGTCAAAGGAAATAAAGGTACCTAGGGTTGGATATACTGCAATAGAAATATCTCTCAAAATATCGACGGCCGTTGTGCTATAATGGTAGTGCGAGCGATTGTCTGCGACGCAAAGATTCCAGGATTGGTTCTCGGTATCTCGGTGTGGTACACATAAAGTTGCTATTTTAATTTGTTCCTAGTCTGGCTAGGACATTGCAGACATTGATTCGCCGTTCCCTGCTTCGAAGGGCGCGTCAAGTTGTCTATAATTGTAACTAAAACGGCGGCGTAGAACCATGTCAAAGACCAACCTAACAATAAGAGGTAGGCACTCTGGCACCAGTTCATCTTCATCGGATCGTCCGTCGACTTGATGTCCTACACGATAGATATACATACATACATAAATCACGCCTCTACTCATTTTCTTTCACACTATTTCCTTCCCCTTGCTACGATCCTGGCATACTTTTATCTTCTTACATTCACCTGTCTTTTTCTACACGCTCGTCGGTTTAGGGTGCTTACTTCTGAAATTTCTACACCATTTACAGGAGGTATAAATCTTGATTAAGTAGGTACCTTGCGCGTCGACTTTCGCCTTTGCGCCCGTTGTACAGTCCATTCATGTAGACGGTGTCGCTGAAGATGTTGGTAGCGATGTGGCCGTTGCCGATGGACGGCATGAACCGGTCTTCAGTGGGTAGGCTGGAAGGAAACGAAGAATACCTACAGCATGTAAAACTTGCCTGTGGAGACGCGTCTTAAAGAAACTATCGCTTTTGCTCTAAATGTTACAACAGGCGCTAAGTGATTAAGTATGAATCGGTTTTGCTCTATATATTACATCAGGAGCTTATAGGTTAGTTTAAGTTGGTATTTTCATAAATGAACTGAATCATTTATTTCTTCAAAATAAAATCTACATATTACAAGTAGGTAACGATACTTATAATTATAATGTAACGTATGTACTGAGACAATCAAAAATAAGTATTACAAATTTAATTTAAGTAGAAGTACGAAGTATTTTTAAAAGAGCAAAACATATACTTATGAAATAAAATATTGAAGTTGAACGTCCCTTTAGTACCAAACGGTCGAATTCCTAAGATGTGCGTAAAGTTCTCAAATGTCAGATGCATTTTTCTAGTCACCAAATTTGTCTTGTGTTTTTTTTTGCCTGTCTTGATTTTGTATTTTTCTGCTTTTTTGCTTATGTAGATTTACCATAATATTCATCAAGTAGCCTTCATACTAATTCTACTATAGGTCTTCTCAAAATATTAAACAAAATTCAATGGACCTGCTAGATAGGTAAACGGAGTTAATAATAGGTCATGGTCTAGTGGTACTGTCTGGTTCTAATTATCCAATTGATGCAACGGAATAGGTACCTATCTGTCGGACATCCACAATAGATATCCATCGATTGAACATAAAGTAGGTATTCAGTTTTAGTTGGGGTATAGTTAGAATAGTGTGTGTAATAGTGTTGGGGTATAGTAAGCAGTGTTATTTAAAAAATAATCTAAAACAATTTATTGCCCCCGCAAGTTTATTGAATATCATTGCAGCCGTTTCCAAGATCTTAATTATAACAAGAATTGCTTGCTGGTTTACTTATACATACATATTAGATTAGATAGGTGCTTTTGATATCTATTTTTTCAAGCTCATTGCAATAGAATCGAAATCGAATCAATAGTGATGAAGAACTCTTACCTATGCGAAGAAAATACGTGAGGGTCTTGGCTGATATCTTCAGCCTCCTCCATGATTGCATTGACCACGGAGTAGCCGGACCCCCTGGTGGCCAAGAGAGCCACCACCACAGCAGCCACCGTCAGAAGACCCAGCATCGCTGCCACCTGCTTGTTCCGCGCCAAAAACTGCCACATCCAAACTATTTTCAAACTTACAAGACTTTTCAAAAAATACTGGTCGGTTACACTATGATTTTTGCGCGGCTAAAGACGCTGGCCGTTTTCTTTTTAATTCGAATGCATAATTTGAATTTCGAATGTCGTTGTTACGCGGGCGATGGAGCGCGCGAGCGCCGCTCGTGTGTCCGTTTAGATTACGCGACCCGAGTGACACGCCACTATACACGACACACTTTTGTTCTACTAACAAAGATAAAATGAAGTTTAGGGCCATCTCTTTGTCTATACATCCGTTGCACAGCTGATGGGCAACAACAATTATAATTTGGTAAAGGATAATGCGGAAAATGTTCAGGGCTGACTCTACCAACGATCTAGCAGCTACTAGCAATATCCAAATTTTCTATTTCATTTTCCAACACTATTAGGAAGGCAGCAACAATATTTACAACACTATTAGATTGATTAGAAAGACCATTTAAACAATGAACAGGGAAAAAAATCGATTCGGTGATATCAATTTAACCTAAATAATACTATCACCGGACGTAAGTGCAATGCAACTCCCGAAAGCTTATGCAAGTAACCTAAAAATGAGTCACACGGGGTCACACAGCATACTGTACAATCGGTACCTATCTAAAGCTCTTACAGGTATATAAATATGATTTACCTACTATTATGAGCCTGAAGTGTGTCTAAATATAACAGTAAAAAATATTTATTACCTGCGCTTGCGCACTTGCGCTTATTAGAATATCATAGCTAGATTTTGACGAAACAAGTTGGTATTTCGGCTTGCTCCCGCAATCTTCGAGAGGTTTCACATTTGCAGCCATAAGTCGTTCGTCAGTTTCCGTCCAAGGAGATAGTGCCTATCCAAATCGTATTTTTTAAAATAAGAAATTGCGTTCTACTTTCTTTAAGGAAGTAGAGTTATTTTGAGCAACCCTAGCCATCATGACCAAGTCTATCATAGACACGGTCACCAATCTACACTAATTCAATTGTCACTTCCTGATTAGCTGAGTCAAGCACTTGGTGAAGCATCAAGCTATTCAAGCTGCTTACCATGCATGCAGGCAAGACGATCCTGCATCGTGGCTAAATGAGTTAATTATTTGATGTGTCGTGTAGTAGGGTGCAATGTGACAGAGGCAATGGGTAGAAGGTTCGATTTGCCTGTTATGTTTTGTGCTGTAATTGGGCACTTATCTATTATGCAGGCAAGCACTAGACCTCTTCAAAGGTACTTATTATGGTTTGCGATAGAGCTATATAAACTATTAGGTAAATGTAATGGTATCCATAATCAAAATATTAAGCACGGGTATCAACACTTTAAATTAGTACATAAAATTAATTTAACGCCGAAAATTTACATTTTATTTATTGTTAGTCACACATTTACAATTAGTTAACACTTCACAAATAGTCATTGTAAAAAAGAGAAAATTGTAAGACACAATTTTCACCTTTCCAGAAAAATTTGAGATCAGTGTATTATTTTTATTATGTGATGGACACTACAATTTTGGGCACGGAGCCATCAAATCTCATAAACGCGGCACGGTATAAGCACGGCACAATAGTAGTAAGTAGGTACTTGATGAGTTGGAGTGCTGTATATATTGGTTTAAATCCAGAATACAGAAATTTTGAAGAGGAAAAAGATGATAAAAGTCAAGAACAGTGAAGATACGCGAAGGTGACGCGCTCCTTTACATTACGGGACTCCCGCGGGTCAATGGACGGAGATAAAGTTACAATTACTGAAGAAATTATGTTGATAATTTTTATAAGAGTTCAAATTGCAACCTTTCTCTTCGTCATCAGTGTCACACTCCTCATAAAATATGCGGATAGATCACCATCAGATTCCACTTAAGAAATAGGATAGGTGATAGAAAATTAAGCATACTGTTCTTCTACCATGTAAAGTAAGACAGAAAAGCATAATATGGCTCGTTAAAAAGCAGTAGATTTCATGAGCTTGTAAGTAATAACAGGTACGATAGGTATGAATTTGTTTTATTCTATGTCTACTTTGGTTACCTACTTAAAAGTCCCTGATAACCAGGTGCCTGCAGAAACCCAGGTTTATCGGTTCATTCATAAATTCAAATCTACACCAAAGACATAGCTTACTTTAACCTCCCAGAACACTGAAGTGTGAACTTCTTAGCATCAGTAATAGACCAACAAGAGGCCAACCAACTGAAGCAGCGTTCAGATATGATCTTGCGCGCGATGATGGCGGCGGCGCGTGCGCAGCAGACCGTGCGCCCTCTAGTTCCGCTCTGTCGCGCGCAAGTCTCCAGTAGAAAACCACATTTTTGTTGGTTCGTAAACTAACCAAAATTTTAATGATTACTTTCTAATTTAACAAGACATGGGCATGGTTTAAATTGTTTTTCACTTCTATGGAAATCTGGTAGAACACAGTACAGATTCACCAAACCCTGTGGTGGGAAATCGTGAGGACGGAGTTGAATAAAATTAAATGAGGCAAAGTATCGAAACGAACATAAACTCCGGGTACTCCTTTCCGCAGGTCGCAAAATAAGTGCATTCCATGGAATGTGCTACAGCGTTGTGCTAATTGATGATGAGGAAACTCTACCATCTTCTGAAAGATGGGTTTCTGGCCGAGTGGATGGAAGCAGAACTAACTAAATCCGTACAACGCAAAATCAGATTTTCAAAAGAATTCTGCAGAATAGGATTAGCATGTCACCATATTAAGGTCGCTATCCCATGGTTTATTTCTTAAGGTAGATTGCTTTGCCAAGTGTAACTGAGGAGTTGAACAAAAGAGAAAATAGGAAAAAAAAAGATTTTCGAGAACAATTTGGAAAGTAGCTTTGTCGCAAGATCGTTATGGCACTCGGGTTGAGTGAATGCCATGCCGCTGTAGTTTGATATACCTTAACTACTTGCCATCTAATTTTAACCTGTTCCAAGGTCTACTCCTGAAGGTGGGTGACCGCTTCGCCAAGTGGAACTGAGGGCTACACGGTCCGCTGCGCCGGCGCATGTAATGACACCGCGCAATCATATCTCACTGCCTCCTTGCTCACTGCTTCAAGCAATTAAACAACATACCTACGCCATTATAAAATTTACTCAGGTTTAGAAGTGGTGTTCTGATGGCAGATTACAATTTACGACTTTCTGTTTGATGATGTCGTGATGAGTGATGAAACTTGTCAGATAAGCGTGGTAATATATCCTAATTGGGCACATTTGAAACACGATCTATACACATAAGTCACTACACGCACACATTATAATAATTATGTAGATAGACACATAACATAACTTCAGACGTGTCCGGTATAAAGGAACGTGTATAGAAAACCTTCATGGGTTGATCAGTCTATGAACAGAACAACTTTCTTCGAGAAGTTCTTTCTATTATACAAATTGCGAAATGTCAAGGGATACATCGAAAGTCTGCTACTTGTAGAAGGCTGTTGAAAAAAATCTGTTTTAGGGCTCATTGGGGTCATTGGATGACTTGGTGTCCCACACGAAGAGAGAGAGAGATCGAAAGAAAGTCGACTTACCATTTCTAATTTGATAGTGTACTTACATATTATATCGGGTGCCTAGTTTTTGACGTATGAGTAATTAATGAAAACAAAATTACCAAAGCTATATTATATGCCTACATGGCTCACACATTTGTTTCTAAAGCAATCATTATGATGCAGCACCAACTCTATACGCAGTAATATGTTCAAGGCAATTGCCACGCTGCTAGTACCTATATAATACTATCAGATGCGCAATAAACCTACCCAAAATAAAATACATACACTTGTAAAATTTCGCAGGCAACGATGGGACTACTCCATATACAGGGCTATTTTTTAGTCTGTACACTCACTTTGTAGGGTGTTTCTACTTATGATTCTGAACAACTTTTACTATGGGGCTACATGCGAAATCAGAATAAAACCATTGGGTGATCCGTAGAAAAGTTAATGCCTAGGCAAAAATGTGTAGAACATTCAATTTTTATTCTATTTCGCGGGTGGCCCTAATAGTAAAAATTGTTCAGAACCACGAGTAGAAACACCCTACAAAGTTTGTGTACTAGGTAAAAAATAACTCTGTAGAAAAGGCGTTGCCAGTAGGTACTTTCTCTTTTCGTGTGGGACACCGAGTCGTCCAACAACCTAGTAGGTACTAATGGCTAATGAAGGTTCAAATCCTGGCTGTGGATAATGTCGCAAGTTTCCTAAAAATTTTATACTTACTTACCTAACACGGGCAGCGATTTAAAAAGGTTATCAACCTATCCCTTTAAGAGATTAACTTAAACTAATTATTCATAACGTTTATTATGAAAACCGGTATAGCTTGATCCCTCAAAAAGTTGGGTCGATGTGCTACGTGTAGTACCTATCTTGATTAATTAGAGAAATTGCGTTATGATGCCAAGTCAGATAGTAAATGGAAAATCACAATAATTATGAACACAGAAAGATATAACGGTTGGCTACTCTGGTGAAATCGTTTTGCAGTTAAGAGCATTAAAAAGAACGGTTTACTGTCAAGAAAATGGTTCAAAGAAAGCTGAATGCCGTGTGGTGCTCCTTAGAAAAACATCTCACTATTTCTACCCGTGGGTGTCGTAAAAGGCCTCTAGAGGATGAATTCATGGAACAAACAGCAGCGTTCCTTGTGAATATCTACTATATCTTGCACTGCGCTCGCCAATCCGTCTGCCATGCGTGGAAAGACAATACCCACAATTTGGAGGAGACCCATGTACAGCAGTGGACTGTTTTACCTGTAGAATAAAGATATTTTTTTTATTTTCGAGCACAGATACATTACTAGAGAATAATATATTCTGATTCATCATCAGGTCGTTATTTTCATAGAAAAAGTATTTGGAACGGTTCTCGACGGTCCCGGGTTTAAAGACGGCGTGCTATCGTCAAAATAGTGAATTGATTCTGGCGCTTTATATTTGGGCTATAGTACCCAGCATTTTATCACACTATTCAATAGCTAGCAGAAATAGCTATTGACAAACGCTACTTTCTTCTATGTAGTCTGTGCTATTGTCATTGACATAAGGGACGTCAACTTTTGTTCATTAATTATTCTCTGCAGGACTCCCTGACGTGGTCTGTACTCACAAATCGTCTTTGCCTCCATGATCTTCGTCACGGTCGGTCTGTGCGGGCGCAGGCAGCCAGGCGTCCCGCTCGGCGGAGCGCGTCGTCTAAGCAGGTGCAATACCAACGAGGAGCCCTGGTAATTGGCCCCGATGCTTATTTCAAGCTTCGAAAGACTACCTGCACTAAAATATTACAATTTAAAGGTACTTACTTGCAGATTTTGTCAGACGTGGCAATAACGACCGTAATATTACTGTCGTTAACGCTCTGCCTACCCCGCCAGGGATATAGGCGTGATTTATGTATGAATGTATGTATGTACATGCAGATTCTTCGGTTCGTATTTCTCTGGTTTTATTAGGATTGATGTGATGAAACCCACATTGAAATAAAATTTGAATTCAGATGATATTTGAATGTGACTTAACCTAGGATTCGGGCCAGGTTAGCCTTCGGGTTGCAGAGGTCAGATGGCAGTCGCTCTGTGTAACTTAGTTCCACGTCAAATCCCTTAGGTTAGGTAGCCGACCCTGACAGAGAACGGTATAAGGCAAGGAGAATGAGGACCCTTTGAGCCTTGTCAAACTACTGTTCAGTGTAGTTATAGAAGCAACCAAGCGTGTGGTTATACAAGCAGGTGGATGGAACTATCTTGATGGGGTCATTTCACTCATCCTGTTAATTGGATCTGAACATTTTATGGGGTCTATGGTTCCAAACTTCCTAATAAATCTAAATGATTATTTCCACTTAGAAGACTTTTGATGGTGTTAGTTACGATACGACAAATATTTTTAAATTAGTAGTTATCTACTACGCAAACTTTGGAGCCTGTCGCATTTCAACTAAACAACTATGATAACTTCAAGGCCACCTCAGAAGTCGCAAAAAAGAAACGGCTTATCTATAGAAAAAAAAAATACAAAAATCGATCCAAGTGTAGTAAGCTAAGGTAGTAAGTTACCAGTAGATAACTGAATTTTTCCACAGTTTTGGAGTTGCAAAATACCTTGTTATATCTTGATGATTTCATCAGATTTCTGTTCTTCGACCAACGAAATAGTTCCTCGTGAGTAAAATTCTCCTAATTTCGTCCATACATACATACATACATATATCACGCCTTCATCCCTTGCGGGGTAGGCAGAGCGTTAACAGCCGTAAGAATACGATCGCTATCGCCACGTCTGACATTTTTGAGTATTGTTGTCTAAGGTTGTTTCATAAAACATGTGTATCACTATAGTGACAGGTTGTCAGCCTGTCGCCTAAAAATTGTAATACACCAATACTCTAGAGTCCCTTAGTCGCCTCTTACGACACCCACGGGAAGGATGTAGGGTGATGCTATTCTAAGCCGGCATCACACGGCAAAATCCTCCTGATAAACCATCTTTGTCTTGTTGCAATTGAATGCATCTTTAAAGGGCAAACGTTTGCTGCAGGTTCATTTCCTGGGAGTCGCCCCAGCGCAATATTTCAACGCGGACAGGCTTAGACATGTTCCCCATTTACTACCAGATTATTTCCCATAAGAAAATCAATAATTACCGCTACCAACCACAATTGCGAGTACGCCATCTCTATAGGGGTGCTCAGAGATCCAACTATGTGGCTTACACCGTAGCGTCTTCTGGAATGGCGTCGTCTTGAACATTCCGTGTCATGCCGGCATAGAATAGCATCACCTCAATTTTTTTTACCTTTTACAACACCCGCAGGTGTTGTAAGAGGCAACTAAGGGACTCGAGGGTTTCACGTTTATTACAACTTTAGGCGACAGGCTGACAACCTGTCACTATAGTGCTACGCATGTTTTCTGAAAAGCTTGGAAAACAACCCTCAAAATGTCAGACGTGGCAATAGCGACCGTATTCTTACGGCCGTTATAGCTCTGCCTACCCCGCAAGGGATAAAGGCGTGATATATGTATGTATGTATGTCTTCTGTATTGATGGCGTCGTCTTGAACATCTTGCAAAACTTGTATCAATCAAGAAGAAGTACATACAGGTAAGTTACAATATTTTTTGTCACAGTCTATACGTAGAGAAATCAGCACCCGCGCGCCTTTCTTTGTTTTGTGGGGTAAGGTAAATTCTATTGCACTGTGAGATTATATTGCACTCTACATCGCCTTTACCGACTGGAAAAATGGGATACTTCCCCAGAGAGTAGTGTTGTTACAATTTCATAGCCATGCAAAAGCAAAATGTGTGTAAAAAGTTCCACTTTGGGAATGTAAGAAAATACCTAGTAGGTAGGTAGGTACACAATCCTTCTACGCCGTAGTCCATCTGTTAGTCGTCCACCTGGTGGACCTGGTCCAGTCACATTTCGGTGTGACAGTCAGCCCAATAATATATCGCATACATGTGCGCTTGCTCGTTAGGAACTTACTACGGTCGCGTATCTAATGAGGCGCGCGTATTTACTGCCCTAATGCACTCCGGCCTTGGGTGCGCGCTAATTTACTAGCTGCGGCCCTGGCTAGTGTTACATCTCGGTGTGAGCAGCGGCCCTGTAATATATCGCGCACGTGCGCAAGCGCTCGTTAGGCTGCGTAATGAGCCCCTCGTATTTACCTACTGATGTGCCGTTCCCGGTAAGTTTCCCTAGCGTGGGAATATTCCCAGTAGCGTTCCCGGGCACATTCCCAAAAGTGGAAATATTTGGGAAAGTTGCTCAAAAATGTTGTTGAAAGAAATGATATTTTGTTAAATTTATTACTTTTGCCTTTAAAACAAGTCTACTATATAAACACAGTTAATAATTAACGCGATTTATAAATTCCCAAAGTTACTGGAAACTTACCGGGAATATTCCCATTTACTTTCCCAGGAATATTACCGGTAATATTAAAATGTTTTTTTAATTCTTTGATTTCTATATTTTTAATGGGTAACTACCTAGTGTTGAATAAAAAATTTAATGAAAAATAAAAATCAATGTAAATGGAATAATTTTAGTTTAATAATCTATACATATAATAAAATTATAACAACCTCATGTCCGTACATTAAAGATATTAAAGAAAAACTAAGATGGGGGATCTTCATACAACCAATAAAAGCCAAAAATTTGATTCAAAAAAATTTTGTCTGTCTGTTTGTTGTCCGCTTTTCACGCAAAAACTACTGGACGGATTTTGATGAAACTTTTTTTTGTTATATAGATAGGTATTTTATTTTTATTTGCTCTCTAACGGGGTAAAAGGGGGGTGGGGGGATAAGTTTGTATGAAACTCCGTCAGTTTATATTTGGCTATTGGGTTAGAAATTAGAAATGACGCAAAAAGGATCTGCCTTAGAGGGGGTGAAAAAGGGGGGGTAAGTTCCTATGAAACTCCATCCGTTTTGAAGCTAAAACGATTAAAATTGAAGCTGTATACGTGAATACTAAGCTTTTCTGCCCTTCGTTTTGTGACGGTTACCTGTTTAAAGAACCATAGTAATCCATTTTATCTTGTTTCGCCAAACTCTTTGAAAAACTTGTAACTCCTACTATCACTAACTATATTAAAAATAGCCTCTCAAACAATCAGCACGGTTTTCTGTCTAGTAGATCTGTCCAATCCAACCTTGTCTCATACTTTTCAGATATTTGTAGTGAACTCGATAAAGGGTGTGAAGTTCACGCTGTTTACACGGACTTTAAAAGCGCATTTGACAAAGTAAATCATATGTTGCTTTTGAGGAAGTTAGAATCAAAAGGTATCTGTGGTTCCCTATTAAATTGGTTGAAGTCTTATCTCGGAAATAGATCGCAAATAGTAACAACAAAAGGATACACATCACATGCTTACTATTCTACATCTGGTGTCCCACAAGGATCACATTTAGCACCAATCTTATTTCTACTTTTCATTGATGATATCAGCTCAGTTATTCTGCATTCGAAATTTAAACTATTCGCTGACGACCTAAAACTCTACACTACAGCTTCACACACAACCTGTGAACAATTACAAGCTGATCTAGATAGAGTTTGGTCGTGGTGCCTTTCCAATGATATGACATTGAACATCACCAAATGTTCACACATAAAATTTACACACAAGAAAACCCCCTACGTATTCACCTATAAACTTAATGAGACGCCTCTTCAAGAGGTAAAAGAAATCCGTGATCTAGGGGTACTTCTTGACAGTCAGCTTAAATTTAAGTCGCATATTGATCAGACCGTAAAAAAATCTTCTCAAATGCTCGGTTTCATAAAGCGCAACACAACTAAGTTCCGTTCATCCAAAACAAAAATATTACTGTTCAATGCATTAGTTCGTAGTCATGTAGAGTATGCAAGTGTTGTATGGAACCCGTTCTACAGTGTTGATTCTCAAAGAATAGAGTCCATCCAGAGATCCTTTACACGACACCTAGCTTTTATATCTCCAGGCATATGCCATAGACAGCCCTATGAGCAACGACTTCAATTTTTCAAGATGCAGACCTGTAAATCGCGCCGTGCCATTCTAGACATGTCTTTCCTCTTTAAAATCATCAACAATAAAGTAGATAGCAGTGAAATCCAAGACCAAGTTTCGTTATCTGTACCTTTCAAATACCCCAGAAATCTTATAAATAAAATTTTCCATATACCTTTCTGCAATACCAACATAGGAATAAACTCGCCAGTTGTTAGAATATGTAAAACATACAACGAGATAAACTCGAAATATAGAGATATCGATATTTTTTGTGATACCTTGAATACATTTAAATCAAAGCTCAAAAAATTTATGAGTGGTAGACCACTCAAGTCAAGTATCAAACGTATAATTAGTATTTAGTTTTATTTTATATAGTATTTAGTTTTATTTTATATTATCTAGAAATACGTACTAGGTAATACTCTCTTGCATTATGTAAATACATTTTTAATTTTTAATATCCTAACTGATCTCTTAAACTGATCTCACTAGATTTAAGATAATGCTGCTGTAAGCACATCCTCCCTAGCTTATATAAGTTATTTTTTAAAATGTTGTGTTCATCTATAATTGTCATACATATTAGATACTAGTTTATATATAAGATTTAAAAAAATGTAAAATATGTTATGATGTTGATAATCCTTTTTCAATAAATTAAATTAAATTAAATTAATCCTAATCCTATTAATATTATAAAGGCGGATGTTTGTGTGTGTGTTTGTTAGGACTTGGCGCTAAAAGAGCTGAATCGATTCAAATGATACTTTGTACATACAAAGACGAGAAAATGCCCTGAATAGGACATACATAGACTACTCTTTACTCCGGTAAAATGTCTCATTCCCACGGGAACACGCATTTTCCAATATTTTTGAAATGACGGCGCTATTGAGCCAATTCGCGTTTTAGGAAACAATTTTTTTTAACAGTGACATCTATTGCTCGAGACATTTGACTTACTCAATTGAGTAGCTGCACCAAGATTTAAGTTTAAGTCACAATACACAATCCATAAAAAATATGTTTGAACAAGATGTTGAAATAAAACCTTTTACATATAAATATGATATCCCAGTTAAGATGTTTTAACAAGATCATCAAAAATTTATACACGTAATATTTTGACAACCAGGGTCACAATACATACTCCATACAAAATGTGTTTCAACAAGATGTCGACTTTATTAATTTTACAAAGATATTAAAACATTTTGCATATAAATATGACATGCAAGTTAAGATGTTTTAACACGATCTATCCAAAATTGAGACACGTAATATTTTGACAACCAGCGAGCCATTTCCGGTCACAAAATAAATATAAGTAAAATACTGGACTAAAATGTATTATGAACAAGAATGAGGTTATTCTATGGTTTATGGGCGGATTTTTCTAACGTTGTCCGCTGAAAATTTGCGTGTCGCACGTGTTCAGATTTATTTAGCTGCGACCGGCGACACGAGGGTTTAAAGAAGCTTACCCAGCGTCGACATGGGGGGTTGAGGCCCCCCTCAGAGAAAAAGAGAAAGCAAACATTTGATTGCAAATCGACACCAGCTGCAACGCCCGACACAGGGATTTACGGAAGCTTACCCGGTGCCGACACGGGGGTTGAGTGTGGCTTGGCCACCTCAGAGAGAAAGTGAAACCAGCAGCTAGCATCGACGGAATATAAAAATAATAGGAATCCTAGGAAAGGTCCAATAAATTTCATCTGTTGTGGAAATGTTATAATTTTTGACGTGTTTTATTTTCCAAGCAATCGTCAAAATCTAACAAACGCCACAATGACAAGGATTTTTTTCGTACCGACGTTTATATTTAAATCCTTTTATTTATCTTATTTGTTTGGTGAATCATGTTTTTTACCAATAGATATTTTATTTATTAAAAGTTTCACTAAGTCGCGGGTGAAACCGCGGGGCGGGCAGCTACTAATATAATGAAGAGAGTGTTGAATGTGTACTTAAAGACATAGAAATGATGTCTTATTTCAAAGTTAAAACAAAACAATCATACATATTGAATGTTCCCGCTAAGGGAATATTCCCGGGCACATTGGAAAAATACTGGGAATATTCCCGGTAGTAAAATACTGGAAATTGGAATATTCCCCACGGCACATCACTATATTTACCGCCTTAATGCAGTCCGGCCCTGGATCTGTGCACTAATTTACACTGGATCCGACCCTGCAGTTTAATTCGCTATCGCAGTGTTGTTGGATGAGATAAATGTTGCAACAAAGATTACCCTAGCCTTTATTTCTTCCACAAAAATGGCGCACCACCATCTTGTCTTGAATCGTCGTCTGCACAGACCAGAGAAGTCATCACGCACGCGACAAAAGTGACACTTTGCTCTGTGGTAGCGTGAGACACCCAATTCTCTATTACTAGTCTACTAGTTTAAAAGGCTACAGGTATGATAATAAACAGCCAGAGCAATTTTTGCCAGCGCGTCTGTCCTAGCCAAACTGACAACAAATCAAACCACAAATTATGAAGTTTTCACGTAGGTACGTATATTACGTGCTTGACGTATATTACTTCCTGTCAAGGGTCAAAATCTAATTTCATAAGGTTTTTCGGTTCGTAAAATGCACTCTATCAGTATTCTGAAGGCTGTCCCTAACACCCTGTTTAAACTAGGAATAGAACCTAAAACCTGAACAGAAGGTATCTACCAACTTTGCTGCAAGAGACGACAAATGAAGATATAATGCAAGCCCATATAAGGCCACAATTCCGATGCCGGCATCATTACCACATCGTTAACACAGCATCAATCGCCGCCACGCGCCGCATACTTTCATCTACTGAGGAAATATGTAGGAATACACTGTGATTAATGATAGAATGGACATACTTTGAGAAAGAAATATTTTGAGACTGGGACGTTTTGCGAAAGGGGAACTTTATAGAACACTATTTATAAACAGGGACGTTTTGCGGGGCATTCATCTCAAGGCTTTCTAGGCGAGAAATTAAGCAGTTTTTTTCCTTATAAAACAAAAAAATCACAAAACAACATTTATGATGCATACAACACAACATAGTTTCAACAATATGTAGCTCTACAATTGTAATTTCTTTTCAACTAAAAATGCTGAAAAGTTTTCAGTGAAAACTATGTTTGCATTATATAGCGCATCTGTAACGCATGCGTCTGTCAGATAGGTACAAGTGAATTTCAAATTTCCCATACTAAAAACCTAAAACTAACGTTCGCATCGTCGTGCGTCAGATAGGTGTGGGATTTGCTTATTTAATTAAGTATATCCTAAGATACATGACCAGGCCCACAGCGTTCTGAAGCTGAATTTTCATACATATCACGCTTTTTCCCTTGCGGGGTAGGCAGAGCGTTAACGGCCGTAAGAATACGGTCGCTATCGCCTGACATATTTGAGAATTGTTTTCCAAGGTTGATTCAGAAAACATGTGAATAACTAAGTATAGTAATTAACTAAAACTTGAAACTAAAAATTGTAATACACCAATACTCTCGAGTCCCTTAGTCGCCTCTTACGACACCCGCGGGAAGGATGTGGGGTGATGCTATTCTAAACCGACATCACACGGCAACTTTCAATCCCTTTAAGGGAATTTTCATTCTCTTAGATATAAACAGTTTAAGAAAGAGCTGCCGATTTCCAGCTAAAAACTAACTATACGGAAGTTTCCTATCCGAATGGAAGCTATTATCTCCTATAAAACCAATATTGCTGCAGCAGGCTAGGCGGGGTTTCAGACTAAGCCTTTGTAGTCATTACTGGCTCGTGTTTCGTTGTGTACTTTATTATGAGGTCGGGTGGACCTCACAGGTGGACGTTATGAGAACAGGGGCGTAAATTTTTACGATATTGTTCCCGTGCAATTCCTATAACCGATCCACTATGGATGTTTATATCCACTGCAGTGCCTCGGTCATTTTTGGATATCTTACGATGTAGCTGAATGATTTCTGATACAGCTTACGAAAGAGGAAATTTTAAAACACAATTTACTCTAAAAAAAAAATTTTGATAAATTGAAAATTGTACAAAAGTTGAAAAAATCCATTTATCTAGTAATAATATTGTACGAGACATTCTAAAAATATTCTTTGTGAATCTACTGGATTAAAACATTTTGAGTAAAGATTGGTCTAACCACTCGTATCATAATTTTTACTATTAGCCAATATAATTTTTTGATGTCAGGGCTATGAGTAAAAGATTACGCCAACTTTTGGTATGTGTAAATGGATAATTTTTATGAAACGGTGATCAGAGCATAATTAGTAGCAGACTTCCGCAGGCAAAAATTTAAATAGAGCTTCAGAGTTTGATTGAGGATTGTCGCATTGTACGAATATGGGAGTTTTCTTTCTAACCTATCATATATTTTAACTGCATTTGAAAGAAAGTATGTATGTAGTTGTTATACGATAATATAGATCAGTCCCATGACTATTTCTAGGCTGAAAATTTCATTCCTGAATAACCATATTCTTATGTTGACGATACTTTCTCCACAACCTACACCCTAGTAAATCACTGGTTGGTTTATTACCTCTGGCGACTCTTCAATCTCTCATTTATTTTCATAAATAATACCTACCTTTCATTGTAAGTACTTCTAGTACAAGAAAGCGCTTTAGGCGCCGTAAAAAGGGTTTAAATAGCTGAGTAAATACCTGTCAATCTTATTTAACACCGATTAGGCCCAAATTGTAAATCAAACTGTACGTCTGTTTGTTTGACACATAGTTCGGCAAGTCGACGATAAAGACTCTCAATATACTTGAGGACTTTAGAGATCAGTGCAAGAGAATTTTACAGAGGGAAATTTATGGTACACAAAATGAAGCCATGAAAAGTTTGTCGCAATCAGAATTGAAAACGACCAATAGTGCAAAAAGCTGCATTCAATAATTTCCCTATTCTGATTAAATATAAAGTATCTTGTTGTAGGGTACTCATCACAATAATACAATTTCAACAGATTTAAATTAAATTGTTTTGTGTTGACTAAAACACCCACACACACCTAATCATTAAATATTATCGTCATTATTGTTACCGTGAATGTTTAATACGAGTTGTGCAGTGTTGTCGTACTTATTCTGTGTCACTCTAGTTAATTATTGTTATAAGTTTCAATTAATTTTATGTCTGTTAAGTCTGATTGCAACGAGTTTAGCATGGACTCGACCAAAAGGAGTCCCTCATTATGGTTTTCAATATGGAAATTTTAGTTCATTATGGAAAAACTGTGGTCAACCTTTTGAATCATTCCTTCGAAACATTCACTTGCTCTGACATTAAAAGCAGTAAATCAAAGCGGTGCCGACCAATCTGTCAGTCCTGTCTCGTCGGTCGCCGGACCCCTGTCAGGACAATAATAGCAAATATTTTATACTGAGACTTAGTAAATAAAAAACGGCACTACACAATACTCGTTATTCATAATAACTGTATGAATAACTGCTCAAAGTATAACACTCTATAATTATGAAGTATCAAGTGCTAGACGGGAACCATTTTAGTATTTGTTGTGAGTCTATTTTTCATTGCGAGTTATTATATTATATGCCGTGTGATGCCGGCTTAGAATAGCATCACTCCACATCCTTCCCGCGGGTGTCGTAAGAGGCGACTAAGGGACTCGAGAGTACTGGTGTATTACAATTTTTAGGCGACAGGCTGACAACCTGTCACTATAGTGATACTTATACATGTTTTCTGAAACTACCTTGGAAAACATTCCTCAAAAATGTCAGACGCGGTGATAGCAACTGTATTGTTACGGCCGTTAAGGCTCTGCCTACCCCGCAAGGGATAAAGGCGTGATATATGTATTTATTATATTCGGTACAAAACTACACTTGTCGTCGTCAAAAACCCGGGACACCTTGCAAGTTTATGTTTCATACGAATCACATTGTTAAAAAGTGTGTTTGTTTTGGAAAAAATCTCGATAGATTCAAATAGGTTTTGTGTTGTATCCTACTAATATTATAAATGTGAATGTTTGTTTGTTTGGTAGTTAGTTACTCCTTGACGCTAAAACTACTGAACCGATTTTCGTGAAATTTGGAACACATATAGAGGTTAGCTTGGATTAACACATAGGACAATCAATTGTTATCCCGAAAAAAAATTGCGGGATGCTACTAGATTAATATCGATTTTCACGCGGGCGGAGCCGCGGGCGTCCCCTAGTCAAATCATAAAAATCAAAGTGTCCCGATTTCTTAGATAAGAAGTATAGATAGATACACGTAGGTACTGTTTAGTATAAAAACCCAACCAAACCATTATTTACATCCCTTAAAGAGTAACTTGAGCTGATATACATACATACATACATATATATATCACGCTTTTATCCCTTGCGGGGTAGGCAGAGCGTCGTTAATTAATTAGCTGATATATACTGCAACAAAATCTGACATGACGCATCCACTGCCTCCAGCTCTCTTGTAGTTTTGGATCAACTTTGAGCGGCTATTTCACTACCCTGTCGACGAGGCCCTATTTGGAATACAATGCTGGCTGTGCTACGGGCGTCATGACAATAAACTTAAGATAACCACCAATGTATGGACGAATGAAAAAGTCAACGACGTGGGACTCATCTCACACGCCAATCACATGGTCCGAAACTTAGCAATGATAATTGGCGGCAAACGGGCAAAGGAAATTACTCGCATAATGCCTTATAATGCCAGCAACAACGGGATCCTACACTCACAGAATCGGAAATGAACTGATCTTTGCAATGGAAATGCTCGACTTTTTTTTCTTACACGTGAACGGTTCTGTACTCTAGAAACTTCTTTTCCAGTCCTGTTTTTCTGCAATTTGGATTTTAAAAACTTTTCTCACCATTTTCACTTGACTATAGGTCAAGTGAGCTACTTTTTGAAGACGGTCGAAAACGATAATGAAAATATTATAGAAATAATGAAGTCACATTACCTACACTATTTTGGATGGCACGGCGACAAAAGCATAACTTTAAACTTCATTTAAGTATTGTTTAAATTATAATATGCGGGATTTTTTTTGTACATACTTGTGGATTAATAATTGAAATGGTATTACTATGATGATACCTTATTTTGTCACTATCCACATTTTGCTGGATAGCTCCATCAGAAAAATCAGCAACTTTTATTTAGATAGTAGGAACTGACCTGTTGTGTATTGTTCCCAATGTTATGTCCTTTTTGTTCTATTGTGTACAATAAACGGGTTAATAAAGAAATAGGAACTTGCGCAGTTACGAAAGCACGAATTCGGAGACAGCTCTAAGTAGCATGAGAATGAGCCTTGAAGTGAGGTAAACGTGTTTCCCTTGATTTTTAATGTCTTATACATACATACATACATATATCACGCCTTTATCCCTTGCGGGGTAGGCAGAGCGTTAACAGCCGTAAGAATACGGTCGCTATCGCCACGTCTGACATTTTTGAGTATTGTTTTCTAAGGTTGTTTCGGAAAACATGTGTATCACTATAGTGACAGGTTGTCAGCCTGTCGCCTAAAAATTGTAATACACCAATACTCTCGAGTCCCTTAGTCGCCTCTTACAACACCCACGGGAAGGATGTGGGATGATGCTATTCTAAGCCGGCATCACACGGAATATTAATGTCTTATAGTTTTAGTAAACGTGTTTCCATTATTCTATAAGCGAATAGTTTTTACTGCGGTATCTTAAAAGAACTGTACTGTACTATTTTACATTTCGAGAAGTCGGGTAAAAGCCCTAATTAATCGGCTGACAAGTTTTTTATCATTGCGATATCGAATGGAGATTTATCTCGCTGGTCAGTGATTCATTAAACTGACGGTATAATAAATTAAATAAGGCTCTTTTCGAAAACACGATGTTTTAAATTTAAATACGGTACGTAGGTACCGTTTGAGAAAATCTGTAATGTAGCTGTATATTTTATGTATTAAATAGTCTACTGACCCATAAAAATATTATTGTACCTAGGTAACATCTTAAAACATAACATCTTGAAACGAGGATCTGGATTCTAGATACCTCAAGTTCGTGCCTAACCAAGGACGTTGATCATAGTATAGCTGAAAAAATACCAGAAAGTACCAACCACGGATTTCAGTTTCCATTTATTAGAAGTAGAACTAAACTTGAAAATATTTTCACTGATTTAAAAAACACCATAAAGAATAGAAGAACAAACTCTCTTTGAAACTTTAGGATCATCTTATGATTGTTTTTTCGAAAGAGCTCTATCACGGCTTACTTATTTAAATAAGACTCACATAAAAAATATTATACAGGGTCTAAGAGACGGTTAACGAACACTTTGCAGGCGTGATCGGACTATAAAACTGAACAACTTTTTTTTATGGGAGCTATGTTGGGAAACGAAAAAAATTTTTCGAGTTTCCATACAAAGTCAGTCAGCTGGTCGGGAACTTTGTATGGAGGATCGAAAAAAAAATTATGTTTACCAACATAGCCCCCATAGAAAAAGTTGTTCAGTTTCATGTTCTGATCACGCCTGCAAAGTTTTCATTACACCGTCTCTTACACCGTGTATACTTCAAAGTGCTCTGTTAGATTTGACCAAGTTAAGCTTCTTGGATTTGACACATGCATCTATTTGAAAGTCAAACCGTCTTGGTTCTCACATAAACAAGATGGCGTGTTTCGTCAACGTGACGTCGTGAGGGACACTTCCGCCGAATCAGCGTAACCGGTAGGGCTGTCAACTATTCTTTTAATATTTTTCTTAGTAAGTATTTGTATGTCAGTAAACTGAAATGTAATAAAAATTTACTGTTTAGTTTTTCACACATCTTTTTGACTATAAAAATATCAGGTAAAAGAAACTTAAAAACGTGTGGTTAGACCTGTCGTTTTGGACTTTCTTGCTCAGAACTGAAAGCGAACGTTTCAGAAATTGAGCTTCTGGACCTTGGTTTTTGAACTTTTGCAGTGCTTGCTTCACACGTTCTTATAAACTAATCAATTCACGATAAAAATCGAATACCTAATAGAAATTGAAATACATGTGACCAGTCGTTGCGGACTTTCGTACTCGGAATCAAATTACGACTTTTCAGAAACTGGGCTGCTGGACTCTGCCTGGTAAAGTGCTAACCCTAGTGATGAGATTAGCATACCGACGCACGCGCAAGACGGAGTGGCGCCGCGGGGGTGATTTATACAAGCCTCGCTCGTGTTTTGACAGTACGTTTGTATACTCAGTAAATATAGTATAGATAGTACTTATCTACTTTTATGCACCAAATGAACATAATACAGAAGGTAACAAAGCTACCTCACTGCGTAAATGTCCGTCCATAAACTTTCTATGGAGTTTAAACAAAATTTATAATTTTTCTGGAAGCAGTTAGTACTATAGCCTAAAATAGAAAAGAAAATATTTGAATGAAAATCTTGAAACCTATCACTCTTCTAACAGTTTTTTTATTATTGTTCCCGTTACTATTTACACCTATGCCTACACTTCAGTACGTACATATAATAATATAATAATAATAATCCTTTTATTTCAGGCTACTAGGGCCCATAGAATAAAATAATACGATACAATAATAACTAGAATCTAATAATACACATACTATAAATACATTACAATAACATTAATTAATAAAACTAGATTGGCACTTTTCGTGACAGCGACTCACGTTGCACGGGGGGTCGATAGCGCCTGAATACGACACCCTGTGGCCAGAAATCTTCTCGCATGAACCCGCACACATGTTTCTGGGGAACCGACAGAACAAAAGACTTAAAATTGGTAGAAATTTTAGAGTCTAGCTGTCGGATTTCCACCATCAATTATATACATTACATAGCATAGTATAATCACTACACTACTTACCCCTATAACCTAATACCTTTAAACAAGCAGGGCTCCAACGATTTTCATGTAAAATCATAGGTAAGTATGTGGGAATTCGATCGATAAATCGATCTAGCTTGGTTATTTTTCCAAAAATCACTCTGCATGGCAGAAAAAGCTGAGCAATGCTTGGTCAACCAGGTACTAATATTAAAATGAGTCACATAAAGGAAGTATTAAACACAAAGTAGGTTAAGTACCAATTTAAATCTTTTATTAAGTTTAAGATTGATCTAGCAATTAGGGAAGCTATAAAATTGGGTATAATTTAGTAAAGAGCTAATAAACAAACCGACAAACTCGTTTAGTCATTATTTAATTTATACCTGCAATTTCATACTACAATACTATAATATACCAAGATAAGATAATACAAGTAAGGAACACCCATTTTGATCATATTATTTTGTTTTAAAATTTCATCTAAGAGGGGAAACTTTGATTTTGAAAAATGAGGCTTAGCTATGGGTATTCTATATAGGTAGAAGTATTATTTATTCTGTGCTATTAGCAAAGAATACTAACTATAGCTTGCTACTAGCTAGAATTATTTATCAGCCCCAAAACAAAGCCATGAAAGGCTTTAGAGCTAAAGATAGGTATAAATATAGAAGATATCATTACTTACATACATGCACATATCACACCTTTATCCCTTACGGAGTAGGCAGAGCACAAACGGCCGTATAAGTACAGTCACCATTGCCACTTTTGACAATATTGAGGACTCTTTCAAATAATTCGTGTATCACTGTAGTGACGGGTTGGCAGCCCGTCGGTTAACGGTTTAACACACATGAAACCCTCGAGTTCTAATTTATTACTTATCCTAATAAATAACACCTAGGTTACTGTACAATGGGTATAGTTGCACAATGCGCTTTCTAACACACAGTTACATTGTAGGCAATGCCTTTAGGGCATAAACCACCAAAAAGGGCCTCATGCATCTTCCTACTTAGTGACGCAACATCCAACGCCCTTCTGGCATTTAAGGATCCCCTCCTTACTATTACTACGCTCCTTACTCATCTTGTATTGTAGGTATGAATATGGCACCGAAGGTTTTTGCACAAGTCCTGTATCTGTTTCAAACAAGTCGAAAATTACGTAGCACATTTAGTGGTAGCACGCACATTTATATGACGTTTCGAACTGTGGTTGATCTTTTTGGTCCAAAATGAATTGATATTGATTTACTGGTTATTGCGTATAATATACCGTTTGCGTGACATTATTAGCTGGAGGGCCACGCCAGAGCCTCCATAGCGAACATAATAGTGCTGAAAAAACAATTTAACGTGATGGCACCAATTATGGACAGGTTAAGGATTTTTTCTAGTATTTTTATCTGAAGTGGTACAATGTTGTGACTTTTACCAAACTGTAGGCCAATAAATATGCCATATTATACCTATACAAATAAATATTTTTTATAGTGCTTTTGTTTCTGATAAAATTACGAAAATCTCAAAAAGGAGCGAAATCTCCATTTATGGACGGCACTTCTCCAGTGATGGACACCCAATAATGGACATGTATCCCATGATGGACCCTCGATATCGGAAATTTGTTAAGTTCACCAGTTTAAAACCCTGGGGGAGTAAGAAGTAGTGTCGGACGCCATGGAGTGTAGGAGGTAGCGTCGGACGCCCTGGAGGGTAGGAGGTAGTGTCGGACGCCCTGGAGTGTAGTTTGTACTGTTTTTGAGATTTAAGCGAAAAATTAAAAAATGGACCCTTTCCCCCCCTCCCCCCACTCCGGGGCTCCTCATAGTGTCCCGGGGTTTTAGTATGTTTATTGCCTAGGGACTCTTGACATGTTTTCGAAGAAACATCTTACGTTACTAACTCTCGCACTCTAGAACTTTTTATTCAATGGACTATATCCATAGCTCTCTGAATGACATATACCCGGTGGGCCAGTTTTACTGTCAGGTTCCACGTCTGGCCCAGTACGTAATGACTTGTAGGAGGCACTGGTCTTGGTAGCATTTTTACTGCCATTTGTTCAGGCTTTTAATCTTTTTTCGACGTCATCTAAAAATTTGATAAAGTCGTGTGAAGCTGCAGGCAAATCAACTAAATATAAACTAATAATCAAGGTAACACGTGCAAAAGAACATACAATTAGAACATGGTGTCCATTACTGGTGTAAGTACATTACCAGTAATCGACACCGTGCTATGGACACATGTCCATAACTGGTTTTTAAAAATTCACGAGATCCAGTGATGCACACCCCCCAATTTTTTATTCCATTAAAGAATGGCATCACCTCTTTCTCTAATTTTATACCTAATACTATAAGATAAACATAAAAACAAAGCAAGTCCGTCTGGCATTTAAAAAAATAATATTATGAGCAAAAACAATGACTCATCTCCTTAACGATTCTCTTAATAAATTGGGATAAAACTGGAAAATTTCCTGAGCGCAACTTCTTCAACTCGCCATTTTTAAACAAAACGGCCAAAATTATTTATTTCTATCAATATGACAGAGAGATGTTAGCTGTCTATAACTAAAGTGTTGTCATTCCTATAAAACCATTTCTACCCTTATTATAAAGGATAAAAAAAAATTCGTCCATTATTGGTGCCGTGTCCACCACTGGTGCCAGCACGTTATTCGTATTTTAATGAGATTTCATTCATCTTGCCCTAACTTTGCATTATTTCCGCAACTCTACTTTTATCTGGTTCTCAATATTTTAGTCAGAGAATCAAATTCAAGTGCAAACTATACCTACCTAAACTTACGTGTACGTTGAACAGCTTATAAGCAAGCAGCAATTGTCTAGGATTTATGTTGGGAACTTGATTACGACACTGTCTAAGAAGTACGCTTGTTATGGACCGACACTCAATACATCATCTATAAAAGTATGAGACTGTTTATTCTTGAAGTAGAGTATCAAAAGCAAAAACATGATTTTGGGATTGTTGTATTAGAAGTTATCTGGCCTAGCTGTCTACTGAAAAATCAAGATCATACAAAAAAAATATCTCGTTTGTTGTCGTCACGTTAAAATATAGTTTTTATTTGACAGTTGCAACAAAAAACTCTTTCGAAAGTTCAACGCCGAGTCCTCTACTTTTTCTATTTTTTTCGAATTTCAAAACCGTGCTTCCCGCGCTAGAAAGCCGTGTAAAAACTGCCAGTACTCTACAGCACAATCAAAGCTCATCTCGACGAGCGCAACGAAACGCCGCGCCGAAACCGGAACGCAACAGTTACACCGCCAAGTAACGGGTCGGCCATTTGCCGCACTTTTTCTTTGTGCTCGTCTTAGATCTAACTGCGGTACCAATGCAACTGGAATAGCCCATCGGAGATGACTTCTAGCTTCTTCGGAAGTTATTCGAAGTATATAATACCATGTTACAGGTACATACACTCCGTCGAACATGCAGAACTAATTTCATATTAACATTTCCAAAAACTATGCAAGGATCTTAGTGAGGCTGCTGCTTCCAATCCACTGTTTTTTTCGTGCCCTTGTAGTACGGTGAGAAATCTAATACATTTTAGGTCATGAATTGATTCATAATTTTAGACTCAAAATTAAACCCACCGAAAGTATAACAGTATGGTGGTATGGTTCAGTTCCACCCTACCCCCAGGGGTATTGCCAGGGGTATGGTGGGTCCGCAATGTTGCTATAGTGCTTAAAATATTGTCTGATACCTGTGACGTTTGTCAGCATCGAAAGTTGCTTCCAGTCAGATAATATAAAAACAGACTCGATAGTAATTTATAAGGCGAGATAAATATGAGATTGCAAGGTACCACTTCACTCTAAGTGCATTCATCACGATCAGTCACTGGAGAGAAGGAAATAAAACTATAATTTGGCTGAGTTAACATTTTTTTTGTACGTAGCAGATTCTTCAAAGTATGGGCACTTTCGTAGGTGCATACACTTAAAATATGTAGATCAAAAACAAACAGTAGATAAAGATAAAGATAAAGATAAAGATATTTTATTCACAAGCATACACGGTACATTACAGATCTTGAAAGTAGGTAATAAAATAAATGTCATTACATTACATTAAATTCGCACATGCGTGATGCGCCAGTATTTGGCATGCAAAATTACAGCAGTGATAGAGACACAACAATTATTGGTGATTCGGGAGTTACCGTACTCGCAGTGGTGAAATTACAATGTCAAAAAATAAATAGTCATTAATCATTACAGCAATATTCAATTCAAAATTCAAAGTATATAATCATAATTCATGTTCCTGTCAGAGTAAATAAAAAATAAAATAAAATAATAATAAAAATTAATCAATGTCATGCAAGTATTTATCATTCAGAAATTCATTTATGTCATAATAGCATTTCTGGACAAGCCAACGTTTTAATTGAGACAAAAAATACCTATTTGAGAGTTCTCTAAATTGTCGCGGTAAGCTGTTATAAATTTTTATTGTCATAATAAAACAATTTTTTCTAAATAAAGAGGTCCTACAGGTTGGCATTTTCAACAAGGTTACATCTCTATCTCTCAGTCGTGGGTTTTGCGTAAGATTTTCAAAGAAATTTGGATTATTCCTAACAAATGTAGCTATTTCCAAAATGTAGAGCCCTGTTAAAGTAAGAAGACGTAGTCGGCGAAATAAAGGACGACAATGTTCAACCGGACCGACTCCACATAAGGCGCGAATACACTTCTTTTGTGCTATGAAAACATCGTTAATATCAGTAGAGTTCCCCCATATAATTAATCCGTACCTCAAAACTGAGGCAACGTAACCATGGTAGGCTAATAAAGCACTTTCTTCACCAGTTACTTTTCTAAGATTTCTTAAAGCATACACAAACCTATCAATTTTTCCGCAGACAAATTTCACGTGTTGCTTCCAAGAGAGAAACTCGTCTAATGTGATACCTAAAAACTTTGTCGTATCTACTCGCTCAACTTTTTGACCATTACATTGTATGTCTAAATCAAGTTTATTAGTTTTATAATTACGAAAT
The DNA here is from genome assembly GCA_029255805.1 of Keiferia lycopersicella. Lineage (NCBI taxonomy): Eukaryota > Metazoa > Arthropoda > Insecta > Lepidoptera > Gelechiidae > Keiferia > Keiferia lycopersicella. Next base: position 21,004,409 of record JARACZ010000003.1, read on the forward strand.
TGAATATATGTCGTTTTAGAAATATTAATTTTAAGATTATTATCAATAAGCCAATTGTTTATAGATGTCAATGTAGAATTAATGTTATTGAGATATGGAATATTAATGTCATTGTTTGGAATAATAATTGAAATGTCATCAGCGAATAAGATTAATTGATTAGAAGTTATATTAGGAATGTCATTTATATATAGTAAAAATAATAAAGGACCTAACACAGATCCTTGTGGAACGCCGACTCTATTAAATTTAAAGGAAGAGTTGTGTGAAACAGTTTCTTTTTTGTCATTTAAACCACAAATCTCCACGCTCTGTAAGCGATTGTTTAAGTAGTCTTTAACCCAATCCAAAGCTAAACCACGTATACCGTATTTTTCACATTTCTGTAGTAATATCCGATGCTCTACATAATCAAAAGCTCGCGTCATATCAAGGAACATTACTATGATAGGTATTTTCTTGTCAATGTAATTCGTAACTTTTTGTAGTAATGTATAACATGCCAGGGTAGTTGACTTCTGCTTTTGAAATCCATGCTGTTCCTTGGTGATAGAGCAATGCTTATTTAGAAAATCAGTAAGCCTTTTGTGGAACACTTTTTCAAAGACTTTAGCTAAAATTGGGACCAAGGTAATCGGTCGATAGTTGTCCATGCAATCTTTCTGTCCTTTTTTATGGAGTGGCTTTATTATGGAACGTTTAAGTCTTTCAGGAAAGCAGCCCTGTGCAAAAGACATATTAATTAAATTTGTGAGTACACTTGCAATTTGTCTTATGCATGACTTTAAAATATATGTAGAGATCCCATCATAACCTACAGATAATGTATTATTTAAAGACTTAACCACTTTTATGATCTCTTCCTCTGTACACGGGATAAGAAACAGACTGTTACTAATGTGTCCCCTTACATTATTACAATAATTTGTCTGAGTATTAGAATTGTTTGTCAATTCAATAAAAAATGAATTAAAAGCCTCGGCAATCTCTACGCGATCGTTTAACGACACATTGCCAACTTGAATAGTTTCAATCCCAGAGTTAACTTTTGTGTCATCTTGATTGTTTTGTATCACTCTCCAAGTAGCACGACATTTATTCTTGGAGTTCATTATTATTTTACTATTTGTTTGTTTTTTTGACTTTATAACGCAAGCTTTAAGCAGCGCATTATATTTTTTATATTTAGTCTTATTCCATTTTGTTTTATTTTGATAATAAGTGAACCTTAAATTTCTTTTTACGGCGCTTGATATTTTAAGTCCCTTTGTAACCCATTTAGGTTTAGTCATGTTTGCATCTATTCTTACTCTATTTTCAGGAAAACATAAACTATAGAACAAAAGAAACAAATCGTGAAATGAGTTGAAAGCACTATTCAAGTCTTCTTTTTCATAAATTTCAGACCAAGAAAGGCTATTTAGGCATTTAATGAAAAGATTTACATTTTCTTGGCTAAAATCTCTCTTCTTAACATACCAGAATTGTGGTCTCGTAATTTTATTTTCTATTAAAAACTCTAGAACTTGACCAGTGTCATGATCCGATAATTGTAGGTTATGTACACTGCCTTTTGCTTCTGGAATGTTACTCGCTATGTGATCGATACACGCATTTTGACGAGTTGGAGATGTTATTTGCAATTCCAAATTGTAATTATTTAAAATACTTATAAGAGACTCTTTAGACTTGCTTTCTCGTTCAGTGTGTATATTCCAGTCTCCCACTAGAATAATTTTCTTTCTAAAGTTTGATGTAAGCTTGTCGAGAAGTATTTCCAATCGTTCGAAAAAAGTGGACAAGAACTTATTTTCAGGTATTCTATAAATACAAACTACTACACATTTAAGAGTGGGGATTTCCACACTGCAACACTCAAAAACTCTGTCAGCAGCCAGTTCTGTACAAAATGGAACAGGCTTAAAATCTATCCCTTTTCGTAACAGGATTTTAGGAACAGGACAGTACCCGGAACTGAACAATCATTTTATTTGTTCTATTTTATCTACCTAAAAACTTACCTAAAAATAATTTACGGAGCGATATTGCCCATGAAACTTAACAACTTTCCCCTAGGAAAATTGTTCGAAAGTTATTCAGTTTCATGGGTTATTTTACTCCGTGAAACACTCGGAAGGTACCATTTTTAATTTACTTCATCTAATCAAGTTTTATAGCTTAATACGATTTACAGGTAGGTATGTAGGAAAATCAAATTCTATTTTTTTTGTCATTTTTTATGTCTTGCAAGAAGACATAGCGTACATGGTGGTTTTGATCCAGTTAATATATGCGGTCACGTTGGTGTAGACGACCAGCTCGACGGAGATCCTCAAGTCTTTGTAGGAGACCAGACCAATCTGCATGTATTTGTGTACCACTAGTGCACTGCCGGAGTCGCCTCTGTAGTTAAAAGTAGGTATTTAGAAACGACCGACGATATATCTCGTATTATAGAATAAAATCTCTTTTTTACACGACTGCCGAACCAAAAAGGAGTGTAATGTTTTTAAACTATTGTATGGAAGTCTTGCCTAGCCTGTATCCGTAACGCGTTTGGGGAAGAAAACTCAAAGCTGGCAGCAGGCGAGATGGCGACTGTGCCTTAACACACCAATAAGAAGTAACGAACTTTGACATTGACACATTTTTGAAAAGAAAAAAGGCACACATTTGAGAGTGGCACCATTAGTTCCTCAGTTTCCTACCCCATCGGGACAGTTGTTCAAAAAGAGATCCACCAAAATTTTAAGAACAATAATCATGCCTATATTAATTTTGACATTGTTTCTAAGCCTACCCAGCTAAGAATCATGACCTTTTTATAAATTTTATTTTACTTGGATAGCAATAGCAATAAAAAAAAACTCACGAAGCAGCATAACCTTTTATGCTGGTGGCGCAGAACACTTTTGGGGGCATATATTCAAGTCTTTCCATACATTTGCTCTCCGGTAATACTTTCTGTCGAGATTTTTTTAATGTCAAAGTTTCTCTGCGTTTTTTTTCCTAATGACAAAAAATAATTACACATAATGTTAGAAAATAGTCACAAAGGGGTTATTCAGTCACCGATTTCATTTGGGTCAAAAAGCATTGAAAATAATTAGATATTCATGCGACGGAGTTTGGTGAATAGTTTAACTATTTTGAATTATGCTGAAATTAATATTTTGTTTATCTGAATAAACCAATCACCAATTTGAACTGAAATAGAAATAATAATTATTACACTTACGTCAAGCAAACCCCATCCAGCAATCTCCGCAAAGGTGTAAGCTGGAGGACTCTCAAAAATAGTAATTCTCTGCACATTTTTACTGAACTTAAAATTTTTTTTTAATTTCACTATAGCTATGTCATTTTTAATAAGGTTACGATCGTAATTTTTATGCATAAAGACGTCCGCTACTCTATAACCTTTGGCTTTTGAATAGTCAGTCGCACCGACACCAACTATAAAGTTGCTTTTATCAATACCACAAGAGTCAAAACAATGAGCGGCTGACAATATGAACAATTGGTTGATGATGGATCCTCCACAAACATAGACTTCAGGTTTGGATGTAACACAAGTAATTCCTATGAAAACAGAATATGGGAAGTCTTCTATTGTAGCGTCGTCTCCGTCTACGATGTATCCTTGCATTTTAGCAGCGAACACTTCCATGATACGAGATAGATGTATCACAAGTACTATGTGGATGATAAGCATTTTGATTTGGTGTTGGTGTTGGTTTGGTGTTGGTTGACAGTATGGTGGTCAACTACTGCAATTTTAGTAGTAACAGAATCATTATAATGTTGAATAAAAATGTTTATTACTCTACGTAATAAGTGTTTTATGACGGTTTCATGACCAACTTTATATAATTTTTAATAGTCTTAATGCGTCAGAAAACGGCTTATCAAAAATTAAATTTTGAGGCAGTCATTTTATGCACGGTTAGAGTGTAAATGTTACCCACCATTTTAATCATTCTTTTAATGAGATTATCTCGGCTTAGCGATACAGCCACAGCAACTAAAGATGGTTTCAAATTTAAAACGGAAGAAAAAGGAAAAGAAACTCATGAAAAGTTATCAATCATAAGAGAGACGCAAACAAAACGCAACAATACAAACATGGAGGGGAATATTGTTGGCGGAATTTTGGCTACAATAGGAAAAAATCCTCACGTGGCTTACCTCAGGGTCAAATGCCAAATGCGGGGGAAAATAATAGCGTATGGATGCGGCGCTTCCATTCTCAACCAAGACATTCTTATAACAGCTGCTCACTGCATGGAAAATTGCCTCAAGCAGACGGTCATAGCCATCACAACAGGCATTGAGAACAAGGAGGAATCTAGCAACACTGCAAAGGATTTTTTGATGCATCCACATTATGACCACCCCAGCCACGACATAGCATTAGTACGGGTGAAGTATAAGATGAAACTGGGACCAAGAATGAGAAGGGTAGTTTTGATGAGAACACATCCCATAACTAAAACAGCGACGGTGGCTGGATGGGGAATAGTTGATGTAAGTTATTTGTTTAGTTGAATGATGGAATTTCTCCGGTTTCCTGTGTATTACAATTTTAGGCGATAATCTGACTGTAAGTAATACACGGTTTTTCTGACACGGCCCTCAATTATTTGCGAGACGTGGTATTACTGACTGTAATTTTACTTTGATTTTTTATTTCATACTAGCTGGTGCCCGCGAACTTCGTTTCGCCATATATCATCCATCATATAAGCTATGTAAAGGAAGCTCACTGATAAACATGAGCCTCCCCCATAGACTCTAAGAACCATAAAATAATATATTATAAGCTTATATTAAATTGTTGGTAGATAGGTACCCAAAAACTTGGTTTCGCCGACTATACAGTGTGTAAAAATATTAGCTGCAAATATTTAAATGGGTGAATCAGTCCATGAAACTGTACAACTTTCCCCAAGCAACATAAGTCGAAATATGGAAAAAATTTTTGGACCTCCCATACAAAATGTAGCAGCCGAGCAAGTCAACTGTATGGGAGGCCCAAATGTTTTTTTCATATTTCGACCTATGTATTCCTTGGGGAAAGTTGTTCAGATTCATGGGCTGATTCACCCCTTAAAATATTTGCAGCTAATTTTTTTACACTTTATATGTCATTTAAAAAAAGCTGTTAAATCCTAAATTTACAATTTCCACATGCAAAAAAGAGTAAGAAAACGGTGATTCTTTTATATATGTTTGGTCTTTTTGATTCCTGTAGGTTGAATTTGCTGAATCAGGTTACAGATTAGTCACTCCCTGTTCCAAATCCGCGCTTTCCAGTTCATTTTAGCAATTTTTTTAAAATCGTGCATTTACTTCCAAAGGTATCAATTCCGTGAAGTAAACTGATGCCACATTTCTTAACATTGTGATGGATGAATAAAGACCGAGTTCATGAGAGTGAATAAATAAAACATAAGCTTAATTAAAACCAAGTAATCCCACTACAAATCCTATCCTATCCTACTTCCTACTAATATATTAATACAAAAGATTTCTTTGTTTGTTACTCCTTCACGCAAAAATTGCTGAACTGATTTTCATGAAATTGGGCACAGATGATGTGTGATGCCGGCTTAGAATAGCATCACCCCACATCCTTCCCGCGGGTGTCGTAAGAGGCGACTAAGGGACTCGACGGTATTGGTGTATTACAATTTGTCGGCTAAACATATAATAACAGTATGTAACAGAACAACATTGGCTAGTAACGTAGATATAAAGAATAGCCTCAAAATTAGCAAGAAAAATTAAAAACAAAAAATTGTGGTACTTCGCTGGCCGACTTACATCATAAGCAGATCCATTTCCGCTGAGCCATTTTAACCATGGTTGGAGCGGCAAAAATAAGGATAGGTATCCCTTCACACAAACTTTTGCTTTGTAGCTATTGCAATTTTCCCGCGGTAAATAGTAGATTACGCACCAAGAAAACGATCCATAAATAAAGATTGTATCGTCTGGTACGCAACTTACACGTCTTGTACCACGGAACTTTTGTTTTCGAGTGTAAAAAATATTGAATTATTAAAAGTTAAAATTATTCCAATATTAAAGAGATATTTTTGTATTCGTAGACATATTCGTAGATTTTACTTTTCTCATTTATTGAGGTTATAAAAATATAGATTAAAAATAATAAATGCGGCCTCTTGCCTATTTTTCTTTCTGCGCGCTTATTCAAAGTGACACAGTTCGTGCTGGCCAGTTCGAAATTTGAAATCAATCTCGGGTCCAATAAGCCCATACACATCTTTTTACTACGCGGCACTATGAAATTTACGTGATCTACAAACTTATTTTATGCGTAGCAGCCAACCCCCCTTTTAGGGGTATGTTTTTTTTAGCCTATAACCTGGTCGGTGATTTACTTGACATTTTGGTACAAATTGCATCAAAATCCGCTCGGTCGTTTTCGCGTGATGCTTCCGCATATCCACAAACAAACACACAAACATCTAAACATCTAAACATCCAAACAGACAAAAATTTAAAAAATTGCAGAAACGTGTTTTGTTATCAATATTAAGTATCACGAAACAATTTTTTTTTTGATATCTTGTATGTACAGACTTTCGGTCCTCTTGAGCTTTATTATATGTATAGATTGTCTGAATATGTCATCAATTTATTCTGTACAGAGCATCATCAACATAAAATTCGGCCACTGAACTATACAGTCATTGTGTACGGTCATAGTAACTCGACTCTAACGGGGCCACTGCCGTGCCACCAGATTACCTTACACAATAACTAAAAAGTAATAATATAATAAAAATTTTTTTTACGAAACTATTCTGAAGGGGAAACCTTATTGTTGACATCGCTTTCATATGTCATATATTTTGATTTGAGAGACAAACAATGATCTTACGATTTGGGATCGTTTCTCTGATCGAGATAAGTATAGATAGCAATTTTAAAATTTTTACCCCACGGGAAACAATTTCTAGGCGACAGGCTGACAACCTGTCACCATAGTGATACACAATGTTTTCTGAAACAACCTTGGAAAACAATCCTCAAAATTGTCAAAAGTGGCGATAGCGACCGTATTCTTACGGCCGTTAACGCTCTGCCTACCCCGCGAGGGATATAGGCGTGATATATGTATGTATGTATGTATGGAAACAATTTCAAGTCGTTTTTTTGACAACATTCAGTGCGGAAGTGATTCTTCAGCGACCACAAAGCACTTATAAACGCATGCATCTTCAAGCAAAATTATGTCAACTAACCTAACTTCTTTATATTAAAAAACTTTCCTAGTACAAGAACGCGACTTTTGCAAGATTTAAAATAAAGGCACTGCCTCGAGCCAAGTCAACCTATCACCGTGTAACTTGCCTACCCAACCTAGAGTTATATTTATTTTAGGAAGCAACACAGAAAAGCGCACAATATCTGAAAATGACCAGCCAGGTGATCATGAGTAGAGCAGAATGCAAAACATATTTTAAGAATTTACCTGCAGGAGTCATATGTTCGAAACCAACCAGCAAAAGAGACAATCTCTATGGGTACCCTGCAAAGTAAGTAAAGTCCATCTGTCACTACAGTCATATTATACGAATCATATAAAAGTGCCCTCAATAGTTGTCAGACGTGGCGATTGCGACCGTTATTTTTACAGCCGTTGATGCTCTGCCTACCCCACGCAAGGGATAAAGACGAGATATACTCGTATGTCCTTTAGTCGCATAATATTAAAAATGGATAATGTTAATACTTCGCAAAATGATAAAAGAGCAGAATTTTAAAAGAGTATATATATATATATATATAATATGTGAGAGTAATGACCCTCCCAATGGCGTAGCGGATAGTACGAGTACCCCTCCCTGCCTTCTAAGCCGAGGGTCGTGGGTTCAATCCCCACCGGGTCAATTTTCATATATTTGTGTCAGGTCTGGGTTTTTTCTATGTACTATAATATGTATTTTTTTACAAAAAAAGGTACGAGGGGCATGCCAAAAGTAATTAGATACTCATTACTCAATGATTGGATACTGGCAAGTTATACACCATCGTAGACACTGGTTATTTAGTGACATATTTTGAATATAGAACATTTTTGAATTCAATTATTTTTTCATATACATGCTAATTATTATAACCATTTGGCGGGAATTTCCTTGCAACAATGGAACTGAGTCGACGTGATTTACGCGCTATGATTTACTACGATTATAAAAATGGTTTAAACCCAAAGAATGTTTTGATCTTTTAGTTACTACTTTTGGTGAGTCTGTTTGTGCACGAGCGACATTTTAATTGGTTTGCTGAATTTATAAGAGGACGATTAAGTTTTGAAGATGAAGCGAGAACAGGCCGGCCGCCAACAGCGGTCACTCTAGAAAATGTTCAAGCAACTGAAAAAAATATTTATGAAAACCAACGTATTACATATCTAGAGCTCGAGCGAGAACTGGGCATTGGATCAGCAACGTTGTAAACCATCATTCATGGTCACCTTTCTCTCCGCAAGCGTTGTTCAAGATGGGTACCGCATAAACTAATCGATGAACAAAAATCCCGCCGGGTAGATTGGTGCCGATTTATGATTGAGAAATTCATCGGGGCCGAAAAAAAAAAGGTATACGATATACTCACTGGTGACAAATCATGGCTGTATAACTACGACCCCGAAACAAAACGGCAATCAAGTGTATGGTGCTTCGATGGTGAACCAACACCAACAAAGTTTCGCCGAACGCGCAGCACGCAAAAACAATTGGTTGCCTCGTTTTTTTGTAAGACCGGTCATATCGCTACTGTGGTGCTAGAGGATCAAAAAACAGTTAATTCGGAGTGGGATGTATCAGTTTGGGCCCCAGCAGTATTATCATCCTGGTGTGAGAAGCGTCCGAAGTCAGGAATCCGGCACCTTCTTTGGCACCATGACAATGCCTCGCTGCACACGTCCGCCAGAACACTTGATTTTCTTAGTAGAAAAAATGTGTCTATCCTGCCTCACCCACCATATTCGCCTGACTTAGCACCTTGCGATTTTTAGTTATTTCCCAAAATAAAAGAAAAATTGAAAGGCAGGAGATTTGAGAGCAAGGAAGATGCACTAGCTGCCTATAATTTCGAAATTTCAGAGGTATCTGGAAAAGAGTAGGCAGAGGTGTTTTCCAAGTGGTTTAAACGCATGGAAAAGTGTATACATGCTAAAGGTGAATACTTTGAAAAGATAGATATCAATAATAAATAATAAATATAATAATTTTCGAATATCTAGTTTTTTTTGGCATGCCCCTCGTATATATTATGTATTAGTATCGGCTATCTGGTTTCCATAGTACAAGCTTTGCTTAGTTTATACATGTCGCTGTGAATTGTCCAGGATATTTATTTATTTATAAAGGTGTGCAATGGTAAAGGAGATTATTTGTACCACTTTTTTTTTTCAGGGGTGACTCAGGCAGCGGTCTCATCAGTGACGGATACATCCTCCGCGGTGTTGTGTCTTTCAATGCTAAGTCGACGCCAGACCTTGTGACCGTCTACACGGACGCCTCATACTTCTACGACTGGATATGGCAGTCCACGATACAACTCATGTGCAGGAATTTCACGATTCGCTAGTTACTTGGGTCATTAATAAAATATAAATTATCGTCCAAAAATACTATACTCTCCTTTCAGAATTTTTCAAAATATTCAAAGTTTGAATTAATAAACAGATAGATAATATCAAAGTAAGTGTTTTTACGATATCCAAATAGTTACGGCGTGACGTAATATTTTCAGTTGCTCGTACAAAATATAGTTTTTGATCATTTTAAAAAGTAGTTCATTTGACCTATCAGGAATGTAGTCTATTCGGTTCTTGACTCGGTGAAAACTACTCGTAGTGTCTAGAAATCCCTTCTAATTTCAGTCATCGTTTTTGAAAATTTTGACGCTTAGAATTTTTAAACAGAAAATTAATATATAAGTCATTGTTTTGTTTGACGTCACCCAAAACAACGACATGTGATGTCATAAATTCTATATTTCCGTACAAAATGTAGTTTTAAAAAGTAGTTCCTTTGACCTGTCAGTCAAGTAGCGGATTTGGTACTTACGGATTTAGGAATTTAGTAGTAGTTACCAGAAGAATTTGTTTTATAATCGGTAGATCTGTCCATATCGGAAGTGCTTCCGATTATTGAATTGGCTCCGCAAAAGCTGCAAACAGAATGTTTGACGAATGTCATTAGACAACTCATGTCGTGGGTATGTACTCGTATTACATGGTCGATAATTTTGATGATGATTGTACAAACGATGTTGGTCCTATAAAACTCGTGGTTCCTTTCCTAACACCCTTTATAGTCAAATGGAATGTGTTGCCAGTCACGGCGCCGATTGTCCCCGTAATGGAAGGTCCCATGAGAAGCATGCTGAGGCCCAAAGACCTTAGGGAGACAGGAAGTGGAACATAAACTTAGTACTCTCCTTTTTAGAACAGCATACATAATTTGACGGGACATAATTTGTTTAGTTGACACTGTTATAGGCATACACTTATAAACCTTTGATAAAAAGCGGTATAATAGGTCCTAAAGGACATAGATCTGAACGGAATGGATCTTACTCACCTACACGTATCAATACATGAATTTTTGATCGAACGATATATTCTGCAGAAATCTGGTGTTATGTTTCAAGTTTTGATCAGATTTTTTTGCTGGTACGTCTCATCAAATAACCTTACGCTGTGCATATTTAGCGCATCTGTAACGCATGCGTCTGTCAGATGCAAAGAAATTTCAAATTCTTTAACAAAACAACATGACGTAGGAGCAACGCATAATCCTACGGCGGTGATCGTCGAAATTTCCTTGCAGACGAAAAGTGAACGCATCGCGCAGTCGTGCGTTAGATGTGAAAATCGGCCAAAATAGTCTTATCTGTGTTAAGACCAGAGTCGGTAGCAGTCAGGCTGCGCCAGCTGACTCGCCCGCAGCGACGCTCTCGCGCTGCGCCCGCGCACCGGTACATCGATCATCGATATCGATGCTGGGACACGTGTTAACTAGCAGAACCGCACTAGCTGAGATAAACCATAATTTATTATAGCCAACGTGCGGAAGAAAGCTAACAGACGCGGCTTCGGGACAACACGGTTTTCTGCTTTGTTTTACTTCTCCTTCATCAATGACTCAAATATGGACTTGAAACGGATGTGATGAAAAAAAAATATGAAAAATAAGTTTATTTGATACAAAACCTTTTACAATTTTTTATATAATTCTGCCAAACTTTAAAAAAGTTTGTAGATGATGATTACTACAGGTGGAAATTTGTTATTAATTTGACGTTATATATTCGTCTATACTAAGTAATTCACAAAACTGTGTTTCCCGAATAAAATAAAATGTTAGGAAAATTCAACAAGCAAAGAGTCGTGTAGGTACGTGTATAGTAAAGAATGTACAACACGGAATTGTACCTACCTTCAATCAGTTTCTAAGGACCTTACCAGAAAATAGTTTACGCGTGTTGCACGATATTTTTGACACATGCATTTTTATGGTATAAGATCAAGTATTTTGTGGTGTGAAAAGAGAGGCTGGCCCAACTACTTATTTACTTGCCCCTTCTGCTTAAGCATCATCATTCTCCTTGCCTTATCCTGTTCTCTGTCGGGGTCGGCTACCTAACCTAGGGGATTTGACGTGGAACCAAGATTTTACAGTAAGACACACAGCGACTCCTATCTGACCTCTGCAACCCGAAGGCTAACCTGGCGCCTTCTGCTTAATATTCTCCTACATTGTACATATTTTGCTTCAAAAACGATTTCCTACTTTAGCAGTGTAATCAGGACCCTTCTTGTCTTGTCCACATACCTATAAATCGAACCCAAGACAAATAAGTGTTTTATCGTCGAATTGATCACTGGCCATTTATTCTTGGTAGAAATTTCTCACCAAGAGAAACAGCTAGGGAAACACTTCAGCCAGACTTGCGGCTTGACTAAGCATGGGCTGCGTTATCATTGACAATGTTGCAGGTAAGGGCGATCTGACATATCGGATTTAAGAGAGAGTTGGACAGCTGCACAATCCTGTTTGTGTTTATTTGTATCTAAACAAGCTGTAACTACCCCCTTAGCTTTATTAGCTGTACATAACTTTTCCCATGGGAACAAGATGTTTCTAGAATTTCATGTCATACAAATACTCTTCGATTTGGAGATGACGGTGTATTTTAAGGCTGAATGCAATAAAAAAAACACAAGAGAGAGTGAGAAACTGAGAGTGGCAAGTGGTGTATGGTATGTTTTCTTCACTGGAGCAAAAAAGTTTGATATTGAGGACGAATAACGTTAGCTAAAAATCATGACAAATAAACTCCAACGTCCAATTATGATTGCATGAAGCTACTAAGGCATATTTTGTCTCGATTTGGAAGAATTTTATTTAAAGGACGTATCCAGCAAATAGAGAGCCGGGAACTTTAGCAAGTACAATAATAATAAATTAGACAAGTTATGAATAAAGTCTCTTTAGTTCTGTATTATACAGGATGTAAAAATATTAGCTGCAAATATTTTAAGGGGTGAGTCAGCCCATGAAACTGAACAACTTTCCCCAAGAAACATAGGTCGTAAAAAAATTTGGACCTGCCATACAAATTGACTTGGTCGGTCGGTAGTTTTCTATTGGAGGTCTAAAATTTTTTTTTCACATTTCGACCTATGTTCCTTTGGGAAAGTTGTTCAGTTTCATGGGCTGGTCCACCTCTTAAAATATTTGCAGCTAATATTTTTACACCTTATAAAAATATTGCACGGGTATGTTTCATTTATCAGAACTAAAGAGACTTAATTCCTAAATTACCTTATAAATATGTCATTTGTATGGTATAGTTATGTGTACGGGTATTAAACGTACGTATGTGAATGTAAACTCAATCAATAAATCAAAAAAACTGCGTCATCGCAAAAGGAATTGTACATAATTCTTTCATATCCTCACGTCGACGAACGCAATGTATCGTCTACATAAAAACGCGGCACGCTTCATATCGCGGCTTTCTATGCGCGCGCGCCGGTAACTGGGACGGACGGTGTGAGCATGTAATTGAAGAAATCTCTCGACGCTCGACGCTGCAATGTCAGGCGTGGTATAAGCTATGAGCGGGTGCCGGTCTATAGCTCATTTGCTTAGATAGTGTCGCGACCGGTGTAACTTGCCCTCTATGCTCAATACACGCAAGTATAGGCACATACTAAGAGTTACGCTGGTCGTGACACTATGTAAGCGAATAATCCAATGTACATATACCATGTGATGCCGTCTGATAATGGCATAATCCCGGGTTTTGATTTCTTGCCTATGGGTATCGTAAGGGGTCACTAAAAGACTTGTATTACAAATTTAGGCGATAGGCTGACAATCTTTCACTATAGCGGTTCTCGATTTCTGAATCGATACTCAAATAAAAATATTACGAGCGTTAACGCTCTGCCTACTCAGTAAAGGATACAGGAGTGAGTGGCAACTGTGTGTGTGTGTGTGTAACTAATTATTTGAACATTTACTGCAATCAGCGAACTGAAAGAAAAAGAAAATTTATTCAAAGCTAGAGAGTTATTCTGCCAAAGCAGAAACTTTGCGCAACACAGTAGAATAGCGAAAGATTTCAGATATTTTAACTACATATATTAGAGTGATGAGAAACCTGGTAATGGGCAATGGCAGTATGCCGCTATATCTTATTTTAGTACCAAATCTACGCAACTTTCGCCCCTAAATCTATTTAACTAAGAACTAACTAAGACAAAAAAAAGGTCAAAAGAGTGAGATTCATACATACTCAGTACTCACTCATAAAGATCGATTGCATAGGTATGCCATCGAAACAAGCACAAATTCAACATATTACACAGGTTTCTCTTACTCAACAATCGGAGGGTAAAATTCGTTCAAATCGCAAACATCTCTCCACTTGGACCATCCCGATGGATTCGCTGAATGCACCGCAATAAGCAGTCTCGCGGGATAAAAGCATTAAGTTATTGCGGCTACCGAACCGCCGCCGCTGTCCGCACTAAAAAACGTTGTAGTCGTTCGTAATGTCGGGGTATTGAGACTTCTGTAACGGTACTACGCTAGATAGATGAAAGATGGTTAGGGGCACCAATAAAGTTGTATCTAATAAAATAGGTAGGTAGGTACTTACAACGGAACGAAAAATGACCACCTTTGTCGTAGAAAAACGTTATATTTTAATAATTTGAGTTGAACATAAACGTCAGATTTTTTTACATAATAACCAAATAAATGGTAAAATATTTAGGTCAGATTAGTGCTTAACGTATCTCGCACTTTTTACATTCAGTTACATATTTATGAAATGTTAATGTCCACTCGATGGTACAGTGAAAAAAGATAGTTTTGTGCATAAAGTTAAGTTTCAGTCGCAAAATTACTGTTGATATCATTAATTAGATTTTTGGTAATTTTAATATGCCATGATATTATTATATTTTTCGAACAACTTGCCAGCCGTTATCTATGATTACTTAGACTGCCTACTGCCTAGAAGCCTGCTACTTGTAAAAGGCGGTTGAAAAATTCTGAAACTTTCAATGGGTCGTTGGACGACTGGGTGTCCAAAACTTTCGTGTCTTTTCAGAAAGAAACAACTTGCCACATCTCATACAGTCTGAAATTGTACAACTAAAATACAGGGTGTAAAAAACCTAGCTGCAAATATTTTAAGGGGTGAACCAGCCCATGAAACTGACCAACTTTCCCCAAGGAACATAGGTCGAAATATGCAAAAAAAACCTTGGGTCCCCCATACAAATTGACTTGGTCGGCGGGTACATTTTGTATAGGATATCCAAATTTTTTTTCATATTTCGACTTATGTTCCTTGGGGAAAGTTGTTCAGTTTCATGGGCTGATTCACCCCTTTAAATATTTGCAGCTAATATTTTTACACCTTATAAATAAGCAGATGAGTTCCGACCCTAGATTGAGATAACGGGACACCGAGGCAATCTTTCATCTTCTGTTGAGATGATTTCTAATTTACCAAGGTAGGTTTGCCGCTTAGTGCCCGGTTAGAATAGCATCACCCCAATTTCACCCGATATTGGTGTCGTATAAAGCGACCACGGGGTAATCATCAAGGACAAAAGCGTTCCTGTGAATGCAATATTTTGCACTGCGCTGGCCAATCCACCTACCAGGCATAGTGAGTAGGGCAATACCCCACATTAGGGAGAGGACCATGTCCAGCAGTGGACTGTTACCTGGTGAGTAAGGTATTAACATTAACAGCAACAACACGACACGACCACTCTACCAAAATATACTTCGAAGATAACTGAGAAACATTAATAAAAAAAATATTAAGCTGTCTCTGTAAAGGTAGAGGTTGCCTGGAAGAGATCGCTACAAGCGATAAGGCCGCCTTTGCTTACTTTTAGTTATAGTTCTTTTTTAAATATTGTTTCTTGTAAGCAATAAAGAGTTTATCTATCTATCTATCTAAAGAAAATAAAGTCATTCAAGTTATTATGTCGTGTCGTGTGGCACCCAAATCGATGAACTACTTGATTCATGTTAGACCTTTATTACTCGTATATAGACGTAAAAATACTAAGAATGATTCATCTACTTTAGTGTTGAGAAAATAAGTTAATAATACAAACGCAATCAAAAATACTGTGAGTACCTATCTAGTTATATACTATATTTTATGAATACAATACAAACCAATGCTGACTTACTAGATTTATTTGACTTAGTTTTACCTAACGAATGAGTACTAACAATTATTTATGTTAATTACACAACTGACCTACCTATATCTGTCGACATTGTTTTAATGTGTAATGAAGTAGGTAATGACTAATGTTCTAACAAACTACTTACTTAGGCACAAAACAATAATATATTAAACAGCAATAGTCAGTAATTAAACCAATTTAGAATTTTTTTAGGCGTCACATTCGTATGGTTTAATACTACCAATAAAATACAACAACTTGCAGTTGTTCAACTTATGCTATGATAGGTCTCTATAACACTTTAGCGAAAAAAAACGCTAGGCTAGTGTATGCGCCTGTTAGATCCTGTTAGATCCATACTAGAAACGTAACTCCCTATACAAAAACCGCTCTCGACGCACGAGTCAGCGCTAACGCAGCGTCGCGTTGGACCTGCGTGGAGACTGGTTTTTGTACGGGGAGTGAAGTTTCTAGTATGGATCTGACAGGCGCATGTTTAGGCGCAGCGTTATTTTTGAGCTTAAGTGTGGGAAAGGCCTTAAGTGAACCTAGGTGTAAATAAAAATACATTTAAAATATATCACAAAAGATCATTACATCAGACTGTCCCGATAGCGTAGCGGATAGTATGCCTGCCTTCTACGCCGAGGGTCGTGGGTTCGATCCCCACCGGACACAAATATTTGTTAAGGCAATTTCCAAATATTTGTGTTGAGTCTGGGTGTTTTCTATGTATAATATGTATTTATTTACAAAAAAAGAGTATATATATATATATATATTAGTATCAGCTATCTAGTTCCCATAGTACAAGCTTTGCTTAGTTTGGGGCTAGATGGCGCTGTGTGAATTGTCCAGGATATTATTTATTATTTATTTATTTTAGTTTTCACATTGTTTATGGATTGGTTAGCTGGAACAGATCTCTAACAGAAATAACTTTATTTAAAGTATTTTTTCATTTTAAATTAAAAATTTCATATTTTACTGCCCGTTAAGATAAGTTTTAAATACATGAAAAGAGAAATGACAAAAAAAATGGAAATAATAATGAAATCTTGTTCTTCGCTCGTAGATTACATATCTATCTTCTTCTTTATGAACCAGTGTGTTCTTCCTTATCAACTTAGTGACCAGACGAGTCGCCAGCACCAGTGATGCCACAAGGAGACCACGGGACTACAAATAAACCCGTGAATTCTTCCAGTGCCATTGCCTGTGCATGGAGCGATGCTTCTTTCTTCTCCTTTTCATTCTGCAGCTCTTCTTTTTTAACTTCTTCTTTTCTCTTCCAGATGTCTTCTTTTTTCATTATTTCCGTGCTTATGTTCTTCATTTTTGACATGTGCTACATCTTAAATCCATACCAGATCTTGATTTTTGAAGCTTCAAAAGTACAACGTAGGTTCGTATTTATAAATCGCACGCAATTCTGAGATCGATCTCAATAGCAATTTTGACAAAAGTCTAACAGCATCTCAAAGTCACATTTAAGATCGATCTCAGAGTCGGGCCTTAGAGAAAATATTTGACATATTCTACATTCTTAGGAGAATCGGACAATTGCCTGCTTATACATTTTTAAAGTAAATTTAATTATAGTAAAATTGATACACGAATAAAATATTGTACAAATATCTTAGCTGAAACTATCGAGATACAGATAGCTACAGATTCGTCAAAAACAGGTTCTTATTCCGGATGTCATTAGAATTTAAATACCTTTAACAATAAGATCAACACAAATACTTGTGACTGTTGACAGCACTTACAGCTGTTCGGCTGTCGCTGCGTCATTAAGAGATCAGTATCGGCGCGCGCGCAGGACCGCGTACGCCCAGCAATTAAAATTAATGAATGGCAAGTTAGACTAAGCTATAGCTAGTAGGACGGTCGAAGCCAGTGTTTATTCTATTGGGCTCTACTTTTTAACGTTGCACTGATTTGAAAAAGGAATTGTTTCGTTTTTTTTTATTGTCTGTAGGTACCTCATGGATGTAATGTATTACAAGACAAAGTAAAAGAATTTTGTCTGAAAAAGTTGGTTTTATGTCTTTGGTCGTATTGATGTGACTTTTCTCAGCAGTAGGATGGAAATATTTAACGTAAAACTGATATTGTAGTAAGAACTTACCTATGAAATAATATTTTCCATAGTCATAGCACTACTACAACATTATAAAATGTAGATCATTAGTACAGCCCTTTTTCTGAAACATTAAAATCTTTTTTAAGAGCACGTTTGATTTTGGAACACTAGGGTACAGTAGGTATCTATGAGAATACGAGTAACTATTGGGCCTTAGTAGAACTCAGCTTACCCACGTATCAGGGAGTAAGTTACTCTGTTGTACAAGTTACTAAGTTGCCCTCTGATTCATACATACCTTAAACCGTGTAACAAGCGGACACACCTGTAGGCGACCATATTGGTTTTAATTAATTGTGCATTCTTACTGAAGTAGGGCTATTCGTTTTACTATTTCGTCCTAGTATCCGCATTCCGAACAATAGTTTCGATCTTTTTGATAATACAACTATACTAGCATCACCCCATTCTATCCGTATCTAAAAGACTACTAAGGGATAGCAGATATATCTACGTAATAGTCTTTTCTAGTCTTGTATGTTTTAAAAACCAATGTCTTAGTCAATTTAAATCCAAAAACTATTTTGTTAGAGTTATACTATTTTAGTACACTACCTATCATTACTTATATTAAAGTTATTACTACTAGTAAAGGAAAAGGCCCACTTTTTACAATTACCTACCTTCATTGTAGGTAAACCAAACATAAAGTTTCAGTATTATTGTGTACAGCTAGCTGTAAATAATAATCATGATTCATCGCCTACGTGGAGAAAGTTTTATTAGACAATCAATTGAAGGAAGTAAGTATAAAACACAAGTCTGTACACTTGTAACTTGTCATCGACTCCACTATTATTTTCTTAGCATAAAGGTAGACAGTTGACAGGTATCTATAATTGAATTACTAGGCGGTAAACATGTAATTTATTACTCAAGGAAATACATACCTATTCATATGTCACCCACAGTTTTAAAGACAATGTCTACGGCGTAGCAAAGCGCTACGGGAATGTGTATTACGTATGCATAATGCGTAATTTTTTTTTTTCAATATTACCACCATTTTCAAAAAGTCAGACGTGGCGATAGCGACCGTATTCTTACGGCCGTTAATGCTCTGCCTACCCCGCAAGGGATAAAGGCGTGATATATGTATGTATGTATGTATGTACCACCATTTTTAAAATAAAATTGTCACCAACAAGATTGACTTTTTCTATTTTAAAACTGCGCTTTCGATCGTTTGAAATAAATTATGAGTTCGACACTGGCCGTCCTTTATAAAACATCGCATATCATTGCTATGTCCGGCGCAAGAGATCCAATCATCTCAAAATGCCGACATGCGAACTAAAAATGCTAGATAGAAACCTTGTAAATCTAAATTAAATCTAAGGCGGTTCCACATCTAATTCACGATGCTGCGCTATTTTTACGCATGCGCCTTGAAGGACACACAAGTTACCGCAATCTGTTGCTTAAATCCGCTGATTTAAATAGGATTCGTCCTTCGTCAAAATCGCATACACACATATATCACGCCTTTATCCCTTACGGGGTAGGTAGAACGGTAACGGCCGTAAGACAACGGCCACTATCGCCACGTCTGACATTTTTGAGGACTGTTTTCCAAGGTTGTTTCAGAAAACATGTGTATTACTATAGTGACAGGTTGTCAGCCTGTCACCTAAAAATTGTAATACACCAATACTCTCGAGTCCCTTAGTCGCCTCCTACGACACCCACGGGAAGGATATGGGGTGATGCTATTCTAAGCCGGCATCACACGTTAAAATACCGCACTACTGGCGAAAATCAGCTGTTTCTATCAGACCACACCGATCCTGAAGGTATAAAATAGCTTTCCTGCTTCATCAATTTCCCAACCCGTAATTACTTTAGCGGAAACCTAAAGCAACGGTTCTATCTCTCCATCGCAATTGAATAAATAAAACAAATGCGGTTTCTACATCTAACACAGGACGATGCGCATTTTTAGCGCATCCGTAAAGCATGCGTCTGTTAGATGCAAGGAAATTACGAATTCACAGGAGCATAAACTTACGTTGTTTAACAGACGCATCAGTCCACGCGAGTTTGACCCTTGCTCCTGCCTCGCTCTGCTTCAAAAACGTTGCAGTAATTCGGATAACCTGTACTTGCAACCGAACTACTGCTACTAAAGGGATTTTTTCTTTTACCCTGCATTATACAGACGTAGCTTAACTTGCCATTTTTAACGGCCGTTTATGCATTGCCTACCCCGCAAGGAATGCAGCCATTATGTCTGTATTATACAGACACATGCGTTACGGACGCTCAAAATGCGCTGCGTCGTGTGTTACATGTAGGAACCGTCTTAATAAAATAAATACAGTAAATAAAACATGGCGGCCGTATCCACCGGAGCATCTTCTGAGTACTGTAATTGGGGCTCGTAATAACACGGTGGGCTTCCGTCCTCACATCTGATGCTGTATGCAAATGGACCAAACGGGAGTATTCCACTTGCTCAAAATATACAGAGTATTGGATGCCATAGCTCAAGGGTAGGATTCGTATTCAGAAAAAAAATTGGACTAAACAAAATTCGGAAAGTCTCAGTATTATTATTATTATTATTTTCGTAAGATATTTTATAAAATAATTTTTCTGAAACAACCTTAGAAAACAATTCTCAAAAATGTCAGACGTGGCGATAGCAACCGTATTCTTACGGCCGTTAACGCTCTGCCTACCCCGCAAGGGATAAAGGCGTGATATATGTATGTATGTATGTAGATATTTTATATTCGCATAAGATACGCAGGTACGAGTTTATTATTACCTATTGTAAGCCACGGGTGTAGGGCAAAGTATAATTTATAAAAAAAAATGAAAACAAATATCTGTAGGTACGGATATAAAACAATGCAAAAACTAAGTGTCGGTCGCGTTTTTTACATTTCACACACACAAATCACGCCTATATCCCTGCTGGGGTAGGCAGAGCGTTAACGACCGTACCATTACGGTATATTTTATCGCCACGTCTGAAAATATTTGAGGGTCGTTTCAGATAAGTCATGTATCACTATAGTATAATTTGCATTTGCATTTAATTTTATTTTGCATTTCATATCCAAGTTATTCCACGAAAATCATATTCTATACGAATCTGAACTCCGAGATGATTTGTTTATTTTTGACAACTTAAACATAATCTTTGATGTTGTTGCAGATTTCATAATGGCATTTACAATTTGAACAGGCTGTCATTGATTTAACTGAAAGTAGTTAACGTGATAATTATGGAGATAGAAAAATTCTACCTACCTATTTCTCTACAAAAGTACCTACATAAGGATATAAGCTACCTACACAATTAAATCTTAGTACATACACCTAAATGAACGGACAAACATTATATAGTAACCTCATGACCATTCATTCACTATCAATTTATTCAAAGCTGTGAATGAAACTTAAATCCGGATTATTGAATAGAAATAAAATCATACGGAATTAACATTGTCCATTATTACCAAGGCGTAGCGTCTATATTCATCTGGCAAATATTTTCAATTTCATGCCTTAGATTGTATTATTGACAGCAAAAGGAGTTACGCACCAAAGGGATCAAAGTATTTTGGTTTTCCATACAGTTATTAAGAGTTACCAGTATAAGTTGATCCCTTAATGGGATCAACTCAAGGTGATACTGATAGTAAAGTTTATTAGAAATAGAGGATCCTATAAATTAGTTCCTGCTTCTAGTCCTTAATCAAACTCCGTAGCAACAAATCTAGATATTCACTTTGATTTGTTACCGCTCGATTTAATCATGTCCGGCTCGTATCGATATAAATTGTTCTCGATTAATTGAAAATCGATTTCTTGGCTCGGACGTTGGATGTTCCCAGTAGATAAAGGCCGGTTCCCACAGATGTGGGTTTTGTAACAATAAAGTTTGTCCAAGACTCGCTAACTTGCGATAACTTGATTCAATATTGCAATCCTAGATTAGATTTGAAAATACATAGAGAGATTTGAGACACATTGTCTGTTTGTTAGTTGTATAAGTTTTTCCGTTGAAAAGTTTGAAGCACTACCTACTAAAAATACAAATTAGTACTAAGCATTGTCTAAAATAAATAATGTAACTAGAGACACAAAAAAAAACCTATTTCAAACATTTTACGATACAGCTAGCTACAACTTTTAAAAGGCTAAAATCAATTCAACACAATCATGTGCTACGAATTCATATTTTGGGCTCGTATGTACTAGTATGAGGTGTCATAGTTTAGAAAGTGTAGTGTTTCGATTCCCGAGAGCTTAGTGTTCATGTCTAGGTACTTACTGCTGCACTTAGCAAGCCACGTGTGGGCAGCTGGAGTCCATAAATTACATGAATATGTATATGTGTGGTTGTTTTACATCTTCTGCTAGTGCTTATTCTAGACACTCTAGTCAAGTTCGGTCGTTTAAGGGGACTATCAGCAGTCTATAGATTAGTATCTATAGTATAGTATTAGTGTCTATAGATTAGTTGTGGCTATGGTAGTCCACAGCCACAACAGTCCACTGCTGTTCGTGGGCCTCACCCTATTGAGGTATATTTGCTATACTTCACTTTACTACTATTTCACTACGCTTACCAGGCGGATTGGCGAGCGCAGTGCAAGGTGTTGTAGATATTGATAGCGATCGCTGCTGTGCCCTGGATTTATACCTTAGTCGCCTTTTACAAAACCCATGGGTAAAAACAGGTTGATGCTATTCTATGGCAACACATAGGTGCTGGCAATTTTTAATGCTGTTCAAAAAACTACTGTATAAGCTGATCGTTTGGCTATTCAACTAGAGTTTCTTCTGAGTACTTCGCCGACCGTGAGAACTCAAATACTTCAAAGTCAACAGCAATCTCTGAATGATACTACAATAGGCCGTGTAGTCGATAAACAACCCTCCAGGGTCCCATTATCTGATACGTGCTAGATTTATCCGCTAGAGGGTGATAGTGGATCGCTCTCTGAACGTATTTATTGAGATCGCGATCTATTTATAACGATAGAGACAAGGACAATGCGAATTTGAGATTATTGCTTTTCAATTGGTCGTGAATATTGAATAACGTCTTCATTTCTCTTCTAAAGCTTCTTACTGAATAAAAACTACTTCTACTTTACAGCCACAACAGCCCACTGCTGGGCTTAGGCCTCCCTCAAATTGGGGGGTTTCCATACTCATATGCTTGGCAGGCGATTCCTTAAAAGAAAGATTCCTGGAAAGAAGCTCCTTAGTCACCTTTAACAACGGTCAGATACGGTTTGATTCGCCTCGATACGCAAAGAAGAAGAACAGCACCCCTAGAGAAATAGGGTGATGCTATTCCGAGCCGGCCCCACACGGCTAGCAAATAAAATAAATCGTTCATTTAGCTGGAGTAAATACTTGAAATTTTATTGAAAAATTAACTCGACTGTGGTACCTTATTTTGAAGTTATATTTTGCGTTTCATTTCCGCCATTTCGAATGTATGATAGATTTCAATATACTCGTAGCACGGTAAGACAAATCTAATAAAACCTCATAATTATTATGTCAACATCCGCATAGCAGGGGCTGGAGCCCGGGAAAATGAATTTACTTACATACAAACTCCCAAGTACATACTCTTCGTAAACATAACCCTCTTTCTAAAGCAGTCGGTTAAAAAGACCCAGTAGCAAGCCAGTGAAAGCTAGTAAATCTGTAGAGGTACTCAACACATCCTGTTTGCTGCTACTTGAATTGTTGCCTTGTTAGCATAGTAACGCAACCAGTAACTGTTACAAGTGGAGCTGTTATTTGCATATGGATACTGTTACAATAAATAGCGTAATGCATCAACCGCATAGTGGTAGTCAATCCACCTACGATTGCATTTTCAAACATAGTTGACGTCAGACATCACATCAGCCTATAGCAGTCCACTGGTGGACATAGACCTCCCCCAGGGTACGCCACAATGAACGATCTCTCGCGTTCGCCATCCAGTCGCTACCAACCGCTCTCTTTAAGTCATCGGTCCATCTGGTCGGAGGGCGTCCAACGGTAAGCTTGCCGATATTAGGCAAGTGAGTGGGTAAAGAACTAAGCTAAATCCTATTTTTGCCATTGCCCAGCAATGGGACACATAAATGGCTAGCCCAGCAAAGAGGTGTTCCCGTTGTCCCCAAGATAAGGGTCCCGAAAAAAGTGGGACAAGGTGGGGCAAGGTGTGATAAGGCAGAGCTGGTGGAGCAGGTGGAGCAGGTGGGGCACGTTGTGGCAGAGGGTTGGACTATGTCTTACCATGCAAATATATTATTGTGAACTGCACTAACTTAAAAAACTAAATAAACTTGTAATTCTTTTAAATTTTATAAACTCTGATAATAAACATAAAAGTTTACAATATAAACTTTTTTTACTGCGATTATCTACTTCCCGTAGTACTAAACGGTTTGCTTGTGAGGGGCTAGATGGCATGTGTGTGAATATTTATGGGTATTTATTGTTATTTACTTATTAGTAGCATAGGTAAAAATTAACCATAATTTGCCACTACAGTCAAGTTCGACAATACTTTGTGCCACAGTGTAGTCTTCTGGCAAATAGTAAGATTCCTGCACTTCTTAAGATCAGTGCTAACTAAAGCTAAGATTTGTAGGTCCCAAGTCATCCTGTTAACATTCTTCGTTGAATTGTGGTCTTGTTAACACCCAGGAGCAGTTGCTTCTAACCTTTTGCAACCTTATCTCTTGGCAATACGGTTGACATTTGAATAATAACTGTTGGTTTACCAACGTTACCTGTAGGTACACTTGGGGATAAATCTGTACTGGATTTCCTTAACAACTGTACGTAAGACTAGTATATTTTGATCCTTCAAATAACTCCATCTGCCGATAGTAGATACAAGTGAGCAGGTGGTCGTTTTAGTTGGTGGCTCAGAGCAAGAGAGAGATTCAACAGAAAGACTACGAGCTCAGAGTGAAGCCGCGAAAACTTATCACAATCATACTTGACGTGCGCTTAAGAAAAACAAAATACACACAAGCTCACAATGTTAGATGTATACAGAGTTAAAAAGCGTTCTTATAATTTGGCATCAGATATAGTTTTTCATCTGTATCTTAGTTCATTCAAATTTTGAATGCAATGACTTACCTAAACCGCGCATTACAAGGTACAAACAATTGACACGGGTAAGAACACAGTCTCTATGTCAATCTATAGCAAAAGCAGTAAAAGACAATATTTTTTTGTTTATTTGACTAAAATAATTATAGAATTGCTTACGCTGGGCACAATGGTTTGGAGCAATACAGGCATCATATAGCTTGCGTCTTATGAACTCTATGTTGACTACGTTTTCATAGTATCTCTCTTGTCTCCGTGCTCTGAGAGCTGTTAACGAGGCGTTCATATTTCGTGGCAATGTCAATTAAGGCACGTGGGTGCGCGATGTATGGACGTAGTTTTGCATGGACACTTGTCGGGAATGCTTGGTGATAATTATGTGATCGCCGGCTTTCCTACTTTGCATGCGAGCAGTCTCACGAAAATTTTTGATCAAGAAAACTATTTGCTTTCATTCCGAACTTAAAATAAAAAGACTTATACTAATCTGTTTTTGGATTTAAATCGTTCGCCCCAACTAAAATGAGCATTTTTATATAAAAAAGATAACTTTAAAATTTTAATATAGCGGTATCACCTATGTACGTGAATACCACAAAAAAAGTTCAACGGGTTGAACTCACGTAATTTTTTTATAATGCAAATATTTTTTAACCGCGCCTTCGACACGACGTGTCTAATTTTTTTTTTTTTTTTTTATTATGTAATAGGCCCGCATTTGTCTGCTATCTCACCTGGTGGTAAGTGGAGATGCAGACGAAGATGGTACATGCTTGCCTAGATAATGCCTATTCACTCTTGCCTTAAAAAGGCCCAAGTTATATTGTTCCGGAAAAAGATCCGCCGGCAGGGAATTCCACTCTTTAGCCGTACGCATGATAGTTAATAGATATAAATATAAAGTTGAAGCGAACCGCTTAGTGCGGATAAGAGGTATATCTACAACACAAGGGTGGAACCCCAGTCGGCGCCTCGATCCCCGGAGATGGAATGGGGAAGGGGGTATCAGGTCGTGGAGTGATTGAGCACACTCTAATTTTTTTGTGCCACCGAAAATTTTAAACTATAAATTGAATTTACTTTTCACGTACCAAAACCAGAAATACTCATAATCTTTAGACTCTGTATATCCTGTCGACAGCAGGCTTTCCCAATGAATATTTATTACATTTTAATACCCCATATTCATTACCACAACCATAAAACCAGCTCTTTACTTACATTGCCATCTGTGAGTTATTATAGGAACTAATGGAATCACTACAGGTTCTATTCAAAGATCAACTTATCCTAGTTTTTCATAAAGTTACTGATAATGACCACTATAAGTTGCTCCTTTGTAGCAAGAGATCAATGTGTATTGGTTTTTCATAGAGTTTCTAAGAGTATCCTGTATAGATTGGTCTCTTTACTCGTGAAATCAAAGGCTGTTGATAGCACCTGTGAGAAAATTCATTTTATTTTATGACAAGTCATTAAGCAATTACAAGTTTTATTTAATGTTAATTCCCGTAACTTTTCTTTTGTAAGAATAAATTTTATGCCTGAGAAGAATATTTTTATTTAGACTTAGATTTTTACCAGATCTTTGATGCCGTGTAATATCAATAGAAAACTTAAATTCCCGTGGGAAACGAGTGGCTCCGGGTGACATCATTATATATCGATTGGCAATCTATTCGAGTTTGATAGATAACTTAGTTTGACACGCGGTTTGACGTTTGATTTATTTTAACACTAGTTGCCCACCCGGCTTTTGCTATGCCGCTGCTAATAGTTCAATCGTGGGAATAGGACGTTTTCTGGCATGTATTATAAATCAGTATAAATCTTCCTTTTGAATCACCCTATCTATAAACAGTATCAAAATCCGTTGCGTGATTTAGGAGAAGTTAGTGGTGCTATGAATGCTAACTAAATACTGCTTCACGGTATACCATGGCCGTTCTCACACTTAACGCACTACGCAGCGCTCAAATAACGCTCCGTAACGCATGCGTCTGTCAGATCTCTATTAGAAACATCATTCCCTATACTAAAAACCGCTGTTGATGCAGATCCAACGCACGACGCAGCGTTGTGCGTTAAGCGTGAAAACGTCCTGTATTACTATCCAATGATATTTATCTATCATTGTGCCTACTTCCATCAAGTCTAATAAGTCCCAACGCAAATGACCCCCTGGTGGTAGAAATGAGAAACAACCACGGTCTAATGGACCGTCAGATTTGCTAATAAGACTGCTTCTAGTATTAGTTCAGATTATTACTAGGATTTGACATAATAATGTTCTGCTACATTAATCATAAGTCAATGCGAATCTTCGTTTCCATTATGGTCATGATTAATCTTGTTTAACACATTTCAAGGGGGTCTATCGTGATTATTATATTCTTATCTTATTCAGTCGTCGGGATCCCACTGCTGGGCAAAGACCTCTCCCTCTTTTACTTTTCGCGATCCTGAGCCTCCACTTGCCAAACCTTGGACAAACCGTCTAGTTGACCACGCCATCTACGCCTGGGCCTCCCGCGACACGTTTGTCGGTTTTTGGGTTACAGTCAGTGGTGATTTTGACCCATAGGTTGTCAGACATGCGGCAGACATCGTGATAGGTAAATATACATACATACATACATACACATCACGCCGTTATCCCTTGCGGGGTAGGCAGAGCAATAACGGTCGCTATTGCCACGTCTGACATTTTTGAGGATTGTTTTCCAAGGTTATTTCAGAAACCATGTGTATCACTATAGTGACAGGTTGCCAGCCTGTCACCTAAAAATTGTAATACACCAATACTCTCAAGTCCCTAAGTCGCCTCTTACGACACCCGCGGGAAGGAGGTGGGGTGATGCTATTCTAAGCCGGCATCACACGGCTGCTAGGGAAATAAATATTAATAATTAGGCCTGGTTTAGTACTAGTAATGTTTGATAGTATCGCAAGTGCATAAAAAGTTAAATTCTTTATATCCATACAGAGAAAGCGATGTCGATAAAGTAACCAAGTTATAAATCAGTAAGGCTGGTTTCAGAGCGACGCGTCTCGGCAGCGCTGCCCAGCCGCGCGCGCCTCGCATTACACTAGATTGTATGTAGCGTTTCATAGTGACGCGTCTTGGGCCGCGTCTCGGCTGCGCCGCGGTCGGATCTCCTTCGATTGCCAGTAGCGTCAACTTGCAATCTTTTAAGACGTCGTTGTTGCACTCTTTTCCATATAACGTATATAGCTAATATAGTGATTACGTTTGCTGGCATAATGATTCTCTGCACTCGACCGTACACCACAACGAAGCGCGCGCGTCTGAATGTCGTTTCACAGCGAACGCGCTGCCCAGGCGCGCGCCCGAGCCGCGCGCGCCTGGGCAGCGCTGCTGAGACGCGCCGCTCTGAAACCAGCCTCAACTGTTTAAAAAAACGTCTACGGCGTAGCTCGTAGCCGTTGCTACGAGTGTGTAGAATGTAGGCAATTGAGGCATTAAATTGATGTAGAAGGCATCATATTATTTTAATAACTCATTGTTTCAACCTACCTCAACCTATCTCGATCTATAACCCCAAATTCGGGTCTTTAAATAACCAATATGTTTTACCTTGGCAGAATCATCGTCTGAAGGCAATAAAAGCCAAACTTTGAAAAAATCACTATACATTCAATCCACTAAATAGGTACACGTGGTGTTGAGTATTTACGATAAATACCTTCTATTTATAGCGATCTGAGTGCAATATTCTATTCGCTTTAAGCATCCTGTCAGTTCAAATACAGCGTAAACCTGTCAAAACAGTGCTTCAGGGCTTGCAGTTCCCGTAACAGCTTCTGTGGTGCGGCAGACTAATTAATTCCTTTACTACGTTCCTGCGAATAGTCCAGTCGAGTTATAACATAGATAAAATTAGACTAGTAGATTAATTTTATAAGATAATTAATACATTTTCTGCAAAATACCATAAAAAGAAAAATGAAATATTACTTTTTTTAAAGGATACCGACTGCAAAGGAACCGACTGGAACCTCCTTCTTCTGTCGGTGAATACGCCTTAAACCTTTGCCTAAGTTTGCTGAAAACTGCATCAAAATCGGCTCAACTAAATGACAGATAATCGTGGACAAATAAACATACATACAGATCAAACTGAGAACCTCTTTTTTTTGAAGTCAGTTAAAAAATTAGTTAAGAAACTTATGGTGGACCAGACAAAGAAATCAAACAGCTTTTTTCTTCTTTTCGTGTGGAAAACCGAGTCGTCCAACGACCTAATCAACTCTGGTGTCAGAATTTACAAATCAAACAGATAATCATAATTTTAAAGTTGAAACTGAAAAACACATGACTTTGCGCAAAATAAACAAAGTATGACATTAATACACTTTCTGTTAATTTAGGCGAAGTAAAATTCTTAATTCATAATTCGCTTAAACCCACACAGAGTCACATAAAGTTGCATATTCAAGCTTAATCCTTTCGACCGGTACATTGTAATAACGTCGGTGGACGTAGCGGCACTTTGAGGTGGCTATAATTAATTCATACGGTCGGCTCCTGGACTACGCAGCTTATATTAAACTTTTTTGGGAAAAAGGAAGTTAATGAATCCACCCGTCTTATAAAAAACCCCTTCTATTCAAAATAGTCATAGCGAAATTATTCTTCATAATTCTTTCTTTTTTAAAATATTTGTCTATTTAAGACTTTTAAGCAGCTATGCCCTAGAGAGGTGTGTGTATGTTTATGTTCACATATCTCAAAAACTAATAAACTGATTTCAATAATTCTTGTTACCATTGGGTAAGAAATCATCTATCTTAAGAACTGCAGCAATTTAATCAAAACTAGTTTACGTTACAGTTGATTTTTCGATGTCACCCCCCTACCTTAGGAGCTGTAGCCAATTTAATCAAAACTTATTCAGTAAGTAACAGATTTTTCGATGTTACTCCACAATAAAGTCGGTTTTATTTTATCTTGAACTACCTCTTATTTGTCTGTGGTCTGGAGCGTAATTTACTGTAAATTTTGTGACAGTAATCCCGGTATTTCTCTCGTTTTAATCCTCTTGAAGTTGGGATTGTATACTGGCTGCAGGCTAATTGTGTGGGAGTATTCTAATTTAACACATTTCGAGCTGTCTGTTTTGGATTTTACCTGAATTTGGTGGGTTTGCGTAAGTGCTGATGCTGAGCAGTGGAATAAAGCTATTGGAAATAATTTCGTATTTATTCTGTTTTTATCACAAGAAGTAAAATTGGTAAGAATTTCCATTGTCCGGTTTAGGGCCGATTATTCTGATCCTTTAGTCAACCAAACACCTTTGATTACCTACACAAGTTACCTAAAGTAATTTACATACATACATACATACATAAACCACGCCTGTAACCCTTGCGGGGTAGGCTACGTCTGATAAAAGTTTGAGTGTAATTTTAGAATACTGCGTATTATTATAGTGTCAGGTTGT
The DNA here is from genome assembly GCA_029255805.1 of Keiferia lycopersicella. Lineage (NCBI taxonomy): Eukaryota > Metazoa > Arthropoda > Insecta > Lepidoptera > Gelechiidae > Keiferia > Keiferia lycopersicella. Next base: position 21,034,893 of record JARACZ010000003.1, read on the forward strand.
TAGCCTGTCGCCTAAAATCGTAATACACAGCAGGCTTCTTACGACACCCACGTGAATGATGGGGCGATGCTGTTCTAGGCCGGCATCACACGACAAAAGTAATTTTAATCTCGTTATTTGCCTATTTACATCAATGCTTATTCATACAAAACAATGTCAATTCACTTCTTACTCTTCATAGTCTACGTGAATCATACCGTCCCCGGGCGTCCGGCGACAACGCCGGTGGGCGTGCGGCTGCGTGTGACGCGCGACTAATTATTCCGCCGGTCGGCTCCCGGCCTACGCTTTCCTTTGCTTGTTTTACTTTATAAAATGCTAGCGTAGGGTTGTGCTAAAAATGTGTCCTATGATTTTGATGGTAAGGTTGTAATTTCAACATAGCAATGAATGAGTGAGTTATTAAGTATTTGTGTGAAATATATTTTTTGTTAAATACATAGATAGCTGTAGATAGTGCTGATTTTAACTTAATGGATTTTATAGCTCCAAATTCCAGGGGAAACATAATTTCAATGAAAAAAATGTTACCAAATGTTAATGGCCTTTACCTTCTAAAATACTACGACTTGTTACCGTCGAAATTCTCTTAAATCACGAAATTGTGGTTACAATCCAACCAACGAAGGTATAAAGTTTTAATGGTACACGTTTTCCTACAAAGATCAGCTTTACGAGTATTTGAAAGTCAAAACGTGCTTATTTACACACGCACCGGAAAATATTGCGGTACGTGACCGCATAACTGAACAATTTTAATCTGAAACATTTTTTGGAGGTCAACTATTTACGAGTTATACACACTCATAAAATATTTGTACTCGATTAAATGTAACACTATATAAATGACAACTTACTGACAGCCACAATTTTAATGTAGTGACATGTGTTAGAAAAAACATCCAGCTTTGTACGAGATTTTGTTCTTCTTCATCGAATCGATGGGCAACAATCAAATTCTATTGGAAATGTATTCGGCCACACTGATTGCTTTGGGGTTAGCCTCCAGCAGGGCCCGCATAGTGCAAGTACTAGGGCAGTTGGGGCAGGAGAGAAGGTGGTCCGTGGTTTGTTCTGCACCGCAGTCGCACAGGGCACTGCCGGAGAAGCCCCACCTGACTCGGTTTGTATCCTATACAAACCTTCCAACACCCGGAATTCCTTTCATCTTTTCATTCAATCCGAAAAACCGCAAACACATGCGGTAAATGTGAGAACCGCCTTAAAGTGACTCAGCTTTGGAGCTTAGACGCTAAAACTTAGAAGGGCACGATTTAGCACCTAACACTTAGAGCGGTAATAGTTTGAGCAAAGAGTTAAATAACGATACTAGATTATCCCACGGTAGTGACACCTGTCGATTAACCAAGTAGAATGGAAAAGTAAAGTTTGTTCGTTGGTTACACGCAAATATGATGATGATGATGTTGATGACGATCTCTCAGACCGATTTCGGCCATGGCGACCACTTCGACTCCTAATAAGATCGGCGCCGATGCGCCCGGAGATGGCTATTGTAGCCAATTTTGGCAGTAGGTAAACTCCCGTGCACGGGTGCGAGTACTGAGTAGGTACTTATTATAGAGACATCGTCATAAAACCTGTCTATCACCGACAAATTTATAACAACTGTAGCATGCCGATGCTATTTCTAGATGCCTAGTCTTTTATTTCTAAATTACGCACTTCATAATATGAGTGCACACAGACGTTGAAAAAATACGGTATGGGATTCTCCTGCCATTTCCAACATGCCTCAACATGACAAGAATATTCCGTAAATTCCCGCTGACCTACCATCAAATTCTTCTTTTTTATTAAATTCCTGCTATCCTACCACCGAATTCTCGCTTCCAATTCACGCCCTCTAACCAGGACTATCCCACGCCAGTACCACTGCTGTAACGGCCTCACGCAGTGGTACCACGATGCAAAGTACTCGGTGGTACCACGCGCCTCGGAATGGTCACGCTCCGGCGGTTGCCTCACGAACCTGGGAACTACTCCTATGACTCTGCTCTCGTTACACTTAGCTTCATTTGTAGGACAAAGGCTTATATGATAAAAAAAAAGAAAAGTAAGAAATAAACTAGATTTGAAATCGGAAGACAGGTTAGTGTTAAAGGTTACACTGCCTTTAATTTTTGTATGAGTTGCGATTGCTGTAAGAACAGCTCAGATTTAATTTTATTACCCGACACAAATTATAAGATAGGTACATCGCATTAATGCAAGATGGAGCGCTAAAATATCACGAATAAATAGCGCAGCGGTCTGTCAGATCCATACTAGAAACGTCACTCCCCACACTAAAACTGCACTTGACGAACGACGACAGCGGTTGAGCGGTTTCAGTATGGGGATTGACATTTATAGTATGGATCTGACAGACCTGTATGGACCTGCGATGTTTAGCGCTATGTGGTGCGTTAAATGTGCGATCCGCTACTGCGTGCATCTAAATTCAAATTTCTAAAAGAATCTAATATTGATGATCTATCTCTGAAAATTCTAAGGGGTTAAAGTACAAAATACGCACGTACGCAAACTCTTCAAAATGGCGGCGATTAATTTGGCGGGAAACCCGCAAGAGTGCTCGCAAAACTGGTTACTTATAAATACTCAGTCATCCATATTCATAGTAACTCTAAAATATGGATACCAATAAACAAGTGGCAATGCCCGCGATAGTATGTCGATGACATAATGAAACCGAATAGATTTATTTATCGACACACCAGTATTTTATCGATATCGGAACAGATTAACTGATCGATATAATTGCTGTATTAATTGGTATTGTCCTGTAAGGCTGTTTTATGTTATTCTTCTTCTTCTTTTCGTGTGGGACACCGAGACGTCCAACGACCCGATGAACCCTGGTGTCAGAATTTTTCAACCGCCTTCTACATGTAGCAGGCTTCTGACATGGTTATGTTATGTAGGTACACCTTGTAAGGTAGGTAATTTTTTTAATTCAGAAGTGGAGCAGATCAGTTCCTAAATTGTATTATTTTTGCTCTACACGTGGTCTTTTTGGCTACCTATTCAATGGCTTGAATATTCTTAGATTTTATTATCTCTATCATACAATTACATCGTCTTTAAACAGCATTATTCATCTTAGGAAAACATGTCCTGGAATTAGCAAAATCCAGCTCTGTAAAATTACCACAGGTAAAAAAGCGATGTCTTTGAGATTTTAAATTATGCCGTGCTATATTTAGTCGGCATATTTATCACCTCGCACAAAAAGGCTCTTCATCGTGTCTGTCATCAAGATTATGAATTATGATACAACATCTGCTCTGAGTGTTATTGGAAAAACACTACAGCCAGCAAACATAACTAATACAACTCTATTTGTAAAAATATCAGATAATGATTCTTTGACTTGACACTGGGACAATAACAAACAAGATGCCTATTTTAGAGACTTGTAAAACGGATCCAGCCAGTCCTAAATCTACAAATTGTCACATTAATTTTTATCTCTGCCATAATTAATTAAAAAAGAAAAAACTAATTGCCTTGCTCCATCCCGCGTTTGAGCGGCCGGTGCTCGTTCCAAGTTTGAATTCAACTTGGACCGGTTGGCGGCAAAACGGTGAGTCATCATCATCGTGTCAGAGAACTCGGGGCACTTGTGTTTTAAAGTACAGAAGTAACGTAATAATTACAATAGCCGGTATAACTTTTTATTACCATTTTTGTAATCACAAAATCCTAACCTTTCACGCAACGCTGCGCTTCATAGTCTCCTGCACAGATTTTCATTTATAGTCTATATTAGTCAGTAAAACGTAGGCTGGCGTTTACTTTACAGTATTTTACCGCTAATTTATAGAGGCATAGAACTAGATATTGGTAGCACTATCCACATCCCACATGATTGCTGTTAAGAACCTGGTAGCAAACATTGTAATAATGTCCAGCCAGGCTGTCCCGGTTGGTTTAATGTCTATTTGTATGAGTGTACGTAGCTTTGAGTGGGTCGCTTGAACATTACAACTACCAGAACCTGTAGTTGTAATGTTCAGGCGTCAAAAGGCTTGCCCTCAGCAGTGATATGTAAACAACATCATCCTTGTCAGACGGGACTCACCTGCGTGTGATCATGTGCATAAGTAAAACCAATGAATATAAATTTAACGATTTTATTTTGGCTTGTTTTTATTTAATTATTTTATTATACTTAATATTCTTTAATAATATTTTAACGATAGCTTAGAAAATAAAAAAATTGAAATCCTGTCACCGAATGGAAGAAGCATAATAATGTGAAGATAATTTATCAAAGTCTTAAAACAAAAATCTATTTTATGCCCATGTAGTATATTTTTATGAGGTTTAAATCAATCAAACATTGGTAAACCCAATGCCTTTTTATAAGAAGATTTTAACAATACGCATACATATAATTCGCATCCGCAGATACTAGAGTATCGTATTCGTAACTTATATGTGCAAATTAATAAGAACACTGAAGAAGACATTTTTCTAAAGACTAGGCGGTATGGTCTTAAGACCTTTGCCTGTCCAACGGACAAACAAAAGAACATAACTTATTTTTTTAATGTTTTGTAACGACATCTACACATGCCCTAGTAAACCACAAGTCCTGTGTCTGTATGTATACCAACTGCAGGACACAGACCTGTAGAAATGAGTAAAATAACCCGTTCCCCTCGCGACCAGTCTAACCTGTCGCGACGTTTATATCCCGGCGACGCTGCCCGTTTGGCGTTTTGACTAATTTCCGACGATTTACTTGTCAGTATTCAATATTCTTGTAGTTGGAATGTTTCGGTGTTATATTATTATAAATTTACTAACTAAATTAAGTGGTGTAAATTCGATTGAAGGTTAGTTACATAAAGTTCCATTTATAACGGTTCATCAAGTAATTGACTGTTTATAATTTTTTCTGTGATTTCTGCAACTATGAAGTTTGATCATACAAATATTTTGGGCTGATTCACCCCTTAAAATATTTGGAGCTAATATTTTTTCACCTTATATTTTAAATTATTGTAGGTATATCATAGTATGTTGTACACGTCAACTGCCTCACATTATGCCATCTCACTAAGTCTGCTGGAAGATATTTTTTTTAGAAATAAGCTGACCTGTTGTGTATTGTTCTTAATGTTATGTCCTTTGTTGTTTATTGTGTACAATAAACGGTTAAATAAAAAATGTTTTTTCTGTAGCCCTACATTAAGCCATTTACCAGTAAACTAAACATACCTAATTTAATCTTAACATCTTGTAATTTTAAGTTAGTACTTACAGTACAAAATTTTATAGCGCTTTAAAATAAATTTACAACCTATCCTGGCAAAAACATGGTTAATAGACCCTATTAAGTGTTTTAAATAGCCATTTGCCATGAAAGTCAGCGTTTATACAAGTTCACACAACATTAAGTCGCGTCCAATCACTATGTAAATCTTCAATAAATGAATAAATTTTATTCGACTGTAAACACCGTTCGATTTTTGAATCCAGTTTACTGAAAGGTAAACGTACCGGTCGCGAACCAGGCACTATTATGTTTTTCATTTCGCGTCAACGAGGTGATATACCTACTCGTGAAATTGTCACAAAACAATGTCGCGAGAGAATTGATTTCAAATAATTCCCATTTTTAATGGACCAAAATTTGAAAAAAATAGTGATTGGTAGGTTTTAGCTTAGATTTGAATGTCTGTAAATAAAGTAATGTTTGCAATATCAGTAAAAGTATTGATCAATTCGCTAGCTGACTGGGTCATTAATAAAATACAAAAGTTATACGCTCAAAACTATTGTCCGAAAATACTACATACGCCATTTAAAGTTTTTCGAAATATTCAAAGTTTGAATTATGAAACAGAAAAATGATATTAAGGTAAGTGTTTTGACCCCATCGAAACTAGAGAGACATGACGCCGTATATTTCGTAATTTCATACAAAACATCGTTTTAAAAACTAGCTCATCTGCCCTGCCAGTCATCATGCCTATTGTAGACATTTGAAGGACTAATCTTTACTTTCAACACTTTTAAGACCCCGAAAAAGGCCGTTGACGCTGATGGTTTGCAAGCCCTGCATAAAGACGTGATTATGGGACGTGTAATTTGTAAAAATCACTTATAATTAAGCTTATAGGCACTTTACGGGCGCCATCCACTTTTAGTATCACCAGTGGCGAAGTGCTTTGAACCCACTTGACTTTTGCCTTAACCAATTAAAAAGAAAGTGTAACAACCGTTCCTTTTGACGTTTATGCAAAAATGTGTTCAGTTTACCGCATGTTAATGTTAATTCTCAATACGAACGGAGCGTTGCTTGACATTTAAACTGAGAACAGGTTTTAAAATGGGTCAGCCGGAGTGTCTACGGTTGTACAATGGAGTCTGCCAAGGAATGTTTTTTTTTTACTTGAGATAGATTTATTGTTTCTTTAGGCCCAGAATTCATTTGCTTGTTAGAGTTCAGTTGCATTGTATGGGATGTGACGACTTATAAGTATTTTTTTGGGATAGGATATTATACCTAGGTATACCTATATTATAGGAATAATTATGATACCATAAATTATTCAAACAATGTTAATGCCGGTGTCTTGAAGCTAAGATGCTGTCAGTCTTTCAAAAAATCATTTCTTTATGTAAATATAGTTACGTCACAATAACTACATATCATAGGTAATTCATTAATCAAAAATTGTTTCTAGAGTCCATGGGAACAAAGAAAACCACAAATTTTATAGCTAATTCTACCTCAAAAGTAGCAATTTCACTTTGTCATAACTATATTTTAGCGGATAATGGCACTATATGGGCACCTTAGTGCCTACTTTCTTCTACATTGAATAAACACTGAACCTCGTAAAATAATGATCTATGGTTATGGTCATCGAATATTATCGAAAGTTTAGTTTAAAGACTACATTGCTTCGCTGTTATATTGACATTTAAGGGGTCGACTTATATTGGATTTACGTACAATTTCTTAGATAACCATTATAAGTTAACTTTTATATGGGTCAATGCTACTGATGGTTTTACTATGATTATTTAGGCTAGATAATAATGTAGTTGATATAAATTCTGATTTAATTATGTTGTAAATAATCCAAGCTTTGCGTAGATAATTGAACATTACTTTAAAATATAAAATTGAAGCTTGCTTCTTTTGCATATTGATTGCAATAAATCTTACACATGAGTTAGCACGGGTGAGTCTTTTAACCACGGCGCTAGCACTACCTATTTATTATTTATTTATTTATTTAACTGTTATATTACACACAAGATAAAACATAGGACAATCACATATATAAATATATATCTATATTTCTGAATAGTTAATGAAAACAAAGAATAAACATGTAGGTGTACAACTTGAAAAGCAAAATATTTGACAAGTAGGTGCGCGGTGAGGAACCGTACCGTCATGTACCGTAGCCAAAGTTTCGAAACGTCAAAATAGTGGTGCCCCGTTCAGACGGGTCGCGGGGGTCATGAAGACATCGGCGCGACTAATCGGCCGGCCGTTTGACAGGCCGCGTGGGCGCACCCACTGCCTGCGCGCGCAGTTATGTCGTTTGTCGCTCGTTTGACGCGGCGCGGACGCCGACACGACAATCCTCATTTGTTTGGGCCGAGTTGTCAGCCGTGGTGTTGACCATAATGAGATGAGATCTGATTCATGCTATGTTTATTATGGAGGGTTCTCCTGTCTTTAACTTTTGTCATTCAGTATTTTGGGACAGGTCAATACTCCGATGCCATCACCATTAAATGAAAATGCATTACCATTAAAGTGACTGAGCATAAAACAACAGCCACGTACAATGTAAGGCAATCAAAAATATCTTAAGCCATTCACATCGGGAACATAAACCAGCCTCATAATAAGTATTATTTCCACCAGGATGATTTCCACACCACAATAAAACATCCACGTCACCTTATTTCTCAAAAATCCTCCGAACGTGACAGAACTAAATGACCACAAACGCAGTTGACCGTTGACCAGAGCTTCTAATGAACTCAGGCATTAGTCCGCCGCCGAAACCACCGGCCCGTGAGAATGAAGCCAAATCTCTCATTACGGATTCTCTACACTGCATTACTGGCCGCCATTTAGCTCGTCACTAGCTCCATTTGAACGCGGCCTTAGATTCAAAATGGATGATGAAGTTTGAAAAAGGAACTGTGGATTTTAAAGGCGTTTAATTTGTGGCGGCAAGACGGCGGCCAATAGTCTCGTGTGAAAGAAGTTTTATGGTTTTCAAATAGAGAATTGGCGGTTTTTATGAGGTGTGATTAATGGTTTTGATATTTTACTGCTTTTGATTGAGTAAGAAAGAATCGTTGCTAAATTACCTACTGTCAGATGCCAGTAGCAAACAACCATTTCAATAGTAATGAATTTGATTTAATAATTGAACAGATGTTGAGATGAAGTTATTGCTGAATTACAAATGAGTAGGTTTACAATCGTTTAGTTAGTACCTGCCTATAGACGTATTGACTATGAATTATAATGATGTCAGTTAGTTGATTTTCACACTTAATGCACAACGCAGCGTTATTTTAGCGCAGCCATAGCGCATGCGTCTGTCAGACGCACGGAAGTTTCAAATTTTCTATACTAAAAAAATGCATGAACATGCGTCAACGGATGTGTCTGTCAAACCACGCAACGCTTGTTCATTTGTTGGTGCTGCTCAGGTTATAGTATGGGGAGTTTAAAATTTTCTTACATATGACAGACAAATGCGTAACGGATGCGCTACAAACGCGCAGCGTCGTTCGTTAAATGTGGAATTTGCCTAAAATCAGTCAGGGTTAATCAGGTCATTAATCAACTCCGTGTCCCACACAAAATCAACTTAGCTCAACCTCGACATGATTCAATCGATGTCAAGCGATTATTTCCTTTAGGCGCGTAAGTGGAGGAAAGCTCGCGTCCGCTGGCATGCCAGTCGCTGGAACCAGTGACACCGGTCCACTGGACCACCGACTGGCCCATCCACTGTCCCGCCCCGTCCTTTTCCGCCGGAACTGACCATTTTGAACGACTTTATGTAAACCTGGCTGGATACATTACTTTACTTAAGATAGATTTCAATCGGTTATTTCCAAGTAGATTAACAACGAATACTCTTAGATGACAGTTTAACTTGTTTTTTTTTAAAAAAACGATCTCGAAAGGGCAACATTATTGTTGACATCCCGCTCACATGTCATATATTTTGATAGAGTGACTTCTTTTCGTGTGGGACACCGAGTCGTCCAACGACCCGATGAACCCTAGTGTCAGAATTTTTCAACCGCCTTCTACAAGTAGCAGGCTTCTGACATGGTTGTATAACGACTGCCCTCTAAGTGATCATAGACAGCAACCGGGACCTACGGCTTAACGTGCCATCCGAAGCACGGAACCATCTTACTTACGGACAATCGGGTGGTTCAGCCCGCAATGTCCTAACCAGACTGGGAACAAATTCACAAAGAGACAAATATCAACTTTGTGAGTGACCCACCGAGAATCGAACCCGGAACCTTCTGCGTCAAAGGCAGTCGCACTACCACTGCGCCACATCGGTCGTCGATAGAGTGACAAACAATAATGTTGCCAAATTGGGTTCGTTTCTTTATCTGTACGAGATATAATTTACAATACAATACTGTCACTGAATAAATGGGGTTTCATATTTTAGTGGATTATTGTTATAAGGTGAAATGAACTATAAATGTTTTATTGAGTAAAGCAATCTGCGACATTGAACAATTTTCGCCAAGAAATTGGGACCTCCTATGGCTACACAATATGCAACATACATACATACATATATCACGCCTTTATCCCTTGCGGGGTAGGCAGAGCGTTAACGGCCGCAAGAATACGGTCGCTATCGCCACGTCTGACATTTTTGAGGATTGTTTTCCAAGGTTGTTCCAGAAAACATGTGTATCACTATAGTGACAAGTTGTCAGCCTGTCGCCTAAAAATTGTAATACACCAATACTCTCGAGTCCCTTAGTCGCCTCTTACGACACCCGCGGGAAGGATTTGGGGTGATGCTATTCTAAGCCGGCGTCACACGGCACAACATGCAACAGCTAACATAATTATATTCCTTATTGATTCCATTAATATTCTAGAAGTAAATATTTTATCTGAACGTACCTACTAAGTATGATTACATTTCTAAGTACCCTTAAACAAATAATTTCTTTCTTTTTTCTCTCTACTTTTTCAAATATCTCGCTTTAGTGTGGAAACTCTATTATGCAGGATGACAATAGAAACAACCGTATTTAAGTTGTAATTAGCAGCAGTAAAGACAGTAGCAGTAACATCAGTAGCATCACACTAGTTCTTAGAAGCTGGTTAACCTGTTCTCACGTGTCATATTTACCTTTAAACGCCTTCATCCCATGCGGGGTAGGTAGAGCGTTAGAATACGTTCGCCAATGCCACGTCTAAAATAATGGTGAGGGCCGTTTCTGGAAAAAAATTATCACTAGACGACAGCCTGTCGTTATAACGCACATATTTTAACCCTCGAGTCTTTTAGTCACCTTTTACAACATACGCGTTGGCCTGATAATATTCTAAGCTGTTATCACACGGCATTATAGGTGAGGTAGTTAGGTATAAAAGTACAAATTTAATATCTTGGTGGTTTCCGATATCCACGCCGCGAACGCATCGCGCCTGGCTGCGCGCGCGCATAGAAATGCGCGGGTCGTGAACCCGCCGCGTGCGCCGTTTTTACTTCCTCGCTAGACTGCCGAGCCAACTGCCAACCACCATTATAAAGAACAGTTACTCAGTGTGAAAAAGTGCACATTATTATGAGTATGATATTGAGTAGCTTGTAAACGTCAAAGCTTACATTGGTTTTAACTTAGAGATTAACTTTTCTTTTTTTAATTAACTTAAGAGATTGACACTCTTTCAAAAGAAGAGTTGTAGAGTAATACATAAAACTACAGCTTATTTTAAGTTTTTAGTCCACCTGAGCCGCGTTTATGATATTTTGAATAGATAATTTGATTTGTATTCTACAACCTTGTTTGTTTGTGGTCTTCGTGAATGAGTAATTTAATAACCAATCGTTAGATTGACACTGGCTGAATTCCTCAATAGGAAAAGCCATAAAATCAAATGAAGAGCACAGAAGGAGATGTTTAGGGTGGTAACGGCGCCAAGTCTAGTTGAACGAGTCATTTGAATTATTTAGATTTTACTGTACCTAGAGCTTCATAAAGAATTATTTATTGTTTCCTATCGCACTCTTTACTAGACGTGCGTCTCTTGACTCTTGTTACAAGATTTACGCGGTGGTCTAGGTAGATTTAATGAACCCTTAGGGTTTGATTTTCAACATCTGATGAGACTGAGTCCCAGTCTGCCACACAAAATGATATCCATGCAATGAGTACCGGGTTGTCACAGTCAATAATGACATAAATTGATATACAAGGTGTAAAAATATTAGCTGCAATAATTGTTAGGGGTGAATCAGGCCATGAAACTGAACAACTTTCTCCAAGAAACATAGGTCGAAATATGAGAATTTTTTTGGACCTCATTGACTTGGCCGGACGATAATTTAGCACGGGATGTCCAACATTTTTTTTCTTATTTTGAATTATGCTCCTTGGGGAAAGTTGTTCAGTTTCATTCGCTGGTTAACTCCTTAAAATATTTGCATTTTTAAGGAGTGATTTTTTTACACCCCGTATGTCTTGACTTTATATTTGTCGCGTGATGTGCCTCCCTTGTCGAGAACTACCTAGTGTATTATATAATTGTAAGGCACTAACATTTTTTTTAATCAGTGACGAATTGGGGCTTGTTTTTTTAAGTGTATCATGTCGGGACTGTTCCAAACAGACACGTTTAACTATCAGGAGGAAGCAGCCGTTACTCAACTTGCGACCATATTTTACTTCACTGTACTGATTTACGCCTACATCTCATTTTGTGAGTCTTGGGCAGATCGCACACTTAACGCACGACGGAGCGCTAAAATATCGCAGCAGTCCGTCAGATCCGTAATAGAAATGTTAATCCCCATGCTAAAACCGCTCAATCGCCGTCGAGTGCGGCTGCGTCGTCCGCTAAGTGTGTGATCCGCCTTATGAACGAAAGATGTCTTTAGAAAACATAAACTAATAATTTTGATAGTCAAGTTATATTTACAATACGAAGACGAACTCAAAATCAATTTTCAAGTAGTCATTAGGTAACATGGTGGCCTAGAATAGCTAGCATCACCCCATTTTATCCGTGAATGTCGTAAGAGGCGATTGAGGGTTTCGAGTGTAATACAACTTTTAGGCGACAGGCTGACAACCTGTCACTATACTGATACACGCATTATCTCAAAAGGCCCTCAATATTCGTCAGACGTGGCGATAGCGACCGTATTTCTCTGCCTACCGCGCAATGGATAGAAGCGTGATATGTGTATGTATTAGGTAACATATTTTTAGCCGTTTTTTTTTTCTTAGCCGTCACCCGCAGCCGCTCCAGTTTACCCGTGATCATGGCGATTGCAACATCGCCGAAATATTGGGTGCTCGATATATCCCTACCGTGAGTTAAAACCCGTTATAATGTCTTAAAGTTTTAACATATTTTTAATGTGAAATACTTTTCACGAGATAAAATCAATGATGAGATCACCTACATTCATGTGCATAGGTACTCACAAGTCTCTACAGCACTTACGCCGGCCAGCAATTCAATCATGTTTTATGTTGAAATAACACGTCAAAATAAAACACATAATATAATCCGTTGAAACGAGGTCGTGAACCTGTCAAGTACAATTTCTATTATCGTGTTTTATAACCAACAAATGGTGCAGCATCGTATTCACAACACATGTTAATTATTTCCATTAATTATTCTGGCATCAAATGAACAATGTTTCAAATCAAACAGCAATTGAAGCTATGATTCCGGTTTGGATGTTACTTTTTTGGCGGCTGACTCATGTCACAAAAACACATGTTAAACGCGGGATGTGGGCGTAGTCAGCACAACGAGACGCAAGTGCTACAATAATTCCACGCCTTACAACGATTTATCTTCATAAGCTGGCCAGGTATGTAAGAAATTTAGAAAAACAAAAAGAAAAACTAAATTAATTACCGAACAGGCAGTATGGTGTCAAACCTAACCCTGTCCGAAAAGACAAAAGAAGAAACAAATGTTTCGCGCCAAACGGTTAGGGCCAAACAAATGAAGCTAAGACTAAGCTTAGACAGGGTTATAATCCGGTCGTTCGTTCATTCGTTCACTGGCGCTCATTCGGGCCATAAATCACTCGGTGTGAAGCCGCGCGGGAAACTGCTGAGACCGTGCGAACGCGGTCACATCACCACTACTCTCAAATGTAGAGTCCTAAATGTTGCAAGAAATAAACCGAAAGGTGGATGATTAAGCGTCTTCATACTCCAGTGTAGGTATAGTTCAGTCGTGGTTTTCCAAACGGGGTATATTAAAGTTGCAATGCAACGAGAATTTGCAAAATAGCCGATTAGGCTTCGACGGGGCAACTTTCCGCTACGTGCCGTTACAAACCGTTCGAATCTTCCATCAATTTGCAGCCATTTGTCAGGAAATAAGCAAGTAAACAGCCGGAACGGTAATGCTTTGTTTGACAAGGGCATTACTTAGGGACAGTGCGTGCTAGGTCTGGGCGTCGTGACCGCGCGGGGCGAGCGAGGCGAGCGGGACGAGCGGGCCTAGGGTCGCTGATGTACGAGTCCCGTCGCCGCTATATACGAGAGGCGATGCGAGAAAATACGGGCAACAACACGCGAAGACCGCGGGAGTCACGTCTCACCATAGAATACCAGTATACAGGGAGTATCTGCAAGTCAGATCCAGTCTGCGTGACAGATAAAGTTCACCAGCTGTGGTTATTTAAAAGTAAGACTGGCCGCAAAATCTTCACTCTTCAAGGACATTTAAAAAAAAATTCTTACTATACACATACACAAATCACGCCTTTATCCCTTGCGGGGTAAAATTTCAATCGTTATCGCCACGTCTGTCAAGTATTGACAGTTTGTCAAACTGTAGTGCCAGGTTGTCAGCCTATCGCCTAAAGTGGTAATACATATGAAACCATCGAGTCCCTTAGTTGCCTCTTGCAACACCCGCGGGAAGAATTTGGGGTGATGCTTATTCTATGCCGACATCACACGGCTCTACTATAGCCAAGTGGAAATCAAATAGGTTCTTGTAGAAAAAGCCGAAACAGCTCGCTCAAACACTACCTACTAAAACAAAATTGGAATGCTCACTTTTAGTCCTAAATTTCAACCAATGTCCACTCATAGGAACACCGTGTTCAACCCTAAAGACATAGTGGTATTACTTCGTTAAGGGATTAATCAGATACACACATACACACACATATCACGCCTTTATCCCTTGCGGGGTAGGCAGAGCGTTAACGGCCGCAAGAATACGGTCGCTATCGCCACGTCCATTTATGAGGATTGTTTTCCAAAGTTGTTTCAGAAAACATGTGTATCACTATAGTGACAGGTTGTCAGCCTGTCGCCTAAAAATTGTAATACACTAATACTCTAGAGTCCCTTAGTCGCCTCTTACGACACCCGCGGGAAGGATATGGGGTGATGCTATTCTAAGCCGGCATCACACGGCACAATTAGTTAATCCGATGCAACCTGTATAATACTAGGATTAGTAGGTCTCACGTCTCACTATGGACGATTGCGCGAATACGACTCGAGACGATTTCGACTCTGAAATGAGTTCGTTCACACCACCAGGTTCACGGTCGAACCAAGCTCGCTTATGCTTACGATGCTAATGTATGTATGTAGGATGTAGACGAGTAATGCTAGTTGGGCGATATGGTGAACATCGAGAGATAAGGACGTAGCAGGTGGCTCGGTAGTTTAGCAAGACGTAAGGGTTGGCCAAAGGTGAAATTCTGGATGTTTTGAAAACTAAACCACATGAGTTGTCGTTTGAAACCCATGTCGGTAAAAATAATGTGTTTGCAAATTTTTAAGGATCTAAAACAAGACATGGCACCTAGTTACTTAAAAAATGCAGTATCAAAGATTTTTCATCTAGTTATTTGCCATAATAAAAACACGTGGAATCCGATTTGTTTAAAAGTCATGAATGACTCATGTCATAATGTACTTAGGTATATGAGATTTAAAAAATCATAAATGGAAATAGGCACTGTGAGTGCGGTAAATCCTAATAAATTAAAAAATTATATTTGTCGCGACGACTGAAATTATACGCACGCGTGTTTAGACCATTACACCCTGTGTTGTTTTATATCTAATTCCCACTTTTAGAAGAGTGGCAAACACAAAGTGGAATAGTCCCACGGGTCTCACGATTTCTCGCTTGGTACCAGGGTGGCATAGCCAGCCAGTACTCTCCCCATTGTGTTACTGCCTCGACGTTCTCACGCGTGCCGATGTGAAACCATCACTATTTTAATTCGATTTATGAATTTTAATTGCATTCTCTATCTGCAACTGCAGACGTTTATTTTAAGCGCGGGAAACGTTTGTCGGATGGAATATTTGTTCCATTTTTAAAACATAGTTTTCTGTAACTTGACGCTGGCAGAAATGTCGCCATTACGAATTTAACAATTGCCATTATCTAAGAAAAATCTGCAAACATAAATTGCGTTCTATTTTTATTTTATTTTTTCTGTTTGATAATAGAGCATTATTCTTAACGATGACGAACAAAAAAGAATGAGTCAGAATCAGAGAATTGAATACCACGTAGGAAGTAATCGATATGATTGTAACAAGGCTTTTGTCCATTATTTCCTCGTTTGTCGAGATGAAATCGCTATTTGTCGGCCATTCGGTGCGGCTAGCATAGCTCTATGGTTGAACCAATTGAAAAGTGTGATTTGACAGCTCTATCGGAGCCATGGTATCTAATCACCTTAGCGCGTCGATGGCGTCCGCGGCCCAGAACATAGCCACGTTCTGACATTAGATCAGGTAAGAGATGACAGTCGCTGATGATAGGTGGTTCATCGTTTGAACTGCACCACAGTTTATGTTAAAACTGCAAAGAAGCCCCACTTGGCCATATTTTTCTTGCTCTGGTTGGCCATAGCACGAATCTGTTTGAAGTCTTCCAGACCTCTTAGGTAAGATGTGGCGAGGCGGCATACATCCATCAATCGGGAAGACAGGATTCGTTGGGGTTACCTTTTCCTGCCAAAGGTTACGCTTATTTGGGGTCTGTGCAAAGAGGTGTAATGTTATTTATAGCATAATATCCACATTACCATATACAACTCTTTTAATCACCAATGTCTCCCATCTCTGTTGACAGTTGCCACTATATTAAGTCACCACACAGCTGTCAATTCAGGCTTTTTAGTATGGTCTGACTTGTTGGGTAATCGATACTATTTTCGACACCGGCGTAACATGACACTACCGATTACTTTTATGACTTCATTCATTGAAGACACATCCTATGAATGATGAGCTAATAATATTATGATAGTCAGCAGTAACTAGGTATGTGTTTCGTAGGCTAGATTGATTTAATTTGTATTTTCAAGTCTCTACAGATACTTTTCCTTACATCGAGAATAGACAATGTCTCGATCGTGAAAAACAGTAGGTACCTAACTTTCGCCTCGTCTAAAAAAATTGGAATCTGCCATAAGCGGACCGAGGGGTGTAAACTAGAATATCGATATTTGATCAGTCAATGAAACTGAACAACTTTCCCCAAGGAACATACCTAGGTCAAAATATTAAAAAGAAAAATTGGTCCTCCCATATAAATTGACTCTATCGGCTGGTAGGTAGTTACATTTTGTATGGGACGACCAAATTTTTTCCAATTTCGACCTTCGTTCCTTAGAGAAAGTTGTTCAGTTTCGTGGACTGATTCACTTTTTAGAATATTTGACCTTTAGAATATTTGCATATTTGATTTTTTTACATCTTGTATACAAGCAAGCCTCTACAATACATACAAAACGTGTTGTATCATTGTGATGTGATGTATTAGTGAACAACCGACAAAAGAATGGTAAGAATTTAAAACCAAACAAGCGGCTTCTCAAAACACAATCAATGAAAGTATCCGTTTTGTAGAGTTTGGTAAAATAGCACAACACGACAACCATTCTCATATTTCAACTGTTGATGCAGTTTACAAAGAACAACATTATTTTGTAGAAGACTCTATTTGTACTTTTTTGGTTTCTTTTTATTACATACATTAATATCACGCCTTTTTTCCCTTGCGAGTTGGGCAGAGCGTTCACGACTGTAAACATACGGTTACTATCGACACATTTGACAAATCTTTGAGGGCTGATTCAGAAAAATAGTGTATCACTAATAGTGACAGGTTGTCAGATATTCTAAGCCGGCATCACACAGTAAATGGCAAATTTCCTATTCTTTTTATTTATTTATACGCAAATATGTAACACTTGCACTGCGCTTGCTAATCTGCATGCCAAGCGTGGTGATAATGGTATTGCCATAATACCCCCCGAAAGAGGCAGGCCTTCGTCCAGCAGTGGACTGTTGTGGCTGTTAACCTAATACAATAGTCACATATTCGATAGTAGCCTGTAGTTCAGAATCTTGGATATGAAATCTTGATTTAATCTACATAATATTCATTATCGCCACGTCATTTGTTTGCATTTTCCAATAAAGGTATGTAGCGTAGTGTTTGATATTTGAGTGGAAATTCGTCACATCCACACTAACTAACCTAATACTTTTTGTCACTCTGTGACGCAACTGAAATTATATTGTTATCATCATTAAGGCTGATATCATGTCATCTACATAGTTACAGTAAATTATCGTGTAAAAAGCAGATTACGCTAAGAGTAGATAATACGTCACCATCATTCAGCAAGTCTGAATATGTGGATAGAGTTCACACACATCTGAAACAAAAAAAACAAAAGTCAAGTCATTGCTAAATTTTTCACCACAATTTCAAATATGTAGTGTATTCTTTTTCCACAAAATACTGTCCTTTAAAAAATCCCCTCTAAACGCCATTAAATACAAAGAAGAAAATATTTATTTTTCTTTTCGACACTTCTCAAGGCTTTTCATTTTTCTATGGCTCTTGCCTTGCCTGCCAGTGTTTAACTAATGTTTAAAAAATAAAAACTTCATAATTTCGGCCAAAAAGCAATTTGCTCTAGTAAAAAATACTAGAATTTTCTTTACGCAAATGTTGAAAGGGCGCGAATTCCGCTTATGTCAGCGTACCAGCCAGCAGTTGGCGGGCGGCTGCGCGCGCACCTGCATCGCACATGTCCTCCGGCCTCCGACGCACCCTTTGGCATTGTGCACACGTGCCCGCTGCCCGCTGCCACGTTTTTTAACGTCTACGTCTCAATTTGTAGCGCTACCTAGGGATGCGTGTTTGATATAAAAACATCGCGATACAGTTTGATATAAAAATATGTGAATACCTAATGTTTGTGTTAGTAATCTATCTATCTGTCCCAACGAACGTATGAAAGCGAATTTCATAGATTAATACCTAAAAGTAATACAGTCATCTTAATTCATCTATCTGCTTGGCAGTCTGTGAGCACCTTTAAAGGCCACAGATAATTTATAAGTTATGTCTCTGCATAAATTAGAAGAAGTGTAAAAAGAAAGCGATTCGTCTAAAACAATTTTTATTCTAAAATTATGCACACATTCACATCACTGGCGATAAATTGTTCTAAAATTGAAATTACCAACACACACGCTAATTGAATGCCACAGATAACTCGAAATAGCGATATGAAAACTAGTTGGAGGGAAACTTGAACGACACTATCGTATGCACAACTTGTTGACATACATTATTGCTTACTACTCGCTACTAGCCCAGAGAAATGAGTATTTTTAAAGGAAACTGTTCAAGCCTCGGTTGAAGCTTTGAAAACTCGTCTTATTAAAGACAACTGAATAAAATACGAAACACGAAATACTAATTTTGACAATTCAATGAGTAATTCTTTACTTGTATTTATCTACTAAAGATATTATTTGCTATAGTATGTTAAAGTAGTTGAAGAGAAACTGGAATGGTACTACTTGTTCACATACATTATCACTCACTTAGTTTTTAGCCACTTTTGTATAGGAAACCATACAACCAGGGAGAAACCATAGAACTTGTTTTAATCATAGGTTACGTTAATATAAACTATCGATAGATGAAATAGTAGAAATAGTGTTTACATATAATTTGTCAAGTTTGTCTGTTTTCAAGCATTATAACGCGTCATTTACATGCGTCAAACTAATGTTTTTGTTTCAACCTTCTAGTATCATAGATTTACAAAAGCCGCCATATCCTCCAGATTCCGCAAATATTGACTAATAAAGGATAAGTTAGGGTAAATATAGAATAATAAGAAATTTACAAAAGGTGTGATTCCAACCCAGATACGTAATCAAAAATTACTATCTTGGCTTCAATTGAGTTAAAACGAAGGCTCTACAACATTTCTTAGCTCTAAGACGAAGAGTAAGTACCTGACGACAGTGGAATACTAACTGCCTACGCAGTAATATAAAAAAATGTACAGTCAATGTACCGAGCGATTGCTGTCTATTAAAAAAAATATAGAGTCAATATACAGCATATTGCTGTCTTTTCAAATTGTGTGCCTTTCGATTTGTATGTTAATAGCTACGGCCACCTACTTCGTTCATATTCCAAATGAAAAAAATATTGATCTTTAAAAATAAATTTCAGTGGCTTCCACGCTGATAGGCCTCTTAACTCCTTAGCAATTTTTCTATCACTTTTTTAATAAACTTAATGAACTCAGACAGGAAACGGACATCTGTAGTTTAATTAGAGCTATTATTTTATTGCGTTTTAGCAGAAAAGGTACCTACTATGGATGGACTGTGCTGTAGCAACGGGCAATCTGGCGCAGTGATAGTGCGAATGCCTACGACGCGAAGGTTTTGAGCTCGATTCCTGGCGGCACAGCCAAAAAGTTGATTTGATTTTGCTTTAGTTCAACCACCTGATTTTCCGTAAGATAGGTGGTTCGTGCTTCGAAGGGCACGTTAAGCTGCCAGTCCCGGCTGCAGTCTATGATAACTTATACGGCATTCGTTACTCAACCATCTCAGGACCCTACTAGTACCAAGTACCTAGAAGGCGGTTAAAAAACTTAGGTCGGTCTTTAAAAGAAGAAGCTAACGACAGTAACTACTAAAATTAAGAACGATTTCCGTCCAGAAATTCCAGAAAAAGGTTTAAAATGCCCAAAAACCTGCGAAACCGTTACAAACAAAATTAAAAAGCAACATAAAATCCACATGCCAGTGTTATCTCGATATTGCGCGTTACAGCGCGCGGTTTCACACTAAAATAAAACCCACCGGCCATTGCCGGCTGTAAAATTAGCGGATTCATACAAAATCGATTCACTGGATATCGATATGGTAATCGATGTGGATTCTCGTTAACACTTTCGCGAGATCCCGACGCGGTGCAATAATAAGACGAAATATCATTTTAGGGTCGATTCTCGATTACATAGTCCTTACTGACTACTTTTAAAGTAGGGTGGGTCACCAAGGAGTAGCTAGCTACTCATGTAAGAGTCTTGAACTCTTGACGAACATTTTTTTGCTAAAATTGTTTGTCATGTCAAAATTTAGCAATTATTTTAAAAGTGGTACATCACTTTAGCAGACAATTTATTTAGGTTCGATCTAGGAATTTGAATAATTTTGATGTGGTATGCAAACATATCAGATCTCAACAAGTATTCGTACACTTGAATTTGAATTTAAAAAGATTACATTACGAGAAAATGCTGAGCAGATTTGAGCCCTTGTTTAGTAAGATTGCGGCACTCATCTTTAAGAGACAAGTTACGAGTAAACATATTCGAATTCAATTCGAATTACAGGTTTTATTATAAGAATTTTGTGTTTATCAAACAGATAGCTGTTTATTACCTTAGCATTTCGCGTTACCCAATTAAGGGATCTATCGACAGTGGTTAATCGTAGTAACTGTATGGAAGACTAATATAAGTTGCTACGTAAGATCTAAGAGGCTGAAGATTAGGTATTCATTTTCATTTTATAAGTTCATAAATTAGTTAATCATTCGCTCATTTCTCACAGCTCTAGATAAAAATAGTAATTATCATAAAAGTCACAAATGACATAGGAAATTGTGTTTTACTTAATATTCTAAGCACACGTGTCGCTTAGGATTTGCAGCTGATTTCCTGCATTTCAACATTTTTATGTCTATCATATAGCTACAAATTCCTATGTTGAAATAATTATATTTATTGATTTGTAGGACTAAATAAAGTCAGAAGTACAGCTGATAAGCATAAATTCTACCTAACCCAATCGTTTATATTGCTGCCTACTTATTAGCACACAATTTATTGCACAGCTTTATTAGAATGACAAATAGCTAAGTGAATGTCTCAGTAACTGTACAACTCAATAATGTATTACATATAACTCAATAATGTATAGATATGATATAATAGGAAACAGTAAAGACCATGAATATGACACCACAGATTTTTGTGCAAGTTGTCATACTTATCTTGTAAAATCTGAAATATCACGATTGGAGTAAGGGGCATATTGCGACCCAAAAATTTTAATAAAATAATTTTGGGTTGTTTTGTAGGCATTTTATCACTTCCTTGAAAAATTAAATAATTTTTTTATTGAATATTTTTCGCTTTGTATCATTCATCATCATTCTCATTGCCTTATCCAGTTACTGTATCGGGGTCGGCTACCGGAACTAGGGGATGTAACGTGGAACCAAGTTTTTCCACAGAGCGACTGAGATCTGACCTCTACAACCCAAAGTCTAACCTGGCGCGAATCCTAGGTTAAGACACGTTCAAATATCATACATACATACATATATCACGCCTTTATCCCTTGCGGGGTAGGCAGAGCGTTAACAGCCGTAAGAATACGGTCGCTATCGCCACGTCTGACATTTTTTAAAGATTGTTTTCCGGGGTTGTTTCAGAAAACATGTGTATCACTATAGTGACAGGTTGTCAGCCTTTCGTCTATAAATTGTAATACACCAATACTCTCGAGTCCCTTAGTCGCCTCTTACGACACCCACGGGAAGGATGTGGGGTGATGCTATTCTAAGCCGGCATCACACGGTATATCATAAATCAAATATCATCTGAAATGAATATATGTTGTAAGCAATAAAGTGCTCTATCTTTGTCTTTACACACCTTATTGTGAAATCATTTCAGTGAAAGAACATATCAATATAAATATATATCCAAATACTTACAGTTGAATGAACTTCCAAATCTATTGAGATTAGTCTACAAGTAGAAGGCAAATAACAAAATACGTATCTAAGTAGCTGGAAAACAAATATGATCAACATTTTTTTTTATTGAATATGGTGTCAAAAGTTGTCTAATTTTGGTTAAGAGCCACGGATATAATACCTAATAGTCACAGACCAGAGATAACATACGCGCGGGCGACTCGAATGACATTTTATCTCTTTGGTAATAGTACTAACCGCGCAGGTGGCGAATCGCTTCATTAGGCTAAACACGCGAGCAGGCACAGAGCGAGTTGGCGAATCGCGCTGATCGGCAAAAGGCCATAGTTGGCTTACCGCGCATACTCCGTGCTACCAGGTGCACCTACAGCGCCTGCAGTTTACACATTTAAGTGAAATAACAATACTTAGTGATAGTCCTATAAAATTATGAGTACTCTAAAGTATATAAATTTTTTTTTAGGTTTTTCTTTGAAATTCTGGATAATAATATTCATTCTCATTTACTTGGAAATTAAAAAAAAAAAGATTCACGTCTTAGGTACTGGTAAAAACTGTTATTGTTTTTTATTTGCAGAAATTTAGTTTTTTTTAACATGACGTCAAAGTTCTTCTACTCAAGCTATCATATCCCGTTAGTGTTATCTTAAATTGCTCATATTAATGTAATGTACGACGGATCTAGTGCTTCAAAAGCAGATACAGTCAAACATTTAAAAGAACACATTGAACTTATATTCCAATAGAGTACATAGGCTGTCTCTGTATAGCGGTTGCCTGGAAGAAAGAACGCTACAAGTGACAAGACCGCCCTTGCTTACAGCTATAATTTTCTATATTATTCTATGTTTCAATAGTGCTAATTTATATGCCGTGTGATGCCGGCTTAGAATAGCATCACCCCAATTCTTCCCGCGGGTGTTGTAAAAGGCAACTATGGGACTCGAGGGTTTCATGTGTGTTACAATATTAGGCGACAGGCTGACAACCTGTCACTACAGTGATACATGAATCATCTAAAAGGGCCCTCAATACTTGTCAGACGTGGCGATGAAGACCGTAATTTTACGGTCGTTAACGCTCGGCCTAGCCCGTAAGGGACAAAGGCGTGATTTATGTATGTAATTTATCTATCTATCTACCTACTCAAACAATTTTATTAATATCGATGATGTGACTGACTTCGTACGAAATGATGATGAAAATTATTTATCGAAGGATGCGACTATCTAATCGCAAAAGATCGTCAAATAGACGATAAGTAAAAAGATGAATAAGCAAGATTGTGGACTTTGATTAATACCTTTACATATATCTATTGAGCATAGTAATACGTAGTTTTAAACGTAGAAAGTATTAAAATTATTGCTTATATTTGTAGAGCTATGGGTTGATGACCTTTCCCGTGTGATCCGTCGCTTCCCATCAAGCCGCCAGGCGTAGTTTGGTGGCTCCGGGACCAAAAACATTTTGGAGCCAAAACAAAAAAAATTATCGACCTGTTTGGCAATTTTATTTTCCACATTAGGATCCGAATAGGCTCTGTTTGAATTTTGTCGATATTTCATTCTTATTTTCTTTGGGGACGATGGACAGGCTACGTAAAAAAGTGGTTAGTTTTCTTGAGCTAAAACTCTTTTGATAAACCTTATTGCCTTTTCTATAAAAAATATGTACATTTATTCAGATTCTACCAAAACCTCAAAATCTTAAACGTTTTTGCCGTTCCTCCACGTAAGCTATTTAAACATTAAACGTCGTAGCCATAGATTTTTTCCTCAACACTAAAATAGGCATCTACTTACGCAAACCTGAGACGTAAACAGCCTCACTGAATTTTACAAATGACACATCACATCAACCTTGGACTTCGTATATTAAACGAGCACTTTTTGTCACTGTTCCGCGAATTTCCTGTCCATCGACGCACGTGTTCGCGGCGGTAATATTGGAAGTAGACTAAGGCGCGCAGTGGAAGGTGGTTTCGGAAAAACTGTCGCATTTGGAAGGGGTCATGAAAGCGCCGTGGTAGGGGCAGGCGGCGGTGCGTGACGGACGCAGATATGGAGGTACAGAGAGTAACATAGTTTACGTAGTTACGTTTTATTTTACATATTCTTTACAGGTGCTAAAGCCGTAGAAAATTTCTGGTCGAAATATAATATTTCAGTCATTGACACGAAAGAAGAGGAAAAGAAGGAGCTACAAATGGAATAGCACTGTGAATACAATAACAAATTTTATAAATCGTAACCAAACAGGCTATCTTGAAAGATTAGATAAAAAGCTAGCACTAACCTACCTTTCTGAATATCGACAGATAAGATAATGATCTTCATTGGAAACTCTTTCAAAATGACGAAACCGTACAAAATAACTCTATTTATTTGTTTCAATACAAGATTTAGAGACAAAACGGATGTATTAGTAGCACTACTGTACCCTTGTCATGGCAATTACCATGTTGGCGTCACTCTGCTAATGCCCGCACAAC
This sequence comes from Keiferia lycopersicella, assembly GCA_029255805.1. Classification (NCBI taxonomy): domain Eukaryota; kingdom Metazoa; phylum Arthropoda; class Insecta; order Lepidoptera; family Gelechiidae; genus Keiferia; species Keiferia lycopersicella. The sequence continues at coordinate 21,059,762 of JARACZ010000003.1, forward strand.
GTAGCGTGTGTCATACATTTATCTCCTCACCTAAATAGTATACCTACTCTTACTATGTAAGTAAATGTATATAATCTGTGGTCATGTCACTATCAGACTATAGCAAGTTACTGTCCAAATCGAATCACATCTCTGTAGGTTTTGAGACACCGTGCGAAATGTCTTAGTTTCCACCATTGCCCGTGTCATCATGGCTTTTATTACCCTTAGTATCTTTCCTGCCCCCAGTTTTATTGTCACCGTTACTGGACATGGTTAATTCGAGTCACATCTCCATAGGTGTTAAGTAGTTTAGTCACGGCTTCGTCAAATAAATGGTAACAGGATCACAGTAACTTGGACCAATGTGTTGCTATGGCGAAGGCCTTGTCGTTCGCCTGTTACAGATCCTTCAGTGTTCCTGCATATGAGCAGGGATTAGTTGGGTGGGAAGCACGTAGATGCGCCAATATTACACTTGAGAAACCCCACCTTTTCCGGTACCACTGATTGAAGTTGTTCGGGCTGTACTTTTGAAACTACTAATTTCAAAAAAAGCAAGGGTTTGATGAAACACCGAACAAAAACCATGTTTTTTTCAAATCGGTGTTGTGTTCGATTTCGGATGAACTGAAAGGGCCCAAGCACCGAACGACTTTTCCGATTGTTTGAATTAGTATGACATTAAAAAACTTACTTAAAATAGTACAATCCGTTTGTCATTTATCGTCTATGATTTGTTGATCGTTAAAAATATAAGTCAAAAAGCTTGGGTCAGAAGAAAAATCGAAAATTCTGAAGGAAAACTGAGGAGCTTACCAAAATCACTGTATATTTTCTTGATATTCGTGAGACTCTCCATTTTCTGAAACAAAACGAAATATTTTATTAGTACTCGATATTTGTAATGAAACTTTTGTATAGGATAGGTATTAAGAACGATCATCTAAGATTTAGATCCCATAAGATCTGGAAAGGCACAAAATCTTCGTCAGGAAAAGATATTATTGCTTTTATGATCATGATACAACATTAACTTAATGTTTATAGTCCTGCCTATAACGTAAATACACAGTAGAATTTGTCTTAAACTATAATTTCAGCTATCTATGCTAAAAGCCACAGCAAGTTTAGTTTTAATGTTTTGTTTAATTAGATATACAGGGTGTTAGAAAAAGTATTAACTTCCTTTCAAGGATTGAACCAGCCAATGACACTGAACAATTTTCTTCAAGGAACATAGGTCGAAATATGAAAAGAAATTGGACTTCACACATAAACTGACTCAGCCGGTTAAAAGATTTTGTATGGGAGGTCCAGTTTTTTTAAAATATTTCGATGCATCTATGTTTCTTGGAGAAATTACGAGTTCATGGGCTGATTCATCCCTTAAACGGAAGTTAGTACTTTTTCTAACACCCGGTATTTAAATGAAATCCTTACCATTAAGATTTGATGTCATTTATTAGTTCTTAAATACCATTAAAGGGCTTCGTTAGTTGCAAATTATAGTTTATTGTTCCATTACATATAATGTTGCTATAACTAGCCTAAGGGCTAGTGCCGAGTTGATACAGGGGGCTATTTTAACGAGACAACTATTTTGATCACGGATTCAAACTTTGTGCCGTTCTTTAATAACATTACCATAAGTCTTAGCATAATTTCTCGAATATTTTATAATTCTAGGTCTCTATTTTGGCTATAAAATGTTTTGCGTTTTTAAAAATAACTTAATTTATTCGTTGACGTGAAACTAAGAACATGTGATGTGACACCACCGTTATCTATTTGGAGGCCAACGGACGACGCTGCGTTAGCGCTGAATCGTCGAGAGCGGTTTTAGTATGGGGACTGACGTTTCTATTATGGATTTCACAGGTGCGTACGTTAGCGCAGCGTTACTTTTGCGCTGAACTGTGAGAAAAGCCTTATTAAACTTTTTTCCTAATTTTAAATTCATCTAAGCGTGTTACGAGCTACGAGATATGTGTCTGAATCATTTTTTATCAACTAATTGCTAAATCATCAGAAAGGGTCCTCAGTATTTTTGAGGCCGTTGACGCTCTGCCTACCCAGCAAGGGACAAAGGTGATGTGTGTGTGTATTAGTTGCTAAATTCAAGCTTAAAATTTATAATCATCCTGTAAGTGGTATAACAGTGAGCCATACTGCAGTCAGCGCCTCGCCGTGAGCCGCTCGATCTACGATAGGTGGTATGGTTTATGTAGGAGCAGCCTGCGTCTGCGCAGGTATTGTTGCCGCAGTACATAAAGCATGAAACAGTCATATCACTGTTTAGGGGAGGATTGCTACGTTCACTTCCTCATACCGCAATAATCTTGGATTTGGTATCTCTATAGTAGTGGTAGTCAATGTTAGCTCTACTTTTGTAACCTTACACTATCCAAATATACATACACACAAACATACACAAATCACGCCTTTATCCCTAGCGGGGTAGGCAGAGCGTTAGCGATCGCAAAATTACGGTCGTTATCGCCACGTCTGACAAGTATTGAGGGCCTTTTTAGATGATTCGCGTATTACTGTAGTGACATGTTGTCAGCCTGTCGCCTAAAATTGTAACACACATGAAACCCTCGAGTCCCATAGTTGCCTTTTACAACACCCGCGGGAAGAAAAGAGGTGATTCTATTCTAAGCCGACATCACACGGCATAAATATATAAGGTGTAAAAATATTTTAAAGGGTGAATCAGCCCATGAAACTGAACGAACAACTTTCCCTAAGGAACATAGGTCTAAATATGAAAAAAAATTTTGGACCTCCCATACAGGTTGACTCGCTCGGCTGCTACATTTTGTATGGGAGGTCCAAAATTTTTTCCTATTTCGACCTATATTTCTTGGGGAAAGTTGTTCAGTTTCATGGGCTGATTTACCCCTTAAAATATTTGCACCATTTTTTTTTACACTCTGTATATTTTTGACAGGTAAAAAATAGTTATTACGGTTTATGTAAGTGGCGCCTGTTATTGTAAAGTTTGCTCTACATTTGTAACTTTACCTGCCCTATACAAGGTAGCTCTGTATTTTTGAAAAATGAAAACAGGTAGTATGGTTTATATTGGAGCAGCCTGCGTCTGCGCAGGTATTGTTGCCGCGGTACAGTCTCAAGCAGAGAAAACGGACCCCTCTCTTTATAAATGGAGCCAGACAACATCTCTGTTGCCTGGCGCCATCTGGCGTTAAGTTACTGCACCGCCGCCATCGTATCGTTTGTTTGTCACAAACTTGTTTTTCGAATTCATCCAAGCCTTGGGTATTGCTAGGATAAATAGATAGAATTCAAGAAACTTGGTGAAAAAACAATAAAATACGACACATTTTGGTCACAAGATTGGAACCTAGACTCTTACGTTCTCGAGCCTTACCGCTAAACCACTGCGCCACCGAGCTCTTGCTAAGAGTGGCGAAAATTCCCTTCTACTTCATATTGTGCATGACGTCACAGTAATCTTTCTTGATGTGTCGAACTCTTAGTAATTATATGAGGGTAGGCAAAATTTATAAAATGTTAAACTTAATGTCTGGTGTGACCAATCACCACTCACTGCTCGTGTTGTGATGTTTCCTACATGTTGCCATAGATGTCGTCACTGGGGGGGGTCCGTTTTCTCTGCATGCGACCGTACATAAACTATGAAACTCTCATATCACTGTTTAGGGGAGGATTGTTACGTTCACTTCCTCATCCTGCAATAATTTGCATGTAATCTTGGATTTGGTATCTGAATTAGTGTTAGCATTGTGGCATTTGTTTGGCTCAATCTGGTACTGGTTTGCCAACTCGCTCTTTACCTACTCGCGCATTTAGCCTACTACTGCAGCGATTCGATTCAAGGTTTTAAATAGTTAATTAATAAATTTAAGAGAAATATTCTACTCTTGCAACCGTAGCCAAGTTCTTAATCACATGCCTTACACTTCGTTAACAACTCCTTGTATGCATAGAGTCAGAGCCGTAACCGACGTAGCAGTCCTAAACGGGCGATAAATGTCAATTCTTGCATTTTTTCCAAAGAATTCCATTATATTGTATTTACCCATCCTTTTACGTCGACATTTTATATTACGACTCTGACATTAAAACACCTGCTATGGGGGCTTTGTAAAAATAAAGTTCAAAGTTTAAAAATAGAACACGCGCCACTGCAGAAAGTTGCAACTGCCGACATGGCTGCAAATGAATTCGCGCCATTTTACATGTTCTTTTTTTCAAATTAAAAGTGGGGTTCTCGTGTGACCTTTCCGCTGCGCTTCCGAACGAGCTCAGGTTTTTGCACAAAAATGAATGGCGTCCGCGGATAGAATCTTTCTCACGGCTCCTGGGAACTGGCGGGAGTTCTGTCTAACTAAATGGATCGTTGACGCACAGGTGCTCAGTCGCCCGCATTCTCGACCTGACGCGCTCAACTTTAAAAATAAAAACCAATTTAGCGGCAAACCTCCTCAATTTTTCAGATGGTTTCCCTCGGGGCATACTCTGAGACTCTATCTCTTAAATCTCAAAAATGTTAATCCAATTTTAATGAAACGTAATTAATTAGGAACATTCATTTCATAGCTTTAGGTAGTTTGAATGTTTAGAAAATTACGTGAATTTTATTCAGACAAACTCGTTCATTAGCGTCTCAGCTTTTTGATGGAAATCTCTAGCAAAACCGCAACGTGCCGCGAGCTTGATGCGTGCGCGCAACCCGCGGGGGAGGATAATTAGGCGGGGCGGGGGGGAGGTCATTCACCTCTCTTCCGCGAAGCCTCCGTCTGTGCGACGCTAGATCTCACAAAAAACTGATTTCACACCGAGATCTTCATTTGAAAACAATTACGCAGGTTATTGTGTTCGTTCAATGCGCGTTGCCGGCCAATATTCGAGACTTTCGAGACGGACCGTTTTCAATCCACTTGTAATTCTGTTTGATTACGATTATGCGCTGCTTATTAAGGCAATTATGATGGAAGACGGTCGGATAGGAGCCATTGTATCCCTCAATTAGCATAGAGTTTTGCGTCAGTCGCCGGCGGTATAATCGAAATCGTGGGAAAAGTATGATCGAATAATATTCGGCCGGTTGTGAAACGTCGAATAATAGCGTATGGAAATGTTGGTTTCTGTTTTGGAGCGCTTTGTCTAGGAAATGGTTTCGTGGCCTGGAGGGTTCTCGAGTGGCCGTTGTCCAAAAAGCTGATTTCGTGCGTTCTTAATGACAGAAAATGCCGGCTTGCGGCAGTATGGGAGGGGGAGTGGGGCATATTGGGAGGGGGGGTAATGAATATTTAATTGCAAGGAAATATTTTGGGAGCTGATGGTCTAGGTGTGATGGTAATTATGCGGGCGATTACGGGGCGTGGCCGTGAGGACTTCAGTACTAAGAATATTCAACATAGGTACCCATGTGCCGTGTGATGCCCGGATTCGAATAACATCGCCCCAATTCTAACCGTGGGTGACGTATGGATATAATCATCAAGGGAATGGGCACCAGCGTTCCTTGTGAATGCAACATCTTACACTGCGCTCGCCGCCTGCCAAGCAAGGTGTAGTATAAGGTACTTCTACAAAAGAGAATAGACATATATTACGGAATGTAGAGTTATGCTACGTTTAAATTTTTATGGACAAATTGAATATTTATCAGCAAAAAAAACCTTAATTGGATATAATTAAATGTTTACTATCTTGAAACATCTTTTACATTCTATGAATTGCAAATTTTATAAACACAGTCATGGAAGTTTCCGTATTCTAATATTTCCTTCAAATACATACATACATATATCACGCCTTTATCCCTTGCGGGGTAGGCAGAGCGATAGTGGCCGTAAGAATACAGCCACTATCGCCACGTCTGACATTTTTGAGGATTGTTTTCCAAGGTTGTTTTAGAAAACATGTGTATTACTATAGTGACAGGTTGTCAGCCTGTCGCCTCAAAATTGTAATACACCAATTCTCTTGAGTCCCTTAGTCGCCTCTTACGACACCCACGGGAAAGATGTGGGGTGATGCTATTCTAAGCCGGCATCACACGGCACCTTTCAAATAACTATTAGATAGTAACGTACGTCTGCCTGTACGTCATCATAGAAGTAACAGTAAAGAAAATCGCACACTTGACGTCCGTTTGCGCAAAAGAGATAGGTATATTGCATCTGCCATGATAAGTGTAACAGAGACAGATGCCAAAGCAAGTTTTTGCGCTGCTCCTGCGTCAATGTCGGTTTTTAATATTGGAAAATTGCATTGTTTTTTAAATTGCGAAATGTTCACACTATAATTTATTCTGTACACCAGGCTGGATTTGAACCAGCAACTTTCGCCATCTGTACTGTCAAAGACTTTACCATTGCCTCTATAATGTCCTTGCATCTGACAAACGCATGCGTCGAATGCGCTAAAAATGTACATAGTGTGAGAACCGACATTGCAGTAACGGTAAAATGGACGGACGGATAGATGGATTGTATGACCGGCCATTATTATCGTAATGATCGACTGTAATTTCCTTTTATCTGAATAGGAATATTATACGAGTAATGGGAGAGAAAGAGAGGCAGACATTTGCTTAATAGAAATTGGAAATCATATTGAAAATTATAATGATTTTGATTATGCTGGTTCAATGAATTTGAAGGGTTCCCTAATCCATTTTTCGACCCTGACCTAGGACCACCAAAAAATACGGTAATTAATAAAATATGAAAGTCATATTGTGAAAAATTTTGTCTAAAATACTTGTAACCCCTTGTAACTTGTAATTATAAGTATCGTTTTTGAAAATTTTGACAATTACAATTTTTAAACAGGAAATTAATATAAAAGTTATTGTTTTGACGCCATCCGAAAGAAGGTCTTGTGACGTCATAATTCTATATTTCCATACAAAATTTTGTTATAAAAAGTAGTTCATGTGTCATTCAAGTAGGTAGTGTATTATCCAAATTACTTCAGGCATTTTGAGAAATTGGTGAACATACGTAAAAAACGCCGACATATTGAGAACCTTCTGCTTTTACGCTGGTTTAAAAGGTAGAATTTGGTCAATAGTATATATACTTATATATATAATAGTATTCTTACGGCTGTTAACGCTCTGCCTACCCCGCAAGGGATAAAGGCGTGATATATGTATGTATGTATATAATAGTATATATACTTTCCATACCAAAAGATCCAACTCTATATTTTCTAAGTTGAGTCCTTTGCAAGACTCTTTCTCTACTTTATGAGGAAATGCATTAAATTTCATTCTGTTTGTTCCGAATCTCACACAGTGTTACCAGCCTGCATGTAAATGGAAATTGTAAATTACTGTTTAGCCACGGTAGAGCTAGTAATTTGTACCAAGGCATGTCAAATGTCCACTTCGAAGCAAAAGGTTCCATTTGATAATGATTGGGATGCTAGAACCGTTATATGGAATACCAATCTTTTGACTTGCATTTCTACTGTACCATAGGTAAAATGATCAACATGATAAATATCCTCATCAGACTATCAGTGATGCGTAGTTCTTTCTTATTTCCGTAGTCACGACAAAACCCCCTTTTTGTTATTATATTTTTTATATTCAATAATGATGCGCTGCGCTCTGTCGAAATTACAAATAGAATTGTGTTTATGACAAGCTATTTGTATAGAAACACCATCATATTTTTTTTTATTTTTTTTTATGTCTCTTTCCACGGTTTTTGTTTTGACACTTCGTCTATGCTGTTTCGACTCAGTGTTTCGACCTGTTTCGACTCGTATGACAGCCGCGTTTATGACATAGAGCTCGATCATCTCTCTCCAACTTCTAGAATATTGACGTACCAGTCAAAAATCAAGCTAATAGTTACATTTTTTAACTAACATTTTGTTGCGGGGTATTTAGGTTAATGCTCTACATTTTGCAAAGAAAAATGTAAATTAATAAATTATAATTGATGTATCTACCTACATACGTAATCATAAAAGTCTTAATCACTCGGATGGCTTAGAACTGAACTTGAACTATAAAAAACATATAAATTGCTTTTTAATAATGATGTTATTGATATTACTTGCAATATCATAAACGACAAAACATAAAAATATAATTAGGACATAATAATATATATTATGGTCCCGTTTATGTTTCAGCCACACAAGTAGACAATCGAATTGATCTTATCTTAGTATAAACTCTAGTATTATAGAGTGTCAGAGGACTTTATGGCGAATAATTTGCTCACTGTTAAAGCATAAAATAATAAGTAATACTCCATCTGCAATATAAATAAATATATCAAGAAATAGACCTGCACTATCGTGTAACACTTGATGATGACTAAGACAACATGATCACACCGAAAGTAGTCTCTATCCAATATTTCATTGTTACTTGCTAAAGTACACCAGCTGGCCGAGAAAATGATAGATAAGCCATCACTCATACAACTACAAGCACTGGACAAAGGGCCCAACAGTTAGCGTTGCAACAGAGACCCACAGACCGTGTCATTATTACCCACCCAACTCCAAAAACCCTTCGAACGGCGGCCAAATCTTAGACAAGCCCATCAAAATACTGTCTTCTGAAGGGTCTCTCTATCTGGTCGGATGTTGGATCTCAAGCATTTGTGGTCGCCGTAGTTTCTCCCAATTACTCCGTCTCTAGCCGCGATTGGCCGCACGAGGAATCCGGCATGTCGTGTCGTGACTCTCATAAAAAAACTGACGCAAATTGCCGATACGCCTCGCGCACACAATTTCATGCCCCGACTTTGAGAGCGGTCTGGATTCGTCATAATTCCGAATCAGAACAATGTATAGAACTGGTTTTATAGTTTGGGCACTAGAAAGGTTGTTGCACCTTGGGAAATTAATTAAGACTAACGACTATCGAATGCGTGTGGTTCGGATGGACCTCTATTCTATCTAATTGGTATTTTTATTGTGTTCGGGGCAGTGTTCGTGGCGCTATGTATAGCTATTTCGATTACCCTAACCTGACACCTGATTTGACGTGCATTGCTGGTTATCCTGAGCATCGTTACAAACGCTCGTACAATAGCTAGCAGTTTACGCCAAATTAGACTTTGCCGGGTAGTGTAATAGTCGCTTTTCGGAAAGGTTACGAGGCCGGCCTAGCGAGCCATTTGGCGGCCCCGCCTCCTGCACTCTGGCTGTTTCCACCTCCTATCTCGTCGGAGAATCTATTCAAGTTTACGGTACTGGTTTACGAAGGTATAATCCTATTGTGTGTGCACTCAATTTCCATTGGCAGTGTTGTGAAACAGATTTGCCTCGTCATAAAGGTAAACAGTTAGGAGTCTTTGTGATGTCTGTATTACGAGTAAACTGGGGCTTGTCAAGATGTCAAGTTATCGAGCCAATCTTGATCATCGAGGTCTACATAGAGATAAAGAAAGCTTAAAACTTTTGAGTGGCTATAACGAAATGATAAGAAAGCGATAATCTATTTTAATTTCCTTATGAGCATTTTATTACTAATTACAATCATTTCCTGCCAATAATACTTTTTGGTACCTATTATATTCATAGTAGATTAGATTCGAACAAGCGAATGTCATATCAACATATCTTCATTTGCCTACTATGTAAAAACTGATATTTACATAATTTTTCTCAAAACCAAGCGCAGTTTTTGTCAATCTTAACTGTGCAAACTGATCCGTACTCGACTGTAAACCCATTATATCACGTATTTTTTAGGAAGTGTATATTCGATGTTTCAAAATAATGCCATTAGCTAGCAGAAGGCGGTTGTCCACAGAGCGACGCTATCTAGCTGGATTCGTTTCGGTCGGCTGCGTGACGCCGCCGATTACTACACTACTAGGGTTGTCTGCTACCTCAAATCTCACAAGTCAAGCCAGTTTTTAAGGTAATGCTCTGGCTCATTCTGTCCTGCTTATCATCTAAATCTACAACAAAATTTTGTCACCGCATTTACTAATCTAGCTTACTTTATTTAAAATTATGAATGCTCTTTATTTATGTTGCTATTTCAGGGTTTTGCAATCATATAAACAGAACCCTTCAACTATAACTTTATAAGTAGGGTGATATAGACAGAATGTCTAGAAAGAAATCTAAACATCAAAAATTCAAATACTTGTTGTTGTACAGGTTGTTTTTCAATGTGAGTTTATGAGTACAGTCAATACATTCTTATTTTATGACACGCAATAAACTACCAAGACAACTGCCTGTCGACATTTAGTATGTAAGTTTTGTCGTCGACAAGTGACAATCGATCAATGACAGATGTTGACGTCATATGCGGGCCAATAACTCACAGCGGGTACTAGATAACAAAAGCACCTACTTGAAAACTTTTCAAGCGCTTTTTTATGTTAAAACGTGAAGGTAACATTTCCTTCCTCGTCTGTAATCAATATACCTACATTTTTGAAGAGAAAAATTTGCAATTTTCATTTCATTATGACAGTTTCGGAATAATCCAACACAGCCAACGATGACAACGCTAGTTTGTATGAAAAGAAAGTTTCACTACTTTATTTAAAAGTGTAAGTGACAACCCTAGAGCTGAACTTGTCATCACGATTGTTCGTGTTGATAGTCAATTGAGAAACATCATTCTTCAGCGGAAATATTTTAACTTTAAACGTATATTGCTATGTGCTTTCCATAATGACAATCGGAATAGGTACGACAGTATTCTTTTTTTGTTAATAAAATTTTCTGAATTATTGTCACACCATCTCTTTCCAAAAGAACTAAAAACTTTGGCTATGGGTTCAAAACTGTCATGATAGCGGACGAGGCAAAATTAGCTTAGGTATCAAGCCAATAACACACGTACTAAACTAAGGGATAATGTGAAGTGAAAAATATCATCCATATAACAACCCTAGAATGAACATCGGAATCGGACAGGTTGTCGGCTGTCTATCTGAGATGCCTTGCGATCTATATCAAGCAGAAACAATCGATAGTTCTATTCAGATGTTAAAGACCCCTTTATCGCTACTCGCTGGATAGTTGAGAAACATCTGCCTGAAAATGACAATGCAAATGTTTTTGCCATATTATATGTAAAATTTCGCTTACACACTATACCCGAGACCCAAAGTTACCACTGACAAAATCCTCAATTCTGAAAATGATCAAATACAATTAGATGAAGGATCGAGTCTTACAAGTGTTGAAATTTTACGGAAAGGTGTTTAATTTAATGGACATATTAAATTTCGTAAAGCAATAAGGACTACAAGATTGGAGAATGAGGTGTCTAATTCCTATTCGAGTTCCCACGGGGCCGTAACTTATTTGCTCTCGGATATTTACACAAACAGCCGCTTTATGTCAAGTGCTAGTATATTGGAGATATAAAGGAAAATGGCAAAGCGTGACTAATATATTACGTTCAAATGCATTGTTGTTGGTGAATCCTTTGCTTTTCGAACGCTTGTACAAATAAGGGTTTAGCTAGAGCTCGGGTGGCGATTTTTGTAATTTTATAGCACACAAGTACCTACAAGATAAGCTAGTGGTTTCGATAGACTTTCCAATAAATAAACAAAATAAGCGATAAACACAGATAAAAATTTCGAAAACGATAACAGTTAAGTAATCTTTGATATCCACAAAGACTTACAAAAAAGTGCAATAAATCAAACAAAGAAAAAGCTGAAACATCGCGTCGTAAAACTGAAATTCCAGACATAGAAGAGACTAATTTAGAAGAAGATAAAACCACTGAATGTGTTTATAATTACGAAGACGAGGAAAATCAACTCTAAAATAGTATCAAAATGGTAGCTGAGGAACATTTCGCGGAGTCACGGAGCACGAAGCCGTGGGCAGCGGAGCGGAGCGGCGGTAGGAAAAAACCTGCCTATTGAGTGTAGCTGTAGCTAATAGCCAGCCAGTACATTGCCTTGTTGGAAGGAATGATGGCTAAGAACACTGAAGAGACGATATTTTGAATAAAGAACTAAGATATTTCGTGAATAACGTGCCAGTAAATTCCTTGATGGAAGCGACGAATTTTGAATAAAAATCGAATGTTGTAAATAAACTGCCAGAAATGGAAACGACAAAAATGAAAGCAAAGAGCAAATATTTAAATAAAGTACAAAAAGTCACCCATAGAACCAGCCAGCCATTCACTTGGTGGAATCGAATGGAGTGGACATGATGATATTTTATGGACCTTTCATAGAACCCGCTAGATTGCCTTATTGGAAACGACAAATGATGAAGAATGTAAACCTACTTTATCGTAAATACAACGATATCTTAGAATAGAAATACAAGTATGGGTGAAATTCAGGAAGAAATTTGTGCAAATGTTAGGCTACGAATAAGCGGCAGTTGTATATTGCACTTTTAGAAATAGCTGGCATATAATGATACACAGGACACATGAACTAAGTTGGTATGGAATTTTAAACCCAGGCTTGTATGAAAGCCATATTTAACATAGCATAGATGTCATCTAAGTAGAATCATCCTTAACACATATCATTACTTTAAATCTAATAGCTGTCAAATACGTATTACATAAATTTTTAAACTTCCTGTTCTATTCCATTATCTGCACTTTAAAGAAGACGATGAGAAACATCAGAATTATTCAGTTCTGAATACCTTAACAAGTTTTTCTACCACGGTTCAGCGTCTAATCAATTTCATGTATTCTCCACGACGTTACATTAACATTACACACCTTTAAATTCTCTGTCTTCCATAGATTATGTTGCCATGTAGGATTTAGAACCGATTTTACACTCCCTCTATATGTCTGAGTAGATAACAGGGTTGACTCTAGATTTTGAACATTTTAAGCTTGATACAGAAATCCATTTGAATTGTTAATGTAACTCTTGTAGAATTATTTTGAACCAGAATACTCTACATACAACCACTTACAACGATAAAGTCATATTCTTTGGAAACTTTCTGGTCGTAATAGTGTGTCAGTTTAGTTTTTCTGTGCATTCGGTGATCACAAGAACATGGCAACACAGTTGGATGTAAATTTGATTGAAACTGTCGATTCGTTCCTTTCCAATATTTTAATCGATTGGCCACGATTCAGGAGCTAAGAGCCTGTTCTCCGATTCTTGTAGAAGTATTTATAACTATTCGAAAATTGCGTTTTTAGGAAACACGTTGTGTCCAGGGGCTAGTGATGTTGTAAGTTGAATATTTTAAAAAATAAAGCTGTAGAGACTTACCGGTTGCTTGTTACAGCACTATTACCAACGGCTACGAACTCGGCGCACACCGAACACTTTTTGTTAGTTTTGTCTGTAATAATGGAGCCACGTATACCTACGCGTAGTCATTACAATCAAATTTAATGTACAGACGAGAACAATTTACAATGCGATGGGAACTTGAATAACAACGAACCTCCAAAGGTCAACGAATTAATCATGAACACGGAGGCGCAAGCACATTTGAAAGACTTGGTAGAGTCTGGTGAACACATTGCAGGAAACTTTATCAAGTGGCTGCAGACGAAATACAAAAGAACAATGACCCAGATCCGCCAAAGATAACTATCGAATGTGACGCATGCGTGGAATCGATAACAGTAGGTGTACACGCACGCATTGCGGACGCTATACAGCCAATATTTACCCAGGCAATAGCAACACGCGAAACCGCGACCGTGTGAACGTACCGAGCTCTAATTGTGTTAGACCCTTAGACATGGCCGCCGGGGGAGACTCATTCAGCTCAACGATACACCAGGACGAGTATTATAAACTTTATAAAGCATATTATACCTACCTATTCACCCGCCAGCAGCTGCACCGAAACGGAACGGCAGATGCGCGTGAGCAACCGACGCTGCTATTACAGAAACGGCAAAAACGCGACCAGTTCCAAAGTCCAACGGGAAGTTCACTGGGAGTGTACACTTACCGGCTCGAAGAGGAAGCGCAGCCAGCAGCACCAGCGCACTCACAAATACACGTGCACAGAGCGGCCGCGCACCTGTCGCGCTCTGACTTGCCATTTCCATATCTGACTGAGTGCGACCGAACGAGGCGCGCGCGCCGACCGACGCGCCGAGGTGGACTGGCGTGCGCCGCGCGCTCTACCTGCGCCCACCTGCCCCTCCGCCCCACCACCAGGAACCGGATGGTACTCCAAAACAAAACGGCCAACAAAGGACGTGCCGCGAATGTTCACGCCGCCACCGGCCGCGGGTCGCCCCGGGCCGGGACCCTGCGACTGTTTACTCGCGACACCTGACTCACGTGCCGAATCCTGACCTGATGATTTACACATGGCCGATACGCCCGCCCGCGCCCGCGCAGCCCGATTGTTGCATTTGCCGATGCGGCACATTCTGATGACGAAAGTGTCGATGTAATCGATGCTGTCGATGCAAATGCAATGTCCGATCGACACAATGAATCTGTTGACACAGAAGGTGACAAACGGGCACTCGCTGACTGCGCGGCCGATTGCTCAACCGATCGCTGATGAATTGCCGGTAAACACAAACAATGACGGATGGTGTCGGGTCACCGGTTTTGGAACTCGGCTTTCTATAACACCGAGTTCGGTTTCGGTTAATTTATTTACAAATCAGTTCCCGTGTATTTGTCAACGGTCGGTCCGCACCGGCCTTTTCGGCGCGGTATCTCTGACTGATATGATAACGTTGATAGGACCGCTAATCTAAATAGGGCTATAATTAAATCTCCCATCCGAGATTTCTATTGAAATATAATCTACCATTGAGCAACAACCGAATTGATTCAATCCAACAAAGCATTTCTATTTCATGCAAAATTGCATTCCTTATCTTATCAAAGAAATGGTAAAAAACGAGTTGTGCGTCATAATATCCTATGGTTAGAATAAACGGTTTCAAACGACCATTTATAGCATTTAAGTGCTAAGATATTTTTTTCTGTAATAATAGAATTTCCCACACTGTACGTGTTCATAGTTAGCTCATTATTGCAAGACGACACTTTTCAAACAGAATTTAACATCTTTTTACAAAGTGATCCATATCATTATTGAGCTGGCCGCACGCACAGCAATGAAACATGTGAATTTTGAATTTGGAATTGAGGGCATAGCGAGGTATGGCGGTAGCGACATCGCAAGACGCGATAAGGCGCAGGCGCGGCGATAGATCCACGTCACACGGCGCCTGGCGATAATGGGTGTACCTACCTACCTACATTGCAACACACGCAAAAAAAACTAAATTCATACACCGAAAAAAGAATCGAAGAAATAATATCGTAACGGATCTTCTTGCTTTCAGATATGTATTATCAAACCTTTCATGTTTCAAGTCTTCTGTGCATCAGATTAGCTTAACTCAAAATATGATTACTTCTTATCTGTTTCTTTTCAGATTGACGAAATGTTCAACAGAGTTTTTTCAACTACACATATTTGACACATTATTGCTGTCATTTAATTCATATCTAGGTACCTTAACAATAACAAAGCAACTCTGGCAATGTGTAGCAATTATCAACTTATTAACGCTGGAGTGACAAAACGTACTGCAAGGTGATCTGTATAAAGGTGTATTAAGGTACTCCTAGGCAACATATATAGTAGTAGTAAAGTCGCTTATAGCTCATATTTTGACAACACACAGTCGCACCTTTCCATTACAGACTTTCGGTACCTACTCCATATCGACCGATGTGGCGCAGTGGTAGTGCGACTGCCTTTGACGCAGAAGGTTCCGGGTTCGATTCCCGGTGGGTCACTCACAAAGTTGATATTTATCACTTTGTGAATTTGTTCCCAGTCTGGTTAGGACATTGCGGGCTGAACCACCCGATTGTCCGTAAGTAAGATGGTTCCGTGTTTCGGATGGCACGTTAAGCCGTAGGTCCCGGTTGCTGTCTATGATCACTTAGACGGCGGTCGTTACACAACCATGTCAGAAGCCAGCTACTTGTAGAAGGCGGTTGAAAAATTCTGACACTAGGGTTCATCGCGTCGTTGGACGACTCGGTGTCCCACACGAAAAAGAGAAGGTACTCCATAATACCAGGTCTCTAATTTACAAGCGTCATTTATAACTTAGTGGCAGCCAAAATTTACACGTCCCCCACAGACTCATCTCATTGTTAGAACAACCAACTTCAATTTCCATTTAAAGACGCTATGTAGTCAAGTCCAGCAGTGGCTGTAGAAGAAGAAGTAGTAGTCAAGTACAAGACATGGGACTCCATCTATTAGGGGTATATGTCATACCAAGCTTCGCAAGCGAATTGGCAAGCGCAGTTTAAGTGTTCTGTTCACGGATAATTCTGCTATCCATTCCCTGGATTAATCCCACGAGTAAACGATGAGATGCTTTTCTAAGCCCGTACCCTATGGTACAAAAAACGTCCAACTGTTCACATATCTTTAAAAAACACAAGCCTGATGCAAGCGAGTGTAAAATTCTCATACGACCGGCTGTCACTTGCAAGGCTTCTAACCCGGTGTCGAGTCGCATCAGCGAGTTGATCAGTCACTCTACAGCCTACTCTACATTGTTCTATTGCATTATCCCGTTCTCTGGTGGGGTCGGCTACCTATCCTAGGAGATATGACGTGTAACAAAGTTTTCACACAGAGCCACTGCCATCTCACCTCTGCAACTCGAAGGCTAACCTGACCCGAATCCTAGGTTAAGTCACATTCAAATATCACCTAAATTCAAGTTTTAATCGAATGTGGGTTTCATCACGATGTTCATCACCCTTTACCGTAAGAGCAGTCGGTAAATATACGTGAGTAAAAACACATAGGTAGGTACATGGCGGGGATCAAACTCGGGTCTCCTGATTGTGAGACCCGTGTCCTTACCTAACCACTTGGCCATCGACGCTCATTTACTTTCAACTCTACTCTACATTGTTAAAAAAAGAAAACTGCGTCGATTTTCTTTTCGTGTGTCGTTTAACGAACCGATGAACTTGGGTGTCTGAATTCTTCAACCGCCTACTATGGATTATGACGTCAATATGTGATTGTAAGCATAGAATCCATACTTTTTACTATTTATTGGATGTACTTACTAGAGACCATTCTAGCCGTTTCAGTCAGCACTTCACGTTTTCCAATGGGGTACCTACAGTGAAAGAAAAGAATATATGATTCAATCAAGCCCTTGTTTTAATACGAGCGTATCAAGTGATTGTTTTCTTTTACATTTAATTGCAGCAAACAAATTAGTTGATGCGCTCGTATTAAAACAAGGCTTAATTGAATCATTTTAATATTTAGAGTGTAATGGTATTTTCAGCAAAACGTGTCATAAAATACTAGTCAAACTAGTGTTGCTGTATGCACCTAGTGCATTAACCACAGATCGTTACAGCTAAGGCGCATCGCACACTTAACGCACGACGGAGTGCTAAAATATCGCAGTGGTCTGACAGATCCATACTAGAAACTTCACTCCCCAATACTCCCCATACGACGACCCTGCGCTAGCGCTGCATTGCAGCGGTTGAGCGGTTTTAGTATGGGGATTGACATTTTCTAGTATAGATCTGACAGACCGCTGCGATGTTTTAGCGCACCGCCATGCGTTAAGTGTGCGATCCGCCTAACAGTACTACACAACACCGGATGATAACGTCCGCAGGGACTCAGGCAAAAACGTGGAAGGCGGATGGGAGGACTCCTGGCAGCCCGCGCCATTATAATGGAAGAAATGAGTAATCTGAGCGGTTCCCAGGGAAACAGACTTAAGAGTACCAGTAACTAGCTAAAAATTATAATAGTTTATGGCTGGAAAACTATGAATTATGTTATATTATGGCAACATTGTAACTAGAACCGTTCGACAAAGATATTTACGATGAAATTGTAAAAAAGTCTTCTTAGTGGTGAGATTTACATCCATGTAACTAGCAACGCTGAAGTCAGACATTCGCGTCCCCAAATTTCTTGTTTTTACCACGTACCTTGAGTGAATTGGACAAGGTCAGGCTCAGGCTGCACCAATACGATATGTCACATTTCGATTGACAACACATCAGGCCACCCATTTAAGACCAACTTATACAGTTTTATCATACAAATACTATGAGATTTTAGTATAAGTACATACATACATATATCACGCCTTTATCCCTTGCGGGGTAGGCAGAGCGTTAAAAGCCGTGAGAATACGGTCGCTATCGCCACGTCTGACATTTTTGAGGATTGTTTTCCAAGGTTGTTCCATAAAACATGTGCATCACTATAGTGACAAGTTGACAGCCTGTCGCCTAAAAATTGTAATACACCAATACCCTCAAGTCCCTTAGTCGCCTCTTGCGACACCCGCGGGCAGGATGTGGGGTGATGCTATTCTAAGCCGGCATCACACGACACGACATAGTATAAGTGGATCCTTTAAATGAGTAAGTTGATGTGCTGGCGATAGTACAAGTAGTAAATTCTTCCGTTCGGTAACTTCACCGCAAGTCTACTGGGTTAATCAATTCCTGCTTCGATTTTTCTGCCGTTTATGGATATCTTGAATATCGATTACACAATAGCAATGATTCATAACTGGCGCCAATGATAAATATATAAGAAAAACCTTATACAATAGGATATTTCCATGATATTTCCTTTAACGGTATTAATATCCTATTAGATTGTCATCTTGTCTTCTTGCCGTGTGATGCCGGTCATGAGATTGTATTGAGCTTAATGGTTGTTAAAATGTGATTGCCATCGCCTCGTCTGACAAATAATTATTAAGGGCATTTCAAAAAATTTAATATAGTCAAAGGTTGTCAGCCTGTCACCTCAAAATTGTAATTCACACTAAACCCTCTCGAGTCTCTAGTCACCTCTTACGACATCTGTGGGAAATAAATGTGGTGATGCTTTTCTAAGCCAGCATAAATATAAAAAATCTACTTCAAATTAATAAAGGGCTGAACTAGTTTATGAAATTGAAAAACTTTCCCCCAAGGAACAAACTTAGGTCGAAATATGAAAAAAAACTGGACGAGTTCATTTTGTATGGGGGTCCCAAATTTTTATATTTCTACCTAAGTAGGTATGTTTCGTGGGGAAATTTATCCAATTTCATGAGCTGATTCACCCCTTAAAATATTTGCAACTAATAATAGTTTCTTCGTAATTTTACACCAATATTGAGATTGTAATAAAATATTATATCGTCATCATAGCTGTTGAACTTACAAAGCCAACGAACTCGTATATCCCGGACTCATACATTCCTGATTACTCATACAATGCATTTTTACCGTGGGAATGGGAATGTTGCCGGCAGTAAATGTCAAGGGATCTATACAAGGCGGCAACGACGACTAATAACTTACTCATTCGCACTAAATAAGTTACTGGTTATGATTTATAAATATTGAAGTATTTATAGTATTGGTGTATTACAATTTTTAGGCGACAGGCTGACAACCTGTCACTATAGTGATACACGTGTTTTCTGGAACAACCTTGGAAATCAATCCTCAAAAATGTCAGACGTGGCGATAGCGACCGTATTCTTATGGTCGTTAACGCTCTGCCTACCCCGCAAGGGATAAAGGCGTGATATATGTATGTATGTATAGTCCTCTGACGTGTACCTGCAATCCATTTGACATCATAGATTCTATCTAAAAATCATGACGTTTATTCTTACTACAGTTTATACAAATATGACATTGAAGTTTTTTGTGTTTGTAGCACTAGGTTACTTTGTGCCAATGTCAAGTAAAAGGTAGGGAAACAAAACGCGTTTAAAACTTGGTGTCAGGTAAAAATTCACGCACTGTTGTGGTAATCCTCACCTTTGTTGCAATTTAGGACCACTAAGTTGTGAATTTGACATAAACTGTATAGGTCCCCAAATCACGATTTTTCTAACACCGACACCTGCATATACCTAGGTACCTATTAAAAAAATAAAAACATTTCCAACAGTAGCTTCTAAAACAAGTTGAAAACAAAACGCGAGCAATGTTTGATAAATCGGAACATAGCCCGCGGCGATCACGCGAGCAAACCACGCAATGATGCTGGTGCACTCGTAATTCTCTGTATTACCGATAGTAGAGAACTAAAGGGAAACGAGGTATCACTGCCACTTTCAACAGTTATTTAGAATTACTAGTGTATGTTGATGATCTCTTAAATAGTACCTTGTAGTACCTAAATAATCATAATAATTTATTGGTAATATAAAACATTTCATTCTAACGTGAATTGTAAATATGGACATTATTTCTTAGTAGGTATTCATAAGTTTATGAATATGACAACAGGAGCGTAAAATATTTGATGTCAAATTCAAACAATTTTGCAAATGCAAGTAAAAACATTTTTATGCATTAAATAAGGTCTATTTTGGTTTGATTTTAATTTAGCTGTCCAGTACCTACTATTCGAACAACGAAAAAAGTAGAAGAAGTTCTCATTTCATCGCAAACTTATTGATTCTAAAACAATAAAAAGGTTCGCTATCTACTATAATCTGACTACTCTGGACTATAACAAATTAGCCTCCAAGTTCTGCGAATAATAGCGTTCAACGTCTATTTTCTCAATTAAAAAAGCGCTTTCAGAATTCCTATCCCATAATATCACAAAGCACAATCCATTGTCGACCAAACCTTCTCTAGAATCATTCGCATTATTCACAGGCGCGGACTTCCACGTAACACTTCCGTAGTAGGAGTAGCTATAGTTAGTATCCTTTGATAGTAGTTTACTATAGGAATTTCCCAGAATGGTTTACTACGGTAGATACTAGTCATTGTGTTGTGAGCGCCGTGTTTACGAGTGGTTTGTCATCGAAGTCAGGATGTGGCTGAGGAAAAAACATCGTAGAGGCAGTCAGTTGTCGAATGGTTCAGAGTCTATGGGTCTTTCTTCAACACTGTAAAAATCATTGTCTTGGCGTAAAATACGCACAATTTGCAATAATAGAGGAACAGTATTTTTATATGGTTTGTACGGCTATTAATGCGATTGGAGAAGCATTAAAAAAATAGGGATATTACGCTTTTTTTATAAAAAATATAAATGCCTCCCAAATTGATGCTCTTTGGAGTGTCCGAAAGTACATTCATGGGTTTCTATTTCGATAACTATTTATGATACGAATTTGTGACGATGTTCACAGACATTTTATATGTTCTAGTTTAACTATAATTAATATTGAATCATACTTTTAACAGTTTAGCGAGTTAGAAAATAAAATGACTTTGTCCGCGTAAAATCCTGGAATTCTCTGGCGCGTAAAAAACATCACGCACGTCACAATTCTTTGTGGGTACGCTGTCGGCATCCGGGCCGCTCAAAAGAGTCATTACAGCTGCAGCAGCGGGAGTGTGTGCACGCGTGACTCGCTGTTAACATTTTGGATTCGAGAGGTATACAAGTGTTTCTCTGGCTTTGGTACACCTATACATTTGACTTCTCTGCTAAAGTTCATATATAATTGACCAGTCATAATGTTGTGATTTCTTAAAGAAATGTAGCTTTTTGGGTGGTTAGCTGGTTGTGTAATTACGATTATATTCACTTTTACGGTTTATGCTCCATGGCGAGGAACACACTTGACGCACGACGGAGCGCAAAAATATCGCAGCGGTCTGTCAGAACCATACTAGAAATGTCAATCCCCATACTAAAACCGCTCAACCGCTGTTGACGCAGCGCTATCGCAGTGTCATCCATCAAGTGACGTTTCTAGTATGGATCTGACAGACCGCTGTGATATTTTTGCGCTCCATTGTGCGTCAAGTGTGTTCCTCGCCGTAGAGTATTGAGCGTAGTTTGCAATAGTAAGATTGATTTCAGCTATCAGATTGAAATAAAAAAGAAAGAAAGAAATCAAAGAAATTGACAAAGATATTTTGATTGACTTGCGGACAGCGGAGATTGTTATGACACTTGTACAGAAAAGCTTTGATGTTATAAATTATTATATTGATTTTTGTTTTTAATTAAATATTTATAGGATATACATAACTGTTGTCGATGGGACATCGTAGATTGACAGAAAACAGCATCAGATCATCGGGTCGCTGGTTGAATCGGTGTCCCACACGAAAAGAGTGACGCAGAATAAACGGTAGATACGAAAACTTTTTACATACATACATACATAAATCACGCCTTTATCCCTTGCGGGGTAGGCAGAGCAATAACGATCGTAAAATTACGGTCGTTATCGCCACGTCTGACAAGTATTGAGGGCCCTTTCAGATAATTCGTGTATCACCGTAGTGACAGGTTGTCAGCCTGTCGCCTGAAGCTGTAATCACATGGAACCCTCGATGTCCCTTAGTTGGCTCTTACAACACCCGCGGGAAGAAATGGGGTGATGCTATTCTAAGCCGGCATCACACGGCAACGAAAACTTTTTTCTTGTTATATTTCAGTGAAAAACTAGAGCTACTAGTTTACCTTTGACGAGTACTTTTGGTAAAACTGCAAGTGCTGGTGTATAATGTTATGTACTGCACTTTCCGACGCAAGCGCTAGGTGGATAATTATTATTGTAGTTTATGAGAGTTTATGTATACAGTTTCCGTCCTATTTAGAGAGCCTTTCACATTGGACTTTACTACTTATATCATACTCTACCGAGAAAAAAAAAAGGTGAATGATTAACTATTTTGTAGAGAAAGTCCACCAGATAGTAATTTTGAATACCTACCGAATGTTTTAATCAAACACTAGTTATTTATTGATATTAACTTTTTGTTACAAAGACAGAGCTAACCGTGGTGTAGCGGTTAACACGTTTGACCCGGCAAATCAAAAGACGCGGGTTCGGATCCTATCGGTGGCGTAATTTTTTTCCACCTGTTTCGTTTGTATTAACTTGTTACAAAATGTTAATAAAAATATAGGTACCTACATATATTTATTTCTAGAAAAAGTCGTGCCTATTGTATCCTTTTTTTTCGTATTTATTATGTATCTGATAATATGTGCAATAAATGTTTAAATAAATAATAAATTAAATATATTGACATGAAAACATGTTTTTTTTACTAATAAAGTAAGTACAGACCGCCACAATAGCTATATTGTCATGGCTAGTCTTCTTCTTCTTCTTTTCGTGTGGGACACCGAGTCGTCCAACGACCCGATGAACCCTAGTGTCAGAATTTTGCAACCGCCTTCTACAAGTAGCAGGCTTCTGACATGGTTGTGTAACGTGGTTGTATGGCTAGTTATACTTTCGATATAGAAAAGGAATAATAGACTTACACAAATTGGAATAACGAGTGCCATTTACCTATTGGAAAAGGTGGTCCACGAGCCGTTGGGCCACCTGTGGCCACCAATGTCGCTACCCGCACCAGCAGATGTACAGTACTAAGTAATTTAACGCATTCCATTTTGTTTTGCGGTAAGAATCGTCATCATGTTCATTTTCTTCATTTTCTTGTTCTTCTCTCAAATTTTGAATGGCACTAGAATATTATTCAGGCAGTTTCACGTAATATTGGCAATTCACATTATTCACATTTAAAAAAAAAGTTTTCTCAAAGTTGTATAACTTACACGGGAGATAAACGTAAGTAAAACACTTTATTGCACATTAAAAACACAAAAACATAACAGGAAAGCTTAAGCTAAAAATGCGCAAAGGCCGCCTTATCGCTGAAAGCGGTCTCTTCCGACAACCTTTGGGTAAAGGAGAATTAAGAGAGAAAAAAGAAGAGCAAAAATAAATTTTGTGATGTGCTTTCTTTTCTTTAAAAGTCTTTTCACACCGCTTCTGTAGTGTAAAAGGTTCCTAACTTAATTACTGTAATAAGGCAATTAAAGGGACCATTAGAACATCCCGCGGATACTAGAAATATGGTTCCGTAGGCTTAATTTACGAGGCCAATTACCCCTTCCTCAAGAACAATATAAGGCAGGACAATTTTACAATTAGTTCTCTTGTAGTTGAAGCAAGAACATTGTGTGAACAACAGTTGTATACAATGGTAGAAACAGCGAGGCTCTATTGTACCTGGCGTAACTGTAAAATGGTATGACATGTATCGGCAAAATTCATGACATGATACGTAAACGAAAATATGGAGCTAAACAGGCTGTAAAAAAAATTACTGCAAATACTCTAAGGGGTTAACCAGCCCATTAATTTTTTTTAAGATGTTTTTTTCAGTTTTAGTTTTAAGATGTTTTTTTGCATACTAACATTTATGGACCTATGTTGTCTGAATGAATAAAATATATTATATATATTATATTAAACTGAACAACTTTTACCAAGGAACATTGGTCGATATATGAAAAAATTTTTTACCTCCCATACAAAATTACCAACCGACCTTGTATAGAAGGTCAAAAAACACTCATGTTTCTTAGTAACAGTTGTTCAGTTTCATGGGCTGATTCACCCCTTAAAATATTTGCAGCTAATATTTTTACTCCTAACATTTCGAGTATCCCGTATTTCTAAAGTAGATTGCGATTTTTTTATATAGCGTAAATCTATTTTTTATGATGATTTCTGCAATTATCGCCCCTAGCTGGCTCTATAGTGATTTGCTATTTAGTAAGGTGCTAGACTAGGGTTCATCCGGAGGTATTAGCAACACTTCATTACATACACACCCATACCCACAAACCACGCCTTTATCCCTTGCGGGGCATGCAGAGCGCCAACGGCCGCAAAAAATACGGTCGCTATCGCCACGATAACATGAAAATTACTTGACTGTCTCATGAAAGGCACCGGGACCTCGACTTGGTTCGGGTCCAATCAATCAACGGACAGGCGTCAATATGTCATTAATATTTATTTCACATACAATGACAAGGTGTTAAAAAATACGTTATCATTGGCACAGCGCAACCACAAAAAACGCGTCGGTTGAGGCTGCGCGCGCGCGTGGCATGCGCAGGCGCAGCCCGGACAGCTGTGCGCGCAGCTGATGGTAGCGGCTGCGGGAGGCGCAGGACAGTCTGCCGACCACTGGTGGGCTTTTTTATGCAGCTCTTCTTTACTAAACATATCGCGCCTTGATCCCTTGCGGGGTAAGCAAAGCAGAAAAAACAGTCTACAAGCATATGTTTTAGGCTGCAGTAGAACTTAGGCCTTACCATTAGTTAGGCTAGGCACTTAACTCACAATGCAGCACTAAAACAACGCAGTGGTCTGTCAGATCACGGATCGGATTCGTTATTTTAGCGCTGCGGTGTGCGTTAAAACTATGAAAAAGGCTATAGGTAACAGTCTGTGAACGAGGTGGGTTTTTGTTCAGCTCTCTTTTGATGCGCTCTAAAATTGATGCGTTTGTCTTGTTTTTAACGATCGAGTAGTAAGACATGAGTACGATATCGAAGAAAGATATACATACATAAATACATAGCGCGTATGCGTAACCGCAAGGGATAAAGCCATGATATGTGTATACATACATACATACATATCATGGCTTTATCCCTTGCGGTTTAAGATTTACCTTACTTAAAAGAACTCTTGAGTTCTGACCGACAGCTGGGCAAAATATCGTAAGTCGTAACTTAAGAGGCTAACTAAGTCTCGCACGTGCCATTTAATTTCCTAATACAGACCTAACCATATTAGTTAATACTGCTCTTAATATGGGTGGAATGCAGGATGTTATTCTAATAAGGCTTCGTGCAGACGAACTGCAACAAAAAATCCCTAATGAAAATAAAATGAAAACAATCCCTTCATTAAATATAGCGCAAAAAGTAAAATCGATTAAATTTCCTTCAAATTATGCAAAACTGTTTTGTTAAACCTAGAATTAACTACTACTTTATGCAAACTGCTTACGCTTTTCTCACAAATAATGCACAAAGGAGCGCTAAAATAACACATCCGCAACGCAGCGGTCGTTAAGTACATAAGTAGGTACTAGAAACGTCAATCCCCATACTAAAACCGCTGTGGACGCAGGTCCAACGCACGACTGTGCGCTACGTTACGGATGCGTTATTTTAGGGCGTTGTACGCTAAATGTGAGAAAGGCAATGCTTGATTAAAATATTAAGGAAACTGAATCGTTTGATCGACAACGAATGGATATAAAACTTTCTTTATAAGAAGGTATAACTACAAATAAAACCAATTTTTTTTTTGCCAGTTTCTGTTTTCGACTATCTCTAATCAATCATATATCTTAAACATTCGCAGCGAAGTATCTGCGCAGCGAAACCCGTGAGTCGCCAATGATCAGACTTTATTGCAGTTGTAATGCAGCCGAGCTGCAGTCCGCTTGTGCAGACTCGGCAGATGTTTGATCCAGTAAAGGACGGTCGATGAACCTTTTACGGAATATAGTTATAGTCTGTAAAATATAGGATGACCCCTGTGACGTTTGTGACCTTGGAGCAAATGCTATGTCATAAGGTCCATTTTCCTAGTGAACAAAGGAAAATGGACTTTATGTCGTAACATTTGCTTACAAATTGGTAACATTTATCGTAAATTGTTCTAGCTGTAAAATGCTGACTTTACGAATTGAAACATAGGTCAAACTTAAATATTCGAACAATGTTAATTTTCTTAGGCGCATCGCGCACTTTACGCACGATGGACCGCTAAAATATCGCAACGTCTGTCAGATCCATACTAGAAACGTCACTCTCCATATTAAACCGCACTTGTTGGACGACGCTGCGCTAGCGCTGCGTCGACAGCGGTTGAGCGGATCTGACAGACCGCTGCGATGTTTTAGCACTTCGTCGTGCGTTAAGTGTGCGATCTGTTTGTTTCTAGTATGGATCTGACAGACCGCTGCGATATTTTAGCGCATCGTCGTGCATTACCTGTGTGATCCGCCTTACTTTGTCCAAAAATTAATGTAAGTAAGCATACCCACTTTTTTACTTAGTGGCCCCAGTTTTGAAGCCTTAAGCTCTCCACCAATCATATTTAGCCGCATGGTTTTGCGGCTTCGGATAATCTACCATAATGTTCGTGCGATGCTCATTTGGCCTCATTATCAGACCAACACACCAATTTAGTGGAAACTAGATCACTCCACAACATTTCTGCACTTTCTAACGGGTAGGTATGAAGAGTTAAAAAAATCTACTGCAAATAGTTTAACAGGTGCACCACAGTGAAAATGACTGGGTCGGCTGGTAGGTACATATTGTATGGGAGGTCCATAACTTTTTTATATTTAGACCTATGTTCCTTGGGGAAAAATTTACAGTATGAATTGGGTCACCCCTTAAAATATTTGCAGGGATTTTTTTACATCTGATCGTTGTTGGACCTCATATTCTTACCTACAAACTGACTCAGTCGATTGGTACATTTTGTATGGGTGGTCCAAAACTTATGTCCATATTTCGATCTATCTTCCTTGGAGAAAGTTGTTCAGTTTCTTGGACTGGTTCTTCCATTGAAAGGAAGTTAGAACTTTTCCTATAACCCTGTATAACGTCTACAGGAAAGGAATGAGGTGATGCTATTCTAAGCCGGAATCACGCTGCGGAATGGAAAAAAACTAAATAATCATTATTATACACACGACAGAACAATTATAAATTTTCTCCCAATTATTAATTAAAATAAACCCACATACTCATCTGAATCTAATTACTAATTAATACACGTACAGTACTGTGGAGTTTAATTAAATCTCTAGCCAAATCAGTTAAATTACAAGATGGCTGATTGTGGTTGTTATAAAAAATTGGGCCAAGTGCGATTTGGCCTCGCGCACGAACAGCGGTTCCGTACATTTACTTAGAAATATAGCAAAAAATCACGTTTTTGTATGAAAGCCTGTTTAAATAATTGTTTAATTTATACTTTGGTATTTGTTGTTAGTGTTCAAATAAAAAACTACATCTTCTCTGAAAATTCCATTTTCCAACTATTACGGTTCATATATTAGAGCTTCAGTTCCATGGTCGTTAAAATAGCATCTATTTTATAGAAAGTTGCCTTAAATGTTTGTTTAATTATAAGTTTCATTTTATTTAATGAAATGCATCACCTGTAAACAAACAATATACTACTCTAGCTATACTTTAATCGCTTGCATTGTGTCACGACCAGCGTAGCTATCAATTTGCGCCCGTACGTACGTGCGTGTATCGAGCATTGAGGTCAAGTTACGCTGGTCGCGACACTATCTAAGCGAATGAGCTATACTCGCTCTAATTCGAAATTCGAATAATGAGAAAAGGAATACAGCTATCTGTGACAGACGGAAAAACGGACAGCCAAGTTTCAATATGCGATAGGGTCCCGTTTGTGTCCGGAACCTTAAAAATTGTGAATCATAATGTTAGGATGAGGGGCATAGAGCACAGACTTGCGACTTAGTGTATACAGGGTGAAGAAAAATAAGTTTTGTTTTGTTGTTTGTATAACTTAAAGATTATTTATGTGAGTGAATTTTATGGTTCTAGTATAAACGCGGCACAGGTGGGATAAAAATTAAAAATAAAGGGGCGTCCTCGGGGCTGGCCAGGCTAACCACACAGCATGTAACTTACGCCAGCTTAGGCCTTTCCCACACTTCAGCGCAAAAATAACGCTGCGCTAAGGTATGCGCCTGTGAAATCCACACTAGAAACGATAATCCCCGTACTAAAACCGCACTCGACGCACGACCCAACGTTAACGCAGCGCTATCGCAGCGTCGTGCGTTTTGTATGGGGCATACGTTAGCGGAGCGTAATTTGCCAAGTGTGATAGAGGCCTTACTTCGCCGCCGGTCATTGAATGTGAATCTAAGACTGACGCTGAACAGCCTACATACATACATACATATATCACGCCTTTATCCCTTGCGGGGTAGGCAGAGCGATAGTTGCCGTAAGAATACAGCCACTATCGCCACGTCTGACATTTTTGAGGATTGTTTTCCAAGGTTGTTTCAGAAAATATGTGTATTACTATAGTGACAGGTTGTCAGCCTGTCGCCTAAAAATTGTAATACACCAATTCTCTCGAGTCCCTTAGTCGCC
Organism: Keiferia lycopersicella; assembly: GCA_029255805.1. Lineage (NCBI taxonomy): Eukaryota > Metazoa > Arthropoda > Insecta > Lepidoptera > Gelechiidae > Keiferia > Keiferia lycopersicella. The sequence goes on from JARACZ010000003.1 coordinate 21,088,676, forward strand.
TCTTACGACACCCGCGGGAAGGATGTGGGGTGATACTATTCTAAGCCGGCATCACACGGCATTGACAGCCTGATTGTCTGTAAATAAGATTCCGTGCTTTGAACGTCACTCTCAGCCGTTGGTCCCGGTTGCTCTATAAGGTACTTAACGGCCGTGGCAGAGGCCTTCTCCTAGTAAATAGGCGGTTAGAAAACTCTAATTCGTTCGACAACAGAAATTACGCAATACAGCGCTATTCAGTCATTATGGAAAACCGCAATATTCGGTCCAACATTTTTTCAATAAAACACATTAAATACAGTCATTCATTATCTCATTTATTATCCCTGCTTAGTGCTTACCGTTAAGTTAAAACGATCTTATATACCCATATTTTTAAAATGCAATAAATATTTATATTGAAATTACTTGTACGTACACGTCTAATTAACCCTAGTGGTACAGTTTAACCTCTAACGTTGTTATGCCAAGATAATTTTGATTTACGTAAGCAATATATTAAATTTCATCATTCTCCTTGCCTTATCCCGTTCTCTGTCGGCTACCTTACCTAGGGGATTTGACGTGGAACCAAGTTTTTTCACAGTGCCTGCCATCTGACCTCTGCAACCCGAAGGCTAACCTGGCCCGAATCCTGGGTTACATCACATTCAAATATTATCTGAATTTAAAGTTGATTTGAATGGGGGGTTCATCGCGATGTGTTTCCTTCACCGCACGAACAGTCGGTAAATGTACGTGAGTCAAACCACATTGGTACATGGCGGGGATCGAAGTCGGTTCTCATGATTGTAAGACCGGTGTCCTAACCACTTGGCCACCGACGCTTAATATATTTAACAGAGAAATATTTTAGTGATATCGGCAAAAGGTAAGCATCCTGTACATATTTGTACTTAATATACATTACTATATGACCGTACCCAACCTATATGTGTATGTAGGTATAATTACTGATGTTCACTGTCCGTGAAGCTTAGAGCATTCACCTACACTAGCTAAGATTGAGGAGATATTTGGATCTCATTGTGAACTATATGTTGAGAATAGTTTTGTAGAACGTATTGTAAATAGCTTTTAGTTTTGCGGTATAGCTCTGTACTTAAAAAAGAGCAATAAAGTGCGAAAATATATTACCGGAACGTTTGGTTCAGTTGAGGAGTTATGTAGCTCAATTTCTAGTGTGGTTTTTATGCCGGCTGAGAATAGCATCACCCCATTTCTTTTGTACGTATCGTAAGAGGCGACTAAGGGATTTGAGGGTTTTATGTGCTCTAGAAGACATACTGACAACCTGTCACTACATCATCAAGTTTCTCTCAATATTGTCAAACATGGCGATAAAGATAACGCTCTGCCTGCCCCGCAAGAGATAAAGGCGTGATAAATGTGTGTAAAGTATGTGATTTCTGAAATCGTGCACAGAAGTCTGCCACAGCTGGTCTAACTACTCCCAACACATTTTCTACTACTTACTCCTTTGTAAAGTATATGTGGGAATGGAAATGCTTGTATCACAAACAGAATTACTAGCAAACTTCCGCATGCGAAAATTCAGAAATAGAGTTCATAATGCGGTTTCTGTCCATGAAATATGACAACTTACACGAAAAACCTTTGATATAAAATAAAATTATTCAAATAATTCGAAATTCTACGACTAAATTATGGACAGGTATGTAGATGTTCAATACCTTTTTCAAAAGTTTACGAGCAAATAAAATCTTTATTTGACGCTGAATCGCATTTTTTGCTCAGTAGCAATTTCTGCGAATCCGTTGCCTTTAAGCAGAAAATATCTTACGTAGACATTATTAATATTCCAACCTATGACCAGGGGGTCGAATCTGTGTGAAAAACGATACGTCAAAAAACGATATGGAAAACCATATGGGTGGTTTCTGGCTAATTGACGACAAATCGCGCCGAATTAGCAGTACATTGATAGTTTTGTAGTAAACAAAAAAAAGATATGGTTAATAGCAGTCTATGTATACAAAATTTTTTTTTGCATATGTCTGTGTGTTCGAAATCGTAGGTCAAAAAATTCATATCATTCACTCAATTTTGAATGATTTACCCGAATAAGGACATATTTTTGGCATAAACTTACGTCAAAATAAGATACACTGCAATAGCTATTTTATGTCAAAAAAACGATATCGTTTAGTGATGGGGTCCAAAACGATATGGCGAAGTGTTGGGCAATTTTTTTTACAAAAAAGATCGACTGAACAAGGAGAATTGTTATTAGTAAGGCTTTTTTGAAACAAAGATAGTCCCACCACAAACATAAATGTAGAAGTTGGTAGCCAAGTTCAATGTTTAACTAAAAATAGTGTTGCTTGAAAATGGGTGCAAACTTCAGTCCCGACATGTATTTATTTCTAAAGCTCTTTGTACGTCAAGAATACCATTGAGTAGGAACTATGTCTTTTTATTTACCAAGGTTCCATTATACGAAACCTCTCTAGCCCCGCGGGTGCCGATCGGCACCCGCTATTCTGACCCTTATTGCGACGAAACTAAGCTTCCTATTGCTTTGGAATGTTCTGAGAGTTTTGACCTTGGGATCTAAGCTGTCAAATGACGTATAAACCATAGACAACGGATGTTGTAGTGATGTCGCAATCTGCCGCCGAAAACCGGTCCGCGAGCCTTTTTTTGACAGCTACTTTGGCTCGATTTATACGCACACACAGTGCGACTTAGCTTTATTTTATTTTTTTTAAGCGCATTGATGCGTTCATGAATTTTTAGACGAAAAAAACCGCTTGACAATTGGTGAACGAAAACCAGAGCTACAAAGGAATTTTCGGGAGCGCGCGATCCGCTATTTAGTATGGCGCGCGCCGCCATTTTTGTATGGGCTGAGCTAGACGGGAAACGTAAGGGATTTTGCGGCGGTTTTCTTCTACTCGTTTTCCGCAGAACTGAGACATTTTTATACATTCTATTCACAGCAGTGATATCTCTAGGTAAGACAAGCCACCCGCCTAGTTGCTCCGCCCGCTGTAACTCGTTTTCCCGTTGAAAGTAGTCGTTTTTTTGCCAATATTGTACATATAAACCTTCCTCATGAATCACTCTATCTTTTAAATTAAACAGACACGTAAAGCGAATTTTGCTTTATACTATGAAGTGATGAGCTCTCAGACTTTAAACAACACGATGCTCGTTTGCTATGGATCTGCAAAAACATCTCATTATGTTGAACAACTTTAGCTTTGAATGTTGAGTCTCCGCAGAAGAGTAGGATAGTTTAGTTGATCGACAATCTGATTTCGGCTTCCATTTTTATATTATGGAGGTAATAAGTTCGAATAACATCGGCTGTCGCCTTAGATTAGCATCAATCCATTTCTGCCCGTGGGTGTTGTATAAGGCGACTAAGGGATGAATCCAAGAACGAGCAGCAGCGTTTCCGCTGAATATCTACAAAATCTTGCACTGCGCTCACCAATTCGACTGTCAAGCGTGGTGAGTATGGTTCATGTCCAGCAATGGACTGATGTTACTGCTACAGCTACATAGCTGTAGCAGTAGCAGAATGTAATAACTTTATTGTACCACAGAAGTAAACAGTAGCAATGAAATAAGTGAAACATAAGATAGTAGTGGTACGAGCAACCGAACGGATCGCAGTCGATGTATCAGAAAGAGGGTAGACAGATAGGTTTGCCGCTAGCAGGATGACAATATTCGCCAAAACAGTCTACTCGTGACCATGGAGCGTGAAACCGATTCGAAATATCGAGGTAAAAACAAACATAAGCGTGGTGATAATCCTGTTAATACTATTAATTTAAGTATTGTAAAACATAAAAGGCGCAAAGGCGGATTTATCCCGTTAAGAGATCTCTTCCAGTTACCCTTTGCGATATCAAATATATGTTTTTGTTTTATTTTTGTTAAAGTGGACTTTCGACTTTCTTTATGGTCTAAATCAGGTACTCCGGAATCTTGATAGATACGTCGATATAGTCAACATGGTAAACACGGCCTCCAGTCCCGGCGTGTTGCTAAACGTTAAACAAACCTATGATATAACAAAAAACAAATCCCACCAAAAACATTTTCATGTCAAGATATAGTCAAAGCGCAACAAATAGACATCAGACCTCAAAATAGAGCCAAGCTTCTCAATCTACGCGCCCTAAGTACACCAACTGTCTTACAAACTTTACCTACATCTTAGTTAAAATATACGGCTTGGCCTAACGAAAGAAAAACTTCTTCCTTCGAAAAGGCGCATTTAGTCTAATTTCCGCAGTCAAATTGTTATTGTCTTCATTCTGCTCAAACAGCAAACCATACATTTAACAAATATGTAGGGTTTATAAAAGAAATTGGCATTTAAATGTTTTTGGTCGGATTTCATTGGTTTTGTAGTGAAGGGGAACCACTTCCGCCCCCCTTTTCTTAGAGGGTAGAGCGTAGAGTGATTTTATAAAGTACTGATTCGCGTACTGTATTATATTATGTCCTTATACCAAATATCTACCTTCTAGCATGAAAATCCTAGAAAGTTTCATTAAAACTTTAACCCCTCAATTTGGAAGGTTGTGGGGGGTTTATGGGATAAAAATCCCATCGATTAAACAATCGATAACGAATTTCAGCTTTCTGGCACTTCAGGAAGTACTCAAAAATTTTGATGATCATCAGTGTGTCAATGACTAAATTGGATTGGCGGATTTTAGACATCGTTGAAATAATAAAAAGATAAGAGCTATAAAACTGAAACTTTGCCTGTTTAATGAAATTACTATTGACAATATATCCCGAGAATTTGATCAGTCTAGTATATCGGAAACTATCACGTTTCTCGCTTTGGCGGGGCCACCACCGTGGCCACAGAACTTTCTACACGACTGCCAAATCATAGACACTTCCTCCTTATACTTTTTGGTAACTTCGTGTCACGAAATCTAAGGAAGATTGACGTTGATGTCTTTGATAGAGCTGTCGTCTTGCATAATGTCTAAAAAATCAAAACAAACAAAAAAATAAACTAAATTGTGAAAATTTATCTTTAGTATGGCAAAATGCTACTACTGCTAGCTAAGCTACCGTAACCCATAAATTTGTGCTGAATTTTATAATGATAGGGCTGACTGACTGGCTGTGAAGATTGTCCGATGGTGTAGCACCGAAGTGGTTCACTATGCTATCGGGATAAGTCGATAGTACCCCTGCCTTCTATTCTACGCCGAGGGTCGGGCCACATTCAAATATCATCTAAATTCAAATTTAATTTGAATATGGGTTTCATCACGATGTTATTCCTTCAACGAAAGAGCAGTTAGTAAAAACACATTAGTACATGGCGACGATCTAACTCGGTTCTTACATTGTAAGACCGGTGTTCTGAACTCTTGCCCACCGACGCTCTTGGGTTCCTCCTGGGTGGGGGCTCGATCCTTACAGGACATAAATGTTTGTTAAGTTAATTCTAAAATATTTGTATCCAGTCTGGGTGTTTTGTATGTATCTATACCTATTTACAAAAAATATAAAATTATGCTAGCAACGCTAGCAAATATCACTACTGGGTTAGATGCTTAAATATATTGTTGGATAGTAGATTATTAGTGAGAATATTGACCAAATATTAACAAACTTCAATTATTTATTGCAGAACGATGTCCTCAAAAAAATATATAAATGCGAATCTTAGAACATCTGGCACTGTTCCTATTACAAAACATGAAAATATTGCTTTAATTGCAAGTACTTCAAATACAATAATAAGAAACTTATATAAGAAAACATCTGCTGCTCTCTGAAAGAAGTTACTTTAAGAACTGCTGGTAAAAGTTAATTTGGGCTAAAGTCTGTTATTGATCCAATAAAAAATCTGTTTGAAATAAAATCTGTTTTCCTACTCAACAATTTTACCGGAGAGTTGAAGGGCGTTTGCCTTGATTGCCCTCCCTATATAGTAGGGGATTCCGCCATCAACGACCTTCACCGAGATGATAAAGTTACAAAAAACTTCGTGACAAAATAGGCTGCTTATCGACTAACAATACTGGTAGCTCCTGTCGTCTGAACACTTGTATGTATGAGGGAAGATTCAACAAACATTTTTTATTTTATTGCTGACGGTTCTAAAATTACTTCAATACTATTCTTATGAAACTACATAGGTGTAAAACTAACGAAGGAATTGGAGTCGGACATTTTCGAACACAGGCAGACAAATTAAACAAAATTATAAGGAGGTAGTATGGTTTAAAGCATAATAGGCTTTGTAGTAGGCTAAGGAAACCATAATTCTAAATAGGACTGATTTTGATATCGCGTTTTAAATGTTAACAGTGCCATCTATTGAATCATAATATGTATCACATCATGCTGTTATTTCATTGCTTTTTATGAATTTTTATAATATGTAGGAATATCGTTTAGGGGTTTCTAAAACTTTTAGTGCTCATTTCGGTGCCTATTTGTTCATAGTTATCTATTTTTCAAAATAACAATGTCCTTGTGCCAGCAGCATACGAATAGATAGAGAAAGGAAAAGAACGAAATGCGTGTTCTTGTCGTAGTCTCATAATTTTAGGAGCCCAAGTGTTTGTAGTATGTAGTATCTCGTAAGGCTCAGGAGTTCGTGAGAATTTTTCATATAACGGCCCGAATGCCTTTTTAAAAGGTATGATTCTACAATGGAAAATTAACCTTATAAGCTCACCGTTTTTCCAGAAACTTGCAGTTCCAGCAGAGCCCTTTGTTAATTACTTAGTTTGAACTACAAAATATTAATAGACGAGATATGTACTTTAAAATTTTACATAATTAAAGGATAAACACTATGCCCAAGTTTATAGCTATAAGGTTGCTTTATAAAGTGATGTTTGCACCACTATAGATCGACATATCTTTTAAAAAGCATCTGGACTTTACGAGGAATACTATAGGAGACTACACAGAATAACAAAATTAATAGGAAAAAATATTTTCATCAGGTTACCAACAATCATAGAAAAAAAAAATACAAGATCAAACGCTAAATAACATTATTATGTGTGAAGAATTATTAAACCACGTCAGGAAACAAACAGTTTCAAAGTAAATCAAGGTTTGCGACGATGATGATTACTGGAAATGCTACGATTGGTCAACAGCGACGAAATCTATTATTACTTCCTGGTTTCTCTTATCATCCTCGCGTATCAATTCCAGCCGAAAAACGCTTTAGATGAGATATCTTTTTCAGTAGGCATTCCGCTTCTCCTTTAAATTGAAAAGAAGCACTACTTTTCGTTCGCTGCAGTGGTGGTGGATTAAATGCGAATACCATCCATACCACCTGTGTTTAAACTGGTACTCGGTAATGAAATCGGCACAATCTTCTTCCTCATCGGTAGAACGCACGTGCCACTTTATGACAACTAAAATGGAATCAGAAATTAATATTATTACTTTGTTCTTTTTTCTATCTGCCGCTGTGATCTGTAACTGTACTATGCTAGCTAGACTGTTGTGTGTATCAAAATCAGTAGGTACTGTGATAGAATTTAAAGATTTTCATAAATTGCTTATTTTGATTCCGTGTATGGGAGTCCGCAACGACTGGTCCAATGTATTATAATTTCTATTACTCTAAGATTTAATTCTCACCTTTCTGTGAATTTATAAGGATATGTGGGTATTGATATGTAAAGTAGAATGTGGGATACAAGCATAATTAGAAGGAAACAAATTACATGAATCGAATTACGACGTTTCAGAAATGGAGCTCCAGGTGCTCCTACTCAGAAATTCTAATCGTATAGTTTTAAGTTACCTTTACTAGTTTTTTTACTAAATTTTATCTTCAAATTATTCATCGAGAAGTTCTCCTTTACAAAATTTACTCCCTTTACTATCTTTACTTGTAAGGTAGGCAGGCTGCTAGCGTAGGTATATCTGAAGTTGGTAGAGACAATAATGGGTTATAAGCCATAGTAAGATTCTCAAGCAAAGAAAATAAGAATCGGTGCAATGCTTCAATGATTACATACATACAGAGTGAGAAAGACAGTCACTTCATCAAATTGCCACTATATCAAAAAATGTAACTGATATTTTGTTCCGGAACCGATCCTAGCGTGGTGACTTATCATTATCACTTTATCAGGCTCTAGCTCAATATAGTACCTACCTTCGCTCAGAGTATACTTTTCGGGGTTCGATTTGTGCATGACACTCCATCATGTTAATGGATGAGGGGGATATAAGTAAAAAACTAAAGCAAAATACTTTTAAAAATTTTTACCTATTTTAACAATCGACACAGACATCGTCGCACGTACATATTATAATACGTATGTATGTATCCGTGGTCCGTGAAACCCATGTGTATTTCTTATATAACAATTACTTATAAAATATAATGAATATTTCGAATTTTCACATACTCAAATACAATTTATTGCAAAGTAAACAAAGCTAAAACTGACAGAAGAAAATTTAGGACAGGAAATTGAATGAATGGAAAGAACTATGAGTGACCGGTATTAGAACCAATATGCGGAAATGTTTTCTGTTTCTACCGGTGTCATAAATACTGAAAAGGACGGTGTATACGATTTGGTTCCGATTACGCCAAAATCAAGCCAGAATAGGCCCATACCGTTTTTTGACTTATTCTTTTTTTTGGCAGTTAGATGACAACTTTTTAAACGCGCGTATTTACGGTTTATAGCTTGCGATAAGGTCCTACATTGCTGGCTCTAAGCAAATTGAGTATGATTTTGGTAACAAAAATTGTGATGGACTGTTCCCAATATGGTAAAAACCGTAACCGAAGCCTTATAGGGCATATCGCTTTCACGATATGTCAAAATGCTGCAACAGATTCGGGCCCCAGTTCAATGAACCCATTAGTTCAACAAGCGGTCTCACGTATAATCAGTGATTGTTTACGTCCATTTTACCATCATTAATATCATTATATCTTACACAAACACTAAATATAAATATAATTGAGCTAGTGTCATCGGTTGCATCATTGCAGAGGTCGCTAACACCGATTGTTCAGTTTTTTACCACAGACAGTAAAAATAAAGACTTTGCTTAAAAACTTCTTCACAAGTATTCTTTATGTTGCCTGTTGCGCCTACAGCTTTCAGTTCCACGGGTAATGCCACAGAAATTTTGTCACTGAGCTAAATTCATAGTGCAGTTGTTTGAGAGTTTTATCAGAGCTTTCATCGGGTCGTTGGACGACTCGGTGTCCCACACAAAAAGAAGAAGAAGAGCCTATCAAGTTTTAGTCAAAATACGACGATTAGTGTGTAACAAAGAAAAATTCTTAATAATTTGTAATGTTTTACGATTTTGTCTAGAAGTGTACTATTGGTGGGTGGTAAATTTTCAATAGATCATGAAAATGTTTAATCATTTGAGACGCGTTTTATTGTAAGTCGCATTACTTAGTTTTTTTAAATAATATGACGCTAAAGATTTACAAATACCCGTGTAATTATTTACCTAACATGTTGTCAAATTTAAAATTTCAAAACGATTGAACGAAGTAGTATCTTTGTTACGCGTTCAAAGTGAAAGCACAGTCCTTCTGGTTTCGTTATCTGTGGTATTTAAGACTCTATCTGCTGACGGGGGATTATCGAAATCTGCTACAAAATGCAAATTAGTGGAGTTTGTACTGTATATCACGAGATTGTCATGTGATACTGGGTAAGGCATAATCTCTTTCTTTTCATGTGGGACACCGAGTCGTCTAACGACCCAATGAGCCCTAGTGTCTGAATTTTTCAACCGCCTTCTACAAGTAGCAGACTTCTGACATGGTTGTGTACGAGGGGAGGTCAAAAAGTTCGCGGAATGACAAGGAAGAAGGGTGAAATTAAACATGAAATTATTTTTCCTTTTCAATATATTCTCCCTTAACTCGAATAGATTTATGGGATCTATCAAATAACTTATTAATACCGTCTAAAAAAAATTGTTTATCTTGTGCGTCAAAATAAGCCGAAATCGCTGACTTAACCTCATCATCGTCGTTAAATTTTCTTCCACGCAGCTCTTTTTTCATCTTTGGAAATAAATAATAGTCGCTGGGGGCCAGGTCTGGACTGTAGGGTGGATGGCGCAGTAGTTCAAAACCACATCGGTGAATGGCAGCGGTCGCAACACGACTGGTGTGCACGGGCGCGTTGTCATGCAAAAGCAGCACTCCTTTGGTCAGTTTTCCTCTCCTTTTTTCTTTAATCGCTTCCTTCAATGGATCTAACAAGGAAGCGTAGTACTCTCCCGTTATGGAAAGGCCACGATCTTTATAATCCACCAGAAGAATGCCTTCAGAATCCCAAAATATTGTCGCCATGATCTTTCCGGCCGATTGAGACACCTTAAACTTCTTAGGAGGGGGAGTGCCCTTTTTCTGCCATTGCATTGACTCTTGCTTTGACTCAGGTTCATAATGATGAACCCAAGTTTCATCCCCAGTCACAATACGGGACATAATTTCTTCCTTTTGATCTCCACAGCGGTCCAAAAACTCGCGGCAACAGTCGACGCGCTCTCGCTTTTGAAACGGCGTGAGCATTCTCGGGACCCATCTTGCGCAGACTTTACTCATACCAAGATGTTGATGAAGGATATTCAAAATGGTAGTTTCTGATACACCAACTAATGCTGCAAGCTGTTTCTTCTTCAAACGGCCATCCTCCAATACAAGTTTCTCAACTTTATCGATGATTTCCGGCGTGGTGGCCTCGATCGGCCGCCCAGAACGGGGATCGTCTTCAATTGACTCCCTTCCTTGCTTGAAAAGATTATGCCACTTGTAAATCATAGTTTTTCCAGGAGCAGAGTCCCCGTAAACAGATAACATATCTTGAAAAACAGTTTGCGGCGTTTTTCCCTGTTTGGTGAGGAACTTTATGACGGCGCGATGTTCAATTTTTTCCATACTGCCAACTTTCTTCCCGATTCACTTGTTTAATCGTTGATAACTCAAAGACTAGTGACCCAATTAGGCTAAAACTTGGTATTTATAGTAATAATGAGTTACTCAATTAGCGAGTACCTGGACAAGCATCCCTACCCCCGCCAACCCCTCCATTCCGCGAACTTTTTGACCTCCCCTCGTAAGTAATCATAGACAGCAACCGGGACCAACGGCTTAACGTGCTATCCAACACACAGAACCATCTTTTCCTACGAACAATGTCCTAACCAGACTGGAAACAAATTCACAAAGTGATAAATATCAATATTGTGAGTGACCCACCGAGAATCGCACCCGGAACCTTCTGCGTCAGAGGCGGTCACACTAGCACTGCGCCACATACACACATACACATATCACGCCTTTATCCCTTGCGGGGTAGGCAGAGCGATAACGATCGCAAAATTACGGTCGTTACCGCCGCGTCGCTGCAGATAAGTCGTGTATCACTATAGTGACAGGTTGTCAGCCTGTCGCCTAAAATTGCAATACACTTAAAACCCTCGAGTCCCTCAGTCGCCTCTTACGACACCCACGGGAAAGAAATGGGGTGATGCTATTCTAAGCCGGCATCACACGGCACATCGGTGGTCATAATCATAAGGCATAATGCAGGATAGAGTCCCTAAAAGAATTTCAGACGTGGCGGTTACGGCCAGTTTCTACGCCCTTGTACGCTCTGCCTTCCCTGCACGGGATATATACGAGGTTTGTGTGTGTATGATCCATGATGTTGTCAAACGTAAACATTCTTTCATGTTCGGCAGTTTTGTAATCTTGCCGCGGTACCCAATTAAAAATTAGATAGTCATTTGTTCTTTTGAAAGAAAACGACGGGATGCGGCGAAGAACCACAAAATGGCGGCGCGAATCGAACGGATTTGAATTTGAATTGAATTCAAAAACCGAATCAGAACCACGCCGAAACGAAACCGTCAAAATGTGGCGTTAAAAATAAAATCGTGCGGTCACTGCACTCTATGATTGACGGTAGTAACTGTAAAAAAATGAGAAATTACAAAATTCAAGCTAAGTTCTTTAGCTACCTAAGGCATTATGCTTAAAAACCAGAGCGTAACAACATTTAGAATTATTTTAAGTGTTATACCTGTTTAGGTGTTTTGGCCAAGTTTAGGTAGAAGATACATAGGTACATATTATAAAACTTAATTAAATAAAGAAAGATGGATTTTGGCTGTAGCCCGTGAAAAAGAATTTACTTGTCCATATACATATACTCTTGAAATATTAACTTTCATTCTGATGCAGTGGTTGGGTAAATAATAACAAGCGTCTTGAAATTAGTAAAGTAGAGTAAGTATCAATACTTGGTCCTAGGTAAAGTAAAATTACTACTGCTAGTAAAATTTACGAAGTTAGTCAATTCCTGGATCTAAAATAAAAAATAATGCGAAGGATTGGAAACCAATATACCTAGCTATTGAATTATTTAGAATTCAGCAAACGAGCAGTTGACCTCCTTTGCTGAAGTTGGTGGAAAATGGGACTAAAACTGGGTTCGGTTAATTAGTCCAGGTGTAGAGTCGAGGTTTCCCACGGTGAGTATCACAGGACAGAAACATGCTCACAAATTATCTACATATTTCACACGAAGTCCTACCTAATAATATGGACCTGTGTTCGATACTATCGCCAGAAAATTTCTACTCTTTTAAGGGAGCCATTTACACTGGTTTTTCACTCAAATTATAAGTAACACTAGTAGAGGTTGGTCCCTTACATGGTTAGGTTGATGTGCTGGCGAAAATATTTGCAGTAAAAATGCTTAAACAATATGTACTTAAAAGACCACATGAAAGCAGTAACAACTTCTTGAGACTCGTGAAGTGTTGTAGGTAATTTTTATCTGAAAGTCCGTTTATTAAACAAAAAAATATATTTGGCTTGTGTTAAAAGTTCCTTATTTTATTTAAAAAAAAAACTATGAAAAGAAAATACTGCGATTTTTCGCATGTGGCAAAAAGCTGTTTCTAGTCTTACTTGGATACTATACGTATATAAAATAGATACAGACCATACAAAAGAAAAATTACAATAATGATGTGTCATAGAAATGTCATATTATGTTTAATAAAATAGAAAATTTAGGACCTCCTGGAATTTTGTCATATTGGTATACATACATACATACATATATCACGATTTTATCCCTTGCGAGGTAGGCAGAGCGTTAACGGCCGTGAGAATACGGTCGCTATCGCCACGTCTGACATTTTAGAGGATTTTTTTCCAAGGTAGTTTCAGAAACCATGTGTATCACTATAGTGACAGGTTGTCAGCCTGCCGCCTAAAAATTGCAATACACCAATACTCTCGAGTCCCTTAGTCGCCTCTTACGCCACCCGCGGGAAGGATGTGGCGTGATGCTATTCTAAGCCGGCATCACACGGCATATTGGTATGATTTCAAAAAAGATTTACTTTTAAGTACGTATAATTGTATATTCTTCAGAAAATTGATACCATTAATAGTAAATCACTAGACTTTCTAAACTTTATAGGACGGAAAACTATAGGTACATAGCTATTATTAGGTAACACAAATCGAAAACCAATGCGGTGCACTCATTATAAATATAAATTGAATTACGAATTGAATCACATTGTAGACAAGTTCAGTTACAAAACAATACTGTAATTCATTTGCAATTGAGAGATACGAGTATACTATTAGATGTTTATAAGTAGTTCTCTGATCAAATTAATTTCTATATAAATGCGGAACTAGAACACAGGGAGAACAAAATATATTATGAGAAAATAGCGGACTTTAGGTAGACGCGCTTCTGAAAGGCTAAAATATCACTCCAGACGACTATTGAGTGACGGAATAAATATGCGATTGCGGATTATGCGGTTTCACATACTTACATATTGTAATTTCGTATGGGAGGCCCAAAACTTATTTTCATATTTCAACCTATGTTCCTTTGGGAAAATTGTTCAGTCAGCCGATTCACCCCTTCAAATGTTTGCAGCTAATAATTTTACACCTTTATAGTGCAATCGTCTACGATCGTGTTTTTGATCTATGTAGTACCTTTTACTAGCGGAGCTTTGAAGTGCGGCGTGGCGACTCCATCCGTTCCGGCGGCGGCCAAAAAACCGAGGAATGCCATTACGCAATCACCGCTCCCAGCCCCGGCTCCACCTGGCCTGGCACACGCATCTCTCACTGCTAGGGCTGCGGACAAAATATGCTATGATTTCCCAAATACTAAGCAATATCTGAACTAATAATATTCATGCGCGGTGAGTTCGGCAATATGCCCATGTCCAGCAATGAACTGTTGTTAGTAGCAAAAGTAGTAAGTAAGTAAGTAAAAACACTCACATAACAGAAAATTGTCAACAAAAAATGCGCAAAGCGGCCTTATCGCTGAAAGTGATCTCTACCTTTGTGTAAAGGAGAAATAAGATAGAAGAGAGTAGTGCATAAATAAAGGTAAGTAAATTGTAGCTTTTCGTGTCGTGTGTATAGAAACAAATGACGACTACAGTCAGAGATGCAATCTTCTTATTTTCGTGTTGGACACCGAGTCGTTCCACGATCAGATGACCTCTGAACAAATACACTGAAAGAAGTAATGACAAGGATAGTTTTAGCCTAGCACCTAGTATCAAGCCACGTAGCTACCTACATGACATTTGCATCTATATGCTCTGAAGTATATTTCTTGCTTTCAGACTTATAAGTGATGATGAAGAGCCGTGTGATGCCGGCTTAGAATAACATCACCCCACATCCTTCCCGCGGGTGTCGTAAGAGGCGACTAAGGGACTTGAGGGTATTGGTGTATTACAATTTTTAGGCGACAGGCTGACAACCTGTCACTATAGTGATACACATGTTTTCTGAAACAACTTTGGAAAACAATCCTCAAAAATGTCAGACATGACGATAGCGACCGTATTCTTACGGCCGTTAACGCTCTGCCTACCCCGCAAGGGATAAAGGCGTGATATATGTATGTATGCATGTAGACTTATAAGTTGATCAATAACAAATTACCATCCCAGACTCAAAAGCCCATATTATAATTTTCATTCTATGAAAGCGTATTGCTTTTTCATTGCAATCAATCGTCGTCTATTTTACAATCCTTTCATGTACTCCGTGAGTCAGCCCATCTGTATGCAGTTCTCTTAATTGACGCCCGTTGCTGCGCATTTTTAGCGCCTCCGTAATAAATGAATGCGCCTATAATATCATATGCGAGAAAAATTCGAATTTCCCATACTAAAAACCAACGTCGACAATCGTTGTCCATTATGGAGCAACGCAAAAGCTGGCATCTGTCTCTGTTACACTTATTATGGTTGATGTAATATACCTCTTTTTGCACCAACGGACGTCAGGTGCAGGATCCGCCGGAGCCGTCCCATGATGTCCATCCGATTTCTATGGTCAGCCCTACGAGGCCTCAGCCAATTTGTTATGGAATGTTGTCATCATGCACTATATTAAAGATGAGTGGTGAGATTCTTTCACATAGGTCGAGGAGACGACAACGATAGAAGATGTATGGATTGACCCTGTGTTTTGCCCAGTAACGAAAGCTACGGGATTTTAATATGTCGACACATCCACTTGCTTTAGTACCTAGTGGGGGTTGATAGACCTGGGTACTTCTTCTGGACATGACAAGGTTTGGCGCGGAATTTTTGGCAGCCTAGTTACAACAAGTTAAAAACAAATATTCAAATTATTTTTATTCAAAAATTTTAATATTTCTTCTATTTCATACCTACTTACGAACTTGTTAAAAACTCATTAATAAACATGATGTTTGTACCTTATTTTATTATAATCTGCCAATCTGCTAGTCAATGATTATGAGGTTTCTAGTCAATCAAATCGTATGCTTTCTGTGTTGGAAGCTCTTCGGCTATACAGCAATGCTGAGCTACTTTAGTTTTAGATCATGTTATAAAGGCTAAAGAAGCAAAGACAATGTAGAGATCAGTGTAAATTATGAGCTAAAGTGACTACGCTGTATGTTAAGTACCTACTTAGGTTTAAACAAGAATAATTACCATATGAATTACATATTTATACACCCCAAATAATTCGTTGCAACATAAAGTTAATAAAATAACATTCGTCAAAATAAAACAATTTACTATACATACTAGTAATTAGAAATTGTTTAGGTAAGTACTTACAGCTAATGAACATAAAAGTAAGAATAAAAGATAGAAATTATTTATTTTTGCGTTTAATTCCTATGAGTTATAAATCTCGAATATAATTTGCTGTTTTCTCTTTAGATAAAAAAAAGTATAGAAAAATCAAAGAAAGTTCTGATCTGCGTCATATTAATAAATCTTCTAATACAGAGCGTGTGAAACTGATGGAAATATCACTGTAATTTTGTAGATGTAAAATCGTCCTATACCTGCTGTAAAGATCCATGTCCAATTGTCCACTACGATGATATACGTTGCAATATGATGCGATTGAAATTTTAGTGAAAGAATTCATGGAACATGAATGTTGACGAACTTACGTTAATGATAGAGCGAGCTATCAATAATTTATGTTATCGAACTATATTTCAATAGATTCCTTAGTCTAAGGAGTTCACCAAGTCCTTGACTAGACTTTACCAGTGCCATTTTCGGCACTACAGTCGCATATTTTCAAATATACATGACTTAATTTACCATAGCAAGCTCTACAGCAGCGCCGTAGCGATAAACTACTATGCAGTCATCATCATTAGCTGTAGCAGTTCACTTGTACAATAGGCCTCTCCCAGGGTACCCAAGTACCCAAGGACGATATCTCATCTTCGCCATCGAACTACTAGCCACCCATTAAAATTCATCGAACCAAATCAAATAATGAATCAATCTACTTACTCAACCTTCCATCGGTTCTAAGGTGACCAGTCCACTGCCGCAATTTTCTACACTTCCAAAGAACGACTTTGGTCTACATTGATACTAGAGCATATCATATCATATTCTCACGGATTACTATCTCCGTAATATCGTCACCGAAAGCGTTCGGTATGTGTTGCTCTCATTCCATGAGATGGCTAAATGCATAGCATAGCATGGCATAGTATAACATCAACACTGGTGGTAAGTCTTACTATCTCCGTATTACCGACGTCGTAATACCGTCACCGAAAGCGCCTGCTACGTGCCACGCCATTGGGACTGTCTCTATGACTAATAGTATAGCATGGCATGGCATAGTATAACATCAACCCTGGATGCAAGCATTACTATCTCCGTATTACCGGCGTAATACCGTCACCGAAAGCGTTAGCTACTTGCCGCGCCATTGGGACTGACTCGATTATTAATATCATAGCATAGCATGGCATAGTATAACATCAACAGTGGAGGCAGGCCTTACTATCTCCGTATTACCGGCGTAATACCGTCACCGAAAGCGTTCGCTACGTGCTGCACCCGTGGGATCGAATTGATGCCTCAATATCTAATAGCAAAAACAGCTATTACATATACTCTGCCCTGCGTTTAGATTCAGCATACATTGCTAGTTATCTTAGGTTCATTCTAATCTAAGGAATGTGTTGGGTCTGCGTCGAGAGCGGTTTTTGTATGGGGAGTAACGTCTCTAGTGAGGATCTGAGGCGCATACGTTACGCAGCGTTATTTTTGCGCTGAAGTGTGATACAGGCCTTAGGTTCTAATTTATTCTAATGTGAAGAGACAAAGGCGTGATTTGAGTATTGTATTGTTTATATTGTGTGTATCCCATTATGAAGATTATCTCAACTTACTTGTTGCATATTTGATAGAGAGTTTCGCCCTCAATGTTGCGGCTGCTTACGACAATAACAACGAGTCGAGAAAACCTTCTTATCGAGTTGTACTTTGTCGTTCATTAAGACATTGTATTCCATCTTCAACAAGGTAGCAATGTATGCCAAATCGGGATGTTTCCGTAGAGTAGTATAATAATAATATAGTCACTGAAGAGAGATTAGATTCACAGGTGTATTCAAGTGAATTTCTCGGAATTGGTTCTGTTGTATCGTGGGTTTCTAGCGTTTGATTGAGTAGATTGAATTGAAAGTTCTACTCTTAAAACTCTTTCTAAGTGTTTACTGGCCACTAAACAGCCTGGCTCTTAAAACATGAAGAAAAAATATGTCTAAAAATTCTTATTTGCAAAATTAAGAGACGGCGCGCTCTTCGTTTTATTCTAAGATTTGAACGAACCACACAAAGTGGATCGAACACTGACACAAGATTGTGATTTTTTTTTATGACACCCAAGAACCAAATGACAATTGACAGCGCACTGGGATACTACGTCATATACAATGATGCCCATGATTTACGGGATTTTTATGCAATTTTATCCAAGTAGCAGCGTGTGAAAACTTATATTTTCTACTAGGTGATTACTAAGTTTTCATACATCATTTTTGAAGCAAGAATGTCAAAACCATTACCACCATATTGTCGGCAACCACACATTCCCTTCCTCAATTCCCTGCGCACGCGCAGCTCAGCCGCCGGTAATGACATGTCATCGTCGACACCTCACTTTAGTATCATATTGCAACCACCTAGACTTGATTTTTTTCGTTTATAGGAAGAATACGTGAATTTTAACCCTCAACGACCAGAAATCACTTTATTCTGGTGAAAACACGGTTTTTTCCCTCTTCGACAATAATCCACTTCCGTGCCAACAAGTATATAACGCCATTGTGATATGACAGGATATGATTTCTGTTGATGCCGTGTGATGCCGGCTGAGAATAGCATCACCCCACATCCTTCCCGCGGGTGTCGTAAGAGGCGACTAAGGGGCTCCAGAGTATTGGTGTATTACGATTTTTAGGCGATAGGCTGACAACCTGTCACTATAGGGATACACAGGTTTTTTCATGTCATTTGCTTTGTTCTATTTTTGGTGCTTTTGTAATTAGTTAGGCAAGGCTTTTGAATTAGAATGCTCTGAGGGCAAAACAGACCCTGTATGATTGACGGGAGGGATACCATTGTAACAAGTACCTACCTAATGCGTCATACTGTCATAGACGTTGTGGTGAGTTTGTATCCGGTAGCATATGGCCATATTATTATGTCATGATGGAGACATCATCACGTCTATGGAATAAATGTTACCTATTCTGTAGGCTATTATCATCTAATGTATATCTTTGTGGTTTGGTGGTCAATCTTTGAGATTTCGTTCTGACCAGCTAAACTACTTCCATAGAAACTTAGATAAAGCGTTGACCAGTGCTTAACTACATCCACAAGAACTTAGATAAAGCATTAAATATGACAATCTTCTTCTTCTTCTTCTTCAGCCAAAATACGGCAATCCAAACCGAAAATTTCGAAATGAAACACAACACACAAATCACGCCTTTATCCCTTACAGGGTAGGCAGAGCGTTAACGGCCGTAAGAATACGGTCGCTATCGCCACGTCTGACATTTTTGAGGATTGTTTTCCGAGGTTGCATCAGAAAACATGTGTATCACTATAGTGACAGGTTGTCAGCCTGTCGCCTAAAAATTGTAATACATCAATACTCTCGAGTCCCTTAGTCGCCTCTTACGACACCCGCGGGAAGGATATGGGGAGATGCTATTCTAAGCCGGCATCACACGGCATTAAATATTCTTCATAATTAATTCCTAATCTTACTCTATTTGCATTGCGTGACCCTGTTTTCGCGACCGAAGGAGGTAAAAAGTAGCTAGCTTTGTTACTTACATACATACATACACATATCACGCCTTATCCCTTGCTGGGTTGTTATCAGCAGCCGTAAAATTACGGTCGCTATTGCCATTTTTGACAAATATTGAAGTCCCTTTCTGATGATTCATGTATCACTGTAGTGACAGGTTGTCAGCCTGTCGCCTAAATGTTTAATACACAAGAACCCTCGAGTCCCTTATTGAGTCGTTCATCACCTGGGTGCCCTACACGGCATAAAGAAATAAATGTAACTTTCTAAGACTGAATTTCTGCAACTGAATTTTTGAAGTCCATCGTATTTTGTGCTTCAGTGTGATTTTGAATCAGCGTTGTGGCTCAATCCAGCATCCTATAAAATAGAAATTAGGCCCAATCCCGATTCACACTATTCAGCTGGAATCGATTCTCCATTAGCGATTCGTCGAGCAGTCCCGCGCGGCTGTTGACCCTACGCTTTTTCACACCGGCCTTTTTTGCCGACCGTACCTGATGCGGCTGCCATTGGCTGATAGGCTGGCTGAACGATGAAGACATAGTTCTATGATTTATGAAGGATTCTACGCTCCATTGGTAATAGCTATACTGCAGATTTTCGAAAATGGCACCATATCTTTATTCTGACTTCTTTATCTAGCAAAGGAAACTAGTTGAAAAATATAAAAAAGTTACTACGAATGTAATTGAAATGTAGTAGCTATTTCGATTCCACGATTATTTCTAAAAAAAAACTGATGATATCCTTTTTATTTTAGATAGCATGTACGTACTATGGTACGTACATCGTACACTACCAAGGAATATACTACTCTACCTTACACTACCTAAAGACCAGACATGTCATGCGCGCGCAGACGCCGCAAATGTAATTTTTTATCTGTGACGTACACGTATTCTATTCTACGAGTATTCTATCTACTCGTAAGTCGCAAAAAATACGCTTTATATACTAACTTCTCTCTCTCGGATCTTTTTTGGTTTGACTTAATTTTTTATATTTATAAATTTTAAAATGTCCTCGACAAAACACCAATAAAAACTAGAATTGCTACTGCTAACTGCTTACAAGCAATCAGCAAGCGTTAATTCTACCGTGAAAATGTCCAATCATCACATGCCATTTATCCAACCGATCGCTTGCCACCTCAACGGTTTTTAACGATTACTAGCTCTTAACAGCTTGTTGATCTGATGGTTAGAAATGACATCAAATACAGTGGTCAGTCACTTATATATTTTGGCATTCATGGTCAAAAAAGTTGCCCTATGAAACAGCATTCAGGAACATTTAGGCGGATCACACATTTAACGCACGACGGAGCACTATAACATCGCAGCGATCTGTCAGATCCATACTAGAAATGTCAATTCCCATACTTAAACCGCTCAACCGCTGTCATCGCAGCGCTATCGCAGTGTCGTCCGTGCAGTTTTAGAATGGGGAGTGACGTTTCTAGTATGGATCTGACAGACCGCTGCGACATTTAACGCTTCGTCATGCGTCAAGTGTGCGATCCGCATAAGTACAACGCCGCATTGCCGCCGCCGGATAGGCGTCTTAGGACGGGTCGTCTGTCAAAATATAAGAACATCGTGCCACAAATATAGTTAAACTAAAATTCCGTATCTGAATTATAAAAAAGCAAGTTAGTTTCGACCCTAATGGATAAGATTCTTGATAATGATTTTTCTTTTTCGTACCATTTGTGACATTATGCTGATTTGCAACCGTCTCGGTATATTGTGTATGCTGTATGCTGAAAAAATCTTTGAATTGAATCTTTCTTTCTTTTTTTCTTTGTTTCTTTCTTTCTTTCCTTCTTTCGTTCTTTCTAAGTTACGCACGCAAGCAGGTGAGGTAAGCTAGTTGAAATGACAGCTCGTAACGAGAACCATCGGAAGTGGATTAGCCACGCTGCGGTCTCGGTTGGGTGGACGCTGGTGGAAATCGGCTGTTGCTATCGATACCTTTCGTGGCAACGCCCTTAGTTGATCCCTCAATCGTACACACTGTTACTAGTTCCAGACTAGTTATAAAGACAAAGAAATAAAAGTTTTAGGACTAACAGCAATACAAAATAAATATACCGGAACCAAAATTTTTGCAGAAATGCAAAAGTTTATAGTACTTTATAAGTTATATTATAAGTAACATACCTACTTACAATTGAGGTATGAGCTCAGTAGATAGGTAAGTTATTTTATTTGTACGTAAAAGATATAATGAGTTATGAAATAAGTAGGTGCTAGAAGAGAGTCACAAATTACGGCCGTCGTATATAGAGAGGGGTATCTACATTAAAATGCAGCATTTCCTTTCTACATAATTCTAAGTGCCTTTGACTACATACAAAAAGAAGAATAGAATGCAAAGAAAGTTCAAACGACACACTTTCCTATTCAATTATTGCCTAAATTACACCTCTAGTATTAAGGGCCTTAGTCAAAAATGCTACCATTGACATTACGGAGGCACAGTCAACTTTTCTATGCGTTTAGATGACGGCTGATGGAGGCAATTTATTCTGTGCCGTTAAAATGTCTACTACGACAAACGTACTATTTCTTTTTCACAAAACTACCACTACTGTATCCCAAGGACATAAAGTTCAATTTTCTGTAGATAAGCCGTATTAAACCTTGGTTTTCAGAAGCAATTTGCCGACACGAGTTGTCGTGATTCGGTAAGCGATGTCTTTTTGTACGTATTTTGGTATTTTTTGGTGTTTTTGCTGTGTAATGTTGGTAAAAAGTGTCGTTGGTCGCTGGGGTGTTTGGCCTGGTCAGCCACCGTGACCGAGCGTGGATGGATAGAAGGAGATTATCGATGGTAGGATTGGTAGTTTGAAGATAGAAAGGTACCTACGGAAACTACAGAAAAGACTAGGTAGGTAGTTATAATTGTTTTAACTTTTGTAGCCGGGAAAATTCAAGACAATTTTACTTGTCGTACTAGCGACAAAGAACTAAACTATAGCTAGAACGACTTCCAAAATGTACTTAACAAAGTTTTACACGGTTTTACCATCCATCTCAGAACTGAGTGCGATTTATAAATACGGACCTATAGTAGAGAAAAGGTTTCAAATACAAAAGAGTCATCACCTTCATATTTTGAATTATACATATTTATTAGACAAATAAGCAGGATCTAGTAAAATTATAGAAAATATTGAAAACTATTACGAGTGTTCACGGAATCCGTAACTTTTTTTGTTCTATGGAAATATTTTCAACGGTTTTTTGCTATCTCGAATCTTTTACATAATTGTTTTGCCACTCAATGCAGACTTAACAAGGAAATTAAGTATCATTCAGCCGCTTACCAAAACTTTCTAAAATGGTAAGCGAGTACTAGATGCTTAATTAAAAAGCAATCAGAGCGTCCCAAAGGTTACACCTAGTTGACTCGAGAAAGCTTAAAACAACGGTTGTGGTACAATTAAAGGGAAAGAAACAAGTCAACCACGAATAGACTTGTCTAGAACCTCCATATAGAATTGGGAAAATTTCGGTAGCACCAGCAATTTATACCTTTGAGCCGGGTATACCTAAAGCGTACTGTGACTATGTCTCGTTATGCCTAAAGGTCATAATAAGTTAGCTGAATGACTAGGTATACGTAGGACTAATTTATCAGTTTGCTTACTTTTCATTAGGGCTGATTCTGTATCAGCCTAAATCTTTACTTGCCTAGATCGCGTTATGCCTAGAAACCTAGAAACGAATAATTTAATATGCAGGGTGTAAGGGAAGGTGTAACAAAAACTTTGCGGGCTTGCTCAGACCATGAAACTGAACAACTTTTTCTATTTCGGGAAACGAAAAATTTTTTTCGTTTTCCCATACAAAGTCAGTCAGCTGATCTGGAATTTTGTACGAGAGGTCGAAAAAAAAATCACATTTACCAACGTAGGCCCAATAGAAAGAGTTGTTCAGTTTCATAGTCTGAGCACGCCTGCAAAGTTTTCGTTACACCGTCCCTTACACCTTGTATGTAGTCTTCCTGCTTACTCCACAGGCTGTCGGTTCTATGACAGATGTGACCAGCCCACTAGTGCCTGGTAGGACGCATTGATCTAACACCTTAGTCTCGGGGCATTACGGCCAGGGTGACTCCAGAACATGACGCAACTTCCCAACAAGTGCAACGAAGGATATTTTGTGCAATCCTTCTTACTATTTACTCGTTTTTTCGTAGAATTCAATTTCCGCAGCATGAAGTGGCCTATGTTTACCAGGGATATCATAATGTAGGATTCAAATAGTAAAAACCTTTTTCAAATCTACAGATTTCGATACTATTGTATTAGTAGTTTCGGAGCCTATTCGTTACAAACATTACTCAATAGGCCATAACATCTTAAGTCCTATATCGCGAAAGATCTTTAACGCATAACGAAACTGATGGCAAAATTTAGCGCTATGATACTATTCTTACGACATTGTCACTTTCAACTATAGTCAGTAAACTGACTTTACAGACAACCATTATTTTATTAGGGTTTATAAATACGCAAAGTAACCCTAATAAGACCCCAAACTTTCTAGAGAATTCCACAAACTTCATAAATCAGCGTCTTTCCAGCCAGCTACAGAATTTCGGCTGCGGTCGTCAGCCCCGGTCACGCACGGCCGACCATCGCCATCACAGCAACGTGCCTTCCATGGCACCGTAGCTTCAGGGTTACCGAATCTAACGAAAAATGGTCAGTTACCGGATTTAGCACTTCTTACCGATTTTTACTGAAACACACAACAATTCTTGCCTTTGCGCATAATCTTGACACTTTTTCCTTGCTAGCGGAAAAAGCCGTGATAGATACACGATCTTTTTGAGACAAGGAATCGAGTTGTTGTAATACCTAGTTAATTTACCAATTTGTTTTGTTTTTGTTTGTGGTAATATAAAAACACGGACTATTTATTAAATGGACTCTTGTTATAGATCAGCACAGATGAAGAAACATTATTTTTGAAAGAATCAAAAATAAACCTATGTCACTACGGTAGTCATATTTCTAAAACGGCCCTCAAATATTTGTCAGTCGGTTTTGCGATAACGGCTGTATTTTACGGGCGTTGACACTATGCCTACCTCGTAAAGGATGATGAGTGTATGTGATATGTGTATGCCAATGTCTGAATTCACCGATTTTTGAGCTCAAAATATTATGCTAACCGATTTCAAAATGTTTGTTTCGGTAACCCTGTTGGCTTTATGCTGTATGCCTCCGTGATCATCACTTATTATTATAAAGATAAGCCGATTGTGCTTACGAAAGCTTATAAACTTATGTTGCTTAATTGCTGTGCTGAGTTGATGCCCGACTATATGCAAACGAGGACTGTAATCTGTGCAATGTGCATTTATAATGCTATGTTCTTTTAATAAAAGGAAAGGCAGTATAAAAGATAAGGATTGTAAAAGAATTTTCATTGAAATTCATACAAAGAGATACCGAAAGACTGACTTTCCCGCAAATGCTGAGCTCAAAAGGTCATATTGAACAACCTTTTCCTAAGGACAGAAGTAAATACTAATAAAAAATAAAATTCCATATGAAAAAATCAGGCATCAGCCGACAACGGCCTTATTTATAGGATTTTCTTTTTTTTTCATGTTTTGATTTTAGGAAGGCCCAAGGTGTCGATCCCCACGTAAAAAAATCAACTGCAAATATTTTAAGGCCAGTCTACGAAACTGAACAAACTTCCCAAGGAACATAGTTTGAAGGATTTGTATGGGAGGTTTGCATTTTAATACAATTTTAGTTATAAAGTGGTTATAGGAGCCAGTAGGTACAGATAGATAGTTCCAAACCAGCGCTACCTACTTTATCGTAAATAATACATTCTTCATCATTTCCAATTACTCTCAGTACCATTTACGTAACGGCCTAACGTAATGGCTACCATTTCTAAGAGCAAAAAACAAAAACACCTTGTTGTCATTGCTCACATAGTTTTCCAGCAAAAAGATGGCATTTCGCTCAAATGCCAACAACCTGAGGGTCCCAACCTGCAATATGTAGTTAAAAAATAGAACTCTACGTCAAAGGCTGACATTCGAAACACATTACTTTGTTATTACAGGAGCGATTAGCGATTGCTCTTACGACCGCGCAATGTATGTTGAATCTAAATTATTTTCTTCGCTGCAGTTGGCAGAATTGGCAGCTTTCGGTCACGCTCTTTGCCTGCATTATGCACCCTAACAATTAGTGATAACCTTTACGGAATTAGCAGACAGGATGTGGCTGAAGCAAGCTATAGCAGCAGTTATGGCGGATTACGTCTAACGTCTCGTTTTTTGCTTTGCCCCTATATCCATCCAGACTAATTATAATTTGTTTTAAAACAAGGCAGTAACAGCGAGGGATAGGAAATTGACAAGCGCTTGTTTTACTGCTATGCCAATTTCCCGCCGTTCATCACGATGGGTGGCATAATAATAGGGCCGTTTTAGCACTCTTTTTTACCCGACTACTTGCAGCAAAACAAATATCTTTTCTTTTTATAGGTATGGTTGTGTACCGAATGCTGTCTAAGTTATTGCAGAATGCTACCGAGACCGACGGCTTAACATGCACTCCGAAGGACAGAACCCAGTTTCTTTCGGTTGACTTTCTTTGCGTAGGTAGGTACCTCGAAATATTTTTATATTTTTTATTGTTTCCCAACGTAGGCTCCATACTAAAAGTTCTTCAGTTTCATGGTCTCATCATGCCTGCAAAGTTTTCAATACATGGTCCCTTACATCTGGTATTAAGGTGTAAAAATACATAAAACTGAACAACTTTCTCCAAGAGACGTTGAAATTTGAAAAAAAAATTTGGACCATCCGCACACATTGGCTGGTACATTTTTTTATGAGAGGTTCAAATTTTTTGCACATTTCGAGCTATATATTCATAGGGAAACTTGTTCAGTTTCATAGACTGGTTTACGTCTTAAAACATTTGCAGTTATTTTTACACATCCTGCCTTATAAGATACCTGTTGCAGGTGTACCAACATAAGCTGCTATAGTATATCTACTTCACCTGTCCGCAAGTGTCATGCACTGTGCACTGCACATTTTCCACGTGGGCTGCGCGCGCGGCGGCGCGTGGCGGCCGACGCAAGCGCATGCGCAGGTTCAAGGAGCTCAAGCACTCGTATGAATGGTTAGGTTTCATTGAGAAATCTCTTTTGAGGTTTTGAGTTGGTAAGATAACTAACATAACATTTCTTACACAAAAAAGGAACGACAGCAGAAAAAACACATGCCATATAAACACTACAACAAGGTGGCCTTAATGCTAGGTTGCATTCTCTGCCAGGTACCCAAAATACACTTGTTATACCAATGAGTTGCCCAGAATACCGATTACACCGAGAAAAATACTTCTTTCAGGATGGCTAACATGCATGCCACGATAAAATTTTGTCACCGCAATATGTCTTCTGCGGCTAATTCACTGCGAATAAGTTACGCATTCTTCCGTATGACATTGTGCGCATATGAAACGACAAAATATATCGTGGCATGCATGTTAGCTAGGCAGGTGTACAAAGAAGCTTTAGTGGCATCTGGAAAACATTGGGCATGAATAGAACACTAGATATAAGCTATAGGACAATTAAAAACATTGCATCTATACAAAAACCAACTGAAAATATTTCAAGGGCTAA
Organism: Keiferia lycopersicella; assembly: GCA_029255805.1. Classification (NCBI taxonomy): domain Eukaryota; kingdom Metazoa; phylum Arthropoda; class Insecta; order Lepidoptera; family Gelechiidae; genus Keiferia; species Keiferia lycopersicella. Next base: position 21,116,042 of record JARACZ010000003.1, read on the forward strand.
TCATCACAGGTCAAAGTATGAAAAAATGGACCTGTCGTACCTTCAAGCAACACGGTTTATATCTACCCACGAGCTACTTGTATAGGTACCTATTTGTATGGAAACTCTAAAATACTTTTTTCATAGGTATTTCGACCTACGCTGTTTGACGAAAGTTGTTCGGTATGATGGAGTTATCCCTGAAATTATTTGCAGTATTTTTTTCACCTTATATAGCTGCACATTCGTCGAAACTTGCATTGGCAATTAGGTACCTGCATAGACAACCATAAAGTCATATTTTACAACAGTTTTCTTTCCACTGACTGCATACCATAACCGCGCAAACTGAGCATGTCGAGCTCATTGAGCAAAAGAATCCTTCAGAAGGAACTGTACCTACAAGATGAAGATCTAAGCCAAGCCACAAAGCGAGCTAAGCCACAAATAAATACCCTGAAACATGAAAGAGTACCTACACGCTACGCGTAACAGCGTTTCGTAAAGCTGTAAGTCAATGGCCTGCTAATTTTCTATCAAAAACACAGTTCATCGGATCGTTGGACGATTCGGTGTCCCACTTGAAAAGAAGAAGACTGACATCAGGCTTTTTGTGGCGTCCCATACGAAATAAAGAAGATTAGTGAGCTGTATTCAGAATGTTTTATGTTTTTGTGCATAGAACTAAGTTTAAACATACACAGTCGGTCGGGTTGCAACGAGTTTTTCAGTTTAAAATTTTGCAATTAGCTATATTGCAAATGGTTGTAAACTATATTTCAAAATTTGAAACTGAAAAACTCGTTGCAACCCGACCGACTGTGTAGGTATGTTTAAACGTAGCTCTACGCACTAAAACATTCTGAATACTACTCACTAACTTTCTTCTTTTCGTATGGGACGCCACAAAAAGCCTGATGTCAGTCATCGAGGTAATATGTACTAAAGTACTGGAGTAGCTATTCCCAATGAAAGCATTGCGCGCGACCTTGCGGCGGGGCCCGCGCGGGACGCGCGGGAGCCGCGGTGAAAGTCATAGATAACGAGTAACGCGCGCAGATGCGATAATTTGTGCAATTCGTCTACTTGACACTGTCAGTAGGAACTAATGATAGAGAAATTTTATTTAAAAAATTCAAAAATTAGATCTTTTTGTACAAACGCCTCTTCTTTTAATCCACGCCTCTCTTTTTTCATGGCCCGGATGCGGAAACCTTTAAACAAGTTCAAATAAAAATAAACAGCAAGAACGTAAATATTTATTAAGTTGAACCTCATTTTCACTTTGCGTAGTCAGTAAAAGTATAAATATTTACAATACTATACTACAATAACATTTCCTAGCAAATTGACTGTTTTTCATTAAAATGACTCATCTGAAGTGTCACGTCTGTACATACTGTAATGTTGTTAATCTATGATTTTCGCCGAAATATGGCCGCCGCTTCCGAGCGCGCGGTGATTTTTTACAAAATTATGAAAATAATATTCCGATGCATGGTTTACTGATAAAATTAGATAACTTACACATGAAATGTTACTCCTTAGGCTTTGCTTGTGGTTCTCGAACTGTTTGAGCAGTATCTTAGTACACAGCCAGGTATTTTGATACTAGCACTGACACGTGACGTCGCGGCAAGCGGTGGGCTCAAACTGAGCGAGCTAGAGAGCATGCTCTCTAACGCGTGTTACAAAAAGTGAAGTTGCGGTGCCTCCTCTAGTACGCTAGTACATATTACCTCGATGATGTCAGTCTTCTTCTTTTCGAGTGGGACACCGAATCGTTCAACGATCCGATGAACTGTGTTTTTGATAGAAATTAGCAGGCTTTTGACATACAGCTTTTCAAAACACCGTGACGCGTATACTTTATTAAAGTATTTAGCACCTATTTCATGTTTTGGGGTATTTATTTGTGGCTTAGCTTAGCTCGCACAAAAGATGTGCCTGATTACTGAGTTTTTCATGGCTTCACTCTGGGTATTCGTAGTTCTCTTTGAAGCATTCACTTGCTCTGAGTCCGAGTATTGTCGAGTCAACGACTTACAGAAAACTAGTTGTGCATAATCAGCAATAGCATTTTTACTGGCAACACGTGTAATTAGTTAGATGGATGTAATTAAAATTTATCGCTATCTTTAGATTAGAAGGTGCACGGGAGTCGCAAGCCGTGGCAGTGGGTACTATTTTCTATACAGGGTGTAAGGGACAGCGTATGTAGGCACTTTAAAAAATAGTTGCATTTATTTAAAAATACTGAAAAGGCTTAACCGTTTTCGGAAAGTTTGAAAGTAGGTCACAATTTTTGTATGATCTTCACATTGCACTAACTATTATTTGCGCGTTTTTTAATTTAGATAAGAATATTAAAAAGTTTACATTGTAATATCTTGTTTTGTCTTTCAGTGATATCTGTCTGTGCTGATGCTACGGCAACAGCATTACCCGAAGCGAAGCGTCGTACTATAAGTAGAGAAGAATTTATATTCTAACTTCCCTATTGATCATGACCATGACGTTCATGGCATCATTTTCGTACCTTAGAGTTACCTCTGAAACACTTCTCAATGTTTAGCTTTTTCAAGTGCACACTCACCTATTGAAAAACTTTGACACTGGGTCCATCAGGTCGTTGGACGACTCGGTGTCCCACATGGAAAAAGATTGGGTGAGTGTGCGATGTTTAAAATGCGTAGTTTTCTGGAAGCTGCCTTTAACACCCAGTAGTCTGTGCTATGGCGACCAGCGGAGCGCGGACTTTCTTGTCCTGCTTTTGCTATCAACGGGATCTCGCCGCCATATTGTTTAATTTTATCTAAATAACCATAGATAGGTAGGTACTTTATATTGTGAGTACGGAGGGCAACCAACTTGGTGACCCACACGAAAATAAAGAAAGGATTGGTGATAAACCGCATCCTGACAATCACGACGAGTGTAACCACATTTTGCTGAGGTCTATCAGAACTTCAGAAAATTCAAAAGTACCTAACTACCTAAAGTGCAGATCAGGCTGATTTTACCCAATCGCTTATTACTTATGGTTAAAATCCGTCAAATACATAAATAAAATCACCAGTAACTCATAAAATTGCTTTTCTGCCAAGTTAGGTAAGGTAAGTATGTCAATTATCTGACACAATATTGCAAAGTATGGTTACACTTACCTACACTACAGACTGCAGTGTAGATGCTAGCTACATACCTAGTTTAAACATATTTTGCAGGATTTTGTCAGAACGACAACATAGAATTTAGCAGATTTCAATACAACATGGCAGGATTAGGCTCTAGCACAGAATAATCTATATTAACGACCACCTTACGGGTAAAAACAAGGAACTTCTCTCTAAAACCAAGAAGTTGGCTAAGTCAAAGGATTTCGAGTTTATCTGGGTTTCCCATGGGAAAATACTAGTTCGTCGCAACGTTAATTCTCACATCATTCATATAAAATCCGGAAAAGATTTTTTAAAATTAAATTAGCTTTAATACTACTGTTTTATGCATGTAAGTCTATAAGATCGAGTACCGCTGTCTTATTTAACAATTGTCAGCATTTTTGCAGGCTTATCCCAGAGCTCTTCTATTACTTTTTAATTGATTTTATCTTTTTCACTGCTTTTAATCTATTGCTGTTGTTATTATTTTCAGAAACGCATTTAGCTTTTCACTCTGCACTTTGTTGTTTATTGGTGACACTCCAATACACTATGGTATTGTTTTACCAAATACTGCTTCACAATCACACGCATTGTATTTTAAGAAGTCCGAATTGCTTAGCTTTAATTCATCACTACGCAATGAGCATTCTTTGGTTCTCTCAATTTCTTGTTGCATTTTCAATTAATATTATCGATCTAACTTCAACTCTACATTTGCTTTACTATTTGTTTAGTGTATCCTTTAACATTTAATTTAAACATATTCTATCAGAATGTTCGGGGGCTGCGCACAAAGACGGATACATTTAGCCGCAACTTGCGACTTTCCAATTATGACGTGATCGCACTTACTGAGACTTGGCTTCTGGAAGGGATTTCTGACAGCGAATTATTCGACGACAGGTATTGCGTGTGGCGAAGAGACCGAGATTACTCGCAAACTGGACAACAACTAGGTGGTGGTGTTCTGTTGGCTGTCAAGCGTATTTTTAACACCTCCTGTGACTTATCGTGGTGCTCCTCGGCTGAAGACCTATGGGTATCAATTTCTCTCCCCAGCTCGCGTTCTAAACCTAACATATTAATCAACCTTTGTATTGTTTACATGTGTCAACAGGCACAGGGAAATTCATTTTCGACTCAATTGTTAAACTTCCAAACTAGTCTAACTTCAATTATTAACCTTCATAGCAATGATAAATTCATAGTTATGGGAGATTTTAACTTAACCGATATTTTATGGATTCCCTCAAATTCAGATGATGGTCTCATTCCTTTAAACGCTACTAAACAAATTCATATTGATTTTATTGACAGCCTAAATTTCTGTAATCTCAAGCAATTTAATCATGTAGCAAACCATAATAACCGCTTTCTTGATCTGGTTCTTTCCAACGATCTCATATCAGTTTATCCCTGTCAGGACCCCTTAGTACCTGAAGACTTAAATCATAAATCCCTAATAATAGTACCGCATTTCATAAACTTTGAGCCCCTGAAACCCCAGGACCGCACAGTTTATTGTTACAAACGAGCCGATTTTGACAGCATCCGTAAACATCTCTCCGAATACGAATGGGACAATGTATTCTCAGGTGTAAGTGTTGATAAGGCGCTTGAAATATTTTATAATTATTTGTACAGCCTACCTCTTATTAAAATGATCAAGGAGAAATTTAAATTTAAAAATAAGTATAAGGTTTATGGTAACAAATCTGACGAGATGTCCTTCAAGACGCTAAGAGATCGAATTGCACTTGCGGAGAAAGAATGTTATGATAATTACTATATATCGAATGTGGAGCGAAATGTTTGTGCAAACCCTAAAAAATTCTTTTCCTACTTCTTAGACAAACGGAAAGGTGGTAATGGGTACCCTTCTTCGATGTCTTTTGATGGTAAAACCTGCACTAAAGGCGATGATATCAGTGAGCTATTTTCAAACTTTTTTGGCTCGACATTTTTAAATAAAGATTCTAATTCACAGAGTAATGTTCATATTTCCAACACTTCTGATAGTATATTTCATCTATCTCAGATCGAAGTTGATATCAAACATGTGCATAAACTTCTTAGTGCATTAGATCTTACAAAATCTGCAGGGCCCGATACCATACCAGCGCTATACATTGTCGAATGCGCGTCTGAATTGGCACTACCCGTCTCTCTATTATTTGAAAAGTCTCTTGAAGAGGGTGCTGTCCCCTTGAAATGGAAATCAGCCTTCATAACACCAATCCATAAAAAGGGTGCCAAAGATTTGGTTGAAAATTATAGACCAATATCCAAGCTTTGTCTTTTTGCCAAAGTATTGGAAAGAGTTATCTTTAATCAGGTATACAACACATTCAGATCCCTGTTCATTCCCAATCAACATGGATTCCTCAAAGCTAAGTCTACAACTACTAATTTAGCTGTATTTAACGATTATTTAACTAAACAAATGAGTAACGGAAAGCAGGTGGATGTGATGTATACTGATTACACAAAGGCCTTTGACCGTATTCACCATAGTACACTTCTTTTGAAACTGTCAGCCCTTGGAATAGACGGGAAGTTATTGAGTTGGTTTAAGTCTTATCTCTCAGGCAGGAGCCAGGCAGTCGTACTAAATGGCTTCTGTTCTTCTTGGAGGGGAATTCCTTCAGGTGTTCCGCAAGGCTCTCTCCTAGGACCCCTACTTTTCACGATTTTTATTAATGACATAGGCGAATGTTTTTTAAATTCTAACTTTCTCCTCTTTGCTGACGATATGAAGATCTATAGTTCTGTTAATGACATGTCTGAAGCTTTACGTCTTCAAGAAGATTTGAATAGGTTTGACCAATACTGCTGTTCTAATAAACTCGATCTTAATGTTGCCAAATGTTTTTGTATAACTTTCAGTCGCAAGAAAAATATATTTAGCTTTGATTATACTTTGAAAAGTCAACCTATTGCTAAGCTAAATCAGGCAAAAGATCTTGGTATTCTCCATGACAATGAGCTAAACTTTATATCACATGTCGACGTCATTGTTAAAAGGGCGTCTAGGGCGCTAGGTTTCATATACAGATCATCGAAACCCTTCAAATCTATGAAGACTTTAAAAATACTGTACTGTACGTTTGTGCGCAGTCACCTCGAATATGGTTCTCAAATATGGAACCCCTGTTACAAGGAACATATCAACAGAATTGAGAGAATTCAGAAAAAGTTCACGCGATATCTAGGCTTCAAATTTAAATTACCTAAATTGCCCTATGAAGATCGTTGTTCGCGATTACACCTCTTACCATTAAAAGACCGCAGAGATGTTGCCGACATCATATTATTAGCTAAACTACTAAGAGGTGTAATTGATTGTCCGGATATTCTTTCTAAAATTGGAATTCATGCGCCTGGTAGATCTCTCCGTCGTCGACCTATACTTGCTGTTCCTAGTTCTAGAACTAACTATAGAAAAAACTTCTTTATAAACAGGGCCGTTCGGACATTTAACAATGTGGGTGGTGAAGATGAAAGTCTCGATATTTTTTCTTCTAGCATCAATGCGTTTAAGTTGTTTTTCATTAATAAACTCCAAAAGCAGTGAAAGTAGTACCTTCATCAGAAAATGGATAAAATTACGTAGAAATAAAATGTTAATTATAAACTATCTCTGGGATGTCTACATTAATGATTATTTTAGTCAATTACGTTGTTTTTGTATTTTTCTATCCAAATGTGGATGCTTGTAATTAGCCTCTTTATGACTAATTTCATTGTCAAATATGTTACTTTAGTGCTGTTAGCTTCCCTCAAAAAATTAAAATAAAATAAATAAATAAAATAATAACTAATAACTAGGCTCTAGTAGTATTTCGATAGCATACAAGTTGTATAGGTATTACTAAACTTGGTGGTTCAGATGACGCATGTGGTTTGGTAGTTAACTTCTTTACGATAGCGTTGAACCGCGGGCGGCCAGGCAGAACGAAAACAATTTTTAGGCAATTATAATACCGGATTGTGCAGGATTAGTCACAATTTGACTTCGTTTTAGGGAATTTTATTGAAGTGGAACTTACACACACACACAAACACAAATTACGCCCTTATCCCTGGCGGGGAAGGCAAAGCGTTAACGATCGTAATGTTACGGTCGTGATCGCCACTTCTAACAAATGTTTGAGGATCGTTTCAGATAAGTCATGTATCACTGTAGTGTCGCCCAAAATTGCAATACACATGAAACCTTTGAGTCCCTTAGTCGGCTTTTACGACACCCACGGGCAGAAAGGGGGTGATGCTATTCTAAGCTGGCACCACGCGGCAGTGTAACATATAAACATATCTAAAAATCTTCGGAAGTTTCTTATCAGAATCAAACCCATTCTAGATGCGCCTAAGCAACTACCTTCTTACTAGGAATGAAGTCGTAAAAGCATGAAGATAGCTAATAGACTTCCTTATCTCGCAAATGCGCAATGTTTCCAAACTTTCTACCTTTATTTACTTAGCTCATTGTTTGGGGAGCATCGGGCAGACGATCTACACGCGTGCGCGAACACGCAAGTGCGCACAATTTTCTATGCGCTCTGCCGAGTAGAAAGATAACGCGTAAACAGCGGGATTTCTGTACGCACAGGCGCATAGTTGGTATCGCATAGCTAAGGTACGATAAACATTGAAGGTATGTACCTGAAAAGAGCATTCCTGAGTGCTCCGAATTTTCAGTCTTTTCATACAAACGTATTATTTTTTATGAAAATAAGGCCTACTAAAGGCATGTCCCTATTATTTTCTATTATCTGAATAAAATATGAAAATTTTGGAACGGAAAAAAGCAATCTTAATTTTTATATAAAAAGAAAATTACTCATAATTTTCTTTTCATACCTAATTATTTCCCGAAAAAAATTTACAGAAATAGTTGATTGGATTGGAGAACTAAAAACAACATGCCTATATCCGAAGTACATATATCCAATTATTTTAGCTTTTAAAAGTAAAGACAACATTGGTAAAAAATATTTTTATTAACCGATCAACAATGAATTATTTACAATCTTACGCTATATTCACACTGTACAAAGAAAATCAGACATTTTCCATTTTAATTTAGATAAAATAGTAAGTAGGCTTGGCCCCACCATGTGCTTCGATATTTTGTGCGTAATTGAGATAGGTACATTTCCTATCCTTATTCTTAGTTATTGTATTAAAAAGCAAATGACAGGAAATTCTATTCATTCGGTGATTCTCATGCTAAGATGACATTTTATTCCTAACATAAAAGATCTAATGGTGTCGATTCGAAAGCACTTTAACTTAAAATAGCGTTGTCACTATTGAAAAGGCTTAGAAAAAGAGAGGATATCGCGAATAAAATTAACCATATTTTATGCGTTATGTGTCAAAACTAAGCGACGATCAAAAATATGGCGACTAGACTTAAAGGAAATGTATGAAATAGCGAAAAAACCATAAACATTTTCAAAACACTTAGTCTATGATATCTACTATCCTTTTCTTAACCTATTTAATGGGAACTAAAGTTAAGATATATTATCGAATCGACACCAGTGTTCTCTTTAAAAATACGAAAAATAAATATTCAAAGATGATATTATTATAAAATAGTAAAAGCTGCAGATTTCCTGTCTTTTCTCTTTTGCTTATGTATGAAAATGACAAATATTTAATTATAAATACAGCTAAAAATCTCTTGTCGATCGACAGCATTACAAGATAAGTCAAGTCACGCTAAAACTTGGACTTGAAGGCTTGAATATCTGAACATTATCGCAAGCCACGTTACTTCGGTTACTGACACTAGCGTTCATTGGGTCGTCGCACGACACGGTGTCCCACATGAAAAGAAGACCGTTACTTTACTATCCCAACAAAAAATAGATAGATAAATAAAAATGCGCATCATAGCAATATTCTTGGGACAATCACAAGAAACTTTGCAAAATCAAGCCATAATTTATAAAGTTACATTTAGGTAAAAGAAAAGTATTGATGAGTAAAATGGCAGTCAAAAATATAAAATGATATAAGTACATTATATAAATAAAGGAGATAATATGGGCTAAAACAAATTAAGAACGGGTCGTTCGTTGAATCTTTGCCCCACACGAACAACAATTTATTGAAACTCTGTTTTGATCAAAGTACACTTTCTTACCTATGGTAAGTTTATTTTTAAGCTGATCGTTTTAATAACTAATACCGTTTTCGTGCATCAAAACAAAATTTCGATAAATTGTTTTTAACAGACTGTTGGTAATTTTTTGTTGTTGTAGCGACGCTTTCTGAGACCAAAAAGCTAAAATTCTATCTACAATCTGTAATTTTTCAAACTTACTGTTTTTATTTACAATATTCATACTTATCAACATACAAGTACTTGACTTCTACTCTCACACGCAATATTTCGATAAAATTTAAAATAAGATACAATTTTGATTTGATCACAGATCAAATTTTTATCTAATAAATTACAACAAATTATGACACTTTATTTACTTATTCTAATCGACTTCTCCAATATATACAGTTTACTTACATTTTTTATATGTACAAGTATATGGATTTGAAAATCAAGTTGCATTACACATCTACGTTGACGACGCAGGCAAAAAAACTAACGCAGTAATTCAGCATCTATGGATGGGTCAAAAAAAAAAAATAAAAAAGCCAAAATAAATATGTTTTGGAACTTGATAATCAAACCATATTTAATATGCTGAATGAATATTCTAAAGAACTAATCTATACTATTTCTAATTTGGTTAGTTCTGAATTTGTTTTTGACTAAGGCCATTTTCGTGCGTTAGGATTAATACTTAATTCAGTTACCAAAATTATTTATCCAATTTCGAAACAAAATCATGGCCAATAATTAACATGCAATATCCCCATATAGGGTAGGCAGAGCGTCAACGGCCGTGAAGACACGGTCGCCATCGCCACGTCTGACAAATATTGAGGGCCCTTTCATGTGATTCGTAAATACTAAATGCAAAAGCAAAATCTCCGAATAACCTGCAGAAACTTTTCTTTAAGTAGTTCTTTCTTAAAATATTAGGTACATAAAGATGACGCCTAAAATAGTATATTATGCTAGTGTATCTATAACCATGATAGACTTAGAACTTTGTGTTGACTCAATGTACAGGTTTTTAATTTAAGAAAATTTTAATATAATTCTCCACAGGAGACAATAATCTCCTACTTTCGCTAAATTTGACAAAGAGTTTTTATTATTTGACGAGATTTTTATTTTTTTGATTGAACGATATATCTGTCTTGTATGTATCATCACTACCTACGGCCAAAAACGGCTTCCAAAAGAGAATATCCGTGTCCAGCAGAGTGACTTCTGACTCTAGGGTTCGGATCGCTCATCGAATTGAAGCCCCAAACTAGTAGACCGGTCCTACGTGCCGCTCTCCGCACCTGCCCGGTCTGTACCATGGCAAGTTGCTTAACATCACTATAAGGTATATGGTCTCTATAGGGATACAATGTACTTTGACACCGGAAGGTACTATACAAAAGTTACAAAATTGACTCTTACACAAAATGTCTTCTAATCTTGCCATTTTCTTGGCCTGAGTGTCTTATAATATACCTCGACATTGATTGAGACAATATACCTCGACATTGAGACAATATACCTCGACATTGAGACAGTATACCTCGGCGTTGAGACAAGACACTATACCATATATATCTCGGTAAAAATTTCAATTTTACGCACTATTGCTTCTTGCGAGGCCTAAGTCTCTGACTCCAGGGTTCATCGCGGCGTTCAGCAGGTGTGTCCTACGTGCCGCCGTCGCGCACCTGGCCGGCCTGTATTATGACGAGTTGCTTGTCATCGCTGTCGCCGGAGTGGATGGTCTCTACAGCGAGACTATACCTCGTCATGGAGAAAATATACCTCGTCATTGAGACAATATACCTCGACATTGAGACAATATACCTCGACATTGAGACAATATACCTCGTCATTGAGACAATATACTTCGACATTGAGACAATATACCTCGACATTGAGACAGTATACCTCGACATTGAGACAATATACCTCAACATTGAGACAATATACCTCGTCATTGAGACAATATACCTCGTCACTGATTGAGTCATTATACCTCGGCGTTGAGACAAGACACTATACCCTATATATCTCGGTATAATTACGCACTATTTCTTCTTGCGAGGCGTAAGGCTCTGATTCCAGGGTTCATCGTGTGTCACCTTGGCATCGGAAGCAGACCTATACAAAAGTTACAAAATTGACTCTTACACAAAATGTCTTCTAATTTTGCCGTTTTCTTGGCCTGAGTCTCTGACTCCAGGGTTCATCGCGGGGTTCATCGCGTGGTTCATCAGTTGTGTCCTACGTGCCTGTGTCGCGCACCTGGCCGGCCTGTATCATGACGAGTTGCTTGTCGTCGCTGTCATCAGGGTGGATGGTCTCGATGGTCAGCATCATCTTCTCGTCGCAGCTGTCGTCGCCGGAATCCGAGTACATGGATTGCGTTGATGTTGCTACCTCCTGGAATAAAAAAATTGGGTATGTATATTCATCACATCATTATACAGGTTGTACAAACAGGGGCGTGCGGTCCATAAAGGCATAAAAGCACTGCTTACCCTGCGATTTTCACCCGCTTACAATTTAATAATTAATTCATTTAATTCATTTTAATTTTTATTATCTTAGAACAACACTTTATCGTAAAATGGAACGCAATTACTGTTACGCGCCACTATTGGCTGAATATCTCTCAAGTACGAAATGTCAATCAAAGAAAATGGACTCGCCCGCTGTTTCGCGCCACTATTCGCTGAATCGAAATGTCAATCAGAGAAGGTGGACTCGCCCGCTGCCTAAAAGTATGAATGTGTGAAATCAACGTAACTACATTGTAGGTGTGACCTTTATACACACACAAATGTTGCTACGGTGCAGTAGTAGTAGTTTTTTGTGTGGCGGAGTATGAAAGCTCAAGAGGCAGTACCTACCTTAGCAACATTTCAACTACAAAACCAAACGAATTTTAAAAAGTAAATCACCATAGTCATCCGCTCGCAAAACGTGCGTGGTGCGTGGGGGGTTTTAGTGCGTACCCAAAGTTCGTGTATGTATTTACAAATTGTAAATAACCTCCATTATTTGATGCGTATTGTTTACTAATTGTTTTCGTTGTTATTTAAATTGTAGTAAAATTTAGTATTATGGTTATTTGGTGTTATGGTTCTTTTTGACAAAATAAGAATGAGGTCTGTGTTGAAATAAGTTTATTCATATGACATGATTGTGTTTACAAAAAGGGCACCAGTTTTTGTAAAAAGTTTTATCATAATGTGATCTGTGTGCGATAGAAGCAGAGATGGATATGTACCCGATTTGGAAATGACACTCACAAGAAAGGTTCGTTTGCAAATTGGCTCGCGATGTTTTGTGAATAAGGTACCAATATAGTTAGATAATTTTGTTTGTTTATTAATGTGACGTTTGCCATGATAAAATCCGGTTAATGTTTCGTTTCCGAAACACCTTCAAAATACCTACATAAAAAAATTTGAAAAGCATCTTTGTTTTATCTACTGCCTACCCAGTGTTGAAACCCTGTGCACGCCACTGTGTACAAAAAACAACTGCAAATATTTAAGGGGTGATCCAGCTCGTGAAACTGAACAATTTTCCCGAAGGAATATATTAGGTAGAAACCCCACATTTTCCCTCGGGTGTCGCAAGAGGCGACTGAGTAAATCGAGAGTATTGGTGTATTACAAATTTTAGGCGACAGGATGACAACCTGTCACTATAGTCAAACACGTGTTTTCTCCCAGTCCGATCAGTTCTTCCTAGAACAACTACTAAGCCCAGTCTCGCCCCAACGGCGTGATTGGCCTGGTTGTTTGAACAACCAACCAAATATTTCCGGGTGAGCACGTGCTTCCCACCAAGCCGACAACGTAGTTTTGATGGCCCCGGGGCCATAAACGTAGAGCCCAACACAAAAAAAAACACGTGTTTTCTGAAAGAACCTCGGAAATCAATCCTCAAAAAATGTCAGACGTGGCAATAGCGGGCGCATTTTTTGTAAAAGGGGCGTAAAAGTTTTGCCTACCCCGCAAAGGAGGAAGGCGTGGTTATACCGAGACGTAAGGGACGGTGTAACGAAAACTTTGCAGGCGTGATCAGACCATGAAACTTAACAACTTTTTGTATGGGGACTATGTTGGGAAACAATTTTTTTTTGTTTCATTACACCGTCCCTTACACCCTGTAAGTATGTATGTAAGTGTTATTTGTTGACTTCGCGTCTTACTCTATAATAAAAACCATTTTATAAAGTTGATAATCTTACCGTGATCCTATTCTTGGTGTGTATGCGCACGTGTTTCGCTAGATGGTCGGAGCGCATGAACCGCTTGCTGCACTCGGGACATTCGAACCGCTTCTCGCCCGTGTGCGTTCTTCTATGCCTCTGCAGTTCGTCTGATCGCGTGAATCTGGAATTTCAACATCCTCTTATTACTATTTATCTTTTTTTTACAAGGCTTGTTGCTTTTAATGTCTGTTGTTGTTCTAAGTTGTTTCTAATGTCTGATTCTTATTTCACTCATTTACCATGCTGGATTCAGACTTTCTGCTATTACAAAAAACTTTCCATTTTTACCACGCTAAGCAAATTTATTTTGCAAAACAAAAGCCATGATAAAAACGAGAAATTTTAAAGCACTAAATCAGAGAGTTCAATTTCAATATATTTATTTCTCAAAAGATATTTACAAGATTAAGAGCCCTCGTGGTCTTGGACTTTTCATACAAACGAATTCCCCTGATTTGCCCGCAAATATAATTCATTTTTTTATTACATTAAGGCCTACAAGGGCATGCCTTTTATATATTTTTTTCAAAAAATATTTACGAGAAGGAAATATGAGCAATTTTTTTTCCCAAACAAATATGTTTTTGGAAAAAAGAAAATAATAGGGGCATGCCTTATAGTAATAAAAAAAGAATTATAGCTCTAGAGTCCTTACTCGGGAAGAAAACAGGAGAAAACGTTTGAATGAAAAGGCTGAAAACCCGAAGCGCTCAGGCACGCATTCATGAAAGCCACAATGTTCACAATAACTAGCACGCCTTCGGTATCGATAAGCAAAAAATATATGTAGCAGTACCAATTCTGGGCTACGACGGTGTAGTGTCTGCCATCGACACGCTAAGAAGAAGAAGTACCAATTTCGAAACCCCGAAAAAAATAAGAGAAAGAAATGCTTACCTCTTCCCACAGAACAGCCAGTTACAAAGGAAGGGTCGCTCGCCCGAGTGCCAGCGCAAGTGCGCTCGCAGGTGCGATGTCTTCCCGTACACCTTGTTGCAGCCCGCTATGTGGCACACGTGCTGCTTTTTCCGGTCCACCAGCCGGCTGAAACAATACAGGAGATTACAATACATATACACAGGGTGTAAGAGATGGTGTAACGAAAACTTTGCAGGAATAATCAGACTATGAAACTGAACAACTTTTACTATGGGGGCTACGGTAGGATTTTTTCAACCTGCCACACAAAATTCCCGATCAGCTGACTGCTTTGTATGGGAACTACACACCGTCTCTTACACCCTGTATATACAATAAATAAATAGGTTGAATAATCATTTTATACTACATCTACATAGGAAGTGCCCTATAGCTTTAAGAAATATGGAGAGGAACGTGAGTCGTTGTTCACGTTTCAAATAAGGAAACGGCAATAATCCATACAAATCGCTTGCCTCTCTTGGGAAACAAAATGCAACTGTAAAAATTTTCGTAAAAAGGAACGTGGTGACTCTAATATTTTAGCAGAGAGAATGGAAAACAGGGCCGAATGGATTCTTATGGCTCTTATTTTGTACGGATATAATTTTATAATGTTCTGTTTAATATAAATTATTGTATTTTCGATAGAATTACTGGATTTACATTAGAATGATTGGATACAATGAGTGGCTATATGACAGAATATTTAGATATACGATAGAATACCTGAATATACAATAGAATGTCTGGATATAGGTTACAATGAATGTAGGTTGTTTTTTTTACTTACTTTTCCCCTTGATCACAGTTAGGACAGGTACAAGCGACCCTCTTCATGAGCCGCTTGCCCCCCGAATTGGGGGAGGCCGACCGCATTTTGGCCGCCTCGCATTCAGTCCCGCTGTTGTTCCCGCTGTTCCCGCCGTTACTGCCGGCGCTGCTCACGGTGACAACCTGCCATTTGCCTGGCTCGTTCGGGTCTTGCTGAATTTGTTGGCCTGAAAGATCAGAACATATCGTCATATACGGACTCAAGGGTTTCCTGTGCATTGCAATTTTCGGCGGCAGGCTGACAACCTGTCACTATAAAGAGTGAGACAATTTTTCTGGAACGGCCCTCAATATTTATCAGATGAAGCGATAGCGAGCGTATCTTTACGTCCTTATACGTTGTGCCTACCTTTCAAGAGATAAAGACGTGATATGCATATGTGTGTCGTGTTTTCTTGACAATTTAAGATATATTTAGCAAACAAAAGAGATTGAGAGATATTGGTACAGTATCTATCTACAGGGTGTAAAAATATTAGCTGCAAATATTATAAGGGGTTAACCAGCCCGTGAAACATAGGTCGAAATATGAGAAAATTTTTTTCGACCTCCCATACAAAATGATTTGGTCAGTCAGTAATTTTGCATGGGGGGTCAAAATATATTTTTTCAGATTTCGTATATGTTCCTTACGGAAATTTGTTCAGTTTCATAGACTGATTTACCCCTTAAAATATTTGCAGCTAATATTTTTACACCTTATATTATTTTTTTATCAAATCGGAGAAGTTCTAAAGAAAGGTCAGATCGGTACCCTAAACCGACTAGCATTAATAAAAAGGCTGGTGAATGTTGAGGAAGCGAAAGAGATGTGTCAGGATAGTACCAAGTGGAACGGTTTAGTCTCTGCGTACCCCTCCAATAAAAACGCGTAATTATTGTATGTACGTATTATCTATTAATTATTTTATTAACAGGTTTTACCTATAACGGGAGCCGGTTGAGGTTGTGGTTGCTGCTGTATCTGTGCTAGTTGCACTGCGCCGCCCAACCCCAGCGCTGGCACGAGTTGCACTGCGCCTCCCAATCCGCCGACCCCTAGTGTTGGCATCTGGAAACGTAAGTGAAAATTGTACCTATTTTTTTTTAATGATTGGTAACATTTTAAAAGCCTTACCAAAAAAAGTAAGGCGTGAAATGAATGCGTGATTAAAAAATATTTTTACACGCGTTCAACACGCGTATAATTTTTTTGTAGGTAAGGCCCAAAAAGTTTATTAACATGCGTCCTATTATTCATCACAAGTTCATCAAATATCACAATCACAGGAAAATCTACAAAAATGCATGCGTTAGTACTACATCTATTGCATTAGTTTGCAATTTGTACATACATATTTTATGAAATTTTTAAGAGATAAATATAAATTTAATAATAATATTATGAAATGATTATATAAATTGAAAAGGAAAGCCATGCAACAAACAATCGCTTACATAAGTATACATACTATATTTTTATTTTATGTTATACTATCAATTTAATCTACAATGCCTTATCATAATTTAAATCTTAAGTTCTTTAGCCTAGTTTGAAACGGTTAGTATGTAGGTTAAAACCATTGGCTTAAAAAAAATTGTTTATCCTTAAATTAGGCCCTAGGCTTCGGTAACATTTATACAGGGTTCAACCTAACAATGGACCTGTTAAGCTTAGCGTTTTCGGGAAAGTCAATTATTGGATACCACCCCTGCGTAAGTCAGGCTAAAACATTATTTAATTAATTAGAACTGCAACTACAAATACCAAGATAGCCCACTGCTGGACATGGGATTCCCATTGTTTTATTTGATCGAGTTATATACCTGTACGACATTGCGCACGTTGGTGTGCGCGTGCGCAGGGATGACGGTGAGCTGCTGCGGGGAGCCCATCATCTGCTGCTGCTGCACCTGCTGCACTTGCTGCACTTGCTGAACCTGCTGCACGTCCCCGGCTGACACCGCCTTACGTCCAATATTAACACGGGTTAAGCAAGGAATCATTACCCTAATCACTGATTATTCGGTGTCAAATATGAGGTCCGATAGTATTGTTAAGCCAAATTATGACGCCCGATTTGAAACATGTCTAACGCCATTCAAATTAGGTCCGTTATTGGTTAACTTAGAATCATAATACGCAATTTTTCCATGATTCGTAATGATAACGATATCACAGTATGTTTTTTTTTTGTACCAAGTATAGACAGTCTATGCTATCGATAATAGAGTAAACGTTCTTGTGCGCGTGCGCGGGGATGACGCAAAGCTGCTGCGGAGAGCGCATCATCTGCTGCTGCTGCACCTGATGCACTTGCTGCACGTCACCAGCAGACACTGCCTTCAGCACCAAACATTGTGTTTATAAGGACGTGCGTTGAGTCGCGCGGACGGTCCGCGCTCGTGGTTAGTTACGTATCCACCAGCCGAGTAGCCTCAGATGCTCACACTGTTTCGCCAGAGCATGAGCAATTGGGCATGCGCTACGTTTTTTTTTTTTTAATTATCATTGACGAGAACATATCGCCTTGGTGAAAAACTGTAATGATATTGATTTGAAATATTTGATTGATTTGATTTGACGTTACGGGAAACACGCCCACACCGACCGCGCCACGCACGCATGCCGGCGATGGCGGCGAGCATCTGAGGCTACTCGGCCGGTGGAGACGCACCTGTTCACTTTAGATTGAACTTCGCGCGAGTCTACGCATTGCTGGTCCGCGCGACACAGCGCACGGTCTAACAATAAAGGGAACTATGACTATACTAGTAGTCAGCGCTGAGTGCAGTTTCGATCATAAATCATTATCAGACTTCGGTAGTGCGTTAGCGGCGCGGGTGCAAGGCCGTTACCGATTAAATCATGAGTCATCAACGAGATTCAAGAGCATTTATTGGTAAAAAAAATTGGTACATAACATACTAATGACGTAGTTGTATATAATGAAGGCGACTCTTTTTATAGTCGTCGGGACGATATTGGATTATTTGAGACAGTTCGGTAGAATGATAAGTTTCATCTTCAGAGTTTTATGTAATTAATGAATTACCACAACTTTCAGCTCTCCATTAAATGCAGAAGTCTTCTTCAGACCACTGCTGGACATAATTATTTGTACTCAAATGATTAAATTAGTAACTCCTACACAATCTATAAATTAGTTCTGAAAAGGATAATGTAACTTCACATTCGCTTTGCTAAGATATAACGAAACTACATGTATTAAAAACAAATACTAAATCAAATAAATATAATAAAAATATAAGTAAATAAAAGTAATTTGAAATAATAATTTATCCAAGCAAAATTTTGCCCCAAGTGTCCGAATAAGTCGTGCAAAACAAGCAAAAAATTAAACAAAAACTATAAAATTTAACCTTTTGCACGCCAGAGTTTTTTTACGTCGGCACACTCCCGACGCCAAGCATAGAAAAATGTGAAGATGGTAAAAACTTATCGGCAAGCAGCCCGGTGTCTTAAACAAGACAGAATTTAAGTTATAAAAATAGGTAAATTTGGACTACTTTAGTCGTCAGTGGCGTCGTATGTACGCGAGCGTTTGGCAACTATAGTGGTCATTGGCGTTCAAAAGGTTAAATCCCAAACAAAAGACCAAAAAAGAAACAGGTTCAAAAACTTGTAAAAAAAAAGCATGCTTAAAATTAAGCCCCTGTTAACCACCAAACCAACTAGACCAATGCGGGTAACATATCCAATAGTATAGTATAGGTGTATAGTATAATACATACTATTGGTTATTCTGTAGTATAGGTGTCAAGTTCATTCTGTTACAAGTTTACAAGAAAATGTATGCAACAAATTATTTGCATCTGACTGTCCCGATGGCGTAGCGGATAGTATGCCTGCCTTCTGCGCCGCGGGTCGTGGGTTCGATCCCCACCGGACACAAATATTTGTTAAGTCAATTTTCAAATATTTGTGTTGAGTCTGGGTGTTTTCTATGTATAATATGTATTTATTTACAAAAAAAAAGTATATATGTATTAGTATCAGCTATCTAGTTCCCATAGTACAAGCTTTGCTTAGTTTGGGGCTAGATGGCGCTGTGTGAATTGTCCAGGATATTTATTGATCGCAGGCGGCTTCTTCTTCTTTTCGTGTGGGGCAGCGACTCGTGCAACGACCCGAAACCCTGATGTCAGAGTTTTTTCAACCGCCGATTGACCGTAAGAAATATGGGCGCGTTAAGCCGTAGGTCCCGGTTGCTGTTTATGATTACTTAGACGGCGGTCATTACAAAACCATGTCAGAAGCCGCTACTTGCAGAAGGCGGTTGAAAAATTCTGACACTATAGTTTGCAAAATATAGAATGATCCCTGTGACGTTTGTGACCTTGGAGCAAATGCTGACATAAGGTGGAAAATACTATGACATAAGGTCCATTTTCCTTTGTTTACTAGGAAAATAAACCTTACGTCAAAGCATTTGCTCCAAGGTCACAAACGTCACAGGGATCATTCGTCAAGGCTTTTTGGGTCATTGGATGACTCGGTGTGCCACACGAAGAGAGACAGTAGTTACGATGACCAGGAGCTTCTAAAGAAACGCTCGGTCCAGATTGTTTAGTGGATCGTTACACTAGACTAGAGTAAGTACCTGCAGCGTGATGGTGGCGGGCGCGGGCTGCTGCGCGGGCTGCGCCTGCGTCTGCTGGCTGGCTTGCTGCACCAAACCAAAACCCGCCTTTATTTACAGCTCAATAAGAGTAAATTTAGAGAAATCTAATGGGTCTGATTAAGAAATTGCGCACACTGTAGTCAAAACAGTCTTAAGACAGATAGAGATGTGCTGTCGTCCTAAATAAGGCCTGAATGAGAATATTCCCAAAAGAAATTCTCGTTTTCCGGGAACATACCAAATTGCTGATAAGTTTTTGAACAAACAAAACCATTTTACCAAATAATGTATGAATTACGGTATAATACTTACAAAAAACAATTATTTTAAGTATAATGATAGTTTTATGTTGTTTTACTGAAACATTCCCAGCATTTGTAATGTTCCCGGACAGCGAGCAATTTATTTGGGAATACGAGTATTCCCACTGGGGATTTATTTCGAACGATGGCAAATCTGTATCTGCCTTGAGACTGTTTTGTCTATCGTGTGCGCATATCGTGTCTAGGGTTAAGGTTTTACAGCGGTCAAATACGGATTTCTGCTAATGCCTCTTCTTATGATGTGGAGTAATTTTTTGCGGTTATTTCCGAGTATGAATTTAATCAGACCCTATAATATTTCCTTCACTGTTTATCTGCAGTCGTTGGTTTTAAGTCAGCCTATTATTTATTATTTCAAATCGAATAGATTTTGAATAATCAGTTATATTCTTCAACAGAATATTATCCTACTGTACAATTCTTAAAATTGCTATGTAATCAAAGAAGTAATTAAATAAATGTATTGTTAGTAAATTATTATTAGGTAGCGTAAGGATTTATAAATTTTACCTGTACGTTCGCTAAAGAAGCTATCTGAATCTGTTGTATTTGTCCTGAAGGGGTAAGTACGTTGGCCACTTGCGGTTGCTGCATCTGAAATTGAATAAATTCATTGTTAAACTGTATTACATACACACACAAATCACGCCTTTATCTCTCGCGGATAGGCAGAGCGTTTACGACCATAAAATTACAGTCGATATCGCCACTGATAAATATTTGAAATGATTTATTAAACAAGACATACACACATACACAAATCACGCCTTTATCCCTTGAAGGGTAGGCAGAGCGTTAACGATCGCAGAATTACGGCCGTTATCGCCACGTCTGACAAGTATTGAGGGCCCTTTCAGATGATTCGTGTATCACTGTAGTGACAGGTTGTCAGCCTGCCGCCTAAAATTGTAATACACATGAAACCCTCGAGTCCCTTAATTGCCTTTTACAACACCCGCGGGAAGAAATGGGGTGATGCTATTCTAAGCCGGCATCACACGGCGTAATACAAGAGTATTAAACAAGAGTATACAAAAATAGTACCTGTTGCAACTGCGGTATGATCTGCAGGTGTTGCAGCGGCATGTGGACGGTTTGGTACACTGTGTGCCCGTTGGCCACACTGACGGGGACCTGGACGGGCACCATGCCCATGCCGACGCCGCCCACGCCGCTCCGCACCGCCACGCCGCCGCCTGCGTCACATCACACTGTTAGTATAGTTCAGGAAATATAATTTGAGCCGATTCGACCATGAAACGTCAAGGCGAATCGGCTCGAATTTTATTTCCTAAACTATACCACCCTATCAGATTGTACTATCGCCACCCTACCCGTTTAAGGGATTAACTTTCATACGAGTACAAAGAAAAACCAGTATCAGCTGAACCCTTAAATGAGTTGGTTGATGTGCTGGCACATTAGTACAGATTCGCCTTTTTGATAGCTAATTTTTTTTCTATAGTACACTAGAGTACCGCCATTAGCCAGTTCCGTTATTTTCTTCCCGAATAATGCCTCTTAGAGTTATAAATCTTTTTTATTACGTTAGGCCTACTAAGGGCATGCCTCATTTTATTTTTTCGAAAAATAATGACGAAAAGAAAATATAAGCAATTTTCTTTTTCAATAGAAAACTAAATGTTTTTTTTTTATTATTATAATTTTTCAGAAAAAGAAAATAATCGAGGCATGCCCTTCGTAGGCCTTGATTTAATAAGAAAGAATTAGAGCTTTAGAGGCATTATTCGGGAAGAAGACAGGGGATGACGTTTGTTTGAAAACACCGTGACCACGAGGGCTCTTAAGGGTCACAGTAATAAAATCATATGGAACTGTACAACTGTAAAACTTTAGTTGTTGGATGACCCCTATAACTGATTATGATTTACCCTTTTAAAAAACTGAATATTACCTAAATCCCATACACTAAATTTTAAACTATCGCGGTTGTTTACACTATTCAAAGTTACGATCCGTCGGTAAGAACCCGTTAAAATCATAACTATGAATAGTACATCCCATACTCTTTCTAATTTTATGTGCAGTTTTTATTCTAGCTTAGGCTGTGAAGAAATTGCCAACCCATAGGTGTGGACCTACTTAGGTTATAAGAATGGTTATGAAGTGATGGTGAGAATGGTGGTGCTAAAAGAAATCAAAACACCAAGCAAAGAAAATTAATATGCAAGTAATAGAAGCTTCAGGATTGAAAGGAATTCGAGAGAACTGTTCGGTTGCGCCAGCTATAGTTAGTAATCTTTGCTTATGCCTACTTTAATATTGGACTAATCATAAGATTAACCAACAGAATAACCGATATTGTGTAAGTATAAATTACGTTTTCAAATATGCGTTACGAACGTAACTTAAGGTCGACATCTCTATACGACAAACAGAACTGGGAATTCAAGAATAATTTCATTCTCAAAAACAGATAATAGTTAGTGCATATTGTGCAGAGCTCCAATTTTTTTCAAACAAAAGAACAAAAGCTTGCACGGTCACAATGCCGATAAAAATCCGTCCTTTATAAGACGGATAGGTTCAAGAGGAAGGTTTATATGAAAACGTCTTATTCTCACTCGAAAACGGATGCAGCATGTGCCGCTAGTGGAACATAAAATCCGAACAATTCTCTCTTCACACCACCTACCTTGCTGCTGCTGCTGCTGCTGCGTTTCAGCGCTCTTGCTCTCTTGCTTCACATTCTTATCGGCCATTTGCACGCCGACATTACTCGCCTGCGCGGCGCCGCCCACCGGCAGCTGCACGCTTTGCACGTTCGTCGACGACGGTATCGTTATCGCCCCACTCTGTTGCACTATATTCGTCCCACTCGTCGGTATTTGCACTAGATTCGTCCCACTCGTCGGTATTTGTACTAGATTCGTCCCGCTGGTCGGTATCTGTATCATGTTGGCGATGTTGTTCCCCGGTATGACCATTTGATTGGCGAGCGCGCTCAAGGGAATGGTAAGGTTAGTGCCGGGGATGGTGACGGTGGCCTGCTGTTCTGTTAGCGGCGCGCGGAAACACAGATTAGTTAGACAGTTGAAGCGCATGCGGTGGTCGACGGACGCACAGTTCACGAGGCTATGTTCAAGGCAAATGAAAGTGACGGCGCTAATGCTAATGATAAGTAGAAAGAAAGAGACAGCGGCGGCCGCGTGATCGACACTCATAGAAAATAATATATTTAAATTAATTATGAGAAAAGTATTTAAACAATAGTTGTTCTTTTTTTTTCTTTGAAATCATTAGGTAGTATAATTATCTACATTATGAACCCAATTTTCGATGTTATTCTATAATGCTACGCCGAGTAATATTTTATATTAATACACATATTTGAAAATCGAATTCCAAATTCTCGTAGTTTTTGAGATCTATTTGTATGTATGTATGTAATAACTTTATTGTACCAAACAAGAAGTATTTACAAAAAAAACTTAAATAAACTAATAGAATTTGTAGGCACAAAGGCGGACTTATCCCATTTGTTTTGAAGACACAAATTTTATTTACATTATTAAGGGTGAATTGGATATTTGAAAGTATAGAAACTCGGAAATTGGTTTGAGTATAATAATGAGCAAGAAAAGATGGTTTCCCAACTTTTTTTCTTTCAAAAACTTTTTTTGAGATTATTCAAAACTCGTAGAACAATAAGTCAAGACTTACACTCCATAAAATTTAGCTTGATACCTATTACAGCAGTCAGTTTCGGGCAAACGTTATGACAAAGGGTAATACTTTTTAATTTTTTTCTTTATATGGTATCAAGGTATCAAGTTGAATCGTATGGAGTGTAGTACACGAGAGATTTTAGGCTTTCTTTGTTATCAACTGTGCGTTCGACGTGTGAAAACTTAAGAATAAAGGTATGAAACGTGAAATGATTAAGTACCATTATTGACATTTATTATTCATGCGACACATCAATATTTATCCAATCAAATCAAAATTTCATCAAAAGAAAGATATTAAAGATATTTGAAAGAAATACATCAAACATTTAGATGATGATGATTGAGAATTTTAAGCATAGATCATGAAATGAAAATGTCAAATCCCAGAGCAATCCCAAAGCCAGGTAGGTGTATTGTTTAGTAAATTATTTTAATCTATAATTATATTTATAGCTAAAACTAGATCAAAATCCAAGCTAGTGGGACCTAAAGATGGGATGACTAGTGCCTACTATTTTTAATACGGGTTAAAAATAAGCACAATTTGAGTGACTGTATTTATTTTTAACCAAAAAGGTCTAAAAATGCTAGAAATATTTCAGTGGATGGACATGCCCATGAAACATACATTTTCCAAGAAACATAGGCTAAAATTATGAAAATAAAATGTATTCCCATACATAATAGAGTTGTGGACTGGCAGGTCAATGAGGTACTTTTTTAAAACGATCTAAAACGGTATTTTGTATGAAAATAGGAATGTAGACGTCATACATTGCTGTTTGCATGGCTTCAGAACACTGACTTTTATGTAATTTTTCTTTTTGAAAAATTATGAATCAAGTCCTTAGTATTTTTGGACAATAGTTTTAAGCGTACAATTTTTATATTTTATTAATGACCCAGACTACAACCGAATTATTCAAGTTTTTATTTTTTTTACTTATGTTCCTTGGAGTAAGATGTTTTAGTTTTGAAGACAAGTTCAACCGCTAAAATATTTCAAGCGATTTTAGTTTTTATCCTTCATATTAGACGTACCTGTAGGCAAATGCATGACGTTTTGTAAGAATCCCGCCGGCAGCACTGGAGTTCTTACTAGCTGACCGTTCATCAGACTCACTTGGCCCATGCCTGAAAAGTTCTGGAAACAAACATACATGTCATTATTTATTTAACAGCTTATTATATACAAGTGAATACATAGGGGTACGTGGAATATTGAAGGAATATCAAATCGTCATACTTAGAAACCACGAATTTTATAGTATACATAAGTTGTACCTCTAGGAAAAATAAGCTTTCATTGCTTCTTAGACTAATTTTGACGTATACCGTTTACGAGTTATAATCAGGAAAAACGAAACACTTTACAAGAGGGGTGAGGGAGTGAAATGCGGAGAGGGTGGAACAGTTGTGCGTTATAATTTATACACCTATGGGTATATCATAGCATTGATTTGAAACAATAAGGAAAGAGATTAAGACTAACCATATCTTTATTGAGATTGATAACATTACGAGTCCCATAGTCGCCTCTAACAGCTATTAGTGTATAAATCCAAGCCGGCATCACAAAGTAATGTCTGCATACATATATCACGCCTTTATCTCTTGCGGGGTAGGCAGAGCTATAGCGGCTGCAAGAATACGGTCGCTATCGCTAGATCTGACATTTTTGAGGATTTTTTTCTAAGGTTGTTTCGGAAAACATGTGTATCACTATAGTGACAGGTTGTCAACCTGTCGCCTAAAAATTGTAATACTCTCGAGTACCTTTAGTCGCCTCTTACGACACCCGCGGGAAGGATGTGGGGTGATGCTATTCTAAGCCGGCATCACACGGCACACGTAATGTCTGAATTGTCAATAACACCTGTGCGTGCTGAGCAGGTATGAACAGCGCGTCCTGCCCGTCCACGGTGACGGCCTGCATGGGCGCGACGCCGCCCACGCCGCCTAGAGCGCACCCGCCGTACGCGTGTTGTACCTGTCGCTGTATACAGTACCTGTGCGTGCTGAGCAGGTATGAACAGCGCGTCCTGCCCGTCCACGGTGACGGCCTGCATGGGCGCGACGCCGCCCACGCCGCCTAGAGCGCACCCGCCGTACGCGTGTTGTACCTGTCGCTGTATACAGTACCTGTGCGTGCTGAGCAGGTATGAACAGCGCGTCCTGCCCGTCCACGGTGACGGCCTGCATGGGCGCGACGCCGCCCACGCCGCCTAGAGCGCACCCGCCGTACGCGTGTTGTACCTGTCGCTGTATACAGTACCTGTGCGTGCTGAGCAGGTATGAACAGCGCGTCCTGCCCGTCCACGGTGACGGCCTGCATGGGCGCGACGCCGCCCACGCCGCCTAGAGCGCACCCGCCGTACACGTGTTGTACCTGTCGCTGTATACAGTACCTGTGCGTGCTGAGCAGGTATGAACAGCGCGTCCTGCCCGTCCACGGTGACGGCCTGCATGGGCGCGACGCCGCCCACGCCGCCTAGAGCGCATCCGCCGTACACGTGTTGTACCTGTCGCTGTATACAGTACCTGTGCGTGCTGAGCAGGTATGAACAGCGCGTCCTGCCCGTCCACGGTGACGGCCTGCATGGGCGCGACGCCGCCCACGCCGCCTAGAACGCACCCGCCGTACGCGTTTTGGACTTGTTGCTGGAAATATGACACATTTGCTACACTTAAATTTATATTATACGATAAATAGATTACCATCATCCTATCAACTAAGACCAAACAACCTATAGCTATTCCTATTTGTCATTAAGTTAATTTAACAAAGAGTTATCTTATCAACTCCCAAAAGCGAAATATACAATTGCGATTATTTCCGCACATTTTAAAATAATATTTGGGTCAATCAACTTTTTTTTGTTCAACACCTGTCCCGAGTGAACTTACTATAATTATTTCAAAACTTTACAGAAAAACGATAATTTTGCATTAATATTGATAATTACAGGATTAATCCACAAAATTTAAATACTTCCTGAGTAAAATTTTCATGAATTTAAACAAAAAATATTGGTTACCCAGGGGAAGTTAACACACGTTCCCATACAAAAGATAGGTGTCCCCTTACCCCTAGCTTCAGAAATAAATTGCTCTGGTTTAAAAAAATCTAACTGAAGTAATTTCATTTTGTACATTTTTAGAACTTAAATATAAATGCGCACAGGCGTAGAAATTTACAAAGCTATTGTCGTGTTATATTTTCCATAATTTGAAAATAAATTTGCGCGCGAATGTGTCCCGCCTAATAAAGTACATCCTCCATCCACTGAGTAACCGCGTCTGTTGAACGTGAGTGCGAGCGATATAGCGCTATTAGTGCGTTAGACTCTAGGAATTAACTCTGGGAATCATAATATCAAAGTTGCGGTCGTGGGAAATTTTGATTCGCTTGGCCATTTTGACTGCGGCCAGCGAACTGAATGCGTGGCTTTATTGTTAGTCCGCTGGCAAACCACACCAAAACTCGTAAGTTTTTACTTTTCTATGGATAATGTTGTCTATTTATATTGGATTATGGTCTAATAAGTCATCAGGGACAAAATTTTTATTATTGCACCTTTAATTTGATCTTAAAATCAGTTTTAAGTGTAAAACGTCCCCTGGATAACCAGTCCCCTGGGTCACTTTTGTGGTTACCCCAGAGACATTTTTGGTTACCCAAGAGACATATTGGTTTTGCATGTAGATTTAACGTTTGAAATCTATCATTTTGTTTGCTGCATATCCACAACTTTTCTAAGGAGTAATAAGGCGAATGAGTGTTTGTGTTTGCAGCGTTCTGTAATGGGTTGCTGTGCTTACGTAGCTTATTTTGTTTTAGGTATAAAAAATGCCTCTTACAAACGCAGAAAAGCAAAAACTTTATAAAGAGAAGTTGAAACAAGATCTAGACAAATATAATTAGTACAATTTTTTTAGTACTAAAAGAAAAGTCTGGTTAAAAAGTCCTCTTCTGGAGTTGCGGAGCCTTAGGCTATAGTAATAGGGTCTCTTGAGTCACCAAATTTGTCTCTTGGGTCACCATGTGTCCCCAATTATTTGAATGGTTTTTTCTATTTTTTGACCTCTTTAGTAAGCTAAATAAGATAGTTTTGTTACTGTTCGCTAAATAATATTGATTAAATTACGTATACTATAAAATATTCTATAAAAGAACCGCTGAGTACAAAATACTCAAAAGATAAAGTTCCTTTTTTTGCATCGGTTACCCAAGAGACCTTGTTTGTGTTTTTTTTGTAAAGACTATCCAAGTTATATCAGAATTTACGTTTGTAACTAGTTCCTACTACTACGTTCTTTCGATTTCATTAAAAAATAAATGTAAAAACATGCATTTTCATTCACAAAGTTATCACCTAAACATCGGTTACTCAAGGGACGAAAGATGAGTGTCACCTGATATTTCTGATGAAAATGACATAATTTGTACGTTGTTGGTCGCGGCACGGCTTGTATTTGTGAACTAGATTAAAATTGCTACTATGCTAATTATAAATGTAAGAAAAATTCGAAAAAAATTTTTTTTAACTTTTGAAATCAGATTTTACAAGAAATAGTTGATTGACCCATTTAAAAAAAACTCTCAATGGAGAAGGCATGTTCCCCTTGAATTGATCACCCTTTATAAATCAATCATCAAAAAAAAAGGCCATAATCATCATAATAATAAGAGCTTTCAAACTTGAAAAAGCAAAAAATTACGCTATTAGGCATTTGGAATTATTTCCTTCAGTACCATTGATTATTTAATGAGAAACTCAAGACACCAGAGTTCATCGGATCGTTGGAAGACTCGGTATCCCACACGAAAAGAGAGATCGATTACTATACCTGTAGTAACTGTGGGTGTATCTGCAGTAACTGTTGCGGCGTGGTCTGATAGCCCTCCTGCTGCACGACGCCCCCCACCCCGCCCCCCAGCAGGGACTGGAGTTGCTGCATCGATATCACCTGGAAACACAGATATTTTATCAGTATTCACTAGTTTCCTGGGACGTTAAAAAATATAACAGTTGTACGCTTAATACTATTGTCCAAAAATACTACGGACTTCATTCATAATTTTTCGAAATATTCAAAGTTTGAATTAATAAACAGAAAAATAATGTAAAAGTAAGTGTTTTGACGCCATCCAAATACTTACGGCGTGACGTCATACTTCCAGTTCTTCAAACAAAATACCGTTTTAGATCGTTTTAAAAAGTAGCTCATTTGACTTGTTAGGAAACAAGCCTATTGTTCACCTTAAGACTGAGCCTCTCTCCAAGGCTAAGTGCTGCCCCCAATAATAAAAAATCATACTCGATAAAACGTAATTTATCAAAATTCGCTTGTTGAGATTGAAATATAGCAGGGTTCGAAAATATCCGATATTTATAATAAATATCAAAATATCGGATATTTATGATATATATCCGATATATATCAACTTTGATATATATCCATTTTGTATGAACTTCAGGTTGTTATTTTATAGTATTATTTATGTATATTTGTTGCATATGTTTTACATAAATATAATAAATTATTAAAAAATGTATTTAAATTGTTAAACAATAAATAAATAATAATAATTTAAAAAACAAATGTTTTTAATGGTTTTTTATACAGGGTGTGTTTGATTTTATATTTGTTTACCAATTTTTCGTTACTCATTTATTTTATTGTTTATTGCGTAATACCTATTAACATATAAGTAAACAAAAATGTTTGAATTATAACTTTACTACTGTATGTACTATGTATGTACCACTAGATGGTGTAGAAGTAGAAATACACCGAAAAAGTCTAAAAAATATTGATATATATCACAAAAAGTCGTTGGATATATATCGGATATATATCGGATATATATCATGATATATATCCATTGATATATATCCTTCGATCCCTGAAATATAGATACTAAAGATTATTTACAAAAATATGCCGTTTTAATAATAAACCAGTCAAGCACGGCACGGGTCTACAACATTCTGTAAATACTTCAGTACACGGTTCCGCAATTCAGAGGGCACGTTTAAGCCCATAGGTCCCGGTTTTTTAGACGGCGGTCGTTACAAACCAGTATAGCAACATTAGTTGTATCATGAATCTCCGGACCAATACTAAAGTTTATGATATCTATTAATATCACTGAAAATACATTATACCTGTGGCTGTTGCACTTGGATCCCATTTGGAACCGAGCTCGCTGCATTCATGATAGCTGCCGATAGTTCATTGCCCTGAAAAAACAGAGATTTTTAGATTTTTTATGGTTTTTAATGAAGCTGTGTGATGGCGGTTTAGAATGCCGTGTGATGCCGGCTTAGAATAGCATCACCCCACGTCCTTCCCGCGGGTGTCGTAAGAGACGACTAAGGGACTCGAGAGTATTAGTGTATTACAATTTTTAGGCGACAGGCTGACAACCTGTCACTATAGTTATACACATGTTTTCTGAAACTACCTTGGAAAACAATCCTCAAAAATGTCAGACGTCGCGATAGCAACCGTATTCTTACGGCTGTTAACGCTCTGCCTACCCCGAAAGGGATAAAAGCGTGATATATATATGTATGTATGTATGTTTAATGAAGCCTTAGATAAGGTTTGCTTAGTTGGATCCAGACGGCGTTGTCTGTATTGTACAATATATTAGATTATTATTTCGATTTACTCCTATCGAAATTTCAGATTAAACGCGATCTTATTACGCTAACATTGCGATTCAAAACAGCAAAACAAAGAAACAAATATTAGAATAAATTTATTAATCAGTACAATACCTTACAAAAATATGTAGGTAGGTATTATTTTTAGCGAAATTGGACGTGATTAACTAATGTATATTAGTATGCTGTAAAGCTTAACAGAGTGGATACAACTTTATTTATAAAATCTACGCAATGTTACTTATGTTTCACAAATAAAAAAAAACATTAAAGGTATACTTACAGAAAGCCCCTGGGCCCTAAGTTGCTGCACCACAGCAGCACTAATGACCCTCAACTGCGGCTGTTGCTGCAAGTACTGCTGCTGGATTGCTGCTAAAGTAGCCGGATCCCCTTGTACCTGTGACAATCATTAATATGAGGTTTAAGTTGATACGCAAACTATACTGTACTAGTCAATATAGTCTGTATACTATAAGGTGTAAAAATATTAGCTGCAAATACTTTAAGGGGTGAATCAGCCAATGAAACTAAACAACTTTCCCCATGAGACATAGGTCGAAGTATGAGAAAATTTTTTGGGCCTCCCATACAAATTGACTTGGTCGGTTAGTAATTTTGTATGGGAGGTCAAAATTTTTTTTTTTTACGTTTCGACCTTGGTTTCTTGAGGAAAGTTGTTCAATTTCATGGACTGATTCACCCCTATCAATATTTTTAGCTAATATTTTTACATCGTGTATATCGTCTGAAGCTTTGCCTGCGTTGGCAAATAGTAAAAAACAGTTTAATGTGTATCCAAACAAAACTGGCGAATGGCGTGGCACAGGTTTCGTGTACGCTTCTCGGTGGGTCACTCAGAAAGTTGATATTCCTCACTTTTTTATTTCCAGTCTGATTACGACATAGCAAACTGAACCATCTGATTGTCCATAAGGAAGATCGTTCCGTGCTTCGGATGGCACGTTAAGCCGTAGGTCTTGCCTGCTATCTATGATTACTTACGACGGCGGTCGTTACACAACCATGTCATAAGTTTGCTACTTGTAGAAAGCGGTTGAAAAATTCTGACACTTTCTGGATTCGTCCCTTAGACGCCTTTTGAAATTGAAATTGAAATTGAAATTGAAATTGAAATTGAAATTGAAAACAATTTATTCTCTTTTCACAGTACACAACACAAAACAAAAACAGTAGTTACACAAAGCCAAACACAAGTACACTTTTAAAGAAAATATACAAAAACATATTAACAACAGGACATAGGTACAGGTAGGTAGTTGTGTTCCGTACTGTGCCAGAGAAATGGTTCTGACTCAGCATAAGTCGCAGTGTTAACCACGACGCTGGTATTCTGCCAGCACCAAGCGATGATCTCAGTCGATAGCAATACGGAGTCGTAAATATGTAGGTATGTATGTACTGAACGTATAGGAAAAAATAAAATGGATACTTAAATAAGAATTTACATGTACATGATAATAGAAGTTGTAAGTTAAAAGTATTAAGTTATTAATAAAAATATATGCACATATATATAGGTATAAATAATGATAATTAGCAGATATGGAAAATACGAGTAGGCAATAAATAAAATACAGTTCTGGGCATGCATGTGTGAATTTGAGTAGTGGTGTCAAAATAAATAACAGTTTTAACAATTCTTAATATGGTAGTTATACACAGAATAAATATATAGGTATTTAGGTCTTTAGATACAAGCCTCATTTTTTTATGATACTTTCAAAAAGAAAGGTTTTATATGTATTTTTAAAAGCGCTCACAGTAGATACATTTCTTATTGGAGGTGGAATGTTGTTCCAAATCTTAGCGGCGTTGTATCTAAAACTGGAACAAAAGGCGGCAGTACGGTGACGAGGTATTAGCAGTGGAGGCACACAGGTACGGACTCGGTCGTTGGCACCTCGGGACGAACGCCAGTTAAGTTTATCATACAGGTACCTAGGAACTTTGTTTTTAATTACTCCAAACATGAGCGTTGCGATATACAATTTTTGTCGTTCGGACATTTTAAGCAGCTTTGAAGCCTGAAGGTATGGTGTTACATGTGTGCGAGGTGGAATATTAAAACAATATCTGGCACAGGCATTTTGAATGCGTTGAATAACTTTTTGGGTTTTAGCAAGAAGGCATGGGCCGTAGACAGTGATGCAATAGTTGAGCTTTGACAGTACCAAGCTATCACACAGCATGATACGTACACTGGTACTAATGAAATCACGGATCCGGTAAATAATCTTCAAACGGTAAAAACACTGGCGAACCAGCTCGAGAACATATTCTTCAAAGTGTAAACCTCCGTCCATCAGGATACCTAAGTTTCGAGCCGTTTCTACACGCTCGATATTCACGCCTTGCATTCGTATGATGGGGTTAAGTGCTATAGTATTTGAAATCTGTTTGTCAGTTCCAAAGATCATGTACTTTGACTTTGAGGGGTTTAAGACCAAACAATTTCTTGCAGACCAAATAGCTACGCGATTTAGGTCGTCGTTGAGTTTGTTGATGGAATTATCAAACTGATATCTATCCAAAGGAAGGTACAATTGCAGGTCGTCCGCATATAAATGGTAACTACAGTTCTTGATACATTTTATGACATCAGCAGTATACAGTATGAATAGAAGTGGTCCAAGAATCGAGCCCTGTGGAACGCCCCTATCTATCGGCCTTTCTTCAGAAGCAAGAATTGATCCGTTAGCATCAGTCATTTCAACAATTTGAGAACGGCCTGTCAGGTAAGAGTTGAACCACCTAATCGTATAATTGTGGAAACCGTAAAACGACATTTTCGATAGGAGCATTGGTACATTAATGCAATCAAAAGCGCGGGAGTAGTCGAGAAGCACCAGGATTGTAGCATTTCCGCTATCTCTGAATGACAGGATGTTATCGATAACATCAGTAAGCGCCGTTGCTGTACTCCGACCCTTTCTGAAGCCTGACTGCTGATCAGGTAGAATTTGATGCTTTTCGCAGAAATGTATAACTTGGCTATATACAACCTTTTCCAAAATTTTTGAAAGAAAAGGAAGCAGGCTAATAGGCCGCAAATCTTTGGCGTCATTAGGAGTATTTACTTTAGGGATAGGACGAACTACAGCTTTTTTCCAAGAAGAGGGAAACGTACATGTATTTATAGACAAATTGATTATTTTAGTAATTACTGGTAGCATATGGGGCATTGTTAGTAGTACCATGTCCTTATTCAACCTGTCACATCCCTGTGCATTAGACTTTAATTTTAGAAATATTTTAGCGATGTCGTTTTCTGTAACAGGGGTGAGTTTGAATTCAGCAGACTGATCTTTATTCCATTCAAAGTAAGTAAGATCTGAAATAGATACATTGTTTACACCTGGTATTTGAAGAAAATGAGAGTTAATATTTTCCGGGTTTAAAAGATGAGGTGGTAGCTCAACGTTTTTCTTAGGATCGGGGAGCACAGTGTGTTTGAGGTTTTTCCACAGCGCCTTCGGTTGTTTTATGTTTTTATTTATATTTTGTTCGAAGTAAGCTTTACGTTCAGCAAAAAGACTCAAATTAGTTAGTTTTTTTAAATCTTTGTACTGGTCTTTGTGAGAATCTTGACCCGAAGCTCTATGTCTATTTTTAGCTTCATCTCGCAATTGCATTAGGAACAGTATATTGCTGGTTATCCAAGGTGTAGGACAATCTTTCATAGTGATGGTCTTTAAAGGGGCATGAATATCGTAAAGTGCAGTAAGTGTACGTGTTAAGTTATAGACTAACGTATCTACGTCATCACAGAGAAGCATTTCATTTAGGCCTAGATTTAACAAATCTGCGTTAAATATATTATTGTTTATGCTTTTTAAGGGTCTAAAAGTTACGGTTTTAATGGGAAATTTATTTTTCTTTATTTTGAAAGTTGCACTTACTATGGCATGGGCACCAAGATCGGGTATGTAGTTAATGTTAGTTTGCAACACTCCTATGTCTGAACAGATTAAATCTATGGCGGTCGCACTGTGCGAGGTAAAATGAGTTGCATTAGTTATATAATTTATTAGATTAAAAGATAGCAAAAATTGATGAAATTGGTTGTATTTACCAGTGTTCGGAACCAGTTGATCAATATTAAAATCACCGAGTAAAATTAAATGATCGAATTTAGTAAAAGAAGCAATAGAATCACTTAATGCGTCCAGGAAGTCAGCTACATTCATCCAGGGTGGGCGATAAGCCGTACCAACCATAACACGAACTCCACTAGAACTATATGAAATCCACATTTGATCGACATGTTCCAACTCACGTACCTTAGTTGTTATACAGTCGATGGATGTGGATAACTCAGCTTTAATACTTAATGAAACTGTATGTATCTGTTGTCTTACTTGCCGCATAATGTCCAGTTTATTATCTTCCATTTTCTGTAGGATTTCATGCTGGCTTGTAGATAGTTTCGTGTCAAGCAAAACAGAGAAGGCATCGTATGTGATAACATTGTTATTATTAGCGGGGGCGGTAGGCTGCGCCCGCTGCGCCGCACCTGAATACCCTTCGGATGGGAAGGATGCACTTATTTCGCAGGTACGGTTTTCAATTATAGAATCCTCATATGACATGTTCATCTGAGTTTCATTCGCAATTCTGCGATATGTTGATACATTACAGCATTCTGGACATTTCCACGACGATTTCAGCAACAGTTCCTGTTCTTTGTATATTTCATTCGAAATATTTACACATTCATGGTGGTGAGCATGTTTACACAAAACACAAGTAAGCAGAACGTTGCATGGAACCTTCTTGTTGCAGATAATGCAATCCATTCTTTTGTTATTATTTCTCGCAGTTTACCGTCTAAAGTTTAAACGTCGGACAGCCGAGAGAGTAGGCAAATAACAACAAATAGGTAGGAAGATAGCTCGGCTCGCGTCGTGTAGTTGCTCCTATTCGATCGGTCGATGTTCGTATATCGCTCGGGTGCGCTCGACAGGGATCGTAAGCGACGATGTATGGTCAGGTGATCGCAAATACTGGTTAATGGCCGCTAGAAATTAGCACTCGGCAAAATTCTTTCACTTATTTATCGGTAATATTTAAACTTGAACAAAAACTAATAGCAGTGTTCACACCATCAAGACGTAAGCCTTCAGAAAATATCACACTTAGGTTGCGAAACTAACTTTTGACTAGAAATTTTGATTATAATTTAGAGACAAAAACCGATAGCGTCTGCTCCGTATCGATCGACCGAGGTCCCCCCCCCTTTAAGACGCTTACGGGTAGAGATGGAGTGATATAATTCTAAGGCTGATATTACATGTTGTAATTGTTGCAACTGCTGCTGCTGCACTTGCTGCTGCTGTTGCTGTGCCTGCTGCTGCGCCTGTTGCTGCGCCTGCTGTTGCTGCTGAGCTTGTTGCTGTGCCTGCTGCTGAGCCTGTTGTTGCTGAGCCTGTGCTTGTTGCTGTTGCTGAGCTTGTTGCTGCTGTTGTTGCTGCTGCTGTTGTTGTTGCTGTTGTGTTGGACCTGTAAATTAAATTAAAATTTACATATCAGGTGCAAAATAGAAACAGAGTCGTGGCAAATCAAAAAACTATACTTAAATACTATTAGTGCTATATAGTGACGATTTTGAACAGTGAATAGGATACAGGCGTTATCAGTTGTTTCAACTGCCTGCCTGTTAAATAAATAATACAATAAGTACAGTAGAAAATATGTGTAACTCTTCTAATCTATTACTTTACACACAAATCACACTAATTATAGTGATGACGACCGATTTCGGCCATGGCGACCACTTTGACTCCTAATCAGATTTGTTCTCGCCATCTTTCCAATTAAGTCCATAAGCAAATTAAGTTCCTAATTTAAGGTTGCATTTGTGAGCATCAACTTTAATATGCTGTTGACATAGGTAGTCACTTTTTGGGCCTCAAAAATTATACAACAAACAAAGAGATTTTTGCGATTACCATATCAAAAGACACAAACACATATATCCCGCCTTTATCCCTTGCGTGTTAGGCAGAGTGTCAAGGGTCGTAAAAATACTGTCGCTATCGCCATCTCTGACAAATATTGAAGACTCTGTTAGATGATTTGGATGGCACATTAAGCTGTAGGTGCCAGTTGCTATCTATGATTACTTAGACGACGGTTGTTACACAACCATGTCAGAAGCCTGCTACTTGTAGAAGGCGGTTGAAAAACACTAGGGTTCACTAGGTCGTTGGACGACTCAGTGACCCATACGAAAAGAGAAAGACAGATGATTTCTATATAATAAGAATAGGTGTTACTCCACTTACTGTATTTTTGGTCATTTTCTGGTGAGTTTTGCTGGTCGGGCCCCATATTGGAGGCTCCGAGCCGGCTGCAAGTGGCTGCTAGCAATGCTAATGGAGACTCCGACCCACTGCTTTCCTGAAAAGGAACATTTTATCCAACTTATTCATTTATTCAGGGACCTTGAGTAACTTTTTTGCATCACCATTCTGAAAAGTATACTCTGAACTTTTGCAATAATTTTTCAAAAGATTTATTAGTTTAGTACTGTGAGGTCTTACATACAAACAATATTTTCTAGTTGTATTGTACAGATAGCTAATTTTAGATATCAAAAAATTGTTTAACTCAACTCTTAGTATATATAAGACACTAAGATAAAATACATATAATCACATTGCTAGCTCTTACTGTTTTTAAAACCTTTTCCTGTATGTAGGTTGCCTGAAGATATTGCCTGAAGACTATATACCAGGGTTCCTCAATTTCTAAGTTCTTTTGTTGTACAATAAAATGTATATTGTATTGTGTCTAATGCAAGCACACATTGCATTACTGTTGAGGGAAACAAATTTTGAATGAAGCACTTTTGTAGCAGGGATGACCCTGCTAGTATAAATATTAGGATCAAAAATATGACCTATAGCAGTCCATAAGCCTGTGAATTTTATTCCAAAGGAACAAGGCTCAACCTTGGTTGGCAGCAGTTCAGTTATAACAAAACTTGAAGCAACAAACTTGCAGTGCAAAACTAGTTCACCTTTCAATGAAATTTATACCCTATTTCAGCCATATAAAGCCAAATTTCGAGTTCTCAGTCTGTGAAATACTGAAATTGAGTAAGAAGAAACTTCAATGAGGGACTGAATAGACTATTTGATTTCTTTTCTAACAATGTTTTTTCAACCTTAGTCTAGTATGTTATGCCTGGTTGATAAACCTAATACCAGGTTTGAATCCTGCCCGCGACGTAACACTTTAAAAGATACAATAGGTAGTAAGAGACCCACTGTCTCCAAATATTTAGGACTAGGAACCATGCCACAAAAAATGCTACCGAACCGACTGGCATACCAACATATCTATAATAAATGATAGATAGGACTATCGATTGGGCACAAAAGCGGTGAGGCGGGAACAGAGGGTGCACAGTCGTAGCCCTCCCCCTGAAACGACAAAATCAAGGGCACCCTTTGGTTTTTAGTCTCATTATTCTCATACAAAAGACACGATAGCAAATACTCGTTCAACCTACCTCGTCGCTACTCATTTTCATTGTTGGTGAATTGGGACTATAACTACTGGTAACCGATTTCAAGTCATTTCAATAGTTTTGACTGGTTTTTACGGCTAGAAAATATATTTTCTTTTCACAACACAAGAAATTATCAAAACAATCACAACGGTTTTCCATAGACAATAGACTGAACTAAATAATCAACTCATTCATTTGGTGACATTTCCAAATTTAACACGTTCACTGCTAAAATAGTAAATTACATTAAGTAGTAAAATAAAATTACCAAAAGTAATTAGACGACTGGCAAAAATTTTTTTAATTAAATAATTATGATTTGAGATAAATAGGTACAAGAAGGTAGGTAGGTACCTAGCTAAAACAGTTTGTTTTTCATAAAAATATTACGCTACAACGAGCTTTATTTTTATTACCAAAAAACAAAAGCCATCAAAATGATAGGTTAATTACTTTAAATTAAAATGTAAATAATGTTTTATGGATTACATTGTGTCATTTTGTATACGGAAACCTGTAAAGTTTCTGTTTGATAAACAAGTTTCTACTTTGTAGTTGTTGGGAGTCGACACGCCTTTTCCTAACAAGTGCCGGGAGTCGTCGCACGCAAGGCCGCCGCCGCCCTTTGATCCACCCACCTCAAATCGCGTGACTGATTTTTATGCAGTTGCTAACAACGACGCGTATAACGAACGATAATAGAGAATGAGTGTATCAACATGATTTCCTTTCGTTCGGTTTCTTTCGCAATCGCCACTTACAATACTAGTTTAGTGTGCTCAATTTATAAGTATCTTAAAATGGCGACGTTTGATATACTAGTGTCTGCTTTTGAAAACTACATTGTAATCAGCAGCCATATTTACGTTACTGCGACGGACCATATCTCACATTTGAAGAAAAATAGTTTGGCAATGGGTGTACAGTACAGTAACACCCGGAGGAGGACGCAGATGCTATTTCGGCAAGGGAGTTGCTAGTGACGCGGTCACAACCTCCTGCGTGTGGCCTGGCGGGCCCCACACGGCCGGGACCGCGCTCGCCCCGCCCTCCCCCTGCGCCGCCACCACGAGACCGCTGCCCGCTCAGCGTCCGCTGTATTGCACAATAACAATGTATCCTTTCACTTTGCACTTATTACCTTGCTATTTTTGTCCTCGTTAATATATTCCACCTCAACTTTTGAAGGCTCAGACGACATCCTCTACTTCACATTCACAAACAATATTTTTTCTTTGTTCACGTCGTATAGAACGCACCATTCTCACGACCAGCCGCCAAACTGCGGCGAGCGTACTGGCGCCGACAAAAGACGAACGCGGTCGGAAAGGTTCGTAGATCCGCCTCCTATCGCTTTCGAACTAAGTGAGTATTTTTCGTATTTTCATATTTATCTTTTAATGTAGAGCTATCTTTATTTGACAGTTTATTATATAAATTTTTGTTTTACATCAGTACGTAACTGCAAGGCTGAAGGTCTGTGTGATTAATATAAATTTAAAACTTTTCACTTTGAGGAATACATTTGCTGTCTCACTCTAACGGGGACAGGTCTTGATTATTGGTAGGCAGCAGCTGCGCCTCTCTCCTCCTCCCCGTCGCGGGTGCGGTGCCGCCGCCCGATAATAATAATTGAAAGTAGGAAGGACGTAATAATGGGTGTATAACCTCGTGCCCGCGGCCTCCTTGGGCGGGTAAAAAATGCACACATGCTGGGATACTTATTTGAAGTGCTCAGCGGTGGCATTAATCGAATATGATTTTATAATTAGTGCATCAAAACATGATGTCAGCTTAGCCGTGTGATGCCAGCTTAGAATAGCATCACCTCATTTCTTTCCTGCGGGTGTCGTAAAAGGTGACTAAGGGACTCGAGAGTTTCATGTGAATTGCAATTCTAGGCGACAGGCTGACAATTTGTCACTACAGTGATACACGAATCATCTAAAAGAGCCCTCAATACTCGTCAGACATGGTGATAGGCGATAGAGACCGCATTTTTACTGCCACTAACGCTCTGCCTACCCCGCAAGGCATAAAGGTTTGATATGTGTGTGTTCATCAAAATTTTCTACCTTCAGATAATAGTATTTTTCTACCGTTCGGTGCTGGTTTAGAAAGAAAACTCTTTTGCTACCTGTGGGTGTGATAAAAGACGACTGAGGAATTAATGCAGATAATGAGCAGCAGCGTTCTCTGAGAGTCAATGAACACAATGCACTGCGCTCGCTTACTCACCTGCCAAGTGTGGTGACGTGAGTGGGTAGTATGGCAAATACCTCCCACTAGGGGGAGGCCAGCTAGCACTATGGGTAAGTACTTTATTTTTTTATGGCTTCTACGATTTTGGCCCCGGGTCCATCAAATCTACGCAAAATCTACGCCTGAGACCGTAGACTATTGTAGCTGTAGAAATTGAGGTTGAAGGTATGAGGGTCGCTCTAAAGCCAAGGAATTCTTATCAATGATTTTATAAAAAATTTATACCTTTATAAGCAAGCTATTAAACAAATTAAAGGTAAAAAAATAACATTTTTATAATACTTATTTTAAGTTTCAGTCTTGGAATAGAACTAGTTTAGGACCATTTATTTGGCCCTACTCCACAATTCCAGATGATTCATGAAATCATTAGTTAGTGCCAGCCATCACTGCAGAATAGCCTCGTTGACTTTTTAACGATTTAATGACCTGTACTTACTTGCGCCAACCTCATTATTTATAGGTTCAGACCAGACTGGTTTGGAATGAGAGTGAAAGTCGAGCCACGTTTTGTCAAGCGTCAGCCGCGTCGCCCCGAGTCCATTATGCACGAATGAACAGCCGCCCCGAGAGAGCGTGTGTCCCAGACTTAATTATCTTTTCGCATCACTTGTTACTCTATTTGCAACTTAAATCATCAAACTTAAGGCTTATACTCGTTGGTCACGGTATCGTACACATGCACTTCCGAGGTAACTGATTTTGAAAAAAGTTTCATTCAATTTTGCGCCTTCCAACTTCTACACATAAAGTTCTAAATTTACTGTAGAGACTGCTGACGTTAGATCGTTA
This sequence comes from Keiferia lycopersicella, assembly GCA_029255805.1. NCBI lineage: Eukaryota > Metazoa > Arthropoda > Insecta > Lepidoptera > Gelechiidae > Keiferia > Keiferia lycopersicella. Next base: position 21,157,230 of record JARACZ010000003.1, read on the forward strand.
TTAGTTTCAAATGAATCTATTATGGGTGTACTTCAGTGGCGTGGCACGGCATGTGGCTACCAAGTGACGTGTTGATGTTTGTGTAAAGCATTTAATTAGTCTTCGAACTGTGACTACCTTAATTAAGTGACCTATATTAGCTTTTTTTTCATTTTATGTTCAGCGTTGGAAAAATGGCTCGTCTCTACACTCTTGAAGACTCGTCGTGGTACGCTAAGTCGTCTAAGGACCCGAGAAGCCCTGGTATCAGAATTATTATCCATTACTAGTAACTGGCATTTGACATGATTGTGTAACGAAACGAGCTCTGTCTAAGTATTCAAAGACAACCAACCACCCTAATCCATGGAACCGATTAGGTACCCTAATCAACCGCTTACTAACCATGTTAACCATAAATAAGTTCTAAGAGTTACCTATCCTACATAACTGCCTAGTTCACCTCTCTCGATCACAAATAGGTAGCTCTTTGACATTGGTTGCTATTGCTACCATAAAATAAAGTGGTTTGTTTGCACATTGTAAGTATTTTTTGTTTCTTTTTTGTAATTGATTAGTATTCAAAATGTTGCTTATACCTATAGGTAGAACTTGTATTTGTGTAAGTTTCGTTATTCTTAGAAGATTACAACCAAGATAAATATAGTGACCTCTCCGCCGAAATGATTCGTAATATAGTTTTTTTATAGAATTGTAAAAAAAGCCAGCCTGTTGTTAATTATCTGATGGAAATGAACCACTCAAAATCAGACAATTTGTCCAGCTTAGCATCGCTTAGTCTGGAAGCCCTTCCCTAATAATTAAAGGTACAGGTTTAGACAAAGAGGCTATGAAGTGGAATGGTACCTAGGTACCTATATGTTTAACCCAGAGTCCAGGATACTATTCGTATTTCTTCCAAACTCTATGATTTACAGATTGAACAGTAAATAATGATATCATGGCTCTGAGTTTCTGAAACTTTTTTTATTTTGGTGATTTTTAGATATTTACTGAAAACAGGTAGATACATGTCAAAGTGTAAAATGAGTCATTCATTATGCTAGTTAACTAAACTTGATGTCAACTGGCTAGATGGCCCATCAGCAGTCGGAAGCGGAAGTGATCGTGGGCGTGCCGGACCGCCTGTGCCACCCGCCCCCGTTCCCAGACACGCCCTTGTTTTTGTAAGTTTGTTGCATTTCTGATTAATTACAAGATAAGTTACCTAGTTATTTATCAAGGCACGATATAATCCAATGAAAATGATCTAAAACTTCTTTTGAAAAATGACGTCAATTTAATTCAAGGACGAAATGAGAGGATTAACTTAAGTTCTGTCTGACTTTAGCTATTAATAAAAAAAAGGAAGACTGATGTACCGCATTGGTAGTGCGACTGCCTATGACGCAAAAGGTTCCGGGTTCGATTCTCGATTCGGTGGGTCACTCACAAAGTTGATATTTATCACTTTACAAATTATTTCCCAGTCTGGTTAGGACATTGCAGTCTGAACCACTATATTGTTCGCAAGAATGATGGTTCCGTGTTTCGGAAGGCACGTTAAACCGCAAGTTCCGGTTGCTGTCCATGATTACCTACTTAGACGGCGGTCGTTACACAACCATGCCAGAAGCCTGCTACTTGTGGTAGGGGGTTGATAAATTCAAGGATTAACGTAGTAAGCAGATTATCTAAATCTGAAGGTATACTTCTCCTTCTTCACTCAATGCGCTGAAATAAATTTTGTCTTCTTAATAAGTTGCCGCACGAGCGAAATTTGGACTGGTTGCCCAATCTTCCCCAGCGTACCTTCCTATAAATGCACACCACACTGGCACTTTTCAGATTTGCCTTCACCTTAGTAGCTCCATGGCGACACACACACATGACAAATTTTCCTTAAATACGTCGATACTTTGATCATGCAAAGTTTTCAGTACACCACCGTTCCTTTCCTACACACTGCGATACAACAAAGTTCTAGGGTAGGGAGGTACAGTTGTATTCACAGCACTGCAGTGACGGCAAATAGTGGGGTTAGGTTTTAGTTTAATTCGGTTTTTACGCTTAGGCATAAGTACGATAAAACAGTACCGAATCATGAAAGACGAAAAGTTGTTCACAATATAGGTAAGCAGTTGGTTTGCACTAGTAGCTTTTTCCTATGCACGCAGCTTCAATGAGGATAAAGAATTTATGAAATTAAAACAGATCTACTAGGTAGGTACAGTGGCTAAAAACTGAAATCAGCTGATATTAATGAACTACAAAATCAAACATTAATTGAAAATAAACTAGATAACCTTACAATATCATAGGCGTAAACTCTATTTCCACTTCAGTATCCATTGGTCGGATTGGTAAATTATGTACCTATAGGGGTTACTGTTACTACTTTTTTTTTCTAGCTAGATTTGTCTTGTCAGAAAGTGCCTACCTATATATTATAATAAAACTAAGCTATAATAACTCCTTAACAAGACCTAAATGTGCTGGGGGTGTGGGCACACAAGTATCTGAAAAAAAATTATAACGCGGAAGAAACGCAACCCACCCACCGCCCGCCCGTAAACTACGGTCACGGGGGCGTAACCGCCGCCCTACGCCGCCGCGCCGCGCCCGTCATCGTGTAGTGCTAGTGTAATATCCCAACCTTTTCCCGCCAATCTTGCTAGTTCCTATTTAGCTACTTCCGGTCAAATTAGCAATTCTCAAACTTAATGAAATACCATATTATGTTATTACAGCATTTGTAAGTATTATGTAATGTAGACTTAGAAAAATATATCTGATGTGTTGCATTATAAAAAAAAAACCTGAAACTTTTAGAATCTGGTTTGACTAGGTACCTAAAATTAAATCATTACAATAATTTGTGCCGGCATCTAAGGTGTTAAGCATATAAAAAATAATAACTCAATTTGTTTTCGTATTACTCACTCACTCTTTCCTCTGTAATTATGTTTGTCTATGATCGAATTGATCGATCATTGATATACCTTTTGAAATAAATTCTTGGACAGCTACTGCTTCTTCTACTGAAATTAAATTTCAGCCTGTAACAACAGCACTTGTTTGTACGTACCTCGGGCCGAGCGGGTTCTTTTGGGCTGGGCCATAATATTGAAAATATGGGCTGGGCCCTTAACTGAACTTACGAACCAAACCAGCACAACATTGCTCTGGTAGTAGTTCTTGTGTATTGGTCTAGATGGTGCTTCTCACAAGTTTTTCATGATGTAGGTAGATGGCAGTAGCTTGCTAACTGCATGGCGGGAAATTCAAACGTGGCAAAAAACTCAAAAATGTCTCTATATACGAACGACCGACAAAATATATACACATTCTAATAATACAGTGGTTAAAATAAAATGCTTTTGCTCTTTAGGTTTTTGCCTTCTTTCGTTTTCGTGACATACTTATATTTTAGCAATTTTCAGACGGTGCCAAAGGTGCTAGTCTAGCTAGATGAATGTGAGGAAGCTGCGACATGTTACAGATGAAAGGGATCCTTCCTTCTATTCTAGGTAGGTACCCTAATTTGTGTTTTCCTTCATCTGTCATTCTTTCCCGCATGAGTTCCGATAAGTTGTTCAGTAGGTAGAAGTCAATTAAATTTCTTGTTTTAGGGCGTTTTCATTATTGTTTCGCCAGGCAACGTGTGACGGATCCATACAATATCTATGAATTTATCTGATAGATAAACAACATACCTTACTTATAAGTAGGTACCATACTAAAGAATTCATAGAACATACCTACTAAACAAGTACCAAACCAACTAAATAAATTATGGTCGAAAAAGGTTTAAAATAAATAAGCAGATTGATGAAGAATCAATTTTATTTTATTTGCAGAAACATAACTAGGTAATAGAAGGTAATAAATATTTTGACTCTAAGTAGGTGGTGGGTACCTAACTTGTAGCATGAAATAGACATACCTAAATATTTTTTTTCGGTAACAATAACTTACAAATTCACAAACCATCAGTAAACTTGATTTTAATAAAAATGTCTTTATGATCTTCACTTATAAATAAATTTTCTAAATAAATAAAATAATTTAAACAAATCACAATGCGTAAATACTTACGTCAAATACATTATCTTTAAGATAAGACACATTTTAATAAGATTGAATTGTTTTTTTTTTGTATTGGTGACACGGTAGTGCACCTGCCAAGTTCTCTAATAACTACGGGTAGTGCGACGGTTATTTTAAGTGCAAACAAAGGTCACACTAATAAATTAACGTAAATTTATATAGTCTGTAAGTTTAGATACTTATCTTTTTGTAAACAAATTTTGTATTAAAGTGACAGTTCTGAAGTGTCACTTTCATACAAAGTTTGTTTACAAAAAGATAAGTACCTAAACTTACAGACTATAGAAACGGATACTTAATTACCAAATTGGACGTTTTATATGTGAAGTTATTTTTTTTGTTGATTAAATGATACAATGAAATTGTACTTAATACAAAATAATACTAGTTACGCTTATCAATATTTTGTTGCGTTGAAAATTGGATATACCTGAAAATAAACAATAAAATTATTTTGAATGTTTTACACATTCATAAATGTAAGTAGGTAACTACGACCACTGATTTTTAAAGCATAAAAATTTGTACATACATACATACATAAATCACGCCTTTATCCCTTGCGGGGTAGGCAGAGCAATAACGATCGTAAAATTACTGTCGTTATCGCCACGTCTGACAAGTATTGAGGGCCCTTTCAGATGATTCGTGTATCACCGTAGTGACAGGTTGTCAGCCTGTCGCCTAAAGTTGTAATACCCATGGAACCCTCGAGTCCCTTAGTTGGCTCTTACAACACCCGCGGGAAGAAATGGGGTGATACTATTCTAAGCCGGCATCACACGGCGACGGATAAAAATTTATTATATCATAAATGATGTATATGTGTGAGAGCTAGCGCTATTTTTTTCTCACGTATTGTGGTTTTATTAGACTTACTTGAGTAACTGTAAACTTGTATGAATTTACAAGCCACCGCCGCTGCGTTCGACAGAGATCTTCGTACGCAGTTTCTCCTTCTCGTGGTGCTCCTCCTCGATCTCAGCCATGCGCGCGAACCTCGAGTACGCCACGTGGCCTGACTTGATGGCAGACATCATCTGGCCGAGGGAAATCGAGTGTAAGTGTTTACAATTATCAAATAAGCTAAGAAACATGTACTGAATGTTACGTATAGCTTTTCTATGTTTTAAAATAAATGCAGTTACAGTATAAAATAAAAGAATAGAATACAAAAATCATGCACAGTGGTTTTGTTATTAATACCAGAATTTATCGTACATAGATAAATAAGAACAATACAATACATGACAGTTTAGTATAAAGGTACAAAACAAAAGTAGAACAATAATATTCAAAAAAATATAGAAGTCGATTAGAGGCGCCGCCGTTATTGCTAAGGTAGTAATTTCTAACAGACAACCATTTGTATTAGAGTTAGTGTGATTATGATAATTATATCATACGTATTTAGGTGCATGCTTGAATTATGGTTACTAGGCATAAATAAAATTAAACAAGTAAAAAGTAATATCAGTATGAAGCGTTTGCACACTGGAAGCTGCCAAACTCAACACGCAAGGTTTCTGATATAGACCTGCAAGTATTCGTCGAGCTCGACCTGCCCGTTCATGTTGGTGTCGATCTCTTTGAGGATCTCGTGGAGCTCCTCACCCGACACCTCCTCGCCACTAGCCTGTACGTACACTCTACATTCAGTTTGCATTCGAGACATGTGACACCCAGATACGAGATTGTGTGAGATCGAGACATGGAACTCTTAAAATACTACAACCGTTTTATAGTAAGTTAACTTGAATGAGAAAATGGGTTAGCTATTGCTTGCTTGAGTTTATTACGCATTGTTCTAAAATTTTAATATTATAAATAAGTTAAAAACGTACTACGCTGTGTGCTAGTGGATATTATTCTGTTTATTTATAAATTATAAATATTACTATTAAAACGAGTGCATTTATATTATTAAGTGTTCCGTGTCTGCACAGTCAGATTAAATCTAGGTTAGATAAGTGAAGATAATGATTGAAGACAGAAGCACCACATTGACTATCTTAAACCCAATTTCGCCACTAAGGCGTAGCTTAGCTACCTGAAGATAATCTTGTAATTCGAGCTGTCCATGGTAAGTCACATCAATTTCTGATAAAATGGATCTGATTTCGTCGTCGTTCAGCTTTATACCCAAACCCTATAACTCTCTTAGATTTAAGAGCCCAGCTCTTGTCGGTGGAGTAACCGCCATTCTATTCGTCTCTCCGCCAGTGATTTGACCTCCTGATACGACACGACATTAACTTTTTCTTTTATTTGGTCAAAGTAATTTCGCCTTGGTCGACCTCGGCCTCTTCTGCCTTCTACTTTCCCTTCAATGATGTTCTTCAGGAAATTATCGTGTCGTATCAGGTGTCCTATCATCTTTCCTCTTCTGTCTTCTATGGTCAGTTGGTTAAACTGCTTACCTATAAACCCTATAACATTTAATTATAATTATATGTGACTGCTTCGTTCGCATTTTCAAAGCTTAATGAGCTGAAAAAAAGTTAAGTAAATATGGTATAAGATTTTCAACACGGCGTACTTTTCAGAGTCTTGCCATAACATGTATATCCTTGACGTATTGATAAGCCAACATCACCTTTAGACTCCTTCTGATGTCGTTGATAGAGACGAAGCCCTTCCTGTCTTTGTCAATGATCTGGAACCTCTTGATGTAAGTCTGAATCTCGTCCTTGCTGAGGTTGATTGGAATCTTGTCCCGGCTAGCCCTGTTTACCATCTGACCCATCTCGTTGGCTAAGAACTCTTCTGCCATTTTGATTTGCTTCTGTAAGTTGGAATCGATAGTTAATAACTATTTTCCACTTGAAGTATATAAATAAATTCGTACTACTAGATCAATAACTTTTGAAGTGAAAGAGACAAATAACTATTGATGGACCTTTTTCTCAGCATCGTTCCATTTTAGTTCTTCAGCCATGATGTCGACAATCCCAGGCAGAGCCTCTGCAGCAGCTTGCACGTTCAAGAACGACAGTCTTAATCGACGTGCTATCATGTCGATTGCTGTACACGCGTATTCACGGACACCGTATCTAAAAAAAAGAAATGGATAATTTTTAAATGTTGTGTCGTTCATGTGTTCGTAGTTCGTGCGGTATATCTACCTTTACATTAATAATGAACACACGAAACAGGGATAGTCATTACTGACCTAACTTCAGCGTCTATGTAAGGGAACTCAGGGTGTAATTTCTTTCCAATGATTGGCCATCTTTTGCCCGTCATAGCAGCCATCTTTGCGACAGCAAAGGCGCGGTCACCGTATGATTTTGCTAAATGTACTGCTACCTGAAATAGATAAATTAAAATCACATTTTTATTATTTTTACCGCTGATAGTAACTCTTATTATTTATGCTTATTTCTACTTAAAGCTTTTCGATGAACTCACCTCCATTTCAAGTCCGAAATCTTGTACTAATCTAATGTACATGGTAGGGGTCCAGCCCTGGCCGCCTTCTAGCATGAACCCATCAGTTTGACACTCCCGGAATAGAGGCTTAAGGTTAGCACCTACAAGATGAATAAAAACAATAATGGCATTTAGAAGCAAAACCCTGTCAAAGCTCTCGTGATAAGAAATAATGATGGTTACTTATACTGACTTTCAATAGCAGCGTCAATGGTTTCAGCAGCCATAGCGCGGTACGTCGTCCATTTGCCTCCAGCAATTGTGACAAGTCCCGATGGCGAAACGTGTACAATATGGTTACGAGCTAAAGATTGTGTGTCTGGTTTGTTCGGATCTGAAACCAGCGGCCTGATGCCTGACCATGCTGATAAAACATCACCTCGTCGGACTGAAATAAAAATTGAAACTATCAGTAATTTATGAAGGATAATAACGGTAGTGGCTGAGAGACTAATATATATTGTGGTTATTATTACGAAAAATACTGGTTAATTTTAAGTATTTCCTACTTTCCGTTCATCACCTACCTTCAACGTCAGGATTCAAGTAATTCTTGACTTCCTGAAGAATAAAAGTGATTTCGTCTTCTGTGGGTTTGGGGTTGTGCGTGACTTTGCAGGGTAAATCCGTTGTGCCAGCAATTGTGCCCTTCAGCCAGGGGAGGAAGAATATCACACGCCCATCAGATGTAGCTGGGTCAAGAAGACCCATGTGTTCAGGACTGAAATCGATAATAAAATTGGCTTTGAATAAGATTTATTGGGTTTCTGTGAAATATCTTATTATACCGAATAAGTTAAATCACCTGTAGTAGCCCGGTAAAACGATATGTACACCGGAAGAAGGACAACAGATTTCCTTGACATTTGGATCATCCATTTTTCGGATGCTATCAGTGAAAGGTCCTGTGGCGTTGATGATACATTTGGCTTTCACGTCCCATTCCTTGCCCGTCATCTCATCCTGAAATAAGAATAAGTAATATTAGTGATTAGTTATTTCTTTGATCAGTGTTCACCCGCGAGAGTATTACATCTCTTCGAGTTAAATAATTTACAAAATATCAATGGTAGATACTATGAAAAAACTACCTTAAGACTAGCTCCAACAAGTTTTCCACCTTTCTTGATCAATTTAGTACAACTGACGTGGTTTACGATATTAGCTCCATGACGAGCAGCTGTTAATGCAATCGCAAGGTTCATTCGAGCATCGTCCTGTTGTCCTGAAAGTTAGGAAATTATTTCTATTTTATATATTACCTAATTAGAGGTGAAACTCCATAATTTTAAAAGCTTATCGTGAGTTTGTGAAACAAAACTTACCATCATAGTATACAATGCCACCGCACAGGTTGTCGGATTTCAACATAGGGAACAATTCGAGTGTGTTTTTCTTGGAAAGATAATAGGAACTTTTTACATTCCTGTCACCTGCTACCAGATCGTACATTTTTATACCAAACCAGTAATAAGGTACCTGCCACCATCTGAAATACATTCATTGATATCTCAATATGTATTGGTAATGCATTGATATCATAGACAATCCATGGAATAAAAAGCAACGCAGTTACTCACTGATACACCGGCAGTAAAATAGGCAAAGGTCTTGTTAGATGCGGTGCTACCTCCAGCATATTTGCTCTTTCGTGCAATGCCTCCTTTACCATCTTGTATTGGTCGTAATCCAATCCCAAGATAGCCTTTTGGAGATATCGTACTCCACCATGAATTAGTTTTGTACTTCTGCTAGAGGTCCCACTGGCAAAGTCGTCAGCTTCAACACAAGCTGTACGAAGACCTGAAAACAAAGAAAATAACATTGTTTAGTAGTACCTATACATTCTGTAATTTTAGTTTAGTGTTACTTTACATTGTATCTATCAATTTGGAAACAGAAAACCTACCTCTGGTGCACGCATCAAGGGCGCAGCCTACGCCAGTAGCGCCACCACCGATAATGAGTATGTCATAGTCATGACCAGCTTGTAAATTCTTTATCTGGGTATCTCTGCTGGGCAATGTCGTGCGCTTCTTTCGTTCTGTCTTTGCTGACACTTTAGCGGGTTTCCACCATTCCTGAAAAAAGAAATATAAACAATTCTTAACCACAAAGTCTGAACTTGGCTGTGACACTACCGTGTTATTTTTTATTTATTTTAAGCATTTCGATTTAAATAGGTATTTGCCTGTTTTTAAACTAATTCACAGACACGAACAAATGATTCGTATGTTAGGGCATTAAAGTAGCAAGACGAGAGAAAATTCTACGATAACATCTGGTCAGCATAAAGTGCTTTCTAAATACTGCTTAAAGCTGGTTAGTTGGCAAGAATGATATCTGTTTATTTATCAGTCGTCTACATAGTACTAATACTCACAGCAGGTGAATCATCGGCGGCGATAGTCCACGCCGTAAATGCAGCGCCCGCTGCAGTGGCACACCCGGCGGCTAACAATCTTCTGCGAGACATTTTCTGAAAATTTAAATTTCGTCAAGTTACTTCAAATAAATTGTATGCAATGCATCGCAATTTACTTTTTGCAAAGTGTAGTGTGTGATGCCGTTGAGATAGTGCGCGCGTTTAAAATTATATCATGCTACGAAAACGTTTTAGGCACTTTTTTAATTTCAGATGTATTTTATTAGGTACTATCTCAATTTATTATTCCTTCATGCCTGGGTCTGGTCTGTACTGTAGGTATATTTTATCTGGTGCACTGTCATACCTCCGCCAAGATGATCATATAATGATCGTATTAATTAATTTAGTAATAATTAATTAAAAAGCATGCCAAATAATGAATGGTATACATTAGTTTGTGTCAATAAATTATAGTTGATGCCTAATAATTGAGTAAATGTAAAAAAAAAACAGTTAGTCGCATGCTTATAGCTGTATTAATGGCATTTTCAATATTTTGGGTTGGAGGAACCCTGTTTGAATATTCATTTATATCAAGTACTTTAACTTCATACTCGTATCAATATTAGTACAAAATAACTAGGTATATTCATGAATACAAACAGAAAAACTACTTCCGCATGATAGCAGACAGATAGATAACAGAGAAAATTACTTCACATTATCACTCATATAATTAGCAAACAAATACAACTAAATTATACATTTTCCGCTATCTATCACTGGATCAGACGCGCGTGTAAACAAACGCACGCGTTTGTGTAAGGCGGGCGGGTGATGGTGATGGATGACTTTCGTTATCTACGCTTCTGTTCATTAACAGTTGACATTAACACCATTATCTGATAGTTAAGATACTATCCTGGTGTCTGATTTAAGTCTAAACCAGCGGCAACTAATCCAAGGTAAAAATGATAATATGTAGCTATATTCAGATAATGTAGGATTTCAAAGTATTTTTTTAAAGATCCAGTCTTTAATTTAAAAGATAATCTAAACGTTTTGTACGAAACACAAGAGCCGGCTTACCAGTAGTGCCAGTTAATTTTAGATATCTTTATTAACACTGGCGTTAAATGTACAATTATTATTATAAGAAACTTGCTGGTACCTACTATTCTACTGTTAGTCTGGTTGGTACTGACGCTGAACTGTCCAAAACGTAGATTTGTGCTATTATAATTTTAATGCAAATGACATTCCGTGCTTACAAAGACAGGCAGCTTTTGTTCGTTACATACAAAGTATCTGCATAATAATGTTATGTCACGAACGGTTGTCGAATTGTTGGCAAGGGTTTGATTCTCGTGGATTGAGACCCAATTAAATTTAGTAGGTATACTACGTAGCATTGAACGTGTGTTAATCTTGCACGCAGTTTCATTTAGTTGCACGCAGTTTCATCAGTGTGTTGTGTCGCGTTTATTTTCCATCATACATACAAATATATAGACACTTAGTATTTCTACAGAGTACGGCATGCACGCCGGTTCTGCCAGAACCAAAATAGCCTGAGCTTGGGAAATAATGCTCCTCGTACCGCCTATAGTTCTATCGAGGGCGCCAAGTCAGGTGATCGCGACACATTAGGAATGATACTACGAGGCAATTCACACTTGCATCAAGTGCAATTCATGCCCAGCTAAATTACTATTTCAATTGATATTTGATTGTTTTGCTCATGGTAAGCGGTATTAATTTTAAATTTATAACATGCCTAGTAATGTAGTAGGTAAATGCTTGGTTAGATTAGAGGAAATAGATTTATAACGTCTGTAAACCAGCAAGTCCTTGAATTTGAGCACGGTCGCGGTGAATGATGTCATTAAAGTAGGTGCGTTTACGAACTACCATAGAAACATTATCACTTTATTGCAGTCGCATATAGAGCTGAGGATTTATTGCATTTATTGAAACGCTAATAAGATATTGATATTATGGTGTATAGGGAAGTATACCATGGGACAATATACCTTGTTAAACTTGAATGATATATTTACAATAATTGAAACTTATGAATCGTATATCACATTTACAAGTGCTTTAAATATAATAATTAAATATTTTTTTAAAATAAAAAATTACTTACCGTTTATGATTATTTAATATCAAGAAAACTATACACTCAGCATGTATTTTAACATACAATTAACTATTTCGTTCACAAGGCCGACAATCGATATGTTTGACAAATTAATCACTAAAACTTTTCCTTTAAATTAAAGGTGGTCGCATTCTTATTATTATATAATTGAAAACACTGTCCGTTGTTGTTTAATTTTGTCTAAACTGGTTCATGTTAGCTAATAGTTTGTTCGCGATGGGTGGCACGGGCGCGGCCGTAGATGCCGGGTGGATGCCGGCGACCTACTGGGTGACCGACAGAGAGAAGCGGTCGATCTTGAGCGGGGGCGTTACGTAGTGACTCACTTCGTGTAGTAGTATGGACAAGCTCACTTCATATCTGACTGCAGACAGAGGGGAATCATGAAACTAAAAAGGATGTGTTCACCTTCAAAGGGCATCCTGAAGTACAGACAGAAATTGAGTATAAAAGAACTGAAGTTTTTATTTATTCTCTTATTCATACAAACTCGAACATTGTAAAAGAATCAATATTTTGAACTTTAATAATTTGTTTGAATTTTAAGGACCTCTAACTTTTTTATTTTAGGGACTTGGCTGATGCACAACTGTGCACGCTTTTATTATTGAAATGCTAAAAACACGAACGTTTTAAAAGAAACAATAATTTCAACTTTTTTTAGTTTAGGAACCAACACTTTATTTTTATTTTATGGTCTTGGCTTGTGCACAACCGTGCACTTTTACATGAATAATATTTTTATATTTAATTAATTATACAGGTACTTGTATATTATGTGGTTCGTCTTATTTCCCTGTTCTATTTTACAAAAAACCACGTCTTACTCCCTTGTGGGGTCGGCAGAGTGGTTGACGAAGTTTCTTGTCGTATATGTAATATCATAATCATGGTCTATGGTAGATGGCGCTGAGCTTACTCAATAGGAACGTAATTTTTCTAAGTATTTAGGTTAGGTTTTTTTGCTCTGTGTAGATAACTGTTCGGATCTGGACCAGTCGCGCGGAGACCGACTCTCATTTGGCCGATGTTTTCCTCTGGTATTTATACTCAAATATTTTTCTATAGTTATTATCCCTCTTTTGGTAAAAAAGATTATTCTAATCTTTTCATAACTTTGCGGAACTTTCGGTAGGTATACGAGACGGCTAACTTTTAGCACATAGGATAAAAAATAAACACTTTCATTCCACATACTTTATTGAAATGCACGAATCAGACTTAAAACTATATCTGAGAATCACTTCTCCTTCTTCTCCGCCGACAGCGAGTTGTATAGCTTGGTCACCTCGTTAGTGACCAGGCTCTGAACCACTGTGCCGCTGGTGTCTATATTGTTAACGAAAGACTTGGCTTTGTTTTTAGACCTTTATTTTTCTATCCTCAAAGATTTTTCTTTAAATTATTTTTCCACTAATAGGCAAAAAATATTTTAATCTTCTTGGCCATTTTAACATCATGGTCATTGATTACACCCTTGAGGGATTTTAGGTAGGTAGGTTTTTCTATAATTAATTTTGTTTTTCCACAAATTGGCAAAAAAAAAAATCTTCTTGGCCATTTTAGCACTATGGTCATTTTAACATTATGTTGATTGAATACACCCCTGAGGGATTTTCGGTAGGTAGGCTTATTTTTCCACAAATTGGCAAAAAAGTATTTGAATCTTCTTGGTCATTTCAGCACTTTGGTCATTAGCATTACATCCCTGAGGGATTTCCGGTAGGTAGGCATAGTACTAGGCATCAAAGACTGCTACAGCTGAAATTTCAGTACTTAGGATTAAAAAAGAAACACTTTCATTCCACATACTTTATTGAAATGCACGAATCAGACTTAGAACTATATTAGAATCACTTCTCCTTCTTCTCCGCTGACAGGGAGTTGTATAGCTTGGTCACTTCGTTGGTGACCAGGCTCTGAACCACTGTGCCGTTGGTGTCTATGTAGTTGGCGAAGGATTTGTTGATGGAGGCCTCGCGAGACTTGCCTGACGCGTCGCGCATCACGAGGATGAAGTTGTATTTGTCGTCGTGTCTGTGAAAGGAAGTTTAGTTGTAGATAGGTAATGGGCCACGTCTGACATTTTTGAGTATTGTTTTCCAAGGTTGTTTCAGAAAACATGTGTATAGTGACAGGTTGTCAGCCTGTCGCCTACAATTGCAATACACCAATACTCTCACTAATAAAAATGTCAGACGTGGCAATAGCGACCGTATTCTTACGGCTGTTAACGCTCTGCCTACCCCGCAAGGGATAAAGGCGTGATATATGTATGTATGTATAGGCAATGGGCAAAATGCACAGACTTCTTTCATAAATAAATGATGAGATGATGATCTTGGCGACCGTCTTTTAATATGGCGATCACTACGACTCCAATCTATCTATCAAGTCGGCTGTGATGCGCCTTAAATGGAGCCATTATTAGAGCCAATTTTTCCAGTAAACTCCCGTTGACAAAGTGGGGCGTACGTTGTGGGCATAAAACATTTATCCAGGATAAAACTAACTTTATTTATGACCGACGATACTTCTTATTACGTGGGACACCGAATCTACAAATGGCCCAATAAATCCTGGTATTCAAATTTTTACGACTTTGTAACAAAACAGCCATCGATCAGGAGCGACGGCTTAAGGTGCCTTCCGAAGCACGGAGCGACCTTTCCTGATACTCACTTCTTGACATAAGAGCTGGCATCCCACACGCGGGTGCCGTTGTTAACTTTCTTCTTGGCTACCACAAAGGTGCCCTACTCATTGAAGGTAGCAAAATGCCATAGTTGCGAAATGTCAAAGTCGCAAAATGTCATACTCACTTCTTGACATAAGAGCTGGCTTCCCAAACGCGGGTGCCGTTGTTAACTTTCTCCTTGGCTACTACAAAGATGCCCTTCTCTTTGAATGTGGTGTACAGCGTCAGGATGCCCATCAGCACGAAGTATGAAGACACGCAGATGATGAGGACTAATCTGGAATTTGAATAATATTCGTGAAAACTCATGTCATGTACGTACCTGTGATCGAATGATACATAGACAAGATATTTTATGAAAAGGGCAGTCGACATTATGAGACAGTATGGCCGAACGCCACTTTTTTTTGTCATGGGCGACGTGTTTTTGCCCCCAGGGCATCAAAACTACGCCGTAGGTACGATTTGGTAGGGAGCGAGGGCTCCCTACGAGGGAAAATATTTGTATGGTTGTTCAAACAACCAGATCAATCACGCCTTTGCGGCGCGACTGAGCTTAGGGGTTATCCTGGGAAGAACGCATTGGACTGACTGCGCGAACGCTACTTTAGTGCGGCGTTTGCGCAGCGCTTGCGTGGCGTTCGATAACGCGACGCAAGCACCCAGCAGACGCCGCGTTGACGACAGAAGTAGGTGCGCTCGTTTTGGGGGCACTTCTAGTTGCATTTATTTATATTTCATTAAATTTGTATGTGAATTTATGACAAGCAAATTATGGACTATGTCTGAACTAAAAAAGTTGTATTTGTTTTATTTATTTATTTACCTGGATTGTGGGAACGGGTAGAGGTAGTCCCACAGCAGCGCGTACAGGGCGACGCCGACGGCCAGCGCGCACAGGAACAGTCTACCGTCGATCAGGGCGAAGCTCTCTTTGCATTTCAGATCTCCTGTTAATACCTGCAAATAAATATAAGAATTATAAGGTGTGCAAAAAAAGGACCTGTAAATGGCGGTGGTAAGTGTCAAGCGGAATGCATGAACACCTGGTTTATGTAAGAGCTTTAGTGAGAAAGAGAAAGCATGACAATCAGCCGCCACTTACAGATCCTTGCCTGCCTTAAAAAGGTGTTTATTTCCGAATTTTTGTCTCAAACAACCTAATTTTTTATTCTCCATACAACTTTTACAGAGATTTCTTTACTTCTTTTGCCTTGCATATTGCGGTGAATTACATTTGCCAGACAATAATTTGCCCCGCTGGTGTTTTGCCTGACTTTGTTAGCTGGTACATTTTGTAAAGGAGGTAGAAATTATTTATTTTAAATATAGAAATATGTTTCTTGGGGAAAGTTTTTTCAGTTTCATGGACTGATTCACTCCTTAAGCTATTTGCATTTGATTTTTTTACTGTTGTTTATGAGAATTTACCTCTCTGATAGCATCATCAATGGCATTTTTAGCTGCAGCTCCATCCCATTTGTTAATCTTCACAATCTGAAAACACATGAAAATATAAAATAAGTTTTTAAAGTAGAGAATAATATAAGGCTACCTTTAAATAAGTACAAATATTTTAAGGCTGTGTTCTACTCGTAAAACTGAACAATTATTGTTAGTTCAGTTTTTGAAATATGAAATAAAAACTCAGACTTCTTATACAAAATGTACCAGTCGACCAGGTCATTTTGAATGGGGCTTCCAATTTTTAAATAAAAAAAAACAGGAAGATGAGAGTTGTTCAGTTGTATGAGTATAACACATCCTTGAAATATTTGTACTTAATTGGATGTAAGCTTATACTATACATACAACTAAAATGTTTGTAAACTACATTTAAAGTCAAATTGTTCTCTACATTGTCTACGCACCCTAAAAATGTATCTAGAAGTATTCAAGGATTAAATACAAATTCAAAAATAGCTAAATCTGCAGGATACACAAGATACATACATACAAAAATTGTTATGTAAAAAAAAACAAAACCTGATTTACATCTTTCTTTTTCAGTATGCTCTGAAAAAAAATTATATTATCTTAAAATCTCTATCTTGTTAAAAAATTTTTAGAGAGTAAATTATATGTACATAAAAATAAATATATTCTGGAGTTGGAGTATCAAAATATCTAATCCGAAAAATGTAAAATTGGTTGACATATTGTATGGTTGGTAAATATGATTCTCCTTGTAACACTTCCAGCGTAGTGTCAACAGTTAAAAACAGTAAAAAAAGAACTCTATAAGCATAAAACACCAAGTAAGCCTCACAATATCTTCTAGAGCCAGCATATTACAACTTTTGGTTGCACTTTTTTCAATATCAATCAAACCCGGATCAATCCTAAAGGGTTAACTTTTTTTTTTGTCGTGTCGATCGGCTTTGGCGTTATTATATTAATTCGGACCAGAACTCAGCCAGACGCACTGCGGCGCAGTTTAATATATGTGCCATCGTTTGTGGGGAGGCACCACACACATAAATTGTCCCTGCAGCGGCCGACTTGGGTCCGGAGTCTATTAAGATACTTCCATGTCGGCCACGAGAACTTTAATCCTCCTTTTTTCCAGTAACCCCCTGGGTGCAAACTAACCGGAAGCCCCCGGTTTGGGTATGTACGCTCAGATCTAAGTATGAAACAAGATTTTAAGTGAAGCACAGCACTGTACACAATGTGCTAGGCTACAAAATTCAGTTTTAAACAATTGTATGTTATAAATTTTAGGTCCCTGAGAGAAAATGCATATATAAATACAGCAATTAATGAAAATGTTAACAGCTTTATAGGGAAAATAAGAAAATTACTAGTCCATAATGTGACGTGTCCTTTACATCTTACTGGTGACACCGAAGTAAGTTAGAAATTTGTTCATGCTTACCTCTGAAGATTCAGTCATAACTGCGGTTTTTCTTTATAAATTGGTAATACAATAAGAACTAATTTGTATTTCACAAGCTTGAATTTTATTTTTAATCGGCGATCGGCGTTGATTCCAGTTTTGACGTTTACTGCCAAAAAATTTGGTAACGTCACCATGGCTGCGTTCATTATACTGCCGACAGATTCGGTTTCGGCATACATTGCTGGTTAGTGTATGAATGTCATTTCCTCAAATTACTGATAACTAGCAATGTACGTTCATGTATGTTTTTTTTATATTTATGTTCATGTTTTAGTGGACGTTTTATTCTGAACGCAGTATTATTATTTGTATGTTGGTAAAATTGATATGACTCTCAATAATAGAGTTGTAGTAAACACAACATAAAATGGTCATTAAATATACCAAAGATATCCGTACTCAATTTAAAAACTAATATGTGCGTACTATAAAAGAAAAACTGAGTTCAAATATATTTTTTTTATCATTCTTCTAAGTTTTTAGACTACATTCTAGAAAGCAATTAGATTTCTAATAAAAAAAATAAAGAAACATGCTGTTATAAATAACCGCTATTGTAAGTGTAATGTAATGTAAGTTACAACTCTAGTAAGCGATGGCCGCACTCGATTGTAAGAAAAAAAGAGTAGAGAAATGAATGAATTAAAAAATTAAAAGATTTGCTAATTTTAATTAGTGCAGTTATTGGAGTTGCATCATTTTCTGTATTAGTTTGTAATGCATAACTCACAGTTTTGCCCTTTAAGTGATGGTATGTCAGTTATGGTTTATTATCAAACTCACAATCAAATATATTTCGATGGCTATGCAACCCGGTGGTTGTACTGTTTGCTACGATCTGTTAGTTTATGATCTTCTTAACATTTACGGGACTAAGAGCCGTATGTAAGAGTGTAATGTAATTCCAATTCCCAGTGTCTTGATAATGTAGCCATGTGGTAATGACAGATCTACTGAAAGAGGTCGCTGTAATGTTTCATTATTATATGGCGGCTTTTGTTTGTAGGTCGCTTGTTGTTGGCGTGACATATCGATACTATGGCTAAGAAAAGGAAGCCTTCATCGAAGGTCGCGACTAGGCGCACGCCCCGGCGCGGAAAGGCGGCTGCAGCCGCGGAAGACGGGGGCGCCTCTGCGGAAACCAGCGACTCCCCTGCCGTTACCGAGCCTCCTACCACCGCAGACCCGCCTGTCTTAGAGCCTTCTGACGCTGCCACTGAAGCCCCACCCTCTACAGAGCCTTCAACATCAACCTCCACATCAACTGCACCTGCCATCCAAGCCAGTGCACCAGTTGTAGTGCTACACAAGAAGTTTGGAAAGTACCGGTGCTTATTCAGCAATGATGATGCCTCAAACAGAAAGATTGATGCAGGCAGTGACAGTGAAACTAACAGCAGCATAGAGATAAGAGTAGTTGATCCATGTGCAAGTTCAGAGTCTGATTCAAATGCTGCTATAGACACCCAACCTTATAACTATGGTGGGGCCAGTCCTAGTCTCCTTGAAGAAACCACTTCTAGGAATTTTTCACCAATTCCAATGCTGAATCTGCCAATGCTTGCAGATATCCCTCTGCCTAGCGAAAGTGCTCCAATAGCTGGCGAGATCCAATTAGACTTAGTCCCATTACCACCACCTCTAGATCCTGAGCCTGTGGATATGATGGAAGTCATGCCACAGGATGTTGAAGCCTCTATTGCAATACAAAATATAGATTTAAGCAGTATTCCTGTGCCTGAGCCAATCATGCCTCAGCCCCAACCTACTATTCCTGAGCCAGAACCTATAAGTCAGCCCATTCCTGTGGATGATGACCAAACTGATGATGGAGAGGATGATGATGATGATGAGGTGATCACTGTAGTACAGATTGTGGAGGATGACTATTACAGCATTAACATTGACAGCCCCAAGGACAACACTGAAGCAAAAGAAACTACTGAGAATACAGAGGATAAAAAGAAAGATGAGGAATTTCAGCAACACTTTCAGCAACTGAATATTGCCACAACACTGGAATCCAATGTTAGTTCACCAATGGACTGTTCTGAGATCAACAATCGGACACCACCTTGTGGCACTCCAGATTTACCATTCCATAAAGACCATTCAGAATTACCCAGACCAGACCCGAGTCTGACACCTAGCTCAACATTCTCAGATGACAGCACATCATCCAGAGTCACTGAACAGAACCAGAACAACTCAAATGATTCTGCTGAGTCGTCCCCTACTGGTGTAAGGAGATCCAGTCGAATTAAAACTATTAGCAATCTAAAACAGAAAACAAAAGGATATGGCTTGGTCAAAACCCCTTTGAAGAAGGCTTTGATTACACAAACAAAGTTAAAACTAGAAGAAATGGGTTCAGATAGTCAAGAGAAATCAATGGATTCAAGTTTAGGTGCAGCTCCTAACTCTCCATCATTTCCAGTTCCTTCAGAATTGCCTGTGAAGGTGAAATCGCGATGGCGACGCTCCAGCGAGCTGGAAATGGGTGCAGGTTCTCCCGCCAGCTCACCTTTAGCAAGCCCTAACCTACCTCATAAGCTGCAGCCTATAAATGAATCCTCCAACCATGCAGAAGACAGCAGCCCTGCATTGAGCAAGGAAAGTTATGACAAAATCATTGAAGAAAGGATGCAGCAGTTCCAGCACTTAGATGAAAATGAGTACATGTGTGAGCGAATGATCAGCAAGGACACTAAGAAGATGATTTGTGACTGTTTTTTAACCAAAGAAGAGTTGGAAAGGGGAGAATTAGCCTGTGGGGAAGACTGTTTGAATAGACTGCTTATGATTGAATGGTAAAGTATTAATATCACAATTGATTTGGTACTTTTTATGTGCTGGCTTTTAATAATAATTTTATGTTAATTTCAGTAATTCAAGATGTCCAGTAGGGGACCGCTGTACTAACAGAAGGTTCCAAAAAAAGCAAAATGCCAATTTGAAGGTGTTTTATGCTGATAAGAAAGGCTGTGGTGTAGAGGCTAGCATGGATATTCCTGCGTAAGTATCATTTTCTATTTTGTGGTTTTGTTTTGTATCTTGAAAAATAGCTTTTGTTTCTGGCAGCAGGGCTTAGGCTTGAGTCATCTTTTGTGTATTGTTTTTAATCTTTCCTATGTATGTAAATATATGTATATGACATATATGAGACCATTTCTTTCTATGTAATATATTTAGCTCTTATTTAATGGTTAGAAAGTGGGAGATAAATAAGTAAAACTGAATGGTTTATTCATATTTTATTCGTCGCGAGTTTGCAATGCGATTTGTACTTGTCTTATTAGAATCTATAAGTGCCGAACATAAATAAAATTACGGCAGTCTATACATGGCGTCATGACGTAATTTCATGCTACGTTTATGCTTGCGTCGTTTTCGGGCATACGCTCTAAACTCTAATGTTCTAAACTATACAAATCTTCCTATGGGAATGAGTCATTTAATCTATGGCATATTGATACACAATTTCAGTGTGCTCATTTTTGTATCTGCAAAAATAATCTCACTCCATATCTTGCCTGGCTGCTTGTGTAACTTTGGAAAGAAGATACAAGTTGACCCATTTTATACTTAGCGTAGCATAATGCATTATGTTGTTCTTATGGTCATGATGAATAGATATTTGTTTTTTGCACTTACTAGCGGGCGCCCGCGGCTCCGCCAGCGTGGAAGTCGGTTTTAATCCCGTAGCATCCCACAGGAACATTTTTTCGTGATAACAATTATCCTGTATTAATCCAAGTTTCCCTCTAAATGCTAAATTTCATGACAAACATTTCAGTAGTTTTTGCGCGAAGGAGTACCAAACATAAATACAAACTTTCGCATTTATAATATTAGTAGGATTGGGTTTTTTGGGGTTGTGTTGTATTGTATGTATCAATCAGTTATTTTACAATATATACTATGCTTAAAGACTATGCTAGTAGGTAACATAACATTGGCTTATAGTATGGTAATTGTATTATAAATTGTTGAGTAGCGGGTATGTTCACTGTAGTCCATTCTGTCCTTAGAGTGTCAGAACTGCTCATTGCATAAACGCAGTTCTTATTAATTCTTACCAGCTTTCTTACTCAAATAAGTATTACAATATACTATCACAAGAAACACACAAGAAACTATCCTAAGCTAGATGATCTCAGTATCCAGAAGCAAATGCAAAACCTACATGATGTGTTCCAGGGGTGAATTCCTGATGGAATATGTGGGCGAGGTGCTGGACTACGATCAGTTCTACAAACGCGCGCAGACGTACTCGGAGGAGAACAATATGCATCACTACTTCATGTCCCTTAAAGGGGACACTGTCATTGGTAACTATAATCCCACCAAAAACATTTTAGTGTCAAAATATTGCCAATAGGAGAGAAAGAAATCAGATCTCAAATAGAGCTGAGCTTCTATGTCAACACGCCCTAAGTCCACCAACACATCTTTCAAGCACTAATAACTGTACATTTTAGTTAAAATGTATGGATTGGCCGTTTCGCTGCCGTCAAGAAGACGAATGAACGCATTTTGTCTAATACAAGTACCTAGATTAGTGCAGGCATTTTAACTAAAATTTACATACATACAAAAATCACGCCTTTATCTCTTGCGGGGTAGGCAGAGCGTTAACGATCGTAAAATTACGGTCGTTATCGCCACGTCTGACAAGTATTGAGGGCCCCTTCAGTAGATTCGTGAATCACTGTAGTGACAGGTTGTCAGCCTATCACCTAAGGTTGTAATACTTGGTAATACACATGAAACCCTCGAGTCCCTTAGTTGCCTTTTACAACACCCGCGGGAAGAACTGGGGTGATGCTATACTATGCCGGCATCACACGGCAAATTAAAAAAAAAAAATAATATTTTTTTTAATTTCTGCAGATGCTACACTAAAGGGCAACATATCCCGGTTTATAAACCACTCGTGCGACCCGAACGCCGAGACGCAGAAGTGGACCGTCAATGGGGAACTGAGGATCGGGTTCTTCAGCAAACGGGACATAGTCGCTGGAGAGGAATTGACGTTTGATTACCAGTTTCAGCGGTTTGGGTAAGTTTTATATTACCAACTCAATCTCATTTGAGTTTGACTGCCTTCTTTAACATTTTTGTACGGTTTTAGCGTGCTCATAGTTATGATTTTAACGGGTTCTTACCGATGAATTGTCCGTGTTTCGGATGGCACGTTAAGTTGTAGGTCCCGGTTGTTGTCTATGATTACTCAGACGGCGGTCGTTACACAACCATGTCAGAAACCTGCTACTTGTAGGAGGTGGTTGAAAAGTTCTGACACTAGGTTTTACTGGGTCGATGGACGACTCAGTGCCCCACACGATAAGAAAGAAGACCGACGAGTTTATTTTGTTTTGAGTTGCTTATATTTCGACGCTCTTGCAAGCGTCATGATCCCGGCTAATCTGTAGTAGGTATCTGCGGGTGGCTGCCAGGGGCAAACATATCTGTCTACCCTCATTCTTCGTCGTTTTAGTTTCATAGTAAATCTCAGGAACCTGGTTCGATTCCTGCGATACATGAGCTAACATATTTTGATACTTAATTCATACAGGAAAGTAGCGCAGCGCTGCTACTGCGGCGCAGACTCTTGCCGAGGCTGGATCGGCGCCGAGCCCGACTCCGACGATGAAGATGAAGAGGTATTTCTACTTGTTCTAAATTCTAAACTACTAGTACTGCATTTAACAATAAGTAAACAAATACAATACAATAGGGCTTCACAATCTTTAATACCTTGCAAAAAATATATGGAACTATTCTAAAACAGCAACACACTATCAAGTATTCATTGTCGGATACATTCGGTATCTACATTCATATGAAAGAACATTTTCAAGAAACCATAAATACAGATACCATTCTTATAAAGACGCATAGAAAATATTTTTTCTTAACCCATAAATACCAAAATTACAAGTATTTTTTTTCTCCCAGAGCACCATTCCGAGGCAAGGTTCCCAAAATGCTATCCGCATTGCCTCTTTGGATGGCCGGACTAATTCTTTGGCCTAAATAATTGCTAGCCTTTGGGGCTCCCGTTGCCTCAGTGAGTCGCCTTGATAGATAGCATTCTTATCTCTTTCTAGGAGGAAGAAGGTGTCTCCACTTCCAAGACAGCCCGAGGAGGAGAATCCGAGGAGACGCGTGCCACCGGCGACAGCGCGGAGAAACGCGACCGACCACGCAAACCGAAGAAGGAGAGGAAATACAAACCAAAAGCCAAGGATCTCGTGCAAGACGCTGACGTAAGAAAATAAAAATAATATACTCACATTATTGCTCAAGTTAAGAAATTTTGAAATAAAAAGTTACTACTTGAGCCAGTTCTAATTCTTTATTTTTGTTAACATCTCTCCTGCTGCGGATGTGTTAGTTATGAAATATGCATGGCCTAACTTTAAATGTTTTAAACCATCGTATGTGAAGACAAATATCTCTGTTATTACCACATACATACATACATATATCACGCCTTTATCCCTTGCGGGGTAGGCAGAGCGTTAACGGCCGCAAGGATACGGTCGCCATCGCCACGTCTGACATTTTTGAGGATTGTTTTCCAAGGTTGTTCCAGAAAACATGTGTATCACCATAGTGACAGGTTGTCAGCCTGTCGCCTAAAAATTGTAATACACCAATACCCTCGAGTCCCTTAGTCGCCTCTTACGACACCCGCGGGAACGATGTGGGGTGATGCTATTCTAAGCCGGCATCACATGTTATTACCATCTGTCTTAAAATCAGCGGAAATCGTGTTTAACTAAATAATAGGTTTTATAGTAAGAACAAAATAATATCAACGCATTGTTCAAATATCTCATACCTTTCCCACAGATCGAGGAAGATCTAGAAGCGTTATCGCGCACCGGCGTCAAAAACCAGAGTCACACGCTACGTCTGTCGCGAACCATCGTGCGAGCGAAGACGCGACGTTGCCAGCTCGCGCTGCTACGTTTGCTGAGGGACGCAGACCTGCCTTGCAGAAGACTGTTCTTGGACTATCGCGGGCTGAGGCTGCTGGCTCCATGGTGCAATGATGCGCCTTTAGACTTCAGGTAACACTTGTATGAAAACGCGGCGTTGCCAGGTCGCATTGTGCGTATATTGAGCAGCACCGTACGAGCGAAGACGCGACGTTGCCAGCTCGCGTTGTTGCGTCTACTAAGAGATACAGTCCTGCATTGCAGAAGACTGTTCTTGGACTATCGCGGGCTGAGGCTGTTGGCTCCATGGTGCAATGACGCCCCCTTAGACTTCAGGTAATACTTGTATAAACACGCGACGTTGCCAGCTCGCACTGTGGTCAATTGAGAGCCATCGTAAAATCACTTTGATCGACATGCGTTCTCACTTTGATCGACATGTGCTCTCACTTTGATCGACATTCGTTATCACTTTGAGCGACATGCATTCTCACTTTGATCGATATGCGCTCTCACTTTTATCGACATGCGTTATCACTTTGAGCGACATGCATTCTCACTTTGATTGACATGCGTTCTCACTTTGATCGACATGTGTTCTCACTTTGATCGATATGCGCTCTCACTTTTATCGATATGCGCTCTCACTTTGATCGACATGCGTTCTCACTTTGATCGACATGCGTTCTCACTTTGATCGACATGCGCTCTCACTTTGATCGACATGCGCTGTCACTTTGATCGACATGCGCTGTCTCTTTGATAAACATTCGTTGTCACTTTGATCCCTTTGAGCCGGGTACGCCTAAAGCGCACTGTGACTATGTCGCGGTATGACTAGGCAAAACGCGAAGTAGGTCTTTAGAGACATAGGTTAGCTGGCGACTAGGCAAAACGCGAAGAAGATCTTTCGCGACATAGGACTTAATATATTACGGCCTATTGAGTAATGTTTGTAACAAATAGGCTCCGAAACTACTAATACAATAGTATCGAAATCTGTAGATTTGAAAAATGCTTTTACTATTTGAATCCTACATTATGATATCCCTGATTCATATTCACATTTACCATTTATCCCTAGTTCACATTTACCAACATAGGCCCAATTGTTGTTCAGTTTCATGGCCTGAGCAAGCCTGCAAAGTTTTCATTACACCGTGCCTTACACCCTGCATATTAAATTATTCGTTTCTAGGTTTCTAGGCATAACGCGATCTAGGCAAGTAAAGATTTAGGCTGATACAGAATCAGCCCTAATGAGAAGTAAGCAAACTGATAATTAGTCCTAAGTATGCCTAGTCATTCAGCTAACTTATTATGACATTTAGGCATAACGAGACATAGTCACAGTACGCTTTAGGTATACCCGGCTCAAAGACTTTGATCGACATGCGCTCTCACTTTGATCGACATTCGTTCTCACTTTATCGATATACTTTTTGACATTGACATTTTGATCGTACGTATGCCCGTGTTGGTCTTGACAAACGGTTTTGCATCTTTTCTCGATTTAATAATTTTGATCCAGATATATCATTTTGAGTGTCATATATTGCTACTTTGATTGATATACATTTACACTTGAATTTCACGTTGATTAATCCAAATTTTTTTCAGATTGGAGATGCTATCAACGGTGGACCGCCTGCCCGTTGCCAACAAGACCCTAGTCCAGGAGTCTCGCTTCATCAGCATCCTGGAGCGTTGGCTCAGCCCCACGCCCATTCCGCACCACCAGTCATTCACCGATGAGGCTACTGGTATGTCAATTCATTTACTCCTAATGCTCGAAATTACACCGGTAATATAAAAAACCTTCATCTGAAGACACTTATTTGTAACAACTCATTTTCCCGTGGGAATAAGATGTTTTCCCGGCAAGTATTATACAACTTTCTTCTTGAAACTTGCATCAAAATCCGTTGTATAGTTTTAAAGATTTAAGCGAACATACATACAGACGCGAAAAGTGACTTTGCTTAATACTATTGTAGTGATTGTAACACTTATTTATATTCTCGTGTAATGCCGAAAATCTTTTACGAACAAGATTCAGTATTACCTGTATTGTAAATTAGGACAACACATACATACACAAATCACGCCTACATCGCTGGCGGGTTAGGCAGAGCGTTAACTACAGTAAAATTACGATTATAATCGCCACTTCTGACAAATCAGTCGTGTGACAGGTGTCTTTAATGACATGATGTCAGCCTGTCGCCTTTTGTCGAACAAGGTTTGTAAAATATACAGCAATGCATAATTGTACTAAATTTTTTAGAATTTGGCTTCGTATTCTGTCGCTCAGCCCCATAATAAAGTTACCTACCCTAACGCGTGATTATATTCGCAGGTTTGCCCATAGAGCTACCGAACCGGTCCGCGCAGGATAACGCGGCGAGCGTGGAGAAAGCCAACGCCGCCATACTCGAGAAAGTCAAAGATCTCTCCAACCAACTGCTAGAACGATGGTCCAGTCTCAAGGTACGAAATACTTCTTCTCTTCTACATACACACACATATATATCACGCCTTTATCCCTTACGGGGTAGGCAGAGCGCTAACGGCAGCAAAAAACGGTCGATGTCGCCACGTCTGACAAATATAGAGGGCCATTTGAGATAATTTTGTGTATTACTATAGTGACAGGTTGTCAGCCTGTCGCCTAAAAGTTGTAATACACCTGAAACCCTCAAGTCCCTCAGTCGCCTCTTACGACACCCACGGGTAGGAAATGGGGTGATACTATTCTAAGCCGGCATCACACGGCATCTTCTCTTCTACAGCCACAAAAGTCCACTGCTGGACATGTACCTCACTCGATTTAGGGGTAATGCCATACTCACCACGCTTGGCAGGCGGATTGGCGAGCGCAGAGCAAGATATTGTAAATATTCACAGGGAACGCCGCTGCCGCTGGATTCATCCCGTAGTCGCTTTTTACGACATCTTCGGTAGAAACAGGGTGATAACAAGATAGTCTTCCAAAGTCTGTAGCATTGTTGTTATTTTTACAGGAATGCATACATACATACATATATCACGCCTTTATCCCTTGCGGGGTAGGCAGAGAGTTAACGGCCGTAAGAATACGGTTGCTATCGCCACGTCTGACATTTACAGGAATCATTAGATAAAAAACTACCTAAAATTACTATTTTTTCCTTTTACAGGAGGTTTTCAAGATCCCGAAAAAGGAGCGTATCCAGCAAATGAAGGAGCACGAGCGACAAGCGAACGTGGAGAGACGAGCCGCCGACTCCAGCGGCGCGCGCGACAGGGAGAGGGAGCGAGATAGATACAGGTAAAGAGGGAGCACGAGCGACAAGCGAACGTGGAGAGACGAGCCGCCGACTCCAGCGGCGCGCGCGACAGGGAGAGGGAGCGAGATAGATACAGGTAAAGAGGGAGCACGAGCGACAAGCGAACGTGGAGAGACGAGCCGCCGACTCCAGCGGCGCGCGCGACAGGGAGAGGGAGCGAGATAGATACAGGTAAAGAGGGAGCACGAGCGACAAGCGAACGTGGAGAGACGAGCCGCCGACTCCAGCGGCGCGCGCGACAGGGAGAGGGAGCGAGATAGATACAGGTAAAGAGGGAGCACGAGCGACAAGCGAACGTGGAGAGACGAGCCGCCGACTCCAGCGGCGCGCGCGACAGGGAGAGGGAGCGAGATAGATACAGGTAAAGAGGGAGCACGAGCGACAAGCGAACGTGGAGAGACGAGCCGCCGACTCCAGCGGCGCGCGCGACAGGGAGAGGGAGCGAGATAGATACAGGTAAAGAGGGAGCACGAGCGACAAGCGAACGTGGAGAGACGAGCCGCCGACTCCAGCGGCGCGCGCGACAGGGAGAGGGAGCGAGATAGATACAGGTGAAATAACTTTTTTTATGGAAACCGACTTCAAAGAACGTGTATAAGTGCGAACTTTCATATTATGCTGCCTAATGTGCCTAAAACTTTACTGAAATCCGCATCAAAATTGATTCAGCCAAACGCAAGATAATCGCGGACAAACATACATGCATACATACAGGTCAAACTGAGAACCTCCTTTTTTTGAAGTCGATCGGTATGTTTGTCCGCGATTATCTCGCGTTTGGCTGAGCCGATTTTGTTGCGGTTTCAGAAAAGTATCTGTCAGACTTAGGAGAAGGTTTTAGGCATATTAACAGACAAAAAATGGAGGTCTGAACTTTTATACGCCCGTTGAAGTCGGTTGTCATTTTAAATAAGTTATTTTCCGCCGTTGATGCTCTGTCTACCGTGCAAGGGATGAAAGGGTTTTTATTATATATGTTGGTTTTTTTACAGGGAACGGGAGAGGGACCGCGACCGAGACCGAGACCGAGACCGAGACCGTGACCGTGAACGTGACCGTGAGCGAGAGAGGGACAGGGAACGCGATGAAAGAGACAGAAGGAAACGAAGAAGCAGCCCCGATGGAGGACGGCGGAGCATCAGGTAGGGTGTTTGATTTGGAGCTCATATGAATAAAGACGTAACAAGTCAAATAAGCTACACTTTTAAACTATATTTGTTATGAAAAGACGATTATATGACGACATATCGACGACTTACCGAGACCCCGTGCCGGGTTTAATGTGCAGTTGTCAATCTCCAGGACCGGTCTTGGGTCGGGTTAATCCCTCGGTCGCCTCTTACAAGCCCCACAAGAAGAAAGTGGGTGATGCTAAAATTTGGACCTCCCATACAAAATTACTGACTGACCAATCAATTTGTATGGGAGGGCCAAAAAAATTTCTCATATTTCGACCTATGTTTCTTGGGAAAAGTTGTTCAGTTTCATGGGCTAATTCACCCCTTGAAATATTTGCAGCAAATATTTTTACACCTTTTATAATATCGTTGACAGGTTGAGTGACCGAGTACTAGCGGCGGTGCCCCCTATGAGCAAGGAGGAGCGACGACGCGCGTTCGCCGAGGCAGCCGCCGCGGCCGAGCAGGCTCGCCGGCAGCGAGACACGCAGCAGCAGTACCAGCTGCAGCAGCTGCAGGTATGACAGCTGAGCGCGCGAGGCAGCGAGGCAGCCGCCGCGGCCGAGCAGGCTCGCCGGCAGCGAGACACGCAGCAGCAGTACCAGCTGCAGCAGCTGCAGGTATGACAGCTGAGCGCGCCAGGTAGCGAGGCAGCCGCCGCGGCCGAGCAGGCTCGCCGGCAGCGAGACACGCAGCAGCAGTACCAGCTGCAGCAGCTGCAGGTATGACAGCTGAGCGCGCGAGGCAGCGAGGCAGCCGCCGCGGCCGAGCAGGCTCGCCGGCAGCGAGACACGCAGCAGCAGTACCAGCTGCAGCAGCTGCAGGTATGACAGCTGAGCGCGCGAGGCAGCGAGGCAGCCGCCGCGGCCGAGCAGGCTCGCCGGCAGCGAGACACGCAGCAGCAGTACCAGCTGCAGCAGCTGCAGGTATGACAGCTGAGCGCGCCAGGTAGCGAGGCAGCCGCCGCGGCCGAGCAGGCTCGCCGGCAGCGAGACACGCAGCAGCAGTACCAGCTGCAGCAGCTGCAGGTATGACAGCTGAGCGCGCCAGGTAGCGAGGCAGCCGCCGCGGCCGAGCAGGCTCGCCGGCAGCGAGACACGCAGCAGCAGTACCAGCTGCAGCAGCTGCAGGTATGACAGCTGAGCGCGCCAGGTAGCGAGGCAGCCGCCGCGGCCGAGCAGGCTCGCCGGCAGCGAGACACGCAGCAGCAGTACCAGCTGCAGCAGCTGCAGGTATGACAGCTGAGCGCGCCAGGTAGCGAGGCAGCCGCCGCGGCCGAGCAGGCTCGCCGGCAGCGAGACACGCAGCAGCAGTACCAGCTGCAGCAGCTGCAGGTATGACAGCTGAGCGCGCGAGGCAGCGAGGCAGCCGCCGCGGCCGAGCAGGCTCGCCGGCAGCGAGACACGCAGCAGCAGTACCAGCTGCAGCAGCTGCAGGTATGACAGCTGAGCGCGCGAGGCAGCGAGGCAGCCGCCGCGGCCGAGCAGGCTCGCCGGCAGCGAGACACGCAGCAGCAGTACCAGCTGCAGCAGCTGCAGGTATGACAGCTGAGCGCGCGAGGCAGCGAGGCAGCCGCCGCGGCCGAGCAGCAGCAGTACCAGCTGCAGCAGCTGCAGGTATGACAGCTGAGCGCGCGAGGCAGCGAGGCAGCCGCCGCGGCCGAGCAGGCTCGCCGGCAGCGAGACACGCAGCAGCAGTACCAGCTGCAGCAGCTGCAGGTATGACAGCTGAGCGCGCGAGGCAGCGAGGCAGCCGCCGCGGCCGAGCAGGCTCGCCGGCAGCGAGACACGCAGCAGCAGTACCAGCTGCAGCAGCTGCAGGTATGACAGCTGAGCGCGCGAGGCAGCGAGGCAGCCGCCGCGGCCGATCAGGCTCGCCGGCAGCGAGACACGCAGCAGCAGTACCAGCTGCAGCAGCTGCAGGTATGACAGCTGAGCGCGCGAGGCAGCGAGGCAGCCGCCGCGGCCGAGCAGGCTCGCCGGCAGCGAGACACGCAGCAGCAGTACCAGCTGCAGCAGCTGCAGGTATGACAGCTGAGCGCGCGAGGCAGCGAGGCAGCCGCCGCGGCCGAGCAGGCTCGCCGGCAGCGAGACACGCAGCAGCAGTACCAGCTGCAGCAGCTGCAGGTATGACAGCTGAGCGCGCGAGGCAGCGAGGCAGCCGCCGCGGCCGAGCAGGCTCGCCGGCAGCGAGACACGCAGCAGCAGTACCAGCTGCAGCAGCTGCAGGTATGACAGCTGAGCGCGCGAGGCAGCGAGGCAGCCGCCGCGGCCGATCAGGCTCGCCGGCAGCGAGACACGCAGCAGCAGTACCAGCTGCAGCAGCTGCAGGTATGACAGCTGAGCGCGCGAGGCAGCGAGGCAGCCGCCGCGGCCGATCAGGCTCGCCGGCAGCGAGACACGCAGCAGCAGTACCAGCTGCAGCAGCTGCAGGTATGACAGCTGAGCGCGCGAGGCAGCGAGGCAGCCGCCGCGGCCGAGCAGGCTCGCCGGCAGCGAGACACGCAGCAGCAGTACCAGCTGCAGCAGCTGCAGGTATGACAGCTGAGCGCGCGAGGCAGCGAGGCAGCCGCCGCGGCCGATCAGGCTCGCCGGCAGCGAGACACGCAGCAGCAGTACCAGCTGCAGCAGCTGCAGGTATTATTTCGCAAGAGTCGGTCGAGGTATCGGTAGCTTAATGGAAGATCATTGGGATGATACTCCATGCGTTTCGGGTACGAACTTGACGTAGCCAACGCTTAAATTTATGGTATGGTAATTGATCTTGGCGGGTATAGTCCGAAAGTGTTGCAAACTGAAGTGGCAGTGAGCTGGTCACATCTGTCGTAAAACCGATGGCCGGCGGAGGGCGCGAGTTCTCGAGTGGAGACCACGCCTCGGCAAGCGTACCGTTGGACGCCCTCCGGCCAGATGGGCCGATGACTTAAAGACTGTATGACGAAAGCGGGAGATCGTGCCTTGTGGCGTACCGTGGGGGAGGCCTACGTCCAGCAGTGGATATAATGACGATGTTGGCGCCATGTAATCCACTTCTCCCATTTCAATGCGACATTTGAAATGCTGATGCGCCAGTAAATGAGTGGGACGATGTCATTTAGAAATATATTGTAGATAAAGTGTAATTTTCGAAATGGTCCTAAAATATCCGTTGATATTTCACCGTTTTAGCATGGCTAAGTAAATTCCCGTGCACAGCCTAGTCAGACTATAAAGGCGTGATGCAATTATTGTTTAATCATTTCATTATTTTATTATACCAAAGAGGGTAAGGCTTATGCTTAGTGCTGGAACACATTTGGCCGAAATATTTTTATACAAAATTATATTTATATGTTTATTTCCTTGCTACTTTGTGGGATTAGAAAAAGGTAAAACTCTTATTTTATTATCTACTGTTTTGTTGTATGTTTCTAATTTTTTTTTGTTATGAGACCCTTGCCTACAAAATTTTCTTCTCCATGACAAAAATAATGGGACATGTTGTGTAAAACTGAAATCGCATTTGTTTGTTTTTATGGTCAAGTCCTGTTTGTTTTTGTACTCTTTTCATGTAAGCAATAGAATATAAAATGTATATCTCAGTATGCGTCCATTTATCTGATTCAGATGTTCCCCGGCGGCATGATGCCCCCCAACATGATGGTGGGCGGCATGGGCGGCATGATGCCGGGGATGGTCCCGGGTATGATGCCGCAGGAGATGCCGCAGGAGTTCCCGCAGTTGCAGCAGCAGCAGGGCTTCTATCAGCCCTTCCCTGGGGCTCAGCCGATCTGTGTGCCGCAGGCCAAGTGAGTCTTTTTATATTATTTTTCTTCTTCGAGTTGGACACCGAGTCATCCAAAGACCCGATGAACCCTGTCGTCAGAGTTTTTCAAACGCCTACTACTAGTAGCTGGCCGCTGACGTCTTTTAAATTACTTGCATATTACGTACTCAATTTTTGAGTTGAATTATTGTAACAAGGTACCAAAGTCGAAAGGTTTATGTAGAATCGTAATTTCTGTCGGGCCAAAGCCTGCTAAGGGCAAACGTACACTTATTAGCTTTATATGAAATCTCGCACATTTGCCCGAACCGAATTGATCGCATCCGACTAAAGTGCGAGGTTTCATAGGATTTCATATAAAGAATTTTGAAATTCGGTTCGTTCGGTTTGTTCAGTGCGGTTAAGTTTGCGTTAACCTTAAATAAAAAATATTTTGGCTGCGTCTCGATGGCATGTCAGTTGGATAGTTTTGATAGTGTGGTAGTCTGCTAACAGTTTAAAGTATAGAAAATCACAATGGCTATGGAAAGACAGTTGAGTTTCTATGGTATTACAATGACAAAAATATAGCAGATTAGGGCCCTGGCTTGGGTTTTTGTGTGTACGACAACCGTTTAGATGGCTGTATTCGTAAATGTAGGTACTACTATTTCTTATCACACTGCACACGAGTTTACTGCCAAAATTGGCTTAAATTGGCATCTCCGGGCGCATCAGCGCCAAACTGATTAGGAGTCCAAGTGGTCGCCATGGCCGAAATCGGTCGGAAAGATCATCACTATAAATATAATAATACCTTGTCTTGTTATCCATTGTATTTATCTTTTCCGCAGCATGATGAGTATGGGCGGATATGGCATGGGCGGCATGGGTGGGTTCATGTTCCAGCCCTTCCCCCCCAACGCGCCCGCCCCCCCGACCGCGCCCGCCCTCCCGACCGCGCCGGCGCCCCCGCCTGCGCCCCCCCAGACACCACAGCAGCAGCCCCTGGTGTCGCAGGAGTTGCAGGTGTCCATGATGGAGGAGACATCAGTAGTGGTATGCCTTTTGTAATCTATGATTTAGTTAGCACACCGCTTGAGCTGAATCCCTTTCTGTTATAGTTATAATAGTCTAATGCTTTTTTGTTTTTGAATTATTTTGATACCCTTTTGGCTACAACATGAAGCTCACTCAAGTGGTTCACAAGCATACAAGATGCAACAGGTGTTCTCAACATACCGGAGAGATGGCGCCACGTGACAGAACAATGGGCCTGAAACGCGATACCGAAGTGTTCACCGTGCAACGCAATATATGTACACAACTTCTAATCCAGTCCAGGTGGACCCGTCGGTCCCCTGGCCACAACACACGGCGAGGCGGGTAGCTACCCTTTTCCCGACACCACCTGGATTCCTCCCGTCACCCGCCAAATTGGTAACCCCGACGTGATATTCGCCATATATACTTGTGCAGAGAAATCGAGACAAATTCGTTTTTATGATTTGACAGAACACGAGACCTAGAAATTTGAGACCTGAGAATTTGGGTAACTTTTTTTTAGAATTATAAACCTTATTCTAATCACTATCACACGATATCACCGATTTATTTTCAAATAATCGAACTTTTTAAATAATGTGATTCGTACGTAAAGTTGCAAGGTGTCCTGGATTTTGAAGTGTCATAAGAAGTGTATGATTTAGTTAGCAACCGCGCGTGTTAATTCCTTTGCCCTCATACGCCTCTGCCTCAGGCAAAAACTTGCAAGTGTGATGACCGATCGATCGGAAGCGGTCAGTTGCGCAGGATATATTTCGGTGCGCAGACGTTCGCGCAAACGCAGGCGCACGCACTTAGTCCTCGCCCTCCTTAATTCAGTGGAACGGAAAACCGCTACGACTGACGGAGAGGTCAGACGCAGTGTCTGGCCGACGGTAACTACCCGCGCCCTCTACCGTCGCCCTAGGCCATCCACAGTGCCTTGCTGAGTCGCCGAGTCCGCCAAGCCCTTGTGCATATCTGCATTGGGTCGCCATTCTCGCCGAAACAGACTTTTTATATGTTAAGCAGGAGGGAACTGCTTGCTCGGGAAGCCGGGGTCGCATACCCGTATACC
The DNA here is from genome assembly GCA_029255805.1 of Keiferia lycopersicella. NCBI lineage: Eukaryota > Metazoa > Arthropoda > Insecta > Lepidoptera > Gelechiidae > Keiferia > Keiferia lycopersicella. Next base: position 21,192,206 of record JARACZ010000003.1, read on the forward strand.
ATATCACAGTCCTCGATCAAGGCTGAGATGAGTACCCCTGACTTTACGGCAAAAACTTGCAAGTGTATGACTACACTGGACGGTGCCATTTCTACGGTGCCAATGCCAACGACTTCCTAATTTTTTAAAGTCCTTTTTATAAGTTAGACAGCCGCGCTTGCTGCCATCTGAGCGTTTTCTCACGAATTGTCCCACCTAGAATGATCTTCGCTCCAAACTCCCCCATTTACACTCTGCCCTTCTATCCAAATGACCCCAACACAAAAAAAAACCGTGATTGATTCACTCTCGCCGTGAATTAGAGGTTTTTATGTTTGTTTTCAGGGTCACTTGCTTATGTTAGTTTTTCATTATTACATGAAGGACAGTTTTGATTGTAAAGCTTTCTTCAATATTTTTCTTTATTTGCAGATATCTCAAACACTACCTCAGGAGCCGAAAGAGATAGCGCTACCGACCTTATGGCGCAGCGCTACAGACGATAAAGGACGGACGTATTACTATCACGTCAAACTAAGGCAGCCGCAGTGGGCACCTCCCAGTCCTCCCCCCCCGGCGATAGAAGGTGGAGGTAAGGCGAAGATTATCATTGCTGAGTTATATAAGGTGTAAAAATATTAGCTGCAAATATTTTAAGGAGTGAACCAGTCCATGTAACTTAACAACTTTCCCCAAGGAACATAGGTCCAAATACGAAAAAAAATTTTTGGACCTCCCATAGAGGTTGACTCGCCCAGGTAATTTTTTTTCACATTTCGACCCATGTTCCTTGGGGAAAGTTGTTCAGTTTCATGGGCTGGTTGACCCCTTAAAATATTTGCAGCTAATTTTTTTACACCATATATATTTGAGCTGGTACGTGGCAAGATCTACAACCCATCCTTACTAGATAGGGTTTAGCGTGCCAAGATCGTTTGCAGTCCGACCGTGTAGGCGAGAAGTGTTTTCTATGCCTTCCATGCGTTGTGTTTCATCGAGATTTGCTCCTCTACCTAGAGCGCTTAAACTGATAAATGATGTATCTCTGCCGCATCCAGAGCTCGATATTTTCATGTGCTCACAAAATCAGTTCGTGGCGTCAAGCAGTCGTTATCTAGAATCGTTGACCAAAGCAAGCAGCGTTGTAGAAGCTCTGTAAGAGTAAACAATCAATTTAAATCATAAGCCTCTCCAGAACTAAATTTTGCTGTTCAAATATGTCTATCTTTATTAAGTTTAATTTATTTTCCTAACATTAATTTTTTCGAATTCTTATAATTGACATTCTATTTAGCTTTTGTATGTAAATTCAACTTAATTGACTCAACATCGTGTGCGCTTGGCTTTTAAACTGTAAGCCATATGTTTCGTATCTAATAAATAAATGAATGAATAATAAATAAATAAATAAATAAATAAATAAATATCCTGGACAATTCACACAGCGCCACCTAGTCCCAAACTAAGCAAAGGTTGTACTATGGGAACTAGATAGCTGATACTAATACTTATATACTTTTTTGTAAATAAATACATATTATACATAGAAAACACCCGGACTCGACACAAATATTTGAAAATTGACTTAACAAATATTTGTGTCCGGTGGGGATCGAACCCACGACCCACGGCGTAGAAGGCAGGTGTACTATCCCCTACGCCATCGGGACAGTTAATAAGGTTAGTTATAGTCTGTAAGTTTAGGTACTTATCTTTTTGTAAACATACTTTGTATGAAAGTGACACTCCAGAACTGTCAGTTTAATACAAAGTTTGTTTACAAAAAGATAAGTACCTAAACTTACAGACTATAGAAAGAGATACATGCGGCTGCATGCGAGGATGCTCGCTCGATGTGGACGCAGCTATTAACATATTTCACACAAATCAAAATAAAAGCAGATATTGTTCAAAACTGCTATTCATATCTCCCGCCAGTATATTGCAGTCGGCTAATATTTGCTGTCCGTGTTACGCAGTGGATATAATTTGTTTCGTGGGTGTATATTACAGCATGTACAGGTGATCTCTGGTACTTCCTATTTTAGTGGAATTAAAGTTTGGAAGTATGTCTGGTTTTAAGGTAACGAGCAATAATGCCTGATGGCAAGACAAACCTTTTTAGTGACCGCGTAGAAACCGGGGCCCTAAGTCTAGTAAATGAAAATCGTTCCAGTTGGATGTCGATTGGAATTCAGTTGGATGATTTCGGTCATTTCGTAGTCTGCTAACAGTTTGAAGTATAGAAAATCACAATGGCAATTCAATGACAGTTAAGTTACGATATCGTTACAATGACAAAAAATAGCAGACTTGGGGCCCGGGTTTAGTGACGTCCATTAATGTTTTTGTTTTTATTTAGTAGGGACAAAATAAATGAAAAAAATATCTGAAATATGTTGGCCACGCATTTTTAAAGATTATGATTTCTACATATATGATATCTAACAATCTTTACAGACGAGAGTTCGTCAGAGGAAGAAGAGGAAGTGATGCCGGAGTTGCAGATGCCGACCAAAGGGAAGTTCATCGAAGGAGTCAATGGCATTTGTGAAGGTACCTAACCTAACAGTTTTTAATGGTAATTGGTTCAGATTCGATTTGGACATATTTTACACTTGATGATCGGATGAACATCTATAACCCGTTCGAAAAGAAAAGGATCAATTGATATTGTTTTTGTTTGTTTGATAAAAATATATTATCCGCTCTCCTGGGGACGCCCTTGAGCGATAAGTGACGCATCTGGGGGGCGCGCGGCGGGTGGCGGCCACTTGACTCGAGTTGCGTAACATAAACAAACATTTCTACGAAACTAGAGAGCGATAAGTGTCGGTACATATATCGTTGAGTTCGTAATAAAGCAGGCTACATCGTTGTTGAATAATATAAACACGAGCGGCTATAAGATTCTGTCAATCTTTAGCTAAAGTAGCAGGTTTTTTTTTTTTACCCGGGTTTTTGTGTTTGGAACCATATATCTATTGAATAAAACAATTATTTTTAGAAAAGCTTTTTTATTTCGCATGGCCAAACATAATTTTAAAGTTATTTAGTGAAAACACTCAATTAGGACGAGCATGCGTAAATATTGATATTCGCGCGGCCGCCAACAAATATGGTGCATCTTTAGGTCTACTTTAGTGATGAATTTAAAGTAATTGTCAATGGGCGAATGCGAAATGTTGCTATTTTATCAATCCTTAATTAATTCTGAGTCCATTTCTTTCATTCATTATCAGCTAATTTCAGTGTAGAATAAATTAAAGGCGGTAAAATAAGCTGTAAGCGCCGACGCCCCGAGGGGGCGTTGTCGCAGTTGACGGTTTTTGACCGACGCCCCCAGAGGGCTTTGCCGCAGTTGACCGGCTATGATATATAATGTGTTGTTACTGTGATTTTGTAATTTTGGGTTGGTTATCCTACTAGTATATACAGGATGTAAAAAAATTAGCTGCAAATATTTTAAGGGGTGAATCAGCCTATGAAGCTGAACAACTTTCCTCAAGGTACAGAGGCCGAAATATGAAAAAAAATTTAGGCCTCCCATACAGTTGACTCGCTCCGCTGCAACATTTTAGTATGGTAGGTCCAAAAATTTTTAGAAGCATGACGTCATCTATTCGTATTTTCATACCAAAAATACAGCTCATTTGACCTGCCAGTGATTATACCTATTAAATATGTGTTGTTCACAGTGATGTCGAAGCACAACGGGCTGATTCCCGAGCACGCGCTGGTGTCCGTGAAGCCGCGCAAGCGTCGCCCCGGACTCGTCACAGAGAGACCTATCAGTGTAAGTTATTATGTTCATCGTTATAAGTGTAAGAACTTCATCGTTAATAAAACCCAATTATTATATAGATTAAGAAAGTAACCAGCTCTAATTTCTAACTAACTTAATAGTAAAAAATTCTTAAAATATAGATTTTAAAGATTTTCAATCGTTCATTTCCAAGTAGATTCATAATGAATGCTTTTAGAATGTCAGTAAGTTACATCCAATACTGTCACCGAATAAATGAGTCATCGTAAAAAAGGGAAATTTGTCAGACATAATTTTGTGAATGTTTACTATTTTGTAGATGTAATTTCGAGTTCTTGGTGTTTTAACCAAACACTAGATATTGATACAATTTTTTTTGTTAGAAAATAAGCGGAAAAAATAAGCGGAAAAAAATTCACGCCTCCGATGGGTTTCGAACCCACGTCTCCTGACAAGCCGGGTCAGACGTCCCAGGAAATGGATGGACTTATGAAAAATAGTTCAGTTTTATGCACTGCTTCACCCTGAAAAAACATGCAACTTTTACGGACACCTCGTGTCAAGATAAGTTAAAAAATGATGTTTATGATTCCAGCCGCGAACCGAAGAAGACAAGTTAGCGGGTCGCATGGAAGTGCGCCGGTACCGGCAGACCAAGGAGAAGCTGCGCAGGAGGCGGGAGAAGCTGCTGCAGCGGGTCAGGATGCTGGCACAAGCACCCGCCAGCGCCGGCGTCCACCCTGCCCACCTCAAGGTACTGTGTGCTGCATGGAGGGGCGCCGGTACCGGCAGACCAAGGAGAAGCTGCGCAGGAGGCGGGAGAAGCTGCTGCAGCGGGTCAGGATGCTGGCACAAGCACCCGCCAGCGCCGGCGTCCACCCTGCCCACCTCAAGGTACTGTGTGCTGCATGGAGGGGCGCCGGTACCGGCAGACCAAGGAGAAGCTGCGCAGGAGGCGGGAGAAGCTGCTGCAGCGGGTCAGGATGCTGGCACAAGCACCCGCCAGCGCCGGCGTCCACCCTGCCCACCTCAAGGTACTGTGTGCTGCATGGAGGGGCGCCGGTACCGGCAGACCAAGGAGAAGCTGCGCAGGAGGCGGGAGAAGCTGCTGCAGCGGGTCAGGATGCTGGCACAAGCACCCGCCAGCGCCGGCGTCCACCCTGCCCACCTCAAGGTACTGTGTGCTGCATGGAGGGGCGCCGGTACCGGCAGACCAAGGAGAAGCTGCGCAGGAGGCGGGAGAAGCTGCTGCAGCGGGTCAGGATGCTGGCACAAGCACCCGCCAGCGCCGGCGTCCACCCTGCCCACCTCAAGGTACTGTGTGCTGCATGGAGGTGCGCCGGTACCGGCAGACCAAGGAGAAGCTGCGCAGGAGGCGGGAGAAGCTGCTGCAGCGGGTCAGGATGCTGGCACAAGCACCCGCCAGCGCCGGCGTCCACCCTGCCCACCTCAAGGTACTGTGTGCTGCATGGAGGGGCGCCGGTACCGGCAGACCAAGGAGAAGCTGCGCAGGAGGCGGGAGAAGCTGCTGCAGCGGGTCAGGATGCTGGCACAAGCACCCGCCAGCGCCGGCGTCCACCCTGCCCACCTCAAGGTACTGTGTGCTGCATGGAGGTGCGCCGGTACCGGCAGACCAAGGAGAAGCTGCGCAGGAGGCGGGAGAAGCTGCTGCAGCGGGTCAGGATGCTGGCACAAGCACCCGCCAGCGCCGGCGTCCACCCTGCCCACCTCAAGGTACTGTGTGCTGCATGGAGGGGCGCCGGTACCGGCAGACCAAGGAGAAGCTGCGCAGGAGGCGGGAGAAGCTGCTGCAGCGGGTCAGGATGCTGGCACAAGCACCCGCCAGCGCCGGCGTCCACCCTGCCCACCTCAAGGTACTGTGTGCTGCATGGAGGTGCGCCGGTACCGGCAGACCAAGGAGAAGCTGCGCAGGAGGCGGGAGAAGCTGCTGCAGCGGGTCAGGATGCTGGCACAAGCACCCGCCAGCGCCGGCGTCCACCCTGCCCACCTCAAGGTACTGTGTGCTGCATGGAGGGGCGCCGGTACCGGCAGACCAAGGAGAAGCTGCGCAGGAGGCGGGAGAAGCTGCTGCAGCGGGTCAGGATGCTGGCACAAGCACCCGCCAGCGCCGGCGTCCACCCTGCCCACCTCAAGGTACTGTGTGCTGCATGGAGGGGCGCCGGTACCGGCAGACCAAGGAGAAGCTGCGCAGGAGGCGGGAGAAGCTGCTGCAGCGGGTCAGGATGCTGGCACAAGCACCCGCCAGCGCCGGCGTCCACCCTGCCCACCTCAAGGTACTGTGTGCTGCATGGAGGGGCGCCGGTACCGGCAGACCAAGGAGAAGCTGCGCAGGAGGCGGGAGAAGCTGCTGCAGCGGGTCAGGATGCTGGCACAAGCACCCGCCAGCGCCGGCGTCCACCCTGCCCACCTCAAGGTACTGTGTGCTGCATGGAGGTGCGCCGGTACCGGCAGACCAAGGAGAAGCTGCGCAGGAGGCGGGAGAAGCTGCTGCAGCGGGTCAGGATGCTGGCACAAGCACCCGCCAGCGCCGGCGTCCACCCTGCCCACCTCAAGGTACTGTGTGCTGCATGGAGGGGCGCCGGTACCGGCAGACCAAGGAGAAGCTGCGCAGGAGGCGGGAGAAGCTGCTGCAGCGGGTCAGGATGCTGGCACAAGCACCCGCCAGCGCCGGCGTCCACCCTGCCCACCTCAAGGTACTGTGTGCTGCATGGAGGGGCGCCGGTACCGGCAGACCAAGGAGAAGCTGCGCAGGAGGCGGGAGAAGCTGCTGCAGCGGGTCAGGATGCTGGCACAAGCACCCGCCAGCGCCGGCGTCCACCCTGCCCACCTCAAGGTACTGTGTGCTGCATGGAGGTGCGCCGGTACCGGCAGACCAAGGAGAAGCTGCGCAGGAGGCGGGAGAAGCTGCTGCAGCGGGTCAGGATGCTGGCACAAGCACCCGCCAGCGCCGGCGTCCACCCTGCCCACCTCAAGGTACTGTGTGCTGCATGGAGGGGCGCCGGTACCGGCAGACCAAGGAGAAGCTGCGCAGGAGGCGGGAGAAGCTGCTGCAGCGGGTCAGGATGCTGGCACAAGCACCCGCCAGCGCCGGCGTCCACCCTGCCCACCTCAAGGTACTGTGTAGCTAATTATTATTACAAACGTTTTTAAGGGAATCGAGGGTTTCATGTGTATTACAACTTTAGGCGACAAGCTTTAGTGGGAGTTCGCTCGATACATGGGCATTATTGAGACACATCGACTAGAGTAGGTAAGTCACATTGACTAGAGTACGTAAGACACATTTTTATTACTGAGATATTTTTTTTCTAAAATGGTCATTTTAAAATAGAGAGAGAAACTGGATTTAGCTGAAGAGGATAAGCAGTCACCCCCAGTGAAGTAAGTGTTTACCTAAAGCATTTCTCAAAAGTTGATGTTACTGCTGTGATGACTAATAATACATTTTCTAAATAACTTATAGGAAAATTCAACTATTACAGCTAGAAAACGCATTACCGCCACTGAAACGGTGTCAGATATAACTACTAGTATTAAAATAATGACATGTCCCTCTCCCACAGATCGACCTAGCAGACACAGACAGTGACTCCGATCGTGAGGAAGTGCTGGTGGCGCAAGTGGCGCCGCAGCCGCAACCCGTTGAAGCCGAGACTTTGGAACCTGCCTCAGAAACAGCCCCATCGATTGACGCGGATGAGGTAAATAGAAGACAAGAAAATATTGAATCCTGGGATTCCTAGTCGAAATGGACTAACCCGAACTTTCCGCTCTGCCTATGTTTGTTTCTCAAATATGTGTATAAAAAGGTGAACTGATTGTTTAAACATAACCAATTATATATTTTTATGGCTAGTATCGTTTTATATGTGCGATAGTAAATAGAATTGCGAATTATTTCCAAACTAGCGGCCGGCCAACGGCTACATCCGCTGCTAATCGTTTTATTATTATTAAACTCTTTATTGTACATCATTCGAACATACAGTTACACAGAAACTTAAATACAAAGGCGAGCTTATCCCCACAAGAGATTTCTTCCAGCCAACCTAGCGTGGATAAAAAAAGACGAGACCGTGAGAATAAGATGTTTACCCCCCCAAGTAATATACTTTAGAATTTTCTCTTGAATCACTCCAACTACTTTTTAAAACGCATTAAAATCTCGTGGAGAACGAGTTAGCGGTGTCCATTACAGACAGACAGACCAAAAGTTTGTAGCAGAGTGAAAACTCTGCGTCGGCATCCTTTCCAAGTCACCTCTCCTTTTTCGAATCATTTCAAACTACGAAATTGGAATGTCGTCAGACGTATTTTTCTTTTGACTCAGTCTTTACAAGATCTTCGAACAGAAATGTATGTACCTACGATAATTATTTTCTTCGACGTTGTCAGGAAAACGCTTGCATAAAATTAATTGTATAATAAAGTGAAGTGAAAATCACCGTTATCGTGAACAACGAGACCATCACGGAGGGTTTTCCTACATTACTGAAAATAAAGAAGTTTTTAGAAGAGTCAAAGAGTTAGTTATTCTTCTTACACACTCGTTTTACACAATGTTTTGATAATTTCCAGATGGCGCGAAAGATCAAGGAGCAGTTCCGAAGCGCGATGGCGCGCGTGATGGTGCAGCACCTCAACCCCTACAGACATTCCGACGCCAAGGCGGGCAGGATCACCAACACCGCCGACTTCAAACATCTCGCCAGGAAAGTAAGTGCAAACATATGGTTCATAACTTTAAGTGATGTCATCTGTTCTATACAGGGTGTAAAAATATTAGCTGCAAACAAATTTTGGACCTCCCATAAAAAATTACCAACCGACAAAGTCAGTTTGTATGGGAGGCCCGAAAATTTTTTTCATATTTCAACCTATGTTTTTTGGAAAACTGAACAATTTTCAGTTTCATGTCCTGATGCAATATATAAAATATTTGCAGCTAATATTTTTACACCTTAGTCAAAGACCAGTTTAGAAGCGTAATGGTGTAATATTGAAACCTCTACCGCCATTCCAACGCTAAAGGATCAAACATCTCGCAGGGAAAGTAAGTATAAATGTGGTCTTCAGTTGTTTTCTTAATAATAATAAGTTGCCAACCTGCCATCCGTTTTTAGACCATAAACAGTAATTACGAGTGGTATACAATACGTCGTATGCATGCCGTAAATGTGGCGCATAATTATTCATTTGTATAGATTGTCCCAATTTGACACTGAAACACTAATAAAATCCGCTATAGTCAGACTCTTTCAAAATTTACTGGTAATAAAACATAAAATAAAACTGAATACGAAACTAAACATTCCTTTTTCCACACAGCTAACCCACTTCGTGATGCTGAAAGAACTGAAGCAATGTCGCTCCGTGGACGAACTAGTTGTCACCGACTCGGTGCGCGCGAAAGCCAAGACGTTCGTCAAGAAATACATGGCCAAGTTCGGCCCTGTGTACCGCCGCCCCGACGAGGAGGCTGACTAGCACCGGCTCTGCGCTGCCAGGCAGTGACAAACAGGTAACGCCGCGGGGCAAGCGGTGGATAGCGCTAGTGTTATCATACAAACATTGTTGAAGGGACGCCCTGTAAAGGACGCAGTGAAAGTGAGTAGCCCTAAGCCAGTGAACGAAATTCCTAAAGACAATTCACCTGTGAATGAAACAAATACTAAAAAGACAGTGTCCGTGAATGAAACAATTCCTATAGAGAACTTTCCCGTGGAAGATATGATTCCTATAAACAATGTTTTCGTGGAAGAAACAAATTCTGAACCTAGCTCGAGTGTGAAAGAAACAAATTCTGAAACTAACTCGAGTGTGGAAGAAACAAATTCTGAAATTAACTCAAGCATGAAAGAAACAACTTCTGAAATTAACTCAAGCATGAAAGAAACAAATTCTGAAATTAACTCGAGCATGAAAGAAACAAATTCTGAAATTAATTCGAGCGTGAAAGAAACAAATTTTGAAATTAACTCGAGCATGAAAGAAACAAATTCTGAAATTAACTCAAGCATGAAAGAAACAAATTCTGAAATTAACTCGAGAGTGAAAGAAACAAATTCTGAAAATAACTTTTCCGTGAAAGAAACAAATTCTGAAAATAACTTTTCCGTGACAGAAACAGTTTCTCAAAAGGCTTTGTCAGAGAAAGATTCAAACTCTAGTAATAACTTGTTTGAGAAAGCTACTGAACCTAAAACTAACTTGTGCTCAACAGAAATGAACCCCAGAAAAAAATTAAGAGTGAAAGTGACAGATTTGAAAAAGCACTTGTCAGTGAAAGAAACAAATCCTAAAAAGAAATGGTTCGTGACAAAAACATTTCCTCAAATAATCTACTGTGAAAGAGAATATCCTAGATCAAATATTACCGCAAAAGAAAAAAAATCTAATAAGAACTTAGCTGCGAAAAAAATTTACTCTAAAAAGAAAATGGCCGTGAAAAAAACAAATCCTAAGAGGGACTTCCGAGAAAGATACAAATCCAAAAAGAACTAAAACAAAAATTTGTATCCACTCAATAACTATCTAGCTTCCATATGGTGCTTTAGTGTCAATACGCAAACAAACCAATGTCATTTAATATGCCTATCAATTGCCCAAAAAATCTGTAACGCAATTTATTTTTTTCGCAATGGATACTAAATTATCTCTTCATGAATTAAAATTTGACCACACAATTAATAACAAGGTCAAGATTGAGCAGTGAATAGATTGTAATTCTGCCTTCTATGAGATAGTCTGTATGACGTGGTTTCAAAATGCATTCAACTCTGGTAATGTGACAATATTTTTAGAAAACTTGCAATATTCTACCGCCCGCAGGAGTAGACCTGCAACTTTTCGCCATTATTCAAATGATGGCGAAAAGTCGCAAATCTAGTCCAGTAGTGCCACATTTTTCGAAACTACAGGCTACAAGTCTACAGGTGAAATTCGATGTACATTGCGTAGGGTCAAGGATCTTGGTTTTGTAATATCCCACTGGCTACGCAATGTACGTCGAATTTCACCTGTAGAATTGTAGCCTGTAGTTTCGCTGCATAGGCCACAGGCCGTGTTGAGGGCACAAGAAGCAGAGGACAGGCATCATAACGTAGTGACACTGTACAAGAAGCCACACACACCACTTTACAGGCGGCCATACACATGGCTCAAGACCGTGAAGTTTGGAGTAAGCTGGTGATGAATATAGCCCAGAAAAGTCACGTCCCTCAGCCATGAGGATACGACAAAGAGGAAGTCCTGCAAGTCTATTACAAGTTTTGAAAAGCCGCAGGTCTAGTCCTGCAAGTCTATTGCAAGTTTTGAAAAGTCGCAGGTCTAGTCCTGCAAGTCTATTGCAAGTTTTGAAAAGTCGCAGGTCTAGTCCTGCAAGTCTATTGCAAGTTTTGAAAAGCCGCAGGTCTAGTCCTGCAAGTCTATTGCAAGTTTTGAAAAGTCGCAGGTCTAGTCCTGCAAGTCTATTGCAAGTTTTGTAAAGTCGCAGGTCTAGTCCTGCAAGTCTATTGCAAGTTTTGTAAAGTCGCAGGTCTAGTCCTGCAAGTCTATTGCAAGTTTTGAAAAGTCGCAGGTCTAGTCCTGCAAGTCTATTGCAAGTTTTGTAAAGTCGCAGGTCTAGTCCTGCAAGTCTATTGCAAGTTTTGTAAAGTCGCAGGTCTAGTCCTGCAAGTCTATTGCAAGTTTCGAAAAGACGCAGGTCTAGTCCTGCAAGTCTATGGCAAGTTTCGAAAAGACGCAGGTCTAGTCCTGCAAGTCTATGGCAAGTTTCGAAAAGACGCAGGTCTAGTCCTGCAAGTCTATGGCAAGTTTCGAAAAGACGCAGGTCTAGTCCTGCAAGTTTATTGCAAGTTTCGAAAAGACGCAGGTCTAGTCCTGCAAGTCTATTGCAAGTTTAGAAAAGTTGCAGGTCTAGTCCTGCAAGTCTATTGCAAGTTTGCTAAAAATATTGTCACTGACGCCTCTTCTATCTGGGCTAACGCTGCTATGGTGTGAACAGTTTTATTGACACGTTTAACCGGGTCATTCACGATATTTTTAAGGTAATATAAACGAAATTACCCGATGTTAAACCATCGAGAGTGACCCGGTTAAACCATAAAAATGTGTGGAAATAATCGTGGGAGCTTAATAAGTTGTTTTTTTTGGTGACGTCATAAAAATGCGTTTGCCGCCAAACTTGAAATTATATGATACATCTTTTTTCATAAAATTAACAGTTTTTTTGTGAGGCACGCAATAAAAAACAGAAAGAGAGACTTTAAGCATATTGACTGTCTATAAATTCGGTAATACGTTGTAAATATAGATAGAGGACTTATAAATTAAATTTAACTACCTATAGTCTGTAAAATATAGGATGATCCTGTGACATTTGTGACCTTGGAACTAAAGCTATGACATAAGTTCCATTTTTCTAGTAAATAAAGGAATTTGACCCAAGGTCACAAACGTCACAGGAATCATCCTATATTTTCCAGACTAAAACAATCATACAGTTTTCTGTATTATAATTCTATATTATGTTTTCTGTATTAAAATAAATAACAACATTTTAATGGGTAACACTATGATGAGTTTAGTTTCAGTTATACAAACATTTTGATCTCTGTAAGTCTCCTAACTTTTTATAATAAGATGTCCTTTTTAAATCATGGGAAAGACGTATTCTTTATATTATAATATCTCGAATAAAATATGGACTAATGCGTTTATAAGTACACAGTATTAGTAGTTGATTTCAACGCAATTTGACTGTTTTTCTTGAATCCTATATGAGTTAATTAGCTTAAATGACAACCATTTTCCACACCTTGTGTATGATATGATTGACATATTCATGAGGTAAAACTTTTGAGTAAAATATGCTCATTTCGGTGACAAATGTATTGATTGTGATTTTATATGTAAAAAAAATTACCATCTTTATTTTTTTTTGTACAGTAAGTCAATAGATCAAAGTTCACACTTTTGGTGTTTATTGAATTGGTCGGTCGGTTATATTCAATTTCTTATCGATAGATGTTGGTAAACTATTTTCGACTCCATATCGATAAATATACAAGTTTAACATGATCAGACAGACATCAGCGACCAATTTTGATAGACACCAAAAGGTAGGTAGATATTTGAGTTACTACAATACAATAAAAAAATGAAACCGAAAGATGAAAATTTCTTATTCATAGTTATGATGTCAAACTGTTCTTACCGACGAATTTATTACAGCGTCCTGATCACAGGTAAACTGCAGAAATCATCGAAGACAAAAACGAAGAAGAATGAGGATAGACAGATATGTTTGTCCCTAGCGGCCACCCTCAGATACTCCAGTTTACCCGTGATTATGACGCTTGAAACGGCGTCGAAATATCGGGAACTCAAATAAAATAAATTCGTCGGTAAGATCCCGTAACTCATACTTGTAACTATGAAAATTTGTTGCATACTCCGACACTATAAATTCAAAACTTAATTAGGGGACGTTTTGGATGAATTTCTTGCTTGTACTGAATGTGGCCGAAAACGTTACAAAATAAACTGTCCTCTATGGCATTTATTATACAAAATAATATAAAAAATATTTTACAACATAACTTCTATGCGGCGATCAGCTTGATTTATTCTTACCTAACTGAATAGAAATGTATAATTAATAACTGATTGATGTAATTCCTATTTTAGTATTTGGACAAACTATGTTTTATCGCAGTATGAATATGAAGTTTACTTTGCACTTCAAAAGAGATGTCTTGTTTTTACAATTATGATATAAGATTAGTTTTAAATATAATGTGATTTGCTCTGTAAATATTGTGAATAATTATGTATTGTTGTGTGAGCGAGATGGCACAGTGGGTTTATACCACGATCATTCCGGTTTGATGTTACTTTTGCGTTGAGAGTAGATACGTGATTTTCTCATAATTTAGGTAAAATCTTTGAATTTTCATGCTGCATGGATTTGTTATAAGGTAATTCATCATTGATACGGTTCACGAAACTGAATAACTTTTAACCTACAACTGTTTGCAAAACTTCATAGATGATACAAAATATCATCAAGCTATGAAATGTGGGTAGAAAGATCTTTTCTTTTTTCTAAAGGTTACAAAAAATTTTTGAGTTTCATGTACAGAGTAAACCTACGAGAGGTTTTAATCTATTTCCTTACCTTACTGGAATGATCGTGAAATAAACCAAAACTTTGTTAGAGTGAGCAAGAATGCGTTTATTTTTGTGTAGAGCTCTGTGTTGCGCGAGCGAGACGGGTAGAGATTGTAACTTTAAGCTTCGATTCGAATTGTAAGTTGGCAATGATGTCGGCAACGCCCGAACAAATAAAAATGTTATTTCTTTTAATAAAACTTTTGTTTTATTTTCAATTATTATTAACGATTCTACTTTTTTGAACTTGTTCATGGAAAAACAAACCTTAAAAATTACTTTTTTGAAAGAAACAATACTTAAAACATCTGTAGCGTGAAAGAGACAAATACTAAAACAGTTCTTCCGTGTAAGATAAAATGAAACAAAAAAGAAGTTAGTCCTGACAAAAACAAATACTTTTCTGTGTTAAACAATTCCTTAAAACATCCTTATCGTGAAAGAAACAAATAATAAAACAGTTCTTCTGTGAAAGATAACATTGAAACAAAAATAATTTATTCCTGACGGAAACAAATGCTTTTCTGTTAAAAAAAACATCCTATAACGTAGCACGAGTACGCTAAAGTTTTTTTTTATATTTTGCAAGTAAAGATAAACGTGATAAATAACTTGGGTCCAAATAATAGAATTTAAATTAGCAAGAATTTTATTCATTGTGTTTGGAGAGGCACGTGATGGCATTCCTAAAAAAGGGTAAGTAATTTTTCATCATTGCACTTATGTATTGTATGAAATGTGAATTTCTATACTGTCTTGATTTAGATTTAACAGGCAGCATTGTTCATTCAAGAAGCGGTTTGCTGCTGTCTCCAAAACTCCTCTCGATTCTCCAAGAACCTAATAGCTTCCTCAGCCTGCTGCACCACGATATCGTTCTTCTTATCAGCGATAGCTAGATCAGGGTTCTTTATAAGGTTCTCCAGATATATCTTGTCCGACATAAGTTGGCCTAGCGCTGGGCGAGATGCTTTGGAAGTCGTGGATCTTGCGGACCGGTTACGCTTGCTGTTGGTTTGTTTGGTCTTTTTGACTGGCTCTACGGCGCCGATCGTGTTTTCTATGGCTTCCTGGAATTAGAGAAGAGGATTTTACAGATATGGGCATGTTCTGATCGTGCCCGATAATGACATCAACAGCCTCAATCGCAAAGACTCGACATACAAAGCTGGTGAAAGAAGATACGTCTCTCCAGCTGTTAAAAAACGAAGAAAAAAAACTAACTAACTTCTCTGGCTCAGTGGCCTGAAATAAATCTTGGCCTTCGAATCCGAAACAAGCTTTCTACACTGACCCCCTCCAGCAAATTATTGAATAAAAAGAATCAGCAGATGAATCAGCAGTGCTTTAGCATGGTTCGGTTCCAGTTTCAGAGCTGTCTTGGCGTCTTTGAGTGCTGAACTAATAGAGTTTCAAAGAAATCTACCTGTGCTTTTTGAACTCCAAGCCGGAACTCATACAAGTCAGGCCTGGTCCTCAGCCCGCGATGGTAATGCACCAGACTCAACTCAAACTCCCCACAGTAGTACAGCGCTTCAGCCTTTCTCAGCAGTGCTTTAGCGTGCTTCGGGTCCAGTTTCAGAGCTGTTTCGGCGTCGTCCAGCGCTAATTTAGGCTCGCCGAGGAGTAGGTAGCACTGGCTACGGGCGACGTAGGCTGCCTTTTCTTCTGGAGCCAGCTCGATCGCCTGGGAAAAGGAGACAGTGGGTCTTTAAATGGCGTTGACATAAATTAATGTGTTTCAAGAGACTGGAGTTTACACGAGTAAGATTAGAACACATGATAGCTTACTGCATGAAAATGCTGGTTAAGTGGAATAAATTAATAATGTGAAAAGTTAACAGGTTTCTAAACATGTTTTTTTGTTGTAGAAGACATTAAGATGACGACTTCAAATGTTGGTTGATTACCACTTGAGTCTTAGCCTTTGACCTACCTTATCAACAAAAGTTAGAGCAGTGCGATAACGCTCCCTCATCATCTCGGCTCTAGCCAGAGCCAGAAGCGTTCCAGCATCAGCTTCCACCGGCAGCTGCAAAGCACTGCTCCTCTCAGCCTTGTCCTTCATCATCATAGACTGCTTGATGTCCTTGGAGCCCATTACCACAGCAGCAGCTCGGTCTTTGTCGGTGTATAACTCCTCTTCCCGCCGCCGTCTCTCACGCTTCTGCTTGCGTTTGACGCGTTTCTTATCCGTCTTGATAGAGACTTTCCTTTCAACAGCCACAGCGATCTCCGCCTCGGAATCCTCGCGAGTTTTCCCCGATGCAGGCGCCCGTTTGCTGATGGAAGCTTTGGGGGCGGGTGCTTCTTCTTCCTCATCGTCGATTCCGACGCGTACGAAGCTGGCCAAGAAATCTGCGTCTTTGCTGGGCCCGAGAATGGAGCGCGCTTGAATTTTTGCGGTATCGTCACCTTCCATGATTGAGACTGATAGCCACTCAAGTTATGTAACGTAGAGCGAAGTGTGTGAAGAGCCATCGATTTTGACGCCCGAGCTGTGGTAGCCATGGTGACTGAAAGTGTTTTCGCACCCTCTTACCGCTCTTACCACACCTTACTAACCCACTTGGAAAAATTATGAGAGTTTACAAACACTCTTGCTCTTCTCTGGCTTGATTCCAATGCTAGTCTTTATGAGATGTCGTTACGACAAGACTAAGTACAGAAACTGTGCATCACTGCCGTTCCAAGGTGCATCGATCGTGTGCATAACTAGATTTATTTGTTTACTCTCATTGTTGTTGTTGGTAAGGTAACATGGCCCGCAATAGTTTGAGAAGTATCGAAACGTAGTCTAGTCTTAACATTTTTAGCATGACTAACCGATTTATGACTGATTCTCACTTTGTCCTGATTGAATTGATCTATTTCTTTTGTGAGTCTTACATCCGTTTAAGGCTTACATGGATGATGTTTTGGCTTGTTATGGAAAATGGAAGGAAGTGTACTTGCGCCCCAATGTTATGTAGTTACTTACCAAAACTTACCAAAAGTTCAGGGTTGTGTTTTTCAGTTCGAAACTTTATGAAAAAGATCAAGACTTAGTTCTATCTAGTATATAGATGTCTTTAGTCTTTTCATGGTCACTATCATATAAAGGTACATACATTTCCAATAGCTTAACGTGCCCACCGAAGCACGAATAGTTTCTATTTCTTACCTTATTGAGCGCTGCGAGCGCTCTGTCATAGTGGCCGTTCTTAAGATGCCCGGAGGACTCGTCACGATGTTTCTTCGCTTCCACAGGATTGCTGACTGGCAATTCTGGTTCTTTGCCGCGACCCATTTTCTAAGCTCTTTGATCCTTGCACCAAAGTCAGTTGTATCTTGAAGATGGTGTTTCTAACTCTGGAAAATTATTGAGAAAATATTCTCACAATCAGCATTTCGCTATCAAAATCATTAACATTTTGTGTACACTCATGAATGAGTGTGTCATGATAAATAACCCCCCCGTATAGGGCTCTCCCTAGCTTAAAGTTTATTTATTGCCATGTATATCCGCTTAGCAGGCGGATAGGCGAGCGCAGTACTAGATTTCGTATTTACAACACTGCTGCCCATTCCCTGGATTCATTCTTTAGTCGCCTTTTACGATGTCCGCGGGAAGAATAGAATATTGGGTGATGCTATTCAGAGCACGTTACTATCCACTCCACCATACCTTTTCAGTATTTCGTAAAGCCCAACCCGAACCGTTTCTATCCCAGATAACGTATACATGTTTTAGTGCCAAATAAATCAATTATTTATCCATTTATTGCCAAAATCCGTATTAAAGTACCATCTCATATTTCACCAATGCCATACAACCAATAACGATAGCTATCATGAAATATCATCGGGGTGCGGCTTGGTAAACCCAATAATCTATTAATATCACTGTTGCCAAGCTTATTCGTATCGCTAGACTCTAACGGTTAATCTATTTTTTTTTGTATCTAGTAAATTATGACAAAACTGTAGGTAAGGCGGCTCTCCCACTGCACCGCACTCCGTCGCGTAGCGCGGGAGCGCAGATTTTAAAATTGTATGTAAGTACATCAGTACGTATCGAAAAACCGCCTAGTACAACACACCGACAAGACAAAGCGTCAACGCGCGGCGCGGTGGCGCGTCGCGCGCGCAGATTCTGCTTATCGGCGCGGGGGCGCGGGGCGCTCCGCGGGGTATAACACACTAGCTCCGCAGTGCCGCTCGAACCACAGCGATTGATAGTGGAGTGAATTCTTGTTTGGCGCGGGGCCGTCGTACAACGTCCCTCCGCGCGGAGACGCGGAGCAAGCCGCGCGATGAAGCAGATCTGCTCCTCCGTCGCCGCGCGCGGGATCTGCCGCTTCGCGCTACGCGTCGGAGCGCGTTCCCAGTGTGTGAGGCGCCTTATATCAGTCAATTCCTAAGGCGCCTCACACACTGGGAACGCGCCCCGACGCGTAGCGCGGAACGGCAGATCCCGCGCGCGGCGACGGAGGAGCAGATCTGCTTCATCGTCGGAGGGGCGTTCGCCAAGCAAAGAATTCACTCCACTATCGATCGCCGTGGTTCGAGCGGCACTGCGGAGCTAGTGTGTTATACCCCGCGGAGCGCCCCGCGCCCCCACGCCGATAAGCAGAATCTGCGCGCGCGACGCGCCACCGCGCGTTTATGCTTTGTCGGTGTGTTGTACTAGGCGGTTTTTCGATACGTACAGATGTACTTACATACAACTTTAAAATCTGCGCTCCCGCGCTATGCGACGGAGTGCGGTGCAGTGGGAAAGCCGCCTAAGTACTGACTTGTGCCGAATACGGGTGTATTTTTCAGTGCAGGCCTAGTGTATTATATAATTTGTATTCTGTGGTCTATAAACATAATTAGGTATATTTTAATTTGTAAATTCCATCCTTCTAAAATTGTTTATTTATTGTGTGATTGGTTAATAACTTAGGCTCATAATGGTTGCCGATAAATTTTGAACAGCTGCCAAAGAAGTTTTATAATAAAAGTGCAGTCAGAACTTAAACGCAGCATTATTTAAATTAAGACGTACTTGAAGATCCAATATACTCTGCTTTCCCGTTTCCAAGGTAGCTTTGTATTTTTGAAAGTTCTTAGTTGTCTATAAAATACTACATTACATCATCATCATCATTTCAGCCTATAACAGTCCAGTGCTGGACATAGGCCTCCCCCAGGGTACGCCACAATGAACGATCTCCCGCTTTTACCATTTAGTCGCTACCAGCAGACTATCAAATATAACGTGACAGAAAAACAAAGAAACATGATTGCAAAATAAATCTCGGCCTCTGACATGGTAATATTATCCCTTTGCAATGAAACATGACTCTATCGCAGAAGTTTGTTTAAAATTGCAGCTACACCGATGTAATATGACTAATGCCCGTACTTGCCCCGATTGTGATTTTGGTTGCGGCAATAAAGTATGCCCATGACATAGATACGGACAACCGAGATCTCGCGATAACAACCGAGAAATGACTGTAGCGCACGGAAGCTTTTCCTCGGTAATGCGTCATTACTATCATCGGCTTTAATGGAAGTTGAATCGATATTGCCGAACCGCAGGCTAATGCTGGCTTGGAATAGCATCACTCTATTTCTATCTGAATGTGTAAAACGCGACTAAGCGGTCATGGAATGAAAGGAATGGACAGCAGCGATTCCTCTGAAATACAACACCTTGCACTGCGCTGGCCAATCCGCCTGCCAAGCATGGTGTTGCAATCATTGCCCAATAAGAGAGACCCATGTCTAGCAGTCGACTCTTGTGTCTGTTTGTTGATGATGGATGAAGAATCGATAGGTGCAGGTATATCTATCCGAAACGTATAGATAATTTCACATAGACACACACACACATATCACGCCTTGATCCCTTGCGGGGTAGGCAGAGCGTTAACGGCCGTTCACGGTCGCTATCGCCACGTCTGACAAAAATTGAGGGCTCTTTCTGATAATTCGTGTATAATTTTTCGTGAAAAGCTTAGCTTAATCATTTGAAGTCCACTTAAAATAAGTCTTTATGTTTATCCATGTAAATTGACAAGGTATAGATTCAATTTACTTCTGCTTTTTGTCAATTGAATGATGCATTGGTAATGAGGTTTCTAGGTAAACAAGAGCTAAACTGAAGACTAACTTTCTGTTTATCGCCGCAGCGTGACTGAAGTCTTATCCAAGCTTTTACCGCCATTCTTTCAAAACAAAAACGTAACAAACATAGTGCTCTTTATTTTTTCACAAGCCACAAATACTGGAACTTAACCTCTTAGCGTATTGCCTAATGTTTCAGTCTCATGAAAGTCATAGATTAATTTGGTTATGTATACGTACTAGCATGCATCCTTGAGTTAAACGCTTTTGGGATCAACCCTCCTGGTCTATACTCTCATCATTCTCCTTGCCTTATCCCGTTCTCTGTCGGGGTCGGCTACCTAACCTAGGGGTTTTGACGTGGAACCAAGTTTTTACACAGAGCGACTGCCATCTGACCTCTGCAACCCGAAGGCTACCCTGGCCCGAATCCTAGGTTAAGTCACATTCAAATATCATCTGAATTCAAATTTTATTTGAATGTGGGTTTCATCACGATGTTTTCCTTCACCGTAAGAGCAGTCGGTAAATGTACGTGAGTAAAAACACATTGGTACATGACGGGGATCGAACTCGGGTCTCCCGATTGTAAGACCGGTGTCCTGACCACTTGGCCACCGACGCTCTATCTATACGCTCCTGGTCTATACTCTATTAGTGTTATATTAACTGTCTATTTTAATAAAACAACTGCATTAAGTATATGGGAATCCAATGCCTATTATGTTGAATCTTATAAATGACTTCAAATACATACAAACATACAGGGTGTAAAAATATTAGCTGCAAATATGTTAAGGGGTGAATCAGCCCATAAAACTGAACAAATTTCCCCAAGAAACATGAGTCGAAATATGAGAAATTTTTTTGGACCTCCCATACAAATCGATTTGGTCGGTCGGTAATTTTGTATGGGAGGTCCAAATTTGTTTTTCGTATTTCGTCGTATGTTTCTTGGGGAGAGTTGTTCAGTTGCATGGGCTGATTCACCCCTTAAAGTATTTGCAGCTAATATTTTTAAACCTTCTATACACACATACACAAAGCATGCCTTTAGCCCTTGCGGTATAGGCAGAGCAGTAATGCCCATAAAAGACGGTTGCGCTATCGCCACGTCAGAAAAATATTTGAGGGCAGTTTCAGAAAAATCGCGTATTACTGTAGTGAAATTGTAATACAAAGCAGCCTTCGCATCCTTAGTCGTCGTTTACGTTACGATACCCGCAGAAAAGATTGCTCTAAACTTTTAACACTATTTTATATTTTACTAGTGGACCGCCCAGCGGCTGCGCCCGCTGCAACTCATTTTCCCATGGGAATAAGATGTTTTCCCCGCCAGTATTATACATAAAAAACCTTCCTCTTGAATCACTCTATCATTAAAAAACCTTGCATCAAAATCTATTGTGTAATTTTAAAGATTTAAGCAAACATACATGCAGACAGATAGACGCGAAAAGCGACTTGCTATGTAGTGATGTGTTTTATATTAAAACTGCAAGAAACTTGAAAGGCTTAGATATCAATGTTTAGTTATCAATCCGCATAAAATCGTAAAATGATAATTTGGTTTATTGAATGTATCCGATTTTGTAAACATGGAAAATGGAAAGAACACAACACGACACGCAATGTCATTGGGGTTCATCTATTTATTTTATAGGCCTCCATAATTCAATATGATCGATTCAATTAGTTATGACTTTTAAAGGATCTATTAATTAAACAGACTATTACCTGTCATGATAATACTTTAGAAAAGAGCTATAAGAAAAAAAAAACTACCTGTCCTGCCTATCCCAACGGGAAAGAGGCGTGATTTATGTATGTTTGTAAGTATGTAATTAATTAAAAAGACTGCGAAAAGTCGTGACAAACAAATAATTGTTTTTTTACGTTTAAAATCAATTGAATAATCAAATTTTACCGTTATTAAAGCCTCAAGCTTTACTGAAATTGTGAAAGAATCGCACAGCCAACCCAATTCATGAATTCCCGGCATTGTCTCTACAATCCCTTTGCCTTTTTCATGTTAAATTATTGGTAGTAGCAAGTTTTTTTTTATGAGAATATAATAAACCTTTTAAAAGTTCAAAGAGTAAAACAAAATACACGGTGTAAAAATATTAGCTGCAAATATTTTAACGGGTGAACCAGCCCATGAAACTGAACCACTTTCCCCAAGGAACATAGGTCAAAATATGGAAAAAAAAATTGGACCTCAATATAAAACTACCTACCGACCGACCAAGTCCATTTTATATGGGAGATTCAAAAAAAATTCTCATATTTTAACCTATGTTCCTTGGAAAAAGTTGTTCAGTTTCATAGTCTGATTCACCCCTTAAAATATTTGCAGCTAATGTATATTATATTATTTAATATTTTTACACTTTATATTTACATATTTTAGAGGTACTTACTATTTACTTCTTAATAGCACCAATTTCTCACGGTCACTGTAGATAAAGTCATCTCATCAGCATTTCACGAATTACTTTCACAAATGAAAAGAAATATAATTCACCATTTCCATTCCTAAAGCAAGCTGTGTATTCCGGTAATGTTCGGTCACGACTGCCTCGGCTGAGCAACTAGTGAGGCACGATGTACCTTAGCTAATGAAGGACTGGTGTACACTGTAGGATATCCTATTTTATATAGGGGAGTTAAATATATTGCCGTGTGATGTCGGCTTAGAATAGCATCACTACATGTCTTTCCAGTGGGTGTCGTAGGGTATTGCAATATTAGGCGACAGGCTGACAACCTGTCACTATAGTGATACACGACTTATCTGAAACGACCCTCAAAAATTTGTCATACGTGACGATAACGGCCGTAATTTTACTGTCGTTGATGCTCTGTCTACCCCGCCAGGGATACAGGTGTGATTTGTGTATGTATGTATGTATGTATGCGCTCTTTTTAACGCACTATCTTATCACCCAAAGGTTGCCTGGCAGAGATTGCTACAATAGCAATAAGGCCGCCTAATTGTACTTTGTTCTCCTTTTTTGTTACTACTGTTTCACGTTTTTTTTTTTATGTGCAATAAAGAATTTATTATTATTATTATTATTATTATTATGTATGTTAAATACTAAGTACTCTACTATTTTATATACGTTTCTGGATTACCTATTTCGAATATGAAAAAATTGCATTGTGGTTGTCAAATTTAATGATATGTTAACATGTACTTAAAACTCTTAAAAGGTCTGTTAACAAACTTTTTTACTCTTTAATGAGTAGCTAGTATACCTTTTCGTACTCTTCTGAATTTAAGTTTTAAAAATATGAATTTCCTTAGAAATCAGCACTAGATAATAATAAAAAATTGTTGTAACTAGTGTATACTAGCTTATATGTACAGCCAGCTTAATTCAATTATAAAGTTATATTGGAGCTATCCCAAAAAACGATAAAGAATCAGAATGACAAAACGTAGAGTTCCGTACTACGATTTTTTCGTACGTTTTTTTTTAGTTCGTAGCCCAGTGTACCGTAGTCCGTAGCTATGGCGGGTCGCACACTTGACGCACGACGGAGCGCTAAAATATCGCGGCGGTCTGTCAGATCCATACTAGGAATGTCAATCCCCATACTAAAACCGCTCAACCGCTGTTGATGCAGCGCTATCGCAGTGTCATCCGTCGAGTGCGATTTTAATGTGGGGAGTGACGTTTCTAGTATGGATCTGACAGACCGCTGCGATATTTTTGCGCTTCGTCGTGCGTCAAGTGTGCGATCCGCCTAATGTGGTAAAAACAACTAACCATTGGTGAAGAGTTATGTCAGCATAGTAGTATTATGCGTCCACCTTCTTCCATAAACATTGAACTACAGGTCAGACATACTTTAGCAACTTATGTTGAACTAGTGGGCGCCAGCAGTTCCGCCCGCGTGGAAGTCGGTTTTAATAGGTTTTTCCGACATAACAACTGTCCAATGTGTTAATCCTAGTTACCCTCTCTCTTTGCGCCAAATTTTGTAAAAATCCTTTCACTAGTTTAAGCGTGAATTTAACAAACAAACATACAAACTTTCGCAATTATAATATTAGTAGAATCCTTATGCGATATTACACATCAAAAATTATAATATTGAAGTTCTGAGTGCGACAACGGAACCCTAAAAAGCAATGCGCATTAAGGAATGAAGCCTCGATTTCAGTCTTTTTTACTGCTTTAAACCTGTTCCTTACTTTTCATTACGGTGTCACGACTTTTTTTTCTACAAACTTCAGGAGTCACGCACGCAATTAAGTTCAGCAGCTAATGTTTTCGTTGGCTATAGACCGATCCTTGTTCGGATTTTCATTTTGTTTACACACACACACACCTATTTCTTTTTTTGAACCTGCATATTAGGCGTATATCTATACAAAGTGTTAGAAAAATTGTACTAACTTTCTTTCAAGGGATGATCCAGCCCATGAACCTGAAATCTTTCCCCAAGAAACATAGGTCGAAATATGAAAAAGATTTTGGACCTCGCATACAAAATGTACCAACCGACGGAGTCAGGTTGTTTTGTATGTGAGGTTCCGATTTTTTTTTATAGTTGTTCACTCTTGGGCTGGGTCATTTCTTAAAAGTTTGTACTTTTCCCAACACCCTGTATAAAAGTTGTTTAGTTTCTATAGTAATCTTCTAACTGGGTATGGTAATAAGTTCCGGTAAATGATTTGTATATCAAAATCAATCTGTTGTTTTAGATATCTTGCAAAATTTCCGCCGCACCAGGCTGGATTTGAATCCGTGACAAAGCAAAAAAAGTGCGAAGCATTTCTTGTAAAATTTTACCATTTCCTTATGTCTCGTAAGTACATAAGTAACGTTCGTGAAAACACGAACATCAGCATCAAAAAGTCAATAACCAAATTAGCTTCGACGACAAACTTTGAAGTCATTTCAACTAAACTGCATTGTTTGACGTAAATTTCCATTAGTCAACTCGACCGAAATCTATTTGCGGGTAGTTTTTCCTTTTTCCCTTCTAATTGAGTCGATTTTCGTAGAGCTTTGAAAGAACTCAAGTAGTTGTTTAGGAGTAAAGGAATGCTTCAGATGTAACTCTACGATCAAGCGAAATGAAGCCATCAAAAAATCGTCGTAGAGAATATACTCGTATTCAATCTGTGATCAGTATATTATAGTATCTGTATTTGTAATGTCTGTGTGTATGTAGAGTTGATTGCGACGTCTTTTTCTTGACTACATACATGTAGGTGCTATGTGAAATTTATCTAAAAGTTTGAGTCCTATGTAGATATATAACTGCTAGGTCCCGGGATTAACAAATATCCTCTCCCTCTCAGGTCCCAGATTCAACCAACCAAAAAACCAAATTTGAAACAAAGGCGTGTTTTTTTTACATAATATCGGGGGCCCAAGTCTGCTATTTTTTTGTCATTGTAATGCCATCGAAACTCAATTGCCATTGTGATTTTCTACACTTCAAACTGTTAGCAGACTACGAAACTACCAAAACCATCCAACTAAGATCCAATCGACATCCAACTGAAACGATTTTCATTTAGCGGACTTAGGGCCCGGGTCCCATATTGTTCTCAGGGTTCTCTCTGAACCTTGTCCTCGTTCCAAGGGGGTTGTATAAGTTTGTCTCCGCCGGTATGCACGCAACGTTGGCATAACAATAATTAATGTTCGGAGACATCCACGTAATGATCGCAGTTCAGAATTTCAGCTGGCACAACCGCGATCGCGTTTAGGTAACCTCGCTTGTGTTGTCGTCGATAATTTTCTATCATTAATTTTACATGGGTGGAAAAGTTGAGTCGGTGTTAGGTCATGTTTTACGGAATGTTACGCTTTTCAAAAAACTTGGATTATAGAATTTTTTCTCATTGTTTTTTTTTTATTTATTAAACGCTTAATCACTTAATTTGGTCTACAGATGCGGACATGACTGAAAGAAAATAAAAAATCTGGGATAAGGTATAGAAAATTCAAATTTTTTTGAGCATGACTTTTTATTCGTATAAACTCAGTTCTAAACATCCACCATATAAAATAGAAGAAAATTATTACATTTATATAAAAACTATTTACATGCCTACGAACTCACGGCAGATATAATACTCTTAATAATAATAATTATAAATATATCACATTCCTTTGATTTTCATCTAAAACATCAACTGGTAAGAACCTTCTGCTTAATATTTTACGAAGGAAGAATATATACAAAGATAAACAAGACAAAAAACAATAAAACAAAGCACTCAAGTTACAAGGACAAAAGTACCTAAAACTAGGCAGCGTTTTTAAGAAAATATTGCCAATAAATTTAATTGAGCTAGTATTTTTTTCAATACTTATAGACATATAGAAATTCGGATTAATAAAATTATACACAAAATTGGTACCTTCTTTCTTGGTTATGTAATTACTAAACTGTCCACAATAATGTAGGTAAGGTACATTTTTTAAACTTTGTCCAAATGTCTGTAGTACTAGTATAATTTTGGTTCTGATTTTATTTTTGATACTCATACATCGTAGGGCACGTTAAGAAGATTACATGTTGTGGCATTTACATACAAATGATTTCCCCTGTTTTCTTCCCGAGCCCCTTTAATTTTCTTTTATCGAAAAATAACTACGTATTATTTATTAATTAATATAAAAATAAATAATTTCCTGTAGGAAAATAAAATGGTTTTTTTTTTCTATTAAGTAGGTAAATAATTATTTTTGGAAAAGGGAAATGATTGGGGAATGCTCTTAGTAGGTTTTAGGTCCTACTTGGGAAGAAAACAGGGGGATAACGTTTGTATGAAATGGCCGAAAACCCAGGACTCTCCGGTATGCTCTTAGGACATTTATGGTTGGTTTCAATCTGAGTCAGAGTCATTGGTAAACACGATAGTGGGCGTCGGTAGCGGGGATCGCTGCCCGCTGCAGCCGGGCGCGGGGGATTGCTGCGCTGAATGAGCCCGCTTGTCCACCTGCATCGAAAACGACGATGAATTGGGGTGATGCCATTCTGAGCCGACCTTACACGAAAAACGCACTTGAGAGAGTGAAATCTTTACTTCCCCTTGAGATTGATCAAATCCTCTGTTGAATATTACAGATTTTTAGGATTTTTTCTGTGACCATAATTATTCATTGCTCTTGAGTGTAGTTGCTCCGGACTGTATGGATGTGAGGGAGAATGCCACTTCCAATCCTCAAATTTCCGTCCTTACGTCATTATCACTAGTGTTTTGCCCATATCAGAGGCCTGCGACGAGCAGTAGAATGTTGAAAAACTCTGACATCAGCGTTCATCGCGTAGTTGCACGACTTGGTGTCCCACACGAAAAGAGAGTTTCGGGAAGAAGCATGTTTTCACACTGTATAAACAAAATAATTATGGGCGCTGTTGAAAACCTCCGTTGTCGAAGAAACTTCATCTCGAATTGGTTCAACTTACATTATTCTCAGAAATTTTGGGCAGAACTTTGGATCACACGCTGGCAGAGGTAGAACGGCACCTCTGAATGACAGGCGACACTGTGAGAGTGGAGCCCGAGGGACACCTAGCCACTACAGGTAACGCGATTGCAGGCCTCCATTACCGAAGAAACTTCATCTCGAATAGGTTCAACTTACATTATTCTCTGAGACTGTGGGCAGAACTTTGGATCGCACGCTGGCAGAGGCTGATCGACACCTCTGAATGACAGGTGACACTGTTGGAGCGGAGCCCGAGCGACACCTAGCCACTCCGGGTGATGCTGTCGATGGCCTCCGTTGGCGAAGAGTCGAACCTTCGTCTTGAGATGGCTTCCTACTGATAAAGAAAACACGGTTGTCAGTCCTTTTGGTGATCAGAAAACATCAGATGATAATTAAATCAAGAAATTGAACATTTGCAGCGGCCAGCACTTGAACCTGGGGTTGTGTTGTGGCGTAGGTCCCGCCAATCTCTCTACCGGGGCGCCTCAACTGACACTGCTAAATTATAAATCTCTTGATACTTGTATCAAAGTGACGATTTAGCGACATCTATAAGATATTTTTCAACCTAAGAAAATAGATAAAGCACATAGGTACCTAAGCCTAACCTGGATTATTAGAAAAAGTTCAAAATTAAAGGGAAATTCGTTATAATTAGATACGTCTTACCTAATCGCTTCCTGTTTGATCCGCTGCTTGGCCTGCCTCGCGGCGTTTTCTTTGATGATCTGGTCAGCTCTCAGCCGCAATATCTGAGCGGCCTCTTTGTGATGTTTCAGAGCCGAGTCTAGGTCGTTCCGCGATAGGCAGAATAGCGTCGAATAACCCCGCGATCTGAATAATTTGATGCCAGCTTAGAATAGCATCACCCCATTTCATTTCAGTTGCAACTAAGGGACTTGAGGGTTTCATGTGAATTGAAATTTTAGGCGACAGGCTGACAACCTGTCTCTACAGTGATACACGAATCATCTGAAAAGGCCCTCAATACTTGTCAGTCGTGGCGATAACGACCGTAATTTTACGATCAATCAATTACGCAAGGGATAAAGGCGTGATTTGTGTATGTTTGTGTACTAATACTCTGCAATAGGTTTTGGTCGATCTATCTAACAACTTAAAAAGAAGTAAAGAATACTAAGTATAGCTACTTGCTGTTCAAGGTGTCGTTAATTGGCGCCCACACTGGGACTTTCACAAAGAGCACTTATAAGTATATAAAAAAAAATATATAAATTAATGAGTATTATAATTTAAAAAATGTTATACCTGACGGTGGCAGTGCGCCGTCGCAGTCCATCGATGCCTAAAAGACTGATCTCCCCAAAAACCGAACCTTCTTTTAACGTCGCTAGGATTTCTTTTTCGTCTGGAGAGAGTACCTTAAAAGATGAAATAACGACTATAAAAATATAATTATCATTAGTAGGAAATATAGAAATCAAAACTTACATACTGTACGAGTCAACCCCACGTCTCAGGGATTCCTCGGAAGTTCCTGTTTTTCAGATATGTTGTATTCGGTGACTCACTCATGTTACGCAAAGTACTTATTTACAAAATAATAGGAAACCATCTCCATTCCATTATTGTATGGATATTTAGTATGATTTTTCCTTCGTCGAACTACAACATCGTGTGGAAAGGACGATACTGGCTTTAGTTGTATCACTATATCACAGTCATATGGAGTTACTTGGCGCCCAACATGGGACCACTTGACTTACCCAGCACTCTCTAGACTTGATAATATACATGTCGTGTCCAACTTCCCATTGTCGAACTAGGACGTCGTGTGGCAAGAACGATACTGGCCTCAGTCGTAGCAACTGATCACACAGAGTTAGTTGGCGCCCATCATGGGACCACTTCAAGACACCCAGCATTCCCCAGACTTGTTAATGTGCATGTCGTGTCAAACTACCCCTCGACGGACCATGACATCGTGTGACAAGAACAATACTAACTTTAGCTGTAGCACTAAATCACATATTCATATAGAGATACTTGGCGCCCAACGTGGGACCACTTGACTTACCCAGCATTCCCCAGACTTGATAATGTACATGTCGTGTCCAACTTCTCCTCGTCGGACTACGACGTCGTGTGGCAAGAACGATACAGGCCTTAGTTGTAACACTAGATCACGTAGTAGAGAGTCGGAGCAGTCACGAAACAGCTGCACCTGGATAAATAAATAAAAAATGGTAAAAAGATTTTTAATACAATGACAATATTATTTTACAACTATTAATGGATATCACGGTCGTAAATCTTTGTAAGTTATAACCGGTGTAAAAAATAGGTTATAAAAAACCGTTAATATATTATTATAACAACTTACTTTGCTCAATGTGGTCATGTGAACAGCTAAAGCTACATCACGTTTCATATTGTACGGCAGAGCATTGAGAATTTTTGATTCATCTGAAAAAGACCACATAAATTTCTTGATCAAAAAACTTTTCTTTTGGCGCCCAGCATGGGACTTTACATTCCACCAATTTCAATGAATCAATTTTAATAGGTATTTCATACAAATAGGCAAAAATTTCACAACCATCAACATTAACTAGCGTATGACGTCACCATCAACATTAACTAGCGTATGACGTCGACTGTTACCAATTGGGCTTCAACAGACTGCACTAAAATCTCGTTTACTTCATAGCCAAGCGCATACCTCGAACTTGCAAGTGATTTGAGATAATTTTTTGGCTTACATTTTTAGGCTGTGCTATGTTCTTGAACCCAGTTGGTTTGTATTATTTTTTGTGAAGATTATTAATCAGATATTGATATTGGTTTGGAGAAACTGACCGAAGCACCTCTGCTGGCTCCAGGTGTAGTTGAACCAGGCGGTGACCCGCTTCTGCAGCGCTGCCGGGATGTTCAGGCGACGCATGAACTGCTGGCATCCGTCCACTTTCTTACGGTATTCTGTCTGCAATTGTCAAAAAACAGGGGCTTACTTAATAACCTGCGAAACAGTAAAATCAGGTAGGTATGATCATTAGGCAGCATCCTGATATTCATACTTACTAGAAGTCTTTCGAATCTTGTCGCTGGCAAAAACAAAGGTCCCAAATAATCAAAAAGGCATGTCAAGTATTTTATTAGTCGAAGGGTCGAAGTAAAAGACAATGAAAAGGTTATTTCTAGGCTGGCTTTATTTTGGAATTCAAGCAAAAACGGTCAAAATTTAATTCAAAACAACTTACCTTAGCTCTAGTGGCAGTGGCAATGATGTCCCGGATCTGGCCGATGAGTATGGCGAACACAAACACGCCCATCAGCCAGGCCGCCGTCATAAACAGATATTCCTCTGTGTTTTCCGGCTTCGGGTTCTTCCCTGCAAAGTCTCGGCCAGTTTATTAACAGGAATTCAACATGGGAAGGGAGGAGAACGTAGTTTAGCTGAAAAGACTCAAACCACATTGATAACTTTGTGGATTGAGTTCTTCCTGCTAAACTTCCTGATAGATTACATACATACATACATACATACACAAATCACGCATTTATCCCTAGCGGGGTAGGCAGAGCGTTAACGATCGCAAATTTACGGTCGTTATCGCCACGTCTGACAAGTATTGAGGGCCTTTTTAGATGATTCGTGTATCACTGTAGTGACAGGTTGTCAGCCTGTCGCCTAAAATTGTGATACACATGAAACCCTCGAGTCCCTTAGTTGCCTTTTACAACACCCGCGGGAAGATATGGGGTGATGCTATTCTAAGCCGGCATCACACGGCAAATAGATTAAAACTTTTGAATTTTAAGTCGAAAAAGGATCCGAGGTTAGTTATTGCGACAATTTTTTTGACGAAAGTCGAACAAATGTTATCTACTAATGAGTTTTGAACCCTCCGCTCCGGATAACATAACATAACAAAATTCTTTATTGCACAAAAAAGTAACAACATGTAGAAAACACAAATACAGGAAACAGTACAATAAGGCGGCCTTAATGCTAGGTAGCATTCTCTACCAGGCAACCTTAGGGTGAAAGAGAGAGTGCGATTATGGAAGTGGGATAGTGCAAATATTACCTAATAGTACATACTAAATAAATAACAATATAATACATAAACAATTTTAGATAGCAATACACAAATAATTCTGTAAAAAAAAACTTAATATGCTAATAAATACATTAAAATAAACTAATACATATCTAAGCTATGGATGATAGGATAATGTGCAATACGAAGAAAGAAACAGATATAATAGATAATACAATATAGAGAAAAAAAAAACAAATAAGAGAAAATTATACAATTTCAGATAGATAATGATTTTTAACTCTTATCTTGAAAGCTTCAAGATAAGGATATATCTCATCCTAAATTCAAAACTTCAATCAGAATTGAGGTGATTTAATAAATATTTCTTTTTTACTTATAATTTTGTTTTAGAAAGAAAACAGAGATCCTCAGGTTTGTTTATCAACTGTTTTGTTTTGGCGCCCAGCATGGGGCTCATTCAGCATAACACATCGTAAAAAAATCATTTTCTTTACATTGTTATCGTAATATATCCTTACCAATGGAAGTGGCAGTCTTGGTGGCGAAGTAGAAGCAGCGTATGTACGCGTTGCCCTTATTGTCGTAGACGAACTCGTTGGAGCCGAGCCCTATGTAGTCGCTCATGGCGTAGTAGGCGCACGCGTTCAAGTGAATTAAGTAGAAGATGTAGAACAACATCTTGCCTATGCGCACCTGAAATGAGACGAGAGGACTTATATACGATGACAAATGTGTTACAGTCATAGGAAATGGTCACACAAGCTTTACGCATCTGGTTTTGTTTTGAAAAGAAATAAGTAGATATCAGCGATCAGTTTTGCTCAGAAAAAGTATTTGCACTGCCAAGACGATGTTTTTAGATAGGTACTTTTCGTGATTAGATTCAGTGAAAAATTAGCTTTGAAGAAAGATGATCGTTTTGTTGCATTGGTAGGTACCCCACCTACCTATCGTGTTTGATGGCTACTTTTATTCGGCCAGAGGCATTGTTTTCTAATACCTGCAATCAGGTCACTCTCGTTCGCATATTCAATACAATCGGATGAAGAAAGTAACGTACCACATAAGGAGAGGCAAGTATTCGGTCCACGGCCTGGTGGAACTCCCAGAAGGTCTGGAGCTTGAGCATTCTTGGGAACCTCAGGATGACCCGCTGCGGACCGAAGTAGAAGTACAGCAGGTCTAGTGGCAGTAGGGAGACTACGTCAAACTGAAACCAAAATAAAAGAGCATATACCTATGATTTTTTTTTCAAACTGCCAAAATAAGGGAGTTCTCTACAACCCAGAATTTTACGATACCTACACATACACATATAGTATATACAAATCACGCCTTTATCCCTTGCGGAGTAGGCAGAGCGTTAAAGATCGTAAAATTACGGTCGTTATCGCCACGTCTGACAAGTATTGAGGGCCCCTTCAGATGATTCCTGTATCACTGTAGTGGCAGGTTGTCAGCCTGTCGCCTAAAGTTGTAATACGTGGTTATACACATGAAACCCTCGAATCCCTTAGTTGCCCCTTACAACACCCGCGGGAAGAATTGGGGTGATGTTATTCTACGCCGGCATCACACGGCACTACACATAAGTTGATAAAAAGTCCATTACCAGCATCCTGAAAACATTACTCTCTGGTCTTCCATGGGTCATCATCAAAACAAGTTTTAGCTTTAAAAAACCTATGTTATGTATGCCAGTAAGGTACCTTGATGACTTTACAGAAATATTTCTTGACCTGTGTGGTATCTAAATAGGGGCAGCTCCAGAAAGTATAAAAATAATAACCGTACCTTATATTGTAGTTTTCTTCTATAATTTTTCCGAGTTTCCCCAGGGTCGTCTACCCAGAATCCCTCGTGTAGGAACATGAGCCTTGAAACAATGAAATAATTGATTTCTGATTATTAAATCTTCAACAAAGGTTTTGGACATGAGTATGCTAGAACTATTATTTATTCTGTAACATGGGTACATACTACATCAGAATTTATTATGTAGGTAACGTTTTTTTTTAAGTACAATTTGTGACAGGTTTGCTCTTGATAGTTTGGTTTGACGAAGATGTGAAAATACCATGGTGTGACAAAGATGTAGAAAGTCCTTGGTTTGGCAAAGGTGTAGAAATTCCTTGGTTTGACATAGATGTAGAAATCTAGGTTTGACGACGATGTAGAAATACCTTGGTTTAACGAAGGTGTAGAAATACCTTGGTTTGACGAAGCCCACGTCCAACACGTACACAAAGTCACACAAGTAGTCGAACACCATCCAGTGGGGGGTATTCTGGGGAGTCTGGTAGGGGAAAGTGGCGCGGAGGACGATGCACCACGCGTTGTAGCTGTAGCAGAACGTCACTAGAAAAAGCCAGCTGATGTACACTCGGCCTAGAAAAAAAAAAGAAAACTAATAGTGATGGAGAAAACTAACAGTACTAGAGGATCAATTTTACCACTCGTCTTTATACCCTAGCTTGGTGTTGTCGCGTGATGCCCTGAATTAGAAATCTTACTCGTCAAGAAATCGTGTGGTGGAAGGGTAGAAATTTAATATTTTTTATTATTGAAACTATCGTGTGGGCTATCAACTGAAAATTTGTCACACGACCTTCAAAAACAAGAGGAGTATTTGTCGAAAATTAACTTCACTATAAAGGGTCAAGTTGCGAACTCGTTGATTTCTGTTACGAGTGGTTTGTGTAAACGTTTTTTTGGAAATATTTTGTCAACAGGATAAACACTCAAAGGACGAGGCGATGACATTTATTTTCACGGCTGTTTTCGAATACAACGTGTTCAGCAGTATTTTGTTTTCATGACCGTGTAATTTTATTGAACAAGATATAGGTATGTCCCATTCACTTAAGTAAACGAAGAGTTATGGTTCCGGTATCGAATTTTGTTAACTCTATTGACACAGCGAGTAATTGGCTACTCATAAACTGTTGTCAGTTAACTGGCACCCAACGGTTACACCAATGTAGCTTGTTACAGAAATTGAATGATAATAATAGATTGTTTGATACAGCTACGGCGTAGCAAGTACGTAACCGACTGCTACGACTTGGAAAAGGAATTTTATTTCTACATGGATGACCTTTTGCTCTTTTCTTTTTGAAAAGAATTTCATTTATTAAAATTGCTTATGTTATGATATAAAAAGTTTGGGAGATGTCAAAACAATTTAGAAAACTGCGAAATTTATGTGAAATCCTGTCTTCAACCAGTGGTGTCACCACTCACCGCTAGTGGATTCGATTGTAGAACATGTGATACCAGTGAAAGACCACTCTCTCGGTCTGGAGCATACGGTATCTGATTTCTACTGATTCTGGAATACGGAAGATTTGTACCTGCGGGGTCGATGGGCAGGAACGGATCGCACCAAACCGGTATGGTAAACCATTTTATTTTCTTTCTTTCTGGTGTGGACGGCACGGGACTCTGCGGTGTCTCTATGTGTGGGAAGGAGTTCCCTGGCTCTGATGATGAGGTTCTTCTGCAATTCGAAATATGTGATGTTGTTTTTTTTATTGTGGACTATCTTTTGTTTATATTTGTGCCATAGGTAAGTGTTAGGTTTTACTTACTTGCTTATGTTTAAAGGAATAAGGTGTGATACTTACTCTATAATTTCTTTTTCTAAAATTTTGGGCTTCTTTACTTCTTCAGTGTGGACACATATGATTTCATCGTCATCGTCAATATATTTGATATCGTTTGTTGAGCTCGATGAATATAACCTTACTTTCTTTGGTAAAAATGGATCCCTGCGAATTCAAAAATATCATGAGTGTCTTATAATACAAGTAGATAATATTAAGCAAGTCCAGTTATCATTTCAGTTAGCATTTTAAGTGAAAAAATATCCATGTACAGCTTGTTTCTAAGGGCAAACGTTGAGTCGCGCGTTTTGTATGCGCGGGCGCGTAAACACGACTAAAAATCGACTATGTGGACGAAATGCGCGACGCTGCTTTCGCCTTAAATAGGAAACTAACGTGCTGCTGATATTTTTTGCTCATGCCTAACTTAAACTGGCAATAATTGGTCAAATAACATAAACTTCTATAGACATTTCTGAGTCAATATATGTATTACTAGCGGCTGCGCCCGCTGCAATAAATTTTCCCGGAGGATTAAGATGTTTTCCCTGGAAAGTATTAGGTATTCATTAAAACCTTTCTCATGAATCACTCTATATATTAAAAACACCCGCATCAAAATCCGTTGTGTAGTTTTAAAGATTTCAGCAAACATACAAACAGACGCGAAAGGCGACTTTGCTTTATACCACGTAGTGAAGGTACTTACGTTTAGGCAAGTACTATTTCATTCACTAATGTTATGAAATGACGCAGATATTGACGTCAAAGCTTAACTGTATGTCTTCTATTCGATCTTGTTTTCTAATTTAGGACATTCATATCACGTACACGTACCTTCTGGCATTGATGATTGTTCTATCATTTTCACAAGACGATGATTTTGATTCTAAGATAGAGTCGGATCGGGCTGGCCTATAAAAAAAAAATCTAAATTTATCTAGTAATCGTGTAAATATAATATAATATCTAGTAGTTATTTATACAGGTTGTAAGAGACTGTATAACCAAAACTTTGCAGGCGTGCTCAGACAAAGTTCTAGTTCCCATACAAATTCACTCAGCTGATCGGGAATTTTGTATGGAAGGTTCCCAACATTAGCGCGCATGTAAAAAATTGTTCAGTTTCATGGTCTGATCACGCCTGTAAAGTTTTCGTTACACCGTCTCTTACACCCTGCATTATGGACTTGGACTATCTTAAGATACCTAGATGAGACTCAGAGTGACATGGTATTTATTGAATCAATGAAAATATAATTTCGCTTGCACCAGTCTGTGAATAGTCAAATATTTACAGGTATCATACCTTGTAGTACCTACTCGAATCCATGCATGTCAAGGGTTTAATGGACACGAATTCGTGCAGTAGAACGTCTAGGTATTATGTATGCATAGACAACTCATCGCAGGCCAGTGCTCGCCAAATCTATATTTCTAGAGATTCTAAAATACGCCTCCTGGTTATGGAGTTATCTACGCACTGGATAGGCAGTCCCATAAAATACAGCTAGTTTTGCGGGCTTATAGTCTGTAAAATGTAGGATGATACCTGTGACGTTTGTAACCTTGGAGCAAATGTTATGACGTAAGATCCATTTTCCTTGCCTCCTGTCCTGGGTCTGTAAGTATGTATCCATAAGTCATCATGACACTCACTTTTTTTTCCCTACAACAGAGCTTTTCTCTTACGACTAGAAAAAAGACAAGCCGGAAATCCTGATAGTCTCTCTCTCCATACTTACTTGGCGTGATCTGGTGTTCCTTGAGGAGTGCACCAGGAACCATACGGACCCTTAGTCAAGCCGCTCAGATCTGGCCGCTTCTGCTTACTTGGTGCTGATGCTGCCGCAGGGTGCACCGTGTGCTGTAACCACCACAATTATGATGTCAATTCGCATTTACCTGGCATAGTCTACAGGTTAAACTAGTCTACAGGTTAAAACGGCTCTAAGGATAAATCGCTTTCAACTCTGATCATCAGTATATCTTTAAGGCAGTTTTTATTTATCCCTTGACGTCAAAAGGCCGCCCCGGCGGATCGCAAACTTGACGCACGACGAAGCGCTAAAACGTCGCAGTGATCTGTCAGACAGAGCCATATTAGAAATGACAATCCCCATACTAAACCGCTCAACGGCTGTTGACGCAGCGCTATTGCAGCGTCGTCCGTCGAGTGACGTATCTAGTATGGATCTGATAGACGGCTGGGATGTATTAGCGCTCCGTCGTGCGTTAAGTGTGCGATCCGCCGACCCGTATATAAGATCATTGTCAGAATCTACCAAACTATGCTAATATGTGGAAACGATTCTAAACCAGCTTACTCGAAAAGTAGATAAAATAGGTAGATCCATTCGTAATGGATGTGTTAAACTGTCAATGACGTTAAACCTAGTTTTCGGAGACCTAATTGTTTCCATATTGTGTCCTCAACGGCCATAGCGAATTTATTGAGCAGTCAACTCGTCACACGTACAGTCGGCAACAAAAATTTATTTACCGCGACACGCAAAGAAAACCAAGCAACAAAAAAAGGGAATGCGAACATTACAAGTTGTCTACTCGGGACCTTTGGAACATTTGATTTGGTTTTTTTACATGTGAAAGTCTGCTGTTTATTGTGCTTGTCTCACATCATGGACCATTCTTCTAAACTTATCCATTCAGACGGCGCACACTTAAGTATGGCCGTTCGATTAGATAGGCTGTCAAACTCATGTTAATGCTATGACATAAGTTCTATTTTTCGTTGTTGACATGTCCTTTAGTATGGGTTTGACAGGTCAAAAAATTCGAGTAGATAGTAAAAAGTATACGAGTGGTTAGGCTTTTGCCAACTTTCCTGCACAATTTCAGTAATATTTTTTGAATTGGCCTTTTTTGAAGAGTTTTTACTTACATAAAGTGTCGTGTGCCGGCTCAGAATAGCATCACCCCACATCCTTCCCGCGGGTGTCGTAAGAGGCGACTAAGGGACTCGAGAGTATTGGTATATTAAAATTTTTAGGCGACAGGCTGACAACCTGTCACTATTATAGTGATACACATGTTTTCTGAAACAACCTTAGAAAACAATCCTCAAAAATGTCAGACGTGGCGATAGCGACCGTATTCTTACGGCCGTTAACGCTCTGCCTACCCCGCAAGGGATAAAGGCGTGATATATGTATGTATGTATGTATGTGTTTACTTACTCCCAGGCCGGCACAGGCGCTGGTGAGATCCTATCGGTTGCGACCGACTGTACCTCACCATAGAAAGCATGGCGACGGCAAGGAGCGCGGTTTGGTATTCAAATCACATCCAGCGAGGCTAATGGCGCGTGGCCTTGCTACTCGCTTCACTACTTCACCGGTTAACTCTTGTCGCGATCGATCCGCACTTCATTCTCATTTGACATAGGTACTAATTGAGCAATGTATTAAGGGGCTGACACTAGCTAAAAACTGGTCCCTTTCTGACTAACGTCAAATTGCGCGTGTGCGGACAGAACGCACATTATCATATTTTTACAAAATATCAGTCAAAAATAAGTTACTTGAATATAAAAAACAGTAACTTATTAACATAACATAACAAAATTCTTTATTGCACAAAAACAGTATACTTTACAATGGTTTTTAGAGATATTTTCACGTTATTTTTCTATCGAACCAAATTATCAGTATCATGTTTTGGAAACAATAATATAATCTTCTGAAAATTATTACTTATTTTTTTTAGCAGGTTCTCTGCATTGTAATCAGGATAAAACATCTACTCTGCTCAGTCCCTTAAGTTAGAGTTTGGCATATACCGAAACGCACAGATATTCTTACGAAAGATCATTTTTTGATGACATTGATTGACTGTGATGCTAAGGCTACTACATTTTAATCTGGACCATTAAACAACTTGGCATCGTTGATAGATTTCACGTTATTACGTCAAAACTGCATGTTATACCTTATAACTGCCATGCACATGCACATTTCACTTGTTTGCTATCCCATAAAACTGATTCATGGAAGCGGTTAGCCAAGTTGTTTGCTTACATTATCGACCACTCTTAAAAATGTACTTAACCATAAGCTATCGTATCTAAATATTTAAGTCATCAGACCATTGCACGTAGTGTAACCACGGCGTAACAATCTTACCTACTCCAGCATAAAAGGAAGAAGAGAAGTTTAACCTTAACTTTACCTTAACAGTCACAACAGGCCACTGCCGGACCTGGGCCTTCCTCAATCAGGAAGTTTGGCTATAGTACCTCGAGTACATCGCCGCGCTTGGATGACAGACTGGCGAGCACAGTGAAACATGTTGCATTCCCAAAGAATGCTGCTGCTTCCCATTCCCTGGATAGCTCTTAGTTGCTTTACGACACCAGCGGGTAGAGCTGATGCTAGAGCTCACGCCCTTCACGCGTTTCATTGGCCCTTAATCTGACGTTTATAAGGGTCATTTAAACTTTTTTCGCGGGACTTCTTTCGCGGCGCAAACTCTATTGCCGCGGCAACATATATGAAGTGTAAAAAGACATGGGGTGGTACTATTCTGACATAGATAACGTACAACATGATTGAATTGTTGGTACGCCGACCACGCAAAGTCGGGTGAACCAACAATGGTTTTGATTAATTAGTAGATCCAGATAATTACAGACGGGCGTGGCAAATCGGCCAACATAATTGATTACCAGTTCTAATAATACTATTAATACTGCCTATAGAAGCAATAAACTATGATTAATTAGTAAAATTGAAGTCTAAATGACTGGCTGTTTTTACCCGACTGTCTCATAAGAAGGGTTAATATTAGGTACCAAAATTCCTCAGGGTGGTGGTGTTTTAAAGATCCTTATTTGGACGAGACGATGATTGATTACTATTTCTTTAGTATTAGTAAAGCCACAAAAGGGACAATGTTTTATCAAATAATCCTGAATTAAATGTAGAGTTTTATTAGAGTTTCGTTTCCGGAAAAGTCCGAAGACTTACAGTAGCAGATCTTTGTCACATTTTCTTAGCTCTCTCTCTCTCTTTTTGCGTGGGTCACCGAGCCGTCCAACGACCCGATGAACCCTGGTATCAGCTTGTTATATGATGCAGTGCAAAATCCGTAGCGAAAAAAGAACTTTTGTAATCATCATCGACGATCGAACACGCGATTAGCTATAGTTATAGTCGTTAACATACCGAATATGGTAACTATTGTTAAAAGCCATTGTTTTTGTGCTGTAGCTACTTCATACCAAGAATAACTGATACCAGAGATTTTTTATTCATCTCACAAAATGTTTACTGGTTCAGTCTGATTGACTGTACACATAGAGAAATGTGCACTTCCCATCATCATTCTCCTTGCCTTATCCCGTTTCTCTGTCCGGGTCGGTTACCTAACCTAGGGGATTTGACGTGGAACCAAGCTTCTACACAGCGACTGCCATCTGACCTCTGCAACCTGAAGGCTAACCTGGCCCGAATCCTAGGTTAATGATGTGCTGTCTGTAAAAGTGGAAAAGCAGACATCGGGGTAGTATTATGAGTACCTACCTAGACTTATTCAATTCAACCTACTCTCGCTATCCTCAATAATTGTATGAAGAGCCAGTATAACTTGATCTTTTAAGGTTCATTTTTTGAACCATATAAGCTTCAGAAAGACAAAAGAGAGAGAGGAGAGAGATGTGCATTTCACATGATGTGAGCAAACCTACTACTGACAGAGTCCTTTTTCCTTTAAATCGCGTGATAGGGTGTAATAGAGTCGCCGAGGGAGTTTTAATTTCCCTGCCAGTTTAAGTACCCTAGATTACGGAACTTGGCTTACTGTGTAAACAAATACAATAAGTACCTACAATAGGCATGATGACTGGCTTTGTATGAAAATACGAGGAGACGAAGTTATGTCTCTCTTGTTTGGTTGGCGTCAAAATACTTACATGTATTATTTTTTTTGTTTATTATTTCAAATTTTGAATATTTAGAATAACTGTAAATCAGTATCAGAGTATGTAGTTTTTTTGAACAATAGTTTTTGTATTTTATTAATGACCCAGTCATCTAACGAATTGCCCAGTAAACGTGTGGCTTTTAAAACAACTAAATTGTTGCAAGTCTACAACGTACATCCAAGTTCCAAATTGCACTTGGCTGGTTCATCGATTCTAGAGGTAGAGTAGCTAGGAGAATTTTTTCCTATGCAGGCTATGTTAGCAAGCGAGAAATAAGTTTTACTCCCATACAAAATTCCCGATCAGCTGACGGACTTTGTATAGGAGTTCGAAATTTTGAAGCTGAAAAACTCTGAAGCTTATGGATCAAAAAGTGAACCTCAAGGGATCAAGTTATACTGGATTTTCATACAGTCATTGAGGATAACGATAGTAGGTTGAGTTGATCTTAGTTGGTTAGGTGGTACTCATACTACCCACATAATATATCTGCCTTTACAGAAAGACAATCTATAAAAAAGGTTTATTTTCGCAATGCCATCACAAACAAATGGAAGCCTTGGCCATCCAAAAGCACTCACCACTTCAACTTTAGTTTCCACTTTCATTTCATCAAATTAATCCAATACACTTTTGCTATCCCAAAGCACAATTCCTATTTATTATTTCCACTTTTTCACAAGGCTGTATACGGAAATTTTCTTCTTCCAGTTTTAAAAAGTAAAAATTGCGCGGTAAAATGTCAGAAAATTTAAATTTTCGTTCGGAAAATTCCTACGCGCGTTGACCGCGCGGCCGTTTCGTCCGCAGCTGTGGCACTTGTGGCCAAACACTGTCACAATAGAGGCTTACCTCTAGCTATGGTGTTCCTGTACACTGTATAGAGCGTCTTCATATCAACCGATGACGAATGCCATCCGATATGGTCTGTGTGACGTTATCGTGTTGGGTCAGAATAGGCAGCAGAGACGGGCTAAGCATGTATGTATTTATTAAATTATCTTACTTTACCTACAAGCCGCCTGTCCGACTATAAACATTTCAGAAATACTATAAATTATTGGTAGAGCTATGGTTATGATATGGTTTATATGGTACGAGTATGTAAGCGATATGGTATGGTTTAAGCTTTGGCTAAAGATTTACCAACCGTAGCTCTAATGGTTAGCAAATTTTTAGCCAAAGCATAAAGTTAATAAAACAAATAGAGCCAAAGTCAAAAATTCTACCACTTTTGATAAAACATCCGCTCATGTTTTAGAGTGGTAGAATATTCTTTTGTCATGCTGCTGATGCCTACCTACTGCTATATCTAATATTGTATTTTTGCCAAGCACGTTTACATCATTATCATCAATCATCATCATAAACAGCGGTGACAGATTAGTTGAGTCTCTCTCTCCCTTTGTGTGGGACACTCAGTCGTCCAACGATCCAATGAACCCCAGTAATACTTATTATAGACACATTTGTTTACGTATTTTTTTTAGTTATCGGATCGTTTCTTGTAAATACCCTCATTTATGGCGATCTAACTAGCTAGATGGTGTAGATAGCTTCAATAAAGCGTGGTTAGACAGTTGGACACCGGCTAAAAAAATATTAGCCTATTGAGCGCGGGAAAATAGTGCCAATTGCGCGGGAAAACAGAACTTGGTGGGTTTAATTAACTTTATTTGTACTTACTTATAAATACTGTAGTACTTGACGACCGATGTGGCGCAGTGGTAGTGCGACTGCCTTTGACGCAGAAGGTTCCGGGTTCGATTCTCGGTGGGTCACCCACAAAGTTGATATTTATCACTTTGTGAGTTTGTTCCCAGTCTGGTTAGGACATTGCGGGCTGAACCACCCGATTGTCCGTAAGTAAGATGGTTCCGTGTTTCGGATGGCACGTTAAGCCGTAGGTCCCGGTTGCTGTCTATGATCACTTAGACGGCGGTCGTTACACAACCACGTCAGAAGCCTGCTACTTGTAGTAGGCGGTTGAACAATTCTGACACTAGGGTTCATCGGGTCGTTGGACGACTCGGTGTCCCACACGAAAAGAAAGAAGACTACAATTTTATTTATTTTAAAAATGGCGTTTGGATGACTCGGTGTCCCGCATGAAAATAATGCAGCTGGTCGCGATCTTGTATTAGAGGTGGAAATGTTTATTATGTCGTTTCCTGACATATGTTCCTAGGGGAAAGTTGTTCAGTTTCATGGTCTAAATGCTCCCTATCATTATTCGGAGGTCCTGTCCCTTACACCCTGTATATTACAGTGTATAATATAAAGTTATGCATGGCTATGGTATTGCCGTGTGATGCCGGCTTACAATAGCATCACCCCATTTCTTTCCCTTGGGTGCTGTAGAAGCCGACTAAGGGACTCGAGAGTTTCATGTGTATTGCAATTTTAGGCGACAGGCTGACAACCTGTCACGATGTATAGTGATACACGACTTATCTCAAACGACCCTCAAACATTAGTCAGACGTGGCGATAACGACCTCTGCCTACACCGCCAGGGATATAGTCGTGATTTGTGAGTAATTTGTGTATGGTATGGCTAAAGGATGCTTTATGATACAATAATAATGGAAGACTGAAATGTGGGACATAAAAGAAAATTGAAGACTTTTAAACGAAGTTATGGTTGTTATTAATAATAGTTATGAGCCCCACCCTAGTTAAACGAATATTGAGCAATAAAACTGCAATCTAAATCATGAATGACCGAGGGCTTATGATATTGCG
The DNA here is from genome assembly GCA_029255805.1 of Keiferia lycopersicella. Lineage (NCBI taxonomy): Eukaryota > Metazoa > Arthropoda > Insecta > Lepidoptera > Gelechiidae > Keiferia > Keiferia lycopersicella. The sequence goes on from JARACZ010000003.1 coordinate 21,236,034, forward strand.
GTAATAGCGAATTACCTTATTATTTTAGTAATAACCCAGCAGCCACAACAGTCCACTGCTGGACATAGGCCTCCCTGTATTGGACGGTATTGCCATGCTAACCACGCTTGGCAGGCGGACTGGCGAGCGCAGTGTAACATGTTGCAATCACAGGAACGCTGCCGCCCATTCTCTTGATGATTATCCCAAATATCCTAAGTCTTGTTTTTACGACACCCGCGGGTAGAATTGGGATGGTAAGATTCTAACCCGGTACCACAACTTTATTCCCGTCTACCACCGCCACGCTGACGACCGATGTGGCGCAGTGGTAGTGCGACTGCCTGTGACGCAGAAGGTTTCGAGTTCGACTCACAAAGTTGATATTTACCACTTTCAAGTTGATAGGATATTATCACTTTGTGAAGTTGTTCCCAGTCTAGTTAGGACATTGCGGGCTGAACCACCCGATAGTCCGTGAGAGAGAGTCCACTACTCCATGTCGAGTAGTTAGAATCGTGGGCACGCACGATGAGCCCAGGATAGCCCGGCATCCGCCGCTTACCCGGATATGACCACTGCCTCGGGACCTCCTCGCGAGGCAGTCACCAGGACATGAACACCAGGGGACGAGCCGCCGCTGGCTGATGGGCACTAGCTGAGCCTCCCCCAATAGGGAATCACCCGGCTGGTACGACCTCGTCACGGCGTGAAGTCCTCCTGGCACCCGGGCTACCACCGCACTCACCAGAATGCCCCCCATCGCCCCGCCTGTATAAGCCGTTTCGAATCCACACCAGTGAGGCCGTAGCCTCAAAGGCCCGACGAGAAGAAGACCACGGAGATGGTTCCGTGTTTCGGATGGCACGTTAAGCCGTAGGTCCCGGTTGCTGTCTATGATCTCTTAGACGGCGGTCGTTATACAGCCATGTCAGAAGCCTGCTACTTGTAGAAGGCGGTTGAAAAATTTTGACACTAGGGTACATTGGGTCGTTGGACAACCCGGTGTTGCACCCGAAAAGAGAGAGAGAGAGACCGCCACTGGCCGATTGCAATGTCTGCCGCCGCCGGGGCAGATGGCAATGATATTTCATTGCAAAATATCTATTAAAAACCGAATCAGAATTGGTGAGCATATCCATGAATGTCAGACTAAACAAACACAGATACGCAAAAAGAGACTTCATTTTATACCATGTATCTATCTACCTAACGCAAAAAATAATTGGGTGTTCCATACATTTTATCGAGTATGTACCTAGTAACTTACAAACTTTTCTATAAAACACACATTTTTTTTGCTATTTCGAAGATGGCTCAATAGTAAAAGTTGTTCAGAGTCATGAGTAGAACTAAACGCCCTACAAAGTTTGTTCAATGACTAAAAAATAACCCCCTGTATGTGACTAGTACTGCGGCTGTAGCTGCTCGAAGTATGAAAACAATAGCATCTAAATAGGTATCATACTTATTTGAATGTAGAGATCATGCGACTAAGGGACTCGAGAGTATTGGTGTATTGCAATTTTTAGGCGACAGGCTGACAACCTGTCACTATAGCGATACACATGTTTTCCGAAACAACCTTAGAAAACAATACTCAAAAATGTCAGACGTGGCGATAACGACCGTATTCTTACGGCTGTTAACGCTCTGCCTACCCTGCGCAAGGGATAAAGGCGTGATATATACGTATGTATGTATGTATGTAGAGATCATGTTTCAATCTCTAATGTAGTGTATAAGGTGAAAATATTTTAAGGGGTGAATCAACCCATGAAACTGAACAACTTTCCCCAAGAAACATAGGTCGAAATATGAGAATTTTATTTGGACCTCTCCCGTACAAATAAATTGACTTGGCCTGTTGGTAATTTTGTATGGGAGGTCCAACAATTTTTTTTTCATATTTCGACCTATGTTCCTTGGGGAAAGTTGTTCAGTTTCATGGGCTGGTGCACTCCTTAAAATATTTGCAGCAATATTTTTTTTCACCCTGTATAGTAGAGTGTAGAGCCGTCGAGCAATAGATAAGCCGATCAATAAAATAAATAAACACTGCCGTCCGTATGCGTCCGTAAATCCGCTGCTCAGTGTCTTATTAAAATAACAAAATGATATTTGAACACTTGTCTTAGCCTTACTAAGTAAGAAAATAAGTTAAGAATTATAGTTAAAAAATATAATAAATTATTATTAATTAACAAAATATCGAAAAACAAAAACACAATCAAATCAATCATCTTAAGCCTGCCTAATCTAGTAAATTAATAAATATTTTTGCCGCCGTGACGCAGTAAGTAATTAGGCAAATTAGCTACAGAAAAGGCAAAACTATTTACAATTAAGACAAATTTACTCACCCCTCTAAAAAGCCTGGCGAACATCTTAATAATATTTTAGCGCCAAATTTTTTAATAATCTACGAAATCCACTATTTCTCGGGCGCCGCCATTGCAAGCAAATAAACAAAATACAATCAAATCGCAGGCTTTTGTTCATCCACTTCACTTGTCAAATTTTATCACCGTGCAAGAAATACACTGCGAAATTCGCAAGCACTGAAACTATAGCGGGGTAAACTCTTTGTATAGCATTTCTATTTGGCCGGTTAGCAGGTTACGGTAGAGGGAAATATTCATTTGTTGTGATGACGTCATGCTATGCTTTCGTGGGAAAAGCTCAGAGGTTCCTCGATTTTATAGCTGAAATCTTTTAAAGACACTTCTAAAAAACGTTCTATTATTTTTTTAACTTTGAAACAAATAAAGTTGCTCAATCTTTGTTTTAATGTAATTTTATTAGGTTTTTCCGTATCCGGAAAACTGCAATGTCTGCAATGCCATTTTCCAAACATAGGCGACCGGTTTAAATAAGTTTGCTGAAAACAAGTCCCGATTGGGCGTGCATTGCTGGTTATTGTGTGGAGAACATTGCAATAACCTTAACGCAGCCAGCAATATACATGTACATGCCAAATCGGACCTTATGGCAGGGGAGGGAAAGCCATTACGTCAGAAATGTGAGCGAGCGAGATGGCTAGTTAGAGCAAGGAACGAAGGGAAGAGACCGAGCGTTTTTGTCGATAAAACAGACGGTTTTATTGTATTATTTTGATAGCTGTGAGATTCCCCGATTATCCCTGCCTGAAAGATGAAAAATTTACCCCACGCGGGCACGATGCCTTTTTAGATATCTTATTTTAAATGCAGTTTCGACCATGCATAAGGGTGAGTTGTAGCGGTGGCGGCCATTAAGCCTACAACTTGACCCATAAATATATTCCTTGATTTCGTCCCATCTTTAGGGCTTCGTTCCTAGGTGTCCGTAAAACAAAATTTTATAATTTCTTAATCTTCTTTTTATATTGAATCAATGTGTTCACTTTAATGTTGATACTCAACTAGATGAAATATACTTCCTTGGAAATAATATTTTCAGTTAAGCTCGGCGCCATCTATGTAAATGTTGGATAAAAATTTGTATATGCAATGCATTTGAAACGTGCTTCAAAATTTAAATATTTAATTCTTTTTTTTTTGCTTTGGCCGTGTTTTTCCAGGAAATAAATATGAAAATTGATTGATTTTACAGCGGAAGCGGATATCATGACCAGAGTTGCTAGAACTCCAGAGCAAATGGACGGGCTTGTAAGGTTTATAGAGCAGAATCCAGTATTGACCAAAGGGAAAACAAAGCCGCAGAACATATCAAAAGTACTATGGACGCAGTGTGCAAAGAAATTAAATAGTTGCAAAGGGGCTAAGAAAAATGGGAAACAGTGGGCAAAGGTAAACAAGTATCTAGATAAACAAGTTTTACAGCGTATCCGTTCAGCAAAATTCTCTTTTTTTATATAGATAAACAAGTTTTACAGCGTATCCGTTCAGCAAAATTCTCTTGAAGAGTCTATTTACGTCGGGCGCTTCCAGACAGAGCGCTGGTCTTCCGTGGAACCAGATTTGAGGCAACACAAAATTATTAAACTTGAACACAGCTTCTTCTTCTTTTCGTGTAACAGTTTAGCTCAAGCCCCTTGAATAACAAATGGCTGTACTTGCTTTTTTTTCAGTCCTGGACAGATATACAGTATCGGGTCCGTCGCAAAGCTATGGAAATGCAAGCAGCTAAATCTGAAGGCAAACTACAATCGAAAGACATTTTACCTCTTTCTCGCATAGAAGAGCGCATTCTTTCTGCGATTGGTGAAGATTCTATAGAACGTGGAGTATAGAACACATCCTCGTAAAATGTGATGGGACTTGGGTATTTTCTTATGTCTTTAGTAAGCTTTTCAATAAAATTAATAAAAGCTATACACATTTTTTGTTTCAGGAAACAAATCTACAACAGAATCCAGATAATATTTTTCAGACTATTACTACGAGTAGCAATGAAACTTTGACTTCACCAATGGTCTTTCAAAGTACGTCCCCAAAATCAGATGATGAGATTCATAAAGAAGACAAATCATCATCAAGGAAGAGTACTCAAAGAAGAAGCAAAATTTATTCTCGCAAACGCAAATATTCCAGAAATACCGGACATCAGTTTTACAGTCCCCAACAAAAAAACTTCTTTGAAAACAAAAGGTGGTAAAACAGAAACTGATAAGAAACTTCTAAGTAACCTACTATCGTTCTTACAAAAAAAAACAAGTTAGGTGTATTTTTCGATTTTCTTTCGACTAGTTTACAAATTAAACTACCTAAGAGATTGTTTTCAGTTCTTATCTAAATAATTTGAATTAAGAATTACTTTTCAGACACAGATGATAGCCTAAGTGCTTCAGAATTTATTGAAATGGAAAAGCGGAAGATACAAAGCACGGAAAGGCTAGCAGAAGCTGTGTGTGATATCAGAGATCAAATGAAAAGTCTTATTGGAGCTCTTTTGGAAATTAAAGATGCCATTATTAGCACTCGTCATTCTTAAACCTACCTGTGCATTAAAAAAAAAAAATATATATACTGTAAATATTTGATTTAAAAAAAACACTGTTTTTTACTGCCGACAGGTTGTTATCTACGTACGTATAATCACTACCTTAGGTAGGGTTTATTGCATCTTTGGACGCCTCGATGTCCCATACGAAAAGAAAAAAAACTACCTTAGCACAGTCATAACAGCAAATAACATACATACATACATACATATATCACGCCTTTATCCCTTGCGGGGTAGGCAGAGCGTTAACAGCCGTAAGAATACGGTCGCTATCGCCACGTCTGACATTTTTGAGTATTGTGTTCTAAGGTTGTTTCGGAAAACATGTGTATCACTATAGTGACAGGTTGTCAGCCTGTCGCCTAAAAAATGTAATACACCAATACTCTCAAATAACTAAATAAAACTAAACTCTCAAATAGCAAATAACTAAACAAAAATATGAAATACAGCCCCTTCCAGTGGGCTAGATGGCGTTGTGTGAATTGTCCACGATATTTATTCATTATTTATTATTATTGCGTAGCATCTCATTTTCCGCAAAACTCCGCAAGAACAGACAGATTAAGGATACAGTTTCCTATGTTGTACGAGCCTACTCGACATTAGTTTATATTTCTTTATAATAAGTTGAATGCGTCACATATTTACCAACTTGCTGTATCTGCAGTTTACATGTACAATGCATTTTTACTTTAGTGTGCAATATACGCTCTACGAAGTCGGACCACATCTTTCCTTTAACAATTCCGCTCCGTAAATAACCAACAAACTATCTAACAAACAAATACAGTTAATAACATTCAAAGTGTAGGAGTTGCTCCTTCATTTTTTGGTCCTTCGAGCCGGATCGTAGCTGGGACAGGATACAATCAGTTCGCGATCCACGTGCTATAGAAGTGTGAAGTGTGTGACGTGTGTAATCGGAACTTCGATAGCAATCGGTCAGACTGGCCTCCCACCAGCGGGTCTCACCAGTTTGATTGAGAGGGATCATTGCACATATCGTTGTGAGGACACGGTTACACTTCTTTACAACAACAACATCAACCACAATGGATAACTTATTTGAAAGCCAACTTATCATCGCGAAAGCGATCGGCAGAATTGAAGAGAACTTCTTCAAGGACAACAAGGATTGGAAAAATGCTGATTACATCAAACAGCGAACGGACTCACTAAAGTCTTTGTGGACTAAGTTCCAGGTAAACCACGAACAACTTACTACGCTTCCTAATAAAACTGACGAGTATTTTACATCCGATGCTTATGAAAAGGTTCAGAGTCAATACGAGCGAACTCTCAAGGCTTTACAAGAATTCAAACCTGTCGAAAACGAGGAGCGTGGTACAATGTCGAAGACGGATGGGTTACTGCAACTACAACGCACCAATTTTAGAGCCTTATCCCGAATCGTGTGGAACATCAACTCATACGATATTACTGAAAAATGGGAACTGGAAGACAAACTACAAACATTACAGGCCCGTTGGAAGGTTATTGACGACACGCACTGGGAGCTCGACAACCATCTCGTCGTTTCGGATATAGAGTACGAAAAAGAATTTAACAAGTACGAAAATTTATTTGAAAAAACCAAAAGAGAGCTGAATCGGAAGCTAAACTCTACTACGCATCAGCACCAGTCCGTTCCTAAGATCGAATTACCTACGTTCTCTGGCAATTACACACAGTGGCCTACATTTATGGACTTATACTGTGAAGCTATCCATAACAATAACAGTATAACAAAGGCACAGAAGATGCAGCATTTGAAAGGAAAGCTTCGAGGTGAAGCTGAGCGCATCGTGCAACATCTCCACGTGTCGGCTGAAAACTACGACACCTGTTGGGAAATTCTCACCCATCGATACAACAACATACAGTTGCTTTTTACTAAGCAAATACAAACATTTATGAACCAGCCGACTACGCAACACAACGCCGCCGACCTGAAGCGGTTATATGATACCAGTATGGAAACGACGCAAGCGATCCACAACTTAGGTATCGACGTGTCCACGTGGGACCCAATTCTCGTACACATTATTACAACGAAGTTGGATTCTACTACCTACGCGGACTACATGGAAACAAGAACAGCACCAAGGGAGTTGCCTGATTTCAACGAACTTATGAGCTTTCTAGAAAACAAATTTACAGCTCTAGAACCCCTGAACAAGAAACCAGTGGTCAACCCTATGAAGCTTAAGCCTACATTTCCAAGGGAGTCTCAACAATCACAGCGAGACTTACATTACAATGCAGACAAATACAAGCGTTTTCAACCTAAAACATTCCACGCCAACATAGAAAGGAATTGCCCAGTCTGCAAAACGAACCACCTTTTGATTCACTGCAAAAAATTCCAAGACATGTCACCGGAAACGAAGTTGGCGACATTTACGCAATTGAACATTTGCAAAAATTGCATGTTTTCACATGGACATGGCAACCAATGTACTTCGACAAAAAGGTGCCGCGTATGCAATGAATTTCACCACACTTCATTGCATGATATGCTACGTGACACTGGAGCTTCGACGTCATCGGGCCAACGCCATTCTACTACGTCCACAAACAAACATACGCCTACACAAAGAAATGTGAATCACGTGGCACACAATTACAGGGAGGTTTTACTCGCCACGATGCTTCTAAAAATAAGAGCAGCAGACGGCACCTACGTCTTAGCAAGATGTCTTCTTGATCCTGGATCCCAGATTAACCTGATAACTGAGAGCTGTGCTCAGCGACTCGGTCTACAGAGACGCCATCAAAACACAACAGTGTGCGGTATTGGAATCGCATCCAGCCGTAGCATTGGAACTGTGCACCTAGACTGCGAATCTCTTTATGGTGACTACCAGCTATTTACAGAAGCTACAGTTATGAAAAAGGTTATCAACGACCTGCCCAACTTCTCGTTCGAAAAACCAGATTGGCCACACCTACAAAACATAAGACTAGCGGATCCTGACTACAACATATCCAGACCAATAGACATCCTACTTGATGCCGGTGTCCACAAGAAAATAATCATGAATGGACAACTGAGAGGTCTTACAGACGAGGTACCCCTAGCACAACAAACAAAGCTGGGATGGGTACTATCAGGCGACATGAAAACATTTAACTGCCATGCGCTGTTACACAACATAAATGAGATTTCTCAATTTTGGGAGTCTGAAGAGATTTCTGAGCCTACAAACAATCTGACGACAGACGAACAGTATTGTGAAACACTTTATGCCAATACAACTACACGGCGTGAAGATGGGCGATACGAAGTCAAGATCCCCATGAAACCGAAATTTGAACAAGAGCTGGGCGCCTCAAAGCCACAGGCCATTGCGCAATTCATTCATCTAGAGAAACGCCTAGCTAAAAACAAAGAAAAAGCTGCCGCTCACAAGAACTTCATTAATGAGTACTTGGCACTGGGACACATGAAACCCTGTACAATGCCACGGGACCCTAGCTGCTACTTACCATACCATGGAGTGTACAGACCTGACTCAACAACAACACAGACCCGTATAGTTTTTAACGCGGCGTCTAAAACTACATCGGGCCGCACTTTAAATCAATTAATGGAATGCGGGCCCAACTTACAACAAGATTTGCAAGCCCTGCTATTACGTTGGAGGAACTATGAATACGTGTTCACCGCCGACATAGAGAAATTTTTCAGACAAATACTAATAAAAGAAGAAGATCAGCATCTGCAAAAAATTGTGTGGCGGGAAACTCCATCGGAGCCAATAACTGACTACCAATTGTGCACCGTAACTTACGGCACAAAAGCTGCACCCTTTTTGGCAATGCGGACTATCAAACAGCTGGTAATGGACGACGGCGACCGCTACCCCCTTGCTGCGAAACTACTGAATAACCAACTTTATGTCGATGACCTATTGGGAGGTAGTAACAGTATCCTGGAGGCCAAAGAAACACAAAAACAACTGATCGACATAATGAAGGGTGGCGGGTTCAACTTACGCAAATGGGCCAGCAACAACACAACTCTGCTTGAAAACTTATCTGAAGATCAAATCAGCCAGAAAATGTTGGATTTGAAACAAGCAGAAACAAACAAAACATTGGGAATCACATGGAATCCTCAAACAGATCAATTTACATTCAAACAGACGCCACTTGGTTGCAAACGTGACGTCATGACAAAGCGCACGTTACTTTCAGATCTTGCAAAGTTATACGATCCACTCGGTTGGCTCGCTCCAACAACAGTAAAAGCAAAGCTTATCTTTCAACAAGCCTGGACAACTACAATGGGCTGGGATGACCCACTTCCTGATAACATAACACAAGAATGGGAAAAGTTTCGCCAAGAACTGCCTTGCATACACAATATCACGATACCTCGCTGGATAGGCAACACTCAAAAACCAATAGAGTTGCATGGATACTGCGACGCGTCCGAAAACGCTTATGGATGCGTAATCTACTGCAAATCAGCTGACGAAAAGGGCCAACCGATCATACGACTTGTAGCGGCGAAGACAAAATTAGCGCCATTAAAAAAGCCATTATCATTGCCGCGCTTAGAACTCTGCGGCACGCTCCTACTGTCCCGACTTATGAAAAAAGTCATAGATACAATAAACGGACAGACAGTCACTGTCTTCGGATGGACTGATTCGATGGTGGTGCTAGGATGGCTACAAGGCGAAGTGAGTCGTTGGAAAACATACATTGCTAACAGAGTGACCCAGATAAAAGAAAACATGATGCCATCTTGCTGGAGACATGTCAGATCAGAAGATAATCCAGCAGACTGTGCGAGTCGGGGACTATATCCTTCCCATATGCTGAACCACCCGTTGTGGTGGGAGGGGCCAACTTGGCTGAAGAATGACAACTTACCATCAATGGGCACTTTCACAACAACAGAAGAGGAAAAGAAGAAGAAACACGTTTGTGCAGTACAAACAAATACAACATTTATAGAGGAATTTCTAGACATGCATAGCTCTATGAGTCATGCAACACGAGTACTAAGTTGGGTGATGCGCTTTATAAACAATGCACGTGACAATCAGCGCGCCAAGCGAACTTCGCACTTAACAACAGCTGACATAAAGCTTGCACGAAACATTATTGTGAAGAACATACAACAAAATAATTTTGCAGACGACATTGCACAATTACAAAAACATAGCAAGGTGCGATCTTCAAGCAAAATTTTGAATTTAAATCCATTTTTGGATAAAGATACAGGGATCCTTCGAGTATCAGGAAGATTGCGACACTCAGATCTAAACCAATCACAGAAACATCCTATGATAATACCTAACAGCCACAAGCTGACGGAACTCCTGATCGATCAAGCTCATAAACAAACCCTTCACGGCGGTGCCAGACTTACACTTGCCTATTTACGCAACCGCTACTGGATACTTGGCGGAATGAAGACAGTCAAAAAACATCTTGTGAAATGCGTCACGTGTCTACGCTACAAAACACAAAACAACAAACAATTGATGGCTGATCTACCTAAGCCTCGGGTTACACCTTCAAGACCCTGGACTCACACCGGGGTGGACTTCACTGGCAGCGTAGAGATAAAAGCAAACAAAGGAAGGGGCATACGTACCTTGAAAGCCTACATTGCTATATTCGTCTGCTTCTGCACGAAGGCCATCCACCTAGAACTTGTATCAGATCTAAGCACACCAACCTTTATAGCCGCCCTGCAAAGATTCTGCTCCCGTCGTGGCACACTGAAACACATCTACAGCGACAATGGCACGAACTTTGTCGGTGCAGCGAGAACACTAGAAAAAGAAAGACAAGAAGCACTGAAACAAATCCAACATGATGAACTGCTAGCCAACCTATCGGGCCAAGAAATTGAATGGCACTTTAACGCGCCAGCTTGGCCAACAGCTGGAGGCTTATGGGAAAGTGCTGTCAAGAGCATGAAGTATCATCTTAAACGTGTCCTAGGCGAACAAAAGTTAACATACGAAGAGTTTCTGACAGTGCTGGTACAGATAGAGGGGTGCCTCAACTCACGACCTTTAATACCTCTAACAAATGACATCGATGACCTCAACGTTTTAACACCCGGCCACTTCATTACCGGTGACTCAGTGTTGGCACCACCATTGTCTTCAGACACAGAGAACACAAGCCTACCAATAAGATGGCGTTTAACAGAAAACATGTTCAAAGACTTTTGGAGAAGATGGTCAAGAGATTATCTTCAGACCCTGCAAGTTCGAGGAAAATGGAAATCACAAACAAAAAACTTCAACATCAACGACATTGTCTTAGTCAAAGACGATCAATTACCACCGGCAAGATGGTTGCTTGGACGAGTAACGGAAACGCATCCTGGTGCCGACGGTCTAGTGCGAGTCGTAACATTAAAAACAAAGGCAAGCACCATGAAGAGACCGATAACAAAACTTGTGCGACTACCCATAGAGGATGAACAGTCCTACTCTAACCCCCAACAGCCAGATGCTACTACAGACAATACACAGCAAGCAGACCCACTACAAAGAACCCGTAGAACACGAAGAACAAAGCAGACAATGTACGCTAGTTGTCTGAGCGCGCTGCTACTTTTCATGACATGTATAACACCGTCCATTCAACAAACAGTAAACGTGACTGCGCTAAACCCGGACAAGTTTGTTTACTTCGACAAAATTGCTGACTTGCAAATAGTACAGGATGAGTGGAAAATGGTTGTCTATTACAACATGTCAACTTACTGGCAAAGTTTAAACAACATCGAAAAATACGTCAACCATCTCGACAGCCTCTGCAAGCAGGAAGTCGCATATCAAGCCATATCATCTCAATTTCATCATGAACTCAATGAGCTAAAACACTACAACGATGTACTACAGACAGAACATGGACGACGTGTAAAACGTGGACTAATAAATGGCATCGGATACGTAGCCAACTCACTCTTCGGCGTACTCGACGAACGTTTTGCTGAGAAGTACAATTCAGACATCAAAAAATTACAAGACAATGAGAAACACCTGTTAAACTTATACAAACAACATACATCAATAATAGAGGGAGAATACAATTTATTAAAGAGAAACGAGGAAGTGATGAACAAACAGTTTTCTGCGATAAATCAACAATTAGTTAACACTGAAAATCGAGTTAAGCTAGACATACAAAACAACGTATACGTCACTGCGACAGCCCTAGCTGCAAGTATGATTGTCTCAAACCTGCGCAACGTACAACAGCTGTTACTTGAGCTTATCACTGACGTCAGGAACGGGCGAGTGGACACGCATCTCCTAAAGCCTGATAAGTTTGAAGAGCAACTAAACATTATATCGGTTCAACTACCGAATGGATTAACTCTACCGTGTACCAACAGCTACGGGTGCATACGCCTAATGTACAAAGTCTCTAGAGTACATGTGAGACTAACAGAAGATTTTCTACTTTTTGAAGTAAAGATACCACTTGTTGCTGCTGACCAATATGAACTATCACGAATCATACCTATCTACAGACTACAAGGTACAAATTTGATAAGCGTCGTGCCTACAACACCATACATAGCTGTCAACCTACAAAAGGATCTACTTATGTTGATAACAACAGATGATATGACCACATGTTTGCACTCTCATGAACATCAATTACTTTGCAATATGAATCTTCCTATCTACGACATAAAGAACACCGAGACAATTTGCGAAGCGCAAATTATCAGCAACAAGGCGCCTTCAAGTTGCCGTACTGCGGTTTCGGATTGCAAAGATGACTGGATACAATTGCATAGCCGCGGTTCCTGGTTTTTTACATGTTGCGAGGAATGCACTACGCGCATTTTTTGCCCAGCTGGTATTACGTCACATGTACTACGTAGCACTGGCATCATAACATTGTCAGATGGATGCTTGCTTCGAGGAGAAGGCCATATGATTCATTCACGCAACAATTTTCACAGCGAAATACATCTGGATGAACATGACTTATACATACCTGAGTCTGGAATAAACAGCTTCCTGTCGGTAAACAACATTACTACCATGAACATCGTTCCTGAGACACATGAAGAACAACTCAGATACTTGAAGAAGAGCATTGAATCTGTAAAGAATCAGACCGAGACTCTGAACCTGCAAACTACATCTGTCGACGTTCATCATTACGTCATGTATAGCTTCATCACCGTTTGTTTGCTAGCACTTGGAGCCTGGGGAGGCTTTAAAATCAAACAGATCTGGATAAAAATGGCAACAAAACCACAGGTCGAACCGAAAACAGAAACGCTAGAAATGCAACACATGACACCACGAATGAAACGTGACGTCACTTATACAAATTATGGAGCTAGCTTGGAAGTAAACATGAACCAGGTGCCGATGAAAGTAGATAAAGCCACTTCACCAGTTTGATGACTTTGTTATAATTAATTTACTAAGCCTTTATTCCATTTTATCTTATATTTACATTTTGATACATTGTTTTGTATTCCTTCTTTCTTTTTAGAGTCGGGAGGATGTACGAGCCTACTCGACATTAGTTTATATTTCTTTATAATAAGTTGAATGCGTCACATATTTACCAACTTGCTGTATCTGCAGTTTACATGTACAATGCATTTTTACTTTAGTGTGCAATATACGCTCTACGAAGTCGGACCACATCTTTCCTTTAACAATTCCGCTCCGTAAATAACCAACAAACTATCTAACAAACAAATACAGTTAATAACATTCAAAGTGTAGGAGTTGCTCCTTCAAATTAATATATATTTTTCAAATTTCCCGCCTAAGCCGGCGGCTTTTGCCTGTTATGAACGCACCCTTCGATGTCGTCGGTACAACAGTTTTTTGTTATGACTGTCAAAATCAGCTGTTCTGTCAGGATTTTTAAATTGGCCAATTTATTTCCTGTGATCCCATGTCGTATTGCGCATGACTGTTTTCCGGAGTTTTCTCCGGTCATTTTCCAGTATTACTGTTTCTTGTGTATTTGGGAAACTGTGAAAATGTATGCAGGAGTTGGTTGTTGTTGAATTGATGTTATAGTGTCATCTTTTTAAACACTACAGTGTATCAATTTGAGAGCAATGGACCATGGACGAGGTATGTTTGGTAGTTTTAAAATTACAGCTAAAATTATGCCTAAAATAACGCAATAACCTTGTAAATTACACCTATTTTCTTTTAGAAGTTCGTTCTCGCGGTGCCGATGGTCTTAGTGCTGCGCAAACGGAGGGTTTGCTGGAGTTTATAGAGGAAAACCTGGTATTGCTGAAGACTACGCCTCAGTACCGGTCCAAGCGGCTGTGGAGCCAATGTGCTAAGAAACTCAACTCGTACTCTGATGGAGTCAAGAAGACCAGCAGCCAGTGGGCCAGGGTAATTACTGAAAATTCTGTGTCTTTCATTTAATAATTGTACCTACCTAGCTCAAAATAGAGTCAGTCAATAACCTACCTATCCAAAATGCCAGATAAAATATTTTTTGGTAACTTCTATTCTATGATCTGACCTGTGTTCAAAAGTGAAAAGGTATCATAAAATATTTTTTATTTTTACTTACCTACACATCCACTGACATCCACATTTTGAGTTGTCCAAAACCTGTTGTTGTTTTGTGATTTTGAATGGTCAGTAAAACTATGAAATGAATGTACAGGGTGTTAGGAAAAGTACTTACCTCCTTTCAAGAGATGAACCAGGCCATGAAACTGAACAACTTTTCCCAAGAAACATAGGTCGAAATATAAAAAAAAAATTTTTGCCTCCCATACAAAATGTACTAACCGATTAAGTCAGATTGTATATGTGGTCAAAATTTTTTTGTCATTATGTCGACCTATATTATTTGTGGGAAATTGTTCAGTATCATGGGCTGGTTTATCCCTTGAAAGGAAGTTAGTACTCTTCGTAACACCCTGAACATTTTTTACTTTTTGACTCAGTGCTCGTGATACGGAATGGTAAGCGATACAGCAGTACAAATGTAAAGAAACAATGCTTAGACCTTAAACTACATTCAACATAAATTTTCAGTTCTGGTCCAGTTTAAAACAGCAAGTTGGGAAGAAAGCTGCCAAAGTGAAAGCGGCTGAAGACCAGGGACTGGCTCCTCCGAGCGATGCTAAACTGACCATGACAGAAACGAGGATCTGGAGTCTCATCAAAATGGCCGACAGAATAGGTGGTGGTGTGCGCGGTTCTGTTCCTCTTCTGGCTGCAGAGGTATGTTAATAATTCCTCATAAAATCAATAACACATTTGTCATCAGAGAAATTGAGACACTTTCGATTTTATACATACATACATACATATTTCACGCATTAATCCCTTGCGGGGTAGGCAGAGCGCTAACGGCCGTAAGAATATGCTTGCTATCGCCACGTCTGAATTTTTTGAGTATTGTTTTATAAGGTTGTTTCAGAAAACATGTGACACTATAGTAACAGGTTGTCAGCCTATCGCCTAAAAATTGTAATACACTAATACTCTCGAGTCCCTTAGTCACCTCTTACGACACCCGCGGGAAGGATGTGGGGTGATGCTATTCTAAGCCGGCCTCACACGGCAACAAAAATTAATGTTATTAATTAAAGTTTACAAATAATAATTTCAGGACATTCAGGATTTAGATAGAAATGAACCCATGAATCAGGAAAATATCAGAATCACAAGTAAGTGAAAGACTGTGAAGTAGCTTTTTTTCACTCGCAACTACTATGGATTGCAATAATTTTAAAACTATTTATTAATAATTTAGTCACTAGCGGCCTGCCAGGCGGCTGCGCCCGCTATAAATTTTCCCGTGGGAATATGATGTTTTTCAGGCAAGTAAAATACGTATTTTTTTAAAACCCTATCAAAATCGATTACGTAATTTTAAAGATTTAAGCATGCATACAACAGACGCGCGGTAAGCGACTTTGCTTTATACGATGTAGTGATTAAAATATCCAAACTATTTCGCTACATTAACCTGTGGTGCCAATTTAACAGAGGATGTTGAGTTTTTGTATGAGGCTGGATTGATGACTTGACTTATTTTATTAGGTACCTACTTATAAAACTATATTTGCAACAGGTACCTAATAGGCTAAAAGTGATTAAATAATACAGCTATATTTTATTTTAAACAGGATCACGTACCGCGCAAACTGTACATCATGATAAACAAAAGGGAGTGAAAAAAACGGCAGCTAAAAATCCAAGAGGCAAAGATGTTGCAGTGGCAAAGCTGAACAAGTGTCTGCAGACTTCCAGGCACCGCGGCCGGGGAAGAAGATCGAGAGGTGATGACTATGGAGACATCTGCGTTGAATCAGGTAAGTCATAATTTCAGGTCAATGAAATTTAGTTTGTATGAGGTCGCCAAAAAGAAGAAGAGTTATGATGACTGGTTTAACGTACACATAACGGACACAAATCTGGTATCCAAGGCAAAACTACCTGAGTATCCAAGTAAGAAGTGTCGCTACTTTCTATTCCCGTCGTATTTAGCACTAATGGCCAGTTCCCGTTAAGCATCAATCACGTCGTAAGTGAAGAGTCTGTGGCACCCATAAATGAAGTGCATTCACGTGATCTTTAAAAGCCTGTTATGATACCTACTGCAATTAGAAATAGGTTGATATGTAAGGCCGCAAGTAATAAGGAGAAACCAAGACCAATAGGCCCAATCTATTGCAGACATTGAAGACAACCTGTCAGCCCTGCTGGAGCTGGAGAAGCGGAAACTGGAAGACGCGGTGCGCCTCAATGAGGCCGTGAGAGGGATCAGGGAGCACTTCAGCGATATGTACGAGCAGTTCGGCGAACTGAGGGAGGGCATTCTTGCTTCCATCTATACTCGCTAGGTCGAAGGTTTGTCTGTTAATACAGCGGCCTATTTAGTTTAGCTCTCTAGGATTTTGTGCTTAGTTTATTCTGACACCCTAGAATGGGGGTGGCAGATCGGATTATTCGTTAATTTTGTTCGGTCTGCCACCATGATATTCTACACACTAAAACAATACCTACATGATAATATTGCGAGCAAAGCGAGTGAGTACTTTTGCATAAAATAATTGGGAAGCGTGCAATACTACACCGCACCAGCTCAATGTTCTGACACTAGGGTTCATCGGGTCGTTGGACGATTTGGTGTCCCACACGAAAAAAAGAAAGCTCAATATTGGGAGCGAAGCGAGCGTTAAAGTTTACGTTAAAATAATTGTTGAGGGGTGTTACAGGGCGCTACGTCAACGAGTATAGAGCGAGCGAGTAGTTTCAAATTTAATAAATGAGAGATGAAAGTTCAGCATGCCCTTAGGAATTTGTACTTGTACCGTTTTTATGTAACTCAAAAAATAACAGTTCCAATTTTGCTTCAAGCGCTCTTCAGGAATTGAGATTGGCTATATTAAGGTGGATGGTGAAAACTCGAGGAGGCTTACGTCCAGCAGTGGCTGTTGGGATGATGTGTGATGGGTACTAAGGTGTGTAGTATATACGTATATAACACTTCATTTGAGTAGAAGGAATCTTGTCTAGTCCGTTAATAGTATAGAATACGTGTAACAATAATAACATACTTATCTAAGTGTAAATTATTGACCCAATTAGATATTATTTTGGTTACTTGGTAAATCGTTTTTATTTGAACTTGACATGGTCTGAGATGTATTCACGCCCCGTAGCGTAGGTACGTAGTCTATTATTAGTATAAATTAGGAGTCGATCAATCAATTATAGTACACCTAATAATGGTATGTTTTATCTAGCTCTTCTCTACGTGTTAAATGTATAAAATACGCGTTTATTATAAAAGGTGTAAAAATATTAGCTGCAAATATTTTAAGGGGTGAATCAGCCCATGAAACTGAACAACTTTCCCCAAGAAACATAGGTCGAAATGTGAAATTTTTTTGAATCACTTATACCAATTGGCTTGATCGGTTAATAATTTTGTATGGGCTGATTCACCCCTTGAATTATTTGCAGCCAATATTATACCTTATATTTATGACTTGCCGTGTGATGCCGACTTAGAATAGCATCACCCCATTTCTTCCCGCGGGTGTTGTAAAAGGCAACTAAGGGACTCGAGGGTTTCATGTGTAGTACAATTTTAGGCGACAGGCTGACAACCTGTCACTACAGTAATACACGAATCATCTGAAAGGGCCCTCAATACTTGTCAGACGTGGCGATAACGACCTTAATTTTGCGATCGTTAGCGCTCTGCCTACCCCGCAAGGGATAAAGGCGTGATTTGTGTATATGTGTGTGTGTATGTATATTTATGACTAGCGACACGCTCAGCGGTTGTACGCGCTACTTATTATTTTCACCTGGTAATCTAGTTATACTAATAAGAGGTTTCCCATTGTGTATCACTCTATCTATTAAAAGTTTGTCCATTGAGAAATGCAAAATGCGACTCCGTTGTATAACTACCTACTATCTACTAAGTATTTGCTCTTGACATTTTGTGTGATAAATAACTACCGGGTTATCAATGTGGACTGTGAAACACGTATCCAAAATATTATTATTATTGTAATTAGCCTATTAGATCCCACTAAGCAAAGGCCTCCATATTATTACGTCATATACAAGGCATCATATACCGTGTGATGCCGGCTTAGAATAGCATCACCCCACATCCTTCCCGCGGGTGTCCTAAGAGGCGACTAAGAGACTCGAGAGTATGGGTGTATTACAATTTTTATGGGTGTATTACACATGTTTTCTGAAACAACCTTGGAAAACAATCCTCAAAAATGTCAGACGTGGCGATAGTGACCGTATTCTTACGGCCGTTAACGCTCTGTCTACCCCGCAAGGGATAAAAGCGTGATATATGTATGTATGTGTACAAGGCATGTTTTACCAAATTGTTTTAAACGTTGTTTAATTAACCCTGTCCCTACCGAAAACTTTGCAGGCATGCTCAGTATGTGACACTGAACAATTTTGTTCAACGAAGATTGTTTTGGAAAAAACCGACATACAAACACAATAATAGAAGTATAGCTCAACGTTCGTTTTTTAAGTATACAGGGTGTAAGGGCCGTCCCTTGTTGGTGTAACGAAACTTTTGCAGGCATGCTCAGACCATGGAACTGAACAACTTTTTCCATGGGGGATAAGTTGGGAAACGAAAAACATTTTTTGAGTTCTCATACAAAGTCAGTCAGCTGATCGGAAATTTTGTATGGAAGGTTGAAATAAATTTCACGTTTCCCAACATAGTCCCCATAGAAATAATTGTTTAGTTCCATGGTCTGATCACGCCTGCAAAGTTTTCGTTACACCGTCCCTCACACCCTGTATATATTTGGAGTTGAGTTGAACAGGTGCAATGCCTGATCATGTTTAAGAAGTTTTTTATCTTGTCAGTTGCCAGCCATCCAATTATGTTTAACATCTCCTGTTGTGTTGTTTTGGAATTTTTCCTTATTCTCCTTTTACACCCATAACAGCCACTGCTGGATATGGGCCTCCCCCATATTGGGGGGTATTGCTATACTCACCACGCTTGGCAGGGAGGGGGGTTGACGAGCGCAGTGCAAGATATTGTAGATATCGACAGGGAACGCTGCTGTCCGTTCCTTGATTTCATCCCTAAGTGACGACCGATGTGGCGCAGTGGTAGTTCGACTGCCTTTGACGCAGAAGGTCCCAGGTTCGATTCTCGGTGGGTCACTCACAAAGTTGATATCTATCACTTTGTGAATTTGTTCCCAGTCTGGGTAGGACATTGCGGGCTGAACCACCCGATTGTCCGTAAGTAAGATGGTTCCGTGTTTCGGATGGCACGTTAAGCCGTAGGTCCCGGTTGCTGTCTATGATCACTTAGACGGCGGTCGTTACACAACCATGTCAGAAGCCTACTACTTGTAGAAGGCGGTTGAAAAATTCTGACACTAGGGTTCATCGGGTCGTAGGACGACTCGGTGTCCCACACGAAAAGAAAAAAAGAAGAATCCCTAAGTCGCCTCGTACGACACCCATGGGTAGAACTGGGGTGATGCTATTCTAAGCCGGCATCACACGACTATTATCCTTATTAAAGCTTTTGAAATATAATATAGGTAGTTCATGAAATAACAAGTAAGTACTATTCTACATACAGGGTGACCGGTAAATTGATGCATTCCTTTCAGGGGATGAACCAGCTCATGAAACTGAACAACTTTCCCCATGGAACATAGGTCGAAAAATGAAAAAAAAAATTTGGCCCACCCATACAAAATTACCGACCGACTAAGTCAATTTGTATGGGAGGACCAAAATTTTTTATCATTTTTCGACCTATGTTCCATGGGGAAAGTTGTTCAGTTTCATGAGCTGGTTCATCCCTTGAAAGGAATGCATCAATTTACCGGTCACCCTATATAATGTAATAAAATAATGCTTAATAGGTAATGTTCTTCCTAGTTATACCCTTCTAGTCTTTGTGTAAGTTAATTCACCAACAGAACACATAATTGATTTTAATTTATGTAAAAAATATATTTTATTAAGTAAATACTAGGTACAGAAAGTAATAAAAAATATAGCTTTTTATGAATTATTTAATTTGTTTAATACTTTAAAAACGTTACGAGTCGTATTACCCTCGATTATGAGTAACTATTCTGACGGGACATTTCCTTATATTTATTTCTTTATAATATTTTTTCAAAGTTGATTTCAAAATGAAAAAAGGTCAAAGGTCACGAAATATTTCACTGTTGTTTTGTTCCCTAATATTAAGTATGCAGTTTTGCCTGCGGACAAAAGACGATTTTGTTTTATTTTACGCATCAGGAACTCAGATGGTGTCTACCGATGTTTCAATGACCTAGGTGGGCGTACGTACCGCTGCCAAATCAGGCCCTAGTCTGACAAATTTTGTGTATACAGAGTGTTAGAAAGAATAATGCCCACCCACGCGCTCGATAGGGTTCAGATTGTTTATTTTTTTTAGGAAAAATATGAAATCTTGGAACATTGTTCTATAAGTTTTACTATAACGGCATTAAATCAAAGAAAGGATCTGTAAATGGCGGCCCTTACCTTAGTTTGAGAGAGAAAGCATGAAAGTCTGGTATATGTCAGAGCCTCAGTGGGAAAGAGAAAGCATGACGATCGGCCGCCATTTACAGATCTTTTCTTTAAAAACTCGGGCATGATTTAATCATACAAATACAACACAGTGCGCAATATTGACAAGTATAGGTCGGACAGTTTCATATCGAAACTACCCGTAAGAAAGGCTCAGGAGCTCAATTTCTGGAATGTTCGTTGTTGGTTCCGTGCACGAAAGTCAAATATGACTCGTCTAACCATCCGTTTTTAATTTTCTTTTCTTTGATGTTTTTATAGTCAAAAGTATGTGTGAACCTTTAAGGGTATATGGGAATAGATAAGTAAAATATAACGTTTGATACAAGCATATTAAGGGGCAGATTTTACTTATTTTATTTTTAAATCACGATCATCTAACTTTTTACATACCGTGAAATCATACAATTATAATCCTTCCTTACAAACTTGTAAGTTTTTTATGTTTTAAAACGAAAAGTTATCTGTCAATTATAAATTTGCTGGACAGCGTATTTCACTAACACCTATTAAATTAACTTCACCTTCCAGCAGTATTATCAATAAACTAAGTAAAATACAGGATTGTTTGGACCATAGTTGTATGGTTTTATTGTAGATTAATTAATTTATTTCATATTATCAAATTCATAGTTACAGTGCTAAAACTAAATAAACATGGCAGAGGATAATGCGATCGTCAAATAATATAAAATTAAAAGTATAATACAATGTCGAAGTACTACAGTAGAATAAAAAGTGAAACAAATAACAAATTAAAAGGCACAATAATAAAATGAAAATATAGTTCTAACAAATAATTTCATGAATAAATAAATTGGTGAATATGTCAAACTGTAAAAAAATATAAAAATTAATAATGCTCAAAACATGTCAAAAATAATTGGAAAAACAATTACAATACTTAAAGTATTGGAAAAATAATTCAAGTCAAAAAACCAATTATAATTAAATACTATGTCAAAAATAATAACAAATACAATTCTATTACTAATTTTGTAATATTCAACTACACCTATACTTATGCAGGTACCTACAAAATTTTTTTTTTGTACATCCCGTATTATTTAAAAAGATCTTGTCCTTGTTTGGCAGAGCACGACGATGCGATATTCCGCTCGGTTTTGAACAATCTCGTTGAATGACCCAACTGTTCTTCGAAAGATCAACGGGTTATATTCACATTGATAAAGTTTTACACGTAGTACCCACTTATCTTTCGCGCTAACATCATGTGTTGAAAAATACGTCTCTATTATATAAAAAAATATTTTATTTAAGTGATCAAAATGATGTTAAAATCTGTGATATATGTTCTAGTTTTAAGCATAGTAAGGTATGTATGTTGTCCTATCCTACGGATATCTCTATGTACATAAAACTTATTTTATTTTTTATTTTTGGGGAAATAGCTCTAAACTTCCATTGCGCTTACAAGGCCCTTGAAATTTAACTACAGTCATTATGTTTTTTCTAGATCAAAACCTCGCTTTTAATAAAGATTTTAATGAAGTAAACAAACTCTCAAAATGTACAAATGGCTCTTGTTTCATGACTTGAGGAATATTTAAAAGAAAAAAATATTTTTGCTCAGTTTTATAGATGGAGCCTACTCAAGCCTTTGAAAAGTTAGAGGCCCTATTATCCCTAATTTTATCTTTTTTTTTTTAAATAAATGTAATGCGTATTTTCAGCACACATGGTAGAGTGGCATTCCCAGATCTATCAGACGTCATATCAACAAATGTGATAAAGGACACCATAAAAATCCACATAGACTTACCAACATTCAAACCAGAAGATGTAACTACCACAGAAAGTGTCTCAAACGTCAAAAGTAAAGATATTAAAGAAAATACTATTCAAAGCAGTGAAGATGATGACAGAAAACCCGATTCTGAAAAAAATGAGGTATTGCCCAAAGAAGATGGCGGGGTAACATTGAAGTTGACAGAGTATATCAAAGAAAAACGCCTCGACGAAGCAAGAAGCGCTTCTAAAGTTGACAAAGATTTGTTTTTAGGTGAGTATGTGCATAACTTCATCCTTTGCGGGGTAGGCAGAGTGTAAACGGTCGTGAAGAACAGACGAGGCGCGGTCGATGATGATTTGTTTAGACAGGTGAATTTTTACAAAATTCTTCCTATATTAAATTGCATGAGCAGAATAATTTGTTTATCGCAAACGATTAGTGTGGCCAGCTCACAGCCATTATGGCTGCTATGTTGATCAATAATTTCGATAACTGAATTTTTACCATTATAATTCTAGACGAGTGATTTACTATAATTATATAGTAATTTTCTTTAATTTTTGCTCGATCTGTACCTACACTAGAACCGCTATGGGATGTATAGGTACCTACTTAGATATATATTCTTTTATCATATAAAAAAAGAAAATATTTATTTGTTATCAAACAATGAACATGCCGTTCACATAGAAGTCATAATATACTATGATAATCATAAAACTAAGTTGATAACGATAGTAAAAAAGGTTTCGCTCAGCTATGAGCTACCTTATATAAGTATGCATACATACATAATATCACGCCTTGCGGGGTAGGCAGAGCGTTATATCGGCCGTAAGCATACGGTCGCTATCGCCACGTCTGACATTTCCGAGGATTGTTTTCCTAGGCCGCTTCAGAAAACACGTGTATCATTAATAATGACAGGTTGTCAGCCTATCGCCTAAAAATTGTAATATACCAATAGTTTCGAGTCCCTTAGTCGCCTTTTACGACACTCGCGGGAAGGATGTGGGGTGATGCTATTCTAATCCGGCATCACGCGTCATTATAATATATTATTATAATATAAGTATGTCTTTTGAAAAAAAAAACTGTTTCACTAGCTGGTTCACCTTTACATCCTGTGTGGCGGCGCGCATGCGCTCCACATACAAGTCCTGAAACGCGGTATCAAAGTGTTTCCGGCGATCGCTATATATACAACCTCCAAACATGTCCGGTTGGACCAGTCGGTCCCCTGGTCACAACACCCGACCAGGTAGCTACCCTTTTCCCTCCTCCGTCGTCACTCGGCCTACTGGCCTCAACATTCATCACTCCTCCTAAACCTGTACATTGTTCTTATTTCAGGTGTCGAAAGCTACAGCGGTTTTTTCACGGTGAACGAGACTTACGACTCGAATCTGTTCTTCTGGTACTTCCCTGTGGAAGACAAGCCCGTAAACGAGACTCCGTGGATAATCTGGCTGCAGGGCGGGCCCGGCGCTTCCAGCATGACCGGCCTGTTCGACGAGATCGGCCCGTTCACGGTCACAAGGGATCAGCGGCTTGTTAGTGAGTACATACATACATATATCACGCCTATATCCCTTGCGGCGTAGGCAGAGCGTTAACAGCCGTAAGAATACGGTCGCTATGGGGTGATGCTATTCTAAGCCGGCATCACACGGCAGCTTGTTAGTGAGTTATCTGATAAATTTGTTATTTTACACACATATCACGCCTTTATCCCTTGCCGGGTAGGCAGAGCGTTAACGGCGGTAAGAATACGGTTTGAAAAATATTTGAGGGTCGTTTCAGATAAGACGTATAATACTTTTGTGACAGGTTGTCTGCCTGTCGCCTAAAAATTGTAATACACCAAAAGTCTCGAGTCCCTCAGTCGCCTCTTACGACACCCGCGGGAAGGATGTGGGGTGATGGTATTCTAAGCCGGCATCACACGGCAGCTTGTTAGTGAAACATTTGATTAGTTTGTAATTTTACACACGCACACACACACACACATCACGCCTTTATCTCTAGCGGGATGAGCAGAGAGTTAACGGCCATAAAAATAGGGTCGCTGTCGTGACTTCTGACAAATATTGAATTCACTTTTCAGAATTTGTCATTTTAGGTAAAACTAAGTGGATATGATAGTCCATGTATTGTGATTGTGAGCGAAGAAGCTCGCAATCGTTATTCATAACGTAAAGAAGGCACATACGGGATGTAAGGATCAGCGTCCCGAATACTGATAGGATGCAAGCAGACCATGAAACTGAACAACTTTCC
The DNA here is from genome assembly GCA_029255805.1 of Keiferia lycopersicella. Classification (NCBI taxonomy): domain Eukaryota; kingdom Metazoa; phylum Arthropoda; class Insecta; order Lepidoptera; family Gelechiidae; genus Keiferia; species Keiferia lycopersicella. The sequence continues at coordinate 21,261,084 of JARACZ010000003.1, forward strand.
CCTAGTAACATATGTCAGGAAACGCCAAAAAATTTTTGGTTTTCCATAGTAAATGCAGTCAACTGATCGCGATTTTGTATGGGGGGTGGCTTTTTTTGTTGTTTCCTGACATATGTTCCTAGGAGAAAGTTGTTCAGTTTCGTGGTCTCCTTACACCCTATCAGTATTCGGACGCTGTCCCTAACACCCTGTATGTATTGCGAACGAAGCTTGTTCGTCGTAACACATTAAAGCAAAAACTGAACATGTACTACGAACAACACATACATACATACACATATCACGCCGTTATCCTTTGCGGGGTAGGCAGAGCAATAACGGCCGTTAAAATACGGTTGCTAATGCCACGTCTGACATTTTTGAGGATTGTTTTCCAAGGTTGTTTCAGAAACCATGTGTATCACTATAGTGACAGGTTGTAATACACCAATACTCTCGAGTCCCTAAGTCGCCTCTTACGACATCCGCGGGAAAGCGGTGGGGTGATGCTATTCTAAGCCGTCATCACACGGCACATCATATGAGGAACAAGCAAGCTGATAATTTTAACCGAATACTGACAGTAACTGACTATGTAATGCAAACAAAGCAAGCTGGACGTTTCACGTTAAAACAATAAGTGGAAACGTATTACGAGCGAAGCGAGCTCGTCATTTCACTTTAAAACAATAAGCAGACAAAAAGTGCGAGCGGAGCCTGCCTAAAATAGCTGGGGGAGCCTTTCAGTCCTCTGTACCATGCTATACTGCGACGACCGAAGTGGCGCAGTGGTTGTACGACTGCCTCTGACGCAGAAGGTTCCGGGTTCGACTCTCGGTGGGTCAGTTGATATTCATCACTTTGTGAATTTGTTACGAGTCTGGTTAGGACATTGCGGGCTGAGCCATCCAATTGTCCGTAAGTACGATGGTTCCGTGTTTCGGATGACACGTTAAGCCGTAGGTCCCGGTTGCTGTCTATGTCGTTACACAACCACGTCATCAACGTTGAAAAATTCTAACACGACACTAGGGCTCATCGGGTCGTCGGACGACTCGGTGTCCCACACGAAAAGTGAGACCATGCTATACTAACAAGACGCATTGTGAGCGAAGCATTTCATGGTATAGGTTCCTAATAAGGGTGTCGAAAGATCATTGAGCGAGACGGGTGGACGTTGGCTTCTACTGAGTGTTCATGTGCGAAAATAATACACTGTAATTTACTTCCTAGGAAACCCACACAGTTGGCTGCAGAACCACTCGCTGGTGTTTATCGACAACCCTGTGGGGTCTGGGTTCAGCTACACCACTAGCAAAGACGGATACGTCAAGGATATGGATACGGTGATTATCACGTACTTTTTTACGTCTATTCTTGTAGGGTAGGCAATTAGACACGTGTCATATGATTTCACTAGCAAGTTGCGACTGGCCTGTTTCTCAATTGAAATAAATGCCAGTTTCTAGCCGTCATAATATTCACATCTGTATCGTAACGTAAAACGTGATACGGAATGGATATATTTGATGTGATGTAGCTTTTTTGTAATTTTACTTATACAGAATGTAAAAGACAGCCCTCCGAATACTGATGCGGTGTAGTAGTGCATATAAACCATGAAACTGTGGAAACATGAAATTACAAAGATATATATATCGTATTCCATTCGCAAAATTGACGGCATTTATTATGGGAAGTTCATAAATTTATTATAGTTTCCTCAAATAATATTCCTAGCGGAAAGTTATTCGGCTTCATAGTATGAATGCACCGCAATATGTTACATCCTGTATAACGTTTTTTTCTCTTCTTTTACTTCCAGTACGGCGCCCATCTATATTCAGCGCTGCAGCAGTTCTTACAAGTTTTTCCGGAGCTAAGAGCAGCCCCGCTGTACATTGCTGGGGAATCCTACGCAGGGAAATATGTGCCTGCTTTAGGCATTCAGATTCATCGTCACAAACAGGAAGACGACGACATTAACTTGCAGGTGATGTTTACACAGATTTCACAAGTAAATCAAAAACATTGCACATCACAAATCAATTTAAAAAATATTATAGTAGGCATGAATCTTGTAAGTGATGATTACAGGTCGTGTTAAAGTTTGGCCCTACGCTGGTAACTAATTTTATCTGTTCCTTAATTATCTCCCGACCGCGCCAAATTGTGCTCCGAAAAAAAAATTGCTGTTGTTTTGTTCAAAAGTTTGTATTTTTGTCATAACTTGGAAATAGAATATGCTACTTATTGTATGGAAGATAATAATACACATACATTTCTCTAAAGCTTTGTTGTACACGACTTTTTTCTTAATCCGAGTTTCCGACTAAACAGCTTTTACAACATGGCAGTCCCTGCTTAAAACTCACAAAAACAAAAAGAAAGATTTAATTTCATATTCAACTTGGGAATTTAGAAGCACTCACTGTGTGGGAAGAGCATGCTACGGACTCCAAAAAAGGTCCAAAATTAATAGCTTTTTAAGATTTTTTTTTTATTAAAATACACCTGTTTTGTTCCAGGGTCTAATAACAGGCAACGCTTACGTAGACCCACCGGTGATAGCTCAAATGGAGCGGCCGTTCAACTACTTCGGTCTTCTGGAGTCAGAGCAGATCGCCATCATACAACCGCTCATAGACGCCTTCAAGAAGGACATCGAGAACAATGATAGTCAATCTGCAAAAAAGGTAAGGCTTGTTTGTGTTTGTCGATTGACAAAGGTCTTTAGACCATACAGCCTAGTCTCCAGTTAGTAATCTTCTTTAGTGTACGGTGAGTTGATCTTTTGCTGTGTGATACAGCCACAACAGTACGGCTACTTTGACCTTCTGGAGCCCCTAGCAGATCGCCATCATAAAACCACTCATAGCGCCTTCAAGATGGACATCGAGAACAATGATAGTCAATCTGCAAAAAAGGTAAGGCTTTTTTGTGTTTGTGCATTGACAAAGGTCTTAAGACCATACAGCCTAGTCTCCAGTTAGTAATCTTCTTTAGTGTACGGTGAGTTGGTCTTTTGCTGGTCGATACAGCCACAACAGTACGGCTACTTTGACCTTCTGGAGCCCCTAGCAGATCGCCATCATAAAACCACTCATAGCGCCTTCAAGATGGACATCGAGAACAATGATAGTCAAGCTGCAAAAAAGGTAAGCTTTGTTTGTGTTTGTCCATTGACAAAGGTCTTAAGACCATACAGCCCCGTCTTCAGTTAGTTATTCTTTTTGTACGATAAGTTAATCTTTTGGCGTATGATTTGGGGGTAAAATACCATCATCAAAGGCTATGTCAAAGGAATAAAGTAACCCAGTGAATAGGCTTCAATGTTCTTTCTTTAGAAATATAAGGTGTAAAAATATTAGCTGAAACAGCCCATGAAACTGAACAACTTTCCCCAAGGAACATAGGTCAAAATATGAGAAAAATTTTTGGACCTCCCGTACAAGTTGACTCAGTCGGTCAGTACTTTAGTATAAGAATGATTTATTAATAATTTTATGAATAAAAAAAATGTATGGGGGCCGAATTTTTTTATCATATATCCTATGTTACGTGGTGAAAGTTTTTCATAATCATGGCCTGGTTCACCCCTTTAAATATTTGCAGGTAATTTTTTTACACTCTGTATCTTCAAAGTCTTTATTTAGAAAAACCTCAATATGTCACAATCAGAGAAATTTACTGAAATTCTATTAATAGTTAAGAGGGCAAAAATTCGTATGATACAAAATCTAAGCAACCCAAAAAAAACAATTTCAACTGATTTGGTAGGGCCGTTACAATAGTATGTGACGGCGGCGACGCACTGAGCCACATCGGTTCACAGAATACATACATACATACATATATCACGCCTTTATCCCTTGCGGGGTAGCGCTCTGCCTGCCGTAAGAATACGGCCACTATCGCCACGTCTGACATTTTTGAGAATTGTTTTCTAAGGTTGTTTCAGAAAACATGTGTATCACTATAGTGACAGGTTGTCAGCCTGTCGCCTAAAAATTGTAATACACCAATATTCTCGAGTCCCTTAGTCGCCTCTTACGACACCCGCGGGAAGGATGTGGGGTGATGCTGAATGAAATTAAAACGCAAACTCAACCCGAATTCTCTTAACCTTTCAGAGGTGGAACAGCCTAATCGCAATCATACTGGTGATGACGCATCAGTTACATGCGTACAACTTCCTCAAAGATGAACTCGGCGTTGGGAATTATCTCACTTTCCTCAACAAACCAGAGGTTAGACCGTAGCACTTACCGTAACATCACCATTTTTCCTCCACTCCCTCTGTACATAAATCACATACATACATATATCACGCCTTTATCCCTTACGGGGTAGGCAGAGCACCAACAGCCATAAGAATATTGTCGCTATCGCCACGTCTGACATTTTTGAGGATTGTTTTCCAAGGTTGTTTCCGAAAACATGTGTATCACTATAGTGACATTGTCAGCCTGTCGCCTAAAAATGTAATAAGTACACCAATACTCTCGAGTCCCTTAGTCGCCTATTACGACACCCGCGGGAATTGTGTGGGGTGATGCTATCCTAATCCGGCATTACACGGCATTGGCATACATAAATCACATCTCTTTGAAGAGATTATTTCCTTCCACTTGATACGATCCTGGCATACTTCTTTCGCTTCTTCTACATTCATCAGTCTTTTAATTCACGCTCGCTGGTTTGGGGATACTTCTGATCTTCATTCAAAACGTCTCCGATTTGGTCCAGGTAGATTCTTCGCGACTTTCCTTTTCCAAATTTTCCACTAACACCCGCCTTATATATTTCTCCTTTCATTCATTCTCTCAACTTGACCACTTTAGCATTCCCTTTTCAATCCCTGTCACTATATCTTCTTTTACGCCATAATGACTTCTCTTACGACGAAATTTATTACACTATTCCGTATCCTATCATTCAATTTCACACCAATCAACCCTCTATACTTTCAAAGCCGTCATTCATCACATTTTCGAATTTCATCTCCTGTCGCTCTACATCACGTTACTCTCTTCATTACTCCTTCAATCGTCCTCGTGGATAGAAGCTGCTGAGGCCAGCGGAACTTCTGAACTGATAGAAAATATCTAACTTCCGATTATCTAGTACCCCACCAGTTCCACAGCATTTATTTGACTACTTTTGGACTCTTGGAGGTAGATGTGCAATTCAGTCGGTTCAGTTCAGTCATTCTTATTTGTAAATAATCATTCCAGGGTCCTCTGTTTATGTTACAAATAATCAGAACGTCTGTGATTCCATCCCCACCTCTCACGCTTTACCGACAGCTGCAGCTCAGTGCTGATGCTGCAAGTCAAACCACGACCACCATCAATCGTTCCGACTTGATGAGTCGGGGACTCTTGATAGAACCTCCATAGTATGGAGTCCATACTATACCTATCACTCTTCTTTAGAAAGGTTTCTAGCCGCGTGGTGTCGGCAGATTAGAATAGCACCATCCCCTCTCTTCCCTTGGGGTCGTAAGAGGCGACCGAGGGATTAACCAGACCCAAGACCGGTCCTGGAGAAGGACATCATCATCATCTTCATGTCAGCCCACATCTACCCACTGCTGAGTATAGGCCTCTTGTTTTTCTCGCCATCTGCGCCGGTCCTGTGCGCCCTCCCGCATCCACTGTCTACCAACGGTGGCTAAGTCGTCCGTCCATCTAGCGGGTGATCTGCCAACCGGACGCTTTTTTGTTCTCGGCTGCCACTCTGTTACCGCCGTGGTCCACCGTCCGTCACCCCTACGAGCCAAGTGTCCTGTCCACCCCCCTTTTCAGTCTCGTGATTCGCTTTCCGACATCAACGACTCTTGTTCGGCGTCTTATCTCGTTGCGAACACGATCTTGAAGCTTGATACCTAATATGGAACGCTCCATGGCTCTTTGTGCAACCTTCACTTTGTGCAAGCTCCCCCTTGTGAGCGTCCATGTTTCGGTACCGTAAGTGAGCGTAGGCAAGACACATTAGTTAAAAACTCTGGCGTTTAGGTTTTGTGGGGTCTTGGATTTAATGACATCTTTTAATTTACCAAAGGCGGCCCAACCTAGCTGAATACGCCTGTCGATCTCAATCACCTCTGATTGCGAAACAAAGGAGAAGGACAACTCCACATTAAACCCATGAACCATGGGAGGCCATGAACTTTTTCTGTTGAACTTTTTCGGTATATTTTTTAGACGTGCAATGTGTGTACCTAAATTCCACAGATCATAAAGGCCGTTCACGCTGGTGGGATAGATTTTAACTTCGCAAACATGACAGTGAACAAGAAACTGAATGGAGACTTCCTCAGCAGCGCCAAACCGCTGAATGAAGAACTACTGGAACACTATAAACTACTCACTTATTGGTAAGCTGACATACAGGGTGTAAAAAAATTTACTGCAAATACTTTAAGGGGTGAACTAGCCCATGAAACTGAACAACTCTCCCCAACGAACATAGGTCGAAATATGAAAAAAAATTTGCCCATCCCATACAAAATTACCGACCGACCCAGTAAATTTCTATGGGAGGTCCGAAGTTTTATTCATATTTCGACATATGTTTCTCGGGGAAAGTTGTTCAGTTCCATGGGCTGATACACCCCTTAAAATATGCAGCTAATATTTCTACACCTTATATTACTCGATCAGACAAAAGATCATCACATCAGCCTATAGCAGTCCACTGCTGGATAAAGGCCTCCTCCAGAGTACGGCACAATGAACGATCTCTCGCTTTCGCCATCCAGTCGCTACCAGCCGCTCTCTATAAGTCATCGGTCCATCTGGCCGGAGGGCGTCCAACGGTACGCTTGCCGAGGCGTGGTCTCCACTCGAGAACCCGCGCCCTCCACTGACCATCTATCTGTTCTACGACAGATGTGAGCAGCCCACTGCCACTTCAGTTTGCTACACTTTATGTCATATTTATACTATATTTATTTATTTACTAGCGGCCCTCCCATCAGTTTCCTCCGCTGCTACTTATCCGTTGTCCCGTGGGAATCGAATCTTCGCCTGTAGTAAGAGGTCGACTCGATTCTATCTATCCATCTATCTAATAGATACCTTTAAACGAGCAATGATATCGAAAACCGCTCCAACGATTCTCATGAAAATTCATATTCGGGGGCGATAAATCTAGGCTAGGTGTAATTTCCAAAAAATCTCTCTGAATCGCAGAAAAAGCCGGGCAATGCTCGGTCAACCAGGTACTGGTATCTAAAGTTGCTTATTTTCATCAGTGGTCAACTGGACCTGATGCTGCCTTGCGTATTGACGTCAGAGAACTACCGCACGTGGAACTGGACTGGCTCCAACGATTTCTTGCAGGCGGTGCGCCATCCTTACATGTACAATAGAAAAGTTGCTGGGTAAGTTATTAATCACTGTAAATGGTGAACTTTTGAACTTTCAAACTCAAATCATTTATTCAAAGTAGTAAATTTTACATTTATCTTTTTGATGGTCAAACATTACTCATTGTAAAAAAGAGAAAATGTAGGATGAGTACATTTTTCTATTTCCTACCACAAATTTTATGAACCTAGTGTAAACGCGGCTCAGGTGGACTAAAAACTTAAAACTAGCCCCTGACGCACTGCCTCGGGGCTGGCCAAGGTAACCAAACAACATGTAACGTTAGGTGATAAATAAAATAAAAACGAGTTCATGTCAAGAAAGAAAAAAAAATGTTGTGTTACATGCGTATGGTTAGCCGTGTCAGGATGGGTTGGTGATATTGGATCAACTTTCACCCTATTAACTCAATTTCATATTATAAGTAAGTCTTAAATTCGTGTGATGTCTAAAATGCCATGTGATGCCGGCTTAGAATAGCATCACCCCACATCCTTCCCGTGGGTGTCGTAAGAGGCGACTAAGGGACTCGAGAGTATTGATGTATTAAAATTTTTAGGCGACAGACTGACAACCTGTCACCATAGTGATACACATGTTTTCTGAAACAACCTTGGAAAACAATCCTCAAAAATGTCAGACGTGGCGATGGCGACCGTATTCTTAAAACCGTTGACGCTCTGCCTACCCCGCAAGGGATAGAGGCGTGATATATGTATGTATGTATGTATAATTATAGAACTTTTGCTTATGCTAGGCACAATAGATCGGAGCAATACAGGCACCCTATAGCTTGCTTTTCATGTACTATGTATTTCATAGTATCTCTCTAGTCTCCGTGCTCTGAGAGCTGTTAACGAGCGTTCATATTTCGTGGCAATGTCAATTACAGCACGTGGGTGCGCGATGTAAGTCTAAAATTTCTAGTTAAAGAGTAGGAGAATCTTGCGTATCTCCTATAAATTATACGCCTTCTTTGCACAATTTTCTAATAAGTTTGATTAGGTGGCGAAAAATTCGTAACTAGTAGTAAATAGATGTATTTATGACCTACCTTTTTCTTAAACTATTACTTAGGTACTCCATTACTGAAAAAAATGTACCTACATATTGCATTTTAATTAATCACTATAACATTTGAATATTAAGGCCTCTAAAGTTCCAAGAGCTTCCAATAGATGTCGCCAGATTGTCGCTTCGATCAAGACTAGCGTCGATAGGTTGAAATATTGGCAAGGGTCGATCGGTGTGTCGGTAGGTCAGTGGCAGAGCAGCAGTAGTCGGTAGGTTAGAGAGTACCTCACGCGCCCCGGCTTCGATCCCCGGTCGACGAATGTCATTTTGACAAGTTCTTATTTTCATTTTATCTCTATAAGGTGTAAAGATATTAGCTGCAAATATTTTAAAGGGGTGGATTGGCCCATGGAACTAAACAACTTTCCCCAAGAAACACAGGTCGTATTTGAGAAAATTTTTCGGTCCTCCCATACAAAGTGTAATTTTGTATGGGGTACAATTTTTTTTACATATTTCGACCTATGTTCCTTAGGGAAAGTTGTTCAGTTTCATGGGCTAGTTCACCCCTTGAAATATTTGCAGCATTTTTTTTTACTCCCTGTATATCTCCAGATACCACAAAAGTGGCGGGCACCTGACAGAAGTGGTGATTCGCGGCGCGGGGCACATGGCCCCTATGGACACTCCGGGGCCCCTCCAGCGACTGGTGGCTACTTGGACCCACGGCCAGTCCCTGGGTACCCTCCCTGTGCTTGACAGTAACTTCACACGAGAGTTTATACGAAACTCTACATCGGTACCTGATACTATAATTTACTTGTAAATTAGCTTAACCTATACCTAGTGAATAAAAGTAGAACTAGAAAATTATCTAACTATTTTTTTTACCTTTCCCGATCTTATATTAGTTTAGTTAGATTGTATGACATATATTTCTAGTTATTAGTTTAGACTCATAAAATGATATCTACAGGTGTTAAGAGCGGCAAAAATTTTAAGGAATGAACCAGCCTATGAAACTAAACAACTTTTGTAGGTCAAAATATAAAAAAAAATTGGCCCTCACATACAAAATTACAAACCGACCAAGTCAATTTGTAAAAATTCAAGTCTACTCAAATTCAATTCCTTATTTAAAAAAAATATATATATCATATCTCGGCCTATACAGAAATATAGGATGTAAAAATATTAGCTGCAAATATTTTAAGGAGTGAATCAGCCCGTGAAACTGAACAAGTAAAGAGAAAGCCCCAAGGAACATAGGTCGAAATATGAAAAAAGTTTTTGGACTTCCCATACAAATTGACTCAGTCGGTTTGAAATCTTGTATGGGAGGTCCAAATTTTTTTTCATATTTTGACCTATGTTCCTTGGTGAAAGTTGTTCAGTTTCATGGGCTGATTCACCCATTAAAATATCTGCAGCTAATATTTTTACACCCTATATTTCTTGAGGAAAGTTGTTGAGTTTCATGGGCTGATTCATCCCTTGAAATGTTTGCAGCTTATATTTTTACGCCTTATTCCCTTAGGTTCTTGAATTGAATTTTCACTTCTACAATACCAACACCACATTTTTTTTTTACTCTACTTTTTTGGCCCCGGGGCCATCAAAACTAGGCCTGTTTACTTGGTGGGAGCAATGGCTCACCCAGAAATAATTGAATGGTTGTTCAAACAACCAGCCCAATCACGCCCCTGGGGCGAGACTGGGCTTAGGAGTAGTTCTGGGAAGAACGGATCGGACTGCATCTACCCGGTATGTGCCGGTAATTGCCAAAATGAGGCGCAAATGAGGGACCTCCGTGACCCCGCCGGCGGGGACGTCGGTTGCTTGAAGAGCTTGTGGAGTGTGATCTACTCGCAATGGCTGCAGTGGCGGCTTGGGTGATCCTATCATAATCATCATCCGAAAGGACATCAAATACCATACCTACAGTACCTTGCAGTGAATAGAAAAGTAGGTATAGAGGGTTATTTTTTAGTCAGAGGTACACAAACTTTGTAGGGTGTTTCTACTATAATTCTGAACAACTTTTACGAGGCTACCTGCGAAACGCAAGAAAAACTTGGGTGTTCCATACATTTTTGTCGAGTAGGTATGAACTTTTCTAGGGAACACCCAATTTTTTTTTGCGATTTCTCAGGTGGCCCCATAATAAAAGTTGTTCAGAATCATGAGTAGAAACACCCTACAAAGTTTGTGTACGGACAAAAAAATAACCAGTATACCTACTTTTCTATTCACGTGTGTAAATATTATGAATCGTATATTAGTCATATATAACTAAGTCCAATTAACAATACCTTTACTAAATAGTAACTAATAATTCACTTCAATTTGTCATACGCCGTTTATTTCCAATTATAAATTCACTAGGTAATGACCGTCGGTTTCACCTGCTTTGAAGAAAGTGATATGCTTGCTTTGTCTTACCACAGATAATATAATACTACTAGAGTAGTACAGATACCTAACGTCATAGAGGGAGTTCGATTGCCCTAGGACGGCTATGGGCCGTCTATTTGATATGTCGACTCAGCGCGTGCGTTGCTAGCGACATCATTGGATACTTCGTATTGACGTCATTTGTATTGGAAAATATTGCAAAAATGTGAAGAATTCGCGTGTTTTCCGTCTCAAAACATCTTAAATAGTGTATTTATAATTTTCCAATACTTTGTTTTTGTAAATTTGCCTTTATTTCAGACTCTTTAAATTACATTCGCTACCCGTATCGCCATCTATTGATTTTTTTCTGTACTAATTTCCTTTAGTAAGGAATGAGACCCCACGGCCTTACACATTTAAATTTTGTTATAATTTGTATTTAAAATGCCGCATCGTTATTATGTGATAAAAATAGTTCGATAAGGTGGTTCTTAGCAAATTAAATTAAGATAACCCGGGCGGTTAAAGAAACGATCTGTAAATGGCGGACGATTGTCATACTTTCTCGCTCCCACTGAGGCTCTTACATACTTGGCGTTCATGCTTTCTCCTTCACACTTAGTTAACCGCCGCCATTTACAGATCGTTTCTTCATCTGATGTTATTATATGGCTCCGAAATCCACCTGTTTACATCAGGCAGGGGTTATCGGGACGTTCGTTAATTTGATATCCCATTAGACAAAAAGAAACATTGCTCAAAGCAAAATTATATAAGGTTATATTTAATTAAGTACAAATGTTATAATGGCGTGTGATGCCGGCTATGCCGTGTGATGCCGGCTTAGAATGCCGTGTAATGCCGGCTTAGAATAGTATCACCCCATATCCTTCCCGTGGGTGTCGTAATAGGCGACTAAGGGACTCGAGAGTAAAGGTGTATTACAATTTTTAGGCGACAGGCTGACAACCTATCACTATAGTGATACACATGTTTTCTGAAACAACCTTAGAAAACAATTCTCAAAAATGTCAGACGTGGCGATAGTGGCCGTATTCTTACGGCCGTTAACGCTCTGCCTACCCCGCAAGGGATAAAGGCGTAATATGTATGTATGTTATAATGGTGTGTTCTAGACAAAAATCTCAGCAACTATCGTCTGAAACTTTCTTACTTTTAAAAAAAGCGAAAAAAATTGCACCTACCATGTAAAATGTATCAGCCGATCGAGTAACTTAATATCGGAGTATCATTTCCATTTTTTTTAAAATTGTTTCAGACGAAAGTTGTTCAGTTTTATGTCTAGAATAAATTCTTAAAATACCTATTTGTACTGAATTAAATGTAACCTTATATATTATTAGCGTACTTTTATACAAAGTGTAACTCTAAATGTGCATAACCTCAGACACCCTCAATCAGCCCATGAAACTGAACAACTTTCTCCAAGAAACATTGGTTTAATTTGAGAAAAATATTTCTACCTCCCATACAAATTGACTTGGTGGGTCCGTAATTTTGTATGGGAGGTCCAAAATATTTTTTCATATTTCGGACTATGTTCCTTGGGGAAAGTTGTTCAGTTTCATAGGCTGATTAAGGGTGTCTGAGGTTTTGCGCATTTAAAATTACACCTCCTATAAAAAGATACATACATACAAACAAACATACTCACACAGACTTTCTAGATTATATAGTTTAGTAAGGAATTGGAAATGATTAGAAATAAATAAGCAGGTAGGTACTAAATATAAATAAAACGCAAATCATTCCGAAATACTTTTGTGCTTGTGTTTGGAACTTGCGAAGCATCATGAAGATTTTATTGTTTTGGGCTTTGTGTATTGCAGGGTAAGTTTGCATTTTACTAAGCTTGAATTATCTTAGTGAAACTGCCTGCTTTTATATTATTGCCTTAAAATTTTTCTTAATTATTAGGGCTACTTGTAACCTGCTACGATCCCGTGACGAGATGAACCAGCTAATGAAACTAAACAACTGTCCCAAAATTATGTTTTGAAGCGTAAATAAAATACAATATATTTTTTTATTTTAATAAGTACTTATTACTTACCTACTTATTAAAATGTATTTGTTTAGGCTATATATTTTGCCTAAACATACTGCAAATACATTAAGGGGAAGCAATCTATACAACTGAACAACTTTCCCCAAGGAACATAGGCTCGACCTAAAATTTATTATAAGTACAATAATTTATTATTATGATAAAAAAAAATTTTGGACCGCCCATACAAAATCCCCTTTTTAATATTTCTACCTATGTTCCTTGGGGAAAGCTGTTCAGTTTCATGAGTTGGTTCACCCCTAAAATATTTGCAGCTAATATTTTTACACTTTATATTATTTCAAAGGCTTTTCTTTACACAGCATTCCTTGGGAATAATTGTTTAGTTTGATGAGTTGACCCTTTGGCGGTGGACAAATCATCAGTAGCCCTATACACATTAGCTAATATAAGAAATGCCTGAATAGATATAAGAAAGTATGAATTACAGTGCCGTGTGATGCCGGCTTAGAATAGCATCACCCCACATCCTTCCCGTGGGTGTCGTAAGAGGCGACTAAGGGACTCGAGAGTATTGGTGTATTACAATTTTTAGGCGACAGGCTGACAACCTGTCACTATAGTAATACACATGTTTCCTGAAACAACCTTGGAAAACAATCCTCAAAAATGTCAGACGTGGCGATAGAGGCTGTATTCTTACGGCCACTATCGCTCTGCCTACCCCACAAGGGATAAAGGCGTGATATATGTATGTATGTATGTATGTATGAATTACAGGTTTTCCATTTGCGCGGCCGAACCACGAGATCCTGGCCATGACGGAAGGAGTAAGTTCTAAAAAGTTCTACTGGGTGTCCCTCTTTAAGTAGTCCACAGAAACAATCTAGATTCTGGACATTCTTAGCCACCAATCTGGAATATAGTTTTTTAAATATTGGAAAAAAAATTCGACGCTCCATACAAAATGCTCTATCAGTACAATTACTAATAAAAAAGTATCTGTATCCATGCGGATTTTTTTGTTCTTTTAGTTTTTAGTAGATAACGCTCGAGTGAATTATACGGTACAATATCTCATAGATATGGGTAATAAATTAACTTAAAAAATTGTTTTAAATCTAATTTTTATTTATGAGAATAATATAGCACTGAACGCATTAAAATCACATTTTAAATAGGCTTTTATTGAACACTGAACTAAACTGGACAAATTCCTCAATCTGAAATAGCGCCACCTAGTTGGGACAAGTGTTGCTATCAGCCGAAAATTCCTTATTAAAAATGAATGTCCTCCCTAACATACCATTATGACAGATACCATTATATTGCTTTGCCTTAAGGATTTTTTCAAAAAACTTTTCTGTTTCCACAGTCTATTACAACAAGCAGATTCCGAAAATCCAACGTGCAGCTGCGGCCTTTTCAAATATCCAACCTTTACCAGCAATGCGTAAGTTTGCTACTACTTCTACGGCCGCACCAGTCCACTGTTGGACATAGGCCTCCCTCAAATTGCCAAAAATGGGGGGGGGGGGGGGGGGTATTGCCGTACACACCACGCGTGGCAGGCTGATTGGGGAGCGCAGTCCAAGATATTGTAGGTATTCACAGGGAACCCTGCTGCCCGTTCCATGGATTCGTCCCTTACCCGCCTTTTAGGACATTGGTTTTTGGCCTGGAAATTCCACGCTTGTCTATAGTTCGGGGCTGTTTGTAGGTCTAAGTGGTCTCAAGTTATCTTCAACAAGTTATCGTTTTCCATTTTCATGCATTTGGCTAACTTCCTCCAAGCCGTTCTAACTGATTTATGGGTTCAAATCTTATGAGAAAAGGACTCATATTGGCCTCATACGTCACATGTGTGACAGACGATTTAATCAGTGTCTCAGGCAAAAGCACAGACACTGCGTTGCCTGGGACGCAATTATGAAAAACGCAGGGCTACCCAAGACCACATGGTTTACATACTCACTAGAACAACAGATTGGAAATAAAAGCATAGAACTAATGCAGTAGTCTCGTTGAACCACCTCCGAAAGTCTCGGTTCTGAAAGTCTCCGAAAGTTCTGAAACTACCTTGGAAAACATTCCTCAAAAATGTCAGACGTGGCGATAGCAACCGTTTTCTTACGGCCGTTAACGCTCTGCTTACCCCGCAAGGGATAAAGGCGTGGTATATGTATGTATGTTCTGTTTCCACAGCCAATTACAGACGGCAACTGAAGAGGATCCAGCGTGCAGCTGTCCCCTCCGCAGGATTGATACCAGATATACGTAAGTTTGCTACTACTTCGACGGCCACAACAGTCCACTGCTGGACATGGGGCTCCCCCAAATTGCCAAATTGGGGGGGCATGAGCGCAGTGCAAGATATTGTTATATGAAAAAAAAGTTGATGGGGTAATAAAAAAACCGAAGATGCCGTGTGATGCCGGCTTAGAATAGCATCACCCCATTTCCTACCCGTAGGTGTCGTAAAAGGCGACTGAGGGACTTGAGGGTTTCGGTGTATTACAACTTTTAGGCGAATCGACTGTATTTTTGGGGCCGTTAGCGCTCTGCCTACCCCGTGATATATGTATATATGTAAAAAAAAATTGGTGGGGTAGTAAAAAGAAATTACCCTACTTATCTACCTATGGATAATCACTGCTGAGCTTTTACATCATTTGAATGAGCGCCATCTACTAGGAACTAAATAAAAACGTTAAAAATACCCATTTTTATAACAACAGTTACCGGTATTTAAAATTAGCAAAAATTGGCAACTCAGTAATGTAAATCTACTTTCTCTAAAAAAACAGACTTTAGTCGTATCAGATAACCCATTCATTGTGGCGTACTCTAGAGGAGGCCTATGTCCAATTGTCCAGCAGTGGACTGCTATGCTGGTGTGATGTGATGATGAGATAACACCCACGAAAAAAATGACGACTTCTGCTTAGAGAGTTGATTCTGGCGATTCTATAAACAGGGTGTTAGAAAAAGTACTAATTTCCTTTCCAATGGGCGAACCAGCTCATGAATCTGAACAAGTTTCCCCAAGAATCATTAAGTCGAAATATGAGAAAAAATTGAGTCATATTGAGTATTTGAGTGAGGTCCTAACTTTTTTTCTTATTTCGACCTTGGGGAAAGTTGTTGAGATTGATGGGCTTGTCCATACCCTGAAAGGATGTTAGTACTTTACCTAACGACCTGTATTTTTCGACCAATACGCCACGACTAACGAGTATGCACGTGCAGACCTTTTATCTCACGAGTGCGGGTCAGCCATACTTGTGTGTGTGTTATGTCTCTCTCTATTCGTTTCGGATACCGAGTCATCCAACGAAAAGAGAGAGAGATAACTCACACAAGTGTGGCTAAACTGCACCAACTTTCCCCAAGGGGCATACGTCGAAATATGAAAGAAAATTTAGACCTCACACATATACAAACTGACCTAATTTTTTCTCATATTTCGACTTAATGATTCTTGGGAAAACTTGTCCAGATTCAAGGGCTGGTTCATCCGTTGAAAGGAAATTAATACTTTTTCCTAACACCCTGTGTACAAAATCGCCAGAATCAACTCACTAAGCAGAAGTCGAGAGAGAGATAACACACACAAGTATGGCTAAATCGCGCTTGTGAGATATAAAGACTGTAACCACTTATTCTTGTTTCCACAGCATCACCTGACGCTAAGGTTTATGTAAGGCGTGTCAGAAACAATCTTTTGGATGATATTTTTGGTGGAGTAAAAGACATAGTAGGAGTTCCAGAAAAGATCGTTAAAGATATCGTAAACCTTCGTAAACGCAGGCATGCTGTCCCCGAGGCTCCCCATCGCCTTGGAAAAGAATACCATCATTCCGATCACAATGATTACTAGATAATTATCGCCATCTTGTAAAAGAGGCTAAGTCTTTGGTGTTTTCATAAAAAACCTAGTCTCCTGCTTTTTTCCCGAGTAATGCCCCAATTATAGACCTACTTAGGGCGTTTATCACTTTTCTTTGTCCAAAAATTAAAATTATTAGACGAAAAAAAGATTTTTATTATTCTATCACTACATAGTATTTAGCAAAGTCGCTTTTCGCGTCTGTCTGTATGTACGTTTGCTTAAATCTTTAAAACTACACAACAGATTTTGATGCAGTTTTTTTAATAGATAGAGTGATTCAAGAGGAAGGTTTTTATGTAAGTATAATATTGCCGGGAAAACATCTTATTCCCACAGGAAAATGAGTTGCAGCGGGCGCAGCCACTAGTATCCTTTAAAAGAAAATTGTTCAAGTTTTCTTCTCGAAATCATTTTTCTTAGGGTGCTTGCCCTTAATAGGCCTTATTTGCTCATAGTACTAATTATTGCTCAAGAAGAAAACAGAGGAATACGTTTGTATGAAAATTTCCAAGTACCTTCCTAGAATCCTCTTTACCGGTAATTGCAGCATTGAGACAGTAATTTGGTTTCCGAAAACTTGAATTTTGTTGAGTCTTCTAAAATTTTCTTTAGGTTGTTTTCGGGCTTTCTTTCTTAAAACGACTGCATAGCATGTGGCAGATATTATTTTCATGTAATAAATGGGTCAAAAATTGGTGATATTGTTATTTACTTATTCCCATCCCACATAAAATGTGTTAGCTGTTAGAAAAAATACCCTAGTTTAATCAGGAAAATAGGTTGAACTAGAAAATATGTTCAATGTTATATGAATTATGAACCGATATTTCAATTCATATGTAGGTACTTACCCTAATAAGTATCTTGACTGACTATTTTTAGATAGGTAGAGACTGAGACGGATGCTTAAAACTACCTAAAATTTGTACCTACGTAATGCGTTTAGCTCATTATGCGTTTAAGTCATTGTGCGTTTAGGGCATTCTTAGGATTTAAGGCTGGTTTCAGAGCGACGCGTCTCGGCAGCGCTGCCCAGCCGCGCGCGCCTCGCATCGCATTACACTAGATTGTATGTAGCATTTCATAGTGACGCGTCTTGGGCCGCGTCTCGGCCGCGCCGCGGTCGGATCTCCTTCGATTGCCAGTAGCGTCGACTTGCAATCTTTTAAGACGTCGTTGTTGCACTCTTTTCCATATAACGTATATAGCTAATATAGTGATTACGTTTGCTGGCATAATGATTCTCTGCACTCGACCGTACACCACAACGAAGCGCGCGCGTCTGAATGTCGTTTCACAGCGAACGCGCCGCTCTGAAACCAGCCTAAGACATAATGTGTAGGAATAATATCTTACGGGGTTCGTCATAAGTGAGACTTGAGTCACGCACGACTTCTTTGCAACTCTACGGGTGTTTTGTAAATTTTATACTTATAGGTAAATCGTGACTTATTGGCTTAAGATGTGCACCGCGACTTCAATTATCTCTAGGTACCTAACCTACCTCTTTATATCAAAATTATTTACTTGTTTTGATAAAATCCATACCTAACCCCATGACCTATCCATACGGTTTGACATTGACACATCTAAAGACTTCTAGCGAGATAAGTCTCTCTACGGTGCACATCATAACATAAGCCCGGTAGGCGAAGCGCAGCTGTACAGAATGAAAAAAACGCGTACTACTTATAACACTGTACTGTAGCATCCACGTACACTGCAAACAATCTATATTTATCTCGGAACGATCGGCCGCCGTGACCTTAGACTGTTTTTTCCGATCTAGAATGAATCCCAAGTCATAGCGGGCTTTCCGTTTTGCAGAAGTACTAAAATTGAATTTCTCAAATAGTTTTTTGGGATTTCCCATGTTTTGCATTATTCAGTATTGTGAGCTTTAGTATCGCAATAAACTTTTCGTTTAAGTATTGGCTCTACTATCTTTTTAATCTTCAGATATTTTCTAAGAGATCAGCATTTAGAATGCTCTATACAGGCTAGTAGATACTATAATGGGGTGGTGCTCAATTTTTGAAACTTTCGTTTTCGTTTTATGCGAAAATCAGCAACTTATTATGCTTTATCACACGTTCTACTTCAATTCCTCCATACCCTCAAATTCACCCTCACGCGGCGTTCGGCAGATTCGGGATTAGGCAGAAACGGGATAAGGCAGAATCGTGTTACGGCAGAGTACACTCATTTTTTACTATAAAAACATCACGTATAAGAAATTCAAAAAGTTTGGTTATATTATACCAGTCGTTTTGGACTTTCGTGCACGGAACTGAAATGAACATGTCCGTCACAACAAACATGGACATTCGTTTTCGTTTCATGCGAAAATCAGCTACTTATTATGCTTGTATCTCACGTTCTACTATGCTAGTGCTTTATATCATCATCTATTCTGTGATTCTACTTTACTTATCGATTCCCATATACCCTAAAAAATCTCATATTTTCGACTACCTATAAAAACATCAAGGCTTCACACAAATTAAAAAAAAGGCTCGAGTCGTGTCGTACCAAGAGATGAAAACACTATCAGGAAAGAGAGAAGAGTGGAAATTGCTCCACCGACAAGAGCTCAGCTCTTAAATTTGATGATGATGATGATGATAAAAACATCGAGCAAAAGTTTAATAACGTGTTGTTAGATCAGTCGTTTTGGACTTTCGTGCACGGAACCAAAAACGAACACTAAGAAATTGAGCTCTAGTAACTTTAGATTCGCGATGTTTTTATTTCTGCAGGGGGAAATTATTGTGCATTTAAGCATCGAGGTAGTATGTACTAGCGTACTAGAGGAGGCACCGCAACTTCACTTTTTGTAACACGCGTTAGAGCGCATGCTCTCTAGCTCGCTCAGTTTGAGCCCACCGCTTGCCGCGACGTCACGTGTCAGTGCTAGTATCAAAATGCCTGGCTGTGTACTAAGATACTGCTCAAACAGTTCGAGAACCACAAGCAAAGCCCAAGGAGTAACATTTCATGTGTAAGTTATCTAATTTTATCAGTAAACCATGCATCGGAATATTATTTTCATAATTTTGTAAAAAATCACCGCGCGCTCGGAAGCGGCGGCCATATTTCGGCGAAAATCATAGATTAACAACGTTACAGTATGTACAGACGTGACACTTCAGATGAGTCATTTTAATGAAAAACAGTCAATTTGCTAGGAAATGTTATTGTTGTATAGTATTGTAAATATTTATACTTTTAACTGACTACGCAAAGTGAAAATGAGGTTCAACTTAATAAATATTTACGTTCTTGCTGTTTATTTTTATTTGAACTTGTTTAAAGGTTTCCGCATCTGGGCCATGAAAAAAGAGAGGCGAGGATTAAATTTGTACAAAAAGTTCGAATTTTTTAAATAAGATTTCTCTGTCATTAGTTCCTACTGACAGTGTCAAGTAGACGAATTGCACAAATTGTCGCATCTGCGCGCATTACTCGTTATCTATGACTTTCACCGCGGCTCCCGCGCGTCCCGCGCGGGCCCCGCCACAAGGTCGCGCGCAATGCTTTCATTGGGAATAGCTACTCCAGTACTTTAGTACATATTACCTCGATGCATTTAAGTTACATATTTATTACACAAAATAGTCTTAGGTTAAATATGATCCAACTATGCCTCGCTTGAGTGACCATTGCTGGTAGACAGAGGATGTGGATGACACAGGATTGGCGTAGGTGAAAAAAAGTAGCGTTACTCAGCAGTGGGTAGATCACGGGGTAGAGTACATGTATCAAGACTGATAAGATGATGAAAACTGTTGATGATGATGATAATGATGATGACAGCTGATTACTTTGTATGTATACTTATACTAGATGTAGGTACTTATGTTCACAATATCATAAAAATACATTTAGCTTTTAGATTAGAGGTATTCGCAAAGGTACTTAGACTAGAATAAAACGTATTTACCAAGAGTCTTATTTAACCTTCGACCATGAGCATTACAGATAAGATAAAGTGGGAATTTGCAATTTGAGTGTGAAAAAGTACATACATACATACAAAAATCACGCCTTTATTCCTTGCGGGGTAGGCAGAGCGTTAGCGATCGTAAAATTACGGTCGTTATCGCCACGTATGACAAAGTGTTGAGGGCCCTTTCAGATGATTGGTTGATTGATTTCAGATGAAAGTTATACTTTTTATATACCATATTTTATACATACTTTTTATATAAGATAAAAGAAAACTGCGAATATTTTAATTTAAGAGTCCATGAAACTGAAAAACTTTGAAATGGACGCGGCCTGGCTGATACTTCGTTCTTACATTGTACGGGAGGTACAAATATTTTCGTACTTCGTTAGGGAAATGTTCCTAAGGGAAATTTGTTCAGTTTCGTGGGCTGAATCATCCCTAAGGATATTTATTGTTAATATTTTTACATCTTTATTGTCTTACAAGGATAGTATAGGTAAACTAAAAATTGAGTAGGTACCTAGGGCCATGTCCATGCTAGGGCCCACTGTAGATTCTGAATCATCTTCACTAATTATTAATTAGTTTAAAAGTTTGGTGAAGTTTGAAATTGAAAACTACTTTTTACCGCTGGAAAATAGACACACGACACACCCAACTAATTAGTCTGTTTATACATAGTATTTTTTTTCTTGAGCCAACCATGGCGCTAGTTCTGAAAAAGTAACCATGTGAGATTGTTGACATAAAAACGATCTGAACCTTAGCAAATACCGTAATACCAAAGATATGAAGCGGGTAAACACAATAAGCGCTTTGAAAGAGTTTATTTTATAGTCTCGATGACGTCGGCGCCGGCGCACCGGACTTGGCTGCTGGGTTGCCAGAGTCCTATAGCCAGAAGTTGAAGAAAATGCTGGAAAATCGGATACGATCCGTCACGCGATTTTCCAAGAATAAAGAGAAAATTGACAAATATCATCTATCCATGTGAGGAATTTACAAATTTTCCATACAATCTCTAAAAAGAACCGGCTAAGGTTAAGGTAAGGTCCCTTAAAGGGTACTATCACGGGATGGGTCAGGACAGGAGAGTTGGTTTTTAAAAAACAATTTTTAAATTGCTGAAATAATAAAGTACCTCTATAGGTATATTCAAAAATCACGTAAGCACGGAAAAGTAGTGTGAGCCCGACGGCAGTCCAAATCAATCTGAATAATTAATCATTTACAAGTTTTACGAAAACAGCGGTTTCCTATTGCAATGACGTCAATGCAATAGGTAACGCATTGAGCACTTTTCTCTTAAGTGCACGTCCATATAATTTCGATATAACAGTACGCTGATGCAGCTCCTAACATTACTTTCTTTTTATCGTTCTTATTAAACCTACTCGTAGTACTTAATAGTAGCACACCAGCCTACTTCTTTTGATTAGTAAGTTAAAAACATAAACCGTAGTTGAAACTTGAAGGGTAAGTTGATGTTCTGTGCTGCTTATAACACTTTTCGGCCCTTCTTTAGAGGAACTTACATGGTTTTGTGACCTCAAAGGTTGTAGGTTGCTACTCAGACAGTCAAAAACCACACAGACTGTTGACTTTAGCCAGTCTGGCCATACCGTCTGGCCAACGACACTCACACAACAGCTCTTCAGTATGCGATCAACTTCCGCAGCGTGACCGCGTTCTGTGTTACAAACAGTGAATATAATATCATGCGGTTCCATTTTATATAGAGTGGAACTTCTAACGCAAAATGGATCTTGTTTCTATGGGATTTCTGTTAGTTTTAAGGTAAGTGGAGTAAATCGCACGAGTTGCAAATTTTGCGGTGTTGTCAAGTAAACAATGGTTATTGTCGGTCATAGCAGCGATTTTTAACAATATTATTTGAACTCTTGCTTTCTTTTGATGTAATGTTATGAAAAGTAGCGCTACCTTAGGAATTTTCACATAAACGAAAATTTTCATAAAGTTTAAAATCTGCCACCTTTTAAAATTGACTTCCGGTGTTAATGCCTGTATTAAAAGCGCGATATTTTGATATGAAATTAAATGTTAATACTTATACTACAAGAACAATTAAATTATGAAATGATTTTATAAAACTAATGCATAATATACCATTGTGAGCTACGCATACGGATGTGAATAAATAACAAAACGTGACGTCGAAGAACCTGATTTTCGAATTATAATAGGTACTTTAAACTGAACTGGTTTGTAGGTATTTATTTGGTTCGAGATATATAGGTATAAAAGCAAAAAATAAACAACAAAAAATGTATTTCCTAATTATTTGTGACGAAACTGTTAAGTTGTAAAATTGAGCTTGCGATAAGGAAGGCATACCTAAGTATCTGTATATATTTTCTATACCTAGTCTTATATAATAGTTAGGTACGATTCATAATAAAAATAGGCCCCAAAACAAGTAGTGCCAAGAAATCTGGTACTTTCGCATGCTTTCTCGGAAATCCCACCGGCCTTCTTCAAACCGGAAACAAAAACATACAAAGGAAAATCCCAGATACTCAACTTTCTGTATAATTATGTCAAAGTCTTAACAACTATTCCAAAATAAATAAATAAATTATAAGTGAAACAAAACGCCTTAAATTAATATGGTTATCCATGTGCCGTGTCACATGTTGTGGTGCCGGCTTAGAATAGCATCAACTCACCCCACATACTCGTATATACCCGCGGGTGTCGTAAAAGGGATGAAACCAGGGAACGGGCAGCAGCGTTTTCTGTTAAATCTACAATATCGTGCACTGCGCTCGCCTATCCGCCAGCCAAGAGTAGTGAATATGGCAGTATTTCCCAACTGGGGAAGCCCTATCTTCAGCAGTCGACTGTTGTGGCTGTAGAAGTAGAAACTAGTATATATGTTTATCATGATGAAGATTTTCATTATGCGTCCAAAATCTATACTAAAAATAATTTTATAATTCAGATTGCTAATATGTTACAATTTACCACACCATATTACATTTTGAATCACCATACCATATTACTTTCGTTTTCATATTATTTTCGTGTTGAATTTGGCGTAAAGCCATATTAGATAATTGCGTTCACGTATGCAATTCTACATGCATTACCGCGACATTCTTAATTTTTTTTCTGCGACAGGGATTTTCTCTACACTTTCTACCCTGTAATGGATATAAGTGGCTTATCGTAGAGGACGAAACTTACAAGAGTTGTCGCAAAATATTCGAAACATCGATGCCTCGCAGTTTGGCATTCATATAATCGTAAATAGAGAATATTTGCAAACAATCGAAGCTGCTCGGACCAACACAGGATGGGCATACCTACCGATTCGCCGATTCGGCATCCTACACCACACGTAAAAGTTACATCCTACCTACCGCTTTTATGTAGGGTGTCCTTCTTTAAGTGGTCAAGAAAAAAAGCCAGATTTTGGACATCCTTTAAGGAACTACTAACCATAGGGACACGATTTTTAATAGGTATTTCAGGAAAAATAAAACTACAATAGGTACTGATATTGATAATGCTTAACTTTCGGGCAGAGGTCAGATGGCAGTCGCTCTGTGTTTGAAACTTGGTTCCACGTCAAATCCCCTATGATGTTAGGTAGCCGACTCCGATAGAGAACGGAATAAGGCAAGGAGAATGATGACTGATATTGGTAATGCTGACTGATAGAGATTTTGTATAGATTTAACTTTTTCTGCGATTAAGAAAAACATATTCCAGATCTTTACGGTCTAAGCTAAGCGCGTCCGTCATGAATCTAGATTTCTCTCTTTTCGTGTCGTCCAACGACCCAATGAACCCTAATGTCAGAATTTTTAACCGCCTTCTACAAGTAGCAGGCTTCTGACATGGTTGTGTAACGACCACCGTCTAAGTGATCATAGACAGCAACCGGGACCTACGGCTTAACGTGTCATCCGAAACACGGAACCATCTTACTTACGGACAATCGGGTGGTTCAGCCCGCAATGTCCTAACCAGACTGGGAACGTGACCCACCGAGAGTCGAACCCGGGACCTTCTGCGTCAAAGGCAGTCGCACTAACACTGCGCTACATCGGTCGTCAACTAGTCGTTAATTTAGATTTATTTGCATTATTTATACAGTGACACTCTGTATGTCATACATTGGTATTTTGCACTCAGACATTAGACATATAAGACGAGCATGGAATACGATCTTGAATGACCATTCTGAATACATTAAGTGAACCGTTTGTTGTCATGCATGAGTACATACAGTGCCTCTTCTTTTAAGGGCAGAGCACACCGCATCCCTACGCAGCACTCGCGTAAACACGTCACACATCACGCGCGTATACACGTCAGTCATCCCCCTGCCACGCGTACATAATGTAGATTACTGTTGTCTTTTGGGAGCTGCATTACCTACGCACACGTGCACGTCTACGCAACGCGTTCGGTGTGTCGTCTCTTATACAATCCCATACATTACAACCCGTACGCGCGTGTACACGTGCTGCATACGAAGGCGGTGTGTTCTGCCCTTTATCAACGCTTTGATAGAGGTACATAGGTTCACTATGGCAAAGACCCGTCCGTCTGAGAATTCCGTCATCATGTTTCAAATTGGTGTTGTTTTGGGGGCGTATGCTACAGATAATATAAAAATGATACATCGGTTTGTTAAAGTCGCAACCGCGGGCAAAAAATTTACGATTTCTTAATCTTCTGTTTTTATTGTGCTTACTCATAAATTTTATTCTTGGGTGTAAAGGGACATAAAAATAGAAATGTGCTATTCGCAATTTTTCGACATAACCAAATTATTATGATCTTTCATAGACTTGAAATCCCGGGTAATCCTACTGTAATTCAACGTATTTTCGGCAATTATAAGTCACTGTGGTCTGTGTCATACTCACAGGTCATACATAACATAATACCAAAGTGTAGGTAATTATTGCTTACTTAACCTTGGTGTTGAATTATGTTGTACCTATTTGTTACATTTATTCTTGGCTGTAAATGGCATAAAGAAAGAAATGTGCCATTCGCAAAATTTGAGTTCCCTGGGTTATACAGGGTGTAAGGGACGGGACAGCCCTACGAAAACTGATATGTATATACTGGGGTGCAAGCAGACCATGAAACTGAACAATTTTCCCCTGGGGCACATGTGAGGAAACGACAAAAGATGTTCGACCTCCCATACAAAATCGCGATCGGCTGACTGCATTTCTATGGGAGAACTATTTTTTTTTACGTTTCCTGACATTGTTATTATGTTCCTAGAGGAAAGTTGTTCACAGGGCTGTCCCTAACACCTTGTATTTAATTATTTCTTTCAGCTTAGTGTCTTTTCTCCACCAAGCTGCATCTGTCTCACCACCCCTATTCCTGACTCCGTTAATCAACCAGAACAAAACAGTAGAAGCTCGGAACCGCTCCGCAGTCAACCCTGCACTGTTCCTAAACGTGACCAGCCACGCTGGTTTCCTCACAGTAGACCCTCAGAAGAACTCCAACACGTTCTTCTGGTACTTCCCCGTGGAAGGCCAGGACGCGGGGAAGGCGCCATGGATCATCTGGCTGCAAGGAGGCCCCGGGGCGTCGAGCCTGGCTGGGCTCTTCGACGAAATTGGGCCCTTCGAATATAAAGATGGACAGTTGAATCGTAAGTAAAATACATGTTTTTTTACCCCATAATGGATACCCAACATATTTACTCCTGAGTGAAATATAGATATCTTACTTTCTTTTCTGACTATCCAGTTTAAAGCAAATTGTTGGAACTATAGATACCATTAGTAGATAATTAGGTTCCACCCGACCTACTTACCTATCTACATTACAGACGTATGTATTTAATCGTGAAACGCCACATCGTTTCACGATTAAATACATACATACATATATCACGCCTTTATCCCTTGCGGGGTAGGCAGAGCGTTAACAGCCGTAAGAATACGGTCGCTATCGCCACGTCTGACATTTTTGAGTATTGTTTTCTAAGGTTGTTTCGGAAAACATGTGTATCACTATAGTGACAGGTTGTCAGCCTGTCGCCTAAAAATTGTAATACACCAATACTCTCGAGTCCCTTAGTCGCCTCTTACGACACCCACGGGAAGGATGTGGGGTGATGCTATTCTAAGCCGGCATCACACGGCACACGATTATATACGATATCTATGTACTATTAAATACGATGCCGTGTGATGCCGGCTTAGAATAACATCACCCCATATCTTTCCCGTGGGTGTCGTAAGAGGCGACTAAGGGATTTAAGGCTGATGTGTATTGCCGTTTTAGTCGACAGGCTAACAACCTGTAACTATGGTAATACAGTCTTCTGAAATTACCCTCAAACTTTTGTCAGACGTGGCGTATGTGACTGTTTTTATTTTTACCGGCCGTTTACGCTTGGCCTACCCCGCAAGGGATACAGGCGTGATTTATGTATGTATGTATCTACTATTACGGCCCACCCAGCAGTTGCACCTGCTGATAATTGTTTTTCCTATGGTAATGGAATGAGACATTTTCCCAGCATATATTACACATAAACCTTCCTCTTGAATTGCTCTATCTATTAAATAAAACTGCATCAACATCCGTTGTGTAGTCTTAAAGATCTAAGCATACGTAGAAGCAGGTAGAGACGTGGGAAGCGCCTTTGCTTATACTTATGTAATGTAGTGATTATTGAGTTATATACGTATTTCTTTCCTTTGTCATTGTATATCCTATGTATTCTTTACCTCATGTCCGAGTATAATTAGACACTGTTTTCCTTGCTTTGTACAACTAATACAGAATTATCGACTTATTAATCTTACACTTATTACCGGCCATGCTTGTAAAAAACGTAGAGTTCTTCCCACAGCTACTTCACTCGACTCTAATAAATATTGCAGTCACATGGATCATCTTTTATTTTACAGACTATTATAAATATTGCAGTGTGATGCCGGCTAAGAATAGCATCACCCCATTTCTTACCCGTGGGTGTCGTAAGAGGCGACTGAGGGACTTGAGGGTTTCAAGTGTATTACAACTTTTAGGCGACAGGCTGACAACCTGTCACTATAGTGATGCACGTATTATCTTAAACGGCCCTCAATATTTGTCAGACGTGGCGATAACGACCGAATTTTAACGATCGTTAACGCTCTGCCTACCCCGCAAGGGATTAAGGCGTGATTTGTGTATGTGTGTATGTATGTAATAAATATTGCAAATAGTCATCATTTCGTCGTCATCTTTTCCATTATTATTCAACCTATCCCTATAGCACCTGTATCAGCGTCTCATTAAATTGTGCTCCAATAAATTGCAGGTCGTAAGCACGCGTGGACGAACGACCACTCTGTGTTGTTCATAGAGAACCCGATCGGAGTTGGGTACAGTTTCACCGAGAAAGAGGACGGGTTTGCCACCAAAATGGAAGAAGTAAGGAAACCACCTATTAGCTTATGCCGTTATTTTAACCAGTCCATGAAGCAGAGCAACTATCTCTAAGGAACATTAGTAAAAATATGAGAAAAAATTGAACCATGGGATACAAAATGTACCAGCTGACAAGGAGTTTTTTTTATTTTATTTTTCATATTTCGATTTTGTTTTATAGGCCGATACCACAGAATAAATAATAATACTAATACACCCCTTAAAATATTAGCAGCTATAATTTTTCGCTTTTTATGTGCACTAGGCTGTTATGTATGTATGTATGACTATGACCTGAGATCGATCTCAGAATTGAGTGCTATTTAAAAATACAACTTTCTAGGTACTTAACTTAGTTTTTGTAGTGCTAAAATAAACAAAAAAATATCTTAACCAATCCAAACTTACCAATCCACCAATTCACACGGAAATAATTTTCGCTAAATCTTGATTCATTTCATTTTTTCGCGATATTAGTCTCTCTCTCTCTTTTCGTGTACGACACCGAATCGTCCAACGACCCGATGAACCCTAGTGTCAGAATTTTTTCAACCGCCTACTACAAGGCTTCTGACATGGTTGTGTAACGACCGCCGTTTAAGTGATCATAGACAGCAACCGGGACCTACGGCTTAACGTGTCATCCGAAACACGGAACCATCTTACTTACGGACAATCAGGTGGTTCAGCCCGCAATGTCCTAACCAGACTCGGAACAAATTCACAAAGTGATAAATATCAACTTTGTAAGTGACCCACCGAGAATCGAACCACTGCGCCACATCGGTCGTCGGATATTAGTTCGCGTCTGGTACATCGTTTGCAACTTTGCAACTGGTACTTCATCGTACATAACACAGTGACACACTTGGTTTTGTTTACATGCGGGCTTTTTGATATTTATGTTATGCGCGTGACACCGATTTCATAACCTCATCTGGCTTGGCTATAACAGTAACTGCATTTTGTTGAAGAACTTGTTTTACTAATACCTTTGACGGCCCAGCGTAACCTACAATTGATGACCGACGTGGCGCAGAGCTAGTGCGACTGCCTGCAGAAGGTTCCGGGTTCGATTCTCAGTGGGTCACTCACAAAGTTGATATTTATCACTGTGTGAATCTGGCTGCGGGCTGAACCACCCAATTTCCATAAGAAACATAGTCCCGTGTTTCGGATGGCACGTTAAGCCGTAGGGCCCGTAGGTCCCGTTTGCTGTCTTTAATTACGACCGATGTGGTGCAATGGTAGTACGACTGCCTTTGATGCAAAAGGTTTCGGGTTCGATTCTTGGTGGGTCATTCACAAAGTTGATATTTATCACTGTGTGAATTTGTTCCCAGTCTGGTTAGGTCATTGCGGGCTAAACCACCCGATTGTCCGTAAGTATGATGGTTCCGTGTTTCGGATGGCACGTTAAGCCGTAGATCCCGTTTGCTGTCTATAATTACTTAGACGGCGGTCGTTACACAACCATGCCAGAAGCCTGCTCCTTGTAGAAGGCGGTTGAAAAATGATGACACTAGGGTTCATTGAATCGTTGGACGACTCGACACGATAAGAAGAAGACTACTATCTGACGACCGATGTGGTAGAGCATGTGCCTTATTTATTTATTACGTTTATTGCACACGGTAAAAGACAGAGGCAACCAAATCCCCACCAACCCGCACTGGGCCAGCGTGGTGGGTGACGGCCCGTACCCCCCTTATGGATTTTACAAATAGAAATCGGCCCCAAGTGCCCGGCGGCCCCGGTGGCCGGGCAGATTCAGGCGAAAATCGACCCGGCTCCGAGACCAGGGGTGCTAGGAATCCCCGGGCGGCG
Organism: Keiferia lycopersicella; assembly: GCA_029255805.1. Classification (NCBI taxonomy): domain Eukaryota; kingdom Metazoa; phylum Arthropoda; class Insecta; order Lepidoptera; family Gelechiidae; genus Keiferia; species Keiferia lycopersicella. The sequence goes on from JARACZ010000003.1 coordinate 21,290,978, forward strand.
TGGATCCCTCGCCGAACGACCTTGGCCCTGGCAACATATAACGCGTGCACACTGCGGACGGAAGAGAAGTTAGTGGAACTCGAGGAAGAACTGAGCAGGTTACGGTGGGACATAGTGGGACTGTCCGAAGTCCGAAGAGAGGGGGAGGACACGATAGCCCTGAAGTCAGGTAACCTGCTCTACTTCCGGGAGGGCGACCATCTGTCCCAAGGTGGTGTCGGGTTCATCGTCCACAAGTCCCTCGTGAACAACGTAGTACAGGTCGGGAGTATTTCAAATAGGGTGGCATTCCTTATACTCAGAATAACTAAACGTTATTCGCTGAAGGTCATACAGGCATACGCCCCAACTTCGAAGTACCCCGACGAGGACGTGGAGGCAATGTATGAGGACATATCCAAAGCCATACATACCTCCAGGACTCATTACACGGTGGTCATGGGGGATTTCAACGCTAAGCTGGGCAATCGTTGCGGTGACGAACTGAGAGTTGGGCCATTTGGTATTGGGGTGAGGAACAGCCGAGGTCAAATGCTGGTCGACTTCATGGAGAAGGAGGGACTCTTTATGATGAACTCGTTCTTCAGGAAACGGCCGCATCGAAAATGGACCTGGAAGAGCCCCGACGGTGTTACCAAAAATGAGATAGACTTCATCATGACAGACAAAAAACGGATATTCAACGATGTCTCTGTGATCAATTCGTTCAAAACGGGTAGCGATCACCGAATGGTAAGAGGCACGTTGAATCTTAATGTAAAAGCCGAGAGATCGCGTCTGATGAAGTCTACGCTCCGACCAGCACCTGCCCAAATCCAAAACCCTGAGAGCTTTCAGCTCCACCTGCAAAACCGCTTCGATTGCCTGGGTGAGTGTATAGACGTGGACGACTATAACGACAGGGTCGTGGAAACTGTCCTTACGGTTGGCTCTAAGTTCTTCAAACCCAATCGTACGAACAGAACCAAAAAAATCTCAGACCATACTTCGAGGCTCATGGAGGAACGACGCGAGATGATTCTGCAGTCGTCGGAGGATACTTCCCAATATCGGCACCTCAATAGGCAGATCTCTAACTCTTTGACCCGCGACATACGCCAATTTAATACTGACCGTATTAAAGAGGCAATTGAGCGCAACAAAGGCTCCAAGGTGTTTGCTAGAGATCTGTCGATAGGCCAGAGCCAACTAGCGAAGCTAAAGACCGACGATGGCAGAATCGTATCGTCCAAGCCCGAGCTATTGGAAGAGGTCGAGAAGTTCTACGGACAGTTATACGCGACAACATGCACACCTGTCAATAATCGGGTCGCAGATCCAAGAGCTCGATTAACCCGGCACTACACAGAAGACATCCCGGACGTCAGCTTGTACGAGATTAGTATGGCTCTGAAACAGCTAAAAAACAGCAAGGCGCCGGGTGATGATGGAGTTACGGCAGAGCTTCTGAAAGCCGGTGGTAAACCGATACTTAAAGCACTGCAGAAATTGTTTAACTCTGTCATACTCGAGGGCAAAACGCCACAGGCATGGCACAGAGGCGTGGTGATGCTGTTCTTCAAAAAGGGCGATAAGTCTTTGCTGAAGAACTACAGACCCATCACGCTTCTGAGCCATGTCTACAAGCTGTTCTCAAGAGTCATAACGAATCGTCTCGCACGCAGGCTCGACGACTTCCAGCCTCCCGAACAAGCCGGCTTCCGAAAAGGCTTTAGCACCGTGGATCACATTCATACGCTGAGGCAAGTTATACAGAAGACTGAAGAGTATAACCAACCACTCTGCCTCGCGTTTGTGGACTACGAAAAAGCCTTCGATTCGATCGAAACATGGGCCGTACTTCAGTCTCTTCAGCGGTGCCAAGCTGACTATCGGTATATCGAAGTGTTGAAGTCCTTGTACGAAAGCGCCACCATGTCAGTTCGACTTCAGGACCAGGACTCGAAACCTATCCAGTTGCAGCGAGGAGTGAGACAGGGAGATGTAATATCACCGAAACTGTTCACAGCAGCACTGGAAGACGTCTTCAAGCTTTTGGACTGGAGAGGACTTGGCATCAACATCAACGGCGAGTATCTGACTCACCTTCGTTTTGCCGACGATATCGTGGTCATGGCGGAAACCCTGGAGGACCTCGGTACAATGCTCGATGACCTCAATAGAGCCTCCCAACAAGTGGGTCTAAAAATGAACATGGACAAGACCAAGGTTATGTCAAACTCTCTTGTTGCACCCATTACTCTGACAGTTGGGGGCTCTACTCTGGAAGTTGTCGACGAGTATGTCTACCTGGGACAAATAGTCCAGCTGGGTAGGTCCAACTTTCAGAAAGAGGTCAATCGTCGAATCCAACTCGGCTGGGCAGCGTTCGGGAAGCTACGTAACATCTTCTCTTCTCAACAACTACCGCAGTGCCTCAAGACAAAAGTCTGGGATCAGTGCGTGTTGCCAGTGATGACTTACGGAGTTGAGACGTGGCCGCTAACAATGGGCCTCATAAGAAGGCTCAAGGTCACTCAAAGGGCAATGGAAAGGGCTATGCTCGGAGTTTCTCTCCGCGATCGAATCAGAAATGAGGAAATCCGGAGAAGAACCAAAGCCACCGACATAGCTCGAAGGATTGCGCAACTTAAGTGGCAGTGGGCGGGGCATATTGCTCGTAGGACCGATGGCCGCTGGGGCCGGAAAGTTCTCGAGTGGCGGCCACGGACCGGTAGACGCAGCGTAGGTAGGCCTCCCACAAGGTGGACCGACGATCTGGTGAAGGTCGCGGGAAGCCGCTGGATGCGGGTGGCGCTGGACTGATCATCGTGGAGATCCTTGGGGGAGGCCTATGTCCTGCAGTGGACGTCTATCGGCTGAGACGACGAAAAGACAGAGGACATATATGGCCGACGACCTATGTGGCGCAGTGGTAGTGCCACTGCCTTTGACGCAGAAGGTTCCGGGTTCGATTCTCGGTGGGTCACTCACAAAGTGTTTATCACTTTGTGAATTTGTTCCCAGTCTGGTTAGGACATTGCGGGCTGAGCCACCCGATTGTCCGTAAGTAAGATGGTTCCGTGTTTCGGATGGCACGTTAAGCCGTAGGTCCCGGTTGCTGTCTATGATCACTGAGACGGCGGTCGTTACACAACCATGTCAGAAGCCTGCTACTTGTAGAAGGCGGTTGCAAAATTCTGACACTAGGGTTCATCGGGTCGTTGGACGACTCGGTGTCCCACACGAAAAGAAGAAGAGGACATATAATATAAAAACAATACACAACAGGTCAACTCATTTCTAAAAATATGCCAGCTTAGAATAGCAGCACCATTTCTTCCCACGGGTGTTGTAAAAGGCAACTAAGGGACTCGAGGCTTTCATGTGTATTACAATTTTAGGCGACAGGCTGACAACCTGTCACTACAGTGATATACGAATCATCTGAAGGGGCCCTCAATACCTGTCAGACCTGGCGATAACGACCGTAATTTTACGATCGTTAACGCTCTGCCTACCCCGCACGGGATAAAGGCGTGATTTATGTAGGTATGTATGTATGTAATCTCCTAGCGCAGATTCCGTATTGAATTCCCGGCCAGAGCAGATACTTGAATGTTCTTGTGATATATACAGTGTAAAAATATTAGCTGCAAATATTTTAAGGAGTGAATCAGCCCATGAAACTGAATAACTTTCCCCAAGAAACATAGGTCGAAATATAAGAATTGTTTTTGGCCCATACAAATTGGCTTGGTTAATATTGCATGGCGGATGCAATTTTTTTTCTTATTTCGACCTATGTTTCTTGGAGAAAGTTGTTCAGTTTCATGGGCTGGTTCACGGCTTACAATTTTAGCAGCAATTTTTTTTTACACCCTGTAGAGAATACTAGTGGTAAGGTAACTATGACAAGTATTGCAACTACAAATCGTATCATACCTACCCGAGTTCAGCCGGACATGTATAATTTATACAAAAATATGAAGGTTCAACTAGGTACATTAACATTATTATTCCATTTGCTTTGATAACCTTCATCATATCCTAAACAATGTAAAACCGAGAACGTAAGCTTTTTATGCAAAAACTACAATTGCAGTTAAATATTTTATAATAGACTTGTTCACAACTTTTTGACAGTAGTTCACACAATTGCTATTTCATTTCCTACTTTATCAGAGATATGAGATTTATTTGAAATAATTCTATTAAAAATGCAAAATCATTTGGTATTTTATTTGAAATACCTTTATCTTACCTTAAAGGCGATGCTATTCTAAGCCGGCATCACATGGCATATTATTGGCGTGGCATTGTATTTAAATGCCTTTTTAAAACCATTTTGTTAACGAATTCCTGTATTTCCATTCCAGTACGCAACCCATCTCTACAACGCGACCCAGCAGTTCCTGTTGGTATTCCCTGAACTACGGAACGCTCCTTTGTTCCTGGCAGGAGAATCTTACGCAGGCCGCTATGTACCAGCCCTGGCTGCCAGGATTGAAGCTGCTGATGAGGGGATCCAGCCTAACCAGCCTGCCATCACGCTAGAGGTACAGTCCTGAGCCCTAAGTCTGCTATTTTTTGTCATTGTAACGCAATCGAAGCTCAACTGTCATTCAATTGCCATCGTGATTTTTCTATACTTCAAACTGTTAGCAGAATACGAAATGACCGGAATCATCCAACTGAGATCCAATCGACATCCAACTGAAACGATTTTCATTTAGCAGACTCATAAGTCATAGCCCTGAACAAGCTATTCTTATACTCTATCCATATTTCAAACCAGGAGGGCTAGTAAATTAAAGTATAAAAATATTGGAGTGAAACAGCCTACGAAACTGAACAACTTTCCCCAAGGAGCACAGGTCGAAATATGAAAAAGAAATTGGACCTCTCATGGAAGGTCCAAATTTTTTCTCATATTTCGACCAAAAATTGCACCAAATTTTCTTACACCCTTTATGCAACGCGACTTTGGTTAGGCGCGCTATATTGTGTAGAGTTCTGTCTATAGTATTTTCGCGTTAGCATGGCAATAGCGATCGTTGACGTTAACTACCACTGTACTCGTATTTTAGAAACCGATGTATCGTTTTCATATACAACTATATGATTATCGCTAGAGTGTAGGGATACAATCCAAGTTACTGCAGAGGCTTGACTTGTATCCTTGTACTCTAGAGATATTCAGGCCGTATACATTTACTGAAGAAAACGATATATCGCTAACTAAAGTACGAGTACAGTGGTAGTTATGTCAACGATCGCTATTGCCATGCTAACGCGAAAAACTATAGTCAAACTCTATGGGACAAAAACTTGTGGATATTGTCGGTCAATGTACGTGTCAACCTTTATTCATTGTTTTTTTTTGCCTACGCGTACTAAACTTGTAGCTATAAACTGTTTTGTGCCTTAGGAGTTCCACTTGTGGTATGTACTAAGCATACTCTTACTTACATACATACCTATGTATACTCATATCACTATTCATAGTTATAATTTGACGGGTTCTTTCTTACTGACGAATTATTCGGATGCTCATTAACACGAATTCATTGATAAGAACCCGTTATACTATAACTATGAATAGTGTTTATGCGTATGTATGTATGTATGAATAGTGTTAATAGCCGCGAAAGTTTAAAATTTTATGTTATACATTATCCGTTACTTATTAAGCTGTCATGGTTCGAAGAGAACTCAAACACCATAGAAAAGCGTTTTTTGCGTGTTGGTCGATACGCCAGAAACTGTTTCGACCTTGCATTGTCTGCAGTGCGGAAGTTTTTTATATTCATCTGCGAAAGAACGGTCTCCTAAGTACCTTCATTATAAATCGTGTGAGTTTCGTCTACACCTTAGAGCATTCCTATAAGGAGGCGAGATGCAGTGGGGTGATTCCTGGAGAGGGTAAAAATTGCGGTCACACGTTAATTTCTTCAAAAGTATAACACTTACAGGTTTTTACTAACTTTCACACGAAATAATGTTAAATTGACTATTCAGAAACTAAAACTCTATCCACAAATTATGAAATATGTTTAACTAAAACTTAATCTGAAACCTGAAATCGGGGCCAAAACACGCGTTCTTCGCGTGTCACACTCAGCTATTGCGAAATTCAAACACGCATAAAGTTTTATCTAGCTGGACATCATATAACTTTTCACCCATCATAATAATCCTTATATCATGTAGATTCATTGAAAATTATTAATTGGACAATATTTAACTGCGTATACCGATAAAAGCGACAGTTTGTGTTGGTCACATGTTTTTGTGTTTTCTGAATAAGTGGTCTAAAACGATTGAATCGCTGAAACTAATAGAACTATGAGCAAGGTCTTGTTTCTGCCTTCTGCCAGGATTGCTTCTTCATCCCTGGAGAGGGAGCATATAGCTCCTTGACACTTCTAGAATAAAATAGGGGTTGTTAAATTTTTTGATCCTATTTTTGCACCCGCGCCAGGTCCCTTTCCTGTGCATGTTTCATTCATGAAAGAGTTATTACAGAGGGTTTGTTCTGAACAAATAATGTCGCATAGTAAAGCGAGATTTAAGATTCGTTTAAAAATTTTGATTACATTCAAGCGTTTACCAATAAATCACTAAAAACATAGAAAATTGTCCCTTGACTGGCTCCATTTGACTGGCATTTTTCCCAGTCAAGGGACATTTTATGCCAGTCAAGTGACTAATGTTATTTTAATGATTGTTTTTGCAATTTTTTTTGTGTAAAGGTGTGCCTGCAGAGTAGAATAGCACCACCCCATGTCTCCCCATGGGTACTGTAAGTTAGATAACGGGTTTCCAGGAGGTGAACAGCATTGTTTTTCGTGCAGATAACATAGTTTAAAAACACTTGCTTTATGTCTCTAGGTGTGGCTGCGTTGTATCTAAGGGAGGCTGCGTTAAGTCTCAGGTTAATTTCGATGTATCTTAAGCTGACTGCGGTGTATTTCAGGGTGGTTGAGTTTTATCTTAGGCTGACTGCGATGTCTCTTAAGCTGAGTGCGTTGTATCTCAGGTTGGCTGCAATACGTCTCACTCAGGCACATTGTGACGTATCTTAAGATGACTGCGTTGTATATCAGGATCTCTGCGTTAGGTTTCAGGTTGATTGCGACGATCTTAGGCTGACTGCGTAGTAACTCAGGGTGGTTGCGTTATGTCTCAGACTGATTGCGACATCTCTTAAGCTACTGCGTTGTATATCAGAGCGGCTGCGTTATGTCTCGTTTAGACTGATTTCGACGTCTCTTGAACTGACTGCGACGTCTCTTAAGCTGACTGCGATGTATATAAGGGTGGCTGCGTCATGTCTCACTCAGGCTCTTTGCTACGTCTCTTCAGCTTACTGCGTTGTATCTCAGGTTGGCTGCGTTTTGTCTCACTCAGGGTCATAATGCAAAGTCTCTTAAGTAACTGCGTTGTATCTCAGGGTGGCTGCGCTATGTCAGGCTGTTTTTACGTCTCTTAAGCAGACTGCGTTGTATCTCAGGGCGGCTGCGTTATGTCTCACTAAGGGTGACTTCGACTTCTCTAAAGCTGACTGCGTCGTCTCTTAACCTACTGCGTTGTATCTCAGGTTGGCTGCGTTATGTCTAAGGTTGATTGCGGCGTCTCTTCAGCTGACTGTATTGTATCTCAGGACGGCTGCGTTATGTTTTAGGTCAGTTGCAACGTTTCTTTAGCTGAGTGCGGTGAATCTCAAGGTGGCTGCGTTATGTCAGGCTGATTTCGACGTCTCTTAAGCTGATTGCGTCGTGTATTATGTATACAGTGTCGTGTGTTAGGTTGCTTGCCTAGTGATGTCTAAGGCTATCTGAGTCATGCATGTCTCAGGCTGATTGCGTCATCTTTAAGGTTATCTTCGTCTGTACAGTAGCAGAATGTACAATTCGCAAAATGTCTTAAGTGGCTCAACACAGTTAATTGTCAGGTCATAATGTTTGCGGTGGCTTTTTCTTGTCTCATGTTAGCTGTTTCATTATGGCCTAAGTTTAAACGACTTACGTTACTATTGTTTTGGTGGAGAATCGGGTCTACGTTTCGGCTGTTTACGAACAGCCTTCTTCCGGAGGTCGACAGATCACGTACGCCCGCCTGTCAACTGTGATTGTCGAACACTGTGGCTGTTTCATTTCGTATGTCGGGCTAGCTGTGTCGTGTTTTTAACACGAGCAAATTGTCTGTGACTAGGTGCGTCGTGTCTTAACCAGACTGAGGCTTCAGGGCGTTAGTCTGGTAGGCTGCGGCAACTTTTACTTCTATTCTACTTAGTTAAAAGCAAAAGATGAACAGCTTTTACTCATATATTTTGTTAAAATAATTACTTTGTCCCTTGACTGGCGTAAAATGTCCCGTTGACTGGCACCTCAAATTTCAAAATTGAATTTTGACGAAACCTGTGGTTCGATTTAGGTGTTTTTTCGTAAATAACCTTTTCAATAGGCCTTTATTATTATGCAATGATAAAATAACCATAAAACTAAAATTTCAAATTTGCCAGGAAAGGGACCTGAAGAACCGTTTTCAAATTTTCACCCAGTGAATTACCGAACTAATTTATCTGCCGCTTTTTACTGGAGGAGAGGTAAACAATGATAAAATATTACAAGAACTTGACAACCACATACAAAATGGCATCTGACAGTTATATAACACGCTAGGCAAAATATGGGAATTCTGGTAGATGAGCAAGCCCGGCTTTTGCCATTCCATACATAAATACTAAGGTCTACACTAATAATTGAAAAAGGTTTTATTTTTGTATTTAAATGTAATCGATAAACTCCGAGACTACTAGACCGATGTGAAAATTCTTCAACCATTAGAAAGTTAAAACATCCGTGAGTAAAATCTCCGCGGGAAGAATCTCACATTCGCATATAAAAATGGAAATCCAATCAAACCACGGGTCTGTAGTCTTTTATAATAACCTTAATGTAGGACAGCGGATTCTTTAAAATCTTGCTTTACAAAAACTCATGCTAGTTTCGGTTTTTAGGGTCCGTCTCAGGATTTTGCGGGCAGCGGGGCGGCAGCGACAGCGGCGCGCTCGCCTTTTTTTTCTAGGAAGTGCGCCGCTCTTGGCCCGCTCCGGGGCCGCTGTTTCCGATAACCGGTCCAGTGTATGCTAAAGATAGCCGCTGCTGCTGCCCGCAAAATTCGAGACCAAGGTCTTAGGAGCAGCCATAATAACTACCTACTGCTAATCACATCCTACTCCTCATTTCAGGGTATCATATTAGGCAATCCAGTGCTGAACAGAGAAGATATTGTGAACATTACCAACGCCTTTTACCAATGGGGCATGATCGACTCCGAGTTTGTGGAGACCCTCCGGCCTTTGGAAAACTTGTATTCGAATGCTGTCAAAGAAGGAAATAGTGCTTTGGCTGCAAAAGTAAGCTACACATACATACACATACACATATCACGCCTATATCCCTAGCGGGGTAGGCAGAGCGTCAACAACCGCAAAATCACGGTCGTTATCGCCACGTCTGACAAATGTTTGAGGGTCGTTTCAGATAAGCCGTGCATTATAGTGACAGGTTGTCAGCCTGTCGCCTAAAATTGCAATTGCAAAAGTAAGTTATAGTTTAGGAAATAGATAAATAGGAAATATAATTTGAGCCGGTTCGTAGACGTCTTATTATGATCGGCTCAAATTATATTTCTATATCGAGCAGCTCTTTCAATTTTCAATTTCAATTCAACTTTTATTTTTACTTTTTTGAACCACGTCATAAATTTTTATTTTAAGCTAGTTTCTTACCACTAAGACCAAAAAAAATTCAACTTTATTGCCATATCGCAGATATAATATCTTTAGAGTAATCAGAGGTAACCTTGATTCTTTGGCTAGTAGTTATACCATGAAATGACAAGAGGTAATAATGACTTGCGATGACAGTCAATGCTGGCCAGTGGAAATCTACCTGCTACGGGTTCGATTTCCGAACATGGCACGAATTTGATGTTTCGGCTGATTAAGACAGCCTTCTACAAGAGGTCGGCAGATCACACACGCCCGCTCGTCAGGTGTGATTGCCGAACACTGTTGCGGGACACAGGCGGGTGTGTGTGATCTGTCAACCTCCTGAGGAAGGCTGTCTAAGGGTGCGTCTCCATTGAAGCGGGGCTCCGCTAAGCTAAGCTAAGCGCGGCATGAATTGACCAATCGTGAGCCTCTAAATCCCCGAATCTCTGCCCTCCTTCAGTGGAGACGCACTCTCAATTAACCGAAACTGACTCTCCAACTCAACCAAATTCAAAGAAAGTAAGTTGTAGTTGTTCACATAATAAGCTTCAAACTATTTACAGACTCGAGAGGATATTCTTGACAAGCTTGGCCAAAAGACGATGGAGCAGCAAGCCTTCAATCTGCTAGCTGACGATGCTGACTATGATAAACTGACCGGGTACAAGACACTCCTTGCCAAAGAAGAAATCAAAGAAGCGATACACGTGGGGGAGAGACCGTATGTCTACCACAATGATACAGTGGCGAACAAACTTATACCGGACTTCTTGATGAATTCCAGCGCAATTGTTATGGAGATTCTGAATAAATACAAAGTACTGATTTATTGGTAAGTGTATGATATCCTATATTAAGTAATAATAACAAATCGTCTTTGAACGAATCATAATTAAAGAAACCTCTTGAAAAAACTTGCTATTTAAGAAAATTTTATTTTTTCAGTCAATAACGTAATTCAGTTCACATTTTTGTATCTGTATGGGAATACCAACTGTATATTTTTTCTTTCTCGGGGAAAGTTGATCAAAATATTTTAGTTTTTTAAAGTATTAATGGCCCAGAGCCTGCGTATGCGTATACGCGCGTAGTACCTTGTAATATATGGGATTGTATGAGAGACGGCACACCGCTTGCATGCATTGCGTAGTCACAGAATAAGCGTAGTGAAGGAAAGCGGCGTGCCGTCGCTCATTATAATCCCATACATTACAAGACGTACTCGCGCGGTAGTGTGCTCTGCCCTGAAGTTACATCCAATGAGGTTCCCAACCAAGTATTTTTACATACATACATATATCACGCCTTTATCCCTTTCGAGGTAGGCAGAGCGTTATCGTCGTCGCTATCGCCACGTCTGACAAATATAGTGATAGGTTGTCAGCCTGTCACCTAAAACTTGTAATACACCTGAAACCCTCAAGTCGCCTCTTACGACACCCACGGGTAGGAAGGGGGGTGATGCTATTCTAAGCCGGCATCACACGGCATAAGTATTATTATAACGTTGTTTTTTGAATGGTTATTTTCAGTGGTCAACTGGATCTCACGGCTCCGTGCGTGCCAAGCGCCGAGGCTCGGCGCACCAAGTGGAACTGGACCAGCCATGATGACTTCCTGAATGCACCCCGTGTGCCGTGGTGGTTCGAGGAGTCTATCGCTGGGTAAGACCTGGACATACTACTACATTCACAATATCCTGGTGCCTAGTATTTATACTAATCGCTGGTTCTCAAATACTAGTTATTAATTATTTAGTTTATGTGTTTTTTGTAACTACTTCTTGTTTGGTACAATAAAGTTATTACATACATACATACTAATTGATAATCCACGTATTATTGCATTTTTCATGTTCTGTTTCCAGATACATAAAGCAGGGTGGTGGTTTAGAAGAAGCCTTAGTCCGAGGAGCTGGCCACCTCGCACCCATGGACAAACCAGCGGAAGTACTGGTTCTGGTCTCCTCCTTCATCAAAAACATCGAGATGGACCTGCCCCCCAACTACGTCGTGGAAAAACCACACGAAGCTAACTCTACAATTTACCACACTCATAAACCACTAGTAATACCTATTACAGATAAACCAAACAACACAACCACTATTACACCTGTAATTTCAAATACCACTGTAAAGCCTGAAGTTACCGATGGTACTATAAAGCCTGAAGTTACTAATACTACTATTAAGCCTGTAGTTACTGCCACAACTACAACTATCAAACCTGACGTTACTACTAAAGATTCGCTAATATCTGCTGGTACAACGTCAAATGCCGGTGGTGTTTCGGCTGGTACCATAGCTAGTATTATTTTCAACATATTGCTAGTATTAATAGTAGCTCTAGGAGCCTTCCTATACTACAGATTAAAAAAACGAAACGAAGACTTTTTGTACAGTAATGTGGAAAGCCAATCTGATGATTTGTTTTTGACGTAGCAGAAATGTAATGACTTCATTGTGAATGTAGTGACTTTTAATTTTGAGTAAGTTAAAAAACGTAGATGGGTAAAGAAGCGTTACCTAAACACTGTGCCTAAACAGTTCTTACACAGGGCTGTCATATGTTTTATAATGCTAGCGCAAAGCGTAGAAAGAAAGAAAAAATTGGGAGATTTTTATATCCAAAAATGTCAAATACAATATAAGGCGTAAAAATATTAGCTGCAAATATTTTAAGGGAATAATCAGCCTATGAAACTGAATAACTTTCCCCAGGGAACATATTAGGTCGAAATATGAAATAAAAACAGGTTTCCCCATACAAATAGCCTCAGTAAACTGGTATACCAAAGTTTTTTTTATATTTCCTTCTGTTTTTCTTAGGGAAAGTTGTTTAGTTTCATGGACTATATAAACCATTATGGTTTAAGTATATAATAAACATGCTTATTCATTGAATCGATGTCCATCACGATATTCGAATGAATGTTATTTCAATGAATGACGTCGCAAATGTTTTTACATAGATATAGGTATATTTTTAATGTAATGTAATCTCCCTAAATTTTGTGATATTGGTAATGGTGTGTCAATATTTTGTGAATGGCTGTGCACGTTGTGAAGATTTTTATAAAAATAAAAATCGGTAGAAGTAAAATAAAACAGATTGACTATTTTAACGACAGGTCACAATCAGTACTTTTTTTATGACGACCAAATGAAAATATTGTAATATGACGTCACTTTTCAATTTTGATTCTTAACTTTTTTTTATTATAATCTCCAATATTTCGTGGGCTTGTTTTGGGGTTAGTTAGAATACAGTGCAGCAAAAAAGAATAGAAATTAAATAAAATGGAACTAAAAATTTTGTATGAAAAGTTGTTGCCATACTTAAGCGTTACCTGTCAGATTTGACAGATTGCGAAGAAAGTGGCGCCCTAATTTATTGTCTAATCTTTTTTGCTGGACTGTATAGGGTGTTACAATAAGTCCTAAGTTCCTTTCTTATGCTGAATCATCCCGGATCCCGAATTGGCAACACTATTGTTTATCTCTCTATCAAAATATATCACATACCTATGAGCGGGATGTCAACAAAAATGTTGCCTGTTCGGGATCCTTTCTTTAAAAAAACAAAAATATTATATGTAGTGGGTATTTTTAACCTATGTCAACATTACGAGTATCATGATGATATTTTTCAACAATACAAACCGCTAATGAGCGTATTAATAGGCGTACGCATTTCGGATTTTCACTTTTGTAAAAAAAACGTAAGATGATAAAAGAAATAAAAGAGTTATTTTTTTTAAATATCTTTATTTTCATGAAATTATGTAGTCCATAGTTTAATAGCCCACATTTAATAAAAAACATTATTTTTTATTCATGTCAAGTACTTACAATAAATTATCATACCTCCATCCAAATGACACCATAGTCAACTTAAATGTAAAATAAATACAAACAGGAGCTATGAAATGTAGCCTAGTCAAATAAACCCCCGCACAAAGACCCCTGACCAAACGTGCCCATAAGGGTGCGTCTCCACTGAAGCGGGGCTGCGTTAAGCTGAGCTGAGCGAGGCATGAATTGACCAATCAGGGTGCGTCTCCACTGAAGCGGAGCGGGGATTCGCGGATTTTGAGGCTCATGATTGGTCAATTCATGCCGCGCTTAGCTTAGCTTCGCGCAGCCCGCTTCAATGGAGACGCTCCTTATACTAGGCACGTTGCCCCTTTGGATTGCGAGGGAAATTCGCTGAGCCAAGAAATAGAGCGATCGTGGGTCACCACCCCCTGTCTCTCAATCGCTGTCCGATGTTGTAGAAAGATCAGAGTAGGTAGAGTGACTTATGGTCAATGACATTAAAGGCTAAGCTAACATACAGATGGATTCAGAATCCCGAACAGTTTTTGCGTCGAGCACTGGCGCGAGTTTGCCGAAGGTGGATCTTGTGCTGGCCAGCGATCCCTACATCAGGTACCTAAGCGATTTGTGGCAATACTTTCAATCGTTTACTGGCTCTTTCACGTGTCCGCATTTTCCAGATTTTCCTCTGTAGGTAGTTTGTTTGTTTTGGAAAAAATAAGTATGCTTTTTGTAACTAGCTTTCAGTGTAAGCAAATCAACAAAAAAACGGTTTTCCCTTTTTTAACGGTATAACAAAAAAAGGACCGCCATAATATAGGGTGAAAAATATTAGCTACAATATTGTAAGGGGTGAATGAGCCCATGAAACTGAACAACTTTCCTTAAGAAACATATGTCATAATAAAACAAAAAAAAATTCAGTCGGTAATTTTGTGTGGAAGGTACAAATATTTTTTATATAATTCAACCTATGCTTCTTGGGAAAGTTGTTCAGTTTCATGTGATTGGTTCACCCCTTAAAATATTTGCAGCTAATTTTTTACATCCTGTATAACTACGTCGCTAGTACGTAAAATATCACTGTTGATGACACGTTGACACATCTGAAGTCTTCTTGCGCGCAAGCCAAGTCTCTGTACGGTGCGCATCATGAGCCAGGGTTTATCCGGTCGTTGGACGACTCGGTGTCACAAACGAAAAGAAAAGATTTGTTTAATGATGACAATTAAACTATTCGAACATTATCTTCGGGCAATTCGTGTCCATGTTCGAAACCTGTCGCAGTTAGGTTAATTATCATCGTTAAACAAATATACATAGTGGATCTAGTGAAAAAGTGTTTTATTAATAAATTAACATAGAGTTCCATCAAGAAATACAACACACAGTGTGAATTACCCGAAAAGAAAAGAATATCATCCGCGTATGCTTAGAAATAAGAAATTGAAATTGAAATGTGCAATTAATAGGCTCTACAGGTGTTGGCAATACTAAATTTTATTTGATATATTTTTATGTGTTTCTATCCGGTTCGAAGGACCATGTAAAATACTGCCCTAAGTGCTAGATGGAAACATAAAAAGATAAGATCACATCATCATCATCATCATCACATCAGCATACAGCAGGTGGTCTCCACGCGAGAACCCGCGCCCTCCACCGGCCACACAAAAAGATACATACATACACAAATCACTTTATTCCTTCCGGAGTAGGCAGAGCGTTAACAATCGTAAAATATTTCTGTATAGGCGGAACCTTGTTAATGGCTTAGTACTGTGATATTGTTTACAAGCACATTTTTTGTTAATATAGCTGTAACACATACATACATACATACTACATACATACACATATCACGCCTTTTTCCTTTGCGGGGTAGGCAGAGCGTTAACGGCCGTAAGAATACGGTCGCTATCAACACGTCTGACAAATATTGCGGGCTCTTTCGATAATTTTGTATAGTGACAGGTTGTCAGCCTGTCGTATAAAGTTGTAATACACATGAAAGTCTCGAGTCCCTTAGTCGCCTCGTACGACACCCGCGGGAAGAAATAGGGTGATGCTATTTTAAGCCGGCATCACACGGCAAATACAGGATGTAAAAATATTAGCTGCAAATATTTTAAGGGGTGAATCAACCCATGAAACTGAACAACTTACCCCAAGAAACAGGTCAAAATATGAAAAAATTTTTGGACCTCCCATACAAATTGACTTAGTCGGTCGGTAATTTTGTATGGGAGGTCCAAAATTTTTCCTCATATTTCGACCTATGTTTCTTGGAGAAAGTTGTTCAGTTTCATGGGCTGATTCGCCCCTTATAATATTTGCAGCTAATATTTTTACACCTTATACATATAAAAAGATACAAAATATTTATCAGTGTTGCCAACTACAGATACGTATTTATTGGATCGGTGGAGTATTTTTGAACATGTTAACAAACATGTCTATGACGAATTTCGCGAACTCGGGCTCCTCGCGCGGCACCTTGTGGCCGCACCCTCGGACCATAATCTCCATGAAGTTACCGCCCGCTTTCTTGTATCTGTTGGAAAATAACTTTTTAAAGAGAACTGACTTCAACAAACGTCTGGTTAGGACATTGCGGGCTGAACCACCCGATTGTACAGAAGTAAGATGGTTCCGTGTTTCGGATGGCACGTTAAGCCGTAGGTCCCGGTTGCTGTCTATGATAACTTAGACGACGGTCAACCACAACCATGTCAGAAGCCTGCTACTTGTAGAAAGCGGTTAAAAAATTCTGATACTAGGGTTCATCGGGTCGTTGGACTACTCGGCCACACGAAAAAGAGAGAACGGACGCGGAACAAGAAAGTTGTTCAATTTCATGTTTTGCTTGCACCCTATCAGTATTCGAGACGCTGTCCCTTACACCCCGTATATTTTTCGGTCGTTGCTCAACCATGCCGGAGCACTGCTACTAGTAGTAGGCGGTTGAAAAACTCTGACGCCTAGGTTCATCGGCTCGTTGCACTACTCAGTGTCTCACACGAAAAGAGGAACTTACGCAACAATTTTCTCATCCGGATAGTGCCTCAGTCGTTTCCTAGGCGAGCTCTGGAATTCTGCCTGATATTTCCACTGCAGTTTCTCGTATATTCGCTTGCAGAGACCGTATGACGTATAAAGGTCTAACTGACCGCTGTAATCAGATATTCAACATCCATATATCACGCCTTTATCCCTTGCGGGGTAGGCAAAACGTTAACGGTCGTAAAAATACGGTCGCTATCGCCACGTCTGACATTTTTGATGATTGTTATCCAAGGTTGTCAGGTATTCAAAATGAGATAATTACTTTTTTTAAGAGTACCCACTTGAACAGACGTAAAAAGTACGAGCCTCCATTTTTTGTCAGTTAATATGCCTAAAACCTTCTCCTAACATTGAAAAATACTTTTCTGAAAATTGCATCAAAATCGGTGCATCCAAACGTGAGATAATGGCGGACAAACATACATACATACAGGTCAAACTACAACCTCCTTTGTTTGAAGTCGATTAAAAACATAGTATTCCCGTGTGATGCATGCTTAGTGTCGTAAGAGGCGACTGAGGGACTTGAGGCTTTCATGTGTATTACCATTTTTAGGCGACAGGCTGACAACCTGCCACTATAGTGATACACAAATTATCTCAAATGGCCCTCAATATTTGTCAGACGTGGCATTGCGACCGTATTTTAACGGCCGTTAACGTTCTGCCAGCCCCGCAAGGGATAAAGCCGTGATATCTTATCAAGAGGTCAAAAAAATACCTAACAGGAAATAGAAGGAATGGAAATTGCACCTTGATGAATGAACGAGAAAAAGTCTTTAAGTATAGTATTTGTAAGTATATACGTATTGAAGTTTTTTTTATGATTGTTACCCCTCTCAACTATTGCAATGCCCTATTTGAATCTGGGTTTCATGTGCTGAACTTTAAGTACCTATACCTGATGTAGGTACTATATGAATGCAATAAAGATATATGAATATGAAAGAAGCTCAAATACTCACTGGTAGACCATGATTCCGTAATCGTCTAATAGCTCTTCTATAACGGGTTTGGAAGATACGGCGATGTCAGGCAGCAAATTCTCATACACCAGCTGATTGTGCAGATCAAAGTGCGCGTTGCCCGCGTTGATGCGCCGGCGCACGTCGGCTTCGTTGAGGAAATTCTCGACTGCAGATGTCGCGTTTGTCGGGTCTTTCAAGAGGTTGTATATGCTGACTCCTGATTTCATTTTTATGAACTCTATGGTCTCGTTGAATTTCTAGAAGGAATGGAAACAGAGCGAGATGTTATGCTTACAAATTGTGTGTCATATTTTTACATAGCGACCGATGGCAGTGGTGTAAGGTGTAAAGTACTGGATGCAAATACTTTCGTGGGCTAATTTACCCCTTATAATATTTGCAGCCTGTAAAACTAGAATTAATTTCTGTTTGCGACATGTAACAGCGCTATCGATGGATAAAATCTAGAAGAATTTGAAACAAGTATGTTAAATATTGGCTTATCTCCAAGTTGAGTTTTGGTCATTGAACATGGGAATGTGCGATTACAAGCTTAGTCATTATCATAACAAATGACAAAAATATACTATGATTATGACTGTTAAAAAAGTGAACTGTGGTTAGTGTTTTAATTATCTTTGAACTTATGAATTTTAAAATGAATAACTTAAAATATTCACATACATACATATATCACGCCTTTATCCCTTGCGGGGTAGGCAGAGCGTTAACGGCCGTAAGAATACGGTGGCTATGGCCACGTCTGAAATTTTTGAGGATTGTTTTCCAAGGTTGTTTCAGAAAACATGTGTATCACTATAGTGACAAGTTGTCAGCCTGTCGCCTAAAGATTGTAATACACCAATACTCTCGAGTCCCTTAGTCATCTCTTACGACGCAGGAAGTATGTGGGGCGATGCTATTCTAACGCCTTATTATTTTATAAAACAACAATTAACCTTGCCTGCGTCCATGAAGCCCTTATGGTCAATCAGTTCCACAATGGTATTCTCCAGAACCATCAGCACCTCAAGGTCTTCAGCTTGCAGAAGACCCAGCTCCTTCGTCAGGACACTGTAGTACAGCATGTTCCGAGGCTCAATCAACGGACTGTTAAGTGCTAACCCCTGAAAGAAACAATACAGGCTGTTAGGGACAGCGTCCCGAATACTGATAGGGTGCACGCAGACCATGAAACTGAAAACTTTCCTCTTGGAACATATGTCAGAAAATTTTTCGACCTCTCTCTCATACAAAATCGCGATCAGCTGACTACATTTACGGGAAAGTTGTTCATTTTCATGGTCTGCTTGCATCCTACCAGTATTCGGGACGCTGTCCCTTACTCCCCGTATTTTATAACGTTACGCTTTCCTTCAAATCCTCGGCTACATGGTTGAAATAAAATCTAGGAATTTTCAATTTAGAATAGCATCTCTCCTGTAATAAACTGTTTGTTTGAACTGTAAAAAAATCTGTCAATACGATGGGTGAAAACGATAAGGTCGTTACTAGAAAAACCAAACTTTACACAGAGCCAAAAAACAAAAAAAAATCATAACTCGAAAACTATGCGTCATTAAGAAATTATACTCAGAACATGTTATGAATTTATTAGTATCCTCAATTAGTACCTAATTTTAATTTTCAATCTGAAGTTACTAGAAGTAGGGTTTTCGCTACTTACGCCCTTTTAGTTTTCAATTTACTGACCGCCAAAAGGTCGTAAATGGAACACGTTTGTAGAAGCTTTACATTCACAGCATATTTAGCGGATTCACGCATGTATAAAAGGGCGTAAGTAGTAGGGTAGTAACCAATGATAATTATGGAAAACTGCACTCGTCTGGTATTAGCTAAAATTGCAATACACACAGCCCTGGCTTATCCACTAGGCTAAGTAGGCTTAAGCCTAGGGCGGCAGATTTTAGGGGGCGGCAAAATTCGCCAAAAAATAATAATTAATAGTTTCTGGCTGAAATCAAAACCCTAATAATAGCGCGGGCCGGGGCGGCGGCAAAGCGGCAGCAAAGTCCGCGCTAACCGCGCGCGGCTCAATCGGTCAAGTCATCGGTTCGACGACAAACGATGACAACCACATACAAGTGACGACATCCGACGAGAACCGACGACAGGTTCGGATGTATGACTGTTTGCGACATAGGTGTGGGTTCCCACCCTATACTATAAACCACCTAATACTATACCTTCAGGCCAGGCCAAAAATAAAACGGCTGAGGTGAAGCCGGATGGGATGGGTTGAGGGGGCGGAAAAATTTGAATAGCCTACAGGCGGCGAATGTGCTAAGACGGCCCTGAATACACATGAAACCATCGAGGCCCTTAGCCGGCTTCTATGACACCCACAGGAAAGAAATGTGTTGATGCTATCCTAAGCCGGCTCACTGGGTTAACAACCTCACCTTTAATTTGACGACATGACTCTTGTGCTTGTGGATTTCCATGGCGAAGGCTGGAGCGTACTTCCCCGCGTAGGAGTCGCCGGCTATGAAGAGCGGGGCCTGACCCTGCTCCGGAAAGATCTCAAGGAACTGCTGCAGGAATTCGAACAGATCTTTGCCCACCTGTTGATCGATATACGGGGTGTAAGGGACATACATACATATATCACGCCCTTATCCCTACGGGGTAGGCAGAGCTTAAGTATTTTTACGGCCGTTAACGCCACGTCTGAAAAATATAGAGGGCCGTTTGAGACAATTTGTGTATCACTATAATACTGAAAGGTTGTCAGCCTGTCGCCTAAACGTTGTAATACACCTGAAACCCTCAAGTCGCTCAGTCCCCTCTTACGACACCCACGGGTAGGAAATGGGGTGATGCTATTCTAAGCCGGCTTGTCACGGCAACAGTATAAGGGACGGTGTAATGAAAACTGCAGGCGTGCTCATACCATGAAACTTAACAACTTCTTCTATGGGGGCTATGTTGGGAAACGAAAAAATTTTTTTTCAAATCACGTTTTCCAACATAGGCCCCATAGATAAACTTTTTAGTTTGGCGAGAATTTCAAATTGATGTTAATATGTACTTGCCAAATTTATTTCAAATAAAAAACAAAAAACAAAAAAGTTGTTCAGTTATATTGTCTGATCACTCGTGCAAGGTTTTCAATGCACGGTGTATTACCCTTACATCCTGTTGATTGATGTGCAAAGGGTTAAAAAAAAAGTTTTCAGAGGTAAATCTTCTGTTAATTTCAAACCAAAATAAATAAAGTTAGTGAACAATAGTACATTGATCACGTGGTGGGAAAGTTACCGATTGTTACCGAGGGTGTGCATCAATACACGTGCAGTATAAAAAATCAACTTACTTGTTCCTGGCTGGTGGCGTACCCGGCGAATTCTCTGGTGAAACTGAACCCAGCACCGACGGGGTTGTCAATGAACAGCAGAGAGTAATCTGTGGCCCACGTCTTGTTTCGTCTCTTTACTGCCGAATATAACATGTAAGTACGTAAGTATTTACTAATGTGTACAATAGGTTGAAATTTTTAACTTATCTACCTACTTATACAGGGTGTAAGGGACGGTGTAATTTATTGTGATTAATAAAAACAACTCGCGTGATTTATTTTTTTACAAAATTCTGCGTGTAAACGCCCGGGTCTATTTCAGTAATCTATGCATAAACTTTATTAAAATAATAGAGAACCGTATTGCTGGAACCCTGGACCGCCACCAACCACCAGAACAGGCCGGGTTTCGACCATCATTCTCAACTACTGACCACCTACATACGCTAAACCTGATAATTGAAAAACATACCGAGTTCCATACTCCGCTATACTTAGCTTTCGTGGACTACTCCAAAGCGTTTGACAGCCTCTCACACTCCGCGATATTCTCAGCACTTCGCAAACAAGGAATAGAGGAGACATATGTCAAACTTTTGGAGTTAGTCTACACTCATAGTACAGCATCAATCAAGCTCCACTCTCCAGGTCCGTCATTTAACATAGAAAAGGGCGTAAAACAGGGTGACCCCCTCTCCCCTAAACTATTTACGTGCACCTTGGAAGAAGTGTTCAAACAGCTATCTGTACCATGATGGGAATCGCAGGGCATTATCGTCGGCGAAAAACGATTGACAAATCTACGTTTCGCCGACGACATTGTCCTGTTTGCTAATTCGGCACAAAAACTCGAGGAGATGCTACAATGTTTAAGCGCAGCAAGCCTAGAGGTTGGACTTCAGATGAACAGGAAAAAGACCCAATTGATGACCAACAACAGCATGAAACGTAGGGTAACGGTTGACGGGCAGACAATACATTATGTCGATGAGTATATACACCTAGGCCAGATTGTTTCCTTCGATAGCAGACAAGAAAAAGAGATCGATCGTCGCATCGAAAACGCTTGGAAAAGCTTCTGGTCGTTGAAACAATTCTTAAAAGGCGATCTGCCTCTATCTCTTAAAAGAAAACTCATCGACATGTGTATTCTGCCTGTCCTAACCTACGGTGCTCAAACATGGTCTCTAACAGAAGGTCAGAAGTCCAAACTCAAGGTTTGCCAAAGAGCGATGGAGAGAAGTACCCTAGGCGTCGTGAGAATGGACAGAGTCCGTAACACCACTCTTCGAGCTCAGACGTGCATCACCGACGTAGGGTACAAAACTGCCAAGTTGAAATGGGACGGGGCCGGGCATGTATGCAGGATGCACCCTGATCGATGGGCTAGAATCGTCACGCAAGATTGGGTACCTCAAGGCGGGTCTCGCCGCAGAGGTAGACCCCGAAAAAGATGGCGTGACGATCTCGATGCCCATTTAAAAGATTGGACAGAGGTTGCACACGACCGCAATAAGTGGAAGACCGCGGGGCAGGCCTTTGCCCAGCAGTGGGATCTGATAGGCTATTAATAATAATGATAGGCTATTCGCAGATAGTTTCCACACGTTCCGCACCACAAAATAAATTCAAAATATTTGGCGAACTATACTAATGTCTGTCATCGTAATAAAAGCATAAAGAGGCTTGGGTACAAAGTTGCTATCCAAAATTCTTTATAAAAAAACATACCAACTCCGTTTTCAATCTTCACCGGTCCGATTTCCTCAAATAGGCCAATCATTGAGGAATCTCCAGGCCCACCATTCAGCCAGATTATCCACGGCGCCTTCGTCACGTGCTCGTGAGGAAAGTACCAGAAGAAGAGGTTTGACTCGTACTTCTCATTGACAGTTATGAAACCGGAATGACTATGGATGCCGAGAAACAGGACCTTGTCGACTAAAGACTCTTCTCGGGCTGTAACCATGTTCTGGCTTCTTATGAGGGGTGTCAAGAATACGCCGTCACGTTCACGTTCGTCGGTCAGACTTTGTGTCACGCTGGGTTAGAAAGAACAGTACAAAAAATCTTAAATGTTTTAATGGTATACAAATGGCTGTCCCTATAAGTGAAAAGATTTTCCCATTCAAATATTGAAACAATTAACTATCTGCGTATCAACATACATACATATATCACGCCTTCATCCCTTATGGGGAAGGCCGAGCGCTAACGGCTGTAAAAATACGGTCGCTTTCGCCACGTCTGACAAATATAGAGGGCCGATTGAGATATTTTGTGTATCACTATAGTGACAGATTGTCAGCCTGTCGCCTAAAAGTTGTAATACACCTGAAACCCTCAAGCCCTTCAGTCGCCTCTTACGACACCTACGGGTAGGAAATGGTGTGATGCTATTCTAAGCCGGCATCAAACGTATCAACAAATATCTAAATTTGAGACACACATGCGTATTCTTAAATCACGGTGTTGTAATACGACGTCACAACAAGGATTTTCGACCCCGCGATATACAAGGTGTAAAAGAATTAGCTGCAAATATTTTATGGGAAAATCAGTCCATGAAACTGCTCCTACTTTCCCCAAGAAATAACGCTATATGAGAAAAAAATTTCGACCTCTCATACAAATTGACTTGTACCCTCGGAAATTTTGTATGGGGAGGCCCAAAATTCTTTTTCATATTTCGACCTATGTTCCTAAGGGAAAGTTGTTGTTCAGTTTCATGTGCTGGTCCCATAAAATATTTGCAGCAATTTTTTTACATCCTGTATTATGTTACCGCCCAAACCCGAATTGGGGTCAAATTAGTTTTGAATTCCACCTGTAGAATTGTAGCCTGTAGTTTCGTTGCATGGCCACAGTTTGGCCTAGTCTGTAGCGGTTTATCCGATCGCGTATAGGATGAACTAGTTTATCCCGGGCAAAACTAGTTAGGACTAAAATCGGGTTTGGTCGGTAACATAATATAATTATATAGGGTCCCATTTTATTAAGTACAAATATTTTAAAGGCATGTTCAGAAATATTATTAAAGATGTTTTATGTAAAAACAAAAAGAAAATACACGCCAGTTTTCAAAATAAACGCCAAAAATATGTTCACCAAAATAAAAAAGTGAACGACCTGTACACAGCTTGCGTAGTCCACGTGGACTATTTTACTACGATTTGACTGTCATATAATTGACATCACATGTCATACATATGTCAATGGGATCATACATAGGATCCTGCCTATAAATTCGATTTAATTTGTTTGAAAAATGAAAAAAAAAAAACTAGCGTATACACTTTTTTGTTTTATACATAAAACATCTTTCTGAACTTACCCTTAAAATATTTGTACTTAATAAAATAAGACCTTATATTTAATACATTAAAAAAATGCGTGTGTACCTACCTAATTACCTATAGGTACCTAATTGTTTAAAAACTCACAAATTGCACTTACCATATTGAAACTAAAAACACAATTCTGAACACTAGTTCTCTCATGATTAGCCTTAGCATCTAAATGAGAAGTTTTGAATTGACTCCATAGTTTTATATACGGAGATGAATTTAGTTTTGTAAACTTAACTTTTTGCTATGTAATATACTTATGTTATGAAAACAATACGTGTATGATGAACTGAAGAAACAATGTTGGTATAAGTACTTTGTTTTTAAACAAATAAGGAGAAGTAGTACCTAGTAATTACTATACTATCTATATACATATTTGTATTAGCCATCTATTGTACAAGTGCATCCCCGCATTAGCGCAGACTTGATTAGTGATTGATTACAAGCAGTGTTGCCAACTTTTTTGACTTGCCAAATTTTGCTTTCAGTGGTTAGCGGATTTTTTAGGAATTGATTTTCATTGGAATTTGTTTACACCAGAGTCGTATCAATCGAGAGACTCATGAAGATGGTTCGGACGAATACGACTCATCTGAAGATATCTGAAGATGACATATCAATATACTTTCATAACTTTTGTTGCAAAATGTGTAATTTTTTAATGTCATTACTCTTTATAATTATTGCTTTTATTTGTCCTAACTAGAGTCTGAAGGATGGTTTTACAGCAACGCGGTTCAGCCGCGCGCTTCATGCTAGGTTGCGCTTTTCGTATGCGACCGCTGGATAGATTTGCATACGAAACGCGCAAGCTGGCGTGAAGTGCGCGCTTGAAGCGAGTTGCTGTAATAGGGCGCGAACATAAGGCCGGCCACATACATCAGTTTTCCTGATTCGGAAACCGTATCATGAAAAAATCCGTACAACTACCACACACATTCGATTTTTTCCGTTCGGAATACCGAGATTAGTCTTGGAGTAGCTTAAGTGGAGTGTACACGTTTGGAAATACATGGATTTTGACGACGATTACCTCCTTGCAATCGCATTTTTAATGTCTCGTAAAAAAAAGCGTCGTCGTTACTGGGTACATCCACTCAATACACAAAGATTAACGGAAGGCCAATATTATGTGAAAAGAGCTAAATAACGAGCCTATCCAGAAATATTTTTTTGCCAGGCAAGATCTTTTATATCCCTGTTTTGATAATCTTCTTTAATTAGATCCCACAAGCATGGGAACCTACTACAGCAATAATTAAATTATGTTCAGTATCACTCATCGTCAATAGTCGTATTCGTGGATGTCCACGATTACGCTACGCGTCCGTTCAGCTCAATCGCGCTGCGCTGTCTGAGTTATTAATACAGATAAATATTGAACTCCTCATTTTTTGTGGGGCCTTGCAACCCGTAATAGGGGTCATCCAAACTAAGTACGGGTAATAAGGCCCAATGCCTGAAAATTTAAAATCAAGTAATTTTGAAAATAAAGCTTAGCTCCTGAAATTTCGATAGCCAGACTGTTTTCTTCCTCACTGAGAAATTGAAGTCTTTTTGGAAAATATACAACACAACTTTACAACTTTTTGCTTCTATTTAGATTCAATAATATATAAATATTCGTATAAGTGTACCTCTTTTTTTATTTAACGCTTACTTTTACTCCAAATGTAATAAAATTGGCAGAGGCCTTATAAGACATGCACAGTTCAGGAAGGCCAAAAATCGATGTTTTGAAAAATTTTCAAAATTGCTACTTTTTATTGTCAAAATCATAAAAAAATCATATGGGTCGGTTAATAGTTAATTTTAATATATATTGCAAACGTTGTTTTACCTGGCTGTGATAAAATAGAGTTTTTATTACGGTTCGTTGTTAGGTGGGCCTTATTTACCGGGTCTACCTTAGATGTCTGTCACTTAAAATTTACTTTAAATTAATTATACTTATTTCTACAGCTCCACGACGCACCGAGAACGCCTGGAGGAGCTATTGGTCCATGAAAGACCATATGAAAGGCGATCTTCCACTCTCGCTCAAACGGAAGCTTATGGACATATGCATTCTCCCAATCCTCACTTACGGTGCTCAGACTTCGTCTTTGACGGAAGCACAGAGGTCCAGGCTCAAGATTTGCCAGCGAGCAATGGAGCGCAGTATGCTAGGCCTGAAACTGATTGATCGGGTCAGGAATACCATACTGCGCTCTAAAACACTAATATCTGACGCAGCCCGAGCAGCAGCAAAACTGAAATGGGACTGGGCCGGTCACGTCTGCCGCATGCCAGACGAGCTGTGGGAAAAAACGTCTACTCTGTGGAAGCCACCCACTGCAAACAGACGCCGCGAAAGACTGGCATGCGGAAGCCCAGGACAGAACTGGATGGAAAGAGAAGAGGGAGGCCTTTGCCCAGCAGTGGGATGATGTAGGCTAATTAAGATTAAGAAGATAAGATTTCTACAGCTCTATTTTCCTCACCCCCGTTAAGAGCCCATTTCAAGGCGGCTGTACCTTGCGGTTCGAAATTCAAATAAAATTCGGAAGTTGTGTCCGAGCTTGTCAAAGAGTATTTTATGGATGTGTCACCCACCATTCCAAATAATCTCTGAATATGTACCTACCTACAGTCTGGTCAAAAAGTGTTTGGAACGAAATAAAATTGAATTAAAAATTTCGTATGAAAAATTGTTGCCATACATACATCAGTAGCACTTCAACCTACCTATTTGCTGGTTATAAACAGGGGTCGAAAAATCAGTGGTCATACAGAGCAGAATTTGAAATTTTTAATGAAAATTTGATTGTTGTTATTTTTTTTATTGAATTTCGGAACCGATAAGTCAGATGTTTATTTCTATATTATAAAATAAGAGTACCATACAATAATATTTCCTTTTTTGTGCTATTTATAAAAAGAGTAGCTTAATTTTTTGGCATATTGTTTTAAATTTAGCGTGATAGTTCTAAAATTAATCACTGCACTGTCAGAAAGCTAAATTTAAAAGTCAGTGTCATTATTTGATAAGATATGGTTTAAAACTGATCCCGAGAAACATGTCGCGAAATTCTGCTCGAAGTTGCTGTTGTTGCATTAATACAAATACAGTTATTAATTTCTATTAATTAATTAATTAACTAATGTTCATTAATATTAGGGCATTTTTCTGACTACGGTCCTGTAATGACGCCGCGATTCAGACCTCTGGTTATAAACTAATACATATATATTTAGCACCCCCTTATCCTTTGCGGGTTAGGCAGAACGTTCACGACCGTAAAGATACGGTCGCTATCGCCACGTCTGACAAATCTTGGTGGGCTGATACAGCAGAGGATTAGTGAGTCATATATCTATTATTGTAATAGACATGGAACCGTAGACAAAATTATAAATTAGTTACTGTATAAAAAAAAACCCAGTATATATAGATTCTGGTAGTACCTGCTACCTGACACAATGCATACTCTACTAGTTTAGCTTTAAGATAAACAGAAATACGAGTATCAATCCACGTTAGGCTGGTAAGTAGGTCCTGTGAGAACGTAGCTCACGTGGAGGTCTTAAAATAAACTTTAAATTCTCAAAAACATTTAATATTTGTAATAAAATTAAGTAATAAACGATTCAAAACCCGAAACATGAAAATTTGCTATTATCAAATTATTTTGAAGGGTGGCTGGCCCGAGGCCTTATCAGCCTGGACCCCAAGTTTGCTATTTTTTGTCATTGTAACGCCATCGAAACTCAACTGACATTAAATTGCCATTGTGATTTTTCTATACTTTAAACTGTTAGCAGACTACGAAATGACCGAAATCATCCAACTGAGATCCAATCGTCATCCAACTGAAACGATTATTATTTAGCAAACTTAGGGCCCAGTTTACGAAAAGTTTCTGACCATGGCGGTCGGCACATGCGTCGATCGCTGCAGTACCTTACATTGAAATACTTATACAGCGTGTAAAAAAATGCTGCAAATATTTTAAGGGTTGAATAAGACCTTGAAACTGAACAACTTTCCCCAGGAAACAGGTCGAAATGCGAAATAATTTTTCCCACACAAATTGACTTGGTCGGTTGATAATTTGTATGGGAGGTCAAAAAATGTTTTTAATATTTCGAACTTTGTTTCTTGGGAAAAGTTGTTCAGTTTCATGTACTGATTCACCCCTTACAATATTTGCTTTTTTACAAAATTAGAACCTAACACGAAAAATGTTTCAAAGGCGTTCTAGTTAAAGGTTTTGACTGTAACATTAATTAATCGATAGTCAAGTATTTATCGAATATACCCAACACTAACAGATTTACATATTATCCTCGCACATATTTTTTTGCCTAAATTCCAATAATCCCAGCCACCAAAATAAATTTTAATACGATTGAGCTAGCAACACTGCGGAACGCACCCACAACTTGATTTTTTAGTAGTTTCGTTGTTATCAAATATGGCAAATCAAATCAAATATATCACATTTTCTTTTTTTTGTCCCATTTTGGTCAAAAAACCACTTTTTAAAACTCACAGTTACGAAAATTAAACAATCATACAGTCTTGACGGAATATGTAAACACAAAAACAAAATACACACCCGTGCAATGAAGGCAAATGGGCCACGAGAACAGAACAACAAACAAAATTAATAAAAAATGAGAGAAAGTGACAAATACACGTAGCAGTAACGTAAGTGAAAGGGACAGATAGCGGCGCGCGTGATCTTCCTGCGGCGGTGGCGCCGCCGGTGGCTGCGCTCAACTCAAGGGCACGTTTTTTGAGAATGGTCCTCCCAAACGATAATCGGCGAAATTGTCGAAACTAGAAGTATTACGTGGTTCATAAAGGTAAATATCCAGAGTTTCGTTGATAAATAAGTCTACAATATGTTTTAAAACTTCCGGTTGCTCCTTAGGAACCATATGACCGCAGTTACGTATCAATACGTCGTAGAAATTACCGCCTCCTTTTAAGTACCTGCAGAAATTAAAAAGGCTGGTATCAATTCCTCAACTTGACGACCGAAGTGGCGCAGTGGGTGTGCGACTGCCTTAGACGCAGAAGGTTCCGGGTTCGATTCTCGGTGGGTCACTCACAAAGTTGATATTTATCAATTTGTTGAACATGTTCCCAGTCTGGTTAGGATTAGGACATTGCGGGCTGAACCACCCGATTGTCCGTAAGTAAGATGGTTCCGTGTTTCGGATGGCACGTTAAGCCGTAGGTCCCGGTTGCTGTCTATGATCACTTAGATGGCAGTCGTCTCGTCACACAACCATGTCAGAAGCCTGCTACTTGTAGAAGGCGGTTGAACAATTCTGACACTAGGGTTCATCGAGTCGTTGGACGACTTGGTGTCCCACTCGAAAAGAGAGGAATTCCTCAACTTCTTTTTGTATCACATTTGCATAAAAATATTAGGCATAACATAGGTTGGCACAAGGTACATTGAACTAATGATACTTACGCATAAAAATAGTAGGCATAACACGTTAAACATAATTTATTAGCCTAACCTAACCTAATGTCTATAAAAAAATTTTAGACAAATAAATTGTGTTAGTTATGTCTTGATAAATATTATGCGAAAAAATGTTTATGACAAAGATATAATAGGGGAAAAGAATTATGCGAAACCTGTTATGCTAAAACATATTAGCGGAAAAAACATTATGCAAACGAAAGGGGTCCCGGATAGATATATTGTCAAGCACAATCATTTGTTTTGACACCAAATATTTGCTGCATTTTTTCAGTTGGGCTTTTTTTGACGCGTAATGCCTGCACCCCAGTTGAGGTTCATTTTGTATGCAAATGGCACTAGCTGGTTATTATTATTATATGGATGGTTACATAATTTGTGGAAAACTTTAATCACGAACCGATTTTTCAGATTCCTTGGATAGGTTTCTATTAAGAATTCCTACCACAGAATTCATACATACATACATATATCACGCCTTTATCCTTTGCGGGTTAGGCAGAGCGTTAACGGCCGTAAGAATACGGTCGCTATCGCCACGCCTGTCATTTTTTGAGGATTGTTTTCCAAGGATGTTTCAGAAAACATGTGTATCACTATAGTGACAGGTTGTCAGCCTGTCGCCTAAAAATTGTCATACACCAATACCCTCGAGTCCCTTAGAATTCATACTCGTATTATACTGAACTAACATGCATATGGAATATGTACGAGGGGTGTTCAATAAAAAGTGAGAATGGCATATAATTTTCTTGATAAACAAAAAAGAAAATACTGGCAGGTAAAGCCCAGACATTAGGTGAACTAATAAAATAAAAATTATTGATTTTCTTTTTTTATTTTAAAAATGAATGTCATTTGTTTTCGTCGTGTCGGAGCGGGTTGCGAAAAATGGATAAAATTTAAATTCGAGGCGTGATAAAATATCTCTGCCTGAAAATTTTTACTACTGAGCAAGTAAATCTTGATTTGAAAAATACATGAGGAGTAAATGCTCCTCCATATTCTACGGTTGCACGGTGGTGTGCCGAATTTAAGAGAGGAAGAACTTCAACCAAAGACGACCCGCGCCCGGGTCGCCCTACGACGGCAGTTACCGAACAAATGATAAAAAAAGTTGAAAAATTTGTTTTGGCAGACCGTCGTGTTACAGTTCGTTTTATAGCTGAAGAACTAAAGATTTCGATAGGAAGTATCCATACTATTATACATTATTATTTGGGCATGAAAAAAGTGTCAGCGCGCTGGGTGCCTGGAATGCTTACAGACGAGCAGAAGCAAACGAGACTGAGGATTTCTCAAAACAATTTGGAATTGTTACAAAGAGATCCTGAACAATTTTTGGCTCGCTTTGTAACTATGGACGAAACATGGCTCCATCATTACGATCCTGAGACAAAACAACAGTCCATGACTTGGAAGAGCCATCATCTCCAACACCTAAGAAGTTTTAGGCAATTCCATGCGCCGGTAAGACCATGGGCTCTCTTTTCTGGGATAGCCAGGGGGTGATAATGATTGAATATCTCAGTCATGCAGCCACTATTACAGGGGCCTTATACGCAGAACAAAAAAAAAAATGCGTCAAGAAATACGCTAAAATCGCCGCGGCAAACTCGCTAAAGTTGTCTTGTTTTTACCAAGATAACGCGCCCGCACACAAGTCCCGAGTTGCGATGACTGCTATCCAAGATTCTGGATTTAAATTGATGGAACATCCTCCATAATCGCCAGACCTTGCACCCAGTGACTTCTGCCTGTTTCCGCGGTTAAAAGAACACCTGAGTGGTCACAGATATGCCAATGATGAGGAAGTGATCGCCGCAGTACATGATTTTTTAAGGGATCAAGATGAAGACTTTTTTAAAAAGGAATCTTAGCTTTAGAAAAACGATACATCAAGTGAATAAACCTCAAAGGTGACTAAGTCCAAAAATAAAATAATAAGAAATAAAATATTACTGCTTCATACTCATTCTCACTTTTTATTGAACACCCCTCGTATGTACACATGTGTATAACTCAATGCCCAATAAAATAAAATAAATGTCATTCGACATACCTAGGTTAATATATGAAAAGTTAAAACGGACAAGTCAAGTTCAAGGTCAAATTTCGACAGAGTTACGAGTATCATTCACCTTGCCTTATCCCGTTTCTCTGTCGGGGTCGGCTACCTAACCTTTTGACGTGGTAATTCCAGTTTTTTTTTTCACAGAGTCACTGAAATTTTTACTAAGTAAAGTTCCGGATAAAGGATAAAGTAACAAAGTTTATATTCGTACTAATTGTAAATAGAAATATAATACCATAAATAACTTATAAGTTTTTTGAAAAGGGAAACGCCTTCAAATCAAGTGTAAAAAAAGTGCGAACCTCCTTTTTTGTCGGTTAATATGCCTTAAACCTTCTCCTAGGTCAGATAAATACATTGCTGAAAACTCCATCAAAATCGGTTCAGCCAAACGCGAGATAATCGCGGACAAACATACATACATGCAGGTCAAACCTGAGAACCTCCTTTTTTTGAAATCGGTTAAAAATACAGGGTATAAGAGACGGTGTAGCGAAAACTTTGCAGGCGTGCTCACATCTAGAAACTGAACCACTTTTTCTTTGGGGGCTATGTTGGTAAACATTAAAAAAAATCGACCTTCCATACAAAATTCCCGATCAGCTGACTGACTTTGTATGGAAAAACTAAAAAAATAGAAAAAGTTGTTCAGTTTCTTCATGGTATGATCACGCCTGCAAAGTTTTCGTTACGCCGCCTCTTACACCCTGTATATAATATTCTAAATGAAAGTATACTTACGCAACAGCTTTTTCTCCCTGGCCAAAATCATATTTCAGAATTTTCCGATGCATATCCCTGTAGAAATCTTCGTAACCCCACTCCATCAAACCGTAGACTCGCTTGGAGCAACTGTGCGGCAGAATCAAGTCCAGTTGCCCGCTGGAAAAACAGGACTAAAGTAGAGACTTAACAGTAATTTTGACAGTTGGAGTGTTGCCATTCGTCAAAGAAAAAAAATAGTGTTGGGGTAAATGTCGATATTTCACTATCGATGCCGTGTGGTGCCGTGTGATGCCGGCTAAGAATAGCATCACCCCATATCCTTCCCGCGGGTGTCGTAAGAGGCGACTAAGGGGCTCGAGGGTATTGGTGTATTACAATTTTTAGGCGACAGGCTGACAACCTGTTACTACCTAGTGATACACATGTTTTCTGAAACAACCTTCGAAAACAATCCTCAAAAATGTCAGACGTGGCGATAGCGACCGTATTCTTACGGCTGTTAACGCTCTGCCTACCTCGCAAGGGATAAAGGCGTGATATATGTATGTATGTATGTATGTATTTATGTAATTTGACAGTTGGAGTGTTGCCATTGCCACTCGTCAAAGAAAAAAAATAGTGTTGGGATAAATGTCGATATTTCACTATCGATATGTGTTAGGTACATTAGTTATCATAGTTCTGCGACGAGATCCGCCCTGAAGTACCCAATCTTCTGTGACGATGACTTTCCTCTATACGTATAGTATAAGTGTAGATGAGCTAGTATGAAACTGTTTTCAGTCATACTATAAAGGGTTGCTGCATACTTACATGTTAGCAGTTCTCTCATTTTTGTCATGACTTACTGTTATTACTAAAAAGCCTAGATTCCGAACCCGAAAATATTTATTTTATCAATACGTACAGCACTGGTTGAAACACGGTATCACCAGATGTCAAACTACTATATCTAATTATTTTCTCTACTTGAAATGCTAAATAGTGCTTATATGTACTGACGACTGATGTGATGTGGCGCCGTGGTGGTGCGAATGCATTTGGCGCAGAAGGTTCCGGGTTCGATTCTCGGTCATAAAAGTTAATATTTACCACTTTAATAAATTAATTAATTTAGATATAAGTATACAGGCTGTAAGTATCAAGAGGTAAAATCACTGGCGGAGAGAAGGGAAGAATGGAAATTACTCCACGGACAAGTTTAAAGAAGAAGATACAGGCTGTATAAAATTTGCTGCATATCTTTTAAGGGGTACAAACCAGCCCATGAAACTGAACAGCTTTCCCCAAGGAACATAGGTCGAAATATGAAAAAAAAAATTACCTCTCATACAGTTGGCTCGCCTGCTACATTTTGTATGGGAGGTCAAAAAATTTCTTTCCTATTTTGACCTATGTTTCTTGGGGAAAGTTGTTCAGTTTCATGGGCTGACTCAGCTCTTAAAATATTTGCAGCAGTTTTTTTTACACCTGTATACCTACTGTATACGTAGAAAAAAGGGAGAGAGGCCTTTGCCCTGCTGTGGGACACAACAGGCTCGTAAATAAACATAAAAGTTCTTAGCTTATTCTCTTACCTGTAAATTAGTACTTGATAATTAAACAGCAATTTCTCAATCATTACCCGAGTACTATTTGCAATATCCGGCAACATATTGTTGTAGACCAGCTGACTGTTCAAGTTGAACTTTCTGTTTCCGGCGTGGATAGCACAACGTACTTCCGGTCGGGTCACAAAGTCTTCTAATGTCGATCTTATGGTGGTAGGCTCTTCTAAGTAGTTGTAAATGCTGACAAGCGTTTTCTTCTTTATGTATTCTATGGTTTCGTTGAATTTCTGGAAGTAATTGATAAGTTAATGGAATTATTTGTTTGAAATTGATCCATAATATTCTTTCATTTATACCCTTATTTGTATATAATTAAAATCTCGTATCGTCTCGTAGATTTTGCGTGATGCGTGCACAAACACACATACAGACGGACAGACAGACAGACACATAGACAGACATCCAAAAGTTGGTGATTTAGTATCTGTATCGATTACTTAATTCACCCCCATTAAAATTTCTTAAAAATATTCAATGTACAGACACAGCCCTTTTACAGTTTTATTATATGTATAGATAATAGGCTACTGTTGTCTTTCCATCTTCGTAATATTGTATACTAGCGGACGCCCGCGGCTACGCCCGCGTGGAAGTCAGTTTTAATCCCGTAGGAATATTTTTTCGAGATTGTTATTGTTACCCTATTTAAAAAAGGTTTTTATTACGGTTACTGACGACATCAAGTGTTTATTCGCCACCCGCTGAACAAAAAAATCTTTTAATACAATTTTTTTAGTTTTATTTTAAATTTTTATATTTGTTTTTATTTCATATTTATATTGCACATACGTACATATACACATATAACGCCTTTATCCCTTGCGGGGTAGAGCGATAACGATCGCAAAATTACGGTCGTTATCGCCACGTCCGACAACATTTGAGGGTCGTTGCAGATAAGTCGTGTATCACTATAGCGACAGGTTGTCAGCCTGTCGCCTAAAATTGCAATGCACTTAAAACCCTCGAGTCCCTCAGTCGCCTCTTACGACACCCACGGGAAAGAAATGGGGTGATGCTATTCTAAGCCGGCATCACACGGCACATATTTATATTGTTTTTATTAAAATAAGGATTTCGAGTTACCTCTCAAACAAAGTAAAATTTATTCTTGTTTTTTACTTACATTAGCGGCATCAACCATTCTGCCGTTGTTAATCAGGTCAACCATACTTTCTTCCAGATTCTGCAGTTCCTGTGTATCAGGATAGTCGAGGAGACCCAACTCGTTGGTTAGCCTGCTATAGTGCATCATGTTCCGAGGTTCCACCATCGGGTTGCCCATTATGAGACCCTGCAAGAATATACACATACATACATACACAAATCACGCCTCTGTCCCTGGCGGGGCAGGCAGAGCGTTAACGACCGTAGAATTATGGTCGTTATCGCCGTGTCTGACAAATGTTTGAGGGTCGTTTCAGATAAGTCGTGTACTACTATAGTGACAGGTTGTCAGAATGTCGCCTAAAATTGCAATACAAATAAAACCTGAGTCGGCTTCTACGACACCCACGGGAAAGAAATAGGGTGATGCAATTCTACGCCGGCATCACACGGCATTATATATACATACATATATCACGCCTTTATCCCTTGCGGGGTAGGCAGAGCGTTAACGGCCGTATGAATACGGTCTTAGTGATATTACTTGCGGAAAGTTGTACAGTTTCATGGGCTGGTTTATACCTTAGAATATTTGCAGCAATTTTTTTTCCCGCGGGTGTTGTAAGGCAACTAAGGGACTCGCGGGTTTCATGTGTATTACAATTTTAGGCGACAGGCTGACAACCTGTCACTACAGTGATACACGAATCATCTAAAAAGGCCCTCAATGATTGTCAGACGTGGCGATAACGACCGTAACTTTGCGATCGTTAACGCTCTGCCTAAGCCGCAAGGTATAAAGGCGTGATTTGTGTGTGCTTGTGTGTGTGTGTATGTGTGTGTGAGTGCATTACTGTGTATTTACCCACTACGCGAGAGGTCTATACCTTTAAGATTCTAATTATCTGTCCATCTAGTTCATACCGGCGCTCGAACATTTTGTAGGCGAGGCCGGGCACGTACTTTCCGGCGTAAGACTCCCCGGCTATATAGAGGTGACTCTTCAACAACTCCGGAAAGATCTTCAGGAATCGAATCAGGAACTGGTTCAGATTGTCGCTGACCTGAACACATGATACAGGGTGTAAAAATATTAGCAAATATTTTAAGAGGTAAATCAGCCCATGAAACTGAACAACGTTTCCCAAGGAACATAGGTCGAAATATGAAAGAAATGGGCTTCCACAAAATTACCGACCGACTACAAGTTATCGTTACACCGCGTCCCTTACACCCTATAATTACAAAAAATAACTATACAGGGTGTAAGGGACGGTGTAACGAAAACTTTGCAGGCGTGATCAGGCCATGAAATTAAACAACTTTTTCTATGGGGGCTATGTTGGCAAACGTATTTATTTTTTCGATTTCCTTATGTCAGTCAGTCAGGTGATCGGGAATTTTGTATGGAAGGTCGAAAAACTTTTTCGTTTCCCAGCAAAGCTTCCATACAAAAAGTTGTTCAGTTTCCTATACGTTTCAGTTCTGTATACGAACTTTCAAGAAAATCGTTAGAGCCGTTTCCGAGATCCCGAAAATATACATTCAATTTTTGCTCGTTTTAAGGTATGAATTTTGCCGTGTGATGCCGGCTTAGAATAGCATCACCCCACATCCTTCCCGTGGGTGTCGTAAGAGGCGACTAAGGGACTCGAGAGTATTGGTGTATTACATTTTTTTTTAGGCGACAGGCTGACAACCTGTCACTATAGTGATACACATGTTTTCCGAAACAACCTTAGAAAACAATACTCAAAAATGTCAGACGTGGCGATAGCGACCGTATTCTTACGGCTGTTAGCGCTCTGCCTACCCCGCAAGGGATAAAGGCGTGATATATGTATGTATGTATGTTAAGGTATAAGATTAGATAGATAAAAAAGTATGTACTCAACTTGTTCTAAGCTTGAAGTGTACCCTTTATCATTATCTGTGAAGCTGAAGCCTGCGCCTACAGGATTATCTATGAATAGCAGCGAGTAGTTTGTTGCCCATGTTATATTGCGTTTAGTCACTGAAAAAAAAAACAACAAGATCTTGGTTACTGCATACGGAAACGGCAATTTCTCTATGTTTATAAAATATGGCACCTCTAGCGGAGAATGATTTGGTTACATATAAAAACAAAAATGCGTTACATATAAGGCGGATCGCACACTTGACGCACGACGGAGCGCTAAAATATCACAGCTGCCAGATCCAAGAAAGGTCACTCCTCGAAGAATTCGGGTTCGGGCCTTTACTTACCGATTTTCATCTACCCTCAACAAATCACATATTTTTTACTATAAAAACATGAAGTAAAAAAAGTTTAAAAACGTCCAGTCGTTTTGGTCTTCGTGCTGCGTGCACGGAACCGAAAACGAACAATTCAGAAATTGAGCTCCTCTGCTGGGCACACACACACACAAACCACGCCTATATCCCTAGCGGGTTAGGTAGAGCGTTAACGACCGTAAAATTACGGTTTGTATCGCCAGGTCTGACAATAATAAGTCTGTTAAGTCTGATAAGTCATGTATCACTATAGTAACAGGTTGTCAGCCTGTCGCCTAAAATTGCATTACACATGAAACCCTCGAGTCCCTTATTCGGCTTCTACGACACCCAATGGAAAGAAATGGGGTGATGCTATACTAAGCCGGCATCACACGGCACATACAGGTGCTAGACAATACAGGTTATTGAGGTGATAAAATACCTACCCACATATAACACTAATTCTAAAATTATGAGCTATGTCGAGGACCTGGCCACCTAGATCTCTATGATTTCAATGACGTCACATCGTGACGTCACCTGTTGTTCTATGCCTTTTTCTTGTCAATATATCTTTACAGTCCACATCGATCTGGTGTTTTTTATCCCTAACATATTGCAATATCAAATTGACATGCTAAAAGTTACTACCTAACTAAATATAAATATCTACCAAAAAAATGGTGCTAATAATATTCAAATACGCCAAATATAAGCGTCTATGTACAATTTTAATTTTTCACAGGTGGATGTTACAAGTGGATATAATGTAATATTATTACATATGTTTTAGTGTAAATTATACCTATTTTTTCTTTTGCTACTCTGATATTCCTCGATTTTCTATCCACGCTAGGTTGGCTGGAAGAAATCTCTTATAGAAATAAGCTCGCGTTTGTTTTTAAGTTTTTTTTTTGTAAGTGTATGTCATTAATGGTGTACAATGCACTGGTAGTGCGACTGCTTTTGACGCAGAAGGTTCAGGGTTCGATTCTCCGTGGGTCTCTCACAAAGTTGATACTTATCACTTTGTGAATTTGTTCCCAGTCTGGTTAGGACATTGCGGGCTGAGCCACCCGATTTTCTGTAAGTAAGATGGTTCCATGTTTCGGATGGCACGTTAAGCCGTAAGTTCCGGTTGCTCTCTATGATCACTTGACGGCGGTCGTTACACAACCATGTAAGAAGCCTGCTACATGTAGAAGGCGGTTGAAAAATCTGACTCTAGGCTTCATTGGGTCGTTGGACGACTCGGTGTCCCACACGAAAAGAGCGGAGAAGGTGTACAATAAAGATTTTAATAAATATTAGGATATCATGGTTAATTTACCTTTTCCATCCTCAAGCTTGAGTGGACCAATCAAGTCAAATAGGCCCACGAGGGACGACACCCCTGGCCCTCCATTCAGCCAAATTATCCAAGGTTTATCCTTCACTTCCTTAAGAGGGAAGTACCAGAAGAAAAGGTTCGAATTGTACGTCTCGTTGACCGTGATGAATCCGGAATAACTTTTGACGCCGAGGAACAACTCAGGGTCCACTTCTGAGAGCTCCCGGGTGACGTTTACTACATAAAGAGGCTCGCAATCGGAGACCCCCTGTACCTGGATGAGGCTGTAATTCATAATTCAAAATACATAATTACATACATTCATATATCACGCCATTTTCCCTTGCGGGGTAGGCAGAGCGCCAACGGCCGCAAGAATACGTCTGACAATACAAAACAATTAATGGATTTATAATTTAATAATATGGAGTAAACTAATTTATTTACATGAACTTGGAGTCGTGCTTCTTGCCGTGTGATGCCGGCTTAGAATAGCATCACCCCACATCCTTCCCGCGGATGTCGTAAGAGGAGACTAAGGGACTCGAGAGTATTGGTGTATTACAATTTTTAGGCGACAGGTTGACAACCTGTCACTATAGTGATACACACGTTTTCTGAAACAACCTTTGAAAACAATCTTCAAAAATGCCAGACGTGGCGATAGCGACCCTATTCTTGCGGCTGTTAACGCTCTGCCTACCCCACAAGGGATAAAGACGTGATATATGTATGTATGCAACTTTGAATCGTTAGAGAACCCGCCTCGGGTAGTACTTGGGGGAAATGTGGTCAGCACGCAGGCGGCATTTCTCGTTGGATGGCCAACGATATGTGCTGCACCAGGTACGACTCGGTGCGGGGTTCAAATCCGCCGGTGCAGATTAAAAAAAAGATGCTACGGTATTTTTACACCATGTACATATACATGGTGTATATCATTGCGGGGTAGGCAGAGTGACGACCATGAAAATACGATTGCAATCGCCACGTCTGACAAATATTGAGGGCTCTTCCAAATTATTTGTGTCACCGTAGTGACAGGTTGTCAGCCTATCGCCTAAAATCGCAATACACATAAAACCCTCGAGTCCCTTAGTCGCTCGCCTCTTACGACACCCACGGGAAAGAAATGGGGTGATGCTATTCTAAGTCGGCATCACACGGTACATTTACACCATGTTTCGGAGAGAATTCATTAATCATATTGTTTAATTTTTCAGTTCTGGTCCCATAGGGAATGTTGTTTAGTAAGTATGTTGCCCCTAATAACGTCTCCAATTTAATATAGACATCCATATATCACACCTATATCCCTGGCGGGGTAAGCAGAGCGTTATCGACCGCAATTTTACGGCCGTTATGGCGTGGCGATAGCGACCCTATTCTTACGGCTGTTGAGGCTCTGCCTACCCCGCTTGGGATAAAGGCGTGATATATGTATGTATGTAAAAAAAAAATAGCTACAAATATTTTAAGGGGTGAATCAGCCCATGAAAATGAGCAACTTTCCCCAGGAACATAGGTCGAAATATTGTGAAAGAAATTTTTGAACCTCCCATACAAAATGTTGCAGCCGAGCGAGTCAACTGCATGGGAGGTCCAAGATTTTTTTCATATTTCGACCTATGTTTCTTGGGGAAAGTTTTTCATTTTTATGGCCTTATTCACCCCTTAAAGTATTTACAGCTAATATTTTTACACTTTATCTATACACAAAAAAATAAAACTGTCGTAAATAAAAAAAACATTATTTTAATCAAACCGGCTTGGTCAAATGGTGCGGTAATAAAAAAAAATACGAAGCGCATGTAATTCAAACTCACCATCCTGATAAAAGTGAAAAGAATAACACAGTCACACACATCGTGGTTCTTTTGAAAATGAAAACGTGTGTTTATAGATTCGTAGTTTTATACCGACCGTGGCTAAACTCTTTTGTTAGTGTTAGTCAACGTGTTAGTACAGTGAACCGCATAATATTTGTCAGACAAGTGATAATAGTGTGGTAAACTGTGGTAATTAACATTTTTAGTACCTGGTTGACCGAGCCTTGCTCGCATTTATCGCCTCCGAAACGTATTAAGTTTCTTACACTATCTAATATCCGCATGTTTACATTGTAAATATTCTTAGCGTAAACCCGATATAGCCATTATCTATCTATCTAATCTAAATCTAATTTATTTATTTTCGGGATCTCGGCAACGGAAGGGAAGTAACGATAACTATAAATAAACGATAAATCGATCTAACTAGGTTTTATTTTCCAAAAATCAATCTGAATGGCAAAAAAGCCGAATAAAAACACGTTGCATTTTGTTTGGAGACAGAACTGCTGTTTCATCACTCAGGTGTCAGCCAACGTGACATAGTTGGTTAAATTGCTTACCTATAACGCAATGGAACTCGAGTTCGAATCCGAACCCCAACATCTCTTTTTCATGTTTATTTTCACTCATTTAGTTTTCAAATATTTTAATATTTTATTTCATAATTTCTTTTATTTCTATTTTGTGTTCTACTAAATTTTCATCAGGAATATTACCGATACTCCGATACACATTATAATTATACCGATGATCTATATCAAAATTTTGGACAATTTCCCATACAATATGTACTTACCTACTAATCGCCTTCGTATGGGAGGTCCATTTATCCAAACAAACGCGGTCCGTGTGAAGTACCTAGTCTTCTCATTCGCCGACAAATGACGTAAGGCATTATAATGCCTTTATCGGGTTTACGCGACATACGGATATTAGATAGGTAGTGTAAGAAACAAAATACGTTTTGCGCGCGATAAATCCGAGCTAGGCTCGAAAACGCGAAAACTACTGCAGCACG
The DNA here is from genome assembly GCA_029255805.1 of Keiferia lycopersicella. Lineage (NCBI taxonomy): Eukaryota > Metazoa > Arthropoda > Insecta > Lepidoptera > Gelechiidae > Keiferia > Keiferia lycopersicella. The sequence goes on from JARACZ010000003.1 coordinate 21,332,704, forward strand.
GACCATGCCTTAAGCCATCTGTCCGTAAATGCGAAGACATTATCTGGATATTTTTGCTGTTAAAAAATGTTTTTTGGAAAATAAAACCTGACTAGATCGATTTATCGCCCTCGAATCCCCCTATAAACGAATTTTCAAAATCATTGGTCCCGTTTCCGAGATCCCAATTAGTACCTACAAATCTTGCTCGTTTAAAGGTATTGGATAAGATAGATGAGATATTCAAACGTAATCAAACATTCACTAAACGTTAAACGTTCATTATTCAAATCATCAAATCATAGAATGCAAATATTTTAAATATCATTTCTAATAAGGCGGTCTCCACACTTGTCGTCCGTTTCTAAACCACGCAAACGTTGCGCATGCGCCAGCGTACGTTAATAGAATGTGCAATTTCGCTACCTATTGAAAAGGGTAGCTTGCTGTATCACAGACGTCGCAGTCAAAGCCTGCAACGCTGGTTTTCAGCAGTACCCAGGAACTAATTGTTGTTTGTGTTTGTGGTACCTTTCTTTTGTCCTTCTTCCTTAGTGCTGCTACCACTACACCAGTTTTCATTCACAATTCGCTAGTTTCCTGGGTCATAGAGAAATATAAAAGTTGTACGCTTGAAACTATTGTCCAAAAATACTACGGACTTCATTCATAATTTTTCTAAATATTCAAAGTTTGAACTAATAAATAGAAAAATAATATAATAGTATGTGCTTTGACGCCAACCAAATACTTCGGCATAACGTCATAATTTTAGTTCTTCAAAAAAATATTGTTTTAGATGTACAATTTCATATTTCATAGAAGAAAGTTGTTAGTTTGTAATGTTTTTAGATTTCAGTACATTACAAGGATTTTACAACCCAAAAAAATTTTCAAAAAGGCACTTAAATAGGGCTCCAATCGCTTTGAAACCTACACAGATCAACAGAGAAATATTCCCTGATTCCGAATATGTATTAAACTAATTTTTGACCATTTGTATGAGATAAGCCATTTTGCCTTTCCTGCGTCGATATGTAAAGTAATATGTTTTCAAGATAATACGTAGTGTATGAATTTGACTGTACCTACAGGAATCCCATCGTAAGATTTGTAATTAATATCCGCCTTTCAGTGGACTGAACAATTACTACATGAATTGTGGTGTTTAATGCTCTTAGCTATACCTAACAAATCATGTTCGGCCATTAATCCACTAGAAGTGTTACTAATTTACATAACAAACGAGAAGTTTGTGTAGGTAGAAAGTTTTATGCAGAAATGATATCATACCTAACCTAACCTACTTACCTATATAGTACTTGCATTTTATGCTACTTACATTTTGCTACTTATATCATGGAACAGTGTTGAAGAATACGATATGAGTAAAGCATGACGACCAATGTGGCGCAGTGGTAGTGCGACTGCCTTTGACGCAGAAGGTCCCGGGTTCGATTCTCGGTGGGTCACTCACAAAGTTGATATCTATCACTTTGTGAATTTGTTCCCAGTCTGGTTAGGACATTGCGGGCTGAACCACCCGATTGTCCGTAAGTAAGATGGTTCCGTGTTTCGGATGGCACGTTAAGCCGTAGGTCCCGGTTGCTGTCTACGATCACTTAGACGGCGGTCGTTACACAACCATGTCAGAAGCCTACTACTTGTAGAAGGCGGTTGAAAAATTCTGACACTAGGGTTCATCGGGTCGTAGGACGACTCGGTGTCCCACACGAAAAGAAGAAGTAAAGCATTACTCGTAGTATGAATATGACAAGTATGTATGAATAACAGTCTTTAGCCGTGAATTTTCGGTTGATTTGAAACACATTTGAAAGTACATGTACTATAATAAAATGTACAGTCTGGCAAAAAAGTGTTTGGAACGGAATAAAATGGAACTAAAAATTTTGCATGAAAAATTGTTGCCATACCTACGCGTTATCTGTCAGATTTGACAGATCGCGAACAAAGTGGCGCCCTCATTTTTTCTCTACTCTTTTTTGCCAAACTGTATATTGGCATATTGTCAAACACTACAAGATTCCGCTTTCCACATCTCAATTATGTAAGTAGGCGTCCGTTCTGATATGCGATAGACGATAAACAAGTAGGTAAGAAAAAACCTTATGTTGCCTGGTAGAGAACGCTACTTAGCATTAAGGCCGCCTTGATTGTACTGTTTTTGTTGTTTTTGTTTTCTATGTATCTATTATGAATTTAATGTAATAAAGAAGTTATGTTATGTAGGTAGCTATACGAACTTTCCATTGACAAACATGCTCAAAATATTCTGTTGAAAAAACCAAAAAAAAAAACACGGAAATTTCCATAAAATCAAATCTCACGTCGCAAGTCGGAAACCGGCAAAACAACCGAAGAGGAGCGTGGGAAAATTGCACAATACGTCGTCAACGTATACAATCATCCTTGTCTTAGGCTGAAGACATAATCTGATTTGGCATACATTGGCGATATCAAAAGCGTGGCCTTATAATATACTCAAGGAGATCAGCAATGTATGTAGAATTGAGTCCTGTAGCCAGGGTAAATGTAGTAGTCATTTTTTGCCACATTCAAATTCTACGCGCATTCAGAATTCAATCAAAACAATCCCGCAGACGCGTCGATTTAGTAAGTAGATCGTGGGACCTGTTGTAGGACGGGAGTAAATAATATGTTTAAGTACTTGGTTCCTAAATATAGAGCAAATCAGAGATGTGAGCGTGCAAGAATCTATCGCAAAGCGTGGGAGCGCGGCTATGCTAATCAGGTCATTGGTACCCAGTACCTGTTCGTCAAGTAGCTACAGGGTGCCCTATTTCTGATCAATAAGAAATGCCATTGATTTATATTAATTTTACCCCTTAATTTATTATACACACAATAACCTTATAAAAATTAACTTATCAACTTAGATAAAAAATTAAACTTAAACTAGGAAAAACTCATCCAGAGCCCCCACGGGACATGGTACCCAAAACCTTGGCAGCGTTTCCCCTTTGAATGGCCAAACTTAAGCGTTGACCGAGGAAGCTGCCAGCTGTGGCACTTGCGTGCCGCCACAATGAAAACGAATAAAAGATGTTCTTCGACTTGAAAATATTATATAGAGGAGAAGAAACCCTAAAACAATAACAACTAAATATATGAACGAAACAAGTGGATCACAATTTCGCCGCCTGGGTAAGAGCGGACCGTGGTGTAACGGTTAACACATCTGACCCGGTTAGTCAGAAGATGTGGGTTCGAGTCCCATCGGTGGCGTGATTTTTTTCCGCTTGTTTCGTTTGTATTAGCTTTCTAACAAAAAGTAAAAAAAAAACTGATTAGTACCCATGATTAGAGGATGATGGATGAGCTAGGGAAACAAGTAGGCTTCTAAATACCTCCTTGAGGGGTTCTGCTAACTTTTGTAAGTCTGCTGTCGGTGACACTATACAGAATACAGAATTTTATTCACATATGCTATCCTGAACACTGTACATTCAAATTAATTAACATTATACATTCATATTCAGGTGGACGTTATTTATCTCGAGCCTTGTATAGTCTGTAAGTTTAGGTACTTATCTTTTTGTAAACAAACTTTGTATTAAACTGACAGTTCTGAAGTGTCACTTTCATACAAAGTTTGTTTACAAAAAGATAAGTAAGTACCTAAACTTACAGACTATAGCTCGCTGATTTGATCTCGACTGGGCCAAAAAGTCAGAAAAATGTGTGACGACATTCCAATTTCCAATTTGAAATGATTCGTGAAAGGACAGGTGGTTTATGAAGGATGTGGACGCAGAGGTTTTAATCTGCTACACAGCTGTCCGGTCACCGGTGGTGGTCTCATTGGGGCGCGCTGAGATCTCACAAATTGTATAGAATTTACACTACCTACCTACATAACTACAAACACATTTTCATTACCTTCATGCCTGTTTCTAAGGCTAATAGTGGTTTTCACTTGACTGTTCGTAACACAGTGGTTCATGGGTGATTCCTGGAGAGGGTAAAAATTGCGGTCACACGTTAATTTCTTCAAAAGTATAACACTTACAGGTTTTTACTAACTTTCACACGAAATAATGTTAAATTGACTATTCAGAAACCAAAACTCCATCCACAAATTATGAAATATGTTTAACTAAAACTTAATCTGAAACCTGAAATCGGGGCCAAAACACGCGTTCTTCGCGTGTCACACTCAGCTGTTGCGAAATTCAAACACGTATAGAGTTTTATCTAGCTGGACATCATATAACTTTTCACCCATCATAATAATCCTTATATCATGTAGATTTATAGAAAATTATTAATTGGACAATATTTAACTGCGTATACCGATAAAAATTACAGTTTGTGTTGGTCACACGTTTTTGTGTTTTCTGAATACGTGGTCTAAAACGACTGAATCGCTGAAACTAAAAGAATTATGAGCTGGGTCTTGTTTCTGCCTTCTGCCAGGATTACTTCTTCATCCCTGGAGAAGGAGCATATAGCTCCTTGGCACTTCTAGAATAAAATAGGAGTTGTTAAATTTTTTGATCCTATTTTTGCACCCGCGCCAGGTCCCTTTCCTGTGCATGTTTTCTTCATGAAAGAGTTATTACAGAGGATTTGTTCTGAACAAATAATGTCGCATAATAAAGCGAGATTTAAGATTCGTTTAAACATTTTGATTACATTCAAGCGTTTACCAATAAATCACTAAAAATATAGAAAATTATCCCTTGACTGGCTTCATTTGACTGGCATTTTTCCCAGTCAAGGGACATTTTATGCCAGTCAAGTGACTACTGTTATTTTAATGATTGTTTTTGCAATTTTTTTGTGTAAAGGTGTGCCTGCAGAGTAGAATAGCACCACCCCATGTCTGCCCATGGGTACCTTAAGTTAAATTAAGGGTTTTCAGTTGGTGAACAGCATTGTTTTTCGTGCAGATAACATAGTTTAAAAACACTTGCTTTATGTATCTAAATGTGGCTGCGTTAGGCCTCGGGGTAGCTGCGCAATATCTCAGGCTGATTGATAGACGTCTCTTAAGTTACTGCGTTGTATCTCAGGAAGGCTTCGTTAAGTCTCAGGTTAATTTCGACGTATCTTAAGCTGACTGCGGTGTATTTCAGGGTGGTTGCGTTATGTCTTAGGCTGACTGCGACGTCTCTTAAGCTACTGCGTTGTATATCAGGGCGGCTGCGTTATGTATCGTCAAGACTGATTTGGACGTCTTTTGAACTGACTGCGACGTCTCTGAAGCTGACTGCGATGTACGAGTATCTAAGGGTGGCTGCGTCATGTCTCACTCAGGCTCATTGTGATGTTTCTTAAGCTGACTGCGATATATCTAAGGGTGGCTGCGTCATGTCTCACTCAGGCTCATTGCGACGTCTCTTAAGGTGACTGCGTTGTATCTCAGGGTGGCTGCGTCATGTCACAGAATGATTGCGACGTCTCTTCAGCTTACTGCGTTGCATCTCAGGTTGGCTGCGTTTTATCTCACTCAGGGTCATTAAGCGAAGTCTCTTAAGCAACTGCGTTGTATCTCAGGGTGGCTGCGCTATGTCAGGCTGATTTTGACGTCTCTTAAGCAGACTGCGTTGTATCTCAGGGCGGCTGCGTTATGTCTCACTAAGGGTGACTTCGACATCTCTAAAACTGACAGCGACGTCTCTTAGCCTACTGCGTTGTCTGAGACTGATTGCGACGTCTCTTCAGTTGTCTGCATTGTATCTCAGCATGGCTACGTCATGTCACAGAATGATTGCGACGTCTCTTCAGCTTACTGCGTTGCATCTCAGGTTAGCTGCGTTTTAAGGGTGACTTCGACATCTTTAAAGCTGACTGCGACGTCTCTTAGCCTACTGCGTTGTCTGAGGTTGATTGCGACGTCTCTTCAGCTGTCTGTATTGTATCTTAGCATGGCTGTGTTATGTCTCAGGTTGGTTGCGACGTCTCTTAAGCTGATTGCATTGTATGTCGGAGTCTTTTTAGCTGAGTACATCGTATCTCAGGCTGATTACGTCGTCTCTAAGGTGACTGCGTCGTGTCTCAGGTTAGCTACGTTATTTCTCTGTCTGATGGCAATGTCTCTTAAGCTGATTGCGTCGTGTCTCATGTATACAGCGGCGTGTGTTAGGTTGCTTGCCTAGTGATGTCTAAGGCTATCTGAGCTATGCATGTCTTAGGCTGATTGCGTCATCTTTAAGGTTATCTTCGTCTGTTCAGTAGCAGAATGTACAACGCCGTTAATTCTCAGGTCATAATCTTTTCGGTGGTTTCTTCTTGTCTCATGAGCTGTTTCATTATAGCCTAAGTTTAAACGACTTACGTTACTATTGTGTTGGTGGAGAATTTGGTCTACGTTTCGGCTGTTTACAAACAGCCTTCTTCCGGAGGTCGACAGATCACATACGCCCGCCTGTCAACTGTGATTGTCGAACACTGTGGCTGTTTCATTTCGTATGTAAGGCTGGCTGTGTCGTGTTTTAAGCACGTGCAAATTGTCTGTGACTAGGTGCGTCGTTTCTTAACCAGACTGAGGCTTCAGGGCGTCTGGCTGGTAGGCTGCGGCAACTTATACTTCTATTCTACTTAGTTAAAAGCAAAAGATGAACAGCTTTTATTCAAATATTTTGTTAAAATAATTACTTTGTCCCTTGACTGGCGCAAAATGTCCCGTTGACTGGCACCTCAAATTTCAAAATTGAATTTTGACGAAACCTGTGGTTCGATTTAAGTGTTTTTTCGTAAATAACCTTTTCAATAGGCCTTCATTATTACACAATGATAAAATAACCATAAAACTAAAATTTTAAATTTGCCAGGAAAGGGACCTGAAGAACCGTTTTCAAATATCCACCCTCATACTTTCTCTAGTTTTGTAGGTATATAGGTCTCCAACCCAAACCGTAGGTAAGTACATGAAAGACCACGAACTACGAGTCGAATTATGATTTAGGGACCAACAACAAACACAAAGTGTAAAGGGTATGGCTGAGTTGTAATTATGTTCCCTACAGTTTTTTGCTATTACATAATACAAGGCATTCTCTTTTGTCGTGTGGTCCACTGACCCGATGAACCGTTATAAATGTAACTAACCTTAAATCGAATGTCGACCGCGTGAAGTCACGGGTACCAGCTATAGGCTTATGATATGCACAGTAGAGAGACTTATCTCGTGCGGGAGTAGACTTCAGACGTGTCAAATCGTATGGGGTTTATCAAAATAAGTGAAGAATTTTGACAAAAGGGTGTAGAAAAAATCGAATTCGCGGTGCGCATCATAACTGGGCTAGTATATACTAATAACGATAATGACCAGTTCAAGCCACGATCTGCTAGCGGCGTGCTATGTATGAACCATAATGATAATATTATCTAGTTTTTTTACAAGATTGCGTAATTTTTTTCTCCAAAAAATGGATCCGGCAAATCGCAATGTCTTGTGGTGCGTGTAAGAACGGGTCATTTTCGTTATCATCACAATCAGAGCACCTTGTATTCAGGATCGAGATAAATCCAAGTTCAAGCCCAAGAGCGTATACAAGGCTCGGGACAGCCGGCCGCCAGGTCCATTCCTTGCCTGTACCAGTAGGGAACCACTTGTCTACTTAAGTTTTACTTTTATTTTGTAAATTATAAAGAACATCCTGTGTTACGATGTGGTTGTTGTGGATTTCTGTGTTATTGTAAGATTAATTTATGTTTTTATTCTTTTTAAGTAGTAAACAAAATTTAGATGTACATGCATAAGTCAGAGACAAGAACAAAACCGCCGTGTGATGCCGGTTTAGAAGAGCATCACCCCACTTCCTTCCCGCGGGTGTCGTAAGAGGCGACTAAGGGACTCGAGAGTATTATTTTACAATTTTTAGGCGACAGGCTGACAACCTGTCATTAATAGTGACAACATGTTTTCTGAAACTACCTTGGAAAACAATCCTCAAAAATGTCAGACGAGGCGATAGCAACAGCATATTTGCGGCCGTTAACGCTCTGAATACCCCGCAAGGGATAAAGGCGTGATATACTATGTATGTACGAAACAGACTACTCATCTTACCAAAAATATTCACAGATGCACGCATCAAGCTTACTCTACCGACACCGAATACACCTTACCTGATCTTCCACCGGGCGAGGCTCCGGAGCCGATCCTGTCCTTCATGGAGAGGACCTACAAGCCTGGTCGCGGCAGAGCTGGTTTTGAAGCAGGGGATCCCGTGCTTCTGACGCCATACATTGAGCGGAAGGAGCTAGAAGAAGCAAGGAAGGCTGCTTATGTGGACCCCGACTATCTACTGCCTGACATGGACAGCTACGCTGGATATTTGACGGTAAATTAGACTCTGCATATTATTGCTAGCTTGAGAGATGAGTTTTTATCCGCTACTTTTAAGCAAGATCATTTCACCCGTTATAGATATTAAAATTAAGCAAACAAGACAATAAAACCGAACGAACCAGTTGATGTCAACGTCCGCGAAATCATGTGATTTAGAATACGCACAGTTCAATTTATCGTTAAAAAGATTATTATTTACTGTAGTGAAAACTTTTCTATAATTTGAAGTGAGAAATTAATTAACAACCTCACGGCTCACCACTTAAACATTAAAATGGAATCGAAATTCAAAAAATTTCCACGTATAATGCAGATGCGGATTTTAGGCAATAAAAATCCCCCGGTGCCACTAGTACCATGATGTCATGTTCAAACAATCTGAAATTCCGGAAATATACCTACCAATAAATTACTTTCAATATTATATTACTTTCATACATATACACATATCACGCCTTTATCCCTTGCGGGACAGGCAAAATACGGTCGCTATCGCCACGTCCGACAAATATAGAGTTGAGGGCCGTTTCAAATGATTCGTGTAACTATCGCTTTATAAATAGGCGATACTTTGTAAATATTTTTTTATTGCGGTGTGCGTGTATAGCACTGACCTCTATAATCTCTATCAGTATAACTAACTAACTAACTCCGCTGGCTCAGCGACCGAAAGAGGATCTTAGCCTCCGAAACGAGCTCTCTCCACTGATCTCTGTCCTGCGCGATCTCCTGCCAGTTGCTGACACAAAGATCGCGCAGGTCAGCCTCTATCTATGAGTATAGATTAATACTTATAAGGTGTAAAAAAATTAGCTGCAGGTATTTTAAGGGGTGAACCAGTCAATGAAACTGCACAACTTTCTCCAAAAAACATAGGTCGAAATGTGCAGCCGAGCTTTCGCTTTCAATTGTAAATATTGGATTGGAGGTCCAAATTTTTTTTTCATCGTTTGACCTATGTTCCTTGGGGAAATTTGTTCAGTTTCATGGGCTGATTCACCCCTTGTATAAATATATGTTTTTTTTTACACCCTCTATCTTCTCTCACTCTTTTCGTGTGGGTCACCAAGTCGTCCAATGACTCAATTAACCCTAGTGTCTGAATTCTTCAACCGCGCTCTACAAGTAGCAGGCTTCTGACATGGCTGTGTAACGAACGCCGTCACACTGTATAATGTTAGAGCAGGAGAAAATAACATCCGGCTACCGATCATATCTTCTAGAAATCAGGTATTAAATTGTACGACTTGCTTTTAGGTGAACAAGGAATACAACGCGAATCTTTGGTTCTGGTATTTCCCCGTGGCTGACAAACCTGTGGAGGACACACCCTGGATCATCTGGTTGCAGGGAGGCCCTGGAGCCTCCTCACTTTACGGTCTCTTCACGGAGATAGGACCCTTCGTTGTCACTGAAGACAATCAGCTGGAAGGTATGTTTACTAGCAGCTCTGGTACCTTTCTAAAAAAGTATCCACGTTTAGTATAAGTGGGCTCCCAGCACTAACTTTTGACATTCACTTGTAACACTTCGGTGTGGCCCTATACTTCAAGTCCAAATTATCATTTCTTGAAAAATTTGCGGCCGAATACATATATTTATATATTTTTTAAGTAAAACATCACAAAATTGTAGTTTCATTTGTTATAATATAATAAAGGTAAAGAGACACTGAGTTAATGTTTTTAACCCATTTTATGGTGCAATATTGTAGTAACTATTTTTAGAATCATAAGCAGATTAATGACGAACACCTTTGTTGGACACATTATTTTAATGATAGGAATGAAATTAAAATAGATTTATTGCAGATTCGTTCCTTGGTTGTTCAAAATTCCTCTCCCGCTTTCGTATCCTCAAATATTACGAAAAAGCCTATCCTCATAGTTTATGATAAACAGTGTGAACAACAGTATTCTTTTTCATGCCTTTTTTACCACTTCCTCCGCATCCTCCAAGTTCCAGCTAGCTACTTCCTCTTCCGCTTCCTCTTCCTCAAAACAGCTTCCTCATCAACTCTAATTGACAGTGCCTTGTAAATTTATTTACAGAAATAAAGTATTCGTGGGGCAAGAACCACTCCCTGCTATTCATCGACAATCCTGTTGGTACTGGGTTCAGCTTCACCGATGACGACAGAGGCTATGCTACCAACCAAACCACTGTAAGTAGCAACCTAACCACTACTGTAAGTAGCAACCAAACCACTGTAAGGGTGGGTCTCCATTGAAGCGGGGCTGCGCTAAGCTAAGCGCGGCGTGAATTGACCAATCATGAGCCTCAAAATCCCCGTCCAGTACACGAGACACTGGATTGGTTAATTCATGCGCCGCTCAGCTCAGCTTAGCCCAGCCCCGCTTCAGTGGAGACGCATCCTAAGTAGCGCACTATACTACGGCGTAGTCAAAGTGACTATGAGATTTTCTCCCGTAAAATCACGCACGTCACAATTTATTAGCGGCATGTACAATCAAATCTATTCGTCCGATCCATTCTTCCTAGGACAATTCCTAAGCCCAGTCTCGCCTCAAGGCAGTGATTGGGCTGGTTGTTTGAACAACCATACCACATTTCCGGGTGAGCCCTTGCTCCTCCTTGCGTGGACATACATACATACATACATATATCACGCCTTTATCCCTTGCGGGACAGGCAGAGCGTTAACAGCCGTAAGAATACGGTCACTATGGCTACTATAAAAAAAACTGTTTGCCTTTTATTTATTACCCCTACTGTGCTTGATATCAAATACCTTTTAATACGTTTTATTTTTTTTTTAATATTAAAATGCTTAATTAGTTCACGTTAGATTCTACAGACCTTTATCTAAACGCTGAAAACTAAAGATATTGAACAAAAATGTAATGCACTGTGGATACTACCACGAAGTTGGACTTTAATGGCCTCCCGCTAGTATTTTTTATGAATGTGGCAAAGGTTGTAACTTCTCCATAATCCCTTTTCAGATTGGAGAAAACCTCTACGCTGCCCTTCAGCAGTTCTTAACCATCTTCCCAGAGCTACGAAAGGCTCCTCTAACAGTAGCTGGGGAGTCTTACGCTGGAAAACATATTCCATCACTAGGTGTCCAGATCCTTTGGCACAGGGATGAGGATGAACCTATAAATCTTCAGGTAAGATTTATTTTATTTAGTCGTATGGCGATTATGTTGAATAGGCAAAATAACAATTTATAAGTTCACATTCAGATTCCTTATCTAAATCAAAAACCTTTAGGCATGACTGTTGGGTCTGCGTCAGGTAAGATGAGAGATTATTACAGAAGTTGTGTCGGTTTGAAGCGTAGACGGCGTCGGTGGCCAAGTCGTTAGGACACCGGTCTTACAATCGACCCGAGTTCGATCCCCGCCATGTACCAATGCGTACTCACGTACATTTACCGACTGCTCTTACGGTGCAGGAATAACATCGTGATGAAACCCACATTCAAATAAAATTTTACTTCAGATAATATTTAAATGGGAGTAATTAATCTAGGATTCAGGCCATGTTAGCCTTTGGGTTGCCGGTTGCAGAGGTCAGATGGCAGTCGCTCTGAGTAATAAAACCTTGGTTCCATGTCAAATCCCTTCATGCGTATTACAATTTTAGGCAATAGACTGACAACCTGTCACTACAGTGATACACAAATCATTTGAAAGGGCCCTCAATATTTGTCAAACGTGGCGATAACGACCGTAATTTTGCGATCCTTAACGCTCTGCCTACCCCGCAAGGGATAAAGGCGTGATTTGTGTATGTATGTGTATGTCAAATCCCCTAGGACAGGTAGCCAACCCCGACAGAGAACGGGATAAGGCAAAGAGAATGATGATTGTTTTTTGAAGATTTCGTTGATGTCTTTTGTGCATAAAAAGTCTTCATATAGGTACATAAAACATCAACGCACGCGTCTGAAAAAGGACAAAGCGCGTGATCTTACGATTTTTTTATAAGTAGACACACATAACGCCTTTATGCCGTTCGGGGTAGGCAGAATGTAACGGAAGTCTGCGTATTGAATTGTGAGTTAGGAGCTTATTTTACAAATTTTTGATATTTTGAATAACCAAATAAACGTTTTGCATACGTACTAGAATCAATTTAATTCCGCGGAACGTTAATTTCGTAATTTCAAATCGTGAAATGAAAGATTATTTTTGTAATATGAACTTTATAAAATGCCCTATTATTTTATTTTGTTTTGTATTATTTTGTGATATGCCGTGTGATGCCGGCTTAGAATAGCATCACCCCACATGCTTCCCGTGGGTGTCATAACAGGCGACTAAGGGACTCAAGAGTAAGTATTGGTGTATTACAATTTTTAGGCAACAGGCTGACAACCTGTCACTATAGCAATACACACGTTTTCTGAAACAACCTTAGACAACAATCCTCATAAAATGTCAGACGTCGCGATAGCGACCGTTTTATTACGGCTGTTAACGCTCTGCCAACCCCGCAAGGGATAAAGGCGTGACATATGTATGTATGTATGTAACTTTATAAAATAATCTTTCATTTCATGATACTAGAATCATGTGTGCATAATTTAAAAATTGAGCGTTTTTAGTAAGTAGGTAATTGAAAATAACGAAAATTCTGAAGATAAGTAAACTTCTAAGACTCGTACTTCAATAGGCATACATCCGTTTTACTCTGCCTACCCTACCAGCTGTCTGTTAAACAGCATACAAATCGAGAATTATTGTAAAACACCTAAACCTGTTTTTTTAGGGTCTAGCTATCGGCAACGGTTTCATCGACCCTCTGACCCTGCAGAGGTACAGCTACTTCGTTCGTGAAGCGGGGCTGGTGGATGACAAGGTGGCAAATGCCATGAAGCACCTTGAAACCGCCGTCACGCAGTTCATCAACGAAGGAGAGATGCTTAAGGCTTATGCTGTAAGTATTAAAAACTTCGAGATTTGCCGTGTGTTGCCAGCTTAGAATACCATCACTCGATCTCTTGATGCTTGTCTCGAAGGTTGACCGGTGCGTCGATAGCTCAGTGATAGAGCAGTGAGACTACCGCCCTTCCACGTGGGTGCCCCACATATGCCCGGGTTCGACTCCCGGTCGTCCTTGTAAATTTTTTCAATTTCTTATTTTAATTTGATATTTAACAGAGACATCGTATTGCACACAATGTAACACAACATATTATGCAGGAACAAAAACAAACAATATAATACAAACCAAGGCGATCGCTTCCAGCAACCCAACACAATAAAGTCATATGAGTTGATTCCATTTTTCAACTTCCAGTACTACAACTACCTACTCACGCTGTTTATCCAAGAGTCCCAACTGAACAACTTATACAACTATTTGGATGACGACATCAGCCTGGACGGCGCATATATGGACTACATCCAACGCGATGAAGTCAGACGCGCGTTGCACGTCGGTAACACCAACTTCACGTCCATCGGAGTGGTGTACAGGAAGCTCGTGCCTGATTTCATGGGGACTGCGAAGCAATGGTTGGAAGAGCTGCTGGAGAATTACAGGGTTATGCTGTACAAGTGAGTGTAGCAGCTATACTGTAGTAGTATAAGCATGATCTTACAGTAAGCCGCTAACTAAGCAAAAAGGATTCTTAGAAAGGCAGACAGACAGGACACTGTTTGCAACTGGATTGTTGGGTTACAAAATTGAGCAACATTCAGGGAACTTTCAAAGGCGACAAATTAGTAAACCTTAAGTTTAAGTAAATTAGTTTGGCTTACCTACTACTTTAGAGTGATATACCTAACTGAGAAAGAATTACAGTGCTCATATATCTATATCTTCTTCTTCTCTTCTTCGTCAGCATGGTTTTGCCCACTGTTGGGCATATGCCTCTCCCAATCTTCTCCACTCTTCGCGGAGCTCTGTCTTTTGAATCCACAAAGTCCCGGCGCTATCTTTGATGTCATCGGTCCATCTGGCGGGTGGTCTGCCTACGCTGCGCTTCCCCAGACGGGGCCTCCAGTCCAGAACGCATCTGCTCCTTCTTTGGTCTTTTCGGCGGCACATATGTCCAGCCTATGCCCATTTGAGCTTGGCGACTCGGAGTCCGATATCCACTACACGAGTACGCAGCCTGATGACCTCGTTCCGGATTTTGTCGCGTAAAGATATTCCGAGCATCCGGTGTTCCATGCTCCTTTGTGTAACCTGGAGCTTGTGGATCATACCTTTCGTCAAGGTCCACGTCTCACACGTGTATGTCAGTACTGGGAGAATACACTGGTCATATACTTTTGTTTTGAGGGACTGAGGTATCTTTGACTCCAACACGTGTTTCAGCTTGCCAAATGCTGCCCATCCTAGCTGAATACGCCTCTTTATTTCCGCCCCAAGAGAATCACGGCCAAGTGTAAGTAGCTGTCCAAGGTAGATGTAGTTCTGTACCTGTTCCAGCTGCCGACCTTCCAATGTAATGGGATTTTCAGATAAATCGGCTGTCGCCATCACCTTCGTCTTTCCCATGTTCATTTTCAGGCCGATTTTTAAAGAAGCATGGTCGTTGAACATTTGCTGCAGATCCTGTGCAGATGTGGCCACAATGACTATATCGTCTGCGTACCTTAGATGGTTTAGGTACGAGCCATCCACATTGATACCCTTACCTTCCCAGTTGAGGGTCTTGAATACGTCCTCTATCGCGTTTGTGAATAGCTTGGGAGATATCACGTCGCCTTGGCGTACACCTTTTTCAACCCGGATTGGGTTGGTATGGTTTTTTAGTTGTATAGTCATTGTTGCTGCCTTGTACAAGCTCTTCAAGATCTGGATGTACCGATCGTCAATTAGACACCTTTGGAGAGATCTCGTTACAGCCCAGTGTTCCACAGAGTCGAAAGCCTTATATATCTATATACAGAGTAGTAATTTATTAAAAAACTATTCATTTAAATTTTCAGTGGCCATTTGGACATCATAGTGGCATACCATCCATCAGTGAACACATATGACGCACTAACATTCTCTGGGGCATCGGACTTCAAGAAAGCTAAGAGGAAAGTGTGGACCCACGATGGTAAACTTGCTGGGTAAGATTTCATTTAGTAAAATTAGGGTTTCAGTTTAATAAGGCAATGATTCATTAGTGTTGAGATCATCAGTAGCCTCTGTAGGATCTCTGTTTGGTGCTTTTTGTAAAGAGCTTTAGCTGTAGTTAGCTACTTCTGTTCTGTCTTAGGTCTTAGAGTCAGAAAAATTAAACTAGAGGTAGGTTGGTCGCCTAAGACACAGACTAGCCACCTTTAGGATTAGATTAGCGATACGAACGATTAAGGACCATAACTTGAACTTCGTCGTATTTCAAGCCATATCACTAAGCACATAGAATAAAGCAAAGTCGCTTTTCGCGTCTGTATGTATGTGTGTTTGCCGAAATCCTTCAAACTACGCAATGGATTTTGATGCAGGTTTTTAATGGAACAGTCTGAGAATCAACCTTCCTCCACACAAGACGGACTTCTTTGCAAATTCTTTCACAGTGCGAGCTATCAAGCTGTGGAATTCTCTGCCTGAGGAGGTCCGTCGGTCCCCTTCCCTTGAAACCTTTAAGGACCGAACCAGGAAATATTATTTATCTAAATCTGTTGTATAATATCTCTTATTCTATTCCTTTTAGACTGTTATCTATTTATTCCCATTTCCTTCTTTAATTATGCATTTTCCTTACATCCAGAGTATAGTGTAGGTATATATATACACACATCAAAAAAAGTTTGTGATCAGTAGCAAAAGCAGGTGTATTTTATGAAATATAAATTATTTATAGAAAGTGTTTATATTTAATGTTTTTATAATGAAAATGCACTAAGTAAATAAAAAAAAACATTATTAATTATTTATTTTTTTAAAACAAAAGCTAAGAAATGCAATTTTAGCTGAAATTTGATGTAATGAAAAAATTGAATTAAGGAAAAAATAAACAAAATTTATTACGAAAAGATTAATAGTTAGTATAAAATGACTCCTCCTCTGGCTCGCACACATGCGGAAACCCTTCTGGGCATGCTAAGAATTAAGTTATCCAGCATTTCTTGTGGTAACCTGTCCCACTCTTCAATAGCAGCTGCCCTGATTTCTGCCACTGTTTGAGGAGGTGGCTGACGATTCCAAACAGATCGCTTAAGAGCGTCCCACGCATGCTCGATCGGGTTTAAGTCAGGTGAGCCGGCAGGCCAGTCTAACCGGGTGATGTCGTATTGCTGGAGAGCAGCATCAACACGTCCGTTTCGATGTGCGGGCGCATTATCATCTACCATTATGAATTGGCGCCCGTGGTTGATGCGGAATGGTCTGACGTATCCATCGATTGCAATCATTTTATACATAGCTCCAGTCATGGTGCCTTGATACAGAATTAAGGGCGTCCTAGCCCCAATCATTATGCCGGCCCAAAAGGACACCGATTTCCCGCCCTGCTGAACGGTTCCAGTGGCAGTTCTCTGCCTTTCAGAGTCGCCTGGTCTTCTCCAGACACGGACACGTCGGTTATCTGGATGCGTACTAATCCGCGTTTCGTCAACAAAGAGGCAGTTCTGCCAAATGCTTTCGTTCTCAATTTCTTCATTTTGACGGAGCCTAGCCCATCGCAATCTGCGCCGTTTCCGTTGCTGTGAGTTCAAAGCTGCTCGCCAGGATCTCCTTGCTCGTAATCCAGCTTGGTGTAAGCAATTTCTAATTGTTTGGGTGCTAACTTCGCGACCGGTGGCAGCTCGCAGTTCTGCTTTTATTTTAGTAGCGTTCATTGTTGGGTCACGGGCAGCCAGTAACCTGATATAGCGCTTCTGAATTGCAGTAAGCACAGTTGGGCGACCACTGCGAGGTCGGTCAGCTAAATCTTCCATGCCCCGATACCTCTGCAACGTGGTCACCATGCAGGCTTGGGATACATTAACTCTGCGTGATATTTCCCTCGTGGAATAGCCTTCTCCATTTAAAGTTAGGATTCTGGCTCGTAAAACTTCTGTTAATCCTCTCGGCATCGTTACCAACTAAACTTGTTGTGAATAAATTGAAAATATCGTAATTTGCGACTAAGTCAGATTTCTGAATGGTAGCAAGCAAGGGTTGATAGTCTTTTTATATGAAAAAAGCATTTGAATTACGAAATTGTTTATATTTAAATTTCATATTTTTAAATAAGGAATCAAAAAATAAAAAGTGATTGAGTTTTATACTTTCACAATAAAAATATTACCACTTTTCCAAGTGATCACAAACTTTTTTTGATGTGTGTATTAGTTTATCGTTAAATTGTTATGTATTTAGTATATATCATATTGCTTATGTGCATATCTATGTATTAAGGTGTATTATAGTATAAGTAGTATATGTAGGTTTGCACTATCCTGCTAACCATTTCGCACTTTTTTTTCGCCTAGAGGTTGCCTGGAAGAGAATGCTACTTTAGCATTAAGGCCCCCTCATTGGACCATCGAAATTTCTCTGTTTATTATGTTATTTTTGTTTTTGTTTTGTGTGCAATAAAGAATATATTATTATTTTTATTATTAATGGATATATAGTGATTCAAAATAAAGGTTTTATATACTATACTTGCCAGGAAAACATTTTGTTCCCGCGGGAAAATAAGTTGCAGCGGGCGCAACATCTGGACGGATCGCTAGTTCAAATAAAATCTTTTCTTCCAGCTACTACAAAGTAGCCGGCAACTTGACCGAGGTGATGATCCGCGGCGCTGGCCACATGGTGCCAGCAGACAAGCCGGCAACCTCCCTGGGCCTGATCTCTGCCTTCGCCCGGGGGATCCCTCTCGCGGACGACACCGGCTCTTTAGTTGACGTTGGCAGAAACGCACCCCGGAGACGTCGCTTGCCTATCCAATAGTGATTTCAATCATATTACCTTGTATTTAGAAATAGGTACCTACTTACATCAAGCGCTTGATTACTTAGGGCTTGTAGAAGTAGTATTTAAGCTTCTTGCTTAGGGCCCTTAGGGCGCTTACATTAATGACTAGCATGCAATGCCATTTTTATAATAGAGCTCCACCACCGCCCTGAGCAATTTTCATGTACGCGCCATGTACGTATGTACCTATACCCTAGTTTACGTATTTTCCTAAATTAAATGTATTAATTGATGTGATTTTTATTATTTGTGTACGAGTCTATTTTTACCTACCTGTCTATTTTTCACTTTGTTTCGTTGTCAGCTAAACTTATAGCAGAGTTCGCGCCGAGAAGGAGTCCCGCGGAGAAAGGCTTAAATGACCATTAAATAATACGTAAGTTAAAGGTAATTTAAACCCCTCTATCGGGGATTCCTTTCTTGGCGTGGACTCTAAGAGTATTGTGCTCAGCTGATAAATGCGATTTCTAGGGATGTAACTTGATGTAACATATAATAGTGCGCATTTTTATTGTGTGCGAAATATGCTTCATAAAGGTACAGTTTATACATAATTTTAAAGGCCTGAATGTACATACGAGGGGAGGTCAAAAAGTTCGCGGAATGGAGGGGTTGGCGGGGGTAGGGATGCTTGTCCAGGTACTCGCTAATTGAGTAACTCATTATTACTATAAATACCAAGTTTTAGCCTAATTGGGTCACTAGTCTTTGAGTTATCAACGATTAAACAAGTGAATCGGGAAGAAAGTTGGCAGTATGGAAAAAATTGAACATCGCGCCGTCATAAAGTTCCTCACCAAACAGGGAAAAACGCCGCAAACTGTTTTTCAAGATATGTTATCTGTTTACGGGGACTCTGCTCCTGGAAAAACTATGATTTACAAGTGGCATAATCTTTTCAAGCAAGGAAGGGAGTCAATTGAAGACGATCCCCGTTCTGGGCGGCCGATCGAGGCCACCACGCCGGAAATCATCGATAAAGTTGAGAAACTTGTATTGGAGGATGGCCGTTTGAAGAAGAAACAGCTTGCAGCATTAGTTGGTGTATCAGAAACTACCATTTTGAATATCCTTCATCAACATCTTGGTATGAGTAAAGTCTGCGCAAGATGGGTCCCGAGAATGCTCACGCCGTTTCAAAAGCGAGAGCGCGTCGACTGTTGCCGCGAGTTTTTGGACCGCTGTGGAGATCAAAAGGAAGAAATTATGTCCCGTATTGTGACTGGGGATGAAACTTGGGTTCATCATTATGAACCTGAGTCAAAGCAAGAGTCAATGCAATGGCAGAAAAAGGGCACTCCCCCTCCTAAGAAGTTTAAGGTGTCTCAATCGGCCGGAAAGATCATGGCGACAATATTTTGGGATTCTGAAGGCATTCTTCTGGTGGATTATAAAGATCGTGGCCTTTCCATAACGGGAGAGTACTACGCTTCCTTGTTAGATCGATTGAAGGAAGCGATTAAAGAAAAAAGGAGAGGAAAACTGACCAAAGGAGTGCTGCTTTTGCATGACAACGCGCCCGTGCACACCAGTCGTGTTGCGACCGCTGCCATTCACCGATGTGGTTTTGAACTACTGCGCCATCCACCCTACAGTCCAGACCTGGCCCCCAGCGACTATTATTTATTTCCAAAGATGAAAAAAGAGCTGCGTGGAAGAAAATTTAACGACGATGATGAGGTTAAGTCAGCGATTTCGGCTTATTTTGACGCACAAGATAAACAATTTTTTTTAGACGGTATTAATAAGTTATTTGATAGATCCCATAAATCTATTCGAGTTAAGGGAGAATATATTGAAAAGGAAAAATAATTTCATGTTTAATTTCACCCTTCTTCCTTGTCATTCCGCGAACTTTTTGACCTCCCCTCGTAAATACTTTTGTGCTCGGCCCGACGACGCCTCGAACAGCCCGGGTCCTCACGCCTCTCTCTAGTAACGCGTAAACGGAAAGAGCTCGCCCGGAATTCCTAAATCTTAACTTTATTAGCTTTCATGTGGTGAAATACAGATCTTATAGTAAGTACGTATATAATTACATGGAACACACACGAACGAAACCCTGTAAGGGCACTGCTAAATAACTACTAAGTAGTTTATAATAAATTATCCTTTAGCCACTATGCCCAAAATACATCTACACAGGTCGCAGTAGCTGTTGGTCTTTTCAGGACCAACCCCCTACTCAACCAAATAATAATAATAGAATACCCCGGGATCAAAATCTTTGTCACTAACTCTTCTCGTCGTATATTATCGTTCATATCCGACTGTGAGCATTGTAGTGTCGGATAATATTCCAATGCGAGTTACTCTCAGGAGTTACTACACCACCAACCACTCGGCCGCTCGGCGATCATTTGACATAAATTTACATGGCAACATTGTTCAGTGGTGACGTTTCTGAGTGCGATAGACAAGACGAGGACATGGAATATTGAAAAATCTGTGTAAAACTCGTGTAATTCCTAGAAATACTTGATTATATTTGTTACTGCAGTAATATGTGAAGTTCCTTCTTATATGCGGAGAGTTCGAGATCATATTATATAGTTAGTTTCAACGGAAGTGGACTAAATAAATCTCGTCATGGGTGGACCATCGTTGGTGGCTTGCGCGTTATTACTTTTGACGCCGATCACAGCGTTTTATTTACCCGGCTTAGCACCAGTGAACTACTGCAAAATCGGCGATGATACTGGCAAATCATGCAAGGTATGTTTCATCTCGAAATTCCCGCATAGAACATTGCTTGGTCACCATTCTGTCAACACAACTTTTTCATAGTAACTCATATTTTACGATCCACAATAGGTACGCAATTTAACCATAACAAAGAATATTCCTGAACGACCGAATTGTTTTATCAGAAACGTGATAAACATCAATTTGGGTTAATTGCATATTGCATTATATTTTTTATTTTAGTGGTTTCTACCATTTTGCAGTCTATCGATTCTACAATTTGTAATATCAGATCCTTTTATTGCCACGTAATTATTACATTTTATTACAATTATATTACTTATTCAATATTTAATGTTTTTATTTATTTATTCATTCAATTTAATTAGGCAGGTCTAAAAAATTACATTTAATAGAGCAAGTATATCTTATTTTCCAGAATGAAATTCCGCTGTTTGTAAACAGGCTCAACACCGAGGAGTCTGTAATACCTTTTGAATATCACCACTTTGATTTCTGTCTTTCCAATGAAGACAATTCGCCAGTGGAAAACCTCGGCCAAGTGGTCTTCGGCGAACGAATAAGACCAAGTCCTTACAAAGTTAATTTCATGGATGACGTGAAGTGTAAAGTGGTGTGTACGAAGACTTATCGAGGGAGTGAGCCAGAGGCAATCAAGAAGCTTAATCTGCTAAAAATGGGAATGGCGTTGTACTACCAACACCATTGGATCATTGACAATATGCCGGTGACGTGGTGCTATCTTGTAAATGAAGGTGGCAAGACCTACTGCAGCACCGGATTCCCAATGGGTTGTCAAGTGAGGAGAGACTTGGTAAGTGCTTGTTATTTCTACCATAAAAATGACATGTGATGCCGGCTTACAAAAGCATCACCCATTTTCTGTCCAGTGGTTGTCGTAGAAGCCAACTAAGGGACTCAGAGGTTTCATGTGTACTGCTATTTTAGGCTGACAACCTGTCCCTATAGTGATACACAACTTATGAAAAATAAACCCTCAAACATTTTCAGACATGGGTATAATGACCATAATTTTACAGTTGTTAACACTTGGCTTACCCTGCCAAAGGTATAGGTGTTATTTGTGTATGTGTATGCATAATCTACATTGATAGCACAAATATCAGACTGAAAGTCCTTTTTATTACGAACAAATACTAAACTAAACCCCTAATGTAATTTAGATCTGAATACTACAATATTTTTCCTTGATTTAGGTTCAATTAGTAGGTATTTAGTGATTACAATATAAGTGCCTATTACGCTTTGTTGATAAGATTAGAAATATTATGTCACACTGTATTGTTTGTTTTTTATTCAGGTAAAATAATTTATATTTTTTAATATGTTGATAAAGAAATAGATTTTTGTAGTATGTCTAACTATAAAGTTTAAAAAATTTTGAAGAAAAAAAAATATGGTCATTTACTTTTTGTGATACCGTCACTACCTAAAGCCAAAAATAGTACATTGATCATGTGGTGAGAAAGGAACCAATTGCTAACAAGGGTCTAGTTTGAGGCTGAAGGCCGAATATTGTTTTTTATAAATGATAATATTGTTCAAAGCAAAAGCAATAAGTCCATTCAGCCAAGTCTTCCATTTTGCCTGCGAAAATTTATTATATTTACGTTCTGTTTTACGTAATTTTTACAGTTGCATCTTTTCTCCCCTGGCTGGGGACGAAAGTGATTTGAAATGTGAACAATGACTTACATACTTCTCTATTTTTCAATAACCTATAATGCATTTTTGTATGTAGATGTTGTATAAAATAAAATAAATATTACACAATATTAAAAAATATTACAGCAATCTAGAAATGTTTTATGGAAACTTTAAATCAGTGGTTATTTTGATTAAATATAATGAAATGACAATACAATGCTTTCAAGTAGCCAATTGTAACTTAATTTATTGAACTTTAGGGTCGAAAAGGAAACGAAGAAGTATACAGGCATGTAAGTAGTTTACGGCAAAGATATGGCAGTATGTTTTCTTCAAAATAGTATATTAATTTGTATCTTTATTGATTAATTAGTATCTTAATGTTTGATTGGTATTATATGAGTATTATTTAATGTGTGTAAACCATATATAACCATTATATATTTCATGAAAAATTCAAAGAAATCATAAATGTAGAAACTACTTCTTATAAATGTTTTGAGACTTTCAGTAGTAATTTATATTTATCTTAAACTAGCGACCCGCCCAGTGGTTGCACCCCTTGCTAATCATTGTTCCGTATGAATAAGACATTTTCCTGGCTTGTATTATACACATAAACATTCCTTCTGAGTCACTATGCATATCTATTAAAAAGCTGTATCAAATCTGTTGTGTAATATTGAAGACCTAAACATATATAAAAAATATTTAGACAAGGACAGACACGGGAAGCGACTTTGCTTTATAATATGTAGTAATAACCCTAGAGTTGTATTTTAGACCTTTTATCTCACGAGCGCGGGCTAGCCCTTATGTGTGGTACCTGTCTCTTTTCGTTTTGAACACCGAGTCGTCCAACGAAAAGAGAGTGAGATATAACACACACGATTATGGCTGATCCGCGCTCGTGAGATGAAAAGACTGTATACTTATTTATATCATCTAATACTCATAGTGTTGGTACTATTACTAAGAGAGATGGCGCACCACTAGCTGAATAAAATGCGCTGTTTTCAGTAGCAAATAGTAGAATAGAAATCCGAGGAACCAATGAGCAAACATTGCATTACTGGATCATACTAGTCAATATTTGGCGTCCACACTATGTCCTCATAAATTACCATCTAAGCTAAGATTGCCCAAGCAGCCTCGCAAGCTCAACGGCAGCTGAGCCTCATGTCTCGCGCGAGGCACGTCCACACCGACCGCGGCAAGCAACGCGTGTCCAGACCAGACACAACTAATAAAAAAAAACTAAGAAATCTGATCTAACCTCATTTTTGAAAACGTCGCGAGTCTTTTAGCGTGTGCGCTAGCTCCAAGTAGGTATTAAAATTAGTAAAGATATACAAGGTGCTTGGAAAAGTACTAACTTCCTTTCAAGGGATGAACCAATCCATGAAACCTGAACAACTTTCCCCAAGGAACACAGATCGAAATATGAAAATTTTTTTGGCTTCGCATACAAACTGACTCAGTTGGTCAGTATTTCAGTGTGGAAGGGTCAATTTTTTATCATATTTCGGTCTATGTTCCTTGGGAAAAGGTGTTCAGTTCCATGGGCTGGTTCACACCTTGAAAGGAAGGTAGTATTTTCCCAACATACTGTATACAGGGTGTAAAAATATTGACTGCAAATATTTTAAGGGGTGAACCAGTCCATGACACTGAACAGCTTTCCCCAAGGAACATACGTCGAATTATAAAAAAAAAATATTTGGGCCCTTCATACAAAATTACCAACCAACCAAGTCAATTTGTATGGGAGATCCAAAAAATTTTCTTATATTTCAACCCATGTTTCTTGGGGAAAGTTGTTCAGTTTCATGGGCTAATTCCCTAGAATATTTTACACCATGTAGATATAATCATATTTTTAACAGCTTTTACCCTTCTAATTCTTCTGTTTACTTTTCCCTAGGACACCTGCACACCGATAGTAAACGTACCGCCTCAGAAAGTGGGCCAGTACTACCTGTTCAACCATGTAGACTTGGAGATCACATACCACAGCGGCGTGGACGAAGACTGGGGAGTCGGCTTCAAAGATAATGGAGGCAGGATCATTTCAGCTAAGGTGCGTTTCGAACAACGATGTTATAAAAAGGGATTTCTTTTTTAAAAAAAATGAGGTTCTCAGTTTAATCTGTATGTATGTATGTATGTTTGCCTACGATTGTCTCAACTTTTTTAAAAAAGTTATTACAGTAAGCGACGTCAACGTTTTTAAAAATATAGGGTGACCTTTGTTCTTTGGGGAAAGTTGTTCGGTGAAAGGCGCAACTAACAAATCGTGTGCAATTAATTAGACTCCTGAAACCCAAAGCACTCGTCAGCTAAATATAGCTGTCTCTTTTTAACTGACTTCAAAAAAAAGGAGAATCTCAGTTTGACCTTTTGTATGTATGTTTGTCCGGGATTCTCTCGTGTTTGGCTGAACCGCTTTTGATGCGGTTTTCAGCAATGTGTGTGACAAAAAAATTGAAGTTCGCACTTATTTATACACGTTCTTTGAAATCCTTTTAAAAAAAAGTTATAGTCATACTCGTTTTCCGTTTCCTGTCGCTCCCAAGATTCTAGTGCGTAGAATATGAGAATGTATAAATCTTAAAATGGCGTTGGTCACAGGTTATAAAATACAGGGTGTAATAATATTAGCTGCAAATATTTTAAGCGGTGAAACAGCCCATGAAACTGAACAACTTTCCCCAAGCAACATAGGACGAAATACAAAAAAAAAGTTTGGTCCTCCCACCCATATATTTCTGATCATCAAATTTTCTTATATTTCGACCCATGTTTCTTGGGAAAAGTTGTTCAGTTTCATGGACTGATTCACCCCTTAAAACATTTGCAGCTAATATTTTTACACCTTATATAAATTGTGTCCAATACTCTGTTACAGGTGAAACCGGCTAGTATCGACCACGATCCAAATAAGCCGGATTGCAACAACCGCATGCCACTCGAGATCCCCGCCGACTTGGGCCACGACGATGAACCCTTATCCATCACTTATACATACAGCATCACCTTCATAAAAAACAATACAATCAAATGGTCCTCGCGATGGGACTATATATTGGAATCCATGCCACAGACTAATATCCAATGGTTCTCAATACTGAACTCTTTAGTGATAGTTTTGTTTTTGAGTGGAATGGTCGCCATGATTTTGCTGAGGACTCTACATAAGGATATCGCGAGGTATAACCAGATGGAGAGCGGGGAGGATGCGCAGGTCAGTAATTGTTTTAAATTGAGAGCATCAGTATGGCTAACATGCGTGCCACAAAAAAGTTTTGTCACCGCAATATGTCTTCTGCGGCTAACTTCACTGCGAATAAGTTACGCATTCTTCCGTAGTGACATTGTGCGCATATGAAACGACAAAATATGTCGTGGCACGCGTGTTGTAAAATAGCAACATCCAATTCCATTATCCAATTGAAAGAATAGAATGAAAGGCGTATTTTTGAATCGGTAGAAATTGAGTTGTGTGTATTTCGGTGTTGGCAGGAAGAGTTTGGCTGGAAGCTGGTGCACGGCGACGTGTTCCGGCCGCCGCGCCGCGGGATGCTTCTGGCCGTGTTCCTCGGCTCCGGCTCACAGGTAATTTCTTAAGAGAATGTTGTTGTTGTTGTTGTTGTTGTAGTAGGCCTATGGTAGCCCGCTGGTACAAAGGGCCCTGGAGAGTTTCTTCCATTCCTCCCTGTTCTACGCCATGGTCTTCGCTTGGTCCCAGGTAATTCTTAAGACTATCATTCACAGAAATTTTATGTGCAGTCTCGACTCCCGCGCGGCAAGCACCGTAATGTGCGATAGGGACAGATAGAGTAAAATTTTTGGACCTCCCATACTAACTGACTTGGTCGATTGGTGATTTTCTATGGGAGGCCCAAAATTTTTTTTCTTATTTCGACCTACGTTCCTTGGGAAAAGTTGTTCAGTTTCATGGGCCGGTTCGACCCTTAAAATGTTTGCAGCAAATTTTTTTTACACCCTGCATTGGTAATGCATTGAAATTACAAAAAGTAATTTACTCTTAGTGTTGTAATTTCTTTATATTTAACAAACTGTAGTTAGACATTTTGTCACTTTGAAATGACTTTTTGGCAATAGACAAATTGCCATTCTGACATTTTGCTATTATGACTGACATTTTCCACTCTTACTTACACTCTTTTTTACACCCTTTATTTTATTAATGACCCAGTCCACAACCGAATTAAAGCTTCCTTCTCCAGACAATCTTCTGTACTTTTCCAGGTGTTTGGCATGACCCTAGTGACCTTAGCGTTCGCCTGCCTCGGCTTCCTGTCCCCTGCCAACCGCGGAGCGCTGATGACGTGCGCGCTGGTGGCGTGGGTGCTGCTGGGCGCGGCTGCCGGCTACGTCAGCGCCAGGATATACAAGAGCTTCGGCGGGAGACGGTGGAAGACCAACATCCTATTGACTTCCATGGTGTGCCCTGGGTAAGCATACTATACGATCGGCGGTCGTTACACAACCATGTCAGAAGCCTGCTACTTGTAATAGGCGGTTGATAAATTCTGACACTAGGGTTCATCGGGTCGTTGGACGACTCGGTGTCCCACACGAAAAGAGAGAGACGATCGGGTAACAAAAAAAACCATCATTCCTTTCTTGGCGACCGAAGTGGCGCAGTGGTAGTGCGACTGCCTCGGTGGGTCACTCACAAAGTTGATATTTATCATATTGTGAATTTGATCCCAGTCTGCTTAGGACATTGCGGGCTGAACCATCCGATTGTGCGTAAGTAAGATGGTTCCGTGTTTGGGATGGCACGTTAAGCCGTAGGTCCCGGTTGCTGTCTATGATCACTTAGACGGCAGTCGTTACACAACCATGTCAGAAACCTGCTAATTGTAGAAGGCGGTTGAAAAATTCTGACACTAGGGTTCATCGGGTCGCTGGGCGACTCGGTGTCCCACACGACAAGAGAAGGAGACTCCATACTTACCCGCGGGTGTCGTAACTTTATTTTACTTTCTTAAATTATTAGTAGGTTGCATCGATACATTCATGTTCACTGTCACATCACTAGCTTTATCAAATTTCATACAAAACTGAGCAGCTAAATTGTAACTAACCTAAAAAACTGCTAAATAGTTGCATTTTTTCTGGACTGCGTTTTTGGTCTGGTAACCGTAACTACACAGAAAACAAGGAAAATATTCATCGTAGAACAAAACGAATACGTACAAAACTACTTTCTGTAATCGCTGATTAATTTTCTTGTGAAAAATCTGGCAACCATTTTTTACATGTAGACGACAAATGGCATATTTCAAAAAGCTGTAACATCTATAACATCCACAATTCTTGAGCTAGCAGCTTCATATACATTTTTGCTGTATAACATTTAGTTTAAGATTGATATGATGTCTGCCGTTAAACAATAAAGTAACTATAAAGGAAGTTATTGAAGTTAGTTGTATTTACCGGATAGTTGCAATTACAGGATTCTTTAGTGATGTTTTTATAATACAGTTCCCATATGTCAATTAGATGATCGGGAATTTTGTATGGGAGGTCGAAAAAATTTTCAACATAGCCATTTTCAACAAAGTTGTTCAATTTCATGAACTAATCACGCCTGCAAAATGTTCGTTACACCGTCTCTTACACCCTGTATAACCTTATTTTGCAGTGTGGTGTTCGGTCTGTTCTTCATAATGAACCTGGTGCTATGGGGCAAGGGCTCATCAGCTGCGGTGCCGTTCTCGACGCTGGTGGCGCTACTGGCGCTGTGGTTCGGAGTCTCCGTGCCTCTCACCTTCATTGGAGCTTACTTCGGGTTTAGGAAGCGGGTGAGTTCTTCATAATGAACCTGGCGCTGTGGGGCAGGGGCTCATCAGCTGCGGTGCCGTTCTCGACGCTGGTGGCGCTACTGGCGCTGTGGTTCGGAGTCTCCGTGCCTCTCACCTTCATTGGAGCTTACTTCGGGTTTAGGAAGCGGGTGAGTTCTTCATAATGAACCTGGCGCTGTGGGGCAGGGGCTCATCAGCTGCGGTGCCGTTCTCGACGCTGGTGGCGCTACTGGCGCTGTGGTTCGGAGTCTCCGTGCCTCTCACCTTCATTGGAGCTTACTTCGGGTTTAGGAAGCGGGTGAGTTGTTCATAATGAACCTGATACTGTGGGGCAAGGGCTCAGCAGCTGCGGTGCCGTTCTCGACGCTGGTGGCGCTACTGGCGCTGTGGTTCGGAGTCTCCGTGCCTCTCACCTTCATTGGAGCTTACTTCGGGTTTAGGAAGCGGGTGAGTTCTTCATAATGAACCTGGCGCTGTGGGGCAGGGGCTCATCAGCTGCGGTGCCGTTCTCGACGCTGGTGGCGCTACTGGCGCTGTGGTTCGGAGTCTCCGTGCCTCTCACCTTCATTGGAGCTTACTTCGGGTTTAGGAAGCGGGTGAGTTGTTCATAATGAACCTGATACTATGGGGCAAGGGCTCATCAGCTGCGGTGCCGTTCTCGACGCTGGTGGCGCTACTGGCGCTGTGGTTCGGAGTCTCCGTGCCTCTCACCTTCATTGGAGCTTACTTCGGGTTTAGGAAGCGGGTGAGTTCTTCATAATGAACCTGGCGCTGTGGGGCAGGGGCTCATCAGCTGCGGTGCCGTTCTCGACGCTGGTGGCGCTACTGGCGCTGTGGTTCGGAGTCTCCGTGCCTCTCACCTTCATTGGAGCTTACTTCGGGTTTAGGAAGCGGGTGAGTTGTTCATAATGAACCTGATACTATGGGGCAAGGGCTCATCAGCTGCGGTGCCGTTCTCGACGCTGGTGGCGCTACTGGCGCTGTGGTTCGGAGTCTCCGTGCCTCTCACCTTCATTGGAGCTTACTTCGGGTTTAGGAAGCGGTTGAGTTGTTCATAATGAACCTGATACTATGGGGCAAGGGCTCATCAGCTGCGGTGCCGTTCTCGACGCTGGTGGCGCTACTGGCGCTGTGGTTCGGAGTCTCCGTGCCTCTCACCTTCATTGGAGCTTACTTCGGGTTTAGGAAGCGGGTGAGCGTAACTCTTTTTGAGTGTTACTTGTAATAAAATGTTTTGGTTGGCGATCAGTACAATATGTTGTAGATACTCACAGGGAACAAGTAAGTATGCCCATGTAATACAGGGTGTAAAAATATTAGCTGCAAATATTTCAAGGGGTTAACAGGCCCATGAAACTGAACAACTTTCCCCAAGGAACATAGGTCGAAGTATGAAAAAATATTTTAGACCTCCCCATACAAATTATTGCAGCCGGGCGAGTCAACTGTATAGGAGGCAACATTTTTTTTTTCATATTTCATGTTTCTTAGGGAAAGTTGTTCAGTTTCGTGGGCTAATTCACCCCTTAAAATATTTGCAAGTAATATTTTTAAGAATCAATACAAATTGACTTGGTCGGTCGGTAGTTTTGTATGGGAGGTCCAAAATTTTTTGTCATATTTCGACCTATGTTCCATGGGCTGGTTCACCACTTGAAATATTTGCAGCTAATTCTTTTACACCCTGTATACGTATGCAATGAATATGATAATTTTCTTATTCCAGATCCTCGAGCATCCAGTGCGAACGAACCAGATCCCGCGACAGATTCCCGAACAGACGTTATACACCCAGCCCCTGCCTGGCATCGTGATGGGCGGCGTGTTGCCCTTCGGATGCATCTTCATACAACTGTTCTTCATACTCAACTCGCTGTGGTCCAGCCAGGTACGTACCGTATTGTATGCCTGTCGGCGGACCTCAGTGTACACTACCATTGTTACCATCTTTTATAAGCTGTGGCACAATACATAAATTTAAACTTGTAACAAACGACCTGGGTATTAACAGACCTCGTATCAGTATAATGCTACTGTAACAGCTTATTATGCACAAGTATCAAAAACAAGAACATTTACAACTAATATGCGCAAAAGCGGCCTTATTGCTAAAAACGACAAACTTACAACTTATCTAATTGATACTTGCGATTGTCGGCGCTTGGTGAAACTCCATATTAGATAATTGTAGTAAATAAAATCTCTTGTACTCGTTTCACTTATTATATTTGTGGGTTACACCCAACATTTATTACATTACATTAATGTGTTTAATAGTGTGTAATGTGTTTATAACAACTGTAAAACGCCCCTGAAGATGCTCATGTGAGTGAAACTAGTTGGGTGTAACCCACAAATATAATAAGTGAAACGAGTACAAGAGATTTTATTTACTACAATTATCTTACAACTTATCATCATCATCATCCTCTTTGCCATATCCCGTTCTCTGCCGGGGTCGGCTACCTGACCTAGGGGATTTGACGTGGAACCAAGTTTTGTTTTTTGTAAATGACCCAGTCAATTAAAGTTGTATTTATAATTACACGAAACCAGCTGACAGTAGCTAAGGTCACTTTGTAAAATAATGTTGGCATATAGTAATAGGATTGCGTTCAGTTCTCGTTTAATCACATGAACTAACGATGAGTTACTCATTTCGCTACTTTCAAACTACAAAATTGCTACAAAAAGTAGGCGAAAGCTCGTTGGTATGTAAAGATCTACACGATTGTCTAATCGAGACGATTTTATTCACTCAGCCTGACTAACATGCATGCCACGATATATTTTGTCGTTTCATATGCGCAGAATGTCACTACGGAAGAATGCGTAGCTTATTCGCAGCGAAGTTAGCCGCAGAAGACATATTGCGGTGACAAAAATTTATCGTGGCACGCACGTTAGCCATGCAGGAGCTTTTTTATCATTCACTTTGTCTCAAAACTGTTTTTATTTAATCAAAAACTGACAACCCCGTAAACGACTAGATTAAAATTCCGAGGTAACTATGCTTTCTCCACCAATAATTAGCCTATAGTAAAATTTGACGAAAGACGGTTTCACCATTCCAGATGTACTACATGTTTGGTTTCCTGTTCCTGGTGTTCGTGATCCTGGTGATCACCTGCTCCGAGACCACCATCCTGCTCTGCTACTTCCACCTGTGCGCCGAAGACTACCACTGGTAAATTAAATATATACTGATAGATAGATACTGATTTAGGATAGATATGTATTAAGTAATATACTCAGGATGTAAATATACAGGGTGTAAGAGACGGTGTAACGAAAACTTTGCAGGCGTGCTCGGACCATGAAACTGAACAACTTTTTCTATGGGGCCTATGTTACAGATCGTTTGTACGGTCCGGGGATATTAGAATTTTACTTTAGGTTGATCTGTTCGTAGAATTTATATACTGCGACTTCGAGAATTACTTAGTTGCTTTATAACTTCTTTCTTCAGTTTTCATTTTTCTATTTGTTCAGTGTTTGTTAGACGAACGTCTAGTTACTTACGATTAAAGATTTTTTTTAAAAGAAAATCTTTAACTTTTTAAAATAAATCTTTATATATAAAATGTAAAAATATTAGATGCAAATATTTTAAGGGTTGAATCAGCCTATGAAACTGAACAACTTTCCCCAAGAAACATAGGTCGAAATATGAGAAAATTTTCTGGATCAAATTGACTAGGTCGGTTGGTATTTTTTTTTATGGGAGGGCCAAATTCTTTTTTTGTATTTAGACCTATGTTCCAAGTTATTCAGTTCCATGGGCTGATTCACCTCTTAAAATATTTGCAGCGAATTTTTTAATACGCTGTAGACTTCTTTCTTCATTTTTCTTTTTTCTATTTCTTCAGTTTTCGTTAGACTAACGTCTAGTACTAGTAGTAGTACGACTAAATCATTTGTTTTTTTAAAGAAAATCTTCAAAAAATCTTGAATGAATCTTCATATATTTCACAAGAGTTGTTTATTTTCCAGGTGGTGGCGCGCCTTCCTGAGCTCGGGCTCGACCGCGGGCTACCTCTTCATCTACTGCTGCCACTACTTCGTCACCAAGCTGAACATCGAAGACGCCGCCTCCACCTTCCTCTACTTCGGCTACACCATCATCATGGTGTTCCTCTTCTTCCTCCTCACCGGCACCATCGGCTTCATGGCTTGCTTCTGGTTCGTCAGGAAGATCTACAGCGTCGTCAAGGTAGATTAGGAGTGAAGTGTGGATATCTCGCTGTTAGGTATGTTTGTGGCCAGTTTTTGAGGTTGTTCGGTGCTACGAGCGTTTAACTTTTCGGTACGTAAGTGTGAGACAATTTTTTTCAAATCAAACAATGGGATCTGGAGCTCAATTTCTGAATTGTACGTTTTCGGTTACATGCGCGAAAGTCTAAAACTACTGGTCTATCCACACGTTTTTAAATTTCTGTTACTTGATGTTTTGATAGTCAAAAATATAATGTGTGAAATTTTGAGGGTATGTGGGATTCGATAAGTAAAGTAGAACGTGAGATACAAGCATAACGAGTGGCAGATTTTTGCATGAAATTAAAGCTAATGTTTCAATTTCAGAATCGTTCATTTTCTTTTCATGCAAAAATCTGCTACTAATTATGCTTGTATCACACTTTTTATTACCATAAATAGGCATGATACTGGCAGGTCAAATGAAATCACTGCATTAAAATAATGATTGATGACGTTACATCTTGCTTTTTTGGATGGCATCAAAACGCTTAATAATCCATTTATTAATTCAAAATTTGAATATTATGAAAAATGATAAATGGAGTATGTAGAATTGTTCGACAATAGTTTTAAGCGTACTTTTTACTTAGGTATTTTATTGATGGCCCAGTCATCTAGCTAATTACACGCCATGTCCTTGACTAGAAAAACATTGAGTATTGGAAATTTAAATACGTGTGGTTAGAGTAGTCGTTGAGGACTTCCGTGGTACGGAATCGAATTACGACGTTCCACAAATTGACCACCTGTACAGCAGTGGGACACAGTAGGCTAACTAAAAAATAATCTCAAAATCAAAGTCTCAGTCATACTACCAATTCGTTAAGACATTATTTATAAAAATATAAATGCCAATAATTGTGGGGCAAAATGAGATTATTGATAAATATGAGATAAAAAATATATTTATCAGTTTTTACGCATTCACAGACGTAGCAATGTATACCAGTGACAAAGTTCGCCATATTAGTTATATGCTCGTAGCTGTCAAGTATTACGCAGACTACATAATGAGATTTGAGTCTTCAGTGTTATGATAATTAAGGGCAGACCACACCGCCTGCGTATATGCGTGCAGTGCACGTGATCACGCGCGCATAGTTCTGTTG
This sequence comes from Keiferia lycopersicella, assembly GCA_029255805.1. Taxonomy (NCBI): domain Eukaryota; kingdom Metazoa; phylum Arthropoda; class Insecta; order Lepidoptera; family Gelechiidae; genus Keiferia; species Keiferia lycopersicella. Next base: position 21,366,483 of record JARACZ010000003.1, read on the forward strand.
TAATGTACGAGACTACCAACGACGGCACACTGAATGCGTGGCCTGAACGGCTTGCGCAGGCGGTGTGCTCTACCTTTTAACGGCCTGCGTAGTCCAAACCCGACATTTGAAAGGGACTGCTCTACACAATGTGATGATTAGGCATTGTATAAAAGTTTGTATGGGAAGTAAATTATAGTCAAGCCTCAGGCTGTTCAGTTCTTTTCTTTTAGCTAATATCTTCTGTAATGTCATTAATCCAGCCGCCGAAGGATGACCGATTTGACAGCTATTCTTGGCTCAACTCGAGAAGTCTAAGGCCCGTATTTATAAATCGCACTTAACTTTCGAGATCGATCTATAGAGCGATTTTGACATATGTCAGTCAATGCTAACAGCATCTCAAAGTCGCACTTAAAATCGATCTCAAGAGTTGAGTGCGGTTTATAAATACGGGCCTAAAAGCCTTAGTACAGTTTGAGCGCCAGTCTAAAGAGGGTAGTAATTTGTGGCATTTGTTAGGTGAAGTGCTTGTTCCTTTGCTCAGATACAAGCATACTCATATCACGCCTTTATCCCTTGCGGGGTAAGCAGAGCGTAACGGCGCGGCCATAAAAATATGGTTGCTACCGCCACGTCTGAAAAATATTGAGAGCTCTTGCAGATGATTCGTGTATCACTATAGTTGTAATGTACATGAAACTCTCGAGGCCATTAGCCGCCTCTTACAACACCTGCGGGAAGAATTGGGGTGATGCTATTAAGCCGGCATCACACAGCTTGTATAGTACGTAGCTAGATGTATCTTTCGTCAAATCGCTTATCTATCAGTAGCTTTAGTCGTTAGTAATGTATTGTAAATAAGTTTCAATAGTAATTGTTTTCATTGAATTATTTATTTATAAATAACTGTCTTGAAATTGATTCATTCCTGCACAATTGCATTATTTTCCTTGTTTATTACCTAGTACTTAAAAATAGGCTCAGACAAATAATACTAAAGCCATCTGCATCATCTAAATATGTATTTATAATTCACTTATAGTTTGAAAATTCCGCTCAAACTTTGAAAATTTATAATCGAATTTAGTCCTAATCCCAAAATTTATAGGTTTATGTAAGTTAATGGCGGTGACTTTTGTCACGATTGTGTTTATGATAACTATCATTATTATTATTGTGTGCTTACACGAGGTTAATTTTATCTTTTCCTACCTATTTCTTTTATAGTATATGATGTTTTGAAATATGTTTAGTTTAATTTAACTGGATACGTTGGATGTACACAATAAATTGACTATTTTATAATCGATTTTTATTCCAATCGGGAAAATATCGTCGACTTGGTTTTAGCATGAAGCAATCGCTACTTAAAGTAAGGCCGTTTAAATAGGCCATATTTGAAAGCTGTCAAACCCATATTAAAGGACATGTCAACAAATAAAAATAAACCTTATGTCATACATAACATTAACATGATTTTGACAGCTATCAAATATGACCTATTCGAACGGGCATACTTTAATAAACTTATAGTATCGTGCATATTTTTGACGGTTTCGATTCGAAATTGTTCAAAGTGTGATGGCAAAAAGATTTTATTAGCTCTTTTTCTTTGCAACAAAAGCGCGCAGATGATGCCAAGTTGCAAACTTAAGCATGTAAAATATAAATGTGGCTGACAAACTCGACCTTGAAGTTTAGCCAACTGCAGTCTTAGTCTAGACTAGAAATGCTAGATCGTTTTGTATTCAGTCGATTCATGCTATCTAAATCGGCATACATTGCTGGTTACATTCAAGCCAAACGTATGTATGATAAAGTAAACGTAGAAAACATACAGCTACTGATAAAAACGGCGACGCGGCATTATGAAATTAGCAACGAATGCAGTTTCGTTCCATTGCAAATCGCTACATATGTAGGTACAGGAAAAATTAAGTTGATTGAAAATGTAGTGGTAGTGAGAGTTATACGACATCCATTTTTAAAGTTTGCTTGCAAGGTTTTTTTGTGTACATCGTCTTTTGCATCGAGCAAGATAACTTTTTAAAATAATATTGGTTTAAATATACCGACGAGAATATATAAAAAAAACTTACTAAGAGTGATTTGTTGTGTTGCACTACTGCACCTTTATACATTACAAAATCATCCATTTAAAATATCAGCAACTTCTTAGAATAGGTACCTACATATGCATAATAATTTTCCTTCTCAAGTGCGCAGTTATATTACTTGTTTGTGAGATTCTAATGGAAGTGAAGTGAAAAATCTCATCATGGGTGGACCATTCTTGGTTTCTGCGGTATTATTTTTGACGCCGATTACGGCATATTGTTTATCAAATAATGTTGTATCGGGCCTAGCTCCTGTGAACTATTGTAAGGTTGATCAAGAAGATACATGCCAGGTTAGTTTTATTATAATACCAATATTTATAAAACTAACTAAACAACAGCCGAACGTGCCTTTTTAGCCGCGGTATCGTTCGATTCTATCCTGCAAAACTAAACGTAATATTTGGTTGCTTGATCAACCACGTACTCCTACATTCGTACTACATACACGTACATACATACGTTTTGGAAGAGAACCCTGCTTTAAGAACCCTGCTTAAAGCAGGGTTATATGAAAATTAATAAGTATCACCTTATTTTTCAGAATGAAATTCCACTGTTTGTGAACAGGCTGAGCAGCGAGCAGTCTTTCATATCCTTGGAATATCATGACTTTGATTTCTGTCTTTCTGATGAGACCAGCTCACCAGCCGAAACCCTCGGCCAAGTGCTTTCTGGCGATCGAATAAGACCAAGTCCTTACAAAATCCATTTCAAGGAGGATGTCAACTGTAAAACAGTGTGTACGAAAGCTTATCGTTCAGGAGATTCTGAAGCCCTTAAGAAACTGGACTTGCTTAGAAAAGGAATAGCATTGTCATATCAACATAACTGGATCCTGGATGGTATACCAGTGTCATGGTGTTACCTTGTGGTGGAAGGAGGCAAATCCTACTGCAGTGCAGAATTTCCTATCGGTTGTCTAATAAGCAGAGACTGGGTAGGTAATTTCGGTGAATTTGAACTATGCCAATAGAAATGGAAACCTCAAGATGGATACCCAATTTTGGGCACATAAAATCTAAATTTGCCATCGACACGATAAGAAGAAGAAGAAGATGGATACCCTCCTTACGCATGCTATATTACATTATTTTTTTTAAACATTCGTGCGCAAGTGGCGAATTTTAAAGACTTAATTTGCAAACCTAAATGGTTTCCAATGCATGCAATTTCTATGCCAATGTAATGTCCTCTTGCTCGAACGGGCTCGCATCATTTGAATTATATCAACTCGCTTGCACAAATATTAATCCTTTGGCCATTCACATCTGATTCTCCAGGAGTCGTGCAGTTCCCTAATAAACGCAGGCCCCGTGAAAGTCGGCGCTCATTACCTGATCAACCATGTAGACTTGGAGATCACATACCATAGTGGTATGGACGAAGACTGGGGAGTCGGCTTCGGAGATGATGGAGGCAGAATCATCTCTGTTAAGGTGAATTCCAGTTCAATGGATACAGTCTAACTCAGACTGGTTAGACAGTTTGGACTTTGGGCCGTCCTTATGCCATGCATGAGCATAAGACTTAAATTCAAGACGGTTGAAGTGTCTAACCGGATATGAGCTCGACTGTACAGGAACATACACGCGGGTCGTCTAGATATATCTAGGTTCATAGTTCATTTGATTAATACCCAGTTCCAGTGGTAGATAACGATAAAGGAATTTCCTATTTCGCAAATCAACTAACCTATTAGTCACAGCTTATCTGAAAGTAAGTAGTACAGACTGTGTGGGTACAGATAAGTTTGCTTGGAAAAATCTCAGTATGTCACCTACACGTGGAAATTAATATCTAGATTTGATTCCAAAACTGTCGACAGCATATCTTAAAAAGAACTTTGCAAAGTATGAGTACCATTACTCTACCATACTACTACCATTACTTTGTTATACCATATGAATAAGGAATTTGAATGAGATTGTGCAAATAGTTTCTCTTTATTCTTATTCCAGGTGAAGCCAGCCAGCATCGCACACGATCCTCTCAGGCCCGATTGCAGTAACCGCTCGCCTCTTGAGATCCCCAGTTCTTTAACCAACGACACCTACACTATCACTTATACATACAGCGTCAGGTTTATCAAGAACAATACTGTAAAATGGTCTTCGCGATGGGACAACATCTTAAAATCTATGCCAGCGGCGAACATCAATGTGTTTTCAATCCTAATATATTTGTTGGTCGGCCTCTTATTGAATGGGGCACTCGCAATTGTTTTGTTGTGGACTCTGCGTAGGAATACCATGGCGAAAACCAGTGATATATACATAATATGTAACCAGGTGGAAAACGAGAAGAAAGCGCAGGTAAGACAGAGCTGTTACGCGTTCTGTTCTGCTTCTTGAATGATGAATAATGATATCTGCAAATCAGATTTCGATGAACAAACACACTTTGCTAGAATTGGGTCTTTTTCATAACCTACCTTTGGAGTTATGGTACTTAATGTTTCATTGATATTGCAGGAAGCGTTTGGTAAGAAGCTGTTAGGTGGTGATGTGTTCAGTCCACCACGTTTTGGCATGTTGCTGGCTGTATTCCTTGGCTCTGGCGCTCAGGTAAAACTCAAACAAAATTGATCTCATATTTATATTCTTATGAACTAAATGTTTCTATATTTCTATATCAATGTTTAAATAAATAAATAAATAAATAAAAATACTATTTATTGTCTTTTAAGCTTATACTAAGTATACATATTTTCTATTGTCTAAGAAGGAACTTATATAAAAGACAAAAGGAAATGGCTCAGCTTGTGCTGGTGAGACCATTGTCTCCTCAGCGCTGGTTTTCAGCCATTCCCTCCTCCCTGAGATCGATTGCGGGGTAAGAGGTATGAGAGGGCTTAACTTAACAGTATTTAAAATTAAAACAAAACTTAAACATCATTTGGGTAATTTAAAACAAAAAACACTTATTGTATGCATAAAGAAGAAGAAGACAAAAAAAAACAAAATCTATTTACGCCAGTTTCAATAATTGGGCGTTATAAAATCTATCATAAAATAAACGCAATTACAAGTACCCTTCCAATGCATGCTTGTGTGTATGTATTTGTCTGTGTGTTTGTGTGTTTGTGTGTTTGTGAGTGTGTGTATGTATGTGTTTTTGTGTGAGTAATATACTTTTATAATGCAAAATAATCTTTTAGGGGTAATAGTGTCCAGAAAGCATGCTTCAAGTTTTCTGCTGCAATTTGCCGTTTTAATAAAGCTCTTTTATATTTGTTTTTGAAACTCGTTACAGACATTTTTTTCCTCATTGGAGGTGGGAGATCATTCCAAATTTTTGCAGCATTAAACCTGAAGCATCCTGTGTAGCGCGTGGTTTTGTGTTTAGGGATTTGCAGAAGATTCTGTGCTGTAGTTCGTAAACATCTTACTTTAATATCGTCTACCCAAGTTAGCTTCTGAAAAAGATAGTCCGGTTTTTTATTCCAGATCACCCTGTGAATAGTACATGCATATAAAATTTCCCTCTTAGCTTTCATATTCAGTATGCCTTTTTTATTTAAGTACGGTGTTATGTACTCTCTCCTAGGGACGTTAAAACAAAAACGAACACAAGCATTTTGTACTCTTTGTATTGCTCTCTCTGTGCTAGAAGTAATGCAAGGGCCATATACCGAACTACAGTAATTGAATTGGGAGAGTACCAACGAGTCTGTCAGTAGAACCCGAAGTTCTTCCTTTATATAAGGTCTTATCTGGTAAAGAGTCTTTAATTTAAAGAAAGCAGACCTTATTTTACCCTTGATATGCTCTACAAACTTCTGTTCCCCGTCCAATATCAGACCTAAATTACGTGCACTTGCAACTTGTTCAAGTTCAACACCATTAATTTTTATTTTTTCCGAGCAGTCTTTGACAGTATTTATTTGAAATTTAGTACCTAATATTATAAGCTGTGATTTCACCGGATTAAGGAAGAGAGAGTTTTTTTTAGACCATACGTAGATATTATTTAAGTCATTGTTTACTTTTGAAATAGCTGTTTTAACGTCACTGCCTTTGAATGAGTAATACAATTGAGTGTCATCTGCATAAAGATGATATTTGCAGGATTCAATGTGTTTAGGCAGGTCTGCTGTAAAAATAGAGAAAAGGATAGGACTTAAAATAGACCCTTGTGGCACCCCTCGATTAATGGTATTATATGACGATAACATCTTTTCTCCGTTTATATCTGTGACCTCCACAGCCTGTTCCCGGTTAAATAGGAAAGATTTAAACCATTGGCACGTATCGGATGAGAACCCGTAATATTCTAGCTTCGCCAGTAGTAACTCGGGATGCAGACAGTCAAAGGCGCGAGAGTAATCCAGTAAAATCATGATGCTACTTAGTCCTTTGTCTGAAGCTTCAAGTAAATCATCCGTTACGTTCAATAGCGCTGTCTCTGTTCCATGACCCCTTCTAAAGCCAGATTGATTTATAGGTATGATATGTGAGTTTTCTAGGTGATTGAGCACTTGTTGAAGTACAACCTTTTCTAACACTTTAGATAAAACGGGTAAAATCGAAATTGGGCGGAGGTCCTTGAAATCATTTACTGTATTTTTTTTCGGGATAGGTTTTACCACTGATTTTTTCCAACTAGAAGGGAATGTGTTTGTTTCTATAGATTTGTTAACTATTGCTGTGATTATAGGGAGAGTGACATCTATGGTCATTTTAATCATGTTTATATTCATGTCATCATGTCCTGCAGCGTTAGTATGAATATTATTGATGATTTTAAATACCTCTGATTCAGTACTTGGCTTAATGTCAAAAGTTTTAGAAAATCGAAAACTATCTAATGGAACTCTCTCTAGGTCATTTTCGTTATATGGTGGTAAATTTAAAAAGTTTAAATGTTGCAGGTATTGGGTATGGCTCTCGTTGTCCTTGCTTATGCATGCTTCGGTCCATATTCGCCTGTTAACCGAGGTGGCAGTTTGACAACTTGTGCTATAGGGATATGGGTGTTATTGAGCTCGTTGGCGGGTTATGTCAGCGCCAGGATCTACAAGAGCTACGGCGGCGAAAGGCAGAGGACCAACACTCTGCTTACTTCGATGCTGTGTCCTGGGTAATTTATGGATGGTTTCTAACATTTCACAGTAAACAGTGTATTGATACTTTCTTATTCAGAATCTTATCCTGCCTGCATAAAGTATAAAAAATTCAAGCTTTTTTAAAAAACCATGATAGGTGTTTATACTGGCATTGGGCAAGTATAGGAGACTAACTTTATAACTTAACATTTTTCAGTATATTGTTCAGTCTGTTCTTCTCGATGAACCTGGTTATGTGGTACGTGCAGTCCTCGGCTGCTGTTCCGCTCTCTACGCTGGTGTCTCTCCTCGGCTTATGGTTTGGCCTCTCCGTGCCTCTCACCTTCATCGGTGCTCACTTTGGATTTAAGGATCAGGTAGGTCATCAAAACTTATTCTAAAATGGCGGAGGAATACAATCTTGATTTACTCAAAGCCTTTTTTAAAGATTAGCATTTCTTCGACTTGTATATTGCTGCTATTTCTATACTCTTTGCCGTTTAGGATTCTTACTTGAGATTTATTTGTTATTCTATCTCAGCACGATAGGTGCATTATAATTTGTTTTCTGCTTACATACTTCTAATAATATATTCTATCTTTTCAGGTCATCGAATATCGAGTGAAAACAAACGAGATCCTCCGGTCTACCCCTGAACAGCCGGTTTGCATCAAGTTCTGCACACACCCTGTGACCAGCATAGTGTTGGGCGGCATCTTGCCTTTCGCTAGCATTTCCGTCCAGCTTTTCTTCGTTCTCAGCTCCACGTGGGCCAACCAGGTGTGCAGATGACTAAACTCCGAAAACCAAAATTGTTTAGAGTTCAATATCATTACCTACATACTTAACCCTTTGAAAATCGAGATGACCCAAACCAACAAATCATCGACATACGCGCCCTATTTTGAAAAGTCTGACTGATTTATTCCACCCTAACCGAAGTGTAGATAAATAGAGATATAAACGATAATTAGTCTTATTGCATCTTTCCAGATGTACTTCATGTACAACTACATGTTTGAATTCCTGTTCCTGGTGTTTGTGATCCTGGTAATCACCTGCTCGGAGATCACTATGCTGCTTTGCTACTTCCACCTACGCGCCGAAGACTACAACTGGAGGTGGCGTGCCTTCCTCAGCGCCGGCTCCACTGCTGTCTACCTCTTCGTCTACTGTTGCTACTACTTTATAACCTACCTGGCTATCGCTGATGACGCGTCCACCTTTATTTACTTTGGTTACACTATAATCATGACCTTATTATGCTTTCTAATGACCGGAACGATTGGTTTCGCGGCTTGCTTCTGGTTCGTTCGGAAGATCTATAACGTAGCGCCGTGACCATAGATGCGAATTAAGTGATTGGACGGAAGTGAGTACGTAGTCGGTCCCAAAGTTCTGTCATATATGAAAATACTGATAAAATAAAAAGTACCGATTCGTTTTTAAAAATTTATATATCAATTAAAAATACAATTATCGAAGAATCAAAATAACATAAAACTATTCGAAATGATCTCCCTTGCTTTTAATAACGGCCATCAACTGCGGCGGCCAGTCGTCTATCGCAGCACGCACCATATCCATGTCGATTTCAGCGACTGCTTTAACTATGGCTGACTTCAGGCTCTCCAAATTTTTATGTGGCTTAGCACAGACCTTGCTCTCTAAGACCTGCCGAATTTTATAGTCCAGAGGATTAAGGTCCGGACTGGAGGAAGGCCAATCTTCGTGTCTTATAAAGTCAATGTTTTGACGTTAAAACCAGGCTTGAGTGGTCTTGGCTTTGTGAGCGGGCGCAGAATCCTGCTGGAACACAAATTGATGTCCTGAAAATAGTGTGTTGGGCAGGTCTTTGACGTACCGATCCAAAACCGTCTCTTGGTACACTTTTGCACTGGTTTTGACCCCCTTTTCGCTAAAATGAACCTCAGTTGGCCCATAGTAGGAGACTCCTAACCAGACCATGACTGAAGAGGGATGATGCCCATGTTGCACCCGCGGAACTTTGTTTCCTGCTTCTTCAGAGCTGGTAGCGTACACTCTATCGTTTTGTTTATTATACTTTTCTTCTATATCAAAAATTTTTTCGTCTGTAAAAAGTATATCGCGGTGCCGGTTTTTCGCGTACCGTTTTAACAACACCCGGGATCTTTTGAGTCTAATTTCTTTTAAATGGGCATTAAGTAAGTGCCCACTCTTTTTTTTGTATGCTCGCAGCTTAAGGTCTTCGTTTAGAACCTTTTTGACTGTTATTCTACTAACCTTCATCTGCAAAGCCATAAGTTTCTGTTTTCGGACAGGATTTCTTCGTATGCGCTCCTTGATCGCTTTGATCACTGCTGGTGTTCTGGCGGAGCGAGGCCGGCCAGTTCTTTTCTTGTCCTCAACACTAGAGACTTCAGTGTACCTAGTTATAGTACGATACCCAAACCTAAGCGTTATTTTAAATTTTTTGAGCAACTTGAAAATGGTACTCGGCGAGTGCCCACAGCGACGCAACGCCAAAACTGCTATTCGGCTTGAAATTTGAAAGCAAAGTCCACTTCATCGTGAAAAATCGCGCCAAATGATCATTTATTGTTTTAAAATAATTGTCAAACATTCAAAAAAGGAATGCAATAAAACTTTTCCAAATTCGTGTTCTAAATTCAAAAATAATGTGCCAGTGACAGAGCTTTGGGACCGACTACGTAGAAATATCTTAATAAGAATTTATATTTTTGTAATATTTAGCTAACTAATTTATCTTGTAACCGGTAGGTATATACACTTCATAAGGATTTTATAAAATAAATCATAAATTTAGCAAAAAAATCTTTTAATAAATTACATACCTTTTAATCACTATCACTTTCGGAAAGCTCAGCTTTATCCTTAGGTAAATTGGCCCGTCGCTTTACAGGTTTCTTTTTCTTATCCATTTTAGTTTTCCTAAATATTTCAATAGCTTTCATTTTATTTTGAAGTAAGCCCTGCTTATCCCTTTCTTTTTGAGGAATGATTTCTTGATATCTATGAGTCTTGGGTATAGTGATTTCTGCGGTAGATTTGCTATCTTGTAATTGTGATAATACTGTTACACCTTGACTCATTAGTACATTAGCCTCATCATCATTTTTAATTTTCTTACTTGTAGATGGACCTAATGTAGTTTCAGTTTCTATTAAAGAAGCCTTATTAGTTTTTCTCTTTCTTGGAGGTTTAGCTGCTTTCTCGGTAGGCACTTCCTCTTCGATAACTGAACCGTCTGGGCCCATTCTTTGGACAGCGGCTTTTACACGTTTACTCATTTGTTCTTCTAACGATTGAAATTCGACTTTTCTTTTGAAATAGTCTTGGACGGACCTCTGTGTTTTGCCATCAACTAGTCTTTTTATCACAGGTTTTATTATTTCGTCTAGTTTGTTTTGAGACCAACCGAATTTAGCTCTAGCATAATCTCTCAAAATTGTTATATCTATTTCACCCCACGTAAATTTATCTTCACTTTTTTCCACATTTGGTTCCAAATATGCCTGAACAACCTGCAATAACATTTTCGTATATTGGTTTTTGCATACATAACATATACTTAAATCTCAACTAACTTTTAGGTACTTACTCTGATGCTTGGAAAATCATCATTCAAATCAACATTTTTCAATTTCTTCTTCAATGTTGTATTATCAGTCCTCTTTCCCGTCTTTACCCACTTTTTAAAATCTTCCAGACCAGCAATAATTTTCGCGTAGCGCGCCTGTTTGGACGTTTCATTAGATAATTGTTTCTTGTTAAATGGGAATGACGCTAGAATTTCTAATGCGGTAACAGGTCCTACACCAGTCACGCCAGTGGTGTAATCGCTGCCAACTAAAAGCGCCAGCAGTACTAACTGTTCCCTGGTTAAATCTGAAAATCATTAATATGAAAGATGAATTGCGGAAGTATTTAATCACAATTTTCTATAAATAAATTCCGAATTGAATAACTTGCGCAAATCGAAATACTCACTGAACGAACGTTCGATCCTATCTGCTAAAAACTGTAGCACATGTTTCTTTTGGTTGAAGAAGTTTTTATACACAGTTCTGCCGCCAAACAGCCAAATGTCGCTATCATCTGTAATTGTACCGTCCGTCAAATTTACACTTTCAAGAAAGGCACACTGGGCTTCGGCTTCCATGGGCGCCACTATGTATGGTATGCCAAATATTTGAAGGAGTTCTTGAGCTTCTTTCGTCATCTGCTCAGTAATATTTCGACCGATACGATCCAATCTGCTTTTTTCTTGAATCAAATCTTGTTCCTCGTTTTGTATATCTTTGGCCATAGTGTTTAACTGTTCTGTAGTTATGGGTTCTTTCGGGGGTTTAGCATGTTCGTTATTTGCCAAAGAAGATGTAGTATCTTCTTCTATACATTCTAGAGACATTTGTATAGCTTTTTGTAACTCATCTTCTTCATTAATATCAGTTATTTTTGATTTATTAAGACTAGCAAGATTTATTTTGACTCCGCTCGTTGATGGTCTTGCGATGGGTTGTCTATCTTCATCAGTAAATTGTGAAACTGTATTTGTGTCTTTTTGCGTGCTCCAAGTGACTTTTCCGGAAGCGTTTGATAGAGTTTTACTATTTTCTGTTACTCTTTTCTTATTGTCCGCAGTTTTGATTTCATCCTTCGTTGTTTCATTAAAACTTCGTTCTGTAACAGTGTCATAATCCATAGCATTAACAGATTCTTTCTTAACATAAGTAACATCTGCTTTGGTATTTTGAAATATATCTGCAAATATATCATCATCGCCAAGATCTTCTCCAACTTTTAGTGTTATCTGAACTACTGGCTTTTTGAATTGACTTTCTGTTTCAGGTACTTCTTCAAAATCTTCATCACTAGATTCTGATTGATTTTGCTCATCGTGAATAGGCTTACTTAATTCCGTTTGAAGCTCTTCTTCTTTTATATCGCCTTCTACACTACTATCAAGTGATATTACTTCTTGCGAAGGGGTACCAACACACATAACCGATGCCTGTGTATCACCTATGTTACTCGAATCGAGATCTTCGTATGAAGAATTTAGGTCGACACTACTTGGATTATCAGCATCTATTAAATTACGATTTTTATTTATATCTCCTACATCATTATCTTCATCTTCACTAGATAATTCTACATTATCAACTATTACTGACTTTTCTTTATTAAGTTCTTCGATTATTTTGTCTACTTTTGAAAACTTGGATTTTCCTTTGCCTTTATTTTTTTTAACTATCATAGATTTAATTGCATCGGGAGTAAAATCACTGTACTGCATTATGTAAGCTTTTGCAGAAGACATGTCTGATACTTCAAATCCATCATTGTCTTCGGAGTCTGAATAATCAGAGTCAGTGAAAGTTGAAGTCCACGAATCATCTGTTTTTGAAATACTAGTGCAGGCACTCGTGTTTCCTACATTTGGGTCTTCAAGGGACATTTTGATTGCTTTTTCCAAATCTTCTTCGAGTTCATCTTTTTTCTCTGTTGCTTTTTCTTGTATTGTAGTTTTCTTTTCTTTTTCACATTTCTCCTGATTTTCTTTAGCTTCTTCGCGCTTTTTGGCATCTTCTAAAGCTTGTTTCACATTATTGATCATGAGAATTCGAGTAGTATTATCAGATGCTATACGGCGGGTAGGTAAAGTCTCGATCTTAGTGTCAATGCCTTCTTCATTCAGCAATGATTCCAAATCATTTAAAGACATTCCCACATCTCCCATCTCTTTTTCAGTCTCCTGAAGAACTTCCTGAACTTTTCTTCTCTTTAATAGCCTTTGCATCTGTACAAAGAGTCAGTCTGTCAGTGGGTTTAAAGCTGCGGGTTTAATTTCTCAGCTATTAAGGTATAAATATTTACTCACCTGGAAGTCTGAAAAATTATCACTTTTCTTTGGAAGTTCATGTATTTTACCCCATGAGTTCATTTTTCTTGTTTCTTTTAGATCTAATAAAAGATTGTACTTTTCTTTAACAGGCAAGTTCTTGAAGTTCTCCGATTCAACATCAACTGAGTGCATATCAATTATTGATCCACTGGAATCTTCATCTTCTGATCTAAAGAAAGAAAATTAATTTAAATGAAAATGGGTAGGGAACAACAAGTACAAAAATTTGATAGCAACGATACAAGTTAACAGCTTAATCATAAAGAAACCCTATACATAACCCTACATAAAGCTACAAAGTAGGAAGTACATACTCTGATTCACTTTCAATATCTTTTACTGGCAAAGCTGGCAGTTTAAAAAGGTCATCATTGTTAGCATTAGATGCATTCCCCTTTTTGGGAGAAATTTGTTTCCCTAACAAAGTGCTGACTGCAGTTTTCTTGGTGAGCAAAAGAGCCAACTCTCTTTTAAGCCTTTCCGAATCGGACTGATACTTTGCTCTGCTGTCTTGCCGTTTACCCTGGAAATTTTTTTTTTAATTTCAAAAATTAGTTTATCACAGAAAATAGTATCTACCTACTACTTAATTAGTTGACCAACAATTTCAAGGAGAACAAGTAAATTACTAAAATTATACATACACTATATGTAAGTAACACAATTATGAGAGTTAGTTTAAAAATTTAATACAGTAACTAACTAGGTAGAGTACCTACAACACCATTCAGCTGTACAATCAATATGTACTACTGATACTATTAAAACAGAAGATAAATTACTTACAATAGTTTCTTTCTTCAGATCAGGAAATGCCCCGTCAAAGACAAAGACGGGTTTGATCCTGAAATAAAGTAGCTTGCAGAGCCTTTGGAAGAGCCCCATCAGGTGGGCATTTGCCAGAGGAGCTCCTTTTGCATCTTGGTAACCTTTCACCATTTGATGCAACCATATTGAAATATCTGTGTGAAAAGGAAAATTAATAATTAGATATGTAGGTATTATACCTAACCTAAAACTATTTCGGTAATAATGAATGACAAAATTTTAAATGAAGACAACCGAACATACCCACAGCTAAAACTTTGTTCTCCAAAGTCTCGACAGGCACAGGCTTGCCTGCCGGCTCTATCAGCCGCCACAGGCCGGTGACTCCCATCGCGTGCTCCTAAGCTCCAGATTTTTTATTTAGCCTAATGTGTACCAGCAGTAGGTACACAACAAAGGTCGTTTCCCACGAGATCGCCGGTCAATCGTCGGTCTCTTCCTCACACATCAACCAGTTCGCTTCATGAACTCGGTGTATTTATCACACACACAACCACAATACGAAATCTACTACTGGCTCACTGCGTTCATAAATATGTGTTCGCTCGGTTCAACATATCAAATGTTTTACTACGCTGCGAACGCCCACTCTTTCCCACACTTTATTTTCTCACGCCCCATGCGTAACCCCACATCCTATGACCGGCTGGCTGTCTCGCCGTCAGTCGCTGGCGGCTCCGCGGCTAGGTCGATCGACACCGCTCTGCTCCCCTCGCGATCGACAACCAACCGACCCCACTCAAACTCAACAAAATATTTTTTTGTTCGGATCTTGTTCTCATCGAGTGTCGACAACACGCTTGCACTTCTATACTTTTTTGAGTCTATGGTCTAGTTTGACAGCTCTTATTTCTGGCGTTGTGGTATTTATTTCGCACGAATAAACATGAGTTTTATCAAGTTTTGCTAAAATAACGTAAGCAAAATCATGAACTATAAGTTTATCAGGAGATAACAAGCCTATTCTGAGTGTAAATAATAAACAATACGGCGTGGAATGTTGGCTAGACTGTCTGAAAATTTTGCCGTCGAACAGGTGTTTTTGAATGAAATGTGTGTTGCAGTTCCCATCGTAATTAATTTATAGTGCCGTGAATAATACAGGAGTGTATCGATCGAGGAGATAATAGAATCAGAGAGCCGGTTCTATTTAACGAAGCATCGTTATCGCGTCTCAGTTCGTTGGTGGGGTGATAACAGGAGACGCTACCCTACTGCTCGCACAGGATTTTGTTTACGCGGACTGGTTCCCAGGGAACGCAGCGTCGTGATGTGCCAAAAACCGGGGGATCGATAGGGTATGTGAGTGGCAGCTGAGCAGGAGCCGTGGCGAGCATGCCGCACCAGTTCGGGGGCGGCGCGGGCGGCATGGCGGCGGGCGGGGGGGTGTCGCCGCCGCCGCAGCACGGCGCGCTGTTCCCGCGCTACGCCAGCGCCGCGGGCCCCGGCGCCGGCGCCTACCGCCCCGAGGAGCGCCGCCTCACGCGCGAGGCTATGGAGCGATACCTGCGCGACCGCTCCGACATGATCGTCGTCATCCTACACGCTAAAGTCGCACAAAAGTCTTATGGAAATGAAAAGCGTTTTTTCTGCCCGCCACCTTGCATTTATCTATTTGGAGACGGCTGGCGGCTGCGCAGGGAGCGCATGCTCAGGGAGGGGGAGACGGAGCAGGCTGCTCAACTGTGTGCTTTCATTGGTATCGGGAACTCAGACCAGGACATGCAGCAGCTAGATCTAAATAATGGCAAGCAGTATTGTGCTGCCAAAACCTTGTACATATCAGATTCTGATAAAAGAAAGCATTTTATGCTGTCCGTCAAAATGTTTTATGGCAATGGGCATGATATTGGTATCTTTAATAGTAAAAGGATAAAAGTAATATCAAAGCCGTCTAAGAAAAAGCAGTCTCTAAAGAATGCAGATTTATGTATTGCGAGTGGAACGAAGGTGGCTTTGTTCAACAGACTGAGATCTCAAACGGTGTCGACGAGGTACCTGCATGTTGAGAATGGCAACTTCCATGCGTCATCTACGCAGTGGGGTGCATTTACGATCCACTTGCTGGATGACAACGAGAGTGAATCAGAGGAGTTTGCAGTGAGAGATGGCTATGTCCACTATGGATCAACTGTGAAGCTAGTTTGCTCCGTAACAGGCATGGCTCTGCCAAGGCTAATAATAAGAAAGGTAAATATGAGTAAGAACTTTTCTTGCTTTTCTATATTTTGTACAAATAAACATTTCAAAAGTAGAAAGTTGAAGGAAAAACATGATGTGAATACCAAAAAGTTAGACATACATTAAGCCACTTTTTAAAAAAATTAGCCCTATGAATCAACTTTTTCATAGAAAATAGTTTAAAATACAAATTACGGGACAGTGTTCAAAACAATGTAATGTTATGGTTAAAGTTTCTTTTCATATGAACTAATAATCTTTACTTTAGTATACAGTGTAAAAATATTAGCTGCAAATATTTTAAGGGGTGAATCAGCCCATGAAACCGAACAACTTTTCCAAAAAAACATAGGTCGAAATATTATTATTTTTTGTGCCTCCCATTCAAATTCCCATGGTCAGTCTGAAATTTTATAATTGGGAGGTCCAAAATATTTTTTTCATATTTGTACTTATGTTCCTTGGGGAAAGTTCTTCAGTATCATGGGCTAGTTCACCCCTTAAAATATTTGCTGCAAATCTTGTTACACCCTGTATAAAAATTATCTGTTATCAACACAGCTTTGCCTGTATCAAAATATCAACTTAGCTTTTAAAAAATAATGTTTCCAGCTAAAAGCTCAGAATAAATAATAATGATAATAATAAATAAGATTAATAAATAAATGTTTAATATATTAATATTTTGTTTTGGAAATAAACAGCTCATTGCAGCAGATTATAGAAAAGCGATTCCGATCCCATTATTTCATGAATCAAAAATCTTTTAGGTCGACAAACAGATGGCATTATTAGAAGCAGACGACCCGGTGTCTCAGCTACACAAATGTGCATTCTACATGAAGGACACGGAACGCATGTACCTATGCCTATCGCAGGAACGCATCATACAGTTCCAAGCTACACCTTGCCCCAAGGAACCTAATAAGGAAATGATCAACGATGGTGCCTGCTGGACTATCATTTCCACTGACAAAGCGGAGTATCAATTTTATGAAGGAATGGGGCCAGTCAGGTAATGTATATCTGTGAAACATACATACATATATCACGCCTTTATCGCTTGTGGGGTAGGTAGGTTGTGTTAACAGCCATAAAAATATGGTTGCTATCTGATTCTGTGATTTTGTATTTAATCAATATAAATTGCTCCATTTTATTGATAATTTTTAATTTATATGATTATTAATTATTTTTTTCAATCAGAAGTTTTGTTATTTCACATCAAAAGACTTAATAAGGTGATTCTAAAAATTGTGATTTGAAATTCATTAGGAAACAAGTTATTTCAATTTTGAAACTATTTGCACTTCTTATCCACCCTTCGGCCGCGTACGAAACCAATGCTACGTAACCAGTTACATATGAAGAACCATCTTTCTTGCTACGAAACTAGTTACCTACAAAGAATGTTTTTTCTTCCAACGAAACCTGTTGCGTACTATTGACTACGAAACCAATGCTACGTAACCAGTTAAGTGTGAAGAACAATTTTTCTTGATATGAAACTAATTTCGCACAGAAATCGAGATTATATTAATTGCGTTTTATTCTACATAGTGATTTATCTACCTAAGAAAATAAAAACCGCGTTAAACTAAAACTTCTATTCGTAAATAAATAGTATTACTACTGCTAAAACAAAATATTAATTCTAAGCACTAAGTTTCAATAAACTCATATTTGAAAATAATAAGGACAAAATGATTTCTAAACAATGTCCTATACGGTGATTTTTCCCGCGTTCAAATCTTCAAGTGCAGTTTCAATTTCATGATCGATCTCTATATAATTCTCAGCTTTCTTCTTGTGAGCTTTACTTGCGAAAATGTCAACAACTTTTGTTTCCTTGCTCAAAACTTCTAATAGTTGACTCAGTGAAGGATTAGTACGTCCAATATATCTGTTTAACCTACTGTGCCATCCCTCAATGTTGTTAGTAGTCCTATTTTTCTCTTTATCACAACTACATAATACGGTAAAGTTAGATCTCTCAAGCCATTGTTTCTGAAAGTATTTGTTAATTTCTCGTCAATTTTCTTTTTGGATGGGCTTTTGGACACAACCTACTCATCCCGATTCCAGGTGTTCAGGAGGCAATTGTGCTAAACCAATACATCTCGCTATGTGATGCTTTTGTACGCTCGATGTTATCTTCAATTGCTTCGCTTTCCGCAATAAACATCGGCTGTAGTGGAAAAAACAACCCTTGATTTCAATGTCACAATAGAACTCTGTTTAGCATAAACTTTACGGAAAGAATTATTTTTCTTTCTACGCAACCGGATTCGTTGGAAGAAAAAACATTCTTTGTAGGTAACTAGTTTCGTAGCAAGAAAGATGGTTCTTCATATGTAACTGGTTACGTAGCATTGGTTTCGTACGCGGCCGAAGGGCTTATCCAAGCATTGTATTAATTAATATTCTATATATATATATATATATATATATATATATTATCTATTATCTTCATCTCGCCATACTATTAATATTCTATTAATAATAAATAACAATAGTATTTGTCAACCAACATCGGGAAATATAGATAAAAAAAATTAATAAACATTTCATGCAAGTCTGATAAGAAAAATATTCTCACGCAACAGAACATAGTGTCCTTGTTCCTATCAAACTAGATCTCTTATAAATATTTTGTTTAATTTATAAGCTAGTGATTTTTAATTCAGTAAAAAAAAGCTTTTTTCTCAAACAGCTCTAGAATCAGTAAAGAATAAATAACATGACTTGATTTTGAATGGGCATTTTCCTTGCAGACCTTATTAGTTTCAAATAGACGAAATATACAAGGTGTAAAAAAAATACTGCAAATATTTAAAGGGGTGAACCAGCCCATAAAACTGAACAACTTTCCCCAAGGAACATAAATAGAAATATGATATAAAAATTGCGACTCCCATACAAAACTACCAACCAACCAACTCAATTTGTATGGGAGGTTCTAAAAATTTTTCATATTTCGACTTATGTTTCTTGGGGGATTTGTTCAATTTCATGGGCTGATTCACCCCTTAAAATATTTCAGGTATTTTTTTACACCTTATGCAGCTTTAATTTTTTAAGCTGAGGATATTTTGCAACTCCTAAGAATTTCGCTGAGTAAAGTGAAATGGTCAGCATCAGGTACTTTATCTGATTCAAGTCATTCTAAATGTTTTTTTTAAATAACATGTAGTCAGCAAAACGCAGTTTTCGGGTCCTTACCTACCTATGAACAATTTTAGTTTATTTAACACAATAAAGTTTTCGTTTCTTTAATTGGCGAAACGAAGTGCGCGGGCACCAGCTAATTCTAAATAAATCATTTCTCCCCCAGATCGCCAGTAACCCCAGTGCCGCTAGTCCACTCGCTGAACCTGAACGGCGGTGGCGACGTGGCCATGCTGGAACTGGCCGGAGACAACTTCACGCCGTCCCTGCAGGTGTGGTTCGGCGATGTGGAGGCCGAGACCATGTACCGATGCGCCGAGTCCATGCTGTGTGTGGTGCCAGACATATCGCAATTCCGGGGGCAGTGGCTCTGGGTGCGGCAGCCGACGCAGGTAAGTTGCTTCAAGTGTAGTGGTGAAGGGCGTTTTAGTTTTTAATGTACTCGTAGTTTTGAAGTAACTTTGCCTTTTATTTCTGGCCAGGTTAGCCTTCGGGTTGCAGTCGCTTTGTATAAAACCTTGGTCCCACATCAAATTTTAATCCCCTAGGTTAGGTAGCCGACTCCGACAGAGAAAGGGATAAGGCAAGGAAATTGATGATGCCTGATCTGGGGGCACGGCAGTGCCCCCGCCAAGTCGAGCTAGAAAACGGCACAGCCGTACCATCCTTTTCTCGAAGCGGTTCAGGCCATTTTCAACACCTTATAACTTTCTTGTGGATAAAACAAAAGACTTGAAACTTCAGGAATCAATCAAAAGCCCTGTAGATACGGTATATTTCAAATTTCGTTCACTTTGAACCAGTGGTTTAGGAATTATAGCTAGTCAAAGTTCTTAATTTTGTCACTGACTCACTCACTGACCGATCATCAAAATTCTAAGGCACTTCTAGCAGACATAGAGACTTCTAATTTGGAATATAATTTGGGTTTAGTGTATAAATCAAGGAAAAACTTAAAAATCTAGCAATTTCAATGCAGTTTTCTAGATAAACCGATAGCATAAATAACTTTGTAATTCCATAGAAATGTACTGTTTACCAAGTTATATTTTGCTGTCGCTCCTAAAATACTTTGTTTTGGTCCAGCAAAATAATCACAGATGTCGCTGTTAGTTTCTAAAACACGCTATCGCTATTTTAATGTCCATCGCGAACAGTTTCCAATATGTATAGCCTATGCTATAACTATACATAAAAGTCAAGGCCTCAGGCTGAATAATGCGCTGATGGATATAGGTTCAACTGTATTTACATCTGGTCAAGCTTATGTAGCACTATCAAGAGTAACAAGTCTGGGCGGCTTACATTTCATAAACATAGACTTTGGAAATATTAAAGCGCAAGAATCTGCAATTTGTGAATACAATAGACTAAGAAGCATTTACCGTCCAGACTTGACAAAAATCATTACTACAAAGATTCCGAGAAAACCACATAAAGATAGAGAGTGGGCTATGAGAAAAACCGTGGCTGAGGCTCAAGAAATAGAGCCGTAAAAGAAAAAAACGAAGACTAACTACAAAAAGTAATGAGATCCCCTCAAAAACATTAATATATAAAAAATTCCAAGTCTCGCTACTGAGCTGTTCAACCGTAAAAAGGTATGAGATCCATTTGAAACCAAGTCGGCTATCGATTTGTTCATTCTCCACTTAAGAGATCTATCTTAATTAATTACGTAATTAGTTAATAAGCATTATTTTATAGTGACCATATCAATATTTTCAATATATTTTAATGTTTACAATAAATTGAATGACTTGGCAATCGCACTGAATGTATTAATTTTAATATGTATTACACGTTAACCTTCTGTTCTAGTGCGATGGCTAAGTCATTCAATTTATTGTAAACATTTAAATATATTGAAAATATTGATATGGTCACTATAAAATAATGCTTATTAACTAATTACGTAATTAATTAAGATAGATCTCTTAAGTGGGGAATGAACAAATCGATAGCCGACTTGGTTTCAAATGGATCTCATACCTTTTTACGGTTGAACAGCTCAGTAGCGAGACTTGGAATTTTTTATATATTAATGTTTTTGAGGGGATTTCGTATTTAACTGAAATGTGTATGATTTGATAATGATTATCCAAACGTATCGATATGAGATGACGCAGCAAACTTATTTTTCGTGTGAACCCGGAGTCGTCGAACATGGTTTTTATTTTAGTCGTCCCATAGCTCCTTAGTAGTTGCAACACCTTTTATATGCACGTACAATGATGGATCAATGGTCATAATCAGCTTCGCTTTTGTTTTAGCATCATCTGCCGGTGGTTGAGTCGGCGGCGTTGTTTCATTCTTGATACACTTTTCGGCGCCTTCCAAAATAAGATAATTCTCGGCTGCGAACGCCCACTCGTCGTAATTTTCTCGTCCACGCAACTTTGGAACGTTTACTAACATATTTGTGGCCATTTTCACAACACTACAGGAATTAAATCGCTTATTTTTACTTGGAAAAAAACGTTAGCCCATAACCTCTCAATGAAACACGTAGGTGGTTGGACACAGACTAATATATTTTGGTATTTAAGGTACCCTCATACAATGTAGGTGGCAGCACTTGCCTGTATTTTGATATTATAAATCAACAATAAGTGTAATCTTCGACTTTCGTCTGTTAAGTGTGCCATCATTCTAAAACTTAACCCGAGCTTACGATGATTCGATAAAAGAACTATATCTCGTACAGATAAAGAAACGATCCCGATTTGGCAACATTATGTCTCTCTATCAAAATATATTATGACATGACATATGAGCGGGATGTCAACAATAATGTTTCCTTTGATGTGTTTTGTTAATGACCGCCTTTCGGGATACATACATACATACATATATCACGCCTCGGGACCGTTTCTTTAAATCAAGTTACAACACATTGAACTTAACAACAAATAAAACAGTTGTTTTATCGTCTCGTCTAGGTAAAGAGTAATAGAATCTCTCCTCCGCTTCAGGTGCCAGTCTCGCTAGTTAGGAATGACGGCATCATATACGCGACCGGGCTCACGTTTACGTACACCCCGGAGCCCGGGCCGCGGCCGGTGTGCCCGCCCGTCGATGACGTCATGCGGCCGGAGACCGTCGCCAGCGGCGGGACCTGGCACCACGACGGCACCCACCGGCTACCGGACAACTCCCTGCAATAGCCCACGGACTGCAGGCTGGAAGACGACAGTCTGCAGTAACTAGTTTGTCGACTGACGACTCCAAAGATGTGTCAAATAGGAAGTGATAAAAGTGAAGTGAACAGTGGAATTTGGTGAATGATCTAAGACTTTGTAATTAGTTCAATAGTGCCTAATGTATTTGGTAGTTCAAGAGTAGTTGAACTTAGAAGTAAGCGTGATAGCGCAGGATGATAAGAAGTTCTATGTGGATGATTTGCTAGAAGTAGAACCTAAGAAACGTACGTGTATGAGCAATAAGCGCTAGGGGTCATACTAATATGAGGAGATGATTTATAATAAAGTGCCACCCGTGTAAGTCAATTGCTTTGCTTGTAAGGTCGCAAGGCGATACGAATAAGTAACCACAGTTTTGTGCCTAAACTAAAATAGATGTAAACGTATGTAGGTACAATCGAGATTATGACACCAAAATGCGATAGAGTAAGAACTGTCTTCTATGCCAGTTTTTTCTACTCTTTACTAGACTTGCAAAAGTTGAAGAATTTTCCTATATTTTAATGTATTATTTCCGTTTTGATATATTTATGCTTTCCCATCGTCTATACCGCTTTTACACAGTGGAAAGCTTTTCCTATGCCGGCATTTATACACTAATAATTTACGGTAAAATAGAAAGTTCTTGTATTTGTAAAAATATCGCGGAATAAAGATCTCTGTTAGATTCATTTGTTGGGGGCCAAATAGTTGTAATATCCATGACAAGTCAGTGTTAAAAATATAAGAGTTCCGTTATTTTTCTAATTTCCAAAATCTGAATAATCTGCTCCAGTTTAACAATTTTACTATCTATTTTCCGATTTCTTTTTTCATAATAATATCTTTCTACCAATGAATCCAAGAATAATACGCGCGCATGATGACTTCTCTGGTTTGTGAATAAAACAGTTTTGGAAAATTTGAAAAATAAACGAACAAGATGTATTCAAGCCTTAAAATTAGCCTCGGTTTGAAATTGCAAGAGAGAAGCGTGATTGGTTTGTGAAAATTTATTATAAGAATGGTTTAAGACTATATTATAATAATTAGCACAGAAATCGCACTTATGTTAGTTTTCAAAGAAACCAAATAAGTACGTTAGGTGTGTTCCGGTTCGGTTTTATTTGCCGTGTTTTGGCCACTTGGCTCCACAAAGTTTTTATGCACAAATACATAAGCGATAGTTTTGATCCAAACCATGTTACAAATTATTTGAAACGTAGATATCTATGTACGTATGTATATTGAACGAGATTTTAATGAACAATTTAGGTATTAAGTAGCTAGGCTCTTAGTCCATAGTACACAATTTTGACTATTGTTTAAAAACTCGCAAATGAAATTATATTTATTTAAGCAAAATAATTTTGTAGTGAAGATTATAGTTTTGAATACTGATTTTGGTGTGTATTTTTAATAAAAAGTGTGATTTCAAACATTCCATACGGAAAACGTAATCAGAAGTACAAAATATATCAATATTTTTGTAGCGAAACATAAAATTACAATTTATGGAATTGGTACAGTATTACGATGAAATTAGTATTAACGTCGGTATACTCAAACCTGTATGTCGTAAATTTTATACGATATTATTGCCTGAAAAATTGTCATTTAAAAAATTTACTCGTACATTTTTATCAGTTTATATATTTGGTACACATTTGTACGGTTAAAAATGGTCATATTTAAGAATCGCTGCTCTTTCGAACATTGTCAACGCGAATAGCAGCAGTTATTTTGGAATATGAATTATTTTGAATAAAAATGAGTTTAAATAAAACAAACAATCTTTTTATTGCGCGCGTATACCTTTCACGGACCATTAAACCTCCATTAAGGATAGGTAGTGGGTATTCGCTTTGGATACGCTTTCAGCACGGTATTGCTTTTATCATCAAATTATCCGAAAGTTCTCACGGACCGGCTCTCACATCTCATTGTCTAATTAAAACTAAGAGGTCAAGTGTAATTAACTACTTATGAATCAGAGATAATCAAGAAATCAGTGTTCCGACCAACTTCTGTGGGAACGTCTTCAAAAAGTCTTCACATGATAATAACAAGTGTCTTTCCCGGTTCCCCTACATTCCGTTCCGGCCGGGTGGCCTGACCTCAGATAATTATCGCGAGTTTATACTTTATTATAACCATCTGCCATTGTTTGCGGCCGAGATTCATGAAAAATTGGATTAATATTTCATGATATGAGAACATTGTTGCAATCTAGCGATGTTCGATGAAATAGGATTAAAATTGGATCGTAATATCGTAATAGAAGCAATTGGTTCGCGTCAGTGGATTGAAATACAATCTCAGGGTCACGGGCTCCTGAGGTTATTTTAGTTATTTGATTAGTTGTTTGGCTACTCTGCCGACAGGGATCGATTTGGTATACATTACTGGTTATGTAATGGGGCTCATTACAATACACTTAAAATAGCCAGTAATGTGTACCAAATCGGGTAATCACGTAGCCCAGGGTAAAAGTAAAAAACTACTTTATAGAGTATACAAATCGGTAAGTGTAAAATGTTCTTATTTTGTTTTTAGTGTGTATTTAGATTCCATAACCAGTAGTTAGTTGGCTTCGTATCGTATTTACTTGTGCATGTTATTTATTCATTATCATTGCACCTATAACATTTGCATGTATGATTCTTTGTTTGTTTTTTTTTTATGAATCTTTATCATAGCGAAAGCTACATTGTCCTCGTACTATCAGTAGCACATCAGTCCCCTAATTTTAGAAATCAATTTATAAAAGACTAGTTTTTCAAACAGCTACTAACAATAACCAGTTTTAAACTGATTTTGATAATGTGCTACTGATGGTGGCTACCTTTTAGGATATTTTGCCTGGAAACTGCATTGAGATGTATTACTGCTTATGGAGAAAACACCACCCATTACAATGGTGTTCCATTGGTTTAAGACTACTAAGGTACGACCGCACTACGACAGTCAGTGGCGCTGCGTCTAGAGTTCTCGCCGCGAAAGAAGTCCCGCGAAAAAAGTTTCAAGTTTCAATGACCCTTTTCTGACGTCCTTAAGGGTCATCTAAACTTTTTTCGTGAGACTTCTTTCGCGGCGCGGACTCTATCTATGATTCATATCCGTCCCCCCGTCCCCATCAGAGCCGCACTCCCGCGTTTCGATTTTGGTCAGGTGGTAACTTTGTATAGGAGGTCCAACATTATTTGTCATACTTCGACCTATGTTCTTTGGGGAAAGTTGCTTAGCATCATGGGCTGATTTACGCCTTAAAATATTTGCAGCATTTTTTTAGACCTTATACTATACTAGTTATCTGTGGCCGCTGCCATATCTGTTCTATTCTAGTACGACAGTCGATAGTAATTACATTATTTAATTTGATTACACTCATTGACAATAGAGATTATACTTTTAAATGGGAAAATGCTCTTATTTCAATAAGGGAAATGAAAAATTTTAGGCGTCAAGCTGACAACTTGTCACTATAGTGATACATGACTTACCTGAAATGACCCTCGAATATTTGTCATACGTGGCAATAACGACCGTTTATAAGGGTCGTTAACGTTCTGCCGCCCCACGAGGGATAGAGGCGTGATTTGTGTGTGTGTGTGTGTGTGTGAGTGTCTGTGTGTGTGTGTGTGTGTGTGTGTAGAAATGAATTCGAAATCCTCTCCACGAGTCGCTCATCAATCGTTCGTGACTTCCTACTACACCTATCAGAAATAAATGAAAGTCTATAATTAAATAGGACTTGATAACACATAACCATTGATAAATAACGCCTTTTAATGGTTACCCAGTAAAACCTATTTTTATCACAATTGCGAACAAATTGCGTTCACATTCTAACTGTAACGATCTGAGCAAGGAAATTAATAAAATATAAAAGAACAACCTGATTGAAACCACGAAAAAGTCGACGCAATCAGATACGCTCTAGACATACTTAAACACACAAAAACAAGCTATCTTCTGCTTGAACTTTTAAGAAGTAGTATTCTGAGCTGGTTTTGAAAAGAGTTTTATGTTTCTACGAACTGCTGATACAGTGCAAGCAATGAAAAACTCATAGGAATTGGATTTGACTTGCGGCTCGCGCTAGCACCCAAAACAATGACAACACACAATGAGTTGTCCATAATTATAAACGTTTAAATATGATTTTTTTAATGCAGCGTGTTTTTGGCAGACGTGGCAAAAACGACCGTAACGTTACTGTTGTGAACGCTCTGCCTACCCCGCCAGGGATATAGGCGTGGGTTATGTATATATGTGTTTCTATAATTTAGCATTCAGTTGTTTTACAATACCATACCAATTACATCTACTGCCCGATTTGGCGATGTTTATCACTTCAATTTGGTTACTTCTAGAGTTCGCTTTGAATCTTCTATTCCTCTGAGGTTCAGGTATCAGGATGCAGTTACGTGAGATGTGCAATTATCTTCATTCATTCAATTACAATCATGATGCGGAAATGACGGCCAACAGGATATGGGGAAGCCTGATTACTGATTATCATCAATCTCAGATGGGAGATGATTTATTACGATATTTTCTACATTTACCGACTATTAGTGGGAGGTTATTATGTCCACGTTCTACCGTCATACGTTGCGTGTCACATTCACATCACATCAACCTTAAAAAACAGTTTTCATAATAGAAATCGAGACATTTTCGTTTTTATGATTCGATAAAACACGAAACCTTTAAAAACTATTTCGTATTTTGGATATTTCCATTAAGAACTATGAACCGTGATTTTCATTAAGAATTATGAACATTTCCTACCCGTGGGTGTCGTAAGAGGCGACTGAGGGTTTCAGGTGTATTACAACTTTTAGGCGACAGGCTGCCACTGTGGTGATACACAAATTATCTCAAACGGCCCTCTACATTTGTCAGACGTGGCGATAGCGAGCGTATTTTTGCGGCCGTTAGCGCTCTGCCTATCCCGTAAGGGATAAAGGAGTGATATATGTATGTATGTAGGTACCTAGAGGGAGGTTATTATGTCCACGTTCTACCGTCATATGTTGCGTGCGTGTCACATTCACATCAACCTAAATACACTTCTCATCATAGAAATCGAGACACTTTCGTTTTTATCTTCTTCTTTTCGTGTGTTACACCGAGTCGTCCAACAACCCGATGAATGAAGAATTTTTAAACCACCTTCTACTAGTAGCAGGCTTCTGACATGGTTGTGTAACGACTGCCGTCTAAGTGATCATAGACAGCAACCGGGACCTACGGCTTAACGTGCCATCCGAAACGCGGAACCATCTTACTTACGGACAATCAGGTGGTTCAGCCCGCAATGTCCTAACCAGACTGGGAACAAATTCACAAAGTGAGTGACCCACCGAGAATCGAACCTGGAGCCTGCTGCGTCAAAGGCAGTCGCACGACCATTGCGCCCCACATCGGTCGTTTTTATGATTTGATAGAACACGACACCTATAAAAACTATTTCTTGGGACATTTTCATTAAGAATTATGAACCTATTTTACGAACTATCACACGATATCAGATATTTATTCCATAATAAACACAGTTTATTAAATAATGTGATTCATACGAAACATCAACTTGCAAGGTGTCCCAGATTTTTTGATGAAAAGTAGGTATACTCGAGACTCGAGAGTATTGGTCGGGACTCTAGAGTATTGGTGTATTACAATTTTTAGGCGACAGGCTGACAACATGTCACTATATTGATACACATGTTTTCTGAAACAACCTTGGAAAACAAGCCTCAAAACATGTCAGACGTGGCGATGGCGACCGTAAAACGGAAGTTCGCAAAGATCTTACCATTCGTAATACAATTTCTACTCCTGGATATCTTGAATTATCAAGGGTATGTAGGATTTATTAGGGTATCTATGAATGGATTAGAGTAGTAGAACGTCTGTCACAAGCACAATAAGTTGCTTGCGGAAATTCAAAAATCAAGCTTCAGCAGTGAACTACGTATACCTACTTACATACATACATATATCACGCCTTTATCCCTTGTGGGGTAGGCAGAGCGTTAACGACCGCATAAAAAACGTTCGCTATCGCCACGTCTGACAAATAAAGAGGGACAAGTTGTCAGCCTGTCGCCTAAATGTTGTAATACACATGAAACCCTCAAGTCCCTTAGTCGCCTCTTACGACACCCACGGGAAAGAAACGGGGTGATGCTATTCGAAGCCGGCATCACACGGCACATAATTTGTATTTTTATAATAACTATTTAACGGTAAATTCTACAAAAAAATATTGTATAGAAGATATTTTACCCATAAAATTCTTTACAACTTTGCTCTGCATAACTTTTTTCGTAATCTAATAGTTTTCGAGTAAAACTCTTTGCAACAGGGCAGTCTCGGCTCAAAACTCACAAAAAGCAAAATCATGAATTGTGAACTGTGTGGCAATTAAAAAATTATCGTATTCATACCTTGTGCACGTTAAAACCCAAGCTAATAGGTACACATACACATTTTTTTGAAGCAGTCTTCTTTTTAAAAATTTGATTTTTTTTTATTACGTGCATTATTTGCGTGCACTTAAGAAGTATGGCTTCATTCTGATTGTTCATATGTTTCTTTCATGATGTTTGGATTCGTCTTTCGCCTCTGCTTGTTTTCGACAGATAAGAAGTGTTTTCGCCTACATAAACTTTTTCTTTCAGTAAATACTGAAAGTAGGGTAAATAATGAAACTTCACCCTTGCGTGCGTTTGCGCATCTTAATCTTGCGTTGGTATCTAACTAATATATTATCTACTAAGACAATTACTCGTTAAGTCTTAATTATAACTATAAATAAGGATTAGTTAGGCTAGACTCTAACAAGTTTTTAATCAAAATCATTATACCTTCTTTTATCAGTAGAAAGAAATGCACCAGCTTGTATCACGCGTATACAACACAAATCTACTTAAATACAGCCTTAGCTTACATCTGAGTGGTTTGTCTAGTAAGACCAGACCATGGGACAAAAATGTCTAGACCCGTTTCTCGAGTCGATTCTATATTACTTTCTTTGTATTTTTATTCGATTACTTATTTAAAAATTAACACCGGATTCCTGAGTAAACAGTTTCAAAAGCAATTCAAAACAAAACTGCTATTATTTTATGGGTGAACCAATCCATGGGATCTTTTGCGCCGGGAGTAGTCCGGGGTGGAGTTTTTGATTTAATTTAATGTTATTGTTATTGTAGTTTTTATTTTTTGTATTTTATTTTGACATGACAGTTTGTATTTTATATGAATATCCATTCTTTTTTTTTTTCGTGTGGGACACCGAGTCGTCCAACGACCCGATGGATCCTAGTGTCAGAATTTTTCAACCGCCTTCTACAAGTAGCAGGCTTCTGACATGGTTGTGTAACGACCGCCGTCTAAGTGATCATAGACAGCAACCGGGACCTACGGCTTAACGTGCCATCCGAAACACGGAACCATCTTACTTACGGACAATCGGGTGGTTCAGCCCGCAATGTCCTAACCAGACTGGGAACAAACTCACAAAGTGATAAATATCAACTTTGTGAGTGACCCACCGAGAATCGAACCCGGGACCTTCTGCTTCAAAGGCAGTCGCACTACCATTGCGCCACATCGGTCGTCATGAATATCCATGAAAGTGGACTATTTTCCCCAAGGTATATAGGTAAAGTTGTTCGGTGTCTTGAATTCATTTGTAAAATATTTGCAGTTGATACTTTAGACTTTACTAGCGGTTTGCCCCAGCGGCTGCGCCCGCGCCTTCGCCACTCATTTCCCCGTGGGAATAAGGATTTTTCCCGGCAAGTATTATACAAAAAAGCCTTTCTATTGAATCACTCTATCTATTAAAAATCATGCATCAAAATCCGTTGCGTAGTGTAGTTGTTCAGTTTCACGGGCATTTTTTTACATTTTTACACCCTATATAAACTTGTTTGGCTTGTTTTGTATAACTACCTAGTGTTTTAAGAAAGACGTAGTTCGCCTAAAAGAAAAAAATATCCAAAATGGTTGCGTTACGCTTACGAAACTCTTCACACCTTCGTCCACTTGGACCCATTGGGTGATTCACCAACAGACGCTGCGAAATGTGGGCTGTGGGTGCACGCAACGTCCCACAAGAAGACGCGATTTGGACGAAATAAGGTCTAAAATATTAACTACAAATACTGCACTACATAGTATAAAAAATAAATAAATGCGAAACAAATTCTTTTCTCGCCCAATGTAGGTATACGTACATTCCTTCATCCAACACACTGCCGCAATAAAATATCCTATAATCATTAAAACCACTAATAATAGAACTGCAATTTCCTCTACTTTCCAACAGATTGCAAAAAAGCATCAATCCTACATAACAATGTCTATAACAAGCCGAGTGTCGGTTGCGTGACTTCTAGCATTAGATTTTCTAGTTTTTCATCGATGACTTCACGCTGTCATCCATGACGTGCGCAGTTCTTACCACGTAATCGTTTCTTGTTCGTGACGATAAAAAACATGTCATTGTTTCTGAAAAAAGCATCCTTTAAGGATATAAGTGCATCCGGCTGCTAATTGGTGGAAATTCTGATGTTGTAACTGTTTTCTTTTGAACAATTAAGGCCCTGAAATGCCTGCTATTATGTCGATTGTCATTTAGATTGTATTACTGCCCTATACTTTGCTCTTTTCCCGGACGTGGATTGTCATTTCATTCATCTTTAATTCGCCTCCATTCATCTATCAACTTTGTTCCGCTTTGTGTCCTTAGACTTTGTTCCTGTCATGTCCTGAAGATCGTTAGATTTATTAACCCATCTCTTTAGATATACATTTCTTTCTGCCTGGCTAGTCGATCAATTTCAGTAGCTATCAAACTATATTCAA
This sequence comes from Keiferia lycopersicella, assembly GCA_029255805.1. Lineage (NCBI taxonomy): Eukaryota > Metazoa > Arthropoda > Insecta > Lepidoptera > Gelechiidae > Keiferia > Keiferia lycopersicella. Next base: position 21,397,786 of record JARACZ010000003.1, read on the forward strand.
CAAGCAATGTGTTCTATACCAGCCTATTTTTATTTTTCATAGTTCAACTACTTTCTTCTAAGGCATATTTACGTATCCTTCTATAAAAATTCCGATACAAACCATTGTCTTAAGAACTTCACCTAGACTTTATACAGGGTGTAAAAAAAATTGTTGCAAATATTTTAAGAGGTGATGAAACCATGAAAATGAACAGCTTTCCCCAAGGAACGTAAGTCGAAATATGATAACAAATTTTGGACCTCCCATACAAAACTACCAACCGACCAAGGCAATTTTGTCATATTTCGAGCTATGTTTCTTGGGGAAAGTTGTTCAGTTTCATGGGCTGATTAACTCCTTAAAATATTTGCAGCTAATATTTTTACATCTTATATAGCAAAAACCTTTTAATTCAATCAACAATGTACTCAAACTAACAGCTTACAGTAAAAAGCTAATGCAATACTACAATGTAGCTCTTGCGAAACTTCTACCATTAGTCTCAATCTCAATCAATGACGTTCATTATATGAATGACGCCTTAATCACTACGTATCAATTCCATTCGTAACGGTTAATATGTCATTGTTTCAGTTTTAATCACTTATCTAATGGGCTTTCAGGATATTGAAGATCCGGGATTATTAATTAGTACCTAAGTTCATCTTAGAAATAATTTTTCTTCGCCAGCGGTCATATTAGAGTACAAGAAAGTTATCATCCGAACGTCATTGTTGTTACGTTCTCTCATTCATAATTATCTGAATACTCATCTGAATACTCAGATGATTAATCCATAATGCATAATGCATAATATTCAGATTTTTCATTCTACGAGTATAAATACAATATTTACCAACAATTACAATACATGACAAGTATGTCTGTAGGTTTTATTTTCCGCGCACGTGGTTTTGGACAGAAATCTAAGGTCTCTGATAGACTAGAAGGTCAAACTTCAAAAGTAGATGGCAAGAAGAAATCCAGCCATTTCATTATCAGGAGTTCTATTTTTGAAATTACGCTCCTGAAAGTATGCTACTAATAATGTTTGTATCATTTTTTTTTTTTTTTTTTTTTTTTATTTAATAGGCCCGCATTTGTCTGCCATCTCACCTGGTGGTAAGTGGAGATGCAGACGAAGATGGTACATGCTTGCCTAGATAATGCCTATTCACTCTTGCCTTAAAAAGGCCCAAGTTACATTGTTCCGGAAAAAGATCCGCCGGCAGGGAATTCCACTCTTTAGCCGTACGCATGATAAAAGTTGAAGCGAAACGCTTAGTGCGGATCAGAGGTATATAAGGGTATATAGGTAACATAAGGGTGGAACCCCAGTCGGCGCCTCGATCCTCGGAGATGGAATGGGGAAGGGGGTATCAGGTCGTGGAGTGATTGAGCACACTCTCCGAAATGTATCCTATAGAATACCGACATGCATGCTACTTTACGACGGTGTTCTAAGGCTCTGCAACTTAGTCTCAACCAGTGCTTCGTCTGCTATGAGCTTCTTGGCGCGTTTTTCAATAGAGTCTAAGGCGGCCAGTTGGTATTTGGCAGATCCATCCCAAAGGTGGCAGCAATACTCCATGCAAGATCGAACTTGAGCTTGATAGAGTTGTAGAAGCTGTTCAGGTGCAAAGTAGCGCCTAACCTTTGAGAGGATACCAAGCTTTTTTGCTGCAGTCGTGGCCAAAGATTCTATGTAGCGTCCAAAGTTCAGGTCTGACGTAAGAGTCATGCCAAGAAGATCAAGGTGGTCAGAAATCGGTATGGATACATCTCGGAAAGTCGGAGTAAGTGTGAAGGGACTCCGTTTAGTCGAGAACAGACAAGCCTGTGTCTTTGATGCATTAAACTTCACTAAATTGGCATCAACCCACTCGGATATTGCCTTGAGTGAAGAGTTCAGATGTTGGACAATTTACCACCCAAATCCATTCCCACGTATAATCAATTCCAACATAATCTTAGACATCAATAAATTCGAATAGGTAGTAGAGAGTGTGATACGAGTAAATTGACTTGTCGTTACACCACGGTCTCAGAAATCGCTCTCTCAGAAATCTGGTTTCGTTTTGGTTCGGTTTGGAAATCATCTTTTACCTACAGATTCATCCACTCCGTACCAAACCCTTGAACGAAATCATTTTCTTTCAGCTCTTATAAGGTTCCTTACCCGTTACACCCGGAACATGAGTGTTTATTGGTCATTTACCTGCACTAATTAAGTGTGGAGCGATTGTATCTATACGAGGGACTGTGAGAAAGCAATGTGCACACAATTGAATCATTGTCTGCTTTTTTACATTTTGCCTGCTTGATCTATGGTAGCGACTAGCGAGATATGCAGAGTGTGGGAAAAGCCCCGGGACGGTGTGTTTCTGCTTTCCGACATGTCATCTTTGAACGTGGGAGCGGAGGCAGCTCGAAAATTTGCAATTAAAATTTTATTTTTATGTTCAATTGTCTTAATCGCCAGCGGAGCGTGGAAGGTGGTTCTAGAAGGTTCGCTGATGAGGATGATTTTTGGTTATTTGAACTTGAATGTAACTACGTCTCAACTTAAAAAAAGCTTCACTGAATGACTAAGACATTTTTTAATCTTTCTAGACTTTGTCTCTTGTTCAGGTGATGTTTTCAGTTCAGTTTTTTGTATACCTACGATTTATCGATCTAGCTAACAGTACGTCGTCCGCGTAGACACTTGGTAGAGACGAACTTCACATTGTAAAATAGTAATAGGTTTCAGGAAAGGTTGTAGACTTTGAGGTTATTTTTAGGGCTGTCGCAAATCTAGTAGGTGCGTTAGCCCTTACTGTCTTGTAAATTTTTCGTATTTTTTAGCTAACTTCGTAGTAAGTATATCGTAGCGATCTTCATCAACTGCATAATAGAGCCCGTTCTTATATATCCCCGAACTTAATAAATACAGAAGATAGCGCAATTCGAATCATGTTTTTTTTCAATATCTCACCTCTGCTGTCTACTATTCTATCATGAAATCCCAAGGAAACAAACTATCCGGAAAACACGGACTATTTTCATTCATGGAAGCGATTTTCATGTCACGCAGATACCATTCTGCTCTGCTATTAGTCTCCTTCAGAATGAGACGTTATGTGTCGGTAATTATACCTATGCTGTGTATGTCTACCTATGACGCAAACGTATGTATGTATGGTGTTGTTATAGATACACGTGTTACATAGTCTTTTGTATGTTTTACCTACTCAATGATACGAATAATTGACTGCTCTAAGCAGCTAACAGCTACTCGTTTTTCGTTCGTCTGCTATCTTAGAGGATCTTCCTACCGACTTCAATTATAGGTATGATACTTATCTACTACTACTACATCTTCTACTACTAGTCCACTGCTGTACATAGGTCTTCTCCTATTGGGGGTATTTTCCATACTCTCCACGCTTGGCAAGCGTATTAGCCAGCGCAATGGGGGTTGTTATAGATATTTACAGGGAACCTTGCTGCCCACCCCCTGTATTCATGCTTTAGTCGACTATTACGACACCCACGGGTAAAAATGAGGTGATATTTTTCTAAACAGGCGCCACAGTTACTCGTATCCACATCTATTTACTATGGAGACTTATTTAAAACGTCTCTTTCAAAATATGTAGGTACTGTTGAATATTCCTATGCTCAGCTAGGGAGAGATTTGTCTGTTACTCACACGGTAACCGGCTGGCTTGGGATAGTTAGTTCTGTCTCTTAGGATTTATTTGTTTGTTTAACCGGTAGGACACCACGCTTTCCTATTGTTTATAGCAACCTGAAGATAAGTAACTGTACCTGCTTAAAAAATTTTGTAACCGTTTCTCGAAATTCATATCAGAAGCCTAATATTTTTTTTCCATCGTAGGAACACAATTTCTATAATGACTCTTTGATTACTACGAGGTATGCGCCATTGTACAGACTCAAGTAGAAATACCTTTAATAAGCCCATAACATGCCCGCTGTCAATCATCAGAGAGATTAATGTTAGTTACCTACTCATCACGTCAAGTCAAGGCTCCACAGTTAAAGTAATGTCTTTCTTTTAAGTAGAATCGATTTATAGCACGGACTTTTTTCCCTTCCTTTTGCTTTCCCTTTTTTTACTTTTTTTATGAAAATGAGTTGGCAACAGAATTTTTAAGGTAACATAAGGCTTCTTTGCACCCGAGTGTAAATATGCCTCAAAAGAAATGATGTGGTAGCACAGATTACGCTAAATCCAACGCATCAAAAAGTGACTGGTCAAATTGCCAGAACCAGAATTAAAGATCATCTGACTAAGTGACATTTCGAACCTATGTTCCTTTTGGTAAACGAGGAAAATTGTTTGTAATCGTCTCAAGGGAAATATTATATCTTTGCACCATTAAAGATAAAGATAAAGAAAGATAAAGATATTTTATTTGTCAAACATGAGTAATATAAAAATACAGTTGTTGGCGTCAAATCAATCACAGATCTCCATGTTTTGCCTTCCAGCATACAAATTACAAATTTATGTCCTAAAATTAAAAATAAAATAAAAATGAATGTCAAGTCTTAATTAAAATTAATAAAATTATAGTGAGTCATTCAAAAATTACCTTAAATTATAATAACATTTTCTAAGTAATAATTCTCTTAACTTATTCCTAAACACATTCTTATTTCTCTTGGTATTTTATTATACAATAAAGATGTCATGCCAAATACACTTTTAGACATTGTAGATACATAATAGGCACTTCTTTTCCAAAAGCCTTACTGCAAAAAAGTTAGAAGCGCGTTGAATGTGTGTTTCAAAAGTATTTTCTTTTTTGTTCTGCTATTCGCGTGGGACGCTTAGTTTTTCAACGGCCCGATAGAACCCGGTGTCAGAATTAAAAAAAAAAGCGCTAGATACGCGTGCAATGCGCGCCCAAATTTTTTGAGGTAAGGCCCATCCTAGAAGTTCAATCGCATCGTTTAGCCCGCAACATCGCCTGTTCGCAGTTTCACCATCCGTCTGTCCGAAAATTGCACACTTTAGGATGAGAAACGTCTCGAAATTGCTCTAAACACTCATATTCTTGATGTTAGATAAATTACTTCCTGCTGTTTGTACAATAGAGGCCCAGAAGCATCATTATGGTGCCGGGGGAGAATAGGCGATGCCGTGGGATACTCTCACGGCAGTATTACGGATATATATTTTTTGTTTGTTCTAATTAACAGTTTTTCTAATAGCTTGCTTTTACCTTAATAGCTATGTGTGCCGTTATGCACTCCCAATTGTGAATTTTGATTGTGATTTTGGTGATTTTGGAAATTGCTCAATCAGGGTTTTGAGCATTTGTGTAGTGTACAAGCTTTTTCATAGCTGTACTATTTATTGTAACTAGCATTATTCACTATATTCTAACTAGCATTTTGCACTAGATAAGGAGCTCAATTTCTGAAACTGTAGTTTTGGAAATCGTGCATAAGGAAGACCGCAACCACTGGTAAACACTTTGTTTGTATTATGTAGGTTGACGCGACTTACTTGTGCCGTGTGATGCCGGCTTAGAATAGCATCACCCCACATCCTTCCCGCGGGTGTCGTAAGAGGCGACTAAGGGATTTGAGGGTATTGGTGTATCACAATTTTTAGGCGACAGGCTGACAACCTGTCACTATAGTGATACACATGTTTTCTGAAACAACACTGGAAAACAACCCTCAAAAATGTCAGACGTGGAGATAGCGACCGTATTCTTACGGCTGTTAACGCTCTGCCTACCCCGCAAGGGATATAGGCGTGATATATGTATGCATGTATGTACGCGACTTACTTGTCACATCATCAGGTCTAATCCTCTACTTTCTTCTACTCGAATTTTAGTAGTTAGGTCTATGATGTGTTGTCAAGAATGTAGTACCTTAATTGATTTTCTGCGATCGTACACAGAAGTCCGCAACGACCATGGTCTATCTATCTATCTGTCTGTCCGTCTAATTGTCTGAAGTCTAAATTCTCACAGATGACATATTTCTGTTGCCGCAAATTTTGTAGCATTCTAGTTAGAGCCCGCTATAACCAGAATGCTAACATTTTCAATAAAATAGGAAGTTTGCGTTGGGCTCTAATACAAAATACGTGTTTTTTGCACGATTTGATCTACAATGCTTCAGAGACTGTAGTGATCTATAATATTGGGACAGATGAAATGTTCACAGTACCTACAGCACATTTTGGCCATGTCAGAGACTTGCTACTACATAGTAGTAAGTAGGGCCGTTGAAATACTGACACAAGGGTTCATCGAGTCGTTGGACGACTCGTAGTCCCACATAAAAAGAGATTGCATCATGCATCAAACATCTTAGTTTGCATTTACTCCATCCCGCTGCTTTATCCAGATCTAGAACGTGGAAGATGAACTGATCATGACTCATTCACTCATTGTCTCAAAAATACAGTAATTAGATACGTCGATGGTACACTCTGTAGATCGCTATGGTTTGTGGGCAGCCAGGTAGAACTGAGGTGATTGGCGGAGAGGCGGGCGGGGGGCGGGGCTTAGCTAAGGTGACACTGCGCAGATCGTGGTGTGCTGGTGCCCCTGGTGCTGAATCATTAATTAGAGCCTTTTGGGTTTTGGCGATTTGGTTTAAGGTTTTGTTTGTTATAATATTTTATACCGTGTGATGCCGGCTTAAAATAGCATCAATCACCCAATTTGCCACCCGGGGGTATCGTAGGAGGCGACTGAGGGACTTGAAGGTTTCAGGTGTATTACAACTTTTAGGCGACAGGCTGACAACCTATCACAATAGTGATACATAAATTAGCTCCATATTTTTACGGCCGTTAATGCTCTGCCTCCCCGTAAGGGATAAAGGCGTGATATATGTATGTATGTATGTATGTAACTATTTTATGGATTACCTACTAACAGTTGCACCCGCTGCTAATGGCTTTCCCGTGGGAACAAGAAGTGTTTCCAGCATGTTTTATGCATTTAAACCTTCCTTTTAAATCACTCTATCTATCTAAAAACAACGTATCAAAATCGGTTGTGTGCTTTAGAAGGTGTAAGTAAGCGGAGTCGGGTCACGAGTCTTGGACTTGTGACGGCTGAATTTTGCAGGCCGCATCGATCATGTCCTAACTATAAACCTTAGTATCTTTGGATCCTTAAATAAACCTGAACGTGCCAATACATAACGTACCTATGCTTATGATATCGAAGATTAATCGTGTATTATACGCCATTGTTCGTGTTTCCAAACAAAATACAAAAACATGGATACATTGCCGCGTGCCCATACATCACTACACTACATAGTATAAAGCAAAATCACTTTTCGCGTCTGTCTGTATGTATGTTTGTTTAAATCTTTAAAACTACACAACTGATTTTGATGCAGCTTTTTTAATAGATAGAGTGATTCAAGAGGAAGGTTTTTATGTAAAATACTTGCCGGGAAAAATCCTTATTCCTACGGGAAAATGAGCTGCAGCGGGCGCAGCCGCTGGGGCAGGCCGCTAGTATTTCTATACGATTGACTTTCTGCTACCGTTGTATAGCTCATTCGGTCAGATGGTGTCACGACCAGCGTAACTACCAGTGCGCGCCCGTAGGTGCGTGTATGGAGCATGAAGGTCAAGTTACGCTGGTCGTGACACTATCTGAGCGAATGAAGTCTATAACAATGTTGCTGTCCAATGTTTGGAAAAAGACACGCGCAGGTGAGGCGGCTTTACAAACTCTTTGCAGAAATAATGAAGGAAACATGATATGATTGAATGAAATGTAATTAATGAATGCTAGGTATACTGTGGTAGTGTGACGTAAAAAATGTATTTTTGAATGAATTTAATTGATAAAATGGATGATCGATGACGCACAGTTATCAATTACCTAACTATTATTTATTACACCGGCGAAAAATAAACGGAGGAGGTTCTCAATTCATCACGACGTTTTATTATGTTCAAACGATTACCGAAATTTACGTAGAATGACGTTTTATATTCTTCAGATATATTGGGTAGGTAGGTATATTCAAAAAAATAATATATCGATATTCTTGTATTGATTTATATAAGACATATGGGATTGTATACACAAATCGAACCAAATTTTAAGCATCAAAGTTGTAGAACGTCAAAGTTTTTAACCACGAGAAATTCTCTTCTACGTTTAGCTACGAAGTGCTACGGCGTAGCAAAATATATCATCCACATAAGAGTAAATGAAAATTTCTCTTTATTGCGTTGTGGTTCTCTGTATTGCGAAATTAGAAGGTATCTTTCCAGACTTCAAAACAGTTTGGGCAGACATATTGGTGTCAATTCGGTGATTTCCATTAACAAAAAATTGCGCCCTTTCAGTTGAGTAGGCTTTAATAAGTGTAGGAGACGATCGCGAATTAATTTCTCTATAACTTTACGCATTTTACGCTTTATCTGTCAAAAATTATCAATGATAAAAAAGATGGCAACTAGATAAAATTATCTAGATCTAGAAAGAAATCCGGGGAGAGCGCGGAGGCCAAGATCCTCTTTGGGTCGCTGAGTCAGCGGAGTTAGTTACTTAAAAAGAAATGTGCGATATGGCGCAGAAATCATGATTGGTATCTACTATCAACTATTCTTTTTTAAACCTATTTACCGGGAAGTGCCAGCGCTAATTTAGTTAAAGGTTAACCTAATCCTAATATACCGAATAGCGAAGATCGAAATGTGTATGTGTGTGTATCTGTGGCGACTTTTTAATTTTTGACTAGCTACTTCCTATCAAGGGATGAACCAGCTCATGATATTAAATGTTTGCATGAGAGTAGGAGCTCAATTTCTGAAAGCGTGATTTTTTAAGTCTGCATTACTTCAGGAAGTTCGCAGCGATTGGTCTATCCACTCGTATAACAATTTCTACTACTTGATTTGTTTATTGTTAGGGATTTATGTGTACTGTGTATATAAGGGTATGTGTGGCTGGTAAGGTTTAGTAGAACCGTAGCATAATTAGTAGCAGACATCCGTATGCGATAATTCGGAAATAGAGTTCTAAATCTGCTTCTTTCGTACATTACAAAATTGTTCCAAGTATATCACCTACTGTTCAATGTCTGAATCAGCTATTGAACTATTTAATACCTTTACCAATCAACTATGTCTCTAATTTAATCTTTACTCACGAAGATTCTTAAAAATATCTAGGTATAATATTCGTTTTATTCAGAGTAATTTTTTTGTCAGTATATTCACTTTTTAGGGTGTTTCTACTCATGGTTCGGTGTTCCATAGAAACACCGCAAAATGAGGGACATTCAATTTTTTTTCGCGATTTCGCAGGGGGCCCCGTAGCAAAAGTTGTCCGGAATCATGAATGTAAAAACACCCTACAAAGTGAATGTACTGTCTAAAAATAGCCTTGTATGTAGGAAATGTTGGCTCTGCCATGTTTATAGGATGATAGAGCATCGAAGATCAAAAAGAGCGTACGTGGGTCGTCCCACAGGAAGGCATCTAGTGAGACGTGGTAGAGGCTGACCTACACGATCTTTGTGTCAGCAACTGACAAGAGATCGCGCAGGACAGGGATCAGTGAAGAGAGCTCGTTTCGGAGGCCAAAATCCTTTTTGGGTTGGGTCGCTGAGTCGGCGGAGTTAGTTAGTTATGAAGGAAATGTGGGTATTAAAAATGAAACTCATTCAATTCATTGTGACTCATGTTTACAACCACTCACAAATGCAACGATTTGACTTTAAAGCGAAGTAAAACAAAAATAGTATTGTCTCCAAACACATGGCATACATGGACAATTTTACACTTACCGTTACCTAGTACAATAAATACATTGCATTGCAGTTCTAAGAACAAATATAAAATATAGGTTATAGTTCCTAGCTAAACGGCTATTACACCACCCAACCGAAGACCAGATGTGACATATAGCTCATTCACTTAGTGTCAGGAGCAGAGTAACTTGACCTGAATGCTCCGTACACGCACGCACGGGCGCGTACTGACAGTTACGCTGGTCGTGACACTATGTAAGCGAATGAAGTATACATTTCAGGTTATACGGGTGTCATTACAATAAACTCAAGACCAACCAAATCAAATTGGTTCCTGTCAGCAAGGTAGGTGTAGTTGCCTTTTTAGACTACCTGTCCTAAATTATTTGAATAAGGTATAAAAATAACTAACTTGGTTTAGTATTTGACGTTACACGCAGCTCTTTCAGTTACCATTTAAAGGATTTACTTACACTGGTTAATTTAAATAAATGTATGAAAATCCTGTATAATGTGATCTCTTAAGTTCTGTGTTGATGATATACATGCTCATTCAACCCTTACATTTTAAAATTATTCAATAAGCAATTAGGCACTTATTAAGGCAACAAGTAGCAAATTCATTATAAAATGTATTTCTAATAAATATGAATAAGTATACCGAGCCATATGTTACATCTAAAAGAACAGATCTTTATCTCAACTATCTAAAAGTTACACTGCACGAGAATAGAATTAATCTATTTTAGTGCAATGTAACTGTACACATTCTTAAGTATTTTATTACAAAATACGTATTAAGTATATAAAATATATGATGAAATATGTTAAAAGTCGAATTGATTTGACGCATTTTTCGAGAAAATTGTACTTAATATACATACGTAATATTGATACTCGTTATACATAATTTTATACGATTTGTAATATTTTAGCAATCGTTGCCAAAAATATATGTTTATAAAAATATACAATGTTATTTTCAAACAGTTGTTTTTCAAGGTAGGTAGGTAAGTTCTTTTCGAAATCAGTGAAAAATACTTTGTTTAATGTAAAAATACAATTTCATACTTATATTTTTTTAACTGGACGGATATATGTATTTTGTTAAGTATAAAAATAGTTTAATATTGGACATTTTCTACTTTAAATTATGTAGATTACATTACACCTAAATTAAAATGTTCCACCTATATTAACATTTGCAATCTTGTTCTGTATTGTGACCGGTAAAATTTTCTCTACTGAAAATCCGTGAAAAGCTTGTAGTGTAGGGCCTAAACTTTTATCGTTCAAAAGAGAAGTTTACTTCAAAATTCCAAATACAATTTCTTAAGAAATATACACATTTTAACAAGATTAGAGTAATTTTAATTTTCGAAAATTAACAAATACAAGCCATCAAAACTATTTGACTCTCAAAGACCTCTGCTTGTTCATATTGGTGAGCATCAAGGAGATGTATGACGTCAGTAGGTCGTCCATCTTGTAACCTAACGAGGTCTCGCAGAGCAGCTTGGACCCTCGCACCAGGTTTCCGATGGTCATGTGGAAGTACGTGTTGCCTGAAGACCAGTTCGATATCCTCGTGAACGGGTGCGTCACCAAAATGTCCTGGAATAGAGAAAAGCATTTATAAGAATGCTCAATCAATGGATAGATAAAATAAATGAGAGGACATTACTGTTAGATGCTATGGGGTAATGTATGACAAGTTTCAGAAAATATTGGATATTATAATCAAAATATCAGAAATAAAGTGACAGAAGCTATAGTCATTGCCTAGATATTTTTCGCATGTGAAACTTTTCCGTGTCTCCAACAAATCTGGGCCCTAAGTCTGCTAAATGAAAATCGTTTCAGTTGGATGTCGACTGGATCTCAGTTGGATGATTTCGGTCATTTCGTAGTCTGCCAACAGTTTGAAGTATAGAAAAATCACAATGGCAATTGAATGGCAGTTGAGTTTCGATGGCGTTACAATGACAAAAAATAGAAGAATTGGAGCCCTGATCAATGGTCTCCTTTATTTAGAAGTTCAAATATAAATTCAGAATAATGCGCAATTTTTCTGTTCCTTATCCGTTTCATGGTATATGTTTCAAGCATCCGTCTTGTGGCTTTGTCGGGAAGTATTGTATTGTTTATGATTCCCTCGAGAACCGTGTACTATTTACACTTTTTGTTTCTTTATCAGATAGCGTGTGACATGGGAATATCTGGATGTTTTGTATCACAACATTTAAGCTACCGCATAATACTCATAACATCTTTCAAATTCGTGGGACGATTTGGCTATCCAAACATATTGTATTACTGTTATGTGAATTTAAAAAGATATGAAATTCGACTAGCTTGAGATTTTGCTGATATTTTTATTCACAAGACTGGTTTTGATTGGGTTGTGAGAATGTAAAGAAGTTTGTGGGTATGTTAGTAATTTAGATTGTATTCAGATTTCAATGGTTCTCTGTTAGTAAATTAGTTTGGTGTAATAGGTACAATCTCGCTTTCGCACTTGTTTTGTTTTGTACGTAGTATCTTAGTAGATGAATGAGCTAACAATAATCTAAGTGTTTCAGTATGTAATGTAGTGTACTCTAATAGTGTATTATATTATCTATAGTTATTTGAGACTCTACTTTGTAAAAAAAAATCTCTTACAATCAAGATTTTTTAGTAAACAGTTTCAAATTACGAATACTTGGAAAGGAAGTTGTGACCCAACATGGGACTACCAACATGGGACAAGATTTAATAGGAATGTACACAACCATGTCAGAAGCCTGCTACTCGTTGTAGAAGACAGTTAAAAGGTTTGACATTAGGGACTCATTGGGTCCTTGGACGTCTCGACGTCCCACACAGAAAGAGAGGAATGTATTGTGCATTGGTGAAGACATAAGTACCTTGGTCTGTGGATGGATCAGACTGACGCCATGCTTATTGATAGCGATGAGCAGCAACTCTGGGTAGTTGGGTTCTGTCGTCTGCTTGACCTCGAAGAAGGCGGACCCGAAGGTCGGCCACCGGTAGATGACCTTGAGGAAGGTGATCTTGGCGTCTTCAGGCGTCATGCCGGAGTCCTGGTTGTAGCAGGCGACGATGGCGCGCTTCCAGTCAGTGTTACTCTGCAGTTTGATCACGTCTGCTGGTACCAGCTCGCGAAGCATTTGTCTAAAACAAAAATGTTCCATCATAATTTTAGATATATGGAAGTAGAAGAGGTGGGCACATGAGAGACCATGGAAAGACAAAAGAGAAACCAATGGAGAAAAGACCAGAGAAAGACACTTTAAAGGTGGAAGTCCAAGATAGCCTACGTTCAAAGTATTATTAAGTAGTATCACATGCATACAATTTCTCTCATCACGCGATTCTGGAACGGAGAGAATCTGCGATCAGACAAAGAAATGATATTATGTAAACGCTAACACAATTGTAACCTAACCTAACCATGAATACGAGCAAAACAAAAATAATGACAAACAGAAACAAAATACCAATCTTGGTAGATAACAGCAAAATCGACTATGTTGATGAGTATACCTACCTACCTACCTGGGACAAACAATCTCCCCTAAAGACCAAATGAATAAAGAGGTACAGCAGAGAATATCATCCGGCTGGAGTAGGTACTGGTCGCTTAGGGAAGTTATGAAAGACAAATGCTTTCCTGTCTCAGCCAAATGTAAGTTGTTTAATTCATGCATTCTGCCGTGTCTAACATATGGCTGCCAGACATGGTCACTAACAAAAAACAACATAGGAAAAAATAGAGTCTGCCAAAATAGTATGGAAAGGAGCATCCTGAATATAAAACTGAAAGATAAAGTAAGATTAACTACCATCAGGAAAAGAACCAAGGTCAAAGACGTGTCAAAACACATCAGAACAATGAAGTGGCGATGGACAGGGCACATGATGAGGGAGAAAATAGAAAAATGGACCAAAGACGTGACAGAGTGGTACCCGCGAAATGGAGCGAGAAAGAGAGGAAGACCAATAAAAAGATGGGAAGATGAACTTAAAGAGACAGCTGGAAACCTTTGGAGAAGGAAAGCAAAGGACAGAAATTTATGGAAAGAAATGGAGGAGGCCTTTGTCATGAGACAAGCGAACAAAGGAAAAGATTAGGAAATTTATAATGAAATTAATTGCATGTTGACTTTATTTATTGTTAATTTGAATAATTAATTTTATGAATGCATGTTAAAATGAAATGTCTAAATGAATCAAATTTTATAACTAGAAATACTATTTTGTTCGAAATAAAGGCTAATTGAATTGAATTGAATTGAACACAATTGTTCAGACTTACAAATAATTGCAATAAGATAGGTAACTGATGCCAGGTAAATATAACTATAATATGAGCACTCACGGGATAGCCTGCAGCTCCTGCTTATTATCCCCGAACCTCGCGCGATACGCTAAAGCCGCAAGCCGAGCCGCCTCCTCACGCCCGCAGCGGTGGTACCCCCGCAGCAGTTTCGGCAGCTCCTGGTGGAAGTGGAAGATCACGTCCGCGGCCCGATCCTTGCCAGGCACCGTGTTCGTCCACAACTTCTTCATAAAGAACACCTGCAGGAGAGACGGGATGCAGTTAAACACAAGCTACAAAATCTTTGATAAATTTTGTTTTTTGTAGTTACCAACGGAAAGATCCAATGCTCAATCCCAAGATTATACAAATCACGCATCTTTGATGCTATGATGCGGATTGATGACGATGAATCAAACATGAAAAATCACTTAAACTTGACCTTAGATTTCCATTAGTTGGTAATAAATAAGCACCATATCTCACCTGATAAGTAAACTGCGGAGTGATGCCGTCGCGAGTAGGCCTCGCCTTCTTGATCCAATCAGTCAAATGTCGCACGAAGTCGAAAAAGAAGTCTCCTTCCGGCACCGATATCACCTTATCAGCTATCTTAACAAACAAACTAAAGCCTTCACTAGATCTGAGATTCAGTCTCTGCGCTATATTCTGGCAGAAATCTTTCGCTCTCGTCGACGAGTCCACTTCAAACGCCTCGTCTGTATCATCTGGGAAGTACACTTTGTGGAATATCTGCGTAGTCTTGTGCTGAATGGCTTCCACCTCCACTTGATGCGGGGGATACTTCCTTTGACCGTTTCTTAAAGTTTTCTGGAGTCTTTGGAGGGAATCTTGAGCAATGGGATATCTTCTCGTCCGTAGGAATAATGTTAGCTCCCTAAGCAGACCTTGACTACACGCGAATAACCCTGTTGCGAGCCACATCAATTCCCAACCCCTTTCTTCAGACATTCTGTTGCGGTTATCAGTCAATTGTTTCATAATTTGGCAATAGATTTCGTCACGTAAGATCTCGTGCTTTAGAGGGCCGTCAAAGATGTGGTCTGTGTATTCGTTACCAATACGGGGTCGCTTTGATGGGAGGTCGCCCATGTATTTCAAGATGGCAGTGAATGCAAAGCAAGCTTCTTCTGCGAGTTCTTCCTTTGCTTGCAATTTCTTTAATATTGGCTGTTTGATCGGTTCTCTAGAATGTCTCCAAAGTTCTTCAGTGCCGCCTCGTTTAGCTGTGGAAAGTGTGAGGGCTTTGGATACTGTACGTTTTGGCGGTAGCCTGAAGTGATCTAGAGCGTATTCTAGCAATGTATGCGGTTTATCCCTTGTTTCTGTTCCGTTTAGAGTAGCCGTTGCTATACGTCGACCGTGTTGAGCTCCTTCTTGACAGAATAGAGCCAGAATATCGGGTGGTGGTTTCGTTAGAGCTGGGAGAACGTACACTGTTTCTGCTGGAAAGTCTCCCCTTTCCATACTTCGCTCACAACGTCCGATACACCAGCCGTTATTGAGTACAGACTCTCCTGTGCTATCTTCTTCTAAAATAATCAGATCTCCTTTTTGGAATGTCAAGAAACTGGAACCTTCTCCTGGTGCTTTGTAGTCTTGCAGAGCAATGACGAATTTGGATCTCTTCTTCAACCCTTCTAAGAAATATACAACTAGATCTCTGATGTCTTCTGCGTTCGGACTTTGGAATGTGAATTCTTCACCTCGTACTGTCGCTAAACTAAACGTTTGCGTGAATACTTTATTCGTTTTTTGACTCGACACTGTTGTAATTTCTGGGAAAGACAATTCTAAAAGCACCTGCTCTTGGTCGTCTACCACGTACACTCCAGTCCAGTTAACAGCTATTATAACATCGTTTTTGGGTAAATTCGGCCCAGAATTCCTATACGCTTCATAAAATCTAGAGAAGAGTAGTGGCCATTTGAATTTGGCATAACTGACCACGTCTTCTTTGACCCTATAAGCTGGAACTTTCTCTTTTACATAGTAGCTCTTCTTATAAGCTGTAACCACTAATGCTCCCCATCGATCCACTGCCTTTTCGACGCCAGTAAGGCAGTAATCGGGAATGTAATTTGGCAGCAATGTGTATAATCGTTCAGTATTCATATCCTGACCATACTCGATGTAGTATTGCTGTGCCGCAATCATTGCTAGATCTTCCTCTTTATCACATCTATATTCACCAAATTTGACACCTCTGACAACTTGCTGGTATATTAGATTCGTGGCTACCTGATCTTCAGTTGGATCATGCCAGGGTGCAAATATTTCTTTTCTAAAGAATAATCTCCAAGGTGCATTTCGTTCTTGTGCGCCTTGTTCTTTCGCGTATTGCTCGCATTGGGATATCGCGTCCATCACGTGGTCTCCACCACTTCCCAACGAGCTCACTTTGTCAAACAAAGCTATGTATAACGAAAAACCAAACTGGTCTCTCAATCCAATTTTGTCAGATAACTGATTGCACAATTCTCTTGCTGTCGTCGCCGAGTCAGCAAGCAATGTCTTTGTGTTTCCATCCATGAATGTTATCGGTAACATTATGGGCTTTTTAGATTTTGTTGCTTGTAACTCCAGCCAGGACGGCGGCTGGTTTCTTGTACCGTTGTTGAAGGTCCGTTTCAGACGATCTTCACAGTACGGAGCATAACCTGGCGGGCCTTCTCTTATGAAAGCCCTCAGGTAGTTAACAAACTTCTCACTGGGGGCAAAGCACCCCACACATAATGAGAGTAGTATCCATCCTCTGGCATGAGAGGATTTGGACGGGTTATTTGTCAGCTGTTTGCATATTTGACAGTATATTTCATCTCTCAATTCGGCGCGGAGGATTCCATGGCCGATAATGAAGTGAAGCTTCTCCAAGTTTGAAGTTGGACGTGATTCCAACCATGATTGATAGCTGTCCGCTGTATATTCTTCATCCTGAAATAAATAAATAATAATTTTAGAAACCTCTGCTCTCATCCTATCAGTACTTTATACGTTAAAAATCACCATGTAGTAAAAGTTACCTGTAATTTTCTTCTCACATCTTCTCCTAGCTTGTTCTTTCTCTTCAAGGTAAGCGATACCAACTTATGTCTAATAGACCTTGGCTTCTGTTTATTTTGATAAGCATCAGGGTCCATGCCCATCATCTGCGCCTCTTGGAACTCTTTGGATCTGATGAAGTTTCGTCCCAGTGTGGCTGTGACTTTGGACATGACTGATGTGTTGTCCCGGTCCATTGTGTGGTATCTGGGTTCTGGCAAGTCTCCAGTAAAACGCAGGATTGTGATCCATAATGCTTGTGCGGCCTAGAAAAGAAATTAAACTTTGATTAAGAAAAATCGTAAGTAGTTACTCTCCGTTAAGTGATTCTCTGTAAATCTCGATATGAAACTGACTTTGACGATATTAACTGACTATGATCAGATGGAAATATTTTATTATTCCGACCACAAAAATCTTATCAGGGGCTAAATTTGCCATCGACACGATAAGAAGAATAAAAGGGGTTATAAAATGCTTTTCTTCATGTTTTATGGTCCATAAATATTTTTTTTATCCACGTGGATATCTTACCAATTGATCGCCTTGGGTGTGGAGTGGTAAAAGTGGATGTTTCAGTGGTTTTCTCGAGTACTGATGTGTGACGTTTCCTTGGAAGTACGTCGCCGCAAACTTCTGGAACTTGAACTCTGAGAGATCCTCTTCATCTTCTGATGTCGTCTGCATTGGCGTCACCATCTGTGAAAGTACCAGTGAAATACTATAAGATTGATTGACCGATTAAGTCTGCTTGGTTTTGATTTACGATAAGATTGTGTCTAATTTTAGCTTTTAGCAAGTGTTTGATATTGCTAGCATCCGGAACTGATAAAGATATTTTCATGATGGTAGCCTCTTGGTTTACTGTCCAGGGGGTCCGACTAACCATACGCATGTAACACAATTTTTTTATTTAATTTGACATTAATTCGTTTTTATTTTATTTACCATCTAACGTTACATGCTGTTTGGTTAGCTTGGTCAGCCCCGAGGCAGTTCGTTAAGGGCTAGTTTTAAGTTTTAGCCGACCTGAGCCGCGTCTACACTAGGTTCATAAAATTTGTATAAGAAATAGAAAAATTTACTTATCCTACATTTTTCTCTTTTTTATAATGACTTATACTTGACTATTAAAAAGATAAATGTATAATTTACTACTTTGAATAAATAATTTGTTTGTTTGCTTACTATTCGTTTTGATTAGAATACTTATTTAACTGTTGGTGCTGGATCTTTATAGAAAGGAATGACTTAATTTAAACATGACAGCCATATTTATGCTGCCTAAAATCGTGGCCTCTTTTATTTATATTGCCATGCCTACCTCTTGTTGATCAGCTCTCGGTTGCGGCAGGTCGCTGAAGACCGACGTATCTTTCGGCGCCGGAGCCTCACTGCTGGAGTCGGGCAGGAAGTCGAACATGGCTTCCACCAGCTTGCTGTCGTCCACCGGCTCGTCCTGCCTCCTCGCCGCCTCCTGGAGCAAGGCACGCTTGGACTCCACCTGCCGTTTCTCTTCCAGCACCAGCTCAGCCTCGCGACGCTCCAGCTCGTACATACGCTCCTGGATAGAAAAAATTTTTATGTCAGAGTTATTCTTAAGACAGGCAATTTCTTGGCTTTATGGGACAAATCATCACGGACGGTGATTGGCAAGGATAGTTGTACAAGCAGTTGAATTTTTATAATTTCAAATAATAAGGTATACAGGTCATCACAATCAAAAAGGTTTATGATATTGGTGCGTCCTTAGCGGCCCTAATTACAGCTGAAAAATTAACTAGAAAATTAGAAAGTATTTTATACCGGCGGCAGAGGGGGTGGTTTAAAAGAACTCAAAAACTTCGCTTCACTCCACATGTTGACGAAGTCGTCTTGACTCTATCAAATCTGCGTTTTGGCAAAGCATAATTTGTTGAATAATTATTTGTGGTAGACCAATTACGTGGTTATCTCGTCAAACAACAATGTAAATTGGTAGTACAATTTGCAGTAACGTAACTAGCGATTTGAAGTTAATTTGTTATCGTTCTAAACAAGATTTTTTGTTGCGGTTACGAATAGATTAATTTGGAGATGTTACTATTTTTATGGCCCATTAACGCTTTGTCTACCCTATGCGTCACCGATTTGCTTGTCGTTTGATTTGCTTGTATTTCATACATGGACGATTTTATGAGGCAGTTTTATGTAGAAACTTTCTACAATTTACACCTATTGCTAACATTCAATCGAAAAGAAAACTTCTGAGTAGTGGCACTGGTTTGACGACTCTTACTTTACCGGTTTTCCTGATCACAGAAACATGTGCAATATGAACTGCACACACGCATTTTCTAGACGTGTAATCGGATTCCGAACATACTATTCCTAGTAGTCGTACCTGCGTAATTCTTCAAGGTGTACCTAGTAGAGTAACACAAAATCTGTCGATGAATTATCGAGCTCTGAAGGTACCTATATTATTTTTGTATCGTTCTACGACTTTTGAAATTGATTAATAAACTGAGCTTACAAAAGTTCATCGGTTCTATAGACAATTTTCTTCTTTTATGCTATTTTCAAAAAAAATCTTTTGTTGAACCTGAAAACTGCAAAAGTTTTAAGGTACTATACTCAGTTTCACTTTGCAGATTTTATGACCATTCGCTAAGGGACCTTCTTCTCTTTTTGAACCATGAATCTCAATCTGTCTTTCTATGGTTGCCGAAAACTTACAAAGAAAATGTTCTCTTGAGAAAAGGACGTTCTTCTTTTACTTCCACAATAAAGTAACAAAATCTAATGAACTAGCAATAAATGTGCCTTCGCATTTACTTGTACACTCTAATTGACGATAATTACTTACGTTACTAACATAGTGCACATCGGAAAATCCCATGTCTCCACAAATGCACTGCGTCCACAAACTCGCCGAGGGAAAACTCTTCACCATTGCCATTTTTCAGGCTAGTAGTCAAAACTCAGAGAAAAACAGAGAGGGGTCAAATTGCATTAAAATTAATCTTTCACATCACAGTACTGTTCATATTTCCAGGAAATTTTCTTTCGTCATTTTAACAGTAAAAATAATTTCCAATTCTTTGCAGATTTGTAACTATGGAATAGTTTTATCACTCTGCAAAAGCTTCTTCTTGACCATAGCTTGCTTTTTGTAAAGTCTGTTAGATCTACTTTATCTTCGTCAGGCCGGTGTTTCGAATCTCTTTATACTTTGGATTTTGTTTTTACCAATCTCATTCAAAAGATAAGGACGTACACTTTTTAATTTAAAAAATTGATCAAAGAAATGCGCTAAATCTATATTTTCTATCTCTTTGACCTCTGCTTTATCCTCTAAGACCCTAACCCAAGGCACGACCGCCGGTCACCACAGTCAACTCACACTAACCACAGGTTAGGCTAAACTCTGGTTACGTCCAGTACAAAGACAGCCAGTTATCCAACGATCAGGTCCAACAAGGAGTAGACACCAGATACTACATGTTTCATAATGCAACGCTTGGTTGATCGACAGTTATATCTAGTCAATGATATAAGCACTGCCTATAAATAAGATGATGACTTACTTGGTTGCTGAGACGTAATATTATTAAATACATGGAATAGTCCTCTCGGTCGAGTGCCATTCGATATCCTTTTGCGTTTATGCTATGACTGTTCAGACAGCTTGCGTTTCATCATATTGTTCCAACAATATTAAATTTAAAGTCTTGTCGTCTTTTTTTGGTGTGAGCTTTTTTTAAGAACTACTTTAATAGCTAAGCTTATGAGCATAAGCTAACTATCAGTTATAATAGTTCTAAGTCTGACCTGAATGAATATTTTTAAAGCTCTTACCTACATACCTGATAAAATCATGATCCCAAGTTTTTTCAGCAACTGCACAGCCTCAAAAAAGTGGGTTTCGCTAAGGCTCTTTGATATTGCAGTGATATCCAACTCACAAAATTCGCTTCATGAAAATTCTCGAATTTCAGTCTGTAGTATTTTCTTTCAGCACGAAAGGTATAATCAATGTAAATATTTGAATGGTACTGCATTATATTAATCAAAGTTTCCGACATCGATCGCTTGATTATCTGGACGAGATAACGGCGGCGGCGTATTTGATTTTAGCTATCTGCTACTTGATTGTATCTTCAAATTATACTACTAGCAGCCCGCACAGCGGTTCCGGCTGCTAAATGTTTTCCCGTGGGAATTAGGAATTTTCCCGGAATGTATCATACAAATTCACCTTTCTCTTGAATCACTCTATCTATTGAAAAAAAACTGCATCATAGTCCGTTATGTACATTTAAACATCTAAGCATACATATTGACAGACCTAGAAACAGACGCGGGAGGCGACTTTGTTTTACAGTTTAAATTATATAGTGATATAAACTTTCCTCTTGAATCACTCTTTCTATTCCAAAAACCGCATTAATCTAAAAAAATCGTCCGGTATGTGGTTTAAAACGAGTTGGCGGTGTCCATGACAGACAGACAGAGAAACGCAAAACTTAATTTTATACAAAGTAATTCTGTACTGATTATTATTCAATATTGATTGATTGTGCAAGTGCGCTTGACTCGGCTTTTTTAAGTGCGGAAAGTATTTTAGTACCTATTCCTATCGACAGAACAGACGAACCCGTTTTGAAACTTCTTACACAGCTTCTACGAACAAAAGTTGTTAAAGATTCAAAATCTTACACTTTAGCTTTTAGGTTACTGAAAGAAGACCTTTGGCATAAAATAAAACCAATACTGAAAAAATGCAACTTTCAGTAGAAAGGATTTGAATTGAAACTAGATATCAAATAAAAGTTAAAACTGTCATTAAACACAATTTTCTGTAACAACATTGTCTCTATTAATAACATTGAAAAACATCTCCTAATCTCTAATTATGACCGATAATGAATTGTTTCAATGGATAATCTAATATTCTGCAAGTTTGAAACATGTTAATGATCTTAATCGATCCACGTGTTCAGTCATCATCATGTCGTATGGCATTTCTCTGTGCAGGATCCTATATATTCATTTTAGATAGATAGATAGATAAACTCTTTATTGCTTACAACAAACACAATATTAAAATACAAAACGGTACAATAAACTAAAACTAAGAGTAAGCAAAGGCGGCCTTATCGCTTGTAGCGATCTCTTCCAGGCAACCTCTACCTTTATAGAGACAACTTAACAATTTGCAAGTAGCTGCAGAAGCAAAAGAAAGTTAAATTTTACAAAAATTACAATTAATACCTAATTAATATATCAATATATCTATAAGCATACATACATACATACATACAAGCATACATACATACATATATATGTACAATAAATAAGGTAAATACTTAAATAAATATATATAAATACACAAGTTATAGGAAAATTAAATAAGAACTGATTGCGAAAGGAGATAATTATGCAATTTTGATTTAAAAATTGACAGAGATTTAGAGTGACGAATGTCATACGGTAGTTCATTCCATAGATGTGACGCCTTTGAGACGAAAGATTCTCTAGAGTACCCCGACTGAGAGAGTGCTCGTGGAACGCGGAGGATATTATCGCTCTTGGAGCGGACATTGCGGCTGTGGTCATCACCCAGATAATGAAAGCAATCCTTCAAGTAGGGAGGGGAACAAGGATCATATAGGACTTTGTAAAGGAGTAGAAGGATATGCTCATTCCGGCGCAACCTGATAGGGAGCCACTTCAGCCGTTTCCTAAATTCTGACACATGATCGAACTTGCGCAATCCATAAATGAATCTAATGCAGATGTTCTGTAACCTCTGAAGCTTATCGAGGAGATCCTCATTGAGGTCAAGATAACAGATATCTGCATAGTCTAGAATTGGAACGAGGAGAGATTGAGCAAGTTCAATCATTTTATTTTAGACAAGACAATGATTAGAAAACGATATTATTTTCAGTCAATCACATAAATAAATTCCTTCTGGCATCTTAGAAGACTAGAGGATGGATCAAATAACTTTGATTTATCTATGGGAGAGTATTGACAACGACAACATTTACTGCCAGTTATAAAATACTCAATTCTAGCTACAACAATATTCTTCTTTCACAACTCACCCTATAGTTCTGCTCGGCAATCTCTTTAGCCCTGGTGTTGCCCTGGTGCTGCAGCCTCTGCTCCTCCTGTCTGCGTATGCGTAGCGCCTCGTTGTGCGCAATGGCTTCCTGCTTCAGTCGCTTGTATCGCCGCATTGCTATCAGGCGCCGGACGTGGCTCTGGATCTTTACAATGGCCCACATCTTGTGACCATATGAACGACGCACGAGGTAACCTCGGGCTGCGGCCTGCAAATTTATATCAAATTGATTAGATAAATACGGTTGAAAATTTAGTGGGATAGAGTGGGTACAAGTTTTCTTTTGTCATTTCTACTGGCTTTCAAGAGACTACAATCTGCTTACTGAAATCAATGAAGCCTTACCTGTAGAGCAACAATGTGTCCGCGCAAATGCCTGAAGCGATGAGCCAGCACTCTTGCTCGAATGAGCGCTTGCAGTCTCGCGTATCCAACTTTCATCTTATTGTATCTGATCCTCTGCAACTTTCCGCGCCAATGTCTTTGAATCAAGACTGCTGCAGCTCTCATCTTCAGGAATCGTCTTCGGTACACCCAACCACGAATGGAACGCTGCAGAATCAGAATCTTACGTGTCAGTACTCTGTCTCTTTCTTGCTCTAGGAATAAGTCGTGAGCATCTTTCAAAAATACTTTGGTATGACCTAGTTGATAATCAGACTTGCCGAGAACTGTTGCGCAGATTTTAGCAGTCGCTGCTCGGCAGTCTGTTTTATGAGCTGGCGGTACACCAGATATCAAAAACCTGTATCGCTCAACGAATTCTTTGAAACTGTGTCGAATCGGATACCCAGCCCGTCTGATTCTAATCGTCTCCATCATTCCAGAATATCTAAGCTGCCTACAACAAAGACCACGATCGAACATCATCGGTCTTTTGTATTCATTTGGCTTGATACATCGGATGAAGAATGGCTGGCAACATCCCAGAGTCCTCATTAGCAAATCTAAGGACTTCTTGAACTGTGTTGATAACGTTGGCGTTCGTTTCCTGGTTTCCGATCCCATTGAGATATCGTCCTGGAAGATCTGCTGTAGGAACTTGTTCGTTGAAATGTGAATGAGCTGCAACAGGTCAGCACTGAACGTGTCTCGATTCTTCTCCAAGAACCCTCGGGTGTCATAAAATACGATACCAGCGAAGTGATTCAACCCAAAGCTGGTGTTGATATCTGACTTTGGCTTTAGATAATTTCTATGCAGGCCGTGAGTCTTGTGTAATTTCGCCAACATTGTTTGGTCAGTGCCTTTTGGAAATTTCGATTCTTCGTCAATAAGAGCCATGATGTTCAGTTGCTTTAACGCGATCAAATCTAAAGCATCTTGATTATCAACGAATTCTATATGCTGCCAGTTGATGCCTTCATGGTTGTATTCTTCTTGCTCCAATTTGAAAATATGCCTAACAAAGAACTGCTGCAGATTTTCGTTTGCAAAGTTAATGCAAAATTGTTCAAAACTGTTGTGGTCAAAGTTTTCGAATCCGAATATGTCTAATACTCCGATAGCAGTTCGTGTTGTTGCCTTGGGTTTGTAAATAGCTGCGTTGATTTTCTTGACGATTGTTACAAAAAGTCTTCCATAAATTCCTTTGACGAAAGCATCTCGGATATCTACAGATTGATTTTTGCTAAGAGTAGAAATCACGGTTTCTCCACTGGCAAAAAGTGTTTTTCTTGTTAGGGCGTCTATAAGTGATTGCATTGGTACACCGAGTAGACTGGCGACTCTTCTTACATTTGCTTGCTCCGTAATTTCTGTAGCATCTAAATTGTCTACTACGGTAGCTTCGTATTTGATATTTCCACAGTGCAAGACGGCGGCTAACAACTTTAATATCTCCCATATTTCTGCCTCGCTAAATAGTAGGACCTTCATCGCAGATCTGATGTCTGCAAATTCAGCGGCATCATCTCTGCCTTCGCATGTGAAACTGCCGCCCTGCAAGACAAGACAAATTACATTTTATTATATGAAGAACCACGACTTACTTGTTTTAAATTTGGTTGAGGGCTCGGGCCCCGACCATTTTTGCCTGATTAAGACAGCCTTCCTCAGGAGGTCGACAGATCACATCACACGCGCCCGCCTGGCAGCTGTGATTGCAGTTGTTCGTTTAATAATATAATCACATTTTATAGCTGTTGTCTAGGTGTAGGTCATAAATATTATTTCATTGAAAATAAATATCGACCTAAGAGGATGAGGTAATATCAATATTGAGTGGCCATCTAAGTTTAGATATGATCAAAAGGTATTATACATTTATGATCAAATGAATGGCTGATTTTACTCACCCCAGACAAATATCTGTACTCCGACGGATCTCCTAACTCCAATTTCTTCTTCTCTTCTTTCGAAAGTCCAGCCAGTAGACAATAGAAGATATGATAATTCCTCTCATCAATGCCCTGGGAGACTATCCTGGACTTCTCAAGAAGATACTGCTCTATCTTGGCTCCCTCGATGACTCCGCCGCTGTTGAAGTGGATGTCGATGTATTTGCCGAAACGTGACGAGTTGTCATTTCGGACGGTCTTTGCGTTGCCGAACGCTTCTAGGATTGGGTTAGCTTCAAGGATCTGAAACGAGAATACACGTTTTATCAGACAAAATAAAAATAAAAATGTCATTGAAGTGACTTTGATATATAATCTAACCGATTCGCCTTGACGTTTCATAGTCGAAACGGTTCTTCTTATGTTTTTACTATTGTAGCTAAGAATATAAGCTTTAAAAATTCCATCCTTTATAGATCAGAATCAACTGCTTTCTACTTTTTGTCACTAATAAATCTCCTGACACTTCACGAATATCCTTCTTCTTTTCTTATGTCACACTGAGTCCTTCGAATGGAATAAATGATAAAATTTCCAATTACCAACCTGTTGCTCTATCCAAGAATGCTTCCCACTAATGGCTGCTAGATACTGCAGGATCAGCTTGGTGGACTCTGTCTTCCCCGCACCAGACTCCCCACTGATGACGATGCATTGATCCTGGCTGTACCGCCGCATGTGCGCGTACGCATTGTCGCCGATCGCGAAGATATGCGGAGGGAGCTCGCCGATTTTACGCTCCTTGTATAGCTTGATCTGGTCTGCTGTGTAGATGGGGAGGATTTGGTACGGGTTCACTGCGACCAGGATGGAGCCGGTGTATGTCTGGAATGTAAAGAAACAAGGATCTTTTAGATAATCGCAACCCTGTGCATGGTTCATGGTTCATGGTTCATCGCTTGGTAAAATTGACTTCATTATTTTCTAGTCATGATTTTGTCTAGTCAAGATCTTACTTTATCCTTCTGTCAAGGCCAGCAATTATTCTAAAATTTTCTCTCATAGTGACATGATCAGTACTAACATGGATAAGATTCTCATTGCACCGGATCAGCAGATTGCTCAAGATCCTCAAATAGATATCCCATGGAAATCATATGCATCATGGCCTTTATTTATCTCTCTGGTGACAGCCGGTGTTCCTTATCCTAAGGCCTTGATTCTTTTGTTAGACGATACGCATGATACTTACATAGATGAGATTCTCATTGTACCGGATCAGCAGATTCCTCAAGATCCCCGCTTCATGCAGATCTCCCAAGGAAATCATATCTTCCACGCCATGCACGGAGGTTGCATGCATGGCCTTTATCCGTCTTTCTGGAGGCAGCCATTGCTCCTGTCCGTCGTCGTCCTTGACGCGGATACGTCGTCCCTCGGCCGCGAGCACTCTTGCGCCGATCGCGACGTCGAACTCGCGACCTGACACCGGCTCGATCCATATGTAGTCGCCCTGGAATCGGAAAACGGAACTCTGAGCAACTCTGAAGGCTTTGCTAAGAGCGAATAAAATCTGTCTAGTCGTGGTAGCGCTAAGAATGAAATTTGAACTGTTGCCTACTTTCTTACAATAGTCGTGGTATTTATTTATTTATTTAATCAAATACATATATATAGTTTTATGTAATGTAGGTACCAACGTAAGCAGGAATTAAATTATCGGTAGGTAAATCAAAAAGTTTGTTGGCTGACCAAGTCGTAGTGATTGGTAGTAAATACTGATGTGCCGTTCCCGGTAAGTTTCCCTAGCGTGGGAATATTCCCAGTAGCGTTCCCGGGCACATTCCCAAAAGTGGAAATATTAGGGAAAGTTGCTCAAAAATGTTGTTGAAAGAAATGATATTTTGTTAAATTTATTACTTTTGCCTTTAAAACAAGTCTACTATATAAACACAGTTAATAATTAACGCGATTTATAAATTCCCAAAGTTACTGGAAACTTACCGGGAATATTCCCATTTACTTTCCCAGGAAAATTACCGGTAATATTAAAATGTTTTTTTAATTCTTTGATTTCAATATTTCTAATGGGTAACTACCTAGTGTTGAATAAAAAAAATTATGAAAAATATAAATCAATGTAAATGGAACTATTTTAGTTTAATAATTTATACATATAATAAAATTATAGCAACCTCATGTCTGTACATTAAAGATATTAAAGAAAAACTAAGATGGGGGATCTTCATACAACCAATAGAAGCCAAAAATTTGATTAAAAAAAAAAATTGTCTGTCTGTTTGTTGTCCGCTTTTCACGCAAAAACTACTGGACGGATTTTGATGAAACTTTTTTTGTTATATAGATAGGTATTTTATTTTTATTTGCTCTCTAACGGGGTAAAAGGGGGGTGGGGGGATAAGTTTGTATGAAACTCCGTCAGTTTATATTTGGCTATTTGGTTAGAAATTAAAAATGACGTAATCAGGATCTGCCTTAGGGGGTGAAAAAGGGGGGGTAAGTTCCTATGAAACTCCATCCGTTTTGAAGCTAAAGCGATTAAAATTGAAGCTGTATACGTGAATACTAAGCTTTTCTGCCCTTCGTTTTGTGACAGTTACCTGTTTAAAGAATCATAGTAATCCTAATCCTATTAATATTATAAAGGCGGATGTTTGTGTGTGTGTTTGTTAGGACTTGGCGCTGAAAGAGCTGAATCGATTCAAATGATACTTTGTACATACAAAGATGAGAAAATGCCCAGAATAGGACATACATAGACTACTCTTTACCCCGGTAAAATGTCTCATTCCCACGGGAACACGCATTTTCCAATATTTTTGAAATGACGGCGCCATTGAGCCAATTCGCGTTTTAGGAAACAATTTTTTTAACAGTGACATCTGTTGCTCGAGACATTTGACTTACTCAATTGAGTAGCTGCACCAAGATTCAAGTTTAAGTCACAATACACAATCCATAAAAAATATGTTTGAACAAGATGTTGAAATAAAACCTTTTACATATAAATATGATATCCCAGTTAAGATGTTTTAACAAGATCATCAAAAATTTATACGCGTAATATTTTGACAACCAGGGTCACAATACATACTCCATACAAAATGTGTTTCAACAAGATGTTGACTTAATTAATTTTACAAAGATATTAAAACATTTTGCATATAAATATGACATGCAAGTTAAGATGTTTTAACACGATCTATCCAAAATTGAGACACGTAATATTTTGACAACCAGCGAGCCATTCCCGGTCACAAGAAAAATATAAGTAAAATACTGGACTGAAATGTATTATGAACAAGAATGAGGTTATTCTATGGTTTATGGGCGAATTTTTCTAACGTTGTCCGCTGAAAATTTGCGTGTCCCACGTGTTCAGATTTATTTAGATGCGACCGGCGACACGATGGTTTAAAGAAGCTTACCCAGCGTCGACATGGGGGGTTGAGGCCCCCCTCAGAGAAAAAGAGAAAGCAAACATTTGATTGCAAATCGACACCAGCTGCAACGCGCGACACAGGGATTTACGGAAGCTTACACGACTTTAGGTGCCGACACGAGGGTTGAGTGTGGCTTGGCCACCTCAGAGAGAAAGTGAAACCAGCAGCTAGCATCGACGGAATATAAAAATGATAGGAATCCTAGGAAAGATCCAATAAATTTAATCTGTTGTGGAAATGTTATATTTTTGGCGTGTTTTATTTTCCAAGCCATCGTCAAAATCTAACAAACGCCACAATGACAAGGATTTTTTTCGTACCGACGTTTCTATTTAAATCCTTTTATTTATCTTATTCGTTTGGTGAATCACGTTTTTTACCAATAGAGTATTACTTTATTTATTAAAAGTTTCACTAAGTCGCGGGTGAAACCGCGGGGCGGGCAGCTAGTAACATAATAAAGAGAGTGTTGAATGTGTACTTAAAGACATAGAAATGATGTCTTATTTCAAAGTTAAAACAAAACAATCATACATATTGAATGTTCCCGCTAAGGGAATATTCCCGGGAACATTGGAAAAATACTGGGAATATTCCCGGTAGTAAAATACTGGAAATTGGAATATTCCCCACGGCACATCACTAGTAGTAAATACAACATTGGCAATGAAATAAAAATCGTAGCTAACGTTACCCAAAAGATTACATGGAGGAGAGGTCGGTTATGTAAAAACCATAAATAACTTCTTAACCACTCGAAAACAGATATTATGCAGATTGTGAGGTCGATTTTAGCATATTCAAAATTTTAAACTTCCATTAGGAATAGGAAGAGAATAGACAGAGAAACGTGTTTAAGAAACAAATACTTTTGTCATCCCTGAATCAGCTCTGAATATAACTTAGTTTTCAGGGCAGATATCAGAGAATTTTCAAGAGTTTATAATTCCTATAGCAGACTACAAAATATGGATGCAGTATAGGGAACTAACCTATTTATGCTTTATTTGGAACATCATTTTATTTTATATTCACCAAAACTACTATCATAAACAAGCAAAGTATCTTGCAGCAGCATAAACGGCGATATAAAAGAAACCATCAGTACTCAGAAAGTTGTGACATTTAAGTCAATACACAGTTACACGGATTTAAAAAGCTGCTAGCTCGTAACTGTAAGTACAGTCGTGTTTAAAAGTTGACAGACAAGCGTGCAAAGCTCGTTAGCGTGAATTCTTGCGTACCGATGACTGCGGTGACGTACGTACGTAGATGCATCTGACGGTATGATGCGATGTGACAAATGGAGTCAGACATTACCTCAGATGCCGGTTTAGTTTGTTGACAGTTAGTTAACAATACGGAAATTGTACGGAATAGATAAAAATTTGGTGTAGCATTTGGTACATCACTGTGCGTGGAGTATCTCATATTTCACATATCGTCGCTCGCATGACTAACTATCCTATCTCATATTTTTGTCAAAATGAGTTAGGACCATCATTGGCTTCAGTTTTTCATTCTCTATCGATTCATCTGACTGTCGTATCTGTATGTGAAAATTATTACCTTTGAGACGTAGGTACGTATACATTTTGACAGTAAAAGTTTACAGTTTAGTTAAATTACCCGACTGCCTCAGGAGGGTTACGTTTTTCGAGACTATGTAACTATGTACGTATGTATATGTGTGTGCATAGTAAAATTTTTTTTTTGCGGGCTGCATCTCAAACGGCTGTTCGGATTTTAACAAATATTTTGACCATCAAAAAGCGAAATGTAAAATTTACTACTTTGAATAAATAATTTGACTTGACTTGATTAATACTTATGCTTGTTTTGAGTTTACACTGAGCAATCTTTGTCGCCTTCGTTTATTACCCTTTCGCGACTTTTGCTGCTTCAGCATTTCTTTTTCAAAATTCTAAGTAAATATGGAATGATTGAATCTTGAAACAGCAAACTTAATTCGAAACACAAAATGCCCTAAAACTATTACACATATTATTAGACACCTAACGAGTTTTTAATCACGGTTTCTTTACAATCTGAACCTTAAAATCAAGTGTCACAAATATGACCTACCTCAAAAAACAAATCCATCAGTGCAATCCACAGCTAACCACAAAATAGACACTAAAAACTTTACTATCGACCATTTTTTCTTTCAACACCAGCCAAATAGAGGTGAAATCGCTTCGACGGTCAGCTGTTCTCTGAACCACTCGGCCAGAACTTGAATGTAAACAAATCGATAACTTTATCGATAGACCGCAACCCTAGAGGTCAGCCGCTGATTGATCAGACAATCACACTTATCTTTCGGCAATTCACTTAAGTACAGTTTTTATAATTAAGAGCTAACTGTTTGAATGCTGAATGAAAGATTAATGAATTGAAACTATAAGAGAAATGAAACGTTTTCGAAGAGTGATATAGAAATTTCTGGTCGTAGGTACCTGGTCAAAATTCACCGACCGCTGCCGCTGTCATAGAATATTCAAATCATCATTAAAATTCAGTATAAATGTTTACGTAATATTTGCCTATTGATTTCCATACTATGTAATGAAATTAGTCAAATCAAGACCCATCAATACATAGTATATAACTTTTTTAAAGGGAACCGACTTCAAATAACGCCACTTCTTTTTTCTTTGAATATATAAAACCTTCTGCTAAGTTTAACAAAAAAACAATCCGCATCAAAATCAGTTCAGCCGAACGCAAGATAATCGCGGACAAACATACATACATATAGATGAAACTGCGAATCTCCTTTTTTATTGAAGTCGGTTAAAAATTAAATCGCTTTCCACATTTCTCTATCTGCCTGTCTCATGGACACCGCTACCTCCTCCAAAACCGCACAACTGATTATGCTTTCAAGGGGAAGGTTTATATATACTCATACAACATTCGTACATGCCGGTAAAATGTCTAATTTTCACAGGAAAACGATAGCAAAGGGTGCAACCGCTTAGCGGGCCGCTAGTCTATTTATAAGACAAGTCTCTATCTATCGACCGTTAGATAATAATGTGTGGTTAGTTGACTGATTCATTCTCCCATTTCACGTTATCATAAATTACCTGTTTAAAAAACTGTTCATTAATAACAGATGGATAAACCAACCTAGTAGATCACTTATTTCAAAACTTTGTAATTAAAATATTTTGTTCCTAACCATGCAATTTTTTACCTTTTATTCAGTTGAATGAGTTGAACGTACCAATTTATTAGGTACTTACGCATACTACTAAATCTGCATTTTATCGTAACTGTACAAAATTAAATAGATCAAAATTTTTTCATGTTGTAGAACTACATACTTTCAAACCAGTTTTAAGATTTACCTTATCATTATCAGTAATTCGCTTTCACCAAACCTAACTACAGTTTAAGAGAAAGACTGATTCAAAAACTTAGTAAGTGGTAGGCGGAGAATCTATTATCATATTTAATTAGAAGCTTCATATCTTGATTTTATATTCTCAAATATGATAGACATTTCTTTATAATAACTGCTGAATGACCGGCTTTCCCGCGAACAGCACTAAGCTCAACAGGTGAACACTTTCCCTAAAGAGCGTAGGTCAAAACTTTGCCTTCCATAGAAAATTGCTCGCCTTGCTGTTTTTTTGTATGGAAGGTCCAAATTCTTTAGTAGTGTTTTTGGCCTTTGGGTCGTAGGGAAGTTATCAGTTAGCACTATTCAGCTTGGCATTTTCGGGAAAGTCGATCGTTCGGTACTTCTCTATAGGTATGTAAACTATACATATACATATCTATTAACTATTCTGCCTGAATCATATTGCTGTACCTACTACTGACTATGGAAACATTATTATTACTATTATCCAACGACTAGTCAATAAATACTTGCTATAAATACTAATCAAACTAAGAAAACCTTAACAAAATTAAATACTAGTACATGTTGCTAATAGAAAATCACCAAAAATTCATGATCGTGAAACTGCGTGTTTGAACACTTTAAACAAATTCTAGGAACTATTAAAGAAAATGAAATATCGCGTGAAGTTGCATATTTACGAGATTTCGTGACTCAATTACGTAGACTACAATGTGTGTTAACTTTTTATGATCATTTTGTAAATATGGCCAATATCGTTTTCGTGATTGCACATTTTATTGTATGTATATTAGTCAAGTCATATCATTAATGTCAATTTTCGTGCTAGATATTATCTCTCAAAATTCACAAACAAAAATGTTCGGTATTTATTACACACAAAGATTGATTCATATTCAGTGTTTGTCTATCTCAGAAAACATGTACGTCAGTAACTTAAAGTGGCAAGTTACAAAGTTTACTATATTTTACAAAGTTATAATTGGTATAGGTACTAGAAACCTAAGTATAGATCGTTCCCACCCACGCTAATCGCTTCACGATCTATTGTGCGCGCGCGCAGCACTCTCGCTCTCGTTTTGGTCATGTCTGCTGAAGTAGGTGAAAGGATAATGCGACTTTTTGTCCATTGTTTCAATTCAAGTTTGTAGATTAGAACAACGAACAAGGTGATAGCTCGCCAACTCGTAACTTCTTGATGGAATGCCGATAAATGTAGAGAACTTGGACAATGGCAAAATCAGAAAGAAAATCGCTTTAGAAAACGATTGTTTACTGCATAAAAGTAAAGATATTTTCTATAAAGATCCTTAGAGGACGGTATCAAAGAACCAAACCGAATAACAAAAAAATATTATTTTTTTGATAGTCGGAAGAAAAAAATTTGACCTCCGATATTAATAATGCTGACTGATAGAGCATTTTGTATGCAGTGTACAATTTTTTTTTTCAAATTTAGAAAACAAAATTTTTAATTGACACAAGTTAACTTACAAGCTAGGGTGTCCAGAATCAATTTTTTTCTTTGGACCACATTAACAGGGACATCCTGTATAAAAAATCTTTAAAATATATGTTACAGTCAAAACTCATAGCCGGTCAAAACCACTTTTGACTGCTCAAATCAGTCAATATTGGTTTTGACCGATGTCGTTAGTCAAAACCAGTTTTGACTGATTTTGGCAGTCAAAAGTGGTTTTGACCAACGCTCTCGGTCAAAAGTAGTTTTAACTGACTTAAAGTTCCGACTATCGGTTAAAACTCATAAATAGTCTCGTCTGTTGTCTCGGGGCCAGTTGGGGCTTCGGCTTCTCCCCCTGAAGTTCACCCGAAGGGGCGCCGACCACTCCCAACAGACACCTGGGTGGCTCATGACGTGGCTGGCCCGGCTCTTCCACGTCCAGAGGGGGCGGAGGCGATGCTCACCTCCTCCGCCTCCTCGGCTTCCGCTTCTTTGTCGTTCCGTCGGGGGCGTTGGGGGCCACCATGAGAGATCCTGCCGCGTTGGTCTCTCCCTGTGGTGCCGCTTCCGTCCTCTTCGGTTCGACGGGCTTCGTTAGGGGCGCTGTGCCGGCTCTTCTGTTCCGTACTTCACGGCGCAGTACGGGGCAGTCGAGGTAGATGGCCGGGTGCGCTCCTCCACAGTTTGCGCGGGTGGCCGGCTACTTACGGGGGTGCTTGCAGTCCCAGGCGACGTGATTACCGCCGCAGGCGACACATGTCAGCTTGCGGTGGGAGTGCCTACTGCTGTGCCTGAACTGCTGGCAGCGGTAGCATTGTGGAGTGTCTCTCTTGCCACGCCATCCCTCGATCTTCACGCCGGCATTTTCATCAGCTTTGTGATGTTGTAGATGCCTGGGGTGAGGTTTGGCGTGCGGATGAGCTGTGCGAAGTGGATGCACCCTGGGCGTCCTCTGCGAGCCTTGATGGAGCGCACGTAGTCCACCTCGTAGCCTAGGGTGGTCAGCTTTTTCTTGATGTCCTCTGTGTCACTGTTCACGGGCAGGCCTCTAATAGCGACCTTCAATGGCCGCTCCTTCAGGGGTGCGAAAGCGAACCAGGATATTTCGGGTCCGGAGCCCTCCAGCGCGGTTAGGTAGCGCTGGTACACACAGAACTCCTGATCGCTTTTCGCCAGGAATCGAAACCCTGTGGGCCCATAGTGCCGCACGTTTGGCGTATGGCCGAGTTCTTGTCTCAGCTTGCCAAAGTGGTGGCCCCATTCAGAAAGCAGATCGACCACTATCGGTGGCGGCCTTTTCATGCACCCCGTCAGCTTCATAGGCGTAGGCGTGGGCGGAGGTGTCGTATTCTTGCCCACGTCCTGAATGGGCAAGGACGGTATCGGGCGGGTGACGCGCGGTTTTGGCGACGGAGGCGTCGTCAGCGCAGACGCGTAGGAGCGCGGTAATACTGATGGTGCAGCGAAGCTCGACGTCGACGGCGACCGGCTGTCCAGCAATGGCATGGACAGCGGCGGCGTGACCCTCGTAGCCGGAACCGTGCGGGTCCTCCGCAGGGTTGGTGAGGTGGAGAAGGAAGATCCCCCCCATATCCATTCACGCGCTTTTTCGCGCGCTGGGGCGTCAGCGCTCCCGCCTGCACGGCTGCAACACTCTCCCTGAGTGCGTCCAGGGCTGTGTGCTGTGTGGCGGTGCATGCTGCCTCTTACTCGGCTCACGCTGTGGTTGTGGAGACGGCGAGAGCGAAGGCAGCGTCGGTAGTGGGGAGCACCGGCGAAAGCAGCGGTTATCGCTGCTGCGACGGGTGATGGAGGCTTGGGGCCCAGGTCCGGTTGGGATCCCAACGTAGGTGGAGCCAAAGGTGACACGGTCCTCTTCGGCTCAAGGGCGGCGGCGGGGTTCGAACGGACGAACATCCGTGTTCGCGGCGCGCGAGCGTGCTGACGGCCTATTAGCGGCATCACTGACGTAGCTGTGCTAAAGCCTAATCCCCGCGTCCTCGGGACGCAAGACCCTTGAGTAGACCCGACGCCCCCTCAACCGTATTTCTAAAGGAAATACCGAACAAATAACACTATTTATGAGTTTTGACCGATAGTCTGAACTTTAAGTCAGTCAAAACTACTTTTGACCAAGAGCGTTGGTCAAAACCACTTTTGACTGCCAAAATCAGTCAAAACTGGTTTTGACTGACGACATCGGTCAAAACCAATATTGACTGATTTTTGCAGTCAAAAGTGGTTTTGACCGCCAATGAGTTTTGACTGTAACATATACATACCTATTTATTTGGAATGAAAAATGTCTCGCAACAGTCAATTAATAAATAGTCACCAAAGTAAATATAATCAGGCAGCACCTAAAACAAGTTTTGTTTTTTTTACTTTTTTACTTTTACTAAGTAACAAGGATTTGCCGCCTTTCTAAAGTGACGTAAAGGAAATATTATGCCAATTACGAGACGAATGTAATTGAGTAGAGTCAATGGAGTTTATCGACGTTGATCGATCGATGCACTCGATATATTGTGATCGATATACCGATCGTTCAACGGTTTGATATCGATTATGCTGGTCTGATGCTGATGACAATACTGTTTACCAATTTTACTATATTTTATGTAAACCAACAGTTTCCTTATATCAGAGAAAAAGAGAATTATGACACCTCACGTGTCTTTCTAATGTGACTATGATGTCGAACTTTTATGTCATTTTATTATCTAGTTTTATTAGGTAATGTTATTGTAGTATTTTTATAGTATGTGTATTAGATTTTAAGTTATATTGTATCGTATTATTTTAATCTATATCTTAGTAGCCTGAAATAAAAGGATTTATTATTATTCATGAGATTAAACCTGCAAGTCGTCAGTCGTCTTAAGTCGTACTAGTACTAACATTCAAATGCCAATATCTAGTATTTAGACAGAATTTTAGTTATAGATTCTATCAAAGTGCAAACCGCTAGACTAGGCCGGAACGTGTCGCCTAGGACAATATCAGAAACAAAGAAAATTATACGGTTTAAGTCGTTTGAAACGTCAAATGGTATGCAATAAATATTTTAACACCGAACGTAGGGCAATTTTGAGCTTTATTTTCTGGGTTCTCTCAACTGAAAGGCGTTAACGATTTGACCATAACTGCGCAAACGCAAACTAATATCTATACTTGACTGCAGCCCGTTGGCAATAATAACTTAATCACATATTTTTCTATCGTTAATCCAATTCTCACTGGCGCACACCTGCGAACTGCGAAAGGTTCTCTACGTGTGCATTTGTGTGTATTAGATGTAGATGTGTGTGTGTAGAGGTGAATGACCGGTACTGGATCACACTGGATGCTGTCGGTCGCTGAAGTGTTACCAGACCGAATATCAAATTCCTTCAGTTTTTACGACGTTTTAGACGAAATTGAAAGAAGTAGATAAGGTACGAACGGTACCAGTGAGTGACCACGTCGGTAATTTTCCCAGTTATTCGTAGAGTTACTAATAGTTAGATGATTGAATTTCGGGAACTAAAAAAACTGACAACGATGGACATTCATATAAAAGCGGTATCTGGGGATTCTAATAAGAAAAAGTGTAAAATCGGTAAAGCAGCATTACTTTCTGTGACTTTACAAACAATTACGTATTCAACATTCCCACTTTGAGAAAGAGACACTATCTGAAAGTGGCTCGATACTTAGGGTGTAATACTCTGCCACTGAGGATTTTTGGGTTGTTTTGTTAGCAACACTTGTGCTAACTAGGTGGCGCTGTTTGCGGTTTTTCTGATTGAGGGATCATCTGTCAGGTTCAGCTGAACCTGTGCACAATATAAAACTGTCTATGGGAAATCGCTGCTGAGCCTTTCCATCATTCGCACAAGCACCACCTACTACGAACTAAGCGATTGGATTTTTAAAAATCCTGTCAAGCAGCGCCTTATAGCTGGCAACATTATAACCGGAATGCAGTTGCCAAACAAAGTTGAACGGAATCTGATCGCTTGATGGTTTAGAAGCTATGTCAACTGAGCAATTGAGATTTAAGTAGTAAGTGGTAGTAGACTAGTAGGCAGTACCGTTTTTGGTAGGCACTGCCTACTAGGCAGTTTAGTAATTCAGTACGGAATGGAAAACCATCTGCCAAACTTGAAATATACATAGATGGTCCCGAGCTAAACTGAAAATTTATATTCAAGAAAATGTATTTCATCTAGTTATGTCGTTTTTATTAATATACTTCAAACGTCAAAATTTCAACTTAGCGCCATCTGGTAGAAAATTATAAGAAGGTGCGTGAACAGATAGAAAATGTCCTATTGGGAAAACAATATTTGTTGCATTGTGCTACTTTAAGCGAACTAACACTACAAACAGACAGTCGAATATTTCCTAAAAAGGAAAGTTATTTTTGTTTGAGCTTGCTAGGTATATATTTTTATGTATTTAGAGAGAGTACTACATATTATCCTTTACTATAAGGTTGGCTGGAAGAACCCTAAGCGACAAGGCCGTCTTGTATTTACTTCAATGCGCAATATTTTTTTCTTTGTTGGTCGTTACTCAACAGGCTTCCTACTAGTAGTATAAGGCGGTTGAAAAACTCTCGACACCGGGTTCATCGGGTCTTTGAACCATTCGCTC
The DNA here is from genome assembly GCA_029255805.1 of Keiferia lycopersicella. Classification (NCBI taxonomy): domain Eukaryota; kingdom Metazoa; phylum Arthropoda; class Insecta; order Lepidoptera; family Gelechiidae; genus Keiferia; species Keiferia lycopersicella. The sequence goes on from JARACZ010000003.1 coordinate 21,436,260, forward strand.
TCCCACACGAAAAGAAATAAAGTTTTTTTATGAATTATGAAACTTTACATTCACAAATCTTTCACGACCTTCAATATTTTTCAATGCATATGTCAAAGATGACAGACGCGGCCGCTAGACGTCCGGCTGTCCGGCTGGCCGCATTACTCAATGATCTAGCGATTCTTGCGACTCGTGCGCAGGTTCAAGGTGACGGATGCCTTTAGTAGCAAAATGTCCAATACGAATAAACGAATAATGTCCAAAATGGGTTAACTTAGTTAATTCTCAGAATGTCCAATTCGCAAATTTTCCAATTTCCAAAATGTCCAATTCAATCTAATTCGCAGATTGTCCAATTCTCAAAATGTCTAATTCGCAAATTGTCCAGTTAGCGGAATGTCCAACTCTGAATCAATCACGTTAATTTTCCACAAATAATTTATAATACAATTTACATATTTTTTTACAATAAACAATACAATGTAAGATGCCATAAAAATAATAAAAGAGGAGAAGAGACAATACTTATGTTGAAAATATTGGAAAGACTTTTGATTTTCTTTGGTTTAATTACAAATCTAATCCCAATCATTTATTTGAGCTGATCTGCTTTGTTAATATCTGACAAGATTTTCTTGTTATTAGTTGATTTTATTTGGTAATAAATGCAAGAATCTATTGACAAAGAATATGTAGTTTTATTTTAAAGATAAGAGCATTTTTTTTCCATTTTTAAATTTATTACGCAACTTGGAATTTCGCTAATTGGACATTTTGGACACACGGATGTACTATTAGAACGCTAGGTCGTGAGTATCTCTACAGAAGATGACTCTAGACCTCTAGACTAACGATAGATAGAGTATAAAAGTGTACTGAGAAAGAAAGAAAGAGGAAGAATAATGAATACTACACAATTTTCCACAGCACAGCCAATCATCCTCGTACGACGAATTTTTCTCGGACAGCTCTGGTGGAAAAGCATTAAAATCCCAAAAAATTGAGGTAATCGTTTTTGATTTTACTTGACAGGTAATGCCTCAATCTGAAATAGGGCCACCTAGTTCGGACCAGTGTTACCAACCCCAAAAAATTCTCATTTTAGTGCACTTTGATTTAAAGATACTTGTATCATTTATTGTTAAAAAAGAGTATATGAGCTCACCCTGGTAACGATCACCATGATGACGACGGCATGTGGTCACCGGACCAATCTGAAACAAACAAACAACATCATATTACACAACATACTATTGTCTCAGCCAGAGAGATTGTTTCTACTTTGGTTAAAAAGTTTTCATAACAAAACTAGTCAACTTTTACAGTCTAACATAAAGTAATTTTTCCCCTTAACGATACTAAAAATATTAAGCAAATCGATTTTCAATAGTTAAAGGAATAATTGGAGAGATGAGTCCAGGGAATGGGCGGGAGCGTTCCCTGCGAACAACACCTTGCACTGCACTCGCCAACCCGCCTGCCAAGCGTGGTGAGTATGACAAATACCCCCAAGGTGGGCGGCTCATGTCCAGCAGTGGACTTTTGTGGCTGTTGTAGTAGTATTAACTGGATGCAAAACAATATTTTTTATGTGTAGGTGCATACATAATATTACTATAATAAATATTTTTGACATTATTTTACATACTTAAGTAGTGGGGATTACGTGCATCCTAGTTGAGCAGGTTATTTGTAATATACCTACCTACCTATCTATAGAATCTCTAAATGTAGGAATGATTTGCAAGAAAAACAAGTTGTGGTTTCTAATAATTCCAATACTAGCAACGAAGATCAACTATATAAATTCAGACTTCGAACTTTGATGACGTTATGCTCTTCAATACTGTAAAATACTACTAGGAAAAATCTGATGTTTGTTTTTATAATAAAAAAATTAATCTCCAAATTAAAACCTTCAGACGCATAAGGTCCCGGTCGCAAAATGTCCCTTTTCGCTTTTCGCAAAATGTCCGTTCTCATAAACTCCCTTATTTTGTGTAATCGATATCTGATCTAACTACCGTACTATAGCCAACATAACGACAACACAACATACTTAAGGGACTAATTTATATATTTTTTCAATACAAATACTTAGAGACAAACCAGTACACATTGATCCCTCAAATGGTATAATGCTTGATGCACTTGCGATAGTACATTAGCAAACAACTAAACAACAGATTAGAACTGGTATGTCGAGTTGCATCAGGCCGGCGATGCAACCGAATGCAACTGGTGTAAAGCGACTGGCTAAATGCAACCGGCTGCAAATGCAACTGCATGTAGATTGAAGTCTTGCTAATAGCTGTCAGCTTCGTAATCGAAGCTGGGTCCATTACAATTCCTTGCATAGCATCATTTAGAAATACATTTGTGCAGATTGAAACGTGAAATGCTTGAAGTTCCCTATTTAAGGTACGAATTTGAATTTTACAACTTTAGATTACTTTCAGGGTTTTCTTTGTCTATCCAATTACTGTGTTTAACTCCAATGATTCAATATTCCATGCTACAGGCGATAAATACATAATTGTTTTTCTCTCTCTCTTTTCATGTGGTTTTTCACACAGAGTTGGCCAACGGCCCGATGAACCCTAGTGAGTGTCAGAGTTTTTCAACCGCCTACTACAAGTAGCACGCCTCTGACATGGTTGTGTAACGACCGCCGTCTAAGTAATGTAATGATTGACCGACAGCTAACGTGCTTTCAAAACACGGATCCATCTTTCTTAAGGACAATCAGGTGGTCTGCCCTGCAATGTCCTAACCAGATTGTGCCCCACCGAGAATAAACCCGTATGCGTCGCAGACAGTGGACAGTCACATTACCACTACGCCACATCGGTGTCAAATACTTTTAAATTACTACGTAACATCAAGTTTCGAATTGTTTGAAACTTTTACATTGTATTGTAATCTGTCTCTCTGTAATCCAATACCGCTGCTACCAAGAGGTGTTACTGGATATTATGCACTTATAATGTAATGTTATGATATCAGACTGCTGTAATACGCAGTAACTGGTAATATACAGTCCGTAATGTCTACTGTGGCAGTTCGCAGCGTAACCTGAACCATTGGACCGTGCTCGTTATGACATTAACGACAGTCGCACCAGTAACCAACTGAGGATAATCTCGTGGTACTGATGTAATATGTTGAATGCAGGTCAATATTTGTCATATTAGATGGTATAGTGTAAATCTTGGTGGTTCTTATTACTTATTAGATGACTGGTATGATCTGATGCCTGCATCTGGGTAAATAGGCGTTTTCTCGACTAAGACAACTTTTAAAAGCACTAAAATTATATAAAAGCAGGGTAACAGTCGAGAAAAATATGTACTAAATGTAGCTTTGGGATGAATTTCAGAGCATTGGTACACAGCTTTCTTATACAGAAATCTCTTTAGCGATCTTTCTCCGCGGATTCTACCTGCATTTATGGCGAGGCTTCTTTAAACAAGTCAAACCGGGCTTTCTTATCTTCTCATATTTATTCATCAAAGCCTTTTCGTCTCATCTACATAGGAAATCACGTGCCGCAGCCGACAACATGGACGCAAACATTATATAAGGTTTTTGATAACTTTGTTCCATCTGCGTAGATGGATATAATTTGGACACGGAATTTGCAATTTTTATGCGATATTATGACAACTTTTGGCGGAAAATCTCAAATAAGGAACGCCCTTTTATTTTTTCTCATATTAAACCGGTTCATCTGAAAATTCACGCAGATAGAATTCGGCCTCAGTTTCAGAATTTCGGATTATCTGATTCAAATAAATAAATCTACTATTGGTGTAGCAGCTCTATGGAGTCTGCGCATATGGCTTAGGATTAAAGATTATTTTATCTTGTGTTGTTTCACGCATAAACTGAGATAACTGGGCTTCGAAATCTATATTTGGTAGTTTTTTTTTATCGATGACATTTTCATGGGTAGGTACTATAGAAATATTTCATACTTATGTATAGGTAAACCAATATTTGTCCCAGATAGACAATCCTCACCCCATTCTGCTGCATCATACTCCACTTTCGTTCTCATTATTGTCTTTACCAACCAATACCTGTGCAGTTAGCGTGGTCACGGGGCGTATGCCCCATTATTTCCCCATATATTGTTGGCGCGACTACATTGCTTACAGTCTACCGCAAGAAATTCGTAATACTTTGACCACATTAGTAGCAGTAGTAGAAATTATCTCGATGTGGATGGAGATGGACTCTCAGAAAGAGATTGAAATTTTAATAGTTGAAATTGTTAAAACTACATGGGTGCTTGCAGGAATTAAGTATCTACTTTCAAGTGGGAGGGAGTGATCTGAAACATAAATTCATGATGGATAGAAATACTCTGGGGCAAGGAAGTCACATTATTTTTTTTTTAAAGCTTCATAGTTGTGTCTCGAAGAATCATAGTTGTGTCTTGCCTATCGGTCTTCTATAGATTGTACTACGGAGAGTGTGCGCGTGAGCTACATGAGCTGATACCACCGTCTCCTTTCTTCCATCGGACATATGGCGGGTGACAGGAAGAATCCAGGTGGTGTCGGGAAAAGGGTAGCTACCCGCCTGGCCGGGTGTTGTGCCCAGGGGACCGACGGGTCCACCTGGATTGGATTGGAAGTTGTATATATGCGTTGCGCGGTGAACACTTCGATACCGCGTTTCAGGCCCATTGTTCTGTCACGTGGCGCCATCTCTCCGATATGTTGAGAACTCCTGTTGCGTCTTGTATGCTTGTGAACCACTTGAGTGACCTTCATGTTGTAGCCACCAGAGGTCGCTACAGACATCCAGACGCACGGCCGGCTACCATCCGTTCTTAGTTGAAATACCCACATTACGCACTAAGCGCTTCAAATCATCTTTCATTATGCGCACGGCTAAAGAATGGAATTCCCTGCCTGCGTCTGTATTTCCGAGTGCATATAACCTGAATCTCTTTAAGTCTAGAGAGAATAGGCATCTTCTGGGCAAGCTCGCTCCACCGTAGATCCCATCTCTGCTCTAGGGTAAGATTGTGGTCAAGTCAAGAGTAAGCCCATCACAGATAAAAAAAAAAAATCATTTGGGCGGTTTTGTCCGTTCCGTAACCCGTAGGTATTCTATTAGAAGTTGGAGTTGCATGTAGCTGAAATTGCTATTCCTCGTTGTATTTCGAAGAATGTTATTGGGGGGTTTTGTCCGCTCCGTATTCTATAGGTTTTCCGTTAAAATTTGGAGTTGAACGTCGCTGGATTGCAGTTTCTCAATATAAGAAAATCGGTCCCATTTTGCTTCGCTGTAACTAAATCTCACATGCCTAAAGTGGGTCTTATATCACACCATCATTTTTTTTATAGTGCCAATCCTCCTGCGGTAGATCGTACAATGCCTCAGTTTTATCGGCCCATTGTTTCATGAGGCAGTGCGCGGGCGCAGGTGATCTACGGCCGCGTTCAGATGAAGGTCGCCTTTTGTATGAAACCAGAGTAATCGCTGATTGAAATGTTATTCTCCGAACTAGGTGTATAAATTAGAACTATTATTACAGTTATTTTGATTGATAATAAATTGTAATAATATTAGCAAACCTAGGTACAAAAATAACGTGTAGATATTAACGTCACTCGCAAAGAAATCTTTCTGCAAAATTTGCTCTAAGTTAAATTAAAACAGGTCAAATATTTTGTTTTTCAGACTGCCAGTAGACTCGCAATACATTAGTCCTTCCTTCTTACTATTGAACTTCATCGATTTTTTGTTAGGTACATTTTAACCATTGCTCAGACTCAATTACGTAGGTTTTTACCAACACCTGTTTTCACTTTTCACAATACCAGTCTGCGTGAATTTTCATGTCGCAAGTACCTAGTACGAAAGCGTCGCAAAAAACACATTTGATTGTGCTTCGGTCCGATTGTTTTGGAATAAAGGATATTTTGAAACAAAGGGCTAAGTAGTGGATTTCACTCCATTGTTTACGCGGACCGAAATAAATACGCACTGCGTTAGCGCACAGTCAACTGTTATGGAAAATATCTTAGAGAAAATATTGAATTGGATAAAGTAGGTAGTTCAAGTTTAAATACACATAAGACGATCCAGTATAAAAAATCACGTTCTCTAATATCATGACAAAGGTATTCTGAACTTATTTTTTTAATACCTTCGATTGATTTTACAATAAACCATCAAGATCAAGGGGACTAAACTAAACAATTTATAAGATCCTAATTTTTCATAGCTCCTGCCGCTGAGTAGCTTGTGGTGGCAATTCGAGCGATTTGCTGATCTTTACTGCATCGTCTCTTTCTCCTTTCGTTTCTTGTCTCCTCACTCAATACACAGTAGTAAATGTACGAAATCTCGTACCAAATCTTAAACAGAGCTGTCCAAAAAAGGGTGAGATAGCAGGTTACGCAAGATAGATAAGTATTTGAGTATATTTGGTTCAGTAAGTTGAGCACATGAGTGTCAAGCGGAACTAATGGCGCGGAAGTCCTTTATCCGTTCGTTCATCTATGCTCAGGGATCGTCAACGCGAACGCGTACAACGCATGCGCGTGACGATACTGAACGCGTAATAGCTGCGTGCGCGCAAGATAAACTACTGAATACGTGAGGGAAAACTGTCTTATGTTATGTATTTTTTTGTGAAAGAAAAACTACCATAATTCGGTTTTCATATTTTATAATATCTAATCTATCAATGTCTAAAGTCCGTCAGTTTATCATGTCTGTCTGTCTGAGTTCACTGATCAGCAGCAAGCCACCGGTCAACTTCCATATAGGCCGTATCATCGTAAGTTCCTAGGTTATAACCATGGTATTACTTAGTCAGTATATCTACTTGTCCATTACAAGTTATATTTTTCTTCTTTCTCTTCTTACACGCCTACGTAGGTATAGTGGTCAAGTAAAATTATGAAAAATTCCTACACAAAAATGTAGCTGATTCTAAAAGTTGTCAATAACACTTGTTCGGTGTCATGTCGGGTATTATGAATCTAAATCGGGTTTCTTTTTTGTATTTTCGCAGATAAAAATATCCGTGTTAATTCTCTAAAGGTACTCATTCAATGGACTATTAGGTGAGTTCGAAATAAAACCTACTGATCTTAGTCGTTTGTTACGCGCTTGCTATAACATTATGCATAATATAGATAGGTCAATGTAACTCATTTTTATCACCTCTTACACACGTATTAAGTCTTTAAGTACCTACATTTAACAGTAACATAAGCCTTTTATTTGAATAAAGATAAAATCTTTACTTGTTACATCATGTATATCTTTAGCTCAGTTTTTTTATAGCACAACGTGTTTAGATTTTTAAATAAGCTTACAGTAAATAAGAAGATAGATGTATTTTTTGTGTGAATTGTAGTCTTAAAATAATTATCTTTAATGGTAATTTTTATTTTATCAAATATATTGCAAATGATTGAAACTTCTGGCCGTGTCCGTATGAGTATACTCGCGTATGTAATTTGTCATACTTTTATCTTCCTACTAGGTTTGTATCAAATAGGTATTCCGTGTACGGAATCCACGGCTGACCGCATACCATTCGGATGGAAATAACTGGTTTTCCATTTAAAAAGTTGCAAAAACAATTGAAGTGAATTTTTTGCTCAGAAACTGTAGCCCTTTCTACAATCTAAGCTCGCTAAACACATTAAAGTAGAATCCGCTAGGTAACGGTCTTGTACGAGACAGCCGGCTCGCGTGCCTGTTCTTACCATTCTATTCAATTCTATGCTATCTCTGTGATTTGCAGGTCTATTCTTGCCATTCATTTTTATTATTTCTGTGGACCTTGGACGAATGATAGATAGGTCGGTACTTAATAGATTTTCCGTGAAATATTGAGTAATTGTTCAATGGTAGTAGACTCTAGTCATCGATGACTAAAGACAAAAAGTTTGTTATTAAGCGCGATGTTTGTTCTTGTGGCAACTGAGGGACTCAAGGGTTTCATATGTATATTTAGGCGACAAGCTGACAACATGAATTATCAAACGGCCCTCAATATTTGTCAGACGTTTTACAGCCGTTAACGCTCTACCTATCCCGCAAGGGATAAAGACGTGATATGTATATGTATGTTTATTTTTCAATTTGGTTTCTTAAAGATTAGTTATTTTATTCTTTTTTCAGCTGTCTTACAAGACAACTTACTTCCGCCTGACCAAAAAATCAATATACAGAAAACCAGAAAAGTTTTCTCTTCCAATAAAATATCTGACGAGCCTGTATGGTTGTAACTACTACTCGTTCACCCGTGACCGACAGGTGGCGGGTCACGGCCGGCGCAGGTAATCGTGTAGGTAGGTATGCGCATGCGCATCTATAGTTTGTCGAGCCAATATTTACCATTTCGAGTGAAAGAACTCGCTGCCTTGGCTTCCTATAGTCGGATCTTGCTCGCAAATAAAAACATAGAAAACATTACTCTGTAATGTTTTCGGAAGATTCTTTTTTATTATTTCAACAATGCTCTTTGCCAAAAGTTATTTGGTTTCATGACAAATTAGGCAGAAAGCGTGAGGGTTTCATGAGCTGACCCATTAATGGCAATATCGCAAGCATATTTTTTTATTGTACACTCATAGACAGAACTGTCTGAATAATCTTCCTAAAGCCCACCAGCTCAAGTGCCCAATCATTTTGCAGTGGAAACAGCAAGCAAAATGAGATTACTAATGGAACCGGTACCGGCGTTGGTAGCGGCGCGGGCGCAGGAATCTCGCGCCGGCACTGAACCGGAACCTAGCCCGCCTGCTGCCTGTTACCTGCCTGCCATGCCATCGCATTGTTGCTTAGGGCTTATTCAGCTTAGTAAGTACCGGCACCATGTACCTGTATTGGAAGTGTCCAGAAAGATTTTCACTATGTCTAGGTTTTTTCTTGCATCACCTTGATAGTCTATTGGTCAGAGACGGATTAGTCTTACGCATATAGATTATTCAGTTGCAGTTCCACGCAAGTAGAGTATCATAATAATTCATCATATGATTATGTAAGTTCTGAGCAGACTCAAAAACTTGTAAAAATTACAACCATTTATTACAAAAAAAAGTCATCTATAGATTTTTTTGGGTATTGAAATGCTTATCTATTCATATTTTCATTGTACCAGACAATTCACAAAAAACCTACTTAAAAATAAGCATTTACTTACTGCCGACAAACTTTCTTAATGTTTGGCAGGTGTAAAAACAGTTTGTACGGTTTTTTGTGTCATTTTTTTTTCATTTTAGTTATCTTCCATGCACTACCATGTATTTTTTGCTAGAACTGAATTATTTTCAATACGACTACTCTTATCATACCTACATATCAACAGACTTTACCTACTGAGCCTAATTATGTCTTTAGATAAGATAAGGAAATGAACGATGGTGGAAGGCCAAACCACATCTCAAGAGAACGCACATTATTATTTTCCTTAGGCAAGTAGATTGTTCGTTTCGTACTTTAGGATGGCTTTTCTTGAGGAAATAAGTCAAAAACCACATCTAAACATGTTCCAGTCTCTAAACCTTCACCTGTAGGGTAAGCGGAAAGTCATAACGCCGGCTTATATAGCCACGGAAAGTCTTGCCTCAGACACTGATTAAATCGTCTGTCACAAACGTACGAGGCCAATGATGATGATGAGGTAAAAAATATATTTTTTAAAGGTAAATAACAAGGATTTTGTTATCCCGAAATCAACAAGATATCTCTACAGAACTTGAGCACTTTTCCTTTCCGTTAGATCATTTAGGTAGCTAAAAGCTACTCATAGACCATTTAAAAACGTGTCTATCTAGAAATAAAATATGACTTTTAGAGACTTAACAAAATTCGTTCTTTGGACGCTTGCTTGGACGTAACGGCAGGCAGAGCAAAATCAACTTTACTTACACCATTTCATAATTAGATTTATTTATAGCCGAGTAGCTTACTAACTCGCTAATTTGAGCATGAAATCGTTGTCGGAAAGAGTCACGCTGGTCGGTCAGTCAGTCAGACACAGGGGCTTCCTGTTCGATAGAAAATTGGGAAGGTGCCTACTCAACCGCGGTGTTATGCAACTGGCCACATTTACGTTTTTGACAACAGTGAGGTATGGGAACGGCTACGGTTGAACTTTGTCTGAGAAAGTTGCTATAAATCGCTTTCTAATAAAATTATGCGATACTTTTTAAATATTTATCTTATTCGACTTTAGATTGTATACCTACAATATGACAACGGTGCGACTGCCTGTGACGCAGTATAGGGTCCGGGTTCGATTCTCGGTGGGTCATTCACAAAGTTGATATTTATCACTTTGTGAATTTGTTCCCACTATGGTTAGGACGTTGCGGGCTGAACCACCGGATTGTCCGTAAGAATGATGGTTCCATGTATCGTGGTCTTTACACACCCATGTCAGAAGATCCACTTGTAGAGGGTGGTTGAAAAGTTCTGACACTAAGATTCATTGGATCGTTGGACGATTCAGTGTCCCACCCGAAAAGGGAGACAACAGTAATGTTTTTTATAGTCTTATATAACACGTACCGGGAAAACGAGTTACTAGCAGGTGAACCCGCTGGGCGGACCCCTACGCCAATCTAAGAAAAAAATACTAGGTACAGTGTCCATTTCCTACAATCTATGAAATCAATATTGAGTTATTGAGCAAATCGAACCCCACGCCCACCTTTCTCGTTTACAGACAGCATTCCGAAGTCGAGCAGCTATTCGCAGCATTTTTAGAGAAATTCCTAGTAATTAACTAACAGGCAATGAAAACCGACGATTTCCTATTTCCTAATAAACCAAATTTTATAGCACAAAGTCACAATATCAACTTTGTTACATGGCCCAGTCAATAACGACCTGTAGGACATACTTTGGGATCGATCGACGTGAGAAAATATCTATCTAGGTGTTGTTACACAGAAAAGTTAGAATATAAAGAAAATCCTAAGTAGTAGCCTGTTGTGTCCTTTTTCTTTTTATATTTGTTCTGTATCTGTTATTCTGTGCAATTAATAGTTAAATAAATGAATAAAATGGGACAAATTCACAAAACTATAAGCACGATTATTCAATTTGCCTTTTCTCTCAGTGCAACACACACAATTCTATTAGTAGTCTGAGGAGTAGAAACTGACATTTTTTAATTAAAATTGTTTTATTAGTATCAGCACATTACCATCAGTAGTAAACTGTTTTATTTACAACTGAAATAATAATCAGCAGAGTTGTCAGTGTTTAAATCAAAAGTAATAAACTATATTTTATCTGTATAAAACATCCAATAATAAAACAGCATATAATGAAAATAATAGAAAACCATTAGCATAATGTTATCATCATCTCATGATCAGGTAAAATCATCAGCCTCGTTGGGCCGGTGATGAGCCGAAGAATTTTGTGTTGTGAAAAGTGGAACATTAGTGTTGCCGACGCTGGCCGCTAAGATGGCCTGTAGAGCAATATTTAAATAATTTATTCTATCTTTTTATGACAATATACTTTAGCTTTTCCTTGTCATTGCTTTCAAATAAATTATGTGAATAATACAGCGTAGGTATACATACATATATATATACAGCGTAGGTATAAAAGTATATAAATATTTTAGGCATAGATTTAAGTTGCACAGTACAGTTTTTCCATGGATAGTTAATAAAATGCGAAATATATTTATGTAAAATTAATTATTTTGCCACCAAAATGCGTTACTCGGTTAAAAAATATCGTTGTAAACGTGCATCCAAACTCTGACCTACATTTGAGCCCGCATCGATCGTCGTGCGATAGTCATCTGTCTAGGAAAGTGTTTGATATGCAGCCCGTCTGCGCGGGCGCATGCAGACATGCGAGCGTTTTACCCGACTGCTGCAAAAAGAGGCATAATATTTTCATTTGTAGATTTAGTGAAACTGTTGTTTTTAACATATAACCGAGGACGAAACCGAATATGTTGTAAGAAAACGTACTTAATCGGTTTTTGCAGTGTTTTATGATTGAGCCGATTTATTTCAGTAAGTAGCTATAAAGGTTGCAGCACATAAAAGTTGTTATCTGTTTAATAGATAGAATGGGAAATATAACGCGCTATCTGCACACGAGAGTCGTGAGACGACGGACGTGACTATGACGTGACACAATTAATCAGCGATACGACGCAAGTCTTAAAAGTGTACACGGTGTCTCTTCTGTTTCATACATTTTATATGAAAACCGTTTTGAGCGCCGCGCTGTCTCACGTCTCCGTCTCATGCGTGGGGTAGCGCCTAAGTTATATGCAGTCGGTTTTCATTTTTTTTATATATATTCACGCTTGTCATATTATTATAACAAGCCCCAAGGCGGTGTAATGACAATGCCCCAGTTAATATCGTGCTTAGGTTATTGTTATTGCATTAACGATGGATTTGATGCTATTTGCAATATTGTACATTCGAGCCTTAAATGGACGTTTTCATTGCTGTTAGCTGTCAAAAGCTAATAGAGCATGAATATTGAAGACTTAATAGTGGTCATTGCAGAAGTATTGCAGTGTGTTTTTAAGTGCTTTGTTTAATGATATACAGTAATTGAATTGGTTAAGTAAAAAACTAGAAAAATCGGATGGTGATTGAAATGTTGAAGGCATTTGCAATTTTTTTTTGTCATAGCTTCAGCGAAATAAGTATCTGGCTTAGTTAGCTCATAAACTTATTTACCTTCATATCGCAGAGAAAAAAATATATTCGTGTCCTTGCGCGCGCGTGACACATCTGCAGGCCAATTTCCGAAACGTCATAATTCGGTTCCGCGCAAGGATGTCAGTAACGACTGGTCTAATCACACGTTTTTAAATTTCTATTACTCGATGATTTTATAGTCAAGGGTATTTTTGAATTTATTAGGGTATGTTGACATCAATAGGTAAAGAACGTTTGATAAGTAACAAGCACAATAATTAGCAGTTTTTCGCATAAAACAAAAGCAAACGTTTCAGAAATTGATCACCAGTGAGTCATTTTACAAAACTGAGGGCTACTGGTGAAATTCGATGTACATTGCGCTGGACATTATAAAACAGTATTTTTGACGCGCTACTCAATGTACATCGAATTTCACATGTAGACTTGTAGCCTGTAGGTTTGAAAAACGGGGCACTGGTCTGCGATTCATTCATTTTTTTTTTTTTTTTATGTAATAGGCCCGCATTTGTCTGCCATCTCACCTGGTGGTAAGTGGAGATGCAGACGAAGATGGTACATGCTTGCCTAAATAATGCCTATTCACTCTTGCCTTAAAAAGGCCCAAGTTATATTGTTCCGGAAAAAGATCCGCCGGCAGGGAATTCCACTCTTTAGCCGTACGCATGATAAAAGTTGAAGCGAAACGCTTAGTGCGGATCAGAGGTATATCTACAACATAAGGGTGGAACCCCAGTCGGCGCCTCGATCCCCGGAGATGGAATGGGGAAGGGGGTATCAGGTCGTGGAGTGATTGAGCACACTCTCCGAAATCTATCCTATAGAATACCGACATGCATGCTACTTTACGACGGTGCTCAAGGCTCTGCAACTTAGTCTCAACCAGTGCTTCGTCTGCTATGAGCTTCTTGGCGCGTTTTTCAATGGAGTCTAAGGCGGCCAGTTGGTATTTGGCAGATCCATCCCAAAGGTGGCAGCAATACTCCATGCAAGATCGAACTTGAGCTTGATATAGTTGTAGAAGCTGTTCTGGTGCAAAGTAGCGCCTAACCTTTGAGAGGATACCAAGCTTTTTTGCTGCAGTCGTGGCCAAAGATTCTATGTAGCGTCCAAAGTTCAGGTCTGACGTAAGAGTCATGCCAAGAAGATCAAGGTGGTCAGAAATCGGTATGGATACATCTCGGAAAATCGGAGTAAGTAACTCGGAGAGTCGGAGTATTCATATTATCACTTCTCAGTGCAAAGGTAAGTCTCGTACCTACTTTGTAACATCCATTTTGCACGTCATTTCTCACAAAATATCTCTTTTAAGCTGTTTAATCCTTTAAACTGTTGCCAAGTGTACCTTTTCTATCGGAACGTGTTCTTAAGAACTAACCCAGGTGAGAATTGCCTGCGTACACATAATGTCGACGCACGGGCCAGTTAGCACCTCAGGTCTATGTAGGTACACAAGCGCTCTGTTGAGCAAAAGTATCCCTTATGATGTGGTGCTGGCATATAGCAATCAGTGTGATAGCATCACCCCATATCTACCCTTGGGAGTCGTAACAACCGACTAAGAGATTAATCTAGGGAATGTGCAGCAGTTCTCTGTGCAACGCCTTGCACTGCGCTCTCCAATCAGCCTACCTACATATTAGGGGGAAGTCCATGTTCTGCAGTACACTTTTGCGACTGTAGTATACAGGGTATGATAAGAATTGCTGCAAATATTTTAAGGGGTGAATCAGCCCATGAAACTAAACAACTTTCCCTAGGAACATAGGTCGAAATATGAAAAAATATTTTGGACCTTCCATCCAAAATGTGTTTCACGGGCTGATTCACCCCTTGCAGCTAATTGTTTTCGCCTTATAGTATAATTAAAATGAGTGAAACATCTGTTTCTAAACGAAGTACCTACGTTATAATAGTATGATTCACTAACTTATTTATCAACGATGTCAGAAGCCTGCTATTTGTAGAATAAATTCGATTGATTTATTCTGACACCAGGATTCATTGGGTCGTTTGATGATTCAATGTCCCACGCGAAAAGAAGAAGACAGTTATACAAGTTTATTCCAACCAGATGCGAATTCTCTTATTGCAAAACTTGGAAATAAGAACCAAGTTTATGTCCTTTTGTTCCGTCCCTCCAAATATGGGTCACATTCACATCACATGAAAGCAAGAACCAAGGTACAAGGTCTTTGAATACAGGATATGAAATAAGTAGGTACTACATTCCTTTAACGAGTGTATCAGCCCGAGGAACTGAACAACAGATCAGTTAAAAGAAACAGAAGATTAAATTCTTTTTTCATATTGCGGACTATTTTTCTTGAAGGGAGGAAGTTGTTAAGTTAGGCTCACTCCGTCCTTAAAAGTAACGCTGAGATAGTCCCTTACATCCTGTATAACTCCAGTAAAACCGAGCATTCCCAAATTTCAAACTACTGTGTAAATAACAAAATGTTGAGAAATAAGGCTCAACATATGCTGCATATGTTGACGAAATATGTTAATGAAGTCCAAAAAGAATGCCCCAACCGGTTTCCTGCAGACCCGACGTGACATTTCATATGAAAGTCTTTGCTTTAGTAATTAGTTGTATCAAAACGTCCTTTCAAATAAATAAAACATTTCAAAGTGTCGATAAATCTACGGATTAATTGATTATCTTGACACGAACATGGTGGGGGTAAGTTGATACCGCTTGTAAACTCTGTACTTAGGTGGTTTAGTACTTGAGGTTAAAATGACGAAAAAACGTATATTTATTTGAGCTCTTCAAAAATCCTACAAGACTTAATAGAACTTCATGAAATTTTGCTCTCTAGAGCCTTCCGAACAATCCGTTTCTCCAGCGGCTAGGCCGGGCTATAGTCTAGCCCATATTATGAACCCGAGATTCTGAGACAACCTTTATGACCAATTACCTAGCCCCCTATGGACGTACGTACATTTTTAATCAAGACTAGCCATAGAGAGATTACTTTCATACAGTTTTAATAGAAGTTTCGCAATGAACCGTCCGCATTGTTGAATGAAAACAATCGTGCAACTATTGTTACTGATGATGATGATGATGATGATATTGTTACTAACACATACTTAAATAAGTAGTTACATGTTACGATAAATACCACTATTAGGTAAACTTAGATTTAGCTAGATGAGTATTCTAACTATAGGCGGCGGAAAGGCGGAAGAGGTTGAAAAATTCTGTCACCAGGGTTCATTAGGACTCCGTGTCCCACGCGAAAAGAAAGAAAGAAGAAGACTATAGTTGCACGATTTCGCCAAAAGCAGATGATCCATTGCAGCCTAGTGGATAGAAGCGTGCTGGTACTGATAACGGAAGGCGTAAGTTCAAAGCATGCCTGAGTAGTAATTTTACAAGTTCTTTAAAATAGAAGACTTTAAATTGTAATGTTCCTATTGAGGAGTTGGCTATAACAAGTTCTAGGTAGTTAATCAAAAAAAGCTTGTGATTGTGACTGACGAATTAATAAACTTAGCAACTTTTCAGACTCTTTTCAAATCTTACTTCGGTAATCGTACTTCCAGTCCGATAAAACTCGCTTTATTCACATTTCTAACATTTCCTGTACCCACATACAAACAATACCCAATGGAAACACGAGAGCAGCTGTCGTACATTTACATACTATGTGTTGTATGTACTCGTACGTTTATCGATTGACCTGCACATTTCTAAGGCTTCGCAATACCATTCGTACTTATGTTTGTGTAATTATATTGAGCTAGGCTGGGAAGCAAGCATTAGGGCTACATTAAATAGGTACTAAACTTGTATGATTATCATGGATTAGTGATACGATAAGGATTGTATACATATTTCTATGGTTTCCTTTTTGGCTAGACTTTAAGAAGCTCAATTTCTGAAACGTTTGTTTTCGTTTCAAACGAAAATCTGCTACTTATTATGATTGTATTGTATCACACGTTTTACATTACTTACTAATTCCTATATACATACCCTTAAAAATTCACACATATTTTTGAATACAAAAAAATCAAGTCAAAGAATTTTTAAAACGTGTGGTTAGACTAGTCGTTTTGGACTTCCGTGCACGGAACCGAAAACGGAAGTTTCATTTTGGCTCCTGAACAAACTTTATAGAGCATGAATTCAAGTTGTTCACCTTCTTTTCGTGTGGGACACTGACTGCTCCATATTTTATAGAAAAATACAACTTTTTTTCTTTTCTTAAAAATGTATTGATACTTATATTTTGCAGAAGTATTTGTATCTGTTGTCGCCTGCCTAAGTTAGAAAGTTTAAACCTAGTTTGAATGCGACTTCGTTTGTACTACGCTGCGTACTGTCACTCTTAATATTATTATTGTTAACTTTCACTCCTACTTCCTGTACCGAGCTTTCCTGATTTGGAGATGTCCATATTTAGGAACATAATTCTAAACAGGCCAATCATCAATCATTTATAATCAAAAATATATATAAAAAAGTTGTCTTGTCTACTAGCCCAACATATTATGTAACTCTTATAATAGTTTTATATGCACCTGCGTATATTTCAATGGGTAATTTTTTGCATTCTTTGAATATAAGATCATACAATGTATGTGCAACTTGTCATATTCATAATATCTCATATATGTGGCACCATAAAAATAGCTTGCTATTTGATCTCTGCGGTGACAAACGGATTGCGTATTTTCTCTTTATACAAACCAGATCCAAGCATAAAGTTATTCATTTCAAAACAACGAGAACTTGTGATAGGACATTCACACTTTACAACCGTCGTAATCAGACAGATCTTCCATTCAAACATGCTTCTCTTCACGTAGCAACAGCCTACCCACCTTTGTTATACTCACGTCCATGAACTTGAATGAATGCTTTCCTCAGAGTCAAAAATAGAAGGATTTCTAAGGCGCGTATTAATACACCGCACTCAACTCTGAGATCGATCTTGGGTGCGATTTTGAGATGTCATTTGTACTGCCTGACATTCGTCAATATCGCTGTTGACATCGACCATAGAGTTGAGTGCGGTTTATACAGGTCTTGACTCATGTTATATGCATTCCATCTGTAAATTTCTGGATTGTATAAAATATGACAACTTTGATAGATAACTTTAGCTGTCATATTTAAATAATTGGAAATGCCGTCACTAATTCATATATAATAAGAATCTAGCCGTTACAACTACAAAGCAATAGCTTTATTTCACCCTCAAGTAACACATGCACTCCAGATTTGATTATGTTATGTGTGGAAATGAGTTTAGGTACTTACAAGTGTCTAGTTTGTCTGGCCTCAGCAATATTCCCTGAGAGGCTCTTTCTACTCAAGCGCGCAGTCATTTGTATAAAGTTCCCAGTCACGTCGCGGGGTCTTTTTGACCTCGCGTGCGCGTGCGACCCTCTTGCAGCGAAAGTCGCCGTGACCAATCGCGGCCGAGTAACATAACACATTCTCATCGCATTTCGTTTTTGCGCCCGGCTTTTCGACTGGCCGGCTTTTGTTTTGCTAGCTGTGTTGGTCAGACCTCAGTCTGACCTTTGGTAAACAGAAGCGGGAACTTATTTACAACGCGGCTTCCAATGGAAAATTTGCTAGCCAGTTTTCAAGTGTATATAGGCACTGAACCAAAATGAATGAAGTTTCTTTCCAAGGAAATGTATTTTGTCTGGTTGAGTATCGATATAACTTAAATGTTATTTCAACCTAACGCAGCGCCATCTTGTATGAAATCACTAACTCGAGATCTGTCATATAGAAAAGATAGAAAAGTCCCCATTTTGTGTACCAACATCTAGAGGTATCTTCAGATAGTCCACATTCAGATTTTTCATATACTATGAAATATGACATCTTTCACAAAAATATGTTAGTAGTAGAAACCGGAATCTAAAAAAAGTCCTGAATAATAATAATATCTTGCTTTATATCTGCTATTTATAAGTTTGACATGTTATTTATAAGTTTGATAATGTAGAATGGCTTCAATCACAGATTAGATTAGATCGATCATAGATCTATAGATGAAACAAACATTTGTATGATGTATTTTTGTTTACATAAACAAATGCCTTAACAAATAAAACATAGATAAGTTATTGTAAGAGGCCAAACCTAACCATACAAACCCTACAACAATCTAGATGCGCAGTAAATCTCCCTAGAAACCTTTACAATTTTTTTTTTCAGAGTGTCTAGTCGTCAATTACTAGGCAGTTATTAGTGCAACGTCGTAAGAGCTTACAAAAGGCTTAATTGTTACTGAGGGCACTGTAGAAGATTTCTTAAAAAACACTGTGCGGTTTTAATTTTTACCTGTCACGGCAGCCGAGCTTTTTCATAAAATATGCCCCGTAAGTGGTGTGGCATCTTCTAGCAGAGAAGAATCAACTTTAATTGCTGTAGATAAGAGTGGTTTTCAATTGTGTAACTTTATGGGGAATTGCGAGCGTTGAGAAAGAAAAGGTCAAGAATATCAGTTGAAATGTGGCTACTATAGTTCCCTGCCGATAGGGCCCTGTTTGGGATACATGGCTGGTTATTGTATGGGCGCCAATGCAATGAGCATTTTTGGGCTGATAGCTCTGTAGCTGATAGCAACACTTGTCCGAACTAGGTGGCGCTATTTCAGAACGAGGAATTGTCAAGTTCAGTTCAGTGCATATTCAAAACTATTACCTACCCCTGTTTAATGGGATTTTAATGCGTTCAGCACTTTAATAGAATTCTTATAAATAAAAATAAGATTTTATACATATTTCTAATATTTCAAATATCTGTGGTAGCTTGTAATTGGCATATACATGTTCATTCTATTATTTACCTTGTAAAGAATGCTGTAAGCTTCCCAAATAAAATAAAATACATACATAAATCACGCCTCTTTCCCGTTGGGGTAGGCAGAGACTATTTCCTTCCACTTGCTACGATCCTGGCATACTTCTTTCGCTTCTTCTGCATTCATTCTACATTATTCATTCTAGATTTTATACAGTTCCAAAAGTTACTTTATTAACCTTGTCTATGGAAAATTGCACCGTAGAATTCACTACGAGTGCCATCTACTAGGAACTAAACGAACAAAAAGAAAGACTCCCAAGATGACCAGCAATGCATATTAAACCAGGCTGTACAGTAGTGTAAGTTTAATAGCAACTGCAAGTACACAATCGTAAACTCTGTTTCAAGTTACGCCGCCGAGCTTAATCGCAGCTTTAATGAATTTATCGATGTTAAATGTAGCAGACAATTAAAAAAAAAAAGTACAAGAAGACATCCATGATTCAGTAGCGTATATAAGGTGTAAAAATATTAGCTGCAAATATTTTAAGGGATGCACCAGCCCATGAAACTAAACATCTTTCCCCAAGGAACATAGGTCGGAATATGAAAAAATTAAGACTTCCCATACAAATTGACTTGGTCGGTTGGTAATTTTGTATGGGAGGTACAATTTTCTTTTTCATGTTTCGACCTATATTGTTCCTTAGGGGTTGTTCAGTTCCATGGGCTGGTGCATCCCTTAAAAGATTTGCAGCTAATTTTTAACACCCTGTATACTATTCAATATCAATAGCTTCTTCAAGTGAGAGCATATTGTCTGTCAATCTTTATTCTTCGTGGACAACGGCAATAAATAGACAACGATTTTTCATTCTCTTTTGTTTTTGTATAACTACTAATTTGTAGAAATCTTTTTGTGTTCTACAAGTGTTATGTCATCGCTGAACATTGCGCAAAACTAAGATGACTGGTACCAAATTCATATTTTTGTATTTTCACATTCTTCATTTAACAAAAACTCGTTTTTCTACTTTCATTTTTTATTGCTAGGGCTTGTTTTTAGGTCTCACGCACGAGTGACACGATTGGTTAGAGATGTAGCGTTTTTAATGCCGTGTGATACCGGCTTCGAATAGCATCACCCCACATCCTTCCCGCGGGTGTCGTAAGAGGCGACTAAGGGACTCAAGAGTATTGGTGTATTACAATTTTTAGGCGACAGGCTGACAACCTGTCACTATAGTGATACACAAGGTTTCTGAAACTACCTTGGAAAACAATCCTCAAAAACGTCAGACGTGGTGATAGCGTCCGTATTCTTACGACCGTTAACGCTCTGCTTACCCTGCAAGGGATAAAGGCGTGATATATGTATGTAAGTGTGTATGTATGTGTATGTAGCGTTTTTTAAATAGTCTTCTACAGACGTTCACTAATTAGAGCCGCATATTAATGTGACTACTGCCTACATATTAAAAGCAGTGCTAAATACCAAAACAGACAGAATATATAAGTAAGTTTTCTCAGATTTGTTTGTCAAGCACATTTTGATTGTGCTTTGGCACTTTCCTATTTTAGCTAGACATCGGGTATTTAGGTATCAAGTGATCTAGATTTATAATACATGCACCAAGCATTTTTATCATTATTACTAGCGGGAATAACTAACTACCTTCTAAGTTAAAATAGACACTTGCTCAGTCTGTTACCGTTTTCTCCACACCTATGAAAGGTAGTTCTCATAATTAATAAATTCTGTGGGCAATCGGCCCTGGCGTGCGGTAACGGTGATCTTCCAACGATCATCTGCTATTTCTCTCTTGACTGTGAGAATTCCACTGCTCTATCGCTTTCTGTAGATATATCCATTTGAGAATGCCCACCTGTTTTTGTATGAGAAAGTTACAAGTACATTTTGTCAGCGAATTGTTATCAATGTAAACATTAGGATCATAATTTCGTCGAGTGCAATTTTAACGTAAAAAAATATTTATATTGCAGCAAATGTGTGAGATTGTGTTACAAAACTGTTATTTTTGAAGATAAAATTCGGTTTATTAACGAGTTAAAAGCAATGTATACTGGCAAAGTAACTAATGATGAAATACGTGTGAAATGGCGCGGTCTCGAAATTTCTTCGAACCGCTTTGGAAAACTGATGATTCTCATTAAATGGATACTATACATATCAACAAGAGTTCTAGCATATTGGTAGATACCGTAACTATGTATATGGGCCGTGGCTTGTTTACAACTTTCTATGGGAACTGGAGAACGCATTGTTGTCGGCAGTGATCGATTCAACGCATATTTATAAATATGTCGAGTGTCAAGTGTTTATGCGCTTCTCACGACCATTATCAACAGCTGATGATTGCAAATGCCATGATCTTCACTTCTTAGCAACCAATGCTGTTATTTGAGAACCCGCCGAGTAGCTCAAAATGACATTCCAATAAGATTCCTAAACGAGAACAAACATTCTACTACATTCTCCAAACTTTCAAACGATAAGCGAAACTCAGGCATTACTTTATCGCGAAAATAAACACGCGACTTTCACGGCTTTTTCTAAAACTATTGGATTAAAAAGTCAGTCCATGTACTGTCATAATTCACATGTAAACGCGTAAACGAGCTACGTGGAAGAATGGATGTGGAACGCAGCGCGCGCGCATCCGATTAAAACAAATCCTATAAAAACCGTTAGAATACATGTAATAAATTGTTAACATGGGGCCCATCACCTGACTGCATACGGGTCAGAATGTCAGAGCAATATTTACCGTTAAGGATCCGCTCGTCAGCTCCTCGACATAGCAAGTCACAGCACAGCACAATCACGAGGTTTTATCACTGATTTGGTCACTCACTGCACTCCGGTACTCCGTCACTGTGGGGTCATCGCGCGCGCGGCACTGCCCGGCTAGCTGGGTGCTGGAGGCTAGCGAATTCTACGAGTAGGGCCGCGTCGCTGCGTCAGTGCCCTGGTGCTCAAATGCGGCCGTGCGTGAATCTTAACCTACCTGTGGCACTGGCGTGTCCAAGAGCCGCCGCGCCGCGCCGCTGACGAGACGAGAACCACCCGACCGAGACTGACTGTTTTACCGACGCGGCGACGCCATCTTGAATTTTTAATACAACCTCCTTTGACAAATAGGCTGTATTTACTTAACATTTTGTTATTTTATCATCAATTAGATTGTTTTTATTTAAAGATGATTCAGCTTAATTTTTTCGTTTACATTTACACTGCTTTCATTGATTTTAAATCCATTTTGTGTAATATTTTCCTCTGAAGCCTGAAACTATTTTTAAACAACAAATTAGTGACACGAGTGACACCTATCGGAAAATTAAGCAACTAACGTAGGTTGTTAACGTGACGTTAACGAAAAATTCAAGTAAATACGGTAAAATGAATGTGATATAGCATATTCACTATGTATATTAAACTTTTGTAACCAAGTTTAATACAAGTTTCATTTGATGTTGTTTAGAAATAAGTACTTACGAGGAATTGCCGTTCGATTGAATTTCATCATTGCGATCGTAGATATACCTACCTAGAATCGTGGTTGAATAGTTAACGTTCTAGTTCCGCTCGGAATTTGTAGATGGCATTGCAAGTCTTAATCGAGCCTTTTTAAAGCCTTCAAAGGAAAACGTTTACGAGAGAAAAATCTGTCCTTACGTTATTTTTGTACAAAGTAATATATTCTATTCAGTGTATCTTAAACGTTTGTTTCTTTATTTTAAGTAATGTTAATTCACAAAAAGCCTTTATCAAAAACCTGATGTTTAAGAAATGATCATCCCACCACCTTTAGCTGGTCACATTATGTAGTAAACGCCTAACTATTTTTAAAATCAAGATTATTATGAATTACTAAATACAGTAAGATGATAGATGATATAGATAACTAAAACAATATTTCTTGTAGATTTCGTTGATGTCTTTTGTACGAAACTAAGTTCCCGTAAAAAGACTTCAACGCGACAACGACAGTTTAAGGGCGGCGCCTGGCTCAAATGTCGTTTTTCAAAACAATATTACTTAGTAAATAATAGTCGAAAAATTCTGAAAAAAATATATGTTGCAGTTAAAGATGTAGCAGAGGGAATAGGGCATTCAGTTACACGATTAGATTTACTTTGCTAGATAGAAAAAAATACCAAAGTTGCCTCTATTTAAAATTTATTTTCAATATTATGCCTGAGATATTAAACTTAAAAACCTAATTTTTATACCAATCTTTAGACAAATTTATAATCTAAGGAACTGTGCAAATTGGTATGTTGTAGGGTTATTTTCTAAATTATGATGTCTAAATACCTACAAAAAGCGCGAGCGGCGCAGCTTGGCGAGCTCGTCAGTCGCGCGGAGACGCTTATGGACGACGGACCTGCGCCAGTGCCCTTCCCCAAGTGCGACGTGGAGATTTTTTTAGAAAATGAAACAGTATATACGTAGATCACGGAAGTTGAGTAGACTGAGATTCAGACGACGCAATGGGTAACAAACGAAATAAACATCACTAGTTATATCAAAATTATTGTACAAAACAATTATGTTTGTTTTTATTAATTGTTTAGGTAGAAACCATAAAATCTCCTATAAAAATCGTTACCTACCTCTCACTTTGCATATGCGCCACATCGACGACCGATTGGGATTCTCGGTGGGTTACTCACAAAGTTGATATTTAACTCTTTGTGAATTTGTTCCCAGTCTGGTTAGGACATTGCGGGCTGAACCACCCGATTGTCTGTAATTAAAATGGTTCTGTGTTTCGGATGGCACGTTAAGCCGTAGGTCCCGGTTGCTGTCTATGATTATGATTACTGAGACGGCGGTCGTTACACAAACATGTCAAGAGCCTGCTACTTGTAAAAGGCGGTTGAAAAATTCTGACGCTAGGGTTCATCGGGTCGTTGGACGACTCGGTGTTTCACAAATATTAGTACAAAGTTAAGTCTGCAACCATCGCGTTGCTTTTAGGCCCATCCAGCAAACTTGTGGCTCCATCCAGCATCATCGAGGCCTATACTTTTTATGAGTTTTGACCTTGTTTTGATGAGCTTCAAGTTACTTTAAAAATATTTTGACTGACTTTCGTAGTCAAAATGGATTTTGTCCAGTTATTTTATGACATTTACAGTAAATAAATAGCTTACATAACTTTCGTTTCAATATAAAAAATAAAAACAGTACCTAAATTAAATTAAGGTTAATTTTCCTACTGCAATATTTTATACTGGGGCGCTCTCACGCGCCGGCAAAAGTCACCGGAGTTCAAATCAAAACGGCCCGCGCGTAATACGCCGGCAAGTCGCCTGGGCGCGCACAATACCTAAACCTTCAGCAGAAGGGGCCCTTAAGGTTACAATGATTAAAATATGTAACCTTACATATGTAACCTTATACAGGGTGACTGGAAAATTGATGCATTCCTTTCAAGGGATGAACCAGCTCATGAAACTGAACAACTTTCCCCATGGAACATAGGTCGAAATATGAAGAAAAGTGTTGGTCCTCCCATACAAATTGTCTTAGTCGGTCGGTAATTTTGTATGGGTGGCGGGCCAAATTTTTTTTTCATTTTTCGACCCATGTTCCATGGGGAAAGTTGTTCAGTTTCATGAGCTGGTTCATCCCTTGAAAGGAATGCATAAATTTTCCAGTCACCCTGTATAGGATTACATTTATTTAATTTAGGGGTGTGTTCTACTTATAAAACTGAACAACTTTCATTACGATACGAGCAATTTTCAAAATATACAAAAATGTGAACATCCCATACACAAAAGTTCCAGCCGACCAGTCGATTTATGAAAGGTCCAAGTTTTTATTTTCATAGTTCGGAAAAATGTTTTAGATAATAGAGTTTTTCAATATCACAAGTAGAACACAATTAAATCTAACCATTCAAATTAAAAAAGGTGCATTACAAAATAATCTTCTTCTTTTTCGTGTGGGCCACCGATTCGTCCATCGACCCGATGAACCCTGGTGTCAGAATTTTTCAACCGCCTTCTACAAGTAGCAGGCTTCTGACATGGTTGTGTAACGACCGCCGTCTATGTGATCATAGAACAGCAACCGGGACCTACGGCTTAACGTGCCATCCGAAACACGGAACCATCTTACTTACGGACAATCGGGTGGTTCAGCCCGCAATGTCCAAAATAATTTTTGATTTTCAAATTTAATAACGTTTTACGAAATCTTGTCTTTATTTATGTAAGTAGGTAAGAGTATACTTACTTACTTACAAGTAGGCAGGTATTTCAACAGCGAATATCTGTTTAGATTTACATAATAATGTTGTATATTATTGTTATTTCTAGTACTTTTATGCTCTTGACATATATGTTACGTGTAAAATAATACTGCGAAGTGGTTAAAAGTGTTTGTTTGTGATTTGAAAGAAAATAGAATATACTGATTGGGAAAAAATAGTTGAAAACATCCCAAAAATACCGTTTTTTTAGCACGGTACGTTTTCCTGTATGTAACTTACCTACTGATCAATACCTATTAAATACTTAGAAGCTTAGAATATATATTATGCACATACTTAGAGGTACTTACTTATTTTTCGCCGCTACGGCTTACAAAAAGAAGGCTGATTTTGCAGATGTGGTGCATCGTACACTTGACGCACGACGGACCGCTAAAATATCGCAGCGGTCAGTTAGATCCATACTAGAAACGTCACTCCCCACACTAAAACCGCACTCGATGGACGACGCTGCGATAGCACTGCGTCAACAGCGGTTGAGCGGTTTTAGTATGGGGATTGACATTTCGAATAGTATGGATCTGACAGACCGCTGCGATGTTTTAGCGCTCCACCATGCGCTAGATGCGCGATTCGCCTCGGGTAAATGGACTTTAAAAAATACTAAGATTCGATGAAGAAAGAGAAATAGCCTTATTAAAAAAAAAATCGCATGCGTACCTGCAGGTAAAAACCTTAGTTTGACCTCAAAGTACTGACCGCGCAATGTTACAAAGTTGTTATTGAATATTTCTATTAACATACTTATTTGAAACATACTTCACTTTGTATCCGTGTTGACTTATATATCCATATGTCTAGCGAATATATGGTTGAAAATGTTTGTCTACTAGTACTACAATTTTTCTTAAAGAATGCGAGTAAATTGGTACGGCTAATGGTACTCTCCTAAAAGTTTTCAGTACGATCCGTTCTTCCCAGAACAATCTCCAAGCCCAGTCTCACCCCAAGAGCGTGATTGGGCTAGTTGTTTGAAATACCAATACATTTATTCTATGTGAGACTTCTCTTCCCACCGAGTCGTTCGGCGTAAATTTGATGGCCCGGGGGTTGAAATCGTAGAGTTCAATAAAAAAATTCTTCTAAATGTTGAATCAATGAAAGAGAATGAGTGAAACAAATGTTTTTGTAGTTAATACTACAAGTAACTACTACAAGTTATTTATTATGTTGTAATTCTATTTTGGATTTTTTTTAGAACCTTAGAATATTTTTAACAATAATCGCCAATTGTTCGATACATATTTAAAAAAGGTTAGATGTGGTTTTTCTTTTTTATGGATAAGGGTAACTATGCTTCTAATCTTATTCAGAAATAACTTCATAAAAATTTGAATTAAAATATCGTCATAATCTTGCGTACCATAAATATGCAATAAATATTCATTGCCACTAACCAATATCGGTTATATTTTAATAAAATTAAATAGCTCCACTAAAAACAAACATAATATCAATAATTATGTAAATATACATTTTAAAAATTGTTTTCGGTAAACAGGTTTAATTCAGAGAAATATAACTTAGAACCTTTCATTGAATATCAGTTCTTTTTAGATGTTTAAAATGTTTTTCAAAAAATTGAACCCAATCCCTATGTTGTTTGTCATTTTCAACAGTTTTCGGTATTCCGATGTAAATTCTTCAACACTGGCCTCATACGTCTGTGATAGTCGATTTAATCAGTTTCTGAGGCAAAATCATAGTGCGTTGCGTGCGTGGGACGCAATCATGGAAAACGCAGGGTTGCCCAGGACCTGCGCTACCCTCTCGGTCTCCCTGGCTGACTCCACAGGAACCACGAGTCGATACGTGCGGAGCCAGGTCGGCTGCAGGATTCAGTCGCACGATAGAACTCTGTAACACGCGCCTGACTGAGACCCCGCTCCGGGTTTAATGTGGAGTTGTCCTTCTCCAGGACCGGTCTTGAGTCTGGTTGATACCTCGGGCGCCTCTTACGACCTCCACGGGAAGACAGGGGGTGGTGGTGCGATTCTATTCTGCCGACACCACACGGCATGCAATTATTACTCGTTTACTTAAAATTCCAATAGCACGTAGTACCTATACACATCTTTTCCCTTTCATTAAATGTAATAATGACTTATGTACATCTTTTTCGATTAAATGTTGTTATTATAATTTAGTGTGTAGGTATAATTATAATAATGTACGTAATAAATTATATATTATTTTATTACTTACTCATTGACCCTACACAACACAATAATTAAATCACGTTGAATCCCAACAACATGTAATTAAAGCAGACATCCGCATTCAAACTCTACTAGGGTTTTAAGTAATGATTTAATGAAACTTATGAATGATGTCAAATATATCTGGTGTTTACCCGACTGACTGAAAAGGTGGGTTATATTTTTGAGAGCATGTAAGCTCCGGCTTAGCATAGCATCACCCCATATCCCTCCCGTAGGTGTCGTAAGAGGCAACTACGGAACTCGAGGGTTCATGTGTATTGCAACTTTAGGCGACAGGCTGACAACCTGTCACTACAGTGATACACGAATCATCTAAAAAGGTCCACAATATTTGTTAGACGTGGCGATATCGATCGTATTTTTAATGGCTGTTATCGCTCTGCTTACCCCGCAAGGAATAGAGGCGTGATATGTGTATGTATGTAAGTAGATCGGGTTGCAGAGGTCAGATGGCAGTCACTCTGTGTAAAACTTGGTTACATGTCAAATCCCTGAGGTTAGGTAGCCGACCCCGACAGGGAAATGGGATAAGGCAAGGAGAATAATGATGTTAGTAGATATAAGTCACAGACTACAGCGCAAACGACTGACCGGATTTTAACATAATATGAGGTGTCTTAAGATTCGTCACAGCGCGAGTCTATCTTCTTTTCGTGTGGGACACCGAATGTTCCAACGACCCAATGAAACCCAGTGTCAGAATTTTTCAGCCGCCTTCTACAAGTAGCAGGCTTCTGACATGGTTGTGTAGCGAGCACCGTCTAAGTAGGTAGGTAACCTAATCATAGATATCAACCGTTAAGTTACGGCTTAACGTGCCATCCGAAAAATTGAAATATGTTTCTTACAAACAATCGGCTGGTTCTAACCAGACTGGGAACAAACTCACAAACTGATATCATAAATATAAACTTCTATGAGTGACCCACCAAGAATTACCCGGAATCTTCTGCGTAACAGGCAGTCACACTACCACTACGCCACAGCGCAGCGCGAGTGACACTGGCTCAACACTACAATCTCATAAATTCAAAAACAAAATAAAACCCTGAAATTACTATGTGTTGAAAACGAAACCGATGACGATACCAATGAAAGTTAGACAATAAGCCCTCAGATCAAATTATATCCTCTTTGATGTCAGACAAAAAAGCGATCTGTCAGATCCATCCTCGAAATGTCAATTCCCATACTAAAACCGCAGTCGACGGACGACGCTGCGATAGAGATTGACATTTCTAGTATGGATCTGACAGACCGCTGCGATATTTTAGCGGTCCGTCGTGCGTTAAGTGTGCGATCCGCCTAAAATGTGCAACCACCTTCACACCTGCAATGGTTTCGCGGTAACCATATCCGATATCTAGGTATAAATAAAACTATGCACGCCATTAATATTAATTTTATGACATGTCGATACTATTGCGGGCAATTTATACGTTACAAGACTTACAAATACGCAGTTTAATGGCTGCCGCACGTGTGCATAACATATAAGGTGGAATGACGGTGGTTTCCACATGTGCCGCGCGAATTTACGGTAGGTATATTGGAGCTCAATTTTTAATTTTCGCATGTGGAAATCTGCTACTAATTTTGCCCGAATCAGACATTCATTAAACTTACGCAATGGTCGCAAATACACATGAATAACATTAACAAATTCGAGTAGTAGAAAGTTCGCAGTAGTACTAATGATATAAGTTGGGATCATTTGTACCACTGGTAGTACAAATTGGTAGTACTACTGATCCGGAGGGGAAAGAAAGTGCGCTTGATACAAGTGGCTACAGCAATCGTTGTAAACTTCCATGATCAATTTCAGAAATTACTGTATCAGGAATGGAGGTATAGGTATAGTACCTATTGCGAAAGAATTTTATGAAATCAGTCGTCTGTAAATTTCCAAATATTACCTGTCAAATACCGCAGCGTAGTGCGACATTTGTGATGACAATCTTAGTTATTCTGAATGTAGAGGCGGTTGATGTAAACAAAGGACAGGGTCAGGCGCCACTGGGAAATATAAGGCTGCGTGCATAATGACAAGCGATTTAGCTGCGACTAATTTCAGCAATCCGAAGGAAGTACCGAATGAAATTCCAGAGGTAAAATTTTAATCCTAATAGTGAAATTATACTGAAAAGTTGTTGCCCATCGATTTGATCAAGAAGAAGATACTAAAAAGTAAACGTACTTATGAAAAATAACAAAAAAACTAGTCCTATCTGATTAACTAGCCATAATTTTCTTATTAACGGCCATTACAGTTACCCTGCCATACAGTGCTGGTTATCTTGGGTTTATTCTAATGTTGCCCATACAATAACCAGCCATGTACGGTAAATCGGGCGCTGCTTCTCTCTCTGCCTCTCTCTCTTTTCGTATGGGACACCGCCGAGTCGTCCAACGAACAACCGGGGTAGGTAATGTAATAGCACTTTTTGAATATAGCCTGAAATAGGAAATAAACGACCAAGTCGAAATGGGTTAGCCGACGGAGTCATATTTCACTCTTTTGCCACAAACGCCTGACAAATATTAGAAAGTTGTCAGCCTGTCGCCTAAAATTGTAATACGCATGTAATCGAGCCCCTGATTTGCCTAACGATCACGATATCCGGAAGAAGGAATCACCCCATTTCCTTTTCTAAGCCGGCATCACTCGGCTATCTTATTTATAAACGATTTACTTGTGCACAGAGCCTTATTTACCTAGTTCCGGTTGGGGCGGAGACGGTTGGAGATCGCACTACTCCTCACGCCTTTGCGATGCACATGCCACGCAAGTGTAATAAATAATAATAAACTATTAAAATTCTCTTCGCAGTGCGCAGTGCGAAGTTCGCACAGAGAAAAAATGACATACCTACACGTCACGTGGTCTTCCGAATGCGTTTCATTCACTCACGGTGTGTAATCCGGCTGCCAAGAATGGAGAGTAGGCGGATCGCACACTTGACGCACGACGGAGCGCAAAAATATCGCAGCAGTCTATCAGATTCATACTAGAAACGTCACTCCCCATACTAAAACCGCACTCGACGGACGACACTGCGATAGCGCTGCGATGACAGCGGTTAAGCGGTTTTAGTATGGGGATTAACATTTCTAGTATGGATCTGACAGACCGCTGCGATCCGCCTATGGCCCGACACTCTGATAGAGGAAGGCTCATGTCCAGCAGTGGACTGTTGTGGCTGTTGATGTTAAGATCACCTCCAACCGGCGCCAACCGGTCGCTTTTACCTTAACCCGGATGGTACACGACTACAAATATTTATTAGCTAGGAATGCGCACAAAAAATCATAGATCCGCCATATTTCAAAAACTGCGGATAATAACTATAATTACGCTACAACAATAGTTTAGCGTTTTTAGATCAGTGACCTTTACTTTAGCCAATATAGGATTTGGTACGATAGGAACGGCTTTACAATAAGTTTAGCAGAGTTTCATGGGTGTATCCAGTGCCTCGTTTTTCGAAACTACAGGCTACAGGTGAAATTCGATATACATTGCGTAGCGGGTCAAAGATCCTGGTTTTGTGATGTCCCACCGGCTATGCAATGTACATCGAATTTCACCTGTAGAACTGTAGCCTGTAGTTTCGTTGCATAGGCCACTGGTGGGAAGTTAGGGGATTCAAAGCGATCAGCGTGGCCAAATACTGGCCTAATCATAAATTTTGATTGTTGCTCACCGACTCGAGCTCTTTCTCCTTCTCTCTTCGTGTGGGACACCGAATCGTGCACAATGAACCCTAGTGTCGAGGATTTTTCAACCGCCTTCTCCAAGTAGCAGGCTTCTGATGTGGTTGTGTAACGACCGCCGTCTAAGTAATCATAGACAGCAACTTGGACCTTAACGTTCCATCCGAAACACGGAATCATCTTTCTTATGGACAATCGAGTGGTTCAACCCGCAATTTCCTAACCAGACTAGAAACTAATTGACAAAGTGTAATAAATATCAACTTTGCGTGACCCACCGAGGCAACCAATCAAACCCGGAAACCTACTGCGTCACAGGCAGTCGCACTACCACTGCGCCACATCGGGCGTCGATGAAGAAGAAGAATCCATTGCAGTGTTCTTTTCACTGTTTGCAATTTAAGAACATGATTGCAGATCATGTGGATATATTATCAAACGACAAACTTTTTTTTTGTGGCTGAGGCTTAAGAATCCTCTTGATAACAAACAAGAAGAGTACCTCGTTCTTAATTTCAATAAGTATTCGTACAATGACTTTGGATGTTATCGGTGTTTGCAGGTGAACGACCGTGCTGAAAGTTCAAGTGAAAATCGTAATCTCATGATCCTAAACCTGTCTGTCATGCCAATGCACCTTTTCCTCTTGTATTTAAGAGGTAAACCCATGAGTAAGGTCGGATCTAACTCAGTAAGTGCCGGTTTCAAGATTCAATCGTTTATTTTCAAGTATATTCACAACGAATAATTTTATAATGTCATAAGTTACTATACAATACTGTCACTGAATAAATGTATTACCTAGTCATAGTAAAAAAGAGAAAATTGACCGATATAGGTAAGTGGGGTATACCCGGGTGGGTAGGATGTCTTGAACCAACCTACCTAAAACGCTATTGGACAGGCTAAAAATTTAGGCAGGCTAGCAAAACAACGTGCCTGCCTGCCTGCAAATCTTCTTGAAAACGGTTGGAGGTGTATTGAATTAATTTAAAAAAAAAGTATTTTCATAAAGCATTAGTAAGTAGGTGCGATTCAAAAAAAAAAAATTACGTCATTTTAAAAACTGGACAACCCTAACAGATATTCAATTGTCGATAATAGTCTGATGAAGTGATGAATATTTTAACTTCACCGCGGTTTTCCCGCTTGATTGGGAAACCCGTCGAAATGACAGCAAAACATGAATCGCACCAGCAGTCAATAATAATTAGGGTAGTTTTTTACTCATGTCACGTCATGATTGGATAATTTTGCACAATTTATGAACGAAAATAGATATCAGGACAGGACGTAATCAAGGAAGTCAATATGACGAAATTATGACGGCATGACTGAGATTTTTTTCGGGGTTTCAGTAATGCTGAATCCAAAAATCTTTAATTTATTAAATTATTTTTCACACAAGACACATAATGGCACTGGTGACTTTTAAATGTTTTGAAGTGCTATTTCAACTTCACCGACTCTTATTATCGTCCAAGTTTTCTTCTAAAAGCGGGAAGAAACGGTTTTAGTGTAGGAGCTCTATTAATAAAAAATTTACTACTTATTGTGTTAATATCATTATCACACGTTCTACTGTACTGCACAAATCTATTCACACAAAAAAAATCGAGTAGATAGTAGAAGTGAGATACGTCATACGAGTGGCCAGAAATTGAGCTCTTGGACGTCGACTTTGTTGTTGTGTGTGTGCCACTTTTTCAATGGACTATTAGTTGACTTAAATGCGAATGCTGAAATGACGCGAGCGGGAAACACTACTTTTTTTTTTGTTAATTGTTCATACTTTAGAACGTTTTTTAGAAGTTTCTTTCAACTATTTTATGTAGGTAATGTAATGTATGATTCATGACCTGAATGAAGAAATAGGTATTCTGTGTTCTAAAAATATAAGTATTCTTACCTACCATTCTACATTTTTTGCAATGATTAACCAAAACAGCAATGTCATTTTATATTGCAGAATTTATCCGTACTATCGTTAACTTGCAAGACGCTCCTGGTTGGAGTGTTAACATACAGATGTTTTTCCTTATTTTCTTCTCTATGTACTACAGTCATGCTCCTTCTATTACTTTTTTAAATACATGGAAAAATGCATTACTTACATGTTTTGCTGGCGAAAAGGTTTTATTTTCTGTAACCCTTATATATGAATAAAAAAGCTCTAGTCTGGAAGAAAATACATGAAGAACCGTGAGGAGAATAAAATAGAATTAAAAACATTTTGGGAAATATATTTGTATGAAAACTTTTAGAGGTATCCTTTTATTAATATTTAATACAAATTGTAGAGGTACCTACAATCGTATAGCAAAAATTATGAATGAATCGGATGCCATACATCCGGTTATGTATATGTATGAAGATTATTCAAGTATATGTAGTTAGGTAGGTCAGTATAAATTATGCATAATAAAAAATAATACAAAAATAAAATGGATCCGGATTCAAATTAATAAGATATTTGTTTAAATTAAAGTAGGTACCTTTCGAAAAACATGTGAAACACAAGTCCAGCTTATAGAATACAAGAATATAGAAATGGTTGCATTTTCAACGAAAATTGACATAATTTTTTTTGCTCCAAGGCTTTCAGCTCTGGAGTATATCATGTCAAGTTGAACGGCATAAAATCCGCTTGGTAACTGTACTGTTGACGCTGAAAACGATAAGTCTTGCCAGCAAATCACCATACATACTGATACAACTGTCAGTCACTCGGCTAAGGTCGCATAAAAATGTTTCACTCGTGGTACACCCGTAGGTAAAGATAATCTACTACTACTAAACTACAACGGTCTATATCAATCACTTATTATCACTACCACATACTCAAGTAGGTAGGTATGGGGCACTGGGGTAACTTAAGTTTAGCTAGATTGCGTGAGACGCTTTTCATCAACAGCCACAACAGTCCACTGCTGGACATGGGCCTGCCCAAATTGGGAGCGTTTGCGGAAAGTATGGCAAGCTGCCAGATTGGCGAGCGCAATACAAGTTGTTGTATCCTCAGGGAACGGCGCTGCCGATTCCCTGGATTCATCCCTTAGCCGGGATCAGACCCCGGGACACATGAAGTACTGTCCCTCCTGCTCTGCCCACTGCGCTTACCGACGCCTCGACTGACCGTTACCAAATTTTCAATCTCTTGATGCTAGTCTCAAGGAGACGATGTAGGAAATCTAGTAAAATTTTCATTTGAAAACTCATTAATAATATAGCACTATAAGTACATGAAAATCCCACACATTATAAGTGGGTACCCATTTGATATTTTTCTTGTTTCCGCCAGTTTCTAAGTCTAGCAGCGAGTATGAAATGCGGAACTGTCGAGGCTGCGGCAATCGAGATGGACCGATAACGATCAGCGATTACAATTAGACGAGCGCCCCCCGCTGCGTGCGCGCATTCCTTACATTCTAACCGGGGAGCGATTTTTAGAATTCACTGCTGAAGATCATCAAATCAAAATTGTCGTGCGCTACGTAGTTTGTTAGCCGCGGTCTCGAATTTTGCGGGCAGCGAAGCGGCAGCGGCTGCGGCACGGTAACGGTAGGATCTTCTGCATACATTCAAATGGACCGGGGTCCTAGGTCTGCTAAATGAAAATCGTTTCAGTTGAATGTCGATTGGATCTCAGTTTGATGATTTTGGTAGTTTTGTAGTCTGCTAACAGTTTGAAGTATAGAAGATCACAACGGCAATTGAATGACAGTTGAGTTTCAATGTCGTTACAATGACAGACTTGTAAGAAAAAATAGCAGACTTGGGGTCCGTTCATGAAAACAGCAGCGCAGGAGCGGGATTGGCGAGCGTAGTGCAGGAAGTTGTATTTACAGACGCTATGCTTCCCATGTCTTGGATTCGTTCCTTACTCGCTTATTCCTACATCCACGGATAGATTTTCTTTTGAAGCCGGCAACACGCGGTGGAGATATTACATTCTGCCAAAATTATTGTTTTTTTTTCTTTCTTATCGCATGATCAGGAGTCTTCCAGTTTGCGCTGACCTATGCTATTTTGTCGCCGCCTACCTTTTGTCTCTTTCAGGTTTTTTCTTAAAGAAGTTAATTACGCGTGTGGTTTAGTATGCTTCCATTGCTGAAAGCAACCCAAACTTCGATGATGATCTCTCTGACCAATTTAGGCCATAGCGACCACTTCGAATCCTAATCAAGTCGGCGCTGATGAGGTATCTGAATTATCTATACATTATCCTAGTTCTGTGATATAGGCAAGTCGGACGAGATACAACAATCGTGTATCAGTGATTGCCAAAAATCGATCCCCATCTAGGCGCTAGAGGTGTAGAGTTACATCGAATATTAGTTTTATTTATCAGTTAGGCGCCAAAGGTTTTTCCAGTAGTTCAAATTAGAAATGAAATGGAAAATTATTAAAGAGTCGATAGCCCTATAAAAATAAATTAAATACTTATGGAATTTTTGTTAAAATTCTAACACCTAAAAAAATACGACGAAATAGATTCCCATGTAGTGTGTAGTTTGATAAAATAGGACACAAGTCCATATGTCCTGTTCCTGTTTCTCACTACGTAGTTGGTCTTCTTAGTGTTTAAGACGCCGAGTCTACCCACTACACCATGAACCCTGGTTTTAGGATATTGAGGCATCTTCGAATGAGCTATGGAGCCGACCAACAACCGAATAACCACTCATGTCAACATTTTCTGCAGACCAAAAAATGCGCGCAGATGACTCCTTTTGTATGGGATATTTTCAAATGAACTTCTAAACTTTGCCATGATCGTGATCATAACTATGTTAGAGTTATGTTAGGTCAGTCGCCGGATTCATACCACACTGCCTAAAGATCAGACAAAAACTGAGGTCCGGATTTATAAATCGCACTCAACTCTGATATCGATCTCAAGAGCGATTTTGACAAATGTCAGTCAATACTAACAGCATCTCAAAGTGGCACTCAAGATTGATCTCAAAGTTGAGAGCGATTTATAAATGCGGGCCTTAGACAACAACTTTAGGCACCCTTGGTGAACTTTTCCACAAAACCAAACTTTAAATTCAACCCGCCGAAGACACTGCTTAGAAAATAAAGGATTGCCATGCTAGTAGATACAGTTCGTATTCACCAATTAAATCAAGTCATTTAGTGTGGGATGACAAAATTATGATGAACTCTTATGTTCCTTGGGAAAAGTTGTTTGAGCTGGCTCACCACTTGAAAGGGACGTTGTACTTTTGCTAACATCCTCGACTCATGATTCACGCTGCAAATGGCAAAGTGTAAGGTTAATATAATAGCAAACAATACCGTATTGTTATCGCGACTCGCACGAGCCTCATCTGTATGCCTTCACGTTTGCGGATTCTAAGAGAATCCGTCTGCGTACCGCGTAGGTAGATATTATTGCGTTTACACGATCTGAGTATTTTTTATTTCGTTTTTATATCAGTTTCCCACGAGCATGCCGGCGGAATAGCAATTGCTATTCACGGATAAAAATATCACGTGCCGTAGGTAAATAGATTATCGGTTGTGTTGGTATGTAAAGATGTAGTCTTGCGACGACCAGGATCCATCAGATAATCTGAAAAATAGTGTTGGGTTTTGTTTGTGTGGTCTCTTGACCACTACCATAACAATTATGACAGCGTATATACATACGTAATACTTCACGATGAACCATGAATCATCCACGTCAACAGAACTGATAAAAAATCAGAGCTGGAGTTAATGACTCTACGTTAGATATAAAAAGGCGACGCGTAGTTCAAGATTCTACACAGATTCAACATTGGCGTGTTGTGGTTTCTCCGCCAATGTCACGCAAGAGGATGTTCCATTGAGGCTGCGTCTCCATTCATATGTTGGTGATGTTACATAAGAGAACAAAGGTCAGGGTCATCGCCACTCGAGCAGCGGTCGGCAGTTGGACAAACAAGGCGTGTCTAGATGCCTAACGTGGAGGCTGCATCCGGGACGCAGGGATCGGGTTACAGCGGGGGCGCGCGAATGTCAAGGAACCCTGCTGGCCCGTAGCGCCGCCGCCGCCGCTGCGCGCGCGCCGCCAGCGCCAGTCGCCGCCGTCATGTCTGCGCGCGCACCCGCTCACAAGACCACCCTGGTCACTCTACTCGCACTCGCTACCGTGCAAACCACAAGTGAGTACTTTGCTGTGAGAAAAACTTACTTCCGTTTCGCTAGACGTCCGTCAAAACACTCTAACAAGTTCTAACTACAAAAGATAAAATTTATTACCAAGATTTTCGTGTGGTTCAGGTACCTTAGTCTAAATATTTGTATGTTATTGGTATTACTTACTAAGTCATCTTAAATTTGCATTATTCGAGTGTCTAAATATGGTAAAGGTTGAGGATGGCGATGGCATCTAAAAATGGTGTTTATTATTTTCAGTTGGAGTCGACGTATCGTGCAAAAAAGACGGTCTGTTTGCGAATTATGATACGGAGTGTCGGGAGTATACGCGATGTACGAGTGGTAGGGTGACAGGGCGGTACTCCTGCAAGGTGGGGCGCGAGTTCAGCGAGGCTGCGGGCGCGTGCGTGTTGCGACGCCCCCAGCCCTGCGTGCGGCACCTGTGCGCGCCCGGAGACACCCTCGCGTACGCCACCCCCGGCACGGCCTGCCGACAGTACTATCGCTGCGAGAACGGCAACGCCGTCGAGCACTCCTGCCCCTTCGGCGCGTGGTTCGACCTGGACACGCAAGCGTGCACGCGCGGCGCCGGCACTTGCTACGAGCCTCTTTGCACCGGCCTCCCGGATGGCTCCTACCCGGACTCTTCACACGAATGTCTGCGCACGCTGCAATGTAGCGGCGGTGTACTTCAGAGCGTCTCTTCTTGTGCGGGCAGACCTTGCACCGACACCTGTCCCCCGGCCCGCTCTTCTGCGATACCCCTTCCCGCTGGAGATGCAGATTTCTGCTCCGACGAGACGTGCTCCTCTATATGCCAGCACGCGGAGAACGGGGCGTACGCGGATCACTCTACCGGCTGCCGGGAATACTACGTGTGTAAATCTCGTCGCGTCATCCGTCGTGGGGTGTGCGAACATGGACTGATCTTTGCTCAGGGTGGTTGCAAGCCCGCCGACCAAGCTCAGTGTCCGCCCGCACGAAGCCCTTGCTTCAACCGGCCGGACGGTTTGCACCGGAACTGGCGTGACTGCTCGTCGTGGATCGAATGCCGGCGTGGTCGAGTTTACTCTCAGAAATCTTGCAGCCCGGGTCTTGTATTCGACGGATCATACTGCGTCCCCGCCAGTGCGTTCAGCTGCAAAGGGCCGGTGGTGTCGACTCAATGTGAAGGTCTCCCCAGCGGGACTTATCAAAATTTCGAGACGAACTGTACAAGCTACTTCCACTGTGAAGGCGTGCTTCAGACAATGCTGTCGTGTCCAGACGGCGAAGTGTATAACGGTGAAAAGTGCGTGCCTGAAGAGCAGTACCTGTGTCCAAGTCTCGAGCGGGACTCGTGTTACGGGCGTCCGGACGGGCGGTACCGCGGGTACGACACCGGCTGTCGTGGGTACTACTCGTGCTATAACGGACAGAAGGCGATATACGCGTGTCCTGCTGGCCAGATGTTCAATGGAGAATCCTGCGAGCCTGTGAAGCCGGGTACTTGCCTGAGTGATTCTTGCTTGGGCTTGACGGATGGCTATCATGCTGACGTCGATTTTGGGTGTAAAAGGTAACTATTGACCGACTGTGTATTAATATAAGTACAATTTTTTTCTTGCCTCCCCTTCCCATACGTTGTCCATCATAATATACCACATTTTCCAGGAAGACGGGGATTAAAGTAAGCATTTGCAAGAGCATGTTTTAAAGTGGTTTTTAAAATGTTAACTGCGTTTTGGTTAGCTCCAAAGCAAAAATATTATACCACTAAGATAAGCCGCCATTCTAAGAAATCTAATTGCTCGTTTTTACGTCAAACTTATTTCCGTTCAAAAGCTATTTATAATTACAATTTATAATCATATCCGGTGACAAACAAGAAATTCCTCATTCCGGTACCGACTAATGATATATCGATAGGTAGGTAGTTGTTAATGGCCGGGAAATACTTGAGATGCTCAGACAAATGCAATCAAGATCGTTTATCTCATTAGAAATAGTTTTTAGAGACAACAGGTGTTGACCATATTTTTTTGTAGACTTAAATAGGTGTGGTTTTTTTTCCTTTTCATCAAAAACTATCGACAGGTTGACTATATTTAATTTTGTATTTAGGTATCTCCTTTTTTTAAATCGAATAAATTAGAAATTGTTTTGTTTGTTGTGGCAAAAGTTGACAAAGAAATTGGTTTATAAGTATAGTAATAAGAAAAAAAACAAACTCTTACTTGCCAGGTTTTATTTTCTTCAACCTATACCTATACCTACACATACCATTTTATTTTCTTCATAGATACAAATAGATAGTAATTTAGTTTCGTGAAACTTCCTACACAACTCTTCAAAATGTCCATGCTCTGTCCTTTTCTATTCGTTTTTCTTCATTGAAGGCGGCAAATGTCTTGTTCAGTGACTTTTTGTAATAAATCAGTTGATTTGAATAAATAAAGTCGAATCGAATCTAACTCCGTTCACTTTCTTCCAGATATTTCTACTGCGAAGGCGGCGACCGCCTCGCCACCCTCTCCTGCAACGGCGGGAAGATCTTCGACGGACACAGCTGCGTCAGCGCAGCCCGCCACCAGTGTGGCCACCCCAAAAAATCCTCTCAAAAACTGGGGAAACCGTGCGAACGGGATGGGTTCTTCGTCCAACCAGGCACTGACTGCAAGCAGTACTACTTCTGCGTTTCAGGAGTGCCGAGCTACCTCTCGTGCCATTCAAACCAAGTCTTCAACGGCCAAATCTGCGTGCCAAGTATGCTGTACACTTGCCCAGGATGAATAAGAAAAATCACTTATAAATTAATAAATAAACAACGAAGTAGAACTATCTGCATCTGTCCTGTATCAGGACTGTTTACAATAAAGGACGCATAAGACCCAGTATAGATATTTGCCTGTCTGGGAATCGATCATTCACCACGGGAGGCGAAAAGGCCGAAAGAGACGAAGTACCTGATTATTTAGTCGTATTTATTTTTATATGCAGTGTACTTATATTTGTGACCAGCATATGCCCAGTGACTTTATTTTGTGTACCTAAGTGATGGTGAATTTCATGACTATGATCATATTGGTCTAAAAGTGAACGTTTTAAAACGTGGTATCTGGTCATGTTGACCAAATAGTAAATAACAACTATTTAAAATTCAAAGGTAAAATAGTATATAAGTATTAACATCAGCTATCTAGTTCCCATAGTACAAGCTTTGCTTAGTTTGGGGCTAGATGGCGCTGTGGGAATTGTTCAAGAACACTTTTTATAGTTTAGGAACATGTAAGGTGAACGCACACTTGTTTTAGAATTATACGAAATCTAATGAAACCTCTCACATTTGCCCGAGTAATGTGCGAGGTTTTATAGGATTACTAGCTTTTGCCCGCGACTTCGTTCGCGTGGACTTCAGGTTCGTCCCGTCTTCGTATAAGCTATAGCCTATGTGTTATTCTGATGTATAAGCTATATTGTGGTAAAGTTTCATTCAAATCCACTCAGTAGTTTTTACGTGAAAGAGTAACAAACATCCATACATCCATACTTACAAACTTTCGCCTTT
Organism: Keiferia lycopersicella; assembly: GCA_029255805.1. Lineage (NCBI taxonomy): Eukaryota > Metazoa > Arthropoda > Insecta > Lepidoptera > Gelechiidae > Keiferia > Keiferia lycopersicella. The sequence continues at coordinate 21,477,662 of JARACZ010000003.1, forward strand.
ATAATAGTAGTAGGAAGTAGGATATATAAAGAATTCTAAAATTCGGTTCGTTCGGTGCGGATAAGTTTTCGTTCACCTCTATAGTTGTATAAGAACTCTTTAAAAAATAAATGCTCATCGTATAATAGAACACTGTATCTACCTCCTGTCTTGATACGTAAGTAGTTAATTCGAATAGTTTTAATTTGATAATATATGAATAAAACATTATATTATTATTTTCTTACACTTTTTATTGGCATAGAAACTTTAAGCAACCTAAGTAATATATAATTTCTATTAATTACACAGTATCTTACAATATTATTTTACAAACATAAAATAATAAGCTCAGTTAATACAAAAATAAATCGACTTACTAATTATATATAAATAGTAATCTATTTATATATAATTACATATATTTTTTAAATATAAATAGTAATCAATTTATATGTAGTTAAAAAGTCGATTTAGTCGACATAGTTATTTAAATGACTCACATGATAGCAACCGTAGTGAAATCAACTATTAGTAATAATATTTTTTTTATATAATTTAATAATTACAATAAAGTAATATTAAATAGCGGAATATCTTCTGTATGATGAAAAATAGTAGTTGTCTGCTTGCAAGCAAAGATTGAAATGATGAATTTGATGCAGATAAATTGAAAATGTTAATCAATTTACACATTTTTATTATAAAATAAACATTACCAAATTAAATAAAGTGTTTATTTAATAAGTTTGACTTTAGTATAACACGCTTGCCATTATCTTCGTTATAACTTGCCACATAAGATAAAAACTTCCTTAGCCCTACGCTACACAGTCGACAAAAATAGTTTGCTCTGAGATTAAGATTATATATTATCTTCAACAAATAAAATGCATATATTATTGTATACAATTAATTACATTACGTATTCAATAAACCTTTTATTACACCTACTGATTGAATTTTTGTTCAAACTGAGAGTCCACGCGTATAGAAAGGACATTTTGATATATCAGTTTAGCTATTATTCAACACGAAATCTAAACACACTTTTATTAGAACTTTATACAGTTTTATTTTGGTCTGCACCATTTCAGTGCTATTTATCGTGTGTTATATTGAAGTTTAACATTACACTAAAAAAAAGAATTAGGGTAGTTTCTGGGTCAAATTATACAGGGATGCACTGAAATAACTGTATTAGCCGGCTTATGATGTGCACGAAACAGACTTATCTTCCGCTCGAGTGGTCTTCCAGGTGGACTTTGACGTGTGAAATCGTATGGGTTTTTATTAAGACCAGTGAAGAATAACAAATAATAACTATTGCTACGTGCTCTTATACCTATCTAAACATAATTTTTGTAAACCTGCCTAATTGTATGCCTAATATATGATTGTAATAAAATGTAATAATTATGTGGAAATAAATGGATTTGTATTGTATTGTAGAATTTTGACACAAAAGAGTAGGGAAAATCTATTTGTGTCAAAATTATGCACATCTTTTTATAAAACCCAAACGATTCGACTCGTCTGAAGTCTGCTCGCGTGCGGTATAAGTCTCTCTACGGCGGCGCACATCATAAGCCATCATAAGTCCAACTGTACAAATAAACAGCCCAAGTAACTGACGATTCTAGTGTTTTTTTTTTATATTTAATTTTGGCTACTACCCTATTCATAATATTATATTAGTTAAAATAAAGCTCCACTTCGGTGTTGTCTTCTCATTTCACCAACTTAAATTTAAAATGTTTATAATTTACAAAATTTGCTGATTTCCCGTTTTTAGGCAATTAAAAATTAAAATAATGGTAAATTTTTAAATACAAAACTATTATTGTCCTAGGCTAGCCATGTATTCGTAAGATTTTACGGCAAAGTTTATTTTAAACTCGATTACATAATTTAAAGTACATAACAATTATAACATTTAAACAACACTAACAGATACATCCAAAACATCTTTGGTGTTATAACCAAAAGTCATAAATGAATATACATTTTAAATGAAGGTTTTTTTAATATATTTTCAAGAAGATTTTTATTTCGTAGAATCCTCATATGTTATATTTACAAGTCAAGATGTTATGAGTTTATGATATGAAAATCTGTGGCTTAATTTATACATTTTATATGACTTTATTTATATTTTGAATTTAATTTTAAAAAGCATTATAATAAGGGTCAAAATTCGCTGAAAATGACATAAAAAACAGTGAAAACGTAACACCAAGTGCCTGTACCCTAAAATACAAAGTAAAAAATAGAGATCTCGTGTAATTTATTTTATTTTTATCCGTTTATTTCACAAAAATTATTTTGATTTAGAATGTAATTTAAAATATATCGTATGACCTTTCACTCAGCCAACATTATGAAATAACTATTGTATAAGGTGTAAAAATATTAACTGCAAATATTTTAGGGAGTGAATCAGCCCATGAAACTGAACAACTTTCCCTAAGAAACATAGCTCGAAATATGAGATTTTTTTTGGTTCTCCTACACAAATTGACTTGATCGGTCGGTAATTTTGTATGGGAGGTTTAAAATTCTTTTTCATATTCCGAACTATGTTCCTGGGAAAAGTTGTTCAGTTTCATGAGCTGGTTCACCCCTTAAAATATTTGCAGCAAATTCTTTTACATCTTGTATAATGCTGGCCAAAAGGTTGCACCTTGTTGAATACCCTCGAACCCCACCCAAAATGTCAGTAACTACTACATCACTGTAGATCAGTCTTTGCTAAATTTCTGTGATAATAATACTCTGAATTGAATCGATAATGGATCACGCAGAAATTTATTTAATTTTCTCCAAGTAAACTTTAAATAAAGATCAAAAGCCAGCTAATGTTCAGGAAATGAAATGGTAGTTGTTAACAGTTTTTTTTATTACCAAACTAGTGTATGCAATATTTTCTAAAAAGCAATTTTCAATAAACAAACAGTTCTCGTTTTGTCTTGCCTATAGCTGTAGTATTTTTACTTATAAAAATCAAATTCACATAATCGTGCGTGGGTGAGTGCATTGACAACTGGACAAATTAATTATTTCCCTCAGATAGAGTTAGCTGCATAAAGGAGAAAAATCCACAATTAATAAGATCGCCGCAAATTAGTTATTTATAACTGGTTAGCTGAAGTAAAACTCTGTCAACTGTAGACCGCTGTATGGCAGATCAGGGATCAGATTTCACTGTAACCCCTGTATGACAGGTTTGGGATCAGATCACTGTATGTATGTCACTGTGGATCACTGTATGACAGATTAGGGATCAGATGTGACTGTAGGTCACTGTATGACAGATCCGGGACAGATGTCACTGTAGACCACTGTATGGCAGATCAGAGATCAGATGTCACTGTAGATCACTGTGTGACAGATCAGGGATCATATTTCACTGTAGACCCTGTATGACAGGTTTGGGATCAGATCACTGTATGTATGTCACTGTAGACCATTGTATGACAGATCAGGGATCAGATGTCAGATCAGAGATCAGATGATCACTGTATGACAGGTCAGGGATAATATGATCACTGTATGAAAAATCAGGGATCAGATTATCACTGTATGACAGATAAGAGATCAGATGATCACTGTATGACAAGTCAGGGATAATATGATCACTGTATGACAGATCACGGTTCAGATGATCACTGTATGACAGATCAGGGATAAGATGATCACTGTATGACAGATCAGGGATAAGATGTCAACTGTAGACCACTGTAGATCACTGTATGACAGGTCAGGGATGAGGTGTCAGCCTTGTCTCGCTGCGGTGGCGTGCAGTAGTTGAGTAGTGAGTGTGACTTACAGGTGAGGGGGCTATTGCTCGCTCGTGCCGGGCTTCGGCGCCGGCGCTAGTAACACGCTGATGTCCCATACCTGGGGAAAAAGGTAACACATGATGTTAATAGAAAAATCTCTTTAAAACGATATTTGTATGAAAATGCTAATAGCTGACGTCATATTTCGTTATTTTAGATGGCGTAAAAGCACTTACTTTTACATTATATTTCTTTTCATTAATAAAACTCAAGCTTAGTCTATTTCGAAAAACAAAAAATGGGAGTCTGTAGAGTAACAATATAATATCATTTTTTTTATCTTTGTGAGTGACCCACCGAGAATCGAACCCGGAACCTTCTGCGACACAGGCAGACGTGTTACCACTACGCCACATCGGTCGACTAAGGAATGAAACAAGAAAATGGGCAAAAGCCCTCACCAATCCGGCTGCAAAACGGGGTGAGAATGGCAACACTGTAAATTGGAAGAAGCCAATGTCCAGCAGTGGACTGTTCGGGCTGTAGTAGCAGTAATACTTGTAGTATAACGAGAACCTTACCTTGATAACGCGGTCTTTGCCAGCAGTACACATCCTGCCCGTCGCCTCGTCTACGTAGAGAGATGAGACCGCGTGTTTCATGTCGTGGAATGACGCTAGCGATTCGCGGCTGAAACAAACAATCCATTATTCAATCAAGATTTCAGTAGATTGCCGAAAGATGGCTGAAATTTAAAAAAGAATGAAAATGTAATGAGTGAGATGATTTTTAACAATTTCATATGAGAATGTTTTTCAGGATTTTTTTGCCGCTACTATACAAACATATACAGGGTGACTGGAAAATTGATGCATTCCTTTCAAGGGATGAACCAGCTCATAAACCTGAACAACTTTCCTCATGGAACATAGGTCGAAATATGAAAAAAAAATTTGGTCCTCTCATACAAATTGACTTAGTCGGTCGGTAATTTTGTATGAGTGGGCCAGATTTTTTTTCATTTTTCGACCTATGTTCCATGGGGAAAGTTGTTCAGTTTCATGAGCTGGTTCATCCCTTGAAAGGAATGCATCAATTTTCCAGTCACCCTGTATATACATACACAATTATTGGATTGTATCACTATTGTATACTACACAAATCCATTCAAATTCTTTCTTTTACTTTACTTTTGCCGTGTGATACCGGCTTAGAATAAATAGCACCACCCTATTTCATAAATAGCACCACCCTATTTCATAAATAGCACCACCCTATTTCTTGGGTCGTTACAGGCGATTAAGAGACTCGAGGGTTTAACGTGTATACTGTCACTGCAGTCTTCTTCTCTCCTTCTTTTTTTGGAGTGGGACACCGAGTCGTCTAACGAACCGATGAACCCTGGTGTCAAGGGTTTTTCAATCGCCTACTACTAGTAACAGGCCTCTGACGTGGTTGAGTAACGACCGCCGTCTAAGTGATCATAGACAGCAACCGGGACTACAGTGATACTCACGGTTCATGGCGCAGCTGGTCATAGCAGGTGGTGCAGACGCGCTGCGGGAACTCGAACCCCATGATTGGCAGCGGGAGGCGGTGGGGGGAGCACGCCGCGCACACCGCCGCGCCGCACCACCGGCAGTGGTGCTGACGGAGACCTGCAAACAACATTGTATAATCGGTTTCAGATAAAACAAACACAACGATTTTCTTTTTTCATACATAGTGGTATTGGACTTGGGGCAATCAAGTACCTTAGTGATACAAGAGCGCCTGGACCGGGTGTCGGGAGGTAAGAGCGAAATGTAAACAATAATGTTGGTCGTTTGGTCATTAAGGGTCGTTTCAGATAAGCCGTGCATCACTACAGCGACAGGTTGTCAGCCTGTCGCCTAAAATTGCAATACACATGAAACCCTCGAGTCCGGGATATACTCACGGGAAAGAAATGGAGTGATGCTATTCTAAACCAGTATCACACGGCATTACATTCATTGTCATTTCATACATCCCGCTATTATATAGCTAGCTTTAGGTGTTCGTTCAGGATGAAAATGTAGAATTTAACTCTGAACCATTTACGTTAGAATTTCCCTGACCAAGTTCTAGATTTACATATTCATACAACTCTTCGCCTTTGACCAATTTTTTTTATAACACCTTGCAGATTTCGCTCGCCCTGTCTTGTGTGACTGCAAAGAATTCGCTTGCTTTACTCGCACTTCTTCAACGCAACGTGAGCTGTATTTTGTAAAAAGTCCTATTTGCTCTGCTCGTGATTCTCATAAGCAACTCATCTCACCCAGCTGCTTCTTCTCCATCATGGCGCGCACGTTCCAGATGAAGGGCGCTCTGTACAGCTGGCAGAGGTCCGCCTCCTTCCAGACACATCTGACAAGCTGTCACTCACCCAGCTGCTTCCTTTCCATCATGGTGCGCACGTTCCAGATGAAGGGCGCTCGGCACAGCTGGCAGAGGTCCGCCTCCTTCCAGGCTACTGACAAGCTGTCACTCACCCAGCTGCTTCTTCTCCATCATGGCGCGTACGTTCCAGATGAAGGGCGCTCGGCACAGCTGGCAGAGGTCAGCCTCCTTCCAGGCTGGGGTCTCTTTCCTGCGGACTCCCATCTCCCACACGCCGAGAGCGCCATCTTCCCCGGCAGACACCAGCCGCTCGCAGCTGCCCACGTACCACAGACCCGTCACTTTGTTACTGGAATAAAGAAAATTATGTACTTTCAACTCGGTACCGTATTAATCCCCCCGTCATTGTATTTAGAAAGTCCTTTAGGGATAGAATATAGTCTAGATGGACTCTGAAATTCACAAAACTAAACAAAACAAAACAAAATACCAACCTGCTGAGGCATGGTAAGTATGGAGCAGCAGAACCCTCACAGGAAGGCGGCGAGGCATCGGTATCCTAAGTATCTTGCGACAACTCTTGTAAGTTTCGTCCTCTACGATAGGCCATTGTACCCACTTATGGTACTTTTGATCACTTAGGCAGAATTTAAGCTGAAACGATGAGTACCGAAACAAAACACCGACGACGGTCTAGGTTGTTTTATCTTCATTTCGAATCACCAGGCATGGAAGTGTCCAAACGACAAAATGGTAGCGGGCGAAACTCACAAGAGTAGTCGCAAGACCGATGCCTTGCAGATTTGTATCCATCTAGACTCTATTCTATCCTAAAAGGTTGTGGTTTGGACACTTTGGGTATTTGGTATTTCGGTACTCAACGTTTCAGCTTAAATACCAACTAAATACGATTCCCTTACGATTTGCTAAAATATGCGAACAAAGACCTAACCTTCACAAACCGTTGAACTCTTTAGTTGAAGTTAGTGTAAGTTAGTATCGCAGCTAGCGCCCAGTCAGTTCTATGCTAGTATGGAACCACAACGAGACCTGAAATATAAAGTTTGCTATCCTTATCTCACCCGTGTCCTTGCAGTTCATACGCTGTCCCTTTCTGCCCACCTATGTCTATTAGTTTGATTGAAAGAACTGAACAAAAGTAATGGAGTGGCCATGTGTTATTCCTGTCCCTATCTCACCTGTGTCCTTGCAGTTCATACGCTGTCCCTTTCTGTCCACCTATGTCCCAAACTATTATAGTCTGATCGAAGGAACCGCTGAACAACAGTTGTGGTAGTGGCGCCCAGTTCAATACTCGTACCGAACTGAAATAATACAATTACTGTCATTTGAATTCAGTTTCAGAATCAATCTATAAATTAGACAAAAAATTACAATAGAGGAAAACGTAGAATTGAAAAAGTGGGTTGTAACATTTAGCTGATCCGTTATGTTCTGCTTACGATAAATTATGGAAGTGTATGGATTTTAGCAAAGGGGATTGATTTTTTTATTTACATACACACAACATACAAAAAGATATCAGATACTGCCGTCTGTGAGCAGTTTCACTTTAAATGTAGAACATAAATAATTTTAAGCAATATCCTGCGGAAATGTCCTATGAAAATAGAGGTATGATTTTAAAACTACGGCAAAAACTCGGGTAGCACAGTAGGAAGCGCGGTGGAGTAATATTCTATAGTTTAAATTCCGGCCGTTTCTTTTTTATAATTTTATATTTCTATTTGTCTAAGGAGAGGGCAAGCAAGCGTGACTGTACCTCACCTTTGGCTATCCGACGCGAGTGAGAGGATGGCACTTAGAGAGAAACAGATATAAACATAGGTAGAGTAGCTGTCAAGAGCGTAGTGCAATAGTATTTAAAAGTGACAATAATATAGCTTTCAGATGGAACATCAGGAAAACTAGCATCACCCATTAATTTATTGGAAAATCAAATCATTCTTATGACAAGAAACTTTTATTGAAATGGGACGCTTATGTTGACCAAATATGCTAAAAATATACATAGGTACAATACAGTATCCACGAGTGTTTACATCAAAATAACCTTAAAATACACTTTGTATGTATTTATTGTTACATTTATATCATACTTAGGTTTTCAGGTGAATAAAGAATTCATTTTTTAATTATTCGGGGGCGCCACTAGTCTGACGTATAATCTAAAGATACTTCTGTATTCAAAACTTTTATTCTCAGCAATCATCTAATCGATTTGTTTTGAGCCAAAAATCAGGTTTCATCACGAACTAACACTGAGCCTACGCTATCTATAAACAATCTATAATATACAGAATATAAAATAACAATCTATAATATACGGAATTGACTTTCGACGGAGCTAGACTCCCTTTTCAAAGTTCAATTTATACGCACTAGCAAGCAACTATAGAAATCGCATCAGGGCGGTCTACGGTGGTGTTACTACATTAACCCTATACGGGAGACCCAAATTACTATTTCATTTTTCGAAACAATGTTGTTTAGAAAAGTAGATCAGTCTCAAAACAAAATCCCGCCCAAAAAGTTTGTACAAACGTTCTCCAGACACTTTGCAGGTATATTCGAATAGGGTTAATCGAATCTCTTCTAGGGCCCGTATTAAAAAACCTCACTCAACTCTGAGATCGACCTTGAGTGCGACTTTGAGTTGTCATTAGTACTGTCTGACATTTGTCAATATCGCTCTTGAGATCGATCTCAGTATACGGGTAAAATCAACCCGGATAATCCGAACTGTCATCCCAGAATGTCCATTATGAAGATTGGATCTGTTTTGGAGTGTGGAGTGTCAGATTGGAGCGGTATATACTGTACCACTTACCCCGTATGCCCCTTGAGCGTGGTGACGAGCGTGGCTCCATTGTTGTCCAGCTTCAGCATGGTGATCTGACCGCTGTAGTCGCCCACGAACGCGTATTTCGATTGAGAATCGAATCTGGTGCCGGTTGAGGATATTACGACCATGCTTATCAGTGAGAACTTATTTATACATAAATACATACGTATACATATGTTAAGCCTTTATTCCTTGCGGGGTAGGCAGAGCGTTAACGGCCGTAAAAGTACGGTCGCTATTGCCACGTCACTAACTTATTCATAGTTATGATTTCAACGGGTTCTTACCGACGAATTTATTTTGATTTGAGTTGCCTATATTTCGATGCTGTTGCAAGCGCCATGATCACGGTTAAACTGTAGTATCCGCGATAGTTTAAAATTCAGTGGAAACTTTTTCTAATCATTAGATTTTCACGGTTACGAGTTTCTTCAAGTATTGGTTTCAGTATTGTATGAATGGATATGCTCAGATTCAATCTGTATGACGACTTTCTACACGTTGACGGAATATTTTCAACTAAAACTATTTTTTGCAGCATCTTTGTTTTCAAACATCTAATCTTGTAATTTCGAGTCGAGCCTTATATCCCTAACATTATGATTTTAACTGGTTCTTACTGACGAATTTGTTTTGTTTTGAGTTCGGGAACTTCCGTTAAAATCATAAATAATTATGAGTAGTGTAAACAACCGCGATAGTTTAAAATGTACAGCCTTACTTCTCATTGTTTCTTGGAGTTATTTTATGCAGTTGGAATAAGTTTATACTTGAATGCTTACATAATATGTGCATGGAGTCAAATGTGTATCAGACTGAAATGATTCCATAATTTAAAAAAAACTCGATAAAAATCGTGTTTATCTAAATTAGTAGCGATTTTAATCTGGGAATATTTTTCTAAAGATTTTGTATAAAAAAATAACTTATGAATTCTAGTTCTACGTGTATTTTAAAAGGATACTGCAACGCCGTGCACCAAGCCTCGAAGGAGTACCCGCCGATCCTCCGTCCCGTCTCACTGCAGTGGTACGAGAACAACTTATCCCGACTGACGGACAGCACCCATTCGCAGCTCAGAGAGAACATGACAGCTGTCACGCGGGCCGTGTGCGCTAGGTATTCTCGGCTCTGTGGAACAAACACGGGAATTATATCCTAGCCATTACTGTTATCAACAGACGTAAGTGAGACGTCCACCGCTGGACATAGGCCTCCCAAAGACGCGGTCTCGTTGAGTGGTAAGAGAACAGCTTATCCCGACTGACGGACAGCACCTATTCGCAGCTCAACGAAAGCATGATGGCTGTCTCATGTGGGTCAAATACGGGAATTCCTCAACAGACAAACTCGCGGGGTGGCTGGTGGTGGAGGACCGAGGTACCCAAGATGTCAGCGGGTAGCGGGTGGTGTACGAGGAAGGGAAACGCGTGCATCTATGCGTCAAATACATAAATACGGCAGCTACCTCGCCCCTGCCACCGTCTGTAACCCCATGGGAAGGTCGCGCGGTCTGCCAGTCTATAGTCATCACTATGATCATCAACAATAGAGTGAGGGGTTCAATGCCTTCGAAAGAACATAATATGACCTCAGCTCTGTAGGAGAAAAGTGAAAGACATAACATGGCATGTAATACGCAGTTACCTTAGAACTAAAGTTAGGATTGTTATTGCTCATTAGATTAGATTAGATTTATTATTCAGACAATGGAAATCACATTAAAAAATTACAATAAATCAGATCATAAGTATTCACAAAGTGTTCGTCAAATAAAATATCAAACATTCAAATCTGTAATCTGTAATTACTTCATCGGGTGAACAAATACCACACAAAAAGAAAGAAAGCATTGATAAACTTTCTTTATATAGATATTGTTTGAATAAACAGATATCAATGTAAATGCATAATATCATGATATCATCATGACTATTGTTTATTTTCCTATTACTATTTATACATTGTAAACATACTGAGAAAGACCTCTAATAACATACATAATAGCAGCACAAAATTAAGTACATAAAATTATGCTAATGTAACATTGAATGAGAATTGTTAGCTCAAAAATAGTAGTATGTGAGATACATATAATATGATGTCATTTGATTTGAATCTTCATTGAGGGGTAATAGAGGTCAACTCCAATCTACTAAAATAATCTTTGTATTCATAGTATAGATGCAACTGAACTACTTTTGTTTACATATTAGGGTCCATTTCACTTTTATACAAAATCATCATTTGCTTTATACATAAATATGTTTTTATTTTTGCATTTCCCTGGAATGGGAAATTATCAATCTATTTCTTTAGTTTGTACTAGGTGGCGCTGGCTGCGAATAATATAATAATATCACTGAATTTGACAGATAATCCTTCAATCTGCAATAATGTCAACAGCATCATCTAGTTCACACAAGTGTTGCTATATGCTCAAAAAACCCCCATTGTAAATTCCTCAATAAGTACAGCATTCATCATCACTATATCAGCCATAGGACTTCCAACTGCTGAACATAGGCCTCCCCTAAAGATTTCCACATTGATTAGAAGCGGCCTGCATCCAGCATTATAAAACATTATTTCTCAAAATTGTTAAGCAAATTAAAAATATTTTATAAGAAAAATGGTACTAAAAATGAATTGTTCATACTTACAGGATTAATTCTATTGCAGTCTGTAGCGAGAGTAAATTCAGAAATGGTTCCGTTTTCTTGGCCTATGAAGAGCTGCCGGGTCTCTGGTGTGTAGAACATGGATGTGCAGCCAGACGGCATATACTGACAGATGCTTGGCCAATACTGGCCCGAATCTCGCTTCAGCCATACCCGTACTGTCCTGGGGATAAGTTCAGGTTGTCAGTTACTTAAGCAGTGTGTTAAGAAAAGAGCACTTGCCTGACTAAGCCTGCTGGCACCAGTGGCTAGTGCATTTTGTATGAGCAGGTCCAATACTTTTTTCATATTTTAACCTATGTTTCTTGGGGAAGGTTATTCAGTTTCATGGGCCCATTGAAACTGGACAAAAAATAAGAGTAGTTGGCTTGCTGCGATAATATGTATGAAACTTTTTGGGACTTGTCAAAGTGCAGAAAGTCGGCATAGAGCAACTAAACCGTATTTTCAGAGTTAATGTATAAAAGGAAGTGCCTCATTCAGTTCAATTTTTAGCTTCTTTAAAGACAATACTAACGCCCTACTAGGGCTCATATACAGACTATGTTGTTGTGATGTATTTCAGACCTTAGCAAATTCCATAAACGCCATAAAAAACAATAAATGATACTGGATACTGAAAATAATAGTGGTGTGGCTCAGAAATGTGTTGTTAGAAACAATAACAGACTCTCTCAGGTATGAGATAAAGGTGAGGTATTTTTAACACCTGTTTGCATTTTACTTTTTTTCTCATAATATCTTTTCATTTTCATATTCAATTGAACATGTCATTGAAATCTTTGGCAATATTATCATCAACTACAAAAAGAAATGACAAAGGCATAAGGACATTTTGAACTTAATCGAACATTGACTCCATTTTCTGGTTCAAAATGAAATCATATAAATAAATAAATAAATATATTACCAAGTGATGCCGGCTTAGAATAGCATCAGCCCATTTCTACCTTTGGTATTCGTAAAATGCGACTAAGGGAGCCATCTAAGTAATGGACAGCAGCATTTCCTCCTCAAATATTTTCATATGAACATTTTTAATAAGGTTGCAAAGGCAGTTACAAATATCTATGAGAAGTTGTTCAACAACAATTTTAGCATGATGTCAGTAATGTAAAGCGATAAAAATGCAAAGAAGGCCTCATTAACAACAATATGTTACAAGCGAGGGTAAGTTTGAACAACAAAGGTTGATATTGTCTAGTGGAGCTGCAAGGCCTACTTCAGGAGGGAATACAACTTCAAGGGCACTTACAGGGCCTACATGATTTGGCTGAATGAGTCAGAATACTTACTTATCGTCACAAACGCTAATCACTCCGTCCTCCCCAGGTATCACCACGGCTGCGTTTACGTCGTCCGTACACCCCTCTAACTTGCTCAAAAGAGCCGGTTTCTTGGTAGTAGAGAACCGATCGTTCGGCGTACGAGGCGCGGGCTTGATTTCAGCAGCCATTCTTTATAATTCGCAATAAACCCAATAAATAAACACGATTAATCGACAAATTCTTTCGTTCGTATCGGAAAGAAAAACGTCATAATAATTTTGACAGTTTGACAGTTCCGTTCGAAATTTTGTAATAATCTGCGGTGTTATTCTGAACACTTTATTATTATCGAATTTTGATGCCGGATAAATACTATTCTTTTCCAAACACTGATAGTTAGCACCACAAATGTAGTAATTTTATATTTATAAAAAGAAAGTCAACCACCTTTTTGGGCCATTAAAATTTTAAAATTAAATCTAACATTAGAAAAAGTCGTTCGACATGACTTTGTTTCGAATATTTTTCATCAGAATAACATGTTCTGTAACGTTTCCTTTTACGCAGAAAATAATTGTTCAGCCTTGCGTGATATCGTCGACTTGTTAATTATCGTGTACGGAAGAGTACTTTCTATTCTACTACTCGAATTTGTTTCTGTATGTGTGAATCGTGAATGGATTTGTTTGTATAGAGAAAAATGTATTGGCAGATTTTCGATTGCTAAGATGAAATACTGAAAGCGTGTGTTTTCTGAAATCGTGCACGGAAGTTCGCAACGACTGCTTTACCACTCGTATAAATATTCAACTATAAATAAATTGTAAATATTATACAACTTTTTATGTAATTTATAATGTTCGCTTGATTCCATGCTCGATTCGTGCCGATTTCGGACCTGGGCCATCAAAAATGGTGGTTACTCAACATTCCCCAATCATTATTTATTCCACGCTAAGTACCTAGGTAGTGCAGGGTGCAATCTAGTAGTAGGGCACAGAATAATAACTATCCCCTCAAAAACATTACTATATAAAAAAAAACCAAGTCTCGCTACTGAGCTGTTCAACCGTAAAAAGGTATGAGATCCATTTGAAACCAAGTCGGCTATCGATTTGTTCATTCCCCACTTAAGAGATCTATCTTAATTAATTACGTAATTAGTTAATAAGCATTATTTATAGTGACCATATCAATATTTTCGGGTGTACATACAAAGGGTGGGGAGGGGGGAAAGCTATAAGGCAAGCGGAGGGAGCGGGGGGCTTGCTGAATGAAGGCAAGTCCTAAGATTTGCCTTCATCCAGTTTCCCTTTCCCACCGCGCTGGCGCTGTTCGTTCAAGTTGTTGACCTCTCCTCCTACGAGGAGGTGCCAACCGAGTAACGGTCACCGCCGGTTCGCGAGAGAGCTTGAGTGAAAGCAAATTTTGAGAAAATTCGCGTTCACCCAATTTACCACTACTATTTCTACAACTCTGGTGAACTATAGTCTAATCTAACAGGTTAGACGATTTTTCACTGAGTTCCTTACCATTAGCACTTACCAGTGAGAGGTGGCGAAAGGTACCGTGACATTAATTTCCGTCGACACCTTATATTTTTCCCAAAAACAAAACGATAGCGTGTTTTAGAAACTAACAGCGACAACTGTGATTATTTTGCTGGACCAAAACAAAGTATTTTAGGAGCGACAGCAAAATATAACTTGGTAAACAGTACATTTCTATGGAATTACAAAGTTATTTATGCTATCGGTTTATCTAGAAAACTGCATTGAAATTGCTAGATTTTTAAGTTTTTCCTTGATTTATACACTAAACCCAAATTATATTCTAAATTAGAAGTCTATGTCTGCTAGAAGTGCCTTAGAATTTTGATGATCGGTCAGTGAGTGAGTGAGTGAGTCAGTCAGTCAGTGACAAAATTAAGAACTTTGACTAGCTATAATTCCTAAACCACTGGTTCAAAGTGAACGAAATTTGAAATATACCGTATCTACAGGGCTTTTGATTGATTCCTGAAGTTTCAAGTCTTTTGTTTCATCCACAAGAAAGTTATAAGGTGTTGAAAATGGCTTGAACCGCTTCGATCGAGAAAAGGATGGTACGGCTGTGCCGCTTTCTAGCTCGACTTGGCGGGGGCACTGCCGTGCCCCCAGAACTATACTAGCGATATGTAGGGTAGGATAATGTTTGTGCGTTTGTGTGACGAAATCGAGACGTAACAATCCGTAACATCCATTATTAGGGTAGGATAATATTAGTGTGACGAAATCGAGTTATAACTATCATTCTATTGCGCGCCTGATAAGCGCTGTGGGTTTGTTGATTATCTCCCGGAGCAGCAGGGCAGGCAGGCAGAGGCAGACGCTGAAAAGGACCTTGAAAATTGACCTTTTCGCGATATTGGCGCAATGACGTGTTGTTGTTACGTGTGACGTTTCTCAAAATGTTGCCATTTGTTAAGATATCCGCACTTTATGGGAAAAACTACGGGTGTCATTTGTATCATCTTTGTATGTGAATTTGACTATGCAATAAAGAACTTGAACTTAAAAACTATTGGCAACGAACTTAAGAGGGAAAGAAAAGAAAAGAAGAATTAATAATCTGTCTATTTGTACCTATAATTATTCATCGGTCACCTGTTTCTTTCGTTGTGTGGGAGTTACCTTTTTTAAATATTTTGTTCTTGCGTTCTCGACCAAAGTTTTCGAGAAAGCCCGTAATTCCGTAGGTATCTCGCAGTATAAGGTTTACAATAAATTTTTGCAAATATTTTTTCAAATGGGCAACCAATTCAGAAAACTACATACATACATACATACATATATCACGCCTTTATCCCTTGCGGGGTAGGCAGAGCGTTAACAGCCGTAAGAATACGGTCGCTATCGCCACGACTGACATTTTTGAGTATTGTTTTCTAAGGTTGTTTCGGAAAACATGTGTATCACTATAGTGACAGGTTGTCAGCCTGTCGCCTAAAAATTGTAATACACCAATACTCTCGAGTCCCTTAGTCGCCTCTTACGACACCCACGGGAAGGATGTGGGGTGATGCTATTCTAAGCCGGCATCACACGGCATAAAACTGAAAAACTGCTGAAATGTGATAAAAATATGACTTCACATTGAAATTGGCTCGGTCAGGTAAGAGATACATTATAAATGAGGGGAGGTCTTTTTTTCATATTTGGATCTACATAATGATTATGTTCTTTGGAGACAGTTGTTTGGTTTTATTTTATTGTCTGGACATTTGAACTAGCGCAGATTTTTTAATACCATACACTGAAATATACTTTATTGCACTAAAAATAACAAAATATTATAAAACATCAAAAAATTTACAATTGTTGGCCTTATTATCACGTACATAAAAAAATTATGACGTGTAAGAATTTGAACCCCTCTATTTGATTTTTATATGTCAGAAGTGTAAGATCGATAGGGAGAAGAATATCCTGAACTGGCAACATTAGTATCAGCAGCTGCTCCTCGTACGAAAACGACACTTGTCAGTCGTAGATTGTAGATTCCATTTAGGAGTCCTCACATTGCTCAAAAGCGGAGAATACTGCAACCATGGCCCAGGCGATGAAAAGAACCACTGCTCTGCTGCTCAAGCAAAACAATGTGGAAACCCTTTTAGGACTTTCGGGCTCCCGGGCCGCCAGGTACGTTGCCGGCTTTTGCGGTTATTTTACGTAACACGTTGTGTTTAGATACTTTAGATATCTATCTAGCCGACGACTAGGTTCCGAACCTATAGACTAGGCTACTCAGAAAAAGGTTAGGTCACTGCACTGAATGCAAGTAACTTTTTTTACTATACGATCCTAAAATATGGTCCTGGCTGGTTGCCAGAGGTTTAAAAATACACCAGTATTCTTTTCGAAGTTAGTGGTTCATATGCCGGTCAAGAAAACCAAAAGAAAACAAAGAAATGTTTTTAATTTTTGAAAATCATCATAGCCTTAAAACTGTAAATAAGGTTTGTGTTTAGGCATGGTAAACCTGTAATGTGTTGTCTTATAAGAATCCTATGTCTAGATGATTAGATCTTTGTCTTTTTCTGTTGTTATTCTTATCGGATAATATAGTGGCATTTTTGTGTCTTCTTACAAGGTGTCCACGTATAAGTGGTCAAAAAAAAAATTTATTCTGGAGACCTTTAGCTACCAATCTGGAATATTGTTTTTTTAATTTTCAAGAAAAATAAATTGAGACTTAGACTGATTAAGAGCATTTTGTATGGAGAGTAAGTATTTTTTTTTTCGAATATTAAAAATAATATTCCTGATTGTTAGAAGGTGGTCCAGAACCTAGAACTTTCTTTGGACACCCTACACAAGCTTTCAAAAATTATGTTACTAACATAATTATTTGTTTCTCAACTAGTGTTTTTATTTTTATTTTTTTTTCTCAAGCCAATGGTGGGGCAATGTGCAGATGGGGCCCCCAGATGTGATCTTGGGTATCACGGAGGCCTACAAGAGGGACCCCAGTTCAAAGAAGGTGAACCTTGGAGTAGGGGCTTACAGAGATGACGATGGCAAACCATTTGTCTTGCCGTCAATCAGGAAGGTAAATATCCTTTTTTTATGCTAATACAATGTTCTAAAAATTAAACTGCATTTTTAGGATTTTAATTGCCCAAGTAAGTAAAGTTTCCTCTAACACACACACACTAATCAAGTCTCTATCTCTCGCAGGGTAGGCAGACCATTAACTTTCCCTCTAACATTTTTTTTATTTTTGTCTATCTTGGGGTAGTCTACTGAAGCATTATCACAAAAAAAATTGATGCATGTCAAATGCATGTTTATATTTGTATAAAAAAAATGCTACATACACTTCTTAACCTTATTATGGGAAGGCTCTATCTAATAGTCTACCTACTAAAAAGAAGACAGCTACACAACAAAAAGTTCTTATTATGAATGATATTAACTACATGAAACTCCTATTGATAATGCAATGATGTGACTCATAAATAAATACTAGTAATAGAACCTTAGAAATTAAAAATGATAAATTCAATTACTCGAGTGTTGAATGTTTTTGCAAATATATTTATACCAAAGACTGTAATGTGATATTGCAGAGTACATGTAGCTACTTATTGTCATTTATTGTACAAGCATTGACCTACTTTATTGATTCCATTATATCTATCTATCTAGGTACTATTATTGCACTAGCTTGCAAAGTAAATAAACTGATTACTATGCACTTGTAGATAGTAAGGAAAACTATTGTTTCTTAAGTAGCAGAATCAATTTTAATTGGAGACTTTTTTTTCGTTACACAACCATGTTAGAGGTCTACTATTAGTAGGTAGTTTGCAGTTACAAAACTCTGGCACCAGGGGCAGCAGGTCTCTTGACTCAGTGTCCGACACTATAGAAAAATAATAAATAAGTACATGTATAGCAAAGAAATGTAAAGAAAATAGGAGAAATCATTAATAAAATCAATTCATTAATTAGATCGATTAATCCAAAAGTATGTTTCATCATAATGAGATTCTCAGCAATGACAACTGACAAAAGGTTTCGAAAGAAGAATCGAAAATTTATCAGGATTACTGGACTCAATTTAATGAAGCTTATTTAGATTTACCACACTCACAGTGCTATATTATTCTCATTAATGAAAGTAAGAAATCGAAAAATTTACATGTGTCTACTGGGAATCGAACCTGGGCCGCGTGGGGTACCGGCCCACTGCTCTACCACTGAGCTATCGACGCACCGGTTGGCCTTCGTCAATTTCTCGATTTCCTAACGCTCGTCTTGGAACTCAACAAAGCTTGTTTCTAAATCTGACGCAGATAAATAAATACTGGTTTTTGTCCTTAGGCTGAAGAAATAGTCCTGGCGAAGGGATTCAACCACGAGTATGCTCCTATTGGCGGAGAGGCTGCTTACACCGATGTGGTGTCTAAGCTGGCGTTTGGGGAAAACTCAGCCCCCCTCAAGAACAAATCCAACTGCACTGTACAGGTATATAATTTTTTTTAATGCGCCATAATTATCTTAATTGCGTATAAATGACTAGCGGCCGGCGGGTGGAAGTCGGTTTAAATCCCATAGCACCCCACAGAACCATTTGTCGGGATAACAAGTGTCATATGTGTTAATCCAAGTTACCCTCTATATGTGTGTCAAATTTGATCACAATCGGTTCAGCAGTTTTTGTGTGAAGTAGTAACAAACAGATTAATATACTTTCTAATAAACTTTCGCATTTATAATATTAGTAATTAGTATTATATAGGGTTTTCCATAAATTCAGAAGTAGAATGTCGTTGCTCATTACTTCCTGTATGTTCTCAGTAGTGTCATAAGAACTTATAAAATGAGTAACCAGCTGCTTGCAGCAACTTCACTTGCTACTACCGTCCATGCCGCGGCAAGGTCGGTGTGGTTCTTGCCTCGCCAGAGGCATCTCAGTGCTCCGCCTTGATGGAGATCCGTCCACACTGACCACGACATGCGACGCATGCCTCACAAGGCAGCGAGGCCGAGGCGGTGTGGACGCTGCTAATGCAACAAGAGTAACCAACATCTGGTTTTATTTCTTATTTAGGTTATTGTTATCTAAGTACTTTTTAAGTAAAAACTTTCGATACTTTTGGACATTCTCTACAAACTTGTCAAACCACCATACTGATCCATCGTTTGTTTCAGACCCTGTCCGGTACCGGAGCCCTACGCCTCGGCCTGGAGTTCATCACTAAGCACTATGCCAAGAACAAGATCGTTTTCATGTCCTCGCCGACGTGGGGCAATCACCCTCAGATCTGCAACATGATCGGACTGAAACACGACAAGTACCGCTACTACGACCCTAAGACCAATGGGTTCGACCTCCAAGGAGCTATTGCTGATATCTGCGTAAGTAACTACACGTTAGTTTTTATCACTAAATAGTATAAAGCAAAGTCGCTTTTCGCGTCTGTTTGTATGTATGTTTGCTTAAATCTTTAAAACTACACATCGGATTTTGAAGCAAGTTTTTTTAATAGATAGAGTGATTCAAGAGGAAGGTTTTTATGTATTACTAGCCGGGAAAAATCCTTATTACCACGAGAAAATGAGTTGCAGCGGGCGCATCCGCTGGAGCAGGCCGCTAGTGATTTGAAAAAAAAAAACAAAAACAATTTGGAATTTGGGAAATTTTCCTTAAGATTTTTAAACCTCATTTTACTCACTATCACACGATATCAGACGTTTATTCCAATATAAACACACTTTTTAAACAATGTGACTCATACAAAACATAAACTTGCAAGGTGTCCCGGATTTTTTGATGAGGAGTATATAATGTTAATTCTGTTAAGTCATTTCAGCAACATCTTGAGTTAGGCCGTTAAATGCGTCGCGCGGGCGGTCCGCGTGCGTATTTTTTTTATTTCTTTCAAAGTACTTACTCCAACATCCACTGTTAAGTTGCAGATCTTATTAAGTATTTTTTCCAGAAATGATGAGTCTGGAAGTGGACCATTGTTATTAAATCGTGACTAGCATTTCTCTTTTTTATATTATCAATGTTACCTTGACTTTAATAACATCTTATCCTGACATAATACAATGCAAATCTAATCCTGTAACTCTTAGTTATCTTATCTTGTACATTTAAAATTGATTGCCTGAATCCTAATCTATAAGATTTGACGTGTTGGTTGGTTACATTTACATACTTACCTACATACACATGTGAATCTTTGATCCCCTGCGGCGTATAAAAACATAAAATGTTCATTTTTTTCTTTAAATTTCTTAGCACAGGCATGCCCTCGGTACGCCATAAGGCACAATATCCCGGTTTTGCCATCTAGTCGCTACCAGTCATACATAACATAATAAAAATAAGTAATGCGGATTTGGTTGCGATGCATATAATCCTGGAAATACTGCATTCGTTAAACCTGGCGTCAAAGTTATTAGGTATTGCTAAAACTATGTTTTATTATTTACATTTTTTTTTACATTGAGTTCGATATATTTTTATGTATTTGCCATGTGCTCGGGTAAACTATTTAGTACTCTGTAAAAAAACCTGTGAAAAGAGTAAAAATATGCATAACATGAAACACAGAATTTCAAACTATCGCGGTTGTTTACACCATTCATAGTTATTAGGACCCGTTAAAATCATGGCTATGAATGGATAATATGAGTTATTTATAGCCTAGAATTTGCTTATTTGTTGCCTAAAATTCTACAGTTATCTTTCTTAGCAAAACATTGAAAAAACAAATAGTAGCGGACGTGTGTATTCTTACATCATACATTATCTTATCAGAGCATGCTTTTAAATTGAAGCATTATTATTGATGCTACTGCACGCATGTTTGGCGTGATCGGATTATGGAGGAAAAGCCAAAATACAAGTCAAGTTGTTGTAAACAAAATTCATAGATAAAATTTGTTTCCTTGATTTTTTCATTGACTTCCTAAAGATGCCTAGATGGATTGAAAAAATCTTATTTTACTTGAAATAATATTAGGCACAGAATGTTTGCCGTTTAGAGCACGTGTTTGACATAAATTCTTTACGATGCAGTTGTAATGTCATAAATTTTTAATTTCTTTTTCATAAGTACGTATCGATTAAAAGAGCTCAATGAGCCCGTTTCATTTACTGGGAACAGCTGCCCATTCCCTAGGTGATTTTTGTATGAGACATACATATATCACGCCTTTATCCCTTACGGGGTACGCCGAGCGTTAACGGCCGTAAAAATACGGTAGATATCGCCACGTTTGACAAATAAAGAGGGCCGTTTGAGATAGTTTATGTATCACTATAGTGACAGGTTGTCAGCCTGTCGCCTAAAAGTTGCAATACACCTGCTACCTTCTGATCCCTCAGTCGCCTCTTACGACATCCACGGGTAGGAAATGGGGTGATGCTATTCTAAGACGGCATCACACGGCGAGATGTATGAGGCCCGAGGTTATAATAGACAAGAATCTAGCCTCTTATTATATACTACTTGCTAGATGACAAAAAATCGAGGACAATAATGTTTGTAGTGACGTCAGGACCCCAAGTCCTGAACTTTGATGCTAATTATTTTTTAGATGTTCATATTTTCCGATAATTGAAATGGCTGACTAAATGAATTTGCTTAGTTCTATCCTGTCTTCTACCGATACTTATTTGTTTTGCATTTTTGAACCAGCTCATTGTAGAATGTACAAGGTTTGTTTTGTTCGAAGAACCACCCATTTACTTCGAAATATCGCGGCAACACGTAAACATGACAAGTGAGATCCGGTAAACTACACTTCTCATCAGACAAAACGAAACACTTATGCTTTGATAAAACGCGGAACCTATAAAGAACTATTTCGAATTTAGGACATTGTCATTAAGATTTATAATCCTCATTTTATTTACTAAGTATTTATCACAACATCAGTCATTTTTTCCAAAATAAACATACAAAACATAAACTTGCAAGGTGCCCTGGATTTTTGTTGAGAAGTATATTTATTTATGGTTTTTTTTGTTTTCAGAAAATGCCGGAGGGTTCGATCATTCTGCTGCACGCGTGCGCACACAACCCCACCGGCGTCGACCCCAACATCAAGGAGTGGGAGCAACTCTCACAGGTAAGCTTTTTGGTTGTTTGTTACTCCTTCACGCGAAACCTGCTGAACAGATTTTCATTAAACTTGGCACACACATAGAGGGTAAGATGGTTTAACACATAAGATAGTATTTATCCCGAAAAATGTTACTGAGGGATGCCATGGGACTAAAACCGACCTCCACGCGAGCGAAGTGGTGTACCAACTAATAAGTAACAAAAGTTACAAAAACACTCACGTAAAACTACGTTAGTAGTTTGTTGGCGTTGCGCTCAATATTTACATATTTGTGTATGTAACTTACATTCACTTGCTAAAGAATTTTGGTTAGTACACATTTCCTATGTTAATTCAATCCTTTTTTTGCCGCTTTAAAAGATACCATGTCCAAATATCGAAGACATAATTTTAGTTCGTATAGTCAAAGTTCAATTGCAATCTCTAAATTATAACCCAAAGTCCAATCGAAATCACAAGATTACGATTTATAGGTAAAAGTCCAATAGAAATCAATAAAGTCAATCTCTAAAGTGCATACAATCAATCTTTATTGAAAAAATAGGTACTGCGGTCTTTTCAAGGGGTGAACTCGTCATTGGAAATGAAAAGAAAAATGCGGAAAGCATAGTTTTATGAGCTTGTTTATTACTCGAAATATTATCAGCTAATTTCTTACTACTTCAGTCATTACAGCACCCTGCTGGACATGAGCTATCCTTTTGTGTATTAGCCATACTGATCACGCTTGCCACCAGGCGGGTTGTTGCTCATTCCGTAGATTCATCCCTTAGTCGTCATTTACGACATCCACCTGTAAAATAGGGTGATGCTATTCTAAGACGGCACCATGGTTAGATTTGTGCTTAGTCTGGGTGTTTTCTATGAAAAAAAAGTATATAAACAAATATAGTATGAAACATACGAACATATTGGACCATGTGAAAACTCACGCAACCTTAAAAATCATTAGTCCATTGAATAAAAAGTTCTAGAGTGCGAGAATAAGTAACGTAAGATGTTTCTTCAGAAATATGTCAAGAGTCCCTAGGTAATAAACATACTAAAACCCCGGGACACTAGGAGGAGCCCCGGAGTGGGGGGAGGGGGGGAAAGGGTCCATTTTTTTCATTTTTCGCTTAAATCTCAAAAACGGTACATGTTACAGAAAAACGTTCAAGGAAAAGTTGAAAGGCCATAAAATTATCTACAAGTTATACCTAAATCACTTTTTCCTATATCCTACCGTTTCTGAGTTACACGCATTAAAAAATGATTTTGGCTCAAACAATTTTCCCATACTACATAGCCATGTTTATCACATCAATCGATCAAAAAATATTTCTTTCTTCCATAAAACTCAAATGTGCAACTTGTGACCGGTACTGATAGATTGCTCTTGATTAGGTCTATCATTGGTAAAATAAACACATTCCTCCATGGAAGCCTTTAGGAGGAATCGATTGTCAAAATATTATATTAGGGTAGTTTTAGTTACTGAACTTGAACTAATTATTTTTTTCTTCCAAAAAAACTCATAAGTGCAACTTGTGACTGGTACCCATAGATTGCTCATAATTAGGTCTATCACTGATAAAAAAAACAGATTCCACCATGGAGGCGTTTAGGGAGAATTGAATTTTATTAGGGTAGTTATGATACTTTATTTTGACAATCGATTCCTCCTAAAGGCTTCCATGGAGGAATGTGTTTTTTTTACCAATGGTAGACCTAATTAAGAGCAATCTAGCAGTACCGGTCACAAGTTGCACTTTTGAGTTTTTGGAAGAAAAAAAATAAAGTGTTCAGGTATCGTAACTACCCTTATAAAATTCAATTTCCCCTAAACGCCTCCATAGTGGAATCTAGTATTTTTATCAGTGATAGACCTAATTATGAGCAATCTATCGGTACCGGTCATAAGTTGCATTTTTGAGTGTTTTTGGAAGAAAAAAATAAATAGTCCAAGTTCAGTAACTAAAACTACCCTAATATAATATTTTGACAATCGATTCCTCCTAAAGGCTTCCATGGAGGAATGTGTTTATTTTACCAATGATAGACCTAATCAAGAGCAATCTATCAGTACCGGTCACAAGTTGCACATTTGAGTTTTATGGAAGAAAGAAATATTTTTTGATCGATTGATGTGATAAACATGGCTATGTAGTATGGGAAAATTGTTTGAGCCAAAATCATTTTTTAATGCGTGTAACTCAGAAACGGTAGGATATAGGAAAAAGTGATTTAGGTATAACTTGTAGATAATTTTATGGCCTTTCAACTTTTCCTTGAACGTTTTTCTGTAACATGTACCGTTTTTGAGATTTAAGCGAAAAATGAAAAAATGGACCCTTTCCCCCCCTCCCCCCACTCCGGGGCTCCTCCTAGTGTCCCGGGGTTTTAGTATGTTTATTACCTAGGGACTCTTGATATGTTTCCGAAGAAACATCTTACGTTACTAACTCACGCACTCTAGACCCCCTTTGGAGGTACTCATTCAATGGACTACATTTAGAGTACGACTGGACGTTATGAGCTGGGAATATTTTGAGATGGGGACTTTATGAGAACATGACATTTTGCGAACGGGATCTTATGCATCCGAAGAATTTAAAATACCAAGATTTAAAATACCAAATTATATTCACATACTACAAGCTTTGCTTTGACTAGATGGCGCCGTGTCACGTCCAGGTATTTTAATTTTTCTTCGTATTCCAGGTAATCAAAGAGCGCAAACTATTCCCGTTCTTCGACATGGCGTACCAGGGCTTCGCGACCGGTGACGTGGACGGCGACGCGGCGGCTGTCAGGCTCTTCGTAGACCATGGCCACCAGGTCATGCTGGCGCAGTCCTTCGCCAAGAACATGGGTCGGTACATAGTTTACATCAAGTTATCACATTGAACTCGAGGCAAACTGAATATGGGTTTAGTTATCTTAAGTTTATCTTATTCGCGGCGGATACAGAAAAAAATCAGGAAGAGCGCTACAAATATCTTGAGCTACCTTCAGGGCGGATTCAGAAGAACAGAGACAGGGGTTTTCTCTTTATATAGACCACAGCTACTCGTATCGCGAGCGAACCGAGCTCGAATTTTTATGCTACATACGGGCGAGAGTCTAAACACTACCTGCGAGTGTAAAACAGATAGATACACAGATATTGCGAGCGAAGCGTGGTCGACTTTGCACACTACAAACGGGCGATATGCACGCATTTTCCACGCGTGTGCAACGCGTGGACTGCGGCAAAGTCGCACGGCCAACCCAGGGGGCCAATTTTGCAGATGGTAAGGTAGATAGATATTAGGTATGAGTGGTATGACAAACATAAACACTACCAAGTTCACACATCAAAATAATGTTATATCAAAACATTGTTGCGAAATTCAATTGAGTATAAGTACCGAGGTAGTTGCTATGCACGAAGTATCAGATTTTCTCCTGATAAAATGCTAATCAATGTGTCAATGAAATTTTGTCGAGTTAAGTGATGTAATTCTTATCTCAGCAAACGGCGTTTTCCATTAAAAGACGATTGACGTAAAAATTGCTTGACCTTTCCATCCATTTTGTCTTATCTTTAGTTACGACAGACGGGTTTAATCATAATATTGCATGATTGACAAGTTTGGTTAATAACTTTCGTTCGTTATGTATACAAGGTGTAAAATTCCAATTTGAATATTTTGAAAGATAAATTTAAAGATCGTAGTACTTTTGGACAATAGTTTTAGAATACAACTTTTATATGTTATTGATGACCCAGTCGACAACCGAATTACCAAAAGCAAATAATTGTTGGGACCTTGGCTGAAATTGTCCAATTCAAACCGTTTATTTATTTATAAAATCCTGGTCGCGCGGTCTTCTGGGAGAAAGCAACCCTCTAACTACCTTATCACCTGTTTTCGTTTATAGGTTTGAACTTTGAATTGAGGGTAGAAAGGTCAAAAATGACTAGTACACACACTGCACAACAGATAAATGAGGTCTTAAACCCCAACAAAACTTGCTGGAATTTGTACTCATGCATTTTTTTGGCAGTCAGCCTGTCGCCTGAAATTGCAATACACTTGAAACCCTCGAGGCTCTTAGTCGGCTTCTACGACACCCACGGGAAAGAAATGGGGTGATGCTATTCTAAGCCGGCTTCACGCGGCAGCTGTAACTTGTATTTCCTTATTTTTCCAGGACTGTACGGCGAGCGAGTGGGCGCGCTGACCTTCCTCTGCGGCGACGAAGAGGCCGCCGCCAAGATGATGTCCCAAGTGAAGATCATGATCCGCACCATGTACTCCAACCCGCCTCTATACGGCGCCAGGCTCGTCACCGAGATCCTGAGCAACCCTGAACTGCACCAGATGTGGTAAATGGCAAACTTTATTTTACATCTAAACGAACAAGTATATAAGACGTACGTTGTTGTTGATTGCGTTATTGTTAACGTAGAGGCCCAATCCTCTACCAAATCAACAACAACGTAAGTCGTTTAAACTTACATGATGGCAAGCTTTACTCCAAAATATCAAGGAAGACTCTTCTCATAACTATCAACCATTCTTCAGGCTGACTCTACTCATGACTATGAACAACTTTTACTAAGAGACCATCTTCGTAAAAATCTTCTTGCAAATATGTTGCTCTAGCTTTTAAAACCAGCTACCAAGATAATGTCTCGTACACGAGACCTGGTATAATTATTTAGGATTACTTTTCAGGGACACTCTTCTCACGACTAATGACTATGAACAATCTTTCCCAGGCTGTGCGACGTGAAGTCGATGGCGGACCGCATCATCAGCATGCGCACGAAGCTGCGCGCCGGGATCGAGGGCGCTGGCAACAAACACTCCTGGAGGCACATCACCGACCAGATCGGCATGTTCTGCTACACCGGCCTCAAGCCCGAACAGGTACCCACATATTGGGATTTTAATGCATTTCTTTTTAACACGACCACCAGCCACAAGAACCAGCTTATATCTTTTAAACTTAGATTATTGAAGGTCTCCATAGCGTTCGACTGGATACCGCCATCATACTTATCAATGCGAATACAAATCCGAAGATAAAATAATTGGGTTTACACGTGTATTGCCTCAAATTGTTCGATGGTGCCTTTAAGCTTTTAAAGTTTTAGAACGAAACATTTTGGCTACGGGGTGTGGTTTACCTGGCCGTGGCGTCTATGGTTATATGCAGCAATAAACTGTGTCCCGACAAATTCTAGTATTTGTTACGACTAATTTCGACAGTAAAATCATTCCACATGCTCAAATTCATGTATTACCAGGCGTGCCGTGCCATAGAGTCTTTGATTGTACATTTGTGCCGGCGATCAAGATACTTTCACTTGGTTCAAACATTCTTTTGAGCATTGAATAGAGTTGCGGACTGGCAGGTCAAATGAGCTACTTTTGAAAACGTACTAAAATGGTGTTTTGTATGAAAATAGCAATGTATGGCGTCATTAATTGCTATTTTGGACGACGTCACAACACTTACTTTTAAGTAGTTTTACTAATTCAAACTTTAAATGTTTTGAAAAATAATGAATGAAAGTATTGGGCAATAGTTTTAAGCGTACCACTTTTTTTTTTTTTAAATAAACCCAGTCCACAACTTAATTATTTGGTGCCGTGACCAGAATATCCATTACACTTACCATATTTTCTACAACCCAGGTGGAGCGGCTGACGAAGGAGTTCCACATCTACCTGACCAAGGATGGACGCATCAGCGTGGCCGGAATCTCCTCCAAGAACGTGGACTACGTCGCCGAGGGCATGCACAAGGTTACCTCTTAAACATATCACCACAGACCACGATATCATCATAAATGACTCTTGAACCGAAGCTTGAACCGAAGTATTTTGTATCGTAAGTATTATGAAATTTTCAAGAAAAGTTGTTCATGCCTATGAAACTGAACGACTATTCCTGAGGAACATAAGGTCGAACGAAATATGAAAAAAGAAATTGGATCCCCCATACAACCTGTCTCAGTCGGCTGGTACAGTCGGTTATAAGACATAAGTATCCAGGGAGATGTGCGGTATTGAACGCACACTACAGGTGTAGTGGTAATTGCGTGCGAAAGAGGTTAGTTATTTCGCGAAATATTACAACAGCTCTGTGGTGTAGTGGTCTAGCCGTGCAGTTGTAATGTGAAACATTACGAAGATTAGAATTCGGATCTTGGGTTGTGATAGTATTTTTTAGTTTTTTTTTATTGTGTTCCATTTTTATAGATATAATTTTTTATTTGCTTATACTATTATTTTTGAATTGTGTTTAATACTTATATAAATAAAGTGACTAATACTTTAATTACTATTTATTTATTAGCAACAATTGTTTACAATCTAATATAGTGCTCACTCAGTTACAATATTAGTTTAGCAATCTAATTATAAGATAAGTTACAATTTGCAACTACTTACTTTCATAAGATGGCACACAGTGAATAAACATGCATAGATAGAAACATACCTTGGTAATTGTTTTTAAAGGCTGAAACGCATTAGGCGCTGTGCGGCGCGACCAAACATGTTTTCTAGAAATTACTATGAAGCTAGACGCAATACGACGGCATCGGAACGTCGTTGTCAGCCATCGTAATACGACTAGAAAGAATATCCAAATGACCGCGACGCTCAGCGCCGCTTCGCTAATGGATTCGAAGGAACAGGCTATGGTTCGATTCTTGCTTTGCGTATGCGCAATTTTTATTTTTAAATAATTGAAAATAGCCCAATGATTGTGTTTTCCAATGTTTGACTTGCAATGTTGTAGAACAAACAGCCAGTAACCATAAACAGGTTTATAGGGACGAACTATGCAAAGATAATAATTTAACCAGTCAATCTCAGTGCTGCCACCTAGTTGATATCTACAAAAGGGTTTGATGTCGTGGTATTTTGTAATTGTAATTTTGAAGCTTGTGTTGCTGGTGGTGCCATCTGTGGGTTGAATAAAGAATTAAAACTTTTAAATACCACGCATATGCCCTGGATATTTAGTCTTATAAGCCACTGTACATACATTTTGTATGGGGAGTCCAATTATTTTCTTCATTGTTGAACCTATGTTCCTTGGGGAAAGTTATTCATTTTCATGGGCTGGTTCACCCCTTGAAAGGAAGTTAGTACTTTTTCTAACACCCTGTATAACTTTATGCTGGCTGTTTTTCTTAAGTCCTGTCCTTTTAATAAAACAAGAAATTATAGAAAGGATATTTGCAGCCGCTATGTAGCTAGGCCAACGTAACGGTTTAAGAGTCGTTTGTGATTGATTCTACTGTAGATTTAAGGAATAGTGATGTATGTACAAAATAGTCAAAATTATAAAACCAAAAATGATTGTATTGATCCTACAAGTTTTTCGACTCTTGCCGCAAAACAATTTTTAAAATGGCAAAATTTTTACTTTATTTCTTTTATAGAATATCGAGCTTCCTATTTAATCAATGTAAGATGAAATCTTATGTAAAATAGTAACGTCTTCAACACAGCATATTAGAAAGGCGAATATTTTATATTCACTAAGTGAAATTAGTAAATAAATAGCACATTATTAAGTATTTATACTAAAATGTACGCATTTACTGGCTTTTACAATAGTTACGTACAAGATCGGATAGATTTAGATACACAGTTTAGGGCCTTATCACGTAAAAGCTAAACGCGCGTGGAACGCGTGTTTGATAGTAGATTACGCACCTAGGAATGTAACCTATCAATTGCAATTGAGGTTTTTTAAGGTAACTTTCATCTGCGGTGTGTTTACTGCTTTAAATATCGAATGATGAGTGAGTAAAAAAAAGCGATAAGAAGAAGAAAACGCTCCATAAACGACGATTGTATCATCTGATACGCAAATTGCATCACTAAACTTTAATCAACTGGGATATCGGTTTGAAAATGTTATCGAATGTCAAGCACAAAAGTATATAAATAAAACTAGCGTGTCAAGCATTCTATTCGTGCGGGACACCGAGTCGTTCAATGACCCAATGAACCCTAAAAAAGTAGAATAGGGCTTGTGATATGGTATAGTGACAGTTCTATATTCAAAACTTACATGCCTGGTTTCGTAACCTCACTTGTATATTGTATTTACAGAGGTGTTTTTTGATCCGTATTGACCTATTTTTAGAGCATGAGATATGTGAAATAATTGTGGTAAGGCACATTCTTGTATTTATGTAGATATTTCATACCAGCTTGGCATTATTTATTATTTTAGATATTCGCTGTTATTTTTCAGGTTCAGGAAATGTATGCTTGAAAAACCACATTTAGTGTTTTGGATGCTAATTTTACTGCCATTCATTTGAAAAGAGAAAAGGAGTCTTAGTTACGAGATTATTTTAAGCAATATTATGATATTAATATACTTGTTATATTTATCTACGTGTGCTTTTTATTACTGTCTTTTATGTCCATTTATTCCTACATCTCTATACACTATACTTCATTGGCTTACATAGTGTCACGACCAGCGTAACTGTCAGTATGCGCCCGTACCTACGTGTGTTTGGAGTATTGAGGGTTGAGGTCAAGTTACGCGGGTCGCGAGCGACACTGTTCAAGCGAATGAGCTTATAAATATAGGAATGAAAACGAAAAACCCTTTAAACTTATGATTAAACTTTTATTGTTAAAATAAGTAGATAAAATAAACTTGATGCCAAAAACACATAAATTGTATTAACATGTTGCAGTGATCCTAAGGGGCTATTTCTACGCGAGATATTTACAGCCGACACACAAAACGACTTAGTCTATTTCAAAAAAACGATGCAGGTCAATCGTTAACATTGCCTAGTATTAATTTAAACACTAAACCAATTTTATTTGTTAATTTTTACACGTTAAATTCCTTTTAGGACGACACTTAAAAATAATGGGAACACATTTTATCCACAACTATAGTTCTTCCAAGGGTTTAATTGACTTTTTACAGTTGTCAGGTGAATACGATTTTTTTGTACTTCTCGCCAATTTATATAGATTTATATATGGCGTACTGCTGTCTAAAATCGAGCAAACGCTTGGAAACACTATAGATAACTTGTGGTAACAATTTTAACCAATTCACCTGCATCTTTACATCCAAAATCGATGTCAGTACTTTATACCGTCTAATTCAGATAAACGAGGCATGTACAGTACAAATCGTACATACATCAAGAAATGCTTCATACAATTTTATTATTATGATACAAAATATCCTAATACATTATAGTTCACAGTTTCTATTGATATTTTATTAAAAATAGTTACCACTAATATGTACAATTTGTCGCTACGACTCTAACCATGGCACTATTTCTTTAGAATGCAACATCATTCTTTTTAAAGCAAGAAATATGTACCATATTTATCAATTTTCAATACGAGACTCCTTTCATATAGCTACTCCAATCACCTTCGATACACTTTCGAACAACCAAAATATGCGTTTTTGATTATACCTCAATGGTACTAGATTAAAGTATATTTGGACAATTAGGAACAAACATACCACATTATGTATTTATTTACGTTTTGTCTGTGTGTAAAACTAAATAACTTACAAAGAAAAGACATCTTATGAACAGAAAAAATGTGTCATCTTGAAAGATTTTAAGGAAATCTGATAGGGAATGGAATTTTGGGCAAAAATTATAGGTGATGTTTATGTAGCTGCAACCCCATATACTTTTTCTGAAAATTGTAAGTTATGTATTTTCTCAGCTCTCAGATCCTAAAGTCAGCCATATTCTTAAATCAATAAATTAATTTTCTTACATGGAATGAGGCCACACAAGTATGTATTTATTTTAAGGTACTTTTGCTTGATTTGTTTTTCATTATTGTAAGCTGCATTTTGTCAGATATTTCAATCAAAATGTGAAACGTAAAAAAACATTCTGGTCTGGCCTCAACCGCTCAATATATATTTTATTATGTATGTAGGTGTATTGTAATCGGATATAGTGCAACCGTGTATGTACAAAACAAATATCTTACATATTATTGAGCTACAGTAAAATAAATATTTCTTATGTTTCACATTATGTACGTAGCGTGTACAATTTTATCTAAGAATTTGATTGAGACTATGAAATGCTTATTTGTATGTATGTTTTCGATTAAATTCACTTACAAAGAAAACTACCGAATGCAGTTAGATCTGAAATCGTTTTCAAGTTTACTTTCTCAAGAGATAAACGTTTTCATAAACATATCAAATGATAACACTATACTGTGTTGATCTATTAGGTCCTTAGAGCATTCACCCTATGGAGATGGTAAAGTCAACTAAAGAACAAATTTTTCTACCACTTTTTGCGGGACACGTAAAGCTCAAAAAGATAATTTTACAACAACTTGATAACCACATACAAAATGGCAGTTTGATATAACGTGCAAAAGGGCAGTGAATTTTGGCAGAGGGGTAAGCCCAGCTTTGCCATCTCCTTTGGGTGAACGCTCTAAAATTAGCTCTCAATTCAGGACCTTTATTTTTTAATTGTCGCATGCGGAAGTCCGGTATTATTTAAACTTGTATCACACGTTTACTACTCAAATCAATTTACCCATATCCTAATCAATTCCAACACATGTTAGGCATTTAGAAACTCGGGTAGTATAAATTGTGATACGTGTGATTACACCAGTCGTTACAGCCTTCCGTGCACGATTTCAGGACTCACACTTTCGGAAATTGAGCTCCCAACTTTTAATCAAATTAAATAGGTACCAAACAAGATCTATTCGATACTATCGACTGAGATGCAGAACTAATCAATCATTTTCATGCGTAGTTTTCATTCAATAATTAAATGTAAGCTAAAATCATGTTTCGTATTTCATATCAGCAATTTCAATTAGTTATGTAACCAAACTATTGGTTGGATTAAATTCTGCTTTAACTGTGAAGTGAAGGTCAATTGTGAGACACCAAGTCAACGAAGGTCCGAACCTTGGTGTCTTGAGTTTTTCAACCGCCTACTGCAATAAGTAGGCATCTCTGCTAAAGAATGTGTACGAAAATCTAATATGTGTTGTGTTCCTTTGTAAGTATAACAGGCAGAAGGTCAACCTACCCATTTTGGATTTGATTATTATTATTTACTTCAAAATTAACTAAAATAGACTGTCGAATCGGCCGAATAAGCGCCAATTTTATTTTATCTTATTTTATCAAACTCTTGCTATTCATTAAAAGTCCAAATGTAGGCAAGTTAACCGTCTACCTAATATACTTGAAATGCTACTAGCAATATACATTTCATCATTAGCCTCTTTGTATTTACTGGGAAAGGACTTATGTCATTGTAATATACAGAGTGAAAAAAAAGCTGCAAATATTTTAAGAGGTGAACCAGCACATGAAACTGAACAACTTTCCTTATGGAACATAGGTCGAAATATGAGAAAATATTTTGGACCTCCCATACAAATTTACTTGGTCTGTTGGTAATTTGGTATGGGAGGTCAAAATTTTTTTTTTCATGGGCTCATTCGCCCCTTAAACTATTTGCAGCTAATATTTTTACACCTTATATAACATTAATACTGCATTAAAGTATGAACAGGATATTACTAACTTTATTTATTCCTACTAGCACAAATATTAAAAACCATCTTGATAGACAAAAAAGTTCATTTCAACACAACAAACTAAAAAAACACAGTACAAAACATTTAATTTAATTTATTACACTTCGCCTATTACCAACAAATCACTCACTTTAGTCCTTATAACTCACATTGTTTTTTCCTATATCATAATCATCATAAGAATAATTTTATTCGAGATTTTTCGGGATTCTATTTACTGAAAGTGTTCTCACACGTAGACTCTGTAAAATATAGGATGATCCCTGTGATGTTTGTGACCTTGGAGCAAATGTCCTTTGTTTACTAGAAAAATTGACCTTATGTCATAGCATTTGCGCCAAGGTCGCAAACGTCACAGAGATCATCCTATATTTTACAGACTAATGTAAAATATTGCGGCTTTGACAGTCCGTGGCAGCTAAACGCCTATGTGGACTCCATGCATGATAAGTATGAGGCGCTATTTTATAAAATTTCTGATGTCATTAAAATGAACCAACCGCCATAGACACATCATGCTTCAATCCCGTGCGGGGTAGGTAGAGCGTTAACGGCCGCAGAAATACGGCCGCTATGGCGATTGCCCTCAATATTTGTCAAATGTGGCGACGTCTGACAAATATTGAGGGCCCTTTCAGATGATACGTGTATTATTGTAGTGACAAGTAGTCAGCCTATCGCCTAAAGTTGTAATACACAAGAAATCCTCGAGTCCCTTAGTCGGCTCTTACAACACCCGCGGGTAAGAAGTTGGGTGATGCTATTCTAAGCCGGCACGAAACCGACAAATTCCACAAAATCGTGTAGTATGTGTGAGACCCACCTTGCCTTGATGTATCTCTGGGTTTTACAATGAACATACCCATGATGGCACTTTCAGGCACTTGTCATGGTTGTAATCATGGCGCTCATAACCAGACGAAACATCATCCCCCGAAAAATCCCGTATCATTCTACCGACACCGCAACACAGAATCACATCATATGTCCAATTAACTAAGTGCCGTTACATTGTAAAGAAATATACCACGAATTACACTAGTATTGCTCGTTACTTGTTTAAAGGCAAACTCTCACTCACGGCCGCGGACTGCTGCGAGTCGGCCGACGCTTGGGAATCTTCGTCGCCGAGGAGTCTCGACAACTGCTCGTGGAGACTTCGCGCCTTCTCCTTCTCCTCCTCGTCTTCATCCATCATACCCTCTTCTAGGTACGAGAACGCGTCCAGATTGATATCTGCGGAAGTGATCGCGGTGCTATAAATGTCTATTCGCTTAGCAGATTTGGCGACTTTTTCGTTGAGTTTCTCGCGCGCTTTGGTGAGCGCGTCGCGCTCGGCGCTGGCGGGGCGCTCGGCGCGCTCGGGCCGCTCGTGCTTGCCGCGCTTGGCTTTGAGCGCGAACGAGGAGTCGTTGCTGGAATCGCCGTCGTCTTGCAGCTGGCTGAGAAGGGTGCGCGTCGCGAGCGACATGCCCGACCCACTGCTGTATACGCTGCTCTCCCCTGAAAACCCACGTCTAACTCAACTCCCGAAAAAAAAAAAGCTAAGTTGGCGTTCTACAATAGCCAACGTTTCAAAATAAGTATTCGTAGGTAACTAACTTCTTTGACTCAGTGACCTGAAATGGGATCTTGGTCTCCGAAACGAGCTTCCTCCACTGATCCCACTGATTCATAAGTATGTGTTAAAAAATCATAGAAAATTGTCATGAATGAATGAGATCAAAATGATTTATGTACAGTGAAAATACATTTTCAGTTAAAAAAATATCAATAGATTGTACCTTTTTTTAAGTCAGAACGATGTTATCGAATTTATTAACAGTATCAATTGTAGCAAGGGATAAAGGAGTGATATATATGTGTGTGTGTGTATCAAATGATTAACAAATTGTAACGTAGCTGTGTCCATATGGACTACAGGTGTGAATCTACGAGTCTCTTTCGAGTCTTACGTCAATTCTATGAGTTTCGCTCTTTACTACAAGTTATATTTTATAAATTTTATTGCACAAACATACAAATGGCTGGGCTAATGCCACGCCGCATTTTGTACCGGCCAACAACATTAGGCGAATACGACAAAACAGAAACACAAGCTATATCAAGAAGCTACGAGATATGGCTTACCGCTGGGCGTGGCCTGTATGCTTCCCTGCGCGGAGTGCTTGCTCTTGCCCTTGTGCTCGCCCATGTAGTCGCTCTCCTCCTCGCTCGACATCCCCAAGTCTAAATGCAGCGCGTTCAGCTTCCTATCGTCGTCCTTTTCCTTCCCGCCGGGCGTCTCTAGCTCTATCTCCCAGTCGGTCACGCTCGATGAGTCTTTGGCTGTGGAATCTTTCGACTGTGCCTCCTCTTTCGCTATCGTCAAACCGGATTCCTCCAATGGGACGATGTCACTCATGCTTTCTGCTGTTGAGTCGAGACTGCTCGCGTTGCAGGTTTCTTCAGTCATTTGGTTCTCGAATAATACGGGGGTGTCTTGGGTGATTTCTTGTGCGGGTTTCTTGCCCTCTTCTGGGACTCTAGCGGTCGACCCTCGGCTGTCTAGGATCTCTGACATGGTGGTTGTGCGTCCGGACTGTTCGTTATTTAGTTCTAACACTATGACGTTCCCCGAGCTTTTGCCCACGTCGGTTTGGTCAGGTTTTGACGCTTGGAGGAGTTGGTTCACGTTTTTGCCCATGATGATTTTATTCATGTCGTTTCCATTGTTGGTGAACTTCAGCGCTTTGCCTATCGTCGCGCCTTTTTGAACAACTATGACATTGCCTTTACTCACTGGCCTAACGATCGGATTCGTAATTTTCGGAGTAGTGACTGGAGTCATTCCTTTGACAGGAACTATGTCCGCTAAATTGGCGGTTTTGATCGGCTCGACGCCTATGATTTTTTTCGGAGTTATCGCATTCATGACGGGTTTTGAAACGACAGTTATTCCATGTTTGGTGCCCTGTTTGGTGACGTTGCTCGCGACTTGCGGGCTCACCGGAACCAGCTTCATGGAAGTGGGCATGCTCTTTATGTAAGGCACGACGGGTATCTGAGCCTCGCCTCCGGACTTTGTGCGGGCTTTGGCCGGTAGGACGACCATTTTCTGTCCGGATTTTTGGTTGAGGACGACCGCCTTTGCGGATACTTTGAGGTCAGGCGCGGGGAGACCTTTAGGGGTGAACGCTTCTGTCCTGTGCGACACGCTGTGTGTGCTGACCGGGGTGCCAGTCTTAGGGGTGGTGATGGTCGATGACGTGATGATGATTTTGGAGTTTGGCAAGTTTCTCTCGCCGGGTGGTTTGGACACGACGATCATCTTCTCCGTGACGACAGGCGTGCTGCCGCGTGACCTCGGAACCGAGCTGATCACTTTAGTGGCGACTATTTTCGTGTTAAGAGCTTTCTGTGTCGCGCTAGACGCCACCACGACCTGTTTATTTGACAACAACTTGATCCCTTCAGATTGTTTCTGTATGATTTGTACTTTTTTGTCGGATGAGATGTCTTTGTTTTTGATGATGAGATGGCAGGGTTTGCCGCTGGTGGATTTTGGGTTGGGCGTTTGGGCTTGTAGGGCGGTGGGGTCGTCTGGGTGGGGGGTTTCTGAGACGCCGAGTTCGTGGGGGGTGGTGGCGGGTTGCGTGACGAGCTGCATGGCGGGCGCGTCATGTCCTGGTGTGGACAGCACTTTTTGCTGTTTCAGGTCATCAATAAACTCTGGTTTGCCAGGTTTGGCTCCTAGTACGGCTTGTGCGTAGCTGGCTTGGAAGGTATTGGGGGCTCCATACTCGAGCTGCATGGAGACGGGGTTGTATTTGCTGGGTGAGACGGGCACTTCTTGCGGTATCTGTGGTTTCTTCATCTGTGATTTGTTGACGATGATTGGGGCGGGGTTCTTGGTGCGTTTGTGTGCCCTCTGCTTGTGTGGGGCGGGTTGGGGGGCGTGGCCTTGATTTGATTTGCTTGTGGACACTTTGCTCACTTGATTGTATGAGTGTTTTGATTGGCTGGTTGATTTACCTGTGGGATAGAAATAGTAGGTGTTTTATTTAGGTAATTGAAATAAGTATTTGATTGCATTTAAAACTAGATAAAGCAGTTAATAACGTGTTATATAATTAGAAAATAGCGTAAATAGCTATTATAGATGGGCCGAATATTCGGTTATGTTCATAATACGGCGCATTTTCGGCAGATTTACCAAATATCGTTGCAGTATTTCGAATATTCGGTGCAATTTGGCGAACACATGACCAAATAAATATAATGATATGTGAAAGGTTGTGTCAAAACAAGGAGTGTATAGTCTGTAAGTTTAGGTACTTATCTTTTTGTAAACAAATTTTGTACTAAACTGACAGTTCTGAAGTGTCATTTTCATACAGGGTTTGTATTACAAAAAGATAAGTACCTAAACTTACAGACTATAGCAGTGTTTATTTTATTTGTTTTTTTATAAATAAACTAGAAAATGGGTATTATGGCCTTTGAGTACGTATGTTCTTTTTGTTTCGTTCTCATGATTTGTATAGATACATCATAAATGCATACCGGTAGGCAAGGCAAACAAAAACTGAAGAGGAGAAAGCAATTATTAGTATCAAAATTGTTTTATTGTAGTTTTTTAGTGTTGTCATGTAAAAGGTTTTTGAGATCGGCGCCATTTCCGTGTCCAAAGACTCATTAGCCAGACTCTAATATGCGAGCTTTCGTAAAAAAGTAAGGTTTTAAATTGTTTTATATGGACATCAATTTTTGCCAAATAATTTGCCCAAATTATTTCGACGGCCCTTTATGTTTGTCAGACATGGTGATAGCGACCGTATTTTTACTGTCGTTAACGCTCTGCCTACCCCGTAAGGGATGAAGGCGTGATTTGTGTGTATGTATTTGCCCAAACATTCTGTTCGGCAAACTTGTTACTGAATATTCGGCAGAACATTTGGTTTCAGTAAAAGCTATGTTCGGCCCATCACTAGTACCTATTACTAATCATGGTTTCCGAAGAAAATACATACTTGTAGCTGGCTGTGAGAACTTGGAGTATATCTGTGAGAGGTTAAGATGTTTCTGGTTGGTGTTGACGGGGATGTTTCTCATGTTCTTGACGGGTGTGACCGCCTCGTCCGGTACGGCTCCACCTTCCGGAATCTTCCGTTTCCGGGTGAGCAGTTCTGTCTCCCACAGCTGGAAAAGGATTGTTTTTAAACATAGATACAGGGTGTAAATAAATTAGCTGCAAATACTTTAAGGGGTGAACCAGCCCATGAAACTGAACAACTTTTCCCAAGAAACCCCTCCCATTATTATTTGATAGAACAGGGGGAACAGGGGAACAGGCCCTCCCATACAAAATTACTGACCGACTAAGTCAATTTGTATGAGAGGTCCAAATATTTTTTTCATATTTCGACATATGTTTCTTGGGGAAAGTTGTTCAATTTCATGGGCTGAATTTCAACCTTTAATATATTTGCAGCTAATATTTTTACACCGATAGACAGAGACTACATCATTCCACTTACTACGATCCTGACATATCTCCTTTGCTTCCTTAACATTTTAATAAGTTAAGTATTTTATGATATTAACTTTTAATTGCATAAAGTTTATTGCTTAGAGAAAACTATCAAAGTTAGTATTATAAAAGTGTAAGTTGGTCAGAATGATGAGGTGACTACCATATTATATGCATGTAAAAATAATTAAGTTGAATTGCAATGAAATAAAATGTAATATTAGTAGCAAAATTCAATGTAAGGTTTTGGAAGAATAAATTATTTATTTATATTGGTTATAGTTTTCAAACAAGGTGTTGAGAAATGGTGCAAAACCTTGCATCAACATACTTTGTTCCACAACTTTTTTGAACAGCCTCCTTTTTTTATCTTTTTGTTCATACAAATTGGCTTGAGGTGTTATTTTGGTGAACAACACAAAAATATTTTTGAATGTTTCTGAAAGGTGTTCAAAAATGTAAGAAAAGTAAAGACACAACAGGTTTTGCTCTATTTCTCTATAATAATAACCTATATGAAGAATCCAATTACTTACTTTAGCAGAGTGATCTTCCATCGCAACAGGAGGATATGAGATTTCATCTGTCATATCATTGGACGGGACATCAGCTTCTGCAGTTTCCCCTTCTGCCTCCGGGACCTCATCTGATTTGGGTGCAATAAGTTTCTCCGCCTCAAGTTTTTTCTGTAGCTCGGCATTCTCGGCAGCAGCCGCCTCGGCAACCTTGTCTGCGAGCTCCGTGTACATGGTCTGAGCCACGCCGCGCGGCAGCAGCGGCACGCGCCGCCGACCCTCGCTGATCCATGCCAAACCGGTGTTTGGACCAGCTAGCCTAGGGAACATTACATTTTCTTGCTATGAAAACTATTTGCAATGAAAATCACAAAGTACTGATACTGTATAGTTTTGATGAATGAAAGGAGGTTGCATTTCAATGAGAGACAGATAAAAGAGCACTATGACTTTCAAACATTTTGTAGGTTAGCTGTCAATACTATTTTTATAGTAATTTATTAATTAATTATAATTATTGAACTATTGTAATAATCTTAGACTTATTTTAACATAATGATGGTACCCAATGAGCCTTTTTATCAAATGACAGCTTTATCAACACATTCTACATGGCTCTGGCTAATCAAATGCAAATGAAATCTAAAATAAAACATACTTTATCAAAATAAACTTTAGTTTCATTCCAATAAGAGCAATCTCACACTGAACCGCAGGAAATTGTGATAAACTGGTTGATTGTATTGTTCTCTCAACACACATTACAATCTCAAGCATCCTCAGCCATCTTTGACTATGTTCAATATGGTTTATAAATAAATCAACCTTTCTCAATAAAATAACATAACAACTTACTGCTCTGCAATAGTAGCTAACAGCTCGTCATTAGACACGCGCCGCGCCTCCGCGCTGTGCCGATCATTGCTTATATGCAAAACGGCGCGCAGTTCCTCTAACAATTTTTTTCTGTTGTCTTCCAATGCCCCCTGTGCTCTAAATACACCAATTATATTCGAGTAGGCTTCCAGTTCTGAAAACAAACGAATAACTGATAAAACGTTCGTAATATTATAGCTATAATCGCAATCTAAACGAAGCAAATCGAATAAGCATCAAAGAAGAAAAGCATAGGAGGGAAAATGAATGCCATTTATAAGCCTAAATATATACCGAGTCTTCGAAGCGTTCTGCGACATTCGTCGCGGGTCATGTTCAAGAGCATGGGCCACATTTTGAAGGGTATACATTAAACACCGATAATTCACTGTTTAGTTAGGTGATTTTAATCATATTTTAGGAAAAATTCAATTGGCAAATATCCATACTGTTTACTTCAAACGACAATTCGTTCATTTTTGACACTTTTGTGGAGAAGAGAGATGGGAACGCTTGAGTTTTGTCTATGGTTTTGAAGGATACCACACCAAAACAAGATTTACCTCATCTTATTAAAAATACTACTTGAAAATGTAAAAAAAAAATTCAATAGTGGTAGACAATAATTATATTTGCTGAATTTTGTAGTTATAATTGTTGTAATTGGTATAATTGTTGAATTTTGTAGTTATTTTATTGAGTCAAGTCGATGTCCCATAGAAGAGGTAGAGATTATTATTATTTTAAATTTGAAAACTGGTCTTAACTCCATCACTGGACCCTGAACGCAACAATAGCTCATTTTTTCTTTACAAATATTAGACAATAATCTGGAATCGAGATTATCGTGCTATTAATCAGTTGAACTTCATCCAATCCAATTTTAACATTTCTTTTATAACATCTGCATTTAATAATCGGGTCTGCTAAGTAAAGAAAGAAACCGCTCACGAATGCCACAGTAAATACCTTTTCAAATTAAATTCGTTTATAATACTCCGCCAGAGGCACTGCGTTGTCCTTATCAGTGGCGTTGAATATAATATTATCATAGTATACTTTTTTTTTTAAATTAATAAAAAATATAATTTAACCAATTAGCTTAGTTTAGTGTCGAATATGACTCGTTGAATCCGTTAAAACTTCTTGTTAAAACTTTTCGTTACAATCATACATAATACATATTTCAACGCAAAGGAATTCACAAAACGGGTATTTATTTAAAATATACAGACATGGAATAAAATTATTTACAAATCATTAAAAATGTACAATATTTACAATACTTAAAATTAAACTAAGAACTAAAAAAGCCCCCCCAATGCGTCACCACACGACATAGTTCCCAGCATGCTGGCAGCATTTCCCCTTTGTATAGCCAGGCTAATACGCTGGGCAAGGAAGCTGCCAGCTCTGCGGTCGCCTGATGTCTTGTGGAGACGCATTGAGAGTTCAGCAATAATTTTCTTGGCTTCAGGGCCCCACGTGCCCAGAGTCTCAAACCCAATAGGCGAGAAAATGTATTTGTCCGCTATTTGTTCATATTTGCGGACCTTTTGTACCTCGGCACTTGCCGCTGCGGTGCCCGCTCGGGTGCTAGCTGCTTGTACATGTGATGGGGCCAACGTATCTACACACGTGACATCCCAAACTAGGCATCGCCCTCGCTGCCATGGCATGAGTGTCACGCCATCGGGTCTCTTGCCGTCAGAACGAACAATACCGTTTGGTTCCAACTTTGCCGGAACGTTCGCTGAGACAAGAGCCCGACGGATGACATCATTGAGGGCGGCGTGGCGGGTAATACGGCCAGCGCTTCTGCGACAGGACAAGCCGTGGTGACCAAGCTCGTTCACCCTGACACCACAACTGCAGTCATGCGGCTGGTTGGTCCGGAGACCCAAACGGAGGCCCATAACCAGGGATAAGGTGGTATTATCTAAAAGAGTTCCTATATTTGGTGATGGTAAGGCATTGAGCCATAAGCCTGACTCTCTTTCAAAGGCCGCTAGAAGGCGGGCGCGATCTGCTATATTGGGAGACATATGCGGGGAGCGCCACGGAAGAGACCTTGCGTATTCCTATGCCACCAAAGCGGACCGGGAGCGATGCTTGGGTCCAAGCCTCAGGTGTGAGACGGCAATTAAGTATTTTCGTGAGGAGCTCCGAAATTTGGACATCCATAGCTGTCAACAAACTTTGAAATTTCCAAAGGTGGCAACATCTCAGCACGTAAGTAAATTGTGGCACGAAAAGACAGAATAATTATCGTGATTGCCATGTGGGGGTTTATTTCCAGTAACCGGTCGAAGTTATATTTGAATTTTTCGACTTGCTCGTCGACAAAACATGGGATAGCCGCATCCAGAAGGGGCGCGCCTAGAAGACGAAGTGAGGCCTCGGAAGTTATTTGGATGTTTGGGGCAATGGCGTTAAATTTGTTCAAAATATCGTTGCGGGTATCTGAAGTTATGGATGGCGGGATGAAGAGCTCGCACTTGCTGAAATTCAATTCAAGGCCAATCTGAGCAAAGTTGTCGATCAGGGTTTTTAGATCCTCCAGAACCGTATCTGACTCACCACCGAGTGTGCCATCATCCAGATACCAAACATTGAATTTGGATTTAAGAGAGGTGATAGTGGGGTGAATACCTAAACTGAAAATTGCTGGCCCTAGAGGGTCTCCCTGCTGGCAACCGACCGAGGAGTGTAGGAGGTGTTCTTTGTACACTAGCTTAGATGGTGTGCTGTAGCATTGCCATAGATAAGGGTAGATGGCTGGAATGTGTTGCTTTATAGTTGCCTTCAGAGAGGCAATTATATACGTACTAGGGGCTGATGTTTCAGTCTCATTTATGTTTCGATACCAATACCAACTGACATAGTTGGTTGGTTTTGGTAGTCTGTGACGAGTTTGAAGTATAAAAATCACATTGACAATGGAATGATAGGTTATGTGTCGAGTTCGTTACAATAGCTAAAAAATAAGAGTATCGTGGCCCTGGACTGGAACATAAAATTGTTTAAAAAAAGAGAAAATTTCGACTTAGCTTGTGAAAATATTGTAGGTAGGTACT
This sequence comes from Keiferia lycopersicella, assembly GCA_029255805.1. Lineage (NCBI taxonomy): Eukaryota > Metazoa > Arthropoda > Insecta > Lepidoptera > Gelechiidae > Keiferia > Keiferia lycopersicella. The sequence continues at coordinate 21,521,811 of JARACZ010000003.1, forward strand.
TGACATTCTAAATGTATTCATTGTGAATCTACTTGGAAATAAAACATTTGAATCTTGAATATAGAGCCCATCTTGCCGCGCCAAACCATCGCCATTCTACTGCGGTTCAATCAACTTAAAGCGAAAACAGATTGCTATTACACCACCAGACGACACGCGTGTTAGTATTAACCCAATCTGGCCCAGACATTTTCTATGGCTAGAAACACACTTTAATGCTCCGTTATAATAACAGATGGCGCCACTATGCGCGTTTTATTTCCTTTGCAATGTTTACTTTTATTATTTTATGTGAGAGTGATCTCAGATACTTTCGGTCATTCGGGTCATGGAGTAACGTTCGATACGCAACTCTGCGCTCGATTATATTCTTTAAGCTGATGAAAAGCATATCAATTTTGTAGCAATTTCAGTCATTTCTTCACCTATACTTGTTTGACATGTTTTACGGTCCCGTGAGGTGAGTGTTTGTGCGCGATTACCGGTCGCTAAGTTCATTAATACTTCCCGCTGGATTTCTGTAAGTAATCAATTTCTTATTTTGTTCCAGTCTCTCGTAACGCCCTTTTCCTTTTAAATTGCTTACGTATTCTGAGTGAGGCGCAATAATCTGCGTTGTTCTAAATCCTTGTGGAGACCTATCCACTATTTCGACACGAATCTTAATCGTCAAGATAGCCTTGCGGTGCAAGTGCTCGCCTTCGACGCAAAGGACGTCAGTACGTCAGTTCGAATCCGATCCTCGCACTTTCCTTCTTTTTATTTTTGCTTATGTATTTTTGGAACTAGTAATGCATGCATTAGGCATTAAATAATTGTTACGTCACGCAGGTCATAAGCTGTCAAATGTTTTATTGACAATATATTGTCACTTGGTTGCCACTAAGCTAACATTTTATTCGGTCGCTCGTTGGTATTCCATCATGGCGGGTCGTGTATTGGTTATAATTTGATATTTCTTGTTCATTTGAGTGTTTGGTGAATAATTCTGATAGTGTATTAAGCAACAAACTATTCTGAAAGTGTTCATTAAATAGGAAATTGTAATTAATGCATATATTCGGCATTGTGCAATAGTGACGAGCGGTCTCCACGTGGTGCATAAAATTTTACTATCGAGTTTTTTGTACTACATAATTTTGCGCAACACAGCCCCTAGTCGTCAGACTAGGATCACTGTGTTCTGGACTCTCCCTCGGCGTAATTCCACTTAACTTTACATCACTCTAACCTTACCGACGACCTGACTACTTTGACATTGGCAAAATACGTCTCCACCCATGAGATGTGACGCCAGAATAAAATAAAAAAAAAAAAACATTTTATTCAATCATGCTATAAACCCGATTCCCGATCATTACAACACTGCAAACACTTCGGGTAGCGTAGAAGGTGCCAATATCTATGGGCCAGATTGGCTTAATTTGACACACGTGTCGTCGTGTCGTTGTGTTTTTCCGCTATTACAGTTTAGTCAGCAGTCATGCCGTGTGATGCTGGCTTAGAATAGCATCACCCCATTTCTTTCCCGCGAGTGTTGTAAGAGGCGACTCGAGGGTTTCATGTGTATAAAAAATTTAGGCGGAATGCTGACAACCTGTCACTACAATGAAGTGGGTCACAAATCATTTGAAAGGCCCTTCAATATTTGTCAGACGATAGCGACCGTATATTTTTACGGCCGTTAATGCTCTGCCTACCCCGCAAGGTATGGTGGCGTGATATGTATGTATGTCTGTATCAGTCATGTGTGTTTCAACTTTATTGACCTCCATAATGTATATACACTACGCGAACATCGCGCGAAAAGAAGCTTTATCTTCACTTAAGAGATCATGTAGTTAATAGCATTTGGGCGCGTCGAATCTTTTGACAATAAAGTAAATAAGTAAATAAAAATAATTGCCGTATTTACTGGAAAAGTTTTCGAGTAGTCATCCCTTTTTTGACTGATACCATAGACACCACATATTCCATTTACAAAGAAAGTTTCCTTGTTTTGAATTTTATTTCAATATTTTATTTTCGATATATTTAATTTTTTTCTGATACAATTTTATCAAAAACACCACATTTTACTTCATCTTGGAGTTTTTATATTTTTGCTAAAGTAGCTAAATAACTTTTTAGTATTTTAAATGTTTTGTTTTTTTTGCATTTTAAACGCCAACAATCTTTATAAATGTTTCTTTTGGTTTTGCGTTTTATTAATTTGACGTAAAACTTTACTACACAAACGCAACGTTATGAGAAAGATTGACACTTCAACGTGAACAAACGCGGTAGCATCGCGTTTTTGATAGCGTTCAGTGCTTACGAAACAAACAACGCAATCCCCTTCCTCTCCGCCCTTCACACACCCCCTTTGACACCTTCCCTTGTCAACGTATTTTGGTTTTGAAAACCGTTTGTTATTTTTGCGTCTTATCCCGTGTTATTTTACTAAACTCTTCCGCACCTCGTAAGGTTTTATTCGTGATGGCCGACGTGGACGATATAATTGAGTTTATAAAGCATTTGAAAAAAGGTTTTGACAAGGATTTATTTCAGAGTAAGATTGAAGAGCTTGCTCATGTTAGTGAAACTGTGGGCATTGAGAGCGATGATTTCCATACATTATTCAAGCTTTGGCTTAATTTGTCTATCCGTAAGTATTACCAAGTCACTACCCAGTGAATATCTATTGAATTTCGCACGTAATTTGATACCGAAACTTTGCCAATGTTTTGGTTCGCAGCTATAACGAAATGGGTGAGCCTGGGGGCTTGCCTGGTGCCTCTGGACCCTGTTGAGGAGCGCACGGTGGACTATGCATTCAGATGGCTCCTGGCCAACTGTGAGGCCCACGGGAATTTCTCCAGAATGGCATTTTTACTAGACTGGCTCACAGGTATGTGACTTTACTATGTAAAAAAAAAACTTAAACAAACTTCAGTAAACAACTGCACTGTCTGACCCAAAAGGTTATACATACAAGTAAAAGTAGCTAGGCCTATTGCATAAAGGTAGCCGTTTCGCTAGGAGTTTACCATTCAGGGTGCTATGGGCAAAAATATATATCACTTTTCCTTTCCTGACCCAAAAATTATACTCTGACCGCTGTTCGTGTTTGGCAAGTTATCATTTTCTTTGCTATGTACATATTTTTTCTATCTTTTTTATTATGTACTCTTGCTTATATTTTAATAACAATAACTGCTATTTATTACAGCTGCAATGGACAGTAGTTCTATAGACATGAAGGCTCTGGATTCTGGATACGAGATATTCTACAGTTTGCTGTTTTATGAACTCCTGGTGAGTAGGGAACTTGTTTAACACTTTTGGGTTATTGACAAATCTGAATAGTACAATCTGTATTACTACTGTAGGGACCTAGTCACGTTGTGTTTTGTCAGCAGTTTTGTATCGAGTCACTGCGGCGCAGTCGTCTCCCCCACCTTAGCCCGTGCGCGCGCACCTCACACTTTAATCATGTAAACCGGAAATTAACTAAAAAATAATAACCTTCTGAATTGGAGTCCAGCCTTTTTCTTTCTACAAGTTCATCATCTACCATACCGTATGTCAACCACAAGGGCATACGTGATAATTGGTGACACCGACTAGCAACACGCAAGACGCAATATCAGCGAAATTTGGAGTGATGGAAAATTCCCGTGAAGTATGAAAAAACTGTTCCGGACGAGACGACTCCCCCATGTCACTTGGGGTTACTGAAAGTGACTGGTGTTCTGTTCTACTTTTGGATAACATCATCGAAGAAGACGACACGACAATTTCATCAGATCCTCACCGAATGAAGAAGTGCCATCGGTTGGAGTGGATTAGCTGTAGTTTTGTGTACGGAATGTAAGCCTCTGTTGTACGTAGCCCTTGATTATGAGCGAACTATGACATGCGATGAAGATTCCCTGCCGGCAGTGTAGCGGTCACGTCTTGGTCCCACGTGGCTAGCGCTAGGACGCCGAGCATCGTGTTACAACTGCGAGCGTTTGAGGACACACAGGGTGTTACAAAGATCACTGGAGATATTGTCGACGCCAACTGTCACCGTTTTCTTCAAGTCTGGAGGAATGGAACTTAGAGAAGACTCTCGCGTTGGAGTAGGAGTAGGGCGCGGAACCACTCAGAAGGCTCACCGGGAGGTCTTGAGAAGTTTATGCCCAGGCGGATTTCGGTTGGACAGCGTTTGGATATCGAACAGGACATCTCAGTGTCGTACAGTGTGTCGTGTTTCAGAAAGTGTCGTGTAATTGTTAGATGAAATTCGTAAGTTGAAATATTTAAGAACACCATGTACAATATTTAAAAATTCATACCTTTGTCATTGTAAAATTTATAAGTCGTAGAATCATACAAGTCCTACTATTGTTCGTTGTAATTTGTCAGTCAGTGTAATTGTAAACGTTTGATATGTTCGTAGTTTCTGTGTAGCCAATGTTATCGTTCTTTATGTCAATGTAATATGAGATCCTTTTGTTTAGTCATGTTTTTGTTTCGATTTTGTTGTAGCTTTGTAATGTTGAAAATTTTTACCAAAATTTTGAAAAAGGAGGGGAATATTGTAGGGACCTAGTCACGTTGTGTTTTGTCAGCAGTTTTGTATCGAGTCACTGCGGCGGCGAGCCCCGCTCGCCAGTCGTCTCCCCCACCTTAGCCCGTGCGCGCGCACCTCACACTTTAATCATGTAAACCGGAAATTAACTAAAAAATAATAACCTTCTGAATTGGAGTCCAGCCTTTTTCTTTCTACAAGTTCATCATCTACCATACCGTATGTCAACCACTAGGGCATACGTGATACTACTAAAACCAGTGGTAGTCATATGTTAAAACTGCCCAGCAAACTGAACAATTTGCCTAAGAATTGTATGGGTAAATTTTGAAATCTAGTTTTGTTTATTCTACTGAACAAAACCAAATTTAAAAAAATTATTGAGTATGATAAATTTTCATATAACTTACTTGTTGATTACCTACATATACATGTCATTGAAAAAAGAGAAATTTGTAAGACATAATTTACTCTTTTTTATAACAAATTATGATGCCAGGTCATTTTCATTTTCAAGATGTGGAATTTTGAACTCCCAAACAAAGAAATCCTCAAACATACTTGTTCAGTTCAGAGTAGATTAACCCAAGGTCCACCCTTTCAACCAAATAATTTTGGATAATATTGACACATTTTTTTCAGACTCCTCACACCCTGAAGCTGGTGTACAATCTGACCAAACCCAGTGATGTGACCAGAAAGAGAGTGATAGAGCTTCTGGAAAATGCTAGAAAGAGAGAAGCTAAAAAGGTGGGAATCTTCTCTGAGATTAAATTATATTAATGGCTTTGTTATTGAAAAAGGCAACTTTTTATACCTTAGAACATTCTGTACATTAGGACATAAAGGGTTGTGCAATTTAAGACATAAAGAGTAGTGAAATAACTCTACGGAACATACTTTAAAAATAAAAAAATTACACATAAAAATTGTATCTTTCATTCAAAATTAGATTTTTAGAAAATTAATTTTTTAGATACCATAATTTTTTCATGTTTTGCGGAATTTTGATCACAAATGGGCTGGTTCTTATAAAATATAGATACTTTACAATTATTTGTTTCAGAACACATTACGTCAAATCCAAGTGCTGCTTGGGCTGTTCAAGTCATACAAACCTGAGTGTGTACCAGAAGACGTGCCCGCCATCTCCATACACACCTGCTTCAAGAAGATCAATTCCAACTTACTGGCTAGGTTTCAAAAGTCGCAGGTAAAATAAGTAAATACAAACTGTAATTTATCAAATAACTTTTTTGAAAAGACAATTGCGTTCAAAGAACATGTAAAAGTTGGAAACTCAATTTTTTTGTCGGATATTTCCTATGCCTAAACCTTCTCCTAGGTTTGACAAATACTTAGCTGGAAACCGCATCAAAATCGATTTAGCCAAACGCGACAAACATACAGGGCCTTCTTTTGTAGTTTATTTTATTAATAAAACACTTTTTCACTAGTTCCACTTATGTATTTGTTTAATCTTGATAATTAAACTATCTGCGACCTGTTTCGAACATCATTTTCGTGCAATTATTTAAAATCAAAAAGTGTTTTACTAATAAATTAACATGGAGTTCCATCAAGAAATAACAACACAAAGTGTAAATTACTTCTTTTGAAGTCTGTTAAAAATATGTCAACTTTACAGGGACACATAAAAATACGAAACAAATTTTATTGAGATTTGTTGCAACTTCTAAGATAGAGAATACCTAGACTAATAAAAAAAGTAGTTATGAAAATTGCTTATCAAATTTATCTGAGAATTGAAGACAACATGCACATTTAAAAAGCACTTTAAGGATTTCAGGTTCAGTCTCACGAATTTTATTTGAGTAACAATGTAGGTTTTTTCTTCAGTCTAACTTACTAGTTTATATTTTTTCAGAAAAGAAGATACAGCACAACAAAAGAAAGAGAACACTTGATGTGGATTAACTTGCTGAATGCTGTAAGTATCAGGATATCAACAAAATTATAAAATAATCTAAATCTAAATCTCATCTATGCGAAATTACTTGGGACTTTAAAGCATATTTTATTTTAGCATATTTTCAGGAGTTTCTGTATATGCATATTGATTAAAAAATATTTTGATCCATTGTTTTGTGTATTTTTTAAAATTTTGTATTTTGTTTATTTATCATTTAAATTTATTTAAACTTTTTATATGCATAGTTTTCCAATTCATTGATAGAAATGTGTTTATTTCAGGATAAAGGCAGAAACAAGAAATGTGAGCCCTTGGTGCCCAACATGGAGTTTATAAATCTGGGTTCAAAGCAGTACTCTGATAATGAAGCAGAGAAAAATCACTTGGATTTCTCTGAGTAAGTTTATAAAGACATAATAACTTCAATGCAATGATTTACACACTTCTATAAAATAAAAGCGTGACAAAAGACGAAACAAAATTTGCAATAAAAAGAAGAAAAAATCTAAAAAGAAATAAATATTCAATATCTAAAAAAATATGCGCTCGAAATTCTGTTCATCCCGAAAGCCGCAAGAGACATGATTTTTTATATAAAGGTTTTATGACAGTTCGTTAGATTGATCCTAATTAAGAAGCTCACACGAGCTAAAAACCGGGGCCTTTCTGATAAACGTCAATTTACGCGCTTGTGAACAGGACAGGATCTTGCCGATTCGTTATTAAAATTTAAAAATGAAAATCGATAATATACTAGCATTTATCCTAAAGTATTTTTAGGCAGGTATTCTAATTAGAACGAAAATGGATTTTAAAATTTGCTTTTAGGTCTATTCAGACATAGAGAAAGAAAGATTATGGTTTTTTTTGTCGTCGCAGCCCGGTGTCCCTTCTGCAGCACAGCCTGCACCGGCGCATGTGCCGGCCGGCGCGGCTGCGAGCCCTGCTCTGCAACCAGACCGGGCTGACTCTCCTGGCGCTGGCGACCCTCGACCAGCAGGCGTTCCTCTGCCACGACCTGCACCACCTGCTTACCACCTGTAAATACATACATACATATAATCACGCCTCGTTCCCGGAGGGGTAGGCAGAGACTACATACTCCCACTTGCTACGATCCTGACACGCCTCTTTCGCTCCCCCGACATTCATCAGCCTTTTCATACAGTAAGTGCGCCAACATGTTTGAAATTTCCAGGACCGCACTGGTTTAAAACTGCGACACATCATTCTCATGAGTGACTTACATACACGAGTTACGTAATTTTCGAAAACATACACCAATCGCATCGATCGTTTCTGGTTTTAATTCGAGCCATAGACCAGAACCAAGTTAAAGGATGAACTGTTGATAAGTCGATCTTAGATCTAAATCTGGAGTAATTTTTTTGTATCACTGCTGCAAACTTTTAGGGGGTGGTATTGCCACCACACTTGGCAAGCGGGTTGGCAAGCGCAGTGCAAGATTTTGTCGATATTCACAGAAAGCGCTACTGCCCGTTCCCTGTATTCATCCTTTAGTAGGTTTTTACAACACCCACGGGCAGCAATAAGGCGATGCTATTCTAACCCGGCACCACACGGCCTCCACGGACAGCTTTGAAGGAGGAACATTACTTATCCTAACACCTCCTGTATGTAAATGATGATAATATTATTATAAGGTGTAAAAATATTAGCTACAAATATTTTAAAATGTGAATCAGCCCATGAAACTGAACAACTTTCTCCAAGAAACATAGGTCGAAATATGATATTTTTTTGGACTTTACATACAAATTGACATGGTCGGTTGGTAATTTTGTATGGGAGGTCCAATTTCATTTTTCATATTCCGACCTATGTTCCTTGGAGAAAGTTGTTCAGATTTGGTTCACCCCTAAAATATTTGCAGCAACTTTTTTTACACTCTGTATAATGTTTGACATTTCGTCCAGGTTTCCTGGAATCGTCTCCGCACACATACGTGGAGAAGGCGGACCTTCTGCAGCGCCTGTGCGCCTTGCAACGCACGCTGCTGCAGGGCGTCCCTGTCGTCACGAGGTTCCTCGGACAGTTCCTGCCCTTCTGGAACGAGAGGGACTTCTTCGCAGAGGTAACCACACTTTCTTGTTGTTGTTTGAACAACCAATCAATTATTTCTGGGTGAGCTCGTACCAAGCCGACAGCGTAGTTTTGATGGCTCCGGGGCATAAAACGTAGAACCCATTAGGAAAAAACAAACACGTTTCTGTATAAAGCCTCACTTGATAAATCCTCATCATAGGCAGCAACCGGGACCAGCGACTTAACATGTCTCCAAAGCACAAAACCATATTTTTTTCTTACAGTCGAGTGGTTCCCAGACTGAAACCGAATTCACAAAGTAATTAACATAAATTTTCAAACAATCGATCCCAAAACTTCTGCGACACAGGCGGCCGCATTACCAGTTGAAAGTTGTTGCCCCGCGTGCCCAACTACCTGCACACGCGAGGACCTCTAATACAACGGACAACGCTGTACGTGTAGCTGAGTGTTGGTCCAAATATATTTGAGCGTCAGAATCGATTCGCTAAGAAGAAGAAGTTGAAAGTTCAAACTTGCATGCATCAATCTTAGTTGTAACGATATTTTCTTACTTTCAGATCTTAGGCCTAGTAGAGTGGGTGACGATAGACAGCCCTGATCAACTGCAGTACATAGTGGACCCTCTGACGCGGTTGTACCACCGCGCTGATCCGATGGAGCAGTGTGCTATACTGCGAACCCTTACCAACATGTATTGCAATATGGTGAGTCTGGATTCGCTACTATCCTCTATTAACTTATCCTGATGCTACGGGATGGAAACCGACTTCCACGCGGGCGGAGTCGCCGACGCCCACTAGTCCTATCATATTTTTTTTATCTTATTTTATATTTATTTTATCCTAACATATTCTATGCTCTTTTACTTTATCCTATTCTTTCCTGTCCTATTCTGACCCATACTATCTTATTTTTTCCTATACTATCCTATGCCCTATTAACCTATTTTCCTGTATTTACTATCTATGTATGCTTAGATCTTTAAAGCTACACTTCAGGTTTTGATGCAGTTTTTTTAATAGATAGAAGATGTATAATATTTGCCGGGAAAACAACTTATTCTAAAAGGAAAATGCTTTTTTGTGGACGGACCACCAGTTCTAACTAGGGGCGTCTACACCGGCCGAGCAGGATCAAGTGCTCAACGTCTCGCGCGGCATACGTGGTTAGCCTGAGGTAACGCATGCTCAATTGCTTGTGATCAGGCCAGAAACGTCCACATCGGTCGGGCATGCGCCGGTGGTGAGCACCTGAGGCTGCTCGGCCAGTTGAGACGCACCTACTAAATTAAATTGATATATTTGTAGGTATACTCGACGACCCGTCCGCAGCAACACTTCATGCGCGGGCGCGCCAACAACCACGCGCAGATCCTGCCCTACCTCGCCACCAGTATTACTGATCTATGCCACAACGCGTTGCAGATTAATCCTGGTAAGTATTACGAATATGTAAGGTGTAAATATTTATTGGCTGTCAATATTTTAGTGGGTAAATTAGCCCATGAAACTGAACAGCTTTCCCCAAGTCACATAGGTCGAAATATGAAAAAAAAATGGATTGTAAACTATAAAAGAACTTCGACAATTCAAAATCACGTACATTGAAGTTACATTCTATTTTCATTGCTTTGTTACAGATGACATGCGAGTACTATACAGTACTGTAATGTCCGTCCACAAGCACTGCCTGCATTCCGTCCGTCACGGCGTCGCTTTAGGAGCCGCGCCTAAGGTGTTGACGCTGGCAATACCACTCGTTAACACCTCCGCTGCCGGACAGGACAAGATCGCTGCGCTGTTGATTGTGTAAGATATAACATAGTAATGTAGTATATAATCAAGCAGTGTAAGATATAACATAGCAATGTAGTCAGACACAAGCACTGCCTGCACTCCGTCCGCCACGGCGTCGCTGTAGGAGCCGCGCCCAAAGTGTTGACGCTGGCGATACCGCTCGTTAACACCTCCGCTGCTGGCCAGGACAAGATCGCCGCACTTTTGATTGTGTAAGATATAATATAGTAATGTAGTCAGACACAAGCACTGCCTGCATTCCGTCCGTCCCGGCGTCGCTGTAGGAGCCGCGCCTAAGGTGTTGACGCTGGCGATACCGCTCGTTAACACCTCCGCTGCCGGACAGGAAAAAGATCGCCGCACTTTTGATTGTGTAAGACCTTCTTTCGTGTGATACAACGAGTCCAGAAACGACCAGATCAACCGTGGTGATACAGTTTTTCAACGACCTACTATAACATACTCACATACACATAAGATGCGTATATCCCTTTCGGGTAGGCAGAGCGTTAACGGCCGTAAAATTCCGGTCGCTATCGCCACGTGAGACAAACATTTAGGGCATTTTCAGATGATGTTGTCAGGCTGTCGCCTAAAATTGTAATACTCATGAAACCCTCGATTCTCTTAGTCGCCTCTTATGCTCATAAAAATGTAAATAACTGGCACTCAATTGCACTTAAGATGCATAAATGTCAAGGTGCCTATAACTTGCACAAACAAATTCATAAGCTATCTCTTGTCTACATACACACCTCTTGCTACTACTACTTCTATAGTCACAACAGGCCGCTGTTGGTCATGGGACTCCCCAAAATTGGGGTGGTATTGTCATACTCCGGCTTTGCAAGGCCGATTTGCGAGTGCAGTACAAGATATTGTGAATAGTCACAGATTTATCTCTCAGTCGCCTTTTACGACACCCACGGGTAGAAATGGAGATGCTTCTCTAAGCCGGCACCAGACGCTGATTCAGTCTAATTCTACTTTACTATCATCCTATCTCTTCAACAGGTACAGAAAGCTGTTCTCACTCCTCAAAGCCGCGAACAAGCACAAAGATCCTTCATACGTGGAACAACGCAAGACCCTTCAGAGCTACACCTCAGACTTCGTCAGCTGCCTGTACCACGAACAGGCCCTCTCCGGACGAAAAGACGGCCTCGTCTTCCACAAACTGCACCCGCAAGTAGTCTCCAAGTTATTTGACCTCGTACCTAACGTAGACGGTATATTCAGTCTAAGGAACAGCTTAGCCTTCGCTCCGTACACCTACAGGACTCTAGAAGCAGTCGATGCAATGAATGTGACCAACAAGTTGTGTTTGGAGACGGTCATTGGTCAGACGTTTCCTAATTTGAATGAGTTTTTAGTGGGAGCCGTGCTTGAGTTGCGTTGAAGTTGTTTTTTTTAAGGATTTGTGCTGTATTGATGCGCTTTTTGTAGTTTCTATAAGTACAGTAGTAGTAAAAAAAGCGCGTTGTAATCTTTAATTAGAGTTTCGTTGCTATACCCTGTTTTTTTAGAGAAAGTAAATTGACATTTTGGGTTGCCTTTTTTCTGTAAATACTACTTTTTTTTACTAAATAGTAATTTGCCAGTACCGGTAACTTTTGTTATCGAAATGGGAATTTTTTAGTTTCTTTTAGTTCCGTGTAGATGGCGCTCGTGCGAATGATATAAGAGCTCAGCAGTGATTTTCCATAGATCGGGGTAATAGTAATTTTTTATTATACACTCAAGATTTGCAAAAAAGGGGCAAAAAAATAGCATATGTCAATTTACTCTCTCTAAAAAAACAGAGTTTACGTAGTACAAATCTTTTAGTGCATTTAATATTATGATAATGTTATGTTTTATAACTATGAATCTTTGAATGAAATAAATAATGAATGGTGGATGATTGAATGATCGCGTAATTCTAAATCAACTAGAATAAGTTCAAATACAAAACTAGCATAGGTTTCTTTAAGTGCCCTTTTTGAAAAAGTTTTCTAAGACAAGCTAAATTAAGATTTTTGATATTACGAAAGTATAATTATGTGACAAGACGTGGCACAATATTTGACACTAAATTGTCGTGGATTTTATATACCATTTTTTATTCATGTGCTGTGCATTTTACGTTCTAATACTACCAAGCTATTTGGGTTACATTCGATCAGAAAAGGTACCAGAAAAGCTACTCGCCTCTCCCGTAGGTAGCTCTACACTTCGATAATACGTCCTTATTATACCAGATGGCGCTAATGTGTGCATTTTATAGCTTCTAGAAATGTTTTATTTTACGTTGTATCATATCTACCGAACAGGTTTCTTAACATTGTGCTTAAAATAGCATAAATACTGTATGACCCGCCTATACCAATGACTTAAATGTAACTCAGTATTTTTGTACAATAAACGACATTTATACGAATAACGTGCTTATTATAATTTGAAAACTATCCTTATTCCTTACAATCACACCAGGATTTGTTCTGCAGTCGGTGTATGTAACTCATGACATACAAACACACATTATGTTTTAATCCCTTGAGGGGTAGACAGAGCGCCAACAGCCGTAAAAGTACTGTCGCTATCGCCACGTCCGACAATTGAGAAATGTTGTTGTTAAAAAAAATGATGGGATTTATTTCAGAAATCGGATTACATCAATATAATAATGGCAATGTTTTTTTTGTTCGTTAGGTACCTAATAGATGGCGCTCGGAGTGAATTATACGGTGCAATTTCCCATAGATAGGGGTAATAAATAAACTATGAACTTGTATAAAATCTTATTTTTATTTATGCGAACAAGAAAGCACTAAACGCAATAGTCTCTTTAGTTAGTTTTATTAGTAATATGTATAATAGTTTTTTTGGGCATTGTACTAAAACTCGACAAATTCTGAAATAGCGCCACCTTGTTCGGACAAGTGTTGTTATTAGCCCAAAAAATCCTCCAACTATGGCTCGATGGTTTGAAACTATATGGTCCATACAAACTTGTAAGATTTTTATTTATTAAAGCGCCAAAAAACACTGCTTAGGCTGGTTTCAGAGCGACGCGTCTCGGCAGCGCTGCCCAGCCGCGCGCGCCTCGCATTACACTAGATTGTATGTAGCGTTTCATAGTGACGCGTCTTGGGCCGCGTCTCGGCCGCGCCGCGGTCGGATCTCCTTCGATTGCCAGTAGCGTCGACTTGCAATCTTTTAAGGCGTCGTTGTTGCACTCTTTTCCATCTAACGTTTAAAGCTAATATAGTGATTACGTTTGCTGGCATAATGATTCTCTGCACTCGACCGTACACCACAACGAAGCGCGCGCGTCTGAATGTCGTTTCACAGCGAACGCGCTGCCCAGGCGCGCGCCCGAGCCGCGCGCGCCTGGGCAGCGCTGCTGAGACGCGCCGCTCTGAAACCAGCCTTAGTTGTTTGTTGGGTAGCGTCTTTCACTTGCACCATTTCACGCTATCTTCCAGCAGTATTATCAAAAAATATTCATATTCTTTATATACTTATAAAATGCAGGAATATTTGGACCATACTTGTATGATATCTTTTGGTGTGCAGTAATCTTTGATATATCGGGCAATTTTAATTTTGTTGCTCGAGATAGCAAAAAAAAACGCACCCTCAAAATTTCCACAGTGTTGAGTTTTTCTGAAACAAAAATATTATTTACTGCAAAAAGCTTGAGTGTAGCGCGCAGTAAAATGAATGACTGTACTCGTTCGCATCAGGCAGGGCCTAAATAGATATTAAATTTTTAAACGGGCGAAGTGGCCAATTTACTTCTGCTACATATCTGACGTTACTTAATTGCGTTCCGTTCCATCCACTGAAAGGACCGTTCCGTTTCGCATTCCTATTTTCCGAGCGACCTGAAAAAATATTTGAGCAGGTCTCTAATTCGCGAAATTGATTAAATTACTCGCCGTCCGTCTCTTCTCTCTTCTAAACGCGTCGAGGAGGAGCGAAAACGAGAAATCAAAATAAGCTCCCGTCTAGAGATGAGCTGCAAATGTAACAGCTACGAAAATAGCTGCTTACTTAAGTAGCTATTAGTACCTAGCTGATACATTAACTTCTATAATACCAGTCGACATATTCTATGTTTTTGCATACTAGTGTGCGACACGACGTATTTGAACCCCCAAACATTTGTCAGAAATGGCGATAAAGACCGTAATTTTGCGGTCGTAAACGCTCTGCCTACCCTGCCAGATTTGTGTATCTATGTATATGTATGTATACGAGTTCGACAAATTCCAGACTTTTTTAACAGAAATTTGCTCCTCACTACGTGCAAATTTAGATTATTGAGATTAATAATGGGCTGTACTCCAGAGAGCCACTCTGGCATGCCCCAAGTAACAGCCTATATCTTTTGAACGGGTGATCAGAACATTCTGATTTTTGCATATTGGTGGGGTCGACAAATGCACTAGACACCCATATGTTCATATCTTCGCTACGACGTGCGTTTTTCAAGATCATGACAGAGAGGCTCTCTGCCTGGCCTTTATATTTTCAGCCTCGTGCCTTTATATTTTTTTAATCCCGCTCGTGCCGCGGTTCTAATAGGAATAAATTTTTTTTTAAAAAAGAAAAAAATTGTGTCTGACAATTCTTTTATTTAGTGACAGTATTGTATTCTAAATTCCTGAATTTCTAAAAGCATTCGTTGTGATCTACTTGGAAATAAACGATTGAAATCTTGAAATCTGCAGCATTATTCTTTTATCTTCGAAATGGTGTCCCTGGTTCTTGTGCAATTTATCCATATTTATTCCACATATTTCAAATCATCATACACTTCCATGTGGGCTGTGCCAGGGAGAACTACACGATATTTTTCTCGTCACAGACTTACCCCAACTCTATGTTACGTATCTACTTCGTCTCCCCCATTAATTACTTGGTAAAAAAGCGCTCCGGTCCCACAGCGCAGCCCCCGCATTAATATAATATCATGATGTATTATGTATCGGTAGGGACTTTCAATCATACCTGCATAATACATAATCTTCCAACGTTGCTTCTTTTTAGCAGGTTTTAAAGTGTGCTTTAGATTATTTCAAGAGGTACTTAGCAGGTTTAGAGCCATTTTTTTAACGTCGACAAATTAGTGCCATTTTGTTTGTTACTTTAGGTAACTCTTCCACCATATAAAAGTGTATTTTCCACATAAAAAGCAAAATAAGTAACCCCATCTAGTCCCAAACTAAACAAAGCTTGTAAGGGGAACTAGATAGCTGATACTAAAACTTATATACTTTTTGTAAATAAATACATACTATGCAATTATACATAGAAAACACCCAGACCGACACCAGTATTTGAAAATTTGTGTGTGGTGATCGAACTTACGATCCTCGGCGTAGAAGGTAGGGGTACTAACCGCTACGCCATCGGGACAGTCGAAATTTATAGATAAACAAGCAGCCGCGGTTGCTAAACATTTTCCCGTGGCAATGTGACATCTCAGAAATTTTCATTTGATTTTACAGACAGACAGAGAAACGCAAAAAACGATTCTATTTTATACCATGTACTGATGGCCTTAGTACTTCCTTAGTAGTAGATGTGGGTGGCTATGGGTGGATGTAACCTACATGTAACCTAGGTGGTAGGTAGGTGGATCTCTGGCCGCCTCGGACGCCTGGGCGCTTGGGGGTGGCAGAGGGTGACAAAAAGATTAAAAGATTATCGTACTTCTTCCTATATGGACCTATCTTTACATTGTCATAGGTGTATATCGAGGGTCAATGTGACTCTTCATGTAAAAGTATAGCATGAATGAAATCTTACATCGATATCAGGTAGGTACGGCATAATTTGACTATTGTGCGAAAAATGAAAACTTGCTTTTTTCCTGTAATATTTTTATACCTATGTTATTTTAGTTTAGTTGTCGCAAAGCATAGGTAATTTTGCACGAGAAGATAAACTGCCAATCATAATCAAGAAAAGGTCCTGTCAGCGGAGGTTTGCAAAACTAACGACGGCCCCAAAACGCCTACCTGGCACACTACCCCCATCAACAGTCCAAAACTACCATTTCACCTTTTCTGTCGCTGAAATTCGAAATCTGATCACTTTATTTGGCGACAGCGTCATTCACAACTGTAAATGTAAGTTTGTGTCGCCGTACACGCACGTCTCCTCGGTTACTTTTCCATTTCCTCCAGTTACAGCTGCTCATTTATTTTTCGTGGTCCGCTCGAGAGCATAAATTATGGACACCGCTGGATGCTGCCACGTAGCGGGGGCCCCCACCTCCTCGCCTCAATGAGAAATGTTTCAGGGCCCTTTGTCCCCTCGTGCCCCTTTTTGCCGGCGACGTCTTCCAGGATAACTGTGTTAATCGGGCCCCGTGATACTTTTTGCGTATTTCCCGTGTGTTGGGGCTGTTTTTTGAAGATTGGCCGTTTGTTTTTGATTGCTCTTTGTTGACGATTGATGCTTGTGACGACATATTTTTACTCGTCGATCAAGAATCTTGAGAAAAATCGTGATAATGTCCAACAAAGCCGCCATTTTTGTTCTACGCAATTACGGCTATTCGTATCAATTTGGTAAATTGCTTTAGTTTCCTGCGGCAATTGCTGACAATCCCTACAGTAATCCTAAGCTTATCCCTAAAGTTTTATTCGTTTGGAATGAGTTCTTAACTATGATCATAACTAGTGAAGCAACATTGTCCCATTTTGCTGGGTTATTTTGTTTATGCACTCGCTTTATTGCTGGGAACCTCGTGCATATATTTTGTTGCACTTTGAGTACCTATTTGCATGTATATTTAAGTTACCTTTAGTAGAAGAATATACTCGTGGTTTTATGGACTACATTTTGAGTTTACTGTCAGCGAAACTGTCGTACCTCAAAATTCCCATGTGGTTTTTCTCAGTAAGGTATAAGTTAATTTATTTTCTGCGAATGCTAATAATTTTCATGCGATATATAACATGAATTGCAACTTCGGAAAAAACCTCAGTTGCTGTGGATAGTTTACAATCCTAGGTGCGTAATCTACTATGGTGTCGCTCTGTGCAGGTACTGACTGAAAAATAAACCTTGTAGTATGTAGGTAGCCACTATTGTCCACGATAATGAAAATTGTCTAGCATTGTTTGAATATTATAAATCTCACACCACAAATCACCGCGACGTTTTCAAATTAAACTTTTGTTCTTCCAACCCACATCTTAGGTGGCGTGATGCAAAATATGTCGCGAACTCACGGGCTCGCCTCTTGCGGGTAAAATATGCGCAAGTGGTAACAATTGATAGGGGAGGTGCGGGAAAGAAGGGTGCCACGGGTAGGGTTGCCGATAAATCTTAACATATTTGCTCTTCATAAGTATTCCGATTTTCTGAAGCGATTGTGGAAGAGTGCCATTTCCAGATTATGGAGTAAGTAAGTAAAAACACTACGAGTATGTTGCACAAAAGTAACAACTACAGGAAACAGGAACATTTACAGCTAATAATGTAGATGATGAGAGGTGTTGAATACCATACATTCTCAGAGTTAATCTTTAGTTCATAAAGATGTTGAAATTTTATTTCCTAGTAAGGCAGAGAGTTTGAGAGTATTTAGAGTTAGTGATTAGTAATTTAGCAATTGTGTAGTACGCAATTTTATATTACACAAATAGGTACCGACTACTGGTATAAGCATAACAGCCCGATATTATTGTTACAGATATTAACAGTAGGTAAATGGTATTACAGTGAAGGGGAAGTTTAGGCTCATTAACTGTCGATCTTGGGTCATAAAAAGGTCCATATTTGACATGCAGCTCGCATCATATCCTTCCGAGTCCCTCGTGTAGGTTTTCGATTCTTTGTCCAAAAATGTCGCATGAAAAGCCACTTTATTAGGTACCATTAACTCGCCACCCTATAACCCTACGGCCACCGCGATTCTTGCCCATGGGAGCCCTCGCGGACCCTTGGCACAGAATATATAATAGCACTAGCCCTTGCCTTGCCTACTCAAAAAACGCTCCGACTTGCATTGAGCTAAGTTAGGGATGCTAGATTGCGATTTTTTTATTCCAATACTACAATATAATTACCCGTATGTAAATTGTGATTATGGCATGAATGATTATGCAGGTAGACACAAATCACAATGGATACAAAAGAGGAAAGGTCTAGTTTTTGTGTTGGACTCTACGTTCTCGGCCCCGGGGCCATCTAAACTGGGAAAGGTCTAGTTCAATATTCTCAAACGACCCAGCACAATAATTTCAGAGTGAAAATGGCATCAGTAAGTACTATGCTATTGATCAATTTTGTTCTTTTATTAGTACCTAACTACCTACCATCCATCCTCGAGTTACCAATTTATGTAATCAACTAATACATACTACATACATACATACATACATATATCACGCCTTTCTCCCTTGTGGAGTAAGTAGAGCTTTAACGGCCGCAAAATAATACGGCCGCTATTGCCGCATCTGACATTTTTGAGGATTGTTTTCCAAGGTTTTTTAAACACGTGCATCACTATAGTGACAGGTTGTCAGCCTGCCGCCTAAAATTTGTAATACACCAATACTCTCAAATCCCTTAGTCGCCTCTTACGACACCCGCGGGAAGGATGTGGGGTGATGCTATTCTAATCCGGCATCACACGGCAACATACTTAACTAATACATGCTTACTGTTTTAAATAACTGTATGAAAAACAGTGTTCACGGTAGGTACCTACCTCCTGCTGATGGAACTTAATTTTATAAACAAGACAGGGTGTAATGTTATGATATCACATAATATTGAGATCCGATGTCTCATAAAAATTAGCTTTCACCCAATGTCCCAATTCCAAAGTTAATTTTTACATCGGTACCTAGAACTCATGGTTTTTTCAGTATGTAGTGTTGTTTTTCCTCTAACACCCCTATGTTTTCGCTATGGTTTTGCCATCCCTAATTCTGTCCTGGTTTTTAAGAAAAGCATGGGGTGCAACCGGCCGCGTTTATGTTTATTTCTATCGTGAATTCTTGCTCTTATTTAGGGAAACCCTTTGGTGTTATAGTCTGGAAAGAGTTCAGTAAGTTTTTGGGAACATTTGGTTTTTTTTTGGTTATCTGTAATGAATACTTTACCTTTTCCTACCCCCACTGTGAAATTGTGAATGATAATATGTCGATGCAGGCAAAACAAACGAGGGCCCTAATAAAACATATGTAGATGTGGAGACAAAAAATAGGTGAGAAAAAATTAGGATATTTAATTTAGGCTATTATAAAAATAAGAAAATAGGTTTAGAAACGTATGTTGTCACGCTGTTGCAATTCTGTTAATACTTGAATATATAACAACTTTATCAGACTAAAAAAAATTACTATTATAGAATAAGAAAATAAGTTAACATAATTAAGGAACAGAATACTAACCTAGCGGTTGTAACACTGTTGCAATTCTCGCAATACTTGAATAAATAGCAACTTCATCAGACTGTGAAGTCTTATATGAATCACTAGTATGGGACGGAGATTCTCACTTCTCTACCGACGAAGGTGTCAAATGGGCTATGTTTAACGTTATATCCTCTGCGACTTCTTGGCGTCCCTTATGACCCTTTTTGTCCTGACTGGCTATTGCCTTACTTTGAATAAACATCCTCTTGTGTTTATTTAGTACTTGAGTCAGTTGCATTACACTTCGGCCCATAGTAAAATATAACAAGACAGGCGTAAGTACTATGTTATTCATGAATATGTTCTAAGGATGCTTTTTACTCTCCGTAATATTTTAAAATAAGTAAGTATTTTGTTGTATGTATGTAATAACTTTATTGTACCAAACAGGAAATAGTTACAAAAAACACTTAAATAGATTAATATAATGTGTAGGCACAAAGGCATGTTGTCATTCAGATAATATTTTAAATAATTTAATCATTATTAGTTAGATACTAAAGTTTTTATTACTACTGTCTTGAATCAGAAATTTTCTACTCTAGCAACTCTGAAACCAATTTTATTCTCAGAATCCATTTTGTTGTTTCAGTGTATTTTAAGTAGAGTTGGAAACTTCTCAGTCCAGCGGGCATTGTAATAGATCACTGCCTTGGTAGCACGTCGGGCATTAGCAGACGGTATTTCCCGTCGTTAGCCCAACTCGGGCCATTACAGTCTGAGCTCGTAATCAATTTTCCATCATTAGCACCGAGTCGCAGGAGCCAAGTCGCAAACACCGACTACCTACGTACGAATCTCCAATCCCATTAACCCCGCACGTACTCGGCAATTTGCAGACTCGTCGCTGGCTTATATAGATAGCTACTTAAACAGCGTACGTGTTTCCGAATGTCAAAGCTCTTCTAAACCTCCGAGATCCGCAAACATGGGCGTCGAATCGTGTTAGTGTAGGCGAAAGCTCTCCGGCTGCTGTCTGTACCCGAATCGATAAAATTCGGGTCCGCGCCCCCCGTGCGTTGCCATGGCGACGCGCCGACCCCCTGCCTCCACCCGCCGCATCTCCAGAACACCGATGTTGACTTAGACGGATAGGGTAAGAGGCTTATTAATGGTTTTATGTTACCCCGGTGTACCTATAAAAGGAGCCTCAAAACACTTTGAATTCGTGTTTGAGGTGAGGGTCAGCGAAATTCGGGGAGTTCCGGGAAAGCAATTAATTTTTTGAGTGTAAACAGATAAAACTTTAACGTTCTAATACAAACAGTTGTTAGGATTACGTTCTACTTTGTTAGGGCTCGTTGGAAAGCGGAGAACGAGAGGTGTGCAAATAATGGCGGCACATTTTCCCCGGGAGCGGGCGAGCGGGCGTGCGGGCGAGTGGGCGCCGCCATCTTCCCAGACCGCGTGACGCCATTTCGAATCGAGTGCGTCCGCGTCACTGGGCCCGCAGACACAGTACAATAAAGCAAATGCAGCAACGAATCTGAAACTCAGTTTAACACACACAATACCACTACACAGCATTTCCAGCTGCCTCGCGAACTAGATTCATAAATTGTTATTTTCAAATGCCTCTTGGATACTGGGTTTAATTCAGCTGCATACATTATGATATTTCATAGAAAAAGAAAACGTTTTCCTATTTTACAATGAGGATTTTTGGGCTGATAGCGATACTTGTCCGAACTAGGTGAAGCTGTTGAAGTTTGCAGCCATCACCACCAGTTCCAGTTTGGTAGGAACTAAACGAATAATTAAAAATTCCTACTAACCCGATTGTTTGTTTACATGTGCCAGTTGTATGTGTGTAGGTATATTTTGTATGTATGTATGTACTATGTATGAAGGCGAAACAAGAATTGAAAAAGGACACATAAATGAAGAATAGGTAGTAAGTACCCAAAAGTGCCTAGTAATTATTGAGGCATTTACACTTTAACAGACAGTAGGCAATTGTTCCCGTGAACGAGTCGAGTATCGTTACTGCTTCAGCCTATACCTGTTTACTGTGTCACAGCCGGGAACCCTACAAAATTACTCGTAATTTCATCTCGCAATGTCGTCTCACACTTGTACGCTTATTGTTTTGTTAGGACGTGATGCCTTTAGGTACATCTGAAATGTCTGCTACGTATAAGTATGTAAGTAGATACTTGCTGGAAATAATCTACGACCATTCCTGCTTTATATGCCAGCCGGAATGGGGTTGAATATTCTAGATACCCAAGCTGAAAGTTGTGGATAATGGCAAACGATTACCCAAATTTGTGTGTGGCACGATCCTGCATGATAAGTAGCGCCTGCGGGATGTTGTATCAGTATGTGTGCCGGGGGCAGGCGGGTGCAGCCCTAGCCGTCCCTAGCCCAGTTTATCCGGAGAGGGTGCGCAAACTTTCTCAACCCGTAAAACTCTGTTTACCCACTGCCGGCTCAAACATTTCTTTGCGGACCGGGATTACTTAGCGATGAATAAGTAAATTGCATTTAAAGCGAATCGGTTCTTGCGGCGTGTCGTTATGCGCATTGTAGGTTCATGAATGTTTAATGTCACGGCGCGAGATAAATTCTTATTAATATTCCCGAGGCGGCGTTTTAGTTCTTTTGTCTTGCACCGTGGGCGGCCAATAAAGAGGTGGGAGGCTGGAAATGTGCTGCATTTATACAGGTTCCAGCCGCTCCGGCGCTCGCTCGGCTCGCTCGTCTCGCTGCTTTATTTTCCTCCTCCACCGAGCTCTTATTGCCGAGCGAACTAGGGTTTCTAATTATTTTCTTTAACGCCACTTTCAGCACGCCTTTGTTGCGTTTGACGTCGCCGGGAAAAATAATGAAATGTTCTATAAAACGTGGAACGTGAGCGTTAGACAAAGGGGTCGTAAAAGCGGGCGCTGTGGTGGATTGACGCAATAAGGAGTCATGAATCTTATTGGTGATTTACGAGCGGTGGTCCCGGGCGGGCGCTCCGCCCCCGGCCGCCTGCGGGTTCCTGCTTCTGATGATGGACGCTGCCCGACGGATTATAACCGAAGCGGATTTGCGCTTTATTGCGTTTTACTGTTGCAAAACATTTCTGGTCATTTTCCTGGAAAATACACTGATAACGTTACATAAATCTATGTCGACCGAACTGTATGCGTATCCATCGACTACTGATGATCATTTTCCTGCAAAAGTAAAAAAAAATGCGTTAATGAATTACTTACATACTTATAATAGTTTTTCTCATCATTACCATGGGTTCTTTGTCCGGAAAGTGGCATGTTGTCAGACAAGCAGCGCCTTAATTGGCAGTTTGCAGCACTTGCAGGGTGGCTTGAGAATAATCGCTCGTCATCACGAGGGGGGGTGAACTGGGACGCTGGGAGGAGGGATTCGTTCACAAAAGACCCACTGCCGGTTGGACCTAGTGAGATTCAACTCACACACATGTCACGCCTTTATCCCTTGCAAGGTAGCGTTAACAGCCGTAAAAATACGGTCGTTATCACCATGTCTGACAAATATTTGAGGGTCATTTCAGAAAAATTGTACCGGTGTAATTGAACCGAGCAAGAGCCAATTATTATAGTTTGTAATTTTAATAATAATTATAATATAACCTATTTTGTGCTACATACACATTTTATTTTGTGCTCAAGTATACCTTGCCGCAAAGAAGTTAAATGCGCGCTTAAAAACGTGTCTTCGTTCTAACAAACGGTAGACTAACTTATTTGTAGTAAGGCCCACTGGGTCTAATCGACAGGTGGGTCTAATAACAGCAGCTTAGAGGGGAGGGGTTTTGGGGGGGTGAGATTTATTGCACTACCCGCCGCCGCCGCTAGATAACGGGACGACAGGAACTTATATTGTGACGTCACGTGACGAAGGTCCTGAGACGCAAAACGATCTATTTATTCGGACGACGGTTGCGAGTTTTATAGCTTTGGAAAGAAGGACGTGGGGACGTAGGTGTGTGCGGTTTGGAAAGGAAAATAGTGGGCAGAAAATCTTGTCTTTAGGTAGACACAGAATACATCGTTTTTCTTATAGGCTACAGGACACAGGGCTATTTTTACTCAGTATACAAACTTTGTAGGGTGTTTTTACTCAAGATTTTGAATAACTTTTACTATGCCACCTGAGAGATCGTAAAGAAATGGGTGTTCCATACATTTTTGGCAGGTGGTTCCATAGTAAAAGTTGTTCAAAATTATGAGTAGTAACACCCTAAAAAGTGTGTGTACTGACTAACATATAACACATACATACATACATATATCACGCCTTTATCCCTTGCGGGGTAGGCAGAGCGTTAACGGCCGTAAGAATACGGTCGCTATCGCCACATCTGACATTTGTGATTCTCTCACTAAAATATAACCTTGTATAATAGTATAGCGTAGCTATGTGTCAGCTAAGAATCCCTGTAACATTTTCTAATCTCATTCAGCAAAACCCCTAATAACATTTTAAAAGAACGTTAATCAGATTTTGACAAAACTGTTTTCCCGCTAACAAACTGCACAGCAGTTTTGAAACACTGTGTTTAAAACAAATGCTTTTTTCATTTCATTTCATTTTTCATTACTACTATAATTATTGTGAGCCGTAGCCACTTCGTAGCAACTTTAAAATTCATACCTCAGTCTACGACTTTAGAGGTACATACTTCAAATTCAATACCTCACATTTCTGAACAAGAACTTCATACCTGTCCTTATTAAACACGAACCCTTGACAAAATATTTCAGCCATCTCGTAGCTACGGCGTCTACGGCGTAGCACGAAGCGTAGCATTCTCTACGCGTACCGAATTTACTAGATGCATTCAAAATCTCGAGATTGTTGCTTCATTAAGAAGTACCTATATTAGCTTCAATTCTACATGACAAGTTATTCCTCTTACCTTTTATATCAAGTAAAAAAACGGAACAAACATGACATTTGATTTTGCTACAATATGACATGTGAATATGTGGCTATTTTAAGGGGTAAAACGTTTCAAATTACTGTAAAAGACTATTGGAACTAGTGGTGTAACCCATCTTTTTTATGCTGTATTAAAAATAAGAAATATATGCACATAAGAGTATTTTTTCATATTTTCTTTGATTGTTTTAAATTGACTGCAGAAACGTCTCGTCTTGCCAGTTAATTTCTTAAGCTCTCGCGATTGTTTTCACACATTTTTATGGTTAGCCCGGGTCACTAGAAGACAGCAGCTCGATGGTACTTCAGTCTACTTGCGACATCAGCTGATGTAACTCAGCTGAAACGCCGGCCCAAATGTAATTTCGTTAATATTACCGTAAAAAATATCGCGAGTGACCCGAATTAAACATAAAAATTGGCCAGTTCAGTTCAACGTTGTCACACACGAAAAGAGAGAGTGAGAGAAAGAGCAACGAGAAGACTAAATTAATGTGAGACTCAGCAAGCGTGATTTAGAATCGAAGCCAACGTTCGCGGATGGTTGCGAGGGCGGGTGTCCCCGGCAACCGGCAAATTAACTCGACCTCGCATACTTGCTCGAGTTGCGAAATTAAATTCACTTGTTTAGTCGCGTATGGAAATTTAAAATTAATTCCGTGACATTTTTAAATGAGCGTCGGTGGCCAAGTGGTTAGGACACTGGTCTTACAATCGTGAGACCCGAGTTCGATCCCCGCCATGTTCGAAACCCACATTCAAATAAAATATCAATTCAGATGATATTTGAATGTGACTTAACCTAGAATTCGGGCCAGGTTAGCCTTCGGGTGGCAGTCACTCTGTGTAAAAACTTGGTTCCACGTCAAATCCCCTAGGTTAGGTAGCCGACCCCTACAGAGAACGTGATAAGGCAAGGAGAATGATGTGTTGATGTGATGATCTATATCGGAAGCTCAATACACTCCGTGATAATGTAGAAAGGTACCATGAAAACAGATTCAAGTGGGGTTTCTCGGCGGATGACAGTTGCGATAGCGGTGCTGTTCAAACTATGGCTTGTACGCTGGAAGACCTCTGGGCAGCCACCCAAAACGCCGTTCATGTGGCCACCTTTTAGGAAGACAAAATTAAATTCGCCGCGACACGCTAAGAATAAGAACTATGGGACATTTATTATCCTGCCCCAACTGCCCAGACTCATGCACGCTTTAACACCTGCAGAAAGCAAACCCTAGAGGAACTTCAGTGGCGAAGCAAGTAAAGATTGTTTAACCTGTCACCGTCGACTTGATGAAGAAGCCTACAAGTAACCGCTGCTGAGTATGGGCTTCGTTTTCAAGCCAGCTTTTCTTACTTCTTATGTCCCTCCTGCATCCACTGTCTATCAGAAATAGCCACTAAATTCGTCTGTGCAGCTGACTATTCTGCCTAATCGACGTATCAATCAAATTTAAATACATTAAAATAATCAATTACCTAGCCCTGTGTACGAATGTACTGTCTGTAGCTAGGTACGTTTTACTGCCTACATTTAAATACTATAAAATAAGCGCCTACCTAGCCCTGTGTGTGTGCTATCTGTAGGTAGGCACTAGTCCTAGACGGTTGCCCATGGTAACATCCCAGGCAGCCCGGGCTGCATGCTCTATCGATCCCCACCTGACTGGCGAGCGTTATTGCGATGCCAGATGTACATATGTTTTATTTACTTATACAGGAATATGTGTGTATGATGTGATGAACGCTTTGTGAGATATGGCAGTAAATAGAAAAATTACCTTACATAGGTGACATACCTACCGAAACCGTATATTTTACGACTTATGAAAAGACACTTCTGATTAGTATTGCGATGTGTGCGAGTAGGATTTGGATATGTTTTAACTACATACATATCACGCCCTTATCCCTTGCGGGGTAGGCAGAGCGTTAACGGTCGCGGACAAATATTGAGGGCCCACGTTCAGATGATTTGTATTACTGTAGTGACAGGTTATGGTTCAACTCTTACCACGAAAATGAGTACTTTTGTTTCAAAATCTTATGTATGCTAGGCTCGATACTAAAATTAAAATATTGGATACTCTTTTTAATAAGTTTAGTTTTTTTTAACGAAAACTATGTTGAACTTATTTATTTTGTTTTGACTTGTTTCTATTTTAATTGTTTTATACTTGGATTGACTGTTATGTAATTGATATTGTAATATTGTTTGATGACTTAAAATAATTAAATGTCGGTAATAATGTTTTTTTTTAATGAATATGTTTAAGAATATTAGAATCATCCATTTGACTGTCATTGCAATTGAAAGTACTTCCTATTCCAATATAAAACGTTTCATCCGCATTACTTAGCTGTAGGTAAAAAGTTTGGTGAGGCACCTAGAAAAATAGCGTCCTTGCCGAGGCCGTAATACTCATATACAAAGATTACTATGGCTGTTTATACATGTATCTCATCTCCCTTACTTTACGTCAGGGATGATTCACGGTTGTACAAACTTTCGGAGCCCTCAATGTGGAAGCTTGAAGGGCAGAAAGGCGGAAGGCTCGAGAAATATTGCGCAGTAGACATTGTTAGTCAAATCGTAGCTGAGATTTGTAAAGGATTTCATGTATAACCATACATCAAGATTTATTTAATAAATATCTTTGTTACTTTTTATTTATTATATATCTTTCTTTGTTTGTTTTGCCATGTGATGCCGGCTTAGAATACGCGGGTGTCGTATGAGGCGACTAAGGGACTCGAGAGTATTGGTGTATTACAATTTTTAGGCGACAGGGTGACAACCTGTCACTATAGTGACACACATGTTTTCTGAAACAACCTTGGAAAACAATCCTCAAATTTGTCAGACGTGGCGATAGCGACCGTATTCTTACGGCCGTTAACGCTCTGCCTACCCCGCAAGGGATAAAGGCGTGATATAGGTATGTATGCATGATGCTTCAGTGCTATATGATGCCGGCTCACAATAGCATCACCCCATTTCTTTCCCGTGGGTATCGTAGAAGCCGACTAAGGGACTCGAGGATTTTATGTGTATTGCAATTTTACAACCTCTCACTATCCTACACACGACTTATCTGACCGACCCTCAAACATTTGTCAGATGTGGCGATAACAACCGTAATTTTAGGGTCGTTAACGCCCTACCTACCCCGCTAGGGATATAGGCGTGATTCGTGTGGGCGTAGTTACTTCAGTTTATGAACGTATAACCTATTTTCCTCGCAACCAATCCACTAGCGCACTAAAAGGCTATATTTCATGGCTTTATGGCCACATAGAGTTAAAATTCTCTTTGGTAGAGTGTCGCAGACATATTTATTTTGTGTCTAAAATACTAAACGATTATCCTTCCAGCGAGAGTAAAATAGACGTTCTAATACCAATTCTGTTTATCATAATAGACAATCACCATCAATAGTTTATCACAATAGTCAGTGACTGGACTATAGTACTCATAGTGTATAACCCTTCAACCTTCTAGCCAGACCATTTTAGTACTTACCTGCCCGCTTAAAGTGTAAATAAAAGGTGTAAAAAATTAACTGCATATTTTTCAAGGAGTGACCAGTCCATAAAAATGAAAAGACGTCTCTCCGAGGAACAATTCCTATAGAAAATTTTATTTACCTAAGGGATAAACCTGGTCTAAAACTATAAAAAAATACTTAAACTTTCCATGCATTTTGTGCTTGCCAATCAAGGCATTAGTAGATGTGTTCTTTTTCACATTTGAATCTTAGTTCAGCACTCAATATAAACCTTTGTTAGAGGCAGTACTGTTTTTAAAAAGTTACCGCAACTCATTCAAATCCTCTACAACAACAAACACCACTTTCATTAAAAATGTGGCTAAAATGGACTTTCGCGAAATTGAATTTGCATCAAGCCGGGAACAAAAGCCGGTTTTGTGGGTATTGTTGTGTTTCGATACAAGCGAGGCGAGTGAGGCGAGCGAGGCGAGTCAAAGCCGGCCCAACAATGTGGGGGAGTAATTACCGACGCGTCACGCTGTCGGCTGCAGGCGAGACCCGAGCTGATCAAGTTTCGGGTTTCCTACCTGCAACATGGAGCAAAATTATACTACAGGAGACTCTATCTTGAACTAAACACGTGCCTGAAAAAGAAACTTCGATGGCGCTAGTAAATACAAATTGGTCTCACGAACTGTAGCTCATTTTCCTTCCGGACCATAAAGTTGAATTCCCATTAAGTTGAATTTTTTGAACGTCGGCTTCCCATTCAGTTGAGTTTTTTGAAAGTTGAATTCCCATTAAGTTGAATTTTTTGTACGTCGGCTTCCCATTAAGTAAAGAAAGAAAGAAAGAAAAAATATTTATTCAGTATCAATCAAGTACAAATACATTTCTGACTGAGACCGAAAAGGAATCCAGCTCAGCATATGCTGTAGCTTAAAGCTGCAGCGCTGATTTTCAGCTGGACCCAAGCCATTTGAACAATCAGGGTGCGCTGCCCGGTTAGTATGTAATATTACGTACATTATAATTATCCTAAAAAAACTCTGCGAACAGTATTTGTAACGTAACTAAGCTAACTAAAAATTACTATGAAAGTTAAATCAATACCTACATAAATATAAACTCATGCAATCTATTTTTTATATTTCACATTACTTAAAACTTAAAACCTACACACACAGTTACTCATAGAGAACATATTATGGCATGAAAGAGGGTAACTAGATTATTAAATGGGTAACTATATCCTTCAATTGGCAATTCAGGCAATATTTCTTAAGATGCCATCTAAAATTATTTACAGTCCTTAATTTTCTAAGAGGGGGAGGAATGTCGTTCCATATCTTGGCTGCGGCATACTTAAAGCTACCCTTGTAGCCGGTGGTTTTATGTCGCGGAATTTTTAAAAGAGCGCGGCGCTTACGGCTAGACCAAACCAGGTTCTCATAAAGATACTCCGGCCTTTTAGTTCTAATCACCTCAAACAGTAGCGTTGCGAGGTGTATATATCTTCTACTGGACATTTTCAAGATATTAGCCTTGTTTAAGAAAGGTGTAACGTGACTTCTGGGCGGAATATTGAAGCAGAATCTTGCACATGCGTTCTGAACACGCTGAACAAGCTGCTTTGACTTGGCCAGTAGACGAGTGGAGTTTTTCTAAAGTTGGATTCTCATTACTTTTAATGTGTGGAACTCTCGGTGAGCGAGGCAATATCGCGCTCAATCAGTTTTTAACATATCGCGCTCAAACAGGTACCGTATGATAATGATGGTGATAAGGCACTTCATTCAAAGATGTATTAATATTGATAATAAATCTCATTGGAGTAACACACTCAGGCCACTGATAATTCTACTGGACCATAAACTTTTCAAACACACTTCAACACTTGTCATTCATAAAATGTCGTTTTTGTGAGCGACAATCTGGGGAAGGCAAATTCTGGGTAAGGGACATTCTGGGAAAGGGATGTTTTGGAACCTAGGGACAGTTATAACAATATGACATTCTGGAAGTACTATTGAGGGTTCAATTCAATGAGATTCAAATTAATTTGAATTCAACATATTAAGATTCAACTTATTGGGAAGCCGACGTTCGAATAATTCAACTTAATGGGAATTCAACATATTGGGATTCAACTTAATGGGAATTCAACATATTAGGATTCAACTTATTGGGATTCAACTTATTGGGAAGCCGACGTTCAAAAAGTTCAACTTAATGGGAATTCAACTTTATGGTCCGCAAATTTTACTAACCAAAATGAAATCATCACTTAAGCCTAGAGCAGTCGCCTGCTGGACATAGGCCTCCCCAAGGATAAGATAAGATAAAGATAATTTATTTAAAATTAAAATAGTGCTTACAAATAATAAATTTACAGATATAAAAGTAAAGCGATAGAGTAGGATACGTCTTTCGTCCTCCAGTCGCTACTAGCCGCTTTCTTTAAGTCATCGGTCCATCTGGCCGGGTCCAACGGCACGCTTGCCGAGGCATCGTCTCCACTCGAGAACCCGCGCCCCCCACCGGCCATCGGTTCTACGACAGGTGTGACCAGCTCACTGCTACTTCAGTTTGCTGCACTTTTGTACAATCTCAATTACTTTGGTCTTTTTGCAGATAGTCTCATGACCAAAATGACCTTTAAGACTTATTCACAAAATACTTGATATATCTTAATTTAGATACCCCTAAACCAGTATTTGAAGGAATACCTACCGATGGCGTAGTAAAACAGAGTCTACGCTTTTTTAGTATAGGATTACTATTAATTAGTTTTAGTATAAGATTATTACTCCTATATAATATTTCTCCTCCATGCTGCCGGACAGACTTCGACAAGCCAGAGTTGAAACGGGAATGAAACCAAAAGAGGCCAAGAGTATTTCAATTTGTGAAATTGTCAACAAATAATGCAGACTTGAACATAGGTAATCAATTGAAGTAAAACAAAATTTTAAACACCGGAATTTTTCAAAGAAAATTTAGATAAAAGTGTTCTGACTGGTTCTGACGCCACCCAAAATACCTAGTGAAATAGCACGTCAAGAGTAGAAGAGTTCGTTTGGCCTGTCTGACAAGTAACCAATAAGTATTAAAAACGTCTCTTTCGATGGTGAAATAAATCCACCGAATATTTCTCGTAATCTATCCTATAAATACGTATCTTGACCTCAGTGATCATCGGGTCCTTTGTCGACTTGGTGTCCCACACAATATCAATGCAAATGTACTTAAGGTATAAAGGTACCCGTATCTCTCGTCTCGCAGAACAAAGAAGAAAAAGTTGTTTATCGATTCCGCCCGCGCCGAGCTCCGGACCGGGCGAGCTCAGCCTTTTCCCGGAACTACAGGAGCTATTTCTGACACATCGTAATTTGATTCCGTGCACGGAAGTCCGCAACGACTGATTTAACCTACGTACATACATATATCACGCCTTTATCCCTTACGGGGTAGGCAGATCGTTAACAGCCGTAAAAATACGTTCGCTATCGCCACGTCTGACAAATATAGAGGGCCGTTTGAGATAATTTGTGTATCACTATAGTGACAGGTTGTCAGCCTGTCACCTAAAACTTGTAATACAGCTGAAACCCTCAAGTCCCTCAGTCGCCTCTTACGACACCCACGGGTAGGATATGGGGTGATGCTATTGTAAGCCGACATCACACTGGTCTAACCACAGGTATTTAAATTTCTACTACTCATTAGGTATGTGTGAATTTATTTGGGTACTTGGGAATCGATAAGTAAAGTACAACGTGGATAATTCGAAGCAGATTTTCAGTTGAATCGAAATGCAAGGACACATTTCTAACAAATCAAATGAGCTAGTTTTTAAAACGATCAAAAACGGTATTTTGTATGAAAAACTGAAA
Source organism: Keiferia lycopersicella (assembly GCA_029255805.1). Classification (NCBI taxonomy): domain Eukaryota; kingdom Metazoa; phylum Arthropoda; class Insecta; order Lepidoptera; family Gelechiidae; genus Keiferia; species Keiferia lycopersicella. The sequence goes on from JARACZ010000003.1 coordinate 21,553,894, forward strand.
TATAACGACATGCCGTAAGTATTTGTGGGTGACGTGAAAACGCTAACTTCTATATTCTTTTTCTGTTTATTATATCAAATTTTATGAATTAAGTTCGTAGTATTTTTGGACAATGGTTTTAATCATATCACTTTTATATTTTATTAATGACCCAGGAAAATAGCGAGCGTTTTCTCGGAACTTCCAGATAAATTAGAAGATACACCCTTTACGTAGGAGCTATTGAGATCACACTTTATACTTCGATGATTTCTTCAAATTAAATATAAACGAGTCAGTCGAGCTTTGAATCTTTTGAAACGTGATAATTTGCTTTTAGAAATATATTAAAATTTTTCCTCGTAGCGCTTGCTACCATTAATCGATCAATTTTAGTAAAAAAAAATATGAGGCTAATTTCGAGCCTGAGAGTTTTATTTCCCTCTATACAGATGTAAATATACAAGTCTATATCATCATTCTCGTTGCCTTATCCCGTGCTCTGTCGGGGTCGGCTACCTAACCTAGGGGATTTGACGTGGAACCAAGTTATATAAGATATACAATTGTGTGTAAATAACTTATAATATTCGTTCGGCTGTGGCCAGGTCTTGTTCGATTTATTATTCTCATTTAGAACTTCCAGTGCAACGAGTATGTACCTATATGTTTTGCATTATGTAGATTTTCAGTTCATCATCATCATTTTATTGTTCTTAAATACTTACACTGGGTGCGTGCAATTATTAGCATACCTACTGCTGTACCTACAAGGTGTAAAAATATTAGCTGCAAATATTTTAAGGGGTGAACCAGCCCATGAAACTGAACAAATTTTCGCAAGAAACAAGAGGTATTTAAAATTTTTTGGAACTCTAAATTTTTTTATGTTTCAAAACCTATGTTTCTGAACGACCAAGAAAGTTGTTCCGTTTCATGGGCTGGTTCACCCCTTCAAACGTATACAGCAGTTTTTTTTACGCGCTGTATAATAAATATGTAGTAGTACATACCTATGCATGTAAACGCAGTTGCCCCAATCCCAATCAACGCGATCCCGTCATAGTCACATTCACATCCCCACATCCTTCAATGCACTGGACTAATTAGTCTGGCATCCAGTTACGTTTGATGTAAAAAGGCTGTATCCAAAATTGGTTTTGCTGACTGGTAAAAGCTTTTAGTAGTGGGCCTTTCGGTAACAAGATTTGTCTGTTAGTTTAGCTTCATACATGACTTGATGCGATAGCCTGGGATCTTCACTGTTACGTATACGGTTACGTAAAAGTGATAAAATAAAAAAAATCGGTTGAATGTGACAACGTCATAAGAAAATACTGATGAATGGTTGCATTTTTCAAAAGAAACTTATAATTTTATTTGTTTGGTACGCTGCTGAACGTGGAGATCGATTGTGCCTCTTTGTCACTCATTCCGCGTTTGCTTGCACTTCACGCCGCACAAGTCATGTTTTTTAGAGCGTGCAGCCAGTTCCATCGAATTATAACACGTTGTCACGTCAATAAAAACGCAGAAGAAAAGTGGAAATTCATGTTTGTATACCTAAGTATCCTATTTTCTTACAGTTTAATGTGATTTACCTCGCATATGAACTATGCAATTGATTCCAAGCCCACTCTTAAAAAACAGCTCCACAATATTTGTGATCTCCGGCAGCATACCACGTTCCACTTGACTGACTCTAAGTCCTCGAAACGTTGAGCTGAGCCTCATAAACTGAGTCCCGTTTATAGCCACCACAGTATACAATGTCAGATGCTAACCAAGCCTTCGCCGCAGGCTTCGTCGTTAAATTATATCTACAGAGAGCATTTGAAGAGCTTTAAATGAGTCTGCAAACGCAGTTTGGCTGTAGGAGAAGTTAGTGATGCTATTTATGCTTGATATTCACAGACGATTGGCCAGACAGTGCTGTGGTTTAAAATCCACAGAAACCAGTAATACTCGAAAGAATATCTTAACTAAATATTCAGTCAATGTTGATGGCCTATGTGGCGCAATGGTAGTGCGACTGCCTGCGGCGCAGATGGTTTGATTCCCGGAGGAGTACTCACAAAGTTCATATTTATTTATCAATATGTAAATGGTCGTTATACAACTATAAAGGTCTACTTGTGGTAGTAACAGGCAGTTCAAAGTTTTCTACACCGGGGTTTAACAGGTCCTACGTCGACTCGGTGTCCCAGACGATAGAAGAAGAATGATGACCGAAAATCTGTTAAATCTCAGTTAGCATTTAGTCAAAAATTTTGATTTTAAATTCTACTGAAGGAGTACCTACTAATGCTTAACCTGAAAGATGAAAGTCACAATCTTTCGACTCTACTTTATTGAGTAGGAAAGCACCACCAACTAACTTAATTAGTATTTTCTATGAAACAGTTTTCCCAGTATTTGGACCAAGCTACGAGTATATAAAAAGCAGTAAAGGGAGGCAGTACCCCCCTCATCACACGCGTAAGCCTGCCGCGCACACTACCGTTTCATCCTACGCGTTCCTATTCGTGGGTAGTTGTTAATTTTTGCCCAATAATTCCCTGCATCCAGCGGGCGGTTGCCACGGTCGTCCCGGGCACTAGCTCTATTGATTTACACCTGTCCGCCATGTTTTATTGGTCGTACTATCAGCAGCACATCGACTTCAACCAACCAACTTTTACTGGTTCTCATAAAAGTACTAGTAATAACCAGTTTATGTTGATCCTTTAAATAGGTAGAGATCTACTTTATTGTGTTTTTCTTACAGTTACTAGGAATGACAAGTATAAGTTGATCCCTTGGGTAGGTTGTTATGCTATTGATTTACATCTCTCCGCCATATTTTATTGGTTGTTTGTATAGACCATAGGTACAGACAGCGAGTGTAGCAGAGCTTTGATGAATGTACGCAAGTTTTAATTAGTATCCGTGTTTCGGATCTGTAATCAGAACTTCGCCCGTCTCGCGGCCTGGTGGGGTGGTACGCATATTGATGCTTGATTAGGAGCAAACAATATAGTCTCGTTTCCATCAATGATTCCATTTTGCCGTCTTGTTTCGCCCGGCAGCAGTGTGGGCCGATGCCAGCTAATTAAGATTAAGGATATAGATAAAAATGCGCTGTCTTTCTATTAAATAGGGTTAAGAAAATATAGTATAGCATCATAGGCTCTTTTAGTCATGTACTGTTAAAAATGTCGCTGATTGCTCCGCCATTTCTTTGTACATCTATCTGCCATCTTTTAATCGTCGCTTGCTTGTTTGATTTTGTAACTAATGGCGAAGATAGGCTGACAACCTGACACTACAGTGATACATGAATCATATGAAAGGGCCTTCAATACTTGTCAGACGTGGCGATAACGACCGTAACTATACGATCGTTAACGCTCTGCCTACAAAAAAGTAAAAGCGTGATTTGTGTATGTATGCAATGTGTGTTGATTTTGACAGATAACACGTAATCATAATCATAATCATAAACTTTATTAGCTTTCATGTGGTGAATGAATTAAATCATGAATCATTTATGCACGATCTCCTATCCTTGCCTAAGCCCATTCAACTGAAAATAACCGTGCTATTTTTAAATAGAGAAATAAAAGACGGCAAAATGGAGATGATGCTAATAGTACGAGAACATCTGTGGTACGGAGAGCTTGAATTGGACGTCAAGGATTAGGTAATAGCCTTGTCTGCTTCACAGAAGATAGAGGCTGACAGTTACAGGTAGGATTTGCAGACCACAGATTGGCATCCATCGAAGCAATATTGGCACTGAGATTTGTATTTGATCAACAGCTCAACATGAACGATTGTCTGAAAAGTATGTAAATGAGAAAACAAGTACCTATTATATTGTGTTTGGGTTGCTGGAGCTAGGACTTAGAAGCTTTGCGCTATTTTAGATCTCATATATTTTTGATAGGATGCTCGTGTTGGCGTCATTTTACAGTTCAACATGAACGATTGTTTGAATACTTTATAATTCTGAAGTGTAATTACTTATATTGTAATGTAGGTACTTACCGACATAATATATGCTTATGTGATTTTGAAAACCAGCCCAAATGGCGACTTGGCCACAAATTAAGAGTGGCCAAGTATCTTAAGAAATTTTAATAATTTTATGTGCTAACTATTGTCTTGTGTAGCTAAACTATTAGCAAAAAAAAAACGAGAAATATTACTTCCATGTTGCCACAATCTCATATTTCATACTAAGTTATTTTTGTGCAAACTATTCGTATTTATTAACAAATAATTTCGAACAAAGTATTTGCCTACAACTTCAAATAAGCAACATTCCCCCTTTACTTTATCCAATATCTACATAAAATGCAGCAAAGGAATACCAGTCGTTTACTATCAGTTATGAAAAATGTTTGTGTCATCCTTACTGGGGATCTTCTAGCTTGTTTGCGTATCTACAGAGTGTTGGGAAATTGGCACATGAACCACTTAATGCGGTGGAATGAATCTAGTATGGCCGTTCAAATGGCCATATTTGACAGCTGTCAAAAGTCTATTAAATTTATTTGTTGACACGTCCGTCAATATGGGTTTGACAGTTGTCAAATATGGCCTATTCGAACGGCCATATACGCGCATAGTTTCACCGTTTAAGAAATGCAAAATTTTGCCAAGGCTGTTTCACATCGAAAAATCCCTTTAATAAAAAAATAAATAGTTTTTTGTATGTATGCGTAGGTATGTGTAAATACTTGCTTAGTATTATGTATTAGATAAGTACGCAAGTGTGTAGATAATATTGTCTTAAATTACATAACATTCCTCTTTCTTCATTTTATTTTGCCTTGCAAAACGTGCTGTATAGTAAAATGCCGTCGTCCGAGAAAAAATGCAATATTCTCTTATAGTGGAAAGCTCCCGGACGTCCGCCGTCGTCCTCTTCCGGTATACAGGCTTATGAGCTATATTCAACTATGTTCGCCTTTCCAAACATCCTGTATACGGGAAGAAGGAGCCAATTTACGCTCGTAATTTTGTAGTGTCGTATAACTTTGTATACCTGAATGACAGTTCAAAGTTTTTCTTAGAAATTCGGTCTAAGGAAATTTGTTTTCTGCATTGTGGGACATCCAGTTTATTAATGACCCAATGGATGAAATATTAACTTTTTGTTACAAAGTCAATAAAAACGAAACAAGTGGAAAATAATCACGCCACCGATGGGATTCGAACCCACGTTAAAAGACTTGCCAGGTCAAACGTGTTAAACGTTTCTACACCACGGGTGGCTCTATAACACTGTAATCCACTTGCTTCGTTGATACATTTTTTTGTCACTTGACTACTTACGAGTAGCTTACCGCCGTCTATGACCAACACCAAGTGTTCAAATAATTACTATCTTGTGGACAATTTCTACAAAAAATAGTAAACATTTCGATGGATGAAGACTAACCCTAGTATGAGAGACGGTACTGTATTAATGTGACTGGAATACACATAATACTTATAAGACCTCTTTTTTGAAATATGCCTCCATGTATGGCAACAGAGCAAAGCAGTTTCATACTAGAAGAAACATACATACATATACCACGCCTTCATCCCTTGCGGGGTAGGCAGAGCATTAGCGGCCGTAAGAATACGGTCGCTATCGCCACGTCTGTCATTTTTGAGGATTGTTTTCCAAGGTTGTTTCAGAAAACATGTGTATCATTATAGTGACAGGTTGTCAGCCTGTCGCCTAAAAATTGTAATACACCAATACACCAGAGTGTGAAACGGAACGCAATCCGCGTCAGTCTAAGTCTCACTAAAATATTCTCGAATCTTTACTAATTCCAACTAGAAAGTAGTGAAAGTGTTAAAATAACGTGTCTTTAAAACTCATTTACAAGTGCAAATAAAAATATACAGTGCCATAGTGCAATTCCGGCAAAAAACAGTGCTATAAAATTTCAACCGAAACATAACCTCAAAATTTCAAATTTCGTATCCGTTTTTTGTTTAAAAATCGCGTTAAATCTAAAATATCCGGCAATGTTCTTTAAAACTCAAGCAGATAACGGTTAAAACCATGAATTCTGACAATAAAACCAAAAACCCAACAGCCGAATCGGCAGTAAATACGACAAAACAGCTTGTGCAAACCATTTTCCATAAAGGTCTTTTTAACACCTCAGACTCCAAAAATGGTACGCAACGGATGGGCAATGGACCCAATAACGCGAAAGAACCGCCAGTAAACCTGGTAGATCAAGCCACCGAATCAAAATCGCAAAGTGAAACACAGATTCAAAGTAAGGCTGTACCATGGCAAAGAGTACCTGAACCCCGGAAAAAAAGGATTCTGTCACCAGAGCCAACCCAAAACAACACTAAAGTTCCAAAAACCAGTCAAACAAGGCAGCAAACATACGATAACAATAGAAATACCTGTACCTCACCAGAGGGTGTGAAAATTCAGAACAGCTTCTCACCGCTACATGTTGAAGAAGCAGATGATGAAGACCTTGAGCAAAATGAATTGGAAGAGAGGCAGCCCACACATAAAGCCCCTGCCAAACCAAAAAAGCCGTCCACACCTCCACCAATATTTTTGTATGGGGTTGATGACTTAAACGAACTCACCAAATGTATTGAAGAAGCAGTTGGAAAGGAAGATTATACCTATAAAGTAGTATCTAAGAACCAACTGATTATCTCATCTAAAACCACAACCATTTACAAAATGCTGATCGACCACATCAGGGAGAAAGGGCTAATTGGTCACACTTTCACAAGAAAAGAAGAACGTTGCCACAAAATAGTGATCAAAAACCTCCACTACAGCACTCCGAAAGAGGCTATCATAGAAGCCATAGAATCTACTGGAAACAAAGTTAGGGGGGAAATAGTTAACGCCCTAAAACGAGGGACTAAGGAGCCATACAATGTATTTTTTGTCAACATTGAACCACATGAAAATAACAGGCATATCAAAGACATAAAGTACATATTCCATCAGAAGGTCAACATTGAAGATCCAAGAAGGCAGAGAAGCATTGCTCAGTGCAAAAGGTGCCAACAGTATGGTCATACCAAAAACTATTGCATGCGCCCCTACCGGTGTGTAAAATGTGCTGGCTCGCACAATACTACAGAATGTACGAAGAATAAAGATACAGCTGCTACTTGTGCCTTGTGCGATGGAAAACATCCGGCAAGCTACAAGGGATGTCAGGTGTATAAAGAAATCATGAATAGAAAAGCAATAAAACCAAGAACTTTTGCTAACAAAAACAATGAAGCGGGTGTGCCCAAAGATAAAACAGTAGTACCAGGCATTTCCTACAGTGATATGGTCAACAGACATACGACCACCACAAACCAAGACAAAGATGACATCCCTGTGTCACAGCCAAACATTATCAATAAAGAAACTGAAAAGGAAGAAACATTCCAAACAACATTATTACAAATTTTAAACTCACAAGCACATAAAATCAACGAACTTTTCCAGCAGATGGGGGAACTTATGAACCTATTAACAATGCTTATTACCAAACTCCATGGATAGTGTAAGAATAGGTGTGTGGAACATTAACGGACTAGCTAAAAGCAAGAACGAATTAAATATTATAATCAAACAAAATAAGTTAGACATTATACTAATTTCTGAAGCGCACCTAAATGACCAAAAGGATTTTAGGTTGGAAAACTACAAAGTATACAGCACTAATCACCCAAATGGTGCCTCACATGGAGGATCGGCAGTTATCATAAAAAATAACATCAAGCATCATCTGCACAGCACATTCCAAGAAGAATATCTACAGGCCACCACCATAACAATAGAAGATAACAAAGGACCAATAAATATTAGTGCAGTCTATTGTCCGCCTCGACACACTGTAAAAGAAAATATGTTCACATGCTACTTCAAATCACTGGGTGACAGATTCATCAGTGGTGGAGACTGGAACTGTAAACATACACTATGGGGCTCAAGATTGATTACAACAAGGGGACGTGAGCTGAAAAAGTCACTTGATGCACTCAAAATAGTAACACTGTCAACTGGTGAGCCTACATACTGGCCTACAGATAATAACAAAATTCCTGACCTACTTGACTTTTTCATTTTAAAGGGTATCACTGGTCTGTACTACAAAGCAGAAAACTGTTTAGACACCACATCTGATCATTCATTAATTATAGGCACGTTCAGTACAAAAGTAATATCAAGAGAGACTGCAAACACATTGTCGAATAGAAAAACAGACTGGAATGCCTTTGCCGAGTTCCTTGAAACAGAAATAAATTTAAAAATGAGACTCAAAACTGAAGATGATATTGATGAAGCCACCTTCTATATCACTAATAAAATTCAAGAAGCAGCATGGCGGTCTACACCAGAAATAAAATCCTCACTAAAATCAAGTAATATACCAGTGGAAATAAAGAAAAAACTAGCCTCAAAAAGAAAACTTCGAAGAATATGGCAAACAAATCATATTCCGACTGATAAAACTGAATTAAACAGAGCTGCCAAACAACTAAAAGAATTGATAGACGACAACGAAAATCACACATTTCGTGACAAAATATCATCCCTATCAGCAACAAAAAAAGACAATTATTCCCTATGGAAAATAACAAAAAACTTTAGAAGGCCTCAAGAACATGTACCACCAATAAGGACATCTCAGGGATCATGGGCCAGAACTCCACAAGAAAAATCTGAAGCATTCGCACAACATCTGAGCCAAGTCTTTAAGCCAAATGACTCATCAATGCTAGAATTTGAAAATACTATAGATACAATTCTAAACAGTGATCAACAATTGTCACTTCCACTTAAACTAGTGACACCCAGAGAACTGTATAAAACAATCATGTCAACAAGTTCGAAGAAAGCCCCTGGGTTTGACCTTATCACTGGTGAAGTGCTGAAAAACCTACCAAGGAAAGCAATTGTATTCCTTACAATGCTGTTTAATGCTGTTCTGAGAGTGCACTACTACCCAAAACTATGGAAGATATCCCAAATATGTATGATACCTAAGCCCGGCAAACCACCTACAGACATAACATCATATAGACCTATAAGTCTTCTTCCTACAATATCCAAGATATTTGAAAAACTATTCTTGAAAAGGCTAAAACCAGTACTAGAAGATGAAAATATAATCCCAGATCACCAGTTTGGCTTCCGAGAAGAACACTCAACAATTGAACAAATACACAGAGTAGTTGATAAAATTAGACAATCCCTTGAAAAAAAGGAATACTGTGCTGCAGTCTTCTTGGATATTCAACAAGCCTTTGACAGAGTATGGCATAAGGGGCTACTGTTTAAGCTGAGGAATCTGTTACCTAACTCATATTATATGGTACTGAAATCTTACATAACTGATAGAAAGTTTCAAGTCAAAATAGGAGAAGCAACCTCACAGTTATACAACATTCAAGCCTCTGTTCCCCAAGGCTCAGTTCTTGGCCCTGTGCTGTACTCCATCTATACTGCTGATCTACCTTGCACAGACAATGTCGTCACAGCCACCTATGCTGATGACACAGCTTGTCTCTCTAGCAATGAAGACCCTAACATTGCATCTCAAAGACTACAAACACAATTGGATAAAATTGATGAATGGCTACTCCAGTGGAGAATCAAGTCAAGTGTAACCAAATCTGTACAAATAACATTTACCTTGCGCAGAGGAGAGTGTCCATCAGTAACAATGGGGGGCCAACCATTGCCAGTGGAAAAGTGTGTTAAGTACCTCGGCTTACACCTAGATAAACGGCTGACCTGGGCAGAACACATAAAAACAAAAAAAACACAAGCACATCTGCAGTGCCAAAACCTGAATTGGCTAATGGGAAGACACTCTCCACTATCTTTGAACAACAAGCTACTGGTATACAAGTGTATAATAAAACCAATATGGACATATGGTATACCACTTTGGGGTTCTGCCAGTAACTCTAACTTGGAGATCCTACAAAGGTTCCAAAATAAAGTACTCAGAGATATATCGGGTGCAACATGGTACACAAAGAACACTGAGATCCATGAATACCTCGAAATGCCTACTGTTAAAGAGGAAGTAAAGAAATACAATTTGCGATACAAGAACAGACTAAAAGAACACACTAACAAACTAGCAAGAGATCTGCTGCTACTTGACCAAAACATTCACCGTTTAAAAAGGTGGCACATCTTGTCACTTGACGAAAGAACCTAATAAATAAACAAAATCAAAACCCTGGAGATGGCATTCACTGGAGTGTCACCCAACATTATAAAATAGAACCCACCATACTATCTGATGAAGACTTGAAGAGTCGATTGCAGATTAAATTGAAGCAAAAAAAAAAAAACCAATACTCTTGAGTCCCTCAGTCGCCTCCTACGAAGCCCGCAGGAAGGATGCGGGGTGACGCTATTCTAAGCCGGCATCACTAGAAGAAACGATATTTAATATATTTTTAAAATGCTTTTGTCAGACACATACAGGTTATCAAAGTGAAATTATTTCATACAAAAGGAAACACTGTTTTTACTGGTTAGAAAATGAAAAGTTTGCTTTTGCAGAGCGAATGCAAAATATGAAGCCATGCGTAAAAACGGGAGTGGTTAGCACACAGAAATGCATTAGGAAAAATATCGTGCGGTGCATTTATTAAGCAAATAGTAAAGAAAACATTTAAAAGAATGGATAGAGAACTAGTTTTTAGAATCATTGTATCAATATATCTTTTACTTTTTGCGGTTCAATGATGGAAGAATGGAAGGAAATATGGGGAGTTGACTGAGAGGCACTACGAGAAGAAGACGGTTTTTTTATGTACGTCGCTAACTTCCTAAACCACGAAATGGTTTTCGATGTTTTTTTTTAAGATACGTCAAATAAAGAGGAAGCTTTATATGCATAGCATAATATGTGGCAGAGATAATTGTTATTTCCACGGAAAAACAAAGTGCTTAGACGCAGGGCGTGCCGCTAGTGTTGATAATAAATATATATTTTAGAAAGAATGTATAGTAGAGATTTAACTAGGCATGTTAGAAAATGAAAAGCTTTCGCTTCTACCTAGTTCCCTCCCGTAAATCTCAGGGAAATTTCATGAAGCAAACTTTAATAATGTTAGCGGGAATAATAAGCTCCTTTCGTAGCCCTGTCAGCTCTGGTAGCGCTGCGCTACGAAGGCTCGTAGCAACTATTGTGTTGATTTTGTTCTCTAAGAGCAAATAATATACGTAGAGAGAACTCATTTAAATGAATAAATGGTACCTGATAATAATGAAACTTCTCTTTCACCATAAAATCCAAACCTAGGGGAAATAAAAATTGCTTCTCCTGCTTTTTACCTCGTGGTTAAATCAGAATTTTTAAATTTTGTCAGTCCAAAACTTGGCCACTGAAAAGTTTGTCCTGGTTAAATTTTCTACTACTTTGAAAATTTACTTATTTTATCTTTTTATTACACTTTTTACATTGGCGGATTTAACTCCCAGTCTACCTTATAGCATGTGTGGAAAGAACAGGGCAGGTGAATATTGTGTGTTTATTGTCTAATTGTTTGAAGGGAGACCAGATTTTTCCGACCTCATTCTGAACGCAGGGCTCTCTTCATAAGAATGGCTCTTTTCTTTCGTAGCGAGTGTTGAAACCTCGGGCAGGGCTCAGCGGAAGCCTCTGCGTTGTGATTGCATCACGACATTTTCCATTTCAACAATCATTTTCTACTTTATATTGTGTTTAATGTGTGAAAAGTAGCATCGTGTGTTCTTAAAACAAGAGAAGCCAGTTTATGAATCTCTCCTTTGAAGAAATATTCTAGAGGAGAGGCAAGAAATACCAAACTAAGTGCGTAAACGCTGATAAAACAAGCGCAGAAGTAGAAAAATCCTAATATTTAATTAGGAAAATTCCTCATTATAAATTTTTATCTACCAAAATGACCTTAATTATTTAGTTTTACAAAATTATTGGTATTCGTAGGAGTCATTAGACGATGTGATACCACGCATCTATACCACCACGTCTTAACATGCTTTTTGTACCATGTATTATACGTCTGAAATACATAATGTACGTATATAACGCAAAAGGCGACTCGGTGTCCCACACAAAAATAGAGATAGGTATATCTTATTTTAATTAAATGTTCACCCTAAATATTACATACACATATCACGCCTTTATCCCTTGCGGGGTAGGCAGAGCGATAACGATCGCAAAATTACAGTCGTTATCGCAACGTCTGACAATATTTGAGGGTCGTTCGTTGCAGATAAGTCGTATATCACTATAGTGACAGGTTGTCAGCCTGTCGCCTAAAATTGCAATACACTTATAACCCTCGAGGCCCTCAGTCGCCTCTTACGACACCCACGCGAAAGAAATAGGGTGATGCTATTCTAAGCCGGCATCACACGGCACCCTAAATATTATGGCGGAGGAAAATGAAGTTATGATTTTTAAATAGCTTGAGAGGAATTCCTCTCGTATATTTCCTCCACGACCTCACTCTGTTTGTTTTGCAGAGCTTTATTGCTCTGAATAGCAGTAGTTATTTCGAAGCGAGTGTTGAAATTTGCTCAGGGATGTACCTATCTACCCAGCGGAAGCCTCGACACCGCGATTGCAACACGGACGGATTTTCAAGAATCGTGCTTACAAACTGTTGGCACTGTTTTTTTTTTCATTCGAGTAGTGTCTTTGCAAAAGAGTTTATATGTCTCATTTCCAACCTGACAATACCTACTATTCAAACCTCAATAAAACTTCACTTCAAGCACTAAACACGATGTAAGAGTGGTACCAAGACAACTTTTACATTTTTGTGAAGGTGTTTCTTTTTCTGTGTTTGAAAACATGAAAGTTTGAAAATACTCAACTATTCATTTCATGTCTCCGATTCGCAATTCTTACGAATAGGTTTCAAACAAACAAATAAAAAAAAAAACCTAGCTGCTGTAATTTCAAAGATGTATTTTTCGTTTGAAATCTACCATATTTGATTTATACAGGGTGTAAAAAAATAGCTGCAAATATTTGAAGGGGTGAACCAGCCCATGAAACTGAACAACTTTACCAAAGGAACAAAGGTCAAACTATATAAAAATACTTTTTACCTTCCATACAAAATTACTAACCGATCAAGTGAATTTGTACGGGAGGTCCAAAAAATTTTCTCTTATTTCGATCTATGTTTCTAGGGGAAAGTTGTTCAGTTTCATGGGCTGATTCACCCCTTCAAATATTTGCAGTGTGACTCGCGCTACTGAAACCAATTAAAGACAAGACACCAAGCGTTCGCATCATATTTATCTATACAGATCTAATACAGATAGGTATCATCTTCATCGCATTAGCATAATTACATTGTTCTCTTGGCTTTATAACTTAACGAACAATGTTTAAATATACAGAGAGATAACTTTGTACGTAACCCAAAATTCGTTATAAAACTCTTTGAGGTGGGAACCGGCGTGTACCCAACCCGCTTACTTCGAGAGTGAGTGATAAATTATGTATGCCCGGGAAGGGTTACCTATCGCTTCTCCCTAGAATTAGGTAGGTAACTCATGCGTTCGCCGACTTTATTTTTTACGTTGTTTTAAATCGCATACACACAGGATGATAATGCGTTTTGGGAGGACGAACCTGCGACTGTCGTAATTTTATGCGGTGATATATATAAAGGCATCCGATCTTCTTTAGTCACTTTAGGCCTTGTTTAGTCACAATACCAGACCCGGAGAAACAGACTCTATCGTTATGTTACTGTTGTCTGGCTCTAATTCGTGAAAGAAATCGAAAATCTTGTCAAACGAATTCTAAGTTTTCGTAATGAAATCTTTGTGTTTCATACTCGTCATCAACTAGTTGGACATCATTCGAAAAAAGGACCTGTGGTCTATATGCAAGCAGTTACCAGTCGCAGAAGAAATCGCTCACCGTGAATGGTGTTGGATTGGGCACACTTTACGCCGAAGCGATGACATCCTGGCTAATGAGTGACAGCCAAGTAGCAGACCTGTGGAAATCTAGAGGCGTACAAAACGAAACAAGCTGAACGAAGTTGATCCTCCTGTGACCAAAACCGGACACTTTTTACAAGCGGCACCAACAATTCTGGTACCAAGGTTCTTCGGGTCATTGGAAGACTCGGTGTCTGACACGAAAAGAAGTAGAAAAATAATAACTCTGGATAAAAAAAAATCATTTGGCAACTTCAGGAAATTTCTAGAAGTTGGAATAACTAATTTCAATATAAAGATAGATATAATAAGTTGTATATCAAACATTGCTCAGCGTCAATCTCTAAGATTTTGATGGACGTTTTGACCCGGAATTGCTAGATTTATTTTTATATCCCTCAAGTTATTAACTACTCCAGAATGACCGTGCATAAAAGTGGAAGCAAATTGGTTCTTTATCTATATCTATACATATAATAAAGCTCAAGAGGACCGAAAGTCTGTACATACAAGATATCCAAAAAAAAATTGTTTCGTGATACTTAATATTGATAACAAAACACGTTTCTGCAATTTTTTAAATTTTTGTCTGTTTGGATGTTTAGATGTTTAGATGTTTGTGTGTTTGTTTGTGGATATGCGGAAGCATCACGCGAAAACGACCGAGCGGATTTTGATGCAATTTGTACCAAAATGTCAAGTAAATCACCGACCAGGTTATAGGCTAAAAAAAAACATACCCCTAAAAGGGGGGTTGGCTGCTACGCATAAAATAAGTTTGTAGATCACGTAAATTTCATAGTGCCGCGTAGTAAAAAAATGTGTATGGGCTTATTGGACCCGAGATTGATTTCAAATTTCGAACTGGCCAGCACGAACTGTGTCACTTTGAATAAGCGCGCAGAAAGAAAAATAACAAGAGGCCGTATTTATTATTTTTAATCTATATTTTTATAACCTCAATAAATGAGAAAAGTAAAATCTACGAATATGTCTACGACTACAAAAATATCTCTTTAATATTGGAATAATTTTAACTTTTAATAATTCAATATTTTTTACACTCGAAAACAAAAGTTCCGTGGTACAAGACGTGTAAGTTGCGTACCAGACGATACAATCTTTATTTATGGATCGTTTTCTTGGTGCGTAATCTATTATTTACCGCGGGAAAATTGCAATAGCTACAAAGCAAAAGTTTGTGTGAAGGGATACCTATCCTTATTTTTGCCGCTCCAACCATGGTTAAAATGGCTCAGCGGAAATGGATCTGCTTATGATGTAAGTCGGCCAGCGAAGTACCACAATTTTTTGTTTTTAATTTTTCTTGCTAATTTTGTTAAGGCTATTCTTTATATCTACGTTACTAGCCAATGTTGTTCTGTTACATACTGTTATTATATGTTTAGCCGACAAATTGTAATACACCAATACCGTCGAGTCCCTTAGTCGCCTCTTACGACACCCGCGGGAAGGATGTGGGGTGATGCTATTCTAAGCCGGCATCACACATCATCTGTGCCCAATTTCATGAAAATCAGTTCAGCAATTTTTGCGAGAAGGAGTAACAAACAAACAAATCTTTTGTATTAATATATTAGTAGGAAGTAGGATAGGATAGGATAGGATTTGTAGTGGGATTACTTGGTTTTTAATAAGCTTATGTTTTATTTATTCACACTCATGAACTCGGTCTTTATTCATCCATCACAATGTTAAGAAATGTGGCATCAGTCTACTTCACGGAATTGATACCTTTGAAAGTAAACGCACGATTTTAAAAAAATTGCTAAAATGAACTGGAAAGCGAGGATTTGGAACAAGGAGTGACTAATCTGTAACCTGATTCAGCAAATTCAACCTACAGGAATCAAAAAGACCAAACATATATAAAAGAATCACCGTTTTCTTTCTTTTTTGCATGTGGAAATTGTAAATTTAGGATTTAACAGTTTTTTTAAATTACATATAAAGTGTAAAAAAATTAGCTGCAAATATTTTAAGGGGTGAATCAGCCCATGAATCTGAACAACTTTCCCCAAGGAATACATAGGTCGAAATATGAAAAAAACATTTGGGCCTCCCATACAGTTGACTTGCTCGGCTGCTACATTTTGTATGGGAGGTCCAAAAATTTTTCCCATATTTCGACCTATGTTGCTTGGGGAAAGTTGTACAGTTTCATGGACTGATTAACCCATTTAAATATTTGCAGCTAATATTTTTACACACTGTATAGTCGGCGAAACCAAGTTTTTGGGTACCTATCTACCAACAATTTATTATAAGCTTATAATATATTATTTTATGGTTCTTAGAGTCTATGGGGGAGGCCCATGTTTATCAGTGAGCTTCCTTTATATAGCTTATATGATGGATGATATATGGCGAAACGAAGTTCGCGGGCACCAGCTAGTATTAGATAAAATCGCTTCGAAGGAGCGTGCCTCGTGGCTGCCAACTCGGATGAGCCGCTGTGTACATTCATAATTATGTTTACGCAAGACCATTTCTAATTTTTTTTTTTCCTCCTTGCCTCCCCTTTGTCCTCAAAGAATATCAGTTTAATTTGAGGCCTGAGCGGGCATAGAGACCCCACTAATAGCGCCATAATATCTGGGAGACCGAATCGAATTGAATCATCTCGGAGATTACATGAAAACGGTCGCACCTAGCGCGCTCGAACAAAAAACCGGTACCGGTGTGATGCGAACAGTCTGTGCTGCCATCTCGCGCGTTGCTAGGAGACGCTGCGATCAATACAGCCTCCGCCGGGCCGCCTAATTACCCCTCCCTCTGCCCCCCTGCCCGGGCTCCCCCCCGCTGCCCCCCGCTCCCCCGCCCGGGAAACTTCTCGCCCGCCCAACCAGCCAACACCGTTGCCAGATTTAAATATCCAATGATAGAATTCGCGTTCAAATGTTGAACATTTCTTTGTGAATATTTTCTGTTACGGACTCTTTGTTTTATGCGAATATAATTCTTTTGTCCGTTTTATCCAATTTGGAAATTGTTTGCGTGAACGTTTACGGTTTGATATTATTTCTCTGGGATAAAGAAAATTCTGGGCTTCTATTAGGAAAATGTTTTAAGGGAAATTGAAAATAAAAGGTAAGGTCATTTACCTAGGTCTTTGTTAACGCTTTTTAGATCGCTTTTATTCTCCATAGTAAGTACCTACCTAAGTCAATGTAGATATTGTTTAAAAGTAACTCTTTTTTTCTTACAGTTTACTCAGGGACTTAAGCAACTTGAAGCTAAGGTCTGTTACTTGGCCGAGTACATACGGTCGTGTATTCTAAGCACTCAACTAATGTACCTATTGCAGTATGATGGGGCACATCTGGCTCACCAGCCAAATAACCTCACAAGGGAGGGACTTGGACGTCGCTTAAATAAAGCGAGGGTATCCTTGGAGATGTAGTAAGGACGATGGGAGAACGTATCTACGCCAAATACTGCCAGTTAAAGATACAACAGGTTTTGTCTCAAGTGTAATAACGAAAGAAGTTGGTACAGGTAATATCTGCTCTAGGAAATTATCAGATTAGGTCGTAGGTATGTTAAGGACAAATTTTTAAGTGTGCGCATTTTTGGTAAAAAATCTTCCTAAAAAGGATGTGATTTGATGACAGTGCCCTCGTACGTACCATACCATACTTATGTGAACGCTGAAATCAACATCGTTTTCCAGTTCGAAAACAGTTCAATGATCTGCACCTTATAGGTATATCGGAGCAAATAATGCCAACTTTATGTATGTAAGTATGTGGGGAACTAACTACATCCCTGTGCGTCGTTTGCTTCATTCAATTCCCGGCACGCTTACAGCTCGCTTTTGCTGTTTCAAGTGATCATGTCTCCATAATCAACCTACATCTGAGTAATTGTTGCCATCTTTACATTTCAATGTATGTGGGTCCCCAACTAACTACATCCCTGTGCGTCGTTCGCTTCATTCAATTTCCCGGCACGCTTACAGCTCGCTTCTGCTTGCTTCATGTGATCATGTCTCCATAATCAACCTACATCTGAGTAATTGATGCCATCTTTCTATCTCAGTGTAAGTATGTGGGGCCCTTACTACATCCCTGTGCGTCGTTTGCTTCATTCAATTTCCCGGCACGCTTAGAGCTCGCTTATTATGCTTCATGTCTTCATGATCAACCTACATCGAGCAAATGATGCCACCTTTATATCTCAGCGTCTTTGGTGCCCCAACATACTCCAATCCTGTGTGTCGTTTGCTTCATTCCATTTTCCTGCATGCTAAGAGCTTGCTTATGCTGTTTCATGTGATCATGTCTTCATGATCAACCTACATCGAGCAAATGATGCCACCTTTATATCTCAGCGTCTTTGGTGCCCCAACATACTCCAATCCTGTGTGTCGTTTGCTTCATTCCATTTTCCTGCATGCTAAGAGCTTGCTTATGCTGTTCCATGTGATCATGTCTTCATGATCAACCTACATCGAGCAAATGATGCCACCTTTATATCTCAGCGTCTTTGGTGCCCCAACATACTCCAATCCTGTGTGTCGTTTGCTTCATTCCATTTTCCTGCATGCTAAGAGCTTGCTTATGCTGTTTCATGTGATCATGTCTTCATGATCAACCTACATCTGAGTAATTGATGCCATCTTTACATTTCAATGTATGCGGGTTCCCAACTAACTACATCCCTGTGCGTCGTTTGCTTCATTCCATTTTCCTGCATGCTAAGAGCTTGCTTATGCTGTTTCATGTGATCATGTCTTCATGATCAACCTACATCGAGCAAATGATGCCACCTTTATATCTCAGCGTCTTTGGTGCCCCAACATACTCCAATCCTGTGTGTCGTTTGCTTCATTCCATTTTCCTGCATGCTAAGAGCTTGCTTATGCTGTTTCATGTGATCATGTCTTCATGATCAACCTACATCTGAGCAAATGATGCCATCTGTGTATTCAGTGGGTCCCCAACTAACTACATCCCTGTGCGTCGTTCGCTTCTTTCAGTTTCCCCGTACGCTTAGTGCTCGCTTATACTTCATGTCTCCATGATTAACCTACATCCAAGCAATTGATTACAGCTTTACATCTCAATGTAGGTGGGGCCCTAACTAACAACATACCTGTGAGACGTTTGCTTCATTCAATTTCCCAGTTCGCTTAGAGCTCGCTTATGCTATTTCAAGTGATCATGCCTTTATAATCGGCCTACATCTGAGCAAATGATGCCATTTATATCTCAATGTACCTATGTGGGGCCCTAACTACATCCCTGTGCGTCGTTTGCTTCATTCAATTTCCCGGCACGCTTAGATCTCGCGCATGCTGTTTCAAGTGATCAACCTACATCCTGAGAAATTGATGCCAGCTTTACATTTCAACGTATGAAGGCCCTAACTAACTACGTCCCTGTGCGTCGTTTGCTTCATTCAATTTCCCGGCACGCTTACAGCTCGCCTCTGCTTGCTTCATGTGATCATGTCTTCATGATCGGTCTACATCTGAGTGAATGTCCTGAACATACCTTTTTCATTGAGATAAATTAGAATTAGCCGTGTGATGCCGGCTTAGAATAGTTTCACCCCACATCCTTCCCGCGGGTGTCGTAAGAGGCGACTAAGGGACTCGAGAGTATTGGTATGTTACAATTTTTAGGCGACAGGCTGAAAACCTATCACTAAGAGTGATACACATGTTTTCTGAAACTACCTTGGAAAACAATCCTCAAAAATGTCAAATGTGGCGATAGCAACCGTATTCTTACGGCCTTTAACGCTCTGCCTACCCCGCAAGGGATAAAGGCGTGATATATGTATGTATGTATAAATTAGAATTACCTACATCACCTTACTAGCGCCAATCCAACCGTTGCACTAGCTAGAAACTGCTTTTAATACTGCATTTTTCTCTCTCTTTGTTTGTTTCAAAGGATCTGCCAGAGCTTCATAAAGTTAGTTCGTAATTAATTATTTTACAACATCTCGTCTTGCCGCTGTAATTAAATATCCTACGTTACAAAATGAAGTTCCATGCACAGTTTCCCTTTGTAAAGTTTGCTTTTAACTAGAGCTACGTCTTCCAATAAGGTAAAAAACTTGATGCTGCTCAGTGCATTCCTTTGACGGAAAATGTGACCAGTTTTGACCGGATTCTACTAAATTTATAGAAGTTAAAATGATATGATGGCGATAACATTATAGTCGAGCCTATTAAGCAGAAAAAAA
The DNA here is from genome assembly GCA_029255805.1 of Keiferia lycopersicella. Lineage (NCBI taxonomy): Eukaryota > Metazoa > Arthropoda > Insecta > Lepidoptera > Gelechiidae > Keiferia > Keiferia lycopersicella. The sequence goes on from JARACZ010000003.1 coordinate 21,574,043, forward strand.
TCCATCGGTATTTATAAATGTACATTTCTAAACAGATCTTTTCTACAAAATGTGTTGGTAATAACCACTTACGTGATTTTGATGTGGGATCCAATTGTCCAAATAAAGTTTCACATTTTGTCGTGTTTGCGGGGAAAATTAACAGCATCGTATTGTTCGAGTTTGACGCTGGCAATTTTGAATCCCTTGAGTGGCAATTTTTAGCCGTATCTATCAGCAGCGGCAGCCGGGACACTAGTGTATAAAAATCCCAATACATTATTAAAAATATGGCCACACTGGCATCCTATAATTGCGCTATAGTTAGAGCGCAGTTCCCTTAGAGTCGCGTTGCACAAATAAACAAGAACTAGTTGGAACTGCTGCGGCTGCATCGTCGTCAAGGCGGAAACTTGCTCCTTGTGCTGCGTTTGGTACGAGACACTGACTGGTATGGTATGTATGACATTAGCTGGTATGCTAGTTTGTTTCAAGAACCTCCTCCATTTCTTTAGTCGGTTGAAAAGGAATCAAAACGCGACCTGAGATTTCGTTATCTGTCTATCCATCTGCCATCAGGCTCTATCTCATCAATCGTGTCGTGAATCGTGATAGTAAGAAAGTTAAAATTTTCACAGATATTTCTGTAGCTGATAACGACAAACAAAAAACGTGTTTTTTATGCAATTTTTCGCAAGCCGGACATGAACTTCGCCGATTTTTCTTCTTCGATTTGTCTTCTGAGGTCTAAAATTCAATGAGTCGGAAGGTTCAAAGATAAACCTCTTTAATAGGTGTGTTTCGTTGACATCTAAGGCTCATTCTCCGTTGAAAGATATGTGGTGTGGCGTGAAGATAATTCTTCCCGTTGACTGACAGGTCATCAATTTCTGACAGAAAGGGGTGAAATTGTGCACATTTTCTTTGTAGATACGGTAAATGCAGAGCCGACGAGGCTGTACTATCACAGTGTGTAATTTGCTCAACGTCACAAAATAAAGCTCTTAAAATTTGCTCTCACAAATGACTCCACAATGGTGTCGTTTACAACTTCTAGACAATGTTTTTGAAACATGAAAATATTTTTGTGAAGAAAGAACGCTCAGGCGAAAAAGTGTTTAGCGAACTTATTCGAGATGATTTTAAAACAGCTGGGATTTATCCTTTGAATTTGAATCCAGATACTATACCTAAGAGCTAGCTTACCACAATTCTTGTTCTACGCTTGCTATCACTTAAAAATTCATTAATAATGGCTGCTACCGAGAAGTGGAGTAAAAAAAAAAGAGAATAACCACTGACTGGTGGATTTGAGTGGTGAAACAGCTCGCCTGTCTGCAGCCGCGGAAATCCAATTGATTCTGGAGAATTGTCAGTTCACTCCAAATGGAACGGAATGGGATTTCTAGTTCCTTTTTTCTCACCGGCAAACACAGATCTAATACTTGTAGCTACTAGCTAGAAATAGGATGCCATGAGCAACTTATTTGAGCAGGTGATTGAAATAATAGGACAATTTAATATTTCAATACTTCTCTCATTTTGAAATCTAGTTCCTCTAAAACGTGTAGTTTTATTTAAAACATTTATGAATATAATATACTGTATCCCTTGCGTAGCCATAGTATGAATTTTACCCAAATTCGTAAAAAACGGGCATTTACGCCACGTCCGACAAAATTTGAGAGTCATTTCTGAAGAGCCTCTAGGCTTGATGTGTACTGTACTATTTGTGTAATTTTAGGCGGCAGGCAGACCTGGCTTGGCGGCAAAATTCGCCAAAAAATAATAATTTATAGTTGACGAGAACTGACGACAGGTTCGGATGTAAGACTGTTTGCGACATAGGTGTGGGTGGGACCACCTAATACTATACCTTCAGGCCAGGCCAAAAAAAAAACGGCTGAGTTGAAGCCGGATAGGATGGGTTGAGGGGGCGGCAAAATTTGAATAGCCTACAGGCGGCAAATGTGCTAAGACGGCCCTGGCGGCAGGTTGTCAACCTGTCACTATGTACCTACTACCCTTAGTCGCCTCTAATACCTAAAGAATTTACTTTGCAAAATTGGGAATTATCTACATTTTTCATTAAACACAATTTTCATGCTTGCTGCTTCAACTAATAGTTACCAGTAAAAGGAGCTTTACCTCACTCAAAATGGTGTTTTCTTTTCAAACTTTAGAGCAAATTGCCTTTCAAACACAACTAAATAAAGCGCCTCTAGAAAATGTCATCGCAAAGGCTTCTTGTGAAATAGGTTCTCAGAAAGTAGCGGCAGGTACGAGTACACTAAGTATTTCCAAAGTTGAAGTCTTGAAACGACTGCAGCTCTGAAGAGTTTTAATAGAATCGCGGAGAGGAAGCCTTAAGATGCCATTAGGGTTCCGTTTTTCTACTAAACAAACTCTGCATTGAGTTGCCTGGGACCAGAATCAATCCCAGAAGATCCAAAAATTTATTTGTTGTCGAGAATTAGATTCCATCGCTGTCTACGAAGCGAAGTGCCGTGATTTTGGGGTCTCTAATAAACTCCATCTCTTGACCGGTGCTAGTGATTTCAATTACATTTTTTTGCAACTAAACTACAGAACCTTAAGAGTAATACAAAAAACTCGCATGGCTTGGGAAGAAATATTTTCTCCAGGAAATAGAGCTGTAATATTTTGAAGGGCTTTCACAACTTTCCGTCATGGCAGATGGCATCTGCACTCCAACTCTCAACTTTTCCTTTTAGTGAGTAGGTACGTGAGTACCTGCCTACCTATATTATTTTTAACTTCCTATTGAACGTCAACTTAATTTTTCTTGGTTGTTCACCTAATTTAAAAAAATAACAAGATTTCAGTTAAAAAAACCTAGGTGTCGACTTATCACTTCGCAAGACGAAATCTGCGACGTTTTTGAAATTAGTACAAAACCCTACGAAGCATCGAAAACTAAGTTTTTCAACGTTCTCAACACCCTTAGCATTTGAATAACGTTCATTCATAGAAATCGTATCATCTGGCTACAAATCGAGACGGTAATTCAATTTTTGATTAGGTAGGTACAGCGAACTAGAAGACTGCGAACCTTTCTATGGGCTAATGTCATATCTTAAACGCTTTTGGATAGCACGCTTGCATTTTTGACATACCCTGTGTACCTACTCATACCGATCACCAAAAAGTACCAATATCTATAATATTCAGTAGTGCCAAAAGTGTAAGATGTAAACACTGGATACACAGGATACCTACCTACCCACTTAAATTTGTTGCCCACGTTGTATTAATCTATCTCTCTTTTCGTCCAACGACCCAATGAACCCTAGTGTCAGATTCTATCCCAAAAACATATCTAATTGTCAGCGGCAAGGCAAGTCAACAATACCAATGATGATGAATTATGATGGGAATTCTTATGTCAGATACGTCTTGTACGATGAGTGACGATTTTTGCCGCATACGTCACATGTCACAGCTCCATGTGAAAATAAAACTACACACAGTTCCTTTCATGAGGCTTTAATAAATTGCAATTAAGTACTTAGAATAAACGAATTATAATTAAATCTCAAAAACATAACATTGGTAGTTTGGCATTTGCTTCCCAAAACAGTTAAAAATTTACAAATCCAACAACAGTATTTTTTTATATTTCGTGCCGTAAATAAATAGATCTAATTTCACTAACAACTAACTTAAGAGATCAGAACTTAAATCAGGTAACCAAGCTACTTATAATCCTTAGGTACTTTCCTTGTAGAAAAATATTCAAAACTAGAAAGTACACAACAGTTGAAACAATTTAAGTAAAGTGTCTTAGAACCAAACTACACTGCAAAAGACTTGAGTGTTTGATTTGATAATACATAGTGTATCGTAGTGTTGGTGCGATTTTATTGAGATTAAAATACACCATTTCTCGATATTTACATAAAAAATCGTGGACGTTTCCAATGAAGATAGAGTTTGCTTTATGAGAATATAATATTTGGCAGTTTTATAAATAGTAGGCTAATCAAAACGGGCACAACGATCTAAAATTCGTTTCTAATATCACCAACCACCTTAACTATCACAATACTTTACTTTTACACCTTATAAGTATAACTAATTATTCGTATGACGTCAATACGGGCCTCCCTTCTATCGCAGACAACTTCTTTCTGATTCTAAAAATGTTTATCAATAATCTGAGCATCATTAGCTTGTATGTGATAACTGCTACTTTGGTCCCCCTCAGACAACTTATGCTGTTTTTTGGAGTCTAACTTATACATAAAACATTAGGGAAATTCTGGTAAACCTCTAATAGGACAGGTTGTTGCCTTTTTAAACAAATTATCAACATTAAACGTATTACTTAACTACCGGTGAATTGTCACGTAAAAATATTGCTTCATCTAACATAGTTTTTCGAATTAAACAAACATAAACAAATATAATAGAAAAATTATATTACTCTCTACAGAAATAAATAATGATGCTCAGACTTAAAACATACTTATAAAAGTAACATTTTGGATTCCATCTCAACTTACTTGTTAGTTTTCATAATGTTTCATTTATTTTACCTTGATTTGTGCATTTTATCACATTCTTCAATTGCAGTTTTAAAATACACCACTTTTACAATGATATGTCCCATAAATATATCTTTCTCTTTTATATCACAGCCCATAATTTAGCAAGTTATTGTTTAGCAATATTTAACAACATAAATCTTTAAGTCGCTGATAACTATCAGATATTTTGTAAGTACTCCTTTTAATAAAATAATTGAACACTGAAAAGTACCAACTTAAATAAAAAAAAACTTTAAAAGTAACAATAGATTATACTGAGCTTTGCTCGAGAAGATTTTTTCAACCTTAAATATGAAATATTATTATAAAAGTATTAAATTAGCTATCTACTGTGAATCCCAGCCACTGATTATACTATCATTATTGCAACGTTTGTACAAAATTGTATAAATTTGGACGTGTATATATATTAGTGCCTCTACATAATACCTTCTTTGAATATTTTATGTAGTGTGGTGATTTCTTGAAAAGTTCTGACGTGAATCAGAATTCGGAATTGCAAAAAAAAAGCAACGAATGCATTAATAAAGTTTTGTAGCCATTTATAGATTTATTAAATCAGTCTTTGTAATATTCCTCTGTAACTTTTGACGGAAAGCCAAACTCTAATCTATTAAGTTCCAGAAGTCATGACAGAAACAAGAAAAAAAAATAGGCTACTTGTTGCTTGCTTGTATGTATTTTTGTGGCTTCACAATTCAATTTGCTCTTGCTCCCTTATCTTGTTTTTGCTTTCTTATTTTTATACCTAGGTTCTATTGTCTATATTATGTTGTATACAGTAGCTGGGGTCACTCAAGCGCCGTGGAGGCTCTGTCGGGTGGATTGCACCGCCCGCGGTCTTGACCTCTTTATCTACGCGTTAGTAAACTGCAGCCGAAAACCGCCCGACACTTAGAAAATTGGGTATCTGTGTACAGCCTTTGTATAACTCTGAAAGCCGTTCTGGTGCTTTCATGAAACAGAATCACGAAATTTTATGATCACGAAACCTTTCGCATTGAAATGTATAGAAGTAATCGGGTCTTGTTGATACGGAAATCGGCATAGTACTAAACGCAGTTAGTGACGCGAATCATCATGACAACGGACACATGAAGTGGTAAAACTGGTCAAAGTTCACCGGCTCATTCTCGAAATCCTTCTCCGCTTTATGAAGCAGCTCGGGGTTGCGCTTCAAGAAGTTTCTTACCCAGTCCTCGCCAGCCATTCGCGTGTTCGTATCAAACGGGTGGTTCAAGTTGTTGTCTTCTGCGTATTGGAAGGCGATTTCGCGAATGTCACGTCTGGAGACGCCTAAGAAGAACTGCTGCATGCTTTTGATGTAGCCGACGAGGTCTTTTTCTTGGCTTTCTGTGAAGACGCGGCGGTACTGTCCCATGAGGGGTTTGTCGTCCGTGGGGTGCTGGTAGCGGATCTTGCTGGCGCGGCGCTGGAGTGTGGAGCGCGGGATGTGGAAGGTGCGCGCGGCGAGCTTGTAGCCCATCTTGCCGGACACCACGGCGGCGACGGCGCGCGCCATGTCTTCCTCGCTCCACGACTGTCGCCCACTCATTCTTTCGTATTTCCTCACCATTTCCTGCAAGCACAAGATTTTGTTTCTCACTACACAAAACAAAAGAAGTATAAACCTTATCCTTTTATCAGTGTCATTTGTGACAAATTGATAAGTTTTTTGAGCTGAGCTCTACCTATCTTCGTAGCCGCAGCGCAAACCTAACCTAACCTTTCCCACACTTTAGCGCAAAAATAACGTTTCTAGTATGCGCCTGTCAGGTCCATACTGGAAACGTCTATCTTTATACTAAATCCACTCTCGATTCAGCACTAACGCTGCGCTAGCACTGCGTTAGTGCTGGGTCGTTCTGAAATGTGATATAGTCCCAAAGCTAACATTTTTAGGTGGATCTAAACACGCCCTGAATCTATGCTCGAAATTAACTAAAAGTTTCTAAAAGAAGCAGCGGAACATCGTAATATTTAAAAACATTTTCACGGGCCTCCAGCGAGTTGTTTACGTAACTCGGTGTTTTGTGTAAGGTCTGACATCTGTGAAGTACAAACGTTGCGAAGGGCACCTAGCCGGTTCTCTGGAGCGCTCCAATGCCGCGCCGAGGTGAACGAAATACACCCAAAGTCGGTCTAGAGGTGACGATTGTATCAACATTTATCTATACTACACAAGTAAAAATACTGTGTGGATGGACTACCAAAAATTTTCATTCCGCGACCAGAGCGTGAAATTAAAGATAAATCTTGAGACACAACAAAAAAAAAATTTAAATGAAAAAAAAAAGTCTTGAAAATTTTGCCAAGTTTAGAATTGTTCTATCTTGTTGGGAAAAGTTATTTAAAACCATCCTTGTAAATTACTTAAATACCGTATTTTACACTTCGTACACAGGGTGTAAAAAAATTTGCTGCTAATGTTTTAAGGGGTAAACCAGCCCATGAAACTGAACAACTTTCCCCAAGGAACATAGATCGAAATATGATAAAAAGAATTTGGAACTTTGTTCAGTTTCATTAGCTGATTCACCCCATAAAATATTTGTAGCAAATTTTTTTACACCATACTCGTATATACCTACTAAAACTCGTTTTGTTCATTGAATTGAGGAGCAGCTATATTAGAAGATAAAAATCACCATAATCTTATTGAAGGTATAAAATTTATTAACCCCTTATTAATAAATAATCTTCGTCGAATTATAGGTAAATTTTGTACCTACGTTTGTAATAGTATCTTCGTACGTAACAATATGAAGTATTGCCCATTGTTTGTTTTATCTACGACTTTATCGTGTTTTCAAACGAGGGTTATTCACCTAGACGTCGATCAGAATAAAACTTATCAACTGTTTAAAAATACAAGACAAATACTAAATTATAGTTACATGCACATAGTTTACTCTAATAGGCAGTCAAGTGAGTGGATAATGTATCACTAGTAAATCACCTACGTCACTTTAATCATTAAGTACCGGTTTTCCTTAACGATGAGGAATATCGTCAGAACAAAGTTACACCGATTTAGTGCGGCTGGACTGGAATGGAAGCACTGCTGGCACAGGAACATAAAAATCGTACAAACTCGATTGCAATTAATACTGCTCCAGTTACCAAAACGAAACCGCCAAAAGACAAGTTTCGCGTGAGAAGAAAGGTGTTTACTGGTTCACGCAAGTCACTTTCGATTCGAAACAGTTCACCCTGCAGTTAACTCGACTAGCTAATTACAAGTGGGCTCATTTAGCCTCGAAGCAGTCGAATGCCGGGCTCAACAAGGCCTGGCGTTTCCTTCTGAGCCCGGCCACTGTTGCCCGCTACTCACGGATCGACGATAGCGAACAACGCGATAAAACATGGCGTGTTTTTCCGACGATAGCTCGGGGTAATGCTCGTGCCCATTTGCTATGCATTAACACTGCGACTCGGGCACGTATGCCAAACGACGTACGTACACTCACAAATTGCCCGTCAGCCTTTTACTTCGACCACGTAAACGACTACGTTCAAGTTATTTTTATGTTCACTAAGTGTCCCGTCGAACGGGAAATACCGCTTGATTGTGGTCGACCGTCCTTGAATGACCGCGTCATATTTTTTATCTTAAAAAAAAAGAGATACAACGTCGTCGGTCAGCTGTTTGTGTTCGTTCCACACCGCGTCTATCAACAAGTCTCCGTACCGTCAAACTGAGCATCGTATCTTACGATGCGGCTGATTTCCTTTGTTTCAGCTATATTGGTGGCCGAGCACGATTGAACACTACTACGTTCCACCTCCCACAAGCAATGGATACTGTGCGAGCTCGGAAAGGCGTATTGCCGTGGGATATCGCGGTGTCGGCGAAGTACGGCGTGAGGCGAGGTTACTGTGACGCGTGACTTGCAAGGTCCCCGCTGCATTGCACGATGCGCCAAGGTTGCCTCGATCCGTGTCGATCATCTACACTAAAATCCACTAGCCTACGTAAAGACCATAGTCGGATTGTTAAAAGAAAGTGTTATAGTAAAAGTGGATACCTAAGACGAGGGTACCACTGCGCTGCGCATGCAGCGTCAGAAGTGAAATCTGCATCGGACGTCGTGGTGCATCGTTGCAGCGGAGTTAGACAATAGGTTTCCACACATGAGTATATCGGTAGCTGTTACTGGGTGGCTAGATAGTAGGTACTTACAGGTGCGCAAGTGGCTGAAGACCAATGGAGCCGGGCGGGGGTGAGCTGCTCGTGGTGCGGGGCGCGGGGGGCAGACGGCGGCGGCGGCGGAGGGCGGCGCGGGCGTGCGGGCGTGCGGCGCGGCTGGCGGCGCGCGCGACACTGGCGCGGGGCCCGTCTTGCCCCGCCGGCGGCCCTGGCCCGCTGACGTCACCTGGCCCAGGGCCCGACTGCGACGACTATTTTTGTACACTACTAATTATCTAGATCCTTCCTTTGTCCGACATGCTCATTACAGCATTGAAAAGGAAGTCTGGTATATTGGCCGACAAGGTATCATACTCTACAACTGGCATTAGCGCACATTTCACGCGTATCTACACGCGCACACTACTCGGCGTAGATAAAACATGAAACAACATACCTTCTTCTATTCATCAACAGCACTAAATCAGAATTTAGTTGTTATCATCATAGTCACGTAATACATACCTACCTTTAACCATAACAGTGTTAGAACTCGTGAAGGAACCTTTTAAACCTTAGTGACACTTCAGATGGTCCAAATTACACTTACACTTTTCTAAACAATAATTACTTAAAGAAGACTCTACATATCTAGTACTTAATTATGCAATGCAATGTGCCATATTAATTGTTGGTTACTTTACTACTTAATATTACTGGTTATTCAGTATTTAACTCATTTCACAAAATGTTATTGTGATAGCTTATAATTTTTAATGTATGTACATAGTTTTTTAGTAACCACCAAATCTTTTTGTTTTGGTTGATACGTCATCGCTTTCTTTGTCTGATCTTTGTCCTTTACGCCCTTCGTCAATTACCTACAGAACTAAATTCACAATTACACATAAAATGACATTTTTTGAAAACATTGTGCGTTTGGGCTGGTAGTTGACCGTATTCGTTACTCGTAAAAACATTTTAACAATCCGAATATTTGTGAACCGAAAGCAGGTTCCCAGAAATTTAGCAAAGAACCCATGAAACTGGACAACTTTGCTTTTGAAATATGAAAACAACATGGACGTCTTTTGGTTCTTTCTTCAGGGTTCAACCAGTGTCCATGGTTCAAATCAAGTTCCATTGGCGATAGGTTTTTCAGTTATATTGCGTACTTTATTTGGGTTATTTTTTCCGACCGTGTGATGCCGGATTAGAATAGCATGACCCCATTATGACTAAGGCCTCGAGGGTTTCATGTGTATTACAACTTTAGACGACAGGCTGACAACCTGTTACTACAGTGGTACACGAATTATTCCCTATATATTTGTCGGACGTGGTGCTAGCGACCGTATTTTTACAGCCGTTAACGCTCTGCCTACCCCGCAAGATATAAAGGCGTAATATATGTATGTAATTGTATTATACCCAAACATTGGTTCATGCTGTTGCTACCTGTGAATGCAGTTCTATACTTGCAGCAATGTGATGTGATTGCAATTATTATGACACGTTTGCTAATGTTGATAACGATTACGCTTGCAAATCGCTCGTAGCAACTGCACTCATAACTCTTCTAATATTGTTATGCGAAATGAATGGTTTTAAATTTTTTCCCTATTTTTATGTCTTTGAGCGCCTGCACTTTTCGGGTTTCTTCACTTTTGTTAAAGTTTTAGTGAATCAGTAACGAATGCGTCTGTCAGAACAAGGTTATTTCAAATTCCCTATACTAAAAACCGACGTTGACTCAGGAGCAATGCAAAAACTTACGTTGGCATCTGTCTTGCACCAACGGATATCGGGTGTGGAATTCGGCGTACCTGTTATACCATTTGGCCAGCTGCTGATTTAAACAAGTCAAACCCTGATTTATGTAAAAACCAAGAGTTGGCTCGTCTAGGTCTCTATATAGAGAGGAGTTAGCTCCTCCTATCCCACATTTCAGCGCAAAAAAACGCTGCGCTAACGTATGCGCCTGTCAGATTCATACTAGGTACGTCAGTCCCCATACTAAAACTGCTCTTTAATACTATTATCACTATATATTCTATGCCGCTCTTGACGCACGACCCAGCGCAGCGGCAGCGCTAGTGCAACGTCTCGTGCGTCGAGAGCGGTTTTTGTATGGAGTGACATTTCTAGTATAGATCTGACAGGCGCATACGTTAGTGCAGCGCTATTTTCCTTTCACGGAACCATAACCTAATGATCATAACAAAACGAACGATAGCGCTCAGCGTCAATCACACGCTTGTAATCGGAATCATTACCTACGCAGTAGTATCTACCAACATTGAATGTTAGCCAACACGTTGCCCGTTCCGAATGACAAAGGAGAATTCCCGTGGCCAAGTGTGAGTCATGCCACTCGGGCGTGTGACGTCACCGCGGTCTCTCCCAGTGACGGTATATAGGGCAAAGATTGTGATGCCATTTTGTGCAATGTGCGAATACTAAATTAAATTATTGTATCTACTTATTTGCGAAATATTAGGTCGTATCTTATTTTTATGCAGTCAGTTTTCTACCCGCTTTCCGAAATAAATTTTTAGGTACACAATTACCAAGTGTGGAGGCTCGGTCGTGAGCATCCAGCTAAATTAGGAGTCTTACAACACATATTTTAGGAATTAACACATGAGATAATCTCAACTGTTTTCCAAAGACGGTGACGTGGTCAGCCTGGCATATATAAATCATTATTTATGTTTCATCTGTTACATGATTGTCAAACTTCTACTACATTACTGAGATCCAATATTTATAACTTAATATCTATCTATAATACTAATCTATCACTATTTCTTTCTGATGTTAGGTACCTAGGTAGTGATAATGTCATATAAAGGTACCTTAATTTAAATGCTGCTTTTTTATCAGCTATTAATGTGGACGAGGAGGCAAGTGGCGAAGTTAAATTCTGTTTATCTTTGTAATTGTGCAATTTTTATTAACTCAAAACAGAACACGACCATCCTTGCTACACTGACATCTTATCAATACCCTCTTTTCACTCGTATCTATCTTACTCTTTCACCCATCATCTACCATGGAGATCACACTCCTATACAAGGTGTAAGAGACGGTGTAACGACTACTTTGCAGGCGTGATCAGACCATGAAACTGAACAACTTTTTCTTTGGGGGTTATGTTGGGAAACGTGAAATTTTATTTTATCAGCTGAGTGACTTTGTATGGGAATTCGAAATTTTTTTTTTATTTCCCAACATAGCTGGCCTATAAAAAGTTTTTCAGTTTCATGGTCTGAGCACGACTGCAAAGTTTTCGTTACACCGTCTCTTAGACCTTGTATAATGTAAAGTGATATCAAATATGCCTTGCCATAAAAGTAAGCAGCTACATGACTTATTATTTTACATGCCAACTATACATACGAAATAAACATGCCTATGTCCTATTACGTAAGAAATACCATGACAAGACACCCATGATTTGACCATGACTTATCTAACATTGTTAATCAAGGTAGGCTGGTGTACCTACTTATATTACCACCTATATATAACTTATTTACCTCCTTATTTATCATACATATCCAACTTCCTGATAGTATCATGTAAAATCCGATTTAAGTGTCCTTGTTCATGTATACCTTTCATAAAAAAATCCGGGACACCTCGCAAGTTTATGTCTCGTACGAATCACATTATTTAAAAATTGTGTTTATTTTGGAATTAATGTCTGATGTGTTGTTTGTAATAGTGAGTAAAATGAAGTTTATAAATTTTATATAACGAAGAAATTGTCCCAATTTCGAAATGAGTTTCATGTTTTATTAAATCATAAAAACGAAAGTGTCTTGATTTATCTGATGAAAAGTGTATCTCTGGTGTATCAGGCTCCGTGGTTTAGCATAGTAGTACCTAGCTAGATAAATGTACTTGATCTCTAGTACTTACTAAAATCTCAGCAAATAGACTAGATAGTTTTTTTGGGTAACAGGCTTTAACTAGCGGCCCGTACAGCGGTTGCACACGCTGCTATCATTTTCCCGACATGTATTATTACACTTTAACCTTTCTCAGAAATAGCTCTATATAAGGTGTAAAAATATTATCTGCAAATATTTTAAGGGGTTAACCAGTCCATGAAACTGAACAACTGTTCCCAAGAAACATAGGTCGAAATATGAAAGAAATTTTTGGACCTCCCATACAAAATGTAGCAGCCGAGCGAGTCAACCTGTATGGGAGGTCCAAATTTTTTTTCAAATTTCGACTTGTGTTCCTTGGGGAAAGTTGTTCAGTTTCATGGGCTGATTCACCCCTTAAAATATTTGCAGCAATTTTTTTTAAGCCCTGTATATGTATATAAAATAACCCGTTGTGTATTTTTAAACAAATAAACATACTAACATGGGGACCGACGCGGAAAGTGACTTCGCTTACTTTGTATCATCATTCTCGTTGCCGTATCCCGTTCTCGTAATTTGAATTAATACGTATATAAAATGGATTTTTATGTCAGTGATAATCGATTTGATGATATTGTACATCGTCATAAATCATCAAAACTCTACTTTGGAAAATTATCTTCCTGTATAACTTTCGTGGCGCTGGTTCTACTTTGTACATCTTAAGAAACATTCAAAGCGTCGCGTAGAGCCACGTCTCTACCTTTTGCCGCTAGTGCGATCACACGTTCAAGAAATCCAAAATCAGGGAGAAACTTTTTAAGTTTAAAACTTTTTAAAAAGTTTTTCGCTGATTTGTTACGTGGTACTGGTTCAATTTTATACAATTTCAAACAAAGGAACTTTCAAAGCGTCGCATACAGCCACATCTCCTTTTGTCGCTAGTGCCTTCTCACATTTAAGAAGTCCAAAAACATTTCATCAATCTATACTAAAAGAGAGAAAGAGATGGAAAGATGAAATACATGCACAAGACCGGAATTGGATGGAGGCGGCCCAAAATAGGGAAGGATGGAAGAAAGGGCCCTCCCATTTTAGACCTTTGCCCTGCAGTGGGACGACAATTATAATAATAATAATACCTAAATGTTTGTTGCATCTTTGATCTGACGCAGGGCCCATTGCACAAGACGGTACCGAAGCGCAAGCGCAAGGGCACCAGATAGCTGCGCCGGACCTTGATCACGTTCGAGACGTGACTTTCGCGCGACGGGCGGCGCGCGCGCAGCTCAGCCGCGATTCCTTGTAATCGGACTGATAAGATGATCGGATCATATCAATACAGGGTGTAAAAAAATTGCTGCAAATTTTTTAAGGGGTGAACCAGTCCATTAAACTGAACAACTTTCCCCAAGGAACACAGGCCTCCCATACAAAAAGTACTTTTTTCAATTGATATATGGGGAGCCCAAATTTTTTTCATATTTGACCTTTGTTCCTTGGGGAAAGTTGTTCAGTTTCTTGGGCTGATTCAGCCCTTAAAATATTTGCAGCTAATATTTTTACACCTTATACGTACATATAACCAGAACTATACACAGGTATACGGGGTGTAGAGGGCGGTGTAACGAAAACTTTGCAGGCGTGCTCACACCATAAAACTGAACAACTTTTCCTGTGGGGGCTATGTTGGTAAACGTGTATTTTTTTCGACCTTTCATAATAAATTTCTGATCAGCTGAGTGACTTTGTACGGGAACTCGAAAAATTTTTTTCGTTTCCCAATATAGCTGCCATAGAAAAAGTTGTTCAGTTTCATGGTCTGATCACGCCTGCAAAGTTTTCGTTACACCGTCCCTTACACCCTGTATATATATACCTACTTACTACAAAAAGTACACAATTACTTTACTTATTTTATTAGGTACTGACGTGACTGCGTTCAGCAAGCTTTAGATTGACAGCGGATTAAACAAATTGATGAGAAGTGTCTCAGCTCTGCTTCATTGTTTTCACTATTCCTAAAAAATATTCATAAATCAGAGGTAAGAGGCGAGGTAACGCCGCATGAGTCATGTTTTTGGTGCGTGCAGCCGGCTCCATCGAATTGTAAGACGTTGTCACGTCAATAAAAAACTAACCGAATATTCAAGTGGAACTTAAAATTAAGTTTATTTAAGTAGTTAAGGTAAATACGGAAATACAGAATGATTCCGGTAACCTTAATTAAACTGTGGCCATATTAACGCGACACAGTAATTAACGAACGTAATGATAATTTAATATTGATTGTAGTTTTAATTAAATGAAACTTAAGTTTTATTTGGTTTTCAACTCACGCGTAAAGCAGTCTTCTTCTTTTAGTACGGGACACTGAGTCGTCCAACGACCCAATGAACCCTTGCATATTTCTTCAAAAGTGTCGGGCTTCAATATAGTTGTGTAATGACCGCAGCCTAAATAAATCTTTTATGCATTTTTAAGCTAAAGTAGTAAAAGATTTGGTATTATTAGACTAGTACTACAAATATTCTAACGCGGATCGCACACTTAACGTACGACGGAGCGCTTAAATATCGCAGCGGTCTGTCAGACCCATACTAGAAACGTCACTCCCCATACTAAAACCGCACTCGACGGACGACGCTGTGCTGCATCTAGTAACACTATGAAGGCAATATAGTCATCATCAGGTTTTAATTTCTATTACTCGAAGATTTTATAGTCAAGGGTATGTGTGAATGGACTAGGGAATGTGGGAATTGATAAGTAAAATAGACCGTGTGTTACAAGCATAATAAGTGGCAGATTTTCGTATGAATCAAAACCGATCAAATCGTAAATCTATTTCGTACACGGAAGTCCACAACGACGGGATTAACCACGCTTTTTAAAATTTATATTACTGGATGTTTTTATAGTCAAGGGTATGTGTGCAATTTTTAGGGTGTGTGGGAATCAATAAGTTAAGTAGACCGTGTGTTACAAGCATAATAAGTGGCAGAATTTCGAATGATGCCGTGTGATGCCGGCTTAGAGTGCCGTGTGATGCCGGCTTAGAATAGCATCATCCCAAATCCTTCCCGCGGGTGTCGTAAGAGGCGACTAAGGGACTCGAGAGTATTGGTGTATTACAATAGGCGACAGGCTGACAACCTGTCACTATAGTGATACACATGTTTTCTGGAACAACCGTGGAAAACAATCCTCAAAAATAGCGATAGCGACCGTATTCTTGCGGCCGTTAACCCTCTGCCCACCCCGCAAGGGATAAAGGCGTGATATATGTAAATGTATGTAGAATTTCGCATGAAACAAAAGCGAACGTTTCAGAAATTGAACTCCAGGTCTTCTTCTTTCCGTGTGGGAATTTGAAAATCAATCTTCTGCTCCTTTCTTCTTTCTTCTTGCTTGACCGTTGCTTTAGTCCGCTCTTGGCATTCACCGCGTGCCTTATGAACTCACACACACATAGAGGCGACGACAGTGAACGCAAGGATTGGACTAGTTCTTCTTTTATCTTATCTTCTGTCTTTTATCTTCTGTCTTCTGTTTTGCCCTTGGCGGCCGACATGAATATAAATGTGAAAATATATATGTGAAAATTATATGTTCGTCGTAATCTATACCTACGTAACCTTTTGGTATTAGGTAGGTACCTGTGTCAGTTTAAGTGCTTTTCAAATTTGTGTTTCCGTTTTGTGCCCTGCTTCGTAAAACACGGTTTCGTAAAACGTGTCACATTTTTTAAATAAACTAATAATGAAATGATAGCAGCGAACTTTAATAATTAAAGGTTTTTGGGAAATATCTGAAATTTGAATCATACAGAGTTACTAATATGTATATTATAAAGATGCTACCTGCCTACCTAAAGCTATTCGTACCTACCCCAAAAAAATATCTTGCAGTGTTAATTCATTTTATTTTTCCTTTTAATGCTTTTTAGTTGTGATTTTTTACATTACACCCCTGCACTTTTTTTGTTTTTGTTGTGTGTGACTTTGCTCAGATTATATTGGCAGGCGTTTATAGATTGGTGTAACCCAATACTGCTGGCTGATAACACACGTTTAGTACCTAATCCATGATTTTTTTATTTCAAGATAAACCTTCAGGAAAGCACTGATGCCGTGTTCGCTGGTAATCTGAATTCATGCAAACAGTTCCGGCTGGTGGTTGCTGGTTGCGTGACTACAGGACAACCTCAGAACAACCGACCTAACTTACTTCTTAACCTTGTATTTGTTTGGCGTTTTTTTGTTAAGTTAGTTTGAGATTATACCTATTATTACTCGAAATGGGTGGACTTGATTTTAAAATATGTAATCACAAAATAGTATCTTTGCTATGATACTTTAAAAAAAGCCTCTAAATAGATAGAACTTATTTGGCCTAACACCGACTTGAGCCGCAACACGATCCCAATAGCTCAGAAAGCCAAAAATTTGGATTCAAATGAAATAAACTAGAGTACATATTGAAATAAAGAGCAAAAGCCAGTGATTTAGGTACCTAGTGCAAGTTGTTGTGTCCTGTTTTTATATTTGGCCTGTGCCTGTTACTGTGGGCAGTAAATGGATATACTATAAAGGGGAATGAAATAAAGTTGTAAAGGGTTGCTAACGACCTACTCTCCACGCTTTGCAGGAGGATTAATAGCCAAACATGAATAAGTTGTATTAATTAGGCTTGGGTATTATAATATGGTTTTGAAGTGCGGTTCAAGAAAATTTTCTTAACATTCGTCATCATAGAGTCCACAACACGTCAAAGAAATATTATGAATGATTTAAATAGAGTAGGTATATAAGATTTTATCAGACGTCAAAAATGTGTGACGAAACAAGTTATCGTATTCGGCTACAAACATGTTAGGTACGTAACAAAGTAGGATTGAAAGTAAACAAACTTCCTAAAACTTTCGTAAAACAACACGCAGTTGCGTCCCCGCTAATTCAAAACCAGATCGATATGGTATCAAAGTTGCACACTCTTATAATCAGTCGCCCTCCCTCCCGAGGGTCCTGTGTTCCCCTACCCGTCAATCGACCCCTGTACCGTCGACGTCAAAACTTATTTCATTCAACATCATTAAAACGAGAACCACTTCGAAATCTATCTCCTTTTAGAAAGAAATATTTCAATTTGAAATGGTTCCCGCTGAAAGTACTTAAAAAGTAATCAATCAACTCTTGAGTGGAGCGAGTTGCGGGATAAAAGTTTGTTTTGAGTGATTGGTTTATTTTCGGTGCCATATTTAATTCATTTACGCAAGTCAATATTTATTTATAATTTTGCTTCATTTTAGCGAAGGAATAATATTTTAGAAACTAATTAGGTTCAGCAAATATCGTAGGTAAGCATATATTTTTCTAGAATGCGGCGGTGGGCTGTATACAACTTTTTTGATATAAATTTTAGCGCATATCTACATCTCCAACAAGTTAAAAGTTAGCAAAACAGCGACTAAATACCGCAAAACGATGCGTTACGTGTGGAGACCACGATGTACGACGTATGAAAATTTAATCTTATGCAATATAAAAGCTACGAAACGGCGCTCTACATAAAACGCCTCGCAAAATCCATAACTTGCTTGGCCCCGAGCCAAGCATGTTTCAGCAGGGAAGAAACCTACGTGGACGAATAAAAGTTTCATCATGAGATACTGTGACAGACAGAATTAAATGTTAGTGGCTCACAGTTTCAGCAGTTTCAGCATAATTGGTTCATAGTTTATGACTTTCACCGCAACTGGTTTTAGAGCGTACGAGCTATAAAATTGCTTTTTCATTTACTGAAACATACTTGTAGTTTCAGATGAGTTTAAGTACGTATAATTTGTTTGGACCTGGCCTTTAGCAAGCAACCTAGTCTTTGTTTTACCAGCAATATGAGTGTTTCGTGTGAATATAAAACTTTGGAAACAGTTCAAAATTATACCTAGCGATGAATTTAGTATGTTTACAGTGTAAATAAAAAGGGTAGGTTCTTAGAAAAAAGTAGAGTGTATAGGTAAAAATATATTTCAATCTTCTTCTTTTCGTGTGGGATACCAAAAATATATTTCAATAATATTTGCCGTTGTCGAACGGATTGCACAATGAATGAATGAATTAACTGATTGGGTCGTTGGAGGACTCAGTGTCCCACACGACGAGAGAGAGAGAGAGAGAGAGAGAGAGAGAGAGAGAGAGAGATTTGTTAGGGAAACATAACATTACAGTGTGGTGCCCACTTGTATTACCCCATTTATAGAAATGATAGCCGTGGATGTCGTAAAAGGAAACTAAGGGCTCATCCAAGAAATAGAAAACAGTATTTTCTGTGAATATCTTTAAAATCTTGCACGCCAATCATCTGTCAAGCGTGGTTAAAGGCAACTGCCTCCCAATATAGACAGATTAAAGTCCTATAGTTGCAGTTGTAGAAGTTATTACTTAGACGGCAGTCATTACACAACCATGTCAGAAGCCTGCTACTTGTAGACGGCGGTTAAAAAATTCTGACACTAGGGTTCATTGGGTCGTTGGACGACTTGGTGTCCCACACGAAAAGAAAGAAAGTTGTAGAAGTTGTTTATAAATCCCCAAAGTAGTGTATACGCCCGCGACTGTACCCCGTGTCAACGTAGCCGGGGCTATTGTGCGCGCCGACACAATAGCGGCGCGGGCGCAACGCAGCTGTCACTTCACTAGCGCTAGGGGTCGCGTAGATCCCGCTAGCGTACATGCAGGCGACAATGCGGCTAGGATTGATGCAACTTTCATATTATGATAAACCAGCTCTAGACATATTATAATGATATACTATTTTTCTAAAACTTCCCTCAAATATGAATCAAATGTGGCGATAGATGATAGAGATAGATAGGTAACTATGAATATGTATAACTCTAAATATCAGCCACAAAACTAGCCACCTTATTATGTACTGTTTGTTGGTTTTTATTAACTGTATGTATTACCAGTAAATGCCATTTTAAGTTGATAAACTGTAACTTGAGGTTCTGTGGGTTGGTTTGGTACGTCTACCAATCTATTTGAATCGATTGATACATTGTTTGTCAAATTTTATCGTTAACTGTGCTCAACCTACATAAGTTATTGGAAGTGTGATATTTTAAATTCGATTAATAAAACAGTTTGTAGTTCAAAAGCTGAACTAAAAATAGAATAGGAATTTACTTGAGAGCATGGTTTCACATGAAGTTAATATTTTTTTGTCGTATCTGTACCATGAAGTTTATATAGAAATAATTTTATAAATTTTGATAAAGAGATACAAAACCGAAATACCTCAAATACATAGTAGGTATTTATACAAAAATATAAATAAAAATCCTTGAAAGCTTAGAAATACATTCACAGACTTAGCCTAGCTTCGACATGACCAACGACAGGCCAGACCAAACTATCAAAAACACAATTAAGTACTATAATACAAACTCTAACTACTAGGCACTAGACCTACATATAGAACCTACATTGTAGTAGCAACTGGCAGTGCCATTCATGTTTTCTGTTCATTGCCCTTCGACCGGTGACTCTACGAAATAGCCAGAGAGCTGGCTATGTCACAATATGAACGATTTGACGAACAACGAAATAGAGTTTGTCTAATATCATCCATCAGAATATGCAATGCCACTTGGAACTGCGTATCATAATATTTAAGTACCTTATAAACTTGATTACGACCTATTGGTAGCTTTTACAAGTAAATAAGCATCAACCCATCACAAAAAGCAATGACAGTTTGAAAATGGATGTCATATTTAACTGTTTATGTTTTAGAAAAAAAAATACAATGTGGTGCATAATGAAGGTGTCAAATAATTTCACAACGCCATACCATGTTTCCAGCAATGTAAGCAGATTCAAATTCAGCCTGTCTCTGTTCTTGTATTCCAAGCAATTATTATATACGTACATTAGCCCCGTTGATTAATTAGTAATATCACACACAATCGTTCACTATCACCACCCTACTACCCTACCCTAGTTCATACATTTTTAGTATTATATTGTAGCCATTAGCGAGTGTTTTAAAAGTTACATTCCTACCCTAGTTGCTCGTCGATTCACACGCTATCTGAAGTAGCCAGCTCTCTTTCCAATACTGATATAGCCCGCTGCGATTCAAAGCATCGATCCACGCAAAGGGCACCGATGAAGATAACGATTATCGATTTTATGCTGATAATATCCTGTGTGTACAACAATTGTCGATAATGTCCTATAGGTAGGACAATTAGTTGCGAGGAGGTTTTCGTCTGTACCTATAGGGAGGATTGATGTGATTAATGTTGAAGTTATAACATTCTTATACTAGTTTTAAAGTAATTTTTCGATAACTTATTAGAGAAAGGACCTAAAAAGACAGTCATGCCAAAATACTTCATAAAGGAATTTAGGTAGGCTATGCAACGTCCTTAAAATACGTGATCCTGACTATTGATTTTGTCTTTGGTGTAGGTCACGGTTCTATGTACAAATTAAATAAATAGGGTCTTATCTCAATCGTCGAAGAAAAAATTTAAATATATTTTTTTGTGGTTTAAGACCCTAGAGTTCTTCCCATAACTAATAGAAAGGGGTATTTACAGCAATCCGAACCGAGGTCACAGCACATAAAAAAACTGATCAATTTTCCGATAAAATTGCATCATAAAACTATGGGCACTGCGAGTATAGTCTAAATAAGTAGTAATATTTCAGCTTCAGTATGACTATCTACTAATTTTGGGCTACTGTTAACTATTGTGTCATAGATATTGAAACGGAACTAAAGTAACATTTATGTCTAATCGACAGAATGAACACGCAATGTTAAGGGTGTGATACACGCTGGTGGCGTTTCGAATTAAGAAAAAAAAGCTTTGCAATACGTGTGAAAAAAAGCCAGCATGCATTGGTAATCATGTTCCAAAGATTACCTATCACTAATGCATGGTATAAAGCACTTCCCGCGTCTCTATGCTTAGATCTTTTAAACCACTCAACGGATTATGATGCAGTTTTTTAATAGATAAAGTGATTCAAAAGGATGGTTTATATGATTAATACTCGCTGTATCACGACTTATTCTCACGAGAAAATAAGATA
Organism: Keiferia lycopersicella; assembly: GCA_029255805.1. Classification (NCBI taxonomy): domain Eukaryota; kingdom Metazoa; phylum Arthropoda; class Insecta; order Lepidoptera; family Gelechiidae; genus Keiferia; species Keiferia lycopersicella. Next base: position 21,595,713 of record JARACZ010000003.1, read on the forward strand.
CTTCAGTTGCAACCGCTAGGGGGGCCTAGTAGTAAGTAATAATTTCAACGCTTTACATACCCTAAACTAAAGTTAAAACTATCAAAAGCTACCGATTTTAGCAGGCAGGCTAGGACGTGCCTGTGGAAAGATGCCGCAACGCTCGAACCGTACATCCCGACACAAGAAGTCCTTCCCCCAGGCAGCGACCTCCAGTGGTCAGTATGGAAGTCCCTTAACCGACTTCGTACACAGGTTGGTCGCTGTAGGGAGAACCTTTGTCGGTGGGGCTATAGCGACTCCGACCAGTGCCAGTGTGGCGCTGTCCCACAGAGCATGTCTCACCTGCTAACATGCCCAGCGTGTCCCGACTCCTGCACGCTAGAAGACCTATGGGCGGCCACTCCGAACGCTATTAATGTGGCCACATACTGGTCAAAAGAAATTTAGTTCGTCTCGACTCGCAAAGAAGAAGAAGACCGATTTTAGCAGTTCTATTTCACAAATTTTAACATTAGGACACATTAAATGCAATCCTTACAATATATGGTTATGGTTGGACTTGGAATTTCAATGCGTGGTGAAGAAATGGATTGCAAATTGAACCACAAGTTTTTGTAGTCAAAGGCACAACTAGCGTGTCTTTAACCTTAAAGTACAGCATGGTAATACTGTAAATACCCTATACATAGCTATACACAAGACGCAATCAGCTGACGCTAGGCGGGCGGTAACGGCGCGGTTACCCCACTCGTAGATCGACTGATAGTGCGCGTGCGATAGCGCGGTAGTTAGTACGACCACTTACAGGGCCCGTAAAATATATTTATGTAGGGCGGTAAGGAAGTTTCAAATAAAAGGGTTTAAAGAAACTGAAAATTTAATTTTTAACGAAGAAAAATATTGATACTGGTATTTAAACTGACCTAAGCTAATATGAGAAGAGAAACGATGAGCGTTCTTGGGCTTTTGAAACAAAAATGGCCTAATAGGTGTTACGGTGTCGATTTTACTTATAAACGGATATATTTTACTTAAGATCAAACATAATGGGTACTTAAACACTACAGGCAATAATATCGTTTTTTAGTATTATCAGTATTTCTATCTAGGCTATTTAAAAAGCGTGTGTAATCATCTTATATGCTTTTCCAATAAAAAGTTGGATAAATTTATAAACTATTTTTGTTGACACGATATTATTCATTCCATGTTATTACAAAAATGTTTTACATAAAAGCACGTCTAACTTTTGTAATCACACCATATTTATGTCATTTAGGGCTAGCGCAGCGTCGTCCGTCGAGAAAGTTTTAGTATGAGAAGTGACGTTTCTAGAATGGATCTGACAGACCGCTGCGATATTTTAGCACTCCGTTATGCGTTAAGTGTGCGATCCACCTTATATTACTGTAGGCATTATAACAACGTAATTAATGTAACAAAAAAACATCAAACAAACCCACCAAAGTTTGTGTTGAATCAAAGTCGCTTGAGCCTACAACCGCTACCTACAAGTTACAAGCAAACACGTCAGGCGTGACAGGTCGGACGCCGTTGATTGATCGCCAGGGACGCAAGGTGGTCGCCCGCCGGCCACTCATTGCACTCACCATGGTGAAAGAATGTAAACATTGGGTCTATTAGCTCGATCGCCTTACTGAAGGGGCGGGTTTGACTTTTAGATTTACTTCGTAATTATAGTACGGATTTTCTAAAAATAAAGTTTATTTTTAACCGAGCACTCGAGGGTTTCATGTGTATTACAAGTTTAGGAGATAGGCTGACAACCTGTCACTACAGTGATACACGTATCATCTTAAAGGGCCATCAATACTTGTCAGATGTGGCGATTTCGATCGTATTTTTACGGCCGTGAACGCTCTGCCTATCCCGCAACTCCAACAAGGGACTAAGGCGTAATATGTGGATGTATCTATTTTTAACCGACGAAAAAACAAGGAAGGTTCTCAATTAGTTGCGCGCTTTCTTATATTGCAAAGTTTAACAGAAAACGAAATACGTACTTGAATGCTAGGAACCATCAGAAAAAATGTTACATTTCCTATGAAATTATTTTTCTAAAGAGAAGAAAAAGCATACCATGGCGGTTGTACGCAACCGAAAAAAACATTATTTTGGTGTAAAAAAAAACCAGAAAAACGCTGTAGCAACTGCATGGCCCGTGGTGCCATGGTGAAGGAATGTAAACACTAGCCGTGATTGCCTCACTCACCCTTCCAACAATACTAATTACCTACGACTAAACGAACGCTTACGTTACGTACCTATGAAATATGTTAAACCATGATATATGAAGGATCATAGCAGGTGGAAGGAAATAGTCTATGCCTACCCTAACGGGAAAGAGGCGTGATTTATGTATTGTAATGTGTTAAAAAACAACTTTTAAAAGTTAACTTTTATTCATAACCGATGCAGCAAAGACATGAAAACTTTTTATTACAAAAAATAGGCGTCTTATTTAAAAACAGCTGCCCATATTTATGCGTACTTGCTTGGAAATAGAATAAAACCACAATCGTAACATGAACACATGAACATTGGTTTTACCAAAGTTTTAATGATAATTACGGTTGTTCGAGTTCATCGATTTTAACTAGAAGGGAGGCAATTTCAGTTGTATAAGTAAATTAAGAGAATTATTCAAATGTTGACTACATGGGTTTTCCATTTTATTTTTACGTTACACTCGACTCACAATCGTGTACCAACTTACTGTACTTATTAAAATGTAATATTAGTAAAGCTTAGTTTAGGGAAGTAGGTAACATAAACACAATTCCACTTTAAATTTATTATTATTATTTAGAGTAAGTTTTCAGTTTATTTACCAGTTTGTTTATATTTTTTATGTTTCTCACTCATTTATTTCTGGGGTCTTCTTTTTCGAGGAAAATGAAAATGATTTTCTATTTACGTTTTCCTTAATCATAAAATGTCCGATCGTATTGGGGTCAGCCGGAATTCGTCCGGCGTCTTTCTTTCAGCAATCAACGTATCTTTGTTTCGGAAAACACATTTCCTGACAAATATAGTGACGGACGGAACTACGCACATTAGCACAAAGATATGTTGACGAAGATTATACCGAAATAATAGCCCACTTTCGTCAACTTTCCCTTGTTGTCAAATATGACAAATGTATAGAAAAGAAATAGAGACGCCATTCGTTACTTAACGGTACATTCTCTTTAATAAAATTGATTTGACAAATGACCAGACCAACATGACATCTCTTGTCTTTGCTATGAAAGGAAAAAAGACATAGGAACAACGAGACAGTTGTGTATATATTCGCATCGGTTTAATAAAAAAGAGGCGCGTAAATAATTCAAAAAATTTAGACTAGTGAAACTTAGTACAGTCAAGCGTCCGGTTAGATATTCAAACCACCGTCAATTTAAGTCTTTTGCGCGCGGCATTAGAACGATTTAAAGTCTAAGATTACCCAGACTTTCATTGACTGTTTCTATATGACAACCGTGTGATAGAATCGATATTTCACTCGATTGACGTAACGTCATAGTCACTCATCGCGAGGGTGCAAAGAGGGAAGCCCTGCCGTACACTTCCGTTATTGCAACGTCATAGCCTCGTGTGGATTAGTCAGCCTGAGCACACACTTCATTTTAAACTCAACGCGACAATAATCATATTGAATTGTATTGAAACATACTTATTTTGTTATAGGAAAGAGGTAAAATAGGGTAAGACTTCTTCAGACTAGTAAACCTACAGTCAAACTCACGTCAGCTCAGACATTCAAACTGGTAATTCGTGTTTGCGCGCGGCATAAAAACGATTCAAAGTTAGGATAAGACGACACTTTGGCTGCAGGACTATCTATGTATAAACCCCATTCGTCTATAGTTTTACCCCAGCTAATACCATTATAATGTAGTTACCCTTACACAGCGCTATTTTATTTCGTACTTGAGTTTTAAGAATTTGGTGTTTAAAGTCCTACTAGAAAGTGTGTATTAATGCACTTGTAAGAGTTGGTAATTTTATTCTTTGCGTTTTTTGTATTAAACTCTTAGCATAGTGCAACCTCTAATTTACGACAGCGCTCATTGAATGTAAAACTTTCATCTACACCTCCATTCAATCTTCCCAAGCCCCACTGATTGCCATTGCCACCCATTTGGCGCCCAATAAAACCATACAATCAACGTGCAACCTACATTTTAGTCGCGAACAAACGGACCCCTCCCTTTACAGAAAAAAAAACAAGACGACCTTAGCACACTTTAGAAGCTTTTTATGTTTTTTAAAGTAATAATAATGTGAAACGATAAAAGGGGTTCGGGTCGCGTGGCTCGGACAATGAACTTGTACGGTCTGATCTACAAAAGTTGTACGCAATAAGCATCTTTATTGTAAAGGCATAGAGCCTAGTTGTGTAAAATTAGGTTGAAGTTGATTGTACAATCGCGTTCATGAATCAAACTTTAATCTTATAATGGGTGTTTAAGGGTACGCACAGTTATAGTTCCTTGAAAGAAACATTTTTGTTGTGACTTGGAGTAAAAGTCAAAAAACTTTGGATAACTGTGTCTTTTTTTAAGGTTTATACAGGGCCTGGCAAATAATGCAATAATGGAATACGTATAGTTGGGTTAAATACAGTTTGTTTCATGACGAGTGGTAAATCGGAAGCGTTTAATCGAAAAATTAATGTATATTCGAGGTTTAGTGGAATAAACAAAAAAAAATGATTTTTCAAAAGTGGTACAGGTTACTTATGGGAGCTTTTGGGTACCGTAGGTATTTCTATTTAAAATCCAACTTCAATTTGTATAAGATCCTGTCCACAAACCGTTGTTTTATAGCGTTTTATTTTGTTTAAAATGGCACGCGATTTTTTATCACTTGTGCGCTACTTGTGTTTGTATGAACCCTGCGCTGCGTGTGCGTACACCGAAATATGACAAAAATTCTAACATCACAGATGCCTCAGGGTTATTGAACCCGTGTACCCCCAAACTCGTTCGCCTATTCTAATCTAGCTGGAGTTTGGACTCGGGGGCTCACCACGGCGCACCACGGCGCGTCCCCATGGGGACTAGGGTTCACCGTGAGACATGGTGCCCCGTCACAATGGCTGCCACTGGCAGCTGTCGCGTAATTTATGGACTCGACGAATCGATCTCATATAAAGTATGAAATAAAGTATTATTCTTCGATTCGTTCGTATTGTTCTGGGATTCGATAGGTTTTTGTCGTCGTGTGAAAACGGGGTGTATTTTTTTGATTGGGTTCTTAATGGCGTCAATCTGCGTGGTTAATTCTACTTATGACAAATAACGTGGTCCCTACCTAGGTTGGTAAATATTAAGTTTTTGGTAAGGGATAACACTACACGCATTTTTTTTTCTTGTGGAATTTTGTAACTTGGATAAACTTTACAACTGCGTTGACATAACACAAATGTTATATCAATGTTATATTTGTAGTGACGCCAAAGAAATAGGGCGTATTAGAGATCAGATTCATGTATACGAGCACCTTCACACTCGTACGCGTTTGAATAATTATACCAAGCATAAATAAGTGCCTTTATTTATTTTAATTTATGTAATGCATTTGCGTTTCTAGGGCTTATTTTAATAATAACATAGATTAATTACAAAACCTCATCTAAACGTGGGGCATCTGAAATCGCAAGTAATATTAATTATCCATCAGCCAGTTATCGTCCATCCCTTTCTATCTAATGCAACGAGGGCAATGTGCAAGTAGGATAATAGAATAATGCAATATTACAAATGCACCGAGCTTTCTCTAATGCGAGCTTACTCTACTACTAGACAAAGGATTGTATTAATCACCCAAAATATGGGGAGTGTTTTTTTGCGGAGTTGAATGGTCTCTCCTGCACAACAGCTGTCAAACTTTAGGGTTCACGTTTCGCTGACAGCAGGGATTTTAGGTAATGCTAAGAGACCATGTAAAAATTGATTAATTTTGACTAAGTATCATGATTTTTTAAATAATATACTGCCTACCGCAAAACTTGTTACCGAGTAGTAGAATATTCTGCTTGAAGCGCAGTCGAAAGAGTGTACGAAAATTTAATCTACTGAAACTATTTGTTTGGGTAATTCTGATTCAAAATTATTAAAATGATATCATTGGCGTGTATCTTGTTAGTTACACGTTAACTATGGTCAAAGAATACTAAGTATTGCCATGGCTAACCATTTTTGTTTAAACAATTCTAAAGTTTTTAATAAACTTCATAATCGTCATAGGTTCGTTCATATCTTCATCCGATAGCTATAATTTACAAAGAATCAAACTTCTTATAACACCTTATAACATTGAGGACTAAAACTTTGAGCGACTTTGTCGTCCGCGAGCGGCGGTATAGATCGCGAGGGGTGGCGGGCGACGGACAGCTGCGCGTGCGCGGATCAAATTGATACGTCCACACACACACATGCCGCGGCGACGCGCGCGCAGACCCTGTGACGTCACTACACGCATGGCTGCCCACGCATTTGCAAGTTTCAATTTTGTATGTTTTTTTTTGGCAGATTTTCGAAAGTATATCTTAAGACGTAGTAAATGATTTCGTAAATAAAATTATTAAGCTCTAATTATGCGTAGGAATAAAATACCATTAATTTGTTTTCTGTGGGACACCTAGATAATAGGCCATATACAATCCTGACAGGTCGAATAATCTACTTTTTAAAACGATCTAAAACGGTAAATATTTTATAAAAAACTGAAAGTATGACGTCATGCCGTAAGTATTTGGATGGCGTCAAAACACTTACTTTTGTGTATTTTTTCTGTTTATTAATTCAAACTTTGAAGATTTATTAAAATTATGAATGAAGTCCGTAGTATTTTTGGACAATTGTCTTAAACGTACAACTTTTCCATTTTATTAATGACTCAGGACACTAGCGACATCACTTAGCTTGTGATTGACAGAAAAGCAGCATTTCGTTAATTACGTATATACGCAAATTAATTCCAAGAACTTATTTCATGCATATTTTCCATATTAAAGCAGCGCGTGTTACGTTAAGTGTAGCCTATTAAGCTACATGACCTAGGTCAATCTAGTGCTGTAGTAGCGATTGACCTTTTTATTGCCTGACCTTCACCTGACAATATATTTTATTATTATAAGACCGCTGTATTTTGAGACCCAATATGTTTTGATACTAGCTGGTGCCCCCGAAGACTTTCGCACAACATGAGTTCGATTCAAGATTACATTTATAAAGGTTCTTTGGGTCATTGGACGACTCGGTGTCTCTACAATTAGTATTTGTTCTGGTCACTATTTCGCAATAAGATTCATGGTTGATGGTCATTAATAAGCACTTTTGTATTTTGAGATTGAATATGATTTGATATTGTGAGACCACTTATACTATTTTTAAATACAGATTTGGTAGCAATATTTGTACTCCATTGACATTTCAGTTAATTTCAGATTGATAAGCAATATTAATATGACATAATGATGTATAACATATTATAAAAAGCGTGAAATATTAATACTTCATTTGCCTTTTTACGGTGGGCTTTTGAAGGTCTGAATATACGAGACAATTAAAATTATAAACATAGTTTCAGAATTTTTTATCAGATTTTTTTATGCCTCGTCTAAATGGCAGTAATTGAATTCAGAAAAATAAACAACAAGTATTTTTTTCGATTTAGAACCATTTAACAATTTTTCAAGTTACAATCATTTATCAGTAATTGGAATAATATTTTTTTCTACTCAAATGTATTTTTTTCTAATAAATGTAATTAAAATGGCATTTTCGAGTATTAGAATTTCCTTACTTCCGCTAATAGCTCCTTATACTTAGCAAAGTGTTCGACTTGTATGTTTTTGTTATTCTCTGATAATTTCATAAATCTGTAAGTAATAAGAAGTAGCATTTTCACTTTAGCATACCAAAGTGATTAACGGTACATTATTAAACACCCGAGTACCGGTGCGCAGCGCCGGCGGCTATCGCTACGCCGCCGTAGCCGTGGCTACGAAACATCTACGACGAAACGAAGCTTTGCTAGTTATTTTTGTTTCTGTACCATATAATTTCTTCATATTATTTTAATAATTTGACAGTTGCATAATGTTTTACAGGTTTATATGTCAAAATTCTTTAAAACATAATAAACAATTTTAGCTTAATCAAAGTTTATTTTTTCGCAGTTTTGTTTAGGTCCCTTTATAAAAGATTTGAGATTTTGTTAGTTATGTTTCGATTTTTTGAAATATTGTGTAGCAAATATATTTGATCATGTGGTGATATGAAGTAATTTTAAGTAATTTTTCAATCAATACCTACAACAATAACCATTTGTCTCCATTACTAGGATTCTGAAGTAATCCACGTCTTTTCTATTCTGTTTTTCTAGTTTTATCCGCGGCAGTTCCATTTAGCTTATGTCATGTTCTATCGAGTGTGAGATCATAAAGGAGCCGGGTAGAGGGTGTGGGGGGTCTAGTCTACTACCGACGGGGGTCTTGGCACCGAGCCAGCCGGCAAGGTGAAGTGCCAGTGAAAGTCGCCACTCGCGAGCTTGCAGACCCTACGCCTACGCTTCTATTCAGATGTGTAGTTTTGTCTGCAAAGCTTAGAAATTTTCGCTGCTTGGGTGTTGGGAGCTTTTGAATTTTTCGCATTTATGGCTGTTAGTATGTATGTTTTCTTTTATTGAATTTTCTTGTTATATTAATAGAGTTGTGGACTAGCAGGTCAAATGAGATACTTTTTAAAATGATCTAAAACGGTATTTTGTATGAAAATAGCAATGTAAGACGTCATTTATTACTACTTGGAATGGCGTCAGCACACTTAATTTTATGTAATATGTCTGTTTATTAGTTCAAACTTTGAATATTATGAAAAATTATGACTAAAGTCCGCAGCATTTTTAGACAATAGTTTTAAGCGTACAACTTTTATATTTTATTAATGATCCAGTCCACAAGCGAATTATATTTTACAACCGCATAAAATTTATAATACATCTCGTATGATACATCTTCTGAATATTCTATATTTTTTTAAACCCAATGCAAAATATAGATAAGTTAATCATCTTTTGCACATATTCTTATAAAGAGAATCCAGAACGCTGATTATTAAAATGTACCTACCAAAAATAGATTGATTTTTTTTAATAGCACAGATAGGGCTACAAAAGCCTAATTTCTGTAAGTTATTTTTTACAAAATACGAATCGTAATATTTCTGCGTAATGTAGCGATAATGCTTTTTTCAAATTGTCAAATAATATCTCATATTATGTGATTTACAATAAAAAGACTTTAAATATGTACATATATTCATAGATTTTAGTTCTATGAATATTAAAGTCTTCCGTCGATAAGAAAAACTTTAAATAAAACAGGGTTTAAAAAATCAGTTTCTTCAAAAATAATTCTAGTCCGAAAAAAAATATCAATAAATAATAATAGAGATGTGGAGAAAGTTTGACAAAACACTTTGTTCAAAACTTTATTTAACGTCAAACATTTAGGACAGAGATACGGTACACATATCATGCAAAATAAAATCATAATAGAAATAAAAACATTGACGTTGGACATAGCTGGTGCAAAAATTTTGAAGTTCTGTACCAATTATTAAATAGATAATACGTCCGGTGAAATTTCACGACAGCAAAGTAATCAACCAATTTAAAAATCCATTTTGAACACCGAATTCGCTCGTAACAATTTTTCGAACATGTGTAAATCGCGCGTAGAGTTGCAAAAATCGTAGCGATAATTGCTAGACGTATTTCACTTTATAAAATTAATTTCGTCACGTAAAAAGGTCGCGGCACATCGAGAGCATTTGTGGTAGCGGGAGATGGCGGTGCATGCTAACGTACATACCTCGGCGTGGGACTGCGCGGCACGCAACACTCACAGCACGACTGTCACTCGCGGAGCGCGGAACGATACGTGCAAACACCAAAAGCAAAATGGACATACCTGGGGGTGGCGGCTGGCACACTGCGCGCTCGCTACTTGAATGAGGCCGGGCGGCGCGGCGCGCGCAGGGGGCGCGGCCAGCCCGCGTGGCTCCGACCGCCCCACCGCCCGCGCGCCGCCACCCGCCCCCGCCCGCTGCACCGCTCAGCTGAGCCCTGATTAGCCCCGGCCGGGCTATTCAATTAAGGGTTGTTCGGTGCATCTCCATGTAGCTCGCTGCCGGGAGCCGCGTCCGGCCCGATGCCTTTGAGGGCACTTCATGACGACCTCTGTCGTTGCTCCCATTATTCTTATTCGACCCCCGGGGCTTCCGTTGCTGCGGAGGCACACACAAAACATTTGAACATCCTTCATAAATATTTTCGCTGTATATGTATGGCCAAAGTATTTCTATCCACGGCGGTGCTGAAACTGCCTCCATCAATCTCTATTTGCTTATCCGCCGGAATAAAAGGCAGATTTCCTAAATCTACGGCTCTACGTGGTACATTGCGAGGAACAAAGGCGAGGAACACACTTGGCGCACGACGGAGCGCAAAAATATCGCAGCGGTCTGTCAAATCCATACTAGAAATTTCAATCCTCATACTAAAACCGCTCAACCGCTGTTGACGAGCGCTATAGCAGAGTCATCCGTTGAGTGCGGTTTTAGTATGGAGATTGACGTTTCTAGTATGGACCTGACAGACCCCTGCGATATTTTTGCGCTCCATCGTGCGTCAAGTGTGTTCCTCGCCTAAGGGCTTTATTACACTAATGCTGTTTCTAGTGGTGTTGTCTTGAATCCACTTCGGAGTATTTCTTCTCGGGCGATGCACACCTGTGTCGCATATTTACGCATATAGTTCCGATGTAGAATGCCTGATTGTATGGACCATGAGACAAAAACAATCTGGGATTCTGCGTCTGAACCTATGCAAATGCGGACACAGTCTGCTTCTTCTTCTGAATAGTTTTGTTCATGGCTGAAACTCGTTCGAAGCCAAGGTTCTCCTCTTCTCTCTGTTCTCGGCTATTCTTAGGGCAACAGTCTGCTTAGTTCAATGAATCCTTCAGACTGCTCTCAGACTTCAAATACAGGGTGTAAAAAATTAGCTACAAATATTTTAAGGACACAAGGACTGCAAATATTTGAAACTGAACAACTTTCCCCAAGGAACATGAAATTTTGGACATCCCAAACAAAATTACCAATCGACCAAGTCAATTAGTATGGGAGGTCAAAAACTTTTCTCTTACATTTTGAACAATGTTTCTAGGGGAAAGTTGGTCAATTGCAGGGGCTGATTCACCCCTTAAATATTTGCAGCTAATATTTTTACACCTTATATTTGGAATGCACTCCGTGTGCTGTATCCTGAATGCCGTGCCAAGCATATGAAATGCCCCTTGTCTCTTGGGATTTCAAACGAAGTAACCGAATAGTAGGAAACTCGCTTGGCAGCTCGCCGAATTTCAAGGAATAGTCAAACATTTCGGAAAACCAGCATAAACATTAACATAACAATGGTCTATTTATTGAATTTGATTAAATTGTAGGCATTTAAGTTCACATTTGCTGCATATAAGGCGCATCGCACACTTAACGCACGCCGGACCGCTAAAATATCGCAGCGGTCTGTCAGATCCATACTAGAAACATCACTCCATACTAAAACCGCACTCGACGGACGACGCTGCGATAGCGCTGCGTCAACAGCGGTTGAGCGGTTTTAATATGAGCATTGACATTTCTAGTATGGATCTGACAGAACGCTGCGATATTTTAGCGGTCCTTCGTGCGTTAAGTGTTCGATCTACCTAATAGTAACATATACACTTGAATTTGACTCATTTACGACGAGTCTCTTTCCTCCCACGTTGGATAAGATACTTCCCGTATCTTCTGCTGTCGTGTTTGTGGGATAAAGAGGGGTTTTATAGTGAATCATCCTTGTAGGTGATTTGCACTACAAAAGGACTCGGTACCCCATGTCATGTTAATCGTAAGTTACTGTAAAATGTTCTTATAAGACTTTTGTTTAGAATCCAATAAGAAAAACGCTTTGAATATACTGTTTAGTTAGTTATTCGGAACTAATTATTATATTAATATTAAATTCAAAATGTGTACTTGCATTCTGTATAATCTAAAGCTGAAGTGCTCTGCAAAGATATGGCACGAATACATATACAGATATAATCAAATATCGATCATCTATGGAGATTTTTTTAGGCGTGCATGATATAGGTAAGGCGTGCGAATAAAGAAAGGATCTGTAAATGGCGGCGGCGGTTACCTAAGTGTGAAGGAGAACGTATGGACGCCTGGTGTATGTAAGAGCGAGAAAGCATGACAGCCGGCTGCTATTTCTTTGTTCGCACGCTTTAAAATATGTTCCGATTTCAATAGTTCATCGAGACTACAAAACATAACAATGTCCTTAAAAAAATATGAATTTACGAAAAAAAGAAGACGCAAAGCAGCAAATCGATATACCCATTTAAGGCACTAAAATACACAGTTATTGAGAATAAACGGTATAAAATGGTTCCTTATGTGGGTAGATCGTAACGTTCACAAATATACAGTACCAAAACACAAAGCGAGGATTGAATTACTTAATACAACATAATCTGGCATTTTATTGTACGGAAAATGAGTCTACATTATCAAAGAATTTTCGCTAAAGGGCTCGTGAATCTCGTGATTCTCTTTAAAATGAGGTAAACGTTTGTAACGGGGTAGTACAGTCGGTACAGGAAATTATAAGTTTTTGTTAAGGTTCCTTTTCAAGATTGTCACGGCGTTTAAGTTGATTGATAAATTAATTAGATTATTATTGGGTACGTAAACAGGAACAAAAAGTGTCTTCTCTCCGTTTTTCACTCCTGCAAATTGATGCCTAATTAGAAAGTAATCGGTTGTAGAGAGAAATACTGAACTACAAGCCATATCAAAATCACTTCGGACGATTCAACAAATATTGTTGCATATTAAAATCATTATTGGCCTTGCTCTATGACAGAGGATTTAATCAGGGTCTTAGGCAAGACTTTTCATGGCTGTATAAGCCGACGCAGGAGCGGCATAACTTTCTACCGCTCTACAGATGAAGGTGGTATTAGGGACTGGCAAATACATGTTCAAGTGTCGTTTTTGCTTTTTATTAGCAAGAGAACCAGGCATCATCGTTGTTCTTACGCCCAACAAAGACACGCCTATATTGAAATACTAATTCAAACGTTTTAAAAAGTAACAGACAGAGCTACAAGCTTTTATAGTTTTCTTTGTCCTGACTTTCCTATACCGAGTGTACAAGAACGTCATTAGAGCAGCCGCATTACAGGCGTATTGTACAGCCTCCTTTGTCCGACATGACCTCTCAGTCTGAAAGGGTTCCCTCATCGCTACCAATTACTGAGGATAAACGATGTTACTGCATTGTTGGGGTTCCCGGCAAAGAGCATGCTCCTTTGGCGAGAATCCCGGGACAAAGGTTGCTTCGTTAGGCGAGGAACACACTTGACACACGACGGAGCGCAAAAATATCGCAGTAGTCTGTCAGATCCATACTAGAAATGTCCATTCCCATACTAAAACCGCTCAACTGCTGTTGACGCAGCGCTATCGCAGTGTCATCCGTCAAGTGCGGTTTTAGTATGAGGAGTGACGTGTCTAGTATGGATCTGACAGACCGCTGCGGTATTTTTGCGCTCCGTCGTGCGTCAAGTGTGTTCCTCGCCTTCGAAAGGTAAATATAGTTTCACATATTAAAATATACATTTACAATTTTGCAATTTGCATTGTGAAGACTTTGGTTGTTACGTTATTACAAACAAGATAATCAACAAAACTGAGGAGTAGTACAATTTACTGAGCCTTATAACTACGGTAGATAAAAGAAGACGTAACGCGACACGCGCACGCCTAACGCACGACGGAGCGCTAAAATATTGCAGCGGTCTTTCAGATCCATACTAGAAACATCACTCCTCATTCTAAAACTGCACGACAGCGATTGAGTGGTTTTAGTATGAGGGTAAAATTTCTAGTATGGATCTGACAGACCGCTCCTTTAACATTCCGTCGTGAGTTAAGTGCGCGATCCGCTATTAAGTATAATTATTATACAAATACTACAAAATATGACTAGTTGAAAGTCTTAACACTCATATGATTTGAAGACTGGTGCCGGGATTTGATTGATGAATTTAAAATGAGCTCGGGTCTGGGTATGTTTGATTCGATTTAATTATCGTACAAAACACACCCAAACCAAAGAACATTATATTTTTGTGCGTCCATGACATGACCCTAAAATCTTAGATCTAGAGGAGGTAAAGAGCGGATGTTAACATAAAAAGAGCATAGTTTAAGTGCCTGTAAAAAAAGTAATCAATTCTTATGAATAGAGATCGGATTATACACATTTGTATAATTTATGCATTTGCATATTTCAGCTATTTTTTTATCGGAAATAGCATATTTTCTCTACAATTTTGTTATGAAGCCTATTTATTAAAAAAAATTATATTTTTCGAGCGCAGTGCGTCTTTTTTCTTACCACTCTCATCTACGCACGATTTTCTTAAATTGTTCTCATTGTAGGCAAGGGATTTGTGGCGGTTTTCGTGCATATTTCATGCAAATTTGCATGCATATTCTAGGCATTTTATGTTGCATATAATCCGGTCCCTACTTATAGTAACTATATGAAATAGCTGGATCAGCTGATCCTTTCTATGGTAACTCAAGATGCTGTAGGTAGCACCTGGACAATTTGAAGTCTATAAAAAGTATAATACAAATCTAGTTCAAATTATTGTTTTCTAGCAACAAATTTATCAGATAACAGTACGGTAGTACTTCAACACACGACCATACTTATATTTATTATGTCTCACAAAATTACAATAAAATACAGTGGCTACAAAGACATACTTTAAGGCAGCAGTGGCGACGTAGCCCGGGGGCTGGCAGGAGGCGGTAAAGCCAGTGGTGTATCTTCATTACCACCGCTTTACATTGTCTGTTAAGTAATTTGGGATGGGAAAGGAGACAATTTTGCACAAGGGCGCTATGGGATGTTCAAACATTTTTAGTTTACGGCGCATTGCACACTTGAGGCACGACGGAGCGCAAAAATATCGGAGTGGTCTGTCAGGTCCATACTAGGAACGTCACTTCCCATACTAAAACCGCACTCGACGTACGACACTGCGATAGAGCTCCGTCAACAGCGTTTGAGCGGTTTTAGTACGGGGAGTGACGTTTCTAGTATGGAACTGACAGACCGCTGCGATATTTTTGCGCTCCGTCCTGCGTCCAGTGTGCAATCCACCTACGGAATGTTCAAGCATTTTTACTCTACGGGAAAACTCGTGCTACGACGTAGCAGATTCGTAGACACGGATTCTCAACAAATCCTTATTATTATTATCTGCGACAGGGCTCACTACAATGAAAATTTATCATAAAATTTCTTTTACGGTTCTTCGCATTACATTCTCGCCTTGAAAAAAAGAATCCGCGCGTATGGGATAATATTTTGAGATTAGCACTTTTTTGGGACTTGTTTTCGGACGAGGAGGGCAAGATCTACAACAGACTAAACTCAACAGATAAACCCTCATTTGCAACTATTATCAACTATGACTACAGTTTATCGGGTCATTGGTCTACTCGGTGTCCCAGACGATAAATCAAAGTTTATGATTCTGATTCTAAAATGGTTTTATAACGGATCAAGGCAACAAGATACGTCATATTGTTATATGAGAATAAAAAGGATCTCTCCCTATCACCCAATAGACCTCGCCTTAACGCCTCGCCTTAACGCATCCGCCTCTAATTCAGTTAAGGCTCTATGTCCCTCGCACGTCGTTAACGGCCCGTTAAGACGCCGTTAGTTCACCTTAACAGTAATAGCACCCACTAATTTATTCACCCACCCGGCTTAATTTCATTTAGACCTATAATCATAAAGAAAATTTAGTCGCTGAGGGCAATTGACTTTGGATACAGCTGTTGTGTCGTAATAATGCCGTGTGATGCCGGCTTAGAATAGCATCACCCCACCTCCTTCCCGCGGGTGTCGTATGAGGCGACTAAGGGACTCGAGAGTATTGGTGTATTACAATTTTTAGGCGAAAGGCTGACAACCTGTCACTATAGTGATACACATGTTTTCTGAAACAACCTTGGAAAACAATCCTCAAAAATGTCAGACGTGGCAATAGCGACCGTATTTTAACGGCCGTTATTGCTCTGCCTACCCCGCAAGGGATAAAGGCGTGATATGTGTTGTACCTGTGATTAGGTAACAAACGAAGATTTGTGATTTGTGACAATGCAATCACACACAAATACACAAATCACGCCTGTATCGCTGGTGGGTAGGCAGAGCGTTAACGTCCGTAAAATTACGGTCAAGCTTTGTGACAATGCAATCAATAAATGAATTATGAATTAGATTGGCTAGTTTTACAGTTTTAATAGCTATCATAATAAAATGTTTTACAAGTTTAAACTTGGTTGGGACATTCTTATTTAACCACTCTGGTTAATAATTTATAACATTCATCTTATAATTATCATTGAGGGTTGATGCGCAGTATAAGATTTTGTATTATCAAATTCGTGGTTAACAACAAAGTTTGTCCTTTAAAAAAATATTTTTAACAGCCATATGAATTCATATGTTTTTATATTCACATGTTTTCTGAAACAACCTTGGAAAACAATCCTCAAAAATGTCAGACGTGGCGATAGTGGCTGTATTCTTACGGCCACTATCGCTCTGCCTACCCCGCAAGGGATAAAGGCGTGATATATGTATGTATGTATGTATGTATGAATTCATAAACTAGACAAGGCTTATTGGAGAGTAAAACTAGTTAGAATCCCACGAGGCCTAAACTAATAAGATCTTAGGTTTCATCGTATTGGACGATTGCCAATAACCAATAAATTACCTACATTTGAAAGCTATGTTGGAGTCTTCCAATATACAAACTTTTTAATTGACCTCTAGGTCTAGTTTTTCTAATAATGGTCTATATTTTCTATGGTCAGACTATTATTCTAGGAGTCACATGTAACGTACAGCAAATACATAAAATAAGCGGTTTTCCTCGTAGCCTAGCAAGAACCCGCCTATTTTACACTTTACGTTTTTATTTTATTAGTTTTGATTCAGTGTAGTACTTTTGATTTACCTGGTTCTTATTGGCAATGTGAGATTTCGTAACACAGATTTGAAAAAGTATGTCAGGGTATATTTTTATTTTAGACAAACACTTTGAATGAATAATGAATAGCTTACTATTTTGAATTGCATACGGAATTGAATCGGGGTTACTCCTTTGAGAGATTTTTGCGGATACTATTGGACGTAATGTGGCTTAGATCCCGCGGGTCCCGGCCTATGCCTCTATAGGCAAAGGCGGATCGCACACGCACAACGGAGCGCTGAAATATCGCAGCGGTCTGTCAGTTCCATAGTAGAAATGTCAATCCCATACTAAAACCGCTCAATCACTGTCGATGCAGCGCTAGCGCAGCGTCGTCTGTCGAGTGCGGCTTTAGTATGGGGAGTGACATTTCTAGTATAGATTTGACAGAGCGCTGCGATGTTTTAGCACTTCGTCGTGCGTTAAGCGTGCGATCTGAAAATACGGAATTAAAACGGGCTAACAGAGATTTTACTCCTTTGAGAGATTTTTCCTGATACTATTGAACGTAATGTGGCTAGGGTCCGCGGGTCCTACACTTCTATAGGCAAAGCCAAAGTTGCGTATTGGAGAAAAGCCAAACGCCATAGGGGAGATCATCTTTACGATAACTGTATTCGACTCTAGCGAACCAAGGAGATCCCACACCGCGCTTTTATATCAACTCTATAAGCTATCGATGGCAATTGTAACGATATCTTATTTTCGGGGGAAGGGATAAACCACTAGATAGAATGTTTTTATAACGGTTTTATTTACTCGTATATTGTATAGATAAGTGATACATGCTTTTAATGGCTTTTCTAGTGTAGTATATATATATAATATAATATTTCTAAGTAAATTTTAATCTGATTTGAATCATATGACTGATCCCAAACGATATTAGCTGAAATTCTAAACTCTGAAAATAAAACCCCAGTATCTTAAAGAATTCCAAAAAAACTAAATTAATACGATAAAGTTAGTTAATCGGAAATCCAACTACAAACCTATCCGAAAGCTAAAATTAGTATTCTTTGCCGATAGACTACCTGTTTATGTTTATACTAAAACCGCTGTTGACGCAGGTCCAACGTACGAAGCTGCGCTAGCGCTAGATATTAGTAGGTATGAGGATTTATGTTTCTAGTATTCATCTGACAGACTTATGCGTTTTAGCGCTGTGTAATGCGTTGTGCGTTAAGTGTGAGAACGGCCTTTCATTTGTAACTTTAAAAACTATCACAATCAGCCAATGTGAAAACGTCCACGCTGATTCAGAATTCTAATTTCAAATATTCGGAAGCGAACTGAATGTTACAGAGCATGGAAACGTGAACTCATTTGAATCGAGTTTTCACATTCGGAGCAGCGCACTACTGGCTGGAAAATGGGCAGGACGCGCGCAAACCAGCCGAAATACGACTAGCACCGGATAAAAGCAAGCACGCCCCGATGATGTTTTGGTGTATTCCCGCTTTCCGTTTTGCCTTTTTGATAAAAGAGTATACTCTACACAATAAACGTATTTTAAAAAATTTTGTTGTGTTTATTTTTATAAAGATCATTTGTAATATTCTCGGGGGCAGAGAAGCGGCGACGCCTGTCCAACGCAGGACGCAGCGCAAGCCTTTCGGCGGTCTATCATTTGTAAGAGCATTTTGAAATGTATAACAAACAGCCAATTTGAAAACGTCCACGCTGATTCAGAATTCTAATTTCAAATATTCGGAAGCGAACTCAACGTTACAGAGCATGGAGACGTGAACTCATTTGATCCGAGTTTCCACATTCGCAGCAGCGCACTGGCTGGAAAATGGGCAGGACGCGCGCAAACCAGCCGAAATACGACTAGCACCGGATAAAAGCATGCACGCTTGTTTTGGAGTGTTCCTGCTTTCCGTTTTGCCTTTTTGATAAAAGAGTATACTCTACACAATAAATCTATTTTAAAGAATTTAGTTGTGTTTATTATTGTTTTTTTTTCATTACAAATGAAAGAATTTAATTGACTCATAACAATCAATGTTTAAGGATAGTAGAAATGCGCGCGACGGAGCTGAATTACACCATGGTCATTGTCTTGGTATTGAAAATGGAAAGTTTTCTTATTAAGTTGGGTCATTAAGACTCGTTTTAATCAATACGTAAAACCATTTTAAAACCGATTATTACAGATTACAGGTTTACAAACTACCTATCTACAACCCAGGTTATCGATCAGATCTTATGATCCTGATTCGCTTTAGTCGTTTTTAGTTTTTTTTTTTAAGATTTGGTTTATTTGTGCGATACGTTGAAGAAAACAAAACATAATGTTGCGTGGGAACATACCACGGAAAGTCCGTGTGTAATGTGGTACGCTATCCGTTTCACTGCACTATTATCCAACTTTCCGGCAGCACCACATCTTACTGGTATACGCCCACTAATATACGCTCATTTAAATATCAGTTTCGATATTATTAGGGTGAGTTCTACTCGTGAAATTAAAAAACTATTAAGTATTATAAGCTGAAATACGAAAAAAAATTGAATGTTCCATACAATAAATGTTGAAATGTAAATGTGTGTCAGTAAAAACATGAGTTCAACGGGAACACACCGCGAAAACCCGTGTATAGCTGGGTAGTCCTCGGTCCGTTGCATCTCGAATGTGGCAAGCTGTCAGTTTCACTGGACTGCTGGGCTGCTAATCAACCTTCCGCTAGCGCCACATGTTAGTAGTATACGTACCAAAGAATACTAACTATAGCTACTTGTTTTAGTACGCGCTCTAATATGAGGTCATTTCGAATTCAGTGTAAATATTTTTAGTTTGAGTTCTACTCGTGAAATTGAACAACTATTTCCAAAGGACTTATAGGCCGAGATACGAAAAAAACTTCCCATTCTTTGTATGTTGTGTTATAAAATATTGAAATGTGTGTCATTAAAAGCATGAGTTCAACGGGAACACACCGCGGAAAGCCCTTGTGTAGCTGGGTAGTTCTCGGTCCGTTGCATCTCGAATGTGGCAAGCTGTCAGTTTCACTGGACTGCAATCCAACTTTCCGGCAGCACCACATCTAACTAGTATATAGTTTATGTATACGCACACTATTATAAGGTCATTTGAAATATTTTAGGGTTAGTTCTACTCGTAAAATTGTACTACTATTTGCAAACCTTCTGACAGCACCACATCATACCAGTATACGCGCACTAATATGATGATGTAATAAATATTTTTAGGATAAGTTGTACTCATGTAATTGAAGTACTATTTCCAAAGTAATACAGGCTGAAATACGAAAATTTTAGACTCTCCATACAAAATGTTGAAATTAAAGCGTGGCACTAAAAGTTGGTAAAAACATGGATTCAACGGGAATACACCGCGAAAGCCCGTGTGTAGCTGGGTAGTTCTCGGTCCGTTGCATCTCGAATGTGGTAAGCTGTCAGTATCACTGGACTGCTGGTCTGCTATCCAACCTTCCGGCAGCGCCCGCGCCACGTCACATTAGTATACGAGCAGTAAAATATTATTTACCTAACAACTCGAGCAAAAATACGTATATATTTTTTTCTTTATGTTTATTTGATCATTCTATTCTATTGTTAAACAGTTTGAGTGGCAGAATAGGGATGTGGACTGGCAGGTTTTTGACCATCAAAAAAGCGAAATGTAAAAACAAATTACTACTTTGAATAAATAATTTGAGTTTGAGTTTGAGTTGAGGTCAAATGAGCTACTTTTAAAAACGTCTGACGTCTTAGGTACATCGCTTACTTTTATATCAGCTTTCTGTTTATTAATTCAAACTTTGAATATTTCGAAAAATTATGAATGAAGTCCGTAGTATTTTTGGACAATAGTTTTAAGTGCACAACTAATATATTTTATTAATGACCCAAGATCTAAATTAAATGGATTTTCTATTGTTTAGATATCTTGCAACTGAAAGGGAAAGCATGCAATGATATATAGTAACCCACCTAAAAGTGAGTAAGTGTATTAAGTTACGAGTACACTGTAAGATTAAACCAATAAACGATTTGGATGGGTTAACATTTGTTATCTTCCAATTCGGTAGATATCAGATACCCGGCTTTTATTACGGTGACTTCAGTCTTTATTTTTATTTATACCAATGAGTTTACTCTCCTTCTGGTAAATATTCTTAAGAGAGTGGAATTTTCCCCGAGTCTATCGATCACGTGACGCGTAGCGAGATTTCCTGACGCACGTGACTAATCCTAATCCCACATCTAACGCACGACGCTGCGTATTTTTAGCGCATCCGTAGCGTTGAGACAGCATCGTTTAACAGTCGCTTCCGTTTCCGCATTTTGTATGTGGTTCTCAAGTTGTAGAATTCTCGTTGTGTGCTGGACCGAAGTCGACTCAGATATGACGCAGGTTCATGCAAAGGATCTGCGTCATATCTGCGTCGACTTTGGTCCAGCACACAACTAGAATTCTACAGCTTGACAGCCACATACAAAATGACAACTGTCAGTGTCATATAACGTGCTGTGGGCAGTGAATTTTGGCAGAGGAGTATTATTTGCCGTCTCCATAGGTTGAATGCTCTAAGTACATAATGATAGTGTATGTTACTTATGTGCAAGATAGAATTCGCTAAGTCTTGTCAGTAACACGACGAGTTCTAAATCGCAAGAGTAGAAAAGACCTTTGGGCATACACGTGACCGTATTACGTCACTCTACACGCGAGACCCACAGACCCAAGGGTTGTTATAACGCCTTTTAAAAAGAGAACGAAAAAGGTTATTTCATCATATTGGCTCATAGCAGATAGGATGATTGTTAAAATGAGATTCTTCTGATTAAGTAAATGAGCAGTTCTTGTTTACTAAAAGGAAATTAGATTGATTCCCTGGAGGAAACGAGGGGTAGAACCTTTCTTTGCAAGAGGAACCATTTCGAACACATTTTTCCATAGATACAGGAAGAAGAATTAAAAAATGAACACTTCAGATTGAAAACTTAACTGTACCAAAACAGTTATGTGCAATTTTCATATTTTTGTTCATTACAAAGGATCATGGCAACTTTTGTTTGGATGCTCGTCCTGTTTTTCATCAGTCTTGCGTCTCACTTGCAGAAATCGCACCAAAGCCAAAGTTATATAATAATGGAGATTAAATATTGCTTATCATATTAGCATAGGGAATTTTTATGCAACATACTAGTTCTGGAGTTATTGAGTGTCAAAGTCGGGCATCGAAAGAGACAAAAGTGCTGATGTTTGGCGCTCTTTAGTGTATTTAGTTCTAAATACGTTATTTTCGGTAAGCAGTGTAGAAAAAGTTCACGACTCTTTTTTTTTGTTAAAATAGGTAAACGTAGATTTTCAATTTTATTTTTATAAATTTTCCGGGTTTTGTGCAACAATAAACGGTGCCATTTTTCATTGAAATTGGCGATATTATATATTAAATTCATTTGTTTTGTTACGCAAGACACATGGTTAGCCCATGTATGGGCATTCTTCTTTTTAAAAAAACTTCAATAACGAAGTCCTTATAAAAATGTTGAACATTTGATTTGGAACTAAAGTAAAATAACAATTAAACACAATACAATTTGCAATAAAGGGGTGGTAATGAAATAAATGCAACACCAAAAACTTTTATTTAAATATCATAAATGTCAAAGTAGTGCCATCGTTTCAGTTCTGCAGTCTCTCGATGATGATGATTAGTTGCTATAATTGTTGAAATTCATCGCAATTTACAATGAAAATTTATATTTCAGTTTATATATGCCAAGAACAAAATTTCTGAAACGTTCGTTTTTGGTTCCGTGCACGGAAGTCCAAAATGACTGATCAAACCACGCGCTTTTAATTTCTTTTACGTGATGTTTTTGTAGTCAAAAAATGTGTGAATTTTTGAGGGTATTTGCGAATCGATAAGTAAAGTAGAATGTAAGAAACAAGCATAATAAGTAGCAGATTTTAGCATGAAACGAAAACGAACGTATTTACTTAGGATGAGCAACCATTGTTTCTGTCGGAATCTAAGATAGTTCAAGAATACCAACTATAGCTATTATCGGGGCCACGGTAGTATCTTAGGCCAAGTAGAGAACGTTAGCTACCATATTTTTGAAGCAACTCAGTAATCGTGATAAATATCAGGTATCAATCGTAATCACAAAGCTTAATTTGAAAAAAAAAACATACTTGTTACTTCATTATATTTGAGCAGATTTGTGGCAATTAAAATATCTGTAATATTTTTTTCTGCATATCTTTCTTCTCTTTTTCGTGTGGGACACCGAGTCGTCTGCATATAAAACTATATGTATCAGAGCATTTATTATCATGATTATCAAGTTGCGATATGTGAATACAGGAACAATCAGACTTAGCATTATATCGAATCTCACAAGCTTATATGTTGTATCCTTTTAAAAATATATAATGGTTGATGCAGAATTTCATGTTTTTGAAGGGATCGTTTATTATCAAAAGTGTCAAAATATTGAGGTCAACTTTAATTTCCATCGAAATATAAAAGATAACAAATCACATATTACGTAATATAACTGTCGCAAAAGTTACAGTAAGATTGACGATGTTGACTTACAATGAACGGATTAAACAATGATCCCACTACTGGTTGTAAACAAACTTACCTGTTGATGGGCCACGAGGGGAGGTTTATGGCCACCCTACTCTATGGGGCTGTTTCTTGATGTCTGTGGAAATAGTAGCTGCCGATCTCAGGAAATAATATATCTTCACTGTGATAAAAAGAAACTTACCGCAATTATTTTTTATGTCAGGATGATTCTGTTGTATCTCCAAGTTGTTGTTAAAAAATCCGCGATGCGCCTTTGGAAATTCTGCTAAAATAGACTAAATACTTACCTGCCACTTACCGTAAATCCTGAGTCAGCATCACAGCTGGAAAACCACTGCCTTTGCCATCAATCAGCTGCTCTTTCCCACGCACATCACGTAGCTCTGAAACACAGACGAAATTTAAAAAACTGCACAATTCACCAGCACCAAAATCGC
Source organism: Keiferia lycopersicella (assembly GCA_029255805.1). NCBI lineage: Eukaryota > Metazoa > Arthropoda > Insecta > Lepidoptera > Gelechiidae > Keiferia > Keiferia lycopersicella. The sequence goes on from JARACZ010000003.1 coordinate 21,619,931, forward strand.
ACAATATTTCAAAAAACACTGTTTAGTTATAAATATTAATCACCTCAGCTGAAAGTTGGCTGAATAATGTATTTTGTTGTTGACAGGAGCGCAACAGGACCGCCCAGTGCTTGCTATGGCGCTGCACTGTTACTAGATGCCTAGAGCCCGGGCAAGTGCTAACTAGGTCTGTAATTCAGCTGTACTCTTGCTGTACTGCACCGGGAAGTATTGCTCGGTCACTTAAATCACGAGTCCATGTCATGCGCATTGATGGTATCGCTAGGGCCGGGCCGCTGGGCCGCCCTGCAATCAGATGCATATGTGCGTTTGTGTGCAAGCCGCGGCACCTGTTGCGTTGCCACTTCCGAACCGACGCTCCGGCTGTTTTCTCGAATGTTCATTATCTTGTCACTCGTAGGGTTGAACAGTTGAACAATGCTATAGGGTTTAACTGGAAGATTAAGTTACGAATTGTCATGTACCTACGACTTAAAAAAGAAAGATTCTTTAGAGAAAACTTACATAGTCTTTGTAATTAAATATCGATTTAAAGATCTAACATAGAAAACAGAAATGCCGCTTTCTCTGACTTAAAATTGTATATACATGTTATAATCATGTCATGTTTAGGTTACCTTTTAGTTCTTTGTTATACAATAATTGAGATAAGTAACTTAATTTTTTCGTGTCCACCCCTATAACCGTCCTCTTAAAAGGCAGCCAATCTAATGAAATAAAAAACATGAACATCAAATCAATATTCATTTTAAAGTAGTCGAGTAGTATCGCTGTGTATGTGTGCGTGAGGACAGGTGAGCCCGGGCGAGCTGGCTGCCTCGAGCTGGTTGCCATGGCAACGCGGGGCCGCCCAAACACCACGTCAACCTGAATCATATTTAGTGCTTCTAGGAACTACGGGGGTGTGTGCGTGGATGCAATATGGGCTGTAAGCTGAGTAGTCTAGTACCTTCGGGTGGCAGAGGGAGATATTTGCACTGCGCGCTAACTGAATTAGCAGTTCCATATCAGCACCCCTATTCAGCTGAATGTCGGCACGCGAGACAATGGATTAGTTTGCTTCACTTGTTGCACTTGAATTGTAAAGAGATGTATTCATACGAATATAGGGTCCATCTTTTATTCGATAAACAGAAAATGGTGATGTTTCATGTTTATTACAAAGTTGATAGTAAAAAGATTGATTGATTACAAAGGTGACAGTAAAAATCCTTTTTTATACCTAAATACCTTATTTGTATCGTATGAGAACTCGTACGCCAAGACACTTTTTTACGAGAAGATTGCCGTAGGCAGTTGCTACGGTTCGAAGGCTACGGCCTACGGCGTAGCAATTACAATATAGTTCGTAGCAAACGCAGAGCAAAAATGGCGGCGCATATATGACATCTGATGTCTGTGGTAGAGAATAACCAACGCCATTCTGAAACCGGCGTTCATCAAGTCTTATTAAAATTACGTTTTCTAGAGTTTTAGATTAGATATTCCGTCTAGACAACTACTATAAACTTTGTAAACAAGACACGTTATTATCTCAGTAATAAAAAAGCAAACGTTTTATTATCTAAACTAACGACTAAGTGAATTGAGAGTTTTGGTGTATTACAATTGTTAGGCGACAGGCTGACAACCTGTCACTATAGTGATACACATGTTTTCTCAAACAAGCTTGGAAAGAATCCTCAAAGATGTCAAACGTGGCGATGGCGACTGATTCTTGGGGCCGTTAGCGCTCTGCCTTATGTATGTATAGTATGTTTTACTTACTATTCAGCCTTCTAAGTCTTTGCTTTTAGACTACCAATCCAAAACCATTAGCACAAAGAAACCTCGTATAATCGTAGTACAAACCTGCATACCAGGCGGCGGCCCGGGCGAGCTCAGCTCTGCTGGTTACCATAGCGACTCGGGAACATGCGCGCAACCTCCCGAACAAGGGCTGACCTCCCAACAAGGGTGCTCCGTGCCGGTTCCAATTTCCACCCGTCCTTGATTCGCTCTCTATAAACTAGCGAGGAAAGCTGCATCATTTTCAATGCACATCCTGTAAGTTGGTATGGCGAATCTCACACGATTCTGGTGTGCGGTGGGTGATCCGGTGTTAAACGCACGGTACCACATGCGGTTTTTTTTTATAATGGTCACTGTTTTTGGTCTCGGGGCCATCAAAACTATGCTGGTCAGCTAAGCTGTCTTTGCGCACTTTTAGTTTTAAGATTATGCCGTGTGATGCCGGCCTAGAATAGCATCACCCCACATCCTTCCCGCGGGTGTCGTAAGAGGCGACTAAGGGACTCGAGAGTTTTGGTGTATTACATTTTTTAGGCGACAGTCTGACAACCTGTCACTATAGTGAAACACATGTTTTCGGAAAAAACCTTGGAAAACAATCTTCAAAAATGTCAGACGTGTCGATAGCGACCGTATTCTGAAGGCCGTTAACGCTCTGCCTACCCCGCAAGGGATAAAGGCGTGATATATGTATGTATGTAGTTTTAAGTTTCTTTGTAAATTTTTGTTATTTTTGTGTAATAAAGTTAAACACTTACTTACTTATTTGGTGGGGAGCAAGGGCTCACCCGGGATTATTTGTATGGTTGTTCATACAACCAGCACAATCACACCCTTTTGGGGCGGCACTGGGCTTAGGAGTTGTTCTGGAAAGAACGGATCGGACTGAACACTGTCACCACATCTTTGTATGGTTTACAGTATGTGCTATCGCACTTCTGCTTTAAGTGTGCTGAGTTTCCTGGAAGAAATCGCTTACAGCGATAACGCCGCCTATGCTTATATTGTATTTGTTCCTGTATAATGTTTTGATTTAATGTGAGCAATAAAGTGTTTCTGTCTGTTTGTCTATGTGCGGGGTACCGACGCGCGCGATGGATCCGCCCTTCCAGTCAGAGGTACAATGGTACTCATGGTACGACAGGACGCGTGCGCATGGCACCTCTCCAATTTCTTATTTTCATTTTAATTATTTCATCCCAATACATTGCCAGAGCAAGACGCAGCCAATGCGGGCCATGGCACCATGGTGCATCAGAGCTCACCGCATCCGGATTCCATAGCTCCGTCCTGTGCTAGTGTGAAGTCCGCCCCAGCTGTCTGGCTATCGGAGCTTTATCGATCTAGCCCGGGACGCGCCTGGAGCGACCTGGGAGCTCTTTGTTGTCCCAGCGGGGTTGCTATTTGTTTGGAAGTTCATTTTAATGTTAGGTTTTGATTAATTGATAAAATGATAAAAATATTTATTTTCTCCCAACATACATACCCCTGGCGGGGTAGGCAGAGCGTTAACGACCGTAAAATTGCGGTCGCTACCGGCACGTCTGACAAGTGTTTGATGGTCGTTTCAGATAAGTCGTGTATCACTATAGTGACAGGTTGTCAGCCTGTCGCTCAAAATTGCAATGCACATGAAACCCTCGATCCCTTAAGACACCCACAGGAAAGAAATAGGGTGATGTTATTCTGAGCCGGCATGACACGGCATTTTCTCCAAATGTTTAATTAAAATGGAGATAGGAGTCCAAACTAAGTTTCCGTGTGCTATGGATCTCCTATGGAGCACCAGGATTCTGACATCAACAGTCAATTTATTAAAATGGCTAGTACAATTTATAATTAGAAATGTGAGGCAAATGTCTCAGAACTCAGAACTCAGAATGTCGTGCGCTGTTTCCTTAATTTGTGCCTATATGATGTGTTGCACACTTTTTAGCCGGATGGCACACTTAACGCACGACGGAGCGCAAAAATATGGCAGCGGTCTGTCAGATCCATACTAGAAATGTCAATCCCCGTAGTAAAACCGTTCAACCACTGTTGTCGCAGCGCTAGCGCAGCGTCGTCCTTCGAGTGCGGTTTTAGAATGGGGATTGATGTTTCTGGTATGGATCTGACAGACCACTGCGATATTTTAGCGTTCCGTCGCGCGATAAGTGTGCGCTCCGCCTAAGGCCTCCGTGCACCAAAAGGAAAAGACCGGAACCTTCGTAGGATCAGTATAACCGTCTATTTTTCAAGACCCTTTGTATCGGGAACGCGTAGAGATAATTAAAACCATTTGTTTAAATTCATGACCACTTTAAGTTTCAAGAAAATCAAGGTCTTAACATCATATTGAGTGAAAATAAGATACTACTGTGTACTTCACGTTAACCTAAAACTAGAGAAAACTATTGATATCAATCTGAACTAGCAGTTGATATACCTACATATTTTCATCTTAAAGTAATGATATCTAGGGTACCGAGCGTATAACAAGTATCTTAAAAAAGTTTGAAATATACCGTAGCTCGGATTACAATGCATTGTTTTTAATATTACCCATGTGTTTTAAAACAACGTAAGTCATGGATCGCATACTTAACACACGACGGATCACTACATAACCGCACTTGACGCAGCACTATCGCAACGTCGTCCGTCGAGTGCGGTTTTAGTAAGGGGATTGACATTTCTAGTATGGATCTGACAGACCGCTGCGATATTTTAGCGGTCCGTCTTGCGTTGAGTGTGCGATCCGCCTAACATTATAACATTTTATTTTAAACATATCGTGTCTTGTTATTTACTTCCTTATAAGAGTAAGTACCAACATACTAAATGCATACAAGTGCTTGTACTCGGATAAGGATCTTGTTAGTGGCGGCTTAGCTCTCAGCGCGCTGCCTGATCGGGAATGAAAGCAAACGAGCTCTTTGTAAAGACGAGATGAGATGAGATGTGCTGGGATAAATTGGGTTTCTTGAATACATTATAATGATATACGTCCAACATTAAAATATGCCAGTAAACTGATTGTTCTAAAGCAAGCAAATAGCCTTATCTGCCATGTAATATATCGTTATCTAGTTACTGACGAAAATTAAAATTTGTTGTAAGTCGTTACTACACATTTTGTATGAATTTGATATAATATTGATCACATTCAAGCTATACAAGTAAGGTCAAAGTTGTGAAAAAAGAAACAGATATGACGCTGATATCTATCTTGTTTTACAAAATGCTTTAGTTCGCAAGGATTTCGACATGCTATAGGTACACGTATGTTTTCTAACGTTCTGTTCGTGAAAACGCGATTTTTCATTCATGCTCGAGTCACCCTAAGCTGGGTAAGCTTAGATTTTTCACTAGCTACCTTGTTTCAGTCGCTTCTTTTATTTTAAAGCGAACGCGCTTAAGCAAAATGGCCGCTAAGCTGATTAACAACTGACGAGGGTTTTTTCTTGCTTAACGATGGGATTTGATTAAGAGGATGTGGAAACTCAAAATGCCTACAGAAAGTTCTTCGCTATATGAGATTTTTTTTTAATGAGCGAGTTCTGAGTCGAAGTGTTCATATAACCATATCTACTACTTTCTTTCAAAATGTACTTGTAGAGACTTGAGATCTACTTAGTCAAGGAGCTGGTTTCAAAACTCTGACACCAGGGGTCATCGGATAGTTTCTCTGTAATTATATTAGGTGTCCAACGTAATAAATAAGGAGACGAATGTACATGCACACATTTCATAAACTTTTAGTTATCACTATCACTACATAGTATAAAGCAAAGTCGCTTTTTGCGTCTGTCTGTATGTATGTTTGCTTAACTCTTTAAAACTACACAACTGATTTTGATGCAAGCTTTTTCAATAGATAGAGTGATTCAAGAGGAAGGTTTTTACGTGTAATACTTGCCGGGAAAAATCTTTATTCCTACGGGAAAATGAGTTGCAGCGGGCGCAGCTGCTGGAGCAGGCCGCTAGTCTATTATAAAAGCTACTCTTTTAAAATACGTCTTCATTCCTTTTATTTGACTAACGGATAAAACGTGAAAATTCCAAAACTTCTCTTAATTTGAGAGCAGTTTATCATTCGTTACAAAGTTTTGTTCCAGCAGTCGTCGTCTCAGCCGATAGACGTCCACTGCAGGACATAGGCCTCCCCCAAGGATCTCCACGATGCTCGGTCCAGCGCCACCCGCATCCAGCGGCTTCCCGCGACCTTCACCAGATCGTCGGTCCACATTGTGGGAGGCCTACCTACGCTGCGTCTACCGGTCCGTGGCCGCCACTCGAGAACTTTCCGGCCCCAGCGGCCATCGGTCCTACGAGCAATATGCCCCGCCCACTGCCACTTAAGTTGCGCAATCCTTCGAGCTATGTCGGTGGCTTTGGTTCTTCTCCGGATTTCCTCATTTCTGATTCGATCGCGGAGAGAAACTCCAGTTGTAGACAACTGATGTTACAATGTATCTCTTCACTTTTAATAACATAGGAGGTTTGACGAGTCTCTGGTTTTACAACTTTACTATCCTAAATTTAAACCGCACTTGACGGACGACACTGCGATAGCGCTGCGATGACAGCGGTTGAGTGGTTTTAATATGGGGATTGACATTTCTAGTAATTTATGGATCTATCAGAACGCTGCGATATTTTGCGCTCCGTCGTGCGTTAAGTGTGCGATCCGCCTACCTTTAATTAAGAACTTACTTTCAATTTACTAAAACACTTAATTAAACATACTGGATTATTTTTTTAATATCAATTAACACATTTGTCTCTTAATTGCCCTGTGAAAATCACTTTCTCATTGGCAAAGGCAATTGGACTGAAAACAAATAACATCTACAGTTACAAGAGGGTCGCTCCTTCCTTTCTGTACAATGAGAATCACTTTTGTATTTAAAAAGGAGGTTGACGAGGGACGCTTCTAAGCTCCAATTCTAATTCCAACTGATTTGAACCGTTCCGTTGATGATGTGGGTTATTCTGCTTTATAGACACATATAAATTATTTTTAATTCAAATAAGCTACACTAATTTCCATCCTATTCAATCCAATCCATATCACAAAAAGTTGTGTCCTGATTTTTTGTTTATATATGTTTTTATACACGCATTCAAGAACGTCTAACTTTTTTGTGCCAATGCCCATTAGACCGTCAAATAAGAATTGGTCATAAAAGAAACAATTTTGATGATCCACAATATTTGACGCCATCTTAGAAGACCGTTTTAAGGAGACGCTCATTTAGGTAATAGGTACTTAGCCATGTGAGGCAGTCGGACCCAACCCCTTGGACAAAGCATTACCTTTTTATCCCCCAGGGTTAAATAGTAAGGGGGATCTTCCCAATCAAAGGACACAATTTTTATTTCTTCCCAAAAGGCGTACAATTTTAGATCTTCAGAATATCCCGCCCCGGATCAGTTACCTGCGCGGCGGATATCCTTCTTTCGTAATTGGTTAATCTGTAGAAGCGCTACTTTAAATTATTGATCACGAGAGATGGCGGCTCAGTCAATTTGTATCAAAATGTTGTTGGCATTAAGCGAAACGGTAGATTAGAAAGTTAATAATATTCCTTTTGAAGTTAGTATTATGTCATATAAATTGGCAGTAGTAGTTTCACGATTTTAATTCATTTAAAACAATATTTATGATAATATTCGGGGTGCTAAGAACAGCATTTCGTCCGAATAGGTTGAATCCAGACCATGAAACAACAATTTTTCCTAGAAAAATGTATGAGAAAACGTGAAAAAATTATCGGTTTCTCATACAAAATCACGAACAGCTAACTGCATTTTCTAGGGGAATTAAAAAAAAATTTTGTTGTTGTTCATTTTCTTGGTCTGAAGGCACCCTATCAGTATTCAGAACGGTGTCCCTTACAACCTGTATGATAGCGTCTCTCAATCTTAGCAGATATTTTGAGTAAATAAGTAATTAATTACAGTGCCAAATGACTAAGACTTGAACGACTTGTAGCAGAGTAAAAATTCTGCGTCGGCATCCTTCCCAAATCACCTGTCCTTTCACGAATCATTTCAAACTACGAAATTGGAATGTCATCGCACGTATTTTCTGACTTTTTACTCAGTCTATCATGTGCTACGAGTATAATAAATAGTTCTTTTGTATAATTCAACAAATAGTGTTATAATCCTTTTGTAAATAAGACTGTGGAATAAATAGCGAAGTGAAAATCATCATCGTCTTCGGCCATAATAATCTTTTAAGGAAACCCTCACGGAGGTACTGTGGCACTTGTGTGGCGCAAACAAATAAAAGGAATCTTGAGACTTCAAAATTGTATTATTAAGGAAAAGAAACCCTAGAACTATAATAGCTAGGTTAGCACTGATGGATGATAGATGAGCTAGGACAAGGATAGTATAAAGTAGGTACCTCCGTGAGGGTTTCCTTAATGTAAGTATTCACCAACGTTTCCTTAAAGTATCTTCACTTCACTAACTGTAGCAGTCTTATTTAAATATGATTTTAACACTATATGTTGAATTATCTATTGTACTCGTACAATACTGACTGCTCGAGGGCATGGTATAGACTGAGTCAAAAGTCAGAAAATACTTGTGACGACATTCCAATTTCCAATTTGAAATGATTCGTGAAAGGACAGGTGGTTTGTGAAGGATGCGGACGCAGAGGTTTTACTCTGCTACAATACTTTACTATTCTATCTGTCCTAGCTTATTCATCTTCATCCCTTACTCATCTATCATAATTGCTAACCTACTTTTATTGTTTTAGGGTTTTTTTCCTACATTATCGAAAATATACTTTTAGAAGAGTCAAGAGTCTTTTGTTGTTTTGTGGCACCCTCCAAGTGCCACAGACTTATCACTCGACAGAATTTACAGAGATAATTTTGTAAAAAGTCCCGGTCCCGGAGGACGTTTGACGTTGTGTCCGGCGACGCGCGACTTTGCCGCTGACGGTGGGACACGCGTTACATGGACGACCGCTCACAAACGTTACAGCTACCCTTAAAAGTATTTTCGTGCAAAATTACCATCAGCTTGACACAGGTTCTATGGGAAAACAAAGTTGAGGTGTTCCAATTGTGGTAGGTACAGTCGGTGATCGTAACGCATAACAAATTTAGTTTTTAGGGGTTCAATTTTCTTGTGATCGTTACCAACAAGTCGGGTAAACATGAGGATGCATGTTCAGTAATATATAGTAATTATTGCGGAAAACGCAAGTCTAAAAAAAACATCCTTGAATTTTGGATTGTTCATGAGTGACGCGGAGAGACTGTACAACAACTAAACACAACAGTTTTGTGCCATTTCTTTCTTTCATTCGCGAGCAGCTTTGTACCATTTCTTACACCCTGTATCTTACCGACTAGCACTTCGAAGCTCAAACAAGTCGTCTATATAGGAGCTCGGTTGGCTGAACTGCGTCCGAGTGTCACAAGGCTCAAGCAAATTCTCAAACCTACAGCATGTTTTTCCTGATCCGAAAAAAGAAACAAAGAAAACATTTTACGAAATCCTATAGAATAACGAGATACCACACGTCACCGCAACTGAATTCGCTAGATGACTGAGTCATTAATAAAATAAAAAAGTTGTATGCAAAAAACGAGATATGACATTTATCAGTTAAAAGTGCGAAAAGAAAACCGTCGCGGGGAAAAGTAAACTAAATTTTTACATAGAAACCCATGATCGACAAGTGTCAATATGATAATAAGGCACAAAAGCGCCCCCAAATTCCGCACCGGTTCTATTTCAGCACAGACTCTTTTTTTCATACAAAATATCGTTTTAAAAAGTAGCTGATTTGACCTGCCAGTCGATACGCCTGTTGCGCCTGTCACAGGTTATACCTAGTTCCTGTCATGAACCGCGATATCCTACGGTGTGTGTGATTCGTCTGGGCGTCTAACTCGCGCCGGTGAGCCCACATCTCCCGCCAAAAGTTTCCACTAGTTTCCATCCACCAGACGTCCCGAAATGAATTTCAATTTGTTACCGAGATGTTTTCACGCTACGACGGCTCTTGACATTCACTGTATTTGCCGTAATGTGAGAACGAGTCATGCGAGCCACAATTTCCAGAGCGTTTTCTCTTTGGAAATGTAGCTTTATGTGTTTGAAACTTTGTTTAATAACGTTAATTACTAGGAACTGCTTCCTATTTGTACGTTGCCTCAAAGGACGTTGGAATCGTAGATATTCGCTTCTGTGTAGCTCTAGCTATATTTACACATCTGTTTGAAACGTTTCCTTTGATTTACATTTACACAGCATAAAGGCTCTCCTAGCGCAATATATCTGCCTGTAAATTCAAATATTCCTGTGGAAGGTTATTTCCCGGTGCTATAGGTTGAAATATTGTGGCAGTAAGTGTATCTGAAGCATGCAGGCAGCGGCACAGGAACGACGTCTTATGTAAAGATCGTAGCGGTACCAACCTACCTAGCTACTATATTATTATACCTACCGTATTTTATAAGAAGCATACCTATACCTTACTCAGAGGTGTGCAGTGTACTACTTAAATGTCTATGAGATGAAAATTTCATAAAAGTTATGTAAAGCAGAAAGCTAAGAGTAAGTACGAAATGCCGTTATTTTTTGGAATTAGATGTCTTAAATCAGATTAGCAAATGTATGGAAACTAATCAGGTCTTTTGTAAAAAATAAACATAGTAATTACCATAAATGAAAATAAGTAATCGAAAAATTTACAAGCGTCGACCGGGAATTATAAATTTTTCGACTTATTACTTTCATTTATGAGAATAATAAAATAATAATTCCCATATGTGCCTACTACCATCTCGGTGGATATGTACTACTTAGTTGTAATGTAAGTATAACAAAGGATGTTCCAAAGTTCTCCAAGCAGGGTTTACGGGCGTTCGCTGTCCCAGGAAAGCTGCATGCGCTGAAAAACTTCCTCAGCGCCGTGCCGTGCATGGGCAGGGATTTATAAACTTCCCGATGAAAATTTGTGAACCCAGGGGTCGCTTTTGTTCCCGGCTTGTAAAACTGCTCCGGCGAACCGCGCTGACTCGGCGTTGTGATGTCAGACATTTTAATTGTGTTTTGTGCTTGATTTTATAATGTGCACACTGTACGGTATACAGTTTCTAGGTTAAGTCTGAATTTTGAACATTATATAGTACCTTTCGCCTACTCTACATTTAGGTTTTCACCACACACACACACACACACACACACACACACACACACACACACACACACACACACACACACACACACACACAAATCACGCCCTTTATTCAAGTTTTAACTATAACACCGTCCTTTGTTTCTTTGTTTCCATCCTCACCATTGCCAGACTAAGCTTTGAAACAAGCCTCAAGCCTCAATGGAAGTCTATTTGTAAATTATCGATGAATTTATACTCATAAGACTATGTTCGCACTTAGCTGGCAACACTTGGTTAGTTCGTTACTTTTGTTTATCAGTAACTTTAAGGTCGCAAAGAGATCTAGTCCTTTGGTTTATTTATCATCAGCCAGTATCCGCTAGTTGGCGCGACTCGGATCTAATCTATAGATTTGGCAGCTATCTGTGGTCTGCCGACGTGACCGCCATCCCAACTTGGAACCTCATCCGTTTTAGGAAGGTGCACTTGTTTCGGATCAATTTGGATGTGCTCCAACGGAATATCTTACACGTTTTATGCTCTACGCTAACGTACCCACGCCGTTCCAATAGGCTGCGTTTATGAAGAGAAGTTGTTGCATTTAAATTGGTGTTTTAAACGGTATAATACAATTTGATGTTCCTTATCCTGAATAAAAGAAAATCAGTCCATTTTGATACTCCTCTTCCTCTTTTGCTTTGTGTCGTTTGTGCCGCCATCATAATCAAACACACACATACGCAAGCACACACACATTACACACATATCACGCCTTTATCCCTCCTCATTATTATAGTGCCCAAAAGCTAGATTGGATTGGTCCATTTCATAATAACACTAAATCCGCAACCAGACAGTGTTCCATCATGGTTCCATCCATCCACAGTAGTCTTTGATCACAATTTGTCCCCCCCCGGCGATATTAATCAATCCTATGTAACACGTATTTCATTTGCCCTTTGTGTGACAAGCTAGCGATGGCTGAAACGCCGCCGGTGGTCATACATCGGCCTGTGATTGAGAGAGGTCCCATTGCAGATAATGTACCTATTGGAAAATAATACTAACTATAGCTTAGGTTAGATGGCGTAGAACGTTCTCGATCGTATGACATTTTTGCTCCGTATTCTTAGTTGGTATAATAATTTTTCATTAATTATGTATACAAGAACAAATACGTGTAATTTTCTACTAGGTTTGATATACGGATATTTTTGATTATGTAGTCGGTTCTATCGCAATAAACCCAGCCAATCAATAAATATTTACAGAAAAACTAACGTGATATACATAAAATCTATTTAAATCATTTAAATAATCGCTAGTGGCGAGTGATTAAAAAAGTGGTACCTAGGCAAACGGGATGTTACCTTGCAGATAAAGTAATGCAAAGTGAAGCGAAATCAAATGCTTCGATCGTTCAAAAGCGACTTCACTCTATTATGCGTTATGGCGGCTGTTCGAACTTCTTAATTAGTGTGTAGAACTGTAAATCAAATGGTAGTAAGTGTGACTTTGCATTCTAATAAGGTTAGTCAGCATCAGCACTCTAGTAAATAGTACTTTTAATCAAAACTTATTTATAAAAATGCTTGCTACAAAATAGATACGCCGTAGCGCCCTAGTTGACCAAACTTGCTAAGTAGAAATACTCATTCCGTACCAGAAGTATTTTATTCAACTTACAAGACAGCCCAGGAAATATTTTCTTCCGGAACCGCGAGCAATCATGGAAATGTCCAAACTTTGGGAATATTTTTTAAGTTTTACATCTGATGGTAAGTTGTTCGGTGTTCAGAACTACTGCGAAAGTTGCAGATTGCGGCCCAGCTGCGGCTTTTATCTGCGGGTGACAAACATCATGAAAGGCGGCGGGTCCCTGTGTTGCCGGATTATTTCAGATTTTTTGGTAAATTTTATTTCTGCGGTTTGATTTTTTCTGATTCCTGGTCGATATTTTCTTTTAAGTAAAAGAAAGGAAATAAATTTATTTCGGTTTACACAACACAACAACAAAGAAAAAAATTAAAACAATTAATTAAACTAGGAACATTTTATGTACCGAAAATGGACCTCACTCAGCATATGCGGCAGACAGCAGTAGCCATCTACAGCGCTGGTAAAAGCACTGATAATAATGACTTTTTCTCAGAAACGGGCGAACCATCAGTTTCGTAAATGTAACCTAAAACTTGAGCAAATCACCCTATTTCTAAAGAAAAATGTTTCTTAGCGACTTTAATTTCAAAAGACTAAAAATCCTATTAAGTTCTTCATCTATTCAGAATGTTGGAAGAAAAGAGCTTTTATATACAAGGCTGTAGATCTTTTATAGCTGTAGTGGAGATATCTTTGAAATGGAGGGTAATTCTTCAAGTTGTCTGGAGCTTGAGAGACATTTACTAGCTCCAGTCAGATGGTAGATAATAAAATAACTTCTCGCTGTTTTAGACTGCTAGTTTTTGCAGAAAGTCAATGCGCTATTTTATAGTGAAATGCCTTAAAATAAAACATTTCACAAAGCTGTAGTGGTAGAACTCATACATGGAAAATGAATGTACCCAATTTCTAAGTCTATCAAAATTCCGGCTGGCCATAAAATATACAAGGTTGGCTAAACCCTCTACCAAATAATTAACAACTAAATGCAGTACTTAGTTGTTAATTATTTGTTCCTTATTCCTGCTCGAAACTTTCAAGTCAAAGCACAGAATTGTAAAATTGTAAACGAAAATCATTTCAGAAATGTGTGAATCATTAAAGTTTTGAAAACATAACCTAAAACTTAAGCAACCACCCTATTTCTAAAGAGAAATGTTTCTTAGCGACTTTAATTTCAAAAGACTAAAAATCCTATTAAGTTCTTCATCTATTCAGAATGTTTGATGAAAAGAGCTTTTATATACGTATAAGGCTGTAGATCTTTTATAGCTGTAGTGGAGATATCTTTGAAATGGAGGGTAATTCTTCAAGTCGTCTGGAGCTTGAGAGACATTTACTAGCTCCAGTCAGATGGTAGATAATAACTAAATAAGAATGTACCCAATTTCTAAGTCTATCAAAATTCCGGCTGGCCATAAAATATAAAAGGTTGGCTAAACCCTCTACCAAATAATTAACAAGTAAGAACTGCAAGTAAATCCTACGTTATGAGCGATACTTGTTTATTTAAAATCAAAAATCTTTGTATTAAACAACAGAACAAACAATTTCAATATACATGAAAAAGTGCGTACTTAATTTCATCAACTGGTACTGGCACAAAAATAAAGCACAAAATACGAGTACACAGCAAAAAAATAAACTTAGCTGCCTTTTTCGTAGCTCCACGCTTCTCTTTGAGTATCAGCTTGCTTGTTTTGTCTCGCGATGAAATTAAAATCTAGAGTGCGTCCTCAGGGGCCCCTCGCCAATTTCCACAGAGCCCTGGCCTGTGAGCGGACCCTCTTTTTGGCTTTTGTATGTCCACCAGTTTTTTTTATCAAATAGCAGGGAAGTTGGGGTTCAGCGACCTGTTAAGGGTGAGGCAGTGATTTATATTAGTAAAATTGAGCTGGATAGCAGTAATATGATGATTATTAACCTTGCAACGCCGTGGTCCACCTGTTTGTCCACGGGCAAGTGTTTTTTCTCCTGTGGCCCACCTAATTCATAAATTATCGCTAATGATTAAAATTCTATAGGCCCGTGGCCCATCTTCTCAAATACGTCGCAGGCTTGCTTCTGTCAAGGGAATATGCTTAAATACTACCTAGCTATAGAAATTGTTTGATTATGATTCCCTGGAAGCTAGGCAGATGTGTGGTTTGGGATGCTACGTGTGTTGACATTGGCTCCTACACAACCTTTAGCATCCCCTTGAAGGGGGCGCCTGTTTCGGTTGAGATACTTGAGCGCCATAAATATACGGACCTACTTACTAAGTACGTTTTTGTATCCTCCTGTGGCATGGCTGTGGAAAGTTTGGGTGCTTGGGGCTCTAAGGCCAAAGTTTTCTTTTCCGGAATTTCAGCACGTCTCCGTGAGGCATCTGGTGAGGCTGGGGCTGGCACTTAGGTAATTAGCTTGTTAAGCAGGTTAGGCATTTAGCCTGTTAAACTGGTAGGGATTTTTATTTAAGTATAAGTTTAGACTGTACATTTTAATTTAGTTTTTTTGTATTCATTATTTTTGACTGATTAAATTTAATTTAGAAACGTATTGGCGTTGCCAAACAATACCAACATATTATTATTATATTGGTATGATCTTATTTATTTCCTATTTCTTCACATTTCTACAAACATAATGACAAATTCAGTTTGTAAAGTCTCAATTTTCTTGCGATCGTTACCAAGAAGCCTGATATAAAAATGACAATGCTCGTTCAGTAAATGTTACTGCACTAGAAAAACAATAGTTTATTGCTGAAAAACGCAACGAACCGCTACTTTAAATTTTGGATTGTTCATGAGTGACGCATAGAGACCTACTTACTGTGATCCTGAGAGTTCTTTACAGATGAAACTAATTTGATTTTGTATTGATTTTCTTCCATATTTACATAAATAACTTGATGTTTTCTTGTAAAGAATTTAGTTTATGTATTCCCAGCTAGATAGCCTTTGGGAAATTTCTGCGATGAAGAAAAAGAATTTCTTCTAAAAATTGTTAGATATAAAAAGGTCAGGTTGCGAGATTCTTGAAACGTTAAAGTAACCTTATTCTTTGTTGATAGAAGCAATATAACTGAGCAATTTTTCTGCGCAGCTTAAATTCCAATAGGAACTTAAATAAGAAGAAAGTACGCAGGTAACCGAAAATAAAATGAAAGTCAAAGTTAATGATTTTTTGTGGTGGGTGGGGCCTTATCTGTTTATACTGTAGGAATAGGAATTATGTATTATTTGGCGATAAAAAACGGTACCCGTGGGGGAAGAGTTATTGAGACAATCACTCCATGGTTAATGCACATTTATTGATCTTAAACTATGGCTTATATACTAATCTTACAATGACGCAAATCACGTAGAGAGGTGATATCTGTAGCTAGCTCTCTACGTGACAAACGTGTAGGAATTGCTGATGTTGCTTCCGCAACAGTACTCCCCCCTTTTGAAAGAAAAACCCAAAATATTATGACTATAAGAAAATAAGCATAAACCTTACGAAACTGTAAAAGCAGAAATAACATGTAGGTAGGTACGTGCTGAATTGACTCGCTGCCGTCGTCGATTGGAAAACGTCGCTGATCAAGCAGATTTGCCGTGACTCCGTGTCCAACTTGCATTAATTTCTTGAAGTAGTAGTAGTAACATTGACCTTGCTGCATATATCATCGCCATTATCGATGCGTCGCGTAGCTTAATAAAATGATACTGAGGGAAAGTTTCGTCCTCGTATCTTGGCGTGCTCTAGTCCGAACCGTGGACGAGCGAAAATACTCAAGCTCCTTTTCAATTAGGGTGAGTTAAATCTCAACTGACTGTCCGCCTTTTGCTGTAGTAAACATGACTTTGCAATTTCGAGTGGCGGCGGCGCTGTGTCAGGGAAGTGCGGTGCGCTTGCGACGATAATAATTTCTTCACAATTCTTCATAATTTGTAGCTTTTCGACGATATGTAGGTTCTGTGACGAGAGTGAAACGTAGCGATTGCAGCATGTGAATTTTACAGCGAGTGTGCGGTGCAGTATGTGACGACTATTGGTAAGCAGGCGATACCTTTCCTTCTTCTGTTGTTGTTGAGTAAGTAGATTTCTGTCTGAAGTGGTGCATTGGAGTGACAGTCGATGAAATAAAATCAGACAGGCGACATTGCGTAGTTCATTGTTGTGTCGTCATCGTGTTCATCGTGCGTCGTGCGGCTGGCAGTGAATGCAGGCGAGCAAACTTCGGTGCGCTGGAGCAGGGCGCGTAGCTGCTATTTCAACCGTGCAGAGTCCAAAACTTCGGGTGCGTCGACGAAGTGTTGTGGATCAGTAGCAGTGTGCCGCGTCGGTAGGCGAAGAAACAAACTTTCAGCTAAGGGCGGTGCGTATAAAATTGCTGCGATGAAACCGCGTCTTCAGCGTTGAAGGTTTTCTTGATCCCGCCGTAGCCCGTGACGTCGTGACGACTATGATGCGAACTGATGAGTATGTTGACTCCAAATTCTTGAGGTAGACAGCGCAGCGGCGTGGCCATCACTGAAGGCTGCCATGTTCCTTGCGGGGTCACCACTTTGGCGATAAAAAACGGTACCCGTGGGGGAAGAGTTATTGAGACAATCACTCCATGGTTAATGCACATTTATTGATCTTAAACTATGGCTTATATACTAATCTTACAATGACGCAAATCACGTAGAGAGGTGATATCTGTAGCTAGCTCTCTACGTGACAAACGTGTAGGAATTGCTGATGTTGCTTCCGCAACATATTACTAGATTTTTACCTTTGTAGAAGATCAAAACAATGCTAATAAGAAATTTTGGAATGGATTTTGATAGGCAGGTGATTGGTTATTCATCTAAAAGCTATGGCTTTACTTCTATGCGATCCATCTTCACATTTTTCCGTCTCAGCTACATTTTCCTGTGATATTTCTTTGTGCTACACGATACTCAGAACTCCGACCTGAGTATCGAGGCGATCGTGCTTCACGGAAAATTCTTATTTTCCTTTGAGACGAGAATGTTGCAGAAAATATGTCTTTGAATTTTATGCATCGTTTTCTACAAATAAGGTCGAGATGTTATGGATGATGAAATTCTTTACGCTGGGTCATATTATAGGTATCTACCTACACAAAAACATCAAGAATATTTAGTTACTATGTAACATCGCCATTTTTTGTGCGATTATATCCGGGGTTACCTTATTACTTATTTTTAATATCATTTCTGTTATGATGTGGTTAGGTAGGCATTAGTTACTGACAACTTGATACTACAGTAATACACGAATTATCTGAAAGGGCCTTAAGGGCATGGCGACCAGACATGGCGATAGCGACCGTATTTTTATAGCCGTTAACGCTCTGCCTACCCACAGGGGATGAAGGTTTGGTGTACATGTGTGTATGTGCGTTCAGAGAACTCGAAATTCCTCTGTAAAATGTTGTGAGCTGGGTTCGGTTTCTCTACGCGTGGCACGTCGCACAGTGGGCGTGAGCCACGTCCAGGCCCTTTCACACGTCGTGCCGCTTGATGTACGAAAGCTCATGCTGCTCCGTGTCGGTCACGGCTCAAAGGAAATCTCATTTTGTGACCCCCCCACCCTTCTCCACGCCTCTGCCGGGGGGTTTCCACCCCCTACGCTCGCCCAACGGACTTCTATTAAAATTATTTGAGAAAATCCAACACTTGCTTCGGGCACTCGGACCGTCGCTCCAATTTCCAGCATATTTTAAATCCCTTTTGTTGTTGGAATTAATGTTTTATTATTTGGATGTTTTATTCTCTTTAGCTTAGGGCCTTACTAAAAAAAAATAAACGGGAGTCGAACGCGTGTTTAAAAAATCTTCGTATAAAGAAAACGCTTGACACGCGATCAACTCGCGTCTAACTTTTTTATGGTAAGGCCAATAGTTTTTTTAAAACAAGGCATATGGGAAGTAAGAAGATAAAATTGTACAACTATTTAACGCTATTTAACGGTACATATATTGTTACAAATGAGTAGGTTTTTAAATAACTAGTTTTAATAGTAGCTAGGTGAATAATATGCCTTTTTAAGTACAATAACAGCCAACAACGTAGCGTTATATTACGTCGTAGGGCAATTGTCAAAGTCGTATCGTAGCCCAGTAGCGTAGTATAATAATCACAATTTATTAAATCAATTTTACGTTCCTACTTACCAACTTGTAATTTATGTTTACTTATATTTTTTTACATACGATTTACTGGAAATATTCTCAGAAAGTTGAGAAAAATGATTTATAGTCATCTCAATCGGATCTACAATAGACAGTAGTTTGGCTTTCTGTAGCTTCACCATACAAAACCATTACAACAAGGTCAAGGTTATAGCTGTCTTCACGCAAATCATGGGGTAAGTTCGGGGTTGTTTTTCTTAGCACGTTCTCCCATGGCTTTGGGGGCATTGTAGCGAGCAGAGAGAGCAGAGATAGCAGACACTGAGGTGATCCATCAGACCAGCATAGTTTGACGAGCTCCATTATTCGGCCGCGAAACAAATGATTACAAATGAATCGCGCGGGTGTGGGTGGGTGGGGTTGCGCCCCCTGGTTGCCATGGTGACCGGAGACGATCGATGCGCCGCCCCCGCCGCCCCCCGCCCCGCAATTAAACAATGATTCGCACGCGTCCGATGACGACCAGGATACGCAATATGTTGCAAATTCATCTCGTGGCATGGTACTGTCAAATGTCACAGATTAGGAAAAATGCGGTATTTCCTCTCATTGTTTTTCAGCAGTATTTTGTTTTTAAGCAGCAATGAACTTTAATTTAGATTGGACCCTGCTGAAACTCTTATTTTTAAGTAATTATGGGCAATCTTAAAATGCCCTCCGAATACCTTCCAAATTAATGTGTCTATTTGATGTGTACGGGATAATAGTAAATCATGAAACTAAGTCAAGTACCTACAGAAGTTGGAGCATGATGGATAAGATCAGCTTACATTACTACCTACTTGCTTATACAGGGTGTAAGAGACGGTGTAACGAAAACTTTGCAGGTGTGATCAGACCATGAAACTGAACTACTTTTACTATGGGGGCTATAGTAGGAAACGAAAAATTTTTCGACCTCCCATACAAAGTCAGTAAGCTGATCGTGAATTTTGTATGGGAGATCGAAAAAAGTTTCTCGTTTCCCAACATAGCCCCCATATAAAAAATTGATCAGTTTCATGGTCTGAGCACGCCTGCAAAGTTTTCGTTACACCGTCTCTTACACCCTGTATAACGAGCAGCAGAAGACGGGAAATGTGCTTAAAGTCAGTAATTTAGTTGAAACTTATCAATGTACAACTAATTTGTGAATATGTAATTATTTTGACTGAAAATTATACCACATTCTGCCAAAGGATTCTGTAAACAGAGTTTCCGTTTTCAATAGAATGAAGGTACCTATTTAAACAACTTCCGCCTGAGTGAAGTTACTAATGGGAAATGAAATTTCGTCTGTATCGACTGTAACGTGATTAATATTTACGCTGTGTGAACCTCAAACATGGGTCCGAATGTTATGAATGATATGCGCTTTGTGCAAATAAAGCCGGAAAATGAACGGGCGTTTTAATTGCAATTCTGTTGATCGGAAAATCGGTACTGCTGCTGGGATGTAATAAACGAGACCTAAAGTAAATAACTATCAAAGACTATCTATATTTGAATACTTTATTACTAAACGTTCTGCCCGCAGGGTACAAACATATGAAGCTTTTTTGATTAAATAAACGGGCATGACCGACAGAAGTTACCTACACAAACGGAGTAAAAACATCCCTTCACAGTTGGGCAAAAGCAATATTTATTCGAAATTGGATCGCAAAATGAGTGTTTGAACAAGCGACGCGAGCGCGGGCGGCGGTGGCAGCAGACTCGGGAATTAATTCGGTTCAGTTACATAACATTAAAATTGGAAGCTTGGTGCCGGCCGCAACCACCCAAAGGCTTTGCCTCCAATCCCAATAAACGAATTGGCTCGCCTGTGTGCACGTTGCCGGCCGATATTATTCCACGAGCCAGCTAAAATACCTCGTTTAAATACAGCTCCGGGAGCTGGCGGGCGCGTACGGGCTTTTATCGGCTCAGACAGCCTAAACTTTGGCTGACCGCCCCGCTCGCTCGCTCCCGGCTCCCCGGCGGGTACCCGGCCCGCGGCTCCGTAATTTAGTTTTAATATGCTCTACATACAAAATGAACTTCAAAGAAATGATTGAAACAACAAACGGCGAACAAGTGTAAAGCCGAGTCGAGTGTTTATCATTTAATTAGGGGGGTCGCCAGGAGCCGCCCGCGAGCACGCCGTGTGAGCCCGCCACCGGCCTACGTGTACCCACGGACGGTCGCGCCCAGATGTAAGTGCTGGGTTTTAATTAAATCCTCATCACAACGAGATAGCGCTGTGGGGCAGAATTTTCGTTTTTTCCAGCGGTTTGCTCGCGCCCTGAAAAATTGAAGCAGAGTTTAAAACTGGAAGCGAGCCGACGCGCGCGGAATCATAATGATAATGCGCGCTATGCCTGCATTTTAATATAACAGACTCTTAGAGGTGCTCCTCGTCGGAGAGTTTAACGCGTCAGGAATTTTTATTTTTTATTAAAATCTTGATGCTGCTGGAAACATGAAACTGGGGTTTTGAAAGATGGAGGTGCTTTCACGTTGGTTAATAGGTTAGAAGTTGTTTTCTTGATTCTCCTTTCATCCATCATAGTCATCTCATCAATCATTATTCATTTAACCCGACATAAAGCGACGGATGTTTACAGCCAGGAGTTTACAGGTAGGTGTAGGTATGTTTGTATCTGAATTTGATTTTATAGGAACAAGAAACGTGATTGAAATGTTTTCGTTAGTACCTAGCTGTTATTATGTCTACTTTAAATATTTTCCTGATGGCAGCTCTACATTCTAAACACGAGTAATTTATCCCGGTCGAGTAGATGTGTTGAATAGCGTGCCTCATCATAGCAACGTGGAAATTAGACAATAGATGGATGGTGAAGCGTGTGAAGGGTGTAGGGCGATGCGTGGGCGATGGAGGTGGTAGACCAACAGGGCTCTGGGTTATACGTAGACAGGACTACGACCTCATCCAATATTTTAAGAGTAATAAAAAAACTGGCATGCCAGGATTTTAGTATGGTGTAACATAGATATTTTGATACAATACCTAGTGAGGGACTGTAAGAAAGTGGCGAGGAGTCATGGCTGGAGAAGATATTGGGACCACAATGAGAAAAATTTTTGGCACCGGTAAGTCAATATGCACGGTAGACCAAACGGTATCTACATACGTGAAGAGGTGGAATTGCTGCTCTGCAACTTACTGATACTTTTTGTTGTTATTATTCTTCTGTACAAAGCAATTACAAGCAACCAGCTTGTGTATTTCCTAATTTTGTCATTATGATAATGCCACAGCAAATATGGCAGGCAGTTTTAATCAAGAGCACGGCAACAGCGGCCCGATTGTGCAGCATAAGTAAAATTTCTTCATCGGATTACGCGGAGCATGTAGTGCGAAGTGTAATAAGTATTTGTGGGGTGTCGTTGGTAGGTGGGGTGAGGTGGGGCGGTGGGGTGGCAGAGTAGAATCAAGGGCGCACTCCCTGCACCCCCTGGCCAGGGATGCTGCGCGGGGCGGCGCGCGCAGATCAATATCTCGCGTTGCCGGGGCGACGCCTCGCCAGACCGAGTGCCTCCCGTACTACGCGCCACCCCCGCCCCCCGGCTCAGGGGGGCCCACTACTCGCTTTATTTAATACATGCTGTATCTGGGATGCGAGCTTTTTTATGCTAAATGACAGCTAAGCGTATTACGGTAAAATAGCGAGGCGAAGTATTTGCCAGTAGAACTTTATCACCAGTATGTTATTTTGATCGATGAAGCGGTGAAGAAATATTTTTGCAATCTGACATGACATTGACCTCGTATAATGATTTATGCTAGTCATTTACTGAATATTACATTTGACCATGTCATGGATTGCACAAGACTGATAGCATCACGGTAGCATTGAATAAATTTTGGTTTAATTTAATGTACTTTTTGTACTTTGAATTCCTACTAATATTACAATTGCGAAAGTTTGTAAGTTTTTTTGTTTCTCCTTCACGCAACAATTACTGAACCGATTTCATGATGAATTTTAGCACAAATTGGAATTTGGCACACGCTGGGTAATTTGGGTTAATATTTAGGATAGTTTGTACCCTGTATGTCACGGGATGATGTTTAAAACCGAATGCCAAGCTATTTGATTAATAAATTCATTGAATTTGATTGAATGAATTCAATATTAAATTATTATATCAAACTCCTCAAAGCAATACGCAGGCATCTTTTTAGTAGTTCTAACAAATACATGAGAAGAAATCATGGTGGAGACAAAATACAAAACAGACAGACGGAGAGATCCGTAAAAGTAAAAGCAAACTATAACAATTTCGGTTCTTCCTGAAACTAATGCAAAATTCAGGATTTCAATATGCAAATTTATTTCAAAAATATTATATCTATATTATTCAATATGTTATTAACTAATTAATTCAATTAGTAAATAATTCATCACAAAGTGACTAGAAAGTATTACATACCATGGCAGGGCATACCACTAGGCACTAGGGCCCCAAGTCTGCTAAATTAAAATCCTTTAATTTGGATGTCGATCCACTCAGGTGGATGATTTCGGTCATTACGTAGTCTGCTAACAGTTTGAATAGACTGACAATGTTAGTTAATGTTAGACTGACAAAGCAATGGAATGACAGTTGAGTTTCGATGGTGTAACAATGACAAAATAAATTAATACTTTAAAAAACACGCTTCATTACAAGACCTTTCTAACAAGTCCAAACACGGCTATGATACGATCATCCATAATGAAGTTTCAGTTCATATCTCCATCATCAAATCAGCTCGACAGTACCAAATTATTGAGTTGTCATTAAAATTACTTACAACTGCCCATTTTCATGCCGGTACCATCTTTTGAAGATGGTTAGATTAGTTTTCTTAGATTTCATTACATAGTTACATACACACAGGTCCACCTAATAAAAGCATGTTCAAAATAGCAGACTTGGGGTACTGGAGCTCTATTTCTGAATTGAGCGAAATTCCTTGAACGAAAATCTGTCGTCTACGATTTCATTACACATACTCCTATTTTTGCGCATTTTTGAAATAGTAGAAAGTTGTATTGCCAATTTATTAAAATATCGTAAACATTTCCGTTTCACGCAAAAATATAAGGCATTCCTACCCACCGACATTCCTAACAAAGTTTATGGATTTAAACACCGGTAATCATAAATTATTAAAATTAAATCAATAACCGGTAATAATAAATTCGACAGTGAAATGAAACGTGATTTAAAAAGTTAATGTTGTCTATGGTCTAATGCTTATTTGTCGCTTAGAGTTTGACAATCAGCTGTTTTGGCAAATAGTAGAATATGAAAAATAGTGGTTTGATCACTCATTTTCGATATCCGTCGACGAATTCCGATTTTAGGATTTCGCTTACGAAAAAGCGCTTTCGTAGTACGCAACCAAAAACGTACCATTCAGAAATTGAGCCCCTGGTCGATCTAGAAGGGTAGTTGCGTGAGTAGGGCGACGCCCCTCAAGACCCAGTGTTCTGGCTCCTTCTTGGTGGGCAGCCTCATGAAGAGGATGTAGTTAGTGGAGTGTCCGGTAGTAGACAGCACACCACGACGGTCCCCGGTCTTGTACAATGGACAGTTGTAAAACACGTCCGTAGGGATGTCGTCACGCTTTAGCGGGATCAGCCATACCTGATAACAAATAGCGAGTGAAGAAGGTATAGCGAAAAATTTGCAGGCATGATTAATCCCTGAAAGGCATGATGAGTGTCTGAAACTTTTTTTTTTTTTTTATTTATTAAGGTACATCAAATGTTACAAAAGATTACAAAAAAACACTCACGCCAAACTACGACAGTAGTTTGTCGGCGTTGCGCTCATACTTCACATGCTGTTATGTAACACTTATCTACTTAAAATTAATACATGCTTTTTTTTTACACACTTCCAACAACACTGAACAACTCTTTCAAGATAAAATAATCGTTTATTTGCAAGTAGGTCTTAAAACGATACAATACTCGTAGTACAGTGTATTTAGTCTGCTCGCATGCAAATATGACACCAAAATTAATTACATTAAAAAAAATTAAGTATTTAGATTGCGTGATTTAGAAGGAGTTTGCGGTGTCTCATGACATACAGACATGTAGAGATACGCAAAAAGCGACTTTATTTTATACCACCTATTAATGATACAGAAAACATTCAAAAACTAGTAAATGAGTGTAACTTACTATAGGGAAGTCGTCATACAAGATCTTAGGGAATGATTCGTCAACGCAGTACTCCTCCATGTTCCATCGCGCTCCTTCCATGAACATTCCGTGAACGTACACTCCTTCTGGAGGGCGTGCCCCTTTTGTTTCCTCACGTTGGACCTGCCATATTAATAACTAGCTAGATTACTGGGTCATTAACAAAGTAAAGTTTTTAAGTTTAGACCTAAATTTAAGTCATAAAATACAAAAGTAGTACGTTTAAAACTGTTATCCAAAAATACTACTAACTCCATTCATAGTCTTTCTGAATATTCAAAATTTGAAATTAATAAACAGCAAAATAATATAAACGGAAGTGTTTCGATGCCACCCAAACTAGAGAGACATGACGTTATCTCTTTGTATTTTTATACAAAATATCGTTTCAAAAAGTAGCTCTGAAATTTCTGAATTCGTATTTAGATAATAGAACGCAAAAGGTCCAGGTAAACGGCACCAAATCACAGGGATCTCGTGTTAAAATTGGTGTGCCGCAAGGCTCTATATTAGGACCATTTTTATTTTTAATTTACATTAACGATTTGCCTTACATGGTAGAGAATTTGTCCAGAATTGTATTATTTGCTGATGATACACTCCTTATATTTAAGGTTGATATACGAGCGCATAATTATGACGAAGTAAATCACACTCTTGGACAAATTCATAGTTGGTTTACTGCAAATAACTTAGTTCTAAATGCGAAAAAAACTAAATGTGTATTATTCACTTTGCCAAATGTAGTACATTCCTTGAATAATTATGTCACGCTTGATAATGAAAAATTAGAATTTACTGCCAGCACAGTTTTCTTAGGGATTACTCTTGATTCAAAGCTTCAATGGGGTCCTCATATTACATCTTTGTCGGGAAGATTAAGCTCAGCTGCCTATGCAGTACGTAAAATTAGAGAAATTACAGATATTGCAACTGCACGACTTGTTTACTTCAGTTATTTTCACAGCATTATGTCCTATGGAATTTTGCTGTGGGGCCGCGCAGCTGATATTGAAACAATATTTATTCTTTAGAAAAGGGCCATTAGAGCAATTTATAAACTTGGCAGTCGTGATTCTCTGAGAGAACTGTTTAAGAAAATTAATATTATGACTGTGCCATGTCAATATATTTATGAAAATATCATGTATGTAAGAAAGAATATTAATACTTTCACAAGAAATCATGAAAGACATAATCGTAATATAAGAAGTAAAAATAAATTAGATCAACCTAAGCATAGACTAGCTAAAGTTAGGACTTCATTTGAAGGTTTAAGTATACGATACTATAACAAAATACCGGAAGATATATTAAGTTTGTCTGAGAGTAAATTTAAATCTATTATTAAGAAAACATTATGTTATAAGGCCTATTATAAGTTATATGATTACGTTAATGACAAAGAGGCATGGTCTTCTGAGATTCCAGCGCAGCACAAGAAACATGCAGTCATTTTTAATACCAAATCTGGACATGCATGGAATTTAAAATTGACATAAATACTCGTAATAAGGAAGACTTAATAAGACGAAACAGATAGAATTATCTACTGTAGTGCCGCGTTTCTACTAGGAACATAAAATTGTTATAAAAAAGAGAAGATTGTGTCTGACAATTTTCTCTTTTTTACAATGACTAATTTTTTTTTGTGGCAGTATTGTATTGTAAATTTTTGACTTTCTGAAAGTATTCGTTGTGAATCTACTTGGAAATAAACGATTGAAATTTGAAAATTTGAAATTAGCTCATTTGACCTGCCAGTCATTATGCTCATTGTTGGTTTTACTTTACTTATCGATTCATACTTTTCCTCAAAAATTCACACATATTTTTGACTATAAAAACATCAAATAAAAACAAATTATAAACCGTGTGGTTAGACCAGTCGTTTTGGACTTTTGTGTACGGGACCGAAAACAAACATTTCAGAAATTGAGCTCCCGGGTCCCCATATTATTGCTATTTGAAAAACGTCTTAGTTATATATCGATGGTGTTAGTTGGATGGTTCTGAGCGCTATACGGCTTCCGCTAAAAGTTTGACTCGTTGTATTAATAAAATGTAATTTTTGATTCCAAACACAACACACCTCGAAGTGGAAGGCCAGCTGGTCGATAGCAATCTTGTACTTTCTGGCATAGCTCTGCTGTGCAGCTGTAAGGAATGCTTGAGGGAAGTAGAAGCCAGATAGCCAGAACACTATCGGCGGACCAGTGGCGTGCCAGTTCTGAAAAATTACCGGTAGATATTAAAAAGATATAGGCTCTCTATTACGTATATTCCTGATCAAGACGTGGAATAAATTGCAGTTTAAAAGTTGAATGATCACTCTACTGTACTGATGAATATACACTTTTAGAAAATTAGAACATGTTAATAATACTATTAATCATCAAACCTAGATACTTATATTTTTGTATAGAAACACATTGATATTTATAACAAGAAGAGGTATTTTATGATATTATAAAAAACAGATAGATAAAAATAAAAAATATTCACCTGAAGAAATGAAAGTCTAGCCAAAAGATCTTCGAAATAGGCGGCCAAAGGCTTGAGCGAAGGATAGCTCTTGCTGGCCCACATGGCGGGGATGCGCCCGCGCACCATGCTCGTTAACACTTCTTCCGTTACATCCGTCAGGACACTGACACCTGTCAATATGTTGCAAGTGTATAAAGAGGTAGGGTTTTATCACAAATGACTGAAGTGATATTAAAAATATATTTTTTTTCCGGCTTAGTATTCTATTTTTGTAATTATTTTTTTGTATAACTTCATATTTTTTATGTATTTTGTCCGTCCCAGGATGTTAATAATAATAATAATGATAATAATCCTTTTATTTCAGGCTACTAAGGCCCATAGAATAAAATAATATGATACAATATAACTTAAAAATCTATAAACATACTATAAATACACTACAATAACATTACTTAATAAAACTATGTTGGCACTTTTCTTAAGTATTTTTTTTTTTAAGTATTTTCTTCCAATGTAAAAACTTTCAGCACCGTATCACTACTTAGTTTATAAGTTCCTGGGTACTGCTGAAAACCAGCGTTGCAGTCTTGGACTGTGACACATGCTGAGCAAGTTACCCTTTTCAGTAGGTACCAAATGTGATCCTATATTATTTGTATTTTGTTTTTCCTTTTTTTATTAATTACTATGAATAAATAATGTTTCTTTCTTTTCTAAACCGAGGGCGTCATTTTGAATCACGAGTGAAATGTAGGATTCTACAGTAGCCTTCACCCTCACTCATCATCATTATTGGCGTCATACATCTGTGACAGATGTTTAATCAGTGTCTAAGGCAAGTCTTTTCATAGCTATATATGTCGTAGCCGCATGATGCGGGTGAAATTTCCTCTCCACAGACACTGCGTTGCCTGGGACGCAATTTTGGAAAACGAAGAGTTACGCAGGACCTGCGCCAACCTCTCGGCCACCTTGGCTGACTCCACAGGAACGAGGAGCCTTCATTTTAGATACGAGTGATACAACTAACCTTGCACGGCGCCGATGACGGCACGTGAACTGCTTCTCACAACATTGACCAGTCTCTCATATCGAGCTGCCTCCTGGATTACGACTATGGACATGGGCGTCATGTCCTGCGGCTTGAGGTCACCTTCGTGGGACGGTCCCGACAGTATCTTTTGTGGTAATCGCCTTAATACGTCTTGCGCGATCGCCATCGCTTGCTGTTCGGGTGTCTCGCCTGTGCCACCACTTGCCATTGTATCCTATAAATGATTAATAATTATTTTGGTTCAGCAAGCACGGTGTAGTATATACAGGCAGAGTGCAGCATAAAGCAGTAAGCTTTGTGATCAAAAACATGCAAGTACCTAAGGTTCATAGCAATAAAGAACGTTTAGCTACACAATATCACTTGCAAAAGCTTATTATAGCATGCATTTTGCTTATCTTTCTCTTACCAAATATTTTTGTAGAAGATCCTTAAAATGAAATGAGATGAATTATTAACTAAATCAAGTAGGTACCACAACATAGCGCAGACTTGAATTTTACAATGAGAACTTACCATACGATCCTTTGAAGCATTGTTGGATGAAAAGTTATGAATGGAAAATAAAGACAAATCATTAGTAACTACATCTTGTGGAACTTATAATTAGTCTAGGAAGTAAATGACTATAAAAATTAACTTATCTACACTATGCTTGTTTGTAATCGATGAAATCCGTAGTAATTGACTAATTTAAGAGAAAACTCACCATCAAAAACCGAATTCCTAAGTAGCAATGACTACGACGACGGGTGATATTACTAGACTGGATTCTAATATTGCCAAATATTCTTAGATATCTAATATTTAAGAATATTTGACTAAGCATTCAAAAATTGTAGAGTAAATTATGCTGGTTCCATCTATATGTATTCGACAAACAACTGTAAGTAGAATGCAAATTCAAAATGTATTTACTAGGTAGGTACTCATGTACTCTAATGAAGCAATTATTCTTGTGATTCTGCCTTACTTGTGTAAGTATAGCTGTGTCGAGCAGCAGGCTGGCCTCCTGGAAATGTTTGGTGATGTCGGCGTTGGAGTGGAATCCGAACACGGACGGCGGCGTCTGCAGCGGCAACGAACGCGCGTACGCAATGAAATCCGAATGCTCTTTCAGCGTGGGCACGTAGTAAATACCTGTAAAAATCACGTCATCGGTTTTCTTGGTAATAGAATAGAAAGCTCAAAGCTTGTTCAACAATAATCCGCTTACATAACAAGTTTAGGATAGAAAGACGTTAAAATACCAGTCTTACAATCGTGAGACCCGAGTTCGATCCCCGCCATGTACCAATGTGTTTTTATTCACGTACATTTACCGGCTGCTCTTACAGAAAGAAACATCGTGATGAAACCCACATTCAAATAAAAATTCAATTCAAATGATATTTGAATCAGATTAAAATTCGGGTTGCAGAGGTCAGTCAGATGGCATTCGCTCTGTGTAAACACTTGGTTCCAGATCAAATCCCCTAGGTTAGGTAGCCGACCCCGATAGAGAAACGGGATAAGGCAAGGAGAATGAGTAACTAACCTGAGGGATCCAGTTTGTATTGTTTCTGTGTGAGCACTTTAGGGTTATAGAACTTGTAGAGGATTGTGTTGAGACAGCGTCGGTCCCAGTCGTCGGTGACTCGACCGCCGTAGTTGCACTCGCCGGTCAAGTAGCGCAGAGCCACAAATTGTACGTCCTGCATACATTATTGCTATTACCATTAGCTTTTATTATTTTTTAGTCAGTATACAACCTCTTTAGGTTATTTCTACTCGCGATTTTAAACAACTTTTACTATATTGGCCCCTTATAGTAAAAGTTCGGTACCTATTGAATCAAACACCATAAGCAAAATATAATGTAGAATCAAGAGCATTCAAAACATAATTCAGTTGAGAATTAAACAAATTGAGCTTCGTTTTCGTAACTCCAAGAACATACCTGATCCAGAGGCGGCTGCATTAAACAGTTAAAATAAATTCTTTATTTTTATCTTGCCTTGACTAAATATTGGTGAGTGAATGTTAAATAGTACCTAGAGTGTAATTCGTAGCGTATAGTATGTCTGTCTTTAGAACAATAAAAAAATGATTACCTAATAAATATTCGTAGGCGGGCTACTTTTCTAAATGATCTTTTAAATAATACACTTGAGCCGACGCCCACGCTGAGCTCCTATGCCTGTGTCTAATTTATTATGCTTCTAGCGGGCCGTCCAGCGGCTGCGCCTGCTGCAACTCATTTTCCCGTGGGAATAAGATGTTTTTCCGGTAAGTATTACACATAAAAACCTTCCTCCTGAATCACTCTTATCTATTAAAAACCTTGCATCAAAATCCGTTGTGTAGTTTTAAAGATTTAAGCAAACATAAATACATACAGACGCGAAAAGCGACTTTGCTTTATACTATGTAGTGATAGTGATTGTGTCCACCCGCTAGTTCAGTTAGGCGCCGCCGCCGCTACCATTGTCCCTGCATCACTGCGTAAAAGACACAACACCCACCTCATACTCGTTTAGGAACATGTAGAGTTGTGTGACACTAATGCGCAAGTCGGTCTCGTTGAACTCATAGCGGATATTCCAGCCGAGGGGGCCGAACTGTCGGCGCTCCTGCACCACGGCGTGGAAGAAGGCCAGAGCGAACAACAGCTTCTTGAAGTTATCTGGCTGCTGGTTCCCTTCAAACCATTCCAGATTGTTGATCGGATCACTGGTATAAGACCGAGCTATATTTGCCCGTAAACCTGCCATGAAACAAATAAATATTGGGGTGAAACATATGCACAGGAAAATCAGATAGGGATAATGAGAAAAAAAGTAACATTTTGTTGTCGGTGTAATAACGTGGTTCATGTTCTATTCGTGAAACAATACTTCATACTACACCTGCATAAAAAAAGACCCTATAGGTTTATGAAAGGAACGTGAGTCATTGTTCACGTTTCAAATTAGCGGGAGACAGAACTCCATACAAATCACGTTCTTCCCCAGGGGAGAAAAGATGCAACTGTCAAAGTTACGTAAAACGGAACGTAAATCTTATATATTTTTGCAGGCAAAATTGAAGACTTTGTAAGATATTATTTAAAAAAAAAGCAATACCGCGTTCTATTAGTATTCCCGTTTTTTTATTCTTGAGTATAAAGCACTGCGTATCACTCGGAAGAAAGCAATTGCAAACTCGTTTGTATTAATACCCTCAGCTGCGGGCCACTAAGCACATCCTCGTTAAACAATCGGTACCTTTCCCACCACGTGATCTATGTACACCTATTGTGTTCTTCAAGTATTTCATCTCTTTGTCTCATACTCATTAACAATGACACCATGCAGATCGACATGTTTGTACTTTACCTTTGGGCGGTTCATTCGTCATCTTTACACCATTTTGGAGAACGTAAACGGGGAAATGTTCGGCAGGATACGAAGTCAGCCACAGTCTGAAGTCTGGATGAGTGGTATCTGGATGCAAAGTCTCACATATCTGAAATGAATTGTCAAAATATTACAGTGTCTATGGAAAACTATACAGGGTGTAAGAGACGGTGTAACGAAAACTTTGCAGAGACCATAAAACTAAACAACTTTTTCTATGGGGGCTTATTGGCAAACATAAAAAAAAATTCGACCTTTTATACAAAATTCCCGATCAGCTGACTGACTTTGTATTGAAACTCGATTTTTTTTTCCTTTAACAACATAGCCGCCTTAGAAAAAGTTGTTCAGTTTCATGGTGTGATCACGCCTGCAAAGTTTTCGTTACACCGTCTCTTACACCCTGTATGTCATTACAGGCAGAAACAGATTTAATACGCCACGTCCTTTCCGACGCGTGTTTTCTATGTAGCGTAACGTCGCGTGGCGTGTTTACGGTGCGATTCTAGGGTCGGGTGGTATTCTGCTTCCGCCTTCATACTATCTACGGAAGTTAGCACCTTCCTCATTTCATCAAATCAAAGTTCGAAACGAATGGCAAATCTTTCGTTTTTACATCTTTTGAGCAACTCACCTTTTCCAGCATGGGCATCCAACTCTTAGCTAAGTGGCAATTTTGGAGAACGACCCAGGTGCCTTTAGCTAGACCCTCGTCAATCAATTTAACCGCAATGGGACCCTGGCCTTGACCAAGGGATAGCGTGAACAAGCGACTTGAGCCAAACCCCTGTAAGGAAAATGCTTCATAGAAATTTTCAATAACCACGAAAATAATTTAAACAAATACTGTTGATCAAATAATTTTAATGGTACAACATGTACAACAAATAATTTGAAAAGCCAGTAAAAATTTTAGATGTAAACATTTTAAGGGGTAAATCAGCCCATTAAACTGAACAACTTTTCCCAAGGGATATGACAAATATGACAAAAAATTGGCCTCTCACACAAATTGACTTGGTCGGCCGGTACTTTTTGTATGAGAGGTCCAAATTTTTTTTTCGAATGTCAACTTATGTTTCTTGGGGAAAGTTGTTCAGTTTCATGGGCTGATTCACCCCTTAAGATATTTGCAGCATTTTTTTTTACATCATGTATATTATAATACATTATTACAAAGATAAAAAATACTTCCATACAAAATTACTCACTTACCAAAAATATTTATAACGGCGCGGGATTAAATTTATTAATATCGTTGTTATTTCATAATTATTTCTTGCATTTATTAAAGCCTGTACACTATCTTATTGATTACAGTCCAGTCAAAGTCAAGCTCACGTCCTGTTAAACACTTGAACGGCCAATGTAAATTTTATGCGCAACAGTCTAAAGACCAAACGTCTAACCCAATCTCAGCTTGACTCTTCTGATTGTATTTAACACTTATTTCTTGATGGAACTCTATATTATATGTAAATTAAAAACTTTTGACACTAGTTCCGCTAATATTTATTTATTTAAAAAGAAACGAAATCGCATTATATTTTAAATTAAATTAAACTAGTGTGACTTAATCAAGGATTCGGGCCAGGTTAGCCTTCGGGTTGCAGAGGTCAGACAGATGGCAGTCGCCCAGTGTAAAAACTTGGTTCCACGATTGTTCCATGTCGAATCCCCTGTGTTAGGTAGCCGACCCCAACAGAGAATGGAATAAAGCAAGGGAGGAGATTGAAAATTAGTGGAACTAGTGTAAAAAGGTTTTAATTAACCTCTAATACTACTCTCTGCTGAGCGTATTTACTTGATCGTCAGCGAATTTGAGCAGTGTTCCCATCGGATCAGATCCCGGTGTCAATACGAACAACAGCGGCACGCAGCTGTTCGACTCGTTGTACGAAGACGCCAAGTCGAAAAGTGGCGGCTCGGTGAACTGGCGGCCCATTTTATCTGGCAAATCATTAGACAAACAAGTTAGACAAACGAAACTTAGGCAAGAATCAGTGACCCCTGTTCGAAAGTTGATATATATCACTTTGTATATTTGTTCCTAGTCTGGTTAGGACATTCGGGCTGAACAATCAGAATTTTCCGTAAAAAGACGGTTAAGCCGTCCCGGTGGCTGTCTGTGATAATGATAACTTAGATGGCGGTCGTTACACAACCATGACAGAAGCCTGCTACTTGTCTAAGGCGGTTGAAAAATTCTAATACCAGGGTTCTTTGGGTAGTTTGACGACTCGGTGTCCCACACGAAAAGAAGAAATGATCCTTATAATAGGAAGTATTACACAAAGCTTTGACTCTACATTGAAGCCATTTACAAGACCTTTGCAAGTGGTGGTGGAAAATATCTGTTAAAAAAATAGGCAATAGCAATTTTATCATCAAAAGAATGATTTTATCATATCGTAATAATACACATTATACGAACTTTCTATAAACCTTTGGACTGCCGGCACCATCATGTCGAAGCGAATACAGCGCAGCACCAATAGTTTCTAAAAACATGATTATTGTAAAAGTTATTAGGTACTCAATCGCAATCAGAATTCAAATGCATCTAACAAATTACAAAAACAAATGTGGCGGTCTACTCAACATCAAAATCGTTCAGTTTCTGATCCCATGGTGCTGGTAGTGGATTCTCTTGAGGTTCTGGCAAATCGCAATATTCTTCCCATAGTTTTGTATTTTGTATAAAGTGTTCTAAAATTCCACTAAACGCTGGCATCTCATCTAGTCTGAAAGATTTATCAAAAAGGTATACCAAAAAAGTCTGATGCTCTCGAAAATTTTGAATTGACAATCAAGGTACATACCCGCAGAATTCAGCCCAGTTTTGTGGAGTCAAGAAAGTGACAGGATTCGGTCTAGGATGGTGTGGATGGCCACCACCCATGAGGAATAATACATGGGTCTGGTCTAACTCTTCTTCAGCCGTCATTATCGTCACCGCTAGCAGCAGCGAGAATACCATTTTATCCTGAAACAATGTTTATCAATGTTCCTTGAAATATATAAATAATATTAATGAAGATGTTAAAAACAAACAGGGATACCTAATGGTAGAAATAACCCAATACATAGCAGAGTCTTTCTGAAAATAATAATACAAAGTCTGAATAACAGAAAGCCTTACCTTCTCAAATAAACTGCGACAGATGTTCTGGTATAACGAGTAAGTGAAGTAATCACGGAGTATTGACAGTCGCTTTGGAATGTCATCTGCTTTCTCGGTGTTGTCGATTGCTGATGTGAACAATGTTTCAAACCAGCCTAAAGAGTATTGGTACATCGGGTCTATGTGCGCTAGTGAAGCTGAAATATTAACAGATCGAAAATTGAAATTAACATACATGTATTATAACAAATTGTTGTCAGTGGAAAATTCAAAAATACCAATTGGCATTCACTCTCATTTCTGCAAAAATAAAAAAGGTCCAATTGTCCATATGTGTGTATTCCTAAATTTCTTTGTTATTGGATAAGTTGCAAAAAATTTCATCGCGGGTTGGAATGTAAATATCTGTGTGATAGTAAAGTAATACTCGTTACATTACCTGTCAGGAAGAACAAATTAGTCGCGTGTTCAGCAATCGGCACATAGTCATCACGAGCAATATCTATAGCCTTCTCAGTCTCCACAGACACTACTTGCTTTTCCTTTATCTCATTAGATATATCTTTTGCAGAGTTCAGTATTTGTACAGCTTCCTCATCTTCTAGCAGTTTCTCAGAAGTTGATAGAACGTAAAGGATCTTCTTCTCGGTTTCTTGTAGGATTCTACGGTGTTCAGCTCCTTGTGTGACCAGCTCGGTTTTCGCTTGCTGCAGCTCAGGTCGCTCGCGAGCTACTACTCGAGAGAGTAATTGAGCTTGGAGACCATCGCTGGCCAGCATGAAGTTGACTAGCGTGACACGCACACTCACTTCTGGTAGGTAATGAGGATTTGCGAGCTTTGTACTGATGTACAATCTTTAAAACAATAAAACATATTATATACTTTACTCTGAAACCTGAAACTCTCTTATTTTTGTTACAGTACATATCACTTACTTGAAAGTTTTGCAGTATTCGACAATGGTGTCACCAATCTTAATACAAAGCGCACCACCCTGGCGGAAAGTCTGCTGCTGCAGAAGTGGCTCTAACATCGGATCTAATTCTTCCAGTACATTCTCTAATAATACCTGCAAATGATAAAACACGGCCTTACGACGGATGAACAAACAATAAAAACGACGATAAAATTAACAATATGCAGGCCCCTAAGTGGTTTCCTAAAAGACACTTTTAACGATAATAATTTAGTTCACAAAGAAAAAAATTGGTATACAAAAAATATCATACCGGATTTCCCATCAAAATAGCATTTTCCAGCACTCGCCCGAGATCTGCTTGTGTCAGGCGGCACACAGAGAGGTTGTTATTTTTTTCCATGTTTTTGACCCAACGATTCGCTTGACCCTGCGGGTCGATCATCAAGGGCCATCGCCTGGCAGACCTAACCAAAGTAGGTAGTAAAACTTGTTAATTGGTGTTAGGAAAATAATCCTTAAGAACATTCAAATCTTCATTTTTTTAAAAAAACTTACGTAATAATAATACCGCTTTCGACACTGAAATTGTCAGACGGCAAACCGTTTATATTCCACTGCTGAATAACTACTGGATCTCCAAGAGACTTGATCAAGCTGAAGTCCAAAGTACATACGATATTGCAATCATGCACAGCTCGAGCCCAAATCTTAATCTGAAGCCAAAAGAAGGCATCATTTAGCACTTATTTATTTTACTTGTAGATTTGATGATATTATTTATTGCGAACTTGTGTGTGTGAAAACGTGGTAGAGTCATACCTGTTTTGTTCTAAAGGTAGCTGTAAAAGGTCCCAAATAAGCAATTATGCTAGCAGCAATCAAGATGTCACCTGTAAGTAAGTTAACGTGTTTTATATCTAATAATGATAACTAAAATACAGTAACATACTGTCAACCACGACATCGGATTGTTTTTTTATGGTCTTAGAATAAGCTCTACGAGTAAAAATAATACTTATATCAGTATTTTCACCTGCGAGTGTCTTGTATGTTTCTCTCAGATCAGCTGCAATTTGTGTCCATCTTGTCTTTTCACCTCCTAAACCTGATATAAGCATCTCAGCTCGTTTCAGCTTGCTCATACATGCAGCCACTTGATCATCCATAATCTTTTGCTGACGATTCTGCTCAGCAAGAGCTGCTTCTAGATCAGCCAATTTTCTTTGGATTTCTTTGAGTTGGGCCACTTTGATAGCCAAAGCGTTCATGGCTTTATCATAAACTCCTTGAGCAGCGGCTAACCTTGCTTTTTTAGGTGCAACTACTTTAGCTACCTTATCATACTTTGTTATTGCAATTACCCATTTGCATAAACCTGTTAAAAATATTTTTTATTTACTATGTACGGGGACGCATGATTATGATTACCTAAAGCTATTAAACATAAATGTTTTTACCCTCAGCTGCCACAGACACTGCACGAATCTTCTCTGGCACAAATCCCTCGTCTTGCATAACAGTAGTCATGAGTTTCTTCATTACTGGTGGTGGTATATTGTCTTTATCATACTCTATCAGTGTATTTAGAAACTTTATATCACCCAGCAATCTTTTCGATGGCCCCCACCAGTCTTCTATAGTGCCTACTCCAGATGGGTGTGGAAGCTTATCTGGTTTCATGTCCTGTAATAATAGTTTATCCCAATAAATCTCTTTATCAAACGAGGCGCAGTGGCATAGTGATAAATTTATAATATTTTGATGTAAGTATTCTAACCACATAATTCTAACTCCTAATAAAATGCAGTTTTACATACAATTATATCCACATTCTGCAGTGCCAAACCATAAATTCTTTGTACTTCCCCTCGTAAATTATTCGCTATTTTACGAGAAGAAATTAAGAGTCATATTCGACACCGCGTCTACAGTCCAAGTGGCATGGTCATGTTATCATCGTTTTACTGTCCATAAATTCCATAATACAATATGAGAAAAATAGGCACTGATGATAACAAACAACTGATACAAGTTCACACAATTCAAGTCACCTCATGGAAAACATTATATAGAGTTACTGATCGCATTATAGGGTGAACCACCCTTTAAAAATAATCAACTTTCCCCAAGGCATAAGGCATAGGTCGACATATGAAAAAAGAACAATAGGTTCCATGCATATGACAAATCATTTTTAGCCTGTTAAGGTTTGGATCAAGGCAGGCGTTAGTTATACACCGTGAGCGAGCATGCAAGTAAAAATAATGTACTTAGTATTTTTTTTTAATCCGATTCCAATTAGGTGTATTGGTATTATGTATTATTTTTAAATACCGAATTTAGTATTAAATATTGTGCATGGTCATCAGCCTCACCTTATGCTATCTCTCTACCGTAGAACTGCTGGAAGAGATTTCTTTTTAGAAATAAGTAGTGCCTGTTGTGTTTTTTGTCTAAATGTGATTGTCCTGTGTTTTATCTTGTGTGCAATAAACAGTTCAATTAATTAAATTAGGTGCGTTTTGGAAAAAAACATTTGTGCAAGGTCATTTTGTATTTCATGACTTACCGGGTCATCCCACTTGATTTATTGCAAAAGAAAAACATATGCTATTATGATATGATATTGGGTCTGTCGCCTTTTCCAAATATTGTAAAAACTGAAGCATCTGCAGGTAGTCATAATGTCTGCAGTCTTTAAGAGCACTACTGTATTTTGTACAAAAATAATATTTAAGAAGTCAAAATACCCTTAGAATGCAAATGGCTTCCATGACAATCCTAATTCCTTTTGGAGGGCTCTTCATAGTCTTGATGAAGGTGATATCTTGAGGAGTGAGAGTGTCCAGTGCAGCCAGCGCAGCATCGAGGATCGGCATTGCTTCTGCCAGATCAGCGTCGCATTCATCTTTTATTTCTTGAGCTGCGTTAGCCTAAATTTTAATAAAGGTATGAATTTATCAGACCAACTCTATTATAGGTACACTCAACAAAGAGTGACACTAACTAGAGACACTATTAGATATACTCTATAAATATAATTTTTCAGATTTGGACTTATTAGTGACGGGGAACCTTAAGTAACATGAGGTGGTGTTTTGAAGGAAATGAAGATGATCATAGGAGTTGATTTTTTAAAACAAATCTAAATTTCTCGTATCTGGCAAATTACCTGTTTTGTAGCAGCTTCTTGGTCAACTATGACATCAGCTTCAATAACAGCTACTTCCGCCTTTTCTTTCTCCACTTTAGCTGTGGTTGCAGCGACAGCTGCTGCACCAGCCGCCAGTTTAGGTTGCAGTTCTTCCAGTTCAATCTGAAGAACTGCTACTGATTTGGCTGCAACGGCTAATTGGTCCAAACCCGTGAGATACCTCTTCTCTCCCGTTAACAATTCCCTAAGCGATGGTATAAAATTAATTTGGTTGCAATGTAAAAATATAAGCCAAAATCTCTAACAAAGATTGTACTTACTCTCTTCTTTTAGTCAAAAGTGACTTAAACATGTTTATAAGTTCAAGGTAAGCAGTTGGAGTGACGTAGTTGTACCGCTTGAGCCTTAAGAAGAATTGTTTCGTGAGCTCCTGGGTGTCGGTGTGGAAGATCATGCACAGCTTTATGGCGGAGCTGCGCTCATGTTCTGACAGTTCTATGTCTTTTAAAAACCGAGTAGCTACTGCTAGCAGAGCGTCGGGTGGCCATTCCTGTGAGCAGATTAAACACATAATATAGATTTAGGGTGCGTCTCCATTGAAGCGGGGCTGCGCTAAGCTAAGCTAAGCGCGGCATTAATTGACCAATCATGAGCCTCAAAATCCCCGAATCCCCGCCCCGCTTCATTGGAGACTCACCCTGATTGGTCAATTCATACCCCGCTCAGCTCCGTTTCAGCGGAGACACACCCTAAATCTATCTTATGTGTTTGATGGATACTAACCACGTTACGCTGACCACGTTAGACCCTAGCGCATTATATAAATACTTTTAATTCTAACAATTTGTCATGTCTTGAAACATATGACAAACCTGGAACCAGTCGATGGTGCAGCAGTTGACGAGCGCGGGGAACTTGCGTATGCGCGTGCGCAGCGAGGTGCCGGCGGGCGACATGGCCAGGCAGATGTGCAGCTGGTCGCGCACGATCGACACGAAGTACGCGTACAGCGCTGTGGGGCTCCCGTCGGTTTGCAGTGATTTGTCTCGTTGTCGGTCAACCTATGAAAGGAAACATTGCATTGCTGCGGCACACATACATCAGGGTCAGGGCCCTTCTCAAAAAAATCCTAAATTGTCGTACATGGTAGTTTGTGTGGATTGTTTTAATTATTGTTTTGTAAATTGTTATTTTAGTCTTGATTTAAGTGTTTATGTATGTGTGACTGTGGCAAGAAATAAACTTTTTATCTATCTATCTATCTATCTATGTGAACAAGTTTTGTGTCGGACACCAGTTTTCTGCTTATAATGACAGTAAACTCGCTTTATAAAAGTATTGGATTCAGATTCAATTTGCCGATAGAAAATATTCATAAAATAAATATTTTTTTAAGTACATACCACTCGCATCTTTTCACATAATTCCGCTTTTTCATCCGAGCCGAAAATGTTTGGCACTTCACCCGAGTTTAACATATTGTTGACGTCTTCCAAAAAACCTTCTTCTTTAATCTACGATAAAAACAGTAAATACTTATATAGTAGTAGTTATTGTAGAAGAAAAAATTAGCTTGATACCTGTGACGTTTGTGACCTCGGAGCAAATGCTATGGCATAAGGTCCGTTTTCCTTTGTAAAGAAAAAGCTAAGGCTAAGACGTAAGGTACCAAGCTAAATTTTACAAATTAGAGTAACTTCTGTTATTTTAAAGAATTTTGTAAGTAGGTAGGTTATTTATTTGTTCAATGAATCATATTTACCTGTGATTCTATGAACAAAAACACCATGAACAATTCAGGCGTACTGGATTTCTTCAATAATGTCTTTAAATCTTCACGCCATTCATTTTTTCCATACGTTCGACTCATTTCGACCTGCAAGTGATTATATGTATAAATAATAGTTGTTGTTATATAACAATATAAGGTGTGTAAGATTGACCTACTTGCTACCTGCTTAGAAATCACACCAATCAAAATGTACACTTTTTGAGACTGGACTATGACTGAGGGCCATATTAGAGTGTGAAAGTCTGACTGGCTTTACAGATGTACACTTTTTGAGACTGTACTATGACTGAGGGCCAAATTAGAGTGTGAAAGTCTGACTGGCTTTACAAATGTAAACTTTTTGACACTGGAGTATGAGTGAGGGGCAAATTTGAGTGTGAAAGTCTGACTGGCTTTATTTTTGTGGGCGTTCCGTGCAGATATGGAATTACCATTTTTAAACCGTGTCTTGAGATTTACCAACCTGGAAGATATCGAATTCATTGATATGTGCTGCAAGGCGTGTGAGGGATTGTCGTCCGGAGCCGCCCAGACCGACCAGGAGCGCGTGCGACCGCGGCTGGGTCAGCACGCGACAGATCCGCGACACGTGCTCGATGGCAAACCTGAATAATACATACGTACATATATCCAGCCTTTATCCCTTTCGGGGTAGGCAGAGCGTTGACGGCCGTAAGAAAACAGTCACTTTCGCCGCACGTCTGACATTTTTGAGGATTGTTTTCGAAGGTAAACACTTCAGAAAACACTTGTGTATTACTATAGTGACAGGTTGTTAGCCTGTCGCCTAAAAATTGTAATACACCGATACTCTGAGTCCCTTAGTCGCCTCTTACGTCTCCCGCGGGAAGAATGTAGGGTGATGCTATTCAAATTTCACGTACTGCAAACATACCTAAACAGCACCAGATTCATGGGTTTCTTAGACATGTTGTTGTATTCAACCAGGAAAGCCTCTACGGTAGAGTTCAAATGATCCATATTAGTAGTCTCCATATAAAAACGAGTATCTACTTTTGGATTAGCAAAATCACAGTAAATCAAGTTACGCAGATGTCTATCCGTGATTACCTGAAAAATGAGAATGTGGTTAGTGTGAGGTTCCCTATCTATTTGCATAAAAATATTAGGCATAACATAGGTTGGCACAATGTACATTGAACTAATAATACTTACGCATAAAATAGTAGTCATAACACGTTAAGCATAATTTATTAACCTAACCTAATGTCTATAAAAATACTAAACTGACTTACATTTGTTGCAATTGAAATTGCATAAAAATGATAAACATAAATAAACTATATTATGCCAAGATAAATAATATGCGAAGAATATTTATAACAAAGATATAATAGAGAAAAAGAATTATGCGAAACATGTTATGCTAAAACATATTAGTGGAAAAAACATTATGCTAACGAAAGGGATCTCAAATGTGATAAACCATCGGCAAATCCTTAGTGGATCCAAGCGAAATTACACAACGGCTCTACTTTTATATTTGTTATTGTAAACAAATTGAAAACAAAATGCACATAAGTTATATCAAGATCTTAAAGAGGTCGTTTACTCTATCATCAGGCCCATTTAGCAGTCGCGACAGCATCCTATCGAAGTTTTCTTTCAGGTGTTTGGTGGTAGCATCCCTCAGACAGGACACCAGCCACTGTCGATCAGCGTCCTCTATCAGCCGGTCAGAGAACACTCGTAGATTTTCGTGCACCCACAGTCGCTTCATAGACGGCTGGTCGGGTGTCACTTCCGGTACTGATAATAGCACCCCCTGAAATATTTTTAGACCGAAACTAAAACTTGTCGGAAGCGTAGTTTTTTGTACTTAGTTTTCATTAAATCGTAAGAAAAGTTGGATATTGTAAGATGCGAGATTGAAGACCACACATATGGAATTTTTTAAAGTATTTAGAGCCCTTTACTCGGCTTAGTCCAATCTGACACACTAGGGTAACAGACTAGACAAAATTAACCCGGATAATGCGATTTGACACCTCAGGATTTCCATTCTAGGGTGTCAGATTGGAGTAACCCAACCTAAGTCAAATATACCAACATAACAATACTTATTTGCCGAACTGAATTTAGAAGAAGCCAAGTAAATAATTCAGCAATCGATTACAAACCAAAATAACTCTGGAGAAATCACGTAAATTGAACGTATAGTGTGACTTTGACGGAGTCGGTAACAAGTTGAGACGGCATTGCTGATACACTTCTAATGTGCCATTTACTATCTGGTCAATACAAGGATCAAACTCCTTTGAAAAGCCCCTGAAAAAAAATCGTACATTATTTTTGCAACTTAAGTGGTTATTTCACTGCCTTCCCAATAAGGCCCAATTGGCATACATTGCTCGTCGTTATTGTATGGATGTCATTACAATAAATTCAAGGTAACCAGCAATCTATGCCGAATCGGGTGTCAGTGCAAGCCAAGAATAGCTTTCACGTGAAACGAGTACAAAATGCTTGAATCAAAAGTCGTAATCAAAACAATTCATCAATCGCCGCCATAGATGGCGCAGAGCTAAACTGAAAAAGTTTTTTCCAAGAAAATGTATTCCCCATGTGCAAAATTTTCATACAAACGTATTCTATCCTACTAACGGCGTGCCTCTATTATTTTGAATTTTCTAAAAATAATTATGACAAGTAAAAATATGCAATTTTCTTTTTTTTTCATACTTATTTTTAGGATAACAGAAACTAATAGGGACAGCCTTTAGCATGTTTTATTTAAAACAAAAATTATAGCTCTAAAGGCTTTACTCGGGAAGAAAACTAGTAAATATGTTTGTATGAAATGTCTGAAAACCCGCAGCACTAACGAAAGCTCTTAATGTAGTGGAGTATCAAATATAACACACCATCTGGTATGAAATTATAAAAAGGAGCAAGAAATATCAAATGGTTTCATATTACAAGTATACAGGTGTAAAAAAATAGCTGCAAATATTTAAAAGAGTGAACCACCTGAGCAACTTTCCCTAAGGATCATAGGTCAAAATATTTTTAAAAAATTTGGACCTCCCATACAAAACTACCGACCGACCAAGTCAACTCGTATGGGAGGTCCAAAAAATTTTGACCTATGTTCCTTGGAGAAAGTTGTTCAGTTTCATAGTCAGACCCCTTAAAATATTTGGGGCTAATATTTTTACAGCTTATTTATCATACAAGCTGATTTATTAGTTTGTTGTGTTGCAGTTTTGTTGAGAGGTATTTGGACATGGTTACCTGGTATCAAGATGCCACAACATTATTTTGCTGAAGATTACTTTGAGGGTGTTTTCATCGAACTCGTCAATACACAAGAAACAGAAATGGCGCGAAAAGCGTGGCGTTATTATCTTGGCTCCCGGAGTCGGCTTCCCCATTGCACACATGAACTGAAAACAATTGTTTCATTAAAATCCTACGGATTAAGAGAAATATCTTCTAATATATTAATGTCAACCTGTCACTATAGTAATACATGACATGGCGTATCATCGAAAAAGGCTCTCAATACTTGTCAGACGTGGCGAAAACGACCGTAATGTAACGATTGTTAACGCTCTGCCTACCCTGGAAGGGATAAACGCAAGATTTGTGAATGTATGTACAATAATAATGTCATAATTTATGGACATAATGATGTCGAATGATCCGAAGTTGAATGATGTTTAAAACAAAACAGTCTACTCGTGACCACGGAGCGTGTAACCGCTTCGAAATATCGAGATAAAGAAAAACATAATCGTGGAGATAATTTCGTTATTACTATTAATTTAAGTGCTGTGAACAATACAGTGCAGCGAAAATCTAAAAACATATTAAATTGAATGATGTTGTTTTAAAATCTAAGGACCGCCGTGCACCATTGCAGCCATTTCACTCGAGTAGTTTTCAATAGAAGTCCGCTTAAATGTATCTATTTTGACTAAAATGTCTAGATGACACACATACTCTCATGGGCGCCGGGGCAAGCCGAAGCTATTTCAACAGTTTACTTATGTATTTCTATTTACAAAGTGCTTGAGT
Source organism: Keiferia lycopersicella (assembly GCA_029255805.1). NCBI lineage: Eukaryota > Metazoa > Arthropoda > Insecta > Lepidoptera > Gelechiidae > Keiferia > Keiferia lycopersicella. The sequence goes on from JARACZ010000003.1 coordinate 21,664,838, forward strand.
CAAAGGACTAAAGGGGTGAATTTCATCTGATAACCCACAGTGGACAACCTAAGGTGGCAGATCGGATTATTCGGGTTGGTTCTGTCCGATCTGCCACCGCAGGGTGTAAGATTGAACGAATCCAAGCCGATGGTGTTTGAGTTAAACGACTAATGGGGTGAGTCTAATCTAAAAACCCAGAACGGAAAACCAAGGGTGGCAGATTGGATTATTCGGGTTGGTTCTGTCCGATCTGCCACCTCAGGGTGTAAGATTGGACGAACCCAGTCGGTGGTGTGCGACGGTCCTTTAACTTTAACATAACATGATATACTTAACATAAATTAACTTTACAGTACATAAAACAAAAAATAGACATTACAGAAAGAAAAACAAGGGGTACAATGTAGGTGGTCTTATGGCTAGGTAGCTAAATAAGTTTCACCTGGACATCGAAGAGGTTGAGAGCAAAGTTGGTCTTGCGGTCGTACCAGTGGCCGAGGTCAATGCCCTGCCGCAGCACCTCGATCGGCGGCTGCGCACCGTACTGCTCTGTCGTGGGCATACTCACGTCATCAACAAAAACCACGCAGTGACAGCCTATGGGTGGGCCGTACCAACCTAGAAGAGGAAAGTGTAGGAAGGTTATGTTTTTGGTTTGTTTTTAGACATGCAAGTTTTGACAGGCTAAACCTAAATGGCTAGGTTATTATTGACATATTCAGGTAATTCTAGAATCATCTCAGGAGCGCAGCGTTAGTGGCCAATATTAAAATTTGATACATCAAATTACACTTTGAAATTACTGCAGTTGAGTTTAGTTTTTTATCATTCTGTTTTTGACTATGAATGAAATAAAAATATCCATCAATCAATATCCCAAAACCTTATTTGTAAGCATATTAGCAGTTTGTAAAGTACCTTTTCTCCTTTTGTCAAGTTTTCCCATGATTATATCTTGCGTTTGGTTACAGTTTGTTTGAGCCGAAAAAGCCATAATAAGAGCTTTGTACACTTTAGTATCAACTTTTTTCACAAGAAAGTCCTGAAACATCACATTTTTTTAACATATCATAGCAAGAGAGTTCATGTTTTCTTTTATGTTAAAACTCCTGTTATCAGGGTTATTCTGATTTTCCAGCCCTCGTAGCAAATTGCTACGCCACGCCGTAGTCATGTAGACAGAAGAAACAGACAAATACTGTAAGGGAACTAATTAAAATTGAACCGACTGAATCTTTAGCATTGCAAACTTTCAGACTTATCAGTGAGCATCTGACACTAGGGTTCATTGGGTCGTTGGAAGTCCTCGGTGTCCCACATGAAAATGATAAAAAAATGATAAATGATAAAAATATTTATTTTCTCCCAATCGTTAATTAAATTAATATACACATTTCGTATAGTACATTTTCAGAAAATTTATGATTATTTAATTAAAAGGGAGATAGGAGTCCAAACTAGGTGTCCCTGTGCTATGGATCTCCTAGCTCCACCATTTTGACATCAGCAGACAATTATTAAAATGCCTAGTATAAATATTTCAGTACCGAAATGAAAATTACCTTACAACTAACCAACAACAATTTGTTTAAGAAAAAATCAATACAAAATAAAATAAAAGTGGGTGGAAAAGAAAGAAGTGAGCAGCAAAGTTTCACAAACAGTAGAAAACCTGCTAAGCAACATAGAAGAGGCCTAGTGACTTACTGTTATGTAAGCAGATTTCCCCGTGCCTGTTGGTCCGACCATCATAACCGGCTTCTGATGCGTCACATACAACTTGAACAGTGCCAAGTACCGCACACTGTCCAGAGTAGTCACGAGGATCTGATTGGGCACTGTGTCTCTGCTTATTGGCGGCGCTGAAGTCACGTCATCTTGCCATGGCTTCCATTTGCCTTTGCCCTGATAGAAATGTCTTTATAGTCATACATACTTTTACACTAAACAAAAATAAAAACTATAGCTGAGTTTGTAAGATAATAGATAGGTAATAATTTATTTGCAGCAATAAAATGTTAAATTGTGAATTTTCTTACTTCTTTAATATATCTGTAGTCATAAACAGAGCCTTCTTTTGGTATTGTGAAAATATATGTCTTGTCGGGCTTTTCTATGAATTTTGGATACCCAAGGTCGTATAAAACCTGTAACATAAAGAGTTTGTCAAATCTATGTTTTGAAAATATATTAAAAATTGGTGGTAGATATCAATTTACATATTAGTTTATAACAAACCTTTTTAGGGAATTCTTTTTCAAGCAGGCCACGGAACATAATGTTAAATTTTGTTCGGCCTGCGTCCTCCAGGGTAGCTCCCAAAGACCAAATAGCCGAGAAAAAATAGACACCCTAGATTATAACAAATTTCAAAATTAATAATTTACAACTAGTAGAAATTATATCTGTAATTTTTCATACAAAGCTGTAAGTAAAACTTACCTCTAGTTGCGCCCTTATGTCGAGTTCTTCCAAAGTAGCAGTATATTTCTCATCCGTATAATCATCCATGAAGGTGTCAAAGAGTTTCATATTAGCCACAACTAGATTACTGCGAGATGTCACATACATTTGCTGAAAAATAATGCCCATAAAATGAACAAGATCTTTACGTCCCAGAAGTTTGTGTGAAGTTTCATTTTATCGAAAGATTTTCCACAAGGCAATAAAGTTGGTCGTCGTCGCCGTGGTCGGCCTAGGAGAAGATGTCGAGACGATATTGCGGCCTTTCTCCTGAACTGGCATTTAGAGGTCCAAGGTCGAAACGGATGGTGTGAAAGAGGGGAAGCTTTTGCCCTGCAGTGAGACATCGAACAGGCTAAGCAAAAATAAAAAGTTCGTACCTTGACTTGTCCCGATAGCTCTACTAGCCAAAGAAGTGGAGACACAAATCTTAAGAACAGATTCCGTATGATAACCTTATGAGGATCTTTCAAAAATGGCGGCAGATTATTCAACCATGACTCTAGCAAGCAATGCCAACCCAGACCCTTCGGTTCCAAATAAATCATTCCGCAACGTGATACCTGTTAAAAAAAAACGTTGGAACAGATTCAAGAGATTCTTGAGATTTGACTAAACGTTACGAAAACAGATGCAGGTATAAATAAAGAAGATTAGACTCGTGGACTAGCAGTGGTAGGTACCATATAGGCACACATAAATTAATTTCACTTGGAATACATAATACAATGGTTAGGACGTTGCGGGCTGAACCACGCGATTGTTCGTAAAAAAGATGGTTCCCTGTTTCGGATGGCACGTTAAGCCGTAGGTCCCGGTTGCTGTCTATGATTACATACGCGGCGGTCGTTACACAACCTTGTCAGAAGCTTGCTACTTGTAGAAGGCGGTTGAAATATTCTGACATTAGGGTTCACTGGGTCGTTGGACGACTCGGTGTCCCATACGAAAACAGACACTTGCAATACATTAGTCTCCCATTCCCAGTCATCGGGCCAGATAGATGACTTAAATAAGGTGATTGATAGTGACTGAATGGTGAAACGGGAGATCATGCCTTATGGCTTACCCTGGGGAAGGCCTACGTCCAGTAGTGAACTTATACAGGTTGATCTAATTTTTGTAATGTGTTTAAAATTGGTTACCGTAGCAGGTGAGGCAGCTTCCAAATCCATCGGCTCAAATATAAGATTAGTAGTCGGCGCCAGCTGGATAATTTCTCCGCTCATTAAGCACAGCTTTTTATTATCATCCAATACAGTATTCAAGTTTTCAATCCACACAGCATCCACAGGCCCATCAAATATTAACCACTTTCTATAATAATAAAAAAAATATATGTCTAAGGTCCGTATTCATTACGCACTAAGCGCTTCAAATCATCTTTCATTATGCGCACGGCTAAAGAATGGAATTCCCTGCCTGCGTCTGTATTTCCGAGTGCTTAGAACCTGAATCTCTTTAAGTCTAGAGTGAATAGGCACCTTCTGGGCAAGCTCGCTCCACCGTAGATCCCATCTCTGCTCTAGGGTAAGATTGGGGTCAAGAGTAAGCCCATCACAGATTAAAAAAAAAATTATATAAATCCTACTCAACTCTGAGATCAACCTCAAGAGCGATTTTGACAAATGACTAGCTTACCAAGTATAACAACCAGCATGAGAAAGCTCAAATAATAATCCTTAATCAACAGCTTGGTCTTTTTAAAATCATACTCATGTCGTATAAGGAAGTCGAGAGCTAGGTGGAAGCAAGGAACACGACTACTCCGCTGACAAGACCAATGATATATTTTTTTAAAAAAACCGATAGATTGCAGGTATTCGTATATATACCTATTGCTATTGGTAGATTGCGCAAACGCACGGTAGCTGACAGCTAGGATGCCGTCGGACCACTCGTGTGACACAGGATCGAACTGCCCATAGAGCTGGCCCATTGTGATCGACTTCGGGTTGATCACTGTCCATTCCGCACCATTTTCGTCCATCAGGCCCTGGAAATTAGATTCTCGATTCTGATAATAGCTCTTTAACACTTAAATATACTTAAATTTATTAATTTTAATATCAGGCAATATTGAAACTTCGCCAAATATAAAGCAATCACTTAGAGCATTCACCCTAAGGAGATCGCAAAGTTGGGTTTACCGCTCTGCCAGAATTCACTGCCCATTTGCCCAGCACGTTATATGAAACTAAAAGTTGCAATTTTGTATGTGGTTGTCAAGTTGTGGTAAAATTAGAGATGTGTGCTGTATGTGTTTACGTCCCCTCCCACAAAAAGTGGCAGAAAAATTTGTTCGGTAATTGACTGTTTACCATTTCTATAGGCTAAATGCTCTAAGAGCATTGTAGGTAAGCAAATGGTCAAATACTGCAGCATCTAAATTAAAATTATTATTTCTTTTTATACATCAGCTGAAACTTTCTCCAAGGCTGCGCCCAGAACTTTGTAGCAGGTGGTCTTTCCAGCAAAAGGGAATCCAACCAACATCAGACCGTGCCGCACAAGGATCATTTCGTATAATTGTAGAACCTGCAAAAATATTCAAGTAAAAATAAATTATCGTGGAAAAGTTGTTGGAGAAACGCTCGCAAAGGGTATACTCATGGCAGCATGGTTTACCTTTTCGATAAAGAATGCATTTGCTTGAACATTGAGAGTCACACTGACTGCCTTTGTGGCCTCCACCAATGCCTCTAAACCGGCTGGTGGTAGAGGCATCCCAGGGAACAAATCTTGAATGATACCCTGAAAACATTTGTAAAGAAGAATAGACATTGGGATTAGGTGTTGCGAGTGAATTGACAAGAAATGAGGTGATATTGTGGTGACAAAGTTACTAAAAGCATTACAAAGGAAATAATACCATGAACAAAGGAACATCATGTTCAAGGAACTTGGGAAGATTAACGTCTTTGATGGACCGCAATAAGATGACGTCCTCGTCTGTGTCTGGATACCGCAGCTTCAGCGATCCGGCCGCTCGCAGCACCGACTTCACTGCGCGCATGCCTGCCAATACGCATCCAATGTAAGTAGGAACATGATTTCAGGAAATAGGGTTAGAGTCGACCGTGGTGTAGCGGTTAACACGTCTGACATGGCAAGTCAGAAGACGTGGGTTCAAATCCCATCGGTGGCGTGCATGTTTTCCACTTGTGTCGTTTGTATTGACTTTCTAACAAAAAGTTAACATGATTGAAGGGTTCTTCTGGTCGTTGAACAACTCAAGTGTCAAACAAGAAAGGAAGAGGCAAAACTGGTGCCACTTGCCTGTCATTCGTCAAGAATGTGTCAATGTCAAACTTTTCAGAATCCTTGACGCGTTTAGGCAATGTCACGCCTATTAGATCTAACTGCTAAAAGATTCAGTGTGATCACTTCCATACCGTAATCGTAGTGACTCTGCGACGAAAGTTGTTCCGAGCACAGCTTGTAAGTGGCGACAATCTTCACAGCAAGAGGCTTCGCATTGAGGTATCCAAAAGCGTACAGCTCAATCTCAGAAATTAGAACATAATCAGGCACCATCATAGCTACGGACCGGAACAAAGCCTGTAAAACGAAGATATATTATCATATATCAACATCAGCCTAACAAATTACAACTAGCAAAAAAGGTAATATTTTGTAATTAAGGTGCATTATTCATATATAGTTGCAGTGTGATGCCGACTCAGAATAGCATCACCCCATTTCTTTCCCGCGAGTGTCGTAAGAAGGGAGGGATTAAGGGACTCAAGGGTTTTACAACTGTCACTACAGTGATACACGAATCATCTGAAAGATCCTTTATTATTTTGTAAAACGTGATGATAGCGACTGTATTTTTACGGCTGTTAACGCACTGCCTATCCCTTAATCCCTAAAGGGATAAAGCGTGATATGTATAATTAGGTTATTTTCAGTGACAGTATTGTAACTTACTGTCTTTCTAAAAGCATTCGTTGTGAATCTACTTGGAAATAAACGATTGAAATCTTAAATCTCTATAATTATCTAGTTACCTTCAAGTTGTCAGGTAACTCTGAACGACCCGCATATCCAGGATTCATGGTGATGAACACAGCACAAGTCGGGTCCAAATTTAGCAGGGTGCCTTCGAACAAGAGTTTGGAGGCGCCAGAGTTGATGCCGCGTTGGATGGACAGGATTTGTTGAGCGACCACAGAGAGTACCTCAAGGTCAATGCGGTTGAACTCGTCGAAGCATGACCATGCCCCGCACGATGCCAGACCCTTGAATTCACAACGTCATTAAAATGGTTGGTGCATAGTATATTGTGCCGTTGGATGCCGGCTTAGAATAGCATCACCCCATTTCTTTCACGTGGGTGTTAAGCCGACTAAGGGACTCTAGGGTATCATGTGTATAGCAATTTTAGGCAACAGGCTGACAACCTGTCGCTATAGTGATAATCTGAAACGACCCTCAAACATTGTCAAACGTGGCGATAAAGACCGTAATTTTGCGGTCGTTTACGCTCTGCCTACACCGCCAGGGATACAGGCGTGATTTGTGTGTGTGTGTGTGTGTAGTATATTTCAGCTGCTGCAAAAAACACCTAATGGTTAGTACCTTATTAAACAGTAATGGTTAGTACCTTGTAAATGTTCAGGACACCGGTCTTACAATCGTGAAACCCGAGTTTGATCCCCACCATGTACCAATGTGTTTTTACTCACGTACCAATGAGTTTTTACTTACGTACATTATTTACCAACTGCTCTTACGGTGAAGGAAAAACATCCTGATAAAACCAACATTCAAATAAAATTTTGATTTAGATGATATTTAAATGTTACTTAGGATTTAGGCCAGGTTAGCATTCGGGTTGCAGAGGTCAGATGGCAGTTGCTCTGTGTTGGTTCCACGTCAAATCCCTAGGTTAAGCAGCCTACCCTAACAGAGAAACGGGATAAGACAAGGAGAATGATGGTTAGTACCTTGAAAAACTTCCCAAGAGCAATGTAATCCAGACCGTCTGAGCAATTGAATACGACGCACTGCTTAGCAACGGCTTTTGCCAGATCTTTTGTTGTCTCGGTCTTTCCGGTTCCAGCTGGGCCTTCCGGAGCCCCACCTTAAATAAGAATATTTAAGAAATAAATAAGAAAATTTAGTTGTTCCTCAGTTAGAAACCTAAATATAGTATTACTAGGGCGCCCGCGGCTCTGCCCTCGTGGAAATCGATTTCTAACCCATAGCATCCTACAAGAACATTTTTTCGGGATAACAACTGTGTAACAAACATACAAACTTTCGCATTTATAATATTAGTAGGAAGTAGGATTAGTTAGAGTATACCTAATAGCAAGCTAAAGTGTAACTGTATTGTTCCAGATCGTTGTACCTAGCGTAAGCAAAAGTTCTATCCACACTTATGTCAAATATATAATTATTTATCATATACACAAACCCAATCTTAGTAATGTTATACATGATAGCAGCTAAAGTGTGCATGTATCGCTCCAAAACGTTGTAGCTAGCGTAATATCTCAAGTCAAGGAGAAGAGTTTTAACTGTCGATATGCTAATGATGGACAGTGAGGCTACGTTTGTACCCGTGGCAACCATTCATACCTAAACAATCTATGGTTGGCTATAATACTTAAAGGTTTCTTTCGAACTTGTACATGGTAATAGAGGAGTGAATTGGTTTTAAGTATTCTAATTTACCTAAATTGAGATGCAAAGCGCCGAATAAAGTTCTGTAGCACCGATCCGTAAGTGGTGTGATGACCAAACGTGCAACATTTCCTAAATACTCGTAGCCATACATCAGTGTAGAATTTATCATGCGAGTTGCTAGTTGCATTGATGTGTTTTCTTGTTTCTGTTGATATAAAATTAATAAAGTATGTAGGTATGCACAGATATTATTAAAAATGAACAATGTTTTCGATTGGGATTGGGCTGCACATATGGCCAGAATGCCAGTTGCACTATGGGCAAAAATAACTACTATTTACTTGTAAATCTAACGCCAAACGGGTACGTGGTCGTCCAAAAAGATTGAAAGATGAGTTGCACATCCACGCCCCCGACCGGATGCAGATGGCTCAGGATAGGGAAAAGTGGAAGAATGAGAGGGAGGCCTTCGCCCTACAGTGGCACGTGTCTAGCTCATAATAATAATAATAAAAAAAAAACAATTTTAGGATATATATCAATTTTACCAACCTCCCAGTAGTATCTCAACTGTGACAGCCAGTTGAAGTCATTATCGACCCGAACGTTCAAATCGACTAACAGTTGAACTATATCTCTTGCGTGAACATCTAATACCACCAAGGCACCGAGAGTGATTCTGTTCTGTAAACTAAGTTCCCCACGGACCAGATCGACGACTTTTGAAATCTGGTGGTTGCAAACCTTCCAATATTTATTCATTGCTTCGATACTGTCGTGTATTGCCTCAGTAAGTTCCATGGTCCAGTACGTCATAGCTATACTTTGCACCTTTAAAAAGGATAATAAAAATCATAAGTAGTAAGTATACCACCATTATAATTTAATATATTATATATATATATATATATATATATATATATATATATATATATATATATATGCCTTCTAAAGCAAGCATAGAGTAGAATCACGCCATTTACTTCCCACGGGAATCGTACGAAGAGACTAAGAGAAGTTTAGAAGAGTTTCATGCGTACTACAGTTTTAGGCGACTGGCTGACTATATTTCACTATATTACTACACAATTTTTCTGAAACGACCTTAATATTTGACAGACGATTTTAGACGAGAACATCAACCGTATTTTTACGGCCTTTATCAATCTGTTTATCTCGCAAAGGATAAAGGCGAGATAAGTGTATACGTAATTTGATCAATAGCAATAATAATAGATTACTCACGCATTGTCCCGGCCAGATAAGTACCCATGCTTGGCGTTCTTTTTTTACATAGTCATTAAATGAGAGATCGATGCCATTGTGTACTGAAACTTTCATTGATACTTCCAAATCTACAAGCCATTTTTCTACCTATAATAAAAAAAAAAACAGTTATTTCTATACGCTATTCCTCCCTGAGTAATGCTACCTCCATTCAAATTTAAACGAGTATTGTTTAATTCACTCATAGATATGAAATGAAGGAATACTAAAAATGCATACCATTCCCTTAGCTGCCGCTGTATCAATGTTCATCACAAGCGGTACAACCTCCCCTTCAGATGATTTCATATCAGTTACAACCAAGTCAGGAGTGAATGTCAAAGTTGCAATACCTTCGAAGCATTTCTTCAAGTGCGGTTGTACACTGTAAAAAAAAAGTGTAAATTCACTGGGTCATTAATAGAATGCAAAAGTTATACGCTCAAAACTATTGTCTGAAAATACTACGGACTCCATTTATAGGTTTTTGAATTATTCAATGTTTGTGTAATAATAATAAACAAAAAATATATACGTATAAGTGTTTTGAGTTTTGACGCCATCCAAAATAGCGAGATATGACGTCACCAGTTAGTTTATTCATACAAAATATCGTCTGAAAAATAGTTCATTTGACCTGCCAGTCATTCATCATGTCTCTTTAACTATAGTCTGTTCGTATGTCGAGAGTAATTTGACCTCTGAGGGTTACCTGCTGGAATATCAGTCGATAAAAAAGTCTTGAATAAATTTTATTTTGATAAAATGGTAGGAATGAAGTAAAGTTAATTATCTGAAACGACCCTCAATATTTGTCAGACGTGGCAATAGTGACCGTATTTTTACGGCCGTTGTCGCTCTGCATACCCCGCGCGGGATAAAGGCGTGATATATGTATTTATTTTGTGAAGTCATAAAACGTTCTTTCTTTGTAGATAGATATATGGATCTCAAAGTCGAATTGGGTTATTTTAAGACATTTTACTATTCTTTCTGGTGCACAATGATCATAAATATACATTTCTAGAGCATAGAGTGTAAAAAGTCTTGAGGTACGGTGGCTGCAAAAAGAGAGGAAAGCTCTTTTTGGTACTGTCTGGCAACTTTGCTCTAGATTATCTGTCAAGTCCCTCTCGACTTTACGAACACACTATATGTATAGACTTTTAATATAACACAAAAAGTAGAACATATTACCGTGTTGGATCTTTAGTTTCTGATAAAATCTCAAGCAACTCGTCATTAGACAAGAAGAAGAATCGCGGGAAGAAAAGACGTTTTTTCTCCAAATATGCATTAAGTCCTTTCTGTACCATATCCAGTAGGCTGTTACATTTCTTCATACGTTCTAACATCTTTTCTATCTTGATAACTTCCAAGACTAGTGGGTCTGTGAAAGCAGCTTTCATTATTTCACGCCAAGTCTGCAAACGTTATTGTTTTTTAATTTCACTAGTCATTTATTTCAAACGTTGTGAAAGTAATTTCTTTTGAAATAATACCAAGATAAATAATACCTTATCAACGGCGGCAAATCTTCTTCCTTCTTCAGGAATCTGTTGCTGAATATCGGGAGATGAGAAGATTGGTTCCAAATACATCCACGTTGCCTGTACCTTAAGCCATTCATCTAGGATTTCTTGCAACAGAAGAAGTTTGCCCTCCCAATCACTAATATTTCAAATGTGAGTTATTTATTAGAATGGTGAGTTACTAATTAGCAAGGAAGATATCAAATCAGAGAGAGATATTATCAATTACAATACAAAAAATCACATTTATTGAAAAAAAAATACAATACATACACAATTGTAGTCTCAAACGGTTTGATGTATGGAGAGTTTTTCATTGTTTGAGTTTTAACTATATGATCGTCTAGTAGCAGTTGTATTTCATCTACGCTTGATAGAATGTACGTCCCAGTATCCCTAAAAATAATAAATAATGTTTATATAAGACTATCTTTTATGGACAAATGAAAGCATTATTAAATGAGGTCTATAAAATATGGTTAATTAAGGAAATATAATTTGAGCCGAATGCGTTTTTAATCGGCACAAATTCAAGTAAATTTCCTGAACTAAATTCACATACTTGTAAACTAAAATATCGAATTCAAGGTCTGCCCATTCTTTCATCATCTTATCCAGCATCTTCTCCAGATTGTTTTCTTTAGTAGCAGCCTCTGAAATGGGCTCAAACTTCTCGACGTAATCATCCAGCATGTAGTCAACGACTTTTTGTAATGTCAACTCATCATCAACGGGAATAGGAAAGCCAACGATGTCAGATATTTTTTCCCAGTGTCGATCTTTCATGCCCGGATTACCCAAAGTTTGAACGATTCCATTGTGGGCCTTAAAATCTTCGATTTTTTCTCTAAAGAAGGTGAAATAAAATCATTTAAGAGTTATGATAAAATATTTTTTTTAAATGTATAAAAGGATCGAATATTTTGTCATACCGTACAGCATTAGCTAGTGTATGGGCAGCAGGTACATCTGCAAAGGATTTTTCTAGTTTGTAAATGATTTTGTAGTAATAACCAACATCAGTTTCTATGTCCTCGGGATCGAACGACCCAACCTGGCAAAAAATATCCTTAAGTTATTAAACAAATCTCGATAAAATCATACCTGCTTACTGCTATGTGTTGGTTTCTAAAATGTAATTATGTTGTTGAACCGATGTAAACAAGATGTTTTTTTACAGTATTTACCCTGCCAGACATCCATTTGTCGTTTTTCTCGAGATAGTCGTGAGCGGCATCGTAGAGTTTCTTGAAAGGCACTAGTTTATCATAAATCTGCTTCCTTTTAGGGTATTGGGAGATTTCCCACCCGAATGCCGCTTCTTCTTCGTTAAACTGGTCTATTGTTGTCAAGGCGTTGGATAATCTTTATAAAAGAAGAAAACTTAATAATACATTATCAGAACTTTGAATTTTAAATCTAATGCTGTAAATGAACATTTTTACGTCATAAGTTTTATTTTCCTGCTGCACAATAACGAGCTATCTTTCATATAGGAAACTAATAAAACACTACAGATACAAACTTTTCATCAAGTCGTCGTGCGCGTATGACATATTTTTCTAGTTGATCTATGTCACCCCAGTACTGTAACTCGTTTACTTGCAATGCGTACACATCAAGATCTTTGATAAACTTTTCTATGCGGACCTGTAAAACACATCAAATGGTACATATATTTTTTAGAATATTTGATTTCGAGATTTCTATTTAATAAGATCTTATTATGAAAATCACCTTCAACAATTCTTTGAACTCCTCCCTTTTCTGATCACACAAGTCCTTACATTCCTGAATTATAACCGGAATACGAGCATACCTGCAAATGATACAAGAATAACAATGTCTGAAAAAGTTGAGTAACATGAAAATTAAGGATTCTAAATATCTTCTGATGCTACCAGTGAAAAGTCTGGTTGTTAGCTTTTTGTTCCAACGGCGTCATATTGGTGTAGTCGCCGAGAAAGAGGATGTATTGCATCACATCACGCAGTTTCTCTTCCATCTCATACATCAAAGTCTCTTCCACCTTCTCGTAGTAGGCGATGAGTTCCATCAGGCCAGCGGTATTGGGTGGCGGAGTCAGTAGCTTCTCAGCTATTTCCGCGTATTCATCGTAGATACTAAAACAATCAACGGTTATTAAAAGATCTGAAAGATTAACTTCGTGTCCAATAGTTAACACATGCGCCAGTCTTCTTTTGTACTGAATAAATTAGTTTAACTCACTCTCTGATGATAACCTGGTAATCTTCTGTCATTCTCCGCAGCAGCATGTTTCCCATTCTGGTAGCCGCTCCTCGGATCATCTGGATCAGGTCTGCACGTAATATACAAAACAAACCACTGTACACTGTGGGTTCCAGTTTATCAGCTATTTCTTTTGACAGCTCGACATATTTGACCGCTTCTTTGCAAAATTCTTCAAATGTTTTTTCTGGTCGTGCATTCAAGAACTCATCAACTTCACGTTGTGACTGCAAATATTACAAACGCGTTAAAGTACACGTTAAGGTATAAAGTTTTTTATTTTTTTTAACAATTTATTGTACTAAAGAAAAATATAACACATATCATGAGAAAAAAAGGTACAATAGGTAAGTTAAAAAGGGAAAAAAATACTTACAGTTCCATTCAGCAGACATATGTAATCGTCAAAGTCTTGAAGTCTTAATTCAGGTCCAATCCTTTGCTCATCTATCATATCAAAAATTTTACGCCTTAGATCTTCAACTAGTTTCTTTTCTATAAGGGGCTGATAAAGTGATTATAAGAAAACGTTCATTATACTGTAACTATTGATATCATATATAACTTTATTTCTTTTAAAAACATAGGAATAGAAAATACCCGTAAATACTTACTCTTACGTACGGAATAAAGATACTTACTCTTAGGTTAGCTCTTGGGGTTATAATAAGGTCTTTATACAACAGTGTCTCAACTCTTGGGCAATCTTTGCAAGCCTCAATCATATTTTCTAATAAAACGCTTATTTTATCTTTAAAAGCTTTGAATGGCGGTTCAAACTCTATCGCTTCATTCTGATAAGCTACATTTATGTCAAATCCTCTATTTTTACCCTAAAATCATACCAAATTATTTTTGATGATATCATCGCACCCTTAGATTATACGCTTGGCAGTTATTTCATGCCACTGAGTAGAAATTCCTGCATACATTATTCCATGTAAATATTCTTTCAGTTAAGTAAATACCAGCTAGGTATCTACCAGTTTTTAAAACAACATAGGATTTTCGTAAATCATACCCCGACGTCTAGTATATAGTCAGTGAATTCTATCATAGAATTGTTACACAGCGTTTGCAGCTGGTAGGTCATTATAGCAGCCAGGCAATTATAGAAATGTTTCACTTTTTGTACGTTTTTCGGGTCCGGAAGTTGTTTTCGTTTCATGCTCTGAAATGTGAAGGACTTTTCAAACATAAGTTACGTTCGAACAGCTTAAATTAATGAAATTCTGCTGTATTGATTTGTAAAATTAGTATATAGATCCCACTAATAAGTAAATATTTATCATTTTGTGAATTTGTTCGCAGTTTGGTTAGGACATTGCGGGCTGAACCACCCAAATGTCCCAAGAAAGATGGTTCCGTATTTCGGGTGGCACGTTAAGCCATTGGTCCCGGTTGCTTTCTATGATTACTTAGACAGCGGTCGTTACTTATCCATGTCAGAAGCCTTGTGAAGACGGTTGAAAAATTCTGACACAAGGATTCACTGAGTCATTCACTGAGTCGTTCACAGTCTAACTTGAAAATGATGTTCTACTGTTTTCTGTACCTGTTTAAACATATCTACTATCGTGGGTATCCATTCATTGGCAAGATCATAGCCCGAGTTCAGGACAAGGTTGGTGCACAAAGCGTTGAACGCATTGAGTTCGAACGGCATCGAGCTTCCACATAAATCTTCTAAATCGATCAGGCGCTTGTTGCTATAACAATTTATTCCGTAATGCGGTCAGAATTTTTAAAAGTGAGCCATTATTTACAAACAAACTACAAAAGTTGCATGGCATCAAAACTCGTTGTTTATTTTTAAAGGTCTAAGCATACGTACATAACATACAGGCATGGACAGATGCGGGAAGTGAGTTATACTTTGTAGTGAGTGAGTGACTTTTCAGCTAATCAAATTAAACTACGTAGTATTTACAGCATTCTTACATGAACTGGTTCCACCAAAGCTTTAACACTTGCGCGATGCAAGGGTGGTAGAGATTCAGGTTTTTTTTAATAAATTTTGTGGCAAGTGCGTAACGGTTTCGCCAAGCGTCGTCCTTCATTTCTGCTAGTTCTATTTGAACTGGTGTCAGCTCCTCAATTGGTGATTCCTCCTATAAAGGGCAATACCAAAGTCCTTTCGTAGTAAATATGCTATGAGTGAAACTGTTCAAACATGGAAAGTTCTGGGGTCAAAGTATAGGGACTTTGTTTTTTGACTTTATCTACTATCATTTCTTATATAAAAAACTTAAGTTATTTATTACCGTATTGGGATCCTTGAGCACAAAGTCTACGATGGCAGTTTTCATGCTCATCATGAAATCTTCGCACATCTCGTCTGTTGCCTTCGCCAAAGGCTCCGTCCATTTCTTAAGTTTCTTGGAAATCAGCCCGTGAACCCTAAAGATCAATAGTCTTTAACTATTTGCGCCTTAAGTAGTGCTACCTCATGAAACACAGTCTGTCTGACCAACCTTTTAATAATTTCTGGGTCCAATGGTGCTATATGATCGGAATCTATTCCGTATCGCAAGTAATAATAATATCGCAGAATATTTCTCTCTTCCCCTGACGGGATGCTGTCTCCGTCTTCTCCTGGCTTAGACTGCATGATCAGTTTCAACAACTTCTCTCGAAACTCTTCTCTAGATTTCCTCATAGCTGTAAAGCTTTCTAATACTGAAATACACAGCCAGGATAGAAATATTAGGATCATAGCTCACAGACATTGAGAAATCCAATCTGTAAACCACGGTTTCTCTGTCTTTGCTCTAACTTAAGTTTAATTAGACATGTGGTGATGTCTACGCAAGACTACTTAACAAAAAATTGCTGAACTATCTAGAAGAAATGATCTAGAACAAAATGATTACCACTGGATCTCCTTCTCCGTGGCATCATTTCAGCTTGTTTAGCCAACCGCTCCCTCTCAGCCTTAGGTACTGGCTTTGGAAGTTTTAGTACTTCTTCTGCCAAGGAGAACATTGGTTTTGATCGTATCTTGTACTCCTCCGGTTTCTGCATCTTTGGTAGTTTGGGCAGCTTCACTCCCGATGATGAGGCGATTGGCTGCCCCTTCTTCTTCGTTGGTTTGCTTTTATCCATTGTGCTTTCTGAGTTAAATTTATTGTTTGAAATTTTTATTGCGCGATGCACAATTTTAGTCGAATAGATTAATGAAGAAATTCTTACCTGATATTCCAACAAAGAGCACTAAACAACACTCATGATTTACATTAAGTAATAAATCAGTTACCTAAGTAAAATCTAATTTACACTTATTATTACAAAATCAAGGAACTAAAATAAAAGTATTGTTATCGAAGTCAAATCAATAATAAACTGATTTTGTTTATCTCACCATGGTAACACTTGCAGTTTTGACACTTTGTTGACGCGTATTTTCATGGAAATGAGTTTGTACTGAGGTTTGTACCAAAGAAAGTCATGTACTGCATACTGCATGCCATCTGCACACAGAACAGAACTAGAATACCTGACTATGTGCATGCCACACTGACCTCAATAATCTCTATCATGTCACATGCCATATGCATGCCATCGATAAAGAGTTCGCGCCGCGAAAGAATTCCCGCGAAGAAGAACTTTTCAATTTGCCCTTAATCTCACGTCCATAAGGGTCATTTAAACTTTTTTCGCGGTACGGACTTTACAGGTCCTGTTAAAGCTGAGTGTTAAGGTCACTGACCTATTATAGTTGTTGGACGATTCAGTGTCCCACACGAAAAGAGAGTGTATTAAGGTCCTACCGAACTGTTCTTACTCTTAGGCCCGTATTTATAAACAACTCGCAGATCGATCTTGATTGCGACTTTGATCGCTGTTAGTATTAACTGGCATTTGTCAACTCTTCAATTAATACGGACCCTAAAATTGATATAGGTAGCGTTATACAGCATAAAACACGTATGAAGTTCGTAATAGGAAAACTCAAATGCAGATGATAAAAAAATCAACATTCATAAATTAAATAAATATTTTACTAATAGTAGAGCATAAGCATAATTTTCTTACAATAAAAAAATATTATTCAACATTATCATAAGTTGTGTCATGATAGGACACTTTAATAGGGTAGTTGTGTGAGAAGAGCGACACCTCGCATGATCCAGTGATCTGGGTTCTTATCAGTGGGCAGCCTCAGGAAGAGGATGTAGTTTGTGGAGTGACCGGTGGTAGACAACACACCACGTCGGTCCCCGGTCTTATACAGCGGACAGTTGTAGAAAACGTCTGTGGGGATGTCTTCAGTCTTCAGGGGAATCAGCCATACCTGGGAAATATCATTTACAAATCAGCGTGCGTTATATTAAAAACATCCTGATCCCGACACGCTTAAAGTAAGAAGAATGTTTCACTCGCAAAATATCTTACTAGCTGCTCCTCACTATTAAAGCTTACTGCAGCATTAAACAAGAAATTCACAGAACATCATTTAGGTCATGTTGTAATCCTACTAATATTATAAATGCGAAAGATGTTCCTTTGCTACTCCTTCACGCTAAAACTACTGAACCGATTTTCTTGGAATTTGGCACACAGACAGGACTTAACTTGAATTAACACATAGGACAGTCGTTATCTCGAAAATAATAATCTGTGCGATGCTACGGAATTAAAACCGACATCTGCGCCGGTGAAGCCGCGGGCGTCTATTATAGTATTTCAGTACCTGATTAACCGAGCCTAGCTCAGATGTATCGCCCCCAAAACTACACTACCTATCTAATATCCGCATAAAATTCACCTAGTTATTATTCCGCGCGTAAAGCGATAATGCAATAATTGTGTATTACGCATCTGTCGGAAAATGCGAAATCTACTACAACACGGGCCATGTCTTGGATAACGTGGTTTGAACTTATTTGTACAGTTTGACGAGTAGAACACAAAAAAAAAATATATATTTACAGAAAATATCTGTATAAAATAAAATAATATTGTAAAAATAAACGAGCAAAAATAAAAACGAAAAAGATATATTGAGGTTTGGATTCGAACTCGAGCTCCATCCAATTATAGGCAAGCAATCTACCAACTGAGCTAAGTTTGCTGACGTTTAACCGACGAAATAGCGGTTCTTTCTCCATACAAAATGCAACATGTTTTTATTCGGCTTACTTTGCCGTTCAGAGTGATTTATGGGTAAGAAAACCTAGCTAGATCGATTTATGACCCCCGAATATCCCTACACACGAATTTTCAAGAAAATCGTTGGAGATCGAGCCGTTTCCGAGATCTCGAATATATAAACAAATCTTGCTCGTTTAAAGGTATTTAAAACGAAAATAACTAAATGATACTTACAATCGGAAATTCATCATAAAGAATCTTTGGCAGAGACTCATCAACGACGAATCTGGCCATATTCCATCGAGCGCCTTCCATAAACAATCCCTTGATGTAGACACCCTCCTCAGGTCTCGTAGCTTTGTCTGGTTCTCTTTGTATCTAGAAGGGAAGAGCAAGGCATTAGAAACATTATTACAGAAAATTACCGACGATATCTCAGTGATACTGAGCCTTACCACAAAAAAGTTAGACGTGAGTATTGAACGCGTGTCTAGCGTTTTTTTTCTTTTGGTTGTATGAATAATTTTTTTAAACACGCGTTTGACTCGCGTCTTACTTTTTTATGGCAAGGTCCACTATGGTGAATAATGTTAAAACTTACCTCGAAATGGAATGCTAGTTTATCAATAGCAATTTTATATTTCCTGGCGTAGCTTTGTTGAGCAGCCGTAAGGAAAGCTTGAGGGAAATAGAAACCCGGAAGCCAGAACACAACAGGAGGCCCATATTGATGCCAATGCTGAAATTAAGAAATAAAATTACATGAGGTCAGTAGCAAAATCTTATAAATTTTGTATTGTAACTGCTCTTCCTTACCTGAAGGAAAGCCAGTCTTGCTAATAGGTCATCAAAATAAGCCGCCATTGGTTTCAGCGAGGGGTAGCTCTTGCCTGCCCAGAGTGCGGGAATGCGTCCACGCACCATGCTCGTCAATACTTCCTCTGTTATGTCCGTTAGCACGCTTACACCTACGACAAACATGGAATCAATTCAGCGCATTCCAGAATGCATGATATGGGTATTCACTTCACATAGTTAAAGATAAAATAGTGAGGAACTTGAAACTGGAATTAAGAAGAAGAAACTTATGGACAAGTATTGCTTTTAAAAAAACGTCGGACCTTGCACAGCCCCAATAACAGCGCGAGCACTCGACCGAACGACATTGACAAGTCTGTCGTACCGCGCAGCCTCTTGTATCACCACGATGGACATGGGGGTCATCTCATGCGGCTTCAAGTCACCTTCGTGGGAACGACCTGTCAGGATCTTGTCTGGCAGCCGGTCCAGAATGTCTTGCGATATCATCATCGCCTGTTCCTCGGGGGTTTCGCCACCACCGCCACTTGCCATGGTATCCTAGGGAGAAGGTTTGCTTAAGCCACAGAGATATTATAATACTACTAGAGTAGTACTTAAGCTTATACGAACAATATTACTATCACACAACATAAAACACAGGATAGACTTATACAAGGAGCCGTTTAAATCTTACCACATATTTCTTCCAAATATCCTTTAGCATGGAATCAAACACACAGTAGTTTTAATTTAGATATAAGTAGGTGTAATAAATGTTGAAGATATTCAATTTAGTATGATAATTATTGATTATTACTTACCTTCCGGTCCTAGCATAGCAAGCAATAAAAAAAAATTATAAATGTAACAATCATAGGAATACACATAGGAAAAATACTAGTATCCGAAGTACATAAGTAGAATGTTTGGGCTTATTCACCAACCTGTGTTAGAATGGCGGTGTCAAGTAGTAAGTTAGCTTCCTGGAAGTGTTTTGTGATGTCAGCGTTGGGATGGAACCCGAACACGGCTGGAGGAGTCATTACTGGCAAGGACCTCGCGTATTCTATGAAATCCTTGTAGTCCGTAACATCCGGGATGTAGTACACACCTAAAATTTTTACATAATTGTTTTTATTCTTCGGCATAGCATAAAGCAGGAAAAACATATTACAAAATATTAAAATCCTTGAAAATATATTTCGGACAATTTTTTACTATTTTACGAGTCACGAGCAAAAAGCATCTTCATAATAACCCGTAGGATCTAATTTATATTTATCGGTGTTGATGACATCAGGGTTGTAGAACTTGTAGACGATTGTGTTGAGACAGCGTCGGTCCCAGTCGTCCGTGACTCGGCCGCCGTAGTTGCACTCGCCGGTCAAGTAGCGCAGAGCCACAAATTGCACATCCTGCAGACAGTCTCAATTTCTATCAACTGTAGTCTTCAGTTTTATGAAAATTAACAAATCTTTGTATATCAACTTGATATATAAAGCAAAATATGCAGATACTTGCTTCATACTCGTTTAGGAACATGTAGAGCTGTGTGACACTAATTCGCAAGTCGGTCTCGTTGAACTCATAGCGGATATTCCAGCCGAGGGGGCCGAACTGACGGCGCTCCTGCACCACGGCGTGGAAGAAGGCCAGAGCGAACAACAGCTTCTTGAAGTATTCTGGCTGCTTGTTGTTTTCAAACCATTCAATGTCGTTGATAGGATCGCTTTGGTAAGATCTCGTTATGTTGGCTCGCAGTCCTGAGAAATTTTAAAACTCTGATTTATTACTCCTTCTAAGTATCAATCAAGATTTCGTATATTTGTAGCTAGTGCTATTTTACCTTGAGGAGGCTCGTTTGTCATTTTGACTCCATTTTGTAGCACGTAAACAGGGAAATGATCCGCTGGATAAGACGTTAACCATAGTCGGAAGTCAGGGTGGGTTGTGTCTGGTAGAAGATTTTCACATATCTGAAGGACACAGTTTATTTAAAAGATATTGTAATACTGGACAAATATTATACCACAAATTTATTTTTGTACTTACTTTTTCAAGCATAGGCATCCAACTTTTAGCTAGATGGCAGTTCTGTAGGACCACCCAGGTTCCACCTTTTACACCCTCATCAATCAACTTGACTGCTATTGGTCCTTGTCCTTGACCAAGCGAGAGTGAACAGAGTCGAGACGATCCGAAACCCTGCATAAATGAGTCCATAAAAGCAGGAATCCGATTAAGCTAGTATTTTAAATAAACTATTTATATACCTGATCATCAGCAAACTTAAGCAAAGTCCCCATAGGGTCAGAGCCAGGAGTCAATACAAACAACAATGGAATACAACAGTGTGAATCAGCGTACGAAGAGGCTAAATCGAACAAAGGAGGCTCTACAAAAGCTCGTCCCATTTTATCTGTAAACAAAAGAAAATAATATTTTTTTATTCAATTCGTGCGCGATTGTCTCCTTATATGATCATTTTCAGGATAACTGACCCTCTACAAAGTTCTGGACAGCTGGCACCATCATGTCTAAACGCATACACCGCAACACCAGCAGTTTCTGTAAAAATCCCAAATACAATTTAACTATACGTATCCATAATTTGTAATTATTTAATTAAACTAGAATTCAGACAAAAATATTAAATAGTATTGTAATTTTAACAGCATTAGGCTTTCACAAAAAACAGCCTTATTTCCATTTATCGATGAAAATGAGTAAAATTACGGTTTTTATGGGTTTCACCCTAAACATTTATGTATTATTTTTCTTACAGCGGCGAATAACCTATGTTTATCACTACATAGTATAAGGCAAAGTCGCTGTTCGCGTCTGTATGTATGTATGTATGATTTAATCTTTAAAACTAGACAACGGATTTTGATGCAGAGTTTTATAGTAGAGTCATTCAAGAGGAAGATTTAAAACAACAAATTCCAACACGAAAATGAGTTACAGCGGTCGGAGACGCTGGGCGGGCCGCTAGTGGTTTATGAAGTACAGCCTGATGTGACCTGGTGACAGACGAGTGGATAGACAGCGTATTCTCCAAAGTCTCATAATACCGTTTTTATATTTGGATACTATACAGAACCCCAAAAAGGCTGTGGCTACCTCAAATTTAGACAATTGTTTATTCCATGGAGCAGGTAATGGCGAGTTCTGAGGTTCTGGTAAGTCACAATATGCTTCCCATTCTGGTATATTTCCCATAAAGTGTTCTAGTATTCCATTGAATGCCTCGATCTCACTTAATCTGTTACAGAAGAAGTCAATTAATATCTTTCTAAACATATAATAAAACAGAAACGAAACCAATTACATGAAATAAATTAAAAAGTTTTTTTTAAATACTAATTGTGTTCAAGGTATAGATAGATATCAAAACTAAAATGTTTTTGTCTGTCCCGTCTTTCTGTCTGTCTATTTATTTGACCATATTTCACGAAAACTACTGGACGGATTTCTGCCAAATGTTGTACTGTGATATTTTATTTTGCGGTTCAACATATAGACTTCTTTTTACTTTGAGAAAATATCTCATTCCCATGGGAAAACACATTAACTGCTTATTATTGTCTACATATTGAGGGGCGTATCGTTGAACAGGTCTTTTAAAAGTAAAAATAATTCAAATGTTACCATAGGAAAACACGTCCATTGTTTATTGTCTACTGTATTGATTGGGGTGTCGTTGAATAGGACTTTTAGAATAAAGGTCTCTATGACACAAAATCATTCAAATGTTGCTGTTTGGACATATTGTGCATTCCCTTATAATATGTGCATAATGTTAAACTACAAAACAATATATGTCATATCAAATCGTTACTTTACGTAATGTGAACTTACGCTACAAACTCAGCCCAGTTGTTTGGGCCAAGAAAAGACACAGGGTTAGGCGGCAGATGGTGAGGCCTGGCTCCACCCATTAAAAACAACACATGGTGCTGATCCAATTCACCTTCTGCTATCATTATCGTTATAGTAAGAATCAGTGAAAAAACCATTTTATCCTGAAAGATTTCATTAACATTAATTAATCATCGACTTCTACACGGTAGATCTCGTATAAAACAGGCATTACCTTTTCAAACAAACTTCGACAGATATTAGTATAGAGTGACAATGTAAAGTGTTTACGAAGTGTTTGTAATCGTTTAGCGATGTCTGGTGATTTCTCCGTGTTATCAATAGCAGCTGTGAACAACCCTTCAAACCAACCCAGAGAGTATTGGTACATAGGATCGATGTGTGCGAGCGATGCTGTAAAAAAACGATTTATTAAGAAATTGTATCTAACCTGAGATTTCGTAATATTTCGACCTATATAACCTGTAATAGTTGATTACGCAGCTAGGAATGTAATCTATCAATTGCAACTTAGGTTTTTTGGTAACTTTCCGAGGCTGCAACTGATGTTACATCCGCGGTGTGTATACTGCTTTACATATCGAATGAAAAATGAGTAAAAAAGCGACAAATTAAATAATATGATTCGTAAATGATAACTGTATCGTAAAAATAAATATTTAATTAATAGGAAAGAAAAGTACCCTGACATAGCGTAGTTTTTTTTTATGTAAGGATATTAATAGTGCCGAATCAGAGGAGCTCGTTGCTCGGTGGGATCGTCGTTAACAGGTTCCGGGATATTCGAGGAATATAGATCTTTATAGAACTGTACCGCGATGTTTTGTATTTCAAACATCATCAAGACGTCATCTTACACACACAGAGCTTTGGAAAACTCTATGATTTTAAGTATTTGTTCTATGTTCTTTTTTCTGAATATAAAAAACATCGCGCAATTTTATTTACCTATCAAAAAGAACAGGTTAGTAGAATGGACGGCAATGGGAATATAGTCGTTTCGGGCTACGTCGATGGCCTTTTCTGTCACTTGTGCCACTTCCTGCTTCTCTTTAATCTCGTTGGACATGTCCTTAGCTGAATTTAGAATCTATCAAAATGTAAATGAATTTTCATTAGTGGAAGAAAATGGATCTTTGCTGACATCGTCAATTCATTATTGCTTTTGTTTCTGGCATGACACGTCAGTGTATCAGATAGTCCTGTAATTTACCTGTACAGCTTCTTCATCTTCCAACAGTTGTTCAGACGTAGAAAGCACAGTCAAGATCTTCCTCTCTATCTCTTGCAGCATTCTGCGATGTTGTGCGCTTTGATTGGTCAGGTCTGTCTTCGCCTGCTGCAAATCGGGTCTCTCGCGTGCGACCACTCGCGATAGTAGTTGGTCTTCCAACCCATCTTTGGCCAACATGAAGTTAACTAGTGTAACTCGGACGCCTACTTCTGGCAGATAATGTGGATTGGCTAGTTTCGTACTTATGTAGAGCCTGAAAAATATTGTAATAAATTTTTACGTTACGTCGAACGTAATTTCTTCAATTGTATTAGCTCCATATAAAAAACTAACTTGAAATCCTTGCTGTACTCAACAACAGAATCGCCAATCTTAATGCAAAGAGCACCACCTTGTTTGAAAGTCTGTTGCTGCAACAAAGGCTCCAGCATGGGGTCTAGCTCCTCTAATACATTTTCTAGTAAAACCTGTAGAACATACACTGACGTATACTTTTAAATACCTTCCAACAAATAGACAGGGTGTGTATAGTTAAAGGAGGATTTTCAATTTTAACTTCCTGTTTTTCTTTCTTAGTTGCTGCGTGATGCCAGCTTAGAATAGCATCACCCCATTTCTTCCCGCGGGCATTGTAAAAGGCAACTAAGGGAGTCGAGGGTTTCATGTGTATTACAATTTTAGGCGACAGGCTGACAACCTGTCACTACACTGATACACGAATCATCTGAAAAGGCCCTTAATACTTATCAGAGGTGGCGATAACGACCGTAATTTTGCGATTGTTAACGCTCTGCCTACCCCACAAGGGATAAAGGCGTGATTTGTGTATGTATGTTTTCTTACTTACAGGTTGTCCAAACTGCACGGCATTCTCAAGTACTCGACTGAGATCTGTTTGTGTCATACGACACACGCAAAGATTATTTGGTTTCTCCAGGTTTTTGATCCACCTATTAGCTTGTCCTTGAGGATCAATCATAAGTGGCCAGCGGCGTGCTGACCTGTAATACAAATAAAATTATCTTTTTTAACAATTTATTTAAGCATACTAGAAATAATAAATGTATCAGTGATGTGATTACTTACATTAAGATGATTGCGCTTTCAGTACTGAAATTATCTGATGGAAGACCGTCTATATTCCATTGCTGAATAGTCACAGGGTCTCCTAGAGTTTTTATCAAACTGAAGTCCAGTTTACAAACTACACCGCAATCGTGAGTAGCTTTTGCCCAAGATTCGATCTAGGGTAAAAAAAACACGAATTAACTTTAGTCATGACTTTTTTACGTAAATATGTAGTAAATAACAACAATATTTAAGAATGTGATGGATGATTTTACCTGATGTATTCTGAATGTAGCGGTGAATGGACCTAAATACGCAATAATCCCAGCAGCAATTAAAATGTCCCCTGAAATAATTCAAACATTGTATCCCACATGCCACAACACAGCTAACACAATAATTTCGATATCATCTTATATCATTTGACGAACAATGTGGCGCAATGGTAGTGCGACTGCCTTTGATGCAGAAGTTTCCGGGTTTGATTCTCGGTGGGTCACTCACAAAGTTGATATCTATCACTTTGTGAGCTTGTTCCCAGTCTGGTTAGGACTTTGCGAGCTGGACCACGTAAGTAAGATGGTTCCGTGTTTCGGATGGCACGTTAAACCGTAGGTTCCGGTTGCTGTCTATGATCACTTAAGAGGGCAGTCGCTACACAACCATGTCAGAAGCCTGCTACTTATAGAGGGCGGTTGAAAAATTCTGGGGGTCGTTGGACGACCCGGTGTCCCACACGAAAAGAGAAGAAGATCTGACTCACCTGTCAAGGTGTTGTAAGTGTTTCTCAGGTCCTTGGCGATTTGCGTCCATCGAGTTTTTTCTCCACCTAATCCAGAAATAAGCATTTCGGCTCTCTTGAGTTTATTGCTGCAGTCTTCAACTTCGTCATCCAGACTTTTTTGTTGTCGCTTTTGTTCTTCTAGAGCCTCTTCTAGCTTGGCCAGTTTCTCTTGAATCTAGACCGATTTTAAATGATATCAGATAAAAAAATAGAAATAATATCTAAGCGACATGAGTAGATATAAAACTTCAATAAATCTTAGGAGATAATTGACAATAATAGTAACCTCAGCTAGCTGTGCCTGCTTCACAGCAAGTGCGGACATAGCCTTATCGTATACTGCCTGAGCTTCTTCTAATTTCTTTTTCTTTGGGGCCACTACTTTGGCAACTTTGTCGTACTTAGTAATAGCAATCACCCATTTACACAATCCTGAAAATACAGACTTTACAATAGACACAGCTGACAGTAAATGTAAATGGTGATACCTGCGCTTAGGGTTTTTCTGCATTTTACCGTACCTTCAGCGGCTACTGAAACAGCACGAATTTTTTCAGGTACAAATCCTTCATCTTGCATGACAGTGGTCTCCAACTTTTTTATTATCGCCGGTGAAACATTGTCCTTGTCAAAGTTCTGCAGACCTTCCAAGAATTTCATGTCACCAAGTATCTTTTTCGATGGACCCCAATAGTCTTCAACAGTTCCAATGCCAGAGGGATTCGGAATCTTATCTGGCTTTTGATCCTGTCGAATAATATTCATTCAATAAAATTATCCATTTAATTTTATTTTTGGTAGGCTTAAATGTATTGACTATACCCTAGCTATATCCCACAAGGAATAAAGGAGACTACAATGTCAGTTTAACTTACCGGATCATCCTGTTCGTAAGCATAAAATATAAAAAATATCAAAGTAAATAAATTTACTATCGTATATCAGTATCCCCACCCCACACCAGTATACTACTCGACAAGCAAACAAAATGAAAATGTGACTATAAGATGTAGAAATCGTATCAACTGACATATTGAATGCTGTAAGATTGCGCTTGAATTAGGTAAAGTAAGGTAAGTGCATTCAAGTAAAGCCTGACCTTTAGTATGCAGATCGCCTCCATAACGATTCTGATGCCTCTCGGAGGGCTTTTCATAGTCTTGATAAAGGTGATGTCTTGCGGAGTGAGGGTATCCAACGCAGACAGCGCAGCATTTAGGATAGGCATCGCTTCCGCCAGATCGGCGTCACAGTCATCTTTAATAGCTTGAGCCTCACTTGCCTGAAAGAGTGGAGATGTAAGAAGAAAAATAAAGAAGAAGAATAAATTTATTTACGAAGACAAACAAATTATACACATTTGGTTACAATATATCACACTAAGTAACACTGTAGTTTGTAAAAGGAATGTCATCATCTGTGGTAGCTTGTAATTGACGACATGTTCTTTTACAATTAGTTAACTAATGCGTAAAAAAGGCTGTGAGACTCCCAAATGAAATAAAATAAAAAAATTCCAAACAATTTAAATACTTCTGTATAATTTTCTAGGAATACTGACTTGTTCTTCTGCTGCTGCTTGATCAACTAACACATCGGCTTCAATCAAAGCGACGCCTTCTTTTTCCTTCTCTACTTTCGCAGTAGTAACAGCGACCGCAGCTGCTCCCTCTGCGAGCTTCGGCTGCAGCACTTCCAGGGCTGTTTGCAAAGCTCCTACAGACTTTGCGGCATCGGCCAGCTGGTCTAACCCTGTCATATATCTTTTTTCGCCCAAGAGAAGTTCACTATAAAATGTATCGGAACATTGAGAAATAAATTTTAGCATCATGCAACTAAGGAGCAATATTTTTCTGATTTTTATTTTATCTTATACTGTGATATAAAATGACACTTACACTCTCTTTTTGTTCAGCAGACTTTTGAACATATTTATCAACTCCAAGTAAGCTGTAGGCGTGACATAGTTATACCGCTTTACTCGCAATAAGAATTGCTTGGTCAGTTCCTGCGTGTCTGTGTGGAACACCTGGCAAAGCTTGATGGCTGCATCACGCTCCAGATCTGTCAGCTCTACTTCCGAAAGGAAACGAGTAGCTACAGCTAATAAAGCATCTGGAGGCCATTCCTGAAAAGATTGAATATATTTTGTCATGAATTCTTTAGCGTTATCTTAATTATATAAAAGGCAAAACTGATTGGTCATACATTACTCTTAGTCACCAACGCACAGGCGAAACCCTTAGGACTAGAAGCGTGAAATTTGGCATGCGTATTCTTTGAGCAACGTAAGCAAGCACTAAGAAAGCATTTTTCCAAATTCAACCCCTAAGGGGGTAAAACAGGGGATGAAAGTTTGAATGAAACTTATTATTTCATAGATATATTTGCTTCAAATCGTATTTAGGAAGAGTTTTAGAAATAATTAATCACGTGTTTTAATGTTTTGTAGTATTGAACCCCTAACGGGGTAAAAAGGGGGATGAAAGTTTTTCTATACGCAAGCCGCGAGAGTGGAGCCACAGTCTTAAAATTTTGCTCACTTATTTCTAACATACATTCTAAAACTAAGGTTTATAATTTGACCCCTGACCCCTTTGAAACAACGATTTTAATCTATAAAAGGCAAAACGGTAAAACAAGGGACCTTATCCTTAACAGCCGTAGCCGCGGAACATGGCCTCCCCATATTGGGGGGTAATGCTTTACCCACCACGCTGGACAGGCAGATTGGCGAACGCCGAGTGTAAGATGCTGCTGCCCGTTCCCTCGATGATTATCCGCAAGTCTGTTTTTGCGACACCCACGGTAGAATTATGGTCATGCTATTGTAAGCCGACACTACAGGGTATTGCAAGCGGCATACAGTGGACAATGAGGGAAACCAAGAAAGGGACCGTGTGAATGTGTAAAAAAACGGTGCGAAGGGACGAGAATGGCAATGGTAATGGGAATGGGTACGAGAAATACACGAATAGGATGAAGAATGGGAATATGAGTGGTATCAAAAACGGGAATAGGAGAGGGAGAGGGAGTGGGAGCGGCAGCGGGAGCGGCAGTGGGAGCGGAAGGTGGAGCAAGATCGGGAGATAGAGCGGGAGTGGGAGCGGGATCGGGAGATGTAGTGGGAGCAGGAGATGGAGCAAGAGCGGGAGTGGGAGCAGAAGATGAAGTGAGAGCAGGAGATGGAGCAAGAGCGAGAGATGGAGTGGGAGCGGAAGATGGACCGGGAGAGAGATCGGAAGCGGGAGCAGCAGTGGGAGTAAGAGTGGAGCGAGAGTTGGAGTGAGGACGGGAGCGGGACATGGACCAAGAGCGGCAGATGGACCAGGAAAGACGGCAGGAGATAGAGCGGAAGCGGAAGCGGCTCTGAGAGCAGGAGCGGGAGCGGGAGGTGGAGTGGGTGGGTGGGTCGATGGGTGAGTGTGGGTGTGGGTAATCTTGAGGTGAAATAGAATTCAGAGAAAAAGAATAGCCGAGATCCAATTTAACGATATTTGGCTTTAATATCAGATATTTCTTTTGCCAGTTCGCTACAAAAAAAAAGCACAAACCTGGAACCAGTCGATTGTGCAGCAGTTGACGAGCGCGGGGAACTTGCGTATGCGCGTGCGCAGCGAGGTGCCGGCGGGCGACATGGCCAGGCAGATGTGCAGCTGGTCGCGCACGATCGACACGAAGTACGCGTACAGAGCGGTCGGTGTGCCATCCGTTTGTAATGACTTGTCACGTTGTCGATCAACCTGTATAGATACAACGTGTAATGTTTTTTCTATTTAATAATACAATAGAGAAATTAAATATAAAGTACGAACAATTCGTGTCTTTTCGCATATTTCCGCTTTCTCATCTGAAGCAAAGATATTAGGAACTTCCCCTGAGTTTAACATGTTATTGACGTCTTCAAGAAAACCTTCTTCTTTAATCTGAAACAGATCAAAATAAAATAATTTATTTGTGAAAGACATGATAACGATGTCCTCACCAGCTCACAAATAAGTGTATCTAATGTAAAATTAATATCCTCACCTGAGATTCAATGAAAAGGAACACCATGTGCAAATCCGGAATGCTCGATTTTCGTAGCAATGTTTTTAAATCTTCACGCCATTCAGTTTTGCTGTAAGTACGATTCATTTCGACCTGTGTAGAAAATTAATCATACTCAAACAGTGAGGCATTTAGAGACAAAACTACAAAAAAAAATATGACGCATACTACAGAAAATCGTTCCTCTGAGTTAAGACATTGTAAGGAGAAGACGAAAAAGAAGACACAAAGAATATAAATTACGAAAAATAATAAATAAAACCTGCCTGGAAGAGGTCATATTCGTTGATGTGGGCGGCGAGACGTGTGAGTGATTGCCTTCCTGAACCACCAAGTCCTACTAGCAAGGCGTGTGATCGCGGCTGAGCCAGCACTCGACAAATTCGAGACACGTGCTCGATGGCAAACCTAAGGAAAAACGTCATCATTGTTTAAAGCTAGCACAGACCGGCTGCATTGCGTGGCATGCACGTTTACGTAAGTAATGAACGCGCGTCGATGCAACGGTTGTATTTTAGTGTATGAAGGTGTATTTATGAGTCATGCTACATCAGAAACTACTCTGTGTTGCGTAGCGCTTGACACATTTGCATGTTTCATACATTACAACAGATGCATCGTACGCGTGCACGCTGCATCCAGTCTTCTAATGTCACAGCTGCCCTACGCTATGCTTTTCAATATTTGGTTAGGTCTGTAAATATCGTGGATATAGAGTGTAGGTATATCACCAGCAGTAAGCACTTGGTTGACAATGGTAAAGTGAACGCAGTAATTAGTACCTGAACAACACCAAATTCATCGGTTTCTTGGACATTGAGTTGAACTCTGCTAAGAAAGCGTCCACAGTATGACTCAGGAACGCCATGTCGTTACACTCCATGTAGAAACGTGTGTCAGGCCGAGGGTTTGCAAAGTCACAATATATCAGTTTTCTGAGGTGCTGGTCTGTAATCTAAAATATATTTGACCAATTATGGATTCTATACTAACTCAGGATTAATTCGCGCTGTAGATATAAAAACAGAATTCTTAAACAATTGCACGCCATATAATAAAAGCTCTAAAAACTGTGATCGTTTATTGCTAATAATTACTTAATAAAGGTTAAATAACAAATTGATCATACCTTAGTGTTCTCACTTTCATCAGGGTCAAGCAGATTCTTCAGCATGAAGTCAAACTCCTCGTCGAGGTAAGTCAAGGTGGCTTCCCGAAGACATTTCACCAGCCACTGTCGGTCAGCGTCCTCGATCAGCCGATCAGAGAACACGCGCAGATTCTCGTGTACCCACAAACGCTTCATCGACTCCCTGTCCGGCGTCACTTCAGGCTTGGACATTAGTACACCCTAGATATAAGAGAAAAACTGTTAGAACATAGCACTACACTAGAGACATGGAGTTCCTGCCAAAATCGCTTCCCTAGGAAAGCAAATTAGCGTGGCAAGGACGTTGCTTCCCTATTCCCATGCATTGTTATTTGTCACATTTTGCGAGTATTATATAAAATGAGTGAAGCTATTGTTTTGGTGCTTAGCATTTGCAACTTAATTACTGGCATACTTTATACCCCCCCGCTTAGTGATACTAGGGACCATTGTGAATGATTCTATCCGAGGATGTCAAAACTAAATCCACTAGATTTCAATATGGCGGACAGGAATGTCTACTATATAGAAATATAAGTACGTAATAGTGCGTTGCCTATCAACCATAAAATCAAATGAACTGTATATTTACCAAAATAACTCTAGAAAAGTCTCGTAGGTTAAAAGTGTAATGAGACTTGGATGGTGTGGGCAAAAGATTCAATTTGCACTGTTTGTATACTTCCAACGTTGCGTTAACAATCTGCTCACCAGTTCTCTCGTATTCTCTTGTAAAACCTCTGTAAAAAACAACTCTTTAGTTTCTTCCAACTGTTCTTCATAATTACAAAAATCTTTTGCCAAAAAAATTTTGTAGTATCAACGGCAAAAACTGCACTTATGAAGCGATACTAAAAGGTTTTACATTAATAGAGAATAAAACTGGCATATGTTTTTTGCAGTTATTTAAAAAATAGTAGAAGCAATTCTAACTTTAGGTACATCAGGCGGAAATTCGATTTCAAGTGTTGTTGGAATTTCGGAAAAAATGTCATCAATGTCATGTCATGATCAATACGAAATGTTTCCTATATAACTGACCTATTTTCGATGTGCCACATCATGATCCTGGTGAAAATTACTTTCAGAGTATTTTCATCAAACTCGTCGATGCATAAGAAGGAGAAGTGACGTGACAACCGAGGAGTTATCAGCTTAGCGCCCGGAGTCGGTTTTCCCATTGCACACATAAACTATAATGAAAATAAATGTTTGTTTTTATGTGATGGTCTATATGTTTACGGCACCGGGCCCATCTAAACTACGCCGGACGGCTTGGTGGGGGGCGAAGACTCACCCGGAAAATAACTAATTGGTTGTTCAAACAACCAGCCCAATCACGCCCTTGGGGCGAGACTGGGCTTAGGAGTTGTTCTGGGAAGAACGGATCGGACTGAATAAATGTTTGTGTCAAGGCAAATAAAAACCTAGTGTTTTCAGTTTAATATTAACAATACACATTACCTGTACATCAACCAAGTACATGGGGATGTTGAGTTTTCTGTCGTACCAGAGCCCAAGATCTATACCTTGCCTTAAAACTTCTATAGGAGGTTGGGCTCCATAAGTTTCTGCTTGAGGCATACTGACGTCATCAACAAAAACTACACAGTGACAACCCATTGGAGGGCCGAAGAAACCTGAAAACGTTCAATGAAATAAATATAAGGTGTAAAATATATTAGCTGCAGATATGTTAATAGATGAACCGGCCCATGAAACTGAACAACTTTCCCCAATGAACATAGGTCGAATATTTAAAAAATAAATTTGGAGCTCCTATACAAATTGATTTGGTCGGTTGGTAATTTTGTATAGGGAATCCAAAATAAACACCTCAAGGTTTTAGGTATCAAAGACCGTAAATGAATCGTATAGAATTTTTACGTTGACCAGAATAGTTTAGTTCTGGAGATCTATTTTTTAAAAGTCGTAATTCAGTTCCGTGTACGGAAGACCGCAACTGGTCTAACCACATGTTTTTCAACTACTGGATGTTTTCTATAATCAAGGGTAGGTATGTGTGAATTTACTACGGTATATAGGAATCGATAAGTAAAGTAGAACACGTGATAATATAAGCATAATCGGTAGCAGATTTTCGCATGAAACAAAAACGAACGTTTCAGATATTGAGCTGTCGGTCCCACAGACCAGAGATGTCATGCGCAGCCCCTGGCGACACAAAATTTAGCGACATTTTTCCCTGTAGGTCATTTAAGCTGCTATAAGTATCAATTTTAGTGCTAACCTTTCTTCCGTTTATCCAGTTTCCCCATAATGATATCTTGCGTCTGATTACAATTCGTTTGAGCAGAAAACGCCATAATTAAAGGTTTGTACACTTTCGCATCAACTTTTCTCACAAGGAAATCCTGCAAATATAACATGATCATCATGACGTTATCCAGTCACGAGCCTCTAACTACATAAGACCATGCGCACACTGTAGACAAAACAGTCTCAAGACAGATAGAGATGTGCCATCGGCCGAAATAAGTCCCTAATATTCTCAAATTAATTTTCCCGCTGTCGGGAACATTACAACTTGCTAGGAATATATAATTATAACAGTTAAAATATTGTTTTTTGTAAGGATTATACCGAAAACCATACATTCGTGCAATCCGTTACAGTTTTATTATGAATAGAGGCATAATCTTAACGAAATACTTAGTATATTTTTTTTTGTTTTACATAAAACCTTTCCAGCAAATTGGTATGTTCCCAGACAATATGAATATCTTTTGGGAATATTCCCATTCGGGCCTTATTTCGGACAACGGCACGTCTCTATCTGTCTTGAGGCTGTTTTACCTATACCTACTGTGCGCAGGCACAGTTAGTAATTTTAAGTGAAGAAGGCTATTCCAAGGGAAATATCACGCAGAGTTAATGCATCCCAAGCCTGCAGAGGTATCAGGGCATGGAAGATTTAGCTGACCGACTGCTTTTTTTTGTGCGCAGGCTTCTAAGCCGCTGTTGAGTTTGATCAAGCATTGCCTACTCACTAGTTAATACCGCTTCTCTTACCACAATGTAGGCGGATTTCCCTGTACCAGTAGGTCCAACCATCATGACAGGTTTCTGGTGCGACACCAGCAGGTGGAACAGCGCTAGATACCGCACACTGTCCAGCGTCACCACCAGGATCTGGTTCGGAGGAGTGTCCCTGCTTATTGGTGGCGCTCCCATCACGTCATCCATCCACGGCTTCCACCTGCCCTTACCCTAAGCACAGAGTAATAACTAGTAACTAGCGTTACAGAAGCGTTACTTTGCAATGGTTTTC
Source organism: Keiferia lycopersicella (assembly GCA_029255805.1). Taxonomy (NCBI): domain Eukaryota; kingdom Metazoa; phylum Arthropoda; class Insecta; order Lepidoptera; family Gelechiidae; genus Keiferia; species Keiferia lycopersicella. The sequence goes on from JARACZ010000003.1 coordinate 21,699,323, forward strand.
AAAGAAATATGTACTCAATCTGATTAACAATATGATTTAATTTAGCTCGTGTTCCAGTCGAGCGCGTGTTCATTTACATACCTACCCATTTTTTTTAGGGAATATGGGCCTTAGTTACGTGGACTACGGTTCATAATAAGTTATACGTGACTATACGTATTCGACTAGGGTTGCTTACTTCGAGAAACTACTTACGCCATCTAGCGCATCTAGTGCCCTAAGTAAGATCAATTTATTGGTAAGCATTTGAGGCCAACCCAAGTCACCTTTGCAGACAGATTGGAGAGCGCAGTGCACGGTGTTGTAGTTATTACCAGAGAATACTGCTGTCAATTCCCTGGGGTTCATCCTTTCACTACACTTGCGGGTAAAAATGGGGTGGTGCTATTCTAAGCCGGCATCATATTATTATGGTCACTAGCGTTACAGAAGCGTCATGGTATGATAATCAAAAAATTCAATTTAATACGAAAATTGGTTAGTAATTGGGTGATTCCTGGAGAGGGTAAAAATTGCGGTCACACGTTAATTTCTTCAAAAGTATAACACTTACAGGGTTTTACTAACTTTCACACGAAATAATGTTAAATTGACTATTCAGAAACTAAAACTTCATCCACAAATTATGAAATATGTTTAACTAAAACTTAATCTGAAACCTAAAATCGGGGGTAAAATATGCGTTCTTCGCGTGTCACACTCAGCTGTTGCGAAATTCAAACATATGTAAAATTTTATCTAACTGGACATGATAGAACTTTTCACCCATCAAAATAATCCTTGTATCATGTAGATTTATAGTAAACTATAATATTGGCAATATTTTACTGAGCACAACGATAAAAATTACAGTTTGTGTTGGTCACACGTTTTTGTGTTTTCTGAATACGTGGTCTAAAACGACTGTATCGCTGAAACTAACAAAACTGTGAGCTGAGTCTTGTTTTTGCCTTGTGCCAGGATTGCTTCTTCATCCCTGGAGAGGGAGCATATAACTCCTTGGCACTTCTAGAATGAAATAGGAGTTGTTAAATTTTTAGGTCCTATTTTTGCACCTGCGCCAGGTCCCTTTCCTGTGCATGTTTTCTTCGTGAAAGGGTTATTACAGAGGATTTGTTCTCAACAAATAATGTCGCATAATAAAGCGAGATTTAAGATTCGTTTACAAATTTTGATTACATTCAAGCATTTACCAATAAATCACTAAAAACATAGAAAATTGTCCCTTGACTGGCTTCATTTGACTGGCATTTTTCCCAGTCAAGGGACATTTTATGCCAGTCAAGTGACTAATGTTATTTTAATGATTGTTTTTGCATTTTTTTTTTGTGTAAAGGTGTGCCTGCAGAGTAGAATAGCACCACCCTATGTCTCCTCATGGGTACTGTAAGTTGGATTAAGGGTTTCCAGGAGGTGAACAGCATTGTTTTTCGTGCAAATAACATAGTTTATGCCGTGTGATGCCGGCTTAGAATAGCATCACCCCTTTTCTTCCCGCGGGTGTTGTAAAAGGCAACTATGGGACTCGAGGGTTTCATGTGTGTTACAATTTTAGGCGACAGGCTGACAACCTGTCACTACAGTGATACATGAATCATCTAAAAGGGCCCTCAATACTAGTCAGACGTGGCGATGAAGACCGTAATTTTACGATCGTTAACGCTCTGCCTACCCTGTAAAGGGACAAAGGCGTGATTTATGTATGTGTATGTATGTATGTAACATAGTTTAAAAACACTTGCTTTATGTCTCTAGGTGTGGCTGCGTTGTATCTAAGGGAGGCTGCGTTAAGTCTCAGGTTAATTTCGACGTATCTTTAGCTGACTGCGATGTCTCTTAAGCTGAGTGCGTTGTATCTCAAGTTGGCTGCAATAAGTCTCACTCAGGCACATTGCGACGTATCTTAAGATGACTGCGTTGTATCTCAGGATCTCTGCGTTAGGTTTCAGGTTAATTGCGATGATCTTAAGCTGACTGCGTAGTATCTCAGGGTGGTTGCGTAATGTCTCAGACTGATTGCGACGTCTCTTAAGCTACTGCGTTGTACCTCAGGGTGGCTGCGTTATGTCTCAGAATGATTACGACGTCTCTTCAGCTTACTGCGTTGTATCTCAGGTTGGCTGCGTTTTATCTCACTCAGGGTCATAATGCGAAGTCTCTTAAGTAACTGCGTTGTATCTCAGGGTGGCTGCGCTATGTCAGGCTGATTTTGACGTCTATTAAGCAGACTGCGTTGTATCTCAGGGCGGCTGTGTTATGTCTCATTAAGGGTGACTTCGACATCTCTAAAGCTGACTGCGACGTCTCTTGACCTACTGCGTTGTATCTCAGGTTGACTGCGTTATGTCTGAGGTTGATTGCAACGTCCCTTCAGCTGATTGTATTGTATCTCAGGATGGCTGCGTTATGTTTTAGGTCAGTTGCAACGTCTCTTTAGCTGAGTGTGTTGTATCTCAAGGTAGCTGCGTTATGTCAGGCTGATTTCGACGTCTCTTAAGCTGACTGCGTTGTATCTCAGGATTACTGCGTTATGGCTCAGATTGCTGACGAAGTTTCTAAAACTGTCTGCATTCTCAGTGAGTGAGATACATCTCAGCATGGCTGCGTTATGTCTCAGTTTGGTTGCGACGTCTCTTAAGCTGATTGCATTGTATGTCGTAGTGGTTTTAGCTGAGTACATCGTGTCTCAGGGTGATTACGTCGTCTCTAAGGTGACTGCGTCGTGTCTCAGGTTAGTTACGTTATGTCTCAGTCTGATTGCAATGTCTCTTAAGCTGATTGCGTCGTGTCACATGTATACAGCGTCGTGTGTCAGGTTGCTTGCCTAGTGATGTCTAAGGCTATCTGAGTCATGCATGTCTCAGGCTGATTGCGTCAACTTTGAGGTTAACTTCGTTAATTCTCAGGTCATAATGTTTGCGGTGGTTTTTTCTTGTCTCCTGTTTCATTATGGCCTAAGTTTAAACGACTTACGTTACTATTGCTTTGGTGGAGAATTGGGTCTACGTTTCGGCTGTTTACGAACAGCCTTCTTCCGGAGGTCGACAGATCACATACGCCCGCCTGTCAACTGTGATTGTCGAACACTGTGGCTATTTCATTTCGTATGTCGGGCTGGCTGTGTCGTGTTTCAAGCACGAGCAAATTGTCTGTGACTAGGTCACTAGCGTCAGTCTGGTAGGCTGCGGCAACTTTTACTTCTATTTTACTTAGTTGAAAGCAAAAGATGTACAGCTTTTATTCATATATTTTGCTAAAATAATTACTTTGTCCCTTGACTGGCGCAAAATGTCCCGTTGACTGGCACCTCAAATTTTCAAAATTGAATTTTGACGAAACCTGTGGTTCGATTTAAGTGTTTTTTCGTAAATAACCTTTTCAATAGGCCTTTTTTATTATGCAATGATAAAATAACCATAAAACTAAAATTTCAAATTTGCCAGGAAAGGGACCTGAAGAACCGTTTTCAAATTTTCACCCAATTACTGTGTATTTCTTTGTCTTACAAAATTTAAATTATTCGTGGTCTAGTTTTTCACAAATAAGTGTTTTATTATTGTTATATTTATTATTTTTTTACTGTCTGTATTGTGTGATCGACATATTATCTTATTTAATATAATAAATCACTTTTATTACCTCTTTTATGAATCGATAGTCGTACACGGTGTCTTCCTTTGGTATTAGCTGTATGTACTGTTTTTCTGGCTTTGGGATTGCACGGGGATAGCTTAGAACTTCTAGTGTCTACAAAAGTACATGACACATGTTAAAAAATCTTGTCATTGGGACACCGAGTCAATGAACGACCCACTGGACACAATAAATAAAACTATTGCAAATTACATCCAGTTAAAATCATACCTTTTCCGGAAATTCTTTGTCTAATAGTCCACGGAACATCAAATCGAATTTTTTTCTTCCACTGGCTTCTAAAGTTGCTCCTAAAGACCATATAGCCGAGAAGAAAAATACACCCTGGAAATTATTTAATTGGTATTGGTATTGCGATTTTTTATTTCAGCTAAAGACTTTATGATATCTCATAAAGAACTTGAGATCTTCTTGGAATGGAATAAGCGATCGAACGATAGGAAAAACCAATTAAAATTAGTATCCTGTATCCCATGTACTTACTTCAAGTTGAGCTCTAATGTCGAGATCCGAAAGAGTTTCCACAAACGCCTCGTCATGGAAATCATCCATGAACGTATCGTAAAGTTTCATACACGCCACTACAAGATTGCTTCGAGATGTGACGTACATTTGCTGCAATGCAATACAATGAGCAACACAGTAAAATACATTTTAGAACCACAGGTAAACAGCCCTAAACAACCAGATTATACGTGGTGTAAGAGACAGCGTCGCTAATACTGATAACGTGCATTCAGACCATAAAAATTAACAACTTTGAATGTTTTATTTCATTATTTATTATACTAGAAAATTCATTTTTTTCCTAACATGGGCAAAAGTCTGACTGTCAGCACCATATCAGTAGGTATCATTCGGAACGTTGTCCCTTACACTCCGTACCTATAAATTGAAAAAAATCAAAGGAAATATTTTAAGGAGCGAACCATTTCATACAACTTAACCTCACATACATACATACGTACATACAAATAACTGAATGAATCGGTCGGCCGGTGTATTTTGTATACGAATCCAATATTTTTTTTCTTATTTCGATTTATGTTCCTTGGGGAGAATGATTCAGTTTCATGGCAGTTTGTCCCAATATTTGCATTGCCTTCATTCGTGAAAATTTACATAATCTCAATCGGATTTCTGACCTTACCTTGACTTGCCCCGAATATTCGACTAGCCATAAAAGTGGTGATACGAATCTATGGAAAAGATTTCTTATATGCGTCTTATTCACTGAATGCAGAGTAGGAGGCAGGGTATTAAACCAGGATTCCAACAAACAAATCCATCCAAGACCTTTGGGTTCCATGTAAATCATTCCACAACGTGATACCTAAAAGAAAAACCAATCAAAAATACTTGCAAAACATTTCCCATCTGTGATGCACAAGGGATAAAGACGTGATTTATGTAAGTGCTATTTTTAAAAGCTTTGGACTCTACCCTATAAAAGATTTACGCGTCCTTTTCATACGCATTACCGTGGCAGGAGAGGCAGCTTCGAGATCCATTGGTTCAAATATTAAATTGGTAGTGTTGGCCAGTTGTATGATCTCGCCACTCATCAAGCATAGTTTCTTGTTGTCGTCCAAGACAGTGTTCAAGTTCTCGATCCATATAGCGTCGACTGGTCCGTCGAATATGAGCCACTTTCGGTTGTCGTTGGTAGAAACTGCGAACGCCCTGTAGCTGACGGCAAGGATCCCATCAGACCATTCATGGGAGACTGCGTCGAACTGCCCGTACAGTTGTCCCATTGTGATAGACTTTGGATTTATAACTGTCCATTCAACAGCGTTTTCCGCCATTAATTTCTAACAAACAATACTAACTTTAGAAAAAAATCAGGGTTAGATATTTCACAGGCTTACCAAACGATTTCCACCAAATAACACTAACCTTTTTAGAAACCAAAGCTAAAGCTGCTCCGAGAGCGTGGTAACTCTGCGTCTTTCCAGAAAATGGAAAACCAACCAACATAAGGCCGTGTCTTACGAGAATCATCTCATATAGTTGGAGGACCTTTGGAAATAAAATGCATTTTCGAAAATAATTTTTAATCTTGAAGAGTCCAGAACAGGCTCTTAAAATATGTTTTCAATGTGCTCTAAGATATTTTTAATTTACCTTTTCAATAAAGAATGGTGTAGCTTGTAGATTAAGCGGAACGCATGATTCTTTCAGACACTCTACCAAATGTGGCAAGCCTGCTTGTGGTAGAGGCATGCCAGGGAACAGATCACCAATTATACCCTGAATAATATAAATAGTTACAGTAAAATCTTCATCATCATTGGCTTCATAAATCTGTGACAGACGATTTAATCAGTGTCTGAGGCAAGACTCATGGCTGTTATAAGCCGATACAGGAGCGGCATAACTTTCCGCACGCTCTACAGGTGAAGATGAAATTAAAGAAAAACAGTAAAATCTTATACACAAAAGAATACACTAGATGTTATACTTAAAGAAAGGTTTCTTTTTACCATGAACAACGGCACATCAGGCTCAAGGAATTTGGGCAAGTTGACATCTTTGATAGAACGCAACAGGATAACGTCCTCATCCTCGTCCGGATATCGAAGTTTGAGAGCTCCAGCAGCTCGCAACACTGACTTTACGGCACGCATACCTATTTTCAAAATCAAAATTATTACACGTAGGCTTAGAATAGCATCATCCCATTTTTTTCCGGTGAGTGTCGTAAGAGGCGACTAAGGGAATCGAGGGTTTCATGTGTATACAACTTTAGGCGACAGTCGTACAACCTATCACTACTGTAATAGAAGAATCATCAAAGGCCCTCAATGTTTGTCAAATGTGGCGATAGCGACCTATTTTTACGGCTGTAACGCTCTGTCTATCCCGCAAAGGATAAAGGCGTGATATGTGTATGTATATATGTAAATTTATATTTTTTTAATTACCTATAGTTAGAATTCCCCGATCCCTATCTTAGCCAAAAAATATTTTAGACTCTATGTTGATGACATTGTAGATTGACAACATTATCATTCTCATCGAAAACAACAGCCGCGAGAGTTTCACTGCTTTTTCTATAACGTCGTTATTCGATTCCGTGCACGGATGTAATGACAAGTCGAACCATACTTTTTTTTTACTCTATGATTTTATGGTCAAGGGTAAGTGTGAAATAACTAGAGTATTCCCACATACCCTAGTAAATTCACACATACCCTTGGCTATAAAATCATCGAGTAATAGAAATGTAAACGTGTGGTTAGAGCATAAGTAGTAGCAGATTAGCGCATGAATAAAAAACGAACGTTTCAGAAATTGACTCCCTGGTCATATGGCACAGGCGTCTCACAGATACTACCATGTATAGACAACAGAAAGCCGAACAAACTCTTTAAATTATAGCGCTACAAAATCTCCTTAAATTCATGTAATTTAATGGTCAATTAACGTAAATTACCGTAGTCATAATGACTCTGGGAAGATAGCTGCTCCGAACACAGCTTGTAAGTAGCTACAATCTTCACAGCTAATGGTTTAGCGTTCAAATAGCCGTAAGCATACAGCTCGATCTCAGATATTAGCACGTAATCCGGAACCATCATGGCTACCGAACGGAATAAAGCCTGCAAAAAGTACCACAACGTTATACAGGGTGTAAAATATTAGCTGAAAATATTTGAAAAGGTGAATCAGCCCGCGAAACTAAACCACTTTCCCTAAGAAACATAGGTCGCAATATGAGTAATTTTTTTAGACCGCATGCAAAAGGTACCTATCGGCCGACCAAGTCAATTTGTGTCCCCATACAGTCCAGTTTTTTTTTCCTATGTTCTTTGGAGAAAGTTGTCCAGTTTTATGGGCTGATTCATCCCTTAAAATATTTGCAGTTTATATTTTTACACCTTATTATACCTAGACCAAATAATGATAACAAGCATGAGGAAATACACCATATTTCGGAGGAAATGTATTAAATTGGAGACGTTATGTAAGGCATCAGATTGACAACTTTTCCTATGGGACCAGTGTGGAAATACGGTGAAAAGAATTCGACCTCTCATACAAAATTTATAATGGCTAACTTTATAGGAGGCCGAAAATTTTTTGACGGTGAATATTTAGTGCGGAAAGATTCAGTAAATTTAAATAAAAATTATTTATCATTCAAATTCCAAAGCCATTTCCCATGTCCAGCAATGGACTATTGTGGCTGTAGAAGTAGTAGAAGTACAGCCATTTCTCATCTTTTTCGACACAAAATCAAGATCAAGATTTTCGACTCAAAATCTTGATCATGAATCTGATTTTAGAAAAGTCTTGCAAAATTACGTGGTAATTAGAGCTGAATACCTTCAAATTATCAGGCAGTTCAGATCGTCCCGCATAGCCAGGGTTCATGGTAATAAAGACGGCGCAAGATTTGTCTAGCTGCAGCAATGTTCCTTCGAACAGAAGCTCTTGTGCGCCAGAGTTGATGCCTCGCTGAATGGAGAGGATCTGTTGCGCTACCACTGACAGCACTTCTAAGTCGATACGGTTGAATTCGTCGAAACATGACCAGGCTCCACAAGATGCCAACCCCTGAATTACAATTAATAATTAGTATTTGTTGTTAAATGTGTGAAGTGTAAAAAGCCAAAGCAAAAGTAAGAGGTTTTATGCAAAACCTTACACTGTACCTTAAAGAACTTTCCAAGAGCAATGTAGTCAAGACCATCGGAGCAATTGAAGACAACGCATTGCTTAGCCACGGCTTTAGCCAAGTCTTTGGTAGTTTCAGTTTTACCAGTTCCGGCTGGACCTTCAGGAGCTCCACCTTCAAAACAATCAAAAGGATCAATGGAAATTCTTACTTGCACATTACCGAGTTCATAATAATACAAGATGTTACATTTGGCGATGGGTTGTACAAGCAGATCAGACTCACCCAAATTAAGATGCAAGGCTCCAAACAAGGTTCTGAAGCAACGGTCGGTAAGTGGAGTGACTACAAGACGAGTCATGTTGCCCAAGTACTCGTAGCCGTACATCAGCGTTGAGTTGATCATGCGTGTTGCAAGCTGCATCGTCTTCTGGTCGTCTTCTTGGCGCTGTTTTGTGAAATAAACTTAAAAATTATTATTTTCGGGTCATTCATAATAAAAGAGAATTTAACTATATACGTACTCTATCCTCAACATCAATCTTACAAATGCCTGGTTCAAATTGATGTATAAAGAGAATAGTCGAGCACTTACTCGGTGCTTGCTCCTAGTGATCCTAGAGGTATTTAATTACATGCAGCATGTAAGGAAGCTAATAAAAGCCTGATCTATAATTCATTATGCTCTTATAATACACAGTACTGGTTGGAAATATTGGTAATGATAATGAATGCAAGCTTTTCTTACCTCCCAATAGTATCTTAGCTGAGATAACCAGTTGAAATCGTTGTCCTGATACACTTCGAATTCAATTAAAAGCTTGACGATATCACGCCCGTGGACATCCAGCACCACCAATGCCCCAAGGGTGATTCTGTTCTGCGTACTCAGATAACCCCGGATCAGGTCAACCACCCCACTAATCTGTTTATTGCACACCTCCCAGTATTTTTTCAGATCCGGTATTCCGTTCTGAATGGCATCTGTCACTTCTGACGTCCAGTACGTGCAAGATATATGTTGTACCTAAACCAAGGAAAGCGGGGTATAAGAAAAACAAAACAACGTTAGTTTAGTACTTATTTTACATTATAAACATCATTCGCTTACATAGTGTCACGACCAGCGTAACTGACAGCACGCACCCGTACGTGCGTGTATGAAAGCATTGAGGTCAAGATACGCTGGTCGCGACACTATCTAAGCGAATGAGCTTTAAGTGCCATAACTGATTATAAATTCATTCGTACCGCTTGTCCACACCATATGAGCACCCAATATTCACGTTTTTGCTTAGGGTAGTCGTCGAACGAGTCCGATATTGCTTGACGTGTTGAAGTTTTCATTGACTTCTCTAACTCCAGTAGCCACTTTTCCACCTGAAAACAAAAACACAGAGCAATACAATATCGATGTACGTCATGACTCTCTTACAATTTCTTTTATAGATTTTTTGCGTTGTATTGATCTGTACCTGTCCTCTAGCGGCAGCAGTGTTTATAGTAAGCACAAGTTCAATGACCTCTCCCTCAGAGGATTTCATTTGTGTTACTATTAGGTCTTCAGTGAATGTCAGCCTAGCGATGCCTTCGAAACATTTCTTCAGATGAGGCTGTACTCTGCATCAAATAAATACATATACGATTGTAGGTTGGCAATAAAGTAGATGAACCTTGCAATTTCAAACTGAACAGGATTAAAGTGATCTAAAAAAATACGTTTACCGCATCGGATCTTTGGTCTCAGACAGTATCTCAAGCAGCTCATCGTTGGATAAGAAGAAGAAACGTGGGAAGTACAGTCGTTTTTTCTCTAAGTAAGCGTTCAAACCTCGCTGGATCAAATCTAGTAAAACGTTTGACTTCTTTAATCTATCCAACATCTTGTCTATTTTTATAACATCCAAAACTCGTGGGTCAGTAAACGCTTGTTTCATTATGTCTTTCCACATCTGCGAAGTTCACAAGAAAACGGTCCAAAAATGGTTTGATTCCATTGAGATTGGGCATTTGAATTTTTTAGGAGTTAATTTTGTTACAAAAAGAAATCTAGTAACTGCTTTTGTTCACAGTCGTTATACTATTAACAAATATAATAAATCTTACTTTATCCACAGCACTAAAACGTCTTCCTTCTTCAGGAATCTGTTGCTGGATGTCAGGTGATGAGAAAATTGGTTCCAGATACATCCAAGTTGCTTGCACTTTTAACCATTCATCCAGAATATCTTGAAGTAATTCCAATTTTGCACTCCAATCACTGATAATTTAAAAAAATGGTTTATAAAGTTTTGGAGACAACAGTAATCTTGTATTTATTTTAGAACATGAATCCTAAGTAACCACTTACTGGATCGTTTCCTCAAACGGTTTGATGTATGGAGAGTTTTTTATTGTTTGACATTTAATAAGATGGTCATCCAGTAGCAATTGGATATCATCAACACCTGACAGAATATAAGTTCCTGTCTCCCTGGAAGTAATATGTATAAAAAATAAAATTGAATGACTGTTGTGGAGTGACTCTACCAAACATTTTTATGCATGGTAATATAAAAAAATAAGGTAAAGGGCAGTGAACCTATCACTATATTGTAAGATTCGGTTTTTTGGCATATTATGCACGAAGTTACTTACTTGTATGGTAAAATCTCAAATTTAAGATCAGCCCATTCTTTGACCATCTTGTCCATAATTTTCTCGAGGTTATTCTCCTTAGTGGCTGCTTCGGAGATACTTTCAAACTTATCAATAAACTCGTCCAATTCATAGTCAAGAACTGTCTTCAATGTAAGATCGTCATCAACTAGAATGGTGAAGCCAACTATGTCTGATACTTTGGCCCAGTGACGCGCTTTCATGCCTGGGTTACCAAGTGTTTGTATAATTGGCATATACGTCTTGAATTCATCCATTTCCTCCCTGAAATTATAATTTAAATAAAAATGTTAAATGTCTACTTTCGGGGTGACTGAAACCTTTTACATTCATAAGTTTCTATACATTCATGATCAAGAATTGCATTTACAATATTACCTGATAGTTTCAGCTAATCGGTGGGTCTCTGGAACTTCAGCAAACGTTTTTTCAAGTTTGTAAATAATCTTGTAAAGATAACTGACGTCCCCTTCAATCTCTTCTGGATCGAAGCTACCAATCTATTTCATGAAAATATAAAAAAAACAGAGTTTATTTGCTTTGTATCTATAGTTTAGGTAGTAAACACACTTTGTATGAAAGTGACACTTCAGAACTGTCAGTTTAATACAAAGTTTGTTTACAAAACGATAAGGACCTAAACTTACAGACTATAATAGATGTACCTTCAAAAAATTTGTTCCAGTTTGGTTATTAACTCTGCTTACCTTACTATTCATCCACTTATTCTGTTTATTTATGAAATCGAGACCAGCGTCGTATAGCTTTTTGTACGGCGTAAGTTTATCAAATAATTGTTTCCTTTTTGGGTACTGTGTTTGGTCAAAGCCATAAGCAACTTCTTCATCGTTGATCTGGTCTATTCTTACCAGTGCTTGCTGCAATCTAGATGGAAAACATATGACCAAATATTATAATTTATATTATAACTATGCAAACGAAAATAATCCACGACGATAAACAAACTCACTTTTCATCCAGTTTTGCAGCTTTGTTAACATATTCGGGCAGTTCATTCATGTCTCCCCAATGCTGGAATTCTTCAAGTTGATCTTCATACATATCCAAGTCATCGATAAATTTAGCAATTTTCACCTAAAATTATTATATATATTAACAAATAATTAGTTAATATATAAAGCAAACACTGGATAACATCTGTCATCTTTCTGCAATTAAAACAATCATTGATCAAGTAGGTACTTACCTTTAATAATTCCTGGTATTCCACATTCTTATTCTCACAAATGGCTTTAGCCTCGTCCACGATGCCTGGAAGTCGCGCCTGCCTAAAAAGAACGACAGACAAACATAAACGCAATATTTCGGAAAGGAATCTTCCTTAGCTTTTAAATTTTTTTAAGACTTACCAGTGGAAAGCTTGATTATTCATTTTTAATTCCTGTGGAGTAAACGTAGTATAATCCGACAAAAAGATGATATATCGCAATACATTGCGGAGCTTTTCTTCCATTTCATCAGCCAGTAGCTCTTCGACTTTCTGGCAATATGCAAACTTTTCCATTAGTGATGCGGTGTCCGGTGGTGGAGTCAGAAGAGTATTGGCGATTGTTGAATACTCGTCATAAATCCTGTTTCAGTATAATATTGCATTAGATGTAGGCAACTATGAAGAGTGTGAAATCAGGAACACAAAGATTTAAGTCAAAATTAAATCAAAGCCGTTTATTATAAAATCTACTCACGATTTCATCATACGCTGATAATCATCAGTCATCTTCTTAAATAATTGGTTAGCAAGTTTGGTGGCCGAATTTTTTAATGCAAGAATGAGGTCTCCACGTTGCATCTTGAACATACCTTCTATCACAGTGTTTTCTAATACCAATGGTATTTCTTTGGATAAATCATAATACTTGCGAGCCTCGTCGCAGTACTGCTCGAAAGTCTTTTCAGGTCGAGCATTTATAAAATCCTGTACAGATGCTGCAGACTGCAATGTCATTAAAAAAAAATCTATCCTTCATACAAATTGTGAAAAGATTTATTCAATAAAATAAAGTGTCTTCTACAAAATAGTTAACCATAATGGTATGTATAGTATTGAAAATATTGAAACTAACTTTTCCGTCTAGCAAACAAACATAATTATCGAATTCGCGAACTCTTGTCTCAGGACCAACTTTTTGTTCTTCAAACAGGTCGGATATAAATTTTTTGTAATCTTCAACAATGTGATCTTCTATAATTGGCTGAAAAATTGTTAATGTGTTAGGTTAACCTAAAGGCATTAGTGCTAGTTTTTAAAGTTAAGTTTAATTAATACTTTGTGTCGGTCTTTCTTGTGAATATTATCTCATTTGTGTGCAAAAATATGAAATTGGTGAGAAAAGTAAACCACGATGAAAGTTTTAAAAACTGAGTCGTATCTTATTACACTATTACTTACATTTAAATTAGTATATCTGTCTGTTACATAGTCTTGATACAATATGGTTTCCAGCCGCGGCGAGACTGCGCAAGCGCGCTTCAATAAGTTAAACATGGCATTCACTTTCGCTTCAAACTGATCCAGCTCAGGTTCAAACTGCACTGCGTCTTCTTTGAATACGAACTCTACTACAAATCCTTGATTTTTCTCCTAGATGGAAATATTACATTTAAAATGTTCCTAGCATTAAGAAAAAGCAACAATAGAATAGAAAATGATGAGACTGGTAACTTCTGTCCATACTTTTCATTTCTGATTTTTGTAGCTTTCTAAGGAAAAACCACATAGTAAAAAGTATTTAAGTTACAGCAAATGAAGGGTTTGAGTAGTGGATGGATACCAAGTATTCGTTTATTTCTTACGTCGATATCTAGGATGTATTCTGCATATTCCTTCATTGATATCAGGCACAGCGTCTGCAACTGGAATGTCATTAAGGTGGCCAAGCAATCGTAGAAATGCTTAAACTTATTCGTTTGTCTGGGATTCGGAATCTGTTTTTTCTTATGCCCCTGCAACCACATTAATTTAGTATAAAGCTGATAACCGCTTAGGAATCAAGACGATGAAGATACAAAACTCTTTTTAAACTTACGTTTAGAAATATAGCTTGAAGAGTAGGGATCCATTGTAGCGCTAATACATTTCCTGCAGCGTCAATATGCCTTCTACAGATGAAACAGAAATCTTGCAGTTCATACGCTTCTTTGGTTGTCATTATGTCTTTCATGCTAATCAAGCGCAGTTCACTGTGAAACCAAATTCTATTAGATCGTCATGTTATGTATAACACGACCCAGTTTGCTACTAGCTAGGTCCTAGAAAACAGTGCAAGAATGTCCTAGCTGCTAGTACATGCTCGCATATCATGAACGTCTATTACAAGAATGTACTGCGTACCAGTCTGTGAATATGATATGATAGGACATCTCGGTGGGTCGAAAAACTTACTTGAATTGCTTCCACCAAATCTGCAGAGTTTGTGCAATGCAAGGGTTGACAATATGTAGATTTTTAAGCAGCCACTCTTTAGAAGTAATGTACTTGTTAGCCCACGCTTCATCGTACCCTAATTCGAGCTTTTCTGGCTCAACCTCAATCTACAAGAAAAAAAAAAAGCTTTCAATTTGACAAAACCTACTAATAGTCTGTAAATTATAGGATGATCCCTGTGACCTAGTAAACTAAGGAAAGTGGACCTTATGTCACAGCATTTGCTCCAAGGTCACAAACGTCACAGGGATCATCCTATACTTTACAGATGCCTACTTACTATCATTATTTTTAATAAATGCCGACCATGGTCAACGGCATGGCGCAGATTAATAATAAGCTACTGTCATGGTGGCATCTTACAATGTTTCATAAAGATTTGACGTCATCGGATTGACTGCTGAAAATATTAAAACTAAGCAAAATCTTTGCAACGTGATTTTATAAAAACAAGACGACCCCAAACTGGCTGGGCAGAGAGGTCTATGGAACTTACTTGATGAAAGAAAGAGTACCTATAGAAAAGTGGATGAAACACAAAGTTTACCCTGTCCGCAGGATCCATTAGAACGAAATCAACTATCGCCTTCTTCATACTCATTATGTAATCCTCGCGCATATCTTCTGTGTTTCTGAACAACGTTTCTTTGAAAGCCTTCAGTTTCATACTTAGAAGACTGTGGACCCTGAAAGATTTATTCATAGTTATAATTTAAGGAGTTAATTTAGTAGTGACTGATTCTACTAGTGTATTTTTTATAAAAGAGGAACTTTTATGTGTATTTCAATAGTGTCTAGGATGGTTTTAAAACACAATTGGACCCGATACGTGGCGTTGCTATTTTGTTTAGTACGCGTTACCCAACTCTTCAATGGCTGAACCGATTGAATTAAAATTTTGAATTCTAAATTCATATGTTCAAAGATTTATCCAGATGAAAGTTACGATGATAGGGAACTAATAAACTTATACAATTCCACTAATTAACACATTTTTTTCTATGTACCATCTTTTACACATACATCTTCACGTTTAATTTAAAAAAACATAAATTTGGATAATAATCATACTTAAGCCGCCGCTGGGGCAGGCAAATTGTTACTCTTACTGGAGAAGAAACAAGGAATACGTTTATATGAAAAGGCTGAAAACCAGCACTTAGGAATGCTTGTAAAATGGCAATCGAAATAAGCTCATTGACGTATTTACCTAAGAATAATCCTATTATCAAGAGGGGCTACGTGGATGGTGTCGATGCCATATTTTAAGTAGAAGTAGTATCGTCTTCTGTTATATTCATCATCGCTTGTTCCTGCGTCCCCGGCTACATCCTCTGGGTGACCAGAACAGATCGTGTTCATCAAGGTAGCTCTGAAGTCTTCACGTTTTTTGCGAAGGGCAGTGTACATCATCGTGACTGAAAATGAAACCATCATAGAGGGATCGGGTGATAATGTATGAAGGTGTAGGATCATGTAAGTATACAGGGTGTTAGGAAAAGTGCTAACTTCCATTCAAGGGATAAACTTGCCCATGACACTGAACAACTTTCCCCAAGAAACATGGGTCGAAATACGAAATAAAAATAAACCTCCCCTCCTACACAAAATGTACCAACGGACTGAGTCAGTTTGTATGTGAGGTTCAATTTTTTTTTTCATAAACGACCTATATTCCTTGGGAAAAGTTGTTCAGTTTCTTGGGCTGGTTCATCCCTTGAAAGGAAGTTAGTACTTAGTATGAACATTGCGTACATCAGAACGGCAGGCGCTCAATATAAACGTTGTAATGGTTTTCTACAGAGTGTAAAAATATTAGCTGCAAAAGGGGTGAACCAGCCCATGAAAATGAACAACTTTCCCCAAGGAACATAGGTCAAAATATGAAAAATAATTTTGTACCTCCCACACAAAATGACCAACTGACAAACTCAATTTGTAAGGGAAATTTTCTCATATTTCGACCTATGTTTTTTGGGGAAAGTTGTTCAGTTTCATGAGCTGATTCACCCCTTAAAATATTTGCAGCTAATATTTTTACACCTTATATAATTGTTTAGTTACTGTTAATCTGATCATAAATTTTATTAAACTGATAGCCATCCACTTTACATTATAAAAAGGCAACTGATTGTGATGATCATCTTTTTTTACGGTTGTTCGACGGCCTAGTTTAGGTATAATTATATTATAATGTTGTAATAGAAAGGAATGTCGTCTCTTATTAAATAGGTTCAAGCTACTCAATCACATAGCACAACACCGGGCGGCGCGTAGTAGAGTAGGTATGTACCTACTTAGGAAGACTAATCCTAGGTACCGTTTTACCAACCACAGAAAAAAAATACATTTGCGTCTAGGGCCTAAGCGCGCATGATATCATTGAACTGTGAAACATATCTTGTGGTTAGCAATGGATTACCTACGTATTTAAAACGTTTCAAACCTCATTCATACGTCATAAATTCATTATGTCTGATGATGATGAATCATTCGTTTGTACTGTATGTTCGGTAGCCTAGTTATTTTTGTTTTCTCGAGTAGCTAGAATCTACGTACATACACACACTCATACATATTTCCGCCTTTCTTCCATAAGGGGTAACTAGTCAAAGTTTAACGGTCGCAAAAAAACAGCTGCTTTTGCCACGTCCGACAATTTTTGATTGTTTTTTCCAAGGATGTTTCAGAAAACACGCAGAGAGAGGTACCTATCACTATAGTGGCAGGTTGTCAGCCTGTAGCTCAGAATCTAGCTACTTGAAAGATGCTAGATAGAGTAACGTACGACTAGGCCTCTGCTTAGCTGCAGCCGCCTCAGCAGCGGCTTTGGCTTTCCCTGTCTTAGTGGTCGGTGGCGGAGGCTTGGTGAGCTCCTTGGGCAACGTGAACAACGACTTGTCCGCCATCTTGAAGTCTGCCGGCATCTCGGTTCTGTATACTTTTGGTAAAGGGACGCCGGGAGCGAACGGCGGCTCGTCGAGCGTCCATTTTGGGGCGGGCCTTTTTTCTCTGAATTTTTTATCTTTATTTGGCCTCTGCATGGCTGCCCCCTGAAAATATATTTTTTTCACTTAATAAAGTTAATATTCTCCAATCCAAACATAATAAAATTTTGGCGCCCTTTTTTACTAAACGGATTTCCGGTAAAACTCGCTTCCGTCAAACGTTTTGTTTTTGCAAAGTGCACTGTAACTAAACACCATAATAATCCTGGATTTTCAATGTTTGTAATATTTTGAATCATTGAAATTGACTACAAAAGATTAAAACATTGAATAATGTGGTAATCAAATTTATATTACTATCATAATTTCCAGAAAAAAATTACAAGTAGCAAAATGAAACGCAACTTGACATTGACAAAAAACAGACTGATTTCTTACGAGAATTTCTTGTGTAATGTAATTTTAATATACATATAACAGATTACGTATAATTTACACAGTGTATTTGTGAAACAAAGTGTGAAAATATTTGTTCCTGACAACTTTTCATTTATAACTTACCCCCTGTGCTTTTCACCTTACAAAAGGTAAGACTAATTTAGGTTATACTCGTTATCGTACTCATGTATTTCCTCTTTATATATTTTACTTAATTACACAAATTAAACTAAAACAAACTTAAATAAACTTTCTGACTTGTAGATGTTTATTTTATTGACATAATAAGGTTATTATTTTACTGTCAATATAACCATAGCAACGCCAACCTATCTTCATTTGTTTCCATAGTTTTATTTTTCCAAATGATAATGTTGCCGGCCAGTTGTATAACCTGAAAAGCCGAAGAAAGTCTCAAACATCAAAAGAGGTATTATTCAAGTCTTTGACAAGGAAATTGTCTGATGTCTTGACATGTTTTGCTTTAGGTTATAAAATAATTGGGTGAATGAAGCAAAAAGTAAAAACACAATATAAGGTAAACTAAACGCTTTTACATTCGTTGTAGTTTTTGGCTGTATCATGCTGCTTCTTTTAGTTAAAAAACACCAAAATCACCCTCATAAAGTTTGCAATGTTTATGCGGCCTTGGCCTACCGGGCTTACTATAAAAACATAGAAGGTATACTATCTGTCCTGCTCATAATATGATGATGTCATTGCTTAGAAGGGGAACCTGATTCTATATTGAGAGAAGCTGTTGGTTGAAACTGTTGTGTCCATGTTCTGAAATCAAATGAAATTATTGTTGTTTACGTTTTTTCCCTATTAATTCTTGTGAGAACTAAACCATTGTTTAAAGTGGGTTTTGCTACTTTGTCTTCACCTCACTTGTGCTTGTGCTAGCTGTGTGTAAGTAATAATAGAAATACTTGCGTACCTAGGTATATTTTATTTATTTTTATAGAAACTTGTTAATTTCCAAGTAATATAATGTTTGAGAATTTCATTGATTAATTGGTTTTATCTACTTACCTAATCTTAGTTTTTGAATTCTATACAGTGTTTTAATTGTATACAGTGTGTGTCGGAGTAAATGCTTTAATTTGGAGATGTTATTTAGTGCATCATACTGAAGGGGTGGGAGAGCTGAACAACATAAATTTTTTAACCTCTGATACAAAATTCATGATCACTGGAATAACTTTGTATATAAGGTTGAATTTTTTTTTTCTGTTTTCCAACACTGGTCCCATAGGAAAAATTGTAAGGTGCCCTTAAAGTTAGGGCAACTGGTGTTGTTTAAGGCCTTAACAATGCCTCCAATTTTAAGCATTGACCTCAAAATGCGGTGTATATCATAAATGTAGTAAAAATCATATTAGTCCAGCAGCTAAAGCAAATTAGTAGTAGTAGCCTTTTACAAAATAAAAAAATTGTCACATCTTACCCAGCATTGTGAAATAATAACTTAATTTTTATTTAATGACATTGTGGCTCTTTATGCATGTAAGCTACTAAATGGATGCAATGTATAATTTCCCACATGAAAAGAAGAATGATCTCTATTTTATTTTTATTTTTGTGTGGACAGAATTTTGGTAGACAATTACTGCAGGAACATAGGAAACCAGTTGACAATAATCATAGAAAAGGAAGTCAAACACAAAAACACGCAATGACACGGGCATTTTTTTTTCAACAAACGGTATTCAATTTCCAGATGATATTCCAGCTAGTACGGGGGTTCCACGCCAGCCCTTTGTGCCGAGCTGCCGAGTCCTCCCTACTGGCTAAACTGCGGAAGAAGACCGGCTACACCATCGCCAACTGCAAGAAAGCGCTCGAGATGAACAACAATGACAGTGACAAGGTGAGCCTCCTATTGATAAGATAGGCATTTTGGGAATAAGTTCTTATGGACTCGAAGGCTGTAATTGAAGTCCACTGCTGGACATGGGTCTCTCCCAAGTGTTTCCAATTTTTGGTTTCCCATAGTAAATGCAGTCAGCTGATCGCGATTTTGTATGGGAGGTCGAATTTTTTTTGTTGTTTCCTGACATATTTTCCTAGAGGAAAGTTGTTCAGTTTCATGGTCTGCTTGCACCCTATCAGTATTTGGGACGCTGTCCCTAACACCCTTTATGGCACTGTGACTGTGAATGCCATTACCTACCATTTTCGCAATGCTTTTTGCCTATTCTGACCACATCAGCTACATGTAACATCACATAAGGTACATTTTACGTCAGGTGTGTGCATGATGTCAATTATTTTTTTTACTTTGTATGATTCATCTGATCATTTAAAATTCAAAGGATCATCATTGATTGATAATTTGTATTAGTCAGTAATCATAATATCTGCTTATCCGTTAATTCAGAATTTATTTTGATTCTTCAAATATGTTTCTTGTCTATGTCTAGTCTACTGTAACAACAACAACAGTCCACTGCTGGACATAGGCCTCCCCCAATCGGGAGGTTTTGCCATACTCACCACTCTTGGTACACGGACAGGTGAGTGCAGACCAAGATGCTGTGGATATTCACAGGGAACACTGCTGCCCATTCCCTGGATTTATCTCCGAGTCGCTTTTACTACACCTACGGGCAGAAATGGGGTGATGGTATTCTGAGCCGGCATCACACGGGTTACATACAGAGTTGTGTTTATGTTGTTTACAGCACTTTTTTCTTCAGGAACCCTCACAATAATGCGAATCTTCAAACGATTAAAAACTGAACCTGATATAACCAAATTTAGGCTAAAATCAGATTTTGATATAATAAAAACAATTGATTTGAAATACTATGTTTTCAAGCAACAACTCCGGAGCCTTGATGCGTGTAGTATGACTGAGAAACCAACACCAGCATGGCTAACATGCATGCCACGACATATTTTGTCGTTTCATATGCGCACAATGTCACTACGGAAGAATGCGTCACTTATTCGCAGTGAAGTTAGTTGCAGAAGACATATTGCGGTGACAAAATTTTATCGTGGCCCGCATGTTAGCCATGCAGGAGGGTCCTATAGAAAGGCAGCGCAAGTCATTCTTCCAGTCTTAAGGTGGTAATTTATCATTGCAGGCAGAAGCTTGGCTGAACGAGCAAGCCCAGGCCATGGGTTGGGCTAAGGCGACCAAGCTGGCCGGCCGCACGGCGCTACAAGGACTCGTCGCAGTAAAATTTGATAAGGTACCACAAGCATTTTACACACCTACATAGAAAATTTACTATAAATAAAACGTAAAGAGGAACATGAGTCATTATTCACGTTTCAAATTAGCAGGAGGGAAAAATCCACACAAGTCACTTTTCTCCCTAGGGGAGAAAAGATACCTCTGTTAAAGTCACGATATAAATCTTAATATATTTTTGCAGCCAAAATGGAAGACTTGGCTGAATTAACTCACCTATTGCTTTTGCTTTGTACAATGTTTCTTTAGTCAATTTTTAAATATTTGTGTCGAGACTGGGTGTTGTTTTCTATGTAATATGTATATATTCACAAAAAAAGTATGTAAGTATCTCTATCAGCTATCTCGTTCCCATAGTACGAGCTTTGCTTATTTTGGGGCTAAATGGCGCTGTGTGAATTGTTCAATATATTTATCTATTATTTATTTATGTTGGATTGCGCGACTTGTTTATTGACTTGTTTATTTACTTGTTTATTATCAACTTCTTTTCAACTATAAACTAATGCCTTGAAGGGTCACGGCGCTTTGGTGGAGCTGAACTGCGAAACAGACTTCGTGGCGAAGAACGAGAAGTTTCAAAAGATGATAGAGGACGCCGCCGTAGCCTGCTACAAGTTCGCGCACACACACATGCAAGCTAAAGGACCTGTCACAAAGGTCCGTATAAAAAAGTTATTTTTTTAATCTGGGCATTACATTATTGAGCGTACATTTACCGACTGCTCTTACGGTGCAGGAAAAACATCGTGATGAAACCCATAGTCAAATAAAAAATTAACTTAAATGATATTTGAATGGGTCAGGTTAGCCTTCGGGTTGCAGAGGTCAGATGGCAGTCGCTCTGTGCAAAAACTCGGTTCCACGTCAAATTCCCTGAGATAGGTAGAGAACCTCCTACAGAGAACGGGATAAGGCAAGGTGAATGATGATGATGTTTTAGAGTCTTGAGATAGAGCAAGCTTATTTAAAAGCGAAAAAGAGCACTCTCTCTCTCTCTCACTCCCTCTGTTTTCCTCTCTTCTCTCTTCGCGTGGGATATTATTACTCCGTCATACCGATATAACTGTAAAGCGTAGTGGTAGTGCAACCGCCTGCAACGCAAAGTTACCGGGTTCGATTCTTAAGAGGTTATTTTTTTTTTATATTTCGGCCTTTGATCCTAGGGGAAAGTTGTTTAGCTTCATGGGCTACTTAAAATATTTGCAGCTTTTTTTCACACCTTGTATGTATGGTTGATACTATGGTTGATACTAGGTTGATACTACAAAATCGCGCACAGTAATATGCAGTAATCAAGCGATAATTTTGCTCCATTGTTCTTTGAGAAGGATGTTTCAATTACTGATTCACATACCCCACAATTGGTTTACATACCAGATCATCTGAATGAGTTTTCCGGAATTTCCGTAAATGTCTATTATATTATACCCGCTGGTGTGACCGTGCCGTGTGATGCCGGCTTAAAATATCATCACCCCATTTCTTGCCTGAGGTTGTCGTAAGAGGCGACAGTTGAGGGTTCCATGTGTAATACGATTTAAGGCGACAGGCTGACAACCTGATACTACAATGATATACAATATTTCTAAAACGTCCCTCAAACTTGACAGACGAAGTTACGTTACTCTATTTTTATTGGGTTTATCGCTCTGCCTACCCCGAAAGGAATAGAGGCAAGAGTATAGCATATAAATGTATAAGCTGTTTATCGTATTTGTTAATACCTTGTACTTCTTCCATAGTAAAATTGTTTACAAAAAGAATTATGTTCAGACTCCTGAAAAAGAAGTCCGTTTATTTATAATTTTGTTCCAGATGGAGCTAGACAGCGAACAACTTGGCAACCTCACATCTGACGGCAAGAAGCTCTCGGAAACTCTAGCCCTGTTCATAGGGAACGTCGGCGAGAACGCCGTGCTCAGGCGCGCCGAGTGCTGGAAGGCCAACTCCGACGACGTCAAAATAGCCGCCTACACCCACCCCGCCCCCGCCGCGCCTGGAGATTATTCTGCCGGGAAATACGGCGCCCTACTCGCATACAAACAGCCCAACGACCAAGAAGACGTCGGCAGACAAATCTGCCAGCACATAGTCGGATGCGACCCGAAGAAAATCGGCAGCAAAGACGACAAGCCAGCGACAAACTCCGACGACGAAATCTGCCTCATATACCAAGAATACCTTCTTGATCCTTCCTTCACGGTCGAAGAAGTTCTGCAGAAGTATAAAGTGGAAGTTCTGGACTATGTGAGGTTCTCGTGCGGGGAGGCGGTGGAGAACTGCTTGCAGGGTGTTGGGAAGCAGCCGCTAGATTCAGTGCAGACCTTGCAGTAGATTGTACTTAGATATTTAACCGGATTCCACGTCATGGTCCGAAATCGCTATCTAAATTTAGCGCTATTCTTTTTTAAGAATACCGGTAATGACCGGGTTTTTAAAATACGCGTCTCAATTTCCCGTGTTTTATCTGTGGTAATAAATAAACCGCGTAAAAATGGATAAAATCTGTGGACAAAATCATGTATAAATTGTCTATCATTTTAGCGGCATTCCAATCTTCAAGTTTTCAGACGTTTTAGCTCATTGACAGACGCTACGTAAAATACTTATAGCAAAGTTGGTCTTAAAAAAGTAACGGACAAATTCCATACATTTTTAATTCCTATATTTTTGTTTATCTATCGATCTGAAAATGATAGCACTATTTTTAGTTCACGATTTTGGACTGTAACGTGATATCGAGTTTTATTTTTAGAGTATTGGCGCGTGTTGCGGTATCAAATACCATCATGTTATGTTTTGTTTAGTATGTATTTATTTTGCATTTAAGAAATAAAATATTAGTAACACTGTAAAAAGGCATTTTGAATTTATTTACACAATGAGATCATAAATAGCTACGGTTCAAAATACAAAAAATAAATATTTATTGCTGAATAATTAGTTATTGTTGTAGTTTTAGTTGTTGTTGTTGTTTATAAGAGACCGCGTTTATAACATTTTTCTTCTGGGACTTCCCTTTCCATAGGAACATTCTGCAGTCTTTCTTCCAAAACATAGCAATTTGGCTGGGGTCGAACGAGTACCCGTGATACGTGAGTACGTCGGGGTGTACTACATGGAGGGCTAGAGTGTCCTTTTCCCTCGTCCTCATGGGTCCCATGACGGAAGGTCGCAGGAGGCAGCCGCAAGGACATATGGAAGATATCTTCGGCTGCGACATGACGTTCATCCTGTTAACTAAGTTTACTCTCTGGAAGTTGCCGCATAGTCTCAACTCTTCGACCGCGCCCGTGAACGATTGCGTGGCGCGGATGGCCAGAGGTCTCGCATTCTGATTCTCCGGATTGTTCCTGAAACCGACCGTGGATAAAGACTTCTTGGTAACGTTCTGGGACCCCTCCGTGCATTTCTCCTCGTACTCGCTTTCCTTGTCCGATGCGTCGTCTGTAAACATGATCACATTTACCTACTTTGAAAAATAATAAATAATTTAGATATTTTTCCTAAACTATCTCAAAACTAATAATAATGACAGCATCTGACTACTAGGCATGACGTTTGGCTCAACTGAGATCGGAAAGTTTTATTGAAACAGGTTCATGTGATGTGTGGAACAGTCCATCCAAACTTCTTGGTCTATATCCTCCACTGTGTTGAGTGCACAGGCAAACCTCATGCTTGTATGAAATCAGGCCTAAAAGAAAAATTGGTCTCGCTGAGCGCCAGACCCATCATTCATCCTTAGATGATGATGATTTCCGTAGGAAGCAGCATTAGCCTCGCCGCAGATGGTCTTCAAAAAGTCTTCACACATAAAAGCTTAAGGTACCTAGTACCTACCCTACACGCGCTCAATTCAATGCTTGTCGTAACTTTTTTGTAGTGAGACCCTAAGTAGCTTAGAAAATCGTAAATCGGCTGGCCAAACGTGCACAACACAGCTACATTTCCATCGTAGGTCATAAGGTTTCTAAATTGAAAACCCGTGTCTAATGCGACAGCCAAATCGAAATTCACAACTGTAGCAAAACAAACAAATAAGGAAATATTAGCTCTTGCCCGCATCGAATCAACCATGATTGTGTTGTGAGCGATACGATAGCCATTGTTATTATCTATTTGGCGTGCGTACTATTGCATATTAACAAATAACGGTACTTTCTGGCCACTATCTAAGTTGATTTTGCTCTGCAGGTCTACCTATATTAAATGTCTATAAAAACTGCAAAAAATATAAATCAAGTCGGTCTTCTTTTATTGCAGATAGTAAAATACGAAACGAATGTTTCAAAGCAGTAATTATTCTTTATCGATGAAGATATTGTCAGCAATGAGTTATGGAACGGGTAAGAAAGTTCTTAACAACTAAGTTTACGTGTGTAGAAATGTTATTCCAAGAAAACTGTTTGAGAGATCTTTGATCCACCTTTATTCCATGAAATAATATTTTCATAAATATGAAGAGGTAAGTACCTATATGGTGCAAATTAGAAATAAAATCTAGGGTTTCATACAAACATGGTGTAAAATACAGGGTTAGTTAGGTATTTTTAGTTATTACACGCGTTTGTAATTTCGCAGGTGGACCCATAGTAAAACTTGTTCAGAATTATAAATAGAAACGCCTACCAAATTTGTGTACTGACTAAAAAATAACCCAGTAGGTATATTGGGTCTTATTGATAAACCGTGGAATGGAATTAGGTAGCTACCTAAGCGCCTACCTACTTAACATCATGCCTGCCTATTCATAGTCATACCATTGACTAATTCATGGACGATCCTCCAGTTGATTCGTCCACGAATTCGTCAATGGTATGTTTACGAATAGCCAGTAGTTACCTACTTATTAATTCCATGGTTTACGGGTTCGTATGATGTCAGGCGTATGGCGTATGTGACCGACCATCGAAAGCGAAAGGCTTTGTGGTTAGTGGTGACACGTGACAAAGCGCGTGTCCAACCGTGAATCCTGTTGCTGATCTGCAGGGTCCATGCTCATCTCTCGGCAGTCCATCACACTACATCGGTGAGGTAACGTGGCTTAGGACCTTTTACGACACCAAACTTTTTCAGCCAGTCTTTTTCAGTAATCCTGAAAAATAAAACGACGTGTCATTGAGACATTGAACTTGTTTTATAAACAGAAACTAAATCGCCAGTTTTATTTACATTCTCTTTGACAGAAACAAGCACCTGATACCGATAAGAATCTTACTACGGTTTAATAGTCTTGTTTATAAAAAATCTATTGCTGAAAAGTTACGATGTATGGGGTTTCAGCAGTAAGGAGATGTTGAAGATAAAATACCAGGGGCAAGAAAGTGAGGTGCCATTCATGATGGATGGATATCAGGTGAGACGTTTCTTTGAATTTTAATTTAGAGCTAATTAACAGTGGACTAGACGGACCGTCAATTTCGATTTAAAAGTTATTGATCGGAGTATTTTATTGATCGTGCGGAATTTATAGTTTAATTTTTCAGCGTGTTTCAGCGATGGATAGGTAGTAATTCAACTTAATGATTATCGATCTTATGAAACATGGATCATCGAGTTTATTACTATTGACACGTAACTATCGTGTCCAAACGAATGGTTGCGGGTACCTATTAAAACAAACATCGTCCAATAATTGACGTTGGTAATTGAGTCGTTACGAGCCGAAGCGAGATGAAAACGCGATTGCGCCCACCCATCAATCGGGACAGACTTTCGCGGCGGCTAATTTATTCCTCTCTCGGTTTTATTAAAATATGTAAGCGCAAGAAGCGTGAAACAATTTTCTTTTTTCACATCGGCGTGCGCGGCCAGTGGTGAAGAGCAGACGGTAAAGAACAGTGTAGTGGTTAGTCGGTTAGTCTGTGGAGATTGTACGGGCGCGCCAGTCGTGTGCCTACTTCGTAGTGTCGAAAGTGGTTTTGGCTAGCTCAAGGAGCCTTTGGCTAGCTCGTGGTGATGGGACCAGTGCACCCCTGACCTCTGCCACGAGAATGCACATCCTGGAGATTGGAACCGATCATGTAACGTGTTTTCTTGATTACAAACAGTGTTTTTGATAGGTGTTTTTTGAAGTTAACCACCGTTTTAGTTTTGTTTACCAAAAGTTTAGTGACCTTAGAAGCCTCTCCATGGCAATTGTCAACTCCATTTCAGTTACACTGCAGCAGCACTACGAGTTACCCATTATTTAACTAGGGGTTCAATCTATACTGTTTGATCTAAGTATCTATATAGAGAACCAGTAACGATCGATTCGTCAAATCACTGCTCAAATGGAAACTCAAGCTACTTACTACTGATATAGTGCAAAGGAAACATGTAAAATACGTTGTAGTTTGTGCTTTATAGAAACATTAATGTGTTGTCACTAATCATTTACATAATAAGGCTTCTTTTCTTAGATAAATTTGATTCAAATTTATTCTAGTTGCAGTGGCCAGTGTCAGAAAACACCTGCGTGATTGATGCCTACATACTTGTTAGTCCATGCTTTAATTCTGCCGCGAATTTAAATTGAAGATGTTTCGCGTAGTTCTCGATACATAATCAATGTAGTGTGTGTATAGTACACATGTAAACATAGCGTAATTAAGTAGGTATCTACGTGACTGGACCATAAGCAGATGAGATGAGATCCGATTTTAGGCGGATCGCACATTCGACGCACGGCGGAGCCCAAAAATATCGCAGCGGTCTGTCAAATCCATAACTCCCCATACTAAAACCGCATTCGACGGACGGCTATAGCGCTGCGTCGACAGCGGTTGAGCGGTTTTAGTATGGGGATTTGACATTTTTAGTATGGATCTGACAGACCGCTGCGATATTTTTGCGCTCCGTCGTGCGTCAAGTGTGCGATCCGCCTTATTTACACAAAGTTTTTAACACAAATTAGCTGAATTATCAAGTAACGCAACATTGTAATTTCTGTAGTACTGTGCGGAGAGAAAGTTCATAAGACTTATTAAACTCTTCACAACACGATCTATTCAACATTATGAAAGCAGCCGAGGATTATTCAATTGCTTTAATTAATCTAATGTTTTGTTCGGTTAGGTAGTTACAAAAGTCATGCTTTTATCCTTTGTGGGGTAAGCAGAGTGCCAACGGCCGTAAAATTCCCTGTTAGTATCTAATTCGCTATAAATATTCACAATGTTGTACTTGTGATGCTGAAAGTTCTTTTGAATCTTTTCTGTTTCCGTTTCCCGTCTTTAAATGATATTTTGAACATTTCATAAATGAGGATGCCCTCTTGTTAAATCAAGGTCTCATTGCGCTTTGTGCATTTATTTATTTACTTCGATGACCGCACCCAGTATTGAGGCAAGCCTAGATTCCTCTATCATCAATCGTATCTTTTATCCATTGGACAGCTGATTCAACTGATTATACTCTTGGCCGCACCCTGACGAGTCACCTCCTATAAATGACCACAAGTCGCGACCCACCCCGTTCTTATTGCATTATCCTAATGGACAACGTAGATAATAACATTTAGACCCTCCCTGTTCCTATTCTATTCTAAAAGTCACATCGTCTTGCTATAATTTCATTAGCGTTACATTTACATGTCACGGCCTATCAGACTTGCACACATTCGAATTAGATTATCGCCGATCTTAGCTGATCTCATTGTTTGCTAGGGCTTAATCTTAATTTATAGCTCGTATATTATGCTTGTGTTTACAAACCTGTGGACGCCGGTAAACTATCATTGTTCTCTGTGTCTTCGACAGAGGCTGTCCTGAAATTGGTGCAAAATAATGTTCAGATCAGAGAAATCTGAAAGTGTTCGCAGTAATATTGTTGACAAGCATTACGCTACGATAGCTTCGTTCCTGAAGTCTTCAGAGATGTCGCTGCAGAATGTTTCCAATGTAGTGGTTGTGTCTTGGCAGGATGACGAGAGCGGCAGCGCACGCGCAGCCGAGGCGGCCTTCCGCACCGTGCCTAAAGACCACACCGCGTTCCTCGTCTGGAGAATCACAGTAAGTTCTTATCTTATTATCACGTACGTATCTGCAATATATCCTTTACACATATTTATGGTTAACCCGGGTCACTCGTGATATTTTATGGTATTTTCTTTTGGGGTATACTTTTCTTATTTTCGTTTTTGTCGTCTAAGATTTAGAACGTGTTGCCCCAAGGTAGCAACCGACAGTAAGTACGACCTTAAATTCAAAACATCTTCCATACTTTCTTACATTCGAAGCGTATATCCTATCCATAGATCCTACCTATCTCAGATACGAAAAGAGAGAGACCTATCTCTACACGATCTCTATACACGTGATATTCTATAGGTACCTACCCCGTGTAAAGTAATTTTTCACCAAATCTATAACACAAATTGGAAAGAAGGCGCATCATCATATGTTGACATTAATTAAACTTAATTAACTATTCAGCAACAAGATCTACGCCCATTTCGTTAAAGAAACAAGCGTATGCTCTGTGTTTAACTGACGCAACGTGTAATAAAAGCATCTAATTTTAACGCACTTAATGAAATTACCATTATTTTCTTTACTCACGGCATAATTCATTGTACGTAGATACATATTTTCATAAGTCTACTCGCACTCTCGCTTTCACCATAGGTACAGACAGACAGGGAACATAAATATTACCTACCTACTTAAATAATGGCTGCAATATGTAGGTACTTAAGTACACGTTTGTTTATTAGATATTGCCGTTGCTGATGGATGTGTAATTTGAACTTACTTACTTACAGTGGGCTTAGGCCGGCCCTGATAAAGAATACTAACTATAGCTAGGTACTGTGCTGATCAGAAATGTAAAGAAAATTCCAACATAAAAACATTCATTGTAGCAATAAAGCCACCTCGAAGCCATCTAAACGAATCTTCGGCTTTTGAACTAACTTCCAAACTATCATAGAAATTATTTTATAAAAATCTTTTTAGAAGAAATCCCACAACCATTTCCCTAAACATTTCCCCTTCATCATCAACACATTTCTACACTTTAATTTGATAAAATGAACACGTCGTTTCTAAATCTCCGTGGGAAATAGGTGTAACGAAACAGTAACACTTTACATGAACATTGGAGTTCATTAGCTCCTCATTTTGGAGTAGATAAAGTCAGTAGGATCGTGTGAAAGGTCAAAAAATTCATATAAAAGTCAACTCTAGTGGGAGCGACTAAAATAATGTCGCACACTGTAATGGGCTACCGTGGTCCTCGTGTGGTTTACCTTTGCGTTGCTGACTTCAGATAACTACCTACTTAGTTACTTAACTTAAATCCAAGCAACAGATCTCAACATTTGATTTCCTTTCTTTGTTAAGTAGATATAGTCACACGCCAGTTGTACCTCTGCTTTGTTGATTTAGAGAAAGCATTCGACAGTGTGCCTCGCGAAGCTCTCTGGATGGTGCTAGGAAAGTTAGGGTGCACAGAAAAGTATGTGCGACTCCTAAGACTCCTGCATGACGACATGCAGTGCTGCGTCTCTGTAGACGGTGAGCAGTCTGATTTCTTCCCCGTCACCTGTGGGGTGAAACAAGGGTGTGTTCTAGCGCCCACACTGTTCGCCTTGTACTTTGCAGTTGTAGTCAAAGAAGTCCTAAATACTGTTTCCCAAGGAGTCCGCATCCGTTTCCGCACAGATGGCAGTCTTTTTAACCTGGCTAGACTTAAGGCGCGCACTAAAGTCTCGTATGCATTGATTACTGAGATCATGTATGCTGATGACTTGTGCTTTCTTGCAGAATCCCCAGACGGCCTGCAACAGCTAATGTCCGTTTTCCACCAAGCATGCTGTAAATACGGCCTGAAGATCAGTGTCAAAAAGACGGAAGTGATGTCCTTAGACTCGCATGGTCGCGAGACACTGGCGATTATGCTTGGTGAGGATATGCTGAAACAGGTTAATAAGTTTCGTTATCTGGGGAACACTATAACATCTAAGTGTAACCTTGATGCTGAGATCAACAGCAGAATCAGTGCTGCAGCTGCAGCATTTGGGAAGTTGTGTTCCAAGGTTTTCTGCTCGCACGACCTAAAGCTAGCCACAAAAATCTCTGTATATATGGCGATTGTGCTGCCAAACCTTCTATACTCCTCCGAGACTTGGTGTGTGTATCGTCACCACATACGCACTCTGGATCGCTTCCACCTAAAATGCCTTCGCACCATCATGAAGATCAGATGGTCCGACCGAGTGCGCAATACCGAAGTTCTGAGACGAGCCAATGTTGGTGGCATTGAGGCCTATCTAATGCGTCGTCAGCTACGGTGGTGCGGTCATGTATCCCGGATGTCGGAGGAGAGAGTGGCGAAGCGCATCTTTTATTCTGAGCTAGAGGAGGGCAAGCGAAAGCATGGCGGACAACTCCTCAGATATAAAGATGTTCAGAAACGACACATGAAAAGATGCAACATTGAGCCCACTCAATGGGAGGGTCTGGCAGCACAGCGTCCCGAATGGCGCGGGATGGTTAAGAAGCAAGTCCGCGAGTTTGAGGAACAGCGTAAAGCAGACCTCGACGCTAAGCGCGATGAGCTGAAGGCCCGTCCACCCGTCGCCATTAACTATAATTATGTAAATGGCAAACTCACGTGTCCACTCTGTGCACGGGAGTTTACTGCCAAAATTGGCTACAATAGCCATCTCCGGGCGCATCAGCGCCGATCTGATTAGGAGTCAAAGTGGTCGCCATGGCCGAAATCGGTCGGAGAGATCATCATCATCATCATCATAGTCACACCCAGTTTAGAAGTCATGTGAAAGGTCAGTGCACAAGAAGCACATGAAAACCACAACTCAGTTCCCACTAACGCGATCCAACGGCATAGTTCCCAAATTGAACATAATGTCGTTCCAAAAAACACGATGTGAAAAACATGGATCGCTGGTTCACGTGTTTAGGTACCTTTTTTGTGTTTAACCAAGAAGGTGTTTAAGGCGAGGAGTTGCTGCTCAAATCACGATTTCAGGGGGTGAGGCGGGGGGGGCCGCCCGCGCTCCCCGCGCTTAGACACATCATCTGGCGCTCGCACACTACGCACCCGTACGTCGTGTGTCTTATGGACATGACCGCAGTCCGACCACCTTTTAAATATATGAGCTTTATCCCGGCCATGGAACTTTTACTTCTACCGTGAATTATTATTTTTTTGTGATAATGCGACGAAACGAAATATGAATGTGGGTAGATGAATGGACGCAGAAGAGGAGGAAGGCCTTAAAAGAACGTAATGGCTAGTTAAAACACACAAATTTAATTACAAAGGATGTTAGGATAAGTACTAAGCTCCTTTTATGAATCTATCCTTGAAACTGAACAACTTTCCCCCTGGAACATAGGTCGAAATATGAAAAAAACATCTAGCCGACCCAATTCAGATTCTGTAAAGTTAAAAAAAGTACGAATAGATTGTAAAAAAGATGATTTTGAATCAAACGGTGTAAACAATTATTTCAATTTTGATAGAAAATGGTCGAAAGTCGGAAAATGTCCCAAGTCCAAAAATTTGTGTACGAAACTTCAGTTATATCTGCTATACGATGTACTGTTCTCAAGATATATGCACTTTTAGTTTCCATTCGTTTTTAATATTCAAAAATGATATTTAACTAAAATGTTAAATGGCGTTTTGCATTGGAGTCTTCAGTCACGCCTGCTTCTTGCTATAGGTAGGTACTTCATTGTTTTCTTTTGTTTATGCCGCCGACTTAAGTGCCAACAACCGTCGACTTGGGCTGTACCCCGTGAAATACTAGAATTTACATCATGTATGTGGGATGATTTATAAGATGAGACGAACAACTGTAAGATTAAACGAATGGACAACTGAACGATATTTTTTTAACGTAAGCCGGATATTAGATGAATTTCTGAAGTATGATGCTAGAACGAAAAAGCAATGTAGGTGAGTAAACGAGCGTGAAAGAGAGGGTGAACAGATACTTTTTAAATAGGATCACGGGCGAAAAAACCCGGGGTAATCTGAAGAAAATTCGAAAATTAACTTATTTTTTCTTCTACATCCACAGCCACAGAGAACTTAAAACTTCGCTGTAATAACATGGGTGTATGTTATTACAGCGAAAATAAAACTAAAAAGCTTACAAAAGATTTTAGTTAAGTGCCCCATCTCATATAAAACATAACCCTTTTTCCAAGCTGGTCGGATAAAAAACAAAAAGTTGCAATAAAGAATAGAAAAAAGTACGCGTGATAGATAATTGCCATTCGCAAACGCCATTAAACATTTCAAAAAAATAACTTTTGCGAAAATTAAACAGAATGCAAACTAAAAGTGAAAATACCTCAAAAACGGTGCAAAGTAGAGCAAAAATTACTCAGTTTCGGTACTCATATTTTAGGACTTGTTTGATAATATTAAAATTAAAATTGGGCCCCTATTTATTCCACAATTGTCCTAAGCCTAGCCTCACTCACATGCGCTTTATTGAATTCCTACTTTTCTTGTTATTTATTTCACTACCTCATTTGTTCCAAATTCTCATTTGGTCTACTTTTACATTTAGTCAACTTCCTCATTTATTCTATTCCCTAAAAATATCTCGTCAAGCCTACAATTAGGGACTTTCTATAGCCACAGACCACCTTTTTATTTTGTTCTGAAGAATATGTCAAGTGCCACGTTATTTTAAGGAAATATAGATGGTGCGCAACGGGATACTGGGTATTACTATAATGTTATCTCTTTGATGGAAGCTTCAGTATGAACATAAAAGTTCATACTCAGCTCCTAAACCGCACCATCTAATTAAACTTTTTATACTACTCTTACATAGAAAGTGCCATATTACCCTAAAAAACTTACAGTCTGGCATGCATAGTTTTCGAGATAACTCAGGTTTTAGTTTCACAGCTGTCACCTTAAATAAAGAATTCGTCAAAACATTCAACTATACCAAAGAAAGTAAAACTACTTTATTTCCGAAACTAAGGTTTTTTGTAGTTCGTGTTCGTGTAGGAGTAGTGTGTGTAGTGACATCTCGTGTTCATTCTCATAAACATTCATTCTCGTGTTCAACCCACACGAGTCGTACGAGCGGAGTAAGCAGCAGTCAGCGATGTGTCAAAAGCGTGACAAAGAGCAGCGCAAAAATTTTGTAATTGTGAAGAAGCTGGTAAGACTGCTCTCTGATGTAGTTTTGTTTGTATGGAATTCCATACCATCCCGACCACAGAACAGCGTATGGGTATCACAGATTATATATACGTGGCTAGATCATGGCGAACGTAAGCAATATCGTCTTCAGACTTAAAAAATATCACTATTCGCTCCGTCCGAAGAGTTAACGCACAAAGAAAACAATATATTTGCGTGCGCGCACAAGACATCTCTGGTCTGTGGTTGAATGACCACCGACTGGATCTAATTTGGCACCGCTGTGTCGGTTTCTGTAATAAGTTCTTGGGGGAAAATTGTTTAGATAACCTGTCAACCAAGAGTTATCTTGAAAAGATAATAGGTATTAAAAATTACTTGATACCTACTGTACAAACGTTACTCATATTCAAAATGCACACTGTAAATATTTAAAGTGAATTACTAGTTATGTATCATTCCTTTCTTATTATAAGTAAAAAGGCTTGGTTAGACTTTTGCTTTTTATTATCTTATGGGCATTTCTACAGAGACGCCGTTTTTTTTGTCCTGGTCCAGAAATCGTGTTAAACATATAAACTAAAATCTAAAAAAAATTACACATAATCCTTAATGTATGTTCTATTTGGAGAGCATAATTATTATGACTAATTTAATATTACTTTCTTCTGAAAAATATACCGAATTGAAAAAAAACCACCAAATTTACCTGATTTAGGCCTGTCCCTTTGGCGGAATTGAAACTAAATTGGTCCACAATTCGATAATTTCCGGAATTTATAATAATGTTCCTATGTTCACATGTATATAGATATATGACAAAGGCTTATTTATTACCAAGATGTCTATAATGTTTTATTTTGTACCACTTATGTTACTTTAAATATTTGTACCGAGCTTATGACTAAATTCGGTATCACTCACAAACTCTTACGCACATCTGTAAACACGCGCAATATGCACACCATTATTCGATTCACATAAACTGCCAGTTGCGTCCGAGTAGGCGAGTGCAGTGAATCTGAGACATGCTGCCGGAATTTACCATTTTCAAAGGTAAGAAATTTTGCTTCGTCTTTGGTGCAGGGTAATTTCTCAACTCCGGATCATGAAAATTTTTGAAACTATAAGAGCTAAAAGGTTGTTACTTTGTGTAATTTGTGCCTCGATAGTATATCAATACGTAGGTAAAATTGGATTTGCACAAAGTTTTACTCTGAGAGAGAAATTTCAAAGAAACCAGCTTTTTCTCAACTCCGAGAATCTGAACTCCGTGTGCATTTGTTCATGGAGTTGAGAATTTTGTTCACGGAGTTGAAGTTTTTTATAAAACTGTGATTAGAATGATGTCGTGTGGTACCGGCGTAGAATAGCATCACTCCAATTCTACCTGTAGGTGTCGTAAGAGGCGGCAAAAAGTTAATCATCAAGAAAATAGCTGGCAGCGTTCCCTGTGAATGCAACATCGTATTTGATGCTCGCCAATCTACCTACCATGCGTGGAAAACATGACAATACCTCCCCAATAAGGGAAGCTCATGTCCAGCTGTGAACTGTTGTGGCTGTAAAGGTGTATTTTTGGAAAATAACGTAACACCTACTTACTGCTAGTGTGTTGAAGCAAAGCAGTCGTAGTATAAACTATGCCACTGGTTTTGACAATATTTTATGACATTTAGATTTGCCGAGTGATGCCAGCTAAATTAGCATTTTATTTTCGATTTTCTGAAATTTCGAAAAATGTTCTTTTTAAAAGCATGATCCACTTGTTCGGATATTTCTCGTACTCCTCATTGTTCCTCAGCACCAGACTCCTCCGGATGGTCAAGTCCTATTTCATTAAAATTAACAGGGTACGCTTAAATCGTCCATTAGCCAAAGACTCAGATCTAAAATGACCAAAAATTATGACGTGTGATACCGGCTTAGAATAGAATCGCCCCACATCCTTCCCGCGGGTGGCGTAAGAGGCGACTATGGGACTCGAGAGTGTTGGTGTATTACAATTTTTAGGCGACACGCTGACAACTTGTCACTATAGTGATACACATGTTTTCTAAAACAACCTTCGAAAACAATCCTCAAAAATGTCAGACGTGGCGATGGCGACCGTATTCTTACGGCCGTTAACGCTCTGCCTACCCCGCAAGGGATAAAGGCGTGATATATGTATGTATGTAACAACAAAGATTAATTAACAAAGAATTTAAACTTTTACACCATCGGCTGATATTTAATACAATAACACTTTAAAAATTCTCAACTCCGTAAACAAATTTTTAAACTCCGTGAACAGTCAATATTCAAATTCGATTATTTCAGAATCTGCAAGTGGAAATGGGGAGAAATTCGTCTTATGTTGTTTATTCATTTAAAAAACAATAAATTACTTTGAATGAGTGCATGAAAATCTTAAAAAAAAACGTGCATTCTCAACTCCGTGAACACATTTCTCAACTCCGTGAACACTCGAAATTAAAATTTAATTATTTCAGGATCTACTGAAGCAAATGATGGCAAATAAGCATCAATATGTTTCTATTCTTTTTTCCTAATTTTCCGGTATTATAAAGTCAATAAAATGTTAAAAATAAAATTGCACACGGAGGTGATAAAAATCTACTCCTGCCGTAGAAATGCCCTTATAGATAAAATATCGTCTCTCGTCAAGGCTAGCTGAAGCGACAGCTACGATAAATTTTTGCTCGTCTCGCCAAAAAGACGTAAGCGACGTAATAATAAGCGCATACTTAAATTACGCCTTTTGGTGTCAGCCATAAAGTATTTTATCAAGCAATCTGTCCATGTCACTAACGTCATAAGTAAAATGGGCGACGTAATAATTACGAAAAAATATTTGTCAATTTTGCGGGAAATTTTGACACAGTACCGGCGCTGGCAAGAGCCATTTGGGTACTGGCGGGGTAGCGGGCGGTGCGGGATGTCATCGGGAGGTTGGTTTGTCGGCGAGAACCGTTCTAATTTTTGGAAAAAAATGATTTGTTGAATTAAAATCTGTTCATTCACTAAAACCTAATAGTATAATTTATAGGACATTGAAATAGGAATATTCTACATCAAGAAACTATATCAAAATAGTAGTCCAAATTACGATATAATTGGTTTGAAAATATTTTTAATGCTCTTTTTGAGATTTTTTATATTAAAATATGTCAAACCAATCGAGTCATACGATGGTGTTACTACTAGATAATATCTTCGAGTATGTCATATATTTTTTCGAGGTCTTGGTAGCATCAGTAACAGGCTTAAAAAATGAATCGAAAGTAATGCTTTTCGTTGGCCTTCCTTCATAACAGCGTCTTAAGAGTAACCATGCTGATGGTCAATGACACATCAATGTTTACAAAGATCTTTATGGTTTTTCAAGATCCATAACCTATGCTCTTCAGGGCTTTCCGCGATATAAGTAGTACATATAAGTGTATGCACGTACACACACAAATCACGCCTGTATCCCTGGCGGGGTAGGCAGAGTGTAAATGGCCGTAAAATTACGGTCTTTATCACCACTTTTGACCATACCAACTCTAAAATATTGATGAAATCTGTTTAGGTGTTTCAAGTAAGTATGGTAGGTACTATACCGGTTGTAAGGGACGATGTACCGAAAACTTTGCAGGCATCAGACCATTTGAACAACATATATGCCTTATGCCGCCCTTATGTTGGCAGACGAGAAAAAAAATCGGTCTACCATGTTTCACTTTCCTTTGACTTCACATCACAGATGGTAGGATTAACGGATTACTCAATATCGTGACAAGTATTACAACCATTAGGTACCAAAAGTTAGCACCTTTTCGAATCCGATCGACTTGCGAAATCGAATCACGAGCTTTCGTGCAAACGCAAACCTCACGACAATGATAAATGAAGTCGGAAACAGACCCCCATTATTCGTACAAGAAAGAAAGTACCAGCCACAAGCTGCGTTGATTGATAACCAAGTCTTTAGCTACAAAAGGTAAAGGTTTAAGAATCAAAAGGTGGCTAAGGTGAGGGTCCATTGTTGATTGTATTATAAATAATCCAAAATGATGACCTTTTTCATTATAAAGAAAGAAAAAAAATAATGAACCTCACCTTCGGTGGGTGCATACCTGCCTACCCAGCTAGCAATTTGTGACAAACCTAGTATAAAGCCAAGCCCAAGTACGCTACCTAATCTTAAGACCTAAAATTTTATATAAACGCCGTTATTTTTTATCCAAAATATGTTTTTTTTACACATATGCTTTATACAGTACGATTCTGTATGCATGCTACAATGCTGATTCGTGCGTTGCACCTGCGTCAGCCAACAGCGGTTTTTAGTATAGGGAATGACGATTCTAGTTTTATGGATCTGACAGACACATGCGTTAACGCTGCGTAAGTTTTAGAACGACCATACACACAATACACACTGAAGGAACTAACTTGGAATTGGAACTAATTTTATCTACTTTTATTTTCAATTTAAGTCATTTCTTCAAGGGACCTAAAGGATTTTTTTGAAACTGTTTACCAGCCCTAGTATTTTACTCATGACAAGGCAGGAAGTAGCTGATATGAAGTCAATCGGAAACGTTAAGTAGGTGCTTGATTTCCTACAATTTGTCCACATCCTATATCACGGTCGTCTAGGCAGAACTAAGCGGCCTAACTGTTTCCTGACCGTGTGTACTATTTTATAGTACAGATGTACGTACATAGGAGTGGCAGGAGAAAGTACCTCATTAACCTGCGTGCAATAAAGATGCATGCCCAGTGGGACCGTTGCACCGACCACGATGCAAGAGTAAGATCATTCCGTACAGTTTGTCCAATACAAGGTGTAACTTTAAATGCGCAAAACCTCAGACACCGTCCCTCAGCCCTTAAAACTGAACAACTTTCCCCAAGAAACATAGGTCGAAATATAAGAAAATTATTTTTACCTCCCATACAAATTGACATGGTCGGTCGGTTATTTTGTGTGGGAGGACTAACTAATTTATTTTTTCATATTTCGAACTATATTTCTTGAGGAAATTTGTTGAGTTTCATGGGCTGATTGAGGATGTCTGAGGTTTTGCGCATTTAAAGTTACACCTGGTATAAGTATCTAAAACACATACCTAGTAATGCATTTTGTGATAGAGTCAGAGTGAAGGGAACGTTTCAGAGGTAGTCCTAAAAGCAACCCAAGTGAAGCCATGAAAAGTTTGTCACAACCAGCAAGACTATCTTTGAAACACAGTTCAATGCGCAAATAACCATACCTAGCGTGTAAATCTAAATACAGAAACTATAAAAACACGCCTACTTATCTTGAATCTTGCTCTGTCGCGTGGAACACAGTGTCAACGCATGACCCGTTGAACTGTTACGTGATAGGGTCCGGAATCGAAGTTCGAATTACACACATTCGAAAGGATTTAGTGCGAAACATTTATTTTCGATCATTGTCCAGCCGAACGTAAGTTTTGTCGATTTATTTTAACTACGAAGCCGTTATGCGTCGACAGTACGTTCCTCCGAATTTGTTTTTTAACGAACTGAAACTAGCCGAATATCCTTTTAATTGAACAAACTGTACTATAAAATGCAAGTTGAGTTATACTCGCTAAAATTAGAAAAATATCATTATTAAGTTTAAAATTCTCATGGCAGTTTTATTTTTACTAGTATTTTTCCTAATATTGTATGAAGTGAATATGTGTTTAGCAGATCTTTCAATAATAATGAAAATCATAAACTAAAGACAAGGCAGGTATAATTTTAGAATTTTGCCTTTCCGAAATGACGTACATACATACATACATACATACATACATATATCACGCCTTTATCCCTTGCGAGGTAGGCAGAGCGTTAACGGCCATAAGGATAAGGTCGCTATCGCCACATCTGACATTTTTGAGGATTGTTTTCCAAGGTTGTTTCAGAAAACATGTGTATCACTATAGTGACAGGTTGTCAGCCTGTCGCCTAAAAATTGTAATACACCAATACTCTCGAGTCCCGTAGTCGCATCTTACGACACCCTCGGGAAGGATGTGGGGTGATGCTATTCTAAGCCGGCATCACACGGCATTCCGAAATGACAACAAGTAAAAAACAGATCTTAAATTACCCGCATCATTCATGCGGTTTTTGCTTTTGTTGTTTGTTAAGATCAGTTATTACGCGAAGGCCAGATATTTAACTAAAAGTGAGATTAATCTTATTTCCTTCAAAAAAAATAGTTTACGTTGCAATTGAAGCATTTTTGATACGTGATAATTTTTATGTGTCTATTTAAAAAATTATACTTATTGAGTAATCTAAAAAGCACATAATTTATTTTTTATGATTTTCATTCAATGAATTCATTTTCATTTCAATAAAATTACTTAGCAATTTATCCATTTTTCACTGCCTTATATTAGAAAAATAATTCTAAAAAGTAGAACATGAGATATATTCCGGCAGTAAAAAATGTTGTTCTTCACTTTCCAACCTTCAACTCTACACATTATTTTTAATAAAATCACTCCATCGCGTCGTGAAGGAATGACAAACAAT
This sequence comes from Keiferia lycopersicella, assembly GCA_029255805.1. NCBI lineage: Eukaryota > Metazoa > Arthropoda > Insecta > Lepidoptera > Gelechiidae > Keiferia > Keiferia lycopersicella. The sequence goes on from JARACZ010000003.1 coordinate 21,739,978, forward strand.
AACACTTTACTATTTACAATTTAGTAGGCATCTGGTCATCTTCGTCGATTATAAGAACGTTCGAATATTCTCAGTTCGCAAAAAAGTAAATTCGGAGGAACGTACCATCGATGCATAATGTTTCGCAGCAAAGCAACATCGATACAACTTATAATCGCTTGAGAATTTTTCGAAATAAAACACCTTCGCGATGTAGCATTTCGAATGTTAGTAATTCGAATTTCGATTCCGGACCCTACGTGATAATGGTAATAAATATATATGTTAATTGTTAATATTAATTACCAGTCAATAATATTATTAGTTGTGTTCCATACAACACGTTCCGTGCCAAGCTTGATTGCAACAAGTTGTCTAGATGGCTTTACGTTGGTGGTCCGTAGCCTCGCTTTGAAACATTCCCTTTCTCTGAGATTATAGGACGTACTTTCTAGTGCAATTTCTATAAATTACTCCCAATCTAGCTCTTTTATTAGACGCTTAAGTTGTTTGAGCGAAAGTGAAGGAAACATTGCAGCAAAGCGAACATAAATTGCAATATTACTGTCGTACATAACTCTGAGAAAAGGGAAATCTGTAGGACCTAAGAAAAGCAATGTCTACGCTCTTTCAATCCTAAATATTTTTTGCGAAACATAGACAAACATGAGAATAAACTAAAAAATCAAAGAAACAATTTCCTAAATCTTTACATCCGCGAAAGATAGGTAGATAAAGTACCTAAAAAGTGTTGCAGTAACTCGAATAACCTAACGGTTAGGTATAAACAATTAACATTCTATAGATAACAATTGGGAAGGTCGTTGGACGACTCGATGTCCCACATGAAAAGAGAGAGAGGGAGTGAGTTGGGTAGGACCACGTCCTACAATATTCTAAAGTAAGTACCAAGTGATTCTAAACGTTTTATTTGACTTTTGGGAAAATATAAAACTTTCGATTACTAGGTAGGCATTTAGACGAAAACCTATTGAAAATTTTTGAATACCATCAAGCACAAACATATCAAACAAAATTAATTCTTTTGACTAGAGACCTAAAGACCAGAAGCATCTGTGAGTCACCCATACACCGTCCATACAACGGTACCGCTAGCCGGATCGCCGCGGCCACCCAACCGAGACCGAGCGACTTTAGCACAGGCTACATTGTCTATTTCTACCTCACTAAAAGTCTGAGAAAGATGATTTGTTTTCTTAGGATTTGCATTTAGAAACTAGGTTGAGTAGCAGTTCTAGGTAACTATTTATTTTACCAAATGTGCCTACTTACATACCTACTTGTCTTTCAGATGTACCTTCTACTTGACTGTACCTTTTACTTAGAAGTATGAATCTTTAAAATGTAATTTTATGTCATGGCAAGGAAAATATGGTAAAGCGGTTTTATAAATATAAATTGTGCAGATCAATAACGCAGACTAAACCGGGGAATAATTTTTTTAAAAAATACGTGGATAGCATCAGGCTTTTGACGTTGGAAGAATTTGCATACAGGCAGGAGCATTTGCTGGTAGCAACTAGATGGCGAAAACGGGACATCATGCCATGTGACGTAGTTGAGGTACCTTTGGATAGACCTGCGAGCAGCAGTGTACCTGCCTGCTGTAAGCTGATTAGATGTGATGATGATGTTAAAATGGGGAAGCAGACCTACCTAATAGGTAACAGTAATATGCATTTCAGTAGGACCAACACCAGTGCCGCATGCAACGAAACTACAGGCAAGTCAACAAGTGAAATTTGGTGTACATTGCGTAGCGGGTGGGACATTATAAAACCAGAGTTTTGACCAGCTACGCAATGTACATCGAAATTCACCTGTAGACTTGTAGCTTGTAGTTTTGAAAAACGGGGCACAGGAGACAGAGCGGCTCAAAACAAAAACTCTCTAAAATTGCTTCACTACAGCCCACAACCAATTATTAAGACAGCAAAATACTGATCCTATCTGAAGAATTTCTTCGTCTGTCTTGCCGTAGTTACAGCGATACGTATCACTTACAATATAAGATGTTATCCTCTAGTGAATTTCTTCACGCCTAACATTTTGCGCTATGCTTCATTTATCGATGTCATTATCACAACAACTAGAGTGAATAATATTTATTGCATCTGAGGATAATTGATGATGCTTTCAGAACAATCAAAATACCGGAATATGTAATCAGATGTGGTCAACAGACCCGCATTTAGACTGAGAAAATTGAGGTAGGTTAGTTAAATCTAGATTTATTTGAATTAATATAGGTATGTAGTTAGCTGTCGGCAAATTAAAAAGTAATTTATAACAAGCTCTACTCAGCCCTGGCTTATCCACTAGGCTGAGTAGGCTTAAGCCTAGGGCGGCAGATTTTGGGGGGCGGCAAAATTTAAAAAAGGGGCGCGAAAAAAAAATTTATAGTTAATATAAAATATTAATTAAATTAATATTTTTCCCTGATCATTGATTATTCAACACCAGAGCTAGCACACGTGGATCAACTTACTCTTGTCGTTAGATATGTTTTAAATACAGGCAAACCTTTCACACGATTCCTCAAATTTATGCCGTCAGTCGGCTGAAGAAATGTTTTCTACCGTTATTATGGAACCCAAAACGCTAGGAATAAATATTGAAGACTGTCGTGGACAGTCCTATGATAATGCGGCGAACATGTCTGACGTATACAACGGCTTACAGGCAAAGATTAAAAACGAAGCGCCTTTTGCCGATTACGTGCCTTGTTCTGCACATTCTCTAAATTTAGCGGCATGTGCTGCTGCTGAATCGTGTTCAGAGGCTTGTCGATTTTTCATGCTACTACAGGAAATTTACGTTTTTTTTTGCAAGCTCGACACATCGCTGGCAAAAATTAACGACTACAATCGGGAAAGGCAATACCCTGAATAGAGTGAATCTGACACGTTGGTCAGCTAGGGAGGACGCGTGTAAAAGTTTGTGAGGTTCTTGGCACAAAGTTCTTGAAACTTTGGAATCAATTAAGGACGATTCTACTGAAAAACCTGTAACTCGAAACAAAGCAGCGGGAATTTTTCCTAATTTAGAAAAACTGGAAACGGCGGTTATGGTTGTAGTGTTGAATGATTTTTTGCAAAGAATAAATCAAGTAAATGTTCAAATTCAGTCTTCCACAGATTTGGTAACCGTTTCTGATCAATATGAGTCACTGCGTCAGTTTTTTGTATCCCAACGAGAAAATTTCAAATATTTTGAAGATAAAGCAATAGAATTAAGGGTATGCAAACAATACAATAAAGACGTGGGAAAGAGACAGCCGAAAAGGAAGAGAAAATTTGACGAAACACCAGAAAAGCAAAATATAATGACTGCGAGTGACGCATTCCGCGTAAATACGTTTCTCGTCCTCGTAGATAGGCTAGTAACAAAATTTAAAAAAAGACAGGAGGCGTATGCCAGTTATAATGAAAAAATTGCATTTATTACCAAAATAGACGAGTTAGACATACAGGACCTCACAGAAAAAGCACTTTCTCTTAGAACAAACATATCCTAACGGCATAGAAACGGATATAGTGTAAGAAATCGAAAACAGTCTGCGACATTTTTATGTATTCGAGCTTGTCGTCAGATCATCGGTTCGACGACAAACGACGACAACCGCATACAATTGACGACATCCGACGAGAACCGACGACAGGTTCGGATGTAAGACTGTTTGCGACATAGGTGTGGGTGGGACCACCTAATACTATACCTTAAGGCCAGGTTAAAAAAAACGGCTGAGGTGAAGCCGGATGGGTTGGGTTGAGAGGGCGGCAAAATTTGAATAGCCTACAGGCGGCAAATGTGCTAAGACGGCCCTGGCTCTACTCAATCTAAAGTCCAGTTGAGTTAAATACGTCGGTACATGTGTCATACTTTTTTTATCTTTATCTTATAGTAGCGTCATATTTCTCCTATAAAATAGGTGGTAGGTATTGTAAATAGATACATACATAAGTAAGCATTTCATACTTATGCTGAACAAAATATTAATGAAAACGACAAATTCTCTGTAAAATATGATGCTTGTTTTTTTGCTGCACGATGACTCTAATCTTTGAAATTTACATTTTCATCTAAGATTTAAATTAAGATTTTATTTTAGGTTTTATTTGAGGTTTTTTTTTTATTTAGTTTAAATCTTAGATGAAAAATTGATCTCGCTTGCCTGCGAGATTTATCATTTATCATGTTAAGCTGGTAGTTTAGTTCAGTCCATTTCTATTCTCAAGCATGAGATACCTATCTACGACAGTTAGGACAGTGCAAATGTAAACAGAAATAGTACCCAAATACCCTAAATCTTTCATATAGTCGTCCTCCGTTCCATACCCATGGCTACATGTGGTCTGGCCTGCATAACAAGCACACGGCGTAGCTTCTCGCCACGCGCCGATGCCCTCCAGATTACATGAGATGCGTCTGCGCAACTGTACAGTACGAGAACGCCCCCGAAACACTCATTAATATTCATCAACATTTCGTAACTTTATATCACTTTCTGTGATTATCAAATTATGCATTGGTTTTACGAGTGAATGTAATAATTCTTACTTTCTTTGTCTTTGAAATAGTGTCTTTTTAACTCACAAGATTTCCTATAATGTTCTTCCAGGTAGAGCAAAACTCCAAATTCTTTATCCAAGCTTTCTTGATAACTTTTTTAGGTCTTAGTAATCTCTAAGTTAATTTATGTTCCAAACCACAAGACATCGCACGCAAAAACATCTTCTCAGTCTACTAGCAGCATTACAATTTTATTGTCAGTTTGTAAAGCACCGCGCGCGACTGTTATGCTCGTAATACGTGGTTTGCTGTTTAATGAAACGTAGCTTATACATTATTTCTAAATAATAACACAGTTTGCAAAGTTTGGCTTATTAGATAGACTCATCAAGCGCCTTAATTAGATAAGGCAAAACTGTTGAAAGTTAGCAAAAACTTGTGTCGTGATCCAACTCTAGCCGCAAGAAAAGACCTTATACTTAATTTCTCGGTGTATATTGCCGACGACTTTGAATTGCATTGCAAGTTGACGAACGGTTTTCATGATAAGCATGGACACGGGAAGCAATCTACATCGAATCGCATGTAAACATTGAACGTAATGCGAATCATGCGCAGGCGCATATTAATCCAGTTGTCGTGACTCAACATCACATTGATGATGCGCACACCTCACGATCATCTGCTTAAGCATCAATGCATAGGTATGTCTGAGACCACAACCGACTCCGTCTGAAAGAAGACAAAACTGTACTCAATATATCGCGTCTTCAAGAATAATATCGATTCAACGACATCTAGAAAACATCAGACTTTTAAGTAGGTCAACGTAGAGTCTTAACAGTTTTATTACTATCGGATTATCACAGATAAAGGATCGAGGCTGTTTAAGGTGCTTGCAGCACCTTAGAATTGGTACCAGTTTTTACTTATGCAAGTACTTTTACATTACTCAAATAGTTTTTCAAGTTTGTATACAGCGCAATGAGGTTAATCTAACAATGACTCAGAAAGACCGGTTCGTCACAAAGTGACTTATGTACGATAACAATGAATTTTTCAATCTAGCTATTATTATCACTTTCCGGTAATCGATCTCCATTCCACATAATACGAAACTATCCGATGTGGGCGGACACGTCCAAGATAGATTGGTCATCATTGTCCATTCTATTGGACATAGTGCGATTATACTGATAACGGTCGATTCTGTGCACCGGCGCACATACAGTTGGAATCATGTAGCACTTAACACAGAAGATTTTCTTATCAATTTTATAAACAGCACCTTAGTGCTGCTAAATTAGAATAGCATAAGTCCATGCATAGAATGAACATGCATTTGTACAACAGGACATGTCATCATAGCGATGTTATTTCTTATTTTGATGTGAATAATTTTATTCACAGATTTATTTTGACTCAGGATACTATGTACCTGTCGGATTACTATAAGAAACAAGTAGCTACTTTGTTAGCATATAATATAATTGACACAAAATTTGTGTCACCTTCTATATTAGTTAGTAGTGGTAGTATTAGTAATTTAAACTAGATTTTAAGACAAAGGAAAACCCCTCTTTGACTGGTGTAAATAGCACAGGCAATCCGGGGTCTTCCTGCACTCAGCCTAAGACAAAGGAAAAGCAAAATCAACTACAAGTTTTACATCAAAACATTCAGGGCTTTTCCAGCAAAATATTAGAAATTGAATTGTTCTTGGAGAAGCATAATTACGATGTAGTCTGTTTTACAGAGCACTTCCAAAAAGATCATGACATTTTGTTAAATTATGAAAATTACTGTATAGCCAGCTCTTACAACCGAAAATCCGCGATCCATGGAGGCTGTTTAATACTCATTAGAAATAATATTAAATTTAAAGAACGTAAGGATGTGGTCGGACTGTCGGTTGAGAGTTGTACTGAATTATCTTGTGTTGAGCTGGAAAGTCATGTTATAGTATGCGTATACAGACCACCAATAGCTAAAAATTTTACCACACTGCTAGAAGTACTAGAAGATGTACTAAAATTAGTCACAAAAACAAATAAACATGTTATTGTTTCTGGAGACTTTAATGTAGACATTCTAGAAAAAAATGCACTCAGCGATAAATTTTTAGGACTTTTTAAATCTTTTAATTTGTCTCATGTATTTTTTGAACCAACTCGTGTGACGCCTACTTCTGCTAAGTGTATTGATAATGTATTCAGTGATTGTGAGCCTGTAGAAAAATGTATTGTAAACTCTCTTCAATCTGACCACAGAGGTCAATGCGTAATATTCCCGTTCAAAAATGATATTAAAACAATTAAGATAGAAACTAGGCGCATCACTGGTAATAGGTTGGAAAAATACCGAAACGTTTTAATGGAAAAACTGCCAGTTTATAATTATAACTTTGAAAATCCAAATAATGTATACCAAGACTTCTTTAATTTAGTGAGCGAAGAATTTGAATTAATTTTTAAAATAGATATAAAAGAAATTAGTACGAAATTTAAGTTTAGTGATTGGGCTACCAAAGGTCTTAGGATTAGCAGAGATAGGCTTTTTGAACTTTATGAGCTTAGAAACATCACTAATTATGAAAGTTTTAATGAGCTGGTAAAAAAATATTCTAAAATCTTTAAGACAGCTTGTTTAATTGCTAAAGCCAATTTTATTACAAATAAGATAAAGTCTTCAGACAATAAAATAAAAGCTGTCTGGAAAGTTATTAATAGCGAAACAGGTAAAACTAAGCCACGCGAAAATAACTTTTCACTTAATACTGACAATGGAATGGTTAGTGCAAATTCCGATGTAGCGCAGGAATTTGAAACATTCTTCACAAATATACCACTAAAAACGACTGAGGCATTAGATTCTTCACCTTCAATTTCATCTTCCTTGCTTAAACAAAATGTAGATGCTTGCAATTCAGAATTTAAATTTACTCCTGTGAGTCCCCAGTGTATTTTAAAAACTTTTAAAGACATTAAAGTTAAGAGCACCGAAGATTTATGGGGAATGTCAGTTAAAGTTTGTAAGTCAATGATTGATATATTGGCACCATACTTGGCAGATATTTTCAATGAATGTATTGAACATGGCATCTTTCCCGATTTAATGAAAGATAGCAAGGTAGTTCCGCTGTTTAAAGCTGGCGACAAACAAGATCCCAGTAATTATAGGCCTGTATCTATTCTGCCAGTACTCAGCAAAGTCTTTGAAAAGATCATACTCAATCAAATGCTGTCCCATTTTAATAGCAACAACTTGTTACACAACCAGCAATTCGGTTTTACAAAGGGACGTAGTACCACAGATGCTGGTGTTGCTCTGGTCAAACATGTATTTAACGCTTGGGAAGAATCAAAGGACGCCATTGGTGTTTTTTGTGATCTTTCCAAGGCATTTGATTGCGTAGATCATGAAACTTTATTGGTAAAATTAGAACACTACGGTATTCGAAACGCAGCTCTGAAATTTCTGAATTCGTATTTAGATAATAGAACGCAAAAGGTACAAGTAAACGGCACCAAATCACAGGGATCTAGTGTTGAAATTGGTGTACCGCAAGGTTCTATATTAGGCCCATTTTTATTTTTAATTTACATTAATGATTTGCCTTACATGGTAGAGAATTTGTCCAAAATTGTTTTATTTGCTGATGACACATCCCTTATATTTAAGGTTGATAGACGAGCGCATAATTATGACGAAGTAAATCACACTCTTGGGCAAATTCATACTTGGTTTACTGCAAACAATTTAGTTCTAAATGCGAAAAAAACTAAATGTGTATTATTCACTTTGCCAAATGTAGTACATTCTTTGAATAACTATGTTGCACTTAATAATGAAAAATTGGAGTTTAGTACCAGCACAGTTTTCTTAGGGATTACTCTTGACTCAAAGCTCCAATGGGGCCCTCATATTACATCTTTATCGGGTAGATTAAGCTCAGCTGCCTATGCGGTACGTAAAATTAGAGAAATTACAGATGTTGCAACTGCACGACTTGTTTACTTTAGTTATTTTCACAGCATTATGTCCTATGGAATTTTGCTGTGGGGCCGCGCCGCTGATATTGAAACAATATTTATTCTTCAAAAAAGGGCCATTAGAGCAATTTATAAACTTGGCAGTCGTGATTCTCTCAGAGAACTGTTTAAGGAAATTAATATTATGACTGTGCCGTGTCAATATATTTATGAAAATATCATGTATGTCAGAAAGAATATTCATACGTTCACAAGAAATCATGAAAGACATAATCGTAATATAAGGAGTAAAAATAAATTAGATCAACCCACGTATAGACTAGCTAAAGTAAGGACTTCATTTGAAGGTTTAAGTATACGATACTATAACAAAATACCGGAAAATATATTATGTTTATCTGAAAGTAAATTTAAATCTATTATTAAGAGAACATTATGTTATAAAGCTTATTATAAGTTAGATGATTATGTTAATGACAAGGAGGCATGGTCCTCTGAAATTCCAGCGCAGCACAAGAAACATGCAGTCATTTTTAATACCAGATCGGGACGTGCATGGAATTTACAATTGGCATAATTAGTAAGGAAGACGAAACAGTTAGAATTATCTACTGTAATGCTTTTATTTTATTTTAGCGTAGCCGTCTTTTGGGCTAATAATATATATATAATTATAAAACTTAGGTAGGGTAGCTTAGGGCCTATTCTATAGGTACAAATTGTAAATTGAGATTAGGTTCAGGGGGTCCGGCTGATTAGCATGTAACAAGCATTTTTTAAATATTTTGTCTTTAATTTAACTGATTTCATTAATTGATGGTGGTGATGTAAGTTACATGATGTGTGGTCAGCCTGGCCAGCCCCGAGGCAGTGCCTTTATTATTATTTTTTATTTTGTTATTTTTATCCCACTCGTCCGCGATTCTATTAGGAACTGAAAATTGTTATTGTTTACAATGACTCATTCATTTATTCAGTGACATTATTGTATTGTAACTCTCTGACATTCTAAAAGTATTCATTGTGAATCTACTTGGAAATAAACGATTGAATCTTGAATCTTGAATCCATTTTCACCTGCAGATGTCTTAAAAAGTCACTTAGATCGCCTAGCCTGCCAAGAATGGTGGACATGGCAATGACAATCCTTGTACAATCAGACAATCCTCCTAAAGAGAGGCTCTTATCGGCTCGGACTGTTGCCACAATAATGACAGAAACAACAGAGATCATTTAGCTGTTCGTTCAGACTGATTTAAAAGCTAAGTAAAAAAAACAGTAAAATACAAGCTAAGATTGGACTGCAAAAATGCAAGGTAGACTTGCACTCGACTGTAGCTAATAGTACACCTTCCACAAGATTAATAGCCGTAAGTCACTCTATCCCATTTGTTACATCGTTTATTATTCGCTACCGGAGTAATTGGCCCCATTTTTTCCTAATAATTATGAGTAAAAATCTGAATTGCGCTAGCTATTTAATTTCAGATAGGAAAGCGCTAGAACATAGCTTATCTGATGAAATAACCGAACCGTCCAACCAACTTCTTCACAGTTGAGAGAACATGAAAAGTTTTAAAACTTTGAACGCATATCCTTTACCTTAGATAGGTCTCTCTTTTCGAGTGGGACACCAAGTCGTCCAACGGCCTTAGGTAGGTAACCCGGGGATTCCTCGCACCCCCTGCCAAAGTAAATTCCCAAAAATAAAATAGACTGTAGTTTTGACATAAAAGAAATAATTAACATTGAACTGCGATAAAACCAAGAAATCGCGGGCGGGTTCATTCAACCCTTGAAATTTTTCACACCTTTCTGAACTTCATATTTTTTCTCAGGATTCGAACACAGAGTTGCTCCCTCGTACACACTACGGCACTTTCTACGACGGCGAGGCTTACCTCGTGTACTCTTGCTCAGTGCCCGGGCAACCTGCTGGTCCTGACGTCATCGTAAGTAACTAATTATAGAAAAAGGCTTTACAAAATACGACTTGTCCTAAAGCTCCCAAGTTTTGGCTAAGTCAGGTTGCTCTAACAGGGTTAAACAAATGTATCATCAAAATAAAAGTAATTCATGTCATAAGACAGGTGACTGATCGAACACGAGTTACACATGCTTCTGGTAATTTTCCAGCGTCGCGAAATAAAAGAGAACGGCAATGGCGAATACGCAGAACGCCACCTGCACACCTGGGCCGGCGAGCGCAGCGGAAACCTGTCGGGGATCGCCTTGCGTCGAGCCACCCAGCTTGCTACACATCTACATGCACCTGTGGTCATACATAGAGAAGCGCCAACTAAGGAAACCCCGAGACTGTTGTCGTACTTCCGAGATGGAATCAGGTATGGTTATATAGAATTTATGTAAGGGACGGCTTTGCAGGCATTTTAGAACACCCTGGTGAGATGAACATCATGCATTCCAGGAAAAAACAAAAAGACTAGAACTCCACGGGAAGGAAAATCGATATTATGTACCTTTTTCCTACATTGTGTTCCTTCCTTCAGCATGGTTGTACTCTTTCATGGATAAGTCATGCTTGCAAATTTTATGGCACACCGTTCCTTTCAACTAGTACTTCTATTTCTTCCAGGGAAAGAAATACGCCTGCACGTAGTCTGGTTTCCAAATCAGCTGCTGTGAAAAACAAGTGTAACATGGCTATAAGCTTATACAGGGATTCTGCTGGAGTCCGCCTTGTATAAATAATGTTTATTTAGCCTCTTATCATTGCTTGCAGGATCCTTCGCAGTGGCTCTCTCAACGGTGGCGCTCGGCTGTACCGCGTGCGCGGACGCAGGCCGGTTCTCATCCAATGTGACCCAGTCTCCTGGTCACAGCTCGCAGCCGATGGGGTTTTTGTGCTCGACACCTCTTCCTTACTCGTACTCTGGCTGGGCAGGACTGCCAACCTGATTGAGAAGATATTTGGCGCCAAGGTATAAAACAAATTGTAAATAAAATTGCTGCGTTTAATATTTATCAGTATAACCGCATCTGACTGTATGGTATGGTATGACTGAATAGTAGAGCGATTCAAGGCATGTCTTTCTAGTAGTGTTCCATTCATTATACGAATATATAACACTTTATGAAAATAATAAATAGAAATATTATGCACTCTTTTTCATGCTGTAGGTATATTTCCCGTTGAGACTTGTCGATCAAGATCGGTTTAGACTGATCTCGAAACAGATATCAACTATATGGTATAACTTGCTGTTTTTACATTTCCAGATCGCCTACCGCATGGCCCGTGGCGCAGACAAGGGTATGACAGCGCGACGTATTGCGATTGCTCATGATGGATACGAGCAGACCTTGCCTCCTGGAGACCGCGCACTGCTGGACGCTCTACTAGAGCTTCGTGCGCGTTCTGTGCGCCCTGCTGCACCTGTTGCAGAGAATCCACGACCTGCCAGACTTTATAAGGTACACCTTCTAGATTTAAGTGGCAGAAAACTCTTCCACATGCCTCGCGAGACGTACTCTTACGAGAAGGCAAGCCAGGATCAAGTTTGGGCGTGGCAAGTTCTGATTAAGTAGGTAAGCATTTACTTCATGCCACTGCCTCAAGTGCTTCGGTCAGCCAGAGTGTAGCTGACTTATAGATAAATTTATCCAAACTAAAACGCCGGGACTACAGCAAAAAATACACTACGTGGATAATTACTGTTACAGGCCACACAACCCACACGCACTGGACCCATAACAATGCCATCGCAACGTCCAGCTGCCAGACTAGAGGAAGTAAAGCGTGCCCCGTTGTGCAGAGAAGACCTGGCTGATGATGTAAGTTGATCACCGAAATTGCACTCTATGCAATTAAGGTATTAACAGAAATGCCTTTAAAACAGATTTTTTGAGTCACAATTTGGTACTTCCAGGGGGTATACATAGTGGACAGTGGCAGCCGAGGCGTCTGGGCTTGGGTGGGTCCAGCAGCCAGCAACGCAGCATCCCGGGGAGCCCTAGCTGCCGCTCGTGGATTGGCCAGAGCTCGCCGCCATGTTGGCCCGGTGTCCGTAACCGCAGCTGGCCGGGAGCCGCTGGAGTTCGCCGCGCTTTTCCATGGATGGCGTTGGTGTGACGCGCGCCGTGACGTCAGACTGAGAGCCGCTCGGTCAGCCACCACTAGGCTTGATGCTGTCAGCCTAGCATCAAATTCTTGGCTGGCTGCGGAGGTAACTGTTGTAATAAATGTTATATAGTGGAAAAAAACCTGTATCCATATGACACGAAACACGAAAATATAATTTTGTTTTTCAAAAGAAGACTTGTAATTGTAAAGTCCAGAAAGTCGTGTTTTTTCTGAACTGTAAAAGATTTTCACTCTCGTTCTTCAGGCCCAACTTCCCGACGATGGTTCAGGGGCATTGCGCATGTGGCGCGTACGCAGACGCGGCGAAGAGGGTGATGCGCTGTCAGAAGTGGAACGCCCTCAAACTGCTGCTTTCTACAACCGAGACTGCTACATCGCACTGTACACATACCACGCGCCTGGGGGAGATCAAACCATACTCTACTACTGGATGGTATGAAAGCAGAAGAACTTATTGGATATCCTTTGTTAACTCTTCCACTCAACTTGAACTTGACTACAAAAATGATCTTTATGCATGTTTGAAGTTAGCTTAGAATGTCCATACATTTACTTTTTGTGGTTGTATCTTACAGGGTGGCTCTTCGCCAAATGATCTGAGGAATTTGGGTGCAAAAGAAGCCAAAGACCTCTACATTAAGTTGGGGCGTCTTCCCGTCCAGGTAAAACTACCTTTCTTTTGTTTCGACAGTTTTTGAACATAGACCACATTGCTAATATGCTATGCTTTTCAGGCGTGGATTTATCAGGGCAAGGAACCAGCCCACTTTCTGCAGATTTTCAAAGGACGAATGATTACATACATCGGAAGTGCTACGGATATTGACCGTAAGTAATATTTGTGAATTATTTTACAGACCAGACCGAAAGAAACAAGGGAGACAAGCCATAGCCTTGGCCATGTCTTAGGTCTCTTATAATATAACCTTCTTAGGAAATCGCAGCACTAAATCAAATATCCCTGTATCTGGAAACTACTCAATCGGAATTATTGAAATGTGTTGCGAATCCAAAGTTGAACAATCCTTTATTGTCTACGAAGCCCCGAAACTTTTGTTTTTTGTTGCCAGCTACCGGCCGCCGAGTGATCCCTCCATCCCGCTGTCTTATCCGCGTGTCTGGACAGTACGCCCGGGAGGCAAGGGGGGTGGAAGTGCGCGACGGCGGGGCGGGGAGGGGGTCATGTTATATCGTGAGGGGGGGAGCGAGAGTGTTCGTCTGGTGCGCGGCCACCGCTACTGGTGACGAGAGAGAGGTCGCTAAGAATATGGCTGCTGCCGAACACACATTGGTCATGCAAGGTAAACAGCACTTTGTAGCTCACTCGCGATAGTTCTTTACTCTATCCGCGATCACATCTGATCCAATTGAGCTGAAACGCCGCGATTCAGCAGGAAAACCGTTCATATATAGGTACTTCAACACTATCGCTGATGATCCAGTTGTTTTAGAACCCAATTTTTAAAGAAAGGATTTCTAAATGGCGACCGATCGTCAAGCTTTCTCTTTCCCACTGAGGCTCTGACATAAACAGGCGTTCATGCTTTCTCCCTCACACTTAGGTAACCGCTGCGATTTACAGATCCTTTCTTTATTAAGGAAATGTATCCAACATTCTGTGTAAACTTGTTATTAATGACTATCCTATGTGGTGCATATGCTTGCAGGCAAAGAGACTGCAAACTTCTGGAACGCACTTGGGGACCGACGTCATCTGCTCGTGGCATCTCCACTGAAAGAGATGGAGCGTCCTCTTCCACCGCGCCTCTTCTACGTGTCACTTGGTGCTCCAGGGCATTATACTTGTGAGTTTTTAAAATAAAAATAAGAAATTGAATAAATTACAAGCGTTACCAGGAATCAGAACCGGGCACATGGGGTATCATCCCACTGCTATGCCACTGAGCTTTCGACGGTTGACCTTCGTTTTTTTTTCTCAAGCGAATTTTCAATTTTCTTTTTTTTAAGCGAAATCTATAATTTTACTTTGTTATGAGTAGTTTCAGTAGTGATGAGGTGTTTGGTAATAGGTACTATATAGGGAGATTATTATTGAGGTCAGTGGGTACTATGTAGTACCGAACGTACATTTGCCTGTTTATGGGTCTTAAATCACAAAGTTGTATACAATATAATCAATAAGATTTCTATAAAATTTGAACTGCTTTACTAATTAATGCCTCTTTTCCATATTTCAGTCGAAGAAATCATCTCGTTCAGCCAATACTCGCTTGCCCCAGAAATGGCGGCAGTACTGGACGCCCACAGCGCAGTCTTCGTGTGGTTAGGGGCTCACTGTTGCACGCGAGCCAAAGAGGACGCCAGAGGCATCGCTGACACTTACCTTACTTACGGTAAGTAACATAGTTGAACCAACAGTCCATTTCACTCAATCAGTACTCAGTACTCGCTTGCCCTGGAAATGGAGGCAGTATTAGACGCCCACAGTGCAGTTTTTGTTTGGTTAGGGGCTCACTGTTGCACGCGGGCCAAAGAGGATGCGAGAGGCATCGCTGACACTCACATACAGTAAGTAAATCACATAAATTTAAGTTACTGTTTCTCTGTTCTCAAGGAAATCTAAGTGTTCCTTACCCAGAGAAACGATTTAGGTACCTACGGTTTTCACAGTCATATAAAAAATATCCAACTATCTGTATGTATAAAACTATAGTCTGTAAGTTTAGGTACTTATCTTTTTGTAAACAAACCCTGTATGAAAGTGACACTTCAGAACTGTCAGTTTAGTACAAAATTTGTTTACAAAAAGATAAGTACGTAAACTTACAGACACGATTTTTTAAAGAAAGGATCTCAAATTGGCAACATTATTGCTTGTCTCTCTATAAACATATGAGTAGGATGTCAAAATAATGTTGCCTTTTGGGATCCTTTCTTTAAAAAATTATGTTATACCTACCTGTTTATTTGCGGCGGGTGAAACTACAGCTGGTCGTTCGTTTAATTAGAAACCAGAAATAATTTTAAATTAGAAATAATAATGTTTTAAACTTACCAGGCTGCTAATTGATTCCAGATCCAGCTGCCCGCGACCTGGAGACTCCCGTGCTGGTGCTCAGCCAAGGCCGGGAGCCGCCCAACTTCACCGGCTTCTTCCCGCACTGGAAACAGTCTATGTGGAAGGTAAAAAACATGCAATCATTGTCAACCATTTATGAACTATATTTAGGCTTCTTAAGCCAATTCTCAGTTTTAGTCCTCCAAAAAATGCGCCAAGCGTGGATAGGCCATATCGTGATCGATCCTGTGACCTTCATGGTATACTTAGTTGTCAAGTAAGGAGTGGCGGGAGCCCCAAACGTTTGCTAAGTTTCCTTGATCGGTGGGCTTATGACATCTAGTAAAATAAAGTGTACTTTTTGTGGCCATTGTTTTTATTATCATCATTACTTACTGAAATCAACAGAAGTTTTTTCTCTCCACTCTCCAGGGTCACAAAACCTTCAGCGCCATAGTGAGTGCACTGGAAGGCAAAGCGATAGTCCAAGGTGGCAACAGCGCGCTGCAAACCGGCAACAGCGCAAATCGGTTCGACCAATACGAGAAGTACCCCCTGGCTGTGCTGCGAGGGCCTAAAGAGCATCTGCCGCCTGATGTGGACCCACTGGTCAAAGAGGTATGTCGAATATCCTAGGCCCCAAGTCTGCTATTTTTTGTCATTGTAACGCCATCGAAACTCACTGTCATTCCATTGCCATTGTGATTTTTCTATACTTCAAACTGTTAGCAGACCACGAAATGACCGAAATCATCCAACTGAAATCCAATCTACATCCAACTGAAACGATTTTCATTTAGCAGACTTGATAGAGCCAAATAGTCAACTGCAAATGATCAAATAGACTTGACCAGTGGGGGAAATGCTAACTGGACCTTTTCGAATTAGTATTTTTAGACGCGCTGGACCGTTTGCGAATTGGACACAGTGCGCCCGGCCGAAGTATTTGATGGCCGTGCTGCTGACTGATGCTCTTGCAGCCTCTTCCAGGTCCTTACCTAAAAAAGATCTTCCGGCTGATGTAGACGGAGAACCTTGGTTAAGGCGGTTGGTTAAAGCTGCCGATCGTCAATTCTTTCCATCATAAGATGAGTAAGGCAAAGAAGTGCGGGCAGCCAGTGTCTACTATGCTTTCGACAAACAACTAGCGAACGAATACACTTATTTGGACGCTGTTTCTCCCTCTTCTCATTTTTCTTGCCTCTTTGAATAACCATAGTCTGTATTTGTTCCAGCTGTACCTCACTCACGATGACTTCGTGTCGACCTTCAGTATGCCGTATAGCGAGTTTCGCGCTCTGCCCGCTTGGAAACAGAAGGACCTCAAAAAGGCAGTCGGATTGTTCTGAACATTGTTCTAGAATGATAACTGCGGAAGCTTCAGCGCTTATAATTTCAGTTGGTGCAAGAATTTCATACAATCTTGTTCTGAGTATTCTGGCTTGAATGATGATAGAAAATAAGCTACAGTAGCTTTTAGAAATCTTGAGCGTAGATTTCCCTCGCAGCATTTAGCCCCAAAGCACACAATCAGTGGAAGTATACATTCTTCTAAGAGGATATTGTTTTAAGGTATATTTATCAGTATTTTAAAGTTTTAAGATAAGATTTATAGACTCCTATGAAATGAAGGAGTAAACGCACACATGTTATTCGCGATGCATTTTAAAGATTTAAAATCACTGTTGTTTTGTAGTATAGTGTTTGGAATTTTATATCACTTGTTAAACTTTTGAATTTTAATGTTATTTATTGCAGTAATTTTAATGAATTGAGTAAATAAAACAATGAGATTTTAAAATGTTATTTATTTTTCACAAATGTAGCACTTATTAGCTAGGCATTAATTTTATGATAAAATTAATAATCTTTACAATATACAAATTCCTTAAAAAATCCATAAAATATTGGTTTATTTGAAAACATATGTACATTATATTAAGTATTGATACATATAACATGGGTGATATGGGAGTGGCCGTAGCTAAGGCACGTGGTGTTAGTATTGCATGACACAGTACGAATGAATGAGGCTCTTGCGACCTACGACGCGTATATTTCATACTCAACAAGATATAACAAGACGTAAACGCCAAAATCTATGCAATATCTCGCTACACGCGAATTCATAAAGCATGCGAGCAGAAAAAAACATATTCAACTTTGAAATCGTATCAGGAATAAGGTTCGTCCTGCTCGTCCATTCTATGACCTCTGTTATTCTGTTACTATAGTTTCACAACAGGTTTATTTTTTCACAACAGCAATTCTTTATATCTTGAAGAGTATGAATAATACACCTCGTACGCCTACGAGCGCTGACGCGAGCCATGATTCAATCCCTAACATGATCAAATAGATTCATCGATACGATTACAGTATAAAATAACTACATACTAAGATAAACCGTTACAGCGGGCCAGCAAAGCTGCAAGAGAGAATTTCTTTACAAATGAGAAGCTAGCTAGTTAGGAACTTACAAATTTAGTTCGATAAATAAAACGTTACAATAAGAAATGTAATTCAATAATAAATAATTTACACAATTACGGTTTTACATTGTCCATTATTGTTACAAGTAATGAGACAATTCGGGAGTATTTCTGTAACGGTTCTGTTAGCTTCGAAAGCTCGACTCGACTGAAAAATACTCCCTCTAAATGTCACTATATAAAATCAGGTTTATAATAATTATGCATAGTAAATAACAGTATTAATATTTATTATACTGAATTAAGATTATTAATTAATGACAAGCGCTGAGAAAATAACATGGACAAATCAACAATTTGTAATTTCTAATTGATAATTTTGATTTTAACATATTTTTTCTTTGGTAAATAAACCATTTCCGAATACTTTGAAGTAAAAAAAATAATTACAAAAATACTATGGAATGAAACAAAACGAACAATGCAATAGCTGCCCTATTAAAATAATTCATAAAAAATGCATCTCAAAAATAAGCGTAAAACTACGATGAACTGCAATTTATAAAACACTTAAGTACTTAAATTTGAAATTCGTATGTCAGTACATGAATGGAGGAGAGATTTCGGACTTACAACTAATAGAAAACATAAAAGCGACATTGGACAAGCGACAGAACTGAACTCGAGTCAATATAAACTAAAATAAACAAAACTCAACATAGCTTTCGTTGGAGGAATGTAAACAGTAGAGCGATCAATAATAAACAGCGTTTATACTTTAACAATGTAGTAACAAAGTGGTCGAGGCCTGCTAGCTAGCACCACGGGTGTTTAGTCACGACTATATCACAGCTTCCCTGCGCTGCCGCACTGCCGCCGCCGCCGCCGCCGCCGCCGCCGCCGCCGCCAGCCTCAGCCAGCAGCCGGACCATGGCGGCCCTCTACGTTATTGTATATCGTATTGCTTGCAGACATCACATACTCGAACTCCCGAGCAAAAGTTATATATTTACTCCTACAGAGACTTGGCTCCGAGTAAAGTGGCATCACTAATTCGACGACGTCATATCACATCAGAAAGGAGTGCAACAAGAATAGGATTTGACATCGTATTCTGTCCTTGTTACACTCAGGCAAATTCATATATGTACTTTTCGCTTTCATATGAAATCATACGTGTTTAGTGGTTCTAGTTTAGTACAGAAGAACAACGGAGCAAAGTTACAAGTGAGTTCAATAAAAAGTGAAACTTTCTTCGACATTCTCTACTAACTTGGCAAGTTACAAAATCTACGTCATAAAATGGACCGTTGCAGACAAGGATTCAGCCGTAGCTTAATGGTAGATCAGACTGTATCGCCGTTAGTTTTGTACTTTCATATCACAACTGAAGGGTCCGAGTTAATTCTAACATCAAACTTTTTTCTTAAATTAATGTACACGAATTTAGTCTCTTATACTGGTGCCTGGTCACACAAACACAACCATCGAAATGGAGAAAGTGAGTTTAACGTGTATAAAATTTCGATCTAGTATACTTTTGAACTACGAATATGGAGCTAATGCAAACAGGCAAATACTTTGGCACCAATTTTTTGTTTCTTTTACAAATACATTGTGAAATTATGTAATGCTTTTAACAAGTGAAATATTTCCTAAAAGGTATACAATTTCAGGCAGCTTTTAACCTACTACGATTTAAGCTCAATGTTTATCCTATTAGTATAAATTGATCAGGTGATTCGAGGAAGCCCGTCTGAGTCTTATACACGTATTAAGTAACATGCGGAACGGTTAGCTCAAAATACTTCGCAACGCATCGTCTCAAAGGAGATAGTATACATATTTTCGCCGATCGAAAATTTAAGCGTATTGAATTCCCTGTATCCAATCAAAATAATAAGACCAAGACATGTATTTTAATGGAAATCATATTTTTTTAATATATGTCAGTGTCATTAGATTTTCTCGAGCCATTGGAGGCCGAGGCGTTGCGAGGTCGCCAGATGTGCTATACCTTAAGTCCTACCGGTTGAGCAACTACTGCTGAAGATCCACTACTAACTTATGGCACTGTTCATCGTTATACTTGCGATCGCGAGTGTCGGTGTGGCGACTAGTGACCCTTTTATCAATGTCTATAATTATATAATGGGCAGTATTGATTTCAACAAAATCTATTGGGATTTACTGCACTTACAGTGCTATATTATCGCATAAATGAAAATAAGAAATTGAATAATTTACAAGCGTCGTCGACCGGGAATCGAATCCGGGCCGCGTGGGGTACCTGCCCACTGCTCTGCCACTGAGCTATCGACGCTCCGGTCGGCTGTCGTTAATTTTTGTACCTTAATTATCCGACGCGGCCCGGGTTCGATTTCCGGCCGACGTTTAACAATATTTTTTTTATTTCTTATTTTCATTCGACAATATTTTTTTTATGGTACCTATATAAAGAATCAGCAAGTCGCACTATTTGTATTGCACTTAATTTCTAAAATACCGGTTAAGCTAAGCAGGTACCTAAATCGGTGCATGTTTATCAAAATTCAAACTATCAGTGCAATTAGGTACATTATTTAGTTATTTCAATGTCAATTCCTGTATGAGTTGGTTGAAATTTGCGTCTATATTATTTCCATACATTTTTATTGCTTCAAATATAAGCGCAAATTTAAATTGGTCAACCCATTATCTACTTATGCTACTCGATATTTAATAAAAGGTTCATTAAAAACAGTGCAAATGTAGTAAAAAGGAGTGCGTTAGATGCCTCTGAGACATAGTTAGGTCCTTTCTTGATCACATTGCATGTTTTTACACGCAAACTTGCTATCTGTCTCTGTCTTTTTGCTAAGTACCCGCTTAAGAGCGACAGAGAGAGACGTTGCTATCAGTCTCCTTACTTCGAGAGCCAAACCAAACATATTTATGATCATAATTATTTCCGGTTTAAGTTTAATGTACTGCCGATCAACATAAAAATATTTTAACTACAAAATATTTCTCTAACAAAATGCTATTCTGGTTCAAAATTTACGTACAAAAATAATTAAAATCTGGTTACTAGGACGACACATTGTGTAGGTCGTCGCTACTTTTAAATTCTGAATATGAATGAACTCATTTTCAGTCGTTTTTAATCGTGTATCTATCAGTGTTTTAATAGTTTTATTTTTAGAAATGCATCGAGAACAATAATATTAATTTACTAGAATTGTCACGTAGCTGATTCCACTACTTTTGTTGGTAAAAGGCCGTTGCGAGTTTCAAATTTTTTGTATAAAAACGAACGCCTAAATACTTTACAAACGAAATACAAAATCACTATAATATCAACACAATTTAAGTATGTACAAAATCCCATTTCAAATCTAACAAAAATAGAGAAAATTATATCTCGTCGATTACGTTTTGTCACTAGGTGCCGAATAGTCTTATGCGGTTATTTTAACAATCTTATGGAAGCGAAATCACCGTAAAATAATACAAAAATAAACATAACGCATTTTCCTCAAAAATACGGACCACAGATCGAAATCTCGCTAAAATAGTGCGCTAACTCAATTTTAAGCGGCCTTTGTAGTAACAAAAAATAGACACGCGTCAAACTCGTATTTTTATCTTCATAAAACAAAACGCTAGAATCTGTGTGGAAAGAGAACCAGCGTGGAATTTGGGGGCGCTTTTGTGCCTTATTAGTTTGACATTTGTTGATCGCGGGTGTCTATGTAAAAATGAATAGTTAACTTTTTTCCCGCGACAATTCTCTTTTCGCACAGACTCCAGACACGCACGTCGAGTATTTTTTTGTTGTAAGGTCCAAAACGTCGCAATCTTTAACTGAATAACCTTCTGCACACAAATGCTTATTCCATCGTTTGCTAAACCATATGTATCCATCGCTGGGCATCGCTAGGGGCGTGTGTGTGTGAGCTGACCTGTGTTCACTGGCGCGGCATGGACGCGTTGGCGGGGAGCGTGGAGCTGCGCTGAGACGCGTTCATGTACGCGGCCTTTAGGTTCGACCGCATTGAGTCCCTGAAAATATACAATTATAAGCATTAATACTTATATTCTAAATCCAGTAAAATCATGACGGCATTTAGTAACATCCAGCTATGATACAGAAAAATCAGGTCACTATTCAGTAACATCAGGTTATGATACAGCAAAATCAAGTCAATATTCAAAAACAACAGTTTAAAATACAGAAAAATCAGGTCAGTATTCTGGATTATAGTTAACTTCCTGGGTGATAGTTAACTCCCTGGGTATTAGTTGACTTCCTGGGTGATAGTTAACTTCCTAGGTGATAGTTAACTTCCTGGGTGATAGTTAACTTCCTGGGTGATAGTTAACTTCCTGGGTGATTGTTAACTTCCTGGGTGATAGTTAACTACCTGGGTGATAGTTAACTTCCTGGGTGATAGTTAACTTCCTGGGTGATAGTTAACTTCCTGGGTGATTGTTAACTTCCTGGGTGATAGTTAACTACCTGGGTGATAGTTAACTTCCTGGGTGATAGTTAACTTCCTGGGTGATAGTTAACTTCCTGGGTGATAGTTAACTTCCTGGGTGATAGTTAACTTCCTGGGTGATAGTTAACTTCCTGTGTGATAGTTAACTTCCTGGGTGATAGTTAACTACCTGGGTGATAGTTAAGTTCCTGGGTGATAGTTAACTTTCTGGGTGATAGTTAACTTAGTTAACTTCCTGGGTGATAGTTAACTTCCTGGGTGATTGTTAACTACCTGGGTGATAGTTAACTTCCTGGGTGATAGTTAACTTCCTGGGTGATTGTTAACTTTCTGGGTGATAGTTAACTTCCTGGGTGATAGTTAACTACCTTAGTGACAGTTTACTACCTATGTGAGAGTTTACTACCCGGGTGATGGTTTACTACCTTGATAACAGTTTACTACCTGGGAGACAGATTACTACCTGGGATACAGATTACTATCTGGATGACATACTACTACCTGGATGACAGTTTACTACCTGGATGACAGATTATGACAGTTGACTAACTAGATGTGGGTGGAGTAGTTGGGCTCGGGTTGAGTACCTGGGCGATAGTTTAGTGTGGTCGTGGTTGGTGTGCGCGGCGCGGTACCCGTAGCGCTGCACCCTGCGAGCCAGGCGCGCCACCCAGCGGCGCTGCTCCTGCGCGGCGGGGGCTAGCAGCAGCAGCTCGCGCGCGCGGTCGGCATGCAGCTTGCATGCGGCCACGCCGCCGCCCTCGCCCTCGGTCACGTGCTCGGCGTGGATCTTCATGCGGCAGCCTGACGGGAAAATGTGTTTTGTATAAGGTGTAAAAATATTAGCTGCAAATATTTTAAGGGGTGAACCAGTCCATGAAACTGAACAACTTTCCCCAAGGAACATAGGTCGTTGCTTGGGGAAAGTTGTTTAGTTTCAAGGGCTGGTTCACCCTTTAAAATATATGCAGAATTTTTTTTTTTACCTTCTGTATAGGGTTGTGGATTGTCTAACGAGCTCCTTTTTAAAACGATCTAAAACAGTATTTTGTATGAGAATAGGAATGTATAACGTCATACATCGCTATTTTGGATGGCGTCAGGACTCTTACTCTTATATAATTTTTCTGTTTATTAATTCAAACTTCGAATATTTAGAAAAACTGAATGAAGTCCGCTGTATTTTTGGACACCAGTTCTAAACATCAAACTTTTATATTTTTTAAATGACCCAGGACACTAGTTGATTTGTGTATTATGTATTTCGAGAAAACGTCCAAAAATCTAGCCGTATTTTCTACGACCGTAAAAAGTTGGCAAACATTATATTAATGCTAAAATTAATCACACTTTTCCCCAAAAACAAGACATACCTTAATTGCCATAAATTATCGTAACTTGGCCCACCACCCAAAATTAAAACAGGCCCATCAGCTAGATGGCGCTCAAGAGAGCTATGGAAAGGTCTATGCTATGCTGGGGATTTCGCTGATGGATAGGGTCCGTAATGAAACATACATATACTACATATATCACGCCTTTATCCCTTGCAGGGTAGGCAGAGCGTTAACGGCCGTAAGAATACGTCTGACATTTTTGAGGATGGTTTTCCAAGGTTGTTTCAGAAAACATGTGTATCACTATAGTGACAGGTTGTCAGCCTGTCGCCTAAAAATTGTAATACACCAATACTCTGCGAGTCCCTTAGTCGTATCTTACAACACCCGCGGGAAGGTTGTGGGGTGATGCTATTCTAAGCCGGCATCAATCAGCTAAGTGCATTAAATCCTAATAAACTAAAGGCGGTTACTCACGGCGACATTCATACGCATGCGGCGGGCGGAACATGTGCCACAGCGGGCGCGTGCACACCTCGCACGCGGTCGGGATGTGGTATGTGATGTGTACCAGGTCGTGCCCTTTGTGTTGCACTGTACTCGCTGAAATGAAAAAAAAGATAATTTTATATTTGCTGGGATACGTTTTCAGTAGTTATTATCAACTCAGATTTTGAGTAGTTCTTATATGACAAAAAATGTTTATAGCCAGTCTATACGATCCCTCATCATCATCATCATCATCATCATCATCATTCGATCCCACTGCAGCTGTACTGAATCTCTTAAGCAAATGAAACCACCTACAACTTTCATGACTTGACATTCTCCCGTGGACATGAGTAGAAGTCAAATTATACTTTTAGGGTCTAGCTAGGGTCAATATGCTAAAACGTCAAAATGTAAAATAGTTAAAAAGTTTAAAAACTATCTACGCAGAATAGCTGAACCAATAGAATTCAACCCAGATTTGTATTCATTGGCTATGCAGGGCGATGATGCGATGGATGTCTGTAGTGATGTACTCACAGTTGGGGTCCTGGTTGTCCTGCGGCGCGTCTTGCTGGTCGCCCGGGCGGCGCGCCTCCCCCTCCCCCGCGTACAGCAGCTGGAAGATGCGCGGGATGTGCTCAGCGTGGGCTCGTGTCGCTGTGGGACACTGTGGGACGGTGTACTCACAGTTGGGGTCCTGGTTGTCCTGCGGCGCGTCTTGCTGGTCGCCCGGGCGGCGCGCCTCCCCCTCCCCCGCGTACAGCAGCTGGAAGATGCGCGGGATGTGCTCAGCGTGGGCTCGTGTCGCTGTGGGACACTGTGGGACGGTGTACTCACAGTTGGGGTCCTGGTTGTCCTGCGGCGCGTCTTGCTGGTCGCCCGGGCGGCGCGCCTCCCCCTCCCCCGCGTACAGCAGCTGGAAGATGCGCGGGATGTGCTCAGCGTGGGCTCGTGTCGCTGTGGGACACTGTGGGACGGTGTACTCACAGTTGGGGTCCTGGTTGTCCTGCGGCGCGTCTTGCTGGTCGCCCGGGCGGCGCGCCTCCCCCTCCCCCGCGTACAGCAGCTGGAAGATGCGCGGGATGTGCTCAGCGTGGGCTCGTGTCGCTGTGGGACACTGTGGGACGGTGTACTCACAGTTGGGGTCCTGGTTGTCCTGCGGCGCGTCTTGCTGGTCGCCCGGGCGGCGCGCCTCCCCCTCCCCCGCGTACAGCAGCTGGAAGATGCGCGGGATGTGCTCAGCGTGGGCTCGTGTCGCTGTGGGACACTGTGGGACGGTGTACTCACAGTTGGGGTCCTGGTTGTCCTGCGGCGCGTCTTGCTGGTCGCCCGGGCGGCGCGCCTCCCCCTCCCCCGCGTACAGCAGCTGGAAGATGCGCGGGATGTGCTCAGCGTGGGCTCGTGTCGCTGTGGGACACTGTGGGACGGTGTACTCACAGTTGGGGTCCTGGTTGTCCTGCGGCGCGTCTTGCTGGTCGCCCGGGCGGCGCGCCTCCCCCTCCCCCGCGTACAGCAGCTGGAAGATGCGCGGGATGTGCTCAGCGTGGGCTCGTGTCGCTGTGGGACACTGTGGGACGGTGTACTCACAGTTGGGGTCCTGGTTGTCCTGCGGCGCGTCTTGCTGGTCGCCCGGGCGGCGCGCCTCCCCCTCCCCCGCGTACAGCAGCTGGAAGATGCGCGGGATGTGCTCAGCGTGGGCTCGTGTCGCTGTGGGACACTGTGGGACGGTGTACTCACAGTTGGGGTCCTGGTTGTCCTGCGGCGCGTCTTGCTGGTCGCCCGGGCGGCGCGCCTCCCCCTCCCCCGCGTACAGCAGCTGGAAGATGCGCGGGATGTGCTCAGCGTGGGCTCGTGTCGCTGTGGGACACTGTGGGACGGTGTACTCACAGTTGGGGTCCTGGTTGTCCTGCGGCGCGTCTTGCTGGTCGCCCGGGCGGCGCGCCTCCCCCTCCCTCGCGTACAGCAGCTGGAAGATGCGCGGGATGTGCTCAGCGTGGGCTCGTGTCGCTGTGGGACACTGTGGGACGGTGTACTCACAGTTGGGGTCCTGGTTGTCCTGCGGCGCGTCTTGCTGGTCGCCCGGGCGGCGCGCCTCCCCCTCCCCCGCGTACAGCAGCTGGAAGATGCGCGGGATGTCCTTGGCGTCGGCGCGGATCACGTCGCCCTGTGTCACCGACCGCACGTGGAACACTTTGCTGTAACGATACAAATGAAATGCATTACAAAAAATAGGAACACTACATGCGTCAGTTATTGATTATTAACACAATATCATATTTTTCGCTGTTATAAAATATGACCTTCTTTGACGATACGACGACATTTCGCTTCTTCCAGGCGCATCTCCTACTTAAATAAAACAAAGAACCAATTTTCCAAGGTTTGTTCCATTTCTCCGCCTTAAGCAACAATTAGTCTGAAAATTAGAAAGTCTGCAACACTTACCTCAAATCCAGGATCATGACAGGATCAGTAGTATTCTGTTTATCATGACACGACTACATATTGCTTCTTCCAGCCATGTCTCCTTATGTTCTGCTTGAAGGGCACGGAGAGCCAGCCCTCGAGGGTCTGCTCGGTCTCCCCATCCTCTACATCAGCGAAAGAAACAGTCTGAAAATCAGAAGATTGGCAACACTCACCTCAAATCCAGGATCATGACAGGATCAGTAGTGTTCTGTTTATCATTCTCGCTGTTATAGAAAATGATCTTCTTGGATGAGACGACTACATATTGCTTCTTCCAGCCATGTCTTCTTATGTTCTGCTTGAAGGGCACGGAGAGCCAGCCCTCGAGGGTCTGCTCGGTCTCCCCGTCCTCAGCATCAGCTGATGACTGCGAGGCGGTCTCGCTGGTGAGGGCAGCAAGCTTCTCCTTTAGTTGCTCGATTTCAGCGTCCTTGCTGTCCACCTAAAACGGGATAATAATGGTGTTATAAGTAAATAAATCGTCATCATCTGCCTGCTCTTATACCCATTTATTCGGGACGGGAGCAACACGTCTGTTCCTTTCATTCTTCTCTATCAACAGGCTTACGCCTTTTTTGTTCATGTCGTTTTTTTTACAGAATCCATCCAAACTTTTTAAGACATTCTTCCCCTCTTGCATTCATCCACATTCAAATAATAATTTATCCTTTTTTGTCTGCTGCTGCTCTTGTTACTTACCTCCATGGCCAGCTTGAGCCTGGTCTGCTGCTCCTCTATGAGCTGCTGCTGGGTGTCCTGCAGGTCGCTGGCTGCGAGCTGGTAGTCTACTGCACCTGGCCAGCTCTTGTCACCTACCTCCATGGCCAGCTTGAGCCTGGTCTGCTGCTCCTCTATGAGCTGCTGCTGGGTGTTCTGCAGGTCGCTGGCTGCGAGCTGGTAGTCTACTGCACCTGGCCAGCTCTTGTCACCTACCTCCATGGCCAGCTTGAGCCTGGTCTGCTGCTCCTCTATGAGCTGCTGCTGGGTGTCCTGCAGGTCGCTGGCTGCGAGCTGGTAGTCTACTGCACCTGGCCAGCTCTTGTCACCTACCTCCATGGCCAGCTTGAGCCTGGTCTGCTGCTCCTCTATGAGCTGCTGCTGGGTGTCCTGCAGGTCGCTGGCTGCGAGCTGGTAGTCTACTGCACCTGGCCAGCTCTTGTCACCTACCTCCATGGCCAGCTTGAGCCTGGTCTGCTGCTCCTCTATGAGCTGCTGCTGGGTGTCCTGCAGGTCGCTGGCTGCGAGCTGGTAGTCTACTGCACCTGGCCAGCTCTTGTCACCTACCTCCATGGCCAGCTTGAGCCTGGTCTGCTGCTCCTCTATGAGCTGCTGCTGGGTGTCCTGCAGGTCGCTGGCTGCGAGCTGGTAGTCTACTGCACCTGGCCAGCTCTTGTCACCTACCTCCATGGCCAGCTTGAGCCTGGTCTGCTGCTCCTCTATGAGCTGCTGCTGGGTGTCCTGCAGGTCGCTGGCTGCGAGCTGGTAGTCTACTGCACCTGGCCAGCTCTTGTCACCTACCTCCATGGCCAGCTTGAGCCTGGTCTGCTGCTCCTCTATGAGCTGCTGCTGGGTGTCCTGCAGGTCGCGCGCCAGCTTGGCCGCGAGCTGGTCGAACTTCTCCTTCTCCCTGGTCAGCTCCTGCTGCAGTTTCCGGTAATCCTTGTCTTTGCGGACCGACATCTTGCTCTTGTTCTTAGCCACGGCCGGATTCATGTCTTTTCTGTAAAAATAAAATGAGTTTTATTGTGTCTGATGAGTAAAATAAAAGAGTTCGAATTTTTGTATCACAACTTAAAAACCAATTTGGTTCTTTATTTAGAAGTATCAAATGAACTATTGGGAGAAGTACTCAAAAAATATTTTAAAAATTTCAACTAATTACAAAAAAATATGGCACTCTTTCACACTAATTTCGTGCACGCAGCGATGTCAACATAAGGCTTTGGTGTTGAATTTTGCGGGCAGCGGCAGGATCTTTTGCATACATTCAAATAGACGGGGAAACAGCAGCGCGGGAGCGGGCAACGAGCGGCGCACTCCCTAGAAAAAAAAGGCGAACGCGCCACTGCCGCCCGACCGAATTCGAGACCGAGGCCTTGCAGTGTAACTCGTCTCCACAGGAGACCCCTCGATGTGCCTACCTGTTCATGATCTCGGCGAGCTTGTTGACGGCCTGTTGCTTGAGCATGATCTCCGAGTTGAGTTTCTTGCCGAGTCGCTCCACCTCCTCTTGCAGGCGAGACAGCGAGCCCACGCGCTCCGCCAGCGCCGTGTTGCTGCGACGCAGCTCGTCCACCTCCTGATACACCACATGCGTTAGTTACAAGAGGGTTAAGGACTGGCAGGTCAGACGAGCTACTGCATTCGTTACAATAATGTGAGGATTGACAGGTCAAATGAGCTGCTTTTTAAAACGATATTTTTTGCCGTGTGATGCCGGCTTAGAATAGCATCACTCCATTTCTTACCCGTGGGTGTCGTAAAAGCCGACTGAGGGACTTAGGGTTTCAGGTGTATTTCAACTTTTAGGCGACAGGATGACAACCTATTACTATAGTGATACACGAATTATCTCAAACAGCCCTCAATATTAGTTCAACTGGCTATTTACTATGTTTGTGGGACACAATGCTAAACCTTTAGTCTGAAAAGTGCTTGTTTTGGAAAATTAAAATATTACTAATAGTCCATTGAATGAGTGCCTCCAAAGGGGGTCTAGAGTGCGAGAGTTGGTAACGTAAGATGTTTTTTCGGAAACATGTCAAGAGTCCCTAGGTAATAAACATACTAAAACCCCCGGACACTTGCAGGAGCCCCGGAGTGGGGGGAAGGGGGGAAAGGGTCCATTTTTTCATTTTTCGCTTAAATCTCAAAAACGGTACATGTTAGAGAAAAACGTTCAAGGAAAAGTTGAAAGGCCATAAAATTATCTACAAGTTATACCTAAATCACTTTTTCCTATATCCTACCGTTTCTGAGTTACACGCATTAAAAAATGATTTTGGCTCAAACAATTTTCCCATACTACATACCCATGTTTATCACATCAATCGATCAAAAAATATTTCTTTCTTCCATAAAACTCAAATGTGCAACTTGTGACCGGTACTGATAGATTGCTCTTGATTAGGTCTATCATTGGTAAAATAAACACATTCCTCCATGGAAGCCTTTAGGAGGAATCGATTGTCAAAATATTATATTAGGGTAGTTTTAGTTACTGAACTTGAACTATTTATTTTTTTCGTCCAAAAAAACTCAAAAGTGCAACTTGTGACCGGTACCGATAGATTGCTCATAATTAGGTCTATCATTGATAAAAATACTAGATTCCACCATGGAGGCGTTTAGGGGAAATTGAACTTTATAAGGGTAATTACGATACCTGAACATTTTATTTTTTTTCTTCCAAAAAGCTCAAAAGTGCAACTTGTGACCGGTACTGATAGATTGCTCTTAATTATGTCTATAATTGGTAAAAAAAATACATTCCTCCATGGAAGCCTTTACGAGGAATCGATTTTCAAAATATTATATTAAGGTAGTTTGAGTTACTGAACTTGAACTATTTATTTTTTTCTTCCAAAGGTTAAGGCTTCCATGGAGGAATGTATTTTTTTTTACCAATTATAGACCTAATTAAGAGCAATCTATCAGTACCGGTCACAAGTTGCACTTTTGAGCTTTCTGGAAGAAAAAAAATAAAAAGGTCAAGTTGCGTAACTACCCTAATATAATATTTTGACAATCAATTCCTCCTAAAGGCTTCCATGGAGGAATGTGTTTTTTTTACCAATGATAGACATAATTAAGAGCAATCTATCAGTACCGGTCACAAGTTGCACTTTTGAGCTTTTTGGAAGAAAAAAAAATAAAATGTTCAGGTATCGTAATTACCCTTATAAAGTTCAATTTCCCCTAAACGCCTCCATGGTGGAATCTAGTATTTTTATCAATGATAGACCTAATTATGAGCAATCTATCGGTACCGGTCACAAGTTGCACTTTTGAGTTTTTTTGGAAGAAAAAAATAAATAGTTCAAGTTCAGTAACTAAAACTACCCTAATATAATATTTTGACAATCGATTCCTCCTAAAGGCTTCCATGGAGGAATGTGTTTATTTTACCAATGATAGACCTAATCAAGAGCAATCTATCAGTACCGGTCACAAGTTGCACATTTGAGTTTTATGGAAGAAAGAAATATTTTTTGATCGATTGATGTGATAAACATGGGTATGTAGTATGGGAAAATTGTTTGAGCCAAAATCATTTTTTAATGCGTGTAACTCAGAAACGGTAGGATATAGGAAAAAGTGATTTAGGTATAACTTGTAGATAATTTTATGGCCTTTCAACTTTTCCTTGAACGTTTTTCTCTAACATGTACCGTTTTTGAGATTTAAGCGAAAAATGAAAAAATTGACCCTTTCCCCCCTTCCCCCCACTCCGGGGCTCCTGCAAGTGTCCGGGGGTTTTAGTATGTTTATTACCTAGGGACTCTTGACATGTTTCCGAAGAAACATCTTACGTTACCAACTCTCGCACTCTAGAACTTTTTATTCAATGGACTATAACCTCAAACCAACAATAATATTTAAAGAATATTATAATGGCCAGTACACATAAGTCGTAGAATTTCCCTTACACTTTGCGGTAAGTTGGCAACTCACACAAAAAGTAATGATTATGTTATGTTTAACCATGAACTCGAAACAAAAAGCGAAAATACTTTGATGAATGAAATATGTTTTAAATTTATGTTTCCTTGAGGAAAGTATTGAGTTACATTATGCTTTGATTATAAATATCAGCACAGTATTTTACACAATTGAATCATGAATGAGGGCAATTCACAGAAAACGTTAGACAGTGTACCCACATTATAAAGATCATTATATTATATTTAGAGTACATATAAGGGTTTTAATAATATGAATAATTTATAGAAGAATACGTATTTATGGTTATACGTTTTCAATAACATCCGAAATATTCAGGCAGCCGAGTTTACCAAGATCGCAGATTTTCTAAGATTGTTTGTTACACCCGATATACATACATATTGAATGGAAAGTAAGTAAAATAAAGCGATAAATAAAAACCAATAAACAAACAAGATTAATACAATCTTAGAACAAAATCATATTAAATTTGTTTAGATTTTAGATATCAACAACTAATAACCGAAGTTTTCATTTAGGTTGTTCCTATGATTCCTATTGACAATCAATTGCTCAATAGCTCTATTGGATGACTCGGCATCCCACACGAAAACAAGAAGGAGCTCCATTTCTGAAGTTTCGCATCCGAAATTCTACTACACATTCAGTCACATTCTACACAACTCTACTCAATTCTAACACTTTCAAGACATTAACAATTCGAGTAGAATAGATTACAAATTTCTTCTTCTTTCGTGTGGGACACCGAGTCGTGTAATGACTCGATGAACACTGGTGTCAGAGTTTTTAACCGCCTACTATTAGTAGCAGGCCTCTGACAGGTTCAGTAGCAAGCCTGTGACATGATTGAAAGTGTGACACCAGTTAGACCAGTCGTTGCGGACTTCCATGTACTTCAGAAATTACTCCGATGCCTTCTTTTTTGTGTGGGACTCCGAATCAGCAAATGATTGTTGCGCTTACCTTGCGCTGGAGGTCCCTGGTGGCGCACATCTCGTGGTCCCTGTCGCGCAGGCTCTGCACGAGCGCGTCCTTGGCGGCAAGCTCCGACCGGTGTGAAGCGACCGCGTCGCGCATTTCTAGTTCTTTCATGGTCTTTTCCTTTTCGAGCTCGCCGACCGTCTCTTCTGCTATCGATCTGAAAAGAAATAGGTGAGAATATAGTTCACTGTTTCGTCGGAGTAAACCAAAAATAACGGTGAAAAAGAACGGTTCGTATTTATAAATCGCCTATCTCAAGAGTGATTTTGACAAATGTCAGTCAATACTAACAGCATCTCAAAGTCGCTCTCAAGATCGATCAAAGAGTTGAGTGCAGTTTATACATACCGGCCTAAGACCGACCTCCATATAAAAATAAGCAAATACCGATAACTTTGTCACCCTAAATCCCTTTATTTAGCCGATGTATTGGAGAAAGGTCGGCTGCGTCGGAATCTCGTGCGGTGGGGTAAGACGAGAGGCAATGAAGTTCGAAGATGTGAAGGATGAAGGATGACAGTACAAATAAAGGTGCCAAGGAGGCCATGTGCTATATCACAGGAAGTCATGGCCAGCTGCAGCTGGTGCACGAGGCTGGCCCGCTCCTGCTGCAGGTGTCTGCTCTGGTCCAGCTGTTGGTGGCTCACCTGGCGATGGCCTCGGAGTCTGCGCGCGCTATGGCCAGCTGCAGCTGGTGCATGAGGCTGGCCCGCTCCTGCTCCAGGTCTCGGGCGCAGCGGCTGCTCTCCTCCAGCTGTTGGCGCAGTTCGTTGGCCTGGCTGCGGTACACTATGTTGTAGTGCTGTTCGTTTTCCAGCTGCGACCGGAGCTCTTCGCACTGCAAAAGGAGAATCAATTTTTATATAAGTTGTAACAGAAATTATTTCATGTGTGTGATATGCAGTTTTATTTATACGTGGATAGGTGCGTATTATCAATACATAGTATAAAGCAAAGTCGCTTTTTTCGCGTCTGTGTGTATGTTATGCTTGAATCTTTATAACACCACAACCGATTTTGATGCAGTTTTTTAATAGATAGAGTGATTGAAGATGAAGGTTTATAATGCATAATTTCCGGTAGAACAACTAATTTCCACGGAAAAAATTCTTACAGTTATAGTGGGCGGAGGCGCTGGGCGGGCCGCTAGTATCATAAGTACAAAATAATAAATGTATTTACGTTAGATTAATTAGCTCATTAACCATTATTTGCCTAATTAAGAAATAAGGATATTTATTGGTTCTTTAAGTAAAAAGAAATCCAAGGTGGATGACAAACTATCTGCTTTTATAGCAATAGTAAGCATATCATGTCATAATAACTTTATTATTTCGTTGTTGACATTTTAAATACCTACTGTAACTTATTTTAATGATTGATTTATTGAATATTGTAACTTATTTTATATTAATGATTGATTTTACGTATTTTCTCGCACACAGTGTAATAACAGCTTTATGAAATAAACTGAATCGAATTGAAATTGTAAATTGAAAAGCTTAACTAAAACACATCGGCTCTCCTAAAACAATCGATTTATTAGCTAACATTTACCAGCATTAATATAAACATAATGCAAGTGTTTGCAGTGGCATTGCCGAATGTCAGCAGAATGCGAGCCAGCCGTAACGCAAGTGTTTTATAGGCTGCGACTTTGTTTACTTAGGTTAGCATTAGTGATGGCCTTCACATGGGTTACATTTCAACGAAAAAATTACAAATGTTTCACTTGGGTTTCACCGAAAAAAATTACATATGTTTCACATGGGTTTCACCGAAAAAATTCGGCAAATATTTGATAAAATGTTTGCCGAACCGAATATTCGCCGAATAGTTGGGCATGAATGGCTCTCCATATAACAACAATTGAAAGCCTTACTTGTTTGCAAAAAGTTCGCGGATTCACACAGGAGCTCGCCGCTCGCTACCCGTCTAACTTTTCACATTAGAAACATTATATATTTATTATATGTTTAAAAAAAAAAACTTGGGGTACTCATCTCAGCCTTTGATCGAGGACTGTGATGTGGTATACGGGTATGCGACCCCGGCTTCCCGAGCAAGCAGTTCCCTCCTGCTTAACAAATAAAAAGTCTGTTTCGGCGAGAATGGCAACCCAATGCAGATATGCACAAGGGCTTGGCGGACTCGGCGACTCAGCAAGGCAATGTGGATGGCCTAGGGCGACGGTAGAGGGCGCGGGTAGTTACTGTCGGCCAGACACTGCGTCTGACCTCTCCTTCAGTCGTAGCGGTTTTCCGTTCCACTGAATCAAGGAGGGTGAGGACTAAGTGCGTGCGCCTGCGTTTGCGCGAACGTTTGCGCACCGAAATATATCCTGCGCAACTGACCGCTTCCGAATAATGGACTCCGATGACGCAAAGTCCTGTGGCGATGGGTTGAGGTAGAGAGGTCTGGCGTGGTGCAAGCTGGGCTTTGTCTGATTCCTGCACATAGGCGGTTCTAGGGGCGTGAGTACATGCCGTGGTCGCTTTTGCATTGCAAATCGGGACGACAATGCGAATTCGGCAGCACCTGGGATGACAAAGCAGCCCTTTTAAGGGAGGCACTGCTTTCCTCGCCCAGCCGAGGAGGGGGCTGGAAAAGGTGCCCTAAAAAAGTGCTCGTCCCTACCCGGAAGGTGGTAGTAACCACGGCTGCCACCGCATCACTTAACTCGTGGTCGACGAAACAGAAAAAATAAAAACAGCATGAAACCATCTATCATGACATTTGGCGCGTGGAACGTGAGAACTCTAATTGATCGAGATGGCAACTCCTGTCCTGAACGCAAAACCGCCATCGTAGCTCGAGAACTTCATCGCTATAACGTGGATGTGGCTGCGCTCAGCGAAACACACCTTGCTGATGAAGGAGAACTGGTGGAAGATGGAGGTGGTTACACTTTCTTCTGGAAGGGTACCTCTGCATCCGAGCCTCGACGTTCAGGGGTAGGATTTGCCATCAAAAATCACCTAGTAAAGCGACTTCAAGAGTGTCCTGTTCACATCTCGGACCGCGTTACCACACTGCGCCTTCACCTGGATACAGACAATTACCTTAATGTCATCAGTGTCTATGCTCCAACGTTAGACAAGTCTGATGACATTAAGGACAAATTTTACGAGGAGCTAACTCAATGCCTTGATAGCATAAACGCCAGAGAGCAGATCTTATTGCTAGGCGATTTCAATGCCAGGGTTGGACGGGACTACGAGGCTTGGCCTGGAGTTCTAGGACGACATGGAGTTGGCAACATGAACAGCAATGGTCTGTTGCTGCTCGGTCTTTGTGCTCAGTACGATCTAGCGATATCGAACACTATGTTCAGACTTGCCGCTAAGCACAAGACAACGTGGATGCACCCGCGTTCCAAACACTGGCATTTGATCGACTTTGCTATTATTCGGCAACGAGACATCGGTCAAGTTCAAGTCACCCGCGTCATGCGTGGTGCTCACTGTTGGACTGACCATCGACTAATTGTCACTAAGCTACGACTCCGCCTCCGTCGACCTCGCAGATCCACAGTGAAGAAGCCTGCGTTTTTAAACGTGGATAGGCTGAAAGATCGCGAGGTTAGGGTGAAATATGCTGAAGCCTTATCTGAAAAGCCGTCGCCAATAACTGAGACCGGTGATGTCAGTGCTGCTTGGGGAGCTTTGTCATGTCATCTCATAGAAGCCGCTTCTGCTACTTTGGGTACGAAAGACCGACGTAGTGAAGACTGGTTCGATGACAATAGCGAGGCTCTTAAAGCAGCATTCGACAAACATCGACAGCTCCTGCGACAGCATAATCGAAGAGGTGGAAGTGTTGCGGTGGTCAAAGAAAGTGACCAAGAATTACGCAGGCTGTCTCGACAAATAAAAGACAAGTGGTGGCAGGAAAAGGCTTGTCAAATGCAGTGGCTCGCCGATACAAACCAGCTTGGTGAGTTTTACTGTGAAGTGCGTAAGCTGATTGGTGCTTCCTACCGTGCAAAAGTACCTTTAAGGTCTTTAGACGGTATGCACCTCCTGACCAGCAAGGAGGATGTACTTAAACGTTGGGCTGAGCATTTTCACAACTTGCTCAACGTAGATCGATCAGCTGATCTGCATCATATCAGTTTAATGCCTCAACTCCCGTTAGCCACGGAGCTGGACGAGCCCCTGTCATGCGACGAGGTTGTTACTGCCATCAGACAGCAGCATAATAACCGGGCGGTTGGCATTGACCTTATACCGGGTGAACTACTTAAATATGGTGGTACGGAGTTGCACACGTCGGTATGGAAACTTTTCGTTCGAATGTGGGAGGAGGAGAGGGTCCCTGAGGACTTCAAAGTGTCTCGCATTTGTGCCCTCTACAAGAACAAGGGTGACCGTTCTGACTGTAACTCTTATCGCGGTATTTCATTGCTGTCAGTCCCTGGAAAAGTCTTTGCCAGAGTTTTACTGAACCGCCTCAAAGATTTGTCGGAAAAAATTCTGCCAGAAACCCAGTTCGGCTTCCGACCTGACCGAGGTACATGTGAAGCTATTTTCTCGGTGCGTCAACTACAAGAAAAAAGTAGAGAGCAAGGTCGCCAGTTGTACCTCTGCTTTGTTGATTTAGAGAAAGCATTCGACAGTGTGCCTCGCGAAGCTCTCTGGATGGTGCTAGGAAAGTTAGGGTGCACAGAAAAGTATGTGCGACTCCTAAGACTCCTGCATGACGACATGCAGTGCTGCGTCTCTGTAGACGGTGAACAGTCTGATTTCTTCCCCGTCACCTGTGGGGTGAAACAAGGGTGTGTTCTAGCGCCCACACTGTTCGCCTTGTACTTTGCAGTTGTAGTCAAAGAAGTCCTAAATACTGTTTCCCAAGGAGTCCGCATCCGTTTCCGCACAGATGGCAGTCTTTTTAACCTGGCTAGACTTAAGGCGCGCACTAAAGTCTCGTATGCATTGATTACTGAGATCATGTATGCTGATGACTTGTGCTTTCTTGCAGAATCCCCAGACGGCCTGCAACAGCTAATGTCCGTTTTTCACCAAGCATGCTGTAAATTCGGCCTGAAGATCAGTGTCAAAAAGACGGAAGTGATGTCCTTAGACTCGCATGGTCGCGAGACACTGGCGATTATGCTTGGTGAGGATATGCTGAAACAGGTTGATAAGTTTCGTTATCTGGGGAACACTATAACATCTAAGTGTAACCTT
The DNA here is from genome assembly GCA_029255805.1 of Keiferia lycopersicella. NCBI lineage: Eukaryota > Metazoa > Arthropoda > Insecta > Lepidoptera > Gelechiidae > Keiferia > Keiferia lycopersicella. The sequence goes on from JARACZ010000003.1 coordinate 21,777,676, forward strand.
GATGCTGAGATCAACAGCAGAATCAGTGCTGCAGCTGCAGCATTTGGGAAGTTGTGTTCCAAGGTTTTCTGCTCGCACGACCTAAAGCTAGCCACAAAAATCTCTGTATATATGGCGATTGTGCTGCCAAACCTTCTATACTCCTCCGAGACTTGGTGTGTGTATCGTCACCACATACGCACTCTGGATCGCTTCCACCTAAAATGCCTTCGCACCATCATGAAGATCAGATGGTCCGACCGAGTGCGCAATACCGAAGTTCTGAGACGAGCCAATGTTGGTGGCATTGAGGCCTATCTAATGCGTCGTCAGCTACGGTGGTGCGGTCATGTATCCCGGATGTCGGAGGAGAGAGTGGCGAAGCGCATCTTTTATTCTGAGCTAGAGGAGGGCAAGCGAAAGCATGGCGGACAACTCCTCAGATATAAAGATGTTCAGAAACGACACATGAAAAGATGCAACATTGAGCCCACTCAATGGGAGGGTCTGGCAGCACAGCGTCCCGAATGGCGCGGGATGGTTAAGAGGCAAGTCCGCGAGTTTGAGGAACAGCGTAAAGCAGACCTCGACGCTAAGCGCGATGAGCTGAAGGCCCGTCCATCCGTCGCCATTAACTATAATTATGTAAATGGCAAACTCACGTGTCCACTCTGTGCACGGGAGTTCACTGCCAAAATTGGCTACAATAGCCATCTCCGGGCGCATCAGCGCCGATCTGATTAGGAGTCAAAGTGGTCGCCATGGCCGAAATCGGTCGGAGAGATCATCATCATCATGTTTAAAAAATACTTCATCCTTGTATTTGTAACGAATTATATTAAAAAACAGTACGTTTTTTTACTCGGTCAAATATTCGGCAAAATTCACCGAATATTCGGTAAACCTGCCGAACTTACCGAATGCCGAACAAAAACCGAATCGGCCCATCCTAGCGATGGGCCGATTCGGTTTCGGATTTCGTTTCAGCACTTCGTTTCGGATTCGGTTTAGCACTAAACAAATTCAGCATATACAATGCATACGGTATTTACGTCTACTGTGCCGGAACCGTTTCGAGGAAGGTTATTTTTCGAGTGTCACACGAATCAATAATACGTCCAGGAGCTCTATTTTTGAAACGTCGTAAATCGATTCCGTGCACGGAAAATCTAACCAACACGATTTGTAATTTATATTACTCGATGATTCTATGTGTGAGTTTACTAATGAGTATGTGGGAATCGATAAGTATAGTAAAACGTGTGATATAAGCATAATAAGTAGCAGATTTTCGAATGAAACAAAAGCAAACTTTCAGAAATAGAGGTCTTGGAGACGTATTTATGAATTTAGAATCTGATTTCGTATACGGCATAAACGTAACCGACGTTCACATAACACTTTAGTACATAAATCGAATATAACCTTGTCATGATTGTGTGGTAATTGAACGCGCGATAGGATGGAAATTGCATACATACAAAAATATCACGCCGTTAGCCCTTGCGTGGTAGGCAGAGCGTTAACAGTCAATACGGTCGTTATCACCACGTCTGACAAATATTGAACGCCCTTTTAGATGACTCGTGTATAACTGTAGTGACAGATTGTCAGCTTGTCGCCTAAATTTGTAATACACATGAGACCCACGAGTCCCTTAGTTGTCTCTTACGACACCCGCGGGGAAGAAATGGGGTGATGCTATTCTAACCGGCACATGGCACGGAAATCAAATTGCTGATTCAGAAATATGCCTCCTGGTATTTGACGTTCCTGTGAAACCCTGACATATTCTATGTAGCTAAGTGAACTGTGAAACTAGAGCACGCAATGTTAATTGCCTGAAATTCGCCACATAAGTAATTCCTTTGTACCCATTCCGTCATAACTGTGGAATTTTTATTTTTACAAGAATTTAAATTGGTTCACTTTCAAATGCAAATGATATAAGACTTGTATTCGTTCCAAACAATGCCTAGGTACGTGGAAATCGCCTAAAGATGACACACAAAGCGCTGTGTCCTAGTTCTAAGAAGAGATATCGCGAATTTTGAACAAGCATCTATTTTCTAGGAAATCTAAGGCGAGGGCTAGGTTTCCTATTTCACTAGCCCACGATTTATCGAAATACCTTGTCAGTTCGGATGTCAGCAAAATATTTTGTATGGAAAAGTTTACATTGATAGCATATAGAACTAACTAATAAAAGTTCATACAATCAATAGAGATATTCATCTTTTTAAGCTTTTTTTTATGGCGTCACATCTCTTGAGTCGAGACTTACTTTGCCGTCAGTGGCGTTCGCTCATTATGTTTAGGGTACGGTACAGGTAAAGAGTATGTTAGATACATAACTTGTACCTATGTTCGATCCTCGGCTGAAGCTTGACATTTAACAATTTCTTATTTTCATATCCGACAATAATATAGCACAATGAGTGCAATAAAATACCATAAACTGAGATCAACATTTCCCAGAAACACTATCAATAAGCATTGATGGATGACATTATTTATACAACACGATTTTTGTCTATTACAATCAGCAGCACAAATCTTTAAAGTTTGTGTCATAAATATCAAGGTCGACAAAAAACCGTCCATAGTCGACCAAGTCGTGATGTTGGGTACATTACGTACGCTTAGTGTTATTTTATTACGGCGTAACATTCGACCAAACATTTGCAAGTGCGAGCCAAGTTCATTGGGCATTCATCATTTTAGCAATAACATCTTTAGGTGTTTACAACTACAAAGCATTTTTAACACTCAACTTTACTTTACAAAAGTATAGATAAGGTCCCAATATCCATAACTGTAAGTATGTTTATTATTAATAATACTAGATATATGATGAAAAAAACTGCTACTAAAATATTTTAAGGGCTGAACCAACCCATGAAACTGAGCAACTTTTACCAAGGAATATAGGACGAAATATGAAAAATAATTTTGGGCCTCTCATGTAAAATTACTAACTGACCAAGTCAATTTGTACGGGAGGTAAGATTTTTTTTTCTCTTATTTCGACCTATGTTACTTGGGGAAAGTTGTTTACGTAGTTTCATGGGCTGATTCACCCCTTCAAATATTTGCAGCTAATATTTTTACGCTTTATACAAATTTGATGTTTCGACTGTAACCTATACTTTTCGTTGTATTGTTTGTCTCTTTCAAGGAAGAGATTGACAGGAAGAGATCGCTAAGTGATAAGACTGCCTTTGCTTACTTAAATTTTTATATTTCCAGTATCTTGTGATGTAAGCAATGTGTTTATCTATCTCCATGTATGTACTTTTGATCGTGTTTATAGTAAATGCACTTCGTAATAAGGACAGTGCGTCTAGAAGTTCGGTATTCGTCTCGCATCCAAGCGCGACACAGTTAACGGTCGCTGATAACCGTATCACTGTGTACATACACTCGATACTCCTGGTTCGGACTCACTGGGGACTGGGATGAATTGTAAACTTTCACTTTTATGCCACGGTATTATGATACCGTGTGATGCCGGCTTAGAATAGCATCACCCTATTACTTTCCCGTGGGTGTCGAAAGAGGCGACTAAGGGATTTGAGGCTTAATGTGTATTGCAATTTTAGGCGACAGGCTGACAACCTGTCACAATGGTGATGGATGATACGCAGCCGTCTGTTACACTCAAACTTTTGTCAGACGTCGCGTAAATGTCCGTTATTACGGATGTTATGCTCTGCCTAACCCGCAAGGGAATAGGCGTGATATATGTATGTATTATGATTTTGTCCAAAACTGCCTACTGATTTCTGGTGAATTTACCGCGATGTGAATGTGAGAAATGTTTATAATTGGACAAAAATTTACCTGCAGTTAACCGTTTTCCCGTGGAAATAAGACATTTCCCGTGGTAAAAAGTAGACTTTGTTCATGGTTGTTGTAACTTCTAATAGTTAAAGAATATTTGAAATTTGTCCCTTAGTTCCAGAGTTCATCTATTATTTTACATACATACAAAAACAAACAATATTTTTCTATAATTTTACTGTATGTTAGTGTAGATTTAATATAATTTATCCGTGGTAAGAAATAACTGAAGATTACCGCAATCCGTGCAGGAATTCTCAACAATCCGCAGTTGCCTACATTATAAAGACGTGCAAATAAATTAACATACATTCACGCCATTACATTTGTAAAATTAGAATAAGGACCAGATTATTGTGTTCCTACAAACTTACGTAAAGCTTGGACACTGACAATTTTAAAAGCAAATACTCAAAATATCTGGCTGACAGTTTAAAACAATTTCTTTAACATAACTTACAACATTATGGTTTTTAAATAGGTACCCTGTATATAATTAAGATTTATTTTATGCTCTACCGAGTGATGCGTAGCCGGCTCCGCCAACGCATACAATAAAACTTTATGTTTTATGAAAAACGTTCGCGTAATTTTAACTGACTGGTTGTATTTAAAAGAATCTTACACAATAAATTGTGAATGAACTAAATAAGCAGGGTATGCACACACAAATCACGCCTTTATCCCTTGCGGGGTAGGCAGAGCAATAACGATCGTAAAATTACGCTCGTTATCGCCACGTCTGACAAGAATTTAGGGCCCTTTCAGATGATTCGTGCATCACTATAGTGACAGGTTGTCGCCTATAGTTGTAATACACATGAAACCCTCGAGTCCCTTAGTTGCATTATACAACACCCGCGGGAAGAAATGGGGTGATGCTATTCTATGCCGGCATCACACGGCACGGCATCAGGGTATGCATGACCCTAATAAACCTTAATTTTATAAAAAAAGTACTAGGTATTGCTCTAGTTAGGTATCACTCGAGAAGAAAATAGGGAATTATATTTCTCAGACTAGGAATCGTCTAAAAGGATTTTAAAAATATTGATTTAGCCTCCGTTCTTCACCTATCTCGGGATATACAACTCGCGTCACAAATAGTGTTTCTAGCCTCACGCATTCTCAGCTCATCAACTAATTTACATCAGTCGATTACAGAACACGAGCATGAATTATTTTTATTAATAGCGCGCCGCTTCTATTCTGACAACAATGTTCCTTGAATCGCAATGAATACATTATTCTTTTAAATGGACAAATCGCGGTGACTAAGTGACTGGTTGTAGAAAAACCACTGTGTACGTAACAGTGTTTATTTATTTGCGCAGGCGCAAGGCAAAAGTGTACGTATGTGTGTGTGAAAGAGAGGTTGAATCTTACGAAATGGGACAGGGGAGTAAGTAAAAACACTTTGTTGCGCAGTAAGAAATAACATAATTAAGGACATATTAAATTAAGATTTGTATCAGTAAGAAATAACATAATGTCCTAAATTATGTTAAGAAATGAGCAAAGGCGGCCTTATCGCTGAGAGCGATGTCTTACAGGCAACCTTAGGGTAAACATGTTTTTAAAGCAAACCTAGTTGGAAATGTTTGTTAGATCACTTAGTTTTTGTAAAAAAAGATTATTTTCTTAAATTTTACGATCGTTAACGCTCTGCTTACCCCGCAAGGGATAAAGGCGTGGTTAGTGTATGTATTGTCTTAAAAACTGGCCTGTTTTATTTTGGTCTTCAGACCAAACTTATAAGACAATTTCCTGTCTCAAATACTTTAGTTTCTTAGGCTTTTTCGTGCGCAAACATTTCTATTACACCTCATATACCTCTCAGTTGAGTGTGTGTGCCTACGACGTTTGCCATTGACAATGACTCACTGTTTCGTAACGATGATAGGGGGACGCATTTCGGCGCGATACCAAACGCTGATTAATTCACAGAAATACATCAACAAACTTCCACTTTAACAGTTCTGCGGTTGTACACTCTATATGACAAAATAAGGATCAAATGGTAGGTATTTGTATACAAATACATAAATGTAGTTCTATTCAGTCACGTATAGGTACCGCAATTTCAAGAAATTCAAATTACGAATGCATTGTATACTTTCCTTCCTCGATCTAAATATAAATAAACAAATGAAATTTGTTTACCAAACTACACAAGTTTCTATTTCGCGCGAAACTTGTGTTTGTGTATTGCACATTAAGGTAATTAACAAAATCTGAATACTAATTATCGTAAAAGTATAATAAAATGTTTACTTTCTTCAAGATAATTATGAAGTCATTCTACTACTGTATTTAATGTGAATACAAAGGAAAATTGCGGTAGATTGTTTTTTTTGTTTACGTGCTAGCATATAGTGACAAAAAAATTTGGAATAGGGATGTGGACTGGCAGGTCAAAAACTTTTAAAACGATCTAAAACGGTATTTTGTATGAAAATAGGAATCTATGACGTCATACATTGCTATTTTGGATACTTATATACTACTTACTTATATATAATTTTTCTGTTTATTCATTCAAACTTTGAATACTTTAAAATATCAGGAAAGAAGTCCGTACTATTTTTGGACAATAGTTTTAAGCGTACAACTTTTATACTTTATTAATGACTCAGTCCACAAGCGAAATTCTACGTCTCACTTCTCCTTGTTCGTTCTGGTAAACTAAGAAAGACCTATTAAAGGAAATTAAATTCACATGCCTTTGTGCAGTTTAGCAAGTCAAGTTCTTCCAGCAGACTTATTGGCAGGACAACCTAGCAGCCTTCCGCCATACACCTTGGTTCCCCATATCTTTTCTCTTAGACGCCAACGCAGCATGACTTCCTGAGCGTATCGTCTATTGCCCGCAGGTAATAGTCAGATTCTTTCCTTCTTACTCTTAAGCAAAGATAGATATGTGCATCTTACTCTAGCATAATGCATGTCCCGCTCAGCAGACGCGGCCGCCAACTTCTCGTTGGTCTCATGGAGGGCGGCGCGCACGTTGTGTAGATCCCTGGTAGACAGAAACACTTTATTACTCAAGTCATCATCACTCTCCTTGCCTCATCCCGTTTCTCTGTCGGGGTCGGCTACCTAACCTAGGGGATTTGACGTGGAACCAAGTTTTACACAGAGCGACTGCCATCTGTCCTCTGCAACCCGAAGGCTAACCTGGCCCGAATCGTAGGTTAAGTCACATTCAAATATTAATATTTAATAGGATTCGGTCTTAGTGATATCTTCTACCTAGACGATCCTACATAGAAGCAACAACGGTAGACCAGAATGTTTATACCTGGTTCTCGCGTCTCGTTCAGCGGCGGCTGTTCTGGCCGCTGCCTCGGCTGAGGCGACTTCGCTGGCCGAGGTGTGCCGCGCGGCGCGCTCTTGTTCTAAGGCCGCTTGGAGGCCGACCACCTAAGGAAAATAGAATATTTAGGGCACTTTTCGCAGAGTAAACAAATGTCTAGGCTGGCCGTTTTCAATGCCGGTCTATAAATTCATAATTGTTTAGAAAGATAACTTTTGAAAGAATTAATATTCTAAAAGTATCTATTCTGGATTCTTAATCCATTAAGCGTATTTTAATGTCAAGCGTATGTGTGAATTTATAAGAGTATGTGTAAATGGATTTGTGTAGTAGATTGTGTGATATAAGCACAATTAGTAGCAGACTTCCGTATGCGAAAATTCGGAAATAGTGCTTCTGTACTCACTTAGACAAACAAACAACATTATCTGATTCGAACAGATCCAAACTTATATTGAACTTGACATTCTGAAAATATTCATTACGAATCTAAAATCTTTGCATCTTTACACAGTTGTAAACAAAATAATGCTACCACAACAAATGTTGTATACCTTCAGATTAGTGACCATGCATACATAATTACGTTTAATTATCTAAAGTACCATAATCATGATATTTTATTGCTGGTAAACACACAAACAATTAAACTATCGTAAAATCAAATCAGTGATGTAATTTAAATAACAAGATAATTCTATGAAATGCAATAGAAAGCTAATCCTAAGAACTAATGTTAAGTTGTCTGTGTAAAGGTAGAGGTTGCCTGGAAGAGATCGCTACAAGCGATAAGGCCGCATTTGCTTACTTTTAGTAACAGTTTTTTGTACTGTTTAATGCTTTTATATTGTGTTTGTTGTAAGCAATAAAGTGTTTATTTATCTATGTAATCTATTTCTCATATGATTTTGATTACGATTTATTTGAGAAATCCTTTGAACAGCGTCATCCTAGTCACACTAGGTTGGTTTAAAAAGGCGGCTAAGGGATGAACACAAGAAAAGTGTACCAGCGTTCCCAGTTCCCATACAAGCCCCCTAAACTAAATGTCCAATGTCCATGCCAATCCACGAATGACTCAAACCCAGGGGGAGACCCATATTCAATAGTGGTGAGTTGTACCTGTTTATTGTCAAAACTCGTGAGGTTTATAGGCTATCCTATCTTTTGTCGAGCTTGTTGAGTCGCTGCTGCATCTGGCGGTAGTCGACGCTGAGCATGGCCCACTGCGGCTCCCCCGCTCGACTCGCTCGCTACTCAACTGTACCTTCTCTTGCTCCTGGCGATGCTCCCCCTCCAGCTTGTTGAGTCGCTGCTGCATCTGGCGGTAGTCGACGCTGAGAATGGCCCACTGCGGCTCCCCCGCTCGACTCGCTCGCTACTCAACTGTACCTTCTCTTGCTCTTGGCGATGCTCCCCCTCCAGCTTGTTGAGTCGCTGTTGCATCTGGCGGTAGTCGACGCTGAGCATGGACCACTGCCGCTCGCCCCGCTCGGCTCGCTCGCTACTCAACTGTACCTTCTCTTGCTCCTGGCGGTGCTCCCCCTCCAGCTTGTTGAGCCGCTGCTGCATCTAGCGGTAGTCGACGCTGAGCATGGCCCACTGCCGCTCGCCCCGCTCGGCTCGCTCGCTACTCAACTGTACCTTCTCTTGCTCCTGGCGGTGCTCCCCCTTCAGCTTGTTGAGTCGCTGCTGCATATGGCGGTAGTCGACGCTGAGCATGGCCCACTGCGGCTCCCCCGCTCGACTCGCTCGCTACTCAACTGTACCTTCTCTTGCTCCTGGCGATGCTCCCCCTCCAGCTTGTTGAGTCGCTGCTGCATCTGGCGGTAGTCGACGCTGAGAATGGCCCACTGCGGCTCCCCCGCTCGACTCGCTCGCTACTCAACTGTACCTTCTCTTGCTCCTGGCGATGCTCCCCCTCCAGCTTGTTGAGCCGCTGCTGCATCTGGCGGTAGTCGACGCTGAGAATGGCCCACTGCGGCTCCCCCGCTCGACTCGCTCGCAACTCAACTGTACCTTCTCTTGCTCCTGGCGATGCTCCCCCTCCAGCTTGTTGAGCCGCTGCTGCATCTGGCGGTAGTCGACGCTGAGCATGGACCACTGCCGCTCGCGCTCCTGGCTGGCGGCGTCGGCCCGCGCACGCGCCGCCTTCTCCTCGCCCAGCTTGCCTTGCAGGGCTGCGTCAGACCCACACACTACTCAACACCGTCAATCTTCATGTCAGACTCATGTGAACCTACTGACTGTATGTCGATGTTTATTTACATATTGAAAGAAGTTCAAATTAAACTGCAAAGTTATGACAGAGTGTTGAATATTATTAAACAACATTTTTTTGACAAGACCAGATTATAAATAAACATACAATCAGTAGTCTAATATAAAATCAACAGATAACATTTTAAAAACACTTATTAACAAATTTATTACTATGAATTGTGATATAAGAGGTGAAAAAGATAAGATTTAGGGAAATACAAAAAAATATATATGTACATGTGAGCAAATTGGACAATACCTTCGAATACTTTTTCCAATGTTCCTGATGCATGCAAAAAATTAGGTTTGGATATATAGTTTTGTTTATTAGGATGTTTAGCAGATTTCGAAATGAAGGGAGAATAGCATTACTTTGAGTAGTTATTGATACACGAAAGGATGGAAGTGAACTTACCCTTGACTAGCTCGAGGTTCGCTTCTTGCTTCGTCAGGTGCTGGGAGCGTTGCGTGTCCTGATGCGCGCGCATTTCTTGCTGATACAGATGCTGAGCTGTGCGCATCTCATGCGCAAGGCTCGCGCACTCCTTCTCTAAGTTGGAGACTCGTTCGGAGAGCTGCCGGTTGTCGGCCAGCGCCGCCGCGAGCCGCGCCGCCGACCGCTCCAACTCCGCGTGTGCCGCGCTCAGCCGCGACGTCGCCTCCGCCACTGCCACCTCCGACCGCTGTCGGCCAGCCTTCGCCGTCGCCAGTTCCTCACTCAAAGCGCTGCGTTCACGCTCCAACGCGTCTCGCTGCGCGCGCAGACTGGCTACAGTCCCGTCGTTGACGGCGGCGGCGGCCGCTTGGGCCGCACTCAACTCGGCGGCTTGTTTACGTGACTTAGCGGCAGCCTCTGACTCCTGCTTCAATTTCTCGCGTAGCTCTGTGAGCTGCTTCTCTAGGGCATTTATTTTTTCATTGTATGATTGCAGATTACTTATCTCCTTTGATCGCTTGTTCTGTTCTTCTTCAAGACGCCGTTTAGCTTCATTAAAGTTCGCCTCGGCCTTCCGCCGGTTTTCCGCTTCCATTTCAGCTTTTCTTTGAATTTCCTTCAAGTCATGTTTGAGAAGAGCAAGCTCTTTATCAGTATCAGCCAGTATTTTTTTATTCCTTGATTCTCTCTGAGTGAGTTCTTCAAGTTGAGAGCATAAGTTAACTTGTCTGTCTTCCAGCTTACGCCTATTGTCCCTTTCCCTTTCGAGAAGTTTCTCTAGCTGGAGTATAGCTTCAGATCCTACATTGTTGATGTGGTTATTGGAGATTGTGTCAACGACATCGGCAGCCTTGAACTTACCACAACAAAGTTGGTAATCTCCATTATAAGTGAAACCAACAAAAGGCAAATGATTACCAACAAAAGCCTTAGGCACAGGGAAAGATTCATCCAGAGCATCTGATTTCTCAATGTCATCAAAGTTTCTTGTGTCATCATCACTAGACAATTCTGGTACCACAGGAGGTACAGAATCCCTCAGGTTCTCGAAACTCCACTGGTCATTGATGAAGAAAGGGTGTTGCTTAATTTCCTCTACACTGTTCTTGCCCAGTCGTTTCACTCTATCTGTTAAAAGTCCCCGGATCAGAGACTTAGCTTCCTTAGATATTTCTACATCATCAGGGAACTGCAAAGAGTTTCTGTGGTCCATGATTTTTCCATAAGTTCCTACTAAGCTATCAGCATAAAAAGGTGGGTCACCTATTAGCATTTCATATAAAAATATTCCCACAGCCCACCAATCACATTCACGTCCATACACTCCCTCTCCATTCTGTGACTGCAGTACTTCAGGAGAGATATAGTCAGGGGTGCCCACAGCATTGCTGGCACGGACCAGCCCGTCTGGGCCCATCCTCATACATGTGCCAAAGTCAGCCAACTTCAAATGGCCATATTTGTCAATCAACATGTTATCAGGCTTTACATCTCTATGCACAAATCCCATGCCATGAATCACATCTAATGCTAGAACAATTTCCATAGTGTAGAATTTGGCCCACTTCTCAGGTATATCATAATTGGACATGAGACTGACCAGGTCTCCACCAGGCATGTAATCCATCACCATGTACAAATATTTATGGTCTTGGAAGGCAAAGTGTAGTTTGAGAATCCATTCGGAGTTTGCATGTGCCATGATGTGTCTCTCCTCCCAGAAAAATGTGGAGTCTGATCTCTTGATCATTTCCACTTTACTCAGGAGTTTCATGGCATACACATGGCGTGTAGACTTATGTCTGACTAGTTGTACTTCACCAAATGCCCCGCGGCCTATCACTTTGATTAGATCAAAGTCTGCTGCCCTCATTCGCAGGTCGACCACATCTGATGCAAACTGTTCATCTACAACAATGTAAAGTTTATGATTACAACTTGTTTACATGTTTTAGATATATTTCAAAATCTTATAGAAAACTGGAATGTATACAGCAAACATGCAAGAATATAATAATAATGAATCATACATCTTTCTTATCAGTATCAACCATGTTTTATTTACATCAGTAGTGCCATATCTACTTTACTCAACACATGCCTATGAGTAGCAAGTACACACAGCTGTCCACTCAATGCAAATGTAATTAAATGTTGCCCATGAAATGAATAGAAGAGCATTTTTGAGCTCATCATCTTAAACAACATAACAATTAAGGGCAATAGATGCCTTGTTGAATACAACTTATCAATTGGTGAAACAAGCAACTTCAATATGGATACAAAACAATAGAATCGAATAGAATAGTTAAATAGTGAATAAGAGCATGGATGACTTACATCTGCTAGTGTAGGCCTCGACATTTTTCATGCGGCGTATAGCTGGGTGGTCGCAGTCGGACACGAGCGCCGTGACCGTGTCCAGCAGGCAGTCGATGTTGCCGGGCGAGCGCGGGTCGCACAGCTGCTCCTCCAGCGCGCGAAGCCGCCGCAGCCGCTCCTCGTCCTTCGCCGACTCCATCCTGCTCCCCGGCCCTCAGTCTCGCCTCACCCACTAAACGCCACCGCACATTCTCCCTAGCACTGGACACATTCACACCGAACTCATCGCCAAAGCGGCGCATAAATTGCGATATCTATCTATGCGATCGTTGCGCAGACACTGAAATGCACTTTAGATACTACCACACGATACTGCAGTTTATTGTAATATGTTTCATTATCGAAAAATTGAGTTCCTACGATTCACTGTGACAGCAGATAAAGGTGGTTCTCACAACAAAGCATATGCACGTTTGCAAACATAACACGGTAATCGATTGCACTTATTACTTTCCAATAGTTTATAAACCTTAGTAAACACTAAATTAAAATAATTATTGGCACAGCATTGAAAATATAATGTAAAAATTACGAAATAATCGACCGCTTGATTGATGAACGATGATGATCAAACAATAATGTGAAGTAGGCAACGTATCACGAAAAGTTCGCAATGGCGAGACTTTAAAGGTGTTTTACAGTGCGCAAGTTGTTCAATTGAATCTTTAAAGTAATTTATCAGAGCAGACAGAACACTTATATGACAAAATGTTACATATATTCTGTACAAAATTATTAATTATTCGTTTTGTTCAGTGCAGAACCCATCCATGACATGTTTTTTCGGTAAAACATAGCTAGGCATTAAATTACAGTACAACTGAACTGTACTGTTGAACTTATAAAACACCTTATGTGTCTATGGTGAAGGGACAGTATTATGTTAACTTAAATGTAGACACTGTAAATGTGATAGTGATAAATGTTTTAATTCTGTTGTGCTTTTTGGATAATAAACATTTTCGTATTTTTTTTGTACACTTGGTGAAATCGCATTAAATAGCCTTGCATGAGTACTTACATTGTCAAAAAACAAATCCGTTATTTTTCTGAAAATATATTATTATACCTGTTATTATTATTAAACAGGGTTTAAAAAATATTGCCTGCAAATATTTTATGGGATGAATCAGTCCATGAAACTGAACAACTTTTCCCAAGGAACATAGGTCGAAATATGAAAAAATTTTTGGACCTCCGGTACAAAAATGTAACAGCCGAGCAAGCCAACTGTATGGGAGGTCAATTTTTTTTTCAATTTCACCTATATTCCTTGGGAAAAGTTGTTCAGTTTCATGGGCTGATTCACCCCTTAAAATATTTGCAGATTTTGATGCAAGGTTTTTATACTTGCCGGGAAAACATCTTATTCCTACGGTAAAATGAGTTGCAGCGGGCGCAGCCGCTGGGAGGCCAACTAGTAACTAATAACTACTAACTACTAATAATAATAAATGTTGGCTTCGGTTCCACACATACCTCATAGGACCTGTGGCTCATATGCAACGAAGCTACAATTACAATCCTACAATTACAGGCGAAATTCTACCTGTAGCACTCTTGTAGTTACTATTTACAGGTTACAGGCGTTTTATGAAGACACTTGTAAAGCTACCTTGGCCAGTTTCGCTCCAAAATCTCGATTACAAGTAGACTTCACAAGTCGAAATACAACACTATCGATTCATTCATTTCGTTCACTCAAAAGTCAAATGTCAATGTCATTGTTCAAGAATTATTTTTTTTATTGTTTTATTTGTTTAGTTCCTGGTAGGTAGCGCTAGGTGCGGTATAAATTTTCCTTAGTTAGGGATGAAAAAAAATAAGAAATTGAATAATTTCTGCTCAATGTTTCTTTGCTATTATGATTTACTTTTCTTTGTCTTCGTTTTATTTCCTTGTTTCCCGAATTAGAACTTCAACTTCGTTACATACCTATTTGAAGCCTTCTGAGTGCTCTATTGGTTTTTATCGCAGAGATTAATAGGAAATCCTTAACTTGTAACGAAATACGTAAAATTATTCACAAAGGTAAATTTTTACAGTTGTAGTTTACAAGTCTTTAGAAAAACACCTGTAAAACTGGCTCGATTGTGTTTTTAAAAGCAAAATTTACACTTTCGTTTATCACTGGTAAGCTACAGGCAGCTTGAAAGCAGGTACTTGAAAATTGTAAAATTGTACACTGGTTGCTTCATAAAACGCTGGTAGTTGTAATTTTCATCAGTGTTGCTATTTAATTACAAATTGTGGCGCGATGTTGCCACTTTTTGCTTTGGATTGCTTAGGATTGCACTTGCAGCTTCGTTGCATAGGCCACTGGTCCCTGTGGGCCCGTGATTCGAAAAGAATACCTACATAATAATAAATAATAGTAATGATAACTTTAAATGGTAAAAATAAAGTTAAAAGGCGATTTTTACATAATTTATATATATTTTTATGGAACATGTACATTGTTTTAAAAAACTTATTGTCGTTGTCACCGCTTTTGTTTTGGGGTAAGTAAGATGCCACAAAATCTTTCCTTTCCCAAAACTTTACCCTATCATAAGGGTAGTGAAATAGCCACTTGGTCAGAACGTGTCGATCTGTCTGAGGGTCAAGCAAGCCTAGACGAGGTCTCCGATTTGATGATAGTATGAAAAGTAATTTTTAGTGAGGATTTAAATATTCTCTGTGGTTTTGGGTTTTGGTTTCTTTTTGTATCTATGTTCAAGTCATACAAAAATGAACGAACATTTTACCGCTACTATGAATCACAACTCACTCTTTATACTTGCCATATAATTATGACATTACTCATAAATAAGGAAATGGAAGGAAAAACACTGCCAGCATGTGGCCAGCCAGCATGCAAAGAAATTTGTCTGTTAGGCCCGAATGGAGACATTGAGGAAACATTTATTTTAAGACCTTTTTAGTTTTTAATATCAAATCAGAACGTGATATATGACAATTTATCAGTTTACTTTGTAATTAATACCGTAGTCTTCCGCAAAATAATACGTTGAATAGTGATCCGTTTATGTTTTAATTTAGTATACGTATTACGATTGACTGGTAACATTGCATTGTAAGAGATTGTACTTTTACGGTGGGTGACACGTTCATTTTCATTACCTATACAAAAAGTGGGACATAATGTGTGTAAAATGGCAACATGTTAAGTTATCACGTCGTTAAAAGGATTCACTCGTTCGTTCGTATAAATCATTCATTCATCTAATATGGCGGTGCTAGGAAGGATGTGCACAAGTTCTTGATTTTTGCATTTAGTACAAATTTGCGAAATTGGTTTGCTTATTTTGTTATTTTTGTTCCATTTTGTGCTCAAAAGTTAACATAAACGTGCCACAAAAAGTTACAAATCCTATTCTACTGTCTGGACTTTAGAATTGCCATGAAAATTGTTACTTCGTTGCTGGTGTAAAAATAAATTGTGACAAATATAACACATTATTCAGGTAAAATGTTGTTTTAATATGTATTATGAAACTGCAATGGTGTCTTATAACCTTCGAGCACATATCTAGTTAATGGGGACACCCATCGTGGAAATATTGAGTAGGTTGCTTATGTGTGCGTCCCATTTTGGTTCAAGTTCATTCTCTTGATACTTTAGCAAAAAGAATCAGCATATTTCTATGGTAGGCTATACATTAAACTATAATTTTTTGTTCAAATGTCAAAATCAGCTGTATTATAACAATTGTGCCAGGAAAGCTCCAGTAAAAAGTATTTCCTTTGTGCTCCCAATCACGTGTGATCCCAGGTCGTTATGGGGTCAATAACTGCTGAGAAGGACTTATTTTTGTGCTAAACTGCGGATGAAGAATATCTGAAACAAATTTTCGTTTTTATGGTTGTCAAAATTCATGTCATACCGAGGAATCTTGTGTAGAAACATCAATGTAACTCCCTCACAATGTCACAATGGCAGAGGAAGTAGAAAAAATAAATTGCTCAACTTCCGAAGTGTGGGTGGACGAATGGGCATATTGGGCATGTGCAATTGCAAGGAGCGCCAGCCAGGCGCATGGTGCGGGCTGGCGCGGGGGCACGGCGCGACTGCGGGCCGCGGGCGGCGGGGCAGGGGCGCAAGGAGGGAGGGGGCTGCCAGTCAGCTGTGCGGAGAGCCGAGGTAGGCAGGTCGCGCCGCGCCGACCGTACGCTGGGAGGTGCCCTAAATTGCGTCTCCTCCATTTCGTCGTTAAATTCGGGACTTGTTATGTGCTCTTTAGGGGAACATTAACCTATTTTTATCCTGTAACATCACAGGCTCCATTGTTGATCACTGATACAGTGAATCAATGTTAGGACAGGTGTATGTTAGGTACTAGACAATAGCAGGTAGGTAGATCCTTTGTGTCCCAGCAACAAAATTTTTATCTAGTACAATGTGCTAACCTTTAAATCCTAGTTGTTGATCTTATCAGCCTAAATTCTCAGATTGACAACTCAAGGCTTTCTATTTCATATGATGTATTCCCAAGTAATATAATGATAAGAATATTACCAAGATATTTTTAGAAGTGAGAATTTAAGCTGAAGGAATGTCAAATATTCCAGCTATAATTATTACATTACAGCATACAGTTGAGTTTGTGTTTTCATTGTTCGCATGTATGTTTAGCATTTTCCATTGTTGTGCAATCAACAATTTTCAATAAAGTCCTTTATGGGCTGCCAGTGTAGCCTACCGATAACAACCAAGTATGTACTCTTGTTATACTCTTGGTCATACAGTATTACAGTATTTTAATCAACTGTGTGATTAAGATTCTGATTAATTTCTACAGCTGTGAGTATCTTTCTACAATGTTATAATACCATAAATGGACATACAATTTCTAGACAGTTAATGTAAATTAAACCATGTAGAAAATTGATAGCTTTGTAAACAAAATTATTAGATGAAATCACAAATGACTATTTAATGATAATGATCCAAAATTGCAAAAACATTCCTCAACTGCATGATTTTTAAGGTGCTTAGGTACCATTTTAACTGAAATGTTACTTACATAATTTCATAAACATTGAAGCCTAATCATTACATTACACATTATTTTCTACATTTCCATTATAGTGTGCATGAATGATGTCATATATTTTTTAAATCGTTCCAGCGCGCAGTGGAGGCCATGGCTACGCTCATCCAGGAGAATGGCAACCATGGCATGTCCCACGGCGTCCCCAGCCACATGGTGCCCGACCACGAGTACTGCGAGGCGGGCCAGCAGCAGCAGCCAGCCGCCCAGCCTGAAGCCGCCGCGGCAGACCCTGCCGCCGCCGAAGAAGAAGACACCCCCGAAATAGACATCATGATAAACAATGTCGTGTGCAGTTTTAGTGTTAAGTGCCACCTGAACTTGAGACAAATAGCCTTGAACGGTGTAAACGTGGAGTTCCGCCGCGAGAACGGCATGGTGACGATGAAGCTGCGGCGGCCGTACACGACGGCGTCGATCTGGTCATCGGGGCGTATCACGTGCACAGGCGCGACCAGCGAGGACCAGGCCAAGGTTGCCGCCCGCCGCTACGCGCGCGCGCTGCAGAAGCTGGGCTTCCAGGTCCGCTTCCGCAACTTCAGAGTAGTCAATGTCTTAGGAACCTGTAAAATGCCCTTCGGTATTCGGATTATAGCCTTCTCCAAGAAATATAAGGAAGCAGAGTGAGTACCTTTTTTTAATGTATTTTAGTCTGCTAACCACGAAATTCATTTAAAAAAACATGAATATACTTACTAGGATTGTGTGTTTGTCATCCATGTACACACAAAACTTTGCACAAAGAACACCAAACCCCTTGGGTGTCTTAATTCATCATTAATTCAAATTCTACACCAGAGATGATTGGGTTGTTGGAGGACTCAGTGTCTCACATGAAAAGATGGAGAATTCATCATTTATTTAAAAAACCTGGCCCAATTGGAGTTGCAACACAGGCCTTTGCAGAACAGGCAGACTGCAGATGCAATGCCGTTGCATCTTGTCAGCTACAATATGGATGTGGACTGGCGGGCCAAATAAGCTAGTTCTTAAAACGATCTAAAACAGTATTTTGGATTGCATTAGAACACTATATACATACATATATCACGCCTTTATCCCTTGCGGGGTAGGCAGAGCGTTAACAGCCGTAAAAATACGGTCGCTATCGCCACGTCTGACATTTTTGAGTATTGTTTTCTAAGGTTGTTTCGGAAAACATGTGTATCACTATAGGGACAGGTTGTCAGCCTGTCGCCTAAAAATTGTAATACACCAATACTCTCGAGTCCCTTAGTCGCCTCTTACGACACCCACGGGAAGGATGTGGGGTGATGCTATTCTAAGCCGGCATCACACGGCATTAGAACACTTGCTTTTATTAAAAAAATCTGTTATTGATTCAAACTTTGAATAATTTGAAACATTATGAAGTCAGTAGTATTTTTGGTCAATAGTTTTAAGCGTACGCCTTCTATATTTTATTAAAGTCCACAAGCGAATTTTATGATTTGAATAAATATCATGATTTGATTTATTATGAATTTATATTATGAATGTTATCTAACATTGAGCTGATAAGTAGTTTGTCTTGAAAACTTATAGGGTAATGACCTAGTATGATGACTAACTAGATACTTTCGTACACAACATTCAATTTGTTTTTAAACATGGCCAGTCTCATTTTACCTGCAGCTTTATTTTCTTATTTTCGGACTTTTTAACTACAGGAAATTTTGTTATTGTAGTCTGTTATTATAGGGGTCTGCTCAGCGCCTGCGCCCGCTGTAACTGATTTTCCCGTAGTTATAAGTTGTTTCCCAGCAAGTATTATAAACCTTCCTCTTGAAACACTGTCTATTTAAAACACTGCATCAAAATCCGTTGCGAACTTTTACATACATAGAGACGTTCAAAAGCGACTTAGCCTTATACTAAGATGTAGTGATTAAATTTGTGAGAAAACCATGTTGGACTCTACTGCAGCATACTAAAATGATCAAGTCTATTATTTCAAAATGTCATTCTGTCTGCCATTTCACTACATAGAGTATAAAGCAAAGTCGCTTTTCGCGTCTGTCTATTTGCTTAAATCTTCAAAACTACACAGCGGATGTTGATGCAGGTTTTTTTAATAGATAGAGTGATTCAAGAGGAAGGTTTTTATGTATAATACTTGCCAGGAAAACATCTTATTTCCACGGGAAAATGAGTTAAAGCGGACGTAACCGCTGGGCGATAGTTTGAAATAAATGGCTTAATATGTCTACACTATTTGTGATCATTGGAAACAAACAACTTATTAAAATGTCTGACAGTGACATTGCACTCACATTAACAGAACTAGTATCAAAACTAACTGGTAATTTACATTCAAAGGTTGTTTGCCTCTACTGGCCGATAGAAAATATTACTAGTCTACAAATCACAGACATAGTGGACAAATGTAACTTAATTCAAAAGATAACTTCTGAGAAGAACATTTCGGGTCACTTAGCCATAGACAGAACCACTGAATTAAAAGTTTTCTTTAATATCTGAATTTGCTTGACAATTTAAAATAGTTATATTAACTCTTTAGAAAAAGTATGCCGTTTACATCCCTGGTAGTCTTAGTGGGCCCTACTTGATGCTTCTAGTGGTCCTACAGGAAAATATCACTTCCTGAACCATAATAACTTGGGACACTATACAACAATAGTATTGTATTTCATTGTGATGTGCAAAATTTTATTTCAATAGAAAAGAAGTTCCTACTTGCCCACCTACCTTGCTTAGGCATATCATGTTGCATAACAGGAATTATATGGCTACATGCCTGACAGATCTAATGAGCTACTTTTTAAAACAACCTAAAACAATATGCCGTGTGATGCTGGCTTAGAATAGCATCACCCCACTTCCTTCCCGCGGGTGTCGTAAGAGGCGACTAAGGGACTCGAGAGTATTAGTGTATTACAATTTTTAGGCGACAGGCTGACAACCTGTCACTATAGTGATACACATGTTTTCTGAAACAACCTTGAAAACAATCCTCAAAAATGTCAAACGTGGCGATAGTGGCCGTATTTTTACGGCCGTTAACGCTCTGCCTACTCCGCAAGGGATAAAGGCGTGATATATGTATGTATGTATGTCTAAAACAATATTTTGTATGAAAATACTGTAAGTATGACGGCATAATGGTGCTATTTAGATGTCGTCAAAAAGAAACGCATACTTTTATATTATTTTTCGTTTATCAATTCACACACACACACACACACACGCACACACACGCACGCACACACACGCACGCACACACACGCACGCACACGCACGCACACACACACACACACACACACACACACACACACACACACACACACACACACACACACACACACACACACACACACCACACACAAATATCCCTAAACAAATACACCTATATCCCTAGGCGAGGTAGGCAGAGCGTTAACGACCATAAAACTACTGCCACGACTGACAATATATGAGGGTCGTTTTAGATAAGTAGTATATCACAATAGTGACGGGTTGTTAGCCTGTCGTCTTAAACTGCAATACAAATGAAACCCTCGAGTCCACTAGTCGGCATCTACGACACCCACGGGAAAGAAATGGGATGATGCTATTCTAAGCCGGCATCACACGGCGCAAACTTTGAACATTTCCAAAAATTCTTAATAAATTTCCTAGTAATTTTGGACAATAGTTTTCAATTGACTTGAGAATAAGCTTTCTCGAAGTACAAGCTTTTCATTTTAAATTTGTCTCCATTTAGATTCGTAATTTATATTTTTACTATATGAACATAACTTGCAAATATCTCACAGAATGTCTTAAGATATTGACACCATAATTCTTTAAATTACTGCACATACAGCGATTAGGTTTTCTTATCATTAGCTACGGTAGGTCTTTACATGCTTACCATGTTGTTGAATTGCTTACTCACCAAATTAATTATAAAATCCTTAACAGTATGCCAACTTTCCGCTATTTGGAAAGAACTGTTTTGTAGTGGGATCAGTTTAAGCTACGAATTTAAAGGGTCCAATGGTCCATTTATTCAAGTTGATATCAAAAACTGTAGTGATCTTCTTCTTCTTTTCGTGTGGGATACCAAGTCGTTCAACGACCCGATGAACCCTAGTGTCAGAATTTTTCGACCGCCTTCTACAAGTAGCAGGCTTCTGACATGGTTGTGTAACGACCGCCGTCTAAGTGTACTGTAGTGATGATCAGTATACATTGCCATTATTTGGCATCCTATGTATGTAAAGTCTGTTGTAGCTTTAGAGTATAAGGAGTGGCCAAAGCTGGGCTTATCTTTCTGCCCGAATTCACTGCCCATTTACCCAGCGCGTTATATGAAACTGACAGTTGCTATTTTGTATGTGGTTATCGAGTTGGTGTAAAATTTATCGTTGTGTGCTGCACAGTTTAAAAAGCTAAAAGATACTTGAGTAGGCACACAACACTTACTGTAAAATGCACACACTGTTCTGGGTATTATTTCTTTTTTATTAATTCTTTTTTTTTTTTATGTATCGGGAGTTTATTTTTACACTACCCGATTACAAACATTTATTTTTCTGCTCGGTTTTGTTTCCCGCTTTTACTCGCGGGCGACGGCTGAAAACCAGTGTTGCCTCCTGGCTAAATACACTGAGCTTTAGCCCTTTCACATCACTGCAGCACACATGTTTGTGTGAGATGAACTAAAATGTATTTTAATTTTATATTTCCTTACAAATGTAAATGTGTGTGATGCAGGAATATGAATAAAGCATTAATCTATCTATCTATCAATCTACGTGTTTACCTCCCCTCCCGCAAAAAGTGGCAGAAAAATTTGTTCGGTAATTATATGAATGTTCTAAGTTTGTAGCATAATACGAGGTACCAGGGAATAGGCGTACTTCAAAAGTACTGAATTATTTCGGTCCCCAGTGACAATATAAAATAATGAACCATTTTCATTATTAATTTTTTTTTTAAAGAAAAATATTGCTGGCGAAAACATTATTCAGTTCCCTTGAAGTACCCTTGGTACATGCTACAACCGCCGTACATGTTCGTATGGTATGTAGCCATACCTACTTACCTGTGTGATACATCTTCTTGAAGCTGCGGCCACTGCATTCATTGGCATATTGTGTATGGATCGAGAGAGATCTAAAAATACACTGTCCCATTTATGCGAAGGACACGATTCCGCTTGTGATTCTCTGCTGAGATTGTTTACTTCGTATGTCTTTTTATTGGGATTTACCGCGTTTACCGCGCTCACAGTGCTTTATTATTCTCAAATGACGATAAGAAATTTGAAAAATTGACAAGCTTCGATCGGGAATGGAGCTTGGACCGCGTGTAGTACCGGCACACTGCTCTACCCCACGCAGCCCGGGTTCGATTCCCGGTCGACGCTTGTAAATTTATATCCTGTTGTGATTTACTTTTCTACTATTACCTTTTAAGACCATGGAAGGCTTAAACGAAAATAATGTTGTTATTCGTTGACCGATATTTTATTTTGTTTTGAGTACCCGTAGTGGATGATTATCCCTTAGTTGCTATTTACGACACTCACGATCAAAATTCACGACTCTAAATTTTACTTAACCCCTAGACGGGTCAACGGGTCAACGGCCGCAAAAAGCGGTCGTTTTCGTCACTACTGACAATTATTTAGAGGTCATTGCAGATATTGTCTATTCTATTTTATAATACCTTAGTTGAAGGTTGCCCGGCTCCTAAAATTGTAATACCTACCTAATATTATAGAAGTGTAGAGTTCCATAGTCGCCTCTTATGACAACCGTATATAAAAACTGGGTGCTGCTGTTGTGTGTGTGATTGACTGCGTCGCAAAAGGTTCCGTGTTTGATTCTCAGACGTGCACAAGTTGATATTTTTGTGCGGTTGCCTGCGCGCTACGCAAGAGGTATCGGGTTCGATTGTTGGTGGGGGTTCGATTCTCGGTGGGAAAATCACAAGTCATATTTTTCACTTTGTGAATTTGCTCCCGTTAGGACAATGCAGGCTGAATTACCTGACTGTCCGAAAAGATAGATGGTTCTGTGCTTCGGAGGGCACAGACGTCGATCCCGGTAGCTGTATTTGATTACTTAGACGGTGGTCGTTACAAAACCATGTCAGAGACCTGTTGCTAGTAAAAGGTGGCAGGCAGTTAAAAAACTAGAATGTTTATGCATTACTCTTTTCTCTCTTACTTTTCCGTCACCCAAAGATTTTCGAGTAGACATCGCTTTCAGCGATATGGCCGCCATTGCGCATTAAGTTTTCCTGTTTTGCGTTTATGTTTTGAATTTGCAATAAAGTGTTTTTACTTATTTACTTTCTTCATCGAGTTATTCTCACATGAATGAAGATGAAAAAGAAATACATTTATTGAAAAAGTTGCTCTATCTCTTTTCCAGCTATGAACCAGAGCTGCATCCTGGCGTCACGTACAGGCTGTACAACCCTAAAGCTACCTTGAAAATATTCTCCACCGGAGGCGTCACGATCACAGGTCAGTTCTTATTGTCCGCAATACATATTTCGACGAGCGATGTGGCGCAGTGGTAGTGCGACTGCCTTTGACGCAGAAGGTTCCGGGTTCGTTTCTCGGTGGTTCACTCACAAAGTTGATATTTTGTGAATTTGTTCCCAGTCTCTTTAGGACATTGCGGGCTGAACCACCCGAATGTCCGTAAGTAAGATGGCACGTTAAGCCGTAGGTCCCGGTTTCTGTGATCACTCAGACGGCGGTCGTTACACAACCATGTCAGAAGCCTGCTACTCGTAGAAGGCGATTGAAAAATTCCGACAATATGTTCATCGGGTCGTTGGACGACTTGGTATCCCACACGAAAAGAGAAGAGATTATCCACTGCCTCAGAAGGACGACGGTTAAGGCTGCTCTTCCACCAGAGCTGTGCGAGTAAAATGTCTCATAGCTGTGCTGTGGAAATGTGTAGGGGTTCCTAAAATCACATCGCATAAAGAAACAATCTGTGAATGGTGGCGGTTACCTAAGTGTAAGGGAGCAAGCATGAACGCCTGGTATATGCAAGAGCCTCAGTGGAAGAGAGAAAGCATGACAAACGGCCGCCATTTACAGAGCGTTCTTTATCTGTACAGGTTCTACCAGAGCTGTGCGAGGTAAATGTAGTGTAAGAGGATGCGCGCATTAATGTGCGGTGCGAGTATGCGTTGTGAAGCTGTTGGGGATTCCCCGCAGCATATTCCTAGCATTCCTCGCAAACCCACCGTCGCTACACCCTCGCACACATTTTTCGCTTGTTTTGTATGGAGAATGACATCGCTTTGCCTAACCCTTTTCCACCAGAGCTGAGCTGAGCGAGGCTAGGAAAAGGAAATGATTCTATTGGTGGTTTTTTTCCTCGCACACCGCTTAGCAAAAAAAGAAAAGGAAACTCTGATGGAAAAGCAGCCTAAGGCGCGTACTAATTTAGACACATTTGTCTTACAATAGGGTATATATACCAATGTATCTCACGAAATATCTTAGCTACATATTGCTGCTAAAATGTCAATTCCATTCAAATAATTAATAGTTCACTGATGGAGTGGACATGGGTTTTATCCATTAGGATGTGAAAGAAAAGACAAACAGACTGTCTTAGAGACAGAAATTTCCGCCCGTAACCAATGTAAATACACTGTTATTACCAAAATGTCCGAATTTATAGCCTTTGTTTAGTTACAAAAGTAAGCAGGAATTGTCCCCGGTCCTTATCATTTGCTAATACTAGAATTTCTACAGAAAAGTGACAGGACAAACTAAGAATGAGCTAAAAAGTACTGCCAGAATCGACAGAGCTGTTTAGTTGGCGCGCCTCTACGGGCGATCAGCCTCTGGTCCTCACTGCCTCGCGCGGCATGCGGCGTATGCTCGAGTGAGGCAAATTCGGCCCTATCTGGACGTGTTTTAGACGCGCCGTTGAGCCGCCGTTTTACCGGCGCTGTTTGGCTCGGTCCGTGTGCCCTGTCTCCTTCGAGCATGAGCATGCGCTGAGACTCGTCCACACCGATCGCGGCATACGCCAGACGCACCTAGTTGAGTTTTCTTTAAATTCTAAAGTGTATCTTTCTCTTCCAGCCCGAAGCGTGAGCGACGTGCAGTCGGCCGTGGAGCGCATCTTCCCGCTGGTGTACGAGTTCCGCAAGCCTCGGTCGGCGCAGGACGAGGAGGCGCTGCGAGCTCGCCGCGCCGCGCGCGCGCCCGCCGCCGCGCCGCCCCCGCAGGCGCCCGACGCCATGCACCTCGTCACGCTCTCCGACGACGACGCCGACGCGTGGGAATGACGCCGCCGCCGCGACGCGCCACGGCCGTCCCAGTGATACCGCGACAGTAACGATATGCCAAAGAACAGTAGAACAAATATTTCGCGGTTGTTTTAGATTTTGCGTGGTTACAGCCACGTGAAATTCGAAGCTCAATACTAAATTTTATCTCTCAAGATCCGTATTTATAAATCGATCTCAAGAGCGATTTTGACAAATGTCAGTCAATACTAACACCATCTCAAAGTCGCACTCAAGATCGATCTCAGAGTTGAGTGCGCTTTATAAATACGAGCCTAAGAATCCCGTTCATAGACTATGAATAGTAGAACAACTCTAGCACTGATTTCAACTTCCTACACTAGTATCTATCTCGGGGTGGGACCATACCACCCAAATCCTACACTAGTATAGGAAAATATTTAATTTACTTTTATCATATCTAGTCGCGAGCGTTCACGTTAGCTTAGAGAATAACAAGCTAAATTGTATGAAAAAATACACGACTGTCGTATTTAAATTGCCGTTCCTGAAACGTAATAGTCAAGCATTTATCGCCACAATTTTTCCAGGCCGTAATTTTATTATTATTTTTCTAAAATTCCCATTATTTTAAGTCTAACCCAGGCCATGTTGCTCGAAAAATGTAATGATACCTATTACTTCTGATGGAATAAATATTCAGAACTTACACTTCATTTTGAGCAGTTGTATTATAAAAACATTTACGTCTAATTTTCCGGTGTGTATTTTAAAATCAAGTGTTATTTTATTGCTTCTTTTAATCCTGTGTGCGTGAAATGAGCGATACGAGATTCTATGTAGTATTCGTGTACGTGTAGAGCAGCTGTGCGTGTGTGAGTGCGGTTGTACGAAGTTGCGCTACTGTTCTTTGGTATACGCAGGGTGCGAAATGCGCAAATATTTCAAAGGGTTATAAGCTTTATGAAACTGAATAAAGATGGCCGCTTTCACATTAGCGGCTAATGATTAGTCGATTGTGGCAGAGGCGATACTATTTACGTGCGTTTCATGCGCTTATGAATGAGAATCCATGCCATAGACAAGTAATTCATTCATAATAAAAATATTGATATAAAGTATTATCGTCTACGCCTTGTCGACGCAATCAGATCAAGTGACAGGTCGAAATATAAACAAATGGGATTAAAGAACCAAGTCAATCTGTATGCAAGGTTCGTTTTTCTTTCATACACCTTGTTTCGACCTGAGTTTCTTAAGGACAGTTTGATGAGCTGATTGACTTCTTGAAACATTTGCTAGTAGTTTTTTTGCACCTATAGTGACAGTGGTGACCGTTTGGCATAAAGCAATAAACTGTGAGCTTAGCACCGCGAGAGTTGGTCGTTGGCGAGCTGTTCGGTTCATGCCAAAGATATTTATTAGAGGTGCTCCCGTGCCACTGTGCACCTGCGTACCCGCGAGCGCCGTGCGGGCGTGAGCGGCGCCGACCGACAGACAAGTAAGGGAAAATTGGTCAACTTATACGGGATAGAAAATTAGCTGAAATGTCTTAAGGGTTTCCAATTTTAAGAAAACTTGACAAATTTTACCTGCGAATTTCGCTATTAATACTGGCGAATGCCTCTTCCGTCTCAGCTACCGCGCCTCAATCGTTCAGGTTTAAATCCTGTTTGCGGTAAAAAATATTTGCAAGTTTTAATATTACAAGGAACGTAGTTCAAAAAGATTGTCAACTTCCCATGCAAAGTATGACAAGAGTATAAGAGGCTGCTTATGATGACCTGCGTGTTATCGGTCTTACCTTGTCGAGTCTTTTGTATAAAATATCCATACCAGTTGCCATTTTCTCTTGCTCATCCTAGTCTATCTGGGCGTTAGGATATGACGCGCAAGTTTGTTGATAGTAATTGACCAGCCTGCTGTAACCACGAGCCTGAACCCGCGTTCTCGCTCGTCGCCGCTCACGCCCTTATAAACGTATTATTTCGTGATCCTATGACCTCTTAGTATGAGTAGGTAGTCGATTCGTTTACATGTCAAAACCAAAACTGTCATGTAACATATGAATCACGAAGAGAACTAATCTCTAATAACGATACTCAGTC
Organism: Keiferia lycopersicella; assembly: GCA_029255805.1. Lineage (NCBI taxonomy): Eukaryota > Metazoa > Arthropoda > Insecta > Lepidoptera > Gelechiidae > Keiferia > Keiferia lycopersicella. Next base: position 21,805,297 of record JARACZ010000003.1, read on the forward strand.
GTGTCTTTATTTTGCCGTTATTATTGATGAATTTGTAGTGATAATAGTGTTCAATAAGATTGTTCTAAGAAGAGATGACTGAATGATTAGTTAGATGTTAGTGATTGTAAATATGAGAAGCTTGGACATTATACGTTTAAATAAAAACAATTTTTGTTTCATTTTTATTGAGGGAAAAAAGGCACACATCAATTTGTTTCATTTTTATTGAGGAAAAAAAGGCACACATCAATACATCAACAATTCGGTGGTGGACTGGGTCATTCTTAAAATATAAAAAGTTGTACGCTTAAAACTATCCTCCAAAAATACTATGGACCTCATTCATATTTTTTCAAAATATTCAGATTGAATTAATAAACAGAAAAATTACATAAAAGTAAGTGTTTTGACGCCATCTAAAAGACCAATGTATGACGTCATACATTGCTATTTTCATACAAAATACCGTTAAAGGTCGTTTTAAAAAGTAGCTTATTTCACATGCCAGTCCACAACCCTATTAACACCTTTAGGGTCATCACCGCGACCTTAGAATACATTTAAACTAAACAACATAAACCAATATCATACTCACTATCGTGTCGCGGTGTGATTTTGACCCTAACAGCAACATTCCTAAGGTCTAAGTAATAAGTTCTGCTCTAAAAGTTACCAATGTAGAGTGTGATAGTAGATAGATATACTTAATTTTTTTAACAGGGTGTAAGGGGATGGTGTAACGAAAACTTTACTATAAGTGAATTTTTTTTTTACTTTCCATACAAAATTCCTGATCAGCTGAGTGACTTTGTATGGAAGCTCGAAAAAAACATTTTAAACATAGCCCCCATAAAAAAGTTGTTCAGTTTCATGGTCTGATCACGCCTGCAAAGTTTACGTTATACTATTTCCCATTGCCGATCCCGGGAACTATCAGCATTTGTTCCTATTACTTTTACCAGAAGGTACCTACACATATGTCCTCTTTGGTGAATATTGAATAAGCTGTGATATAAGGAAGATAGAAACTTATGGGAACATTGATTTTAAAAATGAGTGAATAATGGATATTTGGGGCACTTCTATGTGGGAAATTTTGAAACATTAGGGCAAAAAAGATGTAGTATTCTTAAACCAGACTACTGAGATAACATTAATTTATCTTTCATGGTATTTATATTCGCGGCATCTATTAACCTGGCCCTTTACTCCTAGTGCTCTGCTGCCACTTAGTGATGACCAGCTTAAGGATCCGCTAAGAGTCGCTGTCATGCGTGTCGTATTCGTCGCTCGTGATCCTCGGGTGGGAGACGCGAGGGGGGCGAGCCAGCGTGCGGCGGAATGGACCTCGCACTTGCAGCTTCGCTGGCGACCTGATGTGGGCACTCAGGTCTACCACAGTCAGGCGTGGTGGTACTGCGTGACCTACGAACCAAAGAGGACATAACAGAACGTCTACAATCGTGTGTTGATTATGAACGAGTGGCAAGCAATTCTGATAGATGGGCGACACGTTGCAGGTTGCAAGTAAAGTAGACAAACAAGCATAGCCAGCCTTTACTTTAATATATTATTTTTTAAGAGTTTATGTGGGCCGATCCCGGCGGCACTGCAATGCCGGGCCGACCCGCGACGGGAGTGGAGCGAGCCCCGAACATCCCGTCTAGGTACAAAAATCAGTTTAATATACTGGTCCCTCAGTGAGGGAACTTTCAGATATTAAGCTGAAAAGAACAGATACTACACTTTGATCTTAGCCAAAAGGCCGAGAAGCGATAACCTTAACGACGAATTTTGAGTTACTTATACAAAACAGGAAGACATCTTAACACCGCCATGTAAAATTTGCAAAGTTATATTTGCGGGCCATGAAATCTCAGTGATGTGTTACTAGTAAGTATTTTCATATATATTTTTTCATTTTAAGACATGATACCTACCAAATAAGTCAGAAAACGTAATATTCCTTCTGATTATTGAATTTAAATAAAAAAGAAGGGCAAATACTAGCATTTTCAGAAGGGGACTTCGTGACAATATTGTATTCCGACAGCAAATATATGTTTGTAATCGCGTTCACCAAACAGCGACATCTGTTGGATTTTATAGCAAGCCAGACGCTTGGTGATTAGTGCTCTATACATTTTATCAGGCGTGAAATTGTAAAGTAACATTATAGGATATATTTCCAAACTTTGAAGCTTTTTAAGCAAGTTATGTGTGTCCCTGATTCATCTATGGTCTGGGATAGACAGCGGTCATTCGTATCCCAATAGCAAACCTCTATACAAACCTGTGATGGCTGGTAATATGTGGTCATCCGGCACAGTCTTAGACCTGGCACGCAGCATGCAACTATGTCTCGGTCGTCTTGCTGGCGGGCCCAGCATCCCAGTGGGTGAAGCAGGTGGTAAAGGTGGTGATAGCACCCGCGTGGCTAGCACTCGTCGCTCAGGGGAAGAACTTGGAGATCTGGTAACAAAAAAACAAGAAATCTTCTTCTTCGTCGAATTGATGGGCAACAACAAGTAAATTCTATTGGACCAGTGTTCGACCACACTGATTGCCTTGGGGTTAGCCTCCAGCAGGTCCTGCTGCATAGTGCAAGTACTAGGGCAGTTGGGGCAGGAGAGAATGTGGTCCGTGGTCAAATAAGAAATAATTTGGTAAAACGCCTGCAAAATTTATTGTTATCTTTGAAAATGTTTTATTAAGGATTAGTAGGTGCCGTGTGATGCCGGCTTAGAATAGCATCACCCCATTTCTTTCCCGTGTGTGTCTTAGAAGCCGACTAAGGAACCTAGGGTGTCATGCGAATGACTCGAGGGTTTTGGTGTATTACAATTTTAGGCGACAGGCTGACGACCTGTCACTATAGTGATACACATGTTTTCTGAAACAACCTTGGAAAACAATGCTCAAAAATGTCAGACGTGGCGATAGCGACCGTATTCTTACGACCGTTAACGCTCTGCCTACCCCGCAAGGGATAAAGGCGTGATATATGTATGTATGTATGTATGAAATTGTAGACTCACCTTTCGCGTTCGTAGGCTGGCCGCCTCTTGCGTCGCCTGCCTCTTGGCTCTTTCTTGGTGACAGGAACCCGCGGAGGAATCACTCCGATATGCCGATAATAGTCACACAACGTTTTCACTAGTGCTCTACCGATTTTGAGGTCTGTGTCAGTAGAGTTAAGTTTCTTAAAACACCTCATATTTTGACTAAGTAGATATTATAAGCGTGAACCTACGTGTGTAGGTAGGTACTCCTGCAGATTTACAAAATGAATATACAATACATACTTACATTTAAAAAATCCAGCCTTCAATTTAGGTGTTCGTACCCACTTCATTCACTTCACTAATTCAGTTTTCCAGGAGGGTCAATAATCGGGTCAAGAGTTGGGCAAAAGAAAATTTCAAAGATGTCATCGTCGTCGTCACTAGTGACAGGTTTGGAATAAAAAAGGATACAAGCGTCTTCAGTATAATGTATGTAAGGCCCCTTCGGACTCAGTCTTCTGCCGCCCATGGAGACCAGCAGTGTGTATGCGTCAGTGTGTGTAGAGGTGAGGGTCCGTCGAGCCGACCCTGCCGCGTTGCTGTCTGAGTTGAAGTAGCAGTACTGGGGCTGCCAGGCTTCTATTCTACTTGCCAGGAACTTGGGCAATACTGCGTGGCGCTCAAACCTGTAATCATCATGGCGATCAAAAACTAATTCCCCGCAATACCTAAATCATCATATCGATGGCAATCCCTGCTCTATGTCAAGGGTTTTAGCTTCCAAGGTTTTTAGAGCAAATGCGTCTTCATCCAAAGCCTTACCTGAAAATGTCGTCAAAAGAATTGCCACGTATGAAAACCCCTTCTAGACTGATATCAGCGTGAATATCAATGACAAAGTCCAACTGAATGGTCTGCAACAAATACCTACAATGAAAAATCTGTCACCTTTTTTCAATTTGATCTGAGACAGCCATTATGAGTGGATTAGGTTTAAAAATACCCTTTCCGCATTGAGTTTCTTGAGCTGATCATTGACGGCGATCAGGGCAGGATGCTGATAGCTCGTCGCTCGTGACCAACATCGATTCATGTCCGACCCGAGAAGATCCGATCTTTGATTGCCAAGAAACACACCGTCCGGATTCAACATTGGTATTACCTGAAAACATTTAATCAGGCAGATTTTCCATTGAGAAAGGAGGGAACTCAAGATTCAAGATTCAAGATTAAATCGTTTATTTCCAAGTAGATTCACAATGAATACTTTTAGAATGTCAGAGAGTTACAATACAATACTGTCACTGAATAAAATGAATTAGTCATTGTAAACAATAACAAAAATCAAACCTAAAAAAGGAGTGTAAGAAAAATAAAATATTTAGGTACCTACCTGAATCACGATACCATTTCGTAAAGCTGCTGCTTTTTCTGAATGACCGACCATGTAATCTAAAAAACCTGCGAAGATAACCACACTTCTTATACCCTTCCTAACAACATAGAAACATTTTTAGCAATGATCTATCCTCCTTAACAGCTACAACAGTCCACTGATAGATATGGGCCACCCCTTTCGCGGGTATTGGCATATTGACTCACCACGCTTCACACGCGCAGTGCAAGATATTGTTTTCACAGGGAACGCCGCTACCCGATCCCTTGATGATTATCCTTTAGTCGGTTTTTACGACACCTATGGGTAGGATTGGAGTAATGCAGACTAAGCAGACACCACACGGCAAGCTTCCGTGTAATACCTACCTTGGCAAATGAAGGAAGACGGCTGTTCTCCACCATGTACCCTGGCTATGATGAGCACTACACGTTTCTTCGGATCATGAGGTTTGCCCCTGAGCATGTGGTGGTCTTCTACTACCTCCTTTTCCTTGACAGAAAAGTCTCCAATCGTAATCAGATCCACACGCTTCTTTTGCTGTAAAAAGACAAATCGACGAAATAAGGTAAGTGACTTTTAACATACATACATATGTCACGCCTTTATCCCTTAAGGGATAGGCAGAGCGTTAACGGCCGCAAAAATACGGTCGCTGTCGCCACGTCTGTCAAATATAGAGGTCCGTTTGAGATAATCTTGTGTATCACTTTAGTGACAGGTTGTCAGCCTGACGCCCAAAAGTTGTAATACACCTGAAACCCTCAGGTCCCTCAGTCGCCTCTTACGACACCCACGGGTAGGAAAAGGGGTGATGCTATTCTAAGCCGGCATCACACGGCACCAACATGGCGATAAATAAGAAATTTTCTGCATTTACGAAAACAATGCTGTTTGAAATTGATTTCCTTCTGTGGTATCATCAGATGGTTTCTGGGCATTGGAATCAGAGCAACAGTTATACAACGTGTAACGTTAAATGCGCAAAACCTCAGACACCCTCAAGTAGCCCATGAAACTCAACAACTTTCCCCAAAAAACATGGTTCGAAATATGAAAAATATTTGAACCTCCCATACAAAATTACCGACCGACCACGTCAATTTGTCAACTCGTATACATCTCGTATACAGTGTATCAGTCACTATAGCGTCGGCGTACTGTGAAAACCTCGTAAGTACAAAAAACCCAAATATTTTTTTATCTACGTTATGGCTAGAAAACCTCGGAACGCGTCGTTTGACATTAGTCCAATTTTAAATACAACACTCCTAGCGCCATTTATTGTGTTTTATGAAAACCTCGTGCGGATGACGAGACCGCCATTTTTTTGTGAGAAACTTGTATCCGCATTCGCAAGGTATTCAAATGAAAGATTTGCTTTGGAAAAGCTCGTTTATGCATATAAGCCAGGTTAAAAAGACTGTCATCTGTGCGGAATCGGATGCGGACTCCTTGGGAAACAGTATTTAGGACTTCTTTGACTACAACTGCAAAGTTCAAGGCGAACAGTGGGCGCTAGAACACATCCTTGTTTCACCCCACAGGTGACGGGGAAGAAATCAGACTGTTCACCGTCTTTGAGGCGGTTCTGTAAGACTCTGGCAAATACTTTTCCAGGGACTGACAGCAATGAAATACCGTGATAAGAGTTACAGTCAGAACGGTCACCCTTGTTCTTTTACAGGGCACAAATGCGAGACACTTTGAAGTCCTCACCCTCTCCTCCTCCCACATTCGAACGAAAAGTTTCCATACCGATGTGTGCAACTCCGTACCACCATATTTAAGTAGTTCACCCGGTATAAGGTCAATACCAACCGCCCGGTTATTATGCTACTGTCTGATGGCAGTGACAACCTCGTCACATGACAGGGGCTCGTCCAACTCCGTGGCTAACGGGAGTTGAGGCAATAAACTGATATTATGCAGATCAGCTGATCGATCTACGTTGAACAAGTTGTGAAAATGCTCAGCCACACGTTTAAGTACATCCTCCTTGCTGATCAGGAGGTGCATACCGTCTAAAGACCTTAAAGGTACTTTTGTACGGTAGGACGCACCAATCTGCTTACGCACTTCACTGTAAAACTCACCAAGCTGGTCTGTATCGGCGAGCCACTGCACTTGACAAGCCTTGTCCTGCCACGACTTGTATTTTATTTGTCGAGACAGCCTGCGTAATTCTTGGTCACTCTCTTTGACCACCGCAACACTTCCACCTCTTCGATTATGCTGTCGCAGGAGCTGTCAATGTTTGTCGAATGCTGCTTTAAGAGCCTCGCTATTGTCATCAAACCAGTCTTCACTATGCCGGTCTTTAGTACCCAAAGTAGCAGAAGCGGCTTCTATGAGATGACATGACAAAGCTCCCCAAGCAGCACTGACATCACCTGTTTCAGTAATTGGCGCCGGCTTTTCAGTTAAGGCTTCTGCATATTTCACCCTAACCTCGCGATCTTTCAGCCTATCCACGTTTAAATACGCAGGCTTCTTCACTGTGGATCTGCGAGGTCGACGGAGGCGGAGTCGTAGCTTAGTGACAATTAGTCGATGGTCAGTCCAACAGTGAGCGCCACGCATGACGCGGGTGACTTGCGTATTATTCAATAAGCAACTTTAATATTAGTAGAATTCCTGGTTATATGTTAATGGTTAAGTAAGAAAGGCTGATTGCTTTTGGCGTAATAAGTACCTACTTCCTTAATGTTCTGTTTTGATTTTGATCGTTAGATTTTGATCCTTAAATTACGTAAGAAGTCACATTTCAGACTGATTTGTGATTCGTTTCTCAGTATTATGCTTATTAATAACGTACTCCAAAAAAATACAAGCCATTTTGTATTAACTTTATTTACATCGCCGATGACATTTACATTGTTTTTCTGTATATTGCTGACAGATCATAAAGTAAATCACAATAATTTAGTTATGTTCTGACTATAGGTTTAAGAACAATTAAAAAGGCTGATTACTTTGTAGTGAGTAAAGTTTAAATAAAAATGATAATTGTGATTAAAGGCATTGTTGTTTTATTGAAAACCTTGTAAACTTTTGCAAAAAGTACTATGTTTTTCGAGACAACCTCTCAAGTCACATTATGCACTTCTTGGACAGGAATATTTAAAAATAGTAAACACAATCAATGCTTATTGCACACATAAACATAATACAGTCAGGTGTTTAAAAAAGTTTAGTACAAAATTTTTCACCAGGAGGTTTTTTGCTTGTCCTGTAAAATTGTGCTTAAAGTACATACGTGGTTATCACAGTACGCCGACGATAGATAGATACACTGCAGTATACTACCTACCGTGGTTTGTGCAATAGACTCTCTCGTGGCAAACGCCTGCGCCCGCTTCTCCCATATGCTTAGGTATTTCTGCAGCCGGGAGTAGGAGTAAGGAGCTGCAGCCACGAAATGGTAGATGTCTTCTTCCCGGTCGAAGGCGAAGGCTATGCTGAGGATCTTACGGCCGCGGTGCGCCAGGGACCGGTGGTGGAATATCAGACGCCGAGGGATCCGCTGCCTAGATGCCAAAAAATTACCACAGTCACTTACATACATACATACACATATCACGCCTTTGTACCTTGCGGGGTAGGAGGAGTGTTGACGGTTGTAAAAATACGATGGATATCGCCACGTCTGACAAGTATTATAGTCACTTAGGTTCTTAAAAAAATAAAATAAGAACAAGAATGACTCACAAATCTTATTTCGTTGCATTTTCGTAGCACTATGAATTCCTATTCCTATTAATTCCTGGCGGCGTGACGTAATTAAATTAATTTACGTATATAAATAATTAAAAACAGGTACTTATTTTTTTTTCTACATTATGTACGTACATACATCACGCCTTTTTATAGTTTGCGGGGTAGGCAGAGCGTCAACAGCCATAAGAATATGGTCGCTATCGCCACGTCTGACAAGTATTGAGGGCCCTATCAGATGGTTCGTGTATCACTGTAGTAACAGATTGTCAGACTGTCGCCTAAAATTATAATACACATGGAACCCTCGAGTCCCTCAGTCGTCTCATACGACACCCACGGGAAAGATAAGGGGTGGTGCTTCTGATACCTATAGATGTATATACGTACAAGGTGTAAGAGACAGTGTAAGGAAAAATATTGTAGGCGTGATCAAACCATTAAACTGAACAACTTTTAGTATGGGGGCTATTGGTGGGAAACAAAAAATTTTTTTCGAGTTCCCATACAAATAATTCAGTCAGCTGATCGGGAATTTTGTACGGGAGGTCGAAAAAATTTTCATGTTTACCGCCAAAGCACTCATAGTACCTAAAAATTGATCAGTTTCATGGTCTGATCACGCCTACAAAGTTTTCTTTCCACCGTCCCTTACACCCTGTATGAAATGGCCCACGTCTACCAAGTATACTGACGTGCAAATTATCAAAGTGCAAATTAATTCAGCGATTAAATCGGTGCATGGCTTGAGCTAACACGACGCGGGAAATGCCAAGGTGTGGTGGGCGCCAGTTCTGCAGTCAAGAGGCTAGCAGTCACATACAGGGCCCCAAGTCAGCTATTTTCTGTCATTGTATTATATATTCTTTATTGCATAAATAGCATGGAAAATTAATACAAAAAAAATTGTCACAAAGGCGAGCTTATCTCTAAATGAGAGATATCTTCCAACCCATGTGTTGTGAGAGAATATAACATTTTGGGGCAATTAGGGCAAGAAACTACATGAAAACTTAACGAATAACTTTATTATTATTATTATTATAGTTAGCCTACTTGTCAGACGTGGCGATGAAGACCGTAATTTTACGATCGTTAACGCTCTGCCTACCCCGTAAGGGATAAAGGCGTGATTTATGTATGTAGTTAGCCTACTAGATCCCACTGCTGGGCAAAGGCCTCCCCCGCGGTCTTCCACTTCTTCCGATCCAAAGCCAACTCGGTCCACTCCCTACCATAGGCATCAAGATCGTCACGCCATCGTTTTCGGGGTCTACCTCGGCGCCGGGATCCGCCTTGAGGTACCCATTGGTCAGTGACGATTTTAGCCCATCGATCTGGGTGCACGAACGAATAACTAATGCTATAAAATAATACAACATACATACCTACATATATAAATATACTTACTTAATCCACATAATTAAAATACCAATACTTAAATACAAGTCATACAAATACATAAACATATCACGCACGGTTGTTGGGAAATAAAGTGCTCTTTTACACTCTTTTACACGAACGCTTTGTAACGCCATCGAAACTCAACTGTCATTCAATTGCCATTGTGATCCGCTAGGTTAGTATATTATGTTCCTTGATTGTAATTCTTCTATACTTCAAACTGTTAGCAGACTACGAAATGACCGAAATCATCCAACTGAGATCCAATCGACATCCAACTGAAATGATTTTCATTTTGCAGACTTAGGGCCCTGGCTTGCGGCATGTACGGTAGATAGGATAGGTAGAAAATATTCCATCGTGCACTTGTAACCTACCACCACTTGATCCGAATATTTGAAGGTTATATTAGATTATTAAAAAAAAAATTGGTCCTCCCTTACAAAATGTACCAGCGAATCACTTTGTATGGGCGACAAAAGTAGTTCGGGGCCCAAGTCTGCTATTTTTTGTCATTGTAACGCCATCGAAGTTCAACAGTCATTTCACTGCCATTATGATTTTTCTATACTTCAAACTGTTAGCAGACTACGAAATGACCGAAATCATCCAACTGAGATCCAATCGACATCCAACTGAAACGATTTTCATTTTGCAGACTTAGGGCCCTGGCTTGCGGCATGTACGGTAGATAGGATAGGTAGAAAATATTCCGTTGTGCACTTGTAACCTACCACCACTTGATCCGAATATTTTAAGGTTATATTAAATTTTTTTTTAAATGGTCCTCCCATACAAAATGTACCAGCGAATCAGTTTTTATGGGTGACAAAAGTAGTTCAGGTTTATGATATAAGGTTTTATGAGTACATATAGTAGCATATCTTGTACCTAAATACAGGGTGTCCCAGAACTCAACGTTAAGCCGAAACGAGGTGACAGGATTGATTTAACCGTCACGAGAAAAATGAAAAACAAAATCCAAAAAAAGAGTGTATGTTACTTAAGTTAACGACTCTAAAAATCTATTTTATTAAAGCAAAATTATAAAAAACCAAAATCCATCTTAAATACAAAATATATTTTTAATTCATTGTTATTGTTCAAAAGTATGAATAAACAAAAATAATAAAATGTAATCACAAAAACCGATCTGGAAATGGTTACAGTTTGACCAAATTTTCTAGGATTTTCTTAAATGCCCATAACTATGAAATTTTACGGGAAAACATTTTTTTTTTATTTTTCTCATGATGGTTAAAATCCTGTCATCTCGTTTCGGCTTGACATTGAATTCTGGGACATCCTGTATATGTGCAGCATATTAAAAAAGGGCGTATAAATACCATTTCTGCCGTGAAGTCGATCGGACGAGCGGAGTCATATCGTCATCATACAAAGTGTGCTCTTTCCCTAAATTCACGAAGTTAAAAATTACTCTCTGAAACAAAATCATTTTATCAGAGTGTTGTTCAATTCATAAACGACCGATGTGGCGCAGTGGTAGTGCGACTGCCTTTGACGCAGAAGGTTCCGGGTTCGATTCTCGGTGGGTCATTCACAAAGTTGATATTTATCACTTTGTGAATTTGTTCCCAGTCTGGTTAGGACATTGCGGGCTGAACCACCCGATTGTCCGTAAGTAAGATGGTTCCGTGTTTCGGATGGCACGTTAAGCCGTAGGTCCCGGTTGCTGTTTATGATCACTTAGACGGCGATCGTTACACAACCATGTCAGAAGCCTGCTACTAGTAGTAGGCGGTTGAAAAATTCTGACACTAGGGTTCATCGGGTCGTTGGACGACTCGGTGTCCCACTCGAAAAGAAGAAGAATTCATAAACAGCTAATAGTATCTGTTCTTGATCCCCTGTTCTTGTCCATCAATAATAATCATCACACACATCATCACATGAACTTATAGCAGTCCACTGCTGGACATGGCCTCCCCTAGAGCACGCCAGAATGAACGATCTACCGCTTTCGCCACCCAGTTAGTAATAGCCGCTCTCTTTATGTCATCGGTGCATCTGGCCGGAAGACGGCCAACGATACGCTTGCCCAAGCGTGGTCTCCACTTAATAATACTTTTTTTTTGTCAGCCTACACTGTCCCACTGCTGGGCAAAGACCTCCCCACACTTCTTCCACTCATCTCGATCCCCACCAACTAATAATTAATAATACTGCAGGATATAAAAAAATAGCTGCAAGTATTTTAAGGGGTGAACCAGCCCATGAAACTGAACAACTTTCGCCAAGAAACATAGGTCAAAATATGAAAAAAAAAATGGGCCTACCAACACGGACCAAATCAATTTGTATGGGAGGCCCAAAATATTTTCTCTAATTTGGACCTATGTCTCTTGGGGAAAGTTGTTCAGTTTCATGGGCTGATTCACCCCTTAAAATATTTGCAGCTAATATTTTTACACGCTATATAATTAAATTTCTAGGAGTACGAAATTCACCTGATCTAGCTTGACATTCTCAACGGTGAAATTGAACCAGAACCTCGACCTCGGCCGGCAGGTGTCGGGCCTGATGAACAGGTCATACTCCAGCTCCGTGATGTGGTCAGCCCGGCCCAGGTTGCCGCACTCGAACGCTGCGTCGAAGCACAGCTGGCCCCGCTTTGCCTTCCCGCTGTGTCCAGGAGGTCTCACGATCAGCCGGTTGAGGTTCCCTAGACCTCCCTCTCCATCGCTTTCTTCACTGTCTGGAATCAAAGTTATGGTAAGGTTTGTTTCTGACTTTCATCTTGGCACACTGGCAGACGACTTTGAGAACTAGGCCACTTAATACAAGTGTTTTTGTGCAATATGTTATATGAAATAGCGTTGAACTTCTATACTGCATTGGCGGTTTGTATCACAGTACGTAAGGTTTCATAGAGCAAAACTTTGGCATAACTAGGAGCCATATTCAAAGAAGGTTTTAAATGTAATTGTCGTATCTTTTTTTCATAAAGCTACGTGTCCGATCCAAAATTGTAAAAAAAAATGGTTAAAGATAAAATTACCGTTAGGATCGCGTCCGAAAATATTAGTGTGCTCAAGATTATCAGAGTAAAATGCCATGTATTCTGCATCATCATTTACAAGACACCAAAATGTTTCTTTATATTAGTTTATTACTGCTACTAATAGTAGTTTATTTCTCAGAGAAAAAAATCATTCGTTGATGACGTCTCTAGTCTGTTTAAATATGGTTTAAATATTAATTAGGTGTAAAACAGATTTTTACAAATATTTGCAAAAGAATTAACTGAACAGGCGATCGAGTAGCTAGCACTAAGAACACAGGTAGACTGCGTGTTTGTCCTGACTAGGTGAGCAATAAACCTAGCTTAGTAGAAGGTAAAGCCGTAGAAGAAGAGAATATCACAGAGGGAACCCTACCAATATCTAACCGTGGAGTACTTGTTAAAATTAGACTTAGAACTCACTAAAGTACCTATACAAAAATTCCAAGGAAATGATGATGACTTCAACAAAAACAGAGATAAAGACAAGTTTTTTTATGAAAAATTTTAAAAAAAACTTTAGGTAATAGTTAAGTGTTATGTATTTGGTAATATTAAAGACATACAACTATTATGACAACAAAACTTCGCTTCTAGATAATAAAAAATAAATTTTTCTTTGATAATAATAAATAAACTTTTTCGTATTAATTAGTTTTCATACCAATAACACCTAATTACGACTGAAACTTTTTAAATAAACACACACAGACTAACTACTAAAATAGTTACCAAAATAACAACATAACTGCGCTTCTAATATCAGGTTCGAATTCCAGTAGGCACCTACTTACAGTAGATACTAACTTAAATTGACTTCTAAAAATTTATATTATTGTGACAAATCTATAGTTTTGATAAATAATCTGTGACGGAATCAATCTTGTTGTGCAAATAAATGTTTTTCAACATTGCAACCAGTAGGTATTTATTTTTCTGTTCGATACAGTATTCTAGCCACTCCCAGAAATTATCTGGTTTCAAATTATCTGCTATCTTTAAAAGAGATTCTCTTTCCAATTGTGGTATTTTGTAATAAGCTGCTAATGGTATTAACTTGGCACAATCTTTTGAAGCATCTGGTACTCTCTGTAGGTATATAAAGTCTTTGAACTGTTGAAGAGTCAATTGAGATACGTCATTTGATGGTATATAACCATGGTCAGCATCTTTCCATTCGTTCAAAAATAATGCTTTTAAAACTGGACTGTACGCCGCCATCATGTATTTATGCATGTCCACTGCACTGTATGTGCTGTCGTCTCCTGTTCGGAGTTGAAAATCGATGAAATCCTTATCATCATATAAATTATAGTATCTACGGGAAGCGCAATTCGGTAACTCAAAGATAGCTTTATAAGGCCCTTTTAAGAAATGTTTTTCAATATCTACAATTGACTGATACGCGATGTTTTGAAAATGGTGTAGCCACATCAATACCATTCGACAGTTTTTGTGATGAATGCTAAATTCTAGCCACTGCCAAAGATTCTCCGGACTAATTACACTTTCCAGTTTTTTTGCAATATCGCTTTCTATTTCTGGAAGCATGTAGTAACTAGCTAAACATAGAAGTTTAGCACAATCCATTAGTGAATCTGGAACGTTACTTAGGTAGATGTATTCTTTTAAATGTTGAAGACTGTTCTTCGAGACCAAAGGTAGTTGCACATTGCCTGTTCTTGACTCCTTCCATTCGCCAAGAAGCATTGCTTTGAGGACGGGGCTTGTTATGGCTAGTATATGTCTATGAAAGGTAACTCCTGTGTCATCCGGTTCTCCGTATAACTTAAAATCTGTTAAGTCGGCGTCTTCATATAGCTCTTTAAATGGTATACATTTACCGGGAATAAGTCTTAAGTGTAGTGTTCCATTTTCACGTATCTTTTTACCGATTAGTTCCCATATATTCGAATTTGAGTTTAAAATATCTTTCACTTTCAGGCTCACGTTTTCAGTACCACTGTAGTGAATGTATTTGTAATAATAAAAACTGGATATTGTATAAGGTTTCATTAAGCCATCAATATCCTCTAATTGCACAAAAATCATTTGTTCTTTAGATTCGGCTGCCTTTTTAAATGGGAAAGTAATTAAAAATTTACATGTTACTGTGTTGTTAAACAATTTGCACTCAGCTTTCAAGTCATCACATTGGTTGTAATTATAAAGATCAATTTCTATTTGCGCTCCGGCAACATCCTTGTTAGTAACCTTTAAAACCGTCATGTTTTGTATATCTTTTGCTTTATTTATCTGTTGTTTTATCTAATAATGTTATATTTATTATAATGTTTTTATTCTAAATGAGAGAAAACTTTTATCGTGGAAACATGGCAGAATTATCATCTTACCACTCGAAAAAAGAACCCGCAAAAAATGACAAATAATTGGCAGTTTTAGCTAATCTTCTCAATACATAAAGTTCTTAGTCTATGATTTTAGCAGAAAAAAAGCAAAAATAGTTTCTATATCGACTATTGGCACAGAGCAGTGTGACTATAGGGTGTGTTATATTCAGAAAACATAACAACTTTTGTCATAAACATATTTTCGAAATATGCGTCCATCCATGCGTCCCATTCCCATACAATGTTATGTGACTCGAGCGGTTGGTACATTTTTTATGGGAGGTCCAATTTTTTTTTTGTATTCATTTTATTATATTTCGAAATAATGCTTCAGACAAAAGTTGTTAAGTTTTATGAGTAGAACACACCCAAAAAAAAATTCTACTTAATTAAATGTAGCCCTAGTGGTATATGAACCTAAATATGCTGAGATAAGTAAGTCAACTAAAACAAGTAGGTATAGTTTAGGAAATATAATTTGAGCCGATTTGACTATGAAACTTCAACTAAACTATAACATAACTCCTCCCTCGAGTATCTGTTCTAGGAGTTTGTGTCTCCCGATGGCGTAGCTCTACCTTCTACGCCGAGGGTCGTGGGTTCGATCCCCACAGGACACAAATATTTGTTAAGTCTTTTCAAATATTTATGTTTGTCTAAGTCTGGGTGTTTTCTATATAAAATATGTATTTATTTACAAAAAAAAGTATATAAGTATTAGTATCAGCTATCCAATTCCCATAGTACAAACATGGTACAAACTATGCTTCGTTTGGGCCTAGATGGTGCTGTGTGAATTGTCCAGTTTTTTTTTTTTACGTAGTGTTATACGGAAGCGAAGTATAGTTGCGACGAGTTTTTCTTCGGCTTTCTGTTTAGTGATAGGTTCGGTCTAAAGCTGTTCCTTGTTCTGAGGCTGAATCTAGCTAAAATGAACCCCTTGATTGACGCACGACGGCCCTAGGCGAGTGCAGCTAGGGTAAAACACTTGGGGCTTTGTACCGTTCTTATGCCGCACACAATAAGTTACAAGCGCATCGAGTGTTTAACTGGCGCTGCGTTTGACTGTACATGGAAATCCATTTGCTGGGACACGCCACCTTCGTCTTATTTGGCACCCAATTGAAACGTTAACAAGTTGTAAGGCTGCGGTCTCACCAGGTCTCACCATCGATGTGTACTATTATGCAGGTATTCTGTGGTTGGAGATCGTGTATGAAATTTTCAGCCAGCTTTTAAAACCTGATCACTTTTTTTGTAGACGCAGCGTAAAAGTATGTTTGAAATTATTTTAACTTCTTTAACAAGGGCAAATAATACCAAAGAATATTAATAAGTACTCCACCAAAAAGAACTTTCATATTGCGGGAATACGTCTTCAGCAACATAAATAACGGTCTCAGATAAATTGTATTCATCAAAATAAGTAAAGATATCCAGTTATTTTGTATAACAATCAATAAAACTTACCCATGTGAATAGAAGATGTATGGGTATATGGGTCGATTAAAAAAACCAAAGTTTGCAAAATCTAGCTACAAATAGGTAGGTTACTAATCGCTTCCTAACCTTCCGGTAAATGCAATTCACACAAAAATTGAATTCTAGTGACAACGGGCAATAAAATAAAAATAATTCAGTTAGTTTTCAGTGCTACATATCACGATAGGTACTAGTTCTAATAAAAAGTCAGCTACGGCACTATGCCGTGTGGTGCCGGCTCAGAATGGCAATACCTATTACCCTTATCAATAAAAAATCTACTCACTCGTAATATTTAAACGCAAATTAGCTCAACATATTAAAAAAACTATTTTGATGGAATGAATTTCTTCAGGGTATAAGAGTTGGTGGTTATTTGCCTATTTATTGGTTTGTTTGTTTTTTGAGAGATGGTCGGTACTGGTTAGTTAACTTCAAAACATACCCCTATCTACAGTGTGCTACAGTGTGATGTGTAGGTACTCTATTTTGTGTTTTTTGGTGTGTGAGCGACGGACAACATTAATTTGTAATACCTACTGTACTAAGTTTAGTTTTCATGTAAGTGACTCAATTTCTTTAATGAAAATGAATAAATAATCTTTAAACCTAATACCCCATTTCTACTCGGCAGTGTCGTAAAAGGCGTCGTAGGGATAAATGGAGTTGCTGTCCTGTTTCCTGTGAATACAAACAATACCTTGCACTGCGCTCGCCAGGCCGCCTGCCAAAGTGGCGAGTACAGTAGATACCCACCAATAGGGGGAGGCCCATGTCCAGCTGTGGACTCTCATACGTGCCGCACCATAGATAATTTCAATTCTCTTCAATTTTTTAAAGATATGGCTTCTGTTGTCAGTGAAGTAAATTTGACACCTGTTCTGTCGCAAGCTTTCATTTGTTAACTGTCAAATACCGCAGTTCGGGGTGTAAGGGACAGCGTCCCGAATACTGATAGGGTGCAAGCAGACCATAAAACTGAACAACTTTCCCCTAAAACTGAACAACTAACTTTAGCTGATCGCGATTTTGTGTGGGAGGTCGAAATTTTTTGTCATTTTTTGACATATGTTCCTAGGGGAAAGTTGTTCAGTTTTATGGTCTGCTTGCACCCTATCAGTATTCAGGACGCTGTCCCTAGCAGTTTTGTGGTATTTAGTTAGTTTATTTAACAAGTAAGGCAAATTGATAAAATAATTCCTCAACCGAAGATTTATAAGCGATTGCTTTATGATTGCTTGAGTTCCCTCATACCGTGTGATGCCGGCTTAGAATAGCATCAACCCGTTTTTTCATTTCGGGTGTCGTGAGAGGCGACTAAGGGACTCGAGGACAACGAGGGTTTCATATACATTATACTTTTTTTAGGCGACAGGCTGACAACCTGTCACTATATTGATAGCGATTTTTCTGAAACGGCCCTCAAATATTTGTCAGACATGGTGATTTTTACGGCTATTAAACGCTCTGCCTATCCCGCAAGGGATAAACGCGTGATATTTGCTCGTTCCTTCATCCTCGTAGCACTTGCTACGATGCGCTACGATATTCGTAGCAGGATAGTAGTTAGCATACAAAATCGTATACTACATGGTGTTTGGAAGAGTTATAACTTCCTTTCAAGGGACAAACCAGCTCATGAAACTGAACAACTTTTCTCAAGGAACATCTTTAGTTATGTTGTCTAATCGTCTATAAATGACGATATGGAACAAGAACCCGACTTATCTAATAGTACATTGATCACGTGGTGAGAAAAGAACCGATTGCCAACGAGGGTGTAGTTTGAGGCATGTAGTGCACCTGAGGGCATCAATACACACGAGTTTGCAATCGGTCTTTCTTCCGAGGGATATTTAGTGCTTTATACGTACTACACGTGTAAGATTGAACAGGAATAATACTAATAGAAATACAGTTCAATAAATCTAAAAAATTACACGAAAAGTCCAAAGCGAATTCGCGCGGCATTGTTTTTTAAAAATAATATCGTACAAAGCAAAAGCAATAAGTCCATTCAGCCAATTCTTCCATTTACATTGCAAGGGGCAAAGGCAAAGATATATTAGATTAACGTAACTTTGACAGTTGCATCTTTTCTCCCCTGGAGAGGAAAGATTTGTATGGAGTTTTGTCTCCTGCTAATTCGAAACGTGTACAATGACTCACGTTCATCTCTACGTTTCATTATGCTATGGGGCATTTTCTATGTAGGTGTAGTGTAAAATCAATTTAAACCAGCAAGTCTATTCTATTTTTACGACCGTTAACGCTCTGCCTACCCCGCAAGGGATAAAGGCGTGATATATGTATGTATGCAGTCTATTCTATGGTTAGCACCTTACGTGTTGCACATTAATAGCTTGTACGGCACATGTTCTCACGCAATCTTGTTACTAACTTAAGCTTCAGCCTAAGGCAGATCGCACACTTGACGCACAACGGAGAGCTAAAATATCGCAGCGGTCTGTCAGATGCATACTAGGAATGTCAATCCCTATACTAAAACCGCTCAACCGCTGTCAACGCAGCGCTATCGCAGTGTCGTCCTTGTATGACGTTTCTAGTATGGATTTGACAGACCGCTGCGATATTTTAGCGCTCCGTCGGGTCAAGTGTGCGATACGCCTAACACCTCTACAGTACAAGTAATTTTGAGGGTAGGGTTTGTGCTAAATCTAACTAAAGCAGAAGATATCTTATTCTTACCTACAGAATTAAAAAGAAATAGTGCTAAATGCTTTAAAAAAAAATTACCTCCCATACAAATTGACTCGGCTGGATGATTTTTGTATGCGAAGTTAAAAAAGTATTTTTTTATGTCCTATGTCTGGCTCAAAATCATCATCAATCATGTACTACTGCTATTTGGGGGTATATTTTAATAATAATGTCCGGTAAAAACTATCTAAGTTTATTTTAATATGGTGTAGGTATTCTAGGTGTACCACATTTTATTTCAGCCCGAGGTTTCACCAGCAACTGTGTTTCGGTTTTCATGAGGGAATGGTATATTTTCCCGCAGTAAAAAGTACCCTTTGTGCTATTTCAGTTAACACTTTCACGGACACTTGGGATGTTGATATTTTTTCAATTTGCCACACATTTTCTCCATACAAAAGTACACGACGTTTAGATACGATGCGTCGAAAATGTATATTTGAAGCATACTCGATACGTCACGAGCGTCAAGATACGTCAACGTATATAAATGTCATGTCACCTGTGATAGTTCTGTTCATATGTTATTTGGCCACAACGTTATTAGACGTCAGACGTATATAGACGTTCAGGCATATTTGATGGATCTTAAGGTAAGTGATAGTGATACAACGCCTATATACGTCAACGTATGCACACAGTTCCAGGGCCTCGCTTGAAAGTTTGGACTTCTTGTTTGTTCGCCTTTTGCGAAAATGCTTCGTCCCCACTTCGCGAATAGCCCCGACTATGCTCTCTAGGTCCTCATCAACGTTTGCCGGGGTCTCCAGGGCAGCGAATCGATTTTTTAGTTCAAGTTGGAACTCCTCATGTCCGGCTTGGGGCAGATTGGGACGGAGAACTTGCTTCACCATGCGGTTTCTTTCTAGCTTGAAGTTGATATTTAGGGTGCCTCTTACTAGTCGGTGATCACTTCCGGTATTGAACCTATTGATCGCTGAGACACCCCTAAATATATGCCGTTTATCCGTCATGATGAAGTCGATCTCGTTCTTCGTCCTGCCGTCAGGGCTCTTCCAGGTCCACTTCCGTTGGGGCTTTTTCTGATAAAAGGTGTTCATACAGAACAGCCCTTGCCTGCTAAGGAAGTTGACTAGCATTTGGCCCCTCAGGTTTCTGCTCCCGTAGCCATGTGGTCCCAAGCTTGATTCACCGCGCTCCTGTACCACTTTAGCGTTGAAGTCCCCCATGACAACAGTGAAGTGGGTCTTAGTGGTTTGGTGTATGGCTTTCGACACGTCGTCGTATAGGGCCTCCACCTCTTCATCTGAGCTGCTCGAAATCGGCGCATATACCTGTACGACCTTGAGAGAGTACCTCTCGGTCAGCTTCAGTACGAGGTACGCTACCCTGTTCGAGGCGCTGCTGATCTCCATCACGTTGTCACAGAGAGCCTTATTGACAAGGAACCCTACGCCACCCTGGGATTGTGCGCTCCCTTCCCTGAAGTAGAATAGGTGACCTGATTCTAGGGTTATCGTGTCCTCCCCCTCTCTTCGGACTTCTGACAATCCCAGAACATGCCACCGTATCTTAGCTTATTCTACCTCAAGGATTTGGAGACTTTCATCCAGCTGCAGACTGCGTCCGTTGTACGTCCGTCGCCAGGGTCAGTCTATGGCAGCCATAGTCCGTAGCCCGGGGATTCTTCGCACCCCCTGCCCTACCATTACCCGGGCCGCTACCGTAGCCCGGGGTAGTAAGGCGGCCGGGAACTAGGGGCCGGTTTTTTCTTGTCCTGTCCATGGGGGGTTTTGCCCATAGTCACCACGCTGGGCAGGCGGGTTGGTGACCGCAGTGACCGATAAATCGCGGCCTTGGTGAACACGGCGCGCGCGCGCACCCCCGCCTTGACACAGTCGGACTAAAAGTTCGGGACGCGGAACTGCGGAGGGCGTATATACACGTTGTGCTCATGTGTGTACGGGTACTGCACTCACACATAGACCTTACTTTGACTTCGAACATTTTGGTGCTGCGTGACAGTAAGACTTTAGGGTTTTGATATGATGTGACACTGTGACCGAACTTACAGAAAATTATAGTAAAATTTACCGTTACTGTACGATCTGTCATATTGAAATGCATTAGTATGACCGTCTATATACGTTGTGTCATATCAAAAGTATAGTTTACGACGTACTATCACGTTGTGCCCTTGAAAGTGTTAATAGGTACTCTGTGTATCAAGTTTCATCGAAATCCGTCAAGCATGAATGGGTTCTCAACATAATACACGTATTAAATATCCAATTTATAATAGTATGAATGAAGTATGGAAAGGTAAAACTCCTATGTGGGTAAAGTATGTTTGTTTGTTAAATCTATGTCTGTGTTTTCCTTTAAAGTACAATAATTACAAGTCAACACGTAGGTAGTGAACGTGTTGGCTTGCAAATCGGCAAGTTACTAACTTACTTTTAACCACAAAGTAACCTCACCTACCCTTTGCATATTAATCTACTTTCCACAACACAAGTGTACTTTGTGTTGTTGTCACCATATTATAGCTGTCATGAAATTCAGCTCCTTGCTAATTAACTAAAAAAAAACTAGATTATTATTAATTTATCACTTACCTGACATCTTACTGCATTACTTCTTCATTCCATTGCGTCCCTCGGACAATATTCCGCACTTTTTCAGCCTAATTATGTATGCTATAGGTATTCTGATAGTCTTTTGCGTGGGAGCTTTGCGTTTTCATTTCTTTGTCTTGCAAAAAGTGTACTACTGCAGGACGTTGCCATGTTACGATTATGCGACAGTTTTTCATAACAATCACAAAATAAATTAGCGTTTTCGACGCGTAATAACGCGGTTGCCAGGCGACGACGACGCCATCTCAAGTGTTGCTAAGGAAAATAACTAATTGGAACAAGATAGTTGTTTTTGTTGTAAATAAAATTGTTTTTTAATCCAGGCGCCTATTAAATTATCGTCGGTATTAGAGCATTCACTCTCTCTCTCCCTTTTCGTGTGGGACACCGAGTCGTCCAACGATCCAGTGAACCCTAGTGTCAGAATTTCTACAAGTAGCAAGTATTGTAAAATTATCCTTGTGTGCTGTACGTGTTTACCTATGCTATCCCGCAAAAAGCGGCAGAATAATTAGTTCGGGAATTGACTGTTTACCACCTCCATAGGGTGAATACTCTGAGCTTGACAATCACATACAAAATGGCAACTGTCAGTTTCATACAACGTGCTGGGTGAAGTGCCACGCGAGCCAGTATTTATTTTGTGGAAGTGCTGGGTAAATAAATGGGTAGTGAATAGGGATTTTTCTATCTTTTTGTATCTGAGAGATCTCGAGCTAGTTTATGATGTCATGCCAGATGATTATTATCTATATATATGA
Source organism: Keiferia lycopersicella (assembly GCA_029255805.1). Taxonomy (NCBI): domain Eukaryota; kingdom Metazoa; phylum Arthropoda; class Insecta; order Lepidoptera; family Gelechiidae; genus Keiferia; species Keiferia lycopersicella. The sequence goes on from JARACZ010000003.1 coordinate 21,827,738, forward strand.
TATCACGCCTTTATCTCTAACGGGGTAGGCAGGCGTTAACGGCCGTAAAAATACAGTTGCTATCGCCACGTCTGACAAATATACATATAGGGCCGTTTGAGATAATTTGTGCATCACTATAGTAACAGGTTGTCAGCCCGTCGTCTAAAAGTTGTATTATAATACACCTGAAACCCTCAAGTCCCTCAGTCGCCTCTTACGACACCTACGGGTAGGAAATGGGGTGATGCTAATCTAAGCCGGCATCACACGGCATGCTAGTACGGATGAAATCCACAAAAAACACATTTTGACAATTTCAATAGCAATTCGAAATGTAAAAAAGTTTTTGGATGAAAGATTCCACGTGAATAGTGATAATACGTAACGTGGATGATACAGATGATAAAACATATTTGTTTATTTTTCCTACCTGCTTATCAGAAACAGTTGTCAAAAATTCAGTTTCAAAGCATCAAACACTCAAAGTGAAGTACTTACACGAGACCCCCTTCAGATGCCTTGATTAATAAAATTGACAGAACTTATCGCATTTCTGGATAACACAAAGACACCACTCTTCTTATCTTAAGAGGCCGACACGAGCTAAAAACCGGTCCCTTTCTGACAAATGTCAAACTGGGACGGAATCTTGCCGATTCAATGATATTTTCGTATTTTCGATGATAACTCGGTCAAAAATAAGTTATTTGAAAATCGAAAACAATATGTCGATAGAGTATTGTAAGGCGCTCATTCTGATAATAAACACCTAATTATTGCGTGGGTTTTGTTCATGCAGTTTGCGATATAAAAGATTTTTAGAGGTAACTTTACGATGTTTTTCTATCAAGCTAAATTACTAATATCATGTTTTGGAAACAATAACACTACAGCAAATATCCTGAAGATTATTACCTTTTTTTTCGTCAGTTTTTCTGCATTTTATCTAGGGTAGAAATCACTTATAAAAGTAGCTTTTAGCTCTACTCAGCCCTTTAATATTCCTCATCTTGTTTTCCATTTGTTTTGGATAGTTCACAGAACGTTGCACGTGTCATAATATACGAGGAGTTCGGTCCAATCCATCATGATAAAGACTGCATGGCTTACGTAGGTAACGAGTTACTTTGACAAGTCGTATTAAAAATGGAGTCAACAAAATTATAAGGTGTAAAAATACTTGCTGCAAATGTTTAAAGGGGTGAATCAGCTCGTGAAACTGAACAACTTTCCCCAAGAAACCATAGGTCGAAATATGAGAACTTTTTTGCACCTCTCACACAAATTGATTTGGTCGGTCGGTACTTTTGTATGGGAGGTCCAATTTTTTTGTCATATTTTGACCTATGTTCCTTGGGGAAAGTTGTTTAGTTTCATGGGCCGGTTCACCCCTTGAAATATTCGAAGCAATTTTTTTACACTCTGTATATGGGAGTCGTATTCTAAGACATTTTGACATTTCAGGTTACGACCAGCATAAAAACACTGAAACAGTTAGATCTTTTTTACAGTCATGCAAAAAATCACACACACACACAAATCACGCCTATACCCCTGCAGGGGTAGGCAGAGCGTTAACGACCGTAAAATTACGGTCGTTATCGCCACGTCTGACAATATTTGAGGGTCGTTTCATATAAATCACGTATCACTATGGTGACAGGTTGTCAGCCTGTCGCCTAAAATTGCGATCACATGAAACCCTCGAGTCCCTTAGTCGGCTTCTACGACACCCACGGGAAAGAAATGGGGTGATGCTATTCTAACCCGGCATCACCCGGCAAAAAATCACAAACAAAAATGACGACTACTTACCTATATATCATAAGATTAGGTAATTCTATTGCTAAGACCTTTTTCTATGGTACGTAGAATGTTATTTCATTTTCGTACCTATTTGGTAAAAAAACAAAAAGCAAATGGTGAGTGGGAACCTTTTTGTTATCATAATTAAACTATAAAAAAATTACCTAATGGTAAGTCGAAAGTTATGTGATAACAAATAAATTTTCTATTCTATTCTATAAAATGATCTAGTCGCTGTGTGCCTACTTTCTGCATTTTGACGGCTTTGAAATTTTTCGTACAAATTATTGCATTGCACCAAGACGACTTTTTTACATACAGGAAAATGAGATCGCACCAAGGATATATGGCGGGTGACAGGAGGAATCCAGGTGGTGTCGGGAAAAGGGTAGCTACCCGCCTGGCCGGGTGTTGTGGCCAGGAGACCGACGGGTCCACCTGGATTGGATTGGAAGTTGTATATATGCGTTGCGCGGTGAACACTTCGATACCGCGTTTCAGGCCCATTGTTCTGTCACGTGGCGCCATCTCTCCGATATGTTTAGAACTCCTGTTGCGTCTTGTATGCATGTGAACCACTTGAGTGAGCTTCATGTTGTAGCCACCAGAGGTCGCTACAGATACAAGTCTGTCATTACTTAATTTTAAAAGGAACCTGTGTACTGAAAACCCCTAGCTCAGAGCAGTTCTTTGAAAAAACAAATACGGCCCTTGTTAATTATCATAGGCGGATCGCATACTTGACGCACGACGGAGCGCAAAAGTATCGCAGCGGTCTGTCAGATCCATACTAGAAATGTCAATCCCCATACATCTTCTTCTTTTTCTTATCGTGTCGATGGCAAATTTAGATTTTATGTGCCCAAAATTTTGCCACCCGGACAGCATTTTCTGTGGCCTTCATGAGGTCATACTAAAACCGCTCAACCGCTGTCGACGCACCGCTATCGCAGTGTCGTCCGCCGAGTGCAGTTTTAGTATGGGGAGTGACGTTTCTAGTATGGATCTGACAGACCGTTGCGATCTTTTTGAGCTCCGTTGTGCGTCAAGTGTGCGATCCACCTCGACCTCGTCTGTCGAGTGCGGTTTTAGTATGAGGAGTGACGTACCTATGGATCTGACAGACCGCTGCGATATGTGAAACGACAGTAGTATATGTAAAATTTGATATAAGTTCGACGGCCAAAGTACAAGCAGAACTTTGATATAACAACCTAGTCAGAAGCCTGCGACTTGTAGAAGGCAATTAAAAAAACAATTCTGTAATTATGACATGACGGATCATCTATCCTCTCGAAGCCTATCCAAGAATAGATCTAAACCTATTTGACAGATAATGACAGCGCTATTTAAGTTAGATTGAGAGAATTGATGATCACGGCCAATAACGAACGACAGAAGTCACGACTATGACGATCAAAACAAAAATAATATTTTTGGTCAAAAAGTTTATTTTGAAAATGCTCATTGTCATAATGTACAGATTTCGTTCAGTGTCCCTCGTCGATGGTCATGACGCGGTCCTGGGGCGGCTCGTAGTGCGGGTCGAGCTCGCGCGTGCGCAGGATCTGCTTGAACACGAACGCGGACTTGCGCGGGGTGCGCGTGCGCTCCGGCACCTCGTAGTCCACCTCGTATAGACCAAAACGCTCGCTGGAACAAACACATGGGATGAACTTCACTACACAGTATAAAGCAAAGTCGTTTTTCGCGTCTGTCTGTATGTATGTTCGCTTAAATCTGATCAAAATTTGGATTCAGGTTTTTTTTTATAGATAGAGTGATTCAAGAGGGAGGTTGAAAGTGAGTTGCAGCGGGCGCAGCCGCTGGGCGCGCCGCTAGTTTCGTATAAAATAACAGATAGCGGACTGGCTGGACACCTATATTTTTGCTTATTTTGTACCTCAGTAGGCAAGTAATACGTATGGTACAACAGCATACATACTACATGTTTTAGTAGTTAGGGTAAGTATAATGTTGTAGTATATGTTATTGTTTATGTGAGTGTGTATTATTTCATCCATCTCACTACCCTAAGTCTACTTATGTCCCCTACCCATACCCTAGTTATGTCCTTTGTGTACAATAAGCGGTTAAATAAATAAGTACAGGAAACCATTCTTCTCAAATGTATCCGTGTCTGAACAACACACATGCGGGAGTTTACTGCCAAAATTGCCTACAATAGCCATTTCCGGGCGCATCAGCGCCGATCTGATTAGGAGTCGAGGTGGTCGCCATGGCCGAAATCGGTCGGAGAGATCATCATCATGCGCAATAAATACTCACGTGTATCCATTTAACCATTCGAAGTTGTCCATGATACTCCAGGGCGTGTAGCATTTGACGTCACTGCCCTCGTCGATGGCGTCCAGCATTGCATCGAGATACTGCACGTAGTAGCTGATGCGGTCGTCGTCTTCCAAACCGCCGGACGTCGAGAAACCGTTCTCCGTGATGTAAATCGGAGGATTGTTGTATTTGTTCCTCATGTACGTCAATAGGTTATAGAAACCCGAAGGCACCACCTAGAAGTGTATTATAAAATTTTATAAATATCTTTATTAATTAGAAAACAAATATCAAAAACTAAACCCCGACTGCGCTTAGTTCACAGTTATATTTTGTGTTTCAAATCCGCCGTTTTGAATTAATGACGTTTTAATAAGTGGTGCTGTCAACATCCGCCCCGCCGTTTGGACAAATGAAAAAAGATTTACTGGTGCAAATAATATAATAATACCTACCGAAAAACATAACTCTCCTTCGGAGGCAGTTAGGCTAGTAATACAGCCTATTTAATTGATAATAATAATTAACAATGAGGAAAGCATTAATACCTTAAGCCACGAAGAAGCAGATCCTGCCCAATCACTTGGCTGATAGTACTGAACCTCCATGTCATCTCTCATAGATGGTATGGGATTCGCACCCTTAACGGACTCATTTCTGTACACTAAATCAGTGGTATAGTGATTGATTCCCATAAAGTCTGCACTTCCTCGCACAAAATCAACCTCCTCAGGACTAAATTCAAGCATTCGGGTTCTTGGGTATCCTTGTTCAGCACTCTTTGCTGCAATTCTCTCTTTCATGATTTCAGGAAAGTCTCCACCTTCCGAGTATATTGGGTGTGCGAATACACCCAACTGAAAGAAAAAATATTATAATTTTATTTACCTGATTGATAATGAAATTGAAATTATGTCCAAACAGGAGATAATCCAAATCGTAATTATATGACTCCCGTAATCTTCTCTTACCTCGAATTCCCTAGCAACTTCCGTGGCTAATAAATCATCCTGACTATCAGAAAGAGGCTCAAACCACTTCAGACTCAAAGATATTCCAATAACACCTCCTTGGGTCGGTTTAAATTCTTCGTCATAAATATGGTAAGACTTTGCGTGTGCTAGTAGTAAATACTTATTGCACATGTAGTCAGCGTAACCTCCATATTGATACATGGGAGCATTGTTACCAACACTGTACCCACTATAGCATACTACCGCTGGCTCATTTATTGTGATCCAGTTTTTAACCCTGTCACCGAAAAGCTCAAAGCAAATACGCGCGTAGTCAGAGAACCAATCAACTATGTGGGGGTTGGTCCAGCCTCCCAAATCTTGCAATTTCTGTGGCAGATCCCAGTGGTACAGTGTGATCATGGGCTCGATGTTGTACTTGAGCATTTCATTAATGAGATTATTGTAGTATTGTACTCCAGCTTCGTTGATTTCATTGGCGAAACCGTTAGGCAGGATTCTAGTCCACGCTAGAGAGAAACGGTAGTAATCCAGTCCAAGTTCCCTCATCATCTCGACATCTCGCTCTATCATATGGTAAGAGTTGTCCGCGACATCTCCATTGTGGCATTCTTTAACTGGACAGGGTTCTCGGTGGGTCACAGTATCCCAAATACTAGGCGACTTTCCTGTGTTTAAACAAATAAAGTTTTACTAGTGTTTGCGTAAAAATAGGTAGAACTTGAAACGTTTACCTTAAATCATAATAAAATTTGTTATTTCTATAACATTTCTTACCATCTTCATTCCAGGCTCCTTCTATTTGATAAGCTGCAGTGGCGGCTCCAAACAAGAACCCATCAGGGAATTTCCTTATGTCCTGTCTGACTGTGTTGCTCAACGACAACTTTATACATATTGCGAGAATGCTAGAAATAAAATACAATAACTTAAAATAACTTAGGGCTAATTGTTCTTGCGATTCAAAAAGGCCGTTTAAACCAAACAAAAGGTTAAATAAATCAGGTAATTAAAAAGACTACTACTACTGTTTGTTTTGGACAAAAAAGGCCTAGTCTAAAATGTATTAGGCTTTTGCTTGTCCTTTGAATTCAGTGTTCCAATCTCTCCTCTTCAATAAAATTAGGTTGCACTGAAATGTTAAGTTTCTGTTATTCAAAATGTTTTAGATAGTTAATTATTCAAAAAAAGTACTTACAACAACGAGTATCGCCACATTTTGAAAGACTGTGCGCTAGTCTAAAATGTCATCCAATTTATGCAATCTTCCCTTATTTTATCTGATTTGTTTTTGTTTTACAGATTAAATAAAAGATCCGAATCTATACAAGGTGTTGCGGGCGATAATACTCGGGCGGTAATATAATAAGTACTCTGCTCTCCTGTGTAACCCTGCTAAAGTAATACATATTTGGGGAGTAATGATGAATTAACTTTTAATGAATTTTATTTATATTGGACGTTGGATGGTTCGGTGTCCCACACGAAAAGAGGGAGAGAGAGAGAAAGACTGGCATGAAACCTTTTACTGGTCCAGATTTGTGTAAAGAAAATAGAAATATACAAGTGCACGCAAACTGTATTTCAAAAACCTTATTAATGACACTCAAAGTTTATTCACACACGATTGACAGTAAGTATGAAAACACCAACAGTTCACATAATTTCACATTTATAGAAAATTAGCACAAATAATGAAGTATGCTAATAGTGGTACAGTACAATCGCGACACGCGGTTACGGGAAGACTGGCGAGGCGCGGGACGCAGCCCGGTCAAATGTGTCGCTACATACCTTAGTACAGTTCCCGACACGAGTTAAAATCCAGCCCCTAAAGAAGTCCCCCCATTTTAAATACAGGATGTATAAAAATGCTCAAAATATTTTATGGTGTAAACCAGCCCTTAAAACTGAACAACTTCTTCAAATATTTTTCGTTATTTTTTTACCCATAAAGCGTCTAATACGTTAAATATAGCTCGATGGAAAGTGACAGCGTTTTTTTGTTTTTTTTTTCTTATATTCAATTATGTTAATAAACTCTTTTTTTTTTATCATACCTGTACATTCCAGGTCACTTTACTGTTTGCAGTGATGTCAAAGCGGATAAAAGTTATTTTTTAGCTCTCTCTCTCTATTCTTTTGGGTGACTAAGTCGTCTAACGACCCGATGAACCCTAGTGTCAGTTTTTTAGCTATGAATTTTCACGCTTCAAAACATACAAAAACAATGTAAATAGTACAATACAAATATGACAACAATCGTTTGTAATTTTTTAAATAGAATTTACTTCTCATTAAAAAAAGACACAATCCGAAATTCCGCAAATGAACAACAAGCAGGAGTATTTTTAACCGACTGTATGTATGTATCTCTGTCTGTCCGCGGTTATCTCGCGTTTGGCTTAACCGATTTTGATGGGGTTTTCAGGAGAAAGTTTTAGGCATATTAACCGACAATACAATAGAGGTTCGCACTTTTACACGTTCTTTGAAGTCGGTTCCCTTTAAAAAAAAGTTATTTCCCTAGAATGCCTAGTAATCCCAGTTGAAAACCAATCAAACTACAAGTTAAGAACATTGTCATTTATTCAATAAATATAATCATTATAATAATAATATTTCATTTTTGGCATCACACTGAACCAAGCTCCACGGATAAGCCGACGTATGACGTCATAAAGAAATCGCCCACAGATAAGCGCTAGTATTTACAGCTGTAACCTATACCTGAAAGTGTGTTACAAATATTTATAGTGGAAGTTCTTATATGAGACAATAATTATAAATAAAAATACTGGAACTAAGTTAATGTTTGTCGCAGCCAAGAATTTTTGACCTAAAGCTCAATTTCTGAGTGATTTCTGAAATAGTCTACGGAAGTCCGCAACGATTCCCGTCTGACCTCCGGTATCACAGTCTCTACTAGTTTGATTCTTGTCATGAGCATAAAGTCTGTGAAAGTCTGCTACTAATTGTGATTGTACTATGCTCTACGAAAGTTATTCATTCATAATACTCTCGATATTCAAAAGTTACGAGTAGTAGAACATCTAATACGAGTGCTTAGACTAGTCATCGCGGATTTTCGTGCCTTATTTCTGAAATCACACACACGTTTATGCCTTGCGGGTTAAGCAAAAAACGGCCGCAAAAATACGATCGGTGTAGCCTCTGATAAGTATTGAGGGCCCTTGATGATTCGTGTATCATAGGTTGTCACCCCAATGTTGTAATACAAAAAAAAACCCTCGAGTCCCTTAGTCACCTCGCACATCACTCACTCGATAGAAATGGGATGATGCTATTCTGAGCCGGCATCACGCGGCAAAAAGTAACGGTCCAGAAATTGAGCTCCTGGTATGAGTTTTCACTATGGCGCTTTAGAGACCGATTTAACGTTTTAAGTACATACTTTTAGTTGCTCCACTTTAAAAGTTGTGCGTTTCTTATAACCAGTTAGATTTTAAAGATTAAGTTTGCATCTAAATAAATAAATTCTGAGAATATTTACTCTTAAAACAGCAACATAAATAAATCAATAAATTATCCAGGAATAATATTTTAGTAGGTAGTTATTTTAAGTTATACAATAGGTCGGTCCCACACTTTGTGCGAGATAAGAGACAATATTTATAGTTACTATGAAACAATCATGTATTTTTCATAAAAACATACAAAAGAAATACCCGTAAAAATGAATATGTCTAGACCTATGCTAGCTATGTTACAAATCAATCCCTTGCACAGAAAAATTACAGCTGGCAGCACCTTTATGACCATTTGACTTCAAAGAATGTTACCATTTTAAGTTCCTGTCGGAACCGGAAATGCCCTTTCCTATTCCTATGGCAGTGTGATTGCCTTGCCACTGTCGGCACTCGTACATTTGAAAGCTGCAAAGATATCAGAGAATCAGGTCTCAAATAAAAAGTCTGACCTTGCACTTCATTGAAATCGTAGATAGGACTCCAAGCAAAAGGTATTTTTAAGAAAAATTTCTTTTGTCTCTGGTTTTTGAAATAGATATTTTTAAGAAAAACTTATGTATACAAGGTGTAAGAGACGGTGTAACGAAAATTTTGCAGGCGTTATCAGACCATGAAACTGAACAAATTTTTCTATGGGAGCTATGTTGAGAAACGAACAAATATTTTACAAAGTCAGTCAGCTGATCGGGAATTTTGTATGGAAGGTCGAAAAAAACATTATGATTGCCAACATAGCCCCCATAGATAAAGTTGTTCAATTTTATGGTCTGATCACACCTGCAAAGTTTTCGTTACACCGTCTGTTACATCCAGTGTAGTTTAACACTTGAACAGAGAACATAGAAACCAATATCTATCCGACATCCACCGACTTAGTGTAAAAATGGTTTTATCAGAAGGTGCCACATTTATTGACACAAATAGAAGGCGGCAAAATCGAGGGTTCAAATACCACTCGAGTATTTCTTGATTCCCATATTTTCTTATCTTTAAATGCCAAAATTCACAAATTCAACACTAGTACAGAAGCAAGTAGGCGATACATTGTGGAAAACACTGATATAAGGGATTGAGGTACTAAATCCTATGCAAAGGTATAAAAACCACCCTAACACATGAATACTATAAATTATTGTACTACACTTACCCGACAGTAACAAATGACTAGTGGCAATTATTACAAATTATTTATTAACAGTCAACCTTCCTATAAAAATGAAGTCTTACTTCTATTGGACTCTACCCCTGTGGTAACTAGCAGATCTTTTATTCCACACATTTAAAAATTCGCTTTTTTACAGTGTTCTAAGTTGTGCATGTTTCTATACGGCCCTACCTACACAAAAAGTTTTTTTTAGTAATGAGAATAGATACAGGGTTTTAATATAAATTATCCAAATTTATATAAAACAATTTAATTATAACGAAAACCTACAGAAACCATTTTCAACAGCACGCAAGTATTTTGATTAAAGAAATACTGATACCAAAACATACCAAGTCTAATGTTCATTGCACTTTGGATGAATCAAAACATCGTCAACATAAACTCGTTGGAAACGCCACGATCACGCTTGAGTGTCCCCGTCGGTGTAGTGTGACGGCCCTTCGTTGGAGCAGACGGAGTCTTCAGGCGTCCTCGACGCGTCGCCGGCTTCACTAGCCTCCACTGCACTCGCACTGCCGCCACTCTTACCCTTTCCTCCTCGCCGTGCCTGGAGCGCCTGTAATGCAATCGAATTTCAGTCAATGGCTTCCTGAAACTTGATGGCTGAAACTTGTTGATTTTTTATCATGATCAGCGGTGAAATTAATAAGGTATCGACACCAAATATTGTCCTAGTGAGACCGGGGCTTCCAAGATTTGCCCTTATTGGGCTATTTCTTTAACTCTACTAAGGTTCTCAGTGATGCCATAGCTTATATAAAGCTCGAAATAGCCTGGTTGGCTTAGTGTTTGATGTCGATGCCTTACTTAACTTCAATCCACAACCAATGATAAATGAAATGATGAATCATGTAAAATGACCCTAGAAATCAACATGTTTCATCTGACTCCTTCTAACTACTGACCATAGCGTTTAGCCGGGACTGAAGCCGTTGAAGGGAGATCGAGCAATCATACCAAAATTTGTATCATATCGTTCAAAGAAGAGAACGCCAGATGGCAAGATAGATTAACATATTTAAAAGTGCCGTTTATAAAATTGAAAATATTAATATCGACACGCCCTTTTGCAGGGCAGGACGATGTCGCTGGTCGGGTGTTGCTCAGTCGAACAGAGAAAGCGGACATCCGAAACATTGCGGCAGATTGATTTAAACTTCTGCAAATACGGTAACGTGTTAAAGACCTCATCACTAACGTGACCGGAAATAATATCGACATAACTAGCTACCTGTACTTGACGAAGCATAAATCAGCCCATAGTGCGTCCGCTTCGCCTCGAATGATCACAGTGAGCAGTAGCTCAACTTATGCTGGTTTTAAAGTTAAATACTAGCGTCACTAACAACAGTGAGCTCTATGCGTCAATTTCAAAAGTGGCGTATGGCGATCAAGTAAAGGTGGTTGTAGAGATATTTTGCTTTATAACCAGTATAAGAGCCACTACGTCCGTGATCACGCTCTATGCAGCGTATGGTCTTAGGTCGGGTTGAGGTCAGTGCAGGGTGTCGGTTTCCGCCGTTGTGCTGCTCCACTACGTGAGGGGTCAAGTTCAAGGTCACATCCAAGGACAACCAGGGGCACAGAGCAAAGATGTCGCTCGTGTCGCTCGCTACTAGAGACGCCTTAAGAATTTAATTGAAAACAAGCATGTCAGGAGGTCGTCACCGTCACAAACACAAGTAATGGATGAATAAAGGTCAGTGTTGCGACTATAGACACAATATCCATCAGCAAAAACATACATTGGTAAAGAATGTTTCATTGCATTTTATTAGATAAAACCAAATGTATAAAAATGCACGCTGCTGGCAACATGCGTCTCAACTAGTTATGATGTGATTCCTGTGCCTCGTTTTTCGAAACTACAGGCTACAATTCTACAGGTGAAATTCGTTGTACATTGCGTAGCAGGTCAAAAATCCTGATTTTATAATGACCCCACCCGCTACGCAATGTACATTGAATTTCACCTGTAGGATTGTAGCCTGTAGTTTCGTTGCATGGGCCACTAGATGGGCTCGTAGACTATATATTGAAGGCGGCTCTAGTAGGGCGGGAGAGGGGATGGGATGACATCACTGCTCTGTGGCCAGGGGTCATGCAGGTCACGGGTGCTCCACGCCAGTACGCATGCGAGTTACTTGACACCTCCTTACCTTATCGCGACTGCCTTTTTTCTAACGGAGTAGGATGGAAGATGAAACATTTAATTAATGAGAATGAAGATAGTACACTGATACAGAGGTATAAGTTGCAACAGTCTGTTAGTTATACGAGTACGACTAATGGAAAGATTTGTCATAGATATTTAGTAGGATAGTACTGGTACATAATGAAATTAGATCCGCTAACATCTAACACAACATAACTATGGGAGGATTGGAATGGAATACATAGGAAAGTGATAGGTAAGGTATGGGAAACGAATTAAAACACTACTCACAACAAAATGTGTAGGAATGGAATGTGGGATCTGTTTAAATTTTCTAATGGTGAAACCTATAGTTTTATGAAATGATGATCCAATCATTTCAACAGCTATCTAGCCTTAAATTTTTCCTATTTATATGAAACTTTTACTATCTACTTATATTTTTTTCTCAATAAATCATTGTATATGTCATCGTTCATTTACCCGGTCTCCCACCACGTATAGTCCACTCAATAGACGAAAAAGATCGTATGAATGAAGTGTAGGAAAGTTATCAGCTAGCCTATCAGATTTCATTTCATGAAAAAATGCATGTACTTCCGGAAATTGGCTACGATGGATCAACAAATACAATTATTTTTGTGAACTTTTTTAACTTCATTGCTTATACGAGTATCAATATTTTTGGAAACTGTTTAAAACAAAAAAGACAATAAGAGGTTCTAGTAGCACCCCAAAACTAATAAAAATTAAAAATATTGGATGGAACCAAATATTATTTTTCGAAAATCTATATTTTCTATTATACGTATATGCTATATTTTCCTCGAACTTCTATATTTTATTGTCATTTTATATTTTCTATGAAATCCTATACTTTTCATTAAATCCTATATTTTCATTGTAATCCTATATTTTCCATGAAATCCTATATTCTCCATGAAATCCTATATACTCCATGAAATCCTATTCTTTCATTGTAATCCTTTTTCTTTCATGAAATCCTATATTATCATCGCCATCCTTTCTCTTTAATGAAATCGTATATTTTCATTGTAATCCTTTTTCTTTAATGAAATCCTATATTTTCATTGCAACCCTTTTTCTTTCATGTAATCCTATATTTTCCATGAAATCCTATATTTCATGAATCGTATATTTTCATTGCAATCCTTTTTCTTTAATGAAATCGTATATTTTCATTGTAATACTTTTTCTTTAATGAGATCGTATATTTTCATTGCAATCCTTTTTCTTTCATGAACTCGTATGTTTTCATTGTAATCCTTTTTCTTTCATGAAATCCGATATTTTCATTGCAACCCTTTTTCTTTCATGTAATCCTATATTTTCCATGAAATCCTATATTCTCTATGAAATCCTACACTTTCATTGTAATCCTTTTTCTTTAATGAAATCCTATATTTTCCTTGAAATCCTATATTTCCGATCCTATATATTCCCTGGCATCGTATGTTATACCTGTAAGGAGAACCGCCTGTGCGGCGGCTTGCGTCCCCCGCGGCGCTTGCTGATGTGCGGGTTGTCGCGGCGCAGCGTCTTGTTGCGCAGGATCTCGAGCTGCACGTACAGCCGCTTCAGCTCTGCTCGCACCTCCTCGGAAGTAGGCTCCTCCTCGCCCTCGATGCCGCCGAACCCCTCGGCTGGGCCGCGGCGGGACACCTGCACATATTGATGCTGTGTTTAGATTAAAGACGAATCGTTTTCCCCAAGCAATACTGATATTTTCCCGGTATGTACTCGTACATATAATTATACTCGTACATATAAGGTGTAACAATATTAGCTGCAAATATTTTGAGGGGTGAATACATTTCCCGAAGAAATGTAGGTCGAAATATGAGTTCTGTAGTTTTAAAGATCTAAGCATACATGCATGCATATATCATACAGACAGGAACAGGCGTGGAAAGCGACTTTTCATTATATATACCTTAGATTAAAAATTGGTCTAGCAGAGACCTCATTCATCAAAGCATTATGTAGGTACCTACTATGTGATTTGTTTCAAGTTTTCATAGAAAATTATGTAGCCGATCGAGAATTTTTTATGGTATGTTGATATTTTATTCTTAAACTATTTATATACTTACGTGAGAATACTGACAAAGGAATACCAATTGGCCCGAAACTTCGTGGTAAAGCGTGAGCGAGTAATATACGTTGGGACAATTAACTTTTTTTCTTATAATATAGGCATCACAGTAAAAGTTGTTGAGTTTCATGGCTTGATCATTCCTGCAAAGGTTATTTCAAAATTCAAATTTTAATCGTTTCCAAGTAGATTTATTACGAATGCTTTCAGAAAGTCAGGAATTTACAATACAATACTGTCATAAAAAATATAGTCATTGTAAAAAAGAGCACGTTTTTATAACAAGTTTATGTTCCTAGCAGAGAAACGCGGCACGAGTGGGATAAAAAAATTTTTAAAGCACTGCCTCGGGGCCGGCCAGGCTGATCACACAGCATGTAACTTACGGTATGGTAGACCGTCCCTTACACCCCGCATATCTGAGCGTATTTGACTTACCTCTTGCGCCAACGAGCGCGCTCTGTACCCATGCCACAGTCTCGGCGCTAAGACACACGCCAGCGCAGCCCCCGACGATAGGTGTGCTCTGGCAGTAGCCGCCAGGGGAGACCGCTCAGGAGCCGCGCCTGCTATGGCAGCCAGGCGCCACGATATACCGCAAAAAACTTCGCAGCATAGCGCTGATGCTAGCCACCCACGTTCCTGGGAGAATGAGTTATTGGATAAAAAGGTGTCAACCTGTGGGTAGATATACCGAATGAAAAGTTAACGATTCAGGCCTGCGCTCATTATAGTAAAATCAGTCTCAAGGCAGAGATCCCGTCCGAGAGAGGCCGTCGTCTAAAATAAGGCTCGAATGGGAATATTCCCAAAAGAAATAGCCGTTGTCCGGAAACACGCCAAATTGCTGGAAAGGTGTTGGAAAAAAGAAACATTTTAGTAAAAAAATATATATTTTTAAGGCTATACCTCTATTCATAATAAAACTGCAACGGATCGCACACACGTAGAAATAACGGTATAATTCTTACAAAAAAACAACATTTTAACTATAAGAATGGTTTAATGTTGTTTTCCCGAAATATTCCCAGCAAGTTGTAATAGTCCCGGACAGCGGGAAATTTATTTATTCCCAGATGGGCCTTACTATTTCGAACGATGGCACATCACTACCTGTCTTGAGACTGTTTTGTATATCGTGTGCGCACGATCTTTCTTGTCGCCAGTTACAATCTTTTTCGAAATTTAACTTACTTGGAAGGGGACATAGGCATTCCTGGCCGCCCACGCTATCCTGAACCCAACAAACAGCAGTAGCACCCTCTTAGGGTACGTCTTCATTAAAGCGGGGCTGCGCTAAGCTAAGCACGACATGAATTGACCAATCATGAGCCTCAAAATCCCCGTCCCGCTTTAGTGGAGACACTGGATTGGTCAATTTATGCCCCGCTCAGCTCAGCTTAGCGCAGCCCCGCTTCAGTGGAGACGCACCCTGTTAAAAATGTAATATTTTAATATGGCAATGTATGCAGTACATAGATGACAGCTAATGTCATGTTGTTTTTCCTGTCTCGTTCACTTCCTGTTTCTCTCTCTTTCTATTCGTCAACCATCGTGCGTGCTGTCTGCCTGTCTTACATTTTATAATACTCTTCTAAATCCTAGCAGTATTCAAACAAATAATATTTGTGTTATTGTTGGTGAACAATAAAACACCGCAGATATTGGATAATACTTTTATTTCACGCCTGCGACGCACATCCATCCCTGCGACTTAACTCGGCGTAACAGGTTATGGGCCCAGAGAAACAAAGAAAGGAATCTACAGGCGAGTGTGTGAGTACAAATTGGAATACAGTCTGCGGTAGTTATAATAAGCCAAGATGGCATCAACCAACACACCTACACATGAAACACACCACAATGCCTTCATAGAAAAGCTAACCTCTACAAACTACTTGTCATGGAAATTTTCCATTAGGATGCTCTTGACGCTTGAAAACTTATGGAATTGTGTACTTGGCACGGACGAAGATGCGACACGTGGCCAAAAAGCGCTGGCGCGCATTTGTCTCGCCGTACATCCATCGTTGTACCAGTATGTAAGAAACGCTAAAACAGCTAAAGAAGCGTGGGACGACCTTTCAAAAGTATTCGAGGACAAATCACTTTATCGTAAAGTCCTGCTGCTTAGAAAATTGCATCAAATCCAATACAACAATTTCAACAGCATGGATGCATACATAGACTCAGTGACCAACTTAGTCACACAGCTGGCGGACATTGGTAGGATAATTCCCGATGATGAAGTGGCTGAACTCCTATTATCAGGTCTACCGGAGCAGTTTGATGTGTTAGTGTCCAACTTGGAAACCTCATGCTTGACGTCCGGGCTGACAAGTGAACTGGTCAGGACGCGGCTTCTCCAGGAGGATTATAGAAGGAACGGAAATCAATCTGAGGACACAGCGGCTTTAATTACAAAGAGGAAGGATAATGTCACCTGTACTTACTGTAAGCGCCGTGGGCATTCTTACAAGCGGTGCTTTAAGAGAAGAAGGGACCAAAACAAACCGGCAACACACTTCGCAGCTGCTTATTCTGCATCGACAGAGGAACCAGAGTTTGTTATAGATAGCGGAGCTACAAACCACATGTGTAGCAACCAAAACATTGTGCAGAACACATCAAGCAAAAACAGTGTAATATCAGTGGCAAATGGACAGCAACTGCAAAGTCGGTTAGTTGGTACTGTTAAATTATCTCCTCAATTTAGCTTGCTTAATGTTCTTTTAGTTCCACATCTCTCTAGTAACTTAATTTCAGTCAGTGAGCTATGTAAGTTAGGTTATGTGTTAGTATTTCAAAAGGATAGATGTTTAATCTTTGAAAACTGTAAAAATATTAAAATTTCGGGCAATCCAATCATAGTAGCTAATAAAAATAATGGGTTATACAAATATTCAATCTCACAAGGGCAGCCCACCTTCAATTCTGACATCTCCAAGTCCTTGCACCCTAGGCAAGGAACAGTGAGTGCTCATGCTGCTTCAGTGCCTGCTGAAATTTGGCACAAGCGTCTAGGCCACTTAAACACACAAGGTATGAAAGTACTAGGTGATGGAAATCAGTGTTCAGGTGTTGTTTTACAGCAGAACAATTCGCCAAGCAGCTGTGTCCCGTGTCTTGAAGGACGGATGTCTGAGACATCTTATCCCAAGACAGCTGGAGGACGTGCTGCTAGACCACTGGAACTCATCCACAGTGATGTCTGCGGCCCGATGCAAGTCTGCAGTTGGGGTGGAGCGCGCTACTTGTTGACATTTACCGATGACCATACTAGGAAAACGTTTGGATACCTAATGAAGTCTAAATCAGAGGTATGTACTCATTTTATAAATTTTAAAGCTATGGTAGAAAAACAATTGGACTTACCTATTAAAATTTTAAGATCTGATAACGGTACCGAATATTGCAATTCAAATATGCAAGAATTTCTTATAAAGGAAGGTATAATACACCAAACCTCAATTCGCTATTGCCCCCAGCAAAATGGTGTAGCGGAACGGGTAAATAGGACAATTTTTGAAAAAGCCAGGACCATGTTGCAGGAAGCTGGTCTGTCAAATCGCTATTGGGGGGAAGCTGTTATGACAGCCATTTACTTAAAGAATAGGTCCCCTACCAGTGCATTATCAGATGGCATACCTGAGGCGGTGTGGACAGGATCCCCAGTGGACCTAAGCCATTTACGCGTTTTTGGCTGTACTGCTTATTCTTTTGTCCCTAGTCAGCTTAGGCGCAAACTTGACGCCAAGGCCAAGCCCTATATTTTTGTAGGTTATGGTGATACATGTAAAGGTTACCGATTAGCTGATCCATCTAATCCTCATCGTATCATTTATTCAAGATCTGTGCAATTCCTAGAAAATAATTTTATTGGAAAGATTGACAGGACAGAGCGCACGGATGGAGACAATATTTTATTTTATGACTGTACATTATTTAATGATAATAATAATGAAATTAATTCCAATGAAACAAATATATATGAAATTAATCCTAATACTATAAATAATGATAACAATATAAATGAATTGAATAATAATGAAAATATTTCAGATAGTATACAAAATAATGACTTAAACTCTAGCTGTGATAAATCAAACTCTAATGAAATTTCTGTGTTCACAGATGAGGAGACACCTGCTCCTGCATGGTCACCTCTGTCTGACACCTACTGTACTGGCGAGGAAGATAGCTTTGAAGGTGATGAGGCTGGCCCCTCTGTAGGCGTTGCCCCCTCTCTGCCTGAGCCTGCACTTCGAGGAGGAGCAGAGGTTCCTTTGCGCTCTGTGCGTTGTACTCGCGGTATTCCACCAGAAAGGTATAGTGATTATGATTTATCTCTGTCAGCCAAGAGTGTTGTACTTTCTGACCCTACTTCTTATGAAGAAGCAGTACGGAGTCCAGATTGTGTTCATTGGAAGGAAGCAATGACAAGTGAGTACAATTCTTTAATAAAGAATAAAGTTTGGGAGCTAGTTGATCGTCCTAAACTTGGAAATGTCATTAAATGTAAATGGGTTTTTAAGCGTAAACATGATGCAACTGGTAAATTTGATAAATATAAAGCCAGATTGGTCGCCCGTGGTTTTACTCAACAAGAGGGAATAGACTATTCTGAAACTTTTTCACCAGTTGTGAGACATTCAACATTGAGAATACTGTTTTCAATTGCTAATGAGTTAAATTTGCACATGGAACATATAGATGTCACAACAGCTTTTCTCAATGGTGAATTGAATGAGACAATTTACATGGAACAGCCTAAGGGTTTTTGTAATAACAGTAGGCAGGTATGCTTATTAAAGAAATCAATATATGGTCTAAAACAGGCATCCAGAATGTGGAATTTAAGAATACATAATGTGTTAGTTGAAAATAACTATATTCAAAGCAAATGTGAATCATGTGTTTATACCAAAAAGACTGAAAAAGATTATGTTATTATTGCTCTTTATGTAGATGATATGTATGTATTTCATAATACCTCCATTGATGGCATACTATGCATGTTGCGTAAAAAATTTGAAATTCGACATTTAGGTAAACTGCGTAACTGTTTAGGTATGAATGTTACAGAGAAGGATGGAATACTTATATTGGATCAGACTGACTACATAAATAGACTATTGTCAAAATATAATATGTCAGAATGCAAATCGGTATCGACACCAATGGAATTGAATTGTAAACTAATCAAGTCAGATAAAGAGAGTTTGTCAGATGAAACATACAACTATAGACAATTGATAGGTTCACTTATGTATTTAGCAGTCTGTACACGACCTGATATCTCATATGCTTGTAGTCAACTTAGTCAATTTATAACATGTTTTGACGTAAATCATTGGCGTGCTGCTAAGCGAGTTCTTCGTTATTTAGCTGGCACAATCAATTATGGCCTTCATTTCACAAAGGGTGACAGTAAAAATATTCACGCTTTTGCTGATGCAGATTGGGCGAATGATTTATGTGATCGTAAGTCATACACTGGATTTGTAATTAAGTTAGGCAGAAACGTGATTAACTGGGAGGCTAGGAAACAGCGGGCAACGGCCTTAAGCTCTACAGAGAGCGAGTACTTAGCAATTAGCGATGTCTGTAAAGATATTTGTTTTGTTAAGAATTTCCTGAGTGAAATAATTAACAAAACTTATTGTGTAACAGTGTACAACGATAATCAAAGTGCTCTGAAGTTGCTAACTGTTAAAGAACATTCACATAAAAGAACAAAGCACATTGATTTGCGTTACCATTTTGTAAAAGAGTTAGTGCAGAATGATAAAATAAATGTTAGTTATCTACCTACTGATCAAATGTTAGCAGATGTATTTACTAAGCCTTTGTGTACCAAAAAGCATCAAGTCTTTATATCAAACTTAAATGTAAAGCCCATTGATATGTGATATAATTTTACATAAGACTGAGCATGTGTATGTGTGTGTGTTTATATGTAATGTGTGTCTGGAATGTAATTGATGTATGATTTATTTTTCAGAGAGTGCATGGAATATGTTAAGAGTCAATTTCTGATGTTTTATATTGTAACATTACTAGTACTTATTTTGACATGCATGAACACTTGTTTTGAAATGTAGAGTGATTATTCAAGATATCCTATGTACAGCATAAGGAGGAGTGTTAAAAATGTAATATTTTAATATGGCAATGTATGCAGTACATAGATGACAGCTAATGTCATGTTGTTTTTCCTGTCTCGTTCACTTCCTGTTTCTCTCTCTTTCTATTCGTCAACCATCGTGCGTGCTGTCTGCCTGTCTTACATTTTATAATACTCTTCTAAATCCTAGCAGTATTCAAACAAATAATATTTGTGTTATTGTTGGTGAACAATAAAACACCGCAGATATTGGATAATACTTTTATTTCACGCCTGCGACGCACATCCATCCCTGCGACTTAACTCGGCGTAACATTAGCACGCTGAAATAAATAGCAAACGAACAAGCTGCACCTATAATGATACCAATTTAACTTACTTGGAAGGGGACATTGACGTTCCTGGCCCCCCAAGCTATACTGAACCCCACAAACAGCAGTAGCACTCTCTTATCAAGCAGAAATAAGTAGCAAACTAACAAGCTGCGCTTATAATGATACCAATTTAACTTACTTGGAAGGGGACATTGGCGTTTCTAGCTGCCCACGCTATCCTGAACCCAACAAACAGCAGTAGCATTCTCTTAGCAAGCAGAAACAACAAACAAGCTGCGTCTAAATTATACCAAAGTAACTCACTTGGAAGGGGACATTGGCGTTTCTAGCCGCCCACGCTATCCTGAGCCCCGCGAACAGAAGTAGCATCTCAGCTCCAGCGGTCACGTGATGCCAGGCAGCCCTGGCGCAACCATTAGCACCCTCTTCGCAAGCTGTGGTGGCTGTGAACGCAGCGAGGTAGCAAGCGGCGCCTGATACCATCGCCCCTACCACGCGAAGAACCTGAGAAACAGACGCGATTTCTTCATTAACTTGCCAAATAAAGAAACTGGCGCATCCTTGCACAGTCCCCGCTAAGCGTATCTGGAGCGAAAAACAGACGCAATGAGCTGATGTGATGTTTCAATTTGCAAAAAAGAACTGGCGCGTAAGGACTTGCAATGCCATTTCATTTCTGTAAAATTTTATTTTGAAGGTGCTGTATTAACAATATGTTATAGCTTGGCCGTGTTAAAAACATCGTCATAGTTGTAGGTTTCCTAGCAAAGCAGTGATCGGAATAGGTGATTTTACGCACTAGCGAAGTAGTTATATATTATGGAGTCGGCTTTTTTGTGGGTTCCCAAACAGCATTTTTTATGATTTGGTTACACATAAAACAAGCAGCACCCGGGCATTTCTACAGAGACGCCGTTTTTTTTGTCCTGGTCCAGAAATCGTGTTAAACATATAAACTAAAATCTCAAAAAAATAACACATAATCCTTAATGTATGTTCTATTTGGAGAGCATAATTATTATGACTAATTTAATATTACTTTCTTCTGAAAAATATACCGAATTGGAAAAAAAACACCAAATTTACCTGATTTAGGCCTGTCCCTTTGGCGGAATTGAAACTAAATTGGTCCATAATTCGATAATTTCCGGAATTTATAATAATGTTCCTATGTTCACATGTATATAGATATATGACAAAGGCTTATTTATTACCAAAATGTCTATAATGTTTTATTTTGTACCACTTATGTTACTTTAAATATTTGTCCCGAGCTTATGACTAAATTCGGTATCACTCACAAACTCTTACGCACATCTGTAAACACGCGCGATATGCACACCATTATTCGATTCACATAAACTGCCAGTTGCGTCCGAGTAGGCGAGTGCAGTGAATCTGAGACATGCTGCCGGAATTTACCATTTTCAAAGGTAAGAAATTTTGCTTCGTCTTTGGTGCAGGGTAATTCCTCAACTCCGGATCATGAATATTTTTGAAACTATAAGAGCTAAAAGGTTGTTACTTTGTGTAATTTGTGCCTCGATAGTATACCAATACGTAGGTAAAATTGGATTTGCACAAAGTTTTACTGTGAGAGAGAAATTTCAATGAAACCAGCTTTGTCTCAACTCCGAGAATCTAAACTCCGTGTGCATTTGTTCATGGAGTTGAGAATTTTGTTCACGGAGTTGAAGTTTTTTATAAAACTGTGATTAGAATGATGTCGTGTGGTACCGGCGTAGAATAGCATCACTCCAATTCTACCTGTAGGTGTCGTAAGAGGCGGCTAAAAGTTAATCATCAAGAAAATAGCTGGCAGCGTTCCCTGTGAATGCAACATCGTATTTGATGCTCGCCAATCTACCTACCATGCGTGGAAAACATGGCAATAAGGGAAGCTCATGTCCAGCTGTGAACTGTTGTGGCTGTAAAGGTGTATTTTTGGAAAATAACGTAACACCTACTTACTGCTAGTGTGTTGAAGCAAAGCAGTCGTAGTATAAACTATGCCACTGGTTTTGACAATATTTTATGACATTTAGATTTGCCGAGTGATGCCAGCTAAATTAACATTTTATTTTCGATTTTCTGAAATTTCGAAAAATTTTCTTTTTAACAGCATGATCCACTTGTTCGGATATTTCTCGTACTCCTCATTGTTCCTCAGCACCAGACTCCTCCGGATGGTCAAGTCTTATTTCATTAAAATTAACAGGGTACGCTTAAATCGTCCATTAGCCAAAGACTCAGATCTAAAATGACCAAAAATTGTGACGTGTGATGCCGGCTTAGAATAGAATCGCCCCACATCCTTCCCGCGGGTGTCGTAAGAGGCGACTATGGGACTCGAGAGTGTTGGTGTATTACAATTTTTAGGCGACAGGCTGACAACCTGTCACTATAGTGATACACATGTTTTCTAAAACAACCTTCGAAAACAATCCTCAAAAATGTCAGACGTGGCGATTGCGACCGTATTCTTACGGCCGTTAACGCTCTGCCTACCCCGCAAGGGATAAAGGCGTGATATATGTATGTATGTATGTAAAAATTGTGACAGTAGTACTGATGAAAGCAATCCACGAAAACCAAATCAGAAATCATTTTCACGCACAACTGTCTTCAAAAAATACAAATACAGAATTAACAAATAATTTAAACTTTTACACCATCGGCTGATATTTAATACAATAACACTTTAAAAATTCTCAACTCCGTAAACAAATTTTTAAACTCCGTGAACAGTCAATATTCAAATTCGATTATTTCAGAATCTGCAAGTGGAAATGGGGAGAAATTCGTCTTATGTTGTTTATTCATTTAAAACACAAAAAATCACTTTGAATGAGTGCATGAAAATCTTAAAACAAACGTGCATTCTCAACTCCGTGAACACATTTCTCAACTCCGTGAACACTCGAAATTAAAATTTAATTATTTCAGGATCTACTGAAGCAAATGATGGCAAATAAGCATCAATATGTTTCTATTCTTTTTTCCTAATTTTCCAGTATTATAAAAGTCAATAAAATGTTAAAAATAAAATTGCACACGGAGGTGATAAAAATTTACTCCTGCCGTAGAAATGCCCACCCACAGTCTCGTCACCGCTTACCCACGCCATGAAGCCTCTCTCAACCGAGGGTTGTACCAACTAGCCTCCCTCTGAGCCTCTAGGCGTCCACCTTTGCGCCTGAATTCAGCCAAGCAGCACCCACAGTCTCGTCACCACTTACCCACGCCACAAGCCCCCCTGAACCAAGGGTTGTATCAAGTAACTCACCTCTGAGTCTCTAGGCGTCCACCTGTGCGCCTTTCTCGTCCTGAACTCGGCCAGAAGCACCCACAGTCGCAGCACCACGGACCCGTAACACGCCACGAAGCCTAGCTCCCTTAACCACGCGCCTGCTATGCAGCGCCATCTAGAAGAGGACAGGTACTGCGATGCTGCCTGAAATATGAGAGGAAAAATCCAAAGATAAATAAAATAACGCCAAAACGGAACCTTTATTACTATAGAATTTTACAAGTCAAAATTACATAAAATGTCACTTAAACCTACCTAATCTACCTAGAATAGGCGGGCTATTCACGATGCCCGCTCTTCCTCAATTCGGGTGCAAAGGTCCCCATAACGCTCGCTGCAATTCAGGGCTGAATAGCTTTGGCCAACTTTTGCACCAGGAACGCCCTAGAGCGGGTTCACCTCTTCTTTCTCTCAAGCGACTGCCGGATTCGGCAATAAGATAAATAAATAAATATCCTGGTCATTTGACTCAGCGCTATCTAGCCCCAAAACTAAGCTAAGTACTATGGGTACTATGCTTGTACTAAGCTAAGCAAGTACTATGGGTATTAGATAGCTGATATTAATACTTATTTATATACTTTTTTGCATGGGTTACGCTTACGACTTCATAGTACCTACGTACGTGCCTACATATTTACAACTGTACTTGTAAGAACATTTTTTAAAACTTTGAGAAATTAAACGATAAAGTTCAGAACTTGAGTTAGTATTATTTTCAGACGACCGTGATAGCTAAGATGCTTACGTATTTACGATAAAAATATAGTTGTATCTTGCGCTACTTACAGAGCCATACATGAGGAGTGCGCCAACCAGCACGACCTCCAATACTGTCCACATACCCATTGCCACTGCCTGAAACCATAAAGCAATGATGGAAGACGTAATATTTTTGGATACGTGGTGTAAGAGACAGCCCTCCGAATACTGATAGGGTGAATGTAGATCATGAAACTGAACAACTTTCCCCTAAGAACATATGACAACAGACGCCAAATGCACCCCATCAGTATTCGGAGGACGGTCCCTAACACTCTGTATATTATGTACTTTAAAGACTTAACATAATTACAAATATGTAAAGCTATACTAAAACAATTATGTGACTGAACTATTACCTAAAATACCTAAACTAAAAACATAAAAATATTCTTGTAATTTTCGTAAATATGCAGACGACACAACTATTCGAACTCCTTAGGTATCACTGCATAAGAACTGGGCGTTACCGATACACTCTGGGTCGGCTTTTAAGGTAAAGGACAAGGAATATAATTGATTGATTAGTTTATTTATTACACTGTGTAAAGAAAATTTTAGAAAACCTATCGTATGCGATATGTAATGAAAATTTAATATAACAAGTCATATTTGAGCCTGTATTTATTTTGTGACGGAAACGAAAAAAACGTTTTCTAATCATGCGTTTTGTTTCCATTTATACTATTCACCAAAATAGCTGATTATCAAACTCAAAATGACAAATAAGCATTCGACATATACTAAATTAACTTTTTAAATCACGTTTCGTTTCACTGTTGCAGGTTACCGGTTTTTTAATCAGTGAACTTTGTTAGGGATGACGGTGGTCAGGTGCCTTACATTTCTGCGTAAAACAGAAACGTTTAAGATATTTTAAGAAAAGTGCAATACAGCTTTATACTATTTCAAAAATGCGCAGAAATGGATGGAAGCGTAAAAGAAATAGTGGACGATGGATTTTCGTTCACGGATTTGACGTAAATTTTTACTATTTCATAAATTTAGCTCCTGAACGGTTGATTCTTTTTATTCAAAAATGAATTCAGCAGGGTCCTGTATTCCAAACCGTGCAGTTTATTTAGCAGCAATTTGTATGAAGTATGAAGCTATTGGTTTGACTTATTCCTTTAGTTAGATTAACTTATACGTATATTGATTTTTTATACGCAGTTACCTAGTCCTGTAAATGTTTCCAAGATGAATTTATAGTTAGACTATTCTCATAATTATTAATATTATCTATAAATAGACTCTCTATTAAAATAAAATAAATCTTTTACCATTTCGATGGTAACTACAATAAACGAAAACATGATCTTTGTCCTTTTGACAGAGGAAAAATTTTATCCATTGTGAGTATTGATAATGATGATAAAATACTGTTATGACAATTTTATTTATATGTTTTTCCAGAAAAATACCTACTTATCTGAAATACTTATCAAAAGTTCGGGTTTAAAGTATCAAACACTCAAAAACCCAAGTGAAGTACTTACAAGAGACCCCCTACAGATAATAAGATATCTATAGTAGCTCTTGATAGACCTGCATTTCAAACCATTATAATTTTATAAATAATTTATGCATTAAAACCAAGTTCAAATATATAATTTGGTCTATAAAGCAACTGAAAAATTTAATAATAAATTAATATGATGACATCATCAAGGTGCATCGGGTTGTCCGTTGACCGGATCCCTTACCCGAAAAAAGCTAGATCTTTAGAAACACGTGCATTAGATCAGGCTAATCCCTGGAATTATATGCTTTTTGATAAATATTTAGTTTTAGTATTTTATTTTGTGCCATCGTGGGACCCTAGACAACAAGGTTACTATACCTTAGGATTTAATAATCCTAAATTGACGAGATTTTTAGAGATAGTCGGTACCAAATCAAGATGGAGACGCCACCTGCACCTTTTTTATCATTTTTCATCATTTTGTTTTGGTTCTTTCTTGGATAGCATGTCTAAAAACACGTGGAAATTTAGAATATACCAAAGAGTTTGACGTAAGTTCTAAAGATCGGTCAAATCCATCACGATAAGATTGATAACGACTTTGAATACGATACAATACAAGTAGCTACTTATGATTATTTTTACAGAATATTTTTGTGCACAAACATGTAGTATGCAAAAACCGATATAACAGACAGACAAACATTTTAAAAAAATTGATGCATATGTGAACCTTTGCATTATCTGCTGTCATAATAACCATGCTGTCATCATAACATTGGCTTGGCATTATAATGCATTCTGTGATACTTACAATTTAGAATCGGGAGTTGAATCACGGTGGTTTCAATCCAACCGTCATAGAACTGTTACTTACTTTACTTTCGTTTCTTAAAGATGATAACTACTATGACTACTATGACACACAGTAGCATGACTGCTAGGTTAGCCTTCCCGTCACCACTACGTTTGCTAATGCGTGTAATTCGATCCAGTTTTGCTGTCCCCAATTACCAATAGCTAGGCACTTACTTTACTTTTCCGTTTCTTAAAGATGATAAGTCCTATGACCACACAAAGCAGCATGCCTGCCAAGTTAGCCGCCAGCAGTGCTGCCCGGTAAACATCGGC
This sequence comes from Keiferia lycopersicella, assembly GCA_029255805.1. Lineage (NCBI taxonomy): Eukaryota > Metazoa > Arthropoda > Insecta > Lepidoptera > Gelechiidae > Keiferia > Keiferia lycopersicella. The sequence continues at coordinate 21,854,852 of JARACZ010000003.1, forward strand.
CAGGCAAGCTGCAGCGTCTCCGCCAGGTTCACACGGCGTGCAAGCCAGGGTTGTGTCTGCAAGAACCAGGTCGGTCCCTTCGATCCAGCCATCGCCGCCGGCTTGCCAGTAGCCCGGCCGGCATTTACATCGGTACTGGAACAGAGGATATAATGAAAGTATGGAAATCCTGTACAAATTCCTGTTACGTCTGCTACGGCCAAAAGTAATGCCTGGTTTTTGGTCAATTCTTTTTATTACTTACCTCTAGTCTCTGCTCCTGCGTAGGTGATGTCGCCACAGCCGCACACTCGGTCGAAAGCGGATGGCATCTAGGTAGACCTCCTAGCCACGAGTTCATGGTGTCCTCGCATGGGACAGAGTCGATTCGTCGGAACAGCGCGGCAGCAGCCCGTACTGTCCACGAACCGTACGCCGCCGCCGCGCCGCCCCACCAACCGAAACCTTCTTCGCAGGAGAACCTGAAAAGAGGCGGGGTACTCGGGTTTATCCAAATCTTCTTGTCACTTGAGGAAAGTTATTTAATAAATTTGAAGAACTTAGTTTGTTTGGAAAAAAAATTTAAATAAGTGAGTAGTTAGACTAAAACCTACCAAGCATTGGACCACACCACCGTACTGGCGTTCCACGCCGACGCCAATGTCCGCCAAAACTGCTGGAGCGAGGCTGAGTTGTTCTGCTGGAAGATGACAAGTCTTGGCGGCTCTGCGATGAAAAGGACCCCAATGTGCAGTCTCGGGCAACCCACAGCGACGGCAGCGGGTGGGGGGTCGAGGGGGGTGCGGGCGACGGTGCGCGCCATGTTGGCTGCGGTCTCGTCGTTGGCTTCATTCTGCCGCACCAGCTCAGAGAACGCGCGGGCTGCATGCATCGCTGCCGCCTCGTACTCTACTACGTTCTGTAGACAGATTGTGGAAAATTAAATGGATTACGCACCCACGAGTACTTTATATAAGTTCCTCATCATCACAATCGTTACATGAAAGACATTGGCCGATAGTCCGATACCAATGGAATGAGTACGGTACTAGAAAAAATATTCTTATTCTAAATATTTTTATTTAAAAGATTAGTTTTTTTGGGCTGATAGCAACAAGGCGTGATTGTATGTAGCAACACTGCACTGGTCCGAACTAGGTGGCGCTATTACAGATTGAGGAATTTGCCAAGTTCAGTTCAGTGCCCAATAAAACCTTATTTAATGGGATTTTAATGCGTTCAGTGCTTTATTATTTTTATACATAAAAATAAGATATTATAAAATTTAATTTATATATATAATACCAAATAATTCGTTCCGAGGGCCATTTACCTAGGAGCTAAGCGAACAAAAATATTCTCATTGGTGTGGTGTGGTTTCGCGTACGAGACGTTTGTAGTCGTAAAGACAGTAAGGCACTTTTACCTATTTGAATTCCGGAATTTCGATTGTATGAATAACAGATCAAAATATTTCTGCCCAAGTCGATTATAAACCGTTTGCGAATTTGTATTTTTTGACACGCAGGAAGGACAGGACCGTTTGCGAATCGGACATAGTAGACCGCTTTTCACCTATTTCGTTAAATTATTGATAGATAAACAAAATCGTCCCAGTATTTATTAAGACCATTGCTTCTTCTTCTTGCAGACAAAGACTAACATCAAAACCTTTCAGGCTTGAACACATTATACCTTTTACACAAATTAAATTTAATTTTCCACAGTAGTGGGTTCATAAATTATTTTGAAACCGCCGCGTCTGGCTTCGGTCGGCATAATCAAACAAAGGGCGGGATCGGTAAGCCTGGTATAGATTAAGCACGCTCTGTTAATAACTTTCCTTACGTGAATCGCTAGAGAACACAGAGTCTACCGGTGCTGCTAACATAATTTTTACCTAATTGGGTTGAACTTGAAGAATGAAAAAAGATCCAGAGTAAGAAAGTTATAAGAACAACCTAAGAACTAATAATAATAATAATAAAAAGGCCTTCGTTTACCGGGTCCCTATGGGTTGCTATGGGTCTGAAATTCGTAAAAGTACCAACACAATAAAAATAATAATCTTTATTTCGAAAATAAGTTACTTAATACATTTTACAGTTGACCAGCAGACCCCACACTAGGAATAAACTTGTATCGTGGGAGTCATTTCCAAGCTACCGAATACAACTGGCTTAGGAAGTAGCTTATTACGAGGTCAATGTTGGCTCTGGTATGTCCGATACATAAAGGGGGTTCAAAGGAAGCCGTCAACAACTACCAGCCAATATCACTGCTGGAAGTTTTCTCTAAATTGTCAACAGAAAATTGACAATAGTCACTTGGTAAAATATTTAGAGTCCAACAAACTTTTATCGGGTAGGCAGTTTGGGTTTAGGCATGGAATGTCCACGGAAGAAGCGGTATATTTGTTGACAAATACTGTGGCCGGCCATCTGGACCAAAATAAAGCATGTGTAGTAGTATTCATGGATCTAGCAAAAGCCTTTGACACTGCCTCCGCTCCGATTTTAATAAAAAAACTTGAATATCACGGAATTAGAGGTGTGGCCTTAGAATGGTTTCTTTCAGGGCGGAGACAGTGTTTTAAGATGGGGGAGAAGATAAGTCAGGAAAAAGACATTACATTCGAAGTGCCTCAAGGGAGCATATTGGGCCCAACTTTATTCATCCTATATATAAACGATATCCATGATTTGGCTTTAGAGAATGCTGGTACTATTTGTTACGCTGATGACACGGCTATTAAATTTCACGAGGAATATGTCGGGTTTCTAAATGGTTGCAACGAACCTCCTTACGTAAAATGCTAAACAAAACCATGTACGTATGTTTCCACAAAACTGCAGCCTCAGCACCCCCCAATGCGCTTAAAATTAAGGCTCACTTTTGTGATCCAGGTGAGCAATGTGGGTGTGAAATAATTAAAAAAGTTATGTGTGTCAAGTATCTCGGAGTTTTTGTAGACGAAAAACTGACATTTGGACCTCACTAAGTACTTATCTGGAAAAGTAAGAAAAATTGTTAACCGTCGTCACCGGAGTACAAATCAATGCTAAAGAAACGAATCTTCAGAGTAAAATCCGTAGGACTTCGTACAAGGTTTGCTCAGCGTTTTGGTCTTTTCATACGATCACATATCTATAATGCCGTTTTAAAATCCTGTGACATTAAGTGCCAGTAAACTGGCGGAAACAAAACGAGTAATAATAAATTGGCTAACACAAATTGGTTACGACGAAATAGAAAATATTCTATCATTAGTTGTATAAAATTTATACCATAATTATTTATTCTTTTTCTTCTATTTATAAATATATTTTAGATGTATTTTATTTATGATATAACATACACAAATGATAAAATATGTATATATATTTTTTTATTATCTTATACGAGTACTTTATCTTAGATCTACATGTATCTAAATTTTTAAAATCATCCGCACCGAGGGTAAACCGATTTGGTAAACTTTAGTTGGTCTTTACAATACAGGCTTGCCTAGTGTAAAGATCACCGAAACTAGTGTGACCGGAAATAGACTCTCAGCAAGTTTAAAATTGAAATTGTGTTCGTCAGTTTTGTAAGTTGTTTTTAATTTTGCTGAAATAAAGCATTTCTTTTTCATTTGTCATGTCTCAATTACTTACTGGTGGTTTAGGCGGGGGTCCCTTCAGAAGCAGCGGGTCGCAAGAGGCGGCGGCGATGGCAGGCGACTCGGCGGGCGCGGCGGCGGCGAGGGCTAGCACGCTCACCAGCGACCACGCCGCGCATGCCGCGCCACGCGCCGCCATCGCTCACCTCACGCACGCCCCTACCTGCGGACAAAGCATACTAACATTTAGAAGGAATCCTACAGTCTCTTATCATCTACGGGTAAGTAGCTGGTAGGTATGTTCCGATTGACTGGTTTTGCTAGTGATCCACACTTGTGACACAAATCACGCGTTTATCCCTCACGGGGTAGGCAGAGCCTTAACGATCTTAAATTACGGTCGTTATTGCCACGTCTGACAAGTATTTAGGGCCCTTTCAGATTTATCTTTTTGATGGTCAAGTATTAGTCATTGTAAAAAAGAGAAAATGTAGGATGAGTACATTTTTTCTATTTCTTACAACAAATTTTATGAACCTAGTGTAAACGCGGCTCAGATCGACTAGAGATCTCGATGTCCATATGGCAGACGCGGACCATCACGCTTGTACCCTGGAGAGATTTTGGTATATTTTATAGTATAGATGATACACATGTTTTCGGAAACAACCTTAGAAAACAATCCTCAAAAATGTCCACGGAGGACAGTAACCAGTGGAGAACGCATGCGGGGGCGACCGCACTCACTTGATGTCTGCTATATTAAGCAGACGCATAAAAATTTTGATTAGTCGGGTTGAGACTGTGTGAAAGAACGGACGTTCCGCGCTTCGTTTTTTGGCGTATAAACGTAAACAAGAATGCCTTGCTGGCAGTGAAATGGTGTGGAAAATGTAGTACAACATCAAGTTCCGCAAAAGACGGGATAACATTTCATAGGTAAACATTTTTATGCTTGATTCTTTCAAAATTTCATTTTAATGAAAAATAATTCCATATTTATAATTTCTGATGCACTCCCGTTGATGTCTTTCATTGCTATCCCTTTCTAACGCACGGGTGTGTCCATACGTAGGCTGGCTCTTTCTTCGTATTAGTGCTATACCACTGTTCTCAGAAGTATAGAATGATTTTATCGATAATTCTGGGATCGTCATAAAAGAATTATGTTAATGTACGTACATAACAACTTACCTACAATGTATATTATATGAATGAATGCATTCGGGGTATATGGAGTAGCGCGGACGTATTCCCCCCGCGCCACCCGGAACGAAAATCAAAATCAAATAAAAGATCTTGCGCTAGTCGAATATCAATTTGTAACATACATACATACATATATCACGCCTTTATCCCTTGCGGGGTAGGCATAGCGTTAATGGCCAATGGTAAGAATACGGCCACTATCGCCGCTTATGACATTTTTGATGTTTGTTTTCTAAGGTTGTTTCAGAAAACATGTGTATCACTATAGTGACAGGTTGTCAGCCTATCGCCTAAAAATACACCAACACTTTCGAGTCAATTTGTAACTATTTCATTTATTATGAAATCAGAACAAAATATCAATAGGTAGGTCAATATATCATCTTGTCATGTCCGTCTGTCTGTCCGCTGACCAGCATCGTCTCGCCAACCAGCCCTACCATCCAAAATGATCATAATAGGTCGTTTCCAATTCGATACAATTATTTCAATACATACCCTAAAATTACAATGTAAGTAGGTACTTATTAATTTTTTATATACATATATTGCTATATTAATATTAGCATGCACATTTTTCAATAAATTTCAATCACATAATATGAGTAAACTTATTGAACGGTGATATAAAATATCGATATAATTTTACATATTTATTTTTCCCATCTCTACAAAATATGCGGTCATTGCGAAAGCCATTTGCGTCTAGCGATAATTACCTCTCCCCCCGCAAAAACCAGTGAGCTTGGTTTTGAACAAAATCGCACCGACGCGTTCTCCACTGGTTACTGTCCTCCGTGAAAATGTCAGACGACGTGGCGATAGTGGCCGTATTCTTACGGCCGTTAACGCTCTGCCTACCCCGCAAGGGATAAAGGCGTGATATATGTATGTATAGATGGGATTATGGCCAAGGATAGTGGTGGTAGTCCAGTCCCTCAAGTTCAGACAAAAAGTAATCTATGTCCGAGTCATACAGGATAATTTTTTAGTCAGTTCACACAATATGTACGGTATTTTTACTCATGGTTCTTAACAACTTCTACTAAGAAGCCACCTCACAAATCACATAAAAATTGGGTATGCATACATTTTTGCCGAGTAGGTATCAATACTCCCCAACAGGGATGGTCCATGTCCAGCAGTGAACTATTTTGGCAGTTAAGGTTAAAGTTAAGGTCCGATACTTCAGCCCAGTTATGCGGTAAGAACCTAGTTTAAATATTTTAGTTATTCTCAGTGACAGGGAAAACAATTAATAAAAACAGTTCATTATCTTATCATTATTATCTCATAATAAGCAAACAATACTCTTTGTTTACTACAGTTCAATTCATTCATTTTGCTTTCATGTACAAAATTATTGTCAGGTACTATCAAAATATTCGCATCAAGGCAAACGGTTAAGGCATCGCAATTAGAACGGATCGCGTGGATAGGTTTTAATTCAACATTATTAAATAATATCTCTAATAACTAAATTATAATTATATGTTTTTAAGAATTTAACTAAGTATATTTTACTTTTATCATTTATGTATTCTTTAATTTGTATAATATCGTTTTTCGAACAGGATTTTTTTTTATTTATTGAAAGATAAAGGTTTTGTGTCCGCTATTATATCTTTTGGTATTATTTCGTAGTCTTCCGTAAAATAATACGCTCTTTTTGTGAAAGGTGTGAATAACATAACATAGTATTAGTGGATTCTTATCTACCAAGATTTACCCATTCAAATCTAGCGTTGTTTGTAACTTTACGGTGACGGGATTATAATATTTCGGATGGTACCTATAAATACTACACATTAGCTTGAAAACTCGCAAAATCTTTCGAAATGTGGCGGCACACGTTAGCGTACGTTATCCATATAAGGTCGTTTTAAATTCAGTACAAATGTTCTGTTAGGGTGAGTTCTGCTCAAGAAATTGAACATATAATAATATGTGTTACTTTGTATGGGAAGTCCGAGAAATATTTCTTATATTTTGATCATTGTTTCTCGGAAAAAATGGTTCAGTTTTGAGGTAGAACGCAAACTAAAATATTTGCGCTGAATTAAATATGACCTTAATATGATTTTTGCAACGGTTTTCATTCTACTTTCTTTATATTTCATCAGACAAGTTAATAAGAGCTTTTTTTTTTTGCAGACTTTGTGCAGTCTGCATTGCGCTTTCTGCGGGCAAGACAGTGAACCCAAAACATGATGTAAGGAAATTCCCTGATGGATTCGTGTTTGGCGCCGCAACTGCTGCTTATCAGATAGAAGGAGCTTGGAACGAAGATGGTCATTATTTTGTTTATCTTTTTTTGCTGAATAACAAAAACACCATCCATCGATCCATATATTTATTATTACACATATCATTATCCTTTTTTGGATAGTCAGAGCGTCACTTTTCAATCACAAAGTTAGTAGAACATACATTCTAAAAATCTCTACAAACTACTTGTAATTACACAGGAAAATCTCTTAACATTTGGGACACCTTAACTCACGAAAAATGTAAAGTAAGACATTGTCAAAACGGTGACGTTGCCGCTAACTCTTATCATATGATAGAGCGAGATGTCGAGATGATGAGGGAACTCGGACTAGACTACTACCGTTTCTCTCTGTCTTGGTCTAGAATTCTGCCCAGTGGATTTACAAACGAAATCAACGTCGCTGGAGTACAGTACTACAACAATCTTATTAATAAAATGCTCAAGTACAACATCAAGCCCATGATCACACTGTACCACTGGGATCTGCCTCAGAAATTACAGGATATGGGAGGTTGGACCAACCCCCACATAGTTGACTGGTACTCTGACTACGCTCGTATTTGTTTCGAACTTTTCGGCGACAGAGTCAAAAACTGGATAACAATAAATGAGCCTCATGAGGTCTGCTATCTAGGATACAGTGCTGGATACTTAGCTCCTTTGTACACGTATGGAGGATATGCTGACTATATGTGTGCGAAGTATTCGCTTTTAGCGCATGCTAAAGCTTACCACATATATGACAAAGAATTCAGATCCAAACAAAGAGGCATTATCGGAATTGCTTTGAGTGCAAACTGGTATGAACCTGCCACCGATAGCCGAGATAATTTATCTGCAGCTGATGATGCATGTGAATTCAATGTAAGAACCAAAATAAAACTATAGATTTATTTATTCTATTTGCGTTATTTTGCATTTAATTATATATTTTTGATTTTCAGTGGGGTTTATACGCGAATCCAATTTTCACTAAAAATGGAGACTATCCTGACGTTATGAAACAATTGGTAGGCGCTAAAAGTGCTGAACAAGGATACCCGCGAACGAGATTGCCCGAATTTACTCCTGAAGAAATAGATGCTGTGCGTGGATCTTCGGATTTCTTGGGAATCAATCATTACACCACTAGATTGGTGTACAGAAATGAGTCTACGTATGGCGTGAATAAAGTACCTTCAATGGAAGATGACATGGACATTTCGTCCTATCAGCCAAGTGATTGGGAAGGTGCTGCTTCTGATTGGCTCAAGGTAGATAAAAAAACAATTATTTATATAAATATGTTACATTTAAGAGTTTCTTATTGTATTTTTTTACATACATACATATAGCACGCTTTGAAAATATAGGTTCTTTAAAGTCTTTAAAATATAGGTTTTGTTTGTGATGGTCCATCAAATGATGGATGGTATCAAAATTAGTAGATACCTACATTTATTGTGTTTCGCTTTCGACTTGTTCTTGTCAAAACAATGGTTTTCTATTCACGCCGTCATCATAGGAAAAGCAGATGTGTTGTGTTGTACTTCCGTCTAGTAATGTTTATTATCACTTTGCTTAGGTTGTGCCTTGGGGCTTTTACAAACTGCTGACTAGCTTGAGGATCAAGTACAACAACCCTCCAATTTACATCACCGAGAATGGTATGTCTACGTGGGGTGGCTTAGAGGATGACGAACGAGTCAACTACTACGTGAAATACCTCGATGCCATGTTAGACGCCATTGAGAACGGCAGTGACGTCAGAGGATACACAGCGTGGAGTATGATGGACAACTTTGAATGGATGCAGGGATACACGTAAGTATGGTACATTTAGAGCCGCCACGAAACTGACGTTTTCTTGTTTATCACGATTAGCACGCATTGGCTTAGTTGCTAAAAGCACAAGAATTATAAATATTACGCAAGTTAATTCCTTTCCTTGATGAAAAAAAATAAGTTTTCAATCAATTCCTTCTAGCGAACGTTTTGGCCTTTACGAAGTTGACTTCGAGAGATCGGCGCGCACGCGCACACCACGCAAGTCCGCGTTCGTGTACAAGCAGATCCTGCGCACGCGCAAGCTCGACCCGCACTACGAGCCGCCGAAGAACCGCTCCATGACCATCGACAAAGGGCATTGATTGGACTATAACACATTTCAAGAAAATCAAATAAAGACAAATGTTGTTTTATGTATTGATGAGGGACACTGATTTTTAGACATAGAAAAAATAATGATATGGCGCTATACAACTTACGTGCTAGTTTTCTTTGTACAAATTATATACTTATTTGTTTCGTAGCCTAATTCCACACATATAATAAAACTGTAGAAAGTAGGAGTCCAGTAACCCTTAATAGTTTCAAGAAAACTAACCGATAGCGTGTTTTAGAAAACTAACAGCGAAATCTATTATTATCGATCAACAACCGTTTCCTGTTTTTTTATTCACGCACGCCTATCTTCGAAATAACTTTACAACGTTAATGCAACAACGTTACTTTTTATCCAACGAAATCACTCATTCCTAAGGGAGAATTCCACCCGATTGCCCGTAAGTAAGATGGTTCCGTGTTTCGGATGACACGTTAAGCCGTAGGTCCCGGTTGCTGTCTATGATCACTTAGGCGGCGGTCGTTACACAACCATGTCAGAAGCCTGCTACTTGTAGTAGGCGGCTGAACGACTCGGTATCCCACACGAAAAGAAGAAGAAGACGGGAGAATACGATCAAATTAGCGGCATGCAACCAGAACTGTATGTCTTTCTGTCTGTGGGTTTGTCCACGTTAATCTCCGAAACTACGAGATGGATTTGAATGAAATCTCTTATGTTGTTGGCACTCAATAAGCCATAAACGATAACTTATCATAAACGATACTTTTTTTTTTTTGGGGAAATTGCTTTTTCCTACGGGAAAAGTGCGTATTTTGACCAACAGAAACCTTTTAACTATGTATAAGGGATATGGAAATGCGTAGTTAGCAAATGAGTTTTGGTGGCTACAGGCTGGTGTAACATCTTAGATATAAAAAAAACACGCTTCAACGTAAGGGGACTTGGCAGAGAACCAGAAATAGATAGGTAATTAGATAGTGATGTCGCTGCAGTGCAAGTAAAAATAATATTGGTCATTGGTTACAAACATCTCATACAACTAAGGAACTGAAAACATTAATGGTATCCCAACAACATTAAGTGTTGAAGGCACCAACACACAAAAAAATTCAACACCTAAAAATTCATAACTCGATGCAAAAGTAATTTGTCAAAAAATTGTCTTCGGTTTCTTGTACCTCATCTTTTATAATACTGCTTCGGATTTAATACCAGCATCGACTGCGCTGAAGTAATTTTGAGCTATTTTGGGGAGGTAAATATAATAACATCATTATTTGGCGTGTATTGTCGGCTATCAATAGCAACAAAAACAAACAAAACAAAACAAAAAATATTTATTACCATATAAACAATTACAGAAATCAGGTTTGACATTGGTCCCCGCACTAGGCGAACCTGTATCGCGGGAAACCGGAGAAAAATACCAATTTAATGCTTACCAAATATTATATACGAGAGTTTGTACTTTGGTAACAAATTTAAAGTTAGTATCTAAGAAAAAAAAAATGAAAAAAAAAAAACAAGATCAGAAAAAAGAATTTTAACATAAAATACTAATTTAAAAATAAAACAAAATCTTAAGCATAGTGTAAATGCGAGTTATACAGTTCCGGTTAGTGCCAAGTTATAATATGGTTAAGAGATATTATAAATATACTGTAAAATAAATAATGATAATAAATATATATATATATATATATATATATATATATATAAAATAACGATCTATCGACTATTTTTGAATATGTGAAAGATCTTCAGCAACCAATGATATTATATTGTTACTAGCATAGCATCACTCAATTTCTACCAGTGCGTGTTTTAAAAGATAACTAGGAAACGGGACAGGAAAGATAACTAGAAAAGGGAACGGGCAGCAGCAGAAGCCCCTGTGAATGTTACGTGAGTCACACTTGTTTTTGAAATATGTAGCTTCAAATAATTATTATACAAATTTTATTTCCTCACAACATAGTTAAATTTTCACAGATGCATGAAAAATTATACAAGGTACCATTTGTTTCTACTAGGCGTGTGAGGCTGGTGCCTAAAATTAGAAAAGAAAACAAAAGTCCACTATTACCTATATAACACAAATTTTAACTTTACGCAAAATTAAACTCCACTAATATTAGGCCCATATTTATAAACTGCTCTCAACTCTGAGATCGATCTTGAGTGCGACTTTGAGATGCTGTTAGTATTGACTGATATTTGTCAAAATTACTATTGAGATCGATCTCAGAGTTGGGTGCGATTTATAAATATGGACCTTAGAAATGACTTACCAGTTTAAGATATACCAATCCATAATTGGGTTCCATTGGGATTGTATTTGTATTTATTTATTCATGCTAAATTAAATTATATTTATTTCACATTACATTGATAAATGCACAATAGTAGGTAAGCGCTTACAAAATCAACTCGAAAGTGTGCAGTAACAGTCCAAAAAGACTAGGCCGTGTGTTAGGACTAGTTACTTTTATTTATGTCAAACTGTGAAACTGAGCACAGCAGGTGTGTGTGTGCGTAAATTGCGTGACAGTATTTGTATTGGTGATGTTCTGTAGAATCATTTTTAATATATATTTAAATTAATAAATAAAAAATTATAAATAAATAATGATAAAACATGCATGATGACTTTCATAAATCAAAACCTTCAGATATTTAATAATATATTATGATCATTATTATTTTAAAAGAGTGGGTTGGGTGTGTTTTTGAAATTGAAATAAAATAAAACATAAAATTAATTATTTAGTGTTAATGTACAAAGCCTTTCATGAAATTCTTGAAATGCATGGTAATTCATTGCAAAAAGATAATTCCTAATATTATTTTCGAGCTTAGAGAACAAGGCCGGACTCATATTACCTTCAATAATAAGAGCTGTGTCAATCGCAGGTCGTAGATCTTCGGGGATATTGTGCGACGTTAAAATAAAATTTATCTTTCTGCGGATTTTTTTCCATGCGGAGAAATGAGGACCATAACGATATAACCATAACGACGGACGCGGTGTGTCTTGTTGATTGCGAGAACAACACTGGTCGCGTAAGCTCACGCGCCCAGGTGCGCGGGGAAACCAGGCGTATTCTAACTGGTGCCACATTGCGTTTACATTTTGATTCTTCAGTGCAGAACTAGGTGTAAAAACCTGGTTATATGCTGACCATGTCTTCGATCTCTACTATTGTATCACATCATAAACATAGGTATATTTGTCTCTTTCCCACATTAATAAAAGCTAAAGTTATGCCCTCCGCACGACCGGGAAGTCTTTACTTTTCTTAGCCGCACGCTAAGCAAGTCATGAACCACGTCTTTTCGACCTGGGGGTCGAATCTGTGTGAAAAACGATATGTCAAAAAACGATATGGAAAACCATATGGGTAGTTTCTGGCTAATTGACGACAAATCGCGCTGAATTAGCAGTACATTGATAGTTTTGTAGTAAACAAAAAATATATAAGGTTAATAGCAGTCTATGTATACCAAATTTTTTTTTGCATATGTGTGTGTGTTCGAATTCGTAGGTCAAAAAATTCATATCATTCACTCAATTTTGAATGATTTACCCGAATAAGGACATGTTTTTGGCATAAACTTACGTCAAAATAAGATACACTTCAATAGCTATTTTATGTCAAAAAAACGATATCGTTTAGTGATGGGGTACAAAACGATATGGCGAAGTGTTGGGCAATTTTTTTTACAAAAAAGATCGACTGAACAAGGAGAATTGTTATTAGTAAGGCTTTTTTGAAACAAAGATAGTCCCACCATAAACATAAATGTAGAAGTTGGTAGCCAAGTTCAATGTTTAACTAAAAATAGTGTTGCTTGAAAATTGGTGGTGGCTGTTTGTACGTCAAGAATACCATTGAGTAGGAACTATGTCTTTTTATTTACCAAGCTTCCATTGTACAAGATCTTTAAAACTACGTAAGGGATTTTGCGGCGGTTTTCTTCTACTCGTTTTCCGCAGAACTGAGACATTTTTATACATTCTATTCACAGCAGTGATACCTCTAGGTAAGAAAAGCCACCCGCCTAGTCCCTCCGCCCGCTGTAACTCGTTTTCCCGCTGAAAGTAGTCGTTTTTGTGCCAATATTGTACATATAAATAAACCTTCCTCATGAATCACTCTATCTTTTAAAATAAACAGATACGTAAAGCGAATTTTGCTTTATACTATGAAGTGATGAGCTCTCAGACTTTAAACAACACGATGCTCGTTTGCTATGGATCTGCAAAAACATCTCATGATGTTGAAAAACTTTAGCTTTGAATGTTGAGTCTCTGCAGAAGAGTAGGATAGTTTAGTTGATCGACAATCTGATTTCGGCTTCCATTTTTATATTATGTAGGTATGTAATAAGTTCGAATAGCATCGGCTGTCGCCTTAGAATAGCATCACCCCATTTCTGCCCGTGGGTGTTGTATAAGGCGACTAAGGGATGAATCCAAGAACGAGCAGCAGCGTTTCCGCTGAATATCTACAAAATCCTGCATTGCGCTCACCAATTCGACTGTCAAGCACGGTGAGTATGGCTCATGTCCAGCAATGGACTGATGTGGCTGTAGCAGTAGCAGAATGTAATAACTTTTTTGTACCACAGAAATGAACAGTAGCAATAAAATAAGTAAAACATAAGATAGTAGTGGTACGAGCAACCGAACGGATCGCAGTCGATGTATCAGAAAGAGGGTAGACAGATAGGTTTGCCCCTAGCAGGATGACAGTATTCGCCAAAACAGTCTACTTGTGACCATGGAGCGTGTAACCGATTCGAAATATCGAGGTAAAAACAAACATAATCGTGGTGATAATCCTGTTAATACTATTAATTTAAGTGTTGTAAAACATAAGAAGCGCAAAGGCGGATTTATCCCATTAAGAGATCTCTTCCAGTTACCCTTTGCGATATCAAAATATATGTTTTTGTTTTATTTTTGTTAAAGTGGACTTTCTTTATGGTCTAAATCAGGTACTCCAGAATCTTGATAGATACGTCGATATAGTCATCATGGTAAACACGGCCTCCAGTCCCGGCGTGTTGATAAACGTTAAACAAACCTATGATATAACGAAAAACAATCCCACCAAAAACATTTTCATGTCAAGATAATAGTCAAAGCGCAACAAATAGACATCAGACCTCAAATAGAGCCAAGCTTCTCAATGTACGCGCCCTAAGTACACCAACTGTCTTACAAACTTTACCTACATCTTAGTTAAAATGTACGGCTTGGCCAAACGGAAGAAAAACTTCTTCCTTCGAAAAGGCGCATTTTGTCTTATTTCTCCAGTCAAATTGTTATTGTTTTCATTCTGCTGAAACAGCAAATCATACATTTAACCAATATGTAGGGTTTATAAAAGAAATTGGAATGTAAATGTTTTTGATCGCATTTCATTGGTTTTGTAGTGAAGGGGAACCACTTCCGCCCCCCTTTTCTTAGAGGGTAGAGCGTAGAGTGATTTTATAAAATACTGATTCGCGTACTGTATTATATTATGTCCTTATACCAAATATCTAACTTCTAGCATGAAAATCCTAGAAAGTTTCATAAAAACTTTAACACCTCAATTTTGAAAGGTTGTGGGGGGTTTATGGGATGTTTAATCGATAACGAATTTCAGCTTTCTGGCACTTCAAGAAGTACCCAAAAATTTTGATGATAATCGGTGTGTCAATGACGAAATTGGCGCATTTTAGACATCGTTAAAATAATAAAAAGATAAGAGCTATAAAACTGAAACTTTGCCTGTTTAATGAAATTACTATTGACAATATATCCCGAGAATTTGATCAGTCTAGTATATCGGAAACTATCACGTTTCTCGCTTTGGCGGGGCCACTACCGTGGCCACAGAACTTTTTACACGACTGCTAAATCATAGACACTTCCTCCTTATACTTTTAGGTAATTTCGTGTCACGAAATCTATGGAAGATTGACGTTGATGTCTTTGATTGAGCTGTCATCTTGCATAATGTCTAAAAAATCAAAACATAAACAAAAAAAATAAACAAAATTGTGAAAATTTATTTTTAGTATGGCAAAAAGCTACTACTGCTAGCTAAGCAACCGTAACTTATAATGTGTCCTCAATTTTATAATGATAGGACTGACTGACTGGCTGTGAAGATTGTCCGATGGTGTAGCACCGAAGTGGTTCACTATGCTATCGGGATAAGTAGATAAGTAGTACCCCTGCCTTCTACGCCGAGGGCCGGGCGGGCCACATTCAAATATCATCTAAATTCAAATTTAATTTGAATATGGGTTTCATCGCGATGTTATTCCTTCAACGAAAAAGCAGTTAGTAAAAACACATTAGTAGGTACATACATGGCGACGATCGAACTCGGTTCTTACGTTTGTAAGACCGGTGTCCTGAACTCTTGCCCACCGACGCTCTTGGGTTCCTCCTGGGTGGGGGCTCGATCCTTACAGGACATAAATGTTTGTTAAGTTAATTCTAAAATATTTGTATCCAGTCTGGGTGTTTTGTATGTATCTATACTCCTGTTTACAAAAAATATAAATTATGCTAGCAATGCCAGCAAATATCACTACTGGGTTTAGATGCTTGAATATATTGTTGGATAGTAGATTATTAGTGAGAATATTGACCAAATATTAAGAAACTTAAATTATTTATTGCAGAACGATGTCCTCAAAAAAATATATGAAATGCGAATCTTAGAACATCTGGTACTGTTCCTATAACAAAACATGAAAATATTGCTTTAATTGCAAGTACTTCAAATACAATAATATGAAACTTATATAAGAAAACATCTGCTGCTCTCTGAAAGAAGTTACTTCAAGAACTGCTGGTAAAAATTAATTTGGGCTAAAGTCTGTTATTGATCCAATAAAAAATCTGTTTGAAATAAAATCTGTTTTCCTACTCAACAATTTTACCGAAGAGTTGAAGGGCGTTTGCCTTGATTGCCCTCCCTATATAGTAGGGGATTCCGCCATCAACTACCTTCACCGAGATGATAAAGTTACAAAAAACTTCGTGACAAAATAGGCTGCTTATCGACAAACAATACTGGTAGCTCCTGTCGTCTGAACACTTGTATGTATGAGGGAAGATTCAACAAACATTTTTTATTTTATTGCTGACGGTTCTAAAATTACTTCAATACTATTCTTATGAAACTACATAGGTGTAAAACTAACGAAGGAATTGGAGTCGGACATTTTCGAACACAGGCAGACAAATTAAACGAAATTATAATGAGGTAGTATGGTATACAGCATAGTAGGCTTTGTAGTAGGCTAAGGAAACCTTAATTCTAAATAGGATTGATTTTGATATCGCGTTTTAAATGTTAACAGCGCCATCTATTGAATCATATTATGTATCACATCATGCTGTTATTTCATTGCTTTTTATGAATTTTTATAATATGTAGGAATATCGTTTAGGGGTTTCTAAAACTTTTAGTGCTCATTTCGGTGCCTATTTGTTCATAGTTATTTATTTTTCAAAATAACAATGTCCTTGTGCCAGCAGCACACGAATAGATAGAGAAAGGAAAAGAACGAAATGCGTGTTCTTGTCGTAGTCTCATAATTTTAGAAGCCCAAGTGTTTGTAGTATCTATGATGCTACTATAGGAGGACTTTAACCTCGTAAGGCTCAGGAGTTCATGAGAGTTTTTCATATAACGCCCGAATGCCTTTTTAAAAGGTATGATTCTACAATGGAAAATTAACCTTATAAGCTCACCGTTTTTCCAGAAACTTGCAGTTCCAGCAGAGCCTTTTGTTAATTACTTAGTTTGAACTACAAAATATTAATAGACGAGATATCTACTTTAAAATTTTACATAATTAAAGGATAAACAAACACTATGCCCAAGTTTATAGCTATAAGGTTGCTTTATAAAGTGATGTTCGCACCACTATACTAGATCAACATACCTTTTAAAAAGCATCTGGACTTTACGAGTAATACTATAGGAGACTACACAGAATAACAAAATTAATAGGAAAAAATATTTTCATCAGGTTACCAACAATTATAGAAAAAAATTAAAAATACAAGATCAAAACGCTAAATAACATTATTATGTGTGAAGAATTATTAAACCACGTCAGGAAACAAACAGTTTCAAAGTAAATCAAGGTTTGCGACGATGATGATTACTGGAAATGCTACGATTGGTCAACAGCGACGAAATCTATTATTACTTCCTGGTTTCTTTTATCATCCTCACGTAGCAATTCCAGTCAAAAAACGCTTTAGATGAGATATCTTTTTCAGTAGGCATTCCGCTTCTCCTTTAAATTGAAGAGAAGCACTGCTTTTCGTTTGCTGCAGTGGTGGTGGATTAAATGCGAATACCATCCATACCACCTGTGTTTAAACTGGTACTCGGTAATGAAATCGGCACAATCTTCTTCCTCATCGGTAGAACGCACGTGCCACTTTATGACAACTAAAATGGAATCAGAAATTAATATTATTACTTTGTTCTTTTTTCTATCTGCCGCTGTGATCTGTAACTGTACTATGCTAGCTAGACTGTTGTGTGTATCAAAATCAGTAGGTACTGTGATAGAATTTAAAGATTTTCATAAATTACTTATTTTGATTCCGTGTATGGGAGCCCGCAACGACTGGTCCAATGTATTATAATTTCTATTACTCTAAGATTTAATTCTCACCTTTCTGTGAATTTATAAGGATATGTGGGTATTGATATGTAAAGTAGAATGTGTGATACAAGCGTAATTAGAAGGAAACAAATTACAGCATGAATCGAATTACGACGTTTCAGAAATGGAGCTCCAGGTGCTCCTACTCAGAAATTCTAATCGTATAGTTTTAAGTTACCTTTATTAGTTTTATTTACTAAATTTTATCTTCAAATTGTTCATCGAGAAGTTCTCCTTTACAAAATTTACTCCCTTTACTATCTTTACTTGTAAGGCAGGCAGGCTGATAGCGTAGGTATATCTGAAGTTGGTAGAGACAATAATGGGTTATAAGCCATAGTAAGATTCTCAAGCAGAGAAAATAAGAATCGGTGCAATGCTTCAATGATTACGTATACAAACAGAGTGAGAAAGACAGTCACTTCATCAAATTGCCACTATATCAAAAAATGTAACTGATATTTTGTTCCGGAACCGATCCTAGCGAGGTGACTTATCATTATCACTTTATCAGGCTCCAGCTCAATATAGTACCTACCTTCGCTCAGAGTATACTTTTCAGGGTTCGATTTGTGCATGACACTCCATCATGTTAATAGATGAGGGGGATATAAGTAAAAAATTAAAGCAAAATACTTTTAAAAAATTGTACCTATTTTAACAATCGACACAGACATCGTCGCACGCACATATTATAATACGTATGTATGTTTCCGTGGGCCGTGAAACCCATGTGTATTTCTTATATAACAATTACTTATAAAATATAATGAATATTTCGAATTTTCACATACTCAAATACAATTTATTGCAAAGTAAACAAAGCTAAAACTGACAGAAGAAAATTTAGGACAGGAAATTGAATGAATGGAAAGAACTATCAGTGAACGGTATTAGAACCAATATACGGAAATGTTTTCTGTTTCTACCGGTGTCATAAATACTGAAAAGGACGGTGTATACGATTTGGTTCCGATTATGCCAAAATCAAGCCAGAATAGGCCCATACCGTTTTTTGACTTATTCTTTTTTTTGGCAGTTAGATGACAACTTTTTAAACGCGCGTATTTACGGTTTATAGCTTGCGATAAGGTCCTACATTGCTGGCTCTAAGCAAATTGAGTATGATTTTGGTAACAAAAACTGTAATGAACTGTTCCCAATATGGTAAAAACCGTAACCGAAGCCTTATAGGGCATATCGCTTTCACGATATGTCAAAATGCTGCAACAGATTCGGGCCCCTGGTTCCGCACTCAACTTGTTAAGATACACTTATCCAACAAAAGCTGAGTAACTTTATTGGACGTAGAACGTCATAATATGCGATTTAAGTATGGTGGTAAGAACTATGAAAACATAAACGAAACAGCAGTGAAGTTTAGACGCTAGCATCAGAAAAAACGGAGAGTGTGTGTAACTGCTCCGACTTTATCTCAGAAACGTAAAATCTAAATTATCGGGGAATGATCAACTGATAACATGAAGATGGTATAAATACTGAGTTTTTGCTTGAATACTCGCAGCCTTGTTCAATATGTGGCGGTACTTGTTAACGTACGTTATCAACATAGTTTACATCTACTAAAATCTATTATTAGATATTTTTGTGACAAGTTTTAATGGCAACATTATTTGGTTTGCAGACTTTTCGCAGTCTCCATCGCGCTTTCCACGAGCAAGACAGTGAACCCAAAACATGACGTAAGGAAATTCCCTGAAGGGTTCGTGTTTGGCGCCGCCACTGCTTCTTATCAGATAGAAGGAGCCTGGAACGAAGATGGTAATTGTTTTGTTTCCTTTTTGCTAAATAAGAAAAACACGTCATTTTTTATCACAAGGTTATTAGAACATACATAAATAATGTTTACTACCTACTTTCAAATTCGACTTTACAGGAAAGACTCCTAACATATGGGACACCATAACTCACCAGGATCCCTGTGTAATAAGAGAATGTCACAATGGTGACATTGCCGCTAACTCTTACCATATGATAGAGCGAGATGTCGAGATGATGAGGGAACTTGGACTAGACTACTACCGATTCTCCCTATCTTGGTCTAGAATTCTGCCCAATGGCTTCGCAAATGAAATTAACGAAGCTGGCGTACAGTACTACAACAATCTTATTAATGAAATGCTCAAGTACAATATTGAGCCCATGATTACACTGTACCACTGGGATCTGCCTCAGAAATTACAGGATTTGGGAGGTTGGACCAACCCCCACATAGTTGACTGGTACTCTGACTACGCTCGTATTTGTTTCGAACTTTTCGGCGACAGAGTCAAAAACTGGATAACAATAAATGAGCCTCGTGAGGTCTGCTATCAAGGATACAGTGCTGCAACCTTAGCTCCTTTGTACACGTATGGAGGATATGCTGACTATATGTGTGCGAAGTATTTGCTTTTAGCGCATGCTAAAGCTTACCACATATATGACGAGGAATTCAGATCCAAACAAAAAGGCATTATTGGAATTACTTTGAGTGCAAACTGGTACGAACCTGCCACTGATAGCCCAGATGATAAATCAGCAGCTGATGATGCGTGTGAATTCAATGTAAGAACCAAACTAAAATTATAGATTTATTTCTTCAATTTGCGTTATTTCACATTTTTAATAATATATTTTTTATTTGCAGTGGGGATTATACGCGAATCCAATTTTCAGTAAAAATGGAGACTATCCTGACGTTATGAAACAATTGGTAGGCGCTAAAAGTGCTGAACAAGGATACCCGCGAACGAGATTGCCCGAATTTACTCCTGAAGAAATAGATGCTGTACGTGGATCTTCGGATTTCTTGGGAATCAATCATTACACCACTAATTTAGTGTACAGAAATGAGTCCACGTATGGCGTAAATCAAGTACCTTCAATGGAAGATGACATGGACATTTTGTCCTATCAGCCAAGTGATTGGGAAGGTGCTGCTTCTGATTGGCTCAAGGTAGATAAAAAAAACAATTATTTATATAAATATGTTACATTTAAGAGTTTCTTATGTATTTTTTACATACATACACATATTGCGATTTGATCTCTTGCGGGTTAGGCAGAGCGTTCACGACCGTAAAACTATAGTTACTATCGCTACGTCTGACAAATCTTTGAGGGCTGATTGAGAAGAATAGTGTATTACTTATATTTTTTTACACCCTGTTTATAAGTACTTTTGAAGTTAAAACGAGCAACAACGAAAAGTCGAGCTAGAACTGCTCAACCAGATAAAATATTATTCTATTGGCACCTCTTCATGGCCTATGGTAAATCATAAATAATTAAATTGATTACTATCAGTATATTGACGTAACATAAATAAGGTTAGTTCACTAGTTAGGTGCCTACATTTATTGTTTCGCTTTCGACTTGTTCTCGTCAAAACAAAGATTTTCTATTCACGCCGTCATCATAGGAAAAGCAGATGTGTTGTGTTGTACTTCCGTCTAGTAATATTTAATATCACTTTGCTTAGGTTGTGCCTTGGGGCTTTTACAAACTGCTGACTAGCTTGAGGATCAAGTACAACAACCCTCCAATTTACATCACCGAGAATGGTATGTCTACGTGGGGTGGCTTAGAGGATGACGACCGAGTCAGCTACTACGTGAAATACCTCGATGCCATGTTAGACGCCATCGAGGAAGGTAGTGACGTCAGAGGATACACACCGTGGAGTATCATGGACAACTTTGAATGGCTGAAGGGATTCACGTAAGTATGGTACATATAGAGCCGCCATAAAATTTACGTTTTCTTGATTACCACCATTAGCACACAATGTATTTGTTGTTAAAAGCTCAATAATTATAAAAATTGCGCAAGCAAATTACCTTCTTTGATAAAAAAAAAATAAGTTTTCAATCAATTCCTTCTAGCGAACGTTTTGGCCTTTACGAAGTTGATTACGAGGTTCCAGAGCGCACGCGCACCCCGCGCAAGTCCGCGTTCGTGTACAAGCAGATCCTGCGCACGCGCGAGCTCGACCCGCACTACGAGCCGCCCCAGGACCGCGTCATGACCATCGATGAGGGACACTGATTTTTTGCCATAGAAAAAATAAAAATATAGCACTATACAACTTACGAGCTAGTTTTCTTTGTACAAAGTATATCCTTATTTGTTACGTAGCCAACTTTCGTAATAAATTATGAAAGATAAAATTCAAAAAGCACATAAAAATTAACATACATGTCATGATATATGAAGATGCTCGTAAAAACGTAAAAAGCATAAAAAAATGACCTCTTATCTGTTGGAAAATATATCAGATCTCAAGTAGAAGCCAAGCTTTTGAATCGACATGACATGACACTGAGTACTTCATGCTACACGCATAAGTTCTGTCACGAATTCCAAAAACATAACATCTCAGCAAAAATATTCCAAGAGTCAAGATGGCGGCATGAAATGAGTTAAACAAATAACTAGTTTTTGAAGTATAATGTGTTATATAAAAATAAATATCCTGGACAAACTCGTACAGTCCCATCTAGCACGTCACTCAATTAAATTTTTAAATTCACTAAGTTTGTAGCATGGGAACTATATAGCTGATACTAATACTTACACAAAGTGTAACTTTAAATGCGCAAAACGCGAATCGATTGTACCAATTTTTACCATAGGTATTTTAATTGAAAAATGTTAATTAGATATTGCCATGTCTGTCATGTGTGTATTGCCATTGATTTATTTATCAATAAATCAATGCGACCCATGCACACGAAGAGTCTCCAAACGGCGGTGCGCGGTTGTACCTACCTTCCGAGTACTACAGACTCCTTATCCGAGCGTATCGTCGCAGACATAAGAAACGGCCTGAAGTGCCAGAAAAACTAAATCAGCGCAAAAAATATGTAAAACATAATAATAATTTTTTCTTGATTTAGGTTCACTGAATTTAAAATCAGTTGGGGTGTCTGGGGCTTAGCGCATTTAAAGTTACACCTTGTATACTTTTATATATATAACACATATAAGAACACCCAGAATCGACACAAATATTTTAAAATTTACTATAAGTCGTGTATCACTATAGAGACAGGTTGTCAGCCTGTCGCCTAAAATTACAATACACATGGAAACCTCGAGTCCCTTGGTCGGTTTCTACGACACCCTCGAAAGAAAGAAAGAAAAGAAATGGGGTGATGTCATTCTAAGCCGGCACTACACGGCGTCGGGACAGTAAAATTAATATATGAATTGGTTGTGTTATGAAGTATCAACCAAAGCGGCCATGGCACTCATTTTGACCGAGACGGTGAGTTTGTTTGAGTTGGTGATGCTAGGACGTACCTACAGATTTAGAAACTTGTTTTCTTTTTGAAGGGTATGCTCTTCATAACGATATTTGAAATTAAAATAATATAAATTGTCAATCAACCATTGTTTGCCTACACACAAAGGCACAAAATTTTTATAAGTAAATGAGAGTTGTCGAAACGAGCCCGCTGTATGGGGCCGCCTGAGGTATGACCCCTATGACTATGACCATGACCTCACATTTCGTGACGGTTTCTGAGTCTATGCTAGCTTAATTGGTTTAGCAATGTATTAAATACACAAAATTTTTTAACAACTTAATTAAACCCTACTTGTTCATGACAACACAACCAACCGTCTATCCAAAGCAATGGAATACTTGGATACCTGTCGCATTATAATAACTCTTTATCTTTTTATCACGAGATAAAAGTTATACCTAATAGATTCTTATCGTTGTGCATCTAAGACAAGTACTGGGTCTTTTTGAAACTACCTATTTCTATCTGGGCTGTGCTCGCTGCAACTCATTTTCCCGTGATTTTCAACGGACGTAAAAAGTGCGAACCTCCATTTTTTAACGGATTCTTTTAATTCTGACTAATACTTTTCTGAAAACCGTATCAAAATCGGGTCACCCAAACGCGAGATAATCGCGGACAAACATACATACATACAGGTGAAACTGAGAATCTCCTTTTTTTGAAGTCGGTTAAACCTGCATCAAAGTCCGTTGTGTAGTTTTAAAGATTTAAGCAAACACATATACATACATACAGACGCGAAAAGCGAATTGGCTTTATACTATGTAGTGATACTTTCCGGGAAAACAACCCATTCCCACGGGTAAATGAGTTACAGCGGGTGCAACTGACAGCGATATCAAAACTACTTGTAAGAGCGGCAAGAATTTGTACGTAAAATTATGTAGGTATTTGTAAAATTATGCTCAAAGTATTTTTTATTTGACAACAGGCTATTTATGTATTTTTTCATTAACTAGGTATTGGAAGGACCTTGTATAGTAAAACTGATAACATACCAAAGTGGCATAAATAAAACGCAAGTCGTTGTGCGAGTACAGTATTTACAAAGATGCGGCGTTGGTACCTTATATTATTGTAAGTTAATCACAAGCCCTAACAAAATCTAATTCCAATAAGTAAACCCGGGTTTAGGCTAACTCTGTATATTTATTTTAGTATTTATGCGATTTGTGTCGCGCTGTCATCGACCAAAACATTGAATACTAAACATGAAGTAAGGAAATTCCCAGACGGGTTCCTGTTTGGAGCCGCCACAGCCGCCTATCAAACAGAAGGGGCATGGGATGAAGATGGTAAGTATTTATATATGTTTTGGATAACCTTTCCTTAAAGTTTGTTTTGCCACTAAATCAATTATTTATTTACTATACTTACACAGGTAAAACACCTAATATTTGGGATACTTTATCACACCAGGAGCCCTGTAAAATAAAAGACTGTCACACGGGTGACATTGCCGCCAATTCTTACCACATGATAGAGCGAGATGTCGAAATGTTAAGAGAACTAGGACTAGACTACTATCGTTTTTCTATATCCTGGGCAAGAATATTGCCTAATGGTTTTGCCAACGAAATCAACGAAGCTGGAGTACAATTTTACAATAATCGTATTAATGAAATGCTCAAGTACAACATCGAACCCATGATTACACTGTACCACTGGGATCTGCCTCAGAAATTGCAGGATTTGGGAGGTTGGGCTAACCCTCACATAGTTGACTGGTACTCTGACTACGTTCGTATCTGTTTTGAGTTATTCGGAGACCGGGTCAAGAACTGGATCACAATAAATGAGCCCCACGAAGTCTGTTATCAAGCATACAGTGCTGGATGGTTAGCTCCTCAGTATTCTTATGGAGGGTATGCTGATTACATGTGCGCGAAGCACGTGCTTCTAGCGCATGCTAAAGCTTACCGTATGTACGACTCAGAGTTTAGATCTACACAGGGAGGTGAAGTCGGTATATCTTTGAGTGCTCAATGGTATGAACCTGCCTCTGAAAACGCAGATGATGTATCAGCTGCTGAAGATGCTCAAGAATTCAAGGTAGAAAAAGAAAACTACTTTAAATTATTTCATCTTATCTGTTTCTCATTGCCAAATGAGAAGTGAGAAGTAAAGCCGAAGACCGAGTTCAGTGGCGTGCTTTAGGAGAGGCCTATGTCCAGCAGTGGACTACAATAGGCTGTTAATGATGATGATGATGATGATTGCCAAATACAGTTTAATTTTATTCATAGGCACTTCGTATATCATATTTCCTTTTAATTTATAGTGGGGATTATACGCAAACCCGATATTCTCTGAAAATGGAGATTATCCTGAAGTCATGAAGCAAAAAGTAGCAGCAAAGAGTATTGAACAAGGATATCCGCGGACGCGATTGCCAGAATTCACACCTGAAGAAATTGCTCTCGTACATGGAAGTTCCGATTTCATGGGAATCAATCACTACACCACATACTTAACGTACAGAAATGAATCCGTCTACGGTGCAAATCAAATACCGTCAATGGAAGATGATATGGACATTTTGACCTACCAGCCAGATGATTGGGAAGGGTCTGCCTCAGCAGGTTTCAGGGTCAGTAATTTGAGTCTTAAACACCAAGAAGACTTTAACAGAGACAATAATATTTATACTTAAAGTCACATAACAACTCTTTTATCAGATTGTACCTTGGGGCTTCTACAAATTGTTGACGAGTTTGAGGACCAAGTACAACAATCCGCCGATTTACATCACTGAGAATGGTTTCTCTACAAGAGGTGGTTTAGAGGACGACCAACGCATCAAATACTACGTCACTTACCTCGACGCTATGCTAGACGCCATCGATGAGGGAAGTGACGTCAGAGCATACACACCGTGGAGTCTCATGGATTGCTTTGAATGGACAAATGGATACGGGTGAGGACTAAAAAAATTCTTAATACAAATTAACATAGCACGATTTAAAAAAATCATATTAATTAGTTACTAGCAGTTTATCTACACTCTTTCCTTAATGTTCGTATTACAGATTCAAACCCAGTTGTATAAAGCATACAGCCTATAAAATTTACTTTTGTATTGAAAACCGGTAACATAGAGCGGTTAGATATAGTTAGTATTCTTTGCTAGTAGTACGATAATTAGGACTGAATTTTATTGTTACAGTGAGCATTTTGGCCTATACGAGGTGGATTTTGAGAGCCCGGCGCGCACGCGCACCCCGCGCAAGTCCGCGTTCGTGTACAAGCAGATCATTCGCGCGCGTCAGTTGGACCCGCACTACGAGCCGCCGAAGAACAGAACGATGACCATCGATAATGGACACTGATACAACTATAAAAACATAAATAAATACGACTTAATAAATAAATATCCTGGACACTTCACACAGCACCATCTAGGCCCACACTAAGCCTACCTTGTACCACAGAGAAAAACTAATATACTAGGAATTGATACAAATACTTTTTTATTTTTTTTTGTAAATAAATACATATAATACATAGAAAACACCCAGACTAAACACAGATATTTGAAAAGACTTAACAAATATTTATGTCCTGTGAGGATCGAACCCACGACCCTCGGCGTAGAAGGAGTACTTACTATCCACTACGTCATCGGGACAGTCAAACAAATGCCATAATTAAATTTAAAGAAATATGACAGGTTTTAATTTAATATGTTAGAACCATTAAACCAAACAACACGCATACGACTGCAGGACTTGATTAATCAATACATTAGTATAATCACTTTTTACGTTTCTCTGTTTGCCTCTTAAAACATTACTGTAACACATGTTGATGTTGTCCCTAACATTTTTTTAATAAATAGAGTGATTTAAATTAAGGTATATATTATACCATATTATATTTTATAAACTACTTAGTAGTTATTTAGCAGTGCCCTTACAGGGTTTCATGTGTGTTCCATGTAATTATACTTAATATAAGAACTGTATTTACCACATGAAAGCTAATAAAGTTTATGATGTATGTACCTGTAACACACGTCAGAAAAAGTGTTATTACCAAAAGAAATATTAAATTATTAGCAGCGGGTGCGCAATGCAACCACTAGACAGACGGGCCACTAGTATAAGAATGTCGCAGTACTAGGTCTAGGTAATTCCTAGGATTATCGCCAAAAGCCGGCAGATGCCAAATCGTGAACTTCATTCGACCATCGTCTTAACTGATTCAGGAATTCGGCCAAAATACTAGGATATTGACCGAATTACTGGATCTGCTTATCAAAATAACAAACGAATGCATGAGTTTTGTGTTAACATTTATTTTATACGTAGGTATTCCTATAATAGGGTTATGAAAAAAGGATTTGGGCCTCCCATACGTAATAGTTCAACCGACCGAGTCACTTTGTAATATAAGGGAGGTTCATATTTCGTAAAAATGTTTCAAACAAAAGTTGTTTAGTTCTATGAGTAGAACACGCACAGACATGGATTATTATCACACCTTTATGAGAAGCGGAGAAGGCAAAGGTTTAAAAATCGTAAAAATACGGTCGCTATCGCCACGTCTGACAAACAATGAAGGCTCTGTCTGCTGATTCGTATCACTGTAGTGACAGGTTGTCAACTTGTCGCCTAAAGTTGTAATATACTTGAAACCCTTGAGTCCTTAGACGCCTCTTATGACCTCCGCGGAAAAGACAAGTTGTATGCTATTTTAAGCTGGCATCACACGGCAATAAAGTAAAGCATGGAAATGTTTATACTTAATTGATAAGGTGATAATAATGGTGAGTATGATACAGGACACTATGTTGAGGTGGTCGAATATTGAAATACACGCCCACGGTGAATGTTGTAATCCTGACCTAAGGTGATACACGATGTAAGCGATGCAAGTACCTACAGTTGTAATCCTGATGATATAAGGTTGTGCACACCCAAGTAGCACATAGTGTTGTAATCCCGATGTAAAGCAATGAATGCCAATGTAAGACTACATTGTGATTGACAGTCGGCCATCGATGTGAAGCTTCTCTGTTCTAGTTACATGACAGCAGTATCATAAACATCAGTAGGTATTAATGAGCACCAAAATGAAAATATAACATACAGCATTTTATCACCATTTTACAGACTATATAAGTAGTATTTTTAGTGATCACACAGAATGAAAAATACATCATAAAGCATTCATCTAATGATGATGATCCTCAGTATTGAGGGAACGAGGAAGAAGAATTGGGATCTCGGAAATGGCTCCAACGATTGTCATGAAGAATCCGTACAAAGGGAATCCCCCGGGGGCGATAAATCGATCTAGCTTGATTTTATTTTCCAAAAATCACTCTGAACGACTTAAAAAGCCGAGCAATGCTTGGTCAACCAGGTACTGTAAACTATAACATCTAAGTGTAACCTTGATGCTGAGATCAACAGCAGAATCAGTGCTGCAGCTGCAGCTGCTGCTCGCACGACCTAAAGCTAGCCACAAAAATCTCTGTATATATGGCGATTGTGCTGCCAAACCTTCTAAACTCCTCCGAGACTTGGTGTGTGTATCGTCACCACATACGCACTCAGGATCGCGTCCACCTAAAATGCCTTCGCACCATCATGAAGATCAGATGGTCCGACCGAGTGCGCAATACCGAAGCTCTGAGACGAGCCAATGTTGGTGGCATGGAGATCTATCTGATGCGTCGTCAGCTTCGGTGGTGCGGTCATGTATCCCGGATGTCGGAGGAGAGAGTGGCGAGGCGCATCTTTTATTCTGAGCTAGAGGAGGGCAAGCGAAAGCATGGCGGACAACTCCTCAGATATAAAGATGTTCAGAAACGACACATGAAAAGATGCAACATTGAGCCCACTCAATGGGAGGGTCTGGCAGCACAGCGCCTCGAACTGCGCGGGATGGTTAAGAGGCAAGTCCGCGAGTTTGAGGAACAGCGTAAAGCAGACCTCGACGCTAAGCGCGATGAAACTGAAGGCCCGTCCACCCGTCGCCATTTACTATAATTATGTAAATGGCAAACTCACGTGTCCACACTTTGCACGGGAGTTTACTGCCAAAATTGGCTACAATAGCCATCTCCGGGCGCATCAGCGCCGATCTGATTAGGAGTCAAAGTGGTCGCCATGGCCGAAATCGGTCGGTGTATATATTCGTGCACGTCCAAAAGTAGAAAAATTCCCTGGGTGCATGAACGTGGATTGAACCCACGAGCCTCGGGGTACTCTTATAGAGTACGCTATCGTGGCAGTCAATCAATAAATTTACTTTTAGCTTGTCTCTGTCATGATCAAAAGTTCCGCTACCTGCCGAAAATCGAAATCTGGAGGACTTTTTAACAAAAATGGATGCACTAACTAAGGATCCCTATATTTTGGACCTAACTATAATTATTTGGGTGTGTCACCCACGCTCTTGGACGGTATTTTTTATCTTTATTGTTTTGATCTGCTGCCCGACCATGATGTTACGAAACCGGTCGCTGTAATTGCATTTTAATTAACATAGCAATGAACTTAGTGTAAAAATTGTTTAATTGATTACTAACGGGCGGCCCAGCGGCTGTACCCGCTATAAGTCATTTTCCCGTTGGAATAAGTTGTTTTCCCGGCCAGTATTATACATATAAATCTTCCTCTTCAATCATTCTATTTATTAAAAAACTGCATCATCGCTTTTTCCATAGTTTTAAAGATTTAAGCATACATACATAATACAGGCAGGCATAGGGACAGACGTGAAAAGTTATACCTAACTTAAACTTTAAATTTAAAAAATAAAACTTATAGCATGGAGTTCTTTCAGGAAATTACAATACAAAAGTTATTAAATAGGTAATTTTTTTATATTAATTTCTTATATTTTCATGTTTTGGGTCCATAAATTATCTGGTATCTCTTTTAGTTAAAATCTGGCGGTAGCATACCTTGTCAACAAGAAACAGAGTGTAGAGTGCTTATAACTTATAGATAAGATAGTTAATAGTTATAAATATAAAAATGAAGCGTAACATTTAGTCAACACATATCTCCGAAAGATGTGGCGGTATTTTACTCTGTAAGTGTAATTTTATCTTTCAAATGCCCTTAAACGTGCAAGAATTGATATAACGAAAAATTTTTTTCAACTTTCCATACGAAATACCCGATCAGCTCAATGACTTTGTATGGGAAATCGAAAAATTATTTTCGTTTCCCAACATAGGCCCCATAGAAAAAGTTGCTCAGTTTCATGGTCTGATCACGCCTGCAAAGTTTTCGTTACACCGTCTCTTACACCCCGTATACATTTATTTAATATATAATAAATAAATTTATATTATTATTATTAAAAGTGTTTAATTTCAGCATACTTGCGATTAGCATAGCATTGTCTTCGAGTAAGACAGTGAACCCTAAACATGAAGTGAGGAAATTCCCGGACGGGTTCCTATTCGGCGCCGCCACTGCCGCCTATCAAATAGAAGGAGCCTGGAACGAAGATGGCAAGTTTTTTGACAGACTAATATACCTTTCCTTAGTGGATTTTTTTAACATTCACTAGTAATTTTTTACTCTATTATAAATGTAATACCTACAGGTAAGACGCCGAGCATTTGGGATACTTTAACCCACCGAGTGCCCTGTCCCGTCAAAGAATGTCACACTGGAGACGTAGCAACCAACTCTTACCATATGATAGAGCGCGACATCGAGATTTTGAGAGAGCTAGGACTCGACTACTACCGTTTTTCTATAGCATGGACTAGGATACTGCCAAATGGATTCGCCAATGAAATCAACCAAGCAGGAGTTGACCACTATAACAAACTTATTGATGAAATGATCAAGTACAACATCGAGCCCATGATCACACTGTACCACTGGGATCTGCCTCAGAAACTGCAAGATTTGGGAGGCTGGACCAACCCTCACATAGTCGACTGGTACTCTGACTACGCGCGTATTTGTTTCGAACTTTTCGGTGACAGGGTTAAAAACTGGATCACAATAAACGAGCCTGATCAGATCTGCGTGTCTGGATACAGTTCTGCTTCTCTGGCTCCATTGTATACATATGGGGGCTATGCTGATTACATGTGTGCAAAGTACTTGCTTTTATCTCACGCAAAAGCTTACCATATTTATAATAATGAATTTAAGCCTACGCAAGGAGGTGTGGTTGGAATATCTTTGCATACAAAGTGGTTTGAACCTGCTACCGACAGTAAAGACGATATGGCTGCTGCTGAAGATGCCCAAGAATTCAAGGTAAAAAAAACTTTAAAAAATTGCGTTAAGACTTGTTTTAATGTAAAGACTTGTTTTAATATAACTGTCAAAAATATTATTAATTTTCAGTGGGGAATATACGCTAATCCGATTTTCTCTGAAACTGGAGACTTTCCTGAAATTATGAAACTAAAAATAGCAGCTAAAAGTGTTGAACAAGGGTATCCACGGACGCGATTACCAGAAATGACACCCGAAGAAGTCGACTTCGTGCGTGGAAGTGCCGACTTTTTAGGCATTAATCATTACAGTACTAGTTTAGCATATAGAAACGAGTCTGTCTACGGTGCCAATGTAGTCCCGTCTGCTGATGATGACATGGACGTATTGACCTATCAGCCAGATGATTGGGAAGGTTCTTTCAAGAGTGGGTTCAAGGTAATTTTAGTTACTTCATTACTTTTGCTTCATCAACTGAAATCTCCAGTGGATCTCTACATCATCATGAGTTTTTTGCCAATTTCTTATTATATAGGTATATTTTGATCAGAAACCTAGGATCGTAAAATTTAAAGATAACGCCATTTAACTCAATTTTATCACAAACCTTAAGCAGTTGTCAGGTTAAGTTTTAAGATAAAGTTGTTATCAAAACATGGGCTCGCATATTCACAAATAAACAATTGTGTTGTCTGTTTCTATCTAATCCTTGGTACCTCAAATTCCACTAAGCAAAACATTCTATAGGTAACTGATAATACAAAAAATTCTAGAACTTTCTCTTTCCCCGCTAGCTTGTACCGTGGGGTTTCTACAAAGTGTTGACAAGCTTAAGAAACAAGTACAATAACCCTACGATTTATATAACTGAGAACGGTTTTGCGTCGAATGGAGGCTTGGAAGATGACGACCGTATCAACTACTATGTTCAATACATCGGTGCTATGCTCGACGCTATTGAAGAGGGCAGTGATATTAGGGGCTACACACCGTGGAGTCTCATGGACAACTTCGAATGGCTGTCTGGATACACGTGAGTAGAATTATTGACACTCACAATTTGGGCAGAAGACGTGTACTTGTTTATGATCTTGTACTTGATTAGTTGTTAGATGTGTGTCTGGCTACCATGTATCCTGTTGGGTGATTAATTTGAGAATTTGTATTTTTGTTCCAGTGAGCGTTTTGGTCTGTACGAGGTGGACTACGAGAGCCCGGCGCGCACGCGCACCCCGCGCAAGTCCGCGTTCGTGTTCAAGCAGATCCTGCGCACGCGCGAGCTCGACCCGCACTACGAGCCGCCCCAGGACCGCGTCATGACCATCGATGTGGGACATTGATACATTTCAAGCAATTCAATTACACACTAGTGAATTTAGAATCATTTTTTTATGAACGTATACTTTTAGTAAAGACGTTTTTGATACTTGTACTACGACTAGCTGGTGCCCGCGAACTCGTGCGTCGTCTCGCTTGCTAAGTTAAAGTTGTTAATCAAATTTTTTATGTGGGTAATGTTACTACTATACTAAAGTAGCTAGTAAGTGCCTACAAAATTCATTTCGCTGACTTTATGTAGACGGCTTTGTCGTAAAATGAAAAATACGTATGTTAGGATTAGTAAGATTATGAAACTATTCGGATACGGAAAGCATTGTGAAACATTTAATACCTTTAACTACACACCTATGAACGAGCAAAAACTGTATATAAATGCAGCAATAAGATAGCCGAATCAGTAACTCGGATAAAATCCTAGGATATTGGACATAAGCCGCAGGCTGGCAAAATCGTATTTTTCATTCTACCAACGTCCAAATCCAGTAATTCAGCCAAAATTCTAGGATTACGCCCGAAATAATGTTTAATAATATGGCTTTAACGACGAGGTGAGGGCAATGACCATGGAGCCTCCATTTTTTTTTATAAATTATATGAAATAAAACGAATGATGGTGTTTTTGTAAATATTTGATGTAAATAATGCAATTTATTACGTGAAATGTGAAATAAACTGAAGAAACGATTAATAATTGGACAACAGCAAGGTAAGTATATGTTGTTTTTTCTCATAGAGGGGGATGAAAAGTAGTATGTACCTATAACATAAAGTTATTTATCCTCGGGTGACGTACTTTGAATGTTAGTCTCCATCCCCTATGTCCATCTATCTATACATATAATATTTCTAACTTCTATATATCGCACTAAGATAGCCGTGATATATTTATATCCCTAGGGATATAATTATATGCCGTAACCGTAACATAGTTACACGGCAGCAATTCATTACTATCTTACTAGGAACATAGTAATGAAACTGCCAAGTTTAGTAATATAATTATATCTTTGAATAAGATTAGTAAAATAGCTTTGGGAGTGTGCGGCGCTTTCGCTTTCACTCTCGCTCCCCGTCACCCTTTTCCTCTTCCTCTCCTTTTTTCGTTTTTGGTCCCACTCTTATTCATCCTTTTCCTATTCTTCATTTTGTTCCCGAAGAGGGTGCTCTTCCTCTTCATCTTCGGCGGCGGGCGAGAGGTTCGATATGTTCACGCGCTCCCCAGGGTTGCCAGCCGTACGTACGTACGGGAATTAAGAAAGACTAAAATCTCTATTTTTACCATGATAACTAGACATCGGATTATATGTTTCTACAGCGATTTTGCATATTTCATAATTTTTATTTAAAAAAAATATTAATTATATTATTTAATTATTTATTAAAAAAAATTTCGACCTTCCATACAAAATTCCCGATCAACTGATTGACTTTGTATGGAAACTCGAAAAAAATTTTTCGTTTCCCTACATAGCCCCCATAGAAAAAGCTGTTCAGTTTCATGGTCTGATCTTTCGACCAATATAAGTAGGTATGGACATGCCTTGCGAATATAAACAGGTAGGTCTTA
Source organism: Keiferia lycopersicella (assembly GCA_029255805.1). NCBI lineage: Eukaryota > Metazoa > Arthropoda > Insecta > Lepidoptera > Gelechiidae > Keiferia > Keiferia lycopersicella. The sequence continues at coordinate 21,889,144 of JARACZ010000003.1, forward strand.
AATGTGCCAAGACACAACTACACATAAACACGCGCACACAGTTACATACATTCTAATCATGTGAATATACGATCAAAGAGAGAGATAGGGAGACGTACTTGCACTGTAGTGCGAACGTCATAGCATTATGTCAGTGACTTTCGCTCTTTATGTTCGGGCCCTTTTACAGCAACACGCTTCGAGCGCGCACTTCACGCCAGCTTGCGCGTTTTGTATGCAAATCCATCCAGCGGTCGCATACGAAAAGCGCAACCTAGCATGAAGCGTGTGCTTGAACCGCGTTGCTGTCAAACCATCTTTCTAACTCTAGTTAGAAAAATAAAAGTAATCATTTCATAAGTTAAGTATTTATATTTTGTAACTCTCTAACTAATAAGTAATGCCTGTTGCTCTAATTATGTTTGTTGAATTGTTGACAAAGTTTGACAAAGCACAAGACGGCTTTCTGTTGAAAGTTTTGCGAATAGTAAACGACGTGTCGCACGTGTTTCTTGTAGGCGGAGCGAAGACCGACTGAGAGAGGTGTCACACCTAAGCTCACTTGGAGCGGATCAAAACACTTGCTCGGTACGACCTGTCCATACCTACTTATATTGGTCGAAGCTGCTAAGTACCCAACCATCAATTCAAATGTATTACAATAGACTGACTACGTAACTTGTTTAAAAGATGAAATCGTTAACAAAGCATGTATAATCAAGTCTCGTTGAAATGTTTTCTATTATTAAGATATCATAGACGCAATATTTAATTTACGTATTATATATCAGGTATTAAGGTAACTCTACTTGTTATTCTTGGGTGGGGATTTTGAATTAATAAACAAAATTTTGTCGCGACGCAAATATTTATAATAATATTCGTAATATTTTCAGATCTGACTGGTTGTAGCACATCGCCTAAACAAGTAATATGGATGCAATAGCCAAAAGTGTGTATTTTATACAGGGTGTAAAAAAAATCGCTGCAAATATTTTAATGGATGAAGCAACCCATGAAACTGAACAACTTTCCCCAAGGAACATAGGTCGAAGTGTTAGGACACTTCGATTGTTGTTTGTTTGTTGACAGGTGGTAGGCCACCTGTCCCCCATTTTTCTCTTTTTTACAATGACAATCAAAAAGGTTAATGTAAAATTTACTACTTTGAATAATTTGATTTTGATTTTGACTCGAAAGTCCCAGTGGGTCGAACAAAGAGCGTATGGGAGTGTCCGAGGTGTGACTTTACTTATGACACCCGCGGGAAAGATATGAAAATATGCGACTGTAAGCTAGCATTCATAATAATAACGCCTTGGATCCTACCTCGGAACATTTTATCACGTGGAAAATATGGGTGCCCCAACGAACGCATATCATATTTATTCCTATTTGCACAACGCATAACTGATTCCCCGTAGTACTGATTTCGCATAATTGTAACTTGGCATATTTATAAATATGCAAAACGGTAATGCACTCACAGTTCTAATTTCATTTATGGTGGGGTGGACTATTAGGGTGGGGTGCCGAATGGATTGTAAACTGGACTATGGAGAGATCATTATTATTATTATAATTAGCCACTGTCGTCCCACTGCAGGGCAAAGTCCTCCGTCCCCTTCTTCCATTCTTCCCTATTTTGGGCCGTCTCCATCCAATTCCGGTCTTGCGCATGTATCTTGTCTTTCTATCTCTTTCGAGGTCTACCGCGCACCCGCTTAGCGTTAGGTATTGTTATACGTAATAAAATTATGTATTTTGTTTTTAGGATTTATTATGATTATGCTGTTCAACTGTATGGTGAAGTACATTGTGCCTAATAATTTATGCGAAATACAAGTTAGGCGAAAAGATGAGTATGCCAAATTCAGTGATGCGTTTTTATAATAGGACATTTGATTTTATGCGTTCGAATGTGGACCCGGAAAATATATACACTTTGACCAAAGGGCTTTGTATAATAAAACTATGGATAAGTATGAATATCCCATTACATTATGCATATAAATACAGCTCAGTAATAGATAAACTCCATTATCTTCAAGATGCAGCGCTATTACAGTACATTGTAAGTCTTTTGTGCTCCTTTTTAAAAATATATTTTCACATTTTCAGTCAGCTTACTGTACCTATTTTTTTAAAGCATTACTATACCTACTTTGCTTATTTACTTTGCTAGTACCCGCGAACTTTGGTGCGCCGACTTTATAGCTTGTAATCATAAAACCTCTTGTAGCGTATCTATCAACTGTTTTTGAAACCATATTCCTAAAACCATTTTTGCGTCTTTATACCTTACCTTGGCTCTCTACATTCCAAAGAAATATCTTCGATTCCCGTGTATCATCAAAAGCAGTTAAGGTGAAACCGCACTATGACAAGGTACTCTGCTGTCCATTCCCTTGATGATTATCCCTAAGTCAGTTTTTACGATACCCGCGGGTAGAATTGGGGTGATGCTTTTCTAAGCCGGCACCATACGCCAAAAAAGGGCTCGGGAATAGCCCGGTCGAGAACGGCAACGGTAGTAAGACGGGAACACACACAAAACACGCCTTTATCCCTGGCGGGGTAGGCAGAGCGTTAACGACCGTAATATTACGGTCGTGATCGCCACGTCTGACAAATGTTTGAGGGTCGTTTCAGATAAGTCGTGTATCACTATAGTAACAGATTGTCGGCTTTTACGACAAGAGGGCAAGAAATAGGGTGATGGTAGTCTAAGCCGGCATCACACGATATCGGCATCGGCATCGTACGGCCGGTACGGGAACAAGATGAAGAATAGGAATAGGATGAATAAGAGTGGGACCGAATAACGAAAAAAAGACATATACATTAATAAGACAAGTAAGTGGGTGTCCAGTACCCATGTAAAGACGAATGCCCATTTCTGGGCCCCATGTTTCTATTGCGTGAAGATGAAACTAATATTAAAATAGTTTTTACATTTAATCTTTCCCGTCTAAGTAGTAGACCCCTAGTTCACCCATATTATTTAATTTATAACTAAAGCTTGTATTGATTGGTCATGAAACGGAAATCAACTAGAAACGCACTAAAAAGACTACTAACTAACACCAACATGAATACTTGCACAAATTTTGCGTCATACGTACCTGGAGACAGTTTGAAACACATATCCTCATAACGCCCAGATGCCTTTAAAAAGGTAGGTCGCTCTATAGTGGTTCTGGCCTAGGCCCTTGCAAACATTTTTTTTTTCTGTTCAAATATTTTATGGTTTAAACTGATTAACAAGGGGTTCCCTGAGGCATTTGATACAGTTTATATCAGTAGACCTAGGATATGCTGGACGTGCAAGTTTCCAGAACAATGTAGTGTTTATATGGTACTTTAAAAGGCATCCGGGTCGTTATCTGAAAAAAGCTCACCGAACCCTGGGCTTTACGAGGATATTAAATCTTATTTTGAAAACATATGCCCAATGATTTGTTTCTCATACTAAGAGCTTTTAACTTAGAAGCCATTCAATGGAATAAACAATCAAACAGCAAATACTTGCTACCGTCAGCGTCTTCTTTTCAATTAATCAATTTTGTCTTTGATTCTCTGTCGTTTAATAATTAAAAAAATATATAATTATAGATACATTATAATTATAGTGACAAGGTGACAACATTCTTGAATTTCACGCCCGTGTCAGAGGCTGATGAACCCTTGGTAAAAGACTAGACTTGTTGGTTGTCCCATACAAATGACAGCTAGTTTTGAGTGTTCAATTGAAGCGCTATGTACCTACGAAGTTGCGCTGAACTAATTTGACGGTTGCTTGGAAACTATTCATCTGTGGTTTGGCGTCAACTTTATTAAACATAGTTCCACAACAGCGTTATTTTTCGTAAATATTTTTTTATTTTATATTTTGTCCAAAGTTGTGTTATTAAAGTTTATCAATTCGATCGATTATATCGATTCTCGGTGGGTCACCCACAAAGTTGATATTTACCACTTTGTGAATTTGTTCCCAGTCTGGTTAGGACATTGCGGGATGAACCACCCGATTGTCCGCAAGTAAGATGGTTCCGTGTTTCGGATGGCACGTTAAGCCGTAGGTCCCGGTTGCTATCTATGATCACTTAGGCGGCAGTCGTTACACAACCATGTCAGAAGCCTGCTACTTGTAGAAGGCGGTTGAACAATTCCGACACAAGGGTTCATCGGGTCGTTGGACGACTCGGTGGTGGTGTCCCACACGAAAAGAAAGAGAAAGCTTATCAAAGATGAAGAAGTGTGTTTTTTGTAAAACACGGTACAAAAAAAAGACGAAAACGTCCTTTCACAGGTACGTTTTTGGTTAGATTTAAACTGTGCCAAAAATATTGAAATATTATCTGAAGATTTTTTGCAGTTATATTGAAACAATATTTGAGAAATATAATAATTTTGCAGAAAAAAATATACGCTATTTATTTTGTTTACGTTCACTAGTGATGGGATACGATTTGTCGATAACGATAAGCCACGGAAGTAGGAACGAGCGAACAAAGAAGACAACTGACTGACGGCATTCAATCACCCGTGTTCGTACACGCGGTCCGAACATATGCGCAACCAAACTAGTCCCAAATCCTGTCAGTACGTGCCATGACGCTGTCGCGTAAACATATATATCATAAATAAAAATTAAAATGCCTCGATGTGTCGTAAAATTGTGCAAAAACAATTTAAAAATGTCAGAAAAACATTTTTGACACATAAATACATTTTTATCAAAAATATGCTACAATTTTCAGTGTCTTGGAACCCAAAACCTCAACTTTGTATTGCCTAGGGGACGACTTCAAATTTCCCTAAAGCAAACCTCTAAATTAAATTTTTCAGAATTATTGTGGTAGATGATGGCTCTTCAGTGTTCGGTAATCACAGCTTACGGGCGGGCATAATGTGATCTGTCGACCTCCGGAAGAAGGCTGTTCGTAAACGCCAAAACATAGAGGCCCAAACATCTACCAAAACTAAACAACGTAATTCGTATAATTACTACTTTTACTTTTTTAATATATATATATAAGTACGTAAACGGTTTTATTTCGCTTGACCTGTTTGTTTTACTCGTTGTTGGTGGGTCAAATTTAGTAATTTAAAGTTAATCTTTATAGTGGAAAATAAATTATTTGAATTTATATTATTTGTTTTTTTCCGTCTCAATATTACATGACGTTGTTGTACATAAAAAAAATGATCGTGACATGAATTACTGTTACTGCTATAATAATAATCTAAAAAGCAGAATAAAATTGTTATTGAAGAGGGTTCCTATTCAAACAACGTTATTTTGATGACATTTTAAACATTATAGTACGAAACCTATCGTACGCGAGTCAGATTTATGCCTGGTCGGTTTGTTATAGTCTACCTACATATTCCACTCCCATTTTTCGTCCTAATAAGTATTTATTAATAAATGTATTCGCATACGTTTATAGGATATACATTTTGCATCATCGGTGTATTGTCATATATTCATTCGACTTAGGACATCACTAATTTTAGTTCCGCGGAACTTCGTTTCCGCCTTCAGCGCCAAGATGGCGATTTTCAATGAGTATCAAAAGTGTTTTAGCAGCACCAGGTTTCAACTTACTTTTTGGCACTCCCATCAATATGGTATCAAATGAAAGCTATTGTTATGTAGATTAAAGTTCACTACACGATATCGAAATCCAAAATGGCTACCGCTACAAAACATCGTAAGTGTACTAAAAACATAAAAATAAAAAAAGATAAACGGTTTTATGTTACAGATAAATGTAGTTACCCAAAGCTAAAAATAATTTAATGAAACCATCAATGAGTACGAATGTGTTATATTGATACGTGCTACGGGTTCGAAAATTCGGAGAAAAACATTAGCGTTCGTTTACACTTTAATTGCAAAAACACACAACCGTTAAACACAGCTAAAGTGTCCTCGAACCCTATTCAATATCGCTTCGAATTTATTCATATTGCTGTTCAACCAAAACTGAACTCCGCGACGCGCGTCCCGGCCGCATAAATACAAACCCGACTATAAAACAGAGCACTCATACCAGTCTCTTCGCAATAACATTAGTTTTGAAATGCCATGCGTCTGTTCTGGCACATCGCCGGCCCCTGCCGGGGCACGCTCGCTCCGCTCGCTCGGCTCGTGCGTTGTGGACGCAGTTCTAACCTAACCTAACCTTTTAGGTTAGGATAGGTTGTGCCTAACAAACCTACGTTTGAGCTTGAGTGGCTTTTGTATTTATCTTTAAATTTCATTGATCATTAAAAATATCATTTATTATTAAAATATCGTTAATCATTAAAATTATCATTAATCATTTCAATGTCATTGTTCATTATGATTGGTTATTCATCATTACAATATCATTAAACTATAATTTATCATTAAAACATCATTAGGTAATTGTTAAAATAATAACAATCATAAATAATGTAGTTCATCGTTAACTTGGCATTTATCATTAATCGATGATGTCTGTGTTGTAGTCGCCTTTGTAGCATGTCTACTGTTCCATCCCGACTACAGCACAGAAAGTCGGTTTGTACTAACGCGTCCCGGCCACTTTTTATAATACCGCTACTGATGTTCACACATCACGTGAACCTTCTAGAAGGCCTTTCGTTTTGCCGGCGTGTAGATACTGGAATGGTCTTCAAAGCTTCGGGATCTCTACTTTGCTACCAGGCAATTATGGACGTTGCGCATTAAGCTTTAACAAAATGTTCTTCCAAATACGGAGTCTGATCGTATCACTTTGAGTTTATGGGGTTGGATGTCAGCAACTGGACCTGGGGAGTTAGTAGCGCAACCACCAGAGCGGGCAACTGCTGCTAATTATGTGCACATCTTGGAGAATCATATGTTACCAACAGTGCGAAAAGTGTACCCAGCGGAAAACGTGCCAAGTTTCACATTTGTCCAAGAAAACTGACTCAGAACTCAGAACTCAGAACTTTATTTGTAATTATGGGTACAAGTATAAAATACAGATGACAGGTTGGATAGGTTAGTCCTCCATAATTTGCCATTATAAGCATACAAATATTTTGTACTTAAAACTATTTAACAATTTATAGTACCTACATACATATTATAAAAACTATCAAAACAAAACAGTGGGTACCCATACATATATTATTAACAAAATGAGATCGAGGATATATTTTTTAAACTACTTAATCTACTAAATATTCCTTTAAATTGTAATAGGCTTTTTTGACTAAAAACATGAACAGTTGCTTTTTAAATTGTATGGGGGTCAGATTCTTTATATTGCTTGGCAGCTTATTAAAAATTTTCGGTGCCATAGCGAATACACTGTCATGTAAAAGAGTCGTTCGTGTTTCAACAATCGCTAAGTTATCTGTAAACCTTAGATTTAGATTATGTCTGTCTGATACTTTACCGAACAAATGAGGATTATATTTCACAAAAAGCACTACTTCGAATATATAGAGTGACGTTAAAGTTAATATATTTAAACTTTTGAAAAATGGTTTACATGTATTTATATTGTTAAGGTTGCATATAGATCTAATGCACCTGACCTGACCCGTCCATAGTGCTTACATAGTGAATGATCTGTCCGATCGGTTCTTCCCAGAACAACTCCTAAGCCTAGTTTCGCCCCAAAGGCGTGATTGGGCTGGATATTTGAACAACCATTCAATTATTTCCAGATGAGCATAAATTTGCTCTCCACCAAAAACGAATCTACAACACAAAAAAAAAACATAGTGAATGAGTGGTTAAGTGAAAATCCACGAATAAATGGTATAAACTGGCCAGCTAAATCCTCAGACTGAAACCCCATAGAAAACCTATGGTGCTTAATGGTGCAAAGATGGGATATGCGTAATGAAAGACGAAAGGAAGAATTAGAGTCGCACTGCCATGAAGTGTGGGAGGATTTAAGGGGAACCAACATTTGCTTCGAAATTATCGTTTTAGAAGCTTGAGAGGCTCCAATATCTTTGTATACGGTATGTCTTTGGACTTAGTAAATACGACCATGTTCCTAAATTCCGCAAAGCGCTCAAGTAGCTCCGATCCGTTTCCACAGGAATACTCGCATACTCTGCTTACTTTTTAATGTTTTATATAGTCCCCTAAATATTTGCGAGAGCGTCCTCAGGACGAACCATGTCGCTCGAATGTCAGAAGTGTTTTGGCCATTCCTCACCATCATTAAGGCCGCCTTGCGCATTTCTTTAGTTTATCATGTCCTGTATTATGTTATTTCTTCTTGTGCAATAGTTTTTTTACTTGCTTACTTCCTTACTCTTTTTACCGTGTTCAATGATTTTATTTTTTTATTCTTATCACGTGAGACGTGTCTGGCTGATAGATAATAAATAATAAAAATAAACACAAATTTTAAAACGAATCATCACGAACTTTTTACCCTTTTAGGAGGTTGACATTCTAAAAATCCTTTCTTAGTGGATGATGACGTGGTACTTTCCAAATTTTATTTTACTAGCTGTAGTCGTTTAGGTTCTGCGCTGATGAATCAGGGAGTCTGTAAACGATTCATTGAATGAATGAGTGAAGACATTTGTTTATAGGTATTGGTAAAAAACGCCAAACTTATTTTTATTTTCAGTATTCTTGTAATTTGTTTCGCGTTTTCGAGTCAAAAACTAAGAATGAAGTGCGGAAATTTCCAAAACAGTTTCAATTTGACGCCGCCACTTCCACTTACTAGATAGAAGGAGGAATCTATCTTGTCACAAATTTTGAAACAAAAGGATCACGAATTTTCATACATAAACGTTACACTCTCTTTTTACACGACTGCCGAACCAAAAAAAGGAGTGTACTGTTTTTACCTCTTTCTTAAGAGGATGACATTCTAAAATTAATTTCTTAGTGGATGATTACGTGGTAAAACCTTCTTCCCAAATTATGTTTCTAGCTGTAGTCGTTTAGGCTCTGCGTTGATAAATCAGTGAGTGTGTAAACTAATCAATGAATGAATGAGTAAGGACATTTGTTTTTATTGGTAGAAAAAGCACCAAAGTTTTTTTATTTTATTTTCAGTATTCTTGTAATTTGTTTCGCGTTTACTTCGAGTCACCGGGCAAAAAGTAAGAGTGAAGTGCGGAAATTCCCAAAAGGGTTCCAATTTGGCGCCGCCACTTCCGCTTATCAGATAGAAGGAGCATGGAACGAAGATGGTACGAACTACCCTTGTTAAAATACCCTCTTCGTTGCTTAGTTATCTTAATCTCTTTTAGTTTTTACCCAACATTTTGTTATAATTATTTAGCCTAAAGCGATCCACTACTCTGCAAAGATATCACTTCTGAAAGAAATTTCCGATCTGGTAGGCCAATTAGATTGGTACTTGTTAAAATCACCTCGCTATAATTTTGTCAATCTGCCCTTTACCTGTCTTGCCCAACATTAAGTTAAAATATGATGAATACCTAACTAGCTACTTATGCTTTTACAGGCAAGACTCGAAGTATATGGGACACTTTGACCCACGAAAAACCCTGTAAAGTAAAAAAATGTCATAATGGTGATATTGCCGCCAACTCCTACCATGTGATGGTATATGATGATATCGAGATTATTAGGCAGCTAGGGCTCGACGTCTACAGTTTCTCTATAGCATGGACTAGAATTCTGCCAAATGGGTTCGCCAATAAAATCAACCAAGCAGCAGTTGACCACTATAACATATTTATTGATGAAATGATCAAGTACAAAATCGAGCCCATGATCACACTGTACCACTGGGATCTGCCACAGAAATTGCAGGATTTGGGAGGTTGGACCAACCCGCACATAGTCGACTGGTATTCTGACTACGCACGTATTTGCTTTAAGTTATTCGGTGACAGAGTCAAAAAGTGGATCACAATAAATGAGCCTGATCAAATATGCGAGTCTGGATACAGTTCTGGTTATATGGCTCCTTTGTACAGATATGGGGGTTATGCTGATTACATGTGTGCAAAGTACTTGCTATTAGCTCACGCAAAAGCTTACCACATTTATAACAACGAATTTAGGCGGACGCAAAAAGGCGTGGTTGGAATATCTTTGCGTACTATGTGGTTTGAACCTGCTACCAACACTAGCGATAATATAGAAGCTGCTGAAGATGCCCAAGAGTTCAAGGTAAAACTAAAACAGAAAAATTAGCACAGAGACTTGTTTTAATGTACTTACCTGATGAAAAACTTTCAAAAATATTTTTTTCAGTGGGGAATATACGCTAATCCTATTTTCTCTAAAATTGGAGATTTTCCTGAAGTTATGAAAGTAAAAATAGCAGTGAAGAGTGTTAAACAAGGATACCCACGGACGCGATTACCCGAAATGACACCTGAGGAAGTAAATTTAGTGCGCGGAAGTGCCGACTTTTTAGGCATTAATCATAACAGTACTATTTTTGCATACAGACATAAGTGGGACCGCAGTGTTGCCTATAATGATGTCCCGTCTGCTGATTATGACATGGATGTAAAGTCTTATCAGTCAAATGATTGGAAAGTTTCAGCCACACATGTATTTAATGTAAGTAAATTGAGTAACCAGCACAGTTCCTTTGACATGTACCTAGGTTTGATCAGAAATAAAGGTAAGGAAAAATTGCAATATAACGCCATCAAACAGAATTTTATCACACACACACAAATCGCGCCTTTAATCACAAACGGTTAAGTTTTGAGATAAAGTTTTTATCAACAACATGGGGACTCGTATAGTGACAAGTAAATAAATTTGTTGTCAAATTCTAACTTATCCATGGTACCACACCGACCAGAGATGTCATGCGGGCTCAGGGTAGAGAGCGACGCAAATCACGCAAATGTAATTTTTCTGTGTGACGCTACCTTACCTTCCATAATGCAATACTTTGTACAACATTAACTATACCTATAACTTTTTCTTTCCATGCTAGCTTGGGCCATGGGGTCTCTACAAAGTGCTGACAAGTATAAGAAACAAGTACGGTAACCCTACGATTTATATCACAGAGAACGGTTACGCGTCGAATGTAGGCTTGGAGGACGACATCCGTATCGACTACTATGTACAATACATCGACGCTATGCTCGACGCCATCGAAAAGGGCAGTGATATCAGAGGCTTCATACCATGGAGTCTCATGGACAACTTCGAATGGCGGGCTGGCTATACGTGAGTGAATTAATTATTGGTACTCATAAATGGGCAGAAGACGTGTACTTAGTGTACCTGTTTATGATCTACTTGATTAATTGTTTGATGTGTGGTTGGGTACCTTGTGTCTTTGTGTGTGATTTATTTGGGAATTTATATTTTTTGTTCCAGTGTGCGGTCCGGTCTGTACGAGGTGGACTTCGAGAGCCCGACGCGCACGCGCACCCCGCGCAAGTCCGCGTTCGTATACAAGCAGATCATTCGCGCGCGCGAACTTGACCCGCACTACGAGCCGCCGAAGAACCGCACCATGACCATCGACAAAGGACATTGATTGAACTAGAACACATTTCAAGAAAATCAAATAAATACAAATGTTTTTTTATGTATATTCTAGTGAATGTATGTACTATTTCTTGTAGAAATAGTCCACAAGGTTGAGGCTACTCTATCTAGCGGCTCTTTGGCCCTTCACATCGCGTTTGCTGCTCCGCTTACGTAGGATGTCTTATTCTCGTAAGAAATGACTAAGACAAACAGCCAGGCCAAACCCAACACGCGGGTCTTTCCTTGCCTAAGATAGAACTAGAGGAACTTCCAGATTGGAGACAGCAGCATTTTTAGGGAGAAGCTAGGGCACCCTTCTATCCTAACGCCCGGCCACACGAACATGTTGTTTGCTTGATCCAAGTAACTTCTAGCGGAGCCCAGTCCGGTCAATTAGCTTATCGACTGGTTATTGGTTAAGGGTTTTGAGTGCAACATTTATAAGATATTAACGTACCTCTACTTCCTGATTCTTGGGTGAATTTATAATAATAAACAAAATTTTGTAGCGATGCAAATATGTATTTATAGTAATATTTTAAGATTTGACTAGTTGTAGTACATCGTTTAAATATGTGATACTCTAGTTACTTTCTACGACACTCGCGGAAACATATGAAGTGATGCGATTGTAGCCGGCATCTATACATATAATAAGACAGTAACAACTCACTCGTCTTCTTCTCGTCGGCTGCGCAGCAGCCGGCGGGGAGTCGTCATCGAGGCAGAGCCTCACGGACGAAGGGTCCAATCGCCGCCTGCTAAAACAGGCGGGGCGCTGGGGGGCACTCTGAAGAGTGCGGCGGGTGTCCGGGTGATCCAGAGAGACTTCACGCCGCGGCGAGGTCGTACCAGCCGGGTGATTCCCCATGGGGGGAGGCCCAGCTAGTGCCCATCAGCCAGCGGCGGCTCGTCTCCTGGTGGTCGTGTCCTGGTGTGGCTGCCTCGTCCTTCTCACGTGGGGGTCCCAAGGCAGCGGTCTTGTCCGGGTAAGCGGCGGGTGCCGGGCGATTCTGGGTTCGTGCCCACGATCCTAACTACTCGACGTGGAGTAGTGGATGTGGACAGTTTATGGCCACGTCAGGCTGTGCCGTGCAGCACCACCCTGAGCAGCCTTTCTATGAGACTTAGCCTCCAGTTGTGACATCGCCAGATGACGACGCCAGACGCTGGAGGCCAGAGCTTATGATGGCGGCCGCATCTTCGCCATTATGGAGCGCGGCCAGGACATCTGTGAGGATCCTGATAGCAGAGTCTATCCGGTCCTTTCTGTCCTCTGCGAGGACGGCTGCTCTTCCCTTCTGTGGTCTCGGGGCCTGCTGGGGCTTCGGCTTCTCCCTCTGAGGTTCACCCAAAGAGGTGCCGACCGCTCCCAGCTGACCCGTGGGTGGCTCTTGACGTGGTTGGCCCGGCATTTCCACGTCCTGAGGGGGCGGGGGCGATGCTCGCCTCCTCCGCCTCCTCGGCTTCCGCTTCCGCTTCTTCGTCGTTCCGTCGGGGGCGTTGGCGGCCGCCATGAGAGAACCTGCCGCGTTGGTTTCTCCCTGCGGTGCCGCTTCCGTCCTCTTCGGCTCGACGGGCTTCATTGTCAGAGGCGCTGTACCCGCTCTCCGATTCCGTACTTCACGGCACATTACGGGGCAGTCAATGTAAGTAACAAGTCAGTGTTCAGTGACGCTATATAGTTTTGTGAAAACACAACGATAGCGCGTTTTAAAAGACGTGTGGCGACATCTATGAATGAGTTTTGTACGATGTTTGTGTGTTTGTGTATATGCGGAAGCATCACGCGAAAACGCCCGAACGGATTTTGAATCAAATTGTACCAAAATGTCAAGTAATTCACCGACCAGGTTATAGGCTAAAAAAAACATACCCCTAAAAGGGGGGTTGGCTGCTACACATAAAATAAGTTTGTAGTTCATGTGAATTTCATAGTGGCGCGTAGTAAAAGGATGTGTATGGGCTAATTGGACCTGAGATTGATTTCAAATTTCGAACTGGCCAGCATGTATTGTGTCGCTTTGAGTAAGCGCACAGGAAGAAAATAAAACATGAGGCCGTATTTATATTTTTAATCTGTATTTTTATAACCTCAACAAATGAGTTTGTCGAATTATTGCTCATGATTACGACAAGGAAACTAAAATCTATGAATATGTCGACGACTACAAAAATATCTCTTTAATATTGGAATAATTTTCACTCTTAATAATTCAATAATTATTACCCTCGAAAACAAAAGTTCCGTGGTGCAAGACGTGCAAGTTGCGTGGCCAGACGATACAAACTTCATATAGGAATCGTTTTCTTTGTGCGTAATCTACGCGGGAAAATTGCAATAACTTTTTTGTTTTTAAATTTTCTCGCTAATTTGGTTAAGGCTATTTAGCCAATGTTTGTCTGGTACATGCAGTATGTTATAGGTTTTGCCGACAATACAGCTACATTATTTTCAGGGTGCGACAACTTTTTTCTGAAATATTCTTTGGAAATACTAAATATAAAAATTGGACTTCCCACACAAAGTGACTCAATCGGCTGGTACATTTTATATAGAAGATACATTTTTCCATATTTCTGTAAAATTTTCCTGACGGAAGTTATATTTTATACGTTTGTGCCAGACGATCAAATCAGTATCTGAGATAAGACTTTTCGTGGCTATAGGTATAAGCCAATTTTCCACAGACAACGTTTTTTGGAAAAAACAGGGTTGCTCAAGACCCGCGCCACTCTCTCGGGCTCCCTGACTGACACCACAGGAACTGCGAGTCGATACGTGCGGAGCCAAATTGACTGCAGGATAGACCTCTGTCACACGCGTCTAACAAAGACTCCGTTCCGGGTTTAAATGTAGATTCTGTTGTCCTTCTCCAGGGCCGCCGGTCTTGGTCAGGTTTCTCCCTCGGTTGATTCTTACGACTCCCACGGGAAGAGAGGTGCTATTCTACTTTGCCGGCAGTTAAACGTAACCCTAGCCGCGGCTCCGCCCGTGTGGAAATCGGTCATGGCATCACACAGGAACATTTTTTCGCGAAGAAAACTTTCCTATGCGTTAATCCAAGTTACCTCCTTTATGTCTGTGTTCAATTTCATGAATATCAGTTAAACAGTTTTTGAGTGAAGGAGTAACAAACAAACATATAAACTTTTGTATTTATATTATTAGTAGTATGATTACTTGCTTTTGTTTTTATTTATTCACACTCATGAACTCGGGCATCAGTCTACTTCACGGATTTACTCTTTCTGTACTCTTGAAAGTAAATATTGCACGGTTTTAAAAAATCTGCTAAATATGGCATAAGAGGCGGAAAGTTGAAGATATAGGGAAGAGAACTGGAAAGCTAAAAAATCGTAGCAGGGAAAGACGACTTCAAGAAACTGAACCTTTAGGGATTATGAAGACTAAACACTATAAACCAACCACCGTTTTCTTACTCTTTCTTGCATGTGGAAATTGAAATTTTACGATTTAACAGTTTTTTAAATTACTTACATATAGTCTGAGAAACCAAGTTTTCTGGTACCTACCTACCAACAATTTAATATTGGCTAATATTATTTTATGGTTCTTAGAGGCCTATGTTTAGCAGTGGTCGTCCTATATATAGCTGATAAATGATGGAAGATATATTATGGCGAAACGAAGTTCGCGGGCACCAGCTAGTTCATAATAATAACGTCTTGGAACATTACATCACGTGGAAAATATTTAAAGACAAAGGGCCTTGTATAGAAAAACTTAAAGAAAACTTTGGGTAAGTATGAATATCCCTATACAATATGCATATAAATACAGATCAAAAATAGAGAAACTCCATTATGTTCGAGATGCAGCACTATTATAGTAAATTGTAAGTTGTTTGTGCTATAAAAAAAAAAAAATTCTTAATTTTAAGTTATCTTATTGTTCCTAATTATTTTTGATGGAGTTTATTTAATATAATTATACTTTGCTTACTTACTTTTTGCGGTAACTTTATAGCTTGTAATAATAAAACTTCATAAAGCGTATCTAAGAGTATCAAGCTAATTAGCAAACTGTTGTTGCAACCATAATCCTAAAATTATTTTTCCGTCTAGCTGTTGCTGTTGTTATTGTGAAGACGTGGGTTCGAGTCTCATCGGTAGCGTAAATTTTTTTCGCTTGTTTCGTTTGTATTAACCTCCTAACAAAAAGTTAATATCAATATCTTGTGTTTGATTAAAACACTAAATAATATTATGCTGTGTGATGCCGGCTTAGAATAGCATCACCCCATTTCTTCCCTCGGGTGTTGTAAAAGGCAACTAAGGGATTCGAGGGTTTCATCTGTATTGCAATTTTAGGCGACAGGCTGACAACCTGTCACTACAATGATACACGAATCATCTGAAAGGGCCTTCAATACTTGTCAGAAGTGCCTATAACGACCGTTATTTTACGATCGTTGACGCTCTGCCTACCCCGCAAGGGATAAAGGCGTGATTTGTGTTGTTGTTGTTTTTGTTATAATATTATGTAGCGGTGTATAGCTAATAATAAGCAGTAATCCGGATAGGGAGTGTAGTTTGAGGTCAATGACATCAAAGACTAAGTTAACATGAGTTAAAATATAAGAAATGGATTCAGAATTCCGTACTCTCGTGGCTCTAGTTTAGTGCTTGGGCTCCTCGCCCTTTGCAATATGAAAAGTCAAGCCCGGTTTGCTGGCGATGTATCTGACTCGTAGTTGAAGTCAAATTTTAACATAAAGCTTGTCCCAGAAAAATCAGGAATCCGCCCTTGAACAAACATAGAGCTCCCGAGTCGGGTAAATCCCTTAGGATTTTGCTGTATCCGTAATAAAAATACGTCGCTAGTACGTAAAATCACCTCTACCCACTCCGATCACCCAGCTTACAAGCCAACTTATCATATTTATAGGATACTTTTTTTGCGGGAAGATCACCTTTTCCTATGGGAAAAGTGGATATTTTCATCAATGCCTTATAATTATAACTGTAAGAGGTATTTTATATCGTCGGCGTACTGTGATAACCACGTATGTACTTTAAGCACAATTTTACAGGACAAGCAAAAAACCTCCTGGTGAAAAATTTTGTACTAAACTTTTTTAAACACCTGACTGTATTATGTTTATGTGTGCAATAAGCATTGATTGTGTTTACTATTTTTCAATATTCCTGTCCAAGAAGTGCATAATGTGACTTGAGAGGTTGTCTCGAAAAACATAGTACTTTTTGCAAAAGTTTACAAGGTTTTCAATAAAAGAACAATGCCTTTAATCACAATTATCATTTTTATTTAAACTTTACTCACTACAAAGTAATCAGCCTTTTTAATTGTTCTTAAACCTATAGTCAGAACATAACTAAGGCCCGTATTTATAAACCGTACTCAACTCTGAGATCGGTCTTGAGAGCGACTTTGAGTTGCTACTAGTATTGACTGACAGCTGTCAAAACCGCTCATGAGATCGACCTCAGACTTGAGTTCGATTTATAAATACGGACCTTAATTATTGTGATTTACTTTATGATCTGTCAGCAATATACAGAAAAACAATGTAAATGTCATCGGCGATGTAAATAAAGTTAATACAAAATGGCTTGTATTTTTTTGGAGTACGTTATTAATAAGCATAATACTGAGAAACGAATCACAAATCAGTCTGAAATGTGACTTCTTACGTAATTTAAGGATCAAAATCTAACGATCAAAATCAAAACAGAACACTAAGGAAGTAGGTACTTATTACGCCAAAAGCAATCAGCCTTTCTTACTTAACCATTAACACATAACCAGGAATTCTACTAATATTAAAGTTGCTTATTGAATAATACGCAAGTCACCCGCGTCATGCGTGGCGCTCACTGTTGGACTGACCATCGACTAATTGTCACTAAGCTACGACTCCGCCTCCGTCAACCTCGCAGATCCACAGTGAAGAAGCCTGCGTGTTTAAACGTGGATAGGCTGAAAGATCGCGAGGTTAGGGTGAAATATGCAGAAGCCTTAACTGAAAAGCCGTCGCCAATAACTGAAACAGGTGATGTCAGTGCTGCTTGGGGAGCTTTGTCATGTCATCTCATAGAAGCCGCTTCTGCTACTTTGGGTACTAAAGACCGGCATAGTGAAGACTGGTTTGATGACAATAGCGAGGCTCTTAAAGCAGCATTAGACAAACATTGACAGCTCCTGCGACAGCATAATCGAAGAGGTGAAAGTGTTGCGGTGATCAAAGAGAGTGACCAAGAATTACGCAGGCTGTCTCGACAAATAAAAGACAAGTCGTGGCAGGACAAGGCTTGTCAAGTGCAGTGGCTCGCCGATACAGACCAGCTTGGTGAGTTTTACAGTGAAGTGCGTAAGCAGATTGGTGCGTCCTTCCGTACAAAAGTACCTTTAAGGTCTTTAGACGGTATGCACCTCCTGACCAGCAAGGAGGATGTACTTAAACGTGTGGCTGAGCATTTTCACAACTTGTTCAACGTAGATCGATCAGCTGATCTGCATAATATCAGTTTATTGCCTCAACTCCCGTTAGCCACGGAGTTGGACGAGCCCCTGTCATGTGACGAGGTTGTTACTGCCATCAGACAGTAGTATAATAACCGGGCGGTTGGTATTGACCTTATACCGGGTGAACTACTTAAATATGGTGGTACGGAGTTGCACACATCGGTATGGAAATTTTCATTTTCGTTCGAATGTGGGAGGAGGAGAGGGTGAGGACTTCAAAGTGTCTCGCATTTGTGCCCTGTAAAAGAACAAGAGTGACCGTTCTGACTGTAACTCTTATCGCGGTATTTCATTGCTGTCAGTCCCTGGAAAAGTATTTGCCAGAGTCTTACAGAACCGCCTCAAAGACGGTGAACAGTCTGATTTCTTCCCCGTCACCTGTGGGGTGAAACAAGGATGTGTTCTAGCGCCCACTGTTCGCCTTGTACTTTGCAGTTGTAGTCAAAGAAGTCCTAAATACTGTTTCCCAAGGAGTCCGCATCCGACTCCGCACAGATGGCAGTCTTTTTAACCTGGCTTATATGCATAAACGAGCTTTTCCAAAGCAAATCTTTCATTTGAATACCTTGCGAATGCGGATACAAGTTTCTCACAAAAAAATGGCGGTCTCGTCATCCGCACGAGGTTTTCATAAAACACTATAGATAGCGCTAGGAGTGTTGTATTCAAAATTGGACTAATGTCAAACGACGCGTTCCGAGGTTTTCTAGCCATAACGTAGATAAAAAAATATTTGGGTTTTTTGTACTTCCGAGGTTTTCACAGTACGCCGACGATATGTAACATCTTACATATCAAAAAATATGCTTTAATAAAAGGGGGCTTGGCAGAGATCCTGCAGGTAAAAAACACTAATGTAATACATCTCATAAAAGTAAACTACTGAGAACAGTTTTTAATAAAAAGATACCAGTGCATAATAATATGTGCTGCTTTCAACACTTAAAAATCATAACTTGATAAAATTGTCTGCTGATTAACCATTTTAAGCCAGCATGACCTGGTTTCATTAAATATTTTTTCAGCTTTTAGTACATTTATATAGTTATTTTACTCTTTTTTAAGAATTATTTTTTAGCTCTTAGTTCCTACATTAAATTAATCTGTAACAAAAAACCGTTTAATTAAAAGCGTTTCTATTTTACATTTTTTTTTTAAAGATAAGTGGAAAACTGCTTCTGCATTTCCGACATCAATAGCACTGGATGAGGTTTGAGCTGTTTTAAGCAGGTCAAAATAAAGACAACATCTATTTGGCACGTGATGTCGGCTGACAATAACATAACTAAATTTTTACCTGTGCGTGTTGTAAACTGCAGTGGACTGTTTGCATTTTTTGCAGTGTATTCGCCATCGACCAACTGACGGCTATAAAAGGGATTGCAGAAATAACAGGAATTAGAATCAAACATCAGTTCTCTTCTCGAAATGTGCCCGGCATTAATACTCGATATAGGCAAACTTCTTAGATTCTTCATGTGTATTGTTTTATCATACTCTTTTTACCCTTTTCTTAAGGTTGAATTTTGGAAGACGCTGAAACACGTTATTTAGTTATTTCTCCCTCCCGCTCTTCCTCTTGCTCTCCCTCTCGCTCTTCCTCCGACACTCCCTCTTGCTCTCCCTCTCGCTCTCTCTCCCGCTCTTCCTCTCGCTCACCCTCCCACTGTCCCTACCGGTCACCCTCTCGCTCTCCATCCCACTTTCACTTTCTCTCAAATTCTAAAATAGATTGCACATTAAAATCGAGAACTTCCATACAAACTTTGTACACTCCTTTTACCCCTATAGATGATTAAATTTTAATAAAATGCTGCAACACGTGTTTAACAGCTTTAATTTTTCAAACTTTGAAACAAATCGCCTTAAGGATCACGAACTTTCATATAAACGTTACACTCCCTTTTTACCCTTTCCTTTAGAGGTTGACATTCTAAAAATAATTTCTTAGTGGACGTGGTAAAACCTTCTTCCCAAATTTTATGCTTCTAGCTGTAGTTGTTTAGGCTCTGCGTTGATGTATCAGTGAGTCTGTAAACTATGGAATGAGTGAGGACATTTGTTCTTATTGGTAGAGAAACCACAAAACTTTTTTTATTTTCAGTATTCTTGTAATTTGTATCGCGTTTTCTTCGAGTCAGATGGCAAAAACTAAGAATGAAGTGCGGCAATTCCCAAAAGGGTTCCAATTTGGCGCCGCCACTTCCGCTTATCAGATAGAAGGAGCATGGAACGAAGATGGTACGAACTACCCTTGTTGAAATACACTCATCTTTGCTTAATTATTTAATCTCTTTTAGTGTTTACCCAATATTTTGTTATAATTATTTAGCCTTCTACTAACCAAAGATATCCCTTCTGAGAGAAATTTCCGAATTCCGGTTTCACTGATGTGGTAGGCCATTAGCTGATGATACTTTTGTTGAAGTAACCTCGCTATAATCTTGTCAATCTGCCCCTTACCGGTCTTGCTCAACATTAATTTAAAATTTGTTGAATACCTACTTACCTACTCATGCTTTTACAGGCAAGACTCGAAGTATATGGGACACTTTGACACACGAAAATCCCTGTAAAGTAAAGAATTGTCATAATGGTGATATTGCCGCCAACTCCCACCATATGACGGGTAGAGATATCGAGATTATTAGGGAGCTAGGGCTCGACTTCTACCGTTTCTCCCTAGCATGGACTAGAATTCTGCCAAATGGCGAACCCATTCACAGGAATTCCAGATTCACTGATGTGCTAGTGTAGTAGGCCAGTTGCGATTGTAGCTGTCGAGGTCAACTCGTCATCTTTTATCGGCCTGCCCCTTACCCGACCTTGTTAAAATATGTTGAATTCTTATACTTTTACAGGCAAAACTGAAAGTATCTGGGATACTCTGACCCATTCAAAACCCTGTAAAGTAAATGGATGTCATAATGGTGATATTGCTGCAAACTCTTATCATATGATGGATAGAGATATCGAGATGATGAGAGAACTTGGAATAGACTATTACCGTTTCTCATTATCCTGGCCTAGAATTCTGCCCAATGGATTCGCCAATAAAATCAACCAAGCAGCAGTTGACCACTATAACATATTTATTGATGAAATGATCAAGTACAAAATCGAGCCCATGATCACACTGTACCACTGGGATCTGCCACAGAAATTGCAGGATTTGGGAGGTTGGACCAACCCTCACATAGTCGACTGGTATTCTGACTACGCACGTATTTGCTTTAAGTTGTTCGGTGACAGAGTCAAAAAGTGGATCACAATAAATGAGCCTGATCAAATATGCGTGTCTGGATACAGTTCTGGTTATATGGCTCCTTTGTACAGATATGGGGGTTATGCTGATTACATGTGTGCAAAGTACTTGCTATTAGCTCACGCAACAGCTTACCACATTTATAACAACGAATTTAGGCCTATGCAAGGAGGCGTGGTTGGAATATCTTTGCATACAATATGGTATGAACCTGCTTCCGACAGAAAGGATGATATAGCAGCTGCTGAAGAAGCCCGAGAATTCAAGGTAAAAATAAAACAGAAAAATTTGCACAGAGACTTGATTTAATGTACTTACCTGATGAAAAACCTTAAAAAATATTTTTTGCAGTGGGGAATATACGCTAATCCTATTTTCTCTAAAACTGGAGATTTTCCTGAAGTTATGAAAGTGAAAATAGCAGCTAAGAGTGTTAAACAAGGATATCCACGGACGCGATTACCGAAAATGACACCCGAGGAAGTCAATTTAGTACGCGGAAGTGCCAATTTTTTAGGAATCAATTATTACAGATCTAGTACGGCGTACAGATATAAGTCGGACCGCAGTGTTGCCAATAATGATTTCCCGTCTGCTGATAATGACATGGACGTAAAGACCTATCATTCGAAAGTAAGTAATTTGAGTTACCGGTACAGTTCCTTTGTCATGACCAGAAGTCAAGGTTATATTCTATTGTAATATAACAGTTTATTTGACTCAATTTTATTACAAACCTTTAACAGGTTGTTGGGTTTACTTTTGAGACAAAGTATCTTGTATATTCTAAGTCTATGGTATTTATCTACAACAAGCAAATAAATTTGTTGTCAACTTCTAACTTACCCATGGTACCACAGATGACCAGAGATGTCATGCGCGCGCAGGGTAGAGAGCGACGCAAATGTAATTTATTTCTGTGTGACGCTACCTTACCTTTCATAATGTAATACTTTGCAACATTAACTATACTTAAATCTTTTTCTTTCTATGCTAGCTTGGACCGAGGGGTCTCTACAAATTGCTATCGAGCTTAAGAAACAAGTACAACAACCACACGATTTATATCACTGAGAACGGTTACGCGTCGAATGTAGGTTTGAATGACGACGACCGTATCAACTACTACGTGCAATACATCGGTGCTATGCTCGACGCCATCAAAGAGGGCAGTGATATCAGAGGCTACACATCGTGGAGTCTCATGGACAACTTCGAATGGCTGGCTGGCTACACGTGAGTGGATTTAATTGCTTGATGTGTGTCTGAGTACCTTGTGTCTTTGTGTGTGATTAATTTAGGAATTTGTATTTTTTGTTCCAGTGTGCGTTTCGGTCTGTACGAGGTGGACTTCGAGAGCCCGGCGCGCACGCGCACGCCGCGCAAGTCCGCGTTCGTGTACAAGCAGATCATTCGCGCGCGCGAGCTCGACCCGCACTACGAGCCGCCGAAGAACAGAACGATGACCATCGATAACGGACATTGATTGGACTATAACACAATTCAAGAAAATCAATTACTTAAACTTTTAGAAGAATAAATCTATAGGGTGTAAAAATATTAGCTGCAAATATTAAAAGGGGTGAATCAGCCCATGAAACTAAATAACTTTCCCTGAGGAACATAGGGCGCAATGAGAAAGATGTGGACCTCCCATACAAAATTACCAACCTTATAATTTTTTGTTATTTTTTAAATTAAATTACCTTCATTTTTTTTATCCCACTCGTGCCGCGATTCTACTAGGCACATAAAATTGATATTATTTACAATGACTAATTCATTTATTCAGTGACAGTATTGTATTGTAACTCACTGACATTCTAAAAGCATTCATTGTGAATCTACTTGGAAATAAACGATTGAATCTTGAATCCAACCGTTTAAGTCAGTTTGTATGGGGCCCAAAAAAAAATCTCATATTTCGACCTATGTTTCTTGCGGAAAGTTGTTCAGTGAAGGCTAAAATATTTGCCGTGTGATCCCCGCTTAGAATAGCATCACCCCACATCCGCCCCGCGGGTGTCGTAAGAGGCGACTAAGGGACTTGGGAATATTGGCATTTTACAATTTAACGACAAAATAGAGAATTTACAGAAAGCCAGCTCGCCTCCTTCTAGCTTTAGGTATTGGCGTGCTCGTCTATTTTGGCTTTTACTTGGATACCTACCCATCCGCAGTACTAGTTATGTTTATTGACTTGAATAGAATAGAAACAAAACCAATATAATGTTATGGTTATACCTATACCCACTTTCGGGTTAACTATTAAAGAGTTGACATTTTCGCCATCTGCTTAATTTTTAATTATGTTTGCGATTATATGTAGTAAATACAACAAATATAACAAAAAATATTAGTAAATTCATTACAGCAAGAATTATCTGAAGTATTCAAGCACCCAAATACACTACAGTTGAATATATTTATTCTCGAGGTCATGTTATAGCCGCACAGTAACACCACAAATGAAAAAACCACCCGACCACTTTGCAAGCCGATTCTAGCCCATTTAACTCGTAACGTCAAGCGTCAACGTCAGCGTGGCGAGCCAGTATTTATTATGTGATTTTACTGTAAGTGAAACGAAGTTGAAGTCACTGGCGGAGAAAAGAAAAGAATGGCAGTTGCTTCACCGACAAGAGCATGGCTCTTAAATAAAGAAGAAGATACGAAGTTCACCGGGTCAGCTAGTACGATCCATACTAATATTATAAATTCAAAAGTAACTATGTCTGTCTGTCTGCTACCCTTTCACAGCGAAACAACTGAACCAATCATCATGACATTTCACACAGAAATTAGTAAGACACCGAGAACGGACATAGGCTACCTTTTGTCATCATTCGGGGGTTTGGAGTACCTTCAGAAGACCACCAGAAGTCCACCTAAACTATAGGAGATACAGATATAGCACGAAAGCAAAAGTTGTTCAGCTTGATGGATAGCTTCTGCAGGTATATACACTTCGAAGCTATGCTTCGAAGGATTGGAGTACCTGATATAGACCAGCAGGTGCCCCACAAGGAGTCCACCTAAACTATAGGAGATACAGATATAGCACGAAAGCAAAAGTTGCTCAGTTTGGTGGGTATCTTCTGCTGGCATATAGACTTAGAAGGTTTGGAGTACCTGATGTAGACCACCAGCTTCAGTTAAATTACATTCAGTGTAAAAAACTGTGTGCGCAATGTAAATCACATCAGGTAACCGAATACGATATTAATAAAATTCTAATTTTAATTTTTTCCAGGTGCACCTCCAGGAGCCCGCCGTAGAAGATACAGATGTGGCACCAGAGCAAAAGCTGTTCAGCTTAATGCGCTGCTTTTGTTGGCAAATAGACATTGAAGGTTTTCAGTATTTAATGTGCCACCACGAGCACTACCAGGAGCCCAGATAAACTATAGAAGATACAAAAATGGCACCGAAACAAAAGTTGTTCAGCGTGATGGCACACTTCTGTTGTATAGACATTGGAGGTCTTGATTTCCAAATGTAGACCACCAGGACAGGAGTAATCCTGTGCTCTATCTTAGAGATTGAGAAATGTGGTTACAACAACAGTTAATACATATTATGTAACTTGATGGATATTACTTCCAGACCATGTAAATTTTAGGATGCTGGTGTGGCTATAAGGCTATTTTTATCATTTTAAGATACTATGTCAGTGAAACGAAGTCGCGGGTACCAGCTATAGTTATGTATAAATCCAATCATCGACATTAAATGTTTTTTTAAACTAAGTTTGCATGACACTTTGACAGTACAAATACATATATCACGCCTTTATCCCTTGAGGGGTAGGCAGAGCGGTAACGGCCGTAAGAATACGGTCGCTATCGCCACGTTTGACACTTTTTTAGGATTGTTTTCCAAGGTTGTTTCAGAAAACATGTGTATCACTATAGTGACAGGTTCTCAGCCTGTCGCCTAAAAATTGTAATACACCAATACTCTCGAGTCCCTTATCGCCTCTTACGACACCCGCGGGAAGGATGTGGGGTGATGCTATTCAAAGACGGCATCGCGCGGCACTTTGACAGTATGTGATATATAGATAATAAACCGATAAGTAGGTACAAGTATTTAGTTCGTAACTTTTAACAACTTTTATATGAATAGGCCACAGAATAGGCAGAAGGCAACTAATGTTTAGTAATAAATAGAAAAACCGGATCCAATATGTAACAAAGCGTGTTCAACCGTAACGTACCTATTTAAAATTTTTTTGTAATCCATGTACTCTTCGCAAAACAGAGGACGAAATTTTGTATGAAGCTTCATACATTTTCTTAAAGTCGTAAATGTCTTTCTCGTAAACTATTAATTATCAAAGAGCAAAGTTGTAGTTGTTTTTGTTTAAAATGTCTTCTATAGGTACTATGTTTTTTTTTTGGAGCATTTACTTATATTTTTGAATTACCTACTAAAGAACAGCCTAAAGATTAGATTGCATAATTATATCCTTATAAAATCAGTTATTTAATTTTCCTATAACTTGTGTATTTATATATATTTATTTAAGTATGTATCTTATATATATATATATATATATATATATACAAGCTATATATATATATATATATATATATATATATATGTATGCTTATAGATATATTGATACATTAATTAGGTATTAATTGTAATTGTTTTGCTTCTGCAACTACTTGCAAATTGTTAAGCTGTCTCTTTAAAGGTAGAGGTTGCCTGGAAGAGATCGCTACAAGCGATAAGGCCGCCTTTGCTTACTTTTAGTTATAGTATATTGTACCGTTTTGTGTTTTAATGTTGTGTTTGTTGTAAGCAATAAAGAGTTTATCTATCTATCTATCTATCTAAAGATTAGTTATCACTGTGCGACCAAACTTTAACACAGTTCGTAACTCCTTAGTTTTATGAGTAGAACAGACCCTTAATATATAACCCTGTAATGACAATTCATCCTGAAATTCTGCCTGCCTGATTTTTTTTTAAAAACTAGGTATCTAGCTTTCCTGTGGTGTGTTTGTGTTTTCAATGTGCAATATAGTGTTTTTACTTCTTTATCTTTGAACGAGCGTGCATGAAAAGACTGATGAATGTAGAAGAAGCGAAAGAAGTATGCCAGGTCGTAGCAAGTGGAAGGAAATAGTCTCTGCCTACCCCAACGGAAAAGAGGCGTGATTTGTGTTACATAAATAAATTATGTATTTATGTTATTATTTTTTTCGAGTGGGACATCGGGTCGTAAGTGTTTTTACTTAATTACTTGTTTAAATAGTGTGAAATCGTTAACAAAGCATGAATAATTAAGTCTTGTTGAAGAACGTTGTTTTCTATAATTAAGATATCACTGATGTACATATTTAATCTACGTAGTTACATATGAGGTGTTACTTTTCCAGGGTGGATTTGGATTATTAAACAAAATAGTGTTCGGACGCCATTTTATATTTTAATATTTCAAAATTTTACTGCTTGTCAGTCCAATGCATAAAGATGTAGCCTGCATTCGTAATATCGACTCTGAACTTTTCATCGCTTGGAACATAATTAAAGAACAACCAAAGGACCTTGTATAGAAAAACTTAGAAAACACTTATAAATATCCTATTAGAATATACATATAATAATAGAGTAACACATTTTCCTTGAAGATGCAGCGCTGTTACACTACGTATATATTGTGAGTACTTTTTAGATATTTTCTTATTTTTAAGTTAGCTGATTGTATTTTTTTTAATTATTTTTTTAAAAAAGTTTTTTTTTATTTGTACTTATATCCAAAATGTAGAAAAAACACCTACTTTATTAAAATTTTTAGCATCCTCATAATTTGCTTCGCGCTTTCTTCGAGCCAGAAGGCAAAAGCTAAGAATGAGGTGCGGAAAATCCCAAAAGGGTTCAAGTTTGGCGCCGCCACTGCCGCTTATCAAATAGAAGGAGCATGGAACGAAGACGGTTCGTAAGACCCTTATAAAATACACTCTGTTTTGCTTAGTCATTTTAAACCCTTTGTAATTATTAATATTTAAGCCTAAACTGACCCACTGCAGGCTTCCCCTCTTTTCTTTCAGAATTCCAGATTCACTGATGTGCTAGTGTAGTAGGCCAGTTGCGATTGTAGCTGTCGAGGTTAACTCGTCATCTTTTAACGGCCTGCCCCTTACCCGACTTTGTTAAAATATGTTGAATTCTTATACTTTTACAGGCAAAACTGAAAGTATCTGGGATACTCTGACCCATTCAAAACCCTGTAAAGTAAATGGATGTCATAATGGTGATATTGCTGCAAACTCTTATCATATGATGGATAGAGATATCGAGATGATGAGAGAACTTGGAATAGACTATTACCGTTTCTCATTATCCTGGCCTAGAATTCTGCCCAATGGATTCGCTAATGAAATCAACCAAGCAGGAGTTGACCACTATAACAAACTTATTGATAAAATGCTCGAGTACAACATAGAGCCTATGATTAC
Organism: Keiferia lycopersicella; assembly: GCA_029255805.1. NCBI lineage: Eukaryota > Metazoa > Arthropoda > Insecta > Lepidoptera > Gelechiidae > Keiferia > Keiferia lycopersicella. Next base: position 21,916,854 of record JARACZ010000003.1, read on the forward strand.
GCTGTATCATTGGGATTTGCCACAAAAATTGCAGGACTTGGGAGGTTGGGCAAACCCCCATATTATCGACTGGTTCAGTGATTTTGCACGTATTTGCTACAAATTATTCGGGGACAGGGTCAAAAACTGGATCACTATCAATGAGCCTCAAATAGTTTGCTATCAAGGATACAGTACTGCTGGAAAAGCTCCTATGTACAAATATGGAGGGTATGCAGACTACATGTGCGCCAAATATTTGCTGCTAGCGCACGCACAAGCCTACCACATTTATGACAAAGAATTTAGGCCTACGCAGGGAGGCGTTGTTGGAATATCATATAATGCCGCCTGGTATGAGCCTGCTAGTAACAACACAGATGATATATTAGCTGCTGAACTTGCATATGACTTCCATGTAAGTTAAACTAAAACTGTATCGTTTCTCTATCTGACCATTACTTTAGTTTCAATATCCAAATTCGCGGCGTAGTTTTCAATTGCTTATAGAACTATTATTTTAATTTCAGATAGGACTTTACGTAGATCCGATATTCGCAGAAAAAGGAGATTATCCTGCATCTGTGAAGCTATTGGTAGCAGCAAAGAGTGCTGAACAAGGATATCCACGATCTAGATTGCCTAAACTATCGGATACTGATGTGGAGTTAATCAGAGGAACAGCCGACTATATGGGAATCAATCACTACACTACGGAGTTGGTGTACAGAAATGAGTCTGTTTATGGTAAAAACCCAATACCGTCCGCCATGGACGATATGGATGCTATGTTTTACCAGCCAGATAGCTGGATACCCTCAATTGCTCCATGGCTTAAGGTAATATTTACTTACTACTACTTATTTTTTGTAAATATAGCCGTGATTGAGTCTTTTTAGTTCTTCCGGGCTATGACTATGACTTCATAACTACAACTATAGCATACTTTTACCAGAATGTTCCTTGGGGATTCTATAAACTACTGACAAAATTGAGAGAAAAATACAACAACCCTACTATTCACATAACGGAGAACGGTTTCCCAACGAATGCTGGTTTGGAAGACGATGATCGCATCAACTATCACGTGCAGTACCTCGCTGCAATGCTGGACGCCATCGAAGAGGGCAGTGATGTCAGAAGTTACTCGCCTTGGAGTATCATGGACAATTTCGAATGGCTCTTCGGATACGAGTCAGTAAATTTTATATCTACGAGTGTTTTCCAAAGCTATCTTTCGATTTAACATTTTTAATTTAACATTTTTAATTTATAAATTGAGACGAAAGTGATTTATTAGCCTAGTAAAAAAAGGAGTCAATGGCAAAATCGCAATAATTCCATAACAGCAAGTTTTTCTTCGTTAAATAGATGATCGTATTTGTAACTGGTTATTTGAAAATCCACCAAAATTTAAACTGATTCATAGGTAAAATTGTATAATATAATTTTACCGTTTTGCAACTAAAAAATAACCTACTAACAGTGTATTCTTGTAAAAAATAAATAAATCCAACGATGTCTGTCATCGAAAAATACTTTGCTGATTCAAAATAAAACGAAATTTAAAAAAGAAATATAAAATATTTTACAATGCCGATATACTTTTAGGCGGATTTTTAGTCCAAGCTGTTTTAACATTTAAAATGTATTTTTAACAGATTTTTATTTATAAGTGTTTTTTGGCATATATTTTTTCGTCCGATAATACAGTGTCTTAACCCTTAAAAAAATATTTGCTGTTACAGAATTAATAATTTAAAAGTCATATTTTCACTAGACTATATTCTGGATTTATTTTTCAATTTAAAGTGTAAAAAATGTTTTTCAGTGACCGTTTCGGTCTGTACGAGGTGGACTACGAGAGCCCGGCGCGCACGCGCACCCCGCGCAAGTCCGCGTTCGTGTACAAGCAGATCATCCGCGCGCGCGAGCTCGACCCGCACTACGAGCCGCCGAAGAACAGAACGATGACCGTAGATAACGGACATTAAAGAAATTCATAAAAAGAAAAGAAATAGAAAAATTGAGAAGCAGAGCAGTGGGCCGGTACCCTACGCGGCCCGGTCGACGCTTGGCGATTTTTCAATTTCTTATTTTCATATATGTTCACTGTGAGTGCAGTTAGCCCCAATAAATTAAAGAATTCTTTTATTTTTTTTGCAATTGTTTTAAAAAACTTTAATAATTATTACTATAATAAGTAATTCTACATTGACTGGGACTAGTAGAGTAGCCAGCTTCCCCCAAGCTTCCCTCAAGAAATCATTCTCTGACGCAGACTTACCTAGACGTAAAAATAAGTTAGAGAATTTGACCGCGCACATAGCGCCGGAAATATACTCATATACTGAAATTTCACACAAAAACAAAGTTTTTCATTTTTCGTCAGTCCTACTAGGTACTTGTAAGAAGGTAGAACAGGTATTAATAAAACAGTTAATTACTAAGGTTAAGTATTTACGCCACGTGAAAACACGCATAAAATATCGCACACTGAATTTACTTGGTTCCATTCATTATGGAATAAGGACGAGTAAGGATCATTCACGCACGATCAAAACATTCAAATAAAAAAGGAACACACTGTGTGTGTGTGTGTGTGTGTGTGTGTGAGTGTGGGTGCGATATATAACATTCGAAATATTAACTTTTTTTGCGATATAATAACAAAATAGGAGTGATGTGATAGATGACTGAAGAGGCAAGTAGAGAAGTAGAGAAGGTAGCTTAGGCGGATCGCATGACTTGACTCACGACGGAGCGCAAAACTAGCACAGCAGTCTGTCAGGTCCATACTAGAAATGTCAATCCCCATACTAAAACTATAATCGCAGCGCAATCGCAGTGTCGTCCGTCGAGTGCGGTTTCAGTATGAGGAGTGACGTTTCTAGTATGGATCTGACAGACCGCTGCGATATTTTTGCGCTCCGTCCTACGTCAAGTATGCGATCCGCCATAGTCATTTATACAGACATGTCATGACAGCCAAGGCCAAAATATAGAAGATTGTCAATTTGCACAATAATACCACTTTTGTCACAGGTGATTGAACGAGCTGCTTGCTCTTTTTGAAATTTCTTAAGATCCCGCCATATACAGATGTAAAAAAATTTGCTACAAATATTTTAAGGGATGAACCAGCCCATTAAACTGAACAACTTTCTCCAAGAAACATAGGTCGAAATATGAAAAAAAAAATTGGATCTCCCATAGAAAATTACCGACCAACCAAGTCAATTTGTATGGGACGTCCGAAAAATTACCTCACATTTCAACCTATGTTCCTTGGGGAAAGTTGTTCAGTTTCATGGACTGGCTCACCCCTTAAAATATTTGCAGCTAATATTTTTACTCCTTATATACAACGACCTTCACCGAGCTGTTTAATAGACGAAAGACATCTTTTATCAATAAAATATACCGAAAAATTTATGATGTATGGGTTGCCTAAAAAGATTATGATTAAATTAAAAAAGAAATTTCTACGTAAGGTGTAAAATATTAGCTGCTAATATTTTTCTTCCATCGATTTGCTCGTAAATGGCGTCATTATTTAAAAAAAAGAATACTTAAAAGGAATCATTTGTCGTGAGATTTGTTTGTTTGTTTCTGCTGTAGGTACCTACTTTTTAATTTTACATTGTCCGAAACGAGGTAGTCATATTTTCCCCAATTTAATTTAGCATTATGGTTTTGTAAAACTTTACTTAGTGTATTGCTATTTCGCAAAGTAAATACGACCGATGTGGCGCAGTGGTAGTGCGACTGCCTCTGACGCAGAAGGTTCCGGGTTTGATTCTCGGTAGGTCACTCACAAAGTTGATATTTATCACTTTGTAAATATGTTTCTAGTCTGGTTAGCACATTGCGGGCTGAACCGTCCGATTATCCGTAAGTAGGATGGTTCCGTGTTTCGGATGGCACGTTAAGCTGTAGGTCTCGGTTGCTGTCTATGATTACTTAGACGGCGGTCGTTACACAACCATGTCAGAAGCCTGCTACTCGTAGAGGCGGTTGAAAAATTCTGACACTAGGGTCCATCGGGTCGTTGGACGACTCGGTGTCCCACACGAAAAGAAGAAGACAAAGTAAAGGATGTGCTCTACCCATAGAGTGTACGTGTGATATGTACTCTAGTTAGGCAATTACCATCGCTTATCTATAACATAACATGATTAGTTACAATACCTTTAGCGATGACGCAGGCAGGTTTCGTGGAAACTGTAACAAAAGGTAGACAATATTAGTACGTCTGTGAAAAAAAATTGATCAAAGGCGTGTCGGTCACGGCGAATACAAGACGAAAAAAACTATACCGATAGACAGACGCGCGTAAACACAGTAATTTTATACATAAGTGTAACACAACGCGTATGCGTAAAAGAATATACCTTGTAGTAATACTGATACACAATTTACACATTATTTCGGAAAGGCCCTCAAATAATGGTCAGACGTAACAATAGTCTCTCTTTTCGTGCGAGATACGATAAATACCTATGTATAATATTTATGTTTTTATGCTTATAATGTATGTATGAGCCGCGTGATGCCGGCTTAGAATGGCATCACCCCTTTTCTTTCCCGTGGGTGTCGTGAAAGCCGACTACTCGAGGGTTTCATGTGTATTGCAATTCTAGGCTGACAACCTGTCACTATAGTGAGACACAACTTATCTAAAACGATTCTCAAACATTTTGTCAGACGTGGCGATCACGATCGTAATATTACTGTCGTTAACGCTCTGCCTACCCCGCCAGGGATAAAGTCGTGACTTGTGTATGTGTTGTAAGTATGTAATATTATACCCTACATCAGTAAATATAATACTTGTAAAAGAGATGAGATACTTTCGAAAAACTTAAAAATAGAAGGTAAACGTCAGACTAAAACTCAACAAAACTGCCTACCCCGGGATAAAGGCGTGATATGTGTATCTATGTAAAACTCAATCCATTGAGTCGAACGAAACCACTTGCAGAAACCACACGTCGATAAAATACGGCACCGGAACAAAAAAACACAAAAGCAAACACTTTTCCGTTTTACTCGTTTGCTTTGTGTCTAAGGCTCGACAGTAGCTTACTACGCCCGAGCTCAATTTGTGAAACATTCGTTTTCGTTTCATGCGAAAATCTGCAACTTAATATGTTTGTATTACATGTTCTAGCTTACTTGTAAATTCCCATACTTAGCCCTTAAAATTCACACATATTTTGACTATAAAACATCAAGTAAAAGAAATTTACATACGTGTGGTTTTGCACTTTGTGCACGGAACTGACAGCGAACTCGTTCGCAACGTTGCAAAATCTGCTATCCACTTAATAAGCTTGTATCTCACGTTTTACTTACTTATTGATTCTTACATCCCCTTGACTATAAAAACATCGAGTAGAAAAACGTGTAATTATATCATCATCAGACTTCAGTGCACGGAACCGAATTACGACGTTTCAGAAATAGTGCTCCAGGGCTTTGGGTGAATGCCAGGGTCTGAGTTTTATTCAGAGGTAACTGGGGGGAAAGGAAAAGAAAGGAGCCCAAACTTATACAAAAAGGTATCAAACGCTAAGCTCAAGAAGTCATATGTACTGAACAACTTTCTCCGAGAACCAAAAGTCAAAATTATAAATAAATTGGACTTCCCATACTAGTAAATCTTCTTAATTTTCTATGAGAACGTTATTTTAAATTATCGTGGTTGTTAACACTTTTCATTCATAGATTCCGTTTTTTTTAATTTCTGTGTTCCAACCTGTTTTACCTAATCTATTTTTGGGGAGTATTTTCAGTCACTTTGACCTGTTCAGCTTAGCATTTTAGAGAAACTCGATAGTTTGATACCACCCTCTATAAATATAAGCCATTTTATTATAATAAGTTGGAACTCATCAAACAAGCAAAATGAATCGTTTACAAATGTCATTGCAATCAGGTTGGCTAAAACACGAAAGGCGGATCGCACACTTGACGCACGACGACGGAGCGCTAAAACATCGCAGCGGTCTGTGAGATCCATACTAGAAATGTCAATCCCCATATTAAAACCGCTCAACCGCGGTTGGCGTTGACCGTGTCGTCCGTCGAGTGGTGTAAAAAAAAATTAACTGCAAATATTTTAAGGCGTGAACAAGCCCATGAAACTGAACAACTTTCCCCAAGGAACTAGGTCGAAATACGGAAAAATTTTTGGACCTCCCATACAAAATGTAGCAGCCGAGCGAGTCAACTGTATGGGATGTCCAAATGTTTTCTTCGTACACCTTATATAGTCCGTATTTTTGACAGTCAGTCAATATGTACCTAACGACATCTCAAAATAACACTCAAGATCGATCTCAGATTTGAGTTCGGTTTATTAATATGGGCCTAAGCTTGATTACACAAAGACGTATCAAAAGTTGGTTCACGTCAATTGCTATGAACATAAGTTCAGGATCTCTCCATCTCCATAAATCGGTTAAAAAGAAGACACATACATACATACATATATCACGCCTTTATCCCTTGCGGGGTAGGCAGAGCGTTAACAGCCGTTAGAATACGGTCGCTATAGCTACGTCTGACATTTTTGAGGATTGTTTTCCAAAGTTGTTTCAGAAAACATGTGTATCACTTTAGTGACAGCCTGTCGCCTAAAAATTGTAATACACCAATACCCTCGAGTCCCTTAGTCGCCTCTTACGACACCCGCAGGAAAGATGTGGGGTGATGCTAATCTAAGCTGGCATCACTCGGCCGGCACGGCAAGAAGAAATCACTAAAATTTTCAGGAATTTTATTGAAAATTTAATATTGAACGTAAACAAATACAGAATTATAACTGGAACTAAGTTTAACTGAAAGCAAGTTAATAACTTCTAAGCATAATTTTTTTACCAATATTTTAGGTACGTCAGAGTAATGGATACCGTACTAGGTTTAACTTAGAGTCTTGGAACATTTTTTTATAAAATGATATCTTGCTCCTTTGTAAGCGAGTGGTAAGCGCATAAAAGGTGTAAAAATATTAGCTGCAAATATGTTAAGAGGTGAATCAGCCCATGAAACTGGACAAATTTCCCCAAGGAACATACGAGTAGGTCTCAATATGAGAAAATTTTTTGGACCTCTCATACAAATTGACTTGGTCGGTGGGTAATTTTGTATGGGAGATCACTCAATAATTTTTTCTCATATTTCGACCTATGTTTCTTGGAGGAAGTTGTTCAGTTTTATGGGCTGGTTCACCCCTTAAAATATTTGCAGCAATTTTTTTTACACCTTGTATATAAGCCACAAAAGATTACAATTACAAAAATATTCATTACTTACCTAAGTGCCTTCATTGTGTAGTGATTGATCCCACTCAATATTTACAGCTTATGTAAATTGATATTATAATTTTCTAACTAAAAACATCATGTCATGAACATAAACATCATTTTATTTTTATATTCACACACATAGCGTCACTTTGTTTTGGACATAGACTTAGAATAAACTAGCGTTTCGGAATTTTGAAACAAAATAATTTGAAAATAGAACTCTTATTAAAGCCATATGAAAAAAAGACTACGATTTGTATTTCTTTTTAATTATTTTGTTTTAAATCGATATCTTAAATCGACCACAATCTAACTGGCCAGTTAATATTGTGCCGTATAAAATAAATACTCTTTTATTAAGTAAAAACTATGTGTATAGTCCCTTAAATCGATCTAGCTTGGTTTTATTCTCTAAAAATTATTTAGAACGGCAGAAAAAGCCAAGCAAAGCTCTGCTCTGGTACTAATATTCTAATATAGTTAGAGGATTGACTTCAATTTGAATTTTTCTATGCGGAAATCTGCTGCTGAGCATACAATATTAGGTACACGTTATATTACATACATCTTCATCAAGAAATTCTAGTGGTAGAAAAAATAAACGACTGGTAAGGCGCATCGCACACTTAACGCACGACGGGCCGCTAAAATATCGCAGCGGTCTGTCAGATTCATACCAACAACATCTACGGCGTAGCAAAATAAAAGTCGTAGCACATAAAGCCTACGGCCTGCTACATTTAATAAAAATTAAAAGCTCCGCAAACAATACTGATTGATAATACAGGCTATGTATAATTATATCGATAATGTTATTCATCCTACCGTTCTACATATCATGTAAATTGTGCTAATTTGATAAACATGATTGCTGATACAATTTGAATATGTATGAGCACGGCGTATCGTATAAGATATTGGAATAAATAAATCACGAACAGGCAACTCTCTCGACGCGTTTTTTCACCACTCTTGCGCACAGCTAATTGAATCTAATGAGAAGTTAGCAGGGCTGTCAGATAAGGTAACAATCCTCACAAACGAAATAACTTTTTAAATAGAAAACCGACTTCAACGGACGCAAAAAGTGCCTCCATTACTTTTGTCGGTTAACATGCCCAAAACTTTCTCCTAAGTCTGACAAATACTTTTCTGCAATTTCATTCATCCAAACGCTATATAATCGCGGACAAACATATACAGGGTGTTAGGGACAGCGTCCCAAATTCTAATGGGTGCAAGCAGACCATGAAACTGAACAACTTTCCTCTAGGAACATATGTCAGGAACCAACAATTTGCATGCTATTGAATTTTAGTGGCTAAGCAGGCATGTTCTACAAGGTGTAAAAAAATAAGCTGCAAATATTTTAAGGGGTCAATCAGACTATAAAACTAAACAACTTTCGCCAAGGAATGTCGGTCGAAATATGGAAAAAAATATTGACCTCCCATACCAATTGACAGTCGGTCGGTGGTTTTGTATCAACCTATTTTCCTTGGGGAAAGTTGTTCAGTTTCATAAGCTGGTCCAAGTTTTTTTACACCCTGTATATTATTTTTATTGTAAACACCTCTTGTAATTTGATTATAGAAATTCTACATTGATTGTAGAAATGAAACTTATGAATCTTTGGCCACTTGGCTTGGCAACCCTAGAAGCTGCAATCAAAGCGATCGGAATGCGCGGCGGATGTGCGCATGTGGCGGATGCTCTACCAGCAACGTGGTATGGTTTCAGTACGAATTCGCTAGAAAAAGTGAAGTGATCATACACTGGACTTCAGGATTCAGGTTTTAGATGTCATTTTTGATGAGACGAATGTCACTGAAATGAGCGACACAAACGTTATTTTTGCTTCGTGTTAGACTCGAATGCAAAGAAAACTTAGTAATTTTTGTAGAATGACACTTTTGTGTGTGTACCTTTGAATCGAAACATACGAACACAGGCCTGCTACAGAATCTTAAATTGCATGAGATATGAAAACTTGCGCAGAAAATCTTGTATGTCATAGTCTTAAATTATTGATAGGTCTCGCAGGCGCTTATACATTCATCTAAGGTAAACGAAACAACGTGTTTCGAAGACGTCGTTTAGTTTTACTTTTATACCAAAATAAAATAATATCTATACCAAGTAACAATACCTAGAACCCTGTTTTATCTGTACCTACATGAATGCACATGTAATTGTTTCCAAACAAAGACGATTGAAATAAGAAATTGAAGCTGAAAGAATGGATAGCTGCGTCAAAATAAGATCATCATCATCATGTCGTATGGCAAAATAAGATAAAAATTATACAGGCGCTCCCAGTTATTTATAACAATCACTTCATCTTTACATAATGTCGGAACTGAATAACCAACCTCCTCACAAAGGCACTCACTAATCCTTAAGAAAAACCTGAGTGGAGTGAACCTGCGTCGGGTCTATTGTGTTGCGGCTTGAAATTAGAACACCGAGTAACCAAAGTACTCATAAACCCACCCATTAAAACAGCCAACTTACACTGGCTACTCTTAGTAACTGTACGAAAAATCTGTACAACTTGAACCACTGAATAGTAGGCTTGATGAGTACCACCAAAATTGTGACTTGTTTACCCCAAATAGATTTCTTGAATAGATTCCATAGACGAACGAATTAACATCAACATAAACAAATTATGTACCGCGCGTATTATATTAAATCTCCTCTCTTCATTTAGGAATTATATATACTATTAGTGCGAATTTCCAACGGGGTTAGATAAACGAGCTATATGTTGCGAGCTCATCATCCAAAGGTGGTTCCGTACGAACATTTTGTTGAGGATAATAGTGGGCCTTCAATGGATGATTTACGACGAAATAGTCGCTGGCATTAAGCCAAATGCTAACTGTTATGTTATGTGGGATTTAGGGCTGTCATATCACTAATCTGGAATGACCAGTCGTTTTATCCCGGACTTTAAAGCTGCACACTCTGAGTAAAACAAAAAATTATGATAACTATTATAAGCCGTTCATAATTATAACAACCAGTCAATCTTCAATATCAATTCCTTTTTTCAAGAACAAGAAGGTCCCATTTTTATAATAAAAGCATCATAAATTAATAAAACTTAATCCTCCACCAACACTACTACAGCCACAACTTGCCACAGCTAAAACCTAATACCTGATACAGCTATTTGGGATGAAAAAAAGAAAACGAAAAAATTTACAAACGTCGACCGGGAATCTAACGCGGGCCGCGTGGGATACCGGCCCACTGCTCTACCACTGAGCTACCAACGCACCGGTAAGCCTCGTCAATCTCTCGATCTCTTGATGCTCGTCTTGAAGCGAGCGTCATTTATGAGAATAATACTGTCAGTGTGGTAAATCCCAATAAACTATCAAGAAGACCAAGATACCTAAGCTGCGCCTTTAAAAAAGTTATATGCAATAGCTGGCATGACAAGATGACAACCCTAGTTGAGACGATGGGAGGCTTCAACTACCGAGACATGAAAACAATCCTCTTCGTGGAGACAATCACTTAATACTCCCATGATATTGCGTTCGTCACACACACATAAACACACACACACACACACACACACAAATCACGCCTTTATCCCTTACGGGATAGGCAGAGCGTTAACGATCGTTAAATTACATGACAAGTATTGAGGGCCTTTTGAGATGATTCGTGTATCACTGTAGTGACAGGTTGTCAGCTTGTCGCCAAAAGTTGTAATACACATGAAGCCCTCTAGTCCCTTAGTTGCCTCTTACATTACAACACCCGCGGGTAGAAAGCCGGCATCACACGGCAAATTTTGAAAACCCGTAAATATAATTTGGAGATAAGGAACTAGTTGCAATATTTAAAACTGAGAATTTTCCAACACCTAGAGTTATTCAGTTTCATGGACTGTTCAAACAATAAATGGTCATACGATCTTTCCCTAACACCCTCAAGATCAAAACAAACTTTTCCAAATCAAAGGGGAAGGAAAGAGGGGAAGTCAATATTACTTCCTGTCACTATTGTGAGATGTAAACAAGTAAATACGTGCCTAAGTAAAAGCATCTCAATAAATTATGAAATCCATAATCTCCGTACTTCGCATTTATAATGTAGAAAATGCAAATCTATTCATCCTAAGGATCAAAACTTCCGCAATCAGGGAAATTCCATCGTTTAAATTCCACAGGCAAAGAAAATGGGCCCATTGAATTCAATATTTTTTTTTTAAATGATTGCGGAACTAAATTGCAATGTCTCAAAGTTCCAAATAACTTTAACTTTATATAAATGAACTGGAGTCGAACGAAAAAAGTATGACGTGCTAAATATATTGTTTGATTTATTTTACGACGCCTTTCCTATTGGATTTATGATAGCGTTCTGTGCGGCTGCGATGAAATATAAAGTTCAAGAGTTATGAGTTTCCTAGAACTCTTTTCCTAAATCGTTGACTATTCGTATTTTCTATTTACGTATTTTTTTATCCAAACATTACGTCTAAACATGAGTCGGAGTTGGTACGAGTAGTATAAGTGCTTTTCCGCCAAAGTGCAAGTTATTTTAATGTAAGGATACGATACGTAGCACTAGTTAATTTTGGCTTTGGAATGTAGTAGTAGTAGTAACATAGTTCAACGCCATCTACCGGATTTTTGGAATACTAGTTTTTTTTTTAATTTTCAAAAAGAAAACCTACTATTTGAATCCAAACGTCAGAGAAACAGTAGCTCGCCCACATACAGCCGTAAAGTACTTTAACAGCCATTAGGGATATAATATGAGTAACAATCGTAGTATTATGATTGTGTCGGATTCCGGTAATAACCTAACCTAATAATACTTAATCTAGGTGTAGTTACTGTCGTAATATTGCCGGTCAACTAATGTAATGAATGTTTAATATCATGAATGAAACAGTCGGTATAGGAAAGTGAGTTTAGAGACTAGAGAGAAACCGTAGTCATAGAATTCAACTAAGGCGGATCGCACACTTGACGCACGACGGAGCGCTAAAACATCGCAGCGGTCTGTCAGATCCATATTAGAAAAGTCAATCCCCCTACTAAACCCGCTCAACCGCTGTTGACGCAGCGCTATCGCAGTGTCATTCATCGAATGCGATTTTAGTATGGGGCGGGACGTTTCTAGTATGGATCTGACAGACCGGTGCGATATTTTAGCGCTCGGTCGTGCGTCAAGTGTGTGATCCACCTCAGTAGAATATAGCTTTTTGATAGACCCTTATTTTTTAGTAGAGTTTTAAGTCATACTATGAAGAAAAACGAGGACATTTACAAGTAAATGTGAACGTTAATAATGAGATGCTTGATAATTTGTACGAGTTTCTAAATTTTAATACATCTATAGGCCAAATTGTGTATATCTTTGACGTTAGTTCGAACCCTTAAACCAAACTCCCTGTCTGAAAACTCATCTATCAGCACTTCGATGAATCAATAGGGAAAGGACCCATTTTAGAAAGGCACTTGAGTACTCGAAACCAAGTGGGGATGCGTTTAAAATCGCGGCGTCATCCTAAATCCACGTTTGTAGGATTCGATATACTACAAGATCAAGTGATATTTTATTTTTCACCATGTTTTCAGTAACAAAAATGAGGTTTAACTCGTGTTTTAAAAGCTGTTGAAACATCATCTTTTATTTTTAATTTTTCAGAAGGGTAATGCATCATCTGTTATTTTTACATAAATACATATATCACGCCTTTATCCCTTGCGGGGTAGGCAGAGCGTTACCAGCCGTAAGAATACGGTCGCTATCGCCACGTCTGACATTTTTGGGGATTGTTTTCCAGGGTTGTTTTAGAAAACATGTGTATCACTATAGTGACAGGTTGTCAGCCTGTCGCCTAAAAATTGTAATACACCAATACTCTCGAGTCCCTTAGTCGCCTCTTACGACACCCACGGGAAGGATGTGGGGTGATGCTATTCTAAGCCGGCATCACACGGCTGTTATTTTTAATTTTGCAAAAAGGTAATGTATCAATCGCAGAAAGTTACAAATGCTACTTAATATGATATCAAAAAATAATCAACTTTTAAACAACATAAAAACACATAAACAACATAAAAAAGATTTATGACATAATATTGTATGCAACTAATTTATATGTCATGTGCCAACAAAAACATTTTCATAAAAAATATCGGAAATACGAGAGCCTAGGAAAAAAGTTTTACAAATCATTGGTTTCCACAATTATGTGTTTATATACTTACTTCTACGAATTTGTTTTTCAAGCTTCTACCAAAACGGCCGAGTCATTTTGACTGAGCTGTAAAATTGAAGTTTGTAAAATTTGTAGTTTGTAAAAGCTGAGTTAGTAAAATTTGGGGTGATATTGAAGTTGGGGCATGGAATTCAGAATACAGATTCAGGACGACGACGGAGGGGAAAACACAAACCTATCGAGGTAGTCCCAAACCCAAAAAAAACTAGAGTCATCCTCACCGATATATAAAACCCGGTCCTGAGACAAAATTGTTGCGCTAGAAATGTTTTCCTGGAGAAATCAGTGAATCGGGGGACGTCTTTCAAAACACAACGCTTTTCAATTAACCGGCTAATTTAATTTAGCCCCGCGCACAGTGCATGAAAATGTCAGCGCCTGGAGTAGACTGGAGACTGAGCACCTATTGAGTTGGTAGGTATCTACATAAATACAATATTCCTCATGTCCACATTATTCCATCAGCCCACGGTGCTGTCAATACAGGTACCTAATGCAGGGTATAACACAGAGCAAAACTGACATGACATCTCTGGCCTGTGGGGTGTAAAAGAAATACAAATGAAATTCAACATACTTATTCAATATCTTGAAATACCGCGAAAAAAATTTGGACTACCTATACAAAATGTATAAGTAGACCACGTCAGCCTGTGCGAAAAATATTATTTCATAATTGTTATCCATTCCATTAGTTTTGTGGGCACGTTCACACCTTGATTTATTAGCTGTTAATTTTATTATAACTGATACACACTTTAAACACTCTCCAATTTTATTAATTTGCATTTTCATTTCTACTTTTCTGCTCAAGTAAATCATACTTTAGTAGATAGAGCCTAGTAGACTTGAAACTGTTCGTAAACCTGTTTTTAAAAGTCAAGCCTGTCGTACGAATTTAAAGCAGTTAGTTCAAGACGCTCTACATGAGGATTAACAGAGTGAACCACAGAAGCATCGCACACTTAACGTACGACGGACCGCTAAAATATCGCAGCGTTCTATCAAATCCATACTAGAAATGTCAATCCCCATACTATAACCGCTCAACCGCTGTTGACGCAGCGCTATCGCAGTGTCGTCCGTCGAGAGCGGTTTTAGTATGGAAAGTGACGTTTCTAGTGTGGATCTGACAGAACTCTGCGCATACTCCTGTCACATACCCCCGTACATAGCGATAAATCAGCGTACGACACAAATGCAACGCAACAGCCCAGGCATATCTCATCTCCGAGATACGCTGACATCTGACATCCGACTTTGCAGATACGCTCTGGGAATAACCACAAGCCTAGCGTATGCCAATGAATAATGAATACTATGAATAACCTATTTAGTAGTTTGGTTAGCCGTGTGGCAGAGTAGAATAGCACCACCCCAACTCTTCCCGTGGTGGTCGTAAGTAGCGACCAAAAGATTAGCCTGACGACGGTCCTGAAGAAGGATCACTCCACAATAAACCCGGAATGGGTCTCCGTCAGGTGCGAGAGGTCTATCGTGCAGTAGACTCCAGCAGAATATCGAAAAAAATCACGTTTACCTTATCTGTGCATCCCATCAACGCTTTCGTTCTCCAAAACATTAGTTTTTCCTGAAAACTGCTAAGTTGTGAAGCCAGCCATAGGAAGACCGCAGTGTACACGGCAGCTGACACAAGAACGATACAAGAGTGCTCCACTTACCTCTTTGCGGCTACTCTAGCACAAGAGAACATCGCAACACTTAATAAGTTCTTGTTGTTGTTTTGTAGATTCAGAGAAAATTCATGCTGCAGTAAAATATTCCAGCTATGTTGCAGAATAGCTATATGCATATAAGCTAGACGCTGATCATGGACACGGACCCGACGCAAAATAAGAGACTACATATTTTACAGTACAGTCGCGCCTTTGTTTTAGTTTACAGTGAGATAAATACATACCTACACATATCACGACTTTATCCCTTGCGGGATAGGCAGACCAATAATGGCCATAAGAATACGGTCGCTATCGCCACGTCTGACATTTTTGAGGATTGTTTCCCAAGGTTGTTTCAGAAAACATGTGTATTACTATAGTGACAGGTTTTCAGCCTCTCGCCTAAAAATTGTAATACACCAATGCTCACGAGTCTCTTAGTCGCCTCTTACGACACCCGCGTGAAGGATGTGGGGTGATGCTATTCTAAGCCGGCATCACACGGCAGATACAGTTAGATGCATTTATAAAATATGTGTTAAAAAATACTTTAAGATCCCACCAAAACAACGACAGCATACAAGGCCATGAAAAGGTATCAGATGTTCAAGCTTCTAAATCTACACGCCCGAATTCAACTAGCCCCCAAATCAACTCAATATATATTATCAACTATCAACTATCGCAATCTCAAGCGAAGCATGTCCAGTAAATATATCATATCAATCAGAGAGTCAGATAAACTTGCTTGTAATATGATCGATTGAGACTGATACTTTGACTTCCGCTATGAAATTTTTAGGGTTCCGTACACATAAGTAAAAAACGGAAACCCTATACCAAAGAATAATAACTATCTACTCGTTCTATTACTGACACTTTTACGAAGTTAAGCCCGGAACGGGGTCTCCGTCAGGCGCGTATGACAGAGGTCTATCGTGCGGTAGACTCCTGCAGCCGACTTGGCTCCGCACGTGTGGACTCGTTGTTCCTGTGGAGTCAACCAGGGAGGCCGAGAGGGTGGCGCAGGTCCTGGGCTACCCTGCGTTTTCCATAATTGCGTCCCAGGCAACGCAGTGTTTGTGGACAGGAAACTTCACCGCGCCATGCGGAAAGTCTAATTAAATTTCCTCAGACTATAATTAAATTGTCTATAACAGACGTATAGGGTCAATGATGATGAAAAGAGAGTTTTTATGTTCAGAGATGCCGTATTTCTGACACCTCTGTAACAACAAGTACAAAATCCATACAAAAAACGATAATATTTGCGCATTTTTTTTTTAATAATAAATATCAAACGAAGCATGTAGAAATGCAACTATTTACTCGTACATTATAGTACGGAATCCTTCCTGCACGAGTCAGACTTGCACTTACTCTGTTTTTCTGTTTTTCTTGCCTTTTGATCTTGAGGCGGCGGTTCGATTTCAATTAAGCATTCACAAAAATACGCTCGCCTATGAGACAAATTTAGGCATACAGATGACAACAAATCATAACTTTAGTTTCGCAGTCGACATACAAAAAACAATTTTGGTCTCTCAAGAGATGTAGATTTAATTATGTAGAACTAGCGGCACGCTCCTCTCCGCCCGCTGTAATTAATTTTACAGTGGGAATCAGTTATTGTCCCGACAAGTATTAAACATATAAACCTTCCTCTTGAATTAATCTACCTATCAAAAAGATTCATCAAAATCTGTTTTAAGCATACATACACAGACGCGGGAAGCGACCTTGTACTATTGTAGTGATACAAATCGCGGGCATATCGGTCACATAGGTAGCTACCGTCTATTTTATAAACCAACGAAAACTGAGGCTATTCCAGCGGGTTATCCGAAATCTTGCGTTCCGTTTCGGGATATCAAATGGTGATGTATGAGGCCGCTATTACTGTCGGTTGATCGCCGAATCCGACCATCATAAATAACCATCACGTTGCAGCGGGCGAGGCCCGTCGCCTTCTGTAGCGCGTGTTATCCATCAGTACCTGGTTGGATAGATAGATAGATAAACAACTTACAATTTACAGCACAAAACGGCACAAAAACTATAACTAAAAGTAAGCAAAGGCGGCCTTATCGCTTGTAGCGATCTCTTCCAGGCAACCTCTATCTTTACAGAAATAGCTTTACAATTTTGCAAGTAGATGCAGAAGCAAAAGAAAGTTAAATTTTACAAAAATAATAGCTAATAGCTGGGTATTTTGTTATTTTTACGCCACATTAGATGGCGTTGCTCGTAATGTAGGTATTGTTTTACCGATCAAACGGGTAGATTAGATAAATAAGGTGTAAATGCTGCAAATATTTTAAGGGGTGAATCAGCCCATTGATCTGAACAACTTTCCCAAAGGCACTTAGGTCGAAATATGATAAAAATTTTAGGTCCTCCCATACAAATTGACTTGGTCGGTTGGTCCCAAAATGTATTTATATATCGACCTATGTTCCTTAGGGAAAATTATTCAGTTTTATGGACTGGTTCGCCCCTTAAAGTATTTGCAGCAATTTTTTTTACACCTTGTAGATATATTAGGAGATAGATATTAGGGGCAGGCCCATGACCAACAGTTACAGTAGATAGATACTTTAGTATCAGAATTTGATTAGGAGTAGAAATATCTAAGGAAATTGCGTGTTTTAATAAATTTCTAGGTATTTATAGTAGAGCCTGATTCCACCTACGTGTAATTCAGGCCCAAAATTTCGGTTTGTCTGATAGTAGGTACTTATACTGTCCATTTTCCTGTAATTATGTCCCCCATAAAGCTCCTTCAATATGTCACTTCAGTAGGTACCAACTTGAGCGTAATTTTTTTGCAAATGCCAGGAGCGGTGTGTCCATGACAATGGGTATGATCACTGGCAGGTCAAATGAGATAATTTTTAAAATGATATTTGTATGAAAATACGAAGAGATGACGTCATGTCTGGCGTCAAAACACTTTCTTCTTATTTTTCTGTTTATTAATTCAAACTTTGAATATTTCGAATAACTATAAATGGAGTATGTAGTATTTTTGGGCAACAGTTTAGGCGTACTACTTTTATATCTCGCCGCATGATGCCGGCTCAGAATAGCATCACCCCATATCTTTCCCTTGGGTGTTGTAAGAGGCGACTAAGGCGCATCGCACACTTAACGCACGACGGCCCGCTAAAATATCGCAGCGGTCATACTGGAAACGTCACTCCCTATACTAAACCCGCACTCGACGGATGACACTGCGATAGCGCTGCGTAAACAGCGGTTAAGCGATTTTAGTATTGGGAATTGACATTTCTAGTATGGATCTGACAGAAAGCTGCGATATTTTAGCATTCCGTCACGCGTCAAGTGTGCGATCCACCTAAGGAGTTTGAGGTTAGATGTGTATTGCAATTTTAGACGGCAGGCTGGCAACCTGTCACTACAGTAATAGACAGTCTTCTGAATTACCCTCGACCTTTTGTCGTACGTGGCGTAAGTGACCGTTTTACGACCGTTTACGCTCTGCCTACCCTGCAAGGGATAAGGGCGTGATTTATGTATATTTTATTAATAACCCAGTGATTTAGCGAATGGACGATTCCTCATATATGGGACGCGGAATTTGGATATCATATTTTTGGGTGTCATAAATAACCGCTACGCGTCAGAGTGCGGTCAGCGTGTTGTTATTGTGTGACGGATGGGGTATTTATTGCACGAGCTGTGATGTTCATGTATCGTCAAGGTCATGGGAGGAGGGTGAATTGGTCGACAATCGTCCTAAATAGAAAAGTAGGTAAAATTACATACATACACATACACCGTGCCGTACACATATGCCATGTGATGCCGGCTTAGAATAGCATTACCCCATATCCTTCCCGCGGGTGTCGTAAGAGGCAACTAAGGGACTCGAGAGTATTGGTGTATTACAAGTATTAGGCGACAACCTGTCACTATAGTGTTACACATGTTTTCTGAAACAACCTTGGAAAACAATCCTCAAAAATGTCAGACGTGGCGATAGTGGCCTTATTTTTACGGCCGTTAAAGCTCTGCCTACCCCGCAAGGGATAAAGGCGTGATATATGTACACTGTATGTACACTTACACATATCACGCCTATATCCTGGGCGGGATAGGCAGCGCGTCAACAACCGAAAAATTACGGTCGTTACCGCCACGTCTGACTAATGTTTGAGGGTCATTTCAGATAAGCCGTGCATTACAATAGTGACAGGTTGTCAGCCTTGCGCCTAAAATTGCAATACACATGAAACACTCACGGGAAAGAAATGAGGTGATGCTATTCTAAGCCGGCATCACACGGCAAAATTTTAAAAAAGGTAAAATTACATGTTTTTAACGATTAACCTTATTGATAACATACACACCAAATTATCCTAGTCCGTTTAATAATCTAAGTATCTAGTTAACCAAGAATTGCTCGGCTTTATCTGACGTTCAGAGTGATTTTTAGAAAATAAAACCTAGCTATAACCTGTAAAATATAGGATGATCCCTGTGACGTTTGTGAGCTTGGAACAAATGCTATTACATAAGGACCATTTTCTAGTGAACAAAGGAAAATGAACCTTTTGTCATAGCATTTGCTCCGAGATCACAAACTTCACAGGGATCACCTATATTTTACAGACTTAAGATCGATTTATCGCCCCTAGATCCCCCTATATACGAATTTTCAGGAAAATCGTTGGAGCCGTTTCCGAGATCCTAAAGGTATTATATAGATAGATATAGTTATGTTATGATTATGTTTATGATTTTCCCATTAGAATCACCTATGGCCTCCTAAGGCCCAGAGCGTCCTACCAGTAGGGCTTAATATTTTATAGTAGTTCAGACCCAAGCGTTTGTTTTAACGATAAGTTCACTTATGGGTTCCAATACAATTTCTGCCAGACTGACTTCCTTTTTTGAGCCGTCGATTTACGGGCGACCGTAACCGATGTAGACGTGACCGACGTAGTCTGTTTTATAAGTTCGGATACACTATTTTAAGTTGGCGCAAATTTAAGATCACAATATCACGTTTTCTAATAAGTCCTACGGGTAGGATCGTGGTATGATATTAGTACTGAGCTCATGAAGAAGTTGGGTCTGTCATACTACTCTTAATTGGTACTACCAGTAGGACCGTGGGTCTTAGGAGGTTAGAAGAAAACTAATTGCATTGCTATTACAAAAAGTTCTGGCGCTTTTTACAGGGTGTTAGGAACGGCGTAACGAAAACCTTGCAAGCGTGCACAGACTATGCAACTGAACAACTTTTTATATGGGGGCTATGTTGGGAAAAAAAAATATCGACCTTCCATACAAAATTCCCGATCAGCTGAGTGACTATGTATGGGAAATCGAAAAAAATTTTCGTTTCCCACCATAGCTCCCATGGTAAAAGTTGTTCAGTTTCATGGTCTGATCACGACTGTAAAGTTTTCGTCACACCGTCCCTTACACCCCGTTTTGCTCTCAACCAACTAGTACTATGCTATTGTACCGAAATATAATTTGATCCTTTATTGATGACTTGGTTAAAGAAGCTTCATCAGAATCTATTATTGCGTGCAGGATAATACAGATAGGGTTGTATTGTGACTACCGTAAGCAGTTGCATACAATCAAACAAAGCTGTCATCTGGAATTGAATTCAGGCAACTGAGATAGGAGATAGACCGGTTAATCTCCAAACAACAAAGTCTAGAAGAGTTTTGGCTCAATCTAGTAGATAGGTACAAATAACATACATGCATATATCACGCCTTTATGTCTTACGTACGGGGTAGGTAGAGCGCTAACGGCCGCAAAAATACGGTCGCTGTCGCCACGTCTGACAAATACGGAGGGCCGTTTGAGATAATTTTGTGTATCACTATAGTGACAGGTTGTCAGCCTGTCGCCTAAAAGTTGTAATACACCTGAAACCCTTAAATCCGTCAGTCGCCTCTTACGACACCCACGAGTAGGAAATGGGGTGATGCTATTCTAAGCCGGCATCACACGGCACCCGGCAACACACGGCACTATAAAATCCATGGATAGTTTTTAAAGCACACAAGCTTATGATATAAACATACAGGTTGTTACAGACAGCCCTCTGAATACTAATAGAGTGCATTCAGCCCATGAAACTGAACAACTTTCCCCTTGGAACATGCCAGGAAACGTCATTTTTTTTTTTGTAAATGCAGTTGCACACTTGACGCACGACGGTGCGCAAAAATATTGCAGCTGTCTGTCAGATCCATACTAGAAATGTCAATCCCCATACTAAAACCGCTCAACTGCTGTCGACGTAGCGCTATCGCAGTGTCGTCCGTCGAGTGCGGTTTTAGTATGGGGAGTGACGTTTCTAGTATGGATCAGACAGACCGCTGCGATATTATTGCGCTCCGTCGTGCGTCAATTGTGCGACCCACCAGAGATACATACATACATTGGCTCAAATTATATTTCCGAAACTATACCAGTTGTAGTAAAAATGAAACAGACTACATACCTCATAGGGGTTATAATCTTCGGTTATAATATATATCTGTAGGAATATCGTAGGTAGAATAAAAGCTACCTACGTTTCTACCTACGTTTGATGAGAAAATTACTCAGTTAGTAAACTCATCCCGCTCAGTTTCATTTGGATGGGTGCTTATGAATAACAATAACCTCTGCGTATTCATTTAACGTTGCCTGTTTAAGCTATATCACACTCATGGGAAATAATATCATAGAGATTATTCCTTCACAATATTATGAATGTGTCGTCTTTGATATCCCTACATATCCTCATCCATATAATTCATCCGCCGTGTGATGCCGGCTTAGAATAGCATCATCCCACATCCTTCCCGCGGGTGTCGTAAGAGGCGACTAAGGGACTCCAGAGTATTGGTGTATTACAATTTTTGAGGCCACATGCTGACTACGTATCACTATAGTGACAACCTGTCACTATAGTGATACACATGTTTTCTGAAACGACCTTGGAAAACAATCCTCAAAAATGTCTGAAGTGGCAATAGCAACCGTATTCTTATGACCGTTAACGCTCTGCCTTCCCTGCAAGGTATAAAGGCGTGATATATGTATGTATGTATGTATATAATAAAAAACAATAGAAATACTGGCCAGTGAAATCGAACTATCACAGAGTAGTTATTGATAAGCTTTCCCCAAGAATTGTAAATTGACATATTTAAAAAAGCAATCACTATTTGCTTAGAAATAAATGGTTTATTTTCAAAATTCGCCACGAAATTTTTTCTTTTTTATTTATATTACACTAACGGCCTGCCCCAGCAGCTGCGCCCGCTGCAGCTCATTTTCCCGTGGGAATAAGGTTTTTCCCGGCAAGTATTATACATAAAAATTTTTCTCTTGAATCACTCTATCTATAAAAAAAACTGAATCAAAATCCGTTGAGTAGTTTTAAAGATTTAAGCATACATACAGACAGGCGCGAAAAGCGACTTTGCTTTATACTATGTTGTGATTATTATGGCCGTTAACGTTCTGCCTACCCCGCAATGGATAAAGGCGTGATATGTGTGTGTGTTTTCTTTATAAGTAAGGTGTATCATAATCATAACTATCACAACTTCCGATCAAGAATAGTTCACCTTGGCCTCCAAGTTACCTGGTTGTGTGAAGTGGAGCGCTCGGCTACCGTCCCCGATGTCCACTCACTGCTTCGGATACTTCGTGGCGCGGGTATTAAATATAGAGCTTATGTGCTTCGGTACACACATAAAAAAAAATTCAGTAATTAATTAAACTGAGAATATATTTCAAAACTAAAATGGGTACCACTACATAGTATAAAACAAAGTCGCTACTTGCGTCTGTCTGTATGTATGTTTGCTTAAATCTTTAAAACTACATAACTGATTTTGATGCAGGTTTTTTTCAATAGATAGAGTGATTCAAGGAGAAGTTTTGTATGTATATACACTTGCCGGAAAAAAATCCTTATTCCCACGGGAAAATGAGATGCAGCGGGCGCAGCCGCTGGGGCAGGCCGCTAGTCTGGTAGATATAAAAGGATCAACTTGTGGGGTGAAAAATGTTTTTGGAACGTCCCAGGGGCGGAACTACCTATGGTCTATATGGGCTTCACCCCAGGAACCCATGGACACAGAAGCCCGCAGCCCCTGTTAAAAATAATAAGAGAAATATTGTAAGTCGTAAGCAAGGCGTTACGTGTAACGAAGAGGATTCGCCGAGTTTTTTTTTTTTCAGATACACTACATCACCAAAGAGGAAAGGGCCCCCAAGCAGTTTTAGCCTAGGGCCCCCCTCAAAGTCACTATCCGCTCCCGGACCTTACCCATAAAATGATAGACGATGACAGGTCATTATAAATGTGGATCCGAATTTTTTCCGCATTCGACATCCTGTATATTTTATTTCACGAGCTCAAATCTAAAAACATAAGTAATGTATCATTTAAAAAAAACTGCTATTCAAAACTCGGATAAAAGGTTTCAAAATCGGTTCAGATAAACATTCTGAAAGCATGCTATAAATACGCGGTTCCACTAAACTAAACCATAACAGAGTATCAACGGGAACGAATGGCAATAAAGTGGCCATTACCCTGCCCTGCCCAACAGGGCTCAATTTGCCATAGATTGCTGGTTATAGCATGGGCGTTAAAACAATGCACCTATAATAACCAGTATCGTATGCCGAATCAGGTACTTGGCAGGGTAGTTTAATAGCCACTTTACAGCACAATCTCAATCCGCTACATTTCAAAACAAGACGTGTAAACTTCGAAATCGTATGTTGAGGCGATGAAAACGTGAAAATTTACACGTGTGAATAAATTCTGTAAAATCAGTAAACCAATGGTTCACATCACGCCTTTTTATTTGTTTATCATCAACAACTAGCGGCCAACGGTAGCATCCGCTAGGTACTAATCGTTTTCCCGTAGGAATAAAACGTTAGTGCTTGCATACATAATTTATAACTCTATATGTTTTCGCGGAGTTAGAAAATTGACAATCTTCCTGGTACATGCATATATCACGCCAAGGGATAACCTTGCGTTAACGGCCGTAAGAATAAGGTCGCTTCGCTATCACCAAGTCTGACATTTTTGAGGTATGTTTTCCAAGGGAGTTTCAGAAAACATCTGTATCACTATAGTGACTGGTTGTCTGCCTGTCACCTAAAATTTGTAATACACCAATACTCTCGAGTCCCTTAGTCGCCTCTTACGACACCCGCAGGAAGAATGTGGGATGATGCTATTCCAAGCCGGCAACACACGGCATCTAACACTGATACTTACAAAGTCATGTCAGAAACCAAAGGCATACCATCTGCCATTTGATGGGTAGTTACAGAGCTCATGCACCAAGTTCTGTCCATAACGACACAATAAAGCGCGACCACCCAGGTGAACCGTAACTATTTTCAGGTTACACAAACAGCAGTAGCTGTCGACCGATATACACTATAAACGCAATTCCGGTTTTCACAGGCACAGAAAGATTGTCCGGTGTTTTGCCGGATCCGGGTTTTTACGTACCGGAAACCGGATCAATGAGAACTTTTCTAACTGCTTGCATCTGACAGATCTCGAGCTAGATCATAAAGTCATGCCAGATGGCGCTACGCTACGTTGATATTTTGACATTTGAGTTATGTTGATTTGATACTCAACTAGACAATGCAACTTTTGCCGTTTAGCTCAGCGCAATCTATGTACGCTTGATACCGGGCTAGAAAATTACCTATTGGAATATTGTTTAGAATGCGATTTTCATTGCGGTTAGGGTCAACCGCAAAACAAAAAGAAAATACTGAAAAATCGGATATCGTTTACACAGCTATCATTAATTTGGTCTGTCACGAATCGCGATATCATAAAGTACACGATTTTTCCCGAAAGGACAACATTAGTGTTGACATCCCGCTCATATGTCATATATTTAGAAGGAGACAAACAATAATGTTGCCAATTTAATGGATATATGGAATAATGGAGCCTTTCTTTAAAAAAGTGTTTTCTTACGTATAGTCGACCAATCTTCTTCAGTTCCAGCCGCGATACATCAGCTTCAAAGCGCGTGCAATAAATATTCCATCAGAACCATCAGTCGCCTCACCAGTCAGATACTTTTCAACGGACACCAAGGAGGTAAACATCTCGCGCGTGTAATATCTCAGTTACATTCTCAGGTTTTGAATATAGGTACCTATAATGTACACCTATATCATACGTATGTAAGGTGTAAAAATATTAGATGCAAATATTTTAAGAGGTGAATTAGCCCATGAAACTGAACAACTTTTTCCAAGAAACATAGGTCGAAATATGAGAAAACTTTTTGAACCATACAAAGCTTACTTGGTCGGTTGGTATTTTTGCGTGGTTCAAAATTTTTTTTGTATTTTGACTTTGACTTTCTTGGGGAAAGTAGTTCAGTTTCATGGACCGGTTCACCCCTTAAAATATTTGCAGCTAATATTTTTACACCTTATATATTGAAAGTGGTGATTTAATACATCTACCTAAATAGCTCTGGCAGACGTGTGGTTCCTTAAAACTTCTCATTGCGTAATATTTTCCTAACATTTATTTAAGTAAACCACTTTAAAGTCCTAAAATGAAAAAATATACGGGTTGACGGAAACTTTGCCGGCGTGATCAGATCATGAAACTGAATAAGTTTTACTATGGGGGCTATGGTGGAAAACAAAAAACATTTTTTCAAGATCCCATGCAAAATCAGTCAGATGATCAGGAATTTGTTTTGTCGATAAATGTTTTCGTTTCCCAACACACTCACTATAGAAAATGCTATTTAGTTTCATGGTCTGATCACGCCTGCAAAGTTTTCGTTACACCGTCTCTTGCACCCTGTGTTGTTGAGTTACTTTCTGTCGAAACCAAAATGAAGTAAGTTATTCATCATTGACTACCTATGAAAATATTTCAAGTCAATTATGCGAAACCCGGGTCGATCCCTGGTGTTCTAATGAATGAAATGAATGATTCATTTGGTTTTATATTTGTTGGCACCACTTATATTTGGCAGCATCGCAATCGCAACTGTAGTAAAAATTAACAGTAACCAAAAAGTTATCACTTGAACGGATAGGAATGAACCTGGAGCTCAATTTCTGAAACGTCGTAATTTGGTTCCGTACAACGACTGGTCTTACAACACGTTTTTATCTAATTTATTTGGTAATATGGGAATCGACAAGTAAAAAAGAACTTGTTATACAAGCTTAATAAGTAGCAGATTTTCGCATGTATCGAATTTCGACGTTTTAGAAATTGACTCCCTCGGCACGATACGCCGAGAGTCGAGGGGTCAAATTCGAGCTTTTAAAACTTCTGCTAAGAGATAGTGATATTATGTTAAATATGCAATTTAAAAATATTTAGTTCCTTTTCACACTTTCACACCAATTTACATGTAGGTGTGCAAGTTTTTCTAATTTTAACTTCCGAGTTCAAAGACGCTGTAAAAAGCTGTGAGGAAATTTAATAGAATATTTTTGCCGAGCAGAAGAAGCAGCCTTATCAAATTTAGATTTATTTGATTACCTACTGGAAATGCACTAGGTGTATAAAGATTTTTCATTGTATTTACAGTTTTCAACCCTTTGTTTCTCCAAAAGACACCAAATACGTAAGAAACTAACAATAAGTAGGGATATAAACATAGCTTAAACTTGGATCAAGAAGTCTAAAGAGCCGCAGTCCCAATCGCCGGCCTTATCTAGATTTAACCAAGGCTAGCTTTATTTAATTACTGGAAATCTACCAGGATTTATATTAAAAAAGAATCTTGATCGTATTGCCAGTCTACCCAATTTTTCCATACAAAATACTTACATATTAGCAATCTGAGGATCAGTTAGAACAGTCTGACACTCAGCGGCCGAAGCCGTGTTGAGGCAAGCAAGTCCACCATTCTTTAATTACTAGAAATCTACCCGGATTTACATTAAAACGAATCCTTGTGTTGCCAGCTTTCTACATTAATTAGCAACCAAAATAAGAAACGAGATAAAGATAATACAAATGACCGCCGCAGCCGCTGTTTAAATGACTTTAGTCAAAAATTTACTGGTGGTGATTGGATTTAAAAGGAATATAAATTTGTATAATGCCGGCTTAGAATAGCATCACCCCACATCCTTCCCGCGGGTGTCGTAAGAGGCGACTAAGGGACACAAGGGTATTGGTGTATTACAATTTTTAGGCGACAGACTGACAACCTGTCACTATAGTGATACACATGTTTTCTGAAACAATCTTGGAAAACAATCCTAAAAATGTAAGCCGTGGCGATAGCGACCGTATTCTTTTGGCCGTTAACGCTCTGCCTACCCTACAAGGGATAAAGGCGTGATATAATATGTGTGTGCATGTATGTAAATTTGTATGCCATAGTTATGTTATCAAATTACATTTACAAATAACAATTAGTTATGCTACAGATTAAATCGATTGTATCGTAAGATAGTAACAATTTACCTACTGTGTGTTGTTCCTAACTGTAAGTTTAAAAGATTAAATGGTCTCCAATGCAAGTTTCAAAACATTATTAACTTCCCTGATACCTACTTAAAACAAATCAAAAACAAAAAAGACTATTATCTAGGTACGATTCACAAAAGTGGAATCTGAATCTACTTGTAACTAACTACATACATGCATATATCACGCTTTTATACCTTGACGGGTAGGCAGAGCGTCAACAGCCGTAAAATTAGGTTGTTATTGCCGCGTTTGACAAATATTTGAGGACCGTTTGAGAAATATTGTGTATCACTTTGTGATTGCATGCTTATCGTGTCATGTTAAATTATGCCGTTTGATGCCGGCTTAGAATAGCATCACCCCATGTCCTTCCCGCGGGTGTCGTAAGAGGCGACTAAGGGACTCGAGAGTATTGGTGTATTACAAATTTTAGACGACAGGCTGACAACCTGTCACTATAGTGATACACATGTTTTCTGAAACAACCTTGGAAAACAATCCTTTAAAATGTCAGACGTGGCGATAGTGGCCTTATTTTTACGGCCGTTAACGCTCTGCCTACCCCGCAAGGGATAAAGGCGTGATATGTGTATGTATGTATGTATGTTAAATTATCTATTATTTTATTACTATGTAGGAGAATACCTACAATGAGATAAACAATTATTATGAGTTAAATTAAATATTAATACAAACAGTACAACATTAAGATTAGATAACCTTTTACTGTTTAGGATACAAAGAGCGACCATTAATGCGGCATATTAGGAGTATCTATAGTTATTATTCTTTATTATGTTAGTATACTACGCTTATGCTTATTAGACTGCGTAGAATAAAATAATGTCTATAGCAATGACATAATATTAACAGTAAGTAAAACGTATATTATAGGCAATGTAGAAAAATTGCGACATTTCAAGGAATAAACCCTGGGGATAAACCATACAGCATGAAACTATGAGCAAGAAAAAGGAAGTAATGATTGTAATATATTGGACTTTCCATAGAAAATATCTTCTGAGTATACCGACACATTTCATATTATGCGAGTTTACATATTTCGACCTATGTTCTCTCAGGAAAGATGTGTTAAATTTCATGAGCAGTTCCACCCCTCCAATTCTCAACACCGTAGATTTCTTTAGGTCTTAAGATTGTGTATAGCCTAAGAATACTAACTTGATATTACTTACATACTTTAAAATAATAAAAATTGTAACTTACCCTCAAAGAATTTTCAAAGCTCATCCTCGTGGTCCTCAAGGCAAATTCAGTTACAGTTCATACATAACGATATATTATTTACAATCACTACAACAGATCCAATAACATATCAGTGTCCGTGTGTCACCTGTAGCGAAGATAACGATTAACGCACACAATAAAAACGATCGCCGAATTTCCAGCTTCCAATTATGCTGGTACTTTTATTGTCACATGACAGCAGGTGTCCAGATTATGTCCCGCACCTCTCTATCGAAAGATGTCGCTAAATATGCGGCGAAAATACAACACGATAAAAATTGCTGAACGTTCACAGAGTAGCAACGGGATTTATCGATAAAAGCTTCAGCGGGGTTTTATAAAGTATCTTTTTATACGAAATTTTACGGTTGATTCGGTTTTAAAGAGACGTAGAGTTTGCGCGCGCCCGTAGAATCGACCGGGCGTCCCGCCGCGCCACTGAGGCAACTCGCTAGGCTCCCGGCCGCGCCAGCCGCGCGCATGCGCCGCCCACCACCAACACAAACCAGCCCATTTCCAGCACGACTTCTATCCAAGTCCACTGCTCGCTCCATCCAGGTCTTCCAGCATGGTCATGTTCGACACCTCTCAATGGACGATGTCTCAAGCGATAAATCGCTCTTTATACGTCGGTCGCAATAATCCAGTGATAGAACAAGGATAAAAAAATGACGTCAGAAGTTCGCTCACAAGTTCTCCAGCGGCGAGACGGCCGCTCGCCTATTGTGCGTTCACTTACGCAATGATATACAAGGTGTAAGGAAAATAGCGCAAAACTTCTCACAGGTCAATCAAAAAATCACAAAGAAATATAGTAAGCTGTTCAGTTTTCTAAACTGAATAAACCCGAGGGGAGGGTTGCGCGCTATTTCTTCACAATCTTGTACAAAAAAGATAAAGAAAATAAATACCAAAGTATGTATGACTATTATAATTATCAAGGATCATACTCAACACATAGATAGCTGCGTAGCAACGAAATTACGACAGATATTTCTACCGCCACTCTAAAACCCACAGGAAGTCCCTGAAATAGCGCCCTTACATACACATTCGGAAAAAAAATGTTCGATCGTGAGTTTGCAGTATTAAAAAGCAATTCCGTATATTCTGAGAAGGCCGCCGTTGACGGCGTAGCGCGTAGCCTGCCCGGTTCACATTGTTTCCACAATTTGCGCCTGTGTAGTACAGGGTGCTACGAAAAGCACTGAAAAAATGTTTTTGACGTGACAACGTCTTATGATTCTATAAACCCTAAATTCACAATTCTAAAAAACATGGCCGATGCGGCGTCACCTCGCTCTGAGGCGTTCTTAAGTCTTGAAGTGCAAGGGAGAGCACGGAACGAGCGACAAAGAGGCACAATCGACCTCCGCGTTCGGCAGGTTAACTGATATAAAGGATTCCGTGCGTTATATCTATCAAAGAAATAACATTAAAATTTCCTTTTTAAAAATGCAACTATTCCAAAAGTAATTTCTTAGGACGTTGCCACGTTCAACTATCGTCAGTAAAGCGACTTCCGAGACAACTTATTTTTTTTATTACTTCATACATAACTTAAACACGTTGTCTTCCACAATTTTCGTCTGTGTAACACGCTGTAGAAGGCGATACAAGTACCACCGAAAATATAGAACTTTTTATTACTTCATACATCAAACATATTTAAAACTTAAATATACGGTTTTAATTACCTTATGCGTCGTAATTATTCTGCTACTTTACACCCTAAAAAGGTAGAGTCATGAAAATTTATTGCAAAATTTTATTTTCTTTGCGAAATAATTAGGTACGTAAACTACGTAAAGGGTTTAGGTAGGAGAATTACTTTTAAGACGGCCCAAAAATTTGCCAACACGGCGATAGATAGCAACCGTATTTTATGACAATTAAAGTTCTGCTCGCTAAGAGATAAGTATGGCTTAGGCCGTCCGCACACTATAGACGAAACAGGCTCAAGACAGGTAGAGATGTGCCGTCGCCCGAAGTTAAGTCCCAAGTGGAAATATTCCCAAATAAATTTCCCGCCGTCCGGGAACATAACATCTTGCTGGAGTCGTTTCAGGAAAACAAAATAAAAGTACTATTGTAGGTAAAATATTGTTTTTTTGTAAAAGTAATACCGTAAATCGTGCATGTGTGCGATCCGTTTAAATTTTATTATGAAAAAAGCAAAATCTTAACACAAAAAGATGTTTTTTACCATACTACAATTTTTATGTTGTATTCCCAAAAACTTTTTCAGCTATTTTGTACGTTCCCGGACAACGGGAATTTCTTATAGGAATATTCCCTTTCGGGCTTTATCTCGGGCGGTGGTACATCTCTGTCTTGAGACTGATTTGACTATAGTGTGCGGACGGCCTTAGGGATGACGTAATCTTTTATTACACCCTGTAGAGCTTCCATGCATGATCGGTCTATTGAAAAACCCATGTGTCAGCTGGTTCCTTTCTCTCGCATATAAAAGAGTATAAAGAATGAGTAAAATGATTTCCCACTTAAGGGTTACCTGTGCTCGCTCCTCATACAAACATTAGGAATAACTAGTATATATATTGCCGTGTGATGCTGGCTTAGAATAGCATCACCCCATTTCCTACCCGTAAGAGGCGACTGAGGGACTTGAGGGTTTCACGTGTATTACAACTTTTAGGCGATAGACTGACAACCTGTCACTATAGTGATACACAAATTATCTCAAACGGCCCTCTATTTTTCAGACGTGGCGATAGCGATCGTAATTTTACGGCCGTTAATGCTCTGCCTACCCCGTAAGGGATAAAGGCGTGATATGTGTTTGTATTTATGTAATTCCACATTGTAGTGGGTAGACCTTTGACCGGAAGTTACATAAATTAAACAGAACGAAACGTTATTTTGTTAAACATACATACCTAAAACGTAAAATTTTCCTTTTTTCATGGCACATTAAACCGGACCGGAGCAATGCGGCGCGGAATGTCGAAGTCGGAAAATTTGTGTCGCAGAAATATGAAAAAACCAGACATTTTACGAAATCCCTATAAAGCATCATACTAAGGTTTGTATTTATAAATCGCACTCAATTCTGACAACGATCTCAAGAGCAATTTTGACAAATGTCAGTTAATATTAACAGCATCTCAAAGTCGCACTCAAGATCGATCTCAGTGTTGAGTCCTGTTTATAAATACGGGTCTTATAGTTACCATATCCCGATCTAAAGATTTAGTAAAATATTACCTCTGTACCGTGGGACTGCTGGAAGGTATTTCTTTTTAGAGGTAAATAGTATCTGTTGTGTCGTTTATTTATTTAATAATTGTCCGGTTTTATAAGATTACTAAATCATGTAATTTTTAGATACAATGAATGCAAGTAATGTCGTACCTAAATATAACAAAATACTAAATAAAAAGTTGATTCTCGTTCTAACGCATGGCTTTGTTCTTTTTAGGCGAATATATTCATGTGTAAAGCAAGAAAAAGAGAAAAATACTCCGCTAAAAAAGATTTCCCTAATTTCCTTACCACACATACATTTTCAGAGACAAAGCTGCCAGAGGTTAATCGGCACAGCCCTTGTGGAAATGGAAGGAAGGTTTCCACATAAAGATAATTGTGAATAGGGCTGATATTACCACCCATACGATTTATCTGGACAAAGAAGGGTCTTTCCGATTTTTGTACAGGCCGAAAAGTGGGCTTTATGAGAAGAACATATTATTTAACATTATGTCTACCTTTTATTAAAACTGTAATAAAATAGACAAGCCGAGTGTATTCTACAGATTACTTTTTTAAGGAGTGACATGGCAACCCTAAGTTTGGAACACTTCGGGAAGGCGTTTGAAGGACAAAATAAATTAATTTGCCAAATTGTGATGTTGTGTGCCGTGTGATGCCGGCTTAGAATAGCATCACCCCACATCCTTCCCGCGGGTGTCGTAAGAAGCGACTAAGGGACTCGAGAGTATTGGTGTATTACAATTTTTAGGCGACAGGCTGACAACCTGTCACTATAGTGATACACATGTTTTCTGAAACAACCTTCGAAAACAATTCTCAAAAATGTCAGACGTGGCGATAGCAACCGTATTCTTACGGTCGTTAACGCTCTGCCTACCCCGCAAGGGATAAAGGCGTGATATATATATAATTGTGATGTTCATACTTGTATTCAACGAGCTTTTTGTACAAAAAAGTATAATAACAATTATATAAACAAATTTAAAAGTTACCGTGCTATTACATTTATATTATTATGCTTACGAAAAAGTACCCAAGCAAAAATTGTAGAGTAAGTTCATTCATCATCATTATTATAAGCATATTGTGAGGATGCTTATAAATTACGAAATAAAAATGACGAATAAATAAGAAACCATTAACTAGATAGAATAAAAATAGCGCCATTTCAGAATAAACGAAAACTGTTAAATGTAAATTAAAGACTTATTTATTACATCTACTAGATTCGTTAACATTTACCTATAATTTTAATTGCACATTCGAATCACTTAATATAGGCACGTACTTTAACAATAATTGAATAATTGGATCCAACAACGATAACACAGTTAAGCCAAACATTCTCCAAACGTAATAGCTATTTACAACTCTATATTTCAGGATTACTTATTGATATTTATAATCAATCATATCTGATTTTAAATCAGTTATTGATAGTATGTTTTTGTTGAAAATGTTTTTCTACTATTACATTTCTATTTATGAGTTCTACTACTTACAGCAAACCTTCAAATTATATTGTTTCTTTTATCTAAAGGAACATGAAAGTTTATCTGAACTTTTTTTTTTGGAAATAATTAAAATTGCAAGTTTTTCCCTTCTATAGGTATGCTGACTCAATTTTGTTCATGTTTTAAAAACTTCATTTCACTCTACTTCGATAAAGAATAAGCTCCCAATAGGACGTTACATTGACACTAAAGTTTCTAATTGGCAAAAATTGTTTTAGTATTACTTACATTCTTAGTCTTAATAACACATTACGCGTAACAAATCCTGTCTCAACAAACAACCAGCTATGAAAATTCATTTTTCAATCTACGCTAGCGTCTACTATCTAATTCGTTCGAACACTCTAGCTACTGGTCCTTCATAAATACTGCTACAAGCATACGATGCGCTCGGTAAATGCTCCTACTATAGTCATGTCGGTGGCAAGTGCAGCGCGCATGACCTGCGGCGCCGCGCCGTCCCGCACACGCAGCGTGAACTCGCGCCGCGTGGGCGGCGGCAGCGTGCCACCGACGGCGGTCAAGATCCTAGTCCTACCAGCCATGTCCAAAGGCTTACCTTCAGCGCTCTCACCTAGCACCGTTTTCAAGCACAGAGATCTACAAGCTTCTTTTTCTGCCTCATACAATTCCCGAGCGGCTATCTCAAATGTTCTTCTCTTGTCAACTCCACCTACCGTTGCTGTCCCACAGGGCACGCCCTCCTCTACGGCTTTCAGAGCACCAGCCCTCAGGATGGCGGGGAGTAACAACTCGGCCACACCACTTACTGTTCGTGACCTCAAGAAATGCAGCACCTGTTCTGCTTCGCGAGTTTCGTCGAAAAGTCTACGCTGTCGAGATGCGGGGACTGGCCGCGCCACCGTCCACGTTTCCACCCATGGGTTTCCTGGAAGTAGCATGCGGTCGCCGAGCGCTCCGCCACCGTCAGGCTTCCAGTCCCGCGGAGAGTACCACTGCACGAAGTCGCACAGTTCCGAACGAGGGTTGGCCGCTTTGAAGGCTTCCATGTCCGACAGCAAGGACGCACTCATCATCCTCGCCCGCAGCTCGGATGCCCGCGCGTCGTCTCCCAGCCGGACCATCAACTCTGCGTCCTCTTCCAGCTGGTCTTCCGTTTTGGGCGCCGGGTCCTACATTGAAATATTCATTTATGCAAATGGCTGTTTAGAGATTTGTAACTACGAGACCATGGAATGCCGGCGATTATATCGGTAAATCACTTTCTAGATAACCTCAATATAACTCTGTTACTCTGTGTGTTTATATGAGACAGAAAAGGGAAAACTTAAGTGAGGTAGGTATTTACGGAGAAATTTATTAAAACAAACCTGAGTGCGTGGGATGTAAAGCGGAGCACCGTTTTTGAGTGTGGCATCTCCTAGTCGTTCTAGACGGCCAACCGGGCGATCCCACAGAGGAAGGTCTTCCACCTCGCCCTCTGCCTCACAATCGAAGAATTCATCTTCCGACGACATCCCTCCTTCTCCTCCGCTGTTTTTACTCCCCTCCACTGCCCGCTGGATGCAGCAATTCAAAAGTTGAAGCTTTTGATGTAGCAAACATGTCCTCGCATTTGGATTCCCTTCTGCCACCCTGCGGACAAGCAAACGACGTTTATGAATACGATGCTCGAGATAGGAATACAAATTATCATACTACAGTCCAACTCGTGCCTACAATAAAAAATAATAGTTGCTACGCTCTACGCAATTCAATAAGGATTAGATCATTGAATCAGAATTACATCTACAGCCAAATACGAATCGGAAGTATTTTTGTCGAAGTAGGTAGCTAATTAGGAGAGAGGGGGTACTAGCGCCCAGCAAAGACGTGTTTTCTGTCCGCTCTTCGAAAATAAATCAAATCTCGTGAAAAAGTGCACAGTTAATTCTAAATCTACTGTCCAACACATTCGCGACCATCGGGCCACCATTTGCCGTGATCAGATCAAAAAATAGTTACTTAATAGTGCCGTAGTAATCAAAACAAAAAGTGATTTTGTCGGTGAACTCAAGTTATTATTGTGTTTGTCACTAGTGTCTCGAGTCATCGCACGCAGCCGGCCTATTGTTCTGTACCGACCGGTTCTGCTCAGTCACGCGGCAGTTCGAGTGCCTACGCTTAATTCGCTACACGAATCATCGTGTCTTTGGCTAAGCGGCTACAGCGCGCAGTTAATAAATTGAGAGAGAGAGCTCACGGATCGTATCCTGAAGAAAGACAAATTATTATTTTTTTGTCTTTTGTTTGTTTTTTTTTTTTATATACTTATAAAAATTTAAAGTTTATCATGTCAACTAAGAAGGACAATACCTTTGATACTTCGACGGTGATCTGCGGTGGATGTTGCGAACCCATAGCAGAGCAACCACACCTGGTTTGCAGTGTAGAAAAATGCCGTGCCACCTACCACCTAGAAATCTGCTGCGGGCCTAATCCTCCAACTAACAAATCGGGGTGGCGATGCCAGAGGTGCCGCTGCGCTGATCGGTTGTCAATGGGCGGAAAGAATGACGTAGACCTTAAGGACATAAGAAATTCCATCTCTACATTAACACCCAATGACAAACAACATGTCACTCTTCGGAACGCAAACAAGCCAAAAACACCAGAACCAAACCCCGATGAAATCCCACCGCTTGATATAATGGCATATGAACTAGGTCTTTTGAGAAAGGAACTCACATCAGTAAAGGACTGCCTAAAGACAATGAGTCAATCGCTCATATTGTGCAATGAAAGACTCGACAGCGTCGCCTCTACTATTGTTGATACCGACTCGAGGCTCAAAGCGCTAGAGGAGCGCGATGCTGAAATATCGCGACTAAAAAACCAGGTTTCAGAACTCCAAGATCAACTCGAAAACCAACTGCAAGTGTCTCTGAAAAACGAAATCGAGATCGCCGGCATTCCTGAAACTAAAAACGAGAGTCTGCCTCACATTGTTAAATTAACAGCAACTAAAACCGGCGTTTCAGTTGAAGATTCTGATATCGACTGGATAATGAGAGCTGGCCCAAAACGATCTACCGAGAATAATAAAACCCCACGCCCCATTGTAGTCCGTTTTGTACGCAGGACCAAGCGTGACGAAATGATCAAAGTTACCAAAGCGAGGAAAAACCTAACCACGGAAGGAATGAACATTACTGGTGAGAACCAGAAGATCTACATAAATGAACGCTTGACTCGTGAAAATAGACTGTTATTTCGCCAAGCCCGAAATCGGTTTACCGCTGCGGGATTTCAATTTTGTTGGGTCCAGAATGGCTCCGTGTTCATCCGTAAAAGAGAAGGTAGCGCCGCCATCCGTCTTCGATCTACGTCTGATCTTAACGAAAAACTTGGAACTTTCACGGAAAATAAATGAGAGAAAATATGTCGAGTCAAACCTCTTAGTTTGTAGTTTAATCAACATTGTATTCTTATATATTTTTTTAATTCTGAACGCAATCCCAATGTTTCGCAACACTTCGAGCACATACCAACTACTATATTTTATATGCACATATATTTATATTTATTTATTTCCCATCTATTTTTCAACATTTTTTGGCACTCTAAACCTATTTAATATTTACTTAATACCTATGGAGCAATTCCTTTCACATTTCTGCAAGAACGAAATTCAATCACGTCTGCCCTACTTGATCAATGCGAAAACTCCTGTAGTATGGCCACCTTGATGTTTGACAATTATCTCGAATCCGCATTAAGCGTCCCATGTCACGTTATAACGACTTTAGAAGATTGCTCCAAAACATTAACCAAAAAGTACGAATTTAAGGTAATTAGTTTTAACATACGTAGTCTCCAAAAAAACTTTGACGAATTTTATGTAGCGCTGAAACGTATTAATATTAAGTTCGATGTAATAGTCCTTACGGAATGTCACTTGGGCACGTGTCCTACAGTGAGGACAATCCCAGGTTATGTACATTTTGAGACTTCACATATTATGAACCAATCTGGAGGAGTTGTGATTTACGTTAAGGAAGAACTGAACGCTAACGCTATAGAACCCTTAATTTCAGACGCTGATAGCCTAGCAGTCACTGTTGCTAATTCTTTTACAATTCTTGGTATATACAGATCCCCATCGACTTCTAACATTGACGAATTTTTAAAGTCCATGGAGTCATTTATTAATACTTGTCATGATAAATCTAAAATTGTGTTAGTTGGTGATATTAATATAGACATCCTAAAAAACAATCCAAAATCAGATGAATACCTATGCCTCACGGCTGAACTTGGTCTTAAGCCAGTGATTTCCTTGGCTACCCGCCCCATCACTAAATCTTGCTTGGATCACGTGTTTGTTGGTTCCACTGTAAATGCGATGGGTATGGTGTGCTCAACGGGAATCACGGACCATGATATTGTAATTTCTGGAATAGTCACTGATAGGGAAAAATCTAAGCCACGGAAAACAGTCACAAAAATTGACTATGAATCACTTATTTCCGACTTAAAAACTACGGATTGGTCCGATGTAATGTCCGCAACTGACGTGTCTTGTGCAGCAAAGAAATTCACTAACACCATTAGTGAAGCGAAAGCTAGACATACTAAAGCTATAACCGTAAGTAGGTCTAAACTTATACTGAAAGATTGGATCACTCCAGGTCTGATGCGATGCATGAGACAACGCGATTATCTTCACACTCAGTATAGAAAGAATCCGAAAAATATTATTATTGAAGAATCATACAAAAGATATCGTAACTTTTTGCATGACTTGCTTAAAAGATTAAAAACCGAATATAATCAGGAAAGATTGGAGGCTAACTCACATGACCCAAAAATGTTATGGAACACAATTTCATCCATATGCGAATTCGAGCGCAAAACCAATCACAGCCCAGAACTGCTCACTATTGGCGAGACTCCTACCGAATCACTCAGTGTGACCAATGAGTTCTTTTCGAACATCGGTCATAATTTGGCAGATAAAATTCTGAAACGTCTCAAAACCACTGAAGCCTCCCTTGCTAGCGATAATATAATTCAAACCAAAAGCCCCGTAAACTCATTCTTTATGTACCCCACAAATGTTCCTGAGGTAATGTCAGTAATTAAACGTCTTAAGAACGACAGTGCCGCTGGACTGGACGATATCAGAAATGGTCTTGTGAAGAACATTGCTGCAGTTATTGTGGAACCCCTAACCCACATTATTAACCTTAGCTTATCTTCTGGAATCTTCCCGGATTGCTGGAAAACAGCCGCAGTGGTGCCAATACATAAAAGCGGGTCTAAAAACGACCCCTCTAATTATAGGCCTATCTCACTTTTGCCGGCTTTCTCTAAGATTTTGGAAAGATTAGTAAACAAACGGTTAACAGAATTCATAGAATCGAACAAACTTCTGTCACCCTCACAATTTGGATTTCGCGGTGGTCTCTCCACAGAAGATGCGGTCTCTCTTCTACTAGAAAAGGCCTCTGGTGCTCTGGACAACAAAGAATCCTGTGTTGGAGTGTTCCTTGACTTGTCCAAGGCTTTCGACACGGTTTCTCATCCTATTCTCTTACGTAAACTAGAGTGCTTTGGAATAAGAGGAACAGCTCTGGATTGGTTTTCTAGTTATCTCAAAGAAAGGAAGCAATGTGTGGTCATGCAAGACATGGTAAGTCGTACGTCGAGCGTAGCATTTGGTGTCCCCCAGGGCAGTATTCTTGGCCCAACACTATTTCTGATATACATCAATGACATCAGTAGCATCTTTGGGCCCGACGAAAAAGTTGACGTAATATGCTACGCTGACGATACGGCTCTAATCTTTCGTGACACTTCCTGGACAAACGTAATACGTAAAACAGAAAGTGGTATGTCTAGAATCACCTCATGGCTAAACGCAAATCTTCTTACCTTGAATATGGACAAGACTTCTTATTTATGTTTCCATAAGACAAAATCGTCAGCGCCTAAACTGCCTGTGGAAGTAAAAGTTCACTCATGTAACTCTACTAGGGGTGAGGGATGTTTATGTAACAATATCAACAGGACGGATTCTCTGAAATACCTGGGCGTGGTACTGGATGAGAGGCTGACATTTCACAAACATATTTTGGCACTGTCGGGTCGTGTTCGGAAAATTATCCATATAATGAAATTACTCCGACAAGGAGCTAGCACTCAAACACTTACCTTAGTTTACTATGCCCTGTGTCAGTCTCTTCTCCTCTATTGTATCTCGGCCTGGGGATCCGCCGCCAAAACATTTCTAATATTTGCTGAAAGAGCTCAGAGATCCGTCCTAAAAGTGATGTTAAGGAAACCTTTTCGGCACCCCACCTACACACTATACCAAGAAGCAAAAGTTCTATCGGTCAGACAACTTTACATCCTAAAAGCAGTTACGTCCTACCACAAAACATACACGAAAGAAAACAAATCCGACTCTAAAAAAAGCCGACGCTTAAAGATCCAAAAAGCTAAAGTCCGTTCAACGTTTGCGCAGCGTTTTAGTTCATTTGTCTTTCCGTTCCTTTATAAAAAGGTAAATGGTCATTGCAAAGTTTCTAATTTAACCTTACGAG
This sequence comes from Keiferia lycopersicella, assembly GCA_029255805.1. NCBI lineage: Eukaryota > Metazoa > Arthropoda > Insecta > Lepidoptera > Gelechiidae > Keiferia > Keiferia lycopersicella. The sequence goes on from JARACZ010000003.1 coordinate 21,957,130, forward strand.
AGGCTAAAGGTCGCGTAAAAAAATATCTATTATCCATGAGCTACGAAGACACTGAAGATCTTTTACATATTCAAAAATAGTCGATATATATATATATATTATTTATTTATTATCATTATTTATTTTACAGTATATTTATAATATCTCTTAACCATATTATAACTTGGCACTAACCGGAACTGTATAACTCGCATTTACACTATGCTTAAGATTTTGTTTTATTTTTATATTAGTATTTTATGTTAAAATTCTTTTTTCTGATCTTGTTCTTTTTTTTCAATTTTATTTTCTTAGATGCTAACTTTAAATTTGTTACCAAAGTACAAACTCTCGTATATAATATTTGGTAAGCATTAAATTGGTATTTTTCTCCGGTTTCCCGCGATACAGGTTCGCCTAGTGCGGGGACCAATGTCAAACCTGATTTCTGTAATTGTTTATATGGTAATAAATATTTTTTGATTTTTTGATTTTTTTGATTTTAATTGAGTTGATATCCATTTTGTATTGCCAATATAAAAATATGAACATTGATTCAATTTTTTATTTTTGAATTATTATAAAAGTAAAATAATAACCAGTTAAGTTTCCTTGCAGTTCGTTTTACGCATCCTAATCAAGTAACAACTACTGTCACGTAGCTAGCGTATATTCCACATCAACTTCATTTTAACTTTCACTTGAAGACAATTTTAAGGAGACAAATACAAGACTTCTAAAAGAAAGCAAATAAATCATGAGAACGTGAGACAGGTGCGCAGTAAGTATACCACACGTTTCTCTTCAGTATGGATGGATATGCAAATAATGTATCGGCACACGGCGAAGAATCGTGTGATTCAAGGTGTTCGTCATGCCGGCGGAACTCGGTTCTAATTGTCGCATATCAAATATAAGCACCTGACACGATAGCTCGTCTTCAAATCATTTCGTGGTCATTTGTGTGTCGTGACCTAGAATATGCGTGAGCTGAACTGCACGCGCGAGCGCTCTCGGAACCGTTACTACATTGACTTACAAATACGCGGAGATGGCCGGGGCCAGCCTAGCGCGGGTGTCCGCCGCGAGCTTCGCGCGTCTTGCAATCGGTCGGTGAACCGTTTGTTTACCGGAGCCGCTGGAGCCGGTGCCGCGGAACTGGGTGTAGGTCAGGAAGCTGCCGGCTGGAGGGGGCCACGAGCCGGCGCCGGCGCACGCAGTCCGCCGCGATCGAGCCGCGCGCGCAACCGCGCAGCACCATGCCTCCCCGAGCCTAGTCGCCGACCACCAACCACGCACATCGATGGTGACACTTTTCCCGCTGTTGTGAACCAACGATGACAAACTATCCGTGATAAACATACTCATAAAAATTTATCGTGACAGTGATAGACGAAAGTGGCCATTTTCATAGGATTTTCAGTGTGCTCAGTGAGGATTTCCCACAAAATGGTGAGTTTATTGGACTATTCATGAATCAATAAATGGTAATGCACGAAAGAAAATCCATTGTCGCGTACATTGACCCACTTCGGCAAAATAGCATCTTCAACGACCGGCACGAACAATACGCCGCTTCTTCCACGATTATGCGAAACATGCTTTTTATCGGATCTTCGCGCTACAAGCTCTCAACACCATCATCGTATAAAAAATATTAACCTCATTGTAAAAGTAAATAATACGTATCATAATAAATGAAACAAAGAATTTAACGAGCCGTTTAATATTTAAAGTAGAAGTTTCAACACAAAGTTAATTTCAAATTTGATCATGCTGGAAGCGTAGCTTACAACGAAGTAAATGCTAGCTCAAACATCTGGTTGTTGTTTGGCGAGCAAACAGCTCAGGAGCCGCGGCGGTGAGAGCCGAGCCGAGCGCACGAACACAACTTTTCATGCACATTTTCAGCAAATATGCACCAAAATGAACCGAAAATCTCGCAATGCAAGCACAGTTCGTCGCTACGAGTGTCGTAAATTTAACACTGCTGACTAAATTGTACTCTGACTGTAGCTTATGCAGTCACTTAAATAACTCTTTTCCCGGGAAGTGTTGCAATTTATGTGACGCTATCTTTTATTAAAGGAAGCCAGTTCGAGTTTTTCATATGCATCGCTCTGGTAAGCTATGCGTATCGTCTTAATGATCGTTCGCGATACAGCGGCGAGAGCGTTCACGCGCAACTATGTCAAACTCGTACTTTCTCTATTATGAGAGAATTCAGTTTTGCTTTACGGCCCTCGAACAAACCAGTTCTAGCGCTTGGGCCAAAATACGAATTGGAATGAGTGTACGAGCTCTGGAAATGCGATTTCAGCTGAGATATCGTGGAATGTCCATTTGTCTTTGATAGTTGCCGTCGTTCTGTTTGCCGGGTAAAGTTTCCTGACGCTGTTTGTAGACGAAGCGCCATCACAGGATGGAACCTCGTCCAAGTCTGAGGCAGTTTATTTAAGTCTGTTTCGAGTGCTGTCTCTCTAAAACAGCTTTGGTTCGGCTTACTTTATTTTACTAATGGAAATCTGAGTTGGAAATATTATTATTTAAAAGTTAAGTACAAAACCAAATCGAATTCGGAGCAAGCACAAAATCCCACATGAAAACAAATCGGATCAGATTATAGAACAAATCAAATTGCCGCGTGCGGGAAAACGATTTCCCGGATATAATTACCAGCATCCCCTTTGATTTTAAAGTGCTGAAAACATTGTTTGCGGTTATTTAATTTTCATATTATTTGCGAGAGAGATACAATATTATTTTGTTAAATTTCCTTTTAACTGTGTCGGAAATACGGGCTAAGAGAAAAGTAGAGTAAACAACACAAATCAACTAGAAAGGGTACAAAATAGAAACAGGAAGTATCCACGTACAGTAGCCGTGTGTACAGTACAGTGCACCATCACCGGATATTGGGAAGCAAACTCTACCCGTTTGCCTCCTCGAACCTCCATTTTAGCTATTTGTTAAATAGTACATACACTCCATATACTCTACATCGAAGCAATAGCGGGTTGAAATAAAACACAAATCAACGTGCTACAAAATAGAAAACAAGACGGAACTACGAACATTTTGTAGCCTGTGTTTGTAGTGTGTAGGTTCTACCCCCGCCCGCCGGATATTGGGTGGATAACTCTACCCGCTTGCAGTCCCCAAACCGCCATTTCAGCTATTTGATGATACACTCCACTAGACTCACAAGAGATACTAGGTTAGGTTACTTGAATAGGTTGGAGAAAAGAATCAGTATCGAAACAGGAAATAAGAACCTCGAGAATAGGTATCGACCAATGAATGTACAGTAAAACGCAGAAAAATAGAACCGCTTTGGTTCAAAGAAAGTTGAACGGGACCGTACTTATTTGCATGAAAGATATAGGGCAGCCAACTCCTTTCCCGAATTGGCGTTTCATTTCTTTATTTTCAACTACATATTCGCTAGTATGTACACTTTATCAGACTCTCTCACATTGGCATCCGATTACAATGCAACTGCACCAACAATTAACAACACGCATTTTGCAGCATCTACAAAAACTGCAATCTTCGACAGCACAAGTTTCTCTTTCGGCTGTTGAACTAGGCATTGTAAATTGTATTGTAGTCCGTAGTACAAAAAATTACGTAAATTCGAAAAAAGACTATCCTAAAAATGCTGCAGCCGTAACTTTGGATACTTCAATTAAAAAAACGAATACTATCAGCAGGTTTTCCGCTGCTGAATTTTCAACGTTTATTTACTTCGATCGTTATGTAAATTCGGAAATGAAATCCCCAAATAAAGAAAACAAGAGTAGCTTTACGCGAATGTAAATAAAAATCTCGTTACTCGTTATACAATGTTGACAATCAGTCGGCGTAACCGTTACAATAACACGGGCCCTGGTTCTCGTATTTTTTGGACATTTCATCTCAAGCGACACGTACACTACGGCCTTTTTATTACTACCAACTTGGTAGTACCAAGTATGAGAAACTATAACTCGATCTTTAAGCGGAACACGAAACAACCAAAACCATCCAAGCGACATTCTAGGCCTTTTCCTTAACTTGGGCTTAGAGCGATAAGGATATCTAAAAAGCATTACGTCGCGTTTCGCGTTTCCGCTAAGTATGTAAACGTTACGTGTCACGTTGTTTTAATAACTCCCTGAAGTTAACGTATAAGGGATCAAAATAAACTGGTCCCTTATACAGATGTTAAAGAAAACCAGTAAAAGTTGATCTGGTATTTGATGTGCTGCTGATATATTCCATGGTGAGTTATGGCGGGGTTAGCATGTCAACTGCCGATTTATGGGACATACGCGACATTACATTCAAGAACGTAAGCTAAAAAATCAGCAACTTTTGTGAAAAAAGTCAGCGAGGTTTTAAGAAAATTTCGTTGAGTCTGGATTTCGTAGCTGTAATTGAAGAGACCGCCTTAGATACTTTTGGTTGTCTTATTAATTAAAACGGGGCTTGGCATTTAATTTAAGGGCCACTCTCTTGTCAGGGAAGATATAACTCTTCTATTGTATTTCTAGGGCTTTCCAGTTTGAACAGACAATAGCTTAGGCCTATTTTATGCAGATACATAATGAAGTCGTCGGCAAGAAACTTGTTTGAAATTCTTGTTTGCCGTATCTTTGTAGCTACATAATAATTATAGAAAACCCACAAAAATCTCATGCAGCAGGCAAGATTAGGACCTGCATCTATTGCTATCAGTACATACTAACAACGCTCTTATCCTCTGAGCCACCAAGGCGAATCGAGCAGGTGTATTTTAATAGGAGATACAATTATTACCAACAATTTCAGCTCAAGACTTAACCCACATAAGTAACCGCAAAACTTTATACATACCTACACACAATGGGTCTTAATAGAGCCAATAACATTAGCGTAAACAAGTACTACAGTGGGGTAAATGAGAACAAAACGAAACAGTCAGCCAAACATTTCCTTGGCGGAGGAGATGAGCACCATTAAGCAACAGTAAATCTAGCGGAATCGCTTTACATTTTATCACGCCTTACTGTCGCCTTTGCAACTGTAAACAAAATCTCCGTGGAAAGACGTTTTATTGACCGACTTTGAAAATGACTAGGTTCTCATTCGCATTCGTCGTGATCTGCGATCTTTTTTTTTTATTTAAGTGTGCCCGTTTGCCGGTGGTCATGATGCTTGCAACAGCGTAGCAATATTCGAAATTCAATAGTGAAAACAATCGCAAAGGTTACGCCTCTACCGATATGAAGAGTACTTTCAGGTTTTCTTATTAGCGTCTCGATGACTGACACTGTATCAAATGTAAAAAAAAACCACGCGGCCCGGGTTCGATTCCCGGCCGAAGGTTATAAATTATTCGATTTTTCATTTATGAGAATCATACAGCACTGTCAGTGCGGTAAATCCCAATAAATTGACACTGTATCGTTATGGTTCAGATTTTAGCTAAGTTTACAGCTCTTTCAGTCGATAAGATTCTCCTGTGTGCCGATAGTGAGACACGTAGGATACACTATACGGGTGTAAGGGGCATCCTTCCGAATACGGACAGGAAGCATCCAGACCATAAAACAAAACAACTTTCCCTTAGGAACATATTTTAGATTTTTTATGACGGGATGAGATGTGATCTCTTACATCCTGTATTTTCTGATTCATCGTTTGAACCTTCAGACGGACCATAATAGTCAAGTCAGCCTATGAAACAGCTAGCTTTATAAATCTAGCGGAGTTGTTTTACATTAATTTGTCACGCCTTAGAACTGTAAACAGAATATCCGTGCAAGGCTTTTTCTTTTTATTCTGTCGGTTCACCACACTTATGAATTAAATTACATCCGGATTGATTTGAATTATCTTATCATTGTTGTAAAAGATACTCCCATGACGATACCACAGCCATCTATAGGTAAAACCTGTAGGTGAAAGTCGAGGAACCTCCAGTTATTCAATTTTAAGTTTTAATAGAAAAGGTTTACGCGCACATGAAACCCACCTATAGGAATTTATGAAATAACACATGCGGAAAAAATCAGAGTGCGCTAGGTGCTTAAAAAATTTACGCTTCCGAACGTAAAGTTACACGTAAACTCAGTTTTTTCCGGCCCAATATTCGCTCTAACGAAGTTGCAATTTCGCTCTGCCAGTTTCGGCCAACTAGAAAAGTACATTTCAAGCATGGACTTAAAAATACTTAGCATAAAATACATCATACATAAATTAACTCTATATTACGTAAAATAGTCTGTAGTTTTCTCAATTTCAATTAAAATTATTCAACATATTTTACGAAATTTTTAAAATATCTGTGAAGTGAAAGCAAACAGCAAGTGAAAGTTGTAAAATTTGAAATAGGAACTCGTTTACTCAACACATGATTTGAGAATTTACAGCCTGAGTCATTATGGCGCTGTTAAGATTGCAAATCGCACACGGATCTGGCAATTATTTGAATACATTTTACTTTTAATATTTGTGTAGATAAAGGCAGATAGATGGACTTGGCAGAGGAACTTTAAATTATATAGGTACTAAATTAAATTTCAAAAAACAAAATTAAAAGGCTTAGAACCTAGCAGTAAACGAAATTTGAAAAGACTCGATGTATGTTATCAAAAATCTGGAGAATATCATAACATAATAACTACAACGCGCCGGGTTATATTGTATTTGAAAAATACAAGATAGATCGGATTTCGTCCACTTTTTACCCGTCAGAGTTTAGTAGTCTATAGGTAGGTACTTTCTTTAATGATAAAACTATTAATTTGTATGCATCTATGATCATGGCATAATGAGTTACCAATCGAACTCTATTCACTGTACCTATAAACTCTTGAAAGATGTTCGTATCTTGATTGGTACAAACTACATTCATCAATAGCCAAGCACCTTGATGCAACTTTGAGAAAATACACCTTAAATTGAGTTGTTAGGCTACTCGTCCGGACCAGTTTAGTACTTATTGGACGAGATCACGAAATTATTTTTTTACCTATTTCACTATTCGTCAACTCGGCAGATTGCTACTCGGCAGATTTATATATACGGTTTGTAAGGAACAGCTTCCGGAATATTGATAGGGTGCAAGCAGACCATGAAACTGAACAACTTTCCCCTAGAAACATATGTCAGGAAACGTCAAAAAATTTTTGGTTTGCCATAGTAAATGCAGCTGTCAGCTGATCGAGATTTTGTATGGGAGGTCGAATTTTTTTTGTCGTTTCCTGACATATGTTCCTAGGAGATAGTTGTGCAGTTTCATGGTCTGCTTGCACCCTATCAGTATACGGAACGCCTAACACCCTGTATAAGAAACCATGCATGCTAGACTAGTACTTTCTACGGGGAAGTTGTAGACCTCCATGAGATCTACATTTCGTATGCCAGGTGTCTAATTTTATACTCGTTTATCTTGGAAACTATTAAGAAGTATTCATTATTTAGCTTTATTTTGTTTTGCAGCTGACTGTACTTGTACAATCAATAAACTTAATGTTGAAGACTAATAAAACAAATAAAAATTTCATTTCGTCATCTCGTCCGAAAGGTACTAAACTGGTCCGGACGAGATGCCGAACGACTCTTTAAATTGAAATAGGTATAGGTTAGTATATAAGTATAGGTTGAAATATAATGGGTAGGTACCAACGTATAACACTCCATTATCGTGTTGAAAGCATTGGTGTCTGAGAGGAGAGGAGGGTGCGTTTTATTGCTAAACTTGATCACGTGAAATCACGTCGAATGCTGCTTTTATGCCTTTAAGAGACGTGATTTTTGAGACAATTTCAGATAGGCATATTTTTTAAACACTCATGGCCTTAATCAGTTTGCCCTGTAAATGGTTTCCTGTATAACAACAAAAAATATACAAAGCTGCTACCAGATTATCCTACTAATATTATAAATGCAAAAGTTTTTATGTTTCTTTGTTACTCCTTCACGCGAAAACTACTGAACCGATTTTCATGAAATTTGGCACACAGGTAGAAGTTAACTGGGATTAAACACATAGGATATGTAACAGTAGTGACCCCGAAAAAAATATCCTGTGGGATGCTACGGGATTTAAACCGACTTCCACGCGGGAGGAGCCGCGGTCGTCTACTAGTATAACCGAAAGAACAACAATCGCTCATTAATACTCATTTATTTATAGCAAGTATAACAAACAATCTACGAGAATAGCTCAATCTTGTAACCGAGCAGCCGTGACAGCCAGGACGCTAGAGGCATTACCGAGTAAGCTCCGGGGAAACACGTCGAAAGCAGGGATGTTACGAATATCGAATTTCGGTTACGGATTCGGATACGGATAATAGAAAAATATGATTCCGGATATACGTATGGATATCACATTATTTCGGATAGTTTCGGTTTACGGATATTACCTAGAAACAACAATTTTCTCAAAATAATAGAGTCATTAAATTATTTCGGATTATCCGTAAGTTTCGGATACGGATATTACCTAGAAACAATTTTTTTTAAAACATAAAATGTAACATTGCTAAGTGTTAAGAGTTTACATAAGCATAAACCAAACAATGAACAACCATGTTTCAAAAATAACCAATCACGACGGGGCAAGCGAGGTACCGCTCTTCTCCGAAATCATCCGAAACTTTTATATCGGTTTCGGTTACGGATATACAGGGTGTTAGGGACAGCGTCCCGAATACTGATAGAGTGCAAGCAGACCATGAAACTGAACAACTTTCCCCTAGGAACATTATGTCAGGAAACGAAAAAATTTTTTGGACCTCCCATACAAAATTGAGATCGACGGACTGCATTTTACTATGGGCAACCAAATTTTTTTTGACGTTTCCTGACATAAATGTGCCTAGGAAAAAGTTGTTGAGTTTCATGGTCTGCTTGCACCCTATCAGTATTCGGGACGCTGTCCCTTACACCCCGTATCTTTGTATGGGATATCCGATAGTTTCATTTTCGGTTATGGAGCTCCATAACATCCCTGGTGGAAAGCTCCGCGAAGCTCCGGCGAGGTCCCAGCGAAGTCCAACTTGCAGGGAAGCTGCCTAAGCCCCGTAACGGCCCTAAGTGGTTCCAGTTACTCCGGACTTAGGAGTTTAATTACGGACGCTGATTAATCGATAGATTGATTTTCTCATTAACTACAATGGAATAGTTGGATAGCGTTTATAAAGTTTTAAACGGCTTTGGTTTAAACTACCCTCAGATCATGTACAAGACTGCAACAAAATATAAAAAAGCGTTCAGAACAAAATTGCTTTTTATAGTAAAAATGGACATCCAGGTGGCGCTATAGTCGTCAAAGGGTATACCGAAACTAGAAACAAACTAAGATGAAATAACATATAGTTATGTAGACAGTTTTGGGTTTTATTTGTATCGAAAAGCATCTCTGGTGTGGGAGATATTTGGATAAGGGCTTATTCGAGAATTGCACTTGTGAACATTATTTTATTATTTGGTTCAACCACTAAAGCAACAACAACGAAGAAAAAAAAGGAGTAAGACGTAACTTCAAAAACATAATTAACCAAACATAAACCTCGCATAACCAAAAGATTTCTCCTGTCAATATAGTAGTTATGTTCCGGCTCAACATTCACGAATGAAACTCATCAAAAATATCGACGCTGTTTTTCAGTGAACTGAACAGCGCAGCGTATCGGTTATATCGACATATTTTCTACTATACTAAATTTCAAATTCAAACTTCAATCGTTTGTTTCCAAGTAGATTCACAACGAATACTTTTAAAATCGACTGGCATAGGTAGATACCTAATCTGTTGTTTGGGGTTTGTAAATTGATCTAACTGCTTTTTTTGAGTGAAAAACCAAGACACATCGTATATTAGCGGTTTAAAAGGCACGTTTTGCCATGGTGGTGACTAGGTTTGAAGACATCTATTTAGTAGGCTTTGGGATGTACTGATCAAATACAAGCCCGGCTGAGAATATTGACATAGCTAGTCATGTAGTCCAGTTGACTTGATTTGATAGACATCTGCTATTTCCTATAAACCAGTACCGAACATCAAACAACCGACAAGTAAATTAGCGACCCGCTCGCGTCACTACACGGTGTAATTGGGTTTTACGAATCGCAGCTTATGTAAATTCTGCATGCCAAGTCGACACCCAACACTAATTAAACAAATCCCAACTAACTTGTCCAAAGTTTCGTGCGACTCTGCCGTGATTTGAGGCGTGTTTTCACCATTCCACAGGCATGTTTATTTATAACTCTATTTTGCTAGCGACTAGCGATTAACGATTTTAACACAGGGAAACGCGGTTTAACTGAAATAAATATGTCGTTAAAACCGCAATGCGCAATAGACTAATACTATCTTGGACGTTGAATTCTCGAGGTTTGTCGATGTAAGCATAACAGTATAGGCGACTGGCCTGGTTCCGCAGTGAGGTACTATCCATATCGTAAATCCAAAATAACTTTCGGGTTGAAAGCTTCTATTTATAGGCAGTTGGGCAGACGGCATCTCTCCCAGGGGACCCACAAGCTCAACCCTTACAAGACCCATATCAGCCCAGCCTACACTTCCGATATTGCAAATTCATTATTTTTTCCATTCATAAAAGTTTGGCCAGTACTTCACTTCATAAAGATCAAACGGATTTAAAATTAAAATAACCCGAGCTGTTATTTTTTGTGGTGAACTCGGAGGGTAATAAATCTTTACACAAATTGAAGAATAATTAATTGCGGACTCCAGAAGAGCTCTTCTTTAATGAAAAGAGAAATGGCTGGTAACAATGACGATTGTATACGCAACTTTCGAACGGTCATTTATAATCATTAGCAAGTGTCAATGAGGTTTTTAGTGATTTTCACTCAGATGGACAAAAACCCTTCAGAGTCGTAGACAATGGGCAGAGTAACTGTGTCGATGATTTTCCGGTCGACGCACGCGCCGTGGGAGACGACGAAGCGAGCTATTGTGCGGCTGTACCTACGTTTTAGGGTTGCCAAAACTAAAACTCTGACGAAAGCATCTACAACAATAATACCGGCAGCTGATAACGCTGCCTCTGTTGGGTCAATGGTAGCAGCTGATTTTTCCAATTTTATCCCAACACCTGGCAACGTGCAAGTATTTTCTCCGAGCTTCAGGTCGTCACGTAAACGTCACACGACGAAGATTAATTAATAGAGGCGTCTGCAACACCGGCCGCTGATTTAGCTTCTCTTTTGGGTCAATAGTGACTGCTGCATCTGGCAGCCCTGCATGTATTGCCAGCTTCAGCTCGTCACCTCAACGTCACACGACGGAGATTAATGAATGGAGGCGTCTGATTTGTAGAGCAGCCTCTTTCGGGTCAAAGGCGACTGCAGTGCGAACTCGAAACGCCCAATTTTGACTCAAATTGTTTCTCATGTGTGTATTGTCATTGTGTGAAATCCGGCACACACTCGTTTGAATTTGAACTACATTCCACTCCATCCACCTTTTGTAATGCTGAGTAATGTGTGTTCTCTGAAGTTAAACAAAAATACCGTAACGCACGACACGATTACTTCCTATAGTCGACTAGATAATCTCGCGCTTTAAATGTTCGAATCGAGAGATTAAATTGTTTCTGATTTAATTTGGTGCCAAAATTATGTAAAATGATTTCTTTTAATCTAAAGGTAAACTAGTTAGAAATCCGGACGCGCTTAAGCAGAAACATCCGATAACGCATGCAAAATTGCAATGTTAATGATATGCATTGTAATTAGGTGTAAGATTAATGAGTGGATAGAAAACTATTTAAGAAATAATTAGTCGAAAAGTTGCATAATCTATCTTAAACGGAAAGAAACCACTATTACTTAATATGAAATTTACAAGTACAAGAAATTAAAACAAACCTTCCGAAACATATGTACGAAATCTAGTTACCTTTGAATCTAAGCCAGTCACGACCCAGTCCTTTACTTACTTTCACAACTTCGCGATTAGATAAATGCAAATTGAAGAGATCCAATGTCAATGCCGCTAACATTCACATCATCATATTAAATCAATTCGGCAGCTATTACAGCGAAATCAACATTCTACTAGGCATTTATTTATACAAAGTAACCGGTTTGTAAAAATTTCGCTTTCTAACATAAAACGCTTCTAGAAAAGAAACGAGAGGTAAATAAAATACAGAAATAACAGAGAATTTAAATTATTGCAATGATATTTTCTCTCCTAAAAAGGACTAGGGGACCTACATACATTACCAAAAGAATTTTACATCACGACAAAGATCCTTAAGTTTGTCAAAAATGAAAGGTTTCGTTTACTTTAAATGGCAAATGTGTTTAACATGCAAAAACTGTGTGCGTAATTTTGTTTTGGTCGCTGTGAAATTCGTTTCGACCGCAGGTATGGGCAGCAGCTTTTGGGGCGTACATTCCCAAAACTGCTTAACAATGCAACAACATACATGTTTTATTTATTTCACAGTTTCCACATTCATCCAGGGCTCTTATCCAAAATAGCTAGAGTATTCTAAAACACTCATCCACACCGAAAGAAATACCGCTAACAAAGGCACTTTGAGAGAGTATGTCTGGATAAATGACCCTGTAGCAGAAAATCGATTGCTTTGCAAAGTGGGGCGTACACAAAACATCATTCATTTTGGATTGGACTGTGTGACACCGACTAGACCTTACAAGATAAATAATTGCATTGTCCACTAAACAGTTACCGATAACAAGGGACAAACTTGATGTGACACTAGTAAATGATAAAGTATGTTAATGATGAAATGAATAGGGTTTGCTATGACAGTTGTATCGCGATTACATAGAGCCCCAGCTGTTTTCCAATACCAATATGCTTTCACTGAGGAACAAAGTCACAATGTCGATAGAAAGCTGCATCGTAAAAGCGCAACGTTTTACCGTAACTCTACCTTGTTAAAAAGTTCAGAGTAAGCTTACTGCGTTGGCGTAGTTTAGCTCTGAAAATAACTTTTCCATAAGCGTGTCGCGGCACGAGCTTTAGTGATAATCCGAGTACTCGAGCACATCTTACGAAAGGCTTTTGGAACTTTTAATGTGCAGATTTAGAGCGATAAGAGGCATTAGGGAGCTAAGTCCGATGGAGACATAAGAACTATAGCGTCGTATGAACATGAAAATGGCGGTAAAAGTAAAATTGAAGTGTCGAAGAATCAAATGTTCGTCAGTATAATGTACCATGGACGTGTAGGTAGTAGTGATGTAACGAATTTTCAATTTTAAGCATTGCCAATGCGAATATCTGAGGCCCATATTCGAATGAGAATAAGAATGTTTCGTTTTTCAATTTAGCCCCGTATATCTGGGGCAAAAAAATGGTTGCTGATTTGCCGCGCCAGTTGTTTGTTACTATACAATCGCATTTAATTCCGGAAATTGCCGAGATGATAGGAACGAACCCGATTTAGGAAAAAGAAAGATCGGTTAATAACGCTTACAGGTTGTAAACAAAAATCTACGAACCTGATTTTATGGATATTCTTGCGAATACGAATGCGAATGTTCAAAAACATGCTATTATTCGTGAATGCGAATGCGGAAATTCGTTACATCACTAGTAGGTATAATAGTATAGACGTGAGGTCAGTAACCCTGCACCTGAAGTGACATCTATCAGTCACGGCTCGCGGCGATGGACCGCCGGTTACCTCTTCGCATCTTTACCGCGGTCAGTCGTGAGTTAGTGACCACTCATCACTTTACAGATGACCTCTCGTTACCAGTTACCATGAACAGCTCTTTGCTTCAAACTATGTATAAACTAAACGCAGATAATCGACAGAAACAAAACGGGTAAGATAAGATATAGTTCAGGGAAGGTATACCAAAGTGGGTGTTGGATAAGTACTACGGAAAAGTTCGAAACCGTTTCTTGTTTTAAAGCGACCATTTCTGATAAACTGTTGTTCGCTCAGATTTTAGAATAAAGACAAAAAGTTTCCTAGAACTATTCCTATTCAAGTAAAAATATCTCCATCCTAGAGAAAACTGAAATGCAAAACTCCGTCAGCATTTTCAGGCAAATTTACTTTAAAAGGTAGTTTGCTTACTAGCCTGACCCCTGAGCCTGAGCTGAGTGGAGTAAATGACCTAGTTTCAATTTGCATCAAAAATAAGGGTACTGAAACGCCGTCGCGCTTGTTACAGCTATGTAATACTACTAGTTATTAGACTGGAGAAGTGTTTTAAAGCGTGAATAGCATTTACTATCTAAATATTTAGCAGTTATTCAAGCTGCGAGGACCCTCAAAAATAAAGGGTAAGATAAATATGTCTTAAGTACTTAGTACATAATGTTATGAGAGGCACACAATTTCTCCTGATAGATAAGTAATATAAGTATACCATTATTGAAATAACGTTGAATCACGGATAAGTGCCAACAAAAACTATTCGAGTCAAAAACGGTTCTTATTTTGAAGAAGAATAAGGAAAAGAAAAACATATGAGCATTTTCCACTCGGCTGTATCGCAACGCAAAATACATTCTGAGTTGAATCGCCTATACTATACTAACTACTTACTACGTGAAACATTATTTCTCAAAGGATTGAATAAAAAAGTCCCAAGGGAATGTTTTGCGCTCACATTTAGGTAAATGAATTCTTGACCGTATTATGGTTGTAGTTACTACAGTTGAAACGTAAAAGTTATGACTTCTTAGTGATGGATATGGCGAGAATGAGGTTGGAAAACTGGTCCAAAATATCGGACAAATCAAACAAAATACTTAGTGTATCGTGGTAAGAACCCCGTTACAATATTTTATTTAGACATTGAGAGTGAGGTTTCTGTAAACCTCTTTATTTTGCGGTTTATGTCGGTTTTATTGGGTTTGTATGGCGTGCGCGGGCGCAGAAGACGTCGCGTCGCGCTCCGGCAGCCATCGCGGTCATCGCGGCATCTGCGCGTGCGCCGCGCGATCTCTATCGGACCGATCATCACATCACGCATCACCGCTTACCCACTTTTTATTATGCCTTCTCCATACTAAACCATACTGTGGCCTATAAAGTCTAGCCTTTATTAGTCTGAACATTTCCTACATTCTATAGAGCAAATAGCCTCGCTCGCTAATCTCCCAAACATAAATTCGTCCCAAAGGGAAAACTTTGTCGTAATGGGTTTCGTATGTAAAAACTTACGAACTTATCTAGTTTTTCATTAACAATTCGATTCGTATAACAATAAAGAATCTTTGTGGTAGGTCTGCAAACATATCTAGCCGCAAGCAAAAACTAAAAACTAAAGTCTGTAGTGGAACTAGTGGAAGTTACTTGGCCTTAACGCACCCTTGCACAGTCGGTAGGAAGATAATTGAGTTCCGGAACGCAAGTGCACAGCCACAGCCGAGTACTTTGTAGCTGTTCATTGTGCAGTCGAGAGAGGAGGATGAAAGTAGCTCACAACAAGCCTGTGGAAATGTGCTTCCCAAAGTTTGAAGCGCAACACCCAATAAGTTGTAAAGAAAATGTGAAGGAGGAAGTCACAGTCATAATAGTTCGGATTTTAGATTTAGAATAAATGGAATAGATTGGTATACATAAAGTTTGACTTTCTAAACATGAATAAATTCCAATTGCCAGTAGGTAAGGATGAAATATCGCTGCGGCAGCCCCGAGGCTAAGAGAATCCCTAGTATCAAGGAATAGTAACTATGAATGGTGCGCTCTAGTACTGACAGCAAAACAGGTTCAAAAAAACTAAAACTAACTCCGCTGACTCAGCGACCCAAAGAGGATCTTGGCCCCCGAAACGAGCTCTCTCTACTGATCTCTGTCCTGCGCGATCTCCTCAAATATCGCACAGGTCAGCCTCTACCACGTCTCTCCAGCAATACCTGGGGCGCCCCACTGGACGTACGTAGGTAGGTTCAAAAGCAGGCAGCATAAGAATTTTGCAAGTTTCCCACAGTAAATTTGTATCAACAACAAGTTGAGAAAGATTGTTTTAGAGTAAGTATAAGATAGATGCGAGCGATTATGCGAGAGGGGAAATGAGTCGCGTACTTCCCGGCGCGGTACCGGAACGGACCGCCCTGCCATTATCCCGCTCTCTAAGACCGGCTATTACCAACAACCGGCGATTTGCAACAAACAACACATTATGTTCATAATTCATCAACTTCTTAATTGACTCCAACCATATGCGCGTTCTCTAACAACCCAAGCAATATTCTAAGCGATATCAATACGAAAAAATTAATAATTATTAGAAACCAATTTGAACTCTTGAGTTGGGGGCGGCAAATTAGGCGTTTATCAATGGCCTTAGCAACAGATTTCCTTTCATAATTGTAATAATTTATTTATAAATTCACATAAGATCAGTGCGGAAAGAAAATGTTCCATCAGGTCAAGGATGCATCCACACACACGACAAATTAAAGGCCACGAGAGCAAGCGACGTGATTGAATAGAGGATGACATTCAATTTAGGGCAGCCTTTGATTCGTAGCCTGGCTAATGAATCGCCCTACTTGACCGAGTGGCCGAGTCGTGACGATCACGCCATGTCATTACAGCCTATAATAGCTACACATATGTAAACGAATAACGGTCTGTATTGACTAAGATGCTAAAAATGGTACCTTTGTATAGTTTTCCGTGTACCGGTTCGGTAAGATTCGCATAGAAATGGTTCTGCCGGTGATTACAAGCCCATTTTAGAGACAAGCTCTACCTAAGAGGCCGACATTCTTGTGGCCATTTCCACATCTGGTGTAAGGTATCCGTTTGACCCTGTCTTGTGCTATAGACCCACTTGTCCCAGAACCGGCTTCTTAAGTTGTACCTACTATAGTGCCTATTACTAATCGTAGGGAGTCGCGCTTTCTACCCACACGAACAGTTATAAGTATGAAACAAACCTACACTTTTCTCCATATGTAGTAATTAGTTGTTAACTGCGAAGCGTTGTTAAAAACGTAGAAAACAGTTTTACAGTTATTTCTTACCGTATAGTCGGGGTATACTATTGAAGTTTTAATGAATATTTTCCAATAAGTAATGAAAGTCAAAGTTCGTTTCTAAATAATTGTTCATAATACAGACTAATAATAAACATTTTTCTAAATTACATACTTGAGACACTATATTCGGGCGCCTGATAATATAATAGACATTTGGAATTGTGTGAGGTGATGTAATAGAAATTAATATCGACATTGTATATAATTTCAATTGAGTAATGAGCAGACTCATTACAGTTTCATAACTAGCTGGTAACTAGAGGGGACTACAACAGTTTTGTTATATAACAAAGGCAATTGGAACAGACACCATTTGAACCTGGATAATTCGTACACAATACTAGTTTCTCTTTTCACTATACTACTGACGAGAAAATTAATAATTTACTGCAATTTTGAATAAAACAAGCGACTTTGTTCCCAGACTTTATGCATACTTAGCACGACGGTTAATTAGCACTGGCATTTACAAACACTCCTACGCGAAATATAAACGAACTAGCGGCTCGCCCAGCGGTTGCGCCCGCTGCTAATTGTTCTCCTCAAGGAACAAGACGTTTTCCCATGGCAACAAGACGTCTTCTCGGCATCTATAATGTTTAAAAAACGTATCAAAACCAGTTGAGTGGTTTGGCATGAGTTGGCGGCGGAGTCCCTGACAGGCAGACAGAGAAACGTTAAAAGCGACTCTATTTCATACTTTGTGTGTGTGTATATATGTATAATAACTAATTTTTGAAGACGCCTACGCACATAATATCAAATTATTATAAAAATGTCTATTAATATAGAAACTTAAAAACTTTTTGGTACCTACCGACTTGCATTAGTTTGTTACGCTTAAAGAATTGAAAGTGGTTCCTTATTCCTGACATGAGAACTTGAACTACCTGAAAAGTATACTCTTTAAAACAAATCTGTCTAGGTGTTTCATACTTAAAACTATGAAATCATCCCCCCTTTTTTCTAATCGATTGAAAGTTCATCGATGTAGGCTCTATCCTGGCACGGTGTGGGTTGCCCTGTCAAACCACTCCACACACTCATCTATAGCAGTTTAATCCGCCTATCATAATTGGCTGGAGGGTATTGGCCGACACATTTTGAGGCAATATCAACAGCGATAACGTCATTGTGTGTACAGTGCCTACCTACCTACGTACCCTGATCAAACCCCCACGTAGGACACTCGATAATTAGGTCGATGGAAATGTGATGAAAATTAAAACTTGAATTTCGGTTCTCTCGCATTAATGACACCAGAATTCATCGAGTCGTTCGTTGAGTCGATTTTATTAATTTTTAATATATAATGGGGAGAGAGGCCGTATCTGACAGATCTCGATATAGTTTATGATATGTCATACCAGATGTCGTTGCGTTTGGTTGAAATTTTGACATTTCAGTTATATTGAATTGACACTCAGCATAATACATTTCTAGGAAAAACTTTTTCAGTGTATTCTCAGCGCCATCTATGTACACTTGAAAATTGGCTAGAAAGATTCCCAGTTATTATACAGTTTTTTGTGACATAAAATAGTACCTAAGCAAAAGTATGCATTGCGACACTTCACAATTCAGAGAAATACCTACGTCTCAAGAGGTGTTACAATTTCCTGAAAATTTTACAAGCTTGCTTTTCACGAGAAACATACCAAGTGTGAAGTTATTATTTCGCAGAAATGTTGCATTATTAAACAGGTGCTGCATCCAAGTTGCGTTTTCAAAAGACTGCGAGTACTCTCGCTATTTTCATGAAAAGCAACGCCGGCTTGGTCTGCTGCTTTTGATGAATCTTTCTGTGCATAGTTGATACAAACACGATGAAAATCTCATCAATTCCAATAATTACTCTCATTAGTTTTTAATAACCGCATTGAACAATTTTGTTTATGTCATGATTACACTAATTTAATTTACAAGCATCATAAAGTTCGGAAACCACGCGAAGCGGTTTTATACTGAAAAATAGCGTTCTGTGACGATTCAAATTAAACCAGAAAGGTTACCGTTTTAAACCAAGTAAGTACGTATGTACACTCAGCCACAATACGCCATGTAGCTTGGCAAAAAGAGAGACTAAACAAAGAAAAGTCGTGACAACTCCACCTCAATGTTTTCTTTTTCATTCATTACGTTTGCTGTCCCTATTAGACATGAGTGGCTCTTATAGCGGTGCGAAAGCTTTACCGGGGTGTAACGGGACAGCTGATCGAATCAGCTGTGTCGCCGTGACACTAATACACTGACAGTTCACACAACTAACTCACATTCTTTAACAGATCCGATGACGCTGTGTTACCATAATGATGCAGAGAAAAGTAAACATAACGGCGTAAAAACAATAGGTATACAATGCCAAAGAATACTAACTATAGACTACCTTATGCAATAATGGCATTATGGAACTTAATAATTCATATTAGCAGTAACTTGAGAACAATTTCGTTAATGCTCCGCACGCCACAGCATAAATTGGTAGTAAAAAGATCATTATGAAAATTAAATTTTGTATCACATACTTTTTACTTTCGAAACGAGCTTGCGCTGAAATTTCGTATTTTGATGAAATATTTACTAAATTAAATCATAATGTGATGATAGACGAAAAACTTTAAACTAATATGAATGGAGTAAAAGAAGCTGTAAATCAAGAACACCTGCACTTAATAGTCGTGCAGCAGCGCTAGTTGCGACACACCTGCCAAACAAGGTACAACAAAACTGTCACAAATTAAATTTTTCCACAATCTCGCATAGTTCCACTCACTTTCCAACCATCCATCACCATTACTGGCCCAGTGAAATGGCGACTATTCTAAATACAAAGGGTAATAAACAGACTGTTTTAAAAAACAACGCATGTAGGTGATACGTGCGAAGGCAATAAAGCCGAACATTTGATCCGTCCTCGCCATCTAAGAGATTGCTTCAGGCCTTGCGGTGACATCTATACACTACACCGTAACAGACACCTCATTCATACCAAGGTACTTTATTTTATTGGCTTATTAGTCCCCATTATCCACACTTTCTACTCAGATCTTGGCGCAAACCGCAGATCATTTGTGGGCGAGCCAAAAAGAGATTACGTTGAACGGGCGGAACTGGCATATTGAATTGCATAAACAAAAACCGAATCGAAACTGTGAAAACAGATAGTGCTCGTGACTCGCGTGGTATGGAAAATGGGAATAGCCTACAGTATATCTCTTTGGACTTACAAAGCGGGTATCCACCGTAAACAATTGACAGTGTTAACCGGTTGTGTGTGAGAGCCGCCGTTTGTTCAAGAGTACAATATTTTTCCAAATATTTGAGTACAAGAGCAGATTTCAGCGAACAATTTTTATCTCGCACAACTTTATCATCGAAAGTATTCCGAAACAATATTTTAGCACCGAAGCTAAGATCGGTACGGTTTAAGTCCAAAATGTAGATTATTAGTAATTACCGGCATTCACTGCCTTGTTAAGGTAATGCTGCAATTAATGGCCCCTGCAGCGCCGACACATTAGTTAATGTAATTTACAGCTGCTGCATCAGTGTGGTAAAGCTTATAATTTATCAGATGCAGTGTGCAGTTATCTATTATACATACTGATATAGCTGAAGTTTGTTATTGAAGCTGAATACGAAAAGAAAGATAGCTGAAGTAGCAGCTATTCATAGCTCGTAGAGTGGCGGACCAGAATGTGCAGTGTGGGATGCCATCCATTTGCAGGAAACCGCCGGACATGGTCAGCCCAAATATGAGGCGTGGACACCTATGTTCAATATTGGCCGTCTTACACTGTTAATTATGATATGCGTCATCTAGTACTGACAGTCAGACAATCAATCCGACTAAAAATATGCAATTTGGATAACCTTTTGCACAGATGACACTAACGACTAAATAGCCGACGGTGTGCGATTCAATCACAAAAATCGTTGCAACTGCAAGCGGACTGCAATAACAGATACAGTTATGGCAACGTGAGAAAAACTGCCTGCATCCAAACTGCACTTATTTTACAGCTGCATTTTAGTCTCAATGCCGACTGGCTGTAGGAACCTATTTCCAGAGCGACTAGTTTCCCCAAGCATGAATTATTGCAGTACGAATTGAATATATTGATCAAAATTTATGTGTCCGTCCGCTGTCGTGAATTACAAGTCAAAAATTATGTGATTTGGTAGGTATCTATACTATAGAAGTTCCTTCCTCTATTGCGATGCAAATTGTAGATTTTAGTACTTCTATTACCAGTTCATTTTAATTTTACTTCCAACCTTTATTAACTTGGAACATTATTCCTTCAGCAACTACACTGGAAATAGATAAACAGACCATGAACCATGAAAATGTAATTCTTTTCTTGCAGGAGAAACACTCTACAACTCCAAATAATTTTCAAACGGTTACGATACGACCTAAACACACCATAAACAGCTGTTTACTATTATCAGCTACATCGCACACACGAGATATTTGAGACTAACAATATGCGAACAAAAGATTGTGAAAAGGCTGTGGTTACAAACAAGGCAGGCAGCCCCTGGGGGAAAGCCACGCGTACATATTTGCAGTGAAGACGGATCACAGCCGCTCCTAATCAAACATAGGCAACATAGGGCCTGATACTGATTTCAGTCCAACACAGGGAACAATGTTTGCAGGGAGGTGTCCCGCGAGGTTCCGGCAATTGCTGATTGTAGATTTCGATTTCAGTCAATGTTTGTCATAAATACATGACCAGGCAAACTATTTGGCGCATAACACGTAAGCGTATAAGTGGCGAAAAATCTAAGCTGTTGCTTGCCTAGACACTAGCACGCACCAACGAAATGCCGGTAAACAACTAGCAATTAAAAATAAGCTACGAAAAAAAGGAAGTATATATTTTATTTATTTTATTAGGTTCACCAACAGTTAACACTAACGTAACAGCTTCCGATTTTCGAAAAATGAGAATATAATGTGAACGAGAGCGTGTGTGTGGTATGCGTTACCAAACAAGCCCAGCTCATTAGCACCCGCTTAGTCGAGATCCATGGTCAGTCGGTCAGCCACACTGCGGGTCCACCTCACCACACCACACACGGCAATGGCCGACATAATCACCGACCAGCTACTCACGAACAACGGAACTCTACCGTTGCATTGCTACTTATCTTTACGAGACCGCCTATAACGCCAGCCTATAAACATAAGCCGAAACGGCAAGACAACGGCAATAAATGACATAAGATACAATTCATTTCACATAAACGACAAACAGCCATTACAATAAACAATAACCACGATTATAAGACGATGATTTACGGTAGAAAGCTAAAGGATTCCACAGTTCCAATGTGTCGGACTTTATAACTTAAGTTGAGTCACGGAACAGACTTTCACTGATGTGACAAATTAACCTCCTAATAATAAGACAAAGCAACAAACCGCTTCGTTCATAAGCTTTGACAAAGTTAAACGATCACGATCATAAATCATCACTAGTTGCGTCTTTCAGTCTCTATGAAGATGAAAGGATAAGAGGAAAATATCAACAGCGAACAAACTGTAATTAATCGTGCGACAACACGACACCGATCTGTAAGTGTTTGTAAGCGAGAATCAATTAAGCCCATTTCACAGCAATTAGCTTTCCCGTGAGATCCAATAAGTTATTTCGGTCGGAGGTGAACCGCGCGCTTTATCTCGACAACGAATGACGTGGGTTCTATCTAATCGACACAATTTCGGCGCCAACGTGAACCAACTAATAACGAAACTTTTCTAATCTAATTACCATTCTGGGAACGAACCCTACAATCATATACAAAATAAGGAAACATTAAAGGCAAACTTACTTACTTATTCATGGAAGAAAATGTCAAGCTTAGAAACCCGTACTAAAAATGTTGGCCAGTTTAAATAATAAATGAGGGCGCAGCGGCTCGGTCGGATCAATCATCCCCAAAACGGTTACAAGTTTGGAGCCAGTTAAACTTCTCCCGGGAACCAATTGTGGAGACTCGGATTCTACTACATTCTCGACGGCGGCGTTTGCAAGCAAGAGCGTGAAACTTTAATGGCCCCAGTATATCTCGGAAGGTTCGCGATAAATTTGAGACGAGGCCTACTAGCGCCACTCGGGAACGTGAAATTGTCAGAAAAATGGCGCTGTAAATTAAAAACATTTATCTTTTACAACAAATTTTATGTCCCAAGTAATAGCTTCAGTTTATGTCTTATAGAATTACCATGCTTTAGTGCACTTAAATCAAAATTTGCGGGTACGGCAGAAGAGTGCAGAGTCATAAAATTGAAAACATATTTATAGGCTATTTGCTTTTAACGTATTCGCCTCGTGGGTTCTTTCTACAACGCAATGAATTCGTGTGTTATCTCAGGCCGTTAAATTAAAAGACTTTGGATCCTTTAGGCGCTGGGATCTTTAACGGCTAAACGCTGCAATAATGAACCCTGTGCATTATGAAGAGCTGGCGATGATCCCAGCTCAAGGCCCCTGAGCCAGGG
Organism: Keiferia lycopersicella; assembly: GCA_029255805.1. Classification (NCBI taxonomy): domain Eukaryota; kingdom Metazoa; phylum Arthropoda; class Insecta; order Lepidoptera; family Gelechiidae; genus Keiferia; species Keiferia lycopersicella. Next base: position 21,980,616 of record JARACZ010000003.1, read on the forward strand.
TAAGTGGTGGCGCGGGCGCCGTGTGAAATGTTAATATGTCGTCGGCGTAGGTACGCTTTCTTAACACAGACACTTGAAGCAGAAAATAGCCACCTCCTCCAGTGTAACTCTTTCTTTAAACAATGCATAACGTTTCGGTAACAAATGTCACGAGCATATGCGACCATTAGATTCTTACGAAAAACAAAACGTGCTTCATAAGAGAGAATAGTAAGCTTCGCGTTATGTGAAAGACACTTTCTTTTCTACCCTCATCATACCCTCACAGGTTTCTACAAATGGGTAAAGTGAATGCGAAAATCATAAAGATATTCAATATCACCAAACAATGTAACAAATCATCATGATAGCAGCATGATACGGAAATAACAGACGGAGATCCATTACGATCCGAAGTAAAATCTGACTATTAAGAGAGCAATTTTCACAGTCCACTATTTATTGACAGCTAATTTATAAACTGCACCCTCACCTCTACAGTAAACTTTCGTGTAGTACAGAAACAGTAGAAAACCGTCTGCTCCTGACATTGCTTTATAGTGCATTCAGAATTTCATCGAGTGAAATATTGTGTCCTTCGCTGGCCTTTATTTCGTTTCAGAAATAAACTACGAAACTTTTCAAACTTTAACATCTGTAATGTAAAATGAAATTGTGAAACAAGAAAGTTTCAACTTAATATAAAATAATGCTGAATTTCATGGGAATGAAGCCGGTGGCCAGAGTTCAAGCAAGTACGGCGCGCCAGCTGTACGCTTGCTGCAGAGTTTTCGACCAAGTTATTGGCGTCCTGGCTTGCAATACCTATCCGCCGATGTGTGTAATTCAAGTCCGCGGACCGAATCACCAATGAACACGTGACCTGAGTTTGAGCTTCCTCATCTATCAGCATCGACACTCGGCCCGCCGTTCGCACGCTACCTGCGATCCGAACACCGCCAAGAATTTTACGATCTAGGTTTATTGGATGGATAGCGGCGAAAGTATTGCGGAAAGAATTCGCATCAAGCGAGGCAGCTTCTTTCGCTCATTTTATTTCAGTATTCAGGAACGTCGGCCTCGGCGTCCAAATGAAAAGTGCTTCGAAAACGTGAGGCTATAATTTTAATTACCTTGTCCGAGAACCGTAAATCAATTTATCCGCCGACGCGTATCACAAAAGCCGGTCCTAAATTCCTAATGAGAGTATTGTTTAATAAACATTGGTCGGTTTCACGCTCGATATGCCGCTGGGTTGGTCTCGTAAAGATCGTGTTATGAATTGTCCCGCAGAGTAACTCGTGGACGTGAGTGGAATGGTAGTGCTAACGTGGGGACGAGGGCGAAAAGCGAACGACCGCGTGAACGACATCGCGTCACGTAGCAAACGCCATCCCACGCGTTCCATCTCGCACACCACCATGACTCACTCAATATCAACTTTGCACAGTCGGCATAATGAAGCAAACAACCCGTGAACGAATCTTCAAACATAAGTTACTTAAACAGGAAGTATACCACCCAATTTCGAACGTTTTACTTTATTAATTTACCAAAAATAATAATGTTGGTTTGTGTTGTAAAAGAGGGATTTTAGTATATGAATATCAATTATGTTTGATCCCTCTTTAATTTGGTATTCATAATACCCTCAAAAATTAACGGTTTTTATTTTTAAGTAAGAACATTTCTGTATTAAACACCGAAAGTAAGTACATAGCATAGTTACAGTATATAAAAGGATCTTTCAAAAATTAGGGGTCAGACGGATTTTAAGCCCGCTAAAGCGTAACATTCGGTAACGGACGTCATGCAGTCGCATGCCAATCCCGATCATCATTCCCCGTTTAACCTTTGGAAAGATCAACACATAAAAATTTACTCGAGAATATAAAGATTCGCAGAGAACACAACGATAGCGCGTTTTAACTCGACGCTAGCGACATCTATGGGGAGTTTTAAGAAACGCCGCTACGTCATGATGTCGTCAACATACGTACAGGTGATAACGAAATGAATGGTACACTTATACTATTCGACATTAATGGTGTTCGAATTGAATTTAACAGAAGACAATTCCACAAATTGCGTGATAGTTAGTGAAATTTTTCACCACATTATTGTTACAAAAAAAGTCAGGAATCTCACCAATTTTCATTTAAAATGTCGGTAAGGCGATAGGAAAATGGCTTACACTAGAGGCATCTATCAGATCTCTAGTAGAGCCAAGATTTTTGAATTTACACGGCCTAACTCAACTAACCCCCCAAAATATCACAATCTCTATAGCTCAGTCAAAATGTTTAGCTAGCAGTAGACTGTGGTAATTCTATAGCTACATATAACGACGGAACTGGCTAGAAGTTACGTCTTTTACCATCCTTAATTAGGTAATATATCTTTCATTACAAATACAACCTCGCTTGCTAAATATTGAATAAATTGCTGACAACGATCCCTTTTATTTAGGTTTGAATCGGAAAGTAAGCCAAGATTCGGTGTCGTCTCCAACGTTGACAGGTGAAAATCTTGGAACTAGGTAAATTACTCCAATAAAATCCACCCTCCGTATTTTGGCGTTGATTTGAAGAAATTGCGAAAGTTTAATCGATCTGTCACTCAAGGGCAACGAGGAAAATCTTTTATAGAAATTAAGACGTAAAGGACGAGAGATAAAAAGGGAGATCGACTGAATTCAATTATACAGAAACAGACACCTATTAGAACATCAAACCTATTAATCTCACAAAGTGAATACTCTCGAGAACAGTGGACTCAGTTGCATACATATTTAATGTCAATAAGCTTGCTAGCATCCGAATTGAGTTTGTTGGACAGAACTTTCGTAATACCCAAGTTTGGCTCGGGGGCTTCCGGCGTTTCTAGGATGCTCAAGCCGGCTCCCACTGTCCTTCGCTCGCTCTCTACATTAAATTGCAATGACGAAACTTCGAATGGAACTCTGTGCCCGTTTGAATCGCGACAGCGTGATGAAAACTCTGCCAGTCTACAATTTACGATGCAATTAATTCTGCCGTTGCGGTCCCAACCCCATTTAGCCTGCCCATTACAGCACAACACTTGATTAATAAAAACGAGCGGGCCAGGTGCACGACCATCATTATCAGTTAGGTAATTTGTTCCTCGGCACAAAATGAAGTCGTGTGCGCTTAATAATGGTCTGCGGAGCTCAGTGGAGCAACGCCGGCATCACGACAATGTATTACATCTGTGGCACTTTCACCGGCTGGAAACCCTGCTAGTATACATGCGCGAAGGCAGAGTAGCTGGAATAACGACTTCAACGTTATGCAAATTGAGCCGGTTTTGTATACTTACCCCTTATTTCGCAATATTTTCGCTATCCATAGCGTTTCTGCCTTCATTTTGCTTCTCGAATTCGGAAAAAGTATCAGCCATCAATAATTAACCTTCCAATCAGAGATATCGCTTCGCCAACCACGGCATATGAATATTGGATTCTGTTCGCAGCGCTCTCCCAAATCGATTACTTTTTGATGTTGAATCCGACTGCCCGTATCTGTCAATTATTGAGCCTTGGAACAAAAGATAAAAGAAAGACTCCCGCGGTTCAATAACCATTCTAACAGGACACTTTGTTCAAGGGTTATTGCAATCAACAGCACACACAATCTAATACAGTTACGATTCTCATGGTCGCGTGTATCATAATGGCTGACAGTCTATTTAAATGTTTTCTTTTGTGCCGGAGATGATTGCTACTGCAGTAGCATTCTTTTCGTTTGTTTTATTACAATGGCAGTGACGTAAAAGAATATTGAATGGTCGATCAATTATGATGTTACGTTTGGTTAGGTCACTAGCTACAACCCATTGTGTAACGCGATATGCATATGATATTGCCTATAGAACTAATAACGTGTAACTTACGCATCGTGCATGCGAGCACCACTAACACGATTCACGCGTCGGAATACTCGTATGCGCGCTTTACGTGCGCTAATAAGGGCCAAAGGAAAGCGTAGCCAATTTTATAGCTACGAATTGGTACATGCTGAATTGAATCAATCGAGTTTCCAATCTCTTCCTAACTCAATTTGTTGACGCAACTTCCTTTAGCTCTTTGGTAATTACTTACAGTCTGCTTATATTCACAATATATAAAAGTTTAAAGAGCAGATGAAACTAAATAATTATACAATTACTAAAGATGATCATGACAAATGCGGAACCACCACAGACTGAAGCCGCAGACATTGTTACCTCAATAAGCTGAGATGACGTGATGCGCAAAACCTGCATAGAAAGCAAAACGCGACGTCAGATCCGACACGGCGCGGCAAGGCAAGCCAAAGGCCACGAGAAAGTGATCCGGGCTGCCGGCACAGGTACCGTTACGGCGAAATCTGGCGACCGTGGCCCGAACAAACAAGCCACAGGCACATCTCAACGAAGAGAGTGCGTTTTAATTGCAGACAACTTTATTGGGTGAATCATGAATGGAAATGATATTGAAGCCCAAGCAAACAACGGGCAAAGCAACGGGTACATCGTGTGTAGTACTACAAAACCGTAGTAAAGAAAAATCGTACCGTGCTTCGGAGGACGCGCTATGTGGTTTAGGTTAGGTTACTGTCTGGCGATAAATCGATTTAGATAAATCCATCATCATAATTTTCCTTGTCTTCTTCCGTTCTCTGTCGGGGTCGGCTACATACAAGTTTTTACACAGAACGACTGCCATCTGACCTCTGCAACACAAAGGCTAATCTGGGCTGGCACAAATCCTAGGTTTAGTCACATTCATAGATCCATTTTACAAAAAAAAGTCTTGCAGTTTTCGTTACACCGTCCCTTATACAGGGTATATGAAAGGATTAGAAAAGCTTGAAAGCTGTTTGGTTATTCGCATGTAGATTTTATTGTATGAAAGCGGTAAAGTAAGTTATGAACAAACATTGATGCTTTGTTTGACTATCAGACAAACACACCTTGTCCAACGAGTCAAGATTAAGGTCACCAGATGTGAAAAGGTCAAAATTAGTAAGGTTAATGCGCGTGTAACGTGAGAGAGCCTAGTTTTGTATTGTATTATAAAAAACCTCGACTCATTCTTTATGATGATTAATGGTCTGTGACTCTGAAGAATGATTCTACAAATTCTTTGTAACACCGAAAGAACTCTGTTACATAGGTTCAATTTAATTTATTTTCGTGATTGAGTTATGCCTATTTCAATAAATTTAGACTGTATCGCGTTGGTTTTCACTATAAACACCGTATGTAGGATGCCTCGTTTTACGTTTTCTTCTGGGAATAAGGCCGTATCTTATAAAAAATCCTCCTCAAAATCAGTTGCGTGGTTTAGGAGAAGTTAGCGGTGTCGTGTCCATAACAAAGAGAGAGGTAAACGCAAAAAGCGACTATATGTTATACCTACTATGTATTTTAATAAACAAAATAAAATACGACTGCAAATTTGAAGATGGTGGATATGAATAGCAACAGCTGTATTCAGTCTTGATACAGGGGAACATTTTCTTGGCCGCTGAATTTATCTCTCTGTGTAATATGTCGTGTGATGCCGGCTTAGAATAGCATAACCCCACATCCTTCCCGTGGTGTCGTAAGAGGCGACTAAGGGACTCGAGTATTAGTGTATTACAATTTTTAGGCGACAGGCTGACAACCTGTCACTATAGTGATACACATGTTTTCTGACACAACCTTGGAAAACAATCCTCAAAAATGTCAGACGTGGCGATAGCGACCGTATTCTTACGGCTGTTAACGCTCTGCCTACCCCACAAGGGATAACGGCGTGATATATGTATGTATGTGTACCCTGTGTAATACGAGCCCATGTTTGCGAAGAGCAGCGGAGGAGGAAGGTTGACTGCGGACATCGATTACGCAGCCAAATGCTGTATTTACAACCTATCAGAACACACACCAGGCACAAATATTTGACCTTACTTTACTTCCATGTATGTTCGCGAATTCTAACCAATATGCCTTGTAAGAAATTCTAGTACAAAATTACTTCCTTTACGCGAACTGGTTTTTATGATCTATATATCGTCATTAGAAACTACAATATTTCAATTCATTTCAAACATCCCTGTGCAGCTTATTCCTACGCACAATACCGAATAATGCCGTCATGTTTCTACATGAAAATCAAACAGCAATGGTGGTAACCTTCACATTTTTTGTGCATAAGTTGACAGATTAAATGATTTAGTTGTGATTAAATAATTTCTTAATAGTTACGCTATTTTATTCGGTAGTTCTCCAGATTATAATATGATTTGTAGTTTCATTATTATTCTAATATTGTCCACATGGCAATTTTTCGCGGTTGCACTTTCCAGCACTTGCGCAGGGAAAGCCGCAGTTTGCCGCGCCAGCAGCCCGTGCCCGCCACGCTGCACTGGCCAGCCCACAACGGTGCACGCTCCGCTTCATCGCCGCCACTGTCATTTACCAGCAAATGACCACAACCGCTCACCCAAACGAGCGATCAGCCTAAGTGGGCCTTTACATTGATGACATGTTGCGTTGCGCAACTTTCAATATCTATTCGAATTTCTGCTGAGATTGAGCGTGGTTGCGTAGGCCGATTGGAGACGTTCATCGATCTGTCACAACATTGAAATACAGATGGAATAGTCAAGCGTTAACATAGCTAGTCGAGTTTATTAATTTAAATTACCAACTTAATTTGTAGGTGTCGTTTTTTACTAGAGCCCCAACACACGTTACAAGCATAAACAGATTAGGTAATTAGACAGAGGATGAGCATTTCTTCATTATTAAACATGACACGCAAAGAGCAAGCGAGCGGAAAAGATACGAGCGACTCGAGAGCGGAGAATGTCACCACTCAGAGAGATTCCTACCTCTCGCCTGTCCAATTAAACTACTCGGGAATTCCTGGCGAGTCTCCGCGAATGATATTTGCACGGAGAATATTTAATTATGCTCTCTTCCAACGCGCAAACATAATATTTTATGTATTATCACGTAAACACAGCACGCTCCCAGCAAATAGCCCTTTTAATAAACGAACAAGCTCCTGAACTGTAGCAATGTTCCGTAAAGACAAATACTCCACGGTTGAGTAAATTCTGAAGCTCATCTGTATGCTATGCAGGGAGAAACCGCCTCCAGCGCTGTAAAATTGTTTCTTAAATAACTTAAAACTTATTTATCGAATCTTCATCTAAATATTACATTTAAAATGAAAAGTAAAAGTGTAAATTCTAAATATCTCCGTCTGCTTTCTCGGACGCGTGTTATCATTGAATTGTAGATTTTGCTTTCGTGTTGCCGAGTGGGTGTCATTTCTTGCGATTCATTTTACTAATAACGAATACCTACAACGTCTAATAGAAATGAGACGCTAAAGAGAGAAAAACCTGGCGAAAGTAAATGATTTACAAACAAAAGTAAAGTTTTTACAGTATCTAAACCAACAACTGTTTTTCTTTTCAGGGTGGGAGGGTGTGGTGGCCAATGGTGCTACTGTTAGGGCTCCTGCAGAACGCGCGTGGGCAGCAGTGCCCATGGGCAGGACCTGCTAGCTTGCAACAGGCATGCGTCTGCGCTTTCAACCTTGCCAGAGACCTTTCTGTACAGTGCGATCAGGTAAACAACAAAATTATAAAGTACCAAGCAATATTAACACAATATTTATAATGAAATTGAAATTTAAACAAGTTTTTACATTCCAGGTTGACTTCCAAGCACTCGTCTCGTCTCTCAACGCGAGCGCTAAAAACATCGAGATTGACCTTCTGTACATAAACAATTCCACAATTCCTTCGCTGACAGACAACATGTTCGCGAACTTGAAGATCCACAATTTGCAAATTTCTGGTTGTAGGATCAAGAGGGTAGAAGACAACGCCTTTAGGGGACAAGGGCCGTACTTAAAGAATTTGAATTTACAAGACAACGCCCTCACTGAAGTGCCTGTGAAAGCGCTTAAAATCTTAGTAAACCTATCATTGTTGGATATTTCTAAAAATAGAATAACACATATAGAGGACCACTCTTTCATCACACTTCGGAAGCTTACTACACTGAAAATATCCGACAACAACGTTACTTTAGCGACACGTGCATTATCAGGACTGGAAAATTCTCTGAAGAATTTAAACCTAAAGGGAACAAAACAAAAAACTGTGCCTGAATGTATAAGGAACCTTCGTAGCTTGGCGTTTTTAGACTTATCACAGAACAGTATAAGAGAGCTCCCAGGCCCCGAAGGAAGCAGCACGTTTGAGGGACTAAATGCTTTAACAGCACTTAACCTCGAAAGAAACTTATTAGTCCATCTAAGAGAGGATGCTTTTGAAGGCATCAAACATTCGCTCAGTTCTCTAAGTCTTCTAAACAATCTTTTACCAGAATTTCCCACTGCAGCAATTGGCACTTTAACCGAGTTGAAAGTTTTGGACATCGGTTTTAATCTTCTGAATAAGTTCCCTCCAGAAGCATTACTGAAAAATCCAGCTATAACATTATTAGCGTTGGATGGAAATCCCCTACCAACAGTACCTGAAGAAGCTTTCGTTCATTTAAATCACACTCTCCGAGGCCTGAGTTTAGGTGGTCGGTTCCTCAACTGCGATTGTCGCTTGCGCTGGATTATCGAGTGGATTCGCAGCGGAGAATTGCAAGTAACTTCTCGAGAGAGAAACCCACAGTTTTGTGGCAACCCTCCTCACTTCCGCGATCGCGGGTTTTACAGCTTTGAGCCTAATGAGCTGGTCTGCGAGCAGGATGCATCCACATCCACAACTCCACTTGTACAAACAACTGCAGCTAAGGAAGTCTGGAAAGTGACACAGAGTACTACGACGACAACCACAACCGCTCGGGCGACAATTGAAAGTTCACCGGCGACTTTGACAAGTCACGTTACAACTCAGTACAGTGAACCACCGCCAAGGACTGTACAGACGGCGCAGACTCTTCAAGAGACAGCGCAAACTACCACCAGTACAGTAAGACCAATTCGTGTCCCATCTGTAAGACCAGCCGCACCAACTTGGCGTCATGCACCACATCAACGCCCGCCACTTGTCATGAGTTTCCCGCAGCAGAAACCAAAGATAGACGATTCAAATGAAGTCATCGTCAAAAATGCTTACAGACAAGATAACTCTGTGATTATTCAGTGGGACTCGGACGTAGCAAATATTCTGGGTTTTCGTGTTGTATACCGGCTCTTCGGAGATAAAAGCTTTAAACAAGGACCGCCTTTGGAAGCAAGCGAAAGGGAATTCAAAATTAAAAACGTTCCCTCACAGGTAAATCTTTGATTGATTGACTATTGTAGTAACAGCCCTTGAATAAAAATAACAACATCTCTTTGTTTTCAGGAGTGCATAGTGGTCTGCGTGATCTCCTTGGAGGAGGTGCACGTGAGTCCCGAGTCGGTGCCATACTCGCAGTGCCGCGAGGTACGAACGGTGTCGGCCGCCGCCTCCAACATGGACAAGATCACAATCGCAGCGAGTGCAGCCATCTGCGGCACCATTGTGGTGGCCGTGCTGGTATTCGCAGCGGCGTCGCGGCGGCGCGCGCGCACCGTGCACCGCCTGCACACGCAGCTTCCCGAAAAGATGCCCAATCCGTGCTGTGGTGGGCTCACCGGCACACCCAGCCCTAGCGGTCCGCTCTCCTCGCTCGCCACGCTCGGCGCGTTCGGAAAGCAGCGTGAGTGGGATCAAGTGTCGGCCTATAGCGCACGTTCGATCCCGCGAGCACGAACCTATACTGAACCGGCTCCCCCAGATCCCCTGCCGGGTCGGCCGGGCCGCGCGCGCTCCTTGGCCGACGGACAATCACAACATAGCTATTCGCAATCTGGCCGCTACGGAGTGCCCGGCTATCCGAGCAGCCTTCTCGGATCTCGAGCCGGTGAGTTGTACATATATTTCAAACGCTTACTCTTCTTTCTTCTTCTGTTAGTTTAAGTATCAAAATCGTGCTAATCGTCTTCCGTTCTCAGATCTTCGGCAGTCACGTCAGTCTCTGGGAGCGGCTTCGGAGCGAGCGTCGCGGTTGTCGCTGAGCGGCGCAGCGGGTGGTGCGACGGGCGGCACAGCGGGCTCCCGGCGCCGGCCGCGTTCGCGCTCGCGCCCCGCTAGCCGGTACAGCGTGGGCTCGCTCGGGCTCGGCTACTGCGACACGTCCGACAACTGGACCGACCACGACATGGACATCTATATGGCGAGAAATCCGACGACCCGCGGGGGGCTGGTGCCGTTATAGCGGGCTCGCGGCTCGGGGCGGCGAGGAGGACGAGAGGGACGGGTAGAGGCGGGCGCGGGGGGCGACGCGACGCGACCCGTGCGCTGCTCGCCATCGCCGAGGGTAGAGGGCTCCACCTCGTGGTGCGCGCATGAGGGCCACCCGCGCCCCGCGCACGCCCCGCACCGCCACCGCCACCGCAGCCGCGAACACCACATCCCACCATGCGACCATCTCAAGCGAGGCGTCGATGCTGAGAAACCGCAGTAGTGAACCAGACGGGTTCCAGACTGTTCTGTCAAAACGGAGCTGAAAGTGACTAGAATAAAAGACTTGTTACCGCTATAGTGGGGAGTACAGTGACCAGTTAGGCTACGGAATAATTAGCTAAATTGTTTAGCTGATCACATTCTAGGATAATGTTATTTTCGAAGAAAGATATTTTGGGATTTTTGATGTATTCTCTTAATCATATATTTGAGAGAAGACATCGAAATGGCAGTTATTACTAGTTTGTTAGGTTCGTAGTGACAAGATAGTTTTTGTTTGTAAACTTAAAATTGATAATCGTATGTGGAAATGGTGCTTGGAATGCTGAAAATGTTTAGTGAAAACTAGTCACTATTCCTTCCAGTGCATGACTAGATGAAAGCAATATCTACAAATACGACAATGTTTTTGAGAAGGCAGTTCGTGTAGCTCTGTAGAAACTTCTCAATCTATCAGAAATGTGTGTTTTATGTGTTTACATAAAATAAAATGTTCCTAGCAGTAATTTACTTGTACCTCTGATATCACCTGGATTTTATAAACTCTTTTACAACTCAAACAAAACCAAGTTATTCTCTAAAGTAGCTGAAGTTACTCTGGCATAGTGGAGATAGCTATGGACTAAAACTGTTCTTAATTACCACTGACATTATAGTTTATTTTTGTTACATACGATGTTTTAACTCTTATATAAAGTTTATGTACTTAATTTATATCATATTATACATTATTATAAGTTGTATATAGTAGTTAGTATTGAATTAACAGTTCGCTTCTTCAAGCGACAAAATACAGAAGCAGAATCCAAATGGTGCTATTTTCAATAAGTTATTGACAAACTTTGTCAAATGGCGAAATGTACATAAGATTTTGAAAGTATTTACATATTGTAGCGTTTTATTTTTTGTAATTAAACTGTTGTATTATCTTAAAGTGATTTTCATTTGTTCTTCTATCGATATTTTGGAACAATAAATTAACATTCACTATAGTCTGTAAGTTTAGGTACTTATCTTTTTGTAAACAAATTTTGTATTAAACTGACAGTTCTGTCTGAAGCGTCACTTTCATACAAAGTTTGTTTACAAAAAGATAAGTACCTAAACTTACAGACTATAGTAACTTGCAGAGTAGAAAATGAAACTGTAGTTCAATGGTTTCTAAGATAAATACAGGTTTTGCTAATGATTTTTATATGTCATTCTATCGATATTTTGGGACAATAAATTAACATTCACTAGTAACTTGGAGAGTAGATAATCAAAGTGTATTTCAAATTTTCAATGGTTTCTAATGAATTATCTTAGGAGCTTCAAGATATTGCAATCAAATCAGAAATTCGAGAAATTGTGGCAATGCGAATAAATAACTGGTAACTGATATTCGAATTTGGTAACAAAATTAACTGCTCTTTATCTTTAGGAACAATATCATAACTTAATCCATAATAGGCAGTAGGATGTAATTCAAGCAAAATAACTCTTCATTTAATTAATATCTGGTTTACGATTTCCCGGACATCGCATCCTTGTAGATAAGCAATGCAAAAAACCACGCTCATAATCATACATAACTATGCAAAAGAAAATGTATATGGTTCAAATACGATTCTATAGCAATGGGTCAATGCAGCTTAAAAAATCTTGTTTAATTTTGCCAAAAATCTTCTTAGATTTCCTAACCTTTTTCTTCTTATTGGAAAATCGCAATACTCAAGAGCGATTCCTAACCGCGATATTCAGTAGTGAATCGAATATAAACTTTTCCGTGTTATTTGAATTCTGTACCCTGAGTGACACTACCTAATCTCGAAAGACTGGATCACGCCTGATCACAATAGAGTTTATTTTCAATATCTAACAGAGAGTAGCGAGGGGAGAAACGCCCTTGATGACAGGTCAAGACTTACCCAGGCAGTAGGACGCGATGCTCCCAACGGTACTGCAGCTCTTGCGTGAACTCGTACCACAGGTGCGCCAGGTATGGTAGCCCCCCAGCGTCGAGCAGCCGCGCCGCTGCCGCTGACAGACGCCACACTAACCCATCACGGGGACTAGTCTTCACATAGCCACATAGCGTGCCTTCACCCTGGAATTTAAAAGATAATTTTCTATTTAAAGTATTGTATTATGATATTGTTAGCTACTTAGTAAAGTACTGATTGAAAAGAGCAGATTATTTTTCAAAAATTTAAACTGGATTAAGATTAGAACTGGACGGAAAGTGAAGAGGATGGCCTTTCCCCGCAGTGGGATATTGGCCTACTAACTAAGATGAGATAAAAACTGAATAAAAGAAGAAAACTGATTTTATTTTAGGATTGCTAGATATCAAACAATGTTGCTAAACATTGTACTTATATACTTAAAAAGTATGTTTATCAATCAAGGTAGAAAATCAAAAAGCAAAATTTCACAGTTATGAACTTAAAAATCTTAAAATTTCAATAGTTTTTTAAAATATTTAACTAAACAATATTATTACCAACCTGTTTAAATTCAACTTCTAAATGCTCAGGATATTTGTGATTATTCTCTTCCACTGCATCAGGGAACAGATAATACAGCATGGGCATCAGCAAATCATCAGAGATGGGTCCCTTGAACTCGCCTTGGCTTGTTCCCTGGCCCATGGCCGCCTTCACCAGTTTAGATATTGTGATTGGGGCCTCAGTAATCTTGTGCAACGGATTCACTAACCCAAGACTTCTGCTCAAACCCAAAGTATCCATAAGCAAGTTTGTACTATCCAACAGATCCATCATCTTGTTAATTGTCTCAGACAATTGACAGTTTATGTTATCTCTCATTTGCAAAGTTATAGTCCAATTCGGAGCCATTAATGGATCAATATCAGAGTAAGTCGAACAGTCAACTATGGTACTCTCGCGAAACTTAGGCCAAATAGCATTCAGTAGAGCACTGTAGATAGGATTTTTCTCAGCACCAAAAGGTAGCTCAATTAACTTCTTAACATCAAAACCATCAATTGACAAAAATTCATTTGTGTTAGTAGTTTTCTTCCAAGAGAAATACTCGAAGTCTTTTAGCTCATAAGATAGTTTAGCGGAAATAATGACAGCATCAAGCGCTATGGGAGAAGCTATTTTAGACTTAAATATACTGACGAGTCCGCTAAGGTGGGAGCATTGGTTTGAAATTCTCTTCAAGTGTATTGTATCATAGCTGGTCTTATGCTCGTTGTCCTCGTAGATACCGAGGTAGCAGTGTTGCCAGTGCTCTCTCACTTTCACAAAGAAAGGAACTCCACAATCAACATTAGCAAATGCAATATTCACAGAACTCATCACAAGTTTTATCACACTACCCTCTATTAAGGCTGAACTTGGACACAACATTACATATCTTTTTAAACCATACCAAGAGGATACAGGGAACGGACTCCCATCAACATGATCCATGAAATTTGCTGTGGAATCCCATAGGTTGTTCTGAAGCTCTTCTAACAAACTTTTACTGTCTGTCTCTTCTGCGGGGTCGGAACTCTCAGCAGGTTCGAGGGTATGATAAGAGAGAGCGAAATTCATGTCGTGAAATCGAATATTCTCCGTTTTGCTCAGCCATTTCTTTGTGTATTGGTTGGGTTTGGTCAGCTTCGATTTAGGCAACTTCCAATCGTTAAGCACCTCCTCTATTCTTGCTATAAACACTTCCCACTCGGTGACTGTTGTGAAATCTTGATGATAAATATCGTATTCGTCTATTTCTTCGTTCATTTTTATAGTAAATTAGAAAAATTGTAAACAAAATTGAGAAACAGCTGTTTTTGTCCACCAATTTGACATTGACATTTTGGGCAAAGTTGCTATTTCAAAAAATATTATCTGGGCATAGACAATGTAGACGATCAACAATACAATACACGATATTATTACAAAATATGATAATGCACGACACGTTTTTGTTCGTTCGATTCTTCATCGTTTCCATAGTAACAGGTAACAGAAAGTTTCCAAAACAAATAAATAATAAATAAACCAACCAACTTTAGTCTAAGAAATAAACACAAAAAGTTACAAAAATTGCGATAAAATGTTTCGTGGTGATAATGCCCACTCGTTAAGTTACGAACAACAAGCGAAATTCATTCAAGATCGTATCACTAACGTGGAGAAGAACTTCGGAGAACTATGCGTAGTGTTTGGGGATTACACTCGGAAAACAGCAAGGTTTGGACCATAATTTTATCTTTCCAAAATAATCGAAAGTATTTTGACATATAGATCTTATTTCTCTTCCAATAGCGTGCTTTGATTTCCTATGGCTATTGTCTCAAGATATAGTTACCATAACACTACTTACCATTTGTAGTACTACACCTTTGTACTTTGTACGACCGATGTGGCGCAGTGGTAGTGCGACTGCCTTTGACGCAGAAGGTTCCGGGTTCGATTCTCGGAGGGTCACTCACAAAGTTGACATTTATTTGTGAATTTGTTCCCAGTCTGGTTAGGACATTGCGGGCTGAACCACCCTATTGTCCGTAAGTAAGATGGTTCTGTGTTTCGGATGGCACGTTAGTCGTAGGTCCCGGTTGCTGTCTATGATCACATGTCAGAAGTCTGCTACTCGTAGAAAGCGGTTGAAAAATTCTGACACTAGGGTTCATCGGGTCGTTGGACGACTTGGTGTCCCACACGAAAAGAGACCTTTGTACTTACTACACCATTCGCAGCCGTTGTTTTCCTTTTATCCACACAGATCTTTTTATAAATATTGTAGGTTGGTACTTAAGTACTGTAAAAAAAACATGAAACTCCAGTTATGTTATTCACAATTTAACTCCCATGTGGGTTACAATTACAAGGAGACTAAAGGATACGAAGCTTGATGTGTATTGCAATTTTAGGCGACAGCCTGACAACCTGTCACTATCATTGTACAATAACCCTCAAACTTTTGTCGGACGTGGCGTAAATTGCCGTTTATGCTCTGCCTACCCCGGAAGGGATAGAGACGTGATGTATGTATGTTTGTAGGTTACGAGACATGGGTGACGACGTCGCGAAAGCCCTCAAAGACTACGCGAACAACGAGATCGTGAACAAATCGCTGAGCAGCGGACTGGAGAACCTGGCAGTCACGCTCACCGCCATCGAGGAGTACAGGAACTGTGAGGTGCAGCGGTTGGAGGCTAAGGTACCAATTAACTCTACCCACAACGGAGTCCGTCTGGAACGGAGTGTTTGTCCTTAGACTAAAACTACCTAGTTACACGTTTGCTTGCTATTCGGACACCGGATGAAGAATGAAATAATGAACATCATTATTTGCATCAAGGTTGCGAAACAATTTTTTTTTTACTCTGGCTATGGCGTAGTATCTTCGTAGCAGTGTCGAAAATGAATGCTACGAGGAAAATCATTGCGATAGAATGCTTGAAATAAATAGCCTGACAACACTAAAGTATGGCGAAATCAAATAGTCTTTGCACCCTACTGTATAAAAGAACCTTCTTGAATCAAATAACTCTGCTTTCGTGTCTTGTCTTACTTCCTTGAATCGATCGTACAGGTACTGGGCGAGCTGTGTCAATACGAAGCGATCTGCAAGCACGCTAGGGAGGAACTGAAACACACGATGAACGTGAGGGAGAAAGAACTGGCCAGGAAGAAGGTGCTGGACAAGGCCAGGGAGAAACAACCGTTCAACAGACAACAAGTCGTGGGTTACCGTTTTGTTGCTATGTGGTTTCTTGCAGGCGTTATGTGTAGGTACATATTATCAAAAAAATCTCATATCACAAAATTGAGGATGATCCGAGATTGATTTGGATTTAAGTAGTTAAAAAATCATAGCAAATATAAAAAAGTTTCTGTAATTAATTAACACTTACACCCCGAAGAAGGCGTAGCTAAGTCGTAGTAAGGAGCTACGAAAACGGGCTACGAACTATTATTGGCTTTAGTGTAACTGCCAGCTATGCTAAGTAAAGTAATACATATTCCGGTTTCGATTCTCGGTTGAGGAAAATATTTGGATGATTAATAAGTAGGTAAGTAGGTCAGGTATAAATATTCTCGGCTGTAACCCTGAAACAGTGAATCTTAGTCGGGACTCTTATAGGATTGTTATCACTGCATAATAGTATAAAGCAAAGTCGCTTTCCCGGAAAATGAGTTACAGCGGGCAAGGCCGCTAATATTATATAATGAAATGTGAACTGGAACAATAAATATAAATTGAACCAATGTCATACGTTATTTTTTTTAACAGTAAAACTATCATTAAATTACCTACACATTTCGAAACAGACATATGCGGAATCAGAGCTGCTGAAAGCGTCAGCGGAAATGTCCCGCACCGCGAAGAGCCTCAGCGAGCAGACGGAGTTCTTCGAGCGGCGCAAGCTGCAGCAGCTGAAGACGCTGCTGTCAGACTTCGTGATGATCGAGATGACGTTCCACGCGAAGGCCGTGGAGCTGCTCACCATCGCGCACCAGCAGATCGGGGATATCAATGATAAGGCTGATCTGGAGGTTAGTTTCATGCTAGGTAATATTGTAATGTGAAATCTTTTACTTCAAGAACTTATACGGGGTGGAAGGGACGGTGTAACGAAAACTTTGCAGGCGTGATCAGGCCATGAAACTAAACAATTTTATCTATAGGAGCTATGTTGGGAAATGAAAAAAAAATGGTTTCGTAGTTTTCAGGCACTCATCAGTGAACATACCTACTTATAACTAATCTCGAGGGTTTTATCTTTATACAACTTTAGGCGACAGGCTGACAACCTGGCACTACAGTGATACATGAATCATCTGAAACATCCCTCAATATTTTGTCAAACGTGGCGGTAGCGACCGTATTTGAAATTAAGTTGTCTGTTTCTTACTAGATTAATAGAATCCTGTTCTTTGCTAGATTCTAATCTGTTTTGTATTTTTCTCATACTTCTAAAGCATCTTAGTGCAGGTCTGTCTGATAACGAGGAACCAACGGTAAATATGTACTACTATCATCTTAAAATATTTAAGATCGTTGCCTCATCTAATATGATTGTTTTGCTTTAGAACTTTAGACGTAAGCTGAGATCTCCTGAGAAGCCTGTCAGTGCAGGGATCACCGCCAGGTCCTCCTCTCTCGCGTCTTTGATGAACCAGCACTCGCCGACGAAAGATGATGATGATGCCATGGTAAGATTATGATCTTTACCAAATATTATTATTATTATTACACTAGCAAATATGTTTGGTAAAGATGATTTGAAGTAAGTTTTGGTCTTCTGTCAACCCTGGGTTCACTGCCAGGTTGAGGTCTTCCTCACTGGCGTGTTTTATGTTAGATGAAACCAGCACTGACGCACGACGATGGTATCCAGTGTTTTTCTAGAGTAGACACTAGACGATGAAAAAGGTATGATCGGTACGCAAAAATTTTTTTTTCCTTGTGTGTAAATCGAGGAATATTTACGACTTTTACGTCGCTACCTACTTTATTCCAATGCGATTTATATCCAATGACACGAAGAAGAAGAAGAATGAGATTTATTATAATCTCGAATTGCTGTGTGATGCCGGCTTAGAATAGCATCACCCCACATCCTTCCTGCGGGCGTCGTAAGAGGCGACTAAGGGACTCCAGAGTGTTGGTGTATCACAATTTTTAGGCGACAGGCTGACAACCTATCACTATAGTGATATGCACGTTTTCTGAAACTACCTTGGAAACAATCCTCAAAAATGTCAGACGTGGCGATAGCGACCGTATTCTTACGGCCGTTAACGCTCTGCCTAACCTGCAAGGGATAAAGGCGTGATATATGTATGTATGTATGTACGAATTGAATCAGGAAAAGTAAATAATCAAACATATCTAGGTTTTTTTGACTTGTTTTTGATATTATTCGCAGAACCTGAGAAGGCAAAGATCTCCTGACAAAGTCAACAATCTAGCAAGAGCGGGTTCCTTAGCAGCGCTTATGAGCCAATCCTCTTCTAAAGACGAAGAGGAGACTACGGTAAATATAAATTACGGTCAAAATATAATTAATATAAATAACAGTGTGTTATTATAAAATAAGCGGAACGTACGTAACGACTCGAAATAAGTTTGCAAATGCGGCTAGGTACATTAGTATTCTATGTTAGTTCTATAGCGAAAAGCATGACAAAATAAATCGTCTGCGCTGTGCCTTAACTGATAACATAATCAAAGCTGTAAAAGTATAAATAAGCGGCCATTATTTTACAGGAAACTGAAGAGTCAGAAGAGGGATCCTCTACGGAAGAAACAGAATCACGCTGATTTTCAAATAGACTTTTCTCTAACTTGTGTGTAGATGTAAGTTTAGGTTAATACTAATAAACATAACTAGTGTTTTAAAAATGTGTGTATTTTTTCTGTCTGGTTTGGTTTTTATCACAATGGGATGGGACATTGCATTTACCTTCTCCCGTCTGGTAACCATATCCTGTTCTGACAAATGTAACCATGGTAGGCAGTAGGTAGGTACTGTTTATTGATTTTCTGTTACCCTTCCATCTATCTTTATAGTCCTGTGCCAGGCAGCGCCAGACACAGATCCAATCAATATGCACCCCGCAGAGAAACTAAATACTGACATACAGAACAAACAAACTTGTATCTATAAATAACACATATAATTACAAAATAAAAATATGATTTGCCATATTAGTAGCAGTGGATTACATACAGCATATATTGTACTGTACTTGAAGCACATAATTTTCAGTGAAATTAAGAAATAAACTACTTACATCATTCTGATTAAAAAAGTTTGATTTTGCATAGCATTTCTAATTAGCTCCTGTAGATGCATCAAATAACAATACATGCACCCTAGTCATTACTGGAAAAAGCCAAGAATGTAAACAGATGATGTGTTGTTTAAGAATTGATTCTCAGAATTTACCAGTAACCCAAGTGAACACTTGCATCAAAAGCCATTCCCTCTAACATTCTACCCACTTTCATACTCATATGATAAGTAAAACTTAACTCTACTTAAATTAAATTACTTGCTGTTGTGCTTGCCTCCTACTCCAAACATTATTGTATCAAAGTTTGCAAAATTGTTTGTAATAGTACTACAAATATGAATAGTATCTAGCTGTTTCTAAACATAGATTTGTCAAAAACTACACATTATGACACCAAGTTTTTAGTACTCTCCTTCTTTGTATTATTATTTCAGGCACAATTTTATTACTCTTTGGGTGAATATAAAGTGATAGGATACAATATACACTAAAAACTCTGGCTGAGGAGGTCTACTTCTCATTTTCAACACCCGCTTGTGTCATAAGGTCTGTGATATTTTTCTCGAGCTCGTCTACTCTGGTTCCCATCTCGTCTATCCGGTTGATGATCTGATCTGACATGCTCTGAAATTTGTCTTGCATGTTTTGAAGTAAAGACTGGACCTGCAATGCGAAACATAAAAATTAAGCTTTATCCGGTGTGTTTACATTTACAGTCCACACGGATGGCTCGATTGTTGATAGTTCTACTAAGAATTACTATTGGACAACAACGCATAATACACAAACTTTGAGAATTTACAGTGCTTGGATGCACCTGGTTCAACTTACGTATTGTGTCACCTCTTGCATATTCTTAGGGTCATTTGCTGGCGTGGAGTAAGTGTTTTCCACTTCGTTAGCTGCCGGTTCTGCATTTTGGTCTGCCATTATTATATTATCACAAATTGCGCGTGCTTTCGCGAAATATTGCTAAGTAAATGACCACAAAACTGCCTGACTGACAACACACAACACTTCCGCAAACGGAAATGTCAAACGCAACCATAGACAATTTGCTTATACTTTCTTTTAACTTCTTTAGCACTTCGGCTTCCGAATTGAAGCCAAAATTGTAGTATTCAAACTTCTAAAAAGAAAAATAAAATCATTCTTTTATGGTAAAATTTTGACATTTGTTGTGACAGATTTTGAATTTGTGAGTCGAGTGGCTGTTTTTATTTATAAGGGTTTTTCTTCATTATTTAAGAAATAAAGTACAGGTAAAAATGCAGCCAATATCGATTAATGCTAAAAGTGACATTCAGATTGATTTGAATCAGTGCAGAATTGATATTCTCCATGGAATTCGAGAGTGCAGCGACCGGGGCCTAATACAGACTACTAAATGGCTTTCTGAGCTGAATTACGCTCTAAGAGACCATGCAATCATTTGTGAAGAGCCGCCAGAACCCTACGATGACGGTATTTTGCCGGACGAGAAGGAAGCATACACTCTAGCCAAGAGTTACTTCGACTGCCAAGAATACGATAGAGCTGCCCATTTCATAGAAAATTGTTCTAGTCCTAAGTGCATATTCTTGCACAGGTACTCTCAATACATGTCTAGTGAGAAGAAACGATTAGACAATGCTACAGACTCAGGATCGGAGAATACAGAATCAACACAAGTACTGCTAGACTTACTGTCATTTTTCAAGGTATGTCCACGGTATGTCTTTAATTGTATCTAATGCTATACATGCTGTATATAGGATCATTGATACGAAGAAGATGTTTATTAATGAATAATATGTATAACAAATATCTTCATCAGCCTCATGGAACGCCATTTCCAGTAATAGGTAAACCTAATTATGATGTTTTATATTTTTCAGGCAAACCGCAACAACTTAGATGGCTATCTCTTGTACCTAGAAGGAGTAGTTTTAAAAAAGTTAGATCTGCGAAGTCAAGCGGTAACTGTACTGCAGGCTTCAGTGGCTGCAGCGCCGACCCTATGGGCCGCCTGGGTGGAACTCGCTGGTCTCGCCAATGAGTATGAAGCACTGGACGCTCTGCAGCTGCCTAAACATTGGATGATGTACTTCTTTGCTGCTCATGCTTTCGTGGAGTTGAAGCTGTCTGAGCAAGCCCTGGAGGCCTATCAGACATTAGCGGCTGCAGGGTTTGATAAGAGTACTTATGTGACTGCTCAAATGGCTATTGCACATCATGACAGAAGAGGTATGGTAGAAGTATTAAGATTGTGCCTGAGCGCTCCAGGTTTTCAGCCTTTTCATATAAACATGTTCCTCTGTTTTCTTGCCAATTTATGCTCCTATATGCATTTTTTTATTATAATAAGGCCTACTATAGGTATGCCCCTATTATTTTCTTATCTAAAAAATAATTATGAAATAGCAGTAAAAGTGTTTTGTATTGAAAAACAAAATTAAAAAGGCATGTCCTTAGTAGGCCTTAATGTAATTTTAAAAAATGCATTACTATTGAATAAAACAAAGCACCACATTTGTATGAAAATCCATGCCTAGGGGATCCTTTTAATATATTAAGCTTTCTCCTCATACCAATATTAAAGGTAGTCTAAATCACTGCAATGAAACAAATACACTTTCAGTAATCTGTTACAATTTTTTAGCTACCATTTTATGTAACTTTATCATTTCAAGTTAGTCTGCTCTTCTTACTTGCAGATGTAGACTCATCACTGTCCCTTTTCTGGGAGCTGTACCAAAATGACCCATATAGGCTTGACAACTGGGATGTTTACTCACACTTGCTATATCTGAAGGAGAAGAGGATGGAACTCGCCAACCTAGCTCAGAGGGCTGTGTCCATTGATAAATATAGGGTGGAAACATGTTGTGTTATAGGTAAGGTTAAATCAACACACAGCGCCATCTAGCCCCAAAATAAGCAAAGGGTGTACTATGGGAACTAGATAGCTGATACTAATACATATATACTTTTTTTATATAAATGCATATTATACATAGAAAACTCGCAGACTTGACACAAATATTCTTGTATTTTATTGTGTGATAAACTTAACATTGAAACTGATTTTATTGAACACCAACAAAGCTCCTAGTATTTGTTCACTGTACTTGCACTGATTCCAAATTTTAAAATAAATATAAAAAATCAGTATTTGAAACTAAGTAGTTCTTTAAGAGAGAACCTATTTCAAATTCTGTTAAACATGCTAGTTAGTGCCTGGTTAAGCCCTATTATTTCCAGGTTATTCATTGTATTTTTTTTTATGCTAATATACAGACATACACATATCACGCCTTTATCCCTTTACTTACAATTTATATTTTTACTGCAGGCAACTACTACAGTTTACGCAGTGAGCACCAAAAGGCAGTGGTGTACTTCCAGCGAGCGCTGTCTCTCGACCCTCAGTACCTGTCAGCCTGGATCCTCATGGGGCACGAGTTCATTGAACTGCAAAACTCTAACGCAGCTATACAGTGCTATAGGCAAGCTATAGGTATGTGATTTTCTAATGTCTAGTCTTTTACTTTCGATTAGCGGGGTCTCCTTTGAACGAGCAGCCTCAGATGCTCACCGCCGCGCGCAGCATGCGGCGCAATGCGCGGTCGGTGTGGACGGGTTTTCGCCCGAGCATTGCGTCGCATGCTGCGCGCGGCAGTGAGCGTCTGAGGCTGCTCGTTAAATGGAGACCCAGTCATTAACGCAGAGACTGTCTGGAAAAAGTACAGAAAAAATGAAAAGTAATAATAAAATCTCTTCACACACACACAATCATATCACGCCCCTCTCCCTGTGAGCGTGAGGTAGGTAGTGTGAGCGTTAATAGTCATAAAAGTAAAAATACAGCGCAAACGCCGCGTCCTACAACCATTTGAGGGCAATTCCAGAAAACACTTGTACCACTATAGTGACAGCTTAGAATTTTAACTCAAAAGCCGAAAGAAAGAGAAAAAAATGCGATGGCTTTCTAAAGACATCACCTCAGTGTTCTCCTCACAGAAAGATCCTGACCTATTACATATTCCAATCGATTCATACATTACAAAGTCATATTATGCTAACAAGTCATAATAATATCATAATAACAAATGTATGATGTGCAACATGAACATTGCTTCACCTGACCCTGGTTAACAAGCTAATAACTTATCTACATTTATAATTAGCATTCGGATTCATAATAACGCGCGCAATAAATTAACATTGATGAATAAATAAAACTGTTGTTATTTTATTACTTCATGTCCTCAAATGTAAATTTCGATGATAGCACTTTTAGTTTATTTGTTTAATAAATGCTGTTGTGTATGGTACAATAACCAGAAGCAAATATGAAAATACATAGCTATTTTATTTACTGAAAACATGTGCTTGCTGTCAAGGATGATTGATTGAGGTTTTATTTTATCGTCATATTATCAAGTGATGATGGTAAGAGTGATGGTGGCAGTCGAAAATAATGTAAATATTGATTGATATTATTACTTTATCTTAGAAATATGCATATCATGTATATATCGTCACCTCCAAAGTAAAGTAACAAATCCACATAAATCACTTTTTTCACATACATACATATATCACGCCTTTTTTCAGGATAGCCAAAATCTTAATTAAAATTTTTTAATAGGCGCCAATTAAATGTTGCTAAAATAAATTGACATTGGGTTTATAAAGAAGCAAGCTCTATCATAATCATATTTTAGTGCTACACATATCAATCAAATATTCTTCCGATACTTGCGCTTATCGTTAGAGCGACATTCAACTAACATTCAGTCAACCTTCCTCTCCTGAATCTAAAATATGTAACTCCATCTCAGACGTGAACAGAAACGACTACCGCGCGTGGAACGGCCTCGGCCAAGCCTACGAGATACTGGGTCTGAACGGCTACTGCATTTACTACTACTCGCGAGCTGCGCAGCTCAAGCCTGACGACTCCAGGATGCTGGTGTCCTTGGGAGAGGCGTACGAGAAGATGGAAAAGATTCCTAACGCGCTCAAGTGCTATTACAAAGCGCATAGTACGGGAGATATCGAAGGCATGGCGCTGTTCAAATTGGCAAAGTAAGTGATATATAGATTTCTTTTTATATCCCAGTAATTTACGCGGGGTCATTTAGTAGTTTTTGAGAATGTGTTCGTTGAGTTTAAAATGAGTGATTGCTGAAAAAGCCCAACTGTTTTTTTAAATTTCATAGATTAAAAGTGATTTTTTCGGACATCCTCTGCTAACTTGTAGGCGAATGTTATCTAGAAAAGCTAACTTTTCGCCTCACTGACTATTAAACATGCAACTAAAATTGCGACAAACATCTCGTGTTACCTTATTTAATACTTCAACACAATATTTTTTCTTACAGAATCAGTGTTACCTTGTAGATAGATCATTTATCACAAAAATCGTTTTTTTTTTACAGATTATACGAGAAATCAAACATGCCAAACAGCGCGGCGGCCGCGTACACGGCGGCGTGCCAGGACCCCAACAACGCGGGCAGCAAGGAGCTCCCGCAGGCGCAGCGCTACCTCGCGCAGTACTACCTGCGCTTCTCGCTGCTGGACCACGCCGCGCACTACGCGTACAAGTGCCTCGAACACGACAGTGTAAGTAATGGGTACATTATCAGACTCTCTCCCTCTTTTCCTTTGGGACACCTTGTCGTCTAACGACCAATGAATCCTAGTGTCAGAATTTTTCAACCGCCTTCTACAAGTAGCAGGCTTCTGACATAGTTGCGTAACGACCGCCGTCTAAGTAATCTTTAACGTGCCATTCGAAACACGGAACCATCTATCCATCTTCAATCATTATCAGACTCAACATATCCCTGCTGGATATGGATATTATCCATACCTCACTAAATAAATACCTTATGAAATAATTGATTTGAAATTTCCTAGAAGTTGTCTTACTGTAAACATTGCCACATTCCCAAATTTAAATTGTTAGCACATTTTTCATTGCACAAAATGCAGTGTAGTCGTCAATTTGCTTACATTAGTTATCTATACGAAACTGACCTAATGATAATGAATGAGTTATGTAATCTTTGAATATTATGAAGATTTTGCTAGATTATTATTATATCGTCACGTATATCGTGGTGACTATGACAATACGCCCAATGGTGGAGGCCCATGTCCAGCAATGGACTGCTGTGGCTGTGAAGTTAAAAATTATATAATAAGGGTAGGTAAGTATGTACATGTTTTTATATCGCAATAGTAGATTACGTACTTAGGTATGTAACCATAAATAACAACCGAGGTTTTTTACCTTTCCGAGGTTGCTATTGATGTTACATCCGTGGTACGTATACTGCTTTACATATCGAATGAAAAGTGAGTAAAATAAAGCGATAAATACAAAAAACGATCCATAAATGATGATTGTATCGTCTGGTATTCAAATTGCACCACGAAACTTTTTTTTCTATGATTGAAAAATATTGAATTAATATGAAAGAAAAGTATCCTAACATAAAGTAGTCATTTTTTTGATCGTAGGGATATTAGTCACTTTTACTTTTGTTATTGTAATATTGAGTAATAATTCGACAAACTCATTTATTGAGGTTATAAAAATACAGATTAAAAATATAATTCCTGCGTTCAAGCAACACAATTCGTAGCGGCCAGTTCGAAATTTAAAATCGTATACAACTAATTGGATGCAACTCCTATTAAAAATAAGAATAAATTGATTTTAACTTTTTAATTGTCGCGATTCTATTGGTTCTTTTTCTAGTTCTATATTTAAAATTACTTAGGCTTAGTTTCAAAACCTCGCCTGTAAGTTGAACTTACAGGTCGTGTTTTTTGTCGGTAATGACCTACTTTCAGAGCATGAGATATGTAAAGTACATTTACCGTCCCAGTCATCGACTTTATATGATGTCACTATTAAATGTAGCAACATCTCAAATTCGTATTGCAGACGAAAGAAGCCGGCAAGAACATTCTCAAGACGATATCAGAGAAGCGTCTATCCACGTCCACGTCTCCGCCCGCCAGCTTGCCCGAGGATCTGCCTGAAGCCATCAAGAACCCGTCCGCAGTGTCGGTCGGCCAGGAGCCGCCCAAGACGCCGCTGCCGAGCCCCGACGTCACCCCCGACAACTTCTCCACGCCGATGTTCACGCGCCGCGGCAAGTACAAGATGTGACGCGCCGAGATCGCAAAGTTCAAGATGTGAAATGACTGACGTTTTAAGTTGTGAATGTCGCGTGTAAAACATAACGCAATCGGATTCTTGGGTCAATTTATTCTTATGAATTGACCCAAGGATCATTCGTTCATTGAAGGATCCTATTGTCGAAGCGGATCGAAGCGTCAATCTGCTGTATGTAGCAAATTCACCCTTATCTCCACAATGTAATGCATATATTACTATTAATACGCGTGATTTCGTGCGACTTAATTGTGATGAATTTGACGCTTCGGTAATATGAATTGAGCCTTAAGCGCATAAAGTTCACATGGCAAAATGTCCAATTCTCTATTTCACGATTTGACGTTTTGAGAATTAGACTTTTTGAGAATTGGATCTTACTATGAGACCACTACACATTTCGCAAAATAGACATTATGCGCCTAAAATACATTATTATGTTCGTGATCGATTTCGAAAATCAATCATCTTATTCCGAAATACTTAAATGCTGTATGTTCAATTGTAAATACCTCCGCATAAATAAAATTATTACAAGACTCGATTGTTTCATTAGTTAACAAAATAATACACATATTGCAACTGCAAAACATTTTATTAAAAAATTAATAGTGGTTAAATTTACACCTTCTATACAAATTAACAGATCTCAGTGCTCAAATAGTAAAAAAAAAACAATTATTTAAAACTAAATAAATAGTAGGTAGAGTGCATTACAAAATAAGACGTTAAAATTGTTCAAGATAGCTCGTTGAGAGTAAAAATTACTGATTCACATCACAGATGAGATATTTTGAGAGCTCAGGTTTTGGTCAACTGCATTTGCTTATTCTAAAATTCGGATAAAATTCAAATTAATTTAGAATCTGCTGACCCATTAAAATGGTTTTAGAGAAATAGCGCAAAATCTCTCTTAGGCTTAGCTTACTCAGTAGAACAACTTCTTACGTCTTTAAATGGTTTTTATATAAAATTACAATCGTCTCTGTAAATTTTCAAGAAATGTGTAGAAGATTTTCTGGTAGTGGTAGAACAAAAGTCCATAATGTAATATTCACTTAGACACTTATTCTAGGTAACTAGTTCTATAATCTGAGTAGCCACCTGAAAAGCTTTGCGCTATTTCCAAAATAATCATAAAAATGGTGAATACCATTCATCTTCTGGTAGCCAAGTTATTCCCGTTTATATGTACAAGTTCGGATATTTAGCGACAGATACTGAGGCCAAGTTTCTTAGGTGTAAGCTCTTGTTTGCGCAACTGGCCTCTGAACACATGGATAAATGATTTGTATTTATTTAAGGATTCCTAAACGTTACGCAAGTTCGCCGAGTGTAAATAAAACGGAGGAATCACTCCGCGCTCTAGGTAGCGAACTACGCTCGTAAGCTCTGCTGGACGGATTATAGTGCTTAGAGGCCAGATGAAAATATTTAGGTCGAAAACAGGGAAATATCGCGAAAACAAAACAACCC
This sequence comes from Keiferia lycopersicella, assembly GCA_029255805.1. NCBI lineage: Eukaryota > Metazoa > Arthropoda > Insecta > Lepidoptera > Gelechiidae > Keiferia > Keiferia lycopersicella. Next base: position 22,008,515 of record JARACZ010000003.1, read on the forward strand.
CTTATGGCATAAAACATACTTGACCTTTCTCTATGATATGTACGATTTTTGAAAATTCGGAATATCAAATTCGGTTTTTAATTTATCAGACAATTTTAAAAGGTTAGCCCTAATATCCTATACACGACGTATAGGCATAGGTATACTTTTTTTTAAAAAACATGTGTGTTTGTTGTTGTACAGTTGACCAGTTAATATGTAGTTGTAGAAACACTAAGTAAAAAAGTATTTGATTAAAAGATTTGATTTGAAATTAAGTGCAAACCTGACAAGAGTCAAGCGAATGTATGCTGAAGCTTTATGTACATTTGCAAAAACATTTAACAAAGATATATTAAGCCTCTAAAAGTTACTTTAGCAAATTCTAGGGCTCGGTAAAGCGTTTTCATTACATTTTTCACATTTGACATTCAAGCAACAACGAAACCCATACAATTATCACTTTCCTAAGTTAAACCTATCCACCTAATAATACATTGATCAGAATATTACTGAATCAGTTTGTACCTTAAACCAGCGTTTCCTAAACTATATTTATCAGTGGGTAGAATTACGAACAATTGCCTGCTGTTTTCATCCAAAGACAGCACATTTTGTGATTCAACTTTCGGTCACGAACCAATGGCGGTGAAAAAAAACTAACTAACTTCTCAGGCCCAGTGACCGGAAACAAATCTTGGCCTCCGAAATGAGCTTCCTCCACTTCACTATTGACTTGGAGATGGCCCCGGTGGGCCTCCACAGGGCCAATTCGGTGAAAAAGAAGCATAACTATTTATTTACCACACGCATGAAAGTCGATTTCATAAAAATATACAAAACCGCTTTATCAGTGTAATAAAATGTCTCATTGTATAATATGTCTTATCGTTATCAACGTTATCATCCAATGACTCCGATCACGTAAATAGATTACGAGTTTAGGAAACGCTGTCTTAGACTCCTGAGTAGGTACGTAATAAGGCCACTGTCGTGATGACTTGATACCGGCTTGCGCGCGGTGACTCATATTGGGCAATCTACATACAGCCAACGACCAAATCTAGACTTTATTGGAAGGACTTAAGGTCCTCAAACAGTTTGATTTGTTGTTGACCAAAGATGCCTACGTCCCACCCAATTTTAGCGCTAGCCGATACGCTCTCGCGACAATCAAATTATGATTGCCCTTTGATATTTGGACCTCGTTTAAACAATACGGAAATCAACGCAATCTTTATTTAATAAGACTACCGTGTTTAATATTTGTGCCCTTTAGGAAACTAAGTAATACTTAGAGTAATAGATTTTGAGCATGACAAAACGCCATTACTATAAGTGAAAAACATCTATTTCAGGTTTATTTTTGCATTAAAAGTCACTTGTGCAAAAAATATTCGTGCGTGTTAAAAATTTCCGTATTATTCAAAGAAGTCCGAATAACTATAGTTTACTAACTATAATAATTTAGAATAAAGCTAGGACCAGCATCATTATCTAAACTTCATACCCACACATTCAACAAACGCTCAACATCCTAAATACTATCAGCATTCCAATACATATTCTACGAGAAATAAGTGTATAAGTTGGTTTTAAGGCAAATTGAGGCACTTAAGTTAACAACCGTTGTAAGCACGTTATCAGACTGATAGTTCGACAATAGTTTTATGCAATAGATACTATTAAAGGAACGGGGGGGAAAATTAATAAATTAATAATCTATTTTACACGTAAATAATAATTTGTAGCTCGATTTGTGCTTTTTGTTGCGTTAGTTTGTTCTGGGTTGAGGGGTTACTCTTATTCGCTTACGTAAGGTGGTGGCGTCATGCCGCTCATCAGAGAAAGGGGTTTTTGGAATTCATAAAACCTCCGTTGTTCATGGCCGGCTGTAACAATAATAAACAGATCATAAAGTAGGTACAAAAATTCGGACAATAGTAACAGGAAAATAACGTCTTGGTAGGCCAAATGGTGGCTGGCCCGCATTGCTGGCTACGTAGACCCGCATGCAAAAGGAAAAACAAGGATATACATATATCTTATCTATCACAGTATTCTAATGAGTACCTAGTGGACCGAGCATTGTTTGGCTTTTTCTACCGAACAAAGTCATTTTTTGGAAAATAAAACATAGCTCAAATCCACCTATATATGCATTTTCATGACAATAGTTAGAGCCGTTTCAGAGATCCCAATTATAATATATATACAATTCTGGGTCGTTTAAAGGTATTATTAGACAGATAGATAATCATCAACTTATATACATTACGGTTTAACCCTTACGTAACCTCCCCTTATACATATTTCGTTAAAAAACTCATTGCTACTCGTTTCCAACAATTTCGAAAATTACATTTATCATTTCATAAAACCCAATTAAAAAATTTACCACGAAATGTCTCGACCTATTTTATCTATCCGCCGAATTTGGGCATAAACAACTCAATTGCCAAATGAATCACAGGTCCGGGTTATCCAACGCGAATTATTTACAAACTAGCGATAATAAGCGAGCGAATAAGTGAGTTCTATGAACCGTTGCGCAAAATAAACCAAATAGGAAGCAAGCAGCACACCAACCATTGTTTCCTGCCTGTGCTGTGCAGTTGATAAGGATATCATTAGCACTACGAGCAAGTTATTCGCTATTTATTTCGCTGAGTTATAATAAGATGAATGGAAAAGGACCACCCAAGTAAAACTCCATTCTAAGGTTTCGGATTGAACCTCTCAACTAGTAGCTTTTTGATTACGACCGAAAGTAAAGTAACTAACTTAACTTGAAGAAAACTATGGTAGGAATAAACTTCAACTATCTCTTTTTATTTGAACCAGTACCCTTTATCATTTCTAATATTCTAAAAAAGCAGATTTTTAAATTGATACTTATTATACTACCCTCCTTCGTAAGTCCTACAGTTATTTGGTCAATATGGTCAGTATGAATTTTGGGGAACCGAAACTTTTAAACTGGCAGTTTGTATCAAAAAGTTATTAACTTTCAAAATTACCTACCTAGATAGATTACAATAAAATGGGAAGGCTATAAAACCAGTTTCGATTATACCTTTGGACTTTTGCAACGATTTTATTTAAACGGTTTTACCGAGACCTCTAATCAGTTCTTGACATTTTGAGTAGATATTTGAAGTCATTTGACCTTTTCTCATAATCTGATCTTAGAGAGTATTGTCCAATACCCAATCTCGAAGCAGTTTCTACCAATGCCATATTTTAATGGTATAGTATACATAACAAATAATATTCATTGATTAACAAAATGCAGCCTGATAACGCAAATATAAAAAAGTTATAGAAATACCGGTGCAATGTCCACTTATAGAATACCATCAATCCCCCTAGGTGCCTATATCGATGGGTGAAAACGAGAAGGTCGTAACCCGTAAAAAGGTCGTAACCAACTAAGGGCACGCCACTGATCAGCTGATTTTTCTCTATCGAACGGTCCGGGTCTCGTTGCTCTACGACAACATTTTTTTTCTAATTTGGGTTGCATTATGAAAAGTTTTCAGAATTTTTTTGTCGTAAGCCGGTCAAAAACCAGTGTTTTTGAGGCTTTTTGATTTACGCCAAATCAATGTTAGGTATTACCAATCTAGGTCCAGAAACACCCTTCTGGTGGTATGAAAATTTTACCATACTTTTATTTACGCCGTTCATTGTTGTTGACAGTTGATTGCTTACCTGATACTGATGAGGAAGATTAAATTAGATAGAATAGATTTAAAATATACTGACATTTGATCTCGCTTTTAGGTTAGGTAGTAGTTAGTTGAATGACTTGGCAATCGCACTGAATGTATTAATTTTAATATGTATTACACGTTAACCTTCTGTTCTAGTGCGATGGCTAAGTCATTCAACTTATTGTAAACATTAAAATACATTGAAAATATCGATATGGTCACTATAAAATAATGCTTATTAACTAATTACGTAATTAATTAAGACAGATCTCTTAAGTGGGGAATGAACAAATCGATAGCCGACTTGGTTTCAAATGGATCTCATACCTTTTTACGGTTGAACAGCTCAGTTAGTCCATTGAATAAAAAGTTCTAGAGTGCGAGAGTTAGTAACGTAAGATGTTTTTGGAAACATGTCAAGAGTCCCTAGGTAATAAACATACTAAAACCCCGGGACTCTAGGAGGAGCCCCGGAGTGGGGGAGGGGGGGAAAGGGTCCATTTTTTAATTTTTCGCTTAAATCTCAAAAACGGTACATGTTAGAGAAAAACGTTCAAGGAAAAGTTGAAAGGCCATAAAATTATCTACAAGTTATACCTAATTCACTTTTTCCTATATCCTACCGTTTCTGAGTTACACGCATTAAAAAATGATTTTGGCTCAAACAATTTTCCCATACTACATACCCATGTTTATCACATCAATCGATCAAAAAATATTTATTTCTCCCATAAAACTCAAATGTGCAGCTTGTGATCGGTACTGATAGATTGCTCTTGATTAGGTCTATCATTGGTAAAATAAACACATTCCTCCATGGAAGCCTTTAGGAGGAATCGATTGTCAAAATATTATATTAGGGTAGTTTTAGTTACTGAACTTAAACTATTTATTTTTTTCTTCCAAAAAAACTCAAAAGTGCAAATTGTGACCGGTACCGATAGATTGCTCATAATTAGGTCTATCATTGATAAAAATACTAGATTCCACCATGGAGGCGTTTAGGGGAAATTGAATTTTATAAGGGTAGTTACGATACCTGAACATTTTATTTTTTTTCTTCCAAAAAGCTCAAAAGTGCAACTTGTGACCGGTACTGATAGATTGCTCTTGATTAGGTCTATCATTGGTAAAAAAAACACATTCCTCCATGGAAACCTTTAGGGGGAATTGATTGTCAAAATTTCAAGTTCAGTATCTCAAACTACCCTAATATAATATTTTGACAATCGATTCCTCCTAAAGGCTTCCATGGAGGAATGTGTTTTTTTAACCAATTATAAACCTAATTAAGAGCAATCTATCAGTACCGGTCACAAGTTGCACTTTTGAGCTTTTTGGAAGAAAAAAAAATAAAATAGTTAAGTTGCGTAACTACCCTAATATAATATTTTGACAATCAATTCCTCCCAAAGGCTTCCATGGAGGAATGTGTTTATTTTACCAATGATAGACCTAATCAAGAGCAATCTATCAGTACTGGTCACAAGTTGCACTTTTGAGCTTTTTGGAAGAAAAAAAATAAAATGTTCAGGTATCGTAACTACCCTTATAAAATCCAATTTCCCCTAAACGCCTCCATGGTGGAATCTAGTATTTTTATCAATGATAGACCTAATTATGAGCAATCTTTCGGTACCGGTCACAAGTTGCACTTTTGAGTTTTTTTTGGAGGAAAAAAATAAATAGTTTAAGTTCAGTAACTAAAACTACCCTAATATAATATTTTGACAATGGATTCCTCCTAAAGACTTCCATGGAGGAATGTGTTTATTTTACTAATGATAGACCTAATCAAGAGCAATCTATTAGTACCGGTCACAAGTTGCACATTTGAGTTTTATGGAAGAAATAAATATTTTTTGATCGATTGATGTGATAAACATGGGTATGTAGAGTATGGGGAAATTGTTTAAGCCAAAATCATTTTTTAATGCGTGTAACGCAGAAACGGTAGGATATAGGAAAAAGTGAATGAGGTATAACTTGTAGATAATTTTATGGCCTTTCAACTTTTCCTTGAACGTTTTTCTCTAACATGTACCGTTTTTGAGACTTAAGCGAAAAATGAAAAAAATGACCCTTTCCCCCCTCCCCCCACTCCGGGGCTCCTCCTAGTGTCCCGGGGTTTTAGTATGTTTATTACCTAGGGACTCTTGACATGTTTCCGAAGAAACATCTTACGTTACTAACTCACGCACTCTAGACCCCCTTTGGAGGTACTCATTCAATGGACTAAGTAGCGAGACTTGGGTTTTTTTTATATATTAATGTTTTTGAGGGGATAAAAGATATTACTTTTAAATACATAAATCGTAGTTTTATTTATTATACTGAATTATGCAACCATTCCTATGCAACTATACTTAACACTTGGACGACTTTGTCTAGGTTTCATTACTATTTAGAGATAAGCAACAATTCCATCAGAACTTATTACAGAATATTTTGTAATGGTTCTTGTTTACGACAAATGTATAGCAAAAGTAATTATCTTTCTCACACTTACGTCCTCTAAGTCATGCATGTACTTTTCAGCCATCTTAGATACATCGTATAAAAAGTCTGTAAATGGATAGCTTATTCCGACTGCATACAAATGTGCGAACCATTTACGACCTTTTGTCGGTCAGTTAATTGAAAATCTTAGGGCGTAAGTAGTACAAAAACATACTTATCGTCACTTTAGATTAAAAATTATGTTTTCAAATAAAGGGTATTATTATAACAAAAACATGTTCTAAAAATCAGCTCTAAATTACGCATACTTTTTGAGTTATGAATTTTTTTGTGATTTTTTTTTCGTTTTTTGGCTCTGGTGTAAAGTTGGCTATTTTTGGTTACGACCTTTTCGTTTTCACCCATCGATATTATCTTTCCCGCGAGTGTCGTAAGAAGTGACTAAGGTAACCTAGCAAGAGGGTTTCATATGTATCACGCGTATCACATTTTTAGCTAGATCAGCTGACAACCTGTCACTAAAAATGTTACACCCTTAGGTTACACAGTTTTCTAAAATGTCCCTCAAATAGTTGTGACTTGTGATTGTGAAGCGTGGCGGCAACCACCGTATTTTGCGTTCATTTTACGAAGAGTGTTAAACTTCACAGAGAACGTTGTTGCTCATTCTTAGTCACCTTTTAAGACTCCTATGCGTAGTAATAAAAAATAGAAATAGTAATAATGATAAGTAAGTCGCCATCACGCGGCTAGAATCATCATCTTCACATCATAAAATAACAAAAATGAGCCAAACTTACTGTGAGCGGCCGCTTTGTTAGCGCTCACAATGCTGTGCAGTTTACCCGCTGACCCCGCTAAACAGCTAATTGCACTGTTTAGTCGGTTATCAGGACCTCACGTTCGCATTCGCACTCCACTAAGATAAATATAGCGGCGGGAAGCTGCAGGTCACTAGGTCTATCGCTAAATCGACACTATTGAAACTATGCCAATCGACATCTAGATCGTTTATTGAATAAACCGTATGTGGGGCTTAGTTGTTGGGTTTCTCTTACAACAGATACGAGAGCATGCGTTGAATGCGAGTTAAAAAAGTATCTCCATACAAAAAAAGGAAAACACGCTTTTAACACGTGTCTAACTTTTTTATGATGATACCCGGGAGTCTACGGTTAAGAGTGCAGGCACAAAATTCATCCTTGTGCCTAGTTTCGGCTAAGTCGGCTCGATTTTCTACTTGATACCAATGCATGCTATCCTTAAAAAAATCTAGAACGCTTGAGGCATTTTTCGTACGGAATATTAAAAACTTCTAGAAGAAAATAAATAACTACGCGATGATGAGATGAGAGGTGATACCGCGTGCATTGAAACTGCCGGCCTTTGACTCAGGCTCGTAATGTTTCCACTAGCTATTACGTCGTGTGTCTATACTGTCACCAGTTTATTTAGTAGTGGTTTTTATTTTTATCATATTTTGATAGGGACAACCTATCAGCCACTTGTATTAACCTGTGAAAACCTATACAGGTTTATTGAGGTGATCTATCTTAACTTATCATTACAATAGTGTCGACCAGTAACGTACATATCGCAAATCAGGAACAACTTCATTGCGCCAATAATTTTCAACTTATAAATGTATTTCGTTTTATCGGGCTGTATTTTTTTAATCTATTAATAATATGTCAATATTAGAAAATTAATAAATATTGCATCAAAGGTTAGTTTGGCATGGGGACTCACCCTTTTGAGCCTAGTACTGGGCATTAGATGTATATGCGATTACGTATTCAAAAGGTATAATCTTTAAATTCGATGAATGCCATGCATGCATAATGAACACAGGTTGGGCGTGCGTCTAAATGATTGACTAGCAATAACACATCTCATTAGTATGTGTATCAAGTAACTTTTCAAATAATACACTGGACTTTAAAACAATTTGTTTAAATAATATTTGAACCTATATCTGATTATCTGTACCAAAACTTAACAATCTACATTTTCCTTGTTTTAATTGCATCTTATTTATAGCAATGTATTACATTTTGTGGTATTTTCCTCAAACAGTTTTTAAAGTTGGAGCATGTGATTGATTTCATAATATTTCTTTTGCATGCAGGACAAAAAACGATATTTAAAAGCTATACCAATTTGTGTGTGATAATCTATTTGCAATACCATGACATAAATGAATAATATTTTAATTGGATCTGATTAGATTATTAGTGTAAATAATTTCATTAGTTAATATAGCTATGTGAACATACTAACTATACTTAGTCAGTTACTAGTTACTTACTGTAACTATTGATGTTCTTTTCAAATCCTGATAATTTCACATACAAAAATATAACTGCCTTAAACCAGAATCTAGTAACTAGATGATTATAGATTTGAATCATGTCACTATGAAAAGAACTTAGATGTATAAAACTATACAAAGTTTGGATATGAATACGAAAAACAAATTGAGTAAAACTAATAAATGTATCTACACTTTTATTAATTTCAAATGGTGATGAAAGGATGTTTTAATAATGCATAAGAGAGTAAACTTACCATGAACGGGTTGACAGGTACAGGTGTGGGTTGTGTCCATCCCCCATTGAATGCGGTGAACGGGTTCTTATTGCCAAATAAATCATTGGCTGGTGGACTTTGGAATGGATTCTTATTATTTACATGATTTGTCTCCTCTGAAAATAAAATATCAATGTAATTATTTTTGCATGAAGAAAGTTTTAAAAAAAGGTGTCTTGATATGTGAACATACCAAATGTTTTCATGTTTTGTTGTTTGAATGCATTATCTAATTCTGCTAACGCAGCATATCGGTCATCTGCAAGGAAAGAAAAGTATTTCATTACATTTTCAATTACCAAGTCCATTGTTAAAGAACAATTTTATGTGATAACCAAAAATTGTAATATGTTTAGTACCATCTTACTATCTTTTGTGTTGAGTGAGTCTTGGTGTCAACCAATGAGCTTATGATTTTATGAATCTTTGCCTTCAACTGATAAAGAATAAATTCTACATAAAGTAAACTTACTTGCACTTGAAGATGTAGGAGTATTGAATGCATTGAACGATGGTGTTGTGGAGGGCTGGGTTGGAAAGCTGTTGTTCACATTGTTGTTGAATTGACTGGCATTGTAGATATCTGCTGTTGAGAAGTCTACAGGAAAACTGAAAACGACAGGTGGCATGAGTAAACAGAACAAAAAGTATGTAAAGAAAAAAAACATGAATACCTGTCCCTGCGCGATTTTTTTCAATTAAACATTGAGAAGGCATTTTGAGATAGATTTTATGGTACCTACACAGGATTGTTTTTTGTATAGTCGCGCAAAGTGGGGCAAATTTACGTGAAATTTCAAAATTCGCGTTATACTGAATCCGCGTAAAATGGGGTCGCGTAATTGTGCCAAGTTTGCAAAGTAATTTTAGCTAGGATTTTTCAAGTAGGTACTTACTCAGGTACTGGAGGAGCGATGGCGGTCGCGGGCGCCGTAGCGTGTGTCGTGAGATTGCCGAGCGTGGTCAGCAGCGGCTGCGTCGAGTGGTTCACTGGTCGGGCCACCTTCCTGCTTTCGTTCACCATCGGCATGAAACTGTTCACCGCCTTCGCCGAGCTCACCATCGTGTTATTGTTAAAGGACTTCATAGAATTCGGCGCGATCGATATCAGCGGAGAACTGTTTGATCCGCTACTTCCGGACTTCGATTTAGATTTGCTCTTCAACGAGGAATTTCCGTTCGTTACGACTGCATTAGTCGACGCTGCAGACTCCAAGTAATAGCGTTTCTTCTCGTACTTGTCCGACATGAAATCTCTAACGCTCTGCTCGTCAGTAAAGTTCACACTTTCACCCTCGTAAAGTCCCAGCCACACTCGTCTGCAGTAGTCGTTTCCCCTCGCGCGGATGAACTCTATCTCCTCTGGAGTGAAAGTGGCCATCGAGATGGACTTCACGCGGTGAGGCGGCGTAAGGCCACGCCTGAAACACAATATACCATAACACTTGTTTGTTGATCTCATTCAAAGCACAAAAGAAACGCAGAACCAATACTTACAGCATTCCCGAACATTTTGAACACACAAAAGATCCGATTGTTGCGTTTACGTATGTAGGACCTCTTTGGTTGCAGTCTAAACAATATTTATTTCCATTGTGGGAAATTAGTTCACGTAAAATTTCTAAATTTTTATCGTCCTGCTTGCGACGGTTTGCAGTTGCAGCCATTTTTATGATGTCTGCTGTGGTTGGTTGAATTTTGACTGAAGTATACTTATATGCGACCAAATTAAAATATTTCAATAAAAGTGAAAGCGTTTATGTAGATTTAAGGAGTAAAAAAGAGTGAGAAAATAAACATTTTCTTTGGACGTGTATTATTACTAAATACGTTCCATTTGTCTCTATTAAGTAACGATTTAGCAATTTGTAAAAATAATACTTCATGATTAATTTGTGAATGAATCACTATTAAGTCGTAAAAACTAATTGTTTTTTTATATATTTTAATTATATTAACCATATATTTCATATCAATAGGGCTAATGAAGAGCAATGGTACCCCGAAGAAAGCGTAAATAGGATCGTAAAAAAAAGACATTAGCCGAGTGCGTTCGTCTCATCTATTCGTTGCGGTTTGCCCAGAACCAGAAACATTTAAATTAATTGTATAGAACACTACAGTACTTGAATTAACATTAATCTATATTTGGGCTATAATTCATTTTAAATTGAATTGAATTTTGGCTATTATGAATATACAAAAAATATTTGTAATTCAATATCACAATGAAATGAGTCGAACAGTCACTTACTGCACCTGTCTGTGATTGTAATTGTAAGAAACACAAAGTACTTTAATAGGGTAAAGGATCCATATGTTGGCCCTTCGCCATTTATTGGCACTTTAGACTTTAGTTAAAAAAAATAAGAAAACCATAGATAATTAACGTTGGGTATGCACCTAAAAGCAAAATAGTATTATTTTTCTTTCAAAAATTGGCAACACTACATCAAAAACCAATATGGCGATTTAAAGACAGCAGCTGGTATTTGCTACTCGTGATTTGGTGTAGTTATTTTGGGTTTTTGCTAAGGTGAGTCCACTTTTGATCGTATCATATCACAGCCATTAAAGCAATTTATATGTAAGAAGCAACTTTCTATGATTTATTACACTTTTTAGCAGTAGATTCAAAGGTTATTTCTTTAATATCATCATCCCACATCAAGTTTTTTCTGTGCCAATGTTTGGAACAATAATTTCAACAGAATCGCTTTATTGGCACGTCTGCCAATAATAGGAATTTTCAAAATATTATCAACGAGTGATTTTATGATTTAGCTGCAAAGGTTTAAAATAAACTATTGCTTTCCTATCTCATATTTATTCTTTTAATAGCGATTTCCAAATGTTGGCCCACGGTGCCAATACTTATAACCAATTATTGGCAGTAGTGCCCATAATAGGACATTAGAGTGCTGATAATAGGTTTTTCATTGTTTTTTATAGAACGTCGTAAGCAATGAAGAAAAAAGAAAAAGAAGTTAAGAATAAGAAATCAAGACAAAAAATAAAAAAAACGAAACGAAGACAATATAGCGAGGAAGATATAAAAAAGGCATTAGAAGCGATCAAAAATGGCATGGCCAAAAAGCAAGCCGCCAAACAATATCAAGTTCCTCGAGCAACTTTGCAATTTCGTGTCAAGAAACCAGACCATAAGCTTCAACCTGGCCCAAGTCCGGTACTGACGGAAGAAGAAGAAACCAAATTGAAAAATTGGCTAAATGTTAGTCACAGAAAAGGTTTTCCCAAACGGAAAGAAGATCTCTTGAATAGCGTATCAGAATTTGTAAAAAAAAGCGGTCGCCCAAATCCATTCAAAGACAACATGCCCGGAGAAAAATGGTTTAAACTATTTTTAAAGCGACACCCGGATATTGCTATAAGAGTCCCAGAAGCCGTAACAGCAGCCAGTGCTGCAGTATCAGAAAATGATATAAAAGGATGGTTTCAAGCCATTGAAGTCTATCTGAAAGATCACGGCTTGTTTGATATTTTAAATGATCCAAAAAGAGTTTTGAATGGTGACGAAACCAACTTTGTTCTTTGCCCCAAGACAGGTTTGGTCTTGGCACCAAAGGGTGCCAAAAACGTGTATGAAATTGACAACGCTCCAGCTAAAAGTTCATTAACTGTAATGTTCACATTTGCTGCTAATGGTGAAACCACCCCACCTATGGTAATTTTCCCGTACAAGCGCTTGCCAGGTGATATTGGCGCAAAGATACCATCAGACTGGGGTATAGGCCTGACTGATAATGGTTGGATGAAAGCAGAGGTGTTCTGTCAATATATTGAGAAAGTGTTACATCCGCATCTCGTAAAAAACCAAGTACCATTCCCGGTTATCTTATTTGTAGATGGTCATAAAACGCACCTCACTTATGACGTCAGTGAGCTTTGCTCCTCATTGGATATTGTGCTTATAGCGCTTTATCCCAATTGCACACGACTACTTCAGCCTGCAGATGTCTCGGCTTTTAGACCTCTTAAAGGTGGTTGGCAAAAGACAGTCTTAGAGTGGCGGCGTGACAACCCATCTCAAGCTCTCACAAAAGTTGATTTTGTGCCCCTGTTGCAAAAAACAATTGATAAATGCATAAAACCAGATACAATTATCAATGGTTTTCGGGCTACTGGCCTTTGTCCATGGGATGCAAATGCTGTAGACTACTCAAAATGCTTAGGTAAGAATTTGAAGAAGCCCGAAAATGAAGCAATCCCTGCATCTAATAAAATGATGACGAAAGATGATTTTTTGCGATATGCAGGACAGCCCACAATAACAAAACTTTTAAACAAGCATGTTTTGACCGAGACTGAGCAAATTTTAAAAAATATATGGCTTTTCTTTGACGGAAACGAAAACCATCAAACAGAGAAAGAAAACTTTGAAGACAGAGAAGTAAGGAATGAGAACTTTGATACCGGCGAAAAAAACAACAACAACAATAGAGAATTATATGAGACAAATCCTATGGATGTTGAAAATATGGAAATTATTATGAGTGACGAATTGGATAAATCATCTAATATTCCTCAAACTGAAGAAAAAGAAATAGGAGCAGGAAAACTGAATGAGGAATTTAATGTTAAAGAAAAAGACAAAAACAGAAATGAAGAACATTACATGGACATTGAAAATATGGATATTATTATGTGTGATGAATTAGATACGTCATGTAATCTAACTATTGCTGAAAACATTGTTATTGAAGAGATTGTCAGTGACCAAAAAGAAACAAATGAAAACATAGATTGTAACACAAATGATTCTGAAGCATGTCAAAATATAACTTTCAAAGCACAAATTGAACCGTATAAAGAAACAAAACAATGCAAAATTAGTAAACCAATTGCTTTACCTCATATAGCCGTCCACTCAAATCAAAAAAAATTTGATAAAATTGAAATATTGGAAACTGAAACTAATCCAACATTTAAAACTCCTATTAAAACAAACCTACGAGAAATGAAGCTAGATGACGTATTAGTACTACCGAAAACACCTCAAAGAAAGGGAGTGAGACAAACTAAGAGGACACCATATGTTATTACATCAAAAGAGTTTAAGGAAGAAGAAAAAAAGAAAATAATAGCGAAAAAAGAAAAAGAAGAAGGCATACAAAAACGTAAGGAACAACGACAACAAAAAAAAAATGAAAAATTACTAAAAAATGAAAAAAGAGTTCTCAAAAAAAATTATACTATTGAATCTGTCAAAAGAAAATTACTTTCGGATGAATTAAACATTGCAATAGAACATGAACAAAAAGAAAAGAAAGATGAAAATAAAGTAAATTTTGTACAAGAACGAAGCACCAAAGAGAAAAGGGAAATTAATAAAGAAAATATCACTAAAAATACTCCTAAGGAAAGTGTTGTATTAAACAGTATTAAAATAAAAACAGAAAAATGTAACGCTAAGAATAAGATAAAACATGGAACAGTTGAAATTGTGACAGAGAAAGAACAAAACAAACCAAAGAAAGAGACAAAGAAAGACAAACCAAAGAAAGAGAATAATGAACGTATTACATTGAAGAATATTTTATGTTCTGAAGAACCATTTTGCAGTACGGATGAAGATGAGAAGTCTGATGATGATGGTAACATCAAACGTAAGATAAAGTTTAGCATTAGTGAAATTGAGAAGATGTTGACTGAAACTTAGGGTTAGCTTGAATGTTAATCTTTAACTGATTATACTAAGACAACAAACTACAAAAATGACTGAAGATAGGTTTAGACTAAGAGAGCTTATACCGTTGTTAATTTTGATTTATGATGACTATTAGTAGGTAAGAAGATGAGTACTAAGTACCTATTGAAATTAGAAGATCTCTATTAGATATACCTAATTAGGTAGTAAGTATAATATTAAATTGAGAGGTGAGACTGTCAAAACTATTATAACTATAGGTAATAAGACAAATTGTTAAACTTGTTGCTAGTTTATATTTTTATTCATCTTAAGTTTTTGACAGGTACCTACCTAGGCAAGTACCTTTAATAAAAACAGGTATTTCGACACCTTAGTAATAAAAGTGTTTTAATTTATACCGTTACAGACCTGCTACTTCAATAATTTACCTACATGCCAATAATTAGATAATCCAAGGCCAATATTGAGGATTTCTATGCCAATAATAGGATTTTCTGTAGTATTTTGGAATTCAGTAAAAAATAATTTGTTTCCATTCTATCACATAAAAACCATTAAAAAAGAAACATTAAAATCTTTTCTTTTATTCTGTCACATACCTACTTTATATACCAGAGTAAGTAAATGAGTTTTTATGGTATTTTAATTTCAGACTAACTCGATGATCACTCTTAAAGTGCCAATAATTGGGATGTTTACCCTATATATGTAAGAAATCACTAATATTTATTTCATTTCATAGGATATTTGTCGAAAAATATAAAATCTTGAATAAAACCTGTTATAAGAATACTTGAATAAAGCAGATGTGTTAAGGATTGTTTGCTTTAATGTCCATTGTTTATATGTTTACTGTTTAAAGGCCCATAACCAGTAGGTGGCTGGTGGAATACCATGTCCGAATCTAAATATTTACTATGCAGATTGTGCAAGGGCACAGAATTTCTTCGTGATTTGTATGATGAAGAAAGCGATAAAAGTCTTGTTCAGAAAACGATCCAATGCATTGGTTTGAAAGTAAGTACCTGACCAATTTATTTTAGTTCACGTCTTTTTATGAGCTCAGCAGCATACATTTTTACCTTTGCTTCCTTTTCCAGATATGCAGAAATGACGGTTTGCCAACAATGATTTGTAGATTTTGTGAGAGAATAATAAATGAGTTTTATATTTTCAAACTAAATTGTTTGAAAGTTAATTCTGAGCTTAGTCATGCTAAAGATGTAAAACCAAAATTAAAAATACAAGATGGTATCAGAATAAAAGCAGAGGTATCGAACAATATAGAGGATAATACATTAGGTATTTGTCAATCAGAAATGGAAAAGAACATAGGACATAATAAGTGTAAGTTTCCAGTAAAAACTAAAAAAATTTTGGAAACAATTGTAGATGAACAGGATGATATGGACCAAAATGAAATGGATTCCTTGCAGGAAAATACAAGGTGTAAAATATCTGAAAGCTTAAACAGGTCCATCTTCAAAATTAGTGTAAGAAAAGCAAGTTCCTTTCAATGTGAGCATTGCGGGAATATTTACAAAACAAAAGCAGAATATAAGACTCATTTAGCCTTTCACAGTGGGCCTAGGATATTCAAGTGTACAATATGCAATAAGAATTACACCAGAGCAGACTCCTTAAATGTTCATATGAGATCCCATTCAGGAACACGTCCTTTCATTTGTGAAATCTGCGGCAGATCATCAACAAAAAAGCAAGATTTGATCAGGCACATGAAAATACATAGTGATGAGAAAAACTATGAATGCCCAATCTGTGGTTATAAGTTTAAAAGGCTAACCGGTTTGCAAACACACAGCCGAACACACACTGGGGAAAGACCTTATAAATGCAAAAATTGTGATAAAACATATAAATCACACAGTGCTTTACGTAAACATAATAAAAGCAAAAAGTGCTAAGTTAATGCTGGTCAATACTGTCAGATTTAATAAGTGTGCCAAATGATGTCTATTTACCAATAAAGTACAAATTGATTTATAATCTAATCCTTTATTTCTAGCTCAATAAAAGTTTTAGAAACATCACTGCCCTTTTCTTTTTTGTTGGCAATTCTTGATCCAAATTGTAGAGCTCTTTTAGGGAATGTCACAACTTGTTGTAGTCCCAGGTGAAAGGCTACCAATCTCAGCATCAATTTGTCTCCCACTCCCTGTCCCAGTGACTCACTAGGAAAACATCTGAGGAACGACAAAAATTATCTTTAGTGTTTTTTAACACTCATTTAGTTTTACAATTGCATCAAAAACTGTAACTTAAAATATACTTACTTTAGCCAAGGCTGCAATTCTAAAACAAAACTGACAAAATCCTCATCTAAATACGGCATTCGGGGCTGCCTTCCATGATCACAGATAACCCTATTATCTCTAGCTAGATTTCTAAATGATATTCTTTTCCAGTCCAAAAGCAATTCCTTGTGGAGGCCTGTCCAGCCATGACGTTTGTAGGCATTCTTGTGCCTTGTGTAGCCTCCAAACAGCTCATCAGCACCTGAACCTAAAATTAGTACCTGAAAATAACACTCTGTATTAACTTGTGAGCATCATGTACAAACCAAATCCAAACTTATCAACATTACGTGTTAACTTGGCAACATTCTATTTTTTAAATTATTAACCTTCTATATTAGCTTTAACAATCTTTGATATTAAACATTAAGACAACATTAGTAAACATTAGAAAATTAATGGCAAACTCAACACTCTCTGTTAACTAGTAAAGAACTTCAAATTACCCTGCAGGAGGATGTGGAATACTCATCCTGCCCTCTAGCAGCAAACCACAATGCTGACCCAAGACTCTCATCTAGTATTGTTTGTCTGGGATGTACTAAATCTGCTATGGTAGACTTTTGCATAGCTTCTAGTTCTTCTTTGGGCACATTTACTTCTTTGAATATCCATTTTCTGAAAAATAAACAATATTTTATCCATAAGACCTGCAAACAAAACATAGTTTAATGAGGATTTTGCTATTCATACCTTTTTGGACACAGTTTTTTCAACTCCTCAAAAGACTGTTTTCCAGTTAATCTATCTGGTACTTCATAAGATCCATTTGCATCTTTTTTAAAAGCTACATTCAAAAGCTCTATACTTTGTTCCATAGGCAAATATTTATCCGCTAAGAATGCTAGGATGGTGCAATCAAGGCCTCCAGAAAATAATATACCGACTGTGCAATGATCACAGTTACTTTCTTTGTATAAACATTCTTTGCACCTCTGAGGCTGAGTCTCTAGACGAATTTTTACACTTTTTTGTAAGAGTTCTGTTATTTTTAAAACTGTTTTCCTGATGGTATCATTTTCTATTAACCTTGCCATCAGTTTTAATTTGCAATGTATTTTTGCGCCTTCATTTTCTATGTATTTAATGATTCCATCCTGAAAGTAAAAAAAGAAGGAGTAAGAAGTAATTATTAAAATAGATTGTTTTTACAAAACTTACCCACTCAGCAAGTTTGTCAGTCCATGCATAAGTACATTGACTTACTTTTACCTATAAAATAAAAATTATTACTTACATCATCTGTTATATTCAATGTCTTTTCTAAATCAAAGGCAAAGTCTTCATCAGGTACACTTTGTTGGTTTTGTAAATTCATCATCCAATCTTCTAGTGCATAAACTTCTCCCTTCGTAATTTCATTGGACCATTGATGAATACTGATTTTGTTAGTTTTCCAATCCAATATATGCATATGTGAAGCAGGAATTTCTACACAATTGTATTTTCTTCCTACAACAGCAATCATTAGAAAATGATCCAATACTAACCTATATAACCTTTTTTTTAAAGGGAACTGACTTCAAAGAATGTGTAGAAGTGCGAAACCTCCATTTTTTGTCGGTTAGTATGCCCAAAACTTTTCCTAAGTCATCAAAATCGGTTCAGCATACACATATGGGTCCAACAAAAACTATTTTTTTTAAAGTGAGTTAAAAAGTTAATGTAATATAAACTAGTGTTCATTTTGAGTCTTACCTAATACACTGCTGATGACTAAGGATTTTGCAGTCCAGTGAAACAGTAAAGTGTTCCTTCCAATTTTATCTCTTGTAAAGAACAGGCTATGACTGATTTTATCATAATAAATTATGCTGAATGGTCCTTTCAGTGATTTCACTTCTTTAATAATATTGTGGATATCCTGGAAACAAACATTGTACCAATAAAGTCTACTGTATAGTTAATAAAGTACCTACCTAGATAATGTGAAAATGTTTTTTTAAATATCTTATTTACTTACCTTATGCTTGGTTATTCTGTCCATGATACTCTGAGTATCACTAACGCTTCGGTTCCACGTTTCATCAAATATATCCCCATTGTAAAGAAGTATGCCATGTTCGTTCTCAACTGGTTGAGGGGTTAGCTTTGGACCTTGCATCCACAAGACGGCACCGCAAAACGTTGCTTGCAATCCATTACCAACATCTATTACTACTTTATGAATACAATCTGGGCCTCTATTGTTAACTCTTTTCAATAGTTTTTCGTCCTAAACAAAATATCACATGAAAAAATATATGATGTGCGTAGAGGTTACTTTAAAGTTTTAGTTTCTGTAACTTACCGAGAGTATGCTTTGATCTTTAAAGAGTAATTCGAATAATATGCCACACATGTTGAACAGGCAAATTAGTCTAGTTTTTAGGAGTTTTATCAAATTTCAACATTCGCGCCCACATGAAACCAGCTGACAATGACAGCAAAATAGTCATAGACAATGACGGGGGACGAGCTAAAGTTTTTCTTTTAATGTCACTTCCGGTGTAAAAATCAATTTTTTTCAAATTTGTCTATGGTTTTGATTTTTCTTTTGCGATAAAATCGAGTATCCCTGTCTAGCAATGTCACTGTATTTTTTGACAAGTTTGGTTATTTTTCTGTTTTGCGTGGACTAAGTGAAAGAAAACACAAGAAAAAATAAAGTTACTTCTAGCAATTTTCTTAGGAACATCGTACGGAAATGACAACGGTAGAAACAGAAGCTGATAAAGATGAAAAACCAAGCGAGGAATCGCCCGAGAATACTGAAGAAATTGAGAGAGCAGCTCTCACTGAATACATCAATAACCTAGAGAGCAGACTGAAGCAGAAATCGGAGCTAAGAAACCAAAACTTGAACTGCGTAAGGCCTCCAGAAAACCATTTTTCAAAACTGGACTCTGGGTTGAAAAAGAACACAACATTTGTCAAGAAATTGAAGTCTTTTAGCGCACCTCAAATCGATGCTTTACTCAAAGATTTTAGTGTTTTGAATCT
Source organism: Keiferia lycopersicella (assembly GCA_029255805.1). Lineage (NCBI taxonomy): Eukaryota > Metazoa > Arthropoda > Insecta > Lepidoptera > Gelechiidae > Keiferia > Keiferia lycopersicella. The sequence continues at coordinate 22,028,227 of JARACZ010000003.1, forward strand.
TACAAAATACATTTCCGAGGTGGCCGCAGCGATCGCAGAAGCTAAGCTAAAGATGTCGGACATTTCGGCAGCGATAACACTGTGCTCGGCTTTACATAGCACTTACTCTGATTTTGCACCCAGTTTCTTTGAAAACTGGCAAAAAATCTTGACTTTCAAGACCACAGATAAGATAACAAATTCGTCAAAACTTCGGGTTGATATCAGGTTCTATGCAGAGTTGGTAGCTGTTGGCATATTTGCTAATAAGACTGGTTTGCCATTGCTGGGTAATGTGCTGACTGTACTGATTAATATGGACAAAGAGGACCACAATAACATTCCTATATTGCTATCATTCTGCAAGCACTGTGGAGAGGACTATGCATCATTGGTACCCAAAAAAATTAAAGACTATGCAGAGGTAAAGTTCATCACATTTTTATTTGAACTGATTCATAAATTTTATCTTATCTAGCCATCAGGATCCCACTGCTGGGCAAACACTTGATCTTGATTTTTTATGGAAAACACATCCAGTTTATCTCACCATCTGTGTTGTCCATGTCTGTCAGTTCTTGGCATCCAGTTGGTGGTGGTGTAAGCCCATAAATTGTTTGGCATATAGCAGATATTACCAGCCCTATCCCATGAAAAGCTTAAAATATATTATGATAAAAAAACCTATTTTTGAACAATGTTTTCTCTCCAGAAATACAATGTAACCATACCAAGAAACACATTTCTGCCAGCTGAAAAGCAGACAGCAGTGAGAACGCTATTGAAGGACTACTTTGGTTCCCTCACTAAACACCTCATGGCAGAAAGAGCTCAGCTCCAGGCCCTGCATGTAGCCAACCAGAGAACTCTTCACACTAGAGGGGAATTATCACAGGAAAGAAAGGATCAGTTGGAACAACATCAGGTATAAACTATGGTATAAGTAAAGGATAGAAGCACAAATTACAATACCAGTATTATAAAATGCATAGCGGATTTTAAAAATATATTTTTTCGTATTAAATGAATGAAATCTATACAGATCATATTTAAAAACCGACCATGATTATGTGCGTACACACCGCCCAAGCAGCTTTTGCTGCTTACCGCGTCGCGCGGCGAATGCTCAAGTGAGGCTAACTTGTCCCTATTTGAATGTGTTTCTGACTCAACCACTCGTTTGCCTACACCAAGTGGCTCGGTCCGCTCGCGCCCTTCCGAGCATAAGCATGCGCTGCTTCTGGCGACAGACTTTCACACTGACCTCGCTACCTGCATTCCGCGCGAGGCAGTGTATACGCAGTTTCGGTGAAAAAAAATACCTAGCATGAAATTTTGTCTAACATGTGTTCTCCATTTTTTCAGGCAATGTACGATAAACTGCTAGCAGGAGCCCAAAGCTTTGCAGAGGTACTTGGTGAAGAACTAGGGGAAGCTGGAGAGCCCCCCATCCTCTCCCTAGCTGTGACGGAGGCCCAAGGCTCAGTGTCTATAGGAGGCACTGAAGAGTTCACACTGCAGGCTGGGGCAGACCCCTGGCAAGATGAGGACACACGGACTTTCTACACTACTCTGCCAGATATGAAAGTTTTTATGCCTAACTACCAGTTAAAAGAGGTAAATTTAAAATACTTAGATTTTCTTTCTGGTGTCATTATAAAAGCATCATATTATCCCATTTCATGTGTTATGTAAGGATAAATTTGCATAACTATATGCATATGGTTATACACATATAAAATCTACATGCATATAAGGATAAATCCAGAGAATACTCAGCAGTGTTCCCTAACATATTTGCACCATATTTATCACAGCTCTTCTCTTTTCGTGTGGGACACCGAGTCGTCCAACGACCTGATGAACCCTAGTGTCAGAATTTTTCAACCGCCTTCTACAAGTAGTAGGCTTCTGACATGGTTGTGTAACGACTGCCGTCTAAGTGATCATAGACAGCAACCGGGACCTACGGCTTAACGTGCCATCCGAAACACGGAACCATCTTACTTACGGACAATCAGGTGGTTCAGCCCGCAATGTCCTAACCAGACTGGGAACAAATTCACAAAGTAATAGATATCAACTTTGTGAGTGACCCACCGAGAATCGAACCCGGGACCTTCTGCGTTAAAGGCAGTCGCACTACCACTGCGCCATATCGGTCGTTATCACAGCAGAAACTGCACTGTACCCTCAATAGCAAGAGACATTGTTTAGGATTAATCTATATATATATTCAATACAGTTTTTTTTTTGTTTAAGCGATTACCATAGTTTTTAGAATACAGAATCTCATGGTGGTAACATTTTGTTTCAGGCTATAAAAAGCAAAGCAGAGACCGTGACTGAGGAGATGCTGGACGAAGATCTGAAGGAGGACGAGCTCAGCGACAATGAAGCTGAAGAGCCACCTCCTGTCCCTGTGGAAGTGGAAGTGGAGGAGTCACAGCCTACTAACATATCCAACAAGTTTGTATAATCATTTCTTACTTGCCAAGTTTTAGAACCGCTGACTAGATTCTGCAAATCTTTCAAATAAGCTTTCAATTATCTAATTTTCTTATTAGTAATTGATAAGATTAAATAGTTATTATTATAAAATTGAAGGTATAGTCTGTAAGTTTAGATACTTATCTTTATGTAAACAAATTTTGTATTAAACTGACAGTTCTGAAGTGTCACTTTCATACAAAGTTTGTTTAAAAAAAGATAAGCACCTAAACTTACAGACGTAGTAGATTAGTAGATTTATAAAATTAAGCCGCTGGGCGGGCTGCTAGTGTGTGAATAAAAAGAAAATTAAAGGACATTTATTTAGTTGCCAAAAACAAGAATACAAATAATTATAATAATCGTTTTTTGGCGCCCAACAAGGGACCCAAAAATTATTTCACAATGCCCACTGGCCTAACTTTACACATATTTTAGATACGCGCTCGACGCCTTCATGAACGAGCTGCCGAACTGCATCAACCGCGAGCTGATCGACAACGCAGCCGTCGACTTCGTCCTGAATCTCAACACCAAAAACAACCGCAAGAAACTGACCAGAGTCCTGTTCAGTGTTGCCAGAACCAGGCTCGATTTGCTGCCATTTTACTCGAGATTCGCGGCTATTTTGTATCCGGTGTTGCCAGATGTTTGTGTGGATCTGTGCACTATGCTAAAGCAGGATTTCAAGTATCATGTGAGGAAAAAGGATCAAATTAATATTGAATCTAAGGTGAGTTATATAATTACGATCAGACATTTCTTTAATGTGTAATTTATACATACATACATATATCACGCCTTTATCCCTTGCGGGGTAAGCAGAGCGTTAACGGCCGTAAGAATACGGCCACTATCGCTACGTCTGACATTTTTGAGGATTGTTTTCTAAGGTTGTTCGAGAAAACATGTGTATCACTATAGTGACAGGTTGTCAGCCTGTCGCCTAAAAATTTTAATACTCTCGAGTCTCTTAGATCGGTGGTGATGCTATTCTAAGCCGGCATCACACGGCAATTTATTTGATGTGTAATTTATTTTGATTCATTTATGATTTATTTAAAAAAATATATTTTTTTCTTCCAGATAAAAGTAGTTAGATTCATAGCAGAGCTAGTCAAGTTCGGTATGTACTCCAAGATGGAGGCGTTGTATTGTCTGAAAGTGTTGTTACACGACTTCAAACATCACCACATCGAGATGGCGTGCAACCTGCTGGAGACTTGCGGCAGGTACCTGTACTGCAACCCCGACACTCACCAGAGAACCATGATCTATCTGCAGCAGATGATGAGGAAAAAGGTCAGTCAATAATATTCAGGGTGCAAAAAAAAACTGCTGCAAATATTTTAAAAGGGTGAACCAGCTCATTTAACTAAACAACTTTCCTCCAGGAACATAGATCGATTTATGAAAAAATATTTTGGACTTCCCATACAGAATGCACGACCCGACTAAGTCGGGTTGTATGTGAGGTAATTTATGTTTCATATTTCGACCTAGATGTTTCTTGGGGAAAGTTGTTCAGTTTCACTTGACTTGACAGGGAGTGACTACTTTTCCTAACACCCTGTATAAAGTAAGAGTGTTTGACATACACCATTTTCTGGATTTTCTATGAAAAGATTGAAATACTAAAATAAACGGCCAGAAGACATCTATCAGTGCTTATTTGATTTACACCCTTGAATTTCAACATGAAACTTTTATATGCTTACATCATGTTTTACAGACTGTCTCAGCGCTAGATTCGCGTTACGTAACGCAAATCGAGAATGCATTCTACTACGTATGCCCTCCGGAAGCGCCTGCGCAGCCCAAAGAGGAGGAACCCATCATGCACCAGTTCATCAGGAAAGTGCTCCACGAGGACTTGCAGAAGAGCAACGAGGAGAAGATCCTCAGGCTGATGAGAAAACTCAACTGGGACGACCCAGAGGTTTCTGCCGTAGCGATACAGCACTTAGCCGGCGGGTGGCGAGTCAGGGCCAGCGCCAGGCGAGCCTTAGCGCGCCTCACAGCCGAACTAGCCGCCTGGCAAGAGGCCGTCGCTCCTGCTGTCGTTGACACCATTCTAGAAGAAATCCGTATCACTATGGAAGAATCACACCCTAGGTACAACCAGAGGAGAATCGCCACTGTCAGATATCTAGGCGAACTCTACAACTACAAGTTATTAGACTCGCGCGATGTGTTCAATGTGCTTTATTCCTTCATCACTTTCGGTGTCACGAATGATCATACCAACGTATCACATTTAGATCCTCCAGACAACGTGTTCAGAATAAGACTAGTCTGCGCTTTATTAGAGACTTGCGGCGCATATTTCAACAGTGGTTCGAGCAAAAAACGACTCGATTACTTCTTAGTTTTCTTCCAAAACTACTACTGGTTTAAATACTCTGATCCCGTTTGGACTGAAGAGAACAAATTCCCGATTTACGTGAAGTATATTTACCAGGAATGCTTGACGACTTTGAGACCGAAATTGACTATGTTTACGAGCTGGCAACAGTGTAAAGATGCTATAGAGGAATTGAGGCAAACCTTATACCCTGAATTGGATGATGAGGAACAAAATGACAACGAGGAACAGGGGGATGACAGTGTGAATGACGGATTAGATCCTATAATAGAGACTGACGATGAAACTGATAACCCGAACCTTCCTGAAGAGAGTTCCGATGAGGAGCAACTGACGGAAAACACGGGGAATGAAGAGAATGAAATGCAAGAAGACATTACTATTGAACCTAGGAGACCCAATCACAAACCGGTAAGCATACCTTTCAGAATCCTGCTCTATCATATTGGTAGCAAGTCGACCTACCCACATTTCGTATCTATGAGTATTGTGTCATAATTTTAGACTATTTAGCCAGTTAGTCAGTCGATGTCCATAAGTTCAGAATAACCAGCAAGATGTAGGTTGATCTCTTAGCGACCCCACATAAATACACATACACACACAAATCATGCATTTATTCGCCGTGGGGTAGGCAGAACGTTAACGATTGTGAAATTGCTGTAGTTATCGCCACGTGCCCACGTCTGACAAATATTTGAGGGCTGTTTCAGATAACTTGCATCACTATAGCTTTAGTGACAGGTCAGCTTGTCGCCTAAAATTACAACACATGAAACCCTCGAATCCCTTCGTCGCCTCTTACGACATCCACGGGGAAGAAACGAAGCGATATTATTCTAAGAAATATGTAACATACTTAATAAAACTAACCCTTTTTTCACAGGTGGAAGACGTAGAATTCGAGTCAGCATTCGAGAAGATGGTGATGGAAAACATTGCGGAGCGACAACGCGAGAACCGACCGCAGCAGAGGGACATCGCCGTGCCCATGACTTGCCGACAGACCACCAAGAAGACATACGAGCAGCTGTTGGTACGTTTATTGGATATATTCTGATTGTGTGTGTATAATTTTCAGTACCATAGAAATAAGAGAAGACAGCGAATTTCATAAGGTCGACGCCATTTAACATACGTCATTTTCGCCTGCGTTTCAAAGTGGTGATGGTATGGTGGATTGGTAGATCATTAGCTGTGTCCACACGGCATCGCCTAGCAGTCGTCGCACGTAGCCACTATTATATAGTTTCTTATCTTAGATGTGTTTATTTGTTTGGTTCCAGCAAGGCAAAGAAGGCGTGGAATTCGTACTGATGGTGCGTAAAGGCACGAAGCCGCAGTACAAGTCGTTCAACGCGCCGCCCGAGCTCGCCAGCAACCTGCAGCAACAGGCGCTCGTCGATAAACAGGAGATGGAACGCGTTAAAAGGTACGGGATTATCCGATAGCATCGCGCTGGGAAGTATGTGGTTAGTAGGCATGACGTGAATTTGGTATAACAAGCTAAATGTAAGGAGAATGCCCATACATGGGCTAACCATGTGTCTTGCGTAACAAAACAAATGAATGCAATATATAATATCGCCAATTTCAATGAAAAATAGCAACGTTAATTGTTGCACAAAACCCGGAAAATTAATAAAAATAAAATTGAAAATATACGTTTACCTATTTTAATTTAAAAAAAAATAATACTGAGGCGTAAACCTTTTCTACACTGCTTGCCGAAAATAACGTATTTAGAACTAAATACACTAAAGAGCGCCAAACATCAGCACTTTTATCTATTTCGTTCGGGGTACTTTCGTATTTGCTTTCGTTGACTGCCAGCGCCATAATGGCGATTTTCAATGAGTACCACCAATATTGTAGCAACAGCCAGCCCAGAGTTAATTTCAGGTCAGTGATACGGCCTGATGGTTTTGCTCTCGGCACAGTATTCATTATTTGCACAATCAGATTAGATCGAAAAGGGATATGTGGTGAAATAAACTCTGTTGGTTCACAATACGTGTACAGGTCCTCGCTTGCCTTTTTTCCTTGAGACGTAGAGCTCGCTCCGCGCGTCATGCTTATCATAAAGGGGTGGTTCAGTTTAGCACTGCTTATGCCCCATAGTGAGGTTATAGAGGTCATTGCCCATAGTATTCGACGATATGTTGACTTGCCCTCAAAAATGAAACAGTGTACGCCGCTGTCCTGTGCTTCATATTTATGACGCCTATTTGTTAACCTTTGTTCCAGGTTAACACTAAACATATCGGAGCGTCAAGAGGAAGAGGAGTACAGCGCGGAGACGGGCGGCGGCGGCGGCGGGCTCGGCAACCCCAACCGCGGCCAGCACACGCGCCAGAAGTACCAGCACCCCAAGGGCGCGCCCGACGCCGACCTCATCTTCGGACCCAAGAAATTCAAATGAAATATCTACGCCGAAAATATGAGTGGAATTATCGCGACTACTTTCACACATTTTTAGTTACTTAGCCGGGTTAATCGTTGATATTAAAATTCAAACTATAGCGAAAGATCCAGTTAAATAGCTGAAGTGTATGAGTGGAATTATTAAAGAATGTCTATTTTCAAAAAGCGTCGTAGCGAAGTTGCAACGAAGTAGTTAGAGAATATTTGACGAATGTTTTTGCAAGTTGAAGTCATTTTTATTTGAAATCACGCGTATTTAAACGTATAGCTTAGTTCCAATACTTAAAACCAAACCTACCCAATACTTAAAATTGTGTAATCTGTAATTTTATTCAGGAATTTACTAAATCAGTTCTGAGACTCATGTGCACGCAAGGACCGTATGCGTATTTTTATGAACAGTTGCTTTTATAAATAAAGGAGAAAATTAATCCAGTAGTTTTAATTTCAGCCTTTTCGGTTGATGGTTTCAATATAAATGATTTGTATATTGGAATGGAATTGAGAAGGTGGAAGATGGAAGCTGAGGGAGTTTACTACAATTTTTGAATTGCAAATGATTTAGTTAAATATTATATATTATAAGTCCCTTATTACTCCAAGATCAATATTAAACGAGACTGATAATTAAAACAAAAAATTCAAATGAAAAATACTTTTATTTCCTTAATTCACATTGCATAGTAGTACAACTGATCAAAACGTAAGTTCGACGTACCAGTCTCACAGAATTCACTGCCGTGTTTACTTCAGTGTCGAATTAAAACGTACTATTTTTCGGATTACAATACCAATATGGCATCAAAATAATAGCCTGATTATAGAGTCTGTGCGGAAAAAGTGTGACGTCACGAATGGATGAGGGCTTCGGGCGCATCAATGCATGAGGATCTGCATCTGCGCGAGCTGGCTGTAGGTGTCGCCGGGCATGCGGTACGGGATGTTGCCCGCGAACGTGTTCAGCACCTCCGCCTGCTCGCGGATCCACTCCACTTGCTGCAAGCAACACAGATAACCAGTCATTACTAAAGAGGCACACAGCACAGATAACCAGTGGCGTTATTATTATTGGGGCAGGACCCAGATGGCGCCCCACCCTTTGTGATTGCAAAGGCACTCAACACAAATCTGGCGCCCCGCCCTGGAGGGCGTAGCAGTCGCCCTTTAGAACCCAGCACAAATCTGGCGCCCCGCCCTGGAGGGCGTAGCAGTCACCCTTTAGAACCCAGCACAAATCTGGCGCCCCGCCCTGGAGGGCGTAGCAGTCACCCTTTAGAACCCAGCACAAATCTGGCGCCCCGCCCTGGAGGGCGTAGCAGTCACCCTTTAGAACCCAGCACAAATCTGGCGCCCCGCCCTGGAGGGCGTAGCAGTCACCCTTTAGAACCCAGCACAAATCTGGCGCCCCGCCCTGGAGGGCGTAGCAGTCGCCCTTTAGAACCCAGCACAAATCTGGCGCCCCGCCCTGGAGGGCGTAGCAGTCACCCTTTAGAACCCAGCACAAATCTGGCGCCCCGCCCTGGAGGGCGTAGCAGTCACCCTTTAGAACCCAGCACAAATCTGGCGCCCCGCCCTGGAGGGCGTAGCAGTCACCCTTTAGAACCCAGCACAAATCTGGCGCCCCGCCCTGGAGGGCGTAGCAGTCACCCTTTAGAACCCAGCACAAATCTGGCGCCCCGCCCTGGAGGGCGTAGCAGTCACCCTTTAGAACCCAGCACAAATCTGGCGCCCCGCCCTGGAGGGCGTAGCAGTCACCCTTTAGAACCCAGCACAAATCTGGCGCCCCGCCCTGGAGGACGCCTTTTGTGAAAGCAAAGGAACCAAAACAAATATCTTGAAGCAAGTATAGATGCGAAATTTCCGACCTCATCAGTCAAGCAGTCAGAGTTGTCAGTTTTGTTACTTGTTAGTTGGCAAGTGCTCTTTTGAAACCATACAATCTAAGGCAAATAATCAGTAGATTACCATTGAAACAACATTCACTGACCTTGTTAGTGTTAGCTCCCGGCGGTTGGTGGCGCAGTCTCTGCCTCTGCGCGAGCAGGATGGAGCACAGAGCGCGCAGTACCGCGGGCAAGGCGCGCAGCAGCTCCCCGCGCGCCGCCCGCGCGCCCGACACCAGCGCGTCCAGCTCGGTGGCGCTGAGGGGCACTAGGGAACACTCGCGTAACGTCTGGGAAACATAAAAGTATACGCGGTAAGAAAGGAGCTTCATACAAATCTTTAACCCTCAATTTACCCCTTTAGGGGTTAAGTATTAAAAAACCATGAAACACGTATTATTTTTCTTCATAATTTTAAAACAAATAGCATTTAAAAAACGCAGTCTTCCAAACAAACTTTGAACCCTCTTTTTACTAATTTAGGGGGTTAAATTTATAAAATTCTGAAACACGTATTATATTGTTTTTATTTTTCTATCTAACCACAAACTTTAAGACAAATCGGCTAAAAAACCCCCAAGTTTCACACAAACGTTAAACCTCTTTTTAACCCCTTAGGGGCGGAAATTCTACAAAACCCATTCTTAGTGGATGTTTTTGTAGTAAAATGAACCTACTACCTAAATTTCACGTTTCTAGCCTGTAGTAGTTTAGACTCAGCTTTGAGAAATCAGTGAGTCAGTCAGTGAGTGAAGACATCTGCTTTTATCAGTATAGATGTACTTTGTACCTAAAGTCTTATACAAATAAGATTATATTCTCTTCCATAAGGTATACTAACCTCGAGAGCAGCGTCATAGTTCTCGTTGTGGAACTGGTCGAAGAATGTCATCAGCTTGCACAGCTTAGTGTACGCCTCCACCAAAGCCGCTGGAAAATAAAATTATTGTTTGTATTGATAACATCAATCAATCAAATCAATATTGAGTTACATGTTATGAGCACAGTTGTTCACTATTTGTGATAGCAGATCGCTGAATACGCGCCAGTAAACATAGTACACATACAAGGTATTAGCAAAAGTAACTTCCCTTCAAAGGGTGACGCAGCCCAAGAAACATAGGACAAAATACGAAAAAAATATTCGCACCTCTCATACAACCTGACTCAGTCGGTGGGTACATTTTGTTCCCATACAAAATGTACCAACCGACTGAGTCAGCCCAAACTTTTTTTCATTCATATTTCGACTTATGTTCCTAGGGGAAAGTTCTGTTTCATAGGCTGGTTCCTGTGGCTGGTGCATCTCTTGAAAGGAAATTAGTACTTGTCCTAACACCCTATATACAACGTGTAGAGCGTCACCTGGCAGAGTGGTAGCGTCAGCTGAGTGCAGGCGGCGCGTCACGTGCTCGGCGAGTATAGAGAGCCGCTCCCTGAGCGCGCCCTGTCCGCCGCCGCTGTTCACTACTTGTGACAGCACGCAGAATAGTTCCAGCACTGAGCAAACCTAGTATATACAACGTGTAGAGCGTCACCTGGCAGAGTGGTAGCGTCAGCTGAGTGCAGGCGGCGCGTCACGTGCTCGGCGAGTATAGAGAGCCGCTCCCTGAGCGCGCCCTGTCCGCCGCCGCTGTTCACTACTTGTGACAGCAGCACGCAGAATAGTTCCAGCACTGAGCAAACCTAGTATATACAACGTGTAGAGCGTCACCTGGTAGAGTGGTAGCGTCAGCTGAGTGCAGGCGGCGCGTCACGTGCTCGGCGAGTATAGAGAGCCGCTCCCTGAGCGCGCCCTGTCCGCCGCCGCTGTTCACTACTTGTGACAGCAGCACGCAGAATAGTTCCAGCACTGAGCAAACCTAGTATATACAACGTGTAGAGCGTCACCTGGTAGAGTGGTAGCGTCAGCTGAGTGCAGGCGGCGCGTCACGTGCTCGGCGAGTATAGAGAGCCGCTCCCTGAGCGCGCCCTGTCCGCCGCCGCTGTTCACTACTTGTGACAGCACGCAGAATAGTTCCAGCACTGAGCAAACCTAGTATATACAACGTGTAGAGCGTCACCTGGTAGAGTGGTAGCGTCAGCTGAGTGCAGGCGGCGCGTCACGTGCTCGGCGAGTATAGAGAGCCGCTCCCTGAGCGCGCCCTGTCCGCCGCCGCTGTTCACTACTTGTGACAGCACGCAGAATAGTTCCAGCACTGAGCAAACCTAGTATATACAACGTGTGGAGCGTCACCTGGTAGAGTGGTAGCGTCAGCTGAGTGCAGGCGGCGCGTCACGTGCTCGGCGAGTATAGAGAGCCGCTCCCTGAGCGCGCCCTGTCCGCCGCCGCTGTTCACTACTTGTGACAGCACGCAGAATAGTTCCAGCACTGAGCAAACCTAGTATATACAACGTGTAGAGCGTCACCTGGTAGAGTGGTAGCGTCAGCTGAGTGCAGGCGGCGCGTCACGTGCTCGGCGAGTATAGAGAGCCGCTCCCTGAGCGCGCCCTGTCCGCCGCCGCTGTTCACTACTTGTGACAGCACGCAGAATAGTTCCAGCACTGAGCAAACCTAGTATATACAACGTGTAGAGCGTCACCTGGTAGAGTGGTAGCGTCAGCTGAGTGCAGGCGGCGCGTCACGTGCTCGGCGAGTATAGAGAGCCGCTCCCTGAGCGCGCCCTGTCCGCCGCCGCTGTTCACTACTTGTGACAGCACGCAGAATAGTTCCAGCACTGAGCAAACCTAGTATATACAACGTGTAGAGCGTCACCTGGTAGAGTGGTAGCGTCAGCTGAGTGCAGGCGGCGCGTCACGTGCTCGGCGAGTATAGAGAGCCGCTCCCTGAGCGCGCCCTGTCCGCCGCCGCTGTTCACTACTTGTGACAGCACGCAGAATAGTTCCAGCACTGAGCAAACCTAGTATATACAACGTGTGGAGCGTCACCTGGTAGAGTGGTAGCGTCAGCTGAGTGCAGGCGGCGCGTCACGTGCTCGGCGAGTATAGAGAGCCGCTCCCTGAGCGCGCCCTGTCCGCCGCCGCTGTTCACTACTTGTGACAGCACGCAGAATAGTTCCAGCACTGAGCAAACCTAGTATATACAACATGTGGAGCGTCACCTGGTAGAGTGGTAGCGTCAGCTGAGTGCAGGCGGCGCGTCACGTGCTCGGCGAGTATAGAGAGCCGCTCCCTGAGCGCGCCCTGTCCGCCGCCGCTGTTCACTACTTGTGACAGCACGCAGAATAGTTCCAGCACTGAGCAAACCTAGTATATACAACGTGTGGAGCGTCACCTGGTAGAGTGGTAGCGTCAGCTGAGTGCAGGCGGCGCGTCACGTGCTCGGCGAGTATAGAGAGCCGCTCCCTGAGCGCGCCCTGTCCGCCGCCGCTGTTCACTACTTGTGACAGCAGCACGCAGAATAGTTCTAGCACTTTTTCTAGGTTCTGAAACAATAGAATTATAAATTTAAATAAAACTTAACCTTAAAAAAATTGCTAAACCGATTTTCATGAAATTTGGCACACAAATACAGCGTGTAACGGAAAGGGGGTATCAAGCCGAAGTGCACCAACTCTGGTATTGACTAAGAACAAAATAGCAAAATCTTAAACTTCTAAGTTGACGTTTTAATGAACAAAACCTTATTGAAATCCAGGTCCAGATGTTAAAAAATTTGACTTTGCACAACACTAGTGAGCTATCAGCTGTTTTGGGGTCAACCACCTCAGACCACCTCTTTCGAAATAGTTCCCACCTCCTTTTCTTCGACCTGTGCTCCTGGTAATCTAATAAATCACATTTGGTTCCGGATACCAACTCGGCCTATTGTTTTATTTTGTATTTGTAGGGGAAATGTCGTGACAGATAATAAAAAATTACGCTGCCTCACGCGATAATCGAGAAACAATATCATTTACATTTTTTTTTTCAATAAATCATGAATTTTTTAAAAGAAAGTAACTGTAGATTTCTTTAAATTGTCTGCAACAAAATGAACCCTAAAAGGGCGTGGTCTAGTTATCCTACAAGTGCGTATTTGTATTTCATAGAAATGGTTCCGGATTAGAATTACCCATAGAGTGCAATAAGACTGAGCGTTCAGGAAAACGACAGCAGCGTGACCGGTAAATGTAATTGTGATGCGCTTGCCAACCCACTTTTCAAGCCCGGTGAATATGGCAAACGCTCCTGATAAGGGGGCCATTGTCCAACCGTCTAAGGCCCCGGTCTCGGATATTGCGGGCAGCGGCCTCTCGGGTCGCTTTTTTTTCTAGGGAGTGCGCCGCTCATTGCCCACTCCCGCGCCGCTGTTGTTTCCGTACCGGTCCATTTGAATGTATGCAAAAGATTCTGCCGCTGCCGCCCCGCTGCTGCCCGCAAAATTCGAGACTGAGGCCTAAGGGATTGAATCCGTGATCCTTACTTGAATATTATTTAACGCTACCGAAAATCGAAGTGTATTTTTTAAATCGTTCGCGCTCGTAAGTATCAAAACTCACGGGTTTCATAAATTTAATAATACACTACATCGCTTAAAATAAAATTCGGCACGCATTATTCCATTCCACGGTCGATTTCTACACAAATACCCCTAGGAAATAAATTATTAGACTGAAAATCCGATTGGCAGTACCAGGAGTACATAAGTATGAAAGAGGTCAAAGCTGTGTCATGTATCAATTTCAAAATTTAACCCTAATTTATTGGTCCCGCCCGTTGTCCAATAATAATAATAACATCAAATCAATAACCAATAAGGATCAACCACTAAAATGGCCGACCATAGTGGTACCATCCCTTAGGTAGGGGCTAGGGGTGTCAAAAAACCTAAACGATAGCGTTTAATGATTTTCCTTAAAATAATGATGGGTATTTTATTTTTTATCATCACAACGCTTGGTTCCTTCTTGATGGGAAGGATAAGGATTCAATAACCAGTGTGTTCCTTAGGTAAAGCAAACTAGGTAGTTCGATATTACAGGCACGGAAAGAATCTGATTGCCCGCAAATTATGATAATTTTTTGTTTCGAAACGCACTTCTTTGACTATCCTCAGGCATTTAACTCGATACGTACTACTTGTCAGATAGTAGATTGCAATCATTAACGTGTCTTCCGAAGCACGGATTCCAATAATTTAAAAAAATCATATTATCCAGCCTATTATGCCCTTATCATACATACATACACATATCACGCCTTTATCCCTTGCGGGGTAGGCAGAGCGTTAACGGCCGTAAGAATACGGTCGCTATCGCCACGTCTGACATTTTTGAGGATTGTTTTCCAAGGTTGTTTCAGAAAACATGTGTATCACACAATAATATCCCACAATGACTAACAAAGTACCTATGTATTATTTTAGATATTGGATATTCGATGGGTAGTTGTTCAAAGATCTTTGCATCTTTGATAAACTCGGAATCCAGCGTAATTTTTACGCCAAACGTTTTGAATAAATGCCAACTATTTTACTGAAGTGTTCGTTGACCGATGTGGCGCAATGGTACTTAGCACGACTGCCTGTGACGCAGCAAGCTTCGGGTTCAATTATCACTTTGTGAATTTGTTCTCAGTTTAGGACATTGCGATTAGAACCACTCGATTTTCCGTAAGAAAGATGGGTCCGTGTTTTGGATGGCAAGTTAAGGCTAAACGCTCCCTTACGCGGATTCCCGCGCGGCGGTTTGACAGCCCCCCCTTTATTATCAGTCCGAATTTATAAGGCGCATAGTAGCTGTAATATGGCAAGGGTGTCATCGTGTACGTACGGGTAAACAGGCACGTGCCCGCGCCGCGGTTTGTCGAATTCGCCGCTCGCGCGTGAGCGAGTTTTGGGCCTAAACCGTGTAGGTCTCGGTTGCTATCTATGATTACTTAGACGGCAGTCCTTACACAACCACCACGTTAGAAGTCTGCTACTTGTAGAAGGCAGTTGAAAAATTCTGTCACTAGAGTTTATTGGGTTGTTGGACGACTTGGTGTCCCATACGAAGAGAGAGACTGACATATTAATAATCATTAAAGGTTATTCTAAAATGAATCACGTAACTTTTGATTTATTTTGCAAGTATCAGTAAATGTGACAGCCCTACCGGGAGCGGGAATCCCTGCGGTCGCTTTCTTTCGGGACTAGTTGGTGGGGGCTGGTAGGCAGGACCAAATGAGTTGCCAGTACTTTAGTATTGGAGCAAAATGCGTATTTTTTTTTGTTCATAATTGTTGTCTAATTCTGTGACATATGGCAGAACAAAAATTTTGTGTGGCGTATGTACTTAATGGTGTTTAGGTATGTGAATTTCGATAAAATTACCATACATACACATACACATATCACGACCTTGCGGGGTAGTCAGAGCGTTTGCGGCCGTTGTAATACGGTTAATATTAAATAGGTAAAAAAATATGTGAAATAAAATAGGTGAAAATGACAAACTATTTTTTTAAATCGTGTAGACCGTTCTGGCAACACCTAGGTCCTTAAGTTTCTTTAGTTCATCTGCTGCGGCGTAAACTAGTGTACCTAATTGTAAAGTTAAAATAATCTGTGTCGTGCGTGACGTCTTTGAGTAATGCAGAATATTATGAGATGATTCTGTGCGTCGGTGCCACTCACGGCAACTTGAGTGCAGCACGGGAGCTCTCTCGTGAGCGATTCTTTGAAGGAAGACGAGCTGCTGAAGCAAGGCATCTGCCTTTATTGCGGTGCTTAAGGCGCATGGTGAATCGTCTGTATTCGACGGGTTAGTTTCACGCGACAACTGCGTCTGGCCGCACTACGACCCGAGATCCGAATTTTGAAGAAGCCGTACTGGAGCACTTCGAAGAGAACCCGCGGACCAGCACGCAACGTGGTGCCGAGGTGTTGGGGGCTGCGAACCACATACAAGTGTCGAGAATGTTCCACGAATCTGGACAGCACCCTTATCACTTCGCAGGACCAGGACGCAGGAGCTGATTCCTGCTATCTGCCGCGTGTGACATAGCCACGCGCCGCCGCACATCGCTTTGTGCGCCGCCGCCGCCGCCGCGCCGACACCTTTGAAGATGCCGCCGCGGCCCGCGACCCGCGCTTCCCCGCGCCTCCCGCGCAGTGCTATAATGCGAATAAAGTGCGAGCGTCAGGTACCAGGCGCCCAGGACGCGTAGAAAGTGTAATGGGCGGTGCTAGTGATAGTGCTATGGGAATGAAATAAAGATCAGTGACCTCAATAGTGTTGTGCCACATTTGTTTACATGCAAATACTTTAAAATCGTATGCTGGATTTTTTTTTCAATGTGTTACAAAGTTGGGTATATTGGATTGAAATTTTGCATAACTGATCTACGAAAGGTATAGTTAATTTTCACTTCGGCTTGATACCCCCTTTCCGTTACACCCTGTATATGTAACTTGAGCTAATACATAGAATAGTTTTTTTTCCGAAGAATTGTTCCTGTGGGATGCCATGAGATGATTTTTAAATCTGACTGAGCGATAGATAGTTGAAATTGCGCGTGACGTCACGCCTATTAACATGATTTTTACATAGCAGCGACGTCAGGACCCCTCTACTGAACTTTGATACTTAGATACCTTTGTTATTATTTACATATTATTTTGTGGTTCCGAGTTTCTTCCGATTATCAAAATTACAGTCTAAATGGATTTGCAAATTTTTTTACCAGTCATCTACTCAAATGAGTTCTTTAAGTGAATTCCAAAATAGTAATAACAGATGTTACTTACTCCAGCGATGTCGTATACTGTGATGGCGTCTTCGAAAAGCCCTTTGTTCACTAACTGCTCCGCAACGTTTAGAGCAATGACCTGAAATAGAAGATTTAATGAGTCAGCTTTGACAACTTTGACTTTAAACGTAAGTTATTTGTGCGCGTGATGCCGGCTTGGAGTGATATCACCCCATATAACATCAAATTTTAAACTGTAGCAATTGGTCACCCGTGATCATGAAAAAGAATTCGTCGAAAAGTATCCGGTAAATTATACTACGAATATCACCCCATATCATCACATTTTCCGGGGGTCTGGTAAAAGGATTAAGGGACTCGATGGTGTAAACACAGCTTATAGGGGAGACTGTGTAGGTTAGTTACCTTAGTATCAATGTGTGGGTTGTTGAACTGGTCGAGCAGCGCGGGGGAGGGGGGGGCGGCGGAGGGGGCGGTCTGCTGGCTGCCGAACAGCAGCTCGTAGTCGCGCGACTCCAACGCCAGGTCCACGCAGCAGCACATGAACAGGTTCTTGCCGCTGGGGTCCTTCAGGTTCCTAATGAATAATCATTTCATTTGATTTTGGAAAAACATTATGAAACTTCAATTAACTTGCCGTGTGTTGCCGGCTTCGTATATCATCATTCAATTATATCATCATTCAATTCAATAGCATCACTCCATTTCTTACGCGCGGGTGTCGTAAGAGGCGACTAAGGGAGTCGAGGGTTTCGTGTGTATTACAATTTTAGGCGACAGGCTGACAACCTGTCACTGCAGTGATACACGAACCATCTAAAAGGGCTCTCAATATTTGTCAAAAGTGGCGATGGCGGTCGTACTTTTGCGGCTGTTGACGGAGATGATTTTTAAAACCGACTTATACGCGGGTGGAGCCGCGGCCACCCGCTAGTTTCGAATAAAAAATACCTGTGAAGGCGTCCCCGTGAGGCTAGGTACTCAAAAGTCTGCAGCAGTCTTTCTTTGTATTGCAATGCTCAACCTTTGAGCATTGTAGCTGCCTGACTTGGATACGGAGACGCGACGCGCGTAGAGTAGAGTTACCTCAAGAACTAGTAGTAGTGCAGAGCAGAGTTACCTCAACAAGTAGTAGTAGTGCAGCGCGTCCGAGGGGTCGGTGAGCTCGAACTTCCTCACGTACAGCAGCAGCAGCCGCGCCAGGTTCAGCCGCCGCAGCGGCACCGGGTCGTCCGTGTCCACTGACACTGGGTACAATATAGTAAATTGAACACGTGGTAAGAAAGGAACCGATTGCTAACGTGAGGATAAAACGGAACGTAAATCTTTTCATTTTCAAATTTTAGCAGGAATGAGGTAACTACTAGGTGTTAAATACTCAATTAAATAGCAGATCAAACGTTTCCCATTCCTGGTAAAATTGCGTCTCATTGGGTACAAATGTTCATGTTTCAAATTCATATCTCATTTTTACCCTCCAGGTTAAAAATTACCTCTTTATTTGCAGTTATGTGCGTCTAAAGCGTAGTTTTCATAGAGGGAATGAAATCAATTTTGTAAGTGGAGCTTATAAGGACTACGAAACATGCTTAGCAGATACATTTGTTTTTTTTTAATAGGAAAGCGACTTACACAGCGGTGCTTGAACGTTGCGCGGCGTTCCCAACATGTAGACGTCGTGGAGCGCCAGCGCCATGTGGACACCGTGCACTTGGTATCTGAAAGTGTACATATATCACCAAATTTTAACTGCTTGTTCCAAAGATAATACAAAAGAAAGTTGAAAAAATTTCACGCCGCCGATGGGATTTGAACCCACATCTTCAGACTTGCCGGGTCAGACTGGCTAACCACGGTTAGCTCTATCCTATAATTTCGTTACTTGACTACTAACTAGCTTGTAGCGCACTTGTAATTCCCAGCGACTATACTCTGTTCACGTTAACCATGTAGTACCAAATTGTCTTATTTCCCTTTCACAAACGTGTACAAACGCGGTGATAGTCGCCATTTGTCTCTTTTACTCGCATACAAAAACGCGTATGAGATGGTGCTCTACTAGCTTGTTTTGGTGACATTTATAACATACCTCTGAATCCTGGATAAGAATTCAATAGCTGGTTCAAATTGACCAGTGAGCGCTAGAACTTGGAAGTACACCAGTGGTTTCTCGTACGCATGGTAATGGGTTTCACCTGGAATAGAAATTTTAAAAATGAAATACTGAATTAAAGGATATCTTAGGACAAACGCTACGCCTCGCGCGTTTCATTTTACTTCAAATGTTAGTGCCAGACGCGCGACACAATGTTGGCCTTTAGTATGATGCATGTAGGGTCTTAATTATGTAAATTTGGACCGATCTTTGGTTTTTTGGATAGAATGCCCTTCTTCTATCCTGATAAAATGTACTGTTTTAAAATGTTAAGCAATAATTATACTCTATATGGTGTTAGGGACAGAGCCCTCCGAATACTGATGGGGTGCATTCAGCCCATGAAATTGAACAACTTTCTCCTAGGAACATATGTCAGAAAACGTCGAAAAATTATCCCATACGAAATGAAGTCATCTGATCGCGATTTCGTATGGGAAACGAGTAGGTAACCAACTAAAGTTGGCATGCTCTTTTCTCATTCAAAACATAAGCATTGTAACTCTTTATATTGAAATTCTTACCATACTCTTCTAGAATCATCTTCTGCAGGTCAGAATAGGTGAAGGAGTCAGCTTCACTGCTGGGCTTGCACTTGATGATGGAGAGTTTCAGCCAGAGGTAGTCGTCAGCTGTTTTTGCCACTTCAGAGTGCTCGTCGCTGACGTCACAGCAGCCTATTACGCAGTATACCTGGAAAGGGCCGCAATTATCATATTTTTTAGTTATTGTAATGCTAGGCATAATAAACTATCATCCTGTTGCCACTGTGTATACTATACTTCAAATTCATCATTCTCCTTGCCTTATCCCATTCTTTGTCGGGGTTTGCTTTCTGACCTAGGAGATTTGACGTGGAACCAAGTTTTACACAGAACGACTGCCATCTGACCTCTGCAGCCCGAAGGCTAACCTGGCCCGAATCAAATATTACTTGAGTGTGAGTTTCATCACGATGATTTTCTTCATCGTAAGAGCAGTTGGTAAATGCA
The DNA here is from genome assembly GCA_029255805.1 of Keiferia lycopersicella. Lineage (NCBI taxonomy): Eukaryota > Metazoa > Arthropoda > Insecta > Lepidoptera > Gelechiidae > Keiferia > Keiferia lycopersicella. The sequence goes on from JARACZ010000003.1 coordinate 22,048,189, forward strand.
CGTGAGTAAAACACATTGGTACATGACCGGGATCAAACTCGGGTCTCACGGTTCTAAGACCGGTGTCCTAACCACTTGGCCACGCTTACTATTTCTTCACTCTCTTTCTATACACCCTTATTCTATATTTCGAATTGTTTCCAGAATATGAAACAAACTAAACTATCCAACTGACACCCAATCAAAACACAACTGAAACGAGACTTCAGACACTCTTGTAAATATCAATCAATCAAAAATTTTGCTGTATGAGTTCATAAAACTATAAACTATCTTGTGAAGGCTACTATTGTATTGACTGTCCCGATGGCGTAGCGGATAGTACTCCTGCCTTCTACGCCGTAGGTCGTGGGTTCGATTCCCACAGACACAAATATTTGTTGAGTCTTTTCAAATATTTGTGTGTTTTCTATGTCTAATATATGTATATTTATTTACAAGGGTATTTATTTTATCTGAATACTTACAGCTCTCTTGTAAGGATCTGTGGAGTTGCGCACTTGTATGCGGTACTGGAAGTTGATGGCGGTCTGCAGCTTGTCACTGAGAGGCTTCTCGGGGCTCCGGATGTGCTCTTCTAGGGCTCCGATAAACTCCTCGTGGTCGCGCCTGGTAAAAAATAAGATAAGATAGACTGTTGGAAGAGATTTCTTTTTAGAAATAAGTAGTGCCTGTAGTGTTTTTTTATCTAAATGTGATTGTCCTGTGTTTTATCTTGTGTGCAATAAACAGTTAAATAAGCTATAAACTTTGATTGGAGCAAGTAAACATAGCATCATTCAGACTTCAAAATCGATAAAAAATAAGGCGACGCTTATCAAACCGAACATCTCCAGAAAATAACTGGAAAACTGAAATAGAAAAAAACTGAATGACGATAGCAGAAGATCAGATGCGTGCGCTAGAGTTCGCAGTTGTTTATTTTGCACCGACGAAAAACGAAAATAGAGGAAGTTTTCAATTCATTGTGAGCCTTTTTATCATTCCATAGGTAACAGACTTGGCTCTTAAAACGAGTAGACAATGAAAATTAAACATAAATAACTAGTGGCTTTCTTACCCAGCCTTCCTCAGGCAATGCAGAGCCGCATTCGCATCACCACTCCTCAGACAGTAATACACCATAGGCCAAAGCGGGCGTTCATCTATTACTCCATCAGTCAACCCTTGCACGCTTTGTCCTTGCAGTCGCAGGCCGACGAACCCGCGGACTAGAGGGTAAGTGCCGGGCTCGCCACCGCGCATGGCCGCCGTAGGGTTCGAACGGACCACGTCCGTCATATACTGCTTGTATCTGAAGGGAAAATTGTGGTGAACAGTGAGATTTATTTTCCAATGTAGAAACAATATGGCAGCTTTGTCATGTATGACTTTTTGGTGCAGAAGGTAACTGAGAACCTGTATTGCGAAAAACTTGGTAGCTTAGATACCTGTTAGGTTAGTGTATGGTAAAAAAAGGATGTTTAAAGCTATTACATGATAAAAAAAAATTTAATAAAATGAAACTGTATGTATGCAAACAGAGGTAACTATATCAAAGTCATGTAGTGTTTGCAGTTATTAGGTATGTCTCTCGGTTGAAGACCAGTAACCATATAAGAAACAAGTATGTAAAAAGAACTGGATCAAGCAGAATTTATCCGACTGTTTTTTGCATACCTCTTTTCTAAGTACTTCTTGCCCTGAGCGATGAGGCTTTGCTGGATGGTTGGGTTGCCCCTGGCCTTGAGAGGGTCCTCGTCCCTCACCATGGCAGGAATATCTGTCATTGTCTTTATTATTTCCCACATTTCTTTCACTTTCTGTAATATGAAGAATTTATTTAACACATTAAAACATTTCCTCTGATGTATTGTAATGTTAACCATTGAAAAAGCACCTTGACAGACTATCATGATCATCATGAGTGATGGGTGATTCAAATTGAAGACAATGGCATTTACGCAAGGAAATTTTTCAATCACAACTATGTAGATGCTAATTGAGGCAAAAGGTCAAACAGTGTAATGGCTAAAATAACACAGTACACATATATGAGGACACATTTGATGGTTTTTTTGTTTGTGTGCAATAAATCCATTCTTCTTTTTGTAATAAACCCTAAAACTTTTGGACCAAGTTCAAAAATTCTTTCAGTGTTGTGTTACATCATCTTCAAGTAAGATTGCTACTGTTTGTCTTGCATTGTTAGCAACAGATGAAACTGCTGACTGGGCTAGCTTTCATTCCATTGTCAGTACAGAAAATTGTATGGAGTAGGATGTCCAGCTTGAATATAGAAACCGAGATTTAAAATAATATACTGACAGGGTCATTGAACTCCTCAGCAACTTGTGCAAACTTCTGATGCAGAGCAGTCCTAGACTTGGACCCTTGGAAGACCAGCTTATTGTACTGCCGGACTTGTCTGGCATATGCTGCCTCAATGTCATCCAGCATGGAATGACCAAACTTCTTCACAGAATCTGCAACACTGGGTGGCTCTGGTGTGCGTTTGAGATCTAACCAGTTCTGAGATGGACCAATCATGGCATTCATGAGTTTGATCTTTTCTCGGTTCCATTCTGAGAGCATGTGCTCCCATTTTTGGTCTTCTGTTGTTTGGAGAGACTGCAACAGAAGTAAATGATAACCATTAAACAACACAACACAAAAATACCTTACCAATGTCTGATGTACTCAACAATAATAACAATAAAGGCATAATGTGAGCTGTTACAAGGATTTTTAGCCACAATAGATCTGTAAATTCGCAGTGGCTGTTGGTCTTCTCAGGACCAACCCCTGCTCTATCAAATAATAATAAAAAATACAAATATTTTTACTTACATTTTTATTTACTTCATCAATAAGTGAAAGTATTGCATTCTCTCTCTCATTTCTCAGGAAACTCTCTATGTCAGAGTCAGCAATGGGCTGTAAGGGCTCGAATGTACGTTTCGAACTAAGGGTTTCTAGTTTTTGAGAGATTTGCTGTAAGTCAATGCCTTTTGAACCAAATAGTAGATGTCTGAAAATAAATTATAGGTAATGGAACTTAGTACTATTTTCTATTCGAAAAAACAGCAATATCACAAGTGTTTAAAAGCTACAGCATACAAAATACTCACGCCTGAATATCATTCGCGCCGGACTGAATCACTCTGGAATATAGCTCTTGTGAAGCTTCCAGCACCTGTCCCAAGGAGCGTTCGACCCTGGGCAACTCTTCATTGCCCTCGATCTCAGTCGTAAGCTGTTCAGCTTGCTGCAGAAGCTTGCTGAAGTCATCGTCAGCCATCGTTTAGGTTAGTTTTGTTTTGTTTCCGATTAAGCAAAATATTCACCCACGACTCACAAGAAACTTAGCAGGTAAGACGCACTTAATGCTCATTCTATATAAGAATCATGAATTTTATGTTTAGTTTCGTAAAATTTCACAAGAAACGGCCGGTACAAACGAACGCGCGACTTCTCTTCATTTGACAGTATTTTTTTTAATGACATACTTTTTTTCCTTTTAGGTAAAGTGCATTTCAACGAAAAGTTCCTATGGCGTCGTATTGGTAGTATTGCCAATGAGTTTTGCCGTATTCTCTTACCGTTTATTGATACTAACAAATTTATTTATTTTTTGTTTGTTTGATTCATCCGCGGCTATTTTCATGTTTCCGTGAAATGAGATGTTTTTCCGGTTAAATGGAAACCTATGTCAATCTTTAGTCTCTTGTCTAACTTTATACAATTATACACACTTATTTGATTCATACATGTCCGTAATCCGTATCATCGTGCTGTTGTGACAGAAAAAACGGACAAATAAACAAGCAAACGCACTTTTTTATTTATAAATATACCTAAATAAGCCGTGTGATGCCGGCTTAGAATAGCATCACCCCACATCCTTCCCGCGGGTGTCGTAAGAGGCGACTAAGGGACACGAGGGTATAGGTGTATTACAATTTTTAGGCGACAGGCTGACAACCTGTCACTATAGTCATACACATGTTTTCCGAAACAACCTTAGAAAACAATACTCAAAAAAGTCAGACATGGCGATAGCGACCGTATTATTACGGCTGTTAACGCTCTGCCTACCCCGCAAGGGATAAAGGCGTGATATATGTATGTATGTATGTATGTACCTAAATCAATAAAATGAATAGCTATTTATAACCCTATTTGACTAACCTGTATCGCGGCAACCCGATCTTGAACATCTCTTAACAGGATTATTGGAGTGTTTCATTGTGTTTTTCAAACTCACAAAACTCTTTCACTTATGGCCGAATTATTCTTTTGCCACTTTGTTTTTGGCATGATTTTCACAACAATGGGGCCAATTCTGGCGCGCACCGTCTAAAGCTAAAGCTAAAACTAATTCCTAAATTTTACGCGGATTTTAATCTTAGCTAAACCATTTGCTATTCCAAAACTCTCATCAAACTAAATTTAGAAAGCGTTTTAACACTCGCTAAGTTGTCTATGGTTGGCTAAGTGCTAAGTTATATATTATGTGTTACCATTTTAAAAAACAGGTTACCGAATAAATAAATGATATCGATTTTAATTTCATAGTTTATTAATTTTTATGATTAAATAATACTTTTTTATGATCTTACTCTCGTTTTTATATTTATCTTATTGTAATTATCAAGTTTCCTTCCATATTTTACATAATTTTCGCGGCATTTGACAATTTACTGCTATCTGTGCTATAATTTTTTTAAAGTGGTCAGGAAATTGCTGTCATGACATGACTTCTTTCGCGGCGTGAACTCCAGCTAGAGTCCACCATAGTTTGTGTATTGTTTTGTTTGTGTGGTAGACAGAAGTCAAAGAAGTAAATTTGCGCCGCAATGGACGGATTTGCACCGCCTCGAAAGAGGTGCAGCAAAGCGCAGCAGGCGATGCTTGCTGAGTATATGCATGCCAACATGGGATTAGCCCGTGGTAAGTATGATTGCGTACTGAAACTATAATTATAGTAGTAATATAATTGAATTTTACCTAATTTGTAACATGGTTATATGTTATACATATAATTCTTCTGTTCTTTCAGGAAACACCGCTAGCCCAGAAGTTGCGGCTTTTTAGGCGGGTGTGGCAAGTAATTTACATTGTTCAGGGTGTCGAAGGACAGTTGTGGAGTGGCAAAGCGTAAGTTTCTATTATATCAATAATACTTGTTATATACTAGCTGACTGCCCCGCAGTTTCACCCAGGTCCCACGGTAAACTATAGTCATAGTTAGTTTTAAGATCTAAGCATACAACAAGACATTAATAAATTTGTTCATGGCTTTTCATATTTATCTTTTTCAAATTCCAGATTTGGACACAGTGGGTACAAAAAGTGAAGGCGAAGTACAGGAAGTACAGAGACCAGTGCCAAGGAACTGGAGGGGGTCCGGCTACTGTGAAGCCATTAACTGATATAGAGCTAAAAGTGTTGGAGGTGGCCGGCAGAGCATCAGTTGATGGCTTTGCTAACTTAGAAACCCCTTTGGTAAGCTTACAATCTTGTAGATATTCAATTATCTCATAATGTTTCGGCCTCTGTAGCGCAGGGGCGCAGCAGTTTGTTCAAATTACCGAGGTCACGGGTTCAAATCCCGATGAGACAACATAGTGATGTTTCACTTTGTGAGTGTTTCCCAGTTTGGTTAGGACATTGCAGGCTGAATAGCCTTATTGTACAAAAATAAAGATGGTACCGTGCTTTGGATGGTCAGTCCCGGTTGCCTTCGGGTAGTGGTTAATGAAAAATCACGTCGGAGGCTGGAGGAGGAGGTTTCGAAACTGTCACCACGACTTGTGAGGTTGACCTACTTTACCGTCCACTCGCTAAGATAAAGATCTCATATTGTATTAAGTCAAAAATTTTTTTGTTAATCAATGCATTTATGTTATAAATATTTTGTATTACAGAAATGATTAAGATATATTTGTTACATTCTAGGTTCCCTCTGCACCTATCACAGAAGATGCAGCTGCAGATGCACTGCCTGTATCGGTCCAGCCTCTATCTGCACTCACGCAGGGCCCAATTCGGCATACACCAGTTCCGGAGCCATAACAACCAGATATCCAGCTTGCAGATGCTCTTCAATCTTCCAACCCAGGTCCATTCCGAATGTTAGGTACCAGTACTAGACTTAGTACTGATATTCAGCAGTCGAGGTCACATACCCATCATAATCACCTCAAAGAACCAGACAAGACGTCAGCGAATCCGACCAGCTCACTTGTTAGCTCGAGCATTACGACTAATGACCAGTAGAAACAATGAATGGTTCCGGTCCACAATGGCATAAGCTGCTGACGCCTTGGCCGCTGCCATCCGGGATGCAGGTCAAACAATTGCAGTAATACTGACAACAGTACGGGTGAAAATTGAGGAGCATCTGGAGGAGAATTTCGATGATGTTGTTACATTAATTTAAAATGTGTGTCATAACTAATATTTTAGATTATAACCTATTGATTTTTTTATGTCTGAATACTAGATTATCACAGGTTGTTAATTTTTTCATGTGATTATTAGATTAAGTATAATGTGATGATTATTATTAGGTAGTGTTCTGTTATTATTAGTTTCTTATGTGTCTTGATTATGCTTAGCATGGCAAAATTGTATTGTTAAAACTTGAAATTATAACTAACAATAGTTTCAGTTCTTATAATTGTTGATTATTTTATTTCTATAGTCTGATTAGATTATAACATGTTGATTTATGTAAGGAATATTGTTACTCCCTACTTTTAAACATAGTTGTAGTCACAGCATGACGTTGTAACTGGTTGAAAACGTTGGACTCTACGTTTATCAACCAGTCATAACATAATTGGCTTATAGCTGGTGCATAGATGCTGGTGTCAACAATGTCCTAAGTTACCCGCTAGTCTCATTTTCCCCCATTTGACTGTACCTATGAATGTGATATGATTTTATTGTTTTTATTGTCTGATTGCCACATAACATACTAATTAATGTAAGCAATAAACAAATACTTCAAACATGAAACTTCTTCTTCGCTTATTATTATTAATAATAATAGAACCAAATGACAAGAAAACTGCTATGCTGTCCCAGCTCATTAGATCACATTCTCAAAATGTTATTTGTTACCTCCGACACAAAAAGAGGGGAGTTATAAGTTGATGTGTGTCTGTGGCATCGTAGCTCCTAAATCGATGAACGGATTTCGATTCTGTTTTTTGTTTGTCTGAAGCGATGGTCTGAAGAGTGTTAGCTATGTTTCCAAAATATTGATCCTGCCGTTTGAAAGAATATATGAGTGAAACCAGGGATGAAAAATATATTTCTTTGAAATATAGCTCTATATACAGAGTGACTGGAAAATTGATGCATTCCTTTCAAGGGATGAACCAGCTCATGAAACTGAACAACTTTCCCCAAGGAACATAGGTCGAAATATGAAAAAAAATTTTGGTCCTCCCATGCAAATTGACTTAGTCGTCGGTCGGTAATTTTGTATGGGTGGGCCAAATTTTTTTTTCATTTTTCGACCTATGTTCCATGGGGAAAGTTGTTCAGTTTCATGAGCTGGTTCCCTTGAAAGGAATGCGTCAATTTTCCAGTCACCCTGTATATATGTTGGGTATCAAATGACAGGTATAAATAACGTATACATCACGATTACGATCACCATTAAGCAAGTTTTATGAAATGGGTTTAGAAGTTATTAAGTTATTGCACTTCAAACCATTTCAAATTGACGTATTTACATGCAGTTTAATTTTAAGCGGCACGTCTGGAGGTCCCGGCTAAAATTAGCGATGACAGTTCTAATTTCATCCTAAAGTGGCCACCCTTCAATAAATATTCAAGAATGAAGTACTCACTAAAGACGAGGCTGTATGGTCTTAAGACCTTTGCCTGTCCAGAATGGACGAAAGAACAATAAAGTGGCCACCCTATGACTAAAATTAGCGATGACAGTTCTTTTTTCTTCCTAAAATGGCCATCCTAGAATAGCTTTTGAGCCGCTAAGTCTAAATTGAGTTTAAAATTTAAAATTAGAAACGTCATATTCAATTTAGGCCTGTCATTTGATTTTGACAGATATTTTAGAATAACAAAGGTGTTTAGGGGCTGTCAACTAAAGCTAATTATATTTAGCGGCCACTCAGAATTAGCCCCATTATAATTAAATCGTAAGAAAACCTCCGAGCACGTATCAAAGTTTTGACGGTGTTGACAGAGGAGCCAACATGACGCCATAGAAACTAATTGTTGAAACGTACTTTTGTTGCTATCTTTTTCTTGGTGTTCAAGCGTTTTCCCGCAAGATATTTCCCTGACTTTCGTGTATCCGAACGTCTTTATCTTATTATATTTCATACATCATCCTTCTATGATCACTATGTAGTAGCGCCCTCAGCGTACGGTAATTAGCACGAATTTTAAAGCGATAATGTAAAAACAAAATCGAGTTCGGTGCGAGATACGGTAGTACCTCTTACGAACCCTTGGTACCACACTTCCCGCTCATTTCATTCGTTCTTTCGTGTACGGTATGTAAGCACGCGTTTTCGTATTTTTCATGTTTAAAAATTATATTTTTCAAGAATATACCACAAGAAAGAAAATATGGAAAAGAAAAGACAGCTTTTCGAAGAATTCATCAACTTCATGAGCAGAAGAATAGAAGAAAGTGAAGAATCATCGTCGGCATCCAACGATCCAGAACAATGGCCGGTCGAATATTTGAACCTAAATGGTTGATACTGACAAGAACTCTGAAAATATTCTATTCATATCCTGAGACCTGTCACGGCTTGGTTTCGACCACGAGGGGGCAGGCAATGGATTATCATAACATAAGAGCTGTCACGGTTTGGTTATCCACGAGGGGTCAGCCATGTTTATGATTGAAGATATTTTCTTTTTCGAGTTCACTGTCTATCTACATCCTCATCCTGAGACCTGTCACGGTTGGTTTCGACCACGAGGGGGCAGGCAATGGATTATCATAACATAAGAGCTGTCACGGTTTGGTTATCCACGAGGGGTCAGCCATGTTAATGATAGAGGATATTTTCTTTTTCGAGTAAGTACACTAATCCTCATCCTGAGACCTGTCACGGCTTGGTTTCGACCACGAGGGGGCAGGCAATGGATTATCATAACATAAGAGCTGTCACGGTTTGGTTATCCACGAGGGGTCAGCCATGTTAATGATAGAGGATATTTTCTTTTTCGAGTACACTATCTATTTATAACCATATCTATCCTGAGACCTGTCACGGTTGGTTTCGACCACGAGGGGGCAGGCAATGGATTATCATAACATAAGAGCTGTCACGGTTTGGTTATCCACAAAGGGTCAGCCATGTTTATGATTGAGAAATTTTTCTCTTCTTCTTTTTGTGTACATTGTCTATTTATATCCAGCTCCTGAGACCTGTCACAGTTTTTGGTTTTATCTGCCACAAGAGGATAGACAATGGGTTTTTTCATAAACAAATAATAAATAAAAATACTATTTATTGTCATTAGCTCTCTCAGTTGGTATATCTACAAGAGCTGAACTATGTTTATCATGGTTGCAAAATTCTATTTTTAATTTTAAACCCCATCTCCTATCTTGACGAAGGAGTAATCATCCATGTGAATGTTCTTGGTCCGGTTGCACCCATGAAAAGACAATAAAGATTTTGCTTACATTGATTAAATTCTCAAGTCATTTTCTTGGATTCTTTATAGATTCATTGGACATCAGTGATGAAGAGTTAGAAGCAAAAGAAGAGGGGGGGGCACACTGTGAACAGGAACTGATGGATGAAGAGATAGAAAAAGTAAAAATCGAAGATGAGCTAGATGAAGAACTGCTAAACCTTTTGGGGAAGGAGAAAGAATTTAATAAAGAAAAGTCTCCTAATATCCATGAACGTCTTGGAAAAAGGTTTGGGTAAGGAAGAAAAACTTGTTATTATGAATAAATATCCTCCTATAGAAAATGTACCCCGTTTAGTGTAACCCCTAAACTAAACCCTGAATCTGAAGCAGCCATATCCGATCAATCAAAGAAAAGAGATCTCAGCATCAGTGCTAAACAGAAACAAGCTGCTGTTGCAATTTCAGCTCTTGGAAGTCTACTATCCAAATGCATCTCCAGCAATGAAAATATAGAGAAAAAGGAAATTATTACAAGGGTGAGCGATGCTGGTCGCATACTATGCAACTTATTTTGTGAAGACAACAAAGCACGTAGGTACTTTGCTCTAGAAAGTCTTAACAAGGAGATGAGACAATCTCTACGTCAGCGACAACCGGAAGGGTTTCTATTTGGAAATAATTTATCAGAAGGCATTCGCACAGCCAAAGCCATTGCTAAAGCAGCCCACGACTTAAAAATTAAATCTCATAAAGGTCACACTTAAAACTCGCAAGGAGCGCTCCGCAACAACAATCACCATTATCAATATCAGCGAAAAAACAATGTGACACGGGGGCGGGGCCCAGTCCAGAAAAAACCAAATACTACCCACAGCATCCAAACTCAATGAAAAATGGAAACTCATCAAAAACCAACATCTCAGAGCCATTCCAGAAGGACCGGACCACACCATTAGTTGGCAGGTTAAAATTTTATTTTAATGACTTGATTGATATTGCAGGTTATGACAAAACAATTTTATCATAGGTAAAACTATTTCAATGTGTGGAACCCAATATGGTTAAAATATCCATTGAAGAAATGACTGCTGCCAACAGTGAAGTCAATAGGCTTTTATCAATAGGAGCAATTGAAAAGTGCTCTACATGTGATGATCAATTCCTTTTTTAATACATTTGTTATTAAAAAACCTAATGGTACTTACAGATTTATTTTAAACTTAAAAAAGTTAAATAACCTTCTACAGACTTACCATTTTAAGTCAGAAGACATGCGCATTTTAAGTTAGAAGACAGCTTGTAAGTTAATTACAAAATCTTGCTTTTTAGCAAAAATTTACTTATAGGATGTATATTACATGGTATCAATAAATGAAGATGATAGAAAATATTTAAGACTCATTATGAATATATTTATCAATTCACAGTATTACCCTTTCTTTGGCTTATCAACAGCACCATTAGTTTTCACGAAAATTTTAAAACCTGTGTTATTAAAACTTAGGGAAAAAGGATTTATGTCAACAGTATACCTGGACGATTTCCTATTGATATCCGAAGATCACAATCAATGCATAGAAAATATATATTTAGTGAATGGGAACTGTCACAATCAGCTTTTGATAACCTAAACCTGATGTTGATTTATTTGCATCCCGATTAAATCGCAAATGTTACAAATATGTTGCTTGGCACAGAGACCCAGATGCTTGGAAAATTAATGCATTTACTATTCCTTGGGATAGTTTTTTCTTTTATACTTTCCCTCCTTTCTGTTTAATATTAAAATCACTGAGGAAGATAATTAATGATAAAGCAGTGGGCATTATGGTTGTGCCACTTTGGGAAGGACAGCCGTGGTACCCACTATTTAATAAATTACTAATTTCAGAATTAGTTATACTACCTCCTCATAGATCACTACTGTTGTCAGGTGCGGGGACCCCACATCCATTACACAAGAGCCTCAAGTTAGCTGCAGGGATATTATCAGGGAGGCATTTTTGAAATATATAGGTATTTCCAATAAAACCACAGATGTCATGCTGGCTTCCTTGTCAGACACACAAGCAATACAAATCAGGCATTTTAAATTGGATTTCTTACTGTTGAGACCAACAAGTAGATTGTTTTAATGCATCATTTCCCCAAGTTTTAGACTTCTTAATGGTCCATTTAAATAAAGGTGCCTCCTATGGGACCCTTAATTCTTTAAGATCTGTAATCTCACATTTATCGAGTGAACAACAACTAAGTAAGTCCTGTAACATTAAAAGATTTTAAGGGGATTTCTAGATTAAGACCAGTCTGAACAAAATATCACGAAACCTGGGATGTGGCAACAGTCTTTAATTTTTTGTCATCCAATACTGATAGTATGAGTACATCTATTCAGACATTAAGTAAAAAGACAATTACTTTTTTTTTTTTTTTTTTTGTTTATTCGTCCATTCTGGACAGGCAAAGGTCTTAAACCATACAGCCTCGTCTTCAGTGAGTATTTCTTTCTTGAATGTTTATAGATTGCACGTCTTCAGTGAGTTTCCTTTTCATGTGTGTTTTCATCAATAATACGTCTTCAGTATTTTGTCCTTTCAATGTGTTGTTCGTCTCATGTATTTTTATATTTTATACGTCTTCAGTAAGTTTATTCTTTATATGTATTTTTATAAATTTTACGTCTTCAGTATTTTGTCCATTCAGTGTATTTTTATATTTCGTACGTATTCAGTATTTTTGTCCATTCTGGGTATTTTTATAATTAAATCGTCTTAAGTTCAACTTTCGTTAAAAGTCTCATGTCCATGTAAAATGCTTTTGTTGTGTTATCATCTTATTATTATTATTTACAATAATTTCACATTAAATTTATATACAATGTCTTCAGCTAAATTTCATTTACAGTAGATATTACAAAATTATACAATGGTACATAAGTAGAATTATTTTGAAGTAATGTCTGTACAGAGTGCGGGACCAGATGTGGTTCTCCGTAAATACGGATTAACTCGTCCATCAGCAAAAGGCGCTGGATACCGAAAGACGAGCATGAAAAGAACAAATGATCAATGGTTTGATCCTCTTGTGACTGACAATGATCGCAATGCGGATTATTTACAATATTCATACGAAACAGGTGATGATTAAGACGACAGTGCCCAAACCTCAAACGGCTTATTGTGGAGTAAAACTTCTTACATCGGTATATCTTACAGGTACGGAACCAAGAAACGGATTTCAAATTAACATTCAAAGCAGCATACCAAGAACCTTTGTTTTCTATTTGTACTATGCGATCCCAATGTTCCTTCCACTTATCATACATTCTATGTTTCAGAACAGCAACTATATCAGTATATGGTAATAATAAATTTAAATCATTACCAACATTTTGAGAATTTGAAATTGAACGAGCCAAATAGTCTGCTTTTTCGTTACCGGATACTCCTATGTGAGATGGAGTCCACATGAAGTCAACTGTTATTTGATGACTATCGTGAAGATCAAACCAAAGATCCTTTATGCTGTATATGAGATAATTTGTGTTTGCATTCATTTTATTATTTTGCAATGCCTTTAAAACACTCATGCTATCACTGACTATGACCCACCTATGAAAACCACAGTTACGATTCAATATGTGCTTAAGCGCACCAAGTATAGCGACTGCTTCCGCAGTAAATATGCTGGATTTTTTGTCTATTTTATATCCAATACCTATTTTAGTAGCAGGGTCGTATATTGCAAAAGATACATTTGACTCGTTTTTTGCGCCATCAGTGTATAAAAATCTGTATCCATTCCAAAGAGATAATCTTTCATAAACTTCCTCCTTCTTAGAAAGATTATTCTCAATTACTATATTCATTGGGCTGAATTTACTTTTATAGGGTCCATCATAACATGGTAGATAATTATTGTTTTGAAAGATAGGAATGTTTTGTAAGCATCCCCTAAATTCAGAAAAGCTCTGCAAAATGTAACACGGTTTTCGAATTGTAGAAATACTTGAATGGGTTAGCTCAGCTATAAGATTGTTATTTTTTTCAGAGTAGAGTTTAAGGATAAATCTTTCTTTCAGATAAGCGAGACGAATAGCCAGAGGAGGCAGATTACACTCCACTTGCAAAGAAACAATTGGAGTGGTCCTGAAAGCTCCGGTGACTATCCGCATGCATTTGTTTTGGATTTTATTAAGAATATCAACGAGTTTGGAGTCTCCCGCATAGCATAAGAACCCATATTCAAAATGCGACCTTACAATTGATTTGTATAGCAAAAGCAGAACTTTTGGGTCCGCTCCCCAACTAGTTCCACAAAGTGATTTCAAGACATTACAAGCCTTATTAGCCTTGACTATCAAGTTATCTGTATACTTTTTCCAGGACAAGTTACGACAAAATACAACACCCAAAAATTTTGTATCCATAGAAACTGGCAAAGCAATATTATTGTAATAAACTGGACTCAAATTGACATTGCTGTGTTTGCCAAAAACAACAACCTTGGATTTTTGTGGATTAACTTCAAGATTTAAATATGAAAGATATTTATGGAGGTTAGTTAAAGCCGAATTAATGTTATTTATAATATCATTTGAATTGTTGCCAGACAAATATACTACAAGATCATCTGCAAACTGTAAATTTTTGATATTGGGTCCTAATATTAAGTTTAATCGACGTATATACAAAATAAATATCAACGGAGATAAGATTCCACCCTGACATACTCCAACAGAAGACAAACGAGGACCGAATAGTCCACCATTATACTTGACATACACTTTCCTGTTAAGCAAAAAAGCTCGAATCCACTGAACAAGTTTCAATGGAATATGTATATACAATAACTCTGTACATAAAATATCTATATTTACATTGTTAAAAGCACCGGCAATATCAAAAAACACACTTATGAGTTTGTTGTTACTGTCAGTGCTTTTTAAAATATCTAAATGTAATAAACTCATACTTTCACGAGCCGAACGGCCTCTACGAAAACCAAACTGATTTATTGGCAGCAGTCTATTATGTTCTATGTAATATTCAAGACGTTGCTTAAGAAGCTGCTCAAATATTTTTCCTACACAAGAAGTTAAGGTTATAGGACGATATGAGTCAGGATGAAGTTTAGGTTTATCAGGTTTTAGGATAGGTATAATACAATCAATTTTCCATTCCGGCGGAATGTCATTATTAGACCATAGCGCGTTAAAAATGTCTAAGAACACTAACAAACTATTTTGCGATAGCTTTTTGAACATTAAATATGGAATACAATCTAGCCCACATGAAGTATCACGACGAGAAAAAATAGCGGCTCTTAATTCCTGCATGGTGAAGGGTTCAGTCATAAAACTGTTTTGAGAATTGTTATTTGAGGTAGTATCAGAGGATATAAATTTATTTTCCACGAAATCTGGAGTAAATTTGTGAAGAAAACTAAAAATCCAATCTATATTGTCATCTGAATTTTGAGGGACATATGATTTGTTATATTTACGCATGAAGCGCCAAATTATTGATAAGGGAGTACAACGATTAAAAGAAGAACATAACGCGACCCACGAGCTTTTTCTCTCTGTTTTGAGAATAAGTTTTTTCACAGCTTGTAATCTTTTAAATTCTAAATAGTTTTCTAAATTAGGATTGTGTTTAAAACGTGTGTACGCTTCCTTAGAATCCCGTACAGCAATAGAGCATTTATTATTCCACCAAGGGAGAGTAGGCCTGCGTTTACGTCCACCCACTCCCGATCTTGACCGATCGGGATTGCGAGGACTGTCAACAGCATGCCCACTTGTATTCGGAATTGATTGAGAAATAGCACAGAACAATATTTTAATAAACAAACTATAAGCCTGTAAAGGCGAAAATGAATCCAACTGAAAATCAGACAGCAAGTGTTCCACTTTTTTGGTATACATTTGCCAATCCACATTCCTAAAATTGGGTTGGATGGGCATATGCACACCACTGTTACTATTATTATTATTAGAAACATCATTTAAAACCATTTTAGTTAATACAGGGAGATGATAACTTCCAAGAGGATCGTCATGGACAGACCAACTGCAACAGAGAGCCAAAGAAGGAGACACAATAGTTAAATCTAAAGCATTCGGACGCCAAGTTAAAGTACCCACTGTAGTGAGTTGACCATCATTTAATATAACTAAATTATTATCGTCAACAACTTCCAAGACAGCTCTACCACGAGGTGTGACAGAACCACAGCCCCACACAGTATGATGCGCATTAAAATCACCAGCAAGAATAAATGGACCAGGAATAGACTTGACTAAATTATCAAATTTCACTTTATCAAATGCAGGATTGCAGTTCGTTGGACTATAAAAGCTTACAAAAGTAATTTTTTTGCCGTTTATTGTTACTTGTATGCATATGTTCTGTAAAGAGTTATCAAAATAAATGTCTATTTTATTGTAATTAATGCTATTGTGAATTAAAATACATACACCATTATGATTGTTACCGCAATCATTTCGCTCTATATTGTAACCTCGAATATTAAGCCTATGATGAGGCTTCAACCAGGTTTCGCATATGATTGCGATATGAATATCATTGTCGTATAAAAACTGTGTAAATTGATGTTTGTTATGTATTAAACTTTGTGCATTCCATTGCACGACATTGAGACAGTGCATTATTTGGTTGAATGGGCTCCCTCACTGATCGTGTTCTGAAACGCAGCACGTATGGTTTCAGTGTTAATTGGGGTATCATCATTTGTTTTGTTGGAGATCAATTTTACGATAACTTGTGTAATCATGTTCATAAATGTTTGACTTTTGATAATGTTTTGTAAATATTGATTTGAGTTTCTTGCCGCCAAATGCGGAAACGATTTTTCGTCAAAAAGTGCCGAATATGTAGCTGAATGAGACTTAATTTTATTTTCTTCAATTTTGGCCTTTTTTATTGGACACGCCGCCGAAATTGCCACGTGGTCGCCTTTACAGTTCACACAAATGGGGGTTTTGCTTTTGTCGGCATTACATTGTTTGAAGTTGTGTGGTCCCGAACAAATTGAACAAACATCATTGTTTTTACAGTAGCTAGCAATATGTTCAAACTGCAAGCATTTTAGGCACTGCTTTACAGGTGGAACATATTGTGATACCTCATGTCTCCAGGAATCGAGAAAGACGTGTTCTGGCAGTTGGGTTGATGCGAAAGTTACTGCAACAGTTTGCGTGGGAATGTATGTAACTTGACCTCCCTCTACTCGCCTGCGCATAAAACGCCGCACTTGAACGACATTACGTGAGCTTCCAATCAGAGAAAATATTTTTTTGTTCGACAAGTTAACCGGGACTGACTTAACAACGCCGGTTATTTCTGTCCCTGAAGCGGGGATTGACGCGTACAATGTCAACTCATCTAAAATTTTGCTGCTTAGAAACATGTTTGCATTGTTCGACAAGTCGAATGTAATAGCCACTTTATACCTATTGACCGGTCTCAAATGTAGCACACCAGACACAGCATGCTTCCTGAGTGCCTGAGACAAGGCGACTTTGTCATTGTCAGAGAACGGCCTTTGGTCGACTTGGTGTTTTAAAAAAACCACAAAGTCCTTACGGTCAGACGTTTCCGGATATTTCCTATTATATTCTTTTACCTTGTAGGGCCGGTACTTATCTGCCTCCTGCTCCATATCGGAGTCCTCCTCAGGATCGGAATTCCCTCCTGGATCAGTCGGATCTTTTTTTCTTTTTTTGGGCTTATCCTTCCGCCCCATCTTCAGTCTTTATGTACACACCTAACTATGTACAAGAAATATTTACAAAAACACCTCAGAAAATATGATAATTTACAATTTTTATACAATTTTCAAAAATATTTTCTTAAAGCGCGCCTTTACGGTTCGAACGTTTCCCGCCGAAAAAAAAAAAACAAAAGACAATTACATTGTTAGCCTTGACTACGGGTCATAGAATGCAGACCCTGTCCTTAATAAAAAATTTAAATATCAAAATAAATAAGAACCATATAAGTATTAAAATCACTGAAACTATTAAAACGTCAGCTCCTGGTAGATATCAACCCTTTATAAATTTACCTTTTTTTCTCGAAAATCCATTAATTTGCCCAGCAAAAACTTTTATTAGACTATATAAACAGAGCTCAATCATACCGCAAAAATATTGAATTTTTGTTTATTACCTCAAAACCTCCTTACAAGAAAACATCAAAGTCGACCCTAAGTCGCTGGGTTAAGAGATAGTGGCATTGACACTAGTGTATTTTCTGCCCACAGCACTAGACATGCGTCCACTTCTGCAGCTTTCAGTAGATATAAATACTATCAGAAGAACAGCAGTTTGGTCTATAAATTCATCAGCCTTTGCTCGGTTTTATAACCGCCCTATTATTGATATAGATTTTGCACATACTGTGGCAGGAGTGGATCCATTATAAAATTGTAATGTTGATAAACTTAATATTTTATTGTTGATTTTACTAAGTGTAATTAGACACAGAAAACAGTCAATTGTTTTGTCAACTATTTGATGTCATCTACCACTTAATGTTGAACCTGTAAAATATGATATTTAATGTTAATTTAATAAACTTAGAAAACAGTCAATTGTTTTGTTTGTCAACTATTTGATGTCATCTACCAATTAATGTTGAACCTGTTAAATATGATATTTAATGTTAATTTGATAAACTTATTAGTATGGTATTCATAATAAATATTGAATGCCCCACAATATGTTTACTTTGAACATCCTACATAGTGATCATAGAAGGATGATGTATGAAATATAATAGACTGATCAAACAAACTTACCTGTAAGTGATGTTCGATCACTATTATATGAAGACATCATCCTTCTATGATCAGTCCCACCCATAAGCTCCCAATAACCCATATATTGTGGGTCATATTTATTATTTGAATTTACTTTGAACTAAATGAAATGAGCGGGAAGTGTGGTACCAAGGGTTCGTAAGAGGTACAACCGTATCTCGCACCGAACTCGATTTTGTTTTTACATTATCGCTTTAAAATTCGTGCTAATTACCGTACGCTGAGGGCGCTACTACATAGTGATCATAGAAGGATGATGTCTTCATATAATAGTGATCGAACATCACTTACAGGTAAGTTTGTTTGATCAGTCTAAAATTTTTGAAAGAAATCGTAAATGTCATACGCAGGCGGGCATAAAAACAAAAACAAAACTTAGAATTGTTGTTTTTTGAGTTTTTTGTATGAAAAAATAAGAATAAAGTGCATCGGAGTCGTAAAGTGTTTGTTTCTTTGATGGCTAGCTCATTTACAAACAAATGTGCCGTCTTTTAATAAATACTTAGTGTTAAACCAGTCATGGAAAGGCGCAAGGCAAGTCCTGAGCAACTAAACATGCTTTTGCATTTCCTAGAGGAGGACAAGGAGCTAGCGATTGGTAAATTCGTCGGCTTGGAAGGCAGGATACGTCAGACAAACGCCTGGATTAAAATCACAGAGAAATTGAATGCTAGCTCTGGGTTTGGATCTGGTGCTATAAAAACACCTGATAAGTGGCAACAGGTAGAATAAATAAAATATAAATCCATTACTATTAGAGCTAATGATAAAAATTTCATACAAAATACTTCTCCATAATATAATTTTACGGGGGTTTTTATATTTATATTTCTTATTAATTCTGCTACTATTCTATTTATAGACTTGGCGAGACTGGAAATCAAATGTGAAGAAAAAAGCGTTCAGGATTCGCAAAAACCGCTTCACGCCAGAGTGTAATCCGAATACTCAACTCACGGAAGCAGAGCAAAAAATATTGAGACTGATCTGTACCAATCCATCTGTATTTGGTTTACCTGGAGTGGCTGAAACTAATGCTTTATTAGTTGATTCTATGGTAAGATTGTGAGCAATATTCCTATTCAATGTAGCACCTAATCCATGTGCAAACAACACCTAAAGAAAAGGTTGACAAATATGTTATTTTATTAATTTACAGCTGCCAACACAAAGTCATGAGGCACGAGAAATATGCAGTGACCCATCTACGAATAACTTGGTAAGTATTCAATTACTAATATTAAAAAATATTTTTGTGAAAGTGATGGCCTGGTCGGCCCAAAGGCCTTTGTTTTATTTTTCTTATGCCACTTGAGCCATGATTATACCAGTAAGTAAAATTGTTATAAAAAAGAGCAAATTGTATCTTACATTAATAAGAAAATTGTAAAAAAAAATTTAAATAAATAAAATTTGTGTAATAAAAATTATGTCTTGTTTCAATAGTCATATGAAAATATTGGACTGTGCAATTCATTGTGAATCTAGAAATTTTATGTGACCTTCTGCTAAATTGCGTTTTTTTACAGAAATGGTCAGCAGAACAGCACTTTGCACAAGAGCTACAAATGAATTTGGACGATGGAGTAACAGATCCTGATGTTGGTCTCAGATCCAATGAGGTGTCATCAGCTCCAATCATGAAACCTTTATGGAAGAAAGGGAGACCAGCTAGTTAGTAATTTGAAACATGGAACTGTTTGTAACAATCCAGTATCTTTGCCAACGCAGAGTATACCATAGAGATGTAATGGCTCATGATGCTGTCTTGTCCAAGGGACATATGGTCCTGTCTGACTGGTTGTGGTTTATTCATACTATTACTTTCTTCTGTGGTAATTGTACAAGTAACACTGACCTTTTTATTTTTTAGGGATAGTTCATGATAGACTTTTAGGTTTAGAGGAAGAAAGAATAAAAATAGAAAAGCAAAAGCTTATGGAGAAAAAGAGATGGAATAACATAAGACTGAAGATGGAGAAGGATAGACTTGAGATTGAGAGACAAAGAAATACATTACTGGAGAAGTAAGTATACCGATGGAAGTTAGACAATTAGCATGTGCTGGTGGAAAAATCGAAAAATTTGTAACAATATATTATTATTTCAGGCTTTTGGTGGCCGTGGAAGCAGTAGCGCATCGCCAGTAGCAAAAATTAAAAATGCAATCAAATATTAAATTTTCGATAAGCTACTAATAAATATAATTTACCCGGCGCAAACATTGTTTTTACTATTTCTTGGTTTTATTAGTTCTGCATATTGTTTGGTAGAACTTAATACCATAGAATTACATCATCTGGCTTTAGACGAGTTTTTTGTGAAGTCCTAATTTTATTGTAAATTCTGGGTACCCCAGCTGCCAAATAATCTCTAAAGTCCTACCGCGGTGCCAAAGAAACGAATGCAGCTGTGTAACCAACTGTGCAAGATTTCTGCGACGTGGGTAGATTTTACTTCTTTATAACACTGCCATTATATTTGCCATATTTTGTATATTTTTTCCTGAACTCGTTTTAAGGTTTGAGAGAAATGAGAAGACCTTTTTCTCGAGTCTCGTCTCGGGCGAAGTATTTTGATATACTTTTTGTATTAGGGATGGCAACACTGAAGAAAAGACAAATAGCCAAAAAGACTAGTATCCAGACTAGAAAACCTTACAAAAAAATATATCATATAATTTTTAGGTTATGTTATGTTTGTTTTCTCAGATCGGATTTGGAATAAAAATTTGCACCTAATGATGGAAAACTTGAATGAACATAGAGATTTGTTGTGCGTTCTGTTTCCCGGTTTGGTAAAGAATGAAGAAAAAGCTATTCAGTGTCTGGGGGGCATCAGAAACATTTCTCAGGTCTGTTCATTCTTTTGAAAATGTTTTGAATAGACTGAATTTAGTTGAAAAAGACTTGTTAATTTGGGACTCATAGAAGCGCATATCGTACTACATACACTGGAAATCAAACAGTCCAATGTTTTGAGTTCGGTCTAACTGTCCTGCTTGTTACGGTCATAGTATACTTTTCATACAAACCAACGTACCAACTTGATGTTTGTAATTTGGCCGAAAGTAAAGGTGAGCGCACACTTATCCGCATCGAATGAACCAAACGATCCAAATTCTTTATATGAAATCCTATGAAACCTCGCACATTTACCGGAATCAACCGATTCTTCCGATTCGGTTCAGACAAATGTGTGAGGTTTTATATGATTTCACATAAAGAATTCTAAAATTAGGCTCATTCAGTTTGTTTGGTTCATTCGATGCAGATAAGTTTGCATTCACCTTAATAAAGATAGACCGCTGTCACACGCTGTAACTCCACTGCCTGTGAATCTTCAGTAAATGTTTATATTTTCAGGTTTACTCCAACCCCACCAAGAAGCGCCTTGGGTTGAGCTTTCAACCTGAAAATCCATATGTAAAGCGGGTATTCGGTGATACCAGAAGAACAGCTGGAGTTCTTCTCAAAGTGAAGGTGAAGAAGAAGAAAGTGGAAAACAGAGTTGAAAGAGAGGTGCTCTCTACAACTATAATTGGAAAAGTAAGAAGATGCTATAAGTTTGATTGTAAGTGTATTATAATTAATACAGGTTTTTTTTTACTTTCTAATCATCTTAGCAAGCCAAATAAGCATCTCAAATAAAAGGAAAACTTAATTAACCTCATCATCATCATTAACTGCCGAGGAAAATAGACTTTCTGCATCAATCTTATCAACTCATCTCAATTGGACTTGTTTTCTTTTTCTGTAACATGTGTACCACCTCACCATTAGATTCTACCACTTGTGTATTCCTTTTGGACTCTTAAATAAAAAACTATATAAAAAAAAACTTAAATACAATTATTTAGCATCAAACTCAAAAATTCTTTTCAACATTTAACTGATATTTTTTTTATTACTTAACAACTTTGTTGTAAATATCTACAAAAATCCTACGAAAATTTGTTTCAGCAATGTGTGATTTCCAGTACATGCCAGTGGACAGATTTGGTGATGGCCCTCTGCAGTGCATTTTGGAACAAATCTTGCCTACTGGTCTGGACAATGTTAGCTTTATAACGTAAGTTAAATATTATCCTATCTATTAATAGTCTTTTATGCATTTATCTTTCATTGTTTTTTTATAAATAAATACCTAAAATGTTACAATTTTTTTTATACAGTGAGCCATCTCCAGCCCCATTATTCATAGTACCCACCAATTTCACACGGAGTGACAAGCCAGTCCCTTATTCTTACACTGAAAAACGGTATGTGTCGAACACCAAGACACAAGAGGCTGAAGATGTGCACGGCAGAATCAGGTTGGAAAGGGGGCACCCACTGGCCAAGTTCAGTTTTAACTTGATTGATGATATACCCACGGAACCCAATGAGTATTATCTGAGAGCTGCAAAGCTAGATACTATGCCACATATTAAGAAAATGTATGACCACATTAAAAAGGTAATTAGTAAATGTAATTAGTTGTATCGCATAAAGTTACCAAGAGTATTCCTAAAAAATTGAATTTCTCTTTGTCTCCAGTTATATCACTATAAAAAAACAAAACATATTGTCAGTATATATATGCATTGCAAAAATGAAGTATTTTTGGGAACAATAATTATTCAGTTCTTTTGTAGTACCCCTGATACATAATCTGGTTATTTTATTATAGAACCAAACACCAACATATTTAAAAACAAACTTGATAAACATTTAAAAAATAAAATGCAAAATGTCTAATTAAACTATGAACAGTACACCACATGCACCATTAGTTGCTACAACGCCTGGCCTGCCTGATACTGATAAATTAAAATTTATTGCATTTGTATAATGTATGGGATCAGACCAGCAGTGGGATCTGATAGGCTATTAATAATAATAATAATAAAAATATAATGTATGTACACTCTTTGTAAAATTGCCAGGACTTTAAAGAGCGCTATAATTCGCCTGTATTCAATTTGAATTTGAAAATAAGTTCAAGTTCAAATATCTTTTATTGCGACTAAGTGTAGTACATAGATCTTAGTAACTAATTTAGCTCTTAAAACTTAGTCGTCCTTTTCGGACGTAGCAAATAGGATGGATTTATGTAGAGCACGCAATAAATATAATTGTCATATACTATAGTTATAATCAATACAAATGTCTGTATTGCAGATGTTTGAAGAAAGGCCGATCTGGTCGCAGAACCTAATCAGATACCACACGAAGTACCGTCTGATTGACTTGAAGATCATATTGCCGTGCCTCGCGATCCGAATGGAGAACGGCCCGTGGCGAATGCTGTGGGTGCGCTACGGGTACGACCCCAGGAAGGAGCCGGAAGCCAGGAAATACCAGACGCTGGACTTTAGGTTGAGGCACCAGGGTATGTAAAAATTTGGTAAACAAAAATTTTTTTTGTTTTACTTTTTTTAAATTAAAATTAAAAAGCTTAAAGGTAAGGCAAAAGTAAGTAAAATCAAGTAAGTCCCTAATCTGTAAACCAACCTTTACATATGCTGATGTTTAAAAATGCACTGAAGAAGTAGCAGGCTATTTAAAACCTATGTCAGGGCTGATTGGGTCGTTGGTAAACTGGATGACTCACACAATATAAGAACATCAAAAAGACCAAAATCGTGTTAGATGACTTATTAAAAACAAACTGTGTTCGGGTAATCTTTCTTTTCGGTATAGAACTAATTAGCTGCGTCTACACCGGCCGAGCAGGCTCAGGCTAGACACAGACACAGCTATTCAAGTTGAAAAAGCAACAGTATGTAAATGCAATAATAATTCCTAAGAGTGTCTCACATTCTCCAAAGTAACAAAGACTGTCCCATGCAATTTTTTTATTCTGAATTGTTTATTGTTTATTTCACAGCTGGCCTCCACTCATTGGTGCTGACTCGCGACCAAATATCGAACTATAAGAAAGCTGATCGTGTGAAGCAGAACCGGCGCAAAAGCTGCGAGGAATCGTGCCCCAGTGCCCCTGAAGAGGTCAGCGAAGCGACGGTCTACCTCCGCCCTGGCATGGTGCCTGCGCAACGACAGATTTTCTACATGGTAATTATTATTTTCCCTCCCATTTAGTAATGTATTATGGGACCCGTCATGAGGAGGGATGAATGTGGATGGATGCAAGAAGAGAGGAAGGCCTGAAAAGGTGTGGATAGATTGTGTAAAAAGACGACATGGACAAAGATGAAGATTTGACTGCTGATAGTGATGAATGAAAGATGAAAACACTTTGAATTGGGATAAGGGCAGGCAGATGATGATATGGGACCCATATCATTATTCGCCACATACATCTGTGACAGACGATTTAATCAGAGGCAAGACACATTCGTGGCTATATAAGCCGATCCGCTTAATACCTTACTAAAGTAAGTAAAGTAGAAAGTAACGGGAAGCCATTGCCCCACCTTACCCCACCCTGCCCCACGTTGTTCCACCTCTATAAGGAAACGGTTATGGGGACGACGATATGTATACGCGTATTTTCGTTCTACTCACTTGTACCACTGACCACAGTCCCACCTGCCCACCCTCTTAAAACAGTAGTTCTTAGGAATAATGTGTTGGGTGGGATGTATCAGGGATACGTCAGTAAGATAAGTCAATGGGTGACAGAACACAACTACTCTTCACATTACACTGTTTAGACTAGACACTGTTTTAGAATCTGATTTCGTGTAATAGTAAGTAAAATTTATAAATCTCAATGGAAATTTCCCAAATTCGAACTAGTTTTTTACAGGTTTCGTGCTTTATCAAATCATAAAAACGAAAGTGTCCCGATTTCTGTAATGTATATTAATCTAAGATACTTTTTTTTAATATTCGTAGTCATTGCTTTAAATTGAGAAGCGCATTATGACACATTTCTGATCCTATCCTGTCTTTTCCAGTTCTGCGACGTGAAAATCCCGGAAATAGAAGAGATATTAGCGCCAGAGCCGCCTCCGGGGTTCCTCTGTCACCAGGTAAAAAAAAAGATTTCGTTCGGAAACAGATAAAATATAGGACAGAAAGAAACCGACTTTACAGACAACAGTTTTTTTTTGCCGTGCCGTGTGATGCCTTAGAATAGCATCACCCCACATCCTTCCCGCGGGTGTCGTAAGAGCCGACTAAGGGACTCGAGGGTATTGGTGTATTACAATTTTTAGGCGACAGGCTGACAACCTGTCACTATAGTGATACACAATGTTTTCTGAAACAACCTTGGAAAACAATCCTCAAAAATGTCAGACGTGGCGATAGCGACCGTATTCTTATGGACGTTAACGCTCTGCCGACCCCGCAAGGGATAAAGGCGTGATATGTGTATGTGTGTGTGTGTGATTTTTTTTTCATATTTCGTTCTGTTCCATGTTCAATGAGGTAAGTTATTCAGTTTGATAGGCCGGTTCACCCCTTAAAATATTTACAGCATTTTTTTAAAATCTTGTATTCTGCGGACGATAACAGAATAAGATCACCTCAATTCTACTAGTGCGTGTCGTAAACGCGCGACTAAGAGGTTTGATTTAGATTAATTTTGATTTTGTCCTTTATACACACTCACACACATATCACGCCTATATCCCTGGCGGGGTAGGCAGATCTTAAGCGATTGTAAAATTACGGTCGTTATCGCGACGTCTGACAAACGATTGAGTCTCGTTTCAGATAGGCCGTGCATCACTATAGTGACAGGTTATCAGCCTGTTGCTTAAAGTTGTAATACACATGATACCCTCGATTCCCTTAGTCGCCTCTTACGACACCCGCGGGAAACAAATGGGGTGATGCTGTCCTAAGCCGGAATCCAACGGCAAATTTTGATTTTGTCCCTAATACTTTAAGCAAATGATGATGATGATGATTACTTTAAGTAAAAAATCTTTTAACTTGAATATTCATGTTGTACAGAAGCGCGGGTGGCTGCCGCACAACGCGGGCGCCATCTGTCGGGACATCGTGTTCAAATACGTCACGCAGGCGCTGCTTGCCACGCACACCAGCGATTTGAACTTTGAGGTTAGTACCCACTACAGACAGCAGAAGCGACGTAACTGTCTACATTAAAGGTAAACGCACACTTATCCGCGGCGAACGAATAAGTGTGCGTACGCCTTAATCAGAGTCTGGCGGCAGATCATGGCAAGATTGATCTTAACTTCAAATAGCGCTCTCACTTTCAGTTGAATAGGCTTACACAAGGATAAAAGATGGTCGCGAAAATAAGCCACGATTAAAAATATAGCGACTAGACAAAGAAATTATCTTTTTCTAAACCTATTTTCTGGAAAGTGACAGCATTATTTTTTAGTTATATGTCCAACTAATAGATAGTTTCGTGAAAAGTTTTACGACAATAAATGGGCGTCGCTAATGCGTTGCTGCCATGGTTCATGCTGATTCCAATTTACGTTGAAAACTTTATAAAATAATTTGGTTTAAATCCTTGTCTCTCCAGGGTGGCAGCAGCGACGAAGGCTCCAACTCTGAAGACGCGAACGACGACAGCAGTTCTGACGAACCTTCCGCGAGTACCTCAAAAATTAGTTTCTAGCGCCGTGGTAAGCCTTTTCATTAAAGTTTTTACTTATTTATACATGTATTTTTATTTCGATACATCCATTTTATACACAGACTATACACCAGTCCGATTCGTTATTCCCAGAACAACTCCTAAGCTCAGTCTCTGCTTGGGCTGGGCTGGTTGTTTGAACAACCATGCAAATAATTCCGGGTGAGCACTAGCTCCCCACCAAGTCGACTGGCGTAGATTTGTTGGCCCCGAGGCAAAATCATAGCATGCGACCCAAATAAATCGCATACACGTACACCCACACATACAAACACACTCACTATGCATACATATAGAGAGCATAGGTGCCTAAGATAAGAAATAAAATCAAATAAAAATAAATGGCTCATTTTGAAAACACAATACAATATTGATAGGTATCCCAAAATATAAACAACCCAGACAAAATGGTTCGTAGATATTCCTATAGTTTGGTGTACCAAGCCTACGAACAAACCGATGAACACTAGTGTCAGACTTGTTCAACCGCCTACTACTAGTAGTAGGCCTCAGACTTTGTTGTGTAACGACCGCTAAACGTGCCCTCCGAAGCACAGAATTAATAGTTCAAAGACATGACATTGACATATAACTAGGTACAAATGATGAGTAAGTAGGAACAAAGTTTATTCATAACTCATCAAAATCTATAACGATGCCATATCGTAGATCAGATTAGGTAATACTTTGTTTTACAATTTAAGTTTATCTATGACTGGATATGAATCAAATAATTTGTCAAAGTCCGTTTCGATCATGTTTCGACAAGAAACATCGGCTTTTAGGTTTTGTATCCGTGTGATATCTGATCTGTAGTAAATTAGTTTAGGTAATGGTGTCAATTCGATAATTTTCTTAACTAAAAATAGCGCTTTCCCTTCCGTCAAGGACTAGTTTA
This sequence comes from Keiferia lycopersicella, assembly GCA_029255805.1. Lineage (NCBI taxonomy): Eukaryota > Metazoa > Arthropoda > Insecta > Lepidoptera > Gelechiidae > Keiferia > Keiferia lycopersicella. The sequence continues at coordinate 22,076,129 of JARACZ010000003.1, forward strand.
GGCTAGGAGAGAGATGATTGCGAATAAATTTCCGGCTGTTGTAGTCCGTGAAAAAGAATTTGGAAAAGCCACATACATACAATACATAGGTACTTACCAGTACATTTAAACTCTCTTAACCCAAACTGATTTATATCTATTAAGTAAATATATATTTAATAGCAAGCAGTAACTTATGATTCCGAATGACAATAGAAGTTCCATATCTAACTCTATTTTATTACAACAGATCAAAGATCGTGCATGACTGGACACACAGACTGACGGACTTTATTCTCATGTTGCTCTGTCCAGCTTTGTCTTACTTGGAAATACATCTATTCATTGTAGTAAAACATGAAGATTACCTAGTTATTAACTTTTTTTTTACAGTCAGGATTGATAATTTGTTTTATTTTATCATAACGTTCTTTATTGTATTAGTTTTATGAGTCAGCTCGATACTACACTACACAGTTGGTTCAATAGTTGTATTGGAAATAATAGACTGTGATTATTTTAGTAAGTAGTGTTTTCTCAATCGTACTGTAGACGAAGATGTTGCACCGTATTTTTCGCCTAAAACCACCTTATTTCTCGCCCAATGGCCGCATGTCACTCAAGAGAGCTATGGAAAGTACTATGGTCGGGATATCGCTAGTGGTTAGAATCCGAAATGAGATTATCCGCTACAAGACCAAAGTCACAGACAATCTGGACTGGAAGTGTTGCAAGCTGAAGTGGTTGTGGGCTAATCACGTCTATCATAGAACCGAGCGGTAGAGTAAGAGGTACTGTGGGTAGAGTAAGAGGGTTCTAGAGTTGAGGCCTCCTCCCGCCTCGGAAAGTTTAGCGTTGGACGCCCTCAAGCCAGATAGACTGAGGACGACTGGTAGCAACTGGATAGCAAAAATAAAAATTGCGACGCGGGACGCCTACTTCCTGCAGTGGCGTTGCTGTAGCCTGATGCGATGTGCTTTTGTACTACAAAATATTCTCTCTTTTCATGTGGGACCCCCAGACGTCCAAAGACCCAATGAATCCTTGTGTAAGAGTTTTTAAACCGCCTTCGACATGCAGGGTTGCACAGATCCGTAATAACGGACATTTACGCCACGTCCGGCAAAAGTTTGAGGGTAATACAACCGCCTTCTACAGCCCTCTAAATATTAAGAAACGAAGGAACTTTGAAATAACCTACAAACTCATACATAAACGACGTGCTGGATAGTAGGTATAGGTACCATAGTCTAGGTCTAAGGTCTAGTATGGGCTATAGTTTGATAACAAAACACGTGATGGCTCACGTTACGTTTTATTTATGATTTCACGCATAACTTATGATGTTTATTTCTAAACTAACTAGCTATACCTACACACATCATGCCTTTATCACTTATGGGGTAGGCACAGTGTCAATATGTGAAGGTTTTTTAGAAACATTCTGTACCTACACCACTCTGCGGCAAAAGTTGAAACTTTGAAACCATCTCCCTGTTGAATACAATAAAATGGTTTCTCAGGTCAAGATACTTACGCCTTGCTGTTATTCTGTACCTATTACTTAATCGTATCAGCCTGTCGCCAAAAATTGAAATAGGTACCTACCCATGAAAACCTCGAATCTCTCGGTCGGATCTTGTGAACCACAAGTTGTGATGCTTTTCTAAGCAGACATTAGAGTGCATAACTTCTCTAGTAACTTATTCTTTCCCGTCGTTTACTCATGAGTTTCATGACTGAATTCTAATTTTCAGGATGATTTTCCTTCACAGAGATTTCTACGGTGATGGCGGCCACCGTAAATCTCACTATTTTAAAAGGCTCTTCATGTTGGCCGATCTTCAGCTTAGTGTATAGAACAAACCTTACAGATTTAGGCGGTTGGCTTCTACGTATACAATAGCGTCAGTCCGTCCGGCTCTACATGACTGGCTATTTTTGTTAGGGAATCACAAAAATTTGCTTTTACTTGTAGATAGGAGAGGGTTTCGCTTTCGCGACCGACTTTATAGATATAACCTGTTTCTATATCTAATTAATTAAAACCATTAACCAAGCAAGAATTGTATATAATTTTATATATAATTAGGATCTCGAAAACGGCTCCAACAATTTTCATAAAAATTCGTATGAAGAGAGATTCGGGGCGATAAATAGATTTAGCTAGGTTTTATTTTCCAAAAATCTCTCTGAACGGCAGAAAAAGCCTAGCGATGTTCGGTCAACCAGGTAGGCACTTATGTTAGATTGAAATAAGGTGCTTGGTTATTTAAAGTCTCTAAAATAAATATTTTTTTAAATTTATGTTTAGTAAAGTAAGCCTTAAAAAATACTGTTAAAATTGACATTTCATAACTCGAATGTACTTGTTACTACCTGACATTGTAGTCTACGATAAGCAGCTAACCTTAGTTTCCAATTGTTTTGAAACACCTATTTTAATACCGAGATAATCATTATCACCTTTATGTCCGTCCACAACATAAACAAAGAATACATAGGTATGTAATTAAGACACCACTAATTAATACTTATTTAATTTTTAAATTAGGTGGAGAAGTCAGCTAAAATTCCTTCGAAAAATGGACTGAAAAATTGGTCGATCGCTGGTGAGTTCAAGTAACTGATCTTACCTACGTGTTGGCAACTTACAACAGTCTTTAAGCCTTGCTCCATAGGAACACTATGACTTATTTTTTAATTTGAATTGACTACAAGTTTTGTAGTGACATTTTACATTGTAGTGACATTTTATTTTGTTAATATTTATTTCTATTGAATTGCTTATTTTTGTACATTGTTTGACATTGTTATTTCTTATTTTTATATTGTTACTGACGTAAGTTCATTTATATTTACTTATACTCTTTACTGACATTTGAATGTATTGTTTTGTATTATAAGTTGACATATATTTTATTTCATATGTTTTGACGAACATATTATCCTTTGACATTTTTATTTAATGTAATATGCTTACTTGTAATAATGAATTTGATAATGTGTAATAAATAAATCTAATCTAATCTAATCTAATCTAATCTAATCTAATCTATGCGTAGGGGCCCCTGGCAAATCCTCTTCAATATAGAATTAACTTCAGATTTCACATAAAGTTATAATTTTCACTATCTTCAGGAGCACAAGGGTCGTAAGAATGGGGCCCCAAAATATAGGGGCATGGCCTTAGTAGGCCTTAATGTAATAAAAAAGAATTATAACTCTAGAGGCGTTACTCGAGATTAAAAGCAGGGGTATACGTTTGTATGAAAACCCGACTCTAGGGAACGCTCTTAAATGTAGCGTGTTAAGTGTCCCATTGTAGAGAAGAGGCTTTTTTCTTATGAAATAATAATACCAAATGTTTGATACTTACTTAACTCGCTACTACAAACCTGGTATCACTATAATGACCGTATCTTGAAAGTTTCCTCACTTTTACTTCGTGCGAAAAATAATGAAGATTTAAGTACCTATTGTTAAGGGGTTCCTTCATAGTGGATGTCGGCCGCGTGTGACAGAGATCTATCGTGCGGTAGACTCCAGCAGCCAACCTGGCCAGCCAACAGCCAACAGCCGCACGTATCGACTCGTCGTTCCTGTGGAGTCAGCCAGGAAGGCCGAGAGGGTGGCGCAGGTCAACCCTGCGTTTTCCGTAATCGAGTCCCAGGCAACGCAGTGTCTGTGGTAAGATAACTTCACCCGCATCATGCAGATACAAGCCTTGCCTCAAAAACTGATTAAATCGTCTGTCACAGACGTATGAGGCCAATGATGATGAAGGGTTTATGATGTTGAAGTGATAGTGAAAACTACCAGGTATAAAAAAACCGTTCTTGATGATGACATATTTTTACGCCAAAACCAAATGGTAAGTTTACACAATTTTTTAATTGTTGTATCAGTACACAATGTAGGTTAACTGCTTAATTACAACTTACAAAGCTTTACTTAGGGCACGTGGGGCCCTGAAGCCAAGAAAATCATCTCTGAACTCTCAGTGCGTCTCTACAAGGCATCAGGCGACCGCAGAGCTGGCAGCTTCCTTGCCCAGCGTATTAGCCTGGCTATACAAAGAGGGAATGCTGCCAGCATGCTGGGAACTATGTCGGGTGGTGACGCATTGGGAGGCCTATTTTAGTTCTTAGTTTAATTTTAAGTTATGTAAATATTGTACATTTTTATATTTGTAAATTATGTGAATAAAAAAAAAGGCATCTTAATGCCTGTGTTTAAAACAATTTAGATCTTTATATATGATAAATATTAGCCCAGCTATGGTTAAATTTGAGTCTCATCAGATTTGGACCCTATCAATGGTATCTTATCCTAGTTTTCTCATTTAATGAATGAATTTCAGTCTAAGATATATGTTTACATATTTGAAAACCATTTAAGTTGTATGGATTTTAAATTAGAGTTTAATGTATATCCTTGGATAAATTCTTCTTTTGAAATGAATAATTGGCTTTGTCTAGATTCACCCCGACCTTTTAGGGCTGTACGGGGATCGTCCAGCGAGCAGAGGCCTCGGCAGCGTGTGCGCTTATCTCGCGTCTATATAACAGCCGGCGGGCGGCGCGCGCGCACACTCGCTAGTCTCACTACCCAGTCGCACGTCCCACCGCGCCGCACCGTCCGATTTCCCGCACGAACCGCGCCTCTTTCCGCGAGTGAGGTTAGTGCATTTCCACTATTTCAGTTCCCCTTTCTTACTAGAGCGGTGCCTTACCGGTTCGCGATCTGTGCCGTGATACCGTGCCAGTTCACTTGGGCTATGTTGTGAAACTGAATCGTATATTTTGCTAATAGTCGCCGCAGTGATACGTCGTTTAATCGTTTTAAGTTCTGTTGTGATTTTTTGATTAAATTACTGGTAAGATTAACATAGCAAAAAAAGTTCGCACTGGAAAAAAAAATTAAGTTTTGTTAAGGTATAACTAACATTTCTGAGATATTCAACTTGCAAAACAATCGCGTTATTTGGCCTGTAGTGGTTATTAAAATAATTACCGAATTATGAAACATGATACAATTATTATTGTAAACACCGCATGCGTGTATATCTCATCCAAGCGAATATTTTAAAATAATTATTCAGTGTTCTGAAAACATGATTTTAGTACTTCGGTTGGTATTTCAATTTTGTTATTGTATTTCAAATCGACAGTCATAACTCAGTGGTATAATATTTTTTTTTGTAAAAGCAACGACCGTTAGTATTTTGACTTTTGAGTAACTTGAAATCAGAAATGAAAAAATCACCAGGGGTGTTCATGTAATATAACCATTACAACACTGTAATATCCCTTGCGGCCCGCACATAACGATTTCATGTGCATTGCTCATACTAATGAATTAATCATAATGAAATGGGTATCCGTAGCAAAACATAGCGAGGATTGAGCCCGCCCTGAAACAAAAATTGTAGTTAAAACAGTGAATTACCTAGATTACTTCACTAGCTAGTAAAACCTCTGTATTGCCAAATATGAGACAACTAATTTAGTTTAAATAAAATTATAAGTAAATAACATTTTGCTAGATGGTTGGCCATTTTGTTGCATCCTTAAAAAAACGGTACCTTAATAGGCACTTAATTTATGTCACTGAGTTCACAATCAATAATTTATATTTTTTCTATTTTAATTTTATTTTGACTACTCACCAAAAAATATAGACCACATTCCTAAACTTAGTGTCCTTTAAAGAGATAATGGGGTTCAAGGGTTATCTTCAGTAGCAGGAGAGAAACATAAAAATAAAATAATACTGAAAAAATATCATAGATTTTCTTACACTTTGTGTAACAATGTACAAGCATTTTTTAGTTGGCATTACTATAACTTCAGCCTCAGATAGACCAATTAATTGCAATGTAGCGTATTATTCGGAACAAGTGAAATAGTATGTCGTCTGCATAAAATGCGCTCGTGCGTAGGGTCAGCGAACCGGTGCGTTTTAAGATGCGTGAGCAATGTTGATCACCTGATGGATTCGTGACCTGATGTTTTCTCTAGTCGGCAAATCTTTTGCTGGCTATTTAGATTTCAAATCTTGTTTTTAATGTTTTATACAAATCAACTGTAACCGGCACCCTTGCGGGGTACACCGCGTGGAAATGATAGATTCGTTATCGCAACGGCTGAAAATTCATCCAGGGTGAAATCAGTTTTTTATCCTAATGGTGGCAGGTTGTCTGTCCGCCTAGTTTGGACAATGCTAAAATTATGAAATAGTCCCTTTGTAGCTATTTATTTTGATGACCTGTTTATCACAGGCCAGAGATGTCATGCTCACGTAGGGCGACACAAATGAAAGTTTTTCTCTGTGGGTTTAATACTTAGGTATGTTATGAGTGTGCTCATGTCATAACTCTAGACTTAGCAATGAAATATCTGTCCATTAATTATGAGAAAAGCGTTAATTAAAGAGTGGTTAGATACAGTTAGCTTAAAAAAATGTGTTTTACGAAATTTTGCAAACGTAGGTATAATTTTTCCAACATTTTATGATCTATCATGTTGAGTACGCTGTAGGCAGTTTATTCATAGCCCTAACTAGAGATTAATAAAAAATCTTTCAATAAACTTCTATTACCACACTTACCATCCAGAACACGTTCTTTATGTGCCATTATTTGCTAATTTCCGTCCATTGATGGACTGTCTGATATATGTAGTAAATTACTTTGATAGAGCATTGATCTTGGCGGTAGATAATCAATCATTGGTGTCAATTGTATCATTCTTCAAAAAATGTGCTGTCACTTTCAGTGGAATGGACCTACACAGGAGATCATCGCGTATAAAACTGTCTATAATTTTCGTGTTATCCGTCAAAATTAAGCGAAGACCGAAGAGATGGTGATTAAGACATAAAAAATATCTGAAATAGCGAAGAAACCATTATCATAAAATTGCCTATGATGTCTACTATCCTTTTCTAAATCTATTTACCGGAAAGTGACAGCTCTATTTTTTATAGTTAAGAGAAATAATCAAACCGACAACATTATTCTTCTTCTTGTGTCGCGGCGAATCAAATTTTTTCGGACCAATAAGTTGCTACATTAACGGCTTAATTAGACTTATATATGGGTATTTTACTCTCTAATAATATTTTTCCAAAATGACTCATCCTTTCTTTACTTAGATAAGATTATAATAATACAAGTAGGTAGATATTAAGGATTCGAAGACTTCCTTTTGCTTTGTTTCAGTAACAATGAACGTCTTGAATCAATTAAACTTCGCTGTAATTAACTCAAGGGCTGCACGGTTAACACACAGTTTTCGATTGAATTATGAAATATATTCAGTTAGTGTTTACTTCTTTTCAGGATTTTCATCACTCTTTTTAGCATGCAAATAGTTGCTTATTCGTTGATAAACAAAGTAATTAATATTACACCTAATGTCGTGCAATGTCTACTGTGTACGCTGTAGGTAACTAATTTAAATTTATGTCCTTTCCCGGCGATTCATTTGATGATTTTGAACTACTTCATGTGATCACTAAAAGGCTCCATCGGGAATTTTTTATAAAAAAAAATTACACCTATTTGATATGTTTTTCAATATTATAATGTACATACCTAGTTCACAGGTGCGTATCTGATATAATTATTACAGAGCGATCCCTTTGCGTGTTTGTTATTATTCGAAACTACCAAATCCAATAACAGCTGTTCTGGTTATGATCAAGGTATGCAATCAAAAGATGCCAATATGACTTCCTGTAATTGTGTATGAATCAATGGAATTTTAATTTCATCGGTACTTTCGTGTAAGTCGGTGAAGAACAAAATATTTTGGAGACTATCTTCAGATTTGAAAATAGTACCTAATAACTTTTTGTTATCAATACACAAGTGCAAGCATATGTTGAAAATTCTTCAAATTTTTGACATTAGAGGTTGTACCCACTGCTCTAAATCAGCTCTTTATTTAGAAACATAGCAATGACCTACCATCATACCCTATTGTTTGTGTCCGATATTCTGAATTCGATTACCCATTTGGCCGCATATTGTGATGGGCTCAGTCAAATTTGAACAGTTTTTATATCGCGTGGAACTCGAAGCACTCATTCGTTTTGATCAGATGAACTTCGAATTGAATCCTCCCACGGATATATAAAGGTACGAAAGCAAAATAAAGGTACAAAACGCAACGTGTCGGTGCTATCGATATTACCCGATTTTCGCAAATTAATGTACGCAGTATTGCAAGGCTAATAAATTATGTTTTTTAATCGGCGGCTGCACGTGCGGCTTGAGGCGTGCAGGGAATCCGCAACAAATCCTTGCGATGCGGCCAGTGTCAATTATTCAGCCAGTACGCACCGAACACGTGCTCAAAGGAGAAAGGATCCGAATGGCCAAACCTCCTTTATTCTCTTTCGTTCCTCTAAGAGGGAAAAGGACGAAGAATGTTGCGATATTTACTTATACGAGTAATGTTACTAAATAGGAGGTAGAGCGCTGTAGGAAGTATGCATATACTTGCTACGGTAGCGATGCGTGAATCACGCACGTCAATAAGTTTGTATATACAAAAGCATTTGCATGTGAGTTTTTCTTATCTACCAGGTTTTCTTATTTTGTTTATAAGTTTATTTTTCATACATACACACATAAATTACGCCTTTTGTCTGGATGGGTAGATAGAGACTTACTGCAATCTTTGCATAGGTATATACTTCTTTTGCCTCCTCTACATTCATAAATATTGCCATGCACGATCGTCCGTATGGGGTATTTTATTTTTCTTTCTAATCTTCAAGTTTAGTTTCTGTCGAGATTTTAAGTAGGCTACGCTACTGATAACAAGTTCACCAGGTTATCATTTGCAATATTGACAAATAATTCATAGAACTTATTTTTGGCACCGCTCTAGTTTTGTTACTCGTGTTGTTTTATTTATTTAGGTTGATATTTATACTTTTTTTTTCAAGTTTTAAAGTAAGGAATTATCAAATCCATAACATTATTTACGAAGACAATGGAGTACTGGATTATTTATACAGAAGAATACACACAACAAGCTCATAGTTATTTCTATGATTATAGTATTAACCCAGCTAGTAAGTTAATAAAAACTCACAATATCTAGATATTGCTTTAACCAATACTATTTGCCCACAGATATCGCGTCACAAAAATGAGTTCCAGCGAGTTCAGACTTGAACGGAGCCTGGAGTTGTCTCCTGAGTCGAAGGAGATAGCCGAGAGGGAACTGAGGGAGACTCCGGAGAGGGTCAGGGAGGCCCTGGAGCGGCTGAGGGAGCTGCTGAAGGAGAACAAGGACCTGAACTTCGGGGATGACGACGAGATTCTCACCATCTTCCTCAGGCCCTGCAAGTGGTACCCGGAGAGTGCGCTCGCTTTGGTAAGTCTCACTCATTATATTGCAGTCCGGCAGGCACAGCGTAGGACGGCCCCCCGTGAGATGGACAGACGATCTGGTCTTGATGGAAGTCCGCGGGGAAATGCTGGATGCAGGTCACTTCTAATCGGACAAGGTGGAAATCTTTAGAGGCCTATGTTGCCTATGTCAGCAGTGGAAGTCTTATGGCTGAAATGATGGTGATGATGATTGCAGTCCACTTCTGGAGCCACGATCTCCCGTTTTCGCCATCCAGTCACTACCCTTTTTTACGTGTGAATCAATGGAGTGTAGTTTTGGATCCTTAGTTTATTTTCACTTCGTAACATGCAATGTTGTCAATTTTGTCTACTTTGTATATTTATGAAATGCTAACGTGAGCGTCTACCTCTTTTAATTTATAAAAAATATGTTCGTAGGCAGATTACTAAACTAGACATCAAGTAGGTACACAGCTTAACCACTGTTATATGTAGCTGCATAAGCCATAATCAATTTGCTGTCTATCTACTTTAAGTTAAGATTGCGTTGACAACAAGTAAAGCAAAATATTGACCAAAAACTAAATTTGTAAGAGAGACCACAAACAATTATTTTACTTAGCGACAGCGCACATATTTCAACTATTAAAGAGAAGGTTACGTGTATCAAAAGATTGCATGCCACTTTTCTACGACCTGCGACTCACAATCGCACTCACACGCAATCAAGAGTAACTGCGTACTTTCACGGGTCTATTTAAAATGGGCAGTACGAGTATGTCTTCAATGTCTTAAGATTTGGGTAATCGACCCACTTGCTTGATACGCAATGGACGTCATTGCACTCGCCTGCTTCGCGATAAACGTAAGACTTTGACCTACGATGACCGAATGATTGTGTGTAGAATTTTGAAGACAAAAAATATAAATAAACTATTTTTGCTTGTTGATTAATGTGTCAAGTGCATCCAAGTGACGCACGATGAAACGGTCACAAAGTTGAGACGATTGACTCTAGCCTCCGATAGTGCTATCGACCTTTTTTTCTCCTCGATTTTTAATGTAGAAGATCTATTTTCTGGTTGTTAATACGATGAACCATCATCAAAATGAGGCAAGCACCCAGTAGAATCTTAAACCCACAGATAAGGCACAAAAGAAAGAATGAAAAGTAGCTTTCTACTGTAGGTAGTCTTTGTCTATCCATACTATAGACTATAGGGCAATGTTTATACCTACCCTTTCCTAGTTTTCTCTTTTTCCCATAACCGAAGCAAGAAAAATGTTGTTTATATTATATTACTTATAACATAACTTATTCAGTAACATTTTCTGTCTACATTGTTTTCCAATTCTTCACAGATTAGACTCAAATCTAGTGCATTACTACACTTACCTAATGCTTAAGCAACAACGTCTATTGTCTATAATCGCTTTGTTTCATATGCAACGCCCTTGCCCTTTCGTTTACTTAACTAAAATAGTACCAAATGAGCTTATAATGATTTCGTGACTGGTCAGTTCGACCTAGACCGAAATATTTTGAATTTTACAACTACCGAATAACAATGAAGAAATACCGAATTGACGGCACTGTGGGTTTGTTATCATAAAGTCGTCCACATAAAAGTTTACATATACATTTTAACTACCTATGCCTTAATGAAATTCCCTTTACTATGCATTGCCTTACACAAGGATAAAAATACCTATTGTATTGCTCAGCAAGTTTAGATGCCCCAGTTATTAAAGCCCTGCCTAATCTATAAAGATGACCCATTAAAATAACCTTGAAAGAACCTGGAAAGACCTCGAAGCCACGGCAAAGGATCGGCAGCCGTGGAAATCTCTTCTTCAAACCCTATGTCCCTGATTAGGGATAAGAGGAAATCATCATCATCATTACAAAATCAAGCATAATAAATCCCTAAACAATCAAGTACACAAAATAATATAATAGAAATAGTAAATAGTTGCATGCTTAGATAGTCTTACCGTGCCTACATTAACTTACTGCGGTTTCACCTTCCATATTTATTCAACATAATAGGTGTTACATATCAACTCATTTTCTTTACTTGTCGATAAAGTTTCATAACTAATTTATTTGTAATGATTTTTGTCTTAAACTCAACATGTTTCGCCTAAAGCGTATTGGTATCGATGTGCAACCGTGTAACGCATGTCAAACCCGTCGTTACATAACGTACGTAACGCAAAACGTCGCGCACTTTTGAATGTAAAACACTATTTGAGGTAAGAGTTGGTTTTTGTAATCATAGTGTTCAGTATTAAACGTTTGTGGCTTCTGTTCTATGTTCCACTATTGGGTAAGACCTATAATCTTTTTGCGCCACCTAGTATAACAAACAAAAATTCATAGGAAAGTGTGGCGGCGCGCATAAAAGTCCTAAAACGCGGTATCGAAGTGTTTTCATCGTATTCTATAAATACAACTTCCAAATATGTCTCGACGGAACAGCCAGACTCCTGGTCACTACATCCGAGCAGACGGTAGCCTTCACTTTTCGTCACCGTACTTCAGCCAACTAGCCTCATCATCTTTCCTCCTCAACAAATAAGAACCACCAAGTCTATATAGATACATGCGAGAAGTACCTATTTGCTGTTTACCAAACATTTGCTATCATCAGTGTTATTGAATACACACTCAATTTCGGGTCGTTAACCAATCAAATGTTAGTTCTGTTTTCAATTGTGTTCAATATCGTTAACCGATAGCATACACATTGATATCTGTCGAGCGAGTTGTATCTAGAGCGAATGTCAATATGCGACTTGTTAACATAATATGTACAAGGCCTCAATCGTCTGCAAATATTTTAAAATCTTTCAAATAAAAAAACTTCCATCAAAAAGTCGGACCAAAAAGTGGGTGGACTGAATAAGAACTAATCAGCATTTAGAGGGAAAAAAAACTGCTTTAGGTAGCTAAATATTCGTTTCAAATATGACTACCAACTTCCATTTTGAATAGGAAATTCGACAAAATTGTCAGACGTAAGATACTTTATCATTTATAGTTTCATTATTATGTCTGCAGCCGGCCTGGTAACAGATTATGCAATATGCAACTGTACTTGTCGTGAATAGCCAATTCTTTGTGTCAATGGGTCGCTCAGGCCAGTGACCAAAAATAGAAATTACATAATCTTCGATTAGACATTAAGGGAAAGGAGTTAATGGTATGAATTTAAGTTTCTGGTCTGTTCTTTGATGGATGTGTGTGATGTGATTTTCCGTTTTCTGAACCTACCAGAAATTATATGAGCAGCCTTGCACATAAAGTAACCTAAATTCATATACTAATGTATACGAATCAACTTATAATATTGCTTACCAATGTAATTTTTTATTTAGTATGCAAACTTTGCAGAGTTAGAACCCTCTTAGTCAGAGTCAGAACTCTTCGTTATGTACTAACTGACATTTTTTCATTAAAAAGTGGGTTTTTGCACTTATTGTGATGGCCCCATATTAAAAGTTGTTTATATTGATGAGTAAAATCACCGAGCCAAGTTTACGAATTTACTAAAAGTAACCCTGTATCTATTTTAATGATTATTGTGCGTCATTATTAGTTTATCTATCATACCAAAAGTCAAACAGTAGGTGTCTGTTAGAGCCGACTTTAGTGAATAAATATGTAGGAAGGTTTGATAAAGGAAGTCAAGAGGTCAATAGGTCATCGGGGAGATAGCTTATCTGTAGGAAATGTTGACAATAACAACTGTGCTCATAAATAAAATAAAGTAACTGTTTCAGAATTCCGCGTAAAGACAGGTTAAGATAAAGCTCTATTTCAGCGCTGACATCTACTACAATCTACTGAAATTATATGAAAAAGAGGAGCGAAAGAAACAAACCTTTAGAAAATATATTATATTAAGATCATTGTTTAGTAAGCTTTGGGGTGTGAATCTTAAAGAATCGCTCTCTATGTATTTTTAGATTTTGATTACAAAAATCAGGTATCTCCTAATTCATATGATTTCAAGATCAACTTAGTTCCTTAAAGTATATCACTAACAGCAGTTAAGTAGCAGCATAGTAATTTCCGCTCAAGCGTTTCAAATTCCCAAGAATTCACTTCCTGAGCAAGTTTCTATACCAGCCAGTCGCTCTGCTTTGCAATTTAGAGTTCAAGTCTTTGGTAGGTATTTATCTGTAGGTAGGGACTAGAGTAACATGATATAATCAAAGTTTTCGTATAATGTTTGCCATTTATTTACTAGCACTTTCGAACCTTTGAAATACTTTAATAGTAACTAAAAAATCTTTTTTTTTTCAATTTCTTGTGCATTTTAGCAGACTGTCTCAAAAAAGGGTTATGTTGTTCGAGGGTAGGTATTATGTATGTATGTGAACAAGTAACTTTGAAGTGTAGTTAGATTCGTCACAGTAGGCGGTAGACGTGCACTGGCTTTATTAAAAGTTCACAAATTCAAGATGGCGGATTTTAAACGCAAAATATAACGTAAAATTACCGCGGTCGGGTTTTTGTTTTTAATAGATACGTTTGGGTTTATAAAACTGGTAGTTCTGTTCGCAGTTACTGCAAACTTGCGAATCGATAAATGCAAAATATGTACTTTTTTGTTAATGTTTACGTGCTAACCAGATACAACCCTGATGGTCAAGACCACTGTCGCCCAGAACTGTATTATTATTTGCGTTGCAATAAGGCATGTCAACAACCAAGCGGTCCATAGGTGCAAACCAAACACCCAGGTTATGTCAACACTGCGCGTGCGCCGCTGGCCGACCAATGCCAACCGCTTCTGTTGGACATTGATATTGCATTATCACTTGAACAAATGCACCTAATATTGTTTGGATTTGTAAAAAATTATCCATGTGTCAATTCGTAGATGAATAAAGTGGGAGAGCCGTCTTTAGGGCGCTTTTACGCACTACTCGCGGGCAGTAAGCAGTTTGTACTGCCAATTTATTCTAAGTTTCTCGCTCAGCCTAGGTGTAGATAAAAAGATTAGCAAGTATAATAATTAGAAAATCCGCGTGCGTTATCTTGTACGCAAAAGCCGCCATATTGAATTCAAGAAAGTTTAATACAGCCAGTGCCCCAAAAAAAACTCACCTGTTCATACCTCGAAAAACCACTGAGACAGTAGGGTAAAAACTTTTGCTGTAATTTCAGCATGTAGTACCATACGTTTTCATACAAAGAACTGGAAAAGGTAACTAAAATATTTTATGTAGATTCTTCTAGCCATTTCATGCAATATGTTACTGGTTATTGGCTACATGTACGAGGGGAGGTCAAAAAGTTCGCGGAATGGAGGGGTTGGCGGGGGTAGGGATGCTTGTCCAGGTACTCGCTAATTGAGTAACTCATTATTACTATAAATACCAAGTTTTAGCCTAATTGGGTCACTAGTCTTTGAGTTATCAACGATTAAACAAGTGAATCGGGAAGAAAGTTGGCAGTATGGAAAAAATTGAACATCGCGCCGTCATAAAGTTCCTCACCAAACAGGGAAAAACGCCGCAAACTGTTTTTCAAGATATGTTATCTGTTTACGGGGACTCTGCTCCTGGAAAAACTATGATTTACAAGTGGCATAATCTTTTCAAGCAAGGAAGGGAGTCAATTGAAGACGATCCCCGTTCTGGGCGGCCGATCGAGGCCACCACGCCGGAAATCATCGATAAAGTTGAGAAACTTGTATTGGAGGATGGCCGTTTGAAGAAGAAACAGCTTGCAGCATTAGTTGGTGTATCAGAAACTACCATTTTGAATATCCTTCATCAACATCTTGGTATGAGTAAAGTCTGCGCAAGATGGGTCCCGAGAATGCTCACGCCGTTTCAAAAGCGAGAGCGCGTCGACTGTTGCCGCGAGTTTTTGGACCGCTGTGGAGATCAAAAGGAAGAAATTATGTCCCGTATTGTGACTGGGGATGAAACTTGGGTTCATCATTATGAACCTGAGTCAAAGCAAGAGTCAATGCAATGGCAGAAAAAGGGCACTCCCCCTCCTAAGAAGTTTAAGGTGTCTCAATCGGCCGGAAAGATCATGGCGACAATATTTTGGGATTCTGAAGGCATTCTTCTGGTGGATTATAAAGATCGTGGCCTTTCCATAACGGGAGAGTACTACGCTTCCTTGTTAGATCGATTGAAGGAAGCGATTAAAGAAAAAAGGAGAGGAAAACTGACCAAAGGAGTGCTGCTTTTGCATGACAACGCGCCCGTGCACACCAGTCGTGTTGCGACCGCTGCCATTCACCGATGTGGTTTTGAACTACTGCGCCATCCACCCTACAGTCCAGACCTGGCCCCCAGCGACTATTATTTATTTCCAAAGATGAAAAAAGAGCTGCGTGGAAGAAAATTTAACGACGATGATGAGGTTAAGTCAGCGATTTCGGCTTATTTTGACGCACAAGATAAACAATTTTTTTTAGACGGTATTAATAAGTTATTTGATAGATCCCATAAATCTATTCGAGTTAAGGGAGAATATATTGAAAAGGAAAAATAATTTCATGTTTAATTTCACCCTTCTTCCTTGTCATTCCGCGAACTTTTTGACCTCCCCTCGTACATTATCTACCTACAATAATGCGGATATGACGTGAAAATATAAAACCTATAACATATGAAAGAGAATATTTTTACATATAGTTAAAGTATCATGTTAGTAACACACATAAACATTAATGAACGTTATGTGCAATAATTTACAAATAGCTTATAATAGTTAACAGACAAGTGGTAACTAAACCCTACAATAATAAAAACAAGCGAACAAAAGTGATGATGATGATCTCTCCGACCGATTTCGGCCATGGCGACCACTTCGACTCCTAATCAGATGGGCTCTGATGCGCCCGGAGATGGCTATAGCCACTTTTGGCAGTAAACTCCCGTGCACAGTGCAGTGCGGACACGCGAGTTTGCCATTTTCATAATTATAGTTAATGGCGACGGGTGGACGGGCCTTTAACTCAAAATAAAACAACGAAACAAAAGTATTGAGTATTCAAAACATTTAAAAGTAACATGTCTTCCTATATTACTAGCTTGTGTTAATAGTGAAATTCTCTTAAATAACTCATGACATTAGTCATTCAAACAAATAAAAACATTCGTACTTACCTACCTATTGAAGTTTTAAATATCCTTTATAGTAAATAGCGAAACAGCTGTTTTGTTAATAGTTCACAACATTGCGCATGTAAAGGAAGCGTTTTCTTTATGTGCGTAGTGTAATATGTGTAATTATAACTAGGTAGATAAACAAGCCTGTATGCTAAACTCAGTGAGGCTTGACTGAACCTCCTATAACCTTACAGGTGTGTTCAGATTGCTAACTTTTAATCCTTAAAAAACCATAGCATATATCACTTAGGTATAAGATACGAACGCGACGTGATTGAGGAGGGCGGGGCATTTAGTCAGGCAGATCTGACTCTATGATAAGTTTTTTTACTAGAACCTTAAGACCTTCAAATTGTATTTTAAATTGCACTTGCACTTTTCTTACTTTCGAAATTTCGATCGATAGACGATGGATGTTGGAGTTAGAAAGACGGGATATAAGCGAGTTCTACTGAATATCGCGAATTTAAGGTAGGCAGAGTTCTACGATAGATGGAAAGTCTCGATGCTTTGTGTTAGTGATCTTATTACGTCATTAAGTTTCAAATATTTACAAATAACATATCCTCTGGGTAACTCAAAGGTTCACTGGAAGAGATCCCTTAATGGGATAAGTCCGCCTAGGTCCGTCTTATGTTTTGTTACTTTAATAGTTTTGTAAAATTGTAAAAATTGTTTGGCAAAATTGGCTACAATAGCCATCTCCGGGCGCATCAGCGCCGATCTGATTAGGAGTCAAAGTGGTCGCCATGGGTGAAATCGGTCGGAGAGATCATCATCATCAGTTTTGTAAATTTCTGTGGTACAAGAAAGTGATCTGTCACATACATACATACGTCTTTGTTCAGACACCCTGTTAATTCAATCCAATAATGATAATGTTATTCATTCATAGTGATGAGTTCTAGTTCTATAGTTTACAGTTTGTGGATTATTCCACAAGTAAAGTTTGCATGAGTTTTGTAAACATAGCCTGTTCCCAAGAGTTCATATTTGTTCAACTTTTACACATACTGACTCAAAATATTTCCGACATGTACTCATGGTTGAATAATCTGTTTTTAAACGGCAAATTGTTATTTATATGTGTTGCAACATTAAGCAGATAATATTAAATAAGCCCTTGACGGTGTTGTTCTAAACTTGTTATTAGTGTTGTGCATGTATTGTGAAATGTAAACGCCCTGTAATTTGGTATGCTGTAGATATGATATGTATGTAAGGACGAAGGTCTCCGTCAGTGTCGAAATTACGAAATATGATATACTGTTCAAATGATTAATTGCCTTTGACCATTAATTAAGCACCAAAATCATTTAACCGTTTTAACAAAAAGGAACGTTTTTCCGAAAGTCATTGAACTAAAGAAAGGTATTGTCACATGGGCTGACTCCGTAAATTGATATTTGTGAATACATACAGACATCACGCCTTTATCCCTTACAGAGTAGGTAGATCGTAAACGGTCGTAGAAACGGTCGTTATCGCCGCGTCTGACAAATATTCTATGACTGTTACAAAAATATTTGTGAGAGATGTAATTAATTACTAGTAACCCCCCAAGAGATTTTACGCTGAGTCCTTATTATATTGTAAGACGACTCATAGTCCGCTAGAGTTCAAGTCCAAAGGGCATATGTTCGTTTGATATCTGTAAACAATGACAAATGATGGTCGCTTGCGCTGCGCGGCCGCAGCAAAGTTATCATCTGTAGCCGGATGCGCGCGCAGATATTGGCTGTCACTGGCCGTGCTGCAGATTAAAAAGGGCAAATGAAGAGTACACAGTAGATAGGTACGTATGGCTTACGACCTATTATGCACTCTTTTCACATCACGTATCTATCAACTAGTTACGAACTTTTTTTAACTGTATTGTTTTGGACTGTAAAGTGAGCCGGATAAGGTCGAGAAAGTTATCTGTGTTTTCTCTCAGTCAATAGGTAAAAGTAGGTAGATATAGCTAAATGTTTTCTATGGTCTCAATGTCCTTTGTGCTTCCTAGGTATGATATGACCCTATCATCCTCTTGGTTCTTTAATATTTCGAACACATACACTTCTTACACATAAGAACATGATTTCATTAGTTTCATGGAAAGTTTTAAAATAATTATTGTGAAACCTACATAGTTATTGATGTAGATTAATCATTGATTATCCTAACTCGACCTTGCACTTAATTATGACTATGAGCTACTGATAAGTTTAATTACGGATCTCTAATAAAATACCTTGTTATTGACGTATTATTAGGTATAAATAAATAACCATAAACAGCAGCCATATATCTTCATTGATAATAACGTTGCCCGGACGGAGATAAGGAAAACGGCAGATTTCATCAGTTTAGCGAGCCAGGAAGTGCAATAAAGAACTAAACTCTTGTAAACAAATCTCTGCTCTTATTTATATCACAATTTATAGTACAAAAAGACATGCCACAAGAAACACTGGTACAGCAGGCACTGCTTATTTCTAAAGAAGTTTCTTGCAGCAGACCTATATGGAACTGAGATTCCATGGAGCATGGAGGATATACCTACGGATAAACATGCACAATAATTCAATTTATATAATTCTTTTCTTTTATTAGGTAACTTTCCTACACAGTATATAAACTTATTATGCACTCTCTTACTGTGCGTCAATATGAACATTCATAATTTTATACGTTTCATATCAGTTACAGGGTTTGATTACAGTTTGTGTACTGGTAACTACACTTATTTGCTCCATTAAACTTATAACATTATTACGAATAACGAAGTATTTGATACGATTTATTTTCTAAACTATTTTAAGCTTTCGCACTCACACATACCTACTCAGTGATAAAAATATTTAAACGCGGTAAGAAACTCGTGTCAATATTTCAGATTTAGTTTTGGTCAGAACAACTTCAGAGATACATTTAGTTTAAATTGTCCTAGATTCTATTGGCTATGTTGAGTTGAGTAAATTGGCTTGATACAAACTTGCAAAACCTAACCGATATCCTGCATTTCCGCAAATTGCACCTTGCGTTTGTGCATTTTATTTATCTGACACGTGCATGTCTGTGCAGCTACTCTGCCTAATGCTATACAAATTGTAGGTTAGATATAGGATTCATTAAACTAATCAGTTTTTTAAGGAATATTGCATTTTAACCAACGCTTTTTGGGAAAAGTTGTTCAGTTTCATTGACCTTGACCTTCTTGAACTATCAGTTATAGGATTTTTAAACGTAGAATTTAACTAATTTTTATTTACGTTAGATTTTAACTTTCTTGATACAGTTCTCGATATTTCGCTTTATTCGTGATCGAAACTAATAAACCGTGAGTGCCGTGAGTAAAACCTAAACACCCGTGAAACCAAATGTTTCAATCAAGTAGGTAGTAGGTATAATAAGATTGATTCATCAGTACTATT
Source organism: Keiferia lycopersicella (assembly GCA_029255805.1). Lineage (NCBI taxonomy): Eukaryota > Metazoa > Arthropoda > Insecta > Lepidoptera > Gelechiidae > Keiferia > Keiferia lycopersicella. Next base: position 22,096,043 of record JARACZ010000003.1, read on the forward strand.
ATGCATTAAGTAAGGCAGTTACTGCGATGTACGGGTTATGCGTTTGCAATCGATCGTTAGCTCGTGTTGAAACCGTCTCTCGATGGTGAGTGACCTCAGCAGGATTGCAGCTAATATAGGCCAGGAGGCGTTTAGAAATAACAGTGAATCACGTACAGGTCTGAGTTGAAGTGGCATATGATGAGGCCCATGAAGTTCGCATGTTGTAGTAAGATACGATACGGTTAGATGATATGTAGGTGCACTTGTTTAATTCGTCGCACGCATTAAAGACGGGGTGGCTGAGCGGATAACGGCATTCTGACAGCGAACGTCGCAGGTTTTATTCCTGCCTGTGGCATAAAGGCTTTGATAGCTATTTATCACAATACGCAGGTTTGAAGCTTAAATGTACTAAAACGGTCAATAATAAGGGCCTACTCCTACTACTTACCAATTCTAGTTTGGTGAAATATTTAAATTCGCCAGAATCATAGATTTGTATAAGCCGCAGGTGCCTACATAGATTTCCTAGTGTCCATGGTAATAGCTTATGTAGGCTTATTCGCAAGGTTTCCAGACTTAAATTGATCAGCTTTGGTGAAGGGGTGTCTTGTGCAATGTCTATGACATTTTGTCGTATACCAGATTGAGCCTAATTTGGGCTCAACGAGATGAATTGCCTATGATTATGATGATAATATTTTACGCTACTTATGTATGAAGTATATTTTAGGAAGAATTTTGAGATCCCTCAGACAGAGATTGGTTTCTTTTTATTGTAGTATGTTTCCTTATACTATGTTTGGATATATGCGTTCAATCTTATAACACTTTTAGTTCTTTAAAGAAGATAAGTATCATAACCATTTTCAACAATTCGTATGTTATATTATTACACATCGTAAAACATCTACTAAGTGCTAAGTTGTCGAGTAGTTGGCAATCACTAAACCAAGTTTTCTCGTAAAAGAGACATGGTAAATTAAGGATTGTCTTGTAAATCCTTGAATCGTTTACTTTTATTGTCATAGTTTGTCACTGACCCTCCACCTTTATTTTATTGCCGGAGACAACAATCACAAACATTGTAGTAGTGTTTTATGTTTTACTAGCAAATTGTCAAAGAATGTAACACTGACTAGCGAAAAGCGAAAAAAAACATGAGGTCAAATGGGAGAGTTCTGCATTCTAGAAATAAGTACCTACTTTTAAATTTAGCTACAGTCAGCACCATGACCAAATTTAAAAGGTATATGTATTAGAAAAATATAATATCAAATATTTTAGAAAAATATAATATCGGGCCCGGTGAGCTTTCGAGTTGCAGAGGTCAGATGGCAGTTGCTCTGTGTAAAAACTTGGTTCCACGTCAAATCCCCTAGGTTAGGTAGCCAACCCCAGCAGAGAACGGGATAAGGCAAGGAGAATGATTTATTATATCAAATTTTAATGTTACCAATAGCAGTATCACACCAGTGTTTTCCGGAATAGGTAATAGTAGAAATAGTATCTGCGTTACAAAAACAGCCTTTCGTGTACCACGCTATGCAAAGCAAAGCACTTTAGTTTTGAAAGATGCAGGTGTAATTTTATATAAACCGAGACAAGGAAATGATCTCTATTGTCCCAAGAATGTATACGATATTATCCATTTATTTTCATAACAAGACACAAACATGCGCGAAATGATACTGTTTTGTTTTTAGTACATGTTTTGTTAAATATTTTGCGCAGTAGGTACGACATTTTAATTTGTAGTTATCTGCCAGCTGTGCAAGTGGCAATACAAATACTTACCTACGTCTGCAACATTTCCAGTAGATTATCAAAATACATGACTGTAAAAATACGAATGATTTATGATTCAATTTAAATCATTGATATCTTATTTATTGCTTTTAAAGAAATTCCAAATAATCTTTATTGTGTCAAATAAATTACGTCGTACGTAACTAATATCAGTTACGGTAATATGGTTTAGCGGAAAAGTAAGGATAGGGAAAGCATATATTAGCACGAATATCTCCAAAAGCAGTTATAAAGGCCCCCAGGCAGAAATCTAGGTTCCGTTATAAAGCTTTAATTAAGCCCTATCTGGTCTTAGAGCGTAACTACTAGATAAAATTACCCTTTAATCTTTCTAATAGCCATATTTCACACAGTTTCATGTGTAGGCAGTAATTATTGCTGCTATTGCCGCACTCTTGTGAAATAATCACAGTTAAATGACGACTTCCCAAGGAACAATTAGATTGCAAAGGTGCTCAACTACTCACGCACGTCTGTCCGCGGCATATGCGATGGTGATAAGAGATGCAAAGGGCTCATGTCGAAATGCGTCAAGCAATGGCGGTAATGTCTATGATTTGTAAAAGTCTAAGTCAGGAAAAAGTAGCTGTCAATGTAGACAATAGTCTTGATTCCGCGGCAGTCTCTAATATCATTGGCTTAGAAAAGGATAGTAGATGTCATATATCATTTTATTTATGTTTGGTTAAAAATATCCCCGGTTTCTTCTCAATACCGCACTTTTCCTTCTATAGCTTGCCGACATCTTTTTAATTGCTGTTTAATATTGACAGATAACGCGTAAATCCATAGACAATTTAAATGGCGAGTCGATTTCCTATCCTTGTTTCAACCTATTGAACTGAAAGCTACAGATATGAATACTAGGTACAATTTTAAAACACTTGTAAGAAATAAATGAGGTTTTAACAAATTCCTTACTTGTCCTCAGATGCGGCGCATAGCTGAGTTCAAGCGTGACAACGCTGCCCTGCTGGACGGTCTACTGCCTGACCAAGAGAAGGACGCCTTCCTTGACCACAAAGTCGTCAATGTAATGAAGGGGAGGGACCACAAAGGTCGAAGGGTCCTTATTGTCAATGTTGGAGGTGAGATTTGAAAACCAGAGCTAAGTGACTGGTGACGATGACCGATGTGGCACAGTGGTAGTGCGACTGTCAGCGACGCAGAAGGTTCAGGGTTTTTATCAATTTGTGAATTGGTTCCTTGTCGAGGTAGGAAAAATTTTTGCAGGCTGAACCACCTGTGGCCTATGCAACGGAACTACAGGCTACAATTCTACAGGTGAAATTGGATGTACATTGCGTAGCCGGTGGGACATTAAAAAACCAGAATTCTTGATCCGCTACGCAATGTACATCGAATTTCACCTGTAGAATTGTAGCCTGTAGTTTCGTAAAACTAGGCACTGATTGTCCGTAAGTAAGATGGTTTGTGCCTCGGAGGGCACGTTAAGTAGTCGGTCCCGGATGCCGTCGTATGATTTCTTAAGACGATGGTCGTTACACAACCATGTCAGACGCCTGGCACTTGTAGTGGGTGGTTGAAAAACTGACACTAGGGTTCTTTGCGTCGTTAGGTGACCGACACAAAAAAAAGAAGTGACTGGTGTCAATTCGTTAAAGCTTACTTGCTTACTAAATGAATTACAGGTTAAAAAAGGTCCTTTTTCACACATCGACCTATGTTTCTTGAGGAAACTGGTTCAAGTACACGAGCATTTGTACTGAATTTAAAATAACCTTATATATGTCGCAGGGAGTTAGTCAAAGATGTTATATTATAATTTCACTAGTGAAATTTCAATTACACTGATTATTGTCAATAGCGACAGATTCGAATAATTTCACGGGCTTATTTCAGTGATATTGTAATTTCACTTGCCCGCAAAAGTGATATTATAATAAATTTAGGTTTATTATGAGTTGTGTTTGTGGAGGGAGCCCCGCGTGATCTGATTGGTCATTGGAGTTAAAAATTCGCCGTTTGCTCAGTTCGTAATGAAAGCGGACCAATCAGCGATCGGTCTGATAATCTAACAGCTTTCTCAAGCAATTGGTATTATCAATATATCACGGCCTTACAATTTCACTGTATCGGTCTAAAGAAATTATAATGTCACTAAAACTAGCCCTTTAAATTGTAAGTAATGCAAACGATTTACAATCAAGCAGTGCAATTATAATGGAACTAGTGAAATTTCAATATCACGGCTTTTTTAATATCCCTGCAACATATACATACTTACATATATGACGCCTTTATCTATTGCGGGGTAGGCAGAGCATAACCTTATATGGATGGTTTAATAATATGTTCTTAAAATTTCCAATACATAAGATGCAGACACGTGGAACAATAGTGATGAATTAATAACTTGTAATGTATACCACAATACAATGTAAGGTTGATATCTTCTAGTGTTTATTGAGTAGTGTTATGCCATGCCTTGTTGTGCTAGGAAAAATCCATTATTTATTATGACTACAAACAGCTAAGTGGATAGGTGGCTTTATGTATTTACATTTTGTTTATTTTCTGCGATGGCTTATGGTTATGAGATGCTATGGTTACACTATAAAGAAAATGAAGTAATGCATACCAATTATAATAGAACCTTTGTAGTTATTTTGTATGGTTATGCAATCGCTCAAACCGCTGAGAGAGCACCATCTGCTACAATCACTCTGCTAATAAGATTGGCTATGATGTAATTTTTGTAATTTTTAAACATACATAGTACATACAATATACATACGGCCATATCCCTTGCATCCCGCAGGCAGAGCGTTAATGGCCATATAAATGGAAATTTAGGAACGCCACATCTGTTAATTTTATGAGGGTCATTCAGATTTTCAAATTAAAGCAAAATTATTTCAGTTGCCAGTTCTTAAATGTTTATAAAAGCGCTATGTTTGCCATCGTCCAGGCAAGGGAATTTTTCTACCCAAATTTAAGTGCACATAGATGACGCTAAGCTAAACTGAAAAAGTTTATTTTCAAGGGAATGTATTTTGTCTAGTTGAGTATCAATATATCAAATTACAACCTAACGCGACGCCATCTACTATGATATCATAAACTAGCTCGAGATCTGTCTGATAGGGACAGATAGAAAAGTCCCCAAAGATATAGAGGAATCAAAACGAACCTGAATCACTTGTTCTACAACTCTTCTTTTTCTATCTTCTAAAGCTCAACCTTTCTGTTCTAGGTACATGGGACCCAAAGAAGGTGACAGCCGATCAGCTGTTCAGGCTATTCTACTTGATCCACGAAGCGGCCATGTTGGAGCCAGAGTCGCAAGTTCGGGGCACAGTCGTCATCATGGACTTCCACAATATGGGCTGGACACAGGTCAGTACATACATAGACATATCACGCCTTTATCCCTTGCTCGGTAGGCAGAGCGTTAACGGCCATAAATATACGGTCGCTATCGAAAAGTCTGACAAATTTGGAGGGCCCTTCAGATGATTCGGGTATCACTGTATTGATAGATTGTCTGCCTGTTTAGAATTCCGTACTGGCTTTTTTTTGCTTAGATATTTATTTCCTTTAACAAACTTCCTTTTCTATTACCTATAATTATGGGTATTACCAGATAGTAATACGGATACACTACTTTTATGGGATAGCAGCCTTCTTATATCAATTCATTCATATATATAAATTTTATTGATAATCATAATTATATCACGTTTTTTTTTATTACTGGGTGACGTACATATTCCTTAGAAAATTTCTTTCGATCACCATAAATTTGGAAGATAGCAAATCAACACGTAAATTTTCCAATAAATCGCTTGTGTAACACCATAAATAATGAAACAGTTATACAGCCGACTATTATGACATATAATACCTTAATTACGTGTTAGCTAACACATTATGCGTGTAAATACAAATAGATAAGACAACAATACAATGGCTTATCGTGTAGAACTGTGTTGATGCCTGCGCAATAAGGCACGGGCGTCGATGAACTCTGCAGCTATTGTCTTAGGGTTCATTATGATTTGCTCAGCTGTTTATTGTAGGAAGCGTTCGCACTTCGCACTAGGTCACTGCGCCGCACTAGGCCGATTCTTTCACAATTTCAGACTATTGTGTTCATAGTTTTATGGATAGTTACTATGGGGACGAGGACACAGTAATATTTTTGCAAGTTTCAATAGACCGGGATCCCTTTCGTTAGCATAATGTTTTTTCCACTAATATGTTTTAGCATAACATGTTTCGCATAATTCTTTTTCCCCTTTTATATCTTTGTCATAAACATTTTTTCGCATAATATCTTGGCATAATACAGTTTATTTATGTCTAACAATTTTTTATAGACATTAGGTTAGGTTAGGTTAGTATTTTTATAGACATTAGGTTAGGTTAGGTTAATAAATTATGCTTAACGTGTTATGCCTACTATTTTTATGCAAATAGAAAGGGAACCCAATAGATCTTAAAGAATCTGCTAACTTCTTTCCTTTGTCCTTTCGATTCTTACAAAGTCTTTTGGCCTTCTAGTAGTAGTAAAGGGTTCAAAAACTTTGACTCCAGGGTTCATCGGATGATTCGTTGATTCGGTGTCCCACATGACAGAAAAAGAAAAACTATTTTTATGAACACTAGGTATTAAATGAATTGTGGTGAAATGTGAATAGCAGTAGAATAAAGACAATTCTGTAGTACAAAGTGTTAAGTGTTGTTATTGGTGTGGATAGAGGGGCTTTGTCTCACTTGGCTCGCGTCCAAGTGTTCTTGTCCTCTGATCAATGCGACATGTAATTTCTGTATTTACCTACGGACAGGTAAAAACACCCAAAGGATTCTTTGTTTTACCTTTCATATAGAATCTTTTACACTCCATGTAAAATCAGGAGACTTTACATACTTACCTACCTATTGGTAGTTTTATGGTTATGAAAGTGAGTTATTAATTTTATTGATAGGTCACGGTCAATACCTATGCTTTAATATGTAGCTAGGTAAAACATGTAATATGATCAGGGTATGAAATAAAACCGACTGACTGAAGGCTAAAGGCTGTTTACTTGTAAGAAGAGTTGCGGGCCACCATTTCGATGTAGCTGCCCAAAATCACGGTCACAGTAGAGGAGGCCTTTCTATGAATAGCGGTGAACGTTTAATACTGTATGTATTACCAGTCGAAAATAAGTCCAACGTAGACCCAGCCAAATAGGATTATTTTGTTACTAAACACAATGAACTAAACGTCGATTTATTGGGACCGTATGTAACAATAGCGCGGTGCGTTTGCGCAGTCGTCAGCAAGTCTAGATCACTTTCGCCGCGCGTGTGCATGTTGACATCGTGCTAGTGGAACACGCGCGCGGTTATTACTATTACATACATACATTAGCCCTCTATGCCTTGTGGCGTAGGCAGCGTTTGAGCGACCTAGAAACGACGGCCGTTTTATAGGCAACTAGGGATTTAGATAAATTGAGCATTATTTGAAGGGACACGATGATTATTTAGTATTGGAGCTATGCATGAAATTATTACACGCCTTCATCGATCGCGACATGACATCATCACGGCATGCACCACTTTAGATAAAATATTTGGATCGTTATCACAAGTAGCCATAAAAGATGAAACTCTGATTAATGTCCAGATTTAGCATTTTGTATTCAAAGAAAAGTAAATACCTAAAATACAATTTTATTTACTGATAACAAGATTAAAGGTAATTCAATGAGACACTTTATTTATCGCATCTTGATGAACAATATTATTTTTATTCTTTTGTTAGTTTTGTTATGATGAAAACAATTTGCCTCTTATTGTTACTGTGATACAAGTGATACTGGTACAATAACAAAGTCCTCTTCACGGCTCTTATAGAAAAAAGGTCGAAATGTGGAACAAGAAATTTATTTTCTAACATAATCGGGTCTTTCTTATTCTTTATGTATTTGATCCAAGTTTTTGAAAATGGAGTTATTTTTGCATGTTTTGTTTGATCGCATTTCGAAGATATAAACTATCGACATATCGTGAAAATCTTTAAATAATACTCATATCTTAATTCTAAATGAAATATTTGTTCCTTTGCAAATAAATAGTGTAAGAATTTAATAATACTTCTATTGTCTCTTCACATATCTGTGTTTATCATAACCATATCCCACGCGGACTTTGGTTTAGTGAATCACTGTTGCATACAAACACACATATTATATATGTCATTAGTAGATATAATGTGTAGTCATACAACAATAGTGATTAAAACAAAGATTTCAAGAACAAAGTCCTCTCCACTGCTGTTCCATTGTGTTTTATCTTTGTTTAGTGTGGAGTTTCGAAATAATACGATATGACTAATTATAATATAAACACTGTGATATCTTGTAGCTATTTATAATCTCAACAGGATGCTAGATATGAGAAACTAGGCGATGGTGTTATCAGTACCTAGTTTTAGCTAATTATACAAAATCTGTAACACTAACATTATAAGACCGATGTATGTAGATAGTCTCTCTACATATCGTCACGATAACTTTTGAATACATCGTGGACGATACGAGTAACTTTTGAATAAATTCATTGCGTACGTATGATTGCAAAAAATGTATTATGTAATTAATTTCATTTTAATGTTTTTTTTTAAGACTATTTAAGAGACGTAACATAAACCTAGACTATGTGAGAGTCATATTCCTTAAATAATTATTATTTTTGTTATGGCGGTAGAATTTTGTTCTTTTACTAATTTTATTTGATCTAATTGGACTTCGGTTTGCTTTATTTAATGACTGGCGAAGCGGCTTACACTACCTATTAAAATTTGTTTTTATCAAAACATTTTCAACAATAGATAAATAAGTATCTATACCATAGGTTTACTTAACTACTTACGTACGTCCCCGATCATTACGATAGTAATTTTGATGACATTATTTTTTGTTACCCTAACTCCTGCTACGGCGTAGCCTCGTAGCAATCTGTAACAAATATACATTCCACATGTTCCCTACGAAAGCGTGTATTCTTCATTTTTGTTTACATTTACAAAGGTATTATGACAGATTCTCTACTCGTATACAATATTCAATCAATTTCGAGTAGTGTAAAACTCCGGACATCCTACAACCTCGGATCTTCACCTACTTTGAATATCAAGGAAATGATGAGATATCGATGACCAATACGCCCTTTTCAGTCTAATCACGTAGCAATAAAGGTCAAAGTCGATTGATTGTTTTTCAAACTCTACCGATTTCCAATGAGGCTATATCCTTGCAAACCACGTTTGAATATGTATCGTATTTAAATTATTCCTGTTCCTACTTTTATGAGTATTTATCTAAGGTGAGAAAATAGGGAATTCTCTGATTGATTGGAAATGTTTATAGAAGGAAAACCTCAGGGTTTTGGCTCAAGGGGCGTCACGTTCGAGGTTGTCACATCATTTGTTTATTCTCAGGACGTATCCGATGCTTTGGAGATTTGAAAAACAAGATGTGCTATCATTAGTTGTTGAATTTTGTATGACAAATGGTTATAAACTAGGTAATTATTGGCAAGGTTTTCTAAGCCTGAATGGGCCATATCAAATGTTTAGATATTCTAAGAAGATGACTTCTTTTCAAAACAAGTTAATTCCGATTGTTTTTGCGTCGCATTTACCTATTTCGGTCTCAATACTTATAACTGATAAATAGGTCAATATTTTAGTCAAACATCCGCCTTTGTCTGCGTGTAGTCGAAGGGAAGTACCTTGCCCGTTAAAGGACCTCGGCAAACACCTTTGTGTCGGAGGACAAACATACAGTGTTGATCCTTCTAAGTGGGCACACAGCGGGATATTCCGCAGATTTGCGAGATTATTCGCATTGTTAGAGTATATGTCATCTAAATGTATGTCTGTGACAGATATACACTCTGTTTTTGTTTTTCCGTAGTTATGGGTCTTTCAGTCCTTCGTTACTAATAATTAATATATAATTCAGAATGTTTTGGTCTTGCCACTGTATCTATTAGGTATGTACAGTAAGTAGTGTGAGAAAGCTGAAAAACTCGATATTAATAACATGGCTCACTGAAAACTGCTTTTGATAATATGTCAGAATCTCGATCAAAGTCGTTCTAGTAATTTTCATTAAGGTACACTTTTAAGACATTTTGAGATAATCACAATGTTGAATTGATAAACTTGCTCATTTTATACATAACCAAAACATGTCTTTATCCCTTGCGGGGTAGGCAGAACGATAACGTTCGAAAGTAACAGATAACGAGTAAAATTACGGTCGCAATCGCCATGCCTAACAAGTACTGAGGGCCCTTTCAGATGATTCGTATATCACTGTAGAGGTAGTGCTTAGCTATGGTATTTTATAATATTAATCTGTAGTTTACTAGCCTTCTGAAATTAATACTCTTTCGTCCCTGCATCGCTATTGACCTTCCATCTACCACAACTAGGCCAACACACTGCTACTGTTACGCTCGACCACAGACTGGATGCAACCTTACACGTCTGAAAGTCTTTATTTCAACGTGTTAAAGCACATTTTGGCCAAGGATATTTGCGTCGATTTCGAATATATCAGAGTAAAAAAGGATGTAATTATATGCAGTAATAAATCGGCTGTAAATTGAATTAATGCCAATAACAATAACTTTTCAAGATATCATTATCTAGCAGATATGAAGTGTCAACATAACTGTATAGCAACGGATAAGCCAGACAAACAATTATCTCTTTTAACTATCGGTCAATTTATTAAAATAATTAATATTTTTTAGGCATATTCAAGGTGAAAAAGTTAACGATATGAAATGGGTTTATTGAAACTTATGATAAGATTTTAATTTGATGCTCAGAAACTGAAAAAAACCTAGTTAATTGAGGGAGAAAATAACATAAGGTGCTTTAATGGAATTGCCGAGTGGTGCCGGCTTAGAATAGCATCACCCTATTTCTCCCGCGGGTATCGTAAGAGGAGACTAATGGACTCGAGGGTTTTATGTGAATTACAACGCAAATCATCTGAAAGGGCCCTCAACAATTGTCAGAAATAGCGATGGCGGCCGTATTTTTGCGGTTGTTGACGCTCTGCCTACCCCGCAAGAGATAAAGGAGTGATATATGCATGTATTATTGAAATAATTATAAACTTATCATACTAAATGTAAAAAAAATGCACTTTCGCTTCAACCAAGTCTATACTAACAAAAAATTTCCTTCAATTCCAGACCATGGGGCTGACACCGTCTTTCTCGAAGCGTCTGCTGACCTTCATTCAGGACGCCATGCCGCTCAGACTGAAGGAGGTGCACTTCGTGAAGCAGCCCATGGTGTTCAACGTCGTGTGGAACATGTTCAAGCCCTTCATCCGGGAGAAGCTCAAGACCAGAGTGAGTATAGTCACACGTCTGATATCCACGCCATGGGGCTGACGCCGACTCGAAGCGTCTGCTGACGTTCATCCAGGACGCCATGCCGCTCAGACTGAAGGAGGTGCACTTCGTAAAGCAGCCCATGGTGTTCAACATCGTGTGGAACATGTTCAAGCCCTTAATCCGGGAGAAACTCAAGACCAAAGTGAGTATAGCCACACGTCTGATATCCACACCATGGGGCTGACGCCGCCGTCTCGAAGCGGCTGCTGACGTTTATACAGGACGCCATGCCGCTCAGACTTAAGGAGGTGCACTTCGTGAAACAGCCCATGGTGTTCAACGTCGTGTGGAACATGTTCAAGCCCTTCATCCGCGAGAAGCTCAAGACCAGAGTGAGTATAGTCACACGTCTGATATCCACAGCATGGGTCTGACGCCGTCTCGAAACGTCTGCTGACGTTCAGACAGGACGCCATGCCGCTCAGACTGAAGGAGGTGCACTTCGTGAAACAGCCCATGGTGTTCAACGTCGTGTGGAACATGTTCAAGCCCTTCACTCGCGAGAAGCTCAAGACCAGATTGAGTATAGCCACACGTCTGATATCCACACCATGGGGCTGACGCAGTCTCGAAGCGGCTGCTGACGTTCATCCAGGACACCATTGACGAACGATGTGGCATAGTGGTAGTGCGACTGCCTTTGACGCAGACTGTTCCGGGTTCGATTCTCGGTGGGGTCACTCATAAAGTTGATATTTATCACTTTGTGAATTTGTTCCCAGTCTGGTAAGGACATGGCAGGCTGAAACACCCGATTGTTCGTAAGAAAGATGGTTCCGTGTTTCGGATGGCACGTTAAGCCGTAGGCCCCGGTGGCTGTCTATGATTACTTTGACGGCGGTTGTTACACAACCATGTCAGAAGCCTACGACTTGTAGAAGGTGGTTGAAAAATTCTAACACTAGGGTTCATTGGGTCGTTGGACGATTCGGTGTCCCACACGAAAAGAGAAAGAGGTGAGATAAAATAAAGGCTAATGCACTGCCTCGGGGCTGGCGAGGCTAACTACACTGCATGTTACTGTACTTCTGCTTATTTACGCTTTTCAAAAGGTAACATAATTATTTCGACAGTTTTCGATTGATTTTATGGAGGTTTTACTAGGTATGCCAATTTGTCAGTTCAGAAATCCTTTATTGCAAAACAAAACTTATATTCTAATTCATAGGTCCTATATCTTTTGTGCCTTTGGATATACTTAGTCTTTATTAGATATCTGTATTATTTATTTTTTCTGCATACTTTATGATTACATTTGTTTGTAGTGTAGTTGGAGATTAATCAACGAACAAATTTTATTGTAAATATTGAATTAGAATGATAACGCACACTCATTATTATGTCATTATTAGAGGTAGAGTAAATTCAAATAAATAGAGGCAGAGTGATTGAACTTAATTAACAAAACAACATATCGCTTATATTTTTAATAAAAGCGAACTGATTGTACGTACTTTATTATTTACTTCTATTTTGGTTTGTCCTACTTTTTGGTTGGTGTTTCCTGAATTATTGCTAAATAAAACATGCCTGTGCTGAATCGTATACCAAAATTACCAAAGCTTCGATTGCAATCAAGAAAGAAAATCTTAAAAATTATAAGAATTCTAGGTATATTATTAACTTTACCAATGAACATTCCACCCTCTTGAGCTCTAGCTCCAATTTACATAGCTCAACGATCGCGAGGGTTTCTTCACATGTTATACAACAGATCTTAAAATTAACAAGCACACTTGACACCAAGCTTCATCGGATCGCTGGATGACTCGGCGTCCCATATGAAAAGAAAAAAAGACTGAGGTCAATACCTAACAAACTTAAATTAACCAATCTTCATTCCCAATGTTTTTCCTCCGTAGATCTTCTTCCACGGGTCAAAGATGTCGTCTCTACACAAGCACATGCTGCCCACCCATCTGCCTAAAGACTACGGCGGCGAGCTTCCCGAGATTGACTACTCCGGCGCCGACTGGTACCCCGTCATCAACGACGTTCTACCGCACATACACAACTGGAACACTTACGGGTTCGCCAAAAACACGTAGGCAATAGTACCGGTTCCACGTGACTGTCTAACATTGCTGAGAATAGCGCTGTCGCTTGTTAAATAAGTTTATAAAATGATATGTCATGTATATGTCAAAACTAAGCAACCATAGACATTTTAAACATCATCATCTTCATCATTGGCCTCATACGTGACAAACGATTTAATCAGTGTCTGAGGCAAGAGCACATGCAGACACTGCGTTGCTTGGGACGCCTTGGGTCGTGTTAATCCCTCGGGCGCCTTTTACGTCCCCCACAGGAAGAGATGGGGTGGTGCTATTATACTCTGCCGACACCAACATGACTAAAACGGTACTTACATATCTTCTTCCCTTTTCTAAACATATTTAACAGAAAGTGATAGCGCTAACTACTCTAAGATAGCTATTTTAGACGGTAACAAGGAATCGCGAATAATGTAGATAGCATTTAATTTTGTAGCTGTAGAACGCTTTAGTGGGTAAACGTAGTTTGCGTAGAAAGGAACGTTTGATTTGAACGGTCAATCGCGTTGACTCGGGTCACGCCATCTTGAAATTGTTGATTGTGATTGGTCATGGAAGTGTCACTAGTATATCAACGCTGTCCAATCGCAAACGAATTGTTACGTCATTTTGATATCACCATTGGTGTCATTGACCAATGGTGATTTCCAATGATTGCTTAATCTTACAATAGACGATTGTGATTGGTCGATTGAATCACTAGCCTAAGCCAATCGTAGTTGTCAATGTTCACATCATCTTGAAATGAACGATTATGATTGGTTGTATTAAAAAAGACGTTATATTTGAAATTATGTAAAATTGCTCGCTAAAGCTTATTTTAAGTAAGATGTTTGCCATAACTATGCGGTTCTGATCAACAGTAGGTGTGATTATCATAATAGCAGGGTTCATAGATGAAGAGTGATTGACAATTCGCAATATTCAGTAGTATAATGTAAGCAGCTCATAGAGGTAGCTTTAGCCAAATATAGTTAATAGATTATGGGAAACCGAGTGCTACCAATCGTACTTAAGGCATGTATTAAATTGTATATCATATTTTAAAAAACCTGTATATTATACAGCAAAGTATATTTAAACCTAAATCATATATATGGCATAAATGCAAGTAAGAATATATGTGTAAGTACAAAACACGAAGTTTGTTGATCTAATACGTGCCTTAATATGATGTCGTCATCGACAAATGTTATGCATTTTCTGTCGCAGCTATCTCTAAGAAATCTGGTTCCTATCTAGGGGTCTATATTACATAAGGAATTGATAATTATTATGAGAAATGTGATTAATGTGTGTAGAATTTAATACATTTTGTATTTAGAAAATTTTCCCAATTAGTTTTATATTTCTATCTTTTATTTGGAAGCATTTTTGTTATGTTTGATGAAATTCTGCAGACATATGCCTTCAAATGCTGCAATATCTTGTGCAATATTCAGTCTGAATATTGCTTTATCTTCTAAGTGTAATTTGATGATATTTATGATGGTTTTTCTTAAGATCGAATAATGACGTATGTGAGCGAAAAACATGACATATGTTGGCGTAAATGAATTTATTTTTATTTAGATGTAAGTTTAAAAAGTATAAATATTTACCACTTTTTGTATGATTAGTAGGTACCGTAGGGCTGTGAATTAAATACGTGCCAGTTGTACCATGTTCACCAAAATTATTAAAATAAATCATGACAAAAAGTATATAAAGCAAAAATAATATTTTTTTAAACATTTGTTAATAATTACATATTTTATAAAAAATTATGACCAAAATACTATTCCAATTTACAAAACTTTCTAATATTATAAACAAATGTGATATTATATTATGTATCATACATAATTTGCCTTAGAAGTGAACTGAAAACGGTAACGATCATTCCATTATAGTGTTGTTTAAAAATTTAACTCAACACAATACCTGACTTGCTCAAAATATACGAAGTAGTTTTTATACAATATGACGAGTCTTTCGTTTGAAATGTGAATAAATATCATTGGTAATTAAATATCTTTCTTTTGTTTTAACACCTCCATTTTTAAAAGCTATTTAAGGAAAAGGGAAAGGGAAAAGTCAATGTCGTGTCAATGTGTGTGTTTACCTATTAGGTAAAATCGCTGGCAGAGAGAAGGGAAGAATGGAAATTACTCCACCGACGAGACTCCAACTCTGGAGTTTGAAGAAGTGATATAAGGAAATAAAGTTAGTTAGTTAGGAAATAAAGTCCATATCTTTACATTAAACAGACACATCGTAGGTACAGATGCCTGACTAATGAATGAATAAATAAAATCTTCTAATAGGCTTGTTTCCTGACAGTTCAAATGAGCTACTTTTTTAAAACAATCTAAAATGGTATTTTGTTTGAAGAACTAGAAGTATGACGTCACACCGTAAGTATTTGGATGGCGTCAAAACACTTACTTTTATATTATTTTTCTGTTTATTTATTCAAACTTTGAATATTTCGAAAAATGATGAATGAAGTTCGTAGTATTTTTGGGCAATAGTTTTATGCGTAATTTAAATACCTATGTAAACCATAATTTTTATCCAGATAGACTAAACTGACATTTGGTGGTTTGTCACGTTATTGTATTTAAAAATAACAAAAAAATAGTGTTGTACCCCGAATGATCAAGCTAAATGATTCATAGATAGTCATTGAATCTTTTTTTTAATAATTTAGTTATTTTCGTTTTGTGTTAATAAATTGGCTTAAAAGACAAACATATTACTTTGTTTGTAACAAACTAACTTCACATTTATTTCCTGTCTGACCAGACAACAATACGTTTTTGTTGTTATCGTCAGATGATTACAATTTATTTACCAGGTTCACCACAGCAGCGAAGTAAGTTGTAAAGTTTGTTTACCATATGGGTTAATGTTACAGTCTTCTATTTGACCTACCTACGCATTTTCAAAAATCCGGCGGAGAATAGAATGTACTTATTATGCATATTTATTTACAAAAATAACTACATCGAGGAATCATCTCGCAACTGTTCAATGAATAAAATGAATGAGTCAAACCACAACACTAGAATAGTGCTTGCAAAATTTTAAAAAAAAGGCCATTCTTGGCTGTCAGTTTAGTCTATCTCGATAAAATAGGTTATCGTGTCAAAGCCAAGAATAAAGTTTATAGACAGTCTTTCAGTGTCATATTCTCTTTTTAGTTTAATGAAAACGCGTCAGTTATACCACTATTCATAATTTCACTGTATATTTATTGAAATTGTCTATAGCGCCTGATTTGATAAAGATTATCAAACCACTTACAGACTTCTGCACAAGCATTGAGTCGTCTGAGCCGTTAGGCGTTAAGTACATCAGTACGCCAAACTTATAAGATTAAGTTAGTAGGACTTCGAAGATTTTGTTTTTAAATAATATAGGTATATTTTTTGTAATCAAATCAAAGATACCTTCTTTCTACTTCTGTTCTGTAGCTCTGACTTGAGTATGACTATTCTGAACATATAGTATAACTCACAAGAAATTGCTAGTTTCTTAGTTAACTATCCTTGATCAGTTGTAGTCCTATATGCCGACGGACAGAAGAACTTACCTTATTGCCCACATACACACCCTCACCCATGTCAGACTTGTGGTGGTATTTTAATAAAGCAATTATTCTCCCTACAGTTTATCCCAACCGGGAGGTTGGTATCCTCACCCAATCAATAGGTGATAATTGAAATTTAAGGGACTTGCCGAAACCGGTATAGGTATTTCTATTGAGCAACTGACGTCCTGCCTACACTGCAAGTAACAGGTTGTACTTACTAACCACATCATAGAAATCGACATACATGACAGCAAGCTTAAGCACTTAAGCATCCATAAGGCCTGTCAAAGGATCAAGTGAGCAGTCGAAGTCGAAGAACTTACCTTTAAATCGGTTTTTACTGTATTGTTTGAGCTAAAATCTGTGATCCTAATACTCATTGTCCTCACCCTAATCATGTATCCTCAGCTTCGCCGAGATCGTTATTTTCGCTAGGCCGTTGACACTCTGCCTTCCCCGCAAGCACCGCGGTCATGTAAGCACCCATGAGGCCTATCAAACGATCAAGTGAGCGGCCGAGGAGGGATACCGTTAAGATGCGCTTGCGCAGCGCGCCGGCCACGGCCAGTTGTGATTGCGGCCTCGCCTCTCGCGCTGTCCGCCGCGAAGTTGATACAAAACAAACTTCCGACTGTTACGACAACTATCTCGTGTGATTTTGACTCGCCTACCATCAAAGTGAAACTTTTGCAAACATTTTATTAACATTTAATTTTGAACATTGTCATTGGAATATTATTATAGGAAGTGACATTAACCCAAAATATTAATTCGTATATTCCGAAATCGTTAATAAACTGTGCCAAGTTACGCCAAGTTAAAATGCGAGTGAAGGGTTCAAATGTGTCGAAATTGAGCTAACGTTGCTCTTATGTCTACTTGACTCAAACCACTCACTAAAAGTTGCCTACTCTAAACGTGTTGAACTATTAGTTAAACTTGCAGTAAGTTACTCCAAAAGCATGGAGCTACAGTTCGATATAAACGGATCTCCTTTTGTTGAATGGGGAGGGAATGTCATTAGACTGGAGAAGGAGCCTTTAACTGAGAAGGATATGATAGAAAAAGCTGAGACGGAGTTGCGAGAGACGCCCGAACTTCGCGATCAGGCTTTACGAGAGCTACGGCAACTTTTGAAAGGTGAGTTTACCGCACCGACGTAAAAAGTGCGGCCCCGAGTATCGATAATGTCTAACTTTCCAATAACACCAATACTTTTTGACTTTTGACTTACTTATCTATCCTTTTAATGCACCTGCCCTCCTTTTTCCACATGCCATAAGGTAGACTGGGAGATAAAGCCTTGGCGTTAGGTCCGCCAATGTACATGTGTGCATTAATAAATAAAAGAATGGCACCTAGCTACCTACTAATATTCAGTTTTGCAGTAATTAAAGATGATGACTAAAAAAACGATAATCAAATATCTTCAAGATTAACAAGGTATAAACGTTATCAACAAGATTATTGTCCTCTATGAGGAACTACCTACTACCTAATGAAAACGAACAACTGATTACTAGATTATGCATTCTTTAACAACAAAAATCGATAAATGGTAATAAATGATAGATAATAGGAATATGATCACTAGGAACCTTCCTATAATATGTAAATGCATATGCAAATGGTAGGGCTAGAGATAAGTACTACGTATTCATTTATACCGAGGTTGAAATCAGGGTTTAATCGTATTACCTAATCGATTTTATATATTTCGTCCTCGGACATTTTTAGACAGGAGAAAGAAAGGAAGAAATATCATGCATGCTTAGACATAAAATTAGAAAACGGTCACTAAGTATACAACATTATCTACTTAATAATATGCAACACGTTTAAACGTTGCTAATATAAGTAAATACAAATTAAGTAGAAAGTGGGACAGGCAATTTATTAGCGACTCAAAACAGTTGAATCAAAGGCTCTTTGTTTTCGGCTGCATTAAAAAGTCAAACCAAACAAAAAAAACCTTGTCTGCTAAACTAAAGAGCACTTCTTTGTTTCCCATTTCATGTTTGTTGTTGCGTGAATATGGTTCTCACTGGTAGGTATGTACTCAAAAAGGTAGGTGTAAACCTTGCAAAAAACTTCCGTATTTTATTATATAAATTATAGGAGTAAGTACAAAACAAAAGATGAAACAATGAAGATTGAGTGTGCGATTGAAAAGATGAGCTCAACAATTATATAACTTTGTACTAAAGATTGGTATAATATTTTGGGTCAACTAAGACGACGTACGAAACATGGTGCAAATCCTTACAGCAGAATTCGTGAAAACTTAGATCAAGTAGCGGTAGGTAATTTTTTTGTGCCTGTACTTTTGAGTAAAGAATAAAACGGTCATAATGTGCTGCACGGCATTGGTCAAAGCTTCGCACTAATTCCTAATGTACTTTCTTATATTTAACCCAATATTTACACATTTAAGATATGGCCACGTCAAAGTTCACCAGACAGGAACTTATATATAAACTTATATATATATTTACCAGTATATTTACCACTACATAGTTTAAAGCAAAGTCGCTTTTCCCGTCTTTATGTATGCATGCTTAAATCTTCCAAACTATACTACGGATATTAATGCATTTTTTTCAATAGACAAAGTGATTCAAGAGGAAGGTTTTTATGTATAATACTTGCCGGGATAACTTCTCATTCCCACGGGAAAATGAGTAGCAGCGGACGTAGCCGCTGGGCAGGCCTCGCTAGTATAATAGGTCTGAACCATATAGAATGCAAACCACGTAATCGTAGAGGCTATGTGCATAGTGCGTATGATTTTGTAACAGTACGTGCATAGTACGAGAAGCTATCAAGGTCAAGTCAGATAGGAGACGTGTTGGTGGCCAATCACCTCCATTAAAGCGTTTGCGAAATTACATAGGTAGACGTAGTAGACAAGGCAGTCAGGTTTTAGCTACCTACGTCCTAGTTCCGATGTAGTGCTTTGAACTTTTGATATATACCTACCCGATTCACGTTTAATTTAATTTCCTGATTGATTTATTCCCTGATTTGTCGTTGATTCCCATCTTAAAGTGTGAGTAGAGAGAATGGAGAGACCTAATACAGAGCTAAGTAAGTAAAAAAAAATGCACAGAAATAACAACAACAAAAAACAAGAACATGCCACTAATCTGTGGCCTGAGATTTTTTTGCGCAGTCTATGACGGATCGCACACTTAACGCACGACGAAGCGCTAAAATATCGCAGCGGTCTGTCAGATCCATACTAGAAATGTCAATCCCCATACTAAAACAATTCAACGCGATCCGCTAAGCTGTTTTTTTACATGCTTGTATGCTTGTATTTCTCAGTCAAAGTAACACAAAAGCTGTAAGGCAGATAGCTTATAGGACTATGCGGACAGTTCAAATTGAGCAAGTGTATACCAACCACAGCCATAGGCCCTACAGACATAATTGTTTGATTCACTGGTAAACAGCGTGCTAGACCGTCGAGATAATCGTCGGATAAGTCACGCAGTATGAACACATCGCTCTATTGTGAGAAACAAAAAATAGGGCAACGCTAGGTACAAAGGCTTTTTTTTTGTATTGTATCGAAAAAATGTTTTGACGAATCACTACATGGTATAAAACAAAGTCGCTTTTTACGTCTGTCTGTATGTTTGCTTATATCTTTAAAAACTACACAACTGATTTTGATGCGGGTTTTTTAATAGATAAAGTGAATCAAGAGGAAGGTTTTATGTATAATACTAGCTAGGAAAAATACTTATTTCCACGGGAAAATGAGTTGCAGCGGGCACAGCCGCTTGGGCAGGCTGCTAGTAAAATACATACTAGCAGCGTTTCCCATTCGCTTTGAATGACCCAGCTTAAACGTTGTTGGTAAGTAAGAGTAAGCTGCCAGCTCTTTCTTGAACAAAATTATAGGTAATGTCTCGGTAGGCATCTAACAGTTTAGCTTGAATAATAGCAAATTGGTATCATCTGTACATATTAGATAAGAGTGTTTTAATCCGCCAAAGAGAGTAAGAGAAAAATATTTTTTTTGCCCATCATTTCTTGATCGTGGAGATAGAACTGATTGGCGAGAAGCTGCATGCTATACTAGTTTGCTATTGCCGTTTCATAATGACTAGCGTTATTGATCTTTGCATCTTGTGAAGGACACAATGTGTATGAAATTTTCCTGGAAACAAGTAGAAGTAGATAGATATCCATCCATAAGGTGTAGGTATCCATAAGAAACAGTGCTAATTAATAGGCTAACTAACTTAAGTATGGTGGTGTTGCTGGTGCATACTTACTTGTATACTTGTGCATACTTACTTGTATCTACGCACGTAGATATGGTGTGCGTCCACTAGCAGGCTGGTATACACATCTTGTGGAGAAGAATATTCCTGTGAATAGAGAAATAGGGAAATACCTACCTCACACCCAGATTTAGCATGTTTAAGGACTTGTAGAAAATAACTCAATCAATTGTCATTTTCATTCGTAGATTTTCCATAATGTTAATCATTTATTCGTGTCTTTTATGGAGATTAAAAAACTTTTTGCTATGTTTAAAGTTGTAGCGCCAAAGTTGTTCCGACCCACAATAAGTTTTATAAAATTTCTCTCTAATACCCTGTAATTTTATTTAACATTTGCAGGAGAAACATCACTAGTAATCCCCATAGAAAAGGACGACTTTCTACTCAAGTTTCTCAGGCCGTGCAAGTTCTACGCAGAGAGTGCTTATAAGAGAGTGAGTATCATAATGTTTATAACAACAAATACTAAGTTCTAAATCCAGTTCTAAGCGGCAATTATTTGACACGCTTCTTGCCCTAAGGTTCTTTTTGAGATACCATAGAGTGGGAGGTACCTACGACTGACGATACGCAGTGGTGGTAGTGCGCCCACAACGGTCACGGTGAAAACCATGTCAGAGGTCCACTAGTATTAATTGACGGTTTTAGAACTCTGATATCAGGGTACAGGGGTCCCATACACTCGAGGTGCCGAACAACGGACTATCCCAAAAAAAAAAGATACGTTACATATTTTAATTACTTAGACACGAGTAATGGTTGTTTACAACTCGGTCAAACCGTTTTAGTCTCGAATCGGAACTCCTTTCTACGCAACCACTTACCTATATGCGAGAAACTGGTTCGCCCACTGCAACTCTCAACGGAAACTTCCGTACATTACCTAACGAAGCACTAGGTAAAAAAGTTTATACCCACTTTTTGCAGCATAGATTAAAATGTTTTTATGAACGAACTAAAAGGACACCCCATGCTCTAAACAGCCTGATTTTAAAGAGACATAGAGCTTAGAAACCTAGCCAACTACACAAGGTGTTAGGTAAAGTATTGACATCCTTTCAAGGAGTGAACCAGTCCATGAACTGAACAACTTTCCCGAAGTAGAATAGGTCAAAATATGAAAAATAATTTGGACAAACAACCTGACTCAGCCGGCTGGTACATTCTGTATGGCAGGTCCAATTTTTTTTTTTCATATTTCGACATAAATGTTGCTTGGGGAAAGCTGATCAGTTTAATTGGCTGATTCACCCCTTGAAAGAAAGTCAGTACTTTTCCTAACAACTTGTATAAGCTTCTTGACGTGACTAATAATTTTAGAATAGGTAGACTATGACCTTGATAGCTATTATTATTTGGATTACGAACCAATGACTTCTTTTTACGTTTCAGATACAAGCCTACTACAAGTTCAGACTATCGCACGCGGAATACTGCCGCGACCTAATGCCGACTACTATCCGGTCCGCTTTCGACCACTCTATCGTGTCCATCCTAGCGCCGAGAGATCAACATGGCCGTCGGATCATGCTGGTAGAGTCTGGTGGTAAGTTGGATCACATACATCAACTTTTTTTCACATAAAATAGGCCTGCATTTGTCTACTATTTCACCTGATGGTAAGGACGATGCAGACGATGATGGAACATGTTTGCCTAGGTAATGCTTATTTATTCTTGCCTTGAAAAATATTCAAGAAAAATTAGAGAAGACCAAGATTCAGTGCAAAATGTGGTAGCTGTAAAAAGTGGTCTAACTACACGTATTAAAATTTCTATTACTCGGTGCTGTATAGCTAGCTTAGGGTGGCAGTGAATCGATAAATTTAGTAGAAAGTGTAGCACAAGCACAAATATTAGCAGATTTCCGCATGCTATAATGCAAAAATTGAGCTTCTGGTCTGACAGCTCGTTTCACACTTTTTTTCTACAACTCGAATATGAGAATAGATCTGAGTGATAGAGCAAAAGTAGAGCTACATACTGTGCACGGGAGCTTACTTCTGAAATTGGCTACAATAGCTATCTACAGGCGCATCGGCGCCGACCTAATTAGGAGTCGAAGTGGTCGCCATGGTCGAAATGGTCGCATATCATCATCATTTGACCACGTTGATTAGCTTTCATTTATTCTTCAATTAGCTTGTTCCATTTAGCTAGTAAATCGGTTGTTGACTTTATCTGTTGGTTAAGTAATTACCTACTGTATCAAATGGCATGGGAACTAAGTCTACTTAATTATAATTGAAATTTTATAATTTAATTCTGACTTATGAATCTTCTGCTAGTAAGTTTATTAAGTTGCTAGGTATTTCGAGTAATATTTTGAAATTCAACAACTTACTGCAATTATGTAATATGTAAACCCGCGTAATATTAATAGTAATCAAATATGATCTCCAGGAGTTTAATTTCTGAAAACGTGATTATTGAAATCGTGCGTTTAAGTCCACAACGACTGATCGATCAACTCTCAACAACTTTTTACTACCTTCTCGAATTTCTTAATACCTGAGCCCCAATATGTGTTAAAATTGATTACGGTATGTGTAAATGGATTTGAGTAGAACGTGTGATATAAGTACAAGTACCCGGTTGACTGAGATCTTCTTCTTCTGGTGTCAATCGATCTATCGTGCTACGAGTATCTCGTGTTGTATTTTTGATTGCCAGTATTTGGCGAACGCAATGGAAATCTCTGTTGCTAGGTAATTAGTACATAGATACACACAATCAAGCCTTATCCTTCGTTAACGACTATAAAAATATGGTTGCTATTGCCACACTGATGCATATTGAGGACCCTTTCAGATGATTCGTGTTTCACTCTCTCTCTTTTCGTGTGGGACACCGAGTCATCCAACGACCCAGTCAGAATTTTTCAACCGCCTTCTACAAGTAGCAGGCTTCTGACATGGTTGTGTAACGATGGCCGTCTAAGTGATCATAGACAGCAACCGGGACCTACGGCTTAACGTGCCATCCGAAACACGGAACCATCTTTCTTACGGACAATCCGGTGGTTCAGCCCACAATGTCCTAACCAGACTAGGAACAAATTCACAAAGTGATAAATACCAACTTTGTGAGTCGCCCACCGTGTTTCACTGAAATGTAATTATTGCACTGTCCCATTGTACCGTTTCCAGAACGCTGGAATCCTCGCGAGGTTCCCCTGGGCGAAGTGTTCCGCGGGGTGCAACTGGGCTTGGAGTCAGCTATGGTGGAGCCGAAGACGCAAGTGTGCGGCGTCATCGTGATCCTGGACATGAAGGGTCTCTCCTTCTCACACATCATGCAGTTCACACCCTCCTTCGCCAAGATGGTGGTCGACTGGATTCAGGTAACAAGAGGACATAACATAACCTACGTAACATAACCTAACATACGTAACATAACATGCAATTGGGCCTGGAGTCAGCTATGGTGGAGCCCAAGACGCAAGTGTGCGGCGTCACCTTTCCCGTTGGGGTAGGAAAAGACTATTTCCTTGCACTTGCTACGATCATGGCATGCTTCTTTCGCTTCTTCTACTTTCGTCAGTCTTTTCATGCACGCTCGTTGGTTTAGGGTAGGTACTTCTGACCTGACCTTTCTTCGAAACTTCCCTAATTTTGTTCCCAAAACAAAGTCAAACTGAATAAAAATAAGTCTTGGAAGTAGGCAGTGTTCGTAAAACTCCATTACCTACCAATATAATATAATATATAATAATCCAACACACAAACATAGAAAATGCATAGGACGTATTTGAGATCGACCTATCTATAAAAATAATCGCGAATGTCTGAGTAGAAGGTGCATACAAACGATCGATCTAAACATTCAACCATGGTTTTACTCTACGAAACAAGGTACGCACCTAATGACAAGGTGTCACACTGAGCGGAAACCACGCTCGCGTTGCCACAAGGCTGATGGATACTTGCGAGGTGAAGGACGTATCGTATGTGATATGCACAGTAATACTTGCTAGGAATGTTAATGTACTTTGCTGAGATAGAACATTGGTACATATATACATGAATATATCACGCCTTTCTCCCTTGCGGAGTAGATGCAGCCTCAACGGCTGTAAAAAATACGGTCTCTATCGCCACGTCCAAATTCGTGTATCCCTATAGGGACAGGTTGTCAGCCTGTCGGCTAAATATACACATAAAAAACTCGAGTCCCTATTTTACAACACCCGTGGGAAATAAATGGGGTGATGCTTTTCTAAGCTGCAATCACACGGCATATTCTAAGCCGGCATCACAGGGCATGTTACATTGCTGATTTAAAATGTGAGCTCGTTGGTGTCTTTTGTATGAGAAAATGTGAAAAAAAAAATTGGCTTGTTTGGCTACCATTTTATAATAATCATACAACCGCTACGTAAAACCAAAATATACTCGATGTAAATAATGTGTACCATGCGTGAGGGAATATGGTTTGCCGCAGTTAATAGCCGTATACGACTAGCATATGCAGCGACAATCGCAATTAATTGATGAATCAACATCATTTAAATTGCTTACAATTAATAGGAACTGCACTGAGTTGAGTCATTTTGTATCTCGCAAACTGCTAGAAAATCATTAATGTGGGGAGCACCAGCCTGCTTGTGCGTTTATTAAAAGTCTAGACTTTCTATTTATGAACTATGGCTTTATTTGACCTTTATATTCGACTGCCAAGAAAAGAAGGTTAATTTCTTTACATTACATATTTACAGAATTTGTTGTACTTGCTTCAATTTTGGTCATGTCGTTTTATATTTGGTCACATTCTAGTTGGAAGATAATTATAATGAAAATTACCAATAATGTAAATATTGTATTCTAATATCGCCCTTAGAATAAATACTAGGTACTATAACAGATTGATTCTTTTAACTATTATTGCTTATTTCCATTTGATTCTTTTAACTATTATTGCTCATTGCCATTTACACATCTCAAATGTATGTACTGAAGAGCACCTACCTACACTTATTAATTTATCTAGCAAATATTTTTTTTTATCTTCTTTCCAGGACAGCATCCCGATCCGTCTAAAAGCGATCCACATCGTGAGCCAGCCGTACATATTCAACATGCTGTTCGCGATCTTCAAGCCGTTTTTGCGCGAGAAGCTGCGCAAACGCATCCACTTCCACGGAGCCGACAGAGAGTCGTTGTACGCGCATGTGGACAAGAAAGCTCTAAGAGCAAGGCATGGTGGTGAGCTGCCGGAACCGGAGATACCTGGGGAGGTGCTGTGGAAGATGCTGCACCATTACGAAGATGATTTCAAGTGTAAGTATTGTTCGAGTCGTTGGACGACCCGGTGGTCCACACGAAAAGAGAGAAAGACACTTGAGTCGTTGTATGTGGATAAGAAGGCTCTACGGGCGAGGCATGGCGGCGACCTGCCGAAACCGGAGATACCGGGTGAAGTGCCGTGGAAGATGCTGCATCATTACGAAGATGATTTCAAGTGTGAGTATTGTTCCTTCATTGTTATGTAGACACTAGAGTTGTATGCGCACGTGGACAAGAAAGCTCTAAGGGCAAGGCATGGTGGTGAGCTGCCGGAACCGGAGATACCTGGGGAGGTGCTGTGGAAGATGCTGCACCATTACGAAGATGATTTCAAGTGTAAGTATTGTTCGAGTCGTTGGACGACCCGGTGGTCCACACGAAAAGAGAGAAAGACACTTGAGTCGTTGGACGACCCGGTGGTCCACACGAAAAGAGAGAAAGACACTTGAGTCGTTGTATGTGGATAAGAAGGCTCTACGGGCGAGGCATGGCGGCGACCTGCCGAAACCGGAGATACCGGGTGAAGTGCCGTGGAAGATGCTGCATCATTACGAAGATGATTTCAAATGTACGTATTGTTCCTTCATTGTTATTTAGACACTAGAGTTGTATGCGCATGTGGACAAGAAAGCTCTAAGGGGGAGGCATGGCGACGACCTACCGGAACCGGAGATACCTGGTGAAGTGCTGTGGAAGGTGCTGCATCATTACGAAGATGATTTCAAATAAGTATTGATCCTTCATGTTTATTTAGACACTTGAGTCGTTATATGTGGAAAAAAGGCTCTAAGGGTGAGGCATGCCGGAGAGCTACCGGAACCGGAGATACCTGGGGAGGTGCTGTGGAAGATGCTGCACCATTACGAAGATGATTTCAAGTGTAAGTATTGTTCGAGTCGTTGGACGACCCGGTGGTCCACACGAAAAGAGAGAAAGACACTTGAGTCGTTGGACGACCCGGTGGTCCACACGAAAAGAGAGAAAGACACTTGAGTCGTTGTATGTGGATAAGAAGGCTCTACGGGCGAGGCATGGCGGCGACCTGCCGAAACCGGAGATACCGGGTGAAGTGCCGTGGAAGATGCTGCATCATTACAAAATTCAAAAATTCAAAATTCAAAATCATTTATTGCATTATAAGTCTTACAGCTAGGCCAATTCACTTATATGCTAGTCAACAGCAATTGTAATGCTACTTTTGATCCTTATATAAACACTAAGAAACAAAATAGCAAATTTATAAAATACGTTAACACTGTCACAATATATGTCGGCATGCGACTGATGGCTGAGCATCTGGTTCAACAAACGAATAGTCCGATTAGTTGGAGCGTTTGCTGCGCTGCAGGTGCGCGCTCGTGGCGTCGCTAACAACGGCCGCGCGCGCCTCTGCAGAACCGCGCCGCCGCCGCGCAGCGCCCGCGTCGGCACAAACAGACCTATCTGTGACACCACACATGAGTTGTCTACCCTACCCTGTCTATTACGAAGATGATTTCAAATAAGTATTGTTCCTTCATGTTTATTTAGACACTTGAGTCGTTATATGTGGAAAAAAGGCTCTAAGAGTGAGGCATGCCGGAGAGCTACTGGAACCGGAGATACCTGGAGAGGTGCTGTGGAAGATGCTGCATCATTACGAAAATGATTTCAAGTGTAAGTATTGTTCCTTCATGTTTATTTAGACACTTGAGTCGTTATATGTGGAAAAAAGGCTCTAAGAGTGAGGCATGCCGGAGAGCTACTGGAACCGGAGATACCTGGAGAGGTGCTGTGGAAGATGCTGCATCATTACGAAAATGATTTCAAGTGTAAGTATTGTTCCTTTGTTAAGACACTTGAGTCTTTTTATTTGGATAAGAAGGCTCTAAGGGCGAGGCATGGTGGCGACCTCCCTGAACCGGAGATACCTGGGGAGGTGCTGTGGAAGATGCTGCATCATTACGAAGATGATTTCAAGTGTAAGTATTGTTCCTTCCTTTTAAAACACAGACTGTTGTTTAAGGTCGAAACCATGAACTGTTTCTAAGCTTGGCTGAAGAGTTTGTAGTATTCGTACATTACATTAAATACATATCATCTTCATAACATGTTTTATCATGTTAAAAGCATATTTGTGATTAAGTTCCCCTAAAATACCGATGACATGCAGATTATAATAACTTAAAGCACACGATAGTGCGCAGGCCAAGTTACCTACGGCAAGCAGTACTAAACGATGAAGATACTTACATTAAATTAATATCAAAATTGTGTTTTCTTTTTCATTTACAGTGGCCAATTCATACGGATACGTGAAAAATAACAACAACAAATAATTAAGTGGATTTGGTTTGAAGAAGATGGACCCAAGTTCAAAATATCTGTTACCTAGTTAAGTCTATTTAATATGAATAAATGTAAAGAATTTATGGAAAACGCCTTTATCTCTGGAGAGTTTGGCAATACCCCCCAATTGGGGGATGCCCATGTCCAGCAGTGGACTGTCGTGGCAGTAGCCTGTATCTCTATTAAGTAGGGTGTGGGTGGGTATAGGTACCTATACGTTTATAATATGCAAATTATAATTACGTTTTAAGTACAAACTATTGAATAAAATAATACGATATGGTTGTGTAAAAATGTGTTTTTTTATTATGTAAAAATATTCCTACTTTTTCATACCCTCTATTAAATACAGTTAAAACTAAAAATATACAACAGCTAATATTTTCGACCCCAAACGATATGTTATATTGTATGTATATATACATATATTTGGTTACCTAGTGTGATGTACAAACTTCTTTTAAATTTACGATAGATTTTATATTTTGTTTTTGCAATCAGAAAAACACATCTAAGGAACTACTAAAATCTGAACTAGGATATTTTTATCTACATTATGACTCCCTGTACGCATCCAAACATTACAAAACTTACACAAATATTAAAACTAGTAAATGTTATTTTCTGTTATTTTTAAGATAAAAGAGATTGTTTTCTTTGTACGAGAGAAAACTTTATTTATAGCTGAAATCACAGCCTGTAATAATATAATTTAGCGCACGGTTGTGTCAGCGCCAAGTTTATTACAACAAGTATTGTCATGGCATTGTATAAAGATCTTACTTGTGGGCTGTGTCTTTTAACTAATCTTTTACAATCTACCCCTTTAATATTAGAAATACATATCACAAAATAGCTGTATACACCTAATGGTTAGTCCTAAAATCTCGAAAGCACATAGAGTTACCTATGAATAATTTAAAATTGGATATGAATATAATAAAAATGATAGTAAACAGATAAAACAGAGATCGGAAAAACAAAAAAACACGTCGTAATAATAAAACAGTATAAAAAATTTGTTCGAGCACCTATGGCATGTTACTTATTATGGCAAATAAGTATAACATAATATGAAAATTATCGCTAAACTACGAACTAAAATCATACAAATTCCAATATCATAATATCAGGCAGTCTTACTGGCATCATGACTTTAAATGGAATGTATTTTATAAGGACAAAAATAAATTCAAAAGGCTTCTTTGAAGCGCTCCCAAAGCCTCGGTACTGTCTACATCCCTTAAAATGTATAAATTGATGAAAGAGTAATTAATAAAAGTGACCACTTTTATTTCATTTGTTTGTTGTAACCCGTTTATAATTAAAACAACAATCTGTAAATAAGTCTCACTTCAATCTCGACCTGCGGATTATCGAATTAATTACGTTTTCATTTAATTATACATTTATAATGACGGAGGCAGCATCTAGCTTAAAAGAGACGCTTAAAAGACACAAATGTATGTTTTCGCAAGAAAATTGCACACAATTTTAAAATATTTTGTACCTAAAATGACTTAAATTGAGCTTTTTAATTTATATCCCGATATGCCTTATAGTAAAATATCACATAATTGATTAAGACTTTAGAATCTAAGTTTATAAAATATCTTGTAATCATTTGCCGTTCATCTTGGATTTGTAGCCATACGAGTTTATCGCTGAAACAAACAGAAACCAAAACGTAAGTAAATTGTAGATTTATAATAGAAACAAAGTATGAGTTGGTAAGTACAGCATAATAAATAATTACCTTATTTATTATGCTGTTTGATTTGTTTTTATTTTTATGATAACTTGATAATAATTAGGTAAACCATATAACAAACTTAGCGAACGCACTGCCATATCTACATATACGCCTACAGTGTTCGAGCAGATGTCATGGAAATAATAAAACATTACATTAGCACTTAGGTAATTTTATGTATTTTACTTAATTTTTGCCTTTTCTAGATCCATTTTAGACTTTCTGGCTTTTGGCCAGGAACTTTTCGGCTATGACCCGCAAGAATAAAAGACCGTACAGTCTTTTTCCTACCTTTGCGAAATCCTGCCTAAGCATCCAGTACTTTTTCATCCCTTTCCTTCATAAAACTTTACAGGAAATACATAATGGGTTGGATGCCTGCAATTTTACTAGTAGTTCTCCTGATCACACGTTACAAGCAACAAGCCCCTGCGGTCCAATAACGAACAGGCGGAGTCAGGCAAGCACTTGGGGCTGATGTAGGAAGAAATTTGTGGAATAGGTCGCGTAAAATCCAATTGAGATATATTAGTAAAAGAACTTACCAGCAAATTCCTGGTCACACATGAGCAGAAGCTCCAGCCACTGTGGTCCAGTAACTGGTGGAATAGTGAGGGTGCCTCCATAGTTCTCTGGCAGGCATTTAGGGCTGATATATTTGTGTAAGAGGTCGCGGTCGTTGCCGATGAAGATGATGCGGTTACGCAGCTTCTCCTGCAGGAAGGGCTTGAACAGCTGGAACACCATGTTGAAGATGTATGGCTGGTTCACGATGTACAGTCCTTTGATACGAAGCGGGATGCTTTCCTGGAATAAGAATGAGAGTTTACATAAACAACGTGAATAGGTAGGTAAAATGTGTTGAAAAATATGGTAAAATCTTTTTGAGTGTCGCGAAAATCTGGCTGTCTTATCTCCACAAAATCGGTTGTTTAGACAGACCCATACATGGCAGCTTCCTCCAAGAGTTTTGAATCCCCCAAGATCAGTAGTGTTGTGTATTTTTCTGCTGCAAGTCTTTTATACGAGTAAAATACTGATTATCTAAAATTAGTATGCTCTTATCACTGGAGACCCACTGAATGAAGGGCCTAATCACTGCTACCTATCTGCAGCGACTATCCTTCTGGTAAACTGGCAGACTTGATGTATGGGCAAATCGTTCATTTCGAATACAACGATACCTTCACAGACTTTAAAAAGACTCCAACATGATAGCTTGTAGAAACCTTTGAAACGTTGTCTATAGAACGTTCAACATACCTGCAGCCAATCCAAATTTTAATCGTTTATTTCCAAGTAGATTCACAACGAATACTTTCAGAAAGTCAAGAATTTACAATACAATACTGTCACTAAAATTGTAAAAAAGAGAAAATTGACAGACATAATTTTCTCTTTTTTATAACAATTTTATGTTCCTAGTAGAAACGCGGCACAATTGGGATAAAAAAGGCACTGCCTCGGGGCCGGCCAGGCTGACCACACAGCATGTAACTTACTAGCATGTAGCTATTAAAGTGGATAATTAAAAAATATATATTTACATGTGTCATGTAAATCAGCCAGACCCCCTGAACAGGACTCCGGATCGAACATGAAAGCTTATAGAACCCCTTATATATTGTTGTTTTATAAATGTTGGTCTAATTATATCTTTAAAATACCTGCAGCCAGTCTACAATTCTCTTGGCGAAGGGCGGCGTGAACTGCCACACTTGCTGCATGGATAAGCCGTCCATGTCAAATACGACCACGGCTCCGCAGATTTGAGACTCCGGCTCTAACATGGCGGCCTCCAGGAACAACACGCAGCCTTTGAACACCTCGTCCAGGGAGCATTTATTGGTCTTCCATTTCTCTGCAAAGAGAATTCACCAAATGAAATATGGATATAAATTTTTTGGCCGAGGAAAAGTTAGAAAAACTACCTTTACTGAGAACAATAAGTTGATGTAGGAACTTGTAGGTACGTAGAATCTCTTGTAACTGCTTAATAATAATAGATTACATATTTATGGAAACATTGCAGCCTTGTGTAAACACTTATCAAGAATGGCTAGTTAAAAAATAGCCATGTAGGTACGCAAAAAACTAATAATCCCCAATCTTGTGCCTAAACAATAATTTTTTACATGTTGTAGTATTACCGCGATACTATCGGATGTTATGCGTAATGCTGCATAATTATGAACAATTTTGATGGACTTGACATGATAGTTGACGTCATATAATACGTACGCACCATGAAAAAGTACATTACCTAGCTAAGTAATTCCATATCACTTAATGTCGTGTCGATGGTAGGTAATTTTGTCAACATTACAAACACTGTAAGTAAGTATGACTTTTATACCTATTGATTAAAATTTTCCGCTCCCGGCAAAGTTCAAGGTTCACGTATTAATAATTTCCGGCATAAATTTTTTACAGCCTACGTCATACATACATATATTTCTACACGGAGTTTTAAAAATAACCTAATGATATTTTTAGACAGGCTGAGACAAAAGTTTGTACGGGCAATTGCGTCAATAATTAGCATTTCCACTTTGGTCTGTGTGTGATTCATACTTTACATGTATTTTTGCAGTTGGGTATAGTTTTAATTGGGTTATCTAGATTTTATCAAATGAATCAAATGTTGAAAGTCACACTTGCTTGATGCGCGTTGAAAGTGTTTTAAATAATTTTTCCATACGATTTGACATTGGCTAACGGCAACCCTGGCTTACTATTTTTTTTACGTTTTGTTTGAAAGTTTTGCGGTTGAACGAATAAGAAACAAATTATAAATTAGCAAGTAGGTTAGACAGGTGCCTATCTAATTTTAATGAAAGTGAATAGGTATACTATCGAAATAACTTAGTTTCTCTTTTCTTATCTGCATACTAAACTTGTTTACTAGTTCAAATCGAAAGTGATATGACACCAATATTGCTAATCTGTATTAATTCACGTTACCATTGGATCAGCTAAAATATCTGAATTCTTCATGCTTAGTTCTTAAAATCAATGAGGAAGATATTTCCTAAACAATTTTCCTGCTATGGTCTATATCTTATTTTAGTGTGCGCCCGCGGCTCCGCCCGCTTGGAAGTCGGTTTTGATCCCGTAGCATCCCACAGGATCATTTTTTCGGGATAATAACTATCCTATGCTCTCTATGAGGCGACTAAGGGACTCGAGTGTATTGGTGTATTACAATTTTTAGGCGACAGGCTGACAACCTGTCACTATAGTGATACACATGTTTTCTGAAACAACCGTGGAAAGCAATCCTCGAAAATGTCAGACGTGGCGATAGCGACCGTATTCTTACGGTCGTTAACGCTCTGCCTACCCCGCAAGGGATAAAGGCGTGATATATGTATGTATGTATGTATGTATGCTCTCTATCCAAGTGTGTGCCAAATTTTATGAAAATCGGTTCAGTAGTTTTGCATGGAGAAGTAGGTAACAAACATACAAACTTTCACATTTATAATATTAGTAGGATATGGGATATTGCACAGGCAACATAAAAAATGTAAACTTACTGCCAAGTTCGAGCACGAGTATTCTGCGGCCAAGCTGGTCGCGGCATGGCAACACTGTCAGGATGTTCTGGTTGAAGACGTTCTGCTCCTTGCTCGGCATCAGACCATCGTAGTGTTTGTGGTGCTTCACTTTGAACGCGTAGTAGCGTTTGATCTGGAAAGTAATGATTCAGGTTAGATTTGATAACGGGCAGGTCAAATAAGATACTTTTCAAAACGATATTTTGTATGAAAATGCGAATAAATGAGTCATGTATCTCTAGTTTGGATGGCGTCAAAACACTTACTTTTATATTATTTTTTTGTTTATTACTTCAAACTTTGAATATTTCGAAAAACTATATAAGAAGTATGTAGTATTTTTGGACAATAGTGTTAAGCGTACTTCGTTTGTATTTTATTAATGACCCAGTCATCTAGCTAATTCAGGCACGTACCAATAATCGATACCTACTTTTAATCATGCATGCGCATGATGATTATCTGATCTGTAACCCCGTCTATGAAAATAATAATGAGTGCCCTACTTCCCTATTTACGTACTGACTTAATCGTAAAAGGTGTTTGAACTTAACACATAAATAATGAAATCGATTCGATAATATCTCTTCACTAAAAATAGCGCTATCACTTTCCGATTAATAGGTTTAGATAAGGATAGGAGTTAATGTCATGTTTAAAAATTACAATTCTCTCCATTTTGCATATTTCCTTCTTTTATGCCATCTCTTTAATTAGTTTATTCGGAAATTAAGATATTTTTTCTTAATCCATTCAACTGGAAGTCACTCGCTGTTTTAAGTTAAGAGATAAAAACATAGAATCTTATTATTCCACTCTGGATTCCAGTGCACAAGAATAGTGCTACATCAGTAAATTATCAAATTGAGTAACAAGGCCACGTATTCACGTAATGTTAGCAAAAACTGGGCTAGTGAATAGAATAATCAACAATTCTCAATAAACGCATCGTACATCGATTTTTTGACTGGTTTTGTACAAAAAATTTGGTAGGTACCTAGGTACATGAAGATCCATATCAGTGTATGGTACGGTAAGGCACATCATATCTTCATCATTAGGCTTGTTGTTCTAATAACTCTGGCCTTGACTGGTATGGCAGAATCACGTGTGGCAAAACAACAAAAAATTATATATTTAAATTAGGATGCGATGCGTCTTCGCTGTTCGTAAGTATGGTCACCATAATGTGATCTACATTTCGAAGTTTACATACTTAGAAAGTAAACCGATATATATTAGTGTAGGTAAGTATGTAAGTTTTTGGTCAAAAACTGAAAAGTGAAAAATTTTTTACTCAATTTTGATGATAAACATGAAATGATCTAGGTTGTTGATCAGAAACGTGGACTAGTAAATTTTTATGATAAAACTAAGATAAATCTTTGTCATCTGCCGGTGTTTGAACAGAAACCTGATTTTATCAATAACCTGCCACATTATTATGTAGGTACTTATAATGAAAAAGAGATAAAGTGGTATGTAGGTGCCTATATATGTAAACCGAAAAATGTGTTATACTCGTAAACTTACCAGATCATACGCACTGTCGGGATAGAATTTGCAGGGCCGCAGGAATCTGATGAGCCAAGCATCACTTTCTGAAGGCACATGCAGCTCCTTATCCTCTGAAAAAAAAAAAACACATACTTATTAAATTTAAAAAATAAAGTATAAAACCTAAACAAGAGGGCTGTATCGGAACTACAGGTATCTATGGCGCTATCTGCGTTAGTACCCACTTATACAATAAGCTTTAATTTTCTTAATACCGAAAACAGTGTAGATGTTGCAGGGATATTAAAAAAGCCGTGATATTGAAATTTCACTAGTGCCATTATAATTGCACTGATTTATTGTAAATCGTTTGCATTACTTACAACTTAACGGGCTAGTTTCAGTGACATTATAATTTGACTAGACCGATACGGTGAAATTGTAAGGCAGTGACATATCGGCAATAGCACTGGTTTGGGAAAGTCGTTAGATTATCAGATCAATCGCTGATTGGTCCGCTTTCACTATCAACTGAGCAACAAATATTAAACATAGAATGAGGAAATAAAAGACAGGTTTTTGAAAATTATTTATTTTTAAAATTTATTTACTTTTATATCATCATCATTAACAGCCTATTGTAGTCCACTGCTGGACATAGGCCTCTCCTAAAGCACGCCACTGAACCCGGTCTTCGGCTTTACTCCTCCAGTCACTGCCCGCAGCTTTGCGTATGTCGTCGCTCCACCTTGCCACACACATAACTATACCTACTTGTATATAAATGTGATAAATCTGATTCTAACACTTTCGAATGCTGACAATCACTCATGTGATTGTACTGTGTACCTACATCCTTATAAGGTAGGTATATGTACCTCTACCTCCAGGATGCTATACTAGTATGGATACTACAATAATGTTAACTGATTGGTTCACAATATCATTAAATGCACCATCTAGCTAGGTTGACGATATTCTATAATTTTCGATTATATCATACTCATAAACATCTAACTAGATAGGTAATTAAATAAAGTTGTTAAATGTTTATTAGATACACGGTATGATAAAGTAGCTACTTAAGTATGTCTTAAATATTTTATGAGTTTTTTGTGAGAACACGTGAGGTGAAGGTTCATAGCAATCACTCAAGCCACCGTCTAAGTGAGTGCGTCACTCATTATTTGCAAATTCAATAATATTATGTTTAAAAAGGACTATTGATTTTACTAAATTCCTATGCATGGTAAAATATACCAAAATAAATCACAGCCGCGAGTGAACAATGCAAATAAATTATACATACATATATCACGACTTTATCTCTTGCGGGGTAGGCAGAGCGTCAACGGCCGTAAAAATACGGCCACTATCGCCACGTCTGACAAATATAGAGGGCCGTCTGAGATAATTTGTGTATCACTATAGTGACAGGTTGTCAGCCTGTCGCCTAAAAGTTGTAATACACCTGAAACCCTTAAGTCCCTCAGTCGCCTCTTACGACACCCAGGGTAGGTAATGGGGTGATGCTATTCTAAGCCGGCATCACACGGCACGGTTTTTTATTCTACCTACATAAAATCTCTTAGTATTATGCAAATTTGCGAAAAAATGTGCGAACTACTGGATCAATAACTTATTTGGAAGTCAATTAGCCAGGTGCCAGAACAAACTTGTTCTACCTGTGAACATATGACGATCAACAATATTCTAATAAGTAGGCATCATACACATTTCTTGTTTTTGATATTAGTGATGTTTACTATTATTTAATTTAAATAAAAGACTATATCAACTGTTATCCTTGTTCCAAAAACTAGTTTTCCAAGTATTTGTTTACAAATAAGTGAAATGAAAAACAATATATGAACTATTAACTGTTTAACAATAATTAAATTACCTACCTATAGTTGTCAGAGCTGGCAATAGCGACCGTATAATTGCGGCTGTAAACGCTCTGCCTACCCCGCAAGAGATAAAGTCGTGATATGTGTGTGTGAATTTCAAACTGTTTGTGTTTTTCTGTTACAATATCTTGCGTAGAAGTTTCTTAACGCTGTCACAGGTTGTTTAACCAGCAAGAAAGACCTATGGGATCCGATGCGTGTCGTGCCTCTGTCGTCATAATAATGGATCGTTCTGCTTATGACTTTTACCTGGGAGTATTACATTACATTAGTACCTATCTGGAGCTCAATTTTTGAAATCTCGTATCACACGTTCTACTTTACTTATCGATTCACACATTCTCCTCATAAATTCACATTTAGCTTTGACTAAAAAAAGTAGTAGAAATTTTAATACGTATGGTTGGACCAGTCGTTGGGGAATTCCGTGCACGGAGTCGAGTTACGACGTTTCAGAAATTGAGCTCAAGGAATACTTGTGGAATTATCAAAAAATAAATCTTCTACTGGCTGTACACTTTGGGATAAGATTTTAGTTTCGGTGTTGCAATGGCTGGTAGAAAGCAGCTGGCAGCTGCACTGACAGAAATTTATTCAATCAAGAACCATGCACCTGTTTATATTGATAAACAGTATTGGTTAATTGTAATATGATTTGTTCAGTGTAACTAAGGTTCTTACTAAGATTTCTTAAGAATTTATTAAATTCTGTCTAGTGATTGTTTTTTTATATACGATTTTTAGATGTCGCAAACAAACTTCTTGAGGCGTCCCCAAGTGCGCTCGTATTGAAATAATTGGAATCCAACATTTATTTTGAGGGTGTTCGCTTCCTTGGGTATGCCTATTGGCCATGCAAATTACCTTCCAGCAGCCTCCTCAGCTCTTGGACAGCGGGCTGGACGATGTCTGGGGTCTCCCGCAGTTCGCGCCGCGCGATCTCCTTCACCGACTCCGAGGGCTCGTCCAGCTCGAACTGCAGCACGAAGTCCCCAAGCTGCACCATCGGCAGCTTGTCCACGTCCGACAGCATGTGTTGAGACACTGTTGCCAAAGGAAAACAATCTTATTGTAACACTTTATTGTAAAAAAGTTACAGAAGCAAAATACAAGAACATTTAAATTCAACTAGTAGTTAGTAGGTATGCGCAAAGGCGACCTTATCGGCTAAAAGCCTTTGCTTAAAAAGTGATCTTTTCCAGAAAACCTTTGGATTGAGGAAAAAGTATAGGTAACAGAACAGTGCGAGAATAATGGATAGAAGAAAGAAATGTTAGCTAAGCTAAATAGAGTAGGCTCGCAATCATTGCAGTTTATAAGATCATGGTTTTTCGATTTAAGTTATGTAGGAAAGTGTACATAACCTCCAATTTATTTTGATTTAGCCTGAGGATTTAGCGCACCGATATATTTAAATTATCTCTAGAAATGTTTGACAGGTCAAATGAGCTACTTTCTAAAACGATATTTTGTATGAAAAACTATCCGTCAAAATGCACCTATTTTGGATGGCTTCAAAACATTTACTTTCTAATTATTTTTTGTTTATCAATTCAAACTTTGGATATTTCGAAAAACTACGAAAGAAGTTTAGGTAATATTTTGAGACAACAGTTTTAAGCTTACAATTTGTATAATATTAATGATCCAGGAAAGTAGCGAATTATTCCAATTGAATAATTTGTCAAAGATTTCCTGATTTATAAATTTGGTTTTCCCATCTTTGCGTATTATAGGGAAATAAATCAAGTGATCTACTCCATTTTAATGAGTCGATAAGTATTTGCATCGTGCAATCAAGTCGTATTTGGTTATAGAAGACGCTCTCAAATATTTTGCGGTATTCCCCAAAACTGGAACTCGAAGGTTAGACTATTGTTCGTTAAAATTTGTAGTCTTTGTATTATAATAGACGCGACGTCTTGACATTTGACACACTTCAAAAGCAATTTTTCAAATTCTTTTGTGACTATTTATTCCACTAATTGTATTTATTATTTTGTTTTAATAGCTTTGTTAATCCTTCACATCTTTTATAAGGCCATGAAAAGAATGTTATCACCT
This sequence comes from Keiferia lycopersicella, assembly GCA_029255805.1. NCBI lineage: Eukaryota > Metazoa > Arthropoda > Insecta > Lepidoptera > Gelechiidae > Keiferia > Keiferia lycopersicella. The sequence continues at coordinate 22,135,600 of JARACZ010000003.1, forward strand.
AAAATTGAGCTTTAACTACCCGCAATAGAATTCAAAACGAATGAAAAAATTTGACATGCTCTGCCCGTTAAAGGGTTAACACACTTCTGACTTGACTCTTCAATTCAGAAATAGTGAGTCACTGTGCAGAAATGTTCTCAGCCCATCGCCTGAATAAACATGAAACCATATAAACCCTTAGTAAGTCCTTAGTCACCTCTTACCACCACCCACAGGTAGGAAACAGGGCGATGCCCTTCCAAGTCGACATACTTATTCATAATTATTAACATCATCAATATTGGTGCTGTATTTACGTAGTGACATCAAAGATAAGGCGATGATCAAACAAAAGGTGTACGTGACCTAATAATGGATGACTATTATCTTCAGATTTAATTGACGTCTTCATAATCAAATTTGATTTCCCTTTGGAATTTGCTAGAAAGTTAATTTAAAATGCCATTAGGCGTCAATATTATGCATTTAAAAGTAGTAGAGCATAATATTTAGATGGGTATAACTGGCGCAGATAAAGATAAGATTATTGTTTGTCTCTCTCTCTATTATAATATCTAATGCCTTTAAATGAGCAAGAATTATTGTATTGGATCTCGGAAACGGCAAGAACGATTTTTATGAAAATTTCTATATAGCGAGATTCGGGGGCGATAAATCAATATAGCTAGGTTTTATTTTCCAAAAATTACTCTGAACGGCAGAAAAATCCGAGCAATGCTCGGTCAACCAGGGAGCGGGATGTCATTGGTATCCTTTCCTTGTCTACGCAAGATGTAAAGTAGTATATAATTTTTGAAGGATATGAGACGAGACAGTCATTTTGTCTATCGTAACACTAGGTAGGTATGTCGTGACTACCCAATGCCATGTTGCGGTAAAAGGTATAGGTAGTCAAGACACAATTTAATTCAAAGTAGGTGAACTACACTGCTATAATAAAAAATAAATACTTTGTACAAAATAATGCAAAAACATCACAGCTAACAATGTTTGCGAAAAGCAATTTCAGATGATAAACTGGATAAAAGAGATTATCTACTTTAATAACAATGGGTACATACATAGATAAATATTTTTCATTATTGCATAGATTTATATCCCAGTTAGCTATATTGTTATCTTGTCTATGACCCCGTCTAGGTATATGCTTAAATTATGCAAGAGCTGGCTTATTGTTCGGTTGAGATTTATTGTCACCTTGACTTTGAACTATTTGAACTGGCTATGACTATGATACCCATGCTTTGATTAGCCCAATAACTTGCTAAGAGTAATAAATAGGGTACATAGTTTTGTTTAATCATAGTTGAGCGATATTAAACACGCAAAATGGATAATCACCAAATACCTACAGAGCAATTACGCAATCCATGTAACAATCAAAGCTGAAAAATTAGGATTAGCAGGTACCTATATAACTAGGCTAGATCACCTGAAAATTCTCATAAGATGTAGTAAAAACTAATGTGAAGTAGTGAATAAGTAATTATTTTTATTATTTTTATGGGGCGAGTGTCTTGTGTTACTTGAATATATTCGTATGTACCATATTTTTAGCCCTTTGCCGGGCCAAGCTAATACTGAATTCGAACTTGGGGCTTTAAGGAAGAAATATAATAAAACCCTGGTAATGATATACTCACAATGTGATCCCATGGCCACCAGCGCGGGATCAGATGAAGAGAACCTAGCAGGAATCTTCTTCAAATTATGTAAGCACGATTGGTTACAGAAAATACCCAGAAGCTATATTATAAACCAAGAAGTTTCAAGATTATTACTTTCACTTTTGTTTTATATCAAACCTACTCTAACTACTTAAGATTACAATGGCGAGTGCTGGATGCTATTCGTAGGGTAGGTAGTTATTTCATAGATTTTTTTATACTTTCCATTCCACCCACTTATTACTAAACGCATAATTTTTATACCGCACGCAAAAAAAAAAGAAAGAGGATCTAATCTCAATCTAGATCTAATCTTGTTTGATCTAATCTCTTTTATCTTAGATGTGAGTAGAAGAGACTAGCGATGTTTGAAAAAACAGTAAAGTAATAATGTTCAGAGTTGTAACTTTTGGATACTGACTGCAAACGTGGGTTTAGAACTTTATGAAGAGTACCTCCATTTTCTTAAGGATCTCATCATCTGATCCTAGTTTGGTGACCATTGGACTACATCATCGTGAGTATACCCTTCCAAAACAAGTAGGTTTACTCTATCTCTCTTTTTGTGGGGAACACAGAGTTTACTTGTATTATTGTATGAATTTATTAATTAGCTACCTATATCTAGGTAAGTACAAATAAACAATAGATTTAAATTGATTTGTGTTGTAATTAGTTTTAAAAATGTAATAAATTTCTACAAATGCATAATGTGTTAGGACATATTAGAATGCAGTTAACATTTTGGTTGAGTTGATAAGTAGGTAGCCATTGAAAATTTTTGGTCAGGACACAAAATGGTTCTTGTATTGCCGCAAAATTAAAAGAAGGTGTTTTACTAGATTATGGTGTGAAAGTAAAATATAAAACTTTAGTTTATCAAAGCATAATTTAAAACTATAGTTTAACATGTAGATAATTTGACAATACCTACATATAATAACATGTATTACAACAAGTTCAGATATTTAAATCAGTTATCAGAAATGAAAGCCTTGTCTTCGAAACAGTTAGATATCAGTAAAATGAATAAATGAGCGTCTTATACTGACATGAGATAGAAAACATAATTAGCTACTTACATTTCCCCATGTTTTCTTGTAACGATCGGAACAGAGAATAGAAAACGCGAGATTTCTTTGATTTTCACCAGCGCGGTACACCTGGGAGAGAGATCACACGCGACTGCGCGTGCGCCGCATCGCTCGGTCGTTATAACCTGCGTAGGCGCTGTATGAGATAGCTGTCTAATTTCCCGCGATTGATTAATTTTTTGACGTTACCTGTTTTGTGTTGTTGACGTCAAATATGGCTATGGTAAAAAAATAGTAGTGTTTGTTTAGCATATTAGAAGTCAGTTGCTAATCAAGTTGTGATACTTGTTCTTTATTATATGTTTTCTTCCTTTAATCACTAGACATATGAAGTTCATTGTATTAATAATAATTTATCGGTTAAGTAAATAATACATAGGTATAGGTACTAATGCAGATATTGGCAGGGGTAAAAATGTAAAAACTTCTTGTAAAGAAAGAGATATGCTTTCGAGCAAATGCAATCATAAACTTTCCAACAGGTCGGTGAGGTTCTCACGAAAGACTTAGAACAACTCAGTGATAGGTTTGTCTCGCTACTCGCGAGTACTAGTAGATAGATACATACATACATAGACATACACATATCACGCCTATATCCCTGGCGGGGTAGGCAGAGCGTCAACAACCGCAAAATTACGGTCGTTATCGCCACGTCTGATAAATGCCTGAGGGTCGTTTCAGATAAGCCGTGCATCACTATAGTGACAGGTTGTCGGCATGTCGCCTAAAATTGCAATACACATGAAACCCTCTAGTCCCTTAGTCGGTTTCTTCGACACCCACGGGAAAGAAATGGGGTGATGCTATTCTAAGCCGGCATCACAAGGCAAATGCCAGATAGGTAGGTACCTATCAATAAAACAAAGATGACTCTCCTGGTTCTTATATAATACTTGCAGGCTAAAATAGCTAAATCATAATATAAATAGGTAGGTAATAGTTACAAGTGCTTGACAACTTGAATTTTCATAAGCATTGGATAATTAATTACTTTATACAATACTTGCTAATCAATAACAAGTTGGTAACAAGCATGACATGACTATAAATATTAGAATTTTGCTTACTTATTGACCTTTAAAAGTTTAATTTTGAAATTATGGATTTTACTAAGAAAATGAAGATTAATAATGGTAGTTATTAGGTACATTACCATAGTGTAGATCATTAACATAAAGCTTACAAAAATATTCATGCTTAAGGATGTGTTCGTTGCAAATCTTATTTCATAGTACTGACTGTTCAGAATGACACATCTATTTTTATACAAAAGTTACTAATCAAACGATATATACTATGATATTAAACATACTAATAGCTTCCCATATGACGTTAGGTCATCGTGAAATAATAAGATAAGAAAAAAAAATAGCAGAACCATGAATCTAGCTTTATCCTACCTATATTGCAGCCAGTATTCCCACAGTAACTGATGTTAAAGTTATTTACCAGCATCTGCTGACCTATTGTACCATCTTTGTATGTGAATTTGACTATGCAATAAAGAACTTGAACTATATTGAAAGATCAGAGACATGCATACTACTTGTAGATAGATGCAGAACACAGCATTTCAAAGTTACTTATATTGTATGACAGTAAAAAAAAATGTGACTGCCATCGGGACTCGTATTGCATCTTACTTAGCGCGGTAAGTGCATAACTTTTCTAAAAAGAGAACCGACTTCAACGGACGTTTTAAAGTGCGAACCTCCACTTTTTTGTCGGTATGCCTAAAACCTTCTACTAAGTCTGACAAACACTTTTCTGAAAACCGCATCAAAATCGGTTCATCCAAACTCGAGATAATCGCGGACATACAAACTGAGAACCTTTTTTTTAAGTCGGTTAAAAAGTCATAAAGAAATCAACATTCAAGCATGACCTTCCTAGAATAAGTATCCCTCTTGTACTTTGCTTGTGCACGGAACACTTACGGTATGCAAACAGTATGTGTTGCAAAAAAGCAATACAGTGTAAGATGTACGGAAATATTACCGCTGAGTAAAGTTATGACTAACTAACACACCACTTCACACTTATTGTTACTTATTTGTCGGTGATATTAGTAAACGTAGACCTTTAATTAACATGCCAATATTTTACGGACCTTAATAAAAGTATACACTAGAAAAACATCAAAAACAATATGCTCATAAGATTAGTCACGTGCGTTAACCGGATGTGACGTAAATATTTTTTGGAACCACAGCGTCGTAGCGTTTGCTACGGCGTAGCATAATATAGCACACGTAATTCAAATTCGTTCAAGTCTAGTTTTGTATCTAGCTAAGCTAATATATTTCAAAATTCAATTTTTATTTGGTAAGCACGTGAAACGGAAATGTAAAACTGATAAAACCAATAGCTCCAATAAATCTTGTCAAACTGTGAAACGCGATTTTTTTTATGTGACAACATAGTTACAAACCTGTTTGAAGGAGCCTGTGCTAATGTGCTGAGAGTCAATAGAAAATTAAAATATATTGGTAAAAATATTCTAAAACTATCAGGAAAGTTACGCTACACTGCGCCATCTATGACAATAACCCTGAACAATCTTTTCCTTAGAGCCATCTTTTGTTTAGTAGCAGAACTACAGTTGCAGCTACTCAAATGTAGATGGCGCTGCTAACAGCGTTCCTCAAAGAGATGCAGACGGAGTTTAGCACATCGATCGCACGAAGGTCAGTGGCACTAGACCAGCGAAGGGTAGCTTGTTATACAACACGTAGAGGTAGATACCTATAGTAAGTGCTCTTAGCTCTTGTAGCTTGTTGCTTCGGGCGCTCTTTCGTGCCAAATTATGCAAGCTTTCTTCCTATTGCAATGTCTCACGCTCGCTAAATGAAAGAGAATCTGAAAAGGTTTATGACCGCACTTAATACTGCATACAAAATATAATATAAATCATTGGACCAACAATTTAAAATAGAAGGTTTACGAAGTACAGGGTGTAAAAAAAAATACTGCTAGTCAATTTGTATGGGAGGCTCAAAATTTTCTCTCATATTTCATTAGGAAAATTGTTCACTTTCATGGGCTGATTTTTTTTTGTTTAACCTAACCTAGACAACTACCTACAAGTTTACCATTAGGTACATATAACAATCGGTATTACTCGGCCATCGGAACCAGCTGCATAACAGCTGTTCCATATATGTTGCAGGTGCAATGGGCTCACTCGCCAGTTTTTTCATTTGAGCGAAATTGGCTCATCGAATCAGTTGAGTGCGCTTTAGAACAGCAGACTGTAAATAGGGAAGCAATATCTGAAACGTCATAATTCAACCGAATTCGCATACAAATCGTGCATGGAAATCTGCAACGACTAGGCTAACCACATGAATTTAAATGTTTACTTCTCGATGTTTTTATAGCCAAGGGTATTGTGAATTTATTATTTAGGGTATGTGGGAATCGAGTAAAGTAGAACGTGTGATACAAGCATAATTTGGTAGTAGCAGATTTGACTTCGCATAAATCGAAGCACGGAGGATCGAAAATTTAGCTCTCTAGCAAGGTACGTGAAATGAAATTGGGTGGATAGATAATTATAATTTTGTCTAAGGAGAACTAAGAAAAGTTTGGTTAAGATCGGTAGGCAGTACGTACGTACATTAATGGTCGTGATTAGTGAGCCTGCAATAAATGGTCGGCTAAAGCAAAGAAAATAAAATACATGGCAGCAATTGCACTGCAAACCTGACCTACAATCGCACTATTAGTTTGAGGACGAGAACTTGAAACCAGCTGTTCACAGTTACACGAAGTTCATAGGTACTTAAATAGAGCTGCATGCACTGTACCTGTACAAGCATGAATAAGAAATTCTTATGGGCTTCATGTCTGTTGCTGAATAATGTTTTTAAGTAAACATGTTCGTCTTGAAAGTATAAGTCGAAAGAATAGTTAACAGATAAAAGTAATGTTTTCTTGATTATGCACAACTTTTACTCATCGACATACAACAGCTTTAACACATTTTTTTATGTATTTTTAAAGTATTGGATATAGTCTTGGTTTTTTTTGTTTTATGATGAACATGAAAATGCGTGTTTTTTTGGTTGTATTTATACAGGGTGTAAAAAAAAATTGCTGCAAATATTTCAAGGGGTGAACCAGCCCATGAAACTGAACAACTTTCCCCAAGAAACATAGGTCGAAATATGAACAAAAGTTTTGATCCTCCCATACAGTTGACTCGTTCGGCTGCTACATTTTATATGGGAGGAAGAATTTTTTAAAATATTTCGACCTATGTTTCTTTTGGAAAGTAGTTTAGTTTTATGGACTGGTTCACCCCTTAAAATATTTGCAGCTAATATTTTATTATAATATAAACGAAATATAGCTACATCGTACAGGACATCACAACCGAATGGAAAAAGAAAAACGTCGGACAACGAACTGGGATAAGGAGAATATTTGATTGAACCTAAGTATAATGGCCGAGGTCCAGCTTACTTTGTTCATGAACTTATTGGTACTTAATATTTGAGTAGGTATGTAAGATTAGCAAATATCAAAGGATGTCAGATTAATCAGGAATACCTACAAGTTTTGTACTCAATCCGTGGACAAAAAATATGAAATTTCACATCGTTGTTTTTAGGGTACCGTACTGAACAATTTTCTTTCACTATGAGGCTAATTCTGGAACATGTGAAAAAATATTCATTCTGCCGTACCTACAGTCCCGTCGCCTGATTGTGAATTTTGTATGTAAGGCTGAAAATAGCATTGGTCCTACAGGGAAAATTGATCAGTAACATTCCCTAAACAACGTCTCCAATTTGATGCACTTCCTCCGAAACACGGTATATACCTACTTCAAAATAACGGCTACGACGAAGTTTAATCTGAAGTGTAATAGCCTATCGGCTGTGATTCCAATACTAGGTCAGTGATGAAAGTGGCCTCGCTGGGAGCAATAATTCGATCAATTCATACGCTTCGTTGTAGTAGGGAGCCGTCCGCTCGCCTCTCATGGGGACAAAGTGCAATGGTTCAAATCATAACATCGGCGTGTCTTTTGTTTTGTGATTCACGCGGAGAATTGTTCGATTAAAGTTTGTACTTGAGGCCATATGCAAAAGATATACGTCGTTACATCACAAACAATTTGCTATTTGCTGTACAAACCAGTAGCAATATATTTAATTCGTTTTTTAACAGCCCCCACAGTTATGCCTACTATTTTAAAATAATTAAAACGTTATGGCTTTCGTGCATGGGAGGCGCTATTCTAACACGTAGGCATTATGATAATCAATCTAACTAGGCGTTAGACAGAAACCTTTAGAGTAAATACATAGGTACTTACATAAATTAATAGAGTAGGAGTATTTAACAATGTTACTAGACATTGAAAATACTGAAACACAGAAAGATTTTATCCTGTACCTTCGTATCATTGAGGAGAGCCTGGAAAATATATTTTTTCGCGGTGGTATTCGTGTCATCTACCTACATTATTCTCATAAAGAAAGCATAACAGTGGGTTCCGTGTAAAAGATCAAGAAAAAGACTAGTGCATGAAACTAGTAAAACCTGTACCAAATTATAGTAAAGTAGGTATGTAATATGCCGCTTTAGAATAGCATCACCCCACATCCTACCTGCCACCTACCATGATACACATGTTTTCTGAAACAACCTTCGAAAACAACAATCCTCTAAAATGACAGACGTGGCGATAGCGACCGTATTCTTACGGCCGTTAGCGCTCTGCCTACCCCGCCAGGGATAAAGGCGTCATATGTGTATGTATGTAATAAAAAAGGGAATAAGTGTTAAGAAGGTGCTTGCTACGTCTCCTGAACCTAGATCGTGTACGTGCGTTGTTTATGTACGAACGTGGTCAGCCCGTAGCCCGGGCGCTACGGGCGCCGGCGCATGCTTGGTGTGCGTCCAAATGCCGGTTGATTGGCCTACACACGTGCCCCCGTTATCATGTCGTGCGTGATTGCTGCATTGTTCCTACACTCGTATGTACGTACATGGATACTCCTTCTTATACATACCTACTACACGTATAGGTAGACTAGGACATAACACATTTAGGCCTGATCGAATAATCAGCTCGTAAAAAATATTTAATTATTAAACGAACAAAAACTACCACAGTAACTATGTTTAGACGCCACAAAATAGTATTTATGATCTTGAAAACCTAATAAAAAATTTTTGAAGTCTTTGGTTCCCTTTTTTTCGTGGGACACCCAGTCGTCCAACAACCCGATGAACCCTAGTGTCAGAATTTTTCAACCGCCTTCTACAAGTAGCAGGCTTCTGGCCTGGTTGTGTAACGACCGCCGTCTAAGTAATCATAGACAGCAACCGGGACCTACGGCTTAACGTGCCATCCGAAACACGGAAGATCTTTGGTTCCCTAGACTTGTGTGAAATCCAAAGTTCTGTGATTTCAACTCTTTTAAAGTTGCATAACCTCACTGTATGGATAGGGTCATTCGTCATTGTATGAATTACGTACCTATGCATACTAGGTTTGAATCAAAATAAGTAGTAATGCTCTATTGTGTGCTATAAATAACTTTGCCTTATCCAGTTACCTAATCTAATTGTATCCGGTGAATTTCACATCTAGAAGATCGTTCAATGATCAACTCATCATGCATGACAATGAAAAAGGATGACTAATGCGGCAGTAAGCTTATCAAACAAAGCTGACCAATCAAAACTTGCCAAAGTTTAAAATCAAGGTATCTCAACTTTTTTTAAAATAAGATATTTATGTCCCCCTTAATATTTTTATACATACAAAAAACGCACTTAACTTGTATGAAACGTGATGTATTGTGTCAATTCAGTATTTCTTTCTTTTCGCATGGAACATAGTCGTCCAAGCCACTAATCTGGTTATATAGTGCTAACAAACAAAATTAAATGTTCTGCTCCGATTCATGGTAAGCATAGCAAGAGTGATATTTTATTTTCAGACATCTTAAGAAAAGGAACGATACTTTTACCTAAACTAAACCTTAAAAAGAATAAAGCGAAGAGCGACCGACCTTGCCCGATAAGATACCTTAGCGGACGTGAGAGGCGTGCTCTATCTCGTATCACTGCTTGAGTAAGGATCGAGGCTTTGCTTCACTCCCAAGCGAGATTTAAGAGTCACTGCTTATGATTCTAAATGTATATTATATGTGACCTTTTGTCTGTCACTTAGTATTACGTAGTTGAAAATCTCTGTCTGACTGACCTCAGGGTTCATCGGGTCGTTGGTCGACTCGGTTTCCCACATGAAAAGAAGAAGTGTTAAAAAGTAAATGTGATACTAGCTAGGGTAAAGTTTTTAATTGATTCAGTGTTCAACGTACTTTGTGATGTTTTATAAATCGTGAGAATGTGAGAAATAATATTTTAAGATTAAAATGTAAACTATACATGGCTCCAGATCAATTATTGGCTAATATATTCATTGCTATCATACCCACATCTAATTCTTACCACCGTCGCCGTATAAAGAATTGACTTTCAAACTACTCGTATATTGCCGTAACTAGAAAATAATTACCGGCCATACGTCTAGTAAATCAGGTTCCCTTTTCTTCCGCAGTTTATAATATAATTAGGCTGATCTGGTCATACATGATTAAATAGTTCTTTGTTTTGTTCAACCTAGTGAATGTCGAGTATGAGACCATTTAAGTGTAAGAATATAACAATGAAACTGGTACATTTCAACCCAATATCTACTTACTCCCAATTATGAAGATAAAAGATCACATGATTGTCTACACGTGAATTACTACCAAAACCGAAACCTAACGCATATCAGCGTAATACAGTTACCAAAGGATCCTGTCCATGTTATAATCGAACTTGCCAATAGCTGCGCAGACGCAGCTGGCCGTTATGCAAGGACTTGCCGAATTGGAAGTTTGCTAACTTGCACCGTCCTTGACCGATTCTCTGCTCTCTGTTCACCGCCAAAATCACGCAATCATTACTGCCCGTCAATTTTTACAGTTCATCTTAAAATGAATAAGAACTGAGATATACCACGTGGATAAACATGAGACAGGCGAATATCTTAAGGCTGTTAAATTAAATGTTGCTGTTGTTATCCCCAATAAAGAAAAAAAGACCCGTACTATGACCCGTACTATCTACATTAGTATTGAAAGTAATTAGTCATAATTCGTTTAATATAATGATGATGACTTATATTTAGAAATCTAAATTAATAAGCAAGTAATTTCTGCTATATCAAACAGGCTAATATTATTGGGGATATTTTATTGTGTGCATCAATCAACTTTTAACTTACCAATTTATGTTCATCAAGTATATTTTTTATATTAGTGAACCGTATCAATATAGTAAAGTAAGGGAGTAGGCGCGCGGAGTCCTTGACGCGGATTGTACAACATACAAAAATATTCTTCACAATGACAGGACAAAGAATCTTTTGAGATGATAACTTTTACTATACTGGAATGGGGAAATTCTTTTTAAATTCGTTTGCAATAAGGAAAACACAATTTCCGTTCGCAAAACCTTACAACCTTTCCTTTAACATCTGTATGTCAACTGTCAAGACTATCATGTTCCAAAACCAGTCAATCGCCTTCACCTGCCCGTAGTGGACAATTACTTCAGTATACTCGTATTTTTAATACAAAAGTCATTTGCGCAGTACAGCGAATCCCTCACATAACGTCCGTTGCTGTTGTCCGTTGTCCGTTGTAGCGCATCCGTAAAAGTCTATGCGTCTGATGCAAGAAAATGTCGAAACCGACGATGATCTAAGGACGTTACCAAATGAACAACGCAAACACTTGCGTTGGCATCTGTTTCTGTTACACTTATTTTGGTAGATCCAAAATACCTACATTTTTTGCACGACCGAACGTCGTGTGCTAAGGGAATTGTATAGTTCCTTAGTAAGTAACTATGTACTTACTATTCCTCCTTGGTTCCAAAAATAAATTTATCACATATGCACACAAAAGTAGCTTATACGGTTTGAATGCAATCAAAGGACTGACAATCTCATTTTGGTATTGCTTTATTTTTACCTTGAAACCTTTCCCCGAAACTTCATTATAATTGCCAAAAATGTTTCACAATTGTGTTGTTTGTGAGGACAAATAACACTTTCGATAATATGTAGAGAGTTCCGCTTTTACTAATTCCTATTATAAAATGAATCTGGAACAAACAGTCAGATTGAACTGCCCTGTTCATACAACTTGTTAGGCATGTTTGTATTTTACGATTCAGTACTTTGTTAATGAGTACAAAACACTGTAATACCAGTAGTACCCAAGACCGGGTAGCATCTTGAGTTACCCTTACTAGGAATTAATTAACCAAAGTCAAATAGCTAGAGTAGGTCAATTTCTATAATAAAATATTTTTTTAGTGCTGATGACACTAAGATAAAAAGCTAGCCAAGACATGTGTCGTAACATTCAAAGAAGGTTAATTGAAACTATTTAGTATCTTTTTGCTATGAAGTCGTAAAAATCTTCAGACTAATGAACAATTGGTAATCCATTCTGATTACAAGATGAGGTTGAACCTGAATTGAAAAATTATCTTATCTTTATCTTTATTGAAACAGGTTAATTAAGGCATCTTAGGCATTTAAGTGTTATTAAAAAGATATGGGTTTTCTGTTATTAATAGTGTTAGTCATTTGATTTATATTGAATAAAAATGCATAGTATTCAAAACAAGTACTTATGAAAATATAACAAAATTGTGATGGTTGGTTGCATGTCTACAAACAGGATCAACTTTTTGGTTACTATAAAATCTCAGTTAATAGTTTAGATAAATAATGCCGTTTTTAAGTTTTAATTACGACTTGTGTTCCTAATGAAATTCATAGTTCCAAAGAAACAATGGCTAAAACCAAATAATTTTTCAAGTTAATGTGGGAAGATTTTAAACTCACTAGTTTTTATTGATGTGAATGAGGAACTAAAATTTGCCTGAATAGATCTAGCCCCTGATATAAAATTAATGTTGGTTGTAAAAAGTCAGGTATTCACTTCACATAAAGTGAATTCCACGTGCCCTGAGGATATTTTTTTCTTCCTAGTTCCCTTGTTGTTTTTTGAAAATACTATTTGAAATAAAATTACAAGCAAATTATATACCGCTGTAACATTGAATAGGAGTATTATTGAGTCATGATTGAGCCATTTCGGGGTTCACAAATTAGAACTTCCGTATTCAAAAAGATAAAATATTTAAAGATTTTCAAAGAACTTTCGAGTGATGAAATGTAGACCTTTATAAACAGGTAGACCAACGCAGAGGGTCGTGATTTTTACTTTTTACTAGTATTAACCACACTGGACATGTTATTCTAGCTAGCTAAAGTGTATAAATTGGTTATTAATCAGTTACTCATTGTATTGTATTGCAACAGAATTGTAATGCTACCTTATAAATATTCAGTACAATTGTGTCATTCATGAAAATAAACAGAATTGAACTCACACCATTTTGGATCACCACCGTCACAGTTGGACCAAAGTCTTCTAGTATTGTGCAGTCCTTCTTGCATTATGAACTCTGTCTGACCTATTAGGTATAGATATGCCTGTACGAAACATAAATTATTTATTTGATTTGTCATTATTCACAACAACAGGAAGAGCGATAAGGTGTCCCAGAAAGAAAGAAATTGCGTGCTAAAAGTTATCATATCAGAAGAATTGGAACACATATGTTTACATGTACCATTTAATGTAGGTGGATGATAAACGACACCAATCAAAGTTGACAGCGACGTATATAAAAATGATAATTAATCATTATATTGATTTATGGATGTAAGGAACTCTTACTAAGATGGACTAATAAACCCTTTAGGACCAACAGATATATCGGAGTACTACTCGTACTTGGCTGATTTATTGCTATATTCGTAATGTCATAAGTAATATCAACACCATAAAATTAACAAATCATTTTAAGAAATAAGTTACCCTTTAAAAACATTGTGTTTTGGAGGAAATGTATTAACTTGAAAACTTTGGCAAAAAGTAGCCTACCAACCTACTTCATTTCACAGTATCAATTTAAATACAAGTTCATAGAGATACTTACATACAGTTTCAACCACAGACGAAACATTACGATATGAATAGTGTTGTGCCATAGTAAATGCAATGCAAATTGAGGAAGAGAAGATAAGATATATCTATTGCGTTAAAGCTACATTAAAATACGTGAGATGTTACAAGATCGGACAGCGGACTACTTATATTGCGCGACTTTGCCACAAACATGAAATATGACAGTTGCTCCTTAAAGTCTTTCTCTAATGTGTTTTTCGTGTTAGAAATCAAGTACTTGCTTTCTATTACAGTACTTAATAATTGTCGACTTTGGACACTAGCTTACGATAGTAAGCTAAATAGTGATGGTAAGTAATATGCGTTAGTTTTTGGCCCAATTCTGGTACCTATCTACTTATATACTGTTTGATTGATATGTAGGTAGTTTGCTATCGATTCTGGCTTACTCGTACTGGGTGAGTTGATGAATAAGTTACGGATCGCTAGATCGCTAACCGATTGGCAGATTGCGTCAGGTCAAAAAATAGAAAACTATTACTTTGGACCTTGAATCAAATGTTGAATGCTTTCACGTTCTTTAGAAAGTTTTGGAAAAATTATAAAACGATTTAAAATTCAGCCCATGTAAAGGCAAAACAGAATAGGTACTACGCTAGATTTTAAGAGTTAAACCGAATATTTTGCGATATCTATCGATTCCTATTACGATGATTATTTGTCTAAATATTAATAACTTGCCTAAAAAGTTATACTATACGCTAGGTTCTAATACCTACTTTTTGATTAAGACCTATTTCTACAGCCAATGAAACGAGATGGAGATCGTTCATGGCCCATGGGGAATGTAGATGTAGAAACGCCAAGCAGTAAAACTAAAAATACCTACTCTTGAATTGCTAACTGAAATCACCGAACGATAAATAAGAGCTGATGTATTGATGTGAAGGTAGGTACTATTTTCTAACGATAAAATGTTAGTCTTTTATGTACCAATCCATCCGTACTTACCTAGATTTAATTTTAAATCATAAGATTGCATACAGTCAAATGGGGGAAAATAAGACTAGCGGGTAACTTGGGACATGTTCGACACCAGCATCCTATGAACCAGCTATAAGCCCGTAACGTTATAACTGGTTGATAAATGTAGAGTCCAAAGTTTTCAACCAGTTACAACGTTACAGCTGGTTCATAGATGCTGGTGTCAACTATGTCCCAAGTTACCCACTAGTTTCATTTTACCTCATTTGACGTACCTACGTCAGATCTTAAAGAGACCCATTTAAAATTAATACCAACACATTTAAAAAAAACAGAATTTTTTAATTAAATGTACAGAAATCGGCTACTTTTCACAATAAGTAAATTAAATTGTTGTGCTTATGCTACATTTCGTTAATTAAGTACTTACTAAATGTGAGATAAAACCGTTAGAAGTATTAGAAAATATTGCATAAACTAATGTGCCTACATTATGTATGAGTAGGTAATCGACGCTTAACGTACCGCATCTAATAAGTAAGTTGTAACTTTGTAAGTAAACCTGGACGCCGATTCTATTCTGTTGTTGTAAAGAGACACTGTTATTTCATTGCCAATGTGGTATTTTGTTACTTTAGCCCGTTAGCTAAACATAAAATGACTTAAACTGTCCGTCTGACAATGCTATCAAAACACAGCTAAGACGATTTTAAATTAGTAGAATTCAGGACCTGCAATGTTGACGAACAACATGTCAATATTTTCTTATTCCTAAACAGATATTCAAGCAATTTCAGAAAACAGTTCAACAGACAACAAAGTAAAACGGAAGCAGCAAACGTCACACCCGACACACAATGTGTGGATGTTGGTTGGAATATTCATGTATCGGCTATTTATATATATCCTTCTGTGACACTAGAGCGGTTCAAAAAACAGAACAAACAGGTTCCCAGGTATAATTTGTACTGCCTATGTTTTAAAACCAACGTTTCATTCATGATAGTAAAATAAGCAGATATGCTTATGGTGCTATATATTACCATCAGTATCTACCTAACTGGTCGGCCCCTGTAACTGATGCCCTAAGAAAAGCCGAGAGCAGAGAGAAATGGAGAACTTTGACTTCGAACGTGCTTGAGAAACTTTGTGGACACGACCTTCAGCAATGAAGAAGACGGCTAAGAAGAAGAAGTCTACCTAATAGTCCATCTTTTATCCTATGTAACAATCCTGATGACGAATTAAATTAATGCGCAGTAACAACTCTCATATAAATGTTGGACTTTATGTCAGTCTGCTCTAGAAAAAAATTTTCAAGAGAAGAGTAAAATTAGCGTAGCAAAGCTTTTTGCATTAAAAAATTGTTCAGAACTTTATTCATAACTTACGAAGCTTATTCTCTAGAACTGGAAATTTCCAACCAAAGTTCCTACCTCCGATTATACCTACTTACGTTACCTAGACGTTAGTATTCTGCAGATATCTCTGGATTTCCATACAAATATGATTCCACAATATTAGCTTACAATTAGCATTTTTACTGCCAGTTACTTGCAAAACATGCGTGTGTGTTTTGACATACTCTATTATACTTATTTGTTATTGTTAGACTGAAAGCTAACAGAAAAAGAATTAGTGCTTAGAAGGTCAGAGGTAAATATTTTAATGGAGCAACATAAAGCGTTTATTACGATGAGCAGTTATTACTTTTTTAACGTCTTTTTGTGTCAGAATAAACATTATTCGTTCAGTAGTAATTTACGTATTTAGTATGCACATACACATACATACATACACAAATCACCCCTTTATCCCTTCCGGGGTAGGCAGAGCGTTAACACTCGTAAAATTACGGTCGTTATCGCCACGTCTGAGAAGTATAGAGGATTTCTTTTCGATGATTCATGTATCACTGTAGTGACAGGTTGTCAGCCTGTTGCCTAAAATTGTAATACACATGAAACCTTGTGCCATGCCCTTAGTTGCCTTTTACAACACCTATTGGAAGAAATGGGGTGATGCTATTCTAAGCCGGCATCACACGGCATAGAATGCCATAGTATGCACATTTATCAGTTTAATCATCATCAATAACAACAAAACAACCAAAATGCATGCAAAAATAACAAAAATCCACCGCAAAATGCATAAGCCGAGCACAGATGCTTCCTTAGACCATAACCATTTTTAGGATTAACTGACAGCCTCCTACTAACCAACCATCCACACCCGCAGCCTTAACAAGGACGTTAGTCAGTTGGTAGGCGTGTTTTATCATTGCCGCATATTAGTATTCCTCTAGTTCTACATTGGAATATAATTACACGGTCCGTTTACTATGAACTAGGTATATTTTCATATAAGTGGCAGCTTGTTACAGTTAATTATAAATTGTGAATATGTTCATTAATTAATTCTTCTACTCACGCTTCAGTTTAGCGTAAACTTTGACCCAGAGATACTTAATAATGATTAATTACAGACAATACTTATTAATTTGTAATGTTGACCATTTTTACCTTCATAATGGTACTAGAATTTAATATTATCTTTACAGTATCAAAAGTATTTGCCTGCCTGCATGTAATTTCGAAAGGAAAAAATAATTTAGATGGTATAGTCTCATGGTTTCTTCACAGAACTACACCACAATACAATATTGCCACAATAATGTCATAGAATATGATAATAAGCTAATAGTCCTATACTGTAGGATATTAATATGTAGATACATTACGAACTAGGACAAAGGCCAGGAAGAATAATTACACGCAAGAATAACAATAGGTCTATTTCAATTGAAGCTCTACTCATTGAATAAGTGTTATACTATGCCTATTACGTTACGTGCGAAAAAAACTATCGCATAGAAAAGAATCATACTGAACGAAACTTTCCGAGTATTTAAAATGAGGTACTTACTTTTTTATTCTACGTAACGTACGGTGTCAATTTTACTCAAAACCGAATAGGATTGGCCCTGATAGGCTTTGTATAGTAGGTATTTTTTGTATATTGACTGTTTTTGGGGTGTATTTTTATAATAGAATGATGTTGTTTCGTCATCTTGTTAATTTTCTAATAAAATCTTAAATTATATATTGGTATAATAGATAGATAGGTATATGACAATGACAAGGTACCATATGTAGGTAATTAGAAGTATATATGATTTTTGAGTTTTTAAATTTCCGTTGCTGTGATCCAAATTATTTTAAGTAAAGTGGCTCCAGGAAGATCAATGGCAGAAGTTCCTTTAAGTTAAGTTAGCATAACAGCATTTATGCATAATTTTCGTAAACGAAAGGTATACATACCCTAATGATACCCTAGGTAAACAAACGTTTCTCTGTATTTTTAGACCACCCGGGAAGTTCATACAAGTACCACAACCAATACTTTGCATCAAGGTGACTTCCTCAATTCCATGAAGGACACAAAAACGCAGATTCGTCGTCGATATTTAATTGTCCTATTAATATTTTAGACAGGAACCTACTTTGTTGTAACGGTGAATTACATTGCAGTCTAGCAAAAAATAATACGTTTGTCGAGATGTGGTTTACCTATGTTTTTCACAATATTTTGGAAGATTGTAATCTGGAGAGATTTGCTAAAGAAAGTAATAAACATGAGTGTGGATGGATGCAGGAGGAGAAGAAGGCCCAAAAAGGTTTGGATGGATTGTGTAAAAGACGACATGAACAAAAAAGGGCATAAATGAGGATTTCACTGCTGATAGAGACGAATGGAAAAGAAAACATGTTGCGCCGACCCGAAATGAATTGGGATAAGAGCAGGCAGATGATATTTGCATTGTTAGTAACTTTACGGTGACACGCAAAGAACAAAACTTACAGTAAAATAGAACAGAAAGAAAGAAATCTAATACTACAGAAAGAAGCAGATATGGGAGTCTCTTGCATAATTTAAAAGCCGTTTTTATAAGGTACCTAAGTAATTACTATTACTTAGGTTTATTTAACGACGTGGTAATACTACAAGAATGGCTCGGATTCATAGAATTTTGCAGAGCAAATTTCAACTTTTGAGAGAGTCCGCATGCCAGGCGTGGTGAGTATGACAATACCCCTCCTTAGGGGGAGGCCCATATCCAGTAGCGGACTGTTGAAGCTGTTATAGTTAACATAAGTGCCCCTATAAGTCATTTCATAAAGAAAATATCATATTGTTGGCCGTATATTGATGTTCAACCTTTGATATTGCCCCAGATGTTCGATGAATCAATAAGGAAGTGGCTCCTCATCGTGCTCATCGTGAATAATCAGTACAAGATGGCTGACTGTCATCATTCCTCGCGGGTTGCATTGCATTTATGACTAATTTCAGTGCAGTCTTCGTCATGTTTTGTGGAAAACCGAGTAGACAAACTAATAAGTGCATTTCCATCAGAGTAGTTTCATATATTATCGTGATATTTGTTATTGTCTTGGGTTGCATTGAGTATGTCGTGTTGTATGATGCGAGTGATTCATTTCGCCGTTCGCTACTACTGTTATATTAATATTATGTGGCACTTGCATTGTCGTGTGATGCCGGCTTAGAATACCATCTCCCCATATCCTTCCCGCGGGTGTCGTAAGAGGCGACTAAGGGACTCGAGAGTATTGGTGTATTACAATTTTTAGGCGACAGGCTGACAACCTGTCACTATAGTGATACACATGTTTTCTGATACAACCTCGGAAAACAATCCTCAAAAATGTCAGACGTGGCGATAGCGACCGTATTCTTACGGCCGTTAACGCTCTGCCTACCCCGTAAGGGATAAAGGCGTGATTTGTGTGTGTGTGTGCATTGCCATGAGCATATATCTCGGGATCATTTGCATAAGTCCAACAAAAATATCTATAAAGTATTATAATAAGGTATGTGGTTACACAGGTATTTTATTTTAAAATTCACAAGTGTAAACTCCAGTTCGAATGACGCTTATTGACTCTATCACAGAAATGAACTGGTTTTTGTTAATTAAAATAAACACTCTGGTCTCCATAGATTTCATCATTTATTGAATAGGAACTATTTTTTAATTCATTCTTTCAACTCACTTTTAAACAATCTTTGTGGTTTTAGCTTTGCGTGACAATTAGTCAGTCCGATTATTTTGTAGTCATGACCATGATAATATTGCTATTGGTGTATTAAAATTTTTAGGCGACAGGCTGACAACCTGTCGCTATGGTGATAGACATGTTTTCTGGAACAAACTTAACAAAATTGTTAGACGTGGCGATAGCGACCGTATTCTTGCGGCCGTTAACGCTCTGCCTAACTCGCAAGGGATAAAGGCGTGATATATGTATGTATCATGATAATATTTTTTTCTTTTGTCAATAAGTCACATTTGATATGGGAAAGGAAGTGTAACTCGGGTGCGCCGGCGCACGCTCCGTTGCTGCGATCGATCACAATAGTGTCATTGACATTGCCGCCTCCATTGTGCTTCTCGTCTAGATCATAAAAACCGCCAGCACCACTAGTTTCTCGCGCGTGAAACGAATCGTAATAGATTGTAGAGAGCTTTGTGATGTTTCTCTTCATTTAATGATGTGCGGATAGGAAATGCATCTAATGCGCTCTAAGTTCGTAAGTTGATAATTTTGTCATCCTATAATATAAGGTGTAAAAATATTAGCTGCACACATTTTAAGGGCTGAACCAGCCCATGAAAGTGAACGACTTTCCCAAAGCAACATGGGTCGGAAAAAGAGAATTTTTTTTGGATCTCCCATACAAATTGATTTGGTCGGTTGCTAATTTTGTATGGGAGGCTATGAGAGGTCCGAATTTTTTAAATAAATTCCGATCTATGTTTCTTGGGGAAAGCTGTTCAGTTTCATGAGCTGATTCACCCCTTAAAATGTTTGCAGCTAATATTTTACACCCTGTATATAAAAAAATGTTATAATGCTGTCTATACGCGTCACTGAATGAATATCCGCGTGACATGAATACCTAATCCAAAATTTAAGGTTCCGATTTTCTTGCGACTGTAGCGTTTTCCAGCAACACTTTTTTATAGCTTTTCTAGGTGCATCATCATTGTAACGATCCCAAGGAAATCGGTACCTAAAAACTGAATATGTTGAGGATTACGTTCACGGATGGTAAGTACCTATGTTTTTGTAATATTATGGTTATATGTATAAGTAAATTGTAATTTATATCAACTTTAGAAACTTCTGTAAGAAAGGAAAGAATGTCAAAATAAAAGCGTTGCAATACAGCATACCGTTTCTGTACGTATGACCTAAGTAGGAACGTATTTTGTTTGTAAACACCGTAATACCAACGACATATTTCTACGTAACGTATTTATAAATTAATGTGTCATTCAGATTGGTACTCACACTCTGGCGTAACTTCTCTCAGCGCTATCCTCGTTTGCGGTTCTTCGGCCGGCATTTTCACACACTACTTTTTACTTTATTCAACAACAAAACAAAGCTCTTGCTACTTTCACCCAAAGAAGACTGCGAGAACTATTCGAAAACTAAAAATTCTTTTCCCCGACCTATTGCTATTCGAGATTCAAATTTGGAATAACTTTGAAGTTTGTTTTATGTTGTTTTCTTTTCTTCGGAACGTTGCCGGCCAGTTCGTCGTCGACGCGGACGCGCGGTTCTGCGCGCAGTTGATTCGAGACTGCGTTCCGAGTTCTCACTGAACGGTTTATTTTCTGCTGTAGATATGTACGAGTATTAATTGTGTCAACGTACTTCCTTTCGTTATCAGTATTACACTCATAAGTTCAAAGGGCACGCCTGCATAATCAGCTAATGAAGAAATTGTGTTAGGAAATAGTTTATCTTTTCATGATTGTCCAGATATGAAAAGTATATGAATGTTCTTATTTGTTTCGAAATGTAGTCTACGCTTATCACTAAACTATTTGTTAAGTACCTATTTATTTATTATTAACTTCCCTAAATTTCTTTTCTGGTACTTATACCTGGACCCTGGGCCCCAAGTCTGTTATTTTTATCATTGTAACGCCATCGAAACTCAACTGTCATTCCATTATCATTGTGATTTTCTATAATTCAAACTGTTACGTTAGCAGACTACAAAATGACGGAGATCATCCAACTGAGATCCAATCGACATCAAACTGAAACGATTTCCATTTAGCAGACTTAGGGCCCTTTAGGATAAAACCCAAACAAGGACTTCCTTTCTATATTCATTTCATTACATTGTTGGGATAGTCACAGTCACAAATAGATATAAAATAATACTTCTTTTTTTATGATACACCTCCACACCATACTAAATGAACCATCAGTTGATTGGGTAACTTACAATGAGATGCATGTTACAAGTCATAATATAATAGTTTCTCTGGGGAAAGTAGGTAGAAGACCCAGTAGGTATATCTAATTTGTGGCTGTTACGTTTTACAATGATAATTATTTACCTTTCTCTAGGTATAGAGAAATCCATTATGGATCGTGCATTGTAGTTTTTAGATGGTTGTAGGTATGTAGAGCGTGTCGTGAAATAAATATTTGCCATTTTGCACGTACTTACCTACAGACCCAGTCAATATTTTATTTACCAAGCTAATTGTTGTTACTCTTGGAACTTACTTAGTTGGTAATTAGTTATCGATAAATAAATCACTTATTATGTTCGAAATACCTCCATGAATACAAAGTGGTTAGGTACATTGTTATTTTCAATTTTAGCTTCCTGATCCATTTATTTATCTACTTATGGAACGTTTTGGTTATAAATTAGAGCAATAATTGTCAATAATTTATAGTTTCGTCTCTGCAACAAACCAACGAACATTGTAGAGCTGTGCTAGAGCTCATTTTAATTTGACTCTGTAAATTTATGAATTACAACGACATCTAGTATCGAGTAGCGTAACTTATTTCTATGAACAGCGTAGGTGCTATACAAGTTAGTTGTCATGTTACTCACTAGAGGCATCGCAATCAGATTCTTTTTAAGCTTATTTTCATTATGTATTTGCATTACACTTCTTTTTGCATTTATGGATGTAGGTATGTTATATTTAAGATTATTCTAGGATATGAGAGGTGGGTATGATGCAGAAAAATTCAAATTAACTAGTATTAATTTATATTCAGTTATTGAAACAGTTAGTAAAACGACAGCCATTGAAATTTAACGTCAAATTATTGCCTCGAGTAAGAGAATTTTCAATTAAGCTTTGAATATCTAAATATTCACAGGGAGAAGATGGACGAGAATGTGGGTTAGATTTGACTTCAACATGAATAGGAGACGTGGTGTTTTTACTAGAAGGCTGGCCAGTTTCTGGAGGAAACACAGTTTCCGAACTTGAAGAATTTGAAGGAAGTGGTTCAGAAGGTGGTTTTGAAGTTTCCGTTAGTTTCCTTCCTATTACGTCACCCATACGAATAGCCCATCCTGGCCCGGCTTGCAATTTCATAGCCGTTTTTTTGAAACTGTAAGCCGTGTAAGTCTCTGGGTTCGGCAATCCCAGATACGTGGCAACTTTTTTTGGGATTGCACCGAATGTATTCACACCGATGGGCTGAGCTATGCATTTTCCTTTTATGTAAGTTTGGAAGAATCGGTCGCCTTGTACCCGCTTCCGGCGCAGCGCCTTGTACTTCTTGACTATGTGGTAGTTGTCTCCGTGGATCACGAATGTGCGAGGGTGCTGGTGCTTGGAGTCGGGAACACTGACGAGGAACATTTCACCGTGTTCCTCTATGTGCTTGCTGGTTATTTGAGTGAGTTGCACGGAGGTACACGCTCCTGATATAGCAAATATCAAAGCTACCTGAAAATAAGTAAATAAAAAAATAAAAGTAGGTAGGTTCACAGAACGTTATTTATGAATATATGTTGTAAATAATACACAGATTTTACTTCAGAAGATAGTGTGAAAGATAGCAAGTAACAGAACATTAGATCCACATAAAAGAAAATATCCAAACTACCTTCATTGATAAATATTTATTGTCTGGAGCTTCTTTTAAAAACTTTTCAATCCCTTCAGCTGGTAAGAATGGGGTCTTAGTAGCGATAGAACCAGCACTCAGTGTTTTTAAAAATGTGGTCACTTTGGTATACGTTTTCAAATCGATATTATGTTTCACCTCGAATATGGCTTTCAGCATAGAAAAAATCGACCCTACTGTATTGAATTTTTTTGTTTTTGATAATTCCTTTAAGTATTCTAATACTGCATCTTCGGACAACGACTGGTTTTTATTCCACTGCATAAATTTTTCATACGCCACTACATATTTTTGCAGAGTGATCTGTTTTTGTAATAATATTTTTTCTCTTTGTTTCTCGCTTTCTGAAGTTTCAGGTCGAGATGAATTTATTATAGAGAAGTCTTCTTCATCGGTTGATGCCATTTTTACTGTTTGTAAACAATCACCATACTAAATCTGGACTAAACTAAGTCACATCACAATTAATGCACACTGTGAACGCAGCAGGCAGCGACAATAGGACTAAATTGTTGCGCGGTAAAGTAGAATCCACACGTGAGCAAAACACGCGAAAATGGCCGACCGATAGTCTTCATTCACCACGTGAGGAAGGCGGCATTATTGTCAGATAAGTTGCCGCCATCTTGCACAATTTTAAATTTCGAATATAGGTAATTTCAAGAATTTTTTGAAGGCCTGTGCACGGGACGAACCATAGAGTAGGTATAAAATATTATTTGTAAGTAGTTATTTATTATGGGTAGACGAACGCGAGCGTGTGGTTTCAAGTGCGACTGACTGATTTCTATTGTAAGAACGAGACAGTCGAACCTCTCTCCCTTTTCGTCGTCGGGAATTGTGCGCTTAGGGGAACTGGGATAGAAGAGTATTATTTTTTTAGTACAGCATCGAGCGTTTTCCAACCTTGTGGCATAATGTAAAATAACAGACATGGAGTTGGGAGACCTAAAGAGTTCTGCAATATTGTAAGAAGGGCAGAAATAAGATGTTTTAGACATGGAGATGTAGTTACTCAGTTGTGCAGATAATAGGTTTAAGTTAGTAGAATAGGACTTTAGTTTTATTCAAGATATATATATTTTGAAACATCATCACTTCTGGTATACCTAACGTGAAATCTGTGCATGTAATTTCTCGGTGGTCCTAATCATGAGTCAGAAGTCGGGCTTGTCGTAAACGGCCGTAGTTACGCTGTTTATGTCGCCCACGAATAAAATTGGGATGATGCCATCCTGAGTCATGATGCTGACTTATGCTAGCATCACCCCAATCCTGAAGACTACATTAATTAGAGACATCTAGCGTGATATCACGGAACAGCGCAGAGAAGAGGTTAGATGGAGCATGGTCGAAACTAAGCTCGCTTTGAGTAATCACTTACCGCGGATAGAGGGCGCTACATGTAACTAGAGACAAAAATTAGGTTCTCAGTTTGACCTGTATGTTTGTGCGCGATTAGCTTAAGTTTGGCGCAACCAATTCTGATGCGGCTCTCAGCTATGTATGTTACAAAGGTTTTAGGCATATTAACTTACCAAAAAAATTAGGTTCGGACTGGTACACGTTCCGTTGAAAAAAAAAACTATTTGACGAATTTACTTAGTCGAAAATGGTGATTGAAAGGGTAGTCATCATAGTACATCAGCAAAGAGTTCGATGATGGGATCTGGGACTTTTTGGTCTCGATTCGATTACTGTAGGTACTGTATCAGTGTTATGTTGTGCTTGTTTATTATTCATGGGAATAAGGTCTCACTTTTAGGGCCGTATTTATAAAGTGCACTTAACTCAGAGATCGATCTTGAGTGCGACTTTGAGATGCTGTTAATATTGACTGAAATTTGTCTAATTCTATCGATCGATCAATTTATAATACAGACCTTAGAATCTGTTTCATTGTCGCCCGTCCTTATCAGCTTAAAACTCAATAAAGATTTTTTATATTATATTATTTTTATGAAAAAAATAAACATTATTTGCTGAATTAAGAGAAACCACTATTTTCTACTCATTTGGCTATGCCTAAGTACGAGTACAAGATTATATTTTTATAAAAATTGAACACTTTGATATCTACTGTGATCTCTTCGTATATTTTTACCACCTCGGTCTTCTTAGCAAGTCATTTTCCTTATTGTCATAAAAGGGGATGAAATTATAAAGCTCGGACTTGGCTCGGACCATATTAACCCTGCTACGCCGTAGCAACACGCTACGGTTGTAGCTACACTAAACATTAACGAACTTAGGGATATTTAAAATTATAAACAAATTCTACGGTATGTACCTATATGTTTTGCGGAGGCCAGAACATAGACCAACGTACGTTGAACTCTACGTGGGAAAGTCTTTACGCATGGTGTATGATTCCCGCCAAGTCTGCTCAGTGCACGTGTGTCCCGCTTCTCAGATTAGTGCCAAAACGTCCCAAAGTAGATATACTACACTAAACAATGTAAGTACAAAGTAAAGAGTTCGATAAGAGTCAAGTTCTTGTGTTAGTCGGGAGTACGAGTAGTGCTTGCATACGTTCTATCTTTAATCCCGGTATTCGCGATTTTTCCACTCTGTGCGGATGTCAGTTTGAAAAATTTGAAATATTCAATGTTTCAGTTTAGTTTATTTTAATTCCTTAATAATGCATTACGCATACAAAAGCTCAATTTGTATTTGAATGAAAACTCAGGCTTATCTGACCCTAAATATACGAATTTGCCGTGTGATGCCGGCATAGAATAGCATCGCCCCAATTCTTCCCGCGGGTGTTGTAAGAGGCAACTAAGGGACTCGAGGGTTTCACGTGTATTACCACGTATTACAACTTTAGGCATCAGGCTGACAACCTGTCACTACAGTGATACACGAATCATCTGAAGGGGCCCTCAATACTTATCAGACGTGGCGATAACGACCGTAATTTTACGATCGTTAACGCTCTGCCTACCCCGCAAGGGATAAAGGCGTGATTTGTGTATGTAAGTGCATGTAAAAATACGAATAGTGAGATTCTGCAACAGAACCGCATCAGACATAATTGGATTTCTATATGATATCTAGGTTATTACCAAAATATTTCCAGTATATTAGTTTAATAGTTCAAAGTACATATTAAGACTATAAAAAACAGCACATATGACATTGCTGGCAATTCTGGGTATGTTTTTTGGCTTAGACCTTTTCTTTAAGTTTTGCAGATGTAAACACAATTTGAAAGGTTTTTTGTGTCAAATGAATATATTTTTTATTTTATTTCGTATGCGGGCAGACGCCCAAATCAGTGCGGGATCCCGTAATACCGATATTATTATGACAGCACTATCAGGGCACGTGTGTGTGCGTCGCATGCGTTGCATCACAGTCGGCGGCGCCGACGCAGCGACCTATTGTTTCATCATAGCATAATTTCATCTACTGTGTCTGATTGAAGCGTATTGATTAGGGGCCCACTAGGAAGTTATTGTGCTGGTAAAATTGCCTTACAGCAATGGAAAAAAATAGCATCATAATATTTAATACATAACAATTTGTCAATAAAATGTTATACTAGGTACTTATAGGAAGAAACATAAAAGAACGAGAAAATAATTTGGGAAACGGGCACAGCGATGATGAAATAATATGAAATTAAATACGTTTATTGCATTGAATGGGGTTTAAAATCCCATGATTATTGAAGGTCTCCCTACTATGAGATTAGAATAGATTAGATTAGATTCATTTTTTTCACATTACTAAATTCATAGTTATAACTTAAACTTAAACTTTAGATAAAACTTAATAACAATGTCAAAGTTCTACAATAGTAGAATAAATTGTCAAATCTAAGATCCAGGTGTTATTTTAGTTTACATAGTCCGTTTAATTAAAATTAGCATGCAAAAATTATTTTACAATAAAAAACAATAACTATCAAACATTTCAATATTTTAAATAAATGTTATGTAACAATCATTGGAATATATTTACCGTCAGATAACAAAAAATGTATATTCGAAATGAAAAATGATGATTTTCTTATAAACATTTTTTTTTAATATTTTTTTTTTCATGTTTTGTACTCCGCTATTTTATTTTCTTTTTGATTCGTCCCCTTACGAGAGGTCTTTTTAAAATTAATCGCTATCATGATACACAGTCATGATGACTTTTGCAGGTACAACCTGTTTATGCTCGTTAATGTCCAAGTTGGTTTAAGATTGATTCAACACGAACACGGGAGATTAATGAATATCATCATACATATGAGTAATAAAATACGTCCCTGCATTTAATAAAATAAGTTGTGAAAATAAATACATTGTTAATATAAGCAGGTATGTCTATTTCTATCATCATTCTCCTTGCCTTATCCCGTTCTCTATCGGGGTCGGCTACCTAACCTAGGGGATTTGACGTGGAACCAAGTTTACACAGAGCGACTGCCATCTGACCTCTGCAACCCGAAAGCTAACCTGTCCCGAATCCTAGGTTAAGTCACATTCAAATACCATCTGAATTTCAAATTTAATATGAATGTGGGTTTCATCCCGATGTTTTTCCTTCACCGTAAGAGCAGTCGGTAAACAAACGTGAATAAAAACACACTGGTACATAGCGGGGATCAAACTCGGGTCTCACGATTGTAAGACCGGTGTCCTAACCACTTAGCCACCGATGCTCTGTATATCTATCTCTATACATATAATAAAATGAGCAATGGAAATATTGGAAATAAATACAATGTACTTGTATTTAATTTATGGGTCGTTGTACGCAGAACAATGATGACAGCAGCTCTGATTACGCTGAGCGTGTGCCGCCGCCGCGCCGCTTGTGATTGGAACCGGGTCATAGTAAAAAAATACCGCGTCTACGAATTTCTTAGTACAAAAATGCATCACCTTCCCCATAGCCTTCAAAGAAACAATGCCATGAACTTACGTATTATACGGTAATGTTACATGACCTTCCCCTCAGTAGTAAGTCAGTAGTACAATATCTAAGCTAGTAGTAAGCTTGACAGTCCTAGTAGTTAGAAAAGACGAATAAGTATATATTTTTTAAACCGAAAGGCTTATATGTAGATGGGCATTTCTACAGAGACGCCGTTTTTTTTGTCCTGGTCCAGAAATCGTGTTAAACATATAAACAAAAATCTCAAAAAAATTACACATAATCCTTAATGTATGTTCTATTTGGAGAGCATAATTATTATGACTAATTTAATAATACTTTCTTCTAAAAAAAATACCGAAATGAAAAAAAACACCAAATTTACCTGATTTAGGCCTGTCCCTTTGGCGGAATTGAATCTAAATTGGTCCATAATTCGAAAATTTCCGGAATTTATAATAATGTTCCTATGTTCACATGTATATAGATGTATGACAAAGGTTTATTTATTACCAAGATGGCTATAATGTCTTATTTTGTACCACTTATGTCACTTTAAATATTTGTCCCGAGCTTATGACTTAATTCGGTATCACTCACAAACTCTTACGCACATCTGTAAATACGCGCGATTTGCACATCTTTATCCGATTCACATAAACTGCCAGTTGCGTCCGAGTAGGCGAGTGCAGTGAACCTGTGACATGCTGCCGGGATTTACCATTTTCAAAGATAAGAAATTTTACTTCGTCTTTGGTGCAGGGTAATTTCTCAACTCCGGATCATAAATATTTTTGAAACTATAAGAGCTAAAAGGTTGTTACTTTGTGTAATTTGTGCCTCGATAGTATACCAATACGTAGGTAAAATTGAATTTGCACAAAGTTATACTGTGAGAGAGAAATTTCAAAGAAACCAGCTTTTTCTCAACTCCGGGAATCTGAACTCCGTGTGCATTTGTTCACGGAGTTGAGAATTTTGTTCACGGAGTTGAGGTTTTTTATAAAACTGTGATTAGAATGATGTCGTGTGGTACCGGCGTAGAATAGCATCACTCCAATTCTACCTGTAGGTGTCGTAAGAGGCGACTAAGAAACTAGCTCGAGAGATGATTAACGACGATTAACTCTTGTAATTTCTAAACTCCGTGAACAGTCAAAATTCAAATTCGATTATTTCAGAATCTGCAAGAGGAAATGGGGAGAAATTTATCTTATTTTGTTTATTCATTTAAAAAACAATAAATCACTTTGAATGAGTGCATGAAAACCTTAAAACAAACGTGCACTCTCAACTCCGTGAACACTCGAAATTAAAATTGAATTATTTCAGAATCTACTGAAGCAAATGATGGCAAATAAAATTAAATATATTTCTATTTTTTTTTCCTATTTTTTCAGTATAATAAAGTCAATAAAATGTTAAGAGTAAAATTGCACACGGAGGTGAGAAAAATTTACTCCTGCCGTAGAAATGCTCAGATACGTACTTATGTTTTGAGTTGCACTCGAGATGAGCAACATCGCGGTTTATGCACTTGTATGTGCTCACGCACGTAGATATCCCTGTCGGAAAATTATTTATCATCATTAGATATTGTCATCATCATCATTATCATCCTCTTCAATAGACGTAAGCATTCTGGACCTCGGCTGTCTCTAGATACATCTATGTATGTACATCTATCTATTACATACATATGTAAGGGATGCTGCATTGGAAACTTTGTAGGCATGATCAGACCATTAAATTGAACTACTTTTATTACACGGCCTCATGTTTTCGAGTTACCTTAGAAAGTCTGTTAGCTCATCGAAAATTTTGTATGTTTTTTTTTTTTACTATAATAGTCCTTAGAGAAAAAGTTGTTCAGTTTCATGGTCTGATCATGCAAATTTTCGATACACTTCTACTGTGTATAGACCGCAATTTATGGCCAACTGTTTCTAAAATCCAAGAAAGCTTACTGCTTGTATTCTGTACTGTGCTATGGTTCGCGACGCCGGCTGCGCCCGCGCATCCAGTCCGCAGTTCGCAGGGCAGTTCGCATCGCGCCGCGCGGCCGTGAGCGCGCGCTCTCCGAACTAACGGTCTTTCAATTTGGTAAGTGTATTTTTTATCATAACATGTCATGACTTAAAATTTCGTCTACGTTTGCCGGTCAGACCGGTATTTTAAATTAATAGTAGGTCATTTAAAAATATAAACTATTTTTGACTCTGATAAAGA
Organism: Keiferia lycopersicella; assembly: GCA_029255805.1. Lineage (NCBI taxonomy): Eukaryota > Metazoa > Arthropoda > Insecta > Lepidoptera > Gelechiidae > Keiferia > Keiferia lycopersicella. Next base: position 22,166,508 of record JARACZ010000003.1, read on the forward strand.
GTCAATCAGGCCTTTGTTTGATAACAGTGTTATCTATAGTTTCATACATGACCTGAATTCAGCAAAGTGTCACTAAATGATTAAGTTTTAAACGTAGTAGTAAGTGCCTAGAATCTAGATTTTAATCTGTTAGCATATAAGTTGATAATTGAACTGCTAAGCTCTCATAGGTCATGGCTGTTTATTTTATAGTTGAGTAATAAGCATAACATAATCATATAATGTACAGACATAATAATATGTAATAACATAAAAGACAACAGTTAATATAGTAATTTATTGCAAAAAATATGTGGGTAGATATGGCAAATAGTAAATTTTCAGTAATATGATCCTAAAATCTTTATTTCACTCAAAGTAGGTACTGTTGTTTTGTTACTAGTTGTAAGGTTTTTGATGATATCTATATTTATGGTCAAAATAATTTGCATAGGTATCAGCTATCATACACAATTTCACATAAGGACAAAATCTTTTCCGACGCACATGTTAATCCAGTCATACAGTGGCCTAGTTATTTAGTGGATATATATAGCTACATACTTAAGTATCTAGTAAGTTACATTTACTTACTAGGGACTACACATGCTGACATAGCTCGACAGTAGGTAATCGTGTTAGACGAAGCCTAGTAGGTAGTTGAAAACAAAACATTGCTTTTCAGTGAAATTTAAGTTCTGCGTTTTGATTTACAAGTGCAGTGAGGTTTTGGTGCCACGTGATATGTGATTAATTTCATAATTCCATACGTAACATATCGTAGGCATATTTACGTCTGGTAATGTGACCCTCTTTGCTGAATAACTTGTAACTAATAATTACCTACTAAAGCGTTTAATATTTTAATAATACTCCCATCGTTTCTTATAACTGTAATTTTACGTCTTTAACTATGCATTTCCTTTAATTATACTTAGGCTAGTATTCTGTTTATCTTAATTTTGCACTCGATTCAACAGCAGCTTAAACAGTCCACTGCTAGACATGGGCCTTTCCATTTCCCTGTAGGTTGGACGGTGTAAGCCATGTGTTCACGGGAAACGCTGCTGCCAATTTCCTAGATTTACTTATCCCTTAGTCGCATTTTACGACTACCACACTCGTGTAAAAACTTTGTTTTTAAGTTTTTTTCCGGGATCCTTAACCGGCACTTTAAGTTTCAAATTTGCACAATATTACTGAGTAATATTACTGATTTGACTCTTGATTTGTATCCTATTTAGTTCATTAGTAGGTATGCTCTTGAAGCGTATTCCGGTCACGTAGTAGGTACTATTATTGATATTAGTACTACAATTTGGATTAGAACTAGTAATGCTAGGTTATAAGACTGTGGCAAGTGGCAAGGCTACTTAATTACCTACATCCTTATTGAACTATGTCATTGAATAGATAATATCCGTAATCTGTTTCATTTGTTTTAAATTAGAAGTAATAAGTACTGAAATAGCCACGTACATAAATTACATAGTTAATATTTGTAACTGCATCTTGATTCAGATTATATATTTCAAACTTGCTTAATCATCAATAAATTAAATTATTTTTTTGCACTACCTACATATTAATTTATTTGCGTTTCTCTGTGTCTCTATGTATGTTATGGACATTACCAACTCTTAAACCACGTAATGGATTTTGATGCGGATAGATAGAGGTAGGTTTAATGTATTCAAGAGTTAGCTTTAATGTAGGTACATGCCGGGAACACTTATCATTCCCAGAGGAAAACGATTAGCAGCAGATGCAACCGCCGGGCGGACTGCTAGTCTAAAATAAATTCAAGCTTATTCCATCGACTTTTTCTACAAACCACAAGCCTTTTCTTACAATTTACCGACATTCTTCATTCCATTCAGCTTATCCTCATACTATGATGCATTTATTTATTGACTCATTCAGTTGATGGTCTGGTTAATGTAGCTACATGCCTACATGAATTAACGATCAATGTTAGTACTTACTAGTACTTACCTATCTAATACATACTAGTATAGTATAGAATTCTTAGTAAACAAGGTGACGGATGCAATAAAATAAAGTGTTTATTTTTGCATTGGATGGGCATTGAAAGATATTTGCTAAGCATCTTTGCTAGGTACCTTTAAAGTACAAAAGTTAAGTATGTGGGTATTTGTTCGTTTGACCGTGTAGTGTAGTTATGATTTGATTACGTCATCGTTATGTACATGTAGGTGACAAGTGTGTAAAAGACGTAGTCAAAACAAACAAGCTGTTAGAACCACTCAGGTTAAGTACCTACTACCTACCTGATTGGTATTTTTGAGCTAAAGGCCCGTACTCAGTGAAATTACGTCAGAAGTAAACTCAAGTGCCCACCCTATGCAGTTAACTGCTAAAATTGACTATTATAGCCATCTCTATGGGCGCATCATCGCTGACTTCATTAGGTAGAAGTCAAAGGGGTCGGTATGGCCGAAATCGATCGGAATTAGATTACTTTAGGCTTCAGAAGAAGCTTGTGGCATCCACGACGATTCCATACCTAATTTAGATTACCAAAATAGGAAATTGATGACTAATAAAATATTACCCAGGTACTTTAGATTACTAAAATAAGAAATAGACGAATAACAAAATATTTATAGCTAGGCCAGCCCCGGGGCAGTGCTTTTATTATCCCACCTAAGCCGCGATAACTAGGATCATAAAATTGTTATAAAAAAGAGAAATATCTTACAATTTATGTTTTTTACAATGACTTTTGATATGTGAATCATGTAAGTACCTAGGACAATCAATAAGCTAAATGAAATGACGCTGAAAAAATATTTTTGATTTTGATGACAATTTTACTGTCTTAGAGTGGCACAACAACCAAATATCGACATGCTAACTCGGTGTCCCTCACAAAAAAAACTGTCCTTATTCAAGTTTTTGGTTCTGTTTCTACATAAAGAGTTCAACCAAGTCACAAACAAACAAAACATTTGGAAATAAAGTTCACGTCCTTATTATACAACATTAAAAGTTACAAAATATAATGTGTTCTCTTAACAAGAGCGATCTACATTATGTGGAAAGAAGCCGGTTTTGCACCGAGTTCGTTCCAAATATTTAGGATCCATTATGTAAGCGCGATAGTGAAATACCGTTGTTTCACATTTGAATTACGACTGTCACAAAAATTGCTGATAAACTCCAGCTGTTTCACTATAAATTGCATTTAAAAAAGAAAAAGTTTTTTTAAGGAGTTTTATAATCAGTCTGCTTGAGAGCCACTATGTGCTTGATACTTCAAATAAAATCAAAAGTGTTAGTGTTAGGATTGTGTATGATACTTACGACTGAAATGGTTTAAAGTAATAATTACACTCTATCATTATCTAACCTACCTACAGAAATTGTGGAAATTATCAAATATGTAGGCGCTACCCTCAGATGAATAATCCTCCTTTTTGCTTTGCTGTAGTCGGGTAAAAACTAGAGACAAAGATGGTGTTTATGACGTGATTTAATTGAAGTGTGACACTAAAACTTAATGTGTTGGATTTGATGAAGGTATTTTTGTTAACCTCAAGCCACAGGCAAATTTCATGCACAATTTCACTTTTAATTTGAAGCATAGTTAGTTACCCACGCTATATTTAAACGCAATTTAGCAAAATGAGTTATAAAACATCTAAAAGGTTAGTAAACTATTTAACGCCTATAATATTTTCTTTATCTGCGAGTTTAATCATCTTCGTCATATGTGTGGGTGGGGTAACAGGGTCGATGTACGACCTGATGAACCTGTGTCAGGATTTTCAACCATCTAATATAAGTACCTACCTCTACTTTGTTCTGATGTGATCTATTCACGACTGTAAACTCTAGAGTCTAGATCTAATAACAGATAATCTACCTATGTTTAGGTTTTGCTATGAGTATAATTACGATCAATACACGACCGCGTCAGAGCCTTACTAGTTAGGTATTTTAGGTAACTAGAAGGAAAACTCTGACACCTGGTCTTTCGGGTTGTGTACTTCGTCGACGGCACAAAATAAATAAATAACTTCACATGTCTGTAAAACTCAAGTCTCGCAAAGTCCTTAACATTCGCAGCCGTGAGTTAAAATACGAAGTGGTCGTAAAATGGCTGGATGTATACGCGTTGCCCGTGACTGGCAAAAGGCGAGGCGAGTCCGTACCTCGAACAGTGATTACTCTGGCTGGCTAACAGCGCTTGATTCTGACATACATCGCTGGTTACTTTATGGGTCCATTACAGTGAACTCCAGAAAGCCAGCAATGTATGCCGAATTCTCTCGGCAGGGAAGTATAATTGCTGCTGCAGCGAGTGGCATGGTGGCCTTGGCGGCGGGCTCGCACTCGCTCGACACTAGAGATGGGTAGCGGGTAAAAACCCATTCAACCCACCCGGGTAAAAACCGGGTTTTTACCCAAATCACCCGGTTTTAACCCATTATTACCCAAATTGATGGGTGAAAACAGCATAAGTAAAAAATAATTAAAAAATGGTTTTTATTCCAAGCAAATCTAAAAGAATACAATGAGTATATCACAGCTTTCTAATTATTTCTTTCTTTATAGTAAAAACGGCTAATAACAATCATAATAATAATCACCCGCTTGATTAAATAAGCTTTAGGCGCTGGGCACGTGCGTGAAAAAGTCATTTTGGCTACTAAAAATTATTTTCATTTAGAACATGTTATATTTGCAGTCATTCAAACATACATAAGTTTACTAGAGATGGGTCATTTTACCTAAGGTACCACATAACCTAGTATCTGTTTTTTTATTATGACTTTATTTAACAGCGAGATTGCGACCATAGACCTTTCCAAAGCTCTCTGAGTGACATGTTTTATTGCTCGTTTCTCAACTCCGTATGTCATGACCACGATTGGTAGAACGCACTGCTCGAACAACATTGTCTTGAAACATAGTGGCAATGCTTTTTAAAGGTACCGCTTAAGTCAAAAATACAACAATACAAAAGCATATCAATTGTTAAAAGGCTTGCGCTGATGACTTTTACCTGAAAAACAATTGTAGGTTCTTCTTAGCGTGTCGATGGCAGACACTACACAGTCGCAGTCCAGAACTTGGCCGCATTGACAGCGCTGGCAGACGCTGTCATAAGATCGTCCTTTGTGCAGGTGTTGGGGCACGCCGGACACGATATTAGGTGGTGCATTGTTTGGACCGCACCACACAAACACCTTTCGTCAGCACCCTCCAAGAAGCTCCACATGGCCATGTTTTCCTTGCTCCGGCCAGTTTGGGTCCGAACTCTATTCAGGGACTTCCAAACCGGCAAGCTTTCAGCGATAGGGACGAAAGGAGCTGGTAGGGTTACCTTTTCCTGATAAAGTTTGCACCTCGCTTGTTTGGGGTCGGTGCAAAGTGGAGACACGACTTTACAAAGTTATTGCGACTTTTCAACCAATGTGGCACTGGGATGTGGTCGTGTAAAGGGTGCCGTGCATCTGACTCCATCCTTGCTCTTTCAAGGGAGCTAGCCACAGTCCTGCGAACAGCTGGGGGCGCCATACCAGCCAGTGGGTATAGCTGGCTAACCGGGGTCGGTTTCAGGCAACCAGTTATGATCCGGCAAGTCTCATTTAAGACTGTATCCACTAGCTTTGCATGGACTGAACGACTCCACACTGGGCTTGCGTACTCACCTGCAGAAAAGGATAACGCCAGCCCAGTAGTTCGCAGAATATGAGGTGTTGCTCCCCATCCAGTAGAAGTAAGGCGCTGTAAAAGGTTATTCCGAGCGAACACCTTCTTTTTTATATTTTGGCAGTTCTTACTGAAGGTAAGTGACCTATCCAGAGTAAGGCCCAGATATCTCGGATGTTTATTGTGAGCTACAGGCAAACCTTGCCACTCAATATTGAGCCTACGATCTGCTTGACTGTTGCGGAGATGGAAAACGCAGGACTCAGTTTTTGATAGGTTGGGTTTCAGTGAATTTTCTCTATAGTATTTGCTTAAGTCTTTCAAAGCGTCAGATAAGTTCACCTCAACCTCTTTAAAACTGGTCGCCTGGGAAGTCAGCGCAAGGTCGTCGGCGTATAGAAAGCGGCACGTGTTGGGACAGGATGGTTGGTCGTTAGTGTATATGTTGAAGAGCAACGGGGAAAGAACGGACTGCCTTAAGGCGGACTGCCTTTTGCGACCTCCAACGACTTTTGTCCTGAAGAAGATGCACCTGAAAACGGCAGTTATGGAGAAGTTCTCGAAGAATTGAGACGAAATTAAGATCCCCTGTCATCGTCTCCACTTTCCATAACAGTCGCTTAAGATTTACTGTATCGTAGGCTGCGGACAGATCTACAAAATACAGCACCGGTTACCTTCCTCAGTTCAAAACCATCCTCGATGTGTTGCGTCAGTGTCTGGCTGCTGCAAGACTTGGCCTGTCTGAAACCCGCTTGTTCTGGGATCATTTTGGGGTCAATGAAGCCTGTTAAGCGGGACAACAGTAGTCTCTCAAAAAGTTTATATGTGTGGCACAAGAGTGAGATAGGCCTGAAGTTTTTGGGACTGTCTGTTGGTTTTCCGGGCTTTGGAATGGCTATGACCTTTCATTTCCTCCAGACACGGGGGATCGAAGCAATTGTAGGTGAAAAACACGTTTGCGAATCGTCAAAATCTCCCGATAAAACCAAATGCAAACAAAGCAAGTAATAAATCATCCGAATAATAAGAAATTGGACTTGTGCTAGGTACTATTTTTTATTATGTGCTTGTACATACCTATTTACGCCTTTCTTCGAGGCGTTAAAAACCTATTCTAAGAACATGTTGCATTTTAAAGAAGTATCTATAAATATTTTGATAAATATAAATGGTCAACAAGAAAGCAATAAACAACCGATCACTTAATATTATTTTGGGTACTAACCTATAACTGACTGTAACATCACTAGGCCTTAAAGGTTCACCGATGTGCCTAACATTTGAATGTCGGTTTTATATTAATTTTTAATTATAATGGCAGATTCCAAATCAATATTTTTATTTTTTGAAAAATAATTTCGACTAAAGTGTAGCAGTGGGACAAATTTATTCGAAGCAAACTCACCTTTTCACGTTTATTACATGTTTTATGTCATTAGGAATAATAAAAACAGGTATTGTGTTCTTATCATACTTAAACTATGATTATATTTAACATTTGTCCTTGCATCTTTTTATTTTTCATCTTATTTTGGTAATAAATCATTTAAAATTTTACGTCGGTTTTTACCCAGTCATCGGGTGCTTTGGGTGGATTGAAATGGGTAAAAACCGGGTTATTACCCAAGCGCGGGTTTTTACCCGGGTGGTTACCCATCTCTACTCGACACACGTGGCCAGCCGTGCAGCCACTGAGACGAAATAATAATGCGACATTGTTTTAGTAGCTGGCAGCTTTACCACCTGGTAGGATAGACTAGGTAGGTATATGATTATCGTATTTACATTTTATCAGGCTATTATATTTAATTTTGTAATGATTTAGATTGACTCTATGATGAATTCAGAAACGATTGGTTGCTTACGTAGGTAATTTGTCTCGGGCACGAAAATGGTAATCAATTTCGTCATTCTTGCTTGTATCATTCATAAAGTAGGTCTCTACATCAGTCCATCAGTACCTGTTGTCAAGCAGTAGTTAGGTGACATCCCGATGTCTATAATAGACATACAGAAAAACACAAAAAGCGACTAATAAATACTATGTACTGATTGATGGCAAACGTCCACGTGGAAACGAGAAAGTGTTCTCTATTTGTACATTTCACATGCCATTATACATTTTAATAATGTTTAATGGTATTTATAAACGAAACAGACGCGCTTGCCCTTATAATTAGAGAAACAGCAGCGTGCTAATGAAAGTGTAAGCGAGGAAAGACGGCAGGTGCCAGGTTGCAAGTAAATGGGTCAAAAGGTACGTAAAAAAATACCGCTTATCTGCCAATCAATTTGTGAAAGTATCAAATGATAAATGAAAATATTATTATCTTTACTTTATTTGTGCTAGAACTACAATAAAGTAACCAAATAGGTAGGTACGTAATATGTATCAGTGAGTTCCCAATTATTCTTTATAGAGTAAACATAATTCTACATAGGTAAAACTATTTTTCATAGTATTGTGGATGAATTTCATATCGTTTTCTAAGCTATTGGCATGGTCAGATAAAAACAGGCAAGGCAAGACATGTATGTACTTGAGTTAGTATATAACGTATTGATAATAAATAATTTGTCAACCATGTAATCCAAACATTAAAACAAATGTTAGTCACTTCAAGGACAAAAGTTTTAGCGATACAAAAAATTATCAAAAGAAACAAAGCTGTTTTTTCCTCCAGCGCATGGGAGGCTACATGATGACTAAGGCTTGTCATGAATTGAAATGCGCTTATATTTATAGCGTGCGGTTTGTTAGTAAATAAATAACTTTTAATTTAGCAGATATCTTACTATTTATTTAGCATGTAGCCAAAAATAAATTTAGTAACTTCAAGGATAAAATGGTAGCGATATTCTTCCATCAAAATTACGCCAGTAGCAAGGGCTTACCCGGAAATAATAATTTATCGATACAAAAGACGATCCAAAGAAACATATCCAATTTTTCCTTCAGCGCATGGATGGGAGGCTACAAGATCACTTTGTAATTAATTGCATTGTTGTTACATTTATACTTGCGGTTTGTTAGTAAATAAAGTACAGCAGTACGGCTTTAAGATGCTTTTAATTCAGCAGATACCTGCAGTGGGACATGTCCGGCTGATAATAATAATAACCTTACTATTGTTTATTATTGAGAGTTTCGTGTATTACATATTTAGGCGACAGACTGACATCCTGTCACTACAGTAATACACGACTTGTCTGTAGCGACCCTCAAACATTTTGTCAGACGTGGCGATAACGGCCGTAATTTTACGGTCGTTAACGCTCTGCCTACCCCGCCAGGGATATAGGCGTGATTTGTGTATGTATGTATGTTACTATTGTTTTATGAAAATGTATTTATCACGCAGCCCAAAACAATAATTTGTCACTTCAAGGACAAACATTGTAGCGATACAAAAGATGATCAAAAGAAACAAAGCTGTTTTTTCCTCCAGCGTATGGGAGGCTACATGATGACTAAGGTTTGTCATGAATTGAAATGCGGTTTTATTTATAGCGTGCGGTTTGTTAGTAAATAAAGCGCTTTTAATTTAGCAGTTATCTTAGTATTTATTTAGCATTTAGCCCAAAGAAAAAAAAATCACTTCAAGGTTAAAATGGTAGCGATATTCTTCCATCAAAACTACGCCAGTAGCAAGGGCTGACCCAGAAATAATAATTTAGCGATACAAAAGACGATCCAAAGAAACATATCCAATTTTTCCTTCAGCGCATGGATGGGAGGCTACAAGATCACTTTGTAATTAATTGCATTGTTGTTACATTTATACTTGCGGTTTGTTAGTAAATAAAGTACAGCAGTACGGCTTTAAGATGCTTTTAATTCAGCAGATACCTGCAGTGGGACATGTCCGGCTGATAATAATAATAACCTTACTATTCTTTTATGAAAATGTATTTATCACGCAGCCCAAAAAAATAATTTGTCACTTCAAGGACGAACATTTTAGCGATACAAAAGATGATCAAAAGAAACAAAGCTGTTTTTTCCTCCAGCGTATGGGAGGCTACATGATGACTAAGGCTTGTCGTGAATTGAAATGCGGTTTTATTTATAGCGAGTGGTTTGTTAAAATAAAGCGCTTTTAATTTAGCAGTTATCTCTTACTATTTATATAGCACGTAGCCCAAAAAAATTTTTGTCTCTTCAAGGATAAAATGTTAGCGATTTTTTTTTTGGTGAACTCTACGTTTTCGGCCCCTGGGCCATCAAAATTTCGCCGGTAGGATTGGAAAATAATAATGTTATCAATCCAAAGAAACATAGCCGGTTTTTTCCTCCAGCGCATGGATGGGCGGCTACAAGATGACTTTGTAATTAATTTCATTGTGGTTACATTTATACTTGCGGTTTGTTAGTAAATAAAGTAGAACAGAACCGGCTTTGAGATGTTTCTAATTTAAGACTGAAGATTAAGAGGACGGGGCAGATTATTAAATACCGTTGTTAAATGAAAATATCAAAAAAACATTTGTGATTCAGGGAGAACAAATTCGATGCACCGAAGTAAACAAGTGCCTACCAAATAAAACAAGAATACATTATTGTGTACTATATTTTTCGTACAGTAAGTACTCACATATCTCCTGCGGTTGCTTGCGGCAACGTTTGGAGCATAATTTCGGAAAAAATTGTTTGGCTAATACTCGTATAGATCACTACTAGTATAGTATAGAGCTTAATCCTATGTCTGAACGCACATAAGTAGATCTTATAAAGTTTTGCGTCAATGCACAACTATTTATTAATATTTATAAGTCTTGCTGGAATATTTTCTAAGGTTTAGGTACTTAATTTAATCTTTACTTAGTAAAGAAGATTCTTAGTTAGTAAAGACGGCTTTGTGCAAAATCTTTTAAAGCTTAGAACAAAACATTGTTTTGAATGTTTGGTACAACAACAATACCTTGTTTTCTTCTCCTGACTTTCCTCAAGTTTAAAGCTTATTGGCATATTTAATTTTTTTCTTGATGTACCTAATAAACAAATACAAAGCGCATAAAATAGTAGTAGGAATACATATACGAACGAACATAATTACTTATCTATAGATAGACGCTGTTAATTATCTTAAACTACGGGGGTAAAATTTTAAAAATATTAACCATCTGTTCCAAGCGTCAAAAATAGTGGTTATAAAGTTATAAATACCTATCCGCCTATTACCAACACGCAGCAGTTCCATGTCGAAGCAAAAAAACTATAGGTACTTAGTCAGACCTATTCAAGTTTATTTACTTGAAAATTGGTCTAACATTCAAGGCGTTTTACTTGCTATTCTATTCAAATACTGATGTCATCAGATTTTGAAAACATGTCGGCTTGATAGTAATGGCAAAGTAATGGTAAGTGGGTAGTCGCAAATTGTTTGCAAGTTGTAACGAAGGCGTAAAGTACTTTGCCTTTGTAGATACCTATGTGCCTACACATACGTTCTACGAGGGTAAACTTTATCTATATTTACTTCGCCGACATTGGCGTATACAAAAAGGCTGCTGTAAAATCTCAATAATTTTGCAGAGCACAACTTTCACCATAAACTTTTTGTATAGTCCTGGAACTACACCTGCCTAGCAACACTGGGATATGCCTTGCAGCCGACGATTTTGTTCCTTTTTCTCAAGAACCGGTCCCATCTCCCACTAGAGGCTCACACTCGGCATCACCAGATTCCCGATACATTGCGTTCGCATTTTCTGAGCCCTCTCGAAGTAAGTTACACATACATGGGAATATTTTTTACACTCGCACACGCGTAGGTGCAGTTTTGCTAGTGATCTTATTTTCTTTGGTTTTGCCAGGCAGTCGCCCTTCGCCTGCATGAAGGTTGGAATGGCCTCGGGAGAAATTTACAACACCAGACTTACAGGAAGCCTTTTATTATGGGTTGTTTTTTTATAAACGCATTCAAGGCTAAAGGAACTAAAACATCTGCTGTGTGCCCTTAAGTTTTAAGTAGGATAGGGAAGGTAGGCTTTATATGTAAGTTCCTATCTTATAGGCAATCTATTAGACGCTAAACTGTTTTAAACTATCTTGGTCCCATGTAGTGAAAATGATGTACCTATTTAAGGGCGGTTCTTAGGATTTTATGATTTTGCTCTCGAAATAAAATAAAGTCACAAAATTGCGACTGTTAAGTTCAAATTTGAACCCGGTATCATGGAATACCTACCCTTCCATCATTTCAAAATAAACCATCTGAATTCAAACAAAATAACAAACAATTTGTACAAAACGCGGAAACAATAAAACACGATTTCCAGAGAAGTCTCACCTTTTGCGGCTTCCTTCATAATACAATAACGTAGTCTGTAGGTATTAAAACAAAGAGCTTTGACCTGCGACGGTAAACATTAAACAATACGACAGGTACTTCGGATAAAATCCTTTATTTTTATAACTACAAATTTTAGTGTAGAGAATACCTACATTATTTAACAATGAGAAAGAAATGTTTTCACCTCCCATGCAAAGTGACTCGTTCGGCTTGTATGTCTTGTATGGGAGGTAAAAAAATTTTGTTATGATCTATTATTTATTTATAATTTTATTTTCTGTAGTTTATTATATCCTCCTTCATAATTTGAATGGGACACTGAGTCGTTCAACGACCCGATGAATGCCTTTGTCAGAGATTTTATTGAAAACTTAGCTAATACATACATACATATATCACGCCTCTCTCCCTTGCGGGGTACGCAGAGCATCAACAGACGCAAAAAAAATACGACCGCTATTGCCACGTCTGACATTTTTGAGGATTGTTTTCCAATGCTGTTTTCTTAGCTAATCTTGGGCATATTATCACGTTCAATATTTTTAACTTGTTTTTGTGTGAGCACGGAAAGGTTGATGTTACCTGTTTTGCACTTCCGTTCACGAGAGGTCGATGAACCCTCTTTAGGGCATCACAGCCGTAAAGACAATTAGAACAGGTAGTCAGGTGCCTAATTGTTTAGGTTTGGCGTTGTCATTTTTGCAAGCCTATGAAAACCCTTAAAGTTCTTGTTATTTTGGAACAAAATTTATGTCTTTGTGTTTTGCATCCGTGGGGATTCGTCCAGCGGTGGACTACTAAGGCTAATGTGACGTGTGACAAGTATGATAAGTCGTTGTTCCTTAAATTAAATTGCATTCAAGTGATGTACCTACATAAAATTATTATGTTTCCCGAGGTCGAATATTCGATTTATTGATTGACCTTGTGGTAATCTATTATCAATATTACAAAAGTATAAAATGCAGTCACTTTTTGCGTTTCTTTTTCTGTCATGGACGCCGGTAACGCAACAGATTTTAATGCGGTTTTTTTAACACATAACGGGTTCAAAATAAGTGTTATGTTTATAAATTAATCATGCCAAGAAATCGTTTAATATATAATATATAATAATAATAATTCTTTATTTAAGACCAACTTAGGATAAATCTGTGTTAGTAATTTATGACCACGGGAAATGATTAAGCGCTGCCAAGGGAAGATAACTAACTATCTATGTAAAAAAAATGAAGTCTGGATTTCATTAGTAAGTTCTCAAAGTATAAAATAAACTAAGCTATAAAGCAACAGCGTAAAAGTGTAATTAGGTCTTTCTCACACAGAACGCACAACGCAGCGCTAAAATAATGCATCCGTAACGCAGCGATCTGTCATATCCATACTAGAACGTCAATCCCCATACTAAGTTCCGTATCGCAATCAATTCTGAGATCGATCTTGAGAGTGATTTTGTCTAATGTCAATCAATACTAACAGTTATCTTAAAGTTGCACTCAAGATTGATCTCAGAGTTGAGTGTGGTTTACAATTACGGGCTGAAAACCGCTTAACCACTGCGTTCTTTTAGCGCTGCGTTGTGCGATAAACGTGAGAAATGCCTTATTTAAGTGAGCCATTATTTAATAATTGTGTTAAATTGTACTTTATGTTCTCACCATTGCAGAAACACTGAAATGCTCTATGTTGTGATATTTAATTAAAGCTTGCGTCAGGAGAGTCATCATAGGTTATACTTATAAGTGATGGAATCATCAACACTTTATAGGACTTTCTACGGAAACGTCTGAAACGTTGATTGCACTTTTCATAGTTTAATTTCCCACAGCAATGAAATAAAATTGTTATGATTTTTTTCCTGTTACATAGATAGGTAGTAGGTACCCAAGGGATCAGCATTTACCTGGTTTTCAGACAGTTTATAAGAATATCCAATGTAGGTTGATAAGCTTTTCAAGCTGCCAGTAAAATTTTCTTCGTAAGGTGCCTAATGCTAGGATAATGAACTCTATAGGAATTACGGAATAAGCTACCCTAAGACGTTTCGTCAGTTACCTCAACCCAGATATTCTTACCAAGATTATGGAGCTTATCACGTGGCCACGGTGCTTTATTTCTATACTGATTGAAGAAAAATCCAAGTTCCGTTTACACTGACTTGACTTTAACATCTTCTATTACATAAACTTTTCATCCCCTCTATTGCATGATCATATTCCTGCAGCCAAGAGACTAAAGAGCCGACATAGCTTCATTAAGCTTAATTTTTTCGTCTTGTAATCAAAAAAGTACCTATGTATATTCAGTAAAACTTAGAACACTTTTTATTAATTTAAAGAAAATTACGTGTTGTGAATGTTAGTTCTTTGAGTTTTATATACGTGTCATATGAATAGTTTTAGATCCATGCATGTTGTGGGAGATTAGACATCTATTGTTACGGTAAATGTACTTTCCATCACAGTTTATTTCACAATGAAAATATGGCCACGCAATTATTTTAAGTGAAACACACAAATTTACGAGTATGTACAAGTGATCCAATAAAAATAATTAAATATAAAGTTTCACCAAGCGCCGACAATCGCAAGTATTAACTATATGGCCGCGTAATTTGAAACATAAAACCTAGGGCTACTATCAAACCACTTTTCTGCTAATTACACAGAAAACTAAATTTTCTTAAACCTTTACTTAGATGAAAGTTGCCCTGAAGCTGCTTGTATAACTTCCACTGTAAGCGCATATTATGGCACGTTATAGATATTATACCTATAGGAAAGTCATTCCCACGCCTCGGGGTTGGCGTGACTTGCCCAGCGACTAGCCTGCCAGTTACCAGCGCCAGTAACTAACTAGACAGCTAGCCTGTTCCTGGCTGGCTTTCCACTTTCTCTTTGTGTTATCCAGTATCCTAGAGATCAAATGGTACGATTGGCTGTATCGCAACAGCCGCACATAACCAGCAATTTTCATATTACTTATCGTGGCTTATCTGTTATTTTGCTAGTTGGCAGGTTGTCAAGCGGACGAAAAGTAAAACGTGTGGTGTAATATACTGAGTGGTTGGTCATTTATTGCTTGTAATTATTTTATAAGCTAGGTTATAAAATCACATCTGCACAAGATTGGTATAATCTATCTGGTATATAGGATAGTTTGTATAAACAGACCATGAAACTAAACAACTTTTCTATGGAGGCTATGTTCGGAAACAGTTTTTTTTACTTTCCATAAAAAGTTCGTCAGTTGATTGTGATTTTTTTTAGTTCATATGGGAGGCGATTCCCTACAGTGGGATGGAACAGGTTCTTAAATAAATGAAAATAAGCGATGAGGTCTGCATTTTTGTCTCGTTTAGTTGTTCAGTTTCATAGTCTGACAATGCTTGAAAAGTTCTTGGCAGTTACTTGCACTGTACTTTACACCCCGTATACTGAGTTTGTACCTGTTGCATCGGTTACGGCTTATTTCCTTTATAAACCTAGGAAGTTATAAATTGAAGGTAAAAGGTTGAAAATCGGTCCTGAGTATGAGCAGTTTGTATTACAAAGTTGGTACTTGTTTATATTCGTATTTTCCTATGTTATTAAATATTTACTTTTTTATAGCGGTAGCTCAATGACCTAAACGGAAGCCACTATCTTATTTTGATCATTCTATAAAAATGATATTAAATTTAGTTGTTACGTATTGTATGAATTGAAAATACACTCATACTTGAAATTTATCAAGAATACGCCAATTACTACAATTATTCCGCTACATAAATTATATTAGGCACTCCAATGCACATATATATTTCAATTTGTGCTACCAGTGAAACACGCATAAACATTTCACTTCAGTCAGATAACGTCTTTATTGCTATAAAGATAGCTGGTTTTACTAGAAGATAGCTGTTTTTACTTTAAGGTTGGTTTTATTGAGAGATAGCTGGTTTTATTACCGAGCAGGAAGATCATTCACTTACAGATATCCTTTGCTTACATAAATTACTTGATCTTACATGCAACGTTTAACAGTTAGTTACGCATGGCAGTGACGGTTATGGTGTTTAGTAATAGATTTTCTTTTCCTATTCGCAGTTAGGCTTTCTGTTTTACATAAGGTAGATCTAGGTACATTTTGTGATTTACGGTCTTCGACCAATATACAATAAATATAAGTAGCGTTTTGTTTAGCGACTAGTAAACAATAAATATAAGTAGTGTTTTCGACGTGTAACAACTATCATATCAGAAAATTCTCAGCTTACCTGCCTATCGTAAAAATCATTTAAATGCGCGGCTCATTTATGAACATGATAAGTGGAAAGGAAGATACATCCTCATATGATTTTTCTAATTAGTAATGCGCGTGGATTGAATAAGTATATAAAAAAGATGGATAGTTTTACTTTAAATAAATACGTGATCAAATATGTCAAAAGAATAAGTGTAAAGGATTAGTTACAAACTAGAACAATGAAAGAGTTAACTGAGTAAAATATATTAGTTTCATCGTCTAGCTAGACTACGTTTCACTTAGCTTCAGAAAAAACATTTCAATAAATAATGAATAACATTGCAATATAGGTAGGCAATCTACGTAGCTATCTGAACGATCCGAAGTGTCCATTATGTCGATGACACTATTTGAAAATCGTCTTCAGAAACCATTTGTTGGCAATACGGACATTGCATAAACGTGTCGTCCACGTAACTACTTATTGGGAAAATGTCACGTTTTGCACCTAATTGCCCGAGCCTCGTCACAATGCGTGGAAAACCCATTATGCTCGGAAAATCATCCACAAAACAACTAACTACCATTTGAAAGGAAGTTGGGCAATGTTTGTTTGCCTTTGCTATTGTGATTGTACAAAATGACCGAGGAGAATGTGTTTTACTCAATTCAAAGGTCGTCAGGTCTTTTGACTAGGTCTTCGCCTCTGCTAGACAGTGTGAAACATGTCGATTGTAAAATTCTGCATACCAAACTTTGTAGCACCTTTTTAGGAAACCTCATTAAATTAACAAATATCTTGTAAACTTATTCGAAAGAATTAAAAAGCAAACCTGTTGTATTCCTACAACTCAAAATGTTAAAAAGCTACGTAATGTACGTAAACTAAAAAGCTGAGTCTCGAGCATAAGCACATAGTTTCATATGCTGTTACTGGATTACATACTATATCTAAATTATCTACTTATATTCGCTTTACTACGTACGTACGTAGATAGATAGTTTGCCCTTTGTACCGGAGCAGTGACCATGTCGTAAAAAAATTGGAAACAATAAAATTGCTCTGTTCCACCACTGTGTGAAATTGAAGCTTTGAATTGGTACCTATCTACTATGGCATTGGCCGGGGCCGGGCGGTACTAACACTTTTTAAATTTCTTATGTTTTCAATTTCTTATATACATAAATGAGATTTATATACCACTGTGAGTGCATTATAATCCCAATACCTACAATATTACTGTGCGAAAAGTTCATTTGGCTCCCTTTGTCATAAGTTTTTCAAATGTTCATACAACATTCACGTGCTGCAAAAAACAACGAGAATTCACTTTGAATGAAATTGGAGATAGTTTTGAGTGAGGTTCCCTTTGAAATGTGTTCCTTTTATACCTTTGTAGGAAGATACCTTAGCAGAGATAGCCCTTTCATAGTGAAGCAGGCACATGATAGCCACACAAAGAAGGATACTTCAACAAAGATACCACAAACGTGATGTTATATTCTGTTGCATTGTACTGTTGCTTTAATGTTAAGTATTTTAAGGTACTAAACTTTTAAAGTTAAATATTTCAGTGTTAATTATGAAGATAGGTTCGATTAAAGTATGGAAAGGCTGTCTGATGGGAAATACAGTTTCCTACGCAATACAATTGATGTTAATTATAAAGTGTCCTTAGCAAGTAAAAAAAAGCAAGCAGGAATATTATATTATTTTGATGGCAGGTAGAAAATATTTTTTAAGGAAGCTCGTAATTAACATATTCAGAGGTGCATTAACAGCATCCGCAATATGATAACAATCACGATGCCTTTATAGGACGTCTTAAATTTTATTTACATTATTATTACATTGATGATGTTCTCTCAGATAATATAAGAAGAGCATTGTCCTTGCATACAGCTGACGATACGATAGGTGACTTTATAAAGGAAGTTCTCATCAGCCTTACTTACATTACCAAACCAACACTCACAACAGCAAGCTGATTGCATTGTGCAAAATATATCCTACACATATCGCTGGGTAGGTAGATTGCTAACGACAGTAAAAATACGGTCTTTATTTGATTTGAGGACTGTTTGAGGGCTGTTGTCACGTATCTTTATAAAGACAGGTGGTTGCCAGTCTGTCGCCTTAAATTACAATAAATATGTCCCTTAGACGCCTCTTAAGACACAAGAGAGAAATGAGGTGAGGCAGTTCTAAGCCGGCATCGCATTAAAACCTTATTGAAGTCTGAATAAAGGGCATTTTATTGATTTCTTTAAAAAATTTATTTTTTGTTTCCAGTAGACAATGCCGAGTCCAGACTACAGCGTGGAGCTGGAGCTGGGCGAGCCTCCACCAGAGATCATGGAGTATGCTCGCCAGCACATCGGGGAAGACCCCAACACCAAGCTGCAGGCCATCTACGAACTGCGGGACATGATCTACGGTAAATATCCCACGACTTGGCGTCCCACACGAAAAGAGAGAGAGAAACTGAGGGAGTTTGAATTCATATATGTGTATGTGTGTAACATTCACATATCATGCCTTTCTCCCTTGCGGGGTAGGCAAACCGTTAACGGATGTAAAAACACGGTCGCTATCGCCACGTCTGAGTTTGAAACTGCACCTAAATGGATTACTGGCGCGAATCTGTGAGGCATCCCTGTTGTGAGTGTCTAGCGCCAAATCGGTAGGTATGAGTTTTGTCCTCTGCGATAACTAAGAGATATGAAAACTCAAACAATCATTGGTCTATGGGTTCAAAAATATTTAAAGAATATTAATATTGTATTTCAGAACGTGGTGAATGTACCCCACATCGTCTGGACGACGCGTTTCTCATCAGGTTCCTGCGAGCGCGCGACTTCATACCAGCAAAAGCACATAGACTGGTGAGTATCTCAATATCATCATCATCATCATTATCATTTCAGCTGGAAGACGTTCACTGCTGAACATAGGCCTCCCCTAAAGATTTCCAAAGTGAACGATCCTGCGCAACTTGCATCCACTGGCGTCCAGCGATCTTCACCAGATCATCTGTCCACCTTGTGGGAGGCCGTCCAACACCACGTCTTCCGACCAGTGGCCGCCATTCGAGAACCTTTCTTCCTCATCGGTTATCGGTTTGTTAGAGCTATGTGGTCTGCCCATTGCCATTTCAACTTGCTTATCCTGTCTCAATATCATCATAATATTATTACAGTCACAGAAAAATCATTTATAATGTATTTGATTAGCTGATTTGGTATACAAATAAGGTGTGAAGAAGATATAAATGATGATATCGTACCGTGATATCATAGGTTTTAGTTTAGTTAAAGTTTATATAACTACATTTACCATATAAGTGCTATTTTTATAGCAGGTAATCGTATTTTTATCTTGCTCTATCTATATATCTTACAGAATATAGAATAATCTTTACAAAATCTAGCCTACATTCTTTCTAATTAAGTGTCTGTCGTATTCTTTCTCAGCTAGAACCTACTTACAAATAATTTTATGAAGAGCTTCTAGAAACTCCTCCATTAAATGAAATCGCTAAAACAATAAGAAAGCATTGGCCTTTAAATTGTTATTTTCCTAAAAGTGAGGTCGCTGAACGTTTGATCAGGTTTTGTATTTTTTGCATTTGATATTAGGCTGTCTACAAACGTACGCCTACACTTTATTTAGCTTACCTACTTAGGTAGGTATCCAAGTTTATCGTAAGGCCCTGGCATGAATTTTTCATATGTTTTACAATGCTGCAGATAGAGTACTAAAAAGTACTTTTCACCAAATAAGCCTTGTTTCGCAACAGGGTTGCTTGAAAATACAGGGTTATTATTTAGAGACTTTCGTACAAAGCTCTTTATATAATTCTGATCATTAAGTAATATGAATGACTTTTAGTAATGCATCGTTTCTGACGACTCAATATTACAGCTGTATCATATCATAATACAGGGAGTTAGAAAAAAGTACTAATTTCCTTTCAAGGGACAAACAGCCCATGAAACTAAAAACTTTTTCCAAGGAACATAGGTTGAAATAAGAAAAAAAATTTGGACTGGGCGCAATAGGCACAAAATGTACCAGCCGACTGAGAGATTGTATGTAAATCCATTTTTTTTTTTCATATTTCGACCTATGTTCCTTGGGGAAAGTCGTTCAGTTCATGGGCTAGTTCATCCCTTGAAAGGAAAAAGGTATTAGTACTTTATCTAACATCCTGTATGTATATATTTATATTATTATAATGCAAAAAAGTAAAAGTCGTGCGTAACCATGCAACGTTTGCGAGAAAAACCTAAACCTATTATTCACTTATCATCATTCTCCTTGCCTTATCCCGTTCTCTGTCTGGGTCGGCTACCTAACCAAGGGAATTCGACGTGGATCCAAACCTATTTTTCACTATTAGACAATTTACTTAGGCTACCTAGGGCCTTACCGCAAAAAAGTAAGATACACCTACAAACACGGGTATATTTTTTTATGGCATGGCCCCTATAGATAGCAACAAGTAGACCACGTAGACAGTTGCGTAGGACGTTCATCTTTGAATCAATATCGAGCTGGTTGGATGCAATTTGTGGCAAATGTCAAAGGTGTTCGGCCGGAGAGGCCGTGACCGTAATAATCACATCTGAGTGTCTAACCATTATGTTCATTGTGTGCCGTAATCATCGATAGATTTCCGATTATTATTTATATTTGACGGAGGAGTGCAAATATTTTTAGAACGTAGAGACGTAAAGTTTAATGAGTTATTTGTGATTACGAGGTCACCGTGACCACGAAAGTTTATACAGCGTTAAATTACTGACTTTCTTTCAAGACTTATCCAGCCCATGAAACTGAACAACTTTCCCAAAGGAACATAGGTCGAAATGTGAGATAAATTTTTTGACTTCCCATACTAATTGACTTGGTCGGTTGGTAATTTTGTATAGGAGGTCCAAGATCATATATCAATATATCAGTTCATGGGCTGATTCACCCCTTAAAATATTTGCAGCTAATATTTTAACACCTTATATATGAAATCGTGTCATGCGTAAAGGTATCATATGCCCATTTGCTCACGATTGAGCATGTTGCAGTCTTGGTGCAGTCCGACCTAGGTAAACTTAGAATTAAACTGACCTCAGACTGTTTTCACAACACTAGTCTAGTGTGTTGAGTAAACTAGGAAGTATCATTGAAATAAGACTGGTGCCTGCTTATTATTTAGTATGTACCTGTTACCTCAGTCCAACAAGTGGGTTATACTATAGTCACCAATCGAATAGAACGGCATTGGCATCTTCGCTTTGTACAAATAAACAGAGGAAGCTTTTGTATAGACGACCTTTTTAAAAATTACATAAGTAGGTACTTACTTAAATGTATATAGTAGGTACACACATCATTTGAGTCATCATTAATCATGCATAAATAACTTTGGTAAATAATGCCCTTCAAGACTTTGGTACCTATTTTTGAAGTTATTTATGAAAATTAATTAGATAGAATGACATGGAACTCAAGTAATAATATATGTAATGTTCATAATCAGTACGAAGATATTTTGGCATATGGTTAAAGGTCCTTTAGAGGGTGTGATCGAGTGTAGTGGATCTCAAGTATCTTTGGGATAGAAATTACTACAATCTATCTACAATCCGCTATAACCGTTGTATTCATCTAATTTTGAAGGACAAAAGTTTTACGTATAGGCACATTGGAGGGTTCTAATAAGAACAAAACTTATTTTTGTTGCTAGATTAGTGGCCCGTATGTTCTCTTGCTAGTAAGACGTTTTTCTAAAATGTACCTACGTTTACCTAGTGGTTTCCATGACAGACATACCGACAAAGAAACGGAAGATCGACTTTATTTTATACTAGATATGTATTGATATTCATTATTCATGTTCCAGATCGTGAACTACTACAACTTCAGAGAAGAGAACCCGGAGTTGTTCGATAACATTTTTCCGCTCGATTTGCGGCAGATTGGAGACTCAAATGTCATCGCGGTGCCGCCTTATCGCGACCAAACTGGGCGCAGGCTCATGATGTACCGAATAGGTACGTAGTTATTTCAATAAGCAGTTTTATTCAAAGAGCACAGTTTGTGTAGGTAATAATAGAGAATGCCGTGTGATGCCGGCTTAGAATAGCATCACCCCATATCCTTGCCGTGGGTGTCGTAAGAGGCGACTAAGGGACTCGAGGGTATTGGTGTATTACAATTTTTAGGCGACAGGCTGACAACCTGTCACTATAGTGGTACACATGTTCTCTGAAACAACCTTGGAAAACAATCCTCAAAAATGTCAGACGTGGCAATATCGACCGTATTCTTACGGCTGTTAACGCTCTGCCTACCCCGCAAGGGATAAAGGCGTGATATATGTATGTATGTAATAATAGAGAAAATACACTTAGTAAAGTAGGTAGCACAAAGAACAATTCAAGAGCTTTTCAATTGCAGCTACATAAATACCTATCATAAAATTGCTGGTAAAGAGCATGAATCTTGTGATTGTCTTCGGTTTTCAATTATCATTTATTTTACTACGCAAGCTCTCTCTACTCAATAACAAATTAATGAATAATGCTCACATAGATCTCAAATCTATTTACTTACGTGAGTAAGTGAATTGTTTAGGTTAGAATACAAAGCTCGTATTCACTAGGAGCCAATGCCGTGTGTGCGTGTGTGTTGTTGCAATCGACAATGGCAAATTGAAATAGACCATGCATATTGCGGAAGGTCGTTTAGCTAGCTGTAACTAATTGCATTGGTATCACTTATCGAATCTATTTCAATTTCAATTTAAACATCAATCCATTATTTTTATTTTCAATTGTTTTTATTTATTAGCAGTTATTTTTTTTATTGACACCACTATCAATAGAGCTTATTGTGTCGTTCATCAACTTGGGTCCCACACGACGAACAAAGATTATTTCTAACGTAGTCTCAACTAGTAACAATGCTTTTCAAAATGCTTTACTACTACCTACTTCTACAGCTACAAAAGTCCACTGCTGTTGGGCCTCCCCCTATTGGAGGTATTTGCCATAGTTGCCATACTAACCACGCTCGGCAGGCGGAGTGGCCAGTGCAGTGCAAGGTGTTGTAGATATTCACAGGGAAAGCTGATGCTCATTCAGTGGATTCTCGGATTTAGTGCTTAGTCGCCTTTTACGATCCCCACGGGTAAAATGGGGTGATGCTTTCTTAAAAGGCATCACACGGGCAGTAGAATGCGCAATGGAACAGGCGGTTAAATGCATTATACTGCCAAAGAAAGGTTCCAGGGTTTTTTCACATTTGAAATGCTACAAACATGATGCGCCAGTTCATCAACCTTAGATTCTGTATTTACTACTCATTGTGAAAATTGTTTACTCACTTAATTGTATGTTTTCCATTGAGGTACATACCTACTCTTTCTGGTTTTGAGCACTGTGACGCGAGAGCAAAGAAATTTAATTTAAACTAGTTTTTCACTTGAAATATTTTCCCTTTTTCCAGGGTGCTGGAACCCGAAGCAGATCTCCATAGATGACATGTTCCGAGCCACGATAATGGCGCTGGAGATGGGTCTGTACGAACCCAGGACCCAGATCTTAGGTGGGGTGGCTTTGTTCGACCTGGAGGACATAGGAACACAACACGCCTGGCAGATCTCACCCAATGTTGCTTCTAAGATGGTCAAGCTTTTAGTGGTGAGTTTATTTGAAGGAGCATTTTTCAATAGATCGGTTTAATCAAAGAAACGAGCTGACAGAGTGACTGAATCTTTTTCTGAATAGGTCTTTAATATATATCACTTGAGTTTATTTGAGGGAGCATTTTTCAGTGGATCGGTTTCATCATAGAAACAAGCTGACAGGGTGATTGACTCTTCTTCTGAATAGGTATCAATATAAATCGCCTCTGTATCCTTCAACTGTGCTTCATCGTAGTTACAAAAACGAGTACAGTGCGTCAAAATTTCAATTTGATTTGTATTTTTGCATGCTACTTACACGAGTATACAAGTAAATGCATGATCAACCATTGCGCTGCTTACCCAGTTCAGTGGAACGGTTGAACTACAAATTTACCCCAAAAGCTGCTTAAAAATCTAGATATAGACAGCTACTCTAAGCAGGGAATTCCATAAATAACAATTATAATAAACGTTTGTTCTCATGGGACCGTATTTCCTCATTCCAGTCTGCATTCCCGACGAGAACGCACGCGATCCACATCATCAACCACTCGTGGGTTTTCGACAAGATCTACGGCGTGATCAAGCCGTTGCTGAACAGCCAGATGCGGCAGCGCATATTCTTCCACAGCGACCTGGCTTCTCTGCATAAACACATCCATCCCGACCATCTCCCGGAGAGGTAGGTATAATGTCCGAGAAACTAACAGGGTGTTCGACACGCTAGATGCGACATATATTCTTTTACAACTTAGCGTCTTTCCATAAACACATCTATCTTGCTCGACTGTCTCCCAGATTAGTCCGATCCGTTCTTCAGTCCGTTCTTCCCAGAACAACTCCTAAGCCCAGCCTTACCCCAAGGGCGTGATTGGGCTGGATGTTTGAACTACCAGTCAATTATTTCCGGGTGAACCCTCGCTCTCCACCAAGCCATCCGGCGTAGTTTTGATGGCCCCGGAGCCGTAAACGTATAGACCATCAACAAAAAAAATGTCTTCCAGAGAGCTCCTTTTTGCTTTTTTATATTCAGAGATAGTCTTTGATAACATCTGCGACATAACCATGAAAATTCAGCGGTGTATAATATACTAGTACATTCGCAGTGACCTGCATGCAGGTGACCTGGCTTTCCACAGCAGATACATCTACCTCAGGTTCTTTAGGCTTGTATACAAAATTTCATACCTCTGCAATCTTATTAGATTGTTTTTCAAAATAGTCTCCTCGGATTTGTCTAAAAAGCTTTTATTTTCCTTTATTTACAGATATGGTGGCATCTGGCCGGATTACCCGTACACAATATGGCTGGACTCGCTTAAGAAAAATTACCATGTGGCCAAGGAGATCCTGGCGAGTGGCTATAAGTTCCGTGATGAGGAAATTGCTCCCGAAGTGCTCAGGAGGTTGAAGGACGAAGGTATAAAAATCGCGTGATCAGTGGTGCTTTTCACAAAAATGCACACGCTGATATTGTCTTGAGAAAGCGACTTTTATAAAGTTTAGAGATTACAGAAGATATAAGGATAATTTATTTTTCTGATAACTTTTGACGATGCGAAAAGTGTTGGTATTGTTTACATTGTTATTGTAGCTTGGTTAAGGTTAGCGTTAAGTGATTTTTATACTTCGTAAGATTATTTTGTAAAATAGCGACTCATTAGTTATCTGATTGATTAAAAAAGATCATTAATTTAAACAATAATCAAGAAGACGAAAAGTCCATCAATAAAAGAAATTGTAGATTCACTGGATGTCTGATCCTTCCAAAACGTATTTTCAAAAGTCAATCAAATAAAATTTTATTAAACCATGTATAATTTTAGCCAATATCAGCTACATCTAAAATTATAATAAAACATTTTTTTTGTCCAATTTTTCAATACATTTAACGAGATCGTAAGAGTGACCAGTATTAACTCAACCTTGAAATTGGTAGGTTAAAGTGCTGCTGATAATACATCAATAATAGTAACAAGTTACACATACTGCTTAATTTTTTTTTAATTATTTGATTGTTCTTTACTTTCGTTCTTTAAACACTCATTCCATTAAAAACTAGTAATTTAATTATTTAATATTTCCTTTTCACCTAAAATTTGGTTTTATCATTCGATCGGTACTTCCAATTTTGGATTAGATATAAGTATTCTATTATAAGAGAAATAATATTCGTCAAAAACCTGTGATATGTTAAATTTCGTTCTTTGAGCGACAAAACCTGTAGGTATTTTAGTTATTTAGTGCGTAGTATAAGGTTTAGATTAGAAATTTAGAAATAATGTTAGTTTTTAAGTTAGTTCGTTCGCAATGTGCCTTATTCAAAATAAAACGTACAATAAATATTAATGATTTTAAGAAAAGTTTCAAATTTGAATTTCATTTATTTACTTTTTAACTTTATGGACCTCTCCCATATGTTTCGTAATAAATATCGATTTGCATTAAAGTGATGCGATTGATAATCATAATCACGTTACAACTAATAAATATTTTGCCTTTACGGACCTAACAGGAGTTCGCAAATTTGATTTTCTTTTTCAATTAAATTGAAAGTAGCTACTAATACGTTAGTATTTACACTGGGCTCCGATTAATCCGCGTACAATGCCCCCTGGATGTCATGTTGTGTTGGTATGTACACATCCTTATCTGGTATTGATAGAGACCGTTAATATCCGGCAGGGGTGCCAAATTCCCAATATCCGGTATTCAGGCACCTCTCTCGGGGTTATTCACCTTCTACAGTCATTGTCACACAGGTAAGCAAACTTGTTCTGAAAATATATTCGCATTCTGTCAATACCTCAAACTTATTGTTTGACGAGGGTTGATACACACATTGTCCGTTCATCACTTTACGAAATCAAACTTGGATTGGAATCTCGACATGTTTAGGTAAAACTCGTGTAGGAAAATGTTGCTTTACAGAGATAAAAGTTTTGGGATGGAAAAGTTTAGATGTTAAATTTACACACGAAATATTTCATTCCTATGTACAAGCAAAACAAGTTCACAGACTATTTAAATACTAAAAAGGTTTCCTGCTCTCACAGAATGAGAGTGAAACTAATCACGAAATCCTATGCCAACAAAGAGTAAAGTACAATCAATCCGTTGTCTAAATCTGGATAAAGAGAAAATACATCGCAAAATCAATAAGTATACTTCTGTCAGTCCGGATACAGATCATTGCCCGAGATATTTGCATGAAGATACCTACTTGATAGGAGGACACAGATCTTTTGGGTCGCGCGAGATCAATCATTGGATTATTCGCTTCGCAAACATAAACATTTCGTGGGAAATGTGCCACCGCACTTTTCTATTTACGCGATAAGGTCGACAAACTGAGGACTTGTGTGACGTTATAGACGCGCCCCTAGGCAAAGGGCAAAGGGCTGGCAAGCATAATTTTCATTAGAGAAAGGAATTCTGCAATATTACTCACCGTTTCTGCAATATTACTCACCGTTAAGTGGAACTCCAAACTTGAAAGCTTTTGAGATATTCAATTATCTTATCAGCTAGGTAATTTTCATAGGATTCCTACAAATAAAACAAAATATTTCGTTTAAATTGTACTGCAATACACACTAAATACTTCGCAAATTATTATAACTAAAACATGTAAAACTTGTCTAAGAGGTAAGATAAAAACTGAATTTTACAACGAACTCTCTCAAATTTTAGTTCGAGATGTAATAGCACTGGCGTTTGGTGAGTGCTCTTCAGTGATCTCGTCCAAGCAAGGTCTTCGAAAGTGCTCAGCCCTCTCGCATCGAGGAAATTTAAAATTAGATATTTTTCTACTTTCTTCATCATAGTTTGCTTCATTCATCTCGACTCGGCGGTATCTCCGGAACGTGTTCTTCACTCTTGTGAAAAAACTGTCCTTACTCGATTTTGGAGTAGGAAGCACTTGGCACATTCGCAACTCGGAAGGGTGCGCTGTATTGCGGATGATATCTAACTCTGCTACTGATTTCTGTCTCTTCACCCTACCTTTTTCGTCAGAGTGTTCAGAGGAGTCCGAGAGGAAGTTACAGCAGCTTTGTGACGATTCTCTCCGTAAGTTTTTATCTTGCAGTCGTTTCTTTAGGAAGTGCACGCTGGCTGTGTAAAAGTCTTCGTCGTCGCTGGGTCTCGCAAGCACTACGTCCAGGCTTAGAGGCTCACCATCAGGACTTTTGGATAGTCTAGTCACATGATCTTGACGTTGCATCCCTTGCGAAAACTTATAAATGCTTCGCTGTGTACCATTTTTGAGTATTCAACTATCTAAAATTCACTCTAGGTATCACAAAGACATTCGTATAAAATAGAAATATCTATATTGAAAGAAATTACTTATTTGAAAAACCACGGGATAAAAATAAACTAGATATGATTTTGAAGTAACTCGTGATGGTGACGTGAACTGTCAAAATTGTGTCTTCAAAATGTCTAACACAAAAAACGCAGGACAAGAAAAAGTTTTGTTTAGTAATAAGTTTTCATAGGTTTTTTCTTTCATGTCGGAAATCGAGATGTCCAGGCCAATGGCCGAGTTTTTGCTTGCCCGAGTTGACGCCTAAGCCGTCCCAGCGACCCAATGACTAAGGCCTGGTTGAACCAAGGAAGACGATTAGGATGTGATTAGGATTCAGCTGATTCGAAGCGTGAAACTATAATTTAGTAAGTTCGTGATTGAGTAACTACTGATTTCTGAGTTCTGAGTTCTACGTAGGTATATTCTTTAAAGTAGGCACTTACAGATAACAATGGCTGCTAACTAAATACTTTAATGATCAACGCGAGTTGAATTTTGTCTTGTGAATTCCCAAGTCTAGAAATGCCAATGACCCCGTTGTTTTCCTGTAAAGTGTTGGGGATAAGAGGATATTATTCTTACGATGAGCTCTCTGGTTGATCCTACACAATTAATATTATTTCAGAAAAACAAAATGTTCATAATATAGAACGTACCTATTCATTCCTTATTTAGATTATTATTTTCTTAAATGGACGTAAAACGTTGATAGAGGAAACTCGTTTTTTATGCTCGAGCAAGGGATGTAAAACAATATTGTAACTGGGTACCTATATACATTCAAAAATGGTCTCTTTTAGGTACTTTGTTTAAACGTTTACTTGAATTAGAATCAGAGTAGGTAGGACGTTAGAAGGTTCTTTAAGCATTTTAGAATAAGTGGCACACAGAAGCACAATGAGGCACGTAACACAAAGTTACCACAAAAAAATTGTCGTCAGTTTGTCGGCATCCATCTGTTCAAATGCCAATCTACCTGTTAGTCATACTTTTTACATACAAACATACAAATCGTGCCCATATTCGAAGCGGGGTAAGCAGAGTGTTAACGACAATAAAATTACGATCGTTTTCGCCACTTCTGACAAATAAGGTCGTTTCAGATAATTCGTAATTCGTGTATCACTATAGTGACAGGTTGTCAGCCTGTCGCCTAAAATTGCAATACACAAACCGCCGAGTCCCCTTTTTGCTTCCTACGACACCCATGGGAAAGAAATGGGATGATGCTATTCTAAGCCCGCATCACACGGCATAGGTACTTTTTAGTACTAAACATTGTACATTTCAATGAAACAAAGTACCTACATCCCGACTGCCACGTGTTTGCTCAAAAAGTTGTTTTGAAACGACTCAATAAGCAATCCCATCAATTATTTCCAAGTTTTTTCCCTGTTTTCCCAAAGGAGCCTCACAGCAGTGCGCCTTACAAACACACAGATGACAAATTGCTCGTTACGTCTACACGTGTCGTCTATCCGAACATTATTGCCACTCCTCAGTATGGTTCAGGTTATTAGAAGAAATTTACTTCCTATTGTGAAATTAATTTTCATTTTCTATTTTTCTATACGTATTTCCTACATCTTACGAACAGTGTACTTCGCAACACCACAAAGAAATCCACAGACGAATTATAAACCTCTCGTGGATTTACTCAGCCCATTCTCAAACTCGAAAAAGACGAGACACTCTTAAAAAAAATCTTTATTGCCTGCAAACAAATTGATAGAATTATCAGAAACTTACCTACAATCTAATAGCAAACTACAAATCCTGCAATCTTCAAAATAAACGAGGACAATGAGCGGTCGGAACAAAAGAAAAGAAGGTTTAAGCAAACAGAGTCTTCAAGACCAGGCCGTTGTCCCCGAATAAATCATCTCAAAGGTTCAAACGCATTTGCAAATATTATTTAGGTGCCAAAATCTAAGTTCCTTCACCTTTTATCAAATACCAATTTCAAAGGAAGTGGGTAGGTGAAAGGACAATGGGAGTAGAATATGAAATGGTTTCGTTAGTATTGAGACAAAAACTTGGCAGCTATTTCTAAAGATTCCACTTGATTTTTGTCAGAATGCAATGGAACCAATATAAAACGTTAAAAAACCTGTGATAAACTCTTATTTCATCTGTTTTTTTTTCTGACACTACGGATATCGTTAAGTACATGATACATATCATGTAAAATATAAGTCTGTGAAACGTTATTGTGGGAAAAGGAAAAGACAGCCGAGTAGAAAGCTAATCATAAAGCAACTAGTAACCTACATTCGACTAAAACAAGGGTAAGTAGAACATTTCTAATCTGCACTCCTTGTATAAGGTTTATGCTCTTATTCACATCATATTCAAAAACATTAACCTTAATAGCTTTCCTAATGCCTCCAGCGTGGAATCCGCGGGTAATTTTTATATATGAGAGCCTAAAATAAAATAGCAACATACCACATACCGCCCTTTTCCGACGAGCAGGTACATTATCTCGCATTCCCGGAGCGCAGGCAAAGGCAACGTAAGCGTTTTCGAGAGAATACGCAACTTTTATAAGAAGAGCCCTGTCAAGACTTTTGCATAATGATCAAAGTTTATAAGTAGGAACACCTTTATCCAGTGTGGGCTAGGCAACGTCAGCCACCGTAAAAATATGAGAGCACAGAGCAATTAATTAGGGTCACTTGAATAATTTCCCAAAAATCTCAGAAACTAAGAATGATGTGATAAATAGGTAATGGTTAATATTTAATTAAAAACCTAATATGCCAATAAAATCAAAATGTAAAAAAGGGGAACTGTCGCCTAAAACTGTACTACAAGTAGTTTACTTACATATATCATTGGCGTAGCAAAGCGGTTGTGAAAAAACTTTCAAAACACCTCATGATCTTTACAGGCTGAGGTCAATTTAACTTAGGCGAGTTGAGGTCTGATTCCTATGCAGGTCATTGTCCTCGATCGTCTCTTCTCACCCCAACCAGATGTTGGTACTCCTTGCTTGTGGACCTTAAATCAGAAGTTAGGAAAACTCACTATTCTTTTGTTTTTGTTTTAATACAGCTGTGGTTTTAACCGCTTTGTCTGACTTGGGGTGACTTTATCTAGGACGGTCATAACAAAGTATTCTGTACCAATAATCTTGAAATGATAATAATGATATCCTTTTGCAATAGATCTCGCTGATTCTGGGATGCCCATAAGCGTCTAAAGAACCATACAGACAAGTCGTCTTGGGTACCTGAATTCCTAGGATTTGCAGGAACTCTACTGTAGGCTTATGATGCGTCTCGCGCGCAAGTAGACTTCAGACGTGTCAAAAAGTATCATTTTATTTTATCTTAAAGCGTATATTTTAACCACAACACAAACCAGAGCTGTCGTGGGGAGACAAGACACAGACTTCTATAATCTCTTTAGCACATGAAGAAGATTTTTTTTTCTCTGTGATTTCATCGAAAGTGAAAAATTTGACACAAAAGTGTTATTTAGACGAATTGCATGTTTTTTCCTTCAAGTTTTTCAAGAACTTTCCGGATTACGGGAGGTAAATAGAATTTTCCATCGCTCATCCTCAAGCATGCGGCCAAGTGTTTGTTTATTTTATGGGTCGTCTCGTCAATAGCTGTCAGCTGACGTCGTCGCTTCAATCAAAATATTTTCATCCCACACAAATTCTGTGATCCAGTATCAAATTCCTTTTTACCTATTTTTACCCAAATAAATGAACTGATTTCCGATTGCGTAGGACTTAGTTTGTTTATTTTGGCTATCGGTAAAAATAAATCATCAAATATTTAATTTCGACATAACATTTAAGATTTAAGGTCTTATTATTACGAACCACCTACGCAATAAATAAACTAAGGTCTAGACAGGTAGGTATTGCTTAATTTTATTTTTTAAGATAAGAATTTAACTCTCATCTCACACTATTGGTAATTTCATTACAATATAAAGGATTTCAGTTGTGTTTATTATCGGATTTAGGATAGTTTCAGTTTGAATAAGTCCGATAACTTGTTGCCGTATCTGCATAGTACTTATCATAGCAGTGTAGGTACAGGAGACACGATACGCACGTAACTCCATCATTCTACTTGCCTTATCCCGTTATCTGTCGGGGTCGGCTACCTAACCTAGGGGATTTGACTTGGAACCAAGTTTTTACACAGAGCGACTACCATCTGACCTCTGCAACCCGAAGGCCAACCTGGTTGAGATCCTAGGTTAAGTCACATTCAAATATCATCTGAGTTCAAATTTTATTTAAATTTGAGTTTCATCACGATGTTTTTCCTTCACCGTAAGAGCAGTCGGTAAATGTACGTGAGTAAAAACACATTGGTACATGGCGGGGACCGAAGTCGGGTCTCACGATTGTAAGACCGGTGTCCTAACCATTTGGCCACGATGCGCACGTTACTCCCTGACGCATAATTTGTGTCTAATTAATCTAATTTTACCCTGGGTCTCCATTGAATGGTTTATTCTGGTAGCAAAACATCCGTCATGTGTGGGTTTAGGAAAGGAAACTTCCAAAGTCCCACTTTTCAATGATTTCGTCTGTAGCTCGTAAAAGTGCCATATTAAACTCTATATACTTTTGTGCTTCGAATTTCGCGAGTATTCTTTCCGTCGATGTTATTGAAAGATGATATTACCAATGCAATTATTTCGATTAATATATTAGAGAGCTTTTTTTCTTACCATGAATCAAATAAAAAGGTAAATAGGGAACAAGTGAAAAGGTGTAAAGTAAGAAATACATGGCTTGCGCGGTTATCATGAACTTGCATGAGGTTGAGTATTATTTGAGCTTATCTTTTGAATCAGTTAAGTATTGCCGTCAATTATTGATTACATTCATGCCAAATATATTTCCTCTCAGTATGTAATTATTACATAGCTCGTAAGTTATCGAACTTTAGAATCATAGACCTTTAAGTAAAATAGCCTCTTATAATATAACCCTATCAACGTCAACGTCAAAAAGCTTAGTTCTTGTCGGACCTCCAATATACTGTTTTTTCCACCATTTAATTACTACAACGACAAGACATTACAAAGAAATACACTACTTATAATAATTCCAGATAGACATAGAAGATTTAATAACCTCGGACTTTATGATGTTGTGACCAGCAACCGAGTTGTAACAAATATTGTAACGTGATAAAGTCAATGTATTGTGGTCACAAGTTTTCATGTTCATATTTGGACAGAAATGTGTTCTGGGAAAGGCTTTGCTTAATACTTCCAAGTGAACTCTAGCACGTCTACCAACGATGGGACTTTCAACGTCGATGGTTGGTAAACAAAGCCAAAATAAATTGAATATAAAAATAAAAAATAAAATATTTCTAAGGATAAACGACGTTTCATTGACGAGATGTCAGAAAAAAAATATACATAAATTCTAATATAAGCAAAGACTCAAAATAACACAATAGGTACTGGTTTTGGGATCCCTTTTGTTTACTTCCCTACAGAGTTCAAACATCACAGAGTTTACTCTGAAGTCATGTGAACACGTGGTGTCAAATTGCTGAACTCCCAGTGAGAGGTTGAAGACCTCTTGATCATATTTACCACTGTACAGGTGTTGAGTCTCATAGACGAATAGCGTAAAACTCTTTCCATTGCGCTTTTTGTAAGTCGTTCTTTTAAATACTATTACTACTATAAAAGCCACACAGTTCATTGCCAACCCTGGACCTTCCCCGGTTAAGGGTTAATTTGCTATACTCACCACGTATGGCATACAAACAAACGAGCGAAATGCAAAGTGTTTAAAATGGAAAAAATATAAGAGACAATATTGCCGCCTTGCTGCCACCCATTCCTTGGATTCATCAACCTACTTTTTATTTATTTCTTTCAAAGCAGTTAATTTTACATTTAATTTTTTATTTTTCAGAATCAGTCATTGTAAAAAAGAGGAACCTGGTGCAAACGAGGGTCAGGCGGACTAAAAAATTAAAACGAGCCCCTAACGCACTACAGGGGCTGACCATTGACCAAGCTAACCATGACATGTAATGTAAAGTGATCCTATTCTAAGCTGACACCACACCGTAATTTTGTATATAATAGATTGAAATATGAGTAATAACAAAGAGCCGATTTTCTTTCAATACTTTCGAATCAAAGGATGTTTTGTTTCAGAGAAAAGTGTTCCTACTCCACGTGTAAGCAGTTCAATGGCAAAGGTGGTAAGTAGTGTCTGGTGGAATCACCCTTTATTGTTCTAGTGTAAACTTACATAGTGAGGCAACGGCAGCCTGACTAGGTCGGTGAACTTCGATCTCGTGGGTGAAATCTATACACGTATCGTTACCGCTTGGAAGGCAGTATTGACGAACGAGTCATAAGCCCATATTTATAAACCGTACTCAACTCTGAGATCGATCTTGAATGGAACTTTGAGATGCTGTTAGTATTGACTGAAATTTGTCAAAATCGCTCTTCAGATCGATCTCCGAGTTGAGTGTGATTTATAAATACTTATCATAGAGTATGTTTTAAAACTCTCTGACTTGTTCGTTCGAAAGTTATAATATGTATTATTATTATATTGGATTCGTTAATATTTTCACAAACTTTCTCATATTTTTGTTGTGTTGGACAACCAACAAGTGAACAAAAGTAGTAAATAAGTAGTTGTTTATCTGAAGTAGTGAAAGCTCTCATTCTAAAACCATCAAAAGCCGTCGCCAGCAGACGGTCGACGCTCTCAAGAGATCATCTTTGACGTTGAACATGCAAAGTTCCGTTCAAATTAGGTATAGCTCCTATTCATCAAGTCGTTTTGATTCGTACACTCCCATCTGTCGGTCGATGCCGCTGCAGAGGCAATTTTAGCACAATAAACATCAATTTATGCATGAGAGAGCATCAAAAATGCACTAAAAATTTAAAAGTTCGTAAACGGTACGCTTTATAAAATGTGATTGATTCATTTCTTCGAAATGGTAATGTACTTTGGCTTTTAGAGAAGCAGATTTGTACAGACAAAAACTGCTTGCAGACTTTCTTTAAAGATTTGCAGGTTTACTTATTTTACGAGCAAATTCCTACTTGATCTTTTTTATAAGATCTTCCTAATCTAAAACATACTAATAAAACTTCTATTTTCGCATATTTCGCACGTCAAATTTTTGATACTCTACTTCAAAGTTTGAGATCATTTACGATCGATAAACAGTCATACACTTTTTATCATCCGGTGGGCCCTACATAAAGCTCAGAATATTCTGAAGTAGTATGATGGCCTTCTCTTGGCCTAGACACGTCGAACATAACCGAAACATTTGCATGTTAAATAGCCCCAAGACGATAGTATATTTATTATTCGAGACTGTGTGTTCAAGTCTTGTGTGGAAGTATAATTCTTACATTCATAATTTTAGTTCTGCAGCAGTAATAAACGAATCATCTGAAAGGGCCTTTATTATTTATCAGACGTGGTGCTAGCGACCGTATTTTTACACTCGTTAAAGCTTTGCCTACCCTGCAAGGGGTAAAAGCGTGCTATGTGTATGTAAGTATGTTACACTTTTTTTTAAGGATTGTTAATTTGTCTATGCACCAAAATGTAGCTCATTAAGCTAGCATACTCAGTTTCCAATTTTTTTTATGATTGCTACATTTTTAAACCAAAGTTATAAGATTATGATGGTTGAAAAAACGACAAAGCACTTCAGAAAAAAATAGGCAATGCCCTCGTGATTCGCTTGGCTCGTCTTGACGGAAGCACGACCGTGCCCCCAGATAATCCATTTGTTATCGATCCATATTAAATTACATAGTTATTTGGATTCATTGGGAGCTATTAGACGAAGGGGGTATTATAATGGCGACCTTTAAATGGAGGACAAGTGGCGCCTGGCGGGATTTCCAGTTACCTTTGTGTTGCCCATGAATAAAAATGTATTCCTACTTTACGTAACACGTTCTTGTTCGACCGCGTGGGACACCGAGTCAACAAACGACCCGATGGAGCTGTGTTTACAATAGTCGCAATTTTTTAAGGTACGCTGTCTTTGCAGGTTGATTTTACTCCTGATCATTCATAACTTTTGAAGTATTCAACGAAATTAAATAAGTATTACTTACACACATAAAACCAACCATATATGGGTATTTATTCGCAAAATCACCTAAAATTATTTATTTCCGTAATTTAAATTCTTTCATTTGAACTGCATTTTTGGCATAATCATAGCATATTTCAGTTTCAATTATTATTCATAGTGAGTTTTCGGATGTGTCACTCTGCTACGGAGGGAAGATATCCCTCATTGGCTCTTATTAAATAGGTATTCTAGGATAACCTTGACTAGTTCGGGAGGTTACATCACATCGCCAAGAGTTATTTCCACTATTGTTTATGCAATATTGCACAATTTCGGAGAAACTGCAACGCAATTGCTGCTAACAGAAATATGAATTGAGCCAATTTCAACGCGATACTAATTGAAGACGTATCCAGTTTGTTTCATGATTAAAAAGGCTCTGCTTGTATGACTTTCATACACACTACGTCATACTCCACAACTTGAATTATTAGCTTTATTTAGGAATAAGTATTAGCTTTATT
Source organism: Keiferia lycopersicella (assembly GCA_029255805.1). Taxonomy (NCBI): domain Eukaryota; kingdom Metazoa; phylum Arthropoda; class Insecta; order Lepidoptera; family Gelechiidae; genus Keiferia; species Keiferia lycopersicella. The sequence goes on from JARACZ010000003.1 coordinate 22,203,294, forward strand.
TAGGACGCAGCGGTCTGTGAGATCCATACTAGAAATGTCAATCCCCATACTAAAACCGCTCAACCGCTGTCGACGCAGTGCTATGCGGTGTCGACCGTCGAGTGCGGTTTTATTATGGGGACCGACGTTTCTAGTTTGGATCTGACAGACCGCTGCGATATTTTAGCGCTCCGTTGTGCGTCAAGTGTGCGATCCGCCTTAGCGTTGTTATGGCAAACAGACAGACAAAAAACGCAAAAAGATCATTAAAAAATTTACCTACACAATAAAATTTACTAAGTTAAAGCATCAGAAACTTTAACACCTACATACCTAATCATAATTTGTAAAATATTCTTTGTTTTTGTCGAGGTGGCTAGGTTATCCAATTTATGCTTCTATTTTATCTAAGGGTCAATTCACATCGAGATGCGACGCGACGCGACGATACTCAAAGAGGCCAATGATTTCGCGCTACGCCGCGCGTCGTCGCGAGACGCATCGCAACGTCGCGAGGCGCATCTTAAAATCGTAGCAGGACGACGCCTCGCGTACCGGCGATGCACCGCTGCGTCACGATACGTCGCACTACGCCGCGAGGCACCTCGAGACGCAGTGCTGCGTGGAGCAACGTAATCTGAATTCTCACAATGTAATGTGTATCTTTTCGTGTAGTGAATAAAGTATATTCTGAGTCGCTCTATGAAAAATGTGCGCGCAGCGTCGCGCCGCGTCGCGTCTCGGTGTGAACTGACCCTTAAGGTACCAATTAGGCGGCAGTTATCCAATATTTTCATGCTGTTCTTCCAACTTTTCCATGTTCTCAAATAAAATGTCATTAGTTATACGGGATAACCGTAGACGCATGGCCGGCGGCAAAGGCATATCATTTTACTGAGCTTATTGTTTTTCCTCAATTAACTTGACAAAAGCAAATGTTATTTTCTGTTTTAGCCAGAGGCAACCAAAGTAGGTACCTATATTATAAGAAAATGTGTCAATGGTCTATTTCTGTTAATCAGTTCGCACAATTTGTTTCAACGGAATGGGTGGAGGGAAATACAGGATGTTAGGAAAAGTAATAACTTCCTTTCAAGGGATGAACTATAGTCTGTAAGTTTAGGTACTTATCTTTTTGTAAACAAACTTTGTATTAAACTGACAGTTCTGAAGTGTCAATTTCATACTAAGTGTGTTTACAAAAATATAAGTACCTAAACTTACAGACTATAGCCCCTCACAATCATAACAGTTAGTACAGTAGCGTCAAAGTTCTGCAAGGCCAGTTACTATCCCAACAAATTTCTAATCTCTTGTTATAACAACAGGCAAATGAAATTCTGAGAGTCGTAAATCACGTTTATAATGTACAGTTATAATTATAATAAACATTGCAACGGCTATTACGAGTTTAGTTTACCCTTTAGTTCTTAAAACATTCTTATACAAATTACAATTTCTATTTTTTTGTCTTTTGTTAATCTAATCATGATTCGTATGGAAGATAATAATATGACGTGTCACAACTTCTGTTTTTATTTTTATACTCTTTTACCCTTTCATTCTAGTTTATTAAGCTACGTTATTTTTGCTCGAAAAACCACCTTGGATTAAAACCAGATAGATAAAATGTGGCCATAAACGAATTAAAACGATTTCGTTGTCAGATTTATTGTTATTTCAGTGTGATGTGGCTAACAGTAGCTATGATATAGGGCACACGTTTTCACCACGTTTCGTTTTATGGATTGAAAACAATTTAGGTTACGTTCAAAACTGAAGGATGCTTATTTGGTTAGCCTACTGTGAGCTAAAATTAGGGATGTGAAAAATAACAATCGATCGATTTCCTTTGAAAAATTAATGATTGTTATTATAAAAACTAATTATACAATGAAAATTAATCGACAGTTTAAAAACGAGTGTATCTTTCAAATATTTAAAATAATCGAAATTTCTTTTCCTTTTTCTTTGCCAGCTAAATCTATTGAGTTGCAAATTCCATACAGCTTAAGTATTAAAAACTTTTCAATTTCTTCTTATAACTGCATACTTTAGGTCTCTAAAATAAAATTAAAAAAGAAGAGCGCAGCAGTAGGACAATTTACAGACTACTTGATTAACAAGTAAAAAATAGTCGATTCTCAAAAATTCGGTTTATTTATTTATTTATTTTACCATTTATTGTACACAAGAAATTTTACAGGACAAAACATAAATAAAATGGACACAACAGGCACTGCTTATCTCTAAAAAAGAAATTTCTTACAGCAGACCTAGAGGAGAGAAATGGCATTTGGCGAAAGGCGGATGAGACGTGCACAATAATTATGAATTCAAGATGATATATATTTACAGATAATAACAGGCAATACATACGAAACATAACTAATATATTACATACAACTACAGATATAAATAATAACAAATATATATTATAAAATACATACTACAATACTGGTTAATTTGGAAGAGAAAGACATACATACATACATACATATATCACGCCTTTATCCCTTGCGGGGTAGGCAGAGCGTTAACAGCCGTAAGAATACGGTCGCTATCGCCACGTCTGACATTTGTGAGGATTGTTTTCCAAGGTTGTTTCAGAAAACATGTGTATCACTATAGTGACAGGTTGTCAGCCTGTCGCCTAAAAATTGTAATACACTAATACTCTCGAGTCCCTTAGTCGCCTCTTACGACACCCACGGGAAGGATGTGGGGTGATGCTATTCTAAGCCGGCATCACACGGCTAAGAGAAAGACAGTGTTCCTTAACTCGCTTCTTAAAAACATTGATAGAAGGACTATCACGTACAGTGTGTGGGAGGGAGTTCCATAACCTGGCTGCGTGGACCGTGAAGGAAAACGAGTAGAAGTCGGTCTTATGATGATCGGTTTAAGTCCCATCCCTAGCTGAAATCAAGACTAATGTATCTCACGTGGATGGTTGTTATAACAGAGTGGTTGAATAATGTTAGTGTTACTAATTGCGGTTAACCGCGGTTTTATGGAGGCTATAAAACTAGTAACCTAAAGAAAGTTTGTTGTTGGTTTTTTGTTACTACATCTTCATTATTTAAGCTTCCTACCTATTTACTTGGCCGTGTGGTGCCGGCTTAGAATAACACCACCTCATTTCTCTCAGTGTTTGCTGTAAAGTGTAGAATAGGCGTGGAATAGGAATTTTGATATATTTTGTATGCTGTATGCTGAATTTCTTTTTCTTTCTTTCTTTCTTTAGCTGCCCTTAAACTGGGCTCGCTGAGCAGGTAAGTACGTAATATCAAATATATTGTCCCGATGGCGTAGCGGATAGTACCCCTGCCTTCTACGCCGAGGGTCGTGGGTTCGATCCCCACCGGACACAAATATTTGTTAAGTCAATTTTCAAATATTTGTGTCGAGTCTGGGTGTTTTCTATATATAATATGTATTTATTTACAAAAAAAGTATATAAGTATTAGCTGTCTAGTTCCCATAGTACAAGCTTTGCTTAGTTTGGGGCTAGATGGCGTTGTGTGAATTGTCCAGGATATTTATTATTTATTATACCCTCAATAGGGATAGGCCCCTATGATATCAGCCATAGGACGTCCACTGCTGAACATAGGCCTCCCCTAAAGCCTTGCCCGATTAGAAGCGTCCTGCATCCAGCATTTCCCCGCGGACTTGACCAGATCGTCTGTCCATCTCGCGGGCCATCCTACGCTACGCTTGCCGGTAAATGTCTCCTATTGAGAACTTTGCTGCTCCAACGGTTATCAATTCTTCAAGCAATGTGGCCTGCCACTTATGTTGCTTGGAACTAGTTGCAAAATTGTCGTGGTAAATGGAGCCATACTTGCATATTTTTGCAGTAAAGAAAGTCGTAGGTTATCACTATACGGTAAAAAGCTTTGCACGTTTTCTAAAAACGGCCTGTATCTTGTAAGTTTCCGTACATGTATCGAATTTACCCAACAATATTTATCTATTGAAAGTTCTAGCTATTTTAAGTTCAATTCTCTTTTGGATTCATCAACACAGTAGTTACTTCCAAAACATACATTGTATGAGTCACGTGACTCACAAATACAATAGACTGCACATATCCTCACACGTGCGGATTTACTCGGTGCTTTCTGAATCGTGTTTTGGCATCGCATTTATCATCGAGTAATCACTATAAGGCGATATTCACACGCAACGCATGAAATTACGGCGTTTGCCCCAACTTGGGTTTTTGACGAAATATTCTAATATGAAAACCTCATAATCATGGTTTACGTCACCGCATGAAAATGCGGACGTCACGAGTTGTCGTTAGTATGGCGAATCGCACACTTGACGCACGACAGAGCGCTAAAACATCGCAGCGGTCTGTCAGATCCATACTAGAAATGTCAATAGAAGTAAAAACCGCTCAACCGCTGTCATCGCAGGGCTATCGCAGTGTCATCCGTCGAGTGCGGTTTTACTATGGGGAGTGACGTTTCTAGTATGGATTTGACAGATCGCTGCAATATTTTAGCGGTCTGTCGTGCGTGAAGTGTGCGATCTGTCTATGCTGGCTGGCACGTACCGCAAAACCGAAGGTACGTGTGCAATTCACTTAAAGCTGAATTAGGTTTGCTGCCAATGCCAAGGGGCATTATGGTATAGATCTGGTTTTACAATTAAAGTGCTAAGTAGAAAGTCTACAGTCCTAACTGCTAAACATAGGCCTACGTTGGGAAGGTGGATTGGCTAGAGCAATGCAAGGTATTGCGGCATAGGCATTTGCTGTTGGTCACCTTTTCAGATACCCACGCACATGTAGAAAAACTCAATGTTAAGTATAATTAAATAAATCCGAAAACAAAAACAATATTAAGTTCCGTATAAAAGGAAGCATCAGAATAGCATCCTATTTCTTTCCAATTCCGTCGCAAGAGAAGACAAGATATTCGAGGGTTTCATTGTGTATTATAGGCAACAGACTGATGATTTGCTATTATTGTATAGTGATACACAATTTTCTAAAACGACCGTCAGGTATAACGCTCTGCCTACCCTGGATATATGTGTCTGTAGGAACCAATCCAATTATTCATTCGAACCCTTTACGTTACGTGACGATTGTACCAATTTGTTTATTTACAATATGCCGATAAACATTGCGTAGTAAAAGGTTACGTGCGAAAATCACAGGTGGGAATTTTTTTAACGAACTTGAGTTACGTTTTTGTCAACAACGGAAACATTGTTTTTGTTTAGATCAAAAACTTAGTCAGAGTTCCGTTGTAGGTAGTCTGTGTGAAAAGTGCTTACAATTTAGGGATATGTAGGTAAATAAATTATATCTCAAACACCAAAAATCTTTTTTTATTTATTTTCAACCTGTATGACAGAATGTGTTGTAAATAGAATTTTAGGTATATAATGCTCTAATGGATCAAATATCTTTTTACGTTTGATATAATTATGAAATTGGGTTTGGATCTTGTCATCTGATTGTGTTTTATCATAATCCAGTGACACAGAAGTATATATTTCATTTCGTATGTACAAATAACTATGTCAAATATTTAGGTACCGCAGAAAAGTCCTTGTTGCAAGGTGACATTTGATGAAACTAGGGCAGTCTAACACTGAATCAAATTAAAACAATTTTAGCGCCACACTATTGTGGTAAAGTTTGTACTTAAAGTCCGCCACGAATCCATTTGTTACAAATTGCTGAATTTATATGAATATTAATTTTATGTGAATAGAAGTGAATATGAATGTAAAAAAGTCTGACAGTTGAGATAAAATGGATACTAATGAACCAGTCACAAACATATATGTGCACGAATAGTAGAGTAGAATGTTTATATGAAACATTTCGTAATTATTAAAAAAAAAACCGACCGCGGTAATATCAAGGTTATATATTGCGTTTCTATTCCACCATTTTGAATTTGTAAAATTTGAATGAAGCTAGCGTATCTCTCGCGCTGTTGAGACAAATCTAATGATGCCTTAAATGTCAACATACGTCGAGCCCTTTTCTAGCCCATGAAAAAGAATTTGCTTGTTTCTATGTAATCAATCACTATATTCCGTCTCGAAAAACATAACTCTTTTTGAGGCGAGGAAAAGCCCACTGACTGAGACCGAGAGGTACGATCTTTGTACTCGAAGGGAATGACATTTTTTCTCTATGATGTATCTGTATGATTGCATTCGTTTGCTTGTGACATAACAGCCCAATCAAATATAGCTACGGCGCAAAAGTTACGTATCGTAGGCGGTATTGCCACCCACTTCAGGCGTAAACTCATCGAATTACAGAGGAAATTGAATTCGATATCAGAGATCTTATTAGATCCAAAATAAGATGTTTTATCAAGCTTAGAAATTTTTACTCAATCTATACGAAAAATTAAGTACTAAATCATATTTTCACTTTTTGAATTCACTTGTAAGCGAATTTACGCGCCTACGACAGATACGTGTGTAACTACAAAAATATATAAATCGTGAAGTTTTTACAGTGACTCCATTGAGCATTCGCGACCTACTATATACCTAAACAAACAGATATACTTAAAACATGTTGTCAAAACATACTTCTGACATGACGTTTAATACAGATTATAGTAAAAGACGACTATGGGATAAATCCAGGATAAATCAAATTAAAGATAAAAGAATGGCGTGGGCGTTGGTGTTTTATTCTCCGCGAACTTCTGGCAAGCGATTTTGGCGAGAAACCACACAAGACCAAAACAAATGGCGAAATCTCGTATCGGAGGCCAGTACTCCCATTGGCTAGTCGATCTTGATGAGGGGGGAGGGTTAAGTCTATCAGTGGACTGTAGAGCTTAATGATGAGTCGCTACGCACGGTAATAACTGCGTAAAAGACAGAAAGCTGGCTTAAAGGCCTTGATATATACATCTAATCCAAGCAGGGATTGCCACACGCTATGATGATGATGATGATGACATGATAAGCAATGTCCTGTTCGCCACCCTTACTAAACGCGACTTAACTAAACCTTACTTTGCGAGTCATATCGTTTTACCCATTTCGGAAACCAACTTAAACTGGTTTTAATTTGACGTGTATTTTGTCTTTTTTTTCGACTGCCTGCGCTTTCAACGTAGCTCATACGTAGCTTAGTTCTGGGCCGCGCCGATATGTTTGCCATCGACACGCTAATAAGAAGATTTGATGTGTAATTCAAGTTGAAATAGTAAACTCAGGTTAACGTACCAAGTAGTTCATAAAAGGTAAACATTAAGGTGAACCTAGTTTGTTAACGCACTATATTGCAATGATAAGTTAAATTTAATCCTATTCAAATGTCAAATGTTATCCCTCTCACGTCTGTGATATTAAAAGTAGATCAAAATAGGTATGCTAAGTACGTTATGTATGACACACATTTTTCAATATCGGAGTAAAGCAACAACGTAATAATATAAATAAATTTAATATAAAAAGGGATACTTTTTTGTATACAAGGCCTGTGATGCGCTTCTGAATTTTTTCGCGGTAAAGAAAATTAAGTGTTAATTTTAGACCTCAGGCATGCTACGGCGGCGTAGCCAGCGTAGCAGTTTACTACGAATAGACGATTAACAAAAAAACGAGTACTGTTGGCCTTTAATGCAACAATATAAAAAATTGCTATTATTTTAAGTATGAAAATATGTACAAGAATATTTTGCATCCTTTATTTAGTTTAAATTAGAGATTTTAAATTAAATAAATACAATTCTAAGGCATTGCTATGGATTTAGCTAAAATTAAATTCCGTTCTTTAAATCATTCCAGTGTCATTATTAGAATAACTTGATGAGTAAGAGGGAAAATTTCTTACAATCAACTTCAATAAATTGACCTTAATTCCTTTCTTTGAGACGCATTTCTTTGAGAAGATTTCAAATTAAAGATAAACGAATATTTAAGCCAATCTAAGTTTGCAACGTGGGCGTGTTTCATTTACTTGTATTTCGTCATCTGTCAAAAAATGCCACCCAATTAAATTCCCAAAACGAGAGTGGGACAAATGTTATCTGGTAGGAAAGTGACAACCTCCCACGCCACGTGCTCAACAATGGATTAACAGTGAAATGTAAACCTCCAAATTAATTACTTCGGTACTTAAGAGTATCTTGTAACAGTGACTTTGTTGTTTATTCAGCTAAATTTGGTAGAATTTATTATACGTAATCGCGGTTATGTAATATACAATTTAAAATAATCTATTTACGGTGTAAGTATTTTAATCTCAGATATAAATAACTTATATAACTACCAACACTTATAAATTAGCAATTTCTCATGCTCAAAAGGTTGATACAATTTTGTACGTGAAAGTTAGAGTCGAAATTCTTAAAGTATATGACATTTCTAGTTATTTGTGCAATATTATGATATTTTTAAAATTTTCGAATTAAGAAGCTTGGCTATATTTATTTTTTCTGTGGCCCAATATCAACATTTGAGTTTCTTTCATTCATTAATACAACGACCATGAAGCTTTTCATCTGCTTGCATAATTCAGAAACAGTTTACGTAATTTGCTGCCTTTCTAAAATAAATATAGCTCATTATCGTAAAACTAAACTGCTGCGATTGTGCTGTGTTGCAACAATGGGACGGTTGCCACCGCGCTAACAGTTTCGCTAGCCCATAAACTACTTCCCGAGCCCAACGCCGACTTCGAGAATGGTGCAAATACTGACCGAACAAACCTAGTAACAGTCATAGAGTAAACAGAGATACAGACGCAACACAGAGACGTTTTGTGTCCAGGTAGGAATACTTTTTTTTGAATATCAGGTATTCAATCAATACGGATAATTTGGCTAGTAAAATGTAGTCTTTGGTCAAGGGTGTTTGGTCAAATTTTGCTTTTCATTTATGTATGTATTCAAAATGGAAATAAAAAATTAGCTGATCTTGTTTTCTCAGACACTGTAGGCAAATTTAAGGAGCCGTAGCTACTTACTCAAATTATTTTTTACTCAAACTATGAATTCATAGACACATCTGCCACTACATAATCTACTAGCCCGTCTGTAAACTCATTCACCATGAGTCCGATTGCATAACGCCGAATGTTTTATGAATGAGATGCCTCGTGGTTTCAGCATTTGTTTTCTTTCACATATTTTATGTTATTCAAGACCTGAATCTGTCTAACATATCTCTCTTAAATGTTTTCTTTATATTAGTTGTTAGTTGGAGGTAAGTAGAACAAATGTTGTTTTTAACTATACTCAGATTTTAAAATGGGTTTTGGTTTGATTTCAACTATAATAAATTCTTGGTAGTTTTTCTGTTTAAATTTACCTGTCTATATCTGCTGGCTATAGTTAAGAAAATGTTGTTTGTATCACGATAACCTGTCAATACCTTTGAATGTTGTTTGTTACTTTAATTTAGTTTTACCGAGTCCATATTGTTTTCTTTGTTTGTTTGTTCACATTTCAATATCAGTTTGTTTGCTTTCAAAGAATTCTGTTTTTGTGTATCTTCATTCTTCAAATCCGGCAAAATTCCGCAAGTTCATGTTTTATGTATTGCATAGAAAGGTTATTTATCTCGTACTATCTTCCCACTTACTCCAAAAATAATTTTATACCGTTGTGTTTGGCAACAATGGACTTATTTTACTGAACTATATTTTATTACTTATTTAACTTTTTTCAGTGCAAATTACAATAATGCTTTGCTTCGACATCAAGGACAACCAAAAATTAATCACACTCTTTCGTATTCATTAATAACCGACTTTAAAAAAATAGGGTGCATCTAGGTATTAGATTCGTTTTTGTTCATCTACTTGCGTGTTTATGCTTTTTTCTTTCTTTCTTTTTCGTGTGGAACACCGGGTCGTCCAACGAATAAATAGTATGCAATACAAATCTCTAATCCATGTGTATACATGGATGGTGGGTTACTTTTAAAAGAGTATTCTTTTGCAGCGTAAAAAGTATCCCACCGAGTAAGTTATAGGAATGTCACAACAACTTTTATTACAATCGATTTGTAAAATTCACGACAAATCTGCTGAAGTCGGGTTTTCTTGCTTTTCTTTCTAAATTAGAGCTTGTTCCAGTTATGATTACATTTGTAATCACTCACACTCAAATATTGACTGTACAGCGGCATGGCCACGTAAATTATTTCTGTGTTGCCAATGCCATACATCAATCGTCTTGGGAAGTTTATTTCAATCGTCCTTTCGAAGGTTGTCGAATAACATAACATTGTTTATGATTATGAACCTCGTAACGTGAATCATAGTAATAGTTGTAGTTGTTTTATAAATGTTTACGTGGGTACAGGGTTTGTTTGGCACTGGATTTCATGGCTAGTCATGGCAACTTCATTAGATTTTCTTTTCATATCAGCACATGGATATAATTTAGAGTTAGTGTGAAGCGTAAAAGTATAAGAAAATTTTATAATGAAAAATGTTCTGTTATGCATTACATTTTGTTAATAAACAGAACTTTACTGTTCTGTACCTATGTAGGTTAGGATATTTTAACATCTTTGACCATCATTTCTCCTCATTTCTTCGGCTGGCTATTGGCTAGGCTATTTCGCACCACATTTGGTTTCCTTCGGATGACCTACATCTGTATATTTGTTTTACGAGCGGACCTTCATTATTCAACTTACGAGATTGCTGAATGGTGTGAAGGCATAGTTCTGAGGGCTCGCTGATTGCTCCGAACATTCCTTGGCGAGTAATACGCGGAAACTCAAAGGGTCGCCCTACTTCGACATCTCAGATTTCAGCAGTTTCGTTCAACACTGTGGAAATGACTAACAATATATGAATGTATTTTCCCATAAGACCTTTACTCGATATAGAACTGTCGTATAATATTTTATTACTAAACGTACAAGAATTACAAGTCGTGTTCTTCAGACTTCGAGAAACATTAATTTGTCACGTGCGCGGGTGCACTGTATGTCACGATTGTCATAATTAGGCGAATCGCACACTTAACGCACGACGGAGCGCTAAAATATCGCAGCGGTCTGTCAGACAGATCCATACTAGAAATAACAATCCCCATAATAAAACCGCTCAACCTCTGTCGACGCAGCGTTAGCGCTGGTTCATCCGTCGAGTGCGTTTATTTATGAGGAGTGACGTTTCTAGTATGGATCTAACAGACCGTTGCGATAATTTAGCGCTCCGTAGTGCGTTAAGTGTGCGATCCGCCTTAGCGGTGATCATTGTCAAAGCCACAACAGTTCACTGGTGTTTACTTAAACTAAACTTGGCAGTCGGATCAGCGAGCGCAGTGCAAAACGCTGGTGCCAATTCCATTTCTTTCATAGTCTGTGCCATTCTGTACAAGAAAATATAGAAAACATTCGGCGTACTGTAATTCTTTGGTAATACTTTCCAGGTATGAAAAAATGAAAATATAACGTCATACCGTACTCTTTAGAATGGCGTCAATACATTTACTTTTATATAATTTTTCTGCTTATTAATTCAAAATTTGAATATTTTGAAAAATAAATTACGAATCAAACTAGAGATTTACCGTATTATTTTATGACATAGTTCTAAGTGTAATGTTGTCGCCAAGAATAGAAAAAAGAGTCTTCTTTGCATCGTCCAGTATATCTGTGGGTGTGTGACCCAAAAAATACTCTTGCATAACGTGCTCATCCCATCGACAGGGGCTGTCACAGAGCATGTTTCTGTCACTATCCACCAGTTTGTTTCGGTCTCTATCACATTTTATTTCGAGGTGTCTGTTATTTACCGTTTCCGGCTGTCGACGCGGGATCCCGACTCCAGCGCATGAATGAAGACGGAATATTTATGATGCTATTCATGAATACATTTTCGAAACATTGTTGATTTATTTTTTATCATCGGGCATTTATTTTTAGGAGTAAACACGTGTAAATATAGCGTGAAGGATTTTCTTATTTTTGCTTGCATTGCTGAGATGCCTAATTTGGCTACAGTGCTGGCAACTTCTTAGAAATTTTGAATAATATAAAAAAAATTACAAACATCGTAACCGTGTACTACAAAGGGATGTAAAGATATCTATCTACTTTCATGATACCATATTTTGGTGGAACTAAAAGATTTAGGCAACTTAGGAGCTGAGCAACCTAGGATCTGACAGGCGCGTAAAATTTTGATACTAACAAGCCAAATTAGGAGCGATCTACTCACAGACAAGCAATGCCATGTGTGCACCGCCCCTAATGTCATTTTTGCTCTGTGGATCTATTCATCTCATCTTTGATCTCAGCATAAACCTAGGCAGAATATTATATCAAAAATACATAAATATATTATCAGATTTAAAATACAAATATGAAAACATGGATAGCGGGAGTGCACTTTTACAAAATTGAAAACCTCCAGCACGTGCATTGATGAGATTATCTACATTATATTGCTATTTGGGATTTTATAGGATTATGCCAGTCTTATGATTAAAGGTATATTTTGCAGCATCACCACAACAAGCATAGCGTTTCGTTAGAGGCATAGCGTATTGCAAAATATTTTTTATTTTATGTTTCTGCCTTTTCTAACAATTTAGTAGGCAAAATTGTGTAACGACGCAATAAAATGCAACAACATTTCTAGGAAAAGTCGGGACGTGCACTAAATCATCGTTGGTTGCGAAAGTGGGTCCATCCCGCCCATCGCCGGCAGCAGCCAGTCTGGTTTAGGAATGTACAACAATAACCCACTTACACCAGGAAGCAGGGACGCCGAGACGACTCCGATTGTGCAATGCTCCGAGAACGCCCGTTTCGACACAACGCCTAGTGAATGGACGTCTCAGACCAAGTAACTTACAAGAGACAGCTTCGCTAAGGCGTATCGCACACTTCGCACGATGGACCGCTAAAATATCGCAGAGTTCTGTCAGATCCATACTAGAAATGTGAATCCTCATACTAAAACCACTCAACCACTGTTGACGCAGCGCTATCGCAGCGCCATTCGTAGAGTACGGTTTTAGTATGGCAAGTAATGTTCCTAGTATAAAACTGACAGAACTGCGATATTTTAGCGCTCTGCGATATTTTAGCGCTCCGTCGTGCGTTAAGTGCGCGATCCACCGAAGCCGAGAAATCTAGCAATCTTCTTAACGCGTGCGACTCAGTAAAAAAAACTTGTGGAAGGTGTCTCACTAAGTACTGGTAGTAGGAGTCTGACAAAACTATCTAATATCGATAGTGACCTAAATTTTTGATGGAATGAGATCAAAACTTGCAAAACATTTTAAGAGAAGAAAACATACTCATTTTTTATACATTTTGTATTTGCTGACTACGGCTGACTTGCAGTCGCTGAGATTTGTTTTCGTAATTCCGATTTCCAACACTCCGTCTCCTCAATTTAACTTTTAGATGGATGTGAGTTCGTTAGAGAATTCCTAAAATTCATTTGTAGAATAGAGGACAATAATTTTATTTGCTTCGTGTGACTGCCCGGTTGATTATTAATCAAGGCTAATTGGACTATTACAAAACACATATTATAAAAACGGGACTATAGTTTTATTTTTCTTGTACCTACATTCGATCACCCAATAGAGAAACCTAGGGCATTTCAAAACAATGGTAAATCAAATCGTATGGCTCTTTAAAGATTCCATTCTAAAAGCACGTGATTCTGAAGGTATCATGAAACCGAAGTTACGTTATGCCAAATTCCATTGCACAACAAAATCATAGCATGAAGTTGTAAAATAGTAACATTGATAGTAATAGACTTTTCAGAGTGATTTGTAGGTACTCACTATTGTCGTCACAGACGTTATGATTCTAGGATATAGTCAAAGTATACCTAAAAATAAGACGTGAGCTTTCTATTTGTATGTTGTATTCTAGATTATTCTGTTGTTTATTTTTACTTTATGGCAACAAATGCATAATGTTCGTTGATCAAACACAGGGTTTGTCTCATATTTTAACATTAGCGAGGGAGATATGACTGCAATTTCTTTCCCCATGTATCTAGTATTTTACGGTCCTTTATGAAATTGTGACAGAAATAACCAAGTAATAAACTAGCAGAAACAGATGGCTTCTTCCTTGTATTATTAATACAATGCCCTACTGATCTATTATGAGATTATGTTTGCCTTCAATCACTTTACGATGTTGTATGAATAAAAATAGGGATATCAAAGTACCTAAGTTAACTATGTCAAACTTCGAGCTTGTTAGCTTGTCTGTCTAAAATATTTAAACTTTTTTCAACAAGACATTTGACGTGTTCTTTTTCTCTCCTAATTCAATAATTCTGAAAACATATTTTCCAAAATAAGTGGAAATTACGTTGGATAAACTGTTGACACATAAACTGTTGCCTGTTTACTCGATGCCCAATGTGTGGCGAATGCACAATTTTCCTAGAAATTTATGTAGTTTCAGCAGATAGAAATATGATTATGTTCTTTGATGTGTAAATACTTGAAAATATACATGTCCTGCAAAATAATCTTCGAAGTGTTTTCGTGCAAATTAGTGAGAAACAACTATATACGTCATTAGTATGAAAATATTTTTGAAATAATATTTCTCCAGAATACCTTAAATTTATTCATGATGCGAAATTGGAAGAAAATTATCTTAGTCATTTCAAAAAATTATCAACCTAATCTAACTATCTCACATCTCATCCAAACTAAATCAAACTTCGACCCACTATTCTCATTAAGGTTTATAAGGTTAATCTTATCTAATTAATGTAATCGTGTCAGAGGATTTTAATTATTTTTCCCTTAATATTAGGCAAAAAAGTCGGACATTGGCTACGTAATACACTTATATGTTAATTAATATAATTTTTACTCCTTCATATAATAGGCACTTATTATTGTTGATAGATTTTACCAAAGGATATCGGCGTCGGCGCCACGAGTGTGATTTAAGTGCTATCGTAGGCTGGAAGCTGGATATTGTGGACAGAGGGTTTGTAAACCTATTCAAAACAAATACCCTAAATATCATCCTGTCGTATGGCAATCCCTACTTGGATCAATTGTCTATCTATCTTTATTCGTTATTAATATCTCATAGGTACGTCTTTTTCAATGAGATGTCAGTCAGTTCTTTTATTTGTTTTACAAACAAATTGTTATTAGACAATTTAATCATTAAAATTTTAAACAAAAGAAATCAATTAATTAAGTATTTTTAAAAACCGTTAATACTTATTAAAATAAAGTACCTATATTTAGTGATTGACCTTTAACAGTCTCCTTTAAAAGAGGTACCTTAATTCAAATTTCACAACAATTTCAAATATCTGAAATCGATGAAAGAAAAGCAGCCATCCGGAAGACTTTGAAGTTTTGTTTTTATAACCTTGCTGAAATTTTCCTGGAGCACATTTCAAAGTTCTGAATAAGAAATGCTGACATTGAAACCATTAGTCAGTTTTCATTCATGACGCGGACCTTGATCTTTGAGATACCGGGCCGTGTGTGAGCTGTCTTTGCCTTTTCTGCGAATATTGGCGACAGTAGAGGAAGCGGTCTCCACATAGAGTTAGCGTTACGCTGACTTGGCTGCTTGCCAGGTGCACTCCGGATACCGTTGTCGGGAGTTAGAATAATTCTTAACTGCACATCGTACCGGGTGTAGGGCTATGCTGTTGAATATTTAACATGAGTTTGAAGTCGCTTCATCTTTTTATTTGAAGTCAAGTCTCTTGTCGGTGGAGTGCCTGTCCTGGCTTGGACACTAGCCTCATATGTCTCGGGCATTATGTCTATCCAACAGTGGATTGTTGTGCCTGTTGATGTTGAGATTTTTCATTATTGTTATCAATCTTCAACGATTATGAATGTGGTTCAATCCGATACCATCTAATCGCATCAAATTTGTAGTCTACCAGCCCTAATCGCAATTCGATTCAATTATTTGAATATCGAACGGCGCCGACGTCGCGGCGACGCCCGCGCACCTCTAGCGGATACCGCTCATCTTGCATTACCGTTGTTGTAACAATGCTCTAAAGCTTTCAGTAACACGAGAAACAAACAAACTAAGCCCATTGGCAGTCGAAACTGGAAGTGACCTGATTCCAAAATAGACCACACTATGCTCGTAGTTTCAAACTTTAGTAAGATGGACACAATTTGGTCGTAACGGGATAAAGTAGGCAATCATCTTAGCCTAATACTCTTAGGTATAGATAGGTGACTAAAAATATTAAACCCTACTAATGCAACCAACCATATAATTATCTCAATATATTTTTCACACAACTTCATCAGTATTGTTTTATCTTAAACATAATTTTGTACATTCTTAATCTTAGTTTGATTCGTTTAGGTGAATAATTTACCTGTTAGTCACCTAAAAGTCGAAATTCGTCATTATCATAAAAAGATGTATGAAATACGACAACCCGCCTGAGAAATCTATGTTGTCATATTCACGAAATTCGAAATTGAAAGCGCAGGAATTTGACCCCTACTGTTGCACAGGTAGATTTAAATCCACGCGAGCGCTAAAAGTACATATTCTACCCACACTCAACAAGATTTTGTGTTAAAATGTACTAGGTGTTGATTTCATAATATGCTATGAATAGAAAATACCCCCATCCCTTAAATAATGAAGCTCACATTACGTAAGGGTCCTGGTAGATCGATATTTCATATTCATCAAATCAAATTAAACTTTCATTAAAGCAATTGTTCTAAGTTCAAATAGAAGTATGATTTTTTAAATATAACCCAGTGATTCTAATACCAATTGAAAACACTATAGTATGGCTAACAGTTTTAGTCACGCTACCTTTGTGGCATATTACTTACTGAATACTTGTCTTTAAAAGGTCAATGCTAGAAAACGAAAAAAAAATCGACCTCGCATACGAATTGAAAAAAATCTCGTTTTATCTGGATGAATTACGAAAGCAGTAAAATAATACAGGCCTTGAAGTTTGATAGACTGTTTATCTTATCCAAACTAGGTATGTAAATTTGACTCTACGTTGCTAGGTATCGCTGTTACTAAGGCCTGTTGCTCTTCAGGCCAGAATCGTGATTATTTTCACGTACAATAATGTCAGGCGATATTATTTACTCGCCTGTTGCTGGGCGAAGTATTACGTGACAAGATCCTGCATAAAAGACTCAAGAGCTTTATGTCACGAGTCTGGAATAAGGTCAAATATACCCCCGGCTTAGATACCAAACTCAGTGGGCGTTTGGAACACGGACCTAAAGTTTAGTATCTACGTATTTGGATGATTTGTTGTCACAAGGTGGATTTGAATATATACTCGTATGAAGCTAGTATGCTTATAATTTTAGGTCAACTCAGTTAATCATTATTATGAGTGATTAAGAAATATAAGTAAAATGATACCTAATTTAATTAATGGTCAGACAGAGGCGTTTAATCGCATCGTACCTACGTCGCCTCAGAGTAATATAGGCATGCAAAATAATAGGTAAATAAAGAAGTAAGACAATATTTTATGTTCTTCTTACTCTTTGTTTCGCTGGTCCCAGTAAATCTACTGTCCGCGATAAGTTTGCGGTGGAATATCGGGGTCACCGGACAAGTAAGTGACCAACTTAAGGAAATGGGTCTAGGAAATTGTGACGAGATTGTGCCCATTCATTGAGAAAATAGACCACTGGGTACAAGTAGTTTGTAATAATCCTGCCTTTATTATTATACGAAATGTCCCGCTCGGATAAATAAGTGCCTTTCTTAAATTGTCCCCTACTCAAAACATCTCCATCTCATAATCATTACGTCCCATAGTAATTTGAAATGAAGTCTACAAAATTTCCTTAATTGTTTTGTAGTGTACCTACACTACCCATTGTACCCATAGTATAATATATTTTTCCAATGAAAGCAAACAGAAATATAAAAAGATCTGTGTACAAAAAATTCTTCAAACTGATCAAATAATTAATGTGTTGTTCAACTTCATTATTCATTATGTATTGTCGTTAGAACCAGGAACAATTTTACAAACATTTTGTTTTTGTCGCATTTTACTCAAGCAAATTATAAAGTTAAAAGCGATGCTTTAGAGAATTGTTCTCCAGATGCCTTGGAGGCATGCCATCCATCTTCAGCGGTTTACGAGTAAAATAAGTGCTCTATTAAAAGTTCAAAGACAAAACCACTCATAATCATAAATATTGCGTAACAATAAACACGTGAAGCAAAAGACCACGGGGCATAAAATTGTTGCCGACGCTGGCCGATAAGGCGGGCTGTCAAGCAGTTAAAGTTGTTCCTTTTACGATTATGACAGTGTCTTTTCCTTGTTTTTATTTGACAGTAAACTTTTTTTTTATCACTGTTTATTAAAGAACTAAAGGTTTGAAAGCAGGTTGCATGTAGATTGACACGAAAAATATAAACATGCCTTTTAAAAAAAAAAGTAATAAAATACGCACTAGTGGCCAGTATCGGTCAGCAACAAATATGTTCTGTTTTCATAAAAGTTTTATACCGATGCAGGCTTGCAGCTGCTCATCATATTGGGTTATAGTCAGGTCACAGATACTGAGATACAGGTCTTCATAAAAGGAAGGATACGTATAATTCAATCAAGCATTTAAGGAATCTACTGAAAAATATTTCAAGGCCATGAAATGTGAACAACATTCCCCTTGGAACATATGTTCAAAATGAGAGAAAACATATTTCCCCCATACAAAATGTACCAGCAGACCGAGTCAGTTTATATGGGAGGTGCAAGTTTTTTTTCCCGACCTATGTTCCTTCGGGAAAGTTGTTGAGATTCATGGGCTGGTTCATCCCTGAAAATATTTGCAAAATACTTTTTTTAACCGAAATATTACATTTGTTAGTAATAAATTAATACACTCAATAGCGCTCTATGTATAGTAATAAAACTATCGGGGATGAAAAGACACCATAGCGACAGCGCATTATCTCTTCTTTTTGTATCAATTTTATACTCCGGGAAAAATCTTGTAACTTTTTATCAATTTTGTTTATTTTGCAGCGAAATGCTTTTGATAACTTTTTAACAAAAAGAGTTTTTGTAAACCAATTACTAGCCAAAGGCAATATCCGCGGAAAATATTAGACGCGAGGTTTCTTTTTAATCTTTTTGTATTTTGCTGTACGTATTACACAGTTTTTGTTTTCTTATGAAACCCTGTTTATAAATATAATTCCTTCCCAAATACAGACATTGTCTACTGTCCAGAAGAAAATTTGTCTACACCCATTAAGCTTTGTCCCCGAATCCGAATTCAAAAAGCGTTTTCCAAGATAGAAATATCCATTTCCTTGACACTCATCGATTTCAGCAGCTCCTTGAAACACCACAGGGCTTGTGTTTGTGTCGAGAGCATAAATAATGGAGGAATGTATTTATGAGTACGGCGACGGCGACCAGACAGTTCTGTCTTAATTATAAGTGTAGAGAGTAGTGATGAACGTGGCATTGCAAGACTGCAAGAGTAAGGCCGCAGGGACACATAAGTTGTGCTCTCATTTCTTAAATAAAATAAATAAATATTCTGGATAATACACACAGCGCCATCTAATCTCAAACTAAAGCTTGTATTATGGGAACAAGATTGCTGATATTAATACTTATGTACGTTTTTTTTGTAAATAATACATATTATATATAGTTAGGTAGACATCTGTATTTTTGGTGTTCTTTTTCGTGTGTTTATATGAAATTATTATTTTAGATATCATGATATCACATTACATTTTGTAGATACTGACATTCGGAGTAATCGTAAGTAATATTGGGATATGAAGATATATCAAGAAGCACCTCTTTGTCTGTAGAAATAATGCATTTTACATTCTGGTATATCGATCACACACACTTCACACATATATATTTTGTCCAAGTTGTCACTTTGTAATATACGGTAGCTGATTTTTCTCCAACGCAACGTCTGTATTATGAGAGCGAGAACTGATGAGACGGATGTGTTTACTTTATGTTTTTTGAGCCTACACGCGTTTGCAGTTTCGTAGTACCGTAGCGTAGGCATCCAGTGTAGGCAGCTTTGGATCTGAGAATCTAACGCATACGTTAAAAAATACCTACTACAAAGCATTCTATCCAAATTTATACAATGGAGAATAGGAGTTTCTTCGAAACATGAATTCAGTGATATGTACAAGCTTTACTTCAAATGATGCGGTTATCTTCTACATAAATAAATAAATAATAAAATAAATATCCTGGACAGTTCACACAGCGCTATCTAGCCCCAAACTAAGCAAAGCTTGTGCTATGGGAACTAGATAGCTGATACTAATACTATATACTTTTTTTTTAAACAAATACATATTATACATAGAAAACACCCAGACTCAACACAAATATTTGATAATTGACTTAACATTATGATAATATTTCAGGAAAACTTTGGTATAACCATCAATTTCTTTTGTCTATGAAAATGATAAAATACCTAATTAATTAAACAAAGTTAAGACCGTTTAAAAACCAACCAACTTTTGTCGAGAGAGCAGTGTCATTGACATCGCTTTCGTGAGTATTATAGCAGGAAGCGTGAAAATGTTTGTTTTTGTTAGCGGTATCACATTTTGTTCCACTCAGCGCGTGTCGTAAGGTCACGGCGGCGTTCCACGGGCAATTAGCAGTCTGTGAGACACCTGTTACGAGTGGCTTGCTAGGGCTCGCGGCCAAGAATCTGAACTGCCATTGCCACCTTCAGGGTTCACTAAAATACTGTCATTCGTGGCTCGTTGTTTTTGAATGAATTTTCGATTCCCGACTGTATTAGTCATACTTTCCTTTGTACTTCTTGAAACCACGTGGAAGAAGATTTGTCGAATGTTATATAAAGAAGCTTTAATATCTTCTTTTATTTTCGTGTGAAACAATGTTACGTAAAAAAAAAGATTGTTATTCGATTTTTCATGTTTACTAATTGAAATTTCTTTTTGATGCACCGATTGTCTCCACAGAATTTAAACAAAATGTTTTAAGTAATGAAGTATTTAAAATTCACAGTGTTACTTGCCCAGTAGATTGTTTATGTAATAAATTATTCCCATGTAGGCCACACATCCACTTAGTACAATGTAAGGTGAGTGCAAACAACCTTTGCAAACTTGTAACCGAGCCTCAAAACTAGGCCAATTGTTTAGCCTAATCCCAACCAACGCGGTGTTTGACTTTCATTTTACCTTTCCTTACGTAACATTCACACGTTGTAATTTTCTAAAAAAAAACATTTGCGGCAGATTTTATAAACATGTTTGAAAGGGTGTGTGTAGCTTGCGGTTTAGTTAAGAGAAGTATAAAAATATTTGGGTTATGGCCCGAAAGTAAATATTTCACAGTAACTACAATATAATAACTTTGTTAATAATGGTACCTAAGGTTAACATAATGGTCGTGTACTTTCTATCACTCAAAGCCAGTGAAACGACATAGTGTTCCACACAAAGAGAGAGAGAGAGAGTGAAACTCCTGCCCAGATGATGATGAAAGCAAACACTGGCTGCCACAAGTTACATGTGATACACCAGCAGAGCTACTACTACTTACTACTACCTACTACAGCAACAACAATCTACATGGGCCTTACTACGCATATCATCAATGTAACATATATTGTAGATAATGTACTGTTTACATATTGTAATAATGCCGGGTTGCGGGCAGGTCGTGGGTTGCGGCGGCGTGGCACCGCGGGCGGGCGGCGCAATATTGAAAACGACTCTTCAAAGAAGTTTACAGAAAGCCTACTCTCGCCAGTTGCTGAAAACAAAACCTAAACTTTACAATTGTTACTGAAATACGTTTATTCAATCTTTTAGTTGTAGTTTTCAATCTTGCAGTGTCCGTTCGCGGTGCGACGCCGTACAGAACAACCTAGGAGTTGTTCTACGCTTTTGCAAGCTTTGCTACACCTACGTGAGAAACTAAAAACCACGTGCAAATGTGGATTGGCAGCTAAGATAATCGCAAGCTAAGATAAGTGTTCCCTGTGAATATAACAATATTCAACGCGTTCAATATTTAACGCGTTCTAGGTACGATTCAATGTAACGAGTCCTTACAAATCCTTTCTGGGAACATAGAAAGTTAGCAGCAAAAGTTACTATCGAGTGAGCCATCTGCGTACGCGCAACGTACGTAGTTTTTGCTCGTACGGCGGGCGGCCTTACTCGAGGCCGCGCGTGACCTGGATCCGCGCTCGGAACGCGTGCGCATGACTCATTGTTGTGGTCCGCTACGACTGCTATTCGCCCAGATACAGTTACAGGTCACTGATACTACTGATGGGGAAGAGAGAAAGAAATAAATACTAATCATAGACAACAGTAAGAAAATGTTAACAGTGAGCACTGGTTACAAAGAAGTTGATAACTAATGTGTGTGGTCAAACCCAAAAGAGAGAACGAAAAAAAGGAGGCATAGTGAAATAATTTGTACAAGCAGTGATTTTTTTAACTTATGTCTCGTTGATTCGGTTTGACGCAGTCGTGTCCTAGGGATCTTCATAGGTGATGACTGACGCCATAGTTTTTTTTGTTACAAAAATTATATTGGTGTCACAGCTCCACGTACACATCCAAGATAGATCAGTTTAATGTCTACTGCACAAGACAAGCTCCGAGCGACAGCTGATCTTTTCAGATTGCTATTGATACTGTTAGCGTCATTGTTGTGGTTCACAGTAACAGAAGTCACAGATAAAAGCACTGTAGCAGAGTAAAAACTTTGCGTCGGCATCCTTTTCAAGTCACCTTTCTTTTCTCGAATCATTTCAAACCACGAAATTGGAATGTCGTCTGACGTATTTTTCTTTTCTCATTCTATACTAGATCCTCGAACAGAAATGTATGTACCTTACGAAAGTTATTTTCTCCGACGGTGTCAGGCAAACTCTTGTATAAAAATAATTGTATAATAAAGGACTTTACAAATCAAAAAAATCACCGTTATCTTGAACAAGGAAACCCTGACGGAGTTTTATTATTTTTAGGGTTTTCCTACATTACTTAAAATAAAGATGTTTTAGAAGAGTCAACCGGTCTTTTGTTACTGCACTGTTAAAAGAAAACGTCACACTTCCACCTACACACATATACCCTAGCTGTCAAAGTTGTGTGGTTAAAAGGACCACACCTGCTGTATTCAAATCGCGGCTACTGATAGCGTCATCGTTGTTCCACTGAACTTACACTGACGTCAAAGTCACACCTCCTACCCACAAAGTTTCTGCCAAGTTTTCCATTAGCGCCTGTGGGAACAATAAAAATGCTTATGATGATGGTATCCTATTTTAAATTCAAACCAAACCAGTGAACCAAGGCGACAAAATGATTAATTATTAAACCCCACGCGTCCCTTTGGGATTCTTCCCACACGAGACGTTACGTAACAGATCAGTGGTTTACTGGGGCTAAGCGTAGGTGCCCTATTGCATACAACACCTAATGTTTACTGAACTTTAAAAAAAATCCCTTTTTTTTTTAAACAACAGCAAATAATTTTATGTTAATATCAAACAAAACACACTTGTGTATTACACTGTAGCGTTATTTTATTTCGGGTTGATTAAATATGCCACCAACGCTTTTTCACACAATTTATCATTATATCTCATGCATACCACGATCAGTAGAAGAAGGGGATGAAAAACTTTGTCTAGCAGCGGGATCCTGATGGGTAGATAATATAAAATAAGATCTGGTGCTATCAATTTATTAGGATTTTAATGCTATATTATTCTTATAATCGAAAATAAGAAATTGATAAATCTGCAAAATTATGTGGCTGGACTATACGACGTGGGTGCGTTTCAATTTCAACCCTCTTCACAAATGTGAATTTTCGATCAACAGCTAAAAGAGAAGAGTCGTTAGTCAAAGTGTATAATTATTTTATGAGACACTAACTGGCTCATAATTATCATCTGGGTGAGTAGTCGATCGTAATTACAATCTTTCGGCAAGTTTGACGGCTGCCGAAAAACGACTTGAAAGTTGGTACATCCTGTAAGAGGGATTTTCCGCATCAACGCTTTATGAGGACTGAACAAAGAACAAAATGCACGAAAACGCATATGTATTTAGCTAGTTGGGTATTTCACATCCCTTCAGATTTCTTTGTCATTTATTTAGCTCTCGACCCATTTCAATTTATAGATAGATTTTTCCTCATTTCTACATACTTAGCTAGGTGGGTATTTCAAATCTCTCCAAATTTCTTGGTAATTTTTTTAGCTCTCGACCTTTTTCAATTTATAGATAGATTTTTCCTCATTTCTACATTTTCGATGAAAATAAACTTTATATATTGAGAAAATACAATCCTTCTTCTATCTAAATCAAAATTTTTATTGTGATATACTTTTCATTCTTAGAAAACCGCTCATTTATTTTATTCATGAGCTTTTATTGTTTTCATTGCCTTAATACATATTATTCAAAGTTTGCTATCTAATCTTAAATTCAACTCGAAATTTCGACAAAATCAACATATTTTTCGACTACCTTGAGATCCCAATAGATTAAACGTTACCTTGAATTGAAAAGGGGCAAAGTTGTTTCATCGTTGTCCCGACACGTCCCTAAACTTTTTTATTGGATCCACGTGTAGGAAATTTATTTAAGCAGGATATACATACATTTTTCTCGTTATCACCACATTTATTAGGCAAATGCGTTGGACCAGACGAAAAGAGAGAGAGAAAGCGTAAGCAAACAGGCTAACAATGGACCAATTTGTGGTAGAGTAAGGTTGAGAAGGGCCAGATGAATTGGAGGCCTTCCAAAGTTCACGAAAACAGATATTGTTATTTTGGCCGTGGCTATTATGGCAATTTTCTCAATATGGGAATATCCAATTCAGCCTTGAAACCTCAAAAATACTCTGATTGTGTACCCTAAAACAACGTATTCACGATAGTGTGAAGTTAAGCGCTTTTTAAAATCTTTTATTGTCACCTACGCCTCTGCAAAATTAACGATTTCAATGACCTTTTACATCGTTTTTCTTTTTTTTAAATTTTAACAACACCCCATCGCACAACGCAGCGCTAAAATAACGAATTCGTAACGCAACGGTCTGTCAGATTCATACGTCAATTTCCATATTAAAACCACTCAATCGGTGTTGATGTAACCGCTTGGCGCTTTACTTGTGGGAAAGGCCTTACTGGTAATATAAAGGCACTTATCTAAATATTTTATATTTTTGTATTTTTTTTAGTACAATTCATAAGAATGAAAACATTTTGAAACAACCTTTCTTACTTGGAACTTAACTTACAAATCGCACACTTAACGCACGACAGAGCGCTAAAATATCGCAGCGGTCTGTCATATCCATACTAGAAATGTCAATACCCATACTAAAACCGCTCAACCGCTGTCGACACAGCGGTAGCGCAGCGTCATCCGTCGAGTACGTCGGTTTTAGTATGGGGACTGACGTTTCTAGTATGGATCTGACAGACCGCTGCGATATTTTAGCGCTCCGTCGCGTGTTAAGTGTGCGATCCGCTTTAAATGTGAAACAATTTCATGAGCAAATGAGGACACAACCGAAACTTGGTCGTTTAGGCGCTAGTTAATATTCTCGGCGGGTTATCATGGCCCGATTATACGCTGAGCCGTTTGCAATATATAATATATAATAATAATAATAATAATAACATGTACAGCCCTCGAGGGTTTCAGATCTAGGTCGGGCCTAAACGTGTTTCAAATTGTACTTAACAAAGGGTCCCACGACTATCGTATCGTTGAGGCCAGATATTTTTGGCATAGAATAAAGGTTTTTATGTATAAGTGCATACATACATACATACATATATCACGCCTTTATCCCTTGCGGGGTAGGCAGAGCGTTAACGGCCGTAAGAATACGGCCACTATCGCCACGTCTGACATTTTTGAGGATTGTTTTCTAAGGATGTTTCAGAAAACATGTGTATCACTATAGTGACAGGTTGCCAGCCTGTCGCCTAAAAATTGTAATACACCAATACTCTCGAGTCCCTTAGTCGCCTCTTACGACACCCGCGGGAAGGATGTGGGGTGATGCTATTCTAAGCCGGCATCACACGGCAATGTATAAGTGTCTCGCGAAATATTCAATATGAAATGCAATGTGAAACTTAAGTGAGTGAGTATAGTGACAAGCGAATCATATCTGAAAGGGACCTCAATATTTGTCAGACGTGGCGATAACGACCGTAATCTTACGGTTCGTAACGCTCTGTCTACCCCGCCAGGGATATAGGAGTGGATCTGCTGTGTATGTTTGTGTAAAACTTGTTTTTTCCTATCCAAGAACCTTTTATAAAATTAAATCATTTAATACAAAAAGATTGATTCAAACATGAAAGAGTGTAAGTAATATTTTTTCATAAAGTCACTTCCACTTCAAATCATTTACTACCACTTTTGGTCTTACAAAGAACTAAGTACGGTAAGTTGAAGCTGCGGAAAATTTCACAGAGCATTCGCTCCAATTACCCTCCAGTTATTTAGGAATTATCCGCTATGGAAGTTTTCACGGGCCGAGCCACACTCAGGCGAAGACGGGCGTGTCAGTTGCTAGGCCGCTAGACGCGACGGCGATGTGTATTGAGGCTTATGCTTGTGGACATTTACTAAGACAAAATAAAGTAAATGACCACTTAGTGAAGATTAAGGCAAGGATATGTTTCGTTGCTTCTGAAATACCTAATTGTTTAAATTCGCCTATAAAATATAAACTCGCCTAATTCTTTACAGTTATAAAAAGAACTTTGGACAAGATTTTTCAGTGTAGAAGTTCCTACGAGTGTATGCATGTACTTTAAAAAATACAATAATCGGTCAGTAATTGCACTTGCGTAGGCACTGGCTACGAACGCTACGCCGTAGCAGAGGTCAGTATTGGAACGAGTTCGGAATTTGTAGCTAAAACAAATACGTAAGGTTTGGAATGCTAGTGGTTACTTTTGTATATTTTATAAGATGTCAATTGCTCAAGTTTAAAATATATAATAATATTTACATACACATACGCAAATCACGCCTATATCCCTGGCGGGGTAGGCAGAGCGTTAACGACAGTAAAATTAAGGTCGTTACGCCACGTCTGACAAAAGTTTGAGGGTCGTTTCAGATAAGTCGTGTATCACTAAAGTGACAAGTTGTCAGCCTGTCGCCTAAAATTGCAAAACACATGAAACCCTCAAATCCCTTAGTCGGCTTCTAGGACATTCATGGGAAAGAAATGGGGTGACGCTATTCTAAGCCGGCATCACACGGCAAATTAAAAAAATATTTAATCTGTATTTTTACAATTAAAGTACTTGCAGTTTTAAAAATGACTACCTGACTTACGATATAAACATGAACGCAGTTGAGAATAGCTCTGCAAGTCTTGATGAATATGTTTTCTCCTGGAATAATGCAATTAAATGTGAACCTCGCCCGCGCACGATATATGGACATACCGCGCGTCGAGCGACGACCCTGAATGCCAGGGGTGTGCAACGTTGTAACCAGATTTATTTATAATATAATGCACTCACAGTGTTATATTGTTCTCATAAACGAAACTCGTTCTTCTTGCCTTATCCCGTTCTCTGTCGGAGTCGGCTACCTAACCTACGGGATCTGAAGTGGAATCAATTTTACACAGATTGAATGCCATCTGACCTCTGCAACCCGAAGGGTAATTTGGTGGACATACCGCGCGTCGAGCGACGACCCTGGCAGTCAGGGGTGTGAAATATTGTAGGCAAATTTATTTATATTGTAATGCACTTACAGTGTTATATTATCTTCATAAATTAAAATATGAAATTAAGTTGTCTAGCGACCGGGATCGAACCCAAGACACGTGTAGTATCGCCCACTGTTTTGCAACTGAGTTACCGTAGATGCACCGATCGGCCGTTGCCTACAATCTCTAGATGCATCGAGGCCTGAATGACTTTGACGCTATTGTATTAATTTGACGTACACTTTATATTATAGCCTGATTCTACGTCAAATGTGATTTCGATCGATGTTTATCACATTTCTGTAAAACGTCATAGTTGAAATATTCACTGTAATATTTTAATATATGTTAATACATAAAAATCTGATGTAGCTGTTGAAGAAGAAGATAGAGAATAAAAATATTTGTATATTCGTGAACATATTCGTGAGTTAATAGTTGTTATATGAAATGTTTGATCAAATCTTTTTCCTTTATACAATTTAAACAAAATAATTAAGAGGTAAAATAAGTTCCCTATCCCTGCTCTGGATGGATTGCAGTGGGGAATGCTGGATTGATGAGGCGGATCTGTGTATTCTTATCGTATACAGGATGTTAAAGAAAATTGCAGTCATGCTATAGACGATCTTATATGTTATAGAAAATTGGAAGAATCTACGAATGTTGTTAGTTGTTAGCACGCGGAGGTTACTTGAAGGAATTTGCTGCTTTTCAATAAGGTCACTTATCTGCTACGTTACGTTATCTTACGGTTAGTTACATCTTCTTTACGTAGTCTTGCGTTATGTTACGATACGTCAACCAATCCTACCCAAAGGTTGCCTGGAAGAACTTCTACCTATTGCAATAAGACCACCTGTGTTGTACTTTCTATTTTGTTTTGTATTACTGTTCTATTTTTTGTTTCTTGTACAATGCAGTATATTTGTAATGAATTGTTATTTTGTTAAACATACATATAGGAGGCAGTAACCATAGTTCATCGGTGGCTCCATGGTTTGTTCCCGCGAGTATCTAATATTAAGGCTTTTTCGCATTTAACGTACAACACAGCGCTAAAATAACTCATCCGTCACGCAGCTGTCTGTCAGATCTATACTAGAAACGTCAATCCCCATAGTAAAAACGCTCGATCGCTGTCGACTCAGGTCGCAGCTGCGTTATTTTGACGCACGTTGGTTGAGCGATTTTAGTATGGAGATGGACATTTATAGTATGAATCCGGCAGACCGCTGCGTTATTTTAGCGCGGCTAAGTGTAAAAAAGCCTAAGATCCAATATAATTACGAAGTTTATTTATAATAGCTCTTAGTATTTCAAAGTGAATGCATATCTTGTCTCTGTGTGTGGGCTTAGTAAGTAGGAAGGTATGTGGCACACAAACAGAATATTAAAAAGGTCAGGTTTATTATCACGAGAACTAAATGCCAGACTTAAATAGGCTACTGCCTGATTAGAATACTTACTACATTTATTGTAATTATTGAATTTAGTCGATAATTTATAATTCGTCAAAAGAAAAATTTGTTGTAGGTGACTAACATACTCTAAGCAATTTTTTTTTGTCTGTAGGTTAGCCGATTTACAATCAGATCACCTATACGTAGATACTAACGACGCAATTTGTGATTAAAACATAATAATAAAACAGGATGCAATAAAAATATCTGCTACATACATACATACATACATATATCACGCCTTTATCCTTTATCCCAATATCTGCTACTAATACTAATATTTAAAACTAATACTAGTATTTTTAATAATAATATTTTTACACCTTATATAATTTTATGCAGATAAAGCACAATATTACAGAACGTTGTACCGAATGTTACCTGCGCAAAAAAAAATGCTGTATTGAAGCCCAGTAGCAATTGTTTTAGGAAACGATTTTGTTACAAAATCTCCACACACCACTGTGAACTTGTACTAGTTTGTTTAATGAGACAGTAAATCGGTACCTAACCTCATTACGAAGGTTGCAGACGCATTTATTACGAAAACTAACTGCCACATTGTAGTGAACAGTGATGGTAATATTGTAATTAAAATAAATATGACAAGGCAGGGTGTGTTGATAGTTCAAAGAATATATACACGTGCTATTAGTTAGTTATAAAATGAAATTTAGGAGAAGCAATTTTTTCCGCCGACACAACAGTTGAGCTATACATAGTTCTCGATTCTACTTAACTTTTAGGCTCTCTCTCTCTCTATTTTCGTGTGGGACACCGAGTCGTCCAACGACTTGCTTTTATTAATTCTGCGGTATTTTCCTTGATAAAATTAAGGGGGAAAAATTAAAAAAGAGCATGTGCCATATCACGAAAAACATTTTTTTCCATCTTTCCAAAATTACCGACCGACTAAGTCAATTTGTATGGGAGGACCAAAATTTTTTTTCATATTTCGACCTATGTTCCATGGGGAAAGTTGTTCAGTTTCATTAGCTGGTTCATCCCTTGAAAGGAATGTATCGATTTACCAGTCACCCTGTAGAAAGAGTGACAGCGATTTAGTAATAAAATTTGAACTTTGACGCGAATGTCCGAAAGGCGCGTAATAAATTCGACCGTACCTACACTTTTATGAGCACATTCGCCACCGGTCGTAATCTAATTTAACATCACCTGTAATTTACACGGGCGTGGTACTGTGATTTACTACCGGCTGACGATCTCGCCAGTTTATCGAGGCGAGTTTCTGATGGGTTCAAAGACAGCAATGAACTTGATTTTAGATGTCACTGATATATTTTTTATAATTCTGACATTTAATTGAATTACAATTTGTCCGGAAACTTGTGATTTCCTATGTTGCTAGCACTGTACGAAGTGAACGTACACACGTACTGTGTTGATAGAACAAAGAAAACTGACGACCACATTCTTACGTAATGAGGTGCATAAAAATTATGTCTGTCAAACTAAACTGTATTTTGGGAAAGAAAATATAATATTATTTACTATACTTACGCCAACTTTTGGACTAGCTATGCTCTAGGGAAATAGGAATAAGCCTGTGAAATACCTAGGTGTAGTAACCCGTACATTCTTGCGTCCAATGTCCGAGGTGTGGAATATTTACTGTAATTTGTTTCATATAAAAAAAAACAAAGGTACGAATTCGATGTAGCTTTGTTTTTTTTTTATTTTCTGATTAGTCAAATAATAAGCAAAAATAATAATGGAATGGAATATTGCATGGAAATAATACTAAGTACCTACTAAAAAAATTCCTTTTTCTTAGTTGCCTGGTATTTTAAGGCAAACCATTTTGCACAATTTTAGTAAAAATGAACTTTTATTTTATTGCCCTGAACTTCACGTCAATAAACATAAACCTACGATAAAAATACTCTAAGTATGTACCTTTTCAAAATTTTCTCATAGACGAATAATATTTTGTAGATCATCGTCATTAACTGACTCGGTATCCCACACGAATAGAGAGAGTAATAGATTTTTACTACTTCTCTATTAGTCAAGTGTCGAAAGAAAGTCTATAATTACGACAGTGGCGCCTTTGTGGGTAGACGGAATTTAAATTACTGCTAGCCTAGATCCTACCCGACGATAAGAGAAGACAAATAGATTAGTTTGATCTATCAGCATCGTTTATTTCTATAATGATCGGGCATAAATAAGACCTGCCGTAAAATTAAAATGTTTTAAAATTAGTATTTCTTGTACAAAAATATAAGGTTATCATTTTGGAAATCTTTGGCTTTTCCCACACTTGAGCGCAAAAAGAACGCTGCGCTAACGTCTTCGCCTGTCAGTTCCATACTAGAAACGTCAATCCCCGTACTAAAACAGCTCTCGACGCACGCGCACCGCAGCGTTATTTTTGCGCTGAAGTGTGATATAGGCCTTTATAGAAAATAATACAAGAAAGTAATTGCATCAAACCAAATAGTGAATTCTGACCAAAGATGACGTCACATTTACCTGTTTTCTCCCTAATCCGATTTGGTGAAAACAACTGTTTTCATTCAGGCAGGTGAGAGGTGTTTGACCGCGGCAGCGCCAGGCCCACCTTCGGGAGATTCCTGGGTGGCGTCGACAAATCGGCATGCGATTAACCTGGCACAGCGGAATTCGGTGGCATGACCCACGCGCAGGGCGCCGCCGCCCGCCCCACGTCGCTTATTTCTGTTCCTGTCCTGAAAATCAACACATCGTTTCCTTTATTAGTATGTAACATCAAGCAAATTAGCTTTACTTAACTTTTTTCGTGCAAGACATCATTTGCACGGATCCAGTTAATAAAATGCGACGCCGACTTGAAAACGCATTAGGCGCTTTATTACGTCTGCAAGTGACAGTCCGTATTTTTGAGTCAAATTCGGCGCCAGCGCAGGAATTTGTAATAAAGCTTTTCCGGATACGCGGGCGTTTACCGAGTAACCAACAGTGATACCGTTAGTCATACTATGGCAAACCGTGGAAAATATTTCGACGAGCATTACTCAAAGGTGTGCTAATCGTTCATTTGGAATATGAATACATGATTTACAACATCATTGAAGACGCGCCACATACCTGGAAGAACGATTTTTCGCGTTGACACGCATCCGCTTAGTTTCTCCAAAAAAGCGGCGACGGTAAACAACACTTTTCAGTTCGTTCAACATCCATTGCTTCTTCTATGTGACTTACTCAATAAGCTATTTTGACGGAAACATCGATGTACACAAAATTCTTGTTGCCATATAGTTCGCAGTGATTGATTCATATGATTCACAACAACAGTGTGCAAACTCGTGGGCGACAAATCAGTTATTTTTGACTGGACTCACGAAAAGATTTCTCAGATTAACCAACTTAAATTTGGACATTTATTACACAACACTTTAAAACATTCCTGAGATGCTTTCAACTTTTTACGTTCCGTGTAATTTCGTAAGATTTACGCTGATAGAGTTTTGTCATTTTAGGAACGCGATGACAAAGTCCAAAATTCTTTTTGACGTGACTACGTCTTATCATTCGATGTAGCCGGCTACACGCACCAAATACTTCCTTTATACTTTTTTGCGACGCGAGTCTAAAACCTACTTAATCTACAACAAAAAAACATGAATGAAGAGACACGTAAAGTTAGATAACTACAGCTAAAGGCTCCTGATGGGAAAATTTCAATCGCAAAATTTTATTTCATAACATAATATAATAATGACATCAAAGACGACCTTTCCGTAACCCAATAACAAATTACCAGGAAAAAAACAATATTGTTGTTTTGTTTATGATGATAATGAGCTTAAAAGCCTACGGCAGCATCCATATTACTGACACCTAAGTTTTAATAAAATTATTTTAAATATTTAGTAAGAATCAAAAGTTTGCCGTCAAAGAAATACGGAATATGAAACGTATCTATCTCTGAAATAACGAAAGTAGTTGATATAATATCCAACAATTAATATGTAGGTAATTTAATAAAGAAAGATGAACCTACATTAAGTTTTAACGAAAAAAATATGTTGTAGGTTAATCTCCGTCTTGGTAATTCTTATATCATCATCATACTACACTAATCTAACATCGCGGGCTCTATAACCAGGAATAAAGTTGTAGAATACGTTCTATATTCTGA
Organism: Keiferia lycopersicella; assembly: GCA_029255805.1. NCBI lineage: Eukaryota > Metazoa > Arthropoda > Insecta > Lepidoptera > Gelechiidae > Keiferia > Keiferia lycopersicella. Next base: position 22,236,616 of record JARACZ010000003.1, read on the forward strand.
AAATCAAAGAGCGATGTCGACAAAGAGCCATGTTTACACATACTTATTGAGAGTTATCCCCCATTTGTGTCACCGCATGATCCCACAATAACTCCTACCACAATTGAGACAAAATTATCGAAGAAATATCATTGTCGAATTTGTTCCACGAGGCAGATACTTGACCAAATAACACACATTACCATACATTTTGTTTCTCAGTGTTAGTACACACAGGAATTTTTCCAACTGATATAAATTATATCAGAACCCGATGAAAGCCGAAGGGCAAACATTTATAAACTTCCTTCATCCTGTGATCTGACCGGGACAAAGGAGTGTGGCAACAAGCTGATCATGTTTACGACAGTTTTAGTCTAAATAGTTGTAAATTTTACAAGAACTGAGCCCAAGAGTCTTGTAAGGACTAAATTGCATCCAAAAATAAGCATTGTAGCGCATAATTAAATCACAATTTACTGTATTAAGGCTTATAAATAGCGCTAAATCTCGCAAATGCTTGGAAATATTTCTGCGAAGAATTTGTTTATCTTCAGTCTAATTTATTTGTTGAAACATAACGGTGGGTACACAGTTTCTAAGAAGTCTTAATACTCAGACACCAATCCAATAATGCGATAAACATTTTTTTCCTAAGAAGTGTAAGTCGCAATCGCAACTAGTCCCCCGGTAAAGAAAATCAATAATGCTATAAATATTGCCTTGCTTTTATTCAGCTACTACAATTTTCATTACCGTCTTGTCTTGATCTTGTATTTTATTATCGGCCCAAACAGCAGTTGCATCCACTACAAACCGTTTTCCCGTGGAAATAAAACATAACCAATTACGCCGCCAAATTTCAAATCAGAAACATGTTCAAACCGAGTTTGTGTTTAACAATACAATACTATAATACAAATTCAGTTCCTGATTTTTCCGCTAGTGAATTTTGCTTCTAAAAATGAGGCGTATTTTAAAGATTGCACTAAGACGTTTTACTACAAATTGTAAACACATAGACATGAATTGATAACACCGAATAAAATATCGGAAATATGTAGGTCTCCCAAAGCTCTGAGCTTGAAATAAAAGTTTCTAGTCCAAGGGTCAGCCTAGTTACAGAACTAGGCCAGACAAGGGTTATTCAAAGTAACAGCACTAACAGACTTCGTATTACATCATCTGACCCTTAAAGTAAATTGCCCTATTTTTTCATCCATTTCATGATATACCTTTCAATAGCTCTTTCTTTTTCGATACAGGTAAATAGTAGGACCAGAATTTATCGATGTCATTTTTATGTTCTTATGTAAATGTAGCCGACCAGTTTTTGTTAATGATATCAAAATTAATGTAGGCTATGCATTCGAGATCGTCGACTTGGTCTCCCATATGATGGAATACGAAGTAAAATAAGAACGCATTTCTTTACAAGGAGGGCGCAACTTTATATTCTTGACCTTAGAGAGTCTCTGAAGCCTACTTTTCCAAAAATAACTAAAAGGTGATTCAAGGCAATTTTTCAAGTAAAACTCTTCAAGAAATACTGTCAAGTCATTCCTTTTCAGACCGCACTTGAAATCTTCAGTTCAAGAGTCTTATTTTTATCCATACTGGGTCATAAAGAAATGATTTTTTGATAAAAAATAGGATTGATGATTAGCGAATTACTAGAAGTCATAGAAAATACATGTGCAAGTGGGATTAAAGCAGCGACCTTCAGCTATGCGCGGTTTTCACGTTTGTAAAAATTATTTAACTTAGGTATTGAGTAAAAACTCTGTGGTTTATTTGAATGTGAAGTAGAAGTAAGCGTAAGTAGTAGTAAGTTTTTTTTAATGTGTAATAAAGAATTTATTATTATTATTACGAGTCCTGCCAGTACTTGGCGACTACTCTATCTACTACAAAATCTAACCCCACTCTCTATTAAAATTGATTAGTTACACTTTGTTAACCGAAGGCTGATATGTCATGGACTATCGATTTACCTTGATGTCCAAGGATGAGGAACTTATTTTAATGGTTTCTTACATTCAATTATCTACGTCCTTATAGCTATAGTATACCCAAACGGCAGACAACATTACCACATTGTTATAACTTCTTTTAATACCACAACAGTCCACTGCTGGACATGGGCATCTCCCAGATTGGGGGGTATTGCTATACTTACCGAGCTTGGCAGGCAGGTTGGCGAGCACAGTGCAAAATGTTGTAGATAATATTCACAGGGAACGCAGCTGCCCATTCCCTAGTTTCATCCCTTAGTCGAATCTTACGACAGTCACGGACAGAAATGGGGTGATGCTATTCTAAGTCGGCACCACTCGGTCACAGTATTATAAACATAAACCCAAATAGGTACGCTCCATAATAAACACGGCAATACCTTAGAGACTGAAACTAGACCACTTAGTATAACAAATGTGCTATTTTGTCTTAACTAAGGAAGTAATATTGCTCTAGGTAGCCCAGATTCGGTGATGTGGAGCGCAATATCTGTGACCTGTAACGCAACAGATACGAGCATGTGTAACAAAAGATGGACGACGTTCCCTGAGGTAAAAGCTATCAATGGTTAGAGCAGTTAACAGGGTCTTACAATATTATCTGTAAAAGGAAACAATTTATTTTTCATCAAATAATTGGATGTGAATGTGACTAATTGGATGAGGAAGTTTAGGAATATATACTGAACAGGCAAATCGATATTTGTTTCTTCCACAGTAACATTTGCGATATGATTATCGAGTTTTGTAGTATGATACAAACAAGCGAAGGATCACATACATACATATATCACGCCTTTATCCTTTGCGGGGTAGGCAGAGCGTTAAGAGCCGTAAGAATACGGTCGCTATCGCCACGTCTGACATTTTGAGAATTGTTTTCCAAGGATGTTTCAGAAAACATGTGTATCACGATAGTGACAGGTGGTCAGCCTGTCGCCGAAAAATTGTAATACACCAATACTCTCGAGTCCCTTAGTCGCCTCCTACGACACCCACGTGAAGGATGTGGGGTGAGCCTATTCTAAGCCGGCATCACATGGCATATTCTAAGCCGGCATCACATGGCATAGCAAAGGATAATGTCTTTCATATCTAGTATTTTTTTTATTTTTATTTAATACCGGAGAATATGTTAACCGTTTCATATTGGAAATAAAGTACTTATAGTATATATACTTATAGCGATTCCAAACTCTTTTATGCTATTTTGCCCGGAACGATACCCGGTATCTCGTTGTCAGTCTAGTGAAGTACGCTGATATACGACGGCGAGTAACCGGGCCAGTCAGCCAGTCGACCGGGTCGGAAAGGGCAATAAAGTTAGTTTAGTGGGTGCTAGATGAAGTCACCTCGCTGGCCAATGGACCGGATGACAGGTAGATTGACGCGAGGGTAGATTGAGGCTGAAAAATCGTGTAATAATTTGTTTTTATAGATGTTAGAGTCAATTTTAGAAGAACGTTTTGGCAGATATTTAAAATTTACATTTTTTCTCCTTATTTCTGTGTGTTCAGAGCTAAATTCGTCATTTTCTTATAACAACCGCTTGACTGACCAGATACAATATTAAACTAAACAAAAAGACTTCAAGACAATTGTCTTATTTAGAGAACAGAGACCTTTTAATTGTAATATCGTCGTAGATAAAAACAAGTAGACATAATCTGTCATAGTGTGTCGTTTTTCATTGTATATGTGTACAATAAACGGTTAATAATTAACCAGACCAACCTGACCAACCAGACCAACCAGACCAACCAGACCAACCAGACAAGCCAGGTCAACCAGGTCAACCAGGACAGCCAGGACAACCAGGACAGCCAGGCAAGCCAGGACAACCAGGCAAGCCAGGACAACCAGGCCAACCAGGACAACCAGGACAACCAGACCAGTTACAAGTGTTTTCTAGGAAAATAATCAAAATGAAAAGGCGTTTCTCAAAAACCTTTATAATTATAAAATAAGATTAATGACTGAGCTGACATTGCAAAGTTAATAGCTGAAGACACTCCCGTAATGCGAATAATCATTTTAATTTAACGAATTACGTAAATTCTATTTGATAAACGTACTTAAGTACCTAGTAGCAAGTACAACCAACTGGATCAAAGTAATAAAACATCCAAATAAATATTGTAAGAAATAGAATCTCTAGCCACTGCGCCGTGTGATGCCGACTTTGAATAGCATCACCCCATTTCTAAACCCTCTCTGGGTGTCGTAAGAGGTGAATAAAGGACACGACGGTTTCGTGTGTATTGCAATTTCAGGTTACAACCTATAGTGATACACGACGGTCTATTTACTCTGCAAGGGATTGACGCGTGATTTATGTGTGTCTAGGAAATACATTCACCATGAGACAGAAAAAAGAATTAGAGGCATTACTGGCGAAGAAAACAGAGGTATACATTCGTATGAAAATGCCTGGCTAGCTACGAAGGCTCCGATATCGTAGCTGCGGGCTACGTCGCTACGACGCGACGCGATAAATTGGTAGCAGGTAAAATTTCTATGACGCAACCTTTCGTCGTTTGTCTTTTCGCTATAACTTTTATCAAACTCTTTTAACACTTTTATTAATTATTGCCGTGTGATGCCGGCTTAGAATAGCATCACCCCTCATCCTTCCCGCGCGTGTCGTAAGAGGTGACTAAGGGACTCGAGAGTATAGGTATATTAGAATTTTTAGGCGATAGGCTTACAACCTGTGACTATAGTAATACACATACTTTCTGAAACAACCTTGGAAAACAATCCTCAAATATGTCAGACGTGGCGATAGCGACCGTATTCTACCGTTAAAGCTCTACCTACCCCGCAAGGGATAAAGGCATGATATATGTTATATTAATTATTTCAATAAGTTGTAAATTCCAAGAAATAGTATGTAAAGGGTATTCAAGTGTTTTCAGATGCATGTGGGAGTATCATATACTAAATGTTTGGTTATAAATCTCCGCTCGGATTGTTACCAAGGCGGTTAGGCCCAATCCTGAGTCTGCGATTCGGCCCACGCAATATTTAGGCAAAGAGCAAAATACTGTTTCCTGAACACATTGGAGGCTATTTTTAGAAAATACTTTTACAAATGAACAAGTATATTTGGTTCTTAATAAAGAATTTATATATATATACGTATTTGTGCTGATCGTCTATAAAGCTTATATGTTTTGTAAAAATATCTAAGAGAGCAATCTGTGATTTTTAGGTACTCTCTATTTAAATACTTTAGTCACTCAGAAGACAGCAGTAGTAGCTTTTTTAGTCCATGTCAGAAGCCTGCTACTTGTAAAAGGCGGTTTTGAAAATTCTGACACAAGAGTTCATCAGTTAGATACTCGTTAGATGAAAAGAGAGAATGAGAATGATATTTGAAAGAATTTTTAATTGGTTTTGTTATTAAAGACCGAACTAGTTTATTAAGTTTCACAAAATGTCTGTTACTACCTACATTACTACTTACTATTAGTAGTACAAGAACAAGAGCTACTTTGAGGGTATTAATTTAGAGACTTGATTTTGATATTACTTACGTTATCTATTCAATATTTCGCTTCATGTACAATATTACTATTCTATACAATATTGAGCTTTTTGATATTAATATTTTGTTAGTCTCAATATGCCGTTGAACTACTTACATAATTACTTATTTTGTAAACTCAACAGGACATAATTTAGTTGTAACAATTTTAGCTGAAAAACATCAACAGCCAATAACGGAGTTTAACATATCTATAAATAACAAACATAAAATAAATACATACATAAATCAGGCCTCTTTTTCGTTAGGGTAGGCAGACTATTTTCTTCCACTTGCTACGATCCTGTCATACTCCTTTCGCTTCTTCTACATTCATCAGTCTTTTCATCCATGCTCGTCGGTTTAGGGTACTTCTGACCTGACTTTTCTTCAAAACGTCCCCGATCTGGACGTCCCCCATAAAATATATTAAATAAATAAATTATTATCATTAGTTATTCAATATTAAATATTTCTAGTGTTACCATATATCTTATATAAGATAATTTTATTGAGACGCTATATAGTTCGGGTAACTAATTAACAAGTATTGTGCGTACCACACTTACATACCTAATTAGTATTCGCTTCTAAGCCTATTGATCGATTGATAGTAGCTAGACTAATCAGTATGATTACGAGAAATTCAATGGAAGTACTATAAGCCGCACTTCACGGTAGGTATCCATACATACACACGCACACACACACACACACACACACACACACACACACACACACACACACACACACACACACACACAAATCACGCCTATATCTCTGGCGGGGTAGGCAGAGCGTTAACGACCGTAAAATTATGTTTGTTATCGCCATGTCCGACAAATGTGTGAGGGTCGTTTCAGATAAGTCGTGTATCACTGTAGTGACAGGTTGCCAGCCTGTCGCCTAAAATTGCAATACACATAAAATCCTCGAGTCCCTTAGTCGGCAACTACGACACCCACGGGAAAGAAATAGGGTGATGCTATTCTAAGCCGGCATCACACGGCAATAGTTATCCTTTAAGTCAATAAAAGGCAAACCCGTTTAAAAGTAGTTGTATAGTTTTCACTGGTTTTTAGGTTACTCACACAGTTCTTGAGATTGAGGCAATTATTGTCAAAATAGGCCGCTTAAACCAACGTACATGTTGGGGGATATCCCAACGAAAGTCTGATAAAAGGCTTGATAAATGATAATCAGTGATAAACTGATACAAAACTATATTAAAATAACCCCAACTTAATATAGTATGAAAATGATGAGCCGCGCTGCACTTGCTTGCTATGTGCATACTTTATGCGAACTGATAGAAAACGTGTAAAATCGACGATGGCCCAATAATTTGGGTCAACGTAGAAATGCATACGCGACAATGTACGTGCTTGCCTGTACAGTACAATTATTGCGATTTACAATTTTGTTAAATATGTAAACTCAGCCTCTCAACTTTCCGTTCTTGCACTTTCTACCTCGCAAGGGATATAGACGTTATATATGTGTGTATGTGTGACACTAGGAATGCTACTGAAAGTACCAGACCATATTAATCAGACAAAGGAGGTAATGGCACAATGGTTCAATGACACAGCCTATACAGTGGAGTTTAACAAGTCTCCCCAAAAAATATGGGACGAAATATAAAAATAAAACTCTTGTCACTGATACGGTTGACACGATGGTAAGAAGTCTACTGCTACTATTTTATTATTTATAGCTGTAATTTTTCGCTGCTTGACATATACGAGTAGACCTTCAATATTGAAACGTATACGCACTACTGTGTGATGCCGGCTTAGAATAGCATCACCCTCCTTCCCGCGGGTGTCGTAAGAGGCGACAAAGGGACTCGAGAGTATTGGTGTATTACAATTTTTAGGCGACAGGCTGACAACCTGTCACTATGGTAATACACATGTTTTCTGAAACAATCTTGGGAAACAATCCTCAAAAATGTCAGACGTGGCGATAGCGACCGTATTCTTACGGTCGTTAACGCTCTGCCTACCCCGCAAGGGATAAAGGCGTGATATGTATGTATAAGCACAGTGCAAGGTGTTCTAGATATTCACAGGGAACGCTGCTGCCCATTCCTAGACTCTGATGGGCATTTCTACAGAGACGCCGTTTTTTTTGTCCTGGTCCAGAAATCGTGTTAAACATATAAACTAAAATCTCAAAAAAATAACACATAATCCTTAATGTATGTTCTATTTGGAGAGCATAACTATTATGACTAATTTAATATTACTTTCTTCTGAAAAATATACCGAATTGAAAAAAAAACACAAAATTTACCTGATTTAGGCCTGTCCCTTTGGCGGAATTGAAACTAAATTGGTCCATAATTCGATAATTTCCGGAATTTATAATAATGTTCCTATGTTCACATGTATATAGATATATGACAAAGGCTTATTTATTACCAAGATGTCTATAATGTTTTATTTTGTACCACTTATGTTACTTTAAATATTTGTCCCGAGCTTATGACTAAATTCGGTATCACTCACAAACTCTTACGCACATCTGTAAACACGCGCGATATGCACACCATTATTCGATTCACATAAACTGCCAGTTGCGTCCGAGTAGGCGAGTGCAGTGAATCTGAGACATGCTGCCGGAATTTACCATTTTCAAAGGTAAGAAATTTTGCTTCGTCTTTGGTGCAGGGTAATTTCTCAACTCCGGATCATGAATATTTTTGAAACTATAAGAGCTAAAAGGTTGTTACTTTGTGTAATTTGTGCCTTGATAGTATACCAATACGTAGGTAAAATTGGATTTGCACAAAGTTTTACTGTGAAAGAGAAATTTCAAAGAAACCAGCTTTTTCTCAACTCCGAGAATCTGAACTCCATGTGCATTTGTTCATGGAGTTGAGAATTTTGTTCACGGAGTTGAAGTTTTTTATAAAACTGTGATTAGAATGATGTCGTGTGGTACCGGCGTAGAATAGCATCACTCCAATTCTACCTGTAGGTGTCGTAAGAGGCGGCTAAAAGTTAATCATCAAGAAAATAGCTGGCAGCGTTCCCTGTGAATGCAACATCGTATTTGATGCTCGCCAATCTAACTACCATGCGTGGAAAACATGGCAATACCTCCCCAATAAGGGAAGCTCATGTCGAGCTGTGAACTGTTGTGGCTGTAAAGGTGTATTTTTGGAAAATAACGTAACACCTACTTACTGCTAGTGTGTTGAAGCAAAGCAGTCGTAGTATAAACTATGCCACTGGTTTTGACAATATTTTATGACATTTAGATTTGCCGAGTGATGCCAGCTAAATTAACATTTTATTTTCGATTTTCTGCAATTTCGAAAAATTTTCTTTTTAACAGCATGATCCACTTGTTCGGATATTTCTCGTACTCCTCATTGTTCCTCAGCACCAGACTCCTCCGGATGGTCAAGTCCTATTTCATTAAAATTAACAGGGTACGCTTAAATCGTCCATTAGCCAAAGACTCAGATCTAAAATGACCAAAAATTGTGACGTGTGATGCCGGCTTAGAATAGAATCGCCCCACATCCTTCCCGCGGGTGTCGTAAGAGGCGACTATGGGACTCGAGAGTGTTGGTGTATTACAATTTTTAGGCGACAGGCTGACAACGTGTCACTATAGTGATACACATGTTTTCTAAAACAACCTTCGAAAACAATCCTCAAAAATGTCAGACGTGGCGATGGCGACCGTATTCTTACGGCCGTTAACGCTCTGCCTACCCCGCAAAGGTTATCCCTTAAAGGCGTGATATATGTATGTATGTATGTAAAAATTGTGACAGTAGTACTGATGAAAGCAATCCACGAAAACCAAATCAGAAATCATTTTCACGCACAACTGTCTTCAAAAAATACAAATACAGAATTAACAAAGAATTTAAACTTTTACACCATCGGTTGATATTTAATACAATAACACTTTAAAAATTCTCAACTCTGTAAACAAATTTTTAAACTCCGTGAACAGTCAATATTCAAATTCGATTATTTTAGAATCTGCAAGTGGAAATGGGGAGAAATTCGTCTTATGTTGTTTATTCATTTAAAAAACAATAAATCACTTTGAATGAGTGCATGAAAATCTTAAAACAAACGTGCATTCTCAACTCCGTGAACACATTTCTCAACTCCGTGAACACTCGAAATTAAAATTTAATTATTTCAGGATTTACTGAAGCAAATGATGGCAAATAAGCATCAATATGTTTCTATTATTTTTTCCTAATTTTCCAGTATTATAAAGTCAATAAAATGTTAAAAATAAAATTGCACACGGAGGTGATAAAAATTTACTCCTGCCGTAGAAATGCCCTGATGCTTTTCTAAATCGTCATTTCATTACCGTGGTTTAAAACGTCTAAAAACTGTTGGTTTGGAATAGTAGATTACGTACTGAGGTATGTAAGCTATCAATAACAACCGAGGTTTTTTAACGCCCGAGCGGAGCGAGGGTGGTACCTTTCCGAGGTTGTTATTGATGTTACATCCGTGGTACGTATACTGCTTTACATATCGAATGAAAAAAGAGTAAAATAAAGCGATAAATACAAGAAAACGATCCATAAATGATGATTGTATCGTCTGCTATTCAAATTGCACCACTAAACTTTTGTTTCTATGATTGAAAAATATTGAATTAACATGAAAGAAAAGTATCCTAACATAAAGTAGACATTTTTCTGATCGTAGGGATATTAGTCATTTTTACTTTTGTTATTGTAATATTGAGTAATAATTCGACAAACTCATTTGTTGAGGTTATAAAAATACAGATTAAAAAAATATAATTCCTGCGTTCAAGCAACACAATTCATAGCGGCCAGTTCGAAATTTAAAAATTTTGATGCAGCTCCTATTAAAAATAAGAAGAAATTGATTTTAACTTTTTAATTGTCGCGATTCTATTGGTTCTTTTTCTAGTTCCATATTTAAAATTACTTACTTAATTAAAATATTTTTACATATCTCATGCTCTGAAAGTAGGTCATTACTGACAAAAAACACGACCTGTAAGTTCAACTTACAGGCGAGGTTTTAAAACTAAGCCTGTAAGTAATTTTAAATATGGAACTAGAAAAAGAACCAATAAAATCGCGACAATTCTTATTTTTAATAGGAGTTGCATCCAATTAGTTGCATACGATTTTAAATTTCGAACTGGCCGCTACGAATTGTGTTGCTTCAATGCAGGAATTATATTTTTAATCTGTATTTTTATAACCTCAATAAATGAGTTTGTCGAATTATTACTCAATATTACAATAACAAAAGTAAAAATTACTAATATTCCTACGATCAAAAAAATTTCTACTTTATGTTAGGATACTTTTCCTTCATGTTAATTCAATATTTTCAATCATAGAAAAAAATGTTTTGATGGTGCAATTTGAATACCAGACGATACAATCATCATTTATGGATCGTTTTCTTGTATTTATCGCTTTATTTTACTCACTTTTCATTCGACATGTAAAGCAGTATACGTACCGCGGATGTAACATCAATAACAACCTCGGAAAGGTACCGCCCTCGCTCCGCTCGGGCGTTAAAAAACCTCGGTTGTTATTGATAGCTTACATACCTCAGTACGTAATCTACTATTAGACCTCACCTACAAAGTGTTATCGATACTCGTTCTGGAAAATTTGAGGTCATTCATTGCGACCTCCTGGCACGTTCCATATCCGACGGCTCACTGGACCGCTCGGTCATATAGATGTAATAAATCGGGTCATATCAGGTCACTGCATAATATATTCTGACATTTGAACTATGGCATCGGATTCTAGTTACTCTTACACGTGCTGCGAATTCAAGATATTTTGTCTTTCCGGTGATAATATGTAAAGGATATGTATTATGAAGCCAAATGTAAGAGCACCTAAGAGTTGTCTTGCAGGTGCCTGTTGCTGTTGTTTGTCGCAAAAACCGTAATACCTATCTTGTGCCATCTGTTCATCGTAATCAGGTAAGCTTCTATAGATTGCTCTGCCGTGTGATTCCGGCTTAGAATATCATCACCCCATTGGGTGGGTGTCGTAAGAGGCGACTGAGGGACTTGAGGGTTTCAGGTGTATTACAACTTCTAGGCGACATGCTGACAACCTGTCACTATAGTGATACACAAATCATCTCAAACGGCTCTCTATATTTGTCAGACGTGGCGATAGCGACCGTATTTTTACGGCCGTTAACGCTCTGCCTAACCCGTAAGGGATAAAGGCGTGATATATGTATGTATGTACTATAGATTTAGACGTAATCCATGAGTATGTTGACTTTGTCAGACATTTCGCTACGCACTGAATAGGGAACGAATTAACTACAAGCTTATGAATATTGAACCCTTGACCTCTAGAACAAATGTCTAGGCACACCCAACGATAGCGGTTTGTGCAGTGACCCGGAAAGATACCCGGACAACGAACTGAAGGCGGTTCCCATTTTTAAAGTCCGTTCACGCGCTTTTTTGCGCATCCGTAACGCATGCGTCTGTCTACTAAAAACGACTGTTTGACGCCTAAGATTGCGTTGTGTGACAGAACCATCAAACAAAGCAAGCTCATGCCTGGTTCTGCGTTAACGTACATTTTAAGTATGGAGAAGGGGAAGTCAAATTTCCTTGCATCTGACAGACGCATGCGTTATGGATGCGCTAAAAATGCGCAACATACTAACGTGAAGTGTGAGAACATACATTGGAAAAGGAATCGCTTCTTCGTGAGTAATAGGGGCAATAAACAAGATAACGCGGGAGATCATCTCCCTCGAGTGGGATCTAAGTTATTACTCTGTTCATACAGATGTTTTATTATTATACTCGGAAAGAATTATTTTATACAGAATGCTATAAGGCACATTCTAAGGAGGGAATACACAGAAGAGGGGAAAGGTCTCTCCTTTTCAGGTTCTGAACAACAAAATAATTGGTATCACGCCACGTCATAAAAAAATACAGGTTGAAGTTGTTTAACTAAAAAACGGAATGTCAGAATTATGCGTACCCTTTATGAAGCGCACAGTATAGAGACTTATCTCGCGGGTGAGAAAACTTCACGAGTGTGAAATCGTATGGATTTAATCAAAACAAGTGTAGAGAAAATCGAAGTCGCGGTTGCGCATCGTACAACTGGGCTAGTGTAGTTCAATCACGCGAATTATCAGATTTATTGGAAATCGCCGTTTTACATTTAAAATTATATTATGAGATATGACATCTTGTGCGAAAAATCTTCGATATCATATGTAAGCATTCTGAAATTGTGTACAAGTTAACATTATATTTCCATAACATGTTTGATCGATATATTTTTAATTATTCGCTTTTACAATACGGCGTTAGAAGCAAAAATAGATTTTTATATTGAACTATCGCTTTACACAATTTTCTACGAAGAAACCATTAGTGGGAAGTCGAAGCCATTCAACGACGATATTCTATGAAAGCAAAACCAGACGTCAGTTACCTGGATATTTTAATAGCATTAAGATTTATTAACTTTATGTATGTTACATAGATATTTGCGAAACAAGTCTATAACCAGAATTATACATTTTTTTAATTTTTTTTATGACCAGAAGCAACTTAGGAATCGCAACATCGTAAATTGTGAAAAACAGACAATGATAATTAATGAAAATGAAAAAGGCTGCGAATATTTTTCCACGAGGTTTTGAATAAAGTTGATGATAAGTACAGTGTTCTCAAAGTGCTAAACAATCGAAAACCTAAGTACAATTTAGATTTTTACATACATACATAAATCACGCCTACATCCCTGGCAGGGTAGGCAGAGCGTTAACGACTGTAAAATTACGGTTGTTATCGCCACGTCTGACAAATGTTTGAGGGTCGTTTCAGCTTAGATTTTTAGCTGGTAAAATTATTGTGATTACAGGTGAAAAATAAATATGGATCTAGCTTTATACTATGTTTATTTTTTAGAAAATCTTTACGTAAAAGTTCATTTCATCAACTCCTACGCGAGATTAGGATAAATTAAGTTTGCTTCTAAAGTTCACAAAGGTTAGACTACTCGGTTACCCACACAGTTAAATTTAACTGAATCTGGCTAAGTTACAACTTCATAAAAGTAGGTAGTTACACGAGAACGAAAAGAATTTATAGAACCATATTTTGCAGAAGCAAATATTATTTATCTAATCTAAATGATAAACTTTCGTCTAAAATAATTATGTTTGGATTTCACACCTCGCAAAGAAAGTGACGAGGCTATCTGTTGATGGCAATAAAAAATAAAAGCCGTTGGAAAATCCAATATGTTTCTGGTCAGCACCGTGTGGATCTTATCCTTGGACTAGATTTTTGTAAACCTACGATCTAGGTTTGTGATTTATTGTCAATTCTACGATTATTTTATTGATTCAATAATTCAAACGAAGACACGACTTTCATCTTATGAACGCAAATACAATCACGTCTAGTTAATATTAAATCAGCCTAAGTGTTTACAAACTCAGAAATCTAGGTCGCCGAAACTTCCCGAGGAATTAGATTAATTCTCTTTCTCTCCCATAAAAGGCATCTTAACGCGCAGTTTGAATTATGAGTAACATGCAAACATTAAGAGTTGAGGAATTTGGTCAGCTGTCTTCGGATACAGGATGAGAGATCAACGCTCTCATTGTGTCCGCGGAGCCAGTGACAGAGAGAATTAGGCTCCGGATTCCACCGATATTTTTGTGAGTGAAAACTGAAGGAACGGAGGGCGGGCGGCTGCACGTATATATAGCGCCCAGGAGCGCCGCGCCGCCCAGTTGCCTGTGGACGCTCCGAGCCGAGCCTCGCCTCAGCGGGTGACGACCCTCTCTATCGCAGTTCGGTTTCTTCATTTTGGATTACAGATAGTGATTAGAGAGAAACAGACTTGTATCTTGTGCAGTGCAAAGACTTTTGTTACCAGACCGGGTATTAGCTGCAGCGGTGTGCTGCCTTCTCTAAGTGCAAACATCAGGTGAGCGTTCATTCATTAGTTTCATTACATTTCGTAGAAAAGGGAGAGCGATATTTAATTGGTTCTTGTTCAATGAAACTTGCCATAAAGGCGCCGGTTAAAGCCTTGATTGATCGATTTTTGATTAGTGTTTAAGTGAATACAAATACAAATACAAATACAAATAAGTTTATTAAAAAGAAAATTCTTAACCTAATAGACAGTTACTAGCGGACCCCGCACTAGGTTAAACCTGTATCGCGGGCGTCCAAGTCGAGCGTTACAAAATAAATCTTTATTAGGTACCGTACCAAGTGCAGATACATGCAAATAAATTAGGAACTAATAGAACATAATAATAAAACTACAAATTTTGAAAAATAAGGGTGTATGTGTGAGTGTTTGTATAAATGTGTGTTAGTATGTGTTTGTAAATAGAAAAATAATAGTTAGACAGACCAGTGAGGATTGTAGACCAGATCTTCGGTTTGTGTGTAGTTTAAAGCGAGAAGCTTTTTGCGCATTAATGTCTTCGCTTCCTTAGTTTTTAATGTTTTTATGTTATACGCTTTAGCGATCCGATTGTATATAGTGGGGTAGATAAATTTTGGGAACCGGCGTGCAAAAGTCGTCTGAACCCGAGGTCGTGGAACCTTAAAAACTCTTTTCCTTAGCAGTGAAGAATAATCCTCCGAGGTTATGGTTTTGCGATGCACTGCTAATGAAGCTTTAAGAAGAAACAGTTGCCGAACATTAAGAACTGCTGTCTCCTCGTAAAGTGAGTCAGTAGGGTACAGATATGGTTTTTTGTACGTAATCTTTAACACAGCTCTTTGTGCTCGCTCCAGACAGATCATAGTTGACTTGGCTGTGCCGCCCCAGACTGCTATACAATATTGCAAAAGTGATTCACACAATGCGGTGTATACTAATTTGAGAATCCCGACGCTCGCCGAATTCCGCAGCTTTTTCATCACGTGTATGAGTTTTCTTGCTCTGCGCGCGGTCAACTCGACATGTGGCTTAAATGTCAGGCCCTGGTCAACCAACACCCCAAGATACCTAATATCAATTGTCCTCTCAATTTCTGGACAGGTACATGCAGTCAACCCACACTGGGAATGCAAGCGGATCGCTGGGACCGTACGCGGTTCTGACGCACAGGTTTTCCGAAAGCAGATATATTTCGTTTTTTTCGCGTTAAGAGTAAGGAGGTTTTTATCCAGCCAGTTAGAAACAAGTGCCATGCCCCGCTCGGCGTTCGCGAATGCAGATTCCCAGGAGTCTCCACTGAATAGTACCACAGTGTCGTCTGCGTAGCAAATCGCATCTGCCCCACTAGGTGTTGCTTTGTGAATGTCTTCTATGTATATCAAAAATAGTGTTGGTCCCAGTACGCTACCTTGCGGAACACCAAAGTCTACTTGCGTAGCTGTACTAAGATCATCACCCACTTTCAGGCACTGGCGTCTCTCTCTAAGATAGCTTTCAAACCAATTTAGAGGCAAGCCCCTGATACCCAAGCGTTCAAGCTTTTTTAAGAGAATAGGTACCGATACAGTATCGAATGCCTTTGCCAAGTCCAGGAAGACTCCAACACATTTTGTATTTATATCCAGGTGATTCGCTACTATTTCTACCAACTTATTGACAGCGTTTTCGGTGGACATACCGCGGCGAAACCCGTATTGGTTAGGGGACAAAAGACTATATTTTTCGAGGTAGTCTACCAACCGTTTATTAACGACCTTCTCCAGTATTTTTGAGAATACGCAAAGCAAAGCAATCGGTCTGTAATTTTCTGGTAATTTTTTGCAGCCACTCTTGTGTATCGGCACATCATCATCATCATCATTAACAGCCTATTGTAGTCCACTGCTGGACATAGGCCTCTCCTAAAGCACGCCACTGAACCCGGTCTTCGGCTTTTCTTCTCCAGTCACTGCCCGCAGCTTTGCGTATGTCGTCGCTCCACCTTGCCACAGGACGTCCTACGCTACGTTTGCCGATACGCGGTCTCCACTCAAGGACCAGCTTACCCCAGCGGTTATCGGTCCTTCGGCAGATATGACCAGCCCACTGCCACTTCAGCTTGCTAATACGTTGAGCTATGTCGGTCACTCTAGTTCTCTGTCGAATTACTTCGTTTCGGATACGATCCCTTAGAGAAACCCCGAGCATAGCTCTCTCCATAGCTCGCTGAGCGACTTTCAGTTGGTGGACCAGTCGTACCGTGAGTGTCCACGTTTCGGCTCCGTATGTCATGACAGGTAGGACGCACTGGTTGAAGACTTTCGTCTTAAGGCATTGCGGTATTGGCGACGAAAAGACTCGACGGAGTTTTCCGAATGCTGCCCAACCCAGCTGTATTCTTCTCTGGACTTCCTTCTCAAGGTTGTTTCTACCTAGTTGGAGCGTTTGCCCTAGGTAGACATACTGTTGAACAACTTCGAGTTGGATTCTATTTACGGCAATCGGTTCCGGATCAACGTGTTCGTTGAACATGACTTTGGTTTTATCCAAATTCATCCGGAGACCGATGCGGCGAGAAGAATCAGCTAGGTCATCCACCATTCGTTGTAGGTCTTGCAGCGTTTCTGCCATAATGACGATGTCGTCTGCAAATCGTAAGTGAGAGATGTACTTGCCGTTTATATTAATACCACGACCTTTCCAGTCCAGCGTCTTAAACATATCCTCCAGAGCGTTAGTGAACAGTTTCGGGGATATGACGTCCCCCTGTCTCACTCCTCGATGGAGATGGATAGGTTTAGTCCGCTGGTCCTGTACTTGTACGGTCATTGTGGCGGCTTCATACAGACATCTCATCACTTCAATGTATCGCCAGTCGACTTGGCAACGCTGCAAAGACTCCAGAACCGACCAGGTTTCGATGGAGTCGAAAGCTTTCTCATAGTCCACAAACGCTAAGCACAGGGGCCGATTGTACTCTTGAGACTTCTGTACAATCTGCCGTACCGTGTGAATGTGGTCTATGGTGCTATAACCCCTTCGAAACCCGGCCTGCTCGGGAGGCTGAAACTCATCGAGTCTTCGCGCAAGACGGTTCGTGATGACCCTGGAGAACAGTTTGTAAACATGGCTCAAAAGCGAAATCGGGCGGTAGTTCTTCAATAGGGTTTTGTCTCCTTTTTTGAAGAACAGTACCACCATGCTTCTGTGCCATGCCTGCGGAGTTCTCCCATGGAAGAGAACGGAGTTAAAGAGCTGTTGGAGCTGTTCCAATAAGGGAGTTCCTCCAGCTTTTAGGAGCTCTGTCGTGATCCCGTCCTCCCCTGGGGCTTTTCCATTTTTTAACTGTTTCAGGGCCATTTCGATCTCGTCTCGGCTGATCTCGGGCAGGTCCTCGGTGAAGTGGCGTGTGAGGGTGGCTCTGCAATCCTCAGTTTCGGGTACGGGCTTTGAAGCTTGCGAGGCGTAGAGCTTGCCATAGAAGTCTTCCACTTCCGACAGAACCTCCGGCTTGGATGCAACGACTTCCCCAGATTCAGTTGTCAGCTTCGTCAGGTGGCTCCTACCCAAAGGCCGTGCGAACACCTTTGGTCCCCGATTCTGCTCAATTGATTTTTCAATCAAGAGCGTGTTTGCGGATCGGAGATCACGTCGCACGAGCCTCTGGATGGTTTTGTTGCGCTCTTGACTTTTCGTCGAAGCTGACAATGGGTCTGTACGTCTCTCTTCCATTAAGCTGAGTGTTTCTGTCGAAAGTTTGGACTTTTTGCTCTTACGTCTAATCTCGCAGAACTTCGTCCCTTCATCCCTGAGAATTTCCACCACCTCTTCGAGTTTCTGGTCAACGTCATCTGTGGTTTCCAAGGCAGCGAATCGATTTTCCAATTTCAAATGGAAAGTTTCGGACCCTACCACGGTTTGGAGTAGATTCGGTCGGAGCGTGGACTTCACCAGGCGGGCTCTTTCAGCTTTGTAGTTAATATCCAGAGTGCCCTGAACAAGTCGGTGGTCGCTTCCGGTATTAAACCTGGTGACCACTGTGACATCCCTGAATATGCGCCGTTTGTCCGCGATGATAAAGTCTATCTCATTTTTCGTCACAGTATCGGGGCTTTGCCACGTCCACTTCCTTTTGGGCTTCTTTTTGTAGAATGAATTCATCAAAAAGAGGCCCTCTTTTTCGAGGAAGTTGACGAGCATTTGCCCCCTGTGATTTCTACTTCCAAAACCGTAGTTGCCCATACTCGATTCGCCGCAAGTCTGTACTCCCACTTTAGCGTTAAAGTCCCCCATAACAACGTTGTAGTGAGCTTTGGAGGTGGTATGTAAGGCTCTGGAAATATCTTCATACATGCTTTCCACCTCCTCGTCCAAGTGTGTCGAGGTCGGTGCGTAAACCTGGATGACCTTGAGGCTGTACCTCTCGGTTAGCTTAATTATGAGGTACGCAACCCTGTTCGACACACTTGATATCTCTACAACGTTGGCACAGAGAACCTTATTAACCAGAAATCCGACGCCACCTTGGGAGGGCTGATCTCCTTCTCGGTAATACAGAAGATGGCCCGATTCCAGAGTCATGGTGTCCTCCCCCTCTCTTCGGACTTCACATAACCCTAGAATGTGCCACCTTATGTGCTTCAGCTCCTCTTCTAATTGCGCCAGGTGTTCGTCCAGTCGTAACGTGCGTCCATTGAACGTAGCCAGGGTCAGTTTGGGTTGGCGGCCGATCGTGACCCGGTGATTCTTAGCACCCCCTGACCCGCCGTTACCATGACCGCCGCCTTGGCCAGGAATAGCGGGGCGGCCGGGGACTGGGGGCCTTGGTCCGATGGCTTGCTTCATGAAGGTTTGCCTAAATAATCGCCCCGCCAGGCGTGCGTCTTGGCGATCGCAGGACGCAGCTCCTCGCACCGGTGATGCTGCTGCCCATCACCGGTCTGTGGCATTTAGCTACGCCATCATTTCGAAATGGTTATACCGCCATTTGTCGGTCGCCAGAGCCTCGTTCGCTGTTCGGCAGGATGCACCGCGGGCAGGTGAGGTTGGCTTGGAGCACTGAGCTGGTGTTTGTGCCCCCTTACACCCCGGTATCGGCACAACTGTTGCATTCTTCCATTCCTGGGGGAATGTTCCTGAAGAAATGCTTAAATTTAGGATGTGCGTCAGCGGCACAATTATTTCTCTTTTAAGTTGTTTGACAAGCTTCACCGTGATACCATCTGGGCCTGGAGCGCTATCACTTTTCAGACCGGCTATGATTTTAAACAGCTCCACTTCATCAGTAGGTTGCATAAAAAAGCTACTCGTATTTGAATTTCTTGGGTTTATATTATTGACGATATCCCTATGTAAAGTGTTCATCTTTTTTAGTAGTTGGTTAGCTAGATTTTTTCCTACATTGGCGAAATATTCATTGCAGTAGTTAAGGGACTGCTTGGGATTCCCAGGTACACATTTAGTAAGTTCTGTAGCTGGGTTATTGCGTTTTGGTTGTTCACAGGTTTCGTCAATTGTTTTCCATATTTGTTTAGGATCATTTTTAGCTTCTTCAAACTTTTTCGAGTCGTGGTCGTTCTTAAGTTTGTGCAGTAATTCAGTAAAAAAGTTTCGATAGCGCTTGTAAACAGTCTTTTTCAATACGTCGTTGGGGTTGTTACGAGAATCTAAGTGAAGTTTGTCGCGGTGCTTCATGCATCTAATAAGGCCAGGGGTTATCCACGGCTTGAGCACGTAGCGTGACCGGCTTATTCGCTTTTTTATGGAGTTCTTATTTATGGCAGAGGAAAAGATACGATTAAACTCACTCACTGCAGTATTGACATCGGTAGCCTCTAGAACGGGTGACCAGTCAGTGCTCTCAAGGGTCAGAGCTACAGCTGGATAATCAATTTTAGTTATATAGCGGTTGTTACGATTATTTTTTACCTGTTCTGTGGTTGTGTTCAATCCAAGCATTACTATTTTATGATCGGTAATGTCAGTGGTGGACACTACACCTGCGATGTGGTCAGACTTAGTTCTAACGAATATGTGATCCAGGCAGGAGCCATCCCTAGTGGGAAGCGTAATTCCCGGGAAAAGATCAGCTTCAGCTAGCATACTAATATATTCTATTACATCCTCATCAATCGACTTCAAGATATTGATGTTAATATCACCAGCAAGCAGCACGGTTGACGTACGCTTATGTAACTCTAGATTTTTATTGAGAGAGTTGAAAAAAGAATCAAGTTTTTTATAAGATGGTGACCTATAAATTCCCATTATGACTAGTGAGTTAAACAACTCGATATTGAGACACTCCGCTTCAGGGAAATCTGGCTCAGTAACAGTAGCATTCCACTTGTCTTTAATATATGCTACAACACCTCCATTTTGGTTTTTATTGTTACTAGTGTTAAAAGCTGTGTATCCGGGTATTTGCCCCACATTAGCGCCTCCGGCAAGCCAACACTCAGTTAGAATTATTATGTCGTAAGAAATATCAAGCCTTTTTAGAGCAACAGTAAACTGGTCAAAGTTTGCTTGTATGCTGCGAATGTTAAATGTCAGAATTTTAAAATTATATGTTTCATCCAAAAACTGTCTACTCTCCTCCAAAGTGCAACAGGCATGACAGTCTATATTAAAATAATTGTCTATTTCGTTTACCATATCTAAACTAAGAGATGTCATTGTTGTAGTTCAGATATATTATTATTGTTGAGCCAATATAGAAGACTATCAGGCCAAGCACAAACGGTCTTAAATTTTCCATATACGCGTTCAGAATTTGGTGTTCAAAGTGTGTGTGAGTTTTGTGTGAAGTGTAGGTGATGAGTGTTGTGTTACTAAGACCACTGGCAAAAACAACATCCAAACAAAGTATCTTGGGTTCAATCCTGTGCTCTTCCACCTGGAGACAGTTTGCTGAGGTCCTCTGTGCGGCGCACACGTATTGCCTGTGTGCCAACTTTTCGTCTAAGAAAAATACTTCCGCCTCTCGTCCAGCAGTAGTCAAACCCGGCTTCCTCTGCAAATGTTCGTGCTTCACGAAATAAATTACGGTTAGCGAAGGTTAGTCTTTCGTTAGCGTATACTTTTCTTGAAGGTCCTGATCCGGTTATTTCCTTACTATCCAGGTTTCGTCGGGATTTGGCTGCATTCAGGAACTTTTCGCGTTGTGCTTTGCGGATAAAACTGATTATCACAGGTCGCACCGACTCTGCTTGAACTGGACCGTTCTCTCTTACCTGATTTCCAGCAGCTTTCTTTTTGCGCGGGCCGGCACGGTGGACGGAGTTTATGTCCGTTTCAGCGAGCTCAACACCAATTTTTCTGGCTGCTACAAGAGCAAGATGGTAAAGGTTTTCGTTATTAACCTCCTCAAGGCCCAGTAGCTCAACATCATTATTTAGGGATTCTTGTGCATGTGCATTAAGTTGTTCGTTTAGCTGATTTACAGTTGCCCTGAGTAAAATACACTCTTCGTGTTTGGACTGAAGTTCCTTAATTGACTGTTCTGAGTTCGACAACCTTTCGTTAATATCTTCTAGGCGGTCGTCGACGTGCTTCTTCCATGCGCCTACATCTTGACGTAGCAGTCTGATTTCTTGGAGAAGCGTGTCGTATTTGGCATCATTTGAAACGAATCTGTCTTCGTTAGGTGTTGGATTTTTGCGCTGCAGGTCAGGCGAGTCGTCCAGATCAAGCTCGCGACGAGCGGAACCAGAGCCTCGTTTTAAATTGACATTTGCAGAATCAGTATGAAAGCAGAATTAATATTAACATATTGATTATGTTGTTGGCTCCCTTTTAATGAATGTCATCTCTAGTGTCTGAAAAAGTTTGAATATTGACTGTGCGTAAAGCATATGGATATAACTGAATCTAATATGTTTTACATATGAAAATTGCTTCAGTGCAAGTTAGTGCAGTTTCAATACTGTCGACTGAAGCAGCTATTTTTTCCGATTTAATGATCTGATATCCATTCCAACACATACTTTTTTGTTATAAGTATTGGTCCTAGTACCATTATAATTATTATTTGCGATATTGGATTAATAATTTTTAAGAGTAATAACAGCAATAAGTAAGTTTATATTAGAATTAGGATTTGCAGCATTTCAGATGCAACTTTCAGCAGTTTATTTGTATAGATCTTTGATGGATTATGTGGGCGTTTGAATATTTACCTTCCATGGGTAATGTTTTAACCAGATGTATCACAGGTTAAATTTATTCGTTATAAAACTTATTTTACGCAGGTAACGACACGTGAAATAAACCAGAAAAAAAGTTAGTTTATTTATTACCTCTCAGACTACTTGTTAGAGTATAAAAGCATTAGGTCTTCTCGTAAAATTTCCGCTATTTACACTAGAATTAAATGAATTTAGCTTTACACTGTTTTTAAAAAGTCGATACTTATTGGATCATTTTAAAAATATGGGCACAATTTTGGTATTGGTTAAATATCACATCAAAGATTCTCTGCACAAATATCAAACTGATATCAAACTCGATATAAAATATTATTATACTCGTAATAATAACCGTAATTACCTTGTATTACATTCAATTGATACCTAATAAAGGATCAAAAAGGGTCAAGCCAGTAATTATCATACCATCAAAGCAATGCAACTTTATGAAACAATCTACCCAATTACAGCTTGGAAGCTGTAAGCTGTTTTTCACATTAACAACGATTTAGCTAAACCCTCGGATAATGAAGCGAGTAACCATAATTTACAATGGAGGTTAGCTTTTGCTTCTACACAAAGGCCTTATTTTGACGACAACATTGCAAAATACATTGATGCTTTTGTTCGTCGCTTTTTCGAGGTTTCCACCAGCTAGTAATGTAAAATCATGAATTTTTTTTTTGCTGTCTCTGCGCCGTAGCAGTGAACTGGCATGTGGTTAGCAACGGCTATCCATTTTCATTATCTATGGAAATAACCAACAGTCTAAGCCCTTGCCGAGTAAGTACCTACTTTAGGGATAAATTGTGAGTACTTTTTACCTTTGTCGAGTCTCTATGCGAGACTGTAGACCAACTTTTCGATGTTGAATTAGGACATGTGGGTGGTAGATTTGGGATGGCTTGCTTATTCCTTGTAAAACTTTTACTTCTTTTTCTATACGTAACTTCTTCTAGTAATATAATGTCCCTCATAAAAGTGAGATTACCAACCGTTTAAGCAAATATTTATTAATTTTAATTTATTCCAAAAAACGTTTCTCCTAAAGCTTTGGAAGAATATAAAGAAGAATATAATTATTTCCGGTAAGCGTTTGAAGTCTAATCAAGCTTTGTTTCATTGATCTATAGAAAATAAACTGTTATTAAAACATTTTCGCAAGTTTACTTGCATCGTCATATTTCGTAGTAGGTACGGCAGAACAGTGACGCAACCACATACGTGGGTAAGATTTGTGATTGTTTTTTCAGTAGTCCCTGCCTATTTTGAATTCTCCTCTTTTGAAAAGGTAGGCAAAAAAAGAATTTTCTAACGTCTAACATTTACACAGAATTGATAAAACTTTTTGCATACATACTTATTGTCACACTTTTCTTACAGCCAGCTCACAGATCACCATAGCGACGGCATGATGGGAATATTCCTGCGCCCGCGCAGTACGGAAAGTTTCATTTCCGAGTGTTTACTCTACGTCAGCTCCACCTGTCTAGGGTATCTATACCTACCGTCTAAATTAGTTTCTGTGTAAATATTTGCGTCCTAAACGCTATATCCATCACCTTTTCTCTAATTTTAATTACCGGATGCTGCGACGATTTCCTGTCTACTACTTAATTTGAAACGATTTACTTATTCCTACCTGCATCTTTATAATGTAAGAGGAAAGCATGAATATTTAAGGGAAAAACATCCTTTAGATTTTACCGTATATATTTGACCGCAGAAGTGATTGGAAACTATAGCTGATATGATAGTGTAGATTTTAGCAATAGGTAGCTTATCTCTATATTGCGTGATAGGAGTAAAAGCTTTGTTATTGCTATGCAGGAATCAGGATATTGAATTTCATATTCTACGGGGAATACCTAAGGCCTCGAGGAAAAAATATTCGATAATATCTAGCTAGACATACCTTATCAAAATTTTCAGATCAAACAATAGAGAACCCTTTAAGCATACCTAATACGACCCGAACCACCCGGGACGCATTCATAAAATCGTTGTACTCGCTACTCATCCCCAAATAACATAGGCCTATTTCACACTTAACGCACAACGAAGCGCTAAAACAACGCATCCATAACGCAGCAATCTTTCAGATCTATACAAGAAACTTCCCCATTCTAAAACCACTCAATCGCCGTCGACGCATCTGCGTCAAAATAACGTGGTAGAGCGTTTTGGGGATTGACATTTTTAATATGTATCTCACAGACCGCTGCGTTATTTTAACGCTGCGCTGAGCGTTAAGTGTGATAAAGGACATACCTATACGACGCGCGGCACGTGTAACAAACGAAAAAAGAGATGGAGAGACGAAAAAGGAGAGAAGAGTTAAAAGGGTTAGCTAAGGACCGAATAAAAGCCAGGGGTGTAATTTGAAAGCGGTAAATTCCTATTAATCCTTTTATTATCTTTACCAGAAACATAAAAGCATACCTACTTTGTCTGACCGCTAATGGAACTCGGAAGGTTGCAAACTTTTATACGTTATTAAATACATATGAAGGGTTGGATGCATAATAATTACACACTTCACATACAAAATTAACTCTCCCCACCTAAAAGAAACTGGATATTATTCAAATCAAGGTCTTCACAGTGCATGGATATCCTCCTCGCCCGCGCCGATACTAGAGGTGAAAATAGGATCACAACCGCGTGTCGATCCGGCAAGCATTAATTCTTTATTCTAGTATTGCAATTTCACACACTTGATGTTCTTTTTTAGCCTTCCCTATGTCACGCTTATTTTGTACAATTAAAAAAAAAGGCTTCTCTCTCTAGTAATGGAGCGCGAATGTGACATCCGTGCTCTTTGCTTACCATAAAATATTTGTACTTTTGAAATTAAAATTGTACGGAACATTAGATCGACCGGAATTCGCGATGATTATAGGAACCTTGCGCGATTTTTATAACGAGCGTAATAAAGTGGTTACAATTTATTCTTTGTACACAAAGAAGAAAGAAGATAGGTTTTATTTGAAGCAGTTCTGAGAATGTTAGCTGTGTCGATACTCAATAGCCTAATTTTATACTCTGCTCGGACCTGGTATGAGAAGTATGAGTCAGCCAGACGTTGTGCAACTACAAGACTCTTTTAAAAGTGATATTGTTGAAAAATGGGTCAAGTTTAACGAGTTTTCGATAATAACAATGTTGCACCAACACCTTGGCACACTATTGTTAGGTATTGTTTATTGAATTATCCCCATAGTTTATCCATTATACATTAATTATGCACTAAGGTCAACTCAGAAAGAATTTTCTATTCCCGTAACACCGCACTTGAAAGTTTCGTAAGCGTACTGTAATACTTTAAAGTTTATGAAAGGAAATATCGGGTCAAGTACAGATTTGTTTAGGAACAGCATCAAAAATTTATTGTTGCGAAAGAAAAACATACTTGTTTGAAAAATGAGCTATATCTACCTCTGGTAGGAGTGGAAGGAAATATGAATACTGATTTTCATTTAAATCATATTCATTGTAAGGGTAGAGTAGCAGTACATAATCAATAAAGAGCGTAGGCATGTTTTAAGCTTACTTGATATATGGTCTATGGTGTCTAATTTTAGATTGATCCGTAAATTGACAATGAACTTAACCAGGCGCTTAATTTCTGAAACGTTCGTTTTCGGTTCCGTGCACGAAAGTGCAAAACGGCTGGTCGAAAATTTAATTTATTGGATTCTTTTATAGTAAAAAATATGTGAATTTTATGGGATGTGGGAATTGATAAGTAAATTAGAACGTGTGATACAAGCATAATAAGTAGCAGATTTTCACATGAAACGAAAAGGAGCGTTTCAGAAATTGAACTCCAGAACCTTTTTGGAAATCTGCCCTAAGACCTCTCTTAAGAGAGGTCTTAGGGCAGATTACACAGTGACAGAGAAGGAAGGCCTCTCATTCATAATGTAGCTATTGTATTTCGAGACTGCGTTCGTTCACCTCATCGTTCCCGATTGATTCCCGATAGGTAAGGGAAATCGCAGGCAACACGATATAACTGATATAGATTTGCAATTGTCTTCCGCCTAAAGGGCAAAGACCCGCGTAAATTTAAACCATTTGACGAATAGGTAATTCACGGTACGGGTTTAGAATTTCAGTATCCTCTGGATTACCCGTACCTAGAATCTATACACTCGAGATCTATATTTGACCTAGTAAGAGTATGTCCTGGGCTAGGTTACCTAGGCGACTAGGTCAGGTCAACCTCTGTCCTATATTCAACTATTGAATATTAACGATCACGCGCCCAGAAATACATTTACAATTATTAACTAGTGCTGTAAAAATTACATTTTGATTGGTGCAAATATATACTTTTTATTTTTCGCAGTTGGGTAAAAAGGTTGGAAGGTGGAATGAAATATGAATGCAAGAGCGAATAATTGATTTGATACTGATGTAACGACTACGGAATATATCTGCGTAATACTTACTGTAGCAGGACTTTAGCCCTTAGGTTACTCTCTAAAATAATCAGGTGAACCATGATAATGACTGAATATTGGTTTATTGATTCTTCCGGTAGATGTATTCTTCAATTTGGTTTTTTTTTTCATCTAATATCTTTAAACAGGCATTAATTTGATCGGATAGTTAAAAAAACAGGATCTCTGAAACGGCTCCAACAAGATTCACGAAATTTCGTATGTTGGTGTTTTTGGGGGTAATAAATCGATCTAAATAGGTTAAATTTTGTATGGGTTTTATGCAGTTATTGAGAGTTGTTTGTTGACTAATAAAACCATCTATTCAGACATAAAATAAACAAACACCGAATTAGCTCCATCGACCACTTGGTCTTAATAATGTCCGTAGGTCGGTATAAAAAAATATTTTTCGTCCTAAGACTTTGGTTACGCTATCATTTCTTTTTAGAAGTAGGTAACATAACAAATGAAGGTTCTTTATTTTATTACGTAAGCTTAATTGGTATTCTTTAGCTTTGTTTGCACAGCTGAGATTTTTGCAAACTTTCTCAAAGTTTGTTATAAATAGGTTGTTCGTAGAAAATCCTCGGAAACTTGGATTATTAGAATAAATTTGGAAGTTGCTAAGGAACTTAAAAGTACAGTAACAGTAACTAAAAAATTAGTAACAGTTACAAAAAAGCAGTTACATAAGCCCGTAATTATAATGAATGATTCTAAATTCGTTATAAGAAACGGCAAAACGTTATTTTTCCATTTCGTTTAATGTAAAGATTCATATAAAACGAAAATACTAATTAAGTTTGGTCTTAAACCAGTTAAAGCTTTTACCTTTCAGTAAACATTAAGCACCTCATCTCAGTGCAATGACTTTGGAAGTCGACGCTCTCGTAAGCACTCTAAAAACAATTTAAAGACGTCCGAAAATAATTAAAATCATTACTCTTTCGAAAAGGAAAAGACTTATTTGTAATTTTTCTTGACAACTTTTTACTTCGGTCTCTTTTTTCATAGATACAAGACTAAGAAATATTGCGAACATAAATTGTGCTGTGCCTGAGATGGATTTGAATACAGAATAATAAGTTGTGCTGTAATCAGTTAGATAAATTGATAAAGTTACCTCGTGGTTTAAATACCTAAGTTCCGAATTATAGTAGAGAATTGTAGAATGTTACATAAATAGGTACTTATACTAAATACTAGCACGTGGAGTATTAATGTTTTGCGCGCTACGATAATGTTGAGACCTACGTAGGCACTAGGCAGCCGTAGACAGTTGCGTAGACAAACTCTACATGTGCTATTAGAATACTGTGACGCAGGTAGTGTTTACTACAAGATTTTCTTTTAATGAAAGTATATGTACAATGTATATTTATTAATCACCGCCAGTGTGACGTAGTTTGGTTGAGTGGGGCGTACTATCACCGATCTGGAGACAAGTGCTCGCCAAATTCCAAAACATAATCTATGACGTCCGTCCATGTTACTCTTGGCACAAAGTATACGCACATTTGTTACAATATGTCTTATGCTCGCCTTTATAGCCACAATTAAGAGCTCAGAATAAATAATTTGCACTGCCAACTGCGGTTTTGGATGTTGATATACCTAAAAAAAACGCAGAAAATAAGTAAACACGCTGGACGCTGGTGTTATAGGAAGGGACTAAACTAATTACTAACAAGCTCATCAAACTTTTAATAGGGTTTGTTAGAACTTGATATTACACGTTAGCTTCATAACCCAATTATTTGCTATATCACCTAACCTCCGACAAAATGGCAATTACAATTCTGGTAAGCGTGACGTAATATACGGTTTCAAATCATGTATACCAGGAACGGACCAGTATCTGTAACGCCATAAATCATTATGCGCCCTTCAACCATTGCCAGTGTCGCGTGGCGTCACTCAAGGCCCTAACACGAACCACTCAAGACGCGTAAAGGCCTTGATATCTGGATTCTTCCGACTTTGAGGCTGAAGGATTAATGTGATTGTGACACTGGGCCATTTATCTCGAAGGCCATGGCCTTACAACAGTCTCAGAGGCAAAGATGAAGGCCTCCGGTTATGCCCTTGATTGCCGTCACCCAAGGGACATTATGTTGATGTATGGAAAACACTTTGTGATCGAAACGTGATTATTTTTCAAGGAGTTTGATATTAACAAAATCATGCCTGAACATTTGTATGTACTACTGGTACCATGTAACCACCAGATTGTTGAAATATTAATTGGGACGACCCATCGCGAACATGCGAGTGATTTCACATTAATTAGAATTTCGAACAATGTTTATAGTCGTATGGATATCTCCTCGTGCGTGTAAAACTATTCAAAATTCGTAATTGGAATTTGAACCTTGACCGTTCGTATTTCTAGTTAAGCGGTCGATTTTATGACACATAACGAATTGCCAACTACGTACAAAAACATGTACCATCAAAACTTTGCTTCGCTTGCGCGGGTGGGTAATATCACAATTTCATTAGATATAATATTTTGCTGTATTTTAATAATAAGCTGAAGCTGAGCGTGGGTATTTAATTTTTTTTTATATCACTCAAACATGTTACTGGATATCAATGCGTAAATCCCAATGATTGTTTAGTATTCAATACTTTTAAATATAATTTCTAAGCAAACACATTTACTTGACCTATTTTGTATAGATATATTATTCATTGTTTGCTATAATAGATACTTAAAGTAAAATCATCGAAACAAATACAAATTGAATATTTTAAATACCCTTGCAAAGAAGTATTTACGTACTATTGATGAATAAATAACAGGGTTTTTAAAAGCTTAGTGAGAAAACGTTGCCGAGTTAAAAGATTTTCCAAAGTATACCTTCTTACGCAAAAATAAAATAAAAGAAATACGTAATTTTTTTATCAAAGCCCCTTTAGGTATACCAAGTAGGCACCCTGATACTCGTGTTGCTGTAAGCCTAGTCCTATCTATTTTTACGCAACACGACGATATAAAATACCCCGTTACGTGACCCGATGCAACCGCCTACGCCATAACCTTTTTGCGTAGTAGTTTTCCAACCGTTTTCCTGCAGCAGATCCAGTTATAAAACATTTCCAACTGACAGTTGCGGACAGTAGGCGTTTTATGCTTATTAAAATTATTGTTCGTATTACAGATTTTTGCTTTTTCGATACTTCACCATGAATTTAATGATTTACTGTACTGATTTTCTATAAATTTCAGCTTTTTTATGCAGTCGATACGAATTCGTAAAGTAATTTCAAAACTCTTGGAAATATTTCCCGTATGAATATCAAACTTGGAAGAGGATTAGCTACGTAATACTTTAATCCGTATTCGATTAAATGCTGACAGCAAAATAATCTGCTTCAGACATAATCCTGGTGGCCTGGTAAACAAGGCAGGGCGCACGTGAAGCACTTCACGTGTCTGCTGAGTCGGACAGGTCGCAGACACCGGCGATTTCCAATACTAGTCTACACAGACTGGCAGGACAAATCCTTTGTTCATTCCGACAAATGCCACGTGATACAGGCTACATCACTGCTTTGTAACTGGCTGGTTTCATTCTTAATTTCATTTGAAATATTTAGCGAAATTTAAAAAATATACGCACGCAACGTGGTCATCATCGCGGTACTTGGCCGGTAGATGAAATATATCTTTCGAAAATTTAAAACGATATGATACTTAAAATTAGAAGCGAGATATTTTTTTTTATACGGCAGTCGGCGCGCCTGTAGCGATTACCCGGCGCCGCGCATAAATAAGCTGGCGACACTTCATTGGCGACGCTGTCAGAAAGGAACTTATGTATGGGAAATTCTTCCAAAGATACACTGACACTATTGGCGTAGGCCAGAGAAGAAAGACATTGAATAGTTACCTTCCCCTTCAACAGTTTTAGATATTGTTTTTTACCAGTGTATTAGTTAAAAATTCTTGGCCTTTCTCCCACTTAACGCACAGCGGAGCGCTAAAATAACGCGTGCCTAACGCAGCGGTCTGTCAGATCCAAACTAAAAACTTAAATCCCCATACTAAAACAGCAGGTCGGACGCACGACGCTGCGTAAACAGCGGTTATGCGCTGGGAACTGCGGATGCGTTATTTAGTTGTGCGTTAATTGTAAAAAAAGCCACGAATTGTACGTGACAAAAAGTACTAGATGATTGCGACCGCAGCATCGCAAAATCTTGTTTGCCGCGAAAATATTAACGAAATTATCAAACGATTTATTTAAATACAAGTAGAATTCGCATTGCAATAAATCGTAGCTGTATGACAACATAATTATTAAGTGAAAGAAACGTTTAATACCGGAGACATTGAATGAATGTTTTACGTTCGAGCAAAACACGAAAATATTATTTTGCACGATTTTCTATTTTTAAGAGTCATTCAAGGACTACGCTCGAAGGAGGAACAAATGCTTGCAAAATTGTATCACTATTATAACGTGGACAAAGATCATTATTGCTGCTACTTGTAAAGTGACGTGTAATACGAATTAATACAAATATCTACTTACCTAACTTTATAGACAATATTTCAAAATATTTTTTTTCAGTGGATAAATGGATTTCTCTTTTTCATAATAATTTTATGGCTCACTTTAGACACATACTCACTCAGCGATTTTAAAAATACTTACAAGTCAAAAAGATTGTGTCTCTTTGAATGTTACTTATATTTCTGGATTCACGACTGAAAGCCCAGAAAGGGGACTCCTGCCTTAGGAAGAATATCATTAATTGTAACTGAGATGGTTTGACATTTGAAATTTCTAACGCCGCCGATACCTGCCAACTGCCAAGTGCTTGTCTTTATATCAAATCTCCAGACATGTCATATTTTATTCAGGTATCGGTAGCTACCTGCAACTACCTGACAATAATTTAGAGATTGTTTTTTATATAAATGTAATAGTTTTATGATGCCGTGTGATGCCGGCTTAGAATAGCATCACCCCACATCCTTCCCGTGGGTGTCGTAAGAGGCGACTAAGGGACTCGAGAGTATTAGTGTATTGCACTATTTCTAATTCTATTTCTAATTTTATTTCTAATTCTATTTCTAATTTTAATACTAATTTCAATTTAATAATTTAATAATTTTAAATATGGATTCTTTGTCCGAAATATTTTTTTTTTTTTTTTTTTTTTATTGCAATTTTTAGGCGACAGGCTGGCCATTTTTCACTATAGTGATACACATGTTTTCTGAAACATCCTTGGAAAACAATCCTCAAAAATACCAGTCGCGTCGATAGCGACCGTATTCTTACGGCTGTTAACGCTCTGCCTACCCCGCAAGGGATAAATTCTTGACATATGTATGTATGTAGTTTTATGATTGTTCTTCTCTTGTATTCATTCCGTACGAACAAAACGCGAATCAGAAGCGGCGAAAAGTTTTTTTTTGCAAAATATCTAACAAAATCTTAGTGACATGTTGGCAACAGCTGGACAATGGCGACTGAGGAACACAATTAGTGCGAAAACTAGCAAAAAATAAAGGTCACCTCTAGATTGGGTTGTTCAACCATCTAATAGACTGCCTCGACTAGATTATATAGAAGGAGCGCTACGAACATAGAGAACCAAAGATAGATACAAAAAAAACTGACTACTAAAATATAACTATGTCTGTACATAGTCATAGATATCTATGGCTTGTTCGTTTTAAACTAGGAATACAATTCTTTGGCCCCTCACGCAAATCATAACGTCACAGGTCAGAAGTAGTTGAGTTTGCATGAGAGGTCAAGTATCTTTATTTTAAACTTTCTCACAAACTAGCCATATCTAATAAGTCACATTTCTATAACTATATTAATAAAAGTATTATAGATCCTTGTTCACCTTTGACAGTTTTTTGATAATTTAGTTGTACGGAACAACTGTGTCTAGCTTACTACTTGATCAGAGGCAGTCGCACTTGGTTTGACGCGGTCACAGACTATAAATACTTCAGCCAGCGTACTCGCTATGTTTTGCTCGATTTTCGTAAATAAAAAACACTTCATGAACTTGTCAATGGAAACCACCAAGAGCAAGTTTCATAGTATAGGTAATGAAGATTATTATGCACTGGTAAATAGATTTTTCATACTAACTCTCTGTTGCATGAAAGACCTAGTCATCAAATCGAAAAAAAGTATTTTGTGAAGAATACACACACATATCACGACGATATCCCTTGTGGGGTAGGCGGAACTTAAATTACAATTTACCTTATTACTCTTATATGACACAATATATAATTATACCTACTGTGAACAGACTTGTGCCAAAACAGAAATTAATCGTAGTAAACAATCCATACGATAATATTTACACAGTAGAAAGGTCATGTTTGTGGCAGTACATCAAACGCAGTGTATAATGCACTGCAGAAAATGCGGAAACAAATCTCTCCAGAGCTCTTGTTGATTTCCTCTTTTCAAACATACACGCATCATCAAATAACGAACGCCTAACCAGAGGGGCACTATTTTTGAATTTTCGCATGCGGAAATCTGTTACTAACAATGCATGTATCAGATTCGCACATACCCTTGAACATAAAAACATCGAGTACTTACCTATTGAAAATCTAAAAACATGTGGTTAGATCAATCGTTGCACGGAACCGAATTACGACGTATCAAAAATAGAGCTCCAATAGAATGTTACTCGACCTTCCCTCAACATGCGAAATTGAAAAGCGAATATAAACAAAAGCTCTACTGCCGGAATCGGGATTCAATCTCATCAAAGTCAAGTGCGGCATCAAATGCAAGCATACCGCAATTTGCAAATGTTTTAATAACCTTCGGGTTGAGTGTGCGAACCTACGCTATCAAGGAAATGTCTACGAGGAGCGTGAACTAACAGATCACACTTTGGTTATTCGTACTATATTATTTCTGTGAGCATATGTTGGCGAATTAGTCACTCCTTCTGGCTGTAAAACTAGATTGAAAAACGAAACTACTAATATTTTATTGCGCGAAAATATGCGTATGTTTCCAACAGGAAAACGCACGTTCAAATACGCAGTAGGAATTTAGTTTCATTAGCGAACTGGATCGCAATTTCTGAAAAGTTCGTGTTTGGTCCCGTGCATGAAAGCCAAAACGACTGGTCTAACACGAGTTTCAATTTCTTTACTTGGTGTTTTTATAGCCAACAATATGTATAAACTTTTGGGAGTATGTGGGAATCGATAAATAATGTAGAACGTGGGACACAAGCATAAACTTATGTAGAATTTTCACATGAAACAATTAGACGAACGTTTCAGAAATCCTGATAGTTGTTGAAGAGATTACGTACTGTTATTTCAGTTACTGCAGTAACGAGGTCTAATGAATGAGACGGGTCGACTAGGGAATGTGGCTTGTCTTACACCTATTAGTTGAGCAGTGAGCACTCGTTACTGGTGATTAATCACTCGGGTTCACTAGGGAACGTGAGATAATCGAACCTTAGAGAAGGTTAATAGGATAAAGACTATGTTGTAATTATTACTTTTTCTGTGTAATTCTATTTCACTGGGTAAAAGGAGTTACTGTCTCCTTAAGTATGGCCTTACCCACACTTAACGTACAACGCAGCGCTAAAACAACTCAAAGTACAACCGCTCTTTAATCGGTTGACGCAGCGCTAGCGTGCGTTGGACCTGCGTTGAGAACAGTATGGGAATTGAAGTTTCTAGTATGGATCTGACAGACGCATAAGTTTGCGCAGCGCGATATTTTAGCGCTGAACTGTGGAGAGGAGTATTGTTTATTTGCTTCGTAAGACTAAATGCAGCTTTCTTTGTTTCAGATATTAAAATTATTAATTTCAAAATGAGGGACGAACGCACGAGCACGCCGCGCGTGCGCGTCGCCGTCATCGGCAGCTCCCGAGTTGGCAAGTCCGGTGAGTACTTGTAATTTTTTGACAGCTTGTTTTTAATTTTTGAACTTATTTCATTACTGATGTAATTTTTCTATGCCACGTTCATCTGTCATGCATAAAAACCTTAACTACGATAACTTTGTACAATATGACAGTTCACTAACCGCGCAGGTGGCGAATTGCTAAAGTAAACTAAACACATGATTCGGTCTATCACACCAGTCGGTCAAAGGAGCAAGTTGGCTTACTGTGCTACAGTGCATACTTCTGAAAATAATCTTCCGGCTTCTATACTTCTGAGACCTAGCAATAACTGTTTCAAATATTACTTATATCAAACCACACCCTCGTTAAATAAATACAAGACTAATATAATCCAGACACACCACTAGAAATTTGTAACTACCTACAAACCCAAATTTATGACACCCGAGATGAATACATGACAGAAATATGTAAGATCTCAGTTTTGATTACACCGCATGAGCTGAGCACGACCCAAATGCCTGAGTACTTGTCATATTTTAATGGATTCATGAGTCTATGTGAGAGTTATTCGGCATACTTTCTTCGCATATTTTTCTACCCTCAATACGGTTCGCGTTCTAAAATTCAATTTGCAAGCGTCGCTAAAATTGTTAGGA
Organism: Keiferia lycopersicella; assembly: GCA_029255805.1. Taxonomy (NCBI): domain Eukaryota; kingdom Metazoa; phylum Arthropoda; class Insecta; order Lepidoptera; family Gelechiidae; genus Keiferia; species Keiferia lycopersicella. Next base: position 22,272,260 of record JARACZ010000003.1, read on the forward strand.
TTACCTACATACGAAATCAAATTCAAAGTGAATGTAGAATGAGTCATTCAGCATTCTATATAACATTGAACCAGTTTATATTATGTAAGAAGGAATTGTATATTTCATTAATTCCCTAAATTCACGACCTCAATACAGTTACATAAAACCGAAGCCTACATTTTCATGGGCCCATTTCAGTTTATGATGTAATCCACAGACTATGAACTCTCTTTCTTTATAAATATGAAAGTATTCTTTTGTTGAGTCATTGGAGTGGTGTAAAGTTACTTTTTTATAGTTCAAGCGAAAGAATTTCATAGATAGATGATGAATTTTGTAATCCGTATCTAAAGACATAATAAACAATCAATAACCACTGAAAATAGCTGAAGCATGTTTGCTGGCACTTTTAGAATTCATATTTAGTATGTTAATAGAACAAGATTAGTTAACATATCAAACACAAACATAAGACAATTATAGAGAAATTTAATCAAGACTAGTGTGAACCTAGACGACGACTGTTTTAGTGTTCAAGTTTAATTTAATGACACAGAATGCCAAGTAATGCTGTTCGTATTTGTTTTCGTCAAATCGTCCAATATGTTTGACGTCAGAATAGTTTTGGCTTTAGGCATTATTACATGTTTCACAAAAGCCGTAAATCGAAAATAATCTATTGTTTTCCTCTTCAAAGCCAAAAAGTTCGACCTATGAGTCTTTTGTGTACGGCCAACAATACAAACTGTTTGTTACGTTTGTTTGTATGGTAACATTATTGACGTTATTTATTTGTTTCAGCTCTCATCGTGCGGTATTTGACAAGAAGATACATTGGAGAATATCATTCAAATACAGGTAAATTATGTTATAACTTTCGCCATAACAATATAATACTTTGGTTGAACTTTCGGAATTCGTAACGATTTATTATTCCGTTAAAGTTACGTTGAAGCCAATAAATTACTTCTGCCGCAATCCTTCGAGCACTTTTACTAGACTTCTAACTTCTACGACCCATTCAAAAAGGTTGTTTAACTTTTGACACAGTAATAAAAAGTTCAGCTACGCCTACTTATTCTGCTTTAAGATAAAATAGCCTTTTTTTAGGCGAACAAAGTTTAAAGGCCCTAAAGTTCGTGAATGGGCGGAACGCTATAAATTCGATTTATGCGAGGTGCTTGTTATGAAATGGTAACATGCAAATTGTACGCCCTTACATGAATGACATTTTAAATACCAATATTTTTCTTTCCCAGATCTTCTCTACAGACAAACAGTTCCCATAAATGGAACGCCAGTGGAACTAGAAGTCATCGACGTCTCAGGATCCAACTCAGACAAGTTCCCTGCTGAACAGGTAAGAAGCTTCATCATAATAATTTGATCTTTCAATAGGTATCCAAAAAACTTACTGGTCACAAATTAGGATTCAACGCAATGAGCAAGCATACGATTTGATGATTCATACTGAGTGTTGGTCTTCTCCTATGTTATTGCGCCATAAATAAGTAGTTCATAATATTCCTAATTTTTATTTATTTGACATAGTATACATAAACATAAGAATTAGTCAATTCCTTCGTTATACCTCGTAAAGGTTTTCTCGAAGACATAAATAAATAATAATCATAAATATGCCTTACGTATTCCAAAGGTCACCTAGGAAAAGAAAAACAAATTCATACTTCATTTCGATCATAAAATATATGTAATCTCTATAATACAATGAATTTAAATAATTCAAAAATATCTCGTTCATCGCAGCATCAATCTCAAGGGAAGTAGGTTAACAAGAACCAGACTGAAACCTTGTCAGTGACCAGAGCTCACCTCGGACAGTTAAATGCTACTAATGACCTCATACATAAACAAACACTTCAGTTATCATGATAAAAATCACCAATGAAAAATCACACTAACAAAAAATCTACTAATGTATTTCTTTCTATAGGAGAGAGACGGATAGTTAACGTATTTTTATATACGAAATATGACATAGGCAGCAAATCTTTAATGTATATTCACATATTTTAAAAATTGGGTAGTTTATTGTAGTCATAGATTGCTTTAATATACTTCAAATCAAGCAGCCAGTGATTTTGCGACTCCGTGACATACACATCACGCTCAAACAGTCATTATTTTTAAACATGCCCTAAGACAAGAAATATCGCATATGCAAACGACATATTTCACTGACTTCCAATAGAGAACTTTGACCAGAGGAGGTGGTCAGTTCAGACGTTCACCTTTATAAGAAACTAGTTATAAGAAATTAATGGCTGTAAACAGTAAACCTGATACAAGATATATAAACTAGGCCAAACTGGCAGTCCAAACGTAACCGTTAATCCACAGTAGTGCATCATATAAATCAAATATATACCCGGGTTGATTCTTCCGCAAACATGGCCGGTTATTAGGCGCGCGTTTATGCTCCTGCGCATGTAGGTTAATCTATGCGAATATGCGCGTAACGCGAGTGCTCCAGTGACCTGCGCGCGCGCATGACTCATTGTTTACAATGGGCGTAGTTTTGGTTATGGTTACGACTTTTACAATCTGGAGGAAATTACCAATGAGGAGGAAAACTCAATACTTGTAGTAGATGGCAGCAGACGCAATTGTGCTAAAACGCACCAATAAGAAATAACAAAACTTTGACACAAACGACAAAAAAAGCACAACCTAGAGTGATGCCATTAGGTCCCTCAATTTGCTACTACATTATTCAGTAAGAGACAACAATGTCTAATAGATGTAATTACTACTTATTGCAAAAAAAAATTTCAAGAAGAGTCGATGCCCTGTCGCTTGTATCCAATAAAATGTATCAAATCCACATCCATAAATTATTTCTAATACTTGCTTTGACATTTCTTTTCGCAGTTTATAAAGTGCGTCATAATTTACATAATAAATGGTGTGGAATGTTGCGGGATCTGTACTAGTATTATTTTTAACCGGTTTAAACTGGTTCGCCCGTCGACTGTCGCCAGACGGGCCGTGGGCGGCATCAGACCAGACAGGATCGATCACAAAAGCGAATGTAATGTAATTACTATTGGTACAGCTCCTTTATTAGACACGAAGTAATGAGAATTTAAGTATTGATCTCTAAGTAAACGTAAGCAATCTATAGCAGCCTTAAATGGCAATGCTACGAGCGGACGCTCTACGAGCTACGGCGTAGCGGAAATGACGCTTGTAGCAAGTGACTACACGTTTATAACTTCCTCGAATGTTGATCACACTTTGATGCGCTCGTTTTACGTTTAACGTAGGTATATAAAACGTCCAACGTCAATACGTTTATTGACTGTTCGTCGAAACATGTCTCGCGTCCATTTAAGGTCATCGTTCGCAAAGACGATAATAAGTTTTTGGCATACCCATTTTTACACTACATTGAAAGTGTGAAACAATCAAGCAATACAGAAACAATCTCAGTATAACAAATAGCCCTTGTCGAGTTGTTGACAAGTTTATTTGTGTTGCATGACGAACCGGTCGGTTGGTATTGGCTCAAACACTCTCTAGAAACTGTAATGTCAATCAATGAATGGAAGGCAGTGTGGGCAGACTGGGCAGTGGGCAAGTCTATTATTCTTTACGTTTGTTTTCGAAACTTGTTTTCTTCTTATAATACGTCGAATACTGAGAGTATAACAAATGAAATAGGCGATATGTCTGTATGTATGATATTTTATGTAATTTTGGTTCTTTCAAGAAGAGTAATTTTTCCTAAAAATGTATAGGTAGTTATTGTGGAGGTGATAGTAACAAAAAAAATATGATAAATTTACACGAATCAAAAATTTCCATTTTTAAGTTAAACATAAAATCTCTTTCTATTTCTTTCTGTGGGGGCGAAGACGAGCCAGTGAACCTAGCAACAGGTCAAAACTATTAATGGTATTGCAAAGTTTACAAAGAGATATGCAAACACAACGCCCACACATCAATGAAAAACTTTCCGAGCCCTAAGCGGCACTTAACCACTGACCTTTGCCTAGCAAGTTCAAAAATAGAATTCAAGCAAAAAAATATTATCTCTTTCTTAGATCTCTTCAAAGGTCCGTTTCGAGTTTGCTGTTGTATGATAGCAATATAAGAAAGCGTGGGTTGCCAGAGCGTCCTTTTTATTCGTTAGGATTCACCGTCTTTTTACGGAAGCACTAGACTGTATATATACTCTTTAGTTTAGAAAATGCTGTCTTTCGTTGTACAAAAGCTCATTAGAGTGTTTTCACGGTCGCTCCACCCGTGTATACAAATACAAAACAAACGTTGATTTTATAAATTCATATTTCATGCATTCGGAACGGTGCGGTGTTAACTGAAAAACTAGCTTACCAAAACAAAAACGTCTTTTTGACAAAATACGGGGTGTAAGGGACAGCGTCCCGAATACTGATAGGGTGCAAGCAGACCATGAAACTTAACAACTTTCACTTCGGAACATATGTGAGGAAAAGTCAAAAAAATTTTGGATTCCCATAGTAAATGAAGTCAGCAGATCGTGATTTGGTATGGGAGGTCGAAAAATTTTAGTTATTTCCTGATAATTATATGCTCCTAGGGGAAAGTTGATCAGTTTCATGGCTTGCTTGCACCCTATCAGTATTCGGGACGCTGTCCCTAACATCCTGTATATCCCTTTTGATGGGCCGTAGCGTCTTAAGTCAGCTTAGCACTATGGCAACATTGCGTAGGAGTGACGTGCCCGTGGATCGCTCGCGCGGCAGATATTTATTTCTGACTGTACGCTGCCAACGAGAAGCTCTCTTGATAATTAATCACCGCTGGGATCCCCATCCCATTCCTGCAGTCTAGACTCCTGAAAAGAATGCGGGGGAGTAAAAGAGACAGCTATGTTGATTTTGAGAGTCACTTGTCTAAGTAAATAATACGTTTAAAACCAGAATTTTGTTCCCACGCTTCATTTTGATTAGTTAATTTATTTGACCTTTGTGTTTGATTGATTACTCGGAGCCAATCAGCTTAAAGAACTTTCTGTAATGTTTAAATAGTATCAATATTATTAGTAAGTATTTCGGAGTACAAAGATAGGCACTTAATAGTATTTCGGAGTAGGCACCATTTTTAAATATTCCCTAATTAAAAGTAAGTACCTATGCATAATTTGCTGCTTGTAATCATAATTATTTTTATGGACCTCTTATGTTACTTACATTTCATTTCAATTCATATTTACCTGTTACCGCTCTATCACAGAGCAATAAACTGATCTTAATCTTAGCGAATCGATTCTGACGCTCAAATATATTTGGACCAATACTCAGCTACACGCACAGCGTTGTCCGTTGCTTTGTAGAGGTCCTCGCGTGTGCAGGTAGTTGGTCACGCGGGGCAAGACAATAGATGTGCCATTCACTGAGGCGATATACCGCACTGGCAAGTACTTTCTGAGCTGTACCCCCAATAAACTGATTCGTCCATTTCATGTCCAACTTCACAAGAAGATTATTCACAAAAACATTACAGGAAGGTCTTTTTGCTGACCTACGGAAGTGAAACATTGCAAAAAAATGCAGAGAAGACGTTTCTTCTCTTTCACACTGAACCACTAATGAGAAAGACATGTTTGTGTGCGAATAGCTCAGTAATGCGTTTCCGGAGAGGGCTCACTGAAATAGCTCCGCGGATCGCCCACTGAAACTGAAGTATACTGAAATTTACTGAATCGATTTCATCACGAGACGAATGCGAATAAACAAATAGAAACGAATTTACTTACGCAAATCGTGAAAAAAACTCTTCAATGTCAGGTCAAAGATGGATCACTATTCAAAATTCGCTAATATTACACATTAATCACTCGAACTATATCGTTGGAAACTATACCTATAAAGATTAACAGAAGATTGATAATTGACTGGGCATTTCAGCACTATGCAGATCATAACGAACGTAGGATGCCAATAAAAACAGCAGTAAAGTCAAGATTAGAATACAAAATAAACAAAGCAACGTCTTTCGCCGTGGGCGGGGTTCAGAGCTTAGAGATTATATTGTTTATTTTCCACATACCAGAACAGTCTCAAAGACATCGGGCTTTTGTGGTCCCAGACAGCCGTAGTAGGCTCAGGGTCACTGTAGTAAAAACAATGGAATTGTTCTTTATTATGCTGTAGAAAATAAAAACTTCATAAAAGTTCTCAAAACACTCCCTTGAGTCACTTTTATGTCATAAAACATTCTTATACTGATTTTAGATGCCAAACCGTCTTGTGTGTCGAGGGAAAGAGAGTTCGATAATGTTCTAAAGTTGATCAGCTGTATTACTCGTCATTATAACTATAATTTTTCACAAGTTTAACAATATTTTTTATTTGTTTCAGATCCAATGGGCAGACGCCTGCCTTCTAGTATATTCAGTGACGGACCGCAAAAGTTTCGAGTATGCGACGGAAGTTTTAAATACGTTGAAAAGGGCACCGCCTAATGGAGGCAGTCCCGCACACGGCCCCTCGGGAGCCCCGGCGGCTATGCCCCTGGCGCTGCTTGGCAACAAGACCGACCTAGACCATCTTAGACAGGTTAGTACCTACTCTGAACTTTCCACTTCATTTTCTCTTTAAATAAAACATGAAAGTTCTATCTCGTTACCAGGAAAGAGCGCATAAAGTTTAGAAGCTCTTTGTCAATACAGCTTCTTTAATGGAAAGTGCATGTAGATACTCGTGTAGCTCTAACAGGGTGCACGTGCAGACTAATCTTCTTAGTTCAAGCTATAAAGACAAAATGGCCGCTAACGTAATTCTGGTCGTCAATAACATTTCCCTATTACATTCCAAATTAGAAAGCACCATAACATTACTTTGTGTGAAAGATCCCACGCAAATGAAATCAAGTTGTAATAAAATATTATATCAAAAGGAAATTATTATATTATATTAATAGAAAGGATTTGATAATTAACAGGAAGCAGATTATTGAGATTGTTTGTAATTATATCCAGAATTTTAGAACAAAGCTTGAAATATCTATTATAAGTTTGATGAATTAAGCTCGATCTTAATTAGGAAAAGATTTCTTACGTAATACGTAATTTGATACATAATGATATTAATGATAATTAAAGGTATCATTAGGGAAAGGTACGGTACCTAACAATAAAATGTAGTCTTAGAAACATAATAATCATTAAATCACTGAATCATTAAAAGCGTTCTTCACCTGGAACTCATTAAGAAAGTTAGAAATAACGGGATACGAGTAGGTGCTATTCATAAGTATGAATAACTGTCACTCTGTTCATATAACGGTCCATGAATTGTCGCGATAACGTAGCAATCTGTGATACCTACATTCACGTTACAAAGTTGTCATGGAGATAAATGCTTTCAAATGTCGCTCTGAGGTAGTTTCTGTGAATACGTAGTAATATATCAGCCCATTCATGAAAACGGCATGTTACGGCGGCTGACAGAGCATAATAGAGTTATTCTATACTAAAGTGACAATGAATGTTCAGTTTACGGAAATTCCTATGGTTACAATGTAGGTATTGCTTGCCTCGCTACAAATCGTACTGCTAACAATAATGTTGATTACGCAAACATTTTGATCGAATTCTGGATTAATTTATTCATTATATTATTACGTTACAAAATTTTATCCTTTTCAATATAATTTTGTACAAACTGGCGTCGTTTCTCCAAAGTAAAATTTTCGTCAAGATTAAGGGCGAAGGATAATTTAGTAAATAAAATATTCAGGAAGCGACACGGATAATAAACTCGCATGAAGTCACGACTTGTGACTTTGGTCCCTTAACAAAGCGAGTGTACAGAATTAATGAGACCTACATTTTGTTTCGTACGTTGTAAATCATCTACTTTGCCCTAACTGTCGACGACCCTTATTAATATTAAGATGCGAAACTGGCGTAAACATGGAAATTTTATTTAACTTTAGCCTTTTTGTTGATTAAAGAGCTTTTTGGTTTATGGACTTAAAACAAAACGTGAGTGCAAATCATAGGCATATTCATTATCCATTGATAGATTATGGGTATGGATATACTATATACAATAGGCAGTATAAAGCAGCCAGGGACGATAGTTTCTTAGAAGTGAGGGACAGGTAGTACTTTAAGAATCCATGTATTTTTACAACTTTATTAACGTTTTGTTCTGTCTTTGTTATCCAGGTACCAACTAAGGAAGGGCAAACCGTGAGTGCGGCCCACGGCGCGTCGTTCAGCGAAGCCAGCGTGGCAGACAACTCAGGCGACCTCTACCGCTGCGTGGACCGCCTACTTGCTGAAGTGCGCACGCCGCAACGCACGCGCAAGTTCTCCGTCACCAAGATGCTGGGCTCGCTAATAGGTCAGTAGCTATTCAATACATAATATCTCAGTTATAAAAGAATCTTGAGTATTGAGGCGTGATTTTTGTGATAGGACTTTCAAATCTAAATGGGCTACCTTCCTTCCAGGTGGAACCAACAACCAAACCCAGGCGAGCCGAAGCGGGTCCATGGTTGCGTGCCCCCGCGTGCCCGCGCCCTCGAGGCCACCACTGGCCGCTGCCGCCCCCTGACCAGGCGCCCCGTCAGACCGCGCGCGCTGATCGCTCGGCCGCGCCTGGCTCGCCTGCCTGCCCGTGCCCATGAGGTTCGCCCCCCCGCCGCCGCTCGCCACCTACGTCTAACCCTGGATACGTACCGCTGCGAAGATGTTACCATGTTGGACTTACCCAAAATTTTCTGCAAACTTGAAGTTTCAATCCGGCGATGCGACGGTTTTTATGATGGACATTTTAAATCCAATCGAGGGAAGATATTGCTCTTCGTTTTGTAGAAAAGCAATATCAAACTCTCTTGGACTGTGATAAGATAAATAAACTTAAGGTACCTACCTAGTGTATAATGTGAAGTACTAATATGTAATGTGAGGCTTGTGATGGTGGTACACCATTTGGTGCGGCTGTGTGCATAGCACGAATCTTTTACAATAATATAAAGTATTAGAAGATTGTTATGGAAATAGCATATAGTCTCACATGGACGTATAAAACTGTATAACATTCATTACTGGAAACAAAAAAAACATGGAATGATATTTTGCGTAGAAATGCAGTTTTTTAAATAATTGATCAGTGTTGTTGAGTATGCTGAGCAATATGCGCTATTTCCCCAACACCGTTGCGTAGTAATAAAATATACATTAGTAAAAATATGTAATCAAACATCCTTTTAGAGTCTTGTTGTTGTTACCCTGATGTAACTACTCACAATGAAAATAATATGCTAGTCTCTACTATTTAAGAAAATTTTATGGCTTTAATTATTTTTGAATCAAAGGTTTGAGTGTTTGTAGAGTTTCTGTGTGTTTGGACAATAATAGTGCTACATGGTACAATATGTTCAAATGCTACATATGATCTGCCAAGCAGGCAAACACGACCTACCCACTGAGTTATTTTAAATATTGTACGTCAGTTTAGAGAACAAGCCATCGTAATATCTTCTCCTACTGTACTTACTTATTAACATGTACCAAAGAAACATAGTTCACCTCACAATTTTTACGTTTTCACTGTTGTATTGTAAGATAAGGTAGCTGATTTATATTTAATGTATAATATCATTTATCAAATGATACATACTCGTAAATTGTACTTTCTCTCGGCCTATTGTACTGTAGAATAGTATAAAAAATTATACATTTTCACAGTGTTATCATGCTAACTTACGGTCAGTGGAAGTCTTACTTCAAATGTTCAACTGTATGTCTACTAATACAAATGAACATAATGTCTTAAGTATGTAAACATGTTCCACTTTGCCTTTTTATAAAAGAAACTACTATGATGTAAGTCTTGTATTGAATTTACTATAGGAACTTATTGATCCTGTCAAAACGTTTGATACTTGTCTATAATCTTTAACCGAAATAATCATTTACTAGTCACTTAGGGTAAAGGCTGTGAAAAGACATTTGCGATAAACGCGACGTTGGACCGATTTTGTAACTACTTTTCATCTTTACATTTTATTTAAAAAACACTTGCAATACGAAACCAAATTTCGTAAATAAGATATTGTTGACTTAACCTAGGATTCGGACCAGTTTAGCCTTCGGGTTGCTGAGGTCAGATGACAGTCGCTCTGTGTCAAAACTTGGTTCCACGTCAAGTCCTAGGTTAGGTCGCCGATCCCGACAAAGAACGGGATTAGGCAATAAGAACGATGATGCGCCTGTGGCAAACACAGATTAATGTTGAACTTGTATTTAGAAATGAGCATATACAACAAAAGTATTTGAAAATTTTAAAGCAAGTACCTAAATAGATTAGTTAAAAATACTAAATAGTGCGTAGCGCTTTTGTACTCACTTGAAAGTGACACAAATAATTAGGTCCGAATATATAAATTACTCTCAACTCTGAGATCGATCTCAAGAGCGAATGCAGTCAATACCCACAGCATCTCAAAATCGCACTTAAGATCGATCTCAGAATTGAATGCGGGCCCTAGAGTCAGGTGAAGAAAACTGGTAGTGGAAAATAGGTACTATGTATCGCGTATACTTTCACCTGTATTAAAGTTGCTAATACGATAAGAAATCCACCGCCGACTTGGATTTTGAGACTTTTTGTACTTGCGAGTACTTATGTTATTTGGATGGATTTCTATTGGAAGGGAATGTGTGTGTCTGTACATTTGGGAGACTAAAAAGTCGGAACTGATCGGTATAAGTTGTAAATAATCATTATAACCTTTAACTTTAATTGAAAATAAATGTATAATAAAATAATTTAATGTCTTTTTATTAATAATTCATATTCAAGTAGCCATAATAACCTACGCCGTGAACATATATGGGTACTGAGAATCAAACTGAAATCAAACTGAACAATAAGTATACGTATTCGTTTCGTATAAATTTTTTTAAACAGTAAAAGTAATTTATTACCCGTTCTAGATCTAGTTAGGTGTATATTATTGTATAAAATTTGTATGACATTAATAATATGGAAAAAAATAAAATGACAATAATAATATTTGGCCTTTTGCTGTGCTAGAGAAAATTCCTTTATCTAGAAATCTCAGCAATAAAAAATAAACATTTGATAAATAAGAAACAAGGCATGATACGGCGTAAAATTATAAGACGTGGGTATCTATGAATCATTATTACAACCCAAACACAAAAATACACATATCACGTTGTTAAAGAAACCAAAACATAGCTCTGCACTGGGTCAGTAGAGCCACAGACTACTCATAAATTCACGATATACAACAACAAGCTTCAAATCCTAACAACCGCCAGACGAAAGCAGATTTCTTGTTTGTTTTTCTTATTATACCTATAGTGCATGGAAAACACCATTATACCATCTATCCAAACATCTTCAAACCGATAAATGAACTGCAAAATTATGTGTTATAGATGTTTGTACGAGCACGGGGTTAACCCACTTAGCAAGAGAGTAAATTATTCTTCGGATTGAAATATTGTAGTGCTGTTAGGCGAGGAACACACCTGACGCACAACGTACCGCAAAAATATCGCAGCGGTCTGTCAGATCCATACTAAAAACGTCACTCCCCATAAAAAAAACCGCACTCGACGGAAGACCCTGCGATAGCGCTGTGTCAACAGCAGCGGTTGAGCGGTTTTATCATGGGGATTGACATTTCTAGTACCTACGGATTTGACAGACCGCTGCGATATTTTTGCGCTTCGTCGTGCGTCAAGTGTGTTTCTCGCCTTAGCTGCATCTCGAGAGTAAGTTTTTAAGGGGTCTATTTAGTTATACGTAGTTTTTAATTGGGTTACTAAGAGTAATATCTTTTGAATGGAAAACTATAGATGCTCCTGATAGTACAGTTAAGGCTTTAGGCCGTGCTTGCAGATAGCAGAGTCAATCAGCCAAATGTATGATTTGATTTATTGACCACTTATTCTGGTTGCTTATAAGGTTGGTACTTCTAATCGCAAAATGTGGAGTGAGTTAAGCCGTTTTCACACCTAATGCAACGCTAAAATAACGCATGCGTCTGTCAGATCTGGTCAGACCCATAATGGAAACGTCATTCCTATTACTAAAACCGGTCTTGGTGCAGGTCCAACGTTTGCACAGCGCTGCGCTAGCGGGCGGTTTTTAGTATAAGGAATGAAGTTTCTAATATGGATCTGACAGATGTACGAGTTATCCTTGTTGTGCCCTAATATGTTATTAGTATGCTTTTATGCTAATGCTGGACAGATTGGAGAGATGAACAGAGTAGGTATGATAATCGTGTATCAAAATGATTTAGTTTTCTGTACGATGAAAAGTATCTCTCATCATAACCTATTTAGGAGCGGTAAAACCACTTAAAGACTATTTGAGTTAAAGAGCTTTTTAATAAGTAGGTAAGGGATAAATGCGTGATGTGTGTATGTAAGCAATTTTCCGGAAACTATGCTAAATAGTTGAAAACATCGATAACCCAATTAACGGTCGACGTGCCATTATCATCGCATCAATAGCGGTGAGGGAATAAATCAAAACCGCTTGAGAACAATGGGTAGCTAGTCGAGATGAGGGGTGCGCACCCCAGCTGCGTGCGCGATCGATTCTGGACCGCTCTCGCCAAGCGCTGCCGCTGCACTGTCTGACAACCCGGCTCCCAATACAAACGTCCGTAACGTTATTATTTTATTATTTTTTATCAGCCAGTGTCATGTTTTACTTATAAAAAGAAAAATAGTTTTTAAAAATGGAAAGTCGCCGGAGCTGGGATGGAGTACCGTTGGGAGAGTCTCACTCGCCGCCGCAGTCGGTGCCGGGCCGGCGGACGCCGTTGGGAGCCGTGGGGCTTGGAGGCTTCTACATGCAAGGCGGCCAGCCTCCGCCGCCCCAGCAGCACTGCTACCCGACTGATGAGAACCAGCCAGAACCTGGCACCAGCTATGCTCAGAGGTTAGTCCTTATTTAAGAGTGTTTGTTTGTAGGCAATTACCTAGTAGATAGATTTCGACTATAAAATTCTGCCCCGACTATACAATATCTAATAAAAAAGGGAAAATACACTTAACTACCGCATGGAAGTACGAATCAAAATTTGGTTCTTGAATTTACTTTTACAGTGCTTTTAAAGTTCGAGTGTCGCCTTATCCTTTGAAATAGAGTCAACATATCAATCAAAATCAATATCTGCAGGTGAACACGTAACGAGAAATTAGCATAATCCTATCATACGATTCTATTATTTTCATCTCAAGTTTATCTCGCACTGCGCATGCGCGAGTAATAAACGTCAACGAGTCAACCCTTTAGACAATGAAATATGAATTATGACGGTGATTGGACCGATTGTGAAACTACTGTGACTGTGACTAGTCTAGTCACTAGACAATCTCGTTTCGACGCCAAATCTCGCAATTTAAAGTAAAATTGCGAAATTCACTTTAAAAATCTGGCTAGATTTTTTGTCCTCGTATCATGTCTACCTATCTGAACAGTTTGTCCTAAACAAAATAGAATAACTTTTACACTACATAATTCTAACCGCGAACAATAGGTAGCTTAAAACTATTTTAAACAGTCGAAAGTTTATTATTCCAGTTTCGACTTATGAAGTTTCTGATCAGATTAAGTTATGTTGCTTTTTTTTTAAGTTTGACAAAATATATTTTTGAAAATGTGAAACAGACTCTTTTAAGTACAGACTTTAAATTATATATGAATAATATTGGTGCTTTAAAATCATTTTAAATTGCACAAACGTACCTACGTACATTTGTATGGGATATCGCATACAAGCGACGAATTTTTGGACCATATGGGGACAATGGAACAAAAACACCCTCGACAACCCCCTTACAAGTTCGTGCGTATTTTGTTCATATGACCATTGATTTAAGGTGGGGAATGCCCCACTTTAAAAACTATAGAGTTGGGTAGCAAAAAGACATGGCATATAATTCAAACTAATTTGAAACACATACAGCAACGTCAAGAGATTGGTAATTTAATATTAAAAATACATTTAATTAAGTCTCTGTAACTTAAATTCCTTTTAGTCCAGAATTTAATTAACATAAAATAAAAAACGGCAATTATATAATAGGCATTAAATATTTTTTCTACAAATATACATTTATACAAGTACCATTTATATTTGGTAAAAGAAGTACTTAGCTAAAAAAAATTGCCATGTCTGTGATTTCTAAAGTTACGTACAAAACAACCCCTCTCCCTAAATACGTATTGAATTGCATTTGTATGAGACACTTGTTCGTCTTTTGTATTTTTGGCGACCTCGATGCTAACAACTATGGTGGTAGTAATATAATAATATAGTCTCATGTGTTGCATCGGGACTCGGTGTCCTATACGAAAAGAAGATAGGCATATGTGAAAGATACCAGTAGCACCTTAATTTAGCCGGCAACATCAATCAGACTAGGAAAATAAAATTGAAAACAAGTATAGTAATCCTATTAATTGTATCTTTAAATGGATTTGGGTACCGCCAATTAAAAACACTGTTTTAAAGTAATATATTTGCAATCTAAACATTTTAGTTTACATAACGTTAGCATCGGTACGTGTTCCCACTTATTTGACAACTTTATACGTGATAAGTTAGCATATTTTATTTATATTTATTACACTCTACTTTTTTATGTATTTATTTATTTTATTTAACCGTTTATTGTACACAATAGTACATAAAGAACATAACATTAAGAACAATACACAACAGGTCAACTTATTTCTAAAAAGAAATCTCTTCCAGCAGACCTAGGGTAATGAGATGGCATAAAGTGAGGCATTTTTTATTTCATGAATCTTCATGTTTTAAAACAGAAAGATCTAAGTACATAGATTTTCCCCAGTTGTAAGAAATGAGACATGCTACGTCGTTGTAAGAGCCAAACAGCTGGATTCAGTAAAACAAAAAAAAAACTTAATATTCCAGAACTACTGGCGATGGCAAAGGCAAGCAGAAGATGCGACAGGGCAAGACTGTGAGACTGAATATAAACGCCAGAGAACGACGGAGAATGCACGACTTAGTAAGTTCATTTATATACTACTCTATGCATAACCAACTTCTAACAAGATTTTAATTTATATTTTCTATCCAATACTCGTACTCACCACTTATTTGTTAATTTTATCATTTTAGGAGAATCTAAGTTCTAAGTTATATTAATTTTACTTCTCCAATTTCAAATATGTGTCCTAATTAATTTCAGAATGATGCCCTAGACGAGCTTAGAAGTGTGATCCCGTACGCTCACTCACCATCCGTCCGGAAACTGTCCAAGATAGCCACGCTGCTGCTCGCTAAGAATTATATCCTCATGCAGGCCAGCGCCCTTGAAGAATTGAGAAGGTACTGGAACTAGGAGATATTCTTTACATACCAATCTGGCAGCCCACAAATACAGAAGAACTTTGTCGCGTAGCAAAATAAGGCAGCGAATAACCGAACAAAATTTTCTTCTTCCAGGCTAGTAGCTTACCTGCAAGGCACAGCCACCGCAGCCGGCATAGTCCCTCCACCAGGCTTCGACCTGACCACCCTGCCAGCCGCAGCCAAGCTCTTGCAGCCCCCCGCGCTCGGACCGCCCCCTCCCCCAGAGCCGCCCTCCTGAGACTTCCAGGTGAAGCTGGAGCCGCCGGCCTGTCCCTCGGAGAGGTTAGACATGCTATGAGTAGAAACGGGATGGCACGTTATAGAGGATAATGTTTTTTAAAACTAAATTGGTCGTGTAGATACCTAGCTATATAAGTACGTAAATAGATTTCGATTGAAAGGACCGTAAAAGTATATTTTCTAATTGAGGACATTAGGTATTAGACATTACTAAGAAAGTTCTCCGGCACGATGATTACTCAAAACATTAGTTATATAGAAAAAATACTTTACAAAACTTTTTCTGTGTTTCTTTAATATACCAAAAATTTTAGCTGTCCATTAAATACTAGAAAGCACACAGTGACTTTTTGTTGTGTAATTTATCTCAGAGATGGATTTTTATCTGTAAAGATTTATGCTCATGAAAGTTTTATAAGCCACCGCAAGCACCTATGGCAAAAAGTGTGTAGTTACTCAAATATTTTCATCGTAACGGCTAGCGATTAATAAATATAAAAAAATATTTAATAGGTAGACTAAATTAATATTTAGTATACCTATTAAATATTTTTCATAGTAATAAGGTCTTGTATGTAGATATAGAAAGACATCTACCGACAGCAGTATTACCAAAGATTAGAATAATTATTATAAGTGATAGAATAAAAATACGTAATCATTTTTGGTTATTTTTCCCGATATTCATGTCCATTAAATATAACTATTATTAGATTATCTATGTCTTAATAATCTTATTATTTATTATTTTGTATTATAATAATTGGATTTTAAACGTCAGCCAAACAATTTGACTTTTTAGGTGCCTATGTCGAGTTATCGCTCACTTTACTACATATAAAATCAAATTGTATCAAAATTATGGTGAAAAGTTCCCAGTTATTAGATTATTGTATTGTAGTGGGTAATGTAGAAATTTTGTACTTATTTTAAGAAAACAAACAAGAGAAAAGGTGTAGGTACTAATTAGCAATTTTTGATAGTGTACTCTCAAGTAAGTCTATATAATTTGTACCTAACAGGATTTCTTAGCTGTGCAGTTCGTGTTTTCGCTGCAACATATTTTAAGTGCAAAAACCAAAACCAACCAAAACGAAATCATTTAATATTAAATTTTATTTTTTGACTTTTACATGTGTATCTATTTTTGTACGGGTAAATCCTATGCATTTTCGAATTAAAACGGTGCAAATTTTTTGTTTGGTGCAAAAATACAACTCGTGCATAACACCGCTTATTCAAAAGTATTAATATTTACTACTTTTTATGATTACTAATTAGAATAAGCTTAATTAATGCTCAAAAGGAAGCGATTCCAGTCGTTTTGTCAAAAAAGTGAAACAGCTTTTTAAAATAAGTCAATTTTAAGAAGATAGAAGTAAATTAGACAAACATTCTTAAACGAGAATGACTGTGAATTCTAATGTGCCAAATGAAGTAGCTAGATGATATTTTTAATCCTCGTGTAATCCTTTAAATAATAAACGTGTAGATAATTAAATAAGTCATTTATATAGTTGTACCTTAGATCTAATTACATATAAGGTGTAGAAATATTGCTGCAAACATTGTAAGGGGTGAATCAACCCATGAAACTGAACAGCTTTCCCCAAGAAACATAGGTCGAAATATGAGAAAATTATTGGACCGCCCAAACAAATTGACTTGGTGGGTTGGTAATTTTGTATGGGAAGTCCAAATTTATTTTTAACATTTCGACTTATGTCCCTTAGGGAAAGTTGTTTAGTTTCATGAGCTGGTTCACCCCTTAAAATATTTGCAGCAATATTTTTACACCCTGTATACAGGAGTTGATAAAATCTATGTGTTGTGTACCTTATAATATGACTGGTTGATTGTATACATAAGTAAGTCAAAGTGCTGCCGACGCGCCTCGGTTTTTAGTCATTCTTATCGTACAATTTTATGTCGTTAAGTATTCCGAAGTAAATGTTTTTTCGGACTATCTTCTATAAAATAATTTGGGACTATAGATATTTTTCGTTTTATAAAATTGTATGCTCAACTCAATATCACATTATATTGCACACAAATATTGCGCTCATTTTTACATCCATTTTATATTCTTCTTTTCGAGTGGGACACCGAGTCGTCCATATGTCAGTAGTACGAGGGGTTCTTCGTAACTAATTAATTTTTAGTAAAAAAATGTGATGGGTAGCCTAGCAATAATTTGTGATTCTCAAATTAAATATGTGTAAAAATTGCGAACAAAGCATTTTATTTGGCGTCATAGAAATTATGACGCTTACAACTTCCATGTGAAATATTTTTCCTTCTATCTACGTAAACTTAAAATATATTTAACTAACAACATCTAATAATATTTTATATATTAAACTTCATATCTATCATTAACCTACACTTTGGAATAATTTATCAGGTTTGAAGTATAGAGTCTTAAGCAAAGACAAATCGCGTTTCCAATGTAGGGTAACTTTAACTTTTTTACGCACACCATCAAGGTGTGATGCCGGCTTAGAATAGCATCACCCCACATCCTTCCTGCGGGTGTCGTAAGAGGCGACTAAGGGACTCGAGGGTATTGGTGTATTACAATATTTAGGCGACAGGCTGACAACCTGTCACTATAGTGATACACATGTTTTCTGAAACAACCTTGGAAAACAATCCTCAAAAATGTCAGACGCGGCGATACCGACCGTATTCTTACGGCCGTTAACGCTCTGCCTACCCCGCAAGGGATAAAGGCGTGATATATGTATGTATGTATGTATGTATCAAGGTGTTAGAAATAAAATTTAATTAAACTAGAAATAATAATTATTTTTATTTTATAGAATATCGTATTCAGCGCCACACCGTAGATACCGGCAATACTACTATCACATTTTGTCTGCACCAATAAAGTCGGTGGATTTACGAGACGACCACTCTATGATGTAGAGTTTCAGTGTGCGTGTGGCAGATGGCGCTTCTTTACGCATATTTGTATGTTCTATGTGAAAACACCGTGTTTCGTTTCCTGATTTTCTCACTCAATAGCATATTACATTAACCATTATAGACCAGATAAATACTTGTCAAATCCCAGAAAAACTACTTCAGAGTTATTATGATTAGGCCATCTAATGTCCTTCATCATTTCTGCTTACCTAGTTAGAGCATTACCTTTAAGCAGCACCAACAACTACCAATTTTAGAGATCAGACATGGAGATCATTGATCAGTTGAACAGGTAATTCTACCACAGATTAAGTAATAGGTAGTACTCGACTCTACCACCAAGAGATGGAGTTTGTCGCGCAAGATCAAGAGAAGCAGAGCATTCTTCTGCGAACCCTTTGTCCCTAGTGAGGGATAAAAAGAGTCCATCATCATCAATTGCTACTGATAAATAAATTCATTTTACTACTACGTACTTCTGCGGCTGCTAACGCTCTGCCTACCCAGCAAGGGATAAAGGCGAGATACATGTATATATGTATTGCTACTAGCGGGCAGCCAACCTACGTGAAACTGTGTAGGTATTCATACATACACATAGATATCATATCGACGTAGCTCACTCATTGTGTCGTCAGCCGCTATACATACATATTCACTTATAACGACGCTACGTAAAACTTATGAATAACAAAAGTATTTTTATACAAATATAATAATGTCCAAATAAGTAAAACAATATATTTTTTTAAACATATTTTACGTGCCACACCATCACTGACATATTCATTGGGTCGTTGAACGACTCAGTATTCTATTTTCGTGTGGGACACCAAGTCGTCCAACGACCCGATGAACCCTAGTGTCAGAATTTTTCAACCGCCTTCTACAAGTAGCATAGGCTTCTGACATGGTTGTGTAACGACCGCTGTCTAATTGATCATGGACATCAACCGGGACCTACGGCTTAACGTGTCATCCAAAACACGGAACCATCTTACTTACGGACAATCGGGTGGTTCAGCCCGCAACGACTCGGTGGCCTACACTAAAAGAGAGACTGAAATATTAAAAAAAATAAAAAAAAATAGTATGTCTGGTACGTACGTACACAACTTTAACTAACCTTACAAATATCTGATAGTTATTTTATCACAACTTTCGTAATAGCTATAGGTCTAAACAGGTCATTATAAAACCATTTTGTAATTAATAATGTAAGTATCTCTTATATCAAACAGGTGGTGACTGTAGGTATGTTGAGTCTAGTAATACGGTTGGGCCAAGGGTGTTTAGTATCAATACTTATCCATATTGAACGCTTTGATCGTATCGAAAACGAATGAGATAAAAATAAGGTATTTTTTTACTTAATTATTCTCTTATTTCCCCTGTATTTTTAGTAAGGGAGTAAATTAAACTAATTGATGCCCCGCTATACCAATCTTAATAACTTTTTATTTAAAAGAAGTTAGTAATGTTGTTAATAATATAATGAACTAGCGGCCCGCTCAGCGGCTGCCCCTGCTGTAACTTATTTTCCCGTGGGAACAAGATGTTTTCCCGGCAAGTATTTTACATAAAAACCTTCCTCTTGAATCACTCTATCTATTTTAAAAATCTGCATCAGAATCCGTTGTGTAGTTTTGAAGATTTAAGCAATGATACATACAGATAGACAGACGCGAAAAGCGACTTTGCTTTATACTATGTAGTGATAGTGAAGTTGCGTGCTTGTGTTTTGAATGTGCTATTACTGTTTAACTTACTTTAGGACAATTATGATATTCTTTAAGCAATGAAAACTCATATGAAAACTGGATACGATCGATTGGTAAAACTGGGGGAAAATGGGGAAAACTGATCCGTCATCATTTCATCGTTCATCAATGTAGAGATATCGTTTTCATGATATGCGCTCTGCAAAAATAATAGGAATATGCGTTATATTTACTTTTAGATACAAAAATAGGTTCCTACAAGTACATTAGATACTATTCATCAATGACATAAGTAAGCCTGTCATTCTTAGTAGACAGTCAAAGATTGTGGAATCTAGTGGCAAAACTTCATAGAGTTAAAAATAATTTATTGATCAAATTCGATCACCGATTATTTTATTTTTAGATGTAGCGTTTACAGCTAAAAATTTAATAGCCTACCCAATATACTCGAACATAGCGCTATATCTACTCTTACTAACTTTTATTGCCAATCAAAATCAGGTGACCGTCCAGTCTGCATATTGCTGGAGCTGTAGCCATAGTAAATGGGTTCGATTTTTGCTCTAAATGAACTGTTTCATAAAAACATAAATAAAATCTTACCTACAAATCTAGTTTCAAGGTAGGAAAGCAAATTTACTTAGGCTCGGGTGAAACATGTTGCACTCTCTCTTACGATCGTTTCTCTAGCAATATTACGTATCCAGTATACAATTATGACGACATATTTTCTTCTACAAGACGCCAAGACATACCATGGTTACGAAATGAACTTGTATTGCTGAGGCTAAATTTTGTTTTAATTTGAACGAAGTAAAATTCTTGATCCAAATTTTTTCGTAATTTTTTTGTTCTGTTTATGAATGTGATACACATACACATGGAACAAAAATCTTTAATCGCTAAAAGTAGGTACACTATGAAAATATTTTTATCTTTTGCGAATCGTGTGTAATACATTAGGGTAAGGGTAGCGTTAAGAAGTGCGTCCACTGGAATCTGCACTGCACCGATTTCCACAATGTTCCTAGCAATCGCACCTAGATACAGTATACACACATTCTTCTCGATAATGCTAAAGACTCCAAATGCAAAATAGTCTTTTCTCTTCCAAAGCTTAACGACGAGAAACTTATTTCAAATTTATCAAAACCAAACTTTTGACCAGAGTTTGAGCCTACCCGTAGTACACAAACGATAACGTTTCCATTTTCATTGAAGATATATTTCTTGAGTTTCTTTTAAGAGAAAATTTGGTCTAAAGAAGTTTGGAAACAGATTATTTCAAAACTACGACTCTAACAACACAAGAACTGCCATAAACGTATATTTTTACGTAAGTACATCTATAATGAAAATATTTTACCGCAGAATGATAAACTCAGAAAACGTACAGGCAAACACAGTTGAACGTATACATTTCTATTAGAAATCAGACTGAGTTACAACACCGACCCGGGACGTAAAGTATAAGTCTAGTTGGATGGGACCGTAGCATAGCAGGTTCGTAGCATTTATACGTTATGTAGGACAGTAGGCACTCAGCTTATGTACGCTAGGTATCTAAGGTACATAGGTTCTCGTCTAGTCCTTCCTGTAGAGAAAATTGTGAAATATATAATATTCCCACAGATAGACTTCAAATCACGCTTTCCTACTGTTCGGGAAAGCTAAAGCATCTAAGGGTGCGCAAAATAAAAAAAAAGAATGAGCACGTTTTTTGTTTTTGAGCATTTCTCGACTTCTGACAGTGACTTTTTGAATTCATCATAATTTATTTTTTAATTCGGCCTCTAATTGAATGCTGTACAACGAAGTACACTACGCCACATCGATCGTGAAAATTGAGAAGAGCAAGAAATGGTGGCTTGAAAAGATTACAGTTTTTCTGGTCGTCAACGCTCTGTCTACCCCATTAGGGAAACAGTCGTAACTTCTGTGCATATGTAACGTACCGGGATGCAATAGCAGCCCTAACTGTGATGAATACACGGGCTTGAGGCGGCTCGGTGCGGTACGAAATTTAATCTACCCCCGTCTACCCCACCTCCACAGTCGGTACCCCCCCACGATGTAACTACGTATCTATAAAACAGCACACTCCATCCGATATAGTCGTTCCCAAACTGTGACTGGGAGTGTCTCCCTACCGAGGGGGTCAAATAAGCCCAACAGAGCAAATTCTCTTTTTTTTCTTTTTGCGAGGTGGGTCTATGTAAAACACTGAAAACAGGGGTGCATAGAGTTGGTCGTCAAATCCGTGTTTCACACGACAGAAAGACATGGTATAAATCTGTAGCCGAGATGACGAGTCCATAGTCTCATGTCCTGTCTTCCATGTGAAGGGTAAGTATGTGGGGTTATAAAGGTAAGTCGCTTCTCTCTACAGCCGAAAATTTTGCAAGCCGCCGGCGACGTGTTCTAAAACGTAACGAAAAGCATGCCTTAGGTAAATTAGTTTCTTTAAAAAGTCGAGCCCGAAGAAATACCGGATATTCATGAGGTGCGTGTGAGAGTCGCCAATAGATAAAAAGTAGATTTTTTGTTAGTTATATAGCGACATTTGTGAGATAGAATAACTCATGGTAGCTTTTTATGCTTAGGTTATAGAAGAGGTACCTATATCTGAATACGTTATACGAATATGGTTCGCGTCGTGTTCGACACATATTTGGAAACCACATATCCAATAAGTTATTCATTTTTACTCGCGTCTTCTATGCCATTAAAATCGTAATGAGTCCAACGTTTGTTTTTCGCCTTCGTTTCCATGTGAACGACAAATATGTATGTACTAGACTAGTATTAGGAATATTATACAGCTGGAAGTACTGACTGGAAGCAACCTACACATTATATCTTTGTAGGTACACCGGTAGTGCAGAATACCGTTATTAATGAGATAAAATGGTTTATTACGTAGAGTGGAATTTGGAAATACGAATTGTAGAGCAGTAGTAAATAAAACTGGATAGTGTTGCAGTTTGAGTTGAGACGGATAAAAAATGGTCGTTTGCATACGTAGGTAGTTAGAGAGATTATTCAATGAATGTATGACTTTACCAAGGTAATATAGAGCTAGGTTAGTACTGGTAATAAATAAATTTACGAATGCAGCGTTGTTTTTCCAACCTTATCTAATTTTCCTTTATGATTGCAAACTTTTCGCGTAACGCAAAAAAACGGCTCTTCGAGCGTTTTCCCTTATTCTACGTAAATTACAGGATAGAGCGAGCAAAAGATACGGCTGTTTCGCTCGCACCCACCACGAAAGCCTCCTGAAAATATCTATTGATTATCGTATACGTACAGGTTCGTACGTATAGCACGGCACCTCGCCCCGTTCGTATTATGTCGGTTGGCGTCGAGTGCCAATTTATTTGAAGAACTTTCGCATGTTAGAGCGGACTAACTACCCCGCACGCTAGCATACGTACGATACGTCATACTCGCGTCGGCACTGATGTAAAAATAATAGCGATGATTTTAAAAATAGTTCACCGCGGCCGATTGCCTTACGCATCTAGTGCGCTTTATTTTCGTATTTGACAATGACTCATTCCAGGGAGAGCTTCAAAATTTCCTATTAAATAAGCTGGGGCAGGTAGGTAGTTATCTATACTGTTGCTAAGTTTGTATATATAGAGAGCGACGCGATATGACGAAGATAGGTACCTACTAAGTTTATGTCGGTCGAGTCGAGCCGAGACCTGTCGAGTTGGCCCAAGAGCAAAAGGTTGTGAACCTGGGTTGCCTGGTCCAATTTACCTTGTTTTGAGGGAGTTTATTTAAGGTTTTATTTTTCCAAAGTTTAGGTACCTACTTCACAGATGTACGAGGCCTATGTTGACTAAGTAAAATAAAAAACTGCGTAGGTACCTACCTACCGTGGGTTCTTAATCAGGCATACCAAGAAACGAATGTAGAGTCGACTCGTAAATGTAGAGACGAAATGTTTTTATCTCAGAGTTATATGTATAGGTAGGTATAGGTTACTATCGCCTACTCTCTACTACTATCCAGCTGAAATGGTAAATATTATCTTTATACATCACTCTGCGTACCTTACTTACTACTGAACTCAAACTACAAAGGTAATTGCTTTATCACTGTATTAATCAGTAGTATCCTACGGTCACAGATAATATAATACTACTAAAGTAGTACAGATACCTAACGTCATAGAGGGAGTTCGATTGCCCTAGGACGGCTAATTGGCGGGCTATATGATATGTCGACTTAGCGCGTGCGTTGCTAGCGACATCTAGCTTATTTATTGGATACTTCGTATTGACGACATTAGATTGAAAAATATTACAAAAATGAGAATAATTCGCGTGTTTTCCGTCACAAAACATCTTAAATTATGTATTTATAATTTTCCAATACTTTGTTTTTGTAAATTTGCTTTTATTCCAGTCTCTTAAGTTACATTCGCGACCCGTATCGCCATCTATTGATTTATTTTTGGACTAATTTCTTTTAGTAGGGAATGAGACCCCATGCTACGGTTACGCAGGAAAAGTTAGTTGACTGTATTTGTATCGTAAAATTTTAATCTTTGTATTAGTGCATACAAAAAGTAACCAAATAATGATAAAGATGGATAGATTAAGTGGGGTGTTTTAGATCCCGGCGTTGGTATTACAACATTCACGAGAAACAAATCGCGCTTGCGCGGGCTCGGTGGACGGCAGCGGAGGGGCGGCTGAGGAGAGAGGGGGGCGCAAGGCCCCGGGGTGCGGCGCGAGGGGGGCGCAACGTCACGTCGAACAACGCATGCCGCACCCGACTAAATTGAAAAGACTCTACCGCATGCTCCAATGAATACGCCAGCCGATCATCGCACTTGGCCGGGTAAAAACTTGCCTGTGCCGCCCGAGTCGTCCAACGCGATTACGCGAGGTGGGAACAACGAGATCGGTGTAGTAAAAGTGGCCTCTCTCTGTGCGAGTGTATCGTTGTGATTTTGCGTTCAAATATTTCAAATATGTCCTCCTTTGAACACTTAATAAACTGTGCAAGGAGGTAATATTTTGGACTGGCTGGAAATATTGCAGCCGCTGTGATAAAGTGGAGAACGTCACTGTCAAAATAAGGCGGAAAATAAATAAATAGGGTTAAAGCACAACGGTTGGTCGCGTGAAGTGATAAAAGGAACCTTATTATCTGCCGAGTAGAAGTGATTTTAAAATTTGTGCTTGTGAATTGGATGACCGAATTCGTTGGAAGAAAATCATCATGATATCGATGTGGACTTGGTGAAGGAACTGGTGTCGATTTTGTGGACTGCAATGAGTTTGATGAGTGCTGACATCATGGACCGAAGAGCGCGGAGTCTTGCCCACAGGCCCCGGTGAAGTTTTGTCGAGGCCGCAGCCTTTTCAAATAGGTAGGTACCGGTTTTGAATTATCATTTTGTGTTTGATTTATTTTGTTCAGAATACCACGGATCGGCTGCTTGCGTACAGTTGGCTTGTATTAAACCGTTTATTGAGATTCAAACCCTTAGCAACTTATGTGCTTGTAGAATTCAAGGTATATTTTTTTGACTTAATGAAATTTTACTTTTTCAGATCGAAATGGAGAAACCTAGCGAAGAAGTGGTTGATCAGCCTAAACCAGAAGGTGTGGTAGACCCCGTCAAACGAGACGAAGTGGATGACCAGCTCAAGCCAGAAGAAAACCAAAGCAATAATGAGGGTGTCTTAGACTCTATTGAAGAAAATAGAGAACAAGATGCTTATTCTGTGATAAAAGACGAAAAAGGCAGTGACAGTGACGCTAATAGTGAGGAACTAAGCTGTAATGATGATCAAAATAACGTAAATAGTGGTAGTAGCCCTCAGTTTTATGAGAGCAGTGATAGCAAATCTGATTACGCTGTAAAAATAGACGATAATGATACATTAAGTGACATAGACGACATTAAAACGGACACAGCGTCTGCTGATAGTGAAGACTCCGCACTGGGGAGCTTACCGCCTGATACGGTCGAAACTCATGATAGAGAAGAAGAGGTGCAAGATCGATCTGATGGAAGTGATTCTGGCATAGGATCAGAAACACCCGAAGATGCGAAAATACCAAATTTTAATCTTCCGCTTCCAAGCACAAGTAAACAAAGAGAAGAAGAATCTACTGACGAAACGAAAGAAAATGCAGAAACCCACGAGGTAATCAAAACTGAACCTGTCACAGAGCAAAGTTCTGTGGAAAATACTTGTGATTCAGAACAAATAACCAAACCCCAGAAAAGTAATCTTAAAAGAAAATGCGACGATACAAGTGAAGCAGATCAGCCTAAAACTAAGCGAAGGAAGGAAGGTATAAAATTTGATAGCGTAACAGTTTATTATTTTCCTCGAGCACAAGGATTCTCTTGTGTGCCGTCACAAGGTGGCTCTACATTAGGAATGGAATTGGAACATAGTCATGTACAAAAGTTTACCCTAGCTGAACATGCTTTAGAACAGAGACGGTTACATCGACAAATTTTACAGCAAATAAAGAATGAACGACATTCCTTGGAAGGAGAAGCACTTTCGTCTAGTGAAGATAGTGATACGGAAGAAGAAGCGAGTGATATCTCTGAGTCTGAACTGGACTTGGATAGTTATTATTTTTTACAACCTGTACCAACACGTCAAAGAAGAGCCTTGCTACGAGCAGCAGGCGTCAGAAAGATAGAAGGTTACGAAAAGGATGAGTGTAGAAACATAAGGACTTCACGGGAATTTTGTGGATGTGCATGTAAGGGGACGTGTAACCCTGAATCGTGTTTGTGTAGTTTAGGAGGCATAAAATGTCAAGTGGATAGGCTTAGCTTCCCGTGTGGTTGTACTAGAGACGGATGTGCTAATACTTCGGGACGAATCGAATTCAACCCGGTAAGAGTTCGAACACATTTTATTCATACTCTGATGAGGATAGGTCTAGAAAAGAAAAATGAGGAAAACCAGGAAGCTGCTAAGAGACAATGGGCAGCTCTTAATGCAAGTACTCCGGCAACAAATACTTCATACAATAGCGATCGCAGCCTTAGCCACGAGGAAGGCTTAGTGCGCGATGTAAGTCTCACTCCTAGAGTTGAAGTAGAGTCCTGTGTAAATAATGGAAGCTTCAACAATGTACACTGTGAAGTGAATAATTCAATTTCTCATGCTACTATGCAAGATAGTTCCAACTATGTAGGATATGGAAATGATGCGTTAAGTCAGAAAAATATGACCGCAAACAATATAATGCATTTTGATGATGGAAACTCTCTTCATAATCACAACCAAGCATACACCAATAATATTCTGCAAGGGAAAGGCCCGCCTTACACTACGGCTAACACTATGGGACTCGATACAATGTCGAATAACATGCAGACATTTCCCTGCGATCTCAACTATTCGTATGACCAACATATGGAAAACCATTACAAGGTAGCGCAGAGTTACTCAGCATCAAGTTTTGAAGAGTTCGCGCACAACTCACAAATGACAATGTTCAGTCACTACGGGCATATGTACGCCCCGGAATACTTCCATAAGCCAAGCACAACTATGCACGATCACAATGCGATGCAGTATCATGCCATGCCACAACAGGACCACTACGGCATGTATAAAAATACTCCTGATTGCATAAACGCAGAAAATAAGAATGATTCGCACTACACCACGCTGATGACGATGCCATATCAAACTAGTAATAAGTTACAGACAGTAGAGAATGATGAGAATTGGTTCAGTCAGAATAATTTGATGAGTTTGGACCAAGCGGACCAGTCGACGCAGGATGCGCCAGAGCTGCAGACGCAGCCTGCAGCGCCAGCGCCACCTGCTGACAACTCAGAGACCACGGAAAACTTCGGCGAACTTATTAAAAAAACTATGGTAGAATCTGTTACTGTGTAGATAAATAATTGTTGTCTTTCATGTCTTAACGAACTATCATGTTATTAAGTTTTTAATTATACTTATTGGGAAATTCCATGTTAGTAGTAATTTATTTACCACCTTACAGAAATACATACCTCCACCCTGCATTAGGTAAATTAAAAAAATATCTGCAACCTACAACACAAGCTATTATTATAAAGGTCAACCGCAATCACAGAAATCACAAACTATGTTTTCCTGTACGTGTTCCGCAATAAAGCTTTTATTCAAATGTGTGATATTTTCTGCCGTTGGAAATGAAGGAACCATCGCAAACCATGTGGGCTGCTGAAACCTCACTCACCACAAAGCGTAGGCGGATAGAGCTGTGGGTGTTTACGGAGCCGCGGCATAGTTCAATGACTAGTAATATTCAGGGATATATCATAGATGCAACGTGGGCTGGCCGGAGTACATGCGCATAATGACTGACAGGTCAATGAGCTACTTTTTGAAACGTTATTTTGTATGAAAATACAAAGAAATGCCGTCATAAGCGAAATAGTAACCACTGGGGTCCGCGGACCACAGCTTGGGAAACAGTGCTCTAGAGACATTACTCGGGAAGAAAACATGTGACACCCGGAAAACTCCGGTATGCTCTTAAGCAGCGCTACAAACAAGTACGTTTAAAAAAAACCAGGTGCCCATCATTAGATACTATCCTATAACCACTTATAGGTAAAATGGGTACGTATCAAAAAGGTGGCGTTATAAATTCAAATAAACAATACAAATATTGGAAGAGTGATCAAGAACCTAATATTTTCCAAACAGAGTTTTGGCGACCCGTGCTTCGTCTCCCGAAATTGTCATAGAGAACGAATAAAAAATTAAAATTTACTCTACAAAAATGATAACGCATGACAACTCTTATCCACGACAACAATCTAACATTATAGAATTTGGTGGAGCTCAGTTAGCTACGCATGTAACGGCGCTACGGCGTAGCACTTTCAGCTACGATTTTTTTTTTTTTTTAATCTAGGCAATGTATAAAACGAGGACCCTTTTGCACCCGAATGTAGCACATAATTATTATCATAATTAGTTACAAACAAAATGCCCAGATTTGCCGCGTAATGCCGGCTTAGATTAGAATAGCATCACCCCATTTCTTTCCCAAGAGGTGGCTGAGGGACTCGCGGCAACTACCAAACGTTACCAAATGTGGGGTCGAACGCGATGAAAAAAAACGCGAGAAATCGTCGAGAAAATCGCCCGTGTGAAAGGGCTCTAATGTAACGACACCTCAATGACGATTTTTTGAGCTCATACCAACACTTTTCTGAACTAGGTAGCGCTAGTTCAGATTGAGGAATTGTCAAGTTATGTTAAGTGCCCAATAAAACTACTATTAAATTGGTGTTTAATGTGCATTTTTTTTATTCTCATAAGTAAATATGGGATTTAGTACAATTTCATAAGTTAATTCATTACCCTTATCTATAGGAATTGCACAGTATAATTCAATCCAAGCGCCATCTACTAAGAACCTAACGAACAAAAAAGAACACTCTCGTTCACTTCATACGAGTATGTCAATATCCGCCCAGCCGTTTGGGTATAAAAAAACCCTAGTCTATATACATACCTGCATCAATACATACCTACACCTCAAATGCATAACACTCCTTATGATGCAGTCGGATAAAAATAGCATAAGTAAGTAGTTGTAAGTTGCTGTGTGATGCCGGCTTAGAATAGCCCCTATCTTTCCTGCGGATGTCGAGGCGACTTAGGGATGGCTCGAGGCTTGATGTGTATTGCTATTTTAGGCGACATAATGACAACCTGTAGGTACACAGTTTTCAGAATTAAACCTCAAACTTTTGTCGGACGTCCTAGATTGCCGTTTTATCCGGCCGTTAATGCTCTGCTTACCCCGCAAGGAATACATGCGTGATGTATGTTGTAACTTGATACCGGTGTCGTATTACTCTGATGTAAATCAATGATTACCGCAGTGTCTCTTCGCGACGTAGAATGACGTAATATAATCGCTTCATGCTTTGAAATCTACGTCATAAGCCGTAGTAGGAAACGTAAGAAACCTATGACGTCGTAAAAACGCGATGCCCACTAATCACTTTGGTTTTTTGGCTACCACCCTACCACCTAACGAAGTAAAAAAAAAAAAAAAAACAATGGTTGAACGTGTGTTAAAATTGTAATACGAGCGAGAAAGCCTGTCGTCAAGACAAACCTTTGCAGGTTTAGTGACGTCTGTTAATGTTTATTTTTTGTACTTACGTTATAACAAAATAAACGAAAAACAAAAGTTTATTTACACTGATTATAGTAATTTTCATTAAAATAGTTATGTTAGCTATCCATTTACCTAAAATACAGGTACTTTAGGAAATGGTCAAGCTTCATAGTATAGCTCGAGAGTATAGGTGTATTACAATTTTTAGGCGACAGGCTGACAACCTGCCACTATAGTGAAACAGATGTTTTCTGAAACAGCTTTGGAACACAATCCTCAAAAATGACGAAAGTAGCGATAGCGACCGTATTCTTACGGCCGCTAACGCTCTGCCTACCACACAAGGGATAAGGCCGTGATGTATTATGTACTAATAAGTATGAGTGTACCTATTTGTAATGAAGTTTATTAATGTCCTATATGTATACATATTATAATATACAATACAATACAATACAAATGCTTTATTTGTACAAAACACATAACACAGAAAAGAAATATATACTCTTTTGATAGGCAGCCAATTTCTAAAACGTCGTAATTGGATTCCGTGCACGGATGTCCGAAACGACTGGTCTAACTACACTTTTTAAATTTTGATTACTCGATAATTATATAGCCAAGGGTATGTAGGAATCGGAAAATAGAACGTGAGGTACAGGCATAAGAAGCTGATTTTTGTATGAAACGAAAACGTCGATTGTGGACTGGGTCATTAATAAAATATAAAAGTTGTACGATTTAAACTATTTAGTAACTATTTAGTAAACTAACTAAGTTGTACGATCCAAAACCACTACGGACTTCGTCATTTTACAAAACATTCAAAGTTAGAATTAATAAACAGAAAAATTACATACAAGTAAGTGTTCTGATGCAACTAATGACGTCATACATTGCTATTTTCATACCGTTTTAGATCATTTTAAAAAGTAGCTCATTTGACCTGCCAGTCCAGGAGCTCAATTTCTGTATAATTTTTGAAAGTTTTTTTTCATGTTGGACTCTACGTTTACGGCCCCGGGGCCATCAAAACTATGCCTGTCGGACCTTTTGAAAGCGTGCACGGAACTCCGCAACGACTAGTCGAACCACATGGACTAGCTCCATTTATTAATTTAATATCAAGGGTATGTGTGTATTGATTAGGGTATGTTTGAATGTATTTGATGTTATCAGGCTGTTACTTATTAAAAAAAAGCTCACATTGGGACGTAACGTAAATATTTATTGTCACTTTAAAATAATTAAACTTAAAAATAGGTCTATCATAATACACTTTAGTTAGAGGATATCACAAAATTTTGACTTTACAAAGTCCAATTAAAATATACTTACTACAAGATTTTTTAAACTCTTTCTTCTTTTTACAGCCTTTTTGTGTTCTATTTTAATAACTATCTAAAAATCTGATAAAACTTATTAGATTTTATAACTCTGTAGTTTATCAATTTACGAATGCTAAGGCGAAACAATAATTTTCGCTAGCTATTTACTGTTCGTCTTTTTCTTTACTTATTTCGTACTACATCAAAAATAAAGCAGTCGTGACAAAATGAAGTCGAATTCAATTAAATAACACTCCAAGAGTCTAATTTGATAACAATTTCGCATACGAAAGTTTGCAACAAGTGGTCAACCTTCCCATACACTTTCTACTGTTACAAGTTCATGTCAAGGGTATGTATGAGTTTTGTTAGAAGCCGTCTGTAAATGGCGGCGGCTACCCAAGTGTGAAGGAGAAAGCATGAACGCCTGGTATATGTAGGAGCCTCAGTGGGAGAGAGAAAGCATGACAATCGGCCGCCATATACAGATCCTTTCTTTAATCGCATGGCTTCTATGAATGAATCGATTTTCTAATACAACGGATGCCATGAGCTGCGGTTAGGGCGCATACAATGTACCATGTTCTTAACCATATATTCTTCCTATTGTGTCGATGGAAAATTTAGATTTTATATGCCTCGCTCAATACACTGGCCTCTTTCTCAAAACCGAATTAAATTAAAAAAAAAAACGTCTACGCGCCCTAGAGGAACCATGGCAGACTTTCACACACAAAATACAAATAATATACTGTTTCTTCTTTCATGATGACATACATCGCTTTGAGATCTTTTAAAACTACATCAATAGGCAGTTCTTATTAACTTAGGACTAATTTAAAAGCACCCTGTAAGGATACGAATACATGCATTGATCTGGATAATACTGCAAGGAGATGTTCTACGATCTTTCGTCAGGAGCTAGCGACGAGTTGCCATAGTTTGACAGTCCTGTCACCGCTCGCTGTGACCAGACATTTTGTAGCCTCGTCGAAGAAAATACTGTGGATTTTATCTGGAACAAATATAAGTCAGGAATTTTAATCGGTTATCACACCATCCATCATCGAGATTGTGAGATAAGAAATGATTTAATGAAATAAAGGTCTGTATTTTGTGGTATGTAAAAATTCGCGATGTTATATATTCATATTGTAGCTTTCGTTTCACTAAAAGAGATATAGCTACCAAGTAATTTAAAGTTTGTGTTATGGAAAATCATCGGCTAATTTGTACCAATACAGTCTAGCAGGAAACTAAGGCAACACTGCAGGCGTCATTGCACATGCCACAAGACCGCAGAGCATGGAGAAATTTGGTGGAGCTGTACCTCCCCATAGGGTGCAGACATTACGCGTGAAAAACAAATTATACCGATAAAGTTCAACACAAAAAATGCAGCCAACATTTGGCGTCATTTGACGTGTGGGGCTGTGACGTCATGAGAGAGCAGTATGAAAACATGAAATTCACCTCTGTGTGACAAGGATAGATAGATTGTCAAGCACAATCATTTTATATCGCGACATATTTGATGCATATTTTGGGCTGAACATTTTCGTCTGAATATTTTTAACTGTTATATAGTCACGTTCCTCAGGAATGAAACATCGACATAAGGCCTGTATTCACTCTGATTAGTGCTAGTGCAGGCGATTATTGCAAGTGTTTAGTAACTAGACTGCGAAATAAGAAGAATAGAAGTAAGTTACATTTACTAAGCACTCGCACTAATCAAAGTGGCCTGTATCCACTTTAGAGTAAAAAGATTTATGGAAAAGTAGGTACCTACCTGTGTGTGCTTTGTGCGTGGCTAGTGGTACAACTGCGCGCATGTCCCACTGAAGCAATGTCCCGTTTGTACCACCGAGCCAGAGGGAGTCTGGTACCCAACAGAGGGATTGGACTGGTTCTGGTAACTGCTTTTGATATACCTGGAAAAAAAATAGGATATGGTGAGATAAGTTACTCTGTATATAAACATAAGGAATACCAGAATAGTTATTGTGATGTGAATATAATTTTACCTGTAAAATTTCCTTTTAGTTATATTCATCATTCAAACAGGCCTTTCGTTCTTCAAATTTAGTAACGTTCTCCGTTCTTGCAGTTCATTCACATCACAATACATCCGTACGTACATGCCGTTTTGAACGGGCGTCTTTTTAAAGTTATATGTATTGACCGATGTAAGAAAATACAGGCCAACAAATAAAATGTTATAGCACCTCTGTTTTCCAAAGTTCAGTCATAATCATAATCTATTAAATATTTTTAGATTACTTATAAGATGCAGCACTTACTAGCTAATGAGTTTACTAGCGGTTTGCTGGGCCCACATTATATTTTCATTCTATATGCCACAGTAATGTCACCGACACTCAATTGTTATTCTATTGCAACAACTGCGATTTTCTTGGTGAAATACGACACGGCCACAACCTCAACCATCCGACTGACATTCTATTGAGACAAAACACAACTGAGACGGTTTTTTAACAGCGGAATTCGGACCCTGGTCACTTTACTAATGTAAAGTATCGCCGCCCTAATAAGCCATAATTTACAAGTGTTAAAGCTATGACGTAGGGGCTAGTTTGTTTCATTGAGATGTCTTCTATTGTGGGCTTGACAGCTGTCATAATTGCTTATTCGAGAGGCGATACTTTATAGCTGACGAGTGTACTAGCAGTTTGCTGCTCACTATACTAATGTAGTGTATTGAGTGTACTAGCAGTTTGCTGCTCACTATACTAATGTAGTGTATTGAGTGTTGTACAACACTTACAGAATGCAGCACGCTAAGGTCGGTGACTATGACGGCCCCGTCTGCAGCCACGGTCACCACGCGCCCCGCCGTCAGCAGCCGCGCGTCGCTTATAGCTGACGAGTGTACTAGCAGTTTGCTTGTCACTTCTTTCGTAGTGTAGTTCCAAATGAAAAGCTCGCCGTCGGATGTCGTGGTGATTACGTCGAACTCGTGTTTTCGCCGTCTGTGGAACAATGAGTTCATATGTTAGATATTTATTTATTTTAGACATTCTATAGGTAATTAAAAAGCTGAACACGATGGCATGGAAATAGCAAAATAATTCACAACTCGAATAGTTTTCCTATTGGCACTATCGGTAGCCAATCAATGACCCCTTTAGAAGATCAACTTTAACTAGTTTTTCATACAGTTTATAAGAAAAGCTGGTATATATTGGTCCCTTAGAGAGTTAGATTGATGTGCTACTAAAAGTACATATTGTACTGGCACAGCCAGGATGTCAAATAATTGTAAATTGAGGGTTACAATACGAGAAAGGTAGGAAAGGTACTTTATTATTTCTGCTCATTTTGGCAGCTTAGGTAAAAAGTGATATTGGGCGAATGAAATATACTTTCCTACTGCTATAAATTTATTGTAAAGTAGAACAGTACCAAACACCAACATCGCGTAATCTCTAACAAATTCCTGAAGTTCACTCCAAGTTGTCAACATTAGGTGGTAATTAAGGGCCATTAGGGCGATAATCGCGTGCAGCCAACCCTAAGGTGGATCACACACGCACCACGCGAGATTGCGACTCGTGGCAGACATTATACAAATGATAACCTGTGACAACCAGAATAAATTCATTTTTTTTAAGTTACTTTGTATGAAAATACAATGTCATAAACCTGTGGAGGAGATGGCGTCAAATAAAAATAGCAACTTTTAAAATATAAAGTTTAACATTTTCAACGCCATGTCAGACAATGCCGACCGATGATAAATGTCCCAAAGTTATTGATTTTGCCAAATTACTAATCGGAATAAATAAGTACTATTTTATCATTTTAACTGTGAATATTTTGAATAAAACTTAATGACAATAACAATATTATTTGCTAATCATTTTTAAAGAAACATGTATTTTTTTTACTCGCTACCCTACAATACACTACACCCTATTTCATGCGACAATGATATTCCTCTAAGGCGGCTGTTGTGTTTAAGTTCGTAAAGTTCTCTCGTAAATAAACCCCGGATCCGTTGTGTGTGTTTACCGCCTAAGTACTAAGCAGGGCGCGGCGTCCTTGGTTGCCAAGCGGCTTATAAATCGCACAGTCACAATCACAATGTCTACGGTGTATAATTTGTGAACTTCTGAGTAACTTTGAAACTGCTGTTGACGCAAAAATTTATATCGACACTAAAATAACATTGATGTAGAGGCTATGAACTATATATTCGTTACTAATAGCCACAACAGCTCACTGCTGGGCATGAGCCTCATATGGAAGTCTTCCCCATCAATCTTGTTCCTAATCATATTAGTGACTATTCTATTGTCAATTTTTCGTGTGATGCCGGCTTAGAATAGCATCACCTCATTACTTCCCGAGGGTGTCGTAAGAGGCGAGTGTGAGACTCGAGGGATGTATTACAACTTTAGGCGACAGGCCGACAACCTGTACACAGTGATACACGAATCAAAGGGTTCTCAATATTTGTCAGACGTGGCAATTCCATTTGCAATGTAGGATTAGGTTATTTAGGATTAGATTAAGCAGGCCTCTCCCCGAGCGTCCCATACGCCCCATTGCCCCATACGCGTACCGTCCCAACCGCCAGATATCACCAGTTACTGTCAGAACCTAGCTTAATGTGGCAAGTATAGGACCTACCTGTATGAGACAACTGTTATGTTCCCGTCATGGTCGAACTCGGCTTTCAGCCCGCGCAGGGCTTGCCCCGAGCGTCCCATATTACTCTATCAGAATCAGAAGTTAGCTAAAAATTACAAGTTTAGGACGTACCTGTAAGAGACAGCTGTTATGTTCCCGTCATGGTCGAACTCGGCTTTCAGCCCGCGCAGAGCTTGCCCCGAGCGTCCCATGTTGCTCCACACGCGTACCACGCCGTCCCAACCGCCAGATATCAGCAATCGCTCTGTAATAATACCAGAACTACTTAGAAACTCCCATAAATATGATTGAATGTCGATAGTGGGGTGTTTCGAAGATTTAGTCACATAAATCGTATGAGGAATCGGAAGCAGCCATTACGACTATTATTGGCTCCATAATTTGTTAATTTTTATAAAAATTAATAAAGTTTTGCTCTACATCTCTATTCTGTGGCTTGCATACTTAACTCACCTTTTTCGAGCCACAGTAAACAGCTGACGGAGTCGTCATGCGCGCGAAAGCTTTCAACTACTCGACCGTACTCCACGTCATAAAGGTAACTGGAAAGAAACGCTTTATTAATTAGAAAGCAACTAGCAAGATTTGCCGTGTGGCGCCGGCTTAGAATAGCATCACTCCATTTATACCCGGAGGTGTCGTAAGAGGCGACTAAGGGATGAGCCTAGGGAGTGGGTAGCAGCGTTCCCTGTGAATACACCATCTTGCACTCCGCTCGCCAATCCACTTGCCAAACGCGGTCTTCTTTTTTTTTTTTTTTTTCGTGTGGGACACCGAGTCGTCCAACGACCCGATGAACCCTAGTGTCAGAATTTTTCAACCGCCTACTACAAGTAGCAGGCTTCTGACATGGTTGTGTAACGACCGCCGTCTAAGTGATCATAGACAGCAATCGGGACCTACGGCTTAACGTGTCATCCGAAACACGGAACCATCTTACTTACGGACAATCGCGTGGTTCAGCCCGCAATGTCCTAACCAGACTGGGAACAAATTCACAAAG
The DNA here is from genome assembly GCA_029255805.1 of Keiferia lycopersicella. NCBI lineage: Eukaryota > Metazoa > Arthropoda > Insecta > Lepidoptera > Gelechiidae > Keiferia > Keiferia lycopersicella. Next base: position 22,309,681 of record JARACZ010000003.1, read on the forward strand.
TGATAAATATCAACTTTGTGAGTGACCCACCGAGAATCGAACCCGGAACCTTCTGCGTCAGAGGCAGTCACACTACCACTGCGATACATGCGTCCAGTAGTGGACTGTTGTATCTGTAGTAGTAGTAGCAAGATTTATTTATAAGTCTAGAGTATCTAGACTACTCGTACTCGTACAGTAACGTAAACTAAATTAAATGAACTCACATATCATTATTCCAGGACCCAGCGGCGACAATATTGTCATCAATCATCACACACTGACTGAGCGGAGTGGCGCACAAAATCACACTCCTGATCTGCTTTCGTAGCTCCATGTCGTATACTTTCAGCGTACCATCTTTGCCTACAGACACAATTCTTTTCCCGTGTTTTAACGCACACGTCACTTCATCTTTATGTAGGTTTATTGTGTCTATGCATTCCAAATTGTATGATACAGGCTCTTCTGGCTTCGCTAGAGGTCTTTGTATTTGTTGCGTGATTTTGCGGACGTGTGGTTTGGTGAATAACTGCTTGGGGACTTGGCCGAACTCCATGATTTGTACTTCTAGCGCGTGCCTGTCGTTCATGTCGTAGATGCCGTCGAGGTCTACTGAACCCTCGTAGCATACGTGGTGGAATACTGAAATTAACAAATCTAATTAAAATCTGTAGATAAAAATAACTAGGATCATAACCAGGCAAGTCTTACGGCAACTAACCCAAATCTTATTCTAAACGAATAAATGAATGAAAAGGGAGAGATGATAATGATTCGTAGTGCAATCATAAATTCGTCATAAAGGCAATAAATTATACAAAAAGAAAATAGGAAATAATAAGAAATTTCCGTGTGATGCCGGTTTAGAATAGCATCACCCCACATCATTCCCGCGGGTGTCGTAAGAGGCGACTAAGAGACTCGAAGGTATTGGTGTATTACAATTTCTAGGCGACAGGCTGACAACCTGCCATTATAGTAATACACATGTTTTCTGAAACAACCTGGGAAAATAATCCTCAAATATGTCAGACGTGGCGATAGCGCCCGTATTCTTACGGCCGTTAACGCTCTGCCTACCCCGCAAGGAATAAAGGCGTGATATATGTATGTATGTAGGTAGAAAATAGGTGGGTGGGTACGTTTCTGGATAAATTTAGAAGTTTTAGCGACCATACTGCGTAATTAAGAAATATTGTAGAAGCAATAATTTATAATCAGTTCGACCAACAATCCTAAATTAGCGATATAAAATAAACTAACAAAAAGCATCGAAATCGACCGATAAGGAAAACTAACCATTGTACGCTTTGACAGCCTCTTCACCCCGCTGCTTGTATCCGAAAATGAGATCGATCCACAAATGCAAATGTCTCGAGACATACTCTGATTCTAGCGCGTCTCTCAACTTGCACACGAAGTCCTCGGGCGAGGCAGCCCAGGGCGGCAACGCGACGTCGCTCACTTTAGACCCGTCGTGACGCTCACCGAAGTCTATCTCGTATTTGTTCACCAGGAAATCCCCTTTGGCGTCCGTGTCGTAAAATTCGGGGACTAGTTCCTGAAAATTATAATCATTAGTCAAAAATTAAGAATGGAGTCTTTTATGGCAGCGGATTTTTCAAACAGTACAAAAATTATATCGCATGCGCCTGTACACACGTGTATCACTGGTTCTACTGCAAGAATCCACATTAAATTCGCTAACAAATTCGATCGTTTGCATTGGCAAATGGGCAACATAGGCCACTTCATCATAGTATCAGATGCTGAAGTCAGAACTAGTTTTTTTGTAGCTTGGTCATTTTATGCGTAATCATAATCAATGTTATAATTATAGGTACAATATGTGTATTTCAAATCTAATCAAGTAATAATAAAATAGCATTTTTATCGACAGTTTCACAATAAATAATAATTGATACATATTCATACTGACTCATAATCGGACCGGAAGCGTTGATAAATAAATAGTGTTTAGATGTGTGTTTAGGTATAAATGTAATTCTACATGGACACGGTCACCATATGTTACACAGCAACGAAATACATTTTCTTATATTTTGTGCTATTTATGTCCAATTGTTTCATAATTTTGAATACCGTAATATTAATAGAATGGAGTACCGTAAGTTCCAAGGCTATTTGGGGCGGACGTTGCGAAAATGAAGTTACGTTACAATGAAGTACATAGTAAAATTTATTTTTATGAATTAGTATGGTACTGAACGACGGACTTTTTCAAAAATATTAAGCTCAACAGGACAAGGCTCATTATGAATAAGAACCAAAAGGTCAAACTATAATAAAAAATTTGACCCTCATACAAAAAAAACAGTCGACCAATATTTTAATATGGATTTATATTTTTCGGTAAAAGTTGTTCAGTTTGAGTTTTCGGGAAAGCCACGATATATATTTTAGAGAAGGAGAAAATAAAATAGCAGCAGGTAGTCTTACCTTAAAATCGGACATATTTTTCAAACAGTTCTTGTAGACATCTCTTACTGAATTAAACATTCTGTCGGGATGGTCAAACCTTCCGTTTTGTAAACATAACATGTATTGGGGATACTTTCTTACCTAAAAGAAAGAAAAATAAGCTATTAATTACAAAATGTGTGAAAAACTGGGGGCATGGTGGTGCCATGGCAAGCAAAGCATATGGACTACCCTACCTTTTACTAAGTGGTTAATCATTATAGCAGTAACTAGATAAGATTCATGAAAGGGTTAAATCTACATATTTCTAATTTTCATATTTTGCTATTTTCATACGTTTACTGGTTGGTTACTAAGTCAATGAGGTTAATGAACCTTAACCACTTTAACGCTTACGCGCAAAACTGCTGAAATGCAAGTAAACAGAAAGAACAACTGTATTCCTTGCGAATCGAATGATGTTTCGCGCTAATTACTGACCTTTCTCTTTCGTATTGTTTAAAATTGGTTGTTTATACAGTTACAAGTTGTATGCAGTTTTTAATGCATTCAGATTCTATTATATTTTTTAATTGTTGGCAATTATACTTCATATAAATCTAATTTTATGTAAAACTCTACTATCGCGTGGGATATCGAATCGGCGAACGAGATAAGCTCGTAGTAGCGACGATCGATAGAGGCAAATAAGATAAAACTGATTTAGGTAGTTATCTTATTTTTACAATGTCGTGCAAATGCCATGTGATGCTAGCTTATAATTGCATATTTATTAGCATCACCCCATATCCTTCATGTGAGTGTCGTAAGAGGCGACTAACTAAGGGATTTGAGGTTTGATGTGTGCTGACAACCTCTAAGGTGATGCACAATCTTCAGAAATTACCCTCGTAAAAATACCGTTGTTGTTGCCATATCTGAAAAATATCGAGGGACATTCCAGATTTTCAGTTTCAGAAATTCACTGTAGTTTCCTAAAGTTGAATAAAAATTTTATAAAAGGGAACAGCCTTCTAAAAGCGGGTAAAAGTGCGAACCTCCATTTTTTGTTGGTTAATATGCCTAAAATCTGCTTCTAAGTATAACAATACTTTGATGAAAACCGCAACATACATACGTATACGAACCAACACACAGGTCAAACTGAGAACCTCTTCTTTTTTAAGGTGGTTAGCAAAAAATATATACTTACTAAATAAAACAGCACCAGCCCTGGCGCGGAATAGTGTGATCCATACATAAACTTAGGGTCACTCATTTCATGGTACCTCTCAAGCAATTTCTCTAGTCTATCTTGGTTTAGAGCCCCCATCGGCTTTGACAGATCTCTAAAAGTTTCAGCCTTGTTCAGATCCAGGACTTCTGATTTGTAATCAGCTACCACCCAAGGGAACACTGGGTACTGAGTGAGATCATTTTTGCTTCTATCTGCTAGACTGAAAACAAAAAATGAAGTAAAATCAATTAGTAAAAATTAAGAGTAATCTTCAAGCTACTTACTTATCTTGGTTAAGTAGGTTAGGATTTGCACTTGAAACTAATTTCTTGGCTGACTGAGCAAGATGTGATTCAGACTTTGTTAGTGAGACAATAAAAACTCTATTGTGATATTCAACACCATAAAAACTATTAGATTTTTTTTTGTTCAGCTACAAAGATCTTTAGTTAAACATAGAAATTTAGGATATATAAGTTACAAAAGTATTAATTGAAAGGAGTAAAATCTCAAATTTGCCTACCCCACAAGGGATAAAGGTGTGATATGTGTGTGTATGTGTATGTATGTTTGTAAGAAGTAAAATAATACTTACCAATTCAAATACATCAAATAATCATAATTGGACACAACCCCATTCTGCCACTGTAGAGTCATTTCCTCAGCATGCACTCTCTCTAGCTGGGCATTGTGTGACTCTTCTAACACCCTGTATATCCTATCCCTGTCTTCTTCACTCTGGAATGTCAGGTATATATGTGGTATTGAGCTCCCATCTGAACTGTATACTTCTAGACCCTGAAAAATATGATCTTCATTTCATATACCAACCACAAAAAAATGTGTATCATCAATCCCATTTGTACCAAGAATTTATAAAGAATATAAAGATGTTTATCTTTCAACACTTATTAAATTGTTAATAAACAAGTAAAAACAATATGAAATGATACATACAACTTGCCTTAATAAAAATCTTCTTTTATAAATTCTTTTCAGCTGACTAAGTTTCAGCTTTAGAATGGAGGTCTGAAAGAATAACACAGTAATTTTACAATACACACTTTGAAAAACAAAAATACATAACCTTCTTTTTCATGAACTTGAACATTGATTCTGGGAAATTATTATTTTGTGAGTCACATTGACTGTAAACAAAACTGCATAATGAAAATTAAAAACATAATAGCTTTATAAAATTTGTTTATGAGTCACATGGAGTTGAGTCATAAAACTGTAAATATTATCTCAAAGCAGAAATACAAACTGATAGGTAAATTATTGATGAAAATAGGAAGGTACTTACACCCTCAACATTGCTAAATGGTTGGAAATAAAGAGTGGTGTGAGTGAGAGCCAGTTTCCCCTGATGCCTCACTAGAGGGGAAATTTTCTCTGCTTGCAGCTCACACACTATTTCCTCTGTGAAGTCATCCATCATCACAGGATCAAACACCATCCTCATGTAACGAGAGTGTAGGATCGTAGCCACCATACTGTTGTGCTCTGGAGCGTGCAGGGTTGATGCTCGCAACAGTTGCTGCATCTGTGCCCAGCACTCCTCCGCCGAAGCAAAATCAAACGATATGAAAAATTCCTTCTCCTTATACACAAACTTGTATGGCGCCAAAATATTCTCCTCTAACATCTCAGCGTATTGCTTAATTTTTACTCTAATACTCGAGTTATTACCATAATGGGCAGGATCTACTATGGATATGTCTAAACAATCCTTGAAATGCATCTTGATAAGGGGAAAGATCCAATCTCTTGGTTCGAATACGAGCGACTTGGAGCAAAGTTTCAAGCGGCCTTTCCGGGCGTTCACTTCCGACGACAACTCTTTGTCTGCCGCCTCGGTCACCGCGCATGAATAGTCTTCAAAGTAAATCTCTCCAGGCTCCAAAAGGAGCATCGAAAACCTATAGGAAGCAAGTCGATGGTTGTTTATTTCATAATACAGATGAAAATCAAAGCTTTCTCTTATATAAATGCACGAATGACTCATAAAATGAAATGCTGCAAAATCTACCTTGATTTATCCATGGAGCTCGTATAGCGCACAACAAATTTGAATGCTCTTTCACCATAAATTTAGTAGAATAAGAATACACTAAATTTGTTTTAAAAATTACTTAAATAAAATGTGGAAACAACCAAGACACAACAGCGAGAAAAGCAAACAAAACATATGCAAAAGTGCAAAACATTTCGTGTCCCTTGGTGCCCCCCTGCCCCCCACATGCAATGTCACTTTGACATAAATTCGGATTCACCGCTCAATATAAAGGGTATTTTACACCAAAACCAAGAGTCGTGCGTAAATTACCATCTCAAGTAGTGGCACGGGTGCTAATACGCCCAAAATGTTCCTTTTGTTTTGTCTATGGATGGTTAGCTTTGACAGACAGCAGATAATTACCGCGCGTTTTCGGCGGGAAACGTTCGAACCGTAAAGGCGCGCTTTAAGAAAATATTTTTGAAAATTGTATAAAAATTGTAAATTATCATAGTTTCTGTAGAGTTTTTGTAAATATTTCTTGTACATAGTTAGGTGTGTACATAAAGACTGAAGATGGGGCGGAAGGATAAGCCCAAAAAAAGAAAAAAAGATCCGACTGATCCAGGAGGGAATTCCGATCCTGAGGAGGACTCCGATATGGAGCAGGAGGCAGATAAGTACCGGCCCTACAAGGTAAAAGAATATAGTAGGAAATATCCGGAAACGTCTGACCGTAAGGACTTTGTGGTTTTTTTAAAACACCAAGTCGACCAAAGGCCGTTCTCTGACAATGACAAAGTCGCCTTGTCTCAGGCACTCAGGAAGCATGCTGTGTCTGGTGTGCTACATTTGAGACCGGTCAATAGGTATAAAGTAGCCATTACATTCGACTTGTCGAACAATGCGAACATGTTTCTAAGCAGCAAAATTTTAGATGAGTTGACATTGTATGCGTCAATCCCCGCTTCAGGAACAGAAATAACCGGCGTTGTTAAGTCAGTCCCGGTTAACTTATCGAACAAAAAAATATTTTCTCTGATTGGAAGCTCACGTAATGTCGTTCAAGTGAGGCGTTTTATGCGCAGGCGAGTCGAGGGAGGTCAGGTTACATATATTCCCACTCAAACTGTTGCAGTAACTTTTGCATCAACCCAACTTCCAGAACACGTCTTTCTCGATTCCTGGAGACATGAGGTGTCACAATATGTTCCACCTGTAAAGCAGTGTCTAAAATGCTTACAGTTTGAACATATTGCTAGCTACTGTAAAAACAATGATGTTTGTTCAATTTGTTCGGGACCACACAACTTCAAACAATGTAATGCCGACAAAAGCAAAACCCCCATTTGTGTGAACTGTAAAGGCGACCACGTGGCAATTTTGGCGGCGTGTCCAATAAAAAAGGCCAAAATTGAACAAAATAAAATTAAGTCTCATTCAGCTACATATTCGGCACTTTTTGACGAAAAATCGTTTCCGCATTTGGCGGCAAGAAACTCAAATCAATATTTACAAAACATTATCAAAAGTCAAACATTTATGAACATGATTACACAAGTTATCGTAAAATTGATCTCCAACAAAACAAATGATGATACCCCAATTAACACTGAAACCATACGTGCTGCGTTTCAGAACACGATCAGTGAGGGAGCCCATTCAACCAAATAATGGACTGTCTCAATGTCGTGCAATGGAATGCACAAAGCTTAATACATAACAAACATCAATTTACACAATTTTTATACGACAATGATATTCATATCGCAATCATATGCGAAACTTGGTTGAAGCCGCATCATAGGCTGAATATTCGAGGTTACAATATAGAGCGAAATGATTGCGGTAACAATCATAATGGTGTATGTATTTTAATTCATAATAGCATAAATTACAATAAAATAGACATTTATTTTGATAACTCTTTACAGAATATCTGCATACAAGTAACAATAAACGGCAAAAAAATCACTTTTGTAAGCTTTTATAGTCCAACGAACTGCAATCCTGCATTTGATAAAGTGAAATTTGATAATTTAGTCAAGTCTATTCCTGGTCCATTTATTCTTGCTGGTGATTTTAATGCGCATCATACTGTGTGGGGCTGTGGTTCTGTCACACCTCGTGGTAGAGCTGTCTTGGAAGTTGTTGACGATAATAGTTTAGTTATATTAAATGATGGTCAGCTCACTACAGTGGGTACTTTAACTTGGCGTCCGAATGCTTTGGATTTAACTATTGTGTCTCCTTCTTTGGCTCTCTGTTGCAGTTGGTCTGTCCATGACGATCCTCTTGGAAGTTATCATCTTCCTGTATTAACTAAAATAGTTTTAAACAATGGTTCTGATAATAATAATAGTAACAGTGGTGTGCATATGCCCATCCAACCCAACTTTAGGGACGTGGATTGGCAAATGTACACCAAAAAAGTGGAACACTTGCTGTCTGATTTCCAGTTGGATTCATTTTCACCTTTAGAAACTTATTGTTTGTTTATTAAAGTATTGTTCTGTGCTATATCTCAATCAATTTCGAATACTAGTGGGCATGCTGTTGGCAGTCCTCGCAATCCCGATCGGTCAAGATCGGGAGTGGGTGGACGTAAACGCAGGCCTACTCTCCCTTGGTGGAATAATAAATGCTCTATAGCTGTACGGGATTCTAAGGAAGCGTACACACGTTTTAAACACAATCCTAATTTAGAAAACTATTTAGAATTTAAAAGATTACAAGCTGTGAAAAAACTTATTCTAAAAACAGAGAGAAAAAGCTCGTGGGTCGCGTTATGTTCTTCTTTTAATCGTTGTACTCCCTTATCAATAATTTGGCGCTTCATGCGTAAATATAACAAATCATATGTCCCTCAAAGTTCAGATGACAATATAGATTGGATTTTTAGTTTTCTTCACAAATTTACTCCAGATTTCGTGGAAAATAAATTTATATCCTCTGATACTACCTCAAATAACAATTCTCAAAACAGTTTTATCACTGAACCCTTCACCATGCAGGAATTAAGAGCCGCTATTTTTTCTCGTCGTGATACTTCATGTGGGCTAGATTGTATTCCATATTTAATGTTCAAAAAGCTATCGCAAAATAGTTTGTTAGTGTTCTTAGACATTTTTAACGCGTTATGGTCTAATAATGACATTCCGCCGGAATGGAAAATTGATTGTATTATACCTATCCTAAAACCTGATAAACCTAAACTTCATCCTGACTCATATCGTCCTATAACCTTAACTTCTTGTGTAGGTAAAATATTTGAGCAGCTTCTTAAGCAACGTCTTGAATATTACATAGAGCATAATAGACTGTTGCCAGTAAATCAGTTTGGTTTTCGTAGAGGCCGTTCGGCTCGTGAAAGTATGAGTTTATTACATTTAGATATTTTAAAAAGCACTGACAGTAACAACAAACTCATAAGTGTGTTTTTTGATATTGCCGGTGCTTTTAACAATGTAAATATAGATATTTTATGTACAGAGTTATTGTATATACATATTCCATTGAAACTTGTTCAGTGGATTCGAGCTTTTTTGCTTAACAGGAAAGTGTATGTCAAGTATAATGGTGGACTATTTGGTCCTCGTTTGTCTTCTGTTGGAGTATGTCAGGGTGGAATCTTATCTCCGTTGATATTTATTTTGTATATACGTCGATTAAACTTAATATTAGGACCCAATATCAAAAATTTACAGTTTGCAGATGATCTTGTAGTATATTTGTCAGGCAACAATTCAAATGATATTATAAATAACATTAATTTAGCTTTAACTAACCTTCATAAATATCTTTCATATTTAAATCTTGAAGTTAATCCACAAAAATCCAAGGTTGTTGTTTTTGGCAAACACAGCAATATCAATTTGAGTCCAGTTTATTACAATAATATTGCTTTACCAGTTTCTATGGATACAAAATTTTTGGGTGTTGTATTTTGTCGTAACTTGTCCTGGAAAAAGTATACAGATAACTTGATAGTCAAGGCTAATAAGGCTTGCAATGTCTTGAAATCACTTTGTGGTACTAGTTGGGGAGCGGACCCAAAAGTTCTGCTTATGCTATACAAATCAATTGTAAGGTCGCATTTTGAATATGGGTTCTTATGCTATGCGGGAGACTCCAAACTCGTTGATATTCTTAATAAAATACAAAACAAATGCATGCGGATAGTCACCGGAGCTTTCAGGACCACTCCAATTATTTCTTTGCAAGTGGAGTGTAATCTGCCTCCTCTGGCTATCCGTCTCGCTTATCTGAAAGAAAGATTTATTCTCAAACTCTACTCTGAAAAAAATAACAATCTTATAGCTGAGCTAACTCATTCAAGTATTTCTACAATTCGAAAACCGTGTTACATTTTGCAGGGCTTTTCTGAATTTAATGGATGCTTACAAAACATTCCTATCTTTCAAAACAATAATTATCTACCATGTTATGATGGACCCTATAAAAGTAAATTCAGTCCAATGAATATAGTAATTGAGAATAATCTTTCTAAGAAGGAGGAAGTTTATGAAAGATTATCCCTTTGGAATGGATACAGATTTTTATACACTGATGGCGCAAAAAACGAGTCAAATGTGTCTTTTGCAATATATGACCCTGCTACTAAAATAGGTATTGGATATAAAATAGACAAAAAATCCAGCATATTTACTGCGGAAGCAGTCGCTATACTTGGTGCGCTAAAGCACATACTAAATCGTAACTGTGGTTTTCATAGGTGGGTCATAGTTAGTGATAGCATGAGTGTTTTAAAGGCATTGCAAAATAATAAAATGAACGCCAATACGAATTATCTCATATACAATATAAAGGATCTTTGGTTTGATCTTCACGATAATCATCAAATAACAGTTGAATTCATGTGGACTCCATCTCATATAGGAGTATCCGGTAACGAAAAAGCAGACTATTTGGCTCGTTCAATTTCAAATTCTCATAATTTTGGTAATGATTTGAATTTATTACTACCATATACTGATATAGTTGCTGTTCTGAAACAAAGAATGTATGATAAGTGGAAGGAACATTGGGATCACATAGTACAAATAGAAAACAAAGGTTCTTGGTATGCTGCTTTGAATGTTAATTTGAAATCCGTTTCTTGGTTCCGTTCCGGCAATGTATACCGTTGTAAGAAGTTTTACTCCACAATAAGCCGTTTGAGGTTTGGACACTGTCGTCTTAATCATCACCTGTTTCGTATGAAAATTGTGAATAATCCGCATTGCGATCATTGTCAGTCACAAGAGGATCAAACCATTGATCATTTGTTCTTTTCATGCTCGTCTTTCGGTATTCAGCGCCTTTTGCTGATGGACGAGTTAATCCGTATTTACGGAGAACCACATCTGGTCCCGCAATCTGTACAAACATTACTACAAAATAATTCCACATATGTACCATTGTATAATTTTGTAATATCTACTGTACAGGAAATTTAGGTATAGCGAATGTATATAAATTTAATGTGAAATTATTGTATATAAAAATTAAATTTAAAAAATATGAAGAAGATGTAAGCACAACAAACACATTTTATATGGACATGAAACCTTTAACGAAAGTTGAACTAAAGACGATTTTATTGTAAAAATACCCAGAATGGACAAAAATACTGAAGACGTACGATATATAAAAATACATGGAATTGACAAAGTACTGAAGACGTATAATTTATAAAAACACTCAAGAAGAATAAACTAACTGAAGACGTATAAAATAAGAAAATACAGAAGAAGAACAACACACTGAATGGACAAAATACTGAAGACGTATTATTGATGAAAATACACAAGAAAAGGACTCACTGAAGACGTACAATCTATAAATACTTAAGAATAAGTAACCACTGAAGATGAGGCTGTATGGTCTTAAGACCCTTGCCTGTCCAGAATGGACAAAAGGAAAAAAAAAAAAAAATAATTACCGCGCTACTTTTATCGTTTGACTTGTTTCCAATTTTCCGATGAATAATTTTATTTCTGTGAGACAATTTGAGACTATGCAAGAAGATAAGAACTCTATATCCCAGATGCGTTTTCCGCAGAAACTCTGGTACTTGCTGAATATGCGGACAGACGCTATTCTCTGGGGTGGCACAGGCCGAACAATTTTATTGAACTATCGGATTCTTCACAACTACTTGCAATGTGATAATTCAATTTTCAAGACAACCAATATTGCTAGCTTTGTGAGACAACTCAATTTATACGGTTTCCGTAAAGTTACATCTCATCTTCAAGATCCTTTATGCAATTCAAGCAATCCATACATGCATGAGTATGTCCACGATTACTTCCAATACGGTCGACCGGAATGGCTGAATAAAATAACGAGAAAGGCTTTGGCAATGCGAAAAGGTTTCAAGACAAGGGTAGGTTACGTAACTATACTTACAGTTACAGCCAATCTGATGATAACTTTATTTATAAATCTTTCCTTTATAATTTGCAGAACATGTATGGACAATCTGAAGCAGAATGCATGATCGTAACTCCTCTACAAAAGGCGCGCCAAGCATTTTACTGTGCACTACAAAAGGCTGTTCAAGATTCATACATTCAAAGTTCTAAAGAATTTTGCAGCCTACAATTTGATTGCGGTGGTAAGTATTCTCACTCTCTCTTTTCATGGAACACCGAGTTGATAATCTGGTAAACCCTCTTAATACACACATATTCAATTCAGAGATGTAAATAAGGTATCTTGATTTTTCAGAAGTACTAGAAGATTATTGTGAAGATGAAGAAAATGTTGAACTTGACTGGATATTCTCTAAGCCTGAACCTGAAGCTGAGCAGAACCTTTCCCAAGCAGGTCTACCACCCTCTTCCTTTTATAATTTCTCTCCTTTTCTTCATGTCCATTTTACCTTCAGTCCTGATATCCTGTCCTTTCTACAGTCACAGTTCCAGTCACTCCTACTATCAATGAAGATAGCAACAACAACTATGAGTAAGTTACCTATTTTATAACTTCTGTGTTCACAAATATGCCAATGATTAACTTTTGTACTTGTTATATCACAGGGAGACTTCTCAGGACTTGATGAACTTCAATGATGAGCCTCAAAATAACAATGACAGTTTCCCTGGCCAGTTCATTAACATGCCAGACCTTGAACCAGGGCCAAGAGAAAACAATTCTGGAATAGAACTTTTAGCTGAATTTAATATTGAACAAGATATTGATCAGGGCATCATAAGGAAATTAGGGGACAAAGATGACCATTCCTTGAACTGTGTTCTGCCTTCTATCAGTAATGACCAGGTTGATTATGCATCTTTGGAGCAAGTAAGTATAAAAATCTGCTAATCTAATCAAGAAAAACACATGAACATTTGACTGTTAAGTGTAGCATGCACACCAGTCTTCTAATAATATAAAGGTATATAAGTAGAACAGTCATGACTGGATGAGACTGGGTTGAATTGGAGTTATTTATGTAATTTTGATTTTCAGAGTAACAATGATGTAGACCAGTACAATGGAGAATGGGACCAGATGTTCAATGATATGATAACTAACAAAGTTTCCAACCAAGAATGCAACTCTGACTTAAAGGATTTTTACTCTCAAATCTCCCAAACTATTGATTTACTTAACCCTTGATTAATTCAGTAAAAAATTGCTTGATAACTTCTTACACCATGTATTAAGATTACTTTAAAATATAAAGACAATATTATTAAAATTACTTCTTCTGCTTTTTCTTCTCAGCCTCTTCTTCCTTCTCTTTTTCAATAACAGAAACATAAGAGTTGATAGTGTCTGCATCCAACATCTGCATGGGCTGACCACGGCGCATCACAGCTATCTCAAGATTCTTCTGCCCTGATTGTACAACTTCCAGGAGAGCTCGGATTGCAAGCTGGAAATTCAATAGAAAGTTTTTCTCTTAAACAGTTTTTGAGATTTAAGTGAAAAATGAAAAAAATGGGCCCTGTCACCCCCCTCTCCCCACTCTGGGGCTCCTCCTAGTGCCCTGGGGTTTTAGTATGTTTATTACCTAGGGACACTTGACATGTTTCCGAAATAACATCTTATGTTACTAACTCGCACACTCTAAAACTTTTTATTCAATGGACTAATGTGCAGTAGTTGAAAATTTTAAGAAATTTTGTCATGTGATGTAGATTTGCAACTGTAATTTTTGATTTGTGTAGGTCAGTTAGATTGGAAAGCTTATTACGTAAATAGTATTGCAATCTAACCTTTACTGCTCCCTTTTCATTGGCAACTTCCTCTGCAGTGTAATTTTTTTCCAAGAATTCACGGACAGTCTTAGCAGATCTCCCAGTAGCATTTGCCTTCCACTCATAGTAGATGCCTGATGGCTCAGTTTGGAAAAGATGTGGATGTCCATCATAGTCGAAGCCACCAATCAAACAAGAAATACCGAAAGGTCGACGACCATTGCTTTGGGTGTACTTTTGCTTGAGACCAGCAATGTACCGTGTTATGTATTCAAGAGTAACTGGGTCTTCCACTGTCAGCTTATGAGACTGGCACTCGATTTGCGCCCTGTTGATCAGAATGCGGGCGTCCGCTGTCAGGCCGGCAAAAGCCATGACAACATGATCGTCCAGGAGGCATATTTTACGCACTGTTCTTTCTTCCTGTAACTTAGCTACAGACTTCTTTTCAACTCCTAGAACAACAACGTCACCTCCTCTCACGCCAACCTGTAATTATATACAAAAAAGCGATGAGGATTCAGAAATTCTCAAGAATGTAACATAACCAAAATTGTGATTACTCACGGCAGTGGATCCCTTGCGAACAGCTTCTTGAGCATATTCGACTTGTAACAAATGGCCGTCTGGAGAGAAGACAGTAATAGCGCGATCGTAACGAGCCGACATTCTTGGTTTTTGTATAAAATCTAATAAAATCCACTAAACTCGCGATCGGCTTCTCAAACACAATGTCACGATTGATGACAAACGAAAAATCAAAAGAAATGTGAACAGAATTTCTGAACGAAAATAAATTCGGATACGCCTGATACCCACCCGTCAAGTCAAGTACGCACGTGGTACGTGCCACCACTCGTTCCACTCCTAGGTGTGTTTTAACCTTTACAAAATTAAAAGTAAAATTGACAGATGGATGTCAATCAGATGGATAACAAATATGGCGGCGGCGGTGTGTGATTTCGGCCCTTGGCTAAATGATAAATTAAAATCTCTGAAAACCGATGAAGGAGTATTCGGATCATACATTTCTGGTATTTTAGAAGGCGAGGATTCCATAGATGATAAAAGAGATGCTTTGGAAGGCATACTTTCGGAAATTGTGGTGAGTACAAAACTTGGGAGTGCGTGCTGTATACAACTTGAATTTTCCTAATCGCCCTGAATTTCAGGATAATGACGTGTCCATTCACGTGACAGAGATATTAGAGAAATGGGAATCATGTCAGCCCAAAGAAGGAGACTGCCCTAAACCCGTAGCAGATGTTGATTTACAGCTTACAAAGCTGATGGAATCTCAGTCCCTTGCGACTACAACGCGGCGGGAATACACAGATGAAGAGAAAAAAATTCGAGAGGCCATCCTATCTCAATATAGCCAGTTATCAGACAATGAGGTAAACAGTGTCTCGGATTTCAAATATCATCCATATAATAAATATAACCTCAACATTACCTTAGACCTTCATGCAATTTCAGGAGACTGAAGAAGTCCACGTAGAGGCTGACAGTGGAGATTTGGTTAAAAACACAAATGCTGCTGATGTAGCTGCCGCTGCTCGTGAGCGCAGAGAGCAAGCCCGACAGGAGGCACAGCGCAAAAAAGAAAAGGATAAAGAGGATAGGTACCACAATTATATTTTCTTATAAATGCTAAATATTCTGGCTAAGCTAGCTTTCCTTAGTACTTCTATTTTTCACAATTTCTTTTTTCTTCACTTTCCAGGGAAAAACAGAAACAACTCAAAGAAGATAAAAAAGAAAAAAGAAAGACACAAAAAGGGGAGAGGAAGAGGTAGCGAGGTTTATGACAACTACAGCCACTGCTCAGCATTGCTTTGGTAGTGCCGCTGGTCAGCATAGCACAAATTGCTGGTAAAATATCCTCGACACTGAGAATGACAGTCAAGTCTGAATAGGTTAAGATCTGATAGTATCCTTAATTATTTATAAATACTTTGTAACAGTCCTTTTAAAAATTACATCTTACTTTTTGTTCTTACAAGGTAAAAATGTTCATTATTACAGTGTGAAAGGATATTTTATCAGTAATCAGATTTTTTTATCTAAAATAAGTAAATTGTTTTGACATTAGTGAAACAAAAACTTGTTTTGACATTATTTTGGTGAAACAAGGACTTCTCATACTGCAGAAATAAAGGAAAAAAAACTTTATTTTCTAAACACACTATGTCGAAGTTACGCCGCCAAAAGCCTGATTATTTCATCTGATGTTTTTACCTGAAATGACACAAATAGTGCCAAATATGTGGCAGAAATCTGGCTAGTTTAGATTATTGTTTCTCCAACTGCTCTGGCGCTGCAAATCATGTCATTTGTTCCATGTAACTCTTCGCGGATAGAAACCTGACCTCTCCTTCGCAGGTTTGGCTTGTTGCTTGGGCTACGCCCTCAACCAGTCCGGTTGTATGTTATAACGCGACTTATTTTCGGCATAGTGTGTTGTAATTTAAATAACAAAGCAAACATAATTATGCTAAACTTCGCACATTATTGGTATAGTGTGTTTGACACTGAGTCTCACTCAATACAATTTACTTCTGATAATAATGGTTAAACTTATTTATTTGGTCCATTAATTCTTTATTACACAAGAGGAGTTCATATTTGTATACTGTACCATTGCATAGTTTATCTTTTGATATACTGCTCTTTTATTCCAGCTATTGTTGAAAACCTCAACATTAGCAATTGGACAATTCAATATTGGTAATAAAGCACTTTTGTCATGACTGGATGACGGCACCCAACATGTGTGTACTTTTTACATTATGTTTTCATCCACCCATACAGACCAAACACCCTTTCTTGTGTAAGAACTAAATAAGCTGTTTATTTAGCACATTGCAATACTTCCTGGTCTTCAAGACAAAAATATATGTTTTTTTGTCTGCTAAAGTGTCTAGTAGAGTTTAGGGTATGTGATATAATGTCAGTGCTGTTTCAATTTTTTATGAATTTTTGAATGTTTAATTACCAAATTGATAAGGTTACAGAACCGAGCTGAGTATTGAGTTTCAATAATGTTCTATGTGTATTCTGAAAGCATTTATACAGTCTTGTAAGCATTGATGTGACAGTAACCAGTATTTTTATCTTACTTAATGTACTGAAACCTAATTATGCGAATAAGTGAATGTGCTTTAGTCAATATCAGTAAATTGTTATTTAAAAACAATAACACAATATGTGTAACATTTATAAATAAAATTATACAAGTCATCATTAGATACCTATTATTTATTTTTTATCAAAGTTACCTACAAAAATAATCAACAGTTTAAATATGTAGCCACAACATTAGGACTAGAACAAGTTACTACTATTATCACAAAACTATTGTTATTTATTGGTCATGATTATGTGTATTACCATGATCACTTTCCCTAGTATAACCATTTATTTCAGCTTCTTCAGTGACAATGAAATTACTTGCACCCCCAGCATATATTTGTGTAATCTTTCCACTAATATTGTCATCTATTAGTACTTGGGTAGGTGCTGTGACAAATTCCCCAGCATCTGTCCCTGTATTGGCATGCTCATTCCATCCCCAGGCCCAAATAGTATTGTCTGTTGCCAGACAAATTGTATGCTCAGATCCAAGAGCAATATCTTGAACTCTTCTTTCATCTGAAAAAAGCATGATGATAAAAATTAAGCTTTAGTCCTAGTAAAAATTACCAATTTATACTTCAAAGTTTTTACCTACCTGGTAATTTTATTTTAATTATTTTCCCTGTAAACGGTTCTGTGGTACCCAGTTGTCCATAATTGTTTCTCCCCCATGTAAGTAGTTCCCCATTCTCTAACCACATCAAAACATTAGTCCATCCACTCAATAACTTTTTCACTTCCTTCTTCACATCAATGTCTATTTTTTGTGGAACAAATATTTTCTTAAATTTATCAGTGCTAAGGAGTAACTGTCCATGTCTGTTATCTCCCCAGACATAAAGTGCATGCTCTTGTGAAGACCAACTGACTGTGTGATTCTGGCCACAAGCTATATGTGAGATTTTTCCAATTTTAGGCACTTGTTGGAATCTATCTGAACTGAGTAGATCATTACCCAGGCCCAATTGTCCATGCTTCCCATCGCCAGTAACCCAAACTTCACCTTTAGAATTGATGATAGCTGTGTGCCTTAAACCCATTGACACTGTACAAGCATTTACTTGTAGTCTCATAGGTTTTACAGGGTCTGAAAAGTGTTCCTTTGGTAAACCGAGTTGACCATTGCTATTTGAACCCCACACAAACAGAAGTTGGGTGTCATTAACACCACAACTGAAATCCCACCCACAAGCGATGTTAGTGAATTTTACACCACTTAACTCCCATACACGCTTGAAAGTATTTGTTTCATTTCCTGCTTGTAGTTTTGAGTTCCATCCACAAGAGAAGAGTCTGCCTTCACTGTCTAATAGTAGACAATGCCCGCCACCACAGGCGATTTGATTAACTCCATTTTTATCTAGAAACTCCGTGTTCACAATGGTAGGTAACTCTACTTGCTCAGACACAACTCCTACACTAAGCTGACCATGAGAATTAGCACCCTGAAACAATTTAAAAGTGAGTTATTTCTCTAATTTTATTAGTGTTTTATCATACTTTTATTGTACTGTTTACCTAATAGTATATTCTATATCATTAAAAACTTACCCAAGACCAGAGAACCATGATTGGTTTTTCTCCTTTGGACAAACCGTTCCTCTCTATGCTGCAAATAAAACCCTGTCCATACAATATTATATTGTAGTGACTGCGTCTTGCTTCTATGGCACCAAGCTATAGCTATGCAAAAATTGTGAAAAATAAATACAGTGTAAACTCCATGTAACGTCACTCGATTTAACGACTAACTCTCTAAAGCGTCGAAATTAATTGTATTTGGTTGGTTTAGCTAGTCTTCCATACAATGGTACACTCTACATAGCGTTACACCCACTCTCAATAACGGCAAAAATTGAGTAATAAAAAGTACCTTTTCAGTTAAAATTAGTAAAAAAAGCGCAGATGTGTAAGTTCTTTTGTCGCTTTATTATCCTAGCCTGCAATAAACTCGACTGTCGGCATCACGCATACCGAACTTTCAAAGAAATGTGTTCTTTTGTTTACAAATTGGGCTTGCACGTGTAGACTTCTTCTGGACCAGGACTAATACAAAAGTAGGAGTCATAGATTGTCTATACGTTATCATATTATTAGTTGTTTAAACTGTAGTATACTTTAAGTCTGAAATTTTATCAGATTCTTCTTCTCTCTATTTAACGCCAACTCTCAATAACACTATAAAATGTACAGTCCCTTCAGTGGCGTTATATGGAGTTTACACTGTAACTTTTATTTTAATGACCAAAATATAACCTGTAAATGTACATTGACTTGACATGTCCTGCTAATTTGGCACAAAGTATTTGTTGTTTCCGTACCTCGTGTATAAAGGTAGCCGTTCGAACTGAGCGTCTATAGCGTCAGAGACGCCGCGACTGTGACGCCGCGACAGTGTGACAGATCGATGTTCTATGCAAATGTATGAAATTCTCGAGAACGTCATTCGAGCGCAGCGACACTGCCGCTGCGTCTGTGACGTCACAACGACGCAGTGAGCGCGTCTTCACTTCAGACGCCCGCGTCAGTCGCTCGGCCGCGCTTGCAGCGTCGCTGTTTTTGAGGTTAGAAAGAAAGAAAAATGGCGTCTCATGAGAATTTTAGCGCAGACACTCAAACAAGTTGCAAATCCATATTATTTTATGATAAGACTGCTATAAAGATCAATCTGGTCAGGGCGGTGCGCGGCGAAAGTGTGATGCGACTGTGCGTCTGACGTGGGTATGCAAAGTCACCAGTGGCCTATGCAACGAAACTACAGGCTACAATTCTACAGGTGAAATCCGATGTACATTGCGTAGCCAGTAGGACTTGATATAACCAGGATTTTTGACCCGCTACGCAATGTATATCGAATTTCACCTGTAGAATTGTAGCCTGTAGTTTCGAAAAACGAGGCACAGAGCGTCAGTGTCGCGGCGTTAGTGACGCGGCGTTGGTGATGCTATAGACGCTGCGTCTGCGACGCTCAGTTCGAAAGCCTACCTTAAGTAATGTCAAACATTCCGGAGTAGTCTACTACTGTGACGTAAAGTACTGACCCGAGTGCGTACTGACCGGTCCATGGCTGGGGAATCTAGTAACATAGTCAGTTCAACGCCATCTACCGAGTTCTTGAAAAACTAGTTCATTTTTTAATTCTCAAAAAAAGAAACCTCCTATTCATGTATAAACGGTAAAAATACATGAAGATAATATTAGTAATAGGAGCAATTGACATTTGTATTTCTTATTTCTACGCTTTAATCCATTTCAATAAATTTTTACCATATTTTCCCGCGCCACAGATAACAATGAGAAAAAGGCCGCGCCACACCGCTCCGCTGCAATGCAGTTCCGCGGCAGTTCAAGTGCAGCGCTGCGCCGCGTCGCTCGGATGCAGTGCAGCTATTGTGCGGTTTCACACCACGAACACACCAGCGTTTGTCGCCCTATTGTGACGGCTACGATGGAGCGGTCTCATACGTGAAAGAATAGGACCCATAATTTTGACATAAAGCAAAGGTGTTTGTAAGTGTGACCACCCGTAGCGGATTTCTGCCATTTTGGCAAATTTGATTCCAAAATTGTACCTGTGGCAAATTATGCTGGCCATTTACAAAACTGGCAGATTTTGGCACTGATGATGAAGTCTACTTATTGGTTTTCAGTTTAAAATTAGTAGAATATTATTTTACCAAACATATCTAAACATGTCAAGTTGGGCAGATTTTGGCAGATATTTAGATAGAATAGAAGGCAGATTCCCCAATTCCTCGTTTTTAAGATGGTCACCCTGGTGTTGGCAATGGCTGCTTTTGTTTATTTTACTATTTGAGCTTTTACCCAGGTATTCATTCATTCTTTATATTTACATCATTCAATTCATCACATCAAACGTATGGTACTACTACTAAGATAGGTAAACATTAATTGAGTGAGAGGCAGGCAGAGATTGAAGCGAAGACCCTTGAGGTAGGTGGTAGATCAGGGTGGTGGGCTACAGTTTACCTTGGGGTGCCTTGAGTAATGCTTGGATTCAAAGAAAACATCTGTGTGAAACATTAAAGATAATTATTATCCTTTCCAGTTCCCCAAATAGAAGCAGATGATGTTGTAAGCGGAAGGAGTAAGAAAAGCTGATAACTGATAAACTGGTACATATTTTTTATTTATTTTGTTAATGTTCCAA
Organism: Keiferia lycopersicella; assembly: GCA_029255805.1. Lineage (NCBI taxonomy): Eukaryota > Metazoa > Arthropoda > Insecta > Lepidoptera > Gelechiidae > Keiferia > Keiferia lycopersicella. The sequence goes on from JARACZ010000003.1 coordinate 22,330,842, forward strand.
TAAACTTTTGACAAGAAACAGGCAGAGTATCCATTAAACAGTTGTTCAATATGTTTGGAAAGAAATTAGACACATAGGGCGTTGTACTAAGCAATGATCATGGGATCAAATGCTGGAAAACAATAAAATTTTGGCCTCCCAATAGGTACAAAAATCATGGTGAGACTGTCTTTGCATGGCAGATCGAAAAAAAATTCTCATTAAAATCCTATAGATAATCAAAACTGTTCAATTTCAAAACAATGTTATCAAATTCAAAGAAGCAATTCCCCAACACCACAGGGTATTATATAAATTTTAAAAACTCCACTTTTTAATTAGATGTGGAAAATTGCTTTCATACATTTTAAATGCATTCTTTCTCTGGACCAAAACTTAAAATCATCAGGTTTATCATCTAAATATTTTGTTTTTTGTAGTTTTTCAGAAGTATGGATCCAAGCCAAAAATTTATATACCCCACATTATTAGAGGCAACACCAGTAAACGGACCACCACACAAAAAACGCGGCACATGCGCTGTTGTCGGGTGTCCAAATAAAGGGGAACACAACTTCCCTCGAAGTGAAGTCAACAGGCAAAACTGGATTCTAGCCATGAGACTAGATAGGCAAAGAAAAGTCGGATGGAAATTGGGGAAACAGTCTAGAATTTGCTCTCATCATTTCCTGCCGTCAGACTATTTTCCAGCTATGCGAGATGTTGGGACAAGTAAGTATCTGCTGTATACCTACTGAATGTAATATACCTAGCTACATACCTATATCTATGTATAAAGGATGGTCCAAAATGTGATGTCAAGTTTGATATTAGACAACTCACACCTGCAGCATTGCAATATCTAGGCATGTTAATTCTGCAATTTTTGTTATTTTGGACGTAAATTTTGCTACCCCTGGATGTAAGTCATCCTAAAAAAATAATGTTAAGGTCACCATTAACCACCACCATGCAAGCCACCGTGCCTTGCCTTATACTATGCTAATATTAATAATTTTTTATTTATTATTTACAGTGAAAGTTTTGCCAAAGAGGTTGAAAAAACATGCAGTCCCATCTGTTTTTCCTTGGACAGTAAAACAAAATAACAAGGATCTTGGTGAAAAATATCCTATCCCTGTCCTGGATCCTAATGCAGTATCTGCTACTTATTATAAGCCAGGTGAGAATCTTATGTATGAGATTTAATGTTAGATCTATAGTAATAACTATTTTAAATTTGAGAGTTTATATATGTATAGGTACGTGAATGTTTTGTTGCCCTTCATCATGCACAAATAGCCAGGTTTGGACACAGTAATAGCAAAAACTGGAATAACACATATTGGCTAATATTTTACTAATCTTACTAAATTGTACTTCATACTAATCGGTATTATGAATTTTCTTTTTTTTTTTTTTGCTTCAATTTAATCTGCAATCGACTCTTCAAGTCTTCATCAGATAGTATGGTGGGTTCTATTTTATAATGTTGGGTGACACTCCAGCGAATGCCATCTCCAGGGTTTTGATTTTGTTTATTTATTAGGTTCTTTCGTCAAGTGACAAGATGTGCCACCTTTTTAAACGGTGAATGTTTTGGTCAAGTAGCAGCAGATCTCTTGCTAGTTTGTTAGTGTGTTCTTTTAGTCTGTTCTTGTATCGCAAATTGTATTTCTTTACTTCCTCTTTAACAGTAGGCATTTCAAGGTATTCATGGATCTCAGTGTTCTTTGTGTACCATGTTGCACCTGATATATCTCTGAGTACTTTATTTTGGAACCTTTGTAGGATCTCCAAGTTAGAGTTACTGGCAGAACCCCAAAGTGGTATTCCATATGTCCATATTGGTTTTATTATACACTTGTATACCAGTAGCTTGTTGTTCAAAGATAGTGGAGAGTGTCTTCCCATTAGCCAATTCAGGTTTTGGCACTGCAGATGTGCTTGTGTTTTTTTGGTTTTTATGTGTTCTGCCCAGGTCAGCCGTTTATCTAGGTGTAAGCCGAGGTACTTAACACACTTTTCCACTGGCAATGGTTGGCCCCCCATTGTTACTGGTGGACACTCTCCTCTGCGCAAGGTAAATGTTATTTGTACAGATTTGGTTACACTTGACTTGATTCTCCACTGGAGTAGCCATTCATCAATTTTATCCAATTGTGTTTATAGTCTTTGAGATGCAATGTTAGGGTCTTCATTGCCAGAGAGACAAGCTGTGTCATCAGCATAGGTGGCTGTGACGACATTGTCTGTGCACGGTAGATCAGCAGTATAGATGGAGTACAGCACAGGGCCAAGAACTGAGCCTTGGGGAACAGAGGCTTGAATGTTGTATAACTGTGAGGTTGCTTCTCCTATTTTGACTTGAAACTTTATATCAGTTATGTAAGATTTCAGTACCATATAGTATGAGTTAGGTAGCAGATTCCTCAGCTTAAACAGTAGCCCCTTACTTATGCCATACCCTGTCAAAGGCTTGTTGAATATCCAAGAAGACTGCAGCACAGTATTCCTTTTTTTCAAGGGATTGTCTAATTTTATCAACTACTCTGTGTATTTGTTCAATTGTTGAGTGTTCTTCTCGGAAGCCAAACTGGTGATCTGGGATTATATTTTCATCTTCTAGTACTGGTTTTAGCCTTTTCAAGAATAATTTTTCAAATATCTTGGATATTGTAGGAAGAAGACTTATAGGTCTATATGATGTTATGTCTGTAGGTGGTTTGCCGGGCTTAGGTATCATACATATTTGGGATATCTTCCATAGTTTTGGGTAGTAGTGCACTCTCAGAACAGCATTAAACAGCATTGTAAGGAATACAATTGTTTTCCTTGGTAGGTTTTTCAGCACTTCACCAGTGATAAGGTCAAACCCAGGGGCTTTCTTCGAACTTGTTGACATGATTGTTTTATACAGTTCTCTGGGTGTCACTAGTTTAAGTGGAAGTGACAATTGTTGATCACTGTTTAGAATTGTATCTATAGTATTTTCAAATTCTAGCATTGATGAGTCATTTGGCTTAAAGACTTGGCTCAGATGTTGCGCGAATGTTTCAGATTTTTCTTGTGGAGTTCTGGCCCATGATCCCTGCAATGTCCTTATTGGTGGTACATGTTCTTGAGGCCTCCTAAAGTTTTTTGTTATTTTCCATAGGGAATAATTGTCTTTTTTTGTTGCTGATAGGGATGATATTTTGTCACGAAATGTGTGATTTTCGTTGTCGTCTATCAATTCTTTTAGTTGTTTGGCAGCTCTGTTTAATTCAGTTTTATCAGTCGGAATATGATTTGTTTGCCATATTCTTCGAAGTTTTCTTTTTGAGGCTAGTTTTTTCTTTATTTCCACTGGTATATTACTTGATTTTAGTGAGGATTTTATTTCTGGTGTAGACCGCCATGCTGCTTCTTGAATTTTATTAGTGATATAGAAGGTGGCTTCATCAATATCATCTTCAGTTTTGAGTCTCATTTTTAAATTTATTTCTGTTTCAAGGAACTCGGCAAAGGCATTCCAGTCTGTTTTTCTATTCGACAATGCGTTTGCAGTCTCTCTTGATATTACTTTTGTACTGAACGTGCCTATAATTAATGAATGATCAGATGTGGTGTCTAAACAGTTTTCTGCTTTGTAGTACAGACCAGTGATACCCTTTAAAATGAAAAAGTCAAGTAGGTCAGGAATTTTGTTATTATCTGTAGGCCAGTATGTAGGCTCACCAGTTGACAGTGTTACTATTTTGAGTGCATCAAGTGACTTTTTCAGCTCACGTCCCCTTGTTGTAATCAATCTTGAGCCCCATAGTGTATGTTTACAGTTCCAGTCTCCACCACTGATGAATCTGTCACCCAGTGATTCGAAGTAGCATGTGAACATATTTTCTTTTACAGTGTGTCGAGGCGGACAATAGACTGCACTAATATTTATTGGTCCTTTGTTATCTTCTATTGTTATGGTGGTGGCCTGTAGATATTCTTCTTGGAATGTGCTGTGCAGATGATGCTTGATGTTATTTTTTATGATAACTGCCGATCCTCCATGTGAGGCACCATTTGGGTGATTAGTGCTGTATACTTTGTAGTTTTCCAACCTAAAATCCTTTTGGTCATTTAGGTGCGCTTCAGAAATTAGTTTAATGTCTAACTTATTTTGTTTGATTATAATATTTAATTCGTTCTTGCTTTTAGCTAGTCCGTTAATGTTCCACACACCTATTCTTACACTATCCATGGAGTTTGGTAATAAGCATTGTTAATAGGTTCATAAGTTCCCCCATCTGCTGGAAAAGTTGGTTGATTTTATGTGCTTGTGAGTTTAAAATTTGTAATAATGATGTTTGGAATGTTTCTTCCTTTTCAGTTTCCTTATTGATAATGTTTGGCTGTGACACAGGGATGTCATCTTTGTCTTGGTTTGTGGTGGTCGTATGTCTGTTGACCATATCACTGTAGGAAATGCCTGGTACTACTGTTTTATCTTTGGGCACACCCGCTTCATTGTTTTTGTTAGCAAAAGTTCTTGGTTTTATTGCTTTTCTATTCATGATTTCTTTATACACCTGACATCCCTTGTAGCTTGCCGGATGTTTTCCATCGCACAAAGCACAAGTAGCAGCTGTATCTTTATTCTTCGTACATTCTGTAGTATTGTGCGAGCCAGCACATTTTACACACCGGTAGGGGCGCATGCAATAGTTTTTGGTATGACCATACTGTTGGCACCTTTTGCACTGAGCAATGCTTCTCTGCCTTCTTGGATCTTCAATGATGACCTTCTGGTGGAATATGTACTTTATGTCTTTGATATGCCTGTTATTTTCATGTGGTTCAATGTTAACAAAAAATACATTGTATGGCTCCTTAGTCCCTCGTTTTAGGGCGTTAACTATTTCCCCCCTAACTTTGTTTCCAGTAGATTCTATGGCTTCTATGATAGCCTCTTTCGGAGTGCTGTAGTGGAGGTTTTTGATCACTATTTTGTGGCAACGTTCTTCTTTTCTTGTGAAAGTGTGACCAATTAGCCCTTTCTCCCTGATGTGGTCGATCAGCATTTTGTAAATGGTTGTGGTTTTAGATGAGATAATCAGTTGGTTCTTAGATACTACTTTATAGGTATAATCTTCCTTTCCAACTGCTTCTTCAATACATTTGGTGAGTTCGTTTAAGTCATCAACCCCATACAAAAATATTGGTGGAGGTGTGGACGGCTTTTTAGGTTTGGCAGGGGCTTTATGTGTGGGCTGCCTCTCTTCCAATTCATTTTGCTCAAGGTCTTCATCATCTGCTTCTTCAACATGTAGCGGTGAGAAGCTGTTCTGAATTTTCACACCCTCTGGTGAGGTACAGGTATTTCTATTGTTATCGTATGTTTGCTGCCTTGTTTGACTGGTTTTTGGAACTTTAGTGTTGTTTTGGGTTGGCTCTGGTGACAGAATCCTTTTTTTCCGGGGTTCAGGTACTCTTTGCCATGGTACAGAGTTACTTTGAATCTGTGTTTCACTTTGCGATTTTGATTCGGTGGCTTGATCTACCAGGTTTACTGGCGGTTCTTTCGCGTTATTGGGTCCATTGCCCATCCGTTGCGTACCATTTTTGGAGTCTGAGGTGTTAAAAAGACCTTTATGGAAAATGGTTTGCACAAGCTGTTTTGTCGTATTTACTGCCGATTCGGCTGTTGGGTTTTTGGTTTTATTGTCAGAATTCATGGTTTTAACCGTTATCTGCTTGAGTTTTAAAGAACATTGCCGGATATTTTAGATTTAACGCGATTTTTAAACAAAAAACGGATACGAAATTTGAAATTTTGAGGTTATGTTTCGGTTGAAATTTTATAGCACTGTTTTTTGCCGGAATTGCACTATTGCATTGTATATTTTTATTTGCACTTGTAAATGAGTTTTAAAGACACGTTATTTTAACACTTTCACTACTTTTTATTTGGAATTAGTAAAGATTGGAGAATATTTTAGTGAGACTTAGACTGACGCGGATTGCGTTCCGTTTCACACTTTTGACATTATGAATGCAACTTTTTGGTATTATAAATGCAACAGTTTGTATGTTTGTTTGTTACTCCTTCACACAAAAAATGCTGAACCGATTTGCATGAAATTTGGAAAACCGAATGATTAAAACAGACTTCCGCATGGGGGATGAAACCAATGGGTGGAAATATTTTATTACATATTTTGAAAGTTATAGGCCCTGGACGGTGTTCACAATACTAAACGTAGTTTTTTTTTTGGTTACAGTTCTGCCAACAGAATTTGCAGCAGAAATTCCATTTGTGAGACCCGCCGCCAGTAATAAAGATGAAGATCCTTTACAGAGTAGAGTCACCAAAATAAAACAGGAAGGTAAAGAAAGCTATGAAATGCTTGGCTGCGTTGAAACCTCATTGGGGACCGACAGGGTTACTAAAATTGATCAGAATATGATAGAAATAAAAATAGAACCCTTAGAAGATGAAAAAGAAATCAAATTAGAACCCATAGAAGATGAAAACATGTTTGGGAATACTGAGGTTCCATCTAAATCTAATGTAAAACCTGAAGAAAGCGTTTCTGAGATCGTTAAAACAGTATCAAAATCTGACAAAGGCAATCAAGTGGAAATATTCAAACCTAATAGAGGATTTAGCATTTATACTTACAAATATAATGACAAAGCAATACGTTTTTATACAGGTTTGGAGTCCTTCAAGATGTTAGACCTTGTGTACACTACACTTGGAGAAAATGTTCCCGAATTAGAATATTACTATGATCAAACTCCAAAAATTTCGCCTTTGGATCAGTTTTTCTTGACTTTGATCATATTGAGACGTCATGTAACATTTGAGGAAATATCATATATGTTCCTAATATCTATAATACAAGGTTATAACATTTTTATAACATGGATTAGATTTATAGCTTCGCAGTGGAGATTGCTAGATCTCTGGGTTGATAAAGAAACTGTCTTTGCACATGTGCCAGCTGATGACCGTAACAAGAATTTAAATGAGACAGAAAGTTTTTGTACTTTGAAACCTTTGGAATTCCTCTTGCAAAAACCAGCACTAAGAGAAGCTGATCAAATAACTCATTCTGCTTCGAAAAACAGAAACACATTGAAAGCGACTATTGGTATAGCACCTAGTGGTTTGATCACTTATGTATCTCCATGTTACGGCGGGTCAGTGTCTGATAGACAAATAATCGAACGTAGTACTCTCATAAACAAATTAGAAGCTGGAGACGAAATAACTATAGAAAAGATCTCAAATTGCCACGATATCTTTACAAGAAATGGCGTCACAGTAAATGATACACATAGGCAGGGGAAAACGAAATGTATTGAAAATGAAGTTATAGATAAACTGAATGGCTTTAAGATATTGCAGCAACCTTTAAACAATACGGAAGCTATGCTGAGCTCTGACATAGTTTTTATTTGTGCCATGCTATGTAACTTCAGAACAAGTATTTCTAAAACAGATGTTACAAATACAGGAACTTAAAATTATGTAATCTTGATTACAATTTAGATCATAAGTATAGCAATTTAGTAGCAAATATATTTATTTACTATTGAACTTCGTTTATTTTTTAAATTTATAGCGCCGTATATTTATCTATTAGCTACAAAAACTGTGTCGAAATGTTTTAGCGAGTAGATGTTCACAGGGAACGGTTTCGGACGCTGCTTCTTTCACTTCCTAGCTAGACGAAGTCATCCCTTACGACACCCACGGGTAGCATTGCGATAATGCTATTCTAGTCAGCATCACATCGATGAGAATAACTGTGAGCCAGTAGACGACAGCCCACCAAATATTTTAACTCACATCATATCAGCCTATAGTAGTCCACTGCTAGACATGGGCCTCCCCAAGGGTACGCCACAATGAACGATCTCCCGCTTTCGTCATCCAGTCGCTACCAGCCGCCCTTTTTAATTCATCGGTCCATCTGGGTCTGGCCGGAGGGCGTCCAACAGCACGCTTGCCGAGGCGTCGTCTCCACTCGAGAACCCGCTTAATCAAACGGCCATCGGTTCTACGGCATATATGACCAACCCATTGCCACTTCAATTTACTTTAATTTAAAAAAAAAATGCATCGGAAAACGTGACTTCCCCTTCTAGTAGGTGCATGATCGTATTGTTACTAACGATAATCTCTCTCATCTTATTGCTATTCTGTACCTACTTAAAGTCTACTTAAATACAGACGTCTTTAACAGTGAAGAACTCTTCATTTCAACTGATTACTCCACCTTATTGACATTCAGGACATCCACAGTTCTTTTATCAAAAAGAATTTCATTAGAGAGCGAGGTATTAAATCTTTTAAAAGGCTCTTGTTCGCTCCCAACAAAATTCATTTCGACTCCGTAAACAATAACTTATTTCAAAGGGAAAAATACAGTACGAAGTCGGGAGAGGGAACACTTAATAAATTAAAAAGAGGAATTGTTATAATAACAATGCCGGGGTGACATCCGTTTCCTACTTTTGTAAGACTGCCGAGAAAGGCAAAACAAGTTTTTACCGTGGTTTTTACACAAACCTGCCGGCTAACTAGGGAACGTACTTCATGTAAAAAGAGTGATCTTACAGAACAAGAACCATTTAGGCCAGGGTTCATCGGGTTGTTGGACGACTCGGTGTCCCATACGAAAAGAAGATGACAAAACAGAGGTTGAGTGAGGGCGACGTACAAACTTGTCGTAGCAATTTGCTACTACGTAGCCGTAATTTAGGCCTTTGTGATCTGTATACAAGTATCTATACTTTTTTATCTTATTGTTTTTTATAAATTAGTAATCGATAAATTCTGAAAACATAGGAGGTTTTTAACACCTTTGCTATTGTAACGTTTGTTACATATGACTTTTCGTAACAGCGTAGTCAAACGTAGCACATAAAGCTAAAATGAATGACTACAACGGAAAATGTTCAAGTCAAAAATGCGATTCCTAGTTATTTACCTATTATAAATTCACATTATGTTTATATATTTAATTATAACTCACAAGCAGCCTTCTACCATTATACGTTTGGTTTTTGTACTCGTAAATAAAGTGCGACGCGTGCGTGCGAGTTGCGTTTCGGCGCCAAAACAATAAATTTGGTATCCCGTGTGATTCATGTTCGCACAGGGAGCCGGATTATATACCGACAAGTCCGTTATTTTATGTTATTTATTATTCACTTTTATTTATAGTGAACCAAAAACATTTATTTTGTGCTTTTTATCGCATCGTTCATTGTTTTGGTAACTGCCTCTGTCAGATCGTGGATTCGATTCTCAATGTGGGAGGTAGGCACTGGAGGTAGGTATAGGTGGCATTGCTCTTATTTTTCGTTGAGCATAATATCACATGTCTCGGTTGTGGAAAAGTTCTTAATGTAAATAATTTGCTTAAGAGTTGTCCATAATGTCGTAAACATGTGTGATACAGGTTCACCGCATAAAAAAGTTTCAGGCACAGATGTGGCACTGGCCAGCGAGTATAAAGTTTTCAAAAGCAAAGAAATTGAGGATCGTCAGCCTAAAATTTTACAACGACCTAAAAACAATAGGCAGTTAGTAAAGATGTCAACGCCAGCCAAACCAACCAAAATGGTTACAAAACTTTCCTATGGCTTCCATCCAACAAAATAAAGGCTATATCCGGAGCTGACGTTTTATAAAATAAAATAACGAAATATTGACTGCGAAAGTTATATCCTGTTATCTGGTGGGCGGAATGGACGAAAAATTGAACGCCCAGAATGTGATTGATGAGCGAAATTCGCCGCGGGACGGACGCCAAAAACAAAAGACGCCGCCAACAATGACAGCTTTTGGTTTTTCCGCTGGTTTTTTTGATAGATGTTTGTAGCTGGGAACTAGGGTCGCAGGGCCACGCCACGCGTGATCACTTAACGAGCTAATTTCCTGTGTAGGTATGTGTATAGGGACACTACATTGTATCTACTGCTCCGTTGATCGGGTAGTCTGAGCGTTTGCTTTAGTATACGGAATCGAATTTCAAGTTGTGCATTTGGTTAGAAAATTCTAGGCTAAGGCCCCTGAGGTCTGCTATTTTTTGTCATTGCATTGTAACGCCATCGAAACTCAACTGTCATTCCATTGCCACTGTGATTTTCTATACTTTTACCTATCTGTCAGCAGACTACGATATTACCCAAATCATCCAACTGAGATCCAAGAGAAACGATTTTCATTTAGCAGACTGATTTCCTGCTTCGGAGGCCTCGTCAAACTGGTGGTCACAAAAGTACCTAGTTACATTTTTTTGCCTTTATTCGGTCGGTTCTCGGTTTACTGCTAGTAATTCAAAGCTAGCAAGTATTAAATCTCATCTAAGCGCCAGCTTTGCCAAAACAAATAGAACTGTTTGTTTTTGATCCGATTGCTTGGAAAATCTTTTGCCCTTTTCCGTTCGTATTGGCTCGGCTATGATTGAACTACCTCAAACGGAGATTTTGCACCTACGCGCCCCTTTGAACGCTGGCTTATTTTATCACGAATTTCTTTTCCACCTTTGACCAATCACCTCTTTATGAAGCCACTTCTATTTCATTGCGGTTTTCGGAGATTGGACTGCGGCTTTACTAAGACTTTATGACAAAATATGTCACAAGGACCTCTTTAACCAAAATGTAGTATATTGACTAACCTTTTTTTCTACGCTGGCTGGCAAACTAAGGCCTGTAGGTATTTATAAACCGCACTCACTCTGAAATCGATCTTGAGTGTAACTTTGAGATGCTGTTAGTATTCACCGACATTTGTCAAAATCGCTCTTGAGATTGATCTCAGAGTTAAATGCGATTTATAAATACCGACCCTAAAGACTTATTTTAGAATCATAGTTTATTCGTAAACATAGTAGGTAGGTAGTGTATAAAACGTAGGGTAGTCAATTTCTACTGATTCAAAAATACTTTTCTAAACCCGAACTATTCATGAGTCTACGGCGGGCTATTTCGCAAATGCAGTGCTCACTCAGGATCGGAATGACGGCGATTTCTCTTGCAGCCGTCTCGGCCTCCATTCTCGCCCCGAGTTTCCACTGGAATCCACTGTGGTGTGGACACACTAGTGTCTTGTGATTTCGTACCCTATTTATCCTGTCTGTGATATGGATCAAGGATAAAAAAGTATTGCAAATGTATCGTCAAGAATGAAATTTGAAGTTGTCGAGTTCTTATCTTGACTGACCAATATAGTGGCAGTGACAACAGGGAATAATTTATGCCCAGTGAATAATAGCACTCTCCCTTTACCCTAAGGTTGCCTGGTAGAGTATGCTACCTAGCATTAAGGCCGCCTTGTTGTACTGTTTCCTTTGTTTGTGTTTTATGTTGTTACGATTTTGTACAATAAAGAATTTTGTTATGCTATGTTATGTTAATAACCTACGCTTTAAAATAAAAGTAATGTTCCAATTATTAGGTTAACGCATCGCTAACTAATCGATGAACATAAATTTAAAACAAAAAATTCTGACTAACTGAGAACGTCCTATCTTTCTTCAAGTTACCAATATTTTGTATGCTTTTCATTTTGAACTTACTAGTTCAAGAGAGTCACGTTCAGCACACTAAACATTTAAATTGATTTCGCTTGAACGCATTTGCATTCCAATTTTCTACGAGCGACTACAAGGCTACGAGATGCTACGATTCTGGCTACGAGATGCTACGATTCTGGCTACGAGCTGCCTAAGTGCTGCGGTCTGGCGTAGACTCGCCTTCTAAGCAGAGCGGTCGGCCGCCCATTTCGACTGACACTCTGTACAGCAAAGACATCTAGTAGGTGCTTGAATAGCGTGTCTTGGTTGGGGTCTAATTGCTTTAGCTTTGTAGATCAAGCTGCTGACTTGTAATTGGAGAATCACTGGTCGATATATCGGTTAGTTACAGCCGCCATATAAATAATATTACCTATTAATACGGCTTCGTGTGCACTATGGAATTGCGTCTTTCGGTAACCAATTTTTGTAAGAGATTTTCATCAATACGTAGCCCTGCCTAATGCCAGCTGATGTGGTTTCTGGAGGGCTTTCGTATACCTTCAGCAAAAACCCGTTTTTGGCAAAACACAGGAAAATCATGCATTATGATGGAGGCAAACTACCCACCTACGTTACTGTAGACTCGCTCAAAAAGTAGGTAGAATTTTATCTACAGTTTATAAGCCACGCTACGAAATGCAGTCCCAGTACAGTCAATTCTAGCTGACACTTTATACTGGCGCTTTCAGCTCTTCGGGGACGTCTCTTAGCTAACTGGTTAATTTTGCACCACGTTGTACCTTGCATTGAAATAGAGTCGCTCTGAAATATTCAGGATAGGAATCATATACAGGGTTTTTTTGCCCAGTAGGTACCTACACAAATTATGAATTCTCGGTCAAAATCATACTCAACAGGCGAACACTCAAAATAAGTGACCTATTTCCTAAACTAAGAAAATAAATTATGGAACAATGTTTAATTTATTTGGTTAGTGACACCCCATAGGTAGTAAAAGTATTTGCGTTAGTATGCTCTACTTCTAGGTACTTACTGGCAAAAAATATCATTAATACGTACAAAAACTTTGAAAAGGCAGAACGAGTTATAAAATTAGGAAGTAACCACGCCATGTTGCTATCCGATGTTCATTCTTCTTCATGTCTTCATGTGGTTTGTAAGATAGAAGGTTCATTTATCAAAAGTTACGTACCCACGTGAAGTTAGACCACCGCTGCTAAGCTTAAGGCCAAATCAGCTCAGAAACTTCTCCGAAAATGTAAAGTAGTGTTCGAAATTTGCTAAACCATTTCTCGAAATCTACATAAAAAGAGACGAAATTATTTTCATTAAGTATTACCTCAAACCTATGGCGCCCAAAACGCGATTTGATAAAGCTGCCTCGATAGAAAAAAACCGCAATCGTCCATATTGCAGGCTAAAAACCTGAAAGATTTTGTTGTTATTCAATGTTTCACTTTTTAGTTGGTACCCTATCCTTCCCTATTAAAAGTATAAATGAATGTATGAGCGCAGTTTTTCAAATAACTCGATTGAATATTAAAGAAATGGCGTGATTTCCTAAACTGAACCGTCGTCGTCTGTTTCTAATGCACGGGTATAAAATGGACTTACTTTTTGGAGCTGGTTTCACCTTAAGTGAGTTTATCCATATCTAAGGAAGAGTGAGAATGTTCCCCAGCGGAAATAATAGGACGGCGCGACATGTCTAACAGATTGCACGAGAAAAGCAATCTCTAGGTAGCTGCTATATTTATATAGTGCAAAGTTGTGAAAATGAAATTGAGTACTATTGTGTTGGGATGTAGTTATACTTATAACACCGGTTTAAAACTATCGCGGAATTTTAGATTGTATAAATATGACATCATACTTATTTTGCTATAACTAGTTGTCAACTTGTCATACCTACCTATGGTGGATCGCACACTTAACGCACAACGGACCGCAAAAATATCGCAGCGGCCTGTCAGATCAATACTAGAAATGTAAATCCCTATACTAAAACCGCTCAATCGCTGTTGACGTAGCGCTATCGCAGCGTCGTCCGTCGAGTGCGGTTTTAGTATGGGGAATGACTTTTCTAGTATGGATCTGACGGACCGCTGTGATGTTTTAGCGGTCCGTCGTACGTTCAGTGTGCAATGCGCCTTAGTTCTGTATTAAAAATATTTTAATTACGTTTGAAAAACTGTATTCGTCCTATATAGCCGCATTTAAAAAACTTATAGTAGCAACTGAAACGCCTCTTAAATTAAGTTAAACAGTTTTCCTGTCCTTTATAACCTCTTTGGTCGAGTTAAACGGAGTTAAGTACGCGGGTAGACGGTTATTCTTTCATCCCGCTATCTGCTCTACATTCTCTCTCTTTGGTAATTTGCATTTTTATTACAAAGTTTCCTCGGTTTGTGGATTCTTACCATGGAACTTTATGTCTTCGTTTTATAATTTTATGAGACGACTGGTACGTACTCGTATGAAAGGGGTACTACTTAATATTTAACATATTTATTTCTTATCAATGCCGTGTGATGCCGGCTTAGAATAGCATCACCCCACATCCTTCCCGTGGGTGTCGTAATAGGCGACTAAGGGACTCGAGAATGTTGGTGTATTACAATTTTTAGGCGACAGGCTGACAACCTGTCACTATAGTGATACACATGTTTTCTGAAACAACCTTAGAAAACAATTCATAAAAATGTCAGACTTGGCGACAGTGGCCGTATTCTTACGGCCGTCAACGCTCTGCCTACCCCGCAAGGGATAAAGGCGTGTTATATGTATGTATGTATTTCTTATCAAAATTAGGTACCTATATGTTATTTTCACAGTATATTTCAGTTTTTTGCCAATCCTACACATTTTATTGCTACAACGTATTATGAACAGTGGTTCATACGTCACGACAAAATGTTGACGAGACTACTAACGCCGTTCTAATACTTAACGTACAACGCAACGGTAAAATAACGCATGCGTCTGTATCTAGGGAATTGACGTTAACAATGCGTTATTTTAGCGCTGCGTTGTGGTTTCGTGTGACAGCGGCTATAGTTCCGGCACACCTCTTCCATGCCAGCCAATTTCTATCAGCGCACGCCATAGGGACAGCGCTGTATGCAAGGCAGTGCGAACTGACTCCTACTTTACTACTTATTTTCGACGACCGATGGTAGTGCGACTGCCTTTGACGCAGAAGGTCACTCACAAAGTTGATATTTATCACTTTGTGAGTTTGTTCCAAGTCTGGTTAGGACATTGCGGGCTGTACCACCCGATTGTCCGTAAGTAAGATGGTTCCGTGTTTCGGATGGCACGTTAAGCCGTAGGTCCCGGTTGCTGTCTATGATCACTTAGACGGCGGTCGTTACACAACCATGTCAGAAGCCTGCTACTTGTAGAAGGCGGTTGAAAAATTCTGACTCTAGGGTTCATCGGGTCGTTGGACGACTCGGTGTCCCACACGAAAAGAAGACTTATTTTCGTCCCAACTATTTTAGGTTTTGTCTTCCTTCATGACACAGACAAAACTTTGGACGAAACAAAGAGAGCTGGCGAGACGTGCACGTTCCAATGACATCTTGAAGCTTTCTTGTAAACGTGACTCCAGGAATGGCCGCAACAGACACGTGTTTTTGCTATTTCTTGAGTCTTCTGCAACAAATTAAAGTTATAACTGGATAACTTCTTGCTCGAGGCAGCTGCAGTATCAAATTAGTTTTATTCTGTGTTCTAACATCATTTGTTCATTGACGGTAGTTTCAGGAAGGTCTCCTTCTTTTAGTGTGGGAAATCGAGTTGGCGAAGGATTCGATCGAACCGCGTGTCAGAGTGTTTAAGCCTCCTTATTAATAGGTAGGCCTCTGACTTGGTTTTTGTGACGATCGATCGACATCCGTGTAAAGTGATCCGGGACCGGCGTAGGTAGGTAAAGTCTCAGAATAATGACGCTTGGTCCTATGGTAAGGTTACTCGAAGATTTGTGATAATTTTTTTGTAGTTTTCGTAGCCGAATATCTCAAGAATTTAAAAAAGACGCGAATTAATTTGCCAAATATTTTAGGTGAATTGGTATGAGAAACATGCTCCGTAATTCCAAATGTTTCTCGTTTGTTACAAAATTATACTTTTCTGTAATAATATTTGTAGAGCCAATTATATGTACCTAGACATACTGAACGGAAATCTGAAGACATTTACTTAGGCAAGTACTTCATAAAATCAACATTTCTTCTGCTTTCCAAAGTCAACATTTTCTGTGGAGGTATTCATTACCCAATGGCAGTATAAAACAAAGAGCTACACAATATTTTACTGAGAGACAAAGCGATTTTGAAGTACTGAGATGAAAATTGAACTTCATGTTACAAATTAAAACATGCTCGGTGTACCAAGCTGTACCTATATTTAACAAAGATCACAGCAAATATAATATAAAAGTTGGTTCAGTTCATTTTCATCAATCGAATAAAACGTGACTTGTGCTTTCGAATTTCTGACGCTAGTACTATTATTATTTTATTCTGTGCTTCTGATTCCTTCGTTAGTATCCTAATTTTTATTAACAACGATTGATTAGGTACTTACTCTACTTTTTTACGGTAAGTACCTAATTATACAGTTTAACTAAAATATTTTACGTTTTCTTCACATCTATCTACGGTTGGAAATGTCTGTGGATAGAGTTGTGACTTATAACAATTAACTAAAAAGGTAAAATATTATTAAATATTTATATTTTTTTCAGTTAAAAAAAGTTTCTGTTTTATCAGTAGCACCATATAGAAGCAAATTAATATATTCTGTAATGAAAAATAGCCTATTCAATGAAGAAGGCCGTAAAATGTGTTGGTACTTGACTTACCTACTGCCGTTTTATTTTTAACTGTGGCCTACCCGACTGAAACAATGCATACCGTACTGAATAGAATTAAAAATGTACGGAATATCATTTTTCCCATGAAACGGGTCGGGATTAGGCTTTTGTGCTTCGTCATTTTAATAAATGCTAAACAGAGATTTATGTGGTGGCTTCACAATACAGCTATTTTTATTTTGATATGAAAATTCAGGATACAAAAATTCTTTTCGTTGTACACAAAGTACCCTACATAAAGATACCTATTTACTAGATCAATCTAGGTACCTAAGGGAGATCGCACACTTGACGCACGACGGAGCGCTAAAATATAGCAGCGGTCTGTCAGATCCATACTAGAAACGTCACTGCCCATACTACAACCGCACTCGACGGACGACACTGCGATAGCGCTGCGTCGACAGCGGTTGAGCGGTTTTGGTATGGGTAGTGACGTTTCTAGTATGGATCTGACAGACCGCTGCGATATTTTAGCGGTGCGTCGTGCGTCAAGTGTGCGATTCGCCTAAACTGTGTTTTAGGGTATAAACATTTTTTTTTCTGGTGGGTGTAGGCAGGTAGAGAGGGACTTTGAACAGTTCATCAAACCATTTATTGTAAGTCATCCTATAGATACCTCTACTCATTATTTAGATTCGAATCATTATACTCTACGGAAAACAAGACTTACTCTTCTACGATTTTTTATTTTACACAATGATTTTTATGTCTGACAAATCACAATTTGAAACGGTGATTTAGAAATAATGAAAAAAATCCTGTACCTATTTCACATATTCTACCGTCATAAAAAAAAAAACAAATTAGTCAATTAAGTAGGTAACTAGGTACCTATTTAAAACTTTAGTAGGTACCTGGTTGACCGAGCATTGCTCGGCTTTTCCTGCCGTTCAGATTGATTTTTGGAAAAAGAAACCTATAAGCACAGATAGACTTGTCGCCTCCGAATCCCCCTATATACGATATAAAAATCGTTGGATCCGTTTCCGAGATCCCAATTATACTATACTAGTGGACGCCAGCGGCTCCGCCCGTGTGGAAGTCAGTTTTAATCACGCAGGTTTTTTTTAGGATAACAACTCCTTCCCATGTGTTAATCTAAGTTACGTTTGAAGGTGCTCTTGCACGAATAGGAATATGAAAAAACAGATAGGTATGTACTCGTAAATAATACTTTATTTCTCTAGTTGCATAGTTAATTAACTTAAAACCTCAAATTCTAATATTGTACTAGTTCACAGCCACTTAATTTCGTCAAACTCTTCGAAGATATCGCTGGCCATCAGTTTCACCGGGGCTGTACAGCACACGAAGGTTGTACCTTGATCCAGGCAGCTGTCGTCATCATCATCATCTAGACGCTGGCGCAAAGGACACGATTGGTCTTTCAAGCAGACCCCCTTGCCGCCGTCACATAGCTGCATTTCAGGTCCTGGAAGAAGAACGGCGTTGGAATCTTCTCTTTCTGCTGAATCTTCTTCTTTTTTGTGTGGGACACCACCATGTAGTCCCACCACCTGATGGACCCTAGTATCAGGATTTCTCAACCGCTTTCTATAAGTAGCAGGCTTCTGACATGGATGTGTACTCGTAATGACCCCCTATAAGTAATCTATTCAATCATAGGCAGCAACCGGAACCTATGGCTTAACGTGCTATCTTTCTTACGGACAATCGAATGGCTCGGTCCGCAATGTTCTAACCAGACTGGGAACATATTCAGTAAGTGATAAATATCAACTTTGTGAGTGACCCACCGAGAATCGACCCGGAACCTTCAGCGTCAGAGGCAGTCGCACTAACATTGCGCCACTTTGGTATTATTTCTTTTATTATGCTTTTATAACCATCTAGGGACCTAGCTTTATCAACAACTGTTTTGTATTTTAGTATAGGTATATAGTTTATTCCTTTTCAAAGGGTAATTTGAAGTGCCAGCTGCTGATAATATCTCTACCAATTTTCTAAAGAATTTTACGAAAAGATAAACGTTGCATAGCTCAACATAATTGAGAAGGTAGGTAAGTATTAATTAGATATTGAATTAAAAAATCTTAAATGGGTGTTTTAAATGTTAAATAAAGCTAACCAGCTTATTCATATATGATTCATTCAAATACGTATGAGTACTTTTTACCTACTTGATGCAAGAAAAATTATTCCTATAGGAAATTTAACTAAATTGTATTACTACTTACGTACGGGTCGACGGTCGTTTTGTCCACTACTGTCTAAACTAAAATATGTTACAAGTATCCACAATATGCTAAACATAACCATATTAGTGTATTAACGATGTATATACGACGGCATTTGAAAACCAAATGGCTAAAATTATCCTTTGAATTGATAAGAAGTCGGTTTAGAAAATGAAAATTAGGAAATACAAAAATGGATAATTGTTTACACATTGTGTGGCGATAAGACGATAATTTAAATTTAGGTACCTACATAGAAAGTATGCTGTATGTAATTAGGTAATAAACAGGTAGGTACTTACAACGCGAAACATAATTTATAAAATCATTTTTTCCTTTTTCTCCATCTTGTTTTCTTTATGTCTCTCAGACATGACATGCGCCATGTAGACCGTCCAGATAAAACTGGCCGCGCTGAGGAATACTACGCGGTTCTTTGGAGGGACCAAGCCATAATTGATGGTTTGCGTGGTCATCCAGTAGCCGAAGCCAACCTTGTAAGCCGGCCAGAATTTCTCTTTAACCTCTTCGACGGATTCGTTTATGCCGTTCAGTTTCAAGAGGCTCATGCCGAAGAGGAAGTAGGATAGGGCGAAGGGACCGTAGGTGACTTGTTCGAAGAGAGCCCTTTTGAGGCAAGTCGCCATGCTCAGCCCTGGGAACAGCGGTTGGGTGTATTTCATCCATGTGTAGATGACGGGAGATACGAAGAACGCACCTGAAATAATATTTAAATTAACCTTTTCGTATCGACATCATGTGTTTTCCCCACGATTATTATAATCTTATCTCAATCTAATAATTATGGGTCCATCCGAGTACCTGCAAACACACACTTTAAAACAAAAAATATTTTTTTAGGGGAGTGATCAGTCTGTTCGAAAAAAGAACCGGCTTGGAATTTGGGGGCGCTTTTTTGCGATAATATGTTTAGTTTAATGACTTCGATATTTTGTCGATCGTGGGTTTCTATGTAAAAATATAAAGTTCCCTTTTTTCCCGCGACCATTCTCTTTCCGCACAGACTCTCATGCATGAAAAAGAGAAAAATAAAAGATCTTTGATTCAATTATCATTACCTATGCTCACACATGTCATACATAATGAGATGCCTAATTATACTACATATTGGATTGTATCATACTATGCATGACAATTGGTTTCATATCACATCAGCCGCACGCAACTTACATTACATCATATCAATCAAACTGCGACAATGAACTAGTCAATACTCATATAGTACCTATATTGGCATTAATTTGATGCAATAATAGGCAAAAAACGATAGGTATTTATTATAAGCAGTAATAATTTGTTTATCTAGCTAGGCCATAGTGTAGTTAAGTACTCGTGTTAAGTAAGTTACTATTACTAGCGTAAATAATAAGAATTATCATAAACTTTTAAGTCAAGAAACAAGATTATTTACATATTATTACGTATAAGTGTTTGGTCATGAAAGTAGACTCTCATATTGTAGGTAGATTAATTATATTTCATAAGTTTGGTAGAGTTCTATTAATGAAGATATGAATAAAAATGGTGTAGACAAGTATAGAATAGAACGTGTTTCACCGCTCCAAAAAACTACGATGAGGGCAGGTAGATGATAGTTAATATAAAAAAAGGACATACCAAACAGACTGAACCGCGCCGCTCTGGGCCAGTTTGCTTCAGACAGCGGGACTCCGAACTCTATGTACTCCTGCGCAAGGCTGCAGCAGGGCCACGTCAGGGCATAAGACATCATCCCCCGGACTATGGGGTACTGCCGCGTCACGCGACGAAACCCTTGCCACGCGCCAGACATCATCCCTTCCACTATCTTCCCGGTTTCGCAAAACACATGTCTTATTCACTGATGATTCTGAACGTACGTTTCGCGACGTGACGATTGTCTGACTGATAGAGAACGCCCTTATCTATATTGGGTGTTTGAAGATAATTCATTAGGTCACTGATAATAGAATCTATGCGGAAAAGAACTGCGAACATTATGAAACAAATGAGTTCAAGATCCAAGGTTGAGGATTATTATGTGTAACACGTCACAAATTGTCTATTGCTTACTTGCTTAAAATAAAATCAATATTATCATCAATAAGATCATTTATTTCAAAGACTTACAGAACTAGGTATTGGCGAATTATCCTTGCAAGAATTCTGAATAAAACACGTATTTTTTTTAAAGAAACTGGTTTAATATTCGCTCTACAACATACAACGGTATCGTACGGCGTTCTGACGCGAAGTGACGATCGAAACGTAGGGAGCTCGCGGGTAGGGCGCGGGGTGCGGGACGGAGTCGGCGGCGGGGAACACCGGGGGGACATGACGATCGTAACATTGACCTAGTAGGTAGATACGTAATTCTCTACACCGATTACGTATTGTAAGGCCAGCTTGGCCTACTGTTCTACATGAATCAGCTGATCTTCTGCAATTGAAATAATAATAAAAAATATGTTTTCCGGTAAACTATTTAAGCAATAAAATATGTTAGTCTAAACGACTCTTATTTATTTTATTTATTTAACTGTTTACTGTACACAATAGAACACAAAGGACATAACATTAAGAACAATACACAACAGGTCTACTTATTTCTAAAAATAAATCTCTTCCAGCAGACCTAGGGTAATGAGATGGCATAAAGTGAGGCAGTTGACGTGTACAACATACTATGATATACCTACAATAATTTATAAAACAAATATAATTGGAATAATACGTACTTATATAAGTAATATACCTAGACTACATTATTAAATTCTAACAAATACCTACATTTATATACCTACATACAAACACCATAAATATATGACTCTTGTGTGTTCTGCCAGCTAGTGCTTAGCAATTTCTATGCGTTCAAAGCTAGAGGTCATATTATGCTGAAAATATTTTAAGGGGTGAAATGAAAGAAACTGAGCCACTTTCCTCTAGGAACATAGGTAGATCAAAATATGAAAATATGTTTTGAACCTCCCGTAGATTGAAAATTGAAACCAAAATGGTTAACTCGACATTTAGCTAATCTCACATCTACAGCTACCTAATATACTTCATTGTTTAACGTAGCCTTTGTATCTCTGTAAGTTATTCCAATTATAATATCTTTTTAAGAACTGATATTCATGCCCGTAAATATTTTTGCGAGTCGAGTTCGGGTGCCAAAAAAATAGATTTGTTTATTTCCCTAAGGGCTTCTTCAGAGCGTTATTGGTGCCTCAACCTCTCCGGTCAAGAGGGTCGAAAGTGAACCACTTCTCGCACAAGATGCCCCAAGCCCTAAATAAACTTTCCTATACGTGCCTCCGACAAATATAATTCAGAATAACGTAATATATTAAGAGCTGCAAACGTCATTTCCATGGTGATTCCAATATGAAATGTAAATACGAAATGAATGACACAATTTGAGCGACAGTCTCTGTCTACATCACGTCAAAAGTCTTTGATTTTATGGTAGGTCTTATAAGTATATTCAAAAGTTTTACGGCGATTAATCACGTACGGATAAATAATATTGTTTCTGATAGAGACATATGAAAAGTTAAATTTCAGGTTAAAAATACCAAATCCATGTTTTTTGACCCTATAGGACTAGACATAGAACCAGATTTGGATTTTTTTTAATATTTGTCAACAGGCCACCTCACACAAAGGGATGTACATTTTCAAATTATACTTATGTACGTACAAGAACTTGGTAAATTAAGTGAATAATTATGTCAATTTTATTGCAAGGGATATAAAATTTCATTACCTCGTTCGAGGATTTAAAATTCCGGTGGCATACTTCGGGCGGGAACAAAAAATCAAGCATGACTTGAATTCCGGAGAGCCACAAACTTACATTCCGCTTGCTCTTTGTTTTAACTTAGCGTTAAATAATGCAAATTACCTTTTAGGGAGAGGAAAAGTTTCGCTCCCGGTCGGTGATGTGTGATATTTTGCCTATTTTCGCTGCAATTTTCTTTGTTATTACACAGTAGGAATGAAATATCTGCTTTAAAATCAAAACGCTGAATCGTTTGTTTAGGCAAACCTTACATTGGCAGCGCACTGGAGAACACTCCCTTCTTCTTTTTGTGTGGGACACCGAGTCATGCAACTACCCGATGAACCCTAGTGTCAGAATGTTTCAACCGCCTTCTACAAGAAGTCTCCCTCATCCGGAGTGACGGAATCCGGATGCGCTTGCGCATGCACGAAAATTGTGAGGTGCACGATGGCCCGCATTTGCTCTGTTCAAGAATTCGAGATCCCTTGCGGTGTCAGTGTGTAGTACCACGCGGTTTTTCTATACAAATCCGCAGATTAGGTACCGCACACCGAAGCTTAAGAATTAAACTTAAAAATTCTATAAGATACCAACATAATAATAATTTATTTCGTTAACATCACACAGTTTACACAAAAGAAAAGTCATTCCAGAAAGGTATTTCGGACATTACATAGTAGGTAAATGATTTTCTTTCTTAACAGCGGTCTCCGCACTAAGCACAGCTTGTATCGCGGAGACCTTAGCCAACATTAACAGGCATTGGGTTTACATTAAGTCCGGTCTCGGTCTGGATATGCATAACACATGTTTGTTACTATTAATAGTGCAAATGACGCTAAATAATACTTGAACGCAAATAAAAAAATTACCTTACCTAGGAAGACGAAATTAAGTATCTACCTATTCTCTTGGGCTCACATCACATCACATTTCACACGTATTCCGTGTTATGTACGGAATAACAGCAGCATTCCTTGTGACTGTCGCATCGCACTGCTCTTAACGCCTACTAAGAGGGGGTCCATGTTGAGCTGTAAACTTTTGTTTGTGGTAATGAATATTTTCATGTAAACAAACATCAACTTTATCTTTCCTAACAAATGCTCAGCTTTCTACCATCACATTTTTACGTATTTCTTAGTAGGCCGTAAAAACACGATAGGTATCAAATGGCGTGTTTGCGGGTAACATCTGCTTTTTATCGTTAAAACAAAACGATGTTTTCTAACACCTCCAAAAGATGATATTCTGAAAAGTTTAATGATAAAATCTGAAACTTCCGTAAGTATAAAAAACCCGGACATGGATGAGAGTTTATAAAATATTAAAAAAAAATGTAGGACAAAATCGTTTTTATTACGGACTTCTTTCTATGGACTGTTTTAGAAATAATAATAATAATAATAAACCCGCAGGGCAGCTTTGGCAAGCTGTTGGTGAGTAGCGCCACCACGGACCCGAAGTACTCCTGGGTTCCCCGGAATGGGGCCCGCCTTTGTCTTGCCTTAACCGGCCGGGCAGAGTGGAGTCTCAAGAGTTTTTCAACTCGAAGGGTGGAAGTGTTAAAGGCATAAAGCCGCGAGTAATGCTGAGGGGAGAAATCCCTGAACTTGAAAGCGCAGCACACCTCTCTACACCCTTAGCTACCCGTAGGGCAGCTTGTGACGAGCTGTTGGGGAGTAGCGACCCCACGGACCCGAGTACCCCGGGGAGTGCAGACTGGCCGTCTCCGGCTTGCCGGAGTGGACCCCAAGACCAGGACTCTCACCTTTGGCTTGCCTTAGTTGGCCGGTCAAAGTGAGGCCGCTAGAGTTCGAGCCTGCGTTCGGACTTGAGGGGTGGAAGTGAAACATGCGTAAGTCGCGAGTTGGTGCATGTTCTGGCCCTCGTCCAGGACCTCTGCGCAGAAAGCGGTGTACACCTCTCGACACCCCTCAGTCGCCCGCACCAGTGTTGCGTCCCAGGGCACCGCGCATCATGCGCAAAAGCCCTTTAGTGGAGGCCCACCTAGCGGGCGGCGAGTCACCGTCTGCCGAGATTATCAAGGTTGAGACATTTGATTTGGCAGGCGTCCCGTTGTCTCAACAATAGCCCAGCAATCGGTCCAGCAAATTCCTCCCCATAGCCCTAGTAATCCGACCCTCACCTGCAATAGTCCTTGCATCAGGCGTGTGCTGGCTCTGGGTGTACTCTGTAGTGCAGACAGAACGAGTATGCGCTTGATATACACATCACACACTTAGATTATTTGGTATAAAAAGGCCTCTGTGCTGTTGGCTTTGGCCCCACACATGCCTCAAAGGACCGGGTCCCTGTGGGCCCGTGATTCGAAAAGAATACCAACATAATAATAATTTATTTATATCAGACAATAAAAATCCATTCTTGTTAGTAGTACTTAATCCTATGTTAGTTATCAATTGAATAAAAATAAATTATACACATTCACAATGTCAAAATTCAAAATATCGTCATGTAATTAGGAACCCCACCCAGTGTCTTAGTATGGGACAGTCTATCTTCTGTGCAATGACCGTCAGAACACTGTTGGAGCTAGCCCGCACCCTGTATAGTAATGACGCCACCCTTTTGCGCCTGATAGCAAAGAAGTCATCAGTTCGCTCTTGCGCGAACATAAGCGATGCGCTACAAAAGCGGGGCAGCCCCAACAGCATTCTGAAGGCATTGTTGTACTGCACACGGAGAGCATTGTATGCTTTTTTAGTATAGCTGACCCACAGGCTGCTGGCGTAGAAAACCTGACAAAAAGCCTTGAACAAGGATAACTTTACCTGCTTTGTACACCGAGCAAACCTGCGGGCAAACATGTTACTTCTCACAGCCAACGCTCTCCGTTCTCTTTCAATATCTAGGTCATCTTTCAGGTCGCAAGTAAGAATGTGACCCAGATATTTGAATTGCGTCACTGTCTTCAGAAGATTTCCAGCAAGTGAGACAGGAGGCACATCGTTACAATGTGTTTTGCCACTCGCAGAGAACACCACGATTTCGCTTTTCCGCGCATTGTACCTCAACCCGTGTTCTACTGCGTAGGCTTCACATACTGCTACCATTTTTCTAAGTGCACTGACTGAGGGGCTGAGCAGCACCATATCATCCGCATAACTGATGTTATTCACGCTATTGCCGTCAACATAACATCCGGCATGCATGCTGCTCAACCTTTCAATCAATCCATTCACGTACAAGCTGAAAAGGTTGGGCGACGTCAGTCCTCCTTGCCTCACACCACATTCCAGCCTGTATGCTTCAGAGAGCACATTGTTCCATCTGACATGATTCATTTGATTGCTGTACCAATATTCAAGAATTCCCGTCAGCTCAACCGGCAGTGTCGTGCTAGCTAACTTACTCCACAGAAGCTCATACGACACCATATCAAAGGCCTTGCTGAGGTCTAGAAAGCAGGCGTACACTGGCGTAGATCGTTCAGTGTAATACTTGACGGTATGCTTGAGACACAATATGGCAGACTCAGTAGATAATCCTTGCCTGAAACCAAACTGTAGATCGTGTAGATGTAGGTGTTTCCTGAGCTGCGAGTCAAGCAAACCGTCAAGTACCTTGGCTGTTATTGTGGCCAATGATATGGGCCTATAATTTTCCTTATCAGCCACATCTCCCGTTTTATTCTTAGTTATTGGCACAACAATCGTCTTCATCATGTCATTCGGCAGATATTTATGATGAATACAAAATGTATAAAACATTGAAAGCACCCTGGGCAGATGCACTCCCGCTGCTTGAAAGTGTTCAATACTGAGACTATCGTGCCCCGGAGACTTGCCTCTAGTCATGTTTTTAATAACATCTCCAACTTCTTTGGCTGTAAATCTATCACCAGGGCTATCAATAGGCTCAGCATTAGCAGAGGGTACTTTCGGCGACGAGGTTAGTAGCGAGGACACTCTGAAGTGGTTCCTAAACAAGTCTGCAATATCCTTTGGGTCAGATTTTCCATTCACCGTAATAGGAACACTCTGCTTGCCGTTCAAAGTTTTAGTAGCTCTCCAAAAACTGCCAAAATCATTGTTGGAGCGGTGCAATGCCAAAACGTCCATTTTAATTTGCTCCTGATTGTTTAGACACCACTTCAGCTTGCCCTTAAAGCTCTTCCGACTGTCGTACATTTCTTGGTATACGGAACCCATAGTCGGTTTCCCGTAGAGCTCCCACATCTTAAACTTAGTTTGTGCTGCAACGTGTGCCTCCCTCACATGCCTATTCCATCCCGCTACATTACGTCTACGTTGCCTCCTTACCGGCTTGTCGCGACTCAGTATTGCCGCATCTGATAGTATGTTAATGATGTCCTTGTACATATTATCAATAACACGTCTGTGGTCAGTATTATTACAAAGTCTGTCGCAACATTCCGATAAATCGGCTGGAAAATCAACATCTCTGAGTTTTTCGTTACAATAATTAAAATACATGTCAATTTGATTTTTATCACGCAAGCCCCATAATACTTTATTGCACAATATTTTATTATATGTCATTTGCAATTTTAATACATTTAAATTACATTCTAATTCAATAGGAAAATGGTCCGACCAAAATATGTCATTGTGTATAGTTACATTATTAATAGACTTCCAAGCTGATTGCGTTACTACAAAATGATCTAACCAACTTCTGGTCCCATGTGCCTCACTAATGAAGGTATAGCTGTCTGAGTTAATTCCTAATTTTTCAATGTCTGCACAAATTAATTGTTGTTCCGAACAAAAGTCCAATAATTCCCTACCAAACAGTCCATACGGATGTGCGTTGAAGTCGCCGAGAACAAACACCGATTGCACGTCACAGTTTTCGATCACCGCATACATTTCGCCGAGACAGGACGTAAATTCCGCTAAGTTATCAACGTGATCCACAGGCATATACGCATTCATAATGACTATACTTTGGCTATCATTCACCTCCGCTTTAATCGCCACTAGTCGCGCACTTTCACATTTTATAACTGACACGGATCGAAACATACTTTTACGCCACAAAATCGCTACACCCCCGTATGGACGGCCACGAATGGGCCCCACTGACGTATCCATTGCTGACGTCCCTGTGTACCCGAAGTCGTCATTAATACACCCCAGCAACGGAATATCATGACTAAACAGCCATGTTTCTTAAGCCATATCACGGCTGCTCGCTGAGATAAGGTTTTAACACATTCCATCGAACGTTTCAGCGATTTACAGTTGAAGGATATAAATTTACTATTTATTTGTGTCGTGCTATCCATTAATGTGATTTATTGTTCAACTCATTTTTATCTTCATGCGAAGATTTTCTATAATATCTGAACCAAAAAGATTTCATACCTTAGATCTGGCTGACATTTAACAAAAACTCCTGACAGCTGCCATTAGATAAAATGAAAAAGTACGTATTTCGTTTTCTTTTTTATTATTTAATGTTTTTAGCACGCAATAGTTTTTCACAGTTTGTGGCCAGTTTACGCAGTTTGCACATACAAAACTTTTTGGTTTACGTAAGTTTCAGAAAAAAGTTTTTGTTTGTATGGTTTAATGTTATTTCTTTTCATACTTATTAGGATTCATATTCCTCAACTTCCTAATAGTATAAATCTCTAAATGAAAGTTACGGGTTGTTTTAAAGTTTGGCCGAACGATGGTAACTAAACTTTAGGCCTTTAGGGAGTGAGTGAGCTACCAAAAAAAAAATTGTTAATATGAACAAGCTACTCCATACAACTTATATACCAACCATGAAATTTTGCACAAAGGTTCTTTTGCTAGGGTATATAAACAAGGAGTAACAAAAAATCGTTACCTAAGGTGGATGATATTTAGGTATCAGTTTCACATATTATGCTTATGCCTGACGCCTGCGTAGGTAGGCATATACGTAGTGAATACTAATTATCTAAATGGAGGCAAGTAGCTGTTAGGCGTTGTATGTACCTATAGGTATTCTATTGCTTGTAATCTAATTAATCAAATTTTGTACTACCTACAACTGTATCTACATGATATTACCAGATGTGTGTCTAGATAATTGCCAAGTAAGTGATTTGATTAAATTATGGGACACGGGTATGAACAATTCCTCGATCTACCGTTTAAGAGATCAATATGCACTGGTTCCTCATAGCAATTGCAAGGATTACCAGTATAGTGTTTGTCCCCTAAAAGGATAAATGGATTGCTTCTTAAAACAGTACCTACATGTTAATTTTATTATGATTGTTTTGAAGGATCTAGTCGCTATATGCCGACTTTTTGATATGTAATGTTTATCATACCGTGTTTCAAATTGCTACAATATTTTTTATTACCTACTATAATGTCAGCTACAGAGGCACAAAGGAAGATATTTTAGAAAATGACACTGTTCATATGTAGTTTGATGTTTATAAAATAAATATGCTCTGTATTTTTATATCAAGTTAGATCTCAATACGAAATAAAAACATATTTTTATGAGTTTATGAAATTCAATATTCGGCTGAAATTGGCGTAAGGCAATTAGTCTGGGCAAGTGACCGTAGCTCGTAGCTCGTAGCTACGGGCTCACTGGTGCGCGTAAAATGCAATAACTAGCTCACGTTGGGTTTGCTACGGCTAGCTACGGCGTAGCGAAGGCTTGTATACCGCTGGTGCGTACATTGACAGGTTTTCACGTGACATCAGCTTATAGCAGTCCACTGCTGGACGGAGGGCTTCCCCAGGGTAGTAAGTCATGACATAGGTTGCAAAAAGCTAACCATGGACGCGGTCAAGTTAAAGTAGAGTAGTACCTAACATTTCTCGTTGGCTTTGACAATTGTTTTTAATAAAAGCCTTTGTTATGGTTGCTCAATGAGACGTTTATCACTTGGCAATGGACAGCAAGTCTTGTTTACCGTTGGTTTTAAAGGAAAACAACCGTAGAAGGTCATCAGTAGCCGGCCAGCCGGCGTGTTATTCAATCTAGGACGTCGCATGGTATGTTACTGTTAAAATGTTTTTACTATGTTTTTTGTTAGACAACTATAAGTACTACATTTTATCGTAGTATAAGTGCCACTCACTGACAATCGTAGTATGTACCAGGTACCTATCTTCTACTGGAGTAACGAAATACGCCGCGACTCCCCTGCCTTATCGTGGTGGGTGTCGTAAAAAGCGAAATGGCAGTATAGCACCGTTTCCTGTGAATATAACATGTACAGTCGATGAACGTCGTAACTCATGACAAATTCAGTTTTTAAGGTTTCGTTTTTGTTATCGTTACCAACAAGCCGGACAAAAATGATGATGCACGTTCAGTAAATGTTATTGCACATAGAAATAATCGAAAATTTATTGTTAGATTGTTAATGAGTGACGCAGAGAGACTGTACCTTGTAACACGGGGAGGGATAAATCTATGATATGAATATATAAGTGAGTGAAAATATTTTTCGGGACGCTATTACTCTATGTACAATATTGAGCTTGATTAATTAAAGCTAATAAAAACGTCAGGAAAACAATCATGAAGACAAAAGTTGCGTACCCAACCATGGACAACTAAGTAGTGAGCTCCATCACAGTCTGACGCTCAATACCTCGCATGATTGAGTTCACCTCATCACCTAGCATGACGATCATTATGTATATGTACTAGAACTAGGTTTGATCTTTGACACAGCTACGTACTAGTATGGCCCAGTGGTCTCGCGGCGCTGAGCTGCATAACAGTCTGACGCTCAATACCTCGCATGATCAAGTTCAGCTCACCACCTAGCATAAGGCTTGCTATGTATGTATGTATACTAATACTAGGGTTGATCTCTGACACGGCTACGTACTAGTATGGTCCGGTGGTCTCGCGGCGCTGAGCTGCATAACAGTCTGGCGCTCAATACCTCGCATGATTGAGTTCATCTCACCACCTAGCATGAAGCTTGCTATATCTGTGTGTATACTAGTTTGATCTCTGACACAATTACGTACGCTCACCACCTATCATGAAGCTTGCTATGTATGTGTGTATTTAGGTATATATACTAGTACTATTTTTGATCTCTGACACAGCTACGTACTAGTATGGTCCAGTGGTCTCGCGGCGCTGAGCTGCATAACAGTCTGGCGCTCAATACCTCGCATGATTCAGTTCATCTCACCACCTAAGGCTTGCTATGTATGTATGTATACTAGTACTAGGGTTGATCTCTGACACGGTTACGTACGCTCACCACATATCATGAAGCTTGTTATGTACGTGTGTGTGTATGTATATATACTAGTACTATTTTTGATCTCTGACACGGCTACGTACTAGTATGTATGACCCAGTGGTCTCGCGGCGCTGAGCTGCATAACAGTCTGGCGCTCAATACCTCGCATGATTGAGTTCATCTCACCATCTAGCATGAAGCTTGCTATGTACAGACTGCACTAACGGCTATAAGAAGATTTGTAGGAATGAGAAATATTTTCAAGTACGGTGCTCTTGATAAAAAAACAGTATTTTTTTAAAGCTAAAAGTCATATTTAGGTTAGTGTAGTTCAGTCGTGGGTGTGTGTAAAAAATCTGCGTGATTATAATCCCACAGTCTATAGAATGTCACAGGTAAATTATAAGCAGGCGAGTTACGAGTTGTAACTGAAACCTGTTTAATATGTATTTTGCTCTTAAAATGAAAATATTATGTAGTGTATCTCACCTAAGTTTAAATTATCTAAAGGTACGTACACTGAGTGGGATGGAATATTTACCTGCCATAGTACGTTGATCCCAATTAACGTCTGAACATAGAGCACATACCTACCACCAAAACCCTAGGTCACGTCTAGAGGTGGCCCCGTCTCAATGGTCGTTACTAAATATTTGAGCGCGCCGCACTGCGCTCAGCCCTAAATAAAACATGGCGTCGACCGTCGTGAATTTTTCACCAGCCTTAGCCCTACAGGCTCATAGCTCTACCTATTTAATGTACCCGGTGAGAAAGACAGTGAATTGCTGTATGTAAGCTAAGTAAAATTCCTCTGGTTACGGATGGTGACATCAAACAAAATTGTGGTCTTAAAGGTTGTACTTAGAAACCACACTCAAAGCTGAGATCGATCTTGAGTGCAATTTTGTGATGTCATTAGTACTGCCTGACATTTTTTAATATAGCTCTTGAGATCGATCTCAGAGTTGAGTGCGGCTTATTAATACGGGGCTAAGTTGATCAGAATAGGCAGTAGACTTGAGACATCAAGCTAGGTATATTTTGGTCAGGGGCATACAACAAATTCTCTCTGTGTCTTCGCTATTATTACTAACATTACGATTTTTTTTTCTTAATCACAAGATGATATAGCTTAAAATAGCTTTACTACCAATATTGTTAATATCACGAATATTTTTCTTAATCGCAAGATAATATAGCATAAAATAGGAAAAAGAACAACGAGATAAAAAATCAAACTATTATTTACTTATATAATATCACAAACAGTTCCACAATCTCTTTAGTCAATAGCCAGCACCACCCTTAGCACGATAAACAAGTAGTTAATCCGACTTAAACCTATTCGAAACAAGCGCACATGCAGTTAGCGTTATAATCCGGCTTGGCTGTATCCGAACGTTGACTAATGAAGTTTAGTTTAGCGCTAGCCGGCGCGATCCAATCTACGGCTGACTTAAGCCTCTGGATACGACATCGAGAGGTATCTGTTTTATTTATTTAGGGATTTCAGAAAAATAGGCTCTATCGTGGATCGTACACTTGACGCACGATGGAGCGCAAAAATGTCGCACCGGTCTGTCAGATCCATACTAGAAATGTCAACCCCCATACTAAAACCGTTATAATCCGGCTTGGCTGTATCCGAACGTTGACTAATGAAGTTTAGTTTAGCGTTAGCTGGCGCGATCCAATCTACGGCTGACTTAAGCCTCTGGATGCGACATCGAGAGGTATTTGTTTTATTTATTTAGGGTTTTAGTGATTCAAAAAAATGGGCTCTACGGGCTGATCAGGCTAGAAAGGACATGTGGATGATGATGGCTGTATCCGAACGCTGACTGAAGAGGCTAAAACGGCACTATGACTGCACTGTAGCGAAACGGCTGCACTTGAACTGCAGCGGAACTCGACTGCAACGGCACGGCGCGGCCCTTTTTTCATTGTAATTTGAGGGACAGGCAAAACATGGTAAATCATAGGCCTTTCCCACACTTCAGCGAAAAAAGAACGCTGAACTAACGTATGCGCCTGTTGGATCCAAACTAGGAACGTCAATCACCATACTAAAACCGCTCTCGACGCACGTCACAGCGGTTTTAGTATGGTGATTGACTACTAGCCCAGCGTCGTGGGTAGAACCTGCGTTATTTTAGCGCTGATGTGCTATAGAGGCCACAGAGGCGGAAAGCGACTTTGATTTATATAGGCAACCTAGCCTTCCGTTTTGTTAGGACCCCTTTATTACAAATATGAAAATGCGGGGTTTGTCGTGGCACTTCCAGTCACCAGCACGTGTGTCTAATCCAGCCGGATATTGCAATTTCCACTAGATAGGCGTCGCGCGCGCCCGCCTCCTTCCATTTCGTTTCGCATGCCGCTGAGCAAACTTTACGCTCATTCGCCCATTTTCGCTTCTTCCATTCGAGATACAGCAACTGCGAACTGAAACTGTGACACTTCCATTTTGATGAAGTTGTTTATCGATATTGTATGTCCTTTTTACATGAGTTTCTACTTATCCCAGCCTAGGTTAGACAACGCAAAAATTGGGTTGACGATCGCAGATCGAGAAATAAAAAAAATTTTTTGGTTGTAAGAGATGGTGTGAAGAAAACTTTGCAGGCGTGATCAGACCATGAAACTGAACAACTTTCACAATCGTTTACCGCCATAGGCCCCATTGTAAAAGTTGTTCAGTTTCATGGTCTGATCACGCGTGCAAAGTTTTCGTTACACCGTCTCTTACGCACATCTTCTTTCTTACCCTGTATATCTAGGTACCTACTTTTGTGGATATAATAATGTACTTATAGAGCCAGCTGAATAGATAACTACATACCTCTACCTAAATTTATTAGCCCTGCGCTGGTCATAAACTCGTAACAATCTGTTTGAATAATGAAACGAGTCGTCGCACAAAAGTCTGCTTCCTGACCCTTTCATAAAAATCTGAATATATTTCGCATATTTTTATAATTATATTCAGCCGCCCTGTATTGTTCCGGAGAGGTCGAGACCGGGGTACATATTCATGTTTTATTTAACATCGCCGCGAGTTCAATATTCATCACTGTACTTCAAGCTCGCTTTGTTCCCGTTTAAAATACTGCAGAATCGGTCTTGTTTTATAGCAGCTCTTGGGAATACTTAGTATATACTGTATATTGTAATATTATAATTTTATTGGTACAGGTAACCTTATCTTATATACAGTAGATATTGACTGTTGTATGTAGTTCGCCATAATCTAATTAATACAACGAAACAGAAAACAGGTAACATATATACAAGCTTGCTTTTTAGTAATTTTATTTAGAAGTCTGGAATGTCGTAATTAATACATGTAAAATACTCTTTATCTTAAATTTAGAGGGCTTATATTATTTTCTTACCTTCTTGGTACATACGAGTAATAGTTTTTTGGAACTCTTTTGTTTATATATTATAAGCGTGCAAAATTGCATGGTTGTGAAGGAAAGTCAAAAGTTTCTAGTCTTAAAAAGACTAGTTAGACGAGTAGTAAATTTTTTGCTTCATTCGCTGCGGTAAAAAGTTATATTAAAGTTGAAACTTCCTAATCGATTAGACGGCCAAACTTCCGGCTAAGTTAAACTTGATTATGCACTACAAGCTAAATGGGCAGCTGCTGCGGTAGAAGCATGAGGAAAACGGGAGTATACCTATAGGTAACAATAACCATAAGCAAACCGTGGTGGAAAATCTAGGTATAGTCGGCATGACGAATTTAGTTTTTAAGCCTTAAATTTTGGGTTGTTCATGAGGGACGCGAAGAGAGTGCAGGTCCATACTAGACCTATGCAATTTCTTTTCGTAGTTTTCCGTAAATACCTGAAATAAGAAATCTGTTCATTTAGTTCCAAGTAAGTACCTAGGTGGCGCTGTTTTTGAATGAAAACTTTTTTTAAAAGCTCAGGACCGATTTCCCATAGATAAGAGTCACTGAACTCTACTAAAGTAAGTGTTGCTCGTATCAGCCCAAAAAATCCTCATTGCCTGAAAGTCTACAATATGGTTTTTCTGACGTTGTCAGTTGCGAATTAAAAAACAAATATTCACAAACATATCTAACTTTTATATTTCTCTTCGTGGGAAACATAAGTAGTACGAGAAAGTTATCTCCTCTAATTTGGCAGAGAATGTCACAAGGATATAGATTGTGGAACTGCTGGAGACTGCAAAAAGACGTCTCAGTTGCAGTTGCAGCCAGTAGGTACGGGTCACGTTCTCAACTTGTCATTCGAACGTGCAGTTTGCAGCTCATTCGTTTTCTTATTTAACTCGATAGTTCTATCGCGAAATTTCAGATTGTATGCGATTTGACAACTTGTGCGGAAAATGTTTGACGGTCTCTCAACAATCTGGATTTCCGCGATTGAACTGTCCGACTATGATATCAAAGATATACCTATGCTCTATTCTAGGAAAAATGTACTATTGAGCCTATAGGATAAAAATAAAATAAAATTTTCCGACTCTTCAGCGCAAAAATAACGCTGCGCTAACGTATGCGCCTGTCAGATCCATACTAGAAACGTCAATATCGTAAAACGTCAGTATACAAAAACCGCTCTCGACGCTGGAGATAACATAATATATATTTTAGAGACTATGAATTGTGCATTAATATTCCTGTCATAATAGCTATTCAAAAATTTTACACAACAGGGCCAAACATAATGAGTAAGACATTTGTTTATAAGATGTATTGTTTTAGAAAGTCTGCAAAATTTTCTTCCATACTCAAGAGGTGTTGTGGAAGAAAAAGTAAAATTCAAATAGGCCTGGTAGCGCCAGTGCAAAGCACATAATAATGCAGAGAGCCGCTGTCTCCTCGCATATTTAACTCCGTAACTCGGTCATAGTGAGGTCACAAAGCCAAGGAAGGGTGTTAAAAAGTTTCGCGAGAATTCCCGCAGACGTACCTAATAGCATTTATACAGAGTCTGATCATAGAATAAAATATATTTTTTGTGGATCTTCTTCTTCTTCTTTTCGTGCGGGACACCGAGTCGTCTAACAACCCAATGAACCCTAGTGTCAGAATTTTTCAACCGCTTTCTACAAGTAGCAGGCTTCTGACATGGTTGTGTAACGACCGCAGTCTGAATAATCATAGACAGCAACCGGGACTTACCGCTTAACGTGCCATCAGAAACACGGAACCATCTTACTTTCGGACGATCAGCTGGTTCAGCCCCCAATATCCTAACCAGACTGGGAACAAATTCACAAAGTTATAAATATCAACTTTATGACTGACCCACCGAGAATCGAACCCGTAACCTTCTGCGTCAGAGGCTGTTGCACTACCACTGCGCCATATCGGTCGTCGTTTACTGTGAATTTAACTTTTAATTGAAAATGGCAGGCAGCTTTTTGTATCGGTCAAAGAATACTTGTCGAATAACAATATAATTTTGCATAGTTAGTGTGTGTGTGTGTGTGTGTGTGTGTGTGTGTGTGTGTGTGTGTGTGTGTGTGTGTGACAGCGACTGGCAGGAGATCCCGCAGGACAGAGATCAGTAGAGACAACTAATAGGCCAAGATCCTCTTTAGGTCGCTGAGCCAGCGGAGTTAGTTAGTTTGCATAGTTCACAATTATGGTTTTGACTATTTACTTACCGACTAAGGCGCCTCGCACACTTAACAAGTGTGGGGATTGACATTTCTAGTATGGATCTAACAGAACGCTGTGAAGTGTGCCATCTACCTAAGGTATATAAGATCGGAGACCTGATATGGAATAGAGTTGGGCTGGTTACAACCGAGTTTCGGGGTGCGATCTAAATGGATAATTGTCGGGCGAAAAACCGTCGCAACAACGGGGCGATCGTGACCGCACTGTTAAGCATGTTGAATTTTAAGCAAGTTTGTTCATAAACTGAAGAGAGCTGTTATACAAATGATGGTATTTTACCTGAAAATCTGCTGATGAAGGCAGCATTTAAGACCTGATATGAGATAGAGTTGGCCTGGTTGCAGGGAGCTGGAGGGCGAGCTAAATGGATACTTGTAGCCCTTGTAGGACGTAAACTTGTCGTTGCCGGGGCGATCGTGACCACACTGTTCAAGCCACAGGTTCAAGCTTCAATGCGTTGTCTAATTATTAGCGCGAAGGTACTTCTCGCGTGGTTATTAAGTTAAAAGATTAGAAGAGACCACAGACAACAGATGTCATGCGTGCGCCGCCCGCGACGCAAAATGTCATTTTAGTTTTGTGGGATATACAAATTTTCAGATCCATTCATTTTCGCGACCATAAAAGATTTCTTAAAAGATTTTTATGATTGACGCGTCTTTCACCTTAAAAAATAAATCGATCTACTTTTTACAATACTCAAATAATATGTTTTAGCACGAAACACAATATTAATTTAAAATAGGTTGCAAAATGCTTTGATATTGTTTTTACTTTAGTCTGCATTTGAAAAGTATGAGGTAATGTAGAGTCCACTAATATTTTAAGCTGTGAATTTGTGAAAATAAGCACTAAATGCAAATAGAGAAGACAAAATTTACTGTGCAATCTGCGTCCCGCGTTTCCTTTGGGGAATATTCTGACTGGTGCTTAAGGCGGTGAATAAACTCACTTAGCTGGAGTGGTTCTGGAGATATTATTTTAGTTAGTATGGCCGAACAAATGGATGGAGCTAAAATTTCCCTTAGTTATGTATAATATGTTTTAAAGGAGTTTTGATCACCGCAGTTTTCGGTGTAATATTGTGAGAGGAACGCGATACTATTTATACTTACTCGTAACTACTGAATGAAAGTCGGCAGAACAATAAATAAATAGTTTCCTGCAGATAGGTTTATAAAGGAACATTTTCATCGTATTAAGTGACCTATCACTACCCAGACCCTAGTCCTATACATTATCCTATACAGAATCGATCTATAGGTATTGGTTATTCTTAATATCAGCTGAGTGGAGAACCAAATAGGTTCTTGAAGGTGCTGCTGTGCAAGGCACTAAGTCTGCTGAATGAAAATCATTTCAGTTGGATGTCGATTGGATCTCAGTTGGATGATTTCGGTCACTTTGTAGTCTGCTAACAGTTTGAAGTAAGTATAGAAAAATCACAATGGAAAAGGAATGACAGTTGAGTTCCGATGGCGTTACAATGACAAAATATTTGCAGACTTGGGGCCCAGGAAATTTGCTTCACTGTACACAATCTGTTACTCAATAAGTACCAACTTGGGTTAAATGGGCGGAACCCGCACTCCTTAGCAAGTGATTCTATGCGAGACCGCAGCACTTAGCCGCTTCTCGACTCTCGTAGATAGTTTAGTACCAATTTAGATTGTCGTAGCTGTGTCGTAGACCCAATGGGTAAGGCGGATCGCACACTTGACGCACGACGGAGACCTAAAATATCGCAGTGGCCTGTCAGATCTATACTAGAAATGTCAACCCCCATACTAAAACCGCTCAACCGCTGTCGACGCAGCGCTATCGCAGCATCGTCCGTCGAGGCGTCCTTTTTTTTTTTTTTTTTTATCCCACTCGTGCCGCGATTCTATTAGAAACATAAAATTGTTATTGTTTACAATGACTAATTCATTTATTCAGTGACAGTATTGTAATTTAACTCATTTTAAAAGCATTCATTGTGAATCTACTTGGAAATAAACGATTGAATCTTGAATCTTGAGTGCTGTTTTAGTATGGGGAGTGACCTTGATCCCTGCGATATTTTAGCGGCCCGTCGTGCGTTAAGTGCGCGATCCGCCTAAGTGGTAGTGGAATAACTTATTAATTATTCATTGTGATCTCATAGAAACATCACTAAATTCGTAGTAAATAGATATTCAAGCCAAAATAGCTCGTCTAACGATGAATCAAGGTATCTAAAATATTATAAATATTTTTGTCGTGTGGAACATCAAGTCGTTCATCTACCCAACGAGCCCCTCGGCAGAGTTTTGTCGAGACCATTAAGCCAATAAGTTTACTGTACGTTGCATATATATAGTTTTATAGTTTTTTTTTTTGTAATTATCGTTTTACTTGTACAATACTTTATTGTTTCTTTAATCTTTTAGTGTCATATTAATTTTTG
This sequence comes from Keiferia lycopersicella, assembly GCA_029255805.1. Classification (NCBI taxonomy): domain Eukaryota; kingdom Metazoa; phylum Arthropoda; class Insecta; order Lepidoptera; family Gelechiidae; genus Keiferia; species Keiferia lycopersicella. The sequence continues at coordinate 22,369,506 of JARACZ010000003.1, forward strand.
TAAAGCTAATAAAATAAATATGACAAGAAAATATTTTACGCCCAATGACCAATTTTCATATGTCATTCATGCGATCGAAAATGTCGCAACGCAGGTTGAGCACGAAGCAAAAGACGACAAATATCAATTTCATACACAGACACCTCGCAGTGTCAATACGAAAGTGCCTTCGTAAAGGCAGATTGGTCAAAGGTAAAAGGAATTCGGAATAAGCGTCGGCGTTTACACAGTAGCTACACTATTGTACTAAGCAGTAGGTAACGAATCAACCCGTTTCTGGAGATTATGAGCAAAGTTGACGAGACTGAAAGATCTTTTCCTAAAAGAAACAATCTAGGCTCTACTTTTTACAGCGGGGAAACACTTTATAGTAATTTATTGAGTCGCTCGTTCAGTCAAGCCGCCCGGAAAAAATCGGTGAGATGCTGTCTATGACATAGTGCGTCTGTAAGAGTGAGTATATTAAGTGTTTTTATAAAGTTTCGCTACTCTGTAGCTTATACTACGTACTGTGGCGTGTATCAAAGGCGGAGGCACAAAGCGGCGCCGTTTGAGGTCTTTCAATCGAGATTGCCAATACTGAAGAAACTAGCAGATTCACAGAAAATCTCGAAAACGTTAGAGTAAATTACGGTGATTGTGGGGCCGTTTATTTTTATTCTTTATTTGAAAGTAGAAAAAATAATAAAGGTTTTGTTGATTTTATTGCAGCAGTGCCTCATCCTAATATTTCCAGGTTTCCAGGTTTAATTTATACTGGTTATTTTTTAGAATGGTGAGAAAAACCAGTACTTAAGGACATACTGCTGATACCTATGAATTTTGATGTCAAGCAATTCTTGTAATTTAATATTACACCTAGAATCCACCTTAACGCCAGGTAAAACTAAAACTTTAAGTGCCAAAGAATATTTGTTCTCTATTTGCAAAGAAGCAGAAAGCTTTGAATCCTCGCATCTTAGGAAATACAGGAAGGTGGGTAGTTACCTGAGCTTAGTGTCGTTTCCGTTTCCGTCGTCAGAGAGTTGTGCAAAGCTAGTAAAGCCCTGTTTTCAACGCCTTTTCACTGGAAAATACGCACGAATAACCCACGAAGATTCTTACGTTAGTTTTCCTATTACGTTTTAGTATTCAGCCGCAAACGGTGCCGGCTTAGAAGGGCGACTGAATACAGGGAATGGAAAAAACCTTTTCCTGTGAATCAAGCGTGTTGCGTACGGGGAATACCCTTCAAAGGGCCCACGTCATGTGGACTGTTCTGGCTAATGTTGATGTTGAATCGTTAAGTACCCTTTTTCCAACAACTACTTTATATATTTTCTTTGGTTAGGCCTTTTTCACATTTTTCAATGCACATCGCTAACGCATCCGTAGCGCGGTCTGTCAGATCCATACTAGAAAGGTAAATCCCCATACTAAAAGTTATTACGTTACGTTATTTTGACGCAGCTGCCTCGACAGCAGTTGATCGGTTTTAGTATGGGGATTAACATTTCTAGTATGGATCTGGCATACCACTGCATTATTTTAGCGCTGCGTAGGGCGTTAAGAGTGAAAAAGACCTTAAACGACCATTATTAATGAAAACTCATGCATGTTCCTCATCTTGTACACATTCTCGACGAAATATTCTCCGTAAACTCCGCAACTTTGCATACCTACGTATTCAGTTTTTCGTTCGCCGAGGTCCGGCCTGCAACTCTGTTCTCTCGGGGGAGAGGTAAACAAACATTCGAAGCTGGATTTACGACCCCCGGGACGAACCGCGCGGTCCGAACCCGGAACTTTGCCTACAAATTGCTTCGGATGCATTATTTAGTGCTTATTTACTGGTGGGATGTAGGATGTTGCTACTGGCCGCAACTTTGAGATGCTACTAAAACAAGTTTGTGGTAAATATATATATATATGTTTTTTAAATAAACAGACTTTGTTTTTCCACGTATTGCTCGGAAATTTTTTGTTGGCGACTGTTGGCCTAAATTGCCAACATGCTAAGTAGAAGCAAATTTGGATTAATTTTCTCGTACTCGTACTATTATTTTACGCTAAAAGAGTGCAAGTGACGTTGTTTCACTTAGCAGAATAGCAGTACTGTTCAGTATGCGAAGTGGATAAGGAAATGTGTAGGTAACATGAATGGTTTACTCGCTTTGCTTTAGGAATAAGATACCTATGCAAAGATACAAAATGGGCAAGATAATAATTTTATTATATTATTTAATATTCTAGTGATTTAAATTATAGGGAAACTATTACAAGGAGATTTCTATTTGTAACAGGTATTTGATAACTTAATTAGGGGCACACTAAAGTATTTGCATTGACAGGTTAAAAAAACCTTCTTGCTACAGCTACGAAGCGTCTCGTAGCAAATGGCTACAGTACAGTAGGTACCAGACTTGTGTTTAAAAGTGATCTACCAAGGTGTTAAGACTAGAAGTTTATTATTCCCCTTGCCTTAACCCGTTTCTCTGTCCAGGTCGGCTATCTAACCAACAATTTGACGTGGAATCAAGTTTTTACACAGCGACTGCCATCTGACCTCTGCACTGACACTTGAAGTTATTTTTCATGAACTCATTTTACGAAGTGTAGTGTGCTAAACACGTCCGTAGTTGGCATTGCAGGCATGTCTGTCTAACAACTTGTTTGCACTCACACTCGTACAAATTTTTGTAATTGCAGCCGAGAACGGCAGCCCCACAGAAGTAGGGCAAGCTAAGTAGGAAACGGATGTCGAGCCGCCATTGTTATTATAACAATTCCACTTTTTAATTCACAAAGTGTTCTTCCTTCTGTATTTATTCCTTTGAAATGAGTTATTGTTTAAGGAATGTCGGGATTCTTTTGGAAGCGAATAAACGCGCTCGTTCTTAATTTTCTGTTATTGTAAATACCGGAATAAAAAGCCCTGTATTAAATGCTTTTGTACACTGATGCAATATTTTTGACAAGGAAATAAATAACGGGCCTCCCTTACACTTAAAGCATAAAGTAGCTCTAAAATAACGCATTCGTAACGCAGCGGTCCGACAGATCCATACTAGAAACGTCAATCCCCTGTGATATGCTAAGAAGCATACTAGCACGCCAATGATTAGATGATTAGATAGGCCTCTCTCTCCCAAATAAAGCACGTATTAGTAAGTATCTCTGAATAGTATATAAGGTGATGTATGTGAGTAATAAAGGTATTCAGTGTAATCAATGTACTCCTGTGTATCACTTCAGCAACCCCAGCGTAGTTATCGCATGGCGACCGTGGTCATCTACCCGAACCTGCGTGGAAGGCTGTGAGTTTTTTTTTGTTTTGTTTTTTCCTAAGGGCATATGTAATGTTGAAGAACTGTTTTGAGCCCGGAAATTCAATGTATATGGCATATTGAGAGTCTATGCCTGCTGCAGATGTGTGTTCCGCGAAGAGGAAGCACAGTCATCAACTGATTTTACCCATATGCTATTGTGTTTGGTGGCATTTGATTTTATAATGGGGACGCAGCAGTCGAAAGATAATGTTATTGTCAGTCAGACACCAAACGTGGCGGCTACAGCAGCAACAGTTGGGATGGAGCTATCGGAGATATTGTTGCTGACGATAGTAGTGGCGATAGCTGTTTTTGTGTTGCTCAAAGCGTTGAGGTTTTTTAATGAGCACCTACTGGAGGAGTTAGACCGGCGAGCGGCACGGCGCGCTATTCGCTCTCAGTCAGAGAGTGTATAAGTTGAGTGGTTCCACGTCTATCCGATCAGATTGTGAATATATGTGTGCATGTAACTAATAATGAATTCGCGAGTGTTTTGCGGCAGTTCAGTGTAGTTTTAAGGTGTTACTTATAGTGTTTATTTACGAATGGCTAGTTTGCAAAGACTTCTAGAAGAGTTAAAGGAAGTTCGCGATAGCGTAGTGAAATTAGCAAAAGATAAACGGCTAACTGCGCAAGGGCAAACTAAGTTATTAAAAGCGAGATTGATTAAGGAAGATTTTGATAATTTGATTAAAACTTTAAATAAAATAGAGGTGGTAGCTGAGGATTTAAGATTAATTGTTCAAATTTCGGAGCAATTTAATTCGCTGTTCCGGGAAATAGAGTCTTTAGTCAGCACAATGGCGTCTTTTGATTTAAAAACAGCGCTTACGCTGCTTCCGGTAGTTGATAATAATAGTGAAACCCAGTTGGGACAACTTATAGACGGACTAGAATTTTATAAAAGTACCTTGAAGCCAGAGGAACACAAAATGTTAGCTGATTTCGTGCTTAGGACTCGGCTATCGAGTAGGGCTAAAGTTAGACTAAGCAAAACATATATGAATGTTGATAGTCTGATTGGAGATATCAAAAAGTTTTTATTGCCAAAAAAATCGTATACTGCAATTTTATCGCAATTACAGCGGTGTAGGCAGGGCAGCAGGAGTATAGCGTCGTTTGGCGATGAGATCGAGAAGCTGATGACTGACCTTACGTTGGCCCAGGCTGATGGGGATGAAGGAGTCCAGAAGATCCTGAGTCCACTAAACGAGAAAACAGCTGTAAAGCGTTTTGCCGATGGGTTAAATAGCCAGCGGATTGGGACGATTGTCTCAGCGAGAGGCTTGAGTTCTCTTAGGGAGGCAATTTTGGTCGCATTGGAGGAGGACGACGTGGTCCCAAATACATCAGAGGGTTGTATGAGTTTTGTGGCTGGACCGAGGCGCTGGTCTCAAAATAGTTACCAACGTGGTAATAATCATATTTGGAATAATGGCAGAGGTGGAGGTGTGAAGCTATCTAATGCGCGCTATGTAGCGAGTCAGCAAGGTCGGGGCCGCGTGAATCATACGAACAGAGGTCGTAGTCACGGTAGTCAGCAAAATAATCATAGCCGATCTTATCAGCCATTCGCGCGAAATAGAGTAGTGAACTGTGTAGAGTCGCAAGACACGTGCCCGAATGAAGATGAGTCTCAGAGCACGTTTTTTCGAGACCACGAACAGTGACATAGAAATATTTAGTTATGGAAAGGGGAATCACGTAGTCTTCGATAGTTATGATAAGCGGTTATCTTTGTTAGTGGACACGGGTGCCAATATTTCGATTTTAAAGTTAGGATGGTTACAAGGGCTGTTAGATAAGTTTAAAGTAGTGCCAGATAGGCTTAGAATAAAAGGGGTATGTGGAGATCTAGTTTCTGTAGGTTATATTTATATTGATTTATGTTTGGATGGATATAGTTTTTCGCATAAGTTTTATGTTTTTGACGATTTGCAGTGTAAGAAAGATGGCATTTTGGGTGAAGAGTTTCTGTTGAAGTACAAAAGTTCTGTGGATTATGAGAAAAGGGTAGTTAGTTTTCAACATAATTCAGGTGTAAAATTATGTACGGAATTGTTTTTAGGTCAAGAGCAGACAGTGACTGTTCCGAGTAGGTGTGAAATTATTAAGTACGTGCCAACAGCGTTAAAGGGTGTTTATGTTATTCAGTCAGAGGAGGTGTCGCCAGGGGTGTTCGTAGCAGCTTCAGTTATAGAATGTGACGGCGGTAGGGTTCCGGTGAGATTTTTAAATACGCGGGAGGAGGATGTGTCGTTAGGAAATTTTAGTCCAAAAGTGAAGAATTATACGGACTATGATATTTGTTATTTTGAGTCGGGGAATAGTTTGTCTGTGGATAGAGTTAAAAAGTTATTTGAGTCGCTTAAGTTGGGAACTTATTTGAAGGAGGAAGAGCGAGAGTCCATTGAGAAAATATGTGCTAAGTATGCGGATGTGTTTCACATGCCGGGAGATAAATTGTCTGTGACGAATTTATTCGAATATGACATAAAGTTGCAAAATGATGCCACTCCTGTTTATGTCAAGCCGTATAGAATACCACGAGCACAAAAGGAGGAGTTATCGAAGCAGGTTGGCAAGCTGTTGGATGATGGCATAATTGAGGAATGTTCTAGTGAGTGGTCTTCTCCTTTGTTGCTTTTACCGAAGAAGTTGGATAGTAGTAATGAAAGGAAGTGGAGGATTGTGATTGATTATAGGCTTTTGAATAAGAAAATAGTTGACGAAAAATTTCCATTGCCAAATATACAGGAGATAATTGATTCTTTATCTGGGTGTTTGTATTATTCACATTTGGATTTAAGTTCAGGTTATTATCAGTTAGCGTTGTCTCCAGATTGTAGGAAGTACACAGCTTTTACAGCAGATAAACAGTACCAGCTGAAGAGACTACCAATGGGGTTGAAGACAAGTCCGAGTGTGTTTTCTAAGCTCATGTCCATGGCTTTGTCAGGGTTAAATTACGAAGTTTGTTTTTTGTATCTTGATGACGTAATAGTTTTTGGGAAAAGTTTACATCAGCATAATGTTAATCTGATAAAGGTGTTAGATAGGTTCAGGAAAGTCAATTTGAAGTTAAATCCATGTAAATGTGAGTTTTTGAAGAAAGAGATTAATTATTTGGGACACGTGATAACACCGAGCGGAGTATTGCCTGACAGTAGCAAGATTGAGGTGTTGCGTAATTATCCTGTTCCTAAAAACGTAGACGAAGTTCGGCGTTTTGTAGCTTTTGCTAATTTTTATAGGAAGTTTGTAAAGGATTTTGCGCGAGTAGTTTTTCCGTTGCATCGATTATGTAAGAAAAATGTCGAGTTCCAGTGGTCAGAGGAATGTGTAAAAGCGTTTGAAACCCTAAAGTTGGCGCTTTGTTCGCCACCAGTTCTGGAGTATCCAGATTTTTCGGAAGAGAATGTGTTCAGGTTGCAGACAGATGCGAGTGGTGTAAGCTTAGGCGCTGTTTTGTCAAATAGTAGTAATAAGCCTGTAGCTTATGCTAGTAGACAGCTAAATAAATCAGAAATGAACTATCCAACAATACATAAGGAGTTATTAGCTGTAGTGTGGGCTGTTAAACATTTTCGTCCTTACTTGTTTGGTAGGAAGTTTAGTGTTTTGACAGACCATAGACCATTAGTGCACTTATTTAGTATGACGGACCCTAATAGTCGGTTGACAAAGTTCAGGCTTGCTTTAGAGGAGTTTGATTTTGAGATAGAGTATGTGAAGGGGTCGGAAAATGTAACGGCAGATGCTTTGTCACGTATTATTATGACGTCGGAGGAGTTGAAAGGTTTAAATACAAACTTTGTAGGAGTTTTAACGCGTTCTATGAAACGGCGTTTGGAAGACACCGGATATGACAGAGGAGTTTGTGAGGGGAATGATAGTTCGCTTTTAGGTTCCGGCCGGCCTAAAGTAGTGGATATTATCAAAAAAACTTCAAATGACGTGGAATTGGTAGTTTGTTCGAACAAATATTTAAAGACTATTCAAGGTATAGAAGGTAATCAACCCTTAAGGGATATTATTTTTAGTAACTCTACATTTTACATAAGTCAGGACTCTTTACTAACGGAGGTGCGCCGAGACGCAACGATGGGAGAGCTGATAAAATTATGTAAAAGTAATGGTATAGTAGAGTTAGTATTGGTTAAAAATGAGCTCAATAAGAATTGTATTAAAATATTGACACAAGAAGCTTCTAAAAATAATTTGTTTCCTCGTTTATGCATTGTAAGTGATGTAGAGAGGATAAGCGACAAGGAAATGATAAGAGTGATTTTGAACGATTATCACTTATTGCCGTCTAGTGGGCATGTTGGGATCACTAAAATGGTAAAGAATATAAGGAAGAAATACTACTGGAATAATATGTACAAAGACGTTGCGAATTATGTAAAACATTGTGCTGAATGTCAAAAACAGAAATTCATAAATAGGAATATTAAGGAGGAAATGTGTATAACTTCCACAGCTACCTCTTCTTTTGAGAAAATATTTTTAGATACTGTTGGACCGTTGGAGGTTGATCATAGTGGGAATAAATATATACTTACCTTACAGTGCGAACTGACGAAGTTTGTCGAAGCATATTCTATTCCAGACAAATCAGTGGATACGGTGGCCAGGACTTTGGTTGAAAATTTCATCATGAGATATGGTGTTCCGAATATAATTGCAACTGATTGTGGAACGGAATTTATGAATTCCATATTAGAAAATGTTTGTAAATTGCTATCTATTGAGAAAATTAATTCGACACCATATCACCATGAGAGTATAGGATCCTTAGAAAATTGGCATAAACATTTGGGTTGTTATTTAAGAATTCAAGCCAAGCAATCATCAAATTGGAGTTCTTGGATACCGTATTGGTGTTTCGCTTATAATACGTCAGTTCACACGAGTACGAAGTATTCCCCCTATGAGTTAGTTTTTGGGAATAATTGTAATATACCAAATAATTTGTTACGTAGAGTAGAACCATTATATATACATGATAATTATCCATTGGAATTAAAATATAGGTTACAGAAGGCACAATTGGATGCGAGAAATAACTTATTGAAATCAAAAGAAATTAGAAAAGTTAGTTTCGATAACAAGTTAAATAAAATTAGTTATAAGGAAGGAGATTTAATTTTAATAAAAAATGAAAATTACAATAAGTTAAATGATTTGTATTTAGGTCCATATGTTGTAATAAGAGATTTAGGCGAAAATGTGAAGATAATTAAGAATAATAAAGATTATTTAGTGCATAAGAATAGAACTAAGAAATTTAGTGAGTGAAAATATTTTATCTTTTAGTGTATTAATATTTTAAAATTATCATTTTTTTTCCTATTTTAAGGAGGCTCGTTTCAGGGGAGGGACGCCTATCCTTTTCAGGGGAGGTGTGATATGCTAAGAAGCATACTAGCACGCCAATGATTAGATGATTAGATAGGCCTCTCTCTCCCAAATAAAGCACGTATTAGTAAGTATCTCTGAATAGTATATAAGGTGATGTATGTGAGTAATAAAGGATTCAGTGTAATCAATGTACTCCTGTGTATCACTTCAGCAACCCCAGCGTAGTTATCGCACCCCATATTAAAACCTTTTATCCACTGTCGACGCAGCTGCGTTATTTTGACGACAGCAGTTGAGCGGTTTTAGTATGAGAGATCGACATTTGGATCTGGACAGACCGCTGCGCTATTTTCAGACTGGGTTGCGCGTTAAGTGTGAAACATGCCTAACAGGAAATTTATTAAACGCCTCACAAATGATATTGTTTTATTGAAAATCTAATGACAGCCAGCGCTCATCAAGTCGTTTGTTGACTCATTTTCATTTTCCTTCAAGGTAGAAGATTGAACAAAACATTCCTATTGCGAGTTTAAACGAATATATTCTTCTTTCCTCTATATAAGTAAGTTCGTTAGCGGAGAAAGAAGTCTGAAATGAAGCAATCTAGTCTCTTTTCTCTGAGAGATGTCGCACGTTTTTCTGTTGGTAGTCGAGAATAGCAATGAGGGTAGATGTCGCTACATTGTGACTTCTTGTAGGATTAGGTGCTGTGCACGTCGCGAGATTATGGCGCTGTTTCATGTTATGTGCCTTTGTACTCGACAACCAAATGATGTACATTTTACCAATGCTAAAATGCACGTTTATTTACCCACGTACTCACTGATGTATTTCTTCCACTCTTGATGTGTGGGATACCAAATCGATGACTCGACTAACGTGTGATGTAAGCTTAGCTATCTGCTAGGCATCTGACTGATTGTCTTATAAACATATGTTTGTAAGCAATTGAGTAGGTATAGGTACCCATCTCTCGGCACTATGAACAAAATAGTTACCCTTAAGTTTTTTCTGTAGTGTGTACACATTAATAGAGGGTCTACTAATGCGTACACACTACAGAAAAAACTAGAACTACCAATACTAAAATTATTTAAAGTTATTTCTTTTATAATTTTATGATGAAAATATCCTTTAACAAGAACGCTGAAATGTTTCACTATAATCGCATTAATTTTTCAACCGAAAAGCTTCTTTTACTTTTGTTTTCACAGTTAAAAGCGGAATTTATTAAACAGGCGTCTAGGAAATAATTTCATTAAGTTTGTACACGAGCAACACGAGCAAGCACCCTCTTTTCAGTTTTAATGGTCGTGCAGTGTTCCGCCAGCGTCCTAATGAATAGCGTTTCTTCTTTTATGCAGCTTGCTGGAGACGAAAGAAAAATTCAAATTTATTCTTTTTAAATTTTAATTTTATCACTTTTAAAAAGAAAGTGTATTTATGAATGTTTTTTTGCAATCTTTGGACTCTTTTGTTATTGTAAATTTCATCTAATAAAATCAGGTCTATATGAGCTTACCGTGTTTTTTGAAAATTGAACCGAAGTGTACGCTCTTTTCATTCAATTTACAACAGAAGTACAGTGTTTATAAGGTAAATATTGAAACTGAAAATAAATAAAACGTCGGTGAGCGCGGAGTGCGGCCGCGCGCGGCTTGTTGAATTTGTTGAGTTTTCCGCCCCGCTGCTCGCTGCAACTGCTTTCAAATTGCGCTTTACTGTATTAAAAATACATTATAAAATTTTTCGTTGAAGACATGTTTTCTGGCCATGTTTATTACCTACTTACTGATAACATGGTCTTCCCAACGGATCAGATCCATACTCCAAACGTCACTCCCCATACAAAACCGCACTCGACGGACGACGCTGCGATAGCGATGTGTTAATAGTGGTTGAGCGGTTTTAGTATGGGAATGGACAATTATGGTATGGATCTGACTGACAGCTGCGATATTTTAGCGCTCCGTCGTGCGACTCGTGCGTTAAGTCTGTGATTCGCCGTAATAAAACTGATAAATAAAAAATATGACGTCAAAGACTTTGTCTTAGTTTGAACGCGACTGAACTTTCTGCAGAGATAAGTCCCGTCCTAAATTGTTCAAGTTTGACACTGAAATAGAAGGAAAGTCATTATCATTAGGGGGACGAGTATAAAGTGTGAGGTCGACGCAATACTAATTACGAAAGCTAAAATTTTGCATTATCAATCTGTACGTTCATTATTTTTGTCATATTATAACACAGCGCCAGCTTTATACTAGCGTTTCTAGTATGACCTGACAGACGCATGCGTTATTTTAGCGCTGCGATGTGCGCTAAGTGTGAAAACGGCCTTAACAATGTAGGTAATTTTTATTGAGATTATACCTAATTGTAATTGATACAAATTACAAGCTTATGATTTGCTCGACTGCAATGTGCAAAATTGTAGAAAACCATGTACCTATCTACGCATCTTCTTCTAAGTCGATTCCTCATTCCTGAGGGACGTGATCATGGGGACCCACTGCTCCACCAAACTTCTCCAGGCTCTGCGGTCTTGTGCCATGTGCACTCATGCCTGTAGTGTGGCTTTGTTTGCCTGCTGTACTGTACCTAAACCTGTAAGTCCGCGAGTTTGAGGAACAACGTAAAGCAGACCTCGACGCTAAGCGCGACGAGTTAAAGGTCGCTGAACGGGCCTTAAACTATAATTATGTAAATGGTAAAACTCACGTGTCCACACTGTGCACGGGAATTTACTGCCAGTAGGCTACTATAGCCATCCCCGGGCGCATCAACGCCGATGATTAGGGAGTCGAAGTGGTCGCCATCGCTGAAATCGGTCGGAGAGATCATCATCATCATCTTCATCACCATCATGCATTAGGTATACATGACGTTCCACGTCAAATCCCATAGGTTACGTAACTAACTCCAACAGAGAGACAAGGCAAGGAGAAATCAGAAAAGGCAGAGCCTATTGGTGAAACAGATCAGAAAATTCTAAAGACTACACAAAAAGCTAAAAGAGTCATTTGGAATGGGCCACCGCCGTTTGGAGAGCCATTTACAAAATTAATGAGTCCTTAGAAAGAACAGTTTGGAATTAAATGGAAAACATGTCCCTCTTTAAGATTTTTTCTGCTTTTGGTCCTATGTGAGTAGTCATGTGAGATGCCGGCTTAGAATGGCATCACCCCACATCGTTCCCGCGGGTGTCGTAAGAGGCGACTAAGGGACTCGAGGGTATTGGTGTATCACAATTTTTAGGCGATAGGCTGACAATCTGTCACTATAGTGATACACATGTTTTCTGGAACAACCTTAGAAAACAATCCTCAAAATTGTCAGACGTGGCGATAGCGACCGTATCTTTACGGCTGTTAACGCTCTGCCTACCCCGCAAGGGATAAAGGCGTGATATATGTATGTATGTATGTATGAGTAGTCATAGATGTATAAATACGTTATAGAGTCAAATTGTAGAGTCAGAGCTATAGAGTCAAATTTAACATTACTTATTAAAAAGTTAAGCTAATTTGCAGTTCCCTGCCTATCTGTTTTGGACGCCGGTAAGTCCTTCTAAACCACGCAACTTATTAGATGCGTTTTTTATTTATTTCTTATTGGGAAGAGGGTTTATTGATATGTATAATTAGGTTATTGAAGTTTTATAAGATGCCTTCGGTGACATAGACTACTTAACTATATGTACTATGTATATTAAAGTATGCTGGCAAAATGTGTTAATCCCATGGGAAAACGATAAGCAAACCGCTGTGAGTCGCTAAGTAAAAAAAATATTTAGTATTTATCGCGGCAGGCCTGGTTTAGTACTTAAATGTATGAAAAGAATCATTAGCGCTTAAAAAGTTAAGACTACATAGAATAATGCAAAGTCGCTTTTCGCGTCTGTCTGTATGTTTAAAATCTTTTTGAAAAAATCTTCTTCTCATTGAAAATTGAAATTGAAAAAATTGATGTAAGAGGAAGGTTTTTATGAATAATACTTGCCGGGAAAACATCTGATTTCCACGGAACAATGAGTTGCAGCGAATAATTGTAGAAAATCCGTGGAGTGGTTATTCAGGGGCTAATCTCTAGACAATTATCTGTGTCTACAGCCGAATAATTACTGGAGAGGGCTTACAGCAGATAAGCGGCTGAAGCGTCATTTACATAAACCGGTGTCATGGCCACAGTAGAAGTAAAAGGGGCTGCATGACGGGGAGACAAATCAGATCTACCTATGTTAACGCCACACAATATTATACATATAGCTTGGCCAGAAAGAGTAGATAGAAAGATAGTATAAAATGGAACTAAAAATTTAGTACGAAAAGCTGTTGCCATAGTTAAGCGCTATCTGTCAGATTTGACACATTACGAAGAAAGTAGCGCCCTGATTTTTTATTTACTCTTGCCCTCTCGCTCTCCTGCTCTTTATGGTCAAGCTGTACCATATTTCGGCCGAAATAATATTGTCATTTTTACACAAGGGATTAAAATTATTAGAAAGAAGTAAGAAAAAGCTTCGAAATTAGCATAGATCGGCTTTTCTTTTCTTTTTCACTCATAGGGTCGTTACAAAATCAAGTCAGTTAAAGAACTCCGACACCAGGGTTCATCGGGTCCCCATTTTTATTTGGAGGGCTTGGTGTCCCATTCGAAAAGAAGAAGGAGAAGAACTCTTACTTCTTGAGTATCCTTGGTATTGGTCAGCGAGGTTGTAACTGTTACCATCGATTCGATGAAGAGGTATCCTTGAAATCGTGAAGTAGGTACCTATTTACGTCTGTAAATATACACGAATACTCTGGGTGGAGACAGCAATAGCAACAGTCTTCGGCAAAGGTTGGTAATACGATTATGGCTACATTGTATGTTATTTTCATTATCATTAGCCACTGTCGTCCCATTGCAGGGCAAAGGCCTCCCTCCCTTTCTTCCATTCTTCCCTATTTTGGGCCGTCTCCATCCAATTACAGTCTTACGCATGTATCTCATCTTTCCATCTCTTTCGAGGTCTACCGCGCGCCCGAGTAGTATTGAGGGACCCGAATTGTGCATATTTTTGCCCAAAGGTCTTTGGCATCCTGGCGTCTATATGTACCGTCTCATAATTCTACTGTATCCGGATCGCGGGGTTCTTACGTAATTAGCTGAGGGAGTGTTTGCGCGAGGCGCTCTGCAAAGAAAGTTTACCTGGCGTCGCATTAAATATTGCATACTTTGTTGGCACGAGTACGGGCTACAGCACCAAGTTTCGGAACGACGCAATTTGTATGCCGTCGGGTCGGATATCCACGCGGTGTAAGTCATTTTGTAACTTAAATTTTGATACACAGGAATAGGCTTTTACAAGCATTACTTAGGCGATAAGTGTAGATTAGGAACGGTTTATTAAATCGACCCTACGTATAATGAGTAGCAGTGATAAAAAACTATCATAAACAAACACCGTTCTGCTGGAAGCGATGTTTCTCTTTAAATCGTCATATCTTAAACAAAACTTGCATTATAATGCAATAAGTATAAGATTTACCACCACTCCACTCGAGTTATGAACAATTAAAAATTTGGCAGCTTTACTTAAAGAGTGCGCTCGACGGTGAGAAGTATCCTAAGCCAACGTTTATACTCACAGAGCTTAAATGACATTATTATGTCGGTAGGGGCGGCGCGCGCATGACATCTCTAGTTTGTGGTTATACCACTCTCATGAATTTCGATCGACGCATTTTGAGTTTAGTTCACAAGAAAGAATATGATAATGACTTCCATCTGACACACGACAACCTTTATGAGAGTCTGCTGAGTCAGGGAAGGTTCATCACAATGGTCGGTGGAGACTTGCTGACGCACGGCGATGATGAATTGGATGTCAAGGTACCATCAGCAGCCTCTCAAGTTATCCGTTTAGGTACCAAGATGTACTTACTGGGTCACAAAATTTCTACTGAGAAAAGATAGTACCTAAAGGTAAATGGTACGTCGGGGCCTTACTGAAAGAATATGCGTGCTTTATTTTTTATTACCTCTGAAGTAAGGGAAGTATTTATTTCGTTATTTTATTAAATTCCCGTTGTCCCCAGTCACTGGGGACACAGTACTGGGGACACCGGTGACACACCGGTTGACCTAGCATCGCACGACTTTTCTTTTTCCCTCAAAGTGATTTTCGATCGATTTGTCGCCCACGATAGGAAACTTCGTGAAAATCGTGGGAACGGTTTGCAAGATCATGATATAAGTAAGTATTTAAAAAATGATGTTTTATAAATACACGATACAAAAATTTTTGTTATGCCTATTTAATTATCATTTCCTACATTGCACATGCGTTTTGCAATAGCATTTGGCATGCAAATTTACATACCTACTTTGAAAAAAGACAAGAACAAGAATACTCTGTTTGTCTAGTACAGCTTTTTCTGCCCAAGATATAGTACGACTATCTCAGCTACTTTATATACCTGCCACTAATTAAAGTCCACTAGTAAAAGGGCTTTCCAAGGCCTTACTTTTACGACATGCACGGCACAGGCGTTCAGTGACTGACTCACTACAGCTGCGTTTCTGCACTCAAAGGCCGCTGAGAAACAGAAGTAGGCACTTTCTGTTCAAAGCCTTTGCTAGAAGTGGACATAATGACGTCACGGGACATGTTGGAACAAGGCACTTTTCCGAGTATAACCGATCACAATTAGAGCTGTCTGTAGTGGTGTTTTACTATTCATACTTACCTCGATATGTCATGATGTATGTAGGCTTTAATAAAAAAACAATATAATTGAAATAAAACAGATAAGTACTTATCAACAATAAACGTATTTTCTTTCTTTCTTTCTTTCAACAAGTTATAAGAATAGCCACTTCAGTACAACTGCAACTTAGGATGTTTTGTCACTGGCACGGAATATTAGCGTAAGTGGAGTAACAAATTTTAAGTGAAATGCTTACTAATATAGATTCCTCACAATAAACGCACAACGGAGCGTCATTTAAACCTTCTTCCTGACTCCTCCTTGAAATTTCCTTACATCCGCATTCGTTGCGAAAGTACTAAAAATGCGCAGCGTCGTGCGTTACATGCGGGATTCGCTAAAACGAAAACATATTGTATGAGGAATACAGGCCAACATAACAGGAAATCTTCAAAAAAGACAAAGAGATATGAGAAATTGAAATTATCCTGTTGACTCAGCAGTTCTGTCGACGAAACCAACAAGTAAGAGTCAGTGAGGTTTGGTGACGTGACATTCGCACCGCCAGATGAAAATTAACATATCATATGACGAATCATATTTATAATAAGGAAAGGGGTCTCTACCATTAAATTTCGCAATCTTTGAATATGACATCAAACTGTGTCATAATAGTATTGTGGGATACCTGACCGCTGGATGATGGCTGTGGTTGATGCAATGACATTCGGTCAGGCGATTATTTACGCATTTATTGGTGTATGGTCTCGTGAGTTATATACAAAGAATGAGCACTTGTGTACGAAGAAAACTAGTGAAATTATGAAATTATTTTATGTACGATTGACAAGATGGTTTTTCACAAGTCAGCTTAGTGACGTGTGTCATGCGACGTGCACAGATCACTAGTACATTTGTCCTAGAGGACGCTTGACCGCTTGTGACGTCATTCATATGGCCATAGTGGACGGATTAAAAAGATCGCTCCACAGTATCATAGGTACCTACTTAGCAAAATGTTTGTCATGTATTTTTCATAGTAAGATTTTATTCAGGGGTAACTGTAATAAATAAATAACTAACATTTATTAAATTTAAAGAGACATATATATGACATATGAAGCAGAAAATCTTTTATGTCTTAATCAGACAATTCGAGATTCCGCGACTGAACATCACGCTCGCGGAATATGGCACTTTCTATGTTGGAGTAGTATAAAAGTGAAAATAGATGGGATTTAGGATAAACTTTTTTGTTCATACTGGCGCTCCGATCAAAGAGATAATATAATAGTAACACCCAGTACCCCGTTGCGCGCCATCTACATTTTCTTAAAATAACGTGGTACTTGACATATTCTTCAGAACAAATATATAAGTCGTCTGTGGCCCTAATTAACCCCAGATAAGGGTAGAGCATTAGCATACAGATCATTGTATCACGCTAGTGACATATTTGCTCTGTGATTAGCATAAGTAACTACTTACTTCCGACATTTGAATTACGCATACCGTACGATTGAAAACAAATTGCTTTCTTGACTCAGGAGCTGCGGGCTGATTGTCTAACTCTGATCGGCATCGCAATCATCTTGAAGCTGATTGCGATGTCATCGCGATCGGCTTGATTGCGAGGAATTGTCTAACAGTTTTCGTCGTTATCGGTTTGGGAATGAATGAAACTAGACTTGTGATAGTCATTCTTCTTGCGTTTCGTTTCTACAAGTTTGGCCCAGTAAAACGAATATTTTATTTTTTATTTTTTTCTATAAATGGCTTTTATAATTACATATTTAATGTTCCATAATATAGAAATCATATATGAAATTTTTGAATTGCATATTTGTTGTATTCCACACAAATAATTGTTTTTATAAAAATGGAACATCAAAACGCATTGGCGTATTGTTGCCAACTTAGTTAATTTTCCACCAAATCTGGGAGCTTAGGCTTCCCTTTTAGCGTACAAATATTGATTTCAGTGATTAGTGGACTTGTTTAGTGAAATGTATTATGGTTTGGCTTATGGTGAGTTTCATTATTTTTGTTACAATATGTGTAATATTAATGTTATTTCTCCAAAAAATGTGAGGGCAAAACATTTGAATAAAAAATTTGTGATTTTTATCTACGAAAATATTTTTTATATTTTTGTGCAGAGAGGCTTATTAAATTTTTTTTTGTTTTGGGCAATTTTTGCCTAGGATACATCTAGGCCGAGATATAGACCCTTGAAGTTTAGGGCCTAGAACTTTGAGGGCCTGTATCTCGGCCTAGATGCGCCTTAGTGCAAAATTGCTGAGGACAAAAGGTGTCTATATTAGGCCTTTTTATATTTTTGTCGAGTAGAGGGGCCTAGGCCTAATATAAACACTTTTTGTCCTTGGCAGTTTGGCCTAAGACGCACCTAAGAATATAAAAAAAAGAATGTTTTCCCAAGACGATTCATAGGGCCCCCACGTATATACTTTACCAATTGCCTCTTACCGCCCCGAAAAGTATACTCTAACCATCGCTTGTGGTGGGCAGCTTGATTCTTCGTTGGCAACACTGGATGTCTGTTTCGTTTATTATGGCACGGGGAATTGTATTTGTTTTTATACTAAAAAACGCCTTTGTAATTGTAATTCCATGAAGAAGTAAATACACAAGTGGAAATAATGTTGATATGATGACGATACAACAACTATTTCATCATCGTGAAATCGTGTGATTGAAAACAATGCCAGCGAGGAAATTAGTATCAGAGCGCAAATGATGCGATTTAGCATTTTACGACACGACAACTTTATAAAGAACATTATTGAAGGGAAAGTAGAAGGAAGTAGAGGAACACTCCGACCTAAAAGCACTTACTTCACCCAAAGAAGAGGAAAAGTCAATGTTGTTGTTAGAAATCATAGTTCTTCATCTTTAGACTATTACAAACTATATGATAATTATCAAATGTGATTTCCGGTATAAAAGATGCTAAACGATGTTGAAAAGAATTGCTTGTATTAAACGTTGATCTCCGTTATTTCTACAAATATAAGAAATAATTATGTGTGTGTGTATTTAAGCTTAAGTTAATATTTATACAGTTTACTAATTTTTACTACTTTTAAATATTTTTAATTCTGTAAAATGTAAACTTTGAAAGTTGCGAATCGGTGTTCGTTGTAGTTGTTTACGTGTAGCCTTCGTTTCCGTTATCCCCACTGCTGGCAAAACGTTCGGCCGGACGGCTGATCGGTCCAGCAGTGGTGATCGGACCGTCACCAAGAGACGACAAGTATTTTCGGATTTAGTTAAATAGTTAAAGATAACAGCTTTTTAGTGAAAAGTGGTCAGTGCAAAATAAACACTTGTGATATTCATTTTGGTTTTACTTTTCCTCCACCTGATATCTTATATCAGAAGTGGAACAAAGAAAACCGCCCACATAACTAAGAATCAAAAAGGAGAACGTACGTTATGTCCACGTACGCGGCATCGCAGTATCAACAGCTCATCTTATCCTGATGAACGATCCCTATCAAGGCGAAAACAGAGTGCGCGGCGATTGCGCTCAAAGGATCGTACGCGCGTTGGCGTGAATCTCGCTCAAGATGTTGGAGCCGCGAGAGACGTTCTGCCTGCGGGAACAGCCACCGTAAGACCTAGACGTCGTCGGTGGAGACAGTCATAACTGGTGGAATAAAGACGAATTAACAGGCGAGTAATTTAGTGTGGTATTTTATATTAGTTTTTTTTTTCCCCTGTCTTTTTCCTACTTCGTGTTTCCCTTTTGCCCTGTTTTGAAAGTGTGTATAAGATATTTAATTTTTATTAGAGAAGCTAAGACCTTAATTCAAATTACAACGGAGTTGTTCAAAACTTGTTTGAGTGGTGGGCTATTATAGTTTATATATATTTACATATTTCTAAAACCAAAACGTTTCTTTTTTTTGGTTTACTTCTGTTTTCATTTACAACATGGAGTAAAAAAAAATATTTTTGGTGCATTAAAGTAAATTGTGCTCAGTTCACTTGTCAAAATATAACCTGTTATTATTAGACATTGATACTTCTCCGCGCTGGCTTTTCCAGATGCAAAGAAAATGAGAACTTAGTCCAGTTGGAAGATAATACCAGTACGGCGGCCTCGGCGCTTAAAGCCGTGCGAGCGTCGCAGCCTGCCTGTCGTGCGAGCGTCGCAGCCTGCTTGTCGTGCGGGCGTCGCAGCCTGCCTGTCGTGTGGGCGCCGCAGCCTGCCTGCCGTGCGGGCGCCGCAGCCGAATATATTACAAAGAAACAGGATTTGTTTGTGGTGAGTGGATAATCTGCAGCGTAATTTTATTTGTTCATAGTGGGAGCTTGTGTCTTCGTCATCAAGATGTAAACATTATTCGCACTGTTTTTTTTTTGTTGTTGTTGGAATTTATAATTGATAAATAATTTATAATTAATAATTGATTTTGGGTATAATTAACTTACCTGCAAAAATCGATACAGGTAAATTCTCGTTTTGGATCTATGACAGATAGATAGAAATCGCGGTAGTTCCCTTTGTAATGTTGGTCAATAAGTGGTTTAGACTAATGAATCCAAGTTGATAGTTCTGTAAATTCGTATCCCATGCGTCGAGAAAAAGAGTAAAGTGTAAAATGGAGTCAAGTCGGATAGAATTAACCGTTCTGAGGTAGGTATGTGAACTAAATTAATTTGTAATCTTGTGAAGCTTTAGTTACTTTCATGCGACGTGCTATATCAGATTTTTCATTCATATACCTATACACACTCAACTATAGTATTCAAGGCAGCTATTTTTGTCGAAGTAGTGTTGTTCTATGTTTTATATGGCGATTTGGTGACCATGGGCAGGTTCAAGGCTATGGTTTTTGACAATTTAAGTTTAGTTTAGTGACAGTAGGTTTGTACCTGTCTTAGTTCAGAGCAACGTTGTTTAAAAAAGAAAGCAATCAAATAAGTTTGTACAATCGTGGACAATTTAGAGTTGGGCAGAATAGACGAGCGTCTAAGATGTTTATTTGTTATTTTTGTGTTTATAAGTTCATGAGTATATATATAGTGTGTGTCTATACGAGGCGTTTACGGGTTGGATAAAGGTGAATGTAAAGTAGATGTATTCTAGTTAACTGAAGAAACTTTAAATCTAAAAGAAGATAGATATGTTAATGATCTAGCAGTCACAATCTGATGAGACAGAAACTACTTGTAATAGGATTCTATATTCATTTGATCTCTGCCTATTACAAAATACCAGAAAAATGTTAACCCCAATCTTACATCGGCACGTAAGCTGAATATTGTTAAAGTAGTTAATACAGAGCGTGTTTTACTCAAAATTTATTAGTGTTAGGCAGTACAGACGTTACCGAGATGACAATCGAATTAAAAGATGCACACAGTTCTGTTGTCAATGGACCCTGACCAACGACGAGTGAGTAACGTAGAACGAGACATTGTACGCAAAATGGACATGGATGTGGTTAATAAAGATATTGCAGAAGGGTCGAACTCATGCTATGCTAACCCAATCATTTTGGTCTGCTAGAAAAACCATCGGACATCGCTTATGCTGAACACTAAATTATTAGACCAAAAAAAAAAAAAAACTTTTGTGGCAAGGGAATAAAGTTATAGACATTTTTTTTTAAATATATAAACGTTTCATCACATAAAATTGAGAAGCTTTTTGGTCATTGGTCGATGGCCGTTGCTTGCCATGGATGGCGCTAAAGGAAAAATAAAATCTTACACATATCTTTTTAGTTTTAACTATGTGTGTACTACAATATAATATATATTATGAATCTAATAGCAGATGCTCACACTCACTAGTATTGCAAAGAAAATTTTCGTTTCAAAAACAACAAATATTCACGTTCCAAATTCAAATTCATAAATTTTCGTCTCTTGAGTAGAAATGGCCTATTTTTTTGTAGCTATTCTATTAGATTAGATTTACTAAACGGGAATAAATAACTAGCCTTGACTTCATTAGTGGTTCTCATCAAATTCCAATCAGGGAAGACTAGATACCTCACAGCCTCTATTACCAGTTATCAGTTCTAGAAGATGTCTTTTGGTTTTTTAAATTTAATGCAGTCCAATTCCAATGGTGTGTTTCAAAGGGCAAGGTTGTAACAAAGTGCTAAGGATGTTTAAAAAAAAACAAGCAGTGCCTGGTATTAGTAATGTTTGTAAAAGCAAAAAGTTACTTCCTATATTTAATAGATCGTCTAAAGTAGTTAAATCCTCATAAAATTATAAGTAGGTATTAAGTTACCGGGCACTAACATGGCCTAATTAGATTACTGCAAGTTATAGGCGGAAGATTGCAGACGTGGATAAATTGTAAATAATAATAATTAAGAATATTAAGTGAAAGTGATAAATCTAGCGACCCAGAATATATACATATATATGATTAGGTATTATTTTGAAGATATAAATTATTAAATCACTATTATTGATAGTGGTAGTACCAAATATCAACACTTGTGTATGAGAGTGAAGTAGTGAAGAAAAATAATAAATCCGTTAGAAATGAGAGCGTTAAGGACTATATATGTTACTCCATTTTCTTGCAACTGTCGCTTTTTAGACATTTAGCAACTTGTGTGCAGGTAGTCTGAATGTACCGTGCAAACTTCCAGTGATGTTCACAAGTTAGAGACCACAGGGCCTGTTATGCCGTAGTCTACTACATCAGATTTGTTACCAGCTGATTTGGATGGTGACTTGAGTTTTGTTCTGTATTTCTCCCTTTACGGATGTCATGTTTAGGTCGTTATGTTATTATTGGTCACAAACCATGAAGCTCCAGTTATTTGTCTCAATATCTTGTTATGAAATCTTTGAAGTATTTCTAGATTTGAGTGTACATCATTTTACCATAGTTAGATGCCGTAAGTCTATAAGGGTTTGAGGATACATTTGTACAGTTTAAATTTGTTGTTTGACATCTTGTAAGAATTATGATTTGAGAAAGTTGAGTGACAGGATAAGGAATAGCGTGAAAAGGGATCGTGGTTGTAATAAAAATAAAAAGACGCAGTAACTAGTATAGAAAAGGAACTCATAGGTGGTTAGGTTGTGTTGGGAGGACGAATGAACGAAGATTAACAATGAGATGAAAGTATGTACGGAGAGCGTGCATGGGAACGCTGGAAGAGGAAGACTTAGACGAACGTATTAAGATCAAATCTGGGACGTTCTAAAAAATGTCAGGTCACGAGAATCTTAAACCGACGAGCGTGTATGGAAAGGTGGAAGAATGTTGCAGAAGAAGATAGAGAAGCGAAAGGGTGTTTCGTGTCGGTATCCTAGCTGTACGGGTTGATTTACTCGCACATTGATATTGTTGATATAACTAACCTCTCAAGGTCAATTAATGACTTTATTGGTGATAATTAGCCTTAGAGAATAGAATGGTGATAGTGAGTACACGCGTAATGAGTGCTTATCGCGTAGTGACCTAATACTCGCCATGTGGAGTAAATTGTTGAGAGTGCAATCCGATGTGCGGCGTACAGACCGTACATGCTCCCGGGCGAGAGAAGAAGAGATTGAGATGAGATGAGATGAGATGAGATGAGATGAGATGAGGTGAAATAGCAATTGAATATTAAAAGCAACCCTATGCTTAAACTGAGGTTAACTTATTAAAATACATGTCATTCTTATAAAATTACATGTCAGGTTCTTTTGCTAGACTTATTAAAATTCATTAATGATCGGTCTTTTGATGATTGGTGACGTCGCTCTGTCTTGCTTGATCGTAGCGCAGGTGGTGTTTGAAAGCGTCTTCAATTCTATGTTTTCTTGCGCTAACGGCAGAGTCGTGTGCGCGCGTCTAGGTTGAGTTAGCGGTTTTGGGATCTCATCGGTGTGTGTTGGATGATTTTCAACTTTCGACTGTAAGTTGACGCTTCCGCTAAGACGACGACGACGACGCACGCACCGGTACACGTAAACTGCTGACGCTACCATGCATCCTGTTATTAGGATGTAGATTGCAGTGAACTGATGTATGTCGTGGTAGCTTATAGTTTCCTATAGTGGAGTTTCTTATTTCATCTGTTTAATTTGCTTGCTGATTTTTGATAGCTCTGAATTGTGCTCTAAAGTGGTATTGGAATACATAAATGGAAGGATGTGGTCTTCCCTTGCCCTCCGGGAAAGAGGCGTTATTTTGTATACCGGTGTTGAGAGAGTCACTGATTAGTTTGAGTTAGTGTTAAAGTAGAGCAGTGTTGAAAGATCCTCTAGCTACTTTAAAATAAATTGGTGTTTATAAACTAGAGCAGTGTTGAGAGATCCACTGGCTAGTTTGAGTTTATATTGTAAAGTAGAGCAGTGTTGATAGATCCACTGGCTAGTTTGAGTTTATATTGTAAAGTAGAGCAGTGCTGGTTGATAGATCCACTGGCTACTTTGTAATGAATTGGTGTTTATAAACTAGAGCAGTGTTGAGAGATCCACTGGCTTGTTTGAGTTTATATTGTAAAGTAGAGCAGTGTTGATAGATCCACTGGCTACTTTATAATGAATTGGTGTTTATAAACTAAAGCAGTGTTGAGAGATCTACTGGCTAGTTTGAGTTTATATTGTGAAGTAGAGCAGTGTTGATAAATCCACTGGCTACTTTATAATGAATTGGGGTTTATAAACTAAAGCAGTGTTGAGAGATCCACTGGCTAGTTTGAGTTTATATTGTGAAGTAGAGCAGTATTGATAGATCCACTAGCTACTTTATAATGAATTGGGGTTTATAAACTAGAGCAGTGTTGAGAGATCCACTGGCTAGTTTGAGTTTATATTGTAAAGTAGAGCAGTGTTGATAGATCCACTGGCTACTTTATAATGAATTATAAGTATTTATAAGTTAAAATAGCGTTGTCATAATTATCCATGACCTATTTTGAGTTAATATTTTAAACTAGAGCAGTGTTGAGAGATCCACTGGCTAGTTTGAGTTTATATTGTAAAGTAGAGCAGTGTTGATAGATCCACTAGCTACTTACTTTATAATGAATTATAAGTATTTATAAGTTAAAATAGCGTTGTCATAATTATCCATTACCTATTTTGAGTTAATATTTTAAAATAGAGCAGTGTTGAGAGATCTGTTAGCTTTGCATTATAGAAAATAGTGTTGCTTAGAATGACACAAAAATGTTAAGATATAAAAATTAAATTTTGTCATGCCATAAATTGATAAGAAACCTAGATTTTGTATAAAATGTTTACACCATTTTTTATGTATCTCACCACTGAAGTTTGAGGACAAACTTATTGTCAGGAAAGGCCGAATGTTAGAAATCATAGTTCTTCATCTTTAGACTATTACAAACTATATGATAATTATCAAATGTGATTTCCGGTATAAAAGATGCTAAACGATTTTGAAAAGAATTGCTTGTATTAAACGTTGATCTCCGTTATTTCTACAAATATAAGAAATAATTATGTGTGTGTGTATTTAAGCTTAAGTTAATATTTATACAGTTTACTAATTTTTACTACTTTTAAATATTTTTAATTCTGTAAAATGTAAACTTTGAAAGTTGCGAATCGGTGTTCGTTGTAGTTGTTTACGTGTAGCCTTCGTTTCCGTTATCCCCACTGCTGGCAAAACGTTCGGCCGGACGGCTGATCGGTCCAGCAGTGGTGATCGGACCGTCACCAAGAGACGACAAGTATTTTCGGATTTAGCTAAATAGTTAAAGATAACAGCTTTTTAGTGAAAAGTGGTCAGTGCAAAATAAACACTTGTGATATTCATTTTGGTTTTACTTTTCCTCCACCTGATATCTTATATTGTGTTGTGTTGTATCAAATGTGTTATGTAAAATCTCTGGCGGAGAGAAGGGAAGAATGGAAATTACTTCACTGACAAGAGTCCAACTCATAAGTTTGAAGAAGTGTGTTAAAGGTACTTATTTTTCTGTGTTTTGCCATAAATCTTATATGGTGTGGTTCTGCCCGCTGCTGTAACTAATTTTCCTGTGGGAGTTTATTGTTTTTATACATATAAACTTGCCTTTTGAGTAACTCTATTTATTAGAAAACTGCATTGACATCCGTTGTGAAGTTAGATTTAAACATGCTTAAAGACAGAGTGAAAAGCAACTTTGCTATTTACTATGGCATGATTTTTTAAAAAATCCTTAGTGTATTTCATTTTCAATAATGTGGTTTTTTTTAAATTGCAGGCCACTCAAATTGCCCCAGAAGAGTGGAGATGAATATTACACGGCAGACAGAAAAATGTTCTTGTGGCATGCCATGCTACGGGATGATTTTTAAAACCGACATCCACGCGCGCCGCGGAGCCGCTGGCACCAGCTAGTATTTAATAGTCCCAGACATTTATTCCCATCTGCCATGCTCCCATCATTATTGTACTAGTAGAATAAGCCTCCTAAGTGATGGCAGACATTGCAATCTGCCTCGGTGGTGGCCAATTGCAATGTCTGCCACCGCAGGGGCAGCCGTGATGGTAGTAGATGGAAACAAAGGTAGCACTTTGGTGAAATTATTAATGAAGTTATGTAAAGGATTGTAATGATAGGAAATAAAAACTACATGGATAGTAATAATTTTCTTTAATATTATTTTTAATTAAATTTAAATTGTTAAATTTCATTAATATTGTTGGAGCATATATTATGGCATAGATTTATACATAAAAGGTTCCATGTTATCTAATAAATGGTCTTGCTGTCTGTCTTTCTGATTTTTTAATGTGTTCAGCTCACTTTTGCCAATCATCTGCATTGATGGATTCAAATGTTTGTTCTAGCTTTGCACCTATATCTCGAATATTGCATTTCACATTTACACTCCTTACTTTCATTTTATTTCACATTGGAGTCATCATCCAATCCGTGTGGGTGTATATCCGGAGTCACCTGCAAAATAAAAATACTTACATTAAAACTTCCTAAGTATGACTGATATATATATATATAGTATGAATAAGAATGTGTGTATGTGATAAATGGTCTTGCTTACACTTATCATCTGTCCATTATCATTGGCAAGCCCCCTCCCTCTATAAGATTTCACCGGGCAATTTTAAAGCACATCATGTGCTTCATTGTGTCATGGCTCTTATTTATTGAGTGGTAATGTTTATGGTTGTAGTCAGCCTCTTCATACTCTGCTGGGCGAATGATGGCGACATGGATGCAGTCAATAGTCCAGGAAATCCGATCTACTGCATGAATCTATAACAAAATATAAATTTTAGTTAGTAAACCAACTATTAGTTGAAATGAATATCAACGCATCTACCATATTATTTTAATCTTATTTAAATACACAGCTCAATTTCCTGCGTGCACGCTAGCAAAGCCGCGGAGAACAGTAAGTTAGTCATAAATTAGACTGATCCAATGAGGTAGGTACTTACTTACTTTTGTCTCCGGACGCACACGGAGCGCTGTGCTGTTGGCAGGGAAGGTATAAAGCCCTCGCAGAGGACTTGAAACTTCGACCCTCGCAGCCGAAAATGACTTGTAAATAGTCGTGACAGAGGTCCTGTGTCCAGTCCTTAAATTCGCTAGTTCACTCTCAGCTGCCGTAGAAGGCACTGCTCTTTAGCAACCGCAAGCATAATAGCTTCTGCCCTAACTTCTAACTTGAAAAATTAGAGAATAATTTGATTTATACTTTGATTACGGTAACTCCAAGGCTGTCGGTTTCAAATGACATTAGCCAATTGGTATCGTCTTCGTTTTTAGCTGTCATCGGCGATAGACAATACGAATTAACGTCAAATTACCCAGTTTCATTCGTTCGATTGGTTTCAAGTTTGATCGTTATCGTCTTCAAATTGCCAAGCCGATCGATCGCTTTCAAGTGTCAAAAATTACACAAAATGGCGGCCCGATTGGCTTTAACTGTCAAAATGAAGGCGAAAACGATACTGATCAGAGTTAGACAATCAGCCCGCCCAATGCTTATAAGTTAGTGAAAAAGTGAAATTATGGAACATTAAATATGTAATTATAAAAGCCATTTATAGAAAAAAATAAAAAATAAAATATTCGTTTTACTGGGCCAAACTTGTAGAAACGAAACGCAAGAAGAATGACTATCACAAGTCTAGTTTCATTCATTCCCAAACCGATAACGACGAAAACTGTTAGACAATTCCTCGCAATCAAGCCGATCGCGATGACATCGCAATCAGCTTCAAGATGATTGCGATGCCGATCAGAGTTAGACAATCAGCCCGCAGCTCCTGAGTCAAGAAAGCAATTTGTTTTCAATCGTACGGTATGCGTAATTCAAATGTCGGAAGTAAGTAGTTACTTATGCTAATCACAGAGCAAATATGTCACTAGCGTGATACAATGATCTGTATGCTAATGCTCTACCCTTATCTGGGGTTAATTAGGGCCACAGACGACTTATATATTTGTTCTGAAGAATATGTCAAGTACCACGTTATTTTAAGAAAATGTAGATGGCGCGCAACGGGGTACTGGGTGTTACTATTATATTATCTCTTTGATCGGAGCGCCAGTATGAACAAAAAAGTTTATCCTAAATCCCATCTATTTTCACTTTTATACTACTCCAACATAGAAAGTGCCATATTCCGCGAGCGTGATGTTCAGTCGCGGAATCTCGAATTGTCTGATTAAGACATAAAAGATTTTCTGCTTCATATGTCATATATATGTCTCTTTAAATTTAATAAATGTTAGTTATTTATTTATTATATATAATTAAGCCAGCTCCAATGCTTCCGTAACAAATGAGAACGTCACGCTTGGTGACATCCACGCTGGTACTCCAAGTCTCGCGTCGTAACTTATTTTCTATAGCTTACGTACAGTAATATTTTGTGATAGGAGTAAGGTTTGTTGTATACCAGGAGTTCTATTTCCAAAACGTTGTAATCCGATTCCGTGCACGGAAATCCACAACGACTGGTCTTAACACACGTTTTTAAATTTCTTCAAGGGTATGTGTGAATTTATTATGGTATGCGGGCATCGATAACTAAAGTAGAACGTGTGATACAAGCATAAAAAGTAACAGTTTTTGCATGAATCAGAAACGAACCTTTCATAAATTGAGCCATAGAACTACAAAAACTCAAAAATTTGAAGAAGTGTACGAATACGTAACAAAACTTTCCACACGCCTACCTATTTTGATTGAAAGTTTTTGCTAACTCCACACTGGCACCCCAAAGTGCTTGACTGTAATGAATGTTGGCGCCAAATGGAAACCTTCAAGATTTTGTTCGGTGTGATACTTAGCATAAACCAGTTATTTCTAATTTAGTTGTTTTACTGTGAGACATGAGAGATCGAGTCATAACTACGTACTTCAACCAAACTAATATAGTAATTAGTTACATAGCCATCCCGATGAAATATGCAAGTCTATTACGTCTTCAATTTGAACAATGCCACAAAATGATAAATAGCTCCACTTAAACTACTATTAGCTGAGATCGTAGTTGAGGCTTCTGGCTCAGTTCCAGTTCACATGACCTTTGATGATGTTCATTTTCTGAAAGGTTAGTAAAATTAGCGCTTCTCATTAGGACTTTAGGAAGCAAGAAATGTATCAAAAGATCTATTTATGAATAGTAGTAACTTGGAATTCGGTAAGCCGGCGTCGGCCTACAACTCCTGTTTTCAAACCTCGTCCCCGTCTGACTTCCTACCTCCGATGTGACTTGAATATTGTATTGTAACACGGGCTTGGGGAATTGTTTCCCAAATAAATAATACAACTGAAAATGTTTTCGTTGGGTTTTATGAAGAAATAGTTGGTTGGCTTTCCTTCCTACTAAAGTGACGAATGAATTTATTTGTATAAAAAGCAACAACTTCGGTCTGAACTGAATTTTCGGCTGGAGAATTCGAATCCCTTGTTGAAATGGTTTAAAATTAAAAAATACCTTCCTATCAGAATAAATTTTCTTGCGATTTTGGTATAGAACCCCCTTCCTTCTAGGCGAGGAACACACTTGACGCACGACGGAGCGCATAAATATCTAAACATCGCAGCGATCTTTCAGATCCATACTAGAAATGTCAATTCCTATACTAAAACCGCTTAACCACTGTTGACGCAGTGCAATCGCAGTGTCACCCGTCGAGTGCGGTTTTAGTATGTGGAGTGACGTTTCTAGTAAGGATCTGACAGACCGCTGCGATATTTTTGCGCTTCGTCGTGCGTCAAGTGTAGAGCTGAATATTTCATGTATAATCATCCTTCATAAATGAAACACAGTGTATACTTTTATTATTTTGATTAATATAGTTGCTCTAACAGGATCAATAATATTTAAGCTTTTACTTTTTTTTCGACTAAGCTTTTACCTAAAAAGATATCGTCGGACAAATAAACATTCAAGTAGCCTATAAATGGTTGTATTGAAGATTAATTCGGACATTGGGCGTTTATCCTTCTCAAACGAACCCTGATTAGTCTGTCCATATTCCAATGGCTCTACGTGCTGATAAATACAGAGAAAATTATTATGAAGAGATGAATATGAGAAGAATAGACGGTATATCAATGATCACTCTGATAGAATGCGGGATGGATTATCCCGCCAAAAATATGAAAGATATTGTGATATTAGCCAAGTTCCATTATTTTGTTGTTAGGTATGTAAGTATTATTAAAATAGTGTGACTTGGCAATTTAAATAATAACACTGTAACACTCGTTCTATTGAATATGAGACAAACAAAATCTTATTTTTAGTTAAAACCCTATGATCTATACCGGACCAGTTTTTTTCTCGTATCAGCCCCTTAAGCATTTTTAGTTTTGGCAGCTGTAAAATATTATCTTCAGCCAGAGTCTTCACCAATTAATCTCAAATAAAGACCCCCCCTTTTAAAGGCTGGGGGGGTGGAAAGGGGAGGGGTAGTGCGTTAATAAATGACAGGCTGTCCCTGACCGGGCTTTTAGAGTAACTGTCCCATAGAGAGTCGATTCCTCTTCTATTATTCGTCATTATGATTCAGTACTGCACCCTTTCTATTATAGCGAACTGAGGGTGATTTTGTGAAAATTCCGATACAAGTGTTTTTTTTTATTTCTAATTTCACAGAGTGTAAAAAAAATTGCTGCAAATATTTTCAAGGGTTGAATCAGCCCATGCAATTGAACAACTTTCCCCAGGGCATATAGATCGAAATATGAAAAAAAAAAATTTGGACCTCCCATACAAAACTACCGACCGACCAAGTCAATCTGTATGGGAGGTCCAAAAAACATTTTTCATTTTCAGAAAGACAATTGCCAAGTCATTCAATTTATTGTAAACATTAAAATATATTGAAAATATTGATATGGTCACTATAAAATAATGCTTATTAACTAATTACGTAATTAATTAAGATAGATCTCTTAAGTGGGGAATGAACAAATCGATAGCCGACTTGGTTTCAAATGGATCTCATACCTTTTTACGGTTGAACAGCTCAGTAGCGAGACTTGGTTTTTTTTTATATATTAATGTTTTTGAGGGGATCTCATTTCTTTTTGTAGGTAGTCTTCCTTTTTTTCTTTTGCGGCTCTATTTCTTGAGCCTCAGCCACGGTTTTTCTCATAGCCCACTCTCTATCTTTAGGTGGTTTTCTCGGAATCTTTGTAGTAATGATTTTTGTCAAGTCTGGACGGTAAATGCTTCTTAGTCTATTGTATTCACAAATTGCGGATTCTTGCGCTTTAATACTTCCAAAGTCTATGTTTATAAAATGTAAGCCGCCCAGACATGTTACTCTTGACAGTGCTACATAAGCTTGACCAGATGTAAATCCAGCTGAACCTATATCCATCAGCGCATTATTCAGACTGAGGCCTTGACTTTTATGTATAGTTATAGCATAGGCTATACATATTGGAAACTAACAGCGACATCTGTGATTATTTTGCTGGACCAAAACAAAGTATTTTAGGAGCGACAGCAAAATATAACTTGGTAAACAGTACATTTCTATGGAATTACAAAGTTATTTATGCTATCGGTTTATCTAGAAAACTGCATTGAAATTGCTAGATTTTTAAGTTTTTCCTTGATTTATACACTAAACCCAAATTATATTCTAAATTAGAAGTCTCTATGTCTGCTAGAAGTGCCTTAGAATTTTGATGATCGGTCAGTGAGTGAGTGAGTGAGTCGGTCAGTGACAAAATTAAGACTAGCTATAATTCCTAAACCACTGGTTCAAAGTGAACGAAATTTGAAATATACCGTATCTACAGGGCTGGTGATTGATTCCTGAAGTTTCAAGTCTTTTGTTATATCCACAAGAAAGTTATAAGGTGTTGAAAATGGTCTGAACCGCTTCGAGAAAAGGATGGTACGGCTGTGCCGCTTTCTAGCTCGACTTGGCGGGGGCACTGCCGTGCCCCTAGATTGTGATAAAAATTTCAATAAAACAAATGAAATATCATAAAGTGAGAAGTGTCGCATGCTAGTAGCATAAAATATAACAACAAGCAAGGAAAATGCCATATCATGTCATGTCATCACTACATATTACGCTTTTCGCGTTTGTATGTATGTATGTTTTGTAATTCTACACACACAACGAATTTTGATGCAGTTTTTTGTAATAGATAAAATGATTCAAGAAGAAGGTTTTTATGTATAATACTTGCCGGGAAATCATCTAATTCCCACGGGAAAGTGCGTTAAAGCGGGCGCAGCCGCTTGGCGGGCCGCTAGTATCTAATAATCACACAGCACACTTGAGGCACAACGGAGCGCTAAAATATCGCAGCGGTCTGTCAGATTTATATTAGAAACGTCACTCCCCATACTAAAATCGCACTCGACGGACGGCACTGCGATAGCGCTGCGTCAACAGCGGTTGAGCGCTTTTAGTATAGGGATCTGACAGACCGCTGCGATATTTTAGCACTCCGTCGTGCGTCAAGTGTGCGATACGCCGAGCTGATATGACATGTAATCAAAGATCTATGCGCGTGTTGCCCGTGTCATCCCTACATTGTAATACATTACTTACTCTAATTGGCCGTGACTTGTTCCGACTGTAAAATCAGTCAATCCGAAATTCTGTGACTGAACTAAAGAAATATTATGTTATGTTGTTGTTGTTTCAAGCGTTGTAACACGTCTCGAAACGTAGAGGTATGTTTATTTAGGTATTATTCCTCGCGTTGACCCGATTTACACAGTATAATTTGTACAAAGCGCGAAAGTCTTAAACAAATGTATGATTTTGATGTCAAAGCATAGCATAAGTGGTATAAGATTCTGTTTCTATAATATTCATAAGTTTTCTAGACTACTAAATGAAAGTAACATAATACAGGGTGTAAAAAAATTTGTATGGGAAGTCCAAATTTTTTTTTACATATTTCGACCTATGTTCCATTGGGAAAGCTGTTCAGTTTCATGGGCTGGTTCACCCCTTAAAATATTTGTAGCTAGTATTTTTACACCTTATAGTATAACTACTCACTGTCCCTAATCTGGTTTATTAGTGACAAAGGTGTGGCTTCTACAATTTGACCACGACCACGCTAGGTGTGTCGGATCAATATCACTGTCTATTTTGAGCCGGCGACCGGACTTTTAATAAAATTGAACGAAGCTTTATAAAAAACTGTAGAGAACTCACTTAAATTCTGCAAGTTTTAATAAAAAAAATACCATTCGCGAATAGTTTTTTTTGTGTGGTTATGGCATTAGTTTACTTTGTGCCCATATCAAGTAAAAGGTAGGGAAACAAAACGCATTTCAATTATGACGAAGTAATAAATTTTGTAAGGATAGTCAGGTATAATATAATGCCATAGTATTTCATACTATACAGCCTGAAATATCTCGTCTGAATGTACTATGAATGGATATTGTTTCCATAGCTACTCTTCAAGTTTGTGTAGGTAAATAGATTATATCCGAACCTACTGATAGAATTTTCGTCAGATATTTTGCCAGTACGGTGGATCGCACACTTAACGCACGACGGGCCGCAAAAACAACGCAGCGTACTGTCAGATCCATACTAGAAATGTGAATCATATTAAATTTATATATATATTAAAACTCAAAAACTAACTCAATCACTATTGACGCAGCGCTATCGCAGCGTCGTCTGTCAAGTGCGGTTTTTGTATGCGGAGTAACATTTCTAGTATGGATCTGTCAGACCGTTGCGATATTTTACCAGTCCGTCGTGCGTTAAGTGTGCGGTCCACCAAACTGGTAAAATACCTTACCTAGGTTGGTATTCTACAAAATTGTTCCAATACAACAGAGTAGCGAACCTAACTGCTGTCTTATGCAAATTGTAGTGCTCATATAAAGGCGCTCTAAACACGGGCTCTTATATTAATGGCACTATTATTCATCAGCAGGCGTTCGGGCGCGACCTCCATCAGGCTTATTACGCTTCATTAGCCTCTGAAAATAGTTCGTGCTTCTAAGAGAAACTTTAATATGATGAAGGTCTAATTTTCATTATTTTAGGTACATATCATCCTGTCCAAACGGTCTGCAAAACGGCTTGCTCGTAACATTTAGAATTTTTATTTTGTAAATCTTCCACTGCAAACGAAGCTAAGTTAGTGTCTAGATAAAATGGAAACATAAAAGCGAGTCTATGTAAAAAACATAGCTTCTAGACTTTGAATGAAGATCGATAAGCAACGTAAAGTACCCTGACTGCTTTCACAAAACGCTCTGCTGGAATTCTGATGGAGCTCACTGCTCACATTGCGAGAAAAGTAAGCGGAGGAGAGTACAAACTTCCTTTCACACAGAAGCGAGCTATTCGTCCGAGTGTAGAAGTTTTATTGGCTCAGTAGAAGAGCCAGAGACCCCTCCGCCTTTTGACTGGACTTAGTTCGTGGAATGAAAGTTATCCAGATGCGGCAATAACAAATTACTCAGTAGTGAATGGTAATCACTAAGTAATATAATTTATTCAGTAGCAAGAAAGGTTATTTTTTGTTGGTACCTAGGAATAGATTCTTCGACTTAAGGCGGATCGCACACTTGACGCACGACGGAGCGCAAAAATATCGCAACAGTCTGTCAGATCCATACTAGAAACGTCACTCCCCATACTAAAACCGCACTCGACGGACGACATTGCGATAGCGCTGCGTCGACAGCGGTTGAGCGATTTTAGTATGGGGATTGACATTTCTAGTATGGATCTGACAGACCGCTGCGATGTTTTAGCGGTCCGTCGTGCGTCAAGTGTGCGATCCGCCAGACGTCAATTACATTATCATTACCAAATATCATATTTAAATTAAATTTTCATAGGACATCAAGAATATTTAATAAAACTCTGGGTGACGTACGTCCAACCAATCCATCATTAGTTCAATATCCATCTGCCATATGTATTTGTATATGATGCTATACGTATATATAGCACTCTCACTTCAGAGATCTCTGCCTCATATACTGGGTCAATGGTTCAGTGAAAGCAGACCAAGTGGATAGAATTCCCCTAATATAACGTCATAAGGTCACGAGCCACGATTCAGTGAGCGAAGGAAAAGCCCTCATAAATTTTCGCATTACCTAAATGGATACTTACGTATGATGATAGTATTTTCCTTCTACTATGTTGTAGGTAGGATCATCTTCTATTTTTATAAGCATCCAATTTAGGAAAAGGGTACTTTGATAAGATCCTTAATCTTATAATAAACGTAATTCCTGATCTTTCCTTTCTGTTTTGATATTGCTTCATGAAAGAAGAGGAAATGAATGGTATGTTTTGGTATAAAACGTCTCAAGGGGTAAGATTTTGTGAAAGGATGGAGCGCTCCCCATAAATTTTCCCATTTAAATGGATGCTTATGAGTGAGGGTTGTATTTTTCTGCCATACTTTTAGCAATGAAAGGCTCAGTAGGTACACCATTATGGTATGCGAAGTATACCAGGTAAATAAAGTCTAATAAGTCGATTTCAATTGTTAAAAAAGTATTCAATTGTCAATCAAAAAACTACTATGTGTCCGTGAAGCCTAAAATTTTGCAGGGCATTAGAAATCCATTCTATTGCGTTTATTTGTTTATTACGTTGTAAGGGATAGTGGAGGTACCAAAAATTTTGCAAGTGTTAAGAACATGACACTGAATAATTTTTACGATGGTGGTTATGTTGAGAAAGGGTATCGAATTTTCACAAGGTCAGCTGGTTCTTTTATTCTTTACCAGCATATCCTTTTCAGAAAGTTGAAGAAAAAGTTGTTCAGTTTGCATAAGGCCCGCAAATTTTTTTGGTGTACCGTGCCCTATACCTAGTATAAGATACGGTATTATAGTCTTGATAGATCTGAATCTATCAAGACTAGTAGAAAATTGGATCCTTAAGCTTTTAAAATTATAATAGAGCTATTTTTATGACGCCTATCCATCACAGTGAATCCTACAGTAGTGGCTCGATAAACGGGGTATTATTATAGAAAATTCAAGCGATTTCGGGTCGGAATGGACAATGGATATCATTTATCATTGCATTTATTAGTCTCTATTTTCCCTATTAGAAGTAGGCAGCTTAAATGCTTATTTATAGTTACTCATTTACAAATTCTGCAGTTTCATAGACTGCCCCTCATATAACAATATTGCCAACAAATTCTTTTCTCAGATCAATTTAAAAGTGGGTTTGTTTATGATAGTAGGCGGGAGTCACACTTAACGTCCATTGCTCCGTATTTTTAGCACATCTGTTTAGCGCATCATCTGTGAGATGCATCGAAAACTCTAGCTCGCTTTGTTTCGATTATTAAAGTCGAGTGCTAACGAGAATTCAATGACAGATGCGTGTCTTACGGATGCGCTAAAATGTGTAGCACCGGACGTCAAGTGCGGAAACCGCCAGTTCCGAGATTGTAAAAAGAAGAGCAAGACCCAACCGATGCGAGTGCATAAAATCCAATATTTTTATTTCCCCAGCGAGCTCGTTCACGGTTATCGCATTTTACTGTTTACCGCCATGAGCTCATTTACGGTGTTTATTTGCGCGGGAAAATCGTTCATTGAAGCGTGCTATATGCACTAGAGGCACAGCCTAGGATCGTGGAATATCAATATTAACGTTGTTTATACATAAATATATTAATATTTTATAAGCTACTATTTAGGTATATTACAGTTTTCTACAGTAAAACGGTTGCTCTACCCTAAACTTTCCTACGAATGTACAAATGCAGCGAAAAGTGCAACTTTCGTATTCGTGATTATATTTTTTCGTCATCAGATTTTAGAGAGTCGGAGAACCATGAATGCGCCGTCATAGCATTTGCTCAAAAAACGTGATTGTTTTTGTACTCTGAGAGGATTATGGAAACACTTTTGCCAATTCAATTTATCTTCTTTCCTTTTGATAAAGAACCTCGAATTTTCTATCAAAATCTTTAAATTTTCATACCTAAACACGTACAGTTCTCAACTTTGATCTTAAAAATAAATACCTACACAAAGTATTTCTTTGATCCAACTAAACGACAGGATGTATTGTGTGATTTTACCTGCAGGCCAAAAACATCACTAAGTAGGTAAGGTATTTCTGTCGTATTTTCTTTATAGCCGATAAATAGAATGCCAAGTTGTTTATTATAGTGGGTGAGCTTGTTGATCGAGGTTTTCCCGCTCAAGACGCCCCGCCATATTTGATTTATAGCTTCGACACGCTCCTATTTCTACACCAATAAATCAAAGCTTTGCAGGTACTGGGTTGTTTTTGGCAGGTGATTCCACTAATCATTATGATCCGCAGAATTATGTGAACAAGATTTACCTGGTGAAAGTATTTATAGGATAAATTAAACACCCTTAAATTCCAGTAGTTTACCAGGTTCATGTCAAAAAATTATCGTTACAATGTATGACAGACAACTATATATAAAATAAAGTCGTTAGAATATGCTATATTTGACGCTGTCGAACCCATACAAAAGGACATGTCAACAAAGAAAAAATACATTATATCATTATCATGATTTTAGTAACTGTCAAACATCGCCTCTTCGAACGGGTGTGTTTCTTAGGCCCTCGCCCAGTTAAGTGATCCCACCTGAACTGGTTTAAAAATAACCAGTGTATGTTAACTAGGATGATGATGATGATAATGAGTTGGACCCATTACAAGGGTAGTTTGATGTCAGCTGAGTGAATAATATTTTCTACGGTTCATGTAAATACCACTTATATTTTATGACTCTACAAATAGCTCCCAGTGCCATGTACGGAAATGAATATTTAGCTAGAATTTTGCAGTTCACTTAAATGTAATGTCCCTAATGGTCCATCCACTTTAAGCTCTTGTAGCCTCTTTAAATTCAGCGTGCTCTCACGTCGGTCTCGTTTTAGAAGCGCTTTAGCTTCTATTTTTACACGACCTAGGAGACTAAATATACCTAACGTGTCGTGTAGCACCTAGGTACTTAGGCGGAGCGCACACTTTAAGCACGAAGGAGCGCTATAATATCGCACCGGTCTGTCAGATCTATACTAGAAACGTCACTCCCCATACTGAAACCGCACTCGGCGGACGACACTGCAATAGCGCTGCATTGACAGCGGTTGAGCGGTTTTAGTATGCAGCTTGATATTTTTAGTATGGGTCTGAAAGACCGCTGCGATAGTTTAGCGCTTCGTCGTGCGTCAAGTGTGCGATCCGCCTTGGTAATGGTAATGGTAAGACGGGCTGTTTTCCGCAACTCGACGTCTGCATGCGCCTATTTTGCGTAAAGGGTGGGGGCTCCCTACTCGAGCCATCCTATTTCCCCAAGGAAGCCCAGTAACCCTACCAAATCACTGAGTACCTCGGGGATTGACCTCGGGTTTCCGAGGTATTTTGCCCGGTATGCTGCCACCTCTTTGCAGTGTAACACCACATGGGCGGCTGTTTCCTCTTCCTCCATGCATGCCCTACATAGGGGGCTGTCAGTAACACCTATGACTGAGAGGTGCTTGTTGAAGTGACCGTGACCGGTTATGACGCTGGTTACCATACGAAGTTGGGTTTTCTTCAGTCGGAGCAACTTCTTGGATAGGCGGCTAGATATTGCCGGCAGGGCTTCTCTAGCCTGCCTGCAGTCTTCTAAACCGGTCCAGTGTGTGTTATGTTCGTTTTTGGTGCGTTCTCTTAATAGGGAGCGGATTTTGCCTACCGGGATAGGTATGATCGGTTCCGGCCCGTAGGCTATGGTGTCCGATCCTCTTCGGGCCAGTTCATCTGCAGCATCATTGCCCCTAGAGCCGCTGTGTCCTTTGATCCATTGTAACCTTACTTGGTTGTGTTGACATACCTCCATTAACCGTTGGTGGCATTCGTATATTAGCCCTGAGGTTATTACATGACTGTTCAGTGCCTGCAGTACAGACATGCTGTCTGAGAGTATTCGGATGGAATGACCTTTCACTTCCCCGGCAGCTATGGCTGTTGCGGCTACCGATATCGCCAAACATTCAGCTTGAAAGACTGAGTTGTGGCTTCCCAGTGGTGTAGAGAGTCTGATGTTGAAGTCCTCCGAGAAAACACCGGATCCTGTACCAGACTTTGTCTTAGAGCCGTCCGTAAAGATCCTAAGCTCTTTTGGGGTAAGGCCCTCGTATAAGTCGTCTTCGTGAAGTTGTATTTTATACTTTTTATCAAATATAAATTGTTTTGGGATCCTGTCACCTACAGCTGCGAGTAATGGCAGGTCTGCATGCGCTTCATTTAAGATGCTGGTATGTGGGGTGTTGTTGTTTCGCCAGAGTTTCAGAGAATTGAGCCTTACCGCAGCAGCAGCTGCCTCCTGCTTGGCAAACAGGTGGAGCGGTGGCAGATCCAGCATAGCTTCCAGGGCAGCAGTCGGGGCTGTTCTCATGCTCCCCGTGACTGCCATGCAAGCCAATCTTTGGAATTTTTGTAGTTTATTCATACCTGTCGCGAGCTTGCACCTTGTCCACCATACTAGTGCACCGTAGCACACCATCGGGCGGATTACCATTTTGTACAACCACAGGATGATTTTCGGCGAGAGCCCCCATTTCTTGCCGATCATCCTGCGGCACTGCCAAAACGCGATGCAGGCCTTGTTTAGTTTGTTGTCTAGGTGGGTGTTCCAGTTTAGCTTCTGATCAAGGATTATCCCTAGATACTTGACCTCGTTTGAAAGTTGTAGTCTTGTTCCGAACAGTTTTGGTAGATGGT
The DNA here is from genome assembly GCA_029255805.1 of Keiferia lycopersicella. NCBI lineage: Eukaryota > Metazoa > Arthropoda > Insecta > Lepidoptera > Gelechiidae > Keiferia > Keiferia lycopersicella. The sequence goes on from JARACZ010000003.1 coordinate 22,409,052, forward strand.
AGTTGCCCAAAACCCGTTTTAGCGTGAACATGACCGTTTCGGTTTTTGTGGGATTTACCGATAGATTATATCTGCTGCACCAGCGTTCCACGATACGCAGGGCTGCTTGCGTGAGGTCGCAGACTGTACTGGCCATCTTACCTGTGATTAGTATGGCTAGATCGTCCGCGTACCCAATTGTAAAGAAATGGTTTCTGTTAAGTTCTGTTATCAGGCTATTTATTACCATATTCCACAAAAGTGGTGAGAGAACACCTCCCTGGGGGCATCCTTTTGCCACTATAGCCTGTTGCTTATTACCTGCAAACCTGACACTGCGTTTGCGTAGCATGTTTGTAATCCATTCTGTCAGCATCATGTTCACCCCATGGCTAAGGAGGGCTGTGCTGATGCTGGTGAAGTTTGTTTTATCGAAGGCTCCCTCAATATCAATAAAGGTGCCCATGCATATGCTTTTGCCCTGTATGCCTGCCTCAATCTGACTTACCACCATATGTAAGGCTGATTCAGTCGATTTACCTGATGTGTAGGCGTGTTGGTTACCATGTAGTGGCTTGTTTTTTAATACCTGATCCCTAAGTTCTCGTTCGCACAGCCTTTCCATGGTCTTTAGTAGAAACGATGTAAGGCTGATGGGACGGAAGGATTTGGCATTGGTGTAGTCCCCCTTTCCTGGTTTGGGGATGAATATTACTGTGACTTCTCTCCAGCTTTTTGGGATGTATCTGTGCGCCAGGCATGCCCTATAGATACGTACCAGGTGCACAGCCAGATTTCGTCTGCGATTTCTTGCGATCCGCCTTATGTGTGTACCTACTGCTATTTATTGAAATGTCGTTTCATCTTGTATCAGCTGGTGGATCGAGCTCGCTCGGATTAGTTATTTTTTACTGCTCAATATTAAGGATTAAGGTTACAAAAGAAACTGACGAAAGTAAAAAACTAGTGAAAGAATGTTATTCCTAATTAAGAATATAGTTGAATCTATGACCCCACGTTCAAAGATGTCGATGCGCGCGAGCCAGTATTTATTTTGTGTCTATGCTCCATCATCATTTTCATCATGTTTTTGTCCATAGTCAAATCATTTTTATCCAGCGTTTTATCCAATATCAAATACTGTCGCGTTTTAAAACTTTTGTATATTTTCGTGTGCTCAACTGTGAATTTCTTTTTCAAACACTCATACTTGTAGAATAAAGTTTTCAGTTACGATAGAGCAAGTCTTGCTAAATTTGAGCAACAAAACTTCTTGTATCCATTAAATAACGATACATTGAAAAACTATACTACTTAAACCAAGTTATTTCTTATTTTATTTGTGATAACTTGTGATAACTAACTTTTTACGACCTATAAAGTTTTTGTTCAGCAATAACTATCAGCTTTACCGAGTATGTGAAGCGAAAACACATTTCTGAATAGGACCAAGTTGTGTCTCTATTATACATCTATGAATAAATTTTCTGGATAATTCTATCGTCTGGTTGAACGAAATAGATGGGGACTTGAGATAAAACCCTTCACTGATCCTCTTTATAACTTAGAATACCGAATTTTTACAGAAGTTGTATCAAACGTCTTATTGGTATTGAAAATACATCATGTAAAGTCCAATGAAAAGTTACAAATGGACAAGAAATGTCTCCAATAAATTGTGCGTTTATCTTTCTTGCTCGCTAACACAATAATTTATTCCGGAAAATTAAACCATTTGTAAAGTGGGGGTCATAAACAGCCCGATCACACAGTAAGTGTTACGATGTGCAGTATTACGTTTCGCTGTCGATCTGTGAGGTAGGTACCAGACCATGAAACTGAACAATTTTTCCCAAGGAACATAGGTCGAAATGTCAAAATAATTTTTGGACCTCCCAAACTGAGGATTACAGTGCGAAAACAATATTTAAAGCGATTTGAAACACAAACTGAATTCAACATATACGAAGCTAGAAAAAAATACGTTTTTACCGTAGCATTCTGGATCGCAATAGACCTAATAGTCGCTCCATAAAAGAACACATATATACATTGTCTAGCTAGGCGTAGGTACAGGGGCTTAGTGGTTTTGCCATTCCTAAGCTAAAAGCTCTAAGCCAGGGATTTGCAGCGTTCCTCTTTACCTATACTATAACTCAACTAGACTCTTAGCTATTGCTTCGAATGGTTCCGAATTAGCTTTAATCCTTGAATCCTTCACAAATATAAAAGTATGCGAGTCTGTGAAATGCACGTGAAATACATGTCTCTAGGTTTTGAAATTTCGAACTCATCTTTTTAACGTTATGTTTGTATAGGGCGGAATTTAAGTTTTTGGCTGAATCTATCGGTGGAGATCTTTGAATAACAATATTTTTGGTGGTTTATTAAGGTATAATAAAACTAACATCTGTTTCCTAGTGGATGCCCGAATGTTCCGAATGTTAGCAAAATTATTCTAGCAAGTGCATGGTCGTTATATCGTTCCCATATAATGTGCTTGCTGAAGTGTAAAGTATCCACAAAGCGATGAGGTTTTCCCAGTAAGCTCGGCAATGAGTAAATATCGTTTGGGACCAGTTTATGTGTGAAGCTGTGAACTAAACCCAGGCCTTTGCTTGGGTTGCTTGTGTATGTAATAGTATATTATGGCAGTTCAATACGTGTTAATATACTAAATGTTCACTGCATAATATACATGCACTTCATAATATATATATATATATATATAGGCGAACCGCTAAAGAAGGGTAAACACGCGAAAAGGAACAGAGCGAGTTGGCGAATCGCGCCGGTCGGCGAAAGGAGCAAGTTGGCTGAGGTGGATCGCACACTTAACGCACAACCGACCGCTTAAATATCGCAGCGTTCTGTCAGATCCATCCTAGAAATGTCAATCCACGGTGTCAGTCGAGTGCGGTTTTAGTATGGGAGTGACGTTTCTAGTATGGGTCAGATCCATTACCGCGCATAAATTACTCCCTTAAATTTACGCACTTTAGATCCTTTATCTACAACACCGCCGTGTGATGCCGGCTTAGAATAGCATCACCCCACATCCTTCCCGTGGGTGTCGTAAGAGGCGACTAAGGGACTCGAGAGTATTGGTGTATTACAATTTTTGGGCGACAGGCTGACAACCTGTCACTATAGTGATACACATGTTTTTCGAAACAACCTTAGAAAACAATACTCAAAAATGTCAGACGTGGCGATAGCGACCGTATTCTTACGGCTGTTAACGCTCTGCCTACCCCGCAAGGGATAAAGGCGTGATATATGTATGTATGTATGTATCTACAACACTTTTTACACATGTTTGGTCCATAATTCAATTTCAAGGGCACAACGTGATAGTACGTCGTAAACTATACTTTTGATATGACACAACGTATATAGACGGTCATACTAATGCATTTCAATACGACAGATCGTACAGTAACGGTAAATTTTACTATAATTTTCTGTAAGTTCGGTCACAGTGTCACATCATATCAAAACCATAAAGTCTTACTGTCACTCAGCACCAAAATGTTCGAAGTCAAAGTAAGGTCTATGTGTGAGTGCAGTACCCGTGCACACATGAGGCCAACGTGTATATACGCCCTCCGCAGTTCCGCGTCCCGAACTTTTAGTCCGACTGTGTCAAGGCGGGGGTGCGCGCGCGCGCCGTGTTCACCAAGGCCGCGATTTATCGGTCACTGCGGTCACCAACCCGCCTGCCCAGCGTGGTAACTATGGGCAAAACCCCCTGTCTACAACTCTGCAGACTTCTTGTAGTGTGATGTTATATGTGTTGTAACTTTAAGTAAAAACTTGCTGATATAATTTTCACAAAGTATTTTTTATTGAAATTTAGCAAGAAATTACAGTCTTGAGTTCACAGGCGAAAACGGAAGTAAGTAAAAAACATTCCGGAAGTGGATGAGTAAAACATTAGTAACAATTTAGGCAACATAATAAAAGAAACCATGTTCACGGGTGGAACTTAAAAAATGTAAAGAATGTTCACAGCAGTTCCGTAAAATTAACGCACAAAATCGTACATATCGGCCCGCCTTGAAAGGTCGCTTTCAACACAAATTTCACACAGGCAGCGGGCAGATTTTTGAAAAACTTCTTCGTGTGATACCGTGGGTGGTACGTATGTCGGCGACTCTGGTAATACCATCAGAGCCAGGGTAGGTAGCCACGATTCGTCCGAGCTTCCACTTCAATGGGGGTAAGTGGTCATCCTTTATAATCACCATCATGTCCTTTTTCAGTTCTTCACCTTTGCTTTGTGTCCATTTCTGCCGCTGTTGTAGTTCAGAAATGTATTCTTTTGACCATCTCTTCCAATAGTGTTGACGCAGTTGTTGTAGCTCCTGGTATTTTGTTAAACGATGCTTCTTTTCATTGATAAAATTTTGAGTAGGTATGTCGGAACAAGGACGCCCAAGTAAAAAATGGTTAGGTGTAAGCGGTTCAAGATCATTGGGATCATGGGACATGGGAGTAATAGGACGTGAGTTTAAAATATATTCTATTTCACATAAAACTGTGCAAAGCTCTTCAAACGTTAGATGGCTATTTTTTAAAACTCTGGTCAAATGATGTTTTGTAGATTTTACTCCTGCCTCAGCAAGACCCGCGAAATGAGGAGAGTATGGTGGTACAAAGTGAATATTAATTTTTTCGTTAGCACTAAGTTCACAAATTTCTTCAGAATAGTATTTTAAAAAACGTTTTAAGGTATTGTACGCACCTACAAATTGAGTTCCGTTATCGGAATAGATGTCAGACGGCAAATTTCTACGATTTACAAAACGGCGCAAAGCGGCCATGTATCCGTCGGCTGATAAGTCACTCACTAACTCAAGGTGCACCGCCCTGGTAGAGAAACAAACAAAGACAGCAATATATACTTTTTTAAGAGAGCAACTTCTTCCTTTCTTAACTGCTGACAGTATAGGTCCTGCATAGTCCACAGCGACAGCCTGAAAAGGGTACTCAAGGTGCGTTCTAGGAGCTGGTAGATCGCCCATTCTTGGAGCTGTGGTCATGCCTCGCAGCTTCGTACATAGGATGCATTTGTGGTAAGTGGATCTTGCTAATGTTCTTCCAGCAAGCGGCCAATACCGTTGTCGTATGGTGGCGAGTAGTGCTTGAGGGCCGGCATGTAGCAAGCGCTTGTGCTCACTCACAAATAGCAGTTTCGTGTAGTGGTGAGATGAACATAGCAGAGCAGGATGTTTCTTTTCATAATTAAAGCTTGATAGTCTCAATCTCCCTCCAGCGCGTAGAATTCCTTCAGGGTCAGAAAACACATGCAGTTTCGCAAGGTTGCCTTTTTTAGTAAAATTTGTTCCAGCAGGAAAACTCTCTGCCTGCGAAATCTTAATCAGATGTTTATTAGCATTATGTAGTTCGATTGTTGTTAAAAATCCTTTTCGTTTAGACTGATTCTTGGGGTTAATATTGTGTACGAACCGTAAAGCATATGCAGTTACTCTAATTAATTTTGTATAGCTTGAGAATTGCTCCATATTAATAAATGAAGTTCATTCTTCAATGACAGTAGTGAAGGTTGCTTCGCCTTTGACTTCAGGTAAGTTTTCTTGTAGATCATATAGATTCTTAGGCCATTTTTCTTCACCTTCATTTAGGAAAGCTGGACCATTCCACCATGTATCAAGAGCAGGAAGCTCTGTTGCGTTGACCCCACGAGACACATAGTCAGCAGGATTTTGCTTCGTGGGGACGTGGCGCCACGTTGAATTTCCGGTGAGTTCGAGAATGTCTGATACCCTGTTTCTAACATAAAGTTTTAATTTTACAGGAAGCATGCGCAGCCAGCCAAGGACAATTGTTGAATCTGTCCAAAATACACAGCGTTGTGGTTTTAATCGGAGTGCGTCAACAGCCTTCTTGCATAGCTTGGCCCCAATTAACGCTCCACACAATTCCAGTTTAGGCATTGTCAATGGACTTGTGATAGGACTGACTCTACTCTTTGCCATAAGTAACCTGGTCACTACAGTGTTCTTTTCTGTGTCCACAGCTCTAATGTACAAGCAACTTCCATAGGCTGCCTCGCTGGCATCTGAAAATACGTGGATTTCAAAATAAGTATGTGTGGCCACTGCTGGGCGAGGAATTTTCAATTCATTCAAAGCAGGAAATGTTTCCATTATTTTTCTCCATTGTAGTAACACGTCTTGTGGTACTTCTTCATCCCATGAAAGTTTGTATAACCACAATTTTTGCAGCAGTATTTTGCACTGAACTACAAATGGCGCCACTAGTCCTAGTGGATCAAATAATTTGGACACTGTGGATAGAATGACTCTTTTAGTGACTTTATTTTCTTCAGGAGATGTGATTTTGTTGGTTGAAAAATAGAGCTGGTCTGTTGAGTTTTTCCAGCCCAATCCTAATGTCTTCACATTATCTAAGTTTCCTAGAGTCAAATCACGGGTGTTATCTGCAAGCGCTTCTGTTACTAATGATGGGTCATTAGACCGCCATTTTCGAAGGTGCATGCCAGCAGCTTGGAGTTCTTCTTTTACCTTAGAAATGATGTTAATTGACTCTGATTTCGTTTGTGCGCCACTTAGGAAGTCATCAACATAAAAATCCTTTGCTATGATTTCAGCTATCTTCAGATCCTCACATTGCAATGAAATCTCTTTTAGGCATCTTACGGCTAAAAATGGCGCACTGGCAGTCCCATAGGTGACAGTATTCAGTTGGTAAGTGCTCACTGATTCTTCTGGATTTTCACGCCATAGGATTTGCTGTAAGTGTCGATCCTCTGGATGTACAAGAATGCGTCGATACATCTTTTCTACATCAGCTGTAAATACATATGTATAGGACCGGAATCTTATTAGAATTGACACAATGTCATCTTGAATTGTTGGTCCAACCATTTGTAAATCATTGACAGATATGCCAGTTGATGTAAGAAGGCTAGCATTAAAAACAACTCTCAATTTAGTAGTAATGCTGTCATCGCGAAGAACACCATGATGTGACAAGAAATTTCCTTTGCGCTGCTTAGCAGGTTCAGTGACCTTTGACATGTCTCCCAGTTGTTCATATTCTTTCATAAATTCTCTGTATTTAATTCTTAGTTGTTCATTTCTTTGTAGTCTTCTTTCCAATGAATATAAGCATTTTTCTGCTCTTGTGTAGGAGTTTCCCAGTGCATCTTCATTCTTTTTTAATGGAATTTTCACACAGAATCGCCCATCTGGCATCCGCATTGTGTTGCTTATGAAGTGTTCTTCACATTCCTTTTCTTCAGGTGAGTAGTAAGTTTTTTCTGGCTTTATTGTGCATTCATCTAGCATCCAAAATCGAGTTAAGTTGTCATTGATGTCAGTTTCAGTACTTAAAAAAATGCATCTCAAATTTTCTTCTTCTGACTGTCGTCTGACTTGGGCAGGACAGTTTCCAGATACCAGCCATCCAAACTTGGTCTCACAGACTGTAGGTCGATTAGGCCCCAGCTTTATTCTGCCATTTTCTAGTGCATCCCAGAAAATGTCCGCTCCGAGAAGAAGGTCCACCCTGGAAGGTAAGTAGAACTCTGGATCAGCTAATGGAATGTCATACGGAATGTTCAGTGCAGTGACATCGATTTGATAAGCAGGGACTGTATTGGAAATAATTGGTAGTACGTAGAAAGTGCTTTCAAATTGATAATCCTTTATGAGTGATTTGACTTGTGCTTTGCAGGTCTTACGTAGCTTAGTTTGTAGATTGTTAACAGCTGATACCGATTTATTAACACTTTTCGTAGGAAGATTGAGCTTTTCACACAGAGTTTCACTCATCAGACATGAGGTGCTGCAATTGTCTAGCAGTGCTCTAGCAGTCACTGTACTCCCATCAGCCTTCACTATATCAACAAGTACTGTTGATAACAACATTTGATTGTTTTGTTGCATCATAAAAGTATTGGCAGAGTCACTACCAGAATTTGAATCTGTAGTTGTAGTATCATTACCTTTTTTCTCATTGGATAGGCCCAATTGTTCATTAGTAGTTTCAGAAGGAAGGGAAGATTGTTCTAGGCAAACGAGCGTACTGTGTTTCTTGTGACACTTCTTGCAACGTCCACGCCAGCACTGCTCAGCGAAATGTCCAGCTCTTAGACAGTTGAAGCAGACGTTTAGCTTTGGGACCTCTTCATATCGCTCTTTTACGGTAAGCTTTGCAAAATCTTCACATTCATAGAGAGTATGTTCTTTAGTACATTTTGGGCATACCTGTGTTTGTCTTCTTTCAGATACCAGAAAACCTTGCTCTTTGGGTCTTCTCACAAAGCCAGAAGCCGCAGCTGATGTGATCGGTCGAGGGTGTGCATGAGATGGGTGTGCACTTTGCTGCATGATCTCCAGGAGGTCAGCACGGTTTCTAAGAAAAGTAACAAACTCTTCAAAGGTGATCTTAGATAAAGTTGGAATATGTTCCTCCCAGTGACGCCGGGTGTTGTTATCCAGTTTTGAAGATGCTAAGTGAATAAGTAATGTGTCCCAATGCTGTGTAGGTTCTTTGAGACTGTCTAGTGTGCGTAGGCTTTTAGTAAAACTGTCAACTAGCATTCTTATGGATGTGTGGGACTCTTTAGTAATAGATGTTACATTAAAAAGATTTGTTACATGACTGTTAATCAGTAACCGAGTGTTGTCAAAACGTTCACATAGTAGATCCCAGGCTGTGTAATAATTTTCACTTGATGTAGGCAGTGATTGGATAATGCATGCAACACTACCTTCAAGAGATGCTTTTAGATAATGAAACTTGTTTATGCTGTCAATATTCTCATTGTCATGAATAAGACTCTTATATGTATCTCTGAACTCTAACCATGTCTGGTAAGAGCCAGAAAACTTAGGCAGTGGAATTGTAGGCAATTTGCACTTCACACCTTGGTTTATTAATGATTTGCTGTGAGATTTAGATGTCTCATAGTTAGATCCACTGTCTGAAGCATTAGAAGCCGCCTTTGTTTGTTTATCTAACAGAAAACGAAGCATTCCCATGTATTCAAAATATTTGTTTTCAAACTCTTCACGATCATTACCTACCTTGTCGTCTTCCGAACGCAACTCAATCTCGGCCTGAATTTGGTCAAACTCTGATAGAACCTTTTCCATTCGCTGGTATCGGAGTTCCGATCCAGGAATATTACATTCGCCCAAATCATCGGGAAGTTTATCGACATAATCTGCAAATATCGTTAATTGACGCTTTAAAATACCGCGTTTTTTCACAAGTTCTGCAATATCAGTCATATTTACAATTTTATATTTATTGATATACTTACAATTTATCCACTATTTTGCAATTAAAACACGATAAAATAACTTTATTTTGTTATTTTTTCTATTTTGACATTTGCTTGACAGATGAGTGAATGAATGATTGAAGTGCCTAGCTAAAGGCGCGCGCGCATCACCGATCGTAAAAGGAAACCATAAACTAAAGTCAAGTCAATGCTGCCAACACAACGACAAGTAAAATGGCGAATGCAAAAATTGCAAATATTTCGATAAATTTTATGAAAAAACAACAATGAAAATATTTCAGAGATATTAAAAGGATAATAAGTATTTTTGCAAGAGCGGTTAAATGTAACGTTATGAACAACTTTGCACAGAATGTAAATAACATAAATTACTGTAATTCGGTATTTTAGGTAGGTTTATTAGGAGCACAAGTAAACAAAATGTCTAGGAAAATTTAGGAATATGGAATGGACTTACTTGGCGAACCTCGGTTTTCTCACACGTCTGGTGTGTCATCTACTCACACAGGATTTATAGCTGCGGCTCGCTGTCTGCTGTCTCCACTCACGTTATTACAGAATGCTTCAGTAGTTTTGTAATCTTGCACGTTGTTTTCAAGTATTTCAGCAGTACGGACCCACTCCAGATCTGCTGTTGTATATACTAAGCTTGAATGTACTTTAGACGTCTTGTGTTTGTTGTTGTAGGTACTTGTTGTGTTCTCGGGTGCTTTTGGCGTAACTTAAACCCGCTCCAAGTCTCTTAGTCTTTTCTTAGGTCTTCTTCTGCAGGATTCGAGCACCACAATGGCCGCCGAATCTTCAGCAAAGCGATGTTCTGCTATGCATCCAGTAATCCAGGAACCAAGCAATCTGCGCCGTCAGTTCTGAATACTGGGTACGATGAATGATGAATCAATGTTGCGTATTTTAGGTTCTTAGCATTCAGCAATGGCTCCACGTGCCATGCTCCTCCATAGCTTGCCGTACTGGATCATTATTGGGTTCGAAGGACCATGTCTACAACTCTGCAGACTTCTTGTAGTGTGATGTTATATGTGTTGTAACTTCAAGTAAAAACTTGCTGATATAATTTTCACAAAGTATTTTTTATTGAAATTTAGCAAGAAATTACAGTCTTGAGTTCACAGGCGAAAACGGAAGTAAGTAAAAAATATTCCGGAAGTGAATGAGTAAAACATTAGTAACAATTTAGGCAACATAATAAAAGAAACCATGTTCACGGGTGGAACTTAAAAAATGTAAAGAATGTTCACAGCAGTTCCGTAAAATTAACGCACAAAATCGTACACCCCCCATGGACAGGACAAGAAAAAACCGGCCCCTAGTTCCCGGCCGCCTTACTACCCCGGGCTACGGTAGCGGCCCGGGTAATGGTAGGGCAGGGGGTGCGAAGAATCCCCGGGCTACGGACTATGGCTGTCATAGACTGACCCTGGCGACGGACGTACAACGGACGCAGTCTGCAGCTGGATGAAAGTCTCCAAATCCTTGAGGTAGAATTAGCTAAGATACGGTGGCATGTTCTGGGATTGTCAGAAGTCCGAAGAGAGGGGGAGGACACGATAACCCTAGAATCAGGTCACCTATTCTACTTCAGGGAAGGGAGCGCACAATCCCAGGGTGGCGTAGGGTTCCTTGTCAATAAGGCTCTCTGTGACAACGTGATGGAGATCAGCAGCGCCTCGAACAGGGTAGCGTACCTCGTACTGAAGCTGACCGAAAGGTACTCTCTCAAGGTCGTACAGGTATATGCACCGACTTCGAGCAGCTCAGATGAAGAGGTGGAGGCCCTATACGACGACGTGTCGAAAGCCACACCAAACCACTAAGACCCACTTCACTGTTGTCATGGGGGACTTCAACGCTAAAGTGGTACAGGGGCGCGGTGAATCAAGCTTGGGACCACATGGCTACGGGAGCAGAAACCTGAGGGGCCAAATGCTAGTCAACTTCCTTAGCAGGCAAGGGCTGTTCTGTATGAACACCTTTTATCAGAAAAAGCCCCAACGGAAGTGGACCTGGAAGAGCCCTGACGGCAGGACGAAGAACGAGATCGACTTCATCATGACGGATAAACGGCATATATTTAGGGATGTCTCAGTGATCAATAGGTTCAATACCGGAAGTGATCACCGATTAGTAAGAGGCACCCTAAATATCAACTTCAAGCTAGAAAGAAACCGCATGGTGAAGCGAGTTCTCCGTCCCAATCTGCCCCAAGCCGGACATGAGGAGTTCCAACTTGAACTAAAAAATCGATTCGCTGCCCTGGAGACCCCGGCAAACGTTGACGAGGACCTAGAGAGCATAGTCGGGGCTATTCGCGAAGTGGGGACGAAGCATTTTCGTAAAAGGCGAACAGATAAGAAGTCCAAACTTTCAAGCGAGGCCCTGGAACTGATGCGAATTAGACGGGAAACACCAGAGGATGCACTGCCAGATCCCCAGTTACTTAACAAAAAGATCCGAAGTATAGTAAGACGCGACCTCCGAAGCTACAACACTCAACTCGTAAAGGAGGCGATTGAGAAAAACCGAGGGTCGAAAGTTTTTACCAAGACACTGGGAAGGAGTCATCTGGCAAAGCTAACTACCTCGAATGGTGTAACTGTCACATCGGTTCCAGAGATTCTCGCTGAATTCGTCACCGGTGACAAAGGTGGTAGTGACCAATTGGAACATACGTTAAATTTTTATGCAGAGTTTGTATATTTTTGGTTAAAATTATTAGTTTCACTACGTTCTTTCTAGAAACTACATTTTGTTTGTAATTTTTTTTACTAAAACCTATGTATCTGTGATTTTGCTACAAACATAGACGTTATGAGAATTTACTAATGATAAGATAAGCTATTGTTACGATTCTAAAATTGATGCTTAACATAGATTATGTCTGTTGTGATTTTTAATAGGAAAGTTGTGATTTTATGAGTAATCTTTTCTTAAGCAAATGTTTTTTATTTTTAATTATTATGTAGAAGTTGCATTTTATGTTACGAGAACAGGGTCATACTTTGTGATGTTCTTGTTGTTACGTATGATTATCTCAAGATTATCAGTTTTTTACTTATATACAAGGTAAGAGTTGTAAGACTGATGCTTGGAAAATAAATATTACTTAATTAATCAAATATATAATTTTATTTAGGTAATTTAATACCGATTACACTCTGCCTACCCCGCAAAGGATTTAGGCGTGATATAGGTATGTATGTTATACCCACAGTCCACACATTCTGTCACTCTTTACAGTATTTTTCTTTTGCGAATTAACAAAACATTACATATAATACGTGATCGTATATTGACGTTGTGATGTATGTCGCATTATCTGGCAGTGTAAATATGACAGAACGTATAAACATGTCTAACGTTAAAAAAAGTCCTGCCATATACGTTGAAAACAAGACAATGTAATGTGACGGAACGTTCATTAACGTCAGACGTTAAAAAACGTTGTGTCATCAAAACTAATGTGAGAATTACCTAAAGTGACACAACGTGTGCATACGTTGACGTATACAGGCGTTGTATCACTATCACTTACCTTAAGATCCATCAAATATGCCTGAACGTCTATATACGTCTGACGTCTAATAACGTTGTGGCCAAATAACATATGAACAGAACTATCACAGGTGACATGACGTTTATATACGTTGACGTATCTTGACGCTCGTGACGTATCGAGTATGCTTCAAGTATACATTTTCGACGCATCGTATCTAAACGTCGTGTACTTTTGTATGGAGAAAATGTGTGGCAAATTGAAAAAATATCAACATCCCAAGTGTCCGTGAAAGTGTTAATAGAAAGTTTTGCGAGTGAATATACATATATATGTGTACATTATTCGTAATTCATATGAGTTACGAATAATGGCGACAGGGATTTGGCTTCTCTGCGTGAAAGTGCGCACTCATCTCAACGGCCTCTTTTATCTCCGCTTGTATGCTGATACTTAGGCATGTCTCGCCTCCAGCGTTCTTGTAAAAGTATGTAACATTTGCCAAAATATTATCTTGAAATATACGTAGGTATAGTAATATTTATTAAGTAATATAATAGTAATATAGTAAAGTAACGGAATTCCAATATTAATACGAGCTTAACATTTATTTATTTATTTAACAATTTATTGTATACATGTCAAAAACAAATTATAACACAAGGATCATTAGTTCTACAACAGGCACTGCTTATCATTAATTATTTTATTACACTTGCGGGAACAAAACGTTTCGAAGCTAGTTTTATTTTTAGCAACTGCTTTATAATTAGTATCGTAACACTATTTTAAATTGATATAGGGAAGTAGGTTCCCAAACGTGAACCTATTCACAGAATCCCGCTGAATTAAGAAACAGTTTTTATTTTAAATAATAGGTCCGTATTGGTCAAATCGAATCACGTTTTAAGATGTAGGTTCAATTTTCTTGTTGCTTATACTCTAAGCTTAAGGAATACAAAAATGTGTATCCTGCCAAGCATATAGCCTTAGAGCCACATAAAACGGACCATCCAGGCCAGAATGACCCGGAACGAATTAGGCCCGGGATCACGTCGGGATCCCGCGCGGAGTAGTAGCGGCTGGTTATTGGCAGTAAAATTCGCGCCGCCAAATAAAGCAGAATAAAACACCACCGCGGCTCGCTGCTACAAGGTTTAATCCACAGATATCCAGTGTTGATATAAAAAATACCACACACACACACACACACACACACACACACACACACAAATCACGCCTTTATCCCGTGCGGGGTAGGCAGAGCGTTAACGGTCGCAAAGTTACGGTCGTTATCGCCACGTCTGACAAGTGTTGAGGGCACCTTCAGATGATTCGTGTATCACTGTAGTGACAGGTTGTCAGCCTGTCGCCTAGAGTTGTATACGTGCTAATACACATGAAACCCTCGAGTCCCTTAGTTGGTTCTTACAACACCTGCGGGAAGAATTGGGGTGATGCTATTCTATGCCGGCATAACACGGCAAAAATACCTCTTGTGTCTAAATTGTTGTACATACCAACCGTAGACAAAGAGGGTTAAGCAGTGTGGTCAAAACGTAATCTTTAGGCGGACCGCACGACGGAGCGCTAAAACATCGCAGTGGTCTGTCAGATTATCGCTGTCGACGCAGCGCTATCGCAGCGTGGTCCGTCGAGTGCGGTTTTAGTATGAGGAGTGACGTTTCTAGTATGGATCTGACAGAATGCTGCGACATTTTAGCGTAGTGCGCCTAAAGTGGATTAATCATATCACTAATTAGGTATATTGAACTCTTAACGCAAATAATACTAGCTAAGCAAAGCATTGCGCTATTTACCCGATCAAAATTATTCCTGGTTTGAACCGGTTTTTGATACAAAGGAACAGTGTATTTATAACGTGGTGGAACTTTAGCAGCAAATGTAGTTATTGAGATACCCGAGGCTAAATTGCGGCAGCTCGGTGCTTCACAGTATAATATAAATTTCCTGATTTCACCGTGTTTCCAGAATCTAGAGCGCGATAAGAAAGCGGAAAGAACTCTCGAGCTGTTCCAATAATAAGAGTTTGAGATTAACTTGGAGAGATTTTCTTGGTAATTTCTCAGAACTTTTGTGATATTGATTGGATATACCGGATACTACAAGAATATTGACTGAAAATGTACACACATACGTATTTTTTTTGTCATGATTATTATGTTCGTATTAGTAAATCTAGTAAGCAAATTCCACTCCTGTTCAAACGCCTCTCCGCGGTTTGGACACCAAATGGAAGGCGAATCTATAAAAGAATACATGGCTATCCTGAGGAAAATGGCTACCACATGCAATTTTGGAGCATTTTTGAATACGGCCTTGAGGAACCAATTAGTTTGTGGCATACGATTCCAAAGGATTAAAGATAGGCTGTTGGAAGTAAAGGACCTAACACTTGAAAAAGCAATAGAGATTGCGGCAGGCATGGAAAGTGCATCAGCGGAGGGCGTTCACACAAAGGAAGTACAGGCCATACAGACTCCTAGGAAGAAACCCAGTGCTGCTAAGTCACCTAACCTTGGAGCTGTTGAGTGCTATCGCTGTGGAAGAGCACACTATGCTAACAAATGTGGAATGAGAAATGTTACCTGTAATTTTTGCCGGAAACCAGGTCATATCAAACGCATGTGCCTAAGAATGAAGAGAGTGAATGCTGTAGGAGCAGAAGATGGCTCTGATGAGAACAATGAAGAGGTACTCTACGTAAACAGCTGTGACATAGGTTCTACAGAGAAATATTGGATCAATACAAGTATCAATGATGTTGAGGTACAAATGGATTTTGATAGTGGCTCAGCGGTATCAATTATTAATGGAAAAGATTTTAAGAAAATTTTTCAAAATAAAAACATATTAGTGCCAACCACAGTGAAACTATGTACTTATTCTAATGAATTCTTAAATGTTTTAGGTGTCGCCGATGTCACAGCAACCATTGGACAGGAAACCCAGAGAGTAAAGCTGTATGTAATATCAGGGCGGCAGCACCCTCTGCTGGGGAGGGAGTGGATTAACAAGTTTGATTGTTTTAAGAGCTTCAGGGATATTTTAAAACAAGTAAACCAGGTGTCTTCTTCAGGTAATGTTTCGCATGCATGTCACTTACACTCACTTATTGCGAAGTACAGCGCATTGTTTGATGGCAAAAATGTTGGCGAAGTAAAAGGCGAACCAGTTGCTTTGCATGTTAAACCAGATGCCAAACCGGTATTTTTTCGTGCTAGACCAGTACCTTTTGCACTTAAAGAGCGAGTAGAACAGGAGATTGACAATTTAGTACGAGATGGAGTTTTAGTAAAAGTTGACTATAGCGAATGGGCAACTCCCATTGTTCCGGTGGTAAAGCCTTGTGGAAAGATTAGGATATGCGGTGATTATAAAATATCTCTAAATCAAAACTTACTGGTAGATGAACACCCATTGCCTACTTCTGAAGAGTTGTTCAACGGCTTAGCAGGTGGTGATAAATATTCAAAAATTGATTTGCGTAATGCTTACCTAAATTGGAAGGTTAGAGATGATGATCAGCATTTGCTAACTTTAAATACACATAAAGGACTTTACAAATGTACACGTTTAATGTTTGGGCTGAATTGCGCTCCTGCTAAGTGGCAGAGAAAAATTGAAAGTATACTAAGGGGCATACCAGGTGTACACTGTTTTATTGATGATATCCGTGTTACCGCTCCTAATGATGCAGAACACATCAACAGGCTCGATCAGGTTTTTGCTAGACTGTCTGAATATGGTTTAAAAATTAATTTGCAAAAATCCGAATTCATGAAGGACCAGATCGAGTACTGCGGGTACAAAATAAGTAGAGAAGGTATACACAAAGTTGACAGTAAAGTAAAAACGGTGGTGGAGGCTCTCAATCCAACTAATGTTTGCGAATTACAAGCTTTACTTGGGCTTGTTAACTACTATGGAAGATTTCTGCCTAATCTTAGTGATACCTTAGAGCCATTACATGAGCTACTGCGAAAAGGAACTGAATGGAACTGGTCTGCAAAATGTGATAAAGCTTTACAAACAATTAAAAAACAAATGCTGTCTAACACGGTTTTGGCTCATTACTCACCTGACTTACCAGTCATCTTAGCTGTTGATGCATCGCCTACAGGAGTCGGAGCTGTGCTGTCACATGTTATGTCTGATGGGACTGAACGTCCCATACAGTATGCTTCTCAGACATTAAATGCATCCCAACGTAAATGGGCACAAATTGACAAAGAAGCTTATGCTATTGTGTTTGGAGTAAAGCGTTTTTTTCAGTATTTGTATGGTAGAAAGTTCACCCTATACACTGATCATAAGCCCTTAGTACAAATTTTTTCTCCATCGAAAGCGCTGCCACATCTGTCTGCTGCACGCATGCAACATTATGCAATATTTTTACAGGGTTTTCAGTATGACATCAAATATAAAACCTCTAAAGACAATGCAAATGCTGATGCATTTTCTCGTCTTCCAATTGCAGAAGAATCAACCTCTGTAGAAGAAGCAGATGCATTTTTAATTTCAAATATTGGGGTCCTGCCAATCACTGTAAAAGACATTGCTGCTGCCACTGATGTTGATGAGTCTTTGAAACCATTGATTACAGGTATATTAAGTGGAAAAAAAGTTGCCCACAGTGATAGGTTTGGAATAGATCAGACGGAATTTTCTATGCTAGAAAATTGCCTGATGAGAGGATCACGGGTTGTTATACCTACTTGCTTCAGAGGGACTGTTTTAAAAGATTTACACTCTTGTCATTTTAGTATGAATCGAATGCTTGCTTTGGCACGAAGCTACTGTTGGTGGCCAGGAATTGACAAAGATATAAAAGATTTAGTGAAGAATTGTTATGAGTGTGCTTTACATCTAAATTCACCACCATCAGTAGCTCAAAAACATACTTGGGAATACCCCTCCAAACCATTTGAAAGGGTACACATAGATTTTGCTGGGAAATTTCAAAATGTGTATTTCCTGCTCTTAATTGATGCATTTACAAAATGGCCTGAAATTCACATCTTGAACAAAATTGACACTGACACTACCATTGAAGTTCTTGATAAAGTATTCAGTACATTCGGGTATCCACGAATTCTGAACAGTGACAATGGAGCACAATTTGTTAACCCTAAATTCGCAGAATATTTAAAAAATAAAGGCATCATACATACACGTTCAGCTCCATACAATCCTGCTACAAATGGACAGGTAGAACGATATGTCCAAACCTTAAAAAATAAACTGCGTTGCTTAAAAACAAACAAATCAAATTTACAAACAAAATTGAATGAAATACTATTTCAATATCGTATCACACCTCACCCTGCTACTGGTCAATCTCCTGCGGAAA
This sequence comes from Keiferia lycopersicella, assembly GCA_029255805.1. Classification (NCBI taxonomy): domain Eukaryota; kingdom Metazoa; phylum Arthropoda; class Insecta; order Lepidoptera; family Gelechiidae; genus Keiferia; species Keiferia lycopersicella. The sequence continues at coordinate 22,427,217 of JARACZ010000003.1, forward strand.
TGACTTTTACTTACCAACCAAAATCGCGATTTTCCTTGCTGTGTCCCAACAAAGATAAAGAACAAGACTGCTCAAATGATGACGCTGTACAGCCGCGGCAGGTGGCTGTGAGAGTGACACGTGTGCGAAAATTACTGCCCGGTGAAAGAGTAGTTGCTCGAAATTATTATGGGAAGGGGAAATGGAAGCTAGGTAATGTAGAAAAAGTACTTGGCACTTTGCATTATTTAATAAGATTGGATAATGGCTTGCTGTGGCGTCGACACATTGATCAACTACGTAGTGTTGGTGATAATACCCCTGTTATTAACCATGACTTAGACTATAATGAACCACCCACTTTGGGCACCGATTATCCAATGACCCCTTCTACTCCTGCAAGTGGTTCAGCTACACCATTGGTATTTTCTACTCCTTCAGCTATACCACAGGATGAAACAGGAGATAGTTCTCTGAAGTATGATGATGTACCATCGACCCCCAAAAATAGTTCAACCCAGATTGTATCTGATTCTGAACCTTCTGTTTCACATGTACCTAACAATGATTGTAATTCACATACACCTATACTACGTAGGAGCAAAAGGATACCGAAACCAGTAGTGCGATTAAATTTGTAATTTATGTTACTTAGATTTAGTAATAATAATTTTAGTGTCTCTTTTCTAATATTGCTATTGTTTCCGATATACTTGTTGAATTTATCTTTCATGTGTAATACTGTTAACTTGTTAAACAATGTTTCATTTCAACACTCCGTGTTAACTTGGAGGATTATTTCTATGATCTATTTTCTTAGTTAATATGTAGATTTTAGGAACATTGGAGTTCTGTTCTAGTGAGGGAGGAAACTGTTATATTTCTGAACGTACCCTGTCAAAGTCAGTCTGCGTTTTGCCCCGTTTTTGTATAACCTCTTACCTACTACTACTACTGACGCTACGCTTTTTCAAAGATTGTTTCGTTACGTCTCACTTACAATAAATAAGTTTGGTGGAAATACATGTTTGCATTATTTACAAGAACCTACACTCAAGACCTGAATACCGTGGGTGTCGTAAGAGGCGACTAAGGGACTCGAGAGTATTGGTGTATTACAAATTTTATGCGACAGGCTGACAACCTGTCACTATAGTAATACATACACATGTTTTCTGAAACAACCTTGGAAAACAACCCTCAAAAATGTCAGACGTGGCGATAGTGGCTGTATTCTTATGGCCACTATCGCACTGCCTACCCCGCAAGGTTTTGAGTTCCCTTCGCCCAGAACCAGTTAAAATCATAACTTTTAAGTAAAATTAATTCGCATCATAATATTAATATGACAAAGACACATACATAAAATTCTGTCAATTATACATTCCTACGTTTTGGACAAAGTCTTCTTTTTGTGTGGGACACCGAGTCGTCCTACGACCCGATGTACCCTAGTGTCAGAATTTTTCAACCGCCTTCTACAAGTAGTAGGCTTCTGACATGGTTGTGTAACGACCGCCGTCTTAGTGATCATAGACAGCGACCGGGACCTACGGCTTAACGTGCCATCCGAAACACGGAACCATCTTACTTACGGACAATCGGGTGGTTCAGCCCGCAATGTCCTAACCAGACTGGGAACAAATTCACAAAGTGATAGATATCAGCTTTGTGAGTGACCCACCGAGAATCGAACCCGGGACCTTCTGCGTCAAAGGCAGTCGCACTACCACTGCGCCACATCGGTCGTCAAAGTTTGTGGCGAGGTTAAAAAAAAGATTAATTCGAGCAAGCCGTAGGTACCTACCACCTTCATATATCAATATAGGCTGATTGAAAATGTACCCAATTCAGCTGTCAAGCAGCATGGTAAATGGTGCTTAGGCTTAGCTTGACACAAGACGGGAATTTGCATTACCGCCGTCGTTGTCGACGCCAAGTCACAGAATAAATAATAGTACTAGCGTAATTCGAAGTGACGTCATTAATGTCGGGACGTAACGTTCTTAAAGTATACGCAGGTATATTTATTATATATATTGTTTAGCGTGTACGGCGGATCGCAAACTTAACGCACGACGGAGCGCTAAAAAAATCGCAGCGGTCTAAAACTATAAGACATTATTACGGGTTTTAACTCACGGTAGGGATATATCGAGCACCCAATATTTCGGCGATGTTGCAATCGCCATGATCACGGGTAAACTGGAGCGGCTGCGGGTGACGGCTAAGGGCAAACATATCTGTCTACCCTCATTCTTCTGCGTTTTTTCGGAACACTTTGGTCACTATCCTTTCAAGAAGATGTCGCAGTTTCTACGGTCACCAAAGGATCGATTTCCATTAGAATGTCCAGGGGTGTATAAAATAGACTGTAGTTGTGGTAGTTGTTACATTGGTCAAACTAAGCGGACCATCTCCATCCGTGTCAAAGAGCACATAAAGGTAGTGAAAAACAATGATGCACATAAGTCTGCCATTGCGGAACACCTGCTTGAGTCTGGTCCAAACCACTGGATCGAATTACATAATCCAAAAGTACTTTCGACCGAACGCCACTACATACCAAGACTGGTAAGCGAGGCTATTGAAATCACCAAGTACAAAAATTTCAATAGAGAAGATGGCTTCAAATTGTCAAGTACATGGAATCCAGTGGTAAATTTGTGTAAAAATAAGTTTGTGTCTAAACCTGCAATAAAATCATGCGATACCGTTAGTGTGTGTTGTCGAGATGACTTTCGAGTGAGTACCGATAGTGACCAAAGTGTTCCGAAAAAACGCAGAAGAATGAGGGTAGACAGATATGTTTGCCCTTAGCCGTCACCCGCAGCCGCTCCAGTTTACCCGTGATCATGGCGATTGCAACATCGCCGAAATATTGGGTGCTCGATATATCCCTACCGTGAGTTAAAACCCGTAATAATGTCTTATAGTTTTAGTGTTAATAACCACGGAACCTTAAAATCAAGTGTCGCAGCGGTCTGTTAGATACGTACTAAAAATGTCAATCCCCATACTAGAACCGCTCAACCACTGTCGACGCAACGCTAGCGTCGTCCGTCGCTGCGATGTTTTAGCGCTCCGTCGTGCGTTAACGCAATCCTAAGGCGTGTGAGTTATCATCATCCTGAAATATACGCTTTCTTGTCGCACACACCATTACTACGGCGATTATGACAAGGAGGCGCATATTTTAGGATGGTCATCAACTCGCCCGCAAACTATCAGATGGGCTATCCTGATGAATTATAGGCTTACAGTTTCTAAACCGCACTGGTTGTTTGAATTACCATTCAATTATGTCCGGGAGAGCCTTGCTCCCCACCAAGCCACAGGCGTAGTTTTGATGAAAACGTAGAGTCCAGCACAAAAAATAAACGGACTCACTTTATTTGGTATCGGCTGTATCAATCAGCTCCTATATTACCTAAGTGATGCAAGTCTTATGAATATTTTCATTCCTCAATTCGTCACTAGAACGGCAATACCACCTATTTTTAGTATTAAACTTACCCATAAACAGGGTATACAAAAAACAACTGAAATTCCGTATAGGTAGGCCTTTCCCACACTTCAGCGCAAAAATAACACTGCCTGTCAGATCCATATTAAAACCCTGGACGGACGACCCAGCGCTAACGCAGCGCTAGCGCAGCATCGTGGGTTGGATCTGCATCGAGAGCGGTTTTAGTATAGAGATTGACGATTCTATTATGGATCTGACAGGCGCATACGTTAGCGCAGCGTTATTTGTGCGCTGAAGTGTGAAAAAGGCCGTAGGGATTATACCTACTACCGACACCGCCACGATTGGCTCAACATACATACTCTATTGAGCTCGTATAAGGAAACGATCCCGATAAATCCCTTTAGAACTCGTAACAAAGGAGATTATCTCCGGCTGTAATAACACGTTGTAAACGGACTGCCTTTTGCCGCAGGTGAAGTAAAAAACAGTAGGTAAAAACCACAGAATAAATAATGGTACTAGCGAAGTAAAACGGTTTATTCACCACCACACACCATGTAACTTAGCTACGCCTCTACCACCAATGTTGAAATCAATTCAATTGTAGTCAAGATATAAGAAATATATATAAATGTTACTGTTAATCAGCCGGACCCGCTGGAAAGGAAAACCACACAAAAACCTGCTCAGAAGTGTTCCTATTCTCAATTAACAATTTGTAAAGGCGTTAAGCTTCAAAAAGAAATTGGTTTGGTATTCCTATACGCCTCAGTTTGTTACTCTGATCTTATTCTTTCGCGTAGTAAACTACCTACTTATCGCAAGAGTGTATAAACTAGTGACTATAGGCCTCTGGCTGAGTGATGACTGACCGATATCTTCATACATAGCACTAGAATAATATCATCGGCAAAGGAAACAGTCCAAAAATTAAGTATCACCATTGTGGATCATACAGATGATGGACCATGGGCAACACAGTTGCAGTTTAAAAGAAATTATTTCATGACCTCTGGTAAAACGTCCTGCTGCATTTTTCGTTACTGTAAAGTTCTTTTACCTTGTGATTTAATTTTTCGTGGAGAATAGGAAATTGGACTTTAATTAATATGCTCCACGTGTTTTCAAAGGCGGCACTCACATTATTAAAATTTATGAATACCTCATTAAAGGTAAATTTCAGCAGCACAAACTTTTTTCCAAATCGTGTGATTAGATTGTGTGGACCATTATATTACAAATTCATGATTTAAAAGCCACTAAATACATGGTATCAGTCTCTTTCCACGTCTGTTCCTATGACTGTATGTATGCTTAGACCTTCAAAACTTTATTTCCAAGAGAAAGGTTTATATCTTATATTAAAATGTTGATCTCGATTTTTTATCTAAGGTTTATATGTATAAAACATGCCGAGATATTGTTTTATTTCCACGGGAAAACCACAGCGGTTGCATCCACTGGGCGGGCCGTTAGTTATCAAATAAAAGAATTTCAGACCATATTCTACCTACCAGATTTAGGGCGAATTTCTCATAGCATGTCGTATTTTATCCAATAAATCCCCAATGGCCGAGGTGGAAGCACTCTGTGCTGTGACCATCAATTTCGCCTCACCGCCGCCGCTGACGCCGGAAGCCTAGCTAAAGCGGTATATCCCGGTATCCCTGCATCGTTTGTAGTTGCATTTTAGGAGCCTAGTGCTTCCGGGGATTTGGTATACATTTCGGAGGTTTATATCTAGATTCTAGCATATAGGAGTATCTCTATCTACAGTTCGTCAAAAGCCAGCACAACTTATATTTGTAGTAGCTTTGCTAGTAGGTAAGTGTTATCACGTAAAAGAAGATAGAGACTTCCTAATAAGTTCTCGCATGATAAGGGTTTATATTTTGTAATATATATTGACCGCAGCTATCAGCTTTCTACTTCTTTTCGTGTGAGACATCGAGTCATTTATCAACCCGATGTTTAAAATTGTTAAACCTAGAGAACAAATAATATAACACCCCTCCGGTTTGTTCGTCGGGGGTTAAAAGTACACATTTTTTCAACCACTTGTTTGTTACATCACATATTGCTAAAATTCTTATCCTTACAGGTTTGAAGCAAACATTTTTATTTCAGCGATGTACTTAGCTCTTAGAGAATTTACCCTTAGGAGATGGCAAAGCTTCCCTTCTGCCAGTATTCACTGCCAATTGGCCCAGTACGTTATATGAAACTGTCAGTTGGCATTTTGTATGTTGTTGTAAAATTATCGTTGTGTGCTGTTGTTTACCTCCCCTCCCGCAAAAAGTGGCAGAAAATATTTTTCGATAATTAACTGTTTACCATCTCCATAGGGTGAATATGCCGTGTGATGCCGGCTTCGAATAGCATCACCCCATTTCTTCCCCGTGGGTGTTGTAAGAGGCGGCTAAGGGACTTGAGGATTTCACGTGTGTGTATTATAACTTTTAGGCGACAGGCTGACAACCAGTCACTATAGTGATAGACAAATTATCTTAACCGGCCCTCAATATTTGACAGACGTGGCGATAGCGGTCGTATTTTTGCGGTCGTTAACGCTCTGCCTACCCCGCAAGGGATAAAGGCGTGATATCTGTATGTATGTATAGGGTGAATGGTCTAAGATGTAGCTGCGTCAGTCGTAGTGGTTACTGGCACAGGGTGGTTGGCAGCCCGCCAGAGACCGCCTCAGGGAAACCCACGAGGAAAACTGAACGTCGAGTCAATATTTGCGATACCGTTTAAGTGCTCCGGCCGCAACTTACGACATTTTATTGCACGATTATCTTCTTACGATAGAAAAATAGGTAAAGACTTGGAGTTGTAAGAAAAATAGCCAATAGGTACCAGCTGGTGGACAGATATTTGTTTTTTAAGTCCTCAAAAGATGGTGTTGTTAGTTCAAAATACATACATACATAATATCACGCCTCCTTGCGGGGTAGGCAGAGCGTTACCGGCTGTAAGAATACGGCCACTATCGCCGCGTCTGACATTTTGAGGATTGTTTTCCAAGGTTGTTTCAGAAAGCATGTGTATCTCTAAAGTGAAAGGTTGTCAGCCTGTCGCCTAAAAATTGTCATGCACCCATACTCTCGAGTCCCTTAGTCGCCTCTTACGACACCCGCGAGAAGGGTGTGGGGTGATGATATTCTAAGCCGGCATCACACGACAAATAATTTTCAAAAAACTGGTGAAAGAACGTTTTGAAATATTAAACCTATCTAGACTAAATACTGCTCCTGAAAATCCATATCTACGAAATTTTATGAAAATCGTTGGAGCTTTTTCAGAAAACTCGATTATAACTTGTTTATACGGTTTATTAAGATTACTTGTAAATGCAAATACAACTGCCTACATAAGGGATGGAAAGTTTTCTTTCCATGATCAGTTACTTACTAGAATTATTTTCAGTAGCAGGAAATTGCTTACCAACTTGGTGGGATATAAACCGTAAAGGAGATAAGAAGGAAATTGAGTCTTAAGAAGTACATATTTTCATGGTAGATGTTTGAAACTAGGTACGGTACTTGGAGCTATAATAGATAGCATGGGATAGCATTTATTTTATAACCGTATTACATACATACATATATCACGCCTTTATCCCTTGTGGGGTAGGCAGAGCAATAACGGCCGTAAAAATATGTTCGCTATCGCTACGTCTGACATTTTCGAAAATTATTTTCTAAGGTTGTTTCTGAAAACCGTATTACCTAATAGGTACTTATCAATTATGTCAATTTATTTTCCTTGCAAATAAGTGCTACGTGATTTTTACATTTAGGTGGATATTTATTAGTACATGTACATGCGCTTCCTATACAGTATACTCATGCCACGAGTAATTACTCAAAACACACTTGGATAATTTCGCAGATAATGATTGAGCGTATATGAGATTGGCCGCTAGTATTAATGGCGAAAGTCCCAAGTTTAAATCCCGCCTGCGGTAGAATATTTTGTAAGTAGTCTAAAATAGCATAACTAGCAAGGCAAAATGTACAACTTGATATGAATGCATAAATATAGAAGAAGCGACAAAAACACGCAAAACCTGCAGATAAGAGCATTGCTTTTTGCGCTTTGTTTCTTTATGCGCTGAATTTATGTCCCACACAGGTAAAAATTGTGTTCCATGTTTCATTCGCTGGTGCTTTTTTTTTCTATAAAAATGTGGCACCCTAGAGCAAACAATACTTTACCTAACATAATTTTGCTACCTACTACATAGTCGTCATCTACTCGCATGGAATTTAACTTTCTTTTTTAATCGCTGAACTACACTGCTGAAATATTATAAATTCAAACAGGTTTGTCCAAGGTTATGAAAGGGCTCACTGTTGACTAACCTCACAAAAACTTACATATTATGTCAGAAACCGTCAACTTGAAGAAACTCAGGTAGCAGCTAGGTAAACCTTTACCGATACCTGCATGTCCTGCCTTTCGCTCCCACTACAGTATCTATTTGCAATGTTAATTTATGTTACGTAAAATTATTATACTAGTTATGGTCTTTTTTATGTAGAAAGGTTTGTACCTAATTATGTTTCTTTAAAGAAAACTTCTTCAAACAATCGTGACCAGCTTGGAAGAACCACAAAGAAGCTTTCAGCCTTTGTAATGTATTCACAGCGGCTGTCTGTCTAAGCCGACTGAACCCTGTCTGAGGTTAATTAAGTACTGTTTTTGTCCCAGGTCCCTAAGCTTTGTTCGTTGTATCGAAAGCTCAGAGCAAGAAAAAGGGAGACATATTTATGTTTTTGTATGTGCAAAAGAAAACTCAAATAACTTAAAAAGTGAGTATAAATAAAACCAGCAAAACAAATTGTACTTGTTCTTGCACTATTGGGTAGTTACCTGGGTCATTAAAAAAATGTAACAGTTGTACGCTTAAAACCATTGTCTAAAAATACTACGGACTTCATTCATCATTTTTCGAAATATTCAAAGTTTGAATTAATAAACAGTAAAATAATATAGAAGTTAGTGTTTTGACGCCATCCAAATACTGAGGGCGTGACGTCATACCACGAATTCTTCATACAAAACACCGTTTTAGATCGTTTTAAAAAGTAGCTCATTTGACCTGTCAGGAAACAAGCCTATTGTACTTACACTACTACAAACGAGATTCAGAGTTTCTAAGGCGTATTACTGACTTACAAGATCTTTGAGCCTCACTCAGTTGTTCGTAGAATAATTCTACGTGCATTATTTATAGGTCTGAGACACAAAATGGTTTATTTCTATTACCTCTATTACCTGACCCATTTACGAGGCGCGTTGGGAGCAGAATGCGAAACAAAAACTGCCCCGCCATATTTCTTTCGGGAGCTACCTTTATACGCGTTCATAGATCTTAATGCTCCTTGAATGGAGATATACGAGCTTTAATAAGTGCGTGGTACATGGAAACGCCATAAAAAGGGCTCATAATAAATAAGTGGACTCGGGCTTTTGGTACACCTGTTGTGGAGCGGTCTTTAGTCTAGTTCTGTGCGGTTATGCTTTCTGCCACGAAAATTTGTACATATCCGTAAGACGGAACACAGACCACCTGTCAGATGGTCAAACGACATCGTTGCCGCAATGGGAGAGTACTGGATAAGGGCAGCCAAAGACAGTAAAAACTGGCGAGAGAAAGAAGAGGCCTATACCCAGCAGTAGGCAGATGTTGGCTGTTGATGATGATGATGAAGGTGGAACAGTGGAAGGGAACGGTGTAAGAGAAGATGTACCTAAATGTTTGCAAGCATGATCAAACAAACTTTTACAACTTTTTTCTCGTTCTCCAAAATAACTTAGTCTCCATTGAAAAATTTTTCATTTTCATTGTCTGATCATGCCTGAAGAGTTTATAATAGAATGCTTTTATATTCGGTATAGAAAATGGCAATAGCATTCACATCAATAGAAAATAAAGTCATCATATATCTTCCAAGTAATTGAACTTGGATCAGGCCACGAGCAGTAGGCAACACTACAAAGGGTTGCCAAACATAGCACCTGTTGTGTACGTGGACACGATCCAACAATGCAGCCGTAGTGAGTTTGGCCATCTAGGCGGGTGACATGTTAACATGCCCTCGTTTATGGGCCACCCACCTCGCGCGCTACATCAAATATTCATATGTACACAAACCTGGAAAACTGTCGTGAACTTGTTCTGTTTAAACACCCTTTGGCCTTTCCCGCACTTCAGCACAAAAATAATGCTGCGCTCAATATGCTCCTGTCAGATACATACAAAAACCGCTCCCGACGCAGGTCCAATGCACGACGCTGCGTTAGCGCTGGGTCGTGCGTCGAGAGCGGTTTTAGTACGCGGATTAACGTTTTTACTGCATTTGACAGGCGCATACATTAGCGCAGCGTTATTTTTGCGCTGAAGTGTGATAGAGGCCTCATCAATACACGACTTTTATTTAATTTTAAAATAGACCTACCGAAGTCAGAACCTGGATTTGAAAATATGATTTTAGCTGTCTAAAGCATTGAGCTATATATTGTACTAACGTAGTCAAAAGGCTGTTTATAAGTTGGTCTGCTTATCGCCGTGTGATGAATAGCATCACCCCACATCCTTCCCACGGGTGTCGTAAAAGCCGACTAAGGGACCCGAGGGTATTGGTGTATTACAATTCTTAGGCGACAGGCTGACAACCTGTCACTATAGTGATACACAATGTTTTCTGAAACAACCTTGGAAAACAATCCTCAAAAAAAATGTCAGTCGTGGCGATAGCGATCGTATTCTTACGGACGTTAACGTTCTGCCTACCCCGCAAGGGATAAAGGCGTGATATGTGTAGTATGTATGTATGTCTGCTTATAAATGAGCCTTGCTTTTGCTTCGCGTTTTAGTTTTTATGTTGTACTGGAAAAAAGTACTGATTACATATAATGCTAAATTGTTTATGTTTCACATTATACTATACGTTTAGTAAGTAAATTCGGAGAATGCTGAAACTTGGGTGAGGTAAATCATAGAAGTTGTGTACGAAATTTAATCCACCATGTACAGCATCTGCTACGAAGTTTCGTAGTGGTGTGATTTGTACGTACTGTGGCAAACAGACTTTGTAAGGTTGGTATTATACTAGAGACTAGCGGCCCGCCCAGCGGCTGCGCCCGCTGCAACACGTTTTCCCGTGGAAATTATATGTTTTCCCAGTAGTGTTATCCATAACAACCTTCCTCTTGAATCATTCTATCTATTAAAAAAACTTGCATCAAAATCATTTGAGTAGTTGAAAAAATTTAAGCACACATACATACAGACAAACGCGAAAAGCGACTTTGCTTTATCCTATGTAGTTATACGTATGTCCCACTGACAAAAATGATTTAATGAACCTAACCCTAAATGTTATGTTATGAGATTTATAAACGAAACAGTGTAGAATCGTGATTGATCATGTAAAATTTCAAATCACATCATAATAATAGATACTAGAACTCCAGGGATTTCCTGAATAATTATATGGCCAAACATGTGTTGAGTTTATGAATTTAAAATTAGAACGCAAAAACATACATCTTTACAAAAATATTATTAGTCGTAGTACTTAAATAAAAGTTTAAAATAAATATGACATGCAGTGACAAATCTTCTTAATAATTCCTGCCCCATTTTTGCGGACATATGCGTCAAATGTTTATATTATAGTATCAAGTATCACACGTTGCGGGATGAAAAATCCGTAACTACGTATAATATTGTAGTTCGCAATAACTCACTATCGCCAAATGTATCCCGCCACTAATGATTTTGTGTCAGCATCGTACAAACAAACTTACTTCGGTTAGAAGCAAAGTTTTGTGTGGCAATGAAGCACGTAGCACATGCTACGAACTTTCGTAGCAGTTTGATCTACGAGTGTCTGTGTGCTGTTGCAAACTTGCGTTATGTGATATATACCTAAATGATTTTATGGTTATTATATAAAGTACTTAGGTAGGCACCCATATTTTTAACAGCTTCATACTACCAATATACCTACCCGTGTTTTCATTGAGAGGATACCAGTACAGAATTAATTATTATTAATGATAATATCACGAAAATGATCACCATTAAAAATAGTCAAGTTTATGAGATGTGCGCACGTAGGCTCCTGTGATAATTTACGTGCAAATGTTAAAACCGTGCACGCAAATTTTTAGTTTTGATTGCAAATTATATCGTCAAATTATTACTTTACACTGAAAAATTGTTTGTGAGATTGGTTAAACGCAATAGTACACTCAATAGCCAAATAAATAGTGGATCATGTAACAGCCTTCTCGACTAGCAAAATGTGGGCCAGAGTTTACGTGCGCATTATTCAACAGGGTCAGATGGTAGATGTGTTTTGTGACCGAAATATGAAATAGAGAAGTACACTGCTGGAAATTGGCCTACTCCAAATTGGGGGACTCATCCGGCTTGGCAGGCGAACTGGCGAGCGCAGTGTATATGTAGATGTAAGACTTGGCTTGGATAAATAAATCTGCCAAGTGCGAGTGATATTGACGCTCGCAGGGTTCCGTGTGAACCCTGTATGAGTAAAAATGGCATAAAAATCATGTTTGTTGTATGTAGTTTAATATTCATTTTTTTTATAGCAGCAAATCCTACTACTATTATAAAGGCGAAAGTTTGTAAGTATGGATGTATGGATGTTTGTTACTCTTTCACGTAAAAACTACTGAATGGATTTGAATTAAACTTTACCACAATATAGCTTATACATCAGAATAACACATAGGCTATAGCTTATACGAAGACGGGACAACCTGAAGTCCGCGCGAACGAAGTTGCGGGCAAAAGCTAGTGTGTAATAAATTTAATGGTTGAACTATATGAGTATTACCGTTCAAGAGATACAAATACAACCTCTGACTTTTTATGCATAAAATCGAGCAAATAAACGATAAGCACTCGTATCTAGCCCAAAAAAAACAAGCAATAAACAAGAATTTAGAAATCATAAAAAGACACAGCTGTGTCGAGAGTAAAACCCCTCTCGTATAGGAATTGACATTTCTAGTGGGATCTAACAGGCGCATAATATGTTGGCGCAGCGTAATTTTTGGGCTGAAGTCAAGTCAAGTCAAGTCAAGTCAAATTATTTATTCAAAGTAGTAAATTTTACATTTCGCTTTTTGATGGTCAAATATTAACAATTTTAACAATAACAATTTTATGAACGCGGTAACTTTTTTAGTGTAAACGCGGCTCAGGTGGACTAAAAACTTAAAACTAGCCCCTAAAGTAGCGTTGCCGCTCGATAGTGGACTATCGATAGACAATCGATAGTCTATCGATAGTTTTTCGATAGTAAGAACTATCGATTTTTAATCGATAGTATCGATACTATCGATACTATCGATACTATCGATTGTTCAGAATGAGGCAATACTATCGGTCAGCTTCGATAGTATCGATACTATCGATAGTATCGAAGCTGACAATCGAAAAAACAATCGATAGTATCGATAGTATCGAAGCTGACAATCGAAAAAACAATCGATAGTATCGATAGTATCGATAGTTTTGGTCTATCGATAGTCAGCCGATGAGCGATAGTATCGTTCAGTCAGGTATGAATTATTTATTTTACATACATATAATTATCATGACTTTATCTCTTGTGGGGTAGACAGAGCGTTCACGGTCGTAAAATTACTCAGTAAAGCGACAGTAATCATTACTGTCGCTTGCTATCGCCACGTCTGAGGGCCGTTTCAGTCGTCGTCTCAGCCGATAGACTGCAGGACATAGGCCTCCCCCAAGGATCTCCACGATGATCGGTCCAGCGTATCCGTTTCAGTATATATTATAAATATTCTAAATATATATTCTAAATACAATTGCTCATGCCCTAAGCTACCCTAGCTAAGTTAAAGAAATAATAATAAAAAATTAATAGCCGAAAATGGCTATGCTGAAATAAACATAAAATACAATATAATATATATACAGTAGATAATTCTACCTGTTTCGTCATTTAAAGTCAACTTTATACATTTAAAACTACTCCCATGGAGATTTATCCTGCATATAATCAGATATTTCATAATAGCCTTTCTTGTACAATTTTTGTTTTATAACTTTATGGCGGGTGACAGGATGAATCCAGGTGGTGTCGGGAAAAGGGTAGCTACCCGCCTGGCCGGGTGTTGTGGCCAGGGGACCAACGGGTCCACCTGGATTGGATTGGAAGTTGTATATATGCGTTGCGCGGTGAACACTTCGATATCGCGTTTCAGGCCCATTGTTCTGTCATGTGGCGCCATCTGTCCGATATGTTGAGAACTCCTGTTGCGTCTTGTATGCATGTGAACCACTTGAGTGAGCTTCATGTTGTAGCCACCAGAGGTCGCTACAACTTGACATGACAGGTGATGCGTAGGTATCTATTGTGATACATCACGTGATGCGTCGATTTCATTCTCCTGTCATATCCATACTATTTTTTCCCGCACGCACGCAGACGCAGGCGCACGCATCTAGTGTGCAAATGCCTTTAAAACTATAGGTGTATTTTTATGTGTCTAATTGTATAACTAATTCATTCATTGCTAAATACTATGGCTAAATGAATTTACTTTAATTATTAAAATATAAAAAATCTTTTAAAATAATCCATATACAATAATTAACCCATTAGCCGTGGGATGCCGGCTAAGAATAGCATCATCCTATTTCTTTCCCATGGGTTTCATGTGTATTGCAATTTTAGGCGACAGGCTGACAACCTGTCACTTTAGTGATACGCGAATTACTGAAACGGCCCTCAGACGCGGCGATAGCAAGCGACAGCAATGATTACTGTCGCTTTACTGAGTAATTTTACGACCGTGAACGCTCTGTCTACCCCACAAGAGATAAAGTCATGATAATTATATGTATGTAAAATAAATAATTCATACCTGACTGAACGATACTATCGCTCATCGGCCGACTATCGATAGACCAAAACTATCGATACTATCGATACTATCGATACTATCGATTGTTTTTTCGATTGTCAGCTTCGATACTATCGATACTATCGATACTATCGATTGTTTTTTCGATTGTCAGCTTCGATACTATCGATAGTATCGATACTATCGAAGCTGACCGATAGTATTGCCTCATTCTGAACAATCGATAGTATCGATAGTATCGATAGTATCGATAGTATCGATACTATCGATTGGCCTATCGATTGTATAGGGGTTTCGATAGGAAAACTATCGATAGTTTTACTATCGATAGTTCGGCAACGCTACCCTAAAGCACTGCCTCGGGGCTGGCCAAGCTAACCAAACAACATGTAACGTTAGGTGGTAAATAAAATAACATCGAGTTCATGCCAAGAGAAAATGTTGTGTTACATGCGTATGGTTAGCCGGACCCCCTGGACAGTAAACCACCCAGAAACCTGCCCAGAAGTGCTCCTATTCTTAAAATACAATTTGTCAGGCCCTAGGCTACCCTAGCTAAATTTCTAAATATGAAACAAAAACATATTAATAGCCAAAAGCGGCTACGTTAATAAGATAAAATATATATCATATACAGTAGATAATTCTACCTGTGTCGTCATATAAAGTCTACTTTGTACATTTGTAACTACTCCCATGGAGATTTATCTTGCATATAATCTGATATTTCATAATAGCCTTTCTTATACAATTTTTCTTTTATCACTCGCTTAAATTTATTTAGTGGTAAATCTTGGATATCTTTAGGAATGTTGTTATAAAAGCGTATACAATTGCCTTTAAAAGATTTGTTTACTTTACTAAGCCTGCTTATATGCGCAGCAAGTTTATCCTTATTTCTAGTGTTAAAATTGTGTTTATCACAATTTTTCTTAAAAGAATCTATATTTGTTTTAACGTACATAATGTTTTCATATATATATTATAAGTGTAAAAAAGACCTAGTGGCGAGTATTAATGATGTCTCTAAATTATGTTGTTATTGCCAAGTCTATAAGTTCTAAGTCTTTGCCTGCTTGTTACAGGAATTCCCGGACCACTAACACTTAATGAAGATGGAATAGCCATGGGCAGTATCTAGTAGTTATTCATGAGCGGATAAATTTCTTAGTGTTACTGATGCTGGGTTCAACTTCTGAGCCACGTAGCCAACAAAAGTTCTCAATAAAATCCCACCATTTATTTACGTTTAGGTAAGTACGGTCTTTAAAAAGTTTGTGAATCCGATTGATATTATTTAGACCAAATTTTGGATTAACAATAATTTTCCACGCGAATTTTTTATATCCCAGTTTAGCAGAAAAATCCTCGATGGAATAATATGAATTACAGATGAGATTTGACGGAGTATGCGCGGTAAGCCAACTTGGGCCTTTCGCCGACCGGCGCGATTCGCCGACTAGCTCTGTGCCTACTCGCGCGTTTAGCCTTCTGCAGCGATTCGTCACCTACGCCTTTAGTAAACTGTCATGATATAACAGTGATCATGACATTGTTATTCAGGCATCGTTAGACAGAACTTGTCCACGCGTTCGTTTGTTTGGACACAGATGTCATTTGTGCGGCTAACCAAGTATCCTGTTGGCCTCACACGTTAAATCGACCCCTGACACTAAGTAGGTAAAATACAGGGTGTTAGGGACAGCGTCCCGAATACTGATAGGGTGCAAGCAGACCATGAAACTGAACAACTTTCCCCTAGGAACATATGTCAGGAATCGACAAAAAAATTTCGACCTTCCTTACAAAAGCGCGATCAGCTGACTGCATTTACTATGAGAAACCAAAATTTTTTTGACGTTTCTTGACATATGTTCCTAGGGGTTTGTTTAGTTTCATGCTCTGCTTGCACCCTATCACTATATGGAATGCTGTCCCTTACAACCCGTATAATAGTCATTACCTAAGTTATTCTTTAAAATGTTGGAAATGAAATTTAATTATTTTTAGCTACGAAAATGTATTTTTGTACAAAGAAGTAAACAGGAAATTGGAATAAGGGAAATTATTCCTGAATGACTCTTAAATTAGAAAGATTAAATCAATATACTCACTGGTGGAAAATAATATGAACATGCTATACCTACATAAACTAATATCAAGTACTAAAATAAAAAGCGTTTTTGTTTTGTCTAACAATTAACTCAGATCCTAATTAACGTAACAGAGTTATACAACATATAATACCTACCCATTTTCTAAAAAAGTACCTAAAAGTAAATATATTTTTGAACGGCTCAGATAAAAAATACGTCATTGCTTTCTTCCTCTACGTATAAAACGAAAACTTCATCACGGACAGCAAGATTAGAACTTTTGAGATTGATGAATTTTTCCTTAATATTTTCTAAGCGAGAGTTTTCCAACTCGAGAGGCATTAACTGGATCGCTGCCAGTAAGTATCCTCTACGCCGTAGCACAAAGCTACGATCTTAGTCAACAATGGTTCAGGAAAATCTTGAAGGTAGTTAAAGTGTTATATAACGTGAACTCAGAGCTCATAATCTCGGCTAATGTAACTTGAGCAACTAAGTTACTTGAGTTCAAAAGAAAGTTCCGAATTTTACAACAGATAAAATATTTTACAAATTTGAGACAATTTAAATTTAGACAATTTGGTTATCCATCCTTGTATTTGATGAGATTGCTAGCCTTGATTGGGCTAGATAAGGCTGAAACGGAGTAGAGAATCAGGCGAGAGGACCAAGATGAACGCTAAAATGTGCAGTTTGTCTTTAAAATACAGATTTCCTACCAACCGGACCTAAATATTGAAATCATCACAACTCACAGAGCAATAAAAACGGTAGATACGTCTTGCACATTAGTGTTTGCATTGCAAATGTAATGGCCAACAGAGTAATTAACGAATGATGGCGCACCGAGCACACGTATCGACAATGCATTACAGTAACAAGAATGTACGAGTGCGTATCGCATTCTGGGATATCTGATACCACCGAAAATTTAAGTATGCTTCGTAGAATATCAATATAAAATATTGAATGAAGTAATATGACTCTCCCTTGATCATCACATATACAGTATTTCTATGACTGAACTGTTCGCAGATGGCGTAAGTGTTTACGATAAAAATGTGACATGCAAAGAATGAAGAAATATGACACTCGCTTGATCATCAAATATACAGTATTTATTTGACTGAACTATACGCAGAGTCGCAGATGGCGCAAGTGTTTGCGATGCAAATGTGACAGGCAGGAGGTGAGGGAGTAATGCCACGTAATGCCCCACGTAGGACACGTATCGACAACGCGCTACGGAAACAGGAATTTATCGCAAACTCGGACAATCGATACATTACTGCTGATAGCTAAGTGTACTTGGTTTCCTAAAATAACAAGAGCCTTTTAGTGAGAGTTCTGTGGTGTTTGCAATGCAAATGTAATGGGCGGGTGGAGCAATGCCCCACGCACGTAGGACACGTATCGACAACGCGCTACGGAAACAGGAATTTATCGCACATTACTGCTGATAGCTAAGTGTACTTAGTTTCCTAGAATAACAAGAGCCTGTTAGTAAGAGTTCTTTAGTGTTTGCAATGCAAATGTAATGGGCGGGTGGAGCAATGCCCCACGTAGTACACGTATCGACAACGCGCTACGGAAACGGAAGTTTATCGCACATTAATGCTGATAGTTAAGTGTACTTGGTTTCCTAGAATAACAAGAGCCTTTTAATAGAAGTTCCTTAGTGTTTGCAATGCAAATGTAATGGGCGGGTGGAGCAATGCCCCACGTAGGACGCGTATCGACAACGCGCTACGGAAACAGGAATTTATCGCACATTACTGCTGATAGCTAAGTGTACTTAGTTTCCTAGAATAACAAGAGCCTGTTAGTAAGAGTTCTTTAGTGTTTGCAATGCAAATGTAATGGGCGGGTGGAGCAATGCCCCATGTAGGACACGTATCGACAATGCGCTACGGAACGGGGATTTATCGCAAACTCGGACAACCGATGCATTACTGCTGATAGCTATGCGTACTCGGCTTTGTACAATAACAATAGAATGTTACTAAGCCCTGCATTGTTATCGCAATTCCATACTAAATAACATAGTTATGAATGACGGTCAGGTTTGTAGTTTCCTGACGCAAATGAAAATAACTAATATCTACTAGGGCCCCGGGTGGTCAAAGAAAATACCAAAGAAAATAACACTGTTTCAGTCTGGCAGGGCTTAAGTATGGGGGCTAAATAAGTAATGAAATTAATGAAAGTTTTACCTCATTGGTTGTACCGAGATCCGAAAGTAGCTTGTTGCGGTTTGTTTCGAAACTCTGGACAATTCGAAACCAGCCCCAACCCCTAAATTGACTTCACAGAAAACTCTCAACTTGGAATTAAAATTGGCAACGAGTCGAGTCCCAAAAAAACGGTCTTAGTTAGGAGAACTGTGAACAAGCGGACGTAATCAGTGTGTTTGTTGCTGTTTTTTACATTTCAAATTTTTGCTCTACTATTTTTAGTTAGGTTTAATAAGAATGTTTAAACCGTGTATGCCAACCCTATACTGAGTTGGCTAATACCACAAAAAATGTGTATGCACAACACAAGTACATATACTTCCATAGCAGAAATAATGTATAGTATGGACTACAAAAATTTCGACCACGAGAAATAAAAAAAGAAAGAAATATTGTTTGAAGCTAGTTACTACCTAAGACGGGTAGTAAATAAGGTGTATCGCACACTTAACGCACGACGGAGCGGTAAAACATCGCAACGGTCTGTCAGATCCCTACTAGAAATGTCAATCCCTAATACTAAATACTCAGGTTATTCTTGATGATTCTCCCATTCCTTTCTCTCCTAAAGTTAAAAACCTAGGAATTTTTATCGACCAGACAATGTCATGGACACATCAGCTTAACGAGGTTAGTCGTAGACTGTATGCATCACTTCATTCTTTGAAGAGACTGCAAAATTTTCTCCCCTTTAAAACGAAGATTATGCTGGCTCAAGCTCTCCTCTTGCCTCTGCTTGACTATTGTGACGTGGCCTACCTTGACCTTACAGAGGAACTTCTAAATAAGATGGAGCGTCTCCAAAACCAAGCCATCCGGTTTATTTTTGGGCTAAGGAAGTTTGACCACGTTACGGAGTACAGAGAGCGGCTGAGATGGCTGCCTATTCGTCAACGCAGAGATCTCCATACCTTGTCGCTTCTCTTCAATATCCTTTTTAACCCCGCTGCACCTCAGTATCTTCGAGAGAGGTTTGGATTTCATAATGTTGACGATACTCGGTTGCGTTCCTGTGGTGATCTTTCCCTTCACACGCCGCCATGCAGAACTAAAACATTCGCACAGTCTTTCACCATCCGTGCTCCGCGCTTGTGGAACAAGGTTCCTCTAGACGTTCGGAAAAGTACAAACATCGTCGCTTTCAGGACTAATTTGAGAAAGCTCTGGGGTTTTGATGCAAATGACTGACAATTTATAGGGCTTGTATTTATTTAGGTATACTACATATCTTTATGTTATATTTGTTAAGTATTTACTTATTTGTTTACTTTGTATTATTAAATATTTATTATTGGTATTTACTCTTATCATTGTTTATTTAATACGTGTTATTTTATCTACATATAGGTGTTATATATATTATTATAAATTTTACCTGTCATCAATTTGTACCTTATAGTTTACCTGCGCACACCATGTCCTCTGGATTTCTCAAAGGTTGACTGGCAGAGATCCCTTAATGGGATAAGTCCGCCTTTGTGCCTACACATTATATTAATCTATTTAAGTGTTTTTTGTAACTATTTCCTGTTTGGTACAATAAAGTTATTACATACATACATACATACATACTAAAACTGCTCAACCGATGTCGACGCAGCGTTGTCCGTCGAGTGCGGTTTTAGTATGGGGAGTGACGTTTCTAGTATGGGTCTGATAAACACTGCGATGTATTAGCGCTCCGTCGTCCGTTAATTTTAGATAAAATTTATATTATGAGATGCTTCAAAAACTCTTGAATCAACCAAGTACTTCTGAGAATCCTTTCATCTGCTTGACATGCCCTCTGGAGTATCGACCTTACTAACAATGAAAGTCTGTGAAAACGTTCATAATTAGACTCGTCTCGTGACTTTGGAATACTTAGGTACATAAATACTATCAATCAACTCTCGAAACTGCTGGATAACGTCTGAAAACTTGTTTATCAAACTTGTCGAAATTGTGGTCTGGATTTTTTGCTGAAGGACCATAAAAAGTTTATTCACAGAAAAAAAATATTACTTACCATGTATCATTTACTCGTATCTTACTGTTGTTCGCTGATGTGAATGTTTGTGAAATGAATATACACTATTATTTTCTTTCTTTCTATGGTGGACACCGCTAACGGATTTTGACGTGGACATGTTTGTATAGACAGAGTAATTCAAGAGAAAGGTTTATATGTGTGACAAATGCCAGGACAACGTTTTTATCCACAGGAAAATAATTAGTAGCAAGTCCAACCGCTGACGGGCTGCAGTGAAACATAATCAGCTGTGGTAATTCTTATTATTGGACTTTATTTAATTATTTATTGTATTACTATTTATTGCACTCAAAAACAGATACAGGACAAATTAAAAAGAAAAAGGCCACAACAGCCACTAGACTAAAAAATACTTAATTGATACTGGCGCAGCCGTGGATGATATCATGTATACATACAAATATAATGATGTAGGTAAGACGTATCGGACTTCGAGCTTGAACTATCTCGTACCAATTTGCAGGCAATTAATTACCGATCCTCTAGCAAGCTACATATGTGTGAGAGTCTAGATGCTATCTCGTGTCAAGAGTATTGTATGTGTGTGTTTAAAGGTAAAGCGTTCACTTATACATACAGGGTCTAAATCAAATAATGTTTAAATAGATATCATTCACACACGGTGCAGTGACGGTTACAGGGTGTTTTGGACTGAGACTGTATTTACTAGACTTTATTGATTTGGCGTTGACAGATGATAGGTATGTGATGTCATTTACTGACGTCAGTATGATTTCATCACACCCTTAACTGCACCCTGTGTAATATGAATTTTATGCCCTTTTGTATATTTTACGTTACTAGTGGTTTGTTACTATATCTATGTACATGTAGAGTATGTACTATATCTAGGTACTATAAAATACTAATAGAGGAGACACGATACGTATGTGTGTAAGGGCTGCCATTGCCACCTGCCGCGCTTGACTTTGACTTGTACAACTACCTCCTGCGTGGATTGAATTACCTGCGCAATCAAATTAACCTGCAATTTAGCTGCCTTGTGTAATTTAATTTCAGGGTTTTAGAAAGGAGTTCATAAAGCTGTTTCAAATCGTTTAGTACACGGGTTAACGTTTAGTCATCTCGTGATTTTTCTAACTACCCACTTATACATAATATGGAAGATTTAGCACGGCTTTAACGACTTTACGGGCCTAACCACAAAAGGTAGACGCAAGCTGAACGCGTGTCTAGCGTTTTTTGCTTGTATGAAGATATTTTTTAACGCACGTGCTCGGCTAGCGTCTAACTTTTTGTGGTAAGGCCCTAATTATATAAGGTGTATTAGCTGTTAATATTTTAAGGGGTGAATCAGCTCATGAAACTGAACAACTTTCCCCTAGAAACATAGGTCGAAATATGAGAAAATTTATGGACCTCCCACATAAATTGACTTGGCTGGTCGGTAACTTTGTATGGGAAGTCCAAATTTTTTTTTCATATGCGCTTTAATAATATTGACTGCACAAAACTGAATGCGCTAGAATAGCACAACATTCTTAATTAAAATTGTAGGTTTCAAATAGCGGTCGCAAAGCACAACTTGGCCTCATTTTTCTCGCAACCGTTTCGGTGCGGTTTTTGAACCAGTTGAAACGTTTTTGCTCTCGAGTGGGCAGGCGGCGCTCCACGGTCGCCACTGCAAATGGAATAAGCTCGCTTCTCAGCGGTTCTTATATACAGGGTGGTAGAAAATGCTATTACTTCAACAGCATATTAAATAAAAGAATTTGTACCTATACCTACAGATGGTAAGGACACCGGTGTTACAATCGTGAGAACCGAACCGAATCCGTTATGAGTTATGAGTCCCCGCCATGTACAATAATTATGGTTTTACTCACGTACCTACATTTACCAACCGCTCTAAACATGGTCATGAAACACACATTCAAATTAAATTTGAATTTTGATGATACCTATTTGAATATAACTTAACGTAGGGTTCGGGCCAGGTTGGCTTTGGGGTAGCAGAGGTGAAATGGCACTCGCTCAGTGTTAAAACTTGGTTCCATGTCTAATCCCATATGTTAGGTAGCCGACCCCGACAGAGAACGGGTTAAGGTAAGGAGGATGATGAAATGACAAATGCTGATTCCGTCCTCCGTACGATGCGGTTATTTAACTATAAGTTGAAACGCTTTTTGTATCAAGTGGGCGGCAGTCCACGCTTTTATGGTACGCATATGCATTGATTACTATTTCGTTCAAATATATACCTAAAGAGACGCGTGTATAATTGTCCCCGCTTTGATCCGGCATTTCTCCTTTCTGTTAATTTGGAATCATGTGGAACACCGAGTCAGCGAACGAGATGAACTCTTGTCTCTGGGAGAAGTAAATTATTCGGCGGAATTTTCTAAATTCAAAGCTCGCATGACGTAATCCGGGGAACCCATTATATCTGTCGGGAAATCTCATTTCCGGTTGAGAAAAACGGACTCTGTCGCCTCCACTGTTAGGTTTATACCCGCTTCGTCTATTTTTAAAGTCGTTTTATTCTCAGTTGAACTATTTTGTAAAATAGCTCGCTGCAGATACAAACGTTTCTTTCTCGTATTAATGAGTTCTCCCTATTTGAAGGTGTTATTCCTGAATGCTCTACAAATGTTATTTACTATCTTTCAACAATAACTTTTTCCAGTTATTTTTCACTTAGGTAGTGCAGTAAAACATACCTACACCGAGACATAGTCAAAGTGCGCTTTAGGTGTACCCGGCTCAAAGGCTTAACTTTACTTAAATATTTAATTTACTTTATTCTATCAGAATGTAGCACGGACGTCTTTATATAATAGTATTTGGTGTATGAAAGATGCGTTCGATAGCTGAAGGCGCTGGTTTTAAGAAAATAATCTTTTGTGGACTGTATTATTTGGTTTAATGGCAGAGAAAAGAATGGGAGACTGTTATGACCTATTGCTCTTTTAGGTTTAGGAAAAGGGAATTCACTTACCACACCGACTGAATATGGCGGATCCTCGAACGGCGTCGCGGCTTGGGTGCCAGCGACGCTTTTATTTTTGCACTTCACAGTTTTATACAGGTTTGGAAAACACTCGCGGCTATTATAGTTTGGATGTTTGCTCAAATTATGCGGTTATTAAATATTTATGTTCAATTTATAAGCTTGCGAAAAATTGAGGCACGCGCACGCAGTAGCGATACACACACAACAGTCTTTTGTTTTTTCACGCAGCCGCGGGAGCGCCACGTTGAAATCCGAACACTTCCGAACGGTGACGATTGCTTCCGAGTCGGTGTGTGTGCGAAGGAAAAGGAAAGGATAGAGCAAAAGGCGGCAAAGGGTTACCTTGCTTACAGCCAAACCATTCTCCCCCACCTTGAAAGGGGATGAGTAATCCACTTTCAAAACCAACAGTCCAGAAATATCAAAAAACAGCGCTCCAAGTTAATAGAGAATGTTGGGAAAAGCGTGTTAATTTTGGGAGGAAAACGTCATCTATGACGTAAATGCGTACCTCGTACAAGGTATAACTACACACAAGCGAGTCAAAACCAAAATTGAGTAGAAACTAGAAAGTTTTTTTTTTTTTTTTTTTAACAGGTTATATACAAAAGTGCAACATTTAGTAGAGTTATTGGTTGGGTAAAGGGCAAAGTTTTACCACTGGGCGCCGATAGACACCAGTTTTAGTTTTTACATCCGCCACTCTCACCACTCCGTCTTTTCCGGGGAAAGTATCAATAATAATGCCTATTGGCCATTGTAGCGGAGGAGCATTGTCAGTTTTTATTAGAACAACTGTCCCCTTTTCAATGGAGTCAGACTTCTTAGTCCATTTTTGTCTGCTCTGTAAAGTGTTCAAATATTCTACTCGCCATCTCTTCCAGAATGACTGAACCATAGAGTCAATTAATTGAAAGCGTTGACGCGGGGTTTTGTTATTAGATAAATCCGCTTGAGGAAGCGACTTCAAAGGCGTCAATGTCAAAAAATGAGACGGAGTTAATGGTAAAGGATCTGTCGGATCAGAACTCAACACTGACAGAGGACGAGAATTTAACAGTACCTCTATCTGAGTGAGTACAGTGAGCATTTCCTCATAGGTGAGAAGTTGATCTCCAACTACTTTATTCAAATGAGTTTTCACACACTTGATATTACTTTCCCATATTCCACCGTGATGGGGAGCTGAAGGAGGATTCATCCTCCATTCAACTTGGTTTTCAAGTAATGCAGCTGAGAACTCTGAGTTATATTCAGGTGAACGAATCAAATCATATAAAGATTTCAGATGTGATCTGGCACCTACGAAATTTGTGCCACGGTCAGAGTACATACAGCTGACCGGGCCGCGACGCGATAGAAAGCGTGTAAGCGCGTTTAAAAAGGACTGTGTGGACAAATCAGATGAGAGTTCAATATGTACGGCATGAGTAACCAAACATATGAACAGGCATATGTAAGCCTTAATACTGCGCACTCCGCGACGACGATGAGGTATTATTCTGATGGGACCAGCGTAGTCGCAACCAGTTTCTACAAAAGCCTTATTCACTTCACAAACTCTGAATTGTGGTAGATCTCCCATTAAAGGAAAATGCGGAGAAGGTTTATTTTTAAAGCATAAATTGCAGTTATTAACGCGTTTTCTTACTGCATTTCGACCTCCGAAAATCCAATATTTTTGTCGTAGGATCGAAAGCAAAAGACCAGAGCCAGTATGAAGATTCTTCTTATGCTCATAATCTATAATAAGATTAACGACATGGTCGTGTGAAGGGAGTAAAATTGGGTGTTTACTATCATAATCCAATTCTGAGTGAACTAGGCGACCTCCCACGCGCAATAAATTATCCTTTTCGTCTAGAAAGACACTAAGTTTTGCAAAGGAGCGCGGTAAGGTTCCATTATTGCTTATAATTTTCAACTCAGAGGAGAAATGTACTTCCTGTACAGCGCGCAAAACAGCTAGCTCTGCGGTACGAAAGTGAGAAAGTTCTAATTTCCTTGGCAATTTTTTAATAAATCTGTATAAGTAAATGACAATGTGAAGCAGTTTTTTCCAAGAGGAAATACGAAGAGCTAATTCGTATAAAAGCGGCGTAACTGGTCTGCTTTCTTTAGTTAACAATATTTTTACAGTTTTCTGCTCCGGCGGGTTAGTAACAATTTGCGGATTAAAATCTTCTAGCTGCCATTCACTCATAGGCGTATGAACGAAAGCGGGCCCATTGAACCATAATGGATGGTCAACCAACTGAGCGGGTGTCAATCCGCGTGACAAACAATCCGCAGGGTTCTCACTACCTTTGATGTGATAAAAGTTACGCGGGTCGACATTCGCTTGTATTTGCGTGACGCGGTTCGCTACGTAAGTTTGCCAACGTGCTGGTGATGAATGAATCCAAGCTAACGTCACGGTACTATCAGAAAAGGCAAGTATGTTGTGAATTTGACAACGTGAAGTATACGTATCTTTGACAGTGCACACCAACTTGGACACAACAAGTGCAGCGCACAATTCCAAGCGCGCGAGCGTGACCTTGGTTTTAGCGGGAGCCACTTTCGACTTGGCGCACACAAGGCTTACCATAGTCTTATTGGTGTAAGGGCAGAACACGTGTAGGTATACAACTCCCCCAAATGCACGCTCACTTGCGTCGCCAAAGGCTAAGATCGACAGTACGAATTGCGGTTGAAAACCTACAAAACGCGGGATTTTAATTTTTTCCAATAAAGGTAATTCAGACACAAAACGCCGCCATAAATCGATCACATGTGAGGGGGGTTCATCATCCCATCCAATTTCGGATTCCCAAAGTGATTTGATGATAAGTTTCGCAAGCAGCGTTACGGGCGCGACAAATCCCATCAAATCCCAAAGGCGCGCGACTGTGGACAGAATGTTGCGTTTAGTACAATCACGCTCATCACGCGACACAGTAAAAACAAAATTGTCGGAAGCGGGTGACCATTGCAGACCGAGAATTTTTAGGTTCGCGTCAGATCCGATGTCAACCAGTTCAGTAACGCGGATTTCCTCGGGAATCGCGTTTAAAAACTCGAGAGAATTGCTAGCGAATTTCACAAGTTCAAATCCCCCAGCGGCGAATAGTTGAATCAATTCGGTGGACAGGTTTAATGCCTCTTCGTATGTCAAACAGCTGTAGGCAAAATCGTCCATATACAAGGAGTCTTTGTCCAATGCCGAAGCGGCAAGCGGGAAGCGTTGACGTTCGTCGTTTATCAGCTGACGTAACGTGCGCATTGCGAGAAACGGGCTGCTTGACATACCAAAAGTAACGCGATTAAATTCGTAAATTTGAAGCGGTTCATTCGAATCAAACCTATAGAAAAAGCGTTGGTATTTGCGGAAGGCCTCTTGTACTATAATTTGTAGGTACATTTGCCTAATGTCAGCACTCATTGCGGTGGGAAACAAGCGAAAATTCAAAATAATGCGAAATAAGTCAGATTGTAGGTTTTTACCTGTATACAACAAATCGTTAAGAGAAACACCTGAATCTGTTTTCATACTAAAATCCAAAACTTGGCGAACTTTAGATGTCAACCTATCTCCGCGAACAACAGCGTGATGAGCGACGAGGTATTGCGAAGCGTCAGGTCCACAAAGGTCATTGACCTTAGCTATGTAGTTCTTGTCCAGATAGTCGCGTAATATCTTGTCGTATTCAAATTTCAGATCGGGGTTAGCGAGCAGTTTTCGTTCTAAAGATAAATACCTACGTTTCGCAATGTGCTCTGACTTTCCTAAACAAGTAGGATCCTTTTTAAATGGAAGCGCGACTGCGTAGCGTCCCGTGGAATCGCGTGTAGTTGTTTGTTCGAAAATGTCCTCGCATTGTTGTTCATCCGCGTCCAATAAAACGTTTTTTGAAGGAATCTCCTCGACTTCAAAAAACCGCGAAACGCAATTTTCAAATGTACACAAGAACGAGCGTGTGACCTCAGGTTCAATGACCTCCGTCACAGTCGGCGCGTTACCTACAACCAAGTATCCGAACGAGGTTTCGATACCTACTGGCTCGGATCTACTACCACTGAATTTTCTTGATTTCAATATGCGAGCAAAGAAGTCGCTACCTACTATCATGTCAATGGAACCGGGAGCGTGATAAGAATCGTCCGCAAGAGGTAAGTCGTGTAGGTATGACAGTTCAGAAATATCTATGGGCGCACAGGGTAACTCTTCAGTTATACAGTCAACCACAAACGGGTGTACGTCATAGCGTTCATTTTCATCAAAGCGTGAAACTAAGATGACAGACGTGACACCTTTGGTTTCAGTCTCATTACCTCCTAGGCCTGAGACCCTGGCTCCGTGCGAGGGGTAAAGCGGTAAATTCAAACGCGAGCGGCATTCTTCGGTCATGATGTTCCTCATGGAAGCGGAGTCCACTACTATACGTACTGGAATATTAATCTGCGAGTCAGGTCCATAGGCCTGGCATACGGCCGTACCTAGTAAAACCGTGCGGGATAAAGAAAACACTTCTAGCGGTTTGTTAGTCACACATAGCGATATTTGATTGTCCTTGGCGATAGGAACCCCATGCGAATTTCCTCCCCCACCATGGGAGGGCGAGCGAGCGTACGTGCGTGCGGCGGGTGCGGTAGCGGCGGTGGCATGCGAAGTGTTAAGTCTGTGTTGATTAGCGTTATCAGTAAAATGCGGTGCGGTTGTGGCTGCGCGAGCATTCGCAGCAGCGGCGCGGGGGGCTGCCGAGCCCTCATTAGCGTTATTATTATTAGCGGGCGAGTGAGAGTTAGTCATTTCTTTAAAATGTAGAAGGCTGTGATGAAAATTTGCACAGAATCTACACCGGCGCGTGCTCCCACACTGGCGGGATGAATGTAAAGCGGACATACAGTTAATGCAAAGGCGTTTCTCTTTAACATAATTATACCTATCGCGAGGCGATAAGGGCGTAAAAAGCGGGCACGCATAAAGATTGTGCGTAGAACTTTGACAATATGGGCACAAATTTTTATTAGTTTCAGCATCAGTAGCGTTTTGTACACTCAAAAACGTCTTAAACGGTTTTGGTTGTTGCGAATTACAAGCGGGGCGAGCGTGCGGTTGCGCGGCTAAAGTAGGTACATTACGAGATGTGCGAGCGGGAGGCGGCGCAGGGTGGCTAGCACTACCTAAATTCGCGCGGCTTAGAATGCGAGATTGTTCTCTCACGAATTGCGTCAAATCGTTTGACTTGGGAAAATCTCCCTCGTCTCTTTTGTACATCTCGAATGCCCGAGCGGTCTCTGGATCTAAACATTTCAAACCCAAGTGCAAAAATATGAACTCATCCAATTCATTTATTTTTAACTGCTTTAAAGCGGCGATAGTTGTCGAATATTTATCGATAAATGCGTCAAGAGCGGCGGGTGTGGCGGTATTCACACTTTTTAACTTTAGCAATTGATCGAGATAAGCGGTTGCGAGTGCGCGAGTGTCCTGATATTTGTTTATCAATGCGTTCCAAAGTGTTAAATAGTTGTCACCAGTAGGCATAATGCCTCTGCACATATTTAGAGCGTTACCTGTCAATTTCCCTACTAAATATTGCATTTTTTCCGTGTTAGTTAAACGTTTGTTTTCATGAATGACTGAACGAAACGATTCATAGAAAAGCGGCCATTTTTGAATGTCACCATCAAAACTGGCGAGTTCCAATCGAGGTAAACTGACATATGACTGACTAGTCTCTGGGCAAATTGGCTTTGACTCGACTTGTGGCGTTTTGGATTGAAAGCGATCGCATTCAAATTTGACCCTATTATACAGGTCATCAAAGGCGAATATGGCTTGAAAATTGAAAACATAGTTGGGCCTAACACGAGACTCTAGATCATTCTTCTTTTGGATGCATGAAATATATTCAGAACGTAGGTAATCAATGGTAACGCACTTTGCTAAGAAACTATCAATAATAGTTTGGTCGGCTGAGGACGCGGGAATAGAATCAAACACAGCTTGCATGCGAGCAAAATAAGCCGAAGATTGCAATTCGTAATACGACAATTTTCGGTCAACTTCAGCCGCCATCTTTTCGGCCTCTGCATGAACTGCGGCGGCTTTTGCTGTCTCATCAACGGGTTTGGACATGTTGTATAGAGAAATATAACCAAAATATAGGCGAAATAACTCGGATTGCTAAGAATCCGGTTCGATTGGACCAAAAAATATGGTGTATGAAAGATGCGTTCGATAGCTGAAGGCGCTGGTTTTAAGAAAATAATCTTTTGTGGACTGTATTATTTGGTTTAATGGCAGAGAAAAGAATGGGAGACTGTTATGACCTATTGCTCTTTTAGGTTTAGGAAAAGGGAATTCACTTACCACACCGACTGAATATGGCGGATCCTCGAACGGCGTCGCGGCTTGGGTGCCAGCGACGCTTTTATTTTTGCACTTCACAGTTTTATACAGGTTTGGAAAACACTCGCGGCTATTATAGTTTGGATGTTTGCTCAAATTATGCGGTTATTAAATATTTATGTTCAATTTATAAGCTTGCGAAAAATTGAGGCACGCGCACGCAGTAGCGATACACACACAACAGTCTTTTGTTTTTTCACGCAGCCGCGGGAGCGCCACGTTGAAATCCGAACACTTCCGAACGGTGACGATTGCTTCCGAGTCGGTGTGTGTGCGAAGGAAAAGGAAAGGATAGAGCAAAAGGCGGCAAAGGGTTACCTTGCTTACAGCCAAACCAGTATTTAACAATTTATTATTTCTACATAAGAAAATAAAGACACTTAAATTATTAAGAAAAAGGGTAGGTACAACAATATTTTTTTGGAGCGGATTGTAATGTAGAAAAAGATGGAAGACACAAGACCACGCGCTAAACCACCGATGATGCACACTGGCCAATCAAATCTGCCGTTAATAAGCCACTGGACAGCGGCAATTCCAGAAGAGTGGCGATGTACCTAGAGTTAAACTTGCTATCCTAAATGACAACTACGATCACTCTTTTAACGGGTGAGTCGACTTAGAAGAACAAGAAACGAGAGTAACCCTTCTGAAATAGGTCGCGAGTCGCGGAGCGGCTGAGCTGTCGAGCGCGATGCGGGATTTGAGCGATACCACCATCTAATTCAATAAGCAATGGCTATAAAATACTGGTAGGTTTAAAAATTAGTTGTACTTTCTCTTAGTTCTCCCGATGTGTAGATGTTCTTCCTCAAAGCTCTACGGTATTTCTATGTATCATAACTTACTTTTTACAATTAATTGTATAAAAAATGTGACAAATCATAATGTTGTATCCTACTTTTAAAATAATTGCAGTTTTGAGAGCATAAATTGACTCATATCAACTTGCGGACATTCTCAAAGGACTCGTAATTATACGGGGTGTGAGGCAGCCTTTCAAATAGGATAGTTCTTCATAGTAAATGTAGTCAGATCGGCCGTGTAGTCAGAATAGCATCACGCCATTTCTACCGGTGGTTGTCGTAAAAGGCGACTAAGGGATGAATCCATGGAACGGACAACAGCGTCGCTGTGAATATCTACAATATCTTGCACTGCGCTCGCCAAACCGCCTGCCAAGCGTAGTGAGTATGGCAATACCCCCCAGTTTGGGGGAGGCCCATGTCCAGCAGTGGGTTGTTGTGGCTGTAAAAGAAGAATTCGTGCTTTTATATATAGGTATAATATTTTTAAGGGACATTTTCACAAGGTACAGATGATCTGCATGTACCCTATCAGTATTTGGAAGGCTGTCCCTTAGAGCCAGCACAAAGTAATTGTCTTTTAATAGCAATTTTCAAGGGCTATTTAATTTCCGATAACGAACTCGTTTCACAGGGCGACGCTGCTTGATATTTAGTTACGTTGAGTAATTAAAAGTCAATTTGTTTACAAGTAATTAGAGGGCCTTATGATTGTGACAATTTAATCTTGAAGAGTAATTTTAGAGAGTATTAACTCAGTAAAATATTTCGACTGGATCGTGGTTTTAGGACTGTCTGAAGGTAACATTTTTTCTAAAAACATTATTTAAATTAGTTAGAAACATGAAAAACATTTTTTTTAAGAAAGTTAATTTGATGTGTTAAATAAATTTATTCATTATATTTTTTTAAACCATTTAATTAGGGCCTTTCCCACACTTCAGCGCAAAAATAACGCTGCGTTTACGTATGCGCGGGTTAGATCCATCCGGAGACGTCCATATTCAACGCATGACGCTGCGCTAGCGTTAGCGCTGGGTCATGCGTCGAGAGCGGTTTTAGTATGGGGATTGACGTCCCTAGTATGGATCTGACAGTCGCATACGTTATTTTAGCGCTGAAGTGTGATGGAGGAGTGGATGGATTCTACAGCCATGTGTGATTGTAATGTACGGATGGACATCGAGAAAATTATTCAAGTTGCAGACTAAAAACTGACAAACCAGCTTTGTACCTTGTTTGTCTTAGTACACAGAAAAACAACAAACAATATCCCACGGATTTGCTATCTTTTAAACGAAATATATAGGGTGTAAAAAAATTTGCTGCAAATATTTAAGGGGTCAATCAGCCTATGTTCCTTGGGGAAAGTTGTTCAGTTTCATGGGCTAGTTCACCCATTAAAATATTTGCAGCTAATATTTTTACACCCCGTATACTTACCTACGATTTTACCTCCTATTTGTAGAGCTAACGAGGTAACCGGAGAAAATGATATTCAAATTTCAAAGTAGGTTTCTTATTCCCAGAAATGTTCGGTGTTTGAGCAATATTTAATATTGTACCACAATCTCATTAGAAAAGTAGGTATGTAGATAGATACTTGAAAGTGTAACGAGGAACCTTGGGTAGAAACTTGTTATCGTGGGGAATTGTAGTCGGGGAGATATTAGAGTTTTTATTATTCCTTTAGAGGTCTGAATCTTTTCGAATTTGCCGTACTAGCTAGATAATAGCACAGAA
Source organism: Keiferia lycopersicella (assembly GCA_029255805.1). Taxonomy (NCBI): domain Eukaryota; kingdom Metazoa; phylum Arthropoda; class Insecta; order Lepidoptera; family Gelechiidae; genus Keiferia; species Keiferia lycopersicella. The sequence continues at coordinate 22,459,888 of JARACZ010000003.1, forward strand.
AGGTATCGATCCGGTTACAGCTGGTTATACCGAGTATAGGTTGAATCGTGTTCGTGTGTATGTTTTACAATATACCGATAGATTGTAATCTGGCACCATATATTCTCATCTACCGTCTTTCGTAATTTAAGGTGTAAAAATACTAGCTGCAAATATTTTAAGGGTTGAATCAGCCCATGAAACTGTACAACTTTTCGCAAGAAACATTTTTCGCAATATGAAAAAAAAGCCTTATATTTCGATCTATGTTTCTTGGAGAAAGTTGTTCAGTTTTTTAGTCTAATTCACGCCTTAAAATATTTGCAGCTAATATTTTTACACGCATATACATCTATATATATATACTCTTGGTAAGTAATGTAGGGTACCGAGATGACTTACTGATCCCTGCGGCCCCAGTCTAACTTAGATTCGGAGTAGATCTCAGGATTAAGTGGGATGTTAATTAATTGTTCCTGCTGCGAGCTACGAGCGTTTACCTTCGTAATCCGGCAATTACAGACATAATTTTAGATATCTGCCTACCTGTTATATTAAATTAAGGGACATAAATTATTCAGATAAAATTGAAATTTCATAAGGCTATTCTTCCCTCTAAAAACAAAAATACTTGTTCCTTTCCTCTACCCTCATTCTCCTCGCCGTATCCCGATCTCTGTCGGGGATGGCTACCTAACCTAGGGGATTTGACGTGGAACCAAGTTATTATACAGAGCGACTGCCTTCTGAACACAGAGCGACTGCCATCTGATCGTTTCCTCTACCCTAGAGATACTTAACATTGACAACCACAACAGTCTATAGCTGGAAAGTAGACATGGGTTTCTACACCCATTGTTTTTTTTTTAAGTATAAATATAATTGTGGACAACGTTTGCCTGTCATTTTCCTGGCTCATATTTATTTATTTATACTCGCGGTATTTCAATCAAAATGATGGCGATCGGCATGGCAGTATGTACCGTTTGAGACGCTCAACATGTAAGTACCTAGTACATATGTATAACTTTTGCAAAAAGTAGAAAGAGCTATTAAATAGACAAAACACATATTCAATGTACAAATAAATAAAGGGTCAAATTTATTTACCTTACCTCACAAGGTTCATATCAATCAAAGTGATGGTTGTTGACAGAGGCAAGATGCAAACAATTCGCGCACAAGCCGCAAAAAAACAAATTGTTTACAAATTAATTAAATTAAAAAAAAAATGCAAGGCCAAGGATAGAGTTTGAGACTACCGACATGCTTATACACATTCTTCTGCAAAAAATATAAAGATCCTACAACAGAAAAATGTTGATCGCACATCGAAGGTCGGTCTTTATGATTTGCTCGACCTCACAAGGCTCATATCAATCAAAGTGGTGGTGGTTGGCGGAGGCAAGGCGGTGTGTACAGTCAATATTTGCGCGCGCCAGCCAGAGGCGCGCCGCCTGTAAACAGCTTAGGGCCCACGCCTCAAACCCGCTTCGAGATTATTTACATGGTGTTCATTGTCTTTATCTACAGCTTTTGTGTAAGCATAGAACATCAACTCAACACCCACAACCTTCATCATCAACAGCCACTTCAATCCACTGTTGGACTGATATTGTTCACTCAAACTGCGCCTTCCTAACCGTCATCACTGTAATGCTTGGTAGGCGCTTTGGCAAATGTAGTGCACGATATAACAGTTTTATGCCACTTTTTGCCGCCACGAGAAATGAGGGGATGTTATTCTAAACTACACCGACACTGACATATACTTTGATCCATTAGAATGTGAGTGATGTACGATGCAAAGATCAAAGTTGTCAACGTGGTAGCCGCTAGCTAGCATAAAACGCTATTTTCACACCCTGTATGGTTAATATTTTCCTAAATAACAATTAATATCTCAATCTCACACTCTAGTGAACGCTACGGCGTCGTGGCGTCTCGTCAATCGAAACTACGACATTATTAGAGGAAGTTGTGAAAGCGACTATGTAATTAGTTAAAGTGCCTATTGTACTATGAATACTTAAAATTGTTGGGTGTATGAATGTCTGAATCTTTGAAACTTTGGTGGATCGTAGATTTAACGCACGACGGAGCGCTAAAACATAGCAGCGGTCTGTCAGATCCATTCTAGAAATGTCAATCTCCATACTAAAACCGCTCAACCGCTGTCAACGCAGCGCTAGCGCAGGGTCGTCCGTCGAGCGCGGTTTTAGTATTGGAAGTGACGTTTCTAGCACGGATCTCACAGACCGCTGTGATATTTTAGCGCTCCCTCGTGCGTTAAGTGCGATCCGCTTTTATTACAAAATAACATTGTGTAAAAGATTAATTTAGTTATTAACAATGAGTTTTCCGCCATTTCTTATTAGCGAATACTTTATTGAGAAAATGCTTTCAAATATTAGCCAAAAATTTAATATCCAACATTTACTTTATTACCATCTGAAAAATAGCGCTTCCTAACTTTATCCGAGTTAATAAAAAGTTGAATCCTCTTCAGAGATTTTATTTACGTAGAGCGGGAATTAAACATAAAATCAGTGGACGAACTGTAATAATAAATGAGCAAAGTTTCCTTCTTTCGTAAATTATTTAAAAGCTATTTTGATTATTTCGGGGAGGGAAGAGACAAATCAAGGACTAAGGTACGAGAACAGATCTATGTTTTCGCGAGGAATGTGAGCTCGTGACGTCATTGGGTCTTGAACTCAGAACTACGGCCTCTATCACACTTCAGCGCAAAAATAACGCTGTGCTAGCGTATGCGCCTGTAGATCCATCCATACAAGAATCATCAATCCCCATACTTAGACCGCTATCGACGCACGATCTAGCGCTAACGTAGCGTCGTGTGTTGGACCTGCGTCGAGAGCAGTTTTTGTATAGAGAGTGACGTTTCTAGTATGGATCTAACAGGCCCATACGTTAGCACAGCGTTATTTTTGCGCTGAAGCCTGAGAAATGCCTAAAGCAGATATTTAAGTACAATAAAAATGCTGTTTAGTGAGGGACCGTCGTCAAAGGTTTGACAGTTCGGCTTGAATGTGAAATTGAATTAAATTTATGAAAATCCACGAATTCCACTGACAGATTGAATCATTGAAAAAATATGAGGATTTAATATCGAAACCAGGTGAGTACTTTTTAAGACCGAATACACTATACTTTCATGCTGTCATTTGCTGGCTAGCTGTCGAACATCGCAGTATTGTGTGGCAAATGTGGAGACTGTCTTAATTTTAACTTCAGCAAAATTGGGTCATACCAATTTCAATTAAAATTTCAATCAATATAGGTAGAACAGATTGAGTTTTGGCCCAATACTGAAAATCCAATAAATTCATCTAACAGGGCCATAGTAGGTAACTGGGCAGGGAAAAAGTTTGAAACACGTGCTCAGGAACATATAAAACACCATCATGATTATATTATAATAAAAGAAAAGACAGAGATCATTTAATATACTTAATCTTTTTATTTTCTCAAGTACATAGGTTATAATTTCTTAAAAATTAAGTACAGTTTAAAGTACTTATTGTTAAAAATACAATTCTTAAAATTAATAACTTTGTTGGTAATTAATTACCAAAATTATTTTATAATTACATGCATATATCACGCCTTTATCCCTTGCGTTGGGCAGAGCGTTAACGGCCTTAAGAATACGGTCGCTATCACCACGTCTGTCATTTTTGAGGATTGTTTTCCAAGGTTGTTTCAGAAAACATGTGTATTACTTTAGTGACAGGTTGTCAGCATGTCGCCTAAAAATTGTAATACACCAATACTCTCGAGTCACGCGTCCCCTAGTTGCCTCTTACGACATCCATGGGTAGGAAATGGGGTGATGCTATTCTAAGCCGGCATCACACGGCATTCATATTTTATAATTTATGATGAATAAATGAAGACATATTTGATTTATAATTCATAAAAGTAGGGTATGTAGGGTATGATGGTATAATGCCGTATGATGCCGGCTTAGAATAGCATCACCTCATATCCTTCCCGCGGGTGTCGTAAGAGGCGACTAAGGGACTCGAGGGCATTGGTGTATTACAATTTTTAGGCGACAGGCGACAACCTGTCACTATAGTGATACACATGTTTTCTGAAACAACCTTGGAAAACAATCCTCAAAAATGTCGGACGTGGCGATAGCGACCGTATTTTTACGGCCGTTAACGCTCTGCCTACTCCGCAAGGGATAAAGGCGTGATATATGTATGTATGTATTTATGTATGTGTAGGAGTTCATTTATGTATTTGTTGCCTGTGTGGTAAAATGAATGGTTTAAATGGTAGGTACGTATCTCGGAAACAAAAATATACGAAATGGCTCTGAAAACTTATTTATGGTAAAAAAGGGATAAATAATAATATAGGCTAGATGGCAGATCGTACACTTAACGCACGACGAAGCGGTAAAATATCGCAGCGGTCTGTCAGATCCATACTAGAAACGTCACTCCCCATACTAAAACCGAACTCGACAGACGACGCTGCGCTAGCGCTGCGTCGACAGCGGTTGAGCGATTTTAGTATTGCGATAAATAGATGGATAGACAGAAATGAATGCTCACGTCAGAATCGACATCATAATGCGTGAACTATGCAAAATTATCGCAATACATTCTCTGAATTTGTTGCTATAACAGTTTTTTCCTCGATACCTACTTACCTACCGACTCGCTGTTTTGATGACGCATGAACACCGTTAGAAATCGCGTTATGTTTGTGAATCGTTTTTTTATGCACGGTTTACAACGGCTCGTTGGTCTAGGGGTATGATTCTCGCTTTGGGTGCGAGAGGTCCCGGGTTCAAATCCCGGACGAGCCCAGTTTTTTTGTGGACCACATACAGAACTGTGCTCTACTTCAAGGTTACAAGTAAGAGATATAATATATAGTGTTATCCTGAATCAATTTTGTTCGCTTATTTTTATTTATTTACTTATCAAAAAATATTATGTTGAATTTTTATACTTGTATCAAAATTAGAAAAGTACACAAAAATTAACGTACTTACTTATTAGTCTTTTTATGAAATTACCCCTATTATAGATTTTAGTGTGTGTACTTAAATAAGCTCGCGAAAGTTATTAAATATGCTGACTTAACATATTCTTCATCGATAAAAATCTCATCTGTGACTGCTATGAGTTTTTAAATTTATGTAAATTAAGTAAGTAAAGTTCCTTTTGCAAACAATTGGCAATGGGCGATCCTAATCGGTAGGCCGATAGAGCATTTTCCGCAATATTGAAGTTAGACCATAGAAATTACATCAACTGGCCTTACTTATGCTTCAACTGAATCTATTCAAGCATGTTAAACTACATAGATACTACGGTAGGTACCTAACTAGCATAGATCATAGAAAATATAACATAATACCTACTTACTTTATTCCTTGCAAAATATGTAGATGCCCAACTGTATAGTGTCAGGTAGGAATAGTTTCCCTCACAACAAAGTTGTTTGTAGGTAGGTACTTTCCAGATTCAGATAACTAGTTGTTTGCGGGTTGTACGAATAATTATCAAGTTTAGAGCAGGTTATGTGAAACACCTTCACTAACTTACTCCACTCGCATAAATTACAAGTTAGTTTCAGTTGCCAATTTAGTTGAGCTCTCTATTGTGGTAAACAATCTGAGAAGACACCAACGTGGTACGTATCATTATCAATCACGTTCTCATTCCGTGATATTGCAATGACGTCAGAATACCCAGCCAGGCCAGTTTTGGTAGGGCGTGGCCGGTCAAACTCCTTTCACCATGCGTATACGCATGAAGACGTAACGACGCGATGCGTATTTTTGACTACTCTTTCACCGGCTCGTTGGTCTAGGGGTATGATTTTCGCTTAGGGTGCGAGAGGTCCCGGGTTCAAATCCCGGACGAGCCCAATCACTTTTTGTGTTTTTTTTGTTTTATATTTCATTAACCAAGTATTGTAGCGACGACCTACAAAGGACTTGATGAGATAATCCAATTCTAACTATGTAGTACTCAACAACGATACTCATTGAATTGCAAATTGCGAGTGGTCCATTATGTAGGTATTTGTTTGTGCTGGCTAACAATGAAATTACTACCTTTGTTGACAAAGGGATGAAGTCGAAACAATAGTTCTCTTGTAAGTTAGGCCAAAGTTAGCAATTGGATTGTGGTATTAGCCGTCGAGTGATCTAATTTAAGTAGGTAGGTATTATGAATAAGAATAATTAATTAAAAAGAACCGATAATACGTACTCACTTACTAACTGGCGATAGCAACCATATTTTACGGCTGCTAACGCTCTGCCTACTCAGCAAGGGATAAAGGCGTGATATGTGTAGGTATACTTACTAAAAGGAAATTAGGTGCACGGTATAATGCTTTGTTCGTATTCGTTATCTTATCTAATTAAAACAAATAGCACATATCTTATCATAATAAAAACACAGCAGATGATGTTATATTCTTATGATGCTTCATTTGAATGCTAACTTATCTACCTATAAAACATTCTTCAACAATTACACACTATACATGGTGTAAAGGACGACGGTGTAACGAAAACTTTGCAGGCGTGATCAGACCATGAAACTAAACAACTTTTTATATGGGGGCTATGTTAGGAAACGAAAAAAATTTTTTGAGGTCCCATACAAAGTCACTCAGCTGATCGGGAACTTTGTATGGAAGGTCGAAAAAAATTCACGTTTACCAGCATAGCCCTATTTTTCAGTTTTATGGTCTGAGCACGCCTGCAAAGTTTTCGTTACTCCGTTCTTTACGCCCTATTTACACACCTTTGTAATCATAGGTAGCACAGACACAACCCTGCGCCAAATTGCTCATCTTTTTATACTTAGTAAGTATTTGAATAAATTAATTGTTTTTTTTATTATTAAATCATCGTGTTTAAATAGTTTCAATTTAGATGGTACTTTACTTTAGGTCCTTTTCAGGAATATCCCGAAGCATTTTCGCCATCGGCACCCTTTTATCCCAACCTTACATTATTATGACTCCGTTACCTATGTGGGTACGAGTGGAAGGTCCTACAACAAGGGTCGAGATAGACATGCCAAGTCAATTTGTCCTGCCTATCCAAAAACCATCAATACGCAAATTACACGCAATTGCAAATAATGTGATCTAGTTGTACGAGTATATCAAATTATAAAACGCTTCGCGAGCCTGCGGTGAAAATTAGGGATGTTTTCCAAAAATGATCTAGTTGTGTAACTTAGTATTATTTCGAATCGTCTCAAAAGAAAATTGAATAAAACTCAATAAAAACAAATCATCTTGAAGCTTCCTGCTTTCATGTGGGAAATATACTACCTATTATTATAATCTCTTTTCGTGTAGGACACAGAACCGTCTAACGACCCAATGAACCCTGGTGTCAAAATATATAATAATATTCTCGTAGCGATGATGGGGTTCATTTGACATAGACAACATAAGGAAAATGCACATAATTAGGCAATAGGCATTCGACATACATAATTAGCAGCTCAAAGTCGCAGACCAATAAATAGCTTCAAAATAATAATTTTGACCCATTAGACGCATCAGTAAGTAGTCAGAAATGATATCATTCTGTCACACACATCGCAGGACAGGGTATGGACATAGACCACGGGATGGACAGTTGTCAATTTGTCGCCGTTCGTCTCGTGGGTCCAACTGTGACTACGCTCGGATAATTGGATATACAGGGTGCGTACCTGCCTAGGTATTTATTACTACTATCTATGATTTCTAAAGAGTAAACGTTGTCTTTAATACTGGCTTATTACAAAAGAGTCAAGCGTTGTTGTGTCACATCACATCTTTTCTTATTAAGTCATCATCATTCTCCTTGCCTTACCCCATTCTCTGTAAGGGACGGCTATTATATATATATATATATTATTTAGTCAGTACATACGTATGACAAAAAAAATGCGTGTTAGAATACGTTTCAGTGTCAAATGGGCCGAACTGTATTTTTCATTCTGGGCGCATTGCCGCGTCGTCTGCCGACGTGTGACTGCGCTGCAATATGAAGCGGCGACAAATGCCATTCTTTGCCATTTTTGTACGTCATCAAAAAACTTAAGGAGCAATTTACTCCAAAATCGATATTTACATTTTATTTACGGTGCTAATTACTTCACCTCGCCGAATGTGTCAATTTCTCAATAAATATCAAGAAAGAACACCCCGTATTTTCAAACACAATTAAATCAACTGGGTACATACACACACCCGGCAACACAATGAAGCGGTGATGGAACATGCATGCCTGCTTTCAATTTGCTCCTATAAAGTACTACACTAGCTAGTATTTTTTTCTGCCATACATCTCTACACTGTTATTTGCGTGTATGCTGTCGGCAATTCGCTGACTCTTTGTTTTAGTCCGTCAGGGAAAGTTAGATGGATTTTACGCTGGTACCAATACAGTTTCAAAAAGTTAGTAGATGAGTTTACGTATGGGTGGCAGTATGTACAGTTTAAGCAAATAATAGGTACTAACAAAGAATATTAACTATAGTTACTGTACCGTAGTAAGTACCGTAATATCCAGGACCCTTCATAAGAGTTTTTTTTTAAACCATTTATTGCACACTAAAACAGATACAGGACAAATACAAAAAGAAAAAGTACACAACAACTGCTTATTTCTAGAAAGCAGTGCTTGTATTTAATATTTGCTGATATTGTTGCTATGATGTCTAAACAATTGGAAATTCCGCGTTTAGCTATAGCTATATACCTCACTATACAGGAAGACACAAACTAGTCAATCTATCTACTAATCTGAGAAAACTGGGCATAAATCCTAACAATCGCATCAGCTGTTCGTGGACGGAACAGCCGACGGCTACATATCGATGGCATGACTAAATAGAACAGGTATACGAGTAAGAATCAAGAACATAACAGATAACGGATAAAAACATAATGTTGGATGTATTTTGATCTATAAATTGCGAAAAAAACCTCTTGAAGGAAGTGACCTTGTCAGCGATTCAGCCGACGACCACAAACTAATATCCGCCCTTACGGAACCCTGTGTAAATCTTGCTTGACCGATATTTCGGAAGATTTATTGAAGAAAGGCGGAAATAAATGTGAAGATTTTCGTTGGTTTCCACGATTGTACTCCAGCAGGCTGAATGAAATGATAAATAGGGCCCGAGATACATATCTGAATTACGTACCTACTTGGGACGATAATTCTGTTGAAAGGATTGTTGATATGTAAAAAAAAACTTATAAAATGTCGAGCAAATTCCAGTTGCGTTTAGTTCAGTCAGTTTAAATAGTTGACATATTTCATTCAGATCAAAATTCTTTTAGGTCTTTCCACAACAAACAGATAATTCTCTAGACCTCTACATGTGACCTGTCTTTATAGCTCTATCTCGACTACGTAGCATGCAATAAACAAAATAGTTTGCCTATAAATGGCTTTATTTTGATTACCAATAACGTCACGAGGTTTGTACCACATTTTCACATAGACAGACATGCGAGGCCAGCACTAAACGTGACCTAAAAGCGGCAACACTAATGATAGCTGACAAATGTGTTTACTTCCCCATTCATATATCACCCAGGGAATCATATATCCATGCCATGTCACAGTTTTCACGCATGGCAGTTTTTTCGATCAACATCAAAAGGCGGATATTTTCAATTCAAGCTGTACATTTTTTGCATGTGTTGACAATAGCTGATGCAGCCAATTTGAGAAGAAAAGGTTATTGAGGTATGTCAAATGCCGTGTGATGCCGGCTTAGAATAGCATCGCATCACCCCTTTTCTTCCCGCGGGTGTTGTAAAAGGCAACTATGGGACTCGAGGGTGTGTAACAATTTTAGGCGACAGGCTGACAACCTGTCACTGCAGTGATACATGAATCATCTAAAAGGGCCCTCAATACTTGTCAGACGTGGCGATGAAGACCGTAATTTTACGATCGTTAACGCTCTGCCTACCCCGTAAGGGACAAAGGCGTGATTTATGTATGTATGTATGTATGTATGTCAAATCAGAAAAGGTACATTTTTAGTAACATATGATATGTATATCTGCTCTTGACAATCTCCAACTGAGATTTACCATTAAAATAACCATGCAATATTCATGAATGTACATATACCAACTAACAACGCTTTAGCAGCTCAACGCGGTAATCTCGAGTTTGCAGTGTACCCACAATACCTCTATCAACACTTCGGCATGTTCCAGGTTCTGTTCGTATTTAGCAGAGCTTCACGTGGCTAAAGTTTCGTAGTGCAGAAAGCTAGTACTGCCAGGTGTCTAACGTTGGACTAGAACATAATGACATTACACACACACACACACAAGACACATACCTAGGGTTCATCGGCTCGCTGGATGACACGGTTTCCCACACGAAAAGAGAGGGAGAACATAGTTATTGACTTGATACGGTTTACGCGTCATTTTAAAATAATAGTGTCCTTAAGTCAGGTATTCTGGGTAAAATATAATTTCTTCTTCTATCTTGTGGGACTCTGGTCACAGAATTTTTTATCCATGTACGACTACTAGTAGGTCTCTGACATGGTTAAGTAACAACCGCCAAGTTATCGTAGAGACAGCTACCGTGATCAACAATTTAACATGCCCTTCGAAATCTTTATTTTTTGGATAATAAGGTGGTTTCAGCCTGCAATTTCTTAACTAGACTAGACTGGAAACAATTCGAATCGATCCTGGAACACCGTAGCACATTACCATTGCACCACATCGGTCGTCTGTATTGAGTTGAGTAACTATTTTATTGTAATAAGTACATGCATACATACACATATCATGCCTTTATCCCTTGCGGGGTAGGCAGAGCAATAACAGCCGTTAAAATACGGTCGCTATCGCCATGTCTGTCATTTTTGAGGATTGTTTTCCAAGGTTGTTTCAGAAAACATGAGTATTACTATAGTGACAGGTTGTCAGCCTGTCGCCTAAAAATTGTAATACACCAATACTCTCGAGTCCCTTAGTCGCCTCTTACGACACCCGCGGGAAGAAGGTTTGGTGATGCTATTTTAAGCCGGCATCACACGGCAGTTCTATTAGGCATTGGTCCTACATGCACGTGTGGCACAAACGCTCCCAGACAGAGGTAATTACGCAAGAACCAGCGATCCCGGTTTATGTAAACGAGTCTTCAGCTCACTACTAAATGCTGCTAATTATTCGCCTCTAGACGCAGACTATTGTCGAGGGATTTTGTCGCTGAATTACTTATACTGGCGTTGTTTTAAATTTAAGCCAAACTGTGTACTTACTTAAATTGTATGTTTTCAAACGACGAACCTGCTCATTTATATCGGAGGCTGAATCCTACACATTTCAGTGTAGCATGTACACCATCCTCAGGAATCCACCACGCTATAAACAATATAAAAGTACACATAACACTTACCTACTCGAGGCGTATAACCATTTATAACCTAAATAATTACTTGATTTTATTTTAGAAAGTATTTAATGATATATATTTTTCTATTCACGTATCTATCTACCTTATCAACTTCAACATTTTAGAACGCCTATAGTAAAAAATATGGCGTCCTACATAAGAAAAAGACAAAGTGACTGCCCAAATAAATAAACGACTATGAAATAAGTTTAACGAAATAGCCAAGTAAGGATATAAAACAAAATATTATAGTTATACTCGGTAAGGTCGCGCTGGCTTCGTGTCTAAAAGGCAGAGGCCATCTGTCCGCGTCAGAGGAAATCCGCGGACAGATTGATGCGACCCTTCCTCCTAGCGAGTGCTCGCTACTAAACACAAACTGGACCTACATGGTTCGGAAATCTACATTTACTACTGTTGATACATTTTACGGAAACAAAAAAACCCTTTGGGGGTTTTTCTTTTTCACTAAAAACATTATATGCGCAATCTCCACCCATGAGATGTTAGACGTGAGACGTGATGCTAGTCTCACGGGTGTAGATGGCGTCTGTTTCGTACACTTTATATGGAAACTGTTTCGAGCCTTGCGCTGTGTCACGTCTTTGCGCCGTTTCACGTCTCAAGTCAAGTGTGGATACAGTGACGGTGATCTGTGACCAGATCTAGGCCCAGTTTTATAAACTATTTATTTGAAAAGTTGCACACGTTCCGAATAAATGGAAGAAACAGGTACCTTTTTAACCTGCGTCATAGTTCTAGCTAAGCCATAAATAACTCAAAGTACCTATATTCTAACTCCACTACATAATTGTTAGTAACAATGGCATGAGTGTCCCAGTGTCCCTCATACGTCAACTTGACACTGTGAGTGTATTCTAATTATGTGTTTCACGTCACAAAGTACCTATACAAATAAAATATTGAATTTGAATCAAAGAGGTCCTGTTTAGCAAAAAAAAATAGGTTTTTTGTAATGGAAACCTTACTTACCAATTGACTTAACGCCTTTACCTTTATTAACTTACCTTCTAACTCTTACATCAAATACTTTTGACAACTTGACATATTTTACTACGCAACAAAATTTATTTTACGTGTAAGAACAATTCACCGGAATGATAGATTACATTACTTAAACAAGTATTAGCAATCTCTGGTCGTATATGTCAAGAACTTTGGCTTTACGCCAGTTTGTTGGTACTGATTTAGCGAATAATTTGATGAAGAATTCGCAGAAGCGAAACCAAATATTTGTAATTACGAACTAGATATTAAAATGATATACATAGAATTGAGAGGCAAACTAGACCTAGGTAAACTAATACAAAATTATTATGAAAAAAAAAAGAAAATCTTACTGTCGTGTAGAGGAGTTCCAATCACTGACGGAGAAATGACACGAATTGTAGTTACTACGCCAACGAGAATGACCAGTCAACTGTTAAAATTAGTACTGGTTTAATCTCGACTTGGCCCATACTTGCTTATCAAATGAATCCGATATGTTGATTCTTTGATTGCGTCGATGATTTGCATCACACATTTTCTTTGCGGTTCTGAAGCCCCCCGTCAATCTATGACTTTGAAGCACTTGCCGAGCCGGAGAGCGTACTATTCGAGTGGGACGTGTTCAATTTATCATCGCCACGCGTCAGCAAGTCTACGCTGCTATACAAGCTTCCATATTTCTTCCGACTTACGTTTGCTCGCTTAAACTATAGATGCATATTAATCCAAATACAAAAGATGCGACCTGTGTCAGTGGAAAAGTTTTGTTTATGTCAGCGTCCTCTATAGCATATTTTATTATCCCCATGGTATTAATATGCCGCATATTGTTACTTAGGTATCCTTTAGAAACGACCTACTATGTTCTTACAAAAATGAGGTATAGATGGAAATAATATAAACTGATATTGAAATGGCATGTTTTGTAAAATATTCGTTATTACATTATTAATTAGGTACTAGGTAGGTAAGTAATATTTAGGTAGGTAATATTTATGTCCAAAACCAATAGAAACATAAAGAGTCGTACTACAATAATAAAATTTAAATGGTAGGAAAATACAATAAACGTAGGTAAGTAATGAATGAACACACTCATTTAAAATTTAAATCGAACATGTAAAACGAATGAGATACGTAAAATAAATGTTGATTTTGTTTATTACTGCTGCTTTTTGAACGAAGGTAATATAATTATGGCTCGGCTGATTCGTAGGCTGATGAACAAAGTGAGATATGAAATTGGGAATCCCTTTTGGCAATTTGATGTAAAAAGTTTAGGCAATAAACATGAATAATATATGTAAGTATTTATTTTATTTTCAGTCATTTTATGGCAACTTTTTCTATCATACAATCACAGAGGTAGGAATGGTGCATACAATATAGAAGAAATCAATTTGCTAAGCACATAGAGCTATAAGATTGTCGTAAGTAATTTACTTTTTCGTATGACGTTGTCTATAGAACGTTGGCCATAGTTTGACAACACGTATTATAGAATGCCGAGTGTTTTTAAAAATCTAATGTGTAAATTATTATATCCAACATGTTTATCGTTCTCCAATCATTTAAGCATCTACTCTGTATCCAATGAGCCGCGAACTAAAATCGTGCGCCTGCTCACTGAACCGTCGCCGCTTCTGAAAGTGGAAACAGCGATTTATCCGGACTACAAATCTTCATTATTGACATTTAAATTTCGAGTAAATGAACGCGCCTTTCCTGAATAAAATAAATAACAGACGACGAAAATAAAATGTGCTGGTTGGCACATTCATTAAAACAATATTAAGCGAATCGCACACGCCTCCGGCGACCGATGTTTCCGTGACATGTTCGTGACAACCACCATTTGACAGTTCTACAATATTGATGCGCTGACAAGAATGTGCCATAGTTTCCAAAATCCGGCAAAATCTTTTGTAAAAGCCGCCAAATTTCTTTGTAAAAGCCCCTGTACGATGTTTTAAGAATATAACAATTTCCTAAATAGGTAGATACTTTTACTGGATTGAACACATCATTTTGTTTAGTTTGTACTGAAGTAGTAACAGCTATTTAAAGTTAAGGACTACATACCTACGCGCCCCACACCTACAAAAAAGGAAAAATAAAAATATAGCTATTGTAAAAAAGAGCCACCCTTTGCATTATATTTCCTTCTGTTACATATCCACTGAATCCATCACAATTTTTGCTCATAAAAAACTAATCAATTTAGGAAATAACTTCCAAATGGAGCAGACCGGAGGCGTAATGGAGTGTATCGGACACATTTCTCATAAAATTCCTTCCGTTTTGTTCCGAGCAGAACCCGAGCGGGAGTTTCTTTCGGAGTTCAGATAGATCAGCAGTTTTCAGGTGAAATTTGTTTTTAATTTTGAAACTTGAAAATGAATAAGGCCTATGCTAGTTAGTTTTCATGATAGTTTTTTTGTTCTTTGTAGAGAACTTCATGACGTCACAGGTCTCGTCATGACAAAGTATAAATGAGTTGTGTTTTTTTTTATATTTGTTGATGATAAGGTTAACAGCAAACGAAAATATCTAATCGCGAAGCCCCGAAACCTGCGTACTATAACTGAAAGTAATTCTAGAACATTAGAATAGAAATGAAAATATATCATAATCAAATTAATGATTAGGTTGATTGAATGATGAGTCCAACATCATGATTGATTTATTTGTGTTCATCGTAATTGCGGATTGATTTTGAACAAACATCCTAACGAGAAGGTCCCTACCCTACAGTAATACGTAGCTAAAAGGAATAATTTTAGAATACTTAATTCGAGACTCTGAATGGTTTAAATATTAGGAAAGCAAATCAAGCAAACGCGATTTAATATTTGGAAACCTTATTCAGTAATTAAATATAGGTTGGTTGGTATTTTGGATAGTATAGTAGGTTTATATCTAAGTGTTTGGTTTATGTTTAAATGACTTCGTATACTTACTTGACTCAAAAAATATTTATGTGCTGGCTATATGGACCAGGGCTTATGGCTAAAGTAAATTTTTATACATATCTAAAACCATTACTTTCACATGCAGTCCATTGAATCACAGTTCTACTAACTTACCAACTATATTTATTATCATATACACGCGTATTGTAAACAAAACCTGTGTTTAGATGGAGGATCCGTATCGGTAGCAACGTAGCGACTTTCGACGCTAACAGCAGCGCTCATATTTGTCACCGCATATAAATAAAAAGGTTCCATGCCCTTTACGCAATCTCCACTCAAGTAAAAAAAGGCTTACGTCGTATCGTATTAAGTGATCACAACGTGGACAGGAAATAGACGAGAATGGATATTGCTCCACCGACACGAGCATGCCTCTTTTTGATGGCGAACCTTACTGAATGCAGGATATTTTATGCGTATGATGTTCAGGTCTCCGTTGCACATAGTTTAGTTTAAAAAAAATTAATAGCTGCTCTAGTTATTAAAAATAAACATATTAGTAGGAACCTACCTACCTAGATCTCCGTAAAGCGGAAAGCGAACAGACGATTCCACATGCATACATGTCGTTGTGGATAGGTCGGTTTCACACGATCGGGTTGAGTGGTAAAGGCTGATCACCACTCTAGCGTGAACGCTAATTGTGTTCGGTTCGATAGCAGACAAGCTACGACCACACAGCTATTAGACGGCACACAGAATACAAATACTTTCTGGATACCAGATAAAATCGCGTGCATTGGTCGGTGGGGATTTTATAAGCTTAATGTTATAGAATTAGACTAATATGTATAGCGCTAAAGTGTGGCCGTCCGGATAGGCCATATTTGAGAGCTCTCAAATCCATACTAAAAGACATGTCAATAAAGAAAAATAGACTTTACGTCGTAGCATTAACATGATTAGGTAGCTGTCAAATATGGCCTATTCGAACGACCATTCTTCAGCTGACTGGATTATATTGGCTATTATATTAATTTGCCGACAGGGCCTAATTAGGCATAGGTACATTACTGGCTATTGTGTGGTCTTCATTACAATGAACTCAAGATAAACATCAATGTGCCTATTCCAAATGGGGTGTCAGAGCAGGGCCAGTACCGTAAATGTAATAGCACAATTTCTTGCACAAATAAGAATAAACTAAAGTGTGCTACTCGTGACTGGGCATTTTTACCACGATTGGTCAAAAATATGTCAACGTAGGTCATTATTGCGTTTAGATTGCGTTTACTGCCATCTACAATAATATTTGAGTTCTTATTTAGATGCGCTAATAAACATTTTATGGTAAGGCTAAATTCTGACTCCAGGATCCATTGGGTCGTTGGAAGACTTGGTGACCACATGAAAAGAGAGTAAGGCTCTGCGAACCTATAAGGCTATGTGGTTGTTGGTTCGGTTCGATAGCAGAAGCCAGCAGACCGGAGGCTTCATGCCCCAATACGTTGAGTGACTTCATTAAAGGGAAAGCGTCAAAGCCTGCGAAGTACTTAAATTTAGATGGATCGATAACGTAATCAGGTTACGATGCGAGATTGACAAGTTGTCGTCTCCTAATAGGAATGTGGTCTATACCCAAAGATTATATTTGATTAGAAAACTTATAGGTTATCTTACTTAATTAAATACGATGCTTCACTCGAGTTTTTACGGACTTAGAAATGATCTATTTACCTACCTAGAAAAACAAACAACAAAACATTCAAACCTAAAAACAGATATTTATTTACACTTATATGGGTATTATCCAAATATTAGTGCCGGTCAGGTATTGAACCGGGACCTTTGCGGCGGCGGCGCCACATCTGTCGTTATACCTGCTTACCTGTATGCTGCTATCTATATAGAAAGGCCTGTCCGTGACTAATGGGAGCTAAGCTCGCGTTGACAGCTACCACCACTATCCTACTATGTATCTAATGCTGTTTGATATGGCTTACGGCTTTAGCTTCCTGCTGTTCAGTACAGTTGAAACGCAATGCAGCATTGTACAGCTAGTTATTATTGCATAACCACAAAAAAAAAAACATAGGTGCCTAATCTTCGTCTTTATCGGGTGTGTACCAGTTTTCCCATACTCACAATTCGAAATTTCAATTTTTGTAGTGGATTTTATTCTGATTGATATTACATCTATCATAGGTCTAGAGTTAAAGAAAAAAACTTTACTCAGCCCAGAAAGTAAGCACAACCTGGCACGACATTTAAGTTTTTTTTTGCCTTTTTGTAAACGGTTACCGAAATATTAGAGTAGTGGCGGATCCGGATTCGAGCTATGACAAATGGGAGCACATCATGACGCCCCCACCGGATGTGAATCTGACTCGAGAGGCAACGCAACCGCAAAATGAAAATAGAATTTTCGCTTGAAATTCTACGATCAAATTTCAAATAATGAGATTTCAAACAATTCAAACTACCTACATTCAT
This sequence comes from Keiferia lycopersicella, assembly GCA_029255805.1. Taxonomy (NCBI): domain Eukaryota; kingdom Metazoa; phylum Arthropoda; class Insecta; order Lepidoptera; family Gelechiidae; genus Keiferia; species Keiferia lycopersicella. The sequence continues at coordinate 22,477,738 of JARACZ010000003.1, forward strand.
ACAAATATACACATACTAAGCCAATCAATTACGTAGCGTAGGCGGATCGCACATTTGACGCACGACGGAGCGCTAAAACATCCAGCGGTCTGTCAGGTCCATACTAGAAATGTCAATCCCCATACTAAAATCGGTGAACCGCTGTTGACGCAACGCTATCGTAGCGTCATCCGTCAAGCAGTTTTAGTATGGGGAGTGACGTATGGACCTGACAGACCGCTGCGATATTTTAGCGCCCCGTCGTGCGATCCGTCGCAGCTAGTTTTTTTGTTTCCAATTCTAGCATAATATTTCTGTAAACATACCTAGTTACTTGCAAAAAAATTATATAATTAATAGTCCATAGGTACAGTTACGTGACTGTGGCGCATTTGTTTGTACCCTGTGCTCAGTGGTTAGTAATTAATAACGTGAACTAGGTCGTAGGACTAAACAAGAACATACGACTCATAACCTTTTGCATTTCAGAATAAGCTGGTTTTCAACTGTGAATTACATTCAGCCACTCGAACTGTTTAATTTGGAAGTTTTTCTGTGTGTGTGTGTCAAGGAGATAATGTGTATTGACAATCGACGTTTTTAAATAAACCAATTTCGTATTTTTTCTAACATCATCGTAACTGATGTATTTTAGCGAATGATAAACATTAATATGGAATTTGATTTGATGAATGCGACATTTACTAATTCCTAAAACATAATTTTCTGACTTATATCTTAGTGAATTTTAGCTCGTATAAGCAATCAATTTTAGTTTCCAATGAAGGCTCATTGTATTCGCAACGCGTTGCCAATATGTTTGCAATTATGATTCAGCTAAAGTGATTCCAGTTGTGAATATCAGCTATTTTCGATATTAGAAATTAAACTGCGAGTTTGAGACATTAATGGTCATATTCACTGTAATAATTTTTTAACATTACACGTGTTCGATTTTATCATAATAATTACAGGTACAGGTAACAATTTATACCATTATATTTACATAAAAACACAATTTCATTGAATATACCGTTAGTACATTATTGCTGCCATTGTACATTTACAATGTTTTTAAGCTTATTCTACGATTGAATGGAAAACAACTACCTAGCTGGAACTTCACAAGTAAGGCTCAACCTTATATTGCTCGTAGCACTGGAATCCGCATGCGGTTACGAAAACAATTATCGTATTCTACTGTACGACTCTTTCCGTCACACACTACAACCAGCATTAAGGCCTACGCAGCGCTGAAATAACGCAGCGGTCTGTCATTTCCATACTAGAAATGTCAATCCCCATACTAAAACCGCTCAACCGCTGTCGATGCAGCTGCGGTAAAATAACGCAGCTGCAAGCTTTATCGACCAAATTTTAAAACCGGATCACCGCACACAAGTTCGGATTTCTCAACAATGAGGGTATCGCAAAATTAGCTCTGTTTTGTAAACTTCGTGTACTTTTTTCTCATTTCGCACAATGAAAGGAAACAGGATTTCTAACTGCACTGATCGTTCGCTAGTTTTAGAACGGAGCTTTGCAACTGCTAACAAATAAAGAGTTTGTGTTCTGGTGGGCAACTATACCTTTGAAAAATATGTTTTTAATAACAGAAATATTAAAAATTAAATTCAAGACGACCTTATAAAATCTACAGACAAAAAGAGATTTGGACGAACAAATGTCATTGGATACAATGCAAAATTTCATGATTGAAATTTCTAAAGTACTACAGTTTAAGATTTCTTCTCTTTTAAACCAAGCAAGGATATCATACTTCCAAAACTTATAGCTTAAGAGCTGTTCTCTCCTCTCGACGGGCACTCGGTCGTTCAAACTAAAGTTTTTCCATCCGCAAACTGCCTTTATAGAAACTGCAGTTCGGTTATTCAAAAGTTCAGCAGTTTGATGGCAAATTTATGTTGGACTCGAGACGGGTCTAAAGTTAATCTTCATTATTTTACGCTACATACCGGTTCGCCAGGCGGTTTCATAATACATATTTTATACTATAGAAATGAGGAGTCTTTCATCTATAAAACGTTACGGAAAGATATTATGAATTGATCGATATATATTCATTCATTATAGCAGAGTTCGCTGGGTTGTAGGACCACTCGGTGTCCCACATGAAAAAAAGCACAATGACGTGATTGAGATTGAGTAAGTTAATAAGTTGCATCAGCTAGGCCTTGAGGATAGAAAACAATAAATTATAATTTGTACTTGCCGTGTGATGCCGGCTTAGAATAGCATCACCCCAAATCGTTCCCGCGGGTGTCGTAAGAGGCGACTAAGGGACTCGAGGGTATTACAATTTTTAGGCGACAGGCTGACAACCTGTCACTATAGTGATACACATGTTTTCTGGAACAACCTTGGAAAACAATGCTCAAAATTGTCAGACGTGGCGATAGCGACCGTATTCTTACGGCTGTAAACGCTCTGCCTACCCCGCAAGAGATAAAGGCGTGATATATGTATGTATGTGTAATTTTTATTCAATAAATTTCTCAAAACGAACGAAGTCGGCGAACCATAATTAAATTGTAGTAGACAAATAAGCTGTAAATAGTGTCCATGTTGTCGGTGATTTAATCGTAGAAAGGGTCTGCCACCAGTGGTTATTCACGCTAGAATAAATAGCGCTCAACAGTATTAAATAAGTACGTACATAGCAACTTTACTAAAAGCTTCGTAGGAGCTTTCTTAGGGCCGATGCACATCCTATGAAGTGACATTTTGCGCGACTGGTTTTCAGTAATAAACTGACTGTTTTACCTTAATATTTAAATTTGTATTAAAAATATCAACAAATAATTACTAAGTTATTAGTGTATGTATTTATTTATTAGGAACACGACGGTTAACAGACAACGTAGCACACCCGAGTTCGTAGGCGTTACATGCACCCGTAGTCATTAGCTACGTCGACGTAGCAAAAGCTTACAAGAGGTAGAAAATGAAATATTCCCTCTCTAACTCTAATGATAATTACTTTTGAATTACAACTAATTCTTTATCTTTTGCCCTTATCTGCCCTATTGCTTATTAGTTCATAATTCGATGAAAACGTTCGTCAAAAAAATTCGTCAGTTAAAAAGTTGTTTTTTAACTTACTTATGCAAACCTCACTCGTATACTTCAACCGCAAAACTGGTTGGTGGTCATAGTATGGTAAGTGACGTTGCTAGTATAGATTTGATAGACGCTTGCGATATACGCTTGGTATTGTTTGGCATCGTTATTTTAGCGTTGCGTTGTGCGTTAACTGTGAGAACGGGCTCTTTGACTTCAATAACTCATCTCAGGTAGGTACACTAGAACTACATGCGCACTGAAATATTCAGAGAGCCGTCGGAGAGTGACGAGGCGTCAGACGGTAGCGGGGCGTGAACGAGCCTTGAGTACTCTGTGATAATCTTCCACCTCAATACAGGGTGTAACGGACAGCCTTATGAACAATGTGATACTCTGCAGCGATGCCACGTACTGATGGAGTACATCCACAAACTGAACAACTTTTCATAAGAATACAATTAACCCTTCAACCGCGCGCACTTGACTATCCAATATGGCTAAACTGCGGGGCCCCCGCCGGGTGCCGCGCTCTTAAGTGGCTCGGGACAGATTATGGCTTTTCCCCAGTGCAGGGGTTAAGGAAACGTCAAAGAAAATTGTTCCTTAGTTCACTTATCATAATTTCGTATGGTAGATCCAATTATATATTTTGTTCCTAGGGAAAAGACGTTCAGTTTCATGTTCTGCAGATATCCTTTTAGGATTTGGAGAGAAATTTTAGGGAAGATTGTAATAGACGATTACACCATCGAATAGGAAGGTGTGCTGTACTGCTTAGGTATGGTGTATTAATGTATATATTAAGGCAGTGCGAAAGTTATATTCATGTGCATTTAGTTTAGAGCCCACATATAAACTTTTCTTCGACAAGTGGTCTGCCGAGATTGTAAAAAGTAGGTAAATAAGTCACGTAGTAGTAGTCATGAGGCCATTATATTTAAAAAATAGAAAACTATACACTATGCAATACTATTTTTTTGGTGGAAACACTCATAATGAAAACGTTAACAACTGTGCGGTTTTCCAGAGTAGAAAACTCGAACTTTAGTATTAAATATAGCCAATTAGTGCGAATACGTAACTAAGTACCAACTTATAGATATTAGCAATTAATTATAATATTAATAATATACCGAAAATGCCTACAGCATGGTGTTGTTAAATCAATCGAGGCGCACCTAATAGTGCGTGGAGCAAGGCTGGCAACACCCACATATCATTATCGCTAATTAATTACATGAAACTTAACGAATGCTTCTTAGTTCTAAGAAGCTACTACCTAACCTAACTACCCACTTGCAGTAGGTAATATTATGAGAAAGTTATACAATACCTTGTAAATTATTTAACTGTCATGGAGGCATAAGAAGCCGAGTGCAGTCGGGTGTGATAATAGTTTGACACAAGATTTTTTATATGACATTTATATTCATGTCATGTTCATGTCATACAAGTACCTTTTTTTTTACCTATTATATTGTATTTTTTTTTTGTTGGAAGCTCAACAGCTAGCTAGGTTTTGTAACATGATACGGATACACACACACACATCAATAATAAAATCAAAAAGGCAATTACAGATTTTCATTGGACAACAGTATGGAGTATAGGTACCACCTGGTGCAAGGAACAGTATACCGTAAACTATGCTGGAATGATCAAACCATGAACAACTTTTATTATAAAGTCTATTTAAGTCACTCGGTTGATGGAGAATATTGTGTAGGTGTGAACTCGTTTGCCAACATAGCCCCTATGAAAAAGTGTTTATTTTCATAGTCTGATCACGCCCGCAAAGTTTTTTGAACACGGGACCACACACCCTGTATAGGGATCATTACATTAACTTGGTATCATTACTTTATGTGCCTACACATAGTCAGTAACTGTAACAGACACAAAAGACCCTAAAGCAGCAGGGACATAAATAATTACCCAGCGGTTCAGAGCAGGGACTCAAACACCGCGCCAAGACAGCTGACGAGGGTCCAACTCCTAAACTAGGAGGAGATAAGAGTAGGCCATGAAAAAGGAACGAAGCCTAAAACATCCGATACACGTGCTTCAGAGTAGTCAGGTCGTTGGTTGATTAGGATTCCCATACGAAAAAGACGTGGCTCACTCATTATACCTGAACAAAATAAAATAGCACAATGCATTTTCATAAAGTGGGTGTGAATGGCGCGTGTAAAATTGGTATTAAAACTCTGTGTTTTATTAAAATTATTTTATTCTTCTTTTTGAACAATGGCGGCAATGGTGGAACCCAGGTTGTAGGCAGTTGTTGTTGATACGGACTACGTGTATATGTTACAGATGATGCATCTCTCTTTTTCTGAAGTCTGAGGACCTCCAGCCTCCTGTTTCTTTAAGCTTAATTGTCCGCGCTAATTTCAACCTTGTACCAACGACTCACAGATTAACCCAATTACGTGCAAGCCACTTTACCAGTACTGTACAGAGGGAGTTCGTATCCGACTGTGACAATCGAGTGTATGAGAATGATTTATTACGTTTCTGTAACTTTTCCCGCGAAGAGTTATTAAAAGTTTATAAATAAAGACCGTAGAGCGGTTCTCACTTGCATCGCATGATGTTCCGGTCCGGCGTTTTGCCAGATCAGGTATTAGACTATAGGGCCCTTACCACAAAAAAAAGTTACATGTGAGTTGAACACATGTCTAGCGTTTTCTTTGTATGGATATATTTTTAAACAGTCGCGTCTAGCTTTTTTTCGTGTTTACGGAAACCCATAAAAAAGTGAATAATATTATGGCACACGTCGTCGCATCAAATTATGACTTGTTTTTGTATTGTACCTGTCATAAAACGCAATAAGATCCGGCGCGTGTGCGATGGAAAATTGGAAACACAATAAATTATGTAAGTAGCTACTACTAAGCATTAAGAGCGCCTACCAGTCTTGGTTCAAGCTACCCAACAATTTATCAAATAAACAACAGAAAAACATCCGAAAACATAATTTTTCCTAAACACAGACACAGAAAGCAATGTAGGCAGACAACGGGATACATTAGCAACAAAACCATTTAAGTATGTACAAATCCTCTTAGCTCTGAAGAGAGCAAAATAATTCCATCTAAATGATGAAAACAACTTTTGCTCCTTTTAAATTTCTATTTGCGAGCACAACCAATAAAGGTTATCATTTGGAACGTGTAATTTTTAGCGCAAATACTGGACCTCGACATGGCTGTGAAAATAATTCCAATATTATTTTACCCAATTATTTCAGTTGGTAATGGTTTTATTTTATTTATACCATTAAATTTTCATTACTAAGAGTGTTCAGCTACATTTGACACAATTTCTGAAAGATCGTGCTTATAATATGTTCGTACTATGGCGCTGCTGGTGTTTATTCCACAATTTTTGATGTCTGTAAAGAACGCTCCCTGTTTTTATATGAAAAACGGCGCATAATTGATTGAGTATTTATTCGAATCGAATGTTCTTTGAAATATAATGAATTGTTTGACGATCCCAAATTGAATCTTCGCATTTTCAACGAAGTTATTCATGCAGCGTCTTAACTTGCTTCCTCGGTAGGCTGAGAATAAATTTTCGTTTTTCCTCTCGAAAGCCCAGTGTAATTACGTTTCTGACAGAGTCCCCAGTTCCCTAGGCTGGCTTAGGTACAATACAAGAAATGTTATTACGGATTTGGATGGACTCCAAAATCTACTAGCACGGTGACAATGTTCCTAAAATATGTCAACAAAATCATTAAATTCCTTTAACCTACCTACTAACTACTTAACCACTTGGAGAAAATTGATTTCTCGGGTTGTTGCCTTACTTTTTTTGTAACATTTTGTAAACCAATATATAATTGAGTGAGATTTGTTTATCATAATTACCTAATCAAATAAGTATACCTATTTAGACGTTTTTCTGTTTGATTGAAGAACAGTACATAGATAATTCCTAAAAAGCGCATAGGTATGACGTTATTCTAAAACGTAGAGTACCTACGCTCTACTTCTATAAATCCTCCTGTGACATAAACGTAGCGAACAAGAATTATATGCAATGCACACAGGTACGCCCCTTCCAGTTTCTACGTGGAATTTATGTTCATTGGGAAATACGGACGTGCTTTCCGTTTACCAGTCGTCAATTCCTCTCTCTTGAATCTCTAATGCGACCAAACTATTTCTCGTAAATTGACTTTGGTTCAGGTCTTTGGAAATGCCGCGAAACTAGCGCTCCTGCAAGAAATCCACTATTGTCTCGTTGCCATTATCATAATACCAATTTTAGTTCTTAGCTAAAAGTTTAACCTAAACCAAAAAAACCTAATTACCTACATTTTAATTGACATTAGTCTTTGATAAATCACCGAATTCTTGTATAAATTGAATAAACTTTATCGAGGTTACAAGTTCTAATTTTACATTTAGGTATACCAAGGACATTCTGATACAGGTATTTAAGGCGGATCGCACACTCAACATACGACGAAGCACTAAATTATCGCAGCGGTCTGTCAGATCCATACTAAATACGTCGCTTCCCATACTAATACCGTACTCGACGGAGGACGCTGCAATAGCGCTGCGTCGACTGCGGTTGAGCGGTTTTAGTATGGGGATTGACATTTCTAGTATGGATCAGACAGACCGCTGCGATATTTTAGCGCTCCGTCGTACGTTAAGTGTGTGATCCGCCTTAGCGTGAACAGATAAGCTTGCAGAGATATTTGCGAGAAATGGACATCAGAGTCTCATGAGCGAGAAACCTGGCGAAAAAGAGGCGAGGCCTTTGCCCTGCAGTGGGACACATTATAGGCTACAAAAATATATAACTATATTTTACCCTGAATGGCGGTAGTTTCACAGCACTTCTCGCCTTCAGTAACTTGGCGCGTAGGTCTGGTACTCCTGTTGCTAAGATTCGACGAGTTGGCAGGCTTTAGAATTTTCAATTGCTTCAAGTATTCAGTATAACGTCGGTGAATAGATGATAATCTACTGATTCAATTAATTCACTTTACTAGTTTGAACTTCAAATCCATTTGGGCGGATTGCACACTTACTGCACGACGGAGCGCTAAAATATCGCAGCGGTCTGTCAGATCCATAGATATTAGTAACGTCACTTCCCATATTAAAAGGGCACTCGACGGACGACGAAAATATTTATCGGTTTATGATCGTAGTACAAATGCGATTAATAAAAAGGACAGTTTTCACATACCTTATCAAGAACGACTTAAAAAAATTTGTGTTGAAATTAAATAGCCCCTAATAAGCCCTAGGTAAGCGTTCAGGTTGCAGAGGTCAGATGACAATCGCTCTGTATAAAAACTTGGTTTCACGTCAAATCCCCTAGGTTCGGTAGCCGACTCCGACAAAGAAAGACATACCAGAGAATGGTGATTAAATAGATTTGCTAACACTTTTTCTAGAAATATCTACTTCATTAAACAGTATAAATTCGTAAGCACATGAAAATGTTGAAACTGCATCGCAATATGCAGCCGCTGGAATTTATCGAATATGACTTTTCCCAGTATTACATTATACACGTGTCAGTGGCTTCAAACACAATTTCCAGATACGCGGATGGTGATAAATAACATTGTGGTTGGATATTACAGCGACCAACTAGTATGAAATTTCATTCCACTGAATTATTGATTTATTGGTTGAGAGTACATTACATGGGTTGCTTTAAATAGGTATCGTAATAAAATTAATTTCGTGATGTAGAATTTCATTGGATTTGAAACTCAAGCATTTGTATTATCATAAATAATTATATTTAGATTTGATGAACTTTGTAGTATAATTCATGTAGTATGTAGTATACCTAATGCATTGATCATTTTGTGCTTTACCTTCTTCTCAATTACTTCATTTTACAGTTACGTTACGGCCTTTCCCTCATTTAACGCATTACGAAGCGCTAAAATATCGCAGCGGTCTGTCAAATCATACTGGAAACGTCACTCTTCTCCATACTAAAACCGTTCTCACGATGATTTTCTAGTATGAGTCCGAGAGGCCGCTGCGATATTTTAGCCGCTCCGTTGTGCGTTAAGTGTGCGATCCGCCTACGGCACAGATCCAACGATTTACGATGGAATTAAAAAAAGATCAAGATAATATACTTTAAGGAATTCTTCCAAACTATGTTAGACAAAATGCTTTGGCTTACAGAACTGGCTTGGTCACCGCGCCTCCCAATTATTCGGCAACTTGCCGCCTACATTCCACATCTCGACCAATTTCACGAAGCTGCAACTGATGTGGCGCAGTGGTAGTGCAACTGCCTTTGACGCAGAGGGTTCGAATCTCGGTGGGAAGCTTGGCATTTATCACTTTGTGAATTTGTTCCCAGTCTGGTTAGGACATTGCGGGCTGAACCGCTAGATTGTCCGTAAGAAAGATGGTTTCGTGTTTCGGATGGCTCGTTAAGCCGTAGGTCCCGATTGCTGTCTATAACTACTTAGACGGCGGTCGTTACATAACCATGTAAGAAGCCTGCTACTTGTAAATGGCAGTGGAAAATTTTTGACACTAGGGTTCATTGGGTCAGTGGACGGTACGGTGTCCCATACGAAAAGAGAGAAACCTGCGAAATGCCCAATAAGTACAGCTTAGATTATTGAAGGTCTCGCTGGCGCTCGTCAATAATTTAACACGTACAGCAACGAAAGAATTATGACGAGAGAGAGCTGAACTGCTGCAGACACCATCCAAATACTTACCCAAGCCAGACTAAATAGTTTGCAACGCCTGCTGAACCAGCGTAGTTGCTGCCAAACCAATTATTGGGCTACTTGCCGCCCGCGTTCCACTACTCGATAAATTCCGCAAGTGGAGCGAGCAACACTCCCACAAGCCACATTGCACACTGCTGAATGTGAGCCTGCATGCATTGAGCGTAGACGGACATTTCTTACATACCTGCCTACTTTATTTAATACTAGTGGGCGCCTGCGACTCCGCCCGCAAGGAAGTTGGTTGTAATCCCGTAGCATCGCACAGGAACATTTTATCGAGATAACCACTGTCCACGTGTTAATCCAAGTTATTCTCTATCTGTGTGCCAAATTTGATGAAAATCGGTTCAGCAGTTTTAACGTGATAGAGTAACAAACAAACAAACATACATACAAACTTTTGCATGTAGATTATATATTAGTAGGATTTTTTATTTTTCCACGACTGCTCTATGAAGAATGAAGGTCGGTAAGTAATGTTTTTGAAACTTATTTTTTCAACTTCTTTTGAATAGCTAATCAAAAATATGCCTCTATTTAAAGTGTTAAGATTGGCAGCTTTGCTATTTATAAAATTATTACTATTTTATAAATAAGGTTAGCCGTGTGGTGCCGGCAGAGTAGAATAGCACCTCCCCATCTCCTCCCATGGGGGTCGTAAGAAGCGACCGAGGGAGAAACCCGACCCGAGCAGACCAGGGTCCTGGAGAAGGACAACTCCATATCAAACCCGGAACGGGGTCTCCGTCAGGCGCGTGTGACAGAGGTCTATCGCGCAGCAGACTCCTGCAGCCGACCTGGCTCCGCACGTATCGACTCGTCGTTCCTGTGGAATCAGCCAGGGAGGCCGAGAGGGTGGCGCAGGTCCTGGGCAACCCTGCGCTTTCCATAACTGCGTCCCAGGCAACGCAGTGTCTGTGGAGAGAAAACTTCACCCGCGTCATGCGGATACCAACACGGGAAGTGGCAGTGACCGGTTATAAGTCTGCACATATGGGCGTAAGTGCAGGCGCCAGGGGTCGCTTCCGTCAGTGGGAGGGTCCATCGTAGACCCACTGATCAGTTACCGCCCGCTCCAAGTTGGGCAGCCCCCAACCAATAAGGTACTGTTCCGCCCCGGTGCTGGTTTGCTCTTTTAGGGTGTAGAGAGCACCAGCCTCAACTGGACAATCGGCGCCGTTAAATTGTACACCTGCGACTGAAAGGCAAAAAAATAAAACAAACCCACTCCGCTTATCCATGCGATTTGCAACATGGAATGTCCGTACTATGAGGACAGGCCTCCCTGACACCTGTGGAGGCTCTTCTATTGACGCACAAGATCTGCGCAAAACTGCCGTTATCGACGCCGAACTAAACAGATTGAACATTGCTGTTTGTGCCTTACAAGAGACCAGACTCCCTGACGAGGGTTCCTTGCGTGAGACACAATATACATTTTATTGGAAAGGAAAGGACAGCAGCGCTGTGCGCGAACATGGTGTTGGCTTTGCTATCCGCAACGACCTCTTAACATCTATAGAGGCTCCATGCGGCATCTCGGAACGCATTATGTTGCTGCGATTAAATACGAATCATGGATACGTAACAATAATATCTGCTTACGCACCAACATTATCCTCAACTGATGAAGCTAAAACACAGTTCTATGACCAGCTCGACCAGACTTTACGCGGTATAAAGTCATCTGACCGCTTATACGTTCTGGGCGATTTTAACGCTAGGGTCGGACAGGACAACGTTGCTTGGCCAGATTGTATAGGTAACCATGGTATAGGGAAGTTAAACGAAAACGGACAGCGTTTATTAGAGTTATGCTCTAAACACCTACTGTGTGTTACCAATACCTACTTCAAAGGCAAAGCAACTCGCAAAGTGTCCTGGAAACATCCGCGTTCTGGCCACTGGCATCAACTGGACCTTATCCTGACCAAAAAGAAAAATCTCCGCGAGACCCTGCACACGCGAACCTTTCATAGCGCTGATTGTGACACAGATCACTCCTTGGTGGCTTCACATGTTGCTATAGCTCACAAAAAGATCCATTCATCCAAATTGCCCGGTAAGAAGAAGCTTGATCTTCCCAAAACCAGAGACGATGAGTTGGTCCGAAAATTTGAGGAGCTGGTGCGGGACGAAGTTGCCACCTGGGATGTAGACGCAAATATCGAGGAAGAATGGGGCAAAGTCAAAAAGCTACTAACAGAAGTAGCTGGTACGGCTTTCGGTTATCAGAAAGTCAAAAACCAGGATTGGTTCGTCGAAAATCTCGAACACATTACACCCCTGCTCGAGTCCAAACGACAAGCTGCGCTAAGACATCGCCTTAACCCATCTGAAAAGTCACGTATTGATCTAGCGAAGGCAAAGTCAGCTTTACAACGCACATCACGGTACTTCGCTAATGCATACTGGACCGAACTTTGTAAAAGCATTCAAGCGTGCGCTGATGTGGGAAACTTTGGTGGTGTCTACGCTGGCATTAAAAAGGCCCTTGGTCCTTTGCCTAAAAAAAAAAAAAAAAAAAAAAAAAAAACAGCCCCCCTTAAAGAAGCGGACGGCACTGTTATAACAGATGCTCAACGCCAACTCGAACGATGGGTAGAACATTATATCGGTCTCTACTCAGAACCAGTAAATATAATGCCAGAAGCTGCAAATTGCATGCCGAAACTAGCTACCTGGTCTGAGTTAGATGATCTTCCTACCATAAGGGAATACCACAAGGCTGTTAAGCAGCTTAAGATTGGAAAATCTCCTGGAAACGACGGTACCCACGCCGAACTTATCAGGCTCAAGTGCATATTACCTATTTTGCACAATCTGTTATGTAAATGTTGGGAAGCGGGATATATACCACAGGATATGCGTGATGCTAACATCGTTACCCTATACAAAGGCAAAGGTGACCGCGGTGATTGTAACTGTTACCGTGGAATATCTCTTTTAAGTATAGTAGGTAAATTATTTGCTCGGTTAGTCTTGCTAAGACTCCAGAAACTTGCTGATCGTGTATATCCCGAATCACAATGTGGGTTCCGCGCCCAACGTTCCACGACAGATATGATCTTTACACTTCGCCAACTGCAAGAAAAGTGTAGAGAGCAGAAAACACCTCTGTTTGTGGCGTTCGTAGACCTTAACAAAGCCTTCGACACCGTTAGCAGAGAGGGACTTTATACTGCACTTTTAAATATCGGGTGCCCTCCAAAACTCCTGAGTCTCATTAAATCCTTCCACGAGGACATGAAAGGTTCTGTTGTTTTTAACGGCAATATATCTGAGCCGTTCGAAATGCGTAGAGGTGTTCGCCAAGGCTGCGTGTTAGCTCCTACCCTGTTTGGTATTTTCTTTTCATTGCTTTTTAAAGTTGCTTTCGGCGATGACCAACAGGGTATCCACCTACACACAAGGGCTGACGGGAAGCTATACAATATCTCGCTTCTAAAGTCTAAGCGTAACCGCGATGACTTATTTGTCGATAGCCTTCTGTTTGCTGACGATGCAGCCTTCGTTTCAAATTCTCAAAGTGAGCTTCAAAACATCATCGATAAGTTTTCCCACGCGTGTTCTCTGTTCTCCATGTCCATTAATGCCAAAAAAACAGTAGTGCTAACTCAAGGCGCAGAAGCTCCACATATAATGCTCGGTGGCGTTCCCTTGGACATTGTCGACAAGTTTTGCTACTTGGGGTCGACTGTGTCGAACAATCTCACACTTGATGTTGAGATCAATACGCGTATCGGCAAAGCGGCAACCATGTTTGGTAAGCTGAGTACAAGAGTATGGAACAATAAACATCTGACCACTAAAACCAAGTTTATTGTTTACCAAACTTGCGTTTTAAGCATACTCTTGTACGGAGCTGATACCTGGACATCGTATGCAAAACAAGAGCGTCGACTTAACTCGTTTCATATGCGCTGCGTAAGAAACATCTTGCATATAACCTGGCAGGACAGAGTCACAAACGAGCGAGTTCTAGAAATTGCACAGCTGCCTAGCTTTACCGCCCTGCTCAAGCAGAGACGCTTGCGGTGGCTAGGGCATGTGCACCGAATGGAACCTTCACGTCTACCGCGGCGTGTCCTGCTTGGTGCCGTAGCTAACGCCAAAAGAGGGGTTGGAAGACCCATGCTGCGTTTCAAAGATTGCGCCAAGCGGGATATGGCTGCGTTTGACATCGACCATCAAAGCTGGGAGAAGCTTGCTGAGGATAGGGACGAATGGCGAAAGCGTGTATATGATGGGCGTAAGTCTCACGACGACGCCTGGTTCTCTGGTCTCGCCAACAAAAGGCAAAAACGACACCTAAACATGCATGTTCCAGTCTTTAATACCACCTTCACTTGTAGAGCGTGCGGAAAGTCATGCCGCTCCCGCATTGGCTTATATAGCCACGAAAAGTCTTGCCTCAGACACTGATTAAATCGTCTGTCACAGACGTGTGAGGCCAATGATGATGATGATAAATAAGGTAGAATGTAGGCACAGGCTACCTGACAAGGTGCTGTTCATAAATTTAAAAACGTATTTTATAGCCCAATTTATTTCTGGAACCAATAGTATCACAGCGGGTTTTGATTGCGGTATTACACGTCGGAAAGCTTTTAGCCCGTACACGTTTTATACGATATGTTAAAATTTTCCTCGTGATCCCTTTATCCTGGTAATCCTGGACAAGCACGCCGTGATTTGTGCGACAGGGCTGGCAGCGGTAACCGCTGGTAATCGCCACAATCTGCATAATGTGTGCTGTTTCAACCCTACCCTTGGAACCTGTGTGTACTATATCCCTTGTAAGAGCGTGTTCACACGTATTCGCAGACTATATATGCGTTTTTATTTTAAGCGGTTCGCACACTTAACGCACGACGGAGCGCTAAAATATCGCAGCGGTCTCTCAGATCCATACTAGTAACATCACTCCCCATACTAAAACCGCACTCGACGGACGACGTTGCGCTAGCACTGCGTCGACAGCGGACAGACCACTGCGGTATTTTAGTGCTCCGTCTTGCGTTAAGTGTGCGATCCATCGCTATTACGCAGTGCACGCATTTACCGCGCGTTAAACCTGTGTGGAATGCTGAATTTTGTATTAATACGCACACAACACGTGGCGCCTGCATGTTTGAGTTTGACAGCCTTTGCGACAAACGACTTTTGTAGAGGATTTTTTTTAACAATACCTACTTACGCACAAGCTAAAAATATTAAGCTACGTGTCGCTATCGTAACACAACATTCACTCCAATCATGGAATTTCAAAAAAGAAATTTAGGATTTGCGTGGATTAACTTTAATGTCATACATATGCAACCAAGACGCTCTGCCTACCCCGAAAGAGATTAAGGCGTGATCTGTGTGTGTATGTACGCAATCCATCTGAATCAATTACTGGTAAGTGTCTATGGTTATTATCATATAACAGAGCAGAAATGACATTTGCAGGGACGGCGCACACATGAAATCTGTTGTACGTGGTTAATATCGATAAGCTTGCCTTCTGTTTGGAGGCAGCCAGGCAGTCAGAATGTCGGTCGATGTAGCCATCAAACGACGTAATCTCAGCTGGCAGGTCCATTAGACGAAAAGCGACTTAATTAGTCACAAGAGACTTGAACTTGCTGGTGAATCTTTAATACGAGATTGACTTATGAACTCTATTTCTTATTTATCAGTATTCTGATTGCCGTGCGGTGCCGGCTTAGAATACCATCACACTATTTTAGCCCATGGGTGTCGTAAAAAGTGACTAAGGGATGATTCCAGGGAGCGGGCAGCAGCGTTCTCTGTGAATATCTACAATGTTTTACAATAAGTTCGCTAATCCGCCTGGGGGAGGCCCATGTCCAGCAGTGGACAGTAGTGGCTGTAGTCGAAGAAAAATTATTCAGATTAGACTAGAAGTATGACTGAAATTTTTATTCTGATAACGTGAAGCCAAAAGAATTGTTAGTAAATTGACTTTCGGTCCTTTTTATTAAACATCTTTAGCAGCTAGGTTAAATACAGAAGGTCGATGGTACACGTAGTGGTTAACAGTGAATAATGGATGAGACCCGTGTTCCCTGGCCTACATTTTGGTAGTCGAGCTGTGCGCCCTCTGAGTCAACACCTCCAGAATAAAAATGTATACGCTCGTAGCTTAGCATTAGCTCTATTGTTGGTTACTTTATAAAATTTCAATTTGTGTAATTACGTACTTGTTGGTTGAGTAGACGCCGACTTATTATTTCCCAAAACCAAAGGTTCTCACACAAGCCGCATAATTTTTTGTACAAGATCGGGCCTATGAAGAACAGTGGGTAGGTCAGACATGTAGACAAGCATGCATGATGGTACGGTACCTTGTTGATCCATGGATAGTGATCGGCGGGATTCTTGTGAGCGCGACTTTGCAGACAAATCACTTCCAGTTCCAAAGGAGCTATAAGACCGGTGCTTGCTGTGCTTGGCGCTTGCGCCTCGGCCGGGACCGGGACCGCGACCGGTGCCATAATTCCTTCTCCAACTTTGTGATTTTTCGTTTATCGTCGTAACTTTTATCACTTTTAGGTTTAGGCATTCTATCATACGCGAGCACAATGTGGAACAGCGGAACACTATAACACAGATCACAAATATATATGTTCTAAAGGACACTAGATAGTGAAATGAATCAAGCGGCAAGCAAAGCCTTCTCGTTTCTATAGATACCCGCAGCAAAAAATATTGAAAAAGAAATAAAAAATGCATTCCTTTTGACGCATTCGTATAAAAATTTTAAAAATCATAAAATTATTAATCTCAAAATAGTGTGGAAGGGCGTGTACTATGCGTTACTACACGTGTCTATGAATCCTGAAATATCGTTTAATCACTAATTTTGTTAGCAAGGTCGGGCGGGCCTATAAAGAAAAGCGGGGCGTAATTTTGTTGGTTGACTGCAATGCAAACTTCGCCATATACCTTTAAGCTCACTTATTACAAAATTCTACTAATAAATTATATTGTCATGTTTTTTATGAGTTGGTATGTAGATATACTCATATCTTCTTTCTCTTTCGTTACCAGTTCTAGACGCTATAAAAATAAATTGCATGGAGGGAGTGTCTCGCTTAAAAGACCATTTTGCAAATGAGGATTGTCAATAGCCTTCATAAAAACGCTCTTTGCTGTATTGCGTATGTTACGAGCAAAACATGATTAACTTGATACTTGGCACATGCCACTTTAGAATAGTATCACTCCATTTTTACCCGTGGGTGTCGTAAGAGCGTCTAATGAATGTGCAACAGCGTTCCCCGCAAATATCTAAAACACTTTGCATTGCGCTCGCCAATCTGCCTGCCAAGCGTAGTGCGAGTATGGCAAATACCTCCCAATAAGGAAAGCCTATGTCCTTCAGAAGATCATTGTGGCTGTAGTAGAAATGATACTTGGAAAAAGTACTTACACACATTCACGCCTGAGTCAAAACATTTACATAGCTCAGTAAAAAAAACAGAATTTCTCGCCATTTGTCATATCTCATACAATTCATTATTCTGCGCTTAAAGATAAGAGTTGACCCTACGCTTACAGCGAGCAAAAGCATTGCTTACCTACATAAGAAAGTTCCTAATTCTAGCTACGTTTACTTATAAAAAAAAGAGACACAATTCGAGCTTCCAAAGGTTTTTCGCTAGATATTCCATTTTCAGTAGGTACTAAACGTATTTGGTATGATTATTAATGTCGTATTGGTGTTTATTTAGCCCGTGTAGTATTGGTCCAGCGCCAACTAAATGGGCAACAGCTTAATTAGAGCGCATCGAGAGCTAATGACCAACTAACCACGCAGTGACCAATGTGTTTACAACTAATAGACGACAAATTGTAGAACATGTAGTATGTAGGTATCTAATCTAATGTAATATTTATGTAATGTATACTTACATTATTTTTTTATATTTTTAAGGCATATTTTTTCTTGTTAAATGCCGCATATTTCGGTTGTTAACTGGGTCTAATAAAGTATAAAAGTTGTACGCTTAAAACTATTGGCGAAAAATAATATGTACTTCATTCATCATTTTTCAAAATAAATAGTAGAAAGTTTGAATTACTTGATAAACAGAAAAGTTACATCATAGTAAGTGTTGTAACGCCGACCAAAATAACAATAACAATACCAAAATAACAAACGCGTTACGCAGTGTTATTTTAGCGCAGCGTTGTGCTTTTAGTGTGAGAACCTATGTTACAAGCTAATTAATATTACATTACCGCTGACTAAGGCTGCTTTTCCACAAGTACTGTGCGAGTAAAATGCGTTGTACGAGGATGATTAGCTATGCTGTGGAAATGTGTGGTTTCCGCCAGAGCTGTGCGAGGTAAACGTATCGTACGAGGATGCGTAGCGGAGCTGTCAAAATGCGCATTAATGTGCGTAGCGCGTGCTGTGAAAAATGTGAGCGGGGGACATGCGGTGAAGTGGGGGTACCTCGCTGCACAATTCTAGTCATTCGTCGCAACGTCCTCGCACACATTTTTGCATGTTTTTTATGTTAATCACCTCGCTTCACTAGACCCTGTTCCACCAGAGCTGAGCTGAGCGAGGTTAGGAGAATGAAGCGATTCTTTTGGTGGGTTTTTTCCTCGCACACCGCTTAGCTACCTCGCACAGCTCTGGTGGAAAAGCAGCCTAAAACTCAAATTCAACAAATTTATTTACATCAAGTATATCCCAGAAACAATGCAATTTAACTCCTTAAGAACGATCTCCATTGTGTCCCGGAAGTAATTGTATGAACTTGCAAATTTAGGCCCCCTCTAAGCTTTATAATACTATGTTGCGCCACCATTTTTGTTTCACAAAAATGATGTCAATTCGCCTTCTTGAATGTAGCGAAACGGCCATACATACATTGATGTAAATGCCTAGCGTAACGTAGTGCGTTGGACTTGCATCGAATGCGGTTTTAGTATGGGGATTGACGTTTCTAGTATTGATCTGACAGGCGTATACGTTATCACAGCGTTATTTTTGAGCTGAAGTGTAAAATTTTAGTTGGTGAACATAGAGTGTGGCGACTACTTAGAAACTTGGTTTGGCAACATTAATTTATATATATATATTTATATATATACAGGGTGTAAGGGACGGTATAACGAAAACTTTGCAGGCGTCCTCAGACCATAAACTGAACAACTTTTTATATAGGGGCTGTTGGGAAACGAAAAAAAAAATTTCGGCCTTCCATACAAAATTCCCGATTAGCTGAGTGACTTTGTATGGGATCTCGAAAAAATTTTTCGTTTCTCAACATAGCTCCCATAGAAAAAGTTCTGCAGTTTCATGGTCTGATCACGCCTGCAAAGTTTTCGTTACACCGTCCCGCCCTGTATGTATATATTTCTGATACATATATTTTTCTCTCGTGTCAATCCTTATATTTCCAGCAAAAGAAGCAAAAGTTGGCGCCTCTTAGCTCAAAGTAAGCTCATGACCGATGTTGCCCAGATAAGGATCGCGACGCTTAACTTACTTATGGTGGAAATTAACGACAAAGCCCTCTCTTTGTTGTCTTTAGCGATAACAGCCCGAGGATATTTATCAGGAGTTACTCTCTTGTATTCCTCACAATAACTTTCTTATTTACTGCAGCTATATCATTAAACAGATAATTATTCTCTTATTCTTGTTGCTAGGACAAGTCTCTATAAATCTTCAAGTGTCTAAAAGTATGGGTTTTTGTAGTATAGTTTTTTTCTGTCGTGAAGGGCACCGATTCACGTCCTGCTGAATCCTGGTTTCAGAGTTTTTAGACCGTTTAAGCATACTGTCAAAAGACCTCTGGAATAGTTGTGTAACGACCGCATCGGGATCGAATAGACGATTTAAATGGCTAAAATACTCCTTCAAACGTGGTTTACTCTGATCAGGTATACAAAACGGTTTTGCAGAATCTATGAATATTTGATGTCACGGGCTACTCTACGTTCTCATAAAACACGCTTAGGTAAACATATCAATCGCTTTATCGACCTTTACCTTAAAAAATGATGGCTTAGCGCATAAAACAGTGAGCGACACGTTAGAAGAGCCTATAAAACTTATTATAGTAGATACTTACTTAACTTATAAATAATTCTACTTCGTAGGGGTATTACGACGTAGCTAATTTCGGATATTTAAATTGAATATGCAAAGAAAATGAACGACTGATTGACTATAATCAATCCTATTATATAAAGAACGATGCCGTCCGTTTGCCGTGTGATGCCGGCTAAGAATAGCATCACCCCACATCCTTCCCGCGGGTGTCGTAAGAGGCGACTAAGGGACTCGAGAGAATTGGTGTATTACAATTTTTAGGCGACAGGCTGACAACCTGTCACTATAGTGATACACGTTTACTGAAACAACCTTAGAAAACAATCCTCTAAAATGTCAGACGTGGCGATAGTGGCCGTATTCTTACGGCCGTTAACGCTCTGCCTACCCCGCAAGGGATAAAGGCTTGTTATATGTATTATATAAAGAACGACGACTTACACGACAAGACAAGTGTAACAAATAAGTCATCTTTCTTTAATATTAATGTGTTTGACTTGTTCGTCTAGTAATAGATCAATCCCATTTCTATCGGAAGGGAATAACCTCAAAAAGCCCAGCTGCGGGAGTTTGTAAAAGTAATACAATAAACGTTTCTGAGTAAATTAAGTTGGAGTTTCCTTTTCGCCAGTGGAGCGGTGAACAAATATTGACAGGGAGTAGAGTCAGCAAGTTAGTGGTACCCCGCGTCGGGTTGTCCGCTTCACTCAAACTTGGCACGACCTTCGTCAACTTTTACCAACGCTACGTGGCAAAATTTTCTTACGCGCGTGTTTATTTGTATAAGTAAGATGAAGGTACATATTTTATTGTAATGTTCCAATATAAAGAAATACTTATATAAAACAAAAAAACAAAATAAGACTTTATTTTATCATTTTAGCTGTTCGAAATCTTGATCATGTCGGTTAAGTATGTTCGTTTGTCCGTCAATTTTGTACCATACCTATATAATATGTAACTAATATCATTTTTCTTTCTAATGCACAGACAGCCGGAGATACGAGTGACATTTTCTCTATGTTTAAATGTATTTAATATGCCAACGAAACCCTAGATTTTCTCATTTCCTCCAACACATTCTTGTATTTTTTTACGGATAAAGTGAACCAAACAATCTAGATGGTCGTTGTGTTAGAGTTACCTTATTTTCCGCAATCTTCTCTTGTTTTCACTGCCATTGTACCCGTACAGGTACAGTATCAAATATTGTTAAAATATTTCGTTTCGATAAGTACCTACTTAGCTAATATTCAATAGGTAGGTATCCAGACAACTCTCATGGGTAATTTCTACTTGTTTCTTAGGTTGATAAGTTGTGCCCTTTTCTAGTTGA
The DNA here is from genome assembly GCA_029255805.1 of Keiferia lycopersicella. Classification (NCBI taxonomy): domain Eukaryota; kingdom Metazoa; phylum Arthropoda; class Insecta; order Lepidoptera; family Gelechiidae; genus Keiferia; species Keiferia lycopersicella. Next base: position 22,498,972 of record JARACZ010000003.1, read on the forward strand.
CATTTTACTCATAGATAAATAAAACAATCCTTAATATCTTAATTTTATTTATAAAAATCCTCTTATCCTAGGATAACTACGTACAATTAACGATGAACAAATAAAAATTTATACAAATACTTACTAACTCCTGCATCACAGTAATTCTTGTTTTCTAAATGCTTGTGAATCCGGTGCGAGAATTTAGTAATTCAGTGTTAGTAATAAGTATTTATACATTAATTAAATCACTTGTGCTCAATACCTTTAAAAATTTAAACTTTCATAAAAATAATTCTTGTTTAACATTACATCCTTACCCTAGGAATGATATGGTAATGAGTTTCGTTAAAAACTATCGTTTTTATGTTAAGAATGATACATTTTTAAGTGTATTTTGTGTCTAACCTTCTTGAGATTTAATGTACTTTCTACCTAATTTACTCTTCTATTCTACTTTTAATTTGAGTGCTGTATATTTTGGCAATCTGTTAAAAGGATGTAATACAACTAAAACTAGAATAAGTACAGGAAAGTTATAGCTATGCTATTAATTACGAATTGACTAGGTAATCTTCCACTATTAGTTTTATCCTACATGAGTAAAAGCTTTTAATAAATATTAGAAGCTTATGAAATGATCCCGGTTCATGAAGTAGGTAGAGAGAAAAATAATTTGTTACTGATTTCGATCATTTGAATTTGACACCTCTTTTCGTCAGGCGTCAGAGTTTTTAAACGCCTACTACAAGACATCGGATCAAAATTATTAAATAGATAATACCTAATTAATTTCCATTGCCGAAAATTCGTAGTATGCACGGTGCCAAATTGCGCCTTCTGTCAACCGGCACGATTCGCAAAATCCTACTCATAATATTCATTGAAATTAAAAAAGTATCTAAATCGTTACTACCTAGATAGTATTAAAATTTCATCTTACCTGAAATCGCACTTGTGATTCGGAATCATTTCAATAGTTTGTATGTTAAAAAATAGGTCTAATACGTGCATATATAATTATTATGAGGAGTAGTGTGAAAATTACTGGATGCACTATTTCGAAAAATTTGTTAATAATAATCATGAACAAGTAATCAGCTAAGTGCACAGTGCCATCACATAAAAATGGTTAGTCCACTAAATTCTAATTCTATGATAATATAATGTGTTTTGATCAGTCATTAGGATTGATGGTGGTCGAACTAACGAACATATATTTTTTTCGTCACATTTTAACCTAATATACGAATAGGATTGAATTTAGGTCTGTTTTGTTTTAGCCTTCGTGATCTAGTAGGTCGGCGAATTGGTTCACTTGCAGCTGATAAAAGAGGAGAATTGTAATCGTCTATAGCATCAGGATCCGTCGAATTATGATCGGAATCGATTTCTAATATTTCTGCATTGTCACCAATAACTTCCAGTTTAATTTTTTCTGTTGTTTGTGGGACGTTAGCAGTTGATACTGATTCGCCAGTATTTAGTGATTCATTTAGAATTGATTTTAATGTTGTCATTTCGGGTTTTGTTATGAGAGGTGATTCTGTGCTTATTATTTTTATTTCTTGAGATGGGCTGGCTTCAGTGCTGTTAATGATTTCCGTTTCGTTACTAATAGTCGTTTCTGTTGATGTTACTATTTCGTTCTGTTTTATTACAGTAGTTGGTATGGAAGTAGTAGAACTTAATAATAAGCTTGCATCCTTAGTCGTAGCTATATTTTCGATTTGTGAAGTTTTCTCCGTTACATTGTGACTAAGAGCATCATCTTTGAATTCTGGTATTAATGTAGTTACTTCAAATATAGTGTGCGTTGGATTTGTCTTATTACTGTCATCCACTATAGTGATTTTAATGACTTCGTGATTCATTACAACGTCTTGCATTATAGCGTCCGTGTTAATAGGAAACTCCGTCGAGTCCCCCTTTGTATTGGGAACATCTGTGACAGTTTTTACGTCACTTGTTTGTGGTTTAACATTTTCACTGCTGGAATTTGTATTTGTAACGTCTTCTTCACTTTGTTCAGTTGTCGATATATCAGCAACATGTGTAGTTGTTAATTTGTATTTTGTGCTAGTGGGGCGTTCAGTAATCGTAATAGTGTCTGTTGTTTGTGCAATATTTTCAAATTTTGCGATGTCATCTTTCTGTTTTATTTCCATTATTTTCGGTTCTTTCAAAATAACTGTAAGCTCCATGGAACTATCCACAGATGTAGTTTTGCTAGTTTCTAACGGCTGTGTTGCAGTGTTTTCTGGAATTTTTGTGGTTATATCTATTGGAGAAGATAACTTATCTGTGGATGTATATTTCTCTAATTTAAGTAATTTGCCATCAAGTTTTATGTTTTTTGCTTTTGGATCGTCATATTTTTCTTTGTACTTTTTCGGCATAACAGATTTGCTTTTATCTTTCTTTATACTTTCTTTTGTAAAAACTGGTTGTAAAGTCATAACCAAAGGTGTATCAGTTGTATAGACTTTATGAGGTTCCTCTGTAGTGAGCTTTATTGAAGGTTTTAAGTAATGGTGTTCATTCAAAACATTTTGTTTCATAAATCTTTGCTTTTCGGCCATTTGCTGTGCATGTTTCTCGGCTAAAGATAAAACAGTCATGTCATCACTAAGCTTTGCTTTAGCCATGACAAGGGGTGGAACAAAATGATCTGTAGGTTGAGTAAATATTGTTTCAAAGTTTCCAAGTCGAGCTAACTCATCATGCAACATTTTATGATGCATATGTTTTTCGTCTTCAATTTTCTCTGATTGTTCTATTGTCATAAAGTTTTCGTTGTTGCCAAGCTTTGGTATATCATTACTTTGAAGGTTGTTATTGTGTAGTACGTCTATGTTGAGGTCCTTTGAGTAAATATTATTGAGTTTGTTGATAATAACTGGCTTCTTTGTTTCTTTTATAACTTCAGGCATTGGAGTTTCATGAGTCGCACTTAAACTGCTTTCTTCACTTGCACGTTTAGTAGTGGTGTCGTCTTCTGTTGGTAGTTCAGTGAAAGTTTCCGTACCAGTAGAATCAGTAGTTAAATCTTGACCAGATGTATTATTTTCTTCTGTGGCAATGACAGGGGTCGTTGTTAGTTCATCTTCTTCGATACAAGATAGATCCTTTAGTAAATTTTCTCGTTTCTGTGAAAAAAGACCAAAGTTTAAGATTCAGTCACTTTATTTACGTGTAAAAATGCATCATTAAGAGAGTATATCATGTATATTTACCACGTTGCCTGTACACTGTACACGTTTGACGCCAGCAAGTCCACAGTCAGCTGTCAGTTGAACTGCTGCGCTTTCTGGGAGATACAAAATCGTCAGAGCTGGCAGCTCTCGCACCATGCATCCCTCGTTGCCAAGTGCCCATTGCGGTACTGTGGAGAAAACAACACTATTAACAGATGGACGATAATAAAGCGAATTGAAGGCAAAAATATTTCGTTCACACCTCTTTTTGAATATGATATGACTGATCATAAAGTACATGTACCTGGTAGTTCACAGATGAAGGATGCAACTGTAGGACCCCCGCAGGCTCGCGCCTCCCAGCGGTAGTCGGCGGTAGGGTCCGCAGCTGCGCAGAGCGGGGCTGCGCGTGCGTCGGGCGCGGCGCTCCAGTAACCGTCGCTGCTTAGCCCGCGGTAATCACTTTTTTGATAAAAATATAATCGATATCAGTAAAATGATCATCATCATTAACAGTAAAATTATAAAATATTTTTGACGCAGTTCTTTGTACCTCTTAATACCTAGTTATATAAAATAAAAACGAGTAAATAAAATCTGTGATTATATATTTTTTCTTACACATGAAGCTTACTACATGTAATTACTCATAATACATGTACAACAAACTGATAAATCAATAATTAGGTTTATGACGTAATTACATAATTACGTCATAAACTTAATTATTGATTTAATCATATAATTATTCATGTAACGGAAAACTTGTTTTTTTTTTATTAATTAACAGGGACATTTTGGACCTAAATAAGCGCAAGTGGATAGGTACATTGCTTATTTACATTTTCTGAAAATTAAGTTCACTTACGTCCAAGTGAAATCTCCATCAGGGTTGCTTCTGATGAGACCGACCCACACAGCGCTGGATATGTCCAATTCCTTGAGGTAGGCCCGCACCGCATCGTATTGCGCTGTCGTGTCCACTGTAACACAAAGAAAAAATAAGTTCAAAATCTTGCTACACCTAGTGAAAACGTCGTGGCTAATGTTATCAGAATCTTCTATTGTCAGCGACACCGAGTCCATGAACGACCAGATGAACATTGCTGGGTGTTGTCAAAATTTAAATATTTTGTTGTATTTTATGGCAAGCGATGATTAGTGATTATCCTAAGGTTTTGAACAATACACCTTCTGTAAGTAACAATTGAAATCAAATCAAATTATACTTTATTGCTACAGTAGCAAAAGTTTCTAGGCAATCATGGAGCTTCTATTATGAAAGATATGCAGCAAATTGCAATGCTTGATTTCAAGTAGTTAGTTGGCTAGTATGTACTTCTTTATGAATCTTACTTAAATATTTACAGAATGCTTCATTTTTAACTCGTTCATTTTCTATACCCCTGATAAAACAAGAGCGGATCATCTCGCAATTTATAGCGGATAGAATGCAGTCTTCGACGAGAAATTGTTGGATAGTTGGATATTCTTTTCTAGTTTCCATCGACACAGCGAAATTGCACCAATAGGAGGCAAATGGAAAAAAGTGATTCGGTGCCCGCAACCGCCCTCCTCGTGAAATCGGATCGATTCGATTGTCTGCTTCACCGACTTTATTGGAACCGTTTTAGCATAGGTGAAATGCTTTCAAAGTTAAATATCACGCTTTTTAAAAGATTTTTAGGGTTCTGTAGTCTATTACAAACCCTTAATCATATCGTCAACTCTTTTATGTCCGTCTGCCATACTTACTTCGCCAGTTTTGCGCGTACTGACACTGGACACACAATTTGGTAAAAAATATAATAAATTAACCCTTGAAATGTTAATAAAAAAATAAGAAAAATAAAAGTTACTCTCTGCGAAGAAACACAGCAGCTAAACAGCTACAACTTTAACTTTGTAACACTGAAAAATCGAATCCCTATAGACGGCTTCTCTAATGCGTTCTTGGTCGTGTTTATTTTTTATCCTAGAATCAATTGGTAAAAGAAAATCAACCAAGCCGTCTTTGATGAAATCAAACTTGATTGTTAGTCTCATTGATAAAATCAAACGGAAAAATTAACTCTGGGCTGAAAGAAAAAGGTCTCTTCATTTTGGTCTGAATGACGTACCTACCTTGTTTACAGACAAAGGTGGTGCCCTTTCTAACCCACAGCACTGCGCATTTTTATCGTACCCGTAACGCATGCCTCTGTCAGATGCAAGGTAATTTCAAATTCCCCATACTAAAAGCCATCGCAGGAACACCGTAGTAACTTGCATTGACTAATGTCTCCATTACACTTAGGTAAATGCAATATATACCTATCTCTTTTTCACCAGCGTTTTTCAAGTGTGGGATTCGCTAAGCCCCGAGGGTACGCTTATATCGGATCATCTTATCAACACGCGACAGACAGCTTTTGTCTGCTCGGCTAACAAACCGCTACGCAATCTTTCTCGTCGATCTCAATTCAATTTGCTGCACAAACATTTATTTTGTACGAAAACTCAAGGTAAAAGGCATGTCAAGCGACATGTCATAAGCAACTTTTGTGGACTCGGTATCCCCACACGGCGGTTGAGAGAGAGCGGTAGCTTCAAAACGTAACAAACCATTTCTGTGGTGTTTCTAAATTGATGAAAACCCAAAATTTCATGTTAGTCGCGCACGTAATAGCTGCTCAGCCACTCATTTGGTTTGACGCACAAATAGGGCTGATTGGCATCCGCAATCCAGGTGTCGAGTACTCCCGGAAGCTGTGGTGCTCAGGGTTGACACAAAAGGGAAATTTGCATTACCGACGAGGTGCGAGACGAGCCGACAAGTTGGGCGTATTCTAAACGACGTCATTAAGTCGGGGCGCGGTAAGACGCAAACATACATCTACACACACCCATCTAATGGCAAGTTAGAATGAGTCTAATGGAGCTTATATGGCCTTACATTTTCCTTCTAAGCCTTAAAAGAGGTCTTAGCAACTCTACGTTTTGATTACCGTCGGTTGAAGGCCCATATACAGTTCGGTACCGTTTTTAGGCTATGACTGAACTAAACTGACTGGTTTACATTAACCTCAAGTCAAGTATCTTATTTTCCGTACGGCTTTAGAATTCTTGCAGATTTTAAGGTTTTTAATTCAAAATTGACAAAATTACAATTCACGGGAAAACCACCTCAAATTATTATAATACCTACCTACTAAATTATTCATTCCGGCGAAGACTCAGTCAGATTTTCTTGTTCAATCCAGACCAGAACCAATTTCCCTAATTGAATAATACCCCATTCTGAAGATTTGAATACCTCCAGAAATTAATTGAGCGTGCCCGCTGTGGGATTACGTTGTACTATCGCACCGCATTGATCGGTTTTTGCTGCTATTCATTGAAATTAAAAAAGAATAAATGGACTCTAAACCCCTGTTTAATCAAATAATGAATATTAAATCTTAATTTTAGAATTTCGAACAGTATTGCGGTTCGTGATAGTCATTACACAAATGACAGGCTGAATCAGCTACGATGCGGTGCGTCTTACATATATCATGATATCCGGTTTTCGTATGGCATTTCGAAAACACGTTTCGTCACGAAAACAAGTCCGAATAATATTGAAAATCATGCGGCAAAACAGAACCGCTAAGATTCCGATTTATATAACAAATATGGCAACCTAGTCACTATAAAGATATATGTCTATGTTTATTCACAAGGCATTTCAAATGAATGCACAATAAGCCCACAATTCAATATTTCTAAATTACACTTTAAGTATTTCAAAGCCGAAGACCATTTTGTGCTGAAGGTCTCCATAAATTGACATCCGCTTTACCACGTAGCAGCACTCCGGGGCCATCAATTTTAGTTTACCTAGAAAGCTGACGCCGGAAGCCTAGCCAGGGCTGTATATTACATTTTAGTAGATAGACGGTAGAAATTGCACCTATACGAGGCAACACTTTGACGACAACTCTTTAAAAGCAAATTTTTAAAAATAAGTAGTACCTGTTGTGTTTTTTTATCTAAATGTTATTGTCCTGTGTTTTCTCTTGTGTGCAATAAACAGTTAAATAAATAAATAAATAAAAGCGAAGTAAGTAAGTACATAGACATTTGTGCCTCCCTGGTGAAGTTTTTCAAAATAAAAGTCGAGGGGTACCTGCATACAATAGTTCTCGCAGTAGTTTTGGATATTTAAATACGTTATCAATGATTTTCCACTAAACTTAATCAAAATCGGCCATTGACGCCGTAATTTTCCATTATCACGGTTCCACGATATCATTTCACGGATTTTTGAACATTTTTATAACATCCTGTAACGTCAGGGATTGCATGTACCTATAGAGGTCGGCGGTACAGGGTGTCTGGCAAGACGCCAGTCACCGCCTTCAGAGAATCTCTGCACGCCGCCAAGTCAATATTTGTGATGCCATTTTAACTGTCCAACTTGCTACTTACGATACTTTATTGCACGCTTTCTTATTTTTGTCTTTGTATGTTTTCACAATAGTAGGTACCTACCTAATACTCAGTGACACATGAATATAGGTCCTTAATATTTCCTGTTTAAAACGTTGATAATCGTCTCCGCACGCTGCTTTCCTAATTTGCGGTGAATGTGGCCCTTCGCGTCTTTGGAGCGTAAGTTAATGTCTCAATTTTTTCCTAATACAGTGAAGCTAAGAATGTAAAATTGTGAACCGAGTGGGTGTAGCAGTATTTTTACCGGAGGTCTCAATAACTATATTAGCGGCTGGTTGCAGCGAGCTTTTTAGTTATTTTTTTTTGTAAGGGCGCGAATTTTACTGCCAATAACTGGCCACACGTTGAAAAAATAGAACTTTCTACAGCTCTTACTACAAACGGTAAAAAGTGATTAACTAACAGCAAGAAGTCCACCACCTTTTAGGATGCAAATCACAAAATACTTTAGTGAAATAAATAACAAACACGACAGACAGCTACTACGATGAATGTATTTTTAACCCCTTTTATTTTTCTGTAGCAGCTACTATATTATCTTATACGTGATTCCGACTTGATCCGTCCAAATTGTTCCGGGTCACTGTGGAACCGGAATATTCCGGTTCATAGAGGTGAAGCGTAATCCTCATGGGAAAAGAACGTATGGCGCCGTCCTTATTTGAATCGATCCCCGGATTAGATATAATACGAATGCGAGGTTTGATTTCAGCTGAACCGCACACGTGCCGGACGGAATCGCGGTTAATGGCCGCAGTTTTATGCGGCAACAAAAATTTGTGTAATAATAGTGTTAGGAAAAATACTAACTTCCTTTCAAGGGATGAATCAGTCCAAACTGAACTGAACAACTTTCACCAAGGAACATAGGTCAAAATATGAAAAATAAAAATTACCTACCATACAAACTGACTCAGGTTGGTACATTTTGTATGAACGATCCAAAATTTCTTTTCATATTTCGACCGTTCCTTGAGGAAAGTTAGTAACTTTCCTAGCACCTTGTTTAACTAGTAACGGCTTCTGTATGGAATTTCATGAGTTTCTATCTTTAAAAAACCGCACGTGGTAAAACAACGTAAAGTCATATGCGGTGTGAATGAGATCCGCTTTACAAAGATACATCATTATGGAGGGTTGACGAAGAAGCTGACGAACTTGTTTTAATTAACGAAGCGACTTACTTACACGTGCTTGCTTTAACATGATTATGATACCACACCAAGTTGAAATTAAAATTAGCTACGATACCAAGGCTGCCACTTTGGAACTTTCCACTTCAGAAAGAAAGTTGAAACTCAATTAGGTTATTGTTTGTTTATAATATGAGGGTAGAAAGCTTTACAGAAGCTTAACAGCTGGAGGACTGAGCTCGCACGTTTTTGTTTATTTTACGCGTTAATAGATGGCGTTGTCCGAAATAAAACAACTCACAAAAACTGGTGAAATTACGTTTCTAAAAAAAAACTAGTTTGGTCTGTGGTTTGGTTTATTGCCTCTGAAAACCCGTAAATTGGTGCTAAATATTAAATAGATTAGAAATGAGAGTAAGAAGAAATTACAATAGCTTATGTTCGTCGAGGTGGATCGCACACTTAATTGCCTGAAAAAGTGCTCCGCTAAGCAGTTGAATCTGGCTATTGTCAATTCTGAATCTGGCTGCTATCTATGCTGTTAAAACTTAGACAAAACCCGTTTTTCAAATAAATACGTTGGAGGCATAGTACTAAATCTTTGAATAAGTTTAGAAATTTTCGATAATTGAGATTAGGTAAAATAAACGCATTTTCTTTCCTGCTTCTTACTACCAGTTAGTCAGCGGTTTACAGTCGGTAAGACGAGGGTTTAGTAAGGTTTTCGGTGATACCGTGTCCAAAACACTTACATAGACTCACACATCAAAAAGTTTGTGTACCTCAATACCTGTACATTTATACCGACATGTCAAAGTCATATATGTGTTTGAGCTCTACTTTTATATTCCACGGGCCTTTGCCTCCCGTTACTCAACCTGGTTAAAGGACACCGATTGCCACTTTGCTCTGACACCGCAACTTTTGCTACTCGCCGCATTTCCACCCAGAAAATATCTGCCTGAATCCTTCCAACCGATAGGGAATAGGAACTCGTATATAATGCGAAATTGTGCGAAAATGAGCAAGCCTGTCACATTGTGTCCTAGGTGTAAGATAGTTTTACCAACTATGTGAATATATTTTATGTAAAATATCGCCAGAAGAGAACACAAGCTTGTTATGGGGTTCGAAAACGACGAAGCGCTTCGAAAACGGTAGGTATAACTTTGTTATTACCGTCGCGCTTCGCGTGACTCGTCTTGGCGGGACATAATATAAAATATTGACAAGATATGCCGTTTAAAAAACGAAGAACCACTTTAAAAAAGGTGAAGTTTTCCATGTCCATGCCCCTTAAGTAGAGTAATGTCGTAGTAGAGTAATGTCGGAAGAGCCTTGTCCAAGTTTAGTTTTCCGGTCCCCTAGATTTATATAGCCCTTTTACCATTAAACGTCCCGTTACGGCCTTTACTTCAAATTTTGCTTTAAATACCCGTTGAACCTGCAAAACAAAGTGTAAACAATTACCTGCGGTCCATTAGCTCCCAATCACCCTCGATTGCTTCATCCTAAACGGGTTGTTTGCCCATTTGTCTGTTTGCCTTTATAAAACACTCTCGAAACCCAACAGTTATTAATTTGTACATAAAAGGCTCAATTGGTGTTCTTATATTTTATGTTTTGATTTTTTATATGAATATTTGGCGATATTAACGACACCGTGTATGAATTCAAGGACAATAGTATAAAAAAATCTGAACGGCAGCAGTCGTCATCTAAGGCGAGGGACGCAATTGACGCACGACGGAGCGCAAAAATATCGTAGCGGTGTGTCAGCTCCATACTAGATAGAATAGAAATATCAATCTCCATACTAAAACCGCTCAACCGCTGCTGTTGACGCAGCGCTATCGCAATGTCATTCGTCGAGTGCGGGTTTAATATGGGGAATGACGTTTCTAGTATGGATTTGACAGACCGGGGCGATATTTTTGAGCTCCGTCATGCGTCAAGTGTGTTCCTCGCCTGTCATATTTGACAGCACCTTTGAGGACAGCACATTATAGGAAAGATGTTTTTTTGGCCGCGACTGTTGGTGATCTCACACGTTGGTCACCTACCAACCACCAAAGTTTTCATTATCCATTTGGGATACTGAACCGATAAACGACCAGATGGACTAAGAAGGGCTACCACTCGATTCGAATAAACTGTTAATAGGTCTTAAACGGTTCGAACGACCTCTGGAGTTTCCAATATACATTAACTTCGCAAGATTTCCAGCAAACAATTCACAAAAGATTTGTAGTGAAATGTTTATTGTCCTTTTAACAAATACTTACATAAAAGAACACAATTTATTTGATTCGTAAGTTCCATTGCAAACTACAGGTGAACTGTTTCTATTTTAACCAAGACTCAATATTATAGACACTTCACACTTACTACCTACGAGTATGTTACAAAAAAAATCAAACTATGCATAAGAATAAAAAAAAACTTTTCAGAATTAGGTATTTTTCCTTACTTCCAATTTTATTTCGAACAAGTTCATTTTGTTCCCCAAGGTATATTTTTTTGTTATTATTTTATTTTTCATATTTATCCAAACCCTTGTAATAATTATTATTGCCTGGGCGTGATGCCGGTTGTCAGATGTGCGCGATGAAGGTAATCCTGGCCATTTACATAACGCCAGCAGCGGGGTCAGGGTGACCCCCGACCCCCGACCCCCGGCAGAGATAGCTGCAGACACCGGGCTGTTTATGACCCCCGCTTTACAAATGGTGCAGATTTCCTGAATAAATTATGCCTTTAGCAAATGTACGCGGTAAATAAACAAAATATATGTGCGCAAAGCCGGTCTTAATGTCTGCCTTAAGGTCTTAACTTATTGGTAGAGAAGATATCTATTTCACAAATAAGTACCTAGTTCTTACAATGTATGCAACGACAGCTATTATAATAGATTATAGGCCTCGAAGATATTTTAGTTTGATTTTATTTATTGTGAAAAATATTCCCATGTGTCATTTATAATGTTTTTTACACATCACAGGATTCCATTACCTACGTACCTACATGCAAAAAAGGCTTAATAGAGGCCGTATCTAAAATTCCTATCTGCTCATTCAAGCTGATATGCCCAGCGGTATGTACCATCAGGCTTAGTCTTCTAAAAATAATATTTACAACTAAAGATAATAGTTCATCGTTTTAATGTGATCAAGTTTTCATATCCCTATCAAACATTTTGCTAGAAGTTGGAAGAACCACACGAAAAGAAGAAGAAAAATATATGTTACGACTCTAATAGGGTCAATGAAAAGCGCAAACTTCCTTTTCAGAGCACCGGGTAAACGGTGGCTATAAACCGTCTTGCTTATTACTACCGATACTGCTGTCGTACATTCACTGTGAACGATAAAAGATCGTCCACGTAGGTACGATTCGTACTCGTGCACACAGTAATACTTTACGTGAACAACGGACCAACTACTACCGTGCATGATGTACAAACCGTGATAAAATCGAGCAAAATAGAACACCTACTTCTTTGTTTTCTTAAAATGTTTAGTAGGTGTTTGTTATAATTGCCGCAACAAAAAAACAGTATCTGTGAAGTTTCAACTCTCAGCTATCATGTTACCTAGATGAGATACAGCCTGGTGACAGATGGATGGATAAATAGACAGATAGACAGCGAAGTCTCAGTAATAAGGTCCCATTTTGACCTTTTGTGTAAGGAAGTGGAAAACTTCTGTTTCGTTTATATTTGATTTGATGAAAAAATATATGAAAAGCTCTATAAAAGTGTAGAAACAAAATATGTAGGTACCGAAAACTCAATCGCGGAATTTAGGGATGACATCGAGATTTTCCATGTAAGTTATCGTGCTACCTATATAAAATTACACAGCTGAAGTAAATATCATGACTAAAATTAAGCGAAAAGCACATACTTTCTTCCAAGAGCACGAAGTAAACGGTGCTGTAAGCAGTTTCACTTATTACTAGCGATATTTTTCGTGTACATTGCCAGGGACCAATAAATAAATAACCGGATACTTCTGATACGGTAAAGTACCTATTTATTTTCTGTGCATTGAAAGGGCTTTCTAGGGCCACAGATCACTTATAATATTTGTTCTGAAGTATACGCACAAGGCCACGTTATTGAAAAGAAAATATAGATGGCGCGCTCCGGATTACTTGGTACTACTATAAGTTTAGCTTTTTGATCCTTGAGCATATTTTTGATCGAACCGTCAGTATGCTCTAAAAAGTTTACACCTATATAAGAAGTGTCATTATATGCCGAAACATAATTCTTATAACTATATCGCGAAATTAAAATAAACAGAACAAAACAACAGAAATAAATGTCGTGACTTAAGATTCTAATCGTGTTACGGAAAAACTGCAGCAAATTTTTAAGAAAAATCGAGCGAAAAGCACAAACTTTTCTCAAAGAGCACAGAGTAAACGGTGGCTGTAAACCGTTTCGCTTATTACTAGCGATATTTCTCTCGTACATTCGCTGTAACCGATAAATAAAAAAGTTGTTATTGGCGCGCGCGAACGTGCCGACCGAGGTTTATCCGCTGAAGGCTGCCTGCCACGCCATATTTGATTTATTACTTTGACACCTTCTTTCACGATAAGTAGGAAACTCTTTTTACAACTTTAATTTTTGGGTAAATACCTAATAATATTCGCGAAAAGATTCCTTAGCTTTTTATTTTTAGTAACAAACTATTATAAAGCATAAAGAAATTCTATTGTCACAAAAAAACTTAATACCAACAACTATGTAATTTAGAACTGTTTAAGTATTTGTGATGGGTTTAAAATTTATAGTAAAATTAATGTGTGGTGTGACACATACTTAAATAACAATTGAATGTCAGAAATATAAAATTTTTGAATAATGAAAATATACACACGCATATCACGCCTATATCCCAGGCGGGGTAGGCAGGGCGTTAACGTAAAATTACAGTCGCTAGCGCCACGTCTATGGGACACAAGGGTTTCTTGTGTATTGCCATTTTAGGCGACAGGCCGACAACCTGTCTCTATAGTGATACACTTATTATCTAAAACGGCCCTCAATATTTGTCAGACGTGGCGCTAGCGACTGTAATGAAAATATAGGTACTAAAATAAGAATATTGAAAATAAAACAAGAAAAATGGATACCAGAAACTATAGAAATACGGATAGAAAATGACGGTAAGTAATTGAAGTAGGACGTAATAAAACTTCTGAGCCCACAGGGACAAACCAAAAAAAGACACATTGCATCACTGAAATAAACCCCTTTGTAACATTTCATGCCGTCCCGGATTTCCTCGTATTAAAACGTCACGACGACGACTTTTCACCGGGACGGGACCCTCCTCATCCCGTAAATGAATTCGGGACGGGTTTTCCTGATGGGATCCAATAAAGGCGGGATATTTAAAAATGTTTCCTAGCTTAAGTGAATCGACGAACAACTATTATCAACTTACAGATAGAAGACAGAAGAAACTTTGCAAATTCCGTCTCTCTTCATGTCTAGCGTGCCCGAATCTCAGCGTTCCCGCGTTGAATCGTTATTATTATTATACAAACCGTTTCCCCATGGTAATTAGACTTTTTCTACATATCTATAATATAAATAATATACGTACATTTAAGTCAAGTTTTAAAAAAACTGCATCAAATTTATTTGTGGTGTTTAGTAGGTATCTATGACAGACCTTCGAGCAACACGGTCTTTCGTCTCGTATCGACAAACAAAAAACGCGAAAAGCGACTTCATTTTATACTAGGTATTCATTCATATGACATATCGACATAATAAAACAGATTTCAATACACGTTTTCCATGAAAACATCAACTGGCCTACACTATTATTTTGTGCTTCCCTGCTCTCACAGAGCCAATAAAACTTCCACACGCGGCTGAACAACTCCACTGTGAAAGGAGCTGAATAGCCTTCCTTGCTCACCGTCTCTCTGTAAGCTCCATCAAAATTCCAGCGAACATTTTGCATGGATAGTGAGGGAAACGTTGCGCACCAAATCGATTTCTATTCAAAGAGTTTCTTGTAGGGTTGTCAGGTTTATAGTTAAAGTTCTGTGGAAGAGGCATCAGGCCATCATAATTTCGTCATCATCACCATCTTTATAGGTATAGATCACCATCATCTATTTAAGGGCATTCACTGCCCTTGTCGGTCGCTATACAAAATAGTGGTAAATAAATATGCTAGTTTGTCTGGAGTTACGGTTGCAAATTCTGGTTTCTTCACTATGGTTTATCGGTCGTTAAGCAACTCGGTGTACCACACAAAAAAAGAAATTATGTGGAAAACCTAAAAAATATTTTAAGTCGTTTAATTTTAGTCTTATTAGTCTAGGAAACAGAGTCAATTGTGGCTATTCGTAGCAGAACCAGCAAGTTTGTTAGTTTCAGTGGAACCCTTATCCCGGCTGTCCTTATCTAGAAAACTGACAACCCTAGACACTCGTGAATTTTGTATGGAAGTGGCGCAGCGGGTCGCCGCTTGTGGAAACTTCCTTTGATTTTATAAACAATGCAACTAAAAAGTTTTCGTTGTAACAAGGCTGCTCGTGTGAATCGTTTTATTAAATTGCTATGCCTTTTTGCGGTCGATGGAGAGTGAAAGTAAGCTGAAAAATTTTAGAAAACAAAATATTTTGATCCGAAGAAGTTTTTGACCAGCGAAACCGATGTAGGTTGCTTCGTTAGCAGATCGTAATATCTGCTAGATTGTAGTCCGTAAATTCCAATCCCAGATCTACGAGATCTAATCATAATCACATACGCAATTCAATTACAAAAACCGGACGTCATGAGTGGTGGCTGTCACAGTGGTCATTTGTGTATGCCCTTACGAATTGCACCGCATTTGAAGGTGTCTACGGCTACGAAATGAAACTGTTGTGACTTTAGGTAAATCCTATAAAGTAAATATATTCTATTCATCTGTATTCGCTTGAATTGATACATTTAACGTTTGCAACTCCTTGTCTTGAAACCCGCCCCATTGTGTTTTTTCCTTAGGAAATAAATGAACTGTAATAAGTCTAGGTAGCGAAGTTGCGTCCTAACGTCTGCCTATGAATAATAGTGCCATTAATAAGTCACTTAGAGAATACAATTTAAGTAGATGGAGCGCTACGAAAAGTACGGCATGGGCGTATCTTTTGAAACAGGCTTTCTTGGGCATTGATTCGCACAATGCGAGCTTAACTTATAAGGATGAACATACTACCTTTGTAAATCCCTACTAAAAGTTTGGTGACATACTGTATGGGCAATACATGGCCATTAGAATTTGGTGATCTAACTACTCGTAAATAATACCGCAGCACATTAGGCTGTAGACTAGTTTGGTGCTCCATTGGATTTGGTCACAAGACTGTCTCTATTTTTTCTTTTCTCACAGGTAAAAGCTTGTGTATTGAAGCTATAAAATTTGCATACTAATACAAGCCGTTAGTCACAAGTAATTGCTCTCTTAAAGTAGGTCAGCCAAAGGTAGAACTAAACTATTATAAAGCTTTAATTTTTTTGTAAAAAGACCTTGAATGCTTGAAAAGACATATTAGATAAGATAATTCTTTATTTAATAAAGTAAATTACAAATAGATACACTTGTATTCTATTCGGAATTATATTTTACTTTGTTGTTCTTTACGTCAATTAATGAACATGAATGTGGATGGATGCAGGAGGAGAGGACGGCCCAAAAAGGTTTGGATGGATTGTGTAAAAGACGACATGAACAAAAAGGGCATAAATGAGGATTTGACTGCTGATAGAGATGAATGGAAGAAGAAAACATGTTGCGCCGACCCCAAATGAATTGGGATAAGGGCAGGCAGATGATGATGTTCTTTACGTCAATTAGTTCTACAAATTGCTTTTCATAACAATATTTCAGTAGAGAGCACTTAAACACACATTTCACGTCAGTTTTTTGTGCTCTGTAAGCTTGCCCTAACCTTGTTTGTACCTGAATAGTTATGTTATGAGTTACGAGTGAACTGTTCAAGTTGATTATAATATACAGGGTGTTAGGGACAACTTCCCGAATACTGATAGGGTGCCAGCAGACCATGAAAGTGAACAACTTTCTCCTAGGAACATATATCGACAAAAATTTTCGACCTCCCATACAAAAACGCGATCAGCTGATTGCATTTACTATGAGAAACCAAAAAAAAAATTGTCGTTTCCTGACATAAATGTTCCTAGGAGAAAGTTATTCAGTTTTATGGTCTTCTTGCACCCTATCATTATTCGGGACGCTGTCCCTTATACCCCGTCTATCGTGTTTTGCTTATGTAAGTAACTAAAGTCTGCATGGCGTGCAATAGTTATTTATAAACATGTGGATCAAACTAATAAACTTAGTTCATGTACATGCGCATCTTTACGTACCTTCTATAACAGCCACACAAGGCCACTACTGGACATGGACCTCCCCCCTATTGGGGAGTGTTTCCCATCGTCACCACACTTGGCCTGACTGATTCATGGGCATAGTGAAAAGTGTTGTAGATAGTCAAAGTGAACGCTGAATTCATCTCTAAAGTCGCCTTTTACGACACCAATAAATAAAACTGAATAAGACTGTTCCAAGGCAGCATCACATGGTATAGAGAGCATCACCTTAGAACAGTATTTGTATGCATAATTCAAAACTAGGAAATAATTAATAACATTGAGACTAGTATGAGTAAAACTTGATTCCACGTCAAATCCTCTAGGTTAGGTAGCCGACCCCGACAAAGAACGGGATAGGCAAGGAGAATGATGATGTGATAGGTATAACTACGTAGTTGTGCTGGCCAACTTGGATATTTACCAAACAACCCAAACCCTCCTAATAGCTCTAACAATTACTCAAGAACAATAGTGTTGCTATACTATACAAACATTAATCCAAGTTTGTATCAGGAGCGAGCCGAAAACGATGTCGATCGATACCCGACACACCTAGTGGTCAAGCGGTAATAAAGCCACACCTCATTGTTAATAAACAGCCATTACCGCGGTATAAATAGCTCTACAGGCGATTTTAGTGCCGAATACATTCAATAGAAATGTGAATTCGCCAATAATGTCAGCATCAAATAACTCTGAAAGCACTCAATCAAAGCGATATTCAATTTCATGAAATATTAATATATTTCCATTTTATCTTGAACCATTTTCTGTAATGGGATTTAGTGAAAGCCTTCATAAATCTGTCTCGCCCAACAACGAGAAAATGGGCTTTTAAAAATCTGTCGCCAGATGCGGATGTTGTCCCGGCGGAATCTGTCAAAACATCGCCAAACCAATCTCTGGGACTGAATGGAAAAAGTCGGCCAAGGACAAATCGGATTGTAAGAAATTACTTACTATTTTTATTCTATTACTTTTATTTGTTTTATAGTCAGAAAACTACTTGTTTATATCAGTAGTACCTATAATACCTAGTAGGTAGTAGTTTTAAACTTCGCACATATATATATTGACTGAAATGTAAGGCCTGATTTTATGTCCTTACTTAGGCGGATCGCACACTTAACGCACAACGAAATGCTACAATATCGCATCGGTCTGTCAGACCCATACTAGAAATGTCAATCACTTTACTAAACCACTCAACCGTAGTCGACGCAGCAGCGCTAGCGCAGCGTCGTGCGTCGAGAGCGGTTTTAGTATAGGGATCGACGTTTCTAGTATGGTTCTGACAGACCGCTGAGATATTTTATCGCTCCGTTGTGAGTTAAGTATGAAAAGGTCTAATGTATGTCAGATACAGTACTATAAATGATGGAAAGACGACGACGGTAATGTTAAGTTCATTATGTCATCCCTCTGGCATCAGAACTTCAAAAAGCTTTGTCTGGTCGATAGCCCGATCCTATTTTCCTATCAGATTGATCAATGAAATGATTCTGCAGCCTGCACGAAATATGCCGCGCGTTATTGGTCCGAAAAATGAACCGTCAGAATAGTTGGAAAATCCATCGGGACTTTATCGTTTATAACGATTTATGCCTATTAGTTTTCTGTCGATAGCGGGATGTTCGTGTAAAGAGCTTTATAGTTAGTTATTCATAAATGTGTAACGTGTTATGCGATGACATTAGATGACTCAATATTTAAAAAATAATAAGAAAAAAAAAATGAAAATGAAAATGAAAAGAATCAGGTAAGTCAGTTAAAGTTGATAATTTATACACCTGTTAATTATATTTAAGGGACTCGAGTTTCATGTCCACTATTCAAGGTGACACGCTGATAACTTGTCAACCAGCGAAGTATTTGAAACGGCCCTCAACTTTTGTCAGACGTGGCGATAGCGACCGTTATTCTTACAGCCGGTGACGCGCTTTCTACCCCGCAAGGGTTATAAAGGCGCAATATTATTATGTATGCATGTTTATGAAATTATAGTTATTTTCATAATGCACTCAAAAACCTAATATTGTGAAATAAATCGCACGAGCGTATGTTTCCTACAAAATTATTTTTGCGATAGTAATACGCAAGTTTTACCAACTCTGAAGAACAACCTCTCCACTAATAATCAGAAGCTAATAAAGTTTCCCATCTTGAGCAAGTACCTAATCCCTAAAACGGAGATAAATATAGAAGCGAATTTCTGAGTGCCGACCCCAAGGGAAATTTTACGAAAAACTACGCGAAAGTTTGTTCGTTTATCCTCGTTTGTTCCACTTTCACATAAGTTGTATTAATCTAACTTTTAGCAAACCATTTTTCGTTATGGAATATTGAATACGACATTTTAATATGTTCCGTTGAAGAGCTGTAGTATATTTTTATAAAACACTCATAACCTATTTATCTATTCAAATAAAAGCTTTATCTTAAATTTTTGTTACAAAGTTATAATACAAACGAAACAAGTGGAAAAAATTCACGCCACCGATGGGATTCGAGCCCACGTCTGAATGTGTACAACATGCGCATTCATAAGAGGTAATAAATTTATAAGCATCACTCTAGATGATTGCTTTGGAACATTAGATACCTACTCTACTTACAAATAGGTACCTAATATGTTTAGAAAAACTGCTATGTTCATTTATTTCTATTATCTTTCATCAGTGTTGAATGTATTTTCTTATCATTGAATTAAAAGAAAATTCAAGTACTTAGTTATGTAATCATATTATTACCGATTAATGTAAAAGGTTCTCTTTTGCCTTGGGAATTCTGAAGAACTAAGTGCAAGTGGCGTGAATATTTATGACATTAGATTATATTCATAGAATGATAATTTAATTATCTTCTGTTTGATTATTTTACGCGTATTTTTTTGTAATATTATGTATTATTTAATTCAATATCAGCACAGTAGGTAACCTTATAAAGCAGCCTAGCAGCTCAATTCGTAGACTTGCTATACGGAAAGATGCCAAAAAATAGTATTGTACTGAATGTTCTACTCATCCTAAGAATTCAGTCTGTCAGTCGATCTAATTAACCGGACTCATTTGGGTCGCACATCCGTCCCGCTCTGATTTCCTTTCGTTTCTTTTGTGTGTGTGGGGTACCGGCCGTTTTTAATCAGGCGGCAACATGGCGGCAACTCTACCGTACACCCTGCACAGGCCAGTTGGCCACAGTCCCGGTTCGACGTAAAAAAATCCATCTCATTAGTCCCGATTTTATATACTCTACTAACTCAATTCGCTAGATGGCAGGGTCATTAATAAAATACAGAAGTT
This sequence comes from Keiferia lycopersicella, assembly GCA_029255805.1. Lineage (NCBI taxonomy): Eukaryota > Metazoa > Arthropoda > Insecta > Lepidoptera > Gelechiidae > Keiferia > Keiferia lycopersicella. Next base: position 22,519,469 of record JARACZ010000003.1, read on the forward strand.
GTACGCTTAAAACTATTGTCCAAAAACATTACATAGTCTGCTTATAATTTTTCGAAATATTCAAAGTTTTCATTAACAGAAAAACAATATAAAAGTTCTTTTAAATTATTTCATAATTCATTTTCATATTTCATTTTAATTAAATCATACAAAATATCGTTTTAAAAAGTAGCTCATTTGACCTGCCAGTCATCATGCGTATTATATAAATATAAATAAATAAAATATATTTATATATTTATATATATTTATATTTATATTTATATTATAGTATTATATAAGTAACTTATTTTACTCCACTTCGTTACAGTTTTAGTACTTACTTAAAGCGTTTAAATGATTTGTTTGACTATACTTTAAGCGTTTCGTATTTATTGTGGCGAACGTAAATTAAGATTTTTAAAAGAGAGCGCTCTGGAACGTATAAGAGTTCAACGCACGACGCTGCGTTAGCTCTTGGTCGTGCGTCGAGAGTGGTTTTAGTACAGGTATTGACGTTTCTAGTATGGATCTGACAGGCGCATACGCTGCGTTAGCGTTGTTTTACGCTGAAGTGTGGGAAAGGGCTTAATGTGCGGCGAAATTATACTGGTGCAAACCGGGCCTGAACCCTATCGTGCCTTTGCCTCGGACTATCCCTTTGTCGGCTGGGAAACGTGTAGGGCTTACCTACTCGTGTTCAGACCTTTTTATTAACTTGATCCCAAAAAGGCTTCGGTTATCAAGGGTATTAGATTTCGTTGAGTAATGGGAATTTTGTACCTTCTCACTCATGGAATTTTGTACCTTTTCACTGGTGGTTACTTTAAATTATGTATTCAGTAATTTTTAAGTAAAATAATTATTTTCCTTTCAGTAAATAGGTGTAATGATCCCTCAAATGTCAAACTATACTGCTACCTACTGATACCATCATTGTGGTATTTACGTATCCCAAAAACTTAATCTCATAAATCCTGTAGTCAACAAATATTTCTAAGAAAAATACACTTCAACAAAATAATAACAACAAATTGAAAAAAATTGAGCTCGAGTGCCCGTCAATCAAGCCTCCGTGATAAAAGTTCCAACTCGAGACGAAGTTGATTCCAAAACTTGATATTCAAAGTTAGAGTGGCAATTTATACAAAAGTACCATCAAAATGGGCCAGACACAGAAGTTGGAGTTATTTACGGGTTACAATATAGAAGTGGCAAAAAGCCGTAGTAAGTTTGGTGTCTACGAAAATCTGCTACGGTGGTGCTACGAAAATGATTCTGTATCTATAGTCTGAAAAATATAGGATGATCCCTGTGACGTTTGTGACCTTCGAGCAAATGCTATGACATAAGGTTCATTTTCCAATAAACAAAATAAAAAGGACCTTATTTCATAGTATTTGCTCCAAGGTCAGAAACGTCACAGGGATTATACTATATTTTACAGACTATACACGAATTTATTATCTGAAGCCCATCTGTATCTTTTACAACCAAATCCTATTAATCATTTACGAGAATTTGGTATGACTACAAAATTACCTTTAAATTTTTATTGTGTAAATAACAAATGAAAGCCAATTTAAAACAAAAACAAAAATTAGGATTCTTCTGCGGTACCAAAACAGTACTGAAATAGTATGATTTATTTTTTGTTCTGTGGGTCCAACGGTTAAGTAGATGCTTGAATAATGTAAGCGGTAGAGGGTCCCTAAAAAGGGCGGCGCGTCTCAAGTTCAATAACATTCCAGAGTAAAAATGTAAATAAAGGTTGAAAGAAAACATTCAATCCTCCGTATATTATTTTAGGTCACCGAAAACATGTTCAAACGCATCAGTACGACATAAAAATAATCTCCTACTTTTAGCAACACACAAATTCTCATAATTTTGGTTCATAATAATTTGACTTTATATTAGAAATGTAATTCTCAAAGATGATATTAAATGTCAAATATTCTCTCAATTTCACTCCCTCAGACATTGTAATTTTCATTAATAAGTCCCAATAACATTATTGCAAGATCATCTCTACAACATGAGTAAGGGCATGGATCCAGTAAATAACGTAATTACCTATATTACATTTTGCGACTGCAATCTGGGAGAGTAGTACTATTGATTATATCCCAATTTGGTAAATTCTCGTTTATTTCACTAAATCCTCCAGCATCTACAAAGCATAGAACACAATATTTCGGGCGGAATTTCGTAACTAATTTCACGTTACTAAGAAGCTCTTATTACAAAGGTTCAGAATCTCAAGGACCACAATGACACGTCGAGACTCTTGTCGGCTGTCGACAAAGGCTTATTGTACCCCCGCCTTAAGATTTCAATTGTAACCGACGGCTGACAACTTGATTTGTAGCACGAATCTTATTAAAATTCACTCTCGAGGCAGATAAATCGATTGGGTTTTTCTTGAGTTTGCGATTTGAGGTGAAAAAAATTGGCTTAATCTACTTTAAATCAACATAAACTCTCAACTTCAACATTGCGTAGATTGGAATACGAAAACTGAAAATGTCTCAAATTCGAAATAGTTTATTATAGGTTTCATGTTGCATAAAATCATAAAACGAAAGTGTCTTGATTTCTTTGATAAGAATTATACATTAAACATTGTAGGAATTATATGAATTAAATCCACTTGTACTCGTTCCACGAACGATGCATACTATGGAGTTCCACCAATTGCCGACAATCGCAAGTATAAAATAAAATATTTTAATCTACACTAATATTTTAAAGAGCTTCTTGCACGTGTAAGTTATCGATAACTCTGAAACTACAAGATCGATTTCAAGTAGGTACTTAACTGTTTTAAACTTTCGTGGTCACAGAGAATGACTAAAATACTAAAGCTGGGTTCTCACTTCGTAATACTTTGAATAAAACTTATTGTTCGGATATTTGCCCATGCAACTGGGCCTAAATATCGGAAAACGATTAGCAGCGGATAAAACCTTGCCTCTATTTTTTAAAAGAACAATGTTCTTCACACCATTACATGCAATCGGGTCCACTAAAAACCATTCTGAGGTCCCAAAAATGTCAACGTATTTTGTATCAAAGTATCGGCGGCGCGTTCATTTATCGGACCATCTAAACCTGCGGCTATAAAAACGGCGAAAGCAAAAACAAGGGCGGGAAAAGCGGTGATTATTTGCTTGGTTTGGTTGTCATATGTATTAAAACACGCTTGCTCCTTCCAAGAAGACAATTTTCGTAATGAAACCCACATTCAAATTTTGAATTCAGATGATATTTGAATGTGACATAACCTAGGATTCGGGTCATGTTAGCCTTTGGGTTGCAGAGGTGAGATGGCAGTCGCTCTGTATAAAAACTTGTTTCCACGTCAAATCCTCTGGGTTAGGTAGCCGACCCCGACAGAGAAACGGGATAAGGCTAGGAACGGGAGAATGAATGAAACTCATTTTATTTAACAATTATCTTACATTATCTATGAAAACCATGCCTAAACACGCCGTTGACCTTTTGGACCAATGATTATGGTTAGACAGGGTCATTCTTTTATGTTCATGTCATAGTAATAAAGACGTCCAGACATATTCAATCATGTCTCTTTCCCGCTATCATCATCGCCACAGTCTGAGGCGCGGCCATCAGCGGTAATGGGGTCACCACGATGGCTCACGATTACTCCTAACGACCTAAGGATATTGAAATGTTACCGACAGAACCCTCGACCTTCTTATCTCTACCCTTAGGGCCTTAGGGCAAAATCTTGACCTAAACGCGCGTCCTTGAAGTGAACGTGTGTGTAAATATGCGTCTAACATTTTTGAAATCACATCGGTTATTTATTGTGTACAAGTCGTTGCGTATCTAAGATGTAATAAAAAAGCTTAAAATATTTCTACCACAAGGACACATGATAAACGAATTATCAAGATGTCGAATCAATACTCGTCATCAATTTTATAGCTTGTACAATAATTCAAAACATCATTAGCATCTAGGTAACTACAAAATGACACAATAATTTTGATTAAAATTTGCCCAAATGAGTTTATATAAAAAAGTTTATCATATGAAAAATCAAAATCTTTTTTTGAGATCAGAAGAATCGTAACATTAATATATCTCATTCTAGATGAGATATCCTACATAGGTAATATGTGAAATTTGTTTACCTACCTATAAAATAAATTGACATAATAATTCTGAAATGTGATCCTACCTAACCTAACCTAAACCCTTCATCAGGTTTCCATGAGCAAGGGTCGCCGTTACGGTAATGACACCCTCGATATCAGCCTCCCAGAGAATTCCCTCGATTATATTATACGCGACCCTCAATTTACGAGATTATGGACCCAACTTATTAGTTCCGACGATAAATTCTTCATTGATTCCTTATGATGGGTAAACAGATTTGTATGTTTACTTATGAATAATAATTCAATGAATATTGAGTACCGACTGACTAATTTTTGCTGCGTGGTTTTACTCACGGGAAACTTAAGTATAAGCAATAGGTAATAGTAATGTAGTAAAATGTAGCTCAAAAGACGTACTATATAGTCTAGTAACTCCATCGCGCGATTGCAGCGTAAAAAAAAGTAAAACTCGAATGGCAACTATTTACATATGGTAATTTTCGCAAAACATCTTTGATGTCACATTCAAATTATCCGAATCTCTGAAACTGACTGAATTGCAGCGTTGCCAGAAGGTTACTTTAGTAACCTTTTAGGTGATTTTTAACTGCTTTAGGTTACTTCGAGGTTACACGACTCAAAAGGTTACATTTAGGTGATTTTTTTTAATTTGCGTACAAAATGCTTTTTAAAATTCCCGCTAATGGTTTGGAATGTACCAAATTATTATCTGTGGCAGGGCAGTGGTGCATTCACAATCGAATCAAACATACTCTACCTTTCTCTTTCACACCAATGCATAAATCAAGCGTCCGACTTATTCGCCCGGGCCCGGTCAATCGGATTCGTTCGTATCCTTTCGGTCGATCTTCGTGACTCGCGAATTTGTCGCCAGCCAAACGAAAAGTACGTAGTAGCACAGAATACTAACTAGTAAGTAGTAGGCAGTATGCAAGTTTTTTCTTTCTTTCTCTTCGTGAACGTCAGTCAGACAGATTGTTTGTTTACGATACGAAGTTCTTAATTTTGAGGTTGAACTGAGGTTTAACTTGTGTGATTGTGTTTGCGTTTTGAGCTGAAAACTTGGTAAGTGAGTTAAAAACCTACTAAGTTATAATAATCAGTGCATACTAACTAACCAATAACAATGTTTGTAAGTAATACTAATACGTTTGAGAATTTCAATTGCCTGGATCACCTTGATGTTTTGTTGTGTTGTGGTAGAAAGTCCACGAAAGCGAAGAGATACCATAAGATTATTATTTTGTAAGTTAATTTTTTTAAGCTTTTGGTCATCAAAAATGCAAATGGTTACTTTTCTTCCGAAAAGGTTACATTTTTTTACGTTTCAGGTAACTTTTGAGAAGACCTCGCTGGCAACACTGCTGAATTGGAATTTTAGATAGAATGAAATTGACACGAAAGATTTTCACGCTTGACGTCCGTTACTGCGCATTTCTCGCGCATTCATTTCATTGACGCGTGACAAACAAGCTAATGTGTTACAACAACGGATGTCAAGTGTGATTTCCGTCTAAAGTTCCGTGACTGAGCCAATAGGCAGAGTTTCAGAACACAAACTTTTATCATAAAATAAACCATTATTATATCCAGGCCGGCCACAAACGGTCTGCAGCATATCGCAGCCTAACCCTGTTTAGCCGCAAACTGCGTTAGAGCGATCTTGTCCCGAGCAAAACAAAGGAGAGTCGCTTCCAGAGATCGCCCGATAAACCCCGCTTTTGTGCTCGATACAACCCTATTAAGCAAAAAGATTGCTTAGATTTGGAGGATAATCTTGTGATAGAAAACTAGTACTTAATCGAGTTTTTCGAATCCGAAAGTATTTGGAATAAAGATTCGAATAATCATTTTCAAGCTTAGATAAAACACTACTTACTGATCTTTTTATATTTTTAACAGCTTACTTTTTGCTTTTGCTCTCAAGCAAAAGTAGAACTCTCTTTTCGTGTGGGACACCGAGTCGTCCAAGGACCCGATGAACCCTATTGTCAACACTTTTCAACCGCATTCTACAAGTAAGGCTTCTGACATGGTAACCATGTCAAAACCAAAACTGTGGTGGTTACACAACCATGACAAAAGCCAACTAGTAGTAGTGGGGTTGCAAAAGCTAACACCATCGGGTCATTCATCTGCTAGGTGTCTCACAAAATAGAATAAGAATTAAGAAATGAACCTTGAGGAGCCTAAGAAAATGCTGGTATTGAATAATATTTTCCCATTTCTCCACAATTGCATATTTCAAGAGCTTCGAATAAAAATATGGAATGTTTCAAAAGTAAAGTAAAGTACCTACTCAAAAAGCAGCTACTACCTCTTTGATGAGATTTTGATGTGGCAAGTGATTTACTGTGCAAGAAGGTGCAATAGCTTTATATACTTTCACACTTTACGATAAAGATATAAAATTAAGAACTCGTTACTTACACATAGGTATATAAGTACGTGCAAGAGTGAATTCGTAACTTGTCGCGTTTAAAGCAATTTCAGAAGTGGCGTGTATGCTTTCCCAGCAGCACCAATGCCTCGTTTTTTGAAACTACAGGCTACAATTATACATGTGAAATTCGATTTACATTGCGTAGCGGGTCAAAATCCTGGTTTTATAAAGTTACACCTAATGTACTTAAATTTTTACCTGTCGAATTGTAGCCTGTAGTTTCGTTGCATAGGCCACAGGAGTTGTGATGAGGAGCAGACTGACCTGTAACGAGATTGGCGTGGTGGAACTGGCAGACAGCATCAGCTTCGTACCAGGAGATGCGGTCGCGGAAGTAGCGGTAGAACACCGGGAACCCTTCAGCACCAGAAGTTGTGATGAGGAGCAGACTGACCTGTGACGAGGTTGGCGTGGTGGAACTGGCAGACGGCGTCAGCCTCGTACCAGGAGATGCGGTCGCGGAAGTAGCGGTAGAACACCGGGAACCACTCAGCATCAGGAGTTATGATGAGAAGCAGACTGACCTGTGACGAGGTTGGCGTGGTGGAACTGGCAGACGGCGTCCGCCTCGTACCAGGAGATGCGGTCGCGGAAGTAGCGGTAGAACACCGGGAACCGCTCAGCTTCAGGAGTTATGATGAGAAGCAGACTGACCTGTGACGAGGTTGGCGTGGTGGAACTGGCAGACGGCGTCCGCCTCGTACCAGGAGATGCGGTCGCGGAAGTAGCGGTAGAACACCGGAAACCCTTCAGCACCAGGAGTTGTGATGAGGAGCAGACTCACCTGTGACGAGGTTGGCGTGGTGGAACTGGCAGACGGCGTCAGCCTCGTACCAGGAGATGCGGTCGCGGAAGTAGCGGTAGAACACCGGGAACCCTTCCTCAGGCAGCACCCAGGTGTTGCTGATGTTTACCTGCATAACAAACGGAGAAATGGCGCTTAGTATTATTATTTAAAATTACTTTCCGATGTCCAAGAGAGTAAAAGTTGCTGGATGCAGTCAATCAACAGCCGTGTCTATCTTCCTGGCGCGCCTCATAGTTTTTGCTGAAAACATTCATTTCTGAAAGTTTGGGAACGAACAGAACAGCAGTTTATTTTCTGAAATGTAAAGGAGATCACAGCAGATCTCATTTGTAGGCAATATTGTCTTGGCAATATTCAACTTTGTTATCAACCTTCGTAAAGACTTCTACGAATTTTTAATAATCTTATAAAATATTATAAAACTCTGCAAAATTATAGGGCTTATTTAGCAGTTTAGAATTAATAATTGTTTGGATGATCAGATAAAGTTTATTGGGTAAAGACCGTTTAGACTGATTACTCGGTGGTCATTTCAACAGTAGAGGATTTCATTCACCGGGTTGTTGGGTCGATAAATAATTTCGTAGCTGAGTAAAAGAGACGGTTTAAAACAAGGTTAAGTAATAAAATAAATAATGGAACACAACCTCAAAATTTGTTCCGACAACTTTTACGAAGTGTCCCACTTTTGTTTCTATCTTTTAGTGCAAATAAATCCGTCGAGTGGATTAAGATGTCTCAACAAACTTTCTTCTTTGCTTTTATAAAACAAATGGTTCTTGTTAGAGTACTGAAATATTATTATTACGAAATTTTATCGATGATGACTCGTAATTCACGGATAAATATATAGAAACTTCGGAATGAAGCCTACTCGTACCCAATTTGGCATGGATGATCCTATTCGTACACTCGAATTTTTCGCCCCACTCGAGCGCTACAGTGGAACCCCTATATCGACAAAAACCCTACCGAGTGTATTGCACTCGGATACTGGAATCGTCCAATTGGGTTAGCCGATCTGGCGTTCGTTATTCAACTGTTCCACTACCAGGTAGGTATATATAGTACCTAAAATGCGCCATGAATGGCTAACCTTGTCCTACATACATACATACATACACATATCACGCCTTTATCCCTTGCGGGGTAGGCAGAGCAATAACAGCCGTTAAAATATCGCTATCGCCACGTCTGATAAGAACTGAGGGTCCTTTCAGATGACTCGTGTATCACTGTAGTGACAGGTTGTCAGCCTGTCGCCTAAAGTTGTAATCTACATTAAACCTTCGGGTCCCTTAGTCGCCCCTTACGACACTCACGGGAAGAAATGGGATGGTGCTATTCTAAGCCGGCGTCACACGGCTATACCTTGTCCTATTTCCCTTATACGAATTACACGCGCTTATTCGAAATGCAAGTTGAAAAATTGGAAAAAAAAATACTTGTACATAGTTTTAAACTTTTAATTTCATTACAAAAATTGGTACTTCTGTGTTTCATATATGCTTTCAGGGAAAAATAAAATCTATTAGCATACACGTACTCCTACGTCAATCTACGTACCTAGTAGGGAGTAAGTAATTAATTTAAAAGGCATGGCATGAACATGTAGCAGTAGAATCTCAAATGTACTCTTAAAATTAATTCAAAACACGTAGCTACAAAGTAAATACTGCATAAGAATGAATCTAATAAAGCGACCATCTCTTTATTGCTAATTTAATAATGCTTGGGGCAGAACTGTTGCTTTATCAAATACGGAACTAATGTCGTTTTCCGTCACCTAGTTGCGACGCGCGCTGGAAGAGGAAGCACATCGCTGAATCAATAAAACTGCATTTTCTATAGATGAACCACCTTACAGCGGTACCACGAGAAGCATCGTGTTTCAAGTATTTCTTAGTTAATTTTTATGTTATAGAACACCTGCGTCTGCATAGTAGTAGTACTAGTAGGTACAACTTGCGCAGTTAAAGAAGACCTCGTAATAGGAACATAATATTTTCTCTTTAGCAATCAAAAGTCAAATATTAAAAATATTTATGTAACGTATTAAATGTTTATTTTACTTACCTATTGATTGTCTAGGTACAAATGTTATTCGCAAATATATTACTCATTGTAAAAAAGGGAAAATTGTAAGACTTAATTTTCTGTGTTTTATAACAATTTTATAATCCTAGTTAACGCGGCTCGGTTGGGATAATAAAAGCACAGGTAGGATAGGTGGCAGGCCTCGGAGCGGGCCAAGCTAACCGCACAGCATGTAACTTCACTTCACAATGAGTGGGATATCAACAATAATGTTGCCATAGGATCCTAGCTTGCTTTATCTGTGCTAAAATAAGGTGGTTTATCAAATACGGAACGAAATTCGTTTGACGTCACTTGCACAAGTTGCCGGCACGCGGCGGAAGCGCATCGCTGAATTAATAAACTTGAATTACCAGACTGCTTTTTGGTGATAACTAGATCAGAATAGAAATTGATTGAAACATCGTCTTTCGGTATTCACTATTCACTTGGTGTCCCACACGAAAAAAAGTAAGTGTCATCTTGGCTTGGCGTTGAAACTGATTATCTATAGTACCTATAGTTAAATAGCAGATTTTTATTGTTAATCTCCATCAGATAAAGATACGAACCCGAATTGGCAACATTATTGTTAGTCTCTCTATCAAATATATGACATATGAGCGGGATGTCATCAATAATTCTGCCCTTTCGGGATCGTTTCTTTATAAAATCAAGGTATATCAATATGACATTATTTGCGGGAGTCGCCATAACTTATACCTACAATCACACGATCCAATCGCACTTAAACGCTTACGTCTTGAGACAAGTCGACGACGCTTGTACCTATATTTTTATCGTATAGGTACGGTACATGTTTAAATATTATACTCGTACACTTAATCCACAATACCTTCTTGTTCCAATGTTTGGGTCGACCTACTTCTGCGTGGCGATGGGCAAAGTCTAAGATTTATTTTTGTTTGAACTGTTAGATGAGTCATTTATCATCTCACAATCAACCATAAATATTAAAACTCATTAAAATATTCGCTCCTTTTTAGCTTCACGAAAACTAAACAGCCATAAAACTTTTAATTATGGCTCTACTATTCAGAAACCCGAGTTTATAAAACTATGCGAAACCAATTAAAACAGATCATAACTTTACAAGATGGCGCTAGTTGTAGCTATTCTCTAAGGCAATCAAAATAGAATGTAGAGAACCGTAAATTATAATCGTCTTTATCTTTACGAGCTATAAAGAGGGATATTACTTTAAACGATCCGTAATATTTTTATTACAGTTTTCGTCACCTAAAAAAGGTAAAATGTTCATAATTCTTGTAACTGGGTCAATATTTGAAAACGGCTCTTCAGGTCCCTTTCCTGGCAAATTTGAAATTTTCGTTTTATGGTTATTTTATCATTGCATAAGAATAAAGGCCTATTGAAAGGGTTATTTACGAAAAAACACTTAAATCGAACCACAGGTTTCGTCAAAATTCAATTTTGAAATTAGAGGTGCCAGTCAACGGGACATTTTGCGCCAGTCAAGGGACAAAGTAATTATTTTGACAAAATATGTGAATAAAAGCTGTTCATCTTTTAACTTTTTGTTAGAAAGCTAATACAAACGAAACAAGCGGAAAAAAAATCTTGTTTCTTTTGCTTGTAACTAAGTAGAATAAAAGTAAAAGTTGTCGCAGCCTACCAGACTGACGCCCTGAAGCCTCAGTCTGGTTAAGACACGATGCACCTAGTCACAGACAATTTGCTCGTGCTTGAAACACGACACAGCCAGCCCGACATACAAAATGAAACAGCCACGGTGTTCGACAATCACAGTTGACAAGCGGGCGTATGTGATCTGTCGACCACCGGAAGAAGGCTGTTCGTAAACAGCCGAAACGTAGAGGCCCGAGACTCCACCAAAACAATAGTAACGTCAGTCGTAACTTAGGCCATAATGAAACAGCTAGCATGAGACAAGAAGAAACCACCGAAAACATTATGACCTGAGAATTAACTGTGTTGAGCCACTTAAGACATTTTTGTACATTCTGCTACTGAACAGACGAAGATAACCTTAAAGATGACGCAATCAGCTTAAGAGACATTGCAATCAGACTGAGACATAACGTAACTAACCTGCGACACGACGCCTGAGACACGATGTACTCAGCTAAAAAGACTCCGACATCAGCTTAAGAGACGTCGCAATCAACCCGAGACATGACACAGCCATATTGAGATACAATGCAGACAGCTTTAGAGACGTCGCCATCAATCTGAGACATAAAGCAGTAATCCTGAGATACAACGCAGTCAGCTTAAGAGACGTCGAAATCAGCCTGACATAACGCAGCCACCTTGAGATACAACGCACTCAGCTAAAGAGACGTTGCAACCGACCTAAAACATATCGTAGCCATCCTGAGATACAATACAGTCAGCTAAAGAGACGTCGCAATCAACCTCAGACATAACGCAGCCAACCTGAGATACAACGCAATAGGTTAAGAGACGTCGCAGTCAGCTTTAGAGATGACGAAGTCACCCTTAGTGAGACATATCGCAGCCGCCCTGAGATATAACGCAGTCTGCTTAAGAGACGTCAAAATCAGCCTGACATAGCGCAGCCACCCTGAGATACAACGCAGTTGCTTAAGAGACTTTGCATAATGACCCTGAGTGAGATAAAACGCAGCCAACCTGAGATGCAACACAGTAAGCTGAAGAGACGTCGCAATCATTCTGAGACATGACGCAGCCACCCTGAGATACAACGCAGTCAGCTTAAGAGACGTCGCAATGAGTCTGAGTGAGACATGACGCAGCCACACTTAGATACATCGCAGTCAGCTTAAGAGACGTCACAATGCGCCTGAGTGAGACATGACGCAGCCACACTTAGATACATCGCAGTCAGCTTAAGAGACGTCGCAGTTAGTTCGAAAGACGTCGAAATCAGACTAAACGAGAATTAACGCAGCCGCCCTGATATACAACGCAGTAGCTTAAGAGACGTCGCAATCAGTCTGAGACATTACGCAACCACCCTGAGATACTACGCAGTCAGCTTAAGATCGTCGCAATTAACCTGAAACCTAACGCAGAGATCCTGAGACACAACGCAGTCAGCTTAAAATACGTCGCAATGTGCCTGAGTGAGACGTATCGCAGCCAACCTGAGATACAACGCACTCAGCTTAAGAGACGTCGCTGTCAGCCTAAGACATAACGCAACCACCCTGAAATACACCGCAGTCAGCTTAAGATACGTCGAAATTAACCTGAGACTTAACGCAGCCTCCCTGAGATACAACGCAGTAGCTTAAGAGACGTGTATCAATCAGCCTGAGATATCACACAGCTACCCGAGGCCTAACGCAGCCACACCTAGAGACATAAAGCAAGTGTTTTTAAACTATGTTATCTACACGAAAAACAATGCTGTTCACCTCCTGGATACCCTTAATCTAACTTACGGTACCCATGGGTAGACATGGGTTGGTGCTATTCAAATCCGCAGACACACCTTTACACAAAAAATTGCAAAAACAATCATTAAAATAACATTAGTTACTTGACTGGCATAAAATGTCCCTTGACTGGGAAAAATGCCAGTCAAATGAAGCCAGTCAAGGGACAATTTTCTATGTTTTTAGTGATTTATTGGTAAACGCTTGAATGTAATCAAAATTTGTAAACGAATCTTAAATCTCGCTTTATTATGCGACATTATTTGTTCAGAACAAATCCTCTGTAATAACTCTTTCACGAAGAAAACATGCACAGGAAAGGGACCTGGCGCAGGTGCAAAAATAGAACCTAAAAATTTAACACCTCCTATTTTATTCTAGAAGTGCCAAGGAGCTATATATATATCCCCAGGGATAAAGAAGCAATCCTGGCAGAAGGCAGAAACAAGACCCAGCTCATAGTTCTATTAGTTTCAGCGATTCAGTCGTTTTAGACCACGTATTCAGAAAACACAAAAACGTGTGACCACAAACTGTCATTTTTATCGGTATATGCAGTTAAATATTGTCCAATTAATAATTTGCTATAAATCTACATGATATAAGGATTATTATGATGGGTGAAAAGTTATATGATGTCCAGCTAGATAAAACTTTATACGTGTTTGAATTTCGCAACAGCTGAGTGTGACACGCGAAGAACGCGTGTTTTGGCCCCGATTTCAGGTTTCAGATTAAGTTTTAGTTAAACATATCTCATAATTTGTGGATGGAGTTTTACTTTCCGAATAGTCAATTAAACATTCTTTAGTGTGAATGTTACTTAAAATCTGTAAGTATTGTACTTTTGAAGAAATTAACGTGTGACCGCAATTTTTACCTTCTCCAGGAATCACCCAACTACCTGATTCTTATATGGGATACATAGGTACCTACTTACTAAATAAGAATCGTAAAAAAGATGCGCTGCGTTTTTTTATCTGTACCCACCTATACAAAAAGCGGCCCGCCCAGTGGTAACACCCGCTAGTAATTAGTTTCCCGTGGGAATAAAACGTTTTCCCTGCCTGCGCTATACGTATTAATAAACCTTTTTCTTTAATATTATATCTATTTGAAAAAACTGCAACATAAGCTGTGCCGTAGTTTAGTAGGACCAAATAGCGCCTTCAGTTACGGGTATCACATGGGCAAAAATAATTTTATGTCATATTTAAACAATTCGAAATTTAAAAAATAACATTTTCTTGCCAAACAAATATACGGATTTCAACAATTTTGAGCAACTTTGACCAAGATAAGCTAAACTAGCTTGTCCTGCCGATTGTCACAGGAGCTAGAATTCGTCACAAAGCTCTACCTTATTATTCTTATAACGAACTTGTAATTGGTATTCCGCGCTTGCAAAAGAGCGCGGGAACGGAAACTGCCAACTTTAACTTAATTAACAAGCTAGATTCCGTTTGACTTCGTAACTCAAATGTTTACCTTCTTTTGTAGGTCGGAAGCTAATATACATTTGGAACGAAACGTTCCAAAAATATTAAAAAGTTATTTTACGTACCTATATTAATTTCATTTTGTATTTTATTAAGCAGGAAAGCCTACGCTTCCGTTTAAGATTTAAGGAAAAAGGTTTTAAATATATAATAGATTTAAAGAAAAAGGTATTTACTTCGAAAAGAAAAAAAGAAAATGTATTGCCTTTTCCGTGGAAGTAAAAGTAGGTACTTTGTGACTGTCTTTAACTTTCTCTCTGCTCAGCTCCACCTATGTGGAACTAAGCTGAATTATCATTCCACTGTTTTAATTGACTAAAAACTAAATCGATAGGTATCAACAATACATTTATTTGCAATAGGTGTACGAAAAACGAATGGATGCATATTTCATGCGAAATATATTCAGGAAATTATGAAAAATAACCCTTTATTTATGTAATGTGTTTGTAAAAAAATATGTATCAACCTTTAATCATTTTATGAAAACTGACGTTTAATTCACTTGAAAAGATTGCTGTCTTTTTATCAATACCCATATATTTGCTTTAAAACAATTTTCTTGCAAGTATTTTGTTCGAATTTCGTAGATGTGAATACAACATTGTTTATCCTACTTGTTTGACAAACATTTGTCTATGACGCCGTTGAAAGGTCACCCACGGGACTATGTCGCGGGATTGAGTTGTCCTGTCAAGATATTTGTGACTTAGGATCAGTGAGCTCTTAGAAAGTCGCTACGCGAAGCGCGAAACTGCAGTTTACTCGTAATTCAAGCTACATTAATTCATAAAGCGTATTGTCTCAATCTCGACATGCAGTCTGAAAGAAAGTAGCGTTTCGTCTGGTGTAACCTGATGGTCAGTAAATTGTTTGATTAGATTTAAATTTCTCATATATTAGTTATACCTTATTACTTTTTAAATGATTAATGAACCTTAGAAACCCATCCAATATTGAATCGGTGGCTCACACGAAAAGAAGGAGAAATATAATTTTAATAAACCTCTATTTACTAACAACACAAATCTCACACAAGGTGGGAGAGACAAGGAAATGTGCGGTAATTAAAACGCTGCTAGCAGAGGCTGTGCAAATGTTTCTGTGATTGACCACAGTAAGATAAATTAACAGTATCTAAGTTTAAAAAACAACGTGTTATAACAAAAAAGTTAGACCTGGTTTAAGTAATTTGACAACAGCAAATGAAACTCTGTCTAAACGTGGGTGTAAGTAATAAATAACACAGTTATTACTTATTATTTGGAGGGTTTTTTTTTTTCTCAAAACAAAAGTTAGTAAGTTTCCGATCAGCCAGTTTACTCTACAATATGCAAAAAAGAAGAAGACTCATAAATCTACTCTCGCTTGGTAGGATGGTAAGTTTGGTATATCCTATCCCGAATAGTTGCACACAAGAAATTATCTACGAGTAATTTTGGATGCCATTTTCTTACCATGTTTTTATGCTTGATTTTCCTGAAAAGATTTTGCTGCTCTCTTTAATGCCTACTGTGGGTTCCAATTTAGAACCGTTATTACCGAATGAAATCCTAAGATTTGTTTAATTAGTGCATATGCTTAGTTAGTTGGTAATGGAATTAATTTAGTTTACTTTGAGGTATGAATAAAGTACCAAAGTTTAATTTTAAACATTTTCTGTGGCTCAATTCTGGGTAAGCGAAGGCGAGTTTTTCTACAGGTTGTAAATTATCGTGTGTAATAACGAGTCGAACGACCCGATGAAACCTGGTGTCAGAGTTTTTCAACCACATACTACTACTACCTACTCCTACTTCTCTAAAAAACGTACTGATTTTAGCATACGAAAGAAGATTTAAAAATATAAAACTTAGCCACGTAGAGCATGTTTCAAAACTCCACGAAAAAGAGCATGATGCTAGTATAAATATATACAAGTAAGTGCTGAGGCGTAAAATTAAGGTGAGCTAAGTGGAAAGTATACGAATACTTCATACTCCGCAAGTAATCAAAGTTTGAAAAGTTTGCGTAATTTTTAGCGAGCTATACCTGTACTGTAGTCTAGAAAACCCAAATTTTGGATTGGGATAAAACGGTATTCGTAGCTCTAAAAATTACTTTTCATATATACTAGCGGTTCGCCCAGCGGCTCCGTCCGCTACAACTCATTTTCCCGTAGGAATTAGTGGTTTTTTCGGCAAGTATTATACATAAATAAACCATTCTCTTGAATAACTTTATCTATGAAAAAAACTGCATTCAAATCCGTTGCGTAGTTTTAGAGAATTAAGCAAACATACAGATACAGAGCCTAGAATTTTGGGTAAACCCAATCTTGTCATGTTACTGCAATAGATAACATTATTTACCTGATTTCCCTATTTATTTTGAATTAATCTGTAGATAATTTATTCAACCTGAAATAAGGTGTTTCCCAACAATTTGAAGAAACATAATACCAACGGCTCACCTAATATAACCACATAAACTAGCTGGCATTTTGCATTGTCTAAAAATAATTCTGCAGATAGTTTGTATCGCGCACGTACACTGCAGGATGGGCGGAGTGATGTTGTGAACATTTACCGCAATGAGAACCCATATTTAATACTCGGGTACGAACAAAGCGAGGGAAAAACAATTGTAGGTATCAATTTTCAACAGCATCATCATTTATCAACTTTTTGTGTGTTTTGTTTATTTTATTTTTGACAATTTGTATATTGTTCTTGTATCATGTACCTAATTTGACTTTGCTATATATTATTCGAATAAAATATACTTCTTTTATTAACTATACACATAGTACCAATTAGGCGGATCGCACACTAAATAGAAGTGATGATTGTAAATTATACTTTGAGATAGAATTATTGACACAGCACTAAGCTGGATGCTGGATACAACCGAACATTGTGTGTTGAAATAAAGTTATATGAATATGACAGCAAATATTTAGTGTCATATTAAGACAAAAATATACACATGATGATTAATTATGTTGGTAACTGACGCTACGCATTATCAAATAATTAATTAATTATAAAATATAAAATACATGTTTTTGTAAACTATGTGCACACATAGAAAGAGAATGTTCCAACAACACAATACCTGATGATTTAGCTTCATTTATACATTAAAATTGATTCTACACATAGGTATACACACGCACTGCAGTCGGATAGCGCAGTAACGTTATGAAAATGTACCGCAAAATCCCGCCAGTGAAGCCGCAGATTCCAGCTAACATTCAATATGCAGCCCCAATTGAAGTCCACAGAAATATGTATGCGCATTTTCCATTTTCAGTGGTACGTAGGTACGACTAAGTCAAACACCAGAATAAAATAAGTAAATTACAGACTTTTAGCTTCGAATGACAAATATACGTACCCGTATATACGTATGAAGGCATCATTAAAGTAATTTATCTCAATATAACCTTTTATCTACAGGTTTAGGCGAATCGCACACTTAACGCACGTCGGAGAAATAAAATATCGCAGCAGTCTGTCAGATTTATACTAGAAATGTCAATCCTCATACTAAAACCGCTCAACCGCTGTCGATGCAGCACTAGCGCACCGCGGTTTCGGTGGTGAGTCGCGTTTCTAGTATGGATCTGACAGACTACTGCGATATTTTAACGCTCAGTCGTACGTTTAGTGTGCGATCCGCCTAAATATCTACGACCCGTATATTTAATAACTCCAGTCTTGGTCCGTAACATACATACATACATATATCTCGCCTTTATCCCTTACGGGGTAGGCAGAGCGTTAACGGCCGTAAAAATACGGTCGCTATCGCCACGTCTGACAAATATAGAGGGCCGTTTGAGATAATTTGTGCATAACTATAGTGACAGGTTGTCAGCCTGTCGCCTAAAAGTACACCTGAAATCCTCAAATCCCTCAGTTGCCTCTAACGACACTCACGGGTAGGAAATGGGGTGATGCTACTCTAAGCCGGCATCACACGGCATTGGTCCGTAAACGATTAATTTATCTGCATTATCTGCAAAGTAGGCATGTATTTGCGAATGAAGTCGGTATTTCGTGAAATCGCTCCCCAGGGCTTACACGAGCTCGCGTTCGTGTCGTGTAACGAATGCTTAACTTGTCATGGCCCGAGGGCTAATATGTAACCACCTGCGTGTCCATAGTGATACCTACCGACAAGCCCGGTGGCTTAGTGAAAAAATGTGGAACGTTTGACGCATAACTAACAGTTAACATAATTCCAGATTCGTATTCGCAAAGCAAGCTTCTGATACTTACGATACGATGCGAATCCAAAAATATGTGTGAGAGCCGGCAAATCTCAGTTTTTAATTTTATGAGATACCTATGGCAAATGTTATGAAGAGCCTTTTTTTTTATAAATACAATCCTCACACACACACACACAAATCACGCCTTTATCCCTTACGGGGTAGGCAGAGCGTTAACGGCCGTAAGAATACGGTCGCTATCGCCACGTCTGACATTATTGAGGATTGTTTTCCGAGGTTGCATCAGAAAACATGTGTATCACTATAGTGACAGGTTGTCAGCCTGTCGCCTAAAAATTGTAATACACCAATACTCTCGAGTCCCTTAGTCGCCTCTTACGACACCCGCGGGAAGGATATGGGGAGATGCTATTCTAAGCCGGCATCACACGGTAAAATAAATACAATCCTAAACTCTATATTTGGAAGTTGTAATTAAATGACTGACTAAATAATGTAGCTATCCTTCGAAAATATGGGCTTCTTCAATGTGTTACTGACACGTTAGAATTTATTCAAACTCGTGATTCTAGGCATATTTATGAACAACTTACCTACGCTAACAAAATGTATGGGACAGCTTCTACTGTTAGCAACTTTAGTAATTTCTCAGATAGCCCTATAATAAAACATGTTCTCACAGACACTTCCAGGGTGAATTAATAGCCGAATGCCGGAACACATTTCGGCTCTTACTCTACGCATATTCGTGACGGGACACCGGATATTACATTAAAACATTCTCTCAGACAGTCTTCAGAATATGTCTTTCTCACACTTAATGTGCAACGCAGCGATCGTCAGATCCATACTAGAAACGTCAATCCCTATACTAAAACTGCTATTGATGCAGGTCCTACGGTGACGGTTCACCGGTTGGGTTATGGGGATTAACGTTTCTAGTATGGCTGTGACAGACGGCTGCATTACGGATGCGTTATTTTAGCGCTGCGTTGTGCGTTAAGTGTGAGAAAGGCCTTACGTATTTTGTTACAAATTTTAATGAATGTTGAACTCGTGTCTCGCCCGAGGCCCTCCTCGCTCCACTATTCGAGAAATAGTGAAACCATTAGCGTTTGGTAAATTCGAGCGCTCGTTTACATTTAAAATTATAATCACTACGTAGTATAAAACTGCTTTTCGCGTCTGTCCCTGTGTCTGTATTTATGTATGTTTACTGAAATCTTAGATTATTAGAGGTCTCGCTACGCTCAATCATCTACTTAAGGCTTAAAAATCTTTAAAACTTCACAATGGATTTTCATGAAGTTTTTTTAATAGATAGAATGATTAAAGAGGAACCATCGTCTTCTTTCATCATTCTATATTATAAAAAAAATGCATTAAAATCTCTTGTGAAGTTTTATAATGTATACTCGCCGGGAAAACAAGTCATTCCTAAGGGAAAATGAATCACAGTGGGCGCAGCCGCTGGGGAGCCGCTAGTTAAAATTATTCTGCTATGCGGCGGCTAATAAATTAGGGTTCACTCATATAAGCTCACATAACATGAACAATAAAATAATACCACATACCTACTAGATGACAGTTGATACCTACTGTGGATATTTCTATGTACGAATATTTATCAAACTGTGTGTGTTGGTATATTCATTAATTTTATTTATTTCGACATAGTATATACAAGCATAAACATTTGTCAATGCCATCGATAAACCTCGTTAAGGTTTGTCTCGATGACATAAATATATTATAGTCTGAACCACCTAATTGTTTTACGCGGGTATATGAGTCGATTTTTATTTTAGAACCATAAGAACATCGGACAATTTAGTATCATTAGAAATTCATTAGGCTCGTAAAATTACTTTTAAGAGAAAAAAGTTCTTAGCAGTCCCAGTTGTATCAAAAAACAACTTAACAAAAGTTTTGTTTTTGTGCAAGTAATTACTACTACCAACAAGATACAAAAACGAGTTTAATCTAGGTGTAAGTACAAAAGAGCTGTGATAATAATTACAGACGAACCTTACAAAGTATGAGAATGTTTTAATATATTTTTTTATATTAAAATAATATTACACTTCATTTCCAGACAACCAGAGCGCGTAATGAAAACTCAACAGCGTAAGTCTTTTGTTATATTTTCCTTTGTACTTAGCTACAATTTGAAACGTTTTTATTAACTTTCAAAACAAAAAGGTTTACATATATATTTTAAGAAATAAAAATATCGATACATAACATTAGCTTTTGCCAAATAACTTCAACCTTCAAGTAAACAGCCCAATTTAAAACTTCTCCCCACAAAGCAAACTTAGTTGGCACGGAAGTTGACGGCCAAAGGAATGCGGCAAACGGTAAAGAATGGAAAGTAGAAGTCGATCTTACCGCGCGTCCTTGGGCCGACGCGAGCAGTGCCAAGAGTAGCACTGAACACGAAAACATTTCGTCGACTGCAGCCGTGGAGTCGCGTAGCGGGCGGTCTACGCCACCGCGGTATCGTGACTGCCGTAGCTCTACTACGCCGTAGCGCCGTAGCCGCCGCGCGCGGACCTACGACATTATGTAAACAAAGTATTAGACAACAACTTAAGGTCGGCACGATATGTTATTGACTTTGTACTTTAAGTCGAAGGCAAGTATTTCAGCTTTTATTTTGATTGATAAAAATATAGAAAACGCCGTGATAAATATACCGCAAGAAATTAATGAAAACCTGGAATTGTACCTACCCTGTGTCTTTATGTTTAAAAGCAAATAATAACATGATGTTTCAGTTTAAAGTAGAACCATAAACAGCGTTTTATAATTCAAAATACGTAAAAAGCATTTGAGCGATAAGGCGATTTACAAATCCCTTAACCAATTAGCTTAATTGGTCAATCAACGTATTTGATGGTCAAATTGTATCGCTCAAGAGAAATTAAATTCAAAATTATAGCGTTATTTTCGTGATGCATTTCAAATGTTTTAATAGGTATAATTATTATTTCAAAGATGTAAGAAAACGAGTCTTGGACTCGAAATCAAAGACAATTAATAAAACAAAGAAGAGCGACGTTTCTTTGTGCTTGACGAATATGATATGAATCAAGCGTCGCCAAAGGCTAACATTAAATATGACGTTTGTAATATATATCTACGTCATATTATTACTATTTTCAAATTCAGTAAATAAGTCATGATTTTTATTCATCATATTCCTTCCTTACCGTATCCCGTTCTCTGGCGGGGTGTCATTTGATGTGGAAAAAAGTTTTTACACAGAGCGACTGCCATCTGACCTCTGCAACCTGAAGGCTAACCTGGCCCGAATCCTAGGTTAAGTTACATTCAAATATCATCTGAATTCAAATTTTATTTGTAGGTGGGTTACATCGCGATGTTTTCCTTCACCGTAAGAGCAGAAGAAATACCAGGGATGAATTAAGTTAGTTTTTTTTCAATAATTTTAGTATTTGCAGTAAATTTACATTAGCTACTAGTGATAAAATATCTATTTTATGAGAATGTGTTACAATTTTTATTCTATCATAACTGAGGTTAAAAAGAATTCAGTCTTCGAGCATAATTGATAGCTGTTGAAAATAATTCATTTTTTACTTGAAATATTTTTTTCATACACCCTAGATACGGATGATACTGTATAAACATCGCAGGCAGGTAACTGATATCGCGATGGGAGCTAACCATGTCACGTCCTGATGACATGGCGTCGATAATACGATCCGCGCTGACGCCAAGGACCCGTCGTCTCCTTCTTCATTATCTAGCTAAGTACGCAATTTGATGTATGATGATTAGGAGACACGTTCTAAATAATGCACAAAATGTGAAAGAGCAGAAATATATACGTAGTAGGGATGCGGGTGCAACGATATATCAGAATTCGATAGGTGCCGATAGAGACGCCCAAAAGGCCATTTTCGCAGTTATCGCACAGTTGTGCTAAAATCAACAGTGGTTGTGCGTCGGACCTGCGTCAACAGCGGCATTTTTTGAACGCAGAATGACGTTTTTAGAGGTAGTATGGATCTGACAGACGCATGCGTTACGCAGCGTTATTTTAGCGCTGCGTTGTGCTTTAAGTGTGAGTACGGCCTATAGTTAAATCGGAGAGACATCTCATACTATATCGATATCAAAACTTTTCAATAAGTACACCAAAAGGAAATGTAGAATCGAAATGCCCATCAAATAAACCAAAATTATAAACTACCAACATTAATGCCATGCTGATGCTGCTACGTGTAAAATTTTCATAGTTTATCAATACCTTTGTCAGAGATTGTAGAGATCGACATATCGATACCCATATATCAATAGTTGGATACCTTGTGCACCCCTAATAAGTAATACTTAAAGTTTTAAATATACTGAGCAGCTTAAAACTTTATAGAAATGTTAAGTTACCTGCACAATCAAGAACAATAAATCCATGTTACCAGTAAGTTAAGACCTTGCGCTATGCCAAACTTTTCTAATTAACCCATAAAGTTCGCAAACTCAGCCTCAAATACCCGTCTGACGAAACAATTTTAATCAGAACAGAATTTATTTCCGCAGCAAAACATGTTAATAATAATCAAAGCTCAGAAATGAGTGAAAATTCAAAACCCTGGCTACTTTGTGAAATACATTAATTTTGACGAATGAGCCTTAAGGCGTTTTGATACAAGTGCGGATATGCGCATCGAATTTCAGCTTATGCAGGGTGTAAGGGACGGTGTAACGAAATCTTGGCAGGCTCAGACCATGAAATTGAACAATTTTTTATATGGGGGCTATGTTGGGAAACAAAAAATTTCGCTTGAAGAATCGCTTAAAGGTTTAAGCATTTACATATTTATTTACTGGGTTGCCCAGCGGTTACACCCGCTACAATAATATTCGCATATATATTTATATACATTCGGGAATAAGTCATTTTGTAATTTTGTATTAAGCATTATCAAAGAACACTAACTATATTTAGAAACCTTCCTCTTGTATCTTTCTACCTTTTAAGAAAACACACCCTAAAATTCATTGCGTATTTTAGGAAGAGTCTCTTTCTGCCTGTGGCCATGGCAGGCAGACAGAAAAATGCTTTTCAGCCGGGTACACTTAAAGCGTACTGTGACTATGTCTCGGTACGACTAAGCAAAACGCGAAGTAGGTCTTTAGAGACATAAGTTAGCTGTCGACTAGGCAAAACGCGAAGAAGATCTTTCGCGATATAGGACTAAGATATTATGGCCTATTGAGTAATGTTTGTAAATAACAGGCTCCGAAAATACTAATACAATGGCATAAGAAATTAAAACGTTGAAAGGAGATCTGATTTCTACACAAATTCAGTTGGCCAGTTTTAAATAGAGTTCAAATAAGATTGCGGTTAAAAATGGAATGAAAGGACAAGTCAGTCCTTTCAGCCATTCATGGAAGTCGACTTTGAAGATCGACTAATTCTATAGGTTCTTTTTTATGTATGGTTTAGGGTAGTTCAAAAGGATATTCAGTGGTATTTTTGGTATGTAAAGCTGAGGTCGGTGTTCCTATTCATTATCATTAACAAAGTATAAATTATCTTGAGTATTTATTTCCAGTTTTCTGTTACTTTTTAATTTAAAGATGTACTCAAGTATGTTTTGAACAAAAGAATATATCAGTAAAAATTAGTCATTCAGTTTATTCGAAAGTAGACAACCGGAAATTCAAAGCAGTAAGTTTTGCTACCGATAACAGAAAATAATAATAAGATTCTGCTCAAACAATTCGTGTTTTTAGTTCTTTTAACTTTTTTTTAACAGAATACGAATACTTGGAAAAAATGCTCGACGACAATGGATTTCATATAATTTCCTGTATAATTATTGTAGCTAATATCTCCCAAGCTCTGGAGAGCGAGAGAAAGCCTCTTAATGAGACGAATAACGAGCGCCCAAGGGGACCTCCTACTGCTTACTTCCCGAATCCTCCTATTTCTACACTCGGGATTAATATAGCTCTGCAGCTTACGGACCAGCTTGGTATTTATGCTGTTATTACTGGAAATACAGTGTTGCCAACAGGGAATTACTCAGATGGATGGTATAAAAAACCTACAGTACCTACCTACCATGGAAAGTCCTGGCACGGCTGGCAAGGTGCCACTTGTGGTTATTATAGTGTTGATGTAAATATGTCTTACCATCGAATAAAACTGTGCGATGCCAGCTTAGAATATCATCACCCCATATCCTTCCCACGGGTGTCGTATAAGGTAACTAAGGGACTGGAGGTGTCCATGTGAAGATATTACAACTTTAGGCGACAGGCTGGCAACTTTTCATTAGAGTGATGCACCTTTTTTCTGAATCAGCCGTCAGAGATTTGTCAGATATGAATAGCGGCCGTTGTTTACGGTCTTGAACGCTCTGCCTAACCTGCAAGGGCTAGGGCGTGCTGTATTTATGTATTAAGTAAAGAAAAATATGTAAAAATCAGATTTTTAATGGTGGGTACTGTAAATCGACATTTTTATTTTGGGAAACAACGCAATTCTATTCTTTTTATTAAAAACTCTTCAACTTCTACATTGAGTTTTTAAAGTCAAGTTCAAAGTTCAAGTTTAAAGAACAATTACCAAATTCTGCCTGCTGCGGTGCAATTTTTTAACTTTTTCTTTGAGTATGTTCCTGTATTCCAAGAACAAAAGTTTCAACGCTGGTTATTTTGTGTTTATAGCATCCGCTCCCGCTTGCGCTTGTGTCATAAGCGGAGCCTTAACTTTTGTGGGAATTTCCTTAATAAGGTCGATAACGAAACCTCCGTAGGGACACCCACTTTACTGTGAATTACCAGCGAAATCCTCCAACACTTACATACATAATGAGAGAAGAGAATCGGTCAATTTGTTGTATTATGGCGTTTTCATTATGATTTTGCCAGTATCGATTTAGGACGATGACTTTGACATATTCTCGAGATCACAAAAGAAAGTCTATTAGTCAAGGAATATACTACTCTACCTGGCGATATTGATCATCTATCAATTTCAATCAGTATATTACATGTATACTTCGAGCAACACGGTCTTCTTTCTCGTTCCGACTCGGGACGGGAGGCCGTTTTGCGTTTGCGTGAAGCGTGTGTATTATAAGTCTATGGTTCCATCATTATGTGGGTGTCAGTTGTCAAAATAGTTTATGACCCGAACTTCGAGCAAATAACAAGAAGATTACAGCCGGATTTTATAACAGCCAGGTTCACTACAGGATACAAACTTAGGTATCAAACCTCTAAAATATAAGCTATTCGTTGTTCTAATCCTTCTTTTAATCACAGTTCTACTAAGCAATTTTGAGTATTAATAAGTGTAAAATATAATTTATACAAAAATTGTATTAATTTTATACCGACTAGGTATAACACGAGGCACTAAGTAATTTTACTCACAAATAGCTTGCTTTATGACTTTATACAGTCTTTGTTTATCGGCGAGTTACTGCCGAGATCTCAACTCAAATGAGTGGAGCTCTTGGAAATACTCCGTATTAATTCCAAGTCCCGCGTTGAAATCGAATTAACTTGGCATTAAAATTCATATTTTGGCCAGGATGATTTTGTAAGTACCGAGATTTCCATCTACATTAATCTTGGCGCTCGCATAAACAAGCCCAAGTTATTCGTCTGGAAAGTTGAGATTTCCATTCGCTGTGTTCATCGTAGCAATCAACTTTTCGTTGAATAATTATTGTCAGCGAGATTTGGAATATATCGGAATTACTTCCTTTTTATTTTGAAGTTTGTTTTTCAGTTTCATCTGTACTCTCCTTCAATTTGCCTGTGTGTCGTGCTTCAAATATTTAGATACGAATCAAAACGATGCAGCCCAAGCGTTAGCCGGTTTGCCAAGCTACACTGCTAAGATAGAGGACGTACCCCATCACGCATTAGTGTACTACGCTCGGTGGTACTGCTCTGGAAGCTTGGTCGGCAGCCGCACCGTCGTCACCTGTGCGTCTTGTTTCTTCAAGCGCGGCGGCGAGAGCATATACGTCAAGGTTGGCACCAGACAATATTTGGATAACAAATCGTGAGTATATCTTAATATATAGAGGTAAAACGCAAAACTGACTGACTGGGGATCAACAACAGGCCAAACCATTGTGTCCAAGAGTTTGGAGTATAGGTATAAGACATCTTAAGGATCTTACCATGAGCCATGACGTCACTACCAAATAGGCATGCGTATTCTTTAAACAACATTGTAAGCGTGTGCTAAGAAAGGATTTTTAGAAAATCGATCCCGGGGAATGAGAGTTTGTATGAAACTTTATATTCTTTTTAAATATTTGCTTCAAACTTCGTATTAAAAAAGAACTCTGAAAATAATTTATAAAGTCCAGTGTCCAATGCTGTTAAACTATCATCACTGTTGATCGAGCGCTAAATATGATTTAGGAAGCTTTTTATTGTAATATTTCTTAAATTTAGGTTTAGTCAGAACATAGTTTAACATAGTTTTCAGTATCCAGTAATTGCTTCAAATGTCTCTTTTAAACAGAAAGTCTGTCTTTCCAGGCAACGTATAGGTGTTATTGACATGAAAATTCACGAGTTCTACCGAAGATTGACGCCAGTAGATAATGACATCGCTTTATTGTTTCTGGAAGTACGTTGATACTCATACTTTTTTCACAAAATGAGATTACACATGCAATTTATCTTTAGGTGCGTATGCGTAAGCTCGGGAGGGGTGGTTGCAGTCCACAAGCGCAAATGTACAAGTAAGGCGGATCGCACACTTAACGCACGACGGAGCGCTAAAACATCGCAGCGATCTTTCAGATGCACATAGAAATGTCAATCCCAATACTAAAACCGCTGTCGACGCAGCGCTATCGCAGCGTCGTTTGTCGAGTGCGTTTTTAGTATGGGTAGTGACGTTTCTAGTATGGATTTGACAGAACGCTGCGATATTTTAGCGCTCCGTCGTGCGACAAGTGTGCCATCCGCCTACGTTAACACACTAGGCGTTAGTTGACCGGTAAATAAAAATTACGCATTCAAGACCCAACAGAAAAGCAGTAACCAAAGGTGGCTCTCTACCAGACAACCTTTGGGTGAAGGAGTAATAAATAAAACATATTAATAATATCCCAGTAGTTTAAACCTAGATGGACGGACAACTTAGTGACCACTGCTGGTAGACAGTGGATGCGGGAGGACCGGCGCTGATGGCCAGAAAAAGTAGAGGCCTATACTCAGCAGTGGGTAGATGTGGGGTGATATGATCACAATGTATGTTAATTTTTTTCATGCATTTTGTAAAATGATACCACCCGTTTTCAGCGAAATGTGAAGTTCTCATCGCGCATAATGAAAATACCACTGGTAGAACCAGACGTGTCTCTTCGCCTCGGCTACAATGTCTATGTCTCCGGATATGGTGCTCAGGTTACTACTTAGATACTTTTTACCTAACTTTTTTTTTATTTCAAAACTATACCTCTGGTGACATCTATCAAAAATCAGGAACGTTATTTCACTCGGAATGGTATGGGTTTCGGGTACTGAGAAGCTACGAAACCCTACTAGGTGCACTTTCAGGTCACAGTTACAGCCGTGAAATGTAGATGGCAGTAGCAGAGATACAAAGATATGCTGCGTATAAAATAACTTGGAGAATAAAATTTGTAATGATCTCAAATATATTTTACTGGATATTGCAAAAATCATTATTATTACGACCTAACTGTTATATGCCTAAGGTGTAAAAATATTAACTGCAAATATTGTAAGAGGTGACCCAGTCCATGAAACCGAACAACTTTCTCAAAGAAACATAGGTCGAAATACGAAAAAAATTTTTGGACCTCCCACACAAAATGTAGCAGCCGAGCGAGTCAACTCTATAAGAAGTTCAAAATTTTTTTTCATATTTCGACCTATGGTCTTTGGGGAAAGTTGTTCAGTTTCATGGGCTGATTTACCCATTAAAATATTTGCAACAATTTTTTTACACCCTTTATATAATATCAGTTGCAGATATTTTAGACCGTTATAATAGTGGTAGAAATTCGAAAACTGTATGATTCCTTACTCATTATTCTCCTTGCCTTATCCCGTTCTCTGTCGGGGTCAGCTACCTAACCTAGGGGATTTAACGTGGAACCAAGTTTTTACACAGAGCGACTGCCATCAGACCTCTGCAACCCGAAGGCTAACCTGGCCTGAATCCGTAGGTATATAGAGATAATATTCTGTTTTGATTATATCTCCAGAACAAGTTTCGACACCAGTTGCTGCGGACAACTATTAAGATTGTTCAAGACGACGTCTGCAGACTGTCTTACGGCCCCATCATGTCATCCTCAGTCTATTGCGGTGAACTTTATTTCAAAGTAAGGATACTTGATTATAGCTCATTCAAGAGATGCCTAGAATATGTACTAATCAACTTTTGAAAAGACGTGTTTTGTTGTCCTTTCAATGTGGCGTTCTTCTTTGAAATATTTTTGTGAACAGGCCTAGCCATAGCCAAGTAAAACCACAAAATGTTAGTCGTCATTCCGAATTTCTTATTTGACGAAATTACACGAGGCTATTTCTCCAAGTAAACTATTTAAGCTCTGAACCACCTTCTGAACAAAGTAGATTTAAATAAAAGTTGTAGTAAAAATATCATAAATTGAAACGGCCTGTTTACAGCTTTTAGATAATTTACAGATGTCAGGTTTTTAAAAGGTTTATAGTAGAGAATAATTTAAATTAAAGAACAATTAAATTAAACGATTGATGGACTGGCCAGTAAAAAGCCTTCAATGTCAAATAGTTCCAATAATATATTTTTCTTCCATTTGCTCGTAAATGACGTCATTTTATCAAAAAGGAATACATAAAACGAATCATTTAAGTCGTCTGATTTGTAGAGGCACGCAAACACGTCAAAAATGAAATATGCGTATCTATGTTTATTTAATACGAATTATCTTACACGGCCCTCAATATTTTGTCAGACGTGACGATAGCTACCGAATTATTACGGCCGTTAACGCTTTGCTTACCTCGCAAGGGACAAAGGCGTGATATATGTTTGTACGTAACTATGTTCATTTATCAGGAAAATCCCTTGAGTGACAATGGTGGCGGTGCTACGCTAACGAACGTGTTGGTGGGAATTTTAATCACCGGAGCCAACTCCGCCCACCCAAACGCCGCCATACTTACCAACGTTTCTTACTTTCACAGGTAATAAATACACTTTTTCTACGTTATTAGGTATGTTTTGACGACCGATGTGGCGCAATGGACTGTGTGTGCGACTGCCTTTGACGCAGTAGGTCCCGGGTTCGATTCTCTGTGGGTCACTTACAAAGTTGATATCTATCACTTTGTGAATTTGTTCCCAGTCTGGTTAAGACATTGCGGGCGGAACCACCCGATAGTGCGTAAGTAAGATGGTTCCGTGTTTTAATTGGGTTTGATGAGTGATAATTAGAATGCACACGTCAGACTAGTCGCCAGGGCCCCCTAAACAGCATCTTTGTATGCTTATGATGCGTTCCGGGACACAGACTTTCTATACATCTTTGTGTAACAATTCTTCACTTGTTTTGATAAAACTCGTACGATTTGACACGTTTGTGCTATTCGCGCGCGAGATAAGTCTTGTAAGCCTTCTGGCAATTCCGTACTTGATAAGGTGTTTAATGAAATATAAAAGTTATTATGTGAAAATTATTGTCTAAAAATACTTTTGACCGCACTCATCGTTTTAGAAAATTTTGACAGTTTTTAAACAAAGAACATATACTAAAGTTATTGTTTTGACGCCATCCAAAATAGTGACTTTAAACTTCATAACTATGTCGTTTTAAAAAGTAGTCCATTGGACCTGCCAGTCCATTAGAACCCGTGCAGATAAAGAAACGACCTGTAAATGGCGGCCGTTTGTCATACTTTATACTTTCTCTCTTCCACTGAGGCTCTTGCATATATCAGGCATTCATGCTTTCTCCCTCACACTTAGGTAACCGCCGCCATCAGGTCATCAGGTTTTAGCAGATTTAACTCAATAATTCAGGCAGTATATTTTCCCACTATGAGATTTCAATTTGATTCATCAGGTGGATAGTGCTGAACACCCAACGTTACCATCAGAAGCACTGCAACGCAACCAAAGAGAGCGAAGAAATTGAGAGCTATGAAGACTACGGCATCGCGCTGCTTAAACATAGGATAAATAAATTAATAATTCCTTTTACGAGTGACTATAGTGAAGATAATTAGAAAGTTCAGGTGTTTTTTTTTTATTAATAAAAATAAACATTGATTCGCTTTATTTTCTTAACACACGAGAGGTATTTCTCATCCAATTTTTTTTTACTTAAGACCTGTCCCACACTTCAGCGCAAAAATAACGCTGCGCTAACGTATGCGCCTGTGAGATCCATACTAGAGACGTCACTCGCCATACAAATGCGGCTCTCGACGCAGGTCCAACGCACGACGCTGCGCTAGCGCTGGGTCGTTCTTCGAGAGCAGTTTTAGTATGGGGATTGTGTTTCTAGTATTGATGTGACAGACGCATAGGTTAGCGCAGCGTTATTTTTGCGCTGAAGTGTGACAGAGGCCTAAGTAGTATGCCAGCAGCAGAAATTAAGAACTTTATGCAATTAAACAAATTTGTTACGTTACTTTGTATATTTTATGATGTGCAAAATTTTGAATAATAATGTTTGATTGTATCATTGATCCATTTTCGGAAGTAGAATACGTTTGCGTATACACTGGGCTTGTTTTTGCCAGCACATCCGTCTCCGTGTGACACAATACCCACTAGATATCTGGAATTTCAAAAAAAACATATTTATGCAATGCAATTCTTGAGTGCAAGAGAATTCCGGTAGTTTAGTGTTTATATGAGACATTAACGTGCCCTTCATTATAGTAGGTGGGCAGATAGTTAGTTACTTATTGTACGAGAGTTCTAATGATTCTTTTGCAATAAGTAGGTACCTACAAAAACGCTAACTCCAAGGAATTGTGTGTTCCATTTAATTGTTGTGTTCTAGGGGACGATGGCTGATATTGTGAAGTCTGACAATACGCTTGAAAATGATATGTGGTGGATGAGTTTTCATCCTGCCTTGTTTGAGGTTTCGCACCACAGCGCGGTGGTTGACACTGGCCGTATGGCAAATGTCAACAATAATAATGATAAAGTTTTCGAACGAACAAAAGAAGTTCGGAAGCGTCTCGGATAAGAGTTTGTTTTGTGAATTTGTAGAAATCTATGATACCAATATAATTTACATGTCCTATTGCGACCATAGAGAGATTATTGAGGTCAGTGTGTTCTATTCCTACTAACCCGTGCTTTTATTTCACTGTAGTAAATAGAACCCATAGGTATTTGATTTTTCTTAGTTTGTTATTCCGTAAAACCCTTACCCATTCCACAAGACCCCGCCACCGGAATCTCCTTTGCAGGTGTCGTGCTTGCCATCTCCGTAGAGGCAGAACATGTCTTCAGTAAACGTCATCTGATGAAGCCGACCGCATTCCGCTCTCGGTGTGAATCTCAGAGTCGCCATCAAAAGACCCATGTCTGATACTGGACCATTGAACTAAAAAAACTGTTTTCATCTCAATGATCGAAGTTACTGTCTACTGACTAGGAAAAGATAGGAGTAAAAGCTAGTCTAATAAGTAGTTACAGCATGAAAACAAGGACTTAATGAGCGCAAGCTAATTTTACGTGAAAAATGGATTGATCTAAAGATTAAGATAAAAAATAAGACTTATTTTAATTATCCATCTTAGAGGGAGGCCTTTGCTCAGCAGTCGGATGATGTAGGCTAATTAAGTTCTTAAGTCATACATACATACATACATACACAAATCACGCCTTTCACCCTTGCGGGGTGGGCAGAGCGTTAACGATCATTAAAATACGGTCGTTATCGTCACGTCTGACAAATATTGAGGGCCGTTTGAGATAATTCGTGCATCACTATAGTGACAGGTTGTCACCTAAATGTCGCCTAAAAGTTGTAATACACTTGAAACCCTCAAGTCCCTCAGTCGCCTCTTACGACACCCACGAGAGGGAAATGGGGTGATGCTATTCTTAGCCGGCATCACACGGCATCATAAGTCA
Organism: Keiferia lycopersicella; assembly: GCA_029255805.1. Taxonomy (NCBI): domain Eukaryota; kingdom Metazoa; phylum Arthropoda; class Insecta; order Lepidoptera; family Gelechiidae; genus Keiferia; species Keiferia lycopersicella. Next base: position 22,552,206 of record JARACZ010000003.1, read on the forward strand.
TACTTAAAATCAAACAAGTTTTAGAAACCTTTATCATCCCCCACCCAGTAACAGTGAAGCTGGTAGCGTCTTTACTCATCCAGCGGTCAGTATTGACGATCACGGCCTTCTGTACCCTGGAGCTGAATTTGAAAGGGGTTTCCACGAATAGTAAGGCGATGTCGCACGCAAAAGGCATTGCCTTACTGTAGTTCACATGCCGCTCGAGATGCTGGACGTAGTGCGCCTCAGCTTTTGTGTCGTATTTGTGTCTTCCACCTGAACGTACAATCATATAATGTAACGCAAGTATCGACAATAAGCTCACGAACGGTTAAACATCCCAACCGCCTTCGAATTCGAAGAAGTCTTTTAGGATACGAAATGGCAAAGCTGCTTAGTTATTTACAGAAATGGCAAAAGTTTGTAAAGTCAGTACTTTAACTACACAGACACTGTGGTCATAATGTAACCAAGTGAGAACCTCCTGTAAAATTATACATACAAACAGATCGGACATATTAGATATAAAAAAATAGAGGAGAGACTTCTGTTTTCGACTTCAAAACGCTGTTCGACATAATTCGTTTATGTCGAACAGCGTTTTAACTGTTACCACTGTTACTTACCGACATGTACAGTAATATCGTACACATCGTCGTTCAAATCGAAGCAATGGGCAGCAGAAAGTACCGCATAGCTGGTTAAGATGGAACCAGCACACAGGCCGCCATGGTTGAACACAATGGCAGCATGAGGGTACCTCTCTATGGGCACTCCCACCCCTCCCACTATCTTCCCCTGCATAGTTTTCTTCGACACTATATTAAACTCATTACATAACGCTATTTGTACATTGAAGACAGAATATAGAAAAATAATACATTTGTTCTCGAACCCAGACGTCAAACGCATGATGTAGCCGCGAATAATTGTATTGAGAGTCATTAATTTACATCATTATGCAGGTCATTAACGAAGCTAATTAGTTTCCATTAAAATTTTGTGTATTCCACGTGTTTTTATAGGATTAAACATGCTCGCTTTAAAATTGATTAAGCGGATGTGAGGTTATTTGACAATGTAAAAAATTTAGTTTCATTATACATACTTACATAAATCACGCAATTATCCCATGTGGGGTAGGCAGAGCGTTAACGATCGTCAACTTATGGCTGTTATCGCCACGTCTGACAAGTATTGAGGGCCCTTTCAGATGATTTTAATTTTCAATTTTTTTATTTTTTGTCGCTGGGTTGCCAGGCAACCGCAAGCAGCAAGACGCTATAAATATTAGTAGCATGAATATGTCGTACAATAATATTTTGCGGCAAATGTGAAAAGACTCTTTCTGTGTTATAAAATTACACTTCCAAACTCTCTCTCGGTTCGAGGTCGTTTCGTTAATTGAGGTCGAGTAAAACAACACTTTATCATAATTGGGTAGCTGCACCACAATAACATCTCTCTTTTTGTTGATACAACTCGTAATCTACTTCTAAATACAATATTGACTACCATTACTCTCGTAGTAAATATTGTATTTAGAAGTAGGATCTTTTAGGAGTAGGAATTATTTCGAAGTAGGATCGTTTCTTAGTAACGTTCTTAGCTTATTCGCAGGTTACATAAATTACAATATTCCGTAGCAATGAAGCTACGTGAGCTACGCCGCCGTAGCAGGATTTGGCGCTACGTACCTTAAGCGGAATTTTGCCACATTTACTCATTTAAATACGACCCACGGGGTAAGTCAAGGAGGGCGATGACTCATTTAAATATGACCCAAACTATTTGAAAAGCAGTCTAGTCTTGTTCTCTGCTCTTCTTTCTTAGATTTGACAAATGTATGGAAATAATTTCAGTTTTGTGTAGGTATACATAGTTATTTGAGAAGTATTCGCAACAGTATTTAGAATCATAATTGGCAATACGGTAACTTCATTCTAGTATATGAATAAGGTTATTGGTTAGTCATTATTACGCAAACTATGCAGGAAGTTTAATTCTCTATTCCACAGGAGGCCCCGTGAACCTGCAAAGTTTGTGTACTCCCTGTATCAACCGCTAGCAGCGCCACCTAAGATGCGTGCCGCTTTTCAGTACTAACTTGTTGGCTTGGCGCCTCCACCCACAAACGAGGGGGGCGGCGGGGCGGCACTCGGCAGTCGCCCAACGCCGGTCGCCGCGCACAGCGCCGCCCGCGGGCCTCCCGCGTATCACATAACCTATAAAACCCAAACAAACTTCCCTTTCCACTACCCTACTACCTTTACTACCCTTCCTACCCATCTCCATAATAAAAAAAACTAGTGTATTATTTAAAGAAAAATTTGTTAGTCTAAAAATAATTAGTGTAAGCAGCTACGCACGATTTTTGGCAAGTAAGTGGGACGACGAAATCAAAACAAAGGTGTATAGTATAAATCGATTCAGTGGTTTCAGCTGAAATATAAGAAATCAAGGGTCCGCCTGGGACAAGGTAAGTGGCATTTATTTACATTCGAATTTCTGGAACTGTATTATTTTACCAAAATATTATTTTTTGGTTGACTGCATGTAACTAGGTATTTCTAATATTGGATCTCTCTTTGTATGCTTGTCTACTTCTTGGTGTTAGTAAAAGTATTCGAAGAAAAACTATTTTTACAAATTAAAAAACTCCTTGGGTACCTACTTCTTTAACTATTTTTAAATGAATAAAAATAAGAAACAATTGTTTACGTATGTTTAAAAATGAAAGTTGAACGCTAAATGTTATTATTCTCGTAGGTAATAAACTGTAGATACCAAACACGAAATGACGAGACAAATATTGCCACTCATAAAAAACATTGTGGCTGTTATTTTACTCCAGATACTATGTAGCAAATTTTTACACGTACTTATTTGTACACAAGTGTATTCCTCACGGGTAGGTGGTAATAGCAAATAATATGCGTATTTATGAATCGCACTCTGAGATCGATCTCAAGAGCTATTTTGACAAAATCATAGTCAATACCTACTAACAGCATCACAAAGTCACACTCAAGATCAATCTCAGAGTTGAGTGCGGTTTATAAATACGGGCCTAACTGTAGCCATTCATAACTGTAACAGATTTGTAAGAAAATTTACGTGCTTTTTATATACCTATGCTAAAATAAAGATTCACTTCCTTTATACTTATTGAAATTTTTATTCTTGAGGTTTTTTAGAGCCAGAAAATATCTAGTCTCACGATCGAACGGGTACGGGAATAACTGTCAAGTAAATAAATAATTTGCTCTAAATATCTTACAACGTAGAGGTTACTGCAGTAGGGCAACCGAGCCACGCGACTCCATTGAGCTCTACTGCACTTGCACGTGATTGCAGAGGTTATGTTATCGACGTATATACTGTAGACAACTAGTGTACGTATATACTGTATAAAAGTACTCGGAAGCTACGTGAAGCGAAACCTGTCTTTGTTTTACTACAAAATGGCTAGATTCCGAATCTAGCCCGTGTCTTGCTCTTGCAGTAAAGAGATAGGTAGTAGTTGCCCGTGTCTTTGACTCGGTTATTTTTCAACGACCTCTATTTGATTATTTTAAGAGACAGGTATTGTTTTTAAGTATCTATTTTTAATTTAGAAAAGTGTAGGTATTGTTGCTGACTCTGACCGCTAAGACGGGGCTGTCAAGCAATATTTAAATAATGCGTTATTTTTTTTGACAATGTACATTTGATTTCCTTGTCATTGCTTTGAAATAAATTGTGTGTGAAACACCAAAATGTATAATGAGGTTCGTTTATCGAGTCGTTTGTCGAAAAAGTTTGCCCATAATGGCAATACATACTAAAATTGCCTGTATGGTAACCTTACAGTAAAATCAATAACGAAAATCGTATTTTATCTGTAATCTTATCTACCTCTAAGCTTAATGGGTCCTAATAATGTTATATCAAAATATCGACTATAGAATACCAACCTACGCAATATCAATAAGAGCTTCAAAGTAAGTTGAAAGCTTTTCATATAGTGTAGGAAATATAGGCATTATATATTAAATATTATTTATGATACCATGTCACTTCGGTGGGGATCATATATAATATAATTAAACTAAGAATAGATGACATGTAACAAAGAATAATATATATTTTTTTAAATTTTGGTAACATAAAGCATGCCCAAAGGAAATCAAAGCAATTCACTTGGCTCCAAAATACACGTTGTATCAGTTTGATTGAATATGAATATGACATCAAAGATTTAGAATATCTCTCCATCCATCTGAAATTTTCCAAAATTTTACGCCACTTTCGGAGATAAAAGAATTGGTTTATTTCATCGTCAGGCAAAAAATTTTATAGTAAATTTTTATATTTGTTGCCTATTTTCATAATTAAGTTTTTATATAATTTAATTATGAAAATTGGGGAAGTAGTGTAAAAAACTGTTTTATTGACTAGATACAAGAATTGTACGAATATTTTTTTATCCCATATTACCGAATTTTCCGCAGCATCCCTCTTTAAATATACGTAACAATTCTCGGTACTAATACATCGTGTTTTTTTTTATTAAGTTGTAAAACGATCTAGATAGTGGGTGTCGCAAATGAGCCTTCGCGTAAACGGATTTATATAAGGATGGTTGTCAGTCAACCGCTTATAATCACGTTACTCGCTGGCTGCTCCGGCGTCTATTTTCCATAATATTAAAAGAGAACGGATCGTGTTTTTCTTTTTTTACGAAAGCTGCTATTACAGTAGCATATATTACTTCAAAAAAGTATGTGACACCAATAAATATAAATCATGAAGAATTTTATGATTATTACGTTTTAATTCATATGTCTTTTACATTTTTTGTAACTAATCCAAACTTTATTTTTACACTAAGCTTGCAAAATTACCACTGTGAATTGATCGGTATATCACCCAACAACACAAGTAGGTCTATGAACTAACTCCTTCAGTGATGATCTCTCCGTCCGATTTCGGCCATGGCAACCACTTCGACTCCTAATCAGATCTGCGTTGAACTATATGAATTATAGGTGGAGTGATCTATAGCTATTGTTGCGAAACCCTGAGGAACAAACAACCGCCACTGATTTTCTTATTCTCCTACCGCAGAAAGAAAGACAAAAACTGGTAATTAAAATAAGATGTCAGATAAAATGTCTTACCCTTCTACCATTTAAGGCGGATCGCACACTTGACTCACGACGGAGCGTAAAAATAACGTAGCGGTCTGTCAGATCCATACTAGAAACGTCACTCCCCATACTAAAACCGCACTCGACGGACGACACCGCGATAGCGCTACGTCGACAGCGGTTGAGCGGTTTTAGTATGGGAGTGGCGTTACTAGTACGGATCTGACAGACCGCTGCGATATTTTTGCGCTCCGTCGTGTGTCAAGTGTGCGGTCCGCCTTACTTACCCAATTAATTTATAGTAGAAGTAGATACATGTTCTGAAGCGCCTGATATAAAAGAGTTGCAAACATTTTTTTCCGAGCCAACAGTTTTAATTTCTCTTGTTCGCCTAAGTGACGTACTAATCAAATGCTTTGTACTATCGCGATTTATTCTACACGTATTTTACGACAAAATTGTGATCATCAATCCTGTCAAAAACAGCCAGTAATGAAACTAAAATAAAATCTGTATGGAGTATCTTCATTAAACTTTTTACACTTTCTAAGAAATTCGGTCAGCAAACCGGTATTTTTTTAGGGATTTTAAAAGAAAAGTGCTTCCTTAATACAGTGACCATTTCTTTAAAAGACAACAGATAGTGTGAAATTGTGTTATTGCGAGCAATAAATATTAACAATTTAATATGGTATTTATATAGACTGGCTAAAAATACATAAATTATTGTCCATTGACCGTACTGAAAACATAAATAATTGTATATTGGTTGTAAAATTTGCAAATTCTGGAATAGTACCAAATTGTCTCAAGCCAAGATGAGAGAACGTGGTTCCAAAAACAGATTTTAATAACAATGTTATTTATTAATAATATTATTTAGAAACACATTAATACGCCGCAAAGGTACCCTGTAGGGCAATAGCTGTCATATTTGTTTGGAATAACCTACGAAGAATAACTAATGTAGATGAATCAAACATAATTTTAGCAGTTTTAGTAAGTACCTATATCACAATTGAGTACTCAATATAAATCACTTCCTGTCCCTTGCAAGTATGAAATTTTTAGAAAACTTGCAGATTTTCCCACAGCAAGTAGGCTTCATTATCCAATCCAATCAAAAGTCGAGTACCAATGAAAAGTCATTCTAACATAGATCAGAACAGAGACCAAGGGCGCACAATCGTGAGCGATGCCAGCCTTGCACTAAATGCGCTGTTCATACAGCCAGCCCCATAGAGGCTTTTAAGTTCTCCATCAAACATTGAAGTACCAAGCTTTTAGTTCCACTTGCACTTTTGAAGGATTCAAAACGAGTGTGCTCAAAAACTACTTTTAAGGTGTGTCTAGAACGCTATAATAAATGCTATGTTTTTTAAAGTCTTCTTTTTGAATTTACATACACACACATACACTAATCACGACTTTATCCCTTGCAGGGTAGGCAGAGCGTTAACAATCGTAAAATTACGGTCGTTATCGCCACGTCTGACAAGTATTGAGAGCCCCTTCAGATGATTCGTGTATCATGAATGATGATGATTTTGAATTTGTATGAATCATAAACGGCTGTCTGATTTCGATTAGATTTTAGTAACATGTTCAAAATCACGTAGGTAACTAATAGACAATAGTTAGAATTTTCTGCTTATAATTATTTGGATGTATTATTCTGCTACAAGGGAGAAACGATTTCATCCCATCATCGTGACAGGGATAAATAGATGAAAGACGAGGTTTTACTTCAGTACCTAACCTATTCCCAAGACGAATGTTGGTACTAATACTAATGTAAAACGATCCGAATATATCCTGTCTCCCGCGATAATCCCAGACGCCTGTATCACCTCGAGTTATTTGGAATAGGAATGAGATGATCCCCGACCATAAACAGGTTTAAAAACCACCGAAGGATTCGTAATTCAATCTGAAATCCAATACTTACATTAAATTTGCAGACGACACGCTAAAAGAAATAGGGACGTAATAATAAAAATATGACTCGACCATTTTAAAAATCTGCTGTACCTATATTGAAACTGACATACTAGCTATAATCTACCTCCTAGGTAAAAAAAAAACAGCTGCATGCCATTTTTATCATAAGTATGTTCTGGAATTAAATCTCGTGCAATAATTTTTTACTAGTATGTCATTTCCTTTGATGCAGTCTTTCGTAACATTTCTCTTTTGGATAAGCTACGTAGTTCAATATTTCTCGTAACAAATATAAATAACAACAAATTGAATAAATAACTATCTACCATAGACTGGTTGTTTAATCTTTGTTTACACGAGGACATTGTAAATCGCTTACTGCGCATTAAGCTTATTGCTTTGAATTGACCGATCAAATATAATTAATACCATTATCAATCAAAAAGTAAACCTATCCGTTTACAATTTAATTCTATTACTTACAAGAGTATGTTTTGTAAGAACAAAACATATATTGAAAATAAATAAATATATGTACCTATACATATACATGCATAAACTAATTAGCTAGCTGTATCTGTGTGTGTGTTTGAGTGTGTATGTGTGCGTGTAAAATGCACCCTGATAAGTATATCATAGTTTTTAATCCACTATGTTATCAATTTGTCATAGACAGCGATTTTGATCAATTATGGATTAATGCTCAGTTTTTTAACAGCCAATCTAAAATTGTCAAATATTTAACTTATAGAGCTGAAAAAAAAAAATATTATTGTATACCACCACATGAATCGAATCAAAGATACTCGCATGCCACTAGACTATAAAAGCATTTTTTTTTAAATCTACTAAAATATAAATAGCATTTTTAATAATAAAATGTTTTTTGTCACATTTTATCGTGTGACAACCTCACACTTGAAGCTGTCAGAAATGTCGTCCCCAGATTTAGCTTCAAGATTCAAGATTCAATCGTTTATTTCCAAGTAGATTCACAATGAATACTTTTAGAATGTCAGAGAGTTACACTTACAATACAATAATGTCACTGAATAAATGAATGAGTCATTGTAAACAATAACAATTTTAAGTTCCTAATAGAATCGCGGACGAGTGGGATAAAAATAAATAAATAAAAAAAATAATAAAGGCACTGCCTCGGGGCTGGCCAGGCTGACCAAACATCATGTTACTTACATCACCACCATCAATTAATGAAATCAGTTAAATTAAAGACAAAATATTTAAAAAATGCTTGTTACATGCTAATCAGCCGGACCCCCTGAACAGGAAAACCACCCAAAAACCTGCTCAGAAGTGCTCCTAATCTCAATTTACAATTTGTACCTATAGAATAGGCCCTAAGCTACCCTAGCTAAGTTTTATAATTATATATATATTGTTAGCCCAAAAGACGGCTACGCTAAAATAAAATAAAAATATTACAGTAGATAATTCTAACTGTTTCGTCTTCCTTACTAATTATGCCAATTGTAAATTCCATGCACGTCCCGATCTGGTATTAAAAATGACTGCATGTTTCTTGTGTTGCGCTGGAATTTCAGAGGACCATGCCTCCTTGTCATTAACATAATCATCTAACTTATAATAAGCTTTATAACATAATGTTCTCTTAATAATATATTTAAATTTACTTTCAGATAAACTTAATATATTTTCCGGTATTTTGTTATAGTATCGTATACTTAAACCTTCAAATGAAGTCCTTACTTTAGCTAGTCTATACGTGGGTTGATCTAATTTATTTTTACTCCTTATATTACGATTATGTCTTTCATGATTTCTTGTGAACGTATGAATATTCTTTCTGACATACATGATATTTTCATAAATATATTGACACGGCACAGTCATAATATTAATTTCCTCCTCCTTTCCAGTTCTCTGAGAGAATCACGACTGCCAAGTTTATAAATTGCTCTAATGGCCCTTTTTTGAAGAATAAATATTGTTTCAATATCAGCGGCGCGGCCCCACAGCAAAATTCCATAGGACATAATGCTGTGAAAATAACTAAAGTAAACAAGTCGTGCAGTTGCAACATCTGTAATTTCTCTAATTTTACGTACCGCATAGGCAGCTGAGCTTAATCTACCCGATAAAGATGTAATATGAGGGCCCCATTGGAGCTTTGAGTCAAGAGTAATCCCTAAGAAAACTGTGCTGGTACTAAACTCCAATTTTTCATTATTAAGTGCAACATAGTTATTCAAAGAATGTACTACATTTGGCAAAGTGAATAATACACATTTAGTTTTTTTCGCATTTAGAACTAAATTGTTTGCAGTAAACCAAGTATGAATTTGCCCAAGAGTGTGATTTACTTCGTCATAATTATGCGCTCGTCTATCAACCTTAAATATAAGGGATGTGTCATCAGCAAATAAAACAATTTTGGACAAATTCTCTACCATGTAAGGCAAATCATTAATGTAAATTAAAAATAAAAATGGACCTAATATAGAACCTTGCGGTACACCAATTTCAACACTAGATCTCTGTGATTTGGTGCCGTTTACTTGTACCTTTTGCGTTCTATTATCTAAATACGAATTCAGAAATTTCAGAGCTGCGTTTCGAATACCGTAGTGTTCTAATTTTACCAATAAAGTTTCATGATCTACGCAATCAAATGCCTTGGAAAGATCACAAAAAACACCAATGGCGTCCTTTGATTCTTCCCAAGCGTTAAATACATGTTTGACCAGAGCAACACCAGCATCTGTGGTACTACGTCCCTTTGTAAAACCGAATTGCTGGTTGTGTAACAAGTTGTTGCTATTAAAATGGGACAGCATTTGATTGAGTATGATCTTTTCAAAGACTTTGCTGAGTACTGGCAGAATAGATACAGGCCTATAACTACTGGGATCTTGTTTGTCGCCAGCTTTAAACAGCGGAACTACCTTGCTATCTTTCATTAAATCGGGAAAGATGCCATGTTCAATACATTCATTGAAAATATCTGCCAAGTATGGTGCCAATATATCAATCATTGTCTTACAAACTTTAACTGACATTCCCCATAAATCTTCGGAGCTCTTAACTTTAATGTCTTTAAAAGTTTTTAAAATACACTGGGGACTCACAGGAGTAAATTTAAATTCTGAATTGCAAGCATCTACATTTTGTTTAAGCAAGGAAGATGAAATTGAAGGTGAAGAATCTAATGCCTCAGTCGTTTTTAGTGGTATATTTGTGAAGAATATTTCAAATTCCTGCGCTACATCGGAATTTGCACTAATCATTCCATTGTCAGTATTAAGTGAAAAGTTATTTTCGCGTGGCTTAGTTTTACCTGTTTCGCTATTAATAACTTTCCAGACAGCTTTTATTTTATTGTCTGAAGACTTTATCTTATTTGTAATAAAATTGGCTTTAGCAATTAAACAAGCTGTCTTAAAGATTTTAGAATATTTTTTTACCAGCTCATTATAACTTTCATAATTAGTGATGTTTCTAAGCTCATAAAGTTCAAAAAGCCTATCTCTGCTAATCCTAAGACCTTTGGTAGCCCAATCACTAAACTTAAATTTCGTACTAATTTCTTTTGTATCTATTTTAAAAATTAATTCAAATTCTTCGCTCACTAAATTAAAGAAGTCTTGGTATACATTATTTGGATTTTCAAAGTTATAATTATAAACTGGCAGTTTTTCCATTAAAACGTTTCGGTATTTTTCTAACCTATGACCAGTGATGCGCCTAGTTTCTATCTTAATTGTTTTAATATCATTTTTGAACGGGAATATTACGCATTGACCTCTGTGGTCAGATTGAAGAGAGTTTACAATACATTTTTCTACAGGCTCACAATCACTGAATACATTATCAATACACTTAGCTGAAGTAGGCGTCACACGAGTTGGTTCAAAAAATACATGAGACAAATTAAAAGATTTAAAAAGTCGCTGAGCGCATTTTTTTCTAGAATGTCTACATTAAAGTCTCCAGAAACAATAACATGTTTATTTGTTTTTGTGACTAATTTTAGTACATCTTCTAGTACTTCTAGCAGTGTGGTAAAATTTTTAGCTATTGGTGGTCTGTATACGCATACTATAACATGACTTTCCAGCTCAACACAAGATAATTCAGTACAACTCTCAACCGACAGTCCGACCACATCCTTACGTTCTTTAAATTTAATATTATTTCTAATGAGTATTAAACAGCCTCCATGGATCGCGGATTTTCGGTTGAAAGAGCTGGCTATACAGTAATTTTCATAATTTAACAAAATGTCATGATCTTTTTGGAAGTGCTCTGTAAAACAGACTACATCGTAATTATGCTTCTCCAAGAACAATTCAATTTCTAATACTTTGCTGGAAAAGCCCTGAATGTTTTGATGTAAAACTTGTAGTTGATTTTGCTTTTCCTTTGTCTTAGGCTGAGTGCAGGAAGACCCCGGATTGCCTATGCTATTTACACCAGTCAAAGAGGGGTTTTCCTTTGTCTTAAAATCTAGTTTAAATTACTAATACTACCACTACTAACTAATATAGAAGGTGACACAAATTTTGTGTCAATTATATTATATGCTAACAAAGTAGCTACTTGTTTCTTATAGTAATCCGACAGGTACATAGTATCCTGAGTCAAAATAAATCTGTGAATAAAATTATTCACATCAAAATAAGAAATAACATCGCTATGATGACATGTCCTGTTGTACAAATGCATGTTCATTCTATGCACACATTTGTTTCCACCTTCTTGCATTGTGTTTGTGTAAGTACTAGCTGTGACTGGAGCGTGGTAACCAAAGATATAGTAATATGACACATCACATGATAAGCGAGGCACATTGAGCACAATATAGATAAAAAGGACTAATTTTAGCGTCAGATATGTCACAAAACTAAAACATCAGATTGCTTGCTTATCATATAGACGAGCGACCCGATGAACCATTATTTAAAAAAATCGATATATCTCCAACCAACAAAACTAGCTATACATGCTAATAAGTAGTTATAGGTAGTAGTTTTTAATCTAGTGGTTCTGTTTTATTGATCTCTTACCTATATGGTGATTTTTACCTAAAGTATGGCCGGTCGAACAAGCCATATTTGACAGATGTCAAAATCATACTGAAGGACATGTCAACAAAGAAAAATAGATTTTATGTCATAGCAATAACTTGATGTTGACAGCTGTCAACTATGTACTAATCCAACGGCCACACTTTAGGTTCTTTTCCTTTGCATTTTGCCCTTGAATTTTTGGCGCAACTCTTTTCAGTTACATGTCCTATTTTCTTGACCAACAATAATTTTCAACACGGCTCGAACAAAGTCTTTATACTGGAGCGTCTAGCGCTATCTTCCAGAGGGCTTATCTCTGTTTTCATTTTCCTCCACGTCAGTTCAGTCAGTCGTAACTCGCTCTCGCGCGTGTGTGGACGCACCCTCACGGCTCCCAGCCATTTGATTGGACGTATAAGAATCATCGTGGTGAAACACGAAGAACAGTTTATTTATAGTTTTTTTTAACATTTGTTTTATGTGGATCAGCTGAGAGATTTGCAACGTGAATTTTGTTTCATGTAAGTTTCTACGTTTTGTTTTCTCTGATTTATGTGATTACATTTTAAAATTGATACAAATAAAAACTTTGTAAATATAATAATTTGTTCGTGTTTGACAACTGAGAACAATAGATCTGTCATATTTTTGATGTAAATATTACTAAGAACTTTCTCACGTGCCGAACATAATTTGTATTTATAATTCATCAGAAAAAGGGACTTTAACAAAAATACAATTGCGTTCAAACTCTTAAGAGTAACTCACTTTTCCGCTTTGTTTTTCTTTTCCTCTAAGTTGTTTTGAAAGAGGAAATGAAACAGATTAATTTGATCACAACAGCAACGCATGCGTGCACGCGTCCTACGCGCGGCCGCCAAACTTTATTTTTGGCGCCAGATCTCTGTATTTTGGTTTAGAAGCCAGATCTTTGACACCATTTTTGAAACAAAGACCTTTGCTACGCCGGCAGTACCGACAGAAAGAAATTCATTGTATTTACTTATGCATTAATGACTAAACAAACTGTTGTATTTCTTTGTTCTAGTGTAGGTGAATGCCTTTACGAAGGTCGAAACTGTTTTGTTTGCATTTTTGTTGCTGACTTGTGTTTTCAAATAAGTCTCAGGTAGAAACTCCAAAACAATACCCCTAAACTTAACAAATAAAAATTTAGTTGTAATATCGTGCTTCTAAAACAATTAGTAAGTTTGAAATCGTTTAAAAGTTATGGAAGTCTTAGTTATTCTTCTTGATAGTGGGCTAGATGACATTTTCTAGTTTAAACAATTATAATTTGGTATATCAATGATTGTGTCCCTTACAATTTATTGAACTATGGAAACTATTACCTTGAAAATAAATACGTAATTAACAATCTCTAAGGCTGGTTGCAACTATAAATCAATAATAATTGGGTTAATTTGCTGTTTTATTAGATAACTTAATTAACTGCAGTCACTTTTTAAAGTTCATGACATGTGTTTTATAAAAAACGTAGGTATTAAATTAACTGCTCTTTCAAAATTATACTGAAGTATTAAAAATTTTAAATAAGTACAAAATTATTCGTTAAAATACTTTATAAATAAATAAACATAATTACTAATAGGTAAAACTATACAACACAATAAAGTGCACAATTATGTGCTAAATTAAATATATCACAAAATGGTAAGCGTATCGGTAAGTTTCGGCTATCTGTTTGTCTCCTTAGAACCAAGAAGAATAGAGAACATGTTTTAAATACAACTAGATTTATTAGCGCAATAATGCTAGTGTCGGCTAGCCCCCTACAGTCTCTTCTTTCATTATCTTTGTGTGGGACACTGAATCGTCGTCTTCTGTCAAACTCATTTTAAAAGATTTAGTTGCATCTACAATAACGTAGTTCTAGTACCAACATAAAAAATCTAGTGATTGGCTATTCCCACAGTTGTTAGTCTTGCATAAATGAATAGGGCATTGTTTTGCAGTTAGTGGGTTGCTAGTTTGACTCCGCAGTCGGTCATTAACGACATTATGTAGGCTATGATATACAGGCAATTACAGCTGAACAATGTATGACTTAGTTTACTTGAAACTTGTGTGATTTTTACTCAAGTTTGGGCAGCGTCGCCCGTCGAGTACGGTTTTAGTATGAGGAGTGACGTTTCTAGTATGGATCTGACAGACCGCTGCGATGTTTTAGCGCTCCGTCGTACGTTAAGTGTGCGATCTGCCTAATGGGAACGATCAAGCAGTTTACCGTATCATAAAAACTTCATAAACTGTTCATATTTATGCACATAGTTACGTATATGTACATAAATGTACGTAATGTCTAAGCACAGCAACGATTTCTAGACACTCACGGAGTAGCATATTAATTGTCCCGGAGGCGCTAGTACAAACCGGACTACAGCACAGACAGGGGACTGTCTGTGCTGTAGTCGGGTTGGAACATTAAATTATGCTACAAAGGCGACTACAACACAGACATCATCGATGCCAAGTTAACGATTGTAACTGTTATTAAACGATTACCTAATGATGTTTTAATGATAAATTAAAGTTTAATGATATTATAATGATGAATAGCCAATCATAATGAACAGTTAATGAAATGATTAATGATAATTTTAATGATTAATCACACTTAAATGATTAACGAACTTTTTGATGATGTTTTTAATGATTAATGAAATTTTAATGATAAATTCAAAAGCCACTCAAGCTGAAACATAGGTTTGTTAGGTACAACCTATCCTAACCTGGCGTCAACGCCAGGTTAGGTTAGGTTAGGTTAGAACTGCGTCCACAACGCACGAGCCGAGCGAGCGGAGCGAGCGTGCCCCGGCAGGGGCCGGCGATGTGCTAGAACCGACACAGGGCATTTCAAAACTAATGTAATTGCGAAGAGGCTGGTATGAGTGCTCTGTGTTGTAGTCGGGTTTGTACGTCTGAACTCTGTACCAAACAGACTACAACACAGAGTATGGATGTCTGTGTTGTAGTCGGGTTTGTATTTACGCGTCCCGGAGTTTATTGCACTACTGTTCGTGCACATTAGTCAGCGTACATGAGGTTGGCATTTATGTGCCTACGTATGCAATTTGATAGTTACGTATTTTATATTCAGCCAGTGCACCAGCTTACACAAACTAAACACTATTTTTACGTTTTTCTGATGCGACGTGTAACGTGTGAGACAATTAGTTCAACAAAGTATATTTTAATCGATTTCATTTTGCCCTATTATCTTTTTTAACAATTGCTTAAAACTTCGTTATGTGTCTCACTCATTGCCCGTTTATGATCTGTTGTCCAAATTTTAATTGCTTTATTTGCCAAATTAAAAGATAACCTGAGTTATCTAACGCTTGTGTTGTGGACAATTAATGTTATATTTTTCTGTATTATATAATTTTGTACTTTATTAATAATACGCAACATTTCATAAACCATTCATTAGATAGTCCACAAGGCAAAATAACGATTATTTATAAACATTGTTAATAACCTCTTCGAAGGCATTCTTTGATACAGTCCAATCAAAACAACTGTTGGTTTGAATTGCTACGATTGATTCGCTCGCCTCGGCTCAATATCGACAATTGGCACTGGCCCTCACTCATGCGCATTCCACTTGCTCGTTAAACTTAGCTTTTGTTTTGTAGGAACGGTTGCTTCTTAAGGTCTTTCCCACACTTAACGCACAACGCAGCACTAAAATAACGCTGCGTTAACGTATGCGTATACTAAAACCGCTCTCAACCCAGGTCCACCGCACAACACGCTAGCGCTGCCTCAACAGCGGTTGTGTGTTGGGACCTGCGAAGAGAGCGGTTTTAGTATACGCATACGTTAACGCAGCGTTATTTTAGTGCTCAAGAGTGAGAGAGGCCTAAGACGATTCTCAAACTTGTCGTAGATTTTACGCTGAACCCGGTTTTTTGACGAAAGAAATTTATGAAATCCCACACAAAAACCTAACATCATGACCATGTCGCTGGATCAAATGGATCAATGGTTGTTGCAGATAATCATTTGTATGGTGGGGATCACGCACCGCAATATCTATCATCCGATCCGTTTGCGATTATCCTTACTCAGCTTTGTTTTAGCTTGATACGAGGCAAATGCATAATTTTTATCAGCTTGCAATCGTTTGCAACGCTTATATCTAACTCTTTTTCTTCTGAAAGAACACGAGTGAGTATAGGGCCACGGTGATATAACTGTATGCGCCCGCGCCGACCTCTTATCGCCTGATAAGTCGAGGTTGCGCCAGGAGGTCAGAATGCCTATTTACATAGCATTTTTGCGTCATTATTCTTGGACCATAATGGCCAATGGAAAAATATTATGATTTTTTTATTAAAATGTTATCAGTTTTATGTTATGACGGAACAAATATAATTTATAACATAATTTTCATTGATCGACAAGGAATGTGGGAGGCATTGGTAGAGCGGATGAAAAGAATTACCTTTCAAACAAAATAAGATAGCACGTAAAATCTTTTACCCTTGAAACAGTGTATCCAAGTGTGATAATATCTTTAATATAAAATGTGATAACCCAGAAATTGTAGGATATTGTGGTTTATCTGTAAATCACTTGTACGGACTATAAAGCCGTATTATCGAAGTATTATCTGAAATATTGACAGTTTTATCTGGTATCATGATGGCTTGCCTTCATTATTATCTTTAAATGGCGATGTTATGTGAGAATAGAACACATGGTTTATTTAGTAGGTAATCATAGTTTTGGTATGTATCGATTTAAGATTGTAATAGGTTCTGTCTGTGCGTGGCAATTTTTTTTTTTGTGTTTGTAGCACAATATTTCGAATCGTCTAAAAATTATCGGCACATAATTTCGCACAGATGAAAGGGAATATCTTGCCTCTGGAGACTCACTGAAATGACAACTGTTTTACGTAGGTACGTCTCAATGTGTAGGTAGGTATGTATTCTAGCAAATAAAGAATTGTGATACTAATACTGATTCAGGTAGCTAACCTAAAATAAACGAGCCCTATAAATCCGTCTAGACTGTAGACAGTCTGCTATCGCCGCCGACCCCGATTTAGATGCAGTTTTGGTCCAACTACACTACAGTTCACATTAACACAATTTATATTCTATTACTCAGGATAGTAATCCGGTCTGTCGTGTAACGAATTCTCATAAATTTATTTTCATTTGTTACAGATGGTGCGCCAGCTGAAGCAAAAATGTCCGGGAAGCTCTGGAAAACAATAGTATTCAAAACGGAGGTTGTTTTGAACCGAAGATAGGTCTCATGATAATGGAATGACAATAGCTAGTACAAAAGGGCAGTCAACCCTTACAGCAACGTCCCTTATCCTTCCGCATTTAAGCGCTTCCTCGTATTTCCAAAACCATAGTCATATAAGAGCAACTCGTGCCTGATATAGCAACTAAGAGTATCAATAACGCTACAATTGCAACACAAAATGTATTGAAACTCTCATATCTTATCGACAATACATGAGATAGTATATTTAGAAGATTTTATATTAAAATCAAGTCGCTTTGTTTAATCAAGTGACAACTGCCTTAAACTTAGCGCCAGTGTGATTTAAAGAGAAGAGAAAAGAAGAGAAATGTCTCACGGAGCAGTGAAGAGTGCTAAGAATGGGAGCGCTGCGCATGCGCCGGACTCCCCCCGCCAGGGGTCGCTCAGCCCCCCTCCCCCGCCGGACGGGGGGTGGGGCTGGATGGTGGTCTTTGCTTCCTTCATGATCCACATAGTCAGTAAGTACCTAAATTTATTAATTACTTCTTTAATAATCGGTATAGACATAGACCAGTTTTTTTGTCTGCATAGGTCTTTGTACAGCTAATGTGTGCACTGTGTTGGTGTTGGTATGTGTTGTGTTCACACACAGAACATTATTTACATCTTAGCAATCGCGTTCGCTTTAATCAAAATTATATATCGCAAAATTATTGGCTAATAATAGTACGCTGATTCGTCGCACAAAAGAAATACTGTAATGGGCAGCTCATTACAATTTGGCCGCTTGATTACTTAGTCATTAAATTGTAAAATAGAATGAAAGTACCTTGTCAAATTGTGTAAAAGAAAAGAAGTTACAAGGTACCTAGGCTAAGGTAAATAGCTCGTAAAACATGGCAAATTTCCTGAAAGTCGGTAAATCAAATACCAGACTGTATAACTTTAGGAGCTGCCTTTATAATCTTGCTTACTTAGAACTTTTGCCCAAAAAGCCCCGACATTTAGGATCGGCAAACGCAAACAAATATTTTGCGGATGAAAAAATCCATCAATCGTGATTTGTATATTGAATACAAGCATAATTATCAGAAAAAACAAAAGCTGACTGCAGTAATCTTAAATTGATGGATTGCGTTTAAAATCCGCCAAATAAAAATAAAGTTTTAATATGTACCCTGTGGCACTTGTGTTTTTGAGACAAATTTGACAACATCTCGCTAGCTAGCCGTTGCTGTAACCCGATGAAACATGATTTCCTTGTCCATTGACATACTCTCAAAAACAAACATCCTACTGAAGCAGTTGGGTAAAAACAGCACGTTTATGTTGCAAACTTTTCCAACTGCAACATGCTACCTCGTTCTTAATGAGAATGTATTGAAGTAAGGCCTTTTTCAAATTTAACGCACAACGCAGCGCTAAAATAACGCCGCATAATCCTGAAATTAACCCATGAACGCATTTTCTATGGACGTATATTTTTTTATCTAATATAAATGAATCAACTGAATACTTTGGATATGCAAGGCAGGCAGGATGCACATGTTTACGCAATATTTCTTTATCACTTGCTCTCTACGCAAAATCTTGCCTAAGGAATTTGTTGCACAAACTTTTTGTGGTTTGTACTTTTTTCAAACAAACATGCATACAAACCTAATATAGTCTCTGAACTACCTGCACGAGTTTAAATCAAAATCAATGTTCCCGAGCGAACTGTTCCTCAGTCACGTGTCGGATCGGATTCTAGAATATCGGCGTCACGTTACAGGGTCTGCGTAAAATTTCCATTAATTCCGTCGCACTCTGCCTGAATAGAAGTTCTATTTAAGAATTTTCAAATACAGGAATCTGCTGCTAATTGCACAATCATACGTCTAAGACAAACACAAATTCATATAAGTGAACCAAAAATTCACACGTTTTGTTATTGACAAGTAGTAGAAATTTAAATGCGTGTGGACCACTGTCGTTGCGTTTATCCGTGCACGAATTCGAGCTTCTGGACAGGTAACGTCACGCGTGCTGTCTCCCTAATTTGTGCAAGGAATGACTGCTTGTTATTTTCAATTGGCACTTAGCGAGATTCAGATCCCATCCATCAAGTAAGGTCTACCATAAACGCACCGGATGGTATTGCGTTGCGGTTCATGCCTTCGTGGTAGCGACCATAAAACTGTCAACTTGTGACAGCGGTATCTTTCGTGTACAATGGTATCCGGAGTTTGAATAGATTTCGCGACCTTTTTTCGTCATGAGCCAAATCCGGCAAATCCGATGGCGGTGTGTGTAAGAATTGCCTTTGAGAAAATACAAATTTGACGATTGGATAATGGATACGAGAATTATCTGTTGGGCGGAAAGTCAAGTGGTTTGGGAGGTGGCAGAAAAATTCTGTTCTCCCTTGAGATAAAGTATGTTCTTGGATATAACGTTAGATTTAGATAACGGTGGGATAAAACTTTAACTTAGATTAACATCATAAGAGCTCTACCAACATTGAAAAGGACTGCGATTATTGAAAGAAAAGGATTAGAAAATTATGTTGATATCAAGGATAGTTTCTAGGTTAGATAAGCTAATTGCCCAAAAAATACCCGTGAAATAAGACGAACATGTGCGAAATACTCGCGACACAAAGCCACATAAGTTTTGAAGAAATGTTTGTTTAAATAAAAGAAAATCAAAACATAAATAAGCAAATTGATAGCCAAGTTCAAAGAATAACCGACAGTAGTACCTATTGATATGGTTATGGATGTGGGTAACAAGTTCAGACGATACTTATAAAAAGGTGAAAAGAGGATCAAAATGGTAGATTTTGCCGTTACTATACAGGACAACGAAGAAATAATAAATCGTTCTATTTAGTTAGGACCAACGCTGCGTAGCTCGTTTTGCAAACGGACCCTCGCCTGGTTCTTGAAATTCATCACACCTCTTGAAGTAACTGAACCACGCGCACGGGCCGCCCACGCGTGCTAAACATTACGTTGTATGATGAGTGGTCTGTAGATATATATGCCCTGCCTTCGGCTGATAGTACAAAGTACATCGTTATCGGCAGAGGCTATCAACAAAACTCTATTGCTAAGGTGACATCAACATTGCACTGAGATACAAAATTGCAAACCACTTCCATATTTTAAAATCAAAACACAATTTCACTCCATCAACCTTTTTTTAGCGTGTATCTGTGTGTTTAAAATCCTAAAATATAGTGGTTAGTATATAGTATACAAATAAAAACAATTATTGAAGTTATTAAAGTACAAAAATTACAATCAGTAGGTTATAATTACAAAAATAGTAATTTTTCTTTCAACCAAAGGTGGGCGTAGTACCGTACCTACCGTAGCAAAAAGATCGACAGAAAACTTTAGGGTTTCATAAGATTACAAAGTCGAAAACTTTATAAATGAATTGAAAAGGTCTATATATCAAAGTTTCCACTCACCTTAATGAATTACAATGCTTGTGACCGTATTAAATGTAAGGTATCGTAAATCAGTGAACCGCACAATAATAAAATTAATTTACCTACATAATAAAGTACTAATAATGTTTATGGGCATTTCTACTAAAAAGTGTTTGGGTTGAGTATTCTTCTTTAGTACCTATAGTAGTAAATAAGAGTAAAGAGAGTGCAAATATTTTCAGGGTTTGTTTCTTTTGAATCGAAACAATATTTTTTTTGTAATGGTTTTAGAAATATGAAATAATTTAGACCCCTCATACAAAAGATGGCCACTTTGTTTTATATGAGGTCCGATATTTTTGCTTATTTCGATAAAAGTTGCTACGGTAACAAGGTAGTTTTTACAAGTTATACATGCCCTAAAAATATTTTTATTGAATATAAAATAGCCTTACAAAATAAAAGTAGGAAAAGTGTTTCCATAGTACCTACATTCATTTTGTTCTGACTTATTGATTCAGTCAGTAGGTATACCTAATGGCGAGGCTATTTGGTAAATCGTTTGTTTATTGAACTGTCGTTTAGTTCATTTATCTTTAACTGACAGTAATGAAATGCAGACGTACTTAGCAACCAAGGCCTTATCGCCATAGCTAGTACTATCAGCAACCCAACAACCCTTTTAAGGTACAAACTTATACTAGTTATTACTTAGTAATCGTATGAAAAACCATTATAACTTTGTCCCTTACATGGTAAGGTTGATTAGATTAGCCTAGTCTGTAAATGCAGTATTGAATGGAGAATAGTAACGGTGTACCAAATTTTATCCGCAAAATTCATATTAGACAGACACCCGTGCCAATTCTATCAAGCAGTTTTAGATTCATAAGAAGAAAATATTACAAGTTGAGGTGGGAGATTTTGGTTGTCATACTCACTCACTTAACTACATTTGAATTCTGCAACTATACGTACTGAATTTTAAGCCGGACAAGTAGGTACCTAGGTCATAGGTATAAGCCAGCTTGAAATATAAGTGTAAACAATTATGATATAAGTAGATACCAAATCAAAGTGCATTCTTTCGATAATAGAGGAGGCGCTCGAAATAATCATCACAACAATAAAACGTGACTGTCGCCCTATCAATCAACAAACAAATTAATACATCATAACATGCGATGCTGTTACTATCGTATGATGAAATACCTACCAACATTCGAATGTTTTAACAATTTAATGGGAACTTTACTAGCCAATTTACTAGGATACTAATTTTGTCTAGTTGAGTGTTGAGTATAACATAACCACAATATAACTTAAATGTCAATTAACCTACGCTGATGTTCTGTCATGTATCATATAGAAAAGCTTAGAAAAATCCTCTTTACGCATGTTTCTTGTAGATGTGTTTCCAGCCGTAATAGCCGTAGTAGCCTATATATAAAAAACTTCGCTCATGACATGATATCTCTGGTCTGTGGCTCAACCTAACCGAAAATAGCGCTATCTCTTTCCGCCTGATATGTTTAGAGAACGGTGGGAGATATAAATGTATATACACATTTTCTACGATACTATAATAATATCTGAGACTACGTCTGTGAATTACATGGCTGCAGATTTGGCTCAACTGGAAAAATGTATACCTCCGCCGCAAGTTTCATAAGTCTATTGTAAATTATCAAGTTTGCTTTTATTAGTATACAATGAACTTGGACGATACCAGCACGCGACAATACGAAGGAAATATTTTGAAACTGAAGACCAAGTATGAAAGCAGCCCACGCTCTGTGTAAACTGCCTGCGCCCGGCAACTTCTGTTTACTTTTCCGGCGTCAAATATCCGGTCGCTTACCGGAACCTACTGGTTTATTGTTTTATATTTCGATAATATCTACAAACTACTCACGAATCACATTCTATGAGCTTCCAAGCAAAGAAAATCAGATAAGACCAGGGCGAGATGGGTTTTAGCTGTGTAGGACATAAGCATTTCACGACAAATTATTCTAAATTTTGACGGTTATTGGCAATGGCAATAGTTGCCTGAACAATGGTTGCCTGCAGTGTAAAATCATCTGTATTAAATAAACGAAGCACGCTATCGAAATTCATCTTTAAATGAAACAGATACTATCTAAGCCTTTGTTGAACTCTGCCTCCTTTTCGTGACTAGAAACAATGAAATACAGCCCGAAAATAAAACTTTTAATTAAGTCGCCTGTTTCTACTTGGTTGTCTACCTACATTGACTTACAACAGGCCTACCTAAAAGGCAAACGTAAAGCCCCTATTCTGTCAAGCAATTTCGTGCTGCTCTACATATTCTACTAACTACCCATTACCAGAAGTAGATACCATACCTATACATACATAGGATGGTACCGAATGACGGACTTGACCGAAAACGCTTAACTCGACAGGTTAACCTGAACAATTTTCACTAAAAAAACATAGAGCAAAACACTAAAAACAATATCTCTTCCCATTAAAAATACTCGGTCAGTTTATTTTTTGAAGACGAATTTTTACTCGGTCAATTTTTTTATCGTAGTTTGAAAGTTGTTCAATTTAGGAAATTCCGTCGTTCACTACCACCCTGTATACCTATACAAAAAAGTCCTGGGTTAGCTTTTATTCCCGGTCACGTAGCCAAGAGACTTTATTAAGAAGTAGAATTAGGTAGGCAGATATAAAATATTTTACCTACCTACAAAATAAATAGGTACAGCAGGTAAAGGGTAAGTTACCTTAAGCAAATTAAAAGGTTTTTTAGCATCTGCCATATATTTTCTAAGATGAACATAATTTTGTATCAAACTTTATTAAAAACAACAATAAAATATTATTTGTATACAATAACGGTAATATTAATAAACTTTAATATATTTCGTGCATTTAAAAGTATCATACATATACGGCCCGACTACTTATTTATTTAAATAACCATTGTGTAAAATGTATTTGCAAATAAATATTTACACTTGCTGAGGTACATTATGCAGTGAATTGCAAACGTTATGATCCGCAAATTCAGATAAGCTAATTAGATGACATACAAGCCACTGATAGTGGAGCGCTATATTTAAATTTTTAAAACAAACATAAAATTCTTACAAGTCTTACCTAACGAGACAACAGTGTATGTTTGATTAATAAAAAATATCTGCGCTCTCATACTTGTAATAGAAAAAGTATGTATGTCATAAACTGCTGAGTAGCCTCTAGTTTAAAGGAGAGAAATATAGGAGCTTTTGGTATAACGGTGTAACTTGACCTTAATTTTGCCTTTTGTAATGTCTCCTCTCTAATGAGCAGAAACAATCTCACGGGCTCAACAAACATTGCTTTTTGTAGGCAAATATATTTAATTTTACAAAGGTTGAGTAACTACGGAACAGGGATGCTCTATATTGCGACAGAGCCGAATCTTGGCAGCTCCTGATTTAACCACTTTTGTTCATAAATAAAAGTAGGCAAGTAACCTACGTATATTACGTTACGATATTATCATGGCAAATACAGTAGTGTGTGTTCAGTTCCATAATTATATCGACTAGTCTCGTACATGAATTATACGTTACTATGCTATACTACAAATATACGGCTACATAACATCGTAAATTATAAACTAGGAAAACCTCGTATTGTAGCTGTAAGAAACGTATGGAAACAATTTTATTGAAAAAAAGGTACTATATTTTTATTTTTGCCGTGGCCAGTAGAGGAACTGCGTTTTCTATTAGACTAAATTAAGTGGACGTTTGTATTGAAAAACATTGCCGGTCATAAAATTTCTAATGTCATCTACTAACGACATTGTTATTGCGGTGACCGGTGACTTATCATCGTGACGAGGGTAGAAGAGTTGGGTTTAGGCAAACTGTCAGTCATATGGACGCCCTAAAGGTTGGAAAGCCGCACGGGCTAGTTAATGATGGGCAGTTTTGTTTGGCATCGTGACTCAGTATAAAGAAAAGTTTGTTTTATCATCAATAGCCACAACACTGCTGGACATTTGCCACCGCTTCGCAGGCGGAAACAAGGCCTTAATTTATATACTGGAAAAATATATAGATTCTAATTTAATCGCTGGAGAGTGACTTGATATGATAGGCAACGTAAATTAGACATAATATCGGACGTCAAATAAATAGTAAAATAGATATCTAAGTAAATCGCACACAGCATCGCACGATGTCACGATTCTAGACAGTAATTCAAAAGCCCATATGAAACAGCCGAAAGACGTTTTTTATGGTATTCGGTATTTCACGGGATCTTTCAAACTCCACGGTTCGTGAAAACCACCTCAGTTTCATGGACTGGTTCGCCCCTTAAAATATTTGCAGTGATTTTTTTAAATCCTTGTATATACAGTCAAATGGGGAAAATTCAGACTAGCGGGTAACTTGGGATATGATCGACACTAGCATCTATGAACCAGCTATAAGCCTATAACGTTATAACTGGTTCATAAATGTTGGTGTCGACCATGTCCTAAGTTACCCGCTAGTCTTATTTTTCCCCATTTACCAACCTATTCCATGGGGGTAGTATGCTGTCTAAATGTTTCTGCATTGCGGAACCTGCTGATTAAAGCCACGCACCAGTTTCCGCAACGTTTCATGAAAATCATTATAATATTGATTGCCTTTAAATGGTTGCTAGGTTTAAAACATTTGATCAATAACTATGACAATAGAACTCTACTTTAAATTAAAAGAAAATTTTATTAGATTGCTTTAAATGATCATTCTCCTTGCCTTATCCCGTTAGATACCTGTAGGAAAAAAAAATGAAACGCCTCAAAGCCTAAAAAGTAAGTATATTAGTTTATATACCAATTTCAGAAACCAACATAAAATGGTTTTTGTTTAAGGTGTTAAGAAGTTACCAGTATTATCTGATCCCTTATTGATAATTCCACGAGATTGTGATAAATAAAATGACCAAGTAAACAATGTACTTAGTTATATCACTATAGAAATAGATAAGCGCGCGCCCGAGTGAACTGGAGTGATGAAGTGATTTATCAGCCATTGACTCGTAAGAGAATGCAGCAAAACATCAAAGAAATACAATATTTTGGATTATTGTACACCAGTAATAAAGTGGCTACCACACTCACCCAGCCCCGATTTGTATAAATCTCTGGTTATTTGAAAAAAGTAAGAATAAACTCAAGTACTTAATATTTTATCAGACGTTGGCTCTACAAGGGCTGAAATCAATCGATGGAAATAGATACCTACATATAATGTCTGGCTTACAGTAGGTACTCTAATCTAAGTAATAGGTAAACCGACGTACATACGAGTATCCATAGAAAAAGTACCAGTATGACATTTTGTCTTTTCATAATGTTAGACTTGCTTGTAGGTCACGGTCGCCATTGATAGTAGTCAATTTACCTTAAACAATATATATACAAACATTAAAACTTTACCGAAAAGTATTACCCATAGCGGTAACTGAAAAACAGAGACGATTCAAGCTTCCTTCGCATTAAGACCTTCATGTATGTATAATGTATTCCTCCATTACACAATTACTCCAAATTGGGGTGTATATACCTTTATACATATAAGAGAGACGAGAGCCTCCAACTGTGACGGAGGTCAGATGGCAACACCCGATTCCGTGATCCGCTGTCGGGTGACGTCACGCATCCCGGCGGAATGAACAGAAACACGATGCGTGACTACCTCGATTACGCCCTAAACAGAGTTAATGAATCGACACTTTATATCTGGTTCGATGTAGAAATTTCTAGACTTTTATTGGAGACTTATATGAAGCAAAAGCACCGCACGATATTGAAATTCGTGAAAGCTTACAAACGGCGCCCTGGGACCTGTGACAGGCAAGCAAATTTTGCGGTTATGTATTCCTATAGAAATGGATCCGCAAAAAAGAGAATTTGGAAAGAAAATAAAGTCATGTCAACAAAGAATTATAGAACTTATGTCGTAACATTAGCATGTTTTTATAACTGTCAAATAGAGCTTATTCAAACGGCGATCTTGTAAGGATAACTTTCATAACCATTACCTACTGGAAAGCGCTCGTTAATCCACTCAAAAGTTCTCTTTTGTAATCCCGATGCTCTAGCGTAGTAGACTCATTTTAGTCGCAGATATAACTAAGGTTGAAAATCTTTGAGTGGTTCAAAATTCCTGAGTCTTCCGCGTGAACCCTTCTCTCCTCAAAACCTGAACCGCGGATTTAATAAATCAAGTCTTCCGCAGGAAATATTGAAACCAAAAATTTACTTTTGTCAATTGTAACAATTTTCAGATACTTACATAGAGGTACTCTTAAAACTAGTACTACGTGCAGAGAGATAATACAGTCTGCATGTGGTCTGCATTTACTGGATCATAACTGTAATTTGCCCAATTTTTCTCATATGCTTTTGAAGGCGGAGCTGGTAATTTACTTTACGAGTTTCGCAATTCGTCATGATGGTTATCGTTTATGAGCTCGCGTATTATGAAGTTACTCGTATCTACGTAGTTCAGCTTCGCTTCAGCTGAATCTCCCTAGGCTGCTGGATCATTTATCATTAATTTATGACACTCATAAAAGACGTGTTAGGATCATAAACTAGCTTGAAATAAAAATTCTTGTAAATAGTGTTTACTTTTTTAAACGTACCATAATCTACTGATATGAAACTCAGGCCAGGTTTACGTATTATTGACTCGTACTTTATCAAAGAAAGAAACCAAACCAAAGCATAATTCGGTTCTTTTGAAGTTATCAAAGCCATTTATGTATATCCTGTTTGAGAGATGAGAGCAGAGGAAATTACATTTACCTACTTATAAATTATTTATCTGCCCTGAATCCCGAAAATTTTGGTTCCATTGTAAATAAGAATAAATATTTAAATAGGTTAAGGATGCTTAGTATACATACTCTGGCGCGTGGTACCAATGCGAAGCGATATTGAAAAGTCGTTATCACTAATTATTCATGACCTGAAATGGCATTTCCATTTACATTATGATTGATGACGACCTACTCGTTTTAATCGCCTACAGTAATTTGTACTTATATTTATTCAAAGTACTGAGGCAGGTACTAGTATTTATTCGAACAAGATTTTTTTTTTTCGGTCAGATGGACCGATGACTTAAAGAGAGCGGCTAGTAGCGACAGCGGCGAAATGGCGAAAGCGGGATCGTTCATTTTCATTTTCAGTTCGTAAAATACATAAATATAATACATATAATACCTTTCCCAGAGGTCAAAACATCTGAATCTAAATAAAGTATGTTCCCTTCGCCGATTTCATCTCATTACAAATAATATTTTATGCAACAGCGAGAGATATTACTAAACGTGAGCAAAATTCCCGAGGCTCAACACACGGTCCGAATTCCGTTCCCTTATCTTGTGTGGGTGTTCGGTACCTAATAGTGTAATTTAGATTATACTCTCCCTAACTAGCAAAACATAGGTAGGTAAGTATACCACTTTATTTCATTGAACAATTTATGAGCACGGTGGCCTATGTTACTATGCTGGATATCAAGGGCATAAGGTCAGGGGCAAATAAAAATTCTTTACACTGTATCTCTCTCTCTCTTCATGTGGGACACTAAGCCGTCCAACGACCCAATGAACTCTAGTGTCAGAATTTTTAAACCGCCTCTACAAGTAGCAGGCTTCTGACATTGTTGTGTAACGACCGCCGTCAAAGTGATCATAGACAGTAACCAGAAAAAAAAAAGATGTGCCGAGTGAAATTAAACAAGCTGAAAATTTAAAGGAAATACTATTACTCTCTAGCGGCAGCCGGTTTTGCAGTTTAAAATATCACTCTCGTGTCTATTTTTGTCAGTCAATAGTAGTAGGTCAGTGTCAAGATGTGCTTTGCATTTCAATATACCTGCCTTTATTCTTCATTCGCTCAGATATTGTCACGATCAGCGTAACTTGACCTTCATGCTCGATACTAACACCTATGGCCGCTCTGATAGTTACGTTGGTCGTCTCATGCTTGTAAAACAATATATTCTGCTTTGCATGGTAGTAGCAATAACCTCAGCTATTAGATATAAATATCACATCAACAGTTTTTATTTCAGACGTCGATGCTTCAGTGATATTTATGTAGTAGGTCATTGTTCAGTATACGCCACGTGTTTGGCATACATTGCTGAATATTTGAGCAATGCCACTGTTCTGTACCAGATGACAGTATGACATTATCCAATTTTGGTCTTTATACCAACTGGTTCTTTAACATATTTTTTGTACTTAATGTTATTAACAACAACTACCTATCACATTTTATGTCAAAAATAGCATTTCAGTAGGATGACAGTTTGACAATGTTCCATTTTCGTCTTTATACCTACTCGTTCTTTAAATAAGATACTATAAACCTATCACATTTTATGTCAAAAACTGCGTTTCAGTGTCAGTTGGTAGGCGCCTTCTCCACTGAAAACATATAGGCTTTGTCAAAGTAATGAAATTGTCCAACAAATTGAGCGGCTTAAGTCGATTTCATGTCCAATAGATCGAGAATAAAGGGGTTGAGAGGCATGAAACACTTCAGATAAACGTTTAGCTACCAAGCCCCATTTGGCATTGTATTTCTTTAGATACGATAACTACCTACTTGAGAGTAAGATCATACCAGATTATGTCACATTGATCACAATATCTAATAATTATAGAGTGCTATTAGGTACTTTTTCTTTTAAATAGGCACAAAGTAAATTCCTTAAACAACTAAGATAAATTATTGTTTTACTTAACTAACTCCGGTCGCCCTACCTAGCGCCATGCAAATTAAATACTTAACTAGGTAAGTAAGAGGATTACCTTTATATTCTTACTCCAGCTCTTACCGTAAACTAAACTAGTTGTAAATTAATGAACTTGTAACCACAATATGACATGATGTGTTAGATAATTCAAACTGGTATTTATGTACATAGAATTCTACTGACTGTTCTGCTAGAATCGATTTACTTCCTATTTACCTTTAGATACTGCTACGATTTCGACCATGAGATACATTTCCTTGTTTGTGATTGATTACGTATTAGTTGAGTACCTACACTATAAGACACGATTATAAACAATAGTTACAAAAAATATGGTTAAATAGTCAAACTGCGTTGAAAAGCAAGAACATATAATTGTTGTCAAACGAATAGATAAAAGAAAAACATAAAAAGTAAGTAGGTATGTCAAACCTACGCTGCGTTAGTTGCTATTTATTATTCTGTGGCTGCGTCGACAGCGGTTGACCGGTGTTAGTATGGAGATTCACATTTCTAGTATGGATCTGACAAACCGCTGCGATGTTTTAGCGGTCCGTCGTGCGTTAAACGTGCGATCCGCCTAAAGTATCTCATAATTTATGGATACAATATGGGCGCAAATGTTGTGAAAGCTTGCCAAACAATCGCAAGTAAGTGGACAGTGAAATTCACAGTCCGGAACCACGATGCTCCAGAGAGTAATACTAATTATAGAACTTGGAAACGGCTGCATTGTGGATTTCTTTACTACCTATACGAAGATTTTTAAAAAAGTAGATTACAGATACTGAGTTGTTGTGGACAAAAAAATACTGTTAAATTGTTTACTACTTAAGTGAGTCATGACTGGAAATAACGAATGGTTAACTGTAATAAAAATTGGTTCGAAACGTCGCGGAAACACAAACATGACAAGTGAGTGATCCGGAACATTAGTTATTTACAAAAAATACTGCTGCTGAGCTAATATATTATATCTCTGTCTAATACTAATATAATATATAGTATACAATAGGAAGTAATAGATACATAAAAACCGTAACTATTCCGTACCGAATAAAAAAACCCACTCAGCTTACAATTCCTTTGCCTGGACCCGGCCCTTGAGACTCTAGAAACTCCATTTTGTCCATCCATCCATTTTGTCTCTACAATATTCCGTAGGGAGTAGAGATAAGATGAGTACGATTCAGACATAAAAACAGCGTTACTTAAAAACGGCGATATTAAAATAACATTCCCTATCGATAGGACATATAAAACCTCCGTAAAGAACTTATCACTAAGCTAAATAAAAATCTACCAAGTGTAATTGAGACCTGCCCAAACAAACATACAATAGGAACTAAATATGCGATAAATTACTTTGTAAACATGGCATAGGTAGCATTTTAATCAATCTTTACCTTAGTTCTTTACCTCGGACGTGTCATGACAGGTTTTAATAGTCTTAAAGCACAATATAGACATTCTAATACCTACTTTATGTCTCCAATGAACTTTATTAGATCACTGAGGGCTCGGAGATTGCGAAACTTCGTTTCTTTGATACACTAGAGATTCAAACTTTACCATTAGCCGCTCACGCGGATCAAGAATGGACGTGCTAAATCTTTCGATAAGTACTTGTATAACTTTTTATGAGGTTACGACTTTTGTAATCGAACAAGCAGTGTGGTGGTTTGATTAAAATACAGCCAACTTTAGAGCTACTTTTGATTTATAGGGAAACGTGCATAAAGCCCGAAACGTGCAGTAGTTTCACATAAGGTGTAAAAATATTAGCTGCAACTATTTTAAGGGGTGAATTAGCCCATGAAACTGAACAACTGTCCCCTAGAAAGATAGGTCGAATTAAAAGAGTTTTTTTTTTGACCTCCCATACTAATTGACTTGGTCGGTTGGTTTTTTGTATGGGAGGTTCAAAATTTTTTTTCACATTTCGACCGGGAAAGTTGTTCAGTTTCATGGGCCCTTAAAGTATTTGCTGCAAATTTTTGATAAATAAAAATACACCCTGTATTTTGATGTGTTTAAAATCCACATCTTTGAATTTTTGATGATTAAATAGGTATAGATAAATAGCCCGCTCTGCTGAAACTTTCTACTTTGGCCTCTCACATCACACTTCAGCGCAAAAATAACGCTTCGCTAACACATGCGCCTGTCAGGTCCCTATCGGTGCGTTAGCGCTGGGTCGTGCGTCGGGAGCGGTTCTGGTATGGGCATTGACGTTTCTAGTATGGGCCTAACAGGCGCATGCGTTAGCGCAGCGCTATATATGCGCTCATGTATGAGAAAGGCCTTTCTTTAGTGGTTTAAAATTTTCCTTGGCACATCAAGTACGCCAGTAATTCATCGCTTTATTAAGCAGGAAATAAAACAAAACACACTAGGAAATAGTCCTACTAGGAAAAGTGGAAACAGCTCAGAGTGACATTGATTAGTACCCTAGTAAAATGTAAATACGTCGCGAGAATGCAGTAATGCGAATCCCACATCTAACTCTCGACGCTGCGTACTTTTAGCGCATCAGTAACGCATACGTATGCCAGATGTGAGGAAATTTCAAATATTGACGCACGGATGCGTTATTTAACAGACGCATCCGTAAGCTCAGGTTCAGGCTGATCTTGCAACAACGTTAGTTTCTAATTTGGGAAATTTGAAATATCCTTACGTCTGATACATCATAACATGCGTTAAGTATACGCTAAAATAGCGCTCTGTTACGCGCTAAGTGTGAGAATCCCCCAACTGGCTTGCGGAACCATTACATGGCCGCGTGTTGACGGTTGCCCTGCACCGGCCACCGGCTATTTTTATACAACTAGCGCGATGAACTTGCTATTGTGTTTTTACGTTACGTTGTTCTAAATTTAGTACAATTGTAAATATGAAAAAAATTATTGTTTCATTATTATTTGCTATTAAATAATTTTGCTTGCAGTTTGAAAACTTGATTATGTTTTTTCTTCGAGCAACACGGCCTCCCGGTCGGAACAAGACGGAAGACCGCGTTGCTCGAAGTGTTTTTTTTTATCTCCCATATTTTTGACACATTTACAGGACGTACCTACCTTCCCACTGACACTGATCCTGATCCTCTCCAACTAATACCAGAAAGCACTACGTCATAATTACTAATTCCAAGTAATTCTGTTTCATATAGATACTACCTTCATACGATTACTGTATCAAATTATCTTAGCATATCAAACATGCCGCAATTAGAGAGATTAGTTTATATAAGTATTTTTTTTTATGGAAAACGATTTGAATTTTGTATTAATGCTACGGTACCTAATTAACAGCTACGGCGTAGCGATCGTAGCCGTAGCGTAGCAATATTTTAGAAAATGGACGCCATCATACCTATGAAAGAAACTGACAACCAGTGCTGGAACGATCTAACTCAATCTAATTATTTTAGGGCCTCGATAAAGTAAAATCTCATTTGAACGCTTGTTGACGACCACCGACAAAAAGGAACAACGTTCATACACATCAACTATTAGAATGAACATAATACATCGAATGAAAGGCATAGGAAGAGTTTCTGACGTGGCACCGTGCCGCATTGTGCTCCTACTCTTTGTCTCCCGTAGTAATATATGGTAGTAGATGCTACAATGGACTAGACTACAAGTAAGGTAGACAGTTGTCTCAGTTATAACGGACAATCGGTATCCCTGCCGCCGTATTCGTCGAATAACTGTAGGTTTTAGTAACATAATACTCGTAAACAGGTGTCACATAAAATTTTATGTCTTATTTAGAACCATTCCAAGTTATTACATGCATACATACAGACATACAAACAATCATTCTGTCGAAGTCCTGTAACTAAATCTGAATTTTGATATATTAACTACTTAACAATGACACAAGGATTCAGAAAATCCATAATAGTAAAAAAAAATGTATGTGACGGACTCGGCAATATAGTTAGGTTGGGAGGTATATAAAAGTACAACCTCATTGAATGGGCCTGTTAGTGACTGTAGATAGTTCATAGCGAGCCGCGTGCCTATCATGTTAACCTACTTTGCAGACTGTTGGGAACTCGATAAAGGTTCGCGACGTACCTATTTCCACAAGTGTTCTAGATAGAATTGTGACGACAGTGATTGATATATAAAACATAAAAAATATATTCTTGTTAATTTTTAAATCATTTTTATACAAATCGCATCCTGAAATTGCAAATCTAAACGAAAGTGTTGTTGATTTATACATGTTTCTTGAATTTATGTTGACTTGAACGTAAATACACTAGGTACATTGACTATTGTCTGAGCCATAATCTTGATGTTTTTAGCTTCTGTTAACTCTGCCGTTAAGTTGACAAATAATTATCTATTCATTGTAAAAACGTGGCGATCATGAACAAAGAGTTCTTTAACTATGGTGGATCGCACACTTGAACCACGACGGAGCGCAAAAATATCGCAGCGGCCTGTCAGATCCATACTAGATACGTCACTCTCCATACTAAAACCGCACTCGACGGACGACACTGCGATAGCGCAGCGTCGACAGCGGTTGAGCGGTTTTAGTATGGGGATTGACATTTCTAGTATGGATCTGACAGACCGCTGTGATGTTTTAGCACTCCGTCGTGCGTTAAGTGTACGATCCGCCCATTACGTAAAATAATCACTTAACCATAGACGATTACCAGCTAGCAAACGTTACAATTGATTTTTATACTACTTAGGTAGGTATGCATTGTTATTTTCTGAAATTCTATTGGAAAAGCCGAACCAATCGTCCTGGAAAGCTATACCTAAGCTACTTATATAACACACTTATATGTGTAGCATGACAAACAGTTTCAGTCAGAATGACTTCCCTGTAGAGCGTGACTACTCTAATTCCTCCCGGTGGTACAGATCAGCGTGTTGTTTTTCCGGCCATTCTACATAAATTAAAGGTTTATATAATTTTCGTTGGCATTGTTGTTCTACTTCACTCTCAGATTAAAGAAACTGGGACTTCATTCTACATTATATTTTGACTTGCGTAGATATATCATAAAATGTCCCACCCATAAAGACTGCAGTTTTATATAAGTTCCTTCTTAGACAATAGAAAATATGTATACTTAGTATAAGCTTAAAAGACAATAAATAGTATTTTTATTTATTTATTTATTTGCTATTTTAACAAATCAAATAACATTGATTGTGCTATACAACCGCAAAGTGCATTGAGCTGCGATTCATAACTAAACTAACTAGCTATGATTCTATAGATAGATGCCCAAACATGCTCCAATCAGGGTGATGTGCATGAACAGCAATCAGATTTGCTTGGGATACTGTACAAGTACAATATCAACAATATCAATAGTCAGTTTGCTAAAAATTACCCAGTACTATGTTTGATACGATATACGTTTCGCAAATCATACAAAAAACTAGTAATAAAATGAACCTACATGCAAACAATCACTTAAGTCAGCAATTCTTCAGTGGGAAGGTAGGCACTTTGTACCCTTTCCCTAGATTTATCTCTTCCATTAGGTGGCTTTAATCCCTGAGGAAAGATACAGAACCTACTTAGTGTTTTAACTCTACAGCAAGGGTGTAATAAAACTAAAAGTCACCGCTCTCTACTGCTAAGTATAGGAGTAGGTAGGTTCTCACAGAGAAATGAATCTTACTTCTCACTCGCTCTACGCGCCGAAGACATACTCCATTCTAGATCTACATATTTTTTTATGTTTCTCTGTTCATTTTATATCTATAACATGCGTTGAAAGTTTGAAAAATCGCACTTTAAGCACGCTGCGTATCAACGTAACTCACCACAATTTGTCTTTCTTTTCCAGCGGACGGGATGACATATACTTTCGGCGTGTTCTACGCAGAGTTCCTTACGTACTTCAACGAGGGCACTGGCAAGACTGCCTGGATCGTCTCCATCCTCATCGGCATGACGCTCAGCTCTGGTTAGTAACGTATTTGCTCTTCACATAAATTGGCTCACTCACTAAGATAGGTACTGATTTGATTGCTAGGATCCGTCTAGGATATCAGAATAACCCATAGTATGTTAGCAAGCAGACATGGCATAATAGAATTGCTGGAGTAGAGGAAAGAGTCGGAGTGACATCCGTAAAATCTTTTATGCCAACCCCAATACACAAAGCTACGAAGGGATTTTCAACGCACACGTGCAATTTTGATATTATCATAAAGTGTATCATTAGCTCGTATTATGTATTACCTTGATGTGTAACAGAAATACACTGTGCAACAGTCTCAATGTATCCAGCAAAACAGTAATGTTTCATAGAATGTCTAATGGGAATTTTAACAAGTTTGTGGATACGGAAATTGACGTTCAGTGCCTCATCTACGTCCAGCGTCAAATCACGCCACGTAACGGTACGGGCTATAACGTTGATGCCAACCCTTTCCATCATACTATTATGCCCTAGAGCCGAATTGGACCGTGTAAATCGCGGACAGAATATCAGGGCCATGATAATAACACACTGGAATATTACCGAAGTAGGGAATGACTTTTTCCTCATATTTTATTTATTACTGACAAACATATTCCAAACTTTGTATGTAGGTCGTAAATTGACCTAAATGTGTATAAGTATTGATGATTTATTTTGTTTTGGAATTAGCGAACAATATAGACAAGCGTAACTAATATTGATTGATTATCTTGACACGCAGAGTTAATTAACAAAGTTAGGGTAAGTTATCTAAAATACAAGCAGTGTAATTAGTATTCCAAGTTTCTCTCGTTCAAATACATGCCCAAATTGACGTGTCTGCCTATGTAGGCTTGTAGGTATATAAATTCTTGGTAGGTAGTGCTAGCACTACTACTTTGCTCTACAGTTTTGACACCATCAAAATAAGTTTTTATTGGCAATGAGATATTAATTATACAAATCTCTCAATTTCAGGTCCTATCTCGAGTTCGTTCGTAAACCGTTGGGGCTGCCGAGCTGTGACAATAGCAGGCGCCTTACTCTCCTCAGTGTGCGTGACGATCTCCGCCTTTGCTGGCAGCGTGCTGATGCTGATCTTCACCATCGGGATCGGCGCCGGCTTCGGCTTCGGTCTCATCTACCTGCCCGCCATTGTTAGCGTCACCGTATGGTTCGAGCGGTACAGGAGTCTTGCTACCGGTGTGTATTAGTGCTCTAAATAAAGCGTGTTCATGCTCATCTTCGCAATCAGCTACGGCGCCGGCTTCGGCCTCACCTCACTCATCATCATCTCTGGTTCTAGTGGTACAAGACATCTGTGGTACAGGGGTCTCGCTACCCCCAAATGCGTAACTTTTTAAATGTTATATTGAATTCATCTGCCTACTTTTAAATTGACATCAAAGATCATACATGTTCAAAAACTCTCATATTAATTAGTAAACAAATTTTGTTCAAAGAATCCATACCCGAGACCTTTTTAATAATGACAATGTCTTTTTGTTTTATTCCAGGTATCGCAGTATGCGGATCAGGACTAGGAACATTCCTGTTTGCCCCGATTACCAAAATTCTCATCAACGAATACGGATGGCGGGGCGCTATGGCAATCTACGGTGCCTTCATTTTGAACTGTGTGCCTTTGGGACTCATGTTCCGAGAAGTACCTGAGCCACCGCGAACCCCTGCCTCAGAGCCCATGATACCAAAATCCAAATCGCCATTAAAAAGATCTCAAAGCACAGAACAAGTTATAAGGGCTAATGGAAAATCAAACGATAATGACGTTGCAAGAATGACCCTATCGCTAACCGCATTAAACAAACCCACTGAAAAATTACATAGACATTCGAGACATGGGAGTGGTATCATGCAAAGACCGGACGTACTGTATCAAGGAAGCATGACGAGCTTATCAAAGCACAGAGCCCCGTCACCTGAAAAGGTGGTCGCGCATATGTCGACGAAGTCAATCGAGAGCGAAGAAAGATGTTCATGGTTGCCTTGCGCAGCGGAATCGAAAGCGGCTTTATCAGAAATGCTAGACATAAATCTATTGCTAGACCCTATATTTATCCTTTTCTCCATTTCTAACTTTTTAACTAGCATAGGATTTTATATTCCATACGTTTACACAGTGCCTCTAGGCAATAGCCTAAATATAGAAGATCCAGAATTTATAGTCTCTATAATTGGAGTAGCTAATGTAGTAGGAAGGATTATTTTAGGTTTTATCGCTGATAAGCCTTGGGTGAATCGTTT
The DNA here is from genome assembly GCA_029255805.1 of Keiferia lycopersicella. Classification (NCBI taxonomy): domain Eukaryota; kingdom Metazoa; phylum Arthropoda; class Insecta; order Lepidoptera; family Gelechiidae; genus Keiferia; species Keiferia lycopersicella. The sequence continues at coordinate 22,589,999 of JARACZ010000003.1, forward strand.
GCTAGCATACAACGTGTGTCTGACCATCGCGGGTGTAAGTAAGTATAACGATCTTTATTTGTGTTATCAATTTCTGATATTTGATTACAAAATATTGACCGAACTTTTCTTTTTTTTCCAGGTATAGCGTTAACAGCGCTATGTTGGGAGTTCTGGGGGCTGGCGATGTGTGCCACAGTGTTTGGATTCACCATAGGAGCGTACGTCGGGTTGACCTCCGTGGTACTGGTTGACCTTTTAGGCCTTGAACGGCTTACCAACGCGTTTGGACTACTTTTACTGTTTCAAGGAATCGCCTCTCTTATAGGACCACCATTTGCAGGTAAATTACAGTTTATATTCATTGTAATTCATTCAGAAATTATCACAAATAAATAGAGATACACCAATGACATCAAAATATTTTATTTCAGGCTGGCTACACGATGCTACGTCTTCATTCGCGTCAGGTTTTTACGTGGCAGGAGCGACTGTGTCCCTCAGCGGCGTCATCCTATACTTGATCCCTGTGATAAGGAGGTGTTCAGCCAGGAACCAGTGGTCCGAGGATACTCCCCTCGAGGAGATTTAGCAGGAAGCGTCGCGGGGCAAGCACGAGTACCCCGTCATCGTGCTCAACAGCCCCTCCACGCCTTCCTCGACTACCTCCACGGAGGACATTTATAGCAACAGGGTATATACTACTACGATAATAGAAGACAATTTTTATATCGATGTAAATAATCAAGTGGTGAGTGAATGCGACGAACAATACGATGAATATCAACCGCATTCCAGAGACAGTGTGGGCAGTGTTTGTGAAATATTTGGAAGTAATGAAAGAATAAGTGCGATTTGATACATTTATTTATCGGTTATTCATCGGTTTTCCATGCATCGAGCGATCGTGTGGACTATAAGCAAAGAACTACAACAAATAAGTTAGAGATATCCAATGTAATATTCTATGTATCTTATTATAAGTGTAATAATTGATTATAATTATACATTAACTAACACTTATTACCTTGAATTGCACGTAAAGTGAATTGGACATTTTATAAATTGCGGCGTAATATTTATAATGAGCAGCAATCTCCTATTAATCTGTAAGTAATTTTGTCTGATGGCATCATTGACCTGTTGTAGTTTACTGACATTCGTACTCAGCCAATCAGCGCCTTGTTATAAAATGACCAATTTATATATATATGCTAAGCTAATTGAGATATGAAAAATAATGTATGATAAGAAAAATATAAAATTTCGCACTTTTCTATAAAGGCCTTATCGTGGACCAATCTCGTGGTTATCTGGAGTGAATGAGGTCCAAATAAATCTGCACATACTATAATTACTAAAACGTTTTTAAAAATTAAGCCCTGTCACTTGAAAATTCGGCCATAATTTGAATATATTTCATTATATAATGCATACCAAAATAAACTGTGAAAAATCAACTCTTAACTAAATCAGATTTTTATTAGAAAATATCTCAGTCATTGATTTTTTTCCATAATTTTGGCCCCTACGCCTTCGATGTCCACACACTTAACATCTCGTACTTTTATATATTGTATTCGAATGTTGTGTTCAGTAACGCTACCATCTTATATCCCATCCTTTTTGTAATATAGACTGTACAAATGTTAAATGTATATAATACTGTCGTCTATATCTGACTGAATTAGATAATTTTTATCATACAAAACTGAACTGTGCTATATTCTTCGTACAAATTTATTTCTCTTTGTAAAATATTGTTGACATTCTTATATCGTATCTGATACGGTCACAATGTACATTAACGTTAAAAGCATATTATTATAAAGTATTTTCAACATGATTTGGCTTTTCTATTTAATGACGAATAAAATATCTACCTTTCTAAAACATTTCGTAAATACTAAACTCATTAAATAATTAAAACTAAAGAAAAAAATTGTGTAAGACATGATGTGAAGAATGGGGCTGCTACCTAGTAGCTAATTCTTATATCTAAGTATTTATTTACGTATGAATGAAATTGACTGCCAATAAGTCTTTTACAATATCAACATTCATCACATGTACAACCAGCCTTTTCTAATTTCGGAATGTTTTTCGTTTTTTTAAAGATACTGCATCGAAACTAACCACTCAATCGATTTTATAAAAGACTTATATAACTCTTACCTAGAAATACAACCTGCATCTCCAAACAACTTACATACGAAGACCCAATATGGACTTACCTAAAGTGCAGTATATGATTGCACGACAAAAACACATCAAAATCTCATTATTCTCCCCTCCTTTCTCATAATTTTTGAGTATGGTCTTTGAGATTTACTCTTCTTTCTTATCATCACGTTGTACGGGTTCCATCAACGTAGCTTCATTGAAGGGGCGCTGTTTGTCCGCTAAGCAGGCATTCATAGAGACAATCACACCATTTACCAGCCAAGGGGTTAACTAAAAAAGGTTTTTTTATTATTATTATCATATTTGGGGAGCAGCAACTTTTACAATATAAAAAGTTGTTTGATAGGTTCTTAAAAGCCAATTACAAGCTACCACACATATAATTAACAAATATAAAATAGAACTAAAAAGAAGAGCACCCTTAATTATTACTATCTGCCTAATACCTGCGCCTGTCACTCGTGTTGTTTTCTGGTATGTTATTATATGAGATATGACAACTTGCGAGTAAAATGTTCGCTTTGAATTAAGCATGTATTTGATCAAAATGAAAATTTGCATGCAGTGTTTTACGCAAAAGTGTTTTATAAGGCACTACATGTTAACTGTGATTTACACAAAAACAAAACGTTCTTACGTGTATACCGTGTATTTATGTGTTACGTGTGTACCAGTACTCTGCTATATGAGAAACATTTTAAGGGTAGATATCGTAGATACCTATATCTGCTTACCTCATATAAAAGCATTCCATAGTCGAACAAAATCTTTGGGTGCACATCGATTTCTCCTAGCAACTGGGAGAAGATCACGTTACCGCGAAGAAAGAAAATTGGGCTCCAATGCATCAGACAGCACATGGTCACGAGCTCTACTATCTGTGGGTAACGTGAAAGATTAATATAGGTAAATACCTACCCATACCCATATTAGGTAAATAAATACTATTACACAGGTATTTATTTCCAATACTTATAGCAGTAGATTTATAAAATTAAATATATGAAATAAAATAAAGTGTACTGAATAAAATATTTTAAAATACTCCTCAAACTTACCCTGGTAAAGTAGGCGTCGTACTTCAGCTTCATCTGGTCAGTAAATTTTACTTCTAAGCTGCGAGCCCAGAACAGCATCACCAACCTGAAAACAAACCTGATTGCCAACCACACCTTCTGCATCATAGTCGCTCATTAGTTCACTGATGGAGTTTATTGTACAGGGTATGAAGAGTGCAGAGTTTAAATTCGAATTGAAAACTTGAAATGGAAACTTAAGTCCAAATTGTTATACCGTACGTACCTACCTACTTATCACATAGGTACGAGTACAACCTGAAATTTCGTGTCTGAACTTCGCGCAAGGTCATTTTGACCCTAAAACCTAATTCTGATAATGATAATAAATCTGATAGCGCAAGTGAAGGAGAATAAAAAAAAGATATCAGGCAAAAATACGATTGATAGCTTACATAAACATGGCGGGTTTAACGCTTCGCAGCAGCCAGATAGCCATGACGAAGTGTCGCCAGCGTTTAGGCATGATCATGTCGAGGCTGCAGGTCTCGCAGTCGATGTCCAGAGCATACTTCCCCAGGCCAAACACAGGCGGCAGCGAATAGGCGAACGCGAAGAAGAAGCATAGGATCAGGTACATACGGACGTGGTTCTTGTTAAGCGGCCAACCTTCAACATAATAATATTCGTTTATTGACATAAAAGTCTATGAGGAATTGAGTGGTAAACTTACAATGAAACTTATGGGCCTTACCCCAAAAAAGTTAGACGCGAGTCGAACGCATGTTTAAAATAAAACTCCATGCGTGCATTCAACGTGAGTCTAACTTTTTGTGGTAAGGCCCATAAGCTTTATAGTTTTGGATTTTGAATAAATACATAACCATGGAATGCATAAACTCTTTTTTTGACACATTCTTTTCTTCTATGGCCAACTTTACCAACGAAAATTTGTAAAATCGAAATTTACCTACCGTTATAAATGTATTTAGCAACCACATATCTGTTAATGCAGACATGAGTCAGAATTTCAATCTCCATAATAGTTAGGAACGATTCCAAAAGGGCGCATTCTTCGCAATCTACTATTTTTCCAATGTACCCAACACACTTTCTGGAAAATTGTTAAAAGTAGTTTTTAAATAATGTGAAAAATTATAATATAATACCACAACATTTAAAACACCGAATATTTTTTACTAAGTTACACTAATATCTTTCTAACTGATAATAAATCAGCCAAATCAAACACAGGTATAACTATTCATTAAAAAAAACCACTGCAAATGTTAAGGAGTGAACCAGTTCAGTTGTACAGTTTCATGGACTCTATAAATATTTGATGTTGTTTATACCATTCGCTATTGCTATGAAAAAGATCACATTTTTGTAATTTATCTTAAGTCTAATAAATACAAATACAAATTCCTATATGTATAGTATAGGTACCTAGGTAATATACACTTATATCTTCTAGGATGGGAGAGACAAGTAAAATCTCAAAGGAGCGTTGTCCATAAATTAGGTACTAAAATCTCACGTAACGGAAGCCCTCTAAATAAACGTATAATATAAATATCCTTAAAATTAGGAGGCACATACGGATTAACATATTTAAGTACACCACGGCATAACTTCGGGAGAAAGACCCTCATAAACATGGCGAAATAGAAGACTTTGAAAAACATGTAGCTGTCGGAATATGTTAGCGTCCTCAACTTGGATTTTCCATGGTTTCGCATCAAGAATATGCTGCTGCATAAGGAAAGCGCAGTTGCAACTGAAAAAAGAAGTTTCAAGTACGGTCAAATGGGGGGAAAATGAGACTAACGGGTAACTTGGGACATGGTCGACACCAGCATCTATGAACCAGCTATAGTGTTGTAACTGTCATTTATCAACCAGTTATAACGTTATAGGCTTATTATAGCTGGTTCATTGATGCTGGTGTCGACCATGTTCCAAGTTACCCGCTAGTCTCATTTTCCCCCATTTGACCTAAGCAAAAATGTAGAAATCTCTTTAATAAATCCATTTGCCTGTTTCAGGGATCTAACTTTGGTTCTCCATTAGTATAGGTTAATTCGGTAGTTCATGTGCAAAAACGTGTAGTGCTAGCTTAGCATATAATATAGCATCAACCCGAGTGTACCTTTGAGTGTCGTAAAAAGTGACGCCCAGTGACAGCGCTTGCCGAGCCTTAGACAATACTCCCGATAAGTGTAGGGTTAAAATTACGCAAGTCTTCAAGTTTTCTGCTTCTTTAGCAGGCGGTTGAAAAATTCTGACATTAGGGTACATCGGGTCGTTGGACGACTTGGTGTCTCACACGAAAAGAAGAAGAAGCATCCACAAGTCTTAGATTAAATTTTCAAAACTAAAGCATTTTAGGACATTAGCAAAGCAAACAATATACAAATGGCGGCGTTATTGATTCACTAGCAATATGTTCCAGGCAACCAGGCAACGGTTATGTTCAAAAAAATATTTATGATACCTACACAAAGGTGAAGCGCCCAAGTAAAAACCCTGCAATTCTTACCTGCAAATGTGTACTCATGTGGCTTGAAGAATATTGGCACTTGCTTCTCCGGCAGCAGCTTCTCCCAAATACAAGTAGCGCCGTCCGTGCGGTTACCGGCGGCACTTGTTGAGCCCCCAGACCCTAGCTCCACCAGGTTCGACATCATCAAACCTCACCCTCGTTGCCTACAATACCCTCTTATTAATTAGGGACACTCTCAATGAACAGACTTCCGGGTCAAGTACGTACTTCCGGGAGGAAATTAATTTATGCACCGGGAAAACTTGCGAGACACAGTCGTCGGTTGGAAAGGAAAGTTCCTGTGTCCTAGATAAGGACGAGAGCTACAATGCGCATGCGTGGACGACGGCGCACGGCTCCGGGCAGGCTGGTCGCTGGTCGCCTAGCTGCCTGCATCCCTGGACGCAGCTATTGTGCCTAGGTGCATTGTCGATGCAACCTGTATTTCCTGTTACGACCCGCTCTGATAACCCTTTCTAGTATCTAGTTAGGTACATGCATACCTAACTCTATATCCAAAAATAGCCTACGCTATTATGAATTCTGAAACTACAATGTTTACTTTTTTTAGCGCAAAAAATTGAGACTATCAACGCTCCCCTTAATCTTCATTGATTTAACAGCATTTCACATTATGATTACAAGACTTGTGCCAAAAAAATTCTTTGGTATTTGAAAAATGGGCGCACTCTCGTTACCTATAACTTCTGAAAATAGACGCGTGGGTATTTTGCGCGCGCTCCCGGTGAAAATCTAATTTCCGCTCGCGTCCGAAAATTAGAACATAAAATAAGCGAAACTGTACGTCTTAATAGTCTTTTATTACAAACCGCGTTTACATAACAACATTGTTTTTCAGATGCACAAACGTTGCCAAACTCTACATATTCGTCGCATAAATCTTCAGCGGCATTTTTTGGACGAGGAACTGTTTCTCGATTTCTCTTAAGCGTGGGAGGCTGCGTGGCCCAAAATGAGGTTTCACTTTGAGGATATTGCTCGATTTATTCTGGTTTCTGGTAGTAGTTGAGGCGGTTGAAGCGCTTGAACCGGTTGAAGATCTTGGCTCTATGTGCGGGCAGGAGAGCGTAGTTTTTACGTACTCGACCTAACAGAGCTGCTCGAAGCCGCTCGTCGCCAGCCAAGTAACATAGCACTGGTACAGACGTAGCTGCCTGAAACAATATACCCTCATGTTCATACCGCAAAACCCGACACCACACCACGAATATACTTAGGAAGGCACCTATAAAATCAGGGTGTTCAGGAAAAATGTTAAAGAAGTATAGACATTTTTGAGATATCACGAAAAAGATTCTTATGACTTTGATCAGAATATACCACAATTCTTTTAGTCTTTCCAAATAAAATAAAACAGAACCTCTTTTGTTTCGTGGGAATATTAAGCAAGAGGTTGTACGCTATATCCTTGGTTAAACGATTTATTTATTTCCGTAGGTATTTTAACTTTAAAAATGTATAATTTATAAGTCGTATCAGAATGTTCCAATAGTAGTGAATATGCAATGCAATAAGAAAATCCTTGGTGATGATGTAAGAACAAGTTATCGGCATATGCGGTCTGTATTCGACGTGCACTGCGTTGGTACCCGCAGTGCCATGTGACAACTGACAAGAAAAAGTTATAGTATAGGACTCACCTCTGAAGCAATGGGAGCAATCAAAGACAATGCTGCCGGCACATGCGGCCTGCATCCGAGGAATAGCAGCGGTAACCATTACCACCTAGCCTGGACTGCGGCTGGTATCAATAGTGCTAATCTGATGACTGACAAGGAAACATGAACATTGAAGGTATAGGACTCACCTCTGAAGCAATGGGAGCAATCAAAGATAATACTGCGGGCACATGCGGCCTGTATCCGAGGAATAGCAGTGGTAACCATTGCCACCCCGCCTGCACTGCAGCTGGTATCCATAGAGCTAACGTGCCCACCGTCAACGCGTGGATACTCTGCAAGAAAGGAACTTTATTGACATGTCTAATATTCAACGTGAATGTAAATCCACACACACTTCACCTTCGTTTCTTTTTTGTTGAATTTTATTTGGGTGACAGGGGCAAACGATTTCCCAAAAGTAGTAGAGTTAATCATTCTATGAATAATGTATGGATAAGACGTAATTTTCTGAGTATTCTGAAAAGGTATTTGAAATTGTAAATACGTTTATACACCTACCCTCGTTAGCTGTTTTTGTTCTTTCTGTTGTTCGTTTCTGTAATATATCTGTTCCAATCTTACAGCTTTGCCCATGAAGTAAAATCTGCGAACAGTGCAAAAGCTTGAAGTCGCTGCTGAAGAAATGAGGTAAATGGTGGTTGCTCCAAAGCCCAGAGCAAAGTTCGTAAATAAAGAAAACTTATGTAATACACTCACATAAAAATAACTGGTATGACCCCACAGACGATGACATACGGAAAAACGTATCCCAAGTGTTTCGCTCCAGAGGCCAAAGAGGGCCAAAGGAAGGCACAGATGGTGCCTGTGGAGTCGCAGGAGTACATGCCGAAGCCAAAGGCAGGGGGTGTGGCGAAGACCAGCGCTGATAGCCAGCAGAAAGCGATTAAACTCCAATATACGCGCTGATATAGAACTATCTCTGAAAAAAGGAGATTTGTCATGTTACTGAGTATTTTTAAACAGGCAGAAATAAAAACATTTCTATATAAAGAACTAAACAACAACATTATAGTAATGTATATAAAAAGAAAACGATGTAAGAAAAAAGGATTGGTTTAGGCACGCGGTAGTTTAGAGGATTTTATGGCTAATAATTTCAACCTTGTTTCTTGAAAAGTATCATAGCTAAGCCGGTAGGTATCTACTTATTTGCCGATACTTCTGGGCAACGTAAGTATAAAATATTGCTGCAGAAAATAACTCTTCAATCTTTACTGCTACACAAACTCATAAAATGTAGTTCGAATGTTGTTTACCACGTCTGTAGTAGCTCGCTAGCAAATATCTCTCCAGTACCAACACCAGAAGCGCGTTCATCTGGTACACTCCGTAGAACTGATTCAGAAAGGCGAACAGCTGGCAGCTGGCTGAGCTGAATAGCCATCTGGAAAAAAAGGGTTGCATTAGTTTTCTATGAAAACGTCAGATGATTAATGTGATATTGCCATCGATATGTAGCCGACTCGACCCCCTGCCCTGTTCCACCTATCCCTACTAGCCTATCTCCCTAGGAGAGAAAAGCGGAATTTTATTCCCTTTTTCGCTACTAGGGGGGGTACCTCGTAAGCCTAGCGATGTCTCTGTACTTAGACTACTTAGGCATATGTACCTTCATGATATCAAAATTTGAAAACAAGTTACAAATACACACAAAGGTAATGTTGTACATTGACAGGAACGATTTATATACCTACCTAACCTTGTGATGTAGGTATGTCAGATCCCCACAAGTCACCTAAAATAATATCGTCCTGACCAACGATAATTACTCGCGTCTATATTAATCTACACAAAACATACTTACATGCTCTACAATAAAATAAATATCTACCAAGTATCATATTCATTCATAAGTGTCCCACTCTCTGTTACGAAGGTAAGTACTTACTTTTTAGCAATAGCAGAGGCACTAGCAAAGGGGAACCCGAGCAGGTTCCTGCCGAGGGAAGCCGTGCACAGGTTGAGGACTAGGATGTGGCTTCTCAGCAGCAACAGGTGGCTGTGGATGAACGTGACGAACAGCCACCCGTTCAGCAGCACCCCGAATATACCTACCAATTGAAAAGGGCTATAACTTGGGGCTATAAGGTAAGTGCCTTAAGACGTCGGTAAGTAAGTACGTCAAATTGCTCCTGCGCTGCGTCGTGCCCATAGTTCAGAAGTCGAAATTTATAATGACGAAATATGACAATTTGCGCGGTAAAACTTTGAGGTCATATTCAAGATAATTAAATTTACTCGACTGCAACTGAATAGTTCACTAGGAATTTATAGAATCCGGCCATTGAGTTTTGTCATTTTACTTTATAAGCATTATGTTGACTTGCAAGGTAAATATCCCCCAATTTGGAAAAGCCCATTAAAATTATTGTTCATTAATTGACATTGACTCTAAACAGCACAACTGAACTTACCAAAAATAATAAGAACAGATCCAAGCAAAGTTTTAAAGGAGCTATCAAAGTAATACCAGGGACACTCGTCGTCATGATAGTCAAACAATGCTTGCATCGTCACTGCTCAGAAACGGCACCAGGGTAGAGCTTGGCACACCGGAATTACGCATTTAGCTGGATTTACTATTCCTCTAAGTACCTATCCACAGTCACATAAGGGACCAAAAAACTAGTATTAGGATAGCTATGGCTAGCTTGAAACTGCGAATGCAATCTTTCCTGCGGCAAATTTTCGATTTCTAATTATGGAAAAAGCACTGACGGTTGAAAAATTACTATGGAAAATGTGTTCGAGTATGTACGTCCTAAAGCAAGTGGACACGGGGACTGGGCAGGTTGTCGAACTGGCCAGGATCAAGACAAAGGACCAGGATCGGGTGTCCAGGCCTGACGCCACTTTGTGCGTGGCATTGGGGGCGTGAATGCGCTGCTACTTTGTGTACTTAAACAACACGAACTTTCAGATTTAAGAATCTGAACTAATCTTGTACTTACAAATAACTGCTTACCTGTATTTTGCTCACTTACGACCTTTCAAGTCTTTTAGTAGGTAGTTTTGTGTTTCAAGTTAGTGACAGTGACTAATCTTTTACACGGATTGTTAATAAAGTATATTTTTTTAGTTCTTATTTATAAATAACATTGAGCCTAGATCTTTGACTGTCAGTCAGTGGGTCAAAACTATTTTCAGCTCAACCATAGTCCGGCAGGAACTATCTACGTACTTAGTTGGCTAAGTAGGTACTGTATCTGCTCGCCTACTTTGTAGATTTTTTATTCTGCTGTGGTATTAGTAGTTCTACCTAGCTCTACACTTTGTTATAACTATTATACTTAGAGCATTTATCAAGTTCTCACACTGTGTACAATAAGTAGGTATCACAGTATCTACAATAAGTAGGTACAACGGTAGCGGCAAATTCCACATACGATAAATTCCTATAAATAAATTGATACCGTAGTACAGAATTATACCCATTATAGTACTAACTTGTAGTAATTCGTTGCCTGGTAGGACGCTGGCCTACTTATAAGAATTACTAATGTATGCAAACGAAGTATTGGATCTATTAATATTGCACAAAATAACCTGCCTAATACTACAAGATCTTACCAAATAATCAACTAGCGGTTTTTTTAGATACCTGTATATTACATTAATATATCCGCATTTTAAAATTATTTAGACTTAAATGTGCTGTATTTCTTTTTAAAAGTTGTTTGAAATAGTCCGTCTATGAGAATGCCTTGAATATTAAATAAACAAGTTGACAGAACGGTTACCAAATAAAGAGCAGCAGTCAATTATTGTTTCTGCGGTACCTACGATCCAAACAATAGGTAGCTTAATTAACAAGCATCCATATATCGAGCATTGACGTGTCACATGCCGCTGCTGATTAATAATGTTATTCAATCACTGACACCACCTGACCAAGCGGAAAATAATATATAAACTGCACCTTCGCCGGTCAATCGTACGAACTACTATTGATTGATTCAATAATTATTTATACGTCTAGCCAATTTTATTGTGTCGGTTATTTTTAATCCTGTAACAGCTGATAGTCCGTTTGAATCATATCAATCATTCGCCACAGTCACCCCTTTGAGCCAGTCACAGTCATGGTCCCCGCGAAGGTCGGTCGTGGTATCTGCAGGTCTTCCCAGACCAGCTCGCGTACGATCTTTATAAAAATATCCATCGCAATGAGATTTACGTAACAGTGTATTTTTATTTCCCAGAATACAATCTTTTACGCTATTTACGCGAGGTCAGGTAGCTGTCACTAAATTCGCGCAATGCTATATTGTCACATCAACAGTGCTGCCGCTAAAATTTCCCGCAGTTTACATCGGCTTGGCAACAATTTTGCAAAACACGTCGGTTTTACCTCATACCGCCGGCGCACGTCGATCGAGTACAGTTCATTACGGAGAAGATACTATAATGTATGTTTTGGCGATGTAATACGTTCAATCGAGGCTTGCCTTTTGTACTTTGACTATACTATGTTATCAAACTCACTCATGTGTACCTATACTTGTATCTGACTGAGTAGAACGTGTAATGCAGTGGCATCGGTCGGGCCGCAGCAGGATGTCGTCGTTGGAGCAATTGGCGCAAATGATAAAAAACCATCTGGGAGAATACAATTTCAATAAATGGACTGTTGCAGAATCGCCTGTGGGTGGCCGAGGAATATTCGCTACTGAGGACATACAAAGTGGAGAGGTGATATTTGTGGATCGCCCCCTGGTGTACGGACCCCGATCCGGAGCTCACCTGCCGAAAGGTTGCACAGTTTGCTCCAAAATAGAGAACGATTCCTTTTTCAAGTGTTCCAAATGTGCCTTGCTGTTGTGTTCAGACGAGTGTCAAAATACAAATATTCATCACGATGACTGTAACATTATATCGCGGTGGAATAACAAAGTGCCTATTGAGGAAATTGACGACACGGTAACATCGAAAGCGCTAGCTGTGATAAGAATTTTATTACTCGATGACGAGAAAAGAGAGTTTATGGCAGCCCTAGAGGCGCATAAAGCTCCAAAACATGGTTTCGAGGTCAGAAATTTAAAGGAATACTTTGAAATACCTGAAGCAGAAGAAAAATTAATGTTAATGGCATGCCGTGCTTTTGACACAAATGCATACCAGATTTCAACTAGTGACGGAAAAAAAGAAATTTCTATGAGAGGGCTGTACCCTGTTTCGTCTCTGATGAACAGCAACTGCGTGCCCAACGTGAGGTATAGATATGATAGTGAAAACCAGATGGTTGTGATCTCAGCTAAACCCATTCCAGCCAGCACAGAAATTCAAACTTGTTACACTGGTGTCCTGTGGGGGACACCGGCGCGACAGCTGCACCTGAAGAGGACCAAGCACTTCACCTGCAAGTGCGATCGATGCATAGATCCCACGGAACGCGGCACCCTGCTGTCGGCTTTGAAATGTTTTTCAGCTCAATGCCGCGGGTCTTTGATTCCTACGAAGCCATTGGTGTCATCAGCGCCCTGGCGGTGTCTCGAGTGTGATATGCGAGTGCCTAGTCAAAATATTTGTTCAGTGCAAAACGCGCTCGGCAGTATGCTCGCGATGGTAGAGTTCAGGACTATTGATGAACTAGAGAACTTCCTGCTTCACCGGATAATCAAGCTCGTGCCGAAAACAAACCAAATAGTCCTTGATCTCCAGCTACGGTTAGCGTGTGGGATGGATGACATTCGTTATCAAGGTAACTACACTTATTTGTCGATTTGCTAACTCTTATCTAACTAATTACATGTTACGGCATGGAATATCGGTTTTGATCTGATTGACTCTCAATCTCATTATGATACCTCGATGAAACAATAGGCATTTCATAAGTCACAAGTACCTACTAGGTACTAGATTTAGGTTCTTTAACAGTTATATACTTTTTGAAACTAAGACTTCACTATGTATGCTTGAATGTGATAGGACTAATTTTAGAAAACAGCTAAGAGCGAGTCGGATACGCATTTTAGCGTTTCGTGGTCATTAAATTCATTGAAGTTTTATAAAGAACTCGTTATTTCTTTCAAAAGCTAGAAGGATTTTTTCGCCTAAACCCAAAGTTAACATTTGAAAAATGCTATTGTTTGATCAAAGTTTTCTAAAACTACGAGTGCTACCAGTACTTAATATTAACAAACTACAAGTTTACACGCAAAAATGTATACTTACCTACTGCGTAAACGGTTAGCCATTATTATGCATCGCATCATTAAACCAAAATTAAATCAGCTCTGCAATATAGGTAGGTTTACCTACTTAAGATTTTACCTGTAGACTTGTAACCTGAACTATGATAATATAGGGTACTATTCATCTAATTTGTAACTACTGATGTACAGGTAGAACCCTATCCCGTTCTTGTTTTAATTTATAATTTTAGAGTTAGGTACAGTACAGCCGCAACAATTTTTGAGAAGAAATGTGATAAAGTAGGTCGTACTATTTCATCGTCATCAGTCATCTATGTCCCACTTATCTAAAGACAGATGTTAGTGGAAGTATGACTATTTTTAGAGGATTTTCTACTGGTAGTATAATATTTTTTACTCAACATATTAAGTTAGAACGATTTCAATTTGCTTCGTGGAGCGTTCAATTTAATTCAATAATTTAATTTGTTTATAAATATAAATTAACATATCAAATAACGTGATATGTACAACCTACTTCTTGTCTTCATAATTCGTAGACAGCATATTTCGTATGCGGTAGGTAGGTAAGTACATATTTTGTACCTATAGGCATAAAAACGACTTTAATGGAATAATATTTTTCTGAGAATGCGCCAGGCAAGGTGTTGGCCTAAATCACATCGATGAAAACGTAATTTATCTAATATCCGCTTCCGGTCGAGATTGAAGTACCTGCAGATATTACTTATAGTGTTAAGTATTCAGTCTAGAAACGTCCCTTAAATGATACCTATGTATTCACCTACCTATGAAAATTTCAATCGGGTATTTCATTCATGAAGCTTTATAATAAAATCCTACACACAGAACGTAGTAGCACGGTTCACGCCTAGCAAAATAAAACGCGATGCAACATAAATCCCTCATCGCCTGAAACAAATGTTGCGTCATGTTCGACAAGGCCGATTCCGTGAAACGGGTGATATTCGCGTAACCGCCGTCTATTTTGAAACCACTATCCATGCACTCTCGTTAGTCAGCCGTGGGTCGCTCCATGGTACCACCATGTCCGAGCGCGAAGCTAAGCCAGACCCGCTCTCCGCAACAGCCTTAGACATTTTGAAAAATCATTTGGCTCAAAATGCTGAAAACGCCGCTTGTTCAGACTGGTGCATCCAATTCTCCGCTCTTGGAGGCAGAGGAGTATTTGCAACGAAACCTATCACACGAGGTTCTCTCATCTTCATTAACAAACCGCTCATTTTAGGACCGAGACACGACCACGCCGGAAACATGTTCTGCTCCAACTGTTACAAAGTAACCGATTGTTACCCATGTGATAAGTGCTCTCTACTGCTTTGTTCCAAGTCTTGTGAATCTACAGATCAACATGCAAAAGAATGCACGTTTATTTGCAACAATTGGAAATTAAAGCCAAACTGTAAAAACGATTCTCAATCACTTGCTAAAGTATTGGTGTATTTGCGTTCTCTAATTTTATCTCAAGAACAAATAACCCTGTTATCCACCTTTCAAAAGAATCAAATGCTGGGAAGGAATGATGAGTTGGATTGGTTATGTTCTAATTATGAAATACCTGAAGACCAAATTCGGTTCATGACTACTGTAAGCACGATCCTAAAAATGAATGCATTTAGATTATCAAACAATCCTCATAACCAGAAAGTTCCACTTCGCGGTTTGTACCCATTGTCCTCATTGATGAATCACAGCTGTGTACCTAACACGAGGAATGCTTTTACGGAGGATTGTTCGATGGCTGTGTACGCCAGTAAAGATATAGACGCAGGCGAAGAAATTCTGAGCTGCTACACTGGAAGTCTATGGTGTACGCCAGCCAGGCGTTGTCAGCTTTACAAAACGAAAAAGTTTTGGTGTAAGTGCGCCCGCTGCCAAGATCCTACTGAATTGGGCACGAATTTATCAGCGCTGAAATGTTTTGACAAGCGATGTCCTGGAGTCCTCCTGCCGGTAAACCCTTTAGATCCCAATTCTGATTGGCGCTGTGACAATTGCCATGCTATCCACTCCTACGACAGAGTGAGCACCGTGCAGTGCGTGCTTGGGAACCTAGTCAGAAGCCTAGACCTGGATGGGCAGTTGCATTTAGAATCACCTGTGCTAAAAAAGCTAGCAGAATTTGTGCCATTCTCCAGTCATGTTTTTGTTGATTTGCGATTTAGACTATTGATGAAAATTGGAATGTCGAATGGATCCAAAGCATATTTGAATGGTAATTTATCATGCATTGCATTACTAACACCCTATATCCTGTATTGCCTGTGATAATTCGCTTTATTTAAATTGCTCTATCTTACTTATCGAAGCTATATACATGGTATTACGAGAACTTTTATGTTTCCATCAACCGGGAAACAGACCGTGTAACCAATAATTTTTCCCAAAGAATATGGATCAAACATACATACATATATCACGCCTTTATCCCTTGCGGGGTAGGCAGAGCGTTAACGGCCGTAAGAATACGGCCGTTGTTGCCACGTCTGACCTTTGTGAGGATTGTTTTCCAAGGTTGTTTCAGAAAACATGTGTATCACTATAGTGACAGGTTGTCAGCCTGTCGCCTAAAAATTGTAATACACCAATACTCTCGAGTCCCTTAGTCGCCTCTTACGACACCCGCGGGAAGGATGTGGGGTGATGCTATTCTAGACCGGCATCACACGGCACCAAAACATATGGATCAAAACAGGAAAAAAATCTTAGATCTCCCATTAAAATAATTGTGTCACTTTGCGTCATGCAATATGAAGTCCAATGATTATTTTAAAGTTAAGCTTTGTTTTGCTGTACACCCTGTCAGGTAATCAGTACCAAAGAGTACTAACTATAGCTTGAGTACTCTTGCTTACACTCTGTATGTTATGCCTGAGTTATTTTCCTAGAACCCCGTGTAAGCGAGTTTACTAATGCCGCCACAAACCGCAACCCTGAAGGAGTGAAGAGCGTTAACAAAACGATGTAACCCGATAATATTGCTCTAGCTCTAGTTTATTACGCGGTTTATGTCATGTCAAGGTTGATCGCTTATTTAACTATAATAACATGTATGTATGCACTTATGTTTTCATGAAACGAACGATTTCATAAAATTTTGGATTTTCATTAAGTTTTATGGGAGGTTTAAAATTAATTTCTTGGGTTTGATAGCCATCGTAATATTTGTCGTTAAATAAAGTTTCTTAGATTGTATTGAACAATTTAATTATACACATTTCACGCCTTCATCTAAAGTAAAATTATTGTATTTATCACCACGTCTAATTTCAGTTCACGTCTAGTTTCAGATAATACGAGTATCACTATAGTGCCAGGTTGTCAGCCTGTCCCCTAAAATTGCAATACATCATCTTAAACCCTAGAGTTCCACAGTCGCCTATAACGACACCCACAGGAAAGAAGCAATGTAATTACGTACATATAAACCGCTTAGAAGGTAATTTAATTCATAATACATTAAAAATAAAAATGGCGTATTAAAATATTTAATTTTTGACAAAAAAATTCAATGAAGTCTTACGTCATCATGAAATTAAACGAGTCTTTGTTTCCATTGCGTACGTTTTTGTACTTCGGACGAGACTTCTACTATTTTACAATTTTATGCGACAGGATGGCAATCAGCCATTATATTAATTAATAAGTACACGTTTTTCTGAAACGGCTCGTGGAAAACGTGGTGACAACGACCTAGGTACGTTAACGTCTGTTAATGCTCTGCCTACTCCGAACGGGAAAATGTGTAGGTAGGAACGTATATGTATTATGATAGAGTCTGCCTTAGTTGAACCTTTGTTTGTTAAATTGTTTGCCTGAGGTGTAGTTAGGGTCTATACTCTCTATATGAACAATAATTTCGTAGGCATTTCGTAGCATTTCGTAGTAATCCCGTAGGCAGCAAGTGTATTGAAATTTTGAAACCTTTTTCTATATCAGCAAGTATTTCCAGGATCGTTTGTCAGATGTGTAATGTATGACAATGGAAACGTGTTCAGCATTAGCGCGTGCGGTATTGCGCTCGCGCACGATCCGGTCGATGCACATCGGGGCCAAGATAGCATCCACACCATTTACCATCTACTTAGACAAACATCGTTACTAATTAGAATTATATCTCATTAAAATTTATTTCGTACAGGAAATCGTAAGTTTAATATGAAACACATAAAGAACATTTCTCAACTCAAAGCGTGAATGGTACGCTACGGAATGGATAAAGCAACTTCGTCACTTACTGCGCCATTCCATGGATACGAATGCGTAAAACATTCGCATTTAAAGGCATGTTTAATGTTTAATGCAGTTAGTATCGCTGTGTGAGTTTAGAATAGCGTGTTCGTCGAGTACTACGCAACAACTGAATAAAATCGAGTACGATAGTAGTGTGGGAGGCAGTGTCGGGTAGACCGCGGTTGACATGGGCGCAGCTGCCAGGAACGCGCGCCCCCACGTCGTCTCCAGGTGGATCTGTCTACCTGTGTCGTTAGTATCATCCCTCATGAGACCTGCCATCACACATCAAACGCACACCGCATAAATCGACCCTTATCAGTGCCAAATGCACTCGAGTGATTTGATTTAGATACCTTCCTCTGTCGTGATCTTGGCACCAATTGAATGAAATGAGTGACGTGATAATTATGATATCAATTAACTAATTACTCTATGTGATCATTAGTGGTGGTAGGTAAACATAAGTGTCCTCGAAATTGCACGATTGCATAGTGCATGTGCGTGTGGTGCGATCGACTTGGCTTTGTGCCTCACAGATCTATCGATGAAGGTCTTCTTCTATGCCAACTATTTCTATTCATCTGCGCCAACATTTGATGAAGCGGAAATCGATCACATAATTAATATTTGAGTCTTGCATCATTAACAATGCTACACGTGCATATCCCCAGTGATTACCGAAATCGGCACCTGCAGTTGCTTATACTTGACTTGAAGTGATTTACTGGATGTTATCCATTGATAACAAAACTAGGAATGCTTCGCGAAATTCACCAATTTTAGGTACATAGGTAGGTTATGACTTTTGAATTTCTAATATAATACGCCCTGTACGGATGGAGCCTGTGATAGTATGAGAAACAGGTTTAATTGATAAAACCGAAAAACCAATATATCTAAGTAAGGTCAGAGTCAGAGTCAGATCAGGGTAGGTACAGTAGATCTGACACTGACCCCGGCTTATGTATGACAGCGAATAGCTATTGTAGTTAGTATTCTTTGGTATGAAATATGACCAACAGCAACTGTTTTGAATTTCCAGATCTATCGGAGTCACGGTTGGCGCTGAAAGAGAGCCTATGCCGCGGCATCCTGCGCGTGGTGGCGGCGCTGGGGCTGGGCGACGCGCACCACCGCGGCCTGCTGCTGTACCACCTGCACGCCACGCTGGCAGAGCGCGCCCGACGCTGCCCCGACCTGTATGAGGTCAGTACACTGCTAGCGCTGGCAGACCCTATGCCGCGGCATCCTGCGCGTGGTGGCGGCGCTGGGGCTGGGCGACGCGCACCACCGCGGCCTGCTGCTGTACCACCTGCACGCCACGCTGGCAGAGCGCGCCCGACGCTGCCCCGACCTGTATGAGGTCAGTACACTGCTAGCGCTGGCAGACCCTATGCCGCGGCATCCTGCGCGTGGTGGCGGCGCTGGGGCTGGGCGACGCGCATCACCGCGGCCTGCTGCTGTACCACCTGCACGCCACGCTGGCAGAGCGCGCCCGACGCTGCCCCGACCTGTATGAGGTCAGTACACTGCTAGCGCTGCTGGTAGAGAGGAAACCGCTTATACAGCTTAGTACAGAATTTGCTTCCTAACGAAAGAGCATTCTCTTCCATCTGAGGCACAGAGGATAAAGTAAAAGAGTCCAAGATAGAGGCGGATCTACCTGTGGGCTCTATGGGTTTTAACCAAGGGCCCCGTGGATACAGGAGGTCCCCAGCTTTGTAAAAAATTAATAAGAGACGAATAGCAAGTAAGGCGTTTTGCGTAACGAAAAAAGAGCAATCGTAAGAGCAACCCAAATCGATTAACCCGTGTACGTGTCCGTATTATTAGTAGCTGGCCTGTGTATTGCGTATTCGTCGAGATTTTTCTGATAAGTAGGTACCCATGTACTACACCACCAAAGAGGAAAGGGCCCCAGAGCAGTTTTAGCCCAGGGCCTCACAAAGTCACGATCCGCCCCTGGTCCAAAATCTGCTGGATGTGCTATATACCTTATACGAGTAAACCTTCGATATCAGCAACGATCACACTGGCACAATTCTAAACCAAATATTTGTGTCTTTTCAGGAGCTGAAACCCGAAATCGAGAGCACCATAGATCAAGCTTACAATATCCTCCAAAACGACACCTCAGCGCCGGCCGATCTAGAACTCCGGCGCAGGTACCTCGGTCCCGGCTGTGATAAACCCCACGAAGAGAGGTTTTTCATACTCGACTCGTGAATTGTATTTATTTTGCGTAGAACCTATTTTTATACGTGCTGTGTAGTATAGAGTGATTGTTTTGTTACCCCTTTACCTGTTAACGTATTATGTATGATAATTTGACTACAAATTAGATAGAAATTGATTAATAATTTCGTTGTGAATAAAGAAATAAAATTATGTATATTTCTCGCATGTCTACCTTTTATGACCCCATTCCCCGCCTAACGAAAGCCTCCTCCTCCTCCTTGCTTCGTTCTCCTCAGTGATGAGGGTCGTGACTTTCACCACGGATTACTTTGTCCCGGATGATGGACCTCCATGCCCTCCGATCTCTTGCGGCTTCTAAAGCATCATGAACTTGGATGGAAAGTGGTTTGCTGATCTGGTCGGACCAGCGCGTTGGACTGCGGCCTCTTCCTCTCTTTCCTTCCACCGACCCAGTAATCATCAGCCTTTCCAGATTGTCTCCGGTCTTTCTGGCGATGTGTCCGAAGAATTCAAAAATTCTCCGATGACAAGTTGTCGAGAGCCTGGTGGTAACTCCAACCTCCTTGAGTACTGACACGTTGGTGCGGTGTTCAGTCCAAGACACGCCTAACATTTTACGCCAACACCACATCTCAAAAGCATCTATGCGTTTCCTGTCGGCTGATTTAATTGTCCACGTTTCGGAGCAGTACAAGAAAATTGAGAACACGAGCGTCCGTACCAGCTGTATCTTGGTTTTACGCGAGATATTCCGATCCCGCCAAATTTTCTGCAACTGAGACATTGCTGTTTTTGCCATGCCAATGCGTCGCCGGATTTCTAACTCTGAGGAACCATTATCTGCTATGCTGGAGCCCAGGTATATGAAATTTTTGACCATCTCAAGATCCAAGGCGCCAGTCAGATGGAGCTTCTGCGCTCTGTCTATTACCATGACCTTTGTCTTTGACCTATTGATACGCAAGCCCATCTCTTCACTGATGGCTTCCATTCTGCCCAATAGTTCGACCATTTCTGCTTCGCCACCAATGCTTACACCACCCAACCAGTTATCGCATGTGCGTCGCATAATGTACTCTCCGTACGCATTGAACAGAACAGGAGATAATATGCAGCCTTGTCGCACTCCCTGCTCGAAGTGAAAAAGACCCGAGTCAAGGTACTCCACTCTCACTCTGCCTTGGTTGTTGTGGTAAAGGGTTTGAATCAGGAAGACCAGGTGTTCAGGCACTCCAAGTTCTGTAAGAACTTTCCAGAGCCAGCTCCAGTTAACACAGTCAAAGGCCTTGGAGTAATCTACGAAACACATGATGACAGGAGTGTTATGTTCATAAGCTTTCTCGATCAACTGTCTCACGTTTAATATCTGTTCGCGAGTTCCCTTTCCTTTTACGAAACCCGCTTGCTCCTGCGGGATTTGCCAGTCCAAGTAGTTGCGGATGCGGTTGTTTAAAATGTGAAGCAGCACTTTGCTGGCGTGAGAAATCAATGCAAGAGTTCTGTAGTTATCGCACTGCTTAGTGGATCCTTTCTTGTGCAGCGGCAGTATGACTGACTCAGTCCAGTCTTTAGGCCACACCCCGGATTGCCAGATATTATTCACCACCTTGTGCAATGCATCGATGGCATGATCACCCATCGCCCTCAGGATTTCCGCTGACGAAGACGATAACGACGATAACGAAAGCCAAAAATTGGGAATTCCTTTATTAGAGTGATAAAGGTGGTTATCAAGGAAATATACGGAAACGTCCAATATACGCATCGCATGTACTCCTTGGTAAAATCCACCGTAGGGAGTACATGCTAATTCTATAGGAAATTCACACCCTATATGTACAATAATGGCCGCGTTCAATACATACCGTATTTCGTAAACGTACGTTCGTAGAAGTAAAGTTGTGAACGCATAGTGTGAACGTAAAAATTAACCCAACCAAATTCAGAAGGCTGTCCCTAACCAAAGATATAATAAAACTAGCTCGTATTTTATTTTGGTATCTTGTTGTCAGCTGTTCCTAACTGACAGCTGACAGCAAAATAGGGTGTTGTGTTGACAGTCTTCTGTTGTTCTAACAATTCTAAGTAAAAAATTCATTTTTATGTTCTGATTTATTTTTACGTTCTTACGATAGCATTGTTGCATCTTTCATTAATCTTATCTTATGATAGCATTGTTTGCTGATTGTACAACAGATCAGTAATCCAAAAGCCACTGATCACAGGCGTTGGCAACAGCAAATAAACTGATTATTTTTCAATAATATCATGGCTCTACGTCAAGCACTCCTTTTATCGTCTTCGAATTGCCATGGTTTTGGGCTGTTGGAATTCGCTAAAGAGGAAATTTGTTCTTTTCTACAAAGGTAAGTACCTACAATTACCTAACAGCAAACTATACCTACCCGTATACGTATAGGTTAGGTACAGCAAGAATTCATAATGTGATGATGACAATGTTGCAATTTCAGAAACAGTGTAAAGGACTTGGTATTTGTACCTTACGCTCAGAACGACTTCAACGGGTATGCAGCTAAAATTAAAAAGGCTATTGATCCCTGGGGTATCAATGTCAAAGGCCTGCATGAGTACCCTGATCCCGCCAATGCTATCAATGCCTCAAAAGCTATTTTCGTTGGTGGCGGCAATACGTTTCTGCTTCTAACTCGACTTTACGAGAACAAACTCGTGGGTCTTATCAACAAGAGGGTCAAGGAAGGGCATTTGCTGTACATAGGCAGTAGTGCAGGAACCAATGTGGCTACAAAGAGCATCCACACAACGAATGATATGCCAATAATTTACCCTCCCTCTTTTGATGCTATTGGAATAGTTCCTTTCAACATCAATCCACATTACATTGATAAAGTTGAAAATGAAACTCATAAAGGTGAAACTAGAGACCAGAGAATACAAGAATACATGGAAATGCCTCATGCTGCTCCCGTTTTGGGGCTAAGAGAAGGCGCTATTTTAAAGGTCAATGGAAATTCATTATCCATAGGAGGAGTTGCTGGCGCAGTTCTATTCGAAAGGTAAGTAGAGCAAATAAGCCAAGATTTATAACTGGTGATCTGTTTCTTGATTGATACCTAGATTTTTTGCAAAAAATAAGTACCTTACTAAAATGTCGTTCTTTCCAGGTCCAAAAAGACTGAATATCCGGTTGGTGCTGATGTTTCGTTCTTAATTCATACTCTAGAAGCAAATTAAACCAGAGTCCAGTAGATCACGAAATTAAATTTTATAAATAAAAAAATATAATTAAAATTTGTAAACGTCATATCTTGATTTGTGTTCAAAACCTTGCGCACTACGTCAGCCTGGATTTGTCTTATTTTTAGTTCTACTTGGTTCTGTGTCCTGTGCGACACCGCGTCGGCGAACGTATCGATGAACCCTGAACCCGCACTGATAGTTCTAATCTCACACTATCACTACTGATAGTACTAACTACTACTCTACTCGGGATAAGTACCTTTCTACCAAAACAAACCTAGGTAGCTTAAGGTAGGCTTTCGAACTGAGCGTCACAGACGCAGCGTCTATAGCGTCACTAACGCCGCGACACTGACGCTCTGGTGACTTTGAATACCCACGACAGACGCACAGTCGCATCACACTTTCGCGGCGCACCGCCCTGACCAGATTGATCTTTATAGCAGTCTTATCATAAAATAATATGGATTTGCAACTTGTTTGTGTGTCTGCGCTAAAATTCTCATGAGACGCCATTTTTCTTTCTTTCTATCCTCAAAAACAGCGACGCTGCAAGCGCGGCCGAGCGACTGACGCGCAAGGAATACTATACTCCCCTACGTGGAGAAGAACGCTAACTGCATATAAAAAAAACGACCCCTTCCTTTATACTACTAGCGACATCGTGTTATATAAATGAACTAAATGATGGCGGGTTTTTTAAATCGTAGCAAGTAATAATTATTGCGTACATTTTTATTGAGTCAATCAAGTTACTGAATCTCAGCCCCTGTGCTCGCATTTTTTATATAAATAGTGTGAAGTAGCGAAATAATTGGCTGAAATTCAGAATAACTTGATTGACTCAATAAAGATATTGGTAATTTGTTTTCTGCAAAATAAAACGAAATAATAATAGGTATATGTTTTTTAATTATGTTTAAGTATTTTGAACTTTCTTTCTAGGGCTTTTGCAGATGCCTCCTCAGACAGTTCTCTATTTTTTAAAATTATAAATCTTTTCATTGAAATATAAAGAACATGGTGTAGAATTTGTACAAGGATTGGTGAGTCACATCGTGTTTGGCTCCAAGATCTTCCTGTGAGGCATTAACCTGAAAAGTAATACATATTCAATTTATAATCAGTTAATACTCAGAAAACTGGACAAGTGTGAGTTCTGTACAACTACAAACTTATATTTTTTTTCCTTGCGAGGTATGGAATCTTAAAAATAACATTGACCATTAATTCTTGTAGTTTTTTACACAAAAGAAAATTCTTACCCCTAGTATAGACGGTTCAGCTGCACAGCTACCCTGCTGAGTTGATGTTCCAGCTAATGGGTGTTTAGTAACATGTTTTGTTACAGGATCATCTTGCGAAAAATTAACCTGATAAATAATTTCAAAATAGGTATATAATTATTGTGTTATCACATTCATCACCTATCTGTCATGAAATTTTATTTCAGTTACCTACCAGTTGTTGAACAATTGAAGGCATTTTAGATCGGAGGGACTTCATTAATTTTATTACATATTCTGTTGTTCCTGGAATTGAATATTTGCTGAGTCGTTTCTTGGAACTATCAAGGTAGCAGGAATCTTGAAAATGTCTGCCACATAACATTTTATTACTTTTATAAAGGGTAGTCAATGACTCCACTGAAGACCAATCTTGGTCTGGCTTGTAAAATGTTGCCCAAGCTGTCGCCCTACAAAAGATAAGAAGATAGGTAGGTACTATATTTTAAGAAAAACATGTTAGCTAAACTTAAGTAAGAAAGTAAGTAAGTAAATAACACTTCATTGCACATTAATAAAAGACCTTCAATGTTTTGAATGTTTTCTAGAATTAGTAGTAGGTAGTAAAAAAATGTTTTACCTCAAAATATTTGTTGAGCCTGGCTTAGGAAAACGGTGAAATGCAATCGACTCATCCTGAGCAGGAGTAAGTCCACATTTAACACACTTTCTGTATTTGTTTACAGACATTGTTGTAAGTATATTTCTTTAAAAAATATCTTAATAAAAACAAAAAAAACGTTTGAGAAAAACTGAACTTTTTAACAGCTTATTTGACTGCTCCAAAGTGTTGCCATATATAAATCCTAGATACTACTATTTAATATCGTCAAAACAATAAATCCAAGTTTATAATATTTAAAAAAATGATTTTTTGACGTATACGACTAGTTTTACTACAATAATAATGAAATACACGAAAAATATATATATTTTTTAAATCTTATATTAAAATATTATAAATACTTTTTAATTTTTTTATCCTTACAATGCAAAATTTTTCTTTTTATGAGGCATCTTTTGGTAGTAAAGCAACTCCAGGGTCTTCAAACTTACTACTTTGATTATGGAAATGAAATCGTTATCAATATGCAAAATTACGAAGGGCAGAAAATCTTCAAACTTTCATACTTATAGTATACATTTAAATTTTGTAGCATTATAATTGGCTGTGTAACCCACATTAAAGTATAGATGACGCAACTAGTTACTTTCGCTCTTGCTAGTACGTATTGAATTGGATAGATGTCTCTAGTCACCTGAATCAAATTTACTAAACCATCTGTTTTGGTAGATTTTTATACTATTGTAAATAACGTAATATTATTGATTAGGGGTTCATTTGATGATTTAAACATGAATAAAGTTATAGTAAACAAAATTTGTGTAAGTAAACTTTTTATGTTATTGATATTGATCAAATAAAATATTAGAAATCCTTTGCGAAAAAAGGACGGAAGAAATTTTTACAAGACTAAATGGCAACCCCAAACCCTTAAACTAATATGTCAGATTGACGTCTGTTTTTTGAGTTTGTTTTTGAATTCGGTCGGTGCGCGTGAGACGATATTTTCATTAATTTCCTCTTTTTAAGTGGTTCTTAGCATTTGATGTTTTTCCCGTTGAGTTGAGCTATGCTCCTCCGGCTTTTGTTTTGCAAAAGGACTGAGATAGGACTCTTGATTGTGGATAAATAGTGAACATTGTGCCCAGTACTTTCAAACCGAACTCGTGTTCATTTTAGTGATAGTGGTGCACGTGGTCACGGTAGCTTGTGCCTATGCTATCATGTCATCAGACAGACACTGCTGCGTCCCCGGGTGTACGGAAAGTGGAGGTATGTATCTCAATTGTTCAGTTCGACCATTCATCACGGGGTTCGTAGGTATAGATAGACTTGACAAGGAGCGGCATGATAGGACTCTCAACTACACATTAAATTTATAACAAAATAACTCTGTTGCCGTCATAGAAGGGCAAACAAACAAAAATTAGTATGAGGATCGCAAGGGCAATCAGAAATCAATCGCAAGGATCATTTTCTCACACCATTTCCTCATGGTAAGATGACATCTCTACTTTTCGACCTATTAGTAACATTGCATTACATTTTTTCAGATCGCATTCTCCACCATTTTCCAAACCCAGAAAAAGATAGAGAAAGATTTAACACATGGTTATATGCCATTGGAGGAGCAATCTTGCAATTAGATAACCAGCACATTTATAAAAACCGTCGTGTGTGCCATTCACATTTTGAACAAAAGTACCATTGCCGGAATAAAGGACTCAGTAAAGTAGCAGTGCCTACATTAAATATACCAGGTTTGTATATTTAATCATACCTTAATATAGTTAGATTTCTTTAAAAATACAATTTAAGTACAGAACCCTTAAAAGAATGTACTTACTTACTTACTATGCTGGCTCAGCGACCCGAAGTAGATCTTGGCCTCCGATACAACCACAGGCCACACTTCCATGTTCTGCGTAGTTTGCATCCAGTCAGGCTTTTGGAGAGTGTGCAGGTCCTTCAGAACTTTGTCATTCCAGCGATATCCAGGTTGTCCAACCCAGATATGCTTTCTTTACCGCGCGATCTTCTTCCATCCGCTCCACGTGACCAAGCCAGCGCAGTCGAGCAGCTTTACCCTATTAGCCCGAGGTTGTCAGCATAACCTATGATTTTATGCTGGGTTCCGTTTAACTCAACTCCATCACTGTTCTCTAGTACTTTACGGACCACGTGTTTGAGCATTAGGTTAAACAGCAAAAAAGGATGTAATAAATGAATATAATAAACTATTTTTTTCAGATCTACTATCGACATCCAAGTTTGTGACATCACATACCCAAAAGAAGGTGCGGCCATTAACAAGCTCAGGTAATTTTCTTATTTTTCAATAACCATGAGTTGCATAAAAAAAAATTGCTCATGTGATGCCGGCATAGAATGCATCGCCCATATTCTTACCGGTGGGTGTATAAGAGGTGACTAAGGGACATAGATATATTGTCTATGCCTAATCGAGGTCAGTGCTTAGGAAGTTGAGGAGCATATATGTATCACAATTTTAGGCGACAGGCTGACAACCTGTCACTACAGTGATGCATATATTTCTATTATTCTACTTACAAATATGTACTATGTAAGTTAATCAACTGGCATTTGATTTCCACCATCTACAAATTATTATTAATAATATCATAATGAATACTCATGTTATGATATTTTTTGAAATAAATTAGAAATAATGGGCTGAGCAGTCCATGGGGACTAAAGGGGAAGTAAGATAATAGGAGGCGCTCGTGGAAACCATATTGCTTACCTAAAGACCACTAGCTGGTTGACCGAGCCTTGCTCGGAACTAATACCCGTCCCCAAAAGGTGCCCTAAGTGTGACCGATAATCGGAAAAAACTACATACTTACCTATAATAAAAAAAAAAAAACAAAAAAAGACAGATGCTCAATCCATGCTGATCCAGGTTCGATCCCGGGTCGTCTGCGTGGCGAGCAGGCACACTTGCCGCTAGGCTTCTTCTTCGGTAACTCAACTTGCGAAATAAGCCGTTTAGTACTACAGCAGATGGGCCGTGTATTTAAATCAATTTTTTATTTAGTTTCAAGCGATATTCGAAAATAAAACCTAGCTAGATCTATTTAGCGCCCCCAAAACCCTCTACATACAAAAAATCACGACAATCAGGGCTGCCGTTTCCGAGATCTCGATTAGAAATATATATATAGAAATATATTTATATAGGTATATACAATTCTTGCTCGTTTAAAGGTATTGGATTTAAAATGAAATAGGATGTTATGTATGGACATAACATCCTATTTCATTTTGGTTTATATTTGGTTTTCGGACGATATGGTTTCCACGAGCCCGTCCTATCATCTTACCTTCTGCCACTCTTTACATGTTGCATTATCTACATATATCAAGTGTGTTTTTTTCATTATTTTTTCAGATTGTGCTAACAAGCAATTAGCAAGCACAGTATCTGTGAATGTTACCTTTACAAAAGATAGAACGTTAGAACAGGAAAACATTGGTGAGTATTTTTTATTATGAAGAGTTCCCAGGGGAACCCAATATTTTAACAATTTTTCTGCTGACAAAGTCACATGTAAAATCTGTATAATTCACACAAATATTATAAATGCGAAAGTAACTCTGTCTGTCTGTCTGTATGTTACTCTTTCAAGGCCAAACCGCTGAACCGATCTTCATGAAACTTAGCACAGAGATTGCTAACATACCGACATACATAGCCAGCCCTTTCACAGTTTTATTATATGTATAGATGTAAATTTATTTTTCACTAAAATTATTATACTAATTTGCAGATCCCATGGTTGAAGGTGGAACAAACACTGTGTTGCATCAACAGGGAACTTTGGCTACAACATCTAAGCAAGATTCCCAAAGAAAAGGTAATTAATTACTTATTTTAAAAGAATTAGCAATGTCACATAGGAATAATATGAACTAGATGTCTGTCTGTCTGTCTGTCTTTGGACACGATATTTACCATTCTACTGGACCAATTGACTTTATATTATTTGGTTAGGTGATACTTATCGCTCAGTAACTTTTTGGGTATCAATTTTATTTAGGCACTTACCTACTAAAAGGGTGAGTGTGACCTGCTTTTAAGCGGTTTTTGACAGCCCCCTCTCAAGAAAAAAATTGATTATTTGATTAAGATTGCTAAGGCATAACCATAATATATGTACATTATTTCAGATCCATTGGCCTCATCCAAGTCTATACTGAGTGAAGCACAACCGACAACACAAATGCAAAAAAAGGTGGAGCCTTTAATTACGTCAGGTAAATATAATGTTTGTCATTCAATAATACTAAACTAAAATTGAAATCCAAACAGTTTTTTTTTACCTTATACAAACCGTCTTTATACCCCTACAGGATTAAATTGATTATTTGATTAAGATTGCTAAGGCATAACCATAATATATGTACATTATTTCAGATCCATTGGCCTCATCCAAGTCTATACTGAGTGAAGCACAACCGACAACACAAATGCAAAAAAAGGTGGAGCCTTTAATTACGTCAGGTAAAAATTATGTTTGTCATTCAATACTGAACTAAAAACTCTATTTTAACTCTATTTTTTAATACTGAACTAAACTTGAAATCCAAACAGTTTTTTTTTACCTTATACAAACCGTCTTTATACCCCTACAGGATTAAATTATTGTCCATCAATCCGTGTGTCAGGTTTAGACCCATTTTCCAAAATCATAAACAAAATTAATCCTACCTCATCGTCATACTAAGTGTATGAGAACATCAACACAAGTTAAAACAGTTAATTAATTTTCCTGGTCGGGACGAAGCGCTATCCCGACTCTCACTTGGTCGTTTATAATTATTTAAATTTAAATACCTTTTTTACAGATGTGCAGACTATATCGAAGAAAGTTACAAAAAAAATTATAAAGGTATCAAAGCTGAGTCAATCCGAGAAAGAACTCTATGATAAAGTGGTTGCCTTAAAAATTAAAGTAAGCAAATATAAAAACAAATTAAAAAAGCAGTCTGCGGAAGTAAAGGCTGCAAAGAAATTTGCAACAAATCCCACATTTATAAAAACCATAGAAAACTGTTCAAGTACAGCAAAATTGCTCATGCAGATTCAATTGCGGGAGAATAAGAAGAAAGAGAAAGGTAGGCGCTTCACTCTCCAAGAGAAGATTGTCGCTTTGTCGATTTTAAAACAAAGCCCCAAGGGCTATAGATTCTTCAGAAAAATATTTATTCTGCCTGCGCCACAAACTTTGATAAAGCTGGTTCAGCAAAGTAACCTTCGGCCAGGAATAAATCAAAATGTGTTTGCACAATTGAAGAAGAAAGCGGAAACTTTGAAAGAAGAAGACAAAATATGTATCGTTCTCTTCGATGAAATTTCGCTAAAGCCCAATGTTACATTTCATGAGAGGAAAGACAAAGTGACTGGTTTTGTCGATAATGGACTACAGAGGAAGTTGGAGTTTGCTGACCATGCTCAAGTTTTTATGATACGTGGATTGTTGAAAAATTACAAACAACCAGTTTCGTATTCTTTTTCGGCAAGCGCAACAAAGGGTCCAGAGTTGGCAGTTCAATTTAAGAGCGTAATAACCGAACTTCAAAAATCTGGAATGATTGTTGTTGCTTCAGCGTGTGACCAAGGCACAAATAATAGGCAAGCACTGAAATTATTACTAGATGAGACTAGAGGAATTTATTTGAGAAAAGGAGAAGTGGTCAAAGAAAAAGTAATTCTGATAAATAATCAAGAGATAATACCTCTATATGATCCCCCCCACCTTCTGAAAGGATTGCGGAATAATTTACTTACAAAAAATTTGAAATATACCCAAGATGGCAAAACAAAAACAGCCAAATGGACTCATATTGAGCAACTACACAAAGAAAATCCGGGCTATAAAGGTATAAGGTTGTTACCTAAATTGACAGACTGCCATGTTAAAGCAGAGAAAATGAATAAAATGAAAGTCAAATTTGCGTCGCAAGTCTTCAGTCGGACTGTTGCATCAACTATGGGATTTTTGGCAGGTGATACATATTTTTACATACATACATGCATACACAAATCACGCCTTGGTCCCTTGCGGGGTAGGTAGAGCGTAAACGGCCGTAAGAAACGATTGGCATCGCCACGTTTGACTTAATGTTTGAGGGTGGTTTACAAAGTTTATTTGCTACCACTGTAGTGACAGCTTGTCAGTCTGACGCCTAAAATTGTATTTCACAACCATCAACTCAAAAGATACATATAAACCTTCCTCTTGAATCACTCTATTACCAGCCCAGCGGTTTCATTAACGTTTGACCATTTTCCCGTGGTAATGAGATTTTTCCCGGGGTAAAAAGTGTCCTATGTTACTCAGGGATGTTGTAGCTTTCTAATGGTGAAAGAATTTTTGAAATCGGTCCAGTAGTTTCCGAGTTTATCGATTACATACATACAAACAAACAAAAAACAAACAAATCTTTCCTCTTTATTATTTGTATGGATGTAAAGAAATGCCTGTTTCTTCCACAGATAAAGGAATTCTTTTGGAAGAATGCCAAGAAACTGCAGATTTGCTACTTTTAGTGGACAATTTGTTCGACTCAGTCAACGGAAGCTATGCCAAAAATTTCCACGCCAAGCCCCTCCTAGGACCTGCAACACCCAATTCAAGCCATCACAAGATATGGAAAGAAAGTGTAGCAGTTTTAAAAACGATGAAATTTGTCAGCGCTTCAGGGAAAGAAGAATCTGTCCCTACAATCAATAATTGGGTGTGGACACTGGAGGCTATAGAGGTTCTCTTAACTAAACTAAAAAACGATTTTAACATAACGTCGGTGTGGATGCGGCACCTAAATCAGGACCCAATCGAGAATTTTTTTGGGTCTATTAGAAGTCACGGGTGCCGCAACACAAATCCGACTTGTGAGCAATTTGAGTCTGCTTTTGCTACATTATTGATAAATAGCCTTAACAGTGTCCACACCAGCAGAGGTAAAAATTGTGAAGGAGATTTTTGTGATGCTTTACACGCCCTCGTCATCAACGAAGATGGAGGTGAAGCCACCTCAACTGATGTGACACGCCATAATTTTGATAATATTTTAAGTATCAATTTCACACCACTCTCACAAAAAGCAGCAGATCCTAGGATCATAGGTCCACTACAGTACATAAGTGGATACTTTGTACAAAAGTCAAAAATAAAAATATTTAAAGACTGTCCCGATTGCAAATCAAAATTAATGTCAGATGACACAATAGAATATATAAATTATAGAGAATATGCGGGCAAGAGGTGGCTTTGCACTCCTAGCAAAAATGTTGTCCTATTAATCTCCAACATACAAGATATTATTTATGAAATTTTAAAAGAAGACTTTGAAAAAAATAATATTAAAGAAATTATAAAAACCGCGATTATTATATTGGCTGATTTTAATTTTATAAATTGCGAAGTGCACAAAAACAAATTAATTAACTATTTAATTCACGTTGTGGTGCGATTTTCCATTTACAATTACTGTAAAATAATAAATAAAATTTTATCAGGGAAAAGGGAAATTGATGATGATGAGGATCGTGTTCAAGTAAAAGCGAAAAAATTTTTCAGTAAATGTTTTAAAAGAAAAAAATAATTTTTGTCTGTAGGTATGTAAGTTCTAATTTTATTTAAGAGTAGTGTGCAGCAAAAGCCCGCTATCAAAACCTAAGCCAAATACTTAAATCAACGAAGTGTATGAGCAATCATCAACGAGCTTGGTAAGTGGCAATAACATTACCCAACTCTTAAAACGAGACGGATTTTGATAATTTTGGTACACATAATCTTGAGACTATAAACTAGGTCTGTACGTTTTGATTCTTTATTTTAAGCGATCAAAGCTTTAATTTCGGATCCCATACAAACTCATAATTGCACTACTATATCACATACCACAAAAACCAAAACGTACGGACCTAGTTTCTAGTCTCAGGAATCTGTGTACCAAAAATTATCAAAATCCTTTAGGTTTTAGGGGTGGGGAAACGTTATCGCCTTTTGTGTGGGGAATATTAAGTTCACACTACTCTTATAGTGTGATTTTAAGTTGGTGTAAGGATTTTAGGTGAACATGATAAATGTTTTCGAGATAAAGGGATGAGCCGAATTGGATACCTTGTATCTTCTAAATTAGTATCACA